>CM031235.1:372055828-377420828 GCA_018340775.1 Taxus wallichiana var. yunnanensis
ACCCTCAAATAATGGCTACTACTTATGAAATTTGAAGACTTCCCACATTAATCATATGTTACCTATTTTATTAGCATCGTAAGAAAGCTTCCCACATTGATCAAATTTCTTCTAGCAGACTTCCCACATTGATCAATTTGATCTTTCCCCTTCCCTTTGCAGGCATAGTTTTAAGGAATACCACTTTTGGAGAACTCTCTTCCCTTTATACAAGTACATCTCAAACCCATTTTTTCATGTTAACATTAGGTTTATGAGATCATCTCATCCTTTATTTCCTTATGATATTTGAAATGACTAACTATCGTTGGTTATTTGCTAACATTTTTTTGCTCGCATGTGCTCTTGTGTTGCATGGATCCCCCTTTTATTTACCTCCAACAGTTGGAGGAATATTTTCCTTGTATGTTCCTCGATATAATGTAGTGTTGTTATCACTTGCACATCACCACCATTGTGAGGCATTTTATCCTAGTCTTATAACATCATCTTTCTCTTTATCTCAATTACCTACAAGCTTTCTATCTTACAACACATTTATTTCTACTTATATACATCATTAATCACATTCATTCTTAATTTTTTTCATCACATCTTACCCATATACATTCTAATCATCATGATCAAATTCAAACACAAAACATATAGTCCTAATCCTCATTAACACATCACATATTTATATCACCATTCTATTCATACATGTACACATTCAAAATAACCATTTAATCATACATTTATTTCACCATCATCATCAAATGTAAAAAAAAATTATGTTCTAAAACAAACCATCATCATCACATCTAGTATAAAATCCATCATCACGACATATAATCTAAAATCACCATCACATCTAATCTAAAAGCCATCATCATGACATATAATCTAAAATCATCATCACATTAAATTAAATCCATCACATCACATAATGAACACATGATAATCCATGACAAAACCATATATCATATATCAAAAATGTATCAATACATCACTTCCCTCTAACGGGGCTCTCTCAAAGTAGAGATGTTATCAAAATATGTGAAGTGTATATTCGAGGCTCTCAAGTCCTCTCTTCTTGGGGAAGGTATAACACCTGATCCTTGTGCATCTCCACCACCCTCATGGCCTCCCTCCACTCATTGTGGTTATGCCACACTCATCATTCTCCTAGATGACCTGCTCCTCATGCCCATTTTCTTCTATAGGTGCTCCTAATAGCCCAATGTTTATGGAATATTCTCAAACAAGATCCCTCGTAATATCTAGCCTCTCTGGCTAACACTCTCTACTTATCCATGGAAATCATGTCGGGAGGTGTTACCTGTCCTGACCCCTGTGGAGCTACCTAGGCACCACTCACTCGACTCTGTCACCAAAATGGTAGACAAATCACCAAAATGGGGCCTTGTAGGCCTCCCTCTATCATTGATAGTAGTCTCTCTCCTTAATAACTCGATCCCTCTCTTGAGTGACCACATCCTGCTACTGCAGAGTTATGTCTCTCTCCACCCTCATTTGATCTAACTCGGCATGCAAGCGTGCCACCTTTGTAGACTCCCCTACTCCACCATCTCCGCCTCCTCGAGGAGCCACCTCTACCTCAATCTCCTCAATCTCCTCCTCCTCCCCATCTCCTCTCTCCATAGCCACCCTAGCTACCCAGATAGTAGCCATCTAGTCACTAAATCTAGCCCTGACTCTAATGTCGTCATCCTCATCCCATGGTGCTTCCTCCTCCTCCATCAGATTAGCCATGATGGGACTCGGTAATCCCTATCCAAATCCTCCCTCCTATACAAAATAGGATCATGAGGTACTATCTAGATGACTCCAAAGTTTCCTCTCACCCTATCAAAGTGAACGACCTTGATCATCTTTGACCATCTCCCTCGCATCCACCTCCTCCTCATCCCTTGCCAACTCTATGTCTACACCGGGCCATGTGGGAAAATCTTGATATAGTTGCCACCTAATCCGATCAACATCCAACTTTGTAAGTTGGTCTACATACCAATCCACCCTCCTCTCACTCCTGTCTTGAAGGCCCGATTAGTCCTCCATCTTAGAAATCCCACCTCAAATTGAATGTGGTCTCTGTGACCCACGGTGAAGCCCTAGTGGCCGAATCACTGCTATATTCTCGTACGCCTAAGGCAACAAGAAACACACATCCAAGCCTAACCTCCATCATTCCCTATACATGGAAATCTCATGGAAAATATGAGCCAATAGAATATCCCCAAATGAAAACATCATCTGATGATCAACTATATATACCACTACACTAGCCAATGTTCATATAAATTGAGCCCCACCAAAGTCTAGAAAAGCATACCATGACATAGGGCCCATCATCACCATGCAGATCAATCGGTTATATGGTACCCCTACCTCGATATCTTAGATCATATGCAAAATCCCTTGAAGAAAATTTGATGTGTGGGCATCGACTCCAAATAGTTAACACTAATAATATCTCCTCATTGGTACACTACTAATATCTCCTCACCGGCATTCGATATCTCCCTATCTCCTAAACCAAAATGTCCCTGTCTATCGATCCCATCTCTCCACCAAAGAAATTATAAGCCCCACATCCCATGGGATTCTCTGATAATACCTAAATCCACCCAATCCCACTACAACCAAGTGATCCCACTCAACTTCTATGATATCTCCTTTGATATGATCATATAAAGTAGGTACTTTATCCCTCAATTACAAGGTCTCTTTGGCTTGCAATCACAAACAACACATACATACATCAGATCGACCATAAAAATATGATCATAATCCATTAAAATTCATCAAAATCCAAAACATGATCCTAATCCATTTTCATCCAAAATTTCAATCTAAACCCTAATTTATCTAATCCTACCCCCCGACCATGGTCAGGTCGACACCAAATTGGTAGGGGTAACCATGGTCAGTAGTCGACATTTTAGGGGTGAGCACTTAGAGTTAGGTCGACGTTAACCCACATGGGTCTCTACGCTAACCGCCCTTGGTGTCATCCATTTTTGCAAAAAAATGCAAAAAAAAAAAGAATAAAACATTAAGTTTAATTAAAAACCAGCGTGAGTTTTTGTTATTCACCATCCTTCGCACCCTCTGGTGCACTTCTATGCAGCTCTGGTGGCTTCCATCTCTTAGTTCACTATTTAATCACTCTTCTTTATCTTGTCAACTTTGTGTGTGAAAATGATCATCATCGGCCAACCCCAAGCTTATATAACCACCGACTTTAGGTCATCGTCTACTCGTTTGGGTCGCCAATGATTGGACTTAGTCATCATCTACTCCCCTTAGCAATAATTATTTTGGGATTTCCCCCTCCTTCCTTGCATCCTTTCCTAGGGCATCATCTATTATTGACCTTTAAGTCCACATTTGTGGCCATAATCATTTTTCCTCTGGGCATTTTTATCCAACATTCAAACTATTCCTCCTTTGGGCATACATACTTTCTAAGTCCACATCCATGGCCATATCTATTTTTCCTTTGGGAATTTTAATCCTATTATACTCTCTAAGTCCACCTTTCATGGCCATAATCACTCCTCTTTTGGGAATTTTTTTAATCCACAATCCTATCTAATCCATGCACAAAGTCCTCCTTTGAGGCCATATTCATCTTCCCCTTTGGGAATTACATTCATCATATCAAGTCCACTCTTGTGGCCATATTCGTGCCCTTTTTGGGGCACCATATTCTCGTTCAAAGTCCACCTTTATGGCCATAATTTCCCCACTTGGGGCATATTTTATTTCTATTTTTGAATTCATGGCCATATTTCCCCTTGGGGTATATTACTTCATCACATGCCTTTTCATTTTGGCTTGGTGTCTACTGATTTCACCCTAAAATTTGGGACTACCCTATTTTTTTTTTCATTCTTTTTAAAATAACGGGTCTTTTTGTGTTTTTATTACCTAAAGTTATTTGATTACGTTAAGATATTCCCAATGAATCATATGATATGATTTGACCAATACCCAGATGTTAAAACTCATTTTATTCCTCTCACAGTTTTGTCTCGAAGGAAGTTTATTTAATTATTTATTAAATAACTAAAGTTCCGTTTAATGTGAATTGTGTTGCAGTTGAACCCTATTGAAATTTTTCATGCCAATATTCTCACATCTCAATAGGGTTTTCACCAGGAATGAATTCAGAGAAATTATCTGCAACTTTTGGCAACATTTTTTTCATTTTCATTTATTTCTTTTTGCTTTTGTTTTTAGTTTTCTCGTGGTCTATCTGTTAAATTCCCCTTGATCCATTCTATACTCTGTATAACCTGTTTAATTTCTGGAACATCTGGAAGTCATCCATGGCCTCAACAAAGAAATAAATTAATCACAAAGTGCTGACTTCTGACTAGAAAAGAAGAATTTAAGCAGAAAAAGCCTCTCCTAGGCAAGTCACACTTTTTGGGATTATAGATCTAAGTTGTCGGTGGGAATTTTAGAAGTGGCAGGTAGGCAGGAATTTCTTGTCTACATAACAAGTTACTTTTTCCCATCAAGTCAAAGTCACTTAAGCTACAATGGGAATTTTAGAGGTGGCAGGAAGGCGGGAATTTCTTACCTGCAATGTAGGGTGAAAATTCCCATTATAAAGAAAAATCACTTAAAGCACCGACAGGAATTTCTTGCTTCCTAGCAGGGTGACTTTTCCCATCAAAGAAGTTTATTCACCCATGCAAGTCACATTTTTGAGAAGAAGGCTATTTTCCATGCAAGTCACACTTTTTGGAAGGAAGGATTTAAGCTGCTAATGGAAATTTTGCAGTGGTAGGTAGGCGGAAATTTCTTACCTGTAGTGCAGGTGAAAATTCTCATTATGAAAGTCAAATCACTTAAGTGGAAGATGGGATTTTTGGAGCTGCAGTGTAGGGTGGAAATTCCCATTGCTTTGACTTCCTATTTTTAGAAACTTCCCTTGCCAAAAAGTGCGACCCACCTTGGCATTAATACATGTAATTAATGATATTTATTAATGGTATTTCTAGCTAAGTTTGGCGCCATAAATAGAAGGAAAGTCAATGCAAGTGGATGAGCTAAAGAGAAGTCAAGGATGCATGCTAAAAATAAATAAAATAAATTCATTAAAAAGCAATCAGAAGCATGTAGAATTGGGCGCCCAAATTGGAAGAAGAAACATGGCTTTTAATTAATTAAATTGCCAAAAATAGGGAAAGGCAATTATTAAAATTAGCATGCAGATGGCTATATAAGCATGGGACACCATAAGGGAGAAGCAATTAATTATTTTTGATGAAGTTTGCAGCCTAGACAGGTTTTGGCACCAAGGGAAGGAGGATTTTGCATTAAAGAGTGTTTTCCATTGTTGGGAAGCTTCCAATTTTGGCGCATAGGGTTGGAATAGCCTAATTTTTGTTATTTTGATTGTCTGCATGTTGGTATAAGTGCCCAGGTGAATTAAATAATATTTTTCTTGCTTTGCATGTAAGCAAAGTCTCAAATTTTAGGGCAGCAGGCTTTATATGTAGATTCTAGTGATAAAAATCAAGTATTCATGCCATAGACTCCATATTTGTCTAAATTAATTGTAGGTATTCATCACAGGTGCTCATATTAGTGAAAGGAAGTTCAAATCAATGTCGGATACGTTGAATATATCTTTCAAATCAGAAGAAGTTTCGGATCTACACAAATTGATCCAATTACAAAGGATTTTGACAGAATTAAAAGAAAAAGAGCTCAGACAAAGATTGTTCTAGGCATGATGAAGCATGATGAAAGAGAAGGATCAACAGATTCATGCATATCTTCCATATTTTCTAACATCAATGATACAAACATAGGCCCTAAACCCATCACTGATTTAATTGATAGATCCAGAGCCGGAAGGACATCTCTCATGCGGGCAATTAAAAGTAGCGGGATTATTCAAGCCTCAATGTTTCCAGTCACAACTCAATTGCCTGAAAATCCCGGCATGACCAGTGGTGATTGCAATCAACATGTAGGATGCTAGAAATAGATGGGAAAATGTTAAATTACATGTTCAAAAGTATATTCAATATCAGAACAAAAAGAAAGTGTAGGGTTTTACGGTTGGCAAATCTTCTTTCTTCTCTTATTTCTTATGTTCCTAGATGAAATTGTGAGATTAAAGTTATTGGTTTAAAAGCCAATACTTTAATTATTTGAAAAGGTTCTCTAAGATAAGTGGTAGATGTGCACAACTTTGAATTAAATTAGATGCATGTCACTTAGAGAGAAAATCTAGGAGAAAGATTCTTTAGATGTTTCCTTGACAACTTCCACATGTTATAGTTCAATTGAAAATTCCTATTTGTAATTGCCCTCTATACACTATAAATAGAGGAAGAACCTATGGGTTAAAGGATCAGAATTGGTAATCAACATTCTTGTGTTCCAGACTTTGAGTGAAACCCTTGATATCTTTACAAATCTAAGGAATTGAAAGGAGGTAGATTTCCAGAGAACTTTTTGCATCGACGATGTATTTTGTTTATTATTTCTTTTTAGATCTTTGCATAAACTTTTCTTTATCTCAAATATGAATACGAAACTTTCCTTTTTCTAAAAATTATATATTTCAAGCTCTATTTGTTTATCTATGTGCATGAGATCAACTTTGTGAACTATTGGTTAGATTGCACATCTTCTTTCCTTTCTTCCCATACTTAATTATTTCCCTCTTCCGCACATATTTCTTTACAGTATGCTTACTTGCTATAAAATTGTGTAGCTATGGTGCATGAGCTATATGGTTAAAGTAAAACAATAGATAGATATTAGAAAATATAATTGACAAAATATTACATGGGAGCCTCACTTTGGTAAATGAGGGAGATTTATCTCATGATATCTAGGTTTTTAGTTGTGCGAAAATCTAGCCAACATGGCTTATCAACCATTTTTCATGTCTCATTGGGCACCATAACCTTTTATCATTGTCCCTTGTGAACACATAACATTTTCACTTGATTCCTCATGTACAAAGGATTTCACATACCTTTCATATTTAGTTACACATAATTTGATGAATTGCCTATGACCCATTGGTCATCCCAACTTACATCCATCTTTGCCGTAGTTATCTTCACCCACTCACTGGTCCAGTAGAACATTGTAGCCCATCTTTGTTGAGACTGTAATTGTCCTCTACTGATGTGATATTGGAGTCACCGCCATAGTTTTCATTAATATTATGATTTTTTTTCCTGGGCATCTTTCCTTAGTTATGATTTCACCCATCTTTTCTTCACCCACCCGCCCTTCATCATCTACCTTTTTTCAAACTGCGTCATTGATTTCCCTTGACATCATCGATCCCCCATTTGAGGGGGAGCTTATCATCAATCCTTTTATTTTCCACCAACTATCATCATTTTTGTCTCATGGTTTGCTAACTCAAACCACTCAACAAAAGGGGAAAAATGTAGACACCTAAATTTGGTATCTATACCCTTGATCACCCATGTGCGCATATTTATTTAATCCATCCCCTTTATTTAATTAAATTCCATCTAATTCCATTAATTAATTAAGTCACATTAATTAATTAATTCATCATTTAATATCTCACATGCCCAATTATCTCATCCATATTAATCTTTGTTCTTATTAATTAATTAATACCCATTATCTTTCCCTAACCAACCTTTTATTTAAGATGTTTTTATCCTAAATCCATCCCCTTTCTTTTCTAAGATTTTCTCCCATCTATTTTTATGCCCTAACTACCTACAATTCATCCCCAAGCAATCTAATCCCACCTACATGCTTTAAAGAATTCAACCAATCCTTAAAAACATGAAATCATGCCATAATAGAAAATATTTCCATTGGGGAAACCATCCTGCAATCGGTGGTGACCCAACCTAGTCGTCATCGACCCTATAAAATTGAATCCTTCCTTTCTAATTCTCAATCAGATGCATGCAAACATCCAAACTCTCTTGTGACTTGTGAACTTTCTCTCTCACTGAATGTTTTTGCAACAATCACAGATCTCCCAAACATTGTTTTAGTGTGCTTGCATCACTCATGATCATATTTCATGAGACTTATTGGTATCTCTATGTATCTTTATTGATATTTTTATCAAATTATCTTTGTATTGCTTGTGTCTAATATTTTACAGGTTCAGATCAGCTTTAACAACACTCACAACTTCTCTAAACAACCTTCTCTTCTAGCCTATTTGATTGTAGGTTACCCTCCTCATCCATTCATCCTCGACTTTATCTAATTATGCTATAGTCTCCCTCGATCCTACTAGGTCACCATCGACCCAAATCTAGTTTGTTAAACATCCTATCCAAATCATTGTTTCTGCCATCTTTTCTACATATTCTACCTCAGACTTCATTTTGTAGGTCATCTCTCAGTTATCGCAGACCTCTCCCATTGTCTTGTTGAAATTCAGGCCCTCAGGTCTACATATTTAGCTTACAATCTAAATCCACCCTCCCAAGTCTCCGTCGACATGCGACTGCTGTGCGCTGAGTCTAGGTCACCGTCGACCGAGACACTGTAATAGTCAATTTATAGTTATTGTAATATAATTAGATTTTTAGATCAATCTCTATCATTTTCTAGATTCAACAATATTCTTATTATTGCATGTTTTTGCAATTTCATCCTTTACATCACTTTTGTTAAACAAACAGGGGTTGACATACGTGAAAGGAAGCTAATCACTTCTTGGAAAAACATTGTTGGGAAACCCCACATATATCTATCTAATCCATTTGCATTCCATTTTTGTAGGTATATTAAGTTGTAGCGAGAATCAACAATTTTTGCCCCGTATCCATCATATCACACATCCGAGGTAACATAAACCCTCCAACATTTTTAGTTTGCTTGTTTCTCTAGTAGCTAGTGCATTAACTTCATGAAGAACAAGATACTTGGTAAACACTATGGAGGTATTTATGAAGGTTTAACAAGGTTTAATAGGTTAAGCATCTCTCTAACATCTTTTGATCCCCTCTCCTCTCCTCCCTTCTATAAAATGTAATGTGTTTCTTTATAGAAGCATCTCTCTTGTTTGGTAATGTTATTATGCCAAAATTTTGACATAACTAAGGAGTTACAGACCCATGGCATGTGTTTTGTGATGCATTTTACCCTTTGAATGGTTATAGTAGTTTGTGCATACTTACAACAATAATATGATGTCAATTGTGGCTTTAATCCACCCCTTGTGTCCATTATTGTCTTATTTCCTTTTGCTCTTTCATTTGTGATGTGTATTCATTATGTTTTGTAGAGTTTCATGTCATTTGTGTCAAATTAAACATGGTTGTGAGCTGATTTATTTGTAGAGTTGGGTTGTGGCAAGCATCTTCCCCTTTAGCCTTGCATTTAGCCTCATTACTTCCTTGAGACTTTGAGAGAGAGTGATCACCCTCTTCTAGCTCATCACATTTCCCTTTCCTTTTAGCTAATATCCCTTCATGCACTCCCTCTCTCTTTTCATCTATAGATTTGTTTTTAGCATTATTTTAGGAGTGTGAGTAGTGTTTGTTAGAGGAATGTGAGGAAATAGCCTTCTCTAGAGGTTTATTTCACACATGGAAGTCCCACATTGTTGAGATCATCCAATATTTTCTAGAATTTTTGATCTTCTATGATAAAATCCAAGGGTGCAATTATGAGCTACAACAATTACATTTGAGCATTTACCTTCTTTACATCAAGGAAAGAATGAACCAATTCATGATTATATTTTACATTTCAAATCTTGTATGCATCATTTACTTTTTCAGCCTATTGATCTATAAATACATCTTTTTCATGGCTTAATTTGTCCTTTGAAAGAAAAGTTACTATATGATACATGTGAATCATTTACTCTCCTTTTATTTAAAGTTATATATTTAGAAAAATAATTGCTTAATGATCATACTATTGTGCATGCTTCTAGTTCTTCTACTCCTACCCCACCTAGCACTTCTTTTTCTCTTCCACCTATTGCACCACCTTCATGATCACCATCTCCTCCTAAACATACTCATGCACACCCTCCACCCTTGCGTAGACCTCCACCTCATTTCACTCCACCTCCTAAGCATGAGCCATTATAATTTTCACATTCTGCTAGGCCACATGATGTTTTACACACCTTGCTTGATGAGAGGTTGATTCATTTACCTTCCAATAAGCATCATCCTCCTTATCGGTTAGGGCACAATTGTAACCAACCATTTTGTAATTTTCATAGGATCAATGGTCATCATGATAATGATTATATATGTCTCTTCATGATCATCTTCAGTTACTTGAGGACAAAGGTGTTATTGAATATTGCAATTCCATTCTAATAGATCCCATTCTCCCATTTTACGATGCTACACACCAACACGTGACTTTGAATACCTCTCGTCCTCCCCCTTTCATATCATCTCCTCTTATGATTATGCAGAAATAGATTCCCTAATTCTTGTTTAACCACACTAAAGTGGATCCCAAAGGAGCACCACTTTCCATTCTTAGATTCACATCTTCCTAGTGTTGTTGTGATCACTTTGGGTTTATATTTTAGCACCTATACTTGGGATATCACATCAATCGAGTCACTTGTGCATAGTCGTCACCTTCTCTCTTATTTGAGGCCATAAATTCCTTTCACACTATATGATTTCATGCATATCCTCCAATAGTATTATTATTCACACATGATCACTTATTTGTTACCTATATTTATCACATAGTTCCAATCTATATTCAATAGATATGCATATCTATATTTTTGTACCATATTTCTAACATCATTTCAATATTTATACTATTATTATTATAATCACTTATACACATATCATAAATTAAATCACATCACATAAGTAAAGTAAATCAATATAACTCAAATGCCACATCATCAACAAAGCTATAATCGTATACATATCTCTTAAAATGTTTTACAATAAAAATTATGGGTCCAAGCCCTTTATATACATCATACATCATCCTCACTATTAGAGGCTATAACTACCCTAGAAATAGATGCACACCAACTCAATCTCCAAAGCTGAGCTCATAATCGCCACTCCTCCAATATCACTCATAATTCCACTACCTCAGCCACGACCTCTACATATGGCCCTGAAGCTCCACATATCTCTTAAACATACTTTGTGTGGTCCACCTCCTCTAAATTCCTCCCATGCTCATGCTAACTCGTCTTAGCTCATCTCATTCATAATACAACATAGTACATGTACATGTTACTATGTCCTTGGATAGAACAAATAGGCATGCCCACCGATAATGTGATCAACCCTATCCAAGATACTTCCCCTTACTAGCATGTATGGGGGCACATTGTTAGTCAACATGCATATTGACATATCTATAATCAATCACCAATACTCATCACATACAATCATATAATATTTATTAGTATCACATCTACAAATACCAATATCAACATCTATAAAATCATGAATAATACAAATCAATTCTACTTACGCTATATAACCATTGTCATTATGACATCATCCTCAAGGGAAGCTACTTGCACTACCGCTACCTCTCCACCTCTTATAGGTCCACCTGGCTAACCTCGACCACATCTATAACCTTTTGATACAATAACACCCATCGAGTTCTCCCCTATCATTGTATATAATTTGGGGTACACCCTACATCATCAACTCTACTCTTCACTATCTTTGCATCCCTCTCCTCAATATTGGGTAATTGTAATTGAGCCCTAGTGGGCCCTGAACTAGATCCTACTTTACTCATTGCTACCCGTATCGATCTATGACATATATATGAATATGGGGATTATCTTATGTAATGCTAAATTTTCTAGATACTCACTCATATTGAAATAACTCTATAACCGCTTGGAATTTGTCCTTAACCACATGGTGTGTCAAATGCACCATAAATCTATATCATCCTCTACCCATCCTCCATAATCTATATAAAGTCTCTAAATAATGGATTTGGGCCTCATCCTATCCAATATCAACCTATAGGTCATCATATCAAACCATTTAGCTCCATAAGCCCATCCATCCACCTATAAAGATCTTAGACCGACCCCTAATCCACCCCCTTGCCCCACTCAATGCTCACACTATAAAAATGTACTCATATGTTCACACATGCATTAACAAAGTGGATCCTACACCACCACCATTTTCTTCTTGTGTTAAACTATATAAATCCATGTATAAGTGTTCCAACACACACCGAATCCATGCATATCGTGTGTCATGCTCCTCAATACTGGAAAATATCATGCATCCTATATGAAATAAACACCCCACCTCCATCCAATGCCACACTAGATGCCAATATCACTATAATAAACTTTTGCAATCATAGAACACTTGATCTAATAATGTCATCTAACATGATTGATGACTCTTTACGTGCCCATGACCCTACAAAATACTATCCGGAGCCCTGTCGCTTTCTTGTATCTCTCCGAGGGTAATCACCTATACCCTCTCTCCCACAACTGATAATTGAAGAATCATATATACATCCTCCAATGTCATTTTCATCTCACTAGTGGTAGCCAAAATGTGCAAGTATCTGCACACCATATTTCACATAATGTAGTCATCAAATGCATATTATGGGGTATCTCCCCCAATCTAGCAATGTGTCGTGGTTCAACACGGTCCAAAATATCCCACTCCTCCTCCTCCAAGCCCAATGTAAGTAATGTGGACAAGTGTCTACCTCCATGAAACTCCCTTGAGTGTGTGTCCCTCTATAAAACACAAATAAGATAGAAAACACAACATTAGTAACATCAATATAGTAAAAACTTAGTACACAAGATGCTAAAACAAATTAGACAAAACTTCCCAACTCTCTGGACATTAGCGTCCAAAATGGGATCTTAGCACCTAATCCATACGGTACTTATCCATAGGACATAATTGGCCCATTTAGTGCTGTCTTAGACAAAAAACGCCTAGATTGCCAAAAATCTCAAAATGCAAAAATTGACCCAAAAATACCTAAATCAGCCTAATTTGATATGCAAAATAAGTCACTTACCAACCGATCATAATATGCATATAAACAACCTCTATCACCCTCTTGAACCTATTTAGGATGGCGTATTGTGCATACAAAATTTTTATCACTCAGAGCTCTAAATCACAATTCTCAAATTTACAAATGAAGTTCCTTTTGAATTTTTCACCTTACTATTTATAGTAAAATCTCCTTACTCATAGTTATTATAGTTCATATACTATCCTCTATGAAAACTAATTTCTCATTACTATTTCTTCCATATCTTAAGCATCGTTTATCCATTTTTAGTGCTTTGTTAGGGGCATTAGATCTATTATTTCAATTAGGGAAAATTTTAAGGGTCCCTCTGAAAAAGCCTTAGAAAATATTTGGTGAATCTGTGGAAATTAGCTTTCACACGAATGATGAATATCAAGACATCACGAAATCACTATTAAATGCTACTAGATGGTAGCTTTTTATATGCTACCGACCGACAACATATAGTATGATGTCGGCCGATAGCATAAGAAATGCTCTTAGCCGATACACATTTTTATGCTTTAGTCGACATCATAACTATATGCTATCGACAAGTAGCATAAAAATGTTGTTAACAAATAGTATTTTTTATACTCTTGGTGACAACATACTATATCTTTGTCGGATAATAACATAAAAATGTTGTTGGCCGGTAGCATTTTGTATGTTATCGATCGACAACATACTATATGTTGTCGGCCGGTAGCATAAAAATATGCTACCAAATGACTATATTTAGGCGATTTTGTGAATTTTTATTTCATGGGAATGGCGAGTTGACCCCTATGACTAAATTATACCTATTTTGGCGAGATGGTCCTAGATTGCACCTTAAATATTCACCAATTTTAAATTTAAAAAACTGGAATATTCATGAATTAATGAATATTTGTCACTAAATTTTCCCTTTTTTTCAATATATTTTGTATCAAATGTTCCCTAGAATGCCTCATTAGACTTGGTTATGTGATATTCTCATATTACACTCCTTACTATAGTATTCATATATTGACTATGAATTCATCTCCAAGGCATTTTATCTCATTTCTTTTGGATCATAGCTCAATGATTGACCTCTCCCCTCTTCATCGAAAAGGGGAAAATATTCGAGGTATCCTATTACCCCTCCTTCGACAATCCAAACAATTTTTTTCCAAATACAATACATAATATTATTGTATTCCAAGCCAAATTAAAGAAAATATTCAAATCATGCGAAGGTTATTTTTCAAAATGCAAATCTCAAATTCTATTCCAAGTATCAATGAATCCACATTTTCACAAATTCTCACAAATTTTCCCTCAAATGACCTAATTTGGGGGAAATTAAATTCTTGAAAGCGTTTGAAATAAAATCAAGCTCAATCAAGTACTATTTTCTAATCCAAAACTAAGAGTTTCAAATTTTATTCCAAGTACCAAATTTTCCTCCCATATGACCTAACTTGGGAGCCAATCCAATATATCAAGCACCGTTATTCTAATTTACTAAGTAGTTTCACCCTTATATAATAACATGTTGGCAATGAGACATCATTTCCTTTCCTATACCACTTTATGGGGTTTTCGGGACCTAGTAGGAAAGTTACAAAATGGGTTCATTTTTTTCTTACGGTGATAGAATCTATTTTTGAGAAAGTGTCGTGGTGGAAAGAATACTTGACCACTCTCCCAACACTCTTTCTCTAGTGACATGATGCTCAAATCCTTAGATTTTACATTGGTTTAGGAACTGATCACTCATGATCCCTTCTTCAATATCCAAGTCTTAAAGTCTCCTATATCTCCTTAGCAAGTTCCCATCTAATATCTCCTTTGTGACGACAAAGGATGCCTCACATGGATCAAAATGTTGATCCATGGGTCACCACTATCTTTCTTATTATTGATAGGCTCTAACTATAAATCCTTTGGCCCTTTTCAGGTATGCTCTTCTCATATCCTTTATACTATAGTTACTAAATCACATGCTTACTATGTACATATAGCCTTGAAATATTTTATTTATAATCATAATTCTAAACAAGAGAAATAATTGTTAACAACACTTGTTTTTGATTTGATATTACATTTCCAATTTTACATATTGTTTAAGTTAAATTTCAATTGCATTTACCTAGAGCATTGAATACACTTGTTTTCTTTTGCAGGTCCTATCATATCCCAATGAAGGAAAAGCACACAAGAAACCCTAAAGTGAATCTCAAGCATGCTCCAGAAAATATGATATTCTAAGGAACTACATGCACACATCATTATCACTCCATGCACACAAAGGTCACCCCTAGGATCCTTATCCTTCCCTTCCCTTAGAATTCTATGGTATTTTGCACTATTCCATTTGGCATGATATAACACTCATTCAACACACTACTGGACACTGACCTTATTTTGACTCCCCAAGGTATGCTTTTATTTTCTACTTTATGCTATCTTGAATCCTTATTCACCAACATAAAGTGGGGGAAAATTTAATCACTAATATGTATTATTCATAAGAAAGAGAATTAATCATTAACACTTGTTTTTGCTTTGATATTGTTTTTATCCTTCTTATCTTTGTTACATGTCTTTTCTGGACTTACACCTTACAATTTTACACACTAGTTGACTTCTTATTCAACTATGATTCCACTATTTTATATTCCTGTCACCCTATACAAAACACCCATTAAGGAGAGGAGATATTGCGAACTACTTTCCCCTCACTGGGTTCTTTGTCCTCCTCCCTTTTGCAAATCTTTGGATGTTACATATTTCATGTATTTATTTACTACCATGGGCCAACATTTTAGTTCTTAAGGATGAAAATTAAGTGAAGGAATCATAAATATACATGTATTATTTAACCTCATTAGGGGAAAGCATTCAAGAGGCATATATTATTATAAGGAGCTAATATTTTCTATCTACCACACCAAGAACTTCATTTTGGAATTTGTATACTTCATGACGTAAGGGGGTCTATTCGGATTTTATACACAACATTTTGCATTAGGAAAAATTAATTGTAACTGTTATTATTTATGTGGCCGACACTAGGGAATCTTAGCTCAAGGGGAAACTATTATAATCACACACACACACACACACACACATTAGAACTACATTGAATATGAAATGTAGTGCATCGATCGATGATAATCACATTGAGGTGACCGTCGAGAACACTTCGACTCAAGTATATACATATTATTATTCATCTAATGTGCATTTAAGTATTGTAAAGGTATTTAGGGTTTCTTTTGCAGGTATATATCTGAAAGAGAAGAAGTGCAAAGTAAACTTGACATGACCTATAGTGAATAAGGAGTGACACAAGAAGAACTAAAATCACAACTATCCCACCGACACCACTACCCGTAGAGCCGATGTTAGCACCTAGGGGACCCACTCCCATTCTAGGCGCTCATGTCCTGATATTGTCACATTCATAATTAGATACATAACATATATAGTTCAAAAATTTCCTTTCCATCTTTTCATTAACTCAAAATTAGTACACACCTATATTTCAAGCTAACTCATCTTTATCTCATATCTTTCACTCTTGTTTATACTTCTTTAGCTAGATCTTGCATGAATAATGTTATATTTATATAATCAATAATGTCCTTACTTAGATTTAAATTTTATTAAAGCATGTATACTACTTGAATTTAATCCAAATAACATAAAGAGGGGAAAATCTAGTCACTAAAATATGCACTTATTACCATTACATTATGCCTCTAGTATGTTGTTATATATATGATTTCTAGGTATGGAAACTAGACATTGGTGACAACTCTTTGGTCTTTTTTCTTTGTTTTGTGATGAGGGTCATCAATCCTCTTCATTAATAATGTCAATCTAGGGCTGGTGTTCGATGGCTATATGCATTAAGAGAAAAAAAGATCTTTGGAAAATAACTCCTTTAAACACAATCCAAACTTGCATAAAATAAATCACACATGCAAAAATGTAAAGACACACTTGCAAGAAATAAAAATTACATGAAAGAAACACACTTGTAATTGCTGAATTAAAATAAATGAAAGATAAATAAGACACCTATAGGTTCACAACAAAAATTGTACGGAAAGAAAGATCACATAACATGAAATCAGAAGTTCACAACAAAAGGAAAACAAAATAAAGAAAGAAACATAAAACATTGATCCATCTTCCTTGGAATGAGTGGCCAACTCATTATTTGGAAGATGACTTAATTCATATGTTCAAACTTAATTCAAAAATTGCAGGACAATTTCACTCAGAAGATTGAGAAAGAACATATATCTTATTCTTGGTAGGAAAAAATTACATATATGAGTGTGGAAGGTTGCATTTATAATTTATGCATCCAACCAAATTCTTATTTTGGGAAATACAATATGATATTATCTTTATTCCAATCCTAACAACTAAGATCTCCATCTCCACAAAATATGGAGAGAGATATATTATTGGAGTCAAAGTCTTATCTTGCTTATTTTAGGAAGATTTGCTCCCAAATATTCTCCTTGCTTTTTGGTAACAAGAATCACAATGATTTTATTCTCCTAATTTATTAGAAGGATATTTTTCTCAAAATATTACTTTGACCAAATACCTCTCCCAGATTTTCCATTTGACTTTGTTGTTTTTGATTGTGGAACTTTTGGTGCTCATTTGATACACTTTTTCCTTGGACTGCAACTCACTAAAAGTTAGATTTATCTTTATTGGTAAAACTGTAGAAAATATGAATGAGGTTTTTGTTAAACATATTTCTATGAACAAAAACCTCTCTCAAATTTCCCATTTGATTCTCTTATTATTCAAAATTCCTCATTTTATGCAAGTTCTGAAACTCAAACTATCATTCCGTTGATACAAGTT
The DNA here is from genome assembly GCA_018340775.1 of Taxus wallichiana var. yunnanensis. Taxonomy (NCBI): domain Eukaryota; kingdom Viridiplantae; phylum Streptophyta; class Pinopsida; order Cupressales; family Taxaceae; genus Taxus; species Taxus wallichiana. Next base: position 372,073,727 of record CM031235.1, read on the forward strand.
CTTGAATTGAAGTTGTCATTCCGTAGTGTTCTGAAACTAGAACTGCAAGTTCCAAAACTAACTCTTATTCTATTGATGCAAGTTACAAAACTAAATCTATTATTCCATAGTGTTATGAAATTATAACTGTAAGTTCTTGAACTAAAATTGTCATTCCGTAGCTAACTCCAATTGTTCAGAGCTAACTAAAAATAGATGTAACTTTTGCAGCCGATCTCATATTGAGATGATTCTTATTTTGAACTTGCATAATTTTTTGAGAGGAATATGAATATGAAATCATATTTGAGTTCAGATATACTATTCATGATCAATTTCACTTTTCCCAAAACTAGCATTATCTTTCCTTTATGGCTGCATACACAAGACTTTGCATCTTTCCCAAATAATCAATAGGATTAGTCAACAAAATGGATAACAAAAGAATTCTAAATAATGAACAAGATATATATCCTATATTCTATCTTAATCAAACTATAAGTTCCAATATTACATTTAAATCCACTTTTAAGGGTAACTTGGAAGGACAAAATAATGGTAATTTATGGCAATTTATGGCCTCATCATTGCCCACACTTAATCTTATGCATGTCCTCATGCATTATATTATTATATCATCTTATTAGAGTATTATGAACATTGATCTTATGCCTATATTCATTCCATCTATAGTTCAAGGAAAGGCTCTTGTGTAGATCTCTTCTATTGTTTTTTATTTTTCTTTCTTGTACATTAGGTTCTTGTGTGGATCTCCTTCTCGTTATTTTTTATTTTTTTCTTGTACAATAGGTTCTTGGGTGGATCAAATTCTACTATTTTTATTTTCTTTCTTGTACAATAGGTTCTTATGTGGATCTCCTTCGTTATTTTTGATTTTCTTTCATCTACAATAGGTTCTTGTGTCGATCTCTTTCTCGTTTTTTTATATTTTTTCTTGTACAATAGGTTCTTGTGTGGATCACCTTCTGCTATTTTTTTTTCTTTCTTATACAAAAAGTTCTTGTGTGGATTTCCTTATGATATTTTTGATTTTCATTATTTACAATGAGGGTTCTTGTGTGGATCTCCTTCTGCTGCCCTTGCACCTCATATTTAGAATCAAAATGCATACCTCATGCTTCTCCTTATCTCCCACACCCAAGATCATGCATGTCCTCGTGAATGTTGATTATTCATGGTTTCCCATCTATTAGACTCCAAAAGTTTGATTGCAAAGAGGTGCACATATTTTTCATATTTTTAAGTAGGGGAGATATGAATTTTATTTTTCCTTCCTTGGAGATCTTAAAAGTGGATCTAGCTGTAATAAAAAAACTTACAAGAAAGCTTAAAAATAAAATAGTAGAACAAAATAACTTGATCATACCTCTAGAGAGAAAAAAATTTTAAAAAAAAAAATTCCTTGAGAGTTGATCTCTCATGGATTAACCTAGCATTTGGTAAAGATATCCCAGTCGAAATAGTCGATGAAAATCGGTGGAAGGAGGTGGCGCACCTGCTGTGGACATGCATCCGTTGCTCGTAAAAATCTGAATGAAACAAGAATCGGGGTCCTTCTCCCACGAAGTCACCCGAGGGTTTGGAAAAACCGGTTTTGTCTCACGACATGGGGTCTCTATTGCTCCCCAAGCGGAGAAAATGTAGTTTGGCATAAGAATCATCTGATTTGATTCTTGCACTTTTCCTGTAGATTGGAACCAGGGAGGTGGGAGGGATATAGTTAATGGGAGATCAGTGGTCCCTCCTTCACCGATATCTATCTAAGCAGAAAAAAGAATAGCAAAGACTAAAAGCCTTCGAGAAAAATCCATGATTACCTTCGGAGAGGAAGTCCTATAGTCTTTCATCAAGAACATGTGTAGATTCACTTTGGACTTTGCCTAGTTTAAGTCCTACACGAATGGATCTCCAAGACTGGATCCGCTTCTAGGAGGAAGGTTAGATATCTACCCATGTGCTAAAGGTATCTTCATTGTTGCTTTGAATCCATAGATGATAAGTTATCATTTCTAATTAGCTTTGTGTAAAAATACCTTATTTTAAAACCCGGTTCCCATCTTTCAACCCTCTCACTAAATCTTTCTCACGCAAATTATTTGGATCAAATTACCCCATATTACGGGATTATAAATCTTAGCCATAGCCAATACATTGGGCAAAAGATCATTAACATAGACTCCCAAACCTACGAATTCATGCATACTACCTATGCAAGAATTCTTGTTGAGGTGATACCTCTAAGGATCTTCCAACTCATATTGAGCTAAAGGTGCAAAATTGAACTTGGACCCAACCTCACGGACTTCGAGGGCAAACCTTTAGATGTAGGAATTGTTTCTCTTGTTAATTGTGAAATGATAAAACACAAAAAGGTGCTCGGTGGAAAAATTTACATTTGAGATTCGATCCTCTGAATAGAAAAGAAGGAAGACATATTGGAGTCGGTTGTTTGAACAAGCTCAAAACCATGCAAATAAAGAGTCATTTGGGAGGAGACACAAAGCATCGAAATTAAAACAAGAAAGTTCACGTGGATAAGGAAATATTCCTAGATCTCAGAAGCTCATTGATAATTTTCAGCCAATTAAGGATTCTGAAGTTCTCTTACACAAATCTATGGATGAATGGATTCGGGAATAAGAAGAAAATTGCTCGAATTGAAAATAGTAGTAATTAATTGGAAACAATAGTAGAATGGTTGTTGGTCTTTTATGTAGGTTGATTTATTACGTGTTTAGGTGTTGTTTAGTTGTTGTTTTTAGCTGTTTTTGCTGTTGTTTTCTAATGAAGTCCATGAATTGGATGCTTATTGTTCATATCTCGGATGCCGATCCTCTTTGGTTATGTTACTTTGGCTATATCTGGCTTTTGAGTCATGTTGTACAAGGGTATAGTCCCTTTCAAAAAACTATTTGCCAATAATAAACCACCAGATGTGATTGATTACGTTTGAAGAAGAGCCCCCTCTTTGTCTTTGATTGATCTGGGATCAAAGTTTTTTTTTTTCCTTTGATTGGTGCAAGCTAGTTTTCTAATCAAATTTTTTTTTTTTTGAAATGATAGCATGAGAAAAATTAGAGAAAAATTGATCCACCATTAGACTATAGTCATCAAAGTGCAGCTCTGTGTAAAATAAGAAACAATGTCTAAGATCTCATAAAAACTCTTTGCATACTTGGTGACTCAAGAAGATTTCCAAAAATTGTGTAGATAATTTCCGTGTCTCCAATCCCAACTTGAAATGTGCATTATCGAGATCACCATAGTAATTTTTCAAATCCCAAACTAGTGATCTTAGGAGATTATTGTTAAAAAGTGAGAGTGGAGGTATCCATGGGCCCCTTTGCTCTCCTTGGTTGATACTATTGGTGCTCAAAAATTTACATGCTAGTATCAAGAAAAACTTGGAAATTCTTGTAGATGTCCACAAAAAAGTGCTTGCCTTGAATTCACAATTTGCTTCTTAATATTATACAAACGTATACAAAAATGAAGAATTGAAAGACATGATTTTTTCTAATGGATATGGTTCATGGATTGAATTTTATTATGGGATGAAAAACTAATTTGGATAGGTTGATTTATTATGAGTGGGTGTTTATTTTGGCTCTAATGAATTCCATGAATATGGATGGAGTTAATTAGAAATGTTATCACTTCATTATTACAAACTACATAAGCCATTTTTGACTAAGGTTATGTGCAATAAGATCACTGAGTTGTTAGTTGATACAAGGGGAATGGTGGTGGTTTTCAAGAATGACATTTGATATTTCATCAACTATATCTACTTCATTCAATATCATATTTCTACCATTTCTAGATATGAATTCTTTGTCCATACCATTATACCTTCTTGATCAAACATCACAATCATTTTTCTTATACACAGAGTTAGTTTGTGGGGAGGTAAATATTTACAATCTAATATTCCTAATTATAGAAATAAAATTTTAATCTATATTGCATGAAAGAAATATTAATCTATTTGTAGAAAATAAAAGTTTAAAGAAACTACCACCAAATACTTTATGTCACAGAATTTTCTAAGAGGTATTATATCATCATTAGAATATTCTTTTAGAAAATAATGAATCTCTAATAACATCGTGTCCCCGACAATGTTGTCAAAATGATGAGGGTAAATCGCCAATCCTTTTCATTAATAATGTCAATCCAGGTGATGGTGTCCATGGTCAGTATGCATTAAAGAAAAAAATATATTTGGAAAGTAGCTCCTTTAAACACAATCCAAACTTGCATAAAATAAATCACACATGCAGAAATGTAAACGCACACTTTCGAAATAAAATTTACATGAAAGAAACACATGCAATTACTAAATTAAAATAAATGAAAGATAAATAAGACACATGCAGTTCCAGAAATTGTATGGAAAGAAAGATCACATAACATGAAATCAGAAGTTCATGACAAAAAAGGAAAACTTAATTCACATGTTCAAACTTAATTCAAAATTGTAAGACAATTTCACTTAAGATTGAGAAAGAACAGATATCTTATTCTTGGTAGGAAAAAATTACATATATGAGTGTGGAAGGTTGCATTTATAATTTATGCATCCAACCAACTTCTTATTTTGGGAAATAAAATCTTATCTTATCTTTATTTCAATCCTAACAACTAAGATCTCCATCTCCACAAAATATGGAGAGATATATTATTGGAGTCAAAGTCTTATCTTGCTTATTTTAGGAAGATTTGCTCCCAAATATTCTCCTTAATTTTGGTAACAAGAATCACAATAATTTTATTCTCCTACTTTATTGGAAGGATTTTTCCTTAAAATATTATGTTAACCAAATATCTCTCCTAGATTTTCCATTTGACTTTACTTTTTTTGATTGTGGAACTTTTGGTGCTCATTTGATACACTTTTTCCTTGGACTGCAACTCATTAAAAGTTAGATTTATCTTTATTAGTAAAACATATCAAATATGAATGAGTTTTTTGTTAAACATATTGCTATGAATAAAAACCTCTCTTAGATATCTCAGTGGATTATATGATTATTCACAATTCCTCATTTTATGCAAGTTCGAAACTAAATTTGTCATTCCATTGATGCATGTTTCGGAATCGAAGTTATCATTCGTAGTGTTTGAAACTAAAGCGCAAGTTATAGAACTAACTATTATTCTATCGATGAAAGTTATGGAACTAAAGTTATCATTCCATAGTGTTCCAAAATTAGAATTGCATGTTCGAAAAATTGTCATTCCTTAGCTAACTCCAATTGTTTCAGAGCTAACTAAAAACAACTGTAAATTTTGCACCCGATCTCGGATTGAGATGATTCTTTTTTGAAATTGCATAATTTTCTGAGAGGAATATGAATATGAAATCATATTTGAGTTTAGATATACTATTCATGATCAATTCCAATTTTCCCAAAACTAGTATTATCTTTCCTTTATGGCCTCCATACACAAGACTTTACATCTTTCCCAAATAATCAATAAGATTAGTAAAAAAAAAAAAAAAAGATAACAAAAGACTTCTAAATAATGAACATGATATATATCCTATATTCTATCTTAAGAAAACTATAAGTTCCAAGGTTACATTTAATCCACTTTTAAAGGTAACTTGGAAGGATAAAATAATGGTAATTTATGGCCAATTAATGGCCTCATAATTTGGATTTTCTTGTGTCTTTCATATGGAATTTACATCTTTTTGGTCGATGCACATGGATTGTTATTCCTATCTTTTATTCTATTTTGTTTACTTGATGCAAGATAATACCACCTAGATAAGATAGTAGTGCCCATGCACTAATGGCCTTTTTGGGAACTTTTGATCTCTTCTCCTTATTTTCTATTTTTTAGTTTTCTTTGGCTTTGAGTATTTTCTTGCCTCCTTTCATGACCTAGATTAGATTTTGGTGTCACTTTATGTGCTGAAATTCAAACAAAGAACTCATATATATATAAATATATATATATATATATATATATATATACACAAAACCTACCAAGTATTCTAAGGGGTAATTTTGTGGTTATCATTTCTATATTTACCACATATAAAATAACACAAGGAAATGTATTTTGGGATGAATAGGGGAGGATATTCTAAATTACATACCGATTTTTTTACATCAAGACAAATTAGTTGTATCCCATGTTGATAAGGAAAATGTTAAGGATTGGAGAATGGAGACTATGCACAGGAGGACGGGCAAACACATAAGAAATTGGAGTATCACGTGAAGGGTCACGTGCGGAGAAGAGACATGGTAGTACACGCATAGGCAGAAATGATGAGGACTTAGCCATTTTCTGAGGATGGGCTAAAAATAGACTTAGAGTGCTGATCACATAAGTGATAAAAGTAGGATGACTTGGTGGTTAAGCAATGGTTATTTTGGGAAAAAGCACACACATATATTAGATTAAAGCATATGCATGGAGAGGGCTATTATTATGATTAAATAAATTATTATTTTAGGACAATCTATTATTAGCTGTTTTGTAAAAGCATGCAAATATTGTACACATGGCTAATTTAGGAAAGAAAGCATGCAAACTATTTTTGTAAGAGTGCATGGGCGGTGAAGGGAAATTCCCCACCCCTATATATACCTAATGTAGGTTATTATTTGTAGTAGTTATCTTATGCTTAGCATAGTTATGTTATTTTAATACAAATCTAGGGTTTGATACTTGTGCGCATGGTCCAACGCACTAGTACATTGACTATTATGTATTAAGCTTCCACTATGTAATGCAATAATTATGGATGGATTTTGGTTATGGGTATGTCTGAGTATGGAGACCTAATAGTTTAGTTAATCTTGGTTGTTATTTAAATTGTTAGTTATCTTTATTATATGTGTTTCCAAAGTGTATGGAATGAAATGGTTGTATGTATTTAAATGGTTTCATGGTTAAATATGATTATAAACATGCACACCAACTTCCTTTCAAGCATCTCAAAAGAGGGACTGGTAGTTGTGTGCACTTTGGGTGAGTTTTCAATTCTAACTAAATGAAGTTCCAACACACATAACCTTCAAATTAAAAATAAGGACTACATTTTGGTTCCATTGCTTGATAAGGCATGAAAAGAGTTGACATGATAGTAATATTAAGAATAAGAAAATTACAGTTGGAAAGATGGTACTTCTTTATGACTCCAAGTTCACTTCGCCACCTAGGGAAGTTAAAGGTGCATTGGTTGGGACCTTTTGTAGTAACCAAGATACTTGAATTAGGTGCATGTCAATTACAAGTGTTGGATGACACCATGTTGCTTAGTTACTTCAATGGGAGTAGGTTGAAGCCCTACTATAAATAAGATTTTTGGTGTTTGTAATAAGGCAATATTACCACTTAGATTAGATTTCCATTTCATGTTATGTTATTTTTTTCTTTTTTATTTTGTTGTAATAAGTGTGCTTATGCGCAAGAAGCTGATTACTATCTATTGAGTTCATGCACAGAGGACCGCACATACTTTTAGTGTGGGGTGAACTAGGTGCAAGTGCATGAGAAAGTTGAAGCAGATGTACGCGTGATAATTGAAAGGTGGGATGCTGTTGGAAAGGTGAGCACAAGCAAAGGAAAGGTGTCTTAGATGCAAGAATGATGGAAAATTTCTTAGAATGGAGACCACACGAGGAAAAGCTATGTAGTGTAATGAAAGGTAGGCAACACCATGATGGAGTACTTAGTATAAAGTGCAAAGGGAAGATGTGTTATGGCGTAAGGAAGCATGCACAAGGATATATGTGGCTTGGAAGTAGTAAGCATGCCAGAAGGTTACGATTATAGCGCGTGGAAAAAGCAAAAAGCATTATTAAAGCTGCAGTATGGTGGTAGTTGAAGAGAAATTAATGCGATAAAAATTTGGAAATCTATAAAAGGGATGCTTAGAACAAGTTTATTTACACCTTAACTAACAAATTTAAAGAGTGCAAAATTGAGTGAATTAGTGTGAATCTATTAAAAAATTAAGAATTAAACAACCCCGGATCGAGAATGTACATGGCCAAGTTAAGGAGCTCCTTTAGGAGGAAGTGGTGAGCTTGAGGAAGGTGTGAAGGGTTATTTTCAACAAAATAGGGTTTGTGTTCTTTGAGCTAGGGTTTGTGAGATCACATGAACATAAAGTTGAAGTTATGGCATGGATTTGGTTGAAAAAGACCAAGGTGTGGAGGTAGGTAGGGAAGATAAAGTAATTTCTTTTGTGTGGAAGGATTGAGAAAAAGGAGTTTCAAGAACCTAGGAAATAAAAGGTTATCTTGAGGAATTAGAAATTTTGTGTAGTTGAAAAAATGGAACCAAGAAAACCATCAACCACCTCACCTAAGAGAAAAGAAAAGGAAAAGGAAAAGAAAAGGAAAAGGAAAGGAGAATCCGTGGTCGAGGACGCGTAAGAGGAATGGTATGCATAAATGTAGTAACCCAAAGGCATTATCATGGGGTAAAAATGGGTGTCCCACATAAGAAATATCAGCTGTCGGTGATTACAACCATTACTAGGATGTGAATGAGCACGAGATCGATAATGAGCTGATCTCGAGGATGAATGAGAGAATTGCTGATGACAAGCCCATATATGATGACAAGGGGTACAAGGAATTTGAGGGCATGAGGGTTCTCCAACTCTATGAGCTCCCTTATTTTGGCAAGCTGGAAGACTCTATCATTATTTGATGTCATGAGTCCATGAGGAATACTTCTATGTTACTAGTAGAAGAATGTGCCTCACCACACCGTAAATTGGAAGAGTGACTAACCTTAAAGTTTGGACATAGAGATAGAGACCGAATTAGAAGATGATGAGGTAGACAAGTCACTTTGCGCCACATTAAAGTATTAAAGAGGAGGCCACGCGATGGACATCATCAAATTGTGTCGACCCTATTATCAGAGTGGCCATGTGCTTGGTTACAAAGTTGGGAGTGTAAGAGAGGTGGACCCAAGTGAACATGAGAAGGCTCCACATTGCGCATAAAATGGCCAATGGAACAATTTATAACCTTATGGGCTTTATTACTAAAGGTATTATAGAAGAGGTACGTCTTTGGAGAGAAAATCACTTTTGGTGTAATTCTCCTATTGATTGTCTTTTTAGAGATTGGAGTGCCAGATGGGCCTAATGATAACATGTGGAAGATCCCTCCAGAAGACAAGTCCCTTGGAAAAAGGTTCACCGATTATATGTGTGATAAGATTAATAATGCCTATAAGCTAAGGGAGACATATGGTACATAAATATGCATGAAGCATTTGAACAAGAGTGGCATATCCCGAGTGAGCTGCCATCAATTTTGGAAGGGAAGGCCTAGTTCGCAATGTACCAGCACTACTACCCGGGAGGTTCAAATTGAATAATGGAGAAAAGAGTCCTTGGTGCAAAATTATGTTTTCCTTTACAACGAGGTACTTCTAGGTAGCGGTAAAGATGTTTGTTGAAGTGTGCAAGATAAAGTTTGATGCTGATAAGGTTGATATTGAACACCATACATTGCTCAAAAGGTATGTTTACCCTATTTTGACCACATACGTAGAGACAATGATATCGATTATATCAATATCAACTCCATGACTTTAGTGATAGTAAATAAAGAAGGAGTGCAAGGTTTATATTTTTTTGAAGCCTAAACTTTTGAATGCAAATTATATGGATGAGGAAGACCTCACACTTCTAGGGCCACCTATGGGAAGGAAAACAATGGGAACAAAAAGGAACCATGAAGAGACCCCTTCCCACTAGGAAGAAGAAAGAAAGGATATCAAAGAATAAGAATAAGAACTACGTAAGGGAACATGAAGAGACACAAGTATATATGATGTGACCAAGAAGTCTCCAAAGAAGATAAAAGTCTCAAGAAAAAGACACCGATAAAGAAGTCCATAGTGAAGAAGAATCCCAAGGTGGTTTTGAGTTAGAAGACTTAGATAGAGTATTTTGGTGAGGAGATGACCCAGTTATCTTTGTTAATACACACTTGGTAGATTCGAGAAGAGGAATGATGTGACACACGCCATGAGAAAGGCCCAAAGAGGAATGAAGAAGAATCATAAGGTTGGATAAGACTAATGAATAATGGTGGGCATGAATAAGTGAGAATGAGGAGAAGAGCCCAATACCAAGTGTAATGTTGAGCGAGAAATTGAGCATGATGAGGAAGAAACAGGTAAGGATACCCCGATTAGAGAAGATACATGTGTGGGTGAAGCGAGTGGCACTCCATTCCATTGTATAGGAGATCTCCAAGGGATGGGGAGGAAAGAGAAGGAAGAGAAGGAGCATCCCCAAGGCCCCCATCATGTAATACAATGATGATCCCTCCAAATTACTATGCACACGATATCAAATTTTAGAGACCATAAAAGATCTCTTCTTTTGGTCATTCTTTTGACAGAACAAGGCCCCTTCCGTGCACTAGAAATATGTTATCTTGGGCATATCGGTGACACATGGAGGAGACAAAGTTCAAGGTCAACATAAAGGCACTATCTCGAAACTCAAATTAAATCAGCCCCATGATTGGCTTACCCTAAATTTGATTCACAACTACTTATATATGAGAAGGCATGCAATGTGTTGAACAAGCTATCATAAAAAATGGGGATCCGAATATTTGATAAGGATTGTATGATAAAGAGACTACATGAAGAGATCAAGGATAAGGATGAAACTATTACGTAATTGAAGTAAGAGATGAGGGAAGAAAAGGGGAAAATGCATGAACTTATAAGAAAGCTTATTTCATTATAGATACAATAAATATCATGTACCCTATCCTAGCTAAAAATTTCAAGGAGGAATATGAGATGGCACTACATTATCTAGAGGATATGGCATGGGTGATCTCACACGAGAAAAGGAAACTATAGGGACAAATAGTCAAGGAGATAGCCACGTAGAAGAAAAAAAATAAGGAATAAATAGTGGAACACCTTGTGTAGTATGAGGCGCTAGCTACAAAATTTAACGATGTTGTGTGAAATGACGGAGTTTGTGTTTGATAACTACTGGACTTTGAATAGGTCATGAGTTTTCTTCTTTATTAGGGATGAAGCAAAGTTGAGGGAGTTCCAGGCCAAGATGAAGAATAATATGGAAAAATGAGAGAAGATGTTGGCCAAGGTAGAGTAGAAAAGAGAGTTTATAACCCTTCTAAAGACATCATTCAAAGACAGTGAAGGAACTCTTTCCTCAAGTGATGTGTAGGATGGATGCAATGGATGATGCAACAAAACAACTAGAGAATTTGAATGTGTAGTTGAAGGGACGAATTGATGAATTGAATCTTGTAGAGGTCCATGATATTTTTGATGCTACGCCGATAAAAGCAACAAAGGATCTTGAAGGTTGTAGGGAATTGGAAAAGATACTAGTTAAGGAGTCTCTAGTGCTCCTACCTCCTAGTTAATCAAAATATATTATTTGATTCTTTGAAACAAGCCATGTTCTTTCATTCATTCATTGATTGATAAAATTATTTATTCATGCATTCTTGAAGGGATATTATTTGATTTGGTGTTGGCGAGGATGGAAAACATGCTTAGTGTGGGGTAATGTTGATCGGGAAAATGCTAAGGATTAGAGAGAGGAGACTACGTGCAGGAGTGAATACAGGAAATTGGAGTAAGCGCGTGAATGATTACATGAAAAGAAGAGACAAGGTAACATGTGCATAGGCAATAAGGATGGGGAATTATCCATTTTCTAAGGATAGGCTTAAAATAGACTTAGAGTGCTAATCACACAATGCATAAAGCGGGATGACTTGGCAAATCAAGTAATGGCTATTTTGGGAAAAAGCTCATGAAAATATTGGATTAAGAATATACATGGAGATGGATAATATTAGGATTAAATAAAGTCTTATTTATAGGAAAATATATTATTAGATATTTTGTAAAAGCACACAAATATTATGCATGACTAATTTTAGGAAAGAAAACATGCATACTATTTTGTAAGAGTGCATGGGCGGTGAAGGGAAAGTCCCCACCCCTATATATACCTAATGTAGGTTATTATTCATAGTAGTTCTCTTATGCTTAACATATTTATGCTTAAAAGGAATGATAAATAGATTGTACCAACCACGAAAACAAATGCTAATCAAACATCATGATCAATAAGATGAAAGCAATTCACCAGAATAACTTTACATAAACCTTTGCAAAAAAATGAGTAGTAATATCATATGTTATTATGGAACTCAATGAAATACAATGAGAATGGGCCTTTCTTAGATAGGAAAGGAATAACAATCTAAGAACCTTAAGGTCGTAGATTAATTCATAAATCATGGGAAGAACTAGTCATCAAAGAAATAGTCAAGACCATAGATTTAGGAAAGAACTAGACATCAAGGATCTAGTAAATACCATAGATCAATGAAAGAACTAGTCAATACCATAGATCAAGGAAAGAACTATACCTAACAACTAGATAATATCCCCTAATATCTAAATAAATAAAAAGAAATATCCACACACATAAGTGGGTGAGGATAAATACAATAAAGGTAAATAAATTACCTAGGTGAACATGAGCTAAGGTAAATACCTACTCTAACACCCCCTCAAGTGAAGCTAGGGGCTAAAATAGAAGTGGCATGTCCACAAGTATGAGTCCCAACAACTAGGCTTGATGAGGTACTCATGTACAATATATCCATGAAGAAATATCAAACCAAAAGAAGGAAAGAGAAAGAAGAAGGAAGATGTTCTCACAAACACCCCCAAGAACAACTTCCAAAACCCCAAGCATTCCATGCAACTCAAGGTATCGAGGTCATGAAAAAGGTTTTGTAAAGATTTTTGTAACTGTTCTTTGAGTCGAAGGTACTCCAAGCAAAGAACTCCATCATGAATGTGTTGACGAATAAAGTGGATGTGTATCTCAATATGCTTGGTCCTGGCCTGGTGCTCAATTGGGTTGCGAGAAATGTGAATTGCACTTTGGTTGTCACACCAAAGTATATTGGTGAATCTTGTGGGAATCCAAACTATGTCAATAAATGGAAAAGCCAAAGAATCTACTCGACTCATTGTATCAGAATCGCTGCCTTGTACTCTGCCTCTACCCCGAAGATGAAAGTGCAATAGCTCGTTGTTGCTTTTTGCACGTGAAAGCAACTCGGAGAAGAACCAAGATAGAAAAGGTATCTAGAAGTGGAACGTATGTCATCAATAAAACTTGCCCAATCAATCTATATACCCAACCAAATGAGTAGAACCCTAGTGTAGTGTAGGCCAAAGTGGGAAGTGCCTTGAAAATAGTGAAAATCATTTTAAGACTGCGCTGACTATTATGAGGAGAATGTGCAAACCAAGATACAAACCCTACTACAAATGAAATATTAGGGTGAGTATGGGTCAAATACATGAGAATACCAACTAACATCCTATACAATGTAGGATCACAAAGTGGTGTGGTACATGTGGAAGTATGAGTAACTCCTGCATTGAAAAGGAGATGGACTTGGCTTGTAATCAGCCATATCAAAGCGCTGAAGAAGATCATGGGTGTACTTTTGCTGACTCAAATGAATCCCTGAATCTTTCTGATAAATATGCAAACCAAGGAAATAATGCAATAACCCAAGATCTGTCATGTTAAACTGTGTAGAAAGAGCCTTTTGAATACTCTAAATGTGGGAAGAAGAGCTACCAGTAAGTAAAAAATCATCAACATACAAGACAAGTATCACAATATCCTCACCAACATGCTGGAGATACACTGTATGATCGAGTGGCAACAAACAAAACCAGTAGATAGAAGAAAATAATCCATCTTCTCATACCAAGCCCGAGGGGCTTGTTTGAGACCATAGAGAGACCTTTGGAGCCTACAAACAAGAGAAGAATCCTGAACAAATCTATTTGGGCTCCATGTATATTTCCTCTTTATATCTCCATGTAAGAAGGCACTCTTCATGTCCATCGGTATACGGGCCACCTATGATGCAAAGCAAGAGCAAGTACAAGGCATAAAAATCTATCTTGGCAATTGGTACACAAAGTCTCGAGTAATAAATACCTTCAACTTGTGAAAAACCCTTTGCAACAAGACGATTCTTATACTTGTCAATGGACCCATCAACTACATATTTGGTTCAAGTATACCCACTTACACCTAACCATCTTTCTTTCTTTAAGAAGAAATACCAAATCCCAAGTATGATTCTTCATCAAAGAATAATACTTAGCTACCATCGCATCATCCCACTCCTATATCCCACGAGCCTTTAAAAAGACCTGTGGATCCTTAGAAACTTCCCCGACATAAAAGTTCAAAACCTATATAATGTGTGTGATGATGCCTAGTGAGTGGAAGATCCCTTTGAAATGTGTTTCTTCGTAAAATGTAATACGAGCCCACTTAGGCATAGTGACAACATAAGTGGGAATAGGATCCTCAACAACATCTATAACCTCCTCATCAATCTCCTCAAAGAAAGGATCCTCAAGATGAGATGAAGAATAAGGAGGCATGGAAGAAGATGAAGAATCATGAGGAGTGAAGCGCTCATCAAATTGAACATGTGTTTAAAAAATAATGTCATGAGTATCAAGATCTAAAAGTTGATAAACTCTCATGTCCTCAAAATACCCTACAAAGATCAAGGGTTTACTCTTCTTATCCAAAGCTTTCCTTTTCTTATTTGGAAGAAAGGCCCAAGCATGGCTCCCAAAGACTCAAAAAATGAGACATCTAACTTAGTGCTAGACCAAGCTTCCTCTGGAGTCAAATGATCAAGTTCTCTATGTGGTGTGTGATTCTGAATGTATTTAGCACAATTAACTTCTTCTTCCAGTAGATAGGAGGTAAATCTCTAGAATGCATCATACAATTAGCCATTTCCTTCAAAGTTCTATTCTTCCATTTTGCTAAGCCATTCTGTTGTGGAGTATGAGGAATAGAATGCTGGTGAATAATGCCTTGAGTTGCCAAAAAGTCAGAAAACTCATTGCTGAAGTACTCCCCCCATTATCAGTATGAAGGTTCTTTATGCTACTAGAATATTGTTTCTCGACCAAAGCCTTGAAGACTTTGAAGTGTGAAAAACATCACTTTTTTACTTGAGAAAATAAACCCAAGTACGCCTCGAGAAATTATCAATAAACGTAAGTGCATACTTAGATATCCAAAGATGGGGTAGGAAAAACCATCAAGTCACTATGCAAAATCTCAAGTGGTGAAGAAGCTCTCTTAGAAAATTCATAAGAAAAGGATCTTGGTGTTGTTTCCCTAATGCACAACCATGAAAAACTCCTCAAGACAAGAAACTCTAGGAAGACCATCTACCATACCATGAGTGTTCAACTCCTTCAAATATCTATAATTAAGATGTCCAAATATTTCATGCCAAAGCTTACTCTCTGAATCTACATGAGAAACCAATCTGTCCTTATAGAAGAAGTGTCATCAAAACCCTCAAAGTGATATAGTTTAGAAATATGATCAACAATACCAGCAACAAGTGAATAAGGCTGAATGAGCTTCTACTCCATGTGGTGTAAAAATCACTTTTTCCTTGACCATAATGAAAATTTGATATATAAAAAAATTTGTAGTGATGTTAGGAACATATAGTGCATCTTGGATATTGCCACCATCAAGTTGTATATAACCTTTTCCTTTAACAGGAAGAAAAGAAGAATTTTTAACCTCAATTTTGGAATTAGAACTCAAACTAGAGAAACAAAAGACTCCTTGAAGAAGTCATGTGATGAGAAGCACCAAAATCTATAACCCAACTTCTCCAAGTGGTGACTCGAGATATCCCAAAACATTAAGTGCTTTGCCATGATGATTAGAAGGAGGTGGCATGGAGATAGAAATTTTGTGTTTCTTGATTGCATCCTCTAAGGCTTGCATTCACTTATAACACCTATGTTCTTCATGATTACTACCCCCACAAAAAGAGCATGAATGACTAGACTTATTCTTGGATTTAGAAGACTCCTTGGGTTTTGAGTTGTTTTCTTTGGGTTTAAGATCATTTTGAGATGGAGAAGGTGTGGATTTGGTTTTACTGTTTGGTTTTCCCTTTCCCTTAGGATTAGATGTAACTAATGCTTTTGAGAGGTGGAAGACTCAAGGTGAGACAATTTGGATTCTTCCCTAGTAAGTCTTTCACAAAATGTTTCTAAGTTAGGCATTTTGAATGTGTCACCTAAGGAATCCATGCTAGAGAAAAAGGTAGAAGAAAAAATTTGGAATGGTCCTCTCAACTTGGATAGAATCAAGTAAACACACTCTTCATCTTTCTTATCTCTTCCACTCCCCTTCAATTGTGTCAACAAATCTTGAACTTGGTAAGATAGTCTATAATTGTTGGAAAATCTTCAGGATTAAGAGAGGTGATCTCAATGTCAAGTTACATGGCTCTCATATGATCCACCTTACTAAATAAATCCTCCAATTTCTCCCAAATTTTGAAAGGAGAGTCACATTTTTCCAAATGAAACAAAATACCGTCACTTACCTAAGTTCACATCAAACCCATACACTCATCAAATTTGCACTGGTATTGAAATTTCTCATATTCTCTAGTGAACACTAGTTGTTCTGAAGAAGTTAAAGCCCATAATCCTTTCCACTTGATTATTATTTCCATTCTTGGTTTCCATGTGTGGTAATTATGTATTGTTAATGGCTCAAAATGATCTAATGCATAAATATATGCCATCCTAAAAAATCACCAAAAGAAATGCAAGAACCAAACAATGCAACAAGACCCCCAAGCAATGCAACAAGAGCCCCCTAGATTTTAACACTTTATAATGAGTGCATGTTACAATATGAAAATTTATAATTATAGTATGATTCTCAAAATAAATATTTCTAATGAAAAGAGCACGTAAATACAAGCACTTTAGCAAAAAAATGACACTCAAAACCAAGTTTTTTTTATTAAGGGCAAATAGTTTTGAAGGGACTATACCCTGTATACAAAAGGGCTCAAAAGCCAGATAGCGAAGATGAGAGAAACAGCCCAGAGAAGGGCAAAACAGTCAACCAAGAAGGGCTCAACAGCCAAATATTACAATATAAGTGAAAAAAGGATCTAAACGTACAAAGATCCAAAAGAAAGAAGGAAAGATCAAAAAGAAACCAAAGGAGAAACAACATATAGAGCTCCGCCAAAAAATAGCTCCAGAACCGCTTAGATGCCGATGAGGATTTTACATCATTAGCCAAAAAATAGCATCACAACAACCCGTTACTTGATGGCTCTATCAATATTGGTCTTGATAACTGCATTTAGCGACATTGAAGAAGGCAATGGCCTAGCTTTGAGAGGATTCTTGCATATTTGCTTGGGAAATTTCAATATCCCTTTTCTCTTTAGGACCCCAAATGTCCTCATTAACCCCACTTAAAGAATTGTAGACACTATGGACATGTTGTTCAATGAAATTATAAATGCTTTTGAGGGTAGACAATATTTCATTGCGGCTTTTAAGCAAGCTGAATTCCCAATCTGCCATCTAAGAATCTATCTTAAGCTTCTTATAGACCTTAGCAATAACCCCCTCTTCCTCCTCGGTTTGAAGGATTCTTTTACCCTTAGCTCTTTCCATGTTTTTATAGCCTCTTTGAGCTCTTGTATCTCCTTTTCTAATCTTTCCACACTGCCCAAAGCCAATTCCTTCTCCTTGGGCTCCTCCACCGGCTTCTAATATGCAGGAGGTTCACTCAAAACCGAGTTACCGATCAAAAGTTACAAGCTTTCAATATCATGATCTACTATTTATTTTAGTTGCCACTAAAATATATTAAAATACTCTTGCCTTCACCACACAAATAAAATGAAAGGGGGTTGGAGTTAAGCACCTACTAGTATGAATCACAAGCTTTAAGATCTCATATGACTATACCATATGACCAATGGCTAAGGATTTCAATAACCATATTGCTTACCAAGCCAAGAACACAAATGCTAATCAAACATCATGATCAATAAGATGAAAGTAATTCATGGGATAACTTTACATAAACCTTTGCAAACAAATGAGCAGTAAATATCATATATTATTATGAAACTCAATGAAATATAATGAGAATGGTCCTTGCTTATATAGGTAAGGAATAACAATCTAAGAACCTGTCAAGGTCGTAGATCAAGCCATAAATCATGGGAAGAACTAGTCATCAAATAAATAGTCAAGACCATAGATTTAGGAAAGAATTAGACATCAAGGATCTAGTCAATACCATAGATCAATGAAAGAACTAGTCAATACCATAGATCAAGGAAAGAGCTATACATAACAACTAGATAATATCCCCTAATATCTAAATAAAAAAATAAAATATCCACACACATAAGTGGGTGAGGATAAATACAATAAAGGTAAATAAATTACCTAGGTGAACATGAGCTAAGATAAATACCTACTCTAACAATGATGTATATAATACGATGTAGGGTTTGAGCTTGCAGCATAGTCCAATGCACTAAGTACATTAACTATTATGTATTTAGCTTCCACTATGTAATGCTTTTTCGCTATAATGGATAATTGTGGATGGATTTTGGTTGTGTATATGCTTGAGTATGGAGACCTAATGGTTAAATTTATCTTGGTTATTTTTAAACTATTAGTTATCTTTATTATATGTGTTTCCAAAGTGACTTGAATGCAATGGTTGTATGTGTTTGAATGGTTTCATGGTTAAATATGATTATAAACATGCATGCTAACTTCCTGTCAAGTATCTCAAAGGAGGGACTTGGTAGCTGTGCGCACTTTGGGTGAGTGTTTACTGATGAATGAAGTGCCGCTAGTGCACATAGAATTCAAAGAGAAACTAAGGACTACATCCCACTATTCTTTTTGTGATTGACAATTGGCATTCTAGTTCAAGGGACATAATTTCAATCACACTCCATAAGAACTACATGGAGTCTAAAATGTAGTGCATCATTTGGTAACAAGATCACGTTGGGGTAACCACTTGGTTAGTCCAAATCTTCTGTGTACATTTTTATTCACTCGAATGTGTATTTGAACCTTATCCAGTGAGTAGCTAGGGTTTATTTTATAGGTATATGTGCAACAAAGAAGTGCAAAAACTCCGACAGATTGACCTACAATGAACTAAAGGTGACAAGAAACACATGAAGAACTAGGATTGACACTATCCTATAAACACCAACACACCTAAAACAAACGCTAGTACCCGTGAAGTCGTGTCCTCTCCCAGTGCATTTTTACCTAAAGGTCTTCATATTCCAATTTCTAATACAAAGCTTATATAATCCTAGAATATACCTTTCCATCTTTTCATCAATCCAAAATCAGTCTAGTCCTACAGATACAAACCGAGTCATCTTTATCTCCCATATTTCACTCTTGTTTGTGCTTCTTTAGCTAGATCTTGCATATTTACTATTATACCTATCTAAAAAAAAAATGTTTTTACATAGATTTTAATTTTATTAAATCAAACACCTACAATATCATAATATTCGTGATATTAGAGTTCGAGAATAGGAAAAATTATAGAATATACAAATAAATCAGACAAAAATGAATTTAAAAATTACATGGTATACTAAATATTCCATATGAATATTTGAAAACAACAAAAGTGATATAATATTTAAATTTCTAAAGTAAAATTAAAGAAAGCCCCCAAAATCATCATTTGTAATATTTATGTAATTGAAGAAAAAATGCAAATTTTAGGTTTTTAAAATAAATATTAAAGGAATGTTAGAAAATATGCAGAAAAAATAGTGTTTTTTTAAAACTTTGTGTAGACATCAATTTGGTAATTCATGTCTCGGAAAAAAAAATTGTACAATGATTTTACACTAGTCCACACTTGTCCAACTTGGTCAATCATGCTATCCCTAGCTATATCCCATTAATTATTTCTTACAATACATTACAACTCATTTATTCACATAATGGTCATATTAGTCCATAAAATCAAGCTAAACCCTTGCACAATACAATCCTAGTTTTGAAAGCATTCACACAAGAATCTCGATATAAAACACCCAAAGAGGGCCATAATGTTTGTATGTTCCTTCTCATCCGATCCGATCCCTTTCCCTCTAATGACACTTTTCTTAATTCAAATGCCTTTGGGACACTTCTAGTCACTTAACTTGAGCTTTCGGATCTAGAATGCATATATAGCCATATAGTTATTCATCCATTATCAAAAAGGAGATCATGCACTCTTGACACCCAAAGATCCTAATGAGCATACACTAAGAGAAATCTTAGCAAAACCATTCCAAGAATCCCTTGAGCTTCATATACTCTACATATTCATTATAAGGAATTCATCTACTTAGATTTGTAATTACAAGGAACATATAATCACTCTAAGTCAAACTAGAAGAAAAGGTGCAAGTATAATCTCATTGTTACAAGATTGTGGTTATAGACACCCATAATTACGCCCAAGCAATTTAAATACTTAAATTGCGCTAATTATCTATCTTCTAGAAAATTGATGACATATTGTCAATAACGCTCATTTTCCCTCATATCATCATTAATTAATTACACTAAGCTAATTAATTAAGTCACATATCCAACAAATACCCTAATTAACGACCTTCCGTTAATAAATCACCCCTTCTACCTAAACGATTAATTAGCTTTCCTTCCATTTAACTAATAAATCAATATTTAATTGATTTAATCCCCTTCTAATGCCTACCTTTAATCGTACTAATATTCCTCTAATTAGCTTCTATAAGCTTTACATCTACCTATTAGTTAATCACATTTGATTAATTAAAACACCCTCCAACTCCCATGACTTGCTAAGCATAAATTAAACCCTTCTAAAGTAAGGTTACCTTTTTATAAAGCAACCTTATCCATTCCTAATCATGTTTTACCTTTATCCCACATGCGAAAGGGATGAAGTGTTTCCTTTATCCATTGGGCTATATAAGGAGCTCTCCTTCTACCTCTATACCTACACCTAAACTCTCTAAGAAAGTAAATGCAAAGCATATAGAAAAATAGACTAAGATATTGCCTTTTGTTTTCTTGAGAGTTCATAAGCCTCTTTCTAAGTGCTTAGGTCATATGGGAGGTGTCAAAAGGGTCTTGTAGCCCAACTTTGACAAGCCCTCATTCCTAGGTTCTTGGAACACTAAGAACAACCATTTTTGATAGCCATGGAGCCTACCTAGGTCCATTTCATTTATTTTTGTTAGAGAATAGAGGATTTTAGATGTTTTAACATTGTTAGTTTCAAAGTTTTATTGATGAATGTTTAGCATCTAACCCTTGTTTAATTCTTATCATGATGGTGCTAAGTAGTTTGTTTAACTCTTGCTAATTAAGGCTATTTAGGTGTTAGTATTTTACTCATATTAGCATTAGTTTAAAAACAACACATGCACACATTTGGCATGCCCGGTGGGACTTACTCCATTGTCCTTTGCACTTAATTTCAAGTTTTTGTAGTTAAGTTTCATTTTTGGTTACTAACCCTCTTTTACACATGTTGATCTAACTTATTTTTCTTAACTTGTTTTGTTGAGTTTACATGTGTTGAGTATTCCTTGTAGGTATAAAGGAGGTGAAGTGTTGTCAAAATTGGAATTGATGGGAAAATTTCAAGATTTCTCCATGTTTTCATTTTTAGAGCTTACTTTTTCAACATTCTACATGTTAGTTTTGTCAATTTCTTGAAAATTTTAAATTCTTGAGCATGTAGGTTAGTGTTTGATAGTGTTGAGTCTTCTATTTACATATTAATGTGGTGGGGTGCTATCAAAATTAAATCTCGGTGAGAAAAATTTCAAGATTTCATCATGTTTTCATTTTTAGAGCTTACTTTTTCATCATTCTACATGTTAATTTTGCCAATTTCTTGAAAATCTTAAATTCTTGAGCATGTATGTTAATGTTTGATAGCGTTGAGTCTTCTATTCATATATTAATGTGATGGGTTGTTGTCAAAATTGAATCTTGGTTGGAAAAATTTGACCATTTTGCAGATTAAGGGACATTTTTTTGACATTTTTTGAGTGCATGTCAAGTGCATACCCGTGAGCATAAGAGCATATGCGTAACCCATCTTCCGAAGGCCATAACTTTTTCTCCCAAAATCAAAATGACTCCATTTTTTGTGTTGGAAAGGTATTAAAGTTAAATATGCAATGAAAACATAAATTTGAGATTTATACTTACAAAAATTATAGGTTTTTCTGTTAGTTTAAAACTGGTCATTTTCTAACATGTCTAATGTTTTGATGAATGTTGTATTTCTATGCTTACTCAATTTAGACCAAAGCATGTGTATGCTCTTATCTTGCACATTTTGGTGATCTTGAGAATCAAAAACAACTTTGATCTCTATCTTTTAACATTGGGATTAAACTTAGAAATTTGATTATTCATTTTGCTTAAGGGAATGAACCTTTTACAAAGCATTTTTCAATGGTCCTTTGATTTGAAGTTTTCCATTTCTATATAGTTGGGATAAAGTTTGTGTATGCTCTTCTCTTGCACCTTAGGGTGATATTGAGAATCAAAAGCAACTTTAGTCTTCATTTTATAACATTTGGTAAATTGGAAACTTCATCTTTTACTTTTGGTTTAAGGGAAAGAACATTTATCAAGATTTTTGTATGGTTCATTGATTGCAAAGATTTTATTTACTTTTTAATGGATTATTTTTGTGTATGCTCTTCTCTTGCATCCTTCGATGATCTTGAGAATCAAAAGCAACTCTTAATCCTCTTTTAAATAATGTGATTTTCTTATAAAACTACTAACGCTTGAGTGCAAGACCTAAAAATGCTTGTCAAAGAAAAGAGGAATCAAAACAAAGTCAAAAAATACTAATACAGCTTGTTATAAAGGTTGTGACCAAAAGGTGTTCAAGAAAACCACACCTAAATAAACAAGATAAAAATGACAACATATTCAAAACACTATATTGCAGGTTTCGAGAAAGGGTACGTCCCTCTCTCGCTCAATTAGAACATAGCCCCTTTGGCATAATGCCTTAAGCTACAACAATGGGGTGGTTCCATGGACCCCAAAGTAGTCCATGCAAGAGGGAACCTTATGGAGGAAATGGAAGTGCTTCACACACCTATCTGACTAGTGATTCCTTTGTGAGATAGCGTTACAAGTTGTCCCTACGCGACCCTTTTAAGTACACAATGGATGCATTTACTACCCACTGTGCTTGAAGGGGGAAAAGTTGAGATACTCCAAGATATTGAGACTATTTGGGTAAATCATCCCACTCATGGATAATTTTGTAACACCTAGGACGAGAGAACCACCTAGGAAAATATACTTTGGCCAGGAGCCCACTTTGACCATTCTAAAATAGTGTTGAGTTGTGAACCATCTTTGCATCACGAAATGTGTGATGCGTTACTTTCGCTTAGTTTTTCACTTACCCTAAGGTAAGGCGAAACTCTACCGAAGTGAAGCCAACATTTTTCATCCCCATTTTGATCTACTTCCTTCACATTCTTTTGACACTTTGTTGATCAAAATAAGGGTGACTACCTCTGTGTTACCAATCGATTGTTTCTGCCACTTTTTTGTCGTTTACCCATCCATGTTTACGGCTGGGTTAGTTAAACATCTAAAGTGTGTGGAGACGTATTTATATCATTGGTAGCCTTTGTGATCTTGATACCCATGTCAGGATCGTCATCATAGTTAGGAATGATTCATCATTTTATCTCCCTTTGACATGTTACCTCATTTGCATTGTCTCGACATAATTAAGATACTTATGTCACATTTCTCATAAACATGATCTAAGTGTCTATATTGTGGTGTTATGCATTGCCCATGTTTTAACACATCCTTAGTATACTTTGACTTATTTTGATTTCAAACATTGTCCCAAATCTTGAAGGGTGTCACTTACTTTTTTGCATCATTTTGATACCACTTTGACACTAATATCTCACTTCTCCACGAAGCTTGATAGACGTGTCCAATTGGTGTGGTTACGTAGCTTACATTTGTAAACCTCACCCTTTAACATTTAGGCCTTGTTGGTTGTTAAAATTTTCATGGTATCCTTTGATTGGGATTCACATCTACCCTTTGTTAATATTTACGCCTTGTTCATTTTGAGCTTGACGTAAATATTGACGTTGTGTTGATCATCTTTGCATCACATTTTCATATGGTGTATTTCCTTGTTGATTGGCTTTGTGTTTCACACTTGCATGATTGTTCCTTATGATTATTCATTCATAAAACTTATTTTCTAGGACAATCCCTCTCAATCTCATCGAGATTACATCGTCACGATGTCTATTTTCCTTAGACCTTCTTCAGAAAATCACACATGCATCTCCATACTTACACAATGTCTAGCTAGTTGTCCTTATGCTACCCAAATCAACATGTCACTTCCTTCCCTTTGAAGGAGTTCCATCACACTATCTAGATCTAGACATTTGTGCTTAAAACAACGCCAAAAATGATTGACTATCATGCGGTTCCCCATACTTACAAAAATATGGAACCTAGGTTTAGCAATTCAAATAAAAATATTCCCATTACAACTAAACCTCGTTTGGTTCTTTGTGCTAGAGAGCCCATACGGGTAACTCGTTCCCCACCTTCATCTCATAGTTGGTGGTATGATTTGGATGCTTCTGATCCAAATTATTATTCGAGTTCCCCCACTCTTCTTCTAATTCTAATCCAAACATTTCCTCTTCTTCTGAGGATTCCAATCCAAATATTTCCTCTGACTCTTCTGATGATTTAGATCCAAACTACTATTCAGATCCAAAATACTATTCAGATTCATCTAATTCAACTCCTAAGTCATCTAATGTGACTCCTATGTCATGGTCCTCCCTATCTTTGTAGGAACCTCTTCATCATACATTTAATATGACTCCTACATCATGGTCCTCCCTTTCTTCGCAGGACCCCTTTTATCAGTCGCCTCAAAAACGTCTTCTTCCTTTAAAGATTCACATGAGTCCAAATCCCTCCAATCAAACATCTAATACAATTCTTGAATCTTGGTCCTCTCTTTCATCGCAGACCCTTGCTATTATTCATCCAATGTGATTCTTGAATCATGGTCCTCCCCTTCTTTACAGGACCTTCTTCATCAATCACCCCCAATAAGTCTTCCTTCTTTGAAGATTCATGTGACTCAAATTCCTTCAAGACAAAACATTTGAATCGACCCATGCATCACAATCTATAGACTTTGTACTTAATCCTACTAGTTTAAAGATGATATACCATCGTAAGGTAGGTCCACACCACCTTCTTCTAAGACATCTAGCAACATATCCCCACATCATTTTCTTATCAATCACATCAAACATCTTCTAATTCTTCCACACCAATTGGATCTCTTTCTTCCAATCAACCCCTGGTGGTTGATGAATAACTCATACCGATTGATCTCTTTCGAGAATGTAGAAATAATCGGGAATTTATAGGGGCATATGAAGATATTCCTTTAGTAGATTATGAGAAAGGATTCTCTTTAGACTTCGATGTGATTGCGTATTGTGAGGAAAAGGTTGGTTCCTTTTATCAAGAAATGGAGGAAGAGCCTCAGGTCATGCAACTTGAACCTCCTCTTATTCTTCCATCTTCACATTCTTCATTATGTGATGAAATGCCTTGGTCTTGCATTGATCCATGGCCTATCTTCTCATCACCCAATAACTCTTTTTCTATCATAATTCCTCAATCATAATCTCTTATGGGGTCAATTCCAAGTATCATCTTCATCTAGGTGTGGGTCACCTTTAGTAGCCCTCCCTCTGCTATTTGTGGGACATTTTCAAGTAGTCCACTATCTTCTATTCTTGGGGCATGTCTAACTAGCCCCTTATCTTCTATGTATGGATAACCCCGAGTAGTCCATCATCTTCTATTCTTGGGCCACATCCTAGTAGTCCATCATCTTACATCTATGGGTCACGTCCTAGTAGCCCTTCTTCTATTCTTGGGCCACATCCTAGTAGCCCTTCATCTTCTATCTATGGGTCACATCCTAGTAGCCCTTCTTCTTCTATTCTTGGGCCACATCCTAGTAGCCCTTCATCTTCTATCTATGGCTCACCTCCCAGTAGCCCATCTTCTTCAATCCTTGGACCGTATCCTTTTCATCAATCACATCATCCTTCTACTAATGACTGGGGAAATCCCACCATCATTTCTCTCGTTCCTATCATCAATCATAAATGTTCACTTTCTTCTCCTTCTCGAGGTTAGAAAAGTCACAAGTCAGCTTATAAGAAACCCAAACAAGTTCATTATCAAGCTCAGGTCAAAACTTCCAAGAGCTCAAAATCCCCCAACAACTTGAACAATCTCAAAGTTGTAAATCAAGTGTGATTCAAGAACGCACATCAACGTAACCATCAAGTATGGCACAAAGTGTATAAACCTCTGGATAGGGAACTCAAGATCTGCATACAAAATCCATGTTTTAGGATAAATCGCAGTCCTTTGTTGAGTGTGAACTCACCATGATCATTGAGATCGGGGAAAACATGACTCTTGATAAACAAACACGCCTAGTCTCCCTTATTAAGGAAGTCACAAACATTGTTGTTGGATCTTACCACACAGAGTGACTTTGTTAGTCCCAAGCTCTAAAATTGTCCAAAATCTAAAAATAAAAACAATTTAGAAATAAAATTAAAAAAACATTGAGAAAATACAACAAAAATCAAAGGTACAAAGATCAAACATTGTAATCGTGTGTTGCATACACATGTATATTTCTTTCTTCCCTTCCTTTCTATTCTTTGCAACTCTTCTGCCATTTTCATCCCTTCGGTGATATTTTGGTTAGCTTATTCACACAATTTTATGACATTTATCTCTATGGTATCCATTTGACTCGGGTCTTTTATCACCTGGTAAATTAAAGAATGACTCGACCTTTAGAGATCCTATCACAGCGTTCAACATCTAATAAACTTATTGTGAAGAAATTTTGGACATATTTGTTGACACTAGCCAATGTCATCATCGTAAGCACTTCCACCTCCTTCCATCAAGCCATCAGTGGTTCTTAACCCCTTGTCAAACAAGAGAGCTGAAATAAGTTTTCAGAAAGCAAAATAATCAAAATCAATCAAAAATCAAAAGCTAAAAGCTATAAAGCAAAAGCAAATTGATATATTACTCTCTCTTGGGGTATTTCCAATAAACTCTATCGAGGATATGGACACCTAACTGGTAGTAGAGAAATGTTGTGATTAGAATCAAATACATCTCCATCAGGGCTATGGATGCCTAGCTGGCAATAGAGCAATGTACATGACTATCCTTTCACCATCCATTCACAAAATCACCTTTCACAATAAATCATTCCTACACATTGGCTAGGGTCTCTTCACTTGTTGTCTATTAAATCTTCACTTCAAGAGGTAATAAACTCCACGTGCACACACTGGATCTCTATGAGTAGGTAGGATTAGTATGTTACCAAGTGTCTCATTTTGGATCTTGTTCAAACTCTTACTCTAGTCCATATCTCGTCTTACGATTTTTCCTTTGGTTAATCACTTCTTCATCACGAGGCTTCTAAGCTACATTCATATCATTCACATCATTCTTCTACTTCATTCAGAACATCCATGTGTATAAGATTACTTGTTTTCCATGTTTGTGGACATGTTTGTCACCTTTCACAAAACAATATTCTCCTTCCTTTCTATCATGTTCTTTTAGGCCAACTTACGTTGGGGGCATCCTTGCTTCTTCCCAGCATTTCATTGGTTTATGTTCATCATCATGTTGAACCTATCCATAATGGCCTTGGGTCCCACTTCTACCTGTGAAGAGTTTACCTTTGAATACTCCCACCTAATTGATGGGGAATTTTTTCATCTTCACCTTTTGGTACATGTGGCCTTATGCCCTTGTACATCCCATCTATCACTAGGGGCATCCACGCTTCCTTGTCTTCCGCATAGTTTCATAAAACTTTCAAAATCAACCAAAACATTCAAATATGTTAAAAAATCATAAAAAACATTCAAATATCTTTAGGTAATAAAACTTCTAAAATTGAAAATCATCCTACAAAATGTCACTCGGAGTTAGGTTCTCACTTGTTCATGTGTGTGACTGCAGCTCATCTTGAGTTCTAGATCCATCAACAAAAGAAAGAGCTCAATGCATGCCTATAATCATAGGGCAAAAGAATGCTTAAGATCTTGTTTCACTATAGGCACATTAATTTTCCATCAGGACTCCAATTGTCCTCCGTTATTGGCATGTATTTTTGTTTTGGAGCACCATCATCAAATTGTCACCAAAACTACCTTTGAGAATCCATTGATAATAAAAACATTATATTATGTTTCTAAAATATTTCATGCTTACTTTTCATATGAGAAACATTTTTATGTTACATGGAGGATGTGAATCTTTCACTTTCTTGTAAAATTTCATTACATTTTGTATGTTGCATGAAGTATGGTGTTTTACCAAAATGGACAATTCTTTCATAGTATGGATTTTCATGTCATCAAAAAAAAATCTACCTTTGTTTATGCTTATATTTTTCATAGAGGACCGATGAATAGCTCTCTATGGTAAATTTTGACAAAGAAATTGTTCTAAAATGGGTAAGAGGCTAAATTTCTCTTCCTCCTCCATTTTTCGCATCAATATTTTTCTCTCTACCCCTATTCTTCCATCTTAATCAAGGGCATCCTACAACCCCTTCCCATTCTTCTATCTATCTCTCACCTTTTTCGATCATCGATCCTCTTCCTTCATCACCCTATCGACACTCGAGGGGAATCTCTCTAATTTAATAATGGTTTTTTCTATCGCCAAAATTTCTTCCGACTATCTTTGAAGTGGTGTCAGCTATCTCATTCCCCAAAGAGGGGCAAATGTGACATGTTATCTACGCCCAAGCAATTTAAATACTTGAAAATTGCGCTAATTATCTATCTTCTAGAAAATTCTATGACATATTGTCAATAATCCATTTTCACCCTCCACATGAAATCAATCTATTAGTGCTAGAAATAATAATTGGTTAGTAATTATTATCATGTAATCATTGTGTTTGTAGAATATGTTAGTATTTTGTTATATAGTTGTTATATAAAATAACTTATAAGCCAAATGTTTAGAATGAGTTTTAACAACTCATGTAGGTTAGATTTTTGTTATAAATACCTCCTAAATCACTCTAGGAGAGCTATATTCCTATTTATATGGGTTCTTGTAAAATGATGGACAAATAAAATATCTCTCCGTGTGTATTGAATATCATTTGTAATTGTTTTGTAAAATGCTTGCAACTCGATCCGAATTAATATTTGGTATCAGAGCGAATCTCTTTTCCTTCCTGTGTATCATGCAAACATAAAGTATTTTTTGAGGGGTATCCTATTTTTAGTCACCCCTATGAATGGATTTTTCATGAGTTCGAGGCTTCAACATTATACATTTTTATGTTTAGAGATGAATTAATGTATGGTTGGTATTTCCATCCACTCATACATCTTCAATGAAGTCTGGAGGAGCACGTTCATTGCTATTTTGGAGAATCCCAATCCAAAACTTGCACACATGGGATCGTTACAAACGAACTCGAGCATGATTTCGTGTACCATAATCTTTTTCTACGTGGCATAAGTCCTGTTGGGCGGATATTTGGTGAGAGGTCACTATTAAAGTTGGGCATGGGAGTGAGAAGTTTGCGAGAGTGGAATAGACAATGTGGGTTGAGTGGGGCTAATGCGGCAAAGACACAAGGGTCAGGTGTGTGGAACTCGTGCACTCAATTTATTCTCGAGTACTTTTTTCGACGCCGTGGATGGACTCATCATGTAGGTTGATTTGGTCAATTTTTTATTCCCGTGAGTTTATAGCAACAAATTTTGATTTGATTTGAATTACAGGAGGTATTGGAGTAATTAAGATCTTGTGGTGTGGAATACAAGAAGACAAGGTACTGTGCATATCTACAACTCGACATGGAGACTACGAACTCACCAACCAAGTCAACATCACCATTAAACATAGACCTAATGACCTTTTCTTCGCTGAAAAATCGCATTAGTTTTAATCGATTCGATCCACAAATGACGTTGTTTCCAAGGAAAATGTGTTGCTCATGATCGTTGCACATCAAAAACATCAATCTCAACCATGTCGTTGCTCGTATCAAATCCCCTTTAATTTAAAGCTGCTTAAGTCATGGTTAAAGCAGATAGTATATATTTTCCTCCGAAATATGTGCATATATAGCCTCCATTTATTTGTCCATATGTAATTTGTCTTTTATTTCATTGTCTCTCTATGTTTGTAATGTGTCATGTATGTCCATCAAGATAAAAAGTCATTTATTTAGTGAGTGTCTTTTATTAAATCCAATATTTAATTGGATGTTGTTAGAGTTATTATTCTTCATAAGTTTAGTCACATTTGTCTTAAAAGAGTCATGTTATTGTTAATGTTATTTTGTAAATCCATAAAGTCGAGTTCATAAGTCAATATGTATATATGGTAAAATAGTTATTTTTGTGTCCATTTTCAAAATTAAGGAGTCAAAATATTGAGAATTAATAATATAAAGTTTAGGTCTCCCATAAGATTTATAGTCAATTTTTTTTACACAAAAGTTCATTGGAAGGGTCAATACTATTATAAAAGTGTCCTCTTCCAAAGTTCGAAAATATAAAAAAATTTGCCCGCATTTCAATTTTGGACGCATTTTCACTTCCTTTTAAAAAAAAATCATGACGCGACGTCCAAATTATTGAAGGTATTTTTTTGAGCTTCATGATCACATCCAATTGAACTAGCAACATGATACCGAAGGCAGGAGGCATCGGAGGTTGGAGGTCATTCGGTGACCTAATGAAGCAATAAACTTGAGGGCCGCATATAAGCTTTGGTGACATGTGTGTGTGCAATTTGATTTTAGTGCTTCCGGTGTGGTGTGCCTCGTGTATTATGATCTATTTTATTTTCAATAAGTGGAAATTTCACATGAGGGGGAACATGATTCAATGTTCCATTTCCAGACTATGGTGATTTTTTCTATGTATGTATGAATTTTCAATCATTTCATGAGAATTTCCTATGTTATTCCCTACAGTGAGATAGTGATGAGAGTTATTGATACTACTACATAATCATGATATCGTGGTTGTTAGTTATCCGAGAAAAACTATAGGAGGTAGTTAGTATATTTTCCTCAAAACCATATGTTGTGTGGTTGTTGGTTAACCACTTGGAAAACCATCCAGAGGTTGTTGGTATTGTCCTTGAAACCATCCAGATCATGAGCAGGCTACGTTAGCGCACGTTAAAGACAAAGGCAGTTTTTCCCATGTTCGCACTAAGGGGGGGAATGTTAGGAAATCAATATGTTAGTGCTCCATTGGTAAATAATAATTACGTTAGTAATTATTATCATGTAATTTTGTGTTAGTAAATATGTTAGTAATTTGTTATATAGTTGTTATATAAAACAACTTATAACAAATATGGTGAATGAGTTTTAACAACTCATGTAGGTTAGTCTTTTGTTATGAGAAGATTTACCTCCTAAATCAAGAGAGAGTATATTCCTATTTATATGGGTTCTTGTAAAATGATGGACATTTGAATAAAATATCTTCACCGTGTGTATTGAATATCATTTGTAATTGTTTTGTAAAATGCTTATACTGATCCAAATTAATAATATCATCATTAATTAATTACACTAAGCTAATTAATTAGTTCACCTAACTAACAAATACCCTAATTAACAACCTTCCGTTAATAAATCACCCTTCTACCTAGACTAATTAATTATTATTAATTAATTAGATTTCCCTTCCATTTAACCAATAAATCAATATTTAATTGATTTAATCCCCTTCTAATAGCCTAAATCATACTAATATTCCTCTAATTAGCTTCTATAAGCTTACATATACCTATTAGTTAATCACCTTTGATTAATTAAAACACCCCAACTCCCATGACTTGCTAAGCATAAATTAAACCCTTCTAAAGTAAGGTTACCTTTTATAAAGCAACCTTATCCATTCCTAATCATGTTTTACCTTTATCCACCACACAAAGAGATGAAGTGTTTCCTTTATCCATTGGGCATATAAGGAGCCCTCTTCTACCTTTATACCTACACCTTTTTTTTGAGAAAGCTAATTTAAAGCATATAGAAAAATAGACTAAGAACTTGCCTTTTGTTTTCTTAAGAGTTCATCATCTTGAAGAGTTAAGCCTCTTTCCTAAGTGCTTAGGTCATATGGGAGGTGTAAAAAGGGTCTTGTAGCCCAACTTTGACAAGCCCTCATTCCTAGGTTCTTGGAACACTAAGAACAACCATTTTTATAGCCATTGAGCCTACCTGGTGATTCTATCCCTTCAAAATTTCTTCGTTTACTATCTTTGAAGTGGTGTCACTTTATGCCACCCCAGGAAATGATTTGGGCAAATGTAGACACCCATAATTACGCCCAAGCAATTTTAATACTAAATTGCGCTAATTATCGATCTTTTGAAAATTGATGACATATTGTCACTAACAGTGCTCATTTTCCCTCATATCATCATTAATTAATTACACTAAGCTAATTAATTAGGTCACCTATCCAAAAAACATCCTAATTAAACCGATCTTCTATTAATAAATCACCCTTTCTACCTAAATCATTATTCATTAATTAGCTTTCCTTCCATTTAACTAATAAATCAATATTTAATTGATTTAATCCCCTTCTAACAGCCTTAATCGTACTAATATTCCTCTAATTAGCTTCTATAATCTTATATCTACCTATTAGTTAATCACATTTGATTAATTAAAACACCCTCCAACTCCCATGACTTGCTAAGCATAAATTAAACCCTTCTAAAGTAAGGTTACCTTTTATAAAGCAACCTTATCCATTCCTAATCATGTTTTACCTTTATCCCACATGCAAATGGATGAAGTGTTTCCTTTATCCATTGGGCTATATAAGGAGCCTCCTTCTACCTCTATACCTACACCTAAACTCTATGAGAAAGTAAATGCAAAGCATATTGAAAAATAGACTAAGATATTGCCTTTTGTTTTCTTGAGAGTTCATAAGCCTCTTTCCTAAGTGCTTAAGTCATATGGGAGGTGTCAAAAGGGTCTTGTAGCCCAACTTTGACAAGCCCTCATTCCTAGGTTCTTGGAACACTAAGAACAACCATTTTTAATAGCCATGGAGCCTACCTAGGTTCATTTCATTTTTTTAGAGAATAGATGATTTTAGATGTTTTAACATTGTTAGTTCTAAAGTTTTATTGATTAATGTTTAGCATCTAACCCTTGTTTAATTCTTATCATGATGGTGCTAAGTAGTTTGTTTAACTCTTGTTAATTAAGGCTATTTAGGTGTTAGTCTTTTACTCATATTAGCATTAGTTTAAAAATAACACATGCACACAAAGTGGTTATCTATTTGGTTGTATACATTCTAGAGATCACATGCTAAGTGAGAATGACATGAAATTTGAGGCCTCTTCAAAGAAGTGGTGATGTCGATGGTGCACATGGGTTCCTATAAACCACTTAATGTTTTTTTGTGGGACTTCTTGGCTATCTAGCGGTTTGAATGATCAATTAGTTTCATAATGAGCATCATACAATTCCGTAGTTCTAAATTATAGAGAAAAGAAGATCGAGAAGACAATATATAGAACTAGAAAGTATTAGGAGTAGAGGATTTGAAGGGACATGAGCACATGGGAAGGGGCATAGTGGGGGTACACTTTAACCCATTCAATCCACTTTGATCCGTACAACATTTCAGGACAAAATTTTAATTGTGAGGCTTTTTTAGGTCATTTCTAGCCTGTTTCCATCATCAAACTAGCTCGGATCATCAAACAGAGCATGATATCAACTAATTCATCTCTCTCTCTTATTTTAAGTGTTTTATCTTTTTTTTTTATCATTGTTTATCATAGATTAATGGTTTTTCTAGAAATTACTAAAGTTAGCTTTATAAACTAATTGATTAGGATAATCTACTATCAATTACTACCCCTATAAGATATTAACCAATTTAGCTCAATTCACTCTACAAAGCCTCTTGTCGATGGAGGCAATGACATTCATAATCCCTTGACCTCCATATTTTACCCTTCTTTAGAGTAATGAACCTTTTTCTCAATACATATAGGCATGTTGCCTTGCTTGTATTCATTAGAAAACCTTGTTGTATCCTTGTCACTTAATTTAATTGATTTATCAATTAAGGGTGGTGTCTAAATATATCTCGCAAAAGGGATGAAGAAAATAGTGATTTACCCATTATTTTCTTTGGAATTGAAAATGATTGAAATGAAATTCAATGGCTGAAAGTAAATCTAAGTTAACAAACTGAAATAAAGAAATGAAAATGAATATATGAAAGTGAAGCTTCACACAAAATTACTAAATTAAACACACAATGTTGATTTAAATAATAAACAATAACAATCATATTCTAAGAAAATAGTAAACCATCCTCCTCCTTGTGTAAGAGTGGGCCCTTTCTCTTCCCTCGAGTTAGGTTAAATACTAAACACAAGTTGCTACCAAGATATTTAAATTTTAGAGTTGTATTGATCGAAATGATATTACAAAATCATATTTTCTCTTTTCTACTAAATTGAGTGTTTTGAAGATATACTTATAGCTCATCACCTCCAAGAATATAGAACTACCTACCTATATTATTGGATAGAAATTTACCACTTCTTCCACTTATCATGAAATACATTTATTCCTAACTACTACAAATCATTCCATTAGACTAGGAACACAACATGAGAGACTATAACTTAACGACTTATTCCACTTTGCTAAGGATAAAAACATGGAATTTTTTTTTTTCAAACACTACAACTCATCTCATTAGACTATGAGCACAACATGGGAGAGTGTAACTTGAATAATTCCACTTGCTAAGGATACAAATGTGGAAGACATTTATTCAAACACTACAACTCATCCCATTAGACTAGGATCACAACATGGGAAAGTATAACTTGATTACTTCTCCCACTTACTCAAAATCAAAATACCAAAAACATAGATTTATTATTATATCTTGGATCACCACTTGCTTTCTCAAACATAGGCTTCTAGCATTGTTTTTTATGGTAATTTGGAGTTGTCACATAGTAGTTTGGAGTTGACTCATGAAGTTTGGAGTCGCCACAATATAGTTTGGAGTTTTGAAATATAACTTGTAGTTAATGTACCATAGTCCATAGTTTACTATTTTGAGTCATGAGCTTGGAAGTACAAGTCATGCACTTTTTGGAAGTCCTGTACTTTTCTAGTCTTGACTTATATGACACCTATGCTTTTAGTGAAAGTTCTACACTTTTCCATTTTTGACTTGTATGCATGTTATGTTTTTAGAAAAAAACATTGTATGTTATTTTTTGAGTTAAATACATCTTGGAGCAGAGTCTAGAGTGCTCTAATTTGATCTAGCCTCTAACCTTCATCCTCTAATATCTTGAAATGAGATGTTTATATATAATATTGTAATCCAACTTGCAAAAATATTAGGAAATGATAACATTTAGATTGCAATGGACTTGTAAGAAATAGATCAAATATATTCTATCTTAAATAAGCTATCAGTTCTTAAAACTACATCTAAATCCACTTTTATAAGAAATAAAATAGTGTTGTTTTGTGATTCAGATGAGATCCATTTTGGTCTCATCACTCCCCTTACTTAAATTCATGCATGTCCTCATGCATGTTGTTGGTTTCTATGCAGATTCTAATTTTTTTCTAGTTATTAGAGGCTTTTTTAGAAGTCTACCCATTTGATCCTCCTAAAAGCAACATGCAATTTTTCATTTATTCCAGTCATGTTTTTTTGAAGTTTGCACATTTGTTTCTCACAAAATCAACATGTTTATACACCAATCATTCTCTTCTCTATATTTTAAAAATGTTTATAGGAATGTTTTTGTTTCCCCAACACTTAGCTTCTTGCATGGCCTCATGCATGTTGTTGGGCCTTTTCATAGATACTTCTATTTTTAGCATATAATCTATCTCATTTATACTACAAGACTTATTGAAATATCTCTATTGTATATTATTGGATTGAATACTATGTATAAAAGTGTATAATTTTTCTCTTTTGAATTGGCTTCTTAACGGTGGACTTATATGTAATTAAAATAACTAATAACTATATTTAAAAATGTTACAAAAATATTGTTCATAGTGTGAACACTTAGGAGTGGTTTGGGTTATTTGGTAGTAATAGTTTTAAATATTTTAAAAATAGTATATGAATGTGCAAAACAATTGTAATGCACAACTCATAGTTGAGATATAATTGGGATATTGAGAGGACTTAAGAGATTATCCTTGATTCCTTATTTATAAGAGTTTATTGAGCTATTTATATGTAATCTCTCCATTGGGAAATTTTCCCGAATGAATTACAATATATCCGGTTTTATTATTTTATTGTCAATGTTTTGTTTTTTTATTTGATTGAATCATGGATATTTACAAGAAAAAACAAAATAATTAAATATACGTAGATCGTATTTCAAAGTTATCCTTACTTTCTTTTTTGCATAACATTGATTTTTGCAATGTTGAAGAAAAATAGTAAATGCATATTCAATTTTTTTACCGGAAATACAAACATTTTTAGTTTCAAAGAACTTCAACCATGTAGTCATGAAGAAAAATAGTAAATTGTATTCATGGCAAAAATATTATTGCAATTTAGGAAAAAACATTATTTTATTGGTTTTCTACTCTTCTTTTTTGAAAAGACCCGCCATTTCTAGTTTTCAACTCTTTCCTTCTTTTTTATTTTTTTGTTCCTTGATAAACTAGCAAACTAATTTCTTGATCAAGGATTTTTGCCTAGTAATTGATTAGCTAGTAAACTGGTTTTCAAACCAATATTTTCATTTTTAGAAATGATAAGCATGATGAAGAATTAGGAAGTGGTTGTTCCAGAGCCTCCACAACATCCAAATCAACTAAAAAGTTGATTGTACACATGAAATCCTCATGAGTTTGAAGCTTTAGTAAAAGTATCCTTTTTCATTGAATCCATTATTCCATAGAATTATGAGATTATGAGATATACTTGAGGTCATATGAATTGTATCCTAACAAATAAATTGTTGAGAAGTTTATACCGTAATCAAATTATGAGAAAAACATAGAGTGCAAAGATAAGTGCACTACTACATGTCATCATTTTTGTAAGGATAAATATGCACTACTACTTGTCATCATTTACTCCACACTTAAGTCCTTTTAGGCCTACCTGTAAGTTGCTATATTTTCTTCACACACAGTAACTGAAACCTTTAAATTTCCATATATTTTTAACCTCTAGAGTTGAGTAAAAATGAAGATAGGTACACTTAACCATCATTGGCTTTGGATGATAATCATGAATTATTTTATAAAAACATATCAACAAGTTATCTTATTTGTTTACATAAATCTAAATGTGTATTAAAATTGTGTCTTTGGATGATTTAGATACACGTGAGGAGTTGAGAAAAATTGTTCAACTTGTATGGAGAGTGGATATGGTTCAGAGATTGATTGATTTATTGGTAATGGAAGGTTTATTATGGTAGATGGTTTTATGACAATCCCTTAATATGGGTGGAGATGTTATCATTTATTTATTATACATTGGTTAAGCCAATATATTACTAAGGGGATGTTCAAGAAGGGAAGTAATTGTTAAAAAAATATTGGGGAATGTTAGAATATTTCTAATTGATAAGCTCACCTTGAGACCAACTTGCGAAGACCATATCTCCGGCTCTCGGATGAGTTATTTGATGAAATTTTATATTATTCAACCTGAAAAAAACCAACTTAATCCAATGGTGATAATAAAAAGATCCAATTTTTAGTGAAACCCATAAAAATTTCTCCTTCTTTCTCAAAATCGATTGTTGTGTGCCGGAAGAATGAGTTGCCTAGGACAATGTATGGGGTTTTAAGAGGTCCTATTTTTTCCACCATGGTGGATATTGAAAATTATTTCCATTGATACTTTTTGGGATTTTAAATCATCACAAGGATCCTAGAATCTTGATTTGAAGCTCACGTCCTCATTCATGGTGCGTGCTCGCTCGGGATCGAAAACACCTTCGATGAATAGGCTCTAAAACCTCCGAAATTTCCCTGAATCTTCCAAAATTATCTCCCTAAAGTTCCTAGTAATTGAATACTCCTAAAAAATGAGTTTCATTCCTCTAATCCACTCGAGGGTGGTTCACTAGTCCTAAGAAGGCTAATGATAGCCCTTCCCAAAACTGCTCGAATACTTGAATGTTCCAAAAGATCCTAAATCACCTAGGGGGACTGATTTTGATTTCCTAAATAACCTAGGGAACAATTGAAATTCACTTTGTGATCATTAGACTGACTAGATAGGATTGAAATTAGGGATGGAATGACCTTGGGGTGTCTTGGAAAGGTATAAATTTAAAAAGTTTTGAGACTGTAGGCCATTATCATGCTTGAAAATTAGAAATTTTCTTGTTACACATTTGCATGACAACAAAGAAGATACAATAATTAAGCACAAAATAGTAGATGTACCAACATATGTATGATATGTATCATGGAAGCATGAAATATGATAGTAATGAACAATAACTATATATGTGATATGAGTTATGCCACCCAAAATATGATAGTGCATATTATAAGTAATCTCATGAAAATATGAATGTAATAAGTAACATGGTGAAAAAATATAACAAGTATCATGATCAAGAAGCATACAATAAAACATGGTACAAAAATTGCACGATGAATAATAAGAGGATCCTTTGACATGAAAATACATGACATGACACAAAAGTTCAAATAAGTAAAAGCATAAAGCAATCAATGCAAACATATATAAGTATAAGCCCTCCATAAAAGTAAGAACTCTAAGTTATATAATCAAGAGAAATACATGTATATAAATAATGTTTGTAGCTCAAAATAGTTTATGGATCATCATATAAGGATATAATTTATAACATGTGTTCGATTTTCTCATAGTACATATGCCACTAAGGTGTGGGAAATAAAGTCATAAAACATTCACAAAGAAAGATTATATTAAATTATATGTCATGTATTTTCATTCAATATAGATTGAAAATTTTGTTCTTAAATAATGGATATGTAGACACTCCATGTAAATATGTACCAATAAATCAAGAGCTAAATAGGTCTTGGTTTTCTATTATTTAAATATTCTAGAAAATAAGAAATAGTGAATAAAGAAAAAGGCCAAGATGCATATATTATAGAATAAAATAATAGGGAGGGTTATAAATAGTCTACACATTTCCTTGGAAATAAATGTGCACTAAAATAGGGATACCTCATAAATATGTATGTGCATGTCATCACCATTCCAAGAAAGTGTAGATATATAGAATGGTTCAAACAACCAGGATAAAAAGAGAATATGAAACAAATAAATAAATGAAAAACTAAGGTGTTAAAAGAATGATAAAATTAATAAGACAATCAAAGCTAGTTCAAAATGTAAGAATGTATGTTGCATAAAATTACTCAAGAGAGAGTTTTAAGCCAAGTGAACATGAAACTATGCACACTAATTTTCATAGTTGAGAAAACATAAGACATATAGGTTAACAATGCTAAAATATGATCTCATCAATGAGATGATCATCAAGGTTTAAGATCAATCAATGCAAATGCCAACATTCATTAGACAAGAATAAGTAGATGTATCAATGTCATCTTAAAAGTAAGTATGAGCCACATAATTATCTAATTCACCCACTTTATAGATATGATCATGTGTATACTATGAAACTTGATAAGTAATAAAAACACTATGTATCATGATTCATTTTGTAAGTTTCATGAATGGAATATTGCACGTGTGTTCTTTGTTGAATATATGCAATATGTTTTTATAAGAATTATTTTAAGTGTATAGGTAATAAAGGTACTCAAATTATTAGTTTTTGTAATATATTATAATGTTCTATATCATAATTGATCATGGAAGATGGCTTAATAGAGATGTATGTTCTTTAGAAATGAATTTTCTATGCACCCATGTTTTTTAGTATGATGTTTTTAAATTTGACATAATTTTATGTAATAGGTGTATTTTATTACAATTTCATGATTGTTCTCTTGAAATGGGATTTTTTGAAAGGAATGAGATACCTTATGAGATTTATTGATTGTCATGACATTATAAAAGTATATATTAGAGTAGCATTACCTTTATCTTTTGATTTCACATATACATAGATCTAATGTGATAATTTAATAATTTAGTGAATTTATAAAACTATTTGAAGGGGGAGGAAAACATGTCCATAGGATGTTGTGCCATAGTAAAAGTGTTTTTGTTACCTTCTTAGCATGAAATGTTGAGAGTAATTTGACGTTCCTCTAAATTTTGTCTCATTAGATCTAGGAATAACATTCCTTAATTAAATCATGTTTATAACAAGGAAATTTGTTTCAAAATTCTTAACTATGTGAAAATTCTCATCAAATATTTTCATGATTAAGAAATAACATTGTATTGGATAGGTTTTAAGAGATGTGAGTGAAAATTTCTTAGATTTCACTCTCATATATTAGGGACGAAATATTAATAATCATAGTATTTAATTATATAATATAATCATCAATATGTTAATTAGGTCCTTTTATGATTCGTGTATGTTGTGATAAATTCAACTTTTGGCTAACATTGATGGAAAGATGAGCTAAGAATTTTTCACTTAAAGAACTAAAATTATGTACAAATATTTGTAGTAGAGATTATAATGAGTCTAAGGCATAGTTATTAATATTTATGAGAAAAAATGGTATTAAATTTTTCATTATTTACAAAATATAGACTTAAGCTATAAAATACCTTTGTATGTACTAATGGGTCACCCTTGCCATTGAATAGTTCAATATTAGGTGCAATGGAAGAAATAGGAAAAGGGTTACAAAATATCTCAAGAGATAAGGAGTTGTTTAATGTAGATCATTTGTTTGATTTAAAGGAGATTCCCCTCTCTCTAGTGCCTCATAAAGGTTTTCACTAGGAGATACACCCTTTTTATTTTTTAATGTTTTTCTCTTTTTTCATTTTTTGTTTCTCGGATGGAGATATTTTTTTTTCATTTTTTCATTTTTTATTGTTCTTATTTTTGTGGACTAGGTACTTGAGTTCTTCACCAAAATAAGTTGTTGCATCTAGATTAATATCTAATTACTTCTTAGATTGGAAAGGGGTATAGGGTCTCAAGTCCCAAGAAACTCTTTGATGGCCTCATCATTTTGGAAGAGATCCATGGATATGTGATTTAATTGGTCCTGATTTATGAGACTAGGATGTATAAGGTCAAATTCAATGGTGCAAATGGAAAGGCATTTGAATAGAATAATGTTAGAAAAGTAATCAAAGAGGTAATAAGTGGAACCTATCTCAATTTATGAGTCAATATCCTCATCACTAGTTGATACATCAAGCAATACATGCATAGTTTCAAATGTTTTGAAATATAAAGCATAATGGTAGAGATGTTTTGTATACATGATAGGATCAAAGTGACCTTGTTCATTTTTTTCCCGAGTCCTTTAAATTTCCAATGTATATTATTCATCATTTTATTAGCTTTATCATATTTTTGAGATTCATAGCATGTAGCCAACCATATAACCAAGATCTAGTAGAACCCTGAATGTTTTCATCCTCTAGATATCCAAATCATTTCCAACGAGTTATACCAAGATTGTAAATGGGATCCTCTTTGAGGTGGGGAGCATTAGGTTTTCCATAAATGTAGGGAGATAAAGGTAATTTACCAACATAGAAAGTATTTTGGAATTCATATTCACCAATACCTTTATCAAGGATCTTGAGTTCGGGTGGAGTGGAATATGTAGAAGGTTGGATTTTGGAAGGATTTCTAGATCAATGTGGTTTTCATTTATGAAGGGAATGATGTAAGGAGTTGAAGATCTATCTGCATAAGTGAAATAATTTGTAAGCTTATACCTCCCTTTAGGATTTTACAATATTTAGATGGCTTAGTATTAACAAGTAAGGTAAATTATTTTCCTTAGTAAGGGAACTTAATACACTAGTGGAAGATGGAAGGAATGGCCTACATGGCCTGGATCCATGGGTGACAAAGGAGAATGTTATATGAGGTTTCAATGTCCATGATATGAAAAAATGTTTCCAATGTTTGCGGTCCAACTTTTAAGTATAGTGAGATTGTTCCTAGGATTTTCTTTCACTATTACCATAACCACGGATAGTGATGACATTAGTTCCTAGACTTTATTTTGTATGACCAAGGCATCTTAATAATTTCATGGAGAAAATATTCAATGTGGATCCATTGTCTATAAGAACTCTTTTGATTTTATGATGAGTTATGAATGCTTTGAAATATATAATGAATTTTTAATTTAGATATTTGGATTAAAAAGGTCATGAAGACCAAATGATAGATTGGACTATTAGTTGATAGATTTGTAATTAAGGCTTGGAATTGTTGAGTATTTATATCCTTAGGAACATGTGCATCATGAAGTGCATAAGTAAGGATGTCTTGAAGCACAAGTGATGACTTAAGTAAGTCCATGAGGGAAATTTGTGTGGGTGTCTTCTCTAATTGTTTGATAATATCATAGGAATCAAAGGAAGATTTAACATTAGATGTGTGTTTTGGATTAATGATAGATGGTGGATTAGGCATTTGAGGTATAGTTGATGTGGATAGTTATTTTGTTGTAAGTACCCAAACCTTTTTCTATAACATTATCACCCATAATTAGGAGTATTGATTTTGACGATGGCCATGAAGTTAGGTGTATGTTCTATAAGTGAAATGATGGAATTAAACTCAACATTGTTTGAGGATTGACCCTTGTCTTTAGATTTATCATTCATACCATGTTTTGGAAATGGGTCCTTAAACACATTTAGTTTCTCATTTGGTGTTTTAGTATTAGATTTGTTTTCGATTTCAATATCTTTGTGGTCAATTAAATCTTGAATGTAATGGTGGAGTTTCATACAATGATCTGTATGGTGATTGTTGATACGATGGTACTCACAATATTAATTTTCTTTATACCATGTCATTTTTGGTTTCCTTCTTCAAATCAATCCATATAATATTTTACCTCCTATCAAGAGGTTGTCCACCACTTTTCGCATCACCCATACGCCGAGGGCACACTCCATTGGCAAAATATAGACCTCTAGGGCATATAAATGTTTCACCTGGGAAAATAAGGTAGTCCGTCACACTTCTTCATCATCTATTAACTAATCTACACACATCTATTATCTTTAAAGAATTATTATTTCATAATAACACTTTAAAGAGGGGAAATATTAACATCCTAAAATATCCCATTACACATTCTAAAACTTTGAAATCATCATGTAATTACTTCATGACACATTACGACCATTTCCAACATATTACAACCACTTTTGATATATTTTGCTATTTTACAACCCTTAATGACATTCTATGACATTGTCCAAATAAAATTATATCATCCCCACCACTTCCCTAATTACCTCTATCACTCACATATAGTCTCGAATTATTAAATATTCACACTATGGACCTTATTACACTTGCACCCATTCCTAGGATTAATTAATTAATTAATCTTATCATTCTCATTATATAACCCCTACCACATTAGTTAATTTTATTAGCTAATTTAATATCACAATAATTAAATAAATCCTTCATCCTATCCATTTCCACCTCATCTCCAATTCATTTCCACCTCATTAGTTGACATCTCAAGTTGACTAAAGCAAATAAAATCATGACTAAGGCTAAAAATCATTAATTATATTCAAGATGACAAGTTTAAATTAAATCAAATCATATATTTGAGTTAACTAAAACATATCCCTTAAATCATGGCTTTCCAAATTAAAGCAAAACTCTCTCCAAGCTAAAAATCACATCACTTTTTGGGTGAATAAAAAAAATACATGAAATATTAATTCAAAGAAAAATATTCAAAAGATATGCCACCCTTTTCCAAACTCAATGACAACTCACTTAATCAAGCTCAAATCAATAGCTTATCTTTCCAATCAAATTGGAAACTCAAAAAATCATTCCAATCATGTTTCATTCAACCTTTAAGATATCACATGAATCAAGGCCATGGGATTTTCTTCCCCAACTATAAATAAACAATCATTCCTCTTCATTTTTCATATTTGGAAGCTTAATAATTTGCATCGTTATTTTGTCAAACTTCAATTCAATTTACACATGCTGTTATGCAATTTATTTGATCAATTAATCTATCAATCAAGTTCAAACATTCACTTTCACTGCTCATAGCTGAAATCTACTTCCATTTAGAAAATTGTTTTGGAGTAACCATATCCAATTGATTTTAGAGATTCAACAAGATTGATGCTTCATTCTAAGATTTATCCA
This sequence comes from Taxus wallichiana var. yunnanensis, assembly GCA_018340775.1. Lineage (NCBI taxonomy): Eukaryota > Viridiplantae > Streptophyta > Pinopsida > Cupressales > Taxaceae > Taxus > Taxus wallichiana. The sequence continues at coordinate 372,118,202 of CM031235.1, forward strand.
ATCTAATATGAGGTTACAAGGAGATTTAAAGGAAGGATCAAGTTTGCACATTGTGTTTTTTTCTTTTGTTATTATGTATTTTATCTTGTATTAATTATGGCACGCCTAGTGGAATCCCAAAAATTATTTAGCACATTTTGAAAATCTAACTTTATTTCTGTGTTCTTCTAAGTATTTACAGGCCATTGACCAAATTTCAAGTTAATCCATAAGTATATTTGTGAGCAATTTATAAAAAACCAGATAATATAGCCATTTTAAACATTTTTATGTAGATACAAGTGATTTGTGTTTCCGTCATCTTTTGTGCACTATTATAGATCATGTTTTGTACTAGTGTGCTTCTATTTGTTTCAATTTTACATATATATGTTGTTGCAATCTTTGCACTTTCGTTGTACTAGCTATGCTACTGTGAATCTATATGCATGTCTGTAACTCTAAATTACACTTTTGCATTTTTTATTTAATTTATCATATTTATATTTGAATTTTACTCCCTATACTAGTGTAGCTAACCTTTTGTGTTTATGTGTTAACAAGAATGCAGATCCATGTCTTTGTTGTTTTCCTTATGTCTCGTGAAAATATCTATACTAGCGTTCTTCAAAGGCACATTTTCATTATCATGAATGTGTTTATGTAGATAGAAAGTGTATTTCGTTCTAACTTTTTGTGTTAGCATTATTTTTAATTTCATATCTATTTTAAATTTTCTAGAATCTCTATGCATATTTCTTGCTATTTTATTTACAATTCGAATCATGTTTAACAACTTTATTCATAAAAAAAAGATAACATTTATATTATTGTTCATCTCTTACCATTTTATTTTGTGATCAAAAGTTTGCTTATGCACTTCTCTTGCACCTTTGGGAAATCTTGAGTGGTTGAGATCCATTTCTTAATCATTTCACTAATCAAATTTTTAATCAAAATCCAAGTATGCTCTTCTTGTGTGTTGTTGGGTGATCTTGAGAATTAAAAAAAACGAGATATTTTGTTACAAAATTTTCTCCTAAACTTTTGTTTTGTAGGGAAAACTATTATTCATTTTTGTGTAGGACCACTCCACTTAGAATATATTGGCAAATTAAGGAAAAAAATTTTTTAACTCATTTGCATGTAAGTTTTATTTATCTAATAAAATTAAAAATTACTAATTAAATTTGTAAACTAGGTATAATTTTATTTATACTTGTTAATTGCACATTTATTTTACAAATTTAAAGTTGGAAAGATCCCAAATTTTAACCATTTCATATTTGTATTTACACCTAGCGATGTGTGGATTTCATCACCACTTAGCTACACCGATGATGTGGACTTCACTACCATGCACCACTCATAATGCATTACAAGGTACTTGAGACCTAGTCTTAAAACAACATTTGATGCTTTCCACACATTTTTCCCCACTTATGGGTAAAGCTATTGTTATGGGTTACTATAAGAATATGCCTAAAATATATATAAAAATGAAGTCCGTGGCATCACCCCCATAAATTCTTCGAGGATAAATAAGGACACCATACAAAATCATTCCCTTACTACCCTACCACCCACAAAATCCATCATGAAGTGGTGAATCAATCCTCTAAGAGGGATAATAATGATTAGTGAATCTCTTTTAGTATCCAAGGAATCCTCATGCCACACCTATCATCATATATATTTGGTATAACGATGTTAAAATGTTGTCATGATGTCAAGGTGAGTGTGTTGGCATGGTATGGTCATTGATGTCATGATGAGACTGTTGAAGTGATGACATTATAGTGTTGGGTCTTGTTGATGCCAAAGGATGATGAAAAAGTCTAGTGTAAGTTTTCATTTATGTCAAATAATGTCAAATGATTCTAATGATGATGTCAAGTTCTACATGGTCGAATTGTTTGTGAGGTCATTTTGAGTACAAGGGTCAAAGCATTCTGTGTCCCATAGTTTTTATTTCAACAAACTATGTCTTCACAACCAAAACATGACCAAACACATATAAAATGACCAAACATGCATTTTTAAGAGGAGGTCATTACTGATTTTTTAAATTTTTATAGTATTTTTAAATTTTTTATTTAGAGTCAATTTAAAATAATGGCCAAAAGAGTTCTTTGAATTTAAAGAGATTCATGAAGAGCATGATATCTTGGTGAAATTAGTGGATATAAGTATGTAGAGGGTGTTTAACATGAGAAGGTGATTTAAAGTGCATGAATAAAGGTTTGAAGGTCATTTCCTAGCATGAAGATCAAACAAGGTGAAGAAAGCATGGCCTAATGAGGTAGGTTGATCATTTTTTATGTACTAGTATGAAAATATGAGCATGGGAAGTGTGTTGGCATGTTGTTTCAGAAGTGTGGACCAATTTTTAGTCATATTTTTCAAGAACAAGAAAGATATTGCATTTTTGGTCAAATCGAGTTCTTGAAAATGGTGTTTCCAGCTTAAGGTCAACTTTGTGATGCTTGTTGGTATGTGAATATTCTACATGGGAACCTAATATATTTTTGATATGTTGGTATGTGTCCTAGCTAAGATTTATTGGCATTATTTTTGGGTTTGAAGGCCATATCTTTATGAACAATTGTTAACACCAAAACATGTATAAAACCCTAGTTTCAAGTCAATATGGAAGATAATATTGCTCGTATATAGGCCCAAAAGTGAATTGTTTTAATTTTTATGATTTTATCATGTATCAGGAGTCTCCCATATATCTCTCTATGGTTTTGTGTGTTCGGATGAGTTAGTGGACCCCACTAAAAATGGATTGTTTCTAGATATTTTACTTTAGAAATCAAGTTTTACAAAGGACCAAGTGAAAAAATGGTTTTTAAGGATGGTGTGCACCTATAATTTATGTATATGATCATTTATAGACATGTTCTATCCTTTAGTTTTCCTAATGAAGTCAATTTATCATGATTGGATTTTGGGCGTTGAGGACAATTTTGATAGTGCTTGGAGAAGTGATGTTCTTGATCCCATGTACCTTGAATTGTGGAGTCTAATGCACTTTGGGATGTTTTGATATGTTTTAGTACCTATTAATGTGTTTGGTTTTGAATGGTTGAGGTTATTGAGGTTGTACAAGCTTCATTTGTTGAAGGTAATTTTTTGGGTCTTAAGTTCTAATAGGACAATCTTGGTTTTATGATGTTTTCATGGTATGAATGGATGTTACAAAGCTATTTAAGCATGGAGGAAGTATGAAGAGGTCATGGAAATTTTACTTGAATATTTTAAATCTTTAAGAAGTTATTAGTTGATCAAGAAATGTCAATTTCTTTATTTTCAAGAAGACCTAGTTGAAGTGGCTTCATGAGTCCTAAAGAGAAAAATGACCTAATGGAGCTATTACAGACCTAATGGATCTAATATTATACATTTTTCATGATTATCAAATGTTTTTTTCTCTATAATGGCTGACATAAGTGTATATGGATGACCTATGAGGTGTGTGTGCTTAAGTCATGTATATAAGCAAGGGTGATTAGGCCTATTTGAGTAAGTAGAGTGGATGTGGAGAAGTGTGAGCTAAAGGTTGAGTGTGAGGGATGAATAAGGTATGTAGACCATATGAAGAGTGTAATGAATTCATGAAGAACATCCTACAGGTGGTGAAGATTAGTTTGTGCATGCATATGACCTAGTGAAGAAGAAAGAGCAAGTAGGGAAGAAAGGTAGTTTTGTGTGTCTCCAAGAGTAGTGAGCAAGGGTATGAACTTATTTTGATGTTTGAGGATCAAAGTGTGTGTTATAGTCTTGAGTACATCAAAGATAGAGAGAATACAAATAAGAATAAGAGAAGAACAAATAATTCCATCATTTGTTGAGATAACAACAAGAAAAGGTGGAAAACTTTCTTAGGTGGTTGAGTTGGTGCTTGGTCTTCCTTGTGGAGTTGGTGCTTCACTAAAACCCTAGGGGTTTGTGCCTCCTTGTAATTTGGTTCTTGCTAAAGTTAGGTTGGTGCATGATAAATTAGGGGGTTGGTGCCTCCTTGCAAGTTGGTGCTTGCTAAAGTCTAGTTGGTGCTAGATAAATTAGGGTTGGTGCTCCTTGTGGAGTTTGTGCTTCACTAAATCTTGAATTTTGTTATATATAAGAAAATTTCAGTGGGTTTTCTTCCCCTTGAGGGTTTCCCACCTAAATATTGTGTTCATGTGTTCTCTATTATTGCATGCTCATGTGAATGGTTGATAAGTTGCTTTGATGGTTTTATTTAACATTGCTCATATGATGATGGTTTGATGAATGTATAAAGATAACTAAAGTAAAAGTTTATAAAGACACTAATTCACCCCCTTCTTAGTGATTTTTCTTCTAAGAATTGTATCATATCCTAGTACTTTAGAGAAGGTTTAATAACTTGAAGGAGATCCAAGAAGCATAGGTATGACGAACAATCAAGTTCAAGGAGGTTTCTCAACCAACAAGGATCCTCTCTTTAATGGGAGTAATTATGCATTTTGGAACATTAGGATGAAGAACTATTTAATGTCTTTGGGATTTGACATATGGAAATAAATGGAAGCTGGATATACTATACCTACTACACCTCTAACTGATGCAATAGGAAAGAGGGCTTATGAAAGTAATTCCAAAGAAATGAATGCTATTTTATGTGGTATTTAGAAGCTGAGTTTGTGAAGGTTATGTATTGTGATACAACCAAATGAATGTGGGATAAGTTACAAACCATCTATGAAGGTGACTCTAAGGTTAAGTTGGCTAAGTTTAGACATATAGAAGACAATTTGAGAGCTTGAGAATGAAAGAAGATGAAAACATTGTTGCTTATCTGTTGAGAGTTGATGAAGTTGTCAATATCATTAGAGGAATTGGAGAGAATATGGAGGAAATAATAGTTGTTTCAAAAGGTACTAAGGTCCTTGACATCCAAATTTGATCCTAAGGTCTTAGCTATAGAAGAAGCAAAATATTTGAGCACCCTGTAGATGGATGAGCTTCATGGGATCTTGACAACCTATGAGATGAGAAAAAATGATGGAAGACCTCCTAAGAAGGATGCTACTTTCAAGGTTGAAAATAAGGTAAAATATAAATCTAATTTAGAGATTGATGATGACAAGCAAGAAGATATATTGGTTAGAATGATAAAAAGAGGCTCAAGTAAGTACAAAGGTAAATTTCCCTTTAAGTGTTTTGAATGTGGTAAGATTGGTCATTTTGAAAATAAATTTCCTAACAAGAATAGGGATGAGAATGAATAACATGATGAAAATCATGAAAAGGATAAGAATTATCATAAGCATGAAAAAATTCAAGAGATTCAAGAAGCATGACAACAAGAATAAGTTTTACTCCAAAGAAGAAAATTGTGACAACTATTACTGATGAAAGTGACAATAGTTCATTAGATGATGATGATGAAGATGCCAAGGAAGACAACAATGAAGTCATATTCATGGCCAAGGAAGCAATAAATGAGTGTTTGAATGATTTCATGAAAGATTTAGAAGATGAGGTGAACTTAGAAGATGAGTTGATTAGTGCTCTAGATGATCTAAAGAGTCAAAGAAATAAGAACAAGAAGTTGAAGACCTTGATCAAGGAGTATGAGGATCAAATCAGTTGCATGGATAGTGAATATGATAAGATCATCAAGGAGATGGAATCTCAGATTGAAGGTATGTCAGCTAGTCTCAAGGCCAAAGAAGAAGAAGTGCACTAAGTTCAATACTGAAATGGAATATTTGAAGATAGAGTTTGATCAAGAATCCAACAATTTGAAGTCATTTGAGAAGTTTGAGAAGAGAACTGAGGCTCTAAATGATATGTTGAGAAGTAAAAAGTTCTGCTTTGGTGACATGGTAGGTCTTGGATTTAGTGGAGACCAAAATAAGAGAAATGGAGATGATAATGTTGGTCCTAGTTCCAATGAACATCAAAAGGATGACATTTATTCTAACTTCAAGAGAAATAAAAGGAAAACCTAGTTATAAATACAAATTCTATAAGGTATGATAATTCTTTTTATGGTTATTGTTACTCATGTAGTAAATTTGGTCATAGAGAAAGAGAATGTAGAAGAAGGCCCTCAAGGAATGCATATTATTTGGAATATGGAAATTATTTCAAAGGCTAATATTATTCATGAAATGAATATGGACATAGGGCTATGGATTGTAGAAGGAAATTCATTTCATATCAATCAAAAGGTAAGCAGTGATGTTGTTTTCTATAACTATAAAAACATTGACCATGTTTTAATATTTTGTTATCAAGGTCATTAAGACAAAAAAATTGGTATTAAGCTCCTAGAGTTCAAGACAAGAAGACATACATTATGAAGTCTAGTTTAAAGTAGATAATTTGAAGGAGACAATCAAGAAGTCAGATTTTGATTAGTCAACAAGAAAAGATGGACTATTTTCCATGATAGAGCATGAACTAGAGATTGAAGAGTGCCGCGAGTAAATGCTATCTCGTAGACACCCATAATTACACCCAAGAAATTTAAATACTTAAATTGCGTTAATTATCCTCTTTCTCGCAAATCAATGACATAGAAAAGTGCTCATTTTCCCTCATATCATCATTAATTAATTACACTAAGCTAATTAATTAAGTTTCATATCAACAATACCTAATTAATGACCTTACATTAATAAATCACCCTTCTACAAACTAGACTAATTAATTATTATTAATTAATTAGATTTCCCTTCCATTTAACCAATAAATCAATATTTAATTGATTTAATCCCCTTCTAATAGCCTCTTTGAAGTACTAGTATTCCTCTAATTAGCTTCTATAAGCTTACATCTACCTATTAGTTAATCACCTTTGATTAATTAAAACACCCCCCAACTCCCATGACTTGCTAATTATAAATTAAACCCTTCTAAAGTAAGGTTACCTTTAATAAAGAAACCTTATCCATTCCTAATCATGTTTTACCTTTATCCCACATGCAAAGGGATGAAGTGTTTCCTTTATCCATTGGGCTATATAAGGAGCCCTCCTTCTACCTTTATACCTACACCTAAACTTCTTAAAGAGAAAATGTAAAGCATATAGCAAAGAGACTAAGAGCTTGCCTTTTGTTTTCTTGAGAGGTCACCATTGTTAAGAGCTAAAACTTCCTATTCTTGCATTCTTTAAGGATCAAACAAAGCAATTTTTGATTGCCATTGGAGCTAAATAGGTCCATTCATTCTTGTTGGTAATCTAGGAGAGTAGAGATGTTAAAATAGCATGCATAGTTTTGATCTCATGTTTTCAAAGTTATAATGTTAGTTTAGATCTTGCTTAGTTCTCTATCTTGATGGTGTTTATGCTTTGTTTTAGCTAAATTGTAGAACTATTTTAGGTGGTAGTTCTTGCTTCATTTGATTTAGCATTAATAAAAGTATACATGCACACATTTGTCACACCCATTGGGACTTACTCCATTTTCATTTGCACTTAATTTCAAGTTTTTGTAGTTAAGTTTCATATTTGTTACTAACCCTTTTTTACACATGTTGATCTAACTTATTTTTCTTAACTTGTTTTGTTGAGTTTGCATGTGTTGAGTCTTCTTTTGTAGGTATAAAGGAGGTGATGTACTATAAAAATTGGAATTTATGGGAAAATTTTGAGATTTCTCCATGTTTTCATTTTTAGAGCTTACTTTTTCAACTTTCTACATGCTAGTTTTGTCAATTTCTTGAAAATTTTAAATTCTTGAGCATGTAGGTTAGTGTTTGATAGTGTTGAGTCTTCTATTTATATATTAATGTGGTGGGTTGCTGTCAAAATTTAATCTTGGTGAGAAAATTTCAAGATTTCATCATGTTTTCATTTTTAGAGCTTACTTTTTCATCATTCTACATGCTAGTTTTGTCAATTTCTTGAAAATTTTAAATTCTTGAGCATGTATGTTAATGTTTGATAGCGTTGAGTCTTCTATTCATATATTACTTTGTGATGGGTTGTTGTCAAAATTGAATCATGGTTGAAATTTTTTCCCATTTTGCGGACTAAGGGACGTTTTTTTACATTTTTTGAGTGCATGTCAAGTGCATACCCGTGAGCATAAGAGCATATGCGTAACCCATAAGAAGGCCATAAATTTTTCTCCCGAGCTTGAAATGACTCCATTTTTTTGCGTTGAAAAGATATTGAAGTTAACTATGAAATGAAAATATATATTCAATTTATACTTACATAAATTATAGGTTTTTTTGTTAGTTTAAAACTGGTCATTTTCTAACATGTCTAATGTTTTGATGAATGTTGTATTTCCATGCTTACTCGATTTAGACAAAATCATGTGTATGCTATTCTCTTGCACAATTTGGTGATCTTGAGAATAAAAAATAACTTTGATCTCTATCTTTTTAACATTGGGATTAAACTTAGAAATTTAATTATTCATTTTTCTTAAGGGAATGAACCTTTTATAAAGCATTTTTCAATGGCCCTTTGATTTGAAGTTTTCCATTTCTATATAGTTGGGATAAAGTTTGTGTATGATATTATCTTGCACCTTAGGGTGATCTTGAGAATCAAAATCAACTTTAGTCTTCATTTTATAACATTTGGTAAATTGGAAACTTCATCTTTCACTTTTGGTTTAAGGAATGAACATTTATCAAGAATTTTGTATGGTTCATTGATTGAAAAGATTTTATTTACTTTTTAGTTGGATTATTTTTTGTGTATGCTCTTCTCTTGCATCCTTGGATGATCTTGAGAATCAAAAGTAACTCTTAATTCTCTTTTAAATAATGTGATTTTCTTGGAAAACTACTAATGCTTGAGTGCGGGACTTAAAAATGCTTGTCAAATAAAGGAGGAATCAAAACGAAATCAAAAAATACTAATACAATTGTTATACAGGTTTCCAAAAGGTTTTCAAGAAAACCACACCTAATTAAACAAGATAAAAATAACAACATATTCAAAACACTGTATTGCAGGTTTCGGAAAAGGGTACGTCCATCTCCACTCAACTAAAACATAACCCCTTTGGCATAACGCCTTAAGCTACAACAATGGGGTTGGTTCCAAGAACCCCAAAGTAGTCCACGCAAGAGGGAACCTTATGGATGAAACGGAAAGTGCTCCACACTACCTACCTAACTAGTGATTCCTTTATGAGATAGCATTACAAGTTGTCCCTACGTGACCCTATTAAGTACATGATGGATGCATTATTGCCCACTATGCTTGAAGGGGGCAAAGTCAAGATACTCCCAAGATAGTTGGGACTATTTGGGTAAATCGTCCTGCTCGTGGATAATTTTGTAACACCTAGGACGAGAGAACCACCTAGGAAAATATACTTTGGCCAAGAGCCCACTTTGACCATTCTAAAACATTGTTGAGTTGTGAACCATATTTTCATCACAAAATGTGTGACGTGTTACTTTCGCTTAGTTTTTCACTTGCCTTAAGGCAAGGTGAAACTCTGCCAAAGTGAGGCCAGCATTTTTCATCCCCATTTTTTCTACTTCCTTCACATTCTTTTGACACTTTATTGATCAAAAGAAGGGTGACTACCTCTGTGTTACCAATCAATTGTTTCTACCACTTTTTTGTCCGTTTACGCCCATCCATGTTGCGGCTAGGTTAGTTAAACATCTAAAGTATGTGGAGACGTATTTATATCATTAGTAGTATTTGTGATCTTGATACCCATGTCGGGATCATCATCATATTAGGAATGATTCATCATTTATCTCTATTTGACATTTTACCTCGTTTGTATTGCCTTGACATAATTAAGGTACTTATGTCATGTTTCTCATAAACATCATCTAATTGTTTGTATTGTGGTGTTATGCTGCCCATGTTTTAACACATCCTTAGTATACTTTGACTTATTTTGATTTCAAACATTGTCCCAAATCTTGAAGGGAGCTTACTTTGTTTGCATCATTTCGATACTACTATGACACTAATATCTCACTTCTCCACGAAGCTTGATAGACGTGTCCAATTGGTGTGGTTACATAGCTTACATTTGTAAACCTCACCCTTTAACATTTAGGCCTTGTTGGTTGTTAAACTTATCGTGGTATCCTTTGATTGGGATTCACATATACCCTTTGTTAATATTTACGCCTTGTTCATTTTGAGCTTGACGTAAATATTGACGTTGTGTTGATCATCTTTGCATCACATTTTCATATGGTGTATTTCCTTGTTGATTGGCTTTGTGTTTCACACTTGCATGATTGTTCCTTATGATTATTCATTCATAAAACTTATTTTCTATGAAAATCCATTTTTATCTATGGATATTGTATCATCATGATGTCTATTTTCCTTAGACCTTTAGAAAATCATGCACGCATATCAATACTTACGAAATGTCTAGCTAGTTGTCCTTATGCTACCAAAATCGACATGTCACTTCCTTCCCTTTGAAGGAGTTCCATCACACTATCTAGATCTAGACATTTTTGCTTAAAACAATGCCAAAATGATTGACTATCACGTGGTTCCCCATACTTACAAAAATACGGAACCTAGGTTTAGCAATTCAAATCAAAAGATTCCCATTACAACTAAACCTTGTTTGGTTCTTCGTGCTAGAGAGCCCATACGGGTAACTCATTCCCCACCTTCATCTCATAGTTGGTGGTATGATTTGGACACGTCTGATCCAAATTATTATTCGAGTTCCCCCCATTCTTCTTCTAATTCTAATCCAAACATTTGCTCTTCTTTTGAGGATTCCAATCCAAATATTTCCTCTGACTCTTTTGAGGATTCAGATCCAAACTACTATTTGGATTCATCTAATTCGACTCCTAAGTCATCTAATGCGACTCCTATGTATGGTCATCCCTTTCGAAACATCTTCATCATACATTTACTATGAATCCTATGTCGCGGTCCTCCCTTTCTTCACGAGGACCCCTTTTATCAGTCACCTTGACGATGTCTTCTTCCTTTAAAGATACACGTGACTCCAAATCCCTCAATGAAACATCTAATACAATTCTTGAATCGTGGTCCTCTCTTTATTATTACGGGACCCTTGTTATTATTCATCGATGCAATTCTTGAATAACGGTCCTCCCCTTCTTCATAGGACCTTTTCATCAATCACCCCTGATAAGTCTTCCTTCTTTGAAGATTCGTGTGTACTGAAAGTCCTTCAAGTCAAACGTTTGAATCAACCCATGCATCGCAATCTGAGACTTTGGAATTAATCCTACTAGTTTCATATAATATACCATTGTATAGGTAGGTCCACACCACCTTCTTCTACTCCCGAGACATCTAGCTACACATCTTCTTCGTCTCTCATGTCATATTCTTCTATCAATCATCATCAAACATCTTCTAAGTCTTCCACACCAAGTGAACTTATTTCTTCCAATCAAAGTAGTGGTTGATCAACAAATCATACTGATTGACCTCTTTGAGAATGAAGAAACAATCAGGGCATTTATAGGGGCACATGAAGATATTCCTTTAGAAGATTACGAGAAAGGATTCTCTTTAGACTTTGATGCGCCCACATATTCTGAGAAAAATGTTGATTCCTTTTATCAAGAAACAGAGGAAGATCCTCAAATCATGCAACTTGATCCTCCTCTTATTCTTCCATCTTCACATTCTTCATTAAGTGAGGAAACTCCTAGGTCTTACATTGATCCATGGCCTATCTTCTCATCACCTAATCACTCTTTATCTATCATAATTCCTTAATCACAATCTCTTATGGGGTAAACGCCAAGTAGCCCTTCATCTCAAATCTAGGTGTGGGTCACCTTATAGTAGCCCTTCCTCTACTATTTGTGGGACATTTTCGAGTAGCCCACTATCTTCTATTCTTGGGGCACATCTAACTAGCCCCTTATCTTCTAGGTATGGATCACCCCGGGTAGTCCATCATCTTCTATTCTTGGGCCACATCCTAGTAGCCCATTATCTTACATCTATGGGTCACGTCCTAGTAGCCCTTCTTCTTCTATTCTTGGGCCACATCCTAGAAGCCCTTCATCATCTTCTATCAGTAGCTCACCTCCCGGTAGCCCCTCCTCTTCAATTCTTGGACCATATCCATTTCATCCATCACATATTTCTTCTATCAATGGTTGTGGCAAGCCCATGGTCATTTATCACATCAGTTATAAACGTCCACGTTCACTTTCTTCTCCTTCTCGGGATTAGACAAGTCACACGTTAGCTTATAAGAAACCCAAACAAGTTCATTATCAAGCTCAAGTCAAAACTTCCAAGAGCTCAAAATTCCCCAACAACTTAAACAATCTCAAAGTTGTAAATCAAGCATGATTCAAGAACGCACATCAACGTAACCATCAAGTATGGCGTAAAGTGCATAAACCTCTGGATAGGGAACTCAAGCTCCCGCATACAAAATCCATGTTTCAGGATAAATCACAATCCTTTGTTGAGTGTGAACTCACCACGATCATTGATATTGGGAAAACATGACTCTTGATAAACAAACACACCTAGTCTCCCTTATCAAGGAAGTCACAAACATTGTTGTTGGATCTTACCAAACAAAGTGACTTTGTTGCTCCCAACCTCTTAAAAGCTGTCAAAAATCAAAAAATAAAAACAATTCAAAAATACCAAAAACATTAAGAAAAACAACAAAAATCAAAGGTACAAAGATCAAACATTTCAATCAAGTAGTGCATACACATAGATGTTTCTTTCTTCCCATCCTTGTTGTTATTCTGCAAGTCTTCCTACCATTTTCATCCCTTCGGTGATATTTTGGTTAGCCTTTTCACCTGAATTTTTGTGACATTTATCTCTATGGTATCATTTGACCTGGTATTTTATCACCTTGGTATATTAAAGAACGATGGGCCTCTTAGAGATCCTATCACAATCAACATCTAATAAACTTGTTGTGAAGAACTTTTAGACATATTTGTTGACACTAGCCAATGTCATCATCACAGTCACTTCCACCTCCTTCCATCAAGTCATCTAAGGTTCTTAATCCTTTGAAAAACAAGAGAGCTGAAATAAGTTTTTAGAAATCAAAAGAAACAAAATCAATCAAATCAAAAGCTAAAAGCTACAAAGCAAAAGCAAATTGATATATTACTCTCTCTTGGGGTATTTCCAATAAACTCTACTAAGGCTATGGACATCTGACTGGAAGTAGAGAAATGTTGTGATTAGAATAAAACACATCTCCATCGGGGCTATGGATGCTTGGTTGGCAGCAGAGAAATCTACGACTATCCTTTCACCATCCATTCACAAAATCACCTTTCACAATCAATCATCCCTACACATTGGCTAGGGTGTATTCACTTGTTGTCTATTAAATCTTCCCTTCAAGAGGTTATAAATTCCATGTGCACACATTGGATCTCTATGAGTAAACATGATTAGTATGTTACCAAGTGTCTTTTTGGAAGGACTCTTACTCTAGTCCATATCTCATCTCACAATTTATGCCTTTGGCTAATCACTTCTTCATCATGAGGCTTCTAATTTACATTCATATCATTCACATCATTCTTCTACTTCATTCAGAACATCCATGTGTATAAGATTACTTTTTTGCCATGTTTTTGGGTACCTTTGTCCCCTTCCACAAAAAAATCTTCTCCTTCCTTTCTATCATATGCTTTTAGGCCAACTTACGCTGGGGGCATCCTTGCTTCTTCCCAACACTTCATTGGTTTACGTTCACCATCATGTTGAACCTATCCATAATGGCCTTAGGTCTCGCTTCTACCTATGAAGAGTTTGCCTTTGAATATTCCCACCTAATCACTGGGGCATTTTTACATCTTCACCTTTTTGGTACACACGTGGCCTTATGCCCTTTTACATCCCATCTATCGCTAGGGGCATCCATGCTTACTTGTCTTCCTGTACATAGTTTCATAAAACTTTCAAAATCAACCAAAACATTCAAATATGTTAGAAAAATCATCAAAAACATTCAAATATGTTTAAGAAAACTTCTAAAAATTGAAAATCATCCTATAAAACATCACTCTTTGGTTCTCACTTGTTCATGTGTGTGACTTGTGGATCATCTTGATCTACCTCCATCAACAAAAGCTAGGTAGCTTACTTCATCTGTACTTTGGGGCACAACGAGTTTCCTGGTATTGTTTCGTAGTGCACATTGCTTTTTCCATCAGATCCAAGTGTCCTTTGTTATTCCCCTCACATGTATCCTTTCTTGGGGCACCATCATCAACCCTTGTCATCAATTTACACAGGTCATAATTGAAGCTCGATAATAAAAACATTATATTATGTTTCTCTATTAGTTTATCTTGTTTACTTTCTTGTATTGCATTCCATTTTGTATGTTACATGGAGTTAGGCATCTTTCACTTTCTTGTATTACATTACATTTGTATGTTGCATGGAGTTGGTGTTTTAAGCAATGGACAATTTTTGATTGTCGATTTTCATGTCGTTCTACCTTTGTTGTATGCTTATATTTTCATAAGGACCGATGACATAGCTCTTATGGCAATATGATGACATGAAATTGTTCTAATACACAATGACTAGAGGCTAAGCTCTTATCTCCCCTCCTCCATATTTCTTCTGCATCACTTTCCTCTCAACCCTATTTTTCCATCTTGCAGGGCATCTTGCCTCTTCCCCATTCTTCTATCTATCTCTCACCTTTTCGATTGTCAATCATTTTCTTTCATCACCCCATCAACACTCGAGGGGCATCTCTCACTTCTACTAATTTTTCTTCTACCTCTTCAAAATTCCATGTCTACTATCTTTGAAGTGGTGTCACTTACGCCACCCCAAAGAGGGGGCACCCATAATTACACCCAAGAAATTTAAATACTTAAATTGTGTTGATTATCCTCTTTCTCACAAATCGATGACATATAGTCAAAAGTGCTCATTTTCTCTCATATCATCATTAATTAATTACACTAAGCTAATTAATTAAGTTTCCTATCAACAAATACCTAATTAATGACCTTCCGTTAATAAATCACCCTTTTACCTAGACTAATTAATTATTATTAATTAATTAGCTTTCTTTCCATTTAACCAATAAATCAATATTTAATTTATTTAATCCCCTTCTAATAGCCTGAATCGTACTAATATTCCTCTAATTATCTTCTATAATCTCACATCTACCTATTAGTTAATCACCTTTGATTACTTAAAACATCCCCCAACTCCCATGACTTGCTAATTATAAATTAAACCCTTCTAAAGATAACGTTACCTTTAATAAAGCAAACTTATCCATTCCTAATCATGTTTTACCTTTATCCCACATGCAAAGGGATGAAGTGTTTCCTTTATCCATTGGGCTATATAAGGAGCCCTCCTTCTACCTTTATACCTACACCTAAACTTCTTAAGAGAGCAAATGTAAAGCATATAGCAAAGAGACTAAGAGCTTGCCTTTTGTTTTCTTGAGAGGTCACCATTATTAAGAGCTAAAGCTTCCTATTCTTGCATTCTTTAAAGATCAAACCAAGCAATTTTTATTGCCATTGGAGCTAAATAGGTCCATTCATTCTTGTTGGTAATCTAGGAGAGTAGAGATGTTAAAATAACATGCATAGTTTTGATCTCATGTTTTCAAAGTTATAATGTTAGTTTAGATCTTGTTTAGTTCTCTATCTTGATGGTGTTTATGCTTTGTTGTAGTTAAATTGTAGAACTATTTTATGTGGTAGTTCTTGCTTCATTTGATTTAGCATTAAGCAAAGTATACATGCACACAATATCATCTCGAGGTAGTTGAGAAGAAGGATGATTAAGTTGACATAAACATTGAGGTACCAAAAATAACAAGTGGATCCTAAAAGCAAACTATCAAACTCAAGAATGCACGGTGTTGGAAAAGGGAATAAAGATATGGGAATCTTGCAAGTTCATGATACTTTAGAGCCATAAGGAATAAGGGGTGTCTCAATTAGGCTTCATAAATGCATTCATCATCGATTATAAGTAATGAAGGTGTGTTAGAGTGTATGTGGAGACTCAAGACAACTGAGAATAGTTAAGAAATGTGTATGTTTTGACTCAATTAGTTTCAAATTTTGTCATAAAATTATATTTGTAAGTTTATAATCATCAAAAGGTTTTGAGACACATGTTTGAATCATAAGAGAGTATTTTTGAGGTTATAGAGTGCGTGTATGGATATTTTTCATGTTTCAAAAAGATAGGTGTGAAGGATAAGTGAAGGTATGTATTTCAATAATGTGTATGATGAATTGATCAGAACATTCAAACTCATGGAGGTATATGGATTGAAAATAAATTCAAGAAATATTTTTTAGGTTTTAAGTCATGGTTAGCTAGATTGAAGAAGTGTGTAGTATGCATGTTTGAGGCATAGGGTTGTATTTTGAGACCTAATATAGGTCTGTGACTCTTTAGAGATTGGTCTATTATACTAATATAATTTTTTCTAATGAGTGACATGAAGACTATATGAGTGACATGAAGACCTAAGAGGGCTATAGGTGTGATGATTATATTGTGACCAAGAATGTGATAAAAATACATAAAAGGTAGGTTAAGTGCCAAATATGGGTATGAAGAACTCATAAATTTTGAGTATGATTAGGACAATGAAAGAATGAAAACTATTTTTTGCAAGTGGTTGACATGAAAAGTTGAGTGTTCTATGTCCATGGAACTCCAAGACATGAGTTGTAGGGTCTTAGCTTAAAGAATCAAGACATATCCTTAAGGTTTAGCATAAAGAATATTTTGTTCATTGTGCATAGAGGTATAAAGTATATGTTGGACTAACATGTTTTTAGAAGGTAGAGGTATGATAGAGGTTGTCATAGTGAATCATAGATTTGAATACCTAATGATTAGTATGAAGATGATCAAGGTATGTATTTAATGTTTTGATATGTTTAGTATTCATAAAGTTGTATTGTTAGGTGAAGTACATCAAGAAGGTGAATGAAGGCTTGGTTGGTAAATAGATTATTTGAAGAGTGTGTTAAGGTATGTAGTCATGTTGAATACTTGAAGCATCTATGAGAAGGTTAGTAGTTGTGTTACACGTTTGGTTATAATTATGACATTTGTGTTACATTCATGGAGCTGTGTTATGGACATTAAGAAGGTTTGTGAAGGCTTGTAGGTAGATATACCGGTTGAAGATTTTGATAAGCATGTTTGGAGCTTAGGGTTGTGTTTGGTGACCTAATATAGGTATGTGACATATATGAGGAAGAGATTGGTTTGTAAGACCAATATGTTCTTAAGTCTAGAGCCTATATGGTTGTGAGTAATATGAAAGACCAATATGGATCCTTAAGAGTATGTTTAGGTCATGATCAAGAGATTGACTATCATAAATGGAAGGATAACATGATAGTAGTAAGATAAATATGGGCATGAATTGTAAAGTCATAAAGCATGAGTATAGTGAAATTTGGGTTCGAACAACTAGTATGCAGATTTTCTCTCTAAAGTATTGATGTGAAAAGTTAAAGGTGTTCTAGGTCCAAGAAATAAGGTGTATTTGTCTCAATTTACTTATCATAAAGAAGAGATATGATAGGAAGTTGAGGTTATGTCATAACATGTAGGTAAGAAAGTCTGAAGAATTAAAATCTAGGTATCATGAGAAACAATTATGCAAGGTTGATACAATGATGCTTATATCATGGTGAATTACTGAAAAGGACCAAGACATATATTGTATTTTCTTGTCATGAAGAATAAATATCATGTTAGTTATTAGAAATTTGGGTATGTTCATCCAAGGTATCAATGTGAATAATGAGTGTTTTGGTGCATAAGGACCAAGGTATGTTGTACATAATGAAATTAGGTAAGAAATGATAGTGGTAAGTGTTTAAGATCTAGGGCATATGTTGAAGAGTCCCATATTACATATCATGAAGAAGAATATGGTATGCTTTGTGAAGAATAACCTAGTGGATATATTTGTTTAGTAGAAGTAGTGTAATATAGTTGCCTTGATGAAGTTTTGTACCTATGAAACATGAAGAAGGAAAATCATGATGTTCCCTTTCTAAGCATGGTTGGTGTTATGATGACTTGTGGCTCGTAAAGGAGGAAAGTAAGTCAAAAGTTCTTGTTTCCTTTGCATGGATCAAATGAGAAGGGTATGGTCTTAGGGGAGTTAGTTAGCACTATGATCTTGAATCAAGGCATTGAAGTTTGCTTGAATTTTTTTATATTAAGTATTATTTTACATAGATATATGAAGTTCATTTGAGAGTTTAAGTACATATTATTAAGTCAAGGAAGGAAATATATCCTTCTATTATTTTAAGAGGTCTCTCTATGTTGTGTCATCAAGCAAGTTATGAGGTTTACATGAACTCAAGTTGATATCTGGTAATCATGTGAGTGAAGTATGAACTAAGGGGAGTTAATCAAACAAGTCACTAGTTCCAAGAGCAATATGAAATGTCAAGACATGTTGAATACATTGCAAACAAAGCTAGAGAGTGTTGTTGGCTTATGAGAGGTAAGAAAATTTATTCCTTGTCTCTAACAAATTAGTATGAAAAGTTGATAGTTAAAGTTGGTCTATTAGAATTAGAATTATGTTGATTTGATATTGAGTTGAGAAGTTGTCAATTTGGTGACTTAGTATGTATCATTGATTCCATGAAAAGGACATGATGAGTGGTCTTGAGTTCATTTGATATGTATGCATTGATTAAGGGTGAGCATGCCAAGTTTGATTGTGAGCTTCTAACAATCTTCCAAGTTTGGCTGATGTTTCAATCATTTATTCCATGTATGGTGAGTCTTTTGGTCAATCATTGGTATAATCCAATTTGTATCATTGTTCATCATTGAAGGTTAGTTCATCTTATTTAGTTGAAGTTCAATTTGTAGAAAATGCTTTGTAATTTATGTCAAAAGGAGGAGAATGAACATATGTCACATGTAAGTACCATAGGAGAATGAAAATGCAAAGTGAGTATATTTTTGGAATGTTTTTAGTTTTAATATTTTTACATAAATTTGTTTTCCACCAATGACAAAGGGGAGATTGTTGAAATTTTGTCATTGATGTCAAGGTGAGTGTGTTGGCATGGTATGGTCATTGATGTCATAATGAGGTTGTTGAAGTAATATTGTATTATTGGGTCTTGTTGATGTGAAAGTATGATGAGGATAGTGTGGTGTAAGTTTTAATTGATGTCAAATGATGCCTAATGATGATTTCAAGGTCTAGTGACATGAGTTGATTTTAGTTCTGTTTGTGAGGTCATTTTGAGAGCGGAGAGTGAACTTGAAGAAAAGAGGTATTTTGAGAAGGTATGGGCATGGTAGCTTAGTGAAATGAGTTATATAGGTATGTATAGGGTTTTTAAGCATGAGAATGTGATTTAGAATGCATGAAAATAGGTTTTGAATGAAGACCAAAAAGTGGAAAGAAAGCATGCCTAAAGATTAAACAAGGTGAAGAAATGTGAGTATGGGAAGTGTGTTAGAATGTTGTTGCAAAAGTGTGGACCAAGTTCCAAGTCATATTTTACATGAAAAAGTAAGATGTTGCATTTTTGATCAGGCTGAGTTATTGGAAATGGTGTTTCCCAACTCAAGGTCAACTTTTTGATGCTTGTTGGTATGTGAATATTTTCCATGGGAACCTACTATATATTTTATATGCTGGTATGTGTCCTAGATAATATTTATTGGCATTATTTTTGGGCGTGAAGGCCAAATATTTATGAACAATCGTTAACACCAAAACATGTATAAAACCATAGTAGTTTTAAGTTGATATGGAAGCTATTTCTCATACGTGCCCAAAAGTTAATTTTTTTTATTTTAATGGATGGATCATGTAGAGGACTCTCCCATATATCTATAGGTGGTTTTGTGTGTTTAGATGAGTTAATGAACCCCATCGAAAATGGAGTTTTTAGAGATTTTGTAGTAGTCAAGTTTTGCAAAGGAACAAGTGAAAAATAGATGTTTGAGGATGGTGTGGACTAATAATTGATGTATATGATCATTTTTGGACATGTTCCATCATGTATGTGACCTACCAAGTCAATTTCTCATGACTGGTTTTTGGGTGTTGAGGAAAGTTTTGACAATCCTTGGAAAAGTGATGTTCTTTAGCCCTTTACCTTTAATTGAAGAGTATAATGCACTTGGTTATGATTTTGATGTATTTTATTCTATTCATGTGTTTAATTTGGTATGGTTGAGGTTATTGAGGTTATACAATCTTCATTTTTTGAAGGAAATTTTATGGTTATTAAGTCCTAATAGGACAATCATCAGGTTTTATGATGTTTTCATGGTATGAATGAATGTTGTATAGATATTTAAGCATGGAGGAAGAATGAATAGGTCATGGAAATTTTCCTTGAATATTTTCAATCTTTTAATACATCATTAGTTGATCAAGAAGTGTCAAGTTTCTTTGTTAATGAAGTGGCTTCTTGAGTCTAAAGAAGGAAATGACCTAATGGAGTTGTTACAGACCTAATGGAGTTAATATTCTAAGTTTTTCATGATTATCAGATGTATTTTTATCTATAATGGCTGACCTAAGTGTATATGGTCGACCTATGAGGTGTGTGTGCTTAATTCATGTATATAAGCAAGGGTGATTAGGCCTATTTGAGTTAGAAGAGTGGATGTGGAGAAGTGCGAGCTAAAGGATGAGTGTGAGGGATGAATAAGGTATTTTAGACCATATGAAGAGTGTAATGAATTCATGAAGAAAATCCTACAAGTGATGAAGATCAGTTTATACATGCATGTGACCTAGTGAAGAAGAAAGAATGAGTAAGGAAGAAAGGTAGTTTTGTGTCTCCAAGAGAAGCTGAGCAAGGGTATGGACTTATTTCAATGTTTGAGGATCAGAGTGTGTGTTAGAGGCCTAAGTACATTAGAGATAGAGAGCATACCAAGAATAAGAAGAGAATAACATATAAAAGATAAAGAATCCATCATTTGTTGCGATGACAACAAGAAAAGGTGGAAAACTTCTTAGGTGGATGAGTTGGTGCTTGGTATTCCTTGTAAAATTGGTGCTTCAAAACCCTAGGGGTTTGTGCCCCTGAAAATTGGTTTTTTCTAAAGTTAGGTTGGTGTGTGATAAATTAGGGGTTGATGCATCCTTGAAAGGTTGTGTTTGCTAAAGTATAGTTGGTGCTAGATAAATTAGGGGTTGGTGCTCCTTATGGAGTTGGTGCTTCACTAAATATTGAATTTTTTTATATATAAGAAAATTTTAGTGGGTTTTCTTCCCCTTGAGGGTTTCCCACCTAAATATTGTGTTTACATGTTCTCTATTGTTACATGCCCATGTGAATGGTTGATAAGTTGCTTTGATGGTTTTATTTAACATTTCTCATATGATGATGGTTTGATGAATGCATAAAGATAACTAAAGTAAAAGTTTATAAAGACACTGATTCACCCCCAATGATTGTGCTTTTAACAATCAAGTATGGGATATATCAAAAGATGTAAGTTTTTGGGGTGATTATATCTTGAATCTACCCATTTCATGACATTTTTTGTTGTATTTTCATAAAAAAGTGTATTTCCCAATGATGTTTTTTTCTATCAAGCCAAAAAAATAAAAATCATTGTTTACTTTGGATGTTTGAAAATGTTCTTTTAATACATCAAACAAAACAACTGTTGGCATGTTGAGTTCTAGGTGTTATCATTGATGTAAAATATCATTAATGAAAATAGGATGATGGAGAAGGATCAAAGGATGATCAATAGGTGGATGACATGGAGATTCAGATGGTTTCATGATGGCATGAGGTGATTTAGTGAGATTGGCTTGGTCTAGTAAGCCTAGTTAGGTGACCTAGCTAGCCTAGGTGATGAAGCATGGTGGTTTGAGTTTCTTGGTGGCTTTAGGAGCATGGTAGAATAATGGAGAGAATATTATGAGAGTTTAGAGGAACTCACATGAGTTTGAGAGTGCATGTACATGTGGAAAACCTAGTTTTAGATGCTCATTTAGACCTAGTCTAGGTACTTGGAGGCATGAGGATGAGTTATAGAGATATGTGAGCTCATGGATGCATATAGGTTAATTATTAATGATGTATTAAGGTTTATAGGAACTTTTGGAGAGGTTTCATGATGAGTTACAGTGTTGGTTTAGTTGACCCTAGCCTAAACCATGCAAAACCCCAAGGGCTAGTCATGCAAATGAGATGGGATGAGAATATGGAGATCTATTTGAGATATGATGATTATTGTATATGGTGAAAATTGGTGTCCTATATATGTGAGAAAAATTTGGAGTCATTCTAAAGAATATTTTTCAAGTTATGTTGTTTTTAGTGAAACAAGGTCAAAAAGAAGGTGATTTCCAACTTAAATTACACCTTCTGATGCTCACCATGAATTGTGTGATTTGCATGGGACCTTGTGGATTTCAGAGATTATTTTAAATTTAAATAATAAGGTTTCAAAAAAATAATGAAGTCATTTCATTGTCACATTTTTATGAATGAATGTTAAGAAGGTAAACAACTTTTTGTGTACTTAAAACCATATCTCAAAAGAGATAAAAGAGATATTTGAATCAAGTTAATTGAATAAAATAAAATATGAATCAAAATAAAAAATTCCAATCAAATAAAATCCAAATTTTTCAGTTTTTCCAAAATCACAAACCACTTTTCACTATAGGTTCCTTCCCTTTAGTATAAAATGGTGGTTACTCATAGCAAAAGCTATGATATCTTTGAAATTTTGATAGAAATCCCATTTGAAAATATAGTTCTTATGAAGAATAAGAAGTTATACAACATGATATCATGAAAGAATAAAAGAGAAAATTGATGAAATTTTAAGACAAAACAAACAACAATACCTTCTTCGTATCCTAGAAATGGGAGCTAAAATAACCTCATATTTTGGTGCTGAGAACTTGAAACATATTCTAGATAAACCTAAATTTAGGAAAAAAATAAAACATCTATCACTTTAGAAAAAATAAAAATAAATCCTTATTGTTAAAAATCCATGAGATGACAAGTGAACTTTCTCATATGGATTCTAAGGTTGCCAAAAATGAAGAGAAAGTGCAACCTAATCATGAAACCAATATGACCATGGACATCCCTCAACAAAACTCTCCATTCACACAAGAGTGGAAGAGCATGAAAGAAATGATAATGGGAATGCAAAAGTGAACCAAACAGTTCAAATTTGAAGAACTTTGTCCTTATCCATTTGATAAAGACATGTTGTGCATACCATTTCCTCCATCATTCAAAACCCCTAAATTTGAAAAGTATAAAGGAAAGAGAGATCCAAGATAATATTTTAAATATTTAATCATGGTATGCCAATAAGTATCTTACAATGATATCTACCTCTTGTGTCTTTTCCATAAAATTTTAGGAAAAGCCTTATATTGGTTTTTACATCTTCCAAAATGATCAATCACTACTTTCGTTGACTTATAAAAATAATTGTTAAACACTTCTCCTTTAACCTAGATTCCAAAGTGAACATGATGGAGCTTCGTAACACAAAGAAAAAAATGAAACCTTTGCAATATTCCTTCAAAGATGGAGAGGAATAGTATGTCGATTCCCTTGTTCCATACCTAGAATACAATTAATCAACATGTTCATCCCAAATCTCAATTCAGAGTTATCATTTCAAATGTAAATGCATAATTTAACCAACTTTGAATAAGTAATTGAAAAAGGAACACAAATAGAAAGGAATCTCATTACTAAATGCCTCATCAAAACTCCTTCAAAAGATCAATCTAAGAAGGACAAAAATCACAGAAAAATCAAAGTTATTCAATCGAAACTAAAACATGTTGTGAATGATGGAATAAATAATTATTACCATGTTTAAAATATGTAAAATCATCAATCACAACCAAACAAATCAAACAATCAACCAATCATAATCCCTGGTTAAGAAACTAGTCGATGTGAATTCAAACAAAGATAATTCACGCTACTTAAAGAAAGTATTTATAGCGTATTTCGTCACTTTGAAAGTGTAGATATGATCATATATCCCATATCAAGACCCTTTGAAGAATGGAAACAAAAATCGACATGGTACAAATAAAATGAATATTGTGAGTACCATCATATCAACAATCACCATACGGATCGTTGTATGAAACTATGCCATTACATTCAAGATTTAATTGACCACAAAGATATTGAAATTGAAAACACATCTAATAATAAACTACCAAATGAGAAACTAAAGGTGTTCAAGGACCCCTTTCCAAAATATGGTATAAATGATAAAGCTAAAAAAAGGGCCAATCCTAAAAAAATTTGAATTTAATTCCATCATTTCACTTATAGAACATACACCTAACTCTGTGGCCATCGTTAACATCAATACTCCTAATTATGAGGTGAAAAAATTATAAATTTTTTTTTGGTACATGTAGAAAATAAACCATCCAAATCAACTATACCTCAAATACCTAGTATCCTATCTACCATTGATCCAAAAACACATCCAATGCTAAATCTTCCTTCAATTCCTATGATATTATCAAACAATTGGAGAATAAACCTGCACAAAATTATCTCATGGAGTTATTAAATAATCACATATGCTTCAAGACATCCTTACTCATGCAATTCATGATGCATGTGTTCCTAAGGATATCAATACTCAATAATTTCAAGATTTAATTACAAATCTATCTCCTAATAGTCCAATCCTATCATTTGGTCCTCATGACCTTTTGAATCCAAATATCCAAAATAAAAATTCATTATATATTGAAGAATTCATAACTCATCATAAAATAAAATGAGTGCTTATAGATAATGAAGCCGCATTGAATATTTTCTCCATAAATTTTTAAATATGCATTGGTCATAATGAAGAAAGTCTAGGAACTAATGTCATCACTATTTGTGGTTATGATAATAGTGAAAGACAATCCTCGGGAATAATCACACTATCCTTGAAATTTGGACCGTAAAAATTGGAAACCTTTTGTCATGTCATGGATGTTGAAACCTCATATAACATTCTCCTTAGTCAACCATGGATCCTTGTCATGTAAGCCATTCTTTCCTCCTTGCACAAGTGTATTAAGTTATCTTACAAAGGAAAATAATTTACCTTACTTGCTAATACCAAGCCATTTGAATATTGTAAAATCTTGGAGGGGAGATATAAGCTCATAATCATTACACTTATGTAGATATATCTACATCTCCTTGCATCATTACCTTCATCAATGAAAACTACATTGATCCAAAAATCCTTCTATAACTCCAACCTTCTACATATTCCACTCCACTTGAAATCAAGATCCTTGAAAATGATATTGGAGAATATGAACTCAAAATACTTACCATGTTATTAAATTACCTTTATCTCTCCGTAGTTATGGGGAACCTCGTGTTTCCCACCTCAAAGAGGCTTTCATATACAATTTTGGCATAACTAGTTGGAAACAATTCAAATATCTAGATGATGAAAACATTTAAGATTATATTGAAAAGTTAATATCATAATTGCATAAAGAAAATTCGAAATCTTACTCTTTTTCTTGCTCAATACATATCCATTTAAATAGGAGATGTTGTTCCTATATTTAAGGAGATATAATCTCCATAAATATCTCCACACATAACTCCTAAAACAACTCCATGCTATTATACGTGAGATTTTGTTTTCTCACAAAACTAATATTGTTAATGATTTGTTTACTCAACAACTCATAACAATATTTACTCACCCACTCATAATTACATTTACAATAATGTAATTAATTATTACAACACATATTATATTATCCTAGATAATATAATCACTTACATAATATTCTATGTTCACACTACAACATAGATATTCCTAACATTCGCCCCCTTAGTGTGAACATGGGGTAAGAGCTCTGAAACATCAACCTTGTCGGAGTATTCATTGCTTTGGATCTTGCTATACGGATCTTGCTGCTAATGATCATCCTTGTCGTATGAACATCTTCATCGGTGATCACCTTCCACCGAAGTACCTTCCACCGGAAGTATGGCGGTCGGAGGACCGTGCGGCAGGTCGGAGGACCGTACGTAGATGATTTTCCCCGTAGGCTGAGTCATGCGGTTTGCTTCTTCCACACCAAATAGACACTCGAGAACTATTTGTTAGTCTATGTGAACACATTAAAATCAAAACATGAAACTAGTTTCACCCCCTTGTGTATAAACACACCACATAACTGAAATAAAATATCACCACATCTGTCTGCGACCCCATCGTTGGTGAATGACGAGAGGACGCTGATTTTCCTCCTTCCTCCATTGCCTCCTTCCTCCAACAAGAAAAGAGTCTACCATAGGAAATCCTCATCACTAGGACATGAAAGTTCTTCATCGGTTGAGTAGACTTCCCAATCGGTTTCTACTTGGCTAGAAGGGCTTTCGATCTATCTTGTCATCAAGAAGATCTGAGCTCTCTTTTTACAATTCAGTATTACATGCCCAATCTCATTACAATAAAAGCATTTTATTTTTCCATGTGAAGGAACCTTCTTTGGTTTATGTTTTTCCTTCTTAGATGAGGAGCTAGGTTTGTTTCCTACATATAGTACTTCTTCATGTTCTTCATGATTGCTTTGTTCTAACAATGTAGAAATCACTCCTTCTAGACTAATAGTAATTTTACTCAAAGTAAATACAATATTTGAGTAACTCTTAGGCATGCTATTAAGAAGAATAGCTTTAGCATCATCATCTTTTACATGTTCTTTAATTCCAGCTAGTTGATTTAGCAAAGAACGAAACTTACTTATATGATCTGCCATTTTTGAGTTCTCTTCCATTTTCAACCCGTACAAGCGTTGCTTAAGTGTAGTCTTTGCCATTTCAGCTTCAGAACCAAACAATTTGTTAAGAGACTCCCAAATTTCTTTTCTGATTTTGTGAAATCCACATGATGTAGATAGGCTTTTGATAAGCCCGAAAAATGGTACCCAATGCTCTCGATCTTTTGCATTCCATTTTGCCAATTCATTTCCTCCAAAGTGGGTGGAGTTGAATTAGACTTCACCACATCCCATAGATCCTTTTCTATTAAATGTAATTGCATCCGTAGTTGCCATGTATGGAAATCTTGTCCTTCAAACTTTTCAATTAAATTTAGTTTCTCCATTATTTTGTACAATCTGATAAAAAAATACAAAATTGAATCAAGTACTTTAAAATTTTATATTGAATACCTTTTAACCTCAAAGCAAGTCAAGAACTTGTATTAACAATTCAACATTATTGAAAATTGGAGAAAACTTTTGTAGAAGAATTGATGTGCTTAATTTGATAGCTGCGCATAGTAAAATCATTATTTCTTCCAAACTACGTTACTGAGTTCTTCTGAAATTTCTTCGTAGTTTCTTGACCAGCACGTGATTACGCACTCAAAATTATAGAAAAACCCACATCGGAAACGAAAAATATAATATATTCTTTGAGACGGATCTGATCATGAAAGCTTTGAAATTTCTTGCATCAAACACGCTCTACGATACCAAATGAAAAGTTAATATCATAATTGCATAAAGAAAATTCGAAATCTTACTCTTTTTTTCTTGCTCAATACATATCCATTTAAATAGGAGATGTTGTTCCTATATTTAAGGAGATATAATCTCCATAAATATCTCCACACATAACTCCTAAAACAACTCCATGCTATTATACGTGAGATTTTGTTTTCTCACAAAACTAATATTGTTAATGATTTGTTTACTCAACAACTCATAACAATATTTACTCACCCACTCATAATTACATTTACAATAATGTAATTAATTATTACAAACACATATTATATTATCTAGATAATATAATCACTTACATAATATTCTATGTTCACACTACAACATAGATATTCCTAACATATATGGGATCTTGGTTACTGCGATGATTGGTTGGTTACATGCTTTATGAATCTACTGAAAATAGTAAAGCTAATAAAATTATGAAGAACGTACATTGGAAATACAAAGGACTCAAAAAATGAATAGGGCCACCTTGATCCTAGATCATGTATACACAAAATATTTAACATTATGGTTTAGGTTTGTCTTTCACTATTTTATGCTGCCGAATTGTATACAAGAGAAAATTGATGTATATGTGTATAAAAATTGCATGCATTCAACTACTTTAAGAAGGTTCCATCAACATGACTTTACCCCAGGACCTTCACAAATGAGGATCTTACAGGAAGCCGAAATGGCTTTAAAATGCAAATTTTGAAATTATTTACCTCCGATGGTTAATCAAACACAATAACCTATTTCTATACCTTACATTAAATGTAAAATGAATCCTCAAATTGATTCAATATCATGCAAACTTCATTTTTCTTACATTCTCTTAACTATCTAACACCTTTACTTGCACTAGTTCTCTTATTCCCTTGCTAAAAAACAATCCATTCTTGGCCTTTTAGCCAACAAGAATATTACAAACTCTTCTTCCCTATTTAAAAACTTTGCTCAAATGTTAAATAAATATTGACACAGATTCAAAAGGCATGAGTTATCAATTCTTTCTTGATTCCCCAAAGCGCCCTTTTTGTGTTCTTAAGACCATAAACTTTTGCATGTTCATAGTTAGAATGACCTATGACTACCCAAAAAATATGAAAACATATTCAAGGACCCTTTATAATTAGAATGGCGTGGTGTAAATTTCATGATCTAACTCAATAATTCCTTCTTGTAATCACTCTTTCCCTTCCAAGCTCACTAGGTCTTTACTAGCCCTATTTCAGTCCATTTTCCTTCATAACTTTCATTTAAAAGAGTTTCTTGAAAAATAAAAACATATATGACTACTCTTTTATCCTTTATTATTGTGTGAAAATTTTCATGACAAGATTCCACCATTTGAACCTACTTCATTTGTAAAATGACCTTCTCAATTAGGTTTAGGACTATGCATGTATACCTTTCCCATAAACTATCATCATTATCTCAAAATGTATCCAATAGAAACTCAAAATTACTTCCAAAAATCATTGAGGGAAAGGTTTAGGTTATTTTTTCCAATTTTTATAATATAATTCCAAGTATATCACCTCTAAAAACATTTTGCATTTAAACCCTAGGTAAGGTTTCCTAAAAACCCAAGAGAAGATAAATTGGTATAAAAATTTGCAAACCTAATCTCAAATCTCAAGAATTTAGCTAAAGGTATGTTTCTTCACCACACACATGTTTTTATTATCAGTAAATCTTGTGGAGTCAATAAATTATGAAAATCACTTAGTTATCCCTTGTGCTTCCTATAGGTGCACACTTTTATACAATCTTTCAATGCATCTTTCCTCAAAACAACACAAAACACCAATCTCTGATGGAATTATAACCTCAATAACCTAATTCAATTTATCTATAAGAAATTGATTCAATCAAAGTTCATTAAAATTCTCTTTACACAACTTCCACAATCATACTACATTTCACAGTCATGCATAATCAAAGATTGTGTTTTGCTTAAGGTTTTCTAACATGCAATAGGGAATATCAAGGAATCTATCCTTCTAACCATGTAGAAATCATTCCACATCCTTTATCTACATATATCAACTATCTAACTCATCTATATGCATTTCCCAAAACTATTACAATCATGCATACCTTATACGAGTCTTTTTAGATTCTTCAAACTAACCAAAACAAGGTATTAGCTCCTCTAGTTTGATTACTTAAACTAAACAACTTCATGCAAATATATTCCAAGACACAACATTTTACACATAAGAAGAATACAGAGATATAAGAGACTCATGCATGCATGATATGAAATATCAATACAAAAACCACCTTCTTTATTTATTTGACAAAATTATAGTCTCCCTTGCTTAAAAAAATCATTTCCTTTCTCCATACATTATTTATTTTATTTGTTCCTTATTCATTTTCCTCGAAATAACTCTCTCTCCTATCTCTCCCTCGAATTCTTCCTTTACATATTCTTTTCCCCAAAACCTAACTAACTCTTGAGCTTCCTTATGCCCATACATCACATCACGAGGTGTTATTTGCATCATTTGAGACATTATTCACTAATATTCACTTAGGACCTACTTATAACATGATTTGATGTTCAAATACACTTAGGAACCATCAAACATAACTTTCTCACTCCTCCACAAGCCATATTGGCTCATTAAATGCTTTAGAAATTGAAATGCCAAAATGAGGGAAATATCAAATTTGAAATTTGAATTAGTTAACCACCCAAATCTTTCTCATAGGACCTAATCACACCTTAACATACTTTTATTGACCATATAAACATGATTAGATTGATAAATTAACAATTTTTATATTATTTGAAGATACCCCTTCATCATACTACCAAGGTTGGGAAAATTACCCTTGTACTTTACTTATTTAGCTTCATCCTCTTTGAATTATTCATCATCCTTGCATGCTTTTGTCATTCCTTCTTCACTCTCACCTTTGTCCTTGTGTGTTTCATGTCCACTGGGTCCCATAACTTATTATTTGTCCTTACATTTTCCTTCACTTTTCCTCTTTGCTTCTTGAATTCCATATTTATCTTCACCATCCTCATGCTTCCATATTTTATACCAAAAATACACATTGTTCTTCATGTTTTATAACACTCTTCATCCTTGTATAACTCATATCAATATGTTTTCAATGTTTTCCTTGTTCAAATGGAATGTGTTGGGGTTGATAATGTCAAGTGGGATATCATTTGATAGACCACTACATATAACCCATTATTAAAAGTTTATTTATATACTAAATTCAATCTTTCAAAACTTTGAAAAGAGTGAAGCGATATAACCACTCACCCATCCTATATAAATAGGATGATCCCTCACACAATTGATAGGAAAAGACACTAGAAAGTTGATAGACCAATTGATATATGCCAAGCTTTTTATGTAAGTGATTTGTTCTTTTTGTGATACCGCGAGTGAAGTGGAAGTGTTGGGTTATCGGTGGAGTTTTTCCTTGAGTTTCCCCACTTTAAATATGGTGTTATTTATCTCTTTTACTTTCCTATATCTGATTTTATCTCATGTTATTAATCTCTGTAATATGTGATCTATAATAAGCTAAATATATGTTTAAATTAATTACACAACATAATCTATAATCTTCGACATTTATCTATGAATATTTAATTGGTTAATTAAAAATTCCACATAAATATAACATGGCATCGGATCTTATTGGTTATGTGTGTCTAGGGTTGATTTGGAAGATTTTAATTTTCTAGAGCAAAGAAGCTTGAAGTTTGTTCATAGATCTATGAAACCCTAAAATTTCTGCGGATCGTCTTCAAGATAACTTGAGTTTAAATTTTCAATTCCTACCCAATTATTTTTTAAATATTGGCTAAATGGATGTCTAGATCATGTTTAAGAAATTAAATGCTTAGATATTTGTTTATACATCTAGTTACTGAGTCATTTTTGGTTTAAATCAAGTATTATGTGTGTTTATTTTAAGTTTTGACACCATTTATAGCCATTATAGTTTTTAATTGTGGATGAAAGATCTCTTTAAATCTAATTAGTTTGGAGCATTTAAATCCACCCCTGACTTTATAAATATTTTTTTCTATTTTTTGTTTACAAAGCTTAGGCCAATCATTTTGTGCCATCTGGTTTTGCATTGTCAATATTTTCATTATTATTTTTAGTTTTGTGAAGCTTGGACCAATAAAATTGCTCAAAGTAGCTTCTCTATTGTTCTTTTCATATTTGTGAAGCTTGATCCAATCTTCTAGTGCCATCTGGATTCACTCTATCAATCTTATTTGATTTTTTTCATTTCTGCGAAGTTCTTTTGACTACAAAGCATGAGCCAATCATTTTAATCCAGCTAGCTTCACATTGTCAGTCTTCTTAATAGACCTTTCTATTTTTTGTGGCTTGAGAGCCAATTAGAAAGATATATATTGCTTCACTTTGTAATTCATATTGTTTACACGATTATCGGTTTAAAAATGTGAACCAATAAGGGCTTTCATGTGCATTCGTGTTGTTAGACTTGGTTTAGCTTTCCTTTGTTATTTGTGAAATCAAACCCAATCGGGAAGCTCAAGTAAACATTGTCAAAGTTTTTGTTACCTAGTTATGTCTTTGTGAAATACAGACCAATAGAATTATTCCATATTTTGCATTATCAGTCCCTTGTTATCTGTTTCTAACATTTGTGAAATTTGAGCCAATAAGCTTGCTCCATATTTTACTTTGTCAATATTTTGGTTACATTGTCTATTCTTGCGAAATACGAAAATATGATTACTCCAAGTAGCCTCGTATTTCGTAGTTTCAGTATTTGGTTCATTTGCTTCTAACATATGCAAAGGTTAAGCCAATAGAATTGCTCCATGTGTCTTAGCATTTCACATTTTTCAATTGTTTTTATTTGTGTCAGTGGCTATCCAATAGAAATCAGCCATCTTGTAACTTTTTCACTCTTTTTCAAACTTGCGAAGTGCGAGCCATTAAAAGGATCCACATATCTATATATTTTTCTTATTATTTGTGGTTGCGATGCAAAGTGTGAACAAATTGTTTGTTGACATGTATATTAATATTATGGTTATGTTAGTCTTCACAAGTGTCGGGGTGTCAATATTTTCTTTGGCTTAGCCACTTAGATTGTGAAACCTATCTTAAGACTTTGGACCTAAAATTTATTTTAAAGTTTAGCTTATTCTAGGGAATTTAAGTTCGCCCAAGGCAATCTATTTAAAGTTTGGCAAGAAACAACCCATAAGTGTTTATTCTTTAGCCATTAGATTTCGACAAGTGTCTCTATTTGACTAAGAATTTACTTTTGCATTGTGTCAGAGTGCGAAGAAGTGAACTAATTAACTAAAGACACGTGTATATGGCCTTCTTTGTCTATTTTTAATTAATTGACTTGTTTGACTAAGAAGTGTGAGATAATATAAAAGTGACACATACCTCCTAAATTTTGTTTGTGTTGCGGATTTTAAATTATCTTCATTCCACATCTTTTACAAAAATTCTTTGTACCGTGGGATTCTAATTTTCCTTTGTACTACGGGTTTTCTCAGTTTTCTTGTCCCGTAGATTCAAAATTTTAATAGCTTAGATATTTTGATCTACGTCCTATTTTTTCTGTTCCTTTCTAATCTATTTACAAGTATATAATGAATAAAATATTGTAGCTATTTTTTTGTCTCTGTTTGGATTCGTTGATTCATATTTTTAGCTATATTTGTCTCCATTTCTATTTGAGCACTAAAAATGGCCGGTTATCTTTTTGTAGATAAGTCTCAAAATTATTGAATGAGACAAATTATAGCATCTAGAGAGTTTGTTTAGAAGATTTTTTTTATGTCTAGAAAGATCTAGGATCTTGTGACTAGTGTAGAAAAATGTCCCAGAGAGGAGACAAACTACCCCTAAATACCTTAGATCCTTCTCTTAGAGATGTTAGGAAGTTCTGTTCATCCTTTTGTAAAGCATTAAAGATGATTTTTTTATGCATATAGGTCATATGGACTTACCTACAGATTCTTGTAAGTAATTAGAAACTATGCATGAAGGTAATCATTTTTCTAAGATAATTAAGCTAGTTTTAGAGTTGTTTACAACTCCTATGAAAGGGGATGAGAAAATAGTCAATTATTTAGCTAAAATTAAGAACATTAAAGCTCAATTAGATGGCTGCTTTGTGAATTGTTTCAAGACAAGATTATTTATATAGTCATTTTACTCCTATCAAAAAAGGAAGAACCCCATGTGCACTTTTGACCTATCACCCGGCCCGAGGAAGTTGAGTGCTCACCGAGGCACGCGTGGGTGCGAGTCTCTCTTTAATGTGAGTCTAATGGGAAGCATTATCTATGATTGTAAGAGTATTTAGGAAAGGAGTTGAGACATACTGAGAACCATAGGGCTTAGAATGGCCTCTAGATCCTTTGCGGTCACTTTAGGAAGAGTGCTTTAATATATTCCGAACATATACTATAACAAAAAGAAAGATACGACCATTCATTCATATCATGAAAGGAAAGAGAACTCATATGAGCGAAATATGCATTAAACCAATTGATATTCATTTCTATTTATAACGAGTAACCTTAATATATTCATTCATTTATTACTGAGTGTCACGTGAGTGCGGACATGATCATTCACATCACTAGACGTATTTAGCTAAGCTAACAGAAAAGAAAAATACAACTCCATGCTTAGTACATCCTTTCTTGAACTAGAATATCCACTCGCAGTAATTCTGCAGAGCTTCGCTCACTCTCTAACCCCCTATTCCCCATGTATATCTCTCTCTCTATGTATATGTATTTGTCTCCCTATTCCCGTGGTAGACACTTGTATTTATCACTTTCTCGAGCTGCCAACTCACCTTGCGCACCCTTAGATCCATCACCAAGTGTCGAATGTGGTCCTCCATGTGAGCATGTTCCTTCAGGCCTGAGCTCTCCATTCCATCTCATGATGATCTTCTAGAAGATTCCATCCGAGCATGCTCTTTCCTAGGCCAACTTGTTACTAGGCTAGCATCTTATCCACGTGTAAATAATCACATTTTCACGTGTTCTACCTTGGGTGCTCAAATTGGCTAAGTCACAACCTCCTTTCATGTGTCACACATGCTATTTGTCTCCTTAAGCCTTTCTCTTGTGCACTTTAGCCTTGCGTGCCGTTCATAATCTTGGGGTCCCAGTGCCTAAGCACCTTCATAATTGGTCAATATTCCAGGGGCCCAACATCACCCCACACTATGCCTGTTCTCCATCCTCAAAAACATCTTACTTGACCAAGATGCAAGCTATTTTATGGAACCCAAAAGTAGACTTATACTTTAAAAAATGAATAAGGAATGAAAGAATAGGGGAAATAATTAAGAATGGGGGTGGAACATTAATTCAAAAGGCTAGGAAAGTCCTTTTGCAGATTTACCTCCATCTTGTTCCACACTTTGACCTTGCCCTTCTTCTTCTGGCATAGGTCACCCACCAGGGTCCTCACTTCATCAAAGCTTAGGCCAATTCCTTGGGTGCCCAAAGTGTCCATAGTCTGTTCCAAGTCCTTACCTAGGTCTGTAAGTTTGTCCATTCTCTTGGTAATTTGGGGGTATATTTGTTTCAGCATTGAGGCCTTAATTGAGCTCCTTAAAGCCTCAATTACCTCTGATTTCTTTTCTAGCTCAGCGAACCTTGTTCCTCTCTACCCTATTCCCTTTGTTCTTTTCTGGAACTCTTTCAGCTCTGCTTGAAGCATGACAACCAAGGATCTCACCACCTTATCTCTATCTACGCATGTGTCATATGCAGCATCTAAACATCCCTAAATTGTGTCAGTGTAGAAGATCATCTCGAGAGCTTTCCAACGACTGTGAGAACGCGACAAACGGACATTGGGAGCTCTAGATATGTTCGGTCAAAGTTCAGACAGTGGGAAAGTCAACTCTGGTCAATTGGTCAATATTGGACCAATGGCACTATGAGATGTGGCGAAAAGGAAAAAGGGAGTTGTTTGTTGGTTTTCGATCCTTGTTATTTGTGAGCGTAAAAAATGGTGCACAGGAACAAGAGGCTCAACTTTTGTTATGGAGGGGAGCTCATTGCTCTGTGTGGACTATGGTATTATCGCCGACGTGGTGGGTCCACAAGCCACCACGTGGCTTGCCACCACTCATCGAATTCACTCGATTTTCCTATCGAGAGATGACAAGTGGGCTATATGCTATTTACCAAGTTAATTATTTCCATACCACATTACATGGGGTCGAAATTATATTTACTTGGTAAGTCCACTTTCCAAATGCCACACATGTATATGCCAAACCGCTATATATTAATGTTTATACATTAGTATTAAAGCTCACCAACCGACCACACATAATAGCCAACATGTTAGGTTATGTCCACGTGGTAAAGGCATGCAATGTCATGCGTGGAAGATTCCACGTGAGGAGAGGGAGGTGAAGTGGTGGAGATGGGGGCGGTTATGCTCCAAAGTGGTCCATTGACCACTATACATGCGCATGGAAAGGCTTAATAAAGCCTAAACTATTATCCAACCACCTAATGTGGGATATACCCACTTCTCCTTAGCTGTTCTTATGGGATTTTAATCCTATTTAAAATGCTAAGCGCCCTATTTGGGATTTAACCCATTAAAACAAGCAAATCCACCAATATGGGTATTTGATCCCATTTATTTTGCTACGGGTAAGGCTTAGGTTTAAAATAGCCTAAGGATAATTTGCAAATGCATATTTTAAGGGCCCTATTTTTGTATAAATAGGGAACCCGTTCATTGTAATGGACACACACACAACCCAAGCTTATTATTTGTTAAGCTTATTGTGGGGACACACACAAAAATATGAAAAGCTCATTTGGAGAGAGTAGTAGGCGAAGTCGAGGCAAGAGGAGAATGAGAAATTGTTGTGTGAAGACCTAAATTATTTAGGCATTATTATTATTTTTATTATTATTGACCTATTATTTGTTAGGCAATAATAAATTAAATATTTGTGGCTAGGAGTTATTCAAACTACCTAGTCGGCCCATAGCGCCACACCAATTACTTGCAAATCCTAGATTTTCGACCGGAGTGCTAGCGTCGCATTGATAGCGTCGGGAAGGCCGATCGAAGAAGGAAGAAGGAGATTGTACACGGGGAAGGTGGAAGTCGGGTGATATTTTTCACCCTTGTCGTTCCGAAGGTGCGGTTATTCTTCTAAGCAAGTTTAAATAGTTTCCATTAGGTTTTCTTGTGAAAGTACTATTGTAACTTACAAGTTTTGACTAGTGGAAGCGGTTCGACCACGAACCCAGAGCGTAGGCAATTCTTTGAACTCCGTAATCAATCGTGTGCAATTGTCATTATTGTCTTGCATTTATTTTAAATTGATTACTTAAAAGGAGTAAATTATCGGCAAATAATTAAAGCCTATAAGGGTCCGAGATCAGGTAGTAATAATCTGATTATTTTCGGATCATGTTTGGTATCAGAGTTGGTTTAGCTCCATATTTGTATTTTTAATCATATGATTAATCTGATTAAAGTGATTGCTTCAAGATTGGTGCAGTTGGTTCAGTTTGTGTGAACAGGTACAAGTGCACTATGGGAAAGATGTCTAAACAGTGCAAAGCTCGATGAGATTGAAGCTTATAATCACCAGATCCAGGAAGAGAATTCTCTCCTGCGATCAATGTATTCCTCCTTGGAAGAGGAGTATGCTCGTTTGAAATTGGAACTGCAAACCAAGGATGAGCTCTTGGTAAGGTTGCAATGTGGTGATCAGAGGAAGGAAAACCTCTACTTTAGATGCAAAGGCCATGGTAGATGATTGCATTGTAAGTTGTTCACCACTGGAATCTTCTTCTTCCTCCCATTCGGTTTGGATTCAAGTAATGAAGTCTTTGGTTTGTTTGAAAAGCATACTAGAGGCATTAGATCCAAGTTACTAGATAAAATGGGATTTGATGGAAGAGGCCTTGGTAAAAATGGCCAAGGCATTGCTAACCCAATATAGGTCGAGGATCGTCCTCATTTTACAGGTTTGGGTTATCCTAGTGTGGGAATGGAAATTGGAGAATGCTCCAAGAACGCTGACGGGAGACAAGCTTCCGAAAGCAAAGTGATTACCCCACTAGTCCTGCAAGAAGATTATGAGCAGGAAAGTTGTGCTTCATTGTCATAGGCAAGATGTGGTAAGAGAAATCAGCGAAGAGGTAATGAGATTCCACCTCCAGTTTCTTACCATAATCATAAGCACAGTAAAACTTCTGATCCACTTTTTCAGCTTAAGAAGTATGGTTATGATTTTAGAAGATGTGGAATTCTTTTCCATGTACTTTTTGTGGATTGCATAATCATTCAGTGGCTAGATGCTGGAAGAGAAGGACACTGATGAAGAAGTTGATGCCGTTCATCAAGAACACGGCAAATCAGAAAGACCAATCTCGTCATGCAGAGTCGAGAAATGGTAGAAAGAGTTCCTCATCCCAGAAGAAGGAGATTAAGAGGAATTTTTGTGCTCATTGCAGAGGAATGGGCATCGGGTGGAAAATTGCTGGAAACTACATCCATCTCGCCATCAGAGTAATGGCAAGCCAAAGATGGAATGGAGGCCTATTGTAAAGGCAAAAGAAGTTTCTACTCCACCACCAGTTGACAATTCAACCCAGGACCAGGTAATACCTGAAAGTGAAAGTCCTTTAAAATGGGTAAGTCAACAATTTTTCAATTATATATTACATAATTCAGATTGATGGATCGTATGCAGTATTAAGTTTGGAGATCAGATTTTGTGAGAAAATGCTGAGAGAAAGGTTTACAATACTCAGTGGATTTTCTTACTTAGAAAATTTGATTAATGCTCCAAACATATCTCCTAATCAACTTGTGAGTACCTGTTATAGCTTGGATACAGGATTTGACTCATATAAAGCTTGGAGATTGATCTGCCATTTGTGTAGACAATAGAGTTCTCAAGAGATCAGCTCGGAACTTCATTCTGTGTAGAGGCATTGTGACCGTGCAACAGAATGGTAGCTGAATCACCGTTGGCATTGACGTCGGGTTGGAACTTCATTCTATGTAGAGGCATTGCGACCGTGCAATAGAATGGTACCTGATATTAGTATGTCAACAAGAGGAGCTCTCAAAGGATTAGCTTAGAACTTCATTCGGTGTCAAGGCATTGCGACCACACATACTGAATGGTAGCATGATCGATAGACTTAACATCATGCATTGGAGGCTCGAGGTCTTAAAAAGAGGCTTAGCATCATGCATCGAGGCGTTGAGGTCTACGAGACTTAGCATCATGCATCGGAGGCTCGAGGTCTTGAAAAAGAGGCTTAGCATCATGCATCGGAGGAGGTGTTGAGGTCTATAAAGGGAAAAGGCATTGTCCATCACCGACATTGGATCAATCAAAGATCTACGTAACATGGAGTTCCTTCAAACCAATTTGGATTCGTGGAATCAACTCGGAGAAGGATCTATGTTATAGAGTCAAAGAAGATCCTTGTTGTCGATATAAAGAAGCTTAGCACCACATGGAAGGAGCATTGAGATTTCATTCAGAAACTTAGCACCATAAAGCGGAGGCGTGGAGGTCTTCTTCGGATATCGAGTGACCTTGTCATGAGCGTTGTGGGCCCATAGCCCACGAGGTCCCGAGATCGAACAGAGTTTTGTAGTGAGAAGGTTGGAGGAAAAGACCCAAGGGTCTACTATAACCCACTTCCGAGGTGGAGCGAGTTTTGATTGAGACAGTATGGAAGCTTTTTGGGACAAAAATCTTTTCTCAGTGGGGAGGTGTGATCAGGGGATCATTTTTAAAAGTTCCCTAAACATCCCTAAATGGTGTTAGTGCAGAAGATCATCTCGAGAGCTTTCCAATGACTATGAGAACGTGAAAAACAAACATCGGGAGCTCTAGATATGTTCGGTCAAAGTTCGGACAATGGGAAAGTCAACTCTGGTCAACTGGTCAATATTGGACCAATGGCACTATGGGACACGTGGCGAAAAGGAAAAAGGGAGTTGTTTGTTGGTTTTCGATCACCGGTCTTCGATGAGCGTAAAAAATGGTGCACGGGAACAAGAGGCTCAACTTTTATTATGGAGGGGAGCCCGGCCGCTGTGTGGACTATGGTATTATCACCGACGTGGTGGGTCCACAAGCCACCACGTGGCCTTGCCACCACTCATCGAATTCACTCGATTTTCCTATCGGGAGACGACAAGTGGGCTATATGCTATTTACCAAGTTAATTATTTCCATACCACATTACAGGGGTTGAAATTATATTTACTTGGTAAGTCCACTTTCCAAATGCCACACATGTATATGCCAAACCGCTATATATTAATGTTTATACATTAGTATTAAAGCTCACCAACTGACCACACATAACAACCAACATGTTAGGTTATGTCCACGTGGTAAAGGCATGCAATGTCATGCGTGGAAGATTCCATGTGAGGAGAGGGAGGTGAAGCGGTGGAGATGGGGGCGGTTATGCTCCAAAGTGGTCCATTGACCACTATACATGCGCATGGAAAGGCTTAATAAAGCCTAAACTATTATCCAACCACCTAATGTGGGATATACCCACTTCTCCTTAGCTGTTCTTATGGGATTTTAATCCTATTTAAAATGCTAAGCGCCCTATTTGGGATTTAACCCATTAAAACAAGCAAATCCGCCAATATGGGTATTTGATCCCATTTATTTTGCTATGGGTAAGGCTTAGGTTTAAAATAGCCTAAGGATAATTTGCAAATGCATATTTTAAGGGCCCTATTTTTTGTATAAATAGGGAACCGTTCATTGTAATGGACACTGAGATCCCAAGCTTATTATTATTTTGTTAAGCTTAATGGACACACACAAAAAATATAGAGAAGCTCATTCAAGCTTGGAGGCGAAGTCTTGGAAGAGGAGAATGAGAAATTGTTGTTGTGTGAAGACCTAAATTATTTAGGCATTATTATTATTTTGATTATTATTGACCTATTATTTGTTAGGCAATAATAAATTAAATATTTGTGGCTAGGAGTTATTCAAACTACCTAGTCGGCCCATAGCGCCACCCAATTACTTGCAGAATCTGGATTGTCGGCCGGTGTGCTAGTGTCGCATTGATAGCGTCGATCGAAGAAGGCCGATGAAAGCTGAAGGAGATTGTATGCCGGAAGGTGGAAGTCGGGTGCTATTTTTCACCCTTGTCGTCGAAAGTCTGGTTATTCTTCTAAGCAAGTTTAAATAGTTTCCATTATGTTTTCTTGTGAAAGTATTATTGTAACTTACAAGTTTTGACTAGTGGAATGGTTTGACCATGAACCGGAGATGTAGGAAATTTCCGAACTCCGTAATCAATCATGTGTAATTGTCATTATTGTTTTACATTATTTTAAATTGATTACTTAAAAGAGAAAATTGTCGACAAATAATTAAAGCCTACAAGGGTCCGAGATCATGTAGTAATAATCGATTATTTTCGGATCGAGTCACCTCTCCATAGTGAGGATGCACATTAGGTGTTCTAAACATTCCAAGGTTGATGTGTAGCTCGAGGGATTGGATTTAGGTCGGGGTTCTTTAATATGATGGTGCTCTTGATTAACTCCACCTTCTTGTAGACCTCCTGCACCTTTAATTTTTCCTCCTTTAACTCGCGCCTTAACTATGCAGTGATTAATTCCTCCTATTTTAAACTCTTGGCCTTCTCTGCCAGTTCTTCCTCCTTCCTCCCCAACTTCACCTCCAATGCTCTAATTCTGTCATTTCACGTGAATAGCCTAGCCTCAGTCTCGACCGTGACTTTGTTCAGAGCATTGCATACTTGCTTGTCTGAAAGTTCCTGAGCATTCACTAAGGGGTTGTCTCCCTTAGATTCTGGCAATGAGATGAGTGCTTTCTAGCAGACTTCAAAGTCTAGCTCGTCAACGTGTGACTCGAATGCCCAAGAAAGCATCTTCTTGGTCTGGGGTATGCACCATCCTTCTCAAAAAGACCTATGGCTATAAGGCTTTCGGTGGGTATGGTGCTCGGAATAGTGCATCACTGCAACACCTTCTTTGTGTCATCCACATAGCCCATTATCATCTCAGTGTATCTAGAGTTCTCCCTGCTCAGCGTGCACCTTTGGGAAGCTAAGCTGTCGAGAGGAGGGCCTCCTAGGCTGTCATGCTCCTTTTCAATGCTCTCCTCCTTCCTTCCTTAAGCATTATGTCCATGCGCTACGCTCTAACTCTTTGTCTACAAGGAATTTAAGCATTTTTTCACTTGTCACTCTGCTAACTCGAGTAATTTTCTCTTTTGTCGGGCTTATGGCTCCTGCTGCTCCTTGGCATCTTTCTCTTCGCCTTTATGTCTTGGTGCCTTCCTCAGCTTGTGTGCACTTATGCCATGCAAATACAAACTCTTTCTTCTCCTCTCCACTCTCTTCCTCCGAGTCATAGACACTAAACACATGTGGCTCTTTGTCTTTCTTAGGCTCTTCTTCCTCATCGCCACCTCCTTCACTCTCATCTTCTCCTTCTCCTAAGTACTTCTCTAAGCTGTCGGTCACCTCCGAGTCAGCTTCTTCATCCACCCTCTGCTTCTTCCTGAGAGGTGGCTTCTGATCAGGAGATTCAGCCTCCTCTTCTTCCTTCGACGACTCTTCCATGGTGGTGGGTTGTTTAGGCGCCTCTACTTCTAGCATCTTTTCCTTCACTGGAGACTTCTTTCTCTCGTATGTAGGTGCTTGGCTTGGCACTTGTAGATGGCATGCTCACTTGTCGAGTAGTCGACACACTTGGTGCTCCTTCCTCTCCTCTACCTCTCTTCTTAGACGGCTTCTTCTTCCCCAAGGGGTCTTCAGGTATGGAGATTTTGTTCTCCAAATATGTGCCCTTTTCAAACTTCAGCCTTATGTGCATGTACACGTGCGTCACAGATCCTCCAGCGATGGGAAGCATTATCAGCCTAGTCATTTGGATCTTGTGTGACACATACTTCTCTATGTATGTGTGCTTACCACCGAGGGTAATTCAGACTTCTTCCTTATCTCCTGTGTTCCTGGTCTAACCTTCCTAGTTCTAGCCTTATCTTCTTTGATTCCTTAAATTTGTTTACTCCCACTTGGAAGTATTGGGCAATGAATGTGAAAGGAAGATTGCACCAAGGGCTCCATGATTCGTTAATAAGCTTGAATCTGCCCAAGTAGTAGTGTTGGTACACCGTGAACTCAACTTCTCCCTCAGTGGCTACTGGGAGTTGTTTAGGGATCCTCCATTCTGCCTACGAATGCATTCCTCAAGTGTGTATACCACTTTTCCAGCCGCGCTTTGTGGGGAGTTGTCATTGTATCACAAGCATACTTCTCGAACCTCTTCGCAAGTAAAGGGTCTTTAGTTGGGTACTCCCACATGAACTTGTTTGAGGCATCCGACACTCCAATTTCTGTGAACACTATGGTGAGCAAGACATTGCCAAAGAGGATCCTGTCCCCTTCCTTCACGCACTTAACAATCTCCTCTGCAATGTACATGGATAAGTTGTATATCGTCCCTCTCGTAATATTCCTATAGACATGTAGCCGAGTGTTTGTTCACCTACGTCCATATTTCTTGGCCATTCAACTTAGTCACTAGATACACAACCATCTTCATAACAGGGTCCTTGATGTCTGAAATATCATAGTACCGTGACCCTTTCTTGCATGCATACTCAGTGACGGTATCTTGAATAGCCTCCTTATTTCCAAGGTCATATTCTAGGCTATCTCCCTCACATATGAGGCATGTAAATTTTGAAATCAATTGGGAGTCACACGCATCTTGCGCCTAGCAAAATGGAAATAGTCTTCACGCACTTGAGACATCGACCATTGGTAAAAGCAATCTGGTTTCCCAAAATAAGGCAACTCATAGAGTTGCAATAGCCCTGCCTTCACCAATTTTACCTTAACGTCATCATCATATATGGGCAAGCCTTTAGGTGTTCGTTTGTTAGTGGGGCGTACCAATTCCAATGCCATTTCTTTCTCTATGGTGTTTGTGTGGTGATTATATTCACTAACTGGTATGCTTCTCAAGTGGGATTCCCATTCCTTTCCCAACATCACCCCATCTAGGTATTGCATCTCTGCATACCATTCTTCATTTGTGTCTACTTAGGGTTCTGGTTGTTTAGCCTTAGCTTTGCCCTTTCCTTTCTTGGGTGCCATGGTCGAGGTATTTTTATTACTCCTACCCTCTCTTTGTTACTCTTGTCTTTCTTCTCCCAACCTTCGATCTTAGATCTATGATATAACTCTTCTAAACCCATGCCCTAGTTTTTCGAACCCTAACTTGGATAAACTCTTCACAAGACAACACCTTTTCAACTCCTTCCATGCCGTGTAATTCCTTTTACAGTGTGCAATCTCAAACTAGCTCTTTGTGTTTTAATCACACAAATCTTTTACTCGATTGAATCGAAAACCCTAGTTTATAACACTCACTTATATCTCCAACTCTTTGTTTTCACAAAGTGAAAATGAGAGTGCCTTGACCCTTTATTTATAGTTTTTCCTTTTTCTGATCATTAAATG
This sequence comes from Taxus wallichiana var. yunnanensis, assembly GCA_018340775.1. NCBI lineage: Eukaryota > Viridiplantae > Streptophyta > Pinopsida > Cupressales > Taxaceae > Taxus > Taxus wallichiana. Next base: position 372,162,239 of record CM031235.1, read on the forward strand.
CTACTTTACCTACCCCCTGTACTTTATTCATTTAATGCAGATTTTTCAAACAAAGTCTATCTTTAGCACCTTCACTCACATGCCCTTCCTACGTGAAAAATTCTCCAACCTTCTGGCACACAACCCAACCAACTTGACAGGAGACTCTTGCACGTGTTTAACCTATGTCAAAGGCACTTTTGCTTTCCATATTCTTTCTTTCACCTACCTCATGTTGCTTTAACTACACTTCCTTTTCCTTTATATGTGGGATCTACCAGTAGCTTTATCCTGGCACCAACCATTCTATCTTTTCTCTTCATCTACCTCTTTCAACCAGGCTACACAACAAGGCTCTTCAACACAACTTCCTTGGTACTTTAATCATGCACTTCTTCAATTTTCTCCACCCCACACTTAAACGATGTGCGGTCCTCTGCGCACTCACAAATTCTCCAAAAATAGCAATAAGGTTACCGGAACCCAAGGCGCAAAACAACAATGTGAAAGGGAAACACAAGAAAGGGAAAAAAATGCATAAAGGAAACTTCTAAAGCGATGGAAAAACTACCTTGTTTACAAACTCCGGAAGACTTATCTATAGTAGGGCTTGACCTTGCCATTGAAGTGTCTAGGCAATTTCATCCCATCCAACGCTTGTAACTGGCATGCACCTAAGTCAAGGATGTATGAGATTATGTAGGGACCCAACCAATGGACTTTCAACTTTCCAGGATGGCATAGAAACTTGGAATCATATAGTAACACCATCTGCCCAACCTCAAACTTCTTGTTTCTAATATGGCAATCATGCCAAGCCTTTTACTTTGCCTTTTCCACTATTTGGCTCCATCGGGTAAGTGATTGTCTCTCATCCAATTTCATTAGCTCATCAATCCTTTCTTCCAACACTTGTTCATCGACTAATCCTCCTACGCTATTCGCGAGAGAAGGTAATATAAATTCCACTTGAAAAAATAGCTTACGCGCTAAACACCAATTGAAAAGGTGTGGCTTTATTTAGTCTTTTATACGTAGTCTTGTAAGCCCATAACACTGCTGATACTTTGTCATCCCAATCTTGTCTTCCAACATCACAAATTTTGGTCAAGGTATGACTCAGTATTTTGTTGAATGCTTCCGTGGTTCCATTCTCTTGTGGGTGATAGGGCGTAGTCTTGTGATGAGCCACCATGAAATTTGATAATAGGATCCTCATGGTCTCATTTAGAAAATGTGTGTACACATCCTTTGGTCAAACTCAACGGACATCCATACCTTGTGATAATGTTCTCCCATAAGAACCTTGTCATTGTTGCTACCGTGAAATCTTTAGTTAGGGCTGCCTCTGCCCATCTTGTGAGATAATCCGTGCAAGTGATGACATAACATGACCCATTCCTATGCGCTGCTAGTGCAATAGGTCCTAAAAATCTATCACCCATTTTTCGAAATGATGCGTCTTTAGGGATAGGGTGCAAAGGCATTTCATCTCTCCTTCCTAGTTTGCCAATGCGCTGACAGTGGTCACATGCTTTACAATAATCTCTACAATCCCTGTACAAGGTTTCCCACCATAATCCTGCCATTAATATCTTGTGCGTGGTGGCATCACCTACATAATGCCCACCCGCACTTCCTCTGTGTGCTTCCTCCATGATGGCCAGGTGCTCATGCTCTAATACACACCTACACAAAACTTCATCTCATCCCAACTTGTATAAGTCTCCACTAATCAACATGTAGGGTGCGGTGCATATGGCCAACTGCTTCTTTTCCAATGCCTTCATTCCATCGGTGCCACACCTTCTTTTAAAAATACTGCAATCTCCTCCAAATCTAAGGGCACGGCTGTAATCTAAATAGTTGGGCATTAGACATTGCTTCCTCAATACTTTGTGCATCCTCTCCTGAATCAATCCTTGACAGATGATCAGGCCCACAGTTTCTTTTTCCGGGCTTCACTACAATGGTGAATTCAAACTCTTGAAACAACAACACCCATCAACATATGCACCCTTGAAGAATGGGCTTGTTTACCAAATACTTTAATGCCATGTGGTTGGTGTAGAATACAAAGGGTGTTTCCAGCAGAATCTTATCTAAACTTGAAGAGTGCATAGATCATTGACAATGCCTCATGCTCGGTAGTGGTATAATTCTACTCTACTGGTGTTAACTTCTTGCTGCAAAACAGAGAGGATGATCAACAATCCCCTCACCTAGTTGTGCATGGACATGGAAGGGCTTGTCCTAAGAGGGAAAACGTAAAATAGGCACGGTAATAAGCCTATCTTTTAATGTATCAAATGCCCTCTGCTGCGTCTCTCCCCAATGGAAGGTACTTTTGTGTCTAAGCAACTCCTCTAAAGACACAAAGATCTTGGCATATCCTTTAGTGAATTTCCTTTAATAGCCCATATGCCCAAGGAATACACGCACTACACTTTGGCTAGTAGGTTCCCTTAACCCCAAAATAATTGCAACCTTAGCGGGATCTACCGAAAGCCCTCCTTACATATGATATGCCCCAATAGAGTCCCAAAGGGAGTAACAAACACACATTTATTAATGTTGAGGGATATCCTCAACTACCTACACCTTTCAAACATTAATCTCAATTTGTCATAATGGTCCTTAACTAGACCATATATTGTCCAATCATCCAAATAGACCTGAAGAAATTTATGGATGAAGTCTTGAAATGTTGGCACCACTATGTGCAAAAAAATAACAGTGTATTCTTCAACCCAAAGGGCATGACCGTATATGCAAAACTTCCCCACTCAGTGGCGAAAGTTGTCTTCTCCTAGTCCTCCTTTACAATCCAGGACTTGGTGGTATCCTGAAAATCCATCGTAAAGGAATAGATTTTGCACCTAGTGAATCCTTCCAAAATTTCTTCAGTGAAGGGGGTCAGAAATGGATCAATGACACAAATTGCATTCAATTCCCTATAGTCCACACAAATCCTAATCCGCCCATCCTTCTTGATGTTGATTACCATCAGACTTATCCATTCCGATTCTTCCACTACCTCAATGATCCCGAAGCTATCATCTTGTCTATCTCCTCCTTAACCTTCACGCACAAATTGGGATTCATCTGGTAGGGCCTTTTCTAACCGGGTGTGCACTGTCCTTCAGTTTTATCTTCATCTCCCCAAGGAATGGTGAACACCTTTGAGCTCATGGTACCTGCGTGGGAATAAATCCTCAAATTCACACAGCAGATCAATGATCTTTGATACTTCCTTCTCTGTCTAGTAATCCCCAATAATAGCTTCCTTAGGTTCTTCTTCTGAACCGATGTTAAATTTCTTCATCTTTAAAGGCTCATGGTAGGCACACATGCGAGCATCTACACTTGTCCACTACCTCGCATGTTCCTATAGAATGGATAACATCTAAGTTTTCTGATTCCTCTCCATCAATCACATATACTAACTTTCCCTTCTCTTTTTCCAAACACACGCGCTCAAGCTGTAACTCTTCTGTTTCCTCAATTTCTTCAAAGCGCGCCTCTAATCCTGGTTCACCTAGTAATTCCAATAGCCTATCTTCTATTCTAGCACTATCCCCCATGGTAAGGCACTTGATACCCTATAAGGCCTTATCAACCGATGGCTTGGTACTCTGATACTCAAAGGTTTGAATAAGGTCAGCCATGAGCTCTTGCCAATTCCTTGTTTGGTGGCGTGTCTTTGAATGAATGTACATTGTGCACACAACCCTGTAGTGTAGAATACAACTTGTGCACCCAGAGGGATGGTGGTAAAGCTTCCACGCCTTCTCTCCAAACCCATTCACACTCCTGGATATGGAAAGAGGCGGGATCCTTCCCATGGTACTCCTTGATGATGGTGGGTACATTACTTCTAGAAAATCTGATAGAGAGAGAAATCCTTACCTTACGCCACTCTAAAAGGATCTCCTAATGTGTGGCCCACCAACAAGCTATTGTTCCAAGTAAGACATAACTTAACATCTCCCTTTGTTCCTTCTCATTCTTCCACTGAGCTTCTACCTCCTGCAGAAATATCTCAGGGAAGGCTCCTCCTAAATACTTGGGTAGTTCTTTTCCTCTAAAGAACCTAACAATGTGTGCCTTTGTTACCTTAGTCACCGAACCTCTCAACTATCGTCCCATTAATTCTTAAGTTCCATGCACCAATTCTCACACACAAGGTGGTGGTATCACATCTTGGACCTGAGCATCTTCAAACTAGATAACTCGTTAGTTGGGTGTACCATCTCAGGATCTCTGATTGAGCACACATAAATTTTGTCAAGAACTTCTTCTCCCAATGGTTCAATATAGGGTGTCAAATTCCCATCAACCAGGGGTATAATGACCTGTTCCTCTTTATTCTCAAAGTTGATGTACCTTTTGTTGAACGGAAGGTCCACATTATTTTTGTAACACCAAGGGTGCCCAAGTAGTGCTGGGAAATTGTCCACCTCGGTGAGTGCCAAGACTTCAAAGTCCCCAGTAAACTTGGCTCCCTAAATAGTAATAGTTGCATCCTTCAAGACACTGATGGGCGTTGCCTTAGTTTTGTTTGCCATATAAAGCACATTCAAAGATGACTGTAATGTAGGTCTCCCCATCGATGCCATGCATCAGTCGAGAACATTAACCTTTGTGCGGTGTCAATGAGTATATTGACAAGGAGCCATCCATCTACAACTACATTCAACATAATCACATTGTCATAGTCGAGGCTATGAGGGGGAAGGTTCACATGCAAGGCCTATCTCTTGTGCTCTTCTCCAGGCGCGTGGTACCTTCTCTCTCAACTAGGATCCTAGCAAAGGAATGATGTTCTCCTGCCTTAGAATTTTACACACCTCCTTGACCTCATCTAGGTCATCCTTCTACACCTCAATTCTCCTTCCTTGTTCCTCCTTTTTGGATTGCTCCTTTAGACACTAGATATCCCCTTGTAAGCTTTGAATAACATCCATGGTGTCTTGATATATCTCCTTCTGATGTGCGGGTCTGGATACTTTCCATGAATGACCTCCTCCCTCGTAACCAGGGTCTTCTGTCTTGGTACCTCTCTCACGCACGCAGCTTCTACCCTTGTTGTTACCAAGACAGGCTCCAAACCTTCATCCCATGTTACCCGAGGCATCCACTATATGTCTACCTTCTTGATGCTAACCATCGCAGTGCCTTTGTCCTTCCGGTGCTACTGATTCATATGCTCAAATAATTCTAGGCACTCCTCATACTTATGCTTCTTTCCACACCATGAGCACTGTAACAAGTTTAGGCACTCACACTTGTAATGTTTTGTAGATCCATAGTTGAAACATGTTCCACGTGGGAACTCACTTCTTCCTCCACGGTTACCCCAACCATGGAATCCTCCTTGAAATCCTCTTCCATGCGTGCCCCCATCTATGCGCTCCTCATAATAGCGATCATCATTTTTAGAACCACTGGAAATGCTGGTTTGGCACACCCATGATCAATGGCCTCATGGATCTGATCAATGAGCCTACAGTCCTTCGTATCATGGGTTGTGGAGGTGTAAATCTTTCAATAACAAGATACATTCTTCCTGATCATGCACTGACAAGGGACATCTACTTGCATCATGGTCCCCATGAAAAATCTCATAATCTACTATCATAGTATGTACCATCCTTCGGGGGAAATTATCCTTAACGTGCCCCTCTATTTCACAATCCATGCACCACAAACCACTACGAGTCTCATGCGCAATGATTTCTGAGACAATTTTTTTCAACGGTTTGGCCAGTAGTAATCGAGCCTCTAAGAATGGGCTAACACCAGATCAATACTACCAATGACCTCGGTGTGCAAGGTAGCTTCAATGCTTCACACCGATCTATAAAATTTTTATGAGACAAGGCCCTTCTAAAAGGGGTGATCAATCCTCCAACAAACCACAATTGCATCTTTGAGAAGGATGGATATCATATGATAACTTAGATAAGAGGGTTTTAAAGCATGCATCATACTATTGTACACTCTCTGCCATTCCCTCTTGAATCTACTTCAAAGCGATGATTTTCTACTTGAACTTAGGAATGTGGAACTCGCAAGAACCCATTCTTTAAAGTAGTGTAGTCCACCACCATTTGATGAGGATCATATTTTCTATACCAGCTATGCGCGTGCCCTCGCAATGTGGTTGTGAATTGACTAGCCTTTTGTTATGGGTTTGTGATACCCTTTGCACATCATAGAAGTTCACATTTGTGAACATGTTCCGTAGCATCCCCAATGCCCTATAATATGGAAAATGTAGAGACATTTTAAAGAATACTTGAGGTGGTGGTGAGGTCCTTGTTTTGAACCGAGCCTTTGTTTCCTCTCGGTGTTTCTCCCACCACCTGATCCACTAGGTCCATTGGGTCCTATACCTCTAGAGCCACCAGAACCACTGGGTCCAATAGGGCCTATAGGAGTTGTGCCAAGTGCTCCCATGGTCTCACTGAACTATGTGCCGATGGTGCTGTGATAACACCCCACTATCACTACTTTATCTGTTTTCACTCCCCTGATGTGAGCCCGAAAGCTTGTACACTTGCCCCTTGTCTAAAAACTCCTCTGAATACTGGAATATGTGTAGCCATAGAAGAAGGGAATGTAAAATTGTATCTCCTAGGTGCGGATCTGTCTCTTCCACTAGTTTCAACTAGATCAATACTTCTTCTGGTTCGGGAAAACCAAGCACCAGGGCTCGGTCACTGGGTGGGTTCAGATATGTGCCAATGACTCTCCTTTCTCCATGCAATGAGATCTCACCAGAAGCTGAAGGGGTATCCCTTACGCACTTGCCAAGATGGGGTAGCACAAACTACTCAGGTTCCATGTCCTCTGCGTGAACCTCAACTCCTTCCTGCAACATCTACCTCTATAAATCCATCACACTAACAACCTCACATTGTCTAGCAATCTCCCTTTCACGCACTTCACTATACTTGAGCCATCTTTCTTCCCTCTCCTTCTCTGTCATATCATCTGCCATCTTCCTCCACCCGAGCTTCCTTACCTAGCGCTTAGAACGGTTTAGCCGGCCATTGGGAGCACCTCTAAACTCATGGTAACCATCAATATCTTCATAGCTAGAGGAATAACATGTAGAAATGCTCCTCTAAGTTCTCACAAAAATTCAAACTTAGCAATCTCTGGGAAAGAATACGTAGAAATGGCGTATTCTAGAGTGTAGCTAGCTAGTACTCCTCTCCACTAGTGATCTACAACACGGGTCCACGTCAGATCTACATCCTGAAACCTCTAGTAGTATTATTCGGTCCACATCTATGATCTATAATGCCAGCTTGATCTAGATGCATAGGCTAAGAGCCATCCATATAACTCTATTGGGAAGTAACAGAAGAATGTCTCATATAGATCATGGTAGAGGTTCTCTTCTACCCATCTACATGTATTAAACTTAGGTCCAATGTTGTATCTCTGAGAAAATTCATCCTCCATGGTCTTGAACCATGATTCAACATTTTCCAATGTTAACCGATCCATCATTACTCTTTACACAGATCATGATGCATGTTATATCCCACTACAACTTCAAAAAGAGGTCCGAAAATGGAACCAAGATGTAGTCATTTTTACTCCTATCTCAAAAGGAAGAACCCCATATGCGCCGACCTATCACCCAACAAAGTTGAGTGCTCACCCAAGGCACACGCTTGTGCAGAGTCTCTCTTTATTTGAGTCTAGTGGGAAGCATTATCTATGATTGTAAGATTATTTAGTAAAGGAGTTGAAACATACAAGAACTATAGGGCTCATAATGACCTCTAGATCCTTGTAGTCACTTGAACCGAGTGCTTTAATGCAGTTGCAGAACATATACTATAAAAAAATAAAGATACAACCATTCATTCATATCATGAAAGGAAAGAGAACTCATATGAGCGAAATATGCATTAAACCCATTGATATTCATTTCTATTTATGACGAGTAACCTTAATATATTCATTGATTTATTACAAAGTGTCACAGACGAGTGCGGACATGATCATTCGCATCATTGGACATATGTAGCTAAGCTAACAAGAAAAAAAAAATACAACTCCATGCTTAGTACATCCTTTCCTGAACTAGAATATCCACTCGCAGTAATTCTACAGAGCTTCGCTTACTCTCTAACCCATTATTCCCTATGTATATATATATATATATCTCTCTATGTATATGTATCTATCTCCCTTTTCCCATGGAAAGCACTTATATTTATCACTTTCCGGGCTGCCAACTCACCTTTCCACGCCCTCAGATCCATCACCAAGTGTCGAATGTGGTCCTCCATGCGAGCATGTTCCTTCAAGCCTGAGCTCTCCATTCCATCTCATGATGATCTTCTAGAAGATTCCATTCGGGCATGCTCTTTCTGGGCCAACCTGTTGCCAGGATGACATCTTATCCATGTGTAACCAATCATGCTTTTCACGTGTTCTACCTTGGGCACTCAAATTGGCTAAGTCCTGACCTCCTTTCGCACATCGCACACGCTATTTGTCTCCTTAAGCCTTTCTCTTGTGTGCTTTTTCCTTGCATGCCATTCTATAACTGGGGTCCCGCACACCTAAGTGCCTTCATACTTGGTCAATATTCCAGGGGCCCAAACACTTTACTTCATCATTAGGATAAATATTCATGAAAACTTTAGAAATTATATATCTATTCTAAATTCTAAGTATCAAAATGAGGCTAATTTACCTGATCTAGAAACTATGTCCTCTCTTTTGATACAAGAAGAGCATGTTATGGAAAATTTTAATTCTAAATATATTTCCACTCAAGAACTTCTCACTAAAGAAAAAAACTAAACATTTATAGATTCAAAAATCAAAATCAAAATCTTAAACCCCTAGTAAAAACTAGAAATCAGAAACTTAAGAGTAAATTTTGATGGTAAATGTCCCAATGTGGAAAATTTAGCCATAAGAAAGAGGATTATAAATCCAAAAAGAAGTAAAATTCAGAAATAATAAATGGAATAAATCAGATCAAAATCAAGATGAAATTGATGAGAATAACTTATAGAACTAATGTAATAACTCTATAAACTATATAAAAAGCATAAATATAATTGAAAACATGAAAAAATGTTTTTTTAAAGATTTTTCTTTGGTTTTCTTTGGTATTTTCGCATATATGACATGTCTAGACTTCAAAAGGGTGTTTACATGGTCATTTTTGAAGAAAAATCACATAAATCCATGAGTGTGTCCATTATTTAATGGATCATGTTTTTAGTGAATGCTTGATTATTCTTGAATAATTTGATTATCTATTCAGATGTGTTATCTATCAAGTCTTATCTCATTATGTAAATACTTAGAATATGAATATATACATATGTTGTTAAATCATTTTATGTGATTAGTAAAATATTATTATATGCATATCAAATAACACTTGGGGACACCTTTGTGTTTGTATTGGAGACGTCCAATACTGATTGCATCTAATATATATTTTACAAAGTGTAATATGTTAGAAGTATTTCAACATATTTGTTAGTTGTTAAGCATAGTGATATGTTAGTTGTTATAAAACTAGTGTTTAACCTTTATAATTGGCTAAAAGTGAAAATCTATTATGATTATTATGATATTTGCTAATGTTATATTGGATATACTTGATGCAGATGCCATCACTTGAGAGAAAAAGAGCCATGTGGCTAAAGAGGCTGCTAGAAGTGATACACATAGGAGCTAAAGGAAGTATTCCTCCTCTATGTGAAGGCCAAATTGATCTTGATAAAGAATCCAGTTCAACATCAAAGGACCAAACATATTGAAGTTCATATGTACTTTATTAGAGAGAAAGTCAGACGATGATATTGATATCAAGTTCGCTCTATCAAGATCATGTTGTAGATATCTTCACCAAACCATTGTGTGTTATGAATTTTTGTAAGTTTCATGCTTTTTGGGCCTTTTAGAGTTTCCATTGAGGGGGAGTGTACATGAAAATGCCACCTCTTAATGGATTTTGTAAAACTTCCAATACTTCCTCCATTTTGTAATAAGTAAATGTGTCACTTTGTGTGAAGTTACTTATAAATCCCAGCAAATACTTTTTAGTTATGGGTATGCCTTAGTTTATAACAAATCCATAATTTGATGTTAGTCTTCATATGTAAAATACAAGTCTTAATAATTTTTGTATGGGAAGATATTTATGATTTCCCTTGTTTGCATGCTATCCAATGTCACTATTTTTTTATTCTTGGATCTATAAATCCTTTTGTAGAAAAAGGTAAATTGGCATGTCTTGATTGTTTATTCCCACTTAACATTAAGAGTGGGAGTGTTAAGGTTGATAATTTCAAGTGGGATATCATTTGATAGACCACTACTTATGACCCATTATTAAAATTTTATTTATATACTTAAGCCGGCCTTTCACAACTTTGAAAAGAGTGAAGCGGTATAACCACTCACCCATCCTATATAAATATGATGATCCCTCACGAGATTGCTAGGATGAGACACTAGACAATTGATAGACCAATTGATTTATGCTCAATATTTTTATGTAAGTGAATTATTTACTATGAGACCAAGGAGTGAAGTGGAAGTGTTGGGTTAAAGTCTTGATAAATTATTGATATAGAAAATGCTTTATCCAGTGGGGTTTTTTCCTTCGAGTTTCTCCACTTTAAATATGGTGTTATATATCTCTTTTACTTTCCTATATTTTCTTTTAACTGATATTATTAATCTCTGAAATATGTGATTTATAATAAGCTAAATCTATGTTTAAATTAACTACACAACATAATTTATAATATTTGATATTTATCTATGAATCTATAATTGGTTAATTATACATTCCTCATAATTATACCATGATTAAAATTGTCCATGTGTTTCATATTATTAATTATTTGCTCATTCATTCATTTCTTCACCACATCAACTTGCTCTAGTTTTGTACCTATGTCTTCTTTTCCTTCATTTCATTAATTATATGCCCAAGAAACCATCTCAACCATCTCTCTCTCTCTTAGTTGTACCTACACTTTTCTTCCTTTCATTTATCATATCCAACAATTATTACAAGAGTTCATCTAACTCATTCATGCAAAACTGATTTTCATTCCTTCCATCTTGACTTTTCTTCCTTTCATTCATCATATCCATAAATTATTACAAGAGTTCATCTTCCTCATTCATGCAAAACTGATTTTCATTCCTTCCATTCTCATCATGTTCATCATTCCATTCACCTTTTCTTGTATCATGCTTCTCAGATGCACAATTAGAATCATTTTGTATAATTTCAAGGAATTCACTCACACAATCATCAATATCAAGTAACAAATCATCAAATTTACTCACCTTGTCTTCATTCCTTGCATGTATCTCTTATAAAGAGTTAAATAATTCTTCAATCATGTATATTTCCTCTCTCAACATGAGAGTGTCCTCTTCTTCAATTTCCTCATCAAACTTGGGGCTATCTTGGTCATTCTTCCTTGCATAATCTTCACCTTCTCTCCATGTTCCTTCTTCACTTGTGTAGGAGCATTCACCAATATTCCATTTAGATTCTCTATACATCTCTTTGCAAGCTTTATGTTCCCTTTTGTAGACCTAAATAACACACTTGGGTACATTTCTAGGTCCTAATCACATACTACTATTCATATGATTCCTAAGAAAGAAAAATAGTAATTAACCACTTTGTCTTTGGCCTCTTTTTTCTTTTCTTCCTATCTTTTTCTAGTCTTTTACACCTTACTGCATAGTCTTACATTCACTTATTTATCTTTCTTGACTTTGGAAACCAACATTGATCTAGGACGCTAATGCCAAGCATCCTTGTCCCCCTCCGGGTGTCCCGAACTCTTTGTATCTTGCTCACCCCTTTTATGCCTATTTTATCTTTTAGGCATATTTTTTTATTATGGGTTAGCCTTTTAGTGGTCAATTATAAAATTCAAACAAGGGAAGCATATAAATATAAAGCTATGAGATCAAATTAAGGAACCAAGCTCTAAGCATCTATTATCACCACCTAAGGTTGTATCCAAAGGCATTCTAAGAGCATCAAAGAATCCATCTAGCTATCATTCAAGGGACAAGGGACTAAATTTTTGTATACACTTCATAGGAGGGAAATTTCATTTTTCCATAAACACATATACTTACATTATTACATCTAGATATTTCCCACTATCAAGTGCATCTTGCACAAGATCCTCCTCGGGCATGATTATACACACACACATAAAACTACATGGAGTCTGAGATGTAGTGTAGCATTCGGTTGTAAGTTCACATTTTTGGGTGACCTCGGGTCAGTCCGACACCCCATTTGCATTTTTATTTTTAGGATTTTGTGTTTTGGGGTTTTGTAAGAGTCATTTGTTTTTCAGGTTATAGGTGAATTATGCAGACATAGAGTGACACACAAGAAATCAACAACGAAGGTCAACGATATTGGTGTGACATAAGCAAAAATAGATTTTGACCATTTTTGCATCACAGCACCTAGAGGTCTCTAGTGCTGGCACCCTTGACCTAAACCATGTGACCTAGTCAACTTATATTCGATGTTTTTGTAATTTTACAAGTGTGATTGTGAAAATTTACTCCTCTGTGTTCATCAGTTTTCTAGTCTAGCATACTTTGAGATTTATTATAATATCAACTAAGTCTCTTTTCATCTCTCTTTCACTTAGGGTTTCAAATTTACTTTGCGTATTTCTTGCGTTAATTATATGTTATAACATATATATACTACACGTGACTTTGAAATTAGGGTGTAGCATATTTCAATATTTGTTAAATAATTTAGTGAACCCATCTTTGAATACGCTTGCATCTTTATTTATTTTTCTTGATTGAATATTCTAAGCTTCTTCCCTCGTGGATATTTCCATCCATGTCTTTTTATAGGACCACCCTGATTGTATCAATAAACTCAGATCTTATTTAGCTAACACTTGTATTCCTCCTCATACTTTTCCTAAATATGTGTATCATAAGTTTACTTCAGCTCTATCTCTTAATGAAGATCACATTACTTTCACATCAGATGAGTTTCCTTCTCAGGCCATGTTAGAGCATGATCCCCCTTTATATTCATGTTTGCATCAATAATGTTGGGGTTAAATGTGCCTTAGTTGATAATGGATTGGGGCTTAATATTTGTAATATCACATTCCTCCACCAACTTAGATTCTCTAATAACTCTTTGTCTCCTTTAGTGTTTCTATTCATAGATTTGACAATATTCCCAAACATGTCTTAGGTACTATCACCTCCCCATTATCATTGGGCCATGTACGCTGCCCATTCCATACCACATAATGCCCAACAATATTAATTATAACATTCTTCTTGTGCGGTCTTGGATCCATGCTATGCATGCAGTTCCTTCCACTCTTTATACATGGCTTGAATTTCTTTATCAAGGAGTTTTATATGATGTTCTAGCAGATCAATCACATTTCACATATTGTAATTTTATCGAGCATTCTGCAGACACCCCTAACTATTCTACACATACTCATGATTTCTCCAAATATGGTCTTAGATACAAGTATTTGCATCATTATGGTTTCTCTGGTAATGGTTTAGGATTGTATGGTCAAGGAGTCACAGAACCATGGGCTCTCTCCACTCAATCTAACAAGCTTGGCCTAGGATATTATATTCCTTTACACCTTTTTTGGAGGCTCATATGTTTTTACATACTTCTTCACTTCCTCTCGTATATCCAAAACTCATAAATGACTCTACCTCTACTACTTGGCCTAATTTGGACACTTTTTCTACTGATGATTCTCTTCTAGAATACATGGGGTTTATGATCACCTCCCATATTTCCATCACAAGAGACACTCTCCATAAATTTTTGACTCTACCACGTACTTTGGTGAATACGATATGCCTACTACCGCAAATGCCGATGATCTTGACACCATTCCTACTAACCCATACATAGAGGACTGGTCATCTCTTCTAAATGAAGATACTATTCAATATAACCTCGACACTGCTACCAATCCACAAATGGTTTTGTTATCCACTTCTCTTACACCTACTGAGTAATATGATATTCAACAAGTTCTACATGAATTTTTAGACATCTTCACATGGGAATATAGTGATATTCCTAGTATTGATCCATCTATAGCTATGCATAACATTGTCCTTCACCTGGTGCAAAACATGTTCAACAAAAATTCATAAAATGCACCCAAAGGTCACACTCCTAGTCAAAGAAGAAATACAACAATTATTAGATGTTGGATTTATTCACACCGTGGATTATTTGGAATGGTGTCTAACATTGTGCCAGTTATGAAACTGGATGATAGGGTTTATTGTTGTATCGATTTTCATGATCTCAATAAGGCATGTCCCAAGGATAGTTTCCCATTTCTACACATTGACACCATTTTTGATTCCACTGTTGGATATGATATCCTTTCTTTTATGGATGGATTTTCTAGTTATAATCAAATCAAAATCAATCAACAGATCAAGAAAAAACTTCCTTTACTATGCCATGGGGAACATTTTGTTACACCATCATGCCCTTCAACCTTAAAAATGTTGGGGCCACTTACCAGTGAGAAATGACACATATCTTTCATGATTATATTCATAAGATCCTTGAATATTATGTTGATGATATACTAGCCAAATCATGACATCATTCTACACATGCTCAAGATCTTCACACACTATTTGAATGTTTATGACACTATAAAGTATGCTTGAATCCAAAGAAGTATGTTTTTGGAGTTACAAATGGTAAGCTCCTTGGGTACATTATCTCGTAACATGGAATTGAAATAGATACCAATAAAATTTGTGTTATTATTGACATGCCTCCACCTCATAATTTGCATTAGTTACACTCATTACAAGGTAAAATCTAGGTTATATGCTATTTTACTACGCAATTTGTTGACAAAACCAAACCATTCACTCAATTAATGAAAAAAATAACAAATTTGTATGGGAAGACTAGTTTCAAAGAGCATTGGATGTTATAGAAACATACCTCTTAAATCCACCTATCTTAGTGCCTCCCATGGTTGAGTGACCTTTCTTATTATACATTTCCACCACATTTCATGCTTTAGAAGCTCTTCTTTACACAACATGATGATTCTCAACATGAAAGAGATGTTTATTACATTAGTCGACTTTACTCTCTTATGAATGTAATTACAGTTACATCAAGAAGTTATGCCTTGGCCTCATATTTGTGGTAGACAAATTGTGCCATAACCTTCTTAACAATGAGGTTCATATCATCACCAAGGTAGATCCTTTATGGTGCCTCTTGTCCCACACACATATCTTAGGGAATCTTACACGATGGGTCATGCTACTTACAGATTTTGACTTCAAATTCATTCCCCAAAAATCTATCAAAGGAAAACTCATCATTGATCAACTTGCGAGGCATCCCTACCTAATGCATCACCTATTTGTGATTATTTTCAAGAGGATTTCACTACTTACACCATTGATACTAACACTTGGATGATGTATTTTGACAGGTCTCATTTCCACTCTCAAGCACATTAGGGCCGACATAGTCTTGATTACTCTACCTAGTCATCATCTCCCATTTGCATATCGCTTAGGGTTTTCATGCACCATTAACATCACTAATTATGAATCCCTCATTCTCAGCCTTACCACTACTAGAAAGATCCTTGTTTGAAACATCTGCATTCATGGTGATTCACAACTCATTATTAACCAAGTGAATGACACGTACCATACCAAATAAGAACATATAGTACCATATAATAATCTTGTTAAATCTCTTTTAGCCACATTTAAGTCCTACTCTATCACTACCATCCCCGTAAAAATGATAACTATCATAAAGATGCTATGGATAGTGTGGAATCACTTATCTATTAAGAGATCACCGATGAACAAACCACGTTCATCATTTGACACTTACTTGTGAAACCCTTTACCGATAATTCACTCAAAGCTTGTGCAATCACACGTAGTAATGAACATCCTAAGTGGTTCACTCCAATATAAAATTTTCTTTATCAAAAAACTATTCCAGATGACCTTCAACCTCATGAAGCTCATCACTTATAACGCAAGGCCACATGATATGTCATAATTGGTGTAGAGTTATTTAAATGACATTTTGAGCCGTTTGCTATGATGTATCAAAATCATATAACATCCCTACCACTTTATCTCAAGTTCATGATAGTTTTTGTCATGGCCTTTTTAGAAAGGCTATGTCACTCAAGATCTTATGTCAAGGCTACTATTGGCCTACTATGCAACAAGATTTCCTAGAATATGCTAAGTCTTTGTGATAAATGTGAAAAACATGGAAATATCCACTTTGTGCACTTGCATATGACCTTTAAATGATTGATCCATCATGAAACTTCTCTTTATGGGATTTTGACCTTATTGGTATGATAAATCCTAAATCAGCTGATGGCCATAAGTACATTATTACCACCAATAATATTTTACCAAATGGGTTAAAGGAACACCACTGCAAACTATCCCTGGTCATGATATTTTTGTTTCATCACTACTCACATCATTACAAACTTTAGAATTCCCTTAGGTATTATCACTAACAATGGATCTTCATTCAAAAATAAGGATGTTAAATGGATCTATGTAAGATTCAAAATTAAACAATCATTTTCTACTCCTTACTACCCACAAGGAAATGGCCAAGAAGAGGCCACCAATAAAACTATTATCAAAATCTTACGTAAAAAGGTTGATACCAATGATGATGACTGACATAATAAAATCCTCTATGCTCTTTGGGCTTACCACACTAGTGTACGTATGCCTACCAATGTTACACCTTTCTTTCTAGTTTATGGTATTGAGGCCATTATTCCATTAGAGCTCGACATATCATCATTATGGATATCCCTCAAAGGCATTCTAAAAGACAATGAATATAGAAAAAAATTCCTACATGAGCTTGAAATCCTTGACTCTTCGACGCGTTCAAGATCTTGAACATCTTAGAGTATATCAATCTTGCATCTCCCAAGCATACAATCACAAAAATCGTCCTCACGAGTTTGATGTGGGTGATCTCGTGATAAAAGAAAATCAGAAAATCACCAAACATGCTGAAGCTCCCCCAAAGGAAAATTCAAACCTAATTGGATTGGTCCTACATTATCATAGATAAGATTAGGGATGGTGTGTATTGCCTTGCACTCTCTTGGGTAAGTAACTCAAGAACCCACTTAATGTAATACACCTTAAGTGATATTATGCATAAAGTCATAATCTCACTACCCGATGACACACTCTTTTCTATGGTTCACACTTTACTATTAAGGGCATAATACATACATGAACCTCACCTCATCTCACATTGTTCATGCTCAATACATCATTGATCCATATTTCTAGCACACAATTCAAACCATTTCCCGATGATGCACTCTTGTTCTATGGTTCATTCTTGACTACTAAGGGGTATTTTATAAATGAACCTCATTTCAATCATACATATACATTTGCTCGGGGGAACATTTCTCCTATCACATTCATCTTGCATTCCATTCCATCTCACTCATTCACAACATACTGCATATCTTGGTCACATTTACTCTTGCTTACTTACATGTACATTTTTCTTACTATGTTATTAAGATATTTTGTATGTCATTATATTTTCTATATACACATGCGCACTCACTTGTTCTTGAGTTGTGAATGCAGACCTTCTACAGATCTTTACATGCAACATGGATGCTTGGCATTGTACCTCTTACTAGTCCCATCGAGGCTCCTAGGGCATCCACTTTTGTATCCATTTTCATACACACTACAGGTGCTATTGTTTCATTTTTACTACTTCATATTATTCCTAGCACACTAATTTATCGATATATACACATCTTGACATACTTTATATATTTCTAACATGCTAATGGGTGCTTCATGTGCAACATTTTTTTGTAGGAACTATTTACTACCATGGTTGTCTGATATTTTACTTGCCATTATTTGTGGGCTTTGCCCTATGTCTTGCTTGTTCATTGCTTATATGATTTTGGTTGTTTTGACCCTTATTGTCTTGTGATATTGTGAGCAATGTCCCATGTTTGTAACCTAATTTTTTTGGTTTACATTGTCTTCTTACTTTACATTTCACATTGTCTTCTATATGTGTATTTTTCTTGTTTTCACTAACACATGTTTCAACCACTTTGTTTACATGTGCCTTGGTTTCTACCATGCACATTACTCCCTAGAGGGTTTTAGTTTCAGATTTACGTTCATTCCTCTCCTTTAGGCCACATTGTCCTAGCAATGTTACATGCACCCAAAATGAGGGAATTGGGTGAATAAGTCACCCCATTCATCAGTACATAGTCATAGTTCGGAATGCACAACAAAGGAACAAAGCCTAAACATAGTCACAATATGACCTAGATTGACTTGGGTCCTCATCACAACACAAATGCCGAGTGCCCTAATATAGACATGAGTGCCTCGGGTGATCTTGAACTTTCTTGGGTGTTTATGACCAGGGGTAGTTATAATTTTTCTCATATCACCATGGTTCACAATAATTAACAAAGTAGTTTTCATGGTACAGGAACTGTCCTCCAACAATCATAATACATTCTATCTCCATTTTTATTCTATTTCATTGGATTGAATTGGATCAAACTAGATCAAATTATAACAAAGAAGGACCACACCATCTGCAGTGGTGTATAAATTTTGGGAAGCATTCAAGGATGGAGAATAACACTAGACCTTTCTCCCAACACTTTTATTTCCATGACATGAGATAGCCCAAAAATGCATTCTTGGCGTGAGATTTCCCAAAACACTCACTCTTCTATAGTAGATCAGGATACTTTCTATCCTTTTCACTTATCACGATCAGGTGCACATGTTCCTTTTACTACTTTTCCACATTTTTACACACTTTTACACATTTGGATTGAATTTTACATATACACATATTTTACTACTCTTTTTCTATTCTCTTTGCATATTCGTCCTTATGGGAAGCACCAATCACATCAAACACAAATAATAATGAAAACATGTACACCATGACACAACACATATGGTTCACCCCTAGGGTCACTTTCTCTTCCTTAGCTTCCATGCTTCATTTTAGTCACTCCATGCTTTTTTTTGTCTCCTCAACACGCTTTCACCATCGATCTACATGGTTATCAGGTACACATATCTTACCTACTTTATCTTATCGAGAATTCACTCAACAACATAAAGTGGGGAAAATGTAGACACTAAATCACGCACTTGGGTACATTTATATGTCATAATTACATACTACTATTCATATGATTCCTAAACAAGAAAACTACTAATTAATCACTATCTTTCACCTCTTTACTTTGCATCATGTATTCTTTCTAGTCTTCTACACCCTACTACCCAATATGACCTTCACTTTTTTATCTTTCTTGACTCTAGACACCAATGCCCAACTAGGATGCTAGCACCTAGGCACCCTCATCCTCTCAGGTGCCCTTGACCTCTTTTATCTTGCTCCCCTTTTATCTTTTGGGCATATTGTTTTCTTATGGGTGAGATTTTTAGTGGTCAATTACAAAATTCAAACAAGGGAATCATATAAATATAAAGCTATGTGATCAAATTAAAGGACCAAGATCTAAACATCTATTATCACCACCTAAGGTTTCATCTAAAGGAATTATAAGAGCATCAAAAAATCCATCTAGCTATCATTCAACAGACAAGGGACTTGTATTTTCTACATACACTTCATAGGAGGGGAAGTTAATTTTTCCATACACACATTTATTTACATTACTACATCTAGCTATTACTCACTATCAAGTACATCTTGCATAAGAGACTCCTAGGGAATGATTCTACACACACAAAACTACATGGAGTCTGAGATGTAGTGTAATGCTCAATTGTAAGTTCACTCTATTGGGTGACCACTGGGGTCAGTCTGACTCCCCATTCGTATCTTTTTTATTTTTAGGATTTGATGTGTTTTGGGGTTTTACAAGAGATCATTTGTTTTGTAGGTTATAGGAGAATTCTATATACATAGCGTGAAACATAGGAGATCAACATCTAAGGTTAACGACATTAGTGTGAAACAAGAAAAACCATATTCTAACCATTTTTGTAGTCACAGTGCTTACTAGAGACCTCGGTGCCTAGGCACCCATGACCTAAACAAGGCACCCTAGTCCATCTTATTCCAATAGTTTTGTAATTTTCTGAGCATGATTGCGAAAATTTTCTCCTCCTATTCATTAGTTTTATAGTCTGTATACTTTGGGAGTTATTGTGAAATTATCTAAATCTCTTTCCTCTCTCTTGAACTTAGGTTTTCAAATTTACTTTGCTTATTGTTTACGTCAATTTTGTGATTTAATGCATATATATATACTACATGTGACTCTGTAATTAGGGTTTAAATATTTTAATATTTTTAAATCACCCTTTCTTTGCTTCATTTAATCACCTCAAGTCATCGTGATCTAACATATCATAAATTTTTTCATAAACCACTTGTTTACCTTGAATTATGTTCATTTCCTTCTTCATGAGTTTGTTTACCCCTCCTTAATATTCTTGGATGTGAACCTTAGAAAAATTGATACATGCTATTATATTCCCTAAAACTATAATATTCCTCTTTCCTCATACATTCTTGGGGTATACTCACCTTTTTCTTTATCTTTACTCTCCATTTCTTATTTACCATATGTTTGGGATGAGTTCTTGACTTCATATTAGCTATATGATTGCATTTGTAACTTGAACTTTGTTCTATATCAGCTCATTCTCTTCCCTAAGTTTGTAGACTCAACTTAAATCCTGGTGGACCCTCCCTTGGCTTGTATTCTCTATATGATCCACTTTTATTACATTAATTTTCATATTTATTCGCTTAAGCCACTTAGGCACAATATAGCCATGGTTTATGCTCTCTTTTGAATGAGAAACTTGGTGCTTGTTCTTATTACATTCCCTTTTTCTCTTTTCTTCATTAGGAATAATTTTCAAACCCCTATCCTCTTCTTTTCTAACTGTATAATCTAGTTCATCTTCAATTCTCCATTGTTAGGAGTCTCTCTTTTCTCACTAGTTATTTTTCCTTCTTCTAAGAAAATTTCCCATGCCTCATATAATGGCATTTGATCTTCATATTCCTCTTGATTAGGTTCAAATTATTCTACTTTTTAATTTGTTTTCTTATACCAATTGTACTTGTTTTCTTTCAACTTCATCTTCATTCAAGGGTGCTTCATTTGACCCTTTTTCATCCACCTTGAGGTCTTATCTTTTACCTTCATCATAGTTGTCTTTATACCTACAAGCACACACTCAAACATGGAGTTAGATAACAAAACAAAGACCATAAGGTTCTCATGAGAAACTTATCTCTTCATAGACACTTCCTTCTTCTCTTCTCTTTCCACCTTATCCTCCTCCTTTTTCTCTTTAATGATAAATCTCTTCTCAAAAATTCTTCACATGGTGATTCATTTTTCTTTCCTCCTTTATCTCTTCTTCAGAGACTAACTCTTTCCTTCTTGTGATTTCCTTCACCTTGCTATGGAATTTTCCTTCTTCTAAGCCCTTGAATTTTCTGCCCATGTATTTTCTCAATCTCTCCATAAGATCTTCACCCAAGTCTCTTCCACCTTGGTCTATTGATCTTTTTAAGTCCTCACCTAAGTATTTTGCACCCTAGTCTCTTGGTATTTTTCTAATAGATTCAATTCTATAGGGATTCTCTTTTGTAGTCTTCCACCTCTCCTTAGGTGCCTCACTAAGGTCACCAACACCTCAGCTTGTCCCTTTTGGACAACTTGTTTACTCAGCTTCTCAACCTATTAACCATTCATCACTTCACCACTTGTTAGGTACACACATGCATCAAGGCTCATCAAAAATGATTTATTCAACAATAAACTAGAAATATTCAAGCATCAAATCTCCAAAATTATCAAGAAGATTCAAACATCTAGGCTCAATAGTACTTCTGCATGCAAAGATCAAGAAGGATCCATTCTTCAAAGCTTAACATTCTTCAATGAAAATTCAAGAAAGATACAATCTTCAAGGTTCACAAAAATAATTATTCTTCATCAAGTCCTGGTCACCTACAACTATATCCTTGAGACAAGTATCAGTTTTTATTAAGTTTACACCAAACTTTCAACAATTTCCTTTTCACCCTTTTCCTCTACAAACATGATTTCTTCAACCTGCAACTTAATCATTTCAATATTAGTACAAAATATGATTTCAAAGAGGTTCTACAAGATCTGATACCAATTAATGCAGAGGTGTATACAAATTACATGCATTCAACTAGTTTAAGAAGATTCAATCAATAACTTTATCCCTGGACCTCTGTAAATGATGATCTTTCAATAAGCCCAAAATGGCTAAAAATGCAAAATTTGATTTTATTTACCTCCAATGGCTAATAAAACACAATAAACTATTTATATACCATGCATTCAATGGAAAATGACTCCTCAAATTGATTCAATATCATGTAAACTTCATTTTCTTACCTTCTCTTAACCTGTTTAACACCTTTCTTCACTAGTTCTCTTATTCCCTTGCTAAAAAATAATCCATTATTAGCCTTTTAGCCTACAAGCATATTCCAAAAGTTTCTTCCCCATTTCAAAACTTCAATCCAATGTTAAATAAACCTTGAAATGGATTTAAAAGGAATTACTTATCAATTATTTCCCAAATCCCCAAAATCACCCTTTTATGTTCTTAAGACCATGTCTTTTGACATGTTCATAGTTAGAATGATATATGAATACCAAAAATAAGATGAAAATATCTTCAAGGACACTTTATAATCATCATGTTGTGGTGTACCTTTCATGACCCTAATCCCTTCTTGTAATCACTCTTTTCCCTTCCAAGCTCACTAGGTCTCTACTAGCCCTGTTTCACTCCATTTTCCTTCATAAATTTCATTTAAAAGAGTTTCTTGAAAAATTAAAAACATATATGACTACCCATTTATCCTTTCTTATTACATGAAAAGTTTCATGACAAGGTTACACCATTTATACCTACTTCCTTTGTAAAATGACCTTCTTAATTAGGTCTAGGAATATGCATGTATACCTTTCCATAGACTATCATCATTATCTCAAAATGTATCCAATGGAAACTCAAAATTTCTTTTGAAACTTATTGAGGGAAAGGCTTAGGTTATTTGTTTTTTCCAAATGTTAGACTTTAATTCCAAGTATATCACCTTCAAATAACATTTTGTATTCAAACCCTAGGTAGGGTTTACTAAAAACCTAGGAGAAGAGAAATTGGCATAACAAATTGCAAACCTAATTTTAAAGCTCAAGAATTTAGCTAAAGGTTTGTTTCTTTACCACACATGTCTTTTTCTTAGTAGTAAAGCTTGTGGAGTCAATAAATTATGATAATCACTTAGTTCTCCCTAGACCTTCCTATAGGTGCACAATTTTATACAAGTCTTCAATGCATCTTTCCTCACAACAACACAAAGCACCAATCTTCTTGATGGAAATATAAACTCAATAACCTAAGTACATTTTATCTATAAGAAATTAAATCAATAAAGAGTTCATTAACATGCTCTTTACAAATTCCATAGTCATACTACATTTCATAGTCATGCACTGATCAAAGATTGTGTTTTGCTTAAGGTTTTCTAACATACAATAGGGAATATTAAGGAATCTATCCTTCCAAGCAAGAAAACATCAATCCAAAACCTTTCTCTACATAAATCAACTATCTAACTCATCCATATGAATTTCCCAAAACTATTACAGTCATACATATCTTATATAATCTTTTAGTTTCTTCAAACTAACCAAAACCATGTATTATCTCCTCCATTTCATTGCTTCACCTAAAAACTTCATGAAAATATATTCAAAGACACATAATTTTACACACAAGAAGAATACAATGAGATATGAGACTCATTCATGCATTATATGAACTCTTAAATATAAAAACCACCTTTTTATTTATTTGACAAAATTAGAGTCTCCCCTTGCTTCACAAATCATGTTCATTTCTCCATATATTTTTATCTTCTCTATTCCTTCTTAATTTTCCTTGAGATAACTCTATCTCCTACCCCCCTCTCTCTATCCTAATTCTCTCTATCGAATTATTCCTTTAAAACTTATTTTTCCCCAAAACATAACTAACTCTTCATCTTCCTTATGCCTATACATCACATCATGAGGTCTTTTTACATCATTTGAGACATTATTCACTCATATTCACCTAGGACCTACTTATAACATGCTTAGATGTTCACATACACTTGGGAACCATCAAACATACCTTTCTCACTCCTCCACAAGTCATATTGGCTCATTACATACTTTAGAATTTGAATTAACTAAAAATGAGGGAAATGTCAAATTTGAAATTTGAACCACTCAACCACCTAAATCTCTCTCCTAGGACCTCATCACACCCTATGATGGAGAGCAATACTATATGCAAGCATGCATTCAACTAACAAAAAGGCTTTAAGCCAATAAACTCACTTACTCTACAATGAGGATCCTTTGCAAAGCTTACAATGGCTTAAACTTACTAAAACTAACAAATATCCCCTATAAGGGTCCTACCATCCTCATACCATGCTAAAACCTTACTTTATTGCTAATTCAATAATCAAAGTCATCTAACTTCACACAACTCAACTAGTATTTACCCTTCACCGACCTTACCAACCTCTTGTTTCAAAAGTTCTTAGTCCCAACATGAAGTTTCGATCTTCAAGCCTCTTTGAACCATCTCCACTCATACATGTTGTTCACATACTCCCAAAAAAATTAGATCCATCATAAAAATGACTCCCAAGATCAACATACATCAACTTTGACAAATCATGGTTAACTAGCTCCTAAATGCCCTTAAAACATGTATAGATGCACCATCCATAGTTACATGTGATATAACAAAACCTATAACACCTTGAAACCACCATTATTTCTCCTTTGTAACCCTTAAAGTGTAGGAAAAATTTTGGGGCTTAACTCTTCCACTAGCTCTCTCTATCTCAAATTGTCACTCTAGGTTCTCTAGACCAATATTAGGTCTGAGATAGTACTAATCTACTCATAACTTTTGATGCCAATTCCTTTAAGACAAAAATTAGGTGTATTTTAGATTTTAGAACCCATTAATTCTTTACCTCATCCCCTAAATTTTCAAATTTAAACTTGATGGACAATTTCTACTCCATTTGTAATCTAGCCTTTCAAATTAGGCTTCTCCCTATGCATGCATGTAACCCAAAGCACTATCAAGATTTTCTTGGAAACCACCCAGTGGAAAATTAAAATTATTATTTAATCATTTTGAGGACCCCTTTAACATGATTTATTCCAAGTTTCATGATAAAATTATTTGATCTAAGGTTTCAAACTTAGTGCTTTAGTAATAACCTAACAATGACACACAGTCATACCCGAGAAGATAAATAAGGTTATATTTTTATCAAATATCACCTGAAAAGCTTATAACTTGTTATTAAAACTCATGAACACCTTAATTAGGATTATAGCTCACATTTAAGGTTTTTAAGAAAATATCCTCAAATTTTTAATGACCATATGTTTGTATATGCTTTCTAGAGAAGGGTTTCTAAATCATGAATCACCAAATGGAAATGTTGGAGTATTATTTGAGAGGGTAACCTACCTTAAAATATTGACATGTATTCAGATGGTATTCTTGAATAATTTTCCTATACATGTAAGCTAAAACTTATCACCACGAATCTCAATCTTGCTCAAACCACCTTTCCAGTCACAATCCTCTGCTCTACCTACTTGTGATCAACAAAAGGAGATACCATGAAGAAATAGTTATAACTCCTCAATATCATACATTAAATATCCATGTACATTTATATATGAGAATCCATTTACCACACTTACCAACATGCTTGGTAAAGGATCACATATCACAACTCACTATTTAGAAGATTAACAAGCATGAAATAATAGAGAACAAAGTACTCCCTTCTTATCAATGAAAGCATTGTATTAATCATTTATGAAATATGAATGTATAAAAGAACACAATTTTATTCTTCCTCTCACAGTTTAAATTCATTCATTGCCACAATACTGGTCACACTCCTACATCTCCTTATAAATATTTTTGTCTCGTTAAGCAAATCCACCAAAGTAAGAAAGACATGAATCTTCATGATATCTTCCTAGAGATTCAAACACACTCCACATAATCACAAACATAGATCTGAAACACATGACTACCAAATCAGATGGCATGTAAAAAATACAATATCTCCATCTTATAAAAACAAAGTTCTCCACACACATCACCATTGTTCAAATTATGAAACTCTTCCCTCTTGTAGACACCTAAAATCCGCTTACACAGTTTTAATACTAAGATTGGATTAATTAACCTATTTTCCATCATTTTTATTATAATTAGTGATTTTTCAATAATTAATTAATGTTTCCCTCCATTTTGGTCAATTAACAACACTTTGTTAATTAACTAGCCTTTACCCAACTCCAGATACTAATTAATGACACTTCGTTAGTTATAATCCTCACCCAATCAATTAATTAACTATAATTAGTTAATTAATCCTTTATAACCTTGTATTTAGTCAATAAAATCTCTTATTGGCTAAATTACCCTTTCAAATCATTTGAATCCTACCTATTTTCCTTTAAATCCCATCTAAATAGTTTTATAAGATTATTATAGCCTATTAATTAATCCTAGTTAATTAATTAAATCATCTCCAACTCCCATGAGTTGCTAATCTATTAGTTCCTCTAATCAAGCTTATCCTTTCTAATTCTCCTTTATCCTTTATCCCATATGCACTATTTCACAATCTTCTCCCAAATTGGAAAGCTATATAAATAAACTACCTCCCTCCTTCAAATTTACACCATGTTTTGAATAATAATTACTATAGGCATATTGATAGAGCATTCTCCATTGTTGGAATAACTTCTTCATCTTTGCATCCATTCTCTCATAGTTGAGTAGTAAGGGAAGATCCAAACATGGCCTTGTAGCCATTTCTTGGTGAGATCCTTTCCTCACTTTGGAGACAAACATACAAATTTGATTGCTTATGATCTAAATAGGCTCATACTTAATAACAATCATACATTACAAGAGTAGGAATGGTTTAGCATTAGATGTTTCATTCATGTTTATGCATTAGAGTAGTTATTTCCTTTAATATTTTATCTTGATGTTAATGGTAGATTAGCTTTGTTTTGAGACTACTTGGTGTTAGTTTCTTTCAATTATCTTAGTTAGTTTAATATACACACACCTCTCTCAACTCTCCATCCTCCTACATAAGGAATATCCTCTTACTCACCTACCATCTACATAAATTCAAATTTCACTTCCATGTAACTTCTACTTGAACTCCTACCTAACATGTAACTACCCTTCCCAATGCTAGGATGACTCATAACTAACATTTGTGACCTTTTTGGCATTATTACATCATTTCTCACATTTCATAACTCTCACCCTCACACGATGACTCGCTGCACACTCTATGACTCAACAAGATACCTACTAACCCTAACTCAACCTCTAGGACTATTTTATTATGCATTTATAACTTAAATACACTTTTCAAGGGAAAATCTCCAATTTGAAGTTTCAAATCCCTCACTTTTAACTCTCTTTTTCTCTCATGATTCCACATACATATTTGAATTCATATCTAGGAAAAATTACATTTTAATGGATTCTAGATGATTCTCTTGCATCACCCTAACATACTTGTCTTGACCTCATAAACATGATTAGATTGAGAAATCAACAATTTTGATGTTCTTTGAAGATTCCCTGTATCAAAAATACAAAATAATGAAAGAAAATAAACACAATGTACAAACTTGATCCTTCCTTTTTATCTCCTTTCAACCTTGGATGAGATTGGATGAAGCTTAGAATAAAGCATCAAACTTATTGAATCTCTATGATCGATTGTATGCTATAAGAAAATGTAACAAATGGAAGTATATTTCATTTACAAGAAATATGAGTGAATGATTGAAATTTATTGATAGATTATTGATCAAATGGAAAACATAATGACATGTAAAATTGAATGGAAATTCAACACAATAATGATGCAGATTATCAAGATTCCAAAGATGAAAAATGGAGAGGAATGAGTGTTTTTTTATAGTTGAGGGAAGAGAATCCCAACACCTTGATTTGTGTGATTGATTTTCTCATCTAAGGATGACTGAAAAATGATTAGAATGATTTGTCTAAGTTTATAATTTTATTAGGAAGATAAGCTGATGATTTGAGATTGATTAAGTGAGTTTTCATTGAGTTTGGAAAAAGGTGGCATATCTTTTGAATATTTAAAAATTTACTTTAAATTAATACTTTATGTCTTTTTTTATTCACCCAAAAATGATTTGATTTTTTATCTTGGGAGAATTTTTCTTTAATTTGGAAAGCCATGATTCAAGGGATATGTTTTAGTTAACTCAAATATATGATTTGATTTAATTTAAACTTTCCATCTTGAATATAATTAATGATTTTTAGCCTTAGTCATGATTTGATTTTCTTTAGTCAACTTGAGATGTCAACTAATGAGGTGGAAATGAATAGGTGGAGGATTTATTAATTATTGTGATATTAAATTAGCTAATAGGGAAGGGATGTATAATGAGAATTATAGGATTAATTAATTAAACCTAAGAATGGGGTATAAGTGTAATAAGGTCCATAATACAAATATTTAATTATTTGAGACTATGTGTGAGTGATAGAGGTAATTAGGAAAGTTGTGGGGATGATAGAGAAATATTTGGGAAAATGTTGTAGAATGTCATTAAGGGTCGTAAAATAAAAATATATATCAAAAGTGGTTTTAATAGGTTAGAAATGGTCGTAATGTGTTATGAAGTAATATGGTATGATTTATGAGTTTTAGAATGGGTAATGTAATATTTTAGGGTTTCTACATGTTATATGTCTTAAAGTTTAGATATTGATTACACCCTTATTAGATTATGTGAAATCTAAGAATTAGTGAATTAAGTACACTAAAGGATGCAAAGGGGAGCTACACAATTATTTTTATTGATTAAATTTCAAAATTAATGATCTAATATTAGAACAATGCATTAATACTTACAACTAATGTATGAAACGATATATAAAATTTAAAACACAAGAGGATGAGTGCACTTAGTTATTTTTAGATGGATATGAGAAGTACTAAGAGTGCACAACATTGAAATAGGGAGCATAGACACAAAATCACACACTTGGGTACATTTCTAGGTCCTAAATACATACTAGCATTCATATGATTCATAAGAAAGAAAACTAGTAATTGACAACTATCTTTGGCCTTTTCATTTTCTTCTTGTTTTCTATTTGGCCTTTCACACCCCACAACCTAGTTGATATTTTACTTATTTATATTTTATGGCTCTAGACACAAAGTGCCACCAAGATAGGAGCACCCAAGCACTCGTATCCCCTTTGGGTACCCCGACCCTTTCCACTTTACTTGTTTCTTTTGGGTCTCTTTTATACTTGGGGCATATTTTTTTATCTTATGGGTCGGCCTTCCAATTTTCAATTACAAAATTCAAACAAGGGAATCATATAAATACATAGTTATGTGTTCAAAATGAAGGACCAAGCTCTAAGCATTATTACTATCACCTAAGCTTGTACTCAAAAGACATATAAAGCACTTCAAAACATCTATTTGGAATTTAATCAAGGGAAAATAGATTGCATTTTCTGCATACACTACATAGGAAGGAGAAGTTCATTTTTTCATCCACACTTTCTATTTACATTGATACATCTAGCTACAATATGCTATCAAGTGCACTTGTATAAGGGCATCCTAGGGAAGAATTTCTACACACACTCACAAGAACTACATAGAGTCTGAGATGTAGTACAACACTCGATCATAAGTTCACTCTATCAGGTGACCTCTAGGGTTAGTCCGATTCCACATATTACATATTTATTTTTGGATTTGATTCTCTTTTGTGGGTTTTGTAGTGACCTTTTATTTTGAAGGTTAAAGGTATCTTTTGTAATCAAGGTGTGACATATAGGTGATTAACAATGAATATTTGTGACACTTGTGTGACATTGTAAAAACTAGGTTCTGACCATTTTCAAAATCATGGGCACCCAATAATGAGTCTCTAATGTCCAGGTGCACTCTGCCCATTCTAGGCTCCATGTCAGCTTGATCTACGAGTTACAAAATTTATCCCGACCATTGATGAAACTATTCACCTTTATTCAACATCTTTCCCAGTCTATACCAGTCCTAGATCAAGTGTAAAATCAACTATGTCATATTTCAAATGTCTCTTACTTAGGGTTTGTACTTTACTTGTTTATTTCTTGCATCATATGACATCTATAATCTATATATCATTATTTACATCTAGTTAATTTTCAATTATGTTTTCAAAAAAATACCATTTTTGTTAAATCATTTGGTGAACCCATCGCTCGAATCCCACCTTTTTCTAGGGTTTTATTTTTATGCCTGTCACTCATAGTGGTCATTTTGGTTCTTTTAGTACATTGAGTTTCCTCACTTTATTCATAAATCTTATAATTCAATGGTTGAATCTCAAAATCCCTTTGCTAACTCCCAAAATTTTCCTCTAAAATACAATGAAACTCTCTAATAGAAATAATCATATGATGAATACACTAATGTTGATTAAGAAAAATTATACAAGCTTACTAATTTTTTTCAATCTATGCATGCATGACAATCCTTTGCATCTCCCACATGTTCTCTAAAAATTCTCTTGAGATGCTTCTTTTATGCCTCTTGTAGGATCTTCTTTGGTTACGATGGCCACCACCCAACCCCTTCACATTCCTACCTCCATTTCTACTTCCATTCCTATTTTTACCGCTCCTCTCATTCAACCCAATGATCATAATGTACAACTTGGTTCTTCTTAAAACACTCATGACTTAGCTTCTTTATATTAGGATTTGTAAACTCAGATCCATCAACTTCAGCTAGTTACTTCCTATGCATCTCCATCTCTTGAATCATCCTTACTCCTCCATAATCCTTTCACGACCACCATTTCTACCTATTTACTTCATCCAAACTTATCCACCCCTAAGATACCCATTTTCAATGGCCATGGTGACCCTCAAGAGCATCTCTGATCTTTTCATGTGGCATGTCTAGATTATGTGGATGATCATACATTGCTTACTAAGTTATTTCCTAGGAGTCTTCAAGATTATGTCATGCATTGGTTTTATGATCTACTTGTTTATTTGAAACTTCTTTCACACACTTAGCCATTGTTTTTATTTCTTAGTTTTTAATCAATATTGACACTAAGATATCTTATGCTCAATTAGCTCAAATTAAATAAATATCTAAAGAAAACTTAGTGGAATATGTACTATGTTATAAGAACAATCTAGCTAAGATGACTAATGTGCTTGTTGATTGAACTACAAGATCTATTTGTTCAAAGCCTATTACCACCACTTAGGAGAGTGTTATCTTTGATACCTCTCCTTCATTTGATCAATTATTTCATATGCTCAAAATGCACAAAGTCAAATTACTATCTATGGGAAAACTCAAATATCATGATTCTCATTCATCTTCTTCTAATAGGTCTTAGATCTAAATCCAAATTCAAGCTAGCTCCTAAAATCACCAAAGTAAAAGAAACTATTAATTCCATCTCTCCTTTTGAAAAGGTTCAATGGAAAATTCAAAGCATACCTTCACCAAATTTCCATATGCACCTTGATTTCTACTACCTCAACTTCTCAAAATAAATATGATCACTCTTCCACCACCACTCAATCTCGATCCATCTCACCCTCTTTTTCGCAACTATAAGACAAAAATGATAAATGTGAATGTCATCAATGCATTGGGAATTCCACCAATTGTTGCTTCAAACATAGGTGCCTCATTCAAGGAATCATTGAAAATAATTCAATTGAGGTCCCTACCACATCTTCTTCTATGCCATCCAATGACAAAAAAATATAAAAAATTTAATGACCCTTTCCCCTAAACACAATACACAAACTCCTGATTCTTTTACCAATCATACATATTACGTTATGCCCCCTCCTTCATTGGGGCCCCTTGATTTCTTTGTCACTTATGTCGATACATCACTCTAACTATTTCATTTTCTAACTACAATCATCATGCAAAATTTTAGTCTAAGTCATTACACATTAATGATTTTATTGGTTCATACACTATTAATAACACCATGATCTATCAAAAGCTTCTATTAGTGTATGCTCTATTGTGCTTCTTATGGCTATCAAATGTCCAATATCTACCATTTCATATCTAGTTACTCATTCTTTTGGCTACATTAGGCTTCCCATTATAGTTGGGCCTCTCACCATGCTTGTGTCATTCATCATGGCATCATAAATCAAAGGTTATGACATGTTCTTAGGTCTCCATTAGATATGCACCACTCAAGCTATTTCATCCATGAATCATATGTGTCTCAAGTTCATACAAAATAAACAAGTTGTCACTATTAAAGGAGTTCCACCATGTACACCATTACCTCTACCTCCTCTTGATGACATTCTTCCACTAGCTACAACATCTAGGCCTCCAATGCCTCTCAAATCTAAGTCATATTTAACACCTACTTATCCTATTCACACAAGACCTACTTCTTGACGTTGTCATCCTCATCATCGACTAGTCCATCTCGTTAGCCTAAGTAATCTACTAAGGAGGCCCCTTCATATAGGTGTCCACCATATACTTCACCTCCTAGGTCTCCTTCACATAGGTGCTCATCATCCCCTAGGTCTCTTTCACATAGGTGCTCATCACCTCCTAGTTCTCTTTCACATAGGTGTTCATCATTTCTTAAGACTTCTACACATAGATTTTCATCACCTCTTTCACCACAAAGGATTCCTTCACATGTACATCACCATTCTCATACACCAGCAATCTTAAAGTATTTTCAAACACCTTTATCTCCTTGAATATCAGGTGGAGGACCCTTTCCCTTCACTCTCATTGGATATCTCACTCTTCATACACTTGAGGCAATCACACTTACTCCCCCCTCTTAACATCATCAAGTGTCTATCATTTCTACTACTATGATTTTTGCTTCAAACTTCCCATTTCTAAGCATTTTTGTACAATTTGATACACACTTTTTATCGTCATTACCTTATGATGCACTTTAGTTTCACAGTTCATACTTGACTACTAAGGGTATAAATTTGATACCTCACACCATTAACTTCTCATGCTCTACGATTCACAATCTATCTTTCTAGCACACATTCTCAAACCATTTCTTGATGATGCACTCTTGTTTTATGGTTCATTCTTGACTACTAAGGGGGCATTTATAAATGAACCTTATGCCATACACATCCATGGGGGCATGTTGCTCCTTCCATCTTCACATATTGCATACCATTCCATCACACTCACTACATATTGCATATCTTGGTTACACTTATTATTGCTTTCTTATACTATTTACATGCTGCACTTTTCTTACTATGCTTTTCAGATACTCAATATGTCATTATATTTATCATAAACACATGCACTTTCACTTGGTTTCTAGTTGTGAATGTAGATATTACAGGTTCTTACATGCAACAATGATGCTTGCCAATATACCTTTTGTTATCCATTTTTACACCTTGGGTGAAAATGGACGATAGGGGAAATTAGACTCAAACATTGGAAAGGGCCCTCATGAAGGAATCTAGGGTATCACGGGTGAAATTATAGGTTATGGGAGCATTTTTAATGTTTTAGGGATGGTTTAAGATCAAAAAAGGCATTTTCCTCTTTACAGGTTATAATAAGGTTCAAAGAAAGTTTGAGAGTGAAAAAGAAAATCAAGGAAAAAAATTTTTTTAAAAAAATAAATTTTAAGTGTCCCCTTGTGTCTCATGATCCTTTTCTCCTTAGAAAATCTAGGAAAAATCTAAAAGATTAGGCACAGTTTAAAATCTTACCCAAAATGGCATTGAGCTAAAAATATCTCGGTGAGCTAATGTGAATGCATGAAGATGCAAGTTCCCAAGTAGTTTGGCCAATCCGGTGGATCAGGGTGCATCAGGGAGCCAACTTGGTGGAATATCTTATCGATATATGTGGGTGCATGGCTAAGGTGGTGGGATAGGGGCTAAGTCCATAGTGAATGGAGGTGGCTCAACGTGAGGTGAGTTAACATGGGTCGATGAAGTAGGTATGTGGGAGATTGTGGTGAGTCGGCTCGCTAAGAAAACTTGGTGAGACCATCGATGAAGTGTGTGGAGAATGAAAGGATGCCAACATAGGGAATATCTCATCGTGTTGGTAAAGTTAGGTTTTGGGATGTTAGGGTCGATCCTTGCAGGGAAGTGTGGGTGAAGGATGGAATAGAGCTAAGGAACTCATGAAGCTCGAAGATGAGCTAATAGGCATGATAGTGCATGGAATCTTTGCATGGGTGGAGTGTAGAGGTTGGGTGAACTATGTCAATGTAGAGGAGCTCATCGAAGGTTGGAAAGTGGCTTTAGGAGCTCGGGCCCCATGTATTTGGAAACATTTCCAAGGTTGGGGTGAGAAACTCACCACTTATAACGGTGAGGGTGAAGTGTTAGGGCCAAGCCACAATGAAGAGGGGAAGTATGAGGAGGTAATCGATTAGTATAGGTATTTTTGTGGAGGTGGGATTGGGATGTGGAGTCGGGATGGATGTTCCAAGTCCAAGTTTAGAGATGCAACACATGCAGGTGAAGAAGTTTAGATAATGGAGGATCTAGGACATGTGAGGCGATGAACACTTTGGGGTTAATGGAGAGATGTGAATTAGAGACCTTGGAAATTTGGGAGGATGAAATATCTAATGAGTTCGAGCTTGTAATCTAAAGTCGGGTTTCATGGGTGGATTTTAGAGTTAGGTTTTAGTATCGGGGATGTGTGAAGTGGTCATTGAGTTGGGGGCCACACAAATCCTATAAATATGAAGTGGTAAAGTCCAAAGTCACGAAGTCACTCGAGAGGTGTGTGGGGTGGGTGGGAAGGCTGAGATAAAGGGTGAGTTGTATTGATGAGTGGTGGAGTGGTTATGGAAGAGGTCAAGGAGTGAATTAAACAAAACATAGCATAACTTCCTCCATCCATATGAAAATTTTACAAAATTATAGGTTTTGGAAAGAGAATTAAAATCATATAGATGGAATCATCAAAAATGGAATTTGGGAGGATTTGGTGCCATAAAATTGTAGAAACTCTCCCATTTGTGAATAGTGCCAAGTAGATGAAGGAATAATAAATGAAGTATGGGCACACATCCTTCTCCCACGGGGAAAATTTCACGAGGTATGGGTATCAACAAGGATCCCATAGTGTGATGCAAGTAGGAATGGTGCCCTTTGTGATTGATTTAATGCTTAGAAATCCAAATTTCTCTCCTCTCCTCATCTATTCTTCCTATATATTGTAAGGAGGGGCATTTTTTCAAAGGTTGGACATTTTCCATCTACCCTCTCCCTTATTTAGGTGTGGGATAATTGTGGAGTTTGAAGCCTCCATTTTTGGAGCTCTGTAATAGAAAATATGCCTTTTCCCTCTATAATGAAGTATTGTGTAAAATAATTGGAACAATAAAATCAATTGTTTCCTATCCTAGCTTGGTTATATCGCTTTGTCTTAACCTTATTCATTATTGTAGGTATATTGTGCATTTCACTATTTCTATTACATGCTTAAATGTGGTTGTGATTAATGGGAATAGTTCATTATATGTGTTATGATCTATGATGGTGGCACATCCTCCCATGCTCATATTTCTCCATTCTCATGCATTCTGAGAACTTTCTAACACCCCCTTTTCTTGTGTACCATCACCTCTAGTGTAGAATTTGCTTTCTTTCATGCATCTTTCCCTCACTCTCTCTCTCCCTATCTCCTTGGGATCATTAGGGTAAGCTTAGATAGGTTTTTTCTTGCATTTAGGAGTAGTTTTAGTGCTTATTTGAGGAAGAGGAAGTTGGCCTTCTCCAGAGTGTTATCCCATTTGTAAGGTCCCACACCTTGGGATAATTCCATGTTACCCAATCACACTGATTTCCTCACACACACATGACATAAAATAGGGGGTGTTGTGATTTGGTGATAACACCTTTGACCAATCCCATTAAGATTATGGGGCATTTATAATTTCCTACTCTCACATACGACATGTGTTTTGTTTTATTATATACTAATCTACTTTCTAGTACAATACTTTCCATTGTTTTATACATGCTCATGACATACTTTTTATCTTTATAACATGCTAATGGGTGATTCATGTCTAGTATTTGCATTGTATAACTATTTTGCCACCAGATTATCGATACATTTTTCTTGTTCACTATTTTCTATTTTATACCATTGTTTGCGGGCTATGCCCTATGTCTTGTTTGATCACTGCTTGTATGCTTTTGGCTACTTCAGCCCTGATTGTCTTGTGACATTGTGAGTGATGTCCCATGTTTGAAACCTGATTTTGAGGTCTCTCTCTTGTATGCAAATTTGTTACATTTTTTCTATTACAAACTACATCCTTTTTCTACTAACACATGCATCTATCCTCTTTGTTTGCATGTTCCTTGGTTTCTACCATGCACATCCCCTCCCCTATAGGGATATAGTTCAGATCAACATCAAGGCCTCTATTTTGGGCTACACACTCCTATCGACATCACATACACCCCAAATGAGGGGGGAATAAATTTGGTGAAACAATCACCCCATAAATCAGCTCATAGCTACAACATGGTACAATACATCAAAAAATTAGCACAGTTTACAGTTATAACACTAGCTTAGAATCAGACTTGGGTCATAATCATAACAAAAATAGGAGCACCTGGGATCTTGTGTCCTCCCCTAGGTGTTAATGTCTTGGGGGCACACACAATCAATTTCTCAAATCAACACAGTTCACATAATCCTTTAGAGAAATTTGATAGTATTAGGCACAGTCCTCCAACAAACAAAATACAATTTATCTCTTACATAAAGTTCAATCAATAGTACAAAAAAATTTTAAGGATAATAGGAAAAAGAAGGAACACACCATTTGTAGTGGTGTTTATCAAAAAGAGTCATGGATGGAGAGTAACACTAGACCTCTCTCCCCAAAACTTTCTCCTTGGCGTGAGATCACCCAAAAACTTGTACTTGGTGTGAGATCTCCCAAAAACTTGCTCTTGGCATGAGATAGCCCAAAAACTCACTCTACACAACATTTTTAGGACACTTTTCTATCCTTTACACTCTTCTATATCAGGTGCACACTATCCTTTTACACATTTTTACACACTTTTACATACACAAATGTTTCTCTAATTTATCATATATAATACTTTGAATACATTATTTATCTTCTTTTATAGGTACTTCCTTACAAGAAGCAACAAAAAAATCACAAAAAAGGTACAAAATGGTAAAACACACATGCTTCACCCCTAGGGTCACTTTCTCTTCCTAGCTTTCCACACTTCGCTTATTACATTATTCCACACTTCACTTGTCCACTCGACACATTCTTCATCACACACTCTACAAGGTTATTAGGTACACATATTATAACTACTTTATGTTATTGATTATTCACTCAAAATCATAATGTGGGGAAAATGTAGACACAAAATTACACACTTTGGTACATTTATAGGTCCTAAATACAAACTAGCATTCATACAATCATAAGCAAGAAAATTAGTAATTGAAAATAGTCTTTAGCCTTTTTCCTTTGCTTCTCATTTTCTATTTGGCCTTTTACACCCTACAACCTAGTTTGTATTTTACTTATTTATATTTTATGGCTCAGACACTAGCACTTGGCCAGACAAGAGTACCTAGACACCCCTAACCCTCTAGGTGCCCCTAACCCTTTTCCACCTTAGTCACTTCTTTTGGGAATATTTTTCACTTATGGGTTGGCCTTCCAATTTTCAATTACTAAATTCAAATAATGGAATCATATAAATACATAGTTATGTGTTCAAAATGAAGGACCAAGTTCTAAGAATTATTACTATCACTTAAGCTTGCACTTAAAAGAAACCTAAAGGACTTCAAAGCATCCATTTGACATTCGAGTTAAGGAATAAGGGACTACATTTTTGCATAGATCTGTATAGGAAGGGGAATTTAATTTTTCCATCCACAAATTCTATTTATATTGCTACATCTAGCTACATCCTGCTATCAAGTGCACTTGCACAAGGGCATCCTAGGGCACAATTTCTACACATACTCACAAGAACTACATGGAGTCTGAGATGTAGTGTAGTGCTCAGTTGTAAGTTCACTATGTCGGGTGACCTCCGAGGATAGTCGAATCCCCATATTGTATCTTTATTTTTGTATTTGATGTGGTTTTATGGGTTTTGTAGGTGAAATTCTATTTGGTAGGTTACAAGTATCTTCTGCAATCAAGGTGTGACATACAAGCGATCAACAATGAATATTTGTGACACTATAAAATTAAGTTCTAACCATTTTCATAGTCACATGGGTGCACAATTATAGTCTCTAATGCCTAGGTGCCCCTACCCCAATCTAGGCACCCATGTCCAACTTGATCCGTGAGTTGTAGAATTTATCTTGAGCATTGAAGACATTGTTCATATTTTGTTCAACACTTTTCCCAATCTATACCATTCTAGATCAATTAAAAATCAACTAAGTCATCTTTCCCATATCTCTTTCTTATGGTTTTAATTTACTTTATTATTTCTTGTGTCATATTACATCCAAAAATTGTATATCATTATTTACATTTAGTTACTCTACAATTAGGGTTTAACTAATATACTATGTTTGTTAAATTAAGGATATTTGAACATGATGATACTTGTTTGGGAACTATAACTAGAAAGTGACATGGGAAAGATTGTACACTTCTTTTGAGATTTACCATATGGTATTAAACCTAATGTATGGTCTTATACTTGCTTGAATTTTGGGTCTAAAAATTCCTAATATTGTCACCTTTCTAGAAATGTATGTCACATTCAAACCCTAGTTATCGGTCATGTCACAAAGTCATCTAAACATTATGAAAAATATCTTAAACCATAACCATGGGTGGGAAATCCTACCAAAAAATATTATTTTTGTTTCCTCCATAATTTTCACTACTTGAAAATGCCTCAAAATGCACATCATTCTCCACTTAAAATGTAACATCTAAACGAATGCAACTAGACTTAACACCTTCTTTAAAATGTTTGAGTGGAGTTTAGATATTACTAAAATAATTGGAGAAGAGATGTTTGAGTGCTTATGGATGAGAGAGAATAATTATTTGACTTGGTAAGAAGATTTATTCCTATATATATTTATTCCCACTAATGACTATTGATGTTCCTTTGTGAGATTTAGGGAGCCTAGGTA
The DNA here is from genome assembly GCA_018340775.1 of Taxus wallichiana var. yunnanensis. NCBI lineage: Eukaryota > Viridiplantae > Streptophyta > Pinopsida > Cupressales > Taxaceae > Taxus > Taxus wallichiana. Next base: position 372,201,732 of record CM031235.1, read on the forward strand.
CATTTTGGAAGTGTTGGAAGTAAGTGTATTAATGAGGTTCCATAGGATTTATAGGTTAGAAAATGAGGTAGTGTTAAATTTATTATATAGGGTTTCGAAGGTGAATTATCAAAGAAAAAATGATCCAAAGGGAGTAAAGGACCCATTGAGAATCTTGAATTGAAATAAAAAATAGAGGATATTGTTATCCTTGAATCAAAACATACTTTCCTTAACACACTCACATGATAAGGAAATATAGGGTGATGTGATTTGGTGATAATAGTTCTAGCATGCCTAATGGGACCACAAATAAGTCTTCATTTTTATCGTAAGCAAGATTGGTGTGCTCTTATGCTAAATTTCAGTCTTAAGAGGATTTTTAGCATCACATATGACAACTCAAGGGGCATAATTCAGTGGTTTTAATAGCCCAAAGCTTGTCAAATTTATGAGAAGGATTTAAACAAGGTCATGAACAAGAGAAGAAGGTGTTTTTGACTATTTGTAACTATCTCCAAAAAGAGGAAGAAAGGGAAGAAGAGCTCAAAGGTCTCCATCTCCACCAAATAGAAAATTACCAACACCTCCACTTGGTAGGAATTTTATACAATCAACTAGAGTTCTATGACTAATCAGAATGTCCCACTAACCTCTAAATCCATTTGTGAATTTCATGGTAGTAATCCACTTGCTCTCAATGCACAAAATCCCATTCTAGTGGAAGCATTGAAGAATATCCCATACTTCATGGGGAAAATCACAACTCCCATTGATCATATTCAAGACATTGCAAATGTTTGTGCCATTCATGAGATCAATGAGATGGATGTGGTAGTCAAATTATTAGCCTCTTCTTTCAAAGGAAAGGCTTTACAATGGTTCAGAAGCTTAACAACAGGATCGATTACAAATTGAATCAATTATGTTCAGCTCTTTGTAATCATTTGGTGAAAGGGAAGATAATATGTCTTTATTGGAACAATTGACCACAATCAAGAGGGCTCTAAATGAATAAATGGTAGATTTTAACTTTCATTTCCAAATAACATGGGACAAGATTCCTATTCCGGTGAGACTAGTAGCTGAAGGTTCTTTTCTCTATTTCTTAAAAGCTCTTAATTCTGATATAGCCATGATGATACAATCTATGGGAGGTACAACTTTTCCCGTAACTTATAACATTGCTATTAGAGCTGAAAATTGTTTGATTCAAGCTGGTAAACTTGCACCTAGGCCACCTATGCCTCTTTATCTAGAAATGGGGAATCCAAGTTCTAGTCAAGCACCTACATTAGCTCCCATTCCTGCCCCCAAAAAATCAGAATTTTAATGAAGCTTCTACTTCTTCTCTAGCACCTCAAATGAACTTCAAGAGGTCATGAAACAATTGAAAAACTTAGGCAATGAGTTGGTGACAATTAAGAGGCAACAAGCTCAAAATTTTAGATCATATCAACCTCAAGCCCAACCCAATAGACCTTTGTATCAGCCATAATAGACCACCTACTCAAGTTGTTAATAAAAACCAAGGACAACCTCCTGCTAATAGACCATTTCAACCTTATAATCCTAATGTTACCTCTACATCCAGGGCCTTGGTTCAACTCAAAACAACATGCACAAGAGTATGAATGGTGCTTCCCATGTAATCAACCTCACAATCAGGAAACATGTTTCAATGGTGCTCTGAATCAAGCATTGATGGTGACAATGGTTGGTGTGCCTCAAGAAACAAACCAAGAAGAAATTCAAGCAGCAAGAAGCTACTCAAGAAGCACCTCCAAATGACACCACACTTGTGAATTGGCAAGTTGAGGATTTTCTATGGAATAAATCAACTTCCTTCTCAAGGTGTGGCAACCAACACAAGGTCTAAGAAGAGGAATTTAGAGGAAGGAAAATCATCTAATCCAAGTGCTTCTCATCCCTTTATCACTCTACAAGGAGTTAGCAATCCAAGTGCAGCCCCAAATGTGTAAAATCAACCCAAACCACCTTCTAGATCAGCTCATGTACCTAGTTGTAGCAGCTCATGTGCAAGAGAAAGTTGTGTAAAGCAAAGAAAAGGGAAGTAGAAGGAAAATCATCTTCCATTCAATATCATCATAAAAAAATGAAGAAAATGAATGTAAACATCTCAATGTGGGAGTCATTAGCTATCCTGAGCCAAAGAGATCTATTGCAAAAAACCATGAAAATTGGTCCACATCAAATGAGCCACCCAAGGATCAAGAAAAGGTGCTCACTAATGCAGCTCCACAAGAAGGAAATCAAGGAGGTCAACAAGGTAAAAATATGAAGCCTCCTCCTTTTTTCTATATTTCTCTAATTATTGGGAGAAATCTTGTACACAATTGCATGATTGATTTGGGAGAAAGTAGTTCCATGATGCCCAAGCAAATAGTTGATAGTTGGACCTTAAGTATGAGCCTGTGACAAAAGGAGTAGTGTAATTGATGGGACAATAGTGGAATAGTTGGAGTAATCAAAGGATTGAGTCTTACATTGCATGCATGCCCAAATGTCACAGTCTTGCAAGATGTATCAAGTTATTGACTTGCCACCACTCTTTCTTTCTATGTTTGTCAAGAGACTTCACCACTAAATTGGAGGCTACTTGTCTCGTTGATTGGTCACATATGCTCTTTAGAACAAGATATGGAGCTAAGGCTATAATCAGATCTGAACCTATTGCAAAATTTCATATTGAGCCTCATGTACCAAGCCCAATCAATGCAAATTTTCATAGCTTTGATCAAGAAGATTTTCCAAGCACTCAGGAAGTAGATACCAAGGTTGGAAACATTCCAGACTTGACTCTTGATGAATGGGAAAAAAAAAGGCATGATTTTGATCCATATAAGGAGATGGAAGAGCTGAGTTGGGAATCTATTTCTTGCATGAAGAAAATCCACCTCTCCCTAACATCACCAAACTAGATGAAAAGATGATAATGAAGTTTGAATCTATTCTTTGATGGCTCAAGGAGTAGACAAGGTGTTGGAGGAGGAGTCAATGCTTGTGTCACCTCAAGGTATAAAATACTACTCAATCTTTCCACTTTCAATTTAGTTTGTTCAAACAACACAACTGAGTATGAAGCATTGATCCATGGATTGCATTGGGAAAGGAAGAAAGGTATTAAGAACTTGCAAGTTTTAGAGATAGTGAGCTGGTTGTAAACCAAGTTAGAGGACTCAACACTACCAAGAATGATATTTTAAAGAGCTACAAGAACTAGGTATGGGATCTCATTGAATATTTTGAAGCTTTTAACATCAATTCCATCCCAAGAAGAAGAAGAATGATGTTATGGAAAAGCTTGCAGTAATTGGGGCAGCATGTTTGATGTTGTTGACAGTATCAAGAAGGAAAAACTCAGCCTCATATTAAGGTGGTTGTAAGACCAAGCTATCCCAGAACAACAACACAAGATGGAAAGTGTTTGAAAGTGATCAACAAATCATAAATTTTCTACAAGAAGAAGTTGAGTTCTCTCATAAGGAACCAAGACAAATTGGAGCAACAATATGGTGATCAAGTGGTTCAGCTAAAGAAAAAAAATTCCAAAAGGCTTGGTGACTTTAGAATCAATCTTCAACTCAATGACCAATTCCAAAAAGAGAAAAAAAATATTCAAGTCAAGGGTGAAGATGCATAACCTATTTTTTGAAGGTGAAGGTGAAGGTAAGGTACAAATTAAAATTGGAAAGGTGAGTACTCAACAAGAGAAATATGATTTTATCTAACTTTTTCAAGAATTTCTAGATGTCTTTTCCTAGAATTATAAGGATTTGAGAGGATTTAATCCAAAATTGGCACAACATACTATTGAATTGGATCCATAATCCAAGCCCATCAGGAAGAAAAAAAGGTAGTGAATCCTCACATTGAACCCTCATGAGAAAGGAATTGAACAAACTCATAGAAGCTAACATCATTTTTCCAATCAAGCACTCAAGTTGGGTAGAAAACTTGGTGCCATTGTGGAAGAGAAATGGAGAAATCAGATTGTGTGTGGATTTTTGGGATTTAAATAGAGCTTCTCTCAAAGATCATTATCCACTTCCTTCCATGGAAAAATCTTGCAAGTAGTAGCTGGTTCGAAAAGATTCTCATTACTAGATGGCTACTCAAGGCTATAATCAAATCATGGTAAAAGAAGATGATCAGTTCAAAACAACCTTCACCACAAAATGGGGCACATATGCTTATAGGAAGATGCCATTTAGACTATCAAATTGGAGCTACTTTCTAGAGAGAGCAATGGATATGGCATTCAAAGGGCTAATCAACAAGATGGTGCTTGTTTATCTTGATGATATCATTGTCTTCTCCAAAAATGCAAGATCACCTTTTTCACCTCAGGAAAGTGTTCCAAAGATGCAGAAGATTTGAGTGTCTTTGAATCCCAAAAAATGTATATTCTTGGCTCATGAAGGAAAGCTCTTGGGCCACATTGTTTCAAAGGAAGGGTTGACCATTGATCTTGAGAGAGTTGAAGCTATCCATGCACTTCCCTTTTCCAAGTCACAAGAAGGATCTCAAATTTCTTAGGGAGAATCAAATTTTTTTCCAAAGGTTTGTGCCTAATTTTTCCACTCTTGTTAAACCATTGAATATGATGTTGAAGAAAAGCATGGCATTCAAATGGAAAATAGAGGAAAGGAGAGTTTTGAGGCCATCAAACATGCAATATCTCAAGCTCCAACCCTCATCAACCCAAGATTTCTCAAAGGACTTCATGTCTATATGCCTTTGGTGGATTGGATACAATTTCAGCTATCTTGGTATAACTGAATAAAGAAGGTTTGGAGAATCCCATAGATTTCTTTATCAAATCTTGGAAGACTATGAGGTGAGGTACTCTTTTATTGAAAAGCATGTCCTCGTTGTTATAAGAAGCTTGAAGAAGTTTAGACACTTGGTCTCAAACAATAAGATTCAATTGTTAGTGTCTCATGTTGGGGTCAAGGATTTTCTCTAAACAAATATTTGAATGAGAAAAGGGTAGGTTGGATCACTCGTGTGATGGAATATGACATAGAAATCAAGGTGACCAAGCTGGTCATGGAAAAGGTTTATGTGAGAAGCTAGCTTCCAATCAACATGTTGAGTTAAATGATGAAGAAGAAGTTGTCCTAGTGCTACAAAATGATCAAGAACAACTAGCTGATGGTGTACCCACTCCATGTTGGACTCAAGATATATGGTGCATTATCTTTAAACAGGTCTATATGCCCTCCAGAGTTGAGTAAAAAAAAGAAGATATTTTAGATCCAATCCATTCCATATGTTCTTATTGATGACATCTTGTTCAAGAAGGATGTGAATGGAGTTCTCTTAAGGTGTGTCCAACAAATTAATTGAGAAAGTGTTGCATGAGTTCCATGATGGAGAAGTGGGAGGCCACTTTTCTCCATGAGTAATACTCTCAAGATCATGAAATCTAGTTACTATTGGCCACATTGTTTAATGACTATTATGCATGGATTAAAAAGTGTAAAAAAGTGTGCATTCTTCATAGAGGAAAGGAAAAGCTAGCAACACTACCATTCATCCAATTTAGTAGATCAACCTTTCATGCAATGGGGATTGGAATTCATTGGGGTCATCAATCCAAATTCAAGCAAGGCCACAAGTGGATTCTCACCAACAATGGATTATTTCACCAAGTGGACTGAAGTAGTAGCACTCAAAGAGGAAAATGAATCTAGCATCTTGGACTTCTATGAGGGGATAATAACAAGATTTGGTGTCCCGACTACTATCATATCAAATAATGCTTTGGCATTTCTTGGCACAAAGATCACTAAGTGGGCTGTTAGAAATGGAATATATCTCAACACTTCATCTAATTATTACCCCAAGGTAATGGGAAAGTAGAGTCCACAAACAAGAAACTTGTTGAGAATCATAAGGAATCTAGATGAAAACTAGAGGGATGGACACACAAAGCTCAAATCAGCCTTATGGGCTGATAGAATCACACCAAAAGGTCTACAAGAACTCTTCTATACAAGCTAGTCTACAAAAGGGAGGCAAGGCTACCCATATCACTTGAATTTCCAGCATTGGAGCTTCTCAAGAAGTTGGAGTTAGATGAGTTTGAACCCATGGAAATTAGGTATGTAGAACTCATGGAGTTGGAAGAACTAAGAGAGCATGCAATGCAAACCATGGAGAAAGATCAAGCATTGATCAAGAGGAGCTTTGACAAGAAAGATAAAGCTAAAACATTCCAAGAAGGAGATTTGGTGCTAAAGTGGGATGTTGACAAGGAAAAAGGAAAGCATTCCAAATTTGATGTTATATGGAGTGGTCCTACATGATCATGAAGTGCAAAAGTAGAAATGATTTTTGATTGGCTAAGTTGGATGGTGAAGAACTACAGATTCCTAGTCAATGGAATCTATCTCAAGCATTGTTACTTGAAGGAAGAATTCTCACCCTTGTACATATTAGTTTAGGATTTTCATTCCTCCAAGTGCTTGTGCACATTTTCTTGTTGTTAGAATAGGTTTCAATTTCCCTAAGTTCCTTGGGCACATGTTCTATTACTTCTAGTGTTCTTTTTGCATATTTCATCATGTTTGAAAGAAGAATATTTGTAAGCAAGAAGCTTAGAGTTACAAGAAAATTTTATCTTCAAAAAAATTCAAATGTAGAGAAACTAAAATTAGATGATTAAGAGGCATATTTCAGTGTTTTTTTTCTTTGCTTCTTCTTGATATCAAGTAGTTGAGTTTCTCATGCCCTCACCAAATCAAAAATAATTATTTTGGGGCAGCTTATGGTGTGGTAAAAGATGGCATTGTTATGAATTTGTAAATAACCCAACCAATGTGTGAACAGTTCTAGACCCTTCAACAATGTTCCAAGAAACCTAAAAAAGGAAAATTAGATTTTAATAGAGTTCCATGATGTCCAAACTAGCATTATGTTTTACACAAAATTCTGCAATCCATGTTATCATGTCAATCAATCATCAAGTTTAGTTTAGTGCTTCATACTTGTGTAAGATTTGAGATTTTGGGATAGTTTAGGTGTTCATATTTCATCCATAGATCAGATTTGTAGGGAAATGAAATGAGAAAAGGAATTTTCAAGATTAAAGACAATTTCCACTCTCAAAAAAAAAAATTCAAAATTTTCTTATAAATGAGTTGGAAAATGCAAGCAATAAGCAAAAAAGGTATCCCAAGTTCAAGCAATGGTGTTCCAAATGGTTCAAAAGGACATAGGTTTTCAATTCAAATCAGTTTGGGATGATCAATGAAGGACTCCATGCCCAATGGATAAGTATGCGAGTCTTGTAAGTCAACCCATCTAGCAAGAAGATGGCCCCATGAGTCACCAAAATTGTTATCCATTTTCACCTCCTGGGTGAAAATGGAAATAGGAAAGAGGCTTACATTGAATCAATCAAGCTAAAGGCCCTCATGGTTATTTTGGAGCATGCAAGAAGAATTTATGTGTTTTGAGGACATCAAAGTCTCTAGGAAGGTTGGAAGCCATAAGAGGAATTTTTTCCTCTTTTGGGTTTTCATGAAGTTCAAGTTTTATTCACTGATGGATGGAATGTCAGAAATCACATTTTAGGCAACACTTTCACCTAGCCCCTAGAGCATTGGAAGAAAAAAAAAAAATTGAAAATCTAGAGAAAGTGTTAAAAATTGAAATGGCCTTTTACCTCTTTTGGTGACGAGTCTGCTAGAAACTCGGCGAGATGGATAGGAGGAAGAACTTAAAAAGAGATTAAAAGGATGGGTGAGAATTTCCGTTGAGCCAGTTAAAGGAAAAGAAATTGCTAAGAAATGGGGAGAGAAAATTGCACTTGGTGCCAACCGAATGGAGTACTTATGAAGTTAGAAGTGGGTTTCTCATTGGGAATGTCCAGTGGCTCTGAGTGGAAAGAGCATGAGGCCATGAGTTAGAGAGCTCATAGGGGGCTAAAGGCAAAGGTGGAATCATCAGGAGCTCAAAGTCATGAGAATTCAGAAAGTTCAGGTGGGTGCTTGAAAGACCATGGTATGGTGAGTCACATCAGAGGCATCAACCAAGGACATGATGGTACTAGTTAAATAAAAACCAGTGGAGGTGAGCTCGTTGATTGTGGAGTTTAAATCGAGCTCACACATGGAGATGCATTAAAAATGGAAACATCAAAAGGGGGATCAGCTTTGGAAGTTAAATTTTGAGTGAGTAAGGAGGAAGGAAAGCAAAGAAATCATGGGGCCGCACCAAAGTAAGCAAACAAATAAAAGAAGGCATTGGTGCAAGCTCAGAGTTGTGAGATCACGAGATGGTGAAGTGGCAAGCTTGAAAAGTTCAGGGGGGGAGCTTGGTCGGGTCATCTTGGCAAAGATGTGTTAGCCCTGAAGGCCAAAGTTGGAAGGAATGTGTAGAGGCCATTGAAGTAGGTGAAGTGGTGTCATCAAAAATTAATTTGGAAGAACTTAGTGGGAAACTTGTGAACCAATGTCTCGTGACATGATCCTTTTGGGGTGGGCCAATCATAGAAAAGGGAGGATTGGGTGCCTAAGTTTCCCAACTTGAAGATGAACCTAGGAAGTTCAAATGGGGATAAAAGGCTTCGAAATCGGGGCCAAGTTTGGATGAGTGCTTGGGAATGATGATAGTTCAAAATAAAAATGGACTATGAGACCGATGCGGGGTGGATAGGTTCTTGTGGAACTAATGATCGGACAAATGGCAGTGAGCTTGGGAATGGAGTGTGGAAGGATGCAATGATGGGGAAACTTAGGTGTTAATGGGCCTATAACCACATGAAGAATGGGATTAGTGGGCCTAATGTGGGACATTAGCCATGTGAGGGTTACAAGACACATGGGACATGAGTTGAATTCACCACGAGAGAGTAGGGGTCAACATTGGAATATGTTTTATGTTGCCAAGTATGGAAGGAGGGAAGAGAGTCAATGATACGTGAAAGACAAAGTGAGTTGGTAAGGAAAGTCCGGTGAAAGGTGGGGTGGTAAGAGTTTGGGAGTCATAAGGGGCCTAAGGTGATGAAAATAAATTCCAACATGTATAGGAGGAGCTAAATGAGTGAATGTGGAAAAAGGGTGTTGCCACATGGAAGAAGCATAAAGATCTGGGAAGGTAAAGAAGAGTGCCTTAGTTAGCCCATAAATATTGAACTTTGAAACATTATCAAAGACTCAACCTCCCCAAAAAAATGAAAAATGGTGGACCCCACCAAAATTTTAAATTACCCTAAACATTTAAAATGATGCAAAACATTAGGAAAAAGAGGGAAAATTTAAAATGATCATTTCCACCTACTCAATTTTAATGCATAGTCCCATAAAGAAGAACACAAGCCTGGGAAAATGATAAATAACTTCTCACACTCAAAAGGCCATAACTTTTGCATTTCTCAACAAATTGCAAAAATTGGACTCATTGGAATCATGGATCTAAGATCTACACTCAAAAAAAAAAAATTCAAGATTTGATGGATTTTTATGGTGAAAATTTAGAAAATGATCCCATTTTAAAAATGGTGACTTTCAAGTGGTTGAAATGCATTAAATGAGCATGGGAAGCCATTTTTTTTACTGCAAGTTATGAGACAACATGGGATGGATTTTGTAGGTTTCCCATCATGATTTTCACCCACTTTTGGTACTTTTCAAGTGGGTGAAAGGGAAATCTGGATTTACAACTTCTCTCTCCTCTTCCTCATTTTTCTATAAATTAAAGTGACCTCTCATTTGAGAGGGGGATTGCTCTTGTAACAAAACTCTGCCATTTTTGTTTTTTGGAACACAAATGTGTTATAGGCCTTCATATTGGACTTATTTCATGATGATCTAGGCCTTTCTCTTGCTCTATAAATGGACTGTGTGAACTCTTGAAGCAATAAACTCAAATTTGTGGATATCTCTCTTCCCTTGTCTATGTTTGTTGCATTCCCTTGCCTCTCCATCTTTCAGTTGTAGGTGTATTGTGTTTATTTTACTCATCTTGTAGGTTTATTATTGTTGTGTCTCTATGGGAATGGTGTTGTGAATGTTTTTGTTAGACTGTGGTGATTGTTTCACCCTCTTTAATATACATTTCTTCCATTTCCACACATTGGAGAGTATTTTCCACACCCTTCTCTTGGTGCATCACCTCTTTTAGTGTATATTTATTTCATTTTCATGTTATTTCTCTTTCAATTGTAGGGTCCCACACCTTGAAGAAATTCCATGTTACACAATCACACTACTTTCCTTAACACATCACATTAAAACATAGAGGGTAATGTGATTTGGTGATAACAAATATGTCGGGAAAAACCATACAGATAGGTTAGGACAAAATATAATTTCTTAACCAAACTATTCAACCTTAACATGGATGAAAAATATGTCAAATAAAGTTTGCATCTTATTAATTTGACTTTATTCATATATGGATTTTATGCATTGTAATCTCATAATGTGTCATCATATCGGTGAGAAATGATAAATAAACTAGAAAGAGACCTTATAATATACTAAATGGGGATATAAAGGTTGTGTTTATCTTAACAAGAGTGCATTGTTAAAACTAGCACTTTGTCAAAGAGTAAATTACCAAATTTGAGTATCTACATTTGACCCCCCTTTAAGTATGAAATGAAAATTACATGCTTAGAGGAAAATGTACCTAAGTGTTAGACACACTTTTTCTTTGTTTGGAGTTTTTGTAGATTCTATTATTTTTGGTATTGACATGCTCCATGATGAAACTTGCAGGATAGAGTGTACTCAATGTATATGAAAAAAAATTAAAATTTAGCTCAAATGTAAATTGTAACATGAAATATTTTCATTTTCATTCAAAATGAAATAAAAATATATAAACATAGAAGGAATACACTTGTTTATTTTGTAGAGGGATAATTTCTCATGGTTTTCTTGTACTTGAAAATTTTCATTATTGAACTTGTTAAAGGATTGGGGGTGATTAGTTCCCAGTTGTGCAAAGGAAAATTAGAATTTAGGTGTATGTAACCCAACAAGGAAACAAAGGAGAGATAGAAGAAGAGTGAAGTACCCATCATGGAATAAGACTATGTATCAAATCCATTCAATGGTGTGATATCTTCTCCTTTAAATGTAAGAGGAAATGAAATAATACCTATGCATTACTTAGCCACTTTGATACCTTCCATAACCCCATGGACCACACCACTGTAGATGGATCTAGGCCCAATTTTGTAAATTATGACACATATTAGAAAAGAGAATGATTGCTCATGGGACATGTTATCCAAAATGTGCCCCTGCTCATTTTGGATGGCTAACTCCTTGTGTTATTTCCTCTCTTGTGCCTCAGTCTCCATTTTTTTATTTTTAGGCACTCAAATATTTCTAGAAGTGGCACCATTGGATAGAGCTCTCTCTCAGCTTTCCAGAAAGGTAAAGTTTTCCTCCTAACTCCTCATATTTTTCAAGTTATGGCTCAGCAGAATTTTTGTGGGAAATTTTCCCTTTGGAAGCCCGCGGCCAATAGGAAGTTGCCACGTGTCCCAGGAGGTGGCGGAGAGGAGAGAAAACTTAGAAATTTTTTCAAGTTTTGGTCAAATTTGCAAAAGGAAAATTTTTGCCCGCGGGCCCGCCAGGCCAATCAGGGCGTGACACGTGTCAGAAGGGGGAGGCGGAGTGAAAAAATTGACTAAGTGTTTGGCGCAGGAAATTTTTTGAAATTTGGCCCGAGCCAATGGCGTGCTGCCACGTGTCGAAGAGGGATGGTGGGTGTCGGGGGTGAAGTTAGGTTTTTGGGTTAAGTTTTGCCAAAAATCTCAAATGGAAAATTTTCCCGCATTGCCCGCATCCAATAGCAGGTTGCCACGTGTCACAAGTAGAAGACCCATCGGAGGCAAAGGGAAAAAATTGGCTAAGTGTTTTGTAAAAATTCAAAGGGAAAGTTTGGAGCGAGACGCCGGCGCTTTAATGAAAATAGGACACGTGTCCTATGGTCCCTGGGAAGTTCGGGCTCGGAGAGTTTTTAAAAATTTTTGACTAAGTTCCGCCAAAAAACTCAAAAGGAAAAGGAAGCCCGCAGCCCTCGTCGCCTTAGTCGACACCGACACGTGTCCCGGAGGGTGGGCGCGGGGAAAATGAATTTTTTTCCCAAAAGTAAAAATGTCAAATTTTCAAGGGGAAAAGGCCGCGGGAATTTTTGGAGGGCCAAGCCCAAGCCAATTAGAGCTTGACATGTGTCATCTAGAAGGTGGAGTGCGGGGATTTTTTGAAAAAAATTCAAATGCAAAAAGAGGTAAAATTCGAATTTTTTTCCCGTCGATCCGTTTTGGGCCTGTTTTTGCCCTAAATCTTCAAACGGCCATAACTTTTAATCCAGAGCTTAGATTTTTGCGTTCTTTATATCAATGGAAAGATGGTAAAATTATCTACATGATTCCATGGTCAATTTTGAATTTTGGTTCAGTTTGGAGGGAGAAAATCAAAAAACACTTCTGGTATGCGCCCATGGACAGAACTGATGTTTCAACAACCAATTTTAATGCGAAATGGGTCGCATTCTTCTCCAGTATGGTCAAAAATGTTAGGGCATGGGTTTGTAAGGACATCCATGCTGTTTTTAATGTGTTTTGGTCAATGAGGAATGGCTCCCACATTTTTTCACGTTTTCTCTCTCCTGGGCTCGACCCATGCATTGTAAAAGCTAGATTTGGCTCATTTTTTGATGGTTGAACACTTTTTTCACAGCAAGCTTCTATTTTCATCTTCAACAAGTTATTTTAGAAGTATCAAACCTTCAAGAGGGTTTGTAACAGGCCTTTTTGCCTCTTTAGTGTTGGAATGCAAGGATTTTGATGTTGAAAATCATAATGCGCAGCTCTGTGAATGCTTTCAAATCCTTTGCATGTGTTGTTTGTTTCATTTCAAACCTTTGATTATAGCTTATCAACTTTGTGCATGGTGTTTTATGCTGCAATTTCTGATTTGTGTCTATTTTCATGAGAAAAAATGTTCACCACTCCTTTGGTGCATCACCATCATTAGTTTAGTTTCAATTTTTGCATTTCTTATCCATGTCTCCTTATAATCTAGGATAAAATTAGGATCGAACCTCTGCGAGTTATGCAAATAATAGATCTAATCAGAGGAGTTTGAGGAACCAGCCTCTAATCTGGAGATTCCTCTCTCATTTTACAAGTCCCACACTTGGAGAGAGGTTTCAATGTTGTGCAATCACACTGCTGGATGCACGAAATATCAACTTAGAAACCTGATTTGCATCCAGGGGTGCTGCTGATTTGCAACAACAGTTTTGGCATGCTCGGTGGGACCTTAGAGGTCTCATTTTTATCACGAAAAGTTGATGTGCATCTGCTGCAATTTTCTTGCTTCAAAAGAGCTATAAATTACACATCTAGTGACTCCAAGGGGAAGAATCAACTGGTTTCAGCAGTGCAGGCCTGAAAACTCATGAGAAGAATCACCACAAGGTCAAGAGTTGGAGAAGAAGAGGTGTTGTTTGAATACTACAGTTATCTCCCAAGAAGAAGGAAAAGAGGAAGAAGGATTCAAAGGTCTCCATCTCCACCAAACAGAACTCTCTCAACTCCTCCACCTGGTAGGCCTTTCATTCAATCAACAAGGGTTCTAAGACCAATTAGAATGGCGCAACCACCGAATCCGTATGTCAATTTCACAGGCAGCAGCCCACTTGCCCTCAATGCACAACATCCAATTCCAATTGCAGCCTTGAAGAACATTCCATACTTCACTGGAGAGAATCAGACTACTCCAGGTGATCATGTTAAAGACATTGCCAACCTTTGTGCAATTCATGAAATCAATGAGATGCAAGTGGCTGTCAAATTGTTGGCATCTTCATTCAAGGGGAAAGCATTGCAATGGTTTAGAAGTCTTGCCTCAGGTTCTATTCAGAATTGGAACCAGCTATGTATAGCACTTCATGAGAAATTTGGAGAGAAGGGAGACAACTTGTCTCTTTTGGAGTAGCTGACAACCATCAAGAGAGCTCCCAATGAGCAGCTGACTGATTTCAACTTCAGATTTCAAAAGACTTGGGAGAGAATTCTAGTGGCAGTCAGGCCAGCAGCAGAAGGTGCTTTTCTCTACTACCTCAAAGCTCTAAATTCTGATATTTCTATGTTGATTCAGTCCATGGGAGGCATAACTATCCCTATGGCTTATAACATTGCCATTAGGGCTGAAAATTGTTTGATCCAAGCTGGCAAACTAGCCCCTAGACCTCCCATGCCATTGTTTCCAAGTTTAGAGAGCCCAAACACTAATCAAGCACCTAATTTGGCTCCTTCTCCCACTCCTAGAAATCAGAGTTCAAATGAAGCTTCTATTTCATCTCCAAGTGCCCCAAATGAGCTTCAAGAAGTCATGAAGCAATTACAAAATTTAGGCAATGAGCTGGTTACTCTCAAGAGGCAACAAGCCCAAGGTTTTAGACCTTCTTATCAGCCCCAAGCTCAGCCTAACAGGCAGCCATACCAACCACAAAGACCACCTAATCCAGCTACAAATATAAATCAAACAAGGCCTCCTGCCAATAGACCATTTCAGCCCTATAATCCTAATGCCATATCTGCCTCTAAGGCATTGGTGCCAACACAAAACAACATTGCTCAGGAGTATGATTGGTGTTTTCCATGTAATGAACCTCATAACCAATCTATGTGCTTCAATGGTGCTTTGAATCAAGCATTAATGGTGACAACTACTGGTGTGGAGGGTGAAGGTAGTCAAGGAAACAACCAACAACAAGAAACATTCCAACAGCAATCAGCCCCAAATGACACCACATTGGTAAACTGGCAAGCAGAAGATTTCTGTGGCATGAATCAAGTAGTTTCTCAAGGTGTTGCAGCCAACACAAGGTCAAAAAGAAGGAATTTGGGTGAAGAACAACCATTAGCTCCAACCAATCTCCAACCTTCTATGGCTCCACAAATGGTTGGCAAACAAAATCCAATTTCAAATGCACAAGGGCAGCCAAGAATAGCTCCTAGACCTAATCAAATACTAGTTGTTGCTACCCACATGCAAGGAGTGAATGTGCCAACCAAGGGACAACAAAGAGATCCTTCATCACCATTCAGTATCATTGATCAGATGAAGAAGACAAATGTAAATATATCAATGTGGGAATCCCTATCTATCCCAGGCCAAAGAGATTTGCTACAAGCTACCATGAAGGACTGGCCAACTTCAAATCAGCAAGTTCAGATGCAAGAGAAAGTGCTCACAAATGTTTTTGACTGAGGGGAATCATGGAGGACAGCAAGGTAAAATGTTGAATCCCCTCCTTTCTATGTTTCATTAATCATTGGAAATCAGTTAGTGCACAATTGCATGATAGATTCTGGGGCAAGTAGCTCAGTGATGCCTAAACAAATAGTTGATCGGCTAGGGCTCTAGTATGAAACCATATCCAAATGGGTAGTGCGGTGGATGGGACAGCAAAGAATAACAGCATTGAGTGATTAGGAACTTGAGTCTTACCTTGCATGCATGTCCAAATGTCGTTGTCTTACAAGATGTATCGGTTATAGACCTTCCACCACTCTTTTCCCTATGATTGTCAAAGGACTTCATAGCCAAGATTGGAGGATATTGAATGCTGATTGGTCACACATCTTTGTTGTAACAAGGTATGGAACCAAAGTTACAATCAGGTCTAAACCTATTACAAACTTCCACATTGAGCCCTACACTCCAAGTGAGATCAATGCCAATTGTTCAACGTTTGATCAAGAAGATCATCCAAGCAGCGATGAAGGCGACACCAAGGTTGGAAGCATCCCGGATCTAACCCTTGATAAATGGGCAAACAAGGTACATGCTTTTGATCCTTATCAAGAAGTAGAAGAATCTAAGCTAGGGGTCTATTGCATACATGAAAAAGTGTTATCACCGAATCACAACACCCCTTGATGTTGATCAGATTTCTAGTTTGATCACTCTAGGCATCTAGTGTGATTAGATAACATGGGTACTATCTCCAAGTTGTGGGACTTGCTACTTGAGATAGACCTCCAGAGAAAGTTGGTTCTTACTCCTAAACTACCTGCCACAATCTACTCTAATGCAGGGGAAACTAGCTATTCTAATCTAAAATTCCAAGGGACCAGAGAGAGAGAATGCATAAAATGAAAGCCTACACTAAAGCGGTGATACACCAGAAAAGGAGGGTGTGAGAGTAATCTCCAAATGTGTGAAATACAAAGGCAAAGTGCACACTAGAAGAGGTGATGACAGTTCACCATAATCTAGCAAAATGCATTCACAACAATATTCCAAGCATACACAATGATAATGAATCCCTGCAAGAACATAATAAAAGACACAATATTCTTGTAGAAAGATTAAAGGGGCAAGAAGAATGCAAGAAAACACAGCAGGGGAAGATACATCCACAAACTGATATTTTATTGCTTCATGATATGCATTCGAGTCTATTACAAGATAAGGGCCTGGATCACCATGTAAAGGAGTCCACTACAAGGGCCTACAACACACTAGCTTCACAAAGCAATTTTGGCAGAGCTTTGCTACCAAAAAACTCTCTATTTACAATGAGCCCAACACTCCAATTTATAGAAAAAATGAGAAGAAGAAGAGAAGGGAAAAATGGAAATCCTGAAATCTGTCCTTCAACCACCTATAAGAGGCATTAAATTGAGTGAAATGATTGTATATTACTTGCAAAAGGCTCCCCATACTGTCCCATGTGCTGCAGAAAAGAAAGAATGATGACCATGCCTCTTAATTGCACTCCTAACTACCAAATAAAACATTGTTATGAACCCGGCCACGTTTTGTTAAAAATCTCAATCAATCTCTCATAAAATCTAGAATTTCTTGATTTTAATGCGTCGGAGCTTAGAGCCATGATTCAATGGTACCAACTTTGTGCGATTTCGTTGAGAAATGCAAAATTTATGGCCTTCTAAGTGTAGGCAGCTATTTTGGGTGCAGCGGGCGTTTTACTGTCATTTGTCGAGAATGAGCATTAGCCGATCTAGAGCCGAACACATTTCCTTCATTTAAACATATCTACCCTCATCAAAATTAAGAAATCCAGTTTTTGTGGCGTAGAGGACGTCGTGCTCATTCCAGAAAGTCCAATTTTGTGAAAATCAGAGCTCGGAGTCAAAAGTTATGGCCGTTTGAAGTTTTAGGGCACAAAATAGGTGAAACTGCGTTTTGAAGATCTTTCCGCGCTCTGCCACCTGGATGACACGTGGCACGCATTGATTAGATGCGTAATTCTCTCTCTCTTTCCCTACTCCATATTCCTTGCTCCATAGGACACGTGTCCTCTTCTGATTGGCTCGGGCTGACCCCTCAAAAATCACCCTTTGACTTTTGGACCTTTTCCCCTGTGACACGTGGCATGCTTTGATTGGCTCATGGAGTGCGGATTTTCATGCCCTTCACGTCCTTGTCTCCGGATGTCCCAAACCGTTTGGGACATAAACTCCCGATCCGCCTGAAATGGGCTTCCTTGTTCCTCATTCGGCCGGTGACACGTGTCGCATATCCATTCACTTTCGGCCTTTTCGGCTATCCGCGTCCCGCGCGTCCCTTTGTCCCGAATGTCCCAAAGGCACTGAAGTTTCCCATTTTGTCGAACCTTAGCTCAACCCGAATTACGATACTGAGCCCTTTAGACCTGAAATCCATCAAAACAGTATGCAACCGCATTTTTTGCATTTCTTCCATTTTATCAACTTTCCACATTGGGATTCCTTCGATGCATGTTATCAAAATTACCTGGGGTGAATTTTGGATAACAAGTCCTATGACCGAATTTTTGCATTTCTTCCATTTTATCAACACAAGGTTGGGATTCCTTCGATCATGTTATCAAGAAAAATTACCCTAGGGGTGAATTTTGGATAGCAGAAGAAGATCAGCCCATTCCTAGCATCACCAAGCCAAACCATAAGGATGACAATGAGGTATGGCAGCTATTTTTTGATGGATCAAGGAGTAGACAAGGTGCAGGAGGTGGAGCCATGCTTGTTTCACCTCAAGGAGTAAAGTACTATTCAGCTTTTAGATTTCAGTTTGCATGCTCCAATAACACTGCTGAATATGAAGCCTTGGTGCAAGGGATGCATTGGGCAATAAAGAGAGGAATAAAGAACTTGCAAGTCTTTGGTGACAGTGAATTGATTGTAAATCAGGTCAAGGGACAACATGCTGCCAAGAATGATCTACTTAAGTGCTACAAGAACAGGGTGTGGGACCTCATGGAAGATTTTGAGGGTTTTGGCATCAAATCCATTCCTAGGAAAGAGAACCAAGCTGCTGACAGGCTTGCAGCAGTAGGGGCAGCCTTTGACATTGTGGAAAGCATTCAACAAGACAAGGTACAGCCAAACATCCATGTGATTGTGAGGCCTTCAGTGCCGGATAACAATGTCAGTTGGAAAGTGTTTGAAAATGACCAGCAAATCATCCATTTCTTGTAAGAAGAAGCTGAGTTCTCAGCTAAAAATCAGGAAAAATTGGAACAAGAGTATGGTGACCAAGTGGTACAGCTGAGAACTAACAAGCTGCCCAAGGGACTTATCACTTTGGAGTCCATTTTTAATCCCAATGATCAGTTTAGGAAGGAGAAAGCAAACATTCAGGTCAAGAGAGAGGATTCAGTATCCATCTTGGTGGAAGAGAACAAACCATTGCAAATTGGAAAGATGACAACTGAACAAGAAAGGTATGAGTTCATACAGCTGTGTCAAGAGTTCCCTGATGTGTTTTCTTGGAGCTATGAAGACTTGAAAGGTTTCAATCCCAACTTAGCTCAGCATACCATTGAATTGGATCCAAATACTAAGCCTGTCAGGCAGAAACAAAGACCAGTCAATCCACACATGGAGCCTCTCATGAGGAAAGAATTGAACAAGCTGATTGAGTCAAGGATCATATTCCCAATCAAGCATTCTAGTTGGGTTGCCAACTTGGTTCCAGTCAGAAAGAAGAGTGGAGAGATCAGATTGTGTGTTGACTTCAGAGACTTGAATAGAGCATCTCTCAAGGACCATTACCCACTCCCTTCCATGGAGAAAATCTTGCAAGTTGTGGCTGGCTCGAGAGGTTTTCACTACTTGATGGCTACTCAGGCTACAATCAGATTATGGTGAAGGAAGAAGACCAGTTCAAGACAGCCTTCACAACCAAATGGGGAACTTATGCATACAGGAAAATGCCATTTGGGCTATCCAACACTGGTGCTACCTTCCAAAGAGCAATGGACATGGCGTTCAAAGGTTTGATTAACAACATGGTGCTGATATACCTTGATGATATCACTATTTTTTCCAAAAATGCAGCAGACCACCTCTCTCATTTGAGACAAGTCTTCACGAGGTGCAGGAGATTTGGAGTGTCTTTGAATCCTAAGAAGTGTATCTTTCTTACACATGAAGGAAATCTCCTTGGCCATATTGTCTCCAAAGAAGGATTAGCAATTGATCCAGAGAGGGTTGAAGCCATAAGAGCACTACCATTGCCAAGCCACAAGAAAGCCCTTCAGAGTTTCTTGGGGAGGATAAACTTTGTTCGGAGGTTTGTCCCAAATTTTGCAGCCCTTGTCAAACCTATCACCAAAATGTTAAAGAAAAGCATGGCTTTCAAGTGGATAGCAGAAGGCAAGGAGAGTTTTGAAGCAATCAAAGAAGCCATCTCCCAAGCACCAACTCTCATCAACCCGGATTTCTCCAAGGATTTCATCCTCTATGCATTTGGAGGTAATGATACTATTTCTGCCATTTTGGTACAACAGAACAAGGACAATGATGAGCAGCCAATTGCTTTCTTCAGCCAAAGCCTAGATGACTATGAGGTGAGATATTCTTTTATTGAGAAGCATGTACTTGCAGTAATCAGAAGCTTGAAGAAATTCAAGCATCTAGTCTCAAACAACAAGGTTCAGTTGTTGGTCTCTCATGCGGGAGTAAAGGACTTCCTCCTCAACAAGGATTTGAATGAGAAAAGGGCAGGTTGGATCACTCATGTCATGGAGTATGACATTGAGATCAAGGTCACCAAGCTGGTAAGAGGAAAAGGATTGTGTGAGCAGCTGATTCTGGGCAAGCAAAAAGGAGTATGCAATAAAGAAGAGGCTGTTTTGATAGTTCAAGATAGCCATGTGCGGGGTACTTGAGTCAAGAAGAGGATAATGTTTTCCCCACTCCTTGTTGGACCCAAGGTATAATACACTTCCTAAGCATGAGGCCTATGCCCTCGGAGATGAACAAAACCCAAAGAAGACACTTGGATTGCAGGCTGTCCCATATGCCATAGTAGACGGTGTTTTGTTCAAGAAAGATATGAATGGAGTGCTGCTGAGATGCATTAGCACAAATCAGATTCATAGGGTGTTGGAAGAGTTCCATGGTGGACCAGCTAGTGGTCATTTTGCACCGAGAGTGATAGCTCTAAAAATTATGAAGGTTGGTTATTATTGGCCCAAGATTTTCAGTGATTGCTTTGCATGGATCAAGAGGTGTAAGAATTGTGCATTCTTCACAGGAAAAGAGAGACTTGCTGCCCTTCCATTGCATCCAATCTCAGTTGACCAGCCATTCATGCAATGGGGTTTGGACTTCATTGGAGTCATTAATCCCAATTCAAGCCAAGGGCACAAATGGATTTTGACAGCCACAGACTACTTCACCAAGTGGACTGAAGCAGTAGCGCTCAAAGAGGCAAATGAGTCTAGCATCTTAGACTTCTATGAGGGCATAGTAACCAGATTTGGCATACCTGCTACAATAATCTTAGATAATGCATTGGCATTCATTGGATCCAAGGTGACTGAGTGGGCTGTCAAGAACAAGATCTACCTAAGTACTTCATCAAACTATTACCCTCAAGGTAATGGCCAGGCTGAGTCTACAAACAAGAACTTGTTGAGGATCATTAGGAGAACTCTTGATGAGAATCAGAGGTCTTGGCATACCAAACTGAAATCAGCCTTATGGGCTGATAGGATAACTCCCAAGAGATCCACGGGTAACTCTCCATTCAGGCTTATTTATGGAAGAGAGGCAATTTTTCCCATGTCTCTTGAGTTGCCAACATTGGAACTCATGAAACAGTTGGAGCTGTTGGAGTTTGAGCCCATGGAGGTGAGATATGCAGAGTTGATGGAGCTGTAAGAGATCAAGGATCAGGCATCCCAAGCAATGGAGAAGGATCAAGCTTTGATCAAGAATACCTTTGTAGGAAGGCCAAGAGTAGATCTTTCCAAGTTGGAGATCTAGTGTTAAAATGGGATGCAGATAGAGCAAAACCGGGAAGGCATTCAAAATTTGATGCCATTTGGAGTGGCCCATACATGGTCACGAAGTGTAAGAACGTCAATTCCTTCCAATTGGCTTCATTGGATGGTGAAGAACGCATATTCAGTCAATGGAATCTATCTCAAGCATTGCTTCTAAAGGGAAATTCTCCACCTTGTAAATATTAGCTTAGGTTTCCATTCCTTCAAGTGCTTGTGCACATTTTTTTGTTGTAGGTTAGTTTTGCTTTCCCTAAGTGCTTTGGCATAGCTTGCTATCCCTGGAGATGTTTTGCAGTCCTTGCTTCCATCAGGTGATATTCCATCTTCCTCCTTGCAACATTCTAAGTCAGTTGGGGTTCCAACAGAAAATTTGATGACTCCATGCCCAATGGACTGCTTCAAGCAACTGGTATTTTCATCTAGCAGGTAGATGACCCCTCTGAGTCACCAAAATTGTTATCCAAAATGTGCCCCTGCTCATTTTTGTGGCTAACTCCTTGTGTTCTTGCCTCTCTTGTGCCTCAGTCTCCATTTTTTTGATTTTCAAGCACTCAAATCTTTCTGGAAGTGGCACCATTGGATAGAGCTCTCTCTCAGCTTTCAGAAAGGTAAAGTTTTCCTCCTAACTCCTCATATTTTTCAAGTTATGGCTCGGTGGAGTTTTTGTGGGAAATTTTCCCTTTGGAAGCCCATAGCCAATAGGAAGCTGCCACGTGTCCCAGGAGGTGGCGGAGAGGAGAGAAAACTTAGAATTTTTTTCAAGTTTTGGTCAAATTTGCAAAAGGAAAATTTTTGCCCGCGGGCCCGCCGGGCAATCAGGGCGTGACACGTGTCAGAAGGGGAGGCGGAGTGAAAAAATTGACTAAGTGTTTTAGCGAGGAAATTTTTTGAAATTTGGCACGAGGCGATGGCATGCTTGCCACGTGTCGAAGAGGATGACGGGTGTCGGGGTGAAGTTAGGTTTTGGGTTAAGTTTTGCCAAAAATCTCAAATGGAAAATTTTCCCGCATTGCCTGCGCCCAAAGAGCGAGGTTGCCATGTGTCACAAGTAGAAGACCCATCGGAGGCAAAGGGAAAAAATTGGCTAAGTGTTTTGTAAAAATTCAAAGGGAAAGTTTGGGGTAGAGGGCCCGCGCCCAATGAAAATAGGACACGTGTCCTATGGTCCCAGGAGTTTGGGCTCGGAGAGTTTTTTTAAATTTTTTTACTAAGTTCCAACAAACTCAAAAAGGAAAAGGAATCCCATGGCCCCTGTCAGCTAATCAGACACCGACACGTGTCCCGGAAGGCGGAGCGCGGGGGGAAAATGAATTTTTCCCAAAGTAAAAATGTCAAATTTTCAAGGGGAAAAGGCCGTGGGAATTTTTGGAGGGTCGGCCTGAGCCAATCGAGCTTGACACGTGTCATCTAGAAGGTGGAGCACGGGGATTTTTCAAAAAAAAATTCAAATGCAAAAAGAGGTAAAATTTGAATTTTTTTCCCTGTCGATCCGTTTTGGGCACATTTTTGCCCTAAATCTTCAAGCGGCCATAACTTTCGATCGAGCTCATATTTTCGCGTTCTTTATATCAATGGAAAGATGGTAAAATTATCTACATGATTCCATGGTAAATTTTGAATTTTGGTTCAGTTTGGAGGATAAAATCAAAAAACGTTCTAGTATGCGCCCATGGGCCAATCGACGTTTCAACAACCAATTTTAATGCGAAATGGGTCGCATTCTTCTCGATATGGTCAAAATTTTAGGGCATGGGTTTGTAAGGACCTCCATGCTATTTTAATGTGTTTTGGTCAATGAGGAATGGCTCCCAATTTTTTCACGTTTTCTCTCTCCGAGCTCAACCCATACCTTTGTAAAAGCCGATTTGGCTCATTTTTGATGGTTGAACACTTTTTGCATAGCAAGCTTCATTTTCATCTTCAGCAAGTGATTTTAGAAGTATCAGACCTTCCGGGGATTATGTGAGCCTTTTTTCCTCTTTGGTGTTGGAATGCAAGGATTTTGATGTTGAAAATCACAATGCAGCTCGTGAATGCTTTCGAGTCCTTTGCGTGTGTTGTTTGTTTCATTTCAAACCTTTGATTACAGCTTATCAACTTGTGCATGATGTTTTATGCTGCAATTTCTGATTTGTGTCTATTTGCATGAGCAAAAATGTTCACCACTCCTTTGGTGCATCACCATCATTAGTTTAGTTTCAATTTTTACATTTCTTATCCCTGTCTCCTTGCAATCTAGGATAAAATTAGGATTTGAACCTCTGCAGTTGTGCAAATAATAGATCTAATTAGAGGATTTTGAGGAACCAACCTCTAATCTAGAGATTCCTCTCTCATTTTACAAGTCCCACACTTGGAGAGAGGTTTCGATGTTGTGCAATCACATCCTGATGGATACGAAATATCAACTTAGAAACTGATTTGCATCCGGGGTGCTGCTGATTTGCAACAACAGGACCTTCTTATGTCTTGCACAACTAAATAGAAACAAAATAGAAATTGTAATGTACTGGAATTGAGATAAATAAAGGATATCCATGCCCCCAATATTCCTAATATTACAAAGTAAGAACTAAGTGTCGTAGTGAAGGAGTGAAGTTTGTATGCCCCCTATAACTAATTTAAACTAAGTGAAGTAGATATAAAACTATGCCAAAAAACATGCACCTATAGGTGAAATCCTAAAAGCTATTTGTGAAATTTTATGTAATTGCCTTTGGGAAAAACCATATGAAAGGGTCGGGACCATTGGTATGGTCTTGACCAAAGTGTATAGTTTTAAACATGTGCCTGATTTTTTTGTATTTTCATGCTTGAATGCTTTTAAGGTACCTATACCCTATTTTTACCTATGTATTACCATAGAATTTTACTTATGTCTATTAAAGGTGTAGAATATACCTAGATGAATGCCCCCTTTTTTGAGGTATGTGAGAAAATCCATATTGATCACGTGGCTCAAATTAACTTATACCTTTAAAAAGGAAGGTTTTATGCATGGTGACAACTATGACACACAACAAGATAAATAATAATAATAAATATATAAAGAGTAGAGATTATATAAACAATAGAAAGAAGGCACGTACAATAAACCAAGTGCAACAACAATGAAGTCAAAATGAATAGTATGTAAATAGTGTCACATAAAAGGCATAAAACCTACAAAATTGGAGTTTCACAAGGCAATCAAGGATGATAGGATAGAAAAAATAATATGTACAAGATAGGAATAAAGCCAAAAACATGGGATACCCACATTGTTACAAGACAAACAATGAACTCATGCCACAAGCAAGTAGAAACACATACAAAAAGTATGTATGAAAAACTAAGAGTGTAAGAGCATGATGAAATGATTTAACAATTGATATGAAAGGAGACATGTGAAGCAAGAGGTTTTAATATTACACAAGACATGTGTTAGTCATATTATCTGAAAATATAACATGTATAAAATATATGTAATCAAACATAATGAGGAAGTAGAAAAGAACTATCATATATTATCAACAACACCTTTTGGTAGTGTATAATTGATGCCCCCATATGTATAAGAATTCTAGGTAAAGGCTCAGCCACCACCTATCATCGTGTACCACTCTTTGTGCATCATGCATCAAGTTTTATATACCACATGAACACATGTGTGTAAATAAGAAAGATATATGCTATCTATCCAATCCATAATGAAAAATATCATGTGTAATGTAAAGTGCTAACAACTCAAGCTAAGTGTACATGTCTGATTTTATATTTTTGTAAATATATGAATGTTTTTGTATTTTAAAACTATGTTAATGTTTTTGTATTTTTTAACTACTTAGCTATGTACAATAAATAGGGCTATCCCGATAACTATTTAATGAGAACTGCCCCAAGACGTGGATCAATCATCAAAAAGATATATCCTTGAACCTCAATTGGGAATCAAAAGTAAGTGGTACAATAGTTGTAATATTTGGCAAATAAATCCGGGAGATTAAGCGATGCATGAGTAGTAGCTGAAGTAGAAGACCTGTGTAAAGCATGTACAAGGAAACCAAAACACTAAAAGAAAAAAACAAACTTGATCCTTTTTCATGTTCTCTTGCAACCTCGAGATGAGATGGCTAAAGTGCGGAATGAAGTACCACACTTGTTGAATCTCCTTTGATGAGTTATTTTTGGATGCTCCAAGATTAATTCCAAATGGAACAATGATGTGCTATGAGCAATGGATGATTTTTTTGATCAAATGGGAAACCTCACGACGTGTAAATTTTAATGTAAATTCGACATAGTAATGTTGCAAATGTCTTAAGCTTCCAAAAGATGATTTGTGAATGAATGAACCTTTTGTTCATAATGAAGGAGAGGTCATGGATTGTGAAACGAGATTTTAATGCATTTCAAGTTAATGAATGCATTTTCCTGATTTAGCAAGTTGATTTAGTCTATATAATGGGCTGGTTTGAATAAGAATTTAAGGGGTAATGAATTTGAATAATTGGCTCTTGAATTATTCAATTGTACATGCAATTTTGCTTCCTCTTTTGTAGGGTTCTAGAACTTGAGTGGAGTGAGCTAGTGAAGTGG
Organism: Taxus wallichiana var. yunnanensis; assembly: GCA_018340775.1. NCBI lineage: Eukaryota > Viridiplantae > Streptophyta > Pinopsida > Cupressales > Taxaceae > Taxus > Taxus wallichiana. Next base: position 372,227,595 of record CM031235.1, read on the forward strand.
ATAAATAAAATTTATTTTATTTAAATAGCAAATTAAATTAGCTAAGGAGTGTAAGTGTATGGTTTATGCATGATAGAATTAATTAAATTAATTCTAATGAGATGTGGGTGAATTCTAATGGGATGTGGGAGGATAGTGGTCTAGAATGTGTTCTAGAACTGATTTGTCACATTGTGTAGATGATAAGGATGATTAGGAATAGGTATGTATTTTTAGGGTGTCTACATTTTCCCCTCTTTAAAGTGTTATTATGAAGTAATAAAATTTTAAAGATAGTAGACACATGTAGATCAATGAGAAGATGATAGGGAAGTGTGGTGGACCTACTTGATTTTCCCGGTGAAGCATTTAGATGCCCCAATGAGTATGGATTATGCTAAGGGATTTCCCCCTCAAGTGGATGGGTGATGAAACAAAGTAGTGGATAGCCATTTGATAAGAGGAAGGATGATGCTTATAAGTCGAGAGTGATGAGAAGGATGATGAGAGTGATTTTTCTCACAACACGATCTTCTATTCGAGATATTGTATTTTGAGAAACCTTATTTTTGTTATTGCACAATAGAGTTGAAACCATGATTATGAAAGAATCATGATGTTTAACCCATTATGTGCATAAAAAAACACACATATAGAAACAAAAGATAAAAAAGTAAATAAAAACCAATATACATAGTAAAGTATGCACCATGGCTATAATTGAACCAAGATGATAAAGAAATACTTGTAATTGGTCAAGAAAGAGTAAGTAACAATACAACACAATTGTTAATGAAGACAATTAACTATTCCCTTAATGTGTTGCATAGTTATTATTAAGCATATTTGGACACCCCCAAGCAAGGATACATGTAAGGGGATTGGATCAGACTGAAGAGTGGGGTCAAGTGACACTCTTATTGGATCCACATTGAAGATTAATATGAGATTGAATGGGTCATTTCCCCTAAGAAAGGATGCATGTAAGGGAGAAAATGAGAGCTGATATTTCCCCAAGTGAGGATATACATGCCCCCAATTAAAGATATGTGCGAGGGTAAGATGATTTGTTTTGATAGTTGTAGGATGGTTAGAATGATGACTAGGATAGGAGTTAAAAGTTTCATTTTGTTGAGAGTGTTGATGTTGTGGAATTTTTGTTGTTTTGTAAAATTTTAGGAGTTTTGAGTATTTGAATGTTTTTGGATTTTGATTATTTGATTTTTGTATGGTTTTGCATTGTTTTTGGAGTTTTTTATATTTTTAATGTTTTTGGATTTTTTTTAGATTTTTGATTGTTTTTTTATTTTTGATATAAATGTAACAAAATTAGGTGATCTAGGACCCACCCAATCATACACAAGCACATAAAGGATTATGAAGATCAAGGGATGGATGTGAGTGAAAATAAATAGTATGAAAGAGGGTGCACATCCTAAATGTAAGGAATAAATGGCAAAAAATTGGTTTGGGATGAAATGGTAAGATGGATAGGATGAAGGAACTATATAAGTGGATGTGCCAAAATTCCCCTAGCACAAGAGGTAGGTATAAATGACTAGGAATATAATCTCTTCAAATGAACCACATTCATGGGTTCTTTAATCTCTTCATCGTCTTAAGTGGATAACTTGTATGCACATGATCTAAATTTTGCAGTGATAAGGTAAGGACCCAACCAATTTGGTTCAAATTTTCCTTTCTTGTCAGATATTTGATTGTGTTTTTTTAATTTTAAGACAAGGTCACTGGTATCAAATGTTGTAGGTTTTATCTTCTTATTATAGCCATGATTAAGTCGATTATGATACACTTTGAGGTGATCTAAAGTGTTGAAACTCTTTCATTTAGGAGATCAATCTAGAAAAGACGATCCTATCGATAATCATCTTATTTGATAATATATTGGAGGGATACGTGGAGTTATGGGAGTTCAACCTCTATAGGTAACACATCTTCATAGAAGTATACAAGTTAAAATGGAGTGGCTCAATTGGAGTATGGAAGGATGTGATAGGCTCGAGAGAGGCGGGATATACTTGTGACTGCCAATTGTGATCATACTTATCAACAATTGTTTCCATGATGGATTTTAGATTTTTGTTGGATGCTTCAGATTAGCCATTACATTAGAGATAGTAAGGAGTAAACCAATGAAGGTGAATATATAAACATTTGGATAATGTTTTAACAATTTTGTTTTTGAACAACTTAGTTTTATTAAAAGAGAGGATGGAATTCCAAAGAGACAAATAAGGTGGTTGAATATGAATTTGGATATATTATTACCAGTGACATATGTGAGAGGCATTACCTCTACCCATTTGGTAAAATATTATGTGGCGGTGATAATGAACTTGTGGCCAACATATGAGGTGGGGTTGATTTTTCCTATAAGGTTGATCCACAACTAGGAGAAATGCCAATGAATAGTGATTGGTTGCAAAGTGAAGGTGTGTGAATGAGGTTCCCATGTGTTTGAAAAGCCACACATTTCTTGATAAATTTACATGCATCAGAATCCATGGTAGGACAACGGTAACCAATGTGTAAGATCTTATTTGCTAAAACCATGTCACTTGTATGTGCTCCACAAATACTAGCATGTACCTCTTCTAGGGTTTGGAGTACTTCATCTTAGTTGAGACATATTAATAGAGTATCATCATAACCTCTTCGATAAAGGGTATCTATAAGTAAGGTATAATGCAAAGCACATTATGATAAGGCTCATTTATTATGGGATTTCATGTTTTTAGGATAAGTTTGGTCATGGATGAAAGTATAAATTTCATGATACCAAGGATTGTCAGGACCAACTATTTCACATACCATGGTTGACTTAGGAAAATCATAGGATGAAACTAGAAGATGTTCAATGAGAAACTTGGTATGTGTTTGATGGGATTTGAACTCAAGAAGAGATCCGATAGTCGTCATTGCATCTGCTGATTTATTTTGAAGGCGAGGAACTTGTTCAAAAGTGATCAACTAAAAGTAACCTCTAAGGCTATCCACCATGAGTTTATAAGGAATTATATTTTCATCTTTTACTTAGTATTCATTTGTGACTTGTTTGATGATCAAAAGTGAATCACCAAACACTTCTAACTCTTTGATATTCCATGATATAGCCAATTTCAATCCAGCTATGAGGGTTTGTATTTTGAAATATTTTTGTATAGGGGAAGGCCAAGTGGAAATATTTTGGAATAACATTTCCATCTAGTGTGATAAGTAAAATACTAGCTCTTGATCCATGGACATTACAAGATCCATAAAAATATAGGTTCAAGAAGGCATTATATCAACATATAAGAGTTATTCATCTAGAAATTTGAAATGAAGAGGTTCTAATCTTAGTAAAGGTGCCGCAACAAGTTGATCTGCAAAATCTTGTCCTTTGATTACTTTTTGACTAACAAAATTGATATCAAACTCACTAAGTAGAATGACCCAACTTGACATTCTTCTTATGAGAATGGGTCTAGATAGTAGATATTTGAGGGGATATACTTTTGCAATGAGTTTAGTTGTATGATTGAGAAAATAGTGGTGTAGTTTGTGAAATGTGAAAGCTACTACTAAACACAATTTCTCAACATGTGAATACTTTATCTCATGATCAATAAGTATTATACTAAGATAATAGATTGCTTTCTCTTGTCCTTGATCATTATGTTATGCTAGCAATGCTCCTATTACATATTATATAGAAAATGTGTAGAGAAGAATTGGTTTATTTAATATTGGTGGCATGAGAACTGGTGGACTTGATAGATATTATTTTAATTTTGTAAAAGAATCCTTACATTCTTGGTTCCACCAAAACTAGACATCCTTTTTCAAGTAATTGATTGAAGTGATGACACTTATCCGCTAGTTTTTAAATGAACCTTCTAATTGATTGGATTTTCATTTAAGACCTCTTAAATACTTGAGATTTTGGGGAGGAGTAATTTCCATGATGGATTTGAACTTTGTGGGGTCTACTTCTATGCCTCTCTGTGAAACAATAAATCCTAGTAATTTTCTGATGTTACACCGAACACACATTTCTTAGGAATAAGCCTATTTGTACTCACACAATATTTCAAAGATGTGCCTCAGTACTACCATATGATCTACTCATGTTTTATAATTTTCTAGGATGCCATCTACATAGTATTCCATGATATCATGTAGCATATTATGAAATATGATTGTCATCACTCTCTGATATGTAGTACCCACATTTTTAAGGCCAAAAGGCATTTATATTATAAAAAATGTGCCTAATGGTGTAGTAAAAATGTTTTATGTTTATCTTCTTCAGAAATTTGTATCTTATTATAGCTAAAAATCCATCCATTAGAGAAATCATTTCATGACCTCTTTGTTGAATCGACGATCATATCAATGTTGGGTAAAGGAAAGTCATCTTTTAGACAAGCCTTATTGACATCACGAATTTTTTACATGATTCGATGCTGAAGTTTTCTTTTCCATAAGTTATATGCTAGAAATCCATACTAAATAGTCTATGGGTAAAATGAGGTCTGCTTCCAAAAGTTTTTAAAGTTCATATTTTACAAGCAATGTAAATTTTAGATGCATTTTTCTCAAATTTTGTTTGTGGGATTTTGCATCAGGATGTACCACAAGGTGGTGTACTACAAGAAATGGATCTAATCTTGGCATATATTTGTAGGTCCATGAAAAATTTCTTGAAATTCCACAAGGATTTTTGTGAAATATGATAATTATTTATCATAGAGGCATGCATAAGTTGTAAAAGCTTTGGTTGCTCATGTGTGCCGATGTTGATATCTATTGTTATCAAGGATGTTGTTCGTTGATATAAATATTTAGCTTGAGATGAATGAGAGTCCCCTCTCTCTAGTGCCTTAAAAATGTTTTCATTAGGAGATACATCCCTTTTATTTTTATTATTTTTCATTTTTTAATTTTTTGTTTCTTAAATAGAACCTCAACAAGGTTTTCACTATAGGATATTTATTTTTTATTTTTTTGTTTTTATTTTCATTTTTTTACGGACTAGGGGTACTCTATTCTTCACCAAAGTAGGAAGTTATGTCAAGGTCAATATCAAATCCCTTCCTATGATCAGAAAGGAGGATGGGATCTCAAGTCTTGATAAACTCTCCAATGGCCTCATAATGTTGAAAGAGATCCATGGAGAGATAATTTAGTTGATCTTGACTTATGAGGGTAGCATAGACAAGTTGGAAGAACATGGTATTTATGGAAAGGTTTTCAATAAAAAGGGTTGTTTCTACAAGGTTATCAAAGAGGCTATGTGTGTAACATATCTCATCATTGAAGTCAGTGTCCTCACCACTATTCAAGACATTAAGTAGTATCAATGGTTCCTCAAAATATAGAAACGAAGACCATAACGATAAAACAATTTCTTTGCAAGATACTAGATCAAGATGTCCTTGTTCATTTTCCCAAGTCTTTTACCTTTCCACTGAATATTTTTCATGATTTTTTGTGCTTTATTACTTTTGGATGATTTTTAGCAAGAAGCAAATCCATCATCATATAGCCAAGAGCCCGAAGAATTCAGAATGTGTTCTTCATCTAGATATCTAAATATTTTTCATACAAACTTACCAAGATTTTAGATAGGAGGAGATTTTATATGGGGAGTGTTGGATTGACCTTAGCTATGTGGGGATAATGGTAGATTGCCAACACGGAGGGAATTTTGGAGTTCATACTCTCCAAGACCTTTGTCTATGATTTTCAAATGTAGGGGGTGGAAGAAGTGGATGGTTGAAGTTTCATCAAAACCTTAGGGTCTATGCGGGTTTCATCAGTAAATGGAATAAGGTGGGGAGCCGAGGATTTATCCACATAAGGACAATAATTTGCATACATATGTATTCCTTCTAAAATTTTGTAATACTCAAAAGGTTTAACATCTACATGTAACGTGAATTATTTACCTTCATAAGGAAATTTGATGCACTGATGGTATGTAGAAGGAACAAATTGTATTGCATGAATTCATGGGTGGCCAAGAAGGATGTTATAGGATATTTCTATGTCCACAACATGGAATTATGTGTCCAGAGTTTGAGGTCCAACTTTTATCACTAAAGAGATAGTACTACATATTTTCTTTCACTATTATCATAACCACAAATGGTGATGATGTTAGTGACTATAATTTCCTCAGTGTATCCTAGACATCACAACAATTTCATGGACTATATATTAAAGGAATATATGTTATCTATAAGCACTATTTTGATCTTATGATGTGTGATGAATGCTTCTATGTATAAGGAATTATTATTGGCAATATTGGGGTTCAAGAGGTCATGAGGAACAAATGACAAAATGGGATTATTGGATGATATTTTTATAATTAATGCATGAAATTATTGAGAGTTAATATCCTTAGGAACACATGCCTTATGGAGTGCATGAGTAAGGATACTTTAGAGCATGGGATATGTCTTGAGTAATTCCATGAGGGAAATTTATGCATTGTTATTCTAATGTTTTGATTATATCATATGAATCAGATGAAGACTTTGCATTTGTAATGCACTTAAGATTATACGTTTGTTGTGGCATTGTGGAAATAGAAGTTTTTTTAGTATTAGGTACCCAAACTTGTTTTTGTCTCATTGTTATGGCGTAATTAGGAGTGTTAAATTTGATAGTGGCTACCATGTCTGATGTATGATCTAACAATGAAATGATAGAATCAAACTCGACATTGTTTGATGTTTGACCCTTGTCTTTTACATTAGAGTTTTTACCATGCTTAGGGAAGGGGTCCTGGAAGACCTTTAATTTCTCATTTGGTGTCTTGTTATTATATTTTCCTTCTATTTTGATGTCTCCATTATCAATTAAGTCTTGTATAAAGTGATGTAGTCTTACACAATGATCCATAGGATGGCCATGTATATGATGGTAGTCATAGTATTCATTTTATTTATATCATGTAGGTTTAGGTTTTCCTTCAAAAGGACATGTAAATGGGTATGTCACCATTTTAGTGTTTACTAATTGATGGAGAAATATTGAAAGTATTTCTCAAAGAGGTGTAAATTTTCATCTTCTTACCTCACGTGGAGTAGTTTCTTTGTTAGAAAGGATTAGAGGTTGTTTATATTTTTCATATTACTAGATTGTTAATGAATTGGATTTTGTACATATTTGATATGGCAAGAATTAGTGATTCTTTCATTTACAACATTTCAATTTTGGTTGAAAAATTTATATTTATCATGATTTTGATTGTTGTTGTGATTATTAGGTTGATCTTTTGAAGGTGTCTTGATTAGGCCCTTAATGATGAGAGCCCTCTCAATTGTTTTCCTTTTTCTATTACTTCTTCAAATTTTTTCAAACAATGCATTTACATTTGAAATGATAGTTCGAATTTATATTGGGAATGAATATGCTAACTAATTATTTTTCAGGTATAGAGAAAGGGAATCAACTTGCGATTCCTCACCACCGTTGAAGAAACAATGCAAAAGTTTCATTATTCCTTTTCTTTGTGTTGCAAAGGTCCATCATTGTGATTTCAAAGTCTAGATTGAATAAAAAAATGTTTGAAAAATTATAGAAAGGTTTTTAATTGTTGTGATTGATCCCTTTAGAAGGTGTAAGAACCAGTCCAAAGCTTTCCCTCCTAAAATTTTAGGAAATAGGTGTAAGAGAAATATGTCATTATATGTCACTTCTTAGCATGCCATGAAAAATTATTTAATATGTTCTCTTAGATCATGTTTACCCTTGTATTTATCAAATTTGGGTGTTTCAAAGGATTTAGGGAAAGGTACACACAACATGTCCCTATCGAATGGGTAAGGACATAGTTCATCAAAATTAAATTATTTTGTATGTTTTTGAAGTCCCATTAAATTTTCTTTCATACTCTTCCATTCTTGTGTAAATGGGGAGTTTTCTTGAGGAATGTCCATGGTAACATCATTGTCATGCATTGATTTTCATTCTTCCTCTTTTTAGGATTTTCATTGTTTGTGAGTTGGCATGTTAGTTCTTTGATTTTGGCTATCAAGTCTTCTTTTGATGAATCAGATGTAGTGGTTGATTTTTCATTTTTCTTACTAGACTTAGGTTTTTCTATTAAGTATTTTAAGTTTTCATGCCTGAAATATAAGGGTAGATTTTCCCCCATTTCTAAAAGGTGAAGAAAATATTGATTTTTATTTTTCATCATTAGGTTATCAATAGCTTCTTTTTCACTTTCTGATAGTTTAGGTTTTCTCCAATGTCGTCACCTTCAAAAGTGATGTGACCTTGAAAAGGTTGAATATTTTAGACTCCTCATGGGAATGGGTACTTTTTATATGTGTAAACACCATTGTTTTATAGGTAAATACCTAAGTGAATAATGATTTTGAGATTTTGTAGAAGTTTTGACAAAGTTTGAGCTAAAAAGATGGATAAGAGTGATTATTTTTAGCTTTATTTGATAGGAAGTTTAAGATTTGGAATTTTTTGATTGAATTAGATTTAGTTTTACTCAATACGTGAATAAAGTGAATATCCAATGTATAAAGTTTGGATGTTGGTTTGATTTTCTTAATATGTGAATAAAGTGAATATTCAACATATAAGGTTTGGATTTGATTCTTGATTCGATTGCTTATGAATTGCCTATAATTGAATAAAGTGAATATTTAATATATAAGGATCTTGATTGAGTTCAATTTGATGTGGTTTAATACATGAATAAAGTGAATATTCAACGTATAAGGGGTTTGATTCAATAAAATGTTATTAAACAACGGATAAAGTGACCGTGAAGGGAAGCATTGTACATTTTATAATTTTCTATTTGTTTAGAATTTTATTATTTGTGAGAGTTCTAGTACTTTCAATATTTTAATTTGACAAATCGTTCCAACATATTTAGCATATTAATTCAAATATTTAGAAAAAAATGTTTTATGATATAAAACATTTTTAGATAGACAAGTTTAGAAATATTATTTGGTTAAATCTAGTAGTTAATGTATGACCAAAACAATTTCAATCATTCTCTTTATTGTAAACAACCTCAAACGCCTCGTGGATTGACAATCATGAAATAATTAAAGTATGAGTATCAATGAAACTCATCACTTATTGGCATTGTTTCCATGGAAACTAAGGTGTTAGCAAAGATCAAGGTACTAACTTGCGTAATTCTGATATCCTCATAAATTTCCATTTAAAAATATCTTTTCCATACTCTTTATTTTAAAATAAAATATCTTATGGAGAAAACATGATTTTTTATTGTGCTTTGGACTATGTGGAGCTCAAGTATCGTTAAGAACTTCTATTTAGGAGGTTTTATTAAGAATGGTAGGATTTTATGTTTAGAAATAGAGATATGAGAGGTATATTTGTTAGAATAAACTTATAAAATGCCCCTCAAAATCAACTTGTGGAGAAAATTAATCAATAAGGAAGGATGGATGATGGAGTGGAAAATCCCAATGGATGAAACCATGGAAATGCCACACTAGGAAGGGCATTCACCTATCCCATATAATTGGACCTTAATGACCAAGCCCCTATGAAGAACATATCCCCCTCAATTTTACCAACCTTTAGGGGACTAGTCTCAGAGGATCCTGACCAATTTTTGTTTGAGTTCAAAGATTTGAGCTAAAATTATGACTATATGTTGGACACTCACAAGTTAAAGTTATTTCCCTTAACTCTAAAATACATAGGCATGAGGTGGTTCATGGACCTAAAACCTAATTATATCCATACTTGGGAAGAGATGGAGATGATCTTCTTGGATAATTTCCAATATTATTGTCAAGTTAGGGACTGAAAGATAGAACTCTTTAGGAATACAAAAAAAGGAGGATGAAAGTGTTGAGGACTATCTTGATTGATTCCTCTTCCTTCATAGGAGGTGTGGTACAAGTCTTGATATTACTCTTTTAAAAAATATATTCCTTAAAGGATTGGATGAAGACACACAAGAAGCCTTTAATCTAATGGGAAAAAGAGACATGAACAAATTGGAATTCAAATATATCATTGACCCTTTGTAGAAACTATTCCGAACTCACCCAAATTTTCATAAACATAAAGAAAATATTTCCAAAGGTGACATATTTAAACTAAGAGAAGAACTTACAAACTTAAAATGGATCTCTTATTTTAGCTTAACACAAATGTGGATAGGGAAAATATAGGAATACAGAGCTACTTATTCATATACTATCCAAGATATAGGAATAAACATGGGCTTAAGGACAGACTCTTAGATAAAACAAACATCTTCCTTGTCTGTGATTTGAAGCATGCCACTGATCAATGTGGACTATTGGCCTTGCTAAAGAATCACTTAAAATAGAATACAAAAAGTGAAGATGAGGTTTATTACACATCTCAGAGGCAAGCACAAAATTTTCCTTGAAATCAACACCAACCTCATGAACAAAAATACTAGGTTACAAACCAATGGAATACACCATGGTCATACCCTCAACCTTGGGCTCAATAAGTTCCACAAGAATGAAGTCCTCATTAGAATTCACAACCATATTATTATCCACAACCATGGAATCTAAACTCAAATATTCCACCATTTTAAAAATGTAACCCACAATTTCAACAATAGTGGAATGCACCATCAAGAAACTGGTCAACAATTTTATAATCGAAGAAGACCCCAAGGAAAACAATATTTTTAACTAGACCCACAAATTCTACTCCATCCAAATAACCTACCCAACCACAAATTCCATCTCAAACAATTGAAAATATAAAGAATGTAAGGTAGGAAATCCAATAGACACTGTTGAATCCAACAAGATCCCTCAATGAATTCGTGGATTGTAGAAACATACTATTACGATCGGGAAATATTAATTCAAAACCATCATCTCCAATTATAGAGTAATTCCCTAAAGACAAAGAAAAATTATAAAAGACACAACCCATAACTTTTCCTAAATAAAAATATTAACCATATGTAGACATGCCATTTCCATCTAGATTATTGAAAAATACAATACTTTGTAACCCAAGAGAGACAAGAGTTAGAATTGATTCAAGGATTAAAAAATTAAGTATTGGAATCCCTCTATTACAAGCTCTTAGAAATATCCTAGAGTTAAATAAAACTATCAAATAAATCTATGTTAAAACTCTAGGTAGAAGGAAAAATCAACCCAGAACAATACATGTTGATGGAAAACTGGCTAGCATATTATAAGGGAAGATGACCCTTCCAAAATATGGTGACCCTGGAAGTCTAATTGTTACAATCTATATTGGGGATGTGGAGATTCCAAATGTTCTAATTGAATTAGGGGCTACAATAATCATGATGACAATTGATACCTTGTCTAAATTGTCTCTTCTAGATAACTATCAACCCCAATAGTGTTACAAATGGCTGACCAATCTATTTCTAAACCTAATGGGATCATAGAGGATATGACTATCATGATATGAAGCATGTGATTATTCTGTAGATTTTATGGTTATTAAAAAAAAGATAAGAAAATTGGATATTCCATGATCCTAGGATGCCCGTGGTTAGCCACTTATATAACTCTTATTGATTGTAGAACAGGAAACATGATAATTACAAATGAACATGATTTAAAGAAACTATCTATATATCTAGCTACAAAACCTTTCACCACTTTGAAGATAAACAATGGTGGAAGGATGATTCTAGAGGAAGCAGAGGATGTTATTTCCTCACTAGATGTGGTTATAATACAAGAACACTTAGAACCGATCCAAAATTCATATTCTTATGAACTTCAGTCACAACCATTGGAGATAAAGGAAGATATGATAGATGAAAATAAACAACCAATAATCTATCCTTTCTCACAAAACATAGATCTGATTGAGTGTATCTTCCACAACATTAATGAAATCCACATATTTATGCTTCATAAGTGCCCCTTGAATTCATTATTGAGAGAATACCAATGGTAAATTCTCTCCACCTAGACACAAAACAACTACCTATTTTCCCAAGAAAAACATTGGCTAGTTAATAGTTGGTTGACTAGTCAAGAGGAGAATACCCTATTCAAGATTCTATGCTCTCATCCTCAAGATTTTGCTTGGGAATATAATGACATGAAGGGTATTCATCCCAGTATTTGTACACATCACATTTATATAATTGATTCTAGACTCAGTCAGGACAACCACAAAGGAGGATAAACCCTACCTTAAGAGATATTGTAAAGACTGAGATTGAGAAAATTCTTCGGGTAGGATTTATCTATCAATTTCAAATAACTAGTGGGTCTCCCCATTGGTTATAGTGCCTAAGAAGAATGGTAAATGGAGATTCTGTGTGGATTATAGGGAGTTGAACAAGGAAACACATCAAGACTATTTCCCTTTACCTTTATTGACCAAGTTTTGGATAATTTATCGAAAAAGGTATTTTTCATTCCTAGATGGTTTTAGTGGGTACAATAAAATCATGGTGGCACCTGAAGACCAAGATAATACCACATTCACTTTCCCATGGGGAAATTTTCTTACAGATTTTTACCTTTTGGCTTATGTAATGCTCCTGCCACTTTTTAGAGAGCCATGTTAACAATTTTTTTTGATCTCACTCATGATTATATGGAGATTTATATGGATGATTTTATAGTTTATGGAGAAACATTCCAAGAGGAAATAAATAATTTGGAAAAATTACTCTCTAGGTGTGAGAAACATCAGTTATCTCTAAACCATGAGAAATGTATTTTATGATGGAACAAGGGATAGTCTTAGGCCACCATATTTGACCGAGAGAATTAAGGTAGATCCGAATAAGGTCAATATCATTGCACAACTTCCATCACCCAAGAATTAAACTAAAGTAAGAAGATTTTAGGACATGCGAGCTATTATAGAAGATTCATTTCAGATTTCAGTAAAATAGCTTCTCACTATTTTCCCTTTTAACAAAGGATTCTGAATTTGAATGGACAAAAGTGTGTCAAAAATATTTTGACATCATCAAGGAAAAACTAACAAATACTCCAGTTTTAAGAGGTCTAAATTGGAATCTACCCTTCATATTCAAATTGATGCTTCTAATGAGGTAGTAGGAGTTGTGTTAGGATAACAAGAAGAAGGAGAGGCAATGTATGCCATTTATTACATTAGTAAAAACCTCTCCCCAACTAAAAGAAACTACACTACCATAGAGAAAGAGTTTCTTGCAGTTGTTTATGTAATTAACAAGTTTTACCATTACATTACAGGTTATGAAGTAATTATTCATATAGATCATTCTGCCATTAAATATTTAATGAATAAACCTTTGGTACATGGAAGAATTGTTAGATGGATTTTGTTATTGCAAGAATTCAACATAAAGATTATTGATAAACCAAGAAAATCAAATGTGGTAGCTGATTTTCTCTCAAGACTAACTATTTTAGGTACAGAGGAGCAGGTAAATGATGATTTCCCAAATGAGCATTTATTTGCAATTTCAATTGTCTCTCCTTGGTTTGCAGATATGGCTAATTACTTAGCTACATGGAATTTCCCATCTTTTCTCACACATAATTTTTTTAATTAAACAAAGTGTGATGTATACATGGTTTAATGGAATGTTTTTTAAATGTGGACTGATCATGTATTACATAGGTGTGTAGCTAAAGATAAGATATTTGATATACTTAGAGCATGTCATGATGAACCATTAGGGGGACATTATTCCATCAAAATAATGATCTTAAAAGTTATAGGGGTTGGATACTATTGTCCTTCTATGCATAAGGATGTCAAAAATTATGTGTGGAAATGCGATAAATTCCAAAGATGGGAAAACCAAAACTTACAACTGAGATGCCACTCCAACCTCAAGTAGTTAGAGAGCCATTTGAGAAGTGGGAATTAGATTTCATTGGACCAATTGACTCGAATTTTTAAGGAAATAAGTACATCTTGGTATGTATAGATTATGTGATAAAATGGGTCGAGGTATAAGCTCTCCAATATGTAAGGGATGAGAAGGTAGAAAACTTCTTGTATGAACACATTTTCAGTGATTTAGAGCACCAAGATCAATTGTTTCAGATTAGGGACCTCAGTTCATGTCAAATGTAGTTAGTTATTTTATGGAAACATATTAGTTAAGGCACAAGAAATCATCTCCATACCACCCTCAATCCAATGGTCAAGTTGAAGTCACTAATAGGGAATTGGAGAACATTTTGACCAAAATAGTAGATCTCTCAAGGAAGAATTGGGTTCAAAAATTACCCAAAGCAGTATGGGCCTACAACACCACTTGGAATAAAACCACAGGGTTCACTCCATATGAGTTGGTCTATGGGAAGAAACCTATCTTTCCCATATAATTTGAGATTCAGACCTTAAGGATAATTGTTGCATTAGGAATTAAATTATCGAAGCAAAGAATTATTGATGTGAATGAATTAGATGAGATGAGGTTACAGAATTACACCAAACAAATATAATCCAACATCAAATACAATTGTGGCATGACATCCATATCAAGAAAATAAAGTTTCAAAAAGGGGATTGGGATCTACTATTTGATTCAAAATACAAAGACTTTAAGGGAAGTTACAAACAAGATGGATGGGCCCATACCAAATTGATGAGGTATTCAATAATAGAACTGTGCAGCTCATCCCAATTGATGGAGAAAGAAGAGTGATGCTGGTTAATGGTCATCAACTTTGTTTATACCAAAAACCAACATCCAAAGAAGAATTCAAGAAGATGCTACAAGATAATTCAACTCTGAATTACTTGGACAAGGTTGCCTTGTCCAAGTCAACTCAAGGCTAAATTGATCTCTAAATAAAAATAATAAATAGGGATGGATAAAAACAAAAATGGTGGCCATATACCTATGAAGTGGTGGTTGAAAACAAGAAATGGTGACCATTCTTTCTAAACAAAGAGAAAATAAAGTGAAAATAAAATACAGGTGGCTGAAAACTAGTAATGATGGTCACCTAGGAATCATGCCATGAATAAGTGTATCAAGAAAACATGCAAAAAATCTAGTGCTGATAGAAGATGTGACAAGTGATTATTAATGAGGTATGTGCCATTACTCCCTTTTAAATGTTAAAAATTTTAATGATAAGATGTTAATTATTGATCTTATTCAAAATGATGACTCCCACTCGATGTCTCCTTACATGTTCCATATCCTCCTAATAAATTTCTCGCACACTTCTAATCAATCACTCACACATTCCCATTTACTCTCAAAACCTCTGTCATTTTATTACAATTGTTTAATTATAGCGAATTCATATTTTTCTATGCATAAAACCATTTTCATTCCTATATTTTATCCATTTTTGTGTTACTCATATGCTATCAATATTATCATTCCTATGCTCTAGTATTTTCCAGTCCTATACCACTACCATTTCTCTTTTCATACCAAAATGTGAATTAGGCTCCTCCACAAACCATTAATATTAGTTGAATTGTTATCGACACTAAATTAGTGGTGGTGTTTAAGAAAGTAGGATGGCTGGATTTTATTATCACATATGAAGAGTTCAACCCCAGGATGATAGAGGAATTTGCGAAGTGAACCTTGTGGAATGATATTCAAGAGTAAAAGGTACAAAAATATTATTCAATTCCTCCATTATTAGTCAAATTTATAGTATTCGGAGGAAGGAAAATTGGTAAATTTTAGGACTCCTTACTCTGAAATCATTAAAAGGTTTTATGTGGGGAAGAAAGAAAAGCTAGAGTTAGTTTTTATAACAAAGGGAAGGCCAAGGGCATTAAGAGAAGCACTTTTCTAAGCCATGGGAAAATGTGGCAAAATGGGTAATTAAATATTTTACTTGTGAAGGCCAATATGAGGTTATCCTTGGCCTGGTCTTGATAATTCGAATCCATGTGCATCATGGAAAAGCCAAAGACCAAAACAAAATTAATCTCCCACAATTCTTCTTGACTTTATTTCCTCCGCCAAAAATTATGTTGGGGTTCTCCATATCTAAAGTTCCAAGGGCTCATTCACCTTATTTGTAAGAATCACTTCATCAAGAAGCATAATGGGATAAAAAAGTGGATTAAATTTCAAAAGAAATATTCCCTTGAACCTATTATAGTTCCAAAAACAAGGCCCTCCATCCAAGCCAAGACAAAGAAAAGGCTTAGGTCATCTGGACCCACTCCGACTATAAAAGGACACCAAACTGAAAATGTCCCCTCATAGGAGGAACAAGAGGAAGTAACCATAATGAGAACCTTAAACCAAACACCTCATACTTCTCCATATGCCTTTACATCCCTTGTAGACCCTATTTGTTAAGAAGACATTATGAACACTGCAACCATTGCTAAAGAGTCCATCCTTCTGAAAAGGAAATACACCTATGCTTGAAGGTGAGCCTAGCTCACCTATTGACACTGAAACCTTTATTCCCCAAGTTTTATCCATTTCCAAAGTGGAGTATGAGCTACATCAAGCTCAAGAAATGCTTAATCAATTGCAACTTTCCTTGTAAGAAAAAGATGTAATAATTTCTCAATGGAGGTAAACAAAGATAAGAGAATTTAATTTCTCAAGTAGTGGAGAATAAAATGGAATAATCCCACAACTTCAATAGATTGTATAGAAAAAATAATACATAATTCAATCAATATAGTCTAGAACTGAAGAATTTTCTACTGAACTTGCACTTTTACAAATATAAAATAGATCCTATAACAACCACTGACCAAATGATTCAAATAGATTTTGTATTTCCATAAATTATTATATTAAGAGGGATGGTCAAATGGATGCAGCAGTGCTATGATCTTAGGAAAGTAGTAGATGAGAACAATATATTAAGAGAAGAAAATAAAATACTCCAGGATAATATGACTATGCTCTACCACTTGTATGAACAAGCCCTTGCTTGTAGAGCACCCTCTAATTTTTATGCTTTATTTATGAAAGAACAATTTTTCAAATGGAAAGCCTCTAGGATCTGCTCCACTGAATCCCCTGAATTTGAGAATGACAAAAAATTCATGGGAGCATATGTAACATATGATACAGTTGGGAAAAAATTGTTATGTGAATTTTATGTTCACAAATTTCTACTCCCTGAATAGGTAGAAATACCAATTAATGTATGTAGGGGAGGTGTAGTTAAGATATTTTATCTCCACACTAATGAATCAATCCATATGGTGGGATCTAAGGGGAGATTACCCTAAAGAATAAAATAATGCAGGCCTCCTCATGAGGCATGATATTCCAGCACCGAAAGTTTCTTAAAGAAATATACACGCCCAAATTTATTACCTACAACTGGTGGAAAAATATAAAGAAAACATCTCCACTTGTGTGTTTGATTTCAAGGGGTATGTACTTCAAAATTTTAATATATCCTTCTTTTCTTGCCAACAATGATATGGATTACTTCAAGAAGTATGGAAAAAGAAAGAGGTTATATCTCCAACTAACCTTAGATGGTCAGTAAGGAGAGAAAAAGAAATATGCAAAATCATGCTAGAAATGCAAGAAAAATGGGTAGGTATGATATTTTGACCACCATTGATATTAGCACTAGTGCCTAGATGGAATAACACACCGGAAAAATAAAGCTGAGATCTAAAAATGATGGAGGGAAACAATAATCAATTTTTTGGGTTTAACAATCTAGAAGAGGAAACATGGCTTACTTTCACTAATGAATACAATTACACAAGAATAGTAGAAGCCTTGAACAGAAACCCTATAACATGAGGACCTACTAATCCCTAAGTGTGGGGGAGTGATGAGCCTTGTTAATTCCCATGTAAACCCCATTTTTGTATCATCATTTTGTAATTAGACTGATATTAGCATTTTGTAATTAATACTTTAATATATTTAAAAGGAAGTTTTGTGCATAAACCTTGTTCATTTTCATCTTATCTATGCTTCTTTGAATGAGTTGAAATAAATTTGTATATGTGCTAAAAATGTGAATGAAGGACCTATCTTAAGCCTAGTGCAGGACTCATACATAACCCAATACATGACTCACCTAAGAATTGGCGCATGACTTGCTTTAAGCCTAGTGCAAGAATCATGTTATAAAGTGTAGGACTCAATTTGGAGTGTAGGAATTGCATTATAAAAGTGCATGACTTGTATGAAGAAAAAAGGAATTGGACAATAAGGAGATGAACTAATCTAGTCAGCACACATGTTACATGATGAAAGGAGCATTGAATGTGTATTATCATCTAGTCATCACGCGACTTACATAGATTATGAGAGTCCAATTTAACATCAAGTTTAGTTGGAAAGAGGAAACACATGGGTCGTAACATTTATTAATGAAATGAAAATCACCATTATTCAAGGGATTCAAATGCATAAGTTTACAATCCTATAAAATCTCTAAATATAGTGGATGAGCGATGATTAAGGACTCCACTCGAAGTTAGCAAGATAAATCTAATCAAAGTGTGATATGCACTTGTTATTTAAAACTTGTAACTCCTTAACAAGTAATTGTTCTCGTAGAAATATGTTAGTTAATTATTAGTTAGCTCTTGCAAATAATCAGTCCTCTTATGATCTGATGAGAACTAAACTTATTATTAAAATCGTTTGTATTAGAATTAGTGTGGTTGGTTTATGATGAAAGAAAGTATTGTATTACATTTAATAAAGTGCATGATTCTAAGTTAAATCTTGTTGTGTAGTTTTTAATCCTCGAAAATAGATCGAGGAAGAATCAAGGGCCAATCCTCCCAATGTGAAAGGAATCATTACATGTTTTCTTAATTTTCTATTTATGTAGCATTTGCTTATTTACAAGGATTATAGTACTTTCAAGTACTTTTATTTTGATAAATCATTCCAACATATTTAAAATCTTAATTCATAGATTTAGGAATCTCTTTTTTTATGTTATCAAAAATTTATTAGATAGACAAGTTTAAAAATAGTATTTGGTTAAATCTAGTAGATAATGCATGTTCAAAACAATTTCAATCATTCTCTTTATTGCAAATATCCTTCGACACCGCCGGATTGATAATCATGAAATTATGAAAGTATAAGTATCAACAACGCTTGTCATTTTTATTTCTTTTAGTAATATTTCCAAATGATGTGGTTCTACAAAAATTGATTAATATTTTTCTTACAACCAAAATATGATAAGAAAACAACAAAAAACAATCTTTATCATTTCTAATTCTCAAGATCGCTCAAGAGCATAAGAGAAGAGCATACATGGATTTAATCAAAGAAAAATGGATCGAGATGAATGCAAAATTCAAAATTTATCACTTTTATCTTGTAAATTAGAGCTAGAAATGCATATAAAACAATAGGAAAATGAAAAAGAAGATGCTGAAAAATTGAGAAAATAAGGTGAAATTTACCACAAAATGCTAGCGCACCTATTGTGATGCTAACACACATGATGATGATGGTAACACACTTTTAATATTGTTATCACATATAAGAGAGTAGTAACACAAGTAAAGGAATGCTAACACATGTAACTTTGACGATAGTGTAGGTAAAAGAAATGCTAGTGTAGGTAAGTCGACGATAGCGTAGGTAAAAGAATGCTAGTGTAGGTAAGTTGATGGTAGCACATGTAAGTGAATGCTAGTACAAGTAAGTTGATGGTAGTGCGGGAAAGAGAACGCTAGTGTAGGTAAGCTGATAGTAGTGCAGGTTAGTGAATGCTAGTATACGTAATCGAACACTAGTGTAGGTAAGTGACAATAGTGCGGGAAAGTGAACACTAACACAAGTAAGATGATGATAATGTAGGTAAGGGAATTCTAGCGCAAGTAATTTGATGGTAGTGCAAGTAAGTGAACACCAACATAAGTTATGATATGGTATCACACTTAATGGGCTATGTAAACACACCCAAAACCATGAAGACATAGGGAACCTATAGTTGCAAAAAAATATTGTGAAATCCAACCAAAATGACTAGTTTTTGATAACTTCTAAAGAGAGCTCACCAATGGACCTGAAAAAGTTATTATTACAATGAAAACACTTCAAAATTAATGGTAAAAGTTAAAATGACAAAAAAAAAAAAAAGAAATAAATTTGTGGGTGTCCCACGGGATCATGCCAAAATGTGTACAAGGAAAATTGAAACAATGAAAGAAACAAACAATACAAACAAACTTGATCCTTCTTCACATTCTCTTGCAACCTCAGATGAGATGGCTGAAGTGTGGAATGAAGTACCACACTTTTGAATCTCCTTCAATGAGTTGTTTTTGGATGCTCCAATATTAATTCCAAATGGAAGAATTATGTGCTATGAGCAATGGATGGATTTTTTGATCAAATGGGAAGCCTCATGACGTGCAAATTCTAATGGAAATTTGATAGAGTAATGTTACAAATGCCTTAAGCTTCCAAGAGATGATTTGTGAAGGAATGAGTCTCTTATTTATAGCTAAAGGAGAGGTCATGGATTGTGGATCAAGATTTGAATGAGTTACAGGTTAATGAATACATTTTCCTGATTTAGCAAGTTGATTTGGTCTGTGCAGTTGGCTAGTTTGAATAAGAATTTAAGGGGAAATGAATTTGAATAGTTGGCTCTTGAATTATTAAATTGTTTTTGTAATTTTTCTTCCTCCTTTGTGGGGTTTTATAACTTGAGTGGAGTGAGCTAGTGAAGTGGATTTTAGTAGATAAATAAATTTTATTTTATTTAAATAGCTAATTAAATTAGTTAGGGAGTGTAAGTGTATGGTTTATGCATGATAGAATTAATTAAATTAATTCTAATGATATGTGGGTGAATTCTAATGGGATGTGGGAGGATAGTGGTCTACAATGTGATCTAGAATTGATTTGTTACATTGTGTAGATGATAGGGATGATTAGGAATAGGTATGTATTTTTAGGGTGTCTATATAGAGGACTAGAGGAATGAGTATGCTAAGACATACTATGGGCACTAGATGACCAATGATAAGATTTGGAAGGAGTATGTGCACTAGAGGATTAATGAGGAACTCTATGGATGTGAGAATGAAGAGAAACAATGGGTGAAGATGAAGGCAGTTCAAGATACATATGAGAGATAGAGCTGTGAGAGGTAGTGCGCACAGTTGAAGGTGTGTCAAAAGAATTAGGAGGGATAAAATGACTTGAGATAGTGTGTATAATCATAAGCATAGGAAAGAACATATAAGTGATAGAGATGTTAGGGAAAGTGTGTGAAATCAAATACCTATATGTAGATGTAATATGGGGAGGAATATAAATTATAGAAGAATGACTAGGAAAACAAGGAAAAATTTATTCAAAGGGAACATCTCTAATTATGATGACCTTTTGATTATGAATAAAATTGAAACATTTATTAATAAATAATGGAATGGACCTAAGATCATGTATCTAAGAGATAACTAAACATAATGCACCAGAGTTAATAGAAGAAAAAACTAATAATGAAAGTGATGCGGTGATAGAGTTGTTGTCACTTGAGATTGCACCCTTTCTGAAGTTAGGTTGAGCACCTCAATGAAACACTGAAAGACCTTCAAAGTGTGGGACAATGGATCCTTCAAGGTCAATCTCCAGAGGAAAGGATAGTTCCTTCCACTCTAGTTCACTGCAACTAATCTAACCAACACTATAATCTACTACTAACTAGTTCTAACCTAATCTTTCTAAGGAATCAATATTTTAAAAGAGGAAATACATAATGAAATATAAGGTTATGGACCAAACTGAAATTTGATTCTATCCTTGAGATGAATAATGAGAGGAAAAAGGAAAAACTAAAAGGAGAGGAATAATCTACATTCAAGTTTACAATTTTCTCAACTCGATTCTTTACATAAATGACACAAAGGATTGAAATCATGTAAATATAGCTCACACACATCATACCATAAAAAAAAAAATAAGGAAATAACACATTAGCAAAATTTAAAGATAATAAGGAAATCCAAAATAACACGATATCATTGATTAGAGTATGCACAATCTATTACAATAATGGTGAAGGCACTGAGTGCATTGCACAAAACCAACATAGAAGTCTACAACTTAAAATACTTGGCCACACAAAAGGGAAACATAACTTTACATTTAGGAGAGGATATTTTTAATTAAAATGAGTTATATTTATAGAAGGATAAGTGGGAGGGGAGATCCAAAATCAAGAAGATCACCCACTTTTTCAACCACCAAGGACCAATCAACATTCAAGTGTGCAAACCCAACATGGGCACTAGATATTTTTACGAGAACCCAAATCGAAAAATGGCCATGGGTCATTTTTCTACATTTTTGGCCCAAAAACATTAACATGACCCAAAATTATTAATAACATGTAGTTATCCTCAATACCTTTCCAACGGTACTAATTTTATCTTATTTGGTGACTTGGATCAAAAGATATGAGCATTTAAAGATCCCCATGCCATCTAGCATACTTAACAACAACACAACCATAAAATTTAACCTCCAGGTCACCCTTGCTGATATGTTAAGTCCTCACTAGTTCTTGGAGTATCACTTTTTGTTCCACATAATTCCTTTCTTTTTGTGGATTTTTGTGTGGATTTTCACTTTTTCATGACTCGCACCTCTTTTTGTGGAATTTTCAAGTATTGCAAAAAAATTAGGCTTCCATGGAAAGTTAGGGATCCACTGAAGTTTAATATAGTATGGATTTTTGATGTTGTATAATTTAGGCTTGCACATAATTTTAGGTTGCATAGAGATTTTTCGTATTTCATAGAAATGTTGTCTTCTCGTAGAATTTTAGTGTAGCGTTGATTTTTGGTGTTGCATGGAAATTTAGGATTCAATAGAATTTTAGAGAGCTACATATTTTTAGGCTCCTATGAAATTTCAGGGGCCATGAATTTGAGGGATCTACAAAATTTTAGGGGGACGTGGATTTTTTTTAGGTTTGTGCGGTTTTCCCTTTGATGTGTGGATTTGTTGTCCAAATAATCATGAGTGCTTAATTTGAAAATATTTTTATGACCTCTAGGATACATCTACCTTATAGATGAGTGAACTATTGACTTTGTGTACCTATTGGGCACAAAGTCAGCATATGACTAAAATTTGATCTTAAAATCTCTAAAACTCACCTTGAACTTTCCTAATCTATCAAACTGATCACGAGTCTAAAAATTTACCAAGAATCCCTTTTGTGCAACCTAACTTAACTCTCCTTCAGATCTACAACACGCATCTCTATTTCCATGTATGGTTCTACATTGGTTTAGATGATCTCATGTTTGTCACGGAAAAAAACAAGATTGCTTGACCTAGGTAGAGATGAAGAACATTCTCTGTTTGAACCTACATGATTTTCCACCTCCATTAAGTTCATCATGTCCCCAATAAACTATTTGTAATTACAAAAGTGCTAATAACTTGTACAACACCACTTATTTAAGGAATATCACACAAAAATATTGAGGGAAGGAATCTCAATCAGTGATCAAAAAATAGGTAAAAAGAAGGGACCCCAACAACAAAATAGAAAATAAGAGACTAACTAAACCTACTATGTACAAGGTGAAACATGAGCTTCTATATAATAAGGCTTAAGATAAATCCCATTAACTAGGATTTGGAGTACCTCCCCACTAAGATTTTATAGTTCAAATGAATTAGTTTTCTTACAAGCTTACTAATGTGTGGTCCACTCCATAGTGCATAAAATTTAGAGTACCTTTTGAGTTTGCCTACATCCCACTTCAAAACAAGGTCTCCTTCTTTGAAGGTCTACTCTCTAGCTTTCCTATCAAACCATTTCTTATTCATCTTTTTATGTTCTTACAATTTGGTCATGGATGACTACCCAAAATATTCTAACACAACCAAATTTTCCAACTTTACTGCTATCTCATCTTCACCTTCGATTCCAACTCATGGGATGTTTCTAATGAAAGAAATTCAAGATATAATAGAAGCCTAGCCTCTCTAATATAGACAAGGACTAATGGAGAATTACCTATTTCTCTTTTTGGTGTATTATTTTCATCCCAAATAGATTGCTAAATTTTTTTGTTCCACTACCTTGGATTCATTTCTATTTTCCTTTTCATGATCTTGATCAAATTATTGTTGGTGGATTCAGCTAGGCCATTACCTTGAGGGTAATAGTTGAAATAAGTATTTAGATAAATACCATGTTTGAGATCCCAATAAGACATCTTAAATTCCACAAAATATTTGACATTGTAGTCATTTTAATGTTCCCTAATAACAACACTCTAATCCCATGTGTGATGGCCTATCACCAAACGGGCATTGAGCACTCAACTGGGCATGCGTGGGCCGAGCCCCTCCTTTATGTGAGCATTATGAGAAGATTCCATTGATAATAGATTAAATGTAGAAAAGTAAATGATCATGCATACATTTTGAAGGCATAGGATGAGTTATTATATCAATATACCCATTCCTATCAGAGAATCATCATACAAAAGCATATTTGAGTCATGACATAAAGAAAAGATACTAGGGTTTGTACCCATGAACAATATATTTATATTGATCATAGTTCTAGTAACCACATTACATCCAAGGGGGTCATAATAGACAAGACAAACATGACTCATGTATCGAGACCCTAGATATACTTCCTATATTACATAAAATTTCACGAGACCCATCCCTCTAGATATTATGTCATTCTTACAAACCTTCTGCTGGTAACCCCAACCCCTAGAACATCCTACTCTTTCTTGCAGAATTCACCTTTCATCTTCTTTGAGATGATTAAAAGCTTCCCCTTATCAACCTCTCTCAATTCAGGTGTGTCTTCCTTCCTGTAGAGCATCTCTATAAATAGGTTTAGCACCCATTGTCATTCCTTCTTCTAGGAGAAGATTGCTTGCCAAGTGTCCATGTGGTCCTCAATGGAGCATGCTTCTTACGATCTGATCTCTCCACTTTCCGCAATGATGTCTTTCAAGAATTTTCTATGCATGGAATATTATTTCATTGACCACAAAATTTCCAAGTTGGCTCTTATCCACTCAAAGACACCTAGTCGAGTCAAATTTTTCCTCAAGTGATTCTTGGAGAGCTGAAAATGGCTAAGTCTTGAGATCCTTTGTTTTGCCTTGTACACATGCCGTGGTTTCTACTAAACCCTTATAAAACCCCTGTCATGCATGATTTTCCCCAGCGCGCCCTTCTTCTTAACTAGACCCATGTGCACACGCGCCCTTTGGTGCTTAACCAATATTTTGAGGCCCAACATCACCCCACACTAATTTTTTTCTCTATCCTCAGAAACATCCTCTCTCTAAAGAATAAATAATGGTGGGGACCTTGAATGGTTGGAATAAAGAATGAAGGAATGAAGAATGAGAAATGGAAGAAATAAAGAATGGAGGAATGAAGAAGAATTTGTTTATTGCTAAAGGATGAGTGGGAAATCCTTCCTTATATCTACCTCAATATTTTCCCATGCATCCACTTCACCCTACGCCTATTGATAGAGGTCACCTACTAGAGTGCTTACCTCATCAAAACTTAGTTCATCATCCTTAGCATTCAACGTACTTACAATATCTTCCAACTTTTTTCTCGAGGTCGTCAGTGCATCCATCTTGTGGGTGATCTAGGGATATAATTCCTTAAGCGGTTTTTGATTGAGCCCTGTAAGGTCTCGATGGATTATGACTCCTTCTCTACCTTGGCTAGGATTTTATCCCACTCCCCTGTTTCCCTTATTTTTCTTCATAAACTTCTTGAGATCTCGCCTCATGTGTGTAGTAACTAGAATTCTTTCTACTATATTCGTGTTAGTGCAATTTTCATAAGCAACTTCATCTATCTATGTGGTGGCCTTTATAGTGGCAAGGAGCTTAGTGTATTGAGTAACTATCTCCACAACCTTCTACTTTTCCTCTTTCTCCTGGCACACCAGTGCCTCTTCATTGATTATAAGGCAAGTGGCCGCATTTCCATCATAAGGGTACAAGTCAAATCTTCCAGGCATTACAAGGTCGATTCATATTTCTTCTTGAGCAAGTGCTAGGTCTAGATGCTTCAAGATAATAACATCTATAATCATCTCAATTTTCTTATATACCTCGCGCACCTTTACCTTTTCCTCCCTCAGCTCATGCCTTAATTGTTCATTGATCAGCTCTTCTTGCTTCAGATCCTTGCTCTTTTAAATGAGCTCCTCCTTTTTCTTCTCCAATTCTCCTTCCAATAATCTCACCATGTCATTCCTCCCAAAAAGTCTTGCCTCCACCTCAACCAACACCTTTTTGAGTAAATTAGAGACCTGCTCATTGGAAAACTATTGATCATTTACCATTAGGTTTACTCCGTTGGTCTTCTAAACCTTCATTATCACCCTGGTTAACTTCAAACTCAAGATCATCGACATGGGACTCAAATTCCCAAGATAACATTTTCTGGTTCGTGGGTATGTGCCTTCTTCTTTAAATGAAGAAATTGTCAGGAGTTGGTTTGTAGGCACAATTCTTTGGAACCGTGCGCACCGTACCTTGTTTAGATCATGGATATAACCCATTCCCTATCCCTACATTAATACCACACTCTTTCCAAGCTGTGTGTTAGGAAATAAGGGATAAAATATGTGGAATAATCCCTCTCACAAAATCACAACTGTAAATAGAAACTAATATGCGAGAAAATATTACGAGATCTCAAATAAAAGTATAGAATAAAATAACACAACAAAAAGAGACAATGTTTAATGTGGTTCACCCAATTTGGGCTACGTCCACAAAGAATCACTTGCTAAGATTTTATTACAAGCCACCCTCTCTCTTAATACAATACCGGATCTGTTTGGAGCTATGCTCAACAAACTCTCTGAAATTCACAACCGAATTCAAAACACATTTGCAATGTTACATAATTCCTACCATATGCACAAAACCATATAAATAGGTAATTGATTAAGTAATTTTACAAAACCATGGCTATCAAAACCATGGGCCAAAACTGTCCCATAAACCTATGGGTCAAAAATCCCGCCCATATGAGAAAAGCATGTTTCCCAAGATATCTTTGGGTATGTTTTAAGGCCAATTTTTTTTTAGGGGCTACGCCCTGAACTCCCTCGGGTGAAGACAATTGTGGAAAGTGCATAGTACTCTTAGTGTACAATATTTAACACTTTCTCACATGAAAACAAGATCCACAACCTAGCACTATGTGTGTTGCCTTTGAAAAGCTCACCGCTAAGTGGGTTCTCCACCCATGCTTCCATACTCCTTTCCTATGCTCTCTTCTTCTATCTCCTTGAATATGTCATTAACACTTCACTTTACTTCAAGCTCTACTAACTTCTCTATTATACCCACTACTTTCTATGTGTGTCCTCTTCTATCTGCTCCTTGGTGAGGTTGGGGTCCTCTGATCCTTAGTATTTACTTCTTCACTCCCCTTTTCCTTGAGTACCTTCCTCTTCTTCACCCTTTTCTTCACTCCTTTCTTCCTCCGAGTTGTGTACATCATACATGGGATGATCCTAAACTTCTTCATCCTCACTGTCATCTCTTTCACCCCTATAGGCCTCCAAGCTCTCTATCTCTTCGAGTTTGCCTTCCCCACTACCTTATGCTTCTTCTTAATTGAGGATTCTTCTTCCTCTTCCTCTCTAGCAGGTGATTCCTTCCTTGGTGCATCCTCTTGCTCGACACCTCTTCTTCGGAGTTTCTATTCATTCTCCTTGATGGGAGACTTCTTCCTATGCACGTATGTGCTCGACTTGGCACCTACCTCTACAAGCATGCCCATATCTTGTGTTGTCCTCACACTCGTGCTTTCTTCTTTGGTGTCTCTTCCCTCTCCCTCTTTCTTGGCATGGCCTTCTTCCTACTAGTGGGATCCTCTAGGATGGAGACATCATTCTCCAAGTAAGTGCCATTTTCATATTTGGGCCTAATGCACAAGTATACTCTTGTTCGGTTCTTCCAAAAATTGGAAATGTCATGGGTTTTGTCATGCACACCTCATGGGAGACATACTTCTCCACATAAGCACACTTCTTGGGGTATACGAGATTTCTCCGTAAGTCATGGTGGTCTGGTCCACCTCGCTAAGGTTGAACCTTAGTATTTTAGCTTCCTTGAAGTAGTTGACCCTGCTTGGAAATATTGTGTAGTGAAAGAGAAGGGTAATTTACACCATGGGCTCTTGGTCCCATCTGATAGAGTGAACCTACCAATGCAAAAGTGCTGATAGAAAATGAACTCAACTTCTCCATCTACTAGTGTTGGAAACTATTTAGGTATCCTCCACTTAGCCCCAAATGCGTCGCGCATTCACTTGTACCATTTCTCTAGGTGTGCCTTGTGGGCGGCCGTCATGGTGTTGCATGTGTATTTTTCAAACATCTTCACGGGGAGAGGTCTTCATCTAGATAATCCCATATGAAATTCTCTAGCCCATTAGGCACTCCAATTTATGAGAAGACAATGGTGAGAAGAACATTGCCAAACATAATCTTATCTCCTTCTTGCATGGTGCTAATGATCTCTTCTGCAATGTAGGCAGACATGTTATAGATGGTTCCTTCTGAAATTTTCGACACACATTCAACCATGCCTTGTTTACCTGTGTCCACCTCTCTTGACCATTTAACTTGGTTACTAGGCATGCGACCATCCTCATCATGGGGTCGGAGATATCAGGGATGTTGAAGTAGCGAGACCCCTTCTTATAGTCATACTCTTCCATGGTCTTCTTAATAGCCTCTTTATCCTCTAGGTCATCATCTAATGAATATCCTTCACAGATCAGGTGGTAAACTTAGAGATGAGTTGGGGAGTTATGCACATTCTATAGGCCCACAAAGTAGAAGTGGTCCTCGTGTATGCACAACATCAACCATTGGTATACTGCTTGAGCTTGCCAAAATAGGGAAACTCATAAAGTTGTAGTAACCTGACCTTCTCCAATTTTACCTTCACCTCATCATTGTAGATTGGCATCCCTTCTAGTGTCCTCTTATCTATTGGATGAACTAGCTCTAATGCCATCTCCTTCTCTATGGTACTTATGTGATGGTTGTAGTCGCTCATGGCCATCTTCCTCACATGGGATACCCATTATTTCCCAAGTAACACTCCATCTAGGTATTGCATCTCCACATACCACTCCTCATTGAAACTAGTGGTGGTAGTCATTTTCCTTTTCCCTTTCCCTTCTTAGGTGAGACGATTGCCTTATTTGGTGCCATTTTCTTGTTGGGTTAAAAATAACTTTTCCTTGCTCCTCCTTCCTCACTCTTCTCAAATATGTGGCTCAACTCCATGAAAAATCCTTTTAATCCCATTCCCTAAGCTGTAGAACCCTATCCTGAAAACCCCTTCCATAAGACGGATATTCCACTGAAATATTCTTCCCTATGCCCATGTACTCCTTCCACTCGGTTCACAGATCACCCTAGTCATGCACTTCATATTTTCACTCTTCTTTCTTCACACAAATATTTCTTCATGGATGCCCTAGTTTGCAAGAGCTCTTCAATCTCGTAATAGCAAGGTAAATAATGATGTTCCTGACCCTTTACTTATAGATTTTTGTCTATCCCCCATAATAAATGCTATGCCACCTACCAATGTACTTAACATTAAATGCATCTTTTTCCACTAAAGCTGATCTTAAGCACTCTTGCCCATGTGCCCAATCCTACATGAAAATCCTTACAAAATTTTGGCTCACAAAAATCCTTAATGACTAAAGATTCTTATGTGTGCACTTGCAGCGCCAAAGGAACTTCTTCTCTCCTTGACCTAATTTTTTTCCCTCACCTTCCTCATGTTATTTCTACGCTTCTCATCCTCTATATGTTATCCTCGTAAATCCTTATCCTAACATAAAAATTTATCATCCACCTTTTCCATGCATGCTCTCCTACCTTATGCACTTTTTAGATTTTAATTCAGGCCATTAAAACACTACTTTCATTTCTAGCCTCTATTTCACTTCGCTCTACTCCACCCCACACTAAAACAAATGAGCAGTCCTTTGTGCATACACAACCTTTGAAAGTAATGTGGTTACCGGTGAACAAGGTGCGTTAAAAAACAATAGAAAGGAACATGTGATAAGAAAGGGAAACACAAGGAAAAGAAATGCATTAAGGGAAATCCTAGGCTAACTAGCAAAATTGCCTTATTTACAAACACAAGACTTATTTATAGTAGGGATTCAACCTACTCCCATTGAAATGACTTGGTAGTCTCGTCCCATCCAACACTTGTAACTAGAAAGCACTTGAATCAAGGATGTATGAGATGATGTATGGTCCCAACTAATGGAATTTCAACTTCCTAGGATGGCACAAAATTTAGAGTCATATAACAAAACCATCTACCCTACCTCAAATTGTTTGTTTTTGATATGACAATCATGTCATGCTTTTTATCTTGTCTTCTCTGTCTTTTGACTCCATCTAGCAAGTGATCACCTTTCATCTAGCTGCATTAATTTATCAATCCTTTCTTCAAGTGCTTTTCATCATCAATCGTCTCTCATGCGCACTATACGCATGATGGTAACATAAATTCAATTGGTAGAATAGTCTCCACACAAAATACCAATTGAAATGGTGTGGCCTTGTTCAATCTCTTATAGGTTATTCTGTATGCCCATAGAACAACTGATACCTTTCCATCCCAATCTTGTATTCCAACATCAAAAATTTTGGTTAACATTTGACTTAGTATTTTGTTAAATGCCTCAACAGTTCCATTCACTTGGGGATGATAAGGGGTGGTCTTGTGATGGGCCACCATAAATTTTACCAACATAATCCTAACCATTTCATTTAGAAAATGTGTACCCCTGTCACTGGTCAGGCTTAAAGGACATCCATACCATTGATTATGTTCTCCCATAAGAATCTAGCTAATTTCATTGTAGTGCAATCCCTTGTAGGTACTTCTTCTACCCATCTTGTCAAGTAATCGGTCAAGTGATGATGTAACGTGAGCCACTCCTTCACGCAATAGGTGAAATAGGTCCTACAAAGTCAATTTCCAACTTTTCGAATGGTTATGTGCTGGTTATTGGTCTTAGGGGCATCTCATCCCTTCTCCCAAGTTTTACCAAGGCGCTAGTAATGGTCACATGCCTTGCAAAACTCAATACAATCCTAGTAGATACTCTCTCACCAAAGTCTGACAAGTAGAATCTTCTACACGGTTGCATTTCCTACATAGTGTCCTACAATCCCACCATGTGATTTTTCCATAATTGCAACACACTCATGTTCTAATATGCATCCGTGCGAGAACCTCATCTAACCTAACTTGTATATATCTCTACTAATCAACATGTAGGGAACAACACGTATAGCCAACTAATTTCTCTCCAAAGCCTTCATTCCTTCCGATGCCACACCGTTTTAAGAAATACTATAATATCCTCTAAGTCAAAGGGCACACACCACAACCTAAATAGTTGCACATCTGACATGGTATTCTCAATGCTGTGCACATCCTCCCCTAAGTTAATTCTTGATAAATGATCAGTGTCTGAATTACTCTTTCTGGTTTTATCACAACCGAAAACTCAAATTCTTGAAATAATAAGACCCAACGACATATGTTCCCTTGCAAAATAGGATTTCTCACTAATTACTTCAAGGCCATGTGATTTATTTAAAATATGAAGGGTGTTTCTAGCAAATACGGTCTAAACTTATGCAACACATAGATCATTGAAAGTGCTTTGTGCTCAGTAGTGGCATAGTTCTATTTTGTTGGTGTCAACTTCCTACTTGAAAAACAAAGGGGGTGATCAAAAATACCCTCACCAGGTTGTGCTAACACTACTCTAATGTCTATCCTGAGGTATCAACATGCATATGGAAAGTTTTATCCCAAGAGAGAAATTGTAATATGGCTGCGGTGACAAGTCTATCCTTCAAATTTTTAAATGAAAACTGCACGTGCCTTTTCCTAGTAAAAGGCACTCTTGTGTTTTAACAATTTTTCCAATGGTGCCACGATATTGGCATATCCCTTAATAAATTTAATGTAATATACCATATGTATAAGGAATTTGTGCTTTCGCACTCACGATTGGTAGGCTCCCTAATCCCATAATAACTACAAATTTGGCGGGATCCACAAGAAAACCTTCCTTACATATAATATACCCTAACAAGGTTCCAAATGGAGTAGTAAAAACACACTTCTTAATGTTTAGGGATATCCTCAACTGCCAACATCTCTCAAACATAATCCTCAAATTGTCGCAATAATCTTTTACTAGTCCATACACAGTTTAGTCATCTAGGTAGACTTGCAAAAACTTATAAATGAAGTCTTGGAATGCTTGTACCATAATGCACAAGAACATATTGGGCACATTCTTCAATCCAAAAGGCATGAATGTGTAGGAAAATGTTCCCCATTCAAGTGGTGAAATTCATCTCGCTTACGGTCTTCCTTTGAAATCCGACTTGGTAATACCCTGAGAATCCATCTGTGAAGGAATAGACCTCGTGCCCAGCTACTCCCTCTAGGATTTCTTCAGTGAAGGGGGTTGGAAAAGGGTCAATGACACATACTGCATTCAGGTCCCTATAATCAACATAGATCCTTATCCTTCCATCCTTCTTAATGCTTATGACCATTGGACTTACCCATTCTAATTCCTCCATAACTTCAATGATGCATGAAGCAATCATCTTGTCTATCTCTTCTTTGACCTGTACACACAAATTTGGATTCATCCAATACAGCCTCTTCCAGATCGGGTGCGCACCTTCCTTCAACTTGATCCTCATTTCCCCCAAGGAGTGGTGAACTCCTTTAAGTTCATGGTACCCATGTGGGAACAAGTCCTGAAATTCATGCAAAAGGTCAATGATCTTAGAAATCTCTTTCTCGACCAATAATCCCCAACGATAGCTTCCTTAGGTTCTGCCTCTGAACCAATGTTAACCTTCTTTGTTTTTAAGGGCTCATGGTAAGCACACGCTCACTCATTAACACTATCTATGACTTCGTGCATACCTTCAGTATGGTTAACATCCAAACTCTCCATCTCTTTGCCATATATTATGTAGACCAAATTTCCTTTTTATTTTTCCCTACATGCGCACTCAAGCTGTATCTCCTCTGATTCTTCCTCATCAAGGTGTGGTTCTAGACTAGGTTCACCCAATAAATCTGATATCCTATCTTCTTCCATGGCACTATCTCCCATTGTTAGGCACTTAACAACCTACAACACTCTATCCATTGATGGTTTAGTGCTTCGATATTCGAAAGCTTGAAGAAGGTTAGTTGTTAGATCCTGCCAATTTCCTATTTGGTAGCGAATCTCGGAGTGTATATATCATACATGCACACATCCTTGCAAGGTGAAATATAACTTAGACACCCATAATGAAGGTGGAAAATATTTTGTGCTTTCCATCCAGGCCTTCTCACATGCTTGAACGTGAAATGAGGTGGGTCCTTTACCAAGGTAGACTTGTATGATAGTGGGCACATCACTTACGGAGAGCCTAATAGAGAACGTGACTCTCACCTCACCCCACTCTAGAAGGATATCAGGATGTGTTTCCCACTAATGCGTTGTAGTCTGAGTAGGTTATAACTGAGCATTCCTCTCCTTTTTTCCTCATTTCTCCATTGAGCCTCCATCTCCCGTAAGAAATCATCAGGGTTGGCTCCTCAGAGTAACTTGGAAACTTATTCCTTCCTGTGTTCTTGATTTAATGCGCCTTTATTACCCTTATCATACTGACCTCTTAAATGTCATCTAATTAACTCATAAGTCTTGTGCACTCAATTTTCCCATGCTATGTTGGTTGTATCACTCATAGACTTAGCATCTTCAAACCGAATAACCCTTCATAGGATGAATTAATTCGGGTGGTCCTTGATAAAGCACATATAGATTTTTTCAAGGACTTCCTCTTGGAAGGGATTAGTATAGGGCACTAAATTCCCATCCATTAAAGGGATGATAACTCATTCTTCCTTGTTCTCAAAAATAATATACCCCTTGTTAAACCATAGGTCAACATTGTTTTTGTAACACCAAGGGCACCCAAGCAATGTCAGTAAACTTATCCACCTCGGTGAGTGCTAAGAATTTGAAGTCTCCTGTGAATTTGGCCCCTTGAATAGTGATAAATGCATCCTTTAAGACACTTCGGTCATTGCCTTTGTCTTGTTCACCATATATAACACATTCAAAGATGGTTATAATGGGGACTTCCCATTTAATGCCATGTATCCAAGGTGATAACATTGACTTCCATGCCCGTATTGATCGAATATTTCTCGAAGCCATCCATCCACAACAACATTCAAAGTTATCTCTTTGTCATAGTCAAGGCAATGTGGGGAGGAATGTTACCATAAGGAACCTACCTATCGTATTATCCTCCAACATGTGGTACTTTATCCCATAACCATTCTCTTGGAAAGGGAATGATATTCTCTTTCCTTAACATCTTGCATACTTCCCTAACCTCATCCAAATCCTTCTATGGAGCCTCAACATTCTTCCCTTTCTTTAACTTCCTTGATTGCTCCTTTAGAAACTAGATCTCTCTTTGTAGACTCTGAATCACATCCATGGTTTCTTGATACACCTCCATCTAATGAGTAGGGTCCAGATAATTTACATGTACCACTTATTACCTTGTAACTAAGTGTTCTTTTTCTTGGTATCTACCTTGCGTGTGCGGTCTCCGATCGCGTCATCACTAGTACGGAGTTCTAGTCCTAACTCATGTGCCACTCTTGGCATCCACTATGAATTAGTATTCTCTATGCTTACCATCCCATCACCTATATTTTTAGTACTTATGGCTCATGTGCTCAAATAGCTTAGGGAACTCCTCGTACTTATGTTTATTTCTGCACCACAAGAATTGTAACAGATCAGGACACTCATGCTTATAATGCTCTATAGACCCACAATTATAACATATCCCACATGGGAAATCACTTCTTCCTCCTCTGCGGTTACCATGGCCATGAAATCCTCCTCAAAAGCCCCTCCTGTGTGCTCCTCCATCTGCATGTCCTTCATAGTGGTGATCATCATCCTTGGAACTGCTTACAAGGCTTGTCTGGTGCACACCAAGATCAATGGCATCATGTATCTGGTTAATCAACCTACAATCCTTGGTGTCATGGGTCGTAGAGGTAAAAATATTGCAATAGTAAGACACATTCTTATGGATCACACACTATAGTAGTGGGCATCTACTTGCATCATGATCCTCGTGGCAAATCTCACAGTTGACCATCATAACACATACCGACCACTGTGAGTCTCATGCACCAATTTCATAGATAGCTTCTCCAATTGCTTCTCCATTGGATAAATCGAGCCTAAAGGAAAGGGATAACACTGGTATCTACACTTCCAACAACCTCGGTGTGTAGGAAACCTCTAAGTCCTCACACATTTCTATGAATGTCTTGTGTGAAAGTGCTCTCCTAAATGGTGTTATCAACCCTCCAAAAAACCATTGAGCATGATGAGAAGGATGAATATCATAAGATAGTTTTGATAAGAGATTCTTAAAATGTGCATCATATTCCCACACACTCTCTGTCATTCCCTACTAGATCTCTTTCAAAGCACTTATGCTCTTCTACTTAAAATCAGCAATATGGAACTCAACTAAGAAGGAATTTCGTAACACAAAGTGTAATCTACCACCGTCTGATGGGGGTCATACTTCCGATACCAACTATGTGTGCACCTCTATAATGTTGTTGAAAAATGACTTGCCTTTCACTCTAGGGTAGTGATCCCCTTCACGTGCCATAGCAGTTCACACTTGTGCACATGATCTAAAACATCCTCAACACCCTTAGAACGGTAAATGTAAGGACATTTTGAAAAATACTTGCGGAGGTGGCTGAGGTCCTTGTCCTCCTAATCAAGAACCTTGATTCCCTCTCGGTGTTTCCTCCACCACTAGATCCATTGGACCCACCAGTCCTATGCCTTCTTATATGACATGGAAAATGTGGGTAATTTTTTTTGAATTTTAAATGACACCACAAGTGATTACAATGGGCCATAACTAACTCATGATAGGCTTGGCAAAACATTGACTACCTAGGCATGAGGGAACATATGACACCCATCACGAAAAATTCACTTTTCTCTTGGAAAGGAAAAATGTAATATTCCAACCATAATACACGAACAATTAAGGACATCCCATGATGTAAAATCTATTAAGGTTATGTATTTACTAAAAAATATTTCAAAACTTGACTTTATGATTCATAAGATACAATTCTTTTAATTTGTGAAATTCTTTTCTAATAACAAATTGCTTAAGATCAATTTTTAGAGGATCATACATATGTCAATAACTTTCTTAATTCATTTGATTTATAAAGGAAATTTTCCATTTCTCACAAGGTTATTTATTCATACTCAAGCTACTAAATCTTGTTTCCTACCTCCATTGCACAAGGTGATGACAAGCTCCTAGTTGAGGGAAAGTACCATTTAGTTTGAAACTACAACCTCCTTGTGCAAGGATCAAACATTTAACAACAAATAAGAGAAGATTAAAAGCACTTTGGAAGAAGTTAGAGGAAGAAGATCGAATTGGATTCATCTTTAAGATCTCATTAGTTATTAACCAAGATTTTATTGGGCTAAGAATCTATCTAGAATGATTAAAGGTTTCACTTAGGCTTCACTTGATGAGTTTGACATAAGTATACAAATTACGTTTTCAATGGGTGAGATAGATTGAATGGTTTCTAATCAGTCTCCTCCTACTTATTATGACCTTATTATCTTCCAAAATATAATCATTGATTTCACCTTAAGATCATTTTTAAGGACTCACCATAAAAGGATAATGTTGATTAGTTTAGCTTGGGGAAAAAAAGGTATATATATATATATATTACAAAAGATAGTTTCCTCTTTGATCACTTAAGGGCTCAAATGTTATCAAGTAGATCACAACTACATTAATTATTCATATATATATATATATATATATATATATATATATATATATATATATATAGGATTTTCAAAGGAATTTTAACCCCTTATAAATATACCTAGAATGAATTAATGCCATGACCTAGGAGGTTCACTAGGAAACATTTTGACTCAGGAAAAATCTTACCATTACACCAACTAAAGAAAACATGGTTACATCATTTCTATTTCGACACGACATACGAACCAAAGAGACAAAAAAATTCTATGGAACTATGACTAGTGAACAAGAAGTAACAACATTGATCAAACAACAATGCTATACTATTCTTAGAATTCCTATAATACATTAAAACCACTCATAACAATATGGTGATCAAATTTTATATTTTCCATGATAGTAAAAACAAGCCAAGTTTCAATATTTTTAATGAAAACATTACTCCACAAACACATATTACTAAGGCATTGATCTTCTTCTAAAATTTCCACATAACCCATTCAAGAGTTTTACAACATAA
The DNA here is from genome assembly GCA_018340775.1 of Taxus wallichiana var. yunnanensis. Classification (NCBI taxonomy): domain Eukaryota; kingdom Viridiplantae; phylum Streptophyta; class Pinopsida; order Cupressales; family Taxaceae; genus Taxus; species Taxus wallichiana. Next base: position 372,265,011 of record CM031235.1, read on the forward strand.
AAACATTCATACAAAAGAACTTCATAACCAAAAATGATGCAATTTTCTACAAGTCTTTCCCTCATCTACTCACAAAATCCATCTACAACAAATTATTAACCTAAGTCAGTTCGTGAGAACTAAGCAAGATAAGACTACACATAGCAACAATAAGCTACTATCTAACAATATCATGAAAGAAAACATTCTATTTCAAGAAATGGGATCAAAGCTCAAAACACTAACAACTCCTTAAGTTATAATAAAATTTCCACCATGCCAATCTAAGAAGAAAGTCTTATACTTAGTTATGAACATTTTCTCAAAAGCAACAAAGTTTAAACATCATTAAAAAGGGACCATAGAGTTAGAAATAAGTTAGAAACAAACAATTCTAGTGTAACGAGGTTTCCATCAAAAACATAGGCATATAAGATTGAAAACTGAAATGATATTCAAACCAACAATCTAAAATCATCAAAAAGGTACCAAAAGTACATCACGATTACTTTACTAGATTTCTATAATGAAAAAAATTGAACAATCAATCCAAGAGGAACCACGAGATTCAAAGGTTAAACAAAATTTGAGTGTATTAAAATTTCAATCATGTAATCATATAGATTATATGATTGAAATCTAATAAACCTTTATCAACATTATCTTCAAAGGGAAGTCTAAATAATTATAGTTTATAATATTCAAATGAGTCAAAAAATTTCACAATCATTCAAGAAGAGGACCATTGCCTTATAAGGCTACATAATAAACAAGTAACCAGTAGTGTAATGAGAGGGTTCCATTATACAAGTTAACATTTTAAATAAATCACACATCAATTTTTTATAACACTATGGATTTACAAACCTCCTCAATAAGTCTATAGTTTCGGTTTAAAACAAAATGGATCACCCCTTTCCATCACAAGTTCTTTTAAAGTACCCCTCGTTACCATATTCAAACCACTTTAAAAAAAATTGCATTTACATGTATCACCAAATGCCATTATCTTAACATCAATTCAAACCATAAATCAACAATGTCCATATAAATATATAAATACCTCCAAAATGTCCCTAATAATCTTAATCTAGTTCTATCATAAGTCAGTAAGGTTATCATATATCATATATATATATATATAAATATATAGTAAATATCTACATTGGTATTGATTCCACTAAATAATATTAAGGAATCCACAAAAAAAGTAGCTAAACTTGTAAGTTATAAATCACCATCATGATAAAAACAACTTACAAAGGTGAGTTTAAAAATAAAAAAATACTATCCATAAATACATTGTAACTTCAAATCTATAAGTGACAAATTTTATACTGTGGTTCAACTTGATTATAAGGAATGGTCAAACGTTAATCCCCTTAAAAAACCTTAAATGTCTTGGACCTATATTGATGATCAACAAATGATAAATATGCTTCTACATCATAATCAATTCTATAAGAATATCCAATGTGCAAAATAAACTAAGTAACCCAGATTAAAATGCCACGATAATATAATATTTAGAAGGCATAAATTTAATCCCTCAAGTAGTCAACACAACATAATACATATTTGTAGTAAAACCTACGGATAGTTTAATATCAAGGGACCATTATTATTTAGCCCAAGAAAAGAGAACATGGAGGTCCAAAAGACCTAGAAAGGTGTCAAATCACCACTCAAATACAATGTAGTAGGACAAACATTCAAGGAAACAAGGTTCATTAAAAAATTTTTAAATCTTAAAGCAATAACCCAAAAAGTGATTAAGTATGATTTTCCCCAATAAAGTATATAATCTCTCTAACCTGGATTAGCAAAATGTAGTAGCTTGTAAATCATTGTCATAAATGTAACTGATTCAAAAACTATTACTCAATAAAAACAAAGAAAGGGAAAGTGAATTCCAAAATTGAAGTTGCATTTATTAATAAACTAATAATGAGGGAGATGGTTTATAAACCATGATGATTACACAACTCATATATAAGAAAAAAATCAAAAAAATAATAAGCTCGTGATATATGAAAAAAAGAGGTTTATAACCTTAAAATAAGCTTTCTTTCACCATAAAATTTACTAGTATAAACAACTTGATAACCTTATTACTCAAAGGGGAAAGAAATATAGTTAATAATGGGTAGAAGTTAATTCACTCAAGCATGAAAATTCAATTACAAAAGAATAAGGGATAAATAAAAGGCGGGAAAACTATTTGAAATTAACAATAAAACTATTATTGCTAAGATCCAAGAATTTCAAGGGAAAAAGAGATTTCCTAATCAAGTCATCCAAACCCACAAACAAAAAAAAACAATAAAAACCAATTTAGGGAAACTTAGAAGGTTCTATTTCAGAAATATTTTAAATTTAGCAATTATAGCAAAAGGGTATCATTTATTTCAAGAAAATTTTCCATCTTCTACAAGTCACCAAACACACCCATAAATAACTAACAATGTAAAACAAACCCTAGGTAATCTATGTCTCCATACATAGTGCCAAATATCCACTCACTCACACACTAACATAGGTAAGGAGCTCCAAAAACAATGAGTCAGACTCGAAAGAAAGGAACATGGGTCTCAAGGATTTTAATGATTGTAGTATAGATAAGAAATGGGTTTATTAAAAAGGCCTAAAAAAAAAATCCTACGAAAAGATTGAAAGGAGGAAATCCAAAAATCTTTCCACAACCTTGCAAACATGTGGTGAGTAACATAAATCATGCGCCAAAAGTGGAAAAAAAGAGAAAATTAATCCATGCAAAAGCATAAAAAAACATATTTTAGAAGGATGGAGTGGTGTATGGGTGAAACATGTATGCAAATGGTAGGAATCATCCACAAAAGGCCTACAAAAATTAACAAAAATGCAAAAAAAGATATGTGGTCTCAAGGAAATTTCCATGACTGTAGAAATGCATAAAAGGAAACAACATGGATTTTCATTTCCACAAAAATTTCCAAAAGGTCTCCAACCCATTAAATTCAAATCCTCTCACATGTAGGGAGCCAAAGGAGGGCAAGGAACTGACAAATAGGATCTTCAAACTCAAACATAGAACTATGACCAACCATGATGCCATAATAGGAGAATGAATTTTTCATGTTTAGAGGTACGTCCAGGAGGAATGACTTCAAAAAAAATAAAATAGCTTAACGATAATTAACTAATAAGAATTGATAAAAAAATGAGCACAAAATAATAAATAATTAAAATTTAATGTAATTTCCAAGATTACCATTAATTATTTTTATAAAATAAAAAATTTCAAATAACAATAATAATAAGGGAATGGTAGGTGAAAATCAATTCGATAATTTCCAAATAATATTAAAAAAATTCATAATACTTATATTATAATATTTTTTTTTTAGCCCCACAACATCCTTAAAAAAATATATTCTTTAATAAATTAAATCATAATTCAAAAGATTTTCTATTTGGATTCGAGCAATATCAATTTTCCTTTAAATTAATAATAAATAAAGCATGAGCATGTTAGATCAATGGAAGGCTAGAAAAAACTATAGTTATAAAAGTTTAAAAACAAAACAATGGAGGCAAGACCAACAAGGTGACAAGAAAGGATGCTAATGCTTTTTGTAAAGGTCAAAGTCAACTAATGATCAACGAGAGCACTCAAAATTCAACATTTAGCAATAGGGTCAATGAAGCAAAGAACTAGAGTAAATGACGAATGGGGCATTACATTCTCCTCCCCTTAAGAAAGCATCATCCTTGATGTGACATAACACTAAAGGAAGGAAAGGTGAGTAAGCAACAAAGAACAAATAAAGATGAAAGTACACCCTATGGTTAAAATTTCAATCATTAAAGCATGACCATGGGGTAGCCTTAGAAACATTTTGGTAGAATGTTTAACTTTCAAAGTTCTGTGAAGATTGGAAGTTCCCTCTTATTCATTATTTAATTAGTCTCTTTCTGTTTACATTATTCCTAATTCAAGTTCTTTAAAATTTCATTATTGTAGATTTTAGTTTATTCATTCTTGTGGGTGCCCAACATGAACTGCTATCACAACACCCTACCAGGGTCATACACAACACTAATGATTCACAAGCATAATTTTACATACTTTCATGATGGTACCACACCATAAGAGCTTAACCAAATCATGGAAGGAACATACATAATCCACATAACATAGTACTTGTCACACATCTATGATCGACATATAATACTCGAACAAAAGTGTACTACAACAACAAGAAATTTCCACAATTCCACAGATGAAGATTTCACATAACTCAAAATAATAGCTACAAGATACATAGTGTCAACAAGGGCATCAAAGCCATATCCACAACATCAAAAACATATCCAACTAACATGAGTAACACATACATCATAACACCACTCCCAAAACATCACAACAACTCAACATATCTCCCGAAGCATCAATCACACACACAAATCTCTTAAATCTCTTATGCCTCCCTCAAGTCTCTTATGCCTCCCTCAAGTCTCTTATGCCTCCTCAATTCTCTTATGCCTCCCTCAAGTAATAAATAAATAAATTTTCCTTTTCACTCCCCAAAGAGGTCGGTTTCCTATGGCCCTAGGCACATAGAGTCTAGACACCCCTAACCCAAGTGACATAATAACTCATGGTTCAACAACCCACTAGTTATCTATAACTCCTTGGGGCATACCCCCATACAATGAAGTGGGTCCATAGGTCCAACCATTCCATGGTGCATCCCATGACCCTATTCCACACATCACGACAATAGAACCAACATAGCAATCTGATTCAAATGCCAAGTGGAAAAGTACAAGCCTTGGGCAAGGCTGTAAAAAATTTTAAATTTAAAGAAGATCCAAATCCAAAAAAAAAAATGGCCAAATAGCCATAGTTAGTGCAAAAATCACATGTTAGTACCACAAACCAAGGAAATGCCCAAAATATAAAACATGACAATCAAGAAAACTATTGGTCCTTGTAGAAATAAAATAAAAAGTTCAATTTACAAATAAAATACACATATAAGAATAACACATTATGATGACTATGTGGCCTTATCTGGCCACCAAGGGGGTACTCAACGAGTTTTTGCACTCGAGAACATCGAGCCTCAACTCGTAAAATAACATATCAATAATACAACTATCATCATCTCTATCTGAATCATCCCACCACCACTTTGACAAGGCTAAACATAGTCATAGCTATTCACTTAGGTTGAATCCATACAACAACCACAAGGAGAGAGAGAAAGAGGAGAATAGGTCGTCATCTATTGAGCCTAAGGTCAGCTTGAGTTACTAGCCCATGGTACACATTCCCTCACTCTAAACATACACTTTTACCAATTTCCTTTAGGATCGGTTAGTGTAAGGTTCACAACATAACATGTAATACATCACTAACACAATGGTGGTTCATGCACATTAACCATAGTGTCTTACGCATGGTACCAATACATGGTATATCACATACATTACATTCATGGTTTACAACACACCACATTACCACATGCTGCACCCAAAGTGCAATCATTGTATGATAGGGATCATATACTCACCATATGTCCCTAAATCATGACATGAATCATTACATATTACATGAATTATAATTATGATGAGCACAATTACAACATACAATCAACTGCCATATAACATGGGGATACACACATTTCTACACAAATGATAATGACATCATTATGAAATCCAATTCACTACAAACCAACCTTGTCATACAACACATCAACACACCCACATCATGCCAAAAGCACAAATCTAAAATCAACAATCACATAACAAGATGGTACATCACACTCGAATTCTCATTGAATTCATGAAAAAGAGAGAGAATACTCTCATCTCCAACACATCAACATGCTAATAGTTATGCACTAAGTGACATACACAACATGTGTATGCTCACAATATCAAAATTATGACATAGTTCACATCATGCTTATATCACATTACTCTTCCAATATCCACCACCATCACACAACACCATCACAACTCCAATATGTCCCAAAGGTTTGAGAGCATGAACCTCACTCTGATACCAAGTGTAACACCCACAAAACCACACACATGAATGACATGGAAAATTTTGGGTAATTTTTTTTTTTTTGAAGTTTAAATGACACCACAAGAGATCACAATGGGCCACAACTAACTCACGATAGGCTTGGCAAAACATTGACTACCTAGGCATGAGGGAACATACGACACCCATCACAAACAATTCACTTTTCTCTTCGATAAGGCACAACGTAATAGTCCAACCACAATACATAGTTATAATTAAGGACATCCCACGGTGTAAAATATTTTAAGGTTATGTATTTACTAAAAACATCTTTCAAAACTTGACTTTATGATCTAGAAGATTCATGTTTTGATTTGTACAATTCTTCTTACAAAGGTGAACTTCTTTCTTTTATACTAATGACTAATTATCTTAAGATCAAGTTTTTAAAAGAGGATCATCAATAATATGTCAATAACTTGCTTAATTCATTTGATTTAAAAGGACATTTTCCATTTCTCACAAGGTTATTTATTCATACTCAAGCTACTGAATCTTGTTTCCTACCTCCATTACACAAGGTGATGAGCACAAGCTCAGTTGAGGGAAAGTACCATTTAGTTTCAGAACTACAACCTCCTTGTGCAAGGATCAAACATTTAACAACAAATAAGAGAAGATTACAAAGCACTTTGGAAGAAGTTAGAGGAAGAAGATCAAATTGGATTCATCTTTAAGATCTCATTAGTTATTAACCAGATTTTATTTGGGCTAAGAATCTATCTAGAATGATTAAAGGTTTCACTTAGGCTTCACTTGATGAGTTTGACATAAGTATACAAATTATGTTTTCAAAGGGTGAGATAGATTGAATGGTTTCTAATCAGTCTCCTACTTATTATGACCTTATTATCTTCCAAAATAATCATTGATTTCACCTTAAGATCATTTAAGGATTCACCATAAAAAGGATAATGTTGATTAGTTTAGCTTGGGAAAAAAACAAGGTATATATATATATATATATATATATATATATATATATATATATATTACAAAAGATAGTTTCCTCTTTGATCACTTAAGGGCTCAAATGTTATCAAGTAGATCACAACTACATTAATTTATTCATATATATATATATATATATATATATATATATATATTTTATAAATTTTATAAGGAATTTTAACCCCTTATAAATATACCTAAAATAAAATTAATTCCATGACCTAGGAGGTTCACAAGCAACATTTGACTCAAGAAAAAGTTTACCATTACACCAACTAAAGAAAACATGGTTACATCATTTCTATTCAACATGACATACGAACCAAAGAGACAAAACAATTCTATGGAACTATGACTAGTGAACAAGAAGGTAACAACATTGATCAAGCAACACTATACTATTCCTATAATTCCTATAATACATTAAAACCACTCATAACAATACGGTGATCAAATTTTATATTTTCCATGATAGTAAATACAAGTCAAGATTTTAGTAGTTATGACAACATTACTCCACAAAACATATACTAAGGCACTGATCCTCTTCTAAAATTTCACGAAACCCATTCCATAGTTTTACAACATAATAAGCATTCATACAAAATAACTTCATAACCAAAACTGATGCAATTTTCTACAAGTCTTTCCCTCATCTACTCGCAAAATCCATCTACAACAAATTATTAACTAAGTTAGTTTGTGAGAATTGAGCAAGATAAGACTACACATAGCAACAATAAGCTATTATCTAACAATATCATGAAAGGAAACATTTTATTTCAAGAAATGGATCAAAGCTCTAAACACTAACAAATCTTAAGTTATAATAAAATTTCCATCATGCCAATCTAAGAAGAAAGTCTTATACTTGAGTTATGAACATTTTCTCAAGAGTAAAGAAATTTTAACAATCATTCGAGAAGGGACCATTGGCCTTATAAGTTAGAAACAAATAGTCTAGTGTAATGGGGGTTCCATAAAATAATCATATAGGTTATAATATTGAAAATTGATATTCAAACCAACAATCTAAAATCATCAAAAAGATACCAAAAGTACAAAGTGCTACGATACTATATTTCTATAATGAAAAAAGTTGAACAATCAATCCAGAGGAACCACGGGATTCAAAGTTATTAAACATGAAAGTCGAGTATATTAAAATTTCCATCATGCCAATCTAAGAAGAAAGTATTATACTTTAGTTATGAATATTGTCTCAAAAGTAACGAAAGTTTAACAATCATTCGAGAAGGGACCATTGGCCTTATAAGTTAGAAACAAACAATCTAGTGTAATGAGGGTTCCATTATACAAGTTAACATTCTAAACATCCATCAAAGTTTTATAAGCACTATGGATTTACAAAACTCCTCAATAATTCTATAGTTTGGTTTAAAACAAAATGGATCACCCTTTCCATCACAAGTTCTTTTAAAGTACCCTCATTACCATATTCAAACCACTCTAAAAAAATTCTTTTACATGTATCACCAAATGCCATTATCTTAACATCAACATTAATCATAAATCAACAATGTATCTATAAAATATAAATACCCCAAATGTCCCTAATAAACTTAACAGTTTCTATCATAAGTCAACAAGATATATATATATATATGTCATCCAATTGTCAATAAAAATATTAACAATTTCCCAAAAAATCAGTGAGCTATACAAATATATATACCCCTAAAAGTCACCCGTATCAGTTAAATTAAGCCATGGTAGTTCTAAAATAAAAGAGTACTATCCATAAATGCACATAAGAACTTGAAATTTTGTTGACTAGAAGTTTAGTTGTGGTTCAAGCTTCATAAGGAACAGTCAAAGTGCCCTTAAGGAAAACCTTAAATGTCTTGGACCTATACCGATGATCAACAGTGATCGGGTATACGCCTAGCATCATAATAAATTCTATAGGAATATCCAAGGTGCAAAGTAACTAAGTAATCGGGTACCATTCACGGTACTCCCTTCATATTTAAATCTAACCACTATAGTCAACCACACATATAGTTTAGTAAACCTGTGGGATAGTTGAATATCAAAGGGACCACTTACTTATCCCAAGAAAAGAGAACATGGAGGTCCAACAGACCTAAACAACCTCACCAATCTAGGTTGGGAAACACCAAAGAAACAAGTGACATTACACAATTTGTTGCCATAACCCAAAAGGGTGATTAAGTTCCAATAAACTATAGTCTCTCCTAACCTGGATCGGGTTCAATCTAGTGGTTGTTCGGTAAAGAAAGGTTTTCATAAACCCATGTGAACTGTTCTCAACATACCCATAAATGACAAGTAAAACCACACTGGCCTTGATTCCAACTAAACTATTTTATTAAGGAATAACTGAGAGGGGGATTTATAAAGCCTTAATGATTAATACAAATTTCATACTCGGAAGAAAATAAAATCTAAAATAATAAGCTCATATGAAAAGAAAGAGGTTTATAGTTACAGCAGGATTTCTTTCACCACAAAATTTACTAGCTATAAACAACTTGATAACCTTGTTACTCAATCAAAGAAATGTAGTTAATAATGGTAGAAGGTCATTCACTCAAGCATGAAAACACAACAACCAGAGTAAGAGGGATAAATCTATGTTGTACAATATTAACACTGGAAACTATTATTATTGCTATAACAAGAAGATTTCAAGGGAAAAAGGATAGATTTCCCAGCAAGGCATCCAAACCCACAAAAAAAAGCAGGGAAAACCAATTTCAGGGAAGAGAAGGTTCTATTTCATAATATTATTAGATCTTAGCAATTATAGCAAAGGGTAGATTTATCTTTCCTGATTTTCTAGCTTCTACAAGTCGCCCAAACACCTCATAGACATGCAAAAACGAACCCTAGGTTAAATCTCTATCCCCATACATGTTATGCACCAAATCTCCACTCACTCCCACACTAACACAGGAGGGAGGTCCAAAACCATGAGTTGCATTTACTCGAAGGAACTGTGGTCTCAAGGACTGCAATGATTTGTAGTATAGACACAAAATGGGTTTATTAAAAAGGTCCACAAACCTCCAATTACATGAGATTGATAGGAGGAAAGCGGACTCAACAACCTTGCAAACATCCTCCTAACGTGCATCAAAAAAGGGGCATTTATAGCAGCAAGGACATTCATTCCAACACAAGGGAATGGATTTTAGTCATATGGAGTCACGAGATGCCTTAGAAGACATGTATGCATAATGAGGAAGTATACAAGAGGCTGTAAACTATTGACAAAAATGCCTCAAAGAGATGTGGTCTCATGGAATTTCCACGATCGTAGGATATGCATAGAAGGACTGTAACACAACTTTCCTTACCCACATGCAACCAACATGTGTCCAACCTCCTTAATTCATCTCTACCAAAGCATGTACACATCTAATGACAAATAAAATATTTGAAACAGGAATGGACATCCACCCGAGCATACATGAGAAAATATTTTTCCAATGTTCCAGTTGCAAGCGCCTAGGGAGGAATGAATGCAAAATGAGGGAGAAACAACAAGGAAAGAGAAGAAATAAAAAACAATGAACACACAGACAAGTGGCTAGGTTCTAAGTTTTCATTTGTAAATCTACCATAATAGTCAGAGAAATTTTGGTGAAACAATAAATAAGGGAATGACAGGTGGCCATCAATTCCACCCACCTCCAGCCAACAATGAACCAAAAGACAAGCAATAGGAGTCCCACATCTCCTTCACGCCTAGCTTGATACATTAATGATCACAAGTGGGAGTCAAAGTTGGTAGGAACACTATCAATTTCACCTTTAATTAAAAAATTAAAATAACCATACGAGTAGGCTTGGTCGGCTAAGGGGAGAAATAACGAGGTGGTTTCGTTCAAAAAAACACTAGACAACGACCAACTAAGGTGCCATAATAGGGTACCCTCTTCTTTTGTGTGAATCTAGGCTCGGTCTATGGAACAATCAACAAGAGCACTCACAAACATTCAATGTTTAGTAACAAGGTCAACAAAGCAAGAACGGAGTAAATGAAGAGTGAGGCATTACACCTTTAGATCCTTCTAGATCCACTAGGTCCCCTAGCTACTACTCCACCAGATCCTCCTCCTGTAGTTGGTAATGGGCCTGAAGTGGTTGTGCCTAGCATTCCCAAAAATCCACTAAACTATGTGCCAATGGTTTGTGATATTGCTCTGCTACAGATGTGTATCTTGCGCCACTCCTAGATGTGATACCCAAACTTTTTGTACTTTTAATTTTCCTAAAAATCCCTCCAAACATAGGAATTTTTGTGTGGCCATAAATGTCCCAAATGAGAAGTTATACCTCTTAGGTGCATATTGGTCACTTCCACCGATACTAACTGGGTTAGCAATATTTGTTTCTTGATTTGGAAAACTAAGCACCAAGGGTTGGTCACCAGGTGAGTTTAGATGCATGCCAAAGGCTATCCTTTCTCCCTACAACAAACTCTCATCAGAAGTTGAAGGGGTTTCTCTCTTGTGATTTCCAACATGGGGTAGCATATATTACTCAGTACCATGTCCTCTGCATGAACCTCAATTCCTTCCCACAACATCTTCCTCCATAGATCCATCACTCCTATAACCTCGCAATGTCTAGCCAACTCCCTTTCATGTGTTTCACTATACTTGAGTCATATGCCTTCCCTCTCCTTTTCCACCATAAGGTCTTCCATATTCCTCCACCCTAGCTTCTGGCCCAATGCTCATAAAAGATTGGATATCCATAGGGAATGCCTCCAAACTTAGCATAATGATCAATATCTTCATAGCTAATGGGATAGCTCACAAAAACAATCCTCTAGGTTCCCTTAGGAACTCAAACTCAACAACCTCTGGAAAAGAATACGTATAAATGGCATATTCCAGGGTATAACTGGTCAACACTCTTCTCCACCAGTGATCAACAACACATGTCCAAGTCAAATCCACATCCTACAACCTCTTGTAATCATCTTGGGTCCACACATGTGATCTATAGTACCAACTTGACCTGGATGCATATGTTGAGAGCCATTCATACAATTCTACTGGAAAATAGAAAAATAAGGTCTCATACAACTCATGATATAGGTGTTCTTCTACCCATTTGTGTGCATCAAACTCAGGTCTAGTACTAAATCTTTGAGAAAACTCATCCTCTGTGATTTTAAACCATGCCTTGACACTATCCAAGGTCAAGCACTTTGTCATCATGCATCATTCTCACAATAGCTTTGAAAATAGGTCCCAACAATGGAACCAAGATGTAGTCATTTTTATGTGCCCTTAGAATAACACTCTAATCCCATGTACACCGGCATATCACCGAGACATGCGCATGCATCGAGCCCATCCTTTATGTGAACATTGTGAGAAGATGACATTGATAACAAATTAAATGCAGAAAATTAAATGATCATGCATACATTCTGAAGGCATAGGATGAGTTATTATATCAATATACCCATTCAAATAAGAGAAACATCATACATAAAGTATATTTGAGTCATGACATAAAGAAAATATACTAGGGTTTGCACCCATGAATAATATATTTAGAACATATATTTCTATGATCATAGTTCCAAGAACACATTACATCCAAGGGGTCATAACGGAGAAAAGACAAACATGACTCATGTATCACGAATGACCCTAGCTATGCTTCCCATATTACATAAATTTTCATAGACCCATCCCTCTAGATATGATATCATTCCTACAGCCTTATAATGGTAACCCCAGCCCTTAGAACATCCTACTCTTTCTTGCAGGATTCACTGTTGTCATCTTCTATGAAATGATCCTGAAGCTTCCCCTTATCAACCTATCTCTATTCAGGTGTGTCAGTGTGTCTTCCTCTCTCTAGAGCATCTCTATAAATAGGTTTAGCACCCACCACCATGCCTTCCTTTAGGATTATATTGCTTGCCAAGTGTCCATGTGGTCCTCCAATGGAGCATGCTTCTTCTGATCCGAGCTCTCCACTTTCTACAATGATGTCTTTCGAGAATGTTCTACATGTGGAATATTCTTTCCTTGACCACCAAGTTGTCCAGGTTGGCACCTTATCCACTCAACATGCCTAGTTGGGTCACATTTTTCCTCAAGTGCGAGAGCCGAATATGGCTAATTCTTGAGATCCTTTATTCTACCTTGTGTGCACATCGCAGTTTCTACTAAACCCTTCTAAAACCCCTTTCATGCATGTTTTCCCCGCATTCCCTTCTTCTTTACTAGAATTGCATACACATATGTGATTTTGTGCTTAGCAAATATTTTGAGGCCCAACAAACATTATTGGATATTATGGTATGAGGGACTCTAAACCTAGTTATAATCTCCTCTAGAATCCCATGATGTTTGTCTCAATACCTTCCTTGAGTGCAACAACCTCAATCCACCTAGTAATATAGTCAATGATAGTCAATATCTATTTATGAATAGCACTAGACATTAGATTAATCATTCCAACGAATTCAATACCCCATTGGGATAAGGGTTGGTTTACTTGAATTGGGTGAAGTGGAAGGGAATCCAACCTCCTCTTACTAATGAATAAGGCACAATCTTTGCATTTTATAACCCATGTATGATCATCATTGAATATCATGGGGAAAAAATAGTCATGCCTCATTATCTTCATATGGTTGTTACTCTCGGAGAAAAATGACCTCCAAGAAATCTTTCATATAATTCAAAAATAATTCTCTCAATCTAATCCTTACTAATGCATCTAAAAAAACTTCCTCTATAATTTTCTAAAGAGAATGCTAACCAAAACATAAGGAATGGACTAAAGCCTAAAGTTTCCTCTTTATTTTATCCAACCTAGAATGATACTCACCCGTAGTTAGGAAACTTTCCATATCATCCAAAAACGTTATTCTATTAGGTGTACCTAATACCAATGGATCTTCTGCTCATTCACAACATAAGTGGATTATTTTTCTTGGTTAGCCTCCATAGCTAGCTTCTCGACACAAACCTCTACCTCTAATCAGATTTTTGGCTTTGATAGTTACATCATACTCCATAATTGTTTTACCCATCTAAATATTCTATCGCTAACTTTAGCCCCCATTATGAAATCTCTCACACTAGAATGAGAAACTAACACCTTGATATGATTTTTGGAAAGCATATGCTTGAATTTTTTAGAGATCTCATGAATGAAAATGATTTCTTCTCCAAGTGGTTATGCCTTAGTTCATATTTTTTTCATTTGAATAAAAAATGTAATTGGATCCTCTAATCCATCTTGGTTTCGTTGAGTTAGAATGGCTGTCACACTACTTTCAGCCACATAAACATACAAGATAAAATATTTTTCATAATTTGGTTTAATGAGGGTGGGCACCTGAGATGTTTCCTCTTTGATCTATTGATATTTTCCTTACCTTCATTATTCCACTTGAAATTAGCATTCTTCTTAATAATTTGAATGATGTGTTTAATCAACCTGCAAAGTTAGGAATGAACTTCCTAAAAAAATTGATATTTCCAAGGAAATATTGTAGTGCTTTCTTATGTGCTAGTAAAGAGAAGAAAAGATGGATAAGATCCTTTCAGTGGTCAATAGATATACCCTATTTTCAAACCATGTGACCCAACAGTTTTCCTTATGGTATGAAAAAGATGCATTTCTCTAGATTAAGTGACAACTCGAACTCTCTACACCTTTCAAACACTTTCACAAAATAATCCATGTAATCTTCACCTAACTTTGAAAAAACTATGATATTATCCAAGTAAATTAGAATAAAATTGTTTATGAATCCCTTGAAATAAAAATACACGCCCCTCGAAAGGTAGCACCAACATTATACAAACCAAAAATAATTTTCTAATAGGCATATGTTCCACACTTAGTTACGAAGGTTATCTTATACATGTCTTCTTATTTGTTCTAGATTTGATTATATCTGAAATATCCATCCAAAAGGGAGAAAATTTTATCCCCTGCTACTATTTTTCAAATTTGTTCCATGTAGGGTAAAGGGTAGTGTTACTTTAAGGAGGATATGTTCAAATCTCTCAAATTAACATATATCTTAATCTCCCCATTCTTCTTCCTTGTACGCATAAGGTTTTTCACCCCAAAAGAATACTTGATTAGGAAGATGATCCTAGATTCAATTAGTTCAAACAACTCCTTCCCCATTAGGGGTTCAATATTAGGATTGATAGGCCTTTGCTTTTGCCTAATAAGATTGACATTGGGGTCAAGGTCTATAACATGTTGCATAACTTTGGGAGTGAAACCCTTAAGATATTCATAACTCTAGAAAAAAATATCATTGTATTACTAACATAATGACACAAAAACTTGCTTTTCAATTTTGTCACATACCTTTCCAAAAAATGGCTCCTTATCTTAGGAAATCATGACCTTTTGATAGCCTAATTATCTAGCTATCATGTTTTTATTTTTTCCTTTGAATTCATCATCAAGGTTGAATATTATTTCAAAAGTAACCAAACCTATTAGTAATTTATTAGGTTCTTAATTGGATAACCTGATCCTTGTAACCCTCTTATATCCTTGACTATAACTCAGATGAGAACTAAACTTTATTCTCAATCAAATGGGTAATTTATTCATCACTCTCAAATAATTTCTAGCTCACATTGTTTTCCAAAATGGATGGTCTCACCATAATATTGACATGTTGGTCGTGTCCTTGAATGAGATCTCTAGGTTGGAAAAAGCTGTGACCCTATGAAATTCATTTGATCAACCTTTGCATTCAACTTCATTAACACTACTTGGATATTTTTAGCCTTGAAAACTCTCAAGCATGTCCCAAAATCTATGTTTATAAGCTTTAAGGATCTTGTTCATGTTAGAAAAATTCCCTCTTAATTGGTGGACAACTAAATTGGTGTCCTAAAACACTTTTAAATCTTTTATTTATATATTTTCATCTAACAAAAATCCATGAATCAATTCCTCCTACTCATTTATGTTATTAGAAAATTTAAATTGAAGCCTATGAGAAAAAATAAAATTCTCACCCTTTGCAAAAATTAAAACTACACGTACTCCATCTCCATTTCTAATCCTATAACCATCAAAAAAATATTCCATAGGCCTTGGGGTCCTCCTCCTTTTCTCTTAGTACACTTGGGATAAAATAACCCTCCTTTTGATGCAATAAGTACCTAATCTCATCTCATCAGTAATTTCATATGGATAAAATTCATACCTTTATTTATCCCAATCATCTAACATAAGTGTTATAACTAAGAATTGTACCCATGAATGAGATCAAACTTAGAAGAAGGTTGACTTCCTCTTGTTCCTATGACCAACACTAATTCTACTCTTGAACCAATGTTAAGAACCAAAGTGTATAGTTGAAAGGGAGGAGGAAATGCATGAAATAGAACTAAGATAAAAATATAAAGGGATGGTGATGTGCCATAAGAAGGTGATTAATCTATATTGAAGTCTCAGAGAAGTAAGAAGATCCAATACAAGGTTAGAGGAGAATATGTTTTCCACTTTCTAACTCGTAACTAAGTCAACCCAAAACCCTATATAGTTGACAAAAATAACACGAAACTTTGCTAAACATAGAGGATAATCATAAAAAGGGAAAGAAGACAATACTACAACATAAGGGGTGAATTTAAGGCACATTTCACATTATATTATTTTTGTAAGTATCCACATAATGATACAATAAATGGAGGGTAAGATGCATTACAAAATGCATGTCATGGGTCTGTAACTCCTTGGTTCTCGTTAAAAATTTGGTATAATAGCATTACCAAGAAAGAGAGGTTCCTTTATATGAAGAAACATGTTACATTTTATATAAGGGAGGAGAGGAGAGGGGATCAAAATATGTTAGAGAAGATGTTCGACCTACTAAACCTTGATAAAACCTTATAAATTACAACCCGAAGGTAACCTCCACACCTCATGATGGTTCACTCCATTTATGATTCCTTTTCTTGCAAGTAACCTCCATATATTTTCTATGGATGAGCATCAAATTGTAAAATAAGGGATTCCCATGAAATCAAGAATATGGAGGAATGTAACATTACCAAATGTCCAAATCTATTACAAATATCAGCCTTCCTCATCATTTTGGTTGGGTTATCGAGGTGAGGGAGGATCAAACAAGCATCTTTAACCAAAAATATCATCTTCTAACTTTTGAAAGTGACATGAAATATCCCCAACATCCTCAATTTAAATATCTTGAAATATTTGATCATTCCTTGTAAAGTTTCCTTCTTTTGAAAGGCATTTCCAATATGCTCTTAATGAATCAAATCTAAGGAAAAATGGAGCTCGAAAAAAAAAAAAATATCATCAAAAACCAAACCTAACCACCAACAATTTTTTTGTTCCACAATTTCAGGATGATCCATATTTTTCCGTGGATTTCTATTTATTTTCTTGTTCCACATATTTGGTTTGGCATTTACTTGTGTTACATCCCTTAAACCTTTTACACATGTCACAAGGTATTCACTTCATTTACATGGATTTAGCAACCCACGTGAGCATGTCTCCTTTATTCTACAAACTTGGAGAGTCCAAAAAACACTATTCCTTGAGAATCTCATGGAACACTAGGAGCTTTAACCTTGGCCACATTTAAACTATCCATTTCTTTTTTATGGAAGAATGAGCTCACATCCCATTTGTTCCATGGACTTGGATACTATGCATAACACTATGTTCACACATTCCACATAACACTACAATCTAATGTTCCAAATATTACCTTTTTGAATTTCTACCTAAGTCCAAACTAATGCTCCTTTGTTACGTAGGTTAGGAGAACCCATAGAACACTAAGTTCCTTGATTTTCCATAAATTTTTTCAATGTTTTGCGACCTTCTACCTTAGCTAATTTTGGACTTGAAAAACATTTTTTTCCTAATGTCCAAAGGAATTTAAGACCATTGAAACAAAAAATATGACCTAAGAAGGATAAACATGCTCCTTCCTTCCCCTCTTTCTAGATATGAACCAATTCTAATTCCTTTATTTTGCGAGTTAGGAGAACCCACGACACACTGAGTTCACACATTTTGTAGAACACTAAAATATAATGTTCCACATATTTCTTGAGCCAAAACTCCACCTAAGTCCAAACCGATGTTCCCTTTTTTATGGTTAGGATATCTCGTAGAACACTAAGTTCCTTGATTATGTGGAAGACTAATTTTTAGTGTTTCGCATATTTTTTGAGAAAAAAATTGCATAAGTTCAAAATTGAATTTTGAGTTATCAAAATATATTAGGGGTTAGTTTGAACAAAATTTTAGCAACTCAACGGGGCTATTTTCCTAGTAGATAGAATATCGGTGGACTTCGAGCATCCATTGGGCATGGAGTCAAGCCTAAAAACTTGAAAATTGCTCTTTAAACTTGAAATCTTTCCCTTGGATCTACATAGACTTAGAGCTAACATGGAACTACTTAAGATGCTTTTGGAATACGATTTCTTGGGAGTTATTGATTAACTAAAATTGAAATTTTAAATGCTATTCTATAGTTAATCTAAATAGATATAGAAATGCAATAAATGATGTAACTGAAGTATTGATGCTAAATATTTGATTTTGATATTTAAATGAAATGAGATAATGAAAATGAAAGGGATAAGATAATAACCTAAATTTATCTTATCTCATTATACATAGGACTAACTAGATGATGTACGAACATGGTAGAATGTGAGGGTGCTTCTCTGGAAATTACAACAGTTGAAGATTTGTCTATATTGGGGCACCTAGAAGAGTGTTGAGGTGCCTATATGAAATCTAGTATGAGATACGAGTGCTTTGGTTTGTAGAAAAATTAGAACATGAGTTTGGTAGTGTCGCAAAACTTCATCCTAGTCACTCTGTTGTCATAGTACATTCACATATGCCATTGTAGTGATGTGATGAATACCTACCTGTAAAATCCCATACAAAGCATCAAATCCTTAAAAGAGAAAGATTCAAATGAAGGGGTCGAATGACCTTAACTATGACAATGGTGGACTTATGACTAAGTGTTTCACTACATTCTATACCCAATTTAGTTTTGTGTACTTGTGTGTGTAATTATGTTCCTAGGGTTCCCTAGTGCCAATGACGCAAAAGTAGGGGAAATAACTAGATGTAAAAATGTAAATGGTGGATGGAATAAAATGAATATAACCCTTTCCTCTTATGCTTGTGTGATGTAGATGTAGAAGATGCCCAAATGTATTCCTTTTCCTTATTATGTAGCTATATCTTGATACTAAGATTTCCACCCATAATATAGTGAGTATGATATGTTTATATAGGGATATATTTCTTTAATTTTGACACTAATGACCTAACATGTTGACTAGAACCTAGGGGAATGAACAAGAAAATAACAAATACTAATTCGAATAGATAAATTAGACCCAAGAATTATGGAGACTGGAGAATCTAAAATCATGGAATGGGGCACCTATAGGTGCCCCAACACTACCTAGGTGCCCCATCCAGGATGGGAGATGAAAATCAAGCAAATTTTGACACCTAAGATTCCTGACAGATGACAAAAATGTGTAAAAAACTAACGTCTGTACTGCATAAAATAAATGAAAACCGAATAACTAACGATAGGATTAGGGGATGGGTAATTAGTGAATAATTTTATTATGTGAGATCCATTTATAAAATAACATACTTGACAGTGTAAATGTAATAGTAAGTGCGTGGTTTTGTGACTACATTACCCCCACTTTATGTTGGTGAGTGGAAATCTTGGTAACATAAAGTAAATAGAGATGTGTACATGAAAGAAGTCAAAGAAGCCCATTATTGGATGGAAAAAAATTTCTAAGTGTTGGGCACATGAATGTAGGGCATTGAAAGAGCACACAATGCTACAATATATTTGAAGTGCCTAGGATCAGGACTTAGTTGTTTATGTTTTAAAGGCTATTTTGGAGTTAGTGTGTTGAGCACAAAAAGACATGAAGACTTGTGGTCCATGCAATGGTATTTTAGGAACAAGCAACAATTGAGCACCATGCATAGTTTAGGCTAATAATAAGATTTCTACTCAGAGTTAACTATAGGAAGTCTATTGTTAGAACACTTGCATGTTGTGCATCCTTTTGTAAAGGTGCATGACTATTATTAGCATGTGACCTATTTTGAGAAGTGCATGGGTGGTGAAGGGAAATTCCCCACCCCTATATATATGTATTGATTTTCACGGTCAAGAGTGTGTCAAATTATAGAGTTATGCTATTGGTTTTGTCACGTGCATGACTCATGGAGATACTTATGTAATGTAAGAAGCTTCTGTGTTTTACAATATTTAATACAATGGTTCATATTGGCTAGATAATGGTGTTAAACATGACTGAATCAATTTATTTTATGGTAAATCTTGTTATAGTATTTTTATTTCATCTTACTTATATTCTAAGATCTAGATCTGGTTTATGCATTGTGTGTTGTTTACTATTGGTTATGAATCTAAATACCTATATGTACCATCATGCTAAAATTCTGAATAAGAAACCATAAAGAGGGACCTAGCTCATATGTGTGCTTAGTGAGCCCTAGATCAGGTTGAGTGATGTGCCAGGCACTTAGGTTATTCACAATGAATTCTAGGCTACTTCATTAGTTTTGTTTCAGGATCTCTTTTTCAACTATTTTCAAGTATGTTGCATGATGAAGATGTACCAGTTGACCTTAGCAAGTGTTGAGGAGTGGATAGTAGATATGGAATAAGAGTATGCTCAAAGATTCAACATTGGATTTGAGTTTGACGCACGTGTGTGGGTGGCGTAGAATCTGTATGACTACTTATATGAGAGCTTATTTTCTATCTTTCCAATAGAGATATACGAGTGGCTAGTTGCTTATACATATAAAAGGGATTAGAGGTTTCATACACTTTTCTAGATGTAAGAATAATTTTAGGCCCTCTATGATATTGATCTGATTTGGATGTGCGTTGTGGATACTTGGTTCCATGGTGTTTTGAATAGCTATATTTTGGAGTAATAGATTTTACTTACTCTTGTTTGAAGGTCGCTGAGTTCTAATTTTTATGTTATCCTAGAGGAAAATATCTACAAGGAATTCCACTAGCAATCAAGATATTGATGGTAACCATGAATTTGGAAGAGAATTTGATGGCTAGATAAACCCCACCACGCGCGGGGATATGAAAAAGTTTGGGGAAAGATGGTGGACCTAGTGGAAGAGAGGAAAAGAGAATAAAGGAAACTTAAGTTCAATGAGGCATGTGAGAGGGATTTAGAGAAGCAACGCAAGGTTGCAAAATAGATGGCATTGTGGAGAGAGATGACTCGTGAAGGATTTGGAGCTCACACAGAGGACGTGGAGCAGAGCATCTAGAACTCCCCCATTTGGGAAAGCATGATAGGGAACCCTCATTGGCATCTTATGAGAGCATGCCAATAGAGACAACATGAGATGTGAGTGCGCATCTGAATCTACCTAATGACCTAGCCCTTGCACTTGGTTTTCTAGTTTCTAGTACAACTAGTAGTTAGCAAGCTAGTTTGGGTAGTAGAGTAATAAGAGGTAGAGTTGAATTATCAGTAATTTTAGGAGTGAATCAAATAACAAGTACATTTATGGTCGGGTAGAAGTCTTCCCTGTTATTTGGAGGACCGATTAGAGGAACCTTTTAGGCATGTCATTGGTGTAAAATTTTGGATTCACATAAGGGAGTAGCGACTTCCTGAAGCTGTAGGAGTTCAGTTTAGCACCACATTGTTGGGACATAGGGAAGCGTGTCCTATGGTTTAATTCCTATTATAGGTGAAGGATCGGGAGGAATAGGTGGCTCATGATCTGGTGGATTTGGTGGGTCTAGAGGTAGAGGTAACACATGAGGTTCCAGATCTAGTGGGCAAGGTCCTCACCAACCTCAAAATATTTACATGGAGATGTCACTTCATCTTCTGGAGTATAGGGGAATAGAAGATTTTGTTGAGCATGTGCATATGTGTGAGATAGCATGGTGTACAAAAGGAATTATAGCTTCTAAGCACAAGGAAAGTTAGTTTTTAACTAATTTATAGGGATTTGCGCATAGTTGGTATAGGAAGTTTGACCCTGGTCAGACTTGTGTGGATTATGCAACATTATGAGATACTTTCATTAAGGAATTTTACATCCCTGAGTTTGAGCAGAAAAGAATAAGTGTGATCAAGGATATCAAGTAGGGCACTACTGAGAGTGTTCAGGAATATGATGTTCATTTCAAAACAATCTTGTCTAAACTATCATATGATATCCATGCAAGTCAACATGCACAATGGTTCATTGGAGGCCTGATCACACCTTTTAGGAGGGTGCTCTCATATAATACATATACGAGACCCACGTGAGGCACTTAAAGTAGATTTACATGCTGAGGTAGTTAGGAACATAGAAACTGGAGTGATCCCATTCTTGGAAGCTCAGATTGCAGAAATGGAAAAACAGTTGGAGAAACTATCAACCAATACAACACATGAGACACATAGTGGAATTTGGTGCACAAATTGTGAAGTAGAGGGGCATACTAAGGATAGTTTTCCTCATAGATCAGTGTGCTCCTTGTTGTTGGATTGTGAGATATGTCATTTAGACCATGATGTAAGCGATGTCCATTGTTGCAATACACGATAAGGAAGAATGTGTCTTGCTACTATAATATTTTCGGTCCACAACTCACAATACTAAAGATTGCAGGTTGATTGATCAGATCCATGATGCCATTGATATTGGTGTATGATAGATGGGAGTTTTGAATAACTCTAAGGATAAAAGTGAGCAACATGATCATGATCATACTCAAGGGCACTATGATCAAAATGAAGGGCACTTTGAGGGAGGCCATGGTAGAGGTCGAGGATACCATGGTGGATTCAGAGGTCGAGGCCATGGTGGTGGACGAGGTGAGTTCCCTCATGGAACATGTTATACGTACGGATCTCCTGACCATTACAAGCATGAGTTTTCTCAGAACATTACATGTTCTTTTTGTGGAAAGACTCACAAGTATGAAGAGTTCCTAGACTTATATGAACATCTGAGAAAGAAGCACAAACATAAGAACAAGGGCGTAGGGATGGTTAGAATACAACGCGCCATGGAAAACCAATGGATGCCAAAGTTAGCATTGGATCCTAAGGTAGTACCTATGAAGATTACTACACACGTTGAGGCTACACATGCTAGGGAAACATTACAACAGAAGCATACCATTACTAAGAAGGAGGTCTTACATGCAAAGTATCTAGACCCTACACATCAAAAGGATATTTATCAGGAAACTATGGAGGTACTTAGAAATATGCATGGTAAAATACAATTTTTAAAGGAATATTCATGGAATTTTGAATAGAAGAAGGAAGATGAGACTTTACAGTAAAATGTTGATGATCTGAAAGAATTATGCAAGATGTTGCACTAGGAGAATATTATTCCATTACCGGGGAGTTGGTTAAAGGAAACACTCAATGCTTGATATTGAGAATGTAAGAATTTTTTTGAATGTTAATCTTCCTCCCCATAGCTTGGATTATGACAAGGAGACCACTCTAAATGCTATTGTGGATGGATGGATTTTGAGCGATATCTTGATTGAAACAGGCGCATAAGTGAATGTGCTTACTTTAGATGCATGGGTTCAGATGGGAAGACTCCTATTACAGCCATTTTATAATGTATTATATATGGAAAATCAGACTAAGGCCACACCAATTAGAGTCTTGAAGGATGCATCCATTACTATACAGGGGCCAAGTTCACTGGGGACTTTGAGGTCTTAGTGCTTGTAGAAGCGGACAACTTCCCAGCTCTACTTGGGCACACTTGGTGCTATGCAAATAATGTTAATCTACATTTTAACAAGGGATATATCATTTTTGAGAACAAGGAGGAATGAGTTATTATCCCTTTGACAGATAGTAAATCTATACCTTATGTTGAGCCTTTAAGTGAAGAAGATCTGAATAGAATTTATGTGTGCACCATTTGAGATCCTGGAAGTGCTTGATCCATCTAAGGAAGGAGTCCTCCAGTGGGATGATGCACAGTCCATCAATGATACTAAAAGTATTACCTATGACAATTGGGCACATGACACTTATGAGATGGTTAGGTGTGAGGTAAGAAGCACATATACATGCGTAAACAAGCCACATTGTGTTAGGTGGCTAGAAAACAACCCCTGTACCTCAAGATCGGATGGAAGAAGGAATATGTTATTTTATACCCTATGTGGGACAGTAATGCATTGGTGGATGGTTCATAGGGATAATCTCATAGAATGGAGAGAAGTGAGAATTTCTCTATCAGCCCGGTTTCTCAGGAGTAATGCACCTACTCAAATATGTGAATATCATGGTAATAGTCTTATTCAAACATGACATTTAGCAATGTGAGAGACTCTAGATAGAGGGCCATGAAGCTTTACCACTTTCATTGTGGGTAAACAAGCTTTATTTCACCTGACGAGGCTATGCGTGCACATGGTATTCTTATGCGAGTTGTATAGATAGACTCAAAATTGGTACGACTTGACTACATGAATGATCTAGAATTTTGACTACTTCTCCACTAAACCTCTAGTGAAAGATGCATTACAAGTTATGAAGCACTTGACTATGGGAGATAGTGCAAAGGATGAAGAACTCATTCAGGAGTTACTTGGTGAATTAGACCTAGAAGTGTGTTTTGAAGAAGTAGATGAGATAGATGCAAAACTACTTGAGTGCACTTGCCTAGAGAAGGAGAAAGGAAATATGGTCTACATGGTAGATGATGAAGAAGTGGAAAATTCAGACATATATCATTTAGAGGGTATGTGCATGAGGTTGTAGAAAGTGTGGATGAGAAGGTGCATGCCTACCATGAACCTATGAAGATGAAGAAAGTGAACATTGAAATGGATGTTGAACCTAAGGAGGCCATAATTGGAGATTATTGGTTTGACTCAGAAGTGGCTAAGATAATTGAGTTGTTATGCAACTTCTAGAACTTATTTCCTAGAGTTTACCATGAGTTTAAAGGAGTGCATGAATCTTTGGGCAAGATGAAAATTAAGCTAAAAGAAGGTGCACACCTAGTTAGGAAGAGACCTTATAGTATGAACCCTAACTTGCACATAAAATTTAAACAAGAGATTGACAAAATGTTAAACTCTGGCATAATTGAGGCATATAGGAATTAGAGTGGGTTATCCATATGGTAATCAACATAAATAAATATGGAAGAATCAGGATTTGTGTGGACTACAAGGAGCTGAATGTTGCATGTGTGATTGATCCTTTCCCTACACCATTCATTGAAGAAATATTGGAAGGCATTGCAGGGCGCGAAATTTACTCTTTTACAGATGGATTTTATGGGTATCATTAAGTAAGGATTTCAAAAGAAGATCAAGAGAAGACAACTTTCACCACTAAATGGGGAAGTTTTGCATACACGGTGATGCCCTTTGGATTGAAGAATGCACTGTAGTATTTTTGTGCATTGTTGTTCAAGAATTCCAAGATTTTATTCACAAATTCTTACATGTTTACTTGGATGATTGGACCATGTATGGGCTTATCAAGGATCATTGTGACAATTTGAGGTTAATTTTTGAGAGGTGCAGATAGTTAAGCATCTCTTTAAATATCAAGAAGTGTGTATTTGCTACACCTTTTGGAACTTTTCTAGGGCATATCATCTATAAGGAGGGTTTGTTAGTAGATCCAACTAAGATTGCAGTCATTTTAGGCTTGGAGGAACCCACCAGTTAGAGTGAGGTGCATGGATTCTTAGGCCACATAGGGTATTACAAAATTTTTATCAAAGGATATGCTAAGATTTCCACACCCTTGGAGGAGTTATTAAAAGGTAAAGGGAAGTTCTATTGGGGAGAACCACAACAACGCACATTCGAAGCACTAAAGGAGAGGCTTACTACGATACCTATTCTATGTTTTCCTTCATGGAATCTACCCTTTCATGTACATGTGGACACCTCTAGCATGGCCATTAGTGTAGTTTTAGCTCATCCTGGAGAAGGTATTGTAGATCATCCTATCGATTTTCTAGAAGAAAGTTGACTCTACAAAACATAATTATACAACTACGGAGCACAAGGATTTGTCAATGATCTACGCATTGCATAAGTTTAGATAGTACTTGCTAGCAACACCTTTTTTGTTCTATACAAATCACATGACATTGAAATACTTGGTAAACAAGCTCATTTTACAGATGTATGTATACCGATGGGTTATATTATTCCAAGAGTTTGACTTTACAGTTGTGGTAAAGCTAGGTAAAAGAAATTCTGGCCCAGATCACTTATCAAGGATTCAATCAGGAGAGGACGTGTAGAGTATTGAAGATACAATGTCGGATGCACAATTATATAGGTTAAACTATGTGCCCTCGAGTTAGAGGATATTGTTGTCTTTTTATGCACATGTATGACACCCAAAGGAATGAAGGCCTTAGAAAAGAAACAACTTGTAATTTGTGCCGCACCTTTCATGTTGATTAGTGGAGACTTATAAAAACTAGGACAAGATGAAGTATTGCACTAGTGTGTATTGGAGCATGATCACACAAAAATTATGGAGGAGGCTCATAGCGGTATTGTAGGTGGACACTATGTAGGGGATGCCACTACGTGCAAGATTTTACTAGCTTGTTTATGGTGGGAGACCTTGTACAAGGATTATGAATGAGTATTGTAAGGCATGTGATCATTGTCAGTGCCTTAGAAAACCTGAGCAAAGAGATGAAATTCCTTTGAGACCTATTGCTAGCGCAAAACCTTTTGAGAAATGGGTAATAGACTTTGTGGGTCCTATTTCCCAGCCACGCGTAGAATTGGATCACACTACATCATCACTTGTACAAATTATCTTACAAGGTGGGTGGAAGCGTCACTTACAAAAGATTTTATACAAAAGCTACAACAACAAGGTTCTTGTGGGAAAATATTCTTACCAAGTATGGATGTCCTTTAAGTTTGATAAGTGATAGGGGCACTCATTTCCTTAATGAGACCATCAAGATATTATTGGATGAATTTATGGTTGCACACCATAAGAAAACACCCTATCACCCTCAAGAAAATGGGACTGTTGAGGATTTCAACAAGATATTGAGCCAAACTTTGACAAAAATTTGTGATGTTGGAAGGAAAGACTGGGATGATAAAGTTTTTGTTGTGCTTTGGGCATATAGAACAACCTACAAATAGTTGAATAAGGAAACACCCTTTCAATTGGTGTTTGGCATAGAGGTAGTTCTTCCCATGGAATTCATGTTACCATATTTTGTGTATTGTGCATGTAGGGGGACTGGATAATGAGAAAACATTGGAAGAAAGAATTGATAAGTTAATTCAGTTGGATGAGAGGTGTGTAATAACATGATGGAGTTAGAAGCAAGAAAAATCTAGGAAAAATAGATGAAATGATAGGCACATTAGGGAAAAGAAGCTTGAGGTTGGGCAGATGATAGTTCTTTATGATTCAAAGTTTTGCGCCACCCAATAAAGCTTAAGGTGAATTGGTTGGGACCGTATGTTATCACGTATATGCTTGACTCAGGCACTTGCCTTCTAGAGGCACTTGATGAAACATGGTTACCTAGTTACTTCAACGGGAGTAGGTTGAAGCCCTACTATAAATAAGTCTTCTTGGTGTTTGTAATAAGGCAATATTTCCATTTAGATTAGATTTCCCTTATTGTATTTCCTTTAGATGTGTTTCCTTCATCATCGCTATGCTTTGTTAATTTAGATTATTGTGACATGTAATAAGCATGCTTATATGCCGGAAGCTTGTTAAAATCTAAAGTGTTTTTATATGCAGAAGAATACACATACCCTTAGTGTGGGGTGGATAAAGAAGGTTAGTCTAGTAAAAAAAAAAACTCATGGGTGACCATAAAGGGAACAGGATTAGAAAAGTGATGAAAACTTCAAGAGGATTTCTCAAAGTTAAAGATCGCACACAAGGCGGTGAGCACTCAAGTATAACTTAAGGAGGCTACAACATTTGAGACTACGTATATTTGGGTCACATTGGATAAACTACTTTGGTGTAAGGAAGCATGGGTAAAGGAGATCTATGACAGATAAGTAATGGTGCGCCAGAAAGTTATGACTAAGGCACAAAATTTTGAGGCATGACAGATTGGGGCGTGGGGAAAGAGGAAAAAAATGAGATCAAATTAATTCCATGTACTGTGGTAGGTGGAGCAATTAAGGAAGGGGATTTTTGAAACTTGTATAAAATCTGACGTTTTCAATGGAATTTTTTACCTTGCGAGTTCAAAAAAATTGTGAAGTGCAAAGAAGAGCTAAAGACGAGGAGCATTTTACAGATTGATTATACCTAACAAGATTCAAAGCATGTTTATTGAGCATCAAGTCATAGAAGGAATTAAGTGGTGGTGTAGGTGCACGATGAAGGGGTTTAGGCACAATTTGGGTCTGTAGTAGCTAGGGTTTCACCACACTTGTGGATTGGAAGGAACAATGGCACCACAAAAGGCTCCAACTATGGAGAAGGAAGTTGATGACCCAATAGAGGAATGGATGGTAGAAATTATTTACCTAGAAGAGGTGATTAAGGGGCAGCCATGGGAGAAAAAATAAACGCGGTGTAGGGTTTCTAATATTAATCACCGCGAGAAGTGCTTAAAGGATATTGCAGTATAAGTCTACAGGAAAACTAACTGACGTTTAGCAGATGACACTAGAGTTTTGGACACCTCCATGAAGAGGTTACTCAAAGCATGGGGGTCATGAAAATCCTAGAGTTTCCCTATTTTGGGAAGCTTGAGAAATTATACCAGTGGCTCATGTCGCATGCATGAGGAATTTTTCTACTTCGCGGTAGGAGAATGAGGATCACCGCCAAGCTGATTGGAAAGGTGACAGGGTTGCATGAATTAGGCTCTAGAGATTCACTAGTGATTTATTTGATGATACGGGTATTGATACAATGGCTGCCATACATCGGTATAAGAAGGGTCTGTGCCTTTAAAGTAACCAACATTGCATACATGGCCACTAGGGTTGTAGCACACTTAGTAAGAAACAAGTTGGGTGCCACTGAATGATGGAATGAGGTGAATATGCGTTGGTTACATATAGCACATAAGATGGTAAACAAGACATACTACAACATTGTGGGGTACATTGTAAAAATATTGGTAAATGAGGCACGCGTCTAGGAAGATAAAGGTGAGAAAATAACTTGGGGTGCCATCTTGTTGTTGATTGTATTTAATGAAATTAGCATACCCGATGGACCTAGGGATAACATCTGGGAGTTTCCATTAGAGGATAAATCCCAGTAAAGAAATTTTCAAATACACTCTACATGGAATTATTTCTAACACGTATAAGGAGCACCTGGGGAAGTGGTTTAGGAGGCCGTGTAGGGCGTTTGAAGGATAATGGCATATTCTACACAAGCTACCAAAAGTAATAAATCAAGAAGTTGAGTTTGTAGTCTACCAACACTTCAACTTGGGGCGCTTCCATATGCATTCAGGTGGTAAGAGTCCATGGTGTAAGTTTCCCTTTGCTTTTATTGCTAGATATTTCAAGGAGTTAGTGAACAGGTTCCATGACACACGCAAGCTCTAGTTTGATGTAGAAAAAGTAGACGCAAATATCCACATTTTGCACAAGACTTATGTATGGCCAGGGAAAGAGGCCTATGTGGAAACCATGGAATCAGGCAATGTGGACATCACACTGAAGAGTTTGTCCATAGGAAAAATTGAACTAGTGTGTGTGTATATATATTTGAGGCCAAGGTTCAAAGATGGTAAGGTGGTGAAAGGCACAAATATGGAACTTCGGGACCTCCGAAGAAGGGGTAGATACTAGGGAATTCAAGGCATGTTGCAAATGTACCACATACTCAAGAAGATCTAATGGCTACAGAGTTGGAGAACATCTTGGAGCGGGAGGAATGAAGGATAGCACTAGACTTGTGCATACTAGAAGATTTTGAGGAGAAGGCACACATCTAAAGACACGATGTAGGGACTTCACATCCAGTAAGAAGATAACTACGCATGACTCGTGTGAAAGATGAGGAAGAAGAAAGGAGAAAGCACATGAAATATGTACTTGTAAAGGACAACGAGGAGGATTCATCATAGCCAAGCATGAAAAATAAGAGAGAACTCCAAGTATGGGAGGGCATAGAGTAGAGGCCACCCCTGTGTGGAAATGTAGGAGGATGAGGATATTAGAGAGTGTGTGGTCTATGAGACTATAGACCCAAGCATAAGTGTTCATGAACAACACTCAGGTGAAGGAGAGAGAAACGCCGGTGGAGACACAGAAGTTTTAGTATGCCTTGTGCCGAAGGAAGGAGAGGATGAAGGAGAAGTAAACCAGAATGTTGGAGGCACTGTACAACAAGATGCAAACATGACAATACAATAAGAAGAGGGCACGTCTATTCATGATGATGTTTACAAACACACAAGTGGGCATGATGATGAACATGTAGCAAACTCTAAGAATTTGGGTTATATGGATGACTCCTCAAGAACTTCTTCATGCCCACTTTTAGAGTACTCTGCCCAAAAAAATATTGTATGGTGGGATTGGATGAACCCAAAATTTCCAACACATGTACTCATAAGAAGCTATCCTGGAGTATGCGTGAGAGAATCACATGGATGAGCCTAATTTTGATGTCTGTGAGGAGGCATGTAGTTTAAAGAATATGAGGAAGGTGCCACATATACGCCATATGACTATAAGGCCAACGTATTTTTAGATGAACAGGTGAGCAACACATTGGTTAAAGTGTCAATAGAAGTAGCGTGCCAAAATATTGATAAGGTGGAAAAAATATGTGCACTATTAGATGAAAAGAAAGATAAAGACACAAAAATATAGTGACTCACTACGAAGTGTGATAATGTAGTGGTTGAGGCCCAAAATGTTAAGAAGAGGGTTGAGCTGATCACAGATGAGATTTTTACGAGAAGAGGCTCAATTTTTAGGAGAAGGTGCCACATGATTTTAAGTCTAAATTGCATTATCTGCACACAATAGTTTGTCTACTTCTAGAGGAAGGACCAATGCACCTCCTTAAGCAAAAGGATGTTGTGGAAGAAGCATCGAGGGCCAAGGATTTAATTGTAAGGAAGATATCTAGCTATGAGGCTATTTTGCAAGCCTTAAAAGATGAAATGAAGAAGGTAGATATAGTATTGGCCATGTGTACAATGCCTGATAACTTAGTTCATGAAAGAATGAAATTAGAGGAGAATGAAGTTCTACATACAACAAAGGATGAAATATTCAGGTGCAGAATAAGTTACCTTAGTAGAGACAAAACACGATGCGTTGGATGCTGCGAGGAAGTAACACATAGATTAGATCAAGGGCATTGGGAAGCCTATTTCCTTGAAGATGGATGTCGTGGAAAGGATGGTCTCATGTATGACCAACATCCTTATAATTTTGAAGAGTGAGGATGGAAACATGACTCTAGGTGAGTTAGATGGTATAGTCACAAGACATCCCTGATAAAACAAATATGATCTTGAAGGACTGGTATGAATTTGAGGGGAAATTCAAAGTGAATATCTAGAATTCATTTTTCTAAAAGAAGAAAAGGGTAAACAATAAGATGACTCATACCATATTATTTATTCTTTGTTCTTTCATTCATTTATCATATATTTTTGGAGAAAAATTTGATTACCCATTAGGGGTGATAATCCATTTTAGTGTGGGGTAATTTTGGATGGACAAAATGGCCTAAATGTTGGGTGCGCGAATGTAGGGAACTAAAAGAGTGGGTGGCACTATAATAAATCTAAAGTTCCCAAGATTAGGACTTAGTCGTTTCTATTTTAAAGGCTATTTTTGGAGTTAGTGTGATGAGCACACAAAGACATGAAGACTTGTGGTCCACAAATGATATTTTGGAAACAAGCAATGATTGAGTGCCATGCATAGTTTAGGCTAATAATAGGATTTCTACTCAAAGTTAACTATAGGAAGTCTATTGTTATAACACTTGCATGTTGTGCATCCTTTTGTAAAGGAGCATGAATATTATTAACATGTGATCTATTTTGTGAAGTGTATGGGAAGTGAAGGGCAAGTCCCCACCCCTATATATATGTATTGATTTTCATGGTCAAAAGGGTGAAACATTGTAGAGTTATGCTACTGGTTTTTTCGCGCGCATGACTCATGGAGATACTTATGTAATGTAAGAAGCTTTTGTGTTTTACATTATTTAATAAAATGGTTCATATTAGTTGGATAATGTTTTGAACATGACTGAATCAGCTTCTTGAATGGTAAATCTTATTATAATCATTGTTTAGTTCATCTTATATATATTCTAAGATCTAGATCTGGTTTATGCACTGTGTGTTGTTTACTATTGGTTATGAATCTAAATACCTATATGAACCATCATGCTATCATTTTAAATAAGAAATCATAAATAGGGACATGGTTTCTTTGCATGCTTTGGGTGAGCACTCGGAGTCAGTGAGTGATGTGTCATTGTGCCTAGGTTATTCATATTGAATTCTAGGCTACATCACTTATACTATAGTAGAATGCTTATATGTGTAGTAGAAAAGTTTTGAAAGAAACATATAACATGTTGAACTATGTTGATCCATGCAATGTAACAAAAAAATGTAATGTCATGATGAAGTGCATTAAATGATGATAGAAATGTGAGATGATTTACGATTTTGAGTGTTGTATGATGATAATGAGATGGGGTAGGGAGTGATCAGTTCCCAACCCTGAACATGTGCATAGGAATAATAAACCAAAGAATTTGGGTGCCCAACCTGCCAGAGGAAGAGTGTAGGGAGAAAAGTGTGTTATTATCCAATCTCTAACTACATCCTCAAGATCTAGCCACTACAGACGAACTCAGATCAAATTTGTGGTTTCTAGATCTAGACAATTTTGATCAAATAGTTGACCCATATAGGAGTGGTATAGGAAAGGAACTCTTTCCCCCACTCCACGGGCATCACCGCAATATGATAGCTTCCAATGTAGGTCATCTAGGAGCTAATGTGAAATGTATGATGGCTTCTATGTTAGGTCATTGGAAGTAAGTGTAAAATGTAGAATAATTTCTCAAGTTAGGTTATCTGGGAAAAGTGATGAATGTAATCTCCCAATTTAGGTCATTAGGGAGGTAAATTGTGTTGAACTTGTATTGAATGATTTTGATTTATTAGAATCTTGAACATGTTAACTAATTGATTGATTAGCTACTCATGGAGAGATTTTACACGAGTTACCCCCAGGTTAGGTCATTATGGGAAGTCGATATAAGTTGATGAATAATCATGTATAAATAATTTATTTATTACCCCAAGTTAGGGCATTAGGGGGAAGTGATGAAATTTTTCATATAAAAATTATATGTTTGTTTCCCCCAGATTAGGTCATTAGGGGAATTGATGGTGAAATGTCACTCGGTGAACTAGTAAATATTTTTAGCATTATCACATCAATAGTGTTTTTAAACATGTGGTGATATAAGGGAATTATAAGATGAACCTAATGATATGTCCCACCTTTCAACGAATAGGCAAGTGATGAAAGAATAAATACTAAACTAAAATTAAGCTTGAGATAGAGGAAAGTGGTAAAAATTGCTAAAATGTGTATAAATGGAGTGGAAAACAATGTCGTAGAGAGAAACACATGCAAAATGGGTTCAATACGGTGGTAAGTGGAAGTCTACAAAAATAATGCCACTAATGGGGTGTAAATTGGAGTAGAAACATGCAAGATATGGCAGAAACCATGTAATGTGTATTAGTAGTGGTAATGAGTGAAAAATAATGACTATAGTAAAGTAAATAGTGAAAAAGGAACAACAAGTAGTGAAGTGAAAAACAACTTAGTCACCTCATTTTTTTGCACGCGATTGTGGGAGTGGGCATGAAGTCGATAAAAATTTTGCAAGGGAGAGAAATGTGTCCTAGTTGGTTTTAGAGGGTGGCGACCATCGTAGCGTCGCGTATGACTACAAAGTTGGTAAGTGCATTATTTTTCATAAAAATATGGTGTGTAGTAATTGTTTTGGTTGAATTTTTGTAATTTTGAGATTTTAAATTTTCTCAATGTTTTGGGCCTGGAAAATAGTAGTGAGGCAATAATGACCCCAATATAAGAGCACCCATATCCGGGTGCTAGTATCTCTACTCTTGGGTGCCCCATCTGGGTGCCCATCTGGGTGCCTTGGTCTAGAATGTGTGAAAAACAAGTTTCTAGTGTATGATAGTGTGATAAGTGAGTGTGTTTGGATTTGTGTAGCATTCTAATGTTTCTTTTGTTGTCAATTTGTGTTATGTAGAGGGATATCCACTTGAGATAGTTCCACGTGATGGGAATCACTTGATGACATTGCTTGGATTGGATTTGTGTGATGATGATTGGGATGTTATGGATCATGTCGACTTGCAGAATATAGCACGGATGGGGGATGTGCCCCATAATATTCATCTATTGACTACATTATGTGACATATGGTGTGTAGACACATATATAATATGGTTGCCTATAGGGGAGATGATAGTCACACTGGAGGATGTGTATCACATATTACAGTTACTAGTTATTGGTGAGAGGGTATAAGTAATACCATTAGAGGACATGGATAGGAAGATGTGAGAAACGAGAAATTATTTTGTGGGGACTCGAGTAATTTCCAAGGCCCATATTAGTTTAGATGATATTTTGAGATCTAGTGTTCCACATTTACAAAATTTTATAAAGGTTGTTATTACTTCATCTATAGCAGTGGAGGAAGGTGGTGTATGCATCTTGTACAAGATGCATGACACATGCTAGCATATAGAAGAGGAGAGTAATAAATATGCGTGGGCTCGATGTGTGTTAGCCCACCTGTATTGTAAAGATTTTATTGGTTTACTCATGATAAGTATGGAGGATGGATATGATCCATGACATTGTTACATGTGTGGGCATATGAGCACATAGCAATATTGAGGCCAATTGAGGTCCCACGAGAAGAGTGGGTCGGAAAAAATAAATTCATAAGAGGAGGTGGATTAATGTTCATGAATGCAAGAGGGATACTAATACCTACGAGGATTTTATAGATAAATTAGGACCCGGGGCCATGACATGGATACCCATACCGTGGTTATATAGGATGGACCAAGGATTTGTAGAGAGCTATGATGTATTTGGAGGACAATTTTGTTGGATGATAGATTTTCATGGGGCCGAGCTATTTTAGGTTGAGAGAGTATCGCGTTAGTTTGGTATGGCTCAAGATGTGCCCCCAGAGCCATATATATGGTTGAGAGCTATCAAAGCACCAAGGAGGGTTAGGGCTAGGCCAAGGCCAAAGAAGAGCAACTAGCACCTCCTAGTATGGATGAGGTAGATGCAGCGATAGAGGTGATAAATGCAAACAATCCTAGTAGCAAAGAGAAGTACCGTACATGGTGAGCTACACATCGATGGGTACTTGTTATTAAAATTATTTTAGATCTAGTGGGAACACCTTATGTAGGAAAAGGGAGAGTGGGAGAGGCACATGTCCCCGACCGTGGTGGTGGCGGTAGTGTAGCGTGAGTAATTTCTTAGTGCATAGTGTATTTTGTTGTTTCTCATATTGTGATATATGTTTTGCTAACATGTTTTTTAATTTTTGTTTTTAGGTAATGTGTATTGGTCATTGATATTCAACACATCCATTCATACATTGATGTGGAATGTGCCAACCGATGTGTTGGTGGTAGTATACTTGTGCGTGTTGATGATATTGTGGATGAGCATGCCCATTTATTTGAGCTAGTAACTATGGTAGCATCCACATATATTGTATTGGTATTTGAGAGAGATGAGGCTCATGAGGAGACTCGGTGGGCCCGTGAGGTAGTGGGTGGTGGTCCTTTGGCGTAGGATGTATTTTTGAAGTTCCTGGAGTTACAACATCATTTTTGGAGTAATTTACAAATAATACCTTATTGCGTAGGAAAGTAGAGTGATATCGAGGCCGCGAACAATGGCATCACATTGGTGGAGAGGCTTCTAGTTCTAGAGCTCTCGCAATACTTGAGAGTGATAGTGATGATGAGGTTTGATATGTACTATGACACATGATGTAGGGGTTTCCCCAGTGACGAGACATGTTTTGTTATAATGATTGTATTTGATATATATGTATGAACACATGTGATTTATATATGATGAACTTATGTTGTGTGTATGTCACAATGTGATTGATCGTGTATGATTCGATGTTTATTGTTTTTGTGGTGTTTTCTTTGAATAGTGTAGATTTTTCCTATAATGTTGGTAATTGTAGATGATATGCGTATGATAGTAGATAATAAATGTAATGTGGTTGATGAAAAATGATTATGTGTAACACGTAATTGATGGAACGATGATAATAGAATAAAATGTAAAAATGGATGATGTACAATCGTGAAATAAAGCAACATGTTATTATGATAATAGGATGTGATCATAGAATGTTAGTATGATGAAACTAAGGGGAGGAAGATTATCGATTCCCCCCCGACATGTATGGATTGGCTGATTTAGTTAAGACCCTCAAGTCAAGTATGAGCCACGTAAGAAAGAGTACATCATCGGAAGTGATTGAGTGTGCTAGATGAGAAAGTTGAAGCACGTGATGTGAATTTATTAGAAAAAATACCTCAATAGTCATGTAAGAACCATGAGAACATAAGTGCTTCACATGGGGTAAGGTGATATAAACTAGCTACCAAAGACCAAGGTGGCATGGAGTGGTGGAAGCATTTGGAATGGAATCAGCTTGAGGGTATGAACCAAACTGAATGTCATATGGAGTTGTGATGGGATGTGTGAAAGTGGGGTTTTATGGTGGCCAATGTGAAGTAGCAACATGATGCGGTAGATAGTGTGAATATGATGGGTGAGGTGGATGTAATGAATGTGATGGATGAGGTGGAGAATGTGTATGAATAATAGACTGCGGTGGATACATCATAATCAAAGCATCATATGTAGGAGATGAATCAATCATAGTAGAAACTCTCTAATGAGGTAGAGGAGATATGGATCACTCACATAGGTGAGAACCAAAGGATATGATTCCCTTATCCTCTAATTGTTGTAACCTATCCTTAAGGGAAAGACAATCATTTTCCTTATGGCCATTTATGCGATGATAGTTATAATAAGGTTGGTCATGTTGACATTGTAACCAATGTGTGTAGTGGATGATGCTGGTTGGAAGGTAGGTGAATTAATCACTCAATAAGTAAGACACACAGTACATCATGTGGTCGAGTGTGATGAGAGAAATATAAGGAATGACATGACCTAGGTGGAGTGGTAGGAGGTGTAGGTGAACCGAAGAAGGATTAGGCTTAGTGGTGAAGTGGGTTGAGCTTATTTTCTTTGTTTGGGAGGAAAATATGGAGAGTGCGTAGGATGCTCAAATGTAGGATCTAAAAAAGAACTAAATAAGGCAATATCTAGAGAGGTGTGTGGAGAATCTATGGTGTGTGTGGAGAGAAGATCTTGTTCTAAGTCAATAACCTTATAGCATAGGAGAATGAATGAATCACATGTATCATATTGTAATCATTTCTTGAGTGGAGGAATAAGGCCATGACAAAAAATAAATTACTTCTCAAGATCTATGGGTTGGAAGACAAGCTGATGGACACAAACATTGAATCTTAGAATGTAATCCTTAATAGGTTACAAGGAGCCCTGATTTAGTTGGTAGGCATATGACCATTGTTGATTATAAATTGGTGGAGGAAGACGTCCTCCATGTCATAAAAATTACTAATGGATCCAAAGGGGAGATGAGTGTACCATTGTAATGCCTCATCGGTAAGACTATAGTGAAAAGCCTTAAGTAGTAATATATCATTAGAATAGGAAGCCATATCCCTATGATAATGTAGTAGATGAGCATGAGGGTCACCGTACCATCAAAACATGTGAAAGTAGGCATGGTGAAGTCATGAGGGAATGTCAAATTATGAATCTTCTTAGGGACCAAATTTCCATGCAATGAATTGTTGTCGAATAGAAGCATAATATGCCTTACTTTATAAGGTGAGAGATTGAACTTGTGATTGTAACTATCCTACAACATGTATGAGAGAAAGGATATCTTGTGAAGGGATGGTGGAAGATGGAAATAATGTGTTAAGTGGTTGCAATTTTCCATTATGAGTGATCATAGGGATATCAAAGGTGATGGAGAAGGATCTGATGCTAGAGGAACACTAATATTAGGTTCTAAAGAAGGTATAACATGTGATATAGGTTGAATATATGTTGTAATATTTGGAACTAGCATCGAAACCTCCCTAATAGGTTAAACAATTGGTGAGGAAACTGATATAGAAGATGTACTAAGAGACATAGGTGAACTAGCAAGAGGAGATGAAATAGTAGGAGAAGAGGAAGTAACAAGATGGTGGTGACTCATGTGTAGTGTTAGATGCAATCTCAGGGAAGATAGAAATGGAGTAGGTGAGACACATTCTCTATTATGGAAATAAGGAGAATCATGATCTATAAATGGATCTTCATTATCTGATAGAGACTACGGAGTGAGGATATTTCTAAGAACGCTATCAATAGGATCATCAACATAATGTAAAGGAGTATGCAAACTAGGAGGGGATGTATCATGAGAAGCAATGTCAAAAGAGGTAGAGTCATGAGATGTAACTATGTCAAGAGTCAAAGAATCAGTATGTGTATGTTAGCAAGTGTTGATACCAACCAAGTAATCAATAAGGGAATCATCTAATGTTTCTTTTGAAAGATCAAGGTGGATCACAAGTAGCTGTATAGCATGGAGTACAATGAGTAAAGGCTATCAGATCCTCTAGAATGCTAATGCCTATAAAAGAGTTCTTAAAACTAGTAGGCACATGTTATTAGCCATATAAGACTTGTTCTTGAATATGAGTGGGTGTAACAAGCGAAGCACTATATAAAGATTTGAGTTCAACTATGGCAAGCTTCATCGTAAATAGGATTAATGCTAAAATGAGACATGATAGGAAAATAAAATGAACTAATCTTATCAATTAGGTTTTTTGTGGCTCCTAGGAAAGGTATTCTAAAAGTGGAGCTCACAAAAATGATTATCTAAAATTGGAATTTTAAATGTTATTCTATAGTTAATATAAATAGATACATAAATACGATACATGATATAGATGAAGTATTGATGCTAAATATTTGATTTTGATATTTAAATGAAATGAGATAATGAAAATGAAAGGGATAAGATACTAACCTTAATTTATCTTACCTCATTGTGTGCAGGACTGAATTGGATGATGTGTGTAGACATGGTAGAATGTGAGGGTGCTTCTCAGAAATTGTAGTAATTGAAAATATTTCTTTATTGGGGCACCTAAAAGAGTACTGGAGTACCTATAGAAACTCTAGTCGAGATCTAAATGCTCTTGTCTCCGAGAAAAGATCATAACCGGTAGTGTCATAAAGTCTTCACAATACCTTCATCTTGGTCACTCTATTTTTGCTTTACCTTTGCATATGTCAGTAGTGATGTGATGCAGCCTAAAAAACCCCATACAAAGCAAAACCCCTCTTCGTAATAAAAAATTATTCAGCAAATGCATATGTCAAGTGATGCGATGAATACCTACCTACAAA
Organism: Taxus wallichiana var. yunnanensis; assembly: GCA_018340775.1. Taxonomy (NCBI): domain Eukaryota; kingdom Viridiplantae; phylum Streptophyta; class Pinopsida; order Cupressales; family Taxaceae; genus Taxus; species Taxus wallichiana. The sequence goes on from CM031235.1 coordinate 372,304,733, forward strand.
ACCCCATACAAAGCATCAAATCCCTAAAAAAATAAATATGCAAATGAAGGGGTCGAACTGACCTTAGTTTCCACAATGGTAGACTTACGACTAAGCATTGCACTACATTCTAGACCTAATGTATTTTTGTGTGCTTGTGTGTGTAATTATGTGCCTAGGGTGCCCTAGTGCCAATGACACAAAAGTAGGGGGCAATAACTAGATGTAAAAATGCAAATGGTGGATGGAATAGAATTAATACAACCATTTCCCCTATGCTTGTGTGATGCAGAAGTAGAAGATGTCCAAATACAATCCTTTGCCTTAATATATAGCTAGCTCTTGATAATAAGATGTCCACCCATATATATAGTATGTTATGTTTATATATGGATTTATTTCTTTAATTTCAACACTAATGACCCAACATGTTGACTAGTACCTAGGGAATCAATGGGAAAATAAAAAGACCGACCTTGAATAGATAAATTAGACCCAAGTATTACAGAGACCGGGGGAACCTAAAATCATGGGATAAGGAGCATATAGGTGCCTCAACACTACCCTAAGCCCCTATCTAGGGACTAGAGATGACAACTAATAAAATTTCAACACCTAAGATTCCTTGAGAGATGACCGTAACTGTGTAAACAATTAATGATCATGTACTTAGACAAATTACAATGATAACCAAATAATTGACGATTTATAGGACTAGGGGCTATGTCATTAGTGAATAATTTTATTATGTGAGATCCATATATAAAATAACATACTTGAAAGTGTAAATTTTATAGTAAGTGCATGGTTTGGTGATTACAATTATGAATATGAATTAAAAACTATTCCAAAAACACCTGATTTCTTTCAAGGAAGGAGCATGGAGAAATTTGATTTGCATATGATCATGTGGGTTGAATGAATGCATCTTGAAGCTTCCCCAAAAACATTATTTCCACCATGAAACTGATCTAAATTGAATTGTACAACAACAAAAAGGAAACCAAAACTATGTATAAACATGAAAATCATATATGTTCCAAATGGAAACATATAGAGTGTACACAAGAACTTGTTTTACAATAAAAAAACCAAACTATTCCCCTCTAACTAAGGACAAATGAAACTAAATAATAGTATCTATTGGTTAGAGAGATATCTTACCTTACAAAATGGGACCATGTGATTAGTTTTGCAACTAAAACACATGGTGGAAATGAAAGCATAGCCCGAACTTCCTTTTGTTCAAAGAATCAGCTGAGAAAAGAACTTCCTTTTGTTTTTGGACATATTTGGGCTGACCATTGATATTTTTATCTATCCCTCATGCTTGAATTGGGCATGATTGGTGAAAACTAGAAATTTGATTCCAAACCAGCCAAATATATATTATTTGGAAGATGTTCTTTGTAACTAATGGACTAATCCTTGTAGTTTTTCCATTTACCTCATATTCATCTCTAACAATGGAACTAGTAGAGACACTTTCCTTTTCATTATGGATGTTTGCAAGCTGAATTGGGCTTGGTCTTGCTTTCTCTTGCACAAACATTATTTTTTCCACTTTTTCACATGGGTTTCCTTCCTCTTCATTCAAGTCCCTAGTATGATTTTCCACCCAAAGTGGAGCAAGTTCAAGGCATGTGGAATAATGTGGATCACTACAGTCGTTCATTTCTTCTTGCTCACTTGGAAAATATTCTTCCTCACTCTCATAGATGTCATAAGTGTTGAAAAACACTCTCTTCAACCTATGACCCATTTCGAGTTCCTACCTTAAATGAACCTCCTCTATTTTTTCACTAGCCACCCCTTGTACATTATCATCCTCCCAATTAGATTCACACCAATTTCTAATAGATATATGATTTTCATTCTTGGTAGAATTAGTTGGAGATGAGACATTGGTAAGAGTTTACTCCTTAAATTAACTTGCAAGAAGAGATGATTTGGGCTTTGGAATTTTGATTTTATAATTTGGAGAATCTAATGATCCTCCAAAACATATCATGATATTCATGATTTATCCTCTCCATGGAAATAGAAAACATCATGATCTACCCACCTTGTATGATAATTTGGCTTAGTGTGAGTTGGGTAGAGCATTGGGGAAAATTTTGGAACACTACGAATTCTCAAAACATTATGGAAATGTTTTATAGGTCTAGGCAATGTCTTAGGTGGAGATGGGGAAAAACTTTACAAATCAAAAGTGATATTTTGGGCATGAAAAACTTGTACACCACTAAAAGGATAACTTGAAGTAAAGTATATTCATCTTTTGGAAAGGAAAGATATATTTTTCTGGTTTGCCAATGGAAAGGGAAAGGAGAATTTGTTATGGTGAGGTAAAAAATGGAATAAATGGGGTTGGGTTTCCTTTGACCAATATGAATAAGCATATTATCATCTTGTAATGTAATTGTAAAATTATGAGGAAGATTACTACCTCCCTAGGGTTTGGATCAATACAACTAAATCGGTATAAAAGGACCTTAAGTAATACAATAATTCCATACCATGTGAGGGTATGAAATATTGAGGATTAGAGCCATGTTCTTTAGACTCTAGTGTTGACATATGAGATAAACTCCATGAAGCTCATTTTATTTTTTTAAGGTGTTTCATGATAGAGATGAGAGATGGAAGGATACACACGATAGGAGGGTGGAAAGGGAAGACAATCTACATAAACTTGGAGAATGGGTTTTTTGTAGATGCACGACAAAGAGTTTGTTGACGTGCGGCGGGGGAGAGATTTTTTTATGAGTGAGCTAGTAGTCTAATGTACTCTAATTACCTGGGAGGAAACGGTAAATAATATAGGATTATATAGGGGATAGTTTTCCGGGGGTCACGTCAACAAACTCTCGTCGCACATCTACTTCCTCCAAGTACATCAACAAACTCTCCCTATGACCATTCACTATAATTGATAATACAAAAATTGAAAGTGTTCTACCTGGTGTAATTTTAGGTGAACAGGTGAAGCCTACAAAAAAAAATTAAACTATAATTTTTTGAACAAAGCGACTGCGTAGAAAATTCACCTTTTCAAATTTTTCAAAAATGGAATATTCACCATATTACAAATATTCACCACTAAAATTATCCCTAGCCAAAAGAAGGTGATAACTCTCTTGAATTCTTAGAGAAGTAAGTAGATCCAATATAAGGTTAGAGGGAAAGATGCTTGCTATTTTCCAAATATACATCTAAATCAACCCACAACCCTATATAGTTGACCCAAATGACATGAAAATATGCAAAACATAGATAATACACAACATAAATGAAATAAAACTAGGAAAGAAGACAATAATGCAACACAAGGGGTATATTTAAGCCACATTTGACATTATATTATTGTTGCAAGTAAACACAAATTACTACAATCAATAGAGGGTAAGATACATTACATAACACATGCCATGGGTTTATAACTCCTTGGTTCTATCAAATTTTTGGCATAATAACATTACCAAGAAAGAGAGGATCCTTTATATGAAGAAACATGTTACATTTTATAGAAGGGAGGAGAGGAGAGGGGATCAAAAGATGTTGGAGAAGATGTTAAACCTATTAAACCTTGATAAAACCCTATAAAATTCCAACAAGTAACCTCCATGCCTCGTGATGGTTCATTCTTTTCTTACAAGTAACCTCCAAATATTTTTGGGAATGAGAATCATCTTATAAATCAATGGATGCCCATACAAAATTAGAAATATAGAAGCATGTGACATTGAAAATGTCTAAATATATTACATAGATCACCATTCCTCATCATTTCAATTGGGAATGGGAAGAATATGATCTTTTGAAAGTATTTAGAATGATCTTAAGGCCAAGGAGGATCAAACAAGCATATTCAACCAAAAATGGTATCTTATGACTTTTAAAAGTGACGTGAAACATCCCCAAAATCCTCAAATTCAATCTCCCAAAATACTTGATAATTCCTTGTAAAGTTTCCTTATTTTGAAAGGCCTCTCCAAGACACTCCTAATGAATCAAATATGAGGAAAAATGGAGCTCCGTAAAAATATATCATCAAAAACTCGCAACCTGACCACCTACAAAAAAATCCTTTGTTATTTGGTTTCCAGGATGATCCATCTTTGTTATGTGGCTTTCTACTTATTTGATTATTCAAGGATGTGGTTTGGAATTTTCTTGTTCCATAGCCCTTCAACCTTTTCTACTTGTTGTGAAGTTCTTTACTTCACTTTATGTGGCTTTTACAACTCATGAGCATGTTTCCTTTTTATACAGACTAGGAGAGTCCATGGAATACTATTCCTTGAAAATCCCATGGATTCAATCAGGGATGCATTTAATCTTTCCATATCCTTTGTTGTAGAAGAATAAGCTGAAATCCAATTTGTTCCATGGACTTGGAGAGTCCGTAGAACACTATGTTCACATATTCTATGCTATAATAAGATCTAATGTTCTACAACTTACCTTATGAAATTTCCACCAAATTCTAAACTAATGTTCCCTTTGTTTTTGTTTCTAAATTCTAAACTTGCCCATTAAAAACTAAGCTCCTAGATTTTGCATAATTTTATTTTAGTATGCTATGACCTTTGTCCTTAGCCAATTTTGGACTTACAAAACTGTGGTTCCAATGTACAAAGGTGTTTAAGACCCTTGAAACACCAAGTATTACCCAAGAAGGATCAACATGCCCCCTCCTTCCCTCTTTCAATCTCCAAACCAATTTTATGGCTAGCTCCAGCACCAATTCTATGGCCAACTCCAAACCAATTCTATGGCTAGCTCCGAACCAATTCTATGGCCATCTTCACACCAATTCTATGGCCAACTTTGGACCAATTCAATGGCCAAATCTAGACCAATTCAATGGAAAGATATGGACCAATTCTATGGCCATCCTTGGACCAATTCTATGGCGAGATCCAAACCAATTCTATGGTAATCTCTCGCACCAATTCTATGGCCATCTATGGACCAATTCTATGCCATGATTTGGACAAATGCTAATTCCTTTGTTCCATTGGCTAGGAGAACTCATGGAACATTAAGTTCACATATTGTGAGGAACACTAAGATCTAATGTTCCACGGATTTCTTGAGCAAAAAATCCACCTAATTCCAAACTAATTCTCCATTTATTTTGCATGTTAGAGAACCCATAAAACTCTAAGTTCCTTGATTTCGTAAAAGAATAAATTTCAATGTTTCGTGAATTTCATAGAAATTAATTCTTAAGTTCAAAATTTAATTTTGAGTTTTCAAAATATCATAGGGTTTGTTTTCCTATGTTTTTGTAAGGGAAAATTCAACTTAAAAACATGACGACTATATCCAAGTGTCAAAAATGTTTCATTGTAAACCTTCTAGACACCCTTCAAAGTTAGTCCAACCCATGTACCAGACATATCCCCATCAATTAATTGTCCATGTATGTGGTCCCAACCTTTCCCATGTGTTGAAAAAATAAAAACAAGCTCACAAGATCCTTTTTAGATAGTGTCTTTTGAGGTTGATCTTTTAGAGAGCTTAGAAGGATTATTTCTAGACTTTCTAAGGCTAGTGCATATTCTCCTGAAGTGGATTGAGAGTCCTAAATTCATTAGGGAGGTGTATTCATGAGACAAGATAATTGTGTAATTTATTTAGGAAATATTTGGAGGTTTAGGAACAAGTTCAGCAAAAGTGGGTTTTTGAGAGTAAAGGAGCTTACATTGCAAAAAAGTACCTAAGCTTCGTTAGATGATTTCAAGAGCTCCGATGAGTTGGAAATTAAAAAATATATAAATGGAAATCTGATTTAATTCCCTATATGGTGATAATATCATATTTTTCACAACACTCATGTACTTCTTTCCACAACTCATTCTTCATAGGAACAACTAGAGGTCCTAATCAAAAAGGACATTTTGAGGAGGTTTCAAGCTGAATCAGACCTTGAGACCCATCCCATACTTCTAAAAATGATTTTTCTAGTCAAATTCATATAAATAAGTTCCCAAACATTCATTCGGGAGCTCCAACAATGTCATTTTCAAGCTCCTCTCCAAGGTATAAGCTTTGTATTTAGCCAAAATTTTCAATGACACATGTCACCATGAGGTTAATGCACACTTTTGGTGTACCTCTATCCATTTCCAAAGGGATAAGGGGGAATACAATTTTTACCTCCCACCTTAAGCCTTATGGACCCACCATATGACCCTAGGAGGCTCCGATAAGCACCTTTCACAAAATTTCTAGCCCCTACTCCAACTCATGCATGCTTGACACTTGTCATCACCAGGATAATGCATAATTTTTGTGTCCCTCTATCCCATTCCAAGGGGAAAAGGGGGTAGGAAAATGTTCCCCCACCTTAAGCCTCATGGACCCATCATATGACCTCGAGGCCTCAGATAAACACCTTTTGCTAGTTTTTGAGCCCCCTCTCCTCGCTCCGTATACATGCCAAGTTTCGTCACCATGATAATGTGCACTTTTGGTGTCCCTATATCCCATTCCAAGGGGAAAATGGGGGAATGTTAGGAATTAGAGAACAAATATGTGGAAACAATTCCTCAAATCACAAAGCAGTAGGAAACTATATAGCAGTATATACATGCAGAAATATAACAACATAAATAAATAATGCACAAAAGAAGACAAGACAAGATTTAACGTGGTTCACCCAATGTGGGATATGTCCACCAAGAACTTGCTTAGATTTTATTATCAACAAGAGTAAAACAACTCTCATAGTCTTCTCTCAGTTATGAACTCACAATAGAATTCCAAAGATGCTAAACCACATCTAAACCACAATTGATACCCAATTGCTTAACCTTGATCACTCTTGATCACCTCTTAAGACTCAAGAACAAAAGATATCTTCAAGATAACCTAAAACCTCTATTTATAAGATTACAATCCTTTAAGAAGTCCAAAAGTTGACCCTAGAAGTTTGAAAGTCATGACCTTTCATCTTCCCATGGCTAGAAAATAAACTCTCATGACCTTTCATCTTCCCATGGCTAGAAAAGAAATGGTCATGAACTTTCATATTCCCAATTCAAACTCCAAACTTCAATACTGATTTGAGAAGACCAAAAATAGGCTCCACACCCCAACAATATCCCACTTGGAGATTGTTCCTACCGAGAAAAGTTCTCAACCATTATCAACCATGAATCAATCAAAGTTGAACACAACTTCAACTTCTTCCTTGTGACCACCTTAGTCATCATATCCGTAGGATTAATTGGTATGAATCTTTTCCAACTTCAACTTATATTCTTCCAAAGCTACCCGATGAAATGATATCTCAGCTGAATGTGCTTCATCCTAGAGTGAAAAGAAAAGTTCTTCACTAAATGAATAATGCTCGACTATCACTGTCTAGTCTCCAAACTTCTTACTTATGACCCAACTCAACCAAATCATCTCCTTACTTTCCTCTCGTGGCAGAAACATACTCATTTGTGGTTGAAAAATCCAAAACCTTTTGTAACTATGAAATCCAACTCACCGTTGTATCACCAATTGTAAATACATAACCTGTCATGCTCCTCTTGCTTTCCAAATCTCCTGCCATGTCTAAATCTACATAACCACGTAATGTAGTGTCCGATCCACTGAAACACAATGTTTCTCCCATGGTCCCTCTCAAATACCAAAGGATCCACTTCATTTCCTGCCAGTGCTCTCTACCTAGATCACACATAAACCTGCTCACTACTCCCACTACATGGGAAATGTAGGCCTAGTGCATACCATAGCATACATCAAGCTACCAACCATTGATGAGTATGGTACCTTGGACATCTAGATTTTATCCTCCTCATTCTTGGGACTCTGCTCCTTTGATAATTTAAAGTGACCTGCCAAAGGGGTACTAACCGATTTAGCATCCTGCATACTAAACCTCTCAAATAAATTCTTTATGTACTCTTCTTGAGATAACACTAGCTTCCTCTCTTTCCTATTCCGAGTTATTCTCATACCAAGGATTTTTTTTACCCCCAAATCCTTCATAGCAAAGGAGTCACCTAGCTGCTTCTTGAGTACCTTTATTTCCTACATGTTCTTCCCTACAACAAGCATATCATCCACATACAAGAACAAAATAATATAACTACCATCAAGAAACTTCTTTATGTACACACAATGGTTTGAGTGACACCTAGAGTAACCGTACTCCTACATAAAACTATCAAAATTATTGTACCACTTCCATGGAGCTTGTTTTAGGCCATACAAGCTCTTCTTTAATTTGTACACTAACCTCTCCTTACCTTTGACCTCATAACCATGTGGCTGTTGCATAGACAATTCCTCCTCTAACTCACCATAAAGGAATGCATTCTTCACATCTAACTTCTCTAAGTGTAGGTCTTCTACTATTACTAAACCAAGAACAATCCTAATAGAAGTCATTTTAACAACAAGAGAAAAAAATTTCATCAAAGTCTATATCTTTCTTTCTTCAGTACAAATCCCTTGACCACTAACCGGGCCTTGTATATTTTCCTTCCTCCATCTTCCTCTTTGATTATATACACCCACTTGTTCTACAATGCTCTCTTTCCCTCGGGTAGCTCCACTAGATCCCAAGTCTGGTTCTCCATAAGATATCTATGCTCTTCATCCATGACCTGCTCCCACTTCTTCCTAGCATCCACCTAGAATGCTTCCTCAAAGCACTCTGGCTCTCCACTATCAGTGAGTAATAAATAATTCAAATATGGAGTAAATTGTTTAGGTTCCCTTCTTACCCTATAAGACCTTCTCACCTCAGGATTTTGGGGTTCTTGATGAGTAGGTTCTTGAACTAGATGTGTCGGAACATGTTACACCTAAACTAGCCCCTTGGACACCTTGTTGAAAGCAATGTCCTCTAACACTGTGTATTCTTTCTTTGATTCCTCTTTCTGTTCCTACAACTGATCTTTATACATGAATTTTTCATTAAAGATAATATCTCTAGACCAAAATATTTTCTTGTTCTTAAGACTCCAAACACGAAACCAAATTCATCCTCACCATATCCAACAAAGGTTCATTTCTTAGACTTAGCTTCTAACTTGGTCCTATCATCTTTATCAATGTGAAAAATACCTCACATCCAAATACTCTAAGAAATGAGTAATCAATTTTCTTACCAGACCAAGCCTCCTCAGGTATACCTCCATCCAAATCCATAGAGAATCCTCTATTAATTAGATAAATAGTTATGCTCACCGCTTCTACCCAAAACATGAGTGGCAGCCCCGCATGTAACCTCATGTAACCTAACACACTCCATGATTGTCTTGTTCATTCTCTCTGAAACTCCATTTTCCTATGGAGTATTTGGAACCATTCTTTTCCTGCGGATCCCATTTACCAAATAGTAATCAAGAAATTCATTACTGCAATACTCCCCTCCATTATCCAACCTAAGACATTTCAACTTGAGACATGTTTCATTCTCAACCAAGTCTTTCCATATTTTGAAGGTTTCAAACACATCAGATTTATTTCTAATGCAATATACCCAAAATTTTCTAGTTACATCATCAATGAAAGTGACATAATAACATGAACCACTAATAGAGTTTACCTTAGCTAGCCCCCATACATCTATATGCACTAAATCTAACTTACCCTCCTTCCTGGTAGGTCCAACCTTGAGGAATATCACCCGCTTCTATTTTCCATAAACACAGTCCTCACAAAAGTCTAAATCTAACTCCTTTAATTTGGGAAACATGTCCTTTATAATCTGCATGCCCTTTTGACTCATATGACCGAGTCTAGGTGCACAAAGTTGCATCTCCATCTGCAACAACTAAATTACAATAATCAACACCATTGGTTAAATACAAAGTACTAGTTTTCTTACCTCTTGCAACCACAAGATCTCCCTTGGTAACCTTCCAAGAATCCATTGTAAAACTGACCATACAACCATCACTACCCAGCTGACCCATTGATATCAAGTTCCACCTCAACTTAGGCACATGTCTGACATCCTTAAGTAGCCATGTGTTCCCATTCTACATTTTCACTCGAACACAACCTTTCCCTACTATGTTGCATAGTTCATCATCACCAAGATATACATGTCCAAAATCTCCTTGAACAAAATCAATAAAGTAATGTCTATGTGGGGTGGCATGGAAAGAAGCCCCTAAATATAACACCCAAGACTCAACAATATTATCTAAAGAAATAATTAAGGCATCCTAACAAACATCACCTACTGCCACATTTACCTCTTTAGTTTCCTCTCCTTCTTTTTCTTCTTATCCCGAAGAGCCCAACAATATTTCTTAGCATGACCAACCTTCCCACAGTGCCAACATTCTAACTTACTCTTGGACTTTGACCTTCCGTGATCATTCGACTTCCCATGGTTACCTTTCCCTTTGTTCTTTTGTCTCCCTTCTCTCCACCATCAAAGTGTTTCCAGAAGTAGAAGAATCTTCGGTGCTCTTCCTTTACATTTCCTCACTGAGGATCACACCTATTACATCCTCAAACTTCAGCTTTGAATTATTAGAGACTGAATTACTTACATCCATAACCAAGTTGTCCTAGCTATCTGGGATGGAGCAAAAAAACAACAAATCCTTGACCTCATCATCAAAGTCAATTTTTACCTAGTTTAACATACTCAAAATCATATTAAATTCATTCAAATGAAAATAATATAACCATTCTTAGAGATATTCATATTAAATAACTCTTTCATCAAAAATATTTTATTAGAGGTAGATATTTTTTCATATAACTTCCCAATGAACTCATGAGACCTTCCGTGGTCTTCTGCTGCTACGATATGTTGAAAGTAATCGAAGATGTAAGGCATAACCGAATTTCCAGAGTGCCTTTCTATCCAACAACTCCCGATCCTCATCTAAAATGGCTGTAGGTTTATTTTCTTTCTCCATCCAAAGGAACATGGAGGTCCTTTTGATATAAGTAATTCTCCATTTGCATCTTCCACAAACTAAATTTCTGCTCATTAAACTTCTTAACCCTTAATAAGCCCTCATCCGCCATAGCTCCCACTCAAGCTAAACTTTTCTATGATTTACCACTTCAGCAAAAAACCACCAAAGATCGATACCGGTTGTTAGGAATTAGAGAACAAATATGTGGAAAAAATTCCTCAAATCACAACAGTAGGAAACTATATAGCAGAAGTATACATGTAGAAATATAGCAACATAAATAAATAATGCACAAAAGAAGACAAGACAAGATTTAATGTGGTTCACCCAATGTGGGCTATGTCTATCAAGAACTTGCTTAGATTTTCTTATCAACAAGAGTAAAACAAATCTTACAGTCTTCTCTTAGTTATGAACTCACAACAAAAATCCAAAGATGTTAAACCACATCTAAACCACAATTGACACCCAATTTCTTAAACTTGATCACTTTTGATCACTCTTGATCACCTCTTGATCACTAAGACTCAAAACCTCTTCAACACACAAGATATTTTATAGATACCCTAACACCTCTATTTATAATACTAAAATCCTTTAAGAAGTCCAAAAGATGACCCTAGAAGTTTGAAAGTCATGACCTTTCATCTTCCCACGGCTGGAAAATAAACTGTCATGACCTTTCATCTTCCCATGGCTGGAAAAGAAACGGTCATGACCATTTATCTTCCCAATTCAAACTCCACACTTCAATACTGATTTGAGAAGACCAAAAATAGGCTCCACACCCCAACAGGGGAAGAAAAATGTTCCCCACCATGCTCCCACAAGTTTCCTTATGTGACCAAAAACTAGCTCCTATGTGCTCAAACTAAGCTCTTTTCACAAACCCCTTAGTCCGTGCATGTGTACCATGTGTCACTTTGGGGAAAAGGTGAAATTATGGTGTCCCCTATCTCATTACAAGGGGAAAAGGTAGTAGAAAAATATACTCCCTTGCTCTCTCTATCTCTCTCATGCCTATAAAACCCAAAGTTAGTCATTTTTCACTTCCCCCCACATTGCTTTGTTTCTACCCGGAACTATGACGAAATTTTTCCAGCATTTCCTCCATGTCCAATTTTCTCCTTGCATTTGACCCTACATTTTACTATGATCATGGTGGAATAAATTTCATGAAAAATTACAAATTTTAAATGCTTTAGGAACAATTTTTTTGTCAAATTGACTCCATAGCCTACGAAGATAAAATATTAATAACTTGCAAAATGGTGCATGTATTGACACATGAATTTTTTTATTTTTCACCATTTATAGGAATCATGAGCAAACATGAGATCATTTACATGCATAGACCATATTTTCCGTGGTGGAAAAATCGAATTTGTGCCCTCATTTTATGAAATTTTATTTCCTGTTGATCCGAGAGATCGGTTTGAGCTAAAAATTTGAATGTGAGATAAAGAGAAAAAACCCATCTCAAAAAATTTGGTTCCATAAAAATCCGAGGTCAGGATGCCACTTTCAAAAAATAGTAAGTCTCTACATGAGAACTTACTATAAATAGAAAATTCTCACAGAGGCCGAAATATTCAAGGGCGGTGTGTATGAGGAACATACGAGAGAAATGAGAAGAGTGATCAAAGGTGAAAAAAGTTGAAAAGGGTGAAAAAGATAATTTTTCTAAAAATAGTAAACTTCCATTTTGGGTACAGAGAAGTGCTAGTGTCAACCATGAAGTTCAAATTTGTAGGCCTCGAACTAGTCTCATCTCTCTCATCTGAGTACTCAACTATGGGGGAAAGTGATGTCACCCATATGGACCTTGAAGATATTAAAGATCAAATGCTTGGAGAATTGAGAGATCCAAGTGGAGGAAAAAGTTTTCATGAGCATGTTGTATGTAGTAGGTGGTCACCCGGTGTTAGCGTAGAGTATCAAATTGGTAGTGTCATGTTCTCACCACTATGAAACAAAAACAAGAACCATTCAGAGGATGACGACTTAGCCACATGCGGTGATTTCTCCCAAATCAATCTCTCATTCAATGTAGATACCAATTTGGAACAACATGAATTTCATTTCAAAAGATGTTGCAAGAAAAGAATGGACCAAAATGGACTCCTACCTTTAGGGCCTCACAAATGCTTTATGGTTAAAACAAGTAAGGAAACCTTCACAAGTGCCAAATTATTTCATGAAGTGAATTTCACGAAGGCTATTAGGATGTAATCATCCTTCTCATTTGAGTAATGGGAGAGGAAACCACGAAATAATTTCAAGATTTGGAAGCTCTATTCAAGTTCATGATCATGGAAGATAAGTAGAAGATTGATTGGGGACAAATAATTAGTGATAATCTACATCATCATTTGCTCTAGGTACCGAGTCTCAAATAAGCTTTCACTATGAATTCATATTTGGTGTATGCTCTTACGATCTCGAGACCATTCAAAGGGTTAGCACTTGCTGTAGAACATCTCTTTGAAGGTATCAACATTCAAAATGTACCCTCATTTGATCTTGAAAGAGATTAATAAGCATTTCATGAGGGTGAATGATGCCTTCACCATGTTTTTCATCATAACACTATAGGGGAACCTTCACTCAAGGTTTTCACCACAAATGGACTCTTTGATAAAGAAGTATAGATCATATTTTACTCAATTTACCACTTTCTCCTACATCTAAGTTTCTAGTTATGATCTTACTCCACTAAGGTTACCATGGTATCTCAGTGACAAGATCATCTTGTTTGAGCTATGCAAACAAATTTCCCATGTTCACAGTAAGATCAAGAATTGGAAGAGGAAAAATTTCTCATTTCCCATCTCACTTGGAATCTTCACCTATAAGAGTGTCAGTGATGCTACACACCTAGAAGATGCCTTTGCACCCTTGAGCATGTATTCATATACACCGAGGGAAGATTTTGACATCCGAAGTGATCCAAACACTTTCTATCTCCCAAATTCATATCATGTTTCATAGATCGAATATTATTGGGTGAATTACATAGATGAATTTGATGTCAAGGAAAGAGACCATATACGGATGAAATTCATAAAAATGAAGAGATTCAAGTTCAAATGGTTTGAAGAGGAAATTTAAGATGATGGTATATAGTTATATGATCTAGAGTATAAGGAAGTGAAGGCTTCACCTTTTACCACAAGTAACATGGAGTGTTCTGAGTCGGGAGACATAAGTGAGTGGACCGAGTTTGTAATCAAAATATCAAAGGAATGGTACATAAAGAAGAAGGATGACATTATTACATCGGGAAGTTTCCCCACCCTTCAAAGATAGGAATCACACCACTCTTCATCAAAGGTCACGGAGAAGACTTTAGGATCAATTCATTCTAGAGAAATTTCAAAGCAAAAATCATTGGAGTCAGAGGCACCCTACTACAAGAGATTACACAATAAAGTAAGAACAAAGAAGAACTTGTATTAGAAGTAGAACTTGAGGAGAATGATCCGGTTCATCTTTAATATTATCGTAAACCCTAGAGTTTATCACCTTCCAATGTCACTCCTAGTCCTCTTATATAAGATGAAACCCCTCCCCTTGAGCGGGAGAAGATGACAAAATTCTAGTTGTAGAGCCCGAGACAGATGAGATGTCTCCTTGGATGAAATAAATGGTCACAAAATATTCTTATACGGTCCAACGAGTCACGATCCCTAATTTTTTAACAATATCATCATTGGTTAAAGTGAAGAAGAATTTTTTTCTCAAAGTGTCCTCTTAATTTTTTAATGGTGCCATAGGAAATCAGTATGTAGAAGTGGTCAAACCAAAGGGAATAAATCCTATCGAAGAAATGACATCTACCAACTATGAAATATGCACCATCCCCTTAGTCCTAGCCACACATGAAGGAGATGCATATATGTTTCAAGAGTCTTCCACTCGCCTCTTCTCAAGGAACAAGGAATAGAAAGATAAGATTGATCGGTTGGAAGGCCACGTGTAAAGAATCACCTCATATGTCTAATATTTCATGGACACGAATGCTTCTTCATCACTCCCAATTGAATAATTTAATCCAATCAGTAGCTTTAACTCATAGTCCATCAAAATGATGTAGGGATTCACCATGCAAGGATGATAAAGTGACAAATGGAAAAGAAAATCATAGAGAAAGGTAATGCATTGCTTCTAGAGGAAATCTCACTGTATAATTACATGTGCTCCACTTCGACAAAGATAAGATGATAAGGGAAGGATTGGATAAGGAAAAATATCATTGGGACCAAGTGCATCCACTGGTGGTTGAGATGGGAGATGCTCATTCCCGGTGTTGATAAGAAGAAAAGTGTTCAATTATCCATTAGAGGATTTTTCACGTGTTTGGGTGAGGACTCTCATCTCATGGTATGAAATTTTGAATATTGTTGATGATTTTGACTCAAAAAAGGAACATGCCTTCAAGATGTAGGACAACATCAATATTAGAAAACAAAATGTTGGAGTTCCCACCATTGAAGAGAGCACTTCCACGGATGAGTTACTGAAACCATTTGAGGAACATGTTTAGAGAAAGGTGGGGACCCCTTTTCTTTCAAAGAGGATACATTGGATTCTCTATTCGAGATCAGAGCCAAAATTTTGAACATTATAAAGAAACATCGACATGGTTTGATAAGAGAAATAATAATCAATGATATCACATATGGTTGGCTATAGAGTCCCTGAGTTGTGTACGCATTCCTCAAGTGGAGAAATTTTCACCTACAATAGCTCAATATAGTAAAGAGTTCAAGGGAGTGGAAATTTTCTAGTAGAATTTGGCATGGATCAATCAAGTGGTGAGGAGGAATCATCAAAGGCAATATTTTCATCAACCTAGTCATCTCTCCTTCCCCCTCTATCTCTCTCTTCTTTCCCCCCTCCTCCTTCATGTTCTATTTATTTATTAGGGTTGTACTTTCTCATTTTTCATATTCATATTTTTTCTTATTCATTTAAATGTGACTATAGTTTGTAATGTAATAAGTCACCCTTAATTAATAAAAGGGGACTTAATTCTATTCCTAGGAATATGAAAAGTCACATATGTGAGGGACAAATGAAAATTCATGTGGGGGTAGGTGAAGAGTCTTTCTCAAATCTATAAATTGTAATGACACCCTCATTCTTAAGGGTTGTCAATTTTGTATGCTCAAGAAGATATTACTACTTGGAGTAAAGTAAGTTAGACATTTTTTTCTATTTTTCCTCTCATATGTTCTTATATTCCTTAATATGTACAACCTTTCCAAACTATTAATGAAGAAGAAATGAGTTTCTTACTTTTCTTGATGAGAGAATTATTGAAACTTTGTGTTCCCAATTATACCTTTTCTTGATGCTAGTAACAGAATAAAGTTTTTATTTCTAATTTTTGTGATGATATACTCTAATTAATTTCTATAGGTACATAATTTTATAATTAAAATATTAATCCCCAATTCCTTTTTCCAACTCCCTTTTCCACCTACTTAGAAAATTCCTCTCTTGCAAGAGATTTCAATCTTTTGCAACAGGTTCATTGGAGTGTACGTGTTGGATCCCTAACCTCTAGGAAACCCAAAAAATTCATTTTCATTCACACATAATAAATGGAGATGCACCTTTCAAGTAGAGGGACCTAGAGTCTCAGAGCATTGGAAAATACTGAATCATTTGTCTACCTGAATTTTTTTCTCACCAATAGTTTTGGCACCCACCATGGGGTAGACTTGGAAAATTCTACACCCAAAATACAAATCACAAAATTACCAAAAAATTTAAATATTCTAAAAATAAAAATAAAATTGAAATTTGAAGAGTCACAGAGCATTATGTCTCATACCTATGGCTATTTCTAGTAACCCTCGTGTCTAGAGACTGAATCACTTTTCCAAATCTAAGAAGACATTATATCTAACTTAAGGGACATTATCAAGCATAATGGAGAAAAATTTTCACACTACTTCATAGCTACTAGGGTGTTAGATTTGGATGAAAACGTGTTAAAGAACTAGAAAGAGCAAGACAAACCCAAGTATAAAAAGAAGAGCTTAATTCAATCTCAAGTCTACAAGCTAGCTGATTGTAGATATACCAGGAATAGAGGTAAGGAGGAAATCATGACCCAATATTTGAAGAGCTCCAAAGAAGGAAAGAATTAATCAGAAATTCAAGGCACTCCTTCATCTTGAGACTACTCTCATGGTAGTCTAAGTGGTGTCAACCCATTGGACATAGAGTTTCTAAATATCATTGAGGATTTTGAAAACTTTGCGATGTAGAAACCGGCAAGTGAAACTTGAAGCAAGATAAGAATCTGAAGTAAGAGCCGAAGCAAAAGAAATAGAGAAAACTGAAGTAGAAGCAAGAGCATGAGAAAGAGTAGAGGCAAGATCCATAACTAGAGTGGAAGAAAGAGTAAGGGCTAAAGTAGGAGACGAAGCCATAATGGGTGACAAAGAGAGACCTCAACTAATTGTGCCATGGGGTAGGAACATAGGCCCGCTTACACTACCAAAGCCTCTTCATGAATTTCCACAAGGTTCAAGATAACTATTGGTTGCTCAAACGTGTACCCGTATCTCAAATCTCGAAAGGTCCGAGGAGTTTGAGACCACAATGAAACTATCCCCAAGTTACGGGACCTTGCGAGCTTGGGACAGATCTCCGGAGAAGGATGGTTCCTCTATCTATTTCTACTACCACTACTACTCCAAGTGCTGAAAGGGGAAACTAAGCTAAGAATGCTAAGGGACCAAGGAAAGAAGGATAACATGAAGTAAACTACACTAAAAGGTGATAACACCAAAAAAGAGGGGTGAACACTATTTGTTCTGAGTGAGAATGATAGGGAATGTGAAAGAAGGCTAGGCACAAGTAGCACAACGAAATACACATTCACCAGATCGTTCTCATGGAACACAACCAAGTATGGAACTGCAGGGGACTTGAATAACACAACAATACACAATGAAAGAGAAGAGGTAAGAAGAAGGAATGCAAACACGTTAGGATAGAGAATAGTCACAAAACGATGCTTCTATTACTTCTAAAATGCATAGAATTATTACAATGATAAGGAGGCCAATATCCACATGCAAGAGCCAAGTATGGAGGTCTGTAACTCAAAATATAGAAAATATGGAGTCCTTAGCAACATGCGTAAGGATCCAGAGTGTCTAACCCTTTACAATGAGCCCTGACCCCTCCTTTATAGATTCATCCCAAAGGGAAGAAGGAGAGAGAGAAGCGAGAAAACTAATTTGAAGCTCAACCACCATCGTTAATGCCTCTTGCAAATCTACCCCAAATCTATCGTGTTTGCATCAATTACTTGTTTGGTGCCTCGAAGGAGGAGGAATGGTGGATCAAATCAAATCCGATCTAGTTGTTGGGGAAAATAGATCCTGTATTAATGTTGCAAAGACATTTCTTAATTTTTTCCCCACATAACCTTTATAAAATTGAAGTTTCAAATCTCCGTGGCATAAACGAGGTCTGAGATATTTCCAATGGTGCCAGATTTGTCATATTTTGAGAAATGAGTCAAAATATATGCTCATTTGAAATTTGAATTGGGTCCATAGAAAAAGGTGGGAACAAGCTACCAAAATGGGCCTCCTTTTGAAACTGGACACGTGGAGGGTTAGCGCATGTCTGAGGGTAGCCTTTGTATTTCACTTTTGAAGTTGTGTCTCGACACATGTTTTTCCGTGGCTCACTTAGTTTCTTCATGTTTTGGCTAAGTATTTTTCTCAACAGTGGTCATATATCGACTAGGGACATGCGACATCCTAGGCACTAGTTTTCAGAACCCTTCCCGATTTTCTCTTGAATTTATACCATAACCCGACACTTAGAATCCTCCACTAGCTTGTCTCAATGCTTTGACTATTCAATCGACCCTGTCCTTTTGTGAAACTAGACACGTTGAGGCTCCTAACTCATTTAGAAACCCACTCAGGATTTTTCCTTTGAAGGAGCATTGGGTTGCCACGTGGAAAGAAGGTGAATGCGTAGAATGTGGGTGCAAGGGAGAAGTGGAAGAAAGAGGTGAAGAGGGGCATACGTGAGAGGAAGGCATACTTGTAGAAGGAAAGTATGAAAACAAGACATGGGAATTCAACTAAAGGAAGGCACGTGGAGGGAGAAAGAAAAGAGGATATGTGAAAGAACTGAGTTTGTGTAAGCATGCAAGAGGAATGTCAGGGACTTAGCTGATTGGAAGGTAAGTTTGCAGAGGTGTGCAAGGAGTGCACGATGGGATAGGAGAGAAATTGGGTGTGTAGGAGGAAGGCATGCAAGGGAAAATGGAAGGAGATAGAAGAATGTGAAAGGGAGTAGGAAGGCACGCAAGGGTACACTGAGGGACTGCAACTACGCCAAGGTGTCTTAAAAGAACAATCTTGAGTGTGCACAATCTGAAATGTATAGCTTCTTTATAGGACTTGATGATGTATGGGCCACTCCAAAGTGCATCAAACTTTGAATGGCACCCTGGTTTAGCTCTGTTAGCATCCCATTTTAGAACTAGGTCCCCAACTTTGAAAGCTTGAGGCCTAGCCTTTCTGTCAAACCATTTCTTTGTTTCTTATTGATGTTGTTCTAGCTTGATCATGGCAGAGTTTCTAAGCTCTTCAAGATGAACCAACTCTGCCATCTTGATTTCTCTCTAATCCATGCCCTCAAATTCCAGCTATTGGGCAAGTGCCAATGAATTTAGTTCTAGTGTCAAAGGAAGGGCAACCTCCTTTCCATAGACAAGCTTGTAAGGTAAAGTTCTTATTACCTTTTTTATTGTGATTCTATCTTCCTACAGTAGTGTGTAAGATCTTCATATGCCACTGTCTTTGGATGATGTTCATTGTGCGCTTCATGATTCGATCAAGTTGTTATTTTTGATTTTGTCGATCCGTTGCCCGATAGTAATAGTTGGAAGAGTTTTTCAGGTAAATTCCCAGACTTAGATCCCAATCAGATATTTTAGCACCAAGGAAGGCCTTTGCATTATTAGAGATAATGGTTTTAGGAATGTTAAACCTTGTGACTAAACCTTCGAGAAAGTCAAGGATGACTTCCTTAGTTGATTCCTTAAGCGATGACAGCTTCTGTCCATTTGGTGAAGTAATCTGTAGCTATTAGCACCCATTTATGTCTAGTGCTTGAAGGTGGATTGATCATGCCTATGAAGTTGAGACCCCATTACGCAAAAGGCTAATCTACTTGGATTAGTTGAGGAGGAAGCGTTGATAAACTTTTCTTTCCTACAAAGAAAGTGCACTCCTTGAATTTTGTGACCCACCTATGTGCATATGAAAATAGGGTAGGCCAAAAGATACCTACCATTATGATCTTCATTACTATAGTTTTGGCAGAGAAGTGTCCACTAGAGAATCCATTGTGAAATTATGTTAACACTTGCTCAGTCTATGCACCATTGATACATATTAACAACACGCCATCTAGATTTCTTTTGAAGAGAATTCCATCAATCAAAACATAAGGGATAGATTGCAACCTTAGATTCCTTCTCTTTACTTTGTTCAAACCGGGAGGGTACGCACCTGGAAAGGAATGTGATCATGTCCTTCATCCAGTCATGTGCACCCGGGGTCTATATTTTTTTCATGTTCTACACATGGGAGGTCTTCATCTAGAAATAATGAAGCCTCAGGTTCACTCTGTGCATCCTCAACAATCTGCTTGCAGAGTGCACTACCTCTTACCAGACTTTTTGGCCTTAATAGTCACATCATATTCCATGATTTTTGTCACCCATCATACTCTCTTCTCACTGATTTCTATGCCCATGATGAAGTCTCTGACAGATGAGTGGGAGACTAACACCTTGATGTGATTTTTGGTGAGCATGCTTTTGAATTTCTTGAGCGCATGCATGATGGTGAAGACATGCTTCTCGTGTGATTGTATTTCAATTCATAATCCTTGATGTTTAGTGAAGAAGCACTCTTGGTTGTTCCAACCCTTGTTTATTTTCCTATGTTAGGACAACATCAATGCTTGCATCAGCACCATAAGCATAAAGGATGAAATCCTTTGAGTAATCTGGATTGATGAGTGTTGGTGCACAAGAAATCTCTTTCTTGATCTTGTTGAAGATTTCTCTTCCTTCTACTATCCATCTGAAGGCTATGTCATTTTTGAGCATGAGGGTGATGGGCCAAACTAGTCCTACAAAGTTAGGGATAAAACTCCTAACAAATTTAATCTTTCCAAGAAAGGAATGTAAGGCCTTTTTGTGCACCAATAGGGAAAGGGATAGGATGGCTGAAACGCACTCAGGATCAATCACGATACCATCTTTCGAAACCACATGGCCAAGAGATTTCCCTGAGCCATCGAAAAATTACACTTCTTAGGGTTAAGAGATACCCCAAATTCTCTGCATCTCTCAAATACCTTTTCTAGGTGTGCCATGTGATCTACACTTGCTTTGAGAAGATAGTTATATCATCCAGGTAAACCAAGATGAACTCATTGATGTAACCTTTGAAGGAAATATCCATGGTGCACTAAACGTTGCGCCTACATTTGATAGAATAAAGGGCATTTTCTGGTATGCATATGTTCCCCACTTGGTTGTAAATGTTTTTTTGAATTGATCCTCTTCCTTGACCAGGATCTGGTTGAAACCCGAATACCCATCTAGCATGGAGAACCTTTGCATGCCAGCCACAATCTACAAAATCTACTCCATTGAAGGAAAAGGATAATGATCCTTTAGAGATACCTTATTCAAATCTATGAAATCAACACAAATTCTGATTTCACCATTCTTCTTGCGTATTGGAACCAAATTTGTAACCCAGGTAGAGTATTTGATAGGAAAGATATTTTTTTCCTCAATGAGTTTTGATAATTCCTTTCTCATGAGGGGCTCTATCTTTGGATTGATTGGTCACTTCTTTTGTTTGATGGGCTTGATACCAGGATCAAGGTCAATAGAGTGTTAAGCAACACTTGGATCAAAATATTTGAGTTATTCATACTCCTATGAGAAAATGTCACTATATTTTTGACAGAGAGAGATGAAGGCCTATTTTTCTTCATGCAAACAAGTCTTGTTGAGAAGAAGCTCCTTTCGTGTGCAATGGTAATGGAAGAGAAATCTTCTTGTGTGTGCGCATGTATCTTTCTTCACCCTTGAACTCATCATCAAGGCTAAAAATTTTCTCTAAGGTGACCAGCCCTTTAGGAAACTTATTTTTCTTTAGTTATATTACTTGGTCACCATAGCTGGCATGGAGGTCAACTTGCATACTTGATGAAAATTCAGCTTCATTCTAGATAAACTAGATGATCTCGTGCATCACTTTTGAACACTTTCTAGCTGGTGTTATTGTTTGGAATGGATGGTCGATCACCATCTTAATGTGTTGAGTGTTTCCTTTGACAAAGTCCTCAATAGGAGAAAATTGTGAACCGAGCGCGACCATTTGGTCAGCCTCTTTGTTCATTCTACACTGGGACTACCTATAGATTAAGGGCATCAAAGCTCTCAAGTAGGTCCCAAACTCTATGTTTATAAGATTTAAGAAGCTTATTCTTTGTCTAGAATTTTTGGTGACCTGGTGGATGACCAATTATATGTCCCCAAAGATCTGCAATGCCTTAATTTTCTTCTTCTCAGCAATGAGAAAGCCATGCACTAGCGCTTCATATTCTACCACATTATTAGAGCATGCAAACTACAACCTATGCATGAAGAATAATTTCTCATCTTTAGGGGAAATGAGAACCACTCTGCTCTTGCGCCATTTCTGCTTCTGGATCCATCAAAATATAACTTCCATAGACCAGTTTGAACTTTTTCTTTCATGAGCGCACGTGGAAGCATAACGTCTTCTTCTAGAATGCAATAAGTACCAAGCCCAATTTCATAGGCTTCAGTTCTTCAACATAGGGATCAAATTTGTGATGCCTTTCCACCCATTCATCAAGCACTAGGTCTGGAACAGAGGGTGGAAGAGACTGCTCTTCAGGAACTGAAACTTGTTCTTCTTGGATAAGACAATTGGCTTGGAGAGGGGATGGGACATATGGCTCTACATGATAAGAAAATATAGGCTCAACTTGTATGGTAAACCAGGTACCATACCTTGTCTTGAGTAACATATGAGACCAATCAGAAGACAAGTAACCACCCACTTTAGCAGTAAATTCTCTTGATAGACATAGGGAAAACAAAGGAGGTAGGTCAATAATTGACACATCTTGAGTAATTGTCAGGCTTGGACATGCATGGAGGGTTAACTCAAGATCCTTGATGACTCCTAAGGTGGTTACAATTGAGCCATCAAGTTGTAGGACTCCTTTAGACAAAGGGTTATATTTCAGACCTAAGACATCACTATCTTCTTAGGCATAATAGAAGTACTAACACCTGAGTCAATCAAGCATTTATGCACTAGGTGTTTACCTATAATCAAGGACATATAGAAGGGTGGGGTTTTAGAAAATTTACTTACTTGTTTGTCATCTTCTTGGCAGATTATGATAGCAGCGGTGGCTCTCGATAACTCAAGGTTAGCGCATGGAAGTTGTGCTAGAGCTTCATGCAACAGATCCCACTGAGATGGAATGGTTAGGGCATCCCACATTGTGACATTTATGTTTGTTTTCTTCATCTAGTCAACAATGCTGAATGGAAGCCCCCCCACTTGTGCATTCTTGGGGAACAACATCCCATCTTATTTGTTTGGGCACGAAAGCTGAATTTTAGTCAGGGGCTGAGGCTTGGCCTACCAAATGAGGAGTGCATGTTATTTTCGTCGGAACTTTACGAGGGCATCCTACGGGTATTTGAGCATTTTTACTACACGATGCCTTGTCTGATTCTTTCTTCTTCTGAGGATCTACTTGTGTTGTTGGGGGTATAACCTGCACGCCTAATTCTAATATTATTTTCTTATATCTCATGTTATCCGCAACCAAGTGCGCGGTCGGTTTGTATCTTTGGCAGCTTGGTTGATTACACAGAAGTCCTTTGTGCCAAAGAACATCAAATTGGACTTCAGAGGAACTTCTGATCCTTGTGGATTATCTACTTCATAGGAACTTGTTGAGGGTTCATAGGATAAAGCATTCTAAATCATGAAGGCTTGAGTGCTTTGTTGGTCGTCAAATAGGACTTTACGAAGAGCAAATCGGGGGACAAGAAGTCCCTCCACTTTAATGGGAGAGGTTCCCTTACCTATTTACAAATATACAAAACATGATTTTCTGGTTAAACTTGGATATTACGAAAGTGTTTTCTATAAAGATCATCAATTACAAAAGGACTGAGGAATGAGAGTACGGGAATGAGCAGAAAGGCAACATGCAGAATTATAGATAATGAGTAATTCTTTATGTATGCGAAGTTACAGTGAATTGAAACAAGATCATTTGTATCGTATAAATAAGATGGAATTCAAAGACACAAAGTTCTGTAAATAACATCTGCTAGAACACAAAGTTTCTTAACATACACAGATTCATTAATCAAGGACACAAAGTTCCTTCTTGGTTATACAAGATCACCATGCTTGCAAAGTTGGAGAGTATGCAATCAGCAAGACTAATAAACTAGAGACAAATGATCTTCACAAAAAAATAAATGAAAGCTTAGGAATAACAGAGATCAGATAGACAAAGAATGGAAAGTCCTTCTGTATTGATTTCTTTATGATCTATTTACACTTTTTAGAAAATAAGCCAAGTTCTTCCTCCTTCAAAATGGCGTGGAAAGGCCATTATATAGCTTACAAATCAGTTACTCTTTGTAACTACTTCTTTTAACTAAAGATTAGTTAAGGATTGCCAATCGCAATACCTCAACTTATTACAATGAATCCGAGAAAAAGAATTAGAAAAGAAGAGAAGAATAAGGAGAAGGAGACAGGTGGTTATGACTGAGAGGGGCCCACCGACTTCAAAATTCGCTGCCTGAATCTCTTCAATGCCTCGGCTATGTCTCTGCCACGAGGGACTGACGTGTTGGCTGTAGACTGACCCCAAAATCCGAGACACTTCTCCATTTCTTTATCAAACTCGATATGAGTATGATAATCTTTATTTGCTTCTTCAATGGCAGATTGAAGAGAGCAGACCTCCTTCATTTTCTCTTTGGAGATGGAGCTTTCCTTGAATAGATTATCTTTGACATAAGCTCTGAATTGAGCTTTGATTTCTTGCAAGGAAAGGGACACACCAGAAGTTTCATCTTGAAGATGACAATGAATATCTTTGAAAGCAGATATAACCAGCGTCTTGAAAGCTTCACCCTTCTGCCAGCTATTCTTTAGTTCTCCCAAAGCCTCCTCCAAAACTTTGATCTTCCATTCCACACTGTAAACCCAGGACTTCGACAGATTATCCTTTGCATCATCAAAAACCTTATTTGCCAACAAAATGTTCTCATCTGTCTGTCCTATGAGACGGAGGTCTACTATATGCAATCGCTCTTGCTCGAGTTTGAGCTCTTTATCTATGACCCCGATAGTGGAGGAGAACTTCTGTTGCAAATTGCTCACCTTCCCGTGGAGTTTGAAAGCTTCATCGATGAAGTTCAATCCTGCAACAAGCATATCTTCTACCATGGCCTCCATAGCTCTGCCATAGACAGAATACTTGTGCATGTCTTTGATACTCTGCACTTCATCTTGGCTCAAAATTACAGGTGGTGGAAGAGTAGTCAATGGGGTAGGGTCCAAAACTTTGTCCTTAGACAAAAGAGATTTGATGAAACCTGTGAGAATCTGGGCTTGTTCCTCCAACTGTTCAATAGTTTGCTGCCCTTTCTCTACCCTCCCAATGACTCTTGTGACTGTTTCTTGGAGGTTGTGGATCTCACCTTTAGGAGTAGACTCTCCCATTGGAATTCTTGAGAGTTCTAAGTCAGATGCCTGCAAGTCTTGCTCTGATTTGTCCACTGTAGGCTTAGCAATCTCCAGGAATTGCTGACCTTGAGCATCAGACACTATTCTGGAGGTGATTTTGGCTTTCTTGGCATGAGAAGGAGTAGTGCCCAACATGGCTGCCACAGCATCAAAATTTGGCCCTGAGCTCCGAGAGGAAGATTTTCTCTTTCATGTCAACAAAAGGTTAACCCATGCAAAAGAGGAAGAGGAAGCAGACAGAGGAGGGGCAAGAGGACCAAGAGACATAGAGCTCATGATGACACTCAAGGTTTTGTACACACTGTTGTCTCAAGTTGAGATGTGAGTGGGGCGCTGGAGACAATCACTACAGAGGAATCAATAGCACTTGGAAGTTCAGTGCTCTGGACTTCCTTATCTTTATCTGTTGGATCTTCAGGAGCATTTGCAGGGGCTGGCACTTCACTCTCTTCACTTTCACTGAGAACAATGATGTTCTCTGGTCCCAAAGGCACTTCTACCTGCTTTCTCGGAGAATCTTTTTCCATAGGCTCCTTCTTAACCTCTTTGAGTTTCTTCTGGTACACTTGAGTAGATGAAGAAGGAGTGGAAGCTGCAGGTCCTTGCGTTGATGAGGCAGGAGGGGTTTGCACAGGTGTGTCTGATATGGGGGTCGATGCTTCCCTCCTTGGTGTTGAAACATCCTTGGAAGAGGATTCTCCTGAGTGCCTTCTGAGCTCTCGAACCTTCCTGTCAAACCAGACCTTGGTCCTGACCAAGACTGGAGCAAGGATCTCAAACCCAGATCATCTTTTCTTTCCTGTTCCAATCCAAGTCCTCCAAGGGAGTGTGCTTAATCACATTGTCATACTCATATGAGTATAGATCAGAGTTGTCATCCTGGAGTCCTTCAGGAACTTGGTACAAGCCGAGTTCTTGGATCAATTGCAGAGAGAACCTACCATAGTGCCTCCTTCTAGCTTCAAAATCATCTGCACAGTCAGCCCAATAGTCTTCTGTATCTGCCCTATGATGATAGATTATCTTGATGTTCTGTTCAATGAACTTCTTCAAGTCGAAGCAAGTTCTTGGCTTGAAGAAATGGACAGTGATAGGAACCAGGGCTCTTTCTATGTTCTGTGCATCCAGGGCTGTTTTACAAGTGTAATTTCCCAAAGAGATGGGAAAGTGCAAACCAGAAATCTTCTTGTCTCTGCAGGTTCTGTGTAATTTGTCTAATTGCCTGCATACTTCTATCAAGGCCATCTTATCATTGCAGAACATGGGAAGCCTCAAAGGGGTGCTCTCATAGCCAGCAAGCCTGATATAAGAAAATTTCTGAATTGGATAAAATAAGCACCGTAGTGTGATATCAGATTCATGGCTTCATCAGAAAACCTTCTAGCAGTATCACCTTCAAGCAGCCTGACCACGTACATGGTGAAAGCATCATTTACCCTTCTGAAATTGTGATTGCTGGTCTCTAGGGTGAACTGCGGGTAGTAGGCATATACAGGATCATCCTTGTGGGCATCAATGTAAGAAAAACCAAACCATTGTCTTGATGCCGCCAGAGTATACATCAGGTACGAAGTCATGTAGAACTTCTTCTTTTGCTGCACATTGGATAGCTGCTCTCGCCAAATTCATGCTGATGATTTCCACCAATTGATATTTTGAGTTCCCTCGCACACCATGCTGATGAGCGGGCACATCCAGAAATGGAACTCATTAGTAGAAGGTAAGCCCATAACCCGAGCCAGCAGGATTATGAAATCTGACAACTCTTCATTGAAATCTGCTCGGAAGAGAGTCTTGGATAGACGAGACGCTCCCTTCCTAGGGTTTTTAAGCCATGACTTCGCCACCCGCGCCTTGAATTTGTCGTTGTCTTGATTAAACAGGGCCTGTGCTTGATCCTGGGAAACAACAATGGCATTATCCATCTCTGGGATCCTCAGTGCAGTGCTAATGGTGGCAGCATCTATCCTGGCGATAAGTTCCCCGTGTACATTGGTTAATTCACTCGAATCAGGGTCGAAGTGAGCTCCGCATGAAAGCACTGTATCAGCACATTGCACCGAGATTGGGAAACCTCCAGCAAAAGCCAAACCGCTATCGTGAATCATCTGCGCCATTGGTGTAGGGTTTGCGTCCGCCATCCTTGCCCAAAAATCACTGAAATCAAGATGACGAGCTTCACTGTCCCCAATATTGTGAACGGCAGACTCAAGTGGCGAAATTTGTTCCTGTCCCTGAAACTTGATCTTCATATTGATAGTAACTAGGAGGACAGAGCCGCAAACCAGACTCGGGAAGGAATTACAGAGGGAGGGGATACACGCGCAGGTTTTCAAATTGCAAGGGTTCGAGCAAAAGATAGCATGGAAGCAATGTGAAAAATGCAAAGGGGGTATGCTCGTTATATAGCCGATTAGGAGAGAGAGAGACAATGAATGCGCATTTAATACATACCTACCAATTTGAATAAGCATGATATTCGGGTAGAGTGGGAAAAATAAGCACGAATGGCACTTGGTTCATTTGGGACATGTGAGACGCGAATGCGTGAAACACGCGGCTCGGCCGATTCGGGCGAAAGCGGGGAAAAGATGCACAAATTCCTTTTGGGACATTTGGGACAAAAGGGCGAAACACGTGACTCGGCCGGATCATGCGCAAAAAGGTGACAATGGGTCCGGAAGAGTTTGGGACATTTGGGACGCAAGTACGCGAAGTACGCGGTTCGGGTGTTTCGGCCGAAAATGGAACAACTTGCACAATTTGATTTGGGACATTTGGAACATGAAAGTGCTAAGTACGCGATTCGGTGTTTCGGCCGAAAATGGAACAACTTGCACAATTCCATTTGGGACATTTGGGACAAAAGTTTCGACGGGCCCGAAAAAGACAAACTTCGGGGAAATCGGCCGATCGGGGAACAGAACGCACTTTTGAACTTGGGACAGCTTGGAACAAAAATGTCCGACAGGCCCGAAAAACACACAAAATGACCCAAAAACGTAGATTTTCTCAATTTCACGACTTCGGTACATTAGAGAAGACACTTAAACTCAAAATTTTGAATTTTTACTTTCATAAGAGCAGGGAATTTTGAGTGGACAACAGCTGGCTCCTTCTGGGGATGACTTGGCATAAATTCAAGGAATGAGACAAGGTAAGAACTTAGACAAACTGGGAAGCAGACCAGTACCTTATCCCTTGGGCCATGGAGTCAAAAAGTAGATCAATACAGAGGACAACACACCAAAACAAAAAGGAAAAAAAAAAAAAACATTGTACAGAATATACAAAGGACTCCCTAATCACCTATGACTTGAACAACTTGAGATACTGCCCACTATAAGGAAGTGGGAGAGAAGAACCATCCATGTAATCAAGATAAAAGGAATTCTCACCAGCAAAGTGTCTGATCTTGAAAGGTCCGAGCCACAGGGAATCAAACTTGCCATGGCTGCCACGAGGTTCATGCCTTTTATCCCATAACAACACAGTGTCTCCAACTTGGAAATCTCTGAACCTGGCTTTCTTGTCAAACAGGACCTTTACCTTCTACTGGTGAACAGATATCCTATCAGCAACCTCCAATCTGTCCTCATTCAGTTTGTGAAGGTACATAATTCTCTTATCCAGAGCATCACTGAAACTAGTATCCTCAATGGCCTTCATTAGATGCAAGGTGGTAGTTCCACTGTACTGGTAATTGGGCTTCTACTCCATATACCACTTGAAAAGGAGACATTCCAATAGCTCTCTTTGGTGTGATCCTGTCTGCCCAAAGAGCATCATAGAGCTTCTTGTGCCAGTTTCGTTGAGACTCATTGACTAATTTCCTTATAATAGTCACCAAATTTTTATTAGTGGATTCTGCTTGCCCATTTCCTTGAGGATAGTAATATGAAGAGTGAGCCAAAGAAATGCCATACCCATAGCAAAAATCCATTATCTCAGTTGAAGAGAAATTCGAAGCATTATCTGTTACAATCTTGTTAGGTACACCATACCTTACTAAGATGTTCTCTTTGATGAAGTTGCACACCACTTCAGAAGTAGTACTCTTTACTGGAATAGCTTCCACCCATTTGGTGAAATAGTCCGTGGCAGTTAGTACATGAGTATGACCAGCACTAGAAGTAGGATTAAGTGTTCCAATGAAGTCCAAACCCCACTGTTGAAAAGGTTCTTCAATTACAACTGGCTTAAGAGGCAAAGAAGCCAATTTAGGTCTTCCCACGAAGGTCTGACAAGCCTCACATTTATCAACCCACTTGGACGCATCTCTGAACAGGGAAGGCCAGTAATATCCTCCACGAAGTATCTTGTGAGCAGTGACCATTGATGAATAGTGCCCTCCACATGCCTGATCATGAAAAGCTGAGAGAAACTTTCTCTGTTGTTCCTTGTCCACACATTTCAAAAATCTCCCATCTAAGCCACGTTTGAACAAAGCATTTTCCCACAATACATATTGCACTGACCTCAATTTAACAGTCCTCTTTTCTTTGGCAGTTAAATGAGAGGGGCATTCCCCATAGGTGAGAAAATGAGCGATATCAACATACCATTCATCAACTGAGCTAAGGAACAGAATGGTAGGAAGGCCAACTTTGTTCTCCAGTAATTCATGCTTAGCTCCTTCAGCAATGAGCTCACAAAGACCTTTTCCACGAACCAGCTTGGTCGGTTTGATGTCAATGTCATATTCTTGGACCTTAGCAACCCAATTCCCTCTCTTGGATCCAAATTCTTGTTGTGTGAGAATTGACTTAACAGTTGTATCTGGAACCAACACCATGGAGTGAGAGTTGAGGATATAAAAACGAAACTGCTTAACAGCTTTGACCACTGCAAAAGCATGTTTCTCCATCATGGTGTATTTTAACTCATGATCTTTCATAATATAGCTCATGAACGCAATTGGGAGTTCATGCTCATTAGAGTCTTCTTGAGTTAAGACAGCAGCCAAGGTATTATCTGTAGCATAGCAATAGATGATGAAATCTTTACTAAAATCAGGACAGGCCAAAACTGGAGTTTTAGCGATAGCTCTCTTAATACCTTCAAAGGATCCCTTTCCTTCAGAAGACCAACCAAATGTTTGTTTCCCTTTCATCATCTGAGAAATATTCAAAGTTAACTCTGCAAAATCAGGGATGAACCTTCTTAAAAAATTGATCTTACCAAAGAAGGAGTGTACGCCCTTTTTACTGGTTGGGAGAGGAATTTGCTGGATAGCTTGTACTCATTCAGGATCAATCTTAATACCATCTTTAGAGACAATGTGCCCTAATAATTTTCCCTCTGTGACACAAAAGACAGATTTTTTAGGATTCAAAGAAATCCCATGCTCTCTGCATCTTAGCAGAACTGTCTCCAGGTGATCAAAATGATCCGCCCTTGTTTTAGAAAACACTGTCAAGTCATCAAGGTATATGACAATACACTTCCCTTTCAAACTTCCAAAAGCTAGATCCATAGCTCTCTGAAAAGTGGCACCAGCATTAATGAGCCCAAAAGGCATTCTCTTGTAAGCAAAGGTACCCCAAGGAGTAGTGAAAGTTGTTTTGTGTTGATCTACAGTATCAACCTCTACCTGATTATATCCCGAGAATCCATCAAGCATAGATAACATTTCAGATCCTGTTACTGCTTGCAATACTTGATCCATCATAGGCAAAGGATAATTATCTTTCAAAGAAGCCTGATTCAGATTCCTGAAATCAACACAGATGCGGATCTCACCATTTTTCTTCCTAACAGGCACAATATTTGCAATCCATGTTGAATGGTGAATGGGAAAAATGATTTTAGCCTTCAACAACTTCTGTATTTCCTGAAAGATGGTGTCAGCTATTTTGGGGTTGTATTGCCTCTGTTTCTGCTTGAAAGGCTTAATTCCAGGCTTAAGAGGAATAGAGTGCTGCATATCTTTTGGTTTGAAAGCTTTCAAATCTTCATAAGAGTAAGCAAGAACATCCTTATACCTCTTTAAAAGAGCAATTGCTTTCTTCCTCTCATCTGTTGTGCAACATTTTCCAATGTTCACGAGCTTAGGGTCAGTAGAACTCCCAATATCAATCTTGTCATACTCAGCTGATTGTTGAGGTCCAGTGGAAGCTCTAGATTTCACATACCTATCATGTTTATCAAATAGTTCCTCCAAACTCACCAATCCTTTAGGAATCTTGTTTCCTTTGAGATTGATGCATCCATCCTGATCCGTTTCTTCTCCTTGGGTGACTGCTTTGTCAAAGGGCACACTTTCACGAGGCAGGTTGTCACTTCCTTCAAAATACAGTTGTTCGAAATTACCCTTGAGTTCAAGGAAAGAAAGCAAGTGTTGATCATCATTGAAAACTTGCCAGTTATTGGTATTATCAGGTACACTAGGCCGATGGACCATCTCAATGGTGAACTTATCCTGAGAGAAGTCAGGATGAGGAATCAGTAGTGACCCTGAGACTGCCAATGAATCAGCCCTGCTGTTCTTCTCCCTAGGCATTGCTTCAATGGAGAAAGCATCAAGGAATTCAATGGAATCCCAAACCTGATTCCGGTAATGCTTTAACCTTCCATTTTTTACCTGGAAAAGGCTTCTCACTTGCTTTACAATCAATTCTGCATCACCACGAGCCAAAAGATTCTTTACACCTTGTTCTTTGGCCACTTGCAGTCCAAGAATGAGAGCCTCATACTCTGCTATATTATTAGTATTTTCGAACTGCAACTTAAATGAAAAAGGATGAAGGCTACCTTCAGGTGACACCAGTAGGACACCAGCTCCAGAACCAGCTGAGGAACAACTTCCATCAAACTCTAAAATCCAAACACCATTAGGATCTTTAGGTGACACTTTGGGAAGTTGGATTTCATCAGGGGACATAATCATATAGTTACCATGACCCATATCCTCATAGAGTATTTGTGCTTTAGGATCATCCGTTTTTGCACAATATACTCAGATTGCTTCTCAGGCATCAACTTCTTCATTTGTCCATTAACAGGTATGAGTGCATGTGACCAATCCATTTGAATTTCTCCACCCACATCCTTACAGAAGTTCCTACTTAGCAACATCCCGTATGAAGGAGGAATATCTACTACTAAGATGGTAGCCAAAACTCTCTTTTCAGGCAAAGCAGCAAAAGCTACTTGTGCATCTTTAATTCTTCCGACCAGGGGCACTTCCTTACTCTCCATGGAGTAACAAGATCCATAAGTGCGTGTGAGGGTCAAGCCTAAGGCATGAGCTACTTTAGTAGGCATCACATTATCTGAGGCTCCTGAGTCTATGACACACCATTCGAGCCTATGGCCAGCTATAAGAAGTGTTACATAAAATGGTTTAATTTTGTCATTAGGTGAGGTGACAGCAGCTACCAGACTAGGCTGTGGTGTAGAAGAAGGAGTAGGTAAAAGGCCTTTAGAGGTGGTTTTAGAATGGGAATTAACAAATTGAATCATTTTGGCAAAAGCTTTGGGATGGGTTTGATAATACTCAGCCTCTGAATTTGAACCTTAGTCTTTTTTAGATGATCAATAATATCAAAAGACCCAGAAGTGGATGGGCCATCATCACTTGAGATCCTAGGTTTATCAACTTTAGGAGAAAAAGAAGTAACTTTACTAGTAGGATTGACAGGACTCACCTTTGGTGTAGATGAAGTGGGGATAGGAGATCCTCTTTTTGCAATTACAGGGATAGTTGCCGGCTGCTCCTTAGATTTCTTGGGGGCTGCGTCACTTTCTCCCTCTGATGTGTCTGCTCTCGAGTCATGACAGCGAATGATTCACTATTCATGTCCGCTACTACTTCATCATAATCATCTCCATCATCAATGCCCTCAGTGGTGAAGAAATTAACTCGAGATCCCTCAAGTTCATCTGCTTCATCATCAACTTCTTCCACCAATTCCTCACAAGCTTCATTATCCTCATCATCCTCTGGTTCCTCAACTTCACAGGTAGCATTGACAGGAACTTTAACAGGAGGTCCTTCAAGTGCTAATCTTGTTTGAGAAGCAGGCAAATGATTTTTGGGCTGAAAATTTCTCCTTGGAACGTCTGCATAAGGAGCATGCTGAGCCAATTGTTTCTTTATGGCAATGAGATCATTTGCAAGTTTTTGAACTAATGGATCAATATTAGGTCCAGGGGTGGAAGAGGAGGAAGCAACAGACTTAGATTTGGAAGGGTCTCTCCTTAACTTCCCTGACATGATTAAATCATCTTCAACACTAACAGCAAGAGTTTGATCTTCAACCAATGTTGCGAGATTAGCCCTTCTTAGCGCATAACTAACTTCAGGTGATTGGGCATTTAGGAAGAAACATTTTTGGATTTGATCAACAGGTCGAGTATTTGCAGAATTTTATTAATTAACCTGTTGAATCGGGCCACAAATTCTCTCATGGGCTCTGGTGAATCTTTCTTTATCTGAGAGATTTGGGCTAGCAAGGCATGCACATCTTCTGCTGGTTTGAAATGGTTTTCAAACCTAGTTCTCATGGTGTCCCAGCTAGTGATAGTACCAACTGGAAGGTGATAGAACCAATCAGCAGCATTATCTTGTAAAGTCTCAACGAACAGTCTCACGGAGACGTCTTCATGTTCAACTCCTAGAACTCCACATGCAACTATGAAGGCTGCGATGTGTTCATCAGGATGCACTTTTCCATCGCCTTTGAATTTAGGGAAGTTCTTCCGGTTACCTCTGGGTAACTCATGCAAAGGCTGAGGAAGGGCAAGGGGCCCGACACGATGACCCCAGGGAAATGGTACCACCATTCTTGGAAAAACGGCTTGGAGAGGAACTGTAACACCAGCAAGTATCAAAGCTCGAAGATTAGGACTAGCTGGCTCTAAAGGAATACCACCCGTAGGACTTCTATCTTGAACAGGTGGAGTGCTTGTCGAACGAGTCCTTCTATTTCTCGTTGAAGGGAAAGGAAAACCCTGCTGCTCCAAAAGCTGAAACTGAGAGTCTTCAATACCGAGGGCCCTTCTCCCTCGAGTAAAACGTGGAGTCGCCAGATCAAAGGATGATCAAAAATTACAGAACTGGAATATGATTTTCCCCAGCGGAGTCGCCAAAAACTGTTGGTCGTCAGATAGGACTTTACGAAGAGCAACAGTCAGGGGACAAGAAGTCCCTCCTCTTTAATGGGAGAGGTTCCCTTATTCAGAAACGAACCTATTTACAAATATACAAAACATGATTTTTTGGTTAAACTTGGATATTACGAAAGTGTTTTCTATAAAGATCATCAATTACAAAAGGACTGAGGAATGAGAGTACGGGAATGAGCAGAAAGGCAACATGCAGAATTATAGATAACAGAGTAATCCTTTATGTATGCGAAGTTACAGTGAATTGAAACAAGATCATTTGTATCGTATAAATAAGATGGAATTCAAAGACACAAAGTTCTGTAAATAACATCTGCTAGAACACAAAGTTTCTTAACATAACACAGATTCATTAATCAAGGACACAAAGTTCCTTCTTGGTTATACAAGATCACCATGCTTGCAAAGTTGGAGAGTATGCAATCGGCAAGACTAACAAACTAGAGACAAATGATCTTCACAAAAAAATAAATGAAAGCTTAGGAATAACAGAGATCAGATAGACAAAGAATGGAAAGCCCTTCTGTATTGATTTCTTTATGATCTATTTACACTTTCGGAAAATAAGCCAAGTTCTTCCTCCTTCAAAATGGCGTGGAGAGGCCATTATATAGCTTACAAATCAGTTACTCTTTGTAACTACTTCTTTTAACTAAAGATTAGTTAAGGATTGCCAATCGCAATACCTCAACTTATTACAATGAATCCGAGAAAAAGAATTAGAAAAGAAGAGAAGAATAAGGAGAAGGAGACAGGTGGTTATGACTGAGAGGGGCCCACCGACTTCAAAATTCGCTGCCTGAATCTCTTCAATGCCTCGGCTATGTCTCTGCCACGAGGGACTGACGTGTTGGCTGTAGACTGACCCCAAAATCCGAGACACTTCTCCATTTCTTTATCAAACTCGATATGAGTATGATAATCTTTATTTGCTTCTTCAATGGCAGATTGAAGAGAGCAGACCTCCTTCATTTTCTCTTTGGAGATGGAGCTTTCCTTGAATAGATTATCTTTGACATAAGCTCTGAATTGAGCTTTGATTTCTTGCAAGGAAAGGGCACACTAAATTTCATCTGAAGATGACAATGTATATCTTTGAAAGTAGATATAACCAGCGTCTTGAAAGCTTCCTTCTGCCAGCTATTCTTCAGTTCTCCCAAAGCCTCCTCCAAAACTTTGATCTTCCATTCCACACTGTAAACCCAGGACTTCGACAGATTATCCTTTGCATCATCAAAAACCTTATTTTCCAACAAAATGTTCTCATCTGTCTATCCTATGAGACGGAGGTCTACTATGCAACTGCTCCAGAGTTTGAGCTCTTTATCTATGACCCCGATAGTGGAGGAGAACTTCTGTTGCAAATTGTTCACCTTCCCGTGGAGTTTGAAAGCTTCATCGATGAAGTTCAATCCTGCAACAAGCATATCTTCTACCATGGCCTCCATAGCTCTGCCATAGACAGAATACTTGTGCATGTCTTTGATACTCTGCACTTCATCTTGGCTCAAAATTACAGGTGGTGGAAGAGTAGTCAATGGGGTAGGGTCCAAAACTTTGTCCTTAGACAAAAGAGATTTGATGAAACCTGTGAGAATCTGGGCTTGTTCCTCCAACTGTTCAATAGTTTTGCTGCCCTTTCTCTACCCTCCCAATGACTCTTGTGACTGTTTCCTGGAGGTTGTGGATCTCACCTTCAGGAGTAGACTCTCCCATTGGAATTCTTGAGAGCTCCAAGTCAGATGCCAGCAAGTCTTGCTCTGATTTGTCTACTGTAGGCTTAGCAATCTCCAGGAATTGCTGACCTTGAGCATCAGACACTATTCTGGAGGTGACTTTGGCTTTCTTGGCACGAGAAGGAGTAGTGCCCAACATGGCTGCCACAACATCAAAATTTGGCCCTGAGCTCCGAGAGGAAGATTTCCTCTTTCTACTGTCAACAAAAGGTTGAACCCATGCAAAAGAGGAAGAGGAAGCAGCAGGAGGGGCAAGAGGACCAAGAGACATAGAGCTCATGACACTCAAGGTTTGCACAGCTGTTGTCTCAAGTTGAGATGTGAGTGGGGCGCTAGAGACAATCACTGCAGAAGAAACAATGGCACTTGGAAGCACAGTGCTCTGGACTTCCTTATCTTTATCTGTTGGATCTTCAGGAGCATTTGCTGGGGCTGGTACTTCACTCTCTTCACTTTCACTGAGAACAATGATGTTCTCTGGTCCCAAAGGCACTTCCACCTACTTCCTCGGAGAATCTTTTTCCATAGGCTCCTTCTTAACCTCTTTGAGTTTCTTCTGATATACTTGAGTGGATGAAGAAGGAGTGGAAGCTGCAGGTCCTTGCGTTGATGAGGCAGGAGGGGTTTGCACAGGTGTGTCTGATATGGGAGTCGATGCTTCCCTCCGTGGTGTTGAAACATCCTTGGAAGAGGATTCTCCTGAGTGCCTTCTGAGCTCTCGAACCTTCCTGTCAAACCAGACCTTAGTCCTGACTAAGACCGGAGCAAGGATCTCAGCCAGATCATCTTTTTCTTTCTGTTCCAATCCAAGTCCTCCAAGGGAGTGTGCTTAATCACATTATCATACTCATATGAGTATAGGTCAGAGTTGTCATCCTGGAGTCCTTCAGGAACTTGGTGCAAGCCGAGTTCTTGGATCAATTGCAGAGAGAACCTACCATAGTGCCTCCTTCTAGCTTCAAAATCATCTCGCAAAGTCACCCAATAGTAGTCTCTAGATATCGCCTGTGATGATAGATTATCTTGATGTTCTGCTCAATGAACTTCTTCAAGTCGAAGCAAGTTCTTGGCTTGAAGAAATGGACAGTGATAGGAACCAGGGCTCTTTCTATGTTCTGTGCATCCAGGGTTGTTTTACAAGTGTAATTTCCCAAAGAGATGGGAAAGTGCAAACCAGAAATCTTCTTGTCTCTGCAGGTTCTGTGCAATTTGTCTAATTGCCTGCATACTTCTATCAAGGCCATCTTATCATTGCAGAACATGGGAAGCCTCAAAGGGGTGCTCTCATAGCCAGCAAGCCTGATATAAGAAAATTTTCTGAATTGGATGAAATAAGCACCGTAGTGCGATATCAGGTTCATGGCTTCATCAGAAAACCTTCTAGCAGTGTCACCTTCAAGCAACCTGACCACGTACATGGTGAAAGCATCATTTACCCTTCTGAAATTGTGATTGCTGGTCTCCTAGGTGAAGCTCGGGCGGTAGGCATATATAGGATCATCTTTGTGGGCATCAATGTAAGAAAAACCAAACCATTGTCTTGATGCCGCCAGAGTATACATCAGGTACGAAGTCATGTAGAACTTCTTCTTTTCTTTGCACATTGGACAAATGTGCTCGCCAAATTCATGTTGATGATTTCTGCCCAATTGATATTTTGAGTTCCCTCGCACACCATGCTGATGAGCGGGCACATCCAGAAATGGAACTCATTAGTAGAAGGTAAGCCCATAACCCGAGCCAGCAAGATTATGAAGTCTGACAACTCTTCATTGAAATCTGCTCGGAAGAGAGTCTTGGATAGACGAGATGCTCCCTTCCTAGGGTTTTTAAGCCATGACTTCGCCACCCGTGCCTTGAATTTGTCACTGTCTTGATTAAACAGGGCCTGTGCTTGATCCTGGGAAACAACAATGGCATTATCCATCTCTGGGATCCTCAGTGCAGTGCTAATGGCGGTAGCATCTATCCTGGCGATAAGTTCCCCGTGTACATTGGTTAATTCACTCGAATCAGGGTCGAAGTGAGCTCCGCATGAAAGCACTGTATCAGCACATTGCACCGAGATTGGGAAACCTCCAGCAAAAGCCAAACCGCTATCGTGAATCATCTGCGCCATTGGTGTAGGGTTTGTCTCGCCATCTTGCCCAAAAATCACTGAAATCAAGATGACGAGCTTCACTGTCCCCAATATTGTGAACGGCAGACTCAAGTGGCGAAATTTGTTCCTGTCCCTGAAACTTGATCTTCATATTGATAGTAACTAGGAGGACAGAGCGCAAACCAGACTCGGGAAGGAATTACAGAGGGAGGGGATACACACGCGCAGGTTTTCAAATTGCAAGGGTTCGAGCAAAAGATAGCATGGAAGCAATGTGAAAAATGCAAAGGGGGTATGCTCGTTATATAGCCGATTAGGAGAGAGAGAGACAATGAATGCGCATTTAATACATACCTACCAATTTGAATAAGCATGATATTCGGGTAGAGCGGGAAAAATAAGCACGAATGGCACTTGGTTCATTTGGGACATGTGAGACGCGAATGCGTGAAACACGCGGCTCGGCCGATTCGGGCGAAGCGGGAAAAGATGCACAAATTCCTTTTGGGACATTTGGGACAAAAGGGCGCGAAACACGCGACTCGGCCGGATCGGGTGAAAAGGTGACAATGGGTCCGGAAGAGTTTGGGACATTTGGGACGCAAGTACGTGAAGTACGCGGTTCGGGTGTTTCGGCCGAAAATGGAACAACTTGCACAACTTGATTTGGGACATTTGGAACATGAAAGTGTGAAGTACGCGTTCGGGTGTTTCGGCCGAAAATGGAACAACTTGCACAATTCCATTTGGGACATTTGGGACAAAAAGTTCCGACGGGCCCGAAAAAGACAAACTTCGGGGAAATCGGCCGATCGGGGAACATAACGCACTTTTGAACTTGGGACACGTTGGGACAAAAATGTCCGACAGGCCCGAAAAACACACAAAATGACCCAAAAACGTAGATTTTCTCAATTTCACGACTTCGGTACATTAGAGAAGACACTTAAACTCAAAATTTTCCTTCAATTCTTCATCTTCCTTTTGTTGTGATGGAGAATAGGATGTTGAGGCAACTGGTTGCGTGTTATTCTCAGGAGTAGGAATAAGGGCCACATAAGGCTAATGTTCTTGTGACATTTCTAGGAATAAGGGCATGGGCGGTCTAGGAGCCAACTTTCCCACCTAAATGAGACTATTTTCTGCCCTTACTGTAATGCTATAAGCAGCTGGTAAATTCCTACCTCCCATAGATTGGATCATAATTGAAATGTCATTGTTGAGTGCCTTTAGATAATAAAGGAAAGCATGTTGGGTTGTAGGTCTTACCACAAGAGGGATTCTATCCCAAGTCTTCTGAAATCTAATGTTGAAATCAGTCATCTACTCATTGGGTGCCCTCTTTGTTGTTTTCAGTTACTCCACCAAAGATAGGTGATCTGACTTGTCTTCAAAATAACTACATAGATCTATTCCCACTCATCCCAGGTGCTAATAGATCCAAGTCTTAAGCCTCTATACCACTGAAGTGCTTTACCTTTGAAAGAGGCTACAAGCTGACCTAATTGCTACATCATTATGTGTGATCAGATAGAGTGAACACACATTAGCTACATCTTGGATATGCTCCTGAGGGGTGACTTGATTCTCACCAGTAAAGTAAGGAATACTCTTGAGTGCACCATTTGGCATATCATGCTACATGGCCAGGAGTAAGGGACTCCCTCCATCAAAGTTTGCAAAGCTTATTAATGGAGGAGGTTGTTGATTCACCATTATAGGTGTGTAGGTTGTGTGTTTTGAGGAGGAGTTGAATGGGCATGGCGCATTGGAGATAGAGATGCACTTGTGTGATTTCGGGATGAAATCTTCTCTCGGGATAAAGCTAGAGGTATTCAAAAAAACTTCATCTGCTTTGCACTTCTTCTTGTGTGCACTCTTCTCATGAAAGGCACTCAAGACTACCGAAATAGAGATCTTAAATATTGGGAGTCACCAGATGTGTTTGAAATGAGCCTCTTTAAAGGTTGAAACACTAAGTTCACACACTAGAACTTAGAGATATGAAATTTGAGATTTCAATGCTGGTCCCACTGGGCATGCCAAAAACTGTTGGTTGCTCAAACGTGCACCCGCATCTCGGATCTCGAAAGGGATGAGGTGTTTGAGATCACAATGGAACCATCCCCAAGTTTTGGAACCTTACGAGCTTGGGAAGGATCTTCGAAGAAGGCCGGTTCCTCTATCTATTTCTATTGCTACTGCTACTCCTAGTGCTAAAAGGGGAAACTAAGCTAAGAATGCCAAGGGACCAAGGAAAGAAGGATAACATGAAATAAACTACACTAAAAGGTGATAACACCATAAAAGAGGGAGAACACTATATATTCTGAGAAAGAATGATAGGGAATGCGTGAAAGAAGGCTAGGCACGAGTAGCACAACAAAATATGCATTCACCAGATCATTCTCATGGAACATAACCAAGTATGGAACTGCATGGAACTTGAATAACACAACAATACACAATGCAAGAGAAGAGGCAAGAAGAAGGAATGTAAACATGTTAGGATAGAGAATAGTCACAAAACAATGCTTCTATTACTTCCAAAAATGCACAAAACTATTACAATGATAAGGAGGTCGATATCCACATGCTGGAGATAAGTATGGAGGTGTGCAACTCAAAATACAAAAATATGGAGTCCTTAGCAACATGCATAAGGATCCAGAGTGTCTAACCTTTACAATGAGCCTTGAACCCTCCTTTATAGATTCATCCCAGAGGGAAGAAGGAGAGAGAGAAGCGGAAAACTAATTCAAAGCTCAACCACCATCGTTAATGCGTCCTGAAAATCTGCCCCAAATCTATCATTCTACATCAATTACTTATTCGGCACCTCAAAGGAGGAGGAACATCGGATCAAATCATATCCGATCTAGTTGTTAGGGGAAAATAGATCCTGTATTAATGGCATGAATACATTTCTTCATTTTCTCCCCACCTAACCTCTCCAAAATTAAAGTTTCAGATCTCCATGGCATAGACGAGGCCAAGATCTTTCCAACGGTGGCAAATTTGTCAGATTTTGAGCACTAAGTCAAAATATATGCTTGTTTGAAATCTGAATTGGGTCCGTACAAAAAGGCAGAACCAGCTACCAAAATGGGCCCCCTTTTGAAACTAGACATGTGGAGGGATGGTGCATGTCTGAGGGCAGCCTTTGTATTTTTCTTTTGAAGTTGCATCAGGATGACACATGGCTGCTTCTATGGCTCAATCAGTTTCTTCATGTTTTGGCTAAGTCTATTTCTTTGTTGGGTCATATATCTGACTAGGGACATGTGGCAGCTTGGCGCTAGTTTGGAAACCCTTCCCCAATTTTGAATTTTTGTTGTCTTTGACACTTGGCATCCTCCACCTGCCTCTGTCTTAATGCTTTGACTATTCAACCCCGACCTCATCCTTTTATGAAACCGGACATGTGGAGGCTCCACACTCATTTAGAAACCCGCTCAGGATTTTTCCTTTGAAGGAGTGTTGGGTTGCCACATGGAAAGAAGGTGAATGCATGGAATGTGGGCACAAGGGAGAAGTGGAAGAAAGAGGTGAAGAGGGGCATGCGTGAGAGGAAGGCATACTTTCAGAAGGCAAGTATGAAAACAAGATGCGAGGTATTCAACTAGAGGAAGGTGTGCGGGGAGAAAGAAAAGAGGACACGCAAAAAATTGAGTTTGGGTAAGTGTGCAAGAGGAATACCAGGGACTTAGCTGATTAGAAGGTAAGTCTGCAGAGAGTGTGCACAGGGAGTGCACAACGGGATAGGAGATAAAGCGGGCATACAGGAAGAAGGCACGCAAGTGAAAATAGAAGGAGATAGAAGAATGCAAAAGGGCGCAGGAAGGTGTGCAAGGGTGCGAGAGGGATTGTAACTATGCCAAGGTGTCTTAAAAGAACAATATTGAGCGCGTGTAATTTGAAATGTGAAACACCATACTCAAGATGAAAATATAATTTATCCAAATAACTAGGAGAGTTATTTGGATAACAATAATGTTTTCTAAATTTGAGGGGATATGGTTTTTATATTCCATAAGAAAATGTGGCCACATTCATCACCACTTGTGGTGTGCTTGGAGTTGAACATGAAGATGTGTCTCTGTTAGATTATTTTTGGAGTCCCTATAGGACAAAGTATTTGAATGGTTTTACCTTCTACCAGCTAGATCAATCACCTACTGGGATGATATCAAAACTTTCTTCGAAGATAGATTCAAGTCCACTGAAGAGTGCCAAAAATATTGATTCAATTTGTGCATATGAAGAAAGACTCCAATGAAAACATGATGGATTTTATGGCTAGATAAAATATATTTATCAAGAGGATACCTATAGAAGTTATGCCCTCTAATGAAAACATCAAAATATTCTTAATAAATTCTCAATGGCTCAAGGTTGGGTTCATTCTTAGAAGTTCCTAGCCTAGAAATTTGAAGGAAGCATAAGACTATGCCATCAAGATGGAGGATAGTCTAATTTGCATTACAAGCATTGGCATGTGATTTTCTTGAATGAGGTGTTTTGATTGTTGAAAATCATGCTTGTTATGGATAAATCATTTCTTCTCTTGGATTCATTGGACTGAAATGATATGGCTTGCAAGAATCCATTTTCACTTCTTGTAGATGAGTTGCAATCTGGTTTTGAGAGTTACAAACTTATCTCTTTTAACTGACTCATCCTTGGATCAATTCCAATGATCCAAGGAATGTTTTAAATCTCCTTACTAGACTGAATGGTAAATTAACATTCATAAGCTTGAGAGACATAGCGGACTGAACTTTTGTGTGTTACAAATTCTTTGGTCTTGTAATAACATGCCTTCATTCGGTTGTATGTTTGTTCTTGGATCTTTGGGATTGATCTCTTCAAGACATTTAATGGTGTAAGAAAAATGAATCCTACTTCACGACTATGAAGGGAATCTAAATCCTAAAACCTAAAGGATTATCCTAATGTATTCTAAAACTAGGTAAATGTACCTACTTCCTAGCTATGTCTACTTATTTGGGTTACAATCTAACCTAAGCTTCTTATTCTATTTTGTTGGGATGGCATCCTAACCTAAGTTCTTGTGCTAAATGAATAAGGGAGAAATTACTAAGGTAATGCTAGGCTATTTTAACCTAATACCTAATACTATATGGTTGTGAATTTGATCTAACCTAAGGTGGAAATTACTTATGAAATGATTTTGACTAAACCTAAGGTTATAACCTAAGTTTTGGGAAATCTATCCTAAACTATTGAAAGGGAACCTAGGGTCGCATGGCATTATGGTGATGGTTCCAATGGAATTTATTTGATTTGATTTGGTTAAATGAATGGGAGGTACAACTAGTTTTGGAAAAGGAAAGTAAACTTTAGTGGAAGCATACGTGGAGGCTTCACTAAAGTTGGAAATGCATGCTAAAGTGGAGATAACATTTGCCAATTTTAGGAGGTGGTGGCAAGGAGAGATAGGTGGGAGATTGAGGAGTAATTATATTAATGAACCTCATTTTTTGTGTGCAAACTATCTTGGAAACAAGGAAGGTGGATTTGTTGGAGGTTTTTGGTCTTGCATGCCTTGTGATTTTTTCTCTACATGGAGCTATCTAGTTCTTCGAAA
The DNA here is from genome assembly GCA_018340775.1 of Taxus wallichiana var. yunnanensis. NCBI lineage: Eukaryota > Viridiplantae > Streptophyta > Pinopsida > Cupressales > Taxaceae > Taxus > Taxus wallichiana. Next base: position 372,349,105 of record CM031235.1, read on the forward strand.
AGCAGTTAACTTTTACTTTGTGGCTATTTTTGGTTTCTCTGGTCTATTTTCGATCCAAGGAAAGTATATGAGGCATTGGAAGAAAATATGTTTGGTTGTTGATCTTTCATGGAGGAGAAAAAGAGTTGGAAGCTCGGATGGAAGTCTCCTTTGAATTGGTAGAAGCACTATCAGGCATGATAGGCTCTACCCATTAAGATTTCTTGCTTTCTTCTAAATGATTCATTAAAACAATTATTCTCTCATGAGATAAATGTTTGCATGTTTTGTCTTGTTATTTACTTTCTTGGTTGTAAGAATATATGTGATTTATGGATATGAATCCATTACATGATATGTTAGCCTTTGGAAACTCTCTCTGTGCTATTTGTGAAGATTCAGAACTTGTATCAAAGCTTTGTGTTTGTTCTAAACTTGTATGAGAACTCGTCTTTGTTTATTAAACTATATTCTAAGCTTGTGTGTTCTGAACTTGTATTCGAAGATTTGTGTTGTTCTGAACTTGTGTTCAAAACTTTTTGTTTAGCACTGAACTCATATTTAATACATGTGGGTTCTAAAATTGTATTCAAAACATTGTGTTTGGTTCTATACTTTTATTATGAGCTTTTCGTTTTACTTGTATTCAAGGTTTTGAGTTTCTTAAAACTCATATATGGGATTGTCTTCTCGAAAAAGCTTGAGAGAATAGTTTTGGTTTGAGTTGATATGGTAATCTCTTTTGAGATCTTCTCCTTGAAGCTTCTTGAGTTTGGAATGGTTGTGGTACTTTTGTCCCAGACTATACCACTTTCTTTGAACTTGTAAGGGCATGTAAATATGGAGGATATTCTTCTCTCCTCTGCTCTGAGAAAACCCACATCTTGTTGAAGGCTTGACTATTTTTTTGAAGGTTAATGGACCTTTTATGGAAATGTATCTAGTTCATTATTATATTACTATTATTTACTCTTTGGTTTGAAATAGAGCTCATTTGAAATAGTTGATAATGGTCCTTGAAGTTTATAGATATGCAATGAGCATACTTCTTCTTGTGTGAGTTGATTGGAACAAATACATTCTCTGTCTCAATCTTTATGAACTAGTTGGAACTGTGAGAGTCTTTTTGTTGTAATTTTTTTCAGTCAATTTTGAGGGTAATATGAGACCTTTCTTGACTTAAACGTGTGTTGGGTTTCACACTCTCTTTAGATCCTTTTTAATTGATTTATGGGCTTTTAAAGGAAAGATGAGTTGAATACTCTCATGTATTGAATCTTGTTGGTAGGATTTAATACCTCTGGTTCGGGATTGTTTCATATAATTTGTTCTTACTTGGATCATGAACTATATGTTCTTTTGTATTGAGTTGTTTAAGTCCTTGTGTTGGGATCTCAGTTACTTTTGAGTTCGTGAGTATTTTGGAAACCTTGCTTAAGCTTAATATCTGGTGTTGAGTTTTAGTACTCTCTTATAGATTCATTTGAATGAATTTTGGGTCTTTAAAAGGAGAATAGAATGGATTTCTCTTGTGGATATTATTTTTGTTTATTCTTCATCCTTGGGATCAGATGTGTACTCCTTTCTATTCAAACTTGTGTTTAAATAAAATGGAATAGATGAACCAGGTTGTATTGATTTAGTAAGGGAAACTAGAAGTGTTTCTTTCTATGAACTGTGTGTTTGGTTTTGTGTTCTCTCTTGGGAACTTGTAAAAGAAATTCTGAGTTTGAAATAGAAATGGGAATTCATTTGATAGTCTAAATGAAATGAATTCTTGATTGGATATTTTCTATTTGAGATCCTTTAACTTTTGTTAAGATAAGTTCACTTGATCAAAACTTCTCTATAACATGACTCTCTTCTTGGCTGTAGAGTGATTATTCTCTTAGACCTACTTGACTTCTTGGGTTTGGCTTTCTATCCTTTCTATGTCTTGTAGGAAATAGTGAGAAACCACTCTTTTGAGATGGAAATTTCCTTGTGGATTGTTTAGTCTACTTTGTACTAAGTCATTTGTTGTAATGATGTGGAAAGAGAACAATAAGTTAGTCGGGTCTGTAGAAGAGAAAATGTAATCATGTTTAGACCAATGCTTTGTTTAACTGAGTCATACTCCTTTTGGGATTCTTGTTCTAGTTGTTGTCTCTTTAATGTTGAATCCTTTTATTAATTTCCTTGAACTGAAGCAGTTATGTGGGTAATTAGTTGAGTACTTTCTAAACCTGTTTCTATCTTTCAGAGGATTAGTGAATGGTGGATAGTATGTATTGATTCTTCTTCTTTTGTTTAAGTTGTGGGATGAATCATTCTAAATATGTACTATGCTAAAGCTAACTCTTTTTGTTCATAGTAAAGATAAATTCAAGTATTTCAATTTAGAATGAATTATGAAATAATTAGATGACAAGATCTGTTGGTTGTTTAAAAAGTAATTGATAGGATCAATTAAACTATATGTTATAATGCAAATTGTTGTTGATTATATTACACTTTTTATTAAAAGTGAATTTGACTCATTATTTGTACTTATTTTCTGGTTGTTATCATTTATGCTTATTTGTATGATACTTATTAATTGTTTCATTAAAGCAGAGTTGTTTTAATGGAACAATTAGTGGAATGCACTTAGTTTTAATGCTTAGTGCTTATCATGCTCAGTTCAATGAACTGACCCATGCTAGCAATTTTTGTAGATGGACATCGTAAGTGATAAAAGAAGGGAATTTTTTTATGATGCATTGGCTTATTTAATTCTAGATCTTATGTAAAGAATTTTGATTCATTCTTGAGTTGTATTGGAAAAGAAAAGTGATGTTATTTTATGATCTTAATGTTGATTGACATGCAGTATGTCTGAAATGCATAGTCTTGTAAATGTATATTTTATCATGATGAATTGAAAGGTTTGGAGACTGACTCCAATTTGTGGTGTAAATTCTCTTGTACTTTATATGAAGGAAATAGTAGTGATATCTTGTCAATATTCTTTATATCTATTTGTATACTATTGTTGTTATCAATTAATAAGTTGGATTAAGGGATAGTTCAATCTCCCTTACTATAATGAAACTTGTTAAATTGTAAAAGATGTTGTTCTCTAACTAAACAACTATAGTTTAATAATGAAATATGTGTTGGTCATACTATTAAACTATAAGAGTAATGAATGATAAAAAGGTTATGTTAACCCTAACATCTATCCATGTAGAGGAAGACTCTTCCTCTCTCATAAGAATGAAAAATAAATGGAATGGTGGTTATGATATTTAATCCTTGTGCTTCGTTTATAAAAAGTAAACACTAGCTGAATCTAGGTGAATGATACACCTTCTTTAGATAGCTAGGTTACATTAAAAATTAACCATTTGATTTTGCTGCCTATTTTTAAGGGATAACTGCTTGTTAGGCCATGATAATGAACATCAATGCAAGCATGAGTTAATGGAGTTCTTAATATCAAATCTGATTAATTATGGATAAAGAACTTAATGAATGTTGGAATTAGGGTTAGGTTGGAATGGTTGCTGCAATTGAATCTTAATCCAATTTAATTATGAATTTAATGACCACTAAGGGGTATGTACATCATGATGAATTAGTTCTAATGGATGTTGGCACATGCCAACTGTAGGATTGTACCTTTGAGAAGACCAAGGGCTTCTCGAGGATACAAGTGTTATAGTTGACATGTGGCAACACCCTTCCGTATTTGTTCATCTAGATCTACACACATCTAGACTTGAACTTAGTTTCTCTCTAGGTCAAGTTAGTAGCATGTTTAGAATAGGGAGTAGCTTTCTATGACTCAGGGTACCTTGGCACATTTGGTCGACTTAGGTCGATCGAGTATGCCCATATACCCTAAGTCATCGTGAGCATCTTCCTATAACAAATTATGTTGCTAACTTGGGCTAGGGTCAAACCTTGGGCAAGTGGAATCGAGAAGAAGTCAGTAAAGACCATTCTAGATAACATAAGAGTGAGGTGAAGGATGTATTCCAAAATGACGAGTATGCCATCTAGGAATAGTAACATGAACAATATGTTGAAAATATTTGGCCAAAGTATCGCAAGTTGTTGGTTACATTGTCCTATGTCACCTAGTTTAAAGCAACGTGATGTCAGATGAATATTGGTAACAAATATTCAGATAGGTTCTTTAAATAGATCACTCAAGTACAGAATAGGGTAGGAAAACCAAGTATATGTAGTATACATAAAGTATTCTATACTTTAAGACAAACATGAGAGATCGGTTTGTAACCGAGTCATGGAATGAGAGATCGATAGTAAATTACCGAGTCATTATAACTGCATATGGTTATCTATTATGAGATTGATTGGCATGGAATGTGTGTTCTAAATGATTTTTTATTTAGAACAGAGAACATTGTTTTAAAAAAAAAATTCCCTTGTTTCTAAAGTCTTAAAATGGGAATGTTACATCTTGGTATCAAAGCTGAAGGTTACAGCTCTTGGACCTATTGTGTCCATAATCTGATGAAACTTAAATTTTCTTGTTAACAGAAAATGGTTAGAACAAGAGGAAATGTTGCAAATAATCCTCCACCTGAGGAAGGAGCAAAAACTACCCAAAAACTCGATGAGATCCTTGCTTGCCCTTGGACACAAGAGATCATTTGGATGTACTTGAACAACAAGTAATGGGAAATGAGGAGGAAGAAGATGTTGGTAATAATAATCAGCCACCTCCTGAGGACAATGCCAATTTAGGTGTTGATAATAACAATGTGAACATACCTGATCATCCTGAGAAAAAAAGGCTAGGTTGGCAGCTGAACTCACTAATGATATAAAAAGGATAAGTCCACCCAAGTTTGATGGCACCACATTAGGAGATGGAGCTGAGAATTGGCTCAGTGAAATGGAGAAGTACTTTGCAATAAGGAATTTCTTAGAAGAAACAAAGGTGATATGGGGAGCATATCAGCTTTCCCATGAGGCATCTTCATGGTGGGACAGCCGTAAGGCTGAGTTGAATATTGATGAAACTAATATCACATGGGATCAATTTAAAGGTTACTTTAGGCAACGTTGGCTGCCACAACTTTACTATGATCAAAAAATGACTGAATTCCGAACTTAGCTCAAGGAAAGCTAATCAGAATCGAGTATTGGGAGCGGTTTACTAAACTCCTTAAGTATGTACCTCAGTATCAAATTGATGAGAAGTTTAAGATACAAAAATTCATCATGGGATTGAATCCCATTATAGGAGGAGAGGTGGATGTTCACATCCCAACCACGATGGAAGGGGTTGTTGAAAAGGCCATAAGGTAGGACAAAAATTGAAGGCAAATTTTTTCTCATAAGGAGGAAGTAAGGAAGAAAGTTCCCAACTCCTCTTCATCATCTCTTGCACCTAAGAAAGGACCATGGAAGAAATTTGGAATGAAAAGTAAGTTTTCTGCTGATAATAATAAGAAAAGCAACAAATAAGTCTGTTGGTAATGCATGAAACAACTTTGTCAAGAATAATAATAATAAACATAAGTCTATGGGGTCAAAATGATAATTCTAGGGCTGGAAATAAATCCGAGCCTAGAAAGGGACCTGTAGGAGGTTGTTATATTTGTGGAAAAGATCATTATGTAAATCAATGTCCTTTGAAAAAGGATGATCATAATAGTAACACAAGATACACACTCAAGTAGCTGACAAAGGATGAAAAATAGGCCATGCCCATAGAGGTTTGGGTAAGTTATTTGGCATACCTATAACTATTCTTTTTGATACCGAGCTACTAAATGTTTTATTTCTAGTAAATTAGCATCAAAACTAAAAATAAAAGATGGAAACATGGATAAAACATGGATTGTACATTATGGAAACAATGTTGTTCATATAGTTAGTATGTGTCTTTTAGAGTAGTCCTTGACTTACCTAGTTTTTCCATTGAAGTTGATCTCTATGTTGCACCTTTGGGGTCTTATGATGTAATCATAGGTGTTATTTAGTTAGAAGAAGAACATAAGGTAAAAGTGGATTGTTTTAAAAAACATATTAGTTATTTAGATGATCTGCAGAAAACAACAGAGATTTAGGGTGTGAAACGTGAGATTTCTGTTAGAAAATGTCAGCTATGCAACTTAAAAAGGCCAAAAATAAAGGTTGTACCTTATATATGTAGTAAATATTATAGAAACAACTGAATAGAAACAATGATGTCATGGAATGATATCCGTTGTTATGAAACTTTAGTGATGTGTTTCTAGAAGAGTTACCAGGTCTTCCACCTAAAAGGGAATTTGACTTCATAATAGAAATCAAGCTGGAACCGAACCTATTTCTAAGGCACCATATCGAATGACTACTATAGAATTAGTAGAGCTTAAGGCTCAATTGTAAAGAACTTTTGTCTAAAGGTTTGATTAGACTGAGTGTTTCACCTTGGGGAGCACCAATAATTTTTGTGAAAAAGAAGGATGGAACACTTAGATTGTGCATTGATTACAAGATGTTAAACAAAGCAACAATCAAGAATAGATACCCACTCCCTAGAATTGATGATCTATTTGATCAGATGCATGGAGCATCGGTATATTCTAAGATAGATCTTGATCTAGATATCATCAATTACGGATTAAGGATGAGGACATTCATAAAACAACTTTCAGAACAAGGTATGGACATTATGAGTTCATGGTTTTACCTTTTGGATTAACAAATGCACCTACAAATTTTATGAATTTAATGAATAATATATTTCAAGAATACTTGGACAAATTTTTGCTCATATTCTTGGATGACATTCTCATATATTCTAAAAGTATAGAGGAACACCATGAGCATTTGAAGATAGTTTTAGAAATTTTGAGAAAGAGATGGTTATATGGTAAGCTATCTAAATGTTCTTTCTATGACACAAAAGTGCACTATTTGGGACATGTAATAAGTAAGAATGGAATTTGTAGATCCTTCTAAAATTGTAGCTATAACTCGAGTGGGCTCGCACTAAGAATGTACATGAAGTTAGAAGCTTCATGGGACTTATAGGTTACTATAGAAAATTTGTAAAATATTTTTCTAAGGTGGTTGCACCAATAACTTCATTACAGAAAAAGGATAAGAAGTTTGTTTGGAATGAGAAATGTGAATCTACATTTAGAACTTTGAAGGAACAAGTTAACTTCAACACCTATTCTAGTGGTACAGATCCTAATGGAGACTTTACTGTTGTAACAGATGCATCTGGGGAAGGTCTAGGAGGTATTTTGTTACAAAATGATCATGTCATAGCTTATGAAAGTAGAAAATAAAGTTACATGAGTTGAATTATGCTCCACATGATTTAGAGATTGCTTCCATTGTCCATGCACTACAAGTTTGGAGGCATTACCTACTTGGTAAACCTTTTGAATTAAAAATTGATCATCTTGGGCTTAAGTATATTTTCACTCAGCCAAATCTAAATGCAAGACAATGAAGATGGTTAGAGTTTTTGTCTCAATATGATTTTGACATCAATTACATCAAAGGTAAGGAAAATAGAGTGGCTGACACTCTAAGTCATAGGAAGCACATTTATGCTCTTATAACATTGAGAACTCAGTTTAAGGATGAAGTAAAAAGTGTTATGGAATATGATTCTTACTTTCAACAAGTAAAAATAGTGCTTGCTACAGATCCAAATGATGTGAGGTATAAAGGTTTTCATTTTGACAATGAAGGAATCTTAAGATTTGAAAACAAAGTATACATACCTTCGCTAAATGATTTAAGAAAGAAATTGTTAGCAGAATTTCACAATTCACCTTTTCTAGACACCCTGGTATTACAAAGATGCTTGTTGATATAAGACAACAATATTTCTGGAAGGGGATGAAAAAGGACGTTATTGATTTTGTGACACATTGCTTAGAATGTCAATGTGTTAAAGTTGAACATATGCACCCATCTGGTTTATTGTATCCTCATAGCATACCGCAGTACAAATGGCAAGTAATAAGCATGGATTTTGTACAAGGGTTGCCTATGTCAAGAAATAAACATGATGTTATTTTGGTAGTTGTTGATAAACTAACAAAGGTAGCACATTTTATTGCTGGTAATCTAAAGGATGATTCTCTTGTATTGGCTAAGAGATTTTTACATGAAATTTTCAGATTACATGGAGTACCTAAATTAATCATATCTGATAGAGATCCTAGAATGATGTCAAGGTTTTGGAAAACACTTAATGTAGCTCTAGGAACTAAGCTGAATTTTAGTTTTACGTATCATCCGGAAAAGAATGGACAGATTGAAAGAGTTAATCAAGTTTTAGAGGATATGTTACGAATGTATTGTATGGATCAAGCAGTATAAGTGGGAAGAGTACCTTCCACTAGTTGATTTTTCTTATAATAACACATTTCATGCCTCTCTTAAGATGGCACCTTTGAAGCATTATCCGGAAGAAAATGTAGAACCCCCATTAGTTGGGACAACATTGAGGATAGAGAGGTAATTGGACCTGAAATCCTTATGGAAATGGAACAACAAGTTAAAATGATTTGTGAACGTTTGAAAGAAGAAAAAGATAGGAAAAAGAGTTATGTTGATTTAAAGTAGTTGACAGAAATTTGAACTTGGTGAGAAGGTCTTTCTTTGGGTTAAACTGAAAAAGAGCTCTATAACTTTTGGCAAGGCTGCCAAGTTATCACCACGTTACGTGGGACCTTTTGAGATAGTTGAAGTAATCAACCCTGTAGCTTACCATTTAGCATTACCTCCTACTTTGTCATGAATGCATGATGTTTTCCATATTTCTTTTCTTAAGAAATACATTTCAGATTTATCACATGTGTTAAATTGGAATTCCTTGTAGGTCAAGACCCAGGAATAATCATGGTTAAACCCATACAGTGTTGGAAACTCACCAATTGCATTTAAGAAATCATGAAATAAGTCAATGTAAGGTCTAGTGGGACCAATTTAATGAAGAAAGTACAACCTAGGAAAATATGGAGGATATGAAAACTACTTTTCCATATTTATTTGATCATAATTGACTATGATGACTGATAAAAATTTGTGATTTTATCTTTATATGTCAATAAGTCTGCTAGTTTTGGGTAGATAACTATTTATTTTTAAAAATAAACAGCTATGTGAATGCTGATTTCTAGAACTTTAAATTTTGATATTGTTACAAACATATGTTAAGTAAGTGAATAAATTGATTATCCTTAATGCAATGGTCAAACATAAGACAATCATCGGGACGATGATTCTTTTTAGGAGGGAAGTATGTAACACCTTTGACAAACAATTATATTCCTCTTTTGCATTACAAGCGTTGACATGTGATTTTCTTGAATGAGGTGTGTTTCCTTGATTGTTGAAAATCATGCTTGTTATGGATAAATCATTTTTGCTCTTGGATTCATTGGACTAAAATGATATGGCTTGCAAGAATCCATTTTCACTTCTTGTAGATGAGTTGTAATCTGGTTTTGAGAGTTGATAACTTATCTCTTTTAACTGACTCATCCTTGGATCAATTCCAATGATCCAAGGAATGTTTTAAATATCCTTACTAGAATGAATGGTAAATTGACATTCATAAGTGTGAGAGACATAGCGGACTGAACTTTTGTGTGTTACAAATTCTTTGGTCTTGTAAGAACATGCCTTCATTTGGTTGTATGTTTGTGCTTGGATCTTTGGGATTGATCTCTTCAGGACATTTAATGGCATAAGAAAAATGAAATCCTCTTCACGGCTATGAAGGGAATCTAAATCCTAAACCTAAAGGATTATCCTAATGGTATTCTAAAACTAGGTAAATGCACCTACTTCCTAGCTATGTCTACTTATTTGGGTTACAATCTAACCTAAGCTTCTTATTCTATTTTGTTGGGATGGCGTCCTAACCTAAGTTGTTGTGCTAAATGAATAAGGAGAAATTACTAAGGTAATGCTAGGCTATTTTAACCTAATACCTAATACTATATGGTTGTGAATTTGATCTAACCTAAGGTGGAAATTACTTATGAAATGATTTTGACTAAACCTAAGGTTATAACCTAAGTTTTGGGAAATCTATCCTAAACTATTGAAAGGGAACCTAGGGTCGCATGGCATTATGGTGATGGTTCCAATGGACATTTATTTGATTTGATTTGGTTAAATGAATGGGAGGTACAACTAGTTTTGGAAAAGGAAAGTAAATTTAGTGGAAGCATATGTGGAGGCTTCACTAAAGTTGGAAATGCATGCTGAAGTGGAAATAACATTCGCTAGTTTTAGGAGGTGGTGGAAAGGAGAGATAGGTGGGAGATTGAGGAGTAATTGCATTAATGAACCTCTAGTTTTTGTGTGCAAACCATCTTGGAAACAAGGAAGGAGGATTTGTTGGAGGTTGTTTGGTCTTGCATGCCTTGCAATTTTTTCTCTGCATGGAGCTATTTGGTTCTTCAAACCAGCAGTTTGACTTTTACTTTGTGGCTATTTTTGGTTTCTCTGGTCTATTTTTGATCCAAGGAAAGTATATGAGGCATTGGAAGAAAATATGTTTGGTTGTTGATCTTTTCATGGAGGAGAAAAAGAGTTGGAAGCTCAGCTAGAAGTCTCCTTTAAATTGGAAGAAGCACTATCAGGCATGATAGGCTCTACCCATTAAGATTTCTTGCTTTCTTCTAAATGATTCATTAAAACAATTCCTCTCATGAGATAAATGTTTGCATGTTTTGTCTAGTTATTTACTTTCTTGGTTGTAAGAATCTCTATGATTTATGGATATGAATCCATTGCATGATATGTTAGCCTTTGGAAACTCTCTCTGTGTGCAAGATTCAGTGGTGATATGCATGTAGAACTTGTATTCGAAGCTTTGTGTTTGGTTCTAAACTTGTACTCAAGGCTTGTGTCTACTTTGAACTCATCTTTGTGGCTTTGTGTTTGTATTCTAACTCAGTATTCTAAGCTTTGTGTTTGAACTTGTAAAGCTTTGTGTTGTTTTGAAAAGCTTTGTGTTTAGCAATGAACTCATATTCAATACATGTGGGTTCTAAACTTGTATTCAAAGCATTGTGTTTGGTTTTGTACTTGTATTCTGAGCTTTGCATTTTACTCGTATTCAAGGTTTTGAGTTGCTTAGAACTCATATATGGGACTTGTCTACTCAAAAAGCTTGAGAGAATAGTTTTGGTTTGAGTTGATATGGTAATCTCTTTTGAGATCTTCTCCTTGAAGCTTCTTGAGTTTGGAATGGTTGTGGTACTTTATGTCCTAGATTTACCACTTTCTTTGAACTTGTAAGGGCGTGTAAATATGGAGGATATTCTTCTCTCCTCTCTACTGAGAAAACCCATGTCTTATTGAAGGCTTGACTATTTTGTTTGAAGGTTAATGGACCTTTTATGGAAATATATCTAGTTCAATATTGTATTGTTACTAAGTTGGTTTGAAATAGAGCTCATTTGAAATAGTTGATAATGGTCCTTGAAGTTTATAGATATGTAGTGAGCATACTTCTTCTTGTGTGAGTTGATTGGAACGAATACATTCTCTGTCTCAATATTTATGAACTAGTTGGAACTGTGAGTCTTTTTGTTGTAATTTTATTTCTATCAATTTTGAGGGTAATATGAGACCTTTCTTGACTTAAATGTGTGTTGGGTTTCACACTCTCTTTCAGATCCTTTTAATTGATTTCTAGGTTTTTAAAGGAAAGATGAGTTGAATACTCTCGTGTACTAAATCTTGTTGGTAGGATTTAATACCTCTGGTTTGGGATTGTTTCATATAATTTGTTCTTACTTGGATCACGAACTATATGTTCTTTTGTATTGAGTTGTTTAAGTCCTTGTGTTGGGATCTCAGTTACTTTTGAGTTCGTGAGTATTTTGGAAACCTTGCTTAAGCTTAATACTGGTGTTGAGTTTTAGTACTCTCTTATAGATTCATTTGAATGAATTTCTAGGTCTTTAAAAGGAGAATAGAATGGATTTCTCTTGTGGACAATATTTTGTTTATTCTTCATCCTTGGGACTGTATTGTGTACTCCTTTCTATTCGAACTTGTGTTTAAATAAAATGGAATAGATGAACCAGGTTGTATTGATTTAGTAAGGGAAACTAGAAGTGTTGCTTTCTATGAACTGTGTGTTTGGTTTTGTGTTCTCTCTTGGGAACTTGTAAAAGAAACTTTTGAGTTTGAAATAGAAATGGGAATTCATTTGATAGTCTAAATGAAATGAATTCTTGATTGGATCTTTTCTATTTGAGATCCTTTAAATTTTGTTAAGATAAGTTCACTTGATCGAACTTCTCTATAGCATGACTCTCTTCTTGGTTGTAGAGTGATTATTCTCTTAGACTACTCAATTCTTGGGTTCTATTTCTATCCTTTCTGTCTTGTAGGAAATAGTGAGAAACCACTCTTCTGAGATGGAAATTTCCTTGTGGATTGTTTAGTCTACTTTGTACTAAGTCATTTGTTGTAATGATGTGGAAAGAGAATAGTTGAGTCATGTCTGTAGAAGAGAAAATGTAATCATGTTTAGACTGACTGCTTTGTTTGACTGAGTCATACTACTTTTGGGATTCTTGTTCTAGTTGTTGTCTCCTTAATGTTGAATCCTTTTATTAAATTCCTTGAATGAAGCACTTATGTGGGTAATTAGTTGAGTACTTTATGAACCTAACCTTTCGTCTTTCAAAGGATTAGTGAATGGTGGATAGTATGTACTGATTCTTATGATTTTGTTTAAGTTGTGGGATGAATCATTCTAAATATGTACTATGCTGAAGCTAAATCTTTTTGTTCATAGTAAATATAAATTTGGTATTTCAATTCAGAATGAATTATGAAATAATTAGATGACATGATTTGTTGGTTGTTTAAAAAGTAATTGATAGGATCAATTAAACTATATGTTATAATGCAGTTGTTGTTGATTATATTACGCTCTTTTATTAAAAGTGAATTCAAACTCATTATTTGTACTTCTTTTCTAGTTGTTATTATTTATGCTTATTTGTATGATACTTATTAATTGTTTCATTAAAGCAGAGTTGTTTTAATGGAACAATTAGTGGAATGCACTTTGTTTTAATGCTTAGTGCTTATCATGCTCAGTTCAATGAACTGACCCATGCTAGCAATTTTTGTAGATGGACATCGTAAGTGATAAAAGAAGGAAAAACTTTTATGATGCATTGGCTTATTTAATTTTGGATCTTATGTAAAGAATTTTGATTCATTCTTGAGTTGTATTGGAAAAAGAAAAGTGATGTTCTTTTATGATCTTAATGTTGATTGACATGTAGTATGTCTGAAATGCATAGTCTTGTAAATGTATATTTTATCATGATGAATTGAAAGGTTTGGAGACTGACTCCAATTTGTGGTGTAAATTCTCTTGTACTTTATATGAAGGAAATAGTAGTGATATCTTGTCGATATTCTTTATATCTATTTGTATACTATTGTTGTTATCAATTAATAAGTTGGATTAAGGGGATAGTGCAATCTCCCTTACTATAATGAAACTTGTTAAATGAAAAAGATGTCATTCTCTAACTAAACAACTATAGTTTAATAATGAAATATGCATTGGTCATACAATTAAACTATATGAGTAATGAATGATAAAAAGGTTATGTTAACCCTAACATCTATCCATGTAGAGGAAGACTCTTCCTCTCTCATAAGAATGAAAAATAAATGGAATGGTGGTTATGATCTTTAATCCTTGTGCTTCATTTATAAAAAGTAAACACTAGCTGAATCTAGGTGAATGATACACCTTCTTTGGACAACTAGGTTACATTAAAAATTAACCGTTTGATGTTGCTTCCATGTTTTGGGGATAACTGCTTGTTAGGCCATGTTAATGAACATCAATGCAAGCATGAGTTAATGAAGTTCTTAATATCAAATCAGATTAATTATGGATAAAGAACTTAATGAATGTTGGAATTAGGGTTAGGCATGGTTGTTGCAATCTGAATCTTAATCCAATTTAATTATGAATTTAATGACCACTAAGGGGTATGTACATTGTGATGAATCAGTTCTAATGGATGTTGGCACATGCCAACTATAGGATTGTACCTTTGAGAAGACCAAGGGCTTCTCGAGGATACAGTGTTGCAGTTGACATGTGGCAACACCCTTCCATATTTGTTCATCTAGATCTACACACATCTAGACTTGAACTTAGTTTCTCTCTAGGTCAAGTTAGTAGCATGTTTAGAATAGGGAGTAGCTTTCTATGACTTAGGGTACCTTGGCACATTTGGTCGACTTAGGTCAATCGAGTATGCCCATATACCCTAAGTCATCATGAGCATCTTCCTATAACAAATTATGTTGCTAACCTGGGCTAGGATCAAACCTTGGGCAAGTGGACTAACAGAAGTCAAGTAAAGACCATTCTAGATAATAGAAGAGTGAGGTGAAGGACATATTCGAAATGACGAGTATGCCATCTAGGAATAGTAACATGAACAGTATGTTGAAAATATTTGGCCAAAGTATCGCAAGCTTTGGTTACGTTGTCCTATGTCACCTAGTTTAAAGCAAACGTGATGTCAAATGAATATTGGTAACAAATATTCAAATAGGTTCTTTAAACAGATCACTCAGTACCGAAATAGGGTAGGAAAACCAAGTATACGTAGTATACATAAATTATTCTATACTTTAAGACAAACATGAGAGATCGGTTGGTAACCGAGTCATGGAATGAGAGATCGGTAAATTACCAAGTCATTACAAATTGCATATGGTTATCTGTTATGAGATTGATTGGCATGGAATGTGTGTTCTAAATGATGTCTTATTTAGAACAGAGAACATTATTTTCAAAAAAAAAAATCCCTTGTTTCTAAAGTCTTAAAATGGGAATGTTACATGAACAAAGAAGAAGAATTACAAGAGACAAAAGAGGAAGAAAATGAAGATGATAATATCTTCAAGATTGAAGAGGTAAAAAATAATACTCATAATGATCTCATATAATACCATTCAGAAGTGAGGATGGTGATGATGAAGAGGCACCTAGATTCTCATGTGTCGTATTCACCGCTTCCAGTTTCGAAGGGAGATTCCTCCTCTATAACTTTTGTAAAGAAGAAAAAAATGAAGATCCTTTGGTGGTAGTCCCACAAAACAAGATAATCAATAAAGGATCTCAGCTCTTGCCATCGATTGAGTCATCAAAGGATAAAATGGAACCAATAGAAAACAATAAGACAAGTTCCGTGACAAGTAATTCCTCTAGTATTTCCCTAGCTTAGATTCTACATGTAAAGCTAATCCTTCACCCAAAAATAGTCCTACAAAATCTCCTAATGCTCAATGAAGTCAACCACTCCCTTCAAAACCACTTCCTCATCTACTAAAAGTTCTCAATCTTCCAAGGTAGCACTACCTAAATTTTAAAACTTCCACCATGCATGAAACATCAATTTCACCCACCTCATCTCCATTCAATTACATCAAACATGCAAACAAGACCAAAGTTCACATTTCGAAACTCGAATTTTTGCAAATACACATGAATAAATTTGAGAGGTTTGTAAATTTTATCGAGGATGGTATCCCTAATCCCAACACCAAAAACCCCAATCCTAAGGGTCTATTTTCAATACCACCTATGCCTCTAAAAAATCTTTCTTACACTTAGTATATCCAAAACCAATAAGGTGGAACCCTTCTATTTATCCCTCCTAGTCAAAGGCTACTAATTAAAAAATTGCATCATAAACTTAGGAGCATCTCGAAAATGTCATGCCCATTAAAATTTCCAATTCCTTTGAACTTAATTTGACATGATAAAATGGTTCATGCTACTCTATGGAATATAAGGAAGTGTTGTTGGTGGGAAGGATCAAAGATGCACAAGAAGCCTTGGATAATTTCCTAGACAAGAAGGTAGAATCTTCTACAAATACATAGGTGGTGAAATTCGAATGGATTGGTCCTCTACAATCATTCTATTAAAGGGTAAATGAAGAAGTTTCTCTCTAGGCATAAAATGAACTATACAGTTCAATATTCGAAGGATCTAAGAGAAAATATCTTGTTCCAAGATAGTGGGATGGGGAACTACTTCCTCACATCCAAAAGAGATGAAAATTTTCCTCTCCTCACCAAAGATGAAGAAGATCAGTTGTGTACCATGGAATTTGATGGAATTCATTCAAGAACATGGTCTAGATCTAGCATTGTTCTAACCTCTCCCTCAAGTGAACTCTTCCCATTTGCATACAAGATGTAATTTGAAAATACCAACAAATTCTCCTTGGGATGGATACCACTGATTCCATGGGTATTAAAAGTCTCAAATGTCTTGGAGATGCTGAAGTAATCATCAAGTAAGTGAGAGACCAATATCAAGTCAAGAACCCAAGACTCAGGCACTACAACAAAAATTTTGGGATCAGATCGAATCCTTTTATGCTTTCTCCATTCAAGCCATCCTTCAATAGTAAAACAAAAAGGACACATATCTCGCAGCCTCAACTTCATTGGTGACTCCACCTCATCCTTTGATAAGGATAAGGTGACTATCAAAATGGTTTTTAGAACAAGTGTGCCGCATAATGCGGACCATTGGTAAGACTTCAATTATGAAAATCAATGCCTAACTTTCGTGGAGTAAAGAGACAATTTCAGCGGTCTCTTATATGAAGGAAGTGAAAATCTGCATCGAGAGTAAGTGGTGAAAGAGGAAAAAGAAGGAATAGAGGGAGTTGAATATGAGGGAATAATCAAGCTCAAATAGAAAAAGATCCCAAAAGATCTTGTGTCATTAGAGTAATTTTCTAACAAACATGACCGGTTCATCAAAGAAAGGACAAAAGAGTCATCACGGTGCACAACTAATTTTCAAAAGGAAAATATAGGCACCTCGAAGAAACCCAAGATGGTGAATATTGGCAAGTGTTTCTCTCCTGAAGAAAAAATAAGGTTTGTCTCACTATTTATGAAGTATTTGGATGTCTTGGCATATTCCTATGATGAGGTCAAATATTTTCAGCCCAAGGAAATGCACCACTCTATTCCACTAAATCTAGAATCCAATCTTTTAGGCAAAAGAAACAACTTTACAATCCAAAGATCATGGTTACCATTAAGAAATAATACCGAAGATGTTGAATGCAAGGATAATATTTCCTATCCACCAATCCCCATTGGTAGAAAAACATTGTCCTAGTGTGAAATAAAAATGGGGAAATAAGAATTTGTGTGGACTTTCACAACTTGAATTAGACCTCCTTAAAATAAAACTACCCGCTACCAATCATGGACCACATCCTACAAGTAGTCACGAGATCATAAATTCTCTTGTTTCTTGATGGATTCTCAAGCTATAATCAAATTGATGTGACAGAAGAAGACAAAACCAAGACAAACTTCACAACACATTGGGGTATGTTTGCATACAACATGATGCCTTTTAGTTTAATCAATACAAGAGCTACCTTCCAAAGAGAAATAGAACTAGAATTCAAAGACCTCAAGCATTGTATATTAATCTACTTGGATGACCTCATAGTCTTCTCAAAGAAACGAGGAGACCACATACAACATCTTGAACAAGTGCTCATCGAAGTTAATATCACGAGAATATCCCTGAACCCCAAGAAGTGCATCTTTGGGTTCACTAAAAGAAAAATCTTTGGGCACATTGTGAACAAGGAGGGGGAAAAGATAGATCTAAAAATAATAAAATCCATTCAAGAATTTTCATTTCAAACAAGAAAAAGGGAGTTCATTCCTTCTTTGGAAAAGTCAACTTCCTCTAGCACTTTGTCCCATACTTCACCGAGTTAACTAAGAACATCGCTATCATGATGAAACTAAAAGCTAGCTTTAAATGGAACAAGGAGGGAAAATGAAATTTGAGGCAATAAAAGAAACAATAACAAAGGCTCCTACCTTGGTGCATCCTAAATTTGACAAAGAGTTCATCTTGTATTGATACGCTTTAGTGAACACAATATCAGCTATCTTGGTCCATAAGAATGAAGAAGGACTAGAGGATCCCATTCCATTCATGATCTCTCCTCGAAGAAACATGAGTTGAAGTAAAACCAATTGGAGAAGCATGAATATTACATGGTCAAGGTGGTAAAGAAATTTTGGTTTTGTATCCTCAACTCCCACATGGTGGTAATGGTCCTAGGTTCTACCATTAAGTCAATTCTCACCCAAGAGGATCTAGGAACAAAGAGATGCAATTAGGTGGTGAGAATTAATGAATATGATTTGGAGATCAAACCTTAAAATATAGTAAGAGAAAACTAGATGTGTAATTTTATTTTAGAAGATGAGGCGTTGTTGAAAAATAATGATATAAGGGAATGGTTGTGTTGTGAGTGTATCAACAAGGACTTCCTAAAGTCTTATTGTGAACACCACAAATGAGTGGTATGTGGACATCACTTACTTCCTAACCTACGGTGAGTGCCCTCCTCATCTTGATCACAAACAAAAAATAACCCTCAAGCTAAGGTCAGCCAAGTATGTCATATGGAATCATGTGCTCTACAAGAGAGGATTTGATGGATGCTTCTTGAAGTGCGTAGACAAAGAGAAAAAGAACATTTTATAAAGGCATACCATGATCAAGCATGTGGTGAAAATTTTTATGCGATGGTAACTACCCAAAAATCCTTCATGGTAGGTAATACTATCCTACCTTATTTACAGATGCCCAAGAATGGGTCTCCAAATGTGAAGCATGTCAATAGTTCATCAGAGACTATAGCTCAAAGCACTTCCCTCAATCTAGTGGTGATTGAAGAACCATTCCAATAATGGGGACTAGATTTCATTAGAGTTCTAAACCCTTGCTCAAGTGTAGTTCATACCCATGTGATCATAGTGACTAAATATTTCACAAAGTGCATAGAATACATCCTAGCCAAGTAATCCAAGATGAAGCAGTGTGCAATTTCATCAAAGAAAATATCATTCTTTGTTTTGGTATCCCTCAAAATATCTTGGTAGACAATGCCACATATTTTTCCTCTAGGGAGATGAATGGATTTTTCTACAACTATGGAATCTCTTTGTCACACACATTGGACTATTACCCATAAGGGAATGGTTAGGAAAAATCAAGAAATAAAAACATCGTGACCATAGTCCGTAAGCTAGTAGATGAGAACCAAAGGAATTGACATAAGAATATCTATGATGCATTGTGGGTGGACATAATAACTCGAAGAAAGCAATTGGTATGTCACCATTCCAATTTCTCTATGGGATCGAGGTAGAGATTACAGTAATGGTTGATATGTTAACACTCAAATTGATCCAAGCAGTGGAAGATGGGAAATATTTTGATTCTATTGATAAAAATTTTTTTCTTAAGAAGCTCGAGGAAGATATGTTCAAGGTGTTAGAGCATATCAAATCTCATCAATTGAAGGTCAAGAAGTTATTTAAGAAGGCCAAAGCTAGAGACTTCAAATCTAGAGAACTTTCTCTAATTTGGTACAAGCAAAGAAAACCAAAGGAAAGACATGGTAAAATTGACTCTTTGTGGCTCGGTTTATTCCATATTCATGAGACTTGTGGATAAAATGCCATCTATCTATCGTATTTAGATGGAACATAGTTGGAGTTGCCTCATAGTAGGAAATACTTGAAATTATACAAGAAGTGAAAGTAGGTTGTGATTTAGGTGTGTGTTTCCCTTTCCCCATTGTGTTTGTATTTTCCTTCAATGTGTTGTCTTTCCTTTTTGTGTGTGTGTACTCCTTTAAAGTTATTTGTTGTTTTAATGACTCTGTGAAGCCCAATGGATAAAAGAGCACTGGTCTAAATTATAAACTAAGATTCTAGAGTTCCTTATCATCCCGGCCTTACTTTGTTTGATCCAAAATAAGTCCCAAAGTGAGAGCCATTTTTTTCCTGTGTTTTTGCTGGAAAAATTCAACTTAAAACAAGAAAACTATACCGTAGTGTTAAAAAAATTCATTGTAAACCTTCCTAGATACCCCTCCGGTCATTTCACCCCCTTGTGACAAGCCTATCCCCATTTATTCAATGTACATGTCTATGGTACCAACCTTTCAAGAGGTCCAATTGATATGAAATGGAAAAAGCATCCCAAATTATCATATTCAGATTAATTATCTTAATTTTCTCAATAATGTTCATAAGAATCCTTGTTTCCTTATACATCACTAGTGTCATTTTTTCTTTCTTTTACTGATCCAATGTTAGAAAAGATACTCTTGATTGAGAAATGACCTCCTTCATGGGGTTAGGTCTGATAGAAACATTAGGTACTCTATCCTTTCTTGAAGATGGCCTAATTCCTTCTCTTTGTGAAGAGGATTCTCCTATTTGGAAGAAGGTGAAGGATGAGTATCCAATATTATCTTCTTAGACCTTGTATTATCAAGAATAAGAATTTGAGGTTTTGGATCACTACAATCTAATTGATTGAAAAAACTAATCAATCTAGAAAAGCATGAGATTGGCTTTCAGGGGAATCCTTTTCAGGCTTCTTAAACATTGGGAATTGGAACTTCCATCATTTATTATTATTGATTGAAGGAACTTTACACCATGATAGGTTTACCTTTCACCCTTTTACATAAGAATTTTGATTATGGGGCCGATTTCATGGGAAGCACCATTCAAATCCTTAATCCATGTTGTTTTTCACTAGAACAATAGCTTAACTCACACTATGAGTAAGTGTATGTTGTGGAGGAGGAAATGTATGAAAGGACAAGTTAGAGTTTATAAGGTTTGAAACACACTTTTCTAGAAAATTTTCCCATACCCCTGATTTGGATAGTAATTCCTTTATTGATACCCTTGATTCTGATTTTGGGAGGGCCTAGGAGCTTGGGTTTGCTACTTTGTGAAGAAAGTATCTCATTTGACATATTCTTGACCAACACTCTAAGATCATCTATCTCATTGGAAGAATTGTATATAGGGGTAGATGAGATAACATTTGACTTAGGGATGGGGCAAGAGAAGGTTGAATTTTTAAGAAACTCTCATAAATGAGTGGTTGGGGGTCAAGGGGGTTATTTTTACATCTTGAACCAAGTAAATCTCACCGTGAATTATTGTCTCATAAGCATTAGGTAAATCCATAGCTCCCATTGATGGGATCATCATTGAAATATCAAAATTAAGAGCCCTCAAAAACTATAAAAATGCATCTCGAGGAGATTACCTTAAGAGGGGTGAATTTTATCCCATGTCCTATAAAACCTTAAATTGAATTCGATCATCAGCTCATAAATGTCATGCTTCGCCTCGGGACACCGGCAACTGTGCCACTAAGTCAAAAAAAAAAAAATTATATAGTGTAGTCTTCTTAACCCCTTTAAATAAATATTTAATTCATATTAATTATTAATTTCTAAAGTTTCCTAAATGCTAGCCCAACCAAGCTTACTTATTTCATTTTAATAGTAACAACTGAAATCACAAATTTTATTAAGTTTACACATTTTTAAAAATTAATTTAGTCTCCCCTCTTTATTTAATTAACCACATAACCCCCTTTAATTTTTTTTTCTCACTCCCATAAAATGCTCATGACTTAAAATGTGGAGGAGTAAACATAGGCCCTTGGATCTAATCTAATCCTGGCCCTTGATTTGGAATTTTCCCTAATGCTGCCCTAACTTTCTCTATGTTTTCTTTTCTTTTCATTTGAGTTTCATTCTTGTTTCCTTCTTTTTCCTTTCATTCAAGTTGGTTGGGATCTATCGATTTTTACTAAACCATTCTTTTTTTGTGTGTTTGTTTCTAAGATTCATATAGTAACAAGAACCGTATTCTTTCTTTTATTTTTGATTCTCTCTCTCTCTCTCTCTCTCTCTCACAAACACACACACACACACACACACACACACACATTATTTTATTTTATTTTGTGTCATTGTGAAGGTGGAAGGGGGCGGATCGAGAAGAGAGGGGTTGTGATGGAGAAGGAGGTGGTGAAGGGAGGACAAAGGAACACGTAGTGTAGGAGAAGGGATAGGCACGAGGAAGAGGGGTCATGGGGATAGGGCGTGGTGGCATGGAGTGCCGTTGGCTGGAGCAAAGCGCGAACGAGGGGGAGCCGTAGGAAATGGAGGGGGGGGCATGTGTGAGCAACACATTGGGGGAGCAAGCAATGGTGGATGGGGGAGGGTTTGACCTCCCCCAACCAATTTTTTTACTTTTTTTTGTTTAAAAACTTAAAAAAAAATAATGTTTGTTTTGTTTTTCCTTTTTTTTCACTTAAAACTATATCTTATACTATATAGTTATGTATGAATATATACACATATATAATACATAATATACATACATACATATATATATATATATATATATATATATATATATATATATATATATATATATTGATGCCAAGTGAAAATAAAAGTATAATGAAACTAAAATTTTGCACTTAATCAAGAAAAAAAGAAAAAAATAGTTTTGAATCTATAAGTCTGCAACAATCATTTCCAATAATAAACCAAGCAAATGTGATTAATACAAGTTTAATTTATTTGATTATTCTTTTGACAAATATCAAAACAACCATATTCCTATTAAATCAACTTTCCTTGAACACAATTAATCAGATTTCTAAAGTCATGTAGTGGTAGCAATATTTTCCTTTAAATCTAGTTCCACTTAGTTTCTAAATCCATGAAAATTTTACAAAGAAATGTACTTTCCAAAATGAAATAGTTCCTTTCAATATTAAATAGCAAACTTCATATAACAAAATAGATTTCATTTCCAATAAATAATTTTTTTGTCCAAATAATATTCCAAAAACAAAGCATGTTAAAGGAATGTACATATATTCCTACTAAAAGTATTTTAAAGAAATACAATATTATACAAGGCTTCTCTTGCCCAATCTCTCAATACATCATATTTTTAAAAAAACATGCTAAAATACATAAGAAAACAAACTAACAACTCCTTCCCAAGATTGAAAGGAGGCTTTCAAATACAAATGGAATATAAATCTTACAAGTGATTATCAAATACCAAAAGGAAGAGGAATTACAATAAAGAGAAAGTTTCCACAAGTCATTTCCCAAAAGGGTTACAATGAGGTAATATCCACAAATAAAATGAAGATGACCAAGAGCTCCAACCAACATCCAACTTTGAGATCCAAATGCACATGCCTTCAAGGAATCCAAACAAGGAGAAGAATCTTGTTTTGCCACCCAACCATAGGCATCATTATTTCCCAAGGTTGGGATGCATGCTAGCCTCCCCAAGCCCATGGGAAAGAGGACAACTAATCACAACTATGCACAAGAGAGAGGGTGAACAAACAACATTACATCCACACAAAAACAAGGCAAAGATCAAAACAAGACTCCAAATTTGTAAAAGTGAAAAGGAGGAGAACCCAAGTTCTACCTCTAAAATGGGGAAGAGAAAAGAGAAGTTCTCCAAAAGTTATAACCAACATTAAATGCACAAAAGCAAGATCTCCATATCCTCCTTATTTCTCCATTTTCATTCAAGCCCTCCTTATTCCTCCACCCTTTCACCAATCCTTCTT
Organism: Taxus wallichiana var. yunnanensis; assembly: GCA_018340775.1. Taxonomy (NCBI): domain Eukaryota; kingdom Viridiplantae; phylum Streptophyta; class Pinopsida; order Cupressales; family Taxaceae; genus Taxus; species Taxus wallichiana. Next base: position 372,372,611 of record CM031235.1, read on the forward strand.
GGAAGGATTTTCAAACCCCAAAGGGGTTTCCTTACCAAGAATGGGGAAGGGGGTTCATGCCAAATGACCCACCTTCTCCACCTCAACCATTTGAGGGGAGTAACTAAATCCTACAAGGCTTGCCCATCAAGCCTATAAGGATTGAGAGGGAAAAATGCCCTCTCTCTTGCCCCCAAACTCCAAAACTCCTCATGCCATGATGGAGGAGAAAAATTAAACAACAACAAAATATTCATACAACAACAAACATTTCCAAGAAAAACAACTAATATCTAGCATGTTATAAAAATACAAAGAAGCTTAAAAATCCTACCTCAAAGAAAATCTCTCCAAAACCAATCTCTTCCACTTCTTGACCCAAGCAAACTCTAGCTCCCAATCCACAAGACTCCAAGCAAAAGCTCTCAAAAAAAGTTCTCTTCTTTTCCCATGAGGGGGAATTTGAAGAGAGAAAGAAAAATCCTCACAAATGAGGGGGTGACATGTGTCACCCCTCTCCTCCTCCAAGGTCAAAGATTCCAAGGATAAATGAGAGAAAGGATAAAATGACTTTTAGCCCTCTTCTCCCAAATTACTCTAAATGATAACAAAACAAATCTTGTGCAACTTTTAACAAGCACACTAATCCATACCCTTACATGGATGTGACCAACATGAGAGGCAAAAAGGGAGGAAAACTCCTCTAGCCTTGAAATAAGCCCCTACCTATTAGGTAGGGTCCAAGGGATCATTTTCATGTTAAGGTAACTCCCAAACTAAAAAGGGGTCCCTAAAAATGTCCAAAATAACCCAATTTCGGGTTTGGAAAATTTGGCACAAGGGCAGAGGGTGTGGGGCCCACCCAAGGGTTTCACATGTGACCCTAAACCCTTAGATTAAGTACATCATTAAACTAATTCAAAACTTAATGCAAGGTCATTAATTCCCAAAACAAGTTTACAACACAAACTAAACACCCCAAAGCAAAATTAATAATTACAAGACATATTACATTACAAATGAGGGTCACCCAAAGGTGCCCAAAACAATAATTCTAACACTAAGGCCTCAAGAAATAAACATGGCTAGGACTAAGGCCCCATTACACACATTTAAACCCACATGTTCGATAAAATATAAATCAACTACTAAATAAGATATCAATGAATTCTAGATTAACATTTCATCTTTTAGGAATCGAAAAACAACGTGCACAACTATACATAATTCACCATAAGTTAGTCATAATGATAAAATGACATGTATCCATAGAATCCCAACATGCAACAAACTGAGTATCCATCAATATAATTACGTTCCAAAACAACATCATATCAATTAGTATCCATGACATCATAAGATAATGCAAACAACATAGTAATCAAGCTAAATCGGCACTATATGCCTAAATGTCCATACATGCCTAATCAGATCAAATCTCCTAATGTAATGTCCAAAATATAACAAATCCCTATCAAAACATGTCTAATAGTAAGAGGAACAACAAGTAACTGAGCTATAAAGGGATCTTTCGATAGTTGTAATTTTCTCTCATTAAGAGATATTATCTTCCTTTCTCCAAAATGATTGTAAATCTTCTCCCCAATCTCATCCCATATGTTAATAGAAGTAAGTTGTAGAATCCTATGTTATTATAATAGTTTTCCTTTGAAAGATGAGGCTAAGATCCTGAGTGTCATATAATCTTTAGTAACAAGATGAACCAAACAAACATTAACAACATCTAAGATGTAATTTTATGGGTGGTTGAATTTTCACCAATAAATAATGGAATTATCTTTAGGGAATATATTGGTATGTCATTTTGGGAATCAAAGCCAAGGGACTATCACCATTGAAGGTCACAAAAGGTTGATTTATTTGATGACCCATGAGGGGAATGGGTCTCACGTTCCTAGGAAGATGAGAGAAAGGCATATCAAAAGAGGATGTTGAGTGAACCCTGAATTTTGGGGATAGAAGTATTTGAATAGGTCTTCTTCTCCTTGGTGAAAGTTATAGATGTTCAAAAGGCTCCCCTCTTACTGTACTTTTTCATGTATGCACTTTTCTCATGAAACTAAAACACTTAAATGCTGAAACTAGTAGATTTGAAGTTATAAAGAACAAAATTTGTTTCTTGTTTCCTCCAAATCAAAGTACCACTAAAACACACACCAATCTCAGTGTAGTAGATAAAAATGAGCTATAAATAGCTCAATTGGTCCCATTGAGCATGTTAAAAAAGTGTTGTCACTTGAGATTTCACCCCTTAGTGGTGGGGATGGAAGTCTTTGAAAATTTCTTCCTCTTATCCTTATTAAAATTTATATATGTTCAAAATACTCCCTCCTCTTGTGCATTATCATGTGTGCACTCTTCTCATGAAACTAAAACACTTAACTACGAAACTAGTAGATTTTAAGTTAGGAGTCAATAGATGTATTGTTTGTTGCCCCCAAATGTAAAGTATCACTAAAATAAAACAAATCTCAATGTAGTAGATCAAATATCATCTTTAGATGGCTTAATTGGTCCCATCAAGCATGCCAAAAAAGTGTTGTCACTTGAGATATCACCATTTGTTTACGCTAGGCTCAAATCCTTAGTGAAACATTTAAATAACTTATAAGTGTGGGATAATGGATCCTTCAAGGTCAATATTTAGGGAAATTTTGGTTCCTTCCACTCAATTTTATTACAACTAATTTAGTCCAATACTATAATAGACTAATAACTAGTTCCAATCCAATCTTTCAAATGAACCGGGGTTCAAAAAGATGAAATACTAAATGAAAGATAAGGTGATGCACCAAAATGAAAGTGGATTCTCTCCTTGATATTAATAATGAGAGACACAAATGTAAAATTGAAAGGAAAAATAATAATACACATTCAAATCTGTAATTTTCTTAAACCTAGTCCTATGCATAAATGACACAAAGGATTGAAATCATACAAATATAGCTCACACACATCATACCATAACATAATAGGAAGGAAAGAACACAATAACAAAAGTTAAAGAGAAGAAGGAGAGACACAATAACATGGTATTATTTATTAGAGTATTCATAATCTATTATAATAATGGTGAAGGCATTGGATACATTGCACAAAAACAACAAAGAGGTTTAAAACTTAAAATTTTTACCATAAAAAAAGGAAGCATAAGATTATATTTAGGAGAGGATATTTTCAATTAAAACTAAGTAACATACATATAAGAAGGAGAAGGGGGAAAAATTGAAATCAATCAAGTAACCCACTTCTTCAACCACCAAAGACCAATCAACATTCAAGTGTGCAGACCCAACATGGGCATAAGATATTTTGGCAGAACCCAGATATGAAAATGGAAATGGGTCCTTTTTCCAAATTTTTGACCAAAACACTCTTAATGTGACCTAAAACTATTATTAACATGTATTTATCCTCAATACCTTTCCAATGGTATTGTACACCTACAAATCAACACATGATTTTAAACACACTTGACTTCTCGAGGTCATACCAAGACAACCAAAATGTGAGAGATTTGAGGAATATGTGATAGAAACTAAAGAAAGTTAGGATATGAACTAGTATCATGAAATCCTAATAGTTGAGTTGAAAAGGGGGAAATAAAGGCTATGAATGGGTAGCATAAATTCCTTATGGTTTGGTTACTTACGTTGATTTAAATTATAAACTATGTTGAAAACTTCATTTTAAATAAATAAAGGAAGTAAATTTAGCTTGAATAAAAGACAAGTGTGTTTAATATTTTAATTCACTAGATTCATTCCCGATTAATTAAATAAAAACAAAGTAAACCATCTATTCTATTTGTCTGAGAAAGAAATGAATTGAAAGAAACTAATTAAACAACTAACATATTTTTGTGTTTTTAGAATTTAAATAAAATAAATAAATAAGCTATTCTACAGTACATATGAAATTAATTAAAATAAAATAATACTACCTCTAATAAAATAAACTAAAAACAGATAATAAGTAGATGTGGCTATTCCTCTATGCAGGGTTGTTTAACAATGATATTCGAAAAGAATGTATTTGAAAGTTATTAACCTAAATAAAATAAAATAAATCTCTTATGGAAAATGTTTTGCCTCAAGTTTTATGGAAAGGGAAATATTCTTAGAAGAAATTTCCTCTTTTCCGTATGAAATTTCCTAGAAGAATTAAATCTAAATTAATCTAAAGAAATAAATGATGTGAAAGGATTTCTTCACTTCTTCCTCCAACTAATTTCTAGAATAAATCCACAAGGATAAGCTGGGAATAATTTATCAAGGAATATTTATGTAAGAAATATTTTGAAAGTAATACTAGAAATAAAACAAATACATTCGGGAAGTGATGAAATCTTCTACTTCTATAATTCTACCAACTTAAAATAATGCATTATTTCTATTTTAAAAAATATAAATTAATTAAATCTTCAAAGAATTTAAATACAACCCCAACTTGGTTACTACTGTATTGTGGTAGCTTCCCAAAGGTGAGATGTGCTTGTTGTCTCCTCAGCTTTGTATCCTCTTCTAAAGATGAAGTCCAATTGATCTAGGAATGTACAAATGTTGGCTAGTAACAAATAAAATAAAGAACTGACTATTGTTGGCTTGGTGCAAGAAATGATTGAAATTAAATGTAAAGAAAGAACAAAGAAATGAGATGGTTTTTTTCTTTTTCCTCTAAAAATTCAGCAACATAACTTTACCTCAAGAATGTGAAATATCCAACCCATCATATGGGTAAAAGTTTGGATTTTATAAAGATATGCAAAAGAAGAAGTCAATTACATGTTTCTATCAACAAGTGAAAACCATAAAAAGGAGAGGTAGTCAACATTCTAAACATATCCAAAACAAGAAGATAAAATCAATATGACTCAATGAGACTCCAAAAATAGATAAAACGGTTGAGAAATGAGTGAGAAATTCACTCAAAAATCTAAACATGTGTTTTAACTCTTTGATTTTAAGGTGACAGACCACCAAAGTGTACATAAACTATAGGTTATATAACCGTGGAAGTTACATAATCGCTGCCATTGTGATTACACAATCACTAGGGTGGTTGTGTAATCACCACTCAAAACAATGCCAAAAGTTTAAAAAAAGTTTGGAGACAAAACAAAAGGGTTGATTTGATTCAAAGGAGGGATGAAAAGGAGAAGGGAAGGATTTGGACCTCATTTTTACCTTGGAAAATTTTTTTATCATCATTGGAGACATCACGTTTTCCGTGTTGCACCATGTAATTTTGGGTGCATACATATTACTCCCTCGAAAGAGCATTTTAGCCATGAATGGGCTAAAACATGATTTCGAGAATGACGCTCCCAAATGGGAGGGTTAGAAATTTTACCTCATATAAATGCATGTTGATTCAATACCATCTAAGCCTTCCCACTACCAAAGAAAGAAAAAAAAGAATCAAGTGTAATATATAAGACAAATTTGATAAAAGGATTTGAAATGAAAAGATAATTTTACGTACCATTTGTGCGGGGGTGAGAAGTGTACTTTACCCTGTGCATGCAAGCCTTGCATACACAATGTTAGAAAATCCAAATATATGTTATATATGTCATTTTCACTATTTTTAGAAATCATTTTTGTTTTGCAAGTTTTCTTAATTTAGAGCTTCTAGTTTCTAGTGACTATTTCATCCATGAGTATGGATGAATTGACAGGGATTTATAAATGATGGTGATGGACCCAAAAAAGTGAATGGGGCTAGGATTAGGCTAGAAGAAATATATTTGGTATTTTTGTGTTAGCCTCTGGATTTTTCTTTTTGAATGCATTGAGGAGAATTCTAGGAAATTCATAATTGAAGGTTGTAAGGGTTTCAAAGAGATGGATAGGTAGAGTGCCTTTATTGCTTAGTCTCATTTTTGCATATTTATTATTTTTTTGTATTTTTGGCTCATGATTGAGTGTTTTGACCACACTTGTTGTATCCTATTGTGTGAAGACACACACACACACACGCACGCACACATGCACACACACACACACACACACACACACACACACATATTGACATCTTTTTTTTTTTTTGGTTCGACATTCATTTGCAAGAGTTGATTTCATTGAGGCTCATCTCATTTGTGTACTCTTAGATGGTTTATAATTTTTGATGTTTTTATGTTTAATGAATGTATATTATGGATGATGATGTAATGATGAACAAAATGATATATATACATGATTATGCATATAGTAACAAACTATAATTAGGAAACTTTATTTTTCAAGTAATGTTTAGTACTTCTATTCCATTGGAAAAATGTGTTGAATGTAGTATGATGATAAGATAACCTCACTTGATTCTTAACTCCACATAACCAGTAAGATGTGAGGGCTCACCACCGAAAGTCAAAGAAGAATGAGATATATGTTTTGAAGAATGTGAACGAGAATGATGACGAAGAGACAATAATTTTGACAAGGATTTACCAAGAAACCTATAACCCAACCCTAATCAAAATTAACTCATCAATTTGAAATGAATTTTTCTTGCAAGTTTTGACTAGAATTAGATCCATGGATGGCCTATTGATTGATAAGATTTGGTTCAAAGAATGGTTGTCTCTCTTAACATATACATCTAAGTCATTTTCTTGGGAATTTTTAGATTTTCAAGCACCTTTTATTTCCTTATTTATTTGAAACTTTTAATTTATTGATGTGACCCCTATGTCTTTCCCCATGATACTAGTAAGAATCATGGGCTCATCACTGAGGAAAAGACATAGGCAAGTAAGGGCACTTTCCTCCTTTCCCAACCTCATGCTACCAAAGTAAGAAGCATGGGCTCATCAATGAAGATTTCTAGGTATGAAAAGTGTAGTTATTTGTAAATAAAAGTATTTGTGTTTATTATATATATGTGTTATATATGTATATATATATATTGATTTTTTTGAATTTGAATCGTGCTTGTTAGGAAGAATAATTTTCCCCTAATCTCAACCCCACAACTAGTAGAATGCGAGGATCATCACCAAAGGTTGAGATAGGATAAAAAAATCTCCAAGTTAAATGTTTAGAATTCTTTTGTCATGGAGAGATTTTTAGGGGAAGATTCATCATCAAGAAGCTTCTAGAGAAAACTATGGGCAAGAAACATCCAAATTGGAAGAAACTATGAAGAATATTGAGCATGTAAGTCCTCATAAAGAAATGTCAAAATTTGTCTCTCGAATGAAAGTGATGATAAAGATTATGAATTTGAATTATGAATGTATAAGGTAAAACAAGTATGATTAAGAGATTTTCTAATGTTTGAAAGCCAAATAATTACTTGAATAATAAGTTTCTATTTTACAATTTTAACAAAGTGATAATGCAAGTAATAATACAATATGAATGCAATGAAGGGCAGTGTGAAAATGTAATGAATAAATAGAGAAATGTCTCAGGTGATGTGAGTCGATGGTTTCATCATATGCCTTACCTCCAAGGTAGACAAATGATAAGAAGGATTCTTGAAATTTCCATTTTCTTGACAAGGGCCTAATACCTTGGGTTTAAAATTACAACCCTTGCCTACTATCATATTCATCTGAAAGCATCTAACTTGGTGTAAGACTATCTATTTGTATGAGGTATTTGTAAACCTCTTTGTCGTGCTCTTGATATATCATGTTCATATGAATGTGACAGTGTTGTTCAAATTTATTTTATACATTTGAATAATGATCACATTTTTTCATTTTTTTTATGGGATCATGTCTCATGGACACGATAATCCTTGGTTTTTTAACATGTTTGTATTTAGACCAAGGTTAGAAATGGGAGAAACTCAAGAGATGGATTTGGTGAGCATCAAACTACTCTCAAAATCATCTTCTCTCTCTCGATACTTCTATAATATGTATATCAAACCAAAATCATCACTGGAAGGGAGGCTAAACTAATAAAATTATGAAATCCTTTGGTTTGAATGGGAGGAGGATTGGAGAATCACCCTCTAATATTTTCACAATTTCTATTGTGTGGGTTTTATGGAAATTGTTTCCACATATACTACCTTACTCTTATCCATTTTTTCCACCTCGAATGTCTTTGGGTCATCGACCTCAACCTTTGGAACACTCTGGGTGGTTGTAACCAATTCTTTTGATGGAAGTAGTTTGTTTAGTTAATGATGGAGCTCATACTCTGAATGAATCCTTGGTTTCTTCTTGAGATTCTCTAGATGTATATCAAAGGGCTTGGGATCCCCTTAAATGACGAAGAATTTTCCCAAATGGAGGAACCTAACCTCTTGGAACAAAGTGGAAGGAATGGCCTTCATCCGGTGAATCCATGGTCTACCAAGGATCATGTTATAATTTGTTTCCTTGTTGATGATGTAAAACTTAGTTAGAATAGTTTTTGGCCCAAGGGAGACATGAAGAAATATAGTTCCAATTGAGGTAGCTTTAAGACTATCATACCCTCACAATGTGTTTCTAGTAGAGGAGAAATTAGTCTCCCATATCCAAAATTATGTAAGAAAGAGAAGGGAACTACATTCACAACAACCCCATCATCGATCATAGCTCTCTTGATGTAATTTTTATAGACCCAGACTTGCAAATATAAATTAGGATCTCCTCTTTGGGCTATTTCAACAGTGTCAGATGACATCTTTCTTATATCAAATACAAACCTGGTATCCCTATCACTCTATCCTAGAGGATGTATGTCAAAGTAAATATGATTTATTTGATCCCTAAGTGGAGGTATAACATGAATTAGGTGACCAAGACCCAATGCATCTAGCAATGTGGAATGATGTGCAGGGGAATTCTTCAACAAATCTAGAAACAAAATGTGAGAAAAGGTCTTGTTCAAATTTGAAATAAAATCATAAGATCCTACAAGTTTTAAGACTATAGGAGTATCATCTGTAAGAGATAATGAGTGGGAAGAGGTTGTGAAGTGTACTCCCTTATCCGATTTATTGTGTTAATTTTTGTTTCAACCTCTAACTCAACTAATCCCAAAATATTTGTATTGTTGTTTGAGACTAGGTTAGGGAAACTCAAGATTTGTTTGAAGTTGAGGCATCATAGTTAGTGTTCCCAATAGGAATACCCTTTTTTGTGTTTTGAGGGCATACTTTATCATCTTTAGGGAGTTTAGGGAACGGTCTCGATAAATTCCTAGGTTTGCATTTTTAGGTGCAACGCGTCCTGTATAACTTGGTTGTGAGGTTTCTTGAGGAATCACTAGAAATATGTCCACAAAAGCTTCCTTTGACCTTCAGGAGTCTTTGAATGAACTTGTTACAATCCCTATAAGACCTAGTGTCATGACCAAAAACACAATGAAAACCATAATATAGATTAGGATTGTAATATCTTGGCCTTTGATTTGAGTTTTTGTTGATTATAACCCTAGTTGTAGTTTTGAAATTGGTTGTTATAACCATAATTTGTTTCCCTTACCGGGATTATGGCAATTTTTGGGCCTTGGGTTTGATCCTATCGAGGAGGGGGATGGTTGACATCAACCATGTTGATAGAGGAAACATAATTAGGGCCTCTTTGATTTCCCATGTTGTTGTTATTATTATTAGTGTTACCATTTTTTGTAAAACTAGCATTCTTAGCTTGATCGGTAACACCATTTGTGGTAACACCACAATTGTGATTCAAAACCTTGGTTCCTTGGATATTGTCTTTTTGTTTTTATGGTTTGCATTTTTTTGGTTAGGGGACACTAAATTCCCATTAAGAACGTAAGTCTTACACCCATTTTCGATAGTGGCTTGGTTGATTCAAAGTGCGCCTTCCAACACTTCCTCATAGCTGTAAATAGGAAACTTTTAGACTTCCTCTTTGGTATCTCGGTTAAGTGAGTGAAGGAAGAGGTTGTAAAGTTCCATTTGGTCCATGTTAGGTGCACTTACAGAGGAGTAAAGAACTTGACACCATCTCTGAATGAAATGGGTAGAAGATTCATTTGGTTCCTACCTAATATGTAGAAACTCCCTAATTTTATTCGTACTAACTTGTTCATGTCAAATTCTCTAATAAATTTAGAAACAAATTGTTTAAAGGAATGCATAGAAGATTATGGAATCTGATAGTACCAATCTAACACAACTCCCTTGAGAGTATTTGGAAATATTTTAGCTACTACATCATCCCAAGGAAGAAATTCCCTAATGGTAACATATGCCTTGATATGAGCATTTGGTCTCCTTCTCCTTAAACTTAGGAAGATCAGGCAATGGGCATGGAAGCATGACACCCCATATTGTGAAATCAAGGGGTTATTTCAAATACTTAGCATAAGTTCTCATCGCATAATATTCCACCATTGACCCCCCTTGATGAGGAGGAAGAGGATGAGGAGATGGATAAGTCTGTAGTGTAAGCATTACCCATAATGTATGGAGCTCCTTTATATGGAAAATAAGGAGTAGGGAAAGTATATGCATCCATATGAGGGGATTTTGAGTACATATGTAAGTAAGGAGGAATAACACAGATATAGGTTATTGGGCGTAAAACCAAAGAACATCGCATTGTTATGAGGAATGACATTTGAGAATGCACTTTTGGAAATATTTGCGTAGGATAAGCATGAGATGGATGAGGAACCATCCTTAGTGTGTCATAATCCATTAGAATATCACCCGGATTTGATTGGACTGGATAACCTTGTTGCACATGATGTTGAATTAGTTGTGTGTTAGTAGGGGTGTACCCTTTGTTGTTAATGGGATACCCCATGTTTTGTCCTATTGCATAAGTTGTTGTGAAGGTTGGGAACTTTCTAGTTCTCTAATCCTCCCTACTAAATTAGAAATAACATCATAAGGAAAGGATTGAGTCTCTTTTTGGGTGCCTTTTGCATATGGTTTGGTTGAGAGGACACGTGATATCCTATTATAAATTGTTTGGCGTTGTCATTCTTATTTTCATTGAAAATAGGATTCTCAATATTTGTGGTTGATACATTATTATTGAACAATTCAAAGGTATGAATCTTCATCCTATCTAAGGAATCATCTATTGTATTAAGGGATTAACAATTCGTGTAAAAATGTCATCTTTTTCGATTGCATGCTAATGTGAGGTCTTGACAAGACTCTAGTGTAAGGTCTAGTTCCACCTATAAAATTCATGTTGTTTGAAGGGGATTGACCGTATTTCATGTTTAAGGTTGATCAAAATCCTCTATTCTCACATGATTAATGTGGTTTGAGACATACCTAAGTGAGGCTTGCACATTTTTGTGTAGCTATCAGCCCATCCGAAAAGGGAAGGGGATTGTTGTAGTTGAACATTGGTGTAATATCTATCAAATCCAAATGGCCAACCAAACTCTCTACTAGACATATTTGGGGAAGTATAAAATACCTACCAAAATAGGGGAAGAAATGGAAAGGTGAGATAATAGTAATGAAAGATAAGGAAATAAGAAGGAACTAGTCCTTCATGTCGGGTTCACCAATTTTGTACACTTGAAAATCAACATGTGATTTTAGATGCACTTGACTTCTCGAGGTCGTGCCGAGACAACCAAAATGTGAGAGATTGGATGGATAATTGATAGGAAACTAAAGGAAGTTTAGGGCTATGAACTAGTAGCATGAAATTCTAATAGTTGAGTTGAAAAGAGGGGAAATAAAGGCTATGAACGGGTAGCGTAAATTCCCTATGGTTTGGTTATTTGCGTTGATTTGAATTCTAAACTATATTGAAACTTTGTTTTAAATAAATAAAGGAAGTAAATTTATCTTGAATAAAAGACAAGTGTGTTTAATATTTTAATTCACTAGATTCATTCCGATTAATTAAATAAAAAAATTAAACCATCTATTCTATTTGTTTGAGAAAGAAATAAACTAATTAAATAACTAACATATTTTTTGTATTTTTCATAATTTAAATAAAATAAATAAATAATCTATTCTACAGACACAAGAAATTAACTAAAATAAAATACTACTACCTCTAATAAAATAAACTAAAAAAAAAATAACTGGATGTGGTTATTCCTTTGTTGCAAGGTTGTCTGACAATGTTATTCTAAAAGAATATATTCAAAATTTATTAATCTAAATAAAATAAAATAAATCTCTTCTGGAAAATCTTCTTCCTCAAGTTTTCTAGAAAGGGAAAGCTTCTCAGAAGTAATTTCCTCTTTGTCATATGGATTTTCCAAGCATAAGTAAATCTAAATTAATCAAAAGAAATAAATGATGTTCAAGGATTTCTTCAGCTCTCTTCCCCAACTAATTTCTGAGTAGATCCACAAGGATAAGCTAGGAATAATTTATCAAGGGAATATATATGTAAGAAATATTTTGAAAGTAATACTAGAAATAAAACAAATACATTCGGGAAGTGATGAAATCTTCCGCTTCTACAATTATACTAACTTAAAACAATTCCTTCTTTCTATTCTAACAAATATAAATTAATTAAATCTTCAAATAATTTAAACACAACCCTAACCTGGTTACTTATTGTACTATGGTAGCTTCCCAAAGGTGAGATGTGTTTGTTGTCTCCTCAACTTTGAATCCTCTTCCAAATATGAAGTCCAATTAATCTAGGAATGTACATATGTTGGCTAGTAACAAAGAAAATAAAAAACTAGCTATGGTTGGCTTGGTGTAAGAAATGACTGAAAGTAAATGGCATAAAATAACAAAGCAATGAGTTGGTTTTCTGTATGGTTCCTCTAAAAAATTCAGCAGCATAAATTTACCTCAAGAATGTGAAAAATTCAACCCATCATATAGGTAAAAGCTTGGATTTCATAAAAATATGGGAAAGAATAATTCAATTACATGTATAATTTAAGAAGTGAAAAATCATCAAAAGGAGAGGTATTCAACAATCTCAAAAACTAAAACAAGAAGAAAAAATCAATATGATTCCAATGTGTCTAAAAATAGGAAAAACAATTGAGTGAGAAAATCACTCCCAAAATATAAACACACGTTGAAAAATGTGTTTTAACTCTATGATTTAAGGTGACATGACCACCAATGTAGACATATTAGAGGTTACACAACCACCAAGGTGGTTGTGTAACTTCCACTCAAAATAATGCCAAAAGTTAAAAAAATGGTCTTACAAGAAAAATTAAAGTTTGGAGACAAAACAAAAGGGTTGATTTGAGTCAAAGGAGGGATGAAAAGGAGAGAGGGAAGGATTTGGACCTCATTTTTACCTTGGAAGAAGTTTTTATCATCATTAGAGACATCACGTTTTCTATGTCACACCATGTAATTTTGGGTGTGTAAACGTACTAATTTTGCTTTATTTGGTGACATGGATCAAAATATATGATAATTTAAATATCCCCATACCGTCTCTCACATTTTATGGCCATGGATCCATTAAATTTAACCTTTGGGTCACCCCTACGATTTTTAACTTCTCATTAGATCTTTGAGTCTTTGTCTTTGTTCCATGGTATGTTGTTCCTTTCTACGGATGGATTTTCAATTTTACGCGGCCTTTGGATCTTTCCATGGAATTTTAGGATTCCTAAAATATGTAGGATTTTGTGGAAACTTAGGCTTCATAAAAACTTATAGATCTACGGAATTTTAACATAGTGATTTGTTTTGGTGTTACGTAAAAATCAAGGCTTCAACTGAATTTTAGGTACCGCAAAATTATAGGCTTTATAAAAATTTAGGGATCCATAGAAGTTTAGTGTAGCATATATTTTTGGTGTTGCATGGAAATTTAGGTTTCTACATAATTTTAGGGTGATGTGTATTTTTAGGATTTCACTTAATTTTAGGGGCCAAAATTCTAGGGATTCATGGAATTTTAGGGATAATAGAAAAGTAAGGATCCATGGAATTTTAGGGGCATGGATTTTTAGGCTTGTGAAAATTTCCCTTTGATGTGTATATTTTTTTCCAAATAGGAAATCATGCTTATTTGGAAACAAGAGCTAACAAAGTGATGATAGGTAGAGTAATGCATCGAGCGAGGATTAATATCAAATGTTATATTTATTTTAAAAATGTAAGAGATTGAAGTAGTATGAGAGAGAAAACATTATCCTTGTTATGTGGATCAACTAAAACACCATGTATAGGTACTTGATTAATATAGAAATGGATGAATAGAGTATTTGAAACAAGTGTGTCATCTATATCAGAGTCATTGAAAGTGATAAGCGGTGTAGGAGATGATGTGTGAGTGATAATTCCAATCATTGCATCTAAAGGGTGATCATAAGAGGGCCATGGTGGCATCCAATATATTTTTAACACTTCTAAAGTAGATTTTTCATTGTCATGCTTAGGAATTGGATCATTGAAGATTTTCAATTTAGTATTATCATTAGTTGTCTTATAATATTTAGTGGTATTATCCTATAATATAGTATTTGAATTGATAATATATAGAATAACTTGACAAAACTTGATACACAAAGTAGTGAGGTGAAAAAAACACCTATGATAATTACAAAAATAATTATCATTAAAAATATTACTTTGAGGCTTGCGCTTGTCAAACCGAAATGGTGTCGAGATACACTCAAGCAATTGTTTCAATACAATGTGTGAGACATATGGTAAATGAGTAAAATATTTTCATGTAAGGTAAAGTTGGAGCTTAATTGGTTGAAAAATAATATTGATAGTGTCTTTATAAATAACCTGGTATCGATAGTCTTTCCTTTGAATGTGGATTTTCTTGGAAACTTGGTATTAGAGGTATTAGGAGTATTGAAAATGTACATGAATTTGATTATATATAATAACTTAGTTTAAAGATACTTGAGCGTATGACATAGATGATCAAAATATTGAAACTTTTCAATTATGATAAATAATTGTAAAGGAGAAAGAATGTTTTGTGTAAATACATCTTTTAATTCATTATTAGCTAAGTTATTTATCATCTTAGTAAGCATTATCTTATAATATAATACATAATCATTGATAGGTTCATCAGATCCTTGTATCATATTAAAATTTGTGCATAAGAAATTTTTCCCAAATGTTGATATAGAATTGTGCCAAAAATTGATTTTCCAAAGTATTAAATTAGCACACAAAATGTGTGGGTAGATCATAGAACCATTGTAGTGCAAATTCCTTAAAAATTTGGGAAAATCTTTGTGATTAAGCTATCATGAGAATAATTATCAAAGAAAACCATACAAAATGATCAAATATGTTCATTGAGATCCCTTTTTCCATCATACATAAGAAGTTTATTAGTGTAGGATTTATTTTTATTACTTTATTCGTATTATCCTACTCGGGATATTCCACCTCACTTGGAGTTTCCCTACACTTATGGGATATGCTTGCTTAGGTGTACACTTGACTACACTATTCTAGGTGTTGGTTACCACTTGACTACTATTTTAGGTG
Organism: Taxus wallichiana var. yunnanensis; assembly: GCA_018340775.1. Taxonomy (NCBI): domain Eukaryota; kingdom Viridiplantae; phylum Streptophyta; class Pinopsida; order Cupressales; family Taxaceae; genus Taxus; species Taxus wallichiana. Next base: position 372,387,965 of record CM031235.1, read on the forward strand.
TTAGTCACCACTTGACTACACCATTCTAGCTATTAGTTACCTTACTATTCTAGGTGGAGATTGTCACGATTCTAGGAGAAGGTTATATATTCACCTCCTATATGTACATCTCTTGCATTATTCTATTTAATTATATTGAGTTGGAGTTTTTTGTTTTTTTACAATTATCTCTCTCTATTTTCATAATTTGCAGGCTTGTATGCTTGCATTGTTCTATCTCAAAACAATTCATGTCTCGCATCCTTCACCTATGCATTCTTCAAACCAGTAGATCTGTGGCACTTCTCTGATATGGTATCAAAGCCGAGTTGGTATTGAGCTTGTTTGGTTATTATTCTACAAATTTATTTTCATTTTTGATATCATATATTTGTAATTATTTGGGTGTTATTTGGTGTTGGTGTTTCCTTGTTTCTAGGTATGTATAGCCTATTTGTAGGCTTTGAGGTTTATAGCCCACATAGCACATATTAAAGTTTGGACATTGTTTTTTGTAGGCCCTAACTCATTATTGTAATATCCTAGAATTTTTATCCAGATCTAGGTGATTTCAGACCTGTGAAGGGCATTTTCACCTATGGTAGTGCTTTTGCATGCTTGTTCGAGACTTTTAAAAGGGCATTTTCCCTAATCTAGAGGATTTTTAAAACTACACAAAAATTCCAACAACCCATACTCGTATTGAATATCCAACTTGAGTCATTATTTTATGAGTCTCGTGGCAAAGTGTTGTTTTGTACATTGGATATGTGGAAATTTAAGATCCGTAGTACATATCCATGTGGTTGGATCCTGTATATAGTAAAAAAATTAGCCTTAGGTTCATCAAAGCCCTCCTCTTTCTTTTTCTAAAACTATATTTTAGTAAAAAATTTCATTTCAAGTTTAATGCGAATTTATCTAAAATAGGGCTTATTTACGAGAAATAGTTATTGTAAAAATTTTGATTGGTAGCTCGATATCAAGTGCCATTTTTACAAAAGTTAAAAAAATCTATTTCCAAAAGCATTAGAACTATGTATTTTGTAAAATGCACTAAATTATAAAGTGCCAAATTGTGGGGTGCTTCTTGATATAGTTTCTAGGGGTATACAAAGTGTGTTTCCTCTCTTGTTTGGAACTTCTTTCTTTCCACACATTTCTTTGTTTTTGCAACTACCACAAATTCTCTTTCTGTAGTCATGGATCTAAGTACAATTAACCCACTTACACCCTTTAACTACCATGAATGGAAATAAAAATGACCATTGCAATCAGGACTAAAGGGTTGTACCATATCATAATGGGGTTAGAACCTGAGCCTACTATAGTTGTAGATAAAGTTAAATGGTTTAATAAGTGTGATGAAGCATTTGGTATTTTGTGTCTTTCAGTGTCTCTTGAACTCCTTTTTCACATAGAGTTAGCCAAATCTCCCAACGAGGTGTGGAAAACCTTAGAAAAATTATTTGGAAAAGTTGACACTATGAGGGATCATGAGCTAGAAATATAACTTATCAACTTAATTCCTAACAACTTTGACACCTTGGAATATTTCATTACTAAGCTCAAGTCATTACACTTACTTGATTAAAATAATTTGGAGCAGAAAATAAGTATGAACAACTTGTTCTTTCCGTGCTTGCCAAACTAGGTCCTAACTACTCTATCTTTGTTTCTACATTTTATGTTGCTAAGAGAGCTCTTCGACCAACATGGTCTATGACATCCTTAGATTATTTCAATGCTGATTTTACTAAGTAGCAAGACAATCTAATTCAAATGGGTACCTTGAAGTCATCCAAACTTCAAGCTCTTATTTCCAAGAATGGAAAATAGAAAGCCTCATTAGACAAAGAGTATAAATAGAGAAACAATGATCAACAAAGTACAAATATTAAAGATCAAAACCACCCTTTTATTGTTCATTCTTTTGAGAGAGGAGGAGTCTTCCTCTACATGGTTAGATGTTAGGGTTAACATAACCTTTTTATCATTCACCACACATATAGTTTAATTATATACCCAATACATATTTCATTATTAAAGTATGGTTTTTTAGATAGAGAACAACATCTTTTCAACTTAACAAATTTCACTATAGTAAGGGAGATTGTACTATCCCCTTAACCCATCTTATTAATTGATAATAGTAATAGTATACAAATAGATATAAAGAATATCGACAATATATCATTCCTATTTCCTTCATACAAAGTACATGAGAATTTACACCACAATTTGGAGTCAATCTCCAAACCTTCGATTCATCATAATAAAATATACACTTTATAAGACTATGCATTTCAGGCATACTACATGTTGATCAACATTAAGATCATAAAAGGACATAACTTTTATTTTTCAATACAACTCAAGAATGAATTGAAATTCTTTGCAAAATATCCAGGACTTAAATAAGCCAAAAAATCATAATTTTTTTGCCTTCTTTTATCACTTACAAAGTCCATCCGCAAAAAATTATAGCATGGGTCAGTTCATTCAACCAGAGCATGATAAGAACTAAACATTAAAAAGAAGTGCATTCCACTAATTGTTCCATTAAAAAACTCTACTTTAATGAAACAATTAATATATCATACAAATAAGCATAAGTAATAACAACCAGTAAAGAAGAACAAATTAAAAAGTCTGAATTCACTTTTAGGAAAAGAGCATAATATAATCAACAACCACTGCATTATATCATATAAGAATTGACCTAATCAATTACTTATTTAAAACCACAACAGATCTTGTCGTCTAATTATTTCATAATTCTTTCTGAATTGAAATATAGAATTTAACTTTACTATGAAACAAAAAGAGTTACTTTCAGCATAGTACATACTTAGGATGATTCATCCTACAACTTAAATAAATAAGAAGAAGAATCAATACAAACTATCCCTGATTCACTATTCATCTAAAAGATAGAAAACCGGTTCAGAAAGTACATAATTGATTACCTACATAACTGCATCAATCAAGGAAACCAATAAAAGGATTCACCATTAAAGAGACAACATCCAATACAAGAATCCCAAATCAATCCGAGAAGGGAGAGAATCAAAACAATCTACTTGTAAGTCTTAAATAAATTTTACATAATAAAAGATATCATTCAAAGATCTGAAACCATCCATTCCAAAAATCAAAGCAAGACCTACACAAGGATAATCTCTTCTCGTGTCCATCCAAGGAAGATTCATAATATGAAAGAGTGCAAAAAGAGGAGTCCTTCCAATAACAAAATCCAAATGGAGCATGACTCAAAACAAGGCAATTGGTCTAAACATGATTACGTTTTCCCTTCTACAGGACAGACTCAACTGTTCACTTTCCACATTAATACAACAATTGACTCAATAAAAATTAGCTGAGATCAAGAAAGATCAAACAAGGACGATTGAGTTATTCCAGTACTAAGAATGACAGTCCCAAAGTTTCCTAAACATACAACTATTTCCATGAACTTTCCACAATCGACTAGCAACAAAATAAACTAAACAATCCACAAGGAAGTTTCCATTTCAGAAGAGTGATTTCACACTATTTCCTACAAGATAGAAAGGATAGAAAAACCAAACTCAAGAAGTTGAACAGGCCTAGGATAGTAATCACTCCTATAGCATGGAAGAGAGTCAATCTACAAAGACGTTTTAAATGATAGAAATTAACTTTCCACGCTTAAATGAACTCAATAGGAAAAATCCGATCGAGAATCCATTCATCTTAGTATTATCAATTGAATTCCAAATTCCATTTCAAACTCGAAGTTATTTCACTAGTTCCCAAAAGATAATACAAAATCTAGACAAGACAAGATACGAGTACCCACAAGAGTAATCTACTCCTTTCTCCTTTTAAAGACCTAGAAATCCATTCAAATGAATCTAAAAGAGAATACTAAAACCCAACACCAGTATTGAGAAAGAAAAGTTTCTATAATACTCACAAACTCAATAGTAACTGAAATCCCAACTACAAGGACTTACATAGATCCATACAAAATAAACATATAGTTCGTGATCATAATGAAGAACAAATTATACGAAACAATCGAACCGAGATGTACTAAATCCTTCCAAAAAGGATTTAGTTTACGAAGTATTAAAATCTTATCTCTTTTGAAAACATTGAAAACAATTAAAAAGGATCTGAAATAAAGTATAAAACCCAACACGCATTTAAGTCAAGCAAATTTTGAACATTACCCTCATACTTGGTGAAATAGAAATCAAAACAAAATAAATTTCACAGCTCCATCTAGTACATAAAGATTGAGACAGAGAGAGGAAATTTTCCAATCAAATAACATAAGAAGAAGTATGCACACAACATTTCCATAAACTTCCCGAACCCATTATCGACTACTTTCAAGAGTTCGAATTCACATCTAAGGGTAAGTATCCATACAATATCAAACTAGAGGTTCTATCTCCTCATAACAAGATATAGTTCCATAAAAAGTCAAGCATCCTTCTAACAAAACAATAAAATATTTTAAATAAGACGGGTTACCCAAAGTAGAGGAGAGTATAATATCCCCCATGTTTACATGCCATAACATGTTCAAAGTAAATGGTATAGTCTAGGACAAGCTCTACAATCCTTCGCAAACTCAAGATGCATCCAGGAGAAGAATTCAAAAGAGATTAACGATTCAAACCCACATAAAAACAAAATAACTTAAACTCTTTTCAAGTAGATAGTCCACGAATACGAGTTCCAACAAACACAAAGGCTCGAATATGATTTCAGAACAACACAAAGCCTTGAATACGAGTTCAGAACAAACACAACCTCAAAATTTCCACATGCATATCACCATTGAACTTGCGCAAAGAGAAACATCCAAAGACTTACATTATCAAGTAATGGATTCATATCTAAAAATCACAGAGATTCTTTCAATCAAGAAAGTAAATAACTAGACAAAACATGAAACCATTTATCTCATGAGAGAAAAATTATTTTAATGAAACATTTAGAAGAAAACAAGAAATCTTAATGGGTAGAGCCTATCATGCCTGATAGTGCTTTTGCCAATTCAAAGAAGAATTCTAGCCGAGCTTCCAACTCTTTTCTCCTCCAATAAATATCAACAACCAAGCATATTTTCCTCTAATGCCTCATATACTTTCCTTAGGCAAATAGGTTCCCCCCGGGAAAAATCGTGATAATCATGCATCAAAAGTCCTAGTAAAGGCAAATAGGTTGATTTGGGAAAAATCGTGGATCGGCGAAAAGCCTAAGACCTAGGCCCAAGAGAAAATGGGACATCTGGGACAAAAGTACGCGGCAGGCGCGAAAAGCCGATCCGGTCGAAAGAGAGAAAATTGGCTAACTGCTGAGAGGGACGCCAGTGGGACAAGCGGGCCAAAAAGGCGCGAACCGGCCGAACCGGGCGAAAAAGGGCCAGACAGTCCAAAGCAAAATGGGACATTTAGGACAAAAAGGCGCGAACCGGCCGAACCGGGTGAAAAAGGGCCAGACAGTCCAAAGCAAAATGGGACATTTAGGACAAAAAGGCGCGAACCGGCCGAACCAGGCGAAAAAGGGCCAGACAGTCCAAAGCAAAATGGGACATTTAGGACAAATGGACGCGAACCGGCCGGTTCGCGTGAAATCAGCACAAGGAGTCCGAAGCATTTGGGACATCCAGGATAAGAGCGTGAAGGCGCGAAAAGCGGCGCGGGCCGAGAGCCAATCAGATCATGACACGTGTCTCAAGGAGAAAAGGTCAAAAAGTCAAAGGGCGAGTTTTCGAGCACCGATCCGAACCAATGGGATAATGCCACGTGTCCCAGTTAGGGCCCACAAGGAAATTTCAAAAGGAGAACCCACCGAGAAGTGGAGGAGAGAGAGTTGCTCAGTGAGTCAGCACGTGCCACGTGTCGTCCGGAGTGGCGAGCGCGGGAAGAAATTTAAAAATCCGTTTTCGCACATTAGTGCCCTAAATCTTGATTGCCATATCTTTTGATCGAGCTCGATTTCCACGTTCTTTATATCAAGCGGAAAGCTTATGAGATTCTCTACATGATTCTAGGATCAATCTCGAGTTTTGGTTCAGTTTGGAGGATGAAAATCAAGAAATGCCTGCAGCGCGAATAACAAGCGAAGTGATCGTCGGCGAACAACTTTAATGCAGCAGACAGTTCGCCGCTTCTGTTAGGCAATCCAGCCGTTTCGCCAGGATCCGCCACTTCTGCCATGATGAGATGAGTTAAGTGCATTCTGGAGGTGGTTGGGGTAGGTTTCAATTTCCTCTCTCTTTTCTCTCTCATTCTTCCTATAAATTGTAAGGAGGGGCTTCTTTCTAACGGTTGGACATTTTTGTTTTGCAACCCCTCCCTTCTCTCCTGCTTGCAAGAGAATTCGTGGAGTTTTCAAGCCTCCCACATGGACTGTAATGCCATTGTTGCCTTTTGGCCATTGCAATGTATTGAATCGACCCTTTGAGCAATATATATATGTCTGTGATTAAATTTAAATCCTCTCATGTATTCATTGTTGTCATTTTGATCTCTCATTGCATTTCGGTTACCTGTGCATGGTGTGGTATTGCATCTATATGGTCTGTGTTTATTTTTGCAAAGCTTATGTTCTTCATTCCTCGGTGCATCACCCCCTTAGCTTAGGTTTATTTATGTACATTTCTCTCTCCCTGTCTCCTTGGTAGTTAGTTTAGGTTTTTTGGGTAAACCTCTGCGTTTCATTGGTGCATCTGAACAGAGGAATAGGAACCAGCCTTTCTCTGGAGAATCTTTTCTCATTTTTCAAGTCCCACACTTGGAGAAAGGATTCAATGTTATGCAATCACACTGGATGCCTAAGTGATCAACCTAGAAACTCGATCTGCCTCCAGGGGTGCTGTGATTTTGCATCAACAGTTTTGGCACGCCCGGTGGGACCTAGAGGTCTCATTTTTATTGCAGCAAAGTTGATATGCATCTGCTGCAATTTTCTTGCTTAAAAAGAGCTATTATTTGCATATCTGGCGACTCCAAGGGGAAGAATCAACTGGTTTCAGCAGTACAGGCCTAAAAGCTTATGAGAAGAATCACAAGGTCAAGAGTTGGAGAAGAAGAAGTGTTGTTTGAATACCTGCAATTATCTCCAAGAAGAAGGCAAAGAGGAAGAAGGATTCAAAGGTCTCCATCTCCACCAAACAGAACTCTCTCAACTCCTCCACCTGACAGGCCTTTCTTTCAATATACAAGGGTTTTAAGACCAATCAGAATGGCGCTGACGGTGAACCCCTATGTCGACTTCACGGGCGGTGACCCACTTGCTCTCAATGCACAAAATCCAATCCCAGTTGCAGCATTGAAGAACATTCCATACTTTACTGGAGAAAATCAGACCACTCCTGGTGATCATGTCAAAGACATTGCTAACATTTGTGCAATCCACGAGATTAATGAGATGCAAGTAGCTGTCAAATTCTTTGGCGTCTTCATTCGAGGGAAAGCATTGCGATGGTTTAGGAGCCTTGGGTGGCTCTATCACAAAGCTGGAATCATTTGTGTATTGCACTTCATGATCAATTTGGAGAGAAGGAGACAACTTGTCTCTTTTGGAGCAGTGACAACCATCGAGAGAGCTTCCGATGAGCAGCTAAGCGACTTCAACTTCAGATTTCAAAGATCTTGGGATAGAATTCCGATGTGATCGAAAGCCGGCAATGAGTAGAGGTGCTTTTCTATACTACCTTAAAGCTTTAAATTCTGATATTTCTATGTTGGTTCAATCTATGGGAGGCACAACTATCCCTGCTGCTTATAGTATTGCCATTAGAGCTGAAAATTGTCTGATTCAAGCTGGCAAGCTAGCTCCTAGGCCTCCAATGCCATTATATCCAAGTTTAGAGAGCCCAAGTACTAGTCAAGCACCTGTCTTAGCTCCTATTCCCACTCCTAGGAATCAGAGTTCAAATGAAGCTTCCACTTCATCTCCAAGTGCCCCAAATGAGCTTCAAGAAGTCATGAAGCAACTGCAAAATTTAGGTAATGAGCTGGTCACACTCAAGAGACAACAAGCTCAAGGTTTTAGACCTTCGTATCAGCCTCAAGCTCAACCTAATAGGCAGCCATATCAGCCTCAAAGACCACCTAATCCAGCTGCAAATATGAATCAAACAAGGCCTCCTGTCAATAGACCTTTCCAGCCCTATAATCCAAATGCCATATCTGCCTCTAAGGCATTAGTACCAGCACAAAATAACATGGCACAAGAGTACGACTGGTGTTACCCTTGCAATCTACCTCACAATCAGTCAGCATGTTTCAATGGTGCACTAAATCAGGCCTTGATGGTGCAAACCATTGGTGTTGCTCAAGATCCAAGCCAGGAGGAGAATCAACAGCAACAAACGCAACAAGAAGGACCTCCAACAGAAACCACATTGGCAAATTGGCAAACGGAAGACTTCTGTGGAGTTAACCAACAGCCTTTTCAAGGCATGGCTGCCAATACACGGTCAAAGAAGAGAAGCATAGAAGAGGGACAACCGTCTAATCCAGTTGTTTCTCAACCCACTCTTACACAACAAGGGGTCAGTAGACCAAACGCAGCTCCAAACCTGCAAAATCAACCCAAGGTCCCTGTTATAGCAACACATGCACCCATTCAAGTTCAAGAAAAGGTTGTACCAAGTAAGGGGCAGCAAAAAGACAGTTCATCCCCTTTCAACATCATCGATCAAATGAAGAAGACACATGTGAACATTTCCATGTGGGAATCACTGGCGATCCCAGGACAACGAGACTTACTGCAAGCTGCAATGGCTAATTGGTCTGCCACGAATGTATCAAACCAGGGACATGAGAAAGTTCTCACTAATGCAGTACAACATGATGGGGACCAGACAAGGAAAAATTTGAAGCCTCCACCATTCTATGTTTCATTGATTGTTGGAAACCACTTGGTACACAACTGTATGTTAGATTCAGGGGCCAGTAGTTCAGTAATGCCGAAGCAAATAGCGGATCAGCTGGGTTTGAAATATGAGCCGATCTTTGAAAGGTAGTAATGCAACTAGATGGAGCAGCGGTAGGGACTATTGGAGTCATCAAGGGTTAAGCCTAACACTACATTCCTATCCTAATGTTACAGTTTTGCAAGATGTGTCTGTGATTGACCTTCCGCCACTCTTTGCGTTGTGTCTATCAAGAGACTTCACTGCGAAAATCGGTGGATATTTATCTGCAGATTGGTCACACATGATTTTTAGGACGAGGTATGGAGCCAAAGCAACAATCAGGTCAGAACCAATTGCCAATTTCCATATTGAGCCTTATGTACGAGTCTGTCGTGCAAATTGCTCAACTTTTGATCAGGAGGAGTGTTCAAGTGATCTAGAAACAGGTACTAAGGTCGAGGGAATTCCTGATTTAACTTTGGATGAATGGGCAAACAAAAGTCATGAATTTGATCCATACAAGGAAATTGAAGAATCTGAATTGGGCGTGTATTGTATACACGAGGAAAATTCACCCATCCCCGACATCATTAAGCTGAACAAAAGGATGAAAACAAAGTCTGGAGATTATTCTTCGATGGTTCGAGAAGCAGACAAGGTTCTGGAGGCGGTGCAGTGTTGATTTCACCACAGGACATCAAGTATTATTCAGCTTTTCGTTTCCAGTTTTCTTGTTCAAATAACACGGCTGAATATGAAGCATTGATTCATGGACTTCATTGGGCCAGGAAAAAGGGCATAAAGAACTTGCAGGTGTTTGGAGATAGCGAGCTAATCGTCAACCAAGTTAAGGGACAACATGCTACAAAGAACGACTTGCTGAGGAGCTACAAGAATAGGGTATGGGACCTCATTGAGGATTTGAAGCTTTCGACATTGTGTCCATACCCAGGAAGAAAAATGAAGCCGCAGATAGGCTCGCAGCAGTTGGAGCAACGTTTGATGTGGTTGACAACATCAGAAGAGAAAAAACGCAGCCACACATCCATGTGGTTGTAAGGCCAGCAGTTCCAGATAATAACACAAGCTGGCAGGTGTTTGAGAACGATCAACAGATCGTCAATTTCTTACAAGAAGAAGCTGAATTTTCAGCTAGGAATCAGGATAGGCTAGAGCAGCAGTATGGAGATCAAGTGGTACAGCTGCGGACAAACAAGCTTCCTAAGGGGTTGGTAACATTGGAGTCTATCTTCGACCCTAACGACCAGTTTCGTAAGGAAAAGGCTAATATACAGGTCAAGAGAGAGGATTCAGAGCCAATTCAGTTGGGAAGGCAAAACACTTCAAATTGGCAAAGTGGCCACTGAACAGGAGAAATCAGATTTCATACAACTTTGCCAAGAATTTCCAGATGTCTTCACTTGGAGCTATGAAGACTTAAGAGGATTCGATCCAAATTTGGCACAACATACCATAGAATTGGATCCAGATGCCAAGCCCGTCAGGCAGAAGCAGAGACCAGTCAACCCTCACATTGAGCCTCTAATGAAGAAAGAGCTTAACAAGCTAATCGAGGCAAACATTATATTCCCTATCAAGCACTCAAGCTGGGTTGCGAACTTGGTTCCGGTCAGGAAGAAGAGCGGAGAAATCAGGTTGTGTGTGGACTTCCGAGACCTCAATAGGGCATCTCTCAAAGACCATTACCCGCTCCCTTCAATGGAACAAATATTGCAAGTAGTATCCGGTTCAGAGAGATTCTCTCTCCTAGATGGCTACTCAGGGTATAATCAGGTGATGGTGAAAGAAGATGACCAATTCAAGACGGCTTTCACCACGAATGGGGGACTATGCCTACTGAAAATGCCATTTGGGCTATCAAATGCTGGAGCCACCTTCAAAGGGCAATGGATATGGCATTCAAGGGGTTGATCAATAAAATAGTTTTGATATATCTTGATGACATCACTGTATTCTCAAAAAATGCAGCGGATCACCTCTGTCATTTGAGGCAGGTATTTCAGAGGTGTAGAAGATTTGGGGTATCATTGAATCCCAAAAAATGCATATTCTTGGCTCACGAGGGAAAACTCCTTGGCCATATTGTCTCCAAGGAAGGATTAGCAATCGATCCAGAGAGGGTTGAAGCCATAAGAGCTCTACCATTGCCAAGCCACAAGAAGGCCCTTCAGAGTTTCCTGGGAAGGATAAACTTTGTTCGGAGGTTTGTCCCAAATTTTGCAGCCCTTGTCAAGCCCATCACCAAAATGTTAAAGAAAAGCATGGCTTTCAAGTGGGCAGTGAAGGCAAGGAGAGTTTTGAAGCAATCAAAGAAGCCATCTCCCAGGCACCCACTCTCATCAACCCAGACTTTTCCAAGGATTTCATCCTCTATGCATTTGGAGGTGATGACACTATTTCTGCCATTCTGGTACAGCAGAACAAAGATAATGATGAGCAGCCGATTGCCTTCTTCAGCCAGAGCCTAGGTGACTGCGAAGTGAGGTACTCTTTTATTGAAAAGCATGTGCTTGCAGTAATCAGAAGCTTGAAGAAATTCAAGCATTTAGTCTCAAACAACAAGGTCCAATTATTGGTCTCACATGCTTGGGGTTAAGGACTTCCTCCTCAACAAGGATTTGAATGAGAAAAGGCAGGATGGATCACCCGTGTCATGGAGTATGACATTGAGATCAAGATCACCAAGCTGGTAAGAGGCAAAGGTTTGTGTAGAGCAGCTCGCTTCAAACAACCAGACAGCCCAGCAGATGAAGAAGACGTTGTCCTGCTATTACAAGATGATCAAAAACAAGAAAATGATGATGTGTCTACTCCCTGTTGGACTCAGAATATGATACATTTCCTACAGACGGGCATGTGCCCTCCAGAAATGAGCAAAGCAAAAAGAAGGTACTTCAGATTACAAGCAGTTCCTTATGTGCTTGTTGATGGTGTTTTGTTTAAAAAAGACATCAACGGTGTTCTATTGAGATGCATTGGGACAGGTCAGATTGAGAGGATCTTACAAGAGTTCCATGATGGGGAGGCAGGAGGCCATTTCACCCCACGAGTAACAGCTCTCAAAATCATGAAAGCTGGTTACTATTGGCCTACTGTATTCAATGATTGCTACTCATGGGTTAAGAAATGCAGGAAATGTGCATTCTTCACAGGGAAAGGAAGGTTTGCAGCACTCCCCCTTCGTCCAATTTCAGTAGATTATCCATTCATGCAATGGGGATTAGACTTCATTGGAGTCATCAATCCCAATTCGAGTCAAGGCCACAAGTGGATTCTTACAGCGACAGACTATTTCACCAAGTGGACCGAGCAGTAGCGCTCAAAGAGGCAAGTGAGTCTAGCATACTAGACTTTTATGAAGGATAGTAACCAGGTTCGGTGTGCCGGCCACCATCATATCAGATAATGCATTAGCATTCATAGGTTCAAAAATTACAGAATGGGCTGTCAAGAATGGAATCTATTTGAGCACCTCTTCAAATTATTACCCGCAGGGTAATGGACAGGCAGAGTCCACAAACAAGAATTTGCTAAAAATCATCAGAAGGACTCTGGATGAAAATCAAAGAACATGGCATACAAGGCTAAAATCAGCATTATGGGCTGACAGGATAACACCAAAGAGGTCTACAGGTAATTCTCCCTACAAGTTGGTCTATGGGAAGGAGGCAATATTGCCTATATCATTAGAATTGCCAGCCTTGGAGCTCATGAAGCAGTTTGAATTATCTGAGTTCGAATCAATGGAGGTCAGGTATGCAGAATTGATGGAATTAGAAGAAATCAGAGAACATGCAGTTCAGACGATTGAAAAGGATCAGGCCTTAGTAAAAAGATGGTTTGATAAAAGAGTAGGAGCAAGGACCTTCCAGGAAGGGGACCTAGTTCTGAAATGGGATGCAGATCGGGCAAAACCAGGAAGGCATTCCAAGTTTGATGCCATCTGGAGTGGTCCCTACATGGTCACGGGATGCAAAAATAGTAATGCCTTCCAATTGTCTGCATTGGATGGAGAGGAACTTCCGATTCCGGTTAACGGAATCTATCTTAAACATTGCTACTAAGAGAAATGTTTTACCCTTGTAGATATTAGTCTAGATTTTTCTTATTTCCTCTAAGTGCGTATGCACATTGTCCTGTTGTAGTTAGGTTTCTATTTCCCTAAGTGCTTTGGCACAGGTTTCGCTGCTCTCGGGTTGTTTTCTACAATTCAGAGTGTTGCTGGAGAAGAAGTTGCAGTATCAGGCTTGTTTCAGGTTATTGCTTATGACTCCATGCCCAATGGATCGCTAAAAGGCCACTGATCTTCTACCTAGCAGGCAGGTGACCCCGCTGAGTCGTCAAAACTGTTGTCAAAATTTCCCCAGGGTAAATTTCGATAACATGCATCAAAAGTTGCAGAAAGGCAAATAGGTTGATCCGGGAAAAATCGTGAAAATCGGCTAAGTCCTAGTCCTAGGAGCAAATGGGACATTTGGGACAAAAATGCGCGGATCGGCCGAAAAGCCTCCAGGCGGCCCAAGTAGCAACAGGGACATGCAGGACAAAAGTCGTGGCGGAGGCGCGAAAAGCGATCGGTCGAAAAGAGAAAAATTGGCTAGCTAGCTGAGAGGGCGCCTTGTGGGACAAGCGGGCCAAAAAAAAAAAGGGCCGGATAAAAGCAAAATGGGACATTTAGGACAAAAGGCGCGAATCCGGCCGAACAGATAGGAAGGGTGAAAAAGCGCCGAGAAAGTCCAAAGCAAAATGGGACATTTAGGACAAAAGGCGCGAAGCCAAGAGCAAGGTGAAAAAGGGCCAGATGGTCAAAGCAAAATGGGACATTTAGGACAAATGGACGCGAAGCCGGCGTTCGCGCGAAATCAGCACAAGGAGTCGAAGCATTTGGGACATCCGGGATGAAAAGACGCGAAGGGCGCGAAAGAGCCGGCAGGGCCGAGAGCCAATCAGATCATGACACGTGTCTCAAGGAGAAAAGGTCAAAAAGTCAAAGGGTGAGTTTTCGAGCACCGATCCGAACCAATGGGATAATGCCACGTGTCCCAGTTAGGGCCCACAAGGAAATTTCAAAAGGAGAACCCACCGAGAAGTGGAGGAGAGAGAGTTGCTCAGTGAGTCAGCACGTGCCACGTGTCGTCCAGGTGGCAGAGCGGGAAGAAATTTAAAAAATCCGTTTTCGCCTGTTCCGTGCCCTAAATCTTCAGATTGCCATATCTTTTGATCCAGAGCTCGGATTTCCACGTTCTTTATATCAACGGAAAGCTTATGAGATTCTCTACATGATTCTGGGATCAATCTCGAGTTTTGGTTCAGTTTGGAGGATGAAAATCAAGAAACACCTCTGGCGCGAATAACAAACAGAAGTGATGCGTCAACGAACAACTTTAATGCAGCAGACAGTTCGCGCTTCTATTAGGCAATCCGCCGTTTCACCAGGATCCACCGCTTCTGCCATGATGAGATGAGTTAAGTGCATTCTGGAGGTGGTTGGGGCAGGTTTCGATTTCCTCTCTCTTTTCTCTCTCATTCTTCCTATAAATTGTAAGGAGGGGCTTCTTTCTAACGGTTGGACATTTTTGTTTTGCAACCCCTCCCTTCTCTCCTGCTTGCAAGAGAATTCGTGGAGTTTTCAAGCCTCCCACATGGACTGTAATGCCATTTTGCCTTTTGGCCATTGCAATGTATTGAATCGACCCTTTGAGCAATATATATATGTCTGTGATTAAATTTAAATCCTCTCATGTATTCATTGTTGTCATTTTGATCTCTCATTGCATTTCGGTTACCTGTGCATGGTGTGGTATTGCATCTATATGGTCTGTGTTTATTTTTGCAAAGCTTATGTTCTTCATTCCTCGGTGCATCACCCCCTTAGCTTAGGTTTATTTATATGCATTTCTCTCTCCCTGTCTCCTTGGTAGTTAGTTTAGGTTTTTTGGGTAAACCTCTGCATTTCATTGGTGCATCCGAACGAGCAGGAGGAATAAGAACGGAGAAAGGCCTTTCTCACACTGGATGCCTAAGGAGAATCTTTTCTTGTGATTTTGCATCAAGTCCCACTAGTTTGAAGAAGAAAGGAGCAATTAAGGCATGCAAGACCAAAACCTCCAACAAATCCGCCCTCATTGTTTCCAAGATGGTTTGCATTCAAAATTCAAGGTTCATTAATGTCCTAATCTGATCAACCAACAAAATAGAATATGAAGCTTAGGTTAGATTGTCACCCGAATAAGTAGACATAGCTAGGAAGTAGGTGCATTTACCTTAGTTTAGAATACCATTAGGATAATCCCTTAGGTTTAGGATTTAGATTCCCTTCATAGTCGTGAAGCAAGCTTCGTTCCGCTTATGCCGTTAAATGTCCTAAAGAGATCAATCCCAAAGATCCGAGCACAAAACATACAACCGAATGTAGGCACGATCTTACAAGACCAAAGAATTTGTAACATACAAAATTTCAGTTTGCTACGTCTCTCAACCTATGAATGTCAGTTTACCATTCAGTCCGGTAAGGATATTTAAAACATTCCTTGGATCACTGGAATTGATCCAAGGATGAGTCAATTAAAAGAGATAAGTTTACTGACCCTCAAAACCAAATTACAACTCACCTATCAAGTGAAAATGGATTCTTTCAAGCCATATCATTTCAGTCTAATGAATCCAAGAGCAAAAATGATTTATCCATAACAAGCATGATCTTCATCAATCAAGGAAACACACTTCATTCAAGAAAATCACATGTCAACACTTGCAATGCAAAAGAGAAATATAAAAGTTGGTCAAAGGTGTTACATACTTCCCTCCTAAAAAGAATCATCATCCTGATGATTATCTTATTTTACCATTGCATTAAGGATAATCAATTTATTTAATTTCTTATCATATGTTTACAATAATATCGGAATTTGAAAGTTCCGAAATTAGCACTCACATAGGTGCTTATTTAAAAACAAATAGTTATCTGCCCAAAATCTGATAGACTTATTGACTTATAAAGATAAAATCACAATTTTTATCGGTCATCGTAGTCAATTATGTTCAAATAAATATGGAAAAATAGTTTTCATATCATTCATATTTTCCCGGTGTTGCACTTTCTTCATTAAAGCTGGTTCTATTGGACCTTGCATTGACTTAATTAACGATTTCTTAAATGCAACTGGTGAGTTTCTAGCACTCATATGGGTTTAACCATGATTATTCCTAGGTCTTGGACCTACAAGGAATTCTAATTTAACACATGTGATAAATCTGAAACGTATTTCTTAAGCAAAGAAATATGGAAAACATCATGCATTTGTGACAAAGCAGGAGGTAATGCTAAACGGTAAGCTACAGGGTTGATTACTTCAACTATTTCAAAAGGTCCCACGTAACAAGGTGATAACTTGGTAGCCTTGCCAAAAGTTATAGAGCTCTTTTTCAGTTTAACCCGAAGAAAGACCTTCTCACCAAGTTCAAATTTCCTATCAACCCGCTTTAAATCAACATAACTCTTTTGCCTATCTGCTGCTTCTTTCAAGTGTTCACGAATCATTTTAACTTGCTATTCCATTTCGTAAGGATTTCAGGTCTAATTACCTCTCTATCCTCAATGTTGTCCCAACTAATGGGGTTCTACATTTTCTTCCATATAGTGCTTCGAAAGGTGGCATATTAAGAGAGGCGTGATATGAGTTATTGTAAGCACACTCAACTAGTGGAAGGTAGTCTTCCCACTTATACTTTGCTGATCCATACAATACATTCCTAACATCGCCTCTAAAGCACTTGTTTAACTCTTTCAGTTTGTCCATCCATTTCCGGATGATCGCAAAACTAAAATTCAGCTTAGTTCCTAGAGCTACATTAATTTGTTTCCAAACCCTTGAATTCATTCTAGGATCTCTATCAGATATGATTAATTTAGGTACTCCATGTAATCTTAAAATTTCATGTACAAATATTTTTTCCAAAACAAGAGAATCATCCTTCATATTACCAACAATAAAATGTGCTACTTTTTTTAGTTTATCAACAACTACAAAAATAATATCATGTTTATTTCTTGACATAGGCAACCCTTGTACAAAATCCATGCTTATTACTTGTCATTTGTACTGTGGTATGTTATGAGGATACAATAAACTGGCTGGGTGCATATGTTAACTTTAACATATTGACATTCTAAGAAATGTGTCATAAAATCAATAACATCATTTATCATCCCCTTCAAAAATATTGTTGTCTTATATCAGCAAGCATCTTTGTAATACCAGTGGTGTCCAGAAAAAGAGGTGAAGTGAAATTCGCTAACAATTTCTTTCTTAAATCATTTAATGAAGGTATGTATACTCTGTTCTCAAATCTTAAGATTTCTTCATTATCAAAGTGAAAACCTTTATACCTCACATCATTTGGATCTGCAGCAAACACTATTTTTACTTGTTGAAAGTAAGAATCAGATTCCATGACACTTTTTACTTCATCCTTAAAGCTGATTTCTCAATGTTATAAGAGCAAGAATATGCTTCTTATGACTTAGAGCATCAACCACTATGTTTTCCTTACCTTTGATGTAATATATGTCAAAATCATATTGAGACAAAAACTCTAACCATTTTCATTGTCTTGCATTTAGATTTGGTGAGTGAAAATATACTTCAACCCAAGATGATCAGTTTTTAATTCAAAAGGTTTACCAAGTAGATAATGCCTCAAAACTTGTAGTGCATGTACAATGGCAGCAAGCTCTAAATCATGTGGAGCATAATTTAACTCATGTATCTTTAGTTTTCAACTTTTGTCATCTATGACATGATCATTTTGTAATAAAAACCTCCTAGACCTTCCCCGGATGCATCTATTACAACAAGTAATGTCTCCATTAGGTTTGGTACCGCTAGAATAGGTGTTGAAGTTAAGCTGTTCCATCAAGGTTCTCGAATGTAGATTCATATTTTTCATTCCAAAAACTTCTTATCCTTTTTATGTAATGAAGTTATTATTGGAACCACTTTAGAAAAATCTTTTACAAATTTTCGTAGTAACCAAGAAGACCCATGAAGCTTATAACTTCATGTACATTCTTTTACCTACATGCCACTTAGTTATAGCTACAATTTTAGAAGGATCTACAACAATTCCATTCTTACTTATTACATGTCCCAAATAGTGCACTTTTGTGTCATAGAAAGAACACATTTAAATAGCTTACCATATAATCGTCTCTTTCTCGAATTTCTAAAACTATCTTCAAATGCTCATGGTGTTCCTCAATACTTTTAGAATATATGAGAATGTTGTCCAAGAATACAAGCACAAATTTGTCCAAGTATTCTTGAAAGATATTATTCATTAAATTCATAAAAGCTATAGGTGCATTTGTTAATCTAAAAGGTAAAACCGTGAACTCATAATGTCCATACCTTGTTCTAAAAGTTGTTTTATGAATTTCCTCATCCTTAATCCATAATTGATGATATCAAATCGAAGATCTATCTTAGAATATATCGATGCTCCATGCATATGATCAAATAGATCATCAATTCTAGGGAGTGGGTATCTATTCTTGATTGTTTCTTTTTTTAGCATTCTCAGTAATCAATGCACAATCTAAGTGTTCCATCCTTCTTTTCACAAATATTCTTGGTGCTTCATAAGGTGAAACAATCGGTCTAATAAAACCTTTAGACAAAAGTTATTACAATTGAGCCTTAAGATCTACTAATTCTATAGTAGTCATTCAATATGGTGCCTTAGAAATAGGCTCGGTTCCAGGCTTGATTTCAATAGTGAAGTCAAATTCCATTTTGGGTGGTAGACCCAGTAACTCTTCCGAGAAACACAACAATATAGTTTCGTAACAATGGATATCATTCCATGACATCGTTGTTCTCTTTAGTAGTTTCTGAAATCTTTATTGCATATAAGGTACAACCTTTATTTTTAGACTTTTTGAATTACATAGCTAATAGTTTCCTAAAAGAAATTCCACGTTTCACACCCTAAATCTCTGTTGTTTTCTGTAGGACATCTAAACAACTAATATGTTTTTCAAAATATCCACTTTTACATTATGTTCAGCTAACCATTTAAGACCTATGATTACATCATAAGACCCCAAATGCATGCAACATAAAGATCAACTTCAAAGTGGAAAAACTAGGTAAGTCATGGGTGCTCCAAAAGACACATATTAATTGTATGAACAACATTGTTTCCATAATGTACAGTCCATGTTTTATCAATGTTTCCATATTTAATTTTTAGTTTTGATGCTAATTCACTAGAAATAAAACATTTAGTAGCTCTGGTATAAAAATAATAGTTATAGGTATGCCAAATAACTTACAGGAACCTCTATGGGCGTGGCATGTTTTTCAACCCTGCTTGTCGGGTATTGCGATGTGTGTCTTGTGTCTTTGCTAATTACGAGCATCCTTTTTCAAAGGACATTAATTTGTGTAATGTTCTTTTCCATAGTTATAACAACCTCCTACATGGTCCTTTCTAGGCTCGTATTTATTTCTAGCCTTAGAATTATCATTTGACCTCCATAGGACTTACGTCGTTATTATTATTCTTGAAAAAGTTGTTTCATGCATTACCACAGACTTATTTGTTGCTGCTTTCTTATTATTATCAGTGAAAAACTTACTTTTCATTCTATATTTCTTCCATGGTCCTTTCTTAGGTGTAGGATTTGATGAAAAGGAGTTGGGGACTTTCTTCCTTGCTTCCTCTTTATGAGCAAAAGTTACCTTCAATTTTTGTTCCTTCCATATGGATTTTTCAACAATCCCTTCCATCATGGTTGGTTTGTGAACATCCACCTCTCCTCCTATAACATGATTTAATCTCATGTTGAATTTCTATATCCTGAAGTTCTCAAATTCGGTTTGATACTTTCGAGGTATATACTTAAGGAGTTTAGTAAACCGCTCCTAATACTTAGTTACGATTAGCTTTCCTTAAGCTAAGTTCTAGAATTCAGTAATTTTATAATCATAATAAAGTTGTGGTAGCCAAGCGTTGCCTAAAGTAAACTTTAAATCGATCCTAAGTGATATTAGTTTCATCAATATTCAACTCAGCCTTACGACTATCCCACCATGAAGATGCCTCATGGAAAAGATGATATGTTCCTCATATCACTTTTGTTTCTTCCGAGAAATTCCTTATTGCAAAGTACCTCTTCATTTTGCTCAGACCAATTCTCAGCTCCATCTCCTAATGTGGTGCCATAAAACTTGGGTGGACTTATCCATTTTATATCATTAGTGAGTTTAAATTGCCACCTAGCCTTTTTGTTCTCGGGATGATCGGTATGTTCTCATTGTTATTATCAACACCTAAATTGGTGTTGTCCTCAGGAGGTGGCTAATTATTATTACCATCATCTTCTTCCTCCTCATTTCCCATTACTTGTTGTTCAAGTATAGCCAAACGATCCCTTGTGTCCAACAAGGTAGCAAGGATCTCATTGAGTTTTGGGCCATCGCTGCCCCTTCCTCAGGTGGAGGATTATTTGTAACATTTCCTCTTGTTCTAACCATTTTCTATTAACAAGAAAATTTAAGTTTCATCAGATTATGGACACAATAGGTCCAAGAGCTACAACCTTTAGCTCTGATACCAAGATGTAACATTCCCATTTTAAGACTTTAGAAACAAGGAAAAAAATTATATAATGTTCTCTGTTCTAATAAATTACCGATCTCTCATTCCATGACTTGGTTACCAACCGATCTCTCATGTTATCTTAAAGTATAGAATACTTTATGTATACTTGGTTTTCCTACCCTATTCAGTCTTGAGTGATCTATTTAAATAATCTATCTAAATATTTATTACCAATACTCATTTGACATGTGTTTCTTTAAACTAGGTGACATAGGACAACGCAACCAGCAACTTGCGATACTTTGGCCAAATATTTTCAACATAATGTTCATGTTACTATTCCTAGATGACATACTCATCAATTCAAAATACATCCTTCACCTCACTCTATTGTTATCTAGAATGGACTTTACTGACTATTGTTAGTCCACTTGCCCAAGGTTTGACCCTAGCCTAGGTTAGCGACATAATTTGTTATAGGAAGACGACACTCATAATGACTTAGGGTATATGGGCATACTTGAATGACCTAAGTCGACCAATATGCCAAGGTACCTAAACGAGTCATAGAAATATACTCCCTATTCAAAACATGCTACTAACTTGACCTAGAGAGAAACTAAGTTCAAGTCCAGATGTGTGTAGATCTAGATGAACAAATACGAAAGGGTGTTGCCACATGTAAACACTAACCTTGAGAATACCTTCATCTTCTCAAAGGTACAATCCTCCAATTGGCGTGTGCCAACATCCATTAGAACAAATTCATCATGATGTACATACCCCTTGGTGGTCAATAATTCATAATTAAATTTGGATTAAGATTTAGATTGCAGCAACCATGCCTAACCCTAATTCCATCATTCATTAATTTCTTTATCCATAATTAATCTAATTTGATATTAAGAACTTCATTAACTCATGTTTGCATTTATGTTCATTAACTCGGTATAACAAGCAGTTATCCCAAAAATAGGGCAGAAAACATCAAATAGTTAATTTTTTAATACAACCTAGTTGTCCAAAGAAGGTGTATCATCCACCTAGGTTTACTAGTGTTTACTTTAAATAAACAAAGTACAAAGATTAAATATCATAACCACCATTCCTTTTATTTTTCATTCTTTTGAGAGAGGAAGAGTCTTCCTCTACATGGTTAGATGTTAGGGTTAACATAACCTTTTTATCATTCACCACTCATATAGTTTAATTGTATACCCAATACATATTTCATTATTAAACTATGGTTGTTTAGATAGAGAATGACATCTTTGCAACTTAACTAATTTCACTATAGTAAGGGAGATTGTACTATCCCCTTAACCCATCTTATTAATTGATAACAGTAATAATATACAAATAGATATAAAGAATATCGACAAGATATCATTCCTATTTCCTTTATACAAAGTACAAGAGAATTTACACCACAATTTGGAGTCAGTCTCCAAACCTTCATTCATCATGATAAAATATACACTTTACAAGACTATGCATTATAAGCATACTACATGTCGATCAACATTAGGATCATAAAAGGACATAACTTTTATTTTTAAATACAACTCAAGAATGAACAAAATTCTTTATAAAATATCTAGACTTAAATAAGTCAATACATCATAAAATTTTTTTCCTTATTTTATCACTTACCAAGTCCATATGCAAAAATTGCTAAGATGGGTCAGTTCATTTAATGAGCATGATAAACACTAAACATTAAAACAAAGTGCATTCCACTAATTTTCCATTAAAAAACTATGCTTTAACAAAACAATTATTATATCATACAAATAAGCATAAGTAATAACAACCGAGTAAAGAAGAACAAATTAAAAATTTGAATTAACTTTTAGGAAAAGAGCATAATATAATCAACAACAACTACATTATAACATATAGTTTAATTGATCTAATCAATTACTTTTTAAACAAACAACAAATCTTGTCATCTAATTATTTCATAATTATTTCTGAATTGAAATACAGAATTTATCTTTACTATGTAACAAAAAGAGTTACTTTCAGCATAGGACATGTTTAGGATGATTCATCCTACATCTTAAATGAATAAGAAGAAGAATCAACATAGACTATCTACGATTTGTTATTCATCTAAAAGATATTAAACCGGTTCGAAATTACAAAGCGATTACTTACATAACTACATCAAGCAAGGAAACCAATAAAATGATTCACCATTAAAAAGACAACATCAATACAAGAATCCCAAATCAATCCGAAGGGAGAGAATCAAAACATTGTACTTGTAAGTCTTAAATAAATTTACATAATAAAAGATATCATTTAAAGATCTTAATCCATCCATTCCAAAAATCAAAGCAAGACCTACACAAGGATAATCTCTTCTCATTTCCATCCAAGGAGGATTCATAAATGAAAGAGTAAAACCCAAAAGAGGAGTAATACTCCTCAATAGTAACTAAAATCCCAAACGAGGACTTACACAACTCATACAAAAGAAACATATAGTTCATGATCATAATGAAGAAAAAAATTATACGAAACAATCTACTAAATCCATGATTTAGTTTGTTTCAACTCTTCTCTTTCTTAAAAGACTGAAAATAATTAAAAAGGACTAAAAGAGAGTATGAAAACACAACACATGTTTAATTCAAGCCAAGTTTCAACATTACCCTCGAACTTGAATGAAACACAATTCACAACAAAATAACTTTCACAGCTCCATCTAACACATAAAGATCGAGACAGAGAAGGTAATTATTCCAATCAAATAACACAAGAAGAAGTATGCACACAACATTTCCATAAACTTTTAGAACCCATTATCATTTGATTTCAAGAGTTTAAATTCAAATTGAAGGGTAAGCAATCATACAGTATCGAACCACAGGTTCTATCTCCTCACAACAAGATATAGTTCCATAAAAATTCTAGCATCCTTCTAACAAAATAGTTAAAGACTTTCAAACAAGACGCGGGTTACCCAAAGTGGAGGAGAGTAGAATATCCTCCCATGTTTACACGGCATTATAGGTTCAAAGTAAATGGTATAGTCTGGGACAGAAGCTCTTCAATCCTTCCAAATTCAAGATGCGTCCAGGAGAAGAATTCAAAAGAGACTAACAATTCAAACCCAAATCAAAACCAAATTACTCAAACTCTTTTCAAGTAGATAATCCTGAATACAAGTTCCAACAAACACAAATCCTCAAATACGAGTTTAGAACAACACAAAGCCCGAATACAAGTTTAGAACAAAAAACCTTGAAATTTCCACATGCATATCACCATTGAACTTGCGTAGAGAGAAACATCTAAAGACTTACATTATCAAGCAATGGATTCATATCCAAAAATCACAAGAGATTCTTTCAATCAAGAAAGTAAATAACCAAAAAAACATGAAACCATTTATCTCATGAGAGTAGAATTATTTTAATGAAACATTTAGAAGAAAGCAAGAAATCTTAATGGGTAGAGCCTATCATGCATGATAGTGCTTCTACCAATTGAAGGAGACTTCCAGCTGAGCTTCTAACTCTTTTTCTCCTCCAAGAAAGATCAACAACCAAACATCTTTTTCTCCAATGCCTCATATACTTTCCTTGGATCGAAAATAGACTAGAGAAACAAAAATAGCCACAAAGTAAAAGTCAAACTGCTGGTTCGAAGAACTAGATAGCTCCATGCAGAGAAAAAATCACAAGGCATGCAAGACCAAACAACCTCCAACAAATCCACCCTCATTTTTCCAAGATGGTTTACATGTAAAATTAGAGATTAATTAATGTCATTACTCCACAATCTCCCACCTATCTCTCCTTGACACCGCCTCCTAAATTTGATGAAACCTATTTCAACTTTAGCATGCATTTTCAACTTTAACTATGCTCCACATAAGCTTCCACCAAGTTTACATGTATTTTCCAAAACTCAATACTTCCCATTTATTCAAACAAATCAAATCAAATAAATGCCTTTGGAATCATTGCCAACATGCCATATGACCCTAGGTCCCTTTCAATAGTTTAGGATAGATTTCCATAACTTAGGTTATAACCTTAGGTTTAATCAAAATCATTTTCATAATTAATTTCCACCTTAGGTTAGATAAAATTTACAACCAAATAGTATTAGGTATTAGGTTAAAAATAGCCTAGCATTACCTTAGGTTATTTCTCCCTTATTCCATTTAGTACAAACAACTTAGGTTAGGATGCCATCCCAACAAAATAGAATATGAAGCTTAGGTTAGATTGTAGGTATAATACCTTAGTTTAGGATAGGTGCATTTACCTTAGATAATCCATTAGGATAATAGGTTTGGGATTTAGATTCCCTTCATATTTGTGAATCATGCTTCATTCCACTTACGCCGTTAAATGTCTTGAAGGGATCAATCCCAAAGATCCGAGCACAAAACATACAACCGAATGTAGGCACATGATCTTACAAGACAAAAAGAATTTGTAAACATACAAAATTTTAGTCTGCTACGTCTCTCAACCTATGAATGTCAGTTTACCATTCAATCTGGTAAGGAGATTTAAAACATTCCTTGGATCACTAGAATTGATCCAAGGATGATTCAGTTAAAAGAGATAAGTTTGCAACCCTCAAAACCAGATTACAACTCACCTATAATAAGTGAAAATGGATTCTTGCAAGCCATATCATTTCATTCTAATGAATCCAAGAGAAGAAATGATTTATCCATAACAAGCATGATCTTCATCAATCAAGGAAACACACCTCATTCAAGAAAATCACATGTCAACGCTTGCAATGCAAAAGAGAAATATAACAGTTTGTCAAAGGTGTTACATACTTCCCTCCTAAAAATAATCATCATCCCGATGATTATCTTATTTTTACCATTACATTAAGGATAATCAATTTATTCACTTTCTTATCATATGTTTGCAACAATATCAAAATTTGAAAGTTCCAGAAATCAGCATTCACATAGTTGCTTATTTTTTTAAATAGTTATCTACCCAAAACTGGAAGACTTATTGACATATAAAGATAAAAACAATTTTTATCAGTCATTAGAGTCAATTTTGTTCAAATAAATATGGAAAAATAGTTTTCATATCTTCCATATTTTCCTAGGTTTCACTTTCTTGGTTAAACTGGTCCCACTGGACCTTACATTAACTTAATTCATGATTTCTTAAATACAATTGGTGAGTTTCCAACACTCGTATGGGTTTAACCATGATTATTCTTGGGACTTGGACCTTTAAGGAATTCCAATTTAACACATGTGATAAATCTAAAACGTATTTCTTAAGTAAAGAAATATGGAAAACATCATGCATTTGTGACAAAGTAGGAGGTAATGCTAAATGATAAGCTACAGGGTTGATTACTTCAACTATTTCAAAAGGTCCCACAATGAGGTGATAACTTGGCAGCCTTGCCAAAAGTTATAGAGCTCTTTTTTGTTTAACCCGAAGAAATACCTTCTCACCAAGTTCAAATTTCCTATCAACCCACTTTAAATTAACATAACTCTTTTGCCTATATGTTTCTTCTTTCAAGCGTTCATGAATCATTTTAACTTTTGTTCCATTTCGTAAGGATTTCAGGTCCAATTACCTCTCTATCCTCAATGTTGTCCCAACTAACGGGGTTCTACATTTTCTTCCATATAGTGCTTGAAAGGTGCCATCTTAAGAGAGGCATGATATGTTTTATTGTAAGAAAACTCAACTAGTGGAAGGTACTCTTCCCACTTATATTGTTGATCCATACAATACATTCGTAACATATCCTCTAAAACTTGATTAACTCTTTCAGTTTTCCATCCATTTCGGATGATATGCAGAACTGAAATTTAGCTTAGTTCCTAGAGCTGCATTAAGTGTTTTCCAAAACCTTGAATTCATTCTAGGATCTCTATCAAATATGATTAATTCAGGTACTCCATGTAATCTAAAAATTTCATGTACAAACCTCTTTGCCAAAATAGGAGAATCATCCTTCAAATTACCAACATAAAATGTGCTACTTTTGTTAGTTTATCAACAACTACCAAAATAACATCATGTTTATTTCTTGACATAGGCAACCCTTGTACAAAATCCATGCTTATTACTTTCCATTTGTACTATGGTATGCTATGAGGATACAATAAACCGGTTGGGTGCATATGTTCAACTTTAACACGTTGACATTCTAAGCAATGTGTCACAAAATCAATAACATCCTTTTTCATCCCCTTCCATAAATATTGTTGTCTTATATCAGCAAGCATCTTTGTAATACTAAGGTGTCCAGAAAAAGGTGAATTGTGAAATTATTCTAACAATTTCTTTCTTAAATCATTTAGTGAAGGTATGTATACTATGTTTTCAAATCTTAAGATTCCTTCATTTTCAAAGTGAAAACCTTTATACCTCACATCATTTGGATCTGCAGCAATCACTATTTTACTTGTTGAAAGTAAGAATCAAATTCCATGACACTTTTACTTCATCCTTAAATTGATTTCTCAATGTTATAAGAGTAGAAATGTGCTTCCTATGACTTAGAGTGTCACCACTCTATTTTCCTTACCTTTGATGTAATTGATGTCAAAATCATATTGAGAAAAAAATCTAACCATCTTCGATATCTTGTATTTAGATTTGGTGAGTGAAAATATAATTCATCCCAAGATGATAATTTTTAATTCAAAAGGTTTACCAAGTAGATAATGCCTCCAAACTTATAGTGCATGAACAATGGCAGCAAGCTCTAAATTATGTGGATAATAATTCAACTCATGTAAATTTAGTTTTCTACTTTTGTAAGCTATGACATGATCATTTTGTAACAAAATACCTCCTAGACCTTCACTAGATGCATCATTACAACCATAAAGTCTCCATTAGGGTTTGGTACAGCTAGAATAGGTGTTAATGTTAAATGTTCTTTTAAGGTTTTAAATGTGGATTCACATTTATTATTGCACACAAACTCTTATCCTTTTTCTGTAATGAAGTTATTGGTGCAACCACTTTAGAAAAATCTTTTACAATTTTCCGTGTAACTTAAGAGACCCATGAAGCTTCTAACTTCATGTACATTCTTTAGTGTGAGCCACTCAGTTATTGCTATAATTTTAGAAGGATCTACTATAATTTTAGAAGGATCTACATCAATTCCATTCTTACTTATTACATGTCCCAAATAGTGTACTTCTGTGTCATAGAAAGAACATTTAGATAGCTTACCATATAATTGTCTCTTTATCGAATTTCCAAAACTATCTTCAAATGCTCATGGTGTTCCTCAATACTTTTAGAATATATGAGAATTTCATCCAAGAATAAGCACAAATTTTTCCAAGTATTCTTGAAAGATAATATTCATTAAATTCATAAAACCTACAGTGCATTTGTTAATCCAAAAGGTAAAATTGTGAACTCATAATGGCCATACCTTGTTCTGAAAGTTGTTTTATGAATGTCCTCATCCTTAATCCATAATTGGTGATATCCAGGATCGAATATCTATCTTAGAATATACTGATGCTCCACACATATGATCAAATAGATTATCAATTCTAGGAGTGGGTATCTATTCTTGATTGTTTCTTTGTTTAGAATTATATAATCAATGCACAATCTAAGTGTTCCATCATTCTTTTCAAAAATTATTGGTGCTCCCTAAGGTGAAACACTTGGTCTAATCAAAATTTAGACAAAATTTCTTGCAATTGAGCCTTAAGCTCTACTAATTATATAGTAGTCATTCAATATGGTGCCTTAGAAATAGGCTCGGTTCTAGGATTGATTTCAATAGTGAAGTCAAATTCCCTTTTGGGTGGAAGACCTAGTAACTCTTCCAGAAAAACATCACTGTAATTTCAGTAATAGCGGATATCATTCCATGACATCATTGTTCTCTTCAGTAGTTTCTAAAATATTTACTGCATATAAGGTACAACCTTTATTTTTGGCCTTTTTGAGTTGCATCTGACAGTTTCCTAACGGAAATCTCACATTTCACACCACCGAATCTTTGTTGTTTTTATAGGTCATCTAAACAACTAATATGTTTTTAAAATAGTCCACTTTTTGCCTTATGTTCAGCTAACCAATTAACACCTATGATTACATCATAAGAACCTAAAGGTGCAACATAAAGATCAACTTCAATGGAAAAACTAGGTAATTCAAGGAATGCTCCAAAAAGACACATACTAACTGTATGAACAACATTGTTTCCATAATGTACAGTCCATGTTTTATCCATGTTTCAACTTTTATTTTTAGTTTTGATGCTAATTTACTAGAAATAAAACATTTAGTAGCTCCGATATCAAAAATAATAGTTATAGGTATGCCAAATAACTTACCTAGAACCTCTATGGGTATGGATTATTTTTCAGCTTGCTTGTCAGATACTATAATGTGTATCTTGTGTTGCTTGATTATGATCATCCTTTTTCAAAGGACATTGATTTGTGTAATGATCTTTGCCATAGTTATAACAACCTCCTATAGGTCCCTTTCTAGGCTCGGATTTATTTCAGCCTTAGAGTTATCATTCTGACCTCCATAGGACTTCTGTCCATTATTATTATTCTTGAAAAAGTTGTTTCGTGCATTACCAATAGACTTATTTGTTGTTGCTTTCTTATTATTATCAGTTGAAAACTTACTTTTCATTCTAAATTTCTTCCATGGTCCTTTCTTAGGTGTAAGAGATGATGAAGAGGAGTTGGGGACTTTCTTCCTTACTTCCTCTTTATGAGTATAAATTTCCTTCAATTTCTATTCCTGCCTTATGGATTTTTCAACAACCCCTTCCATCGTGGTTGGGTTGTGAACATCCACCTCTCCTCTATAATGGGATTCAATCCCATGATGAATTTTTATCTGAACTTCTCGTCAATTTTATACTTGAGGTACATACTTAAGGAGTTTAGTAAACCACTCCCAATACTCAATTACAGTTAGCTTTCCTTGAGCTAAGTTCTAGAATTCAATCATTTTCTGATCATAATAAAGTTTTGTAGCCAACATTTCCTAAAGTAACCTTTAAATTGATCCCAAGTGATATTAGTTTCATCAATATTCAACTCATCCTTATACAACTATCCCACCATGAAGATGCCTCATGGGAAAGATGATATGCTCCCCATATCACCTTTGTTTCTTCTGAGAAATTCCTTATTGAAAAGTACTTCTCCATTTCACTAAGCCAATTCTCAGCTCCATCTCCTAATGTGGTGCCATAAAACTTGGGTGGACTTATCCATTTTATATCATTAGTGAGTTCAGCTGCCTAGCCTAGCCTTTTTGTTCTCAAGTTGATTAGGTATGTTCACATTGTTATTATCAACACCTAAATTGGTCATTTTCCTCAGGAGGTGGTTGATTATTATTACCAGCATCTTCTTCCTCCTCATTTCTCATTACTTGTTGTTCAAGTATAGACAAATGATCCCTTGTTTTCCAATAGGGAAGAAAGGATCTCATCAATTTTTGGGTAGTTGTTGCTCCTTCCTTAGGTGGAGGATTATTTGCAACATTTCCTCTTGTTCTAACCATTTTTCTATTAGTAAGAAAATTTAAGTTTCATCAGATTATGGACATAATAGGTCCAAGAGCTACAACCTTTAGCTCTGATACCAAGATGTAACATTCCCATTTTAAGAATTTAGAAACAAGGGAAAAAAATTTTACACAATGTTCTCTGTTCTAAATAAAACATCATTTAGAACACACATTCCATGCCAATCAATCTCATAATCAGATAACCATATGCAGTTGTAATGACTCGGTAAATTACCGATCTCTCATTCCATGACTCGGTTACCAACCGATCTCTCATGTTTGTCTTAAAGTATAGAATACTTTATGTATACTATGTATACTTGGTTTTCCTACCCTATTCCGAGTACTGAGTGATCTGTTTAAAGAACCTATCTAAATATTTGTTACCAATATTCATCTGACATCATTTCTTTAAACTAGGTGACATAGGACAATAACTAGCAGCTTGTGATACTTTGGCCAAATATTTTCAACATATTGTTCATGTTACTATTCCTAGACATACTCGTCAATTTGGAATATGTCCTTCACCTCACTCTACTATTATCTAGAATGGTCTTTACTGACTACTGTTAGTCCACTTGCCCAAGGTTTGACCCTAGCCTAGGTTAGCAACATAATTTGTTATAGGAAGATGCTCACGATGACTTAGGGTATATGGGCATACTCGACCGACCTAAGTCGAATGAATGTGCCAAGGTACCCTGAGTCATAGAAAGCTACTCCCTATTCTAAACATGCTACTAACTTGACCTAGAGAGAAACTAAGTTCAAGTCTAGATGTGTGTAGATCTAGATGAACAAATATAGAAGGGTGTTGCCACATGTCAACTACAACATTATATCCTCGAGAAGCCCTTGGTCTTCTCTTAAAGGTACAGTCTTGTAGTTGGCATGTGCCAACATCCATTAGAACTGATTCATCATGATGTACATACCCCTTGGTGGTCATTAATTCATAATTAAATTTGGATTAAGATTCAGATTACAACAACCATGCCTAACCCTAATTCCAACATTCATTAAGTTCTTTATCCATAATTAATCTGATTTGATATTAAGAACTTCATTAACTCATGTTTGCATTTATGTTCATTAACTTGGCATAACAAGTAGTTATCCCAAAAATAGGCAACAAACATCAAATGGTTAATTTTTAATGCAACCTAGCTATCCAAAGAAGGTGTATCATCCACCTAGGTTCAACTAGTGTTTACTTTATATAAACGAAAGTACAAAGATTAAAGATCATAACCACCATTCCTTTTATTTTTCATTCTTTTGAGAGAGGAAGAGTCTTCCTCTACATGGTTAGATGTTAGGGTTAACATAACCTTTTTATCATTCACCACTCATATAGTTTAATTGTATATCCAATACATATTTCATTATTAAACTATGGTTGTTTAGATAGAGAATGACATCTTTTGCAACTTAACAAATTTCACTATAGTAAGGGAGATTGTACTATCCCCTTAATCCAACTTATTAATTGATAACAAGTAATAGTATACAAACAGATATAAAGAATATCGACAAGATATCATTCCTATTTCCTTCATACAAAGTACAAGAGAATTTACACCACAATTTGGAGTCAGTCTCCAAACCTTCAATTCATCATGATAAAATATACACTTTACAAGACTATGCATTTCAGGCATACTGCATGTCGATCAACATTAAGATCATAAAAGAACATAACTTTTCTTTTTCAATACAACTCAAGAATGAATTGAAATTCTTTACAAAAGATCCAGACTTAAATAAGCCAATACATCATAATTTTTTTCCTTCTTTTATCACTTACGAAGTCCATCTATGCAAAAATTTTAGCACAGGTCAGTTCATTGAACTGAGCATGATAAACACTAAGCATTAAAATGAAGTGCATTCCACTAATTGTTCCATTAAAACAACTCTGCTTTAATGAAACAATTAATATATCATACAAATAAGCATAAGTAATAACAACCAGAAAAGAAGAACAAATTAAAAGTCTGAATTCACTTTTAGAAAAGAGCATAATATAATCAGCAACATTTGCATTATAACATATAGTTTAATTGACCTAATCAATTACTTTTTAAACAAACAACAAATCTTGTCATCTAATTATTTCATAATTCTTTTTGAATTGAAATACATAATTTATCTTTACTATGTAACAAAAAGAGTTACTTTCAACATAGTATATAATTAGGATGATTCATCCTACAACTTAAATAAATAAGAAGAAGAATCAATACAGACTTTCCACGATTCACTATTCATCTGAAAGATAGAAAAATGGTTCAGAAAGTACATAATTGATTACCTACATAGTTGCATCAATCAAGGAAACCAATAAAAGGATTCACCATTAAAGAGACAACATCTAATACAAGAATCCCAAATCATCGAGAAGGGAGAGAATCAAAATAGTCTACTTGCAAGTCTTAAATAAATTTTACATAATAAAAGATATCATTCAAAGATCTGAAACCATCCGTTCCAAAAATAAAAGCAAGACCTACACAAGGATAATCTCTTCTCATGTCCATCTAGGAAGATTCATAATATGAAAGAGTGCAAAAAGAGGAGTCCCTCAATAAAAAAATCCAAATGGAGCATGACTCAATCAAAAAAGCCAGTCGGTATAAACATGATTACATTTTTCCTTCTATAGGACAGACTCAACTATTCATTTTCCACATTAATACAACAATTGACTCAATACAAAATTAGTTGAGATCAAGAAAGATCAAATGGGGATGATTGGGTTATTCTAGTACTAAGAATGACAGTCCCAAAGTTTCCTAACATACAACTGTTTCCATGAACTTTCCACAGTCAACTAGCAACAAAATAAACTAAACAATCCACAAGGAAGTTTCCATTTCAGAAGAGTGAGTTCACACTATTTCCTACAAGATAGAAAGGATAGAAAAATGAACTCAAGAAGTCAAACAGGCCTAGGATAGTAATCACTCCTACAACATGGAAGAGATTCAATCTACAGAGACGTTCAAAATGATAGAACTTAACTTTCCACATAGTTAAAGGAACTCAATAGGAAAGATCGATCAAGAATTCATTCACCTTAGTATTATCAATTGAATTCCAAATTCCATTTCAAACTCAGAAGTTCTTTCACTAGTTCCCAAAAGAGAATACAAAATCTAGACAAAACAAGATACAGTCCACAAGAGTAATCTACTCCTTTCTCCTTTTAAAGACCCAGAAATCCATTCAAATGAATCTAAAAGAGAATACTAAAACCCAACACCAGTATTGAGCTAAGAAAAGTTTCTATAATACTCACAAACTCAATAGTAACTAAAATCCCAACTACAAGGACTTACACAACTCCATACAAAAGAAACATATAGTTCGTGATCATAATGAAGAACAAATTATACGAAACAATCCCAAACTAGAGGTACTAAATCCTTCCAAACAAGATTCAGTTTATGAGAGTATTCAACTCTTCTCTCTTTTAAAAACCCTAAAATCAATTAAAAAGGATCTGAAAGAGAGTACGAAAACCCAACACACATTTAAGTCAAGCAAAGTTTCAACATTACCCTCGAACTTGACTGAAATAGAAATCACAACAAAATAACTTTCACAACTCCATCTAGCACATAAAGATTGAGACAGAGAAGGTAATTGTTCCAATCAAATAACACAAGAAGAAGTATGCACACAACATTTCCATAAACTTTGAGAACCCATTATCGACTGCTTTCAAGAGTTTGAATTCACATCAAAGGGTAAGTAACCATACAGTATCAAACCAGAGGTTTTATCTCCTCACAACAAGATATAGTTCCATAAAAAGTCCAGCATCCTTCTAACAAAAATAGTCAAAGACTTTCAAACAAGATGCGGGTTACCCAAAGTAGAGGAGAGTAGAATATCCCCCATGTTTACATGCCATTACAGGTTCAAAGTAAATGGTACAGTCTGGGACAGAAGCTCTACAATCCTTCCAAACTCAAGATGCGTCTCAGGAGAAGAATTCAAAAGAGACTAACAGTTCAAACCCAAATCAAAACCAAATTACTCAAACTTTTTTTGAGTAAACAGTCCTGAATACGAGTTCCAACAAACACAAAGCCTGAATACGAGTTCAACAAACACAAAGCCTCGAATATGAGTTCGAATAGAGTTCAACAAACACAACCTGAAAGTTCCACATGCATATCACCATTGAACTTGTGTAGAGAGAAACATCCAAAGACTTACATTATCAAGCAATGGATTCATATCCAAAAATCACAGAGATTCTTTCAATCAAGAAAGTAAATAACCAGACAAAACATGAAACCATTTATCTCATGAGAGTAGAATTATTTTAATGAAACATTTAGAAGAAAGCAAGAAATCTTAATGGGTAGAGCCTATCATGCCTGATAGTGCTTCTACCAATTCAAAGGATACTTCTAGCTGAGCTTCCAACTCTTTTTCTCCTCCAAGAAAGATCAACAACCAAACATCTTTTCTCCAATGCCTCATATACTTTCCTTGGATCAGAAAATAGACCAGAGAAACCAAAAATAGCCATAAAGTAAAATTCAAACTGCTGGTTCAAAGAACAGAGATAGCTCCATGCAAAGAAAAAATCACAAGGCATGCAAGACCAAACAACCTCCAACAAATATACCCTCATTGTTTCCAAGATGGTTTACACACAAAATTGAGGTTCATTAATGCCATTACTCCACAATCTCCACCTATCTCTCCTTGCCACCACCTCCTAAAATTGGTGAAACCTATTTCAACTTCAACATGCATTTCCAACTTTAACTATGCTCCACGTAAGCTTCCACCAAGTTTACATGCCTTTTCCAAAACTGGTAGTACTTCCCATTTATTCAAACAAATCAAATCAAATAAATTCCTTTGGAACCATCACCAACATGCCATGTGACCCTAGGTCCCTTTCAATAGTTTAGGATAGATTTCCATAACTTAGGTTATAACCTTAGGTTTAATCAAAATCATTTCAATAAGTAATTGCCACCTTAGGTTAGATCAAAATTTACAACCAAATAGTATTAGGTATTAGGTTAAAAATAGCCTAGCATTACCTTAGGTTATTTCTCCCTTATTCCATTTAGCACAACAACTTAGGTTAGGATGCCATCCCAACAAAATAGAATATGAAGCTTAGGTTAGATTGTCACCCGAATAAGTAGACATAGCTAGGAAGTAGGTGCATTTACCTTAGTTTAGAATACCATTAGGATAATCCCTTAGGTTTAGGATTTAGATTCCCTTCATAGTCATGAAGTAGGATTCGTTTCCTCTTACATCGTTAAATGTCTGAAGAGATCAATCCCAAATATCCAAGCACAAAACATACAACCAAATGCAGGAACGATCTTACAAGACAAAATAATTTGTAACATACAAAAGTTCAGTCCGCTACATCTCTCAACCTATGAATGTAATTTACCATTCAGTCTAGTAAGGAGATTTAAAACATTCCTTGGATCACTGGAATTGATCCAAGGATGAGTCAGTTAAAAGAGATAAGTTTACAACCCTCAAAACCATATTGCAACTCACCTATCAGAAGTGAAAATGGATTCTTGCAAGCCATATCATTTCAGTCTAATGAATCCAAGAGCAGAAATGATTTATCCATAACAAGCATGATCTTCATCAATCAAGGAAACACACCTCATTCAAGAAAATTGGAGGAGCATTCAATAATGTTCTTAGTATTCCCTCACTATCAACTAATCTCTTATTAGTCTACCAGATTACTCACCTTAGTTAGGGCATGCGAGTTGAGTTCACTCTAGATTTAGTCTATGTTAGAGAGCTACATAGTGAAACTATCATTGCAATGGGTGTAGTCGATCATAAAAATCAGCTATATTCCTTCTCTCACTTTGTTCCTCCATCATATTATTTACTATATCCACTGTGCATTTTTGATAATTTTGAGCTTGAGCACATTTCTTATGAGAACTTATCTTCTAGCAAAGATGACTATAGTAGTGATGGGGACCCACCTCCACCATCTCCTTTTCACCTTCCATATTTAAAGGAGTTATTTCTTAATCCACCTCATAATTTTTAGGAGAAAGATGCTTGATTCAGGACTCATCATACATTAGGAATTCTTCTACTCAGTTACAGGACCCTCCACATTATTTCTTCTTTCTGCATCAGATACATCATTCCTTCATGGAACAATTGACACTTTTACTTGTATATGAGGAGCATATTTCCTTAGATAGGAATAACACCTTGGTTAGAGATCCATTGGACACTTGGTGGATACCTTCAATTTTCCATGGTGATCCACTCTTCATTGCATCTATTTCTAAGCCATAGTCACTCCAGGAGGTTTCTTTGTAGGATTCGCATGGCTACTGATAACTATATCTTCGAGTGGGGATTTCTAGTCCTACCTTCTCTTCTTTATCTCTCTTTTGGGGGAGTTTTTTCCACTGGGTTTCTCCTTTTACTCTATATTATGAGAGATTTCATTGTATGTGGGTACCTCATCAAGCCTTATTGTCGAGACCCACTTTCATTTTTCACTTCCCACCTAAGTTATTCTTATGGGGGTGTTAGTGTAGGATTTATTTTCCTCACTTTATTTGTATTATCCTACTCGGGATATTCCACATCACTTGGAGTTTCCCTACACTTATGGGATATGATTTCTTAGGTGTACACTTGAATACACTATTCTAGGTGTTGGTTACCACTTTACTACACTATTCTAGGTGTTGTCACCACTTAACTACACCATTTTATTTGTTGGTTACCATTATTCTAGGTGGAGATTACCATGATTCTAGGAGGAGGTTACACATTCACCTCCTATATGTACATCTCTTACATTATTCTATTTGATTGTATTTATTTGGAGATATTTCTGTGTTATTGTAATTATCTCTCTTGTATTTTCATAATTTGTAGTCTTGTATGCTTGCATTGTTTTATCTTAGAACAATTCACATCTCACATCATTCACATGTGCATTCTTCGAACCAGTAGATATGTGATGCTTCTTGATAGACTTTAGGAGAAACAAAAATAATATACAATGGGTAAGAAACCAATTTAGGTGAAGTGGGTTATGAATCAACGCATAGAATCCATAACATGAGAAAATGTGGACACACCATGTTGTAATTGTAAAATTTGAACTTAGAATTAGTGAATAAGGGTTTCAATATCTTGTGTACTAGATGAAGAAGTGTGTGTATCATTAGGAGTGGATAAAGGATGTGTAGTATCAACATTGGTTGTAGGGAGAGGCATAAAAATATTTTTGCATTGATAAATTAGGTGCCCCTATGGATGTAGGCACGAGTAGATGTGGGAATATCATATGTTGGTAAAGTGGAAGGGGATTGAGACTTCTCAACAAAGGATTCTTCACTAGTTTTTTTTATCATGAGTGAGCTTATCAACAAGAAGGATTTTGATGATAGAATCAATGTGGTGGGGATTCTAACAAAAATGTTAAAGAAAGTGAGATATGATCTCTACTTGTTTATGATCCATGGTGATATTGTCATCATGTTTGTAATAATAGAATTATCACTATATGTCTCAATGTCATGTTGTGGAACCTCATTAGTAGGATCAAGAATGGATGGATTTATAATAATATCCAATAGAGATGATGCTATGAGGGTACAATTCTTACTTACAAGTAAGAGGAGAAATATCAATATGTTCAATAGGTTGATTAGTATATCGGGGGCTACACTAGAAGGGAATAAGAGGAAAACATATACGATCTAAAATAATATGATATGACTAAGAGGGGAAACATATACTTAAGATAAAATATAACCCATGTGGTTCATATAAACATTGAGTCACAAGTTGAGTTCACAAAAATGTTTAAGCCCATATTAGATTATTTGAAATTTAATAATTAGTGAATCAAGTACACTAAAGGATGTAAAGGGGAGATACAAGCAATTATTATGAATAATTAACCTATGATATTAATTATCCAATATCATAATAATGCATTAATACTTGCATCTAATGTATGAAACAACATATGAACTTGAAAAAATAAGAGGATGATTGTGCTTAGCTATTTAATTTTGGATTTAGGAAGTTTTGAGAGTGCACAATGTTGAAATGGGGTGATTTAAACAAGATAATGCTTTGTTTTGGGAAATGTGACTATAAACTTACCTAGGGAAGGCCAATAAACTTCTTCTAGGATCATCCATATGATCTTAACCCTCTGTATGTCTTGGACATGTTTGGATTTTGGCTCTGTAACTTCCCGAGGTTGTCCCTTTTTGGAAATGTATGTTGTTGTCAAACCCTAATTGTTAATCATTCTAAAAATTCCTATAAACAAGATATCAAACCCTAACCATGGGTGGGAAACCTTACAAAATGAACATTAGTTGGTTTTTTGTCACCCTCATGCACCAAAAATGTTGGAACTACATAGAATATGCCTCAAACAACATGTTGTTTTCCATCTAGCATGTGATGTTTGAATGAATGCAACTAGATTCAGAAACTTATTTGACAATGCTTGATTTGAATTTCAATCTTGCTAAAATAATTATAGAATGGATGTTTGAGTACTTATGGATGAGATAAATTAATGCTTTGAAATAGCAATAAGCATTATACCTATAGATATTTCTTCCCTAATGACTTTGGATGTGCCTTTGTGATATTTATGGAGCATTGGGTGCCTTTTACTAGTGTTGGAAGTGAGTGTATCAATGTAGCACCATAGGATTTATAGGTTAGAAAATGAGGTAGTTTAGCTTGATTATATATATTTTGAAATGAGAATTATATAATAAAGGTTGAACCAGAGGGAGAAAAAGACCCATCGAGAGAATTTGGAAATGAAAGCAAATATGGAGGATATGCCAAAGTGTAAAATCATGCAAATAAGTCAAGAAAAATATAAATTCTTGACCAAACTATATAGCCTTGATAAGGAATGATAAACATGTAAAATTAAATTTGCACCTTGTTAGGTTTACATAATATATGGATTTAATGCATTATACTCTTAATGTGTGTGGCATATTAGTGTCTAGGGATAAATAATCTAGACAAGAGACCTTATAATGTATTAAGTAGGAATATGAATGTTTTTCTTATCTTATCAAGAGTGCAATATCAAAACCAACAATGTCAAATATTAAAATTTCAAATTTGAGTGTCTATGGTTATAGTGATGGTGAAGATGATAACTATGAGTTATATAGATGAAATATGAAGATGATTCACTTAAAAATGGAGTAACATTCATTTTAAGTTTACAGAGAATGTATGTGGGATAACAAGGTCAATAGACTATCAGCAAAAAAATTTCTTAATAATATGTATTAGGATATATGTATAATACCATTATAGGGCCTACACACAAGCCTAGATTATAATTATGTAGTGTATGAGTTGTGGATCTAAAAGGAAAAAAGCCACACTCTATCAAATATGTAGGTTCATAAAACCTAAGTTTAGGATAAGGGATGGGCTCTTACTAGGTACTAGGTTGTAATATTAATAATAATAAGTGAGTTCATATAGCATATCTAGAAGTTAGGCTTACTAGAATAAATAAAAATGTAATTACATGCCAAGGATATAAACTACGGTTGTATAAGAAAAGTGGTGGATATAAGACAAGGTACACTAATAATAATGCAATAGAAAATAAATAAGATAATTTATCCTATTATATATACATAATCCATAAATAATAAATTAATCAAACTATATTATACATAAAGGAAAATGAGGGTTAGAGATACTTACCTTTGTGAATACACATTAGTGGATTAAATCCCCCTTTACCCCACCCCATGGTTAGTAGAAAAGTATGAGAGAGTAGTTATGGGGACCAAAATATGGATAGAATTATACCTAAACCATAATTGGGTACTCCACATAATTATAAAACCTTTTGGTGAAGCTCTTATTCTTGATTATCCTAGACACAATACTCTAAAGATACACTTCTAAGTATACACGTAACTAGACCTAAACCTTTAAGGTCAGCTTGTTAAGTGTAATATATTGATAAGTGATGATGTGATAACTAAGAAATGAATTCAATGATGCATATAAATAGGGTACATCATAACTTGAAGTCAAAAAATATCATGTCTAATATTAGAAAATTAGCACAAACCCAACCAAAAAATTAAATAGATATAATGAAAAAAAAATGAAAGAAAATTATGAATCTTACAAAAATGGAAGGAAAAATAAATTAAAAAATATAGAAACAAATTTATTTGATGAATACCATATCGGGTAAAAAAACCTAACCACAAAATATTTCTTATTTCAGTTATCTTACCTAGTAGTATAACCAGATCTATACAAGACTCTATGTGTAGTATCTAGTATTCCATGCATAACCTTTGTGAAAATAGAATAATAATATATAGTACATATAATATATATTTAATATACGTAACAACCTAGACCTAGTTGATATTTATAAATAAACAACAACCCAAAAATGTCTTGCACAATTGTCTTCCTAATATTATGCTTAGAATATGCATGATTTAAAAAAATTACATGACTTAAAGAAAACAATAAATAAACTATCATAGAATTTTGATATTCCCTCTAACTAATGTCTAATCATTCTCAACACATCACTCTACGTGTCCAATATTCTAACAAGTTTGTTAAAAATACATAGTTGTCACTCTTCAATGTTGTGTATCTCTTTAATGCACTATAAAAAAACTCCATTACACACTTTGGTACTATATAAAGTTATGCATATTTATAACTATGCACCCACACTTTGAAATCATATCCTATAATTCAAAATTTACCATATGATTATAATGATATTACCTAATTTTTTCAACCCCACATTATGCATTGGAGTTGTACACTATTGTGTAATAAAACCATTAGATAATAGTCGGTGCACAATTGAACCATTGAGTAATAGACCTTTGTAATGACATTTAAAGATGAAACATTATCCCACTCATTAAACACTTTACATAAATGGAGTAATAACTCATTCCTCATTAGAATAAGGTAATTAAGCATATATTTTCACTACACTAGGAAACCTTCTCACTAGGCATTGCCTTATTCAATGGATTTTCAACATTCAAAGTATTCTCCACCTTTACTAACAATGCCATATTCTTCTCCACCATTTTCCTTAAAAATGATGTCACACATCAATTATATTTATTTCTTAAATGATATTAAAGGTTCTTTGTTAGATGGATAGTAGTATATGATTCACAATCTATCCTTTTAATTCCTTAAATGAACCCAATTATGAAACTCAATTTTTGAATCCATGTTGTTTCCTTTTTTGTGTGAGTAGTTGGAATATACTCTTATTCTATAGTGGATATCATAAAAATTTCTTAACACTTACTCATCCAACTTAATGATCCACCGACCAAGTTCAAAATGTACCCACTGGTGAATTTTTTTACAAATCCAAACACCCTCTCCATTCAATTTCTTAAAACTATGTGTTAGTGAAATAATTTGTTGTAGTGCATATTATTGGTTTTCACCAATGGTCATGGGGATAAAGCCCCTCCTTCTTATGTATGGGGAGGATCCCATTATTGAATGTAAACTAACTAAAACTTTGGGTGGCAATTAGGCTAGGGATCAACTAGGAATACTCCACTAACCATGTGGAAAACTAGTTGTATAATGTACAAAGGAGGAATTATCTTGGAGAGAGGTAAAGGGGAGTAGGAGAAATAGGGATAGAGGATTAATTTTGTGAGTAAGAACTAGAAAATTCTCACCAAAAATAACAGAGTAGGTCCACATTTAATTAGAATAATTCAACCATTAATAGTAAGACAAATAAATAAGAGACACAAGTTCTATAGATTAATTAATGAAAAGGACATAAAGTTCTTTCTTAGTTTTACAAGATCACAATGATTGAAAAGTTTGAAAAAGAGAGTATGGAAGAACATAGGAAAGGAAATGAGATGGAATAAAGTGGATTTTATTTCTTGCGGTAGTAATAAAATAAAATAACTTACATAATCAATGATTTCAACCCTTTGGATGGAGAATCCATTCCAATTTATAACATTATTAAATGTATTTTAATTTCCCCACACATGAATTTTCACCTTTCCTCATCATTTGTGACCTTTCATATTCCCTAGGAATAAAAGTGAGTGAGCCTTTTTCTTATTAATGAAAAATGAGTGTTACAATGTTAATTTGAGGTCACATAAGTGACTAAGACAAAATAGTGAAAAAGTAAATTCTTAATGAATAATTATAATATGGAGAGATAAGAAAGAGAGAGAGAGAGAGAAGGATATTTGATCAATATGATGAAGACAAAGCCTCTATGTTGGGCCTAAATATTGACTAAGTCCCAAAGGGCATGTGTGCATGGTACACATGGGAAGAGGATGGGAGGAGGGAAAAGTATGCGCTAAGGGTTTTAGAAGGGTTTAGTAGAAACCATGATGTGTGCGTAAGGTAGACAAAAGGATTTTAGGACTTAGTCATATTCAAATTTCTAAGAGGCACTTGAGGAAAAAATTACCCGACTAGGCATGCTAAGTGGATAAGATGACAATCTGGTGACTTGGTGGTCAAGGAAAGAATATTTCACACATGGAACATCCCTGAAGAAATCATTACAAAAAGTGGGGAGATCAGATCATAAGAAGCATGCTCCATTAGAGGACCACCTTGACACTTGGCAAGCGATCTTCTAATTCAGGAAGGAATGGAGGTGGGTGTTAAACCTATTTATAGAGATATTCTCGGGTAGAAGAGGGATATAGGAGAGAGGACCATTATGGAGAGAGCATCATCGAGAGATCCAGAGAAGAAGAGGGCCATGGTGTGATAATCATAGCAGAGTAGGCGAAGCTCTATAGAAATAACAAAAGATTCTATGGGTTGGGGTTCTCATTAGAGGACTATAGGAATGTTAGCATATCTAGGGGAATGGGTCTACTAAATTTTTGTAATAGGGAAGAATAGATAGAACTTATGATGCATGAGTTGTGATATATTGGTTTGATATGACCCTTTTGGATGTAATGTGGTTACTGAAATATGATCAACATGAATATATGGTTCTTTTCTAAATATATTTTTCATGGGTGTAAACCCTAGTTCCTTTTATTTATGTTATGGATCAGATCTACTATCTATATGATGTTTCTTTTGTTATCTAAATGGGTATGTTGGTGTAA
Organism: Taxus wallichiana var. yunnanensis; assembly: GCA_018340775.1. Taxonomy (NCBI): domain Eukaryota; kingdom Viridiplantae; phylum Streptophyta; class Pinopsida; order Cupressales; family Taxaceae; genus Taxus; species Taxus wallichiana. Next base: position 372,431,233 of record CM031235.1, read on the forward strand.
TGAATCATCCTATGCTTTTAGAATATATGCATGATCATTTAATTTTCTACACTTAGTATGTCATCGATGATAACATATTATCACAATGCTCATATAAAGGAGGGCTTGGCACCCACGTTTGCCTCTGGGTGAGTGCCGCTTGCCCGTTGGGTGATAGGTTGGTGCACATGGGGTTAGAAGGTTATTCTATGGGCATAAAAATGACTACATCTTGGTTCCATTGTCGGGACCTCTTTTTGAAGTTGTGAGAAATGACTACATCTTGGTTCCTTTGACATGTGATGACAGAGCGCTTAACCTTGGAAAGTGTCGAAGCATGGTTTAAGAGCATGGAGGATGAGTTTTCTCAAATATTTATTACTGGAACTGATTTTGATGCACATAAATGGGTAGAAGAACACCTATATCATGAGTTATATGAGACCTTCTTTTATTGTTTTCTAGTAGAATTGTATGAATGAATTTCAACATATGCATCCAGATCGAGATGGTACTATAGATCGCGCATGTGGACCCAAGATGATTACCAGAGGCTACGTAGGATGCGGATTTTACTTGGACATGTGTTGTTGATCACTTGTGGAAAAGATTTCTAACTTGATTATACCCATGAATATGCCATTTCTATGTATTCCTGTCTAGAGGTTGTTGAGTTTGAGTTCTTAAGGGAACCTAGAGGATCATTTTTATGAGATATCCCATTGGATATGAAGATCTTGATCATTACGCTAAGTTTGAAGGCATTCCCTATGGATGGATAAGCTTCTCTGAGTGTTGGGTGAGGAAAATAGGGTGGAGGAAGATGGTAGACATTGCAGTGAGAAAAGTAGAGGGAAGAGAGATGACTCAAGTATAGTGAAGCATGTGAAAGGGAGTTGGATAGATAATGCGAGGTTATGGGAGTGATGGATATATGGAGGTAGATATTGTGGGAAGGAATTGAGGTTCACGTAGAGGATGTGGAATGTGAATAGTCTATGCTACACCATCTTGGAAAGTGTGGGAGAGAAAGCCTTTTAGCTTCTAATGAGATTTTGTCACGTGGAGAAAGGAAAACTATCGGCGTGCATCTAAACCCACCTAGTGGTGACCCATGATGCTTAGTTTTCCAAATCAAGAAACAAGTATTGCTAACTTGTTAGTATCGGTGGAAGTGATCGATCTACACCTAGAAGGTATAACTTCTCATTTGGGACATCTATGGCTGCACAAAAAATTCTTGTGTTTGGAGGGATTTTTGGGAAAAGTACATGTACATAAAGTTTGGGCATCACGTCTAGTAGTGGAGCATTATCCCCAAAAAATTGGTGCATAGTTTAGTGGGACATTGGGAACACTAGGCATGACCTCTTTAGGCCGTTAACAGCTATAGGAGGAGAATCTTGTGGATCGACGGATATGGAGGTGGATTTGGTGGATCAAGAGGCACAAGACCTTATAGATCTAGTGGATCTATTGGTGGAGGAACACCGAGGGAATCAAGGTTACGGATCGAGGTGAACAAGGGCCTTAGCCACCTCCTTTACATCTACCAAATTATAAGGGTGTTGAGGATGCTATAGAGCATGTGCAAAGTGTAAATTACTATGGCGTGTGAAGGGGTCACTACCCGGAGTGAAAGACAAGTAATTTTGAAACAACGTTGTAGGGGGTGGACACATAGTTGGTACTAGAAGTATGACCCCCATCAAATGGTGGTGGATTACACCATGCTGTGGAATTCCTTCTTGGTTGAATTCCATATCCCTGAATTTGAGTAGAAGAGCATTAGCACTTTGAAAGAGATCCAACAAGGAATGGAGAGAGTGTGTGGGAATATGAAGCACATTTCAAAAATCTCTTTTGAAACTATCTTATGATATTCACCCCTCTCAACATGCTCAATGGTTTGTTGGGGATTGATAACACCATTCAGAAGAGCACTTTTGCACAAGACATTCACAGACCCGCGTGAGGCCTTGGAGGCTGCCCTGCTTGCTGAGGCTATTAGAAGTGTAGATACCAGTGTTAGCCCTTTCCTTGAGGCTCAGATTATTGCAATGGCCAAGCAGTTGGAAAATCTATCTGCGAACTCAACGCATGAGATTTGAAGTGGTATGTGGTGCATGGATTGTGAGATAGAGGGGCACAAAAGGAAATTTTCCCTCGAAGGTCGGTATGCGCCATGGTAGTAGATTGTGAAATTTTCCACGTGGATCATGATGCAAGTAGGTGCCCACTACTACAACACGTGATCCATAAGAATGTGTCTTACTATTACAAGATCTTTACCTCTACGACCCATGACACCAAATATTGTAGGCTAATTGACTAGATATATGATGCCATTGATCTTGGTGTGTGCCAGACTAGCCTTGCAAGCAGTTCTAAGGATGATGATCACCACTATGAAGGGTGCACAGATGGAGAAGTACATGGAAGAGGTTTCCATAGAGGATTTCATGGTCGTAACAACCATGGAGGAAGAGGTGAGTTCTCGTAAGGAACTGCTTTATAATTGTGGGTCTATAGAGCATTATAAGCGTGAGTGTCCTAATCTATTGCAATGATCATGGTGCGGAAAGAAACATAAGTATGAAGAGTTCCATGAGATGTTTGAGCACATGAGCCAACAACATCAGATATACAAGGGCGCTAGGATGGTAAGCATAAAGAAGGCCAACTCACAATGGATGCTAAGAGTGGTGTGTGAGTTAAGACTAGAACCTATACTAGTGATGATGCAAGTAGAGGTCACGCACACCAGGGAGATACCAAGAAAAATAACATTGGTTACAAGAGAAGAAGTGGTACATGGGAAGTATCCGGACCCTACTCATAAAAAATAAGTGTATCAAGAGACTATGGATGTGATTCAGAGTCTACAAGGAGAGATCTAAGTGTCTGAAGGAGCAATCAAGGCATCAAGAGAAAAGGAATAATGTTGAGGCTCTGAAGGATCTAGATGAGGTTAGGGAAGTATGCAAGATGTTAAGGCAAGATAATATCATTCCCTTTCTAGGATAATGGCTATGGGAGAAGGTACCATACTGGAGGAGAGCGCGAGAGATAGGTTCGCATGCTAACCTTCCTCCCCATAGCCTTGACTATGATAAAGAGATCAATTTAAAAAATTTTGTAGATGGATGGCCACAGTAATATTCGATCAAATGGGCATGGAAGTAAATGTTCTCACCTTGGATGCACGACAACAAATGGGAAGTCCCACATTATAGCCATCTTTGAATGTGTTTTATATGGTAAACAAGATGAAGGCAATGCCCATTGGTGTCTTGAAGGATGTGGTTATCACTATTCAAGGGGCCAAGTTCACTGGAGACTTTGAAGTCTTGGTGTTAGCCGAGGTGGATAACTTTCCAAAGCATTACTTAGGCACCCTTGGTGTTACAAAAACAATGCCGACCTATGGTTTAACAAGGGGTATATCAGTTTTGAGAACGAGAAGGAACGGGTCATCATCCCCTTGAGTGATGGGAAATTAGCACCCTATATTGAGCCCTTGGGAGAAGAAGTCCTTAATAGAATCTATGTGTGCTCTATCAGAGACCCTAAGATAATTCATCCTATAGAAGGAGTTATCCAATTTGAAGATGCTCAGTTTATGAATGATACAACTAGTGTAGCATGTGACAATTGGGCACATGGGACTTATGAATTAATTGGGAGACAGTTGAGAGGATTGGTGACAAGGGTAATAAAAACACACTCATCAAGCGTTTAGGAGGAAAGAAGTTACCAAGTTTCTATGGAGGATCTAACCACTGATGATTTCTTATAAGAAATGGAGGCTCAGTGGAAAAATGATAATGAAAGAAGACGTATGCTCATCTATAACTTGCTTGGGGACCTGTAACATGTTGGTGGGAGACACATCGTGAGAAGCGTGTTCCTTTTTATGTTTTCGAGAAGCAAAGTGTCCACTATCACACAAGACTACCATGGCAAAAGAACTGCCTCGTGTCATATCCAAGCATGTGAGAAGGCCTGGATAGAAGGTGTAGAATCTTTACCACCTTCACTATGGGTGCATAAGTTGTATTCCACCTTACAAGGTTGTGCACGTGCATGGTAAATTCACTCATAAATGCTCCATTAGATAGGGATCGGTAGGTTTTGGTGGCTGATCTTATTCAATATTTCAAGTATCGGAGTACAAATCCATCAGTGGATAAGGTGTTATAAGTGGTCAAGTGCCTTACTAATGGGAGATAGCGCTATGGCGGAAGATAAGATACTTGAGCTATTAGGTGAACCTAGTTTGGAGATGCATTTTGATGAGGAAGAATTAGAAGAAACACAACTTGAGTGTGCGTGTGAGGAAAAGGAAAAAGGAAAAATGGTCTATGTGATAGATGGTGAAGAAATGGAGAGTCTAGATGTTAACCATTCTGAAGGTATGTGTGAAGTTAGGGATAGCACGAGATGAGTGAGTGTGCACCTACCATGAACCCTTGAAGAAAAATAAGGTTAACATTGGTTCTGAGGTAGAACCTAAGGAAGCTATCATTGGGGATTATTGGTTAGAGAAAGAAGTTTCTAAGATCATTGACCTTTTGTGCGAGTTTTAGGATTTGTTCCCACGTGGGTACCATGAGCTCAAAGGTGTTCACCACTTCTTAGGGAAAATTATGATCAATTTGAATTAAGGTCCATGCCTAATTTGGAAGAGATCGTATCAGATGAATCCAAAATTGTGTGTACGGGTCAAGGAGGAGATAGACAAGATGATAGCATTAGGCATCATTGAGGTTATGGAGAAATCAAAATGGGTGAGTCCAATGGTCATAAATATTAAGAAGGATAAGTATTTTTATTTATTAAAGGGACTTGAATGTAGTATGTGTCATTGACCCTTTTCCAACCCCCTTCTTGAAGAAATTCTGAAAGGAGTAGCAGGTGTGAGGTCTATTCTTTTACATATGGGTTCTCAAGGCATCACCGGAGTTAGAATTGTAAAGGAAGGCTAGGTGAAGAAAAATTTCGCCCCTGAATGGGGAAGTTTTACCTACACAATCATGCCTTTTGGGCTGAATAATGTGGATGTTGTGTTCTCACACATCATGGTACAAACCTTCCAGGACTTCGTCCATAAAGTTCTTGAGTCTATCTCGATGACCTGGACGTGTATGGGCTAGTAAAAGACCATTGTGACAATTTGAGGCTGATGTTTGAGAGATGTCGGCGGTTGAGGATATCCTCAACATTAAGAAGTGTGTCTTTCTTTACTCGATTTAGAACCTTGTTAGGGCATATTATATGTAAGGAAATCTTACTAGTGGATACAACCAAAGTTGTAATTATTGTGGGATTGGGGAGCCTACCGGTCGGAGCGCATCATGCGTGGATTCCTTAGGCATACACAGTACTACAGAAATTTATTAAGGGATATGCCAATATCATTACTCCCTTAGAGGAATTACTTAAACACAAGAGTGCCTTTCACTAGGAGAGGCACAATAAAGGGATTTTACACATTGAAGGAAAATCTTGTTACTGCACCCATATTATGCTTTCTCTCTTGGGAGAAGCCCTTCCATGTGCATGTTGATGGCTCAGAAAAAACCATTGGAGTAGTACTGGCACAACCTGGTGAGGGGATTTTTGATCACCCATTGTGTTTTTCTAGTAGGAAGTTAACACAGTAGAAAAAAATTACACAACTCGAGCGCGAGGCAATCACAATTATCTATGCCTCGCATAAGTTCAAGTAGTAATGTTGGCGACACCATTTAGATTATACACTCGACCACATGGTACTAAAGTACTTGGTAAACAAGCCCATTTAACAGGGAATATATGCCATTGGGTCCTATTATTTCAATAATTTATGTTTTTAGTTGTGGTAAAACTAAGAAAGAGTAATTCAAGACATGATCATCTTTCAAGAGTTGACTTAGTGGAGGACACACAATGTTGTTTAGATTACGGCGTGCTCCCTCTAACTTAGAATATATTGCAGTGTTTACGTGGCACCAAAAGGAATGAATTATTTGGAGATAAATTAGTTGGTTATACGCATCACGCATTGCATGTTCATGAGTGCATTGCAATCTTGGAGGAAGTGTATGGTGTGATTTTGAGAGGTCACTATGTAAGAAATTTAACCATGTAGAAGATTCTACTTGCGAGGATTTGGTGGGAGAGTATGTACAGGATTGTATTGAGTTTTGTAAGGCTTGTGACCATTTCCAACACCTTAGAAAACCTAGAAAGAGGGTTGAAATTCCCTTGCAGTGATAGCTAGCACTAAACCATTTAAAAATTAGGAAATTGAATTATTAGGGCCAATTTCACCTACCACACACTGGTTCACATTATTTGTTATCAAAATTTCACCCCCACAGGTAAATTTCGATAACATGCATCAATTCTCGGTCCCAAAAAAAAATTGATTGATTCGGGGCCAAAATTCATGTTTCGGGGTCCCCTCGGTTTTCTAACTCCCAGTCGAAGTTGGAAGGAGAAAGCTCGAGAAAGTGCGGAGAAGGTTGCGAGAAAGCAAGTAGTTCGGGCGGAAAATTTGTGAAAATCGGCTAAGTCGAGTCCGGCACAAGTTGGGACAAATGGGACAAAAGTGCGAACCTTGCCCGAACCGGCCGAAATGAGTCGAGTCGGCCCTAAAGCATTTGGGACAAGTGGGACGAAATACGCGTGGGCGCGAAATGCCGGTTCGGGCGAGAAAAAATTGGCTGAGAGAGGCGCAAATGGGACCTTGCGGGACAAAAGAAAACCGGCGAAACGGCCGAAAAAAGGGTCAAGTCGAGTCAGAAGCAAGCAAAGTGGGACAAGCGGGCAGAAATACCCGATCCGGCCGAATCGGCGAAATTGTCCCAAAGGTCAAAATCAAAATAGGGCGTCAGGGACAAAAAGACCGAAATACGCGAAGAAGCCGAAGGAGCGAAAGCCAATCAAAAGGTGCCACGTGTCTTTGGCCAAATGAGGGACAAGGAAGCCCATTTCAGATGGATCGGAGGTTTTGTCCCAAGCGGCCTTTGGGGCGTCGGGGACGGATGGGCGAAGTGAAATGCGCGGAAGACCCGGCAGGCGAGAACCATTGAGAAATTGCCACGTGTCATCAAGAGAAGCCAAAAGGTCAAAGGGCAAGGTTTGAAGCGCTGGCAGAGCAATAGAAATTGGACACGTGTCGATGGAGCATAGAAGTGCGGAGCTCGGGAGGAGTTGGAAAGTTTGGCCAAATCTAAGCCAAAAAGGGTGAAAGTGAAGGAAGACCCGGCGGGTTCGTCGACCAACCAACCAATGCATGCCACGTATCCCTAGTGGCGGGCGTGGGAAAAATGTGGAAAATGTTCAAGAGCACCAAAAGTCAAAATTCAAGAGAGAGCCGCTTGAAAAGTAGAGAGAGAGAGAATTATTCGGCGAATCGGCGAGGTGCCACGTGGCGTCCAGTGGCGAGTGCGCGGGAAAATATTTTAAAATTCGTTTTGATACATTAGTGCCCTAAATCTTGGATCGCCATATCTTTTGATCGAGCTCGGATTTCCACGTTCTTTATATCAACGGAAAGCTGTTGAGATGCTCTACATGATTCTGGGATCAATCTCGAGTTTTGGTGCAGTTTGAAGAGAGAAAATCGAGAAACAGCTCTGACGTGTGGTAATGGCCAGAAGCGACCTTTCAACAACCTGTTTTAATGCTAATAGGTCGCATTCTTCTTCTGCACGGCCAGAAGTGACATTTTAGCGGCCAGATTAATGCAAATGGGTCGCATTCTCCTCCAAATCAGTCAAAGTGATAGGGTATGGGTTTGTAAGATCCTCCATGCTGATTTAATGCATCTGCAGTCAATGAGGAATGGGCTTGCACGTTTTCCCACGTTTTCTGTCCCCTGGGCTCGACCCATGCAATGTAAAAGCCAGATTTGGCTCATTTTTAAAAAAGTTGTTCATTCTTTCTGCTCGGCCCTCCCTTCTTTTCTTCTCTAGGGTTGAAAATGGAGTTCGAACCTCCTCCCTTTCTCTGTAATGGCGTTCCTGCCTTTTACCATTAATGGAATGATGTTCTGTGCAAACCTCTGGAGCAACAAAACGTGTTCTGTGATGCATTTGTCCATCCTCTCTCGTTTTTGCTTGTCTTCTTCTTGCCTCTCTTCATTGCAGGTGTCTGTGCATGTTTGAATGTTCATTGCAGGTCTGGAGCTGTGTTCATGGAGTTTTGGGACATTTTCTGTGTGAAATCTATCCTTGGGGTTGTGATGCTTCTATCCATCCTTCCCAATGGCTCACCTCTCTTTGTCCCATGGCAGTTTTGATAGATGTTCAACATTCTCCTTCTCTGGTGTATCACCGTTTTAGTGTAGGCTTTTGCTGTTCTTCCCCTCTCTCTCTCTCTCTCTGTCTCCTTGGCATGGTTAGATTAGGATTAGATTAGCTTGCCTGCACTGGAATAGCTTGTGGCAGGTAGTTTAGGAGCAGGAACCAGCCTTCTCTGGAGATTCCTCTCTCGGTTTTACAAGTCCCACGCTTGGAGAGAGGTTTCCATGTTGTCTTGCAATCACTGCTTTGGATGCACGAACATCAACCTAGAAGCTGATGTGCGTCGAGTCTTTGTGATTTTGCACTAACAGTTTTGGCACGCCCGGTGGGACCTTAGAGGTCTTTCACTTCATCTTTTGCAGGTTGATGTGTTCCTGTGAAGATTTCAGCCTTTGGAGGCACTTGCAAACACATCTGGCGACTCCATCTGATCAGCAACCCATTTCTCTGAGCTTGCAGACCCGTTTCCATACATTTTCATCCATCTTTCTTTCCATCCCTTTCATTCTTTTCCATTCCATGAAGTTGTGCAATCATGACTTCATTTCCATCATGGATTTCATCATCAACAACAGTATATTCCACCTCCAACACATTTTGCAAATCCTCCAAATCAGCATTTTGAGCAGATTCAAGATCAGTGTGCATACCCATATGAGCAGCAGTGCCAAAGTCAGTTTGGCTATGGAGCTTTCCAAGAGCAAGGGTGTGCATACAATGAAGACCATCAGATCCAAGATGCTGGTCTGTTGGAGAAAATCCAAAAGATGGAGGAGGGGATGGTGCAGTCCAGGGCTCAGGCACAGATGAGAGCATTTGGAATCAGTTGTGGAGCACCCTGTCCATGGTGGGACCTTTTCCAAGCATTACTGCCCTCGGGAGAGCTTGACTTCATGATTGCAACGCTGCCTTTGCTTGCAAAGTGGATTGAAGAAATAGAAATGTATGAGAGAAGTATTCAACAACCTTGTCAACAGGTAAACACACCATCTCATGCCTTTTCTTTTCCTCTTTCCCAATCTGTTTCATTTCAGCAGTGTCAAGTTTCAAACCCTCCATCTGCTGTCCCAAGTGTTGAATCCATGTCTCCACCTCTCAGTCTTCCACCGCACCTCGATTCTTCTTTCCTCTTCCCTTCCAAACAGTCATCCCCTCCACAAGAGCTAAGAGAAACACCCCCTCCTCCAAAGAAACAAGAGGTTTCACCTCCTCCACCACCACAAAAAAATGTCAAATCAGTTGAGTTTCAACCCATCCCTCCTCTTGCATTCCCAATCCATGTTGGGAGGATGAAAATCAGAATGCTAGTCAAGGAAAACAACAGCAAAAAGAGAGTGCCAACAAAGATGAAGAAATTCAAAATCTGAAGAGTTGGGCTCTTAGATTTGGGATGACAAAGATCCCCTTGATGGTTAAGCCTACAGAAGAGGCTAGGGTTGGAGAAAAAATGGTGGTCAGGACTGATTCTGTTGCAGCAGAAGAAGAAGATCTTGCAGTCCCAACTTGTCCTCTAGAGCAGCAGATTGAAGAGTTTGACTTGACAAACTTCATGCTGGAGAAGGAGTTCAATCAAGAGCAAGATTGCCTTCAAACATTGGAGGAAGGAGAAGCTGCTCCAAATCCAAAAGAAGAGGAGCACAATCTAGCTATGGAGGAGAAAAACGCAGATCCAAGGGCTTTGAGCACAAAGCAGGTTACAGAAGAACCTTCAGTTCTTCTTTCCACTTCATCTCTCTCAAGTTCTAGCTTTGAAAGGAGTTTGATCTCTCAAACTCAATATTGGAAGTGAAGGAAACCATGGTGGTCAAGTTGCGAGACAAGAGAACACCATGGAGGAAGTTGAACAAGAAAGCAGCGGGACAATGAGGCGGTTTACCTATCGGTTTTGGAGGACTATTTTGATGAAGAAGAGCGGTTGAGTTTTCACCATTCTCTCTTTCATCATCCACATTCCAAACACGAGCTGCTGCCATGAAGGAGAGCTTTCATTTGCAGCGCACTGCATCTTACAACACCCTTTGGAATCAAAATTGGAAGATTCTAATCTTCCCTGTTCTTCATTGGAGAAGAGAAAGGGCGAAGAAGGGTCCTACCATTTCTTCCACGTCATCCATTGAGAGGGTCTACAAGAAGACTCCATTCTTGGAGTTGAAAATCACAGCAATGGGCATATCAAATGGATCGGACCTTGCCCAATCAGTGTACTTGGCTTCATTGGAGCAAGGAGAAAGCAAAACCGGTCATGCTTGCTTACGAGCATGAGGGCGAGCTACAAAGTACCGAGGATCAGCTGCTTTATACCTCTTGATCAAATGCGAGCAACTAAAAGAGGTATTGGATTTTTGATTGATACCTTGATGATTTGGATAGAAGACCGACTTCTTGTTGATTTTCCATCCATCAAACAGCCATGATCGAGTGCAAATCAATTCCATGGCTGCCAATTTTGAAGAAAGAAGCTATTTCTCTGACCGATTTGCGGGATTTGTTTAGCTTGCCTTTGCTTCGATTAGAAGTAAGTAGCTAGGTTTGCTTTCAGCGAGAAGAAGTGCTTGTGCACACTCTGCATGTTCCATTTGGGGCATGTATGATTTTTGATTTTGTACATAGTTTTTGGTGTTGCTGGTTTTGCTCTTTGCAGTTCATTTCAGTGGCATCTTGGTGAAGACACTCAGGTTGATGGGTTTCCAAGTGGCTCGAGAGGAGGTTTTCAAAGTTCAAATCAGTTGTAGGTTGCGACTCATGACTCCATGCCCAATGGATGCTTGAGCTGCGATCATTCATCTAGCGGCGAGATGCCCCCCGAGTCAAATTGTTATCAAAATTTCACCCCACAGGTAAATTTGATAACATGCATCAATTCTCGAGGTCCCAGAAAAATTGATTGATTCGGGGCCAAAATTCATGTTTCGGGGTCCCCTTAGTTTTTTTCTAACTCCTGGTCGAAGTTGGAAGGAGAAAGCTGCGAGAAAGTGCGGAGAAGGTTGCGAGAAAGCAAGTAGTTCGGGCCGAGAAAATTTGTGAAAATCGGCTAAGTCGATCCGGCCAAGTTGGGACAAATGGGACAAAAATACGCAAACCACCGAACCAGCGAAATGAGTCAGTCGGCCCCAAAGCATTTGGGACAAGTGGGACGAAGTACGCGGCGGCGGCGCGAAATGCCGGTTCGGCCAGAGAAAAAAAATTGCGAGAGGCGCAAATGGGCCGCGGGACAAAAAGGCGAGCGAAGCGGCGAAACGGCCGAAAAGGGTCAAGTCGGTCGAAGCAAAGTGGGACAAGCGGGCCAAAAATACCCGATCCGGCGAATCGGCGAAATTGTCCCAAAAGGTCCAAAATCAAAATAGGGCGTTCGGGACAAAAAGACCGAAATACGTGAAGAAGCAGAAGGAGCGAAAGCCAATCAAAAGGTGCCACGTGTCTTTGGCCAAATGAGGGACAAGGAAGCCCATTTCGGGCGGATCGGAGGTTTTGTCCCAAGCGGCCTTTGGGGCGTCGGGACGGATGGGCCGCCAAGAAATCGCGGAAGCCGGCGGGCGAGAACCATTGAGAAATTGCCACGTGTCATCAAGAGAAGCCAAAAGGTCAAAGGGCAAGGTTTGAAGCGGCTGGCACGAGCCAATAGAAATTGGACACGTGTCAATGGAGCATAGAAGTGTGGAGCTCGGGGAGGAGTTGGAAAGTTTGGCCAAATCTAAGCAAAAAGGGTAAAAGTGAAGGAAGACCCGGCGGGTTTCGTCGACCAACCAATGCATGCCACGTATCCCTAGTGGCGGGCGTGGGAAAAAATGTGGAAAATGTTCAGAGAGCACCAAAAGTCAAAATTCAAGAGACTGCCCCGCGAAAAGTAGAGGAGAGAGAATTATTGGTGAATCAGCGGGTGCCACGTGGCGTCAGTGGCGGTCGCTGGGGAAAATATTTTAAAATTCGTTTTGATACATTAGTGCCCTAAATCTTGATCGCCATATCTTTTGATCGAGCTCGGATTTCCCGTTCTTTATATCAACGGAAAGCTGTTGAGATGCTCTACATGATTAGGATCAATCTCGAGTTTTGGTGTAGTGTGAAGAGAAAATCGAGAAACGGATCGGCGTGTGGTAATGGCAGAAGCGACCTTTCAACAACTTTGTTTTAATGCTAATAGGTCGCATTCTTCTTACGCAGCGGCAGAAGTGACATTTTAGCGGCCAGATTAATGCAAATGGGTCGCATTCTCCTCCAAATCAGTCAAAGTGATAGGGTATGGGTTTGTAAGATCCTCCATGCTGATTTAATGCATCTGCGATCAATGAGGAATGGGCTTGCATGTTTTCCCGTTTTTGTCCCACAGGCTCGACCCATGCGATGTAAAAGCGATTTGGCTCATTTTTAAAAAAAAGTTGTTCATTCTTTCTGCTCGGCCCTCCCTTCTTTTCTTCTCTAGGGTTGAAAATGGAGTTCGAACCTCCTCCCTTTCTCTGTAATGGCGTTCCTGCCTTTTACCATTAATGGAATGATGTTCTGTGCAAACCTCTGGAGCAACAAAACGTGTTCTGTGATGCATTTGTCCATCCTCTCTTGTTTTTGCTTGTCTTCTTCTTGCCTCTCTTCATTGCAGGTGTCTGTGCATGTTTGAATGTTCATTGCAGGTCTGGAGCTGTGTTCATGGAGTTTTGGGACATTTTCTGTGTGAAATCTATCCTTGGGGTTGTGATGCTTCTGTCCATCCTTCCCAATGGCTCACCTCTCTTTGTCCCATGGCAGTTTTGATAGATGTTCAACATTCTCCTTCTCTGGTGTATCACCGTTTTAGTGTAGGCTTTTGTTGTTCTTCCCCTCTCTCTCTCTCTCTGTCTCCTTGGCATGGTTAGATTAGGATTAGATTAGCTTGCCTGCACTGGAATAGCTTGTGGCAGGTAGTTTAGGAGCAGGAACCAGCCTTCTCTGGAGATTCCTCTCTCGGTTTTACAAGTCCCATGCTTGGAGAGAGGTTTCCATGTTGTGCAATCTGCTGGATGCACGAACATCAACCTAGAAGCTTTGATGTGCGTCGGGGTGCTATGATTTTGCACTAACAATTACATCATCACTGTATCTTGACTACTTGACAAGATGGGTAGAGGTAACGCCTACTGAGGATTACAACGTAGTGATAACAACTAGATTCTTATGGGAAAACATAATCAGTAGGTATGGATGTCTGTTGAGTTTAACAAGTGATAGGGGTACACATTTTCTAAATGAAATGGTTAGGATTTTGTTGGCAGAGTTTATGGTGGCCCATCATAAGACCACCCCTTATCACTCGTAAGTGAATGGGACTACTGAAGCATTTAACAAGATACTAAGTCACACATTAACTAAAATTTATGATGTTGGTGAAAAGATTGGGATGACAAGGTATTAACCATTCTATGGGCATACAAGATAATCTACAAGATATTAAACAAGGCCACACCATTTTAATTGGTGTTTGGCACAAAGGTTATTTTGTCGAGTTGAATTTATGCTACCATCACTACGTATAGTGCACATGGACTGGATTAGCTGATGAACAAGTGCTCAAAGAAAGAATTGATAAGTTAATGTAGCTAGATGAAAGGTGATCACTTGCTAGATGGAGTCAAAAGATAGAGAAGGCAATACAAAAAGCATGACATGATCATCATATTAAAAAAACAATTTGAGGTTGGGTAAATGGTTTTGTTATATGATTCTAAATTTTTGCACCATCCTGAGAAGTTGAAATTCCATTGGATGGGACCATACATCATCACGTACATCCTTGATTCAGGTGCTTTCTAGTTACAAGTGCTGGATGGGACGAGATTACCAGGCCATTTCAATGGGAGTAGGTTGAAGCCCTACTATAAATAAGTCTTCCTTGTGTTTGTAAATAAGGCAATTTTTCCAGTTAGCCTAGGATTTCCCTTAATGCATTTCTTTTCCTTGTGTTTTCCTTTCTTATCACTTGTTCCTTTTATTGTGTTGTTTTTGTGCACCTTTTACACGGTAACCACATTTATTTCTAAAGATGCGTATGCGCATGAGAGGACTGCACATCTATTTTAGTGTGGGGTGGAGTAGAATGAAGAGAGAAAGAAGTTGGTAGTAGTTGTGATGGCCCAGATTGAAAGATAAAAAACACGTAAGGTAGAAGAGCATGTGGGGAAATGGTGGAAAAAAATTAGTGTCAAGAAGGATTTAACAAAGACCATGTACAAAGGATGAAAATCGTAGGAACAACATGAGGTAGGTGAGGGAAAAAATCAGGTTGACAGAAGAAGTTCCTTACGTAGGCTGCTGAGACATGTGCATAATAGTCTTTAGTCGGTAAGGATTTTTGTGTGCGAGGAGAAGGTTATAGAGGGTTTTTTTTGCACATGATTTTATGCATGTGTAAAGGTGCTTAAGATCGGATTTAGTGGAAAAATCTGCATTTAATGTTGAGTACATTGGTAGGTGGCATAGCATTTACTATGGGAGATAGACAAAAATCTATAAGTAAAGGGTCGGGCACATCATTATTTACCTTGCTATTATAATGATATTGAAGAGCTCTTAAAAACTTGGGCATCTGTGAAGAAATATTTATGTGAAGAAAGAAGAGTTAAAATATGAAGTGCATGACTAGGGTGATATATGAACTAGAGTGGAAGGAGTACACGGGCATAGGGAAGAAGGTTTCAATGGAATACGTTGTCTTGTGGAAGATTTTTCTAGGTTAGGGTTTTGTAGCTAGGGCATGGGAATAGAAGGATTTTTGCAGAGTTGAGCCATATATTTGAGCAGAGTGAGGAAGGAGAGGAAATATTTTATTCTTTTAACTTGATAAGAAGATGACACTAAAGAAGGTGACCATTTCACCTAAGAAGGAAAGGAAAAGGAAAACAAGCTGCCACCACCGGTTTAATGAAGAATGTTGTGTGGAGATTCGCAATACCCGTATGGGGTGTTACTTGGGAAAGAATGGGTATCCCATGTGAGGAAGATGGCCATGAGTGACTATAATCATTACACAAGTACCATAGAAAAGGAAATGGTGCTAGAGTTGGTTTGTCCAATAGATAAGAGGACATTAGAGGGGATGCCAATCTACAGTGATGAGGTGAAGGTAAAATTGAAGAAGGTCAGGCTACTACAACTATTTGAGTTGCCCTATTTTGGAAACTTAAGTGTTATACCAATGGCTGATGGTGCACATGCATGAGGACCAATTCTACTTTGTGGGCCGTAGAATGCGCATAACTCACCAACTCGTCTCTAAGTTTATTTGCCTTATCTATAAAGGGGATTCATTAGATGATGACCCAAAGGATAAAGAGGCTATAAAGAATACCATGGAAGAGTATGATTATAAAAAGGTTCACATTACTTAGATAGCTAGATATCCCCGACCTATGATGAGAATGGTCGCATGCACAGTAACCAAGTTGAATGGGTAAGAAAGGTGGACAAAAATAAAAAGGCATGGTTGAATGTATTCCAAAAATTTCAGAAGGAACCATCTATAACTTGTCTTCATATATTGCAAAAGATATCATCAATGCCACATAATGAGATAATATAATGTTTGGCAATGTTCTTCTCACCATCTATCTTCTTGAAAATTTGAGTGCACGATGGACCAGAGAATTTCATATGGGAGTATCCAGATGAAGATCCCTCCACCACAAATAGGTTTGATAAATACACATGTGATACCATGATGGCCGCCAACAAGGCATGCTTGGAGAAATGGTACAAGTGAATGCATGATGCATTCAGGGTTGAGTGGAGGATACCATAATAATTTCCAACACTAGTAAATGGAGAAGTTGAGTTCATTATCTATCAACATTTCTGCATTGGTAGGTTCACTCTCATTGGATGGGACCAAGAGTCCATGGTGTAAACTACCTTTCTCTTTCACTACGTAGTATTTCCAAGCAGGGGTAAATTTCTTCAAGGAAGCTAAAATACTAAGGTTCAACCTTAGCGAGGTGGACTAAGACCACTGCAATTTTTAAGGAAGCTAGTCTATATAAAAAGTGCACTTATGTGGAGAAGTATGTCTCCCATGAGGTGTGCATGACAAAACCCTTGATGTTACCAATTTCGAAATGGCTGCATGACAAGAATATACTTGCACATTAGGCCCAAGTATGAAAAGAGATATTACTTGGAGAATGATGTATCCATCCTAGAGGATCCCACTGGTAGGAAGAAGATTGTGCCAAAGAAGAGGGAAAGGGAAGAGACCCTAGAGAAATAGGCATTAAAGAAGAAAACACCAAGTGTGCGAGAAAACACAATCTATGGGTGTGCAGAATCGGGCATCAAGCCAAGTACATATGCACACATGAAGAAATATACCATCAAGGAGAAGGAAAAGACACCTTGAGGAAGAGGTTCCGAGAATAAGAGTCGCTATAAAAGGAATCACATGTTGGGGAAGATGAAGAAAGCCCAATTAAGAAGAAAGCAGAAGGTAAGTAGGGAAGGTAGACTTGGAGGATACGGAGAGCTTGGAGGCTTATAGAGGAGAAAGAGATGATGACAAGGATGAAGAGGTTTGGAAGTACCATCCATGTATGATGTACATGATTCGGAAGAAGAAGGAAATGAAGAGAAGAATGGAGAAGAAGAAGGTGCTTAAGGAAAAGGGGAGAGTGAAGAAGTAAATACTAAGGATCAGAGGACCCCCAACCTCACCAAGGAGTAGATAGAAGAGGCCATAGAGAGAGAAGTAGTGGGCATAATAGAGAAGTTAGTGGAACAAGAAGTGGAGCGGAGCATGGATGAGATACTCAAGGAGATATAATAAGAGAGCATAGGAAAGGAGTATGGCAGCATGGGCGGAGACCCCGGCTAATAGGAAGCTTTCCAAAGGTTTTTCTCATAAGAGGAAAGAGCATGGTAGTAGCACAAGGAAAGGGAATGGGTTATATCCATGATCCAAACAAGGTATTTTCACACATGGGTCCAAATCACCATCCCTACATACCAACTCCTATAAATGTCTTCATTCGAAGATTAAGGCACATACCCACAAACCAGGAAAATGCTATCTTGGGTATTTGAGTCCCATGTTGATGAACCTGAGTTCAAAGTTAACCAAGGGGTGCTGATGAAGGTGTTGGAGACCAAAGGTATAAACCCACTAGTGAATGCTCAACAATTGTTTGATGAGAAATTTTGTAATGTGCTCAACAAGGTTTCAATTGAAGTTGAGGCAAGGCTCTTTGGAAGGAATGACCGGGTAATATTCCTAGAAGGGGAATTGGAGAAGAAAAAGGAGGAGCTCATTGAAAAGAGAAAGGATCTGAAGCAAGAGGAACTAATCAGCACATAATTAAGGTGCGAGATAAAGGAGGAAAAGGCAAGGGTACACGAGGTATATAAAAAGGTATAAATTATTACAGATGCTATTGTCTTAAAGCATCCAGACCTAGCACCACTCAAGAAGAAGTATGAGTCAACCTTGTAATGCTTGGAAGACCTAACTCGCATCCTCACCATGGAGAGGTAGCCTCTCACTTTGGAATCAATAGAAGAAGTGTTAGCACACCAGGAGAAAGAGGAAAAGATGAATGTTGTGGATATAGTCATTGGTACACTAAGGTCATTGCAATGTAAAGGCCACCACACATAGCCAAAGATTCTTATGACAATTACACACACAGAGATAGAGTGGCAAGAATTTTAGTTGCCACCCATGAGGTAGAACTCAAGGAGTTTCAGGAGAAGAATAAAGGAAATAGGGCAGAGTGGGATAAGATCTTGGCCAAGGTAGAGAAGAAGTCAGAAGCCATCGAGACCTTGAGAGGCTCGATCAAAAATTGACTGAAGGAATTATATCCTCATATCACCCTATAATGGATGCGTTGGACGACATCAAAAAGTAGTTTAGAAAACATTGTTGATACACTGAATGCTAAGGGTGATGAAATAGTATTTGAAGAGGTGAGCACCTTAGTAGGTGACCTATCAATAGGCATAGGGCAAGGTGGATGCCTGGGAGAAGATTGAGGTAGATATAAGGAAGGATTTCCCACTCATTCTTCAGCAATAAACAAATTCTTCTTCATTCCTCCATTCTTTATTTCTTCCATTTCTCATTCTTCATTCTTTCATTCTTTATTTCCAACCATTCAAAGTCCCACCATTCTTTATTCTTTAGAGAGGATGTTTTGAGGATAGAGAACAAGCTTAGTGTGGGGTGATGTTGGGCCTCAAAATATTGACTAAGTCCCAAAGGATGTGTGTGCACACGGGACTAGTGAAGAGAATGGTCACATAGGGCAAATCGTGTAGGACAAGGAGTTTTAGAAGGATTTAGTAGAAACCATGATGCGTGCGCGTAAGAAGAGAAAAGGATTTCGGGAATTATTCATATTTGGATTTCAAGAGGAAATTGAGGAAAAACGTGACCTGATTAGGCATTCTAAGTAGAAAAGGTGACAACATGGTGACTTGGTGGTCAAGGAAAAATATTACACACGTGGAACATCCCCAAAGACATCATTACAAAAATTAGGGAGCTCAGATCATAAGAAGCATGATCCATTGGAGGACCACCTTAACACTTGGTAAACAATCGATACTTTAGGAAGGCATGGAGGTGGGTGTTAAACCTATTTATAGAGATGCTCGGATAAAAGAAAGGGATATAGAAGAGAGGACCATCATGAGAGAGAATAATCTAGAGAGCCGAGGAGAATAAGAGGGCCATGGTGAGATAATCCATAACAAAGTAGGTGAAGCTTTGCAAAAATAGCGAGAATATTCTAGGGGTTGGGATTCTCATTAGAGGACTATATGAATGTTAGCATATCTAGGGGTTTGGGTCTACTAAATTTTTGTAATAGGGAATAATAGATAGAATTTCGATGCGTGATTCATGGTATATTGGTATGATATGACCATTTTTGATGTAATGTGGTTACTAAAATATAATCAACATGAATATATGATTATTTTCTAAAAATATTATTCATAGGTGTAAACCCTAGTGCCTTTTTCTTTATTTATGGATCAGATATACTATTTGTATGATGTTTCTTTTGTCATACGAATGGGTATTTTGGTGTAATGACTCATCCTATGATTTTAGAATATATGTATGGTCATTTAATTTTTGCACTTAATCTATCATCGATGACAACATCTTCTCACAATGCTCACATAAAGGAGGGGCTCGGTGCCCATGCACCTCGGGTGAGTGCCTAGCACCCGTTGGGTGATAGGTCGGCATGCATGGAGTTAGAAGGTTATTCTATGGGCATAAAAATGATTACAATTTGTTGATTAAGAACTTGTTGACTTGAATAATTATGATTACAATCTCTTCTTTTATGAGATATGGAAACATTCCACGACATTGAATAAGTGTTAAAAAACATTATTATGAGATATAAACCAAGATGGGAACATGATGATCTTCTCTGATCACAAGGTAGGAGTTAGGATATGGATATCACAACCTTACTCCTCTTGGCCTTCACAATTCACCTTCATGACCAAAAATCAACTTCAAGATACTTAAACATTTTCATGTTTGTCTGTTACTTGCTAAAATAGGTCTTCATCTTGCAGATAGAAGGATTTATCCTGAATGAAATTCTTGTCCTATGACCACCTATTGAACTAAAATATTGTGATTGCATATGCTTCCTCCTATGAGGTGTGAACACACTTCAAGGTGTTGAATGAGTGTTTAAGAACACTACTAAGTGAATTACAACATGTGAAATTGAGGTGATTTCCCATTCTTACAAACATGGTAATCCTTTTGAACACCATGTTAGAGTCAAAACATGGAGATCATCACCTCACTCTCCTTGGCTTCAAAATTCACCTCCATGACAAAGATGTCACCCTTTTGAATGGAATCAACTATAAGATGCTCAGACACCTTCTTTCTCATATGCTCCTCATTGAAATAGGTCCTTCTCAAGATACAATAATTACTCCATGAATGAAACTATGTGACTTTAACCTCTTGTTAGATAGAATATTTGTGGTTGAAATCTCCTTCTTTTGTGAGATGTAGGCACACTCTAAAGTGTTGAATAAGTGTTTAGAAATACTTTTTGAGATTTTCACTAAGTGGACCTATTATGACTTATTGATCTTGTAAAAATTATGGTATTAGGTTGAGGCACATTGAGAGTAGTTGATATGATGTAAGAGCATCACTATTTTTCACTTGGGAGGCTTAATTAATGATTACAAAGGTTGAAATAATCCATCAATATTTTGGCTTGGAGCTTCCTATGTACTTGGTCTCAAGCTTCCCGATTCACCTTAGTGATGAAGACATATCCTTATTGGATGAATTAAACCATGATGAATCCCTTATATGAAAATTAGGATGATTTGAATCATCCAAATTATTGCATCAAAGTGTGTCATACAAAATTCCCTTTTGGCGATGTTTGGGAGCCTATGAAGACTTTCTCTCCTTTTTGAATGACAAGACAACTTAAAAGCCTTGAAATTATGGGAAAATGAAAAGAGATATTCAAAATGTGAGTAAATACAAGTGATTTGAGCTCAATTGCAAGACTTTTCTATTTTTAAGACCTATCTAGGATAACTATTTTTAGTAAGTTTTCCCAATTTTACCTTTTGATGGTTTTTGCTTTTTGGAATGCACGGGTCTTTGAGAATTAACCATTTTATGAAAATTTCTAAATTTTTACATGAGAAGCCTTACACACTTTTATTTTTATAAAGGTGTCTTCTAGATGTCGGATTGCAATGAAATTGGTCTCAAAATTTTAGGTTTTACTTCAAGACCTTCTGCTCCATTTTTTGATGTTTTTCTCTCTAAAAATTCATAGATGGAAAGGAAACCTAAAGGTATTAAATTTTCACATGGATAAAATAAATTTTACAGATAATCCATGGTAGTTATCTTATGGTCAACTTGAAGGCATTTACGGAGAAATGCATTGTAAAATTTTGATGGAAATCGAGTGCATATTTTTGGAGATATGAACGTTCTTCATTTTTGGAGCATGGATGTCTTGAAAAGTCTAGAAGAATAAATGCAAAAAATGGAGGGTTTGGAGTGAATAACACAAAATTTTAAATTTTAAAAAATTACCAAGTATGTGAGGTGAGGGAGTTTAGTCATTTTTCTTGCAAGTTTTAACTCATGTTTGACTTGACAACTTAACTGGAGTGGGGATGTGGTTGAAGTTAAACTACACCAAATGCAAGAGGGAAAAATGGGACAAAATGTAAAAAAATATTTACTTACACCAGATGGTGAAAAGTGGAAGCTTCTGGTTCCTTTTAGATGAGATTCAAGGAGCTAGGAATGTTCATTAGGGGCTGAAATTTGGTCACCAGAGCTATAAATGAGTTTTCATATGACCAAAAGCTACATGTGAAGAATGGGGTTACACGTTTGGGAACCCATTTTCCCATTTTCACCTTGGGTACAATGGGGAATGTATGATTGAAAAAGTGTGACCTGGGTTTGAGATCATGAGAGGGGGACAAGACAAAAGGAAAGTTTGTGCATCTCAAAGGTGCAGAAGTGATGAGGAGTGAGTTGTGAAAGATGTTTTCCATGAGGGGGATAAATATTTTGTATCCACATTGTCAAATTTTCACCTTAGGAAAATACAAGGGGACAAATAGGGTGAAATTTTTTTGACTTGAGGGTCTAGGTACATGAAAAGTGGGGCTAGGAAACTTAAAACACTCATTTTCTCACCCTAACACCCAAAGTTGAGTTCTTAAGTGATGAAACTTCCAAATTGATGAGGGGTCAAAATTTATTGTCCCATTTTCCCCTTTTCACCTTAGGTAAAATCCAAAGGGTGAAAAAAATTGCAACAAAGGATTTTTCAAGTGCATGATGTCACCCATTGAGTGCATTTGAGGACATCGAGTGAGTTTTTTCACCCTAGGAGCATGAGAGATTGTTTTGGGGTCAAACCTTATATTATTTTCACTCAAAAAACATTTTGAGATCATTTACCAATTTTCAAGATCCAATTATGATTTATATTTCATTTTAAGGGCCTATGTCAATATTTACTTGAAGGGGTAGATTTATGAGTCTTCGAATAAAAGTGATGTTTCCATAATGTAGATGGTTCCAAGATATTTTTGGTGATTATTTTTTTCCTCCCAACTCCTTTCCTTTCACTATTTGATACTTCATTCCATGTGCCAAAAATTACCCGATGTTGCACAAGTTCTTCCTAACTTAAATTTCTTCCACCAAATTTTCCTAAACTTCCTTGGATGGCTTCATTATTCTTATACACCACTCTTAGATGATTTTAATCTTCCTGTAGATTCAAAGGGTGTTTACTAACTATAAAATGGTCCTTTTCTAAGCCTTCGAGGTTATTTATTCTTCCTTGAATCTCAATGACTTCATCAATCATCTTAGGAATATATCCTTACACATTTAAACACACTTGAAAATATTGTTAGAAAGTTTCTCTTAGCCAAAGTGAGGGTGGCTGAGGGAAGAATGGCTAGAGGAAGGGTTCATAATGATCGAGAGAGGAAATTTTCAAGTGGGGGCTTAGTTTTCATGACCAAAATTTTCAATTTTGCATGCTATACATTTAGCATGAAAAAAATTGGCTCTAGCTTAGGGAAATTAGACCGTAAGGGGTAATGAATAACATCAAGTATCTTGTGGGGTAGTATGCTAGTTCCTTTTTCATTGTGTTATAGAGTTGTCATACTAAAAACCAATAAATATATAAACACAACCAAGAAAAAACACACAAGAGAGAAAGGAAACACACAATGGGAAGGAAACCAAAAAAAGGAAACCATGATATAACATCCTAAATCACATATGGTACATGTGGGGATAACCCACTTTCACTATATCATTGATTTTACTGAATGTTTACCCATACATGGGTATCACTAAATGCCTTTGTTCTACAAACCATTGATTGGTTCCATGAAATATGACCCCTTTCTCAATTTCTTGAGAAATTTTTCATGATTGTTCTTATAAATGAGGGTCCACTTAGATACATCTCATTTCCTTCATTTATTTGACATCTTATTTCCATCTACTCATTTATTTCCAAATTCATTCCAATTTCTGATTTTCCATAACTTCTACGGAATGAGTTTTGATCATACATAGGATTTTTATTTTCATACCAAGGCTTATGATATTTAATAGGAATTTGAATTTTATTTTTTATCTTCTTCATGACCATGGTCTCTATGATATGGTTCTTATAATATGTTTTAAGAATTTCAAAAATATCACAAGCCTCTTGGTGTTTCATGTTTACGAGTTGCTTCAAACAAATATATTTCATACATTTTTATTCACCCTTGACATACTTCTTACTATGATGTGATATACATGGTGGTTCATCCTCCTGGAAATAAAATGAGCACAAGGTTGGGTATGAAAAAAAAACCACCATCTTCTCTATTTTTATCCATTTTGAGCCTCAAAATCCATTTTCATGATGAAAGCATCCTTTCCTTGAGTGGATTCAACCTTGAAATATTCAATCATATTCTTATTCATACATTCCTTATTGAGAGGGTCTTCATCTTGAATGGAATCATCCTTGGTGGAATCAAGCACCATTCCATCTATTGATAGGAAAGTGAGCACAAGGTTGGGGCTAAAATATCAAGATCATCATTTTCCCAATCTTGACCATCATGAGCTTGGAAATTCATCTCCATAATGAATTCATCATATTTTTTAGTAGATTCAAAACTTAAGAGGCCCAAATCATCTTGTCATTTATGCATTCCTTCTTGAAAAACTCATTATTTCTCAATGGGAAAGAGAAAGCTTTATACCATCATTTTCATACTCATTCAAACAAGTCTTCATGTTAAACCTTGAGAACATGATTTGAAACATGGGACTTTACTACCAATAAGTTGTTTGATATCACCCTTCTTGATCCATATTTCTTGTCATCTTGGGATTGCTTTTTTGTAAGCCAAGATTTTTATGACTTTCATCACCTATAAATAGAGAATCTGCATTTTTATTCAATGGGAAGTACATTTCATCAAATGTTTTCTCCATAAAATCATCATGATGTCTTCTAATTGGTTATCACACCTAGATACTCATCAATCAACATGGGCAGATCAACATCTTCTTATGAAGTTATGAAAAATTTTCCATACCTTGAATATTAAAAGAGTATGTTTTCCCTTGAGTCATCTAGTCTTTGAACCATGTATTTCATTTTCCTAATGGGAAGGAGCTTCTTCATCTTACCATTGACTAGGATGGTTTCATGTGACCAATCCATTTGTATTTATCCACCAACATCCCTACATAAGATTCATCTAAAAACATACCATACAAGGCTGACATGTCCACTACAAGTATTTTTAACATGATCTTCTTGTTGAGAAAAATTTAAATGCTACTTAAGCATCTTTGACCTAGCCAACAAGAGGTAATTATTTTGTTTCCATGGAGTAACAATGGTCTAAGTAGTGGGATTGAGGATAATTCAAAGATATTTAGCAACTTTTGTGGGCATGAAATTGTTAGAGGCACCAAAGCCAATAATATAGTTAATCAATTTATATTTGTTGACCAATAAAGATAGATAGAAAGGTTCTACCTTCCTAAAAGTGGAGGATGCAAAAGTGAGGATGTTACGAGAAGGAGCGGTATGAGGAGAAAAGGGTAGTTATTTGGTAGTGGTAATTTTGGAACATGAATTTGAACTACTTCCTTTGATAAAATGGAAAATTTTATCAAATTACTTGGGATGGGTTTTCAAGTACTCAGACTCATAAATTTGAACTTTGGATTTCTTGATATGGTCAATGATGTCAAAGGGTGGAGAAGTGATAGGAACATCAGGAACTATGGTAGCCTTAACAAGAGTAGGATTTGCATTCTTAGGATCAATAGAAGAAGAAACTGATTTAACAAGAGGAGATGAAAGAGACTTACTCAAAGATGTGGATGGATTCTTAACTGAGGTAGTATCAAGATTATTCTTGGTTGACCCCATAGAAGTGGAAGTGATGATCCTCATTTTGTTGTTTTTCATAGAGACATCATTTGATGATTCAAATTATTTGATTGGGTAGTAGAAGAAGAAGCTTATTTCTTTTTGTGAGAAAGTGAACACTACACAAGAGTAACTATTCATATTAGCCATGGATTCTTCAAAATATTCATCTAGTGAGTATTCAAAATACCCAATATTATCACATCCATATTCTTCTTCTTCTTTAACTTATGATTGAGAAATTTATTATCCTTCATATTCATAGGTTCCACATTTTACATTAAACAGTTAGAGCTTCCAAGGAAATCCTTTAGGATTCTCCTAATGATTTGATTCTGTTTTTTTTTGGCATGTAGAGAAATATCTTTCTTTAATGAAGTCAAATAATTGACCAATATTTTCATAAATGGATCATCTCTTTCATCTTTAGAAATTTTATACTTATTCTTTATTAATAGTTCTTGATTTTCCAGACATGATAAGATCATCTTCTACTTCAATATGGAAAGTTCTTGAGCATTATTTATATTATTTGGTTGAGCTCTCCATAGTATGTAACCAAAATTTATATAATGAGCATTCACAAAGAGAACTTGTAATTATATGTAGTGGGATGAGTACCAATAGAGAATATTGTTGATAAACTTATAAAAAAATTCTAAAAATTCTCTAATGGGATCTTATGGTTCTTTTTTATATAAGATAATTGAGAAAATAGGGTATGTGTGTCTTTCACAGTCTTGAATCTCACTTTAAACTTGGTTTTCATATTCATCCCGTTAGTAATTAAATGTGATGAAAAGTAGTAAAACCATTATGTAGAAACATCTTCTAATGATTCCATGAATAGAATTGAACAACAACATCTCCATGTCCCACTCAAGAATGCCACAGGATATGATGAAAGTTGTAATGTAATCATCTGGATGACATTATTTCCCATCTACATAGAATTTGGGAAAGTTATTTCTTAATCTTTTTGGTAATTCATGAAGTGGTGGAGCCAATGCTAGTACCAAAGGTAATTTCATGAGTGCGAGAAAGAAGTAAAAGTAGGAATGGTGTTTATGTCCTCATCAACCATAGGTGTAACCATATCTTAGAGGAAGAGTGTTCAATGGTTTAGGAGAGAGTGGGGATGAAACCAAACCAATAGGTGAAGACTCAAATGCTTGTTTGGAATTTATATGGGAGAAAGTGTGGAATTAGCTTGTTCTTGCAACTCAAATACAGGATTGTGAAATACCAAATGTCTTTCTCATGGTCATATTTAGTGAATATTTCTTCTTCCACTTTGTAAAATATTTTCTAACATGTAAATGGAAATTGGTATCCTAGAGAAATGGGTTTATAACATAAATCAGTAGTGAATTTTCAGTAATGAGTTTCTAGGTTTATGATTTTTTTGTTTTATGTTTTTTGTGATTTTCAAATATCTAATTTTTTTGTATTTTCATATATCTTTTAAGGGTGCACAAAGGGAAGATATTCCCCACAGTCACAAATTTTTTTAGTGAAATAATTAGTTGTAGTGCAAATTATTTATTTTCAACAATGGTCATGGGAAGAAGCCCCTCCTTCTTAGGTATGGGAGGCTCCCATTATTGAATATAAAATAACTAAAACTATGGGGTGGCTATTAGGCCAAGGATCACCAACTATACTTCATTAAACATGTGGCAAAATTGTTTGTACAATGTACAAGGGAGGACTCGACTTTGAGATAGGTAAATAGGAGTAGGAGAAATAGGGAGAGAGGAGTAATGTTGTGAGTAGGAACTTATAATGATTCTCACCAACATTAACCAGAGTAGGTCCACATTCAATTAGAATAATTCAACCATGTAATCAACAGTAAGACTAATAAATTAGAGACACAAATTTCTATAGATTCATTAATCAAGGACACAAAGTTACTTCTTGGTTTTATAATATCACAATGCTTGCAAAGTTGGAAAGAGAGTATGGAATAACATAGGAAAAGAAAGTAGATGTAAGAAAGTAGCTTTATTACTTGCAGTAGTAGTGAAATCCAATAACTTACAATAATCAACAATTTCTAACCCTTTGGAATGGAGAATCCATTCCAATTTATAACATTAAAACTGTCTTTTCATCTCCCCACATGAATTTTCACCTTTCCTCATCACTTGTGACCTTTCATATTCATAGGAATAAAAGTGAGCCTTTTTATTATTAATGAAAAAGGACTCTTACAATGTTAAGTTGAAGGTCACTTAAGTGAATAAGACAAAATAGTGAAAAAGTACATTCTTAATGAAGAATTAGAATATAGAGAGAGAAGAAAGAAAAGAGAAAGGAGGAGGGTTGATCAATCTAATGAAGATAAAGCCTCTTGATTAAGAACTTACTAACTTGAAGCACTATGATTGTAATATCTTCTTCTTTGAGATATTGAAACATTCTAGGGCATTTAATAAGTGTTTAAAAACATTGTTATGAGATATGAACTAAGATGGGAACATGATGATCTTCTCTGATCACAAGGTAGGAGTTAGGATATCAAGATCACAACCTTATTCTTCTTGGCCTTCACAATTTTCCTTTGTGACAAGAAATCAACTTTAAGATGCTCAAATATTTTCATGCTTTTACATTACTCATTGATATAAGTCTTCATCTTGTAGATAGAATGATTTCTTCCTGAATGAAATTATTTTCCTATGATCACCTTTTGAACTGAAATACTATGATTTCATATGCTTCCTCTTGCGAGGTGTGAAAAAACTTCAAGGTGTTGAATGAGTGTTTAAGAACACTACTAAGAGAATTGAAACATTTGAAATTAAGGTGGTTTCCCATTCTTTTTGAACTTTTGAACCAGGATAGAGTCAAAACATAGATATCATCACCTCACTCTCCTTGGCTTCAAAATTCACCTCTATGACAAATATGTCACCCTTTTTAATGGAATCAACTATAGGTTGCTTGGACACCTTCTTTCTCATATGCTCCTCATTGAAATAGGCCCTTCTTAAGAGACAAGAATTAATCTATGAATGAAAATTTGTTCCTTACCTACCTCCTATTGGATAGAAACATTATGGTTACAATATCCTTTTGTGAGATGTGAGCACACTCCAAAGTATTGAATAAATGTTTAGAAAATAGGTTGTGAGATTTTCACTGAGTGGACCTATGATGACTTCTTGATCATTTAAACATGATGGTTTTAGGTTGAGGCTCATTGGGGTAGTGGATATGATGTAGGAACATCACTATTATTCACTTTGGAGGCTCAATTCATGTTTGCAAAGGTTAAAATACTCCATCAATATTTTTCTTTGGAACTTCCCATGTACTTGGTCTAGAGCTTCCCAATTCACCTTAGTGACGAAGAAATATCATTCTTGGATGAATTAAACCATGATGACTCCCTTATGTGACAATTAGGATGAGTTGAATCATCCAAATTCTTTCATCAAATCATGTCACATATAATTCACTTCGAGACTTATGTTTCAGGATCATGTGAAGAACCTATCCCCTTTTTGAAGCATGAGATAACTTCTCATCCTTACAATTGTGGCAAAAAAAAGAGAGGTGAAATGTGAGTTAAAATAAGTTATTTGTGTTCAATTACAAGACTTAATATTTTTTGTAGTGTAAACACCCTAAAAGTACATGCATATTTCTATCATATTTCCATCCCATTACAATTAATTAAATTAATATTATCTTACTAAGTTGATTTCATCCCATTAGAATTAATTAAATTAATTCTATCCTACTAGAATACATCCCTTTAGAATTAATTATATCATTCCCTTTAAATGATTAAATTAACCCTTTAGAATTGATTAAATTAATTCTATAATTCCGTGGGAATTAATTAAATTAATTCCTAACACCCTTTAACTAATTTAATTAAACATTTATTTAATTAAATGGTTAATTATCCTCTCACAATTTATAATTAATTAAATTAGTTATTTAAATCTTATTTATCCACTCACACTCCACAACACTTCACTTCTATAACCCTATAATGGCGGGGGGAGCAAATCTGCACATATAACTATCTTCCCACACAAAATCAAAATAATCATTATGTTGCAAAGCTACAATTGCACATATCAAATCCTCTCGTTACTATTTAATAAATTATAATTATTAACCTATAACTCATTCAAACTATGATCTAAGATTCATGGCCTCACCCTCAACTATAAAATGTAGGCCATTCATTTGTAAATTATCCTTGGAAGCTTTGTGAAATTTGCATTCAACTTTAAACAATATCACACTGTATCCTCGTGTTTATGGGCTCATAACATTTACAAATTTCACATTTGGAGAATAATTCAAGAGCATCCACAATCCTTTGAAATAAAATTCCAAATGCTTCACAACTTACTTGAGGTTTGTAAGGTAAAATAATGGAGAGAGGTATAATGTTTATTTTTATCTTTCAAATTTTTTGAGATTTTCACTTCTCACATTCGCACACCGGTGGGACTCTTGTTGGACATTTTATCTTGTTTTTATTGATGTCAAGTGTCATTAGTGGAAAAGGGTGTTAAGGTGTATTAGGTATCTATATGAGTTATGTGATTTAATATAAATATAAGTAAATATGATTTTAGAGTAACTTTTACCATACTTAATGATATACAAGTGATAATATAAAATGAGACACAAGAAATAAGAAACCAATAGTATGAAACCCTATGCAAGAGGGAGAGAGAGGGTGAATTAGTTGATATTGCATAATATGGAGATGATCTAGGTAGGAGAACTATTAAACCAAACTATAAGAAGTGTCATCAAAGATCACTGAGATTTCTAGGACTCAAAAATGTGCGGGACAGAAAGCACCCACGAGAGGATGAGAGTACCTGGACACTAGTGACTAATCTAGGCATTAGTGTCCAGTCAAGTGCTCAGGTTATGTCCTTTTCTATGCAGGAGCTTTGTTGTTAGTTTTATTTTTCACTCTAGCTTTCTCATAAATCATTGATTGTACACTATAACATGTAAAAAAGCGTATATATGCAGATGTCCATAAACCACACCAAATCTAATAAAAATAATGCAAGAATGTGGATTCAAACTAACCCCAGTGGTCACCTGAAGAGTGAACGTAGTAACAAGCACTGCACTACATTTCAAACTCCATGTATTTTTTTCGTGAATGTATGTGTAATAATAATGATTCCCTTGTGCTCAATTTGCATAGTGATAGCTAGCTAGATATAGAATGTAGCAATGTATAAAATGTGTGTGATGGAATAAAATGAACTTCCCCCTCCTATGTTGTGTATGCAGAGTGATGCATCCCTTGTCCCTTTTATTAATATACTAGATGAATGCCTTTAAAGTGCTCTTGTGCCTTGAATGCAAGATTAGGTGATGATAGGTAATGCTTAGTGCTTGGACCTTTATTTGAGAGCTATAACTATGTATATATATGATTCCCTTATTTGAATTTCATAATTGACAACTAAAAGGTCGACCCAAAGTTGTAAAAGATGACCAAAAGTAAAAGAGACCCAAAAAGAGTAAGAGGAAGGAAAATAGGGTCAGGAGTGCCTAGAAGGGACAAGAGCGCATGGGTGCTTCTATCCTAAATGAGTGCTAGTGTTTGAGGCCATAAAAGATAAATTTTCAAAGTACCAACATGTTGTAAGGTGTGTAAGGTCAATAAAAATATAAGAGACAAAATGAAAAGGCCAAAAAGACATTGTCAACCACTATTTTTATCACCTAGGAATCATTTATATATTAGTATTCTCTAGGACCTAAAAATGTACCCAAGTGCATGGATTTTGTGCCTACATTTTTCCCACACTTTATGTTGTTGAGTGAATACTTGATAACATAAATTAGATAGAATATGTGTATCTTTTGATCCTATAGAGAAGAGTGTAGCCGATAACACGCAAGTGGACAAATGAAGCATGAAGTGATTGTAAAGTGAAGCGTGGAAACTAGGAAGGGGAGGTAGACCCTAGGGGTGGAGTGTATGTGTTGGAGCTTGTGCTTTCTAGAGTCTATGTTTTCTAATGTGAGATGATTCTTGTTGCTTATAAGGAAAACTGCAAAAAAGAGAAATAAAGTAGTCAAAGTCTCGTATATGAAAAATTCAATTAACATGTGTAAAAGTAAATAAAAGTGTAAAAGTTTGTAAAAGAAAAGTGTGCACTTGATGTATAAAAGAGTAAAATATAGAAAATTTTCCTTATTTTCTTGGAGATGTTGTTGAATTTGTTGCCAAATGGTGAGGGTTTTGGGTGATCTCATGCCAATTGTAAGTTTTTGGGAGATCTCACACAAAGGATGAATTTTTTGGGCGATCTCTCACCAAGAACAAGTTTTTGGCTGATCTCATGCCAAGAGAAGAGTGTTGGGGAGAGGTCTATTTTACTCTCCATCCATGATGCTTCCCAAATAAGTTCCATTGTAGATGGCACATCATTATATGTAATTGTTTGTAATTAAATGTAAGAATTTTTGAAGTTGGAGTCAATCGACTGCTACTATAGAACTATGTTGTGAATTGATGGAAATTGTGTTAAACTGAGAAATTGATTATTTTTTCCCCAAGGACACCAAGTGCCAACTATTCCTATCTAATCTAGGAACTAGTGCTCGGTTTATGTTTGTGACCCAAGTCTAATTCTCGGGACATTCGTGACTATTTTATGTTGCCAAATTTGTACTTATTTACTTTGTTATGTAAATTTTGATGTTGTAAGGGTGATTTTATCACTCGAATGACGCCCCCTTTGTTTTGGGTGAATGTGAAGAAAGTAGGAGAATGCAGCTCAAATGAGAGGACCAAAATTGATATGCATATCTAATAATGGATACCTATGGGGAGTAGGGGATGTGCATGGTGGAAACCTAGGAACATTCAAAAAGATGGGCTAGAAACAAGTGTTACTATAACAATAACTAACATGAAATAGAAAACAATGTAACAAGAACATATGAAGACAACATGTACCATAAAAAGTAGGTTTTATACATGGGACATCACTCACAATGTCACAAGACAATCAAAGGGCCAAGAAGCCAAAAGAAAAAAATCATCAAGCAAGTCATAGGGCATAGGTCGCAAATAATAGAAAATAATAACAAACAATAATAAGCAAAAGGTGATTGATAACCATGGTTGTATAGATCATGTAAGGAAAATGCTACACATGAAGCACTTGCTAGCATTTTAGAGAGACAAATAGTATGTCCAAACATGTATAGGTTAACAAAAAAAGTAAAGTGACAATGATGAGAAGTAGTAAATAATGTAGGAATAGAACCTGTGATATGTAGAGTATGAGAGTGTAAAGGTAGATGCCCCCAGAAGTTGTAGTGGGATTGGTAATGAGTTGTGTTGAGCATCATGCATTGTGTTCAAATCTGTTAAAGTCATGCATTTACATTAACATATCCATTGAACATGCATGTGTGTATAGAAAAGATAATGACATACTAAGTATCCAACTATCATGGGAAACAAAGTGTAACATTTGAGTAGTATAAACGAGTAAGAGTAAATGTAGCCAAGATGTGTAAATGTGGTGTACATGAGATAGTGTGCCGTGAGATGTAAAATGTGTAAATGGTAGGAGCTACATTTTCCCCAGAAGATGTGTGTGAGATGAGGTTCATTTAGCAATAGTCCTCAAAATTCAAGTATGACCATGGATATGAGTGTATCATCGATAAATGACGGTACAATGTGTATACCAAAAGTGATTTGAGGAGGCTTAAAAATATTGATCATAGAGCATAAATTATATAACAAAGAAGCTTAGGAGTAAATGATGTGAGGCTCATTTAAATTTTTACCCTTAATGATCAGTATGAACCATGGAGCTAGAGTGTTTTATCCGGTAATAATAGTAGAATAAGTGTTCCGAGAATAGATTATAAAAGAGTGTGATAATGAAGTATAGAGCATGAGATGTGGTAATTGAATTAAGAGTAGAAAATAGAGACATAAAATGGTGATGGAGAAGGGGGGCGGTTCCCAAAGTGCACAAGTGAGGAATCAAGTAAATTTGTCTAAGAGATCATCAATGTCATGGTCATAACTGATGGGATTTGGATTGGAGACATAATAAGTGATAGTGTGATGTTGATCATATAAGAACCATAATGACGTAGATTATACATACACAACATATTATTCATTAGTAAAATGGCTTGTGGAAATTCATGCACATACCTATGAGTTAGGTTTTGGGTATAGCCAAGGAAGGAATCATTACAAATGGTGATGTGGCCAAAAGGCATGGGAAAGGTAATATCAATATGGTTGGGGTCAAGAGTTCCACCAATATAGTCGAGCCAAGATTTTTTGAGGGTGAGTGGAGAGGAATGGGGTATACGTGTAAGAAATACTGAAAAATGGAAGACACAGAGGCCATAAAAAAAGTAATGAGAACATATCCATGATACAGGTGAGGGAGTGAGGTGGGGGAGGAGATCATCGAGTGTGAAGCCTAATTGTATTTATCCTTCATGTTTTCAAACAAAGTGTCGGGAAAGTGGGATCGAATGGAATATGAGACCAATAAGAGTCATGTATGAATAAGGTGCATGTGAAGGGATCAAGTTATGGGGAAGATGTAACTGGAGGAGATGACATGATGTCTAGTGTATGTATAGTTTCTGGAAAGGTATCATGGCCATAGTAGAGGGAGGAGGTTTCTTGAAGTGATAATCACTTGGACCAAGAGCAATAAAGGTTCCTTGGAAGTAAGAATCATCTATATCAAGTTTGGTAACATTAAGGTTATGTAAATTTTCATCGGTAAGCTATACGACATCGAATTCATCATAGAAATCATCTATGTTCATATTATTATGCTAGGTAGCATTATCAAGGATGTTAGAGGGAGAAATAATTGATGTAGGAGAAGAAGGAACAATAACAAGTGGATTAGTGGGAGTAGTAGAGGGGGTTATGGTAGGAGAAATGAGATTAGTGATGTGCGTAGGGATAGAAGGGGTGGATTTGGAGGTAAAAGGATAAGTAATGGGAGTTTTGGATTCATCAACATCATATGTATCGATATTATGGTATGGAATTGGATTAAGTGGAGGTATACGCATGGTAGTGACTGGGTCTATTCGACAATATTTGAATAGATCAAGGTCGACATAAATGGTATGCTTGTATCCATCATGTAAAATTTAACACACCAATGAATTGTAAAAGGAACAGCATACATAGGATGGAGCCATGGGCGAATGAGTAAAAATTAAACTTAAATGATGTATCAATGATATAGAACAAAGTGGGAAGGTTTTAGGCCCAACTTATAAAGGTAAGGTGATAGTGCCAATACATGTGTGGGTAGTAGAATCATAACCACATACAAGAGTAGAATATTTAGTAATCTTACTATGAGGAATTTAAATGTATGACTAATGTGAGAGAACATAGATTGATAGTGGAGCCATTGTCAATTAATATGTGCTTGATATAATTGTAACAATAATAGCGGTGATAACCAAAGGTGTTAAAGTATCAAAAACGGTGGTGGAAGGGATGTCTTCATTACTGAATGATATGGCATGTGGTAGGTTTTTGAGGGAGTGAATAAGGTGTGTGAAGGAAATAGGGGAATTATCACTTGAAATGTGAATGGAACGTAAGGAAACCTCTAATGTATGGAAAAATCTAGCGCATTACGTAAAAGATCATAAAGGGATATTTTGTAGGTGTATTATTTAGTTGTTTAATTATATCATAGCCTTTAGATGTCTCATTAGGAACAATAGAGGTAATGGGTTGTGGAATATAAATAGGTGGAGTCATGGGTTGCTTATTACATGGCAGTGGAGACCACATTAATAGTTGGGTCGGTCATTAGAGGGTTGAAGTGGGGAGGGTGTTGGGTATGAACTTGCATAAAATTGGTAGTAATGTCAGTTGTGTTAGGAACCCTAGTGGGTGCATAGGATGGATAAGAGGATTGGTCCATAAATTCATAGGAAGGAGAGAGAATATGATGCATGTTAAGAAGGTAGGGTTCAAGAGGTCAAGTTCACCGAATGATTTAATATAAATATAATTAAATCTGATTTCAAATTAAATTTTATTGTACTTAATGATATAAAAGTGATAATATAGAATGAGACATAAGCAATAAAAACAATAATATGAAATCCTAAGCAAGAGGGAGAGAGAGGGTGACTTAGCTGATCTCACACAATTTGGAGATGATCTAGGTAGGAGAATTGTTGAAATAGACTATAAGAAGTGTCATCGAATCTTACTAAGAGTTATAGTACTTAGGAATGTGCAAAAAAAAAAGAACCCATGAGAGGATAGGAGCACGGGTGCTAGTGACTCACTGGACACTAGTTTTCAGCCAGTGCTTGGGTTCTATCCTTTTATGTGGAGGAGGAGCTTCGTTGTTAGTTTCCTTTTGTCACTCTATCTTCACTCTTAGATCTTTGATTATACATGTAACATGTAAAATAATTTTCTACCTACACATGTCCACAAACCACATCAAATCTTTTATGAACCATCGTTAACACCAAAACTACTTTGTTATGACTTCAAAACCCTAGGTTGAAAGTGACTTGAGAGAAAATGATTGTACAAGCCCAAAATTGATTCCTTTTTCTAATGTGATGATTTATGATGAATAGTACTGCTACAAATTTCTATTGATGTATTTTAGAGGTCTTGGTTGTCTGTGGGCCCCACTTAAAAAATCTAGTTTATGGATTTTTCAGTTTGTGCAAACTATTTCCATTGAACCTAATGACTAATTTACCATTTATGGAATCATGGGAGTTTTAATAAATTTCCATGATAGTTTAAAATCATGCTTAAGGTCCTAGGATTAAAAATTTTCCCTATCTTTGAATACTGGTTTTGGGGTTGAAAAGGTAGTTTTGAGAAGTCTTCTTATAAAGGAGTTTTGAGGCATCCACATTCTGATTTATGGAAATATTAATACATGGCCATGTATCTAACATCAATATATTTATATTGATATATAATACTTGCATGGTTGAGGTCATTTGATGTGGTATTGAGCCTCATCTTTGAGGTCTAGGGTTTGGTGCACAAGAACAAGCATGTTCTTGAGATGGTTTCATGACATGAGGTGATGATGTAGAGATTTCCAGGTATGGTGGAAGCATGATAATGTCTCTTATTATGTTTTTAAAGTTATGTAAGGATTTGGTGATGGGAAATTAGGCACAAAAAGGTTTTGTTTTGGTGAGATGGCTTATTAGTGCAATTAGGCCTATTGGAGACCTAATGGAGGGTTTTGAGCATGTTGGTGATATGACCAACCTA
This sequence comes from Taxus wallichiana var. yunnanensis, assembly GCA_018340775.1. Taxonomy (NCBI): domain Eukaryota; kingdom Viridiplantae; phylum Streptophyta; class Pinopsida; order Cupressales; family Taxaceae; genus Taxus; species Taxus wallichiana. The sequence goes on from CM031235.1 coordinate 372,467,769, forward strand.
TGTGGTCATTTATATGATGTTATTATTATTATTATTTTATGATATATTATCTATGAAGTCTTAACTACATGATTTGGGTGCATTAGTATTATATATAGGCAATTGTATTTTCTCATTTGTGTGAGTTAGTGACATGGGAGAATAGAGAATTTTGGAAGGAAGAAAGATCAAGATATGAGGGAAGATATTTAGTGAACAAGACCTTGAAAATGTTAGAGGATTATTCCATGATGAATATCTAATAAATGAATAGCTTGACAAAGGTTATCTATACATGACCTAGTTGAAGAAGAACACCTAACTTGTGTGCATGAGGATGAGTGAGCTAGAGGAAAGTGTAAGGAAGCTATGAGGGGTAAAGAATAGAGAAAGGGAGATGTATGAGGAGCTGAGAATGGTAGAGAAGAAGGATCTATAGGTCATGGATCTAATCAACAAATTTTGGTGCATGTTTGAGAAAATAAGGTGGTGTGTTTGAGAGGGGTTTTGAGTGAGAGGAGTTGAGCTAGTTATCAAAATTAGTTGGTGGAGAAACAAATACTTAGGTGATATTCATGTTCAGGTGGCTGATTTGGTTCTTTTTCATCTTAGGGGTTATATCCTCCTTGTGGGGTTGGTGCCTCACCAAATTAGTGGTTTTTTCTCCTTTTAGGGTTAGTTCCCTAATAAAGTAGAGGCTAGTGCTCCTTGTAGGGTTGGTGTATCACTAAATAAATCTCATGTGATGTGTACTATTCAATTGATTCCTTTATTTTGGGTATATAAGTATAGGTTCAATGGGTTTTCTTCCCCTTGATGGTTTCCCATATATATATTTTTCATTGTGTCTCTTTCTCATGTGTATGATTTGATTGTGCATGGTTTAATCATCTTAATTCTTAAAGGGTTTTAATTGTGTATGGTTGTTATGATCATGAATGAAAATAAATGATGAATTAAATGGATTAAATTTTTAAAGTATTGATTCATCCCCCCTCTCATTCCATTGTACTTCCAACAATTGGCATTAGATAAAGGTCCTTCTAAAGTAAGGGTAACCACTTGAAGGAGACCATTGAAGCACATGTATGACAATATTCAAGCTTAAGATGTGAAGACACCTTTGTTTATGATTAGAGGCTGCTTGAAATCCTTGGTGTTTTATATATGAAATTCAGTCTTTGATGTTTGCACTCCAACATATACGATTTGTAAGAAAATTTATGAAGATGAATAGTGGAGTTCATTTTGACACATTACTTATGGCTATGGAATGTGGTGGCAGTTCAAACTAAGTTAATGTTAATGAATTACATATCAGTCTTATATAAAAGAGACTAAGAAAGGATGAAGAAGAGTATAAATAAATCAATAAGGAAATTAAATATCATCTTGAGTTGACCATAGCAAGTCTAGAAGCTAGAGAGGAGGATTGTGCCAAAATTAGTACATAGTTGAAGAGCCTAAAATAAGAGCTATAACAGGAAAAAAATAGACTAAGGATGTATCAAAGACTTGAGAAGAGCTCAAGAAATCTTGATGATTTGTTGAGAAGTCAAAGATTCACTAGTGACAACTATGGTTTGGGTTTTAAGGAAGAACCAATGAAGGAAGAAAAACATCTTGAGGCTATTTAATGAGCTACTAGAGTCAAGGAGGATATCAAGATTCACAAGGATTTCATAAGACAACCTAATGCAATGAAGCTCTCAAGTAAGTTCAATAGTTATTTTTATTCATGTAACATTTTTGGTCATAAATATAGGGAATGTAGAAGGACAGTCAAGAATGATCATCCATGGAGAGATAGTATAAATGATCAAGCAAGAAACATCACATGCTATAATTATTATGAGAAAGGTTGCATTTCTAGATATTGCCTTTATGATCCACCCAATCGTAGTTAGAGAGATGAAGCACCTAGAGGTAAGAATCCTCTTATTTTCTTCAATTGAAAAATGTTGGGAATATTGCAAGATATTTCAGATGCAAGAATAATGGCTATGAAAGGAAGGAATATGAAAGGTCTAACTATGTTGAGAAAGAAAATGAGGGTCCTAATCTTGAGGACAAGAAGGTATGGATACTAAACATAGTCAAAGAGGAACATGAAATAGTCAAGATACTCTTGAAATCAAGTCATGCAAAGAAGTCTGAGGCTGACCTATCATTAAGTCAAAAGTGTATGTTTTTATGATTAAGAATGATCTGGAGATTAAATAAAACCATGTGTGTGTGGTTTCCAAGCTATAGAGGAAAAGAAGGAGGATATTATCATCAAACTTGAAGAACCAACCAATAAGTCAAGAAGTAAGAAGGACATAGAGACCTTGGGCTCTTTTGATGACATCATATTGTTCTAGTGCCCTAAGAAGCATGGGGTGTCTTCATTAGGATTATTGAAGACATTCATCAGTTAGAGAAGAAATAAAGGTATGGATATCAATAAGGTATGTTTTTTCTTGAATATGCTAGTTAGAAGAACATCATAGTAGTATGTTGTTATTAGTGGTTGGAAGGATCAATCATGATCTTGTATGCATCAAGTAAATATGCTTGCATCCTATATTTGTGATATAAGGCTGGTCTAATGGTTTATCACAATGAATCAAGAAATGTTTTTAGATAGTGTTTAAAGCATTAAAAGTCAACATGAAGATGTGCAGGTCAAGGTCCGAGGGGGAGTAGTCAAATTAAAAATCTTAAGTTATACAAGGTAGGTCTCTGTTTTGATGAGTATAATCTTGGTATCAAAGGATGCATTCATCAGGGTCCTTGATTTGAGTAAGGTAGAGGATCAACATTGATAAATAAAAATAGATCTAGGACAAAGATAAAGAACATGATATAAGGGGGAGATAGGTATATAGCTGGTAAGGTGACAAAGGAGGTATGAAGTAGGGCTTGACAATATTCCTTTATCATGAAGGTGCATTACATGGTAAGTTTGATTTCTCCATGAGAATAAATGTGTAGTCATTTATTTACCCTTAATACTATTTTCTAACCCCAAGTGCATCATCCTATCACCCAGTGGGCGTTGGGTGCTCACCCAAGGCACGCGTGGGCACGAGCCCCTCCTTTATGTGAGATTTGTGAGAAGGTTCCTCCATTAATGGAGGATGATTTTCAAAAGAATAATTACATTCACTTATTCAAAACTCAATTCATTGGTCTTAGCATTCGGTATATCTACAATGCCTTATAGCTACTTTTTAAGGTCATCCAATGTTTCCATTATATGAGTGACCAGGGATATAGCTCCTTAGGCCGATTCTTAATGAAACCTCAGAAGGTTTTGATTGCTTATAAATATTTCTCAACCTCGGCTATGATTTTATCGTGCTCTTACTTGTTGCCCTTCTTCTTTTCTTGAAATTCATTTAGATCCACCTCATGCGTAGCAAAAATATGATTGCTACCCAATCTCTGTCAATGTAAATATCATATATATCCTCGACCATTTGCACGGTGGTCTTTACAGTGGCAAGGAGCTCAAAATACCAAGTAACTGTCTCCCCAATATTAATATTTTCTTCCTCCTTCCGCAATGCCATTTCCTTTTCTGTCAATTCTAATGCAAGTGGTCATCTTTCCATGGTGAGGATGTGGGTCGATTCTTCCAAGAATTGCATAGTTAACTTGTATTTTTCTCAAAGCGGGACAGTCGTGGTGCTTCAAGATTATGGCATATGAGATAATCTCTATTTTCTTATAGATCTCACACACCTTTTCCTTTTCCTCCCTTAACTCGCACCTTAATTTTGCACTAATCAGCTCCTCCTACTTTAACTCCCTATATTTTTCAATGATCTCTTCATTTTTCTTTTCAAGATCTTCCTCCAAGACCCTTATTATGTCATTTCTCTGAAGAGCCTTTGCCCCAACTTTTACCGATACTTTGTTGGGCGCATTGCAAACTTTCTCATCAGTTTTTCGGAATTCACTGGAGGGTTTACTCCCTTGGAGTTAGTACCTTCATCAACACCTCATAGTTGACCTCAAATTCAGGTTTAACAATATGGGACTCAAAGGCCCAAGGAAACATATTCCTTGTGCGTGGGTATGCAACATCTTCAACGAAAGAAGACCATGCAAGCGAGTTGGTTTGAAGGCATGGTACTTTGGAAACATGCATAGTAATTTTTTGGATCATTAATGTAAGTCATTTATTATTCCTATTCTGCTACCATACCCTTTCCACCTATGTGTGCTACCCTTGGGAAGCTTATTGCCTACTAGGATCTCTTCCCATGCTTTCATACTCCTTTCCCACATTTTCACTTTCCCCATTTCATTTAGTACTTTTTTGGCATTGCGTTCAAATATTGATCCACCAAGTCCTTTATAATTCTTTCTACCTCCCTCTCTTTGGCATCCTCTATCTACTCCTTAGTCAGGCTTGAAGTCTCTTTGATCCTTCACATTGACTTCTTCACTTCCCTCCTCTTGCCGTGAGTGCCTCCTTTTTCCTCATCCTTCTCTTCATTTCCCTCTTCCTATGACTCATGTACATCATACACATGATGGTTCGAGCCTCACCATTATCTTCATTATCTTTGTCACTCTTATCATCCTCCATGCTCTTTGTTTCTTGAGTTTTCCTTTTCATTACTCTCGTGCTTCTTCCTAACTAGTGATTCCAATATAGGAGACTCTTATTTTTCTTATTCCTTGGGTGACTCCTTTTCTTACTGGTTATTCTTCTTTCACGGGGGCTTCTCTTTCTCAGTGCCTCTTCCTTAAGCATCTCTCTTTCTCTTCTATGGGGGAATTCTTCCTCCATGCATAGGTGCTTGGTTTTGCACTCGACTCCAGAAGTGCCTATAGAGTGCACTTGTATATGTGTACTTGGTGCCTTTTTTTGGGGATTCCTCTCTCTCCCTTCTCCTTAGTGTGGCTTTCTTCCTTATGAAGGGGTCTTCTAGGATAGAGACATCATTTTTAACGTAAGTGCCCTTCTCATACTTAGGCCTTATATGTAGGTATACCCTTGTTGCGGTCCTTCCAACAATAGGAAATGTCATTGGTTTTAACATATGTACATCATAGGAGAAATAATTCTCCACATAGGCACACTTCTTTGGATATATCAATGTTCTGTGTTGCTCACGATAATCTTGGTCTACCGTACTAAGGTCAAACCTTAACTTCTTTGCCTCTTTGAATTGATTGACCCTAGCCTGGAAGTATTGTGTTGTGAAGGAGAACACAAATTTTCACTAGGGACCCTTGGCACCATCTTCCAAAGTAAACTGTCAATACAAAAATGTTGGTACATGATGAATTCAGCCTCACCTTGTAGTAAAACATGTAACTATTCAGGTATTCTCCACTCAGTCGTTGAATGTGTCACGCATCCGCTTATACCATTTTTCTAGGTGTGCCTTGTGGGTGGTCGTCATGGTGTCACAAGTGTATTTCTCAAATATTTTAGCAGGGGAAGGGTTCTCATTTGGGTACTCCCACACAAATTTATCTGGCCCATTAGGCACTCCAATCTCCAAAAATAAAATGGTAAGGAGGAAATTACCAAACATGATATTTTCTCCATCACGCATGGCGTTGATGATTTATTCTACTATGAAATCTAAGAGGTTATAGATGGTCCCCTCCGAGATCTTACAGAAAATTTTCAACCAAGCCTTGTTGATATGTGTCCATCTCTCCTACTCATTCAAATTTGTGACCAAGCACGCAACCATCCTCATTACCGGGTCAGAAATCATAGAAATTTTGAAGTATCATGAACCCTTCTTGTAGTCATAAGCTTCAATAGTCTTCTTGATGGCCTCCTTATCATCCAAGTCATCATCAAAATATTCTCCTTTGCAGACAAGACTGGTAAACTTAGAAATTAGTTGGGGATTTATTCGCATCCTCCTTCCTACGAAGTAGAAGTGGTCTTCATGTACGTGTGACATTAACCACTGGTATAGTCACTTAGGTTTTTTCGAAATAGGGAAACTCATAGAGTTGCAATAACCTGACCTTCTCCATCTTCACCTTTACCTCATCATCGTAGATAAGCATTCCATCTAGTGTCCTCTTATCTATAGGGAGAACTAGTTCTAATGTCATCTTGTTCTCTATGGTGCTCATCGATGGTTGTAGTCACTCATGGAAAACTTTCTAACATGAGACACCCATTCTTTTCCAAGAAATACATCATCTGGATATTGCATCTCCGTGTACCATTCTTCATTGAAACTGGTGGAAATGGCTTGTTTCCCCTTTCCCTTGCCCTTCTTTGGTGAAACATTTATTTCTTTCCTTGGTGCCATTTCTCCATTGGGTCATTAAAATTTCTTCCTTTCTCCTAATCCTAGCTCTACTCAACTCTGCGGCTCCACTCCTTTGTGAAAATTCCTTCAAACCTCATGCCCTAACTTACGCAACCCTAACCTAGAAAAACCCTTTTTCCACAAGATGGTGTAATCAACCGTAGGATTCTTCCACACAACCTTCTCCACTTACGCTTGTGTACTTATTTTTCCACTTTGTCTCACTGATCAAACTAGCTATGCACACAAATATTCACAACCCTTTTTCACACATCATTTCTTCAAGGATTCCATAGTTTGCAAGATCTCTTCGATAACACAAATGCAAGGTAAACAATAATGCACCCCGATAAATTCCATGCACATACTAATGTATTCTTGCAATAAAGACATATTTTTCCTACTGCCAACCTTCATCTCTTTTACCCCGTGCCCAATGCTACATGAAAAATTATACAACCTACGCTACGAAAAAAACCCTTGCGATCAAAGATCCTTACACGCGTGCACTTTCAAAGTGTTGAAGGCACTTCTTCTGTCTTTATCTTGATTTTTGACATCACCTACCTCATGTTGTTCCTACACTTCTCACCCTTGTACATGGTTTTTGTAAAGCCTTCTTGACACCAAACTCCTCATGTTCACCTTTTCCACATGTGCTCTTCCAAACTATGTGCTTTTGATCCTTTGACCTAGGCCATCGAAACATAGCTTCCAATACCAACTTCTAGTTCTTGTCACATCACTTCACCCCACACAAAAATAGATGTGTAGTCCTCTACGCATAGAAAAATTTTGAAAATAGTAAGTGGCTACCGGTGCACAATGCTCACAAAAAAACAAAAAAATGCGAGAAAAAAATGATCACCAAAATATCACGCCACAGTTTGAACAACTCCTTTGGTTCGTGACAAGTATCTCGCATCCTTCTCAAAACCCTTGTCACACTTCAAGTTTGGGAGCACAAAAAATTATTAGGGTAAAGTTGTTAAAATGACTACCTTTATCCTCTATTTATACTTTTTCAACACCTTGATGTCCCTCTAACCACGTGTCCTAACTTCACTTTTAAACAAAGAACTTTTTTCACTTAAGTCAAAATTTGTGATTTCCCTTCGTACACCACATTAGTAACCTTCCGGTGTGCCAACACTACTTCACTACCGCAAACCTCCTACACACGCCTCTCTGTGCTGAAATACATAACCTTTGTGCTATCCACCAAGTAGTTCCCCATGGTTCCACCTAACTTATGTTACACTACGTGATTGTTTCTCCTCTACATGGTCTATACTCAACTCATATTTTTTCTCCAAGACACCTTTATTACGACACAAATTTGAACACCTTTTTCACTGCACAAGCACACATTTGAACACCTCCTCTACACAAATCATTCTTCTTCCTTTCACTATTCATCCTAGAATGAGTTCTCCAACAATCCATCTTCCTTAGAAATGCACCAATGATTTTCCAAATTTAGATGCCAATCCACCCCACACTAAAAGTATGTACGGTCCTCTATGCATGAAATCACTTCAAATGTATTTAGATACTGGCATGCCAATACACACAAAACACATAACAGAAAGGAAAAAACAAGTGACAAAGAAAGGAAACACATATAAAGGAAAAATGCATTAAGGGAAATCCTAAGCTAACTGGCAACACTACCTTATTTACAAACACCAAGAAGACTTATTTATAGTAGGGCTTCAACCTACTCCCATTAAAGAAACCGGGAAACCATGTGCCATCTAGCACTTGTAACTAGAAAGTTCTGAATTAAATATGTAAGTGATAGTGTATGGTCCCAACCAATGTACCTTAAGCTTCCCTGGGTGGTGCAAAAACTTATAATCATAGATTAGAACCATCTACCCAACCTCAAACTTCTTGTTTTTAATGTGATGATCATGTCATTCCTTCTGTCATGATTTCTCCATCTTTTGACTCCATATGGAAATGGCATGCCTCTCATCCAATTCCATAAGTTTATCAATGCACTCCTCTAATTCTTGTTCATCATCCAATCCTCCTACGCACGTAATATGTAGAGATGACAACATGAATTCCATAGGTAGAAACGCCTGCCCATGCCAAACACCAATTGAAAAGGTGTGGCCTTGTTCAATCACTTATAAGTTGTTCTATATTCCCATAGCACTACAAAGACTTTATCATCCCAGTCCCTTCTTCTGACATTGCAAATATTTGTTAATGTGTGGCTTAATATCTTGTTAAATGCCTTAGCAGTTCCATTAGCTTGAGGTGATAGGGCATAGTTTTGTGATGCACCACCATAAACTCTGCCAACAAGATTCAAATAATCTCATTTAAGAAATGTGTACCCCTATCACTCGTTAAGCTCAACAGACATCCATACCTGCTGATTATGTTCTCCCATAATAACCTAGCTACATTTGTTTCCACCATGCAATCCTTTCAGTAGGTATTACTTCTTCCCACCTTGTAAGATAGTATGTGTAAGTGATAATATAGCATGAACCTATCCTACGCATGGCTAGGGAAATAGGGCACATAATTTTAATCTCCCATTTTTCAAACGGCTCTACACTAGTAATAGTTATTAGTGGCATTTCATATCTTCATCCTAGTTTACCAAGGCAATGGAAATGATCACATGCCTTGCAATATTCAATACAATTCTTGTAAATTGTTTTAGACCAAAGGCTGCCAAAAGTATCTTATACACGGTAGAATTTCCTACATAGTGACCTCCTACAATGCCACCATGAGCTTCTTCCATAATTGCGTAGTATGCTCATGTTCCAACACACACCAATGGAAAACCTCATCTCGGCCTAGTTTGTACAGGTCTCCGCCAATCAACATATAGGGCACAACGCATATAGCCAACTAATTTTTCTCCAAGGCCTTAATTCCTTCTGGTGCCACACCCGTTACAAGAAAACAACAATATCCTCCAAGTCAGAGAGGGTGTGCACTATAATCTAAATAGTTTTGCATTTGGAATTGTGTGCTCCATATCTCTGCATGTCCTCTCCTGAGTCAATCTGTGATAAATGGCTAGGTCCCAAATTGCTCTTCCCTAGTTTCACCATAACCATAAACTCAAACTCCTAAAACAATAAGACCCATTGGAATATGCACCCTTACAAAATGGGCTTATTCACTAAGTAATTTAATTTCATGTGGTGTGTAGAAAATGAAAGGTGTTGCTAGAAAATACTACCTAAATTTTTGCAGTAGCGTAGATCATTGACAATGCCTCGCACTCCGTGGTAGTATAATTATGTTCTACTTGAGTTAACTTCCTACTAGAAAAACATAAGGGATGGTCAATAATCCCCTCTCTAGGTTGTGCTAAGACCACTCCAATCATCATTCTTGATGCATCTACATGCACATGAAAGGGCTTATCCCAAGAGGGAAAGCACAAGATGGGTATAGTGGTAATTCTATCCTTCAGTGTGTCAAAATCCATCTATTGCGCCTCACCCCAATGGAATTTACCTTTATGTTTCAACAACTCCTCTAATGACATGGAAATCTTAGCATAGCCTTTGATAAAAAAATTGTAATATCCCGTGTGCCCTAAGAATCCACACACAACGCTTTGACTGGTAGGCTCCTCCAAACCCAAGATAACAACCACTTTTGCAGGGTCTACCAATAAGCCTTCCTTACATATGATGTGACCAAGTAAAGTGCCAAATGGGGTAGAAAAGACACACTTCTTAATGTTAAGCAAGATACTCAACTACTTGCATCTCTCAAACATCAACCTCAAATTGTCACAATGGTCTCTTACTAACCCATACACCATCCAATCATCCAGGTAAACTTGTAGAAACTTATGGATGAAGTCTTGAAAGCCTGTACTACAATGCGTGAGAACACAATAGGTGCATTATTTAATCCAAAAGGCATGACTGTATAAAAAAACTTCCCCATTCAATGGTGAAAGTAGTCTTCTCCTAGTCTTCCTTCACAATTCTTACCTGGTGATAACCTAAAAATCCATCTGTAAAAGAATAGATCTCCTGCCATGCTATTCCTTCCAATATTTCCTCAGTAAATGGGGTTGGAAAAGGATCTATGACACACACAACATTCAAGTCCCTATATTTAACACAAATCCTTATCCTTTCATATTTTTTAATACTAATTACCATTGGGCTCACCCACTCAGATTCTTCAATTGCCTCAATGATATCGGATCTTATCATCTTATCAATATCCTCCTTAACCTTGACGTGTAAATTTAAATTCATCCTATAAGGTCTCTTCTGAAGTGGGTGTGCACCCTATTTTGACTTAAACCTCATTTCTCCCAATGAGGGATGTATGAATTTTAATTCATGGTACCCACGCGAGAATAAATCTTGGAATCTATGCAACAATTCAATAATATTCAACTCTTCTTGTTCCATCCGGTAATTTCCAATGATGACTTCCTTCGGCTTTGTCTTTGACTACCGATGTTAACTTTATTTTTTTAATGGGTTCATGGTAAGCATGTGCTTTCTCATCATCTTTTTCCAATACTTTGTGCATACCTACAGTATGGTTAGCATCCAAATTTTCCACTTCCTCATCGTCTATCAAATAGACTAACTTTCCTTTTTCTTTCTCCAGGAAGGTGCGCTCAAGTTGTACCTCCTCCATCTCTTCTTCTGGTTCTTCTACGAAGCATTCCCCCAACTTAGGTTCTCCTAACAAATCCAGGATTTTCCTTAGCCATGACACTATCTCCCATAGTAAGGTGCTTGACTACTTACAATGCCTCATTCACCAATGGCTTCAAACTTTGATACTTAAAATTTTGGTGATAGCTGATGTCATGTCCTTCCATTTCCCCGTTTGATGATGCATCTCTAAATGAATATACCATGTGCGCATGTAACTCTGCAGGGTGGAATAGAACTTATGCACCCATAGTGAAGGAGGCAAGGTTTCCATGTCCATAATCTATGTTTTCTCCTAATCTTGTACGTGGAATGAGGCATAATCCTTCCCATAATAGTCATGTATTACAAAGGGTGCATTACTCCTCAGAAACCTAACAGAGAGTGTGATTCTCACTTCACGCCACTCTAGAAGGTTTTCCCAATGGGTCACCCACCAATGCACTACTATCCCGTGTAAGGTACAAGTTAATATATTACTCCTTTTTGTCTTTTAGGTACACTATGCCTCCATCACGTGTAGGAAGATGTCAAGGTTACCTTCCCTAGTATAACTTGTTAACTTCCATCCTCTTATGCATCTATTTATGCACACTCTAGTAACTCAAGTGACGATGACCCCTTGATGCGTCTTCCAATCAACTCATAGGTGCCATGTGCCTAATCGTCACATATAATGCTAGTTGTATCACTCATAGGTTGAGCATCTTCACATTGAACGACTCCTTCTCTTGATGGATGAAAAACCTTAGGGTCTCTAATGGTGCACACATAGATTCTATCCAGGTCCTCTTCTCCCAAAGGCTCTATATAGGGCATAGAATTCCCATCCGTCAGTGGAATAATGATGTGCTCCTCTTTGTTCTCAAAACTTATGTATCCTTTGTTAAAGCACAATTCAACATTATTCTTATAGCACCAGGGGCATCCAAGTAGGGATGGAAATTTATCTTCCTTGGCAAGCACTAAGACTTCAAAGTCTCTAGTAAAATTTTCCCCTTGGATGGTTATGGATGCATCCTTCAATACCCGATGAGCATAGCCTTTGTCCTATTTTCCATATACAACACATTTGAAGATGGCTGTAATGGGGTCTTCCCATATGATTCCATGCATCTAAAGTGAGAACATTGACCTCAAGATCCATCCATCCACAACTACATTCAATGTGATTTCCTTGTCATAATCAATACTATGAGGGGGCAGATTAACATGCAAGACTTGCCTCTTGCACTCACCTCCAACGTATGGTACTTTTTCTCTCAGCCACTCCTAAGAGAGGTGATTCTTGTTTGAAGATGGTGTACTCTTGTGAACTAAGAAATCATGTTTGTTGTAGATAATATGTTATCTTCTAAAAATAGATACAATCTTACCATGTCTATTCTAAATTTAAAATGAAGTATTTCATTCCTTCTTATGTTGAATGTTCACTACATGTGGATAGAGGAAATTAATTCAAGCCTAAACTCATTCATAGTCTTTATTGCATTTGAACTTGTGCTTCAGTCTATATGATTTTGATGCAGGATAGCTATACCTTGGATCAATTTTAGTGATCCAAGGCATGCTTTCAATTTTATGATGTCAAGGTCATCTTGACTGAGCTGGGAAGAATGTTGGATTTCTGAACCTAGGATGCCATGGGATCATTGGTGATCTTTTTCTACTCACGTCCTTCTTAAGTGATCCAAGAATGTCATTTTGATTCTTCATTTGGTAATGTTGAATTGGTAATTTAAATGATTATTTGGGGGACCTAATTTAAATCTAAGTTCCTAAGTTTTTTATCCTATCCTAAGTTTAAGCTAGATGATTTTTTATTAATGTGGTTGTTTATTAGATGAAGGAATCCTAAGTCATGTAACTAGGATATTCTAAGACTAAACTAATAAACTAACCTAAGGACCTAAGTTGGTTTCTAATATAATGTTTATGAACCTAACCTAAGGGCATGGACTAGCCTAAAGGGGATGGCATGGATGACATAAGGAGGGGTGTCGGTGGCACCAATTTCTAAGGTATTTAAGAGGTTTGAATGTGGCATTAAACACTTTTTTACACCAATTTTGGCAAATGCATGAAATTTGGAGGAGGATGAGTTGTCAACTCTGCTAAAATTTATTGCATGGAGTTTTAAACTTTGGTTATAGCCAACAAGGAGTTGGTGAAGGTGGGAAATAAGGTAAGGACTCTATCAGTCCTGTTGGCATTTATTGATCTGGCCATTGTGAAAACTACCTAGGAAATAGGAGAAGTTGAAGAAAAGATGGTTTTGGTTTTCATTGTTTCATTTGGTTTTGGGAGATTTGTAGCTCTGCATGTGGTTTTCATTTTTCAAACCTCTAGTTCAAATATGTGCATGCTTATTTTCACCTTGCATGGTGGTGATGGTAATGGAAAATAAGAAAGGAAGTTATAAGAGGAAGAAAAGAAAGTTTCAGAGCTGGTTTTTGGCATTTTCATGGAAATCTTGCTATCGAGAAGTTCTTCTTGAAGATTTAAAAAAGGAAAAGAAGACATAAGAGCACTATCAGGCATGATAGGCCCTATCTCTTTAAATATTCTACTTTTATTTAAGTGTTTTCATTAAAAAAGAACTCTTCTCTTTATGGAATCTTTCTGGTTTTGGTTTTGTGTTTCTTCTTCTTGCTTCAATGGCGTTTTTGACTTGGTTTTTATGGATGCATTATGATGTTGTGTGTTGTTGTATTGATTATGAAATATGGGTTGTATTATTGATTTTGATATAATGTGTTTATCTTTTTTTGCATAAGAAATTTCTTGGATATTGATGAATTTGTGTTAGTTTCATTTTTGGATTGTTTACCTTGTTTGGGTAACTTGAAAATAAATAGTTTTGCCAGGTTTTTGATGAAATCTTATGGATTTAGCTTAAATTTTTCTCCTTGTTATTAATGTGGAGACCAACCTTATGGTGGGGTTTCATTTTGGCTATTTGAGATTTTGAATTAACTTGTGGTTTACATGGGGGGCTTATATGTGACTATTTTTTTTTTTTTGTTCATGAAGCTTCTCTTTTGATTTTTTGGGACATAAATTTATTTATATGATAGGGTGAAAATCCTTTTTTTTTTATTCAAATTAAATTTACTTTTGATTTGATATGGACCAACTATATTTTTTCAATTTTTTTGATTATTTTATTTTATTTAATTTTGGAATACCATTTGTTATGAATTAGGTTATGTTTTTTGTTTACTCTTTCATGAAAATGAAAATTGAATCATTTGTTTTTTTTTTTGTTAACCATTTTGGGAGGTATATATTTATTGGAGGAAGTTGATTTAAGAAGGTATTTTTATTAAATTTTTGTTTTTTTTTCTTTTTTGATATTTTGATTACCCATTTCGGGCTTGTATTGTTTTTTTTAATTTTATAAGATTTTTTGATCTTTTTGTATTTGAAGTCTTTTTATCTTTTAGATGACATTTTTTTGAGGGAGATTATTTTATTTTATTTTCTTCTTTTTTTGATAGTAGTTGTAATCTTTTGGGTGAATAGTTTTGTTGATGAAGAAAGTTGTATTTCTTTCCTTTTTTTTGTTGAGTTTACTTGGAAATGAAAACCCTTTTGGGTTAAGCCTTTTTTGAAAATAGGTAACATTTTGTTGGTTTACTTTTATAAGTTTTGATAGTTTAATTCTAATTTTTTTGATTTAGGTTGTAAAATCATTTTATGGTTAAATTTTTGGTTTCTTTTTTTCTTTTTAATTTGGATAATTTTCTTTTTAGGTTTCAGGTTTTTTTTTGAAATTGTGAACTTTTTGGAACTGGCTTCTTGAGAAGTGTTTGGCCTTTTTTTTGATGGCATATCTTATTGCACTTGAATTTTTGTGTTTGATCATGGTTTTCTTGACCTTTGATTCAGATTTCTGATGTATGACTATTCTTGGAATGATATGGGGTCTTTGTTTTTTTAAACTTGTTAGTTTCTTTTTTCCTTTCCTTGATTTAGAAATTTAGTCTTTTTTGAAACTTTGATCTTGTGTTTAAATGTTTTAAAATTTTTCTTCTTTGGTATTTTATGGAAAACATTAAATATGATGATGTGATGTTTAAGGAAACATGGATGTGTGTTAGTTTTCTTATTCTTTTTGAGTTTCCTAACTTGAAATGAATGTAGGCCCAAGGATCTTATATGAGTTATGAGTTGTTTGTTGGTCTTGTTTACCTAATCTCTTGTGTGGTTAAATTTTCTTACCTGTAATGTTGGGACTTGTTCTTGATCAATATAATCCTTAGATTATAATTTTGAGTTGAGCTTGAAGTTAGGTAAGATTGTTTGATGGAATGATATTCAGATTCTTGTTTGATCATAGTCATAATATAGGTTGTTAACATTTTGAATATATAAAAAAATATACTTTTTTATAGAAAGAGTTTGTTTATATCATTTACTTCTTTTAAAAGAAAAATAGGTTGAGTTTGTGGAACTTAAGTTGGAAACTTGATTGAGAAGTTAAGATTAAGATAGAATATGAATTACTTCTTTCTTAATTATTGTTGTTTTGGATGAATAGCATGTTGTAATGAGTTTCATATTTGTGTTTGAGATAGAATTAATTATGTTGATTTAATTAGTTCTTACTTAAACATTACTTCTTGTAGATTCTATGATCTTTCTCTCTCCTTCTTGGTTTTGTAATTTTGGGAAAGTCTTTTTTGTTAATCTTAATTTGTGATTTTGGAACCATTTCATTAATAATAGGGTTCCTTTTATGAAACAGTTAGATAAAAGCATATTGTTTTAATGTTATAGCATTTATCATGCTCAGTTCATATGAATTGACTCATGCTAACAATTTTTGTAGATGGATTTCATAAAAGATGAAAGGAGAAAGACATATAGAAAGTTACATCTATTTTACTAAAGAAATTATCTCTTTATTATGATGACTATGTAGTGACATTTACTTGAAATGTACTTTTTTTCAGGAAAAGAAGATGTATTAAAACTAGTTTTATATTGATGCAATGACATTTTGTAATCCTTTGAAATATTCCTAAGTTAGAGAGTGGAGAACTCTCTTTTTGATAAATGAATTGCTTTGGTGATAATGTTGATTTTTGATTTACTTATGAGACTTTCATGACATAAGTTGTGTAATATTACTAAGTAATATCATTCATGATGGGGGAAATATAGATATGTATGTAATATGGGATTACAACTTATTAATAGATTATATGATATATATAAGCTTCTAGGATTAAGGATCTACACTTATAGTTGATTTCATTTCACATGAAAGAGCACAACTAAGTTGATACTCTTTGGTAGATCTTAAAAATAAAAAGGGAATATGATTGATTATATAAATGTGTATGAATTATTTGTTATGCTAAAGCATATGAGATCTATTTTTCATAAATTAGGACATTAGTCCTTGATAAGGAAAAAGGATATTTTCCTTGTAATTAAACGAAGAGCTTTATATGATATCTTGTATGGGTTTATGATTAAATCACATGAGGATGATTGGTTGTGTTTTCCTTAGCTGATTTCTATAATTGAAACATGAATGTTTAAAAAGGATAATAAAAGGATTTAGACTTTCAGTATTATGAAGTCTAAAGTAAAAGTTTCAATAAGCTTGTTACAAGCTAAAACTGAAGTAAAAGATCTAATGATCTCACTTTCATAACATTAAAATTCAGACATATCGATATATGAAATAAACAACTAAGATTAAGATAAACATAAGCATGAATTCAAGAATGGTTAGGAAAGAATATTTTATCTACATACCTTCCTTTGTGTAATTTACACCTCGTAACCTTCTTGGGTTAAATGATGCTTAGTAGACCCTTAAAAGCATTGTTATCATTAATCTATAAGATAATAATTGATTGGGTTAATAAACTATATATTCTTAAGTATGTTAGTCTAGTTGAGGAAACTCAGTTGGATGTTGAAACATAAAACTGTGACATAGTACCTTCATAATGACATGGGTCATTATGAGGATACTATGATGTAACTATTTATGCCTCAACACCCCACTTAGTTTGATTAACTCGATTAACATAAGTGGAAGTTTGGTTCATGGTTCCACCCTAAACAGAGATAGAAACATGAGCTAGTGTTGTGGTCAACTCATGTTGACTTAGGGTGACTAGACACACCCAATCGATGTAAGTTGATTGAGTATGTCTATGTATCCTTAGTCACCATGAGTAGTCTTCCACACTAGTGCATGTTGTTTCCCTTGTTTAGTGTGAAACTTTGAATCAGATTGGGTTGACAGAAGTCAAGAAAGACCATTCTAGATAACAAAACAAGTGTGGTGAAGGACATATTCCTTTTGATGAGTATGTCATCTTGGAATGTAAACATGGTAAACATGTTTAAAAACTTTGGCCAAAGTATCACAAGCAAGTTGTTGGTTGCGTTGTCCTATGTCACCTAGTCTAAGATGTAGGATTTTAGATGAATATTGGTAACATGTATTAGATAGGATTCTTAGACAGAACACTTGGGTACCCCTAAAAGGGTAAAGGAACCAAGTATACATAGTATACACATTATTAAGTTAACATGAGAGATTGGTTTAATACCGAGTCATGGAATGAGAGATCGGTGTCTCACCGAGTCATTACATTGCATATGGTTTTTGTTATGAGATGGATTGGAAATGGAATGTGTGTTCTAAATTATATTAATTTAGAATAGAGAACATTATGTTAAAAAAATTCCCTTGTTTCTAAAGTCTTAAAAAGTGGATGTTACATCTTGGTATCAGAGTTGAAGGTTGCAGCTCTTGGACCTATTGAGTCCATATCTGATAAAAACTTAATTTTCTTGTTAATAAAAAATGGTTAGAACAAGGGAGGTGTTGCAAAAATAATCCACCTCTAGGTGGAGAGAGCAACTACACACAAAAAACTTGATGAGATTCTTGTTTCCCTGTTGGACACAAGAGATCATCTGGTTGTACTTGAACAACAAGTAATGGGTAATGAAGAGGAGGAAGATGATGTTGGTAATAACAATCAGCCACCTCAGGGGGAAACACCAATGCTGGAAATTTGGGCATTGATAATAATAATGCAAAAATAATAATAATGAATAATCAATAATAAATGCAAATGCAAATGCAAATGTACCCAATCCACCTAAAAATAAAAAGGCAAGATTAGCAGTTGAACTTACTAATGACATAAAGAGGATAAGTCCACCAAAGTTTGATGGCACTACACTGGGGGATGGAGCTGAGAATTGGCTTAGTGAAATGGAGAAGTACTTTGCAATAAGGAACTTCTCGGAAGAAACAAAAGTAGTATGGGGAGCTTATCAGCTTTCCCATGAGGCATCCTCCTAGTGGGACAACCGTAAAGCTGAATTAAACATTGATGAATCAAGCATCACTTGGGATCAATAAGAGCTACTTTAAATGTTGGCTGCCAAACTCTATTATGATCAGAAAATGATAGAATTTCATAATTTAATTCAAGGAAAATTAATTGTAACAGAGTACTGGGAGAGGTTTACTAAACTTCTTAAGTACGTTCCTCAAGTATCAAACTGATGAGAAGTTTAGGATACACAAGTTTATTATGGGATTGAATCCTATCATAGGGGGTGAAGTAGATGTTCACAACCCAACCACCATGGAAGGGGTTGTAGAAAAATCCATTTGGACAAGAACATAAATTAAAAGCAATTTCTGCCCATAAGGAAGAGAATCGTAAGAAAATTCCTAATTCTTCTTCATCTCTTGCACCCAAAAAGGTGGCATGGAAAAATTTTGGAGCCAAAAATAAGTTTGTAACTGATAATAATAAGAAAACAACAACAAATAAACCTATTACAAACATTGAAACAACTTTGTGAAGAATAATAACAATGGACAAAAGTCCTTTGGAGGAAAAACAATAATTTTAGGGCTGGAAATAAATTTGAACCAAAAAGAGGACCTGTAGGGGTTGTTTCAACTATGGTAAGGATCACTATGCAAATCAAGTTCCCTCTAAAGAAAGATGACAACAATCAACAACATAAGATACATGTTGCAGTAGTTGATAAACAAGTTGAAAAGCAAGTTACGCCCATAGAAGTGCCAAGTAAATTATTTGGTATGCCTATTACTATAATTTTTGATACTGGAGCTAAAATGTTTTATTTCTAGTAAATTAGCTACAAAACTAAAAAGAAAAGATGGAATAATGGAAAAATCTTGGATTGTACATTATGGAAATAATGTTGTCCATATTGTTAGTAAATGTCTTTTTGGAGTAGTCCTAGAATTACCAAATTTTTCCACTGAAGTAGATCTTTATGTTGCTCCTTTGGGGTCATATGATGTCATAATAGGTGTTAACTGGCTTGTTGATCATAAAGAAAAAGTTGATTGTTTTGAAAAACACATTAGTTGTCTTGATGATCTAGAAAAAAAAACATCCAAGGGTAAAATGAGAAATTTTAGTTAGAAAATTGTCAGCTATGCAACTTAAAAAGGCCAAAAATAAAGGTTACACTTTTTATGCAGTAAAAATTTTCTAAAACAATGAAAAGGATAGTGATTTCTTGGAAAATTTTCCATTGTTAAGAGATTTCAGTGATGTGTTTTTGAGAAGAACTACCCGGTCTTCCACCCAAATGAGAATTTGACTTCACAATAGAAATCAAACTAGGAACTGAGCCTATTTCAAGGCACCTTATCAAATGACTACCATTGAACTGGTAGAGCTTAAGGCATAATTACAAGAATTTTTGTCTAAAGGTTTGATAAGACCGAGTGTCTCACCTTGGGGAGCACCGGTAATTTTGTGAAAAAGAAAGATGGAACACTTAGACTTTGTATTGATTATAGGATGTTAAACAAAGAAACAATAAAAAATAGATATCCACTTCCTAGAATTGATGATTTGTTTGATCAGATGCATGGTGCATCAGTATATTCTAAGATAGATCTTCATTCTAGGTATCACTAGTTAAGAATCAAAGATGAAGATATTCATAAAACAACCTTTAGGAAAGGTATGGACATTATGAATTCATGGTTTTACCTTTGGTTTGACAAATGCACCTGTAAATTTTATGAATTTAATGAATAATATCTTTCAAGAATACCTAGACAAGTTTGTACTTGTATTCTTGGATGATATTCTTATCTATTCTAAAAGCATTGATGAGCATCATGAGCATTTGAAAATAGTACTTGAAATCTTAAGAAAGAGAAGATTGTATGGTAAGTTGTCCAAATGTTCTTTTTATGAAACAAAAGTGCACTATTTAGGACATGTCATAAGAAAAGATGGAATAGTAGTTGATCCATCAAATATTGTTTCCATAACTGAATGGCCTACACCTAAAAATGTACATGAAGTCAAGAAGCTTCATGGGGCTTTTTGGTTACTATAGAAAGTTTGTTAAGGACTTTTCAAAATTCATTTCCCCCGATAACTTCATTACAAAAGAAAGAAAAAAGTTTGTGTGGAGTGATAAATGTGAATCAACATTTAAAAACTCTTAAAGATCAGTTAACATTTTGCACCTATTTTGGTTGTACAGATCCAAATGGAAACTTTATAGTAGTTACAGATGCTTCAGTGAAGGACTTGGAGGTATTTTGTTACAAAATGATCATGTTATAGCATATGAGAAGAAAACTCAAGTTACATGAGTTGAATTATGCTCCCCATGACCTAGAGCTTGCTTCCATAGTTCATGCACTTCAAGTATGGAGACATTATCTTTTAGGAAGACCTTTTGAATTAAAGATTGATCATCTTGGGCTGAAGTATATTTTCACTCAGCCAAATCTGAATGCAAGACAATGAAGATGGTTAGAGTTTTTGTCACAATATGATTTTGACATAAGTTACATTAAAGGAAAAAAAACAGAGTGGTAGATGCACTAAGTCATAGGAAACATATTTTTGCACTTATAACTTTGAGAACTCAGTTTAAGGATGAGGTAAAAAGTATCATGGAATCTGATTTTACTTTTCAAGGTAAAAACAACACTTGTTGTAGATCCTAATGATGCAAGATACAAAGGTTTTAACTTTGATAATGAAGGAATTTTAAGATATGAAAAGTGGGGTATACGTACCTTTGGGAAATGAGTTAAGGAAAAATTTAATGATGGAATTTCATAATTCACCTTACTCAGGACATCTCGGTATTACAAAAATGCTTGTTGATGTAAAACAACAATATTTTTGGAAAGGGATGAAGAAAGACATAACTGATTTTGTTTCACACTACTTGGAATGTCAAGTGTGTTAAGGCTGAGCATATGCACCCAACTGGTTTATTATATCCTCATAGCATACCACAATATAAGTGGCAAGTAATTAGCATGGATTTTTTTCAGGGGTTGCCTATGTCAAGAAATAAACATGATGTTATTTTAGTTTTGTTGATAAATTGAAAAAGTAGCACATTTTATTGTTGGTAATCTTAAAGATGATTCACCTATTTTAGCAAAAATATTTGTGCATGAAATTTTTAGATTACATGGAGTACCTAAATTGATTATATCTGATAGGGACCCTAGAATGACATCTCATTTTTGGAAAATGCTAAATGCAGCCTTAGGAACAAAACTAAATTTTAGTTCTGCATACCATCCAAAACAGATGGTCAAACTGAGAGAGTAAATCAAGGTTTTGGAAGATATGTTATGAATGTACTACATGGATCAATAGTAAAATGGGAAGAATATCTTCCTTTAGTTGAATTTTCTTACAATAATACATATCATGCCTCTTTAAAAATGGCACCTTTCAAAGCATTGTATGGAAGGAAATGTAGAACTCCAGTTAGTTGGGATAACATTGAAGATAGAGAGGTAATTGGACCTAAAATTCTTACTGAAATGGAACAACAAGTGAAAATGATTCATGAATATTAAAAGAAGTTGTGGATAGGAAGAAAAGTTATGCAGATCTGAAAAGGATCGATAAGAAATTTGAACTTGGTGAAAAAGTCTTTTTACGTGTTAAGCCTAAAAAGAGCTCTATAACCTTTGGAAAGGCAACCAAATTATCACCTCATTTTGTGGGACCTTTTGAGATTGTTGAAGTGATTAGCCCTATAGCTTATCACTTAGCATTACCTCCCACTTTTTCATGAATGCATGATGTTTTCCATATTTCTTTTCTTAAGAAATATGTTTCAGATTTATCACATGTGTTAAATTGGGATTCCTTGTAGGTCCAAGACCCAAGAATAATCATGGTTGAACCCATAAGAGTGTTGAAACTCACAGTTGCACTTTGAAAAATCATGAAATTAGTCAATGCAAGGTTCAAGTGGGACCAGTTTAATGAAGAAAGTGCAACATGGGAAAACCTTGAGGACATGAAAACTACTTTTCCTCATTTATTTGAACAAAATTAGTTCTGATGTTGGAAATAATTAAAGACTTTGTTTAAAGCTATCTTTAATTTCTGCTAGTTTTGGGTAGGTACTATATTTTATTAGTGCTAGAACAATTATTTTAATGTTGTAATAAATTATGAAAACTTGAATTCCTCAAATCTGGTTTTGTTTGAGAACTTGTGGATAAAAGAACTATAATTATGATTATTTTTCTTGTTTAAGAATATGGACTAAGTTAATCATCAGAGATGATGATGCTTTTTAGGGGGAGGTATGTAATGCCTCTAACATGGTTGATATCTATGATGACTTTTTTACTCAAAGTTGCAAATGTTGATATGTGATTCTTGTTTGAAGATGGTGTACTCTTGTGAACTAAGTAATCATGTTTGTTGTAGATAATATGTTATCTTCTATGAAAATAGATACAATCCTGCCATGTCTATTCTGAATTTAAAATGAAGTATTTCATTCCTTCTTATGTTGAATGTTCACTACATGTGGATAGAGGAAATTAATTCAGCCTAACTCATTCATATCCAATATTGCATTTGAACTTGTGCTTCAGTCTATATGATTTGTCAGATAAGATATATACTTGGATCAATTTTAGTGATCCAAGGCATGCTTTCAATTTTATGATGTCAAGGTCATCTTGACCAAGCTAGGAAGAATGTTGGATTTTTGAACCCAGCCACGAGATCACAGGTGACCTTTTTCTGCTCATGTCCTTCATAAGTGATCCAAGAACGTCAATTTTGGTTCTTCATTTGGTAATGTTGAATTGGTAATTTGAATGATTATTTGGGGGACCTAATTTAAATCTAAGTTCCTAAGTTTTTATCCTATCCTAAGTTTAAGCTAGATAATTTTATTAATATGGTTGTTTATTAGATGAAGGGTAATCCTAAGTCATGTAACTAGGATATTCTAAGACTAAACTAATAAACTAACCTAAGGACCTAAGTTGGTTTCTAATCTAATGTTTTGAACCTAACCTAAGGGCATGGACTAGCCTAAAGGGGATGGCATGGATGACATAAGGAGAGGGGTTTGGTGGCACCAATTTCTAAGGTATTTAAGAGGTTTGAATGTGGCATTAAACACTTTGTTACCACCAATTTTGGTGAATGCATGGAAATTTGGAGGAGGTTGAGTTGTCAACTCTGCTAAATTTTGGTTGCATGGAGTTTTAAAATTTGGTTATAGCCAACAAGGAGTTTGAAGGTGGGAAATAAGGTAAGGACTTTTTCATCCTATGTTGGCATTTATTGATCTCAACCATTGTAAAAAACTACCAGGAAATAGGGGAAGTTAGAAGAAAAGATGGTTTTTGGTTTTCATTGTTTCATTTGGTTTTGGGAGATTTGTAGCTCTGCATGTGGTTTTCATATTTTTGAACCTCTAGTTTGAATTTGTGCATGCTTATTTTTCACCTTGCATGGTGGTGATGGTAATGGAAAATAAGAAAGGAAGTTATAAGAGGAAGAAAAGAAAGTTTTAAAAAGCCTGATTTTTGGCATTTTCATGTTCTTTCTTGAAGATTTAATGACAAGGAAAAGAAGACAAGAGCACTATCTTGGATATTGATGCAATTTTGTGCATGATAGGCCCTATCTCTTTAAATCTTCTAAGTTCAGAAAGTGGAGAAGTCTCTTTTTGATAAAAGAATTACTTTGGTTAATGTTGATTTTATTTACTTATGATACTTTCATGACATAAGTTATGTATTATTACTAAGTAATATCATTCATGATGGGGGCAATATAGATATGTATGTAATATGGGATTATACAACTTTAAAGATTATACAATTTATATAAGATTCTAGGATTAAGGACGTACACTTATAGTTAATTTCATTTCACATGAAAGAGCACAACTAAGTTGATACTCTTTGGTAGACCCTTAAATAATAAAAAGGAATATTATTTGATTATATAAATGTTTATGAATTCTTTTGTTATGCTAAGCATATGAGATTTTTTTCATAATTAGGACATTAGTCCTTGATAAGGATAAAGTATATATTCCTTGTAATCAAACGAAGAGCTATATATGATATCTTCTTTGGGTTTGCGATTAAATCATGTGAATGATTGGTTATGTTTTCCTTAGCTGATTTGGGTTATAATTGAAACATGAATTTTTAAAAAGGATAATAACAAGAGTTACACTTATGGTATTATGAAGTCTAAAGTAAAAATTTCAATAAGCATTCAAGATAAAAGCTGTAGTAAGAGGATCTAATGATATCACTTTTATAACCCTAAATTCGGACATATCAATATATGTAACTAAACATCTAGGATTAAGATAAACATAAACATGAATTCAAAATGGTTAGGAAAGCATATTTTATTTGCATACCTACCTCTTGTGTAATTTACACCTCGTAACCTTCTTGGGTTAAATTGTGCTTAGTAGACCCTTACAAGCATTTTTATCATTAAACTACAAGATAATAACATATTGGGTTAATAAACTAATATTCTTAAGTATGTTAGTATAAGTTGAGGAAACTAGGTTGGATGTTGAAACATAAAGCAACTATGACATAATACCTTCACAATGACTTGGTTCATTACGAGGATATTATGATGTAGCTAACTATGCCTCAACATCCCACTTAGTTTGATTAACATAAGTGGAATTTTGGTTCATAGTTCCACCTAAACACGAGATAGAAACATGAGCTAGTGTTGTGGTTAATTCATGTTGACTTAGGGTGACTAGACACACCCAATCGATGTAAGTTGATTGAGTATGTCTAAGTATCCTTAGTCACCATGAGTAGTCTTCCACACTAGTGCATGTAAGTTACCCTTGTTTAGTGTGAGGATTTGACTCAGATTGGGTTGAGAAAGGTAAGAAAGACCATTCTAGATAACAAAACAAGTGTGATGAGGGACATAGTCCTTTGATGATTATGTTGTCTTGTAATATAAACATGGTAGACATGTTTAAAAACTTGAGCCAAAGTATCGCAAGCTATCGGTTGCATTTTCCTATGTCACCTAGTCTAAGATGCAAGATTTCATATGAATATTGGTAACTTGGTATTGAGATAGGATTCTTTTACAAAAACACTTGGGTACCATGTACGTACCTAAAATTGTAAGGTCTTTCGTACTACGGAGCAGCGTAATAAGTGCCCCTGATGATGATACTGAGTCTCTTTGCAAGGTGTTCGGGATCCGGGAAAGCTCTCCGAATATGCGTTAACATCCCGCATACCCCGCTTAGCCCCTGCGTGCTTTTTTTTCCTCCTTTTTCTTCTTTCCTTGGCCTTTTTGATCTTGGTGATGAAACCACCGCCCTACTGAAGGCATGCTAGATCCTATGTCGCCATACTATAGCAGGCGGTGGTCCTTTACGCATTTTCCAGAATGTTCTTTTGACATGAATCGCATGAAATATCATGTTTCACCAACTTTCCTTGCCGACTTGAGCATGCATTTATGTTTTTGGTCCCCTGGAATAGTGTTTTTCCTTTGTTTATTGTTTAGGAGTTCCATTTGGTTTTGGTTTTTGGGTGATTGAATTCCTATAAATGCATGGTTTGTGCACAAGCAAAGAAAAGGAGAAGAAGTTTTGGCTAGATTTGGAAGACTGATCTTTGCTCTCCTCATTTTAGTATTTTAGCTTGTTATCTTGTTTAGAAGCCATAGCTTGAATTCACTTGCATCTTTAGTTAGATTGCTCAGCTGTTGGTAAGCCACATACCCATCTTGTGCAGGCAGTGCTGTCATTTCATCCAATCGGCCTTGAAGCTTGCCTCTGAATTTCTCTTTGCTGTAGATTTAATTTTATTGTTGCTTAGATTTCTTAGTTCAGTCCATTATATGCTTGGTTAGCTTTATTCAGCTGTTGGTAAGCCACATATCCAGCTTGTGCAAACAGTGTTGTTATTTTATCCAATCCATTGGAACGAAATAGCTTAGGAAGCCATTAAAGTTGCAGGTTTTGCTCTTTGAATAAGATAGTTATAGGTTCTGGTCGCTTCACGTTGCATGACTCGCAGTAAAATCCCGCTAGGAATCGCATAAGCCAAGCTCTGTACTCTTGCGTTGTCCCTCTCCTACTCGCATTTTGAGTCGTAATTCGAGTTGTCTTTGTCCTAAAATATACTCTTATCAGTGCTAGCATTACACGCTTTTCTAGATCCACGTGAACATGAAAGAGCGAGGAGATCATACCGAGGGACGAGATCACACACACCATCGGATTCGCCAGCGTTTCTACGGAATCCAGGTTTTAAATTTCAAATTTCTAGTTAAAATCATATCAAATAGAGTAGATAAATTGCTTCATTTCAGGTGAATTCTATTCTCAATATTGTTGGGGAAGGCTGTGAGGATTGATAGTTTCGAGAAACTATGATTCATTCCTCACTACGAGGTAGGATTGAGAACCTTGCAGAATAGATTAGATGAGCTATTTTATTTATTTAGAATAATTCTACAAATCGCACAGGAAAATAACTACACCGATTATCTTGTCTGTTTTAAATTGTTATTTAATTATTATTTCTAGATACGCTTAAAATAGTTTGCTTTCCTTAAAATTGTTAAAAGATTTCTTAGAAGAATAAAAGTTATATATGTTAGATTTATTTCACGTAGTTAGAATTTGCTTCGTTACAGTTAGATTTGCATTTTATTTCGTATGACAATCACGGGACCTCAGGAGCCCAGGGAATATATATTTGAGCCAATCGTGCCTCAACCAAACCTCGTCACAGCAATAGTTGACATAGACCAAAATCTCAGAATACAAGTATTCCGAACAACCACAATTTGGTGATCGGTTCTCGGTTAAGAGGATTAAACATAGAAGACGACCAAGCACACACATTTTGGTCGAACCAACCAAACTACAGGTTGCCCTAGGCAAAGCACTCACATGACTGTAGAAGGATTCGAAAGAGAATAGTCCTTTGGCTGTGATCCTTTGGTCCCACAGCCAAACGCTGGAGACACCCTCGTAGATATAGATACCAGCTTAAGAATCCAGGTTGTGAGAACACCTGTAAGGTATTCTGAGAAGATTGCACAACTGTTGGTTCTAAACATAGAAGCTGAGAAAGCATACGATTACTGGATACTAGGGATTAGAACTTGATCTCGCGTATGACCATAACAGGACCACAACAACCAAGAGTCTATGGTTGTGATCCACAGATCCCACAGCCCAACGAGTCCACAAGTCAATCCGATATAGACACTAGCCTACGCACCTTGGTATTCAGGTCCACTCCACTTCCACCTATCATCATCGAACAACTGTCCTTACTAGATATAGCAGCTAACGAAGCTAGGGAATTCTGGACTAGGCCAGAAAATCATCCATAGAGTCAATTATATTCATCATCCACCATATGACCTTATCCTGGGGACATACGAAACTATCCGAGGTCATTTTCCACGTATTCGAAACCCATAGATCGAATCATGCAGAGCTTGATATTGATTGGAGCCTTTGAGCAGTCATCCTTGCCGATCGATCTATCACACCAGTCCAAGTTAGAAGGGCCTTCTTTGCCTTAGATTCACAAATTCCACTAGTGCATGTCGAAGACATTAGACTGCCTAACTAGTTTGTCTGCATCCCACGCATATTCCACCCCACTGTCATTTGTCTCGGCACGACCTCGGGAGGTCGGGCAGCGGAAGAGTCACTTTTAGATTCCCACGCTACTTTGTCACTTTTTCGACTTACAAAATTGGTGAACTGACGTAAAACTTCCTACTTTCTCATTCGGAGTCATAGTATCACGTGTTCTTTCACAAATCACCTTTGCTCCTTCCCATTATTCTGCGGGTATTCATATACCCCCCAAATATGTCGGGATTCGATGCATATGGCAGACCCCTCTTGGGTCTTGAGGCATACTACACCCAACAGAATAGGCAATCATCACCCTCGCTCTCAGTATGGGGCGACAACTATTCAACTAATCAGTTGTCAACACAAACCCCAAGAATCAGATATGGTTCATCTTTTCAAACTGAGGAGTTAGATCAACCCTCTCGAACGCAACAAATAGAGCCTTCAGGTTTAAACAATATGACATTTACCAGGGAATCTGGTTTGTCTCCTCAAATGCTACTTAGACCACAAATTAGTAGGCAATCAGATCCATACCTGGTCTTAGATGATGGACAGTCAATGCGTTATCCTAGGAGTGAACAACGCTCCCGGGGTATGTACCCACCTATAGGAGGTTTACAAATACAACCCGAGATCTCTTTTCAAGAAAATACCTCTATGCCACTGCATATAGGAAATACTCTCGGAGAAACTTGGCAAGATAGCGATCAGTTTATGACAGGATATCACGTACCTATACAACACCAGGGTATACAACAAACGCCGCTCAGACAAAACACCGTGACTTCACCAAATGAAGTCATTTCAACGTTAGTAGAAAGAGTGAGAGGGTTAGAACTGGCTCAAGCAAGTCAAAATTCTCCGTTCATACAAACAGGAAGTTCCAATCCTCCATACCACTCTAGCCAAGTAGATCTCCTCACAGGAGTAGGCACATTAGGCATGCCGCCTCACTATCCACAACAAACGCCAACAAGGCCCATCATCTCTAACACTATTCCTCCCGGTCTAGTGTCAAACAATCCATTCCTTGACAATACCCCGTCATACTTAAACATGTACTCCAAATCACCACAAGGAGATATTTTCTCCTCTCCCGGCATGTTTGCTCAAACGCAGGGACCTCCTTATGCCCCTGCCAATGCATACGCTGCACCGTATCAACAACCTATCCCACCATCACTCCCTCAGCAACCACCATCAATGGTCGAAAGCTATGCGATAGGGACTTATTCAGAATATCTAAAGGAACCCTTAGACTTCACCATACGAAGCGTCATGCTTCCAAGACCTCTTCCTGATCTACCCAAGTTCAAGGGTGAGGGAGATCCAAACGCACATATCAAAGCTTACGCTACAGCCATACGAGAATTACTCCCTTGGGATGGGGTTGTTGCTAAAATATTTCCCAAAACTTTGGAAGGCATCGCTCTCGATTGGTATTATAGAATACCTGAGGCTTCCATACATTCATTTAAACAACTCGTGTCAGAGTTCATCAAAGCCTTTGACATGAACAAACTATTGAGAATAGGAATCAGGGAATTCTTACACATCAAACAAGAACACAACGAATCTATCACCCATTTCATCCAAAGGTGGCGTACAGTTCTTTATTCTTCAGCAAGTGCTCCAAACATGGATCAGATGGAACTATGTGATTTATTCCTTCATTCTCTCAATAGGAGGTGAAGGAAGAAGTCCAGAAGTTCCCACTAAGAACTTACGATGAAGTACTTGAGAGCGCTCTTCGAATAGACCAAGCAGCGATAGATAGTGGCCGTAAGACATATGGAACAAATGGGAGGTTAATCACCTCCACTCAAAACACTACAACTATCACAAATGTCAATCAAGGACCCAAAATCCTTAACAAAAATCGGGGTAACAACGGATGGGGTAACCGACCAGCCCAAGAGGGTAAATGTTGTTAATACTCCGTCATAAACAAACAACCAACGAAACAACAACTTTACCCCGACGATCAATACAGTGGATTTTAACCATCCACAACAACAAAAACAATGGTGAAATCCATACAAGGGCCAAGCCAAAACTCATTTGGTTATCAAAACCAAAGTCAAAACCAGAAACAACAATTCCAAAATTTTAATCCTAATAGGCAACAGTTTGATCAGAATTTTAGGCCACAATACACACCTAACCAACAAAATAGGAATTACAATCCCAATTCTTATTGTGGTTTCCACAAAGTCGGGGTCATGATACTAGAACATGTCATGACTACAATAAATTTATGCACAGCGCTTGCGGAAGAACAAAGACAGGTTCTTCCATGATTTGTTTTAGCGAGATCCCGTCTCATCATCACAAAATATGCTCGCGAGGGCGATTTCCCCTCAGAATGCTCCCCTCAAGATCTTTAACGATCCGCTCCCAAATCATGATAGCAATAAGGCTAAATCCACCTGGAACAAACAAAGGTGCAATGACGGAAACAATGATCATGAAGCCTCGACTTCATTAAATCCATCGGATTGCGCCACGGTTAGGAGCTCAACCGAGACCCAAGATAGTCGGTTTAGTAGAATTAGGCGTTGAACTACCTATCGAAGCTATAACAAGAACACAAGAATATTTCTCTCAGCTAAGCCCAAGTCATCTCGCCAGAAGCATGAGATAAGAGTCACAAATAGTATAAAAACTCGTAGGTGCACATGATTTAATTAATGACCTAACAAAGACCTTCTCACACATTTCATTTTTGGACTTACTAAAGAACTCTCCCCCTCGAGCTGCTCTTTTAGAAGCATTAGGTCTAGGCCATCTAATTAACATCACTCCACCTCCTGAAACACAAGTAAATCACGTAGATTTTGATATCCACCCTCTCCGGGGCAGCCGGACAAGGATGTCAAATTTATATTCGAAATAAGTAAAATGCCCACAGAATCTCTTTGAGATCACACGCGAGGTGATCCAACCTTACACTTACAAGTATGGGTTTATAATAACTATGTAAAGCAGCAATGGTTGTGATGGGGCCGCATAGTTAACATAGTCCCTTTCTCTTTCCTCCAAAAACTTGGATACGGGGGAAACAAAGCTGTTCCACTACTCGAAATACATTAAGAGGCTATGATAGCCTTAAAGCTACTTCGATAGGAACTATAATACTTGCCGGTCACCTTAGGGCCCAAAACAATCCTAACCGAGTTTTATATTATAGATCGAGAAACTAATTATAATATGATACTCGGCCGACCATGGATACACCAGAATGAAGGCAATCCCTTCTACTTTATTTCAAGAAGTAAGATTCTTGCATCTAGGAAAGGTATTTGTAACAAAGGCGATCCAAAACCTTTCGATTTGCACCTAGCTGATTTAAAGAAAAGACTAGGGGGTGCACTCAAAATTTGAACTTCCGACAAACCAACTTAACAAACCCACTTTCCCAAAACCGGAGGAGAAGTTGGTACCTCAATGGATCTTGAAACTACCAAAGATAACCAAAACAATTCCAACCCCTAAAGATAAAACTAAAAGCAAGTATCATTAGGGACTACTGCGAAAATCGTTGAGTTGATAGAACAAGATTCACCAATGTTCTTACCATTTGATTCAGTAGGCATAGGATTTTCCCTAGGTGTTGGTTCCCTTCCAGCAGAGGACCTCTGTATGGTAGAAGTAGAGTGCGCAAACGCAGCAGATGCCCCAACATCTATACTCCCGACTAAGTATTGGACTCTCCATTTCGATGGAGCTAAATGTCGTTATGGAGCGGGGGCAAGTATAATTCTTACTTCACCCGAGGAGAAAGTCCTCCCATTCACTTTTAAGTTAAACTTTGAATGCACAAACAACGGCGCTGAGTACGAAGCCCTCCTCCTTGGCCTCACCTTAGCCAAAAGAATTGGCATTGATAACATCAGAGTCTTGGGAGACTCACAATTAGTGACAAACCAAGTTTCTGAAGTATATGAAACCAAAGCCGAACATTTGCAACTCTACAAAATGCTATATTAGATTTAAGCAAGGCATTTAACTTCATATCTATTAAAGCAATTCCTCGAGAGAAAAATCTTCTCACCGACTCGATAGCAACTTCAGCATCACATTTTACTCCAAGTAATGAGTTAGAAGATACCCAGGTTCACGGTGTCCATTCGTGATGAACCATTGATAAAACTAACGACAAATCCCCTTTCAAGCGAGAGTAAATCTACCATCTTAGACCGTATTGATAGTGATGTGGCTACCTTGGATTACTTAAACGACTATGCGGCATTACATCTCTCCTATCATATGCTAGATTTGTCCTTAATTCCACATTCGTCTTCCTATTTCGGGAATCCCATGATGGATTTCCCTCACAAATGGAACCTAGCATATCATGAGTAGACAATGGGGAGGGTTTGGATTTACCTCAAAGACCACCACGAGTTCGAAGAGGGTAACGCCTCTTTGATCGAAGAAACAATCGATGTCAACATCGGGACAGAAGATGAACCAAGAATATTGAAACTAGGTTCTTCGTTAACCCCAGAAGAAGTGGAAATACATACTCAGATTCTCAAAGAACATCAGAAGGCATTTGCATTTAATTATAAGGAGATGACAGGAGTCGCACCCCACATTGTGGTGCACAACCTCGTCACTAAGTCAGATGCAAAGCCAATTAAACAAAAATCGAGACCCATGAAGCCCAAGGTAGCTCTCATGGTAAAAGAGGAGGTAATAAAACTCCTCAGGGTAGGATTCATCAAGCCAGTTGACTACTCCCAATGGGTATCTAACATCGTTCCCGTTCTCAAGAAGAATGGAAAGATACGCATCTGCATAGATTTTCAAGATATCAACAAAGCGTGTCCTAAGGATGACTTCCCATTACCATCCATAGAGCGTTATTGTTGATGCAACGGCTGGTTTTGAACTTTTGTCTCTCATGGATGGATTCTCGGGATACAATCAAATCAGAATATCTGAGCAAGATCAAGCTAAAACCACATTTATAACTCCTTGGGGAACCTATTGCTACGTTGTTATGCCATTCGGTCTCAAGAACGCCCGGTGCCACGTATCAAACAGGCCATGACATACATATTTCACGATCTAATTCATAAAATTGTGGAATCTTACGTAGATGACTTATTGGCTAAAGCCAAGAAGCGTTGTGACCATCCCGAAGTACTCCGCGTCATTCTTTCACGTCTAATAGAATACAAAGTCACACTAAATCCAGAGAAATGCGTCTTTGGTGTAACGGGAGGAAAGCTCCTAGGTTACATCATATCGTCACGAGGGATTGATGTTGATCCAACCAAAATTTGGGCTGTCCTCGAAATGGTCCCACCTTCGAGTGAATCTGGAATCAGATCATTTCTCGGAAAGCTAGGTGCAATCCAGAGATTTATCCCGGACTTAAGCTTCGTCGTTCATCCAATCAACAATTTACTCAAGAAAGACTATAGCCTTGATTGGACCGAAGATTGCAATGAAGCTTTTGATGCAGTTAAGCGTTTCCTTTTATCGCCACCTACGCTAATGCCACCTAAGCTAGATCGCCCGTTAATTCTATATTCACGAGCTACCAATGTCTCGCTGGCCTGTATGTTGGCCCAAGAAGACGATAACAAGAGAGAACGTGCGATTTATTTCATTAGCGAACATTTGCTCGACTATGAAACATGCTATACAAGGCAGTGTAACGAGGATGCCTTGCCATAGTCTTTGCTACTAAACACCTAAGACATTATATCTTTGAATCAAGAAAGCGAAGATCATGGTAAAAAGGACCATTTACGGACTTTTCTCACACAAGGGTCCTTATCTAAAAAGGATGGACATTTTATAACCTTAATGGGAGAGTTTGAATTAACATTTGTAAATCGGAAGTCGGTTAAAGGACAAATCATCGTGGATTGGTTAGGTGACAACCCATTAGATGGAGGTAATTTAGTAGATTTAGACTTTCCCGGATGAGTGCGTATACTACATCGAAACTCGACCCGCTATCTCTCGAGTTTCCTTGGTACTTGATATCATTAATTATATCATAGACCATACGTACTGGAGGAAATTACACTACAAAAAGAAGGCGGTTACGCATAATCGTAGCTAAATATGTCATTATAGAGCAGGTGCTCTATCGAAAAGCATTCGATGGAATGCTCTTAAGGTGTGTTGACACAGAAGAGTCCAAGAGGATTCTCCATGAATCCCACAGTGGTATATGTGGAGGTCACTTCGGTGGCCATGCCACCGCTTCGAAAAATACATCGAATGGGCTATTTCTCGGCCCACTCTAGAACATGACGTGATAGAGTTTGCACTTGAGTGTCATAAGTGCCAAGAATTCTCCCACGAGATCCACATGCCAAAGACAAGCTCTACAACCAATCGCAACTCCATGGCCCTTTTCTACATGGGGTCTAGAATTAATAGGAAATTCTCTCCCTCATCCCGCAGACGGCCATAATTTTATAATCACGGCCACTTGAATATTTTACCAAATGGGTGGAGGCCATGCCTCTTACCTACTGCACTGGGTCGTGATCGCCAAGTTCATTTTGAACCAAATCATTCGTAGGTACGGTATCCATGCAAATCATTATCTCCGATAATGGAACTTCTTTAAGAATGAAGAGGTTCGTGATCTATGCAATAAATTTAAAATAAGCCATCATACGGCTTCCTTGTATTATCCCAAGCCAACGAGCAGTGAAAGCAACAAACAAAACACCGAAAGCCATTCTCCTTAAAACAGAAAAGAAAACAAACGAGATTGGCATTTGAAGTTATATCCGGCCTTATGGGCCCACCGAACCTCAATAAGAACACCAGCGGGGAGCAACTCCTTTCTTGCTAGTATTTGGGGGCGAAGCGATTCTCCCGCTGAGGTCGAAATACCCGGTCTCCGCATTTCACTACAAGGGATTACGGATGAAGACGCTTACTGAGAGAAGCACATCTTTCCCAACTAGAAATCCTAGATGAAACTAGGTTAGACGCCGAACAATGACATAGAGTCTATCTTGTTGGATGTGCTTAGGTAGTATAACAAGAAGGTCTATGAACGTGACATATACGAAGGTGATCTAGTTCTAAGACTAGACAGCTGGATCGATAAGAAGACCGGCGAAGGAAGGAAATTCCGGCCCAAATGGTTGGGCCCATACCGAGTCATGAAGGACTATGGAAATGGTGCATACCTCTTATGTACGTTAGAAGGTGAGGAGTTTGGCGAAACAGTCAATTCCCTGCACCTCAAACATTTCTACGCATAAGCAACTAACACTACCTATATAACTATCTACATTGCATTTTCATATAGATTAAGATCATTTCGTCCATTCGTTTCTTACACAAAATGTGATCAAGGAATCTATTTTCAAAGCAATTCATTACAAACTCATGATGTTGTTGGCATAAAACTTTCTAATCATATCTCTCCATTTTCATGATATCTTCAATCATCTCAGAATCTTTTATCAAATAAAATCAGACATGATGAAGTCTTAACGGTAACCATACCAAGATCTGCAAGTTCTTTCTCGCTTTGATTTCTTCCTAGGATAGGTGTCTTGCCTATGGTCTCTTCTAGAAGCTTCATGGTGTCACATCTATCCCATATACACATCTCTTTGGGAATAAGCACATACTGACATTTTACTCAAATAGACAAATCAAACGTTGATCAAACAGAAAATTTTAATTTTACACATTTCCTTGCCCCACCAACCTTCGGTGATGAGCTTGCATCTCTTACTAGTGACGTAGGGTTGGGAAAGGATGGAAATGCCCTTACTCGCCTATACTTTGCCTACGGTGATAAGCCCACGCTTCTTACTAGTAGCGTGGGGCAAAGTGTAGGGGGTCCTCTTGACAAATAGATACAAATGGTCATACGCAAACAATTCAAACTTTCAAACTTTGAGTCAAAAACAAATGAAACAGATGTTCAAAATCCTGAAAGAGTTAAAAATCCTAAAATCCAGATTTTGTCTACTATGTGGCCATCTACGGGTCTAAGTCTAGATAAACCGCAGGGCAAGTTGCATCCAAACTATGAAGTCACTCGGGTGGAGTCGGCTTGTAGCTTCCAATTTGGTTCCACCAAAGCTTTGTCTATCTTTCATCACTATCATTTCACCACATTTCATAACTTGCGCCCTTCTTGGCTCTTGGTGATAAGCCCTCGCATCTTACTAGTTGCGTGGAGTTAGGAGTGGGGCAAGTTAATCTGTTCATCATATTAGTTATTTTCATCACTTTGCCAAAACAAACATGAGGTATCCAATTTGCTCACAGAAGCTAAGATTCAAAATCACAATATATCTACATTATCATGTATCAGCATCATGAAACACAAAAAGAAAGCAAACATTTGCATCATCTGTTTTCCATTGCATACATTCTAGAAAGCATATAAACCATACATCGTAATATACACAAGGAAACTGGAAATAAAAAGGAAAACATGAGTGACAAGCTTTTGATCCAAAAACGAATGCATATATATAAATAATCAATGTTTATATACAATGCCATCATGCACTAGGCATGGTCAAAACGCTCAAAGAGCCCGTGATATACAAAAGAATCTATGGTACAAAATACACAAGGCCAAGTGGCCTCTCAAGCCCTACGCGACCCCTCCAGAAGGTGCGCGCCTCGCCAGGACTGGCTACACCGAGCGCTCACGAGTGAGCGGAGGCTCGGGGTCCCGAGAGCAGCCGCGGTCTCACCATGAGAATGGCTCCTCATAAGCGCTCGGCCGTCACATAGCCCGCTAACTTTCTGTACGAAGAGTCGACACCATCACGGCCACGTGCCAAGCGGGAGCGAAAGCGTCGGTATACTGCCGGCTGCTTTGAGGGCTCCCGGCATCTATGGATAGCTCCGCATGCGGGTCTTATCCATGGGGATCATCGGGAATTAGTGCATACCCCTGCGGATCAGATCCACCACTCGTCAGAGTCTCCGTAAACAAAGGAGAAAAATGAATTAGAAACTAAGCAAGAGGCTAAAATATACAAAATACAAACACAAGGAGAGATAAAAAATCCTAAATTAAACAAACATTGAAAGGAAGAAAGGATAACTTACTCGGATCACCGGGCCTCCAAGATGGGTCACTAGGGCCAGCACCCGCCGCGGATGCATTTGACCGAGAGGGCTGCTCTGTAGCGAGGGGCAACTTGTCACCCCACAACTGACTCGTCCTCTCCACCATGGCCCTGAGAGAGTGGCTCCTCTGAAACTAGAGTGTCCTTCTCTGTGCTCTGCTCACCCTCTCTGCTGCATAACATCTAAGTGTCGTGCCACTTAGGATCGCTATCATCGATGCTGCTCTCCTCCACGCTCCTCTGTAAGCTCCTCAAAATTGGAGTCAATGTCTATAGGGTCATCGCTGCTATGAGTAGGACCCATAGCGATCAAGCAAAGGTGCTCGAGGTGCACCGGCTCTCCCTGCAGCCCAAACTATCCTCCACAGTGCTACAATGGGAATGCCGGGAGTGACCACTTTGTCCCAACCTCGGCCTCTAGGCCCCCTGCGGCCTCGTGAACTGATCTCAAGCCCCGGGTGCCTTTGGGGAAGCATGCCGCATATGGAAGGCCAAAGCTGCTGAGGAACTGCGCTAAAAGGATGTACCTCCACCCGTCCCACGCGGTCGATGAGCTGCCTGTGGTGGAGCAAGAGATCAATGTAAGGGTCTCCTCGCCCCATATGCGGCCATAAGCGGTGCAGTGTGTCGCCTCCATATCTGGCTGTGGTAAGGGAGGAAAGCCTGGCTGGTGAGGTGCTCTAAGCACCAACATATCTGACCATCTGGCTGCCCTCACAGCCCCAGGATCTGCCACCTCTACGCCCCTGCCATAGGGAATAAAATGCTCATACACCCAACTCATGACTAGAGTTGGGTGGCTCAATGACTGTCCCTGTAAACGGACCACCCTATATAAATCATGGTAGGTGGTCCCCAGAATGTCTGCACCCCAGGCGTATATCCGGCCATGCCCCTCTATCTGTGCAATGATGGGGGCCCAGCAGTATAACAAAGTGTCCCCTCCCTTGTCCCCGATCAATCTTGAGGCAAGGATCCCCATGATGGCCTATCGAAATATGGGGATAGGAAAAGAAGGGATGGATCGAACTCTCACTCCCTTCTTCGACCCCGTGGAGATAGTTGCATCTCCCATGTAACCTGCCCACTGTGCAATCTGTGCCCATGAGCCTGCCGTCTCTAATGTGAGTCTCCTCCCGATGATCGGGACCCCCAAAATACGGTAGACATCCTCCAACGTGATAGTCCACTCACCACGGACCCCTGGCAGTCGGAAAGTGTTCCAATCTACGTCCCAATATGAAAATAAGTCACAAAGGATGTGACTAGATGGTGTGACATGTGGGACGCGCGATATGCGTGATATCTGGCTCTCGTAACGTGTCCTCCTCGTCTTGTGAAAGGGCATCCAAGTACCCTAAGAGCCGATCACACACTCTCTCTCGGCTCCATCTAATATACTCCTCTCTCGCCTGCATACACCCAAAAACACACAAAACAAAGCAAGTTATTATCTGAACAATACCGAGAGAGTCATAAAAACGCAGAAGTACAAAAATGTACAAGCATAATCTCAAAAAGAAGTTCTTTTGCATTCTGTGCAAAACCGCCGCCCTGAGCAGGAGGTGGTTTTATCATGCCTTAAAGGCAATGCGTGATAACCGCCACCACCGACAGGCGGCGGTGTGTCCGAAAACCGCGCGGGTTTCTAATCCCAAAAAGCCCAAAATAAGTAAAAAAGACCATTTAACCTAAAAATGGAGCTCACCCGATGGCGCCCCCTAGTGGACCTTTTGAACCTAACATTTTCAAAAATAATCCCCCATTACGACAAATTTAACATTTCAAATTTAAAGGGGAAAAACACAAAATTGAAGAAAACCAACCTATGATCTAGCGGGGTGATGTTCCGCACGTGGATGCATGATCACGATCTCGCTGAACATTTCGACTCTACTCGCGCGAAACCGTCACCGTGGGTCCCGAGCTCAAAATCAATCAAATCAACTTACTTGCGAAATGAATAGGAAAATGGGCCCACTTTCATATATATAGCACCACTGATTCGTTTTTAAAAAAATAACTTTTCGCAAGTTTTGGAGCAGTAAGCGAGAGGTAAGTTCCATCCCGCACAAATGGTACGTTCTCATTCCACGACCTTTTAGCATTTGTTTTCCAAAGTTATTGTATCTATCTGCACTTGAGTTCTCTTTTCATTTTGCAGGTAGCGGGAATTTCGGATGGCGTCATTTCAACACACGGACGAGTAAGGTATAGCTTCTAACTCCCCATTTCGGGACTGCCATACTTGGACCCACCGTTTTATGCCTCTTCATGGCTAAAACGCTTCTTTGAGGGGGAAATATGTATGTACCCAAAATTGTAAGGTCATCTGATCATGAGCAGCGTAATAAGTGCCCCAATGATGATACAGGTCTCTTCGCAAGGTGTTCGGGATCCAGGAAAGCTCTCCGAATATGCGTTAACATCCCGCATACCCCACTTAGCCCCCGTGCTTTGTTTTCCCCTTTTTTCTTCTTTCCTTGGCCTTTTGATCTTCAGTGATGAAACCACCGCCCTACAGGGTGGCGGTCTCGTGACCGCCGCCCTGATCAAGGTGGCGGTCCTATAACCACCGCCCGATCGGGCGGCGAGTCCTCACGCGTTTTCCAGAACATTCTTTTGACATGACTTGCGTGAAATATCACGTTTCACCAGCTTTCCTTGCCGACTTGAGCATGCATTTATGTTTTTGGTCCCCTGGAATAGTGTTTTTCCTTTGTTTATTGTTTAGGAGTTCCATTTGGTTTTGGTTTTTGGGTGATTGAATTCCTATAAATGCATGGTTTGTGCACAAGCAAAGAAGTTTGGCTAGATTTGGAAGACTGATCTTTGCTCTCCTCATTTTAGTATTTTAGCTTGTTATCTTGTTTAGAAGCCATAGCTTGAATTCACTTGCATCTTTAGTTAGATTGCTCAGCTGTTGGTAAGCCACATACCCATCTTGTGCAGGCAGTGCTGTCATTTCATCCAATCAGCCTTGAAGCTTGCCTCTGAATTTCTCTTTGCTGTAGATTTAATTTTATTGTTGCTTAGAGTTCTTAGTTCAGTCCATTATATGCTTGGTTAGCTTTATTCAGCTGTTGGTAAGCCACATATCCAGCTTGTGCAAACAGTGTTGTTATTTTATCCAATCCATTGGAATGGAATAGCTTAGGAAGCCATTAAAGTTGCAGGTTTTTCTCTTTGAATAAGATAGTTATAGGTTCTGGTCGCTTCACGTTGCATGACTCGCAGTAAAATCCCACTAGGAATCGCATAAGCCAAGCTCTGTACTCTTGCGTTGTCCCTCTCCTACTCGCATTTTTGGTCTACATTCTGAGTTGTCCTTGTCCTAAAATCTACTCTTATCGGTGCTAGCATTACACGCTTTTCTGGATCCACGTGAACATGAAAGAACGAGGAGATCATACTGAGGGGACGAGATCACACACACCATCGGATTTGCCACTGTTATGCGGAATCCAGGTTTTAAATTTCAAATTTCTAGTTAAAATCATATCAAATAGAGTAGATAAATTGCTTCATTTCAGTGAATTCTATTCTCAATATTGCCAGGGAAGCTGTGAGGATTGATAGTTTCTGAGAAACTATGATTCACTCCTCACTTCTGAGGTAGGATTGAGAATCTTGCAGATAGATTAGACGAGCTATTTTATTTATTTAGAATAATTCTACAAATCACACAGGTAAATAACTACATCGGTTATCTTTCTGCATTTTTAAATTGTTATTTAATTATTATTTCTAGATACGCTTAAAATAGTTTGCTTTCCTTAAAATCGTTAAAAGATTTCTTAGAAGAATAAAAGTTATATATGTTAGATTTATTTCACATAGTTAGAATTTGCTTCGTTACAGTTAGATTTGCATTTTATTTCGTATGACAATCACGGGACCTCAGGAGCCCAGGGAATATATATTTGAGCCAATCGTGCCTCAACCAAACCTCGTCACAGTAATAGTTGAAATAGACAAAAATCTCAGAATACAAGTATTCCGAACAACCACAGATTTACAACTGATCAGTTCTCAGTTAAGAGGATTAAACATAGAAGACGACCAAGCACACACATTCTGGTCGAACCAACGAAACTACAGGTTGCCCTAGGCAAAGCACTCACATGATTTGTAGAAGGATTCGAAGAGAATAGTCCTTTGGCTGTGATCCTTTGGTCCACATGACCAAGCGTTGGAGACACCCTCGTAGATATAGATACGCTTAAGAATCCAGGTTGCGAGAACACCAAAGGTATTACGAGAAGATTGCACACTGGCTGTTGGCTCTAAACATAGAAGGCGATAAAGCATACAATTCTTTGGATACTAGGGATTAGAACTTGATCTCGCGTATGACCATAACATGACCGCAACAACCAAGAGTCTATGGTTGTGATCCACAGATCCCATAGCCCAACGAGTCCACAAGTCAATCCGATATAGACACTAGCCTACGCACCTTGGTATTCAGTCCCTCCACTTCCACCTATCATCATCGAACAACTGTCCTTACTAGATATAGCGGCTAACGAAGCTAGGGAATTTTGGACTAGGCCAGAGAATCGTCCATAGAGTCAATTGTTTTCACCATCCACCATATGACCTTATCTCGGGGACATACACGAAACTATCCGGTCATTTTCCACGTATTCTATGCAACCATAGATTGAATCACGCGAGCTCGATATTGATTGGAGCCTTGACAGATCATCCTTGCGATCGATCTATCACACCATCCAAGCTAGAAGGGCCTTCTTTGCCTTAGATTCACAAATTCCACTAGTGCGTGTCGAAGACATTAGGACTCGCCTAACTAGTTTGTCTACATCCACGCATATTCCACCCCACCATTTGTCTCAAAGACGACCTCGGGAGGTCGGGTACGTAGAAGAATCACTTGTAGATTCCCACGCTGCTGTCACTTTTCAGCGTAAAGTACCCATAAAAGGGTAAAGGAACCAAGTATACATAGTGTACACATTATTAAGTTAACATGAGAGATTAGTTTAATAACAAGTCATGGAATGAGAGATCAATGTCTCATCGAGTCATTACATCTGCATATGGTTTTTTGTTATGATATGGATTGGAAATGGAATTTGTGTTCTAAATTATATTAATTTATAACAGAAAAAATTATGTTTTAAAAAAAAATCCCTTATTTCTAAAGTCTTAAAAGTGGATGTTACATCTCGGTATCAAAGTGAAGGTTGCATCTCTTGGATGAATTGAGTCCATATCTCGATAAAAACTTAATTTTCTTATTAATAGAAAATGGTTACAACAAGGAGAGGTGTTGAAAATAATCCACCTCGGGTGGAGAGGTAATTACTTGCACAAAAAATTGATAAGATTCTTGTTGCGTTGTTGGGCACAAGAGATTATTTGGTTGTACTTGAACAACAAGTGGGTAATGAGGAGGAAGATGATGTTGTTAATAACAATCAGCCACCTCCAGGGACCATTGATAATAATAATGTTGTGAATATCAATAATAATGATGTAATTGAAAATGAAAATGTACCCAATCCACTCGAAAATAAAAAGGAAAGATTAGTATCTGAACTCACAAATGACATAAATAGAATAAGTCCACCAAATTTTGATGGCACTACACTAGGGATGGAGCTAAGAATTGGCTTAGTAAAATGGAGAAATACTTTGTAATAAGGAACTTCTCGGAAGAAACAAAAAAGTATGGGGAGCTTATTAGCTTTCCCATGAAGCATCCTCTGGTGGGACAACCGTAAAGCTGAATTAAACATTGATGAATCAAGCATCACTTGGGATCAATT
Organism: Taxus wallichiana var. yunnanensis; assembly: GCA_018340775.1. NCBI lineage: Eukaryota > Viridiplantae > Streptophyta > Pinopsida > Cupressales > Taxaceae > Taxus > Taxus wallichiana. Next base: position 372,510,560 of record CM031235.1, read on the forward strand.
TAAGAAATGCTTTAGGAAACAATGGCTGCTTGAGAACTCTATTATGATCATAAAATGATAGAATTTCATAATTTAATTCAAGGAAAATTAATGGTATCGAGTCTTGTGAGAGGTTTACTAAACTTCTTAAGTACGTTCCTCGATATCAAAGCGATGAGAATTTCAGGATATACAAATTTATTTAGGGATTGAATCCTATCATAGGGGGTAAATTATATATTCATATCCCAACCACCATGGAAGGGGTTATAGAAAAATCCATTCAAAAGAACATAAATTAAAAGCAATTTATGCCCATAAGGAAGAGAATCATAAGAAAATTCCTAATTCTTCTTCATCTCTCACACCCAAAAAGGTAGGATGGAAAAAATTTGGTGCCAAAATAAGTTTGTAATCTGATAATAATAAGAAAACAACAAAAAATAAACCTACTGCAAACATTCAAAACAACTTTGTGAAGAATAATAAAAATGGAAAGAAGTCCTTTGGAGGACAAAGCAAGTAATTTTAGGGCTAGTAATAAATTTAAACCAAAAAGAGGACTGTAGGGGTTGTTTCAACTATGGTAAAGATCACTGTGTAAATCGGTGTCCTCAAAATAAATATGACAACAATCATCGACATAAGATACATGTCGCAGTAGCTAATAAACAAGTTGAAAAGCAAGTTACACCCATAGAAGTGCTAGGTAAATTATTTGGTACGCCTATTACTATACTTTTTATACTGGAGCTACATAATGTTTTATTTCTAGTAAATTAGCTGTAAAACTAAAAAGAAAAGCTAGAATAATGGAAAAATATTAGATTGTACATTATGGAAATAATGTTGTCCATACTGTTAGTAAATGTCTTTTTGGAGCAGTCCTAGAATTACCAAATTTTTCCATTGAAGTAGATCTTTATGTTGCTCCTTTAGGGTCATATGATGTCATAATAGGTGTTAATTGGCTTACTAATCATAAAGAAATTGTTTTTGTTTTAAAAAACACATTAGTTACCTTGATGATCTATAGAAAACAACAGACATCCAAGGGGTAAAATGAGAGATTTTAGTTAGAAAATTGTTAGCTATGTAACTTAAAAAGGCCAGAAATAAAGGCTACACTTTTATGCAATAAAAATTTCTGAAACAATGTAAAAGGATAGCAATTTCTTGGAAAATTTTTACATTGTTAAGAGATTTCAATGATGTTTTTCTAGAAGAACTACCCGGTCTTTCGTCCAGATGAGAATTAAATTCACAATAGAAATCAAAATGGGAATTGAGCCTATTTCAGGCACCTTATCTAATGACTACCATTGAAGCTGGTAGAGATTAAGGAACATTTACAAGATTTGTTGTCTAAAGTTTTTACAAGACCGAGTGTCTCACGTTGGGGAGCACTTGGTATTTTTTAAAAAAGAAAGATGGAACACTTAGACTTTGTATTGATTACAGAATGTTAAACAAAGTAACAATCAAAAACAAATATCCACTTCCTAGAATTGATGTTTTGTTTGACTAGATGCATGGTGCATCAACATATTCTAAGATAGATCTTCATTCTGGGTATCACCAGTTAAGAATCAAAGATGAATATATTCATAAAACACCCTTTAGGAAAAGGTACAGGCATTACGAATTCATGGTTTTACCTTTTAGTTTGACAAATGCACTTGTAGTTATTAATTATTTAATGAATAATATCTTTCAAGAATACCTAGAAAAGTTTGTACTTGTATTCTTGGATGATATTCTTATCTATTCTAAAATCATTGATGAGCATCATGAGCATTTGAAAATAGTACTTGAAATTTTAAGAAAGAGAAGATTGTATGGTAAGTTGTCCAAATGTTCTTTTTATGAAACAAAAGTGCACTATTTAGGACATGTCATAAGAAAAGATGGAATAGCAATTGATCCATCAAAGATTGTTTCGATAACTGAATAGCTTACGACTAAAAATGTACATGAATTCAGAAGCTTCATGGGGATTTTTGGTTACTATAGAAAGCTTTTTAAGGAATTTTCAAAATTCATTTCCCGATAACTTCATTACAAAAGAAATACAAAAGTTTATGTGGAGTGATAAATGTGAAGTAACATTTAAAAATATTAAATATTAGTTAACATCTACACCTATTTTGGTTGTACCATATCTAAATGGAAACTTTATGGTAGTTATAGATGCTTCGATGAAGGACTTGGAGGTATTTTGTTACAAAATGATCATGTTATAGCATATGAGAGCAGAAAACTTAAGTTATATGAGTTGAATTATGCTCCCCATGACCTACAACTTACTATCATAGTTCATGCACTTCAAATATGGAGACATTATATTTTAGGAAGAGATTTTGAATTAAAGATTGATCATCTTGGGCTGAAGTATATTTTCACTCAGCCAAATTTGGATGCAAGACAACAAAGATGGTCATATTTTTGTCACAATATGATTTTGACATAAGTTACATTAAAGGCAAAGAAAACAGAGTGATAGATGCACTAAGTTGTAGGAAACATATTTATGCACTTATAACTTTGAGAACTCAATTTAAGGATGAGGTAAAAAGTATCATGGAATCTGATTTTTACTTTTAGCAGGTAAAAACAACACTTGCTGCAAATCCTAATGATGCAAGATACAAAGGTTTTAACTTTGATAATGAAGGAATTCTAAGATATGAAAAGCAGGTGTACGTACCTTTGGGAAATGAGTTAAGGAAAAATTTAATGATGGAATTTCATAATTCACCTTACTCAGGACATCCCGATATTACAAAAATGCTTGCTAATGTAAAACAACAATATTTTTGGAAAGGGATGAAGAAAGATGTAACTGATTTTATTTCACACTACTTGGAATGTCAGCGTGTTAAGGTGAGCATATGCACCTAGCTGGTTTATTATATCCTCATAGCATACTACAATATAAGTGGTAAGTAATTAGCATGGATTTTGTTTAGGGGCTGCCTATGTCAAGAAATAAACATGATGTTATTTTAGTTGTTGATAAATTGACAAAAGTAGCACATTTTATTGTTGGTAATCTTAAAGATGATTCACATGTTTTAGCAAAAATATTTGTGCATAAAATTTTTAGATTACATGGAGTACCCAATTTTATTATATCTGATATGGACCCTAGAATAACGTCTCATTTTGAGAGAAAACACTAAATGCAGCCTTAAGAGAAAAACTAAATTTTAGTTCTGCATACCATCTAAAAACTGATGGTCAAACTGAAAGAGTAAATAAAGTTTTGGAAGATATGTTACAAATGTACTTGTATGGATCGATAGTACAAATGGGAAGAATATCTTCCTCTAGTTGAATTTTCTTACAATAATACTTATCATTCCTATTTTAAAATGACACCTTTTGAAACATTGTATGGAAGGAAATGCAGAACTCCAATTAGTTGGGATAACATTGAAGATAGAGAGGTAATTGGACCTGAAATTCTTAATGAAATAGACAAGTGAAAATGATTCATGAACGATTAAAAGAAGTTGTGGATAGGAAGAAAATTTATGCATATCTGAGAAGGATCGATAAGAAATTTGAACTTGGTGAAAAAGTATTTTTACATGTTATGCCTAAAAAGCTCTATAACCTTTAGCAAGAAAGATAAGTTATCACGTCGTTTTGTGGGACCTTTCAAGATTGTTGAAGTGATTATCCTTGTAGCTTATCACTTAGCATTACCTCCCACTTTGTCACAAATGCATGATGTTTTCCATATTTCTTTTCTTAAGAAATACGTTTCAAATTTATCACGTGTTAAATTGGGATTCTTTACAGTCCAAGACCCAAGAATAATCATGGTTGAACCCATAAGAGTGCTAGAAACTCACCAATTGCACTTGCAAAATCATGAAATTAGTCAATGCAAGGTTCAGTGGGACCAGTTTAATGAGGAAAGTGCAACATGGGAAAACCTTGAGGACATGAAAATTGTTTTTCCTCATTTATTTGAACAAAATTAGTTCTGATGTTGGAAATAATTAAAGACTTTGTTTAAATCTATATTTAATTTCTACTAGTTTAGGGAAGGTACTATATTTTTATTAGTGCTAGAATAGTTATTTTAATGCTGTAATAAATTGTGAAATCTTAAATTCCTCAAATCTAGTTTCTGTTTGAGAACTTGTGGTAAAAGAACTATAATTATGATTAGTTTTCTTGTTTAAGAATATTGACTAAGTTAATCATCAAGATGATTATGCTTTTTAGAGGGGAGGTATGTAATTCCTCTAACATGGTTGATATCTATGATGACTTCTGTACTCAAAGTTACAAATGTTGATATGTGATTCTTGTTTGAAGATGGTGTAATCTTGTGAACTAAGTAATCATGTTTGTTGTAGATAATATGTCATCTTATAAAAATAGATACAATCCTGCCATGTCTATTTTGAATTTAAAATTAAGTATTTCATTCCTTCTTATGTTGAATTTTCACTTTGCATGTTGATAAAGGAAATTAATTCAGCCTAAACTCATTCATATTCAAGGTTGCATTTGAACTTGTGCTTCAGACTATATGATTTATGATGCAAGATAGCTATAACTTTGATTAATTTTAATGATCAAAGGCATGTTTTCAATTTTATGACATCAAGGTCATCTTGACCAAGATGGGTAGAATGTTGGAGTTTTGAACCCAAGATTCGCGAGATCACAGGTGATCTCTTCTGCACACGTCCTTCATAAGTGATCCAAGAACGTCAATTTTGGTTCTTCATTCGGTAATGTTGAATTGGTAAATTGAATGATTATTTGGGGGACCTAATTTAAATCTAAGTTCCTAAGTTTGTTATCTAATCCTAAGTCTAAGCTAGATAATTTTATTAATATGGTTGTTTATTAGATGAAGGGAATCCTAAGTCATGTAACTAGGATATTCTAAGACTAAACTAATAAACTAATCTAAGGACCTAAGTTGGTTTCTAAGATAATGTTTTTGAACCTAACCTAAGGGCATGGACTAACCTAAAGGGGATGATGTGGATGGCATATGGAGAGGTTTTGGTGGCACCAATTTCTAAGTTATTTAAAATGTTTTAATGAGGCTTTAAATACCCTCTTACCACCAATTTTAGCGAATGCATGGGAAATTTGGTGGAAGCCTGAGTTATTAACTCTGCTAATTTTTATTGCATGGAGTTTTAAAATTTGGTTATATCCAACAAGGAGTTGACAAAGGAGGGAAATGAGGTAAGGACTCTATCATGCCTGTTGGTATTTATTGATCTCGCCATTACAAAAACTACCTAGGAAATAGGGAAGTTGAATGAAAAGATGGCTTAGGGTTTTCATTGTTTCATTTGCTTTGGGAGCTTTGTAGCTTTGCCTTTGGTTGTCATCTTTTGAACCTCTAATTCAAATTTGTGCATGCTTATTTTCACCTTACATGGTGGTGATAGTAATTGAAAATAAGAAAAGAATATACAAGAGGAACAAAATGAAAGTTTTCAAAGCTTGATTTTGGCATTTTCATGGAAATATTGTTGTAGAAGTTTTTCTTCAAGATTTGGAATGAGGAAAAGAAGACATGAGCACTATCAAGCATGATAGGCCCTATCTCTTTAAATCTTCTACTTTCATTTAAAGTTTCTTTATTAAAAGAACTCGCTCTTCATGGAATATTTTCTAGTTTTTGTGTTGTGTTTCTTCTTCTTGCTTTAACGACGTTTTCAATTTATTTCTTATGAAAGCTTTGAGATGGTGTATAATCGATGATTAACATGTTCGGGGTTGTTTTGATCAAAAGGTAGATGTGTATATATTTGTATTAGATTCCTGGATATTGATGCAATTTTGTGTTTCTATCTTCATTGGATGGTTTACCGATCTAGGTAAGTAGCTGGTAAACTTGATTAGTTTCCAGGAATTTGATAAAATCTTTTGGATTTAGCTTAAAACTGTTCTCCTTGTTATTAATGTTGGATACTAACCTTATTGGTGGGATTTCATTTTTCCATTAGATATTCTGACTTTACTTGTGGTTACTTAGGCGGTTTATATCGTGACTATACTCTTTATTTTGTTCATGAAGCTCTCTGCTGATATTGTTTGAGACATACGTCTATGATAGGGTGAAAATACTTATGTTCTTTTGTACTAGATTTTTACTTGTTGATAACAGTGGAGATCAATGTTATTTGGTTGAATTTATTATGATTGTACTCATATTTTATTTTGAGATACTCAGTTGTTATTGTTTGAGGTTATCTATATTTGGTTTATCATGCCCAGTTTATATGAACTCGAATCGTCCTAACAATTTTGTAGATGGATTTCGTAAAATATGAAAGGAGAAAGACATATAGAAAGTTACATCTATTTTGCTAAAGAAATTATATATTTATTATGATGGATATGTAGTGACATTTACTTGAAATGATTTTTGTCGAGAAAAGAAGATGTATTAAAACTAGTTTTATATTGATGCAATGACATTATGTAATCCTTTGAAAAATTCCTAAGTTCGAAAGTGGAGAAGTCTCTTTTTGATAAAAGAATTACTTTGGTTAATGTTGATTTTTTATTTACTTATGATACTTTCATGACATAAGTTATGTATTATTACTAAGTAATATCATTCATGATGGGGGCAATATAGATATGTATGTAATATGGGATTACACAACTTTAAAGATTATACAATTTATATAAGATTCTAGGATTAAGGACGTACACTTATAGTTAATTTCATTTCACATGAAAGAGCACAACTAAGTTGATACTCTTTGGTAGACCCTTAAATAGTAAAAATGGAATATGATTGGATTATATAAATGTGTATGAATTCTTTTGTTATGCTAAGCATATGAGATTTTTTTCATAATTAGGACATTAGTCCTTGATAAGGATAAATTATATATTCCTTGTAATAAAACGAAGAGCTATATATGATATCTTCTTTGGGTTTGCGATTAAATCATGAGAATGATTTGGTTATGTTTTCCTTAGCTGATTTCTATAATTGAAACATGAATTTTTAAAAAGGATAATAACAAGAGTTAGACTTATGGTATTATGAAGTCTAAAGTAAAAATTTCAATAAGCTTGTTACAAGATAAAACTGTAGTAAGAGGATCTAATGATATCACTTTTATAACCCTAAATTCGGACATATCAATATATGGAAATAAACATCTAGGATTAAGATAAACATAAACATGAATTCAAAATGGTTAGGAAAGCATATTTTATCTGCATACCTACCTCTTGTGTAATTTACACCTCATAACCTTCTTGGGTTAAATTGTGCTTAGTAGACCCTTACAAGCATTTTTATCATTAAACTACAAGATAATAACATATTGGGTTAATAAACTAATATTCTTAAGTATGTTAGTCTAAGTTGAGGAAACTCGGTTGGATGTTGAAACATAACAACTACAACATAGTACCTTCACAATGACTTGGGTCATTACGAGGATACTATGATGTAGCTAGCTATGCCTCAACACCCCACTTAGTTCGATTAACATAAGTGGAATTTTGGTTCATGGTTCCACCCTAAACACTTGAGATAGAAACATGAGCTAGTGTTGTGGTTAATTCATGTTGACTTAGGGTGACTAGACACACCCAATCTATGTAAGTTGATTGAGTTTTTGTGTTTCTTCTTCTTGCTTGAATGGTGTTTCTCAATTTGTTTCTTATGAAAGCTTTGAGATGTTGTATAATCGATGATTAACGTGTTCTAGGTTGTTTTGATTGAAAGGTAGATGTGTATATATTTTTATTAGATTCCTTGGATATTGATGCAATTTTGTGTTTGTATCTTCATTGGATGGTTTACCCGATCTAGGTAATGGTAAACTTGATTAGTTTCGAGAATTTGATAAAATCTTTTGGATTTAGCTTAAAAGCATTCTCCTTGTTTTTAATGTTGGATACTAACCTTATTGGTGGGATTTCATTTTTCCATTAGATATTCGACTTTACTTGTGGTTACTTAGGCGGTTTATATCGTGACTATACTCTTTATTTTGTTCATGAAGCTCTCTCTGATATTGTTTGAGACATACGTCTATGATAGGGTGAAAATACTTATGTTCTTTTGTACTAGATTTTTACTTGTTGATAACAAGTGGAGATCAATGTTATTTGGTTGAATTTTATGATTGTACTCATATTTTATTTTGAGATACTCGGTTGTTATTGTTTGAGGTTATCTATATTTGGTTTATCATGCCCAGCTTATATGAATCGAATCGTCCTAACAATTTTGTAGATGGATTTAAGTAAAAATATGAAAGGAGAAAGACATATAGAAAGTTACATCTATTTTGCTAAAGAAATTATATATTTATTATGATGGATATGTAGTGACATTTACTTGAAATGATTTTTGTCGAGAAAAGAAGATGTATTAAAACTAGTTTTATATTGATGCAATGACATTATGTAATCCTTTGAAATATTTCCTAAGTTAGAGAGTGGAGAACTCTCTTTTTGATAAATGAATTTCTTTAGTTAATGTTGATTTTTGATTTACTTATGAGACTTTCATGACATAAGTTGTGTAATATTACTAAGTAATATCATTCATGATGGGGGCAATATAGATATGTATGTAATATGGGATTATGCAACTTAACAGATTATGTGATATATATAAGCTTCTAGGATTAAGGACCTACACTTATAGTTAATTTCATTTCACATGAAAGAGCACAACTAAGTTGATACTCTTTGGTAGACCCTTAAATAGTAAAAGGGAATATGATTAGATTATATAAATGTGTATGAATTCTTTGTTATGCTAAGCATAGGTGATATTTTTTCATAATTAGGACATTAGTCCTTGATAAGGAAAAATGATATCTTCCTTGTAATTAAATGAAGAGCTATATATGATATCTTGTTTGGGTTTATGATTAAATCACGAGGATGATTGGTTGTGTTTTCCTTAGCTGATTTCTATAATTGAAACATGAATGTTTAAAAAGGATAATAACAAGATTTAGAATTATGGTATTATGAAGTCTAAAGTAAAAGTTTCAATAAGATTGTTACAAGCTAAAAATGTAGTAAGAGGATCTAATGATCTCACTTTCATAACCCTAAATTCAGACATATCGATATATGGAAATAAATAGCTAGGATTAAGATAAACATAAACATGAATTCAGAATGGTTAGGAAAGTATGATTTTATCTACATACCTACCTCTTGTGTAATTTACACCTCGTAACCTTCTTGGGTTAAATTGTGCTTAGTAGACCCTTAAAAATATTGTTATCGTTAAACTATAAGATAATAACAGATTGGGTTAATAAACTAATATTCTTAAGTATGTTAGTCTAAGTTGAGGAAACTTGGTTGGATGTTGAAACATAGCTACTATCGTGGATAGTACCTTCATAATGACTTGGGTCATTACGAGGATACTATGATGCAACTAGCTATGCCTCAACACCCCACTTAGTTAGATTAACATAAGTGGAAGTTTGGTTCATGGTTCCACCCTAAACAGAGATAGAAACATGAGCTAGTGTTTTGGTCAACTCATGTTAACTTAGGGTGACTAGACACACCCATTGATGTAAGTCAATTGATTATGTCTATGTATCCTTAGTCACCATGAGTAGTCTTCCACACTAGTGCATGTAAGCTGCCCTTGTTTAGTGTGAGACTTTGACTCAGATTGGGTTGACATAAGTTAAGAAAGATCATTCTAGATAATAGAACAAGTGTGGTGAGGACATATTCCTTTAAACGAGTATGTCATATTGGAATGTAAACATGGTAGACATTTTTAAAAACTTTGGCTAAAGTATCACAAGTTCTTGGTTGCGTTGTCCTATGTCACCTAGTTTAAGATGTAGGATTTAGATGAGTACCGATAATAGGTATTCAGATAGGATTCTTTGAAAGAACACTTGGGTACCCCTAAAAGGGTAAAGGAACCAAGTATACATAGTATACACATTATTAAGTTAACATGAGAGATCGGTTTAATACCAAGTCATGGAATGAGAGATCATTGTCTCACGAGTCATTAAATTTGCATATGGATTTTTTTCTACGAGATGGATTGGTAATGAAATGTGTGTTATAAATTGTATTAATTTAGAACAAAGAACATTATGTTTAAAAAAATCCCTTATTTCTAAAGTCTTAAAAAGTGGATGTTACAACTTCACACTCACGATTCATGTGCCCCTTTCCTTCTTCTTGGTTCTGGTTCTGCGCTCATATAAGTCAGGACACTCCTCATACTTATGCTTCTTCATGTACCATGAGAATTGTAACAAATTAGGACACTCACACTTGTAGTGTTCAATATATCCAAAATTGTAACAAGTTCCATGGGGAAATTCACTCCTACCTCCTTGACCACCATGACCTCTAAATACTCCATGAAATTTCTTTCAAACCATCTCCATCTGTGTGCCCTTCAAAGATGACAAGCTTCATTCTTATAATCATCCCCAATTCTGGTCTAGTGCACACCAATATTAATGACATCATGGGTTTGGTCTATCAACTAGAATTCCTTTGTATCATGCATTGTAGATGAGAAAATATTACAATAAGAAGGCACATTCTTATAGAGTATGGGTTACAAAAATGGGAATCTACTTGGATCATGATCTTTGTGATAGATCTCACAATCTAATGACATGGAATGCACCATATTTTGTGGAAAATTTCTTTGTGTGTCCTTCTATCTCAAAATCCATGCACCATAGTCTAATGAAAGTCTCATGAGCCGAGTTTGTAGATAATTTCTCAAGATGCTCCGCCATGAAAATGATATGTGCTTCTAAAAATGGGCTTACTCCGTGTTAACACTTTCGATGGCCTTAGCACGTAAATCAACCTCCAAGGCCTCACACGGATCCGTGAAATTATTTTACAAAATTGATCATCTAAAAGGCATGATCAATCCCCCAATGAACCATTGAGCATGTTGAGAGGGATGGATATCGTAAGAAAAATTTGACAAGATTTTTAAAGCACATGTCATACTCTCACACACTCTCTTCGCCATACCTTTTGAATCTCCTTCAACACGTTGATGCTCTTCTTTAGAAACTCAAGAATATGGAATTACACTAAGAAGTCATCACGTAGCATAGTATGATCCATATCATCTAATGGGGTCATACTTTAGGTACTATCTATATGTGCAACCTTGTAGTGTAGTTACAAACTAATTACTTTCAATTGGAGAAATAATCCCTTAGTGTGTCATAGTAAATACTTACTTATGTACATGATCCGCTACATCTTCAATGTCATTGTAATAAGGAAAATGTAGAGACATCTTGTTAAACATTACGATGGTGTTGTGGTCCTTTTCGCCATATCCAGACCTTGATTCCCTTTGGTGTTTCCTCTACCACCAGATCCACTAGATCCATTAGCTATTATTCCTCTAGATCCTCCTCCCATCATAGGTAAGGGGTTTGATGAAGAAGCACTTTGCATACCCACTTTCACGCTAAATTACGTGCCAACAGTATGTGATATTGAACCACTTCCAAACATGATACCCAAAATTTGTGTAGCCACACTTTTCCCAAATGATGTGCTAGACAAAAATACCTCCAAACACTAGAAATGTTTGTGTTGCCATAGTAAGAACTAAATGAAAAATTATATCTTAGGAATTAGAAAACTAAGCACTAAGGTTTGGTCACCAGGTGGGCTAAGATGCATGCCTATGAATCTCCTTTATCTATACGATGAGCTCTCACTAGAATTCGAGGGTTTTTATCTCCCATTATTTCCAAGATGGTGTAGCATAAAATTCTCATGTCCCATGCACCCTCCAGCGAACCTAAAATATTTCCCACAACGTATACCTCCATAAATCCATCACTCCAGTAACTTCATGTTGTCTCGCCAAATCCCTTTCTCGTGCTTCATTATACTTGAGCTTCCTCTCTTCTCTCTCTACTTCTACTATAGGATCTTCCATCTCTCACCACACCAGCTTCTATGCCCCGTGCCTAATGGGAAGTTATCTAGACATAGGAAATTCATCAATACTCAAAGTGATGATAAATATCTTAATGGCTAATAACATAGCATGTAAGAATGATCCTCTTGGCTCCCACAAGAACTCAAACTCAACAATCTCTAGGAAATAATACATAGAAACTATGTATTCCAAGGTATATCTAGTCAACACACCTCTCCACTAGTGATAAAAAACATGAGTCTAGATCAGATCATCATCATGCAACCTCTAATATTCTTCCTAGGTCTAAACACAGAGTCTATAATACCATATCTTCCTTGATGCATATGTTGATAGCCATTCATACAAATCTACTAGAAAACAAAAAAATAATGTCTCATAGAGCTCATGATATAGGTTCTCCTCTACCCATTTACATGCATCAAACTCAAGTCCAATGTTAAATCACTAAGAAAACTCATCCTTCATGCTTTTAAGCCAAGTCTCGATATGTTCCAAGAACAATAATATTTTCATCACACACCATTCTTATAACAACTTCAAAAGAGGTCCTAGAAATAGAACCAAAATGTAGTCATTGTTTACCTCTAACTCCTCTTCAAACCCCAAGCACGTCACCTATCACCCATCCTAGACTAGGCACTCACTTGAGGCGCGCACATGATGAGACCCTATTTTATGTGAGCTTTGTAAGAATACTTATCATTAATGGAGGAATGTTTTAGGAATAGTAATATATGCATCCATCACAAGAACAAAAGTAACAAAGCTAGAACCATACACCGATGCACCATAACATGAAAGAAAACATCATAATAACATAAGAGAATTGGATCTAAACCATTATCAGTGTAAATAATACAAGATTTTAAACCATTAGATATAGATATTTAGAATACTCCATTATCTATTGCTTTATAAGTGTTTACAATAGCCAAGATATATCAAGAGATCCATACATGGGCCAGATACATTCACAAAGTTTCAGTGCTTCCTACAATGGTTTCATCACACAAGTTATAGTAGAGACTTCCCACATACTTTCCCTAATTCCCACTCTATCCATCTACTTCCTCCTTCTCCCTTGATGCCATGTAAATCAATACATAAGAAGGGACTCAAAGGAATCCCCTCTAACCACTCCATCATTACCCAAGAACATGCCAAATGTCATCATGTCTTTCCCTACTCAAGTATCCTCAGCATGCAAATGCCAGCTAGCCATAACTAACTCCACTTTTATAACTCCTAATCCTTTCATGATAACCATAATGATACCTAGGAATATGCTTTCCTTGAGCTATAAGTCTTCATAGCTTAACTTTATCCATAACTAAATCTAGTCACCTTTCCATGTGTTCCTTTAACATGACTTTATCCATAGTCCAAAAAGTGACTAAGTCCTGAACCTATCCCACTGGGCACGAGCCTTTTCACATTCCAAATATTTACCTCCACACATTCCTTCACGCCATTATTTTTCATGCCACAACCTTCCGTGCTTCAAGTACTTGGTTATTTCAAGGGCTCAATAGTTAAGAGTAATTTTTTAATATTGTTTCGGATCGAGCAATTTAAATTTTCTTACACTAGAGACTACAAGGAGTAAACTGGAGGGTATTTTGAGACTATTCTTTGAAAACTATTTTATGAAGGAGTGAAGGACGAATACCTAGAAGGAATTCAAGTGCATCAAATAGTTGCACTTCACCAAAGTGTAGGAGTTGCGATATTAAAGAAAGCAAGCTTTGTAAAAAGCAATGTGCATGCATATGAGAGCTAAAGATTCAAAAAAAGGACTAGAATGGAATTACTAGGATTGTCTTAGGCTTATCATTAAAAGGAGGTGATTTAGGGGATTGAATGTTAACTCCCATGTAAGATATTATTCCTCCATAATGGAGAAGAGGATTACTTTCCCAAATGGGAATGTAACTCCTATGACACACTTACACATATGACAGATGTAAGATAATTTGTCATAACTAAGGACACCTAGATCCATGTCCACCTAAGTGAGATGAAGATGAGGTGGAATAACACTAAATAAGTGAAGAAAAATACCACCTACACCAACATTTTATTCCTATCTTTCCAAATATTCCATAAGGCATGGGGAGGAGGAGTTTCCAAAAAGAGTTACAACTTGGTGTCTAAAAGGGTTTTCATTTAAGGATGACATTAGAAATGATGGAAAGAAATACCCACTGATACCCAAAGCTATTTAATAGGAGACTCCATATAGAATGAGAAAAGATTAGTGGAAAAGAAATTGAATAGAAGTTTCAAGAGGATTGAGACATAATGCATACCTCTTTGGAAGAGATACCACTCTTCATTTAAGATTATCACATGAGAGGAAAGAGTCTCGGAATGCCAACCAAGTATAAAAACCAATTTTGGGAATCACCTATGGGAGCTAGATATGATTCGAGAGGATGACCCTCTTGAATGATGTGGGAGGGAGAATAAGTTTCTTTGACCAAAAAATCTCCCAAAATTAATAGTGTCCAAATATGAGTATCTTCCTCTAGAAAAAACTATAAGTAATGTGAGGAAATAAAAATCTTTAGTTTATCCCATCATTGCATCTGGATTGAGATGCCACCTTCCCAAAATGGTATCTATTAGCACGGAGAAGGATTGGACACTGTTAATATAACCCTTAATAATTTTTCCACAAAATCTAGTGAGGTGAGTCCTGAGAGGATCCCAATATGATTAAGAGGATAAGGGTTTATCCCCTATCCATCAATATTTATAGAAATATATCTACTTTTCATTTCCTAGTCTCCATTTAGTACTGACTACACAGAGATTTTGACTGCTAACTATAGAGTTCCACATTGCCAAGACACTCATAATATCTTCAACGAAGAAATTTTCTCATGGAGATAGGTATTTAGAAATCAACATCTAAATCCAATTATATTTACCTTTGGAATCCACACCCCATCCCATCTTAGCTAACCTAGAAAATTTCATTTCAATAACTCTACGTAAACCAATACCCCCTAACATTGTAGGCATATAGACCACATTCCAAGAGACCATATGGAACCATTTTTTTCCCTCGGCTCTAGACCAAAGGAATTTTTTTAATTTTTTCAATACTATTAGTAACCAAGGAAGAAATTTTAAGAAGAGACATAAAGTATATGGGAAGGCTTTGAAGAGTGGCTTTAACCAATTGTAGCTTACCAACTTGACTAGTAGGGCTCCTTTCTAGCCTGTAAGATTCTTCTAAATCTTTCAATGACCGAATTCCAAATAGTTTTAAGTTTCCTTCCTTTAAAGAGGGGGAGCCCCAAGTAAGAAGAAGGAAAATCCATGATGCAACATCCAAAAATGGCAATGATCTTTCTTTGTCTAGTATGGGGTATTTATGAAAGTAATGTTGCTCTTCGTGAAATTTATAAGTTGATTGGAAGAAGATTGATACCAATCTAATATTTTCAAGAATTTATCATCCACAAATAACAGAGAATATCATCCACAAATTGTGGGTAGCTACAGAACCTTAGAAGTAATAGTAATACCTATAAATCTGCTAGATCTTTTAGCTACAAAAACTAGTACTCTACTAAGTGTGTTAGCCATGAGGATAAAAAAAAATGTGATAGTGGGTAACCTTGTCTTATCCCTCTACTTGTGGTGAAATATCCTTGAGGAATTCCATTTATAAGGATTGAAAACCTAGGAGAGGAGATGTAACTATGGACCCAAGAGCACCATTTATACCCGAATCCAAAAAAATTCATCACTCTAAGAAGGAAAGTCCAACTCACCCTATCAAAATTATTTTGCATATTAAACTTAATAATCATACCAATTGTTTTAGTAAGAGAGGTTGTATGGATAGCTTCATACATTACTCCCCCTTGAATCATTCTTCCACTAAAGAAGTCCATTCATTCTCGAGATTAATTTTTTGAGAAGGGGTTTGATTCTAGAGGCCATCATCTTAGTAATCATATTATAAAAGTGTTGTAAAGAATTATGGGACTGAAATTTGAGACCATTTTAGATCCAAAAGACTTAGGAGCAAGATCCACAAAATTCATATTCTATTCCTTAAGTAGAAGATCGTTTCTACTAGAATTTAGAGACTGCAACAAACAAATATGACTCTATAATATAGTAATAAGTTTGAAATAAAGTTACAAGAAATCCACCCGGCAAGTGACTTGTTCCCCTTCATATCAAAAATAGCTCTATGATATTCCTCAAGGAAAAGGATAAAAGGCTAAGTGTTTATATCCTCTAAGATCTATTTAGGAATATGCTGCAACATCTCCTAACTATCCTCCTCATAAGGAGGTTTATCTTCTTGAAGAAGAATATAATAGTAATGGACCAACTCTACTACAATGGTGTCTTTAGTATTTAAATATCTTTCATTCATATTTATGAGCTCTTTAATTTTATCTCTACTTTTTTTCTTGGTGGTGGTAGTATGAAAGTTGTTGTATTTCGATCTCCCTGTTGTAACCATATTGCTCGAGATCTCTACCTCCAGTATATTTCTTCTTCAGTAAAGGTATTATGATAGTCATTGAGGAGTGTTAATTCTTGTTGGTATAGAGTAGGAGTTTTTCCTCCAAGCTCTATGCTAGAAAAAATTTCATCCAATTTTATAGTGAGAAAATCCTTCCTTTTACGGATGTCTCCAAAGGAATTTAGTTTCCAATATTTGAGCTCTTTCTTAACATGATTAATTTTTTTGAAAATATGTACATGGCCGAACTAAAAATTTATTCTTTACCACTAAAAATGAGGTTATCTAAATTATGGCTTTGAATTCAAGCTAACTCAAAATGAAATGGAGGGTGTTTCGGGTTTTGCATTTGGGTAGCATTTAGAAGAAAAGGGAAGTGATCAGAAGCAATTTTAGGAAGTGTCATCATGTAAAATTCAATGAAGTGAGAAATCTAGTCTATAGGAGTAAACATAATATCCAATCTGATTTGAATATGGTTTACCCCTAACCTTCGATTAGACTAGGTAAAAGAGGCTCCATGAAGATCAAAGTCAAAGAATTCACCTTGCCTAATAAAATCAGCCAAAGAATCCATGTTGTTTATGTTGATGTTGGTCCCTCCCTAATTTTTTGAAAGATAGAGGGAGTGTTGAAATCACCTGTAATAATCCAAGGAAGATGCTTACACGTGTTACAAAATTCCAAAATTCTCTCCAAACTTGTCCCTGTGATTTTCCAGATTAGGAGCATAAACATTCAATGTAATCCATCCAACACTATATCCTATTTCTTGAAAAATCATTCCTAGGTAATGGGAATTTTAGTAATGCATTACCTAAAAAGGATTTTGGGATTCAAAATGTACATATGCCACCAGAGATACCAACTAAGTTCGAGAATCAAAGAATTATTAGGCCATATCCTATGAAACAAATCATCTTCTTTCATGTTTGTTTCCTATAACATCATAATGTCTGGATTTATTTTAAGATTGAAATCTTTAAGGATTATTTTTTCTGCAGATATTTATTCCCCTTACATTTCAAGATAAGAGATTCATTTTTTGGATTTATACTTCCCTCCCCACTGAATGGTGAGGCTTCCATGTGTTCCTTCGAAATATTTTGAGTGTTTCTTCTTAAAGCTTAGCTTGTTTGGTATGTCTTCCTTTGAGATTTTGCTACCCAAATCTATACTGTTTGTTTAGTATTATTTCTATTTTTTCTTCCTAGGATGAGATCTATAGATATCGAGGCTAAGGGGAGGGTGTGGAGAATTTTCTCTCAAAAGAGGAAGATCGGGTGGAGGAGTAGAAATAAGATATTATTCTCGGGTTAGATTGGATGGAGATATCAATATTTATAGCTTTTTTAGGAAGCTCACAAAAAGAAGGTGAGGAAGGGGGTGGTAAAACAAGAAGAATGCTCAAACAATGGGAATGAAGCAAGGATCTCTAAGAAGAGGGAGGTGTCAAAAATAGGATGATCCATTGGAGGCTTCTTCTCAAGAAATACATTTGAGGGATGAGTAGAGGAAGTATCTATCTATTTAGACTGAATTGTCTTTAGGGGAGATGAGGATGGAAGTGGGTGAGGGACGTGGTTTTAGCAAGGATTTTTACCTCCTCTTGTAAAACATAAAAAAGGGTTGGAGGTGCTAACTTCCTTTTTTATTTTGAGAATGTGTATTTCCCTTTGTTCTTTAGGGAATGTAGTTGCTCCTTGGATTTTGGGGCTAGATCGAGGGAAAACATGGGCTTTGTGGCCAATGCTTTTATATATTGAGCAATCCTGAGGTATATATTCATACTCAATCGGTGCACCCATGTTCTAGGTCTAAATGGATCTCAATGGAATATGGTAATGGAATACTAATGTCGAGTATTAACACAAAACCTAGCATGAATGAATCTAGAACTAGATCTTATTACTTGATCTATAGAAATGAGAGTTCCCATGTATAAATAAATACCTTCAATGAATGGAGTATGCCAAAATTGTAAGGGGAGGATAGGAATATGATCCCATATTGGCTCTTGAGTCATGATTTTAGTTTGTGGATTGAATCATGGAGTCCACCTTCAAAGATAAAATCCTCTCCTACAAAAAAACCAATGCCCTCCCAATAACATTATCACAAAATCTTCTTTGTGGCTAAAGGTGAAGAGGATAAATCCATTGGGTAATGTTGTAATTTCCATGAGGGCACAGGGGGGCCATTTGATCTGAACCCATTTTCTTATTTCTTCTAATGGGGATCTAGGCCCCATGATTTTACCAATAAGAAACAATTACCTTGATGCTTGAGTCACATCGTAATCAATGTAGGGATTGGAAAGGACAATGTCTCATCAACGATATTTGGTTATAGATTCCCGCAGCATGCAGAGAGGGTTTTGGAGAGCCATAAGTCACATCCCTCCAGGATCTTGAAGGATGATATGGGGCACTAGCACCATCATGGGGTGGGTCGGGGACCAATCCTAATGGATTGTACATCATCATAAGGATGCCAAATGCAACTAAAATTTAAAAAGTTATAGAGTGGGAAAAATTGTGTAGCTCTAAACGTCATCAAGATCTTATCATTCATCAAGATCTTATATTTTACCATTCCATTACGTATTTTAGTTTGGCATAGAAATTGTTAAAATTTAAGCACTCACCCATCTTACATCTATAAATTTAACATTCACTTTGTTAAATTTTAGGCATCATCATTTTCATCACCTCTTTTCTCAACATTCACTTTGTTGATATTTGAGTATTTCCCTTTCATCGGTAAGCTTCATCCATATTAATCAGTAACTTTTTAAGATTCGAGCACATAAATCACATTTCCCATCCTCTTCCATCTTAGCATTCACATTTTTAAGGGTTGAGACATCAAATTTCACATTCAATCTCTTCCATTCTAGAATTAAATTTGTTAGGGGTCAATTAAGAGGTGTATTTTGCATTTAATTTTCCAAAATATAATCACATAAACCAAGCTTCCATGTTACCCCATTTTTCATTACAATGATGGATTCATGTAAGACATCAAAAATGAGTTGGTCGAGAAAAATCTTGAGACGTTGAAGAAACTCACTCACATAGATTCTCAACTTAGTGATAAATCACCCAAAACGTCAATCATACAACTTAGCAAAGACACTACTCCACTAAAAGTCAAAGGTTAGTTCACACCCCTCAAATAAAGTCTTTCTAGTTTATTTGATCAATTAGAAAAGGATAAAATGGTAAAAATCCAATTGCAAAACCCTTTTTTTGAAGGGGGACCTAAGCTAACTTGGTAAAACCCAAGACATACTATGACTTTCATTGCATTAAATGGTCATCAAACATATAGATGCATGTGACTTATACATTACATCAAAGACTTAATTGACATGGGATTTATTGAAATATAAATTGATTACAAAGCTCTCAAAACTAAAGAAATACCAACTACCACAACTTTTAATGAAGAGTTGAACATTGTCCCAAATGTTATATATAATAAAACTCAATGAGATCAAGATGAAAAAGAACAAGCATCTCCAAATAAAAACCATTCAATCACTCCTCCGGATGTCCTTCCATTAGTTCAGTCAAAGTTGTAAAAAATCTTCCAATATCAAGAGATAACTTGAATTTCCTTCAAGAATCCTTTCTCATCTATGATATAAATGAAGAATCTCAAGAAGAGGATCAATCATCAAGAATTGTTAAGCCTATTTTTTTATTTCAATGCTAACTCTTATGCTTAACATCCCTAGTCTTTTGTAGAGACACAACAACAAGTTTGGACACTTGCAACAATGTAGCCTTCTGTTTCCATAATACCTCAAACGATAAATTTCTAATTTAATAATGTTTCACAAAAATCAATCGATGTATAGTCTTATTATTCTTTACATAACATTATTAAACATACAATGATGATTCCTATGTATTAAGACATCTATATGAGTAAACTCTATGAGGTGCGTATTCCTAGGAATATTCTTGGGAAACCATTTCAAGATTTAATTAAAAATCTATCATCAAATGAATTAATCCACTACCTAAAAGGATAAACATTGAATATTTTCTCTCTATGGCCTATAAGTAACCTCAGATACACATCTCGAGATCAATCATTTTTTCCTCACATCATTCCACTCATAGGTGAATATGAATTTCAATATATTCTCTGCATCAAAAAATTACCTTTAAAATCACATAGGTTTTTCAATCTCATTGAAAAATTATCTAATCACACATTCATTAACTTGGATCTCATCCACCCAAGTCTCGTACTTCAGGAATTATCAAATATTTAAATTCCCTCCTTTTACTTGGACCTCATCTACCTAAATTTCATACATCAGGAATCTTTGAGTATTTCAATTCTCTCCTTTGACTTGGACCACGTCCTTCCAAGTCTCGTACATCGAGACTCCTCAAATCTTTGGATTTCCTCCATTGTCTTGGAACTTTTCCATCCAAGTCTTGTAAATCAAGACTACTTCAATCATGGATACATTGAAAATCCTTCTAGCTACTCCATTGACTTGGACCTTGTCCACCCAAGTCTCATAAATTAGGACCATTCAACTTTTATAAGCATGGAACTCTCTCTCAATGAGTCCATTGTGAACCCTTATCCACCAAAACTTAGAAAAATTAAAAAGAGTAAAAAGAGAATAAAAATCCATGTCAAACCATTCCTTAATAAAAATGTATTATTCCATGGGTACTATCCTCACTAGGGGAGGCCATTTGCATAGTCAATTCATTTAACAAAAAAATTTATTTATTTCATCCATTGGCAGATATCTTAATCATAACATGATCATATCTTGACATTCTTGTCATATATGACACATGTTCATATTATTCATCTTAGGCATTGTGTGTCTCACCCCTGTTATGGTTTATACCATTATATATATCATTTTACGTACAATTTTTTTCTATAAGATTACTTATGGAAACTCCTTTAAAATAAGCTCTCTTTTCAACAGAAAGCACTAAACTTCTTTACCCAAATATTTTACCATCCATATTTTTCTAAGGTGTTGAACCCTTACATCCTACTAGTCGCATGAGGCTAATATTTGGGGGAAATGTTCCTTCCTAATAAGCAAATATCAGCATACAAGGAAAAATCAATCTAAAATATAAAAATATAAAAATATCAATCATTACACCTTTTGTCCTTCATAGTCTTCAATGATAAGCTTGTACTTCTTACTAGTAGTGTGAGACTAGGAAAGGAGATAAGTATCCTTACTCACATATTTTTTTCTCTGGTGTTGAACCCTTTCTCTTAATAGTGGCATGGGGCGGGATGTATGAGGTCCTTTAAAAAAAAATTGGAAAAAATAAATCCTTTAGAAAACCTAAATCAAAAGTGCTTACTCAAACACATCCCAAGAAGTTACTTATGTTAAGAGAGATAAAAATTCCTTCAACTGGATCTTTTCAATCAGTAGGTCATCAATGAATCTAATTATAGTCAAAAATTATAATTTAAAATCATCTTGGAATCGGTTAGGTAATGTTAATTTAAGATGAGTCAAATTTTTACCTGAATAGATTATCTTCATTTTCATATCACTATTCTCCTAGTTATCATGTCCTTCTTGGATCTCAGTGATGAGCCCTCACATCTTCCTAGTTGCATGGAGTCACAAGTGGAGTGAAACATCATATCATTATATCATCTTCATTTTGTCAATGGAATGAAATGCTTATAATTTTAGAACACGAGTTTAGATAGTGCACCCTTTACTAAGTCAAAAACACAAAAAAATGTTCAAATATGTTCAAAAATATAAAATATTGAAATATGTTTCAAAACTCAAAAAAACATTCAAATATGTTCAAAAACATTCAAATGTGTTCAAAACACTCAAAAACATTAAATTATGTTTAGAAATCCCAACACAAGTATAAAACTAGAAAACCCCAAAAAATTAAAATATTAAAAAAATTAGAAAATGTTTGATAAATCTTAGCAACTAAATTACATAGTTTGACAATCTCTCCATTTAACAAAAATCCTACTAATCATTCCATATCATCTTACGATAATCACTTTTTCCCATGATGTATATCTATGCCCGTGAAAACCCTTCATAATATAGCTTTATTTGGGAGCACTTGGGTTCAATTTAATGAAAATCAATTCAATTCTCTTAAATTTCTAAGATATCACTTGGGGGCATTCATATTTGTTTATTCTTCACCATGGAACACATTAGGGGTGTCATTGAACATCATTTTTTCACATTGTGTTGTATTTTTTTGTTTATTAGCTTTGAGTAGATACTTGTTAGAATGTAGTTTTGTGACTATACTTGTATGTTGC
Organism: Taxus wallichiana var. yunnanensis; assembly: GCA_018340775.1. Taxonomy (NCBI): domain Eukaryota; kingdom Viridiplantae; phylum Streptophyta; class Pinopsida; order Cupressales; family Taxaceae; genus Taxus; species Taxus wallichiana. Next base: position 372,533,314 of record CM031235.1, read on the forward strand.
AAGTGTGCATAAGATTTTTTTACACATTTTCAACTCAATCACATGTAAGAAGATAACTAGGATTATCAAATTTATGTGTATCTATGATTTTTTTTGTTTCGTTATTATAGACCAATTGCAGAAGAATTATTAGCACTTTAGTTCATATATAACTTTGGTGTAGTTAATTCTTGTTCATATTGGGTTTGTTTGACTTGTTTACTTTTTAGAATTGTGTTGTCATCCTGGTTTATTAAATAAGCCATGGTATGTTTTACTTATTTAGTATGTGTGTGTGTGTTAGATTTGTTAACATTTCTTTGTATTTGTGTCAATTGCATGTACTTTGTTGTTATCACATGTTTACTATCATCACATATGTGTTACATCATCAATAATCATCCATATATCATCATACATCATAAATCAAAGCTAAGATATGAACATGGAAGCTAAGATACATGTAACATCATCATCTATACATGATAAATCAAAATAAAAATCATCATCTATTCTAAAATCATGACATCATATGAAAATAAAACATTTCCTCATCATATGGGGTGTCAAATGTCCACATCATATACATCAAAAAATAAAATGTCCATGTACACTATATCTCAAAAATTCCATATACATCTCGGTATGCCATCATGGGCATCAATATACAAAAATATTCCTTCATCACGAGGCATATACAAAAAATATATATAGTATCTCATCAAAAATGAGTCATCCCTTACTCTTTGTTATGTAAGGACTGCCCAATCTATCTTTAGGTGGGGGCATCTACACTGATCTCAATGATCTCGATGGTCGATGTGACTTGGTGGATCATCTTCCTTATCTCGACTATAAGCTTGAAATCTCTAACCCTCAGGAAATACAGCCTTGTATAATACTTTATAATAACTATCATCTCCAAATACAACAACAAGCTCTAGTAACACATCACCAATGCTACCTACTTCTTCCACATGGAATATAACATCTCACTCTTTCGTCACATAGCATAAATGTATACTAAGCCGATCTCTCTCAAAGCATTTCCATATTACACCTACTATCTCAAGCCATCCTACTCAGCTTCCCTTTGGTTTATCTTTCTTTGAGGGGTTGGACAAGGTAATGAATGCAACATCACCCCGTAATACATCTCTATCCCTCTCTTCCTATAATGTGACCCATGATCACCCACCTGATAATCTTAGAGTTTGTACTTATAGTGGTACTCCTCATGTCCTCCCTCTCTAATCCCAGCACCTAGACTATATGGTGTCTTTGGTGATGGTGGCATCTATAATGGTACATTTTTATAACTAGAACATGTACTAGTATCTATGCTAGAACTTGTTGTGGCATCTGAATTAGTACATGGGATATATGACCTATACTTATTTTACCCAAAAATGTGTTGCATAAGCCATGTGAATTTTGTTTCCTTCACACTTGTGCTACTAGTATATGAGACACTGTATATGTGACCCATGTTCCAAGTGAGCCCATGGTACCTATGCATCTTATACATGTATCGGTGGACCCTGAGCCACCTAAACTTGTGGAACCTGTATAGCCTAGAATTGTTCTTATACCTACACATCTACCTCCACCTTTGCCTAACCCAAGTATTCCTTGATCCCTCCTGTGTTGTGGTTTGCCCACTAATGTTACCATTATCCCCACATATATGGTTGCCTATGGAATATTAATCCACCTCAAGCATGATCATTTCATACCATGTAGTGTACTCAAGAGTGATTCTTGAATCTACTATCTACACATGAGCATCCCAAACCTGTGAAATGAAACCATAAAATATCTTCCTAAAAACTCACTCTCTAAACCGCTATCCAAAGTCTGTTTGTTATATCTCACACCACTTGTGTGTACCACCGATCGATACCTAGGATATCCTATCAATTCTACATTGTCTCTAGACCTCGTCAACTCTGTATATCTCCATAATGTGACTAAGGCTTGTAGTATCATTTTGCCTCTAACTTCTCTTCACACCCTAAACACTAACATATCACCCGATCGACAAGAGCTCACCCAAGGCATGCGTAGGCACTAAGAACCTCCTTTATATGAGTTTTACAAGAACGTTTATCACCATGAGAGGAACAAGGCTCAGATATGACTGAATGTATTCAAAAACATAACACAAAGAAACTATATCTAAGCATCAATGCACCATAAGACAAACAAGAACATCACAACCACAAGGAGGAATTAGATCTAAACCATGAGTATTATAAAAACACAAGGATTTGGATCCATAAGCATAAAAAATATACACATATCGATATCCATAACACATATGTTTAGAATCACTCCATTGTGATTAATTCATCAAATTAAGAGCTAATAATACATTAAGGATTCCATGGAAGGAGATAATACAACATAGAGCCTCAATATTCTCTCGATGATAGCTTCATTACAAAGCTTACAATCATGTATCTCACACACACACACCATCCTCTACCCATACACACTCTTCTCTATCTAAATGTCATGCAAAATCATAAAAAAGAAAGAATGTTAATGAATATCCTCTAACCACTCATCATTAAGAAAAGGCCTGAAGGAATATTTATTGATCACCTAACCACTACCAAAGAACATGTCAAATGTCATCATGTGTTTCCCTAATCGAGTATCCTCAACATGCAAGTGTTAGCTAATCCCTAACAAACTAGGCTCCTTATCCTATTATGATAACTGTAATGATGCCCTAGAATATGTTTTTCTTGAGCTGCAAGTCTCCATAGCTTTAACATTATCCATAACTATATTTGGTCGCTTTTCCATTCATTCCCCTAACTGTGACTTTACTCATAGTCCAAAAATGACTAATTCCCAATCCATATTTCCCGGACGAGTCTTCATGCATCCCCAAAATTTACTTCACACGTGCCTTCATTCCCTATTCCTGTGCGCCACAACCCTTCATGCCTTGGGTAATTGATCATTTTAGGGGCTCAACATCACCCCACACTAATGAAATTACCACCCACATAAATCTCTTGCATTGCTTTGAATAAAACTATAATGACCAAAATTCTAAAAGAATATGCAAAGGCTAAAAGGGACATCTAGGCCACTAATTCCTATATGACCAACTGGATTAACTTGAGGAATTTTTCTTCTACATCTCCCTTCACCTTCTCCCATGCCTCTAACTCTTTCAATTATTTTCTGGTACTTCCCCAATGATGTTGGGTACTTGATCCGATGTGATTTCTTTTATCTTCTCTTTTAGCTCATGGATCACCACTACCATCTCGCTTAAAGACCCTTAAACTCATCCATGCATTCGGTGATGGAGTCCCAAATTTCACAAATCCACAACTCTATATTTTAACATTTGGTCTTTATTTTATCCTTCTATGCAGTAGTTTCAATATTTAAGCTGCGCGTCCTTAGACTTGTTGGTAGGTATTTTCTCCTATAATGCCTTGAAAGTGACCTCTTCCTAGCTACTCATGCATCAATTATGGGCTCACACTTCCTATAGCTATTGAAAACCCTATTTTCCAAGATGTCGTACCTCCTTGAGTTGGTTGAATAGATCCTCTAACTCCAAAACCTTGGACTCAACTATGAATTTTATTCTTCAAGTCTCCTTGGTGAGGTCCACGGCTATCGGCCCTATTCCATCCTTGACTTTGGTCAACAACATCCCTACTAGAGTTTTCTAAATATTTGATCTCGTCGCCATAATCTATCCGGCCTATCTCACCAATGATAGACATTATCCCAAAATTCCTTTAATGAGGGTTCCAACACTCGATCATAGGCCTCCTTGATTTGCACACAGTCGCCCTTCAGTCTTTGGTGTAATCTCTCTATCTCCTTTTCTTTTTCCTTCATGCTGTGACCAAGGTTTGAATAGTGGCCCCTGTATCCAAGCTACATTGCATCACCTCCAAGGACATATTCTGTAGAGCATTGAAAGCTTTCTCATCTATGAAGTGGCTAGGATCCACCACTTGGTATGTCTCTCCTCCCTTCTTCTTCAGGTGAATGGTCTTGATCGCGTGATTGTTGACCTCAAATTCTAGCTCTTCTACGTGGTAGTGCAAGTTCCAACTTATCATCTTCCTCATTTTGGGCACACCCCCTTCTTGATCCAAGATATCCCATGCATGTAGTTTTTCTTGGTGGAAGGGTGGCCTAAAACCTTACATGTAATACCTTTATGGGGCCATCCAAAAATTCCATATGGGGAACATGGGTGTCCACTTTTTCCTTTTTGCCTTGCACTTTGAACGTTACCTCTTTGATCCTAGAGAGAACCCTTATCCTCCTTTATGAAAAAGGATCCTCCCTTACTTTCTTCCTCTATATTAAGAGTTATGTAGGAGAAGACTCTTACACTTTGGGATCTTCTCATTTTTGTTGTCACATGGATCATGCACCCATTAAATTTTGAAAGATCCCATGCAACGTTGGAACATCCCCAAGGTGTGGGACCTTGTTGCCTTGGGATGAACCTCTGGAGAAGGCCAAATTCCTTTGGAACTTGGGGCACCCAATTTAAGATCAAAGTGCAAGGATAAGAAAAATTTAAAATGACTCTAATCTACTCAATTCACATGGGGTTTAAGGTTAGAAATAACAAAATAAGGAAAATATGGTGATACACCAAGAGAGTATAATTAGATAATTTTACTGATCTTGACATCAAAAAGGGTTAACTTAGAAAGGATAAAGTAACCATCACAATCTAATTCACCTTATACTATTTGGACAAGGAAAATAATAAACCACAGAAAAATAGCATACATTCCCTTGTAAGACCCCAAACATACCTAACAGATAGAAAGAATTTCTCAAATACACAATCAACAATTCATGACAATATATGATATGCACATGCCATACATCCCTTTCTCTCTCTATCACAATTAACAATAATATAACTTTATAACATAATTAATATAAAATTTCATGACTGATCTTCAAGATAATTACATCATTCTCCCACATATTGAAATAATATATTCTGAAATAAAGGTGAGCTAATCACTTACACCAAGGAATTGCACATCCACAAAGCATACATTGATCAACTATTAACACAATAAATCAGATATTTCATGGAAAAATATTGTTTTGAATATAATTGAAAGGATTCAAAGTATTCAAAGCACTCTTCCAAGCTTGAAGAGTAACTTTCCAATGATCTCTCTCTAAAACTTATGCACTTAACTATTTATAATTTTTGTAGGTTGAGCCATTACAACTAGACCTTAACTAACAAGTTACTAAAAATAGAATGTAATTAAGTTCTAGGGAACAAGATCCCATAAAAATAGAAAAGTAGTTGCAAAGGTTTGACTAATTCAACCCTACAACTTGGACTAATCTAGAGCTTGGAATTGTCCTTTCATGGCCGCCTAGCTTAGTTTGGGCCCTACAATACCTTTTCCTTCTTTGAAATTCTCCCTATTTTCTCCCACATAGTCATTTGATGCTCGTAATCAATGAAATGCTTGGTAATTCCTTGTACTTCCTCTTTTCTAGTGCACACACATAATGATTCACCACAAATGCTATTTAAATTTCTCTTGCCACTTTAGCTATAATCTTTTGAGTTTATTCATGAATTTTTGGTAGACTTGTGAAATTCTAGCATGAAACCAACCCGTCAATTGAATAACTATTGAAATTCTAGTTACCTCGTCATCTTTCTTTATCAAAACTTGAAATTTGACTTAATTTGATCTAGTGGAAGGGCATCAATATTCTCATTGAAAAATTTTTAGTTGATATTATCAAACTCTTCTGAGATATCATTTAAAGCATCCATTATTTCCATGTTTTTTTCATCCAATTTCTTGATCAAATCTTGTAACACCTGGGATCTAAATTCCATAGCCTTTTGAAACTCGAACAACTTGGAAATATCATCAATTACTTCTTCTTGAAGAAGTAGATCTAGATCCTCCTCTCTAATCTCACCCCATGTGGTCAAATTCATATTCAAATTATTGTTATCTTCAGAAAAGACTTCATCCATCCTACGAATGGAGGATCTTTTGTTTTACAAATCATTGTATAATTCAAAAATTTCTTTGATCAAATTATTCTCTTCTTGAAGCATGTGTTCCATCCATCCATTCATTTATCTTCCCTTCTAACATATCTTCTCAATCTCATGATATGAAATATCATCCAGAGTGGAAGAAATTTTCAGAGTAGTAGTAGTTGAAGGATCAATGGTTAGAGTGGGTTGTGTTACTTTTCTCAAAGCAAAGAAGTGAGTTGTTCAACCTTCACTTTCAGTTCATTCTTAAAATATTTATCCTTATCATACTTCTCGATAAATTCCTGAGAGCCATTTGTACATCCTATTTGGCACCTTCGTGCATCACCTTACCTAGTGAAAATATGGATATTTGATAATTAATTGTTGTGATAGTTTCTTTAGTCTTTCCTTCAATGAGAGTAGCAATTTCCATGACTCTCCCTCCTGATTGGTTTACAAATAAACTTGAGACGATCTTTGGTTGTTTGCCTGTCTCCTCGGAGTAGGTTCCAAAACACTCAAATCTATTACATATATCAAAGGAACCTTCTTCTTCTATTTTTGAGTTTGGTGATACAACAATTCTAGTATAGCATATGCATATAAAGTGGCATGATTGATTTAGTACCTAGAGTAATAGATAACAAAATAGCACTAGATAACACAATAGCACTAGTAACATTAAAATGTAGTGGAGGTGGTAATTATGGATGGGGTAGATGTGAGAATAGCCCCAGTGTGGATATAAAGAGGATAGAAGTTGAAATAGAGGGAAATGAAAGCTATAGAGGGAGTGAAGTGGAAACTGGAGACCCAATCATTTCTCCCACTGAGAGGATAGGAAGGGATGAAAATACTTGGGCCATGGATGGGGATGGAAAAGAAGAAATGAGTGTAGGAGTGGAAGGTAATGATAAAGGAAGTGATAATGGCAAGGAAGGAGGGGGTGGAAGATTTTGTGATACAACTGGAGAATCAATAACCTCGACAACTTCTGATATTGGTACTATAGGGGAAACAACCTTAGAAGTAGGGGCCTTGGAAAGAGAGGAACTTCCAACAAAAAAGAAATCTTCTTAGGAATTATATTGGCCCTTTGGGTAGACCTTTTCCCTTTTGTGGGTGTAGGAAGATTCATTGTTGGTTGGGATTCTATTCTTATAGATTGATCTAACCCTTTGGGTGAAATTCCCAAGGTAGCCAACCAATCATATGTTCTTTGTAAAATGGGTCCCACCCTTTCCTTAGTATTACAACTTTCCTCTTGATACCAATTGATCCATGAAAATGGTTGATTGGAAACATTATTATCCTTGTATATTAGATCCAATACTTCTTCCTCATCCTCCATCTCCTTTGGAATCTCTGTGATACCAAATTGTCTAACCTCATCTAAATTCATCCTTTCGTATTCTCATTTCTAGATAATGAACTCATCCCGATAGTGAATCCAAATATCCTCTAGCTAAGGCACGTGAGAACTAGATAAACCTATTTCATTGAACTTTCCCCAGTAGTCAAAATTGGTTCTAGGATGAAAATTTTGCAAAGTCACTTCAGAAATTTCTGCATCCACATTATTTTCTTTATAAATACTGGCACAAGTATATCTACCAATTGAAATGGGAAACTGGACTCCCACCTTATGCCATTTGTTCTAGATTTTGTGATAATCCAATAATTTCCAAACCAACTCTAGCAAAACCCATTTTTAGTAGGGCACCTAGGTAACTTTATCGAGGCACCCACGAAACCTGAAATCGATGATACGTAAATGTTTGAAACTTAAGATAAATGTCTCCTTGCTCTTGTACTTATTTGAAAGCCTCATCAGAAATCCTTCGATTATACAAATCCTTGTCAAAATGATAAAGAAGAACATCGAAGAAGGCATCATTGACTCTGTAAAAATGTCTTCTTCCCTCATCCATCGTGATTTGAGGATAAAAAATAAAATATGTGATGCACTCCTAACACCTTTGGTATTTAACCCATTGAATTCCCCCATGGCAGCTGCAACATAGACCAAGAAAGAAGTCATGTAAAAGTTTTTAAAGAAAAGACTTTACTCAATTGAAAACAAATAGAGCTGCTGATATGCTCTCCCCATCATATGAATTCTTTTTTCTTGATAGTGGAAATGTACAAGAACATCCATTCTTAAAACTATTTTGTAGAAGCAAGACTTGAAACTCTACTCAATAACACAATGAGATCATTTACTTCTTGGATGAAATCTGATCGAAACATAGTCTTAGGAAACTTGGTGACACTCTTGGCCAAGTAGCTCTTCATCATGACCCTTGCACACAATTTGGTTTCCTTGTCCCAATGTTCAACTATAGATTCAGGTGAAATTGTGGCATAGTCTCAACATCAGGGAGTTTAAAAAAAAATTAATGAAATCAAATTCCAATGAATTATGACCTTTCCATCACCATACCTCACCATCCTGGAATCTTCATCAAAATGGGCTATTGTGGCCAAGAAGAATTTGGGACAATGCATGGATGCATGAAAACCGGTAGCGAGAGAAAGCCCACTATCATATATAGCCTGCATCCAAGATTTCTTGTTAGGATATCTCAACCTTTCCCAGAAGTTTGGAAAATCTACCTACCCAAGATTGGTATCTCTAATATTTCCAAGTTTGAGGAAAGACACGAGTGAGGAGAAACTCCTAAAAATGTATATTTCATCTTTTCTTTTCCTTTTGATGAGGAGGTTGACATTAAGTTTAGATTTTGGAATCTAAAAGGGTCTTTGGAAATTTCATAACAAATACGTAAAAATACAAAATGCCAAAATCTGAAAGTCCAAAAAGATTCTACCTCGAAGTGCAAACCCTCGAAAACCCAAAATTATAGACCTCCAAAATCTGAAAATCAAAATCCCGAACCTCCAAAAATCTTGAACCTCTAACATTGGAACCTCCGAAAGTCCGAAAAGGTAGACCTCCGAAACTCCAAAAGGAATCCCAGAAAGTCGAAAAGGGAATCTTCGAAAATACAAAAATGAAAGTTCCAAAAGAACAATATGTGAACTATGAACTCACCGATGAACAAGGAATGAGAATCAAACACTTGTAGAGATCTGGAAGAAATTATCATGCATTTGGACTAGATGCACATGTTGGATTTTGTAGTTATGGAAATCAAGAAAATTCTTAAGGAAAACATAGTGGATGATGAGGGTTCCATTTCAAAATAAGAAAAAAGAATAAAAAAGAAAATAAACAAGGAAGAAGACCAAAAATGATCATAAACCAAGAAGAAATAACTCAAAAAAATTACCTTGAAAATGACACCTCAAAAGTACAAAAGTTCGGTAAAAAAAATTAGTGTTATAGTAAAAGGTCAGGTGGAAATGATAGATAAAACTTGATTTTATATAGAGAAACCCAAAATTAATGCCCAAAAGCCAACATGTGGGAGGGTTTGTGAGAATTAAATGCCCATAGAACCTGAAGACCAAAACCTCGAAAGTATGAAGTTCCAAAATTTTGGAACTTTAGAGTTTCAGAATTAGAAACTTGCAAGTCAAAGTTATGAAAAATATGATGGAGGAATACTAAAACGAAATTCGAAGTTCTAAAATTTTAGAACTTTAGAGTTTCAGACTTCAGAAGAAAAATTATCAAAATGAAGATGGAATACTCTGAAACTTGAAAGTCTAAAGTTCTAAAATTTTTTAACTTCGTAGTTTAGACACTTCGTAACTCTAGAAAGATATTTTTCAAAAGGAAAATGTATACTTACAAACCCAAAAGTCAAACTTGAAATTTTGGAATTTTGAGTTTCAAAGTTTGGAACTTGAAGTCAAAAATTTAAAAACTACCAAAGGATACTTCTGAATCCCAAAAGTCAAAACTTTGAATTTTCAAACTTTCAAAGTTGAACTTGAGAATCAAAAAAATAAAATTGGCGGTCTCATCCCAGAAGAGAAAACCTCTCAAATCCAAAATCAAAATTTTGGAATTTGGAATTCGAGGAGAACTTCAACACATTTTAAAATATTCCGTGTAAAAGATTCGAAGAAATTTTGAATCAAATTTTAACATCTTATTTTCAAGGTAAGATTTAAAGGTTAACATTTTTAGTGACCTCTAGGGAATGCTTTCCTAATAAGATTTTAGGCTAGTAGCCTTATACTAAAAATTGGGAAAAGATTCTTGAAATAAAAATACATTCAAAGAAAAAACCAAAGAAAGCAGAAAAATTATTGGGCCCTAATTTATTGGTTAAGTACAAACAAGTGAGTGGGCATGCAGGACCCACTTAAAGAAGGGCACCCAAGGGGAAAGTGCATAGGATAGGGTTCTAGAAGGGTTTTAGTAGAACAAGTGGTGGCGTGTAATTCATAGTAAAGAAATTTTTTAGGACTTAGCCATATTTGGCGTATCAAACAGAACACAAGAAAAGTGTGACCTGACTGCACATGCGGAGTGGATAAGGTGTCAGCTTGGCAACAGGGTGGCCTAGGAAGGAATATACCTTGTGATGGAAGATTCTAGAAGGCCATCATTACAAATAGTGGAGAGCTCAAGCCTAAAGAATCATGCTCCCATGGAGGACCACCTTGGACACTTGGTAATGGATCTGTAACTTCCGTGAAGAATTGAAGGTGTTGAGAAAGGCTATAAATACAAGTGCCCGATAGAAGAAAGGGGAGAGGAGAGACATAGAGATACACATAGAGGGGATTAGAGAGAGAAGATGAGAGGCGAATCTCTACAGAACTACATGAAGATTTATGGGTTGGGCTAGGAGAACTATAGGAAGAATGATGTATCAAGGGATGGGTACATGTGTTTTTTTTGCATTGTAAGGGACGTAAGTCTAGTCTTGCTACATGGTTCTAATCTGCACTATCATTTGGGTCTATAATGACCCTGATAGATATAATGTGATTATTGGACATGTTCAAATATAAATATATGTGGTTTTCACTCATACTTATCTCTTTTTGTTATGTTTAGCATGTTTCATATGAATGAGTATAATCATTATGCATCCTCTTTCCCTCATAGTTCAGATCTATATTTTTTCAATGTGCTTCTTGTATGAATGAATACATTAGAGTAACATCTACCTAAAGATCTCAGTTGAATAAGGAGTTTCTTTTGTCTTTCTATTGTGCATCTATGCTACATTCTTGCACAACTCACATAAAAGAGGGGATCGACACCCGCACGTGCCTCGAGTGAGCACCTAGTTTCAATGGCATTTTCCTTAGACCTAAGGGGTATAAAATTGACTACATCTTGGTTCCATTAGACCTCTTTTTAAGTTTTTGTAAGAGAATGCCTCTTTTCTATCATGATGTGTATGAAGGGCATTTCTTCTGTTAAAACATGGTTCAAGAGCATAGAGGATGAATTTTCTCATAAATTCAACACTAGACCTGAGTTTGATACACGTAGATGGGTAGAAGAGAACCTTTACCATGAGTTGCATATGGAAACATTCTTTAGTTTCTTCAAGATAGAGTTACACGAATTACTCTCAACATATGCGTCTAGATCAAGTGGTACTATAGATGTTTATAGACCCAAGATGATTACCAGAGGCTGCAAGATGTAGATGACATGGAATCGTGTTGTGGATTGTTGGTGGAAGGGAGTGTTGGCTAGCTACACTCTAGAATACACCATTTCTATGTACTCTTATCTAAAAGTTTCTGAGTTTGAGTTTCGAGGGAGCCCAGAGGATCATTTCTATGTGTTATTCCTTTGGCGATGAAGATCTTGATCATTACCTTGAGTTTAGAGGCATTTCCAATGGCTAGATAAACCCTTCTAAGCGTTGGGTGAGGAAGCTAGGGTGGAGGAAGATGGTAGACATTGCAGCTGAAAAGGAAAGGGAGGAGAGACGACTCAAGTATAGTGAAGCACATGAAAGGGATTTCTAAACAATGTGAGGTTACAAGTGTGATGGATCTATGGAGGCGATATTATGGGAAGGAGTTGAGGTTCATGTAGAGAGGATGTGGAACTTGAGAATTTTGTGATACCCCATCTTGGAAAGTGTGGGAGAGAGAACCCTTAATATTTTGATGAGAGTTCATTCACGTGGAGAAAGAAGAGTTGTTGGCACGCATTTGAACCCACCTAGTGACCAAAACTTAGCGTTTGGTTTTCTAGATCAAGGGAGAAGTATTTTTAACCTAGTTTGTATCGGTGGAAGTGACCAATCTGTACCAGGAGATATAATTTCTCATTTGGGACTTCTATGGCTACACATACCATTCCACTATTTAGAGGAATTTTTGGGAAAGGGGAAAATACACAAGGTTTGGGCAACACGTCGGGGAGTGGTGCGGGACACACATCTGGTAGTGGAATGATCTCATAGACCATTGGTGCGTAGTTTAGTGGAATGTTAGGGACACTAGGTGTGACCACTTCAGGCCCATTACTGGACATGGGAGGATCTTGAGGTGGAACTGGTGGATCTGGGGGCATAGGACCTAGTGGATCTAGTAGGTCCGGTGGAGGAGGAAACACCGGAGGAAACCAAGGATCTAGATTAAGAGGATAGGGGCCTCAACCCCCTCCTCAGGTATTTTTGAAATGTCTTTACACTTTCCAGATTACAGGGGTATAGAGGATGTTTTGGAACATGTGCACAAGTGTGAATTGCTATGGCATGTGAAGGGAATCACTACCCTAGAGTGGAAGGCTAGTCAATTTGTAACAACATTATAAGGACACGCACATAGCTGGTATAGGAAGTATGACCCCTATTAGATGGTGGTATACTACACCACATTGAAGAATGCCTTCCTAGTAGAGTTCCATTTATCGGAGTTTGAGCAAGAAGAGCATTAGCACTTTGAAGGAGATCTAGTAGGGAATGATAGAGAGTGTGCGGGAGTATGATGCATGGTTTAAGACTCTCTTGTCAAAATTTTCATATGACATTCACCCTTCACAACATGCTCAATGGTTTTTGGAGGGTTGATCACTCCATTTAGAAGGGCATTGTCCCATAAAACATTACTAACACGCATGTGAGGCTCAGAGGCTGCCTTACACGAGAAGTAGTTGGGAGCATTGATACTAGTGTGAACCCTTTTCTAGAGGCTCAAATCACTGCCATGGCTAAACAACTAGAAAAAATTATGTGAACTCAGCCCATGAGACTCGTAGTGGAATGTGGTGTATATATTGTGAAGTAGAGGGGCATACCAAGGATAGTTTCCCCAAAAATCAGTACACGCCATAGCGGTAGATTGTGAGATTTGTCATGGGGACCATGATGTGAGTAGATGTCCCCCTTGTACACGCAATCCAAAAGAATGTGTCTCACTACTATAATATCTGCACCTCTATGACCCATGATACTAAGGATTGTAGGATTATTGACCATATCCATAAGGCCATTGATCATGGTGTGTGCCACATCAAGCCTTGTCGGTGGTTCCAAGGAAGATGATCTCCATTATGAAGGATACGTGGATGGAGGGGCGCATGGAAGAGGTTCTCACAGAGGATTTGTGGTCATAGTAACCGCAGAGGAGGAAGAAGTGATTTCCCATGAGGAACCTATTATAACTATGGATCTACAGAACATTACAGGCGTGAGTATCTAGATTTATTGCAGTACTCATGGTGTGGGAAAAAGCATAAGTATGAGGAGTGCCCTGAGTTTTTGAGCACATGAACCAGCAGCATTAGAAGGAAAAGGGCATTGGGATGGTAAGTATAAAGAATTTCAACACATAGTGGATTCCTAGAATGGCAAGTGAGTCGGGTTATAACCTGTTCTGGTGACAACATGAGCAAGAGGTTACACATGTCAAAGAAGTACCAAGGTAAAATACTCTAGTCTCAAGAGAAGAAGTGGTCATGGGAAATATCCATACCTTACCCACTAGAAAGGAGGTGTATCAGAGAAAAAATGGATGTCATTCGGAGTTTACAAGGAGGAGAAATTGAGTTTCTAAAGGAGAAGTCCAGAAACAGGAGCAAAGAAGGAATGTTGAGGCTCCAGAAGGACCTAGATGAGGTCAAGGAAGTATGTAAAATGTTAAGGAAAGAGAATATTATTCCCTTGCTAGGAGAATGGCTACGAGAAAATATGTTGTGCCCAGAGCGAAGCACAAAAGGTAGGTGTTGCATGCAAACCTCCCTCCCCATAGCCTTGATTATGACAAAGAAATCACATTAAACGTAGTTATGGATGGTTGGCTTCTAAGCAACATATTGATTGACATGGGAGAGCAGAAGTCAATGTTCTTACATTGGATGCCTGACATCAAATGGGAAGGCCCGCATTGCATCCATCTTCGAATGTGTTGTATATGGCAAACAAAACTAAGGAAATTCCCATTAGAGTATTAAAGGATGTAGTGATTACCATTCAGGGGGCCAAGTTTACTAGAGACTTTGAAGTCTTGGTGCTCGCGAGGAAGACAATTTTCTAGCATTACTTGGGTGCCCATGGTGCTATAAGAACAATGTTGACCTTTGGTTCAACAAAGGATATATCAGTTTTGAAAACAAGGAAGAATGGGTCATCATCCCTCGATGGATGGGAATTCGATACCTTACACTAAACCTTTGGGAGAAGAGGTCCTTGATAGAATTTATGTGTGCTCCATCAGAGACCTAGAGATAATTCACCCTATAGAAGGAGTTATCCAATTTGAGGATGCCCAGTCTGTGAGTGATACCACAAGCATGGCGTGTGAAAATTGGGCACATGGGACCTATGAGTTAATTAGGTGATAGCTGAGGGGGTCTATAACAAAAGTGACCAAGGTGTGCTCACTCAAGCACCTAGGAGGAAAAATTTACCAAGTTACTCTGGAGGGGCATACCCTAAAATTTTCTTATGAGACATGGAAGCTCAATGGAAAAATGAGGATGAAAGAAGAGGGATGCTTAGTTACATCCTACTCGGGACTGTAGTGAATTTGTGTTCTACACATCGGGAGAGCCTCTGGAGTGGTGTGAGGTAAGAATTGCATTCTCTATAAGGTTTTCTAGAAGCAACGCACCCACGGTCATTCAAGACTACCATGGTAAAGAGACCACTTCATTCCATATCCAAGCATGTGAGAAGGCCTAGATAGGAGGTGCAGAAGCCTTTCCACCATCATTATGGGTACATAATTTGTATTCCACACTACAAGGTTATGCATGTGCATAGTATATCCATTCAAAACATGCCACTAGATAGGAAATTGGCAAGAGATGACAACTGATCTCATCCAATATTTTGAATATCGGAGCACAAATCCATCAAGTAGATAAGGCATTTCAAGTGGTCAAGCACCTTATGATGGGGGATAGTGCCATGAAAGAAGGAAGGCTACTATATTTACTAGAGTAAGCCTAGTTTAGAGGCACGATTTGATGAGGGAAGTCGAGGAGATGCAGTTTGAGAAAGCATGCATAGAAAAGGAAAAAGGAAAGATGGTTTATGTCATAGATGGGAGGAAATGGAGATTCTAGATGTTAACCATTTTGTAGGGATGTGTGAAGTGATAGATAGTGTTGATGAATGGGTGCGCCTACCATGAACCATTAAAGACAAAAAGGATTAACATTGGTATAGAAGAGGAACCTAAGGAGGCCATCATCGGGGATTATTGGTCAGAGAAGGAGGTCTCTAAGATCATTGATCTATTACATGAGTTCCAGATTTATTCCCTCATGGGTATCATGAACTCAAAGGCATTCACCATTCCTTAGGGAAATGAGGATCAAGTTGAAGGAGGGTGCGCACCCTGGTTTAGAAGAGACCATACTAAATGAATCCTAACCTACGTGTGAAGGTCAAGGAATAAATAGATAAGATGATAGCATCAAGTATCATTGAAGTTGTTGAAGAGTCAGAATGGGTAAGTCCAATGGTCATTAGTATCAAAAAGGATGGAAGGATAAGGATATATGTAGACTATAGGGAGTTGAATGCCATTTGTGTCATCGATCCTTTTCCAACCCCTTCATTGAAGAAATTTTGGAAGGAGTGGCCGGACGTGAAGTCTATTCCTTTATGGATGGATTTTAGGGTACCACTAGGTTCGGATCACAAAGGAAGACTAGGAGAAGACAACTTTCACCACTGAGTGGGGAATTTTTTCCTATATAGTCATGCCCTTTGGGTTAAAGAATGTGCTGCTGTGTTCTCATGCATTGTGGTGCAAGCCTTTCAGGACTTCATCCATAAATTTCTTCAAGTCTATCTGGATGATTGGACAAAGTGTATGGGCTAGTCAAGGACCACTGTGATAACTTAAGATTAATGTTTGAGAGATGTCGGTAGTTGAGGATATCCCTCAACATTAAGAAATGTGTCTTTGCTACCCCATTTGGAACATTATTAGGGCACATCATATGTAGGGAGGGCCTACTAGTAGATCCCACCAAATTTGTTGTCATTGTGGGGTTGGGGGAGCCTACTAGCCAAAGCACAAGTATGGATTCCTTGGGCATACAAGGTATTATAGGAAGTTCATCAAGGGATATGCCAGGATAGCTGTGCCCTTAGAAGAATTTCTTAAACACAAGAGTTCCTTCCTTTGGGGAGAGGCACAGCAGAAGGAATTTAATAATTTAAAGAATAAGCTTGTCATTATGCCCATACTATGATTCCCTTCTTGGGATAGGACTTTCCATGTTCATGTTGATGCCTCAAGCACATCCATTGGAGCAATATTGGCACAACTGGTGAAGGGATTGTTGATCATCCCTTGTGTTTTTCTAGCAAAAAGTTAACACGACAAAGAAAAATTACACAACTACTGAGCAAACCATTTTCCATGATCTATGTATTGCATAAGTTTAGGTAGTATCTATTGGTAACACCCTTTATATTCTACATGGACCACATGGTATTAAAATACTTAGTCAATAAGCATGTTCTTCAAGGGTGCATATGTCGGTGGGTCCTGCTATTTCAAGAATTTGAGTTCACCATGGTTATGAAGCCAAGAAAGAGTAATTCTTAGACCCGATCATCTATCTAGGATTGATTTAGGGAGGACATGTAGAGCATTGAGGAGACTATTCCAGATGCATAACTATTTAGGTTACGGCATGCACCCTTGGATTTGGAGGACATTACAGTATTTCTTAAGACATGTGTGGCACCAAAAGGAATGAAACCTTGGAGAGGAAACAATTAGCCATACGCATCGTGCCTTACATGTTGATTAGTGGAGATCTATACAAATTGGGTCGTGATGAGGTTCTGTGCGATGATGTGCTAGAACATGAGCGCATTGCAATTATGGAAGAAGTGCATGGTGGGATCACAAGAGGACACTATGTGGGAAATGCAACCGTGTGGAAGATTTTTCTCACATGTAGGGATTTAGTGGGAGACCATTTACCAAGATTGTATTGAGTTTTGCAAGGCCTATGACCATTTCAATGCCTTGGAAAACCTGGAAAGAGGGATGAAATGCCCTTACGACCAATAGCCAACGTGGAACCATTTGAGAAATGGGCTATCGAATTTGTAGGACCAATCTCACCAAGTGGCATGAAGGACTAGTTTGGTATATCATCACTTTTGCACGATTATTTGACATGGTGGGTAGAGGTAACACCTACAAAGGATTATACAATGGCTACAACTACTATATTTTTATGGGAAAATATAATCAGCAGGTATGGATGCCCATTAAGTTTGACAAGTGATAGAGGTATGCACTTTCTCAATGAGATGGTCAAGATTCTATTATTAGAATTTATGGTGGCCCATCACAAGACTACCCCTATCACCCTCAAGCAAATGGAACTGTTGAGGCATTTAAAAAATACTTAGTCACACATTAACTAAGATCTGTGATGTTAGTAGACAAGATTGGGATGACAAAGTATCATCATTCTTTGGGCATACAAGACAACCTACAAGAGGTTAAATAAGGCTACACCATTTCAATTGGTGTTTGGTGCAGAGGCTATCCTACCAGTTGAATTCATGTTACCTTCATTGTGTATAGCATGTGCAGGAGGATTAGCGAATGAGGAAGCCATTGGAAGAAAGGATTGACAAATTAATGCAGTTGGATGAAAGATGGTCACTTGCCAGGTGGATCCAGAAGACTAAAAATGCAAAACAAAAGGAATCGCATGATCATCACATCAAGACCAAGAATTTTGAGGTTGGGAAAATGGTTTTTCTATATGATTCCAAGTTTCGTGCCATCCTGGGAAGCTAAAAGTCCATTGGTTGGGCCCTTACATCATCTCATACATCCTTGATTTAGGTGCATGCCAATTACAAGTGATGGATGGGATGAGATTACCAGGACACTTCAATGGGAGTAGGTTGAAGCCCTACTATAAATAAGTCTTCTCGGTGTTTGTAATAAGGTAGGTTGGCCATTTAGTATAAGTTTCCTTTATGCATTTTTATTTTCTTGTGTTTCCCTTTCTCATTGTTCATTCCTTTCTATTGTTTTGTTTTGCACCATGTGTGCGCCGGTAACCACATTATGTTTTGAAGGTTGTGTGCATGTGTAGAGGTGTGTTTTTTTAGTGTGGGGTGGAGTAATGCGAAGTATAGACCCGTAAAAAAGTATGTTTTGGCAGATAGAGAAGTTACGGTGAATAGCCCGGTAAAAGAACTAAAGGCGTGTAAGGTTAATAGGCACATAGAGAAGAGATGGACGTAAATGGTTGGTGTCAAGAAAGCCTTGAAGAAACCACATATAGGAAAAAGGAAGAGTGCAGGAACAACATGAGGTAGGTGAGGGAAAAAATAGGGAAAAGGATGGAAGAAGTGCCTTCGGCACTATGAACGCATGTGTAAGAGTCTTGATTGGGTTGATTTTGTGTGCCAGAAGGTTGTAAAGGGTTTTCGTGCAAGATGTGGCATGTGGGAAAAGGTGCTTAAGACTAGATTAGTGGAAAAGGATGCATTTAAGGTCAAATTATGGTGGTAGGTGAGAGAGAATTTAATGCTAGGAAAAGAGAAAAACTATAAATAAGAGGTTGAGCACTTCATTATTTGCATTACAATTATGAAGGGAAGAAATATCTTGCAAACTAGGCATCCAAAGCAATATCTTTGCAACAAAGGAAGCATTTGAGATATATGAAGTGCATAGCTAGGGTAAATTCATAAACTAGTAGGAAAGGAGTACATGGGCATGGAGAAGTTAAGTAAGAAAGCATCATCTTGTGGAAGGGTTTTTCTAGTTAGGGTTTGATGACTAGGGCACAAAGTTAGAAGGATTTTCCATGAAGATTGAGCTTGGGGCTAGATAGAGTGGTAAAAAAGAGCAAGAGGGAGAAGTTCTAAGTACTAAAACTAGTTAGAAAGATGGCACCTAGAAAACCAACCATCTCACCAAATAAGTAGAAACAAAAGGGAAAGGAAAACAAACAAAAACCTCAAGAGCACAAATGAAGAATGGTATGCAGAGATGCAGTACCCAGATGGGGTGTTGTTGGGAAAATAATGGGAATCACACCTAAGGAAGATGACGGTGAGTGATTATAACCATCACACAACTACAATAGAGAAGGAGATGGCCTTGGAATTGGTGTGCCTAACCAACAAGAGAATGCCAGAAGGCATGCCCATTTACAATGACAGAGGTAAAGGTTAAGATGGAGAAGGAAGGGTTGTTGCAACTTTATGAACTACCATACTTCAAAAATCTTGAGCACCTCTACTAGTGGCTGATGTCATGCATATGCATGAGGATCATTTCTATTTCATAGGATGTAAGATGTGCATAACTCCCTAGTTAATTTCAAATTTCACAGGCCTTACCTATGAGGGAGAGAGTCTAGATGATGACTTGAGTGACAAGGAGGCCATCAAGGAGATAATAGCCATGTACACCTACAAGAAAGGGTCATGATACTTTGACATCGTTGAGATCCCAGACCATGATGAGGATGATCACACTTGGTTACGAAGCTTAATGATTAGGAGAGATGGATATAGGTGAACAAGGCATGGCTGAATGTGTGCCGGAAAATAGCTAAGGGGACCATCTATAATTTATCCACTTTCATCATGGATGAAATCATAAGCAAGCATAGGAGGGTGATAAAATATTATTTGGCAACATCCTCCTCACTATTGTCTTCTCAGAAATTAGAGTGCCCGATGGGCCGAAAAGGTTTGTTTGGGAGTACCTAGAAGAGGATCCCTCACCCACAAATTGGTTCAAAAATATACTTGTTAGACAATGACAACCACTCATAAGGCATGTTTAGAGAAATGGTACAAGCACATGAGGGACGTTTGGGGTGGAATGGAGAATTCAAGAGTAGTTACCCATGCTCGTATAAGGAGAAGTTGAATTCATGGTATATCAACACTTATGCATTGGCAGATTTAGGTTGATAGATGAAACAATGAGCCCATGGTGCAAGCTTCCCTTCTCTTTCACCGTGCAATACTTCCAAGTGGGAGTGAATAGGTTTAAAGAGGCCAAGAGACTAAGGTTCAACCTTAGTGAAGTAGATCAAGACCATAAAGAGCTACACAGGAATTTGGTTTACCCCAAGAAGTTCACATACGTGGAGAGATATGTCTCCCACGAGATATAGATGATGAAACTAGTGACTTTGCCAATTGTTGGAAGGGTTGCAACAAGAGTATACAATCACATTAGGCCAAAATTTGAAAAGGATGCATACTTGGAAAATGATGTATCCATCCCTAAGGACCCCATAGGTAGAAAGAATCCCACATGCTAAAGAAGAGGGAAAGGGAAGAGGTGTAGAAAGCACCAAGTGTTCAAGCTACATAAGTGTAAGCATGTTGGGGAAAAGCGCTAAGCCCAATACTTATATGTGGAGAAAGAAGTCTCAGTGAAAGTAAAGACTCTAGAGGAAGAAGCGCGAGCATGAGGAAACCATCACCCAGGAGAGGTCACCAGAGGAGGAGGAGGAGAAGAAACAAAAGGTGAAAAAAAATAAAATGATTCGGAGGATACGAGAGAGCTTGGAGGCCTATATAGGTGAGAGAGATGATGATGAAGAAGATGAACCAGGAGGCAAGGACCATCCTATCTATGAGGTTCATGAATCAGAGGAGGAAGGAGAGGAATAAGAGAATGAATACATATTTTCCAAGAGGGAGAATGACAAGAAAGAAGAGGATACTCAGAAATGGGGTAAGTGAGGAAGTCACAAAAGAACAAAGGACCCCAAGCCTCACTAAGGAACAAATAGACAAGGTCGTGGAGAAGGAAGTAGCCAAGATCATTAAAGACCTAGTGGAGAAAGAGATGGAACATAGCACGGACCTAGTGATGAAGGAAGTAGAGGAGGAAAGTGTAGAAAAGAATATGGCATCATAGGAGGGGATCCTATTTTGGATGTGATATTTCCAAAATTCACGCGCATAGGGAGAAAAAGTGCAGAAGCATCAGGTTTAGAGGATGGGCTATATTGATGACCCAAACAAGGTGTTGCGTGCACGCTTTCAAAGCACCATACCAATGGAGAAACTCTTGGCTATGACATCATTTGATGAGGAAGGTGCATACCCTCGGACAAGGAAAATGATTTCTTGGGAATTTGAGTCCCACATCGATGAACCAAAATTCAAAGTGAGCCAAGGGGAAATAATGAAGGTACCAGAGTCAAAAGGTGATAACCCTTGGTAAACTCTCAATGACTATCAGAAAAAAAAATCATGCAACGTGATGAATAAAGTTTCGGTGGAAGTAGAGGCCAAACTCTTGGGAGGAATGACAGAGTGAAGTTTCTAGAGGTAGAGCTGGAGAAGAAGGAAGAGGAGCTGGAGAAAAGAACTAAGGAGTTAAAACATGAGGAACTAGTCAGTGCTTAGCTAAGGCATGAATTAAAAGAAGAGAAGGAAAGGGTACATGAAGTCTCTAAGAAGGTGGAGATGATCACAAGTACCATTATCTTGAAGCATCTAGACTTGACACCACCCACGTAGAGATATGAATCAATCCTACAATTCCTAGAAGACTTAACTCACGTTCTCACGATGGAAAGATGACCACTAGCCTTGGAGTCTAGAGGAGGCATCATGTAGAGAAAAGGAGGACAAGATGAAGGTTGTGGCCATTGTGGCCTAGTATAAGAAATTCCTTGCATGGATGTGAAAGTCACTACCCAATTTGTTGAGGCCGCCTATGAAAATTGCATTGATAGAGATAGAGTGGTGAGTATCCTGGTCGCCACCCATGAGGTGAGAGCTCAAGGAGTTTCAAGAAAAGAACAAGGGGAATAGGGTTGAAAGAGATAAAATTCTATCCAAGGTTGAGAAGAAATCAAGAGGCTATTAAGACCTTGAGGGGCTCAATCATAAACCAACTGAAATATTTGTATCCCTAGATCACTCGAAGAATGGACATGCTTGAGGATTTGGGCAAATAGTTAGAGGGGATTGTGGAAATGATGGATACCCAAGGAGAAGGGATAAGCTTTAAAGAGGTGAGCACCTTAGTCGGTGACCTCTATCAATAGGCACATGAGTCGAGGTCAATACTGGAATAAGTTGGAAGCATAGACTTGACAAAAAATTCCCTCTCCTCTTGTAAAAATAATCATAGTTTCCCATTCTTTCATTCCCCCCCAAAATTATTTATTCCTTTATTCTTTTTTCAAAATATTCAAGGACATTCATTCTTTATTCTTTGAGAAGATGTTCTGAGGGTGGAGAACAGACATAGTTGGGGTGATGTTGGGCCCCTAATTTATTGGCTAAGTATAGAGAAGCATGTGGGCATATAGGACCCACTTAAAGAAGGCCACAAGGGAAAATGTAGGACACGGTTCTAGGATGGTTTTAGTAGAACAAGTGGCGTGCGCGCAAGGTAGAGAAAATGTTTTGGGACTTAACCATATTTGGTGTATCAGATAGAGCATGAGAAAAGCGTGACCTGACTATACATCCGGAGTGGATAAGGTGCTAGCCTAGCAACAGGTGGCTTAGGAAAGAATATACCTTGTGATGGAAGATTCTAGAAGACCATCATTGCAAAGAGTGGATAGCTCAAGCCATAAGAAGAATGCTCCCATGGAGGACCACCTTGGACACTTGAAACAGATTTGAAACTTAAAAGGATTGAAGGTGTTTAGAAAGGCTATAAATACAAGCACTGGTAGAAGAAAGGGGGGGAGAGGAGAGACATAGTGATACACATAGAGGGGATTAGAGAGAGAAGATGAGAGGAAAATCTTTGTAGAACTACATGAAGAGATTTATGGGTTTAGCTAGGAGAAATGTAGGAAGAATGATGTATCAAGGGATGGGTACATGTGTTTTTATTGCATTGTAAGCGATGTAAGTCCAGATTGCTACATGGTTCTAATCAAAACTATAATTTAGGTTATGTAATGACCCCGATAGATATAATATAATTACTGGACATGTTCAAATATAAATATATGTGGTTCACGGATCATACTTATCTCTTTTTGTTATGTTTAGCATGTTTTATATGAATGAGTATAATCATTATGCATCCTCTTTCCCTCATAGTTCAGATCTATCTTTTGTCAATTTGTTTCTTTTCTAAATGAATACATTAGTGTAACATCTACTGAAGTTCTCAGTTGAATAAGGAGTTTATTTTGTCTTTCTATTACGCATCTATGCTACATTCTTACACAATTCACATAAAAGAGGGCTCAACACTGTGCCTTCCTCGGTGAGTGCCCAACGCCACTAGGTGATAGATCAGCATGCATGGGATTGTCCTTATTTACTAAGGGGTATAAAAATTGACTACAAAAATAACACAAGATATGCAAATAACTTGGAGAAAAGTCAAATAAACATTGTACAAGGGGAAATAATCTCAAAAGAAAGCTTTGAGATGTATCCCATTCATATGAATGGGAAATTCTTCTCCATTGAGCCGGAATTATGAAACGAATTCTCCTCTTTGCAACTCGTGATGATGTTTGGCCCACTCCAAATAGCATCAAACTTAGCGTGTTTTCCTAGTTTTTCTCTATCTTCATCCCATTTGAGAACTAAATATCCCTCTTGAAAATGCTTGTTAGACACTTTCTTGTCAAAATATTTCTTAACCTGAGCGATGTTGCTCCAAAGTCTTCATATAATTGTTTTGTACTTCTTCCAATTCCATGATTTCAGCAAACCTTACTGTCAAATAATCATTTTCCATAACCTCAAGCTAATGAGCTAACTCCAAAGAAGGTAACTCCAAGGAGAGTGGAAGTTTTTCTTCACTAACATAAACAAGTAGGAAAGGAGAATTCTCGATGGCCCTTTTAGGTGTGATTTGATCTTCCCATAAGGAAGTTTTAAGATGTGTATGCCAAGTCCTCCTGTTAGTCTCCATTTTGCATTTGATAATCCTTATGAGGTTCTTGTTGCTAGACTCGGCCAATCTATTTCCTTGTGGATAGTAATTGGATGAAGTCTTGAGGTAGACCCCATTCTTAACAACCCATTCACTCAACTTCAGACCAAGAAAATCTATTACATTTATGAGATAATTGTAAATGGAACATTGAACCTTGTCATTATACCTTCTAGGAAATTAAGAACTTCCTTCTCATTGCTTTCTTTCAATGCTACTACCTCTTTCCATTGAGTAAAGTAGTTCGTTGTAGTAAGAACCCATTTATGTCTATCACTGGATGGAGGATTAATCATCCCGATGAAATCCAACCCCCATTGAATGAAAGGTTGATCTACTTGAATTGGATGCAATGGAAGGGCTGCCAACTTCTACTTGCTGGTGAAAAGGGCACATTCCTTACATTTCCTTACCTAAAGATGGGCATCTTTGAACAAATCCATCCAATAGTAACCAGCTCACATGATCTTGGTAGTATTTTTATGCATAATAATGTCCTCCAGATAGACCATTGTGAAACTCTTCTAGTATCTTACTTACCTGTTTTGGTCCCACATAGTGAAGGAGAACACCATTCAAATCCTTTCGAAAGAGAACATTACTACTACGAACATATGCAATAAACTCGAATACAAAAGGTTCATCTTTTAATTTTATCCATGTTCACAGGATATACTCCGAGAAAAGGAAATTATTCATTTGGATAACTAGTCAACTTGATCATCATTTTCATCAGTGTTTAAGAATGTAACATCTTCATCACCTTTTGATTCCATGTCTGCAACAAGCTGCTGACATAAACCTTTACCTCTCACAAGTTTGGTGTCTTTGATATGTATGTCATACTCAATCACTTTCATGATCCATCCAAAGACACTTCTCATTCATCTCTTTGTTCAACAAAATTCCTTAACACAGGATGAGACACCATCGGTTGAAATTTTGTTGTTGGACAACATGTGCTTGAATTTGTTCAAAGCTCAAATAAATAAAAAGAATTTTTTTCAATGAATGAATATTTGAGGTCATAGTCCTTGAGGGATTTCTAAAAAAAAGCAATTGTCTGCTCCATCAAGTCATCATTTCTTTGAGTAAGGATACGAAATGCTCTCTTGACCTAAAAATCATAGAGGATATTATTCTTTAGGGTTTCACCAAGATAGCACGAGTTAGTGGTTTAGCCAATTTTGTGAATTGAGGAATGAATCTTCATTGTTTTTAGTTGTTACAAAATTTATAGTGCTTAGAAAACTTTGGAGTCCTTTTTGTGACTTAGGAGGGAGAGGGAAAAATTGAGTGAATTCTTGTTGGGTCGATTGATATTCCTTCCACTGAAACAACATGCCCCAAAAACTTTCCTCCCTGTATTGTGAAAATACACTTCTTAGGATTGAGTGAAACCCCAAATTCCCTGCACCTCCAGAAAAAATTTCTTAGATGTGTGATGTGGTCACCTGCATGCTTAGAGTACATAGTTATATCATCTAGGTAAACCAAAATGATATCATTGATTAGTCCTTTAAATGCCATGTCCATGGCTCTTTGGAAAGTAGCCCCAACATTAGACAATCTAAATGGCATTTTGTTATAAGCATATGTGCCCCACTTGGTGGTGAAGGCCATTTTAAATTGATCGGATTCCTAAACAAGAATCTGATTATAACCTAAATACCCATCGAGTAAGTAAAATTTGTTAGATCCTACCACTGTTTGAAGAATTTTCTCCATTGATGGAAGAGGATAATGATCTTTCAATGAGGCATGGTTCAGATCTTTGAAATCCACGCATAGATAAATTTATCCATTTTTCTTCTATACAGAACTAGGTTGGCCACCCAAGATGAATGCTTAATAGGAAAAATTATACACACCTCTATGAGTTTGGTTAGCTCCTTTCTCATTAGTGGCTCAATTTTGGGATTAATCAACCTCTATTTCTGATAAACTAGCTTGGCATGAGGGTCTAGTTCAATAGTATGTTGTGCTAGCCCTGGATCAAAACCACACAAGTCCTTATAGCTCCATGCAAAAATTTCATGATACTATTGACACAGTTTGATGAAATATTCCTTTTCTTCGAAGTACATACTTTACCAATCTTCAGAAATTTCTCACTAGCCACTTCAACCTCCTCAAAATTGTCTTCTTTGACCACCATGTTCGAGTTCTATTTTTTGGCTTGATCATTTGAATTGAAGATGGATTCCAAAGTAACTAAGCCTTTTGGTAGCTTGTTTATTTTCAATTGAATGATTTGATTGATGTATGCTTCCTGTAACTTAGCTTGACCTTTCGCGAGAAAACTCTGCCTCTGCTTGTAGAAACAAGACAATTTGTTGGTCACTATCAAACACTTGCCAGCTACTTACATTATCAAGGACTATGGTTGAACCACTATTTTGAAAAAATTTGTCCTTATTTTTTATATCAATTGATATGTCATTTGCAAATCAATTATAAGAAGCTTATCAAAGCATCTTGGTTTTGTTTTCTAGGAACAACATGGATCCCAAAAGCTTTGAAATATTTGATTAAATCCCAGACTTAGTTTTTGTATGATCTTAAAAGATCATTTTTGGACACACTACATGCCATCACTTGATGAACTACTAACTCACTATCTCCAAAATAGCCAGAGCTTTAATACCCTTCTTTTGAGCAAGTTGAATTCCCTACACAAGGGCCTTGTATTTTGTAACATTGTTAGTGCAACTAAATTGCGATTAGAAAGATGAGAAGTATTTATTTACTTCTAGAGAAATTAGCATAACACCGACACTAGATCCATTCTTACTCCTTGAGCCATCGAAGAACAATTTCCATAATCCTTCAAGATTGCTTTGTGTTTTGACAAGTTGTGGTATGGTTGTTCCTTCTTCATGAATGCAATATGTGCCCAATCCCATTTCTTCCAACAACAACAAACCAAATTCTTCCTCTACCAATAAATCATGTAGGGATCATATTGATGATCTAAACTTACCTCATCTAGCACCGTATCAGGAACTTCCTCTACAAGAGTAGTTGGTTCATGATCAACATCTTCTTCTTTAGGGTCACCAATGGCATAATTCCCATTTATGGGACTGGCAGTGTAGGGATCCACATGATTATGGAAAATTGGTTTTTCCCTTATAGTCACCTTTATCCCATCATTGAGTTATGAGGATCATATGTGACAAATCCGATGATAGGTAACCACCCATCATGGTAGTGAAATATTGTGATAAGTAGATGGCAAATAGAGGAGGAAGATCACTAACTAATGTCTTTTGTGAATGAAAAATGGGGCACACATGGATGGTAAGCTGGAGTTCTTTGATGACTCTTCGATAGTATAAAATGTTGTACCATCTAACTGAAAAACTCCCCTAGATATTGGAGTATACTATATTCCCAACACGTCTGCAATCTGCTTGGGCATAATGGAACTATTGGCACCAGAATCAATCATGTAATTATGCACCAAATGATCACCAATGATCAGGGAGATATAGAATGGTGGTGGTTTTTGGCCTTAGGAATACTTTTCCCTTTTGGTTGGCACAAAATTTTTGTAATTTCTACTCCATGACCCGATGATCTATCAGTTGTACCAAAATTGTTCAAATCCTCTCACAACAAGTTTCTTTGAGAAGGAATTGAGAGTGTGTCCCACATAGTAATGCTCAGGTTGGTCTTCTTCATTTGTTCTACAATACTAAATGGAATTGATCCTACTTTTTGAACACTTTGGGCATTAGAGTCCTCTTTTGGAAAATTCTTATTGGGTATTGTGACACTTGAAGAACCTTCTTTCCTTGCGGCTTGACTAGCAGGTGTTTCTGGTTGTTTCTTTCTGTATCCTTATCAACCATTACTTGTGACCGAGGTTGTGAAGTAGAATCCTAGTCAGCTTTGGGATATTGGAGTTCCATCACCCTCTTCTTAGAACAATTATTCACTACTATAGATGAAGCATCTATATTCACCCCACAAAAATCTTCTGCTTGTCAATTTAGCAAAGTGGTTTCTTCGGGCACCTCGAAGGGGTGGATATGCTTTGAACCATAAGGGCTTGGCTAAGAAATCCATTAGGGAAAAGTTTTTATTGTGAGGATGAGAACAAGGATAACACCATTCATAATCTTGAACTAGATTATTTTGGATAGGTACAATAGCTTTAGAAGAACTAGCAGCGAGGGGATTCCTAAAATTTAGAGGCCTGACATTCATAGCTTGACCTACAACTTGGTTTTGAGGCTGGTTATTTCCTTGAAAGGGAGGATGGTTAGCTTGGTACTGCTGATTTTGTGGCTGATATGAGTGATTGTATTGAATTTGTTTCCTTTTGAGTGTAATGAGCTCATTCCCAAAAGTTTTGCAGTATTGACTTGACTTCAAATAGGTCGTTTGAAGAGGAAGGGGTTGACTGAGCTGGCTTCTTGGAAGCTATTGGAATGGGGGCAATGGTGGGATGAGTATTTGTAAGATTAGGAGATAATGACATTGATGGTCATGGAGCTATCTTCCTAGTCCGGATCATTACGGATATATCATTGTTAAAGCCCACAAATAGTACAAGAATGCATTGTTTGGAGAAGGTTTTATGAGTGTTGGAATCCTATTCCAAGTCTTTTGGAACCGAAAATTGAAATCGCTCATGTATTCTTGGGGAGCTCGCTTTATAGTAGTTAGTTGTTCCAAGAGCAATAGGTGATCACTCTTGTCTTTGAACTACTTGCAAAGCTTTTCCCCTAACTCGTCCTAAGTAGTAATAGTCCCAACCCTCAAAACTCACAACCGGTGAACCTCTTTCCCTTGAAAGAAGTAGCAAGAAGTCTAACTACGTAGCATTGTCCTCCATGATATTATGTACTACACAAATGTTGGCTACATCGAGGATATGTTCCACTGGAGTAATGTGAGTTTCCCCTATATAGAAGGGTAAAATTTTGAGTGCTGCAATAGGTATAGGATCACATTGAGCTAACAGAAGAGGACTGCTTGCATTGAAAGGGGGGAAAACTTGGTTCCTTTCCATTCTTCTGATAGGATGATTGTTCCTAAGTGGAGGGAATATTTCGTTAGGGGAGTAGAATGACCCTTGTGGGGAGACGCTATGACTAGTGAGCTTGAAATGCCTCTTCTTCTTCTTAGAGGAGACAAAGATAATTCAATATGCTGATAATTCCCCTCTCATCTCGTTGAAGCTCTTGTTTGAATTCTTCGCATATATTAACACACTGAGATACAAAATCCAGAGATATGGAGTTGTCAGGTACTTTGAGTTATGAAAATATGAAGAGAAGTACCAACTCTCTTTTTGTCCCACTAGGCATGCCAAAAATTGTTGTCATGCGGATCATGCACCCATTAAATTGCTGAAAGATCTCATGTAATGTTGGAACATCCCCAAGGTGTGGGACCTTGTTGCTTTGGGATGAACCTTTGGTGAAGGTAGACTTCCATTAGAACTTGAGGTACATAATTTAAAATCAAATTGCAAGGCTAAGAACACTTTAAAATGACTCTAATCTACTCAATTCATAGGGTTCAAGGTTAAAAACAAAAAATAAGGAAAATACGGTGATACACCAAGAGAGTATAATTAGATAATTTTACTAATCTTGACATCAAAAAGGGTTAAATTAGAAAGGATAAGGTAACCATCACAATCTAATTCACCTTATACTATTTGGACAGGGAAAATAATAAACCATAGACAAAATAACATACATTTCCTTGTAAGACCCCAAGCATACCTAACAGATAGATCAAATATGCTCAAATACACAATCAAAAAATTCAAGACAATATATGATATGCACATGTCATACATCCCTTTCTCTCTATGACAGTTAACGATAATGTAACTTTATAACAGAAGGAATATAACATTTCACAATTGATCTTCAAGATAATTACATCATTTTCCCACAGATTGAAATAAGATATTCTAAAATAAAGGTGAGCTAATCACTTACACCAAGGAATTGCACATCCACAAAGCATACATTGATCAACTATTAACACAATAAATCAGATACTTCATGGAAAAATGTTGTTTTGAATATAGTTGAAAGGCTTAAAATTATTTCAAATAACTCTTCCAAGATTGAAGCGTAACTTTCCAATGATCTCTCTAAACCTTATACACTTAACTATTTATAAGTTTTGTAGTTTGAGCCATTACAACTAGAACTTAACTAACAAGTTACTAAAAATATAATGTGATTAAGTTCTAGGGAACATGATCCCATAAAAATAGAAAATTAGTTACAAAGGTTTGACTAAGTCAACCCTATAACTTAGACTGATCCAGAGCTTGGAAATATCCTTTCATGGCCACCTAGCTTAGCTGGGCCCTGCAACACCTTTTCCTTCTTCGACTTTCTCCTACTCTTTCTCCCACACAGTCATATGATGCTTGTAATCAATGAAACACTTGATAATTCCTTGTACTTCCTCTTCTTCTGGTCCACATGCATAATGATTCACCACATATGTTGTTTCAATTTCTCTTGCCACTTTAGCTAGAATCCTTTTGAGTTTACTCACCACTTTCTTCAATCTACTTATAAAATTTTGGCTTTAAACAAACCTCATCAATTGAAAGGAATGATAAGAAGATTTTTCCAAGCCACAATCTCAGATGATAATAGCACACCACATTAGATTTGTAAAATAGAAGATCTAAAATACCATATATGGAAATCCATCATAATCCATAATGCTCAATACATTACAATACAATAAATTGAATTATTTAATAAGAAATATGTACATATAGGAGGAGGAAGTGAAACTACTACCTAAATCAGTGGTGAATAACTCCCACTAACTGATACTAGTAGTTAAGTTAACTCCAAAAGACTAGTAAGCTAACTCCACATAACTAAGAAGCTAACTCAACACAACTAGTAAGCTAACTCCACACAACTAGTACACCTAAGAAAGCTAACCCAACAAGTGTAGGGCTAACACAAGTGTAAGAATTATCCTAATAAATAAATAAAAGGATAAATAATAACCTACACTAACACCCTCCCATAAGCATAGCTTAGGTGGGTGGAAAAGAAGGTGGGTCCCAACAACAAGGCTTGATGAGGTACCCACGTATAATAACTAGGAAAATTAGACACGCAAGGTACCCAAAACTAGTAATAACAAAGTAGAGAGAGAAAAATCTCACTACAAGATATCCTAAGAAGTTTGGCTCTAAAAAATTGTACAATGCTAAAGAATTTTGGTGTGCACTATGGTCTAAATCCACTACTCGATCATAGAACTCAAAAATAACTAACACTGGGCTTCACCAGAATAGCTCCATGCAAGGAGATTGTCAATGGAGTGATGTCAAAAGTGCAAAAAAACACCAAACATAATTTAATCAACTACTAAAAATAGGTGTGCCACGATCTAAGAACAACCAAGGTAACAAGGCAAGGACACGAGATCTAAATAAATAGGAGTGCCACGATCCAAGAAAAGCCAAGGTAACAAGGCAAGGACATGAAACCCGAAGAAGTAGTATCAACACGTAACAAGGAAAGGACATGAAACCCAAAGAATTAGTATCAACACCATACCCTCCCATACTGTTGAATGGGTAGAGTGACACCACAAATCTGTATGAGTTGCCAAAATCAACTACTCAAACACTGACAAACTAACACTGGGCTTCACTAGAATAGCTCCCCCACAAGAGAGACTATCAACATGCCAAAAATAAAGTGTCAAAATACAGATCCAAAATATCTCAAAAAAAAGAGATATAAATGCATACACCCATAGATACAAGAATGCAACACCCAAAATTTGAGGACGTCGGGCTCAACTGAAATTACATCCACAAGTGATTACAACACCCTCCCAAATTTGACACTTTATAATTGAGTGCATGTAAACATTAAAATGAGAAAATTACCTTTTAAATTTGAAATATTATTTAAAAATTTCACTAATGCGTAGATCTCAAAAAAATACACAATTTCAAAAAAATATCACCTTAATCTGAGCTATAGATCAAAAGTTATGAGCTCTAGAAGGTTTTTCTATTAAAATAATATTTTAATGCTGATTTTTTTAAAAGGTACATGTGACACCCAAATTTCCAAAGGGTAAAAGAGTGCATCCACATGATATAGGACTTGTGACCAAAGGATAAAAGTCTGCACCCAAAACATAAAATGTCCAAAGGGTAAATCATTGCATCCGGAGGGTACACGTCAATATCTAATGGATAAAATAATACACCCAAAGGGATACAGATCTCGCATCCAAAGGATAGATAAAAGATCGCATCCAAAATAGAAATATCCAAAGGGTAAAAGAATGCATCGGAAAGTAAACGCTTATATCCAATGGATAAAAGAATGAATCCAGAGGGTACAAATCTATGTTTAGTAGATAAAAAATGTATCCAAAACAAAAATATCCAGAGGGTAAAGTACACACTTATATCCAATGAATAAATAATGCACCCAGAGGGTACATATCTACATCCATATTTGACTATCTCAAAACATGGTCAAGTTTAGAGGCAATTATAGGGTTTTGGCGAGTTTCTGATCGATTACTAACCTTCCAAATCAATGATACACTCCATTTTGCATAAAAATGCATGCTAGATAAAATTGATATCACATTCCAAATACATGAAAATAACAAACCCTTGGTTGCAAAAAAAACTTACAGATGGATGTCTACATCATCTATTTCTCTGATACCATGAAAGGAACAATAAGAATATTGTTCCAAGTCGCGATCTCAGATGATAATAGCACACCACATTAGATTTGCAAAAAAAGAGTTAAAATACCATATATGGAAATCCATCATAATCCATAATGCTCAATACATTACAATAGAATGACTTGAATTATTTAATAAGAAATATGTATATATAAGAGGAGGAAGTGTAACTACTACCTAAATTAGTGGTGAAGAACTCCCACTAACTAATACTGGTAGTTAAGTTAACTCCATAAGACTAGTAAGATAACTCCACATAACTGAGAAGCTAACTCAACATAACTAG
Source organism: Taxus wallichiana var. yunnanensis (assembly GCA_018340775.1). Classification (NCBI taxonomy): domain Eukaryota; kingdom Viridiplantae; phylum Streptophyta; class Pinopsida; order Cupressales; family Taxaceae; genus Taxus; species Taxus wallichiana. Next base: position 372,566,643 of record CM031235.1, read on the forward strand.
TAAGCTAACTCCACACAACTATTACACCTAAGCAAGCTAACCCAACAAGTGTAGGGCTAACACAAGTGTAAGAATTATCCTAATAAATAAATAAAAGGATAAATAATAACCTACACTAACATCAATTGAATCACTATTGAAATTCCTAGTTACCTCATCATCTTTCTTTACCAAAACTTTGAAATTTGACTTACGTTGATCTACTGGAAGGGATTCAATATTCTCATTGAAAAAATTGTAGTTGATATTATCAAACTCTTCTAAGATATCATTTAGAGCATCCATTATTTCCACGTGTTTGTCTTCAAATTTCTTGGTCAAATCTTGTAACACCTGGGATCTAAATTTCATGGCCTATTAAAACTAAAACAACTTGGAAATATCATCAATTACTTCTTCTTGAAGAATTATATTTGGATCCTCCTCTCTAATCTCACCCCATGTGGTCAAATTTATATTCAAATTATTGTTATCTTCATAAAATACTTCATCCATCCTACAAATGGAGGCTCTTTCATTTTGCAAATCATTATATAATTCAACAACTTCTTTGATCAAAGGATTCACTTCTTGAAGCATGTGTTCCATCCATCCATTCATTGATCTTCCCTTCTGACCTATCTTCTCAATCTCATGATATGAGATATTGTCCAGAGTGGAAGAAATTTTCAGAGAAGTTGTAGTTGAAGGATCAAGTGGTTGGAGTGGGTTGTGTTACTTTTCTCAGCAAAGTAGTGAGTTGTTCAACCTTCACTTTTAGTTCATCCTTAGAATATTTATCCTTATCATACTTCTCCAAAAATTCCTGAGAGCCATTTATACATTTTGTTTGACACCTTCCTTCATCACCTTACCTAGTGAAAATCTAGAAATTTGATAATCCATTGTTGTGATAGTTTCTTTAGTCTTTCCTTCAATGGGAGTAGCAATTTCCATGACTCTCTCTCCTGATTGGTTTATAGATAAAATGGAGATGATATTTTCTATTTGGCATGTCTCCTCAAAGTAGGTTCCAACACACTTAGATCTATTACATCTACCAGAGGCACCTTCTTCTTCTATTTTGGAGTTTGGTGATACAACCATTCTGGTATAACAAATGTAGATGGAATTGGAACAAATAATTCAATACCGGAGCACTATATAACACAATAGAACTAGTAACATTAGTTGGCAATGAAGTGGAGGTGGTAATGATGGATGGGTAGATGTGAGAATATCCCCAGGAGTGGATACAATGAGGCTAGAAGTTGAAATGGAAGGAAATGAAAGCTACAGAGGGAGTGAAGTGGAAATTGGAGACCCAATCATTTCTCCCATTGAGAGGACAAGAAGGGATGAAAATACTTGGGCCATGGATGGGGATGGAAAATAAGAAATGAGTGTAGGAGTGGAAGGTAATGATAGAGGAAGTGATAATGGCAAGGAAGGAGGGGGTGGAATATTTTGTGATACAACTAGAGAATCAATAACCTCGACAAATTTTGATATTGGTATTGTAGGGGACACAACCTTGGAAGCAAGGGCCTTGGAAAGAGAGGAACTTCCAACAACAAATGAAATATTCTTAGGAATTATATTGGCCCTTTAGGTAGATATTTTTCCATTTTGTGGTTGTAGGAACATTAATTTTGGGTTGGGCTTCTATTATTATAGATTGATCTAACCCTTTGGGTGAAGTTCCTAAGCTAGCCAACCAATCATATGTTATTTGTGAAATGGGTCCCACCCTTTCCTTAGTATCACAAATTTAATCTCTATACCAATCAATCCATATTAATGGTTGATTGGAAACATCATTATCCTTGTATACTGCATCCAATACTACTTCTTCATCCTCCATCTCCTTTGGAATCTATGAGATACCAAACTGTCTAACCTCATCCAAAGTTAGCATTTCATATTCTCATTTTCTAGATAATGAACTCATCTCGATAGTGAATCCAAATATTATCTAGATAAGGCACGTGAGAGCTGGATAAACTTGTTTCACTGAACTTTCCCTAGTATTCAAATTTTTTTCTGGATGAAAAGTTCGCAAAGTCACTTCAGACATTTCCACATCCACATTCTTTGCTTTATAAATACTGGCACAAGTATATTTGTTGATTGAAATGGGAAACTAGACTCCTACCTTATGTTGTTTGTTCTGGATTTTGTGATAATCCAACAATTGCCGAACCAACTCTAGCAAAACCCATTTATTAGTAGGGCACTTGGGTAGCTTTCTCGAGGCACTCACGAAATCCAGAATCTTGATATACGTAAATGTTGGAAACTGAAGATAAATGGCTCCCCACTCTCATACTTCTTTAAAAGCCTCATCAAAAATCCTTCAATTATACAAATCCTTGTCAAAATGATAAAGAAGAACAGTGAAGAAGGCATCATTGACTCTGTGAAAATGTCTTCTTCCCTCATCCATCATGATTTGAGGATAAAAATTGAAAATATGTGATGCACTCCTAACACCTTTGGTATTTAACCCATTGAATTCCCCATGGTAGCTACAACATAGACCAAGAAGGAAGTCATGTAAAAATTTAGAAGACAAGACTTTACTCAATTGAAAACAAATAGAGCTACTGATATGCTCTCCCCATCGTATGAATTCTTTATTTTTCTTGATAGTGGAAATGTATAAGAACATCCATTCCTAAAACTCTTTTATAGAAGCAAGACTGAAACTCTACTCAATAACACAATGAGATCATTTACTTCTTGGATGAAATCTGATCAAAATATAGTCTTAGAAAACTTGGTGTCACTCTTCCAAGTAGCTCTTCATCATGACCCTTGCACACAATTCGGTTTCCTTGTCCCAATGTTCAATTGCAACTTTGGGTGAAATTGTGGCATAGTCCTCAACATCTGGGAGTTTGAACAAATCTTCAAAGAAATCGAGTCCAATCGAATTATGACCTTTCCATCACCATTCCTCACCATCCTGGAATCTTCATCAAAATGGGCTGCTATGGCCAAGATGAATTTGGGACAATGCATGGATGTAGGAAAACCAGACGTGAGAGAAATCCTAGTATCATATATATCTTGCATCCAAGATTTCTTGTTAGGAGCTCTCAACCTTTCCCAAAGGTCTAGAAAATCTACCTACCCAAGATTGGTATCTTCAATATTTCCCAAGTCTGAGGAAAGACATGAGTGAGGAGCAACTCCTAAAAATGTATATTTCATCTTTTCTTTACCTTTTGATGAGGAGGTTGACATTAATTTTAGATTTTGGAATCAAAGGGTCTTTGGAAATTTCATAAAAAATGTTGCAAAAACTCCTAAATGCCGAAGTCTGAAATTCTGAAAAGATTCTAGCTCCAAAGTACAAACCCTTCAAAACCCAAAACTAGCGAGACCTAAAAAATCCAAAATCAAAGACCAAAACCTCAAAAATATTGAACCTCTTAAATTGGAACCTCTTAAAGTCTAAAAAGGGCAGACCTTGAAACTCCAAAAGGGAATCCATGAAATTTGAAAAAGGGAATCTCCTAAACTCCAAAAGTGAAAGTACCGAAAGAACAATCATGGAACTACGAACTCACCGATGAGTGAGGAATGAGAATCAAATACTTACAAATATCTGGAAGAAATTATTCATGTAACTGGATTGGATTCCTACACATGTTGGATTTTGTATTGTGGAAATCAAGAAACATTCTTAAGGAAAACATGGTGGATGATGAGGGTTCCATTTCCAAAATAATAAAAAGGAATAACAAAAGAAAATAAACAAGGAAGAAGACCCAAAATGATCATAACCAAGAAGAAATAACCCAAACAAAATTACCTTGAAAATGACACCTCAAAAGTACAAAAGTTCAAGTAAAAAATCAAAGTGTCAGAGTAAAAGGTTAGGTGAAAATGACAGATAAAAATCAATTTTATATAGAAAAACCCAAAATTAATGCCTAAAATCTGACATGTGGGAGGGTTGGTGAGAATTAAATGCCCATAGAACCCCGAAGTCTGAAACCTTGAAATTATGAAGTTTCAAAATTTCAGAACTTCAAAGTTTCAAACTTCATAACTCGTGAGTCAAAGTTATGAAAAATATGATGGAGGACATCAAAACCCAAAAGTCTTAAGTTTTGAAATTTTAAAACTTTGGAGTTTAGGAGTTCGGAAGTGAAATTATCAAAATGAAGATGGAAGACTAAAACCCAAAAGTCCTAAGTTCTGAAATTTCAAAACTTTGAGTTTCGGACTTAGAAACTCTAGCAAGAGATTTTTCAAAAGGAGCAATGTATACTTCCGAAACCCAAAATTCCAAAGCTCTAAATTTTCTGGACTTCGGAGTTTCAGAGTTTGGAACTTCAAAGTCAAAAATTTAAAACTTTCAAAGGATACTTCTAAATCCCGAAAGTCTAAAACTCCAATTTTTAGACTTTTTGAGCTTTGAGTTAGAACTTTGAATAATTTTTTTATTTTGGCAATCTCCTCCCAAAAGAGAAAACCTCTAAAATATAAAATCTTAAATTTTATACTTCGAATTCCAGAGAAATTCAACGCCTTTTTAAAATAATTTAGTGCAAAAGATCTAGAAGAAATTTTGAATCAAATTTTAACATCTTATTTTCAAGATAAGATTTAAAAGTTAACAGTTTCTTCCATAAAATGAGCATTCTCCTTGGAGCGCACCTCAACATCCACCTTGGTGTCTTCCTCAGCTCTTCTCTTCTCTTTTTCTTTTATCTCAGCCTTGATTTCTTCCTGAAGGTTGCATTATTTCCTCCGAGCATGTTTTGTTTCGAACTAGAAACCTCATGCACCTTGTGTTTCTTCTTTTCTTGCTCTCTCCTACATGTAAGTCTCCTCCTTGTGCTCAACTTCGTGTCCTCAGCGCTTCCCAAATGTGAATAACTTACACCCCCACTACTACCTCGGCATGTATAATATTTCCACTTGAGTAGGTGTCTAACTTCTCCTCACTCTCTTCTTCTTCCACTACTACCTCCTTGTCTGCCTAAACCACTTTCATAGGTGGGATCAATGCTTCTCGTGGCTTGGGGAATGGGGCGTCTCTAAAGTCCATCTCAACTCCTCCCTGCATCTTAGGGCATAGCTACATAAACACCCTGTGGATGTATCCCTTGATGGTAACATTGATCTACGGGTGCAAATCTAAGAATTTAGGCTCCAGGGTCTCCACATATGTTGGTCTCGAGTTGTATCTATAGATCACGGGTTGTGAACATCCACATCCACCTTATTTGCATCGAAGGTCAATAGTTGTGCATCCTTCAACTGGTTGATGGCACACTTTAGGTACTTAGTGGTGAATGAAAATGGGAGTTTGCACCATGACCCTTTCTCTCCTTTGGCCATCACAAACCGTGTCAGACTAAAATGGTTCATGAATGCATGAACTTTCTCCCAATGATCTTTGGAATCTCATGTGGGATGTGCAATTCATTTTCAAAAGTTGTGTGTAGTCACTCGTATGATTTTTTCATCAACACCTTATACGCATTAGATATACTCCTGTCACAAATGAATTGTTTGAATCAGACCGCAAGAGACAAGTGTGTTGGTGGGTAAACCCACATGTTATCATCTGGTCCATCTAGGACACCAAGTTCCTAGAATATAATTATTAATAGAATGGAACCCCAAGTTATCTTTTCTCCTAGGTCATTTTGCACTCACACCTCCTGATGATACTATCCATGATAAACTGTGTAAAATTGTAATGTGCTCACTTAGACACCCTGTATGCAACGTACATGAACCTCTTGTTTATGTCCATCCACCTCTCAGATGCACCCAACTTACAACTAATGATTTGGGAAGTGAATCTCAATGTTGGGTTTGGTAGATCCATAATAACTTGTTCCCTTCCCCCTTCTCATAGTTTAATTACTTGGCTAGCTCTTCTACCTTCGCAGTGGCACTTAAATCAAGGGCCATGTCTTCACCTTTGTTTTTAGGCCCATTACCCTATGGATTAAATTACATGTGAGTCTCATCCTTCTCCCGAAAAGTATAAAAAGTCTTCATGCACTTGTGACATCAACCATCTAAACAATGGTGCGGGTTTAGAAAAAAATGACATCTCCCAAAGCTGCAAAACCCCAGTTTTTTGCAACTCCTCTTCACTGAATCATCTACCCTAGGGTTTCCTTATTCATCCAACCTTGGTAGATCCTTATAAATATCCACCTGCATTAAATCATCATAGTCTAGTGGTTATATGGTTGAATTCATTGATTTTGCATCTGTACAACTTTGAGCTCCACTTCTCTACCTTAATAACCCTTGGGGGATACTGCATTTCCAAATAGAATTCCACGGGTTCTTCCTTTTCCACCACCTGTGGTATATTTGTACAATATTTATTGGGTTCCATCTCCTTTTTCTATCATTCTTCCATGCCCTAGGTGCTTCCAAATTTTCCTTTGTCTACCCTAACTTGATGACCTCCACACTTCTCTCTCATGTAACCCCCTCCTACTATGTTGTCTTCTTCCTTGATTTCTATACTGCAAGATCATGCCACATCTCGCACAATTTTACTGGTTCATGACAAGTACCTTGCTCTTCTTTTACAATGTCACACTTCAATTCGGGAGCACAAAAATTGCTAAGGAAAAGTAGTCAAAATGACTACCTTTACCCTCTATTTATACTTTTTCAACACCTTAAAGTTCCTCCGACCACGTGTCTTAACGTCTCTTTTTAATAAAGCACTTTATTTCACTTAAATCAAATTTCACGACTCCCCTTCATGCATCACTATGTCGAAGTACATAACCTCTGTGTTGTTCACCAAGTAGTTCCCCATGGTGTCGCCTTCCTCTTGTTATATTGTGCGATCATTGTTTCTCTTCTACGTGGTATTTAAACTTTTCTCAACACACCTTTATAACCACATGAATTTGAACACCTTATACACCGTACCACTCATTCTTCTACCTTTGCACTAATCATTCAGAATGAGTCTCCCAACAATCCATCTTCTCAAAGAATTTTTCAACCATATCCAAACATATATGCCAATCCATCCACCCCACACTAAATGTATGTGCGGTCCTCTATGCATGGAATCACTTACAATGTAATTAGCTACTTTGGTGCACCAAAGCAAAACACAACATTGAACAAAGAAAACAAAGAAAAACAATGACAAAAGGAAACACACAAAAGGGAAATGCACTAAGGGAAACCTAATCTAATTGGAAATACTACCTTATTTAAAAACACACAGAAGCATTATTTATAGTAGGGCTTTAGCCTACTCCCATTGGAATAACTTGGCATATGTGTCCCATCCATCGCTCAGAATCGGCACACACCGAATCTAGTATGAAGAATATAATATATAGCCCCAACCAATGGAATTTGAGCTTCCCAGGATGGCACAAAAATTTAGAATCATAAAGTAAAACCATCTACCCAACCTCAAATTATTTATTCTTAATGTGATGATCATGTCATGCCTTTTTCATTCCTTCTCGGTCCCGATTCCATCTAAAGGGATCATCTTTCATCTAACTGCATTAACTTATCAATGCGCTCTTGCAACACCTATTCATCAACCAATCCTCCTTCATGTGAAATACACGAGAGGGTTGTTGTTGCAAATCGGGTAAGTGCAGGAAGTTGATGGACAAATATAGGGTCATCCGTGGACGTCATATTGCAAAAAACAAGTGAAATCTCAACTTGTAGGGATTATTAGCTATACATGCACTCTAAATTAGAAAAAATTATATAAATATGAATCGTAGCATTCGGAATCTAGTTTCTAAAATACTAATTTTTGTAAAAAATGGACAAGTTTAGCTATATTAAACACTTAAAATTATATGACTTAGTTTTTTTTTTGAAAAAACTTATAAGATTGTAGTCCGTTTGCCCGCATTTTGGATGACCAAATCTTGTTATTTTTTTTTCCTTTGGTGAAACGTTAGATGTAGTTGTCTATCTTGGGATGGATTTTATTTTGTATTTTTTTAGCAATATTTTTTTTTTTATGATTTTTTCCGTGAAAGTGGTCTGAAAATATTTAGAAAATGGAGCGCTTTCCGTTTGCCCGCCATAACTATATCAAAAAATATCGAAATCAATTTTTTTTTTTTTAAGGTGTATATAATTTGTCCACGCTTGGGATGGTATAATTTTTATCATATTTTGATAAGCGAAACAAAAGTTACAGTCTTAAACGTAGACATGAACATTCACGGGAAAAAATGTCTTAAGGACCTATTGTTAGTAATAAATTATAAAATGATATTTATCTTATTCTATTCACTTTAAAAACAATATTTTTACAAAGCTAAGAGTCTACCCTACGTGATGGCACCATTTTTGTGAAATGTTTTCAGTTTTTTAGCATGGTTCAAGTCTTTGGAAGAGCAGATTTGAGGTTTTTTGACCTTTTGCACTTCATAATGACCTTCCATAGCTTTGGTTGGGGAAAAACAAAGATTTTCCGAGGCTAAGGTTCGGAAAATAGCTCCGCGATCGCGGTTTTTTGTAAAAATACCGCGAACGCGATTTATAAAGCGCGCTCGCGGTTTATAAAGCGCGCTCGCGGTTTATAAAGCACGCTCGCGCTTTATAAATCATATTTACACACATCCCAATGTCTGAATTACCATGTGATTTTTACTCTCTGACCTTACCGTACGAATTACTGTGAAATTTTGTCTTTTTCCAGGCACGTTTTTTATCACCGAAAGCAAAAACATCATGGGAGACAAAAAACGAAGTCAAAAAAGGAAGTCATTAAGTAAAAAAACACCAGACGAATTAGAGGCCAACAAAATTGAAAATGCTGAGCGAATGCGGAAACTTCGTGAATCTAGAAGAGGTTCATCTTCAATCCCAACTATTGTAAGCAATGAAGAACTAGGTAATGTTTCTACTGTCAATGTTGAAGTTGAATTAAATACTCGTGATGAAGAAGTTTTTACTGTCAATGTTGAAGAAGAATTAAATACTCATGATGTAGCAAATGTTGAAATTGAAGGAGACAATGAAAATGTGAATAAGGAAATTCATGTTGAAACTATAGACAAGCAAAATTTGACAAAAACACCTCCTAGGATTTTACATAAGAAACCTAATTTTTTGATTGAAATTGATGAAAACATTTTGAAACCAATGTCGACAAAACTTTACGAGCGACAAATCAGAAGAAAAGCCACTGAAATTTGGGATAATCATTTTGAAATTTTAAATGATTCCCAAAGATGTCAGTTGTTGGTTAGTTTGATGAAATTGATTAAAATGAGACCTACATTAAACACCTTAGGATTGACAACATCTAACATACGTGGTCAAACCTCTACAATTGTTGAAAACCTTCATGATGCATATCACCTTTGTTGGTGTCGAGACGCACTAGGGATAGTAATATTGTGCGTCGTGTACTTGCTACTAGTGTTGTAAGTGAATCAATAAAAAAACAACGTTTGATTACGCAAACAAGTCGAATGTTGCAAGTTAATCGAAAAACTCTAATGAAAGCAATTGAAAGGCGTAATATCCTTCAATCACTCAATAATGTCGATTTTTGGGCATTTTCTGCTAGAGCACCGCGTAAGGACAAAAATAATTCGATGCTTTATAAGAGAAGTTGTTATTAAATTTTGGCATGATAACACTAGAGTTTCACCTAATACAAGAGATGTTATAAAACGGAGAGTTGGTTCTACTAATCGTGAACCACATCCAAAGCATTTCTTAGATATGACTCAAACTCAATTTTTTCGTAAGTTTGAACAAGAGAATCTGGAAATTAAAATTAGTCAACGTTTTTTGAAATGTTGAAACCATTCTATGTGAAAATCAACCATGCTCGCACCACTTGTTGTTGTAGGCAACATGTTGAATTTGCGATGCATTATGCTAAATTTTTACGTATTCGTTCTATTTTCATTACGAAACTATGTTATCGAATGTGGTGTTCAAGTTCCACCAATATCTTCTAGGATTTCATTCCTACTATATTTTGTGAAAAAGAAGTTGGACAATTTTTTTATAGTCAGGATTGTTTAGATGGAAGTTGTAGTACATGCGGCGGATTACCTAAATTGGAAAGTTGCATCCATGAACAAATTGAAGGTACAATAGGACATAATTTAGTTGAATTTGATAAATATAAATCAGTTGCATACCAGTTGAAAGATGGAAAAGAGTCGAAACGGTGTGAGCTAGTTATAGAACAAATGCCCATTTTTCAATTTATGACAAAATTTAAGGATGAAATTGTTTATGAGTATGCGAGGCATACACATAGAGCTCGATGGTTGGATGAACAATTCAAGCTATGCAAAGACACATTTCCTATTGGTACTATTGTTTCAGTGGTCGATTTTGCAGAGAATTACACATTGCAACCACAAATGGAGGTTCAATCGCAATATTACAACTCAGTACAAGTTGCCATTTTTGTGCATATAGCATTTCTACATTCTCCTGACAGTACAGAGAATGATCGAAATTTTTAAGAGAGTACCACTTTTATATCAGTGATGATCGTACTCATTCTACTGAATTTGTGCAAGGGTGTTTCTAGTTATTTTATGGAAACTTGTGTGATAGGGACATCCACTTCAAACAACATTATATATGGTCAGATAATTGCACGTCTCAGTTTAAGAATGCACGAATGTTTTATTGGATGAGCAGAATGCATGTCAAGATGGGTGTGCTGACATATTTGGAGTTTCTTTGAGAATTTGGACATGGAAAAGGAGAGCATGACGGTGCAGGGGCATGTGTGAAAAGAGCTCTTGCAAGAGAAGAGTTGAAGTACAAAGATGGTGCTGAATTAAAAGATGCAAAAAGCATAGTGGAATGGTGTACTAACAACATGGCCCGAGGTTCTCAAGAAAATTCCACAGTTTGCAGATTTTTTTGGTTGATAGAGGAAAAACATATTGCTAACTACGAGGATTGTATGACACTCACTTTGGGTCAGTGATATGCACTCATTTGTAGCTAAGGACGCTACTTCGTGGGCCGTATGGACAAGAAAGTTGACATGTTTTTGTGCATCTTGTATCGAATTTGTCACTGCTGAGTGTGATTCACAAGAATGGGTGGAAGGATGGATTTGTAGGCCTCTAACTCCGCTTCCTAGTTATCAACCTCCACAAGCATTACAACTTGTTTCTGAGATGAATTACAACATCCAAGGACTTTGTGAAATTTTGATTTTGGTGCGACAAGGTATTTATAGTTATTTATTTAATTTTTGTATTGAGTTATGTCCATTGAAATTTTAATATGTAATTTAAATTTGAGTTGTTCAACCTTGGTTATTTTTTGTAGGACATGTGTTTGCAGTAATTGCGACAGAAGACAATGAAGAAGGAACAGACTATTTCTTATGTCGTTGCATCGAGGAAAGAAAGAAGTTGACTTCTCCTATTATAGATGGCGAAGAGATTGAGTATCCTACAAGGTCAGTGGTAGTTACTGGAACTTGGCTTCGACGGTATCCATTAAAAAACTCCTCTGTTTGGGTGTTTGAAGACTTTGAGACACACAGGAAAATACTCTTATATTCACATCTAGTTCTAGCGACAAATATTCAGTTGTATAGATATCGAGGAAGACCTAATAACAAGATTCTTTGGAAGGTTCGAGAGTCAGATCATGAAGCAATCTTGTCTGCTATTCAGAGTAGATCCGATCCTGATGGTTCATTGGAATGAATTTACAATGCTCATGTCTGGTATATATTTAATTTCAAGTTTCAATTTATATAGCGTATATATATATATAATTTTTAGTTTAAAGATCTAGATTTAAGTTTGAATATATTTTATTTTAAATTTGTGTATTTTGTATGTCATGTATATAGATCTAGTATATGGTTTTGATTTGAAACTTAAATTTCTTTGACTAACAATTTTATGTTTAGGTTAGTGGTGCCAGAAAAGCTTCCACCTTCACGTGGTTGGTATCGTTAGTAGAGAATTTTAAATTCTCGAAGCTAAGAGAAGCTTGAACATTGTTTGAAAAATTTGTAAATTTTGAAAAGTCAAGTTTGTAAATTTTGAAAATATTGTAAATTTTGAAAATGTTGTAAATTTTGAAAAAGTAGAATTTTTGTAAATTTGAAAAAGGTGAAAAGCCGACTCCTCTAGGTGCCACGGAGTCCAGAGTAGTCACTCGTCGAATTTGAGCGATATTTTGGTCTCGGGGCTCTTAAGGGACTAAAGCAAGGAACGAGAAGTAGCCGGAAGCAACGACCCTTTCGCGCGCACCAGAAACACCACCTCCTCTAGCATTCACTGGCCACCCGGACGTGTGCGTGCGGCGCCACCGGAAAGGCGGTTCGGTGCCACGGCCCACCGTTTGCAAAATACGGCGTTTTGACAACCTTACACTGGCTCGTTTGCACTTTATTTCGCGCGTTTGCAAACATTAGGACAGCGAGAGCACCGAAATGAGAAGGAAAAAAAATGAGAGAGGCTATTGTAGAGGGTCCGTATGCCGAGGTTTCGGATCAGACGAGGCCTCTCTAGGTGCCATGGAGTCGAGTAGTCACTCGTCGAATTTGAACGATATTTTGGTCTCAGGGCTCTTAAGGGACTAAGCGAGACGAAGTAGCCGGAAAGCAACGACCCTTTCGCGCCACAAAAACACCACCTCCTCTAGCATTCACCTGCCCACCTGGATGTGCCGGCATAGGCGGTTCGGTGCCACGGCCCACCGTTTGCAAAATACAGCGTTTGACAACCTTACACTGGCTCCAACTGCACTATTTCGCGCGTTTGCAAACATTAGGACAGCGAGAGCACCGAAATGAGAAGGAAAAAAATGAGAGAGGCTATTGTAGAGGGTCCAGTATGCCGAGGTGTCGGATCAGACGAGGCCTCTCTAGGTGCCACTGAGTCGAGTAGTCACCGTCGAATTTGAGCGATATTTTGGTCTCGGGGCTCTTAAGGGACTAAGCCGAGCGAAGTAGCCGGAAGCAGCGACCCTTTTGCGCACCGAAACACCACCTCCTCTAGCGTTCACCTGGCCACCCGGATGTGCCGGCGTAGGTGGTTCGGTGCCACGGCCCACCGTTTGCAAAATACAGCGTTTGACAACCTTACACTGGCTCCAACTACACTATTTCGCGCGTTTGTAAACATTAGGACAGCGAGAGCACCGAAATGAGAAGGAAAAAAATGAGAGAGGCTATTGTAGAGGGTCCGTATGCCGAGGTGTCGGATCAGACGAGGCCTCTCTAGGTGCCACGGAGTCGAGTAGTCACCCGTCGAATTTGAACGATATTTTGGTCTCGGGGCTCTTAAGACCCTTTCGCGGGACTAAGCCCGACGAAGTAGCCGTTTGGAAGCAACGACCCTTTCGCGTTCAAACACCACCTCCTCTAGCGTTCACCTTCCCACCTAGATGTGTGCCGTCGAATTTGAGATATTTTGGTCTCGGGGTTAAGGGTGCCACGAAGTGCCCCACGTTTGCAAAATACGCCCACCCCGGATGTGCCGTTTTACAACCGTTTTACGGCGTTGGCTGACCAGTGGCTCATTGCACTATTTCGCGCGTTTGCAAACATTAGGACAACGAGAGCACCGAAATGAGAAGGAAAAAAATGAGAGAGGCTATTGTAGAAGGTCTATATGCCGAGGTGTTGGATCAGACGAGGCCTCTCTAGGTGCCATGAGTCCGAGTAGTCACTCGTCGAATTTGAACGATATTTTGGTCTCAGGGCTCTTAAGGGACTAAGCCCGAACGAAGTAGCCCGGAAGCAACGACCCTTTCGCGCACCGAAACACCACCTCCTCTAGCGTTCACCTACCCACCCGGATGTGCCGGCGTAGGTGGTTTGGTGCCATGACCCACCGTTTGCAAAATACAGCGTTTGACAACCTTACACTGGCTCCAACTGCACTATTTCGCGCGTTTGCAAACATTAGGACAGCGAGAGCACCGAAATGAGAAAGAAAAAAATGAGAGAGGCTATTGTAGAGGGTCCGTATGCCGAGGTTCGGATCTAGACGAGGCCTCTCTAGGTGCCCACGAGTCCGAGTAGTCACACTATCGAATTTGAGCGATATTTTGGTCTCGGGGCTCTTAAGGGACTACGCCGACGAAGTAGCCAGGCAGCGACAACAACCTTTCGCGCACCGAAACACCACCTCCTCTAGCGTTCACCTGGCCACCCGGACGTGCCGGCGTAGGCGGTTCGGTGCCACGACCCACCGTTTGCAAAATACAGTGTTTCCTTATTTATTTAAATTAAATTACAATGACTTGGTTGTTATGTTATCTGTTGTTGTCATCTTGTCCTTGGTAGGATGATATACATCCAGGGCTATGAGTGTGATCTAGGATGTGGTTAGTTGTATTCAGATGTGTGTCTAGAGTATGACAAAAATTAGGTATGAGTATTTTTATCTAGTGGATATACGGTGCGAGATAGATCAAGAAGGCGCCTATGGTTGTTAAAACAATGCATAAATGAAGTGTATATCAAAATAAGTACAAAATTCTATATTTCCAAGTTCCCAAACCAAATTTTGGGTACTAAACATTTATATCTTAATGAATTCAACACTACATGACACTTTTACTATTGAACATGTGCATGATTAAATTGACCCTTTTGATCAGAATATTTTAGTGAATTTTATATATTAAAGATATCCTAAAAATTGACACAAATACACATTATATCCAGCATGGTGTTCTATATGGCATGGCATGGTGTTATATCCTAAGTAAATTGTTTCTCTCATATTTGTTTATCAGATCAAATTTATAGCCTTACATCAACACCACTTTTTTGTTAACATAGTAATATAATTGGTTTGAATTGAGCATCCAATATTATAAATAAGGTGTGGAAGTTATGGAATCAATATAATAATTCATATTTTTAGAAGTGACATGTAAACAAAATAAAAAACTAGAGAAAAATAATGAGAAAAATAAAAAGTAATCAACCTACAAAAAATATCCAACATGTAAAACTACAAATGATTGAAGAGAGGGAGAGAAGCAATATTTCTCACATTTAAAAAATATCCAACATGTAAAACTACACATTTATTGACTATGCTTAAAGCATCTTTCTCACTCCCAAATTCTAAGTCCGCCATTTCATTACTTTTTCTTCATGTAAATTGGTACCTCAAGAATCAATGCACGTTATACATAGCACATCTCTAATTCTTAATACTTAAGTTGGCTTGATATAGAGCTAACAATATTGTTTTAGTTTGAAAAATAAAAATTCAAAATGCCCATGGCACGAAATATACCACAAATAATAATCAGAAAGATACTAGAAAATATATAACTAGAAGTAATACACTAAATCCACCGAACAGAGATCAAAACCCACTTTCTCAGAGTTAGCAATAATACCAAAATAACCAAATTTATAGCCTTATTTAACTAACACATGGATATATGGATATATATATATATATATATATATATATATATATATATATATATATATAAGAATCAAATAAAGTGTGCTCCAGACGCGCACGTCTCTGAAAATATATATGTACATGTATAAGTTCATAATGTATGTATACATCTCGAACTAAGCACGTGTCATAATGTACATATGGGACCACATGCGGTCGCAAAAGGCTAGATATATATACAATGGACTGTGAATAGATGTACTCATGACCACATATATGTGGCATCCAAGTGGACTATAAATCTACTCATGAAACATCTTCCCTCTCTTCGCCTACCTGCTTAGAAGTAGCACGTCCACGACACAGGGATGTAGTGGAGGAGATGCCACTACGGATTTCATCCGTGTGGTCTAGGTGTCTCAAGCATGCTGCCCGCAACCTAACGCACATTCATAAACAACAAGTTTTTAACACCCAAAATTTTAAAATACCTTCAAAATTTAGAAACTTGTACAATTTAGTTAAAATGCATGTGCAATCTTACATGCAATGTCATGATCCTATCGATTTGTTGTTGACGCGTCGCGGGGACAACAATAGACTCACGAGGGGTAAGCTACATACAAATAATTAATTTTCAAATTAATTATTTCACACATATATATACCTACAAAATTTGATATTGTAGATTTAAGTTTAATAAGAAATAATGAACCTCCAAAATTTAACAAATTTAAAAAATTGTGTACCTCGGTTAGTGGATTTGCAGATGCTATGGCAGTATCTACAGCAGCCTCCACAGTCTGCATATGTGGAGGAGTCTCTCTAGCAGTCATAAGCTATACAAAAAACATGTACAAATCAATTTATTAAAATCTACTTAAGAGCTATACAAAAAACATGTACAAATCAATATTTAGTTACTCAAGAAAGAATAAAAATACATTATTAAATTTTATCTTCTATTTAGGCTAAATACATAGGATCTATAAATGTTAGCACGGAGGCCATCTATCTTCATAAGATTTTGACAAACTTTTGTATTTAATCTAGGTAACCCATAGTCATCTTCTATGACAATTAGAGCATCATTCAAATTTGAAGGACTTTTAAATCTAACATCACCAGACCAAACATATAGATAAGACGAAGAGTAGACTAGAGTTGTATATCCTTGGTGGGCAAGTGTGTTGCAAATATATAGATTATAATGCACTATTTATATGTATTTGTGTCCAAAGGTAGCTGAGTTTGAGTTTTGGTGCACGAGCCTAGAGGATCTTACTTGTGACATTATCCCTTTGGAAATAAAGAACATAACCTCCTTCCACCTTCTTTGGCTTAGAGATCTTTATTTCGGGTTTTATGTCCACGGAATTGTCCACCAACTTCGTGCACTTACCCTGTCAGCGGTTGGGAGTCGACTACCGGGGTGGTCTAGCATCAAACACACACACATTTTCTCCTTTGGTTTTTAATGATGTGATGAAGGGTTTTGTAAGTTATTAGGGTTTCTACTTTCTTTGTTGATCATTACGAGGTCATCTCGATGTTGTGTGAAAAAAAGAGCAACACAATGATCACACAATTTCTAAACAAGCAAAGCACTAGAAAGTTGAGAGCTCAACTACCTTATGATCTAAGGACTGTAAATTCCTTGTATTAGACTGTACAACTACTACATAGACCATACATATCATGTATGGTCTTGAACCTACATGTTTTCCGGTTCTATAATCTTCTTTGTAGAATCTAAAGTCTTATCTTCTCTGCTCCACTACTGTCACATCTAGCTCATCCAGAATCTTCCTAAACAAGCTAAGTTTCTCTCCCCTCTTGTATATTGATAAAGTTATTGTTTATCACTTAGTCCATTTCAAGTTGGAATGAATTATTTTTGTCATGCTTAATTGATGTTGGAAGTTAATTAGATAATAATTGTCTACTGTTTATAATCCTTGTACCTTTTCGGTAGAAATTTTAAATAAGGGTATAAATATGACCAATACATTATAGCTCCTCAAACCCATTATGAGGTGTGGCATAATATATAATAGAATACAAGCCCTTGATTCATCCCTCACACATGGAAACATGCACAAATTTAGCTCATGTTTGATCTATGGGAAGAAACATGGATAACTTCAAATTGGTAGTTTGTTGTTGTTATGGGTACTCTTAAGGAATCAAATGGTCCAATGTTTCTTCTTAATTTTATTAGAGTGAGAATAGAGGATCCTTGAATTTTCCAAGGTCACCCTACTAGGTTTTAGTGAATGAATATTTATATATGACCAATCGTTAGATTTCTTACTCAACAAACCTAAAAGTACTACCTAGGTTGACTAAGCCAAGTAACCCTTTTGAAAAAGTTAATATTAGAAGTGTATGGGATAGGTTCGTAGGGGTGGATAGGTTGGAGTTTAACTTATCCTAAACCTACAAACATGTCCATGATGTCTAATAAATTAGGTCGAGACACATGGAGGATTATGCATATGTTGATAACATGTGCAGTGATTTGTGAGGGGTTGGGATGGAGAATACTTGTTATCTAGTAGAAGCGAAGTGGATATAGAGTGAGACATTTCCTTAAGTTGTTCAAGTTATGTGTGAATGAGATATATATCATTATAGTTGTAACACACGTCATGTTTCCAAGTGTTGGGAATACATTTAGGTACTACAAATTACCCCCATTTCAATATAGTATTGATAAATGTTGGATTAATAGATAAGAAACAAGTAAATACAAACCTCACTTCTTGATCATACAATGATGTTGTAAATTCTTAAATCTCAGTACACCAATCCATATAAAACTTATAATCATATGGAAAGGACGCATAGATTTTTTTAGATAAAGGGTACAAGAGGATTTAATAACCTTTTTTACATTTCTTCATCACTCTTATCATTCATTTTGATTACGAGTTGATCGCTTCCACCTTGTCAAGTATCTTTTCCTTCGTGACTCATGGTGTTACATATCTAGAGGTAGTTATTGAGAATCAAGATATAGTCTAGGTAAATAAGTAGATATGGGAAGATATCATTTTACATTGGATTGAGAAGTTCATCATGTACAAATAATATACCTATGACAGTGCAGTACGTGTCATTATTTTGGATGTTGGGAACATGTAGACCATGTGTATCCAGTTTAGTACTACAAACGAGACATAAGGGAATTTATCAAGCGGCGAGAGGATCAAGAAGATCAAGAGGATTGGGTCAGTAACCACCTAGAAAAAATACTTATGAGATTTCTATTTCTGGATCTAGAGGATAGGGTCCACATCCATAATAATCACTTAATAATCCTCTTCACCTAAAGTAAGCACCTCAAGTCTATTATGACATGTATCTCCAATTACAAAAATTTTAGAGGTATTGAAAATGCAGCAGAGCATGTGTACAAGTGTGAGATACTATGGTATTCTAAGCAAATTACAACTTTATATATGGTAGTTGTTGTATGTATTTTATATACGTTGAGTATAAGAAAGTGAAACTCATGTACAGAGGTCCAAGAATTAGAAACAAAGTGTTTAAAGAGATTTGTAACTAACCTGCGTAAAACTCATGCGAGGCATGCCAGTAGCTTCAGTTCCCTAAGTAGATGATGACCCACCAGGCTCTGTGTATAAAAGAGAAAAATATTAATACATGTACAACATACACGTGAAACAAATTATAATAATAATCTAGTGCAATTAAATGATTTATTAAAAATGTAAGTTTGTACAACTTGAAACTTACGTTTGAAACACGCCCAACCGTAGTAGCTAGCATGTCGACACCGGATGTTTCCTTCACCGGCTCTTGCTATTTAAAATAAAATAAAAAATTAGTTTTTTACATGTATGTACATGACGTACAATCATATATATATATTAATATCTCAAACATGTGAATTAAACTATTGTACATATATATATTATTTAAATTTATTTAAAATTTACCTGTGAAAGACCAATATCAGTGGCTCCAGTTCCAAAAACATTCCCCAGCATCTCATCTATAGAAAAGAAATCCTGTGAACCAGCAAATGATGTCTCGCCTGCAGTGCATACGGCACCACATGATCCACAGTGGTGTGGTGCACTAGAAGCCAGCACCTCCACCAACATCACCGGATGCGATCGGGTGCTTTATCTTTGGGTGAGAGTGTCGGTGAGCTCCCTCAATGCATGCAATGTATCAATCTCCACAACCTCCTTCACTTTGTAGGAGGGATAGCGAAAAGCGTGGGGTTTTGGGGCATGGGGATCTAGGCTGACCTACGCGTGCACCAGTGCTGCTCTGCATGCGAGCCACCTCCTCGACCAAAAAAAGTCAGAAAAGTCAAAATAATTCGGGACCTCATTGAGCACAAACTCACAATATAATTTCTTCAAAAAATAAAGAGGAACCTCATTGTTGTTGCATGGTGGATAATCAAAAACCATCCACCATCGGTCCCAAAAATTGTTTTTGATTCTATCATCATGGCACCAATGGATTGGGAACCGTTTGCAAGTAACTGCAGGGGGCATTGGTTCTAGGGTCGGTAAATAATGCACAAATGAGGTCTTTTCCAATTTTTTTGTCTTTGACGGCCGCATGGGATAGTTTATCCGCATACCACCGCCTACAGTCACTTCTAAAGGTGTTCCATCTATGTATTTGGTTGGTTGCAGACTCGAAACGCCAATCAATGTTTGCAATGTATTGGCTAAAGTCATGCGGGATGGATTTGTAGCATGATTTTGTCTTATAGTTTGAATTAGGTTCTCAATGACAATTTTATTTTCTTGGATTCTTCCAATGATATTATCTTGCGTTCCTGTTGGCTCAGTGGGGACAGAAGGAGCCACAGGGGGCGGATCTATGTTTGGAGGAGGGTTTTGAGGAATGTTCGGAGGGTTTTGAGGAATGTTCGGTGGGTTTTGAGGAATGTTTTTGGTTTGCACGAGCCCCGAGCTTGCCGACCAACTGATAAAACAATAAAATTGTATACATAAACAAACAATTCACAAAACCCATGAAAATGCCAAAAAAACCTAAAATGCAAAAAAACAACCTAAAATGCAAAAAAATGATTACAATCGGGGACTTACCTCCTCGTCTTGGTGGCATGGTTGAATCTATCGCTATCCAGAAGTCCGATGAGCAATTTTGAGATAGTATTGAAAGTGCGAGTGAAAAGCGTTTAGGAAAAGTCGCGGTTGAAATGAAAATTAGGAAAATAACGAGTCGCGGGATTTGTTAAATTTTGTCTCGAGTTCCACGATCGCGAGTTTATAACGCGCTCGCGGTTATAAACCACGATCGCGGAACTAGGTTCGGTAATTACCGAACCTATAATTCAATAACCGCGATCGCGGTTTTAGGACCGCACTCGCGGTTTTAAAACCGCGATCACGCAGTACCTTTATTTTGGGTTTTTATGTCCATCAAGGTTCTAAGTTGATGTTTAGGGCATCCAGTGTGATTGCACAACATTGAAACCTCTCTCCAAGTGTGGGACTTGCAAGATGAGAGAGGAATCTCCAGATTAGAGGTTGGTTCCTCAAACTCCTCTGATTAGATCTATTATTTGCACAACTGCAGAGGTTCAGATCCTAATTTATCCTAATTTACAAGGAGACAGGGATAAGAAATGCAAAAATTAAAACTAAACTGATAAGGGTGATACACCAAAGGAGTGGTGAGCACTTCTTGCTCATGAAAATTGACACAAATCAGAAATTGCAACATAAAACATCATGCATAGGTTGATAAGCTGTAAACAAGGGTTTGAAATGAAGCAAACAACACATACAAAGGACTGAAAGCATTCACAGAGCCTGCATTGTGATTTTCAACATCAAAATCCTTGTATTCCAACACCAAAGAGGCAGAAAAACCTGTTACAATCCTGGAAGGTCTGATACTTGCCAAAATCACTTGTTGAAAGTGAAAACAGAAGCTTGTTGTGCAAAAAAAGGTGTTCCCCTTTGAAAAATGAGCCAAATCTGGCTTTTACAGTGCATGGGTCGAACCCAGGAGAGAGAAAACGTGAAAAAATGTGGGAGCCATTCCTCATTGACCAAAATGCATTAAAAACAGCATGGGTGACCTGACAGACCCATCCCCTAACATTTTTGACCATGCTGGAGAAGAATGCGACCCATTTTGCATTAAAATTGGTTGTTGAAACGTCAGTTCTATCCATGGGCGCGTACCAGAAGTATTTTTTTATTTTCTCCCTCCAAAATAAACCAAAATTCAAAATTTACCATGGAATCATGTAGATAATTTTACCAGCTTTCCATTGATATAAAGAACGTGAAAATCCGAGCTCTGGATCGAAAGTTATGGCCGTTTGAAGATTTAGGGCAAAAACAGGCCCAAAACGGATCGGCGGGAAAAAAATTTCAAATTTTACCTCTTTTTTGCATTTGGAATTTTTTTGAAAATCCCCACGCTCCGCCACCTCCTGGGACACGTGGAAGCTTCCTATTGGCCGAGGGCTTCAAGGAAAATTTCCCACAAAAACTCCTTGAGCCATAACTTGAAAAATATGAGGAGTTAGGAGGAAAACTTTACCTTCTGGAAAGCTGAGAAAGATCTCTATCCAATGGTGCCATTTCGAAAAGGTTTTGAGTGCCTAAAAAGTAAAAAATGACTGAGGCACAAGAGAGGAAAAATGAGAGGAGTTAGCCACAAAAATGAGTAGGGGCACATTTTGGATAACAATTTTGGCGACTCGAGAGGGTCATCTGCCTGCTTAGATGAAAATACCGATTACTAAAGCGAGTCCATTGGGCATGGAGTCATCAAATTTTCTTTGGAACCCCAACTGACTTAGAATGTTACAAGGAGGAAGATGGAATATCACCTGATGGAAGCAAGGACTGCAAAACATCTCCAGGGATAGCAAGCTGTGCCAAAGCACTTAGGGAAAGAAAAACTAACCTACAGACAAAACAATGTGCACAAGCACTTGAAGGAATGGAAACCTAAGCTAATATTTACAAGGTGGAGAATTTCCCTTTAGAAGCAATGCTTGAGATAGATTCCATTGACTGGAATCTGTAGTTCTTCACCATCCAATGAAGATAATTGGAAAGCATTGTTGTTCTTGCACTTTGTGACCATGTATGGGCCACTCCAAATGGCATCAAATTTTGAATGCCTTCCCAGTTTTGCTCTATCTGCATCCCATTTTAACACTAGATCTCCAACCTGGAAAGATCTACTCTTGGCCTTCCTGTCAAAGGTCTTCTTGATCAAAGCTTGATCCTTCTCCATTGCTTGGGATGCCTGATCTCTGATCTCTTGAAGCTCCATCAACTCTACATATCTCACCTCCATGGGCTCAAATTCCAACAGCTCCAACTGTTTCATGAGTTCCAATGTTGGCAACTCAAGAGACATGGGCAAGATTGCTTCTCTTCCATAGACAAGCCTGAATGGAGAGTTACCTGTGGATCTCTTGGGAGTTATCCTATCAGCCCATAAGGCTGATTTCAGTTTGGTATGCCAAGACCTCTGATTCTCATCAAGAGTCCTCCTAATGATCCTCAACAAGTTCTTGTTTGTAGACTCAGCCTGGCCATTACCTTGAGGGTAATAGTTTGATGAAGTACTTAGGTAGATCCCGTTCTTGACAGCCCACTCAGTCACCTTGGATCCAATGAATGCCAATG
Organism: Taxus wallichiana var. yunnanensis; assembly: GCA_018340775.1. NCBI lineage: Eukaryota > Viridiplantae > Streptophyta > Pinopsida > Cupressales > Taxaceae > Taxus > Taxus wallichiana. Next base: position 372,589,678 of record CM031235.1, read on the forward strand.
CATTATCTGAGATTATTGTAGCAGGTATGCCAAATCTGGTTACTATGCTCTCATAGAAGTCTAAGATGCTAGACTCATTTGCCTCTTTGAGCGCTACTGCTTCAGTCCACTTGGTGAAGTAGTCTGTGGCTGTCAAAATCCATTTGTGCCCTTGGCTTGAATTGGGATTAATGACTCCAATGAAGTCCAAACCCCATTGCATGAATGGCTGGTCAACTGAGATTGGATGCAATGGAAGGGCAGCAAGTCTCTCTTTTCCTGTGAAGAATGCACAATTCTTACACCTCTTGATCCATGCAAAGCAATCACTGAAAATCTTGGGCCAATAATAACCAGCCTTCATAATTTTTAGAGCTGTCACTCTCGGTGCAAAATGACCACCAGCTGGTCCACCATGGAACTCTTCCAACACCCTATGAATCTGATTTGTGCTAATGCATCTCAGCAGCACTCCATTCACATCTTTCTTGAACAAAACTCCATCAACAATGGCATATGGGACAGCCTGCAATCTGAAGTATCTTCTTTGGGTCTTGTTCATCTCCGGAGGGCATAGGCCTGTGCTTAGGAAGTGCATTATACCTTGGGTCCAGCAAGGAGTGGGGACAACATTATTTTCTTCTTGAGTGCCACTTGGCTCATGGCTGTCTTGAACTGTCAAAATAGCCTCTTCTTCATTGCATACTTCTTTTTGCTTCCCCAAAATCAGCTGCTCACACAATCCTTTTCCTCTTACCAGCTTGGTGACCTTGATCTCAATGTCATACTCCATGACACGAGTGATCCAACCTGCCCTTTTCTCATTCAAATCTTTGTTGAGGAGGAAGTCTTTAACCCTAGCATGAGAGACCAGCAACTGGACCTTGTTGTTTGAGACTAAATGCTTGAATTTCTTCAAGCTTCTGATTACTACAAGTACATGCTTCTCAATAAAAGAATACCTCACCTCATAGTCATCTAGGCTCTGGCTAAAGAAAGCAATTGGCTGCTCATCGTTGTCCTTGTTCTGCTGTACCAAAATGGCAGAAATAGTATCATTACCTCCAAATGCATAGAGGATGAAATCCTTGGAGAATTCGGGTTGATGAGGGTTGGTGCTTGAGAGATGGCTTCTTTGATTGCTTCAAAACTCTCCTTGCCTTCTGCTGTCCACTTGAAAGCCATGCTTTTCTTTAACATTTTGGTGATAGGTTTGACAAGGGCTGCAAAATCTGGGACAAACCTCTCGAACAAAGTTTATCCTCCCCAAGAAACTCTGAAGGGCTTTCTTGTGGCTTAGCTTGAAATGGTAGTGCTCTTATGGCTTGACCCTCTCTGGATCAATTGCTAATCCTTCTTTGGAGACAATATGGCCAAGGAGATTTCCTTCATGTGCAAGAAAGATACACTTCTTAGGATTCAAAGACACTCCAAATCTCCTGCACCTCGTGAAGACTTGTCTCAAATGAGAGAGGTGGTCTGCTGCATTTTGGAAAAATAGTGATATCATCAAGGTATATCAGCACCATGTTGTTAATCAAACCTTTGAACGCCATGTCCATTGCTCTTTGGAAGGTAGCACCAGCATTGGACAGCCCAAATGGCATTTTCCTGTATGCATAAGTTCCCCATTTGGTTGTGAAGGCTGTCTTGAACTGGTCTTCTTCCTTCACCATAATCTGATTATAGCCTGAGTAGCCATCAAGTAGTGAAAACCTCTCGGAGCCAGCCACAACTTGCAAGATTTGCTCCATGGAAGGGAGTGGGTAATGGTCCTTGAGAGATGCTCTATTCAAGTCTCTGAAGTCAACACACAATCTGATCTCTCCACTCTTCTTTCTAACTGGAACCAAGTTGGCAACCCAACTAGAATGCTTGATTGGGAATATGATCCTTGACTCAATCAGCTTGTTCAATTCTTTCCTCATGAGAGGCTCCATATGTGGATTGATTGGTCTTTGTTTTACTTTGTGGGCTTAGTATTTGGATCAATTCAATGGTATCTTTGAGCTAAGTTGGGATTGAAACCTTTCAAGTCTTCATATCTCCAAGCAAACACATCAGGGAACTCTTGACACAGTTGCATGAACTCATACCTTTCTTGTTCAGTTGTCATCTTTCCAATTTGCAATGGTTTGTTCTCTTCCACCAAGATGGATATTGAATCCTCTCTCTTGACTTGAATGTTTGCTTTCTCCTTCCTAAACTGATCATTGGGATTAAAAATGGACTCCAAAGTGATAAGTCCCTTGGGCAGCTTGTTAGTTCTCAATTTGTACCACTTGGTCACCATCTTTTTGTTCAATTTTTTCTTGATTCTTAGTTGAGAACTCAGCTTCTTCTTGCAAGAAATGGATGATTTGTTGGTCATTCTCAAACACTTGCCAACTTACATTGTTATCGGCACTGAAGGCCTCACAATCACGTGGATGTTTGGCTGTACCTTGTCTTGTTGAATGCTTTCCACAATGTCAAAGGCTGCCCCCCTCTTGCTGCGCTTTGCTGGCAGCTTGGTTCTCTTTCCTAGGAATGGATTTGATGCCAAAACCCTCAAAATCTTCCATGAGGTCCCATACCCTATTCTTGTAGCACTTGAGTAGATCATTCTTGGCAGCATGCTGTCCCTTGACCTGATTTACAATCAATTCACTGTCACCAAAGACTTGCAAGTTCTTTATTCCTCTCTTTATTTCCCAATGCATCCCTTGCACCAAGGCTTCATATTCAGCAGTGTTATTGGAGCATGCAAACTGAAATCTAAAATCTGAATAGTACTTTACTCCTTGAGGTGAAACAAGCATGGCTCCACCTCCTGCACCTTGTCTACTCCTTGATCCATCAAAAAACAGCTGCCATACCTCATTGTCATCCTTATAGTTTGGCTTGGTGATGCTAGGGATGGGCTGATCTTCTTCATGTATGCAATAGACCCCTAGCTCAGATTCTTCTACTTCTTGATAAGGATCAAAAGCATGTACCTTGTTTGCCCATTCATCAAGAGTTAGATCCGGGATGCTTCCAACCTTGGTGTCAGCTTCATCAGTGCTTGGGTGATCTTCTTGATCAAATGCTAAACAATTGGCATTGATCTGACTTGGAGTGTAGGGCTCAATGTGGAAGTTTGCAATAGGTTCAGACCTGATTGTAGCTTTGGTTCCATACCTCGTTCTGAACAGCATGTGTGACCAATCAGCAGACAAATATCCTCCAATCTTGGTTGTGAAGTCCCTTGACAAGCATAGGGAAAAGAGTGGTGGAAGGTCTATAACTGATACATCTTGTAAAACAACAACATTTGGACATGCATGCAAGGTAAGACTCAAGTTTCTAATCACTCCAACTGTTGTTACTGCTGTCCCATCCAGCTGCACTACCCCTTTGGATATGGTTTCATACTAGAGCCCTAGTTGATCAGCTATTTGTTTAGGCATCACTGAGCTACTTGCCCTGGAATCTATCATGCAATTGTGCACTAACTAATTTCCAATGATTAATGAAACATAGAAAGGAGGGGGCTTCAAAATTTTACCTTGCTGTCCTCCATGATTCCCTTCAGGCTGGGTAACATTTGTGAGCACTTTCTCTTGCATCTGAACTTGCTGATTCAAAGTTGGCCAGTCCTTCATGGTAGCTTGTAGCAAATCTCTTTGGCCTGGGATAGATAGGGATTCCCACATTGATATATTTACATTTGTCTTCTTCATCTGATCAATGATATCTTTGAATGGTGATGGAGGATCTCTTTGTTATCCTTGGTTAGCACATTCATCCCTTGCATGTGGGCAGCAACAACTGGTATTTGAGTTGGTCTAGGAGCTGTTCTTGGCTGCCCTTGTGCATTTACAATTGGATTTTGTTTGCCAACCATTTGTGGAGCCATAAAAGGTTGTGGATTGGTTGGAGCTAATGGCTGTTCTTCACCCAAATTCCTTCTTTTGACCTTGTGTTGGCTGCAACACCTTGAGAAACTGTTTGATTTATGCCACAAAAATCCTCTACCTACAGTTCACAAGTGTGGTGTCATTTGGAGCTGATTCTTTGCTTTGGAATGTTTCTTGTTGTTGGTTGTTTCCTTGATTTGCCCTCACCCTCCACACAGTAGTTGTCACCATTAATGCTTGATTCAAGGCACCGTTGAAACACATAGATTGGTTGTGAGGTTCATTGCATGGAAAACACCAATCATACTCCTGAGCAATGTTGTTTTGTGTTGGCACCAATGCCTTAGAGGTAGATATAGCATTTGGATTATAGGGCTGAAATGGTCTGTTGGCAGGAGGCCTTGCTTGATTTAGATTTGCAGCTGGATTGGGTGGTCTATGAGGTTGATATGGTTGCCTATTAGGCTGAGCTTGAGGCTGGAAGGAAGGTCTAAAACTTTGGGCTTATTGCCTCTTGAGAGTAACCAGCTCATTACCTAAATTTTGCAATTGCTTCATGACTTCTTGAAGTTCATTTGAGGCACTAGAAGATGAAGTGGAAGCTTCACTTGAATTTTGATTTCTAGGAGTGGGAGAAGGAGCCAAATTAGGTGCTTGATTAGTGTTTGGGCTCTCTAAACTTGGAAACAATGGCATGGGAGGTCTAGGGGCTAGTTTTCTAGCTTGGATCAAACAATTTTCAGCTCTAATGGCAATGCTATAAGCAATGGGGATAGTTGTGCCTCCCATGGACTGAATTAACATAGAAATATCAGAATTTAGAGCTTTGAGATAGTAAAGAAAAGCACCTTCTGTTGTTGGCCTGACTGCCACTAGAATTCTCTCCCAAGTCCTTTGAAATCTGAAGTTGAAATCAGTCAGCTGCTCATTGGGAGCTCTCTTGATGGTTGTCAGCTGCTCCAAAAGAGACAAGTTGTCTCCCTTCTCTCCAAATTGCTCATGAAGTGCTACACATAGCTGGTTCCAATTTTGAATAGAACCTGAGGCAAGGCTTCTAAACCATTGCAAAGCCTTCCCCTTGAATGAAGATGCCAGCAATTTGACAGCAACTTGCATCTCATTGATTTCATGAATTGCACAAAGGTTGGCAATGTCTTTAACATGATCACCAGGAGTAGTCTGATTCTCTCCAGTGAAGTATGGAATGTTCTTCAAGGCTGCAATTGGAATTGGATTTTGTGCATTGAGAGCAAGTGGGCTGCTACCAGTGAAATTGACATAGGGGTTGTTTTGTGCCATTCTAATTGGCCTTAGAACCCTTGTTGATTGAATGAAAGGCCTACCAGGTGGAGGAGTTGAGAGAGTTCTGTTTGGTGGAGATGGAGACCTTTGGATTCTCCTCCCACTTTGCCTTACTCTTGGAGATAACTACAGATATTCAAACAACACCTCTTCTTCTCCAGCTCTTGACCTTGTAGTGATTCTTCTCATGAGTTTTCAGGTCTGCACTGCTAAAACCAGCTGATTCTTCTTCCTTGGAGTCACCAGATGTGCAACTTATAGCTCTTTTAAGAAAGAAAATTGCAGCAGATGCACATCAAATTTGCTGCAATGAAAATGAGACCTCTAAGGTCCCACCAGGTGTGCCAAAACTGTTGTTGCAAATCAGCAGCACCCCTGGATGCAAATCAAGGTTCTAAGTTGATGTTTAGGGCATCCAGTGTGATTGCACAACATTGAAACCTCTCTCCAAGTGTGGGACTTGCAAGATGAGAGAGGAATCTCTAGATTAGAGGTTGGTTCCTCAAACTCCTCTGATTAGATCTATTATTTACACAACTGCAGAGGTTCAGATCCTAATTTATCCTAATTTGCAAGGAGACAGGGATAAGAAATGTAAAAATTAAAACTAAACTGATAAGGGTGATACACCAAAGGAGTGGTGAGCACTTCTTGCTCATGCAAATTGACACAAATTAGAAATTGCAACATAAAACATCATGCACAGGTTGATAAGTTGTAAAAAAGGGTTTGAAATGAAGCAAACAACACATCAAAAATTTGAAAGCATTCATAGAGCTGCATTGTGATTTTAACATCAAAATCCTTGTATTCCAACACCAAAGAGGTAGAAAAACCTATTACAATCCTGGAAAGGTCGATACTTTCCAAAATCACTTGTTGAAAGTGAAAACAGAAGCTTTCTTTGTGCAAAAAAGGTGTTCCCCCTTTGAAAAATGAGCCAAATCGGCTTTTACGGTGCATGGGTCGAACCCGGAGAGAGAAAACGTGAAAAAACATGGGAGCCATTCCTCATTGACCAAAATGCATTAAAAACAAAATGGGTGATCTACAGACCCATCCTCGACATTTTGACCATTTTGGAGAAGAATGCAACCCATTTTGCATTAAAATTGGTTGTTGAAACGTCAGTTCTGTCCATGGGCGCGTACAGAAGTGTTTTTGATTTTATCCCTCCAAAATGAACCAAAATTCAAAATTGACCATGGAATCATGTAGAGAATTTTACCAGCTTTCCATTGATATAAAGAACGTGAAAATCGAGCTTTGGATCGAAAGTTATGGCCGTTTGAAGATTTAGGGCAAAAACAGGCCCAAAACGGATCGGCGGGAAAAAATTTCGAATTTTACCTCTTTTTTGCATTTGGAATTTTTTTCGAAAATCCCCGTGCTCTGCCACCTCCTGGGACATGTGGCAGCTTCCTATTGGCTGCGGGCTTCCAAGGGGAAAATTTCCCACAAAAACTCCGCCGAGCCATAACTTGAAAAATATGAGGAGTTAGGAGGAAAACTTTACCTTTCTGGAAAGCTGAGAAAGAGCTCTATCCAATGGTGTCATTTCTAGAAGGTTTTGAGTGCCTAAAAAGAAAAATATTATGACTGAGGCACAAGAGAGGAAAAAATGAAAGGAGTTAGCCACAAAAATGAGCAGAGGGCACATTTTGGATAACAAGGGTAGCATAAACTCTCTTTGAAAAAATAGTTGTTGTGCTAAACACCAATTTAAATGGTGTGTCTCTATTCAATCCTTTTTAAATTATTCTATATGCCCATAGGACAACTAATACTTTTTCATCCCAGTCTATTTCCCAACATCACAAATATTGGTCAACATGTGACTCAATTTTTTTAAAGGCTTTTACTGTCCCATTAGCTTGTGGGTGGTAAGGGGTAGTCTTGTGATGGGCCACCATGAATTCTACCAATAAAATATTGATTGTTTCATTTAGGAAATGTGTACCCCTATCACTCATTAAACTCAGTGGGCACCCATATCTACTAATGATGTTTTCCCATAAAAATTTGGTTGTTGTGGCCACGTGCAATCCCTCCTAAGTGTTACCTCTTCCAGCGCACCTAATGTTTATGCAACATAAAGTGTTCATGTGCCCCCTTTAAATCCTTTGGCTCACGGTTTGAAGTTGCAAAACGCATTTTGGTGCACCTCACTATGTTGTCTTTCTTTGCATGGCGCTAATGTTTATGCATAAAGTGCATGCGCCTTTGTGTCAACAATACTTTTGTTGCACCACGCGTTTTGGCACCACATTTTGGTGCGCCAAGGCGCACATATTTCTGTGTTGACAACGCCTTTGGTGTGCAAAGGTGCACATAACTTCGTGTCAGCAGGTGTTTTGATGCACCAAAGGGCGCAAGCTTCTCGTTGTCGACACAGCGTTTTGGTGCGCCACTTGAAAAAGTGGTTGGCGCATTTATTACACCTTGCCTATATATAGGCGCATCCGCCTGTCATTTTCATCAGACAAGAATCACGTGATTATTCTTTTCCCTCTGCACCTGTCAGTGCACCTGTCGTTCTCGTATCACGTCGTGGACCCAGTTTCACCTCTGACATTATATATATTCTTGGTAAGTGGTCCTTTGCTCTTGTGTTTTTTGTGTTTTGGTTTTTATTCTGCTTGTTTGTGGGGTTGGATTAAATAGAGTTGTGAAACCATGGACCCTCCCCTTTGCTTTGTTTTTTACTATCCTTCCCCATGCACTTCCCCCTCTTTCCAGATCTGCTGGTGAAGAGGACTCTGTCTTGGAAAAAATTGCTTAAATCTCTGAGTTTTAGCTTCTTCATCACCCAAAGAACCCTGCAAGAGAAGCTTAAACACATGTAAACCCCTCAGGGAAAAGAATCAAGGCTTAAAAGTAAGACTGTATTTATCCCTCTTTTGGCGCATCCGCCACCCCTGCAACATGATATACAGTCGTGCCAATGGCGCATCCACCATGCCTGTTGCATAAAAAATAGTTGCGCCCTCAAGGCGCACTTCCCCTGCTTGCAACACCCGCTTTCCCTGCCCTCTTGGCGCACCAAACTCATGTGTAGCATTGTTAAAACTTGCGCCATTGGCGCACCTTGCATCCATGCAACACCAACTTTATTTGCGCCAAGTACAAAATCATTAACGGCGCAGGCGCATCTATTATTACAACAACATCATGTCATGCAGACCTTCCATGCGCGCGCAAGTTCCCCTATGGCGCATGAAAAAATGATGTTACACGCATTAAACCTGTGCCCTTTGGTGCATCCTGTACCCATGTAACATGAAAAACATCTGCGCCCTTTGGCGCTGATTTATCCCTTGCGGCACCCCTTTTCTGTGCGCCATACTATTTAACCCTACAATCTGCAGTATTCATGCGCCCTGCACCCTGAGGCCTTAAAATTGCTAACTCTTCCTTCTGTCAATGCTTTAATGGAAGATCAAACAGCTAATATGACTTTCTTGCGTTGGGTTTCACTTCTTCTTCTGCAGATCAGCGGCGAGTTCGAGAATTACATATGTCAACATCAAGCAAGAGACCTACCAAATCTAAAGGCAAAGCCAAGCTCACAGAGGAAGAAATGAAGTACAAATATCAGAGGGTCAGGATGCCCGAATCCCAGGAAGAGTGTGACCTGGATATCAGAGACTCAGAACTTGGTCACATTGATATGGAGGATTTGGGCGAGAACCGGAAGGTCACGGGAAGTCCGTGGATGGACAAAGCGATGGGCGGTGGGCTGCATTTTTTGGTGGGTCCCCGAGTTAGTCTTTGTAAACAATGAGTTCATGATGGTAGTAGCCCGCTGCTACAACAAAGATACAAGATGTGTTCATAATGAGAAGGGTGAGGTCATAATCAACCTCACTTTGCCCGACACTTGAAATAATGCTCGGCATTCCTCATCACCGGCACTTTGTGGCCGTAAGCGGGAAGATTGCATCAAGGCTTGGGACGATAATGAGGATCAGTGTATGCAGTTGATGAATGAGGTATACCTGAAGAATAAGAAGGTGGTGACCAGATGGCCACAAGTCATTCATCGAAGTGATTTTTCAGAGGAACTCAGTGATACAATCACGTTCCTGAGCAGAGTATTTGGGCTTCCTGATGCCCACTACTTTCACAAATGGATGCTGAGATACTTGGAGACGATGAACAAAAATGTGCCAGATCAACGCTTTGAGTGGGAGAGATCATAAAGACACCATATCGAGTAGCTCAACAACTTACCACAACGGGGAAGTTCTATATGAACTCCTACGTAGTTTATGTTGTGGCCTCAGAAAGGGATTATCCAGCTTTAATGCGGTGCGGGGTTTGGCCCCAAGTTAAAATATATGAATACTATCCAGAACTGAAGCTGGAAAATAGTATCCCCTAGTTTACAAAGATTAACGATGCCTTCTTCTATGGCATCATCTACCTTTTGAGGCCGAACATGACTCACGGTCGTACGACCAAGAGCATTGTTGCAGCTACAGAGAAATGGGGGGCCTTGTTCACTCAATTCCCCACCTTCACTTATCTGAGGGCAGTCAACTTCTTGGGGGAACCAACCAAATTGCCGAGATATGCCGGCCCCAAGTTGATCCTGTTGGAGCTGTCAAGACAACTTATAACCTACCACGAAAAGTGCCTCAAGAGAAAGAAGGGTGGAACTCCTTTCCCCCTCACAGTGGGCAGGTATACTTGTCTCTCTCACCACAAAGCAAAGGATATGTTTGCAGAACTGGAGCTGCTAAATCTAAAACATAACTTCCCAGAAAGGCCCAATTTGACCCAAGGAATTATCTCCCAGGGCCAAACTCGATCCGATCCACATCCCACAGATCGAGGATATTTATATCGACCTATATCATGAGGTCGAGCTCAGGAGGAAAGACCATTCCCGCTTGGCTTTGGCTGAAATCATCCAGTACGGTGTGGCCATCGTCCCAAAAGGTTATCAAACTGCTGATCAAGAAGTTGATCAGGTATATCTTGACACAAATGGGGACGATTGGCCTTTCGCTGTAATTGACAGAACCAAAGCACCTCAGACAATAGAGGAAAGGGTCAAGGAAACTCTGCGAGAGAATGGAGCATTGGTGTAGAATGAATGGCCTCATTTACCTCGGAGTTGATTTCACTACATCTCCGTTGGGCAACGCACCTTCTCGGGAAAAACAGCTGCCAAAGGGCAAAGGGAAAGGCAAAGAGGGTGAGTCAAGCTCCACCCAAGAGGAAGCTCCTGAAAGTCCTCCTTCCGCTTCACAAGAATGGGTTGTAATCCGGAAAGCTTAGAAGAAGAAGCAGCGGAAGATGTTCGATAGGCACATCCACTCAGGATGTTGCCACTACTATAACTATTGAGGTCCCTTCTATCCCTTCTCCTTCTCCTCCTTCCCCTCCTCGAGTGACCCAAGCGACCATTCCTTTGGTCGTGTCCTCTCCCCCATCTTCTACTGTTCCCCCTTCTTCATCATCCATCTTCTCTTCTCTCGCGGAGTTGTCCCCCACCATTTCTTCCCTCATCTCTCAGCTCCCTTCCATTCCTATGTCTACCTCCCCTATAGTATCCCTTCCTCCCGTGAGCACTTTCTCGGCTTCCCTCTCAATGCCGCCTCCAAGTGTCTCCACATTTTTCCCTTCTACTACTGCAGCTGCTCCCTTTTCTATTTCTGGTCCTTCTCCCATAAGTCCAGCATGGATCTCCCAGCACCTGAGTCAACAAAAGAGGAAAGTTCCCATCGCACCGATGGACTTCTCCATCATCCCATCAAAAGGGGTCAAGAAGCAAAAGCCTATAACCCGCTTCTCTCAGAGTGCGTCAGGGGAGAGAGTAATGGAGATTGCATACCCCAATCCTTTAAAGGATAAAAAGGATCTGTCTTCGACAGATTACAGTGACTCAAGTCACAATGGGGACATCTTCAGAAAGCCTTCAAGGAGAGGCCCTATCTGCAGTTGACGCCCTTTGCAAGAAGCTCCAGGAAGCAAAGGAAGAGAAAAGGCTATTAAAGGAGAAAAATAAACATCTTCTCCACGCCTTGCAGAAAATGGGCAGTGCGCCTCCTACAACTGCCGCCGAAACTCCTGAGCCTCTGAGCCAGGATAAGATTAATGAGTATGCCAAAATCGGTGAGCAGGGCATGGCAGTTTCCACTGGAGGAACCAAATCCTCAAGGAAAGCGAGGGAGTAATCGCTAAGTTCACCAGTTTATACCAGAATATCAATCGGGTGAACAGAGAACTCCAGGCGATAGCAGGACCCATCTCCAAAGAGCTGGATCATGCCAGGATGCAGCATGAGACCTTTCAGAAAAATTTGACTATTCGGTCGAAGATCTGGTCAGTTTGGCGTCTTTGGACACCCAGAGCCCTCAACAAAATCCTTTCTACTCTGGATTATCGGGTTGATCAGGTGGAGTTCGTCCTGGAGAAGATCGACAAAGTAAAGGAGGAAGCCTGGATGCAATGCATCAAATGGAGCAGATTGTCTAAGAATGTCTCGGGCTTGCTCACTTCTTCTTTCACCTTAAGAAAGGTTGAGGAAACTATTCAGATCTTCAAGGAGATCATTTCACAGGGGCTGGGACTAGAGGTCACGTTCGACGCGAATCCATCAACAACCTGTTGGCATGTCGTGACTTCATTGGGTACCTGATAGAGGCGAGAAAATGATTATTCCAAACTCCCAGAAAAGCTCACAGATGAGCGGGAGACTTGTGAAGCTATCAGCGATCGACACAAGGATCCTTCCCAGGATCAACTTCAACCCATGATTAACAAGTTCATGGAATACCGTGCCCAGTTCCACATCTCGTCGCCTGAGCAGCAGCAAAAATAGGATACCCCCTTTCAGCCGCGGGACGACGATGAATAGTTTCCTTCTTCCCGACTTTCTCCTTGTAAATTATCTAAAGTGTGTTGACACAAATGATGACATCATCCATGTTGCACCATGAGATGATGTCATCACCAAAGTTGTCAAAAGTCAACAAATGACTTTGTAATCTATTGTAAGATATTTTTGTAATTAAGTGGTTGGTTTGCTTTTGTCTTCTTTTCTTCTCTCCTTCTATATATACTTGAATACTTGTTGTATTCAAAGGGTGGTGGATATTTTTTAGATGAAAAATAGAAGTGAAAAGAAAAGGCTTTGTACTTTTTGTAACAGAAGAAAATAGTAATACAAATATTGAGACTTTGTGTTGAATATGTGTGTTATGGGCATCTGATCTTTCTTATGTCAGATCTATGCGTTTATTCTGTTGGATCTATCTCTACTTTTTTGTCATTTATTCATCAGTATTGCTTTATTCATTTATGCAAGTAGGTTTGGCTCTGTTTACTACCAATCCCAAAACATAAACCCTCTGACCTTTCTGCTTTGGAATTCATTTCTTTTCTCCCTTCGGACCTGATCTTTCTTCATCCTCTCTTTCATTCCTTTCTTTTCGCAGTTGGAAACACCCCTACTGGGATGAGATCCCAAACCCCCGAAGGTAGAATATTGTGAGACTTGCACAGATTCCTGCTGGTAGAATAGCAATAAACCAGTTTCACTTTGCTTTGACTCAAAGAGGGGCTATGCCCTGCACACTGTTGGCTCATTTATCCATAGATCTGCCCAAGTGACAGATTTTCAAACCAACAGTTTTTGGTGACTCTTGGGGATCGAACAGATCTACCCGATCTATGATAGTGGTATGATAGAAAATCAGTAAAAATCAGAAAAATCACTACCTGTTTGCAAATTTTAACTTTTGTTCAAAATCCAAAATTTTTGCAAAAGTAACCCAAATTGAAAATTTTCTTCTGAGATCCATAGATCTGGCCTAGTTGGAGATCTTTAGTTCGCTGAGTTTTTATAAAAATCTGTATTTTTCCGTAGATCTGAGTTTTTGACAGTTTACCAAAATTTTCAAACTCTTTGAAAAGTCAACTCTAGATCTGAAAATCAGCTTACTAAGCTTCACCATCATTTTATCCTCGTTGTTCTTTGTCATTAAACTGCAATCGGTTTTCGGAAGAGGATAAAATTAAATATTCAGAAAAGTACATGCTGCTGATTTTTGTTAGAAAAATCAGAAAATCAGCAAGTACAACCAAAAAGAGTTTTAAATCTGCTCCATAATATTGCAGATCGGGAAGGTACACTGGCAGGTGAACCATTTACTCGTAGTAGGAGAGCTCGTGGAGAAGTCGATCCTACTTTCGATCTGCTTCAAAGGCACAACTTCAGTATAACACCTAGCGCTTTTCATCACTAAGTTCAGCTGATCGGTCAGCCAGAAGCGCCTCACCTCCACGAAAGAACCGGTTTTCACAAGGAGCCTCCACATCCCTTTGTAGTGCCTTGCTGCTCAGTGGAACTGTACTTCCAGCCCGTGTTCTTTTTCCACCCATCCAGATGGTGGTACCATGGGGAAATGCTATGGGTCCCCTGGCCTTGCCGCATCCTGTTCACGCGCTCCCACATGGAAACCGAAAGAATTTTCCCAAATTTGATGGGAGCGGAAACCAAAGCACGGATTCACACATATCTGCATTCATCATGTCATGCAGTATCCTAGATGTGACCCATGAAGATGTGTCGGTTCACCTTTTTCTGGAAACTTTACAAGGGCCGCAGTGAGAATGGTTTCAGCATTTGCCGGCCGGATCTATTACAGTTGGGCCACCTTGCGGGATGCTTTTGAAGACAGGTATAAGCCTTCGGAAGATGCATTTGCATTGTTATCATCAGATCACTCACCTAAAGAAGGAGGCCAATGAGACCATGCGTGATTTTATCACAGGTTTAATGCATTAATCAACCGTGTGCCTGTTGCCATGCTTCCAACACGGAAAATCAGAAGTGTTTCTTTGTGAACGCTATGAGCTCGAAAGTAAGTTTCTTACTCTTGCAAGAACAAGTAGCTACCTTGATTCTCACCCAGGCCGCTGCCATCCGAATCGAAGATAACTTGCTAATATCTGGCGAATTAAAAAGGGAATCATCCAAGCTTAAATCTTTGGGCCCTTCTCCCACTACTTCATCTGATCGGCATTTCAAAAGATGGCGAATGACTTACTTGCATTAAAGAAGCAGTTAGCCCAAGCTTCCCCCAGTTCCTCATACCGGGATATCCCACGGAGGAATTTCGTTTCCAACAATGTCCCACAAAGGTCGCTTGCCTGCAATTGCTCCGTGGTTGGCGCTTGAGGCTCCTCCGGTCAACGCTTTAGTCGAAATCGAAGAAGAGGAACAAAATTACGAAGAACCTTCGTCTCAAGGTGAAGATGATCAAGATGTCGGTGAACCGACTGGTGACTCTACTATCGGGTATATGGAATTTGAAGATGAAGAATCCGACGAAGAAGAGGGTACACAAGGGTATGCAAGTGGACAATCATATGTTGTTTTTACCCGCTCACAAGGAAAAGAAGCAGAGGTCACTGCCAATGCGCGAAAGAGAAGGCCGTGTCAAACCCGCCTCCAACCATTGCTAAAAGAGGTAATCCTCTTCCTACTCAACCCCCTGTTAAGTCTTTTACAAAGAAATATTTTCCCCCCATCTCTCCTCCAAATCAGTCTTCTTCTATTTCCATGAAGACCAGTAATCCTATTCTACCATCGTGAAGTGAAGGACTCATTCCTTCACCAGTGCAACCCTTGGCCGTGTTTGACATCATAGATCATGCTAAAAAGACTAAGATCCAAATGTCTGAAGCCGAGTATCTTCAGTCAAACCCCGAACAACTTGTAAGGTTGACCAAGTATATTCAAAGTCAAGCTGTCATATCTCCCCAGATCTCCCTAAAAGGAATCCTTTCCACTCCTCCTGCATCCCACATAAATGTTGCTTGACTTCTGCATCAGGCAAGATAGAACCTTTCTACCTCTCCCTCCTAATCAATGGCCACAAACTAAGTAACTGCATAATTGATTCTGGAGCTTCTGATAACGTCATGCGGAAAAAGTCACCCATGCTTTGGGCCTTACCCTTACCAAGCCTTTTGGTAGATGTTATTCCTTGGAAACCAAGCAGGTTCCAGCTGATTGGTCAGATCAAAGACGCTCAGTTCGCATTTGCGGCATTCCCAGAGAAAAGAGTAAAGATGACCGTCCTCGTTGCCGACATTCCAGCAGCCTATGGAATTTTGCTGGGAAGAAGTTTTTGCAGTGAAGTTGGTGGGGAGATTCATATGGACTGGTCTAAGGCTAGAATCCCTGTTAAAGGTGTAATGTAAACATTGGAGCCAGAATCACAAAAGAAGTACTTGGTTACTAACTCTGAGGATCCCAAAGCCCAAATTATTTTGAATCATCAGGAATGGGGAACTATTTCTTGTCTACTGAGTCTGACAAAATGGTTGTTCTCATCCAAGAAGAAGATCTTAACAAGATCTGGACTTTGCAGTTTGATGGCAGCTACGCAACTAGTGGATGTGGCGCGGAGCCGTGCTAATATCTCCCGAAGGGGAGGTTATTCCTCTCTCTTTCAAGTTGCAGTTTTTCAATACAAATAATACTACTGAGTATGAATCTCTGCTACTTGGCATGCAAGCCGCAAAGGAAAGAGGGATCAAAAATCTGAAAGTACAAGGTGATGCAGAGCTAGTCGTGAATCAAGTTAAAAGGATATATCAAGTGAAGAATGAGAGGCTCAGGCATTACCGCAATGCGGTGTGGGACAACATCGAAGAATTTGACACTTTTTCAATAGAATCTATTCCAAGAGCTCAGAATGACATGGCCGATTCATTGGCCATTTCAGCATCCCTCATGCTCCCTCACCCAGGTTTGAAAACAGACAAATACACCATTGAAGTGGTTTTCCGCCCAAGCGTGCCGGACAATTCTCAGCATTGGCAAGTATTCAACGATGACAATCAACTCATTGCCTTTCTAGAAAAGGTGGAAAATTTTAAGGAACTTCATTTTGAAGGATCCACTTCTACGTGCCGTGAATCAGTTACCGGTCAAAACGGGGAATCCGAAGGGAATGACGGCATATGTCAGCTCAAAGGAAATAAAATTCTGAAAGGCCTGGTTTCTTTAGAGTGGTTGTTCGACAGGCATGATCATTTTGTAAAAAAGAAAAGGTGAGATGATACTGGCTCCTCCCCAGAAACCGAACCGGTTAATTTAGGTTCGGTAGAACGTCCACAGTTTGTAAACATCGGAAAATGTTGCACACCTGAAGAGAAGCGGAAGTTTGTCAAACTGCTGAAGAAATACATGGATGTATTGGCATGGTCCTACGCCGATCTAAAGTCTTTTAAGCCAAAGGACGTCCAACATGACATCCCGTTGAAAGAGGACGTCAAACCCTTTCGCCAAAAGTAGAGGCATTATAACCCTAAGATCTCAGGTACTATCCAGGCTGAAATTCAGAAAATGCTGGATGCGAGAATCATTTTTCCTATCCATCACAGTACTTGGGTAGCAAACATTGTGCCAGTGTGCAAGAAAAATGGTGAAATACGCATATGCGTAGATTTTCGAAACCTGAATCAGGCATCCTTAAAGGACAACTACCCACTTCCTATAATGGATCAAGTTCTACAAGCGGTAACTGGATCAGAAATGTTGTCCATGCTTGATGGTTTTTCAGGCTACAATCAGATTGAAGTCACACCTGAAGACCAATTTAAAACAACATTCACTACCCCCTGGGGCACGTTTGCCTACAACAGGATGCCTTTTGGCCTGACCAATGCTGGCGCCACCTTTCAGCGGGCCATGGACCTTGCATTCAAAGGTATGATGGGGAAGGTCATTGTGGTTTACCTAGATGACTTAACTGTGTTCTCTAAACGGTGAAATGACCATTGTGATCATTTGGAGCAAGTATTGGCCAGATGCCGAGAGCATGGGATTTCCCTGAACCGAAAAAGTCTATTTTTGGAGTCACAGAAGGAAAGTTGCTAGGACATGTTGTTAGCAAAGAAGGAACAAAGATAGATACCGAAAGAGTTAAGGCTATTCAGGGCCTTACTTTGCCTACAAGCAAGACCGGCGTCCACTCTTTCTTCGGAAAGGTGAATTTTCTCAGGTGCTTTGTTCCCGATTTTCTGAAAAGACTCGTCATATATTAGACATGATGAAAGGGTCACCAACTTTCCGATGGAGTGAAGAAGGGAAGAGGTCGTTTGAAGAAATAAAAGCTTCCATCGCTCACGCACAGTCCTGGTATGTCCGATTTCTCCAAGGATTTTATCATGTATAGCTATGCATCTGAGCATATTGTATCTGCCATCTTGATGCAAAAGAATTCTGAGAATGTTGAATCCCCAATTGCGTTCATGAGCTCTCCCCTCAAGCCTCATGAATTAAAAATGTCTCAGTTGGAAAAGCATGCCTTCGCCGTTGTCAAAGCAGTCAAAAACTTCAGGTATTACATTTTAAACTCTCATACAGTGGTGTTGGTCCCTGACACGGCAGTCAAGTCAATTTTAACTCAACAGGAGTTAGGAAGCTTGCGAGGAAATTGGATTGCAAAGGTCCAGGAGTACGATCTGGATATAAAACCAACCAAGTTGGTAAGAGGCAAAGGCCTATGTCAACTTATGGCTGAAAACCAAGGGTCAGAAGTTTCGGAGGAAAAGATGATTGCACCAATGAAGCACAAAGCCAGTTGGAGAAACCCGATTCACTGCCTATGGTCCTATTTGTCGCAACCAACGATGAGTGGTATTCCGATATTGCTTTCTTCCTCACCTACGGTGAATGCCCAGCTCACCTAACTGCAAAGGAGAAAGCACTATAAAGCTCAGAGCAGCCAAATATGTCATCTGGGATGACGGTTTATACAAACGCGGGATAGATGGCATCTTCTTGCGATGTGTTGACAAGCCACAACAGGTGAAGTTACTTGAAAGTTTTCATAATTCAGCCTGTGGGGGCCATTTCTCCTCTTCGTGATGGTGCACAAGATCATTCGGGCAGTACTATTTGGGCGACACTTTTCCAAGATCTGACTACGGGTAGCGAAGTGTGAACCTTGCCAGCAATTTGTCGGCAAGCCCAAGTTGGTTGCTTTTCCCCTCAGGCCGGTCATCATCGACGAACCATTCAAGTAGTGGGGAATTGATTTTATTGGTGCACTCAATCCCCAATCAAAGTGCAGACATAGTTATGTCCTGATGGCAACAGATTACTTCACCAAGTGGGTGGAAGCCATACCTGTCAAACATGCCACTTCCGAGGTTGTTTGCAGTTTCATCAAAGAAAATATCATTGTCAGGTTTGGCGTTCCAAACAAGATTGTTGCTGATAATGCTTCCAACTTCTCTTCATGGGAAGTTGTTGGTTTTTGCTATGAATACGGGATAACTTTGGCTCACGCCTCAGATTATTACCCTCAGGGAAATGGTCAGGCAGAATCCAGTAACAAAAACTTAGTAACCATCATACGAAAGCTAGTGGATGAGAATCAACGAATGTGGCACAAATCCTTATACGACGCTTTGTGGGCAGACCACATTACTCCCAAGAGATCTCTCGGTATGTCACCTTTTCAAGTGTTATATGGCACCGATGTTGAGCTTCCCATTTCCACTGAACTCCCTGCTCTGCGCTTGGCACAGGCAATCGAAGATGAGACTTTCCAAAATTCCCTTGAAAAAAGGATCATGTATCTAGCAGAGCTCGAAGAAAAGAGAGTAAGGGTGGTCGACAAGATCGCTGAACATCAGAATCAGGTCAAAAGATTGTTCGATAAAAAGGCTAAGCAAAGAAATTTCCAGGTGGGAGACCTCGTCCTTTTGTGGGACAAACGAAGAGAGCCAAAGGGCATGCACGGGAAGTTTGATTCCCTGTGGAGAGGGCCTTTCAAGATCAAGCAGCTCAATGGAGAGAATAGTTTCTATCTCTCGTATCTGGACGGAACTGAGCTCCGCTTCCCTATAGCGGGCAACATCTGAAAATCTTCAGGAAGTAGAGCTTGCTCTCTTCTTTGTATAGTTTTCTTTTGTTGTGTGTTTTTTTTGTGTGTGTTTGCTTTTGTTGGTTGTGTGTTTCCCTTTCCGGTCTCCCTTGTTTTTGACTCTGTTACCCAATGGATAGGCACGTGAAGATCTGGGATTCTCTACCCCTGAGGTTCACTCAGAGATAGTCCCCAGAAAGAGCCAGTTGTTATCCGTAAAATTGGCAAGGGAAATTTTACAGATAACCCTACCAAAATTTTGTTCCGGTCCCTCGTCAGGGACTCCTTGCGTTCGGAACGTTGCAAAATCCCTTCCGGGAAATCTAGTTTTCCGAACTTAGCCATTTTGGTCTTTTTTGGTCGGGCGCACCTAATGTTTATGCAACATAAAGTGTTCATGCGCCCCCTTTAAATCCTTTGGCACATGGTTTGAAGTGTCGACACGCATTTTGGTGCGCCTCACTATGTTGCGCCTTTCTTGCATGCCAAGGCGCATGCGCCTTTGTGTCAACAATACTTTTGTTGTGCCGTGTTTTGTGTGCAAGGGCGCACATATTTATGTGTTGACAACGCTTTTGGTGCGCAAAGGCACATAACTTCGTGTCAGCAGGTGTTTTGATGTGCCAAAGGGTGCAAGCTTCTCATTGTCGACACGTGTTTTGGTGCGCCACTTCAAAAAGTGGTTGGCACATTTATTACAGCCTTGCCTATATATAGGTGCATCCGCCTGTCATTTTCATCAGACAAGAATCACGTGATTATTCTTTTCCCTCTGCACCTGTCAGCATGCTGTCATTCTCGTATCACGTCGTGGACCCAGTTTCACCTCTGACATTATATATATTCTTGGTAAGTGGTCCTTTGCTCTTGTGTTTTTGTGTTTTGGTTATTGGCTGCTTGTTTGTGGGGTTGGATTAAATAGAGCTGTGAAACCATGGACCCTCCCCTTTGCTGTTTTTTACTATCCTTCCCCATGCACTTCCCCCTCTTTCTAGATCTGCTGGTGAAGAGGACTCTGTCTTGGAAAAAATTGCTTAAATCTCTGAGTTTTAGCTTCTTCATCACCCAAAGAACCCTACAAGAGAAGCTTCAACACATGTAAACCCCTCAGGGAAAAGAATCAAGGCTTAAAAGTAAGACTGTATTTATCCCTCTTTTGGCGCATCTGCCACCCCTGCAACATGATATACAGTCGCGCCAATGGCGCATCCACCATGCCTGTTGCATAAAAAATAGTTGCGCCCTCAAGGCGCACTTCCCTTGCTTGCTGACACCCACTTTCCCTGTGCCCTCTTGGCGCACCAAACTCATGTGTAGCATTGTTAAAACTTGCGCCATTGGTGCACCTTACATCCATGCAACACCAACTTTATTTGCGCCAAGTACAAAATCGTTAATGGCGCAGGCGCATCTATTATTACAACAACATCATGTCATGCAGACCTTCCATGCGCCGCGCCAAGTTCCCCTATGGCGCATGAAAAAATGATGTTACACGCATTAAACCTATGCCCTTTGGGCATCATCATGTAACCCATGTAACATGAAAAACATGCGCCCTTTGCTAGCGCTTGATTTATCCATATGGCACCCTTTTTGATTTATCCCTTGCAGCACCCCTTTTCTGTGCGCCATACTATTTAACCCTGCAATCTACAGTATTCATGCGCCCTGTGCCCTGAGGCCTTAAAATTGCTAACTCTTCCTTCTGTCAATGCTTTAATGGAAGATCAAACAGCTAATATGACTTTCTTGCGTTGGGTTTCACTTCTTCTTCTTGCAGATCAGCAACTGAGTTCAGAATTACATATGTCAACATCAAGCAAGAGACCTACCAAATCTAAAGGCAAAGCCAAGCTCACAGAGGAAGAAATGAAGTACAAATATCAGAGGGTCAGGATGCCCGAATCCCAGGTAGAGTGTGACCTGGATATCAGAGACTCAGAACTTGGTCACATTGATATGGAGGATTTCTGGGCCAGAACCCGGAAGGTCACAGGAAGTCCGTGGATGGACAAACTGATGGGCAGTGGGCTGCATTTTGCTGGTGGGATCCCAGTTAGTGCTGTAAACAATGAGTTCATGATGGTAGTAGCCCGCTGCTACAACAAAGATACAAGATGTGTCCATAATGAGAAGGGTGAGGTCATAATCAACCTCACTGCCCGACACTTCGAAATAATGCTCGGCATTCCTCATCACCGGCACTTTGTGGCCGTAAGCCGGGAAGATTGCATCAAGGCTTGGGACGATAATGAGGATCAGTGTATGTAGTTGATGAATGAGGTATACCTGAAGAATAAGAAGGTGGTGACCAGATGGCCACAAGTCATTCATCGAAGTGATTTTTCAGAGGAACTCAGTGATACAATCACGTTCCTGAGTAGAGTATTTGGGCTTCCTGATGCCCACTACTTTCACAAATGGATGCTGAGATACTTGGAGACGATGAACAAAAATGTGCCAGATCAACGCTTTGAGTGGGCAGAGATCATAAGCAGCACCATATCTGAGCAGCTCCAACAACTTACCACAACGGGGAAGTTCTATATGAACTCCTACGTAGTTTATGCTGCGGCCTCAGAAAGGGATTATCCAGCTTTAATGCGGTGCGGGGTTTGGCCCCAAGTTAAAATATATGAATACTATCAGAACTGAAGCTGGAAAATAGTATCCCCCAGTTTACAAAGATTAACGATGCCTTCTTCTACGGCATCATCTACCTTTTGAGGCTGAACATGACTCACGGTCGTACGACCAAGAGCATTGTCGCAGCTACAGAGAAATGGGGGGCCTTGTTCACTCAATTCCCCACCTTCACTTATCTGAGGGCAGTCAACTTCTTGGGGGAACCAACCAAATTGCCGAGATATGCCAGCCCCAAGTTGATCCTGTTGGAGCTATCAAGATAGCTTATAACCTACCATGAAAAGTGCCTCAAGAGAAAGAAGGGTGGAACTCCTTTCCCCCTCACAGTGGGTAGGTATACTTGTCTCTCTCACCACAAAGCAAAGGATATGTTTGCAGAACTGGAGCTGCTAAATCTAAAACATAACTTCCCGGCAAGGCCCAATTTGACCCAAGGAATTGTCTGCCCAGGGCCAAACTCGATCCGATCCACATCCCACAGATCGAGGATATTTATATCGACCTATATCATGAGGTCGAGCTCAGGAGGAAAGACCATTCCCGCTTGGCTTTGGCTGAAATCATCCAGTACGGTGTGGCCATCGTCCCAAAAGGTTATCAAACTGCTGATCAAGAAGTTGATCAGGTATATCTTGACACAAATGGGGACGATTGGCCTTTCGCTATAATTGACAGAACCAAAGCACCTCAGAAAATAGAGGAAAGGGTCAAGGAAACTCTGTGGAGAATGGAGCATTGGTGTAGAATGAATGGCCTCATTTACCTCGGAGTTGATTTCACTACATCTCCGTTGGGCAACGCACCTTCCAGGAAAAACAGCTGCAAAGGGCAAAGGGAAAGGCAAAGAGGGTGAGTCAAGCTCCACCCAAGAGGAAGCTCCTGAAAGTCCTCCTTCCGCTTCACAAGAACGGGTTGTAATCCCAGAAAGCTTAGAAGAAGAAGCAGTGGAAGATGTTCCGATAGGCACATCCACTCAGGATGTTGCCACTACTGTAACTATTGAGGTCCCTTCTATCCCTTCTCCTTCTCCTCCTTCCCCTCCTCGAGTGACCCAAGTGACCATTCCTTTGGTCGTGTCCTCTCCCCCATCTTCTACTGTTCCCCCTTCTTCATCATCCATCTTCTCTTCTCTCGTGGAGTTGTCCCCCACCATTTCTTCCCTCATCTCTCAGCTCCCTTCCATTCCTATGTCTACCTCCCCTGTAGTATCCCTTCCTCCCGTGAGCACTTTCTCGGCTTCCCTCTCAATGCCGCCTCCAAGTGTCTCCACGTTTTTTCCTTCTACTACTGCAGCTGCTCCCTTTTCTATTTCTGGTCCTTCCCCATAAGTCCAGCATGGATCTCCCAGCACCTGAGTCAACAAAAGAGGAAAGTTCCCATCACACCGATGGACTTCTCCGTCATCCCATCAAAAGGGGTCAAGAAGAAAAATCCTATAACCCGCTTCTCTCAGAGTGCGTCAGGGGAGAGAGTAATGGAGATTGCATACCCCAATCCTTTAAAGGATAAAAAGGATCTGTCTTCGACAGATTACACAGTGACTCAAGTCACAATGGGGACATCTTCAGAAAGCCTTCAAGGAGAGGCCCTATCTGCAGTTGACGCCCTTTGCAAGAAGCTCCAGGAAGCAAAGGAAGAGAAAAGGCTATTAAAGGAGAAAAATAAACATCTTCTCCACGCCTTGCAGAAAATGGGCAGTGCGCCTCCTACAAACCCACCGAAACTCCTGAGCCTCTGAGCCAGGATAAGATTAATGAGTATGCCAAAATCGGTGAGCAGGGCATGGTAGTTTCCACCTGGAGGAACCAAATCCTCAAGGAAAGCGAGGGAGTAATCGCTAAGTTCACCAGTTTATACCAGAATATCAATCGGGTGAACAGAGAACTCCAGGTGATAGCAGGACCCATCTCAAAGAGCTGGATCATGCCAGGATGTAGCATGAGACCTTTCAGAAAATGCTCGACTATTCAGTCAAAGATCTGGTCAAGTTTGGCGTCTTTGGACACCCCAGAGCCCTCAACAAAATCCTTTCTACTCTGGATTATCGGGTTGATCAGCTGGAGTTCATCCTGGAGAAGATCGACAAAGTAAAGGAGGAAGCCCTAGATGCAATGCATCAAATGGAGCAGATTGTCCTAAGAATGTCTCCAGGCTTGCTCACTTCTTCTTTCACCTTAAGAAAGGTTGAGGAAACTATTCAGATCTTCAAGGAGATCGTTTCACAGGGGCTGGGACCAGAGGTCACGTTCGACGCCGAATCCATCAACAACCTGTTGGCATGTCGTGACTTCATTGGGTACCTGATAGAGGCGGAAAATGATTATTCCAAACTCCCAGAAAAGCTCACAGATGAGCGGGAGACTTGCGAAGCTATCAGTGATCGACACAAGGATCCTTCCCAGGATCAACTTCAACCCATGATTAACAAGTTCATGGAATACCGTGCCCAGTTCCACATCTCGTCGCTGAGCAGCAGCAAAAATAGGATACCCCCTTTCAGCCGCGGGACGATGATGAATAGTTTCCTTCTTCCGACTTTCTCCTTGTAAATTATCTAAAGTGTGTTGACACAAATGATGACATCATCCATGTTGCACCATGGGATGATGTCATCCACAAAGTTGTCAAAAGTCAACAAATGACTTTGTAATCTATTGTAAGATATTTTTGTAATTAAGTGGTTGGTTTGCTTTTGTCTTCTTTTCTTCTCTCCTTCTATATATACTTGAATACTTGTTGTATTCAGGGTGGTGGATATTTTTTAGATGAAAAATAGAAGTGAGAAGAAAAGGCTTTGTACTTTTTGTAACAGAAGAAAATATTAATACAAATATTGAGACTTTGTGCTGAATATGTGTGTTATGGGCATCTGATCTTTCTTATGTCAGATCTATGCGTTTATTCTGTTGGATCTATCTCTACTTTTTTGTCATTTATTCATCAGTATTGCTTTATTCGTTTATGCAAGTAGGTTTGGCTCTGTTTACTACCAATCCCAAAACATAAACCCTCTGACCTTTCTGCTTTGGAATTCATTTCTTTTCTCCCTTTGGACCTGATCTTTCTTCATCCTCTCTTTTCTCAATTCTCTACACATCCTCTCCTGATTCAATCCTTGATAAATGGTCAAGCCCCAAATTACTCTTACCCAGTTTTACAACAACCATAAACTCAAACTCTTGAAACAATAGGACCCACTTGCATATGCGCCCTTGCAATATGGGCTTGTTCATCAAGTACTTTAATTCCATGTGGTTTGTATAAAAGATAAAAGGCATTGCTAGCAAATACTTCCTAAATTTGTGTAGCACGTAGATCATTGAAAATGCCTCGTGCTTTGTGGTAATATTGTTTTGTTCTCATCAGGTTAGCTTCCTACTAGCAAAGCACAAGGGATGGTCAAAAATTCCCTCCCTAGGTTGTGTTAGGAATACTCTAATCACCATCCCGGATGCATCAACATGCACATGAAAAGGCTTATTCCAAGAGGGAAAACATAATATGGGCATAGTAATGAGTCTATTCTTTAGTGTGTCAAAGGTTGTCTGTTACGCCTCTCCCCAATAGAACTTATTCTTATGTTTTAGCAACTCCTCCAATGGTGTGGAAATCTTGGCATATCCCTTGATGAACTTCTTGTAATACCTTGTATGTCCAAGGAATCCACACACCATGCTCTCACTAGTAAGCTGCCCCAATCCATGAGAACTAAAACTTTGTGGGATCCACTAGCAAGCGTTCTTTGCATATGATATGTCCCAATAGGGTGCCAAATGGAGTAGTAAAAACACATTTCTTAATGTTGAGAGATATACTCAACTACTGGCATCTCTCAAACATCAACCTCAGATTATCACAATGGTCCTTTACTAGTCCGTAAATTATCCAATCATCTAGGTAGACTTGAAGAAACTTATGGATTAATTCTGAAATGCCTAAATAATAATGCGTGAAAACACAATGGTACATTCTTCATCCCAAAAGGCATTACTATATAGGAAAAAATTCCCCAATGATGGTGAAATTTGTCTTATCTTGGTCTTCCTTTGCAATTCTAACTGATGATACCTCAAAATCCATCTGTAAATGAATAGATCTCACACCCGACTACTCCTTCTAGGATCTCCTCAATGAATGGGGTTGGGAAAGGATCAATGACACACACCACACTCAAACCTTTATAGTCAACAAAAATCCTTATCCTCCCATACTTCTTAATGTTGATGACCATTGGACTTATCCACTCGATTCCTCAATAGCCTCAATGATGCCTGATGTGATCATCTTGTCAATATCCTCCTTGACCTTGATACATGATTTGGATTCATACGATAAGGTCTCTTCCAAATTAGATGCACGTCATCCCTCATTTTTATCTATATCTCTCCTAAGTAGTGGTGAACTCCCTTGAGTTCATGGTACCTACGTAGGAATAAATCTTGGAATTCACACAACAAATCAATAATATTTGAAACCTCCCTTTCTGACCAGTATTCCCAATAGTAGCTTCCTTGGGTTCCACCTGCGAGCCAATGTTAACCTTATTACTTTTCAAGGGTTTGTGGTAGCGCATGCTTCCTCATCAAGCACTATCCATAACCTCATACACACCCATAATCCATAACCTTCTTAGTTTTTAGGGGTTTTGGTAAGCATGTGCTTCCTCATCAAAGACTATCCATAACCTCCCATGAACTTACTCACAAGGGATGGTCAACAATTACATCCCTAGGTTGTGTTAGTAATACTCCAATCGCCATCTCGAATGCATAAACATGCACATGAAAAGGCTTATCCTAAGATGGAAAGTGTAATATGGGTGCGAGAATGAGTTTATTCTTGATGTGTTAAAAGTTGTTTGTTGTGTCTCTCCCCAATAGAACTTATTCTTGATTTTTAGAAAATCCTCCAATGGCGCGGAAATCTTGGCATAGCCCTTGATGAACTTCCTGTAATACCCTCTATGTCCAAGGAATATGTGCACCGCGCTCCGGGCCGTGGTAGGCTCCCCCAATCCCATGATAACTTTAACTTTGGCAGGATCCACCAGCAAGCCTTATTTACATATGTTATGTCCCAACATGGTGCCAAATGGAGTAGTGAAAACACATTTCTTGATGTTGAGAGATATACTCAACTACCAAGCATCTCCCAAACATATATTCCAATCCATTCAATGGTGAAAGTTATCTTCTCTTGGTCTTCCTTTGTAATTCTAACCTGATGATACCCTAAAAATCCATCTATAAATGAATAGATTTCATGCCCAGGCTACTCCTTCCAAGATCTCCTCAGTGAATGGGGTTAGGAAAGGATCAATGACACACACCGCATTCAAATCCTTGTAGTCAACACAAATCCTTATCCTCCCATCCTTCTTAATGTTGATGACCATCGAACTTATCCACTCTGATTCCTTAATAACCTCAATGATGCCTGATGTGATCATCTTGTCAATCTCCTCCTTGACCTTGACACACAGATTTAGATTCATGCAATAAGGTCTCTTCCAAATTGGATGCGTGCCCTCCTTCAATTTTATCCGCATCTCTCCTAAAGAGTGGTGAACTCCCTTGAGTTCATGGTACCCACACGGGAATAAATATTGGAATTCACACAATAGATCAATAATATTTGAAACCTCCCTTTCTGACTAGTAATCCCAATAGTATCTTCCTTGGGTTCCACCTCGAGCCAATGTTAACCTTCTTAGTTTTCAGGGGTTCATGGTAAGCACGTGCTTCCTCATCAGCACTATCCATAACCTCATGTGTACCCACAATATGGTTAACATCCAAGTTCTCCACCTCTTCACCATCTATAACATAGACCAAATTTCCTTTCTCCTTTTCCATGTAGGCACGCTCAAGTTGTACCTCCTCTAATTCTTCCTCATCAAAACGTGCCTCTAAACCAAGTTCACCCAAAAAATCTAGTACTTTGTCCTCCACCATGGAACTATCTCCCATATTTAGGCACTTAACAACCTACAGATGCCTCATTCATCGATGGCTTAGTACTTCGATACTCAAAAGTTTGAATGAGATCCACCATTAATTCCTACCATTTTTGGTCCGAAGGTGTAGTTCGAATGAACGTACCACATGTACGCATAGCCTTGTAAGGTGGAGTAAATCTTATGCACCCATATTGATGGAGGAAAGTCTTTCATACCTTCCATCTAGGACTTCTCACATGTCTAGATGTGAAACAAGGTGGGTTTCTTCCCATGATAGTCTTGTATAGTAGTAGGTGCATTACTTCGAGAAACCTAATAGAGAACATGATTCTCACCTCACACCACTCTAGAAGGTTATCCTAATGAGTCTCCCACCAATTTGCTGCAATCCTATGCAATGTATAGATAAGCATACTTCTTTTTATATCACATCTCCAATGGGTCTCCATTACTTGCATGAAAACATCAGGGTTGCCTTCCCTAGTGTAACTCGACAACTATCTTCCTCCCAGGCACTTGACTGAGTGCACCTTTGTTACTCTCATCACATATCCTCTTAACTTCCTTCTGAGTAACTCATATGTCCCATGCACCCAATTGTCACATGTCACACTAGTTGTATCAATTATAGATTGAGCATCTTCCCATTGAATAATGCCTTCTTTTGTTGGATGCATAACCTCAGGGTCTTTGATAGTGCACACATAGATTTTTTCAGGTCTTCTTCTCCCAAGGGTTTAGTATAGGGTGTTTAATTTCCATCCATCAAAGGAATGAGAACACGTTCTTCCTTATTCTCAAAAATTATATACCCCTTATTGAAACGTAAGTCAACATTATTCTTATAGCACTAAGGGCACCCAAGTAACACTAGAAAGTTGTTTGCCTTAGCAAGTGCTAAGGCTTCAAAGTCTCCAGTGAATTTCTCTCCTTGGATAGTTATAACATCATCCTTTAAGACACCAATGGACATCACCTTTGTCTTGTTAGCCATATACAACACATTTAAAGATGTATATAATGGAGGTATTCCTATTTGATTCCATGTGTCCAAGGTGAGAAAATTGACTTCCGTACTCATGTTGAATGAATATTACTTATGAGCCATCCATCAACAAATACATTCAATGTAATATCATTATCATAATCAATACTGAGAAGAGGCAGATTAGCATGCAAAACCTACCTCTCGTGCCCTCCTTCAGTTCTTGGTATTTTTCCTCTCATCCACTCTCCTAATAGAGGGATGATATTCTCTTGGCACAACATCTTACATACTTCCCTAACTTATTTTATATATACCAGAGGGACTTCAACTATTTTTTCTTCTCCAACTTTTGTTATTACTCCTTCAAGCACTGAATCTCCCTTGAAGACTCCTAATCACCTCTATGGTATCATGATAGACTTCCTTCTAGTGAGCTAGGTCTGGATACTTCCCATGTATCACCTCTTCCCTTGTAACAAGTGGTGTCTTCTTTGGTATCTCCTAGTGCATGAAGTGTTAGACCGTGTCGTCACCAAAGCATAGATTCTAATTTAGATTCATGCGCCACCCGTGACATCCATTATTGATCATCACACTTTATGCTCACCATCCCAGTACCCTTATCCTTCCACTACTTCTGGCTCATATGCTCATATAACTTTGGGCACTCTTCATACTTGTGCTTCTTCCCACACCAAGAGCACTACAGCAAATCAGGACACTCCCACTTGTAATGTTCTATAGACCCATAGTTATAACAGTTCCACAAGGAAATTCACTTCTCCCCCCTTCATGGTTGCCATGGCCTCAGAATCTACCTCGAAATCCTCTTCCATGGATTCCTCCATCCACGTGCCCTTCATAATGATGACCATCATCCTTGGAACTACTGGAAATGTTGGTCTGGCACACACCAATATCAATGGCATCATGGATCTGGTCTATCAACCTACAATCCTTTGTGTCATGAGTAGTAGAGGTATAAATCTTGTAATAACAAGATACATTCTTCCAGATCACGTGTTGCAACATTGGACACCTACTTGCATCATGATATCCATAGAAAATATCATAGTCCACTAACATGGAGCACACCAATATTTTGGGAAACTTTCCTTTGTATGTCCCTCTACTTCACAATCATGCACCATAGCCCACTACGAGTCTCATGCATTGAGTTTGTAGATCCTTTATCTAGTTGATTTTCCATGATAGCAATATGGGCTTCAAGAAATGGAATAACTCAAAGATCAATTCTTCTCATGGCCTCAGTGCACAAGGCAGCCTCTAGGTCCTCGCGCGGATCTGTGAAGGTCTTATGTGAAATTTCCTCCTAAACAGAGTAATAAGTCCTCTAATAAACCACTAAGCATGCTGAGATAGGTGAATATCATAAGAAAACTTAGATAGGAGAGTTTTGAAGTGTGTGTCATACTCCCACACACTCTCCACCATTCCTTGTTGAATATCCTTCAACACGTTGATGCTCTTATGTTCAAACTTAGGAATGTGGAACTCTGGCAAAAATACAACACGCATCGCGATGTAATCCACCACTATCTAGTGTGGATCATACTTCTTGTACCAACTATACATGTACCCTTGTAACGTGGTTGCAAACTTACTCACCTTCCACTCTGAGGTATTGATACCCTTCACATGCCATAAAAAATCACATTTATGCACATGCTCTGCAACATCTTCCACACCCTTGTAATCAGGAAAATGCAAAGACATCTCAAAAATACCTGCTGAGGTTGTTAAGGCCCTTTCCCACCAGATCTAGAACCTTGGCCTCCTCCAATATTTCCACCACCTCCAACACCACTAGATCCACTAGTGCCAACTCCTCTAGATCCACCAGATCCTCCTCCTGTTACAAGTAAGGGGCCTAATGTAGTTACGCCCTATGATCCCACCATCACGCTAAAATGTGTGTCGACAATCTGTGAAGTTGACCCACTCCCAAATTTGGCACTCAAGATTTACGTACCCCCACCTTACCCAAATGTTGTACCAGATAGGATCCCTCTAAACATAGGAAATGACTGTGTAGCCATAAATGTACCAAATGAAAAATTATATCTCCTAGGTGTCGCTCGACCACCAATACCAAGACCAACTAGGTTAACAATACTTATCTCTAGATCTGGAAAACTAAGCATCAAGGTTTGGTCATCAAGTGGGAATAGATACGCGCTATGGCTCTCCTTCTCCAAATGATGAGCTCTCACTAGAATCTAAGGGGTCTCTCTCCCACGCTTTCCAAGATGGGGTAGCGCAGACTACTCAGATTCCACGCCCTCTGTGTGAACCTCAAATCCTTCCCGCAACATCTGCCTCCATAAATCCATCACTCCAGCAACCTCATGTTGTCTCGCCAACTCCCTCTCCCAAGCCTCGCTATACTTAAACAATATTTCCTCTCTTTCTATTTCAGCTGCAGGGTCCGCCATCTTTCACCACACTAGCTTCTATTCCCTGTGCCTAGTAGGAGCTTAGCCAACCATAGGAAAGGCTTCCAAACTCAAAGTAATAACTAGAATCTTGATAGCCAATGGAATAGTAAGCAAGAATGATCCTCTAGGCTCCCTCAAGAACTCAAACTCAACAACCTTTAGGAAAGAATACATAGAAATAGTGTATTTCAAGGTATAATTAGTCGGCATTCTACTCCACTAGTGATCAAGCAACACGGGTGTAGGTCGATCACGATCATCCAACCTATGATACTCATCATGGGTCCATACACAAGGTCTATAGTACCAACTTGACCTAAATGCATATGTTGATAGCCATTCATACAAATCCATAGGGAAACAACAAAAAATGTTTCATACATGTGTTCTTCTACCCATTTACGTGCATCAAACTCAATTTTGGTGTTATATCTCTAAGAAAACTCATCCTCTGTGCTTTTAAGCCATGCTTCGACACTATCCAAAGTCAAGTGCTCCATCATTACACATCATTCTCATAACAAATTCAAAAAGAGGTCCCAACAACGGAACCAAAATGTAGTCTCCTTTTGCCTCTAACTTCTCTTCAAACCCTAAGCACGCCGGCATATCACCTAGTCTGACTGGGAGCTCACCCAAGGCACACAAAGGTGCCATTTCCATCCTTTATATGAGATTTATAAGAATTTTTATCACCATGAGAGGAAAAACACTCATATATGACTGAATGTATTCAAAGATAGAAAACAAAGAAACTAGATCTAAGCATCAATGTACCATAAGATAGATGAGAACATCACAACCACAAGGAGGAATTAGATCTAAACCATGAGTATTATCAAGAACACAAGGATTTGGATCCATAAGAATAAAATAAGATACACATATTGATATCCATAACACAAATGTTTAGAATCACTCCATTGTATTAATTCATCACATTACAAAGTAGCCAATAATACATTAAGGATTCCATGGATGGAGATAATACAAGTAGTAGAGCCTCAACATGATCTCGATGATAGATTCATTACAGATCTTACAATCACTTATCACACACACACACACACACTCCATCCTATACACATACACACTCTTCTCTATCTAAATGTCATGCAAAACCATAAAAATAAATAATGGTAATGAATCTCCTCTAACCACTCATCATTACAAGAAAATGCCTAAAGGAATCTTTCATGATCACCTAACCACTACCCAAGAACATGCCAAATTTAATCACATGTTTCCCTAATCGAGTATCCTCAACATGCAAGTGTCAGCTAATCCCTAACAAAATAGGCTCCTTATCATGTTATGATAACCATAATGATGCCCTAGAATATGATTTTCTTGAGCTGCAAGTCTCCATAGCTTAACGTTATCCATAATTGTATCTGGTCAATTTTCCATTCATTCCCCTAATGTGACTTTACTCATAGTCCAAAACAACTAAGTCTTGAATCCATCCCGCATAGGTGCGAGCCTTCACGCATCCCTAAAATTTACTTCCGTGCATGCCTTTGTGCCTAGTTCTGTACTCCACAACCCTTTATGCCTCAAGTACTTGGTCATTTTAGGGGCTCAACATGGTTTCCAATGATAAATTTCTCTACCTCGAGTTATGTATAAATCTATTACATTTGTCTCCCATTATAATAATCGCTATAGTCTCTACATCACCACATGGAGCCATAGATCATCAAAATTCCACCGATAGAAATCAATGGCCATCGTATGACCCTCGACCTACATCTATTGTTTCCCATCTGAAGTATGAGAGATCATTAGGCTACCTATCTTACAAAAATACCAATTGGTCACTCGATCATAATATGGTCCCATGCCCATATCTCGGCAGAGAGTGGCTAGACTAAGACTCTACATACATCGGTACACAATAAAATGTAATTTTATGTATAAATTCACTAAAATTCATTGACCCCATTCTAAGATCACACCCTCCATTACGTGTGTCATAACACCTATCAACCCTAACTAAAAATTTGTCTCGTTCTTATCATGAAGTAAATGACTCGCTAATAAAAGCCATTAAGTATATAGGTAGTTAGAGATCTTTGTATGACATCAATCATGCACTCGTATAGGTACAATTTCATCACCTATCTAGGTATGTCCTATGAATTGAATAGGTCCCATAAATTCCCTAGAATCCATGTGGTATCTATGTCAAAATTGACAAGTATTCCTTGTATCGAAACCACAGGATTTGATAGACATCCTCTAACATAATCGTCATCTCTCTAGCTAGCAATTTTAATGTCTGACTCTCAATGTGCCACCTCTCGGCTAACGTAATCAATAGACAATGATCTAATATGATATGTGGTAGCTATGCAATATATGTTGCCCTCGTCACCTCTAATAATCGATCAATTGTCACCACCGACTCCATGTAAATATCATCTCAAAGGTTTGCAATCATCGTGACATTCCCTCATGTCCAAAGCTAGTGGTCTCTCCTGCAAATCATGTAAAAACATAGTTAAAATTAATTTATTTTCCTAACCTTTCGATTTTCTTCTATAAATCAATTTTTAACACTAGTACTTCCTCTCGTTATATTAGCACACCTTCTTATACTAGTGCATGCATTTCTACGCTACTACATTCATGCTAGCACACCAATTTTAATGCTAGTGCATTCACGTTAGCGCACTCACTTCAAAACTCATACTCTCACTAAAACACTAACATGTTCAACATGCTCATGCATTCTCCCTTTAAGGTTGATTCTATCAATTAGATGCTATCGCGCACACTTAAATGGTAGTACATTCCTCGAGCTGCGTTAGCGCACTTAATTATATGCGCTAGGGTTCAAATTAAATTCTCTTCTACTAAAACATAGCTATAAACGCTCCAAAAATTAAAAAAATTAGCCACTCACCGAGGCACCCTAATCTAGCCTCTTCCCAAACTCTCAAACGTGGTTTCCACAATGTTTCCTCTACAATCGAATATCCATATCTCTAAAATCTCATAGCTCAAATAGAACAAATAATCTATAAGCACAAATGATTCTAGATGATTATTAACCCTCCCACCCATCTATTTATACCATTTTAAAACCCTCATTCTCCTATTTTTTACCTTTTTGACAAAGAACACTAAATTTTTTTCTCCATTACTCTAGACGTTTTGTCCAAGACTTCTTCTCTCTTGTCTCGTGACCTTGCCTAGTGTTTTGTTGCGATGCTCACTTGTTCATAAGGAAAATTTCCCTCCACTATTTCTATCTCACTGGGAAAACCATTGCTCCAATGGGGCACATCAAGTGTCCCAAACACACTGTTCCCCTCTTTTAAAACAATATTTTCAAAATAATCATTAAAATTCAAAAAATTATAAAAATTGTGTCAGTATGCGAGACTAGCAACAGATAATAAAAATGTATATACGTATGTATGATTGATGTTGTAATAGGTAGAAATATTGATGAAGAATGTAAGGTGCGAGATGAAAAAAGTTCTTATTGCAAGAGATCCCTCAACAATCATGGAAGAACCGTAAGAACATGAGTGTGTCATCAAATTTGGTGCCCATTTTGATCCTTTGTTATTTTCCCATCTTTCCCCTTTGTTCTACGTGCTCTAAAAATGTTTTCTTTGAATTTAATGGTCTGCAAACTTTTTCTCCAGTTAGATGCTTTGAAAAGCTCACAAACTTATTATTTTGCCCCATTTTAAAAGAAAAATACATGTATGCCTTACTTTGTGCCCTAAATTTCCAAATCCACGGGCCTCTGTCATTTTTTCCATTTTCCCCCCTGTGGAGCTCGAATTTTCTCATTTTGTACTCATTTTCCCTCAAAAATCCTTCCCCATGGTCGAAAATTGCTTAAAACCACTTCCCATATGTTTTTTGACCAAAAAATCCTTTACCCACGAATGAAAAAATTGAATCGGGCGTCCTTAAATTTGTGTTTTTTATGATCGTCATTTAGTGTCATTTGACCATCAAAATTAAGCTCAAGTGACGCCTCATATGTGGCCGCTTCTAGTTGGACAAGGATCGGTGGGTTTCTTTGCAAAACTTAGCATTTTTTGGCTTTGGGAAAAATTTCAAAATTACCCCCGCAACTCCACAGGAGGACATGTGTCACACTCTAATGCAAGGGCAGAATGAAAGGCGGGGGGGAACTTAGGCATTTTTTGCCTTTTTGGTGAAAAAGGAGAAAGGTTGAAGAAGGGGCCATGGGTCCACAATGGAGCAAGGGGTGGACACATGGTAGGTGCAGAGAGGAAGGAGTGGGAAGTGTGGGCAGAGGAGGAAAAGGGGAATTTTTTCCCTTTTAGCAAAAGGAGTTAAAATGTAAATTAGAACCGTGGGTTTGCAATAGCACAAAAGGAGACATGTGGTGGGCGTAGAAGGAAGTGCGGGCCGACAGAGGTAAAATGGAATTTTTCCTTTTTGCAAAAAAACTTAGAATGAAAATTTGAGGTGTGGCTCCGTGACAAATCATGAACGACATGTGGCGAGGAAGGAATCGGAGGCGCGCGGGCTGCATGGAGAAAATTGAAAATTTTCCCTTAGCGAAAAAAGGGGTTAAAACATGAAATAAGCCCATGGATTTTTAGCGATAGAGAGGATGACACATGTCAAGGACAAAGGTAGAGGTGCGGGCCCGTGGGGAAAAAAGTGAAATTTTTCCAAATTCCAAAAAAAGGGTCAAAATGTACGAGAATTGAGCCAGCGATCCCAATGGGACCCACCATATGCCACGTGTCATCACCAAATTTCAAAGGCGGAGGGTGAAGAAAAAAGTAAATTTTTCCATTTTTCCAAAAATGTTAAAAAGTCAAAAAGTGAGCCCAAATTCATTCCCAATCGTATTTTGACACGTGGAGGGCCCAGATTGAAGGAGAAAGAGAAGATCAAGGGAACTATACATTTTCATTTTTGGCCACCATTTTTGCTCCAGGAAGCTTGGAGATGTGAATTTTGCATCATTTTTCATCGAATCTTTGGTGAATTCATGTTGTTTGTGCCTACAAAGACCAATGCAAGTGGTTTTAGGGATTAATTTGTAGATTTGAGGTGTTTTTGAAATAAATTTTTACTCAGGCCTGTGTAAAATGTGAAATATCAAATTATAAAGTTGTATAATCAAATTTTGGAATGATAAGGATGAAATGATGAAATGAAATGGTCTACATGCTTGGAGAATGAAAAATGTGCCTCCACAATGGATAATGATGAAGGATTTGTAATGATTCACCATTTTAGAAACACTAGTAAATTTTGTTGCAAATTTGTTAAATGTCCCTATCTGCGAATCATGTTGGAATTTTGTAACAAACTTGATGCTAGGCATATTATTTTCTTGGGAAAGAAGGATCAAATGTAATTGAAAGTTATATAATGCATGTTTTGAGACATGCAAAAGGTCAGAGAAACTTAGAATTTCACGAGAAAATATGGGAAGAAGCCCATTCTCTGAGAAACTCCCGAGAACCATTTCTAATTCCTTTTTGCATCAGATTTGTATCATGTTGAGTTGGTTTCAGTTGTAAATCCATCAACAAGCTCTGAGATTGTTCTTATAACATTCCCCTACTGATAAATTTGGTCATTCTAGATTATTTTGTGTTGTCTCTTGGCAAAATTTGCATGCACTTATGTTTCAAAATGTTTTCAATTTGTGTTTCTTGCTCCTATTGTAGTCTTGTGTTTAAAATATCTCTTGATCATACATGGTCTCATTTCTTGTTGATAGTTTAGTGGCATCTGCAGTCTCACATTCAGAAGATCTTTCATCTGATAAAGAGATAAATAGATTTAAAATCACTTTACCTTCCTTGAATTCTGAGATTGTTTGTAAACCTTTGGGTGCACCTTAGGTCATGATAAAATAGAGATTTTTGGATACTTTTTGGTTCATCTACTTCAAGATTTTTTGGCAAGTTGTCAAATATTGTGTGGAAGAGTGCAGATCTGGGCCTCCATTTGGTGCACATATCTGTTGAAGGAGTACCTTAACCCCTTTGAAGCATTCTGTTGTTTAGGTCTTACAAATTTCTTGCAAAGGTCCTTAAAGAATCTAGCAAATTCTGGTTAGTCTTGTCTAAAATCTCCCACCAAAAATTCATTCAAAATAACTAATCCTACCCCATACTACCCCTGCATTGCATTGTGTGTCAACAAAAGAACACAATCCATTTACAAAAATGCACAAAGCAAATCAGGATCATACCATGTCTCTAGCAACCTCAGCCTTGTCTTGAAAGCATTTCCATCATTTAGTAGTGACAACTCTGTTGAGTTTGAATAATGGAAAATTGATCATGTTTTCCCAAGGCCATCTCCATATAATATGCACAAGTATAAGGATATCTCCACCTCCTTCACCAAACAGAGGCTGCAATATAGGTTCTCTTACCTTGGTTGAAAGGCACAACCTAAAATAGTGAGGATTAGATCAAAATCCTTTCAAGTGTCACCCACTTCTTCAAATCTGAGTGCTAATAAGTCGGATAAAAATTACTTCCTAGATACAAAATGACATATAAATCATTTATCTGCCTCTGAGTGTCTTGTAAAATCCATGATGTTGCTCAAGTTGTTAAGGAGATTAAATCTAGGTACCAACACCTTTCTTAGCACCGTTCTTTGGGGACTTGTTTTGAATTCTTGGGAAATAATTTGCATTGCTGAGATTGATTTGCTGATTCATTTTCTAGTCCATGTCTATTTATCCCATCAACAACACTTTTATGGCATTGTTTTTGGGGACATTATTCAGTATTTCAGATCCTTGGTAATACTTCTTTATTGATTTATGTGCAATTACAAATCTGAGTATCATCTTTTGATCAGATTTATAAGATTGGAATGAAGAGTAGAGTTTATGAGTTTGATATTTTCTTAGTTCAATCTGATCCATGTGCATACATATTTGAGATATTTGAATGCATATCAAACCTTGGTAATGTCCCTTACAAATTCTGCATGCAAATACGTTGTTGAAGCATCATTTTATAATCAGATTTGTAAGGATTAAGTGAAGATATAAGTTTTTCCTACAATTTTATTAGTTTCCAGTAGTTGTTGCACTTCATTTGCATTTTTGGTTGATAAATTCAAGAAAAGGAAGGTCTGATCTATAAATTTTGGCAATATTTTCATCAGTCTTTGATAGATATTTGATAGAGTATTTTAGTGCATTTGCACAACTAGGGTGAAAGTCCTTAGTGGCGACTCCATGTTGATTTGATCTTGATAAATACCAGTGTCTTAACCTTTCTATCATTTACTTTGGTGTTGCTAATCTCTGAAAAATGGAAGGAAGAAGATCTCTCTTCATTAGAGACTCTACTAAGAATTTTTTCTCAGATTCAAGAAACTCAGAGTTGGAAGGGAGAAGAGTTTGGAAGGTTGTTAAAGGTCAGACATCAAGAAAAGATATATCCATTAGTGAGAGAGATCAGCCTTTGGTAGAGGATTATCACTCTTCTTCAAGTGATTCTGATTCAATCAATCCTCTCATAAACTTTTTTTTCCTCGGC
Organism: Taxus wallichiana var. yunnanensis; assembly: GCA_018340775.1. Taxonomy (NCBI): domain Eukaryota; kingdom Viridiplantae; phylum Streptophyta; class Pinopsida; order Cupressales; family Taxaceae; genus Taxus; species Taxus wallichiana. The sequence goes on from CM031235.1 coordinate 372,628,322, forward strand.
TAGTGAAGGTCCTTCTGTCACTATCTATTGGGTAAGTTCCTTCTCCAATCTCCACCTCTCGTGTTTCAATTCAAATAAAACTTTCCAAGAAAATCATCACTTAGAAAATACCAAGTCTTGTGAATCACATTCTTGAGCCCCAAAGACCTTGCACTCCTCATCAACTTGTGTCACCCCCAAGATCACCTCCACCAAACAATATGGCTCACCTAGACCTCCATTTTTGTTAACACCTTTGGTCCTATAGAATTTAGAGGAATGGATGGTTACCCAAATGTTGTCCCACAAGATTAGAAATAGATTTCCAAAATTCCAAGGTAACAACAATAAGCTAGTGATCAACATCTCAAACTTTTTGTTACATGATGATGGAATATTTTGAGATAGAGTTTGAAGATGTGTATATTAAATTGTTCATTCATACACTAGAAGAGGATGCTGGGATTGGTAAAAGGCTCTCGCCTTGATAATTCAATTGATTCTTGACTGAGATGAAGAATGCATTTAGGTTGTAATATGGTGACAAGACTGATCCTAGATTTCTCTTTTCTAAGTTTGAGAATATCAAGAAGAACCCCAATGAATCATTCCATGACTTTAACAAAGGTTTAACAAAACTTTGAGAAGGTTGTCTGTTTGTTTGAGGCCTTGTGATGAGTCTTGTTTAATCAAATATGTAGATGCATTTGATAAAAGGTAGCCTATTACCTAAGAGACAAGAACCTTACTAATCTAAGACAAGCTTTCACCATGGCACTTCAAATTGAAAACAATATCAAAGCAATTGGGAAACCTCTCAAGAGAGATGGAGTAAAGTTGATAAACCTAAAAAACCTCAAGCTAGCAAGGGTGCTGATTTAGAGGAGGTTGTGAAAACTTTGGTAAGGGCTATCAAAGAAATCTCATACAAGTTGGCAAGAGTTGAGAAGGGAATTGGGAAAACTTCACAAGGTCAGCAAAAAGCACAGAACCATGACATATTTTCCAATCATCCTAGGGGTGATCAGAGATTTGATGACAAAGGAAAAGGGCCTATTGGATTTGGAAATAGACAATCTTAGGCCAAGGAAAATAAGGTAGTGCCTGATCCCCTAACTACTAGGGTGGCTGTTGTTGATGATGCAAATTCAGATTGATTGGTGTGATAGATGTTTTTACCCCATCCTCCATGTGGAACAGATCAGAAAATTGAAGAGGAAGTTGATGATGAAATTGATGATGATGCCTGCATGATGGAGATCCCTGCAAGTTCACCAAGGGAAGCAACTTCAATGGATGTCATAAGTGCTAGGACTGCTACTATTTTTTGGGATTGTATCCAATGGGTACATCTTCTTCCTCCTTCTCATGTTTTAGAAATTGATAATGTACAAGCCTTTGAGCTTCCCAATAATGATTTTGAATACTTAAGAGATTTGATGATTAAGAAGTATGATGGTGGTATCCCTTCGGAGGAGGATAGGTAGCTACTTATGAATGTTGTAGTTGCCCAAGAGAAGGAGCACAATACTAGAAGTAAAGTTCCAAGGGGAAACAAGCCAAGTCAAAATTTCCATTGCTTACTAAAGAAACTCCAAAGAAAAATACATCTGGTAAAGGCCCTATTCCCCCAAGCAAAACTTGTGATCCTCCCCATGCCCAAACTAAAAATACTGCCATACCATCTAATGAATCTGCTTGTCTCCCTTCCAATGTTGCCTTGCCCAAGAATGCTCCATATGATATTGCCCAAGTCTTGAGTCAGATCAAGATTCATGTCCCAATTGCTGAGTTGCTTAGGATTCCTGAGCACAAGAAGAGGGATTTTGAATATTTAGGATTCAAAGAGGAAGAGAGTACCCAAAGCAGAGTTGGAAGCAAGGTTGAAGTTCCTATTGCCATTGCATAATTGGAACAACCACAAGTGTTAGAAGAGTTGGGGGAACCACCTGAGGTTTACTTAGGAACTTCTTTGGTTAAATCTCAATTGAACATGGATCCATTTTTCACTACCTTGGTTATCAAAGACAAGTTGTTACATAATTGTATGTTTGACTCCAGGGCATCATGTAATGTCATGCCTTTGGAGGTCATGAATGAATTGGGAATCAAAGTGACAACAGCCTATGGAAAGTGTACTACCATGGACTCAAGAGAAGTTTAGTTGTTGGTTGTGTCAAAGATCTGGTGGTGCAGCTTGCATCTTATCCCGGGAGGAATTTGAAATTGGATGTTGTGATTGTTGATTGCCTTGCCAAATGGGGTATGTTATTATCAAGGAAATGGGCTGCAAGTGTTGGTGGGAGTGTCCAAATGGACATGTCTTATGCCACTATCCCCATTGAAGGAAACTTAGTGAAGTTATGTGGAGAGAAGAAGATGATGTACCTTATTGAAGACCCAAGCAATGCATCTTATGAAGTTTTGCAGGCAGATGCTAGTACTGATCACTTTGTGAGTTTTGTGGATTTAGGGAGTATGAAGTTGTTGAAAACATATCTCCTAAGTATGTTTTTTTTTCTGGAGATTTGGTCCTTGATTCAGCCTTGAAAAATGCTAAAAGGTTTGACCTGAGCACAATGGAGGAGCTTCAAAGAAACTAGATGGTTTACAAATTAAACAAAGAAGAAGAAGAGGTATATTTCTAGTTGCTAAAAACATATCAGAACCTCTTGGCATGGTCATATCCAGCATGGAGGACATTTTGGGGTTTCCCCTTGATTTGTTTTCTTTGAATCAAGGTTTGCTTACCAACTTGTATAGTGTATAGTGTTTGGATTTTTCTCTATTTTTGGTGTTTTGGTGGTTCTTGGTTTGCCTTGGTGTGTGGCAGCCATTTTTGTCAGGTTCTCAGCTAGTTTTGGTGGTTTTGGCTCATGACTCCTTTTCCCAATGGATTATTTTGGCACTTGGTCTACTTATTGTTCTTGTGGCACTCATTGGGAGTGCCCATCCCCAAGCAGGAGCCGATGTTGGTGCCCATTTTGATCCTCTGTTATTTTCCCATCTTTCCCCTTTGTTCTACGTGCTCTCTAAAAACATTTTTCTTTGAATTTGGTGGTCTGCAAACTTTGTTCTCTAGATTGAATGCTTTCAAAAGCTCACAAACTTATTATTTTGCCCCATTTTGAAAGAAAAATACATGTATGCCTTACTTTGTGCCCTAAATTTCCAAATCCATGGGCCTCATCATTTTTTTCCATTTTCCCGGCCCTTTGGAGCTCATGAATTTGCTCATTTTTACTCATTTTCCCTCAAAAATCTATCCCCATGGTGAAAATTGCTTAAATCACTTCCCATTTTTTTTGACAAAAATCCTTTCACCATGAAGAAAAAATCAAATTTGGAGGCATCTTAGTAAATTTATGTTTTTTTACTGCCGTACGGGTGTCATTTACCCATCAAAATTAAGCTCAAAGCCTTCCCTCATATGTGGCCGCTTTATGGTTGGACAAGGATCGGTGGGTTTTTTGAAAAACTTAATATTTTTGGTTTTGGAAAAATTTCAAAATTGCCCCCACAACTCCGCTGTAGGAGGACACATGTCACTTTCTGCAAAGCGTGGAATGGAAGGCGGGGAGGAACTTAGGCATTTTTTCCTTTTTGGAAAAAAAAAAGGGGGTGAAGAAGGGCCGTGGGTCAAAGAATGGAGCAAGGGGGACATGTGGTAGGTGCAAAGGAAGGAGTGGGGAAGTGTGGGGCGGGGAAAAGGAAATTTTTTTCCTTTTAGAAAAGGAGTTAAAATGGAAATTAGAACCGTGGGTCAAACCAACAAAAGGAGACACGTGGCGGGCAGGTGGTAGAAGGAAGTGCGGGCCATGGAGGAAAAAGGGAAATTTTTCCTTTTTACAAAAAGACTTAGAATGAAAATTTGAGGCATGGCTCCATGACAAATCAGAAGGAGACACGTGGAGGAAGGAATCGGAGGCACGGGCCCATGGAGGAAAAATGAAAATTTTCCCTTGGCAAAAAAGGGGTTAAAACATGAAATAAGCCCATGGATTTTTAGCGATAGAGAGGATGACACATGTCAAGGACAGAGGTGGAGGTGCGGGCCCTCGGGAAAAAAGTGAAATTTTTCCAAACTCCAAAAAGGGTGGAAATGTGTAGAATTGAGCCACGATTTCAATGGGACCCACCATATGCCACGTGTCATCACCAAATTTCAAGGGTGGAGGGGCAGAGAAAAAAGTCAAATTTTTCCATTTTTCAAAAATGTTAAAAAGTCAAAAAGTGATCCCAAATTCATTCCCAATCGTATTTTGACACATGGAGGGCCCAGATTGAAGGAGAAAGAGAAAATCAATGGTAATTATACATTTTCATTTTGGCCACCATTTTTTCTCAAGAAGCTTGGAGATGTGAATTTTGCATCATTTTCATTGAATTTTGGTGAATTCATGTCGTTTGTGCTCCTAAAGACCAATGCAAGTGATTTTAAGGATTAATTTGCAGATTTGAGGTGTTTTTGAAATAAATTTTTACCCAACCCATGAAAAAATGTGAAATATCAAATTAAAAAGTTACAGAATCAAATTTTGAAATGATAAGGATGAAATAATGAAATGAAAGGGTTTGCATGCTTGAGAATGAAAAATGTGCCTCCACAATGGATAATGATGAAGGATTTGTAATGATTCACCATTTTAGAAACACCTGGCAACTTTTGTTGCAAATTTGTTAAATGTCCCTATCTATGAATCATGTTGGAATTTTGTAACAAACTTGATGTTGGGCATATTCTTTTCTTGGGAAAGAAGGATCAAATGTAATTGAAAGTTATATAATGCATGTTTTGAGACATGCAAAAGGTCGGAGAAACTTAGAATTTCACGGGAAAATCTGGGAAGAATCCCATTCTTTGAGAAACCACCTGAGAACCATTTCTAATTCCTTTTTGCATCAGATTTGTATCATGTTGAGTTGGTTTTAGTTGTAAAGCCATCAACAAGCTCTGAGATTGTTCTTATAACATTCCCTGCTGATAAATTTGGTCATTTTGGATTATTTTGTGTTGTCTCTTGGCAAAATTTGCATGCACTTATGTTTCAGAATGTTTTCAATTTGTGTTTCTTGCTCTGTTGTAGTCTTGTGTTTAAAATCTCTCTTGATCATACATGGTCTCATTTCTTGTTGATAGTTTAGTGGCATCTGCAGTCTCACATTCAGAAGATATTTCATCTGATAAAGAGATAAATAATTTAAAATCACTTTACCTTCCTTGAATTTATGAGATTGTTTGTAAACCTTTGGGTGCACCTTAGGTCATGATAAAATAGAGATTTTTGGATGCTTTTTGGTTCATCTGCTTCAAGATTTTGTGGTAGGTTGTCAAATATTGTGTGGAAGAGTGCAGATTTGGGCCTCCATTTGGTGCACATATCCTGGTTGAAGGAGTACCTTAACCCCTTTGAAGCATTTTGTTGTTTAGGTGTTACAAATTTCTTACGTAAAGGTCCTCAAAGAATTTGGAAAATTCTGGTTAGTCTTGTCTAAAATCTCCCACAAAAATTCATTCAAAATAACTAATCCTACCCCATACTACCCCTACATTGCATTGTGTGTCAACAAAAGAACACAATCCATTTACAAAAATGCACAAAGCAAATCAGGATCATACCATGTCTCTAACAGCCTCAGCCTTGTCTTGAAAACATTTCCATCATTTAGTAGTGACAACTCTGTTGAGTTTGAATAATGGAAAATTGATCATGTTTTCCCAAGGCCATCTCCATATAATATGCACAAATATAAGGATATCTTCACCTCCTTCACAATTTGAGGCTACAATATAGGTTCTCTTACCTTGGTTGAAAGGCACAACCTAAAATAGTGAGGATTAGATCAAAATCCTTTGAGTGTTACCCACTTCTCCAAATATGAGTCTAACAAGTAGATAAAAATACTTCCCTAGATACAAAATGACATATAAATCATTTATCGACTTGAGTGTCTTGCCAAATCCATGATGCTGCTCAAGTTAAAAGGAGATTAAATTTGGGTACCAACACCTTTTGGCGCCGTTGCGAGGACTTGTTTTGAATTCCTAGGAAATAATTTTTGCTGAGATTGATTTGCTGATTTTCATTTTCCTAGTCCATGTCTATTTAGCCATCAACAAAATTGGTGCTATTTTGGGCACCATTTAGGGTATTATTCAATATTTCAGATCCCTAGTAATACTTCTTATGTGATTTATGTGTAATTACAAATTTGAGTATCATCTTCTAATCATATTTATAAGATTGGAATGAAGAGTAGAGTTCTAAGTTTGATATTTTCTTAGTTCAATCTGATCCATGTGCATACATATTTGAGATATTTGAATGCATATCAAACCTGGTAATGTCCCTTGCAAATTTTGCATGCAAATACATTGTTGAAGCATCATTTTATAATCAAATTTGTAAGGATTAAGTGAAGATATAAGTTCTACCTACAATTTTATCAGTTTCCAGTAGTTGTTGCACTTCATTTGCATTTGTGGTTGATAAATTCAAGAAAAGGAAGGTATGATCTATAAATTTTGGCAAGATTTTAGTGCTGATAGATATTTGATAGAGTATTTTAGTGCATTTGCACAACTAGGGTGAAATTCCTTAGTGGCGACTCCATGTTGTTCTGATCTTGATAAATACCAGTGTCTTAACCTTTCGTCATTTACTTTGGTGTTGCTAATCTCTACAAAACTAGAAGGAAGAAGATCTCTCTTCATTAGGACTGCTAAGAAGTTGTTTCTCAGATTCAAGGAACTCAGAGTTAGAAGGGAGAAGAGTTTGGAAAGTTGTTAAAGGTAAGACATTAGGAAAAGATATATCCATAAGTGAGAGAGATCAGCCTTTGGTAGAGGATTATCACTCTTCTTCAAGTGATTTTGATTCAAGCAATCCTCTCATAAACTTGTTTTCCTTAGCTAGTGAAGGTCCTTCTACTATACCAGGTAGGTTCCTTCTTCAATCTACACCTCTGTGTTTTAATTCAAGTAAAACTTTCCAAGAAAATCAGCATTTAGAGAATACCAGTCTTGTGAATCACATTCTTGAGCCCCAAAGACCTTGCACTCCTCAACTTGTGTCACCCCAAGATCACCTCCACCAAAAAATATGGCTCAGCCTAGACCTCCATTTGTTGTTAACACCTTTGGTCCTATAGATTTTAGAGGAATGGATGGTTACCCAAATGTTGTCCCACAAGATGTCAGAAATAGATTGCCAAAATTCCAAGGTAACAATGCAATAACTGGTGATCAACATCTCAAACTTTTTGTTAACATGATGGAATATTTTGAGATAGAGTTTGAAGATGTGTATATTAAATTGTTCATTCATACACTAGAAGAGGATGCTAGGGATTGTATATAAGGCTCCTTTTAATTCAATTGATTCTTGGACTGAGATGAAGAATGCATTTAGGTTGCAATATGGTGACAAGACTGATCCTAGATTTCTCTTGTCTGAATTTGAGAATATCAAGAAGAACCCTAATGAATCAGTCCATGACTTTAACACAAGGTTTAACAAAATTTGAGAAGGCTTTCTTCGTTTGAGGCCTTGTGATGAGTCTTTTTAATCAAATATGTAGATGCATTTGATAAAAAGGAAACCTATTATTTAAGAGAAAAGAACCCTACTAATCTAAGACAAGCTTTTACCATGGCACTTCAAATTGAAAACAATATCAAAGAAATTGGGAAACCTCTCAAGAGAGATGGAGTAAAGTTGATAAAACCGAAAAACCTCAAGCTAGCAAGGGTGCTGATTTAGAGGAGGTTTTGTAAACTTTTAAGGGGCATGTCAAAGAAATCTCATACAAGTTGGCAAGAGATGAGAAGGGAATTGGGGAAAACTTCACAAGGTCAGAAAAAAGCACAGAACCATGACAGATTTTCCAATCATCCTAGGGGTGATAAGGATTTGATGAAAAGGAAAAGGGCCTATTGGATTTGGAAATAGACAATCTCAAGGCCAAGGAAAATAAGGTAGTGCTTGATCCCCTAACTACTAGGGTGGCTGTTGTTGATGATGCAAATCAGATTGATTAGTGTGACAGATGTTTTTTACCCCATCCTCCATGTGGAACAGATCAGAAAATTGAAGAGGAAGTTGATGATGAAATTGATGATGATGCCTACATGATGGAGATCCCTATAGGTTCACCAAGGGAAGAAACTTTCAATGGATGTCATAAGTCTAGAATGCTACTATTTTTGGGATTGTATCCAACGGGTACATCTTCTTCCTCCTTCTCATGTTTTAGAAATTGATAATGTACAAGCCTTTGAGCTTCCCAATAATGATTTTGAATACTTAAGAGCTTTGATGATTGAGAAGTATGATGGTGGTATCCCTTCGGAGGAGGGATAGTTACTTATGAATGTTGTAGTTGCCCAAGAGAAGGAGCACAATATAAGAAGTAAAGTTATGGGGAAACAAGACAAGTCAAAATTTCCATTGCTTACTAAAGAAACTCCAAAGAAAATACATCTGGTAAAGGCCCTATTCCCCAAAGCAAAACTTGTGATCCTCCCCATGCCAAAACTAAAAAGACTACCATACCATCTAATGAATCTACTTGTCTCCCTTCCAATGTTGCCTTGCCCAAGAATGCTCCATATGATATTTCCCAAGTCTTGAGTCAAATCAAGATTCTTGTCCCAATTGCTAAGTTGCTTAGGATTCTTGAGCACAAGAAGAGGGATTTTGAATATTTAGGATTCAAAGAGGAAGAGAGTACCCAAAGTAGAGTTGGAAGAAAGGTTGAAGTTCCTATTGCCATTGCAGAATTGGAACAACCACAAGTGTTAGAAGAGTTAGGGGAACCACCCGAGGTTTATTTAGGAACTTCTTTGGTTAAATATCGATTTGAACATGGATCGATTTTTCACTACCTTGGCTATCAAAGACAAGTTGTTACATAATCGTATGTTTGACTCCGGGCATCATGTAATGTCATGCCTTTGGAGGTCATGAATGAATTGGGAATCAAAGTGACAAAAACCTATGGAAAATTGTACTACCATGGATTCAAGATAAGTGCCGGTTGTTAGTGTGTCAAATATCTAGTGGTGTAGGCTTGCATCTTATCTCGGGAGGAATTTGAAATTAGATGTTGTGATTATTGATTGCCCGCCAAATGGGGTATGTTATTATCAAGGAAATGGGTTGCAAGTGTTGGTGGGAGTGTCCAAATGGACATGTCTTATGCCACTATCCCCATTAAAGGAAACTTAGTGAAGTTATGTGGAGAGAAGAAGATGATGTACCTTATTGAAGACCCAAGCAATGCATCTTATGAAGTTTTTAATAGGAAAGATGTTAATACGATCACTTTGTGAGTTTTGTGGATTTCTGGAGTATGAAGTTTTGAAAATATATCTCCTAAGTATGTTGTTTTTATAGAGATTTGGTCCTTGATTCAACCTTAAAAATGCTAAAAGGTTTGACCTCGAGCACAATGGAGGAGCTTTAAAGAAATCGGATGGTTTACAAATTAAACAAAGAAGAAGAGGTATATTTCCGATTCTAAAAACATATCGAACCTCTTAGCATGGTCATATCCAAGCATGGAGGACATTTGGGGTTTCACCTTGATTGTTTTTCTTTGAATCAAGGTTTTCTTACCAACTTTTATAGTGTATAGTGTTTGGCTTTTACTCTATTTTTGGTGTTTTGGTGGTTCTTGGTTTTCCTTGGTGTGTGGTAGCCATTTTTGTTGGGTTCTCAGCTAGTTTTTGGTGGTTTTGGCTCATGAATCCTTTTCCCAATGGATTATTTTGGCACTTGGTCTACTTATTGTTCTTATGGCACTCACTGGGAGTGCCCATCCCAGTAGGAGCTGATGTTGGTGCCCATTTTGATCCTCTGTTATTTTCCCATCTTTCCCCTTTGTTCTACGTGCTCTAAAAACATTTTCTTTAAATTTGGTGGTCTACAAACTTTGTTCTCCAGATTGGATGCTTTCAAAAGCTCAAAAACTTATTATTTTTCCCCATTTTGAAAGAAAAATACATGTATGCCTTACTTTGTGCCCTAAATTTCCAAATCCATGGGCCTCTATCGTTTTTTCCATTTTTCTCTGGCCTGTGGAGCTTGAATTTTTCCTTTTTTTTACTCATTTTTGGCCTCAAAAACTCCTTCCCCATGGTGAAAATTTCTTAAAACCACTTCCCCTTATGTTTTTGACCACAAAATCCTTTACCCATGATGAAAAATTGAATTGAGCATCCTTGGAAATTCTGTGTTTTTGATTGGAGTGATGGGTGTCATTTGACCATCAAAATTAAGCTCAAATGATGTCTCCTATGTGGTCACTTCTGGTTGGACAAGGATCGTGGGTTTCTTTGAAAACTTAATGTTTTTTGGTGTTTTGGCAAAAATTCAAAATTGCCCCCGTAACTCTGCAGGAGGACACGTGTCACTTTCTAATGCAAAGGCGGAATGGAAGGTCATGGGGAGTTAGGCATTTTTTTTTTGGAAAAAGGGAGAAAGGGTGAGGAAAGGGCCATGGGTCCATAATGGAATAAGGGTGGACATGTGGCGGGCGCAGAGAAGATTAGGAAGTGCGGGCCGCGAGAGGAAAAGGGAAATTTTCCCTTTTAGCAAAAGGAGTTAAAATGCAAATTAGAACCACAAGAGCAATTTACCAAATGAACACGTGGCGGGTGGAAGAGCGGGTCGAAAAGTGGGCAGAGTGTTGGTGGAGGCAAAAGGGAATTTTTTCCCTTTTTGTAAAAAGACTTAGAATGAAAATTTGAGGCGTGGCTCCATGATAAAGTAAAGAAGACACATGTGGGCAAGGAAGAATCTGAGGCGCAGGCCCGCGGAGGCAAAATTGAAAATTTTCCCTTGGTGAAAAAAGGGGTTAAAACATGAAATAAGCCCGTGGATTTTTAGCGATAGAGAGGATGACACATGTCAAGGATAGAGGTGGAGGTGTGGGGCTTCGGGAAAAAATGTAAAATTTTTCCAAATTCCAAAAAGGGTGGAAAATGTAGAATTGAGCATGACAATTCAATGGGACCCACCATATGCCACGTGTCAACACCAAATTTAAAGGCGAGAGGGTGGAGAAAAAAGTAAATTTTTCCATTTTTCAAAAATGTTAAAAAGTCAAAAAGTGACCCAAATTCATTCTCAATCGTATTTTGACACGTGGAGGGCCCTAGATTGAAGAGAAAGAGAAAATCAATGGGAATTTGTACATTTTCATTTTTTTTTTTTTCTCCAGAAGCTTGGAAATGCAAATTTTGCATCATTTTCATCAAATTTTGGTGAATTCGTGTTCGTTTGTTCTGCAAAGACCAATGCAAGTGATTTTAGTTATTAATTTGCAGATTTGAGGTGTTTTTGAAATATTTTTTTACTGAGCCCATGTAAAATGTGAAATATCAAATTATAAAGTTGCATAATCAAATTTTGGAATGATAAGGATGAAATGATGAAATGAAAGGGTGCCACATGCTTGGAGAATGAAAATGTGCCTCCATAATGGATAATGATGAAGGATTTGTAATGATTCACCATTTTAGAAACACTTGGCAACTCTTGTTGTAAATTTGTTAAATGTCCCTATCTGTGAATCATGTTGGAATTTTGTAACAAACTTGATGCTGGGCATATTCTTTTCTTGGGAAAGAAAGATCAAATGTAATTAAAATTTATATAATGCATGTTTTGAGACATGCAAAAGGTTGGAGAAACTTAGAAATTCATGAGAAAATCTAGGAAGAAGCCCATTCTCTGAGAAACCACCTGAGAACCATTTCTAATTCCTTTATGCATCATATTTGTATCATGTTGATTTGGTTTCAGTTGTAAAGCCATCAACAAGCTCGAGATTGTCCTTATAACATTCCCTTTGATAAATTTGGTCATTCCTGGATTATTTGTATTGTCTCTTTGAAAATTTTGCATGCACTTATGTTTTAGAATGTTTTCAATTTGTGTTTCTTGCTCCTTTGTTGTAGTCTTGTGTTTAAAATATCTCTTGATCATACAAGGTCTCATTTCTTTTTGATATTTTAGTGGCATCTGCAGTCTCACATTCGAGAAGAGATTTCATATGATAAAGAGATAAATAGATTTAAAATCACTTTACCTTCTCTTGAAGTCTCGAGATTTTGTAAACCTTTGGGTGCACCTTAGGTCATGATAAAATAGAGATTTTTGGATACTTTTCCGGTTCATCTACTTCAAGATTTTGTGGTAGGTTGTTAAATATTGTGTGGAAGAGTGCAGATTTGGGCCTCCATTTGGTGCACATATCTGGTTGAAGGAGTACCTTAACCCCTTTGAAGCATTTTTATGTTTAGGTGTTACAAATTTTTGCGTAAAGGTCCTCAAAGAATCGGAAAATTCTAGTTGGTCTTGTCTAAAATCTCCCACCAAAAATTTGGCGGGGAATAACTAATCCTACCCCATACTACCCCTGCATTGTGTGTCAAGTGAAAAAGAACACAATCCATTTACAAAAATGCACAAATCAAATCGGGGATCATACCATGTCTCTAGTAGCCTCAACCTTATCTTGAAAGAATTTCCATCATTTAGTAGTGATAGCTCTGTTGAGTTTGAATAATGGAAAATTGATCATGTTTTCTAAGGCCATCTCCATATAATATGCATGTATAAGGATATCTCCACCTCCTTCACAAAACAGAGGCTGCAATATAGGTTCTCGTACCTTGGTTCAAAGGCACAACCTAAAATAGTGAGGATTAGATCAAAATCCTTTCAAGTGCTACCCACTTCTTCAAATCTGTTGAGTGCTTAACAAGTCAAATAAATTGCTTTGTTAGATTTGAGGTGTTTTTGAAATAAATTTTTACTCGGGGACCGTGTAAAACGTGAAATATCAAATTATAAAGTTCAGAATTAAATTTTTGAATGATAAGAATGAAATGGTGGAATGAAAGCGGTCTGCATGCTTGTGAATTAAAAATGTGCCTCCACTGATGGATAGTGATGAAGGATTTGTAATGATTCGTCATTTTAGAAACACTGGCAACTCTTGTTGTAAATTTGTTAAATGTCCCTATCTCATGAATCATGTTGGAATTTTGTAACAAACTTGATGTTGGGCATATTATTTTCTTGGGAAAGAAGGATCAAATGTAATTAAAAGTTATATAATGCATGTTTTGAGACATGCAAAAGGTTGGAGAAACTTAGAAATTCACGAGAAAATATGGGAAGAAGCCCATTCTCTGAGAAACCACACGAGAACCATTTCTAATTCCTTTATACATCACATTTGTATCATGTTGATTTGGTTTGAGTTGTAAAGCCATCAACAAGCTTTGAGATTTTCCTTATAACATTCCCTGGCGATAAATTTGGTCATTCTAGATTATTTTGTGTTGTCTCTTTGCAAAGCTTGCATGTACTTATGTTTTAGAATGTTTTCAATTTGTGTTTCTTGCTCTGTTGTAGTCTTGTGTTTAAAATATCTTTTGATCATACAAGGTCTCATTTCTTTTTGATATTTTAGTGGCATCTCTATCTCACATTCGAAGATATTTCATATGATAAAGAGATAAATATATTTAAAATCACTTTACCTTCCTTGAATTCTAAGATTGTTTGTAAACCTATGGGTGAACCTTAGGTCATGATAAAATAGAGATTTTTGATACTTTTTCGGTTCATATGCTTGAGTTTTGTGGTAGGTTGTCAAATATTGTGTGGAAGAGTGCAGATTTGGGCCTCCATTTGGTGCACATATCCTGGTTGAAGGAGTACCTTAACCCCTTTGAAGCATTTTGTTGTTTAGGTGTTACAAATTTCTTGCAAAGGTCCTCAAAGAATCTGGAAAATTCTGGTTGGTCTTGTCTAAAATATCCCACCAAAAATTTCATTCAGAATAACTAATCCTACCCCATACTACCCCTGCATTGCATTGTGTGTCAACAAAAGAACACAATCCATTTACAAAAATGCACAAAGCAAATCAGGATCATACCATGTCTCTAGTAGCCTCAACCTTGTCTTGAAAGCATTTCCATCATTTAGTAGTGATAGCTCTGTTGAGTTTGAATAATGGAAAATTGATCATGTTTTCCCAAGGCCATCTCCATACAATATGCATAGTATAAGGATATCTCCACCTCCTTCACAAACAGAGGTTGCAATATAGGTTCTCGTACCTTGGTTGAAAGGTACAACCTAAAATAGTGAGGATTAGATCAAAATCCTTTCAAGTGCTACCCACTTCTTCATATCCACGAGTCTTTAACAAGTCAAATAAAGCTGCTTCCCGCTAAAGCTGCTTCCCGGATTAGATTTGAGGTGTTTTGAAATAAATTTTTACTCGGGAGCCCGTGTAAAATGTGAAATATCAAATTATAAAGTTGTATAATCAAATTTTGGAATGATAAGAATGAAATGATGAAATGAAAGGGGTCTACATGCTTGGAGAATGAAAAATTTACCTCCATAGTGGATAGTGATGATGGATTTGTAATGATTCACCATTTTAGAAACACTGAAACTCTTGTTACAAATTTGTTAAATGTCCCTATCTACGAATCATGTTGGAATTTTGTAACAAACTTGATGCTGGGCATATTATTTTCTTGGGAAAGAAGGATCAAATGTAATTGAAAGTTATATAATGCATGTTTTTAGACATGCAAAAGGTCGAAGAAACTTAGAAATTCATGAGAAAATATGGGAAGAAGCCCATTCTCTGAGAAACCGCCTGAGAACCATTTCTAATTCCTTTTTGCATCATATTTTTATCATGTTGAGTTGGTTTCAGTTGTAAAGCCATCAACAAGCTCTGAGATTGTTCTTATAACATTCCCTTGCTAATAAATTTGGTCATTCTAGATTATTCGTGTTGTCTCTTGGCAAAGTTTGCATGCACTTATGTTTCAGAATGTTTTCAATTTGTGTTTCTTGCTCCTATTGTAGTCTTGTGTTTAAAATCTCTCTTGATCATACATGGTCTCATTTCTTGTTGATAGTTTAGTGGCATCTACAATCTCACATTCAGAAGATCTTTCATCTGATAAAGAGATAAATAGATTTAAAATCACTTTACCTTCCTTGAATTCTGAGATTGTTTGTAAACCTTTGGGTGCACCTTAGGTCATGATAAAATAGAGATTTTTGGATACTTTTTTGGTTCATCTACTTCAAGATTTTGTGGCAGGTTGTTAAAGATTATGTGGAAGAGTGCATATTTGGGCCTCCATTTGGTGCACATATCCTGGTTGAAGGAGTACCTTAACCCCTTTGAAGCATTTTGATGTTTAGGTGTTACAAATTTCTTGCAAAGTTCCTCAAAGAATCTGGAAAATTCTTGTTGGTCTTGTCTAAAATATCCCACCAAAAATTTCATTCAAAATAACTAATCCTACCCCATACTACCCCTGCATTGTATTGTGTGTCAACAAAAGAACACAATCCATTTACAAAATGCACAAAGCAAATAAGTATCACACCATGTCTCTAGTAGCCTCAGCCTTGTCTTGAAAGCATTTCCATCATTTAGTAGTGACAGCTCTGTTGAGTTTGATTAATGGAAAATTGATCATGTTTTCCCAAGGCCATCTCCATATAATATGCGCAAGTATAAGGATATCTCCACCTCCTTCACCAAACAAAGGCTGCAATATAGGTTCTCTTATTGGTTGAAAGGCACAACCTAAAATAGTGAGGATTAGATCAAAATCCTTTCAAGGTGTCACCCACTTCTTCAAATCCTGAGTGCTAACAAGTCAGATAAACTACTTCCCTAGATACAAAATGACATATAAATCATTTATCTGCCTCTTAGTGTCTTGTAAAATCCATGATGCTGCTAAAGTTGTGAAGGAGATTAAATATGGGTACCAACAATCAGGAAATGACAATGAAAATATATCAAGAGGTGTGTAAAAATGATTAGATAATATTATTACAAAGTATCAAGTGCCTGAGATGATATGTACATTGGATATAAATGCAAGGGTGTAAGAATCTATGATGCCCCAAGTATGTAAGTGATGGAGATCTAGTCAAAGATGCTAATTAGATCAATGTAAGGAGTAATTTCCTTAATAAAATTGAAGGGATGCCGAGGTAGTGGAAGTCAAAAACAGGTTAATTATATTTTTTTAGTATTTTTGTAGCAAGTGGTTTCTTATTCACTGTAGATGACTTGAGAGGTGGAGCAATTGCATTGATCTTTAGAGGAGGTTTCTTAATTAGACTCGATAACACTACAAATGACTTAGTAGGAGGAGGTTTTGAATAAGTTTTAATGTAGGTTGCTTAGGTGGAACTTTATTTTTTATAGAAGGAATGTGAGAAGTAATGGCATGATGTTCATTAGACATAGATGAATCAGATTTAGGAACCCATTGGGATGTAATGATTGTAGATGGGCATGGAGGAGAATGTTGTATAGTGGCGAGATAAATCCTTGACACTCAAGATGGTTGATTCTTCATTGTAAAGCATAGAAATAATTATCATTATGTCCATTTATTCGATGATAATTACAATATGGAAGGCCCTAATATTTTTCCAGTTGGTAAGGAGGATAGCCTTGAGTAGATGGTAAAGTGAGAAATTGATGCCTAAGGAGCTCAATGGGAATGTCATGTTGTGTAGTATCGCAATCAAAGGTGAGAGGATTTGGTAATGGTATGATATGATGCTCACTGATATGAGCACATGTAGTAGACATAGAATGAAGATGAGATGTAGAAGGAGAAAAACATGAGCTTGAGAAGCATCCTTAAGATGTTGGATTTTAGATTTAAGAGATGTAATCGTGGATTCCATAGCCTAAAATTTTTCTTGAAATAAATAATGTAAAGCTTGGATTGATTATAACATAGATTAATTAGATGGAGGATCATGAATACTAGGGCCTTCAGATAGATGATCTAAAATAGAACTCACTTGATACATTGTCGTATCACTAGGGAGATACATGGTGTCTAGAAATATTTTAGAACAACTTGGAAATTAGGATGCATTTGAATTAAATAATAAAAATAAATTTGAGAAACTTTATGAGCCATGATAGAAAATATGATGTGCCAAAGAAGGATCCAAAAGACCAATCATGAGTGGCATTCACCAAAATGATTAAGCTAAAATGTAATTTTCTATGCGTAATCGAATGGAAGATTGTAGTAAATGAATAATAAATTAAGTACAATGATATACTCAAGAAAAATAAATAATGAAATTTAAAACCCTAAGTGAAAAGAATGAATAAGATGAATTAGTTGATTCATAGACTTTTGAAGAAAGTCAGAGTTGAAGAAAAGGAAAATGTAAAAGCTCGACAATCACAATGGAGCTTAGAAAAATGCAAAACTAGAGGAACAGGATGGGTGTGGTCCCCTGGAGATGGACATGGGTGCTCGTGGGCACCCTAGACCTATTTATAGGTGCTTGGGTCTGCATAAATGCTTATAAAACCTCCTATGAGGTGTCACAAGGTGTTTTCCTTTAGTCTCCTTTGATCACTTCAAGGTCACACCAAGATCGTCAAGCTCATTGTAAACTGTAATAATAAATTATGAACTGTAAAACCCTCAAATAGACATCATATCCTAAAAAATAAAGATGCAAAATGAGGGGAGATGTCCTCAGTTGTCACAATGGTGAACTTATGACTAAACATTGCACTACATCTCAAACCCAATGTAGTTCTATGTGTGTGTGGAATTATGCCCTAGGTTGCTCTTGTGTTAGTTCTCTTGGATAGTGAGAAAGTAGCTAGATGTAGAATGTAATAAATGTGTGCATGGAATAGATTAAACTTCCATCCTATGAAGTTTGATGCAGAAAACCAACCCTTATGTCCCTTTTGATGGAGCTAGATGGATGCAATGGAGCTTTTAGATGCTTTGATGGATGTAACCTTAGGTGGTGGTAGATAGTGCTTAGTGCTTGGTCCTTTATTATCATCACATAAATTTATATTTATATGATTCCCTTGCTTGAATTTTTAATTAACCCTGAAAAGGCCAACTACCAAAAAGATAAGATGCTCAAATGGATAGAAAGGACCCAAAAATTGTGAGTAAAGTAAAAAGAGGATAGGGGCACCCAAAGGGAATGAGGCACCTGAAACTAGTGTCATGGCTAGGAGTTGGTGTCTAAGATGAAAAATTCCAAATATTGAAAATGGATACTAAGAAAGTAAGGGTGTAAGATTGAACGTAACAATATAAAGAAAATAAAGGTGGCCAAAGATATGGGTTAATATGAATAGTATTATGTAATAAGGACTAGATAATTACCCAAAGTGTGTGATTTTGTGTCTACATTTTCCCCACTTTATGTTGGTGAGTGGAAAGTTTAGTAACATAAAGTAGATAGATATGCATACCTGATAACCATGTATATTGATGATGCATCATGTTGAGGGACTAGACAAAGCGTGGAGTGATAAAAATGTGAAGCATGGATGTTAAGGAGGATAAAGTGTAAAAGTGATGAAAATGAACCTAGGGTGGAAAACCCATGTGTATATGTCATAATGTATCTGTTGTTGATGTCGATTTTTTTGTTGTGATGATGTGGATGATTTCATTATTGATATTGACTACCGCTTCCTATATGGATAGAATTACAAATGAGAATTCGAACAAGTATTCAAATATGCATGTATATGTGTAAAAATCATGTAAAATGAAAATGTGAAAAGGAACATGTGCACTTGATCTATGATGAGGAAAGAGTGTAGAAAGGATCATGTAGATGATGTTGATGCATGATTTTTTCGGGTGATCTCACACCACTGAAATGGAAGAAGTGTAGGGAGAATAGTTTGGTGTCATCCTCCAATCCTTTAACTACTTCCCGAAATGTAGAACACCATTGTAGATGGTGTGTATAATGCATGTGCTAAGAAATTTCTGCCACTGTAAAATATGCTAATGTAAATTCCAAGCTCTAAAGGAATCTCTTCCCGATGGTAAATACCCCCTTTCAATTCATAGGCCAGGTGAGATAGATCGTTAGGATAGGAGTTGGGCCCTATCAAAATACTTTGTGACATGTTGAAAACTGTGTAATTGCCCCCTATTACTGACATTAGGGAAGGTCATTGTGCTAAGCACCCAAGTGTGATTATGATCCTATCTAAAACTGAAAACTATGTTGTAATGGTACCATTTTGTGTTATATATAAATTTTATGGGATTAATGATTCACCCAAATGATGCCCCTCATCTGGAGTGCATGTGACATCATTGAAGGAGTATGTGGCCCAAAGGAGGACCAATCATTGTGTTGAATATGTTCCCTATAGGGGGTAAGGAATTTTCTTGGTATAAACCAAGGCACACGTAAACAAGTGGCTAGGATACAACTATTAGTAAAAGTAAAGACAAACATGTATGTATAAAGTGAAATGTAAGCTAAGTAGACAATGTATAATCTCATACGCAATTAAAAGATAATGTAGTCCATGAAAAGTGGGTTACAAACATGGGAAACCACTCACGATGTCACAAGACAATCAAGGCTAAAATGTCCTCAAGCAAGCATATAACAAGAAAGACATATGTCAAAGCCCATAAAAATGATGAGAAAAGGAAAATAGTGTATAGAAAACCATGGAAGTAAATATTCCTACATAAAAAATGTTGCACATGAAGCACTCATTAGCACGTTAGAAAGATAAAAAGTATGTCAAAGTGTGTATAATATGAGAAAATAGTGTGTTATGAAACAATATCACCTATAATGTATGGAAGTGGATGAAGAGTAGTGGGACTAGTACTTGCTTTGCACCAAGCATCCATGTAGCATGTAATAGATCTATAGAATGCTGTTATCACAATAAAGATAATGACATACAAGATATCTATCTAGTATGTGTAATAAGATGAACATGTAACAAGTAAATGTAAGAAAGAGTAAATACAACCAAGATATGTAGGATGTTGTAGATGAGGTGGAATGGAATGTAATGTGAATGATAATAACAACGTGCCCCCAAGTGGATGCGTATGTATGCAATGAGGTTCATTTATTTATTCCCCCTAGTAGTCAAGAATGAACTATAAATGAGAGTGCATCATAAAGAAATGGCATGCGAATGATGTGTTTTCATGTGTTAAAAAGAGTTGATGAATAAAGCATGGATTGTTGATTATAAAATGATGATGTGTAGATGATATTGAATGCAAAATATGGATGAGTAATCATGAAGTTTTAGAATGGGGTGATGATTTAGCCTAAATCGTATATCACGAGGTGCATGAGTAGGATTTCAACAAGCGTGATGATTTAGCATAAAGTGTATATCACGAGATGAATGAATAGGAAAGATAGAAAGGGGTGATGATTTATCATAAAGCGTATATCACGATATGTGTGAAGAAGGAACAAGATAGGAATGTTGCATGATAAGAGTATTGAATGATTGAACATGTGAGTGTGATGATTTCCATTTGATATGTATACCCTCAACATTCAAGTGTGAACCATAGCACAAGAGTGCATCATCGGGAAATGACAGTGCAAATGTATGATATGTGTATGGTGAATGTAAAAGACTATATGTGATGTATGTAAGATGTATGATAGTTGATAATGATAAAATGTGTGGGGGGAGTAAGTGTGATGCCCCCCAAGTGTGTGATGATGAGTGTGTTATTCGATGAATGATGTTTGGAATAGAAAATAGGTGAGGTGTGAAGATGATGAAGTGTAATTGATATTGTATAGTTGATGTGATAGTTGATGAAAGATTGTGTTGTATGTGAGACTAGTGATAGATGTAAGGTAAAAATGTATGTATGGTGAGTGTTGATGTAATATGTAGAGATGTTGATGAAGCATGTAATGTGAAGATGAAATGGAGTTCTTATTGCAAGAGATCCCTCAACAATCATGTAAGAACCATAAGAACATGAGTGTGTCATCAAGAAATGATGATACAAATGTATCAAGAGGTGTGTAAAAATTCTTAGAGAAGATTAGTATAAAGCATCAAGTGCATGAGATGATATGTACATTGGATAACAATGCATTGGGGGGAGATATGATTCCCCCAAAGTATTTAAGTGTTGGATATATATTAAATATGTAAAGTGGATCAATGTTAGCATTAATTTCCTTAATAAAATTGATGGAATGCTGAGGTGGTAATTTCATAGGAGCCTTGAGTGGTGGAAGTCAAAAGAGGTTAACTAGATTTTGGTAGTCTTATGTAGCAAGTGGTTGTTTATTTACTGTAGATGACTTGAGAGGTGGAGGAGTTACATTGATCTTTAGAGGAGGTTGCTTAATTGGACTCGGTAATACTATAGATGACTTAGTAGGAGGAGGTGTTGGACTAATTTTTAATGGAGTTTTCTTAGGTGACGCTTGATTTTTCATAGAAGGAATGTGAGACGTAATGGCATGATGTTTGATTTTTCATAGAAGAAATGTGAAGTAATGGCATGATGTTCATTAGACATAGATGAATTAGATTTAGGAACCCATTGGGATGTAATGATTGTAGATGGGCATGCATGAGAATGTTGTATAGTGAATGAGATAAAGCCTTGACACTCAAGATGCTTGATTATTCATTGTAAATTATAGAAATAATTGTCATTATATCCATTTATTTTATCATAATTGTAATATGGAATGCCTTGATATTTTTCCATTCGGTATGGAGGATAACCTTGTGTAGATAGTAAAGTGAGAAATTGATGCATAAGGAGCTAAGTAAGAATGTCATGTTGTGTAGTATTGTGATCAAAGGTGAGAGGCTCTAGTAATGGTATGAACTTGAGGCTTATTGATATGAGCACATGTAGCAAACATATAATTAATATGATATGTAGAAGGATAAAAAACATGAGCACAGGAAGCATCCTTAAGATGTTGGATTTCATATTTAAGAGATGCAATCATGGATTCCATAGCCTAAAATTTGTCTTGAAATAAAGAATGTAAAGATTGGGCTGAGTCCAACATGGATTAATTAGATGGAGGATCACAAAGACTAGGGCCATCGGATAGAAAATCTAAAATAAAACTCACTTGATGCGGTAGCATATCGCTAGGAAAATACATGGTGTCTAAGTATTTTTTGGAACAACTTAGCAAATATGATGCATTTGAATTAAATAATGCAAATAAATTTGAGCAAATTTAAGAGCCATGATAGAAAATATGATGTGGCAAAGAAGGATCGAAAGACCAATCATGAGTGGGGTCCACCAAAATGATTAAGGTAAAATGTAATTTTATATGCCTAATATGAATGCAAGATTGTAGTAAATGAATATTAAATAAACTACATCAATACACTCAAGTAAAATAAAAAATGAAACATAAAACACTAAGTGCAAAGAAGGAATAAGAAGACTTAGCTGATTTGAAGAGTTCGGAGAATGCATAGAGTAGAAGAATAGGAAAATGGGAAGCATTAACCATTACACTAGAGCTCAAAAAAAAAAAAACTAGAGGAACATTACGGGAATGGGGTGCCTAGAGAGGGACAAGGGCACTCCTAGGCACCTTGGACCTGTTTAGTAATTCTAATAATAAAACCTCCTTTGAGGTGTCATAAGGTGTTCACCTTTAGTCACCTTTGATCACTCGAGATTGCGCTAAGATTTTCCGTGGTCAATGTAAACCTGTAATAAATTATGAAAATCCAAAACCCTCAAATAGACATCAAATCCTTAAAAAAAGATACAAAATGAGGGGTCAAGAATTCCTCATTTGTCACAATGATGAACTTATGGTGAGCATTGCACTACATCTCAGACCTAATGTAGTTCTATGTGTGTGTGTGTGGAATTATTCCTTAGGTTTATTTTGTGTCCATTCACACTTGGATAACAAACAAGTAGCTATATTTAGAATGTAGTAAATGTGTGCATGGAATAGAATGAAATTCCCTCCTATGAAATGTGATGCAGAAAACCATCCCTTGTGTCCCTTGTGATGGAGCTAGATGGATGTAATGGAGCTCTTAGATACCTTGATGGATATAACCTTAGGTGGTGATAAATAGTGTTTAGTGCATGGTCCTTTATTATGATCACATAACTTTATATTTATATGATTCCCTTGCTTAAATTTTGTAATTAACCCTGAAAAGGCTAACTACCAAAAAGATAATATGCTCAAATGGATAGAAAGGACCCAAAAAGTGTGATTAAAGTACAAAAGAGGATAAGGGCACCCAGAGGGGATGAGGGTGCCTGGCGTTGGCATCTTGGTTGGGCACTAGTGTCTAGGATGAAAAATGCTAAAGAGTAAAAATGCAGAATGAGCAAGTAAGGGTGTAAGACTAAAAGTAGCAATAGAAAGAAAATAAAGGTGGCCAAAGACATGGGTTGATTAGTAATTTTCTTACTTAGGAATCATATAAATAGTATTATGTAATCAAGATTAGATAATTACCCAAAGTGTGTGATTTTGGTACACTTAGGGGAAATGATCCCTTTCGAACCTCGGATCAATCTTCAATATTAATCCTGTAGATTTTTTTGTGTAAGGATATTTACCCGCATACTATCTTTTTTGCCCCAGTCTAGTTATTTTTGTTTTGTTTGTTTGATCCCAAATTTGGCTAAGTATGGAGCTAAATGTGAGAGGATATCCACGTGTCCCTTTGGCACACTCGGGGCATAATGTGGAGAAAGGAACATTCTCAAAAAATTTCCACACTACCCATGTGTATCGGGCATGGTAAATTTACCAGGAGGATTAAAATTTAAAAGATATAGTAAAAATGCACGGGGTCTTAAAAACGCAAAGGGTCTCACGTGTCCCGAGTGTAATTTCAAATAAAGAGAGAAAAGGAAAGTTCTCAAACAAGTGCGAGACCTCCACGTGT
Source organism: Taxus wallichiana var. yunnanensis (assembly GCA_018340775.1). Classification (NCBI taxonomy): domain Eukaryota; kingdom Viridiplantae; phylum Streptophyta; class Pinopsida; order Cupressales; family Taxaceae; genus Taxus; species Taxus wallichiana. Next base: position 372,652,106 of record CM031235.1, read on the forward strand.
CACCTAGGCACGAGGTTTGAATACAAATCACCATGAAATGTCCTCGGGATAAGCGTGACCTCCACGTGGTAGGGAATAATAATCACCAACTGAAGGAGTGCAAGGCTTGGGATTCAGATGAATTAAAGGTGATCATAAATATCACAGACAGGTAGTTGATATCTTACCAAAAAATGAAATATTTGTAAGAAAATTGAATGTTGGTGGTGGAAGATCTGATTCTAGACATTGAAGTGAGAGCCAAGGGGCTATATAAAGGAATGTTTTGATCAAGCACCAAGGAGGAGGAGGAACCATAGAAAAAAAAGACACTAATATTGTGAAAGATATTTTAGGCTTAGTTATTGTGTTTGTTAGCCTTAACAAGGCTCTATTTGTAGAAGAAAGTTGTAATATGTGTCGTATCAACCTTATGTATTATTTTCTCTATGAATAAAGGGATCTTGTTATGTGCATTTTAGTTCTCAATAGTCTATGTTCTTCATCCATTATTATTGGTAGTTTTTAGATAAATGTTGAATATCTATCGTGTTATATGCCCTTGGGTTTTCTATATGCATCTATCATCTACATATTATTATTTTTACACATTCTCCACCTTTGATAATTCAAGATACTTCTAAAAATAGTAGACCATGCTAAATTGCTTTTGGACTATTCTAAGAGTTTCTCAGAATTTATCTCTATGCCTTTTTAAATTTTGTTTTGGCTTATCAACCTAATTAGTTTTGCACTTTGTTTTATTTTTCCTCTAACCATTACCTTACACCTGATGAGAAGATACATCTTCTATAAACCCTAGAGATTATCTTAGGGGGCACGTCCCACAGCCCTAAGGTATCCCATGACTTTTATGTTTCATCTGTAAAGATAATCATCAACAAATCTAATAAAGTTTCATTAGGACTATGTAATATTACTCCACTCTTGACTTTATCCTATCCTCATGCATTTCATAAGTTTAGTGTTTGGGGAATTCACATCTATTTAATCATCATTGTGGCATGTATCGAGGGCATAACTAATCATATTATTTTTAAAGTTATGTTGCATTTTTGATCTTACATTTTGGACCAATAACACATATTTCATCATCATCTTGGCTTCTTTATATCCAAGGTGCATACTTTTACGGTGTATATTGGGTTTTTTTCATTTTTATCTTTTCTTTTTTTGTTGTGTGTGTTTTTAATCCACATAGTGGGTTAAACATCTTGATTCCTTTATAATCATGGTGAAAAAAATCTATTGTGTAATAGAAAAATAATCTTGATCTAGATTTTACTCTCCAAATGACTTTTATGCTATGATAAAAATTCCTCTAATCCTCCTTCAACATCCTTGTCTTCTTCCTATCAAGCGGTTGTCCACCACTTTATTGTGTCACCCACCCGCTTAAGGGTCCATTCATTTACCATTCTACTCTATGGGGCATCCAAATGCTTTATTGTCTTTCACTCACTAAATCTACATGTGTCTACTTATCTTTAAAATGTTATCACTTCGTAATAACATTCTAAAGAGGGAAAATGTAGAAACCTAAAAATACATACATATTTCTAGCCTATTTCCATCCCATTAGAATTAATTAAATTAATTCTATTCTTCTAAGTTGATTTCATCCCATTAGAATTAATTAAATTAATTATATCATTTAAATCATAACCCTTTAGAATTAATTAAATTAATTCTAATTACATACTCCTACCCTTTAGAATTAATTAATTTAATTCTATCATGCCCTTGGAATTAATTAAATTAATTCCTAACACCCTTTAGCTAATTTAATTAAACATTTATTTAATTAAATGGTTAATTATCCTCTCACAATTTATAAATAATTAAATTAGTTATTTAAATCCTATTTATCTACTCACACTCCACTCTACTCCACTTCTAGAACCCTATAATGATGAGGTAGACAAATCTACACATCTGACCATCTTTCCACACAAAAATATAAATAATCATTTCCCCTAAAAATCTGTTGCACAGCCTGGGCCGAATCCTCTTATTATTTTAGGAAATTATAATTATTAAATTAGAATTCATTTAAACTATGATCCAAGATTCATGGCCTAACCCTCATCTATAAAAAGTAGTTCATTCCTTTGTAAATTATCCTTGGAAGCTTTGTGAAAATTTCAGCCAACTTTCATCAAAATTTCCAACCGTATCCTCATGTTTATGAACTCGCATAATTTATGAATTCCACATTTGGAGAACAATTCAAGAGCATCCACAATCCTTTAAAATACAAGATTCTATAAGTCAAGTGCTTTCACAATCTTACTTGAGGTTTGCAAGGAAAATCTTGGAGAGAGGTATATTGTTTATTTTTATGTTTCAAACTGTTTGATATTTTCTTTGCTCACACGGACCATGTCTAGGATAACTATTTTTAGTAAGTTTTCCCAATTTTCACCTTTTGATGGTTTTTGCTTGTTTGGAGTGTGCAGTGCTGAGAATTCACCATTTTTATAAAATTACTAAATTTGGACATGTGAAATCCTTACTGGTAGTTAATTTCATAAATTTTTCTTCTAGATGTCATATTGCAAAGAAATTGGTCTCAAAATCTTAGGTTTTACTTTAGGACCTTCTGCTCCAGTTTTTGAGGTTTTTATCTTGCCATAACTTTGTAGATCTGAAAAGGAAACCTCTAGGTCTACAAATTTCACATGGATAGTATAAATTTTATAGAGAATACATTGTAGTTCTCTTACATTCAACTTGAAGGAGTTTACGGAGAGAGAGTGCCTTTGGTAAATTTTGGTTGAAAATTGGGTGCACCATTTTAGAGATATGAGCATTCTTCAGTTTTAGGTCATGGATGTCTAGAACAAACTAGTAGAATACATGTACAACATTGGAGGTTTTGGAGGAATAAAACAACATTTGAATGTTTTAAAATTACTAATATTGTAAGGTGAGGGAGTTAGTAATTGTTCTTACAATTTTTAACTCATGTTTTGACCCGACGACTTAAGCTGGAGTTGGGATTTGGTTGAAGTTGAGCTGTACTTGATGTAAGAGGGACAAAGGGGCATAAGGAACAAAAATTGTGACTTTCACCAAATTTTGATAAGTAATATCTTTTGATTCCTTATGGATGAGATTCGGGGAGTTAAGAATAGTCATGGAGGGCTGAAATTTCGTCACCAAGAGCTAGAAATGATTTTCATGTGACCTAGAAGATACATGGGAAGAAGGGGGTCATAAATTTTTGGAAGCATAGTCATTAAGAGGGGGTGAATCAGTGTTCTTAAAATTTTTACAACTTTTACTTCAACCATTCATTAAGCCAACATCATCAAAGCAATATCATCTAGTTATAATAAACTATCAAAGCAACATATCACCATCCACATAAGCATGAAAAAAGAGAGAGTAGATATGAACACATCATTTATAGGGAAAACCTCAAAGGGAAGAAAAATCACTTGAATGTTTCTTATATATATAACAAAAGTCAAGTTTTGGTGAATCACCAACACCTAATTTTTCTAGCACTAAATAGAATTTAGCAAGAACATACTTAGGAGGAGGCTACAAACCCCTAATTTAGTGAATAAAAAACTCCACAAGGAGCATCAACCACTAGGGTTTTAATAAGCACCAAACTTGCAAGTAAGACTAAAAACCAACTCAGCCACCTAAGAATGTTCTCCACCTTCTTCTTATTACATTATTGCAATAAATAATGGACTTCTTTACTCTTCTTCTCTATTTTTCTCTTCTTCTTTATCTGATCTCAATCTCTGATATTTCAGTCACCTCAACATTCTCTCAAGCTTCTAATACACATTCTTATCCTCAAACATTCATACACTTACTCTTTTCTACTCTTTGTGACACACAAAACTGCCTTTCTTTCTTACTCGCTCATACTTCTTCTTCACTAGGTCATATGCACAAAATTATCTTCATCACCTGTAGGATATTCTTCATGAACTCATTACACTCCTTCATTGGTATACAATATCATGTTCTTCTCAAACATATAACCTTTAGCTCGTTATATCTCCATATCTTTCTCTTTTCTCAAACAGGCTAATTAGCTTGGCTTATATACATGACACAAGAACACATACCACTTAGGTCAGCCATGATAGATGATAAAACACTATAAAAACATGAATCAAGAATTAAATATTCACAACAAAACTCCATTTGATCTGGTATATCTCAATTTGGCTCATACTTCTTCATTTGGACTCAAGAAGGCCTAATTTAGCTAGGTCTATTCACACAATGATGCAACTTAACACATTTGAGCAACTATGAACATATAAAAATATTAAGAATGTAGTGCCCACTTCCCTTTGACACCTATTGATACTTATTTTGATACGGTTGATTACATTATGGACATTATTATGTTTTGATTTAGTATGATGTTAGACATTTTATCATGGATTATTGTTGATCTTGATTTGGTTATGATGCATGATGATTATTGGAGACACCTCATATGTGGATGATGATATACTATTTGACATGTATTTTTATGGATGTTTATTCGGACATGTGATTTTGGATATTATGAGTAGATCTAGAAAATGGATATTATATGATGATGATATAGTTGTTGATATAAATTGTATGTGATAATGTTAAATTGCCTTTTTTTTATTCACTTATTTAGATGATTTTGTGATTATATTCATATCATGTTGGATGTTCTGATATGGCCATAAGGCCGAAGGAGGTATTTTTGTTTTGTAGGTTAAAAATCACAACAAACATCAGGGGATTGGAGACCAACCACAACAGAATTATAGGTGAATTCGACACGGTCACCATGGCAACTTATTTTATTGTGTTGTGTGTTGTTTTGTTAGGGATTCCCATGGGGGATTACCTTTATATGTGACCATGGGTATTTTGTATATTATTAATGTGGTTTCTTTTATTTATTGTTGTATGTATTTTATTAGTAATGTGTCCCTCTCTTTTATTTAATTAAAATTGTGATAGATTAATGTGAGAAATCATATGGTTAAAACTTAAATAAATCAAATTTGGGTTATGGGAAAGTAATAATGGAAGTTGTTGGCTCTTTTTATTTAATATGTAAGGGATGTGTAAGTTTGTGTAAGAGTGTGTAAGTCAGATTTTGGAGTATGAAACACTCCACCTCCTTGGAAATTGAATTTTCCTTGGGGGCTGTTTTTGGAGGCTTGTGGGACAAGTAAAACTTGTCCCATACCTCTCAATTTAATTTACCAACCATACTTATGGTTGGAGGGGTGATTTTAGGATTTTTAATGCATTTTATTAATCATGTTGCAAGTTTTGATTGCACTCTCTTACATTTTATTTAATTTGCAGTCCTTTGGGGTGTGGGCTTTTTGGAGTGTGCAAGTAAATTGTCATATTTTCACCCACCTCTTTATTATGCCTTGGAGAATGAAATTTTGTCTTTTGTGTTTGAATTTGAGGATGTGTGATGTGGCATCCTACATGGATCCACATCATCCTCTTCTCTTCCCTCTTCTATAAAATTCAAACTCTTTGCTTGTTTTGGGTTGTTGAATCTTTTTGCATACTTCCTTGGGGGCACATTTTCTTGTGTTTGGAGCTCTTGCTTTTGGAAGGATTTTGGAGAAACTTTGCATGCTTGGAGATTGCTGTTTTGGGACTGTGTTTTGGGCATTGAAGCTTGCTGTTTGGAAACAAAAGCTACCATGGAGAGGTAGGAGTTTAACTCTTATTTTATGTTGTTATTTTCTTGTTGTGTTGTGTGAATGGTGAATGTTTTATGTAATTGTTGGCTGGTTGGGTAGATTACCATAGGAATGGTGTAGGATAAGGCTATGGGGAATCCATGTGGGGGCATAAGGGAATGCCATGGGCATCATAATTTTGTGGAGGGAGTTTGGGTTTGGGATCCACCATGGAAAAGAAATAGCTTGCATTTCTTACTTTGTGGGGGCATAAGGAAATCTGTGGGGGGCATAAGGAGGGATTTTGGGGGCATAAGGAAATGTGTGGTGAATTTTATTGGTGGTTTGTAATAGGTGGATGCCCAATTCCCATTGGGAGGCATAAGTAGCTTCCCCATAGACCTTGCTCCTTTGGCTTGCATGATCAAGCCTGATTTTTGTTTTGATTATTTTCAAATGTAGTTGTAAACTGCTATTTTTGTGTGGACTGTATTTTATATTGATTATGCATGTTGAAATAATGTTGTGTGTTTGTGGAAGCTAGATTGTTGCCATGGGTTAAATCACACCTTTTATTGTTTTGTGGTTGGGGCTCGGGGGCCAATGATGAAGGATGGATTCTCCTTTCATTGGATGTCTTGGTTGGGTGGAGAGTGTTGCCTTTCCCCCACTTTTGTTGTGATCAAATTGAAGAAAAAAAAGAAAACTTGCATGTTGCTTATTCGGAGCAAAGGAAAATGCGCTTTTTGTGATCCCTTGTGAAATAAATTCATTTGTAATCCTTTCCCACTTGATGTGGATGAAATTGTAATATATATATATATATATATATATATATATATATATATACGAAGAAATGAGGTTGTAATTGGTTATGAAAGTGTATATTCGAAATGTGAAAGACATTTATATTATGTCACGTACATTTGAAAGAAAGAGAGTGAAATGTGTTGATTGCATTCAAACATTGAAAGATGTAAATTTTATAAGCTGAAGTCAATAAAGGATTGCAAGATCTTCTCTCATTTACATTGTTGATTCAAATTGGAATATCAAATTGTGATTAAAATATTTGTTTAGAAAATGGAAAAAGAAGGAATACATATGAAGGAATTATATTGCTTTGTCTCCTTTTGAAATATATTAAATTGGAAATTAGACTTTACAATTTATCTTTGAAATGATTTGTTTATAAACAACTAAATGTATTAGATTAGATTAGAAATAAAATATCACACTTAAATGATAAAATTGATAGATAGAGTTTCCTAGAAAATGGATCTGTTGTAAATTTAAAGCGGCATGATTATTTAATTAAAATGCACATGATTCGGTCCCGCACACAACAATCAACTTAGAAACATTAAAATTTGGCATGTTTTCTTATCAATGAATTCAAATTGACAAAGAACACCTAAGAAAATAATTTATACATTGCAAAATTGAACCCAATCCTTTTCTGACCATTTCATCAATTGTTGGGAAAATTCAAATTGGAATCAATCGAGAAAATTTACCTTCCTAAACCATTTTAAACCCTTCCTAGAATAATCCTCCATGTATGTTTGGCATGTTGAGTGAAGAAGGAGATAAAATTGAACAAAATTTATAAGTCAAATTTGCCAGATTTGCTATTTAAAATCCCTGAGATCATTTTTGTAAAATTCATCCCTTAAACTTTATCAAAATGTAAAATTTATGATTCTTGTGCAAAGAGGGCATCGAAATATTTCCAAAAGCCCTCGTTTTCCCAAAACTGAGCTTTCTAGATAAAGTTATGACCCTCTAAAGTTTTCTTGCCTTAGCAGGAAAATTTGGGAAAATTTTCCCTGGCGGGCCCACAGCCCAAAAATTTCCGTCGAATTATCCTTAGAAAAAAATTGAAATTTTTTTGGGGAAAACTTTTAAACTTTCCTCTCTGGCCCTTTGAAGGCAGATGGGCTGCCACGTGTCCTCACAGGGCAGCGGTAGAGGTATGACATCATTTTTCCCTTGGGCCTTTTAAAAAAATTTGGAAAAATTTTATCTTTCTCCCCGCCGGCCCGTGGCCAACGCAGAGGCTGCCACATGGCACCATGGGGTGAAAGCGGGGGGGAAACCCTCACAACTCTCTCATGTGAAAATTTTATTGGGAAAATATCCCTTAGAACCTCAACGGCCCCATACTCCCACCCCTACCATGGAAAGTCTCCCTCGTGAATGCATAGACCCGCGACAACTAACCCCTTTCCCTCCCTTGGAAAAATTTGCCAACTGACCCCGCCACTCCACCCATCCCTCTCCTTTTCTCCCCTGCCATGGTCGTTGGGTGCCACGTGTCCCTAGTGGACCTGAGAGGTGTGGAATAAATTTTGACTTTTCACCATGTGGGGAAAATTTTCTAGCACCGCCCCATGACCCTTGCCAACCCGAAAAATGGGTTTTCTTCCCGCTTCGACATGTGTCCCCTGGGGGAGAATTGGACCCCTAAGGTTCGTCGGTCCATATCACGGAGTTCCACAAGGAGTTATGAGGACTTCTTTATATCGTTGGAAAGGTGGGAAAATTTTATATCCAATAGGAATGATTTAGGGAAATTTTTAATTCTTTAAGTATGAGAAAATTTAGTTGAAACTCTGATCCAGGTTAGAGAGTGGGTATGGTGATATTTTATCCCTGAATCTAATTGAAACTTTTAACCCTAAAATTTGGACGTGACCTCTAAAAATTGTTAATAAATGAAAAGTATGTTATAGTAATTTTAGACTTGTTTGAAACTTTGATAGTGTCAAGTATTGTTGTCTTGCGACACGGTTGTGGACACTTCTAAACAAAAAAATTATCCCATAATTTTCCTAACTAACCCTAGGTTGTTTTTGGGTCTCAAGTGGGTTGTTTTTACGGGCATCACAAAGAACCTTCCAAATAATTTTTTAAATACCTTATCTTACCTCCATCATGTTTATAGATATATTCACCAACCATGTTTTCCATGAAACTACCTCAAGAACAATATTATCATATTAGACCAACATACCCAAAAAGTCTATCTTGTAAGATGAAAATTGTAGTACCTTGGATAACTCAACCATAATAAAATAAAAACATGAATAGTTAAATAATTATAGTATTCACATCACCACATGATTCTACCACAATGAAACAAATCATAAGGACTCAATAGTTCAACTTTGCAACTTGGTTACCAAAGCTGTTAAACTTCCCCAAAAACTAGTCTCAAGAAATAGAATTGGTATGGCCACTTAGAGGCTAAATTTTCTGGAAATCATCATAGGCATATATTATAGGTCCTAAAATTCATCCACCATGAATTTAGATGCTTTTTCCTATGCAACATTTGAGAGATACATCAATTTCTTCAGAAAACAACTTTGTACTTGTACTTTTTCATACTCTTATGATAAACCAATGCTAGTTAGATAAATATAGGAGAGCATTATACATGGTCCAATCATCAAACTTGGTTAATAGATCCATTCTAAGCCATTTTGAGAAAAATATTTCCTATCGACTTCATGTTAGGGTTTTAGAAGGGTTTATGAGAGATTTTTTGGTGTTAAGATTTGTTCATAAAGATATGGGCCTTAAACCCCAAAAATTCTAGGAAAATTAAGCTATCACCCTTCCTCACTTTTCCTTAATAGATCAGACTCCCTATAGAGTTTACACGTGCTAACAACCATCAAAAAGTTCATCTCGAGCTGGAATTCTTGATTCCAAGAACTCGGTAAGGCAAAAAAATTTGTCTTATAAAATCCTTCAAGTCTTGAAGTGAAATTTTTCCAACACACATGTTTCAACATGCCACACAACTATCCATGCACACATTTGCATTCTTATACTATAAAAATATCATCCTACTTCATTAGGACAATATTTCTCAAGAACTAGGTCTAGGAGTAGACCTCAAAACCACTTTCCATGTAATATCCTCCAAGTTTTAACTTCAAAACTTCATCAATAAACCTAAAAAAACTTTTCATACCTCTAAAAATATCACATGTGCATACATGCCTTGAAAAATGAACCTCATACATGTTTTCTTCATTTTCCGTTCAAACTTAGGTCTTCTTTCTTCACTAGGTCTTGAACCACACTATACACCTTTTCTCACGCATTATAATTGTGATAACTCACTCTCCAAGCAACCATGCTTAACTCTTCTCACAAGGTCTTCTTCATATCATGACTAAACCAAGAAAAAGGCTTCTCAAACATATGACTTTCTTTTAACAAGGCATCATTGCAAAAATATCATAACTTCAATACATTAATGGTATAATAAAAAAATTCCTAATGACCTATGACATCATCATCATCCACTTGACATTAATGACAACTCTTCAACAATCTCCCCCTTTTTCATTGATGGCAACCACATTGAGAAGTACTATGGAAACCACATTATTTCTCTCAAATCTAAATATTAGGCATCATTCTCCCCCTTTTGGAAATTCTACACCTTTTAAATTAATGACAAAGGATACCAACAACCTCTTCCTTTTCCCCCTTTTGATATCATATAAATAACTTACCATTCTTGAAATCATCAACATCAACCAAACAAGACAGGATCCCTCTATCTCCATGCATACCATTTCAACCCTTTTTTCTTGTTGATGGAGCTAAATGATCATTTTATTAGCCCCCTAATTTCTTGGCCTATTAGTGATAGTTAGAATAGGAATTACACCTAACTCCTATCTTAAATTCTCAAAGGTTGTTGTTGGAAGTGGCTTGGTTAGGATATCTGCAATCTAATCCTTAGTAGACACATTCAAGCTTGACACTTTGTTCACTCACCTATTAGAAAATGATACATGATATGAATGATTTTGTTTTTGAATGCATGTGAGTGTTCTTTGAAACACTTATGACACTTGTATTATCACAAAAATAGGAATAGGATTGGAAAAATATACCTTGTAGTCCTTCAAGATCTATTTCATCCAAAGTACTTGAGTACAACATGAATAATCTATAATATACTCAACCTCGCAAGTAGATAAATCTATTGATCCTTTCTTCTTATTGGTCCATGAAACAAGGTAGTCTCCTAGGAAGAAATCCCCACCACTAGTACTTTTCCTATCCTCTTAGCTTCCTCCCTAAGTCGTGCATCGGTAAAATTTGTCATGTTAAACTCCTTGCATCTTGGATACCATAATCCATATTCCATAGTCCCTTTGAGATACCTAAGTATTCTCTTGAATTCTTGTAAATGGATTTCCTTTGGGTGTTCTTGAAACCTTCCCACAAGTCCCACTATTTGTATCATGTCATGGCCTATAGGTAGTGGTGTACAAAAACTTCCAATCATTGATGTATATGTTGTTTGATTCACTTTTGGGGATTCGTCTTATTTTCTCAGCTTGCACCCTATAATCATAGGTGTACTAACAAGCCTGTTATCTTCCATTCCAAAAAAATTCAACATTTCTCTTATGTACTTTATTTTTGAAATGAAAATACCTTTTTTTGATTGAATGATTTGTAGTCCAAGAAAGAATGATAGATATCCTAGCATAGACATCTCAAACTCCATCATATCAGAAAATTCCTAAGTCATACTTTCATTGTTTCCTCCAAATATTATGTCATCCACATAAACCACTACTATCAACTGATTGTCTTCTTTTTTATTTATGTATAGGTTTTTATCTGTAAATCCTCTTCTGAATCCTTGATCTAATAGATACCTATCCAATATGGCATACCAAGCCCTAGGGGCCTATTTTAGACCATAGAGATCCTTTTTCATTTTGCACACATAGTCTTTGTCATATGTCAAAGAAAAGAGTTTAGGTTGCTCTATATACACTTTCCTCTTCAAGTTACCATTTAAGAAAGAAACTATACATCCATATGATATACTTTGAATCCCTTAAAACATGCATAGGAAAAAAGTAGTCTTATGCCCTTCAATCTTGCTACATGAGAAAATTTCTCTTCAAATTCTACTCCTTATACATGTGTGTAACCTTTGCATACCAATCTAGATTTGTTTCTAGTGACTTCTCCTTTTTCATTCAATTTGTTTCTAAATAACCATTTAGTGCCAATGACATTATTTTTAGGCCTAGGAACTAGTTCCCAAGTCTCATTTTCTCTATTTGATCTAACTCTTCATTCATGGAAACTCACCCAAAAAATCTTTACTTTCTTCTTGAATGTTTTTAGGTTCAATTTTAGATAACAAAACAATATTTCCTTGATTTAGATTACTTACCAGTCTTCTTCTTGTTTGCACACCAACTTATTTGTTGCCAAGAATTTGAGTCATGGGATGATCCTTTTGAATTTTTCTTGAGGGATATTTTGTTTCTTCTTTTCATTCAGCTTCTTCTTCTTCTTTATTTGTATTAATAACTTCATCTTCATTCTTGGACTCCAAATTCTAAACATGTGACTTCTTGAGATGAGATTCATTAGCTTTCATGTTGGTGTTCTCAACTATATTTTGTGATATCTCATTGTAACATTTATAGGTTGAGATCATACTTGAATATCCTAGAAATATTCCTTGTAAAACATTGAATCAAAATTTCCTAGGTCATCTTCATCTCTTTTGATGTAGCACTTTCTTCCAAACACTCTAAAATGCTTCACATTTGTAGGTTTGTCTTTCCACAGTTCATAGACATTTTTTTCACCATTAGTCCTTATTTTTGCTCTATTCAAAGTATATATTATTGTAGTTACTAGCATCTCTCCAATATCCATCACATAACTTTGAATCATTTAGCATAGTCCTTACCATTTTTGGACAATCTGGTTTTTCCTTTCAACTACCCCATTTTGTTGAGGTGTCCTAGTTACTAAGAATTTTCTTCTTATCCCATGAGTCTCATAAAATTCATCAAACTAATTAGAAAAAAATTTCCACCTCTCTCAGATCTCAAACACTTGATCTTTTCATTCCTTTCATTTTCAACAAGAGCATTAAATTCCTTGAAATTTTCAAGAGCTTGATATTTTTTCTTCAAGAAAGCAACCCAAGTCATTCTTATGTAGTCATCTATGAGTAACAGTAAATAATTATCCCCTTGAATGCTCTGAATTCTTATCATTCCACACAAATTAGTATGAATAAGCTCTAAAGGTGTTGAGGTAGAGTACTCCTTGGATTTGAATATCCTCCTTGTTTTCTTTCCATGTTGACAAGCCTTGCACATTGTGTTTGCAAGTTTGGTGATCTTAGGCATGTTTTTCACACACTTGTTGGAACTGATCTTGACTAGGTTGTCAAATTTTAGATGGCCTAATCTCTTTTCCATGACAAAATTCATCAATTTTACTCATCAAGAACTTATCCTTCTTGGTTTCACTTAATACATACATGTTTTTCTTAGTCCTCTTACCCTTAGAAACTAGTCTACTTGATTTGGCTCTCCTTATGTCACATCCTTTGTCATGAAAGGTAAGTGTGTGTCCTTGACTACACATTTGAATCACACTCAAAAAATTATGTTTCATACCTTCTACATACATCACATTCTTTATCTTGGTCTTTCCATTATCCAAACTTAAAGTACCCTTTCCAATAATATTTGCAAATGTATTATCTCCAAATTTGACTGATCTGATGCATTCTTCTTGATGAAATAAACTTTGATTTTGTCACTTGTCATGTGGCCTGAGTAGCCACTATGTATATATTATATTGTATTTTCATTTTGGGTGTAAAGATAAATTTGAACCATTAAGGATTCTTCTCTTTTAGATTTTTTTCCTCCACCTCAAACAAGGTCATATTTCTTGATGTGTTTACTATCTTTGGCTTCCATTCTTTGGTTTGTTTTGTATCTTGAACTCTAGGATTTAAAACTTTCATGTTCTATCTTAGTGATTCTTGATGGAAAAACCTTACAATATGACCTCTTTGCTGAAATTTATAGTAAAAATATCACTCATACCTTTTGACTGATTTGGACTGTGACTCCTTGATAACTAATTCTGGAGTACCTTACGTGATATCTTTCTCTCTGACCATATTGATTACATTCATAATAATAACCATTGAAATAACTTACATACCTCATGGAATTAGGTTTCTTAATAGGGTTAGACCTTATATTGCTCTTGATATAGACCTTATTGTTATCATTCTTCTTGGCTTGTGTTGCTCTTTGGCTTCTCATTTCAAACTTATTTTGGTCTTCTCTGAATCCCAGACCTCTCTTATCATATAAATACCTATGAATACTCAAAATTTCATCAAGAACATAATAAATCTTCTCAAACTTCTAATAGGATTTCTTTCTTTGATGTCTGCTCCAACTCAACTTTTAAGGATTCCAACTTTGTCTTGAGCTTGGTACATTATTCTTCCTTGTATTTGAGACCTATTTTCACTAATTCAACTTGAGTTACAAGTTATTTAATGATTTCATCATGTCTATTAGTGATGTTATTGATATTTTCCTCATATTCCTTGAACAAAGAATTTAACATCTTATTCTTATTTCTTTGGGACTTCAGTTCATCTAGGGCACTCACAAGCTTTGCTTTAGGTTTAATTACCCCTTCTTCTTCCATTAGACTTTCAAATGTCAAAATTTCTAACTCTTTAGCCATAAATAGGACTTCAATATTGTCATCATTATTGTCATATGTACTTATGTTACATGATTCCTTGTATGTATCATTGGTTGGTGATTTAGGGGGTGGATAAAAGCCATCAACCACAGATCTCCATATGTCAAGATTTAATGACTTTAGATAGTTATTCATCTTGCGCTTCTAGGATATCCTTCAAAAAAATTAATCTTTCTCCAAAGGATCTACTCTGATACTAATTATTGGAAGCATAATCACTAAGGGAGGGGTGAATCAGTGATCTTAAAACTTTAACAATGTTTACTTCAACCATTCATTAAAACAACAACATCAAATAAATATCATCTAGTTATAAAAACTATCAAAACAACATATCACCATCCACATAATCATGAAACAGAGAGAGTACACATGAACACATCATTTAGGTGGTAAAACCTAAAGGGAAGTGTTGGATGGATAAAAATGACCTAAGTATTGGGTGCACAAATGTAGGGCATTGGAAGAGTGTGCGGCGCTACAATATATCTAAAGCACCCAGGATCGGGACTTAGTCATTTATGTTTTAAAAGATATTTTGGAGTTATCATCTTTGAGCACACAAATACATGAATACTTTGGTCCATAAAATGGTATTTTTGGAACAAGAAATAGATGAGTGCCATGCATAGTTTAAGCTAATAATAGGATTTCTATTCAGAGTTAACTATAGGAAGTCTATTCTTAAGAACACTTGCATGTTGTGCATCATTTTCTAAAGGCACATGGATATTATTAGTATGTGACATATTTTGATAAGTGCAAGGGAAGTGAAGGAAAAGTCCCCACCCCTATATATGTATTAATTTGTAAAGTTTTTTGTGTGAAAATTTGAAGAGTTATGTTGTTGGTTTTGTCGAGCGCATGACTCATGGAGATACTTATGTAATGTAAGAATCTTATGTGTTTTATAGTATTTAATAAAATGGTTCATATTGGCTGGATAATGGTGTTGAACATGACTAAATCTAGTTTTTACATGGTAAATCTTGTTATAGTCATTATTTAGTTCATCTTACATATACTCTAAGATGTAGATCTAGTTTATGCGGTGTGTGTTGTTTACTATTGAAATGAATCGAATACTTATATGCACCATCATGCTAAAATTATATACAAAGTAACTCTAAAAGGGACATGGTGCCTTTGCATGCTTTGGGAGCACTAGCTCAAGTTGAGTGATGTGCCAATAACCCAGAGTTATTCACTGATGAATTCTAGGTTGCATCATTGGTTCCATTGTTGGGACCTCTTTTTCAGCTATTTTTAGGATGTTGCATGATGAATACATACCGGTTGACCTTGGAAAGTGTTGAGGAGTGGATAGTAGATCTGGAAGAAGAGTATGCTCAAAGATTCAACATTGGATATGAGTTTGACGCACATATGTGGGTGGAGTAGAATCTATATGACTGTTTATATGAGAGCTTATTTGTTATCTTTCCAATAGAGCTATATGAGTGGCTAGTTTCTTATGCATCTAAAAGGAATTGGAGGTTTCACACACTTTTCTAGATGCAAGAATAATTTTAAGCCCTCTATGATGCTAATCTGATTTGGATGCACATTGTGGATACTTGGTTCCGTGGTGTTCTAAATAGCTATATTTTGGAGTACTCAATTTCCACTTACTCTTGTCTGAAGGTAGTTGAGTTCCAATTTTTATGTTATCCCAAGGGAACATATCTACAAGGCATTCCACTAGTGATCAAGATCTTGATGGTAACCTTAATTTGGAAGAGAAGCCAGATGGCTACCTAAACCCCACCCACACGGGGCAAGAGAAAGTGTGGTGATGGATGGAATACCTAGCAAAGAAAGAGGAAAAGAGAAGAAAGGTGGCTTAAGTTCAATGAGGCACATGAGAGGTATTTAGAGAAGAAGCACGAGGTTGTAGAATAGATGGTGTTAAGGAGAGAGATGGCTCATGAAGGATTTGGAGCTCACACAGAGGATGTGGAGCCAGAGCATCGAAACTCCCCCATTTGGGAAAGCATGATAGGGAAACCTCATCGGCCTCTTATGAGAGTGTTCCAACGAGAGAAAACATGGGGTAAAGGTGTGCATCTAATCTACCTAACAACCTATCCCTTGTTTGGTTTTCTAGTTTCTAGTACAACCAATAGTCAACAAGCTAGTTTGGGCATTAGAGTAGTAAGAGGTAGATTTGAATTATCAATAAGTTTAGGAGTGAATCAAATAGAAAGTAAGTTTATGGTTGGGTAGACATATTCCATGTTATTTGGAGGACTCGGTTGGAGGATGTTTCGGGCATGTCATCGGCCACGAACAGGCATGTAGAACTTTGGACTCACATCGGGGAGTAACACAACTTCACAGACTGTAGGAGTTTAATTTAGCACCATTATTGGGACACAAGGTAGTGCATCCTCTGGTTCAATTCCTATTATAGGGGAGGATCAGGAGGCATAGGTGGCTTGGGATCTAGTGGATCTGGTGGATCTAGAGGTGGAGGTAACACAAGAGGTTTTGGATCTAGTGGGCATGGTCCTCATCAACCCCATAATATTTACATGGAGATATCACTTCATCTTCTAAAGTATAGGGGAATAGAATATGTTGTTGAGCATGTGCATATGTGTGAGATATTGTGGTGTGCAAAATAAATTACATCTTCGAGCGTAAGGCAAGTTAGTTTTGCAACTACGTTATAGGGACATAAGCATAATTGGTACATGAAGTTTGACCCTGATCAAACTTGTGTGGATTATACGGCGTTACGAGATGCTTTCATTAAATAATTTTATATCCCTAAGTTCAAGTAGAAAAGTATAAGCATGCTCAAGGATATCAAGTAGGGCACTACTAAGAGTGTTTGGGAATATGATGCTCATTTCAAAACACTCTTATCTAAACTATCATATGATATCCATGCAATTCAGCATGCACAGTGGTTTGTTGGAGGCTTGATCATGCCTTTTAGGAGGGTGCTCTCACATAATACTTATACGAGACCCGTGTGAGGTACTTGAAGCAAATCTTTGTGCATTGAGGTAGTCGGGAGCATAGACACTGGAGTGAGCCCATTCTTGGAAGCTCATATTGCAGCAATGGAAAAGTAGTTAGAGAAACTATCAGCCAATACAACACATGAGACACGCAGTGGAATTTGGTGCATAGATTGTGAAGTAGAGGAAATACTAAGGATAGTTTTCCTCATATATCAATGCGCTCCTTATTACTGGAATGTGAGATATGTCATTTAGACCATGATGCAAGCCATTTTCCATTGTTGTAATGCGCGATAAGAAAGAATGTGTCTTGCTACTGTAAAATTTTCCAATCCACAACTCACAATACTAAAGATTGCAGGTTGATTGATCATATCCATGATGCCATTGATATTGGTGTATGAAAACTAGAGTTTTGAATAACTCTAAGGATAAAAGTGAGAAACATGATCATGATCACACTCAAGGGTGTTATGATCAAAATGAAGGGCATTTTGAGGGAGGCCATGGTATGGATACCATGGTGGATTATAGGCCAAACCATGGTGGATGAAGTGAGAGTTCCCTCATGGAACATGCTATACATGCGGATCCCCGACCATTACAGGTGTGAATGTCCTTAGAACATTACTTGTTATTTTTGCAGAAAGAATCATAACTATGAAGAGTGCCTAGAATTATATGAACATTTGAGAAAGAAGCAAAAATAAGAGAACAAGGGCATAGGGATGGTTAGAATATAACATCATGGAAAACCAATGGATATTCGAAGTTAGCGGCGGATCTTGATATGCTATCTATGAAGATTACTACATGCACTAAGGTTGCGCATTCCAAATAAACATTGCAGTAGAAGCCTACCACTACTAAGGAAGGTTTTACATGCAAAATATCCAGACCCTACACATTAAAAGGAGGTTTATCAGGAAACCATGGAGGTACTTAAAAATCTGCAGGGTGAAATATAGTGTTTAAAGGAAAATTCACATAATTTAGAATAGAAGAAGGTAGCTAAAAATTTCCAGTCATATGTTGATGACCTGAAAGAAGTATGCAAGATGATGTGTCAAAGAATATTATTCCATTAATATGGATTTGGTAAAGTGAAACACTCCGTGCACTAGTATTAAGAATGGATGGAAAAATTTCACATGCTAATCTCCCTCCCCATAACTTGGATTATGACAAGGAGATCAATCTGAATGTTGTTGTGGATGGATGGATTTTAAGAAATATCTTGATCAACGTAAGTTTGGAAGTGAATGTGCTACTACTTTAGATGCATGGGTTCATATATGGGCAGACTTGCATTGTGTGCCATCTTCCTAATGTGATGTATATGTAAAATCGCACTAAGGCCGCACTAATTGGAGTATTGAAGGATGCATCCATTACTATATAGGGGACAAGTTTAGGGACTTTGAGGTCTTATCACTTCAGTAGATATCTTCCCAAAACTTTTTGGGCACCCTTAGTGCTATACAAATAATGTTGATCCATGGTTCAATAAGGGATATATTATTTTTGAGAACAAGGAAGAATGAGTTATTATCCCTTTAATAGATGGGAAATATGCACCTTATGTTGAGCCCTTAAGTGAAGAAGACCTGAACATAATTTATGTGTGCACCATTTGAGATTCAAAAGCATTTGATACATCTAAGGAATGAATTCTCCAATGTGATGATGCACTATCCATCAGTGATACTACAAGTATTTCTTGTGACAATTAGGCACATGGAACTTACAAGATGGTTAGGTGTGAGGTAAGAATCATAACTGTATATGTAAGTAGGCCGCACTGTGTTAGGCGGTTAGGTATTGTACACACCTTTGGAAAGGGAAACCTTGAGGTATTACGAGCCATGGAATTATAGTGGAAGGATCAGGTGGACAAGAAGGAATATGTTAGTTAATACCCTGTGTGGGACAGCATCACGTTGGTGGATGGTTCATAGGGAATCTCATAGAATGGAGAGAAGTGATAATTTCTCTATCAGCTTAGTTTCTCAGGAGTAATGCACCTACTCAAATCTATGAATATCATGTAATAATCTTATTGGAACTACATTTAGTAGTGTAAGAGACTCTAGACATATGGGTGGAAGATTTACCACCTTTTTGTGGGTGCACAAACTTTATTTCACCTTGCGAGGCTATGCTGATCATGCTTGGTATTTTTATGTGAAATTGCATAAAGAGGCGAAAATTGGTGAAAGACTTGATTATAGGAATGATCCAGGATGATGAAGAACTAGAAAATTTGGACATATATCATTCAGAGGGTATGTGTAAGGTCTTAGATAGTTCAAATGAGAAGGCATGTTCCTACCATGAACCTATGAAGATGATGAAAGTAAACATTGGCAAAGATATTGAACTAAGAGGGCCATAATTAGAGATTATTAGTCTTGACTCGAAGTGGCTAAGATAATTGAGTTTCTACGTGACTTCTAGGACTTATTTCTTAGAGGATACCATGATTTAAAAGGCATGCATGAATCCTTAGATGAGATGAAATTTAATTAAAGGAAGGTGTGCCCGGTTAGGAAGAGACCTTACCAGATGAATCCTAACCTGTGTGTAAAAGTTAAAGAAGAAATTGACAAGATGTTGAACTCTAACATCATTGAGCCCATAGAGGAATTAGAGTGGGTTATCCCTATGGTAATCAACATAAAGAAAGATGGAAGAATCATGATTTGTGTGGACTATATGGAGTTTAATACTATGTTTTCATTGATCCATTCCCTACACCATTCACTTTGAAGAAATATTGGAACGTGTTGCAGGGCGTGAAATTTACTCTTTTACCAATGGATTTTTTGGGTATCATCAAGGATTTCAAAAGAATATCAAGAGAAGATAACTTTCACCATTGAATGGGAAATTTTTGTATACATGGTGATGCCCTTTAGATTGAAGAACATGCCTACAATATTTTCATGCATTATTGTTCAAGCATTCTAGAATTTTATTCAAAAATTCTTGCAGGTTTAATTGGATGATTAGATCGTGTATGGGCTCAACAAGGATCATTGTGACAATTTGAGGTTAATGTTTAAGAGGTGTAGACAATTAAACATCTCTCTAAATATCAATAAGAGTGTAATTTCTACACCTTTTAGAACTTTTCTAGGGCATATCATCTGCAAGGAGGGTTTGTTAATAGATCCAACAAAGATTGTAGTCATTTTAGGCTTGGAGGAACCCACCAGTTAGAGTGAGGTGCACAGATTCTTGGGCCACACAGGGTATTATAGAAAATTTATCAAAGGATATGCTAATATTTTTGTGCCCTTAGAAGATTTATTAAAAGGTAAAGGGAATTTCTATTGGGGAGAACCGCAACAACATGCATTCAAAGCACTAAAGGAGAGGCTTACTACGACGCCTATTTTATGTTTTCCTTCATGGAATATACCCTTTCATGTACATGTGGACACCTCTGGCATGGCCATTGGCATAGTTCTATCTCAACATAGAGAAGGTATTATAGATCATTCTATCTACTTTAATAGTAGAAAGTTTTCTCTGTGTAAAACAAAATTATACAACTACGGAAGCGAGAGGCTTTTTCAATGATCTACGTGCTACATAAGTTCATATAGTACTTGCTAGAAACACCTTTTTGTTCTATACAAATCACATGACATTGAAATACTTGGTGAATAATCCCATTTTACAGGGGCACATATGTCGATGGGTTATATTATTCTAAGATTTTGACTTTACAGTTGTGGTAAAGCCAGGTAAAAGCAATTTTGGCCTAGACCACTTATCAAGGATTCAATCAAGAGAGGACATGTAGAGTATTGAAGATACAATGTTGGATGCATAGTTATATAGGTTAAACCACACACCCTTAGAGTTAGAGGATATTTTTGTCTTTTTACACACAGGTATGGCGCCCGAAGGAATGAAGGCCTTGGAAAAGAAATAACTTTGTAATTCACACCACTCATTTCATGTTTGATCAATGGAGACTTATAAAACTAGGATGAGATGAAGTATTGCATCGGTGTGTACTAGAGCATGAGCATACAAAAATTATGGAGGAGGCTCATGGTGGTATTGTAGGTGGAAACTATGCAAGGGATGTCACCACATGCAAGATTCTACTAGTTGGTTTATGGTGGGAGACCTTGTACAAGGATTGTAAAGAATATTACAAGGTGTGTGATCACTATCAGTGCCTTGGAAAACCTAGGCAGAGAGATGAAATTCCTTTGAGGCCTATTGCTAGCAAAAACATTTTGAGAAATGGGAAATAGACTTTGTGGGTCCTATTTCCCCATCCATCACAGAACTAGATCACATTATATCATCACTTGTATATATTATCTTACAAGGTGGACACAAGTGACACCTACAAAGGATTATAAAATAGGACCAACAAAAGGTTATTGTGGGAAAATATTCTTACCAGGTATGGATGTCCTTTAATTTTGAAAGTGATAGAGGCACTCATTTCCTTAAAGATACCATCAAGATATTATTGGATGAATTTATGGTTGCACACCATAAGACAACACCTTATCACCCTCAAGAAAATAGGAATGTTGAGGCTTTCAACAAGATATTGAGCCAAACTTTGAAAAATAATTATGATGTTGGAAAGAAAGACTTGGATGATAAATTTTATATTGTGCTTTGGGCATATAGAATAACCTAAAAATGGTTGAAAAGGAAACACTCTTTTAGTTGGTGTTTCACGCAGAGGAAGTTTTCCCATGGAATTTATTTTACCTTCTTTGTGTATTTCGTGGGTTACAACATTTTAGACTACATATGTTTGGGTCACATTGGATAAATACTTAGGTGTAAGGAAGCATGGGTAAGGGAGATCTATGATAGATAAGTAGTGGCACACTAGAAATTTATGACTAAGGCATAAAATTTTAAGGCATGAGAGATTGGGGCGCGGGATAAAGAGGCACAAAATGTGCTCAAAGGGAATTAATTTTGTGTACGGTGGTAGGTGGAGAAATTAATGAAGGGTATTTTTGAAACTTGGTTTAAATCCAGTGTTTGCAATGGCATTTGTTACCTTGCGATTGAAGAAAATTGAGAAGTGCAAAGAAGAGATGGAGACAACGAGGAATCTACATAATGAGTAAACTGTCATTTTTCAAACCACGTTGTTTAGCATCCAGTACCGAAGAAGGATTCAAGTGGTGAGTACGTGTGCGTAATAGAGGGTGACTTAGGTTTTGTTTACAAGACAGCCTAGGTTTTTCATTCACACTCACATGATCGAAAGGAACGATAGCACCTGCAGAGCTCCGATTATGGAGGAGGTTGATGACCCAATAGAGGAGTGGTTGGTTGAGATGTTATATCTGGAAGAAGTTATTGAGGGGTGGCCATGGACAATAAATATTACACAGTGTAGGGTTTCATAAATTAACCACCGCACTAAGAAATGCTTCAAGGACGTCGTAGAAATTTTTTACAAGAATACAAATTGGCGGTATGCAAATGACACTATGGTTTTGGATGCCTCCATGAAGAGGTTACTTGAAAGCGTAGGGGTCATGCAAATTTTGTAATTGACACATTTTGGGGAAGCCCGAGTAGTTGTCAGATCGATGGTTCATGTTGCACATCCATGAAGAATTTTTCTATTTCACGGGTAGGATAATGAGAATCACTACCAAGTTGATTGGGAAGGTGACAAGGTTACACGACTTGAGCTCGGATATCATTAAAGATATAACATATGATGAGGTAATTGATTCCATGGCCACCCTACATCAGTATAAGAAGGGGGTCGAGCCTTCAAAGTAACCAACATTGCAGACATGGCCACCAAGGTTGCAGGCAAAGACACCTGATGACAGAAGTAAGTTGGGTGCCACTAAATGGTGGAATGAGGTGAATATGTGTTGGTTACATATAACACATAAAATGGTCAAGAAGACATTTCAACATTGTCGAGTACATCATAGAAATCTTGGTGAATGAGGCGTGCTTCCAAGCAGATAAAGGTGAGAATATTACTTGGGGTGTAATCCTATTATTGATTGTATTTAGTGAAATTAGAGTACCCAATGGACCTAGGGATAACATTTGGGAGTTTTCATTGGAAAATAAATCCCCAGTGAAGAAATTTTACAAATACACCCTACATGGAACTATTTCTAAAGCATATAAGGAGTGACTCGGGAGTTGGTTTAGGAGGTTGTGCGGGGCATTTGATGGAGAATGTCGTATTATCCGTAATTTTCCCAAAGTACTGAATGGAGAAGTTGAGTTTGCAGTCTGGAAATTCAGCTTAGGAGCTTCCATATGCAATCGGACAAGTAAGAGCCCATGGTGTAAGTTTCCCTTTGCTTTTACTACCAGATATTTCAAGGATTCAGTGAATAGGTTCCACAACATGCGTAAGCTCCAGTTTGACATGGATAAAGTAGATGCAGATATCCACATTCTGTGTAAGACTTATGTATGGCTAGGGAAAGAGGCCTATGTGGAAACCATGGAATCAAGAAATGTGCACATCACTCTAAGAGTTTGGCCATAGGAAAAATTTTAAACCGCATGCACGTACATTTATCTGAGGCCAAGGTTCAAGGATGGCAAGGTGGTGAAGGGCATGGATATGACACTCCCAAGACCTCCAAAAAGTGGCATACCATGGGAACATCAAGGAAAGATTCCTCTGTACCCCTAACTTAGGAAGATCTAGTGGCTACAAAGTTGGAGAACATCCTGGAGTAGGAGGAACTAGAGAAAAACCCCAAAATTGTGCATACCAAAAGAGTTCTGTGAAAAAGGCACACATCCAGAGACACTAGCATAGGGACTTCGTAGCCGGTAAGAAGATCACCACGTGTAACTCCTGTGAAGAATGAGGAAGAAGAAAGGAGAAAGTTTCAAAATATGTTCCTGTAAAGGATAGTGAGGAGGAAGATTCCCTTAGAAAAGCACGTAGAATAAGGAGGACACCCCTAACGTTGAGATGCAGGAGGATGAAGATATTGGGGACCCAGTCGTATATGAAACCATTGATGATAGTATGAGTACCCATGAGAAACACTTAGGTGAAGGGGAAAGTAGCGTCGGTGGGGATACAAAAGTTCTAGAATGCCCCGCACCTAAAGGAGAAGAGAAAGAGGGAGAAGTAAACCAAAATGTCGGAGGCACCTGTAACAAGATGGAGGCATGGTTGTCACAATAAGAAGAGGTTGGTCTATTCATGAGGACGTTGGTGAACACACAGGTGGGCATAATGATGAAGAGGCAGTGGGAACTCAAAATTTGGGCTACTTGGATGACCAAGAAAAAATCATTGCACCCGCTTCCAGAGCACCCTACCCAATATACAATTGTATGGCTGGGATTGGATGGACCCTAGAAATGGCCAACATATGCACTCACAAGTAGCTATCTGGAGCATGTAGACTCACATGGATGATCCTGAATTTGATGTTTATAAGGAGGCATGTAGCTCAAAGAAGATGAGGAAGGTGCCACATACATGCCATATGACCATCAAACCCATGCAATTTTCTGATGAACAGGTGAGTAACACATTGGTTAAAGTGTCCACTAAAGTAGCGCACTAGAATATTGATAAGGAAGCAACAGTATGGGAACTCCTAGAAGATAAGAAAGATAAGGACAGAAAAATCAAATGAATCTCCCAAGAATGAGATAATGCAGGGTAGAGGCACGAATGTCAAAAATATGGATGAGTAGTTTATCGATGAAATCTTGCAGAAAAGGCCCGATTTTTAGAAGGTGTCAGAGGATTTCAAGTCAAAACTGCATTACCTCCGTACAACAGTTTTTTTTCTTTTAGAGGATGAACCAATACGCCTCCCTAAACCAAAGGATGTTATAGAAGAAGCATTAAGGGCTAGCTATGAGGTTGTTTTGCAAGCCATAAAATATGAAATGAAGAAGGTAGATACAATATTGGCCATGTGTACAACACCTAATAACTTAATACAGGAAAGGAAAAAGGTAGAGGAGTGTAGTTCCACTTCCCTTTGACACCTTTTGATGCTTATTTTGATATTGTGATTACATCAGAGACATTATTATGTTTTGATTTAGTATGTTGTTAGATATTGATCATGAATTATTGTTGATCTTGATTTGATTATGATGCATGATGATTATTAGAGACACCTTATATGTAGATGATGATATATTATTTGACATGGATGTTTCATGGATGTTGTTCGGACATATGATTTTGGATATTATGAGTAGATCTAGAAATGGATATTTTATGATGATGATATAGTTGATTGATTAAAAATGCAAAGGATGTAGTTGTTACTTCGATGTTGTAATTCATTTATATAGTTAGTTTTGTGATTTCATTTATATCATGTTGGATGTTCTGATATGGCCACGAGGCCAAAGGAGGTATTTGTATTTTGTAGGTTAAAAATATCACAACAAAACATCGGGGGATCGGAGACCAACCACAATGGAATTCTAGGTGAATTCGACAAGGTCACCATGGCAACTTGTTTTGTGTGTGTGTGTGTGTTGTATTTTTGTTAGGGATTCCCATGGGGGGGATTTCCTTTATATGTGACCATGGGTTTGTGTATTTTATAAATGTGGGTAAATTTTATTTATTTTGAATGTATTTTATTAGTGATGTGTTCCTTTATTTAATTATGTTTTGGAGAATTAATGTGAGAGAAATTGGGATATGGGAAAGTAATTATAAGAGCATTGGTTGTTGTATTAAATATGTAAGGGATGTGTAAGTTGTGTAAGAGTTTGTGTAAGTCCATTTTGGAGTATGAAATACTCCACCTCCATGACAAATTCGAATTTTCCTTAGGGGCTTTTTTAAAGGCTTGTGGGACAAGTAAAACTTGTCCCATGCCTCTAAATTTAATTTACCAACCATACTTATGGTTGGAGAAGTGATTTGTGACTTTTTTAATGAATTTTATTAATCATGTTGCTTTGTTTTGATTGCACTCTCTTACATTTTATTTATTTTGTTGTCCCTTGAGGTGTGGGCTTTTTGGAGTGTGTAAGTAACTTGTCATATTTTCACCCACCTCTTTATTGTGCTTGGGAGAATGGATTTTGTCTTTTGTGTTTGAATTGGAGGATGTGTGATGTGGCATCCTACATGGATCCACATCATCCTCTTCTCTTCCCTCTTCTATATAATTCAAACTCTCTTCTTGTTTTGGGGTTGTTGAATCATTTTTGCAACTTCTTTGGGGTGCATTTTCTTGTGTTGGAGCTCTTGTTTTTGGAGGAAGTTTGGAGAAAGCTTTGCATGCTTGGGAGATTGTTGTTTTGGACTGTGTTTTTGGCCTTTGAAAGCTTGTTGTTGGAAACAAAAGTTACCATGGAGAGGTAGGAATTTAACTCTCTTTTCATGCTGTTATTTTCTTATTGTGTTGTATGAATGGAGAATGTTTGTTTTATTTATTGGTGGTTCGGTAGACTACCATAGGGATGGTGTAGGAGAAGGATATGGGGAATCCATGTGGGGGGCATAAGGGAATGCCATTGGCATCAAAATTTTGTTGAGGAGTTCGGGTTTGGGATCCACCATGGAAAAGAAATAGCTTGCATTTCTTACTTTGGGGTGGGCATACGGAAATCTGTAGGGGGCATAAAGGAGGGATTTGTGGGGGCATAACGATGTGTGTGGAATGAATTATTTTCGTGGGTTGTTCTAATGGATTCCCAATTCCCAATGGGAGGCCTAAGTAGCTTCCCCATAGACCTTGCTCCTTTGGCTTGCATGATCAAGCCTCGAGTTTTGTTTTGGATTGTTTTTCAATTACAGATTGTAAATTGTTGTGTTGTTTGGATTGTGTTTTATATGTATTATGCATGTTGAAAGAATGTTGTGTGTTATGGAAGCCAATTGTTTCCATGGGTTGAATTACACCTCTTATTGTGTTTTGGTTGGGGCTCGGGGGCCAATGATGAAGGAAGGCTTCTTTCATTGGATGTCTTGGTTGGGTGGAGAGCGTTTCCTTTCCCCCTCTTTTGTTGTGATCAACTTGGAGAAGGAGAAAATGTGCATGTTGTTTTCTGGAGCAAAGGAAAATGCAGTTTGACAGTCCCTTGTGAAAACATATTCATTTGTAATCCTTTCCCACTTGTTGTGGATGAAATTGTAATATGTATTTGTGAAGAAATATGTATGTAAATTGATTATGAAGTTATATATTTGAATTGTGAAAGACATTTATATCTTGTTTTGTTATTGGAAAGAAACAGAATTTTGTTATTGCATTCAACATGGAAAGATGTAAAGATTTATAATTGAAGTCAATAAAGAGTTGAAAGACATTTTTTCATATGCATTGTTGGATTGAATTCAATGTTTCATTGTATGACAAAAGAGATAGTTAGATCTCTGTTTGGAAAGAGAAAATGTACGTGAAACAATGTTGTATTTTTGTATTTTGGGAATGTGTATGATTGAAATTTAGTATTTGCTTTGGATTCAGAATGGTGGTTTATAAACAACTGAATGTATTAGATTAGTTTAGAAATGAAATGTCACATTTGAAGGATAAAATTTGATATACAAATTTAAAAGAAATAGATCTATGTTATAAACTTTAAAACTGGAAAGTAAATTTAAATAAAATGCACATGATTCGGATGTGGACTTAATAACCAACTTGAAAATGATATAGTTTATTATGCTTTAAGACATCAAGGAACTCAATTGACAAAGAAAACTTAAGAAAACAATTTTAAATATGAAAAATCGAACCCAATTCCCTTCCTCAGCCTTTTTCATTGTCAATTGATGGAAAAATTTCAAATTGGAATCAATTGAGAAAATTTACTTCCTAAAATACTTTAAACCCTCCCTAGAGCAATCCTCCATGTCTATTTGGCATGTTGAGTGAAGGAGGAGATCCAATTTAATCAAATTTGAAAGTTGGAAATTACCACTTGGATTTTAAAATCCTGCATATCCTATTTGCAAAATTAAACCTAAACATTATCAAAATGTAAAATTTATGTTTTCTGTGCAAAGAGGGCATCGAGAGATTTCTAGAAAGTCCTCGTTTTCCCAAAACTGAGCTTTCTAGCAAAATTTATGGCACTTTGAAGTTTTTACGCCTTCAAGCGGGAAAATTTGGGAAATTTTTCTGGCGAGGCCCGCGGCGAAAAATTCCCGTTAAAATCCTTAGGAAAATTTTAATTTTTTTGTTCGAGAAATTTTTGAATTTTTTTCCTCCACTGGCTCACATCCAATCGAGGTGCCACATGTCCTCAAGGGGCAAGCAGGCGGAGGCACGACATTATTTTGTCTTTAGGACCTTTTTAAAATTTTGGAAAATTTTTCCTTCTTGCCCCACCTGCCCGTGGCTATCACAGTCGCCATGTGGCGGCTAAAGATGGCGTGTGGGTGGAGGGTGGAACCATGCAAGATCTTTTTGATTTTGAAATTTGTTTGGGAAAATTTCCCTTAAATCTTCCATGGCCCCGCATTCCCACCCTACTTCGGTGATGACCCTCTCGCGGACGCGCGTAGACCCACGTGCGCCTTTCATCCCCTTATCTCCCCTTTGGCAAAATTTGCCAAATCTCCATGCCACTCCACCTGTCTCCCTCTTCCTTCTCTCTATAGAAAATTTTTGAGCGCCACGTGTCCTGGTGGACCCGTCGAGGCCAAATTGGTTTTTCTTCCCCTTTGGAAAAATTGCCACAAGGCTCCGTCACTCCGCCCTTCCCTTGTTTTCCGACGATGACTTTGAGGCCGCCACATGTCCCAGAGGATGCACGGAATCGCGGGTGCAAATGAGAATTTTATCCCATGCGAGGAAAGTTCCAAACACCACCCGTGACTTGCCAACCCGAAATTTTCTCTTTACCCACGCTTGACACATGTCCCCTTGGGGAAAATTCGGTCCCTAAAGTCCGCCTGTCCATATCTTGAGTTTTTGAAGGAGTTAGGAGGACTTCTTTATATCACTAGGAAAGGTGAGAAAATTTCCTATCTAATGGGAATTATTTAGGGAAATTTTGAATGTATTAATCATGAGAAAAATCAATTTGAAACTCTGAACTTGTTAGAGAGTGGGTATGGGGTAGATTACTCCCTGAACCTAACTGAAACTCCTAATCCTAAAATGTGAACCTTGTGACCTCTAATAATTTTTTTTAAGGAAAATTATGTTCTTGTAATTTTATACTTGTTCGTAACACGATAGGGTCAACTATTGTCTTACAACTTGGTTGTGGACATTTCTAATTAAAAATATATATTCTTTAATTTTCTAACTAATCCTAGGTTGTTTCTTGGGTCTCAAGTGGCTTGTTTTAACGGGCATCACAAGGAGAATGAAGTTATACATGCAAAGAAAGGATGAAACAATGGGGCACATAGAATGAGTTACCTTGGTAGATACAAAATGTGACATGTTGGATGCTACAAGGAAATAGCACATGGATCGATCAAGGGCATTGAGAAGCTCATTGTTGTGAAGATGGATGTCATGGAAGGGATGGTCTCAGGTATGGCCAACATCCTTAGAATTTTGAAAAGTGAGGGTAGAAACATGACTCTAGATGAGTTAGATGGCATCATTATGGACATCCCTAACAAGGAAAATGCAACACTTAAGGAATGGTATGAATTTGAGGGAGAAATTTAAAGTGAATATCCAGAATTCATTCTACTAGAAGAAGAAAAGGGTACACAATAAGACGACTCACCATATTCTTTATTATTTGTTCTTTCATTCATTTATCCTATATTCTTTGGAGTGACAAGGTGATTACCCATTGTTGGGGTGGAAATCCATTTTAGTGTGGGGTAATGTTGGATGAAAAAAATGGCCTAAGTGTTGGGCGTGTGAATGTAGGGCATTGGAAGAGCGCATGGCGCTACAATATATCTGAAGCACCCAGGATCAGGACTTAGTCATTTCTATTTTAAAGGCTATTTTTGGAGTTAGCATGCTGAGAACACAAAGACATGAAGACTTGTGGTCCATGCAATGGTATTTTGGGAACAAGAAACAACTAAGTGCCATGCATAGTTTAAGATAATAATAGGATTTCTACTCAAATTTAACTATAGGAAGTCTATTCTTAAGAGCACTTGCATGTTGTGCATCCTTTTGTAAAGGCACATGGCTATTATTAGCATGTGACCTATTTTGAGAAGTGCATGGGTGGTGAAGGGAAAGTCCCCACCCTATATATATGTATTGATTTTCATGTTTTTGTGTGAAAAATTGTAGAGTTATGTTGTTGGTTTTATTGCGCACATGACTCATGGAGATATTTATGTAATGTAAGAAGCTTTTGTGTTTTACAGTATTTAATACAATGGTTCATATTGGCTGGATAATGGTGTTAAACATGACTGAATCTAGTGCTTTCTGGTAAATCTTGTTATAGTCATTGTTTAGTTCATCTTACATATACTCTAAGATATATATCTGGTTTATGCACTATGTGTTTTTTACTATTGGTAATGAATCTGAATACCTATATGCACCATCATGCTAACATTCTATATAAACAACTCTAAAGAGGGACCTGGTTCCTTTACGTGCTTTAGGTGAGCACTCACTTACACTCGAGTTATATGAAAGTGCACTTGGGTTATTCACGGTGAATTCTAGGTGCATCGGGAAGATAACCAACTGAAATTTTCTTATATATATAAAAAAATCAAGATTTTAGTGAAGCACAAACTTCATAAGGAACACCAACCCCTAATTGTTTTAGCACTAACTAGACTTTAGCAAGCACCTACTTGCAAGGAGGCTATAACCCCATGATTTAGAGAAGCACCAACTCCATAAGAAGTTCTAACCCCTAGGGTTTTAGAAAGCACCAATATTTCAAGGAAAAGTAAGCACTAACTTATCCACCTAAGAATTTTCTCCACCTTCTTCTTGTTGCTTTATATCAACAAATAATGGATTTTTTTTTCTCTTCTTATCTCTTTTTCTCTTCTTCATCTTGGTATGATCTTAAACTATGATATTTCAGTCACTTCAACATGCTCTCAAGCTTATAATCCACACTTTTATCCTTAAACATTCATATAATTTTTTTACTCTTGGAGACGCACAAAGCGGCTTTCTTGCTTACTCGCACATACTTATCCTTCACTAGGTCATATGAATAAACTGATATTCATCACCTATAGGATATTCTTCATGAAATCATTACACTCCTTCTTTGTTCTACATTACATTATTCTTATCAAACATACAACCTTTAGCTCACTATATCTCCATATCCTTCTCTAGCTCAAATAAGCCTAATTAGCCTTGTTTATATACATGACACAAGAACACATACCACTTAGGTTAGCAATGATGGATGATAAAACACTATAAAAACATGAATAAAGCATGAAATATTCACAAAAATAATCCCTTTGGTATTTTATATCTCAATTTGGCTCATACTTCTTCATTGGGACTCAAGAAAGCCTAATTCAACTAGGTCTATCCACACAATGATGCAACTTGACATATTTGAGAAACTATGAGCATCTCCAAAGCTTAAGAACCTTCCAAATATTTTTTAAAGACCTTATATTACCTCCTTCATGCTTAGAGATCTCTGCACTAACCATATTTTCCATGAAAGTACCTCAAGAACAATCGCCTATTAGACCAAAGCCATACCCAATAAGTTTGTCTTGCAAGATGAAACTTGTAGTACCTTGGACAACTCAACCATGACCAAATAAACAAATGAATAGGTACATCATGACCTTATTCACATCACCACATTTTTGTACCACCATGAAACAAAGAATATGGACTCAAGAACAACTTTACAACTTGGTTACAGAATTATCAAACCGCACAAAAACTAGTATTAAGAAATAAACCTCATATGACCACTTAGAGGATAGAACTTGTCTATAAATAATCATAGGCATGTATTATAGGTCCTAAAATTCATCCACCATGAATTTAGATACTTTTATTATACAACATGTGAGAGAGACATCAATTTCTTCATAAAAAGGCTTTGTACATGTACTTTTTCACACTCTTCCGACAAACAAATACCACTTGGATAAGTATGGGAGAGTCCTCTACATGATATAATCATAAAAATTGCTAAAAAAATCAATTCAGATCTATTTTTATAAAAATATTTCCTATCAACTTCATGTTAGGGTTTTAGAAGGGTTTATGAGTGGTTTTGGTGTTAAGATTTGTTCATAAAGATTTGGGCCTTAAACCTAAAAAATGACATTAAAATTTATCTATAACCCTTCCCCTCTTTTCTTGAAGAGATAATACTCCCACACATATTTTACATGTGACAACAAGCATCAAAATTTCACATTGATACGGAATTCTCAATTCCAAGAACTCGAGAAGGCCAAAAAATTCCATGTCTTACAAAATCTTTCAATTATGAACGTGAAACTTTGCCAAAACACCTATATCAACATACAACACCACTATACATGATCAAATTTGCATTATTATACTTGAAAAAGATCATTATACTTCATTATGACAAGATTTATTAAGAACTAGGTCTAGGAGCAGAACTCAAAACTACTTTCCATGCAATATCCTCCAAGTTCGAGACCTCAAAACTTCATTAAAAAATCTAAAAAAATTCATACCCCTTAAAAATATCACATGTTCATACATGCCTTGAAAATTGAACCCCATACATGTTTTCTTTGTATTTCCCTTCAAACAATGTTCAAACGTAGGTCTTCTTACTTAAATAGGTCTTGATCCAAACCGTTGGTGTGTGTGTGACATGTATAGTCATCATCCACATCACCTAGTGAGTCATCTCACCTTGTGAGAATCATAGGTCTTAGGAATTCAAATGACAAGTGGCAAATTCAGTCATAGAATCTATCATTGTCATTTGTGTCGGTCATCGTTGTCGGTGCGTCATAGGAGTTACATTCTTTATTTGGAATTATAACTCCTCCTTTAGTGGCGTCATACGTCGCCAATGGCGTCATTGATTCTCTTTCCTTATTTAAGCATGGGGGTTACACATCACCTCTAGTTGTACTTCCTTTTTTCAATCTATGAGAATGAGCAGACCTATTTTCTTACTTGCATTTTCTTTCCATTGATTCGAATCTTGCTTATTATGTTGGAGCTTGACGTTACCATCGGAGTGCAACTACATTGTGGTGCATTGTTTTCAACATCGGTTCTCATTTTTCCCTCTTTCATGGTATCAGAAAGCTAGTTTTGGTAAATGTGCACTCTTCATTTCTCAGTTGTTTATTACTTCTAGTTTCTTCTCATTTCCTTGTGCAAGTTTTTTCGATTATTATTTTGGAATTGTATTGCTCACCTCGTATTGAGGTTTCAGCGATTCAAGTTTGAAGGTATTTGGTTGGTTTGCATTATCATATTGTTGAGTTCTTGATTGCCTCTATTCACATGAGCTTGGTTTTGGCTTGGCGTGGACTTGTGGTTCCTTCTTGGTTCATGTGTTTGAGTTATTTGGGTGTTTCAGGCTTTGCATGAGCTAGTTTCGGTCTATTACAGTTTGAGGCTACATTTCAGAGGTTGCAGATCCGTGTTTTTTCATAACGGTGGGTTCAACATTGGCTTGGTGGATTGTTTGGGTTGGCTCATTTTTAGCTCGGAGGGTTGCTCGTTGGTTTACTAGCTCATCCTTTGCATCGATTTGGAGGCCTCGCTTGTGGTCCTGTGTGCCACGTTACATTGGATTTTTCATTCCTTCAACTCTTCTTGCATTGTTCATTACTCGGGTTTAGCTTGGTTTGACGTATTGGTAATTTTTTGGCATTGGCATTCAAGCAGTGATTAAGTGTCCGATTTGTTCTTTTGCGTGGTTGTTCCTGCCACCACTCAAGATCTTGTTGAATATGCTCCTACATATGCTCAACCCACGCTAACCCCGCCCGAGTCTTGATCCTCAGTAACACTTTGTATGTGCCCATTCAAGCAAAGTGGTTATTGTTTTACAATAGGCTCAGAATGAGCATTTTTAACCGTGACTCAACTCCTTTGGAATGTTTTTTTGGATTCTACTCAAACTCGTGTAGACCTTCTGATCATTGCTGCGTCAAATCTTCTACCTACGTTCAACATCGACCTCTGGCATTTTCTCCTCTACTCGACTATTTCTCTATAGCTACTTCCACAGAGATCCACGTGGCTTCCATACACGTGGCCACCATTTGCATTAGCTCCAAATCCATTACATTTTTCCTACACCGTTACACACAGTAGTGGTCTCCACACGGTTTCTCTGGGATTTTCTTGTCTCAGTTAACACCGCCTACCGAGGTGATATTTCCTTTTGGTGTTGATTATTAAAATCATTATCACCTTTCAAACTACTAGGGTTAAGACCTTTTTTAAATGTTTTAAGGTGTTAAAAACATTTCATTTTATTGGCATTATAAAATTTGGGTTTTGGCTTGTATTTATTTACCTTCCTACGAGCGTCGAAGACGGAGGGTGAGGTCCAGGGGTTGGCAGGAGGCTAATCCCCCTCGCAATAAAAATAAACCCTATCTAAAATTTGATGTCATTTCCAATGAGCATACATACAATACCCTTTGCATGCATTTAGGGAACTTTTTAAATCTATTTTCAGGCTTATTTGCATTTTTCCATCAGTTACGGGAATTGTTTTTTGCTATAACTTTTGACTCATTTGCTCAATTTTGAGCACTTCTTTAGTCAAATTTACATGTTTTTTCGCACTCTAGTTGATGGGATTATCAGTTTTGTAAATGCACTATTTTATAAAGTGCCACATTCTGGGGGGTGTCTTTATATTGCTTAATTCAGCCCTTTTTCTTGAGCTTTGTTCTATCCCTTTTATTGCTTGTGCACTTGTGAGCACGTCCGCCACAGTATTACAGTAAAGGGATTCTTTTGTGTGACATGAGAAGCTATTTATCACAATGATTTCTCTTCCCCTTCTTATTTTCCCTCATTCTTGTGCTTGCTTACAGTGTCAAACTGTTGCACCCAATGAACCTTGATTGTTGTCTCCACTCTTGCATGTTATTACGTTGATTGCAAGGTGAGTGACAGACTGGTTCTCAACACACAATCGCATCTAGTTGTAATCAACGCACTAAACTATAAAGTGCCACAAAAAGGGGGTTAAACTTGTGTTCCTTGGAGGCTCCTCTCATCATGGACATTGAATTTCATCACTCGTTGTTCAACTAGGACCAGGAAACTACCTACAATGGAAGAATGGGATACTCGATCATTGTATTATGTACAATTTGTTACCACATCTTCTTGGGTTGGCACTTGAACCTATTGACCACATTCATCACCAAAATTGGTTGAACAAGAATGATATGGCATACGGGCTTCTTTGTCTTACTATACCAGAGGACCTTCAACATCGATTAGAATTCATCGAGTTTGCACACCGAGCTTGGACCTTCATTCGAAATTTTCATGGAGACTTTGATCCTCCTTCATCTAGTTATGGATCTTATGATGATCTTGCATCCATGGAGGAAAGTGAGTTCACCAATACTTTTTCTTACGAAGGGCCACCCACACATATTTCTTCGTGTGATGACAGTTCCACTGACACAGACTCGCTTGGTTCTACTTCTGATGACGAGGATTGTGCACCCAGTTCTGATGTCAAGAGTACTATAGAGGACTCTTCTCCTCCTCTCACTATTCTAGAGAGTGTTGACACATCCCACATCTCATCAGATATCAAGCAGTCTCCTATACAGTCTCATACAGTCATCACCCACCTCTTTTCCACCTTTAGTGTTTGAGGCCCCTTTCACTCCTCCACCTTCATTGGATGACTCATACCTATCTGACATCGCTCTTTTGTTTGTTGAGCCCCCTCATTGGGACAAGTATCTACTCCTGACCTTAGTCATCTTTTCAGCAGAGTACACTTGTGATGTACTATAGGTTCCTCATCCATCTACAAGTATTTCAGAGGAGTTCATCATCTCCGTTGTTGGGAGTGCCCCTTCTGGGACTCTTACCACTTCCACTTTTTGGAGACCTTCATTGATCCACCCTTGCTTGTGGATCCATTTTTTGTTGTGGGGATGTTTTTGCCTTCACATCAGTTGGACATCCTTTCTACAGTGTTCCCCTTCTTCACTTTGACAATTCTATGCACGTGGCATTACCTTCGGTTCCTTGGTGCTCACTTGCTAGACCTATGTCACACTTTTGTGGACCAGACTCAGAGTTCTTTGTGTTGCTACCTTTAGTTTCCTTTGTGGAGTGGGAAGACTTCCAACACATCATTTTTGTCCTTCCTAAGGGCAGGCACACAGTTTGGTGTGGATGGCTCTTCTTCAGTCCAGAGGCAGAGGATCTCATCATCGACATTCTTCTGGGAGACTTCTTAGAGTTTTAGAGTTTAGATCCATCCATGGCATCTTTCGCATCCATCTCATCTCCATCTTCTTCTTCTTATAGGAAGATGTTGTTTGTATATGGGTACCTTATCGGGCCTTTAGTTGTCGGGCCCCATTGACACATCTTTCTTAGTTGTCTAGGGGAGTCTTCTTTTCTATTCTGGCTTACCTTGACCTCTTCCTCAGCTTTGATGAAGGGGGTGTTGGTGTGTGTGACATGTCTAGTCATCATCCACATCACCTGGTGAGTCATCTCACCTTGTGAGAGTCATAGGTATTAGGAAGTCAAATGACAAGTGGCAGATTCTGTCATAGAATTTATCATTGTCATTTGCATCAGTGCGTCATAGGAGTTACATTCCTTATTTGGAATTATAACTCCTCCTTTAGTGGCATCATATGCGTCAGTCACGTCATATGCATTAGTGGCGTCATTGATTCTCTTTCCTTGTTTAGGCATGGGGGTTACACAACACCCCTATTTGTACTTCCTTTTTCTATCTATGAGAATGAGTAGACATGTTTTCTTACTTGCATTTTCTTTCCATTGATTCGAATCTTGATTATTATGTTGGAGCTTGACGTTACCATCGAATGTAATTGCGTTGTGGTGCATTATTTTCAACATTGGTTCTCGTTTTCCCTCTTTCATATACACATTTTCTCATGCATTCTAAACCTTGTTTTCACGCTCACACAATGTCAAACAACCCTCTACATAGATGTGACATCTCACTCTCCAAGAAAACATGCTCAACTCTTCTCAAAAGGTCTTCTTCATATCATTATTGAACCGAGAATTAGGCTTCTCAAGCACATGATTTTCTCCAACAAGGCATCATTTGACATCATTGTAATAATCTCAGCACTTCAAGACATTAATG
Organism: Taxus wallichiana var. yunnanensis; assembly: GCA_018340775.1. Lineage (NCBI taxonomy): Eukaryota > Viridiplantae > Streptophyta > Pinopsida > Cupressales > Taxaceae > Taxus > Taxus wallichiana. Next base: position 372,689,565 of record CM031235.1, read on the forward strand.
ACATCATCAATAAAATCCTAATGACCTATGACATCAGCATCATCCACTTGACATCAATGAAAACTCTTCAACACACTTTTAGGTCCTCCTTGTATCCTTTACACCTTAGGGGAAATGGGGACAATAGGATTAAAAAGTGTGACCGGGTTTGAGCTCATGAGAGGGGGACAAGGTGGAAGGAAATTTTGTGCATCCTAGGTGTAGAAGTTATGAGGGTTGATCCATGAGAAGTTTTCCATGAAGGGGGTCAAAAATTTGTGTCCCCTTATCCCATTTTAACCTTGGTACAAGAAAAAGAGATAGAGAGGGTGAAAATTGTGACTAGAGGGTGCGGTACTTGAAAAGTGGGGTCAATAAAATCAAAAAATCATTTGTTCACCCTAACACCCAAATTTTATTTCTTAAGTGATGAAACTTCTAAATTAATGGGGGGTCACACTTTTTTCCCCTTGTCCCCTTTTCACCTCATGGATAATCCAAGGGGACACAAAGGGTGAAAATTGTGACAAAGGAGTTTTGAAGTGTTGATGTCACTTGTCGAAGTGCATTTGAGGACCTCGGGAGTAATTTTTCTTCCCGGGAGCATGGGATAGTTTTTGGGATAAAACATTATATGATTTTAACTCCAAAACACCTTTTGAGATCATTCCACCCATTTTAGGAGCCATTTCTTCCTTATATTTTATTTTTATGGCCTATTTCAATCTGGACTTAAAGAGGCATCTCAGTGCGATTCCTAAATTATCACAAAAGATTTATGAGTATTGGAAAAAATTGATCTTTCCATCATGTAGATGGTTCTAATATATTTTTGGTGATTATTTATTTCCTCTCAACTCCTTACGGAATTCCTAGAATCATCGGAAAAGTTAGCTTTCAACATTGGAGCCTTCATTCCGGTGCCTTAATTACCTCGATGTTGCACAAGTTTTCCTAACTTAAATTTCTTCCACCAAATTTTTCGAACTTCCTTAGATGGATTCATTATTCTCCTACACCACTCCTAGATGATTTAAATCTTCCTTGTAATCCTCAAAAGGGTGTTTACCAGGTTGTAAAATGGACAAAATTGGTATTTTCTATGCCTTTGGGGGTAGTTGTTCTTCCTTGAATCTCATTGACTTCATCAATCATATTGGGGTTATATTCCTACACATTTAACACACTTGAAAATAAAATTAGCACGTTCCTTTCAGCCGGAGTGAGGTTGAAGGCTGGGACGAGCTAGCTAGAGGAAGGGTTCACAGTGACTAGGAGAGGAAATTTTCTAGTGGGGGCTTAGTTTTCATGGCCAAAATATTCAATTTTACATGCTAGAGATTTAACATGAGAAAACCATGTAAACTCAATACCTTGGTTTCACCAAGTTTTCCCTCATATTGAATCAAATGATCGAGATGTCCCTCACAAATATCTAAAAATTATTTCACCGTATTCCAATGTTCTTGTCCTAAGTTTGACATATATTTTATCATGACTCCCTATCATATGGTACAATGGATGCACAAGATGAAGTAGCTATTCCAAAATGATGGAGAAGGCTCTTATCATATGTATTATATGAAATACTAGAAAAAGTATGGTGTAGGTGTGAAAGAATGTAGGAGGGTCCTTTATATAGCTTTCCAATTTGGGAGAAGCTTGCAAACTAGTGCATGTGGGATAAAGGATAAAGTAGATTTAGAAGAGATAAGCTTGATTAGAAGAATTAACAAGTGATTAACAACTCATGGGAGTTGGAGATGATTTAATTAATCAACTAGGATTAATTAATAGGCTATAATAATCTTAGAAATCTATTTAGAGATGATTTAGAGGGAAATAGGTAGATTTTTAATGGTTAGAAGGGGGTTTTAACCAATAAGAAGATTTATTGATTAAATACAAGGGTAAATAGGTTTAATTAACTAATAATAGTTAATTATTTGATAAGAAGAGGATTATAACTAACAAAGTGTCGTTAATTAGCATCTGGAGTGAAGTAAAGGCTAGTTAATTAAGTGTTGTTAATTAACCAAAATGGAGGGAAATGTTAGTTAATTAGCGGGAAATCACTAATTATAACGGGAAACGATGGGAAAGAGGGTAATTAGTGCAATCTTAGTATTAAAGTTGTATAAGCATATTTTAGTTGTCTACAAATTTTCCTTTTGCATTGAACTTTCTCTTGTACACCCATTTACAACTTACATGATTTCTTCGATGAGATAACTTAAATAGTTCCCAAATATATTTTGTCTTTAGATACCCCATCTCCTCCTTTATGGATTTCTTCTAAAAATTTCTATCCTTAGAGGTAAGGGCTTTACACACAATTATTTAGATCATCAATATTTATTACTAACAAAAGAGGAAAGAAAAATAGAAATCCATGGGATTATACCTTTCTAGTATCTTGTGCATTCATTATGCCATTTTCCACACATGTGTCAAGGGGTCTTCCTATTCTAGTGTAAATTGTTCTTTAAAAACATAATAAAATACAAGGATCTTCAAACTTTACTCCACCCACACTTTATTAGATACTTCTTTTGGTTGTGTTGGTCCGAAAATCTATCGCTTGGGCAGATCTATGGATAGACTAGGCCAACAGTGTGCAGTGGCATAGCCCTCTTTGAGTCAAAGAAAGAAAAAGCTGGTTTATTTCTATTCTACCAGTGCAGGAATTTGTGCAAGTCTCACAATATTCTGCCTTCAGGGGTTTGGGATCTCATCCCAGTAGAGGTGTTTCCAACTGTGAAAGGAAAGGAGAGAAGGGAAAGAACGAAGATAAGATAGATCCGAAGGGAGAAAAGAAATGAATTCCAAAGCAGAAAGATCAGAAGGTCTATGTTTTGGGATTGGTAATAAATGGAGCCAAACCTACTTGCATAGATGAACAAAGCAATACTGATGAACAAATGACAAAAAAAGTAGAAGTAGATTCAATAGAATAAACATGCAGATCTAACATAAGAAAATCACAAAGTCTCAATATTGTATTAATATTTTCTTCTGTTACAAAAAGTACAAAGCCTTTTCTCCTCACTTCTATTTTTCATCTAAAAAGTGTCCACACCTTGAATACAACAAGTATCCAAGTATATATAGAAGAAGGAGAAGAGAGAAGGCAAAAAGAAACCAACAACTAACTACAAAATATCTACAAAATATCTAAAAGTCAACTATTGACTTTGGGCAACTTGGTGGATGACAACATCCCATGGTGCAACATGGATGATGTCATCATTTGTGCCAACATACTCTTAGATATTTACAAAATGAAAGCCAAGAGGAAGAAGGCTATTCAGTTCGTCATCTCGCGGCTGAAAGGGAGTATCTTGCTTCTGCTCAGGAGAGACAATGTGGAATTGAGCCCGGTATTCCATGAATTTACTGACCATCGATGAAGTTGATCCTTGGCAGGACCCTAGGTATGATCGCCGATGACCTCACAAGTCTCCCGCTCATCTCTGAGTTTTTGGGGAGCTTGAAATATTCATTACCTACCTCCATCAGGTACCCCACAAAATCACGGCAGGCCAGAAGGTTATTGATGGATTCAGTGTCAAAAGTGACTTCTGGCCCTAGCCCTTGCGAGACGATCTCCTTGAAGATCCGAATAGTTTCATCTACCTTCCTCAAGGCGAATGAAGGAGTGAGCAGGCCTCAGAGACATTCTTAGGACAATTTTCTCCATTTGATGCATCGCATCTAGGGCTTCCTCCTTGACCTTGTCTATCTTCTCCAGACAAATTCCATCTGATCGACCCGGTAGTCCAAAGCAAAGCAAGGATTTTGCTGGGTACCCTAGGGTGATCGAAGATGCCGAATTTAACTAAATCTTCAACTGAACAGTCGAGCATCTTCTAGAATGTCTCATGTTGCAACCTAGCATGGTCCAACTCTTCAGAGATAGGTCCTGCAATTTCTGGAGATCCTTGTTCGCCTGGCTAATGTTCTGATATAATTCGGTGAACTTGACAATTACTTCCTCACTGTCTTTAAGGATCTGATCTCTCCAGGCAGATACTGCCATGCCTTGTTCACCAATCTTGGCATATTCGTTTATCTTATCATGGCTTAGGACCTCGGGAGCTTCAAAGTGGCAGCGGATTGTAGGAGGTGCACTGCCCATTTTCTGCAGGCGTGGAGAAGATGCTTGTTCTACTCTTTTAGTAGCCTCTTCTCTTCCTTCACTTCTTGAAGCTTCTTGCAAAGGGCATCCACCGCAGATAGGGCCTCTCCTTGAAGACTCTCGGATGACGTTCCCATTGTGACCTGTGTCACTATATAATCTATAGGGGGACATATATTTTTTTATCTTTGGAGGGATCGGGATACGCAATCTCCATCACTCTTTCTCCCGATGCACTCTGAGAGAAGCGGGTTATGGGCTTTTGCTTCTTAGCCCCTTTGTTGGGATGACGGAGAAGTCCATTGGTGTAATGGGGACTTTCCTCTTATGCTGACTCAAGTGCTGGGAGATCCATGCTGGACTTAAGGGAGTGGGACCAGAGGTGGAAGAGGGAGCAGCTGCAGTAGATGAGGGGAAATGCGTAGAGACACTTGGTGGCGGCATCGAGAGAGAGGCCAAGAAAGTTCTCACGGAGAGGGGAGATACTGCAGGGGAGGTAGTCATGGGAATGGAAGGGAGCTAAGAGATGAGAGAAGAAATGGTGGGGGACAGCTCCGCGAGAAGAGAAAATGGAGGAAGAGGAAGGGGGAACAGTAGAAGATGGGGGAGAGGATACGACCAAAGGAATGGTCGCTTGAGTCACATGAGGAGGGGGAGAAGGGACGGTGGGAACCTCCATGGTTGTAGTAGTGGCAACATCCTGAGTGGATGTGCCCATTGGAACACTCTCTGCCACTTCTTTCTCCTGGGGATGCCAGAGTTACAACTGTTCCTGTGTGGCGGAGGGAGGACTCTCAGGAGCTTCTTCTTGAGCAGAGCTCGATTCTCCCTCTTTATCCTTGCCTTTGCCCTTTGGCAGATGTTTTGGCCTGACAGGTGCGTTGCCCAAAGGGGACGTGGTGAAATCTACTCCAAGGTAGATAAGGCCATTCATTCTACACCAATGTGTGCATTCGCCGCAATGTTTCCTTAACCCTTACCTCAATGGTCTGAGGTGCCTTTGTTCTATCTATTTCGGCAAACGGCCAGCTGTCCCCATCCGTGTCTAGATACACCTGATCAACTTCTTGATCAGTTGTTTGATAACCTTTTGGAACAATGGCCACGCCATATTGAATAATCTCTGCCAGGGCCAGGCGAGAGTGATCCTTTCTTCTGAGTTTGACCTCATGATACAGGTCGATGTAGATGTCCTCGATCTATGGAACGTGGATCGGATCGAGTTTTTGCCTTAGGGAGGCAATTTCTTGGATCGAAGGTGGGCCTTGCCGGGAAATTGTGCTTTAGGTTAAGCAGTTCAGTTGCAAACATTTCCCAGGACTTTGGTGTGAGAAGTGCAAGTGTACCTGCCCACTGTGAGGGGGAAAGGAGTTCCGCCCTTCTTCCTTTTTAGGCACTTCTCATGATATGTTATGAGCTGCCTGGACAGCTCCAACAGGATCAGCTTAGGGCCAGCATACCTTGGCAATTTGGTGGGCTCCCCCAAGAAGTTGGCTGCTCTGAGATAGGTGAAGGTGGGGAATTGGGTAAATAATGCCCCCACTTCTCAGTTGCCGATGACTATGCTCTTGGTCATCCGACCATGAGTCATATTTGGCCTCAAAAGGTAGATGATGTTCCGTAGAAGAAAGCATCATTGATCTTGGTAAACTGTGAGATGTTGTTCTCCAGCTTCAACTCCGGGTAGTATTCGTATATTTTCACCTGAGGCCAAACTCGCATCAGCTCAGAGCTGGATAATCCCTCTCTGAGGCTGCAGCGTAGACTACGTAGGAGTTCATGTAGAACCTCCCGTTGTGGTGAGTTGTTGGAGCTACTCAGAGATGGTGCTGCTTATGATCTCTGCCCACTCAAAGCGCTGATCAGGAACATTCTTATTCATGGTTTCCAGGTACCTGAGCATCCATTTGTGAAAGTAATGGGCATCAGAAAGCCCAAAAACTCTGCTTAGGAATGTGATGGTATCGCTCAGTTCCTCGGAGAAGTCGCTATGGTGAATAACCTGTGGCCACCTAGTTATCACCTTCTTATTCTTCAAATACACTTCGTTCATCAGCTGCATGCATTTGTCTTCATTATCCTCCCATGCCTTGATGCATTCTTCGCTTACAGCCACAAAATGTCGGTGGTGGGGAATGCCTAGCATGATCTCGAAGTGCCGGGCAGTGAGGTTGATTATGACCTCGCCCTTTTCATTTTCGACACACCTTGTGTCTTTGTTATAACAAAGCAGGCTACCACCATCATAAACTCATTATTTACTGCACTAACGAGGATCCCCCAGAAATGCGTACCACCGCTACTGGGTTTGTCCATCCAAGGACTGCCTATGACCCTCCTGGTTCGACCCAAAAATCATCCATGTCGATGTGGCCGAGTTTAGAATCTCTAATGTCTAGGTCACATTCTGCCTGGGACTCGGGCATTCTGACCCTTTGATATTTGTATTTCATCTCTTCCTCTGTGAGCTTAGCCTTACCCTTTGACTTGGTTGGCCTTTTGCTTGATGTAGACATATGTGGATCTGAGTTCAGTTGTTGATCTGCAAGAGAAGGAGCGAAGTCCAATGCAAAAGAGCCATGTTAGCTATCAGATCTTCCATTAAAGCTTTCAGAATGAGGAGTTAGCAATTTTAAGGCCTCTGGGTGCAGGGCGCAGGAACACTACAGGCTGCAGGGTTAAAAGTATGGCGCACTGAAGCGGAGTGTTACAAGGAAGAAATCAGCGCCAAAGGGCACAGGGCACAAGGATTTTGCATATAACATCATTGTTGCCATGTAGATAGAGTGCTTTGCACCATTTATATGAGTTTTTATCTTTGGGCACAAATAAGTTTGGTGTTGCATGGGAGCAGGATGCGCCAATGGCGCAGGTATGTAACATGTAACATGGAATTTTGGTGCGCCGAGGGGCGCAGGATCAATGCGTGTAGCACTAACTTTATGTGCGCAAAAGGGGGTCTTTGGCGCGGCGTAGAAAATATTGCATAACAAGCTTTGTTGGTGCAAGCAAGATTGCGCCTGCGCCGGGTTTAGGATTTACTTGGTTTATGCATGGCGCAGGGATTTTGTGTGCTGCAATCAAGGTCAGTGCGCCCTCTTGGCGCGACTGTGTTTTCTGTAACAAGGGTGGCGATTGCGCCAAGAGAAAAATGCGGCCCAGAACTAACTTTTAGGTTTTCTCTCCTTTCTTGATGGGTTTAAACGGTGAAGGGGCATAGCAAAGAGATCTAGGTTCATTTTTAGACAGAGCCCTCTTAGCGTGAGATCTGGAAAGAGGGTGAAAACGGCTTGGGAGGGAAGATTTGCAAAAACGGGCAGGAGGGGTTTATGGTTTCCTCAGATTCATTTTACTATGCTCCACAAACAACCAAACCAAAACAAAACACAAGAAAAGCAAGGACCACTTACCCGGAATATATAGAATGAGAGAAACGAAGTGGGGTCCACGAATGCGACACGAGGATGATGGGAGCGCTGACAGGTGCAGAGGAATAAAGTTTTTCACGTGTTTTTATTGTGAAAGTGACAGGGCGGATGCACCTATATATAGCCAAAAGTGTAATAAATGTGCCAACCACTTTTTAAAGGGTGCACCAAAATGCTTGTTGACATGAAAAACTTTGCGCCCTTCGGCGCGGATATGTTTTGTCAACATGAAATTATCTGCGCCTTTGGCGTAAATTTAAGACTGTCAACACTGGATTTTGAGTGCCTTGGCGCACCAATTAATGGCACAACATTTTTGTTGTTGACAGGATGGCGCATGCACCTTAGCGCAGGAGGAAAGGCACAACACGGGGAGGTGCAACAATTGATGTGCCAACACTTCAAAGGGTTCACCAAAGGAAATAAAGGGGGCACAAATTTATCCTGTGTTGCATAGGTAAAATGTGCGCCCAGCCAAAAAAGGACCAAAATGACCAAGTTCGAAAAACTAGATTTCCCGGAAAGGGATTTTACACCATTCCAAATGTTGAGGGACCTTGACGAGGAACCAGAACAAAATTTTGGTATGGTTACCTGTAAAATTTCCCTTGTCAATTTTACAAGATAAGATATGTGATTTGCTCTTTATGGGGACTATCTTTAAGCAAAGCTTTAGGGTAGGAACCCCATATCAACAAGTTCCTATCCATTGGGTTGAGTCAAAAACAAGGGCGATGAAAAAGGAACACACATGACCCACAAAAGCAAACACACGACCAAAATAAACACACAACATAAAGCAAATTGTACATAGAAAAGAGGAAGCTCTACTTCCTAAATATTTTGAGATGTTTCTGCTATAGGGAAGCGGGAGATTAGTTCCGTCTAGATACGAGAGATAGAAGCTATTCTCTCTATTGAGCTGCTTGATCTTGAAAGGTCCTCTCCATAGAGAATCAAATTTCCCATGCATGCCCTTTGGCTCTCTTTGTTTGTCCCACAAAAGGATGAGATCTCCCACCTGAAAATCTCTTTGCTTAGCCTTTTTATCAAACAGCCTCTTGACTTGATTCTGATGTTCGGTGATCCTGTCGATCACTCTTACTCTTTTTTCTTCGAGCTCTGCTAGATACATGTCCAAACATATCACTCAGATTACTGCAAGATCCCTTTATGTGTGCAATTCTCAAGGGAAATTTCATTTTACTCTACTTTACAAACAATGCTCACAAAATTCAAATTCCAAGGGATCCTCATCAATCCTTTTCACCATTCCTTTGGATTACAATGTGCATAATCCATGTTATCACTAAAAATTAACACTCTCCACATGTTTCATTTCCTAATAGCATATCCTTGTCTAGTGGAACTAATAGTTTACAGGAAAATAATATTCTATCTTATATTTCTCAACCATGATACATGGCTATTATATAGCCTAAAAAATAGCAAAACAACCTCTAAAATAATAGGATCATTACAACCAATAACTTATATGCAACATTATATTGTTATTCCTAACAATATAATATCAACAATCTTACCGTATTAACCATACGGTTAACAACTAACTAATTACAATTTACCTTTTGGTAAATCACCCACAAACATGTGAACATAAATTTCCTAACATTCCCCCTTAATGTTTACATGGTAGAAAAATAACTTTCTTACTTCCTTGTCGAACCTACCGCCCATGCGTATAACACTCAAACTGAAAGTAAAAGAAGTAACACATCAACTTCTTATCAACCATGTACTTTCGGGAACACATCTGACCGACAAGGATGGGAACACACTCAAGAATCATCTACTTATCAACTAGTCACTCTAGGGAACACATCTGACCTAGCAGTGTGGGAAATCAAGCAAGAACACATATGAACAACCTTCAATGGTTTTCTAGAGGCTAACCACAAACCTAGGTATGAACATGAACACATCTGACTGTTCAACCTCTTCAAGAATCATGATGTTGCATTTCACTATGCTATATGTTCTTCACTATGTTATTACATTGGGGAATTATGTAGGAATAACCACATCTACTAGTGAATAGAAAGAACGTTTTTCTTATTTCTCACACCATATTGGAAAGATGAGAAGCACAACTAAAAACTAAAAACAAACACACTACACACATGCCACCAAATCAATAAAGTGGCCCTGCCATTGCGATCGACAAGATTATTTACCTCCATCCTTTGATGCCTCCATCCTCCATTGAATGTGTAACTTCGAAATTGGATAAATGTGATGCTCAAACTATTTCCACGTTGTTTATTATCATCCCTCCCACAATATGAAACAACTTATTTTTAGACGTCGGGTAACACCGAAAATGCATATGTGAGGATTTTTTTTTTTTTAACTTTTTACAATTTAATTTCCAGGATTTTTGACAAAGGATCACAATTGACACTTTTTACTACTGACAACAATTAACCATGATAATACAAAAATGATGACATGAAATTGATAACGGACAAACTAAAAACAATGGACTAAAATTTGACTCTAGTAAACGGACACAAACTCAAGACAATTTTAATAACAAGACCACATTAACACATTTGACTATAGTAATATAATATTGACACTTTCTCAAATTAAGACAATACAATTATGAATTACAAATACAAATTTATGGATACATGGAAATATAGAGTCAATTTTGACTTTTGACGTCTTTTAAATACAACTTACTGTCAAACCAGATGAATATAGAGCAGTGCAAATCATGGAGATCATTCAAATAGGAGTAGTATTAAACACAACAGAGATTCTAACATTGAGAGGAGATCATTGTTTTCAATGAAGTTTTAAATTCCGACAAGGAAATGACCATGCCAGGGAATCGAGCCACCACACTGAAATTGACAGTCAGGATTTGTGTAACACAATACAAGTCTAATCTCAGGAGGAATGATTGAATCTGGATTTTAAATCAATGCAAACTCAATCGAATCCGAGAAAACTGATCCACAGAATGTGATGGCACTTCATAAGATAGATAAAACATCCACGTATTGACAATTAATAATTATACAGTTGCTCTCTTTCTGTAGAATGACGTCCACGCTTCAGTCTTGAATGCTTGGAAAATATTCTTTTCATGTAACAGGGCAACAAAGAAATTAACAAAGCTACCTTGTACAACGTCAATCTAAGTGTGTCGATGTCTTGTAGATTGTCGCATGCAAATGGTAGCAAATCCTTTGAATTATCCTCCTTACTCAAACTGCGGTGATTTCTAAGGCTAGTTAAAATCAAGAATTCATCTCAAAAATACATCCTTAGCTCCTGTGACTGCATGGGTTATGAATTCCAATGCAACTCAGAATTTAACCCCACTACTAATCTCTAATGTAAATTGATGCCACATAACCCAATATCAATGTTATAATTCAAGCACATGTTGAGACTTCAAATGATCGGCATATGTGTGGAATGCAAAAAGTGAGGTCAATTTCTCAACACTCAGATGGTGATCTCTAATTTCATGATGCAAGGAAGATATTTCGTTCCACATCCATCTTGTCAGTGCCCAATTCCTATCACATATATTATATAGAATATACAACACAATATCTACCTATGCTACACAAATTTAACAGAGGAGAAATGACATCAGACGGGCAATAAAAATACTCTAGCTACCCCAAAAAATAAATCAACTATCCATCATAGAAAATTTCTCATCTCTGATACCAAATCTAGTGGAACTAACAATTTACACATGGAAAATAATATTCTATCTTATATTTCTCAACCACGATACATAGCTATTATATAGCTAAATAAATAAAAAACAACTTCTGAAATAATAGGGAGATGTTACAACACATAAACTATATGTGACATTATATTGTTATTCCTAACAATATAATATCAAAATCTTACCATATTAACCATATGGTTAACAACTAACTAATTACAATTTACCTTTCGGTAAATCACCTTAAAAACATGTGAACATTAATTTCCTAACACCTTGGTGTAACATGGATTTGTCTCCAAGTGTGGGACCTTGTAAGTGAGATAAATCTCAGAGGAGGTTGGTTCTTTCTCTCCCAACCCAATGCGAACTAACATATAACCATGAAATGTAACTAAAAACCCAACACTATGAATTCATAGGAACAATGTTAGAAAAGAGGAAAATTTACATAATGATAAAAGAGGTGATGCACCAAAATTGAGGCAGGGTTCAAATCGCCAAAGAGACGAGAGGATTTAAATAAGAAAGAATTTTAAGGGAAACTCAAAGCTTATAAAATCATGAATGAATGAAACTTTATACTAAACTATGAGGGTAAACATTCATAACAAACTGATTTAATTTAGTTTTAATTAATTAAATATAATATTACAGAATAACTTATTGCAATAAATGATAAATTATATAAAATGAAACAATCAAACTAAGATTTAAAAAATGAAACCCTAAGCAATGAAGATGGAAAGGATGACTTAGTTTATTTCCGCGCAATTTGGGATTGATCTAGGTAGAAAGAAGTGATGAACAGACTAGGAAGAGTGTTTTTCTTGATGCGGGAGCATCATTAGGGAGCATTCAAATGTCAAGTTTCCTATCTATGAGGTCATGGAGTGTCCTGTGGAGGTGTGAAGTCATGGGAGAGAGAAAGTTAAGAGTGAAGGAATTTGAGTTTCAAATGGGGATTTTCCTCTAAAAGGTGCAATTTCATTACAAGAGCATAGCCAAGGATGTTAAGTGCTTTATTAGGTGTTTTTAAGTGTCTTGTTAAGAGTATGGGTGTGTCATGAGTCTATAGGTGTAGGTGAATCATTAGGATGCTTCAAAATGATGTAAAATGGCAATTACACCTCTAAAGGTAAAAAGGAAGTCCAAAAGTCACAAGTGAAAATCATGACAAGTCTAGAAATCAGTTATAATATAAATAGTAGGTTCATGCATGAATGAGAGAGTTCAAATATAGGTGTGGGAGTCTGTTTTTAGATTCATTCCTTTATGATAGGATGAAGTGAAGGTGTGGAATGAAGATGAACTCAAAAGTTTATAAAAGGAAAAATACTAACATATATAGAGATGAGCTCATTTTGGTTTGAAAATATTGTCCTCAAGAGTGCTATGAGTTTTGTAGTTAGGATTGATAATATTTCTCTATGATGCTTAATGAATATTTTGAATGATTTCTATTAGAATGCATGTTTTCTATTAGGTTAATATAAGGAATTAATGCTTTGTTTTTAGATGTGTCGATGATTCCTTGAATGGAATGAATGAGGAGTATGACTGTGAAAACATACACAGAGGTGAATATTTGAGTTTTTTAATGGATTCTTTCCTCTTAATAGTTTTGAAAGTCATCTTTAAAGGTTTTAGTGGTTAGTGTTAGAGTTACTTTGTTGTGGTTTAGTATGAAGTAGCAAAAGACTGAGTAAGACATGAATGGCTTTAATAAACTCCATGGGAAGGAATTTTTGCAAGCTTCATGTTTGATTCCTTTAAGGGAGGATCAATAAAACGTCTCCAATAATAATATGGAGTGAATTTATCTCTTTTTCTCGAATGAATGTATTGGATAGCTTGTAACCTTCACTTACGGGTTGTATAGCCCATGTGAGAAGGAATTGGTAATTTTTCAAATGTTTAAATACACACGATCATCCTTACTAGTAAAGCTCTCATCTTGCATGTCCTTGGTACAGATCCATGTAAAAAATATGGAGCTTTAAATCAAACCTTGGTGAAAGTTATTATACAAACTATGTTCGTGGGCTTCACAAAGTGTTGTACAATCGGAGTTTAAGTAAGGGCATGGGTTTTGAGATATCAAACTAAGGAATTATTGCATGAAAATTGAAAGAAATGATAATGGGTGGATTCCTATAGTGATTCAAGTGGAATTTTTCTATTTCACTAGTTAAAGTTGGAGATTTTCTTAACAGTCCTTCTAGGACAATATTAACACAATCGAGACCTAGTTGATTATTGCCCCTTTACAAAGGAAGTTTCTCTTATTGTTTAATTCAAAGCTTGAAAATTTAGGGAAGGTTAAAAAGATTAATATGTGCTCTAAAACATATACCTTGTGCCTTGGTTCCCTTTTAAATGAACATATTCATAACATTTACATAAAACAAGACCTAGTTGAGGGTTTGGTAATAAAAAGTGAAAGGTTGAGCTAGAAGTAGTTATAGGAGTCAAGTTCTAAGATTTTCAAACATATCAAGGGTTTGAAATGTAACTAAGGGATGATAAGTCATTAAAGGTGGCCTTAGAATTCCATAGCCTAGGTGTGAGAAAAATGTATATTCTTGAGAGCATGGAAGGGAAAGTAAAGGTAAGTCAATGAGAGGTTGAGTTTGAAGGTTCCTTTGGGGAATTTTATGGTGAGTTTTAATAGTGATTTGGATTTTGAACATGGGAGAGTGATAAGAGATCCTTATGAGGGTTAAATAAGCTATATTTATTGAAGTTTCCAAGACCTAACAAGTAGAAACCAAGAGAAAACTTAGGCGGGTTGGTGAAAGGAATCCTTTAGTGAATGATTAACTATTTGATGATTGAGTTAGAAGTAAATGAAGAAGTTTTAGTTAATATGAAACAAGGAGTTGTATGCAAGTTATAAATTCAATAAGATGTTTAGTGAAGGCCATTATAGGTGACATTTTGTATGAGTTTTTCAATTTTCTTAAGCCATTTTTTCTAGTGAATGATCCTCTCATGCAAATCTTGAGTGAAGTTGTGTTTGTAAACTCTTAAAAATTTTAATATAAGCATGATTATCAAATTTCTATGCATCATTAGTGCTCACTATAAATTCAAAAATATAGGAATGAGGTTGGATATGGGTGCCTAGGATAGGTCAAGGATGTTAGGCATTGGTGACTACTAAAGAACTCATAATCTACTTTTGGTGTGTCGTAGGGTCTTTGTTGTTGTTCCCTTTTGATCGCATGATATTAGCATTAAGATCATCGAAGGTACCTATAACCTATAAAAGATAAATTCACCTACATAATACCACAAACCACATTAAACCTAAAAATAAAGATGTAGAATGGGGATTCAGAATGACCTCGGTGGTCACCCAAGAGTGAACTTATAATCAAGTTCACTGCACTACATCACAAAATCCATGTAGTTATAGTGAGTGTTTGTAGGAATTGTTCTCTAAGATGCCCTTATGTAATTTGTACTTGATAGTAGGCTAAATTTTCTAAAAGATATAAATGTGTGGATGGAATAGAATAAACTTCCCCTTCCTATGCTATGTATGCATAGTATGTAATCCATTTTCCCTTGAGTGAATGCTAAATGAATGCTTTGAAATTATTTAGGTGTCATTTAGATGCAAGCTTAGGTGGTAGCAGTAATGCTTAGTATTTGGTCCTTTATTTTGAACACATAACTATGTATTTATATGATTCCCTTATTTAAATTTCGTAATTGACAACTGGAAGGATGACCCATAAGTGAAAAAGATTCCCAAAATATAAAAGATACCCAAAAGGAGTGAGTAAGATGAGAAAGGGTAAAGGGCACCCAGAGGGGGCAAGAGCGCATGGGTGTTGATGTCATGTCTAGGTGCTAGTTTCTAAAGCCATGAAAGATAGACAACTAAAGTTCCAATTGGGCTTTAGGGTGTGCAAGACCAAAGAGAAAGTAAGAAATAGAGAAAAGAGGCCAAAGATAGTTTTCAACCACTAGTTTTCTTGCTTAGGAATCATGTAAATGCTAACATGCTTTTAGGACCTAAAAATGTACCCAAGTGCATGATTTAGTGTTTATATTTTCCCCCACTTTATGTTTTTGAGTGAATAATTGATAACATAAAGTAGATAGAAGATGTGTACCTTGATAACCATGTAGAGCATGTGGTGAAATGCGTGCCGAGTGGACAAGTAAAGCGTGAAATGATGCAAAATGAAGCATGGAGACTAGGAAAGGAAAGTGACCCTAGGGGTGAAGGTGTGTATTATTTTTTTACCTATTTTTTAGTTTTTGTTGTTTTTCTTTACTACGTATTAAGGAAAACCTACAAAAGAAGAGTGAAAGAGTAGTCAAAGTTTGGTATATGATAAATCAGAGAAAATGTGTATAAGTATGTAAAAGTAGTAGTAAAGTATGCACCTGATGTAAAAGAGTGTAAAGGATAGAAAATGTCCTAAAATGTTGTGAAGAGAAAGTTTTTGGGTGATCTCATGCCAATAGTGATTTTTTGGGTGATCTCATGCCAAGAGTGAGTTTTTTGGGTGATCTCACGCCAAGAATTTTTTTTGGGTGATCTCATGTCAAAAGAGTGATTTTTTTGGGTGATCTTATGTCAAAGAGAAATTTTTGGGGAGAGAGGTCTAGTGTTACTCTCCATCCATGACTCTATCTAATAAGCACCACTGTAGATGGTGTGCCCCTATTTTGTTCCTATTTTCCGAACTAGTTCGATTGTATTGATTTTTCCGTTTGAAATGGACTATAGGAGATTTCATGCATGTTGTAACTGAAGGATTGTTCCTATAACTATATAATTTCTCTAAAGGATTTTGTATACTATGTTAATCTGATAAGATTATTGTGTGTGCCCCAGGACATTAGCACCCAGGGGAGGACATAGGCACCCTAGTGCATTATTATTTAAGTCTAGGTGTTGGTGTTTGTGTTATGTTTGTGACCCAAGTTGATTTTGAGCCATGACTATAACCTATGTTGTTTTCGTACTATAATGTGTTGTGTTATATCTCTAAGATTGTTATAGGGGTGATTTCTTCACCCAAATATGCCCCCTTATTTGGGATGCATGCGATTTCACTAGGAGAATGTTTCCCAAAGGATATGTCCCGATGTTAGTACCTGTAGGGGGTAGGGGATGTGCATGGTAGAAACCAAGGCACATGTAAACAGATGGCTAAAAACATATGTTATTAGTAAACATAGCATGTAATAGAAGACAATGTAATCAAGCAAGTGTGTAAACAAAGTAGACCATGAAAATGGGTTTCAAACATGGACATCACTCACAATATCACAAGACAAGTAGGGACAAAGTGGTCATAAAGAAAGCAAAAATTGATCAAGAAAGATACATAGGAACAACCCTTGCAAAAAATAGCATACAATGGAAAACAATGTCAAGAAAAGTGTGGCAGATAACCATGGTAGCATATAGTCCTATAAGAAAATGCTACACATGAAGCACCCATTAGCATGTTAGAAAGATAAATAGTATATCAAGGCATGTATGTATCAATGGAAAGTAATGTGCTAGAAATGTAGTATTAAATAATGAAATAATAGCACATGTAATGTGTGAGAGTAGGAAATGTAGATGTCATCAAGAGCCTCGGTGGTTTGTAAGAGGTACGGTGCCAAACATCATTGAAGTGTGTGAAAAATATAAGAGATCTACATTTAAAATTAGAGACCAAGTGAACGTGCATGTGTATATGATAAAGATAATGAAATACTGAGTATTTGGATAACATAGTAAGAAAAGTGCATCATGTAAGTAGTATAAGAAAGCAAGAGTTAAGTGCAACCAAGATATGCAAATGTAGTGAATGAGTGTGATGGAATGGAATCTAAAGTGTGAAGGTGGAAGGAGTAGTGCCCCCCAAAGAATGTGTATGAAATGAGGTTCATTTATAAATTCCCCCTCAACATTCAAGAATGAACCATAGAACAAGAGTGCGTCATCGGGAAATAGTTTGAGAATATGTGTTAGAAAGATAGATCATGAAGCATAGAGTGTGAAGAGTGAATGTGGTGAGGTTCATTTCAAGATTTAGACCCTCACATTGAGCATGAACCATGGAAATAGAGTGCATCATAGGGTAATGATGATACAATGTGTGTCAAAGGGTTTGAAAGTTCTTATAAATATTAGTTATGATGCACGAAGAGTAAAGTATGATAAGAGACACTAGAGAGAAGTGAGAGTGATTGGAAGGGGGAAGAAAGCGTGATTCCCCCAAATGTGTGAGTGATGGAGATCTATGTGGTGATATGAGAAGGACCATGCCATGGTGGTGGAGTTTGAAATGTGTCTTGGCCATCAATGTAAGGATTAGCTTATTTAGAAAATAGAATTAGAATTGGAAGTGGAGTAGGATGGGAGGGGTATTGAATGGTGGTAGCTTATTTGGGATTGACAAAATTGTAGATGAATTAGTAGGAGGAGATAATAGGGTACATATTTTTACATGGGCTTGCGTAGTGGGAAAGGGTAATGTTGTGGAAGACTTAAGAGGAGGAGGGGATGGACTGATTTTTAGAGGAGGTTTCTTAGTTGGGAACTTGGTAATGCTAAAGAAGACATTAGAGGAGGCGGGGATGGACTTATTTTTAGAGAGGTTACTTAGTTGAGATGGGTTGGATAGGTGACTCTTGACTGACCAAAGAGGGAACATTGGTTACTATGGAATGATGCTCATTAGAGATGGAAGGACCGGATTTAGGAGCCCATTAGGATTTAGCAATTGAAGATGAACATGAAGAAGAATGTTGTGCAGCAAATGAGACAAAACCCTAATTTTCAAGGTGCTTAATTATTCACTTTAAATCATAAAATCATTGTCATTATGTCCATTAATTATGTGATAATTGTAAAATGGAAGACCTATGTACTTGGAAAGTCGATAAGGAGGATAAAAATGAGTAGTTGGTAAGTTGATCAATTGATGAGTGAGGAGTTGAGGAAGAATATCATATTTCTTAGCATTGAAATCAAACTTGAGAGGTGTGGGTAGTGGCAAGACTTGGGGTTCATTGATATGAGCACATGTATAATTCATAGAAGTAGAATGAGAAGCATCCTTGAGATGTTGGATTTATTATTTAAGAGATGTAATCATGGTTTCCATAGCTTAGATTTTGTCTTGAAATAAACAATGTAAAAAGCTTGAATTGACTCTAAGATGGGTTGATTGGATGGAGGATTAGGAGTGATGGAGTCATCAGATAGATGATTGAAGATGGAACTTACTTGAGTGGGTGGCATATTACAAGGGAGATACATAGTGTCTAGGGATTTTTGGAGAACATCTTTGTAAGGTGGGTGCATTTGAAGTAATTCATGCAAGGAGATTAGAGGATTTTTAGGAGCCATGAAATAAGATCGGGTAGAATAATAGGAAAAATGAGGATCCAAGTGTATGATCATGAGTGGGGTTCACAAATGATTTAAGAAAATTTTAATTAATTAAATCTAATATTACATAGTCACTTATTCAAATAAATGATAAATATAGAAAAAAAAAAAAATACACAAGTAAACTAAGATTTAAAATATGAAACCCTAAGCAAGAAGAGGGAAAGGATGACTTAACTAATTTTCATGTGATCTGGGACTGATTTGGGTAGAGATAAGTGATGAATAGACAGGGAAAAGTTTTGTTAATGCTCACTATAAATTCTAAATGTAGGAATGAGGAAGGAAACAAGCACTGGATAGGTTAATGATTTTGGGTGTTAGAAACCACTTCTAGATGATGGTGACTACATAGGAGATCATGATCTACTTTTACGGTGTGTCGTAGGGTCTTTTTTTGTTCCCTTTTGATCTTGATAGTCTCACTATGATTGTCGAAGGTACTTGTAACCTGTAAAAGATAAATTCACCTACACAAGCCCACAAACCACATCAAACCTAAAAATAAAGATGTAAAATGGGGATTTGGACTGACCTCGATGATCACCACAAGAGTGAACTTATGACCGAGTGTTTCACTACATCTCATACTCCATGTAGTTATTGTGAGTGTGTGTAGGAATTGTGCCCTAGGATTCCCTTGTGTACACAAGTTTTCACTTGATAGTAGGATAAATTTTTTGAAAGATGCAAATGTGTGGATGAAATAGAATAAACTTCCCTTTCCTATGCTATGTATGCAGAGTATACAATCCCTTATCCCTTGAGTGGATACTAGATGAATTTTTAAAGTGTTTTAGGTCCTTTTGGATGCAATATTAGGTGGTATTAGTAATTTTAGTGCTTAGTAATTTATTTTGAACATATAACTATGTATTTATATGATTCCCTTGTTTAAATTTTGTAATTGACAATTGGAAGGCTAACCCATAAGTGAAAAAGATACCCAAAAGATAAAAGAGACCCAAAAGGAGTGAGTAAGATGAGAAATGGTCGGGGAACCTAGATGGGACAAGAGCGCCTAGGTGTTGTTTTCTTGTTTAGGCGTTGGTGTCGAAAGCCATGAAAGATAGCTAAGTAAAGTTCTAACTATGTTTTGTAGGGTGTGCAAGACCAAAGAGAAAGTAAGAAACAGAGAAAAGAGGCCAAAGATAGTTTTCAACTACTAGTTTTCTTTCTTATGAATCATGTAAATGCTAGCATGCTTTTAGGACCTAGAAATGTAAACAAATGCGTGATTTAGTGTCTACACAAATAGATAAGGTTTGAAAGGAGAAGAACCAAGATAAATTACATTAAAAATATTTCATCTAGATTACAAGCATAAAAGGTTTGAAATCTTATATGAAGTACAGATTATAGGGGTCTTGAGGTATGAAAATGGAAAAAAATCTAAGATAGAGCTCAAATTCGGTAGAAGATAACCTATTTTTCATTTTAAGGCACTTACATTTATATATTTTCAAGAGAGGAGAGAGAGAGGAGGTCGCAGACTATGTTTTTAATGGTTTCAACCACCCATTTTCCTAAAGCACTGATATGATTTCTCTATAGAGGAGGAATGAGCACCTGAAAATTCCCAAAACCTCCACTAGAAACTATAGGTGGAAATGAGGTGCTCATGCTTCATCAATTTTTGGTTGATCCATCTATAATTTCACAATAATAACGGCCTAAACTATTTTTTTCTTCCTTTTCACCTAACAAACACCACCAAAATCTAAATTTCTTGGTTCCATTATGAAGTGATCAATGATACCTTTCCAACAAGAAGACCATTTTTTCTTGATTTGGAGTATTGTATCCAAAGATATGGCCATTTTAAATCTTTTGCATGTATGGAGAATAAAATAGGGTTATCTAGTTCTAGCTCTGTGCATGATTGACATATATTAGCTTTGGATTAGCTACAATGTCGAGCTGATTGATATAAGGCTTCCTTCCGAACCTTGATCTTGTGTCACATGGTACCTTCTAATTTTCATGGGGATTAAACCTTTGCTTATAATTTACATTTAGTAATTGTGAAATGTAAGCTTGTAATTTTACATTTTGCCCCAAAGCTCCTAAAACTTCGCCACACATCTCTTATGAAATGGGTCTCGGGGCTTTAAGTGTAACTTTAAAGGTTGAATATTTTCCCCATGCCTTAAAATTTTTGGAATATTCCATTTGTGGGAGCGTTATTTGACTTGCACCTTGTGACTCTACACATGACTACACAAATGTGAACTACTTCCCCTACATGTCGACCATATGTACCCACAAAGATGCCATGTGGTGTTGGGTAGTGGAGTTTCAAAAGTAATTTGCATTTTTCAAAGTCTATAAAAATGAACAAGTTTTAGATAACTCCCGAGCCTAATAAATATTTTGTCACGGCTCAGGGGTATGACTTTCAATTTTACACCTGCAAAATGTAAATTCTCAAAAAGGCCCGCTAAGGCTTTAAAAACATCTAAGTCCAAATTTCTTTCTATAAGTTTATATAATATCCTTTGGGGTATTCTAGACAATAATTTGGTGACTTTTGAGGACATTTTCTTGCTAAATATGAATATCAATGACCTTAAAGTATCGTTGGGCATGGAATCACCTACAAATTTGAAATTTGATCGAAAGTTGTAAATTTTACCCCCTCGAGCCTTCATGAAATAATTCTTTAGACTATGAATTGATTTTCTCTATCTAAATTGATCATTTTATTCATGAAAATCATTTTAAATTAGATTTAATGAGAGTGGAAAACTGATATGAACTTGAGTTTCCACTTTATTTCTCTAAAAACAATGAATAAAACTACAACAATGTTTCTCTCAACACCTTGAATGCTTGAAAGAAGATTGTAATTTTGTTATTCTACTTTTCAATTCATTCTCTTCACTTCCCAACTCTATTTGAACATATTTCATCCCTTGAGCCCTATATGAACCATTCATGCAACTATAAACTATCACTATGAACAAACAAAAAGATTGTGCAAAGCACATGTGGAAAGAAAACTACACTACTAACAAAATAATGTGTTGAAAGCACTTAGAGGAAATGAAAACTAAAATACTATGTACAAGGGAGGGTATTTCTCAATAGAAAATAGAGATAGATCCCATTGACCAAGATCTACATCTCTTCTCCATCCAATATTGACAATTGGAAAACATTGTTGACTTACAACTTGAAATAATGTAGGGACCACTCAAAATTTATCAAACTTTGAGTGCCTTCCAAGTTTATCTCTTTCTCCATCCCATTTTAGGACTAGATCTCCTTCATGGAAACTCCTAGCCATTACTTTCTTGTCAAAATGATTTTTAATTTGAGCTTGATTCTTTTCCATTGTTTGCATTGCTTGGTTTCTCAACTCTTTTAGCTCCATGAGCTCTACATATCTAACTTCCATAGCCTCAAATTCAAACATTTCCAGTTGTTTATGATCTCTAAGGCTGAAAATTCAAGGGATATTAGCAACCTTTCTTCTTTACCATAAACCAACTTGTAAGGAGAGATACCAGTTGATCTTTTATGAGTGATTCTATCAGCCCACAAGGCTGATTTTAACTTTGTATTCCAAGTCCTCTGATTCTCATCCAAGTCCTCCTTATGATCTTAAAAAGGTTCTTGTTTATGGACTCATCATTCCATTACCTTGGAGGTAATAGTTTAAAGAGGTGATCAAATATATGCCATTTTTCACAGCCTAATCAAATATTTATGTGCCAAGGAAAGCTATGGAAATTTCAAAATTAATTATAAGGAACACCAAACCTAGCTACAATACATTCATAGAAGTCTAGAATTCTAACCTCATTTTCTTCCTTCAATGCATTTGCTTATGTCCATTTGGTGAAGTAGTCAGTGGTTATGAGGATCCACTTGTGACCCAAGATTAAATGTGGATTGATTACTCTAATAAAATCCAATCCCCATTGCATGAATGGTTGATTTACAGAGATGGGGTAGAGTGGAAGGGATGTTAACCTTTCTTTTCTTATGAAAAATGCACATTTTTGCATTTCTTAATCCATGCATAACAATCATTGAAAATATTAGGCCAATAATAACCAACCTTCATGATCTTGAGTGTTGTTTTCCTTGGAGAAAAGTGTCCTCCTGCTTCTCCATCATGAAACTCATGCAACACATTTTATTACGGTATATTTTAATGCATCTCAAGAGAACATCATTCACATATTTTCTAAATATAATTCCATCAATAAGCACATAGGGAATGGAACTGGAGTCTGAAATACCTCCTTTTGGCTTGTTCGATCCTTGAGGACATTTTTATGTTTGGATAAAGTGTGTTATATCATGCGGGTCAAAAATGAGCAGTGGGACATCAGTTGGTTTCTCTTGATCATGTTGGAGTATGAGGATAGCTTCTTCATCAATATGTTGGTCTGAAACTAGTTTCTCACACAATCCCTTACCTCTGACTAACTTAGTCACCTTGACATCAATATCATACTCCATTACCTTGGTTATCCAACCAAATCTTTTTTCATTTAGGTCCTTATTCAAAAGAAAATATTTCACACCAACATGTGAAACCATTAGGTGAATCTTGTTGTTGGATATCAAATGCCTAAATTTTTCAAACTCCTTATAACATCAATGCATGTTTCTCAATAAATGAATATCTTACCTTATAATCCTCAGACCTTGGATGAAGAATGCAATAGGTTGTTCTAAGCCTTCTTGATTCAAATGTATAATCATGTTAGATATTATATTTGTTCCTCCAAAAACATACAAGATTTGTAAAATTATTATTAATGAGATTTGGACTTGTGTTATTGATTTCTTTATGGCTTCAAAGCTTATTTTTCCTTCAGTGGTCCACTTGAACACAAAATTTTTCTTTAGCATTAGTGTCAATGGATTGACAATATTGGAAAAATTTGGGACAAACCGCTGACAAAATTAATTCTCCCTAAGAATATTTGAAGTGATTTATTGTGATTGGGTAATGGAAATATGCAAGGATGGCACTAACTCTTTCTAGATCAATGGTTAATCACTTCTTTAGAAACAATGTGTCCAAGGAGCTTACCTTCATGTGATAGGAAGATATATTTCTTAGGATTGAGAGAAAGACTCCAAATTGCCTACATCTTTCAAATACTTTCTTGAGATGGGATAGATGATCATTTGCACCCTTGGAAAACATTGTGATATCATCAAGATAGACAAGGAAAAATTTATTAATCAGTCCTTGAATTACCATATCCATGGCTCTTTGAAATTTTTCTCTGCATTAGATAAACCAAATGGAATTTTCTTATAGGCATAGGTTCCCCATTTAGTGGTAAAAGTTGTCTTGAATTGATCTTCCTCCTTCACCATGATCTAATTATACCCTAAGTAGCCATCTAAAAGAGAAAATCTTTCTAATCCAGCCACCATTTGCAATATTTGTTCCATTGAAGGTAGTGGGTAATGATCTTTCAAAGAAGCCCTATTTAAATCCCTGAAATCAACACATAACTTGATTTCTTCATTATTTTCCATATTGGAACTAAATTAGCAACCCATGATGAATGTTTAATGGGAAAATTATATTTTCTCAATTAACTTATTTAGTTCCTTCTTCATTAGAGGTTCAATGTGTGGATTAACATGCCTCTATTTTTACCTTATAGGCTTAGCTATTTGATCTAGTTCAATGGTATGTTGAGATAAATTAGGATCAAAACCTCTAAATCTTGATATATCCAGTAAAAATATAGCAAAATCTTGAAAAGTTCTACAAAAGCATGCTTCTCTTGTGGGGTACTCACCTTGCCATTTTCAATAATTTATCTTTCAACTGATGATATGGGTTCTGAATCTTCACCTTAACTATCATGTTTTCCTTTTCTTTTCTAAGTTGATCATCAGAGTTGAAGATAGATTCCAAAGTCACTAGGCCTTTGGGAAATTTATTTGATCTAAGTTGGAAAATTTGGATTTGATATTTTTTCTCAATTTTCTAATTTTTTGATGAAAACTCAGCCTCTTCTTGGATAAAACTGACAATTTGTTGATCACTTTCAAACACTTTCCAATTTGTGTCATTTTATGGTATAATAGGCCTCACAATTACCTTGATGTGTGGTTGTAACTTGTCTCTCTTGACATTCTCCACAACATCAAACTTTTCTCCAATTGCATCCAACCTATCAATAACTTCATTCTCCTTTCTTGGTATGGAATGGATGTTGAAGGCTTCAAAATCCTCCAAAATATCCCATACTCTATGCTTGTAGGCTCTTAGTAAGTCATTCTTAGCTGCATTTGATCCTCTGACTTGGTTTATAATTAGCTCACTATCCCCAAAAGTATGTAATTTCTTGATGTTCTTCATTTTTTCCCATTGCAAGCCATGGATGAGGGATTCATATTTTTTTGTGTTGTTGGAGTAGCTAAATTGAAATTTGAAAGAGGAGTAATACTTCATACCTATGGGAGATATAAGGACTACACCTCCCCTAAACCTTTTCTTATTCTTGATCCATCAAAAACATTTTCCAAATGTCATCCTCCTCTTCATCATTTGATTTAACAACACTAGGCAGAGGTGAATTCTCCTCATGTAGACAATAAATACCAAGGCCAACTTCCTCAATCTATTGATATGGATCAAAACCATAGCATTCATTTCCCCACTCATCAAGTAGTAATTAGGAATGCTCTCAATTTGAGTATCTACTTCTTGGGTGCTTGGAAAATCTTCTTGATCAAAAATGGTACAATTTACATTGATGGGGTTGGGAACATAAGGTTCTATATGATATGAAGCAATTGGTTCAGACTTGATGGTAGCCTTAGTGCCATACCTAGTTCTAAAGAACATGTGAGACTAGTCAATTGATAGATATCCTCCAATTTTGGTAGTGAAGTCTTTGGATAAGACATAGAGCAAAGAGTGGAGGTAGATAAATTATAAAAATATCTTAGGGAATAGAAAATTTGGGGCATGCATGCAATGTAAGGCTTAGACCTTTGATAACCCCAATAGTTCCCATTATTCCATCTAGTTGAACCACTCCTTTAGAAAGAGACTCATACTTGAGACCTAATTGGTCTACAATCTATTTGGGAATCAAGAGTTTTGCTTTCCCTGAATCAATCATACAATTGTGAACTAAATGATTGCCAATGATCAAAGATACATATAAGTGAGGAGGCTTAATTTTTTTTGTCTAATCTTCCTTCTATTGTATTACATTAGTAAGAAAAACTTTGATTTTTCCTTGGGTGACTCACTTGGAATGGAAAATTGTCCATATATGCTTGTAGAGATATCTCTTTGTCCTGAATTTCTAAATATTCCCACATTGAGATATCACATTGGTCTTCTTCATCTGTTCAAGGATGTTGAAGGAAGTGGAGTTATCTTTATGCTTCGCCTTACTTACAACAACCTTTTCTTGCATTTGAGCTAGTGTGGTGGTCTTTGGGCTGATTTGGCATTCTTGATGCCTGACCTATGTGGCTTCTTTGCACATTAGCAGTTAAATTTGAATTTTCATCTCCTTGGAGTGTTAGGGTAGGTTGAGGAGGATTTACATTTTATTATTTTCCCTTCTTCCATAGATATTTTCTTAGATCTAGTATTAACAGCCACACCTTGAGGAAAGGTCTAATTTATTGCACAAAATTCATCCATTTCAATTCATAAGTGAAGTATCACTTAGTGGTATCTCTTGAGTAATTTCTTGTTGTTGACTTTCTTTTGTGGGTGCATCTTGAGGAACATATGCACTTTGCACCATCAAATCTTGGTTTAAAATGCCATTGGGGCATGTTGTTTGGTTGTGTGGAAGATGAAAAGGAAACACCACTCATAATCTTGCACTAGATTATTTTGAACAAGAACCAAGGCTTTGGATGAACTAGCCACATTTGGATTATATGGTTGAAATGGTCTTGCAAGGGAAATATGATTTTGATTTTGAGGAGAAGCTTGGAATGAAGGTTTGTTTGGTTGATAAGGGACTTGTTAGGTTGGTATGGAAGTTGATAAGGTTTGAAACTTTGAGCTTTTTCCTTTTATGGATACCAACTCATTCCCAAAATTTTACAATTGTTTCATTACTTCTTACAATTCAGTTGAAGTACTTGAGGAGGTGGATGCTTGACAAGAACTTTGATTCCTTAGGGATGGAATCATAGTTAGTTCGGGAATGTTATGGGAACATAATTTCTTACTTCTGGAAATATGGCATTGGAGGTATAGGAGCAAGTTTCCCATCCTGAATGAAACTATTCTCTGCTATGATAGCAATACCATAAGCATATGGTAGAGTTATACCCCATAAATGAATCATGATAGATATATCACTATTAAAGATTTTAGATAATAAAGAAATGCATATTAGGTATAAGTCTTACCACTTGAGGAATTTGGTCCCAAGTTCTTTGAAATATGATGTTGAAATTAGACATAGGCTCATTTAGGCTCTTTTTTGTTGTGCTCAATTGCTCTCCACCAAAGATAGATAATCCAACTTGTCTTCAAAATGGTTACAAAGGGTATCCAAGTTCATCCCAGTTGTGAATTGAAGCAAGTCTCAAACTCTTGTACCATTGAAGATATTTCCTTTGAGTGATGAAGATAATAGTCTGATTGTTACATCATCTTTAGTGATAAAATGGACTAAAAAACATTAGCAACATCTTGAATATGGTCAGCTAGGGTAGTGTGGTTTTCACCGTGAAGAAAGGGATACTTTTAAGTGCAGACATTGGTATATCATGTTTTCATTGAGTGCCAAAGGAATACCACCATTAAAACTGAAAAAGGAATATTTCTTTAAAGAGCCATGAATGGAATGGGTCTCAAAACTCTAGAGGACAACAAGAAGGGCCTACCAGGAGGGGGAGTAGAAAGATTTATTTGGAGGAGATGGTGATCTTTGAACTACTCTCCCTTTCTCTCCTCTCTTCTTGGTGATAAATTTAAGTAATCAAAATTATCTTATCTTTTCATTCTTGACCTTGTTTGTATTCTTCTCATGAAAAATAGACACTTTTCTACATGGAAATAGTAGATAGAGTTTTTGGAGTCGTCAAATGTGTTTTAAAAAACCTCTAAAAGGATGAATTTCACCAAGATACACATCAAAACTTAGTGAAATAACAATAAAATAAGGGTGTCCCACCAAGATCGTTCCAGAACTGTTATCACCAAAAGTTAACACCCTCTGCATGCCTCATTTCCTAACAACAAAAATATGGTGTAACATGGATTTGTCTCCAAGTGTGGGACCTTGAAAGTGAGACAAATATCTAGAGGAGGTTGGTTCCTTCTCTCTCATCCCAATGAAAACTAACCTACAACCATGAAATGTAACTAAACTAAACCTAAACTATGAATTCATAGGACCAAGGTTAGAAAAGAGGAAAAGTTATAGAATGATAAAAGAGGTGATGCACCAAAACTAATACAAGGTTCAAATCCGGCCAAAGAGACACATAAGCAATTGCATAAGCAATAATTTTAAAGGAAACACAAAGCTTATAAATCATGAATGAATGAAACTTAATACTAAAATAAGAGGGTAAACATCCATAAAAAATATAGAATGCTTAAAAGGAGAAAAGCCATAGATAAATTTCATTGAAAATATTTCATCTAGATTACAAATAAGAGGTTCAAAATATTATACAAAGTGAAGATTACAGATGTCTACAGGCATGAAATTTGAAAAAAAATCTAAGATAGAGCTCCAAATTTCGATAAGAGAACCTCTTTTTCATGCTAAGGAACTTACATTTATATATTTTCAAGATAGGAGAGAAAGAGGAGGTTACATATTGTGTTTTTAATGGATTCAACCATTGGTCATCCTAAAGGACCGATATGATTAATCTACGAGAGGATGAATAGGCATTCGTAAATTCCTAAAATATGCCATCGAAATTATAGGTGGAAATGTGGCACCCATGCTTCATCAATTATGGTGGTTGATCCAATTATAAGTTATGCATTAATGGAACCACTATTTTTCTTTATTTTCACCTACCAAACACCACCAAAATATGTATTTCTTGGTTCCATGATGATATACTTGACAAGACCTTTCCAAAAAGACAATTTTTTCCTAATTTGGAGTTTTGAATTGAAAGATATGACCATTTGAAATATTTTGTACATGGAGGAATAAAAATTAGTTATCTTGTTTGAGCTCGCATGATTGACATGTGTCGAGATCTAGATTGGCTACGACATTGGGACGAATGATACATGTGACTTCCTTCTTGACCCTTGAGCTTGTGCCATGTGACACCTTCTAATTAGCCATGGGGATCGGACCTTTCATTTGTAATTTACATTTCACAATTGTGAACTACAAGCTTGTAATTTTCAAAATTTCCCCGAGCTCCTAGAACTCACCACACATCCCCCTTATGCAATCGGGCCTCAGGGCTTTGAGTAAAGCTTGCAAGGTTACATATTTTCCATGTGCCTTAAGATTTGGGAATATTCCCTTTGTGGACCACAGCAGCTTTGAATTACACCTTGTAACTTTGCACGATTACATAAATGTGAACTATTTCCCATATATCGGCCCTGGATACCAGCGGAGATGCCACGTGGTGTCAGTGGCGAAAAAAATTTTGGAAGAAGTTTGCATTTTTTCAAACTCTGCGAAAATGAAAAAGTATTAGATAACTCTCTGAGCCTAATAATAAAGAGTGTTTTTGGGGCTCGGGTCCATCTTAGAAATTTTCACTGTAAAACTATAAATTCTTAGAAAAGGCTTAAAAAATTGTAAGTCAAAGGATTTAAAAACTTCTGCTAAGACCAAATTTTTTCTACAATCTATTCTCACCAATATGACCTAACCTATTATACCATAGCATTGTCTTATCTACCAAATACATGTTGGTTTTATAATTTTCCTCATTGGCCTCAAGAATAATAGTGTTGTTACAAGAACTAGTAACAATATTCATATCTAGCTTCAACAAGGTTCCAATGTGCACTCTTATAAAAGTATTATTTCTCCATACACCATTTTGTAGCCATTCCTTACACCCTAGTGATGAGAATCGTTGGTACTCACACTTTAGTTATCTCATGATTGTCAGTCCAGGGCGGTGTCCATGGCTATTTGCAATAAAGGAAATGGTTGAATTCATTCTCATTACTTATTTGCTAATGAACTCAATCAAATACTATGCTAAATGCAATTAAGAAATGAAGTCTATTAATGAACAGGGGATTGCTGAACTCAGAATTGAAAATATTGAAAGTAATGAAATTATTGTAATTAAAATAAATGATGCATAACAGAGATGAAATAAATAAGAAATTATCCCTTCATGTTGGGGAGGAGTGGCCCTTTCTCCTTCCCTCTGATCCGGTTTAGAATTGTAAATCACACAAGTCGATTTATCCCTAAATCATGTACTTTATTGAAATAGAAGAATTTCTTTTACAACAATCAACGAACTAACTCTATAATTCTACTACAAATTCTCTTTTATATCAAGAGAAATACTTATCACTCTAGAAGAGGACAGTTATTTGCAATAACTACTACTACTTAACTAAGAGATTTCTATGACAACAACTGATTATTTGAGGAGTTATAATTGTGGAAGAACAAGTGCATACCACACTTAAATCAGATTCATCTTGTTAACTATAGATGAATTCCTTAATTGACTCTCAATTGAGATGGTTAATTAGTTCTAGAAGATGTCAAATATCATGCATTGAATTCCTATAATCATGATGATTATAAGTTGTTTTGTTCATTTGCTCCATGTCTTCAATTAATTGGGTGTTAATTTGAGCTTGCATGATCCACATAAACCACATGATGGATTAAATGTTATCCCATGTTTCATTCTCTTCACACCATGTGGACTTCATGTTGGATACATCAATTCCTCATATTTCCATTTGATTCATTTTCCTTCTTTGTGCAAGTTCTAAATTCAAAGTGATTCCTGCATTAGTGCTCAAGCGATTCGTGTGCTAATGCATGGGCAAGTTCTACACTCCAAAGTGATTGATGTGCTAGTTCTCGAGTGATTCCTTTGATGGCTTAAGATATTCTCTCAAACACATTTTTAATACACATAAAGATCCATTTAACACATTTTTGAAGAAGCATACACAAGATGAAAATAACAAGGTTATGCACAAAAATTCGTTTCAAAATATACTAAAGTATTAATTACAAAATGATAATATCATCCTTAGTGAAAAATGATGACATGAAAAAAGGGGGTTTACATAGGAATTAGGAGGTCTCATCACTCCCCCACACTTAAGGTTAAACAAGTTCACCTATTATCATTAACATTCTCAACAATTCTTATAAAATCATATTCATTGGCAAAAGTATGTCATGTCTCCTCTTGTTGTGTCACAAAACCCAAAGAACTTTCCCATCGTATCTCTTCATGTTTTGTATCTTTCTTGGTGATCTTGGGTGGTGTTCCATCATGGAACAGGTGATATTACCAATGGATATTTGTATCTCATTCATATCCATTTCTTCTTCATTTCCAACATAATTTTGTAGAGGTCCTTAGCCCTTTTTAATGACGAGTGGAGGTTGGTTGGGGAAGTAACATCCTTTTTCCAGACCTCTAGAAGCAGTCCA
Source organism: Taxus wallichiana var. yunnanensis (assembly GCA_018340775.1). Lineage (NCBI taxonomy): Eukaryota > Viridiplantae > Streptophyta > Pinopsida > Cupressales > Taxaceae > Taxus > Taxus wallichiana. Next base: position 372,720,853 of record CM031235.1, read on the forward strand.
TACCCGAGATGACAAGCAAGAAAATTGAAATTAAAGGTTGGGATTATAAAATCCTAGAAGTATGCTATACAAGCTATAATATTTTCCTTGTACTTGTCCACAATCTGCAATAGTAGACCTAGGATTGATATCTCCTGAATAATCTAATTGAAGATCGGAGATCATGCCTCATTAAGGTCTGCGCATTGGCTTCTTCACTTACATATGACCCTATTTTCTCTCTCCATACAGATTGGTGTCTCACGGTGGAAAAAAAGACCTCAACTACACTTCTCCAACATAAAAATTAATTGGAATTTCCACTTGCTCTGGGAGAAGAAACTTATGGACATATAACTCACATAATAATTTTTGACAATTGTATTTGCTGTTGTATATTCCCCAAAAAGAATTTTCATCTTCAAATTCTATAGACTCCATGAAAAAAATCTTGAAACCTTCCACTTGATGAATTATTCCCTCATAAATAATGGATAAACATTTGAAGGTGCCCTACAAGAAAAGGCTTGGTCATAAAACCTATAAATGTGAAGTATATTATCTTGAAGTATCTTCTTTTATTCTTTCAACATTTTGTTTTCTTCTGCTACTCCTATGAGGTTATAACATTCATGCATCCATTTTACCATACCCTTCAACACAATGATCTAGGGGAATACAAAGTTTGTTTAAGTTAAATGATCAATAGTTTGTATAGACTTGTTTCCTTCATGTCCCCTTTTAAGAGAACAAGTTTTGTGGTTAATTATTCAGTTCTAGACTAAAGAAACTGAATCCTTTGTTCTTTCTCCTCTACATTATGCCAAAGTTGTTGAATTACCTTTTCTTTCTACTCTATTGATAGTTGGAGATGTTGAATTTTCTATTCTTTCTCTACCTCCCGAGAGAAACTTTCTCTTTTACTTATGTTAGAATAATTTGTAAAAGGGAAATTCTCTCTTAATCCTATTGAATTTCATAATGGACCTTAGAAATAGACAATACTTGAGGAATGATTGTATCGGAATCATCGGGTGAACTAGGTTCACATTCAAACATAGGTTTTTTCCCTTTGTCATGATTGGTTGAGTCTTAAATTATGATTGGTGTTTGATCAATCTCCATCACATAGACGGGACATGGAGGGGACACAGAGTGAGGTGGATAAATAAGAGTTGTATGCTGCATGGATTACATGATTTGCGGTTGCTTCATGTTCCTCGCATGAAGGAACATTTTTTGTTGTATGTTCATTAAGGGTTTTGGTAGGCTCTGATGACCTAAGGAATTTCCTTGGCTCTCTAAGCTATAGGTCCCTCTTTCAAGAACCATATCAGGTTCAAGGGCATGCTTCTTCTAAAATTTAACCCACTTTTTAAGCTCATGACTTTTTTTTGATGAAATGGTGCTTTTAGATGAGGTGGATGAGATCTTCTAAATTGAGGTAGGAGGAACCCCATCGAATTTCTCGAAGCAAAGGAAACAAACTCAAATAAAAAACTGGGGCAAATTAACCTTGTTTTGGGATTTGGCTTGACCATGGCATAGATGAATGAGGATTCTTAAAACAGGGCCTAAAAAACCTCATATTGACCATCACATGTATAATATTTAATCACCCATTTATCTACATTCGTCCATGGATTAGGAAAATTACCCCTTTTTTATGCTCTCGAGCCTTTCTCTTATTGTTAATAACCAACTCTAACTACTCTTTCTTTCCAACAAAAAACACTTAATAATCTCATAGTAGGGGGTCCTGAAATTCACAAGTTGCCCTTTCTCCGGAATTCCATAAATGTGACTAATTATGGAAGGGATGAACAATATTTTATTACCTTTTAAGTTTGAATGTCCATCCTCCATTTTCACTATAAATTCTTATTTCATTTTTAATTAAATTCCTCATATGCTAGCATGAAGTGTAATAACCCTACTTTTTCAAAGATTGCTACTGATTTCCTATCGAAAGAAATTCAACTCAACTAGTTGGTTCATGTGAGCCGAATTCCTATAGTTGGTAATTGAAATAGAGAAAGTAATGGTATAGGACTGAAAGGAGATAAGAACATGAATGGGGAAGTGATGATGCAAGAATGGAAATTTTATTGGCACAAGAATGGAGCTGGTGATGTTGTAGGAATGGAGTGACATAAATGGAAAAAAATGGGGAAAAACAAGGGGAAACGATATTATATGAAAACAACATGAATTGGGTAAGTTTAGCCAATTATGATGAGACAAAGGCAGCGTGGAGAGTAATTCAACACGTGAGAGGGATTAATTAGGGATAAGTGACAAATTTATTGGGATATGCAGTGTGTGCGAACATATTGGAAAAAGGTGGATTCATCATTTCACACAAGCATAATAATTATCACCTCATAATTAAAAAAAAATTAACATTGAAAAGAGAATCCATGACACATATCTTGTCATTAATCATTTGTAAAATCTGGTAAGGATCATTTAACTCTCTTTTTTTCTCCACATGTTGTATCACATTATTGATTTCACAATTCAGGGGGGTGACCACCATTGTTGGTTTTTAGCCACTTACATTTATATGTTTTTTCCTTTTTTCAAACATTTTATTTTCTTTTTGAACTAATGACCGTCATCTCTCGGTTTTCAATCGTACTTCATAAGATGATGGCCACCATATATGGTTTTCAACCATCTCCTATTTATTCTTTTTGAGAACTAATTTAGCCCTAAATTGAATTGGACAAAGTAACTTTGTCCAAACAATTCAGAGTTGCATTTTCTTGTAGCATCTTTTTGAATTCCTCTTTAGATGTTGGATTTTGGTATAGCCTCAATCTATGGCCATTAACCAAGTATTACCTTCCTTTCACCATCAATTGGAATCAGTTGTATGGTTCTATTGTTGAAGACTTCCTCAATTTGGTATGGACCCATCCATCTTGTTTACAATTTCCCTTGAAGTATTTGTACTTTGAATCAAATAGAAGATCCTAGTCTCCTTTTGAAACTTCATTTGCTTGATATGACTATCATGTAACACTTTTCTTTGATGTTGGATGAGTTCTATTTGATGAGGTGCTTGTAATATCATCTCATCCAACTCATTCAATTGAATAATCCTTTCTTGGTTTACTTCTAATAAATCAATTCCCACTTCAGCAGTTATTCTTAAGGTTTGGATTTCAAATTCTATAGGAAAGATAGGTTTCTTTCCATAAACCAACTCATAAGGGGTGAATCTTGTGGTTGTCTTCCAAGTGGTGTTGTAGGCCCAAACTACTTAAGTAACTTTTGAACCCAATTTTTCCTTGAGATATCCACTATCTTGGTTAGGATATTCTCCAATTCTTTGTTAGTGACTTCCACTTGACCATTGGATTGTGGATGGTATGGGGATGATTTCTTATGCCTTAGCTGATATGTTTCCACAAAGGAACTGATTACTCTAGCATAAATTGTGGTCCTTGGTTTGAAACAATAGATCTAGGTGCTCCAAACTATGGAATATGTTTTCATATAAGAAGTCTACAACTTTCTCATCTCTTGCATATTGGAGAGCTTGCACCTCAGCCCATTTTGTTACATAGTCTGTAAAACCAATATGTACTCCTTCCCTTGAGAAGATGGGTCAATTGGTCCAATGAAATCTAATCCCCACTTCTCAAATGGCTCTAACATAACCTAAGGTTGGAGTGGAATCTCATATGTAAATGTTAGATTTCCCATCCTTTGACATTGATCACATTGCCATACATAATTTTTGACATATTTATGCAAAGAAGGACAATAGTAACCAGCTCCCAAGAATTTTGGGTAGTCCTCTTGACTGAATAGTGTCCCCATGATAGCTCATCATGACATGCTCTAAGTATGTAAAAGATGTCATCCTCAAGAACACTCCTATGTAATACATGATCAAATGTAAATTTGAAAAGCATTCCATTAGTCCATGTGTACATTACACTTTTTTACTTAATTACTTTTTTTGTTTAGGTGTGAGGAAATATGGGAACTTCCATGTAGCCAAGTAGTTAGCCATGTCTACAAACCAAGGAGAGACAGTTGAGATTGAAAATAAATGTTCATCTAGAAAATCATCATTGACCTATTATCGGTCCGAAGTACACCTTTGTTTTGGAAAATCTATCTAACTCGACTTTAGCTTGATATAATAGGATCTTCTATGACTTTTGGGTGCCTCATACATCGAGGATAAGCTCTAGAGAGAAGGCTAGTTCCCTTAATTGATCACCTAAAACTATTTATATTGATTGGGTTAAAGGTTAGGAAAGAACTGAAAATTAATGAAAGAAAACAAAGAGTGATACACTAAATATTTTGGGACTTGTATAGAAACACACTTAATGAATAGTAAAAGAACTGATAAAATTCATTATAATCACTATCCAATATAATTTACACACACTAAAGATGTTAAAACACACTTGAATGACCTGTAAAACTTACTAAATAACTTACTAGAGGTATTGGGAAGTTGTTAGCTTGCAAAGGAAAACAAAAATTCACTTACACATGCAAAACATCTATTGTAATACACTTCAGAAAGCTTGAAATTGTCAGGAAAACGATCTTTATTTATCAATAAGGTGTAGAGGTACAATATTCTACATACAAGTATGTGGAAAATAAAACAAGTCCCCCTTTTACCTTTAAACCAGTAAAGGTATGAATGCAAAATATCTACACCTAGTTCCATAAATAGATCATGCTAATATTATCCTAACTAGTTGTTTGGAAACAAATCCAATAATGACCACCCATGCGAAAAAGAAAAGAAATATCCACTAGCATTTTGAGTCGATCTCTTTTGCACAATTTTGACGAAAAATAATCCAAATCCATACTTATTCTTGCAAAAAAAAAAAAAATTCTCCCTATGCACTCAATATCTTGCCATGCAAAATTATTTACTCATGCCCTTCACGGTTGAGTTTGGCATGAATATGAGTTATAGCTCTAACTTTCGTTAGAGATATGTTGAGCTTTCGAATACATGGGTCGAGATTATTTTCCTATTTTATCCCAAAAAAATTCATCAATATTTGAATCAAATGATGTTGAATTGAAGGTCTCGAGGAAACCTTTCCAATGAGACTGATTTTGTGTGATTTGGAGCTATAGAGAAAAATTTATGGCCTTCTGAAATTTTTGCCTATCGGGATGAACAAGAGAGTGACACATCGCAACATGTGATTTCCTTATGGATTGCCTCTCAATGTTATGTGGCTTTGAAATGCAATCTAATAAGAAAATTCCATGTTTCCTTTGGATTTTGTAGTATCGGCTCCATGAAACCTCTATTATCCATCGCGAAGTATGAATCAACGAGCGATTCACACTACTTCGCAATTCACTTTCATTTATAAGAACCTTGTCGGGTGCAAAACATGAACCAATAATAACTTTCCACTCTACTTTGTGGTGTCACTCATTTATAAAAAAATTAGAGCATAAAACATAGACTAATGAGAAATCTCAATGCTCCTTGTAATGTCAAAACGTTTCTTTTACCATGACTAGCAACCGTGAAATGTGAGCCAATGCGAAAGCTCCATACTCCTCACAATGTCGGGAATTTGATAGCCCCTTATGATCGTTGCAAAACATGAGCTACGAGAAAATCTCCACTCATGGCATGTGTTCGCCTTTCAATGGTTGTGCCTTAGCATCATGATTTCTATCGGGAGGAATAAAAATTGTTGGCTTTGTAGAAATACTACCACATATAGTGCATGTTGACCTTGAGACCACCTAGACCGAATCCTTATTAAACTCAGTTTATTCTATGGACTTGATGTCCACAAAATGTCTATGCCTTGAAGAGTGTTGGAATGGTGACATGTGTTCATCATTGGCCATTGATATTCAATTATCTTTCATTTACTTTACTCACTGTGTGTTCTTTGACTTGCCTTGACCCAATCCAAGACCCAAAATCCTATCCAACACAATTAATTCCATGGATCCGAGGTTTGTAGAATGTTTAGACTATGAGGAGCACCAGAATCCTACCACGTGGCCTGCTACTTGATTTTGGTGTTGAAATTGATGGCTAAATGAATGTCACATGGGATTTTTAAATATAACCCACTAATGGATTAGTTGAGCCTCTCATGGGTTTTTAAATGCCAATGGTCAGTGTTTTAGAGTAGTGGAATTTGATGGTCGTTTAAACATCTCATGATTATTTAAACGGCTAAGTCCATTTTGAATTAGTTATCCAAATTAATCCACACATGATCTATTCTCTGTCAAGATTCCTCTCAAGTGAAAATGTTTTCCAATAGGACATCCATAATTATAGTCCTCATCTCGTGCAACCCATCCATATAATTCATTCCCTGGAACTCGTTCTCGCTCATAATATTCCTTTTGAATTGATCATTTTTATAAAGGACCTATGTTGGGTTGAATCTAGCAAATATTTCCTTCCAACTGGGTTCATGAATTATAATGAATGGTGTTGATTATCAAGAACATAAAATATCTAATTTGATGCCTTGTTAATTTTGCATACTTCCCATTATTGCTAAGAAGCTCTTCTATTCTTCTATTCATGGATTTCATGTTATCCTTAGTAGCTTAAAAAATTTGTAGCCCCCTTAAATGAATTACTAAAGATGGTCAACCCCGAATCTCACTTTCATCCATTAAAACAACCTAGAACCATCATGTGATTTTTTCCGTGCATGACCAAGGTGAATAAGCACTAAAAAGACTAAAAAATGGAAACAAAAACTTGTGCATAGCTACACTTGGAGGAAATATAAAATTTAAAGGCATGCCATTTAATATGGCATATTATTGAAAGTAGTAAATATAGAAAGATGTGTTATAAAAACTTAGAGAAAGCATGGGAAACTATAATACAATATCAACTTATCTCGTTTAGAAAAAATGCTTCAAATGGATCTCATTGACTGGGATCAGAAGCTCTTCTCCATCTATTCTTGCAAGCTAGAAATCATTATGTGGCTTGCATCCAATGATGATGTATGGTCCACTCCATAATGAATCAAACTTTGTGTGAGCACTCATGTTTTTCTCTGTCTTCATCCCACTTCAGCACTAAGTCACCTTCATTAAAGACTCTTTGCCTTGGCCTTCTTGTCAAATGTTCTCTTAATTTGAGCTTGATTCAGCTCCATAGATAACATATTTTGATTTCTGATCTCTTCAAGCTCCATGAGTTGTGCATACCTCACCTCTATGGGCTCATTCTCCATTAATTCAACTTGATGCATCAATTCTAAAGCTAGAAGCTCAAGAGAAATGGGCAACTTGGCTTCAAGGCCATAAACCACTTGAAAGGTGAATTTGAAATTGATATTTTATGAGTTATTCTATCATCCCACAAGGCTTCCTTCAACTTGGTATGCCAAGTTCGTTGATTTTGATATGTAGTTCTTCTAATTATCCTTAACACAAAAAAATTGAACTTTCATCCAATCCATTACCTTGAGGGTAATAATTGGATGATGTACTCAAGTAAATACCATTCTAAATAGTCCATGCAGCAATCTTCCCCTACAAAATCTTTTACATTATCTAAAATTATAGTAGAAGGAACACCAAACTTGGTTATTATGCCTTCATAAAAGTCCAAGATGTTTGTCTCATTAGCTTCTTTCAAAAACTGCTTCATCCACCGTGTGAAATAATCAATTGTGGTGAGTATCCATTTATGTCCCAAGCTTGAAGGTGGGTTTATGAGACCAATGAAATCCAAACCCCATTGAGCAAAAGGTTTATCAATTATAATTGGTTTACAGTGGTAAGGCAACAAGCCTCTCTTTTCCTGTGAAGAATACACACTTTTGACACTTTCTTACCCAAGCATGGTTGTCTTTGAAGAGTGTAGGCCAATAATATCCTCCTTTCATGATATTGAGGGTTGTAGTTTTTATGAATAATTCCCTCCTCCTTGATCATCATGAAATTGTTCAAGTATCCTTTTGATTTGGTTTGGTTCAACACACCTCAACAATACACCATTAATGTCCTTTTTGAATAGAACACCATCAATTAGAAAAGAGGAATTGATTTAATCTTAAATATATTATTTTTGAGATGTTGATTAACTAAAATGAGGAATAATGTGTGGGGATATCCTATAGTTAATCTAAGTTATCAACAATTGTAAAATGCTTTAAATAAAATGTAGTAAAGAAATATGTAAATAACCCAAGAAAATATGCAAAACAAAATGCTAACTGGGTGCCCCTATCCAGGAGAGAAGAGGAAAGAACTTTTAAGTGGATTAGAGGATATCTTATATTGTTATAGAGGAGCCTTTTGGAGAAAATGAAATTAGGGAATCATATGAATAAAGGATGGATCTGGATCATATGCAGGACTGGACTAACACTGGGAGAGGGACTAGGGTGCCTGACGTGTGCTCCATCAAGTAAAATGGGTACCTTGATCTTTGCAAAATATTTGGAACTAATCTTTAAAGATTTGGTAGATCATCTAAAACCCTCACTTCTATCGCATCAAGTTTGTTTTATCACTTCACACATTTACTACATTCCAAGATGAATAGAAAACTTGTGAAGGACTAAAGAGAAGTATTAAAACCCCTCAAAAAAGAAGAATGAAAATGAATGGGTCAAACTAACCTCATCTTCCATAATAGTGGGCTTACTAACTTAACATTACACTACATTTCAGACCCGGATGTAGTTACGGTGAGTGTGTACATAATGTACCCTAGGTACTCTTTTGCATCTTTATTTTCACACTTTCAAGTAGTGAGCAATAACTAGATGTAGAAAATGTTAATGAATGTTTGCATGGAATAGAATAGAATCCTTCCCCTATTTTGTGTGTGATGCAAATGTCCTAACTTTGTGCCTTGTGATGGAGCTATGTGGATGCAAGTGATCTCCAATTCAATAGATTAATATAACTCTAAGTGGATGATAGTAGTGACTAGTGTTTGTTCAGCGCCATTATGGTCTCATAACTTAATGTTTATAGGGTTCTCTTGATCTAATTTCATAATTAACCCTAAAATAAATGACCCCAAAAATATAAAGACCTCAAATGGATATAAAGATCCCAAAAATGGCGGGAAAGTGTGAAAAGGATCGAGGCCTTCTTTGCACATGGTAGGGTGCCCATTAGGCACCCCAGTTTGAAACTAAAATAATGCCAAGTGATGAAAGTTGATTGGGTATGTAGGTGTAAAGGTCAAGAATGAGAAAATTAATAAAACAAGATGTCAAATGATTTGATGGTTAATTAGTACTTTCTTCAATAAAACCATTTGAAATAAGTATGAGAATCGGGACTAAATAATGTCTAAAGTGCATGATTTTGTCACTACATTTGTCCAAATTTGGTGGATACATACCATACTAAAGGTACCTTACCATGTTTGAAATCCATCTTGCATATTGCTGATTTTTAAGTTCTTCAACTTTATCTTGAAGAACTAGGACACCTTCTTTGAGCTCTTGCAAGTCTCGAGCCATGTGCTCACATAATCCTTTTCCTCTAATCAGCTTGGTCACTTTAATGTTGATGTCATATTCCATCACTTTAGTGATCCAACCTACTCTTTTCTCACTTATGTCCTTGTTCAACAAAAATTCTTTGATACTTGGATGAGCAACCATTAGATTAATTTTATTGTTAGAGAGAAAATGCCTAAATTTCTTGAGTGATCTAACAATTGAAAGTACATGTTTTTCAACAAATGAGTACCTTGTTTCATACTCCATCAAAATTTGACTGAAAAAGGCAATTGGATGCTCCAAGCCTTCTTTGTTTTGTTGTGTTAACATTCCTAAAATGGTATCCATTAGCATGAGCATATAACATGAAATCTTTCAAAAATTAGGATTTATGAGTGTTGGGGCTGAAGTTATGGCTTGTTTGATAGCTTCAAAATTTTCACTCCTTCCTTTGACCAAGTAAAATTTTGATCCTTCTTGAGCATATTGGTCAATGGATTTGAAAGTGAAGCAAAATCAGCAATGTACCTTCTTATAAAATTAATTTTTCAAGGAAACTTTGAAGTGCTTTCTTATGTTTTGGCAATGATAAAGCAAGAATAACACTTACTCTTTCGGATCAATCATCATACCATGTTTTGAGATGATATGGCCAAGAAGTTTACCCTCATGAACTAAAAACACACACTTTTTGGGATTAAGTGACACACCATATTCTCTGCACCTTTCAAAATTGCTTTGAGTTGTGGTAAGTGGTCACTTGCAAGCTTTGAAAACATTGTGATATCATCCAAATAAACTAAGACAAACTTGTTAATGATACCTTGAAATTCCATATCCATGGCTCTCTAAAAGTTGCACCTATATTGGACAAACCAAATGGCATCTTTTTGTATGCATAGGTGCCCCATTTAGTTGTGAATGCTATTTTAAACTGATCTTCTTCCTTGACAAGTATTTGGTTATAACCATTATACCCATCAAGTAAAGAATATCTTTATGAACAATAACTAATGAAGTATCTACTCCATGGAAGGTAAAAGGATAATGATCCTTAAGAGAAGCCTTATTTAATCACAAAAATCAACACATAATCCTTGATTTCACCATTTTTCTTTCTTACTGGTACAAGGTTAGCTACCCAAGTTGAGTACTTAATGGGAAAGATAATGGAAGACTCAATGAGTTTTTCAAGCTCTATTCGCATCAAGGGCTCCAACTTGGGGTTAATTGGCCTTTGTTTTTATCTAACCGGTTTTGAATCAACCTCTAATTCAATAGTATGTTGAGCTAAAGAGGGATCAAAACCTCTTAAATCACTTGTATTTCCATGAAAAAAAATCTACATACTCTCTACAAATCTCAATGAATGTATCTTTTTCAGATTTTGAACATATTTTACCAAGATTGAGGTTTTACCATAAAAATGGTGACACTTTCATGTTGATCTATTCCTACAGCAAGGACAACCCTCTCATGCTTCATTTCATCATTTTCACCAAAGATGGCTTCCAAAGTGACAAGGCCTTTGGGATCTTGTTTGTCTTGAGCTGCATAATCTGGTCCTCATACCTATTATGTAGTTTTCCTTGATTTTGAGTGAAAATTCAGCCTCTTCCTACAAAAATATGATTATATGTGCATCATCATAAAAACTTTCCAATGTGCAGTTATTATATAGGAATGGATGGCCTCACTATAACCTTGATATGAGTTGTAATTTATCATTTCTGATATCTGTAGGTATGTCAAACTGAGATCTAATGGTTGCAAGCCTATCAACATGTTTATTTTTGTCTCTAGGAATAGTTTGAATATTGAAAGCAAGAAAATCCTCAAGCATGTCCCACACTCTATGTCTATAGGTTCTCATTAATGGATTCTTACAAGCATTAGAACCTCTCACCTGATGAATAACAAGCTCGTTGTCCCCAAAAACCTACAAATTCTTGATTCCCTTTTTCCTTGCCCACTCTAAACCATGAATAAGTGCCTCATATTTTGAAACATTGTTAGAACAACCAAATTAAAACTTAACAACTGAAAAATACCTTTGATTTGAAGGTGAAATCAACATCAAACCAGCTCTCTGAACCATGTTGGTTTTAGAGCCATCAAAATAAAGTTTCCATAAACCATCATCTTGCTGATTTTCTTTCTCCATAGTTGGTATTTCAGTGTTATCCTCATGAATGCAATAAATTCCAAGGCCTTGTTCTTCAATGATTCTCCAAGGGTCATACTCATAATCCTCATTAGTCCTTTCATCCTTAAATAAATCTGGAATGCCTTCTAATGCATGCAAATTTTATGCCTCAAACTCACCTAGCTACTCTTCACTTACAATATAATTTACATTTATGGCACTAGGTGTGTAAGGCTCAATGTGAAAATTTGACAAAGGCTCAAATTGATGGTAACTTTAGTTCCATACCTGGTTCTAAAGACAAGATAGGTCCAATCAAGTTGAAAGATAGCCACCAATCTTGGATGTGAAGTCTCTAGATAAGCACATAGCAAAATAAGGTGGTAAATCCACCACCATCACATCCTGTAAGATTGTAACACTTGGAAAAGCATGCAAGTTAGTTTTAGATCTTTTATCATTCAATGGTCTTAGTTGATGAACCATCAAGTTGTAACACTCCTTTGGTACTTGGTTCATACTTAAGACCCAAAATTTTTAACAACTAACTTGGGCATAATAGTGTTGCTAGCTCCACTATCAACCATGTAATTATGAACTAATGAGTCTCCAATAATCAGTGAAAGATAGAAAGGAGGTGGCTTAACCATTTTACCTCACCAACAACTAGTTTTACCACTTTTAATGCTTGTTGTTTTGTACCTTTAGTTTGTTGGTCTATAATTCCATCACCATGTTGGTTGTTGTTTTCCACATGGTTAGCCTATTTTGATGTTAATTTAGACCTGCAAGCTCTTGGACCAACAAGTCCTTTTGTCCGAATAGATAATGTGTCCCACATGCTCATAGTGACATTAGATTTCTTCATATGATCCACTATGTTGAATGGAACAACTCCTACCTTAATATGATTTTTCAAAACAACAACTTGTTCTTGAAACATGAGAGGAAGAAGAATTTTACCAATAATAATATTTGATTCTTTGAGTTGGTACAACAGTTTGTTCACCTAAATTTTCCTCCATATCTCTCTTTCTTGATCTTGTAACAACTACAACAAATTCAACTCTTTCCTTAGCTCCAATTTCTTGATTTACAACCACATGATCTATAATTTCAAAGTTAACCATTGTTGCATCTGGTTGCCCCTATTGTACTTGTGCAAAATTTGGGTCTCCTTGTGTTACAAGATAAGCACTTTGTTGAATATGAAAATATGCCTCTCTTGAGTCATTTGTGGCATAGAAAACCCTTGTGGTACCATCTCTAAGGTTGTATTTGGCTCACTAGGTTGCATGTTAGGATCCGACATCATGTTTTTTTTACACTAGGACTAAAGCTCTTGAAGTTGTAGGGGCATTAGGATCCATTGTTGTAATTGGTTTAGTTGTTGTAATGGCTGGTTGTGCTTGATATGAGGTCTATAACCTTGAGCAGGGGCCTATAATTATTATAAGTAGAAAAGGTGGTTGATATGGCCTACTTGCTTGAGCTTGATTTCTTTCCAATTGCACAATTTTGTTTCCCATGCTTTAGACAACACCCTTTAAGTCATCAAAATCACTAGGGTGAACTGTGGGAGGTAATGGTGGCTTTTTCGAGGGTGGAATAGGAGCTAGCTCAGGATAGATAGGCATAAAAGGTCTAGGGGCCAATTTTCTAGCTTGTATAAGGTTGTTTTCTACTCTTATTGCAATGTCAAAGGCTACTGGAAAGAGTAGTACCACCCATGGATCTGAATCATAACAACAATATCACTATTTAATGCACATAAATAATACAAAAAAGCATGTTCAGGTGTAGGCTTAACTATTGTTGGATCTTTTCCCAAGTCCTAGTAAATCTCAAATTGAAGTTTTCATGAACTCTTGGGGTGCACATTTAATGGTAGTAAGTTGCTCAATAAGGATAAATGATCAGATTTGTCCTCAAATTGTTTACATAAGGCTTCACCCAGTAAATCCCAAGTGGTGATTGATCCTACGGTCAAACTTCTATACCATTGAAGGGCTTGGCCTTTAAAATAAGTAGCTAATAGCCTTAAAGCAATATCTTCATGAGTGATATTATGCACAAAACATAGGGTTGCAACATCTCTAATATGTTTGGTAGGAGTAACTTGGTTTTCACCCGTGAAATATGGAAGGATTTTTAAGGTAAGCAGCATTGGGTATATCATGATAAACAACAATTTGCAAAGGGATTTTCATTAGTAAAGGGCACAAAAGGTTGATTTCTAGCTGCCATTAGAAAGATAGGAGTCTGAATCACAAAATTTGGTTTGGAGATGGAGGATTGGAAATATTGGGCTTGTTATAAGGTGTAGTATTTCCAACTCTTCTTCTTCTAGCTGAATTAAGAGGTAATTGAATAAAATCAAGGGAATACCTCTTATTTCTGATATGGTTCTCACCTTAGGCATGGAACATAGAAAAATCTAAAATTAGACCCTTCTAGAAGTAGCAAAACTTCATTTTATAAAAGTACAGATATGTCAAAATCCTCATCCAAAATAGTAATGGTAGTAAAGCAATTTGAAATTGGCTAAGTGGCTCTCGGTTGATTACAACTTGTAAGACTTCATTTATGTCGTCTTTAAGTTAATAACTATTGCAAACAATAGATCAAGTTGTTGATTTGGAGAACTTGAAATTTTAGAAACAACCATGTGAAAACACCATCTTCCTCTACATGCTGAAAATAACACTAAAATATGGTTCGTTGTCCCACCGAGCATGCCAAAAATTGTTATCAGTCTGAAGTGCACTTTTGTGTTAGAAAAGCTATCTGGACTTGACTTCAACCAGTACAATGGGATCTCCTCTAAGTTGTGGGTGCCTCGGACTAAGGAGAACCTCCAAAGTGGGATGGTTCCCTTGATGGATCACCTAAAACTATTGAAATTGATCTGGGTTAAAGGTTAGGAAAGAACTAAAAATTAAGCGAAAGAAAACAAAGGGTGATACACCAAATATTTTGGGACTTAACTTGTACAGAAACACACTTAATGACTTGTAAAAGAATTGATCAACTTCACTAAAATCATTATTCAACAGATTTTACACTCATGAAAGGTGTTAAAACACACTTGAATGACCTGCAAAACTTAATAAACAACTTACGAGAGGTATTGGGAAGTTGTTAGCATGCAAAGGAAAACAAACATTCACTTACACACGTAAAACAAATGTTCTAATACTCTTCTTAAAGCTTGAAATAGTAGGAAAATGGTCTTTATTAATCAAGAAGGTTTGGTGTACAATATTCTACATACAAATCTATGGAAAATAAAATAAGTCCCCCTTTCAACTTTTCACCAACAAGGTATAAATAAAAATATCCACACCTAGTTCCAAAAATAACTCATGCTAATATTAGCCTAACTGGTTGTTTGGAAACAAATCCAATAATAACCACTCATGTAGAAAAGAAAAGAAAACTCCACTAGCAGTTTGAGTCAACCCTTTTGCACAATTTTGATTAAAAATAATCCAACTCTATACTTATCCTTGCAAAAGAATAAAAATAATATTTTCTCCCCATGCACTCTATATTTTTCCATGCAAAATTATTTACTTATGGCCTTCACGGTTGAGTTCAGCTTTGACTCTAAGTTATAGTTGTTATCACCAAATCACAACACCCTCTGATTTCTTAGCATGTGAGTGTGTTAAGGAAAGTAGTGTGACTGGGTAACATGGGTACTATCTCCAAGTGTGGGACTTGTTGCTTGAGATAAACCTCCAAAGAAGGTTGGTTCCTCTTCCTAATCTAGTGCAAGCTAACTCTAATGAAATAAAACTACTGACTATCTCTATCCTACCATTTCCAAGGGACCAGGAGAGAGAAATAGCATGCAAGTAAAATAAATCTACACTATAGAGGTGATGCACCAAAATAAGGGTGTGAGAACAACTCTCCAATGTGTGAAAATAGAAGCAAAATGCAGATTAGAAAGGGTGATGACAGTTCTCCACAATCTAACAAAAACATTCACAAAAACATTTCCAAAGAAACACAACAATAATGAACCTTGCAAGAGCATAAGATAGACACAATACACCTACAAATGAAATGAAGAGGCAAGAAGAATGCAATAAACACATACAAGGGAAGAAACATCCACAAATTTGCATCTATTGCTTCATTGATATGCACAGATCAATTACAAGGAAAGAGAAAGGCCTGGATCAACATGCAAGAAGTCCAGTATGAAGGCTTGTAGCACATTGGCTTCACAAAACAAAAATGGTAGAGTTTTTCTACTAGAATTATCCCCCTTGCAAATGAGATAACTTCTCAATTTATAGAAAATGAAGGAGAGGAGAGAGAAACAAGCAAACTCAGATTTTCCCTTTGCATCAATTACAAAGCACCTAAAATGGGAGTAAATCATGATTTATGACCTAAAAAATCCTCCCCATACTACCCCATAACTTGCAAAGTGGAGAAATTTCTATCCATGCCCATTAATTGCACCTTCAACCACCATCCAACAACCAATTTGAACTGGGCTCATTTTCTACAAAATTCACCCCAAAACTTCATCAATTTATAGATTTCTTAATTGTTGTATGAAATTTGGAACCAAATTCAACAAGACCAATTTTGTGAAAATCCATTGAGAAATGCTCAAGATATGAAGCTTCGAGTGTAGGTGACTATTTTGGTGTTGTCAGAGGCTTCGCTTTTACTCCATGGGATTGAGAAATTAATTCCTTAAATAGAAATCATCATTTAAATATTTTTTTTTTCCTCTTTTATAAATTTTACATCATTTAAATGATCTGGGGTATTTAAAATGTTTTGGGTCCCATTAATTACTTTAATCATTTTAAAATGGGGGAGATTTTAATTCTTTGAATATCAACAAACTAGCCAACTTCAGCTTGAGCTGAGCTCTTACTTATGCATCATCGAGTTCCACATTCTACATCCACTCGTCCATCTTCTAGCTTAAGCACCACCCTCGAGACCTGATCCAATGCTTAGTGGGCATTATGTTTCATGATGAACACCACCTCATCCAATCTTCCATGCACATGAAGAATTATGCATTCCACATCACTGAACCCATTCCTTGCACTCCTTTCCTCCATGCCCATTTCTGAATTGAGCTCTCGAGACCGCGATGAAAAAATTTCCAAAGCCACCTCTTGTGCATGTCCTTCCATGGCCCACTTAGGCTCTCGCTCTTTATTACAAATATGTCTCGTTGGTCATTTTTTCACACGAGCCGTGTCAAGCTCACTTCGCCGCATTACCGCATACACTTCTCCCATTGAGCATTGAACCATGGCTTTCCAAGTTGGCTTGGTGTGCCACATACACTTCCCTCTAGCCATTTATTTTTCTAAGCCCTCGGCTCTCTAGTATTACCTTTGTATATTTTGAGCACGCCGAACTACCATTTTGCTAAGTCTTAGCATCGAGCTCAACAATCTCGACCATACCCTAATTGAGCCTCCATTCCTTGACTTAGGTTGAGTTGTTTAACTCTTTGCAACTCGATCGGCATCATTTTTTTCTCTCGCATGGCTCAATGACCCCTTCTTAATGCCTACCCCGCTCATGATGGGCTAAGTTATTCACTACTTGGTGCAACTTGGCCTAGCTCGACTATAACTTTATTATCCACCCAGCTCAAGTTCTCTCCTCTCCATGATATCTAACGTTCTTGGAGACATGGAAACCATTGCACAAACTGATCCCTTCTCTATAATTCATCGATTTTTCTCTATGTTTGCTAAAACTCAACTTGCCTCCTCTAAGATTGGCTCGACCATGATGTATTGCAACAATGAAGCCTAGTTTATTGGGAATGACTCGAGCTCCATGTTTTCTTTCAAGCTCCTTGAGATCAACCTCACTAAGGCTAGGTGATTGATACAACCAATCCGTGTTTCATCCTAACCCCCAACTCTACAAAAATCACATGAGTACCAATGGAAATAGCTTACTAGTCCTTGAATTTAAATCTCTCTCAAGAAAATCATCAATATGTGGCTTGGGTTGTATAAGGACAATTTAATGCACTATGAAATCACCACTTTAAAAATAACTCATTATATCAAAAGCTAGCACGATGTCTTCAATTTTAGCCCAATGAGCTCATACAAGATACAATAGTTAGTTTCATCAACATTAGTCGGTTCCTGATTATACCCCATACCTAAATTGTATTCTCCCCAAACAACTCGATGAACCGGATCAACAACCTAAAATGTGCACTATCATCATTAATCTAGTTGGCTTGGTCTGCATAACTTCATAAAACTCAACCATCTTAGTCAATATGATGTGGCTTGGTTCATTCATCATAATCTTGGGAGCTAGATTCTTGCCTCAAACTCACCGAGTTAAGGGAGCCATCTTGGCAAGATCTTTCTAGAGGCTCAAGTTATTCTTTAAATTTCCTCCTCTCATTTAGACATTTTTGCAACCCTTTGAATTTCCAATTTCTATAAGGTCTATATAATATTCTAAGGTGTTCATGGAGAAATGCACCTAATTTTTACATTTTGTTACATGTGGACCCCCTTTACAACTATCGTGAGTGCAAACCTACTCTCGTTTTCAAAATTCACCTAGGGGTGAATTTGGATATGGATCTTGAATTTTTGTGACTCGTGGGGCTATTTTCCCGCTAGATGAAGTATGGCCACTCCTGTGGCTATGCATTGAGCATGGATTCTATATGATTAGTGTGAACTGATATAACTTTGAAATCTTGACCCATGAATGCTTAGGATGTTGTTTCTCGCTCTGAAACTACCTTATTATTGCTTGTAGCACTCTCAACTTTCATAAGAAAATATTGAAGTTGAAATTTTTGTGAGAGTGGAAAATTGATAAACTCGGGATTTTCATCTATTTCCTTCGCTAAATGGATCGAAGTACAAAGTACTCGATGATGTTTGGCATGGAGCACCATGCATGATATTTAATTAAGACATTCTTCAAGTTAAGACATCATGGAACTCTATTAAATCTTGATTTCCTTTCTTCCTCTAAATTTTCCACTTCACCATGTGTAACGATACTATTGCCAATTTAATCACTTCTATAAGAAACGCTGACATGGTAAAAAAAAAAACAGTTCGAGTAGCAACTACTATTATTACTGAGAACATTGCGAGGATCCTTCTACGAGAAGGTTTTCTAGAGGATGTTAGGGAACATCGAGAAGGTAAAAAATCTCTTTTGGTTTTAACTTCAAAATCTAGAGAAAGGAAGGAAAAGAGATATATAACTTCGCTCCTAAGCACGTTGCCATGGGATGTTGTTGAAGGTCTGCAAATCAAGTTATCAAGACTTAGAGGTATGTATTGTAGCTAATTTTTTATTCTTGAAATTTGAGCGAAACATTGAGGACTACCATCTGCTACTATATCAAATTTTCCCCAAGACTGGTCTTCTAATTTGTTGAAGGGCATGAGAAACTCAGTTGCTGATCTGAAGAAGCAAAAGAATGGAAATTTTGAAATTTGCCTCTTGGTTTGATTTTAGTTGCTATGCATTTGAATTCTCTTAAGGATAGCAAATTTTTCTTGCAATTGTTGAGTTTCTTTGTTGTAATTCTCTTTCGTGACATGGTGGAATACATAAGAACAATACTAGAAGCAATAGGACATGTGCACTAGTACTTAGGGAAATTAAAACCTATTCTAACAATAGCACAATGTGCACAAGCACTTGGAGGAATGAAAATCCTAAACTAATATATACAAGGGTGAGAAATATTCCTTCTAGTAGAAATGTTTGAGGTAGATTCCATTAACTAGAATCTACAATTCTTCACCATCCAACTTAGTTAGTGGAAGGCATTGCTACTTTTGCATTTAGTGATCATGTATGGACCACTCCATATTGCATCAAACTTGGAATGTTTTCCCATCTTTTCTTGATCAACATCCCATTTTAGTACTAAATCTCCTTCTTGGAATGTCCTGGCTTTAGCTTTCTTGTCAAAGCTTCTCTTGATCAGTGTTTGATCTTTCTCCATGGTTTGCATTACATGTTCTCTTGTTTCTTCCAACTCCATGAGCTTTGCATACCTAACTTCCATGGGCTCAAACTCAGCTAGTTCCAACTACTTCATGAGCTCTAATGTCAACAACTCAAGTGATATAGGTAGCATTGCTTCTTTTCCATATACCAGCTTGTATGGAGAGCTTTAGGTTGACCTCTTGGGTGTGATTCTATCAGTCCACGGGGCTGATTTGAGATTTTTGGGCCAAGTTCTCTTATTCTCATCAAGATTTCTTCTAATGATTCTCAACAAGTTCTTATTTGTGGACTCTTCTTGGCCATTTACCTTAGGGGTAATAATTTGATGAAGTGTTGAGATATATTTTTTTCTAATAGCCCACTATGTGATCTTTATGCCAAGAATATCCAATGCATTATATGATGTGATAGTGGTAGGGATGTCAAACCTGGTGACTATCCCCTCATAGAATTCTAAGATGCTAGATTCATTTGTTTCCTTGAGTGCCACTACTTCGGTCCATTTGGTGAAATAATTCATTTGTTGTTAGAATCCACTTGTGTTGGAGTGAATTTGGATTGATGACTCAATGAAGTCTAATCCCCATTACATGAATGGTTGATCATCAAAATGGGATGAAAGGTGCAAAGTTGCTAAACTTTCCTTCCTTATGAAGAGCGCACACCTTTTACACTTATGATCTATGAGTAACAATCACCAAACACTATAGGCCAATAATAACCATCTTTTATGATCTTTGAGAGTTTTTACTCATGGGGAAAAGTGACCTCCCACTTCTCCATCATGGAAACTCATGCAACATTTTTCAATTTGATTTTTTGGGACACACCTTAAGAGAACTCCATTCACATCCTTTTGAAAGAACATGTCAATAAGCACATACATAATGGACTATAATCTGAAATATCTTCTCTTAGCTTTATTCCATTCTAGAGAACACAGACCTATTTGGAGATAATGCAACATGTATTGGGTCCAACATGGAGTGGGTGCATCATCATTTGGTTGTTCTTGATCATTTTGCAGCACTAAGACAACTTATTTTTCACTATGTAACTTAGCATGTTGTTTGAAGAAATTTTCTCACATAGGCCTTTACCATGAACCAGCTTAGTCACTTTAATTTCAATGTCATACTCCATCACTAAGTGATCCAACCTACTCTTTTCTCATTCAAAAATTTTTTTAGAAGAAAGTCTTTGACTCCACATGAGACACTAACAATTGAATCTTATTGTTTGAGACCAAATGTTTAAACTTCTTCAAACTTCTAATCACAACAAGAACATGTTTTTCAATAAAATAATACCTCACTTCATAATCTTCTAAAATATGGCTGAAGAATAATGGGCTGCTCTAAACCTTCTTTATTCAACCGCACCAAGATGGATGAGATCGTATCTCGAACCTCTAAAAGAATAGAGCATAAAATTTTTAAAAATATGGGTTTATGAGAGTTGGGGCTTGAGATATAGCATGTTTGATGGCTTCAAAACTATCCTTGCCTTCTATTGTCCACTTGAATGCAAGGACTCTTCTTCAACATCATTGTCAATGGCTTCACCAAAGTGGCAAAATTAGGCACAAATATGCGAACAAAATTTATTCTCCCCAAGAAGCTTTGGAGAGCCTTCTTGTGACTCGAAAATGGTAGATTTCAAATAGCTTCAACTCTTTCGGGATCAATTGTCAATCCTTCTTTGAAACAATGTGGCCTAGCAATTTTCCTTCATGTGCCAAGAATATACACTTTTTGGGTTCAAAGACACTCTAAATCTTCTACACATTTGAAATACTTTCCTAAGGTGAAAGAGATGGTCTGTTGCATTCTTTGAGAACACAATGATATCATCAAGATAAACAAGCACTATCTTGTTGATCAACCCTTTGAATGTCATATCCATTTCTTGCTGAAATGTTTCTCTAGCATTTGACAATCCAAATGGCATCTTCCTATAAGCATATGTGCCCCATTTTGTAGTGAAGGTTGTCTTGAAATGATCTTCTTCTTTCACTATGATTTGATTATATCCTGAGTAACCATCTAGCAATGAAAACATTTTGGAACCAACCACTACTTGCAAGATTTGTTCCATTGAAGGGAGCAGATAATGATCTTTGAGTGAAGCTCTATTAAAATCCGAAAGTCCACACATAATCTAATCTCTCCATTTCTTTTCCTCACCGACACCAAATTTTCTACCCAACTTGAATTTTTAATAGTGAATATGATTGTAGCTTCAATCAGCTTATTTAATTCTTTTTCATGAGGGGTTTAATATGAGGATTCATCACCTTTGCTCTACCTCGATGGGCTTGGATTCTAGATCCAAAACAATAGTATGTTGTGCTAATTTTGGATTGAATCCTTATAATTCCAGGTGAAAAGACATTTGGAAATTATTGAAAAAGTTGGACAAAATCATATTTCTCTTGTTGAGTACTTACCTTTCCAATTTTCAAGTACCTTTCCTTCACTTACTGAAATAGGCTCTGAGTCTTCACCCTTGACTTGAATGTTTTCCTTTTCTTTCGAACTGGTCATTTGGGTTGAAGATTGATTCCAAAGTCACAAGACCCTTTGGTAATTTGTTTGTTTTCAGCTGCACCACTTGGTCACCATATCTGCTGCTCAATTTATCTTGGTTTCTAGCAGAGAACTCAGCTTCTTCTTATAAAAAATTGATGATTTGCTGATCATTTTCGAAGACTTTCCAACTAGTATTATTATCTAGGACATCCGGTCTTACAACCACTTTGATATGAGGTTGGGTTTTCTCACTTTTGATACTTTCTACAACATCAAACGCTGCCCCAATTGTTGCAAGTATGTCTGCAGCCTCATTCTTTTTCTTGGGATGGAATTGATGCTAAAAGCTTCAAAATATTCAATAAGATCCCATACCCAATTCTTGTAGTTCTTTAGAAGCTCATCTTAGAAAAAATTTCCCTCTTACTTGGTTCACGACCATCTCGCTATTTCAAAAACTTTCAAGTTCTTAATGCCTCTCTTTCTTTCCCAATGCAATCTATGGATCAATGCTTCATATTTAGTTGTATTATTTGAACAAGCAAACTCGAAAGTAGAAAGTTGAGTAGTACTTAATACCTAGAGGTGAAACTAGCATTTCTTATCCTCCAACACCTTGTGTTGGATGGAAAAAAATGGGCTAAGTGTTAGCGCGCAAATGTAGGGCACAGAGGAACACGTAGTGTCGCGCTTATAGTAAGGATGACATGCCTAGGATCAGGACTTAGCCACTTCTGTTGTGAAGGCTATTTTTGGAGTTAGAGTGTTGGGCACACAAAGACAGGAAGACTTGCAACACACGCAATGGTATTTTAGGAGTAAGCATCATTTTGATTTTTATGCATAGTTTAGGCGAATAATAGGATTTATTCTCAAAGTTAACTATAAGAAGTCTATTGTTAGATCACTTGCATGTTTTTCATTCGTGCAAGGATATTATTAGCATGTGACCTATTTTGAGATAATGCATGAGTGCTAAAGGGAAAGTCCCCACCGCTATATATGTATTGATTTACATAGTCAAGAGGGTGTGAGTTATTGTAGAGTTATGTTATTGGTTTTATCTCGGGCATGAGTCAAGGAGATACTTGATGTAACCTATAATTTACTAGTAATAACCTAAGTGTTGTGGCACATCACTCAACCTAGACTGAGTGCTCACCTGAAGTGTGCAAAGGTATCAAGCCCCTCTTTAGGGTTGCTTGTGCAGGATGTTAGCATGTTGAAGACTTAATGCATTCAGATCCATAATTAATATAACATTCTATAGAGCATGTCCAAATCTAGATCTAAAGAGTAATAGATTCAAATAATACCCATAATGAAGTCAATCATGCAAGAACTAGTTATACTCATGATTAATACCTTGATTTAGCCAATACACTCCATTATATTAAACATAATAAATACACATAAGCTTATTACAATAATTAATACCATAATCTCATGCGCGCATCAGATCTAGTAGCATAACTTCACAATAACCTATATCCACTTCTTACATAGTCCTTCTATTCTATGCAGATCACTACATATTTATAAGGGTGGGGAATTTCCCTTCACCGGTTGCATAATTCTCAAAATAGGTCACATGTTGAAAATAGTTATGCGCCTTTACAATAATAGACACATGCAAGTGCGCTAACAATATCTCTTTTGGTTAACTAGTAGTAGCATTCTATTATTAGCCCGAACCCATGTAAAGTGCTTAGTAGCCGCTCTTCCAAAATTAGTTTATGTGTGTAGTGTAAATCTTTATCCAATTTGTGTGCTCTACACGCTATCTCTAAAAATAGCCCGTACATGTGAAAATGGCTAAGTCCTGAATATTCCCTTATCTTTTCACATGTGTCCTTCCCTATCCTTCCACACCTTTGACTGTGCTTTACTCCTACATGTGAATATTTTGTGTGCCTTCTCCTTTGTATCATACTCTTGTCCGCTCAACATTACCCCACACTAAACTGCATTGCCACCTCGGAAATGGCTGCTCTTCAAATAATAAAGAATAAAGAATGGAAAGAAATGAAAGAATTTTTGCATAAAGAATGAACTCTCACTGTGCAACATCCTTTGTCTCAACCGAAAGAATTAATTTTGGATATTCTTCTTTTATCTCTACTTCCAAGGTCTGCCATTCGGTTAGCATGACGGATTTTGTTTTCTCTGGAATGTCCATTGCAATAGACTCCAACTCATCTTGGGAAATTTCTCCCTTCTCATTTTGTAACACCAGAACAATGTTGGACATAGCAGACATTCTTCCTTCTAACAGATCCATCTTTTGTGCTATACGTTTTCCAATCTCATCCAATTTTTCCTTATGGGGGTCCTGTGCTACTACAAGGGCCTCGTGCTTTTGCTTGACTAGCACCAATATTTCCACGCATCCCAAGGTCTCATCCTTCATTGCCTTCAGGACTTCATTATCTTCTACTATTTTCCTAATCCTTATTACTGCCTCTAGAGTTGCACATATGTTCAATGCCTAGTCCGCTTTCTTCAGCTCCTCCTGCAAGGTTTGAAGTAATGCCTTGTATGATGAAATATTTCAAACTACTAAAGCCTTTTCCCTCTCTACTTCTTGCTCAGGGTCCTTTGGTGCTGGCATCCAAATTGGTCCATCCTCAAGTACTAGATCAACTAAGGTACGCACATAGTGCATAGCCAAAGGGAACTTTTTGGGTACCTTGGGCTCTAAGTGCGGTCTTTCTTGTAGGACATGATCCCCAATCTCCTCTGCCATGCTGATGAGAACCCCATTCTTCTTTTTCTCTAGGTCCTTCTCTCCTTTTAGACGTGTGATATCTACATCTTTGGCTTTGATGTCTTCCCTTAGCACTTTAATATCTTCTCTTAGCACTTTAATGGTGGAAGCTTTATCCACATTCCTACGTGCCACCTCTGTAGACACCTTCACTAGGGCATTACTCACATGTTCATCAGACATAACCATGGGTTTGATGGTTATATGTTTGTTCTATGGTTCCTTTCTCATTCTCCTTGATACACAGGACTCTTCACACACATCAAAATCAGGCTTGTCCATGTGAGTTTGCATGGACCATGACAATTGTTTCCTCACGTGTGTGGTTGCCATGTCAAGGTCCATCAACTCCCATCCATATAATTCCTTAAGGCCCACTGTATTCTGAAATCATGCACGAACAATTTTACTTGTGTCCTCTTCATAACCCATGACTAGCGCAACATACTCTCCACTTCCCTCCTTGATCTTGGCCCCTTAGGAACTTGAGCACCAAGGTTTGGAGTTGGATCCTCTATGTCCTGAGTAGTATCTTGCTCTATTTCTCCTGGCTTCGTATCACTTCTTCCTCAACCTTCATTTCTTCATCCTTGGGCTCTTCCACATCCTCTGGTTGTATAGGCAATCCAGTGCACACTGCTCTTCAAACTCTTCACCTCCTTGTTAGCTCTTCAATTTTCTTCTTCTCTTCTCATCTGTCTCCTTCTGTGGAGAGATTTATGGTGATCTTTGTACTGATTTTGGAGTAGCACCTTGAGTTCTTGTTCATCTGAACACCCTCTTAAAGTGGTGTTCTTCAGGGTCTACTCCTACTTCCAATTCTTCATCTCCTTCTTCTTGTGCCTGGGGTGGAGTACTTGTACACTCAGCTTCTACCATGTTTGAGGGTTGCCTCCATCCTCTATGTACCAAGCTGCCACTATCTTCATGCTCTTCCTCCTCATCATCTACCTCTATAGGTTTAGTGGGCTTCGGAGCTGGTACATTCTCCACTATATGCTTACCCTTAGGTGGCCCTGGGAGCACAAACTCATTCTCCACATATTTTTACCCTCCAACTTAGGCTTAAGTTGAAGGTATATAAGTGTGGCTCCACTATCTCCAATCGCCAAACTCACAAGCTTCATGCTTATCATGTCTAAAATTATCCTCTCAATGTAGGCAGTCTAACCTGGATATACATAAGTCTTTACAATGTGTGGTAGTCACAGTCGACCTTGTCTGCAACAAAATTCAGGCGTCGTGCATTATTAAAATGATGGATTGATGCTTGGAAGTAGCGTGTTGTGAAGGCATATGGTAGTTTACACCAGGGGCTCCAAGTCCCATCCTTCATTACAAATCACATGATGTAGAAGTGTTGATACACCACAAACTGCACTGCCTTGCCCACCACCAAAGGTAACTCCTTAGGGATGCACCACTCCTCTTTAAATGCCACGCAAAGCCTATCATACCACATCTCTTCCCTCTTCTTGAATGGCCCACTCATTGACCCTTCACAAAAGTACTTGTCAAATATTTCTACAAGGGACTTATTCTACATGGGATATTCCCAGATCTTATTCTTTGGCCCATCGCACACTCCAATCTCCATAAACACAAGGGATAATAGGATAGCTCTGAAACTAATTTTCTCGATGATAGTTCCTTGATGACTACAATATATCTTGATATGTTGTAAATTATTCCCATGACATTCTCCTTGCAATGTGTAGCCACATTGTATTCACTGTGACCATCTCTCTTGATCATTCAATTTGGTCACTAGATGTGCAATTTTCCTATACCATCTGGGTAATTCTTTAATTTGTTGATATCCATTCCACATGACCCTTGGTATACCTTAAATCCTTCCATGTCTCTAGGATTATTGCTTTATCTATCAAGTCACTATTCAAATCCACTCCTATGCCCTTTAATCTGTTATAGTTGAAATCAAAGTGGTTGTAATCCTTACCCTTCATCTAGAGAAATAGAAAAAGTCTTCATGTACTCTGCTCATCAACCACTAGTACAAAGGTTCATATTTTCCAAAATATGGGAGCTCGTATAAATGGTAGACTCCAATCTACTTTAGCAACTTCTCTCCAAGCATCATCATACACTCGCATGTCCTTTGTTATGTGCTTTTTGTCTTCAAACTCAATAAAGACACATCCAATTCCTTTTATTATCTAATGTGCGGTGGTTGTAATCACTTATCTTGCACTTCTAGACATGAGAATCCCATTCTTGTCCCACTATCATGCCTTCTAGGTATTACATCTCCAAGAAATTACTCTCTGGGAAATTTCAACCTCTGCTTCCACTTTCTTCTTTCCCTTGGCTCCTACTAGCAGTGCTTTCTTTGGTGCCATCTATAAATCACAACTTTTTGTCCTCTGTAGTGTGCAAATGCTTTCCTTCTATCTTCTATGATGAGAAAGTCCAAACCCTATCTCAAATATGCATGCCCTAGTTGAAATCGTGTGCCCTATCTCTTTTCGCAACCATTTTATTCACTCAAAACCCTCACCAATGGGGACATAAGCTTTTCCTACACACAAATTTACTCTCTGGTTTCACACTCTCTACACCTCAACACGATTTTCTCATTTCACTTAGCATTCAATTTTTGATTTACAATGGTAAAAATGAACTTGTATCCCTTCCTTATATAGATTTTTTAAAATTAGTGCATTTATTACTCCTTCACCTACCAACAATCCTCATTAATTGACCCTTTTCACATTTTTCCATGCGGTACATCTTCGTGCCTCATCTATAACCTTTTAGCACGCCTTCCTACCTTCTGGCTACAAACTTCTCTTCAAGCATGCTTCTATGTGCCTGAGTACCTCATCACTATGCCTTTCTCCTGGTAGTCTCCACACCGCTACTTACCTCGTGTTATATTGTTCCTTCATTTATCTCCATCTATGGTCCTTATTTGGAAGCAATCTTCTGTCCACCAACTCTTCAAACTTGAATAACACTGTAGCAGTTTGTTCCTTTATGTGTACCCATTTTTCAATAACCACCCCACACAAATGGTATGTGTAGTCCTCTGCACATAAAAATATTGTAAATGGTAATTAGCTTTTAGTGCGCAAACGCACTTATTTCACAAAACACCAACTAAATTGACAAAGCATAGCGATGAAGAAGGAAATACATTAAGGGAATACATAATTGAAAACCTAATCTAAATGGAAACATTTCCTTATTACAAACACCAAGAAGACTTATTTATAGTAGGGATTCAGCCTACTCCCGTTGAAGTAACTGGGTAACCATATTCCATCAAGCATTTCTAACTGACAAATGCATGTTTCAAGTATGTAAGTGATAACATATGGTCCTAACCAATGTACTTTAAGTTTGCCTAGATGGCACAGAAACTTAGAATCATAAAGAAGTACCATTTGACCTATATCAAGATTTTTTTCCCTAATGTGCCTATCATGTCATGCTATCCACCTCGATTTTCTTGCTTCTGACTCCAGCATGCTATTGCTTATCACTCATCCAACTTAATCAATTGTTCAATTCATTCTTCTAATGCTTGTTCATCAGCTAGACCTCTAGTGCACGTAATACGCAAAGAAGGTAACATGAATTCCATAGGAAGGACTGCTTCTGCACCAAACACTAATTGAAATGGTGTGGACTTGTTTAACCACTTGTATTTTGTTCTATAAGCCCAAATCATGGTAAAAAATTTATCATCCCAATATTTTCTTCCAACATCACAAATTTTTGTCAATGTTTGGCTCAAGATCTTGTTGAAAGCCTCAACAAAGTCCCATTTGTTTGAGGATGATATGGTGTAGTCTTATGGTGTGCAATCATGAATTCATCCAATAGAATTTTGATTGTCTCATTCAGAAAATGTGTGCCCCTATCACTGGTCAAACTCAATAGGCATCCATACCTTGTAATAATATTTTCCCATAGAAACTTGGTTGTTGTAGCTATTGTACAATCCTTTGTAGGTGTTTCTTTTTCCCACCTTGTCAAATAATATATGCAAGTGATGATATAACGCAATCTAGTCCTATGCACGATGGTGAAATAGGACCTACAAGATTTATATCCCATTTCTCAAATGGTTCGCACTAGTAATAAATCTAAATGACATTTCATCTCTTTGACCTGGTTTTCCAAGGTGTCGATAAGTGATCACAAGCCTTACAATATGCCTTATAATCTTTATACAAGGTCTCCCACCATAATCCAGTGAGTAGAATCTTTCGCGCATAGTGGCATCACCGGATAGTTCCCACCTGCACAATAGCACCATGAGCCTCCTCTGTGATATCTATGTGTTTATGTTCCAGTACACATTGGCGCAATACTTCATCCACCCTAACTTGTACAAGTCACCGCTAATCAAAATAAATAGTGCCATGTGAATGGCAAGTTTTTTCTTCTATAAGGATTTCATTCCCTCACGGCACCATACTTGTACGTAGAAATATAGGAATTTCCTCTAATTCCAATGGCGTGCGTTGTAACCTATATAACTGTGCATCGGGCATGGTATCTTCAATTACATTTGCATCCTCTCTTGATTGTATTCTAGATAGATGGTCTAGTCCAAAATTACTCTTCCATTGGTTTGACCACAATTGTAAAATCAAATTCTTGGAAAAGAGTACCCATCGGTATATGTGCCGGCTGTAAAATGGGCTTATTTACCAAATACTTCAATTTCATGTGATTAGTATAGAATACAAATGGTGTTGCTAGTAGGTACTATCTGAATTTATGTAGCGCATAGATCATTGACAAAGCTTCACGCTCTGTAGTTATATAATTCTGCTCTACATGAGTCAAATTTCTATTAGAAAAATAGATAGGATGATTTATAATACCTTCTCCAAGCTGAGCCAACACCGCACCAATGGTCATGTCAGACGCATCCACATGTACATGAAATGGTTGGTCCCACGAAGGAAAGCGTAGAATAGGCATTGTAGTAAGTTTCTCCTTCAATGTTTCAAATGCACGTTGCTTCGGTTCTCCACAAGAACATCCATTTTCCTTTTAGTATTTCCTCCAAGGGTGTGGCAACCTTAGCATACCCCTTTATAAATTTTCTATTATACCCAAGTGTGACTCGAGAATGCAATGCATGACTCACTTTGACTAGTAGGCTCTTCTAGGTCGATAATGACTGCAACCTTAGCTAGATCAACCAACAAACCTTCCTTACAGATGATGTGCCCTAATAATGTGCCAAATGGTGTAGTAAATACGCATTTCTTAATGTTCAAAGAGATGTTTAACTAGTGACATCTTTCAAACATTAAGCGTAAATTTTCACAATGATCCTTAACAAGTCCATACACTGTCTAGTCATCTAAATAAACCTGCAAGAAGTTGTGAATAAAATCTTTGAATGCTTGAACAACTATGCGTGAAAATATAGTAGGCACGTTTTTTAGACCAAAAGGCATCACAAAGACACAAATATGTCCCATTTAGTAGTAAAACTAGTCTTTTCCTAATCCTCTTTTGCAATCCTAACTCGATGATATCTTGTTATCCAAAATTCACCCCAAGGTGATTTTGATAACATGCATTACCTTCTCAAGTCCAGGTAAATAGATTGATTCAAGGCAAAAATCATGTTTCTAGGGTCCCTCGCATTTTTTCTAACTCCCTGTCCCAAGAAGAAAGAGCAAGTTAAGAGAAACCAGA
Source organism: Taxus wallichiana var. yunnanensis (assembly GCA_018340775.1). Lineage (NCBI taxonomy): Eukaryota > Viridiplantae > Streptophyta > Pinopsida > Cupressales > Taxaceae > Taxus > Taxus wallichiana. The sequence goes on from CM031235.1 coordinate 372,751,444, forward strand.
TTTGGCTCATTTCTAAAGTGTGGAACATCTTTTGGGCATAGCAACTTCTTCTTTCACCTCCAAAGCAGTGATTGTTTGAAGAATCGAGACCTCTCCAAAGATAATAGTTTTTACCTCTACGAGGTTGTAATGCATGGTTTTGACACTTGAAATGATAATGCAAGCCTTGTGAATGGTTTTAGTCCTTTGTTTGTATTATTTGCTTCATTTTGGATCCTAAATTATATCTTATCATTTGTGTATGTTTTATGTTGCAATCTTTGTCTGTGTCTCATTTGCTTGAAAAATTATTCACCACTCCTTTTGGTGCATCACCATCTTTAGTTAGTTTCAATTTTTGCATTTCTATCCTGTCTCCTTGCGGTTTAAAGTAGGATTAAGATCTCGAACCTCTATAGTTGTGCAAGCATTAGATCTAATCAGAGGAGTTTGAGGAACCAGCCTCTAATCTAGAGATTCCTCTCTCAATTTAACAAGTCCCACACTTAGAGAGAGGTTTCCATGTTGTGCAATCACACTTTGGATGCTAGAGTGATCAACCTAGAAGCCCGATCTCGCATCCGGGGTGTTGTGAGTCTACGACAATAGTTTTGGCACGCCGGTGGGACCAGAGGTCTCATTTTTATGCAGCAAATTTGATGTGCACCTGCTGTAATTTTCTTGCTTAAAAGAGTTATTATTTTCATATATGGCAACTCCAAGGGGAAGAATCAACCTGGTTTCAAAAGCGGCTGCGAGGCTTGAAAACTCATGAGAAGAATCACCACAAGGTCAAGAGTTGGAGAAGAAGAAGTGTTTTTGAATACTGCAATTATCTCCAAGAAGAAGGAAAAGAGGAAGAAGGATTCAAAGGTCTCCATCTCCACCAAATAGAACTCTCTCAACTCCTCCACCTAGTAGGCCTTTCATCCCGTCAACAAGGGTTTAAAGACCAATCAGAATGGCTCAAAACAATCCCTACTTCAACTTCACAGGCAAGACGCCCACTCGCTCTCAATGCACAACATCCAATTCCTATTGCAGCCTTCAAGAACATTCCCTAATTCACTGAGAAAATCAGACTACCAGGTGATCATGTTAAAGATATTGCTAACCTTTGTGCAATTCATGAAATCAATGAAATGCAAGTGGTACATCAAGTTCATCGGCATCTTCATTCAAGGGTAAAGCATTGCAATGGTTTAGAAGCCTTGGAGCTGGTTCTATCACAAACTGGAATCAGCTGTGCATTGCACTTCATGAGCAATTTGGAGAGAAGGGAGACAACTTGTCTCTTTTGGAGCAGCTGACAACCATCAAGAGAGCTCCCAATGAGCAGCTGACTGATTTCAACTTCAGATTTCAAAAGACTTGGGAGAGAATTCCAGTGGCAGTCAGGCCAACAACAGAAGGTGCTTTTCTTTACTATCTCAAAGCTCTAAATTCTGATATTTCTATGTTAATTCAGTCCATGGGAGGCATAACTATCCCTATGGCTTATAGCATTGCCATTAGGGCTGAAAATTGTTTGATCCAAGCTGGCAAACTTTCCCCTAGACCTCCCATGCCATTGTTTCCAAGCTTAGAGAATCCAAACACCCATCAAGCACCTAATCTGGCTCCTTCTCCCACTCCTAGAAATCAGATTTCAAATGAAGCTTCCACTTCATCTCCGAGTGCCCCAAATGAGCTTCAAGAGGTCATGAAGAAATTGCAAAACCTAGGCAATGAGCTGGTTACTCTCAAGAGGCAGCAAGCCCAAGGTTTTGATGACCCTCTTATCAACCCCAAGCTCAGCCTAATAGGCAGCCTTACCAACCACAAAGACACCCTAATCCAGCCTACAAATATGAATCAAACAAAGCCTCCTGCCAATAGACCATTTCAGCCATATAATCCAAATGCCATATCTGCCTCTAAGGCATTGGTGCCAACACAAAACAACATTGCTCAGGAGTATGACTGGTGCTTTCCATGCAATGAGCCTCATAACCAATCCATGTGCTTCAATGGTGCTTTGAATCAAGCACTAATGGTGACAACTCACCGGTGTGGAGGGCAAGGGCGTCAAGGAAACAATCAACAACAAGAAACATTCCAACAACAATCAGCCCCAAATGACACCACATTGGTGAACTGGCAAGCAGAAGATTTCTGTGGCATGAATCAAGTCAGTTTCTCAAGGTGTTGCAGCCAACACAAGGTCAAAAAGGAGGAATTTGGGTGAAGAACAGCCATTAGCCCCAACCAATCCACAACCTTCCACGGCTCCACAAATGGTTGGCAAGCAAAGTCCAGTTTAAATGCACAAGGGCAGCCAAGAACAGCCCCTAGGCCAACTCAAATACCAGCTGTTGCTGCCCACATACAAGGGGTGAATGTGCAAACCAAGGGACAGTAAAGAGATCCTTCATCACCATTCAGTATCATTGATCAGATGAAGAAGACAAACGTCAATATATCAATGTGGGAATCCCTATCTATACCAGGCCAGAGAGATTTGCTGCAAGCTGCCATGAAGGACTGGCCAACTTCAAATCAGCAAGTTCAGATGCAAGACAAAGTGCTTACAAATGTTGCCTAGCCTGAGGGAAATCATGGAGGACAGCAAGGTAAAATGTGAAGCCCCCTCCTTTCTATGTTTCATTAATCATTGGAAGTCAGCTAGTGCACAATTGCATGATTGACTCTGGAGCAAGTAGTTCTGTCATGCCCAAACAAATAGCTGATCAGCTAGGGCTCCAGTATGAAACAACATCCAAAGGGGTAGTACAGTTGGATGGGACAGCGGTAGCAACAATTGGAGTGATTAGAAACTTGAGTCTTACCTTGCACGCATGTCCAAATGTTGTTGTTTTACAAGATGTATCAGTCATAGACCTTCCACCACTCTTTGCCCTTTGCTTGTCAAGGGACTTCACAGCCAAGATTGGGGGATATTTTTCTGCTGATTGGTCTCACATGCTGTTCAGAACAAGGTATGGAACTAAGGCTACAATCAGGTCAGAACCTATTGCAAACTTCCATATTGAGCCTTACACTCCAAGTCAGATTAATGCCAATTTCTCGGCATTTGATCAAGAAGATCACCCAAGCACTGATGAAGCTGACACTAAGGTTGGAAGCATCTCGAATCTAACTCTTGATGAATGGGCAAACAAGGTACATGCATTTGATCCTTATCAAGAAGTGGAAGAATCTGAGCTAGGGGTCTATTGCATACACGAAGAAAATCAGCCTATTCCCAGCATCACCAAGCCAGATCATAAGGACAAGAATGAAGTATGGCAATTGTTCTTTGATGGGTCAAGGAGTAGACAAGGTGCAGGAGGAGGGGCTATGCTCATTTCACCACAAGGTATAAAGTATTACTCAGCCTTCCGTTTCCAGTTTTCTTGCTCAAACAATACAAATCTGAGTATGAAGCCTTAATTCATGGATCGCATTTGGGAAAGAAGAAAGGCATCGGGAATTTACAAGTATTTGGTGATAGTGAGCTAATCATAAATCAATTCAAAGGAAAAATGCTGCCAAAAATAATCTGTTGAAGAACTACAAAAATCGGGTATGGGATCTTATTGAAGATTTTGAAGCTTTTAGCATCAAGTCCATCCCAAGAAAAAAGAATGAAGCCGCTGACAGGCTAGCGATAGAATTGGGGCTACGTTTGATGTTGTAGAAAGTATCAAAAGTGAGAAATCTCAGCCTCATATCAAATTGGTTGTGAGACCAGCTGTTCCAGGATAACAATACAAGTTGGCAAGTCTTCGAGAATGATCAGCAAATTGTTAATTTCCTTCAAGAAGAAACCGAGTTCTCCACGGGAATCAAGACAATCTGCAGCAGCGTGAGTATGGTGACCAAGTGGTGCAGTGAGAACTAACAAATTACCAAAGTCCTCATAACCTTGGATTCAATTTTCAACCCGAATGATCGATTCGGAAGGAGAAAGTGAACATTCAAGTAAAGGGTGAAGATTCGGAGCCTATTTTAGTGGAAGAAGGAAAACATTCCCAGATTAGCAAAGTAAGTACCTCACAAGAGAAATATGATTTTGTTCGGCTTTTTCAAGAGTTCCCGAGATGTCTTTGCTTGGACTTACAAAGATCTAAGAGGTTTCAACCCAAAGTTGGCACAACATACTATTGAAATTTGCCGGATCCGGAATCCAAGCCTCAGGGCAAAAGCAAAGGCCAGTCAATCCCCATATTGAACCTCTCATGAGAAAAGAGTTAAGCAAGATTATTGAGGCAGTATCATCTTCCCCATCAAACACTCAAGTTGGGTTGCAAACTTGGTGCTTTGGTAAGAAAGAGAAATGGAGAAATAAGATTGTGTGTGGACTTTCACGATCTAAATAGAGCATCACTCAAAGATCATTATCCACTTCCATCAATGGAACAAATATTCGGAGTTGTAGGCTAGTTCGGAGAGGTTTTCATTGCTAGATGGATACTCAGGCTACAATCAGATAATGGTGAAGGAAGAAGATGAATTCAAGACGGCCTTCACTACAAAATGGGGCACATATGCTTACAAGAAGATGCCATTTGGATTTTCGAATGCCGAGCAACACTCCAAATGAGCTATGGATATGGCGTTCAAAGGCTTGATCAACAAGATAATGCTGGTATACCTAGATCATATCACCGTCTTCTCAAAGAATGCAACAGACCATCTCTTTCACCTCAGGTAAGTGTTTTAGAGGTGTAGAAGGTTCGGAGTGTCTTTGAATCCTAAGAAGTGCATCTTTCTTGCACATGAAGGAAAGCTCCTTGGTCACATTGTCTCTAAGGGAGGAGCAATTGATCCAGAGAGGGTTGAAGCCATAAGAGCACTACCATTGCCAAGCCACAAGAAAGCCCTTCAGAGTTTCTTGGGAAGGATAAACTTTGTTCGGAGGTTTGTCCCAAATTTTGCAGCCCTGGTCAAGCCCATCACCAAAATGTTAAAGAAGAGCATGGCTTTCAAGTGGACAGCAGAAGGCAAGGAGAGTTTTGAAGCAATCAAAGAAGCTATCTCTCAAGCACCAACTCTCATCAACCTGGACTTCTCCAAGGATTTCATCCTCTATGCATTTGGAGGTAATGACACTATTTCTGCCATTTTGGTACAGCAGAACAAAGATAATGATGAGCAGCCAATTGCCTTCTTCAGCCAGAGCCTAGATGACTATGAGGTGAGGTACTCTTTTATTGAGAAGCATGTACTTGCAGTAATCAGAAGCTTGAAGAAATTCAAGCATTTAGTCTCAAACAACAAGGTCCAGTTGCTGGTCTCACATGCTGGGGTTAAGGACTTCCTCCTCAACAAGGATTTGAATGAGAAAAGGGCAGGTTGGATCACCCGTGTCATGGAGTATGACATTGAGATCAAGATCACCAAGCTGGTAAGAGGGAAAGGATTGTGTGAGCAGCTAGTTTTGGGAAAGCAAAAAGATGTATGCATTGAAGAAGAGGCTGTTTTTGTGAGTCCAGGACAGCCATGAGACAAGTGGCAAGCATGAAGAAGACAATGTTGCCCCCACTCCTTGTTGGACCCAAGGTATTATGCACTTCCTAGGCACGAGGCCTATGCCCTCGGAGATGAACAAGACCCAAAGGAGACACTTCAGATTGCAGGTTGTCTCGTATGCCATTGTTGATGGAGTTTTGTTCAAGAAAGATGTGAATGGAGTCTTCTTTGAGATGCATTGGTACAAATCAGATTCAAAGGGTGTTGGAAGAGTTCCATGGTGGACCCGGTGGTGGCCATTTTGCACCAAGAGTGACACTCTAAAAATCATGAAGGTGGCTATTATTGGCCCAAAATCTTCGGTGATTGCTATGCATGGATCAAGAGGTGTAAGAATTGTGCATTTTCACAGGAAAGAGAGACTTTACGCCCTTCCATTGCACTCCAATCTCGGTTGACCAGCCATTCATGCAATGGGGTTTGGACTTCATCGGAGTCATTAATCCCAATTCAATCAAGGGCACAAATGGATTCCGACAACCACGGACTACTTCACCAAATGGACAAGCGTAGCACTCAAAGAGGCAAATGAGTCTAGCATCTTAGACTTTTGTGAGGAGATAACAAGCTGGATTTGGTGTACCTGCTACAATAATCTCTGATAATGCATTGGCATTCATTGGATCTAAGGTGACTAAGTGGGCTGTCAAGAACGGTATTTACCTAAGCACTTCATCAAACTATTACCCCCAAGGTAATGGCCAGGCCGAGTCTACAAACAAGAACTTGTTGAGGATCATTAGGAGGACTCTTGATGAGAATCAGAGGTCTTGGCATACCAAACTGAAATCAGCCTTATGGGCTGATAGGATAACTCCCAAAAGATCCACAGGTAACTCTCCATTCAAACTTGTCTATGGAAGAGAGGCAATCTTGCCCATGTCACTTGAGTTGCCAACATTGGAACTCATGAAGCAGCTGGAGTTGCTTGAGTTTGAGCCCATGGAGGTGAGGTATGCAGAGTTGATGGAGCTGCAAGAGATCAGAAATCAGGCATCCCAAGCAATGGAAAAGAATCAAGCATTGATCAAGAAGACCTTTGATAGGAAGGCCAAGGATAGATCTTTTCAAGTTGGAGATCTAGTGTTGAAATGGGATGTGGATAGAGAAAAACCAGGAAGGCATTCAAAATTTGATGCCATTTGGAGTGGCCCATACATGGTCACGAAGTGCAAGAAGCAATGCTTTCCAATTGGCCTCATTGGATGGTGAAGAAGCGTGAGATTACAATCAATGGAATCTATCTCAAGCGTTGCTTCTAGAGGGAAATTCACTACCTTGTAAATATTAGATTAGATTTTCATTCCTCCAAGTGCTTATGCACATTTTTTTCTTGTAGGTTATTTTTGTTTTCCCTAAGTGCTTTGGTGACTTGCTGTCCATGGAGATGTTTTGCGAGTCCTTGCTTTCATCGAGGTGATTTTCCATCTTCCTCCTTGCACATTCTAAGTCATTTAGGGTTCTAATCTGAATATTTGATGGCTCCATGCCCAATGGATCTGCACTTGCAGCAACAAGCTGGTACCTTCTACCTAACAGCGGAGTAACCCTTGTTGAGTTGCCAAATTGTTATCCAAAATTCACCCCGTGGTAATTTTGATAACATGCATTATCTTCTCAAGTCGAGGGCAAATAGATTGATTCGGTGAAAAAAATCATGTTTTAGGGTCCCCCTGCATTTTTTCTAACTCCCCTGTCCAAGAAGAAAAGAGCAAGTTCTGAGAAAAGGTGAAAAAGCTGCAGAAAACAAGCTTGTGCCAGGAAAAATCATGAAAAATGGCTAAGTCCTAGTCCTCGCAGCAGTGAGACATGAGGGACATCTGGCGTGAATCGGCCAAAGGCCGCCGGAGTAGGCCGTAGAAAGGGAACTTTGGAGCGATTGGGACGCGGGCCTTGAAGCAGTTCGGCCGAAGGAGAAAAGAAAATCGACTAACTGTTGCACAGGGGTAGTTTGGGACAGCCGGGCCGTGAGGACACGAAGGGCGTGAACCGCCCGGATCGGGTGAAACAAGGAACTTTCCGCCTTTGGGACAGTTGGGCGTAGGAAATGCACTGCGGCGGACACGGGGAGGCCGGAGGGCGAGAGCCAATCAAATCATGACACGTGTCATCGGCCGAAAGAGGGACAGGGAAGCCTGAATCGGGTGGATTGGAATATTTTGTCCCAGGCAACCTTTGGGACAGCCGGAGCCAAATGGACGCGGTGGGCGCAAGAAAAGCCGGCGAGCCTATGGGACGAATCATGGCATGACACGTGTCACGGGAAGCGTCCAAAAGTTCAAAGGGCGAGGTTTGAAGGGTCGGCCCAAGAGCAATCAGAAGAGGACACGTGTCCAATGGAGTAGGGAAGCGCAGAGCTCGGGGAGGATTTGGAAAATTTGGCCAAGTTTCAGCCAAAAAGCTAAAAGTAAAGGAAGACCCCACGCCCCTGTCCTCCAATCAATGCATGCCACGTGTCCCAAGTGGTGGGGCGCGGAGGAAAAGTGAAAATGTTCCAAAATCACAAAAAGGTCAAAATTTTCAAGGAAAACCCACGGGTGAGCAGAGGAGAGAGAATTACGCATCCAATCAGCACTTGACACGTGTCGTCAGTGTGGCGAGAGCGGGAAAAAAATTTCAAAACACATTTTCTCTGGTTTGTGCCTAAATATTCGGATCTCCATATCTTTTGATCAGAGCTCGGATTTGCACGTTCTTTATATCAACGGAAAGCTTATGAAATTCTCTACATGATTCCGGGGTTAATCTTGAATTTTGGTGTAGTCTAGAGAGAGAAAGTTAAGAAATGGCTCTGACGTGTGTTCATGGCCAGAAGTGACATTTCAGCGACCAAATTTAACGCAAAATGGGTCGCATTCTCCTGCAATTCAGTCAAAAATGATAGGGTATGGGTTTGTAAGGTCCCCATGCCATTTTAATGCATCTGCAGTCAATGAGGAATGGGCTTGCACGTTTTCCCACGTTTCTCTCTCCTGGGCTCGACCCATGCAATGTAAAAGCCAGATTTGGCTCATTTCTAAAGTGTGGAACATCTTTTGGGCATAGCAACTTCTTCTTTCACCTCCAGCAAGTGATTGTTTGAAGAATCAGACCTCTTCAAAGACTGTAACATTTTTACCTCTCTGAGGTTGTAATGCATGGTTTTGACACTGAAATGATAATGCAAGCTTTGTGAATGGTTTCAGTCCTTTGTTTGTATTATTTGCTTCATTTCAGATCCTAAATTATATCTTATCAGCCTATGTATGTTTTATGTTGCAATCTTTGGTCATGTGTCTATTTGCTTGAAAAAATTATTCACCACTCCTTTTGGTGCATCACCATCTTTAGTTAGTTTCAATTTTTGCATTTCTATCCTGTCTCCTTGCAGTTTAAAGTAGGATTAGGATCTTGAACCTCTGTAGTTGTGCAAGCATTAGATCTAATCGAGAGGAGTTTGAGGAACCTGACCTCTAATCGACGGAGATTCCTCTCTCGGTTTAACAAGTCCCACACTTAGAGAGAGGTTTCCATGTTGTGCAATCACACTTTGGATGCTAGAGTGATCAACCTAGAAGCCTAATCTACATCCGTAAGTCTTTGAGTGCAACAACAGATACTAGAGAATCCATATGTAAACAAATGGATTTTGCACTGTAACGCCTTCTTGTATTTCCTCGGTGAATTGAGTAGGGAAGGGATCAGTCACACATGCAACATTCAGCTCCCTATACTCCACACATATCCTAATTTGGCCATCCTTTTTTTTGATCACGATCACCATTGGGCTAACCCATTCGACTCATCCGGGGGCTTGATGATTCCAGACTTCAACATTTTGTCAATTTCTTCTTTGACCTTTTTGTGCAAGTTGGGGTTCATCCTGTAGGATCTCTTCCTAATCGGATGCACACCTTCCTTAAGCTTTATCTTCATTTCTCCTAATGATTCATGCATGCCTTTGAGTTCATGGTATCCCTTAGGAAATAAGTCCTAACAATCTCGTAGTAGCTCAATGATTTTTTCCACTTCAAATTCAAACCAAAAGTCCCTACTTATGGCCTCCTTAGGCTTAGCATCGATACAATATTTAGTTTATTTTTTTTCATAGGTTCATGATAGGTGTGCATGGTCTTATTTGCCTTGTCCAAAACCTCACACCTACCTGTTGAATGGTCTACATCCAGATTTTCTACTTCTTCATCATCCACTAAGTAGACCATCTTTCCTTTTTCCTTCTCAAGGAAAGCGTGCTTAAGTAGTGTGGCATCTATCTCTGTTTCTTTAGAAAAACATGCTCCTAAGTCTTCTTCATCAAATAACTCCTGAATGAGCTCTTCTTCCTTGGCACTATCTCCCATAGTTAAGTGCTTTATAAGCTGTTAGTGGAAAATCAAAGCACCCCCAAATGGCCTTAAGATCTGATTTTCTAAGGTAGGGTCATTTGATGTGATCTGCATAACATGGGACCATCTCGCAAGTGTGGGACTTGCAAACCGAGATGGCCCTTCGAGAGAAAGTCAATTCTTGCTTCGTAACTACCCGCCATGAGCTATTCTAGTGCAAGAAAGCTAATCTAATCCTAATCTAACTTCCAAGGAGATAAGGAGAGAAAGAAAACAAGGAAAAATAAAGCCTACACTAAAACGGTGATACACTAGAAAAAGAAGCAAGATATTCTATTGAGGGAGAAAGAAACAAAGAAAATGGAGATGAGGGAGGTTGATAGAAGTGACACGGCCCAGATCTTCAAATCCACCATTAAACTCCATGAAACACAACATCTTGCACCTGTAAATGTGAAATACATGCACAGAAAAACAAATGGAAGGGAGAGGCACGGAGAAACAACAAAACAATGCAAAGGGTTGAAGAACACCACAAAAACATGTTTTTATTACTCTGGAAGGTGCACAGACCATTACATTTCTAGAATAGAGGCACAAATGCATTTTCCAGGTGTAGGAGAAGGTTCATCACTCAAAAATGGTGTCGAGAAACAAATTTGACAGAGTTTCTCTATGCCCAGAATGTCTCTCTCTTCTCCAATGAGAAGTATTACAATATATATAGAAAGAAAAAGAGAGAGAAGGGGGAAATTTGAATCCTACTCCAACCACCCGAGATACACATTAAAACCCAATTTGAAAGCTCAACCATTGAATATCAATGCCTTCTATAAATCTACCCATAATATGTCACTTCTGGTTCTCGGTGGATCAAATCAAATCAGATCTAGTAGTTGAAGAGATCAGATTCTGCGTTAATGGCCCGAAGATGTTTCTCTATTTTCTCCCACCTAACCTCCCCAAACTTAAATTTTCATATCTTCATGGTGTAGAAGAGGCCAAGATCTTTCCAATGGTGTCATATTTGCTATATTTTGAGCCCCGAGTCGAAAGATATGCCCCTTCGAAATTTGTATCGAGTTCGTACAAAAGGGTGGGAAAACAGTTTGAAAATGGGCCCCTTTTTAATATAGGACACGTGGAGGGCTGGCGCATGTCTTGGGGTGGTCTCTGCATTTTTCCTTTGAAGTAGCGTGGGGGACGACATGTGGATCCTTTGTGACCTACTTGATTTCCTTATATTTTTGCCTAAGTCCTTTTCTCGCGGGGGTCATATATCTGACCGGGGACACGTGGTATCTTTCGCTTGCCTAAAAACTATCCCTTAATTCTGCTCTTATACTAGCACCATTTGGACACTTGGCACTCTCTGCCAGCCTATCACAATGCATTGACTATTCAAACCCCAAATCTGTCCCTTTAAAAAGATGGGACACGCGGCGAGCCCGCGCTCATTTGAAAACTGCCTAGGATTTTACCTCTTGAAATCGTGCCAATGAGACACGTGGAGGCTTCCGCGGGGTTGGAGACTTAACCAATTTTGGGCCCCTCTCCTTTTGACCTTTGTTGACCATTAGCTATGTGGAGGGCTGGCACAAGTTTGAATCTCACTTTGGGCTCCCATCTTGGAATTGCATTCGAGCCGACACTTGGCACCCTCCACTGAGTCTTCTATACTTAGTCTCTTTTGAGGCCCACCTTGTCCACCTTTTGAATTCTGTTGAATCTACCTCCATTTGGGGCCTAGGACATGTGGGGATCCGGTGCTCATTCGAGCCTCCCCTTTTTGGATTCAACTTTGGAGAAGCGTCGTGCTGACACTTGGCTCTCTCCGTTGTCTCCTCCATACTTAGTCGATTTTTGGACTCGTTCTGAATTGTTTTGAGCCCGAAGACTATTCACCTTCACCATTTCTTCTTTTTCTTGCTCTAGCCTCTTTGACACCACTCGGCCTCATGCTCCGACTCTGCTATTTCATTTTCGACCCTTCCTATAACCTATTTGATGAATTTAAGGCACGGGTTCACTTGACAGAGTCGCATTTCTTCTCTTTCTTCTTGCATTGGGTTGTTTGATCTTTTGCAAGGCTCTGCCACTCCATTGTAGAGTCCCTCTATAACTTATTTGCATAGCTTCAAATGTGATTTCTTAGGTTATTTCTATGTGGGGTCATGGCTGATCCAATATTTTTCCAGGGGAAAAATATGGATAACATTTTTGGTAAGTCGCGAGGGCATTTTCCTGCTAGATGAATGGACCAATGGCCTTAAAGCAACATTGGGGATGGAGTCTACCTGATAAACATGAAACTGATCTAAACTTTGAATATCTGATCCTTGAGCCACTGCGATCCTGACTGCATGCCTTTTCTATGTTTTGTTTGACCCTGAGCCTGTCCTGCTGTCTGCACTCTCAATTTTCATAAGAAAATCTTGAAATGGAGTTTTTAAGAGTAGAAAATTGTATTGACTCTAGGTTTTCATCTGTCCCTAAAATGGACTATTTCAAAATGGCTTAAGTTGCTCTAGATTTGTTCCCTTTTGGAACTAGCAACTATTACAGACAGCTATGAGTCTTCTTGCCATGAATATTGAAGAGCCTAGCCTTATGCACCTTCGAGACAAAATGAACAAAACTTATGTACAAAGACAAAATCATACATGCCTCAAATGAGACATGTAGAGTGTGCACAAGCACTTCTTCTGCTGAAATCAAATCTACTCCTACTCCTAAACTAACTAGAGAGAAAGAATGCTAAACAAAGCCTACAACTGGCAGGGAGAAGTAGCTTCCCTTTCTCAAGAGAGGCAACCATGCAAATGGTTTGACACTAAATATAGCTTCTATATGAGTGAAAAATTGGCTATAAGCCTGTCCTCCACCCAAATCATCAAGGTATCAACATTAATGGAAAATACCTCCTCAAGCTAACCTACATTGGACTCTGAAGGTATTGATGGTGACCCTTGGTACTTTGATGCTCATCCTCATGCCCTAAAGTAGGCATGACTGGTTTTGGTTTCTCCTTGGCTCCAATGAAGCCAAGTACCTGATTGGGCATGGTTTGATCCTTTGGATGTGCCCATTTCTCTGAAATTCAACTCCAAAAATGGAGTCTTCTTGTGGACCTTCTTGGATGGATGAGTGAGAGAAATGGTGATATTCTCTTCCTTCCTTTTCTCTTCCTCTGTAGTAGGTGTGACTTTTGGAAGATCAAAATCTTCCAACTTGGGTTCAGGAGGCATGTTACAAACTGTAGATTGTGCTTGCACATTCTCTTCCATGACAATAAGTTCTTGTGGTTGAAGACATTCTTTTGAGTCTGATAGGATATCAAACTCTTTATTGTCTTGTTATAGCAAAGTCTCTCCCTTTTGCATGGTGATCTTAAAATCTTCATTATTTTCACCATATGAAGCCTCATCTTCAAATATGAAGCTAGTGAGTTCAGGATCCTCCAAAAAGTTATATTTTTGGAGAGGTTGAATGAGAGAGGGGTCTACATTTTCTTGTGCAACCGGCTCATGATTCAGTGCCTCTGAATCTATCTTGGTCACCTCCATATGCTCCTTTTTAACTGGACTTGGAGTTGGTTGTTCCTCTTCTTTCTCTTGTGGAGAACATGGAGGACTCATATCTTCCAACCTTGGTTCTAGAGATATGTTGTGAGACATAGGATCTTGTCTCTTGAATGCCCTCCTTCATGGAAATAGGCTCATATGCTTGGAAGATGGATGATGGGAGAGAAAATGATGTGATCTCCATGGTATTTTCTCCATCAAAGCAATCCTCCAAGTCAAACAAATAATCTGCCTCATTGTTGTCCTATTGCATGTGCTCAACCTCCTTCATGGTGTCTTCCTGATCTACAACTTGATCACCATGGCTCCCTTCACTCTCAAACATGAAGTTTGAAAGATCAAACTCTTCTTCAACATCAGAGCTTGAAGGGGATGAAGTGGGAGGAAGAATTGAAGGTTCTTCTATAGCCTACTCCACACTTGGAGCCTCAAGGCTCGTATGGTCCTTCTCTGTGCTACAAACTCAGCCTCGGCCACCATTGGTTATTCAACTCGACCTCCTATTGTCTCGACTATCAAAGGGATGTTTGTAAACCCAAATTTGGTAGCCCAACTCTTCAAATTGTCTGTCATTTCTTCTCTATTGGGATCATCTTCTTATTGTTCTCCTTGACTGGTTTCTTGGGTTTCTTCCCAACATGGACTTGGGAAAGCAAGAGGAGTGATAGGTTGGGGTTCAATTAGTTTTGTAATTTTTGTGGTGGGGAGGAAGTGTAACTTCTTGCTTTCTTGGAGGAGGTATTTCATTTGGCTCTTATGGAGGGGATTTGGATTTGGAAGAGAAAAGGGCTGAAAAAATGAGATGGGATGGAAGACTAGGGGATGGAGGGATGAATTTCACACTTGGGGCAGCATATGTTGGGCTTAAAACTTGGCACTAATGCAATGATAAAGCTTGAGAGGGAAAAAAATAAAGACAAGGAGCTGTTGAATGACTTACCCATTGACAAGGTTGATTCAGACTTTGCTCATATGCTTCTATCCCCTCAGTCCACTGTGCAAGTTGGGGCAGCATTCCAATCATGAATTCCATATTCTCCCGAGGGCCATAATGTCTTGGAAAAGGGCCTTCCCATGGACAAGGTGTCCCTGTAACCAATCTTGAATGCCTTCATTTGTGCTATGCCCCTTGATTGAACCATGTCAACCTCCATTTTTTGGATCTTCTCAAGCAGACCAACATCTTCCATTTGATTGTTGTCATCACATGCATATCCTAGTTCTGATAAGCTTCATGGCCAAACTAATTTTGGCATTGTTGTTGTGGATAGGCATAGTGATTTTGAATCTGCTCATAATGCTGATTTGGAGGAGTTGTGAAAAGCATTAGAGGTGGAATGTATTATTGTTGCAAATGTGAATTCCATGATGGAAATGAAGTCATGGTTGCTCAACTTCATGGAATGGGAGAAAATGAAAGAGATGGAAGAATAAAATGGATGAAAATGAGTGGAAATGGATGGAAAATATATACAACTCGAGAGAATGGGTTATTGATTAGATGGAGTCGCAGATGTGCTTGCACGTGCCTCAAAAGGTTAACCCTTAATAGAACACATCAACTTGATAAGATGAAGTGGTAAGGTGCTTTGACCTATCCCACCGGGTGAGCAAACTATTAGTACAAAATCATAGCACCCCCAAATGGCCTTGAGATCTACTTTTCTAAGGCGGGGTCATTTGATGTGATCTACATAACATGGGACCATCTCGCAAGTTGTGGGACTTGCAAACCTGAGATGGCCCTCTAGAGAAAGTCAGTTCTTTCTTCCTAACTACATACATGAGCTATTATAGTGCAGAAAGCTAATATAATCCTAATCTAACTTCTAAGGAGACAGGGAGAGAAATAAAACAAGGAAAAATAGAGCCTACACTAAAATGGTGATACACTAGAAAAGGAAGTGAGATATTCTATTGAGGGAGAAAGAAACAGAGAAAATGGAGATGAGGGAGGTCGGGAGAAGTGACACGGCCGAGATATTCAAATCTGCCATTAAACTCCATGAAACACAACATCCGCACTGAAAATGTGAAATACATGCACAAAAAAATAAACCTAGAAGGGAGAGGCATGGAGAAACAACAAAATGATGAAAATGGTTGAAGAACACTAAAAATACATGTTTTTTTTATTGCTTGGAAGGTGCACATACCATTACATTTCTAGAATAGAGGCACAAATGCATTTTTTCAGTGTAGAAGAAGGTTTACCACTCAAAAATGGTGAGAAACAAATTTGTGAGTTTCTCTATGCCAGAATGTCTCTCTCTTCTCAATGAGAAGTATTACAATATATATAGAAAGAAAAGAGAGAGAAGGGAAAAGTCAAATCCCACTCTAACCACCCTGAGATACACATTGAAACCCCTTTGAAATCCCAACCTTTGAATATCCATACCTTCTATAAATCTACCCACAATATGTTGCTTCTGGTTCTCGATGGATCAAATCGAATCAGATCTGGTAGTTGAAGAGATCAAATTTTGCATTAATGGCACGAAGATTTTCTCTATTTTTCTCCCACCTAACCTCCCCAAACTTAAAGTTTCAGATCTTCATGGCGTAGACGAGGCCAAGATATTTCCAATGGTGTCATATTTTCTATATTTTGAGCCCGAGTCGAAAGATATGCCCCTTTGAAATTTGTATCGAGTTTCATACAAAAAGGCGGGAAAACTAGTTCAAAAACGGCCCCTTTTTAATATAGGACACGTGGAGGGTTGGCGCATGTCTTGGGGTGGTCTCTACATTTTTCCTTTGAAGTACAAGGCCAACACGTGGATCCTTCTATGACCTACTGGATTTCCTTATTTTTTTTCCTAAGTCCTTTTCTCGGCGAGGGCATATATCTAACCGGGGACACGCGGACATCTTAGCACTTGTCTAAAAATTGTCCCTTAATTCTACTCTTAAACTAGTGCATTTGGACACTTGGCACTCTTCACTGCCTGTCATAATGCATTGACTATTTAAACCCCAAATCTGTCCCTTTAAAAAAGTTGGGACACGCGGCGAGCCCGCATTCATTTGAAAATTGTCTAGGATTTTACCTCTTGAAATTGTGCTAATGAGACACATGGAGGCTTCCATAGGATGGAGACTTAACCAATTTTGGGCCTGCTCTCCTTTTGACCTTTTTTACCATTAGCTATGTGGAGGGCTGGTACAAGTTTGAATTTCCTCTTTGGGCTCCTGTCTTGGAATTACGCCGAGCCGATACTTGGCACCCCCACTGATTCTTCTATACTTAGTCTCTTTTGAGGCCCACCCTATCCGCCTTTTGAATTTTGTTGACTCTGCCTTCATTTGGGGCCAGGACACATGGGGATCTAATGCTCATTTGAGCTCTCCTTTTTGGATTCAACTTTGGAGAAGCGTCATGCTGACACTTGGCTCTCTCCGTTGTCTCCTCCATACTTAGTCAATTTTGGACTCATTCTGAACTATTTTGAGCCCAAAACTATTCACCTTTATCATTTCTTATTTTTCTTGCTCGGCCTCTTTGACACTACTTGGCCTCGCACTCCAACTCTTCTATTTCATTTATGACCCTTCTTGTAACTTGTTTGATGAATTTAAGGCACGAGTTCACTTGACTGAGCCATTTCTTCTCTTTCTTCTTGCATCGGGTAGTTTGGTCTTTTGCAAGCTCCGCCACTCCATTGTAGAGTCCCTTTGCAAGTTATTTGTAAGCTTTGAATGTGATTCCTTAGGTTATTTTTGTGTGGGGTCGTGGCTGATCCAATATTTTCTAAGGGGCGAAATATGGATAATAATAACCTTGAATTCCTCTTATACCGGAGGTTTAGTAGAGAAATAGTAAAATGTTTAGATCATTGCTGCAATCAAATTCTACCAATTTCTAGTCTCTTTATGGAGTTCCATATATACATACCAAGCACATGCGTAACCTTGTAAAGTGTATTAAAATTTGTGCACCCAGTGAGTGAAGGTGGTAAAGGTTCTGCCCCTCCATCCAAAGTCTCTCACACTCATCGAACATGGTGTTAAATAGGTTGATTACCATGATAAGTGCATATTTTAGTAAGTGCATTGTTCTGGAAAACTAAGTAGAAAGAGCAATCGATTTTATTCCATCTTACAAGATTATCCTTGTGAACCACCCACTGGTGCACTACGGTCCAGTGCGAGTATATGCTAGCATATTCTATCTCTCCAACTGGTCTATCCATTGTTCCTCCAGTAGCGAGAAATACCGTAGGGTCTCCTTCTCCAGAGTATATTGAGGTACCGAGGGTTGTTACATATTCTCCTGATACAACGAGGTCTATTGTTTCCACGCAAATGTGCTCTTTACTTCACGCCCTACTAAATCATAAGTACTATGAGCCTAATTATCACAAGCAACACTTGTAGTATCACTAATAGACTATGCATCTTCCCACTGAAGGATTCCTTCCTTAGATGGCTCAAGCACCTCATGGGTCCCGGATGATGCGTACATAAATCCTATTCAGATCTTCCTCACTCAAAGGCTCAACATAGGGCACAAATTTTCCATATGTTAAAGGGATAATAAATCTTTCCTCCTTGTTTTTAAAACTGATATAACCCTTGTTGAACCAAAGATCAACATTATTTACATAGCACCAAGGGCTCCCAAGTAGAGCTAGGAAGCTATCTTCCTCTGTAAGCACTAAAACCTCAAAATCCCCAGTGAACTTGGCTCCTTGTATGGTAATGGATGCATCTTTTAAAACTACGATGGGAGTGGCTTTAGTTTGGTTAGCCATGAACAATACATTCGAAGATGGCTATAATGGGGTCTCCCCATTTATACCCATGCATCTAAAGTAAGAACATTGACTTCCACACTTGTATCAATCAATATATTACTCAAAAGCCATCCATCCACAACAACATTCAAAGTGATTTCTTTGTCGTAGTCTAAGCTATGAGGGGGAATATTTTCATGTAGGATTTTTTCCAGTCTCAATACTTGCACGCGGAGTGTTTCCCTTTAGCCAACTCCCTAACAATGGAATGATATTCTCTTGACGCAACATCTTGCACACCTCTTTCAAGTCATCCATATCATATTGGACAGTCTGTTGCTTTACTTTTGCTCCATCTTCCATGATTGCTCCTTTAAACATTGTATTTCACGTTGGAGATTTCTAAGTACCTCCATGGTTTCTGATAAACCTCCCTCTGATGGACAAGATCTAGGTACCATGCATGTATAACCTCCTCCTTAGTGATAGTAGGCTTCTACTGTAATGCCTCTTTGGGTCACGTTGTTTCAGCATGGGTAGTGATCTTTACAGGAAATACCTCATATTCTAGTTCTAACTTGGGCATCCACTAATTTTCCATAGCGCGTTGTATCCTAACCATCCTTGTGCCTTTGTTTTCTTGTTTATGCTACTTACTAATATGTTCATATAAGTCTGGGCATTCCTCATAACTATGATTCTTTCCACATAAAGAACATGTAATATTCTAAGGACATTCACACCTGTAGTGGTTAGGAGATCCGCAGGTATAACATGTTCAATGAGGAAACTCACCTCGTCCACCACCACCACCTCATCCTCTGAATCCACCACGGTATCCTTGACCTCTACCAAAACATCCTTTAAAAAACCCTTCATTCTAAACATAGCGTGCTTGATTGTGATCTCAATCCTGATGCTCGTTGTTTCTTTTAGAGTTATCTGATACTCCTATCTATCTCACACCAATATCTATAGCATCATGGATTTGACCAATCAGTCAACAGTCTTCCGTATTATGAGTTGTGGACCTACAAATTTTATAGTAGCAAGAGACGTTCTTCCTTATTTGCATTGTAATAATGGGAAGTGGCTAGCATCATGGTTTAAATGACATATCTCATAGTCTAGCAATAATGAATGTATTGATCTACAAGGACAAATATCCTTGGTGTGGCCTTCCACTTCACAATTTGTACACCAAATCCCTGTGCACGTCTTGTGCGCTAAATTTTTGATAGCTTCTCCAACTGTTTCTCCATAGCATTGTGATCGGTGCTTCTAAAAATGGGCTCACCCAGTGTTTATACTTCTAACTACCTTAGCACGTAAAGTTGCTTCAAGTGCTTCACATGGATCAGTGTATGTCTTATGTGATAGTTCCCTTCTAAAAGGTGTAATCAGACCTCCAACGAACCATTGTGCATGTTGGCTTGCATGAATATCATAAGAAATCTTAGATAAAATTGTTTTGAAATGGGCATCATACTCTCTGAAACTCTCAAGTAGTTCCTTGCTTAATATCCTTGAGCATGTTTATACTCTTCTACTCGAACTCAGGGATGTGAAACTCTTTAAGGAAAGCATCTTTTAATTCTATATAATCTACGCAAGTCTGATCAAGATCAAACTTTTTACCATTTGTGTGCATGCCCTTGTAACATAGCAGCAAATTGACTTGCCCCGTGCTCGAAGTCATGATTCCCTTTGTGTGCCATAGTATTTCACACATGTGCATGTGTGTAGTAATATCTTCTATGCCACGATATTCTGGAAGATGAAGAGACATCTCCATGTAAATATTCAGGGTTCAGTGCGGACCTTGCCCACCCGATCCGGAACCTCTTGTGTTTCCTCTACCTCCACAACCATCAAATCCAGGAACTAGAACCACCTATACCTCCCGATCCTCCACCTATTTTTGGAGACAAACCGGAAGATGTACTTCCTTGTTTCCCAATAGTAGTACTAAATTGCACCCCTATAGTCCTGTGAATTTTTACCACTCCTAAAAGTGAGTCCAAATTTTGCATGCTTGAATTATGTGTGGATGATGCACCCAAAGGTACCTCTAAACAAAAATGAAGATGTTTTCCCTGCCATCGATGTACTTGCTGTATGACTTACTCCTTCTCTCCCACTACCTAAATTAGCTTGATGACTAATTGTCATACTAGATACTGGAAAACCAAGTGTAAGGGCTAGGTTACCAGGTAGATTCAAATGCATTCCCGCGGCCTAGGTCATCTCTATTGGTGTGCTTCAATGTGAAGCCAAGGGGGTTCCCTATCATGCTTTCCCAAATGGGGGAGTTTTTAATGCTATCTCCACGCCTTCTACATGAGCTCCAAATCATTCGCAATTCATCTCTCTCCTCAACACCATTCTCTCTGTAACATCCCACTGCTTCTCTATCTCCCTCTCGCACACCTCATTATACTTAAGTCACCTTTCTTATCTCTTCCTTTCTACCACTAGGTCTTCCATCTTTCACCAAACCTACTCCCCCCCGCGCGTGGTGGGGTTTAGTTAGCCATTAGTTTGCTTTCCAATTTTAGGGTCACCATCAAGATTTTGATCGCCAGTGGAATGCCTTGTAAGTAAGTTCCCTTGGGATATCGTAAAAATGGAATTCTGCTACCTCTAGGAAAGAATAAGTGGAAATTGAGTACTCCATAATATAAGCTGTTCAAAACACCACAAAACCAAGTATCCATAGCACGTGTCCAAATCAGATCAGCATCATAGCGGGCCTAAAGTTCTTCATGTGTCCAAACAAGTGTGCAATACCTCTAATCCCTTTTAGATGCATAACCAACCAGCCCACTCTGATGCTCTTTGGAAAAATGTTGAAAAATATCTCATACAAACTATAAATGATTTTGTTCCACCCATGCGCGTGCATTAAACTCAGATCGATGTTGAACCTCTGTGTGTATTCTTCTTCTAGATCATGTATCCACTCCTCAACACTTACTAGGGTCAACCAGTATGTCTTCATCGTGAACCATCCTAAAAACAACTAAAAAAAGGTCCCGAGAAATGGAATCAATGATGTAGCACGGAATTTACTAAGTAATAACCCAAGCACATTGGCACATCACTCATCCTATACTGAGCACTCACCCGAAGCGTGAAAAGGTACTAGGCCCCTCTTTCGGGTTGCTTGTGTGGGATGTTATCATGTTGAAGACTTAATGCATTTATATCCATAATTAATATAACATTCTACAGAGCATGTCTAGATCTAGATCTAAAGAGTAATAGATTCAAATAATACCCATAATGAAGTCAATCATGCAAGAACCAATTATACTCATGATTAATACCTTGATTTAGCCAATACACTCCATTATATTAAACATAATAAATACACAGAAGCTTCTTACAATAATTAACACCATAAGCTCATGTGCGCATCAAACTGGAAGCATGGATTCATAATAACCTATATATAGTTCTTACATAGTCCTCCTATTCTACATAGATCACTACATATTTATAAGGGTGGGACTTTCCCTTCACCACTTGCATAATTCCCAAAATAGGTCACATCTTTGAAAATAGCTATGTGCCTTTACAATAATAGACACATGTAAGTGTGCTAACAATAGATCTCTTCTGGTTAACTGGCAGTAGCATTCTATTATTATCCCAAACCCATGCAAAGCACTTGGTAGCCGCTCTTCCAAAAATAGCCTATGCGTATGTCACGCAAGTCTTTATCTAGTTTGTGTGCTCTACACATTATCTCCAAAAATAGCCCGTACATGTGAAAATAACTAAGTCCCAAATCTTCCCTTGCCTGTTTCACGCATGTCATTCCCTATCCTTCCACACTTTGACGTGCTTTACTCCTGCGTGTGAATCTTCTATGTGCCCTCTCCTTTGTATCATACTCTTGTCTTCTCAACAATACTTATGTAATGTAAGAAGATTTTTTGTTTTACAAAGATTTAATACAATGGTTCATATTGGTTGGATAATGGTGTTGAACATGACTGAATCTAGTTCTTGCATGGTAAATCTTGTTATATTCATTGTTTAGTTCATCTTACATATATTCTAAGATCTAGATCTGGTTTATGCACTGTGTGTTGTTTATTATTGGTTATGAATCTGAATACCTATATGCACCATCATGATAACATTGAATAAGAAACCATAAAGAGGGACTTGGTGCCTTTGCACACTTCGGGTGAGCTCTCATCTTAAGTTGAGTGATGTGTCAGTGCACCTAGGTTATTCATAGTGAATTCTAGGCTGCATCATTGGTTCCATTTCTGGGACCTCTTTTTCAGTTGTTTTCAGGATGTTGCATGATGAAGACGTATTGGTTTACCTTAGCAAGTTTTGAGGAGTGGATAGTAGATCTAGAAGAAGAGTATGCTTGAAGATTCGACACTTTGGATCTCGAGTTTGACGCATGTGCATGGTTTGAGAAGAATCTGTATGTTGCCTATATGAGATCTTCTTTTCTATCTTCCTCGTAGAGCTATATGAGTGGTTTGTTGCTTACACGTCTAAAAGGAATTGGAGGTTTCACACACTTGTCTTGTAAGAAGAATTTTAGGCTCTCTATGATGTTGATCTGATTTGGGCAAAGGCGTTGTGGATACTTGGTTCTGTGGTGTTCTGAATAGCTATATTTTGGAGTACTCAATTTCCACTTACTCTTGTCTAGAGGTAGTTGAGTTTCAATTTTTACATTATCCCAAGGGATCATATCTACATGGAATTCCATTGGTGATCAAGATCTTGATGGTAACCTTGAATTTGGAAGAGAAGTCAATGGCTAGCTAAACCCCACCACACGTGGGGGAGAGCAGGTGTGGTGAAGGATGGTGGACCTAGTGGTAGAGAGGAAAAGAGAAGAAAGGAGGCTTAAGTTCAATGAGGCATGCGAGAGGGATTTAGAGAAGCAACGTGAGGTTATAGAATGGATGGCATTGTGGAGAGAGATGGCTCATGAAGGATTTGGAGCTCATGTAGAGGACATGGAGCCAGAGCATCTGGAACTCCCCCATTTGGGAAAGCATGACAGGGAACCCTCATCGGCCTCTTATGAGAGTGTGCTAATAGAGACAACATGGGTCATGGGTGCGCATCTAAATCTACCTGGAAACCTAGCCCTTGCACTTGGTTTTCTAGTTTCTAGTACAACCAGTAGTCAACAAGCTAGTTTGGGTAGTAGAGTAATAAGAGGTAAAGTTGACTTATCAGTAGGATCAAGAGTAAATCAAATAACAAGTACATTTATGGCCGGGATAGATGTCTTCCTTGTTATTTGGAGGTCCAGTTGGAGGTACCTTTTTCAATCATGTCATCAACATAGAACATAGGCACACAGAACTTTGGAATCACATATGGGAGTAGCGTAACTTCACAAACTATAGGAGTTCAGTTTAGCACCACTATTAGGACATAAGGTAGTACATCCTCTAGTCTAATTCTTGTTACGAGGAGGGAGGATTAGGAGGAAAAGGTGGCTCAAGATCCGTGGATCGAGGTGGATCTGGAGGCAGAGGTAACATAGGAGGTTCTGGATCTGGTGGGCATGGTCCTCATCAGCCCTAGAATATTTACATGGAGATGTCACTTCATCTCCTAGAGTATAGGGGAATAGAAGATGTTGTTGAGCATGTCCATATGTGTGAGATATTATGGTGCGTGAAAGGAATTACAACTTCAGAGCGTAAGGCTAGTCAGTTTGTAACTACATTGCAAGGACGTATGCATAGTTGGTATAGGAAGTTTGACCATGATCAAACTTGTGTGGATTATCTGAATTCTTGGATGTTTTCCTTAAATAATTTTATATCCATGAGTTCAAGCATAAAATTATAAGCGTGCTCAAGGATATCAAGCAGGGACACTACTGAGAGTGTCTGGGAATATGATGCTCATTTCAAAACACTCTTTTCTAAACTATCATATGATATCCATACAAGTTAGCATGCATAGTGGTTTTCATAGGCCTGATCATGCCTTTTAGGAGGGTGCTCTCACATAAGACTTATATAGACCCATGCGAGGCACTTGAAGTAGCTTTTGCGTTTTGAGGCGATCGAGAGAAGAGACACTTTGGAATGAGCCCATTCTTGGAGGCTCAGTTACATGCAATGGAAAAACAGTTAGAGAAACTATCAACCAATACAACACATGATACACGTAGTGGAATTTGGTGCCACGAGAATGTGAAGTAAACCATGATTCGAGTTGTTATCCATTCGGGCATACTAAGGATATTGCAATAATGGATAACAACATTCAAAATACCCAGACCCTACACATCAGAAGGAGGTTTATCAGGAAACCATGGAGGTACTCAGAAATCTTTAGGGTGAAATACAATGTTTAAAGGAACAATCGGGAAGTTGGAACAAAAGAAGGAAGTTAAGACTTTCCAGTCAGATGTTGATGATTTGAAGGAAGTATGCAAGATGTTGCATCAGGAGAACATTATTCCATTACTAGGGAGTTGGTTAAAGGAAACACTCTATGTCTTTGGTATTGAGAGCAGTGTGCAAAGTCAGTATGATAATCTCCCTCCTCATAGCTTATATTATGACAAGGAGATTACTCTAAATGTTGTTGTGGATGGATGGATTTTGAGTAATATTTTGATTGACATAGGTGCAGAAGTGAATGTTATTACCTTAGATGCATGGGTTCATATGGGAAGACCTCCATTACAGCCATCTTCTAATGTACTATATATGGAAAATTGGAATAAGGCCATGCCAATTAGAGTCTTGAAGGATGCATCCATTACTATACAGGGGGCCAAGTTCATTGGGGACTTTGAGGTCTTAGCACTTGCAGAAGCGAGACAACTTCCCAACTCTACTTGGGTGCCCTTGGTGCTATGAAAATAATGTTGATCTATGGTTCAATAAGGGATATATTAGTTTTGAGAACAAGGAAGAACAATTTATTATCCCTTTGATAGATGGGAAATCTGCACCTTATGTTGAGCCCTTAAGTGAAGAAGACCTTAACAGAATTTATGTGTGCACCATTCAAGATCTGAAAGTGCTTGAGCCATTTAAGGAAGGAATTATCCATTGGGATGATGCACAGTCCATCAGTGATACTACAAGTATTGCCTATGAAAATTGGGCACATGGCACTTACGAGATGGTTGGGTGTGAGGTAAGAAGTGCAACTGCGCGCATAAGTAGAGCATGTATTATGTTAGGTGGTTATGAAATAAACTGTACCCGATACACTAGCAAAGGAAACCCTAAGGTATTCCTGTGAGCCATGGAAGTCTAATGGAAGGATCAAGTGGACAGAAGGAATATGTTAGTTTATACCCTATGTGGGACAAGCAACACCGTTGGTGGATGGTTCATAGGGATAATCTCATAGAATGGAGAGAGGTGAGAATTTCCCTATCAATAAGGTTTCTCAGAAGTAATGCACCTACTCAAATATGTGAATATCATGGTAATAATCCTATTCAGCACCATGTTCAAGCAGTGTGAGAGACTCTAGACAGAGGGGCAAGAAGCTTTACCACCTTCTTTGTGGGTGTACAAACTTTATTTCACCTTTGCGAGGTTGCGCGCACACTTGTATGTTTATGTGGAGTTGCATAGAGAGACTAGAAATTGGAAAGACTTGATTGCAGGAATGATCTAGACTTTTGACTACTTCTCCACTAAACCTTTGGTGAAAGAGGCATTACAAAGTTATGAATCGCTTAACTATGGGAGATAGTGCAAAGGATAAAGAACTCATTTAGGAGTTGCTTGGTGAATCAGACCTAGAAGTGCATTTTGAAGAAGTAGATGAGACAGATGCAGAACTGCTTGAGTGCACTTGCCTAGAGAAGGAGAAAGGAAATATGGTCTACATGGTGGATGATGAAGAAGTGGAAAATTTAGACATAGATCATTCAAAGGGTATGCATGAGGTATTAGACAGTGTGGATGAGAAGGTACACACCTACCATGAACCTATGAAGATGAAGAAAGTGAACATTGGAACAAATGTTGAACCTAAGGAGGCCATAATTGGAGATTACTGGTCTAACTCTAAAGTGGCTAAGATAATTGAGTTACTATGCAATTTCCAGGACCTGTTTCCTAAAGGCTACCATGAGTTGAAAGGAGTGCATGAATCTTTAGGCAAGATGAAAATTAAGTTAAAGGAAGGTGCACGCCTAGTTAGGAAAATACCTTATAGGATGAACCCTAACCTGCATGTAAAATTTAAAGAAGAAATTGACAAAATGTTGAACTCTGGCATCATTGAGCCCATAGAGGAATCGAATGGGTTAGCCCTATGGTAATCAACATAAATAAATATGGAAGAATCAAGATTTGTGTGGACTACAGGGAGATGAATGTTACATGTGTGATTGATCCTTTCCCTACACCATTCATTGAGGAAATATTGGAAGGCATTGCAGGGTGCAAAATTTACTCTTTTACAGATGGATTCTCTAGGTATCATCAAGTAAGAATTTCTAAAGAAGATCAAGAGAAGACAACTTTCACCACTGAATGGGGAAGTTTTTCATACACGGTGATGCCCTTTGGATTGAATAATGTCCTGCAGTATTTTCACGCATTGTTGTTCAAGAATTCTAGATTTTATTCACAAATTCTTGCAAGTTTACTTAGATGATTGGACCGTGTATGGGCTTATCAAGGATCATTATGACAATTTGAGGTTAATTTTTGAGAGGTGCAAATAGTTAAGCATTTCTTTAAATATCAGGAAGTGTGTATTTGCTACACCTTTTAGAACTTTGCTAGGGAATATCATCTGCAATGAGGGTTTATTGGTAGATCTAGCTAAGGTTGTAGTCATCTTAGGCTTGGAGGAGCCTACTAGTCTGAGTGAGGTGCGCAGATTCTTGGGCCACATAGGGTATTACAAGAATTTTATCAAAGGATATGCTAAGATTTCCATGCCCTTAGAGGATTTATTAAAGGGTAAAGGCAAGTTCTATTGGGGAGAACCACAAGTGCGTGTTCGAATCGTTGAAGGAAAGGCTTAATTTTGTGCCTATTCTGTGTTTTCTTTCATGCAATACACCTTTTCACCTACATATAGATGCCTCTGGCATGGCCATTTCCATAGTTCTAGGTCATCTTGGAGAAGGTATTGTAGATCATCCTATTTTCTTTGCTAGCAGAAAGTTGACTCTGCAGAATAAAATTATATAACTACGGAGTGCAAGGCTTTGTTAATGATCTACACACTACATAAGTTTAGATATTACTTTTTGGAAACTCCTTCATTTTCTATATAGATCACATGGCATTGAGAAACTTGGTGAATAATCTCATCTTACAAGGGTGCATATGCTAATGGGTTCTCTTATTCCAAGAGTTTGACTTTACAGTGGTGGTAAAGCCAGGTAAAATCAATTCTAGTCCATATCATTTGTCAAGGATTCAATCAGGAGAGGATGCACATAGTATTGAAGATACAATGTTAGATGCATAGTTATATAGGTTAAACCTGCACACCCTTAGAATTAAAGGATATTGTTATCTTTTTATGAACAGTGTATGCTTTGAAGGAATGAAGGCCTTGGAAAAGAAACAACTTGTAATTCATGCCACACATTTCATGTTGATCAGTGGTGACTTATACAAACTAGGTTAAGATGAAGTACTATCCGGTGTGTATTGGAGCATGAGTGAATGACAATCATGGAGGAGGCTCATGGTGGTATTGCAGGTGGACACTATGTAGGTGACGCCACCACGTGCAAGATTCTACTAGCTGGTTTATGGTGGGAGACCTTGTACAAGGATTGCAAGACTATTGTAAGGCATGTGATCACTGTCAGTGCCTTGGAAAACCTAGGCTAGAGAGATGAAATTCCTTTGAGACCTATTACTAGTGCATAACCTTTTGAGATATGGACAATTGACTTTGTGGGTTCTATTTCCCATCCATCTGCGTAAAATTGGATCGTGTTATATCATCACTTGTACAAATTATCTTACAAGGTGGGTGGAAGCGGCACCTACAAAGGATTTTATAGCATTTATAGTAAAGTAGCAAGGTTCTTGTGGGAAAATATGCTTACCAGGTATGGATGTCCTTTAATTTTTACAAGTGATAGGGGCACTCATTTCCTTAATGAGACTATCAGGATATTATTGGATGAATTTATGGTTGCACACCATAAGACAACACCCTAACACCCTCAAGCACATGGGACTATTGAGGCTTTCAACAAGATTTTTAGCCAAACGCGTTGACAAAAATTTGTGATGTTGGAAAGAAATACTTTTTTGG
This sequence comes from Taxus wallichiana var. yunnanensis, assembly GCA_018340775.1. NCBI lineage: Eukaryota > Viridiplantae > Streptophyta > Pinopsida > Cupressales > Taxaceae > Taxus > Taxus wallichiana. Next base: position 372,779,854 of record CM031235.1, read on the forward strand.
GATTATAAAGTTTTGTTTTTTTTGGGCATATAGAACAACCTACAAATGGTTGATTAAGGAAAAACCCTTTCAATTGGTGTTTGGAAGCAGAGGTAGTTACGCCCATGGAATTCATATTACCTTCTTTTTATGTATTGCACACATAGGAGGACCTGGTTGATGAGAAATCATTGGAAGAACAAATTGACAAGTTGATTTATTTGGATGAGAGGCGTGCCATAGCACGATGGAGTCAGAAGCAAGAAAAATCCAGGCAAAAGGCATGGCATGACAGGAACATCAGGGACAAGAAGCTTGAGGTTGGGTAGATGGTACTTCTTTATGATTCAAAGTTTTTGCACCACCTAGGAAAGCTTAAGGTGCATTGGTTGGGACCGTATGTTATCACTCATATACTTGACTCAAGCACTTGCCAGCTAGAGGTGCTTGATGGAACATGGTTTCCGGTTACTTCAACGGGAGTAGGATGAAGCCCTACTATAAATAAGTCTTCTTGGTGTTTGTAATAAGGAAGTATTTCCATTTAGATTAGATTTCCCTTACTGTATTTCCTTTAGATGTGTTTCCTTCATCATCATTATGCTTTGTCAATTTAGTTTAGTGTTATGTGTAATAAGCGTGCTTGTGCACCGGAAGCTTGTTGCAATCTAAAGTTTTTTTATGCATAGAGGACTACACATACCCTTAGTGTGGGGTGGATAAAGAAGGTTAGTTTGGTACATAAAAGAAATAAACTCACGGGTGACCATAAAGGGAACATGCTTTGAAAAGTGATGAAAACTTCAAGAGGATTGCTCAAAGTTAAAGACCACGCACAAGCGCAAAGCGGTGAGTGCTTAGTATAATTCAAGAATGTTGTAGCCTTTTAGACTACATATTTTTGGGTCACATTGGATAAATGCTTAAAGTGTAAAAAGGTGTGAGGAGAGGAGATATGTGACGGAAAAGTATTTGGCATGTCGAGAAAGTTATTCGAGGCGTAAAAGTTTGAGGCGCGAGAAATTAGAGTGTGGAAAAGAGGCACAAAACATGCTCAAGAGGAATTAATGTCATGTACGGTGGTAGGTGGAGAAATTAAGGAAGGATATTTTGAAACTTGTATAAAAGTTGACATTTTCAACGTCGTTTATTACCTTACAAGTTCAAAGAAAATTGTGAAGTGCGAAGAAGAGCTGAAGACAAGGAGCATTATGTAGATTGATTGTACCTAACAAGATTTGAAGCATGTTGATTGAGCATCTAGGAACAAAAGGACTCAAGTGGTGGTACAGGTGTGCGATGAAGGGGTTTAGGCATGATTTGGGTCTGCAGCAACTAGGGTTTCATCACACTTGTGGATTGGAAGGAACAATGGCACCACGAAAGGCTCTAGTTGTGGAGAAGGAAGTTGATGACCCAACAGAGGAATGGCTAGTAGAAATTCTTTACCCATAAGAGGTGATCGAGGGGTGGCCATGGGAGATAAAAATAATGTAGTGTAGGGTTTTCAACATTAACCACCAAACCGAGAAGTTCCTAAAGGACGTTGTCGTAGAGGTTTACAGGAAAACTAACCGACGTTTAGTAGATGACACTAGAGTTTTGGACACCTCCGTGAAGAGGTTACTTGAAAGCGTGGGGTCATACAAATCTTGGAGTTGCCCTATTTTGGGAAGCTCGAGAAATTGTACCAGTGGCTCATGTCACGTGTGTATGAGGACTTTTTCTACTTCAGCGGGTAGGAGAATGAGGATCACCACCAAGCTGATTGGAAAGGTGATAGGGTTGCATGACTCGAGCTTAGAGATCATCGGAAATTTATTTGATGATGAGGGTATTGATGCAATGGCTACCATACATCAATATAAGAAGGGGGCAAGCCTTTAAAGTAACCAACATTGCAGACATGGCCACCAAGGTTGCAAAGCACGCTTCCACAGGGAAGTAAGTTGGGTGTCATTGAATGGTGGAATGAGGTGAATATGTGTTGGTTACATATAGCACATAAAATGGTAAACAAGATATACTACAACATTTGGGGTATATTAGAAATCTTGTTCAATGAGGCGCGCATCTAGGTAGATAAAGGTGAGAAAATAACTTGGGGCACCATCTTGTTGTTGATTGTATTTAATGAAATTGACGTACCTAACGGACCAAGGGAGAACATCTAGGAGTTTCCATTGGAGAATAAATCTCCAGTGAATAAATTTTCCAAATACACTCTACGCAGAACTATTTCTAACGCATATAAGGAGCACCTAGGGAAGTGGTTCAGAGGTCATAGGGTGTTTGAAGGAGAATGGTGTATTCCACATGAGCTACCCAAAGTATTGAATGGAGAAGCTAAGTTTGTAGTCTACCAACACTTTAGCTTGGGGTGCTTCCATATGCATTCGGTGGTAAGAGCCCATGGTGTAAGTTTCCCTTTTTTTACTTCCAGATATTTCAAGGAGTCAATGAACAGGTTCCACGACGCACTCTAGCTCCAGTTTGACATGGACAAAGTAGACGTAAATATCCACATTCTACGTAAGACTTATGTATGGCCAGGAAAGAGGCCTATGTGGAAACCATGGAATCAAGCAATGTGGACATCACATCGAGAGTCTGGCCATAGGAAAAATTGAACCAGCGCGTATGTATATTTATCTAAGGCCAAGGTTCAAGGATGGAAAGGTGGTAAAGGGTGTAAATATGACACTCCCAGGACCTCCAAAAAGGGGTAGACCATGGGAACCTCATGGCGAGTTACCTCTATGCCCCTACTCAGGAAGATCCAGAGCCTACCAGGTTAGAGAACGTCTTAGAGCAAGAGGAACTATTCATTTTGGAATGGTTCATACAAGGAGATTTATATGGAAAAGGCACACTTCTAGAGACACTGTGCAAGGACTCCATAGCCAATAAGAAGATCATTGCGTGTAACTCCTATGAAGACTAAGGAAGAAGAAGAAATGAGAAAGCGTGGAAAATATGTTCCAGTAAAGGATAATGAGGAGGAAGAGTCCCCTCAGCAAAGCATGTAGAGGAGAAGGAGGACACCCCTAGCATTGAGATGTAGGAGGATGAAGATATTGGGGACTCGGTCATATATGAAACTATTGACAACAATATGAGTACCCATGAGCAGCACTCAAGTGAAGGGGAAAGCACTCAATGGGGATATAGAAGTCTTAGAATGCCCACGCTGAAAGATAAGAGAAAGAGGGGAAGTAAGCTAAAATCTAGAAGGAGGAAAGAGAGATTAATAACCATAAGGGAAGGCACGCATGTTTAAGAAGACATGGGGAATAGACAGATCAGTATGAAGGTAAAGAGGCAGTGGGAACTCAAAATTTGGGCTACTTGGATGACCAAGCAAAAATCATTCACACCCACTTCCAGAGCACCCTACCAATATAAAATTGTATGGTTGGGATTGGATGGACCCAGAGATGGCCAATATGTGCACTCGCAAGCAATTATCATGGAGCATGCAGACTCACATGGATGAGCCTAAATTTTATGTTTGTGAGGAGGCATGCAGCTCAAAGAAGATGAGGAAGGCACCACATACACGCCATATGACCATCAAACCCACACAATTTTCTGATGAACAGGTGAGTAACGCATTGGTTAAAGTGTCCATTGAAGTAGCACACGGAATATTGATAAGGCAATAACAATACATGAACTCCTAGAAGATAAGAAAGATAAGGATAGAGAAATCAAATGACTCACCCAGGAGCGAGATAATGTAGTGGTGAGGCACAAAATGTCAAAAATATGGCTAAGCAGATTGCTATTGATGAAATCTTGCAGAAAAGGCCTGATTTTCAAAAGAAGGTTCTAGAGGAGTTCAAGTCAAAACTGCATTACCTCCATACAATAGTTTGTTTTCTTTTAGAGGACGAACCAGTACACCTCCCTAAACCAAAGGATGCTATAGAAGAAGCATCCAGGGTCAAGGCTTCAATTGCAAGGAAGATATCCAGCTATGAGGCTATTTTGCAAGCCTTGAGGGATGAAATGAAGAAGGCAGATTCAGTGTTGGCCATGTGTACAATGCCTGATAACTTAGTTCAGGAAAGAACGAAAGTAGAGGAAAATGAAGTTTTGTAGGCAACAAAGGATGAAACACTTAGGCACACAAAATGGGTTACCCTAGTAGAAATGAAGCACGATGCATTGGATGTTGTAAGGAAACAACACATGGATCGAATCAAGAGCATTGGGAAGCTCATTCTGCAAAGATGGATGTCATGGAAGGAATGGTCTTAGGTATGGCTAACATCCTTAGAATTTTGAAGAGTGAGGGTGGAAACATGACTCTAGATGAGTTAGATGGTGTCATTTTGGACATCCCTGATAAAGAAAATGTAGTGCTTAAGGATTGGTATGAATTTGAGGGGGAATTCAAAGTGAATATCTAGAGTTCATTCTACCAGAGGAGGAAAAGGGTACAAAATAAGATGACTCAATGTATTCTTTATTATTTCATTCATTATCCTATATTCTTTGGAATGACAAGGTGATTACCCATTGTTGGGGTGGAAATCCATTTTAGTGTGGGGTAATGTTGGACAGACAAAAGGGGCTAAGTGTTTGGTAAATGAATTTAGGGTGTGGGATGAACACGGTGTGACTTACTATAGTAAGGTTGACGTGCCCTAGATCAGGACTTAGTCACTTTTTGTTGTGAAGGATATTTTTGGAGTTAGTGTGTTGGGCACACAAATACCGAGCTGAGAAGACTTACATGAAGGCACGCAATGGTATTTTGGGAGAAAGCATTAGTTTGATTGCCATGCATAGTTTAGGCTAATAATAGGATTTATTCTCAAAGTTAACTATAGGAATTATATTGTTAGAGCACTTACATGTTTTGCATATTTTTGTAAAGGCACATGGCTATTATTAACATGTGACCTATTTTGAGATAATGCATGGGTGGTGAAGGGAAATTCCCCACCCCTATATATATGTATTGATTTGCATGGTCAAGAGGTGCAAGTTATGTGAGAGTTATACTATTGGTTTTATCACGTGCATGACTCATGGAGATACTTATGTAATGTAAAGCTTCCGTGTTTTACTGATATTTAATACAAAGGTTCATATTAGGCTGGATAATTGTGTTGAACATGACTGAATCAGGTTCTTGCATGGTAAATCTTGTTATAGTCATTGTTTAGTTCATCTTACATATATTCTAAGATCTAGATTTGGTTTATGCATTGTGTGTTTTTTACTATTGGTTATGAATTTGAATACCTATATGCACCATCATGCTAACATTATGAATAAGCAACCATAAAGAGGGACCTGGTGCCTTTGTATGCTTTAGGTGAGTGCTCAGCTCAAGCTGAGTGATGTGCCAGTGCATCCTGGGTTATTCACGGTGAATTATAGGTTGCATCACATTGTCTACTCCTTGAACCATCAAATAATAGTTGTTAAAATTCATTATCATCTTTATTATTTGGTTTGGTGATGCTAGGGAGAGGTGGATTTTATTCATGCAAGTAATATATTTCCAACTCAATTTCTTCCATCTCCTTGTATGGATCGAAAGGATGCCACTTGTTTTCCCATTCATCAAGAGTTAAGTCTAGAATGCCTCCAACCTTGGTATCCACTTCATGAATGCCTAGAAAATATTGTTGATCAAAAGTTGAACAATTTACATTGAATGGACTTGGAGTATGAGGCTCGATATGGAAATTTTCAATAGGCTCAGATCTGATTGTAGCCTTAGTACCATACCTCATTCTGAATAGCATATATGACCAATCAGCAGACAAATAGCCTCCAATGTTTTCTATAAAGTCCCTTGATAAGCACAATGCAAAGAGTGGTGGCAAATCAATAATCGAGATGTCTTGAAATATTTGTGACATTGGGACATACATGCAATGTGAGGCTCAATCCTTTGATTACTCTAACTATTTTCATTGTTGTCCCATCCAATTACACCATATCTCTAAAAATGACATCATACTAAAGGCCCAATTGATCAACTATTTACTTAGGCATCATAGAGTTGTTTGCTCCCTAATCAATCATGTAATTGTGTACAATATTTCTTCCAATAATCAAGAGAAATATAGAATGGAGGAGGCTTCATGTTTTTACCTTATTGACCTCCTTGATTGCCTTCTTGTGGAGCTGCATTGGTGAGCACCTTTTCTTGATCTTTGGATGATTGATTTGATACAGACCAATTTTCCATGGTAGCTTGCTAACAAATCTCTTTGGCCTGGGATAGCTAATGATTCCCACATTGAAATGTTCACATTTGTTTTCTTCATTTGCTCTATGATATTGAATGGGGATGAGCTATCCTTTTCTACCCTTTTCTTTGCATAACTTTCTCTTGCACATGAGCTGCTACAACTGGTATGTGAGTTGGTCTAGAAGGTGGTTTGGGATAATTTTGCACATTTGGAACTACACTTTGATTGTTAACACCTTGTAGAGTGATAGAGGGCTGAGAAGCATTTGGATTAGATGATTTTCCTTCTTTAATATTCCTCTTTTTAGACCATGTGTTAGCTGCCACACCTTGAGAAGGGGCTTGATTTATTCCATAGAAATATTCAACTTTCCAATTCACAAGTGTGGTATCATTTGGAGGTGCCTCTTGAGTAGTTTCCTATTATTGATTCTCCTCTTGGTTTGTTTCTTATTCCACACCAACCATTTTCACCATTAGAGCTTGATTCAAGGCACCATTGAAACATGTTGATGGTTGTGAGGTTGATTACATGGAAAACACTAGTCATATTCTTGAGCCATGTTATTTTTCACTAGTACCAAGGCTCTAGATGTGGATGCATCATTAGGATTATATGGCTGAAATGGCCTATTAGAAGGAGGTTTTAATTGGTTCTAATTTGCAGCTTAAGAAGGTGGCCTATTAGGTTGATATGGAGGCCTATTGGGTTGGGCTTGAGGCTGGTATGATCTAAAAGTTTGAGCTTTCACCTCTTAATTGTTACCAATTCATTGCCCAAGTTTTGCAACTACTTCATGACTTCTTGGAGCTCATTTGAGGTGTTAGAAGAAGAGGTAGAAGCTTTAGTAGAACTCTATTTTTTGGGGAGGGTGGGAGCTAATGTAGGTGCTTGGCTAGTGCTTGGACTTCCTAATTTTGGATAAAGAGGCATAAGTGGCCTAGGTGCAAGTTTACCAACTTGAATCAAATAATTTTCAAATCTAATAATAATGTTGTAGACGTGTGGGTAAAGTTATACACTTTCATGGATTGTATCATCATGGCAATATCAAAATTTAAAGATTTTAGAAAGTAGAGAAAATCACATTTATTTTTGGTCTCACATAAATTAAGTGGAATCCTATTCCATGTTCTTTGAAATATGAATTTGAAATCAGCCATCTGCTCATTTGGTGCTCTTTTGATTGTGGTTAATTTCTCCAACAATGATAAATTGTCTTCCTTTTCTCCAAATTGGCCACAAAGATTTGTGCATAGCTAGTTCCAATTTTGAATTGATCCGCTCCTAGGCTTCTAAACCATTGTAGATATTTTCCTTTGAAATAATAAGCCATTAATTTGACTGCCACATCCATTTCATTGACCTCATGGATTACACAGACATTTGCAATATCTTGAATGTGATCAATCGGAGTTATGTGGTTCTCCCTAGTGAAATATGGAATATTTTTTAATGTTGCAACTGGGCTTGGGAAATCACAACACCCTCTAAGTTCTTAGCATGTGAGTATGTTAAGGCAATCGGTGTGTATGAGTAATATGGGTACTATATCCAAGTGTGGGACTTGCTTGAGATAGACCTCCAGAGAAGGTTGGTTCCTCTTCCTAATCTAGTGAAAGCTAACACTAATGAAATAAAACTATTGACTATCTCTATCTTACCATTTCAAAGGGACCATAGAGAGAAAGAGCATGCAAGTAAAATAAATCTACACTACAGAGGTGATGCACTAAAAGAAGGGTGTGAGAACAACTCTCCAATGTGTGAAAATAGAAGCAAAATGTAGATTAGAAAGGGTGATGACAATTCTCCACAATCTAACAATAACAGCATTCACAATAAAATTCCCAAATAAACACAATAATAATGAACCTTGAAAGAGTATAAGATAATACAATACATCTTGCAAATGAAATAAAGAGGCAAGAAGAATGCAATAAACACATACAAGGGAAGAAACATCCACAAATTTGAATTTATTGCTTCATTGATATGACACAGATAAATTACAAGGAAAGAGAAATGCCTAGATCAACATGCAAGAATTCTAGTATGAAGGCTTGCAGCACATTGGTTTCACAAAACAAAAATGGCAGAGTTTTGCTACTAGAATTATTCCCCTTGCAAATGAGAGAACTTCTCAATTTATAGAAAATGAAGGAGAGGAGAGAGAAACAAGAAAACTCAAATTTTCCCTTTGCATCAATTACAAAGTACCCAAAGTGGGTGGAAATCATGATTTATGACCTATAAAATCCTCCCCATATTGTCCCATAACTTGCAGCAGTGGAGAAATGTCTATCCATGCCCATTAATTGCACCTTCAACCACCATCCAACAACCAATTTGAATTGGGCTTGTTTTCTACAAAATTCACCCCTTAAAACTTCATCAATTTCTAGATTTCTTAATTTCTATACGAAGGTATTGGAACCACAATTCCAATGAGATTGATTTTGTAAAAATCCATTGAGAAATGTTCAAGATATGAACCTCTAAGTGCGAGGTGAATATTTTGGTGTTGTCAAAGTTTGGCTTTTACTCCAAGGATTGAGCAATTAATTCCTTGGATAAAATAATTATTTAAATATTTTTCCTCTTTTCTAAATTTTACACATCATTTAAATGATCTAGGGGTATTTAAAATGTGGTGGGTCATTAATTACTTTAATCATTTTAAAATGGGCAGAGAGGTTTTAATTTTTAAATATGAACAAACTAGCTTGGCTAAATCGAGTTGGATCTTACTATGCATCACCGAGTTCCACATTCTACATCATCTCATCCATTTCTAGCTCAAAACCACCCTTGAGATCCGATCCAATGCTTAGCGGGAATTATTATCCACGAGGAACACCACCTCATCCGGTCTTCGCGCACTCGTGAATAATTTCGCATTCCACGTCAGGCCCAAACACATTTACACTCCTTACCTCTATGGCCATTTCGGGCTCTCGGACCCATGATGATGAAAATTTTTCTCGATACCACCACTTGTGCACATCCCTCCCACGGCTCACTCGGATCCCATGTTACAAATCTATCTCGTAGGTCATTTGTTCACGTGAGCCATGATGGCCATCTCACCCACATTAGCCACATACACTTCTCCGCCGAGCATCAAACCATGGCTCATTGAGTTTTCTCGTGAGCCATATACACTTCCTCTAGCCATTTATTTGGCTAATCCCCTAGCTCTCCAGTCTTTCATTGTATATTTGAGTCCGAACCACCATTATCACTAAGTCTTAGTGTTGAGCTCAATAATCTCGACCATGCATGCCTGAAAAAACCTCCATTCCTCGACTCGGGTCAAGTCGTTTAGCTCTTACAACTCACTTGGCATTGGATTTTCTCTTCATGGCTCAATGACCCCTTCTAATGCCTACCCCTCTCACGATGGGATGATGTATTCACTTACTCACCACCACTTTCCTAAGTTCAACTATAACTTCATGATCCACCAAAGCTCAAGTTTTCTCCTCTCCACGATGTTGAACATTCTTAGAGACTCAAATACCATTATGAACTAATCCATTCTATATAATTCATGATTTTACTCCATGTTTTCTAAGACTTGACTTGCATCCTCTAAGACTAGCTCGGACTTGATGTATTGCAACTATTAATCCCAAATTATGGGAATGACTCAAGCTCCATATTTTTTTGCCAACTCCTTTAGATCAACCTCGCTATGGTTGGTGATCGATACCAATCAATATGGCTTCATCCCGATCCCCAAACTCTATAAAAATTGCATGAGTCCCCATGGAAATAGCTCATTGTTCCTTAAGCTCAATCTCTCTCGATAAAATCATCAATATGTGGCTCGGGTTGTATAAGGACGGTTTAATGCACTATGCAATCACCACTTTAAAAATAACTTATTATAGCATGAACTTAGTTGATGTCTTTAATGTTTATCTTGATGAACTCAATGAGGCATAGTTAGTTTCCTCAACACTATCCGGTTGCATTATACCCCATACATGGGTCGTATCCTCCCTAAAGAAACTTGATCAAGAGCCCAAAACATGCATTGTCGTCATTAAATGGCCAGGCTAATCGCATACCTGTAAACATTTGACCAACTCAATCACTATGATGTGGCTAGGTTCATTCATCACAATCTCGAGGAGCTCGATTCTTGCCTCAACTCACCGAGTTAAGGAACCATCTCGGCAAGCTCTTTCAGAGGCTCAAGATATTCTTTAAATTTCCTCCTCTCCTTTATAAATTTGTGCAACCCTTTGGATTCTAATTTATATAAGGTCTATATGAATTATTCTAAGGTGTTCATGGAGAAATACACTAATTTTTCATTTTGTTGCATGTGGACCCCCTTTATAATGGTCATAGTGTAAACATGTTCATTGTTTGAATTCACTGGGGTGAATTTGGATAACAATAGCTCTAACCATCATTAGAGATATGTTGAGCTTTGAATACGTGGGTTGAGATTATTTTCCTATTTTTCTCCCACCAAACATCATCAATATTTGAATCAAATTATTTGAATTGAGGTGTCTCGGGAGACCTTTCCAATGAGACTTATTTTGCATGATTTGGAGCTATATAGCAAAAGATATGGCCTTCTAAATTTTTTTTCTGTAAGGATGAACATGAGAGTGACATGTCACAACATTTGATTGGCTCATTGATTGCCTCTCGTGTTATGGCATATTTGAAATGTGATCCAATAAGAAAATTCCACATTTACTTTGGATTTTCATAGTGTCGGGATCCATGAAACCTTTATTATCCATCGTGAAGCACTAATCAATGAGAAAGCTTCACGCTACTTCGCAATTCACTTTCATTTATAACCTTGTCAGTGGTGCAAAGCATGAACCAAAATTACATTCCATTCTACTTTTTGGTGTCATTATCATTTATAAAAAAATTTAGAGTGTGAAACATGGACCAATGAGAAAGTTCCATGCTCCTCGTAATGTCAAAATTATTCTTTTACCATGACTAACAACCATTGAAACATGAGCCAATGAGAAAGCTCCATACTCCTCCCTGTTGTTATGACTTTATATCCCCTTAAGACCATTGCAAAATATGAGCCAATAGAAAATATCACATATGGCATATGTTCACCTTTCATTAGTTGTGCCTTAACATCACAATTTCTATTTGGGAGAACTAAAAAAATGTTAGCTCCATAGAGATGCTACCATGTGTAGTGCATGTTGACCTGCCTGGACCACCCAAACATGAAGCCTTATTAAACTTGGTTTATTCTAAGGACTTGAGGTATTGAAATTCCTATTCCTTAAAGATTTTGGAATGGTGGCACATCTTCATCATCGGTCATTGATCTTTGTCATCTTTCATTTCATTTACCCTTCGTGTGTTCTTTGACTTGCCTTGACCCAAGCTCGGACCTGAAATCCTATCCAACACAATTAATTATGTGGAATGCATAATTGGATCGTGAGGAGACCAAATCCTCGCCACGTGGCTTGTTTCTTGATGCTTTCGACATTAAAATTGATGACCAAATAAACATCACACGGAATTTTTAAATATAACCCGCTAATGGATTGTTTGAGCATCCTACAAGTTTTTAAATGTCAATGGTTAGTGATTTAGAGTGGTGGAATTTGACGGTTGTTTAAACATCTCAGGATTGTTTAAACGACTAAGTCCATTTTGAATGAGTTATCCAAATTAATTTGTGTGTGATATGTTCTTTGTTAGGATTCTCTCTCGAGTGAAGATTTTTCCAACATGAACTCCACAATTATAGTCCTCATCTCGTGCAACCCATCCATATAAGTCATTCCCAGGAACTCGTTCTTGCTCATAATACTCCTTTTGACTTCGTCGGTTTTTTTATAAAGGACCTATGTTGGGTTGAATCTAGAAAATATTTCCTTCCAATTGGGTTCATGAATTATAATGAATGGTGTTGATTATCAAGAACATAAAAGATATGATTCAATGCCTTGTTAATTTTGCATACTTCTCATTATTTCTAAGAATCTCTTTTGTTCTTTTATTCATGGCTTACATGTTATCTAAGTAGCTAAAAACATTTGTACCCCCTTCGATGATTGACCAAAAATGGTCAAGAGTACTTGAAATAACTAGCCTTGAAATAAATTCAACCACCACATTTGATTTCCCTAGTTTATCAATTGTTTTAATGTTAAATTCTTGCAATAATAGGAACCACCTTACAATTCTCCCCGCATCAAGGGTTTATTCATTACATACTTAATAGCATAATGATTAGTGAAAAATTACTTCATATCCTGTAATGTAATGGAGGAACTTGTTAATTACATAGACAATTATAATAAAACTCCTCTATAGTATTATAATTCCTTTCACAGAGGAGAGGTTTTTGCTAATGTAGTAAATAGCATGCATTTTTCTCCTTCCTCTTGTTGTCCAAGTATAACCCCTATTGTTTCAGTGGAAGCATCGGTTTGTATATGAAAGGAAGCTTCCAATTTTGGATTCTTAAGACTAGGTATTTTTCAATTTTCCTTAATAGTGTCAAAATATTGTTGACACGATTGTGTCCATTCAAACTCAGAGTCTTTTATTAGAAGAGAAAACAATGGAGAAGCCAACTTACTAAAATCTGAAATGAATCTTCTATAATACCCAACATGTCCAAGAAATCTTCTTACTTCAGTTTGATTTGTGGGAGATGGAAGTTTTATAATGATGTTGACTTTATCTAGATCTACCTTAATCCCTTCAACTGAAACATTATGGCCCAGGACTATACCTTGCTCCATCATGAATAGACATTTCTCATGGTTTAAGGATAATTGATGTTTCTCACACCTTGAGAGGATTTGTCTAAATTATCAACTACCTCTTGGAATGTTGCCCCATAAATAATGAATTCATCCATGTAAATATCAACACAATCATGAGTGAGATTAGCAAATATTGCTAACATGGCTCTTTGGAAAGTAGCAAGAGCATTACATAAGCCAAAAGGTAAGACCATGTAAGAAAATGTACCCCATGGGTAGGTAAAGGTAGTTTTATCTTGATCCTCTAGTGCCACTATTATTTGATTGTACCCACTGAACCCATCAAGGAATGAGAAATACCTTTTTCCAAATAAATTATCAAGGACTTGATCAATAAAAGGTAAGGGAAAATAGTCTTTATGTGTTGTTTATTCAAATCTCTATAATCCACACAAACCCTCCATTTCCCATTATTTTTAGGCACTATTACTAATGGAGAAACCCATTGGCTATCTGAAATTGGATAAATGAATCCTACCCTAAGGAGTTTCTCAATCTCTATTTTTACAATGTCTCTTAAGGAAGGATTTATCCTTCTTTGTGGTTTCCTTACTAGTCTGGAATCAGTTGTGTAAATATGGTGTGTACAAATACTGGGGTGAATACCCTTCATGTCATTATATTCCCAAGAAAAGGCTTAAGGATGAGAGCATAGAATTTTGAATAGGTATTATCCTCTCTGACTAGTTAACCAACTATTGACTTAGTTTTTTCCTAGGAAGATGGGTAATTTCTTGGTGTCTAGGTGGAGAGAATTTACCACAAGGTATTCTCTCAATAATGCATTCAAAGGGAACATATGGGGAAGTAATATGTGTATTTTAGTGATATTGTGAAAGACACACTCCATTAGATCTATGTTTCATGAAAAGGAAATATTATAGGTTGATTGTTCTCATCCATCATGTCATCCTTTATTTCAATTGGTTGCATCACATGACTCATGTACATTCCAACGCAGAACTCATGATCATAATTTTGGATATGCTCAATGTTCTTGAATTATGACCATGGCCAAGGATGAAACCACATCTTCTAATTCATATGTATCATCTTTCCACCATTGTTTATCCTTTGTGGAAAAGGGTTTTACAGCTGGATAAATGGATAACTTCTTTAAATCATGTCCATTTGTAATTACCATGTTTCTTATCTTGCAATCAATAAGAGTTGCATCAGTGGCTAACTAGTGGCATCCTAGATCAAAGGGTATCCAATTTTCTTATTATTCTTTTTAATGACCATAAATATACTAAATAATCCCATGATTTGATGGTTATGGTCACATCCTCTATGATTCCTTTTGTCTTGGCTATATACTCGGTCACCATTTGTAACACTATCGAAGTTGAGTGTGATTCAAGGAGAGATAATGTAGACAATGTGTCTGATGGTCATCATATTAATTGTAGCCCTAAGTCAATTAGCACATTAGTAATTTGGATATATCCTATACAAACTATGACAATTGGACTCCCAGGGTCTCCATATTTTGAAGGGGTCATATTCCCTTCCAATATGCTAGCCAATTTCCCATCAACATGGATTGTTTTAGGATGATTTTTCCTTCCACCCTGAGTTTTAATATAGAGCTCTTTGATGGTTTTATTCAAAATATAATTTCTCTAAGATTTTGTAAAAGAGGGATTCCAATACTCCAATTTTTTTAATCCCTAAATTAGCTCTGACTTTGGTTCCTCACATATCGTAGTGTTTCGTTTTTCCAACAATCTAAATGGAAATTGAGTACCTGATTTTGTTTATATGCTTTGTCAATAACATGATCGGGTTGTGTTTCTCCTAATTTTTCTTTGTCTTCAAGGACTTCTTCTATGATTGGAGATGATGGTTTTAAGATAATCTTCCTTAATGTAGAAAAATATTTTATAGTCCACAAAGTTTATCGTTGTGGGGTTTTTATCTCGATTCCAAGGTGTATGTTGGGTTACCCTACCTCACATTTTTGTGCTTTTCCATTGTTTGAGTAGGAATTTGTGGTTGGGAAGGTTATTCATATGGGTTAGTAATTGTAGGCCCCCAATAAAGTTTGTTGTCCCTGGGGTCTTTTTGAGTTATAATATTGTTGACTTGATCCTTGGGGTGCATTCCATTATTGTTGGAATTGAGGATTAAATTGTTGAAACAGTGGAATGTTTGAGTTTGGAGTCCAAGGTTGCTGATAATAATTTAGTGGTACATTCCACTAGGGAATCCATTCTTGTGGGAATTTTTGAGCCCAAGGTTGGGGGTATGACCATGGTGTGTTCCACTAGTTTGGAACCCATTACATTTTTGGTGCATAGGATTGGTTCTAATTTGATTGAAAATTCCCTCCTTTCCTCTAAGCCACATAATTCAACTCAAATTCATTTTGTGTGTTCTACTTTAAATGATTCTTTAGCAAGGGAAGCAATCCACATTGGTCTGTGGCATGCTTTAGATCACAAACAAGAAAATGTTTATTTTATCTAAGGGACATTCCTTAAGCTCATGTTTGTCTCTACATCTTGGAAAATATATGAACAATGGATCTGTGTTCCTAGATTTCTCCCTATCCACATTTGTATTAAGATGAACTAAGATATTTTCCTTAGATTTACAATTTCCTCTCTTAGTTTGGATATGTCGCCATTGGTAATTTTTCCTTTCTGTTTTTGAAGGTTTGGGAAAGTTTGGGAGTAGTTCCTACAAAGTTCAATGATATAAGTGAATTCCAATTTTTTCATATCTCCTTTTCCCATAAGATTAAAGGATTCTTGTGTGTCCTCATCCAATCCCTTAAGGAATAGAATTTTAAGAAGAGTAATATCAAGACCAGTTCCACAAATCTTGTGAAGGAAGAAGAATCCGATCAAGATAGTCCTCAACATGCTCATCCTCCTTTTTTTCATCCTAAAGAGTTCTTCCTTTTTTCCCTCACCCTATAATAATATTTGTATTTATCCAAGAAAACTATTTCCATCTCCTCCCAACTATGTGAATGGAGTTGGGGGTTAAGCCCATGAACCACCTCATGGTTGCATCCTTCAAATTTGAAGGAAATAACTTTAATTTCTAAGTGTCGAGGTGTAGTCATAGGTCTGACACAAGACTTTGAACTCAAATAAGAATTGATTAGGATCTTCCGAGACTAGTCCCCTAAAGGTTGGTAGAATTGAAGGATATATATTCTTCATGGGGGCTTGGTCATTAGGATCCAGTTCTATGGGATAGGTAAATTTCCTTCTAAGTGGAGGGTTGTCATTATTTGCACCATTGGGGTTTTCCACTCCATCAACCATCCTTTCTTGTTGAAAAAGTTTCTCCACATGTTGGTTTTGAGGGGGGTTGTAAATTGATTCTAATAAATCTACCTCTATGGTCTCTAGGTCTAAACATAAAATCCTACCATACTGAGAATAATTTCCTAACTAAAAGTACTTAACTGATTATTTGTGTTCCACATACTCCAAAGCACAAAAATAATCTTGTTATCACCACAAGGTATTTTATTTGAAAGAAGAGTTATGGAAAATAAATTTATAAATGGAAACTTACAGGACATCAAGAAAGTACTTCAAGTTAGTACCTCAATCCTTTCTAACACCTTAAGAATCCTGGAAGAGGCACCAAAAAGTGAGTGTTGTTGGTAATCACATTTTAACTATCTCATGATTGTCGGTCAAGGCGGTGTGCTTCATGGCTATTTACAATAAAGGAAAAAATTGAAGTCATGCTCAATACTTATTTTCTAATGAACTCAATCAAATACTATGCTAAATGTAATTAAGAAATGAATTCTATTAATGAACAGGGATTTCGAACTCAAAATTGTGAAAGTAATGAAATTTTTGTAATTAAAATAAATGATGCATAACATATATGAAATAAATAAGAAATGCTCCCTTCACGTTGGGGAGGAGTGGCCCTTGTTCCTTCCCTTTGATCCGGTTTAGAATTGTAAATCACATAAGTCGATTTATCCCTGAATCATGCACTTTATTAAAATAGAAGAATTTATTTTACAGCAATCAATGAACTAACTCTATAATTCTACTACAAATGTTATTTTATATCAAGAGCAGTCCTTATCACTCTAGAAGAGGACAATTTATTTGCAATAACTACTACTACTTAACTAAGAGATATCTATGACAACAATTGATTATTTGAGGAGTTACAATTATGGAAGAACAAGTGCATGCCACACTTAAATTAGATTCATCTTGTTAACTACAGATGAAGTCCTTAATTGACTCTTAGTTGAGATGGTTAATCAGCTTTAGAAGATGTCAAAGATCATGCATTGAATTCCTATAATCATGATGATTATAAGTTGTTATTTTCATCTGTTCCACGTCTTCAATTAACTGGGTGTTAAGTCGAGCTTGCATGATCCACATAAGCCACATGATGGATTAAATTTTATCCCATGTTTCATGCCCTTCACACCATGTCAAATCATGTGTTGGTTTCATCAACTCGTCATCTTTCCATCTCGATTCGTTTTCCTTCTTTGCAAGAATCCTACATTCCAAACTAGTTGTGCGCTAGTACTCAAGTGAGTCTTGTTCTTCACAACGAGTCCTTCGTTAATGTATGGGTAAGTCATGTAATTTAAATTGATTCATGTGCTAGTGCTCAAGAAATTCCTATGATGGCATAAGATATGATCTTCAAACACATTGTTAATACACATAAAGATCCATTTAACACATTTATGAAGAAGCATACACAAGATGAAAATAACAAGTCTATACAAAAAGATTTATTTCAAAATATACTAAAGTTTTAATTACAAAATGATAATATCATCCTTGGAGAAAAATTATGATATGAAAAATGGGGGTTTACATAGGAATTAGGAGGGCTCGTCACCTAGAATCACACATTTTTTTGACTAAGATCAAATTCCTCGCAAGACTTAAAATGTACAAAACTCCAAGGAGAGTTTTGATTCTCCCATCTCTAAACGTTATCTTTACTCTACCTTGAACCTCAATTTTTGAGTAGAATCATCTCCCACAAATGCATAATCTATATCATAATTCTCATACTAATAAAACTAGTCCCTATGAGAATTCATGTGGTAGGATGCACCAAAGTCAACAAACTATGCTTTATTACATGATTGTGCACTCAACACTACCAAGTATGCATCTCCACTTTCATCCGTGGATTTTTTTGCACTAGAGGAAGAACCATTAGATGGTTTTGATTTTCTACCTTTACTTTGCAATCCTTATTAAAGTATCAAGAATTTCCATAATTCTAACACTTTTCAAAGATGTCTTGTTTGAAGTCTTAGATCTATCTCTGTACTTTGTGTATTTTTCCTATGTTTTCCACTTGGATTTTTCCTGTAATTTCCATGCACCATTAAAACATCACCTTGGTAATCTTCAATAGATTTATGCCTTAATTTTTAGACAAAAATACTAAGATGATCTCATTCATCTTGAGCTTGTATGAACTCCTAGTTATTTCCATCACTCGAATTATCTCAAGACTCACACACCATAAAAGAAGTGTAATACATCTATCTTCATCTTCCATATTGATATCCATGGAAAAAATAGACTCATAAATGTTTTAAATGAATTGGTGCTCTATGACTAAGTCATCATCGTTCATTATTAAGGAATACATTTTCCTTTGTAGAAATAGTTTGTTAGCCAATGATTTACCCCAAGTATAACTTTCCCATCTTATACCACAATGAATTTGTTATCTTATCATCAAATACATTCAATAATAGTAAATTTTATAGACACAATCAAATAAAACTTATTACCTTCCTATCAACCTTGTCTCGATACTCTTTCTTCAATCCCATGGGTCATGTTTGTGACATAATGACCCGATGATCTTTCTCAATCAAGAGATCTTCCATCTTGAGCTTCCATAGCTCAAATTTTTTCCCATTGAACTTTTCAATTTCTATTCTTGTACTTCCAGACATAATTTCTCCTTGTGCAAGACTCACACACCATGCCCTATTCAACTCTTCAAGATCTATCTCTAAATTTCCTATAGACCTCTGGAGCAAGAAGCTATAATAATAGATGTTATAAAATTAGAGTAAACCCAACCAAAAACTTAAGTAGATCTAATATTAAAAATATGAAAAATAAGTATGAATATTAAATCTTTGCAAGGAAAATTGAAGCACAAGATATAGATATTTTTATCTTGGGAAAATCCTTTTGGGTAAAAAACCCAACAATAAAAATATTTCTTATTGCCATTAATCTAACCCAATAGTACAACCGATTATGTAAAAGAGTTTATTCATATGATTCTAGATATATACTAGTGTACATAAATATTTTGTTCACAATATTCCAATAGTCTATCCATAGCTTTTATGTATCTACGATACTACAATATAATACATACAATATGGATTAAGCATACATAAAGAGTTTTTTTCACAATATTCCAGTCCACAACTTTTGTGTCTACAATACTAGAATATAGTACATACAATATGTATTCAACGTACATAAAAACCTAGACCCATTTGTTATTATAACAAAGAAACAAGTAAAAATATTTTCATAACTGCCTTCCTAAAATTATACCTAGTAATATGCATGTTTTAAAACAATTACTTGTTTTAAATCAAATAACTAAATTGTCATAGAATCCTAAGATTCCCTCTAACTAACACCTAGTCATCCTTAGCGCATCACTCCACACACTCAGTCTTCTAATAAGTGCATAAGAAACACATAGTCATTTCTCTCCAATGTTTTGCATGTCCTTTGCACACCATAAAGCAACTACCACTATGCATTGGTACCACACAATTCTGCACAAGTATCACTATGCATCCATACCTCCAAATCATATGGCATAGTTCCCAAGTGTCCATATGTTTTCTCACATGCTTATAAAAATATTATGCAATTCTTCACAACTCATGTATTGCACACCTGGAGTTACACACTACTACACAATATAACCATTGCAAAATAGTCACTACATAATCAAACCACTATGTAGTAGATGTTGTGTAATAGCACTATTTCACTAGTAATTTTTACGCTTTTAGGAAGAAACAAATAGAGGGTAAATGGTAAAAAGAGGAATACATGTGAGGCGAAAGTGGAAGGTAGAATGCAAGCGTTGTTGACATTATCCAAGCTGATTGTAAAGAACTCCTTTTGTCTAGGAAGGACTACATGTAGATGTAAAACAAGACCAAAAAAGAGTATTGTTATCCAAAATAAGCCCCTTGCTTGTTTTTGACCTAATTTCTTCCATTCCTTCCTTCCATTCCTTCCTTCCTTGTGCCTCAGTTAAATTTTTCAACTTTTCGGGCACTCAAAATTATCTGGAAATGGATTCATCAAATAGAGAATTTTCTCACCTTTCTAAAAAGGTAAAGTTTTCCTTTTAACTCCTTGTATTTTGTAAGTTATGGCTCGGTGGATTTTTTGAGGGAAATTTTCCGTGGGAAGGTCCGAAACCAATGAGGAAGTGCCACGTGGCTGCAGAATGGCAGGTCGGTGGAGGTAAGTTGGAATTTTTGCTAAGGAGTGCTAAGAATGGCGCGAAAAAAATTTGCCCATGGGGCAAAGGAAAAATGATTTGAGGCCCGCGTGAATGGGGAGGTGCCACGTAGCTGGAGATCGGACCGACGGGGGTAAATTTGCCAAAGTGTCAAAAATGGCGCAAAGCGGGGAAATTTTTGCTGGAACCTCGCACCAAATCAGAATACGCCACGTGTCCACAAGCCCAGCCCAGGAGTCGGAGTGGCGAGAGAAGATTTTGGCTTTTTACCAAAATAGCAATGGCGAAAGGGAAAAAATTGCCCGCAGCCCGCATTAGTGAGGAAATGGGATTTTGGAGTGCATTTACGCGCAAATCGGAGGATAACACGTGTTCGGTTAGCGGCGGAGGTCGGAGGCACGGAAAGAATTTGGCATTTTGCCAAAGTGTTAAAAATGGCACAAAGGAATATTTTTTCCCACGGGCCTACAAAGGAAAGAGAATTGATTCAGGCCTGCGCCAAATCAAAGGATGACACGTGTCTCGGAGCGGCGGGGCGCGGAGGAATTTTGGAAATTTTTCCAAAATTCAAAAGGTGCGAGAATGGCCATTTGAACCCACAGACCAATGGGAATGCGCCACGTGTCAGCCCAGAGCGGCGAGGCATGGAGCTTTTTGGGAATTTTTCCCAAATTCAAAAAAGGGGGAAAATTTTTAGGTTTCGGCCCGTTGACCCGATTTTGCCCCAGTTTTGCCCTAAATCTTCAGAGGGGCATATATTTCAATCTAGAGCTCGGTTTTCTCAATTTTGGTGTCATTGGAAAGCTATTGAAGTCCTCTACATGATGGAATCTTCAATTTTGTTTTTGATGGAGTTTAGTGAGAGAAAATGAGAAAACACCTCTGGCATGGGGAAAAGAGCAGAACCGACATTCAACCACCATTTTTAATGTAGTATGGCTTCCATTCTTCTCCAACATGGTCAAAAATCTTGGGGAATGAACTTTTAAGGGTACCCATGCTATTTTGATGGATTTTGTTGGTGGTTGAATCATTCATTTCATTTTTCTACGTTTCTCCTTCCGACTCGGGTTTTCATTGTTAAAAGCTAAATTTGGCTCATTTGTAAAGGGTTGGACATTTTTATGATCTGCAGGCTCCCTCCTTCACTCTGGCAAGTGAATTTGTGGAATATCAGACCTTTTTAAGACTGCAACATGTTTTCTACCTCCTTGCTATTCTAATGTAGTGTATTTAAAAATGTAAATGACAATGCAAGCTCTGTGAATGAATTTTCAATCCTTTCTTGTGTTGTTTGCTCTATCCCGATCCTTCATTATAATTATAGAAATTTGTGCATGACTTGTGTTTCATTTTTATAATCTGTGTCAATCTGCAGAAATGGATGTTCACCACTCCTTTGGTGTATCACCTTGTTAGTTTAGTTTTATCTTCTTTTCTCTCTTCTATCCTTGTCTCCTTGGCAGAATTAGAGTAGGATTTTGAGTTAAACCTCTGCAAATTTCATGCATACATCTGATTAGAGGAGTAGAGGAACCAACCTTTAATCTGGAGAGTTTTTTCCCATTTTTACAAGTCCCACACTTGGGGAAAATATTCCATGTTGTGCAATCACACTAGATGCCCATTATCAAACTAGAAATATTATAAAACGTCAGGAGAGTGCTTTGCGCTTGATTTGCACTAACAAGTATTAAATAGCATATGACAGTGGATTGCCTAGCATATGCTAGATCCAGGAAGTGTGGTGCTTCCTAGAGAGGCTATCAATCCACTATTTAATAATAATTCAATGTGAATAAGCAACTAAAATAAATAAGTCCTATTGCAATGTAATGATTTAGGTTTCTCATACACACAATACACTAGATTTTATGCTAGATATCAAAATAACACTAAATATAATTAGAACTAGGGTTTGTTCAGGTCATATAGGTTTCAAAGGTTTGGTAAGGGTCTAGGGCTGATTGGTTGAGGTTTGGGTTGGTTTTGGGTGAGTGGGAAGCTTGTTGGTCATGAGAATATAAAATGACACAAAGATCAATATCGGTTAGGTGACCGATGTCAGTTCAGGGATGAAACCGACAATGAGCGGTAGAGGGGTAAACCGATGTCGGTAGGGCAATGGAAATAACTTAATAAAAATGGTTTTTGGGCTTCTCTGTGGAGAGTGAGGAGGGTGTGGTTAGGTTCGTAATATAACTGAGAAGACTCAGGAATATAGAGGGAGAGGTCACAAAGGGTGAAAGGGCTTGAACCTGGTTGGTTGGTGGATTGGTGAGAAGATGGAGATATCCGGATAATAGTAGAAACTAAAAATAATGAAGGAGGAAAGAGATATGTAATAAAGGAAGCACAAATGATTAATATCACATTACTTACTTGTTGCTATGAAGATCTCGTGGCTGGATGGAGGCTAGTGATTGATTGGTGAGGTGGTAGTTGGTTGAGTCTTTAGACAAGTATGACTGTGTGTTCCTGTGAATGCTCTAATGATCTGGAAGGGAATCCTTAGCTTGTGTTGCTCTCTGGTGGTGTGTAGACATCATTTGGATGAAGTAATGGCTTTGAGATCTTTGCTTGATTGTAATAGCACTCTCAAAACTAAAATGACCAACTCTGGGTAAAAGGTTGTAAAATTGTATATAATGGAACCGATGGCGGTTTAGGTGACCGACGTCGGCCGAGGATAAACCACGTCAGTTAGGGTGAATTAGTCCAAGTTACCAAAAATAGCCTGATCTTTACTATTTTTGGCATGATTTTGATTCTTT
Source organism: Taxus wallichiana var. yunnanensis (assembly GCA_018340775.1). Taxonomy (NCBI): domain Eukaryota; kingdom Viridiplantae; phylum Streptophyta; class Pinopsida; order Cupressales; family Taxaceae; genus Taxus; species Taxus wallichiana. The sequence goes on from CM031235.1 coordinate 372,803,110, forward strand.
AATTTGGGTCTCAAGTGAGGGTTGGCACTTAGATAAGTGGGAGTGTTGTTGGAGAAGGAATAGGACTTTAATTTTAGGGTTAGACTAAGTCCCAATTGGTTGGGATAAGTAGGGACCTAGTCTTAGTTAATTAATAGGCTAGGAATAAGTCCATGGTGAGGTGTCTAGGTGATGTGTAAATTAACTTAATTAAATTAATTAATAATGTGAGGATGAACATTAATTCAATTGTAAGTAATTAAATTAATATGAATGTGGGGTAAGGGGTCATGGTTAGGTGAATATGTTACGTTAATTAATTAAAGGGGACCAAGGGGAGTGTGACCCAAATTTGGTGTCTACAACCATGCAAAGTTGAAACATTCACAATAGTTGAAAACATAGATTGTAGTCGATGCATTCATTTGCTAGAAATATTTTCTATATGATATTAATCATGGTCAATATTATCGGATAAAATTTTCCAATGTGAGGGTCTTAAGGGGAAAGGAGATAAAGGTGGATAAAACACTCAAGAGCATATGTGAAGATGAAATGATGGGGATCAAAGGTGTTGTAAGTAGGTGTGAAGGAGGTCACAAGGGGATAGTAAGGGGATGGCAAAGGAGGTGGTAAATAATATAATATAAGGCATATTAGATTGCACAACAAAACTCTCTCACATAAACAACTAATCATACCAATCCACTCCTAATTTTATTGTTAAGGCACACGCTCAAGGAGATCAATGTGATAGTGATATGTAAATATAAATTGTTAGTAAGAGTGAAATATAAGGTGTATATTGTGACAATATGACTTGCCTCGTGAGATTTGTGTTCTAGTTGTTGAACTTGAATTTTCAAATCTACGATAGTTTGTTGAATTAGCTATTGAGGATTATTAGTAGCATCGGGTATTATATTAGGAGCTCTATTTAGAGATAATCCTGAAATATGTATGTGTAGCATTAGGAGTAAGCTAGGAGGCATAAAGGTATTTGTATGTTGTATAAAAATACCCGTATAAGTGTGAGGAGTGAGATGTGGTGTCCAAATACTACGCATGGACATTACTTGTGAAGTCATAGGTGTAAACACATGAGTATGAGAAATAGTAGCATTAGTTTGTGCACCGTATGAGATGTTAACCTTTATGCTAGCAATCAAAATGTACATCATATACCTCCTCATGTATAGATTCCTCACCAAATCTTTTTGTTGTATCACTTTTAAAAATAATATTTTTCCTTTTTATGGGGACCCTCCTTCATTGGGAGAGGGCCATGGGCCCGACCCCATATATTGAGGGTCAAGTACCCCATAGATAAATAGGGCCATTAGACCCTCAAATTGATCATGTGGGTTAGGTGGTTATGTTCAAAACACTCTTTAACATTTTTCTAACTTCGCATAAAATACGTTAAATATTGTTATCGCATACAATCTTGTTGTGTAGCAAAACATATGCTTTTATATTCTATGATATAAGAAAAAAATGCCATCATTAATAGACATTTATGTAACAACCATGTCACCATGCCTAATATCATAGAAACATGTATTATATATTAATCATATTTGTTAATGAAAGAAGAATATATACATAATAATATACACGATATACAAGAAGGAGAAAAAGCATAATTATCATCAATAACCACCATTTTGTGGGACTAGAACTTTTAATTGGAATAATAAATTAACATAAAAATCTATGAGTTAGGCCTAATGATATAAATCAACAATAGGTTAAAAAATCAAAATCTAGAAGTGGAAAATATGAAACCTTAAAAGTCGAAAGATGAAACGTTGGGGTTAATGTTCATCAATATATGAGTTCATTGAAATTGATTAATTATTTTACATCTAAGGGCCATAAATAATTAACACTTACAATCATTTAAAGTATGGAAATATGATGATAAAGCAAGATAATCATAACCTAAAATTAGGGTAAAATAGGAAAGTCTAGAGAGAGAAAATGGAGGGAGAAATATGTAAGAGCTAAGTAGTGGAATGATCCATCCCATGTCTTTCTAAGGTATGACTAGACAAACAAAAAAATACTAAAAATTAACTTTAAAATGTGTTGTCAAATGATATTGCAAATTTTGGCTTGATAAAAATGCTTTCAGGACATAACTAACAAGTAGGGTCATAACCAATACCATTCATGTTTAAGGATGTCATTCCTATTTTAATACGTTTTTCTTGCCCTTTTGGGAGTGTGTTGGCCCACCTCTTCTCAACTGGAATCTAACCTTGAATATTTTTTGATGATGTGTGATAGTGTTGAATTGACACGTCTTTTGATCAAACCCTAGAATCACATGAAATAAAAAAGGAAGATGATCCTTAAAATAAGCCTCGATTGTCCTTCCACACCTTGTTGTGTGAAAACATTACACTACATACATTAGGGCCCATGTAGTTCTCTCATAAAGAGTGAATTGTGTTCAAATTTCATCATATATGCTTAATGCAACTAGATAGTTCAATATGCAACTTATGATGATCCTTCATTCGAGAGACAATTTGAAAACATGCAACTTTGGATGAAGAGTATTTCAAATGTAGACTTCTTGTCTTGGACTACAGTAGGATTGCACTCAAGAGATTTAGGGTGTGTATAAGTTGTGTGTAGTGATCTCCAAGATGCCTTTGGGGTGTAGTTCATGATAAGAGGTGATAATGATCTTAGGGGTTATTAGTATACATATAAGACTCTTCATTAATTTTCTATGCAATCCGACCAAAAAAATCAACCTAGGTCAACTTAAGAAAAGTGTCCAAATTGAAAAAATTGATCATTGCCTATACAAAGAACAAAATCAATAGGGTAGATAAGAACAATATCATTCTTGTCCCAAGGTCAAAACTCAAGAATCATGAAAAGGAGAAACAAACTCAAAAAATCACGAAAAGAGAAATGTCTACAAATATGTAAAAATGACTCTAAATAAATTCGGAGAGTAATCATGCGTGTATAAATTTAACATACATAAATGAATAAGGAGATGAAAAAAAAATCGAAAGAAGAGAACATATTTAAGAATAGCCAAATATATGTGATTTACACAATAAGATAATAGGGTTGTTTATTTAGTGCATGCACATCGTCATAATTGGATAGATTAGTCCAAAAGATGAAAGTTGTCAAAGGAGTAGAAGAGCAAGGCAAGAATTGCACCTTGCATGTAGGCCCATGGAGTAATGATACCATAATGGAGAGGGAATTCTTTCGATTCTCATTTCTATGCTTGTTTTGATTCTCAATTCTATGCTTTTGTCAACGTAGTACAAGCATCTTCAAGAAACTTTAGCTGATAAGACCAAAACAAACAAATATTTATTAAAAGTGAGAAATAAACCTTTAGTGCTTGTTTGACATTGGTCATCATAGCACGTCACAATCCCACCATTTTCTTTTAAACCTTCGACCACCCATGTGACCGTTTTAACATGCATTACCCCACCATGCCGCCAGCCGTTAGCATTTCATGCTCTCCCAAATACGTATTCTTGTCAAACATATACGTAACAATACGAATACGTACACAAAGCGTGCGTATTTATTGAAAAACAAAAAGTGTGATCCAGGAAAGCTGCAGCATTCAAAACTGTGGAAGTGCAGAAATTCAAATTTCATTATAAATTCTTGGGACTTCCGACCGACAGACGGACAGACAGACTGCACAAGATTTTTATTTTGGAGGAAATGGGTTGTGTAACTTCAAAACTGAGTGAGCCCATCTTGAAGGGAGATGAAGAAATTAGTTACAGGGCCTTTGCTGCGCCAAATCATCTGGTCTGTCTGACTTCTACGACCTACGGAGTTTTCAACAATGACAGCAGGAAGGCCTCCGATTCGAGTTCCGTCGAGGCAACGGATGCTGTGGAGACCATCAATGCTTGGGAGCTTATGGATGGCCTGGAGGACGAGAGCCCTGGATCTTCACCTTCTGTGAAAACCAATTCTGATAAGGTGGGTTCTTTTACAACTGGATTGGATGAAAATAGAATGGGAAAAAGCTTGGGTGGTTCATCCATGGAGGACAAAAAGTTGGGGCTGGATAAGGAAAATGGGAGGCCTAAGCAGGCCTTGGGGCCTGCAAAACCCAACTGGGTCGGCCCAATTAACCCTATGAAAGAGAGAAATTTAGTGGGTTTGGAGAATTTTGGGCCAAGAGACAATGGACGCAATGTGGGTAGTATTGGACTGGTGCGTGATAGTGTGGGTTCTTATGATAAGTCCTTATATATAACCAAAGGTAGAATATCTTATGATGATTCCTTACACTTACATTCTGTAGGTAAGGAAAATTACATAGCCAAAGGTAGAACATCCTGTGACAATTGCTTACACTTACATTTTGTGGGCAAGGAGAATTTTGGGCCAAAAAACAGTGGGTACAATGTGGGTAGTGTTGGGCTGGTGCGTGATATTATCCGTTCTACAGCACCCTGTGAGGAGTTCTTGCATATCGCCAAGGGTAGAACATCATCCTGTGAGGAGTCCTTACGTTCTGTAGGAAGGAGAATTTTCAGAAAGGATACAATGTGGGTATTGATGGACTGCCAGGGGACATTGTTGGTGCTACCCCGCCCTATACTGACTCCTTACAAAGGGCCAAGGGAGAATTTCTCATGGGCCACTTGCAGAATTGAGAATAGAGAGCTCTAGGCATTTTGATTTTGATGATAGTCTTAAGGATTGCATTGGGAGCAGCAGTCCTTTATTTGATCCAGAGATGCTGGCATCTTTTGAGACCTCCTGGACAACTTTGAGGAAGATGTGTGGGATGATGCAAACTCCAGGAGTGCCCTTAAAAAGAAGGACCTTTGGGAGAGATATGAAGAAAAGTGCCCTCCTGGAGGGCAGGACAGGGTTGTTCTGTATACCACCACCCTCAGAGGGATCAGGAAGACATTTGAGGATTGCAATAGTGTGAGGTGTGTGGTTGAGAGCTATGGTATCTGCTTCATAGAGAGAGATGTGTCTATGCACTTGCTGTTCAGGAATGAACTGGAGAAATTGATGGGCAGGATTGTTCCTGTCCCAAGGCTGTTCATAAAGGGCAGGTACATTGGTGGTGCAGGGGAGGTGCTGGAGCTTCACGAGGAGGGTACATTGGGGAGCTTCTAGAAGGGATCCCAGCTGATGATACACAAGGCAAGGTCTGTGATGGGTGTGGAGGAATCAGGTTTGTGCCTTGCTTAGAATGCAGTGGAAGCTGCAAGCTGCTTAATGAGGAGGACAACTGTGTGGTTAGGTGTCCAGAATGCAATGAGAATGGGTTGATTCAGTGCCCCATTTGTTGTTGACACAAATGCAACTTTTTCAGTGAGTTGCATAAGAGATTTCCAATGGGAACAAGAAAAATCTATGATGCTGATTCAGCTCAGAGATCCATGGTGCATTACAACAGCATCACAGGGTAAATGGGTTCTCAATTCAATGAATTTGATTCATATGAATTACTTTGAGTGGTCCTGGTGATATAGAAAGTAGGACAGATTTGGAATTCAGGTTTGGTTATCCTATAAGACTTTCTGAGCTTATTGTCCACTGACAGTAACAGGAGTGCATAGTTTTAGTGATTATATTGTTCATTACTTTCGTATTAGCATGGTTCTAAAGATTGTTTGGTTTGTAAAGAGTGGCAAATTCTGATATGTTAAGCTTATTATAGTAGGGTCTCTGGTACATATAACTTTGTATTACACCAGTTTATGACAAAAGATAATCCAGCAAAGATCACCAGTTTATTTCATTTCTATTTTAGAGGGTGACATTGCCTTTTCATGGTAGAAGCAGTTCGGACATGTACAGATGCTCATAAATTGTTTGGACATATGAGCAAGTAGAAGCAATACCATGTTGAATTCAGGTTAATTTTGGGGACTTTCCTCTCTTTAAAGAATGGATTGCATATCAATGGAGTTTTTGTGCAGTTGAGCAGACTTAAATCTGTTAACCCCCACCTTCTGAGGTTTCTCTTTCTTAGATTTCTGTTAGCTAATTTGTTGCCTTCGTTTTTCTTTTACAGAACTAACTAAAAGTAGAAAGTCCCTCACAAATTTGTTTTCCCTCCAATGGTCTACATCAATTGTTTATTTCAATTTGTGAGACAACGCTGCCTTCACAATGATAACTAGCAATTTCACTCGGCTGCAAAGTAGTCTTTATAAATTTAAATTCATTTATAAAAATATGTTATTTTATTTTGTAAAATTGTTTGTGATATTTTTACATTTTGCATTTGCATTTGCATTTATGCTTATAATAATAAATAATAAATAATTATTTATTACTATTTTTCAATTGATAGGTATTTTCTTTTCTAAAGTTCAAGAGAATTTGGTTTTATCCATATCAAATGTTTGTTTATAATTCTTCAAAGTTTTACAATATAATAACATTACATTTAATTGAGGTAATTGTTTGACTAATTTATATATTTTTACATTTTAATGTATATATTTATTATTGTAAGCATAACTACAATGTATATAAATTTATTCTTATTTATTTTTTGAGGGATTTTTATGTTGACAAAAATTGTTAATTTTGATGTTAGATATCAAATTCAAAGTATTTATTTTGAATTATTCATATTATAATTATTAATTTTTCATTTCTTTGATTAATTTTTTTTTATCAATAATGACAAATGGAGTCAACCAAATACATTAATGTGTGAAACTTAAAAAATATTTGTAGCAAAACAAGACTTGTAAAAACAAACTCCTAAACAATGATCAAATAAATATCAAATTTAAGATTAAAATTAAAAGTGAATACACTCAGTGATGTTACAACCCACCTCCATCTCCTAAAATGATGTTGTACAATGCATACCAACATAACAAAATTACACTTTAATAAATCATTTTACAAGCATTTAAAAATTTTAAATGTACTTTTATTTACATGTACATGTTTCGTGCATATAAATCATCCTAAAACATATTAATTACTAGCAATCGCACGTGAGGTGTGCGATGATAACACTGAAAGAAGGAGGAGGCAAAAAAGAACAAACGGAGAAGGGAAATAAGTAGTTATATGAGAAGTAGTTTGCAAATTAATTACATGAAGGGGAAGGGGGAGTGTTGCGAGGATAGAAGAAAGATAAACGAGGAAGAGGAGGTAAGGAGTCATTTCTTTGGTGGGGGCGATTGGCGGGAGTGCGGAAGGAAGGGAGCCAAGCCGAAATTCTTCTTGTAGTCTTGGTGCAACAATGGAGTGGAGGACATGCGAGAGTAGTGATTGAAAGAGAAAGTAGGAGAAATACGTAGGAAAGCCGAGAGATGGAACCCTTGACATAGCGGTGAATGATAGGCCTTGTCATTATGTTCCTCCTATGTCATAGAAGCCCGATGCGAGAGTAAGCCATTGAGATTTGTGGATCGAAAAAGCCCAAGCCATCTCGAGCAGAATTTGTCTATGGTTTCCTCTGGAAATGGGAGGAACAGGAACATGGAAGGGGTTGTCTGTATCCCAAGGAGGTCCTGTGTAACAATCAAATCTAACCATGACAAAACGAGGCAGTGTAGGTGGAGTCGGGATACACTATGTCGGCATGCAGATCCAATAGCACTATTCACAAGACCTTTGTCAACCCATAAGTTTGTCGACAAACATTACTTTACGGTTTATGCGAGAGAAGAACCTTGTGTTTCAACTTATCATCGCGAGCGTCACCGAATGCAAGACGTTTGGTTCTCTCAAAGAATTGACCTAGCGATAGGAGAGTTAAGGGATTTCAAGATTTGAAGGTTGTGGAAGTCGACAAGGTCATTTTGAGCGAAAAGATGTGGGCCATATTTGAAGTCAATGATTTCCTATTCGTAAAGGGAGGAATCGAGTTCTTGACATAAGAGTTTCCAGTCCTAAGGCGAGAGGGAGACAATTACGAATGTTTAGCAACAATTTTCAAAACAATGCCTATGTTTGATTGGAACCATGTTGCCTAAAGATAGAATTTAGGGAGACCGATATGCTGAATTCTCACCAAAGGGCAGCTCGTAAGAGTTCTTTGACATAAAGATGAATGTCCATAACAAGAGGAAGTTGATCGAGGTACCCAACAAGGATCATAGATCTCGCCCCAAAGGTTGATGTTTTGCGGTGCGGGAAAGCCTCCCGAAGTCGATAGTCGGTTTTAGGGAGCAACTTTGAGCCAATGAAACTTATTTCATCAATCATAATGTATTTGATATGTTTGAGGGAGTCCTAGAGAGACGATAAAGCCCGGCCTTCTAAGGGTTTGAGTAGAGGTGATATTCCTTGGCTGGATACAAATGCAATTGAAGACCTCAAAGCTGTTGATGAGGTAGGATTTTCATGTACTGCAGTGCCTTGTATAACAAGTCTCAGCGGAGGAAGGTTGGATTTGTGCATGAAGTGTTAAATAACTATGTCGAAAGCTTGTTGTTGTTTTGGAGACAAAGCGAGAAACAAGAGTGTTGAATATGCTTTGCAACCAAGTTGATTCATGATGCGCCTTACTATCTTCGACGAAAGTGGGTCCAAGAGCATTTAAACCAACCGGAACATGATTTGCACTCCAATTGTGGAGGGTGTCAAAGTCACAAAGACCCAACATTTGTAAGTTGTCTAGGCCCGATGTGTTGTTGGGACGGAACTAAGCCAACACCGCCATTCATATAGTTCTTAAGTAGTTTAGGAGGTTTTGTGTCGCGATCGGGGGTTTGTCGGAGCTTTGTGAAGGAACCGATTCAAACCGTGGAATATACCATGGTTGATAATTGTTTCGAATACATTCCACTGGAAATGGTTTCCAAAGGTGTTGAGCCAATGTCTTGAAATGTTGCGGAAAGGTTTGTATGGAAAGAGTTCTAACAAACAGAAAAGTTCAAAAGAGGGTGAATCATGCGAAGGAATGCATTGAAATTTGGGGAAGACGTGAACAATTGTTGTTCGGTGTGAATCTTCCACTTGTTGCACATGCAATATTTGTTGTAACTCCGGTCATGCGCAAATTCAATGAGAGGAAGGTTTTCCATGTTTGAAGGACGGGCCCTGTATGCATCTAAAAGGAGGGATGTTTTTGGATCATCACACTCGTCACCCAATCTTCTCAATATTTTTTACGCCTACATTTAGTGTTACAAAAGTACGATTGCACATTACAAGTGGCAATTTGAGGAGCATGTTTCTTGTGCGCTAATGTCATGTTCAACCACACTCTCTGTTAGCATTTTTGATGGGTAACTTTGTGAGTAGATCGGGATGTAAACCTCCGAAAATTTGGAAAGCATCGGTGGTAAGTTTTTGACCTTTGTTCGCCTTGGAAGCATACTTAGCAATGTACTTCAGGACAACATGTCGAGATAGCATAGGTTGACAATCGATGTTGGCTCTCCATGTATATAACATTGTTGGATTGTGTGTGTTCAATCTATCATCATTCCTTGAATGGAGGTATTTAATTGAAGCATTCTCATCAATGAACAGTGAAGAAGCGGATCGATTCTCCCAGGGTGCATTGGAGGTAATTTTTTTTTTTTCTGAAGGCAAGTATACTCGGAACATTTTGTGTGACGTTGAAAACAATTAATCAGCTCCTCTAAATCATGCGCAGTGAACCCGCAAGAACCCGAGATGAATCTAACGGTGGGGGTCATCTAGGATATTTCTATGAACATATTCGGACTGATTGGAAGGAGGGTGTGGATTCCATGCAAATATGTACATATCAAAGTATTGTCTTGCTTTGTTTTTAGATTCAGTATTTGTCCGATTGATGACATCGACATCTGGAGCATCCTCAAGCCATAGAAAACTATGAACATGTGCCAAACCTCTATGTTGCCATACATACTTGTGGTTAGTAAAGGTCAATTATTTTATATTTACTAAAATGAAAAGTAACCTGCAATGAAGAATTTTACATGTACCAATAGTCTTTGGCACCGAGGTGTTTTTGTAACACCTCCTCACGAAATATAGCAAATCTTTGATACAAGTAGGCAACGTCGCGATGAGGGTGGTAGACAATGTTCATTTTCTGCAACGTTGCACTTCACGTCTCTCCTAGAGTAGCACCGGACATGATTTTATGCATGTCCGGCCATTTTATGTCTACCACACTTAGAGTGAAGAAGAGTGTAGGTGCCTCCAATTTCTCAATCATGTTTGACACCTCCCTCTCTATTGTTCGAACGAAATGTTCGTGTCCCTTGAAGGTTGGTCTCGAACCTCATCAAACTTTGTGGAAGGCAATCATCGAGGAACTCTTGCAAGCATTGCTGAAGTTGCCTAATAGTTGGGGGATTCCATGTTAAATATTTAGCCTCATGAAGACCATTGTTGTAGATTGGCTCCTATGTCTCATAATAAGGTTAAGAAAGTAGTAGTGAAACCTTGGGTGCGAACCAAAGCGATCATCATGGTAGCACATCAAGTGGAGGGCATATTCATGTATCTGAACTTATTTCATGTGTGGTTGTTTAAACATTGTTGCACCTATTGGGAACAAAGTTAGAAAGGCCATTGAGAAAAAGCCCTTTGTGGTGTATTCATTAAGCTGCTGAAATCCCGACTTGAGACCATGGTAAGGTGGAGGGGCCTACATGGTCATTTGAAAGAAGGTATTGCTCAATCAACTCTTCTTTGGTTCCAGTGTTTGGGACGGAAGGAACAAATGAGGATGTTTCCTGGGGATGGTCGTTGGAGGTGGAAGGACGGTCGCCATCATCCTGCGACTCCAAGAAGTGAGAGGTTGGAAGGTCTATTAGAATAGTTATAAGGGAGGAGGATATGTTTGTTGGTTCGAGTGGTAGAGAGGATAGAGCGTCATTGTTGATAAGAAAATCCTTATAGTAGGGGTCATGGATAATTTAATATTGTAGCGCCTCCCAAACACGGGACTGCTTGACGTAAAAGTTGTACTTTGTTTAATGCATTCTAGTATTTTGAACCAAGAGGGGGTCCAAATCTCCTAGTTGATGGGGAAGGTATTTAACAATGGAAGAAATGTTCTGCGAGAAACTTATAGTGTGCCCTGAATATTTTTATTGTCTGCCACGCATTTGGGTGACTTGAAAAATAGGATTAATGTGAGTGATCAGCATTTCTTCGACACTGGGTTAAAGATTTGAGAATGACGAGGTTGAGGGTTGGGGTCCATATTGTTCTAGGAGGAGAAGTGGTGTTCATTTTTTCGAACTTGCATCGATGCATGTGTATTTCCCTTAGTGGAAGGTCATAGTTATGTCGAGGTAGTTTTCAAAACACACTAAGTAGGTGTGGATGTTTGATAAAAGATCCGGTTTGTGGTGGAATTTGTGTTGAGCTTCAACTTAGGATGGAGATGCACAAAAATTCAGTGTTGTGGAAGAGGGTGGGTGGACTCGTGGACAACATGTGGGTGCTCTCGCATGGCGGGAAGGAATAGATTGATGGGGGAAATCTAGAAGCGAAGGTTGCACAAGCAAAGGAGAAGGAATCGGGGTTGTTGGAGGCAGAGATCCAGACAAAATGTGCAAGCCAAATGAGTGGAAGCACCAATGTATTGAGGCCAAGCAGATGAAGGGTATTACTGAGGATGGCGGGGACATATTCCGATGCGGCGTGCATGAGGAAGATAAGGTTCATAAAAAGTATCTTGGGCAATGCCAAGAGCATACCGAGAATTATCCGTTGTGGAAGGGAAAGTAGTAGGGCAAACGAGTTTGGGGGTTGGGAAGTATTTTGGCAAAGGGTATAACCGATTGGCATTTGTCCGAGCCACAGTGAGCGCTCGCATCGGGAAACATTGATTTCATTTTTTCACATGGTATAAATTTCTCTTCGTCGTTATCGTTCTTTGAGGGGTAGACATTGCGGAGAAGGCAACCACTTGTGTAAACCACTGAAATTAAGGTGGCATAAGAGAAGATTCAAATAGCAATGAATTTTGTATGTAGTTAGGGAAAATAAATACAAAACCCATTGAAAAATGCTTTTGTTGTGCTAAATGTTTTTCTTTTCGTACGGAAAGGCATTAAAATATATGGAAACGAACTTTGTTGTTGCACATATATTGAAGGGAAAAAAAGGAAGAAACACAAGGGTGTGTATGGAGTAATTGAATAGAAAAAACATAGAGATATGTTTTCAAATCTATTTTCTTCGTATGTGAAGGAATAATGAAAGAAGAACAAGTTGCGTGCAAAACATAGGAAACCCATTAAGAAAACAATAAAATGTCCCATATTTTTAGCATAAATATGTATACATGTATTTGATCATACAACTATTTTAATTACAAACAAAGGCTTTTCGCGACATTTCAAAAAGTGGCGGTTATGTGCGAGATGAGTGCGCATGTAAACCACAATTAAAAACCATTATATGGAATACCTATAGAATTATAGGACTTTAAAACTTGCCAACAAAACGATATTACATATGCATCACCAAACCATGGAAGTATGAGAAAACAACGGAGAAACCGAAATAAAGGAAAGTGTTATGATTCTTAGGAAAGGAAGAGTCAAGCAACAGCTTTGGAATCGCCTAATTTAAGGCGTCAAGTATGACACATTTTAGTTGTTCATTTCCATGGAAAGTTTCTTTTTCAAAGAGAGAGTGAATTTGTAGTCATGGCCTATTATTTGGTTTGCAATCTCTGCGGTAGCCTTGTCATCTATGCACAACATCCGGAGGTCTTGGTTGCGACACCCATGATTGATTCGGCCATTGTGTCACATGTTGTAACCGATTATAGTTCCCCGTGTTGTCTTTCAAATCTATGCGGAGAGCGTATCTATAGTCACATTTCTCTACGTGAGACTTAAAACTTCCATAGAACCACATACCAATTTCTATTGCTCGACTTTCTTCGGCATTGTTTGTCACCTTTTGTGAGAGGGTAGGCCATGTAGTAGAAATTATCCATTGCGATGTTTGTGATTGCAACTTTAAGTGTAGCCCATTCATTGATGTATGTATTGCCCATTTGAAGTATTTGTGTGATTGTTGATCCGCTTTTAAGCTCTCCAGAGGGCCTAAAAATTTGTTTGTGACAGAGGGAGTTACAATAGTGTACTTTTTGGATGCAACCCGGTCATGCAATGTTTTAGTTTTTGGAATTTGAGGATTGAGAAACCATTTCATGTTAGAGACGATTGTCTCATGGAAGTACCGTTGAAACCTAAGACTGCACCGCTTTTAATGTCAACATTGGGAGCTACAAAACATAAAGCGGGACCTCAAGTTCTTTACCAAGATCATGTACACAATGGCCCCATCAAGTGAAAATAACACTAAATCTAGACATGTCCTTCATTTGCAAGCTTCTTCTTGGCATTTCACCTTTGTAATCCTATCTGCGGATAATGGAACACAGAGATATTACTAAAACAATGCCAATAACATCAATGAAGGAACCAACATGTTTTGTAGGTATATCTTTGACTGTCGTGAAGTGAAAGTTGTGCAAAGGTATTGTGGCCTCATTGACAAGCAGAGGGGAGACAATAGAAGATGTTTGTAGGATATATCAAAGTTGTTGTTTAGATGGTTGTGACTTGCTTTAGCATTCCCAATCCTCCCGTTTGAAATGGTGTATAACTTTCCACCCTCAATCAACCCATAAAACATTTCTACAATTTTGTTGAAGTAGGTAACACGGATTTCTCCCCCTTCACTATCCACAAAATCGAAACCGAAATATGAACTGCTACCCTTTGCATTTGTATATTCTTGAATGGTTGTTTTCCCAAGGGCATGCCCTTCAACAAACCATGTGCGCATGGTTGTATTTAGCGCACTTATTTTTAGAGGAAACCTTGAATTGTCGGGAGGGCCAATTTTCTTTTGAGGAGGTGTGTGTGGGACAAAAGTTTTGTCTCTTCAATCATTTGTATAAGGAGTTGATTGCTTTCCACGAATGACTTGGGCGGGAAATGGAGTGGGAACACTAATTGTTATATGTGTTTCTAGCACAATATCCATTTCGAAAGAAGACTAGACTGCGCAAAGGAAAAAAGTTTAACGACTCTAACGGTGAAGATAGTCGAACATGGACGTGTAGAGGAAAATGGATGCATACAATTCATGTTTGATCATCCTGCAAAGCGTTTTGCGTAAATGGACAATGCTTCCCTCTTTCAACTAGCCACTTGAAACGACTTGAAAATTTCGAGGCGCAGAGCTTTTACGAAAGTGTACACCATCGGAAAGATTGACACGATGTTGGAGCTCCATGTTCAACATAGATCATAGGGGAAATGGTTGAAAATTTAAAATGTTGGCTCGACATACGAACAACCCTCAATCAAAATAGAGATTCCCCCATATGTCAAAGGTACGACCATGGCGAAGATTGCTTTTGACACACCTTACGCTTCTACACAATGACTAAAATCATATTAATAGGTTGCTAAAGCGTTCTTACAAGGGCAAAAAAATGGCATTGCCAAGTTGCAGGTAATGAGGCCAACACATATACATAGAACAGATATGCGGCCAAGTGACATAATGTCAAAACATTTTTTTTTTTCTTTTTTAATAGTTTGAAACAAATAACTATGTATTATTTGGCTATAGCCTTGAAATGTTTCATTTTCTAAATATAGCAAAAGCTCTATCTCACGTGAAGGGTACTATCAATGCTTTTTAAAGAGTGCTCAACAATACCTTGATTTGTTTCATTTCCTAACTACAACAAGAGTGCCGTATAACGAGAAGGGCACTATTAATGCATTTTAAAGAGTATTGAACAAGAACTATAATATAAACATTTTTTAAGTTAATGACGTTAAATAAATAAAAGCAAAAAAACTATTACATACAAATTATTTGAAGCTAGGAATTACAATGTATAATATCCTTGCAAGCTCCCTTTGGCAGCCCCTAATTTTTGTGTCTAATGCATGGCATGTAAGGCAACTTCTATGTAGCAAATCTTGTTACACATAACAATAACTTGTTATTAACAGGGCATTCTAACATGCTTCCCAACTGGTTTTGTTGTACATGTGATAACAACCAACTAACAAACTAAATAATATATCCTACTTAAACATATTAAACTACTATGACGTACTAATATAGCCAACAAAACTAATGTTTATAGATCCAGTTTTTTTAAAAATAATATAACTGGTCTCCGTTGAATTCTTTTCTTTTAGATTCGAGACACACTTTTTCAACTTTTATGGTGCCTGGTGTAATAATTGTTGTTTTCTTAGGTAAAATCCGGCTATGAAAAATTAAGAATACTTTTTAGATTTTCTTTGAAAAAGTCTTTGAAATGTGCACGTGTTTTTCGTTTCCTGAGAACAAAGAATTATTTCATGCTTCTATGTGTTTATGGTAGCGGATAGTCACAGCAGCTTACTCTGAAGAGAGAATAAATAACAAGAATTAGCAGCACAGTACTAACACTAACTCAAGGCCAGGAGCTACAACCACATAGTACTATTTGATAAAGGCTTTTATCTATGAAAAACTGTAATCATGGCATTTACCTAGGAACGATAATATATTTAAAGTATCTAGTCGGAGGTGAATATTTGTAGATGGTAAACTACGAATTAAAATTACTGTAGGTAAATTCTAGGGGAAAACATAGAAGTTGCTACAATTACATGCCTACTTTGGAGAATTTAGTAACTTTTTTATTGGAAATTTTATTTTGCTTTTGGCATTTTGCTAACAGTTCGTTTATATCCTTCTGTAGCAGCAAATGCATTTTTTAAATTACTGTTTAAAAAACCTGTTTACTTCTTGAACTTTCGTTTGTATATCATGGTTTCAACTTCTCAGCAAATGTTAAGAAGATGTGACGTGGGAAAGGCTGAACATTCTCTGAAGTGCATGCTTTTTATGTAAACGAGCAGAACATTTTCTACAAAACTTTTATGGGACAAAACAATGAAATGTTGTTCTTTGAACCAACAACTAACATGATGATAGTAAAGGTAGTTAAATGCATAACTAAGCAAAATATGGAATATGTTCATCCAAATTTTTTCACATTAATAAGTTTCAAATATCGATAAATGTACAAAAAAATAAAGTTTGAAATCTATAGGAAGTAAGAGCTATCAAAAACACAACACCCTATAAACTGGATCGAGCAACTGTAAGAGCACATAGTAGATGTCTGCCCTGTATAGCTATCTAAACTACTTATGTGTACATAAGTTTAAGGAAACATTATAAAAAGGCTTTCATTTTTTTTTCTCGTCATCTTCCTTGGTCACATTAGCAATTTTTTTGCACCATGTCATTTTTTCCTCCAACTTGTATTTTTGTTTTCGGTATCCCCATCTTTTTCAGTTTGTGGGTAGGTTCGTATTTCAGTGCATCTTCGAGGCGATCATAGACCAACCGAATCCTCGTGAATTGGGACCGGCTGTACAAAAATTGGAGAGATAAAGAGGACTTGAAGGATGCAAGCGGAGCCTTTCTCTAACCAAATCAGTGATCACAGGTTTTGGAGGCTTTGGTTGCCTGCAGTGGAGCACATTGACAACAAACTTTATTCGGTAGAATTGTCTTCTCTCTCCAAGTGCGGAGTGGTGATTGTCACACCATGTGGAGGAAGAGCAATTGTATTTCGCATCTTCATTTCTGCAAGCTGACAAGGAACCATAACACCAAAGATGTAAAACAATGACTGATTAATGTTTGTATGCAAAAACAACCTCATTATTTTCTACACCCGAAACAAAAATTTCATGTTTTGTTTTTGTTACAGACCATGAACATGAAATCTAAGAGAAATAAGCAGTTGTCCTTTATTTTGGCAGGCAGCTTTAAAAGCCTTGCCAATGGGCAGTCTAACGCCCAACCAAGAGCATTCCGATGTGGCCTCCTAAGGAGAAAACCCCTCAACACACATTGAATCCTGCCATTGTCGAAGGCACTTAGCCCTACATGCCATTGTTGAAGTATGAATGCAGAAAATAGTTTCCTTTATGCAACATACTCAGTATTCAGATATTATAAATGGTCAACTTCACGTAGATATCGAAGAGTTCATGAAAATCTAAAAGACAACAAATGCAAAGTGCAACACATATTAAACAACCAATGTTACTTTCAGATCCAACAGTCAATGGGACTACGAAAGAAACACATTCACATATAAGTCGATAAACAAAGATACAAGTAAGCGATCCATTAAATGTAGTAATCACAGAATGCATGCAACTGTAAAACTTTAAAATTGTGCATCCATATGATTCGCAACAACATTATGGAAAATGACATGTCAAAAATAATAATCTTAAATAAACCAGGTCATATTGATTAAATCTACAACACTATCTGTTAAATTTTTCAGTAGTTTTGAAGCCTCTGGATAAATAAATCAACGACAACAGAAAATCCACAACAGCACTCAGAATAAAACATTGTCAAATACACCCTAATTCAATGCATTGTGGATAGCTATGTGTACATGAATAGTGTGAAAAAGTCCACTATTAACCAACAATTATAGCAACCTATAGCACACCGTAATGAGGATTACTTATGAAATGAATTAGTGCAAGTCTTGTCGAAAAACCGGCTCAACACTGTCTAAGAAGAAATGCCCTAATTATTGATTCCAGAAACAGGAGCTCTCTGCTTGCTAGCTAAACCCAATATTCTAGCCTATTGCTAAACTATTTCTTTGGCCCTGCCATGGATGCTAAGATAATAAATGTGCTGGAAATGCTTAGTCTAACAAGTTATATTACATCTGTACGCCCATTATTTATCTTTGTTCTCAACCTTGCATTGGTCGTATAAGCTACAAGTGGAGCAGCCGGAACCCATTTATTTTGGGTTGATATGTAACTGATGAAATTGTATATAAATCTTGAACATTTTGGAGAATTCGACCAAAGCGAGATTTTTGGGATAAAAATGGATTTTGTTTGAATTGAGAATGCAACCAAATCACCAACAGATGCAGATGGCATTCAATACTTTTTATGCCTCATATGATATTGTAGAAGATACTTTTATAATCCGAATATCAAAAAATCAAACTTTTAGTCTCCTCTTACCCTTTAATCTCTCTTTAAACCCCAGGCGCGTTGACCTATCACCCAACCTTGACTGGGCGCTCAGCCAAGGCGCGCGCATGCACCAAGCCTCTCTTTTATGTGAGCCTTGTAAGAATGCTTATCATTAATGGAAGAATGTTTACATAGACAAAAGATACATGCATCCATCCCTAGAATCAAGATAAAGAACTAGACCCAAGCACAGATGCACCAAAACATGGAAGTAAACATCACAACATCATACAGAATCAAATCTGAACTATAGCAATATAAAGAATGCAGAAGTTTGAACCCATAAACATAGATGTACAGAACAATCCATTATCTATTGATTCATAACTATTTACAATAGTTGAATACATCAAGTGACTCATAACTGGACCAGATACATTCACATGATCTCAATACTTCTCTATAATGGCTCCATTACAAGAGTTACAAAGCAATGTCCAGAACATATCTCATCTAGTTTCCTCTACTCTCTAGTACACATGAATCACACATTCATTCATACTAAGCATTCTCTATCAAACCCTTACTTCCATTCTCTCCACTCTCGCTCTCTTTCTCTATCGCCTCCTTTCTCACCGTGCAAATCAATACATATCATGGGGTTATTGGGAATCTTCTCCTCACCACCTACTCATCATTCAGGTGGGAACCACATGCCAAGTGTCATCATGCCTTGCCATACTCGAGTATCCTTAGCATGCAACCGCCAACTAATCCATAACTAACTCCACTTTACAACCCTTGATCCTGTCATGATCACCATATCTCCAAATATTCCTTCCTTGGGCTACAAGTCTCCATGCCTCAACTTTATCCATAACTAAGCTTGGTCGCATCTCCACGTTTCCTTATCGTGACTTCGACCGTGGTTCAAAATATGGCTAAGCCTTGAGTCTGTTCTGATTGGGCGTGAACCTTCGCGCTTATCTCAAAGTTACTTCCATGCGTGCCTTAGGTGCATAGTCCTATGAGGGCTCAACATCACCCCACACTAATTTTATTTCTGCCTCGGCAATCCTCCACGCTCTCCGAACAAAACTCCAATGATCCAAAAATGGCTAAGGCAAAAATGTTGCATGACTTAACAACTCAAAGGACTAACTGGAGGAGCTCAAGGAACTCCGAATCTATTTCATCCTTTAGCTTCTTCCACGCCTCCAACTCTGCTAAGGCCTTCCCTAGCACCTCCTCTACTATGCTTGGCACTTGGTCCAGGTGTGATTTCCTCAACCTTCCCCTTCATCTCCTGAATGACCACCACTAGTTCCGCACAAACACCCTCAAACTCATCCATCCACTCGTGATAGAGTCTCGTAGTTCACCAATGCGAAAATCCAACTTCTCACACTTGGTCTTAATATTTTCCTTCTACGTTGTGGTGTCAATAATCAATCAAGGCGGCGTGCTCAATTTTGTTCGTCGGGACCTTCTCTCTGCAAGGCCTTGAGAGCGGCCTCTTCCTCTGCTACCCACACATCGACAATGGGCTCACATTTCCTGCACTGTTGAAGCCCCTGTCTGCCAAAATATTTACCTCCTTGAGTTGGGTGAGTAAATCCTCCAACTCCGAAATCTTGGCCTCAACTACGATTTTGTTGTTTTCCTTTTCCTTCATGAGCTACTCGGTGGTTGTCCCAGGACATCCTTGATGTTGGTCAACAACATCCCCACTAGATCTTCTAAGTACTCCATCTCATCTATGTAATCTGTCCTAGCTTGGCTTACCAACGTCGGACATTCTCCTAAGATCTTCTTCACTAAGGCACCAACTCGATCATACGCTTCCTTAGTCCATGCCTGCTCACCTTTCAACCCTTGGCGCAGTCTCTCAATCTCCTTCTCCTTTCCCTTCTTGTCCGTGACCAAGGTCCAAATAGTCTCCCCCGTGTCTAAACTTCACCTTATAACCTCCGTAGACATCTTTTGTAGCGTGTTGCACACATGCTAATCATCAGTGAGGTGGCTTGGATCAATTACCTTATACGTTGCCCCTTCCTTCTTTCTCAAGTGAATGGTCTCGATCGCGTGATCGTTGACCTCAAATTTAGGCTCCTCTGAATGACAATACAAGTTCCAACTTATCATCTTCTTCGTTCTAGTCACAGCCCCATCTTGGTCCAACAGATCCCAACCATGTAGCTTTTCTTGGGGCAAGGGTGCTCTGGAACCTCGCATGCAACACCTTCGCGGGATCATCCATGAAGTCCATGTGAGGGGACATAGGTGTCCACTTATTTCTCTTCGCCTTGCGCTTTGAGCGTTGTTTCCTTGGAGTACTTGTTCTTGCAGCAAACCCTTTATCCTCCTTAATAACGAAGGAGTCTCCCTTGTTCTTTTCTTTCGGGCTTGTGGGATGGATAGGTGAAGTTCCTTGTGCTAGACTCTTCATAGGCCCTTCCACAACATGTGTTTTCTCCTTACCGCGCACATCAACTGCTACCTTGGTGTCCACCTCATCTCTTTTCTTTTCTTCCTCCTCGAGTTCTTCCTTGTGCTCCTTCCTGAACACAATGTGATCCTCCTCCGAGCCTATCTTCGAGCTCATGACATCAAGTACCTTTGGTGTTTTATTTTCTAGCTCTTCCCCTTCGATTTCGCTTATCATCCATGTGCTCGCTATGAATCTTTAGCGATGCCTTGTTTTGAATTTCCTGCATCTCCCACCGCTACTTTGACACATGTAATATTTCCTTTTTCGGGAAGTATTCAATTTTCCGTCACTTCCATTTTCTTCTTCTTCTTCTTCTTCTTCCTCTCCTTCCTCCTCCTAGACTTCTTTCATTGGCGGGATTGGTGCCTCCCGCGGCTTTGGGAAGGTGGAGTCTGTGACCTCCACTTCAAATCCTCCCTATGTCTTTGGGTGTAGCTATACAAACACTCGGTGGACAAAGCCCTTAATGGTGACATTGACTTATGGGTGAAAATCCAAAAATATGGCTCCAAAATCTCTTTATATGTTGGCCTCGCGCCATACTTGTAGGTCACACGCAAGGTGTGAACATCAGCGTCCACTTTGTCAGCATCAAAATTCATCTTCTGTATGTGCTTTAATTGATTGATGGCACACTTCATGTATCTAGCAATGAACGTGAATGGGAGCTTACACCACAACCCCATTTCTCCTTTGGCCATCATGAACTTTACCAAGCAGAAGTGTTGTGTAACTGAAAATTTTACCTGATCACCAAAACTTGCGACAACTCATGGGGGATGCGCCATTCGTTCTCGAAGGCCTCGCACAATCTCTCATACCATTTTTTCATCCGCACCTTGTAGGTGTTCGAGATGGACCCATCACAAGTAAATTGTGCAAAATACATTGCAGGAGATGAGTGTGCCGATGGGTGAACCCATATATTTTCATCTGGCCCATATGGGACACCAATTTCCCATAATACGATTAATAGGAGTATGGATCCCCATGTGATCTTTTCTCCAACCTCATTTTGCACTCGCGCCTCCTCAATGATATTGCTTGTAATAAACTGGGAAAAGTTGTAGTGTGCCCTTTTATATACCCTATATGTAATGTGCAGAGCCTTTTTTTTTATATCTACCCACCACTCAGATGCGCCTAACTTGCAGCTAATGAGTCGGGTTGTGACCCTTAATGCAGGGTCATCTATGTTTAAGATAGCATGAGCTCTCCATCCCTTCTCATAACCCAATTGCTTCGGTGATTCCTCGATCTTTGCAGTGGCACACAAATTAAGTGTCATGTCCTCACCAGTGCTCTGCAAGCCTGTTACTGTTCTAATCAATTGGAATGTGAGTCTCATTCTTCTTACCAAAAATTAGAAGAAATCCTCATGCACTCGTGACATCAACCACCTGAAGAATGGGGCGGGTTTGGCGAAGAAGGGAAACTCCCATAACTGAAAATCCCTATTTTTCTGCAATTCCTTTTGTACCGAGTCGTCCACCCTAGGTGTCTTGCTCGTCTAACCCTAGGATCTCCTTGACCCGCCCGCATCGAATTGTCATAATTAGTTGTTCTGTGATTAAACTCACTGATCTTGCACCTATACAACTTCGAGCTCCACTTCTCCACCTTAACCACTCCTGGGGATACTGCATTTCTGAGTAAACCTCCATGGGTTCCTCCTTTTCCACCACTAGTTTCTTATTTTGTTCCTTCTTAGGTGCCATCTTTGTTTCTCTATTCCATGCCCTAGGTGTCTTGATCCTTTCGTGTCTCCTGAGAGTTTTTGAATTCAATGGCTTCACTTTCACGGAACCCCTGTTGGCCTACTATTTTCTTTCCCCCTTGCTACACCGCAAGATTTCGCTACATTTCACACAACTCCACTGGTTCATGACAAGTACCTTGCTTCCTTCTCAAACCCTCATCACACTTCAATCACTCGGGAGCACAAAAATTAAAATTTCGAGGGCAAGGTAGTTATAATGACTACCCTCACCCCCTATTTATAATTTTTCAACACCTTAATAACCCTCGATAATGTGTCTTGACTTCAATTTTTACTAAAGCACTCTGTCCACTTAAGTCAACTTTCGTGACTTCACCTCGCGCGTTGCAGTCGTAGCCTTCTAGCGTAGTACCATTACTTCCCTTTCACAGACCTCCTCCATGCACCTTACTACACTGAAGTACTTAACCTCTGTGCCTTCCACTAAGTAATCTCCATGCTTTTGCCTACCTCATGTTACATTGTGCAATCTTTGTTTCTCCCCTGCGTGGTCTATACTCAACTCAACTCAATTCTTCTTCAAGACACCTTTACAACAACACAAATTCAAACACCTTTTCACTGCATAAAATGTTTTTCTTCCTTTCGTGCCAATGATCCCAAAATGAGTTTTCCAATAGTCCAAATTCCTTAGAAACGCGCTAATGATTTTTCGAATTTAGATGCCAATCTACCCTACACTAAAATTATGTGCGATCCTCTTGCACATGAAATCACTTCAAATGTATGTAGCTACAAGAGCGCCAACACGCATACAACATAGAACGAAAAGGAAAAGCATAACAACGATGAAATGAAAT
The DNA here is from genome assembly GCA_018340775.1 of Taxus wallichiana var. yunnanensis. Lineage (NCBI taxonomy): Eukaryota > Viridiplantae > Streptophyta > Pinopsida > Cupressales > Taxaceae > Taxus > Taxus wallichiana. The sequence goes on from CM031235.1 coordinate 372,826,135, forward strand.
ACATATAAAGGAAAGTGTATGAAAAGAAACCTAAACTATGTGGCAATAATGCTTTATTATATACACACAAAAGACGTATTTATAGTAGGGCTTCAGCCTACTCCCGTTGAAATAACTGGGCAACTGTGTTCCATCCAAGTGCTTATCAGAATCGCAAGTGCTTGAATCAAGTGTTTATGATATAACATACAACCACAACCAATGCACTTTGAGTTTCCTAGGATGGCATAGAAACTTAGAATCATATAGTAGAACCATCTACCTAACCTCAAACTTCTTGTTCTTAATATGACGATCATGCCATGTCATTTGTCGTGCTTTCTCTATCTTCTAACTCCATCTAGCAATGGTTTGCCTTTCGTCCAACATCATAAGTTTATCAATGTGCTCTTCTAATGCATTTTCGTTAGCCAATCCTCCTGCACGCACAATAAGTAGAGAGGGTAACATGAATTCCACAAGTAGAACTACCTCCGCGCTAAACACTAATTGAAAAGGTGTGGCCTTGTTCAATTGTTTATAAGTCATGCAATATGCCCATAACACTGTAGAGACCTTATCATCCCAGTCCCTCCTTTTGACATCACAAATCTTAGTTAACATGTGGCTCAAAATCTTGTTAAAGGCCTCAACAGTTCCATTAGCCTAAGGGTGATAAGGCGTAGTTTTTGATGGGCCACCATGAACTCTGCCAACAAGATTCTAACTGTCTCATTCAAGAAATGAGTACCCATGTCACTCGTTAAACTCAACATGCATCCATACCTATTGATTATATTCTCCCATAATAACCTAGCTGTTGTAGCCACCGTGCAATCCTTCGTAGGCACCACTTCCACCCACCGTATATGATAATTTGTGTAAGTGATAATATAGCGTGAACTTGTCCTACACGTGGCCGGGAAATAGGGCCCACAAAGTCAATTACCCATTTTTCAAACGGCTCTACACTAGCAATAGGTATTAATGGCATTTCATCTCTCTACCCTATCTTACCAAGGCAGTGCCAATTGTCACAGGGCTTGCAATACTCTATATAATCCTTATAAACCGTCTCCCATCAAAGACCTGACAATAGAATCTTCCACACGGTAGCATTCCCTGCATAGTGACCACTTGCAATGCCACCATGAGCTTCCTCCATGATTTTAGTACGTTCATGCTCTAGTACACATTGGTGCAAGACCTCATCCCGACCTAGTTTGTACAGGTCTCCACTAATCAACATATAGGGCGCGATGCATCTAGCTAACTACTTTTTCTCCAAAGCCTTCATTCCTTCTGATACCACACCCATTCGTAGGAAAACAATGATATCCTCTAAATCACAGGGTGTGCGCTACAATCTAAATAATTATGCATCCAACATTGTGTCCTCAATGCTCTGCATGGCCTCTCCTGAGTTAATCCGTGATAGATGGTTAGGTCCCAATTTGTTATTTCCTTGTTTTACAACGACCGAAAAGTTGAACTCTTGAAACAATAAGATCCATCGGCATATGCGCCCTTGTAGAACAAGCTTTTTCACCAAGTACTTGAGTGCCATATGATTTGTATAAAAGGTAAATGGAGTAGCCAATAAGTATTTCCTAAACTTCATGCAAAGCACATAAATCATAAATAACACTTCACGCCCGTTGTTGTGTAATTCTACTCACCTGGAGTTAATTTTATGCTCACAAAAATAGAGGATGATCAACAATCCCTTCTACCAAGTTGTGCTAACACTACTCCTATTTCCATACCTGACGCATCCACATGCACATGAAAGGGCTTATCCCAAGAGGGAAAACACAAAATGGGTGCAAAGTAGTGAGTCGATCCTTTAGCACGTCAAAGGTGTTGCCTCCCCAATGAAATTTACTCTTATTCTCAACAACTCTTCCAACGACGCAGCAATCTTGGCATAGCCTTTGATAAATTTCCTATAGTATCCCGTATACCCTAAGAATCCTGCACCGTGCTTTTACCTACCGGTATGCTCCTCTAACCCTAAAATAAAAACTTTGGCAGAATCTACCAATAAGCCTTCTTTGCAAATAATGTGACCTAGTAATGTGCCAAAAGGAGTAGTAAAGACACATTTCTTAATGTTTAGAGAGATACTTAACTGCCTACACCTCTCAAAAATCAATCTTAAATTGTCACAATGATATCTTACTAACCCATACAACATCCAATCATCCAGGTAAACTTGCATAAATTTATGGATAAAGTCTTGAAAGGCATGTACCATGATGTACGAAAATACAACAGGCGTGTTCTTAAGCCCAAAGGGCATAACCGTATAAGAAAAATTCCCCATTCAGTGGTGAAAGTAGTCTTCTCTTGGTCTTCCTTTGCAATCCTTACGGTGATAACCGAAGAACCCATCTCGTGAAAGAATATATTTCTCGCCATACGACACCTTCCAGAATCTCCTCAGTAAACGGGGTTGGAAAAGGATCTATCAAACATGAAGCATTTAAATCTTTGTAATCAACACAAATCATTATCCTGACATCCTTCTTGATACTAATCACCATCAAACTCACCCACTCAGATTCTTCAATTACCTCAATGATACCAGATTTTATCATCTTATCAATTTCCTCCTTAACCTTTACGCGTAAACTTGGGTTCATCCTGTATGGCCTCTTTCTAACGGGGTGTTCCCCTTCTTTTAACTTAATCCGCATTTCCCCTAATGAGTGATGAACTCCTTCAACTCATGGTACCCACATGGGAACAAATATTGGAAGTCGTGCAATAGCTCCACTATTTTTTAAACCTCCGGCCCTTCTAGTAATCTCCAATGACAGCTTCTTTCGGCTCTGCTTATGTACCAATGTTAACTTTATTTGTTTTCAAAGGCTCATGGTAGGTACACACTTTCTCATCTGCTTTGTCTAGTACTTCATACATACCTTTGTATGGTTAACATCCAAGTTTTCTACCTCCTCATCGTCTATCAGGTAGACTAACTTTCATTTTCCTTCTCCAGAAAGCACCTCAAACTATATCTCCCCTGTCTCTCCTTCTTGTACTTCTTCTACGAAGCACACCCCCAACTCAAGTTCCCCTAACAAATCCAAGATTCGGTCCTCAGTCATGGAACTATCTCCCAAGGTAAGGCACTTGACTACCTGCAATGCCTCATTCACCGATGGCTTAGGAGATTGATACTCAAAAGTCTGGATAATATCCTTCGTTAACTCTTGCTAATTACATGTCTGACGATGCAACTCTGAATGGATATACCATGTGCGCGCACAACCCTGCAAGGTGGAATAAAACTTATGCACCCATAGTGAGGGAGGTAGGGCTTCCGGCCTACCATCCAGGATTTCTCACACTCCTATACGTGGAATGAGGTGGACTCCTTCCCATGATAGTCACATATTTTAGATGGTGCAGTGTTGCGGAGAAACCTAATATAGAGCGTGATTCTCACTTCGCGCCACTCTAGAAGGTTGTCTTGATGGGTCACCCGCTAATGCGATGTTGTTCGCGCAAGGTATAAGTAAGCATATTCCTCCTTTCTATCTAACATGTCCATTGAACTTCCATCATACGCAGGAAAAAATCAAGGTTACCTTCTCCAGTGTAACTTGGTAACTTTCTTCCTCCTAGGTGCCTAACCGAGCACACCCTGGCGAAGTGAGTCACAATTACCTTCAATTTTCTTTCAACCAACTCATAGGTCCCATGCACCCAATTTTCACATGCAACACTAGTTGTATCACTCATGGTCGAGAATCTTCCCATTGAATGACTCCTCCTAATGGATGGACAACCTCGGGGTCTCTAATGGTGCACACATAGATTCTATCCAGGTCCTCTTCTCCCAAAGGTTCTACATAGGGCACAAACTTCCCATCTGTTAGTGGAATAACAATGCACTCCTCTTTGTTCTCGAAACTTATGTACCCTTTGTTAAAATTTCATCATTATTATTATAACACTAGGGGCATCCAAGTAAGGTTGGAAATTTATCGCCATTTCGACATGCTCTAAGACTTCAAAATCTCCGTAAAACTTTGCCCCTTGGATGGTTATGGATGCATCCTTCAATGCTCCGATCAAGGTTCATTTTAAGAGACCTCTTGGAAATCAAAGGTGAAAAATACCTAACGAATATCCTCGAAACCGGTTTCACTGAAAGGTGAATCTTCCTGGTCGTGCAAGGCGTCAACAAAGTTTCTTGACACACAATAGGAAGGTTTCTATTATGCGTCAAAAATCTTCTTGATGCACGATGAAAGGTTCCCTGTCACGCATCAACAAATTTTCTTGATGCGTGACAAAGAACCTTCATGTCACGTGTTAACAAAGTTTTCGACACGTGCGAGGAAGGTTCCTTGTCACGCGCGTCAAGTAAGTTTCTTGATGCGCAACAAAGAACCGTCTTGTGGCACGTCAAGAAACTTTGTTGATGCATGATAGAGAACCTTCATGTCGCGTGTTAAGAAAATTTGTTGACACGCGATAGGAAACCTTGTTGTTGCGAGTCACTAGGTTTCTATCGTGTGTCGAAAAAAAGTTTCTTAACGCGTGATAGGAAGGTTCCTTATCACGCATCAACAAAGTTTTTGATTCTTTTTGGTGGCAGCTATATGGTTGTTAGTAGTTTCACTATCTGTATCAGCAGAGTTTCCAAAATACTTGAACAAGGACTTATGAGATTTCTTAGTTACTTTTTGGGTCTTCGCATTCTGAGGACTAACACCTTCCATTATTCTAAACAAAGTCGATGCGTTAGCAAAAGAAGCAAGTTATGTGTCGAGAAAATTGGGTCACGCGTCAGGTATAACACTAAGTCACACGTCAGAGGAAACCGAGTCACGCGTCAGAGGAAAACAATTCACGCATCAGAGAAAAACAAGTCACTCATTAGACGAAACCGAAGTTGTGTGTCTGTAATACCTCCTTGTCACACATCAGAAAATTCAATGAGTCACACGTCAACAAATATTCCTATCGTGCCAATAGCCAACCCCTTTGTTGCGTGTTAGTAAATTCAATGTGTCGCATGTCTTCGAAAACATTGTTGGTAAGTACTGGTGGTAGTATGGTGCCTGGTGGTAGTATACTACCCGACGAATAATGTGATGTCTGCTAAAACAACCCACTTAAGACCCATGAACAACCTAGGTTTAGTTAGAAAATTATGGAATAATTTATTTTTTATTAGGAGTTAACGACCAAAGTCTCAAAGATAATTAAATTTCAACTGATAACTTTTCCCATTACAATAATTACTAATTCCACATTATAAAGCAACAAGTGTAATAATCCACTCCTAGCTCAAATCTCCTTAGGGATTAATTTAATCACTGATTACATTGACATTTTAGCTAAATATTCCCTGATTAAAATTTTAGGGTTAAGGGACCAAAACAATTAAATACCCAAGGTATTTAATTCCACAAGATCTGAGACAAGAGCAGGGTTTAATTATATTGAGGAAAGGAATACATATTTAAAATCATCAAAGTAAGGTCTCACTTACCCACTCCCAGAATTCAATTAAGAGTGTCTATAACCAAGTTACAAGGCAACAACTGCCACTAATAGATTCCGGAACAAAAAAAATCCACTGGAACAAAATTTTCTTTTATTTATATTAATTAAAGGTCACAAGGTCCAAATTTTAGGGTTAAAAGTTTCAACTAGGTTTAGGGGTAATTTATCACCTTACCCACTCTCTAACAGGCTCAGAGTTTCAAATTTATTTTTCTCACACTTAACACATTCAAAATTTCCCTAAATCATTCCCATTGGATAGGAAATTTTCTCACCTTTCCGGTGATATAAAGAAGTCCTCCTAACTCCTTGTAAAACTCAAGTTATGGGCCGACAGGCTCTGGGGTCAAATTTTCCCCAAGGGGACACATGTCAAGAGGGGAGAAAGTCCAATTCTTGGGTTGGAGGGTCGTGGGGCAGCGTTGGAAAATTTTCCTTGCGCGGGTCCAAAGTCAAAATATCTTTGCGCCTCTGTAGGTCCTCCGGGACACGTGTCACCTCCGGGCCAAAGCGGAGAAAAGATGAGGGAAGGGCGGGGTGGCAGAGGTTTGGAGGAAATTTTGCCAAGGAGGGAAAATCTCATTTAGCGCCGCACGCCCGTGGGTCCACCAGGGACACGTGGCGCTCCACAATTTACGCGTGGAGAAGGGAGAGGGACGTGCATGATGGCGAGGTTAGTTGGCAAAATTTTCCAAAGGGAGGAAAAAGGGAAGATGGGCACTGCGAAGAGGTCTCCTCCGAGGCGTAGGCGGGAGTGCGGGCCGCGGAAAAATTTAAGAAATTTTTCCAAAACAAATTTTTAAAAACAAAAAGGTTTCCCCCACCGCTGTCACCCCCAAGGTGCCACGTGGTATCCTGTGATTGGTGTTGGCCGGGGAAATTTCAAAAATTTCTCCCAAAAAAAAAAATTTGTAAGGATTTTTAATGGGAAAATTTTCAGGTATGCAGCCCGCTAGGAAAATTTCAAAGTGCCATAACTTTTGCTAGAAAGCTCATTTTTGAGAAAACGAGGACTTTCTAGAAAGCTCTCAATGCCCTCTTTGTACAGGGAACATAAATTTTACATTTTGATAAAGTTTAAGGGGTAAATTTTACAAAAATGATCTGCAGGATTTTAAAAAGCCAACTGGTAATTTTTAACTTATCAATTTTGTTCAATTTGTTCTCCTCCTTCACTCAACATGCCAAACAGACATGGAGGATTGTTCTAGGAAGTTTTTAATATGTTTTAGGGAGGTAATTTCACTTGTTTGATTTCCAATTTGAGTTTTTCTAATCAATTGACATAAAAAGACTGCAAATTGACTGTGGAAGGTTTGGGTCTGATTTTGCAATGTTTTAAATGTTTCCTTAAGTGTTTCTTTGCCAATTTGAGTTCCTTAATAATACAACTTGCTAAATTTTAACATTTCCAAGTTGTTTATAATGTGCAGGCCCAAACTGTACATTTTGATTAACTTTATTGCCAGTTTTATATTTACAACAAAGATCTATTTCTTTTAAATTTGTATATCAATTTTATCATTCAAGTGTGGCATTTCATTTCTAAACTAATCCAATACATTCAGTTGTTTATAAAAAAACCATTTCAAGCTAAATTGCAAGGTTTGATTCCCAATTTAATATTGTGTACAAATATTTTTTTCCTAAGTTAGATTGAAAGCAAGAACTACCACCTAAAATAGTTCCCTAACCTAGCTAGAAACAAGAAAAGAGTACCATCAAGATGAAGAAATGAACAAGGCCTACATTAGCATCATAACTTTGAAATAATGAAATCAAACATAATGCAAATCAACAACTCTATTCTTTTAATTGCCTAATTAAATCAAGTGGACCTATGTAGTCCAATGGCAATCAACAAGATGGATGATGGGAGGGCTTGAGAATGGCAAAAGCTTTTAGTGCAAGACTATGTGCTTTCCTTTGCTTTCTCAAGAGAATTAGGTGTGGGTGTAAAGGTAGAAGGTAGGCTCCTTATATAGCCCAATAGATAAAGGAAGCACTTCATCCCTTTGCATGTGGAATAAATGTAAAACATGATTAGGAATGGATAATGTTGCTTTATTAAAGGTAACCTTACTTTAGAAGGACTTAATTTATGCTTAGCAAGTCATAGGAGTTGGGGGTGTTGTAATTAATCAAAGGTGATTAACTAATAGGTAAATGTAAGCTTATAGAAGCCAATTAGAAGAATATTAGTACGATTTAAGCTATTAGAAGGGGATTAAATCAATTAAATATTGATTTACTAGTCAAATGAAAGGGAATACTAATTAATTAATAATAATTAATTAATCTAGATAGAAGAGGTGATTTAATTAACGAAAGGTCGTTAATTAGGTTGTTAGCTGAATAGGTGACTTAATCAATTAGCGTATTGTAATTAATTAACGACAACAAGAGGGAATATGAGTGCTTTTGACGATATGTCGTCGATTTGTGAGAAAGGGGATAATTAGTGCAATTTAAGTATTTAAATTGTTGGGGGCGTAATTATAGGTGTCTACAAATATATTTCCAAAAGAGACGAGCAATATACTTCCTACATACGTATTTCTTTTATTTCCATTTTCTAAACAAGGATTCCAATCACAATTTGATATTCCAATTCAACACAACAATGCAAATGAGGGAAAGTCTTGCAATTCTTTATTGACTTCAATTATACAACTTTACATCTTTCAATGTTTGAATGCAACAAATAGATTTCTATTTCTTTCTTTCCAATAGGCGAGCAGTATAAACACCTTTCATAGTGCGAATGTACAACTTTTATAATCAATTACAACATTTTTTCTTCACAAATGTATTACAATTTCATCCACTTCAAAGTGGGAAAGGTTACAACAAAATATATTTCACAAGGGGCTAGCAAAATTGTCTTCTTTTGCTCCAGAACAACAACATGCAAGTTTTCTTTTTCTTCAATTGATCGAACAAAAGTAGGGGAAAGGTAACACTCTCCACCCAACCAAGACATCTAATGAAAGGAGAAGCCATCCTTGATCATTCACCCCAGAGCCCCAACCATAATACAATAACAGATGTGATTCAACACATGGCAACAACTGGCTTCCACAACACACAACATTTTTTCAACATGCATAATTCAGCATAAAACACAATCCAACAAAGACAACAATTTACAACTACATTTACAAACATTCAAACAAAACTCAGGCTTGATCATGTAAGCCAAAGGAGCAAGGTCTATGGGGAAGTTGCTTATGCCTCCAAATGGGAATTGGGCATCCACCAAAAATAAACCGCCAATAAAATTTCACCTCACATATTCTTATGCTCCTCACAATCCCTCCTTATGCCCCCACAGATTTCCTTATGCCCCCCACAAAGTAAGAAATGCAAGCTATTTCTTTTCCATGGTAGATCCCAAATCCAAACTCCCTCCACAAAATTTTGATGCCAATGGCATTCCCTTATATGCCCCCACATGGATTCCCCATAGCCTTCTCCTACACCATTCCTATGGCAGTCTACCCAACCAGCCAACAATTAAATCAAACATGCACCATTCACACAACACAACAAAAAAATAACATAAAAGATGGATTAAACTCCTACCTCTCCATAGTAGCTTTTGTTTCCAAACAACAAGCTTCAATGCCAAAAACATAGTCCCAAAACAACAATCTCCAAGTATGAGATTATTTTCAATCTCCTCCAAAATCCATAAGAGCTCTAAATACCAAAAATGCACCCCAAAGAAGTTTTGCAACAAAATTCAACAACCCCAAAGCGAAGCAAAGAGTTTCAATTTTATAGAAGAGGGAAGAGAAGAGGATGAGGTGGATCCATGTAGGATGCCACATCACACATCCTCACTCCAACACAAAAGTAAAATTCCATTCTCCAAAGCACAATTAAGAGGTGGGTGAATAATATGACAATTTACTTACACACTCCAAAAGCCCACACCCCAAAGGACTACAAAATAAATAAAATGTAAGAGAGTGCAATAAAAATAATGCAACATGATTTATAAAATGCATTAAAAGGGTCTACAATCAGCCTTCCAACCATATATATGGTTGGTAAATTAAATTTAGAGGTATGGGACAAGTTTTACTTGTCCCACAAGCCTCCAAAAATAGCCCCAAGGACAAATTCAAATTTCCAAGGAGGTGGAGTGTTTCATACTCCAAAATCTGACTTACACAATTCTTGCACAAACTTACACATTACTTACATATTAAATACAAGGAGCCAACAACTTCCATAATTACTTGCCCATATCCCAATTTGACTCATTTAACTTTTAACCATATGATTTCTCACATTAATCTACCAAAATTTTAATTAAATAAAAGAGAGGAACACATCACTAATAAAAATACATACAACAATAATAAAAGTAACTACATTAATAAAATACACAAACCCATGGTCACATTTAAAGGTGATCCCCTCATGGGAATCCCTAACAACAACAACTCAACACAATAACACAAGTTGCCATGGTGACCTTGTTGAATTCACTTAGGATTCCATTGTGGTTGGTCTCCAATCCCCGATGTTTGTTCGATATTTTAATCTACAAAACACAAATACCTCTTTCGGCCTCATGGCCATATCGAACATCTAAAATGAGTATAAATATAATCTCAAAATCATCTAAATATGTGAATCACAAAAACATCAAAGTAATGTAACATTATCATATACAATTTATATCAACAACTATACCATCATCATATAATATTCATTTTCTAGATCTACTCATAATATCCAAAATCACATGTCGAACAACATCCATAAGACGCTCATGTCAAATAGTATATCATCATCCACATATAAGGTGTCTCTAATCATCATCATGCATCATAATCAAATCAAGATCCACAATAATCCATAATCAAATGTCTAACATCACACTAAGTCAAAACATAATAATGTCTATAATGTAATCACAATATCAAAATAGGTATCAAAAGGTGTCATAGGAAAGTGGGCACTACAAATAACCTAGGTTTTTATAGGAGATGTTTTCAAATGTAGGCGAAACCAACCCCAAAAAATATCTGTCAATTTTAGGTGAACACTTTGACACCGACCGCTCTGAAAAAATCATCTTTTCAAATTTTCCTAAAATGACATTTTTCCCATATTACGAATATTCGCCACTAAAATTATCCCGATTCGATGGGCATAGTCTTTGTCTTATTTGCCATATACAACACATTTGAAGATGGCTATAATGGGGGCCTCCCCATCTGATTTCATGCATCTAAAGTGAGAACATTGACCTCTGCACCCATGTCAATCAGAATGTTGCTCAAGAGCCATCCATCCATAACTGCATTTAATGTGATTTCTTTGTCATAATCAATATTGTGAGGGGCAGATTAACATGCAAAACTTGCCTCTCGTGCTTGCCTCCAGCGCGCGGTACTTTTTCTCTTAGCCATTCTCCTAACAGAGGGATAATATTCTCCTGGCGCAACATCCTACACACTTCTCTGACCTCATCCATGTCCTTCTGAGGGACCTCAACATTCTTTACATGTTCCAACTTCCGTGATTGCTCCTTTAGACATTGAATCTCCCCTTGCAGGTTTCTAATCACCTCCATGGTTTCTTGGTAAACCTCCTTCTGATGAGTTGGATTGGGATATTTCCCATGTAACACCTCTTCTCTAGTGATGAGAGGCCTTTTATTTTGTATCTCACGGCGCGTGCAGCCTCGGATCGTGTAGTCACCAAGATAGGTTCTAATTCAGGGTCATGTGCTACCCTAGGCATCCACTGCGGATCAGCTCGCTTCACACTCACCATCCCCGTGCCTTTGTCCTTCCTCTAGTTCTGGCTCATGTGCTCATACAACTTAGGGCACTCTTCATACTTATGCTTCTTCCTGCACCATGAGCACTGTAGCAAATCCATACATTCGCGCTTGTAGTGTTCAGTAGATCCATAATTGTAGTAAGTTCCAAGAGGAAATTCACTCCTACCTCTTTGTCTACCATGACCTCTAAATCCTCTGCGAAAGCCTCTTCCTCGGCCGCCTCCATCTCCATGCCCTTCATATTAATGACCTTCATTCTTAGAACTACTTCCAATGTTAGTCGTGCACACCAATATCAATGACATCATGGATTTGGTCTATCAATCAACAATCCTTTGTATCGTGAGTCATAGATGAGAAAATCTTACAATAAGAAGACACATTCTTGTAGAGCGTGCACTGCAACAATGAGCATCTAATTGGATCATGATCTCGTGATACATTTCACAATCCAATGACACGACGCGCACTGAATTTCGTGGGAAACTATCATTTATGTGCCCTTCTACCTCACAATTTGTGCACCATAGTCCATTGTGAGTCTCATGCTGAGTTCGTAAACAATATTTCTAGCTACTTCGCCATGGCATTGATTTGTGCTTCCAAACGGGGACTTACCCCAAAGATCAACACTTCCAACGGCCTCGGCGTGCATAGCACCCTCCAAGGCCTCACAGTCTGTAAAAGTCTTGTGGGAAAGTGCTCATCTAAAGGACATGATCAATCCTCTAACGAACCATTGAGCATGTTGTGAGGGATGGATATCATAAGAAAAATTCAACAGAATATTCTTAAAGCATGCATCATACTCTTGCATACTTACTGCCATACCTTGTTGAATTTCCTTGAGTGCATTGATGCTCTTCTACTCAAACTCAAGAATGTGGAATCCTGCCAAAAAGGCATCACGCGCGTAGAATAATCCTTTTCCGTTTGATGTGGGTCATACTTCTGGGTACCATGTGCACGCCCTGCAACGTATTTGTAAACCGGCTTGTTTTCCACTGGGGCGGTGATACCCTTAGCGCACCATAGCAATTCGCATTTGTGTACATGCTCCGCGGAATCTTCGACACCCTTGTAATTAGGTAAATGTAGAGACATCTCATAAAACACCTGCTGAGGTGGTTGAGATCCTTGTCCACCATATCTATAACCTTGATTCCCTCTGTGTTGCCTCCACCACCATATCCACTAGATCTACTAGCTCCTATTCCTTCGGATCCACTAGATACTCCTCCCGCGAGGTAAGGGGCCCGACCTAGTTGTGCTCTGTGTACCCACCGTCATGCTAAATCGTATTTGACAGATCTATGGCGTTGAACCACTTCCATACGTGATACCCAAACTCTATGTACCCACACCTTGCCCAAATGATGTGCCAGATAAAATACCTCCAAACACAGGAAATGTTTGTGCGGCCATAGATGAACTAAATGAAAAATTATATCTACCAAGTGTTGCTCGACTACCAATACCAACACCAATCGGGTTAACAACACTTATCTCAAGAATTGGAAAACTAAGTGCCATGGTTTGGTCACTAGGTGGGCTAAGATGCGTGCCTACGGCTCTCCTCCTTTCTCCATACGATGAGCTCTCACCAAAATCGAGGGGGTTTCTCTCCCGCACTTGCCAAGATGGGGTAGCGCAGACTACTTAGGTCCCACGTTCTCCACGCGAACCTCAAATCCTTCCCACAACGTCTGCCTCCACAAGTCCATCACTCCAGCAACTTCACATTGTCTTGCCAACTCCCTTTCCTGCACTTCATTATACTTGAGCCGCCTCTCTCTCTCTCTCTACTTCCGTAGTAGGATCTGCCATCTTTCACCACACCATCTTTCGTGCCTTGCGCCTAGTGGGAAGTTAGCCAACCATAAGAAATTCCTCCATACTCAGAGTGATGATCATGATCTTAATGGCTAACGATATAGCACATAAGAACGATCCTCTTGGCTCCCTCAGAACTCAAACTCAACAATCTCCGGGCAAGAATACGTAGAAACCACATATTCCAAGGTATAGCTAGTCAACACTCCACTCCATCACCTATCAACGACATGAGTCTAAGTCATATCAACATCATGTAACCTCTGATACTCTTCTTGGGTCCAAACACGAGGTATATAATACCAACTCTTCCTTGATGTATATGCTAACAACCATTCATACAACTCTACTAGGAAACAATAAAAGAAAGTTTCATAGAGTTCATGATACAGGTGCTCCTCTACCCATTTACGCACATTAAACCCGATCCGAACTAAATCTCTGCGCAAACTCATCCTTTGTGCTTTTAAGCCAAGTCTCGACATTGTCCAAGGTCAAGCGTTATGTCATCACACACCATTATCACAACAGCTTCAAAAGAGGTCCCTGGCATTGAAACCAAAATGTAGTATCCTCTTACCCTCTAATATCTCTGTAAACTCCGGGCGTGTTGACCTATCACCCAACCTTAAGCGGGAGCTCACCCGAGGCGCGTGCGGGCGCCGAGCCCCTCTTTTATGTGAGCCTTGTAAGAATGCTTATCATTAATGGAAGAATGTTTACACGAAAAAGATACATGAACCCATCCCTAGAATCAAGATAAAGAACTATACCCGAGCACAGATGCACCAAAACATGGAAGTAAACAACACAACATCATATAAGAATCAGATATGAGCTATAGCAATATAAAGAACGCAGAAGTTTGAACCCATAAACATAGATGTATAGAACATTCCATTATCTATTGATTCATAAATGTTTATAGTAGCTGAATGCATCAAGTGACTCATAACTGGACCAGATACATTCACAGGATCTCAACACTTCTCTACAATGGCTCCATTACAGGAGTACAACAAAGGTGTCTAGAACATATCTCATATGGTTTCCTCTACTCTCTATAGTACATGAATCACCCATTCATTCATACTAAGCATTCTCTATTAAACTCTTACTTCCATTCTCTCCACTCTCGTTCTCTTTCTCTGTCGCCTCCTTTCTCAGTCGTGCAAATCAATACTTATCATGGGGATTGTTAGGAATCTTCTCCTCACCACCTACTCATCATTCAGATGGGAACTGCATGCCAATTACCATCATGCCTTTCCATACTCGAGTATCCTTAACATGTGAGAGTCAACTAATCCATAACTAACTCCACTTTACAACCCTTGATCCTGTCATGATCACCATATCTTGAATTTTCCTTAGGCTGCAACTCTCCATGCCTCAACTTTATCCATAACTAAGCTTGGTCGCATCTCCACGTGTCCCTTACTGCAACTTCGACCGTGGTCCAAAATATGGCTAAGCCTTGAGTCTATTTTTTGACTGGGCGCGAACCTCCACGCTTATCTCAAAGTTACTTTTGTGCACACCTTAGGTGCATAGTCCCTATAAAGGGTCAACAAAACCCAAAAATCATCCAATGTAAATGAGATCCCCTGGTTGAGTTCTTGAGTTTCTAAACTGAAAAATGATTATAAACCAATTGCAAATATAATCTCAGTAAACTAATAAGAAGTCTTTAAAATATAGTTACAACAATCTACTATTTAAGATCTAATTTGGAAAAAAACTTTTAACTACAACAATCTGCTATTTAATATCCGATTTGGAAAAAATCTTCAAACCTCAAAAATTAGGGATAAATTGTAATCGTAAAAGGCCCAATACCAGGGTGTAATAAATGTATTATAAAACCCCCAAATGTTGTAATGAAAAGATAATTTTTTTGGAAATTAGAGGAATCATTACATATTACATTTTTAGCATAGTCTCTACCAGCCTCAGTGAATTTAACCTGGGTGAGGATGGGACCACTAGGTGCACAAGTTTCACACCGCCTCCATTCAGCTGAAGCCTAGGTTTCATACCACCTCTGTACAGCTGGTGTACACTTCATACCGCCTTCGTACAACTGGCACACACTCAGGGACGTTGGTCGGACTACTCCAAAGCAGCACCATCGTACAACTGTCACACACTCAGGGACATTGGTCAGACTACTCCTTCGGCACTCAGGGACATCGGTCGGGCTATTCCTCACGCAATGGACATGCCAATGGGGGTTAAACACTATTGAATCATTAATCTACGATTATGATTTCCTATCCGATTAAAGATAAAACGTACATCGATCTTAACTCGATAAAGGAACCCGGAAAACCAGGAAACCTTCATACAAGTCTATACATGAATTTATGGAAAGCGCCAAATTGTATAGCCAAAACATTCCATTCCAAATTACTTTTACCCCAAAAAATGAAGAAATTTTTTTACCCTGTTCTTAAAATGTCAATTGTGCTTCCTCTAGTCACACAGTCTCCACCTTCAACCACATTCAACGGAAAAGAGCAAGAAGGACTTCCGTTCTTTGGAATGATGGACAACCACAAACAAGAAGAAAATTCACGACTTCTAACTACACTGCAGTTGTAAATTGCAACCCTTTTCCAAGCCCTAAACAAATCATTTTTATTTTTGTGGGCCTCAAATGTCTTGGCATAAAAGGGGGCAACCATACTCCCCTTACCTTCGATGCGGACAGCGAGAGGCATGTCCGGCTACTGAACACGGCTAATGCACTGTCCTCCATTTACGGCTCCCTCCTTCACATATGGTGCATGATTCTCCCTCTTACAGAGTTTTCCATCCCTTATCGTGTCGAGGATTTAATAAACAATTCAACATGAACTCCTTCCACCTTATCATCACAACATTGTAAGTATCGATCCATGAAGAATATAAGTATGGATTTGAATTTTGGTAAAGAACTTTCAATGTTGGGTGCAGTACAGAAATAAACTACTTCTACGAGAGGTAAATGTCAAAACACATTGTACACTAAGAATGTGATATGACTCGACTCGATAGAATGCTATTGCTTTCATCTCGATTTTAGGGTTTTGTAAAAATCTAGGGCTCTCAAACAACGTGCATCGTTAACCGTTCCATCGGGCCATCGGAGTTTGCGTCTTGTTAGAGGGCTAGGGACTTTCCGAGAGAACACGCCTTTCGGCATAATTATTACTATTTTATTTTCTAAGTAGTTTATGATTAACTTCTCAACATATTTTCTCCATTATGTAAATTGTTATGTATAAATATCAAATGAATAAGTAAAAATATTGAATGCAAATATATGGGCATATATATCTCTCCTTAAGAAGTGTGGTCCCATGTTGGGGGTTATTGCTTCTATTTATTTGGTAAATGTGGTCTCATGTAAAAAAACTTAATCGTTCTTTGCTAAAATCCAACAAAGCTCCTAAAATTTCTAAGTAGCTACATTTTAGGGAGAGGATTTCAACCCCTAAAACAATTGAGGGCACACAAAAAAAAAGTTGCTTAAAAATTTTAGGGAGTTTTTTTGACACTTGCATTTATGTTTAAGCTTCCCTCCCTATTTTTCCTTCCAATAGTTTATTTGAGATGCATGGGACCATACTTTTGCTAATGCTAAAGACTCTTATTTTGTCTCAGCAGAGAAAAATAAAAAATCATGGGACCCTATTAATGCAAAAATATCATATTTTTTCTCTCCCACACCTCCTCAAAATTTTTAGCTTGCCCCTTGCATGAGGCTCGCAACCTTACATACACACGGGAAATCTTTTTAAATCTACAATTTGTCCAAGGTCGTGTGTATTCTCAACTCTTTGTGGAGTCGGATTGATTAGGCCTTTTATTTAAAATTATTTTATAACTAAATGGAAGGACATCTATTTTTCATTCCATCCATTTCCATGGAAAAAGATGTTTTCATATTTTTTTAAAAAATAAATATTTATTATTTATATTAGATATTTCAAATATGTTTATCGAAATAATTTTGATAGTGTATATGGTATTGGTTAAATGTTTTATTTATTTTTTGAATTTTTATTATTTTAGTAATTATCACGAAAAAGAAATGGAAAAACTTATAAGTGAAGGTCAAATGCACAACTTTAAAATTGATATTTTATGATGATCAAATGAATGTCAATATTAAGATAATCATTAATTATTCATTCATTTTAGAATGCCTATTAATATAACCCAAATAAAAATATTTTACAATCAAAATAAAGCACATTACACATTACTTGTTTAAAAGAGAACGCCATGTGTTTGTGCATGAGCGCGCGTGTGTTTGTGTGAAATTGGCTAAATACTCCTCGTCTATCGATGTTAATGTGAGATCTAAACATAAAATTTTATGGTTTACCATGTGTGAACACGTAATTTTGGTATGTGACAAGTTAATTGCACTATTTATTTATGTTTTATTGATTATTTGTCTATGATATGTCCCATGTGTTAATTCAATTTTTAACATATTTTTCTAGTCTTCACTTGTCGTTTTTGTATTATTCAATGTATTTTCACGCTTCATCTCTCTTATTCTTAGTTTCTCCATGCTCCCTAATTTCTCTCTACTCACTACCCATTTCCCCCTTTTTCTAGATATTTTGCTCAAACCATAATAATATGGTTTTAGATTAATTATGGCTATTTTTATGGGCCCTTTTGACCCTTATTTCTAGTCCCTTGAGGATCTAGGCCTATCTTTGTCGGCCTTTCTCGTTGTTGTGTGTCACTATACATGCCAACAAGGTCTTAGATTACATTCAAGAAGTCTATAAATACATAGGTGCATTAGTGCATTTAGGATAATGAAATATGGAAAAACACAAAATGATTAAGTTATACAAGCAATGAATTCATTTACTAGAGAAGCATCCTTAATGACTAAACCATATTTTAAGCATTTAGATAAGAGTATCTAACATATTACTTGATGTATTCATTGAAAGTGGTAAGGTTTGGAACACTTGCATTACATTGGATTGTATGTTGAATTGCATTATGCTTGGTGTGTTGTTTTCCGAATTGTTCAAAATCCTATGGGTGTTTTGACGATTTAAAACCTAAAAGCCTAAAACAATCAAAGTGAATGCTTAAAATCTAGGTCCTAAGAATAAAAAGTAAAATAATAACGTGGACCTAATTTATGATGATCACAAGCAATCTAACCAATCCTAAATGAAAAAGAGAAGTGTTAAAGCGCGGGGAAAGGAAAGATCCAACATGATTATGATCTCACTATATGATTGTAAAGAAGAAGCAAAAGCTATGTATAGGCTTAAAAGTCATCGTTTTGATGAAATATTTAATTTTGGTGATATGGAACTTGGTGCAGGTTAGGTTTGGTGGAGGAAGTCATGTTTAGTACCAAACATGTTTACTAGTGGCCAAACATGCCTTTGAATTCTTAAAACCATCTACAACTTCTAGCACCTCACTAGTATATTTTGATGAATTTGTAACACTTTTTATGTCACCTTTTCAATTTCTTACAATCTTTGATGTGAAATTCACACCATATTTTTCATTGGACATTTGTGTAAAAATATGGTTTATGCTAATCATGGAAAGAACCCCACCAACAATAGTTATGGTTACTATCTTGTCTTGCTTTACATCGTGGATACATTATATAAAATGCATCAAAATTTGTGATTAATATGAAACACATGTCTGTCATTTTCATGTGATATATTTTGTATAGTAACTCTAATCTTGACATATTTACCATCAAAATTTGTGTTAGAAACATGTTTGAAAGGAAAATCCATTTGATTTAGATCCCAGTTTTCATATTTATTTCATGAAACAACACTATGGGTGTTGGAAGACATATATAAAGAGCAAAAGATCTTTGTTGCACAAATCAGGAGACATTTGGAAAATTAAAAGATTGCTTACACACGTATGTGGTTTTCATGATCTTTACAACTAAAATAGTTTATCAGATTTTTTATTGAAAAAATTATTGATTAGGTAAGATTAAACTAAATACATTGAATATCAATTTCATATATTAATTCAAGATGACTTTGAATTGTAAATATTTCTTTTTATTTGTTTCTACGTCACCATTTACCCCATAAAAGTCATGTGATTCTAAAAGTGTTGCAACATGGGATGTCATTATATGTATTAGGAGGTGGACATATAGTGATTTTGATTCGAATGATGTAAAGATTTTTCGCACTATAAGTGGGTCTACGACATGATTTAGTTGAAAAGATGTATTTGAAAAAGAAAGAAGAAACAATATTAGGATTTCCGTTTTGAAAGAGAGGGAGATCATGAGTTACCAGATGATATCAAACATTTGTATAGGAATACTTATAATTATAAGGCATATGTAGCTTGGCCTTTAAGCGACACACTTCCTAAAGTTAATACGAGCCTTTTTCATTTTGGGTTCGCAGGTATGTGATACATCAATCCTATATATATATATATATGCTAGAAATTTGGGGTTCTTCATATTAACTAGTTGTTGGAATAATTGTCATTGATGTCAAAGGAAGCTGAAGGAGCTAACAGATTGTTGCAGTCATTAATGTCAAACGACGCTGAAGGATCTAGCTGATTGAGCAGATTGTTGAAAGAGTATTGTTTGTAGCTTCAGGGTCTCCTATTCTAGCTAGGGAGTCTATTCCTGTAGCTTTGGAGTCTGACCAGAGAGCTTCAGAGTTTGATGAGATCTACGGTTGTTGAAAAAGCCAGTTTATGATCATTCCTAGACAATTAAAACAAAAATGAACCTTGATAACAGACCACTTTGAATTTGCACATGATGCTAAGATCCAGTGGCCTTAAACATCATACATGCAACTAATACATAAATATCACACGCCACATGAAAAAATCAGACCTTACTCATCACTTGAAAAAATCCTGCCATATTCTCTACTCTGTTAGACCATCAAGGAAATGGACCTTGAACTGTGTTCCATCGTCTCTGCTGCCGTGTGAAGGGGCTCAGTGGGGAAGGGCCATCATCACAGCCACTCCCATCAACGCTCTTGCAGTCGTGGCACGATGGTTGCCACTGCAAAGGTCATCGTCTCCTTTGGCTCAGCACAGTGAGTGGGCTCCACCATCACACCATGATAAGTTCCTGCATTTGGACTTAGCTTTTTCTCCCCACAGAGAACTAGACAATCAAATGGCTGATGCCCGAGTGGATACCAAAGTTGTTAATCCAGTAAACAATGCAAATACTGGTTGGGATCCCAAACTTGAAGGTGACGACCTGCCTGATCATTGGTGGAATGGCAAACCTTATGACTGGAATCCGCCCACTTCTAGATTTCTTGCTCTTGCTGCTTTAGCTTAATGGTCTTTTAAAATTGACTGCTTATATCTTCTGACAGTCAAGTGAGACCATTGTTGTGATACTGTGTTTGGTAGACTCTCCCTAGGTCATATGACTTAGTTTGAAGACTTTTAAGAGGCGTGCTTTCTTTCCGCCCACCCTTTTTTTGGTGAATGGCCTAGGCTCTAATATTTTTTGAAAAAATAAAGTTCTACTTCATCAGAAAAACACATCCAACCTTACATCCACATGTGCATAAAATAATGTAGAGATCAGCGCTTATAAACAATCCCAATAATACAAGCCTTGAAAGCCATACATGTAGCTCTAAAGCTAGCAAGCACAATTTTAGGATACAGTCAACCTTTGAACATATGTTCAAATCAAGTCTGCATGGTTTGTTGGGAGAAATCACTCACATCCCTTCCCAAACACAATCCAAATAATACTTTAAAGGAAAATCATTTTTCACTAAGCGCACTTTGCAGAGCATAGGACTAACTTGCTCTAATACTTCTATATAGACTACAATTCCTGAATCATCATGCGCTTTAACAAGTAAATATCGGGATATATGATACGAAACAAACAATCTTAGCCCTTGGAATGCAAGTCAAATGATCAATTCAGATTCATTATTGTGGCAAACAATGCACGCTGCACAAGTAAGAAGTACAATAATTGTTTTATATTAGCTACATAAAAATAACATATCAAACATGATCTATGCAACTTCTGCAGTTTTTACTGGTTCTCTTAAATGTCCAAGCAAAGGTCCCAATTCTGACAGGAATATCCATCGCCACTTATCCAAAATGGGTTTATCATACATGAAAAAGGAGGAGAGCATGCCAGTGGAATTAATAGCATACAGCAAAGAGAGAACCTTTACCACTAGACCAGAATTATTCCAGTTTTAAACTTTTTGAATGAAATGGAAACATAAATCAACAGACTCCTTCCAAAGTCCAGGCTGTGGAAGAAAACTATAAAAATCCAAAATGGTCTCTGGACAAAAGTTTGCAGTGATTCTTAATGCAAAATGGCAAAGGATATAAATAAATTGAGTGTGTTGTGGGCGATGGATGTTTGGGACCTAGGATTTCAATTGATATTTCATCAAATGGGACATTTTGTACAAAGCAATTGAATCACATCACCTTCTAGGATAACTGCTCCATGCTTGGAAAAACTATGGCAGATTCTTTAGCATTCCAACAATTCCTTTTCGGTTTCTCTTCCACTGAAACTAAAAATATGTCTATTGACGAAAAAAAAGGTACATCAATGAAGCTTTATGGTGGAGCTCCAGCTTCAAATCCCTGAAAGGCGTGATCATGTGTAAAATTCAGTAATATACTGCATCAGATTCTGGGCGCCGCTTCAAATCCTCAAAAGACATGTTCATGTGTAAAATTGAGTAATATACCACCTACATTTCAGGGTGATGTGTACCTTAAGACATGTTCATGTGTAAAATTGAGTAATATACCACCTACGTTTCAGGGTGATGTGTACCTTAAAAGACAAGGCAAGGTGCATGTTGTGGGTGAATTTGATAGTAAAAATACCCCTCGGACATGAATAGAGACCACTCAGACATGGGATCTACGATGAAGGTTTTCACTAAAGTGGCAACTACCCCAAAAATAAAGAGAGACAAGCAAAGTAATAGGTTACAGCCAGAGATAAACCATAATTCAAGAAAAAACTAAAGAGTGCCTATCCGCTATCTCAAACCAGACTATCCAAGAAGCTCCAAGCTACCTGAACACAGTTCAAAGATTGATCAGCTGAGGCGAGCAAGCCACAAGATGCGGAAGGCCACACCATTTCATGATGATTAACTCCCAAGCACAGGAAACCATAAATTCCAATTAGCTGAGAATGCAGGGTAATACCACAGTGCATCCTGAGCTGGATACAATTTGTTCAGGCTTTGCTTCAAAATAATTGAAAACTAAAATTTCTGGAATTCATCTATAACAAGTGTAACATGTACAAAAGGGTATCTCTGATCCGGCAGCAGTTTCATTTCCATCACACCGTTAACCCATCTCTCATTAGCCCATTGGACTTTGAACAAACCACTTAGTTACCCGAGCAAAGATTCAAATTCAAAGGAACGTTAATTGAAGAAAAGGCATGTGTGTGAAAAATTCAAAATCTGGCTTCAAGAATTCCACTGTCACATACAAGTAATTTAGTTAACAAACAAGGGATACCAAGAAAACAAAGCCCTACATACAAAACTGCATAACTGACATTACTATTCGCTAATTTTGAATCTCTTATTGCAAAGATCCTTAACAGAAACTAATGTAAATCTCTTACTCTCAAATTTTCAGAAGCAATGAAGAATTATACAACTTTGAACCAGCAGACATTAACAGACAGCAGAATCCAATAAAAAAATAATGAATTTACAACTCTTGCTGCTTAATAGCCTTGATCTTGAATCTATACCGAGGAAACCTGGGCACAACCTGACTGGGACCCATGCCAAATTGGCCATTACTGTTAGTAGCTGGAGGGCCATCATCATAAACGTAACCAAGGAGTTTACCACAGGAAACACAATTGAGTTTGGTTCTCTTTCTCTGAATACCCCAATAATTGAGGGTTTCAAAAAGGGTTTAATCTTGTCTTCATGTTCAATTCTGAATTTGGTGTCATCAATCGCAGAGAATGAAAGGGTACCTTTGTTGCCTGCTTCAAAGTAGAAATCTGGGGGATACAGATTGGCGCTGCTCAGATTCAGAGGTGTATCACATTCGGCACAACTGTGGGAAAAGAAAAACGATGGTAAGGACCATTTTTGTGATTTGGGTATATGAATAATTGGTTAACGATCATTAATACGTGTAACAGTGATTGAATTCCAAGAAGAAAGATATCAATTTTTTTGTGATTTGTGTATATGAATAATTGATCAACGATAATTAATCCTAGTACCAATGCCTGGATTTCAGTAAGAAAGCCATAAATTATGAGCACCATAAAGATTTTAAAACTGTTCGTGAGATGGGGACTAAAACTTACCTGTAGGAAATCGAAGCCATGGGTATCTGATGAAATTGAGGCAGAGAAAGAGAGGAATGACAATTATTAAAAAGCGGATGAATTCCTATTCTCACAGGAATCTAATTATCCGTGGGCTCTTTCATGCTTCTAGAGATTGAAGTCAATGCCTGCCCCGTTTCCATCACCTTTCCAAATTTGGAGTAAGACTTTCTCGGAAGATGAGCCCATTTTCACGACAGCTTCCTATGTCTTTTACATTTGATTCAATTGATATATAACTAGTAATCCTATGGAGGTGGTGCGATGGAGATGTCGATAGGGGTAGCAAAGAGTGTCAGGAAGTGGAAGAAGATGTGGAAAATAAACTTGAAGGGGCAGGAGTTATCTATGAGTGAACATGAGTAGAAAATATCTAGTTGGCAAAGAAATGTTGGGATG
The DNA here is from genome assembly GCA_018340775.1 of Taxus wallichiana var. yunnanensis. Classification (NCBI taxonomy): domain Eukaryota; kingdom Viridiplantae; phylum Streptophyta; class Pinopsida; order Cupressales; family Taxaceae; genus Taxus; species Taxus wallichiana. The sequence continues at coordinate 372,850,062 of CM031235.1, forward strand.
TTTGTAAGTGCATGTACGGACCCAAAATTTATGTAGAGACTCAAAGTGCATGTACTGAGACCCAAAGTCATCTTTGAGTAGCGATAAAACGAAAAAGGCGGAAAAATGTCATCAAGTGAGCAGACTCTTGGGAAAAATGTGAAAGTAAGGCATTCCCCTTTAGCACTTCCAATATTAATTATTGGTTTGTGCAATGTTAAATGTCGAGCTTTGTGGACATCATGTTGGAGCATAACCCTACTAGAGGAAGATTTTTTGCAAAGTGACAAATGCTTGAAAGCTTCTCCAAAGGGTCGCCCCATACGATTTCACAACATACAAAGGTATATCCTTGGCAGAAGGCATTGATCAAAGACACCAACGAGAATGATAGCCATGTTACATAAAGATGACATTTTATGATGGGGGAGCCACTCCTAGATACAAGTCAACAAGGGAAAATAATATGGGGCCAACAAAAGGGAGGCGTTGAAGAAGTTAGAGTAGAGCAAGTGAAGATAAATATGTGCAAGAGGAGGAGGGGTGATGCAGATGGGTCTTGGGTTATGTGAGAACACAACATGGACTATGGGACTCATTTTGGGCCCCGCATAATTTCGATGAATTGTTGGTGAAATGCTTGAGAATATGTAATGCTCAAAATCTACCAACAAAAAATCAAGTTTTTTAATACCACAATGCAACTACTGAGAACATGCATCCATAAGTATATTACCACAACCACACTTAGTACAATACAACGACACCACAACTATAACTAACTTTCTTTCACATTCATAACACACACTTGTGACATAATATCATATGTTTGGAACAAGATAGGGAGAAGGGCATTGATCTAAAAGAAACATGTACAATTAAGACTTCTAATAAGACTTACACGGGGAGAGATTGTCCTTAACCCTCTTCTCCACTCCAATGAAGGAGGCATGGTAAGCCCTTGGTTCCTTTAGGCGCGTCAATATATCACACATAAATATATCCATTTTCTCTCTAGCTAAAAGTACTTCTATTTTCTCTCCAACGAAGGTAACCTATGCACTCCTTGGTTCCTCTAAATAAGAATACACACATACCAACACTTATTCCTCCATTAAGTAACCAACCCTTTTCCCTCCAACTAAAAGGATAACTCTCACCCCCACACACTATCCTTGGAGATCAACAACAAGTTTAATATGTTATTTCCTCATCTCGAGGACATTCCTACAATGGAGGAGGATTTACAAAGAACCATATAATCAAGTCAGAAGGAAGGGCTGGAAGATTCATCTTTTGTTGAGACATTTTGTCGGATCGAAGACATTAACAATGAGGAAGAAGATATTGTAACTTCTTGACCAAGTACTAAGGAGTAGATCCGAAGACTCCAAAGTAATGAGTTCCCTGGTATCAACCAAAAAAGCCCAAAATTATCACCAAAAAGGAAAGCCACTCCTAGGACAAGAGGGGGGACGTCAAATCAGATTTGGGAGGTGTTGTCCTCTCAAAATTCCCCTCTTTTGAGAAGTTCAAAATTGAAATTTTTTGAGTTAAACACCTTTTTTGTTGTTCTGGTAAGGGGAAAAGTAAAGAAGTTGGAAAAAATCTGGGTTTTTGGGTCATTTTGTGTGATTTGCAGGTCTGTCAGACATTTTTGTCCCAAATGTCCCAAGTTCATTCGGGCTCCCTGTTCGCCGATCGGCCGCTTTACCCGAAAGTCTATTTTCTCGCGGGCTGTCGAACTTTCTGTTCCAAATAACACAAGTTCGCTCAGGCTCAATGTTCACCTTTCACCCACGTCGGCCGCATCATGCACTTCGCGTACTTTCGTCCCTCATGTCCCGAAAACATTTGTGCATTCTTTTCCCGCATCGGCCAAGTCGCTCTTTCGCGTCCCGCGTGTCCCAAATGAACCAAAGGCCATCCGGGCTAATTTTTCCCGCTCTTCCGAATATCTTGCTTTTTAAGTTGGTAGATGTGTATTTAATGCACATTTATTACCTTTCTCTCTCCTAAACGACTATTTAATAAGCTGCCCCCTACGCATTTTTGCACACTGCTTTCTTGTTATCAATTGCTCATACCCTCGCAATCGAATTTCTATGTGCGTACCCATTCCCCCTGTAATTTCATCAAGAGTTTGACTGTGACTTTGTTTTTGAATTGCTATCAACATGAAGATCAAATTCCAAGGTCAGGAGCAAGTTTCACCGCTCGAGTCTGCCGTTCCCGATATCGGGGACAGTGAAGTTCGTCACCTGGACTTTGGAGATTTCTGGACTAGGATGACAGACCCGAACCCCTCTCCTATGGCGCAAATGATTCACGATAGTGGCTTGGCATTTTCCGCTAGTTTCCCAATCTCAGTGCAGTGTGCAGACATGGTACTCACTGCGGTGCTCATTTCAATCCCGACTCGAGTGAACTAACAAATGTGCATGGGGAGCTCATTGCCAAGCTCGATCTGCCATAGCACTACCCTAAAGATTCCTGAAATGGACAATTCTATAGTAATCTCTCAGAACCAGGCACAGGCACTCTTTGACTAGGACAATGAAAAATACAAGGCAAGGGTGGTGAAGTCTTGGCTTAAAAACCCTAAAAAGGGGGCATCCCATCTATCCAAAGCTCTTTCGTGCTGATTTCAATGAGGAGCTGTCAAATTTTATAATCTTATTAGCTCGGGTCATGGGCTTACCCTCTACCAACGAGTTCCATTTCTGGATGTGCCCACTTATCAACATGGTGTGCGAGGGAACTCAGAATATCAACTGGGTAGAAATCATCAGCATGAACTTAGCAGAGCAACTATCTAATGTACAACAAACCAAGAAGTTTTACATGACTTCATATCTGATGTATACCCTAGCAGCATCAAGGCAATGGTTTGGATTCACATACATTGATGCTCATAAAGGTGACCCTATATATGCTTACTGCCCTCAATTCACCCTGGACACTAGCAATCGCAACTTCAGGAGGGTGAATGATGCTTTCACCATGTACATTGTAAGACTTCTGGAGAGCGACACTGCAAGGAGGTTCTCTGATGAAGCCATGAGCCTAATATTGAAGTACGGTGCCTACTTCATCCAATTCAGAAAATTCTCCTATATCAGGCTAGCAGGCTATGAGAGCACCCCTCTTAAGCTCCCTATGTTCTGTAATGATAAAATGGCCTTGATAGAGATATGCAGGCAATTGGACAAGTTACACAGAACCTGTAGGGATAAGAAAATCACTGGCCTGCACTTCCCTATATCTTTGGGAAACTACACCTGTAAGACGGCTCTAGATGCACAAAACATAGAGAGAGCCCTAGCTCCCATCACTGTCCATTTCTTGAGTCAAGAAATTGTTTTGACTTGAAGAAATTTATTGAGTGAGAACCTTAGAATCAATTACCATCATAGAAATGGATACCAGGAAGACTATTGGGGACATTTGTGGCTTTGATGATTTTGAGGCAAGGAGGAGACATTATGGCGTAGGTTTTCTCTTCAACTGATTCAAGAGCTTAACTTGTACCAAGTTCTGAAGGGCTTCAGGATGACAATTTCGACCTATTTTCATATGAATATGACACCTTGATCAAACACACTCCCTTGGAGGATTTGGATTGGTTCAAAAAGGAGAAGGATGATCTGGCTGAAATCTTAGCCCCTGTCCTAGTAAGAACCAAAATCTGGTTTGACAGGAGAGTTCGTGAGCTTAGAAGGCATTCAGGTGAGTCCTCCTCCAAGGATACTTCAACACCAAGGAAGGAGGCATTGACACCCAGTTCAGAAGCACCTGTACAGACCCCTCCTACCTCATCAACTAAAGGTCCTACATCCTCCACTCCTTCCTCATCCACCCAAGTATATCAGAAGAAAATCAAGGAAGTCAAGAAGGAGCCTGTTGAAGAAGATCCCCTGATGAAGCATTCAGAATTTCCCTCAGGACTAGAGAACATTATTGTTCTCAGTGAAAGCGAAGAGAGTGAAGTGCCAGTCTCCGTAAGCACTCCAGAAGCCCCAATGGATAAAGAGAAGGAAGTTCAAAGCACCGAGCTTCCGAGCACCATTGACTCCTCTGTACCAGAAGCCCGAGTGCCCCACTCATATCTCAACTAGAGGCAACAGCAGTGCACACTTTGAGTGCAATGAGTTCTCTTTCTCTTGGTCCTCTTGCCCCGCCTTCTTCTTCTTCCTCCTCTTTTGCATGGGTACAACCTTTTGTTGATAGTAGGAAGAGAAATTCTTCCTCTCGGATCTCGGGACCCAACTTTGATGTTGTGGTAGCCTTATTGGGTACTACCCCTCCTACACCTACCAAAAATGCCAGGACCACCTCACGAATAGTATCGATGCTCGGGGCCAAAATTCCTGGAGATAGCAAGCCCAAGGTTGTGAGGCCGTAATAGGATTTGCAAGCGTCGTCGATCTAGAGCTCTCGAGGATCCCCATGGGAGAGTCCACCCCGAAGGTGAGATTCACAATCTTCAAGAAACTTGATCACGGGGTCATTGGGAGAGTGGAAAAAGGGCAACAAACTATAGAGCAACTGGAAGAGCAGGCTCAGGTTCTTGCAGAGTTTCATCAAGTCACTGATGTCCAAAGATAAAGTTTTAGACCCCACCCCACTGACTAATCTTCCACCACTGTGATGCTCACCAAGATGAAGTCCAAAGTATCAAAGATATACACAGATATTCCATCTATGGAAGGGCTATGGAGGCCATGGTGGATGATATGCTCGTTGCAGGGTTGAATTTCATTAGTGAAGCCTTCAAACTCAATGAGAAGGTAAATAATCTGCAACAAAAACTCTCCTCCACCATTGGAAATATAGATAAAGAGCTTAAACTCTGGAGCAGTTGTATAGTAGACCTTCGCCTTATGGGGCAGGCTGATGAAAATATTTTAATGGCAAGCAAGGTCTTTGATGATGCAAAAGATAACTTGTCAAAATCATGGGTATACAGTGTGGAATGGAAAATCAAGGTGTTGGAGGAGGCTTTGGGAGAATTGAGAAATAGCTGGCAGAAAGGTGAGGCCTTCAAGACTTTGGTGGTATCTGCTTTTAAGGATATCCATTGCCACCTCCAAGATGAGACCTCAGGTGTGCCCCTCTCCTTGCAAGAAATTAAAGCTCAATTCAGAGCTTTTGTCAAAGATAATCTGTTCAAAGAGGATTCTATCACCAAGGAAAAGATGAAAGAAATATGCTCTCTCCAGTCTGCTATTGAAGAAGCAAGTAAGGATTATCATACACACATTAAATTTGACAAAGAGATGGAGAAGTGTCTCGGATTTTGGACTCAGTCCACTGCCAACACATCAGTTCCACGTGGTAGAGACATAGCAGAGGCGTTAAAAAGGTTTAGACAGCGGATCCTCAAATCAGTGGGTCCTCCTCAGTCATGAACACTTGTCTTTTCCTCCTGACTTTTCTCCCTTCTTTCTTTCCTCACCTCAGATTTATTGTAATTAGTTGGGGTTTTGCGATTAGCAGCCCTTTAACTAAACATTAATTAAAAGAAGTAGTTACCAAGGGTAACTGATTTGTAAAACTATATAATGGTCTCTCTTCGCCATTTTAAAGGGGGAACTTGGCTTATTTTTGAAAGTGTAAGAAATAGTAAAGCAATCAATACAAAAGGATCTTCTTTCCTTGTCCATCTGATTCTTTTATTCATGGCTATCTGTTGAATATTGTTAGATCATTTTTCTGCCTTATGCCAAGAAGCTTTGTATTCTTGTGGATGTTATTTATAGAACTATGTGTCTTTTCAATTGCATCCCATTAATTCAAGTACAAATGGTCTTATTCCGATTTATTATATTCTGGCACGCGTAAGGAATTATTTTGTCATCTATAATTCTAGAGAATGCTTTTCTCGCTCATTTCCACGTCTTCATTCCTCTGTACTTTTGTGTTGATGATCTATTTTATTTTCAAACGCTTTCATGATATCCAAGTTCCGTAGTAAAACTATGCTCTGTACATATGTAAATAGGTTTTGCTTTAAATAAGGGAACCTCTCCCATTAAAGAGGAGGGACTTCTTGTCCCCTGACTGTTGTTCTTCTTGAAGTCCTTTTTGATGACCAACAAGAGGAAATAAAGCTTCCCTTGGAAGACTATCTGAAAAGGAAAAGCGTGAAAGAGCTTCCAGGAAGGAGGTTATGGAAGGTAAGCAACGATCATTGGAGGTTAGCCAAAAACTCAATTTAGTTAAATGATTGTTCTTTCTTGGAATATAAGGGGTTTAAACAACCCTAGTAAGCATAGGATTCTTTTTAAATTTAGGAAAACAGAAAACTAGATATCATAATATTACAGGAAACAAAAATGAATAAAGCCAAAATGGAAGAATTTCATAAGGTTTTTGGAAATAGGCATGGTTTCATTCACAACCATCGGTAGTAGCCTCGGGAAGATTGCTTTATCTTTGGAATATGAATGTGTTGAAGGGATGTCCCTTTTCCAACAACCAACATTATTTAACCATCTATTTTACCATCCTAAGCTCTAATAAAAATTCCTTCTATCCAATGTTTATGCCCCCAATTCATGTAAGCAGTAGAAGGATGCCACGGGAAGATTTTACTAGTTTCAGAAGGATGCCAAAAGAGTTACATTGGATTATAGGAGGTGACTTTAACACTCCCCTGATTCCCTCGGAAAAAAGAGGTGGAGTCATATCCTTCATTGAAAGTATGGAGGACCTCGCCAATTTCATTAACTGGAATGACCTATTTGACCTTGAGCTTAGTGGTCCTAAATATACTTGGACAAATAGATGAAGTGGTGAAGATCTCATCCAGATCAGATTGGACAGGTTCCTAGTTAATTATCAATGGTTACAAGAGCAAAATTATTCTCTATCTTCTTTAGCCTTCGTTGGTTCTGATCACAATCTAATCCTTCTAAGCTTTGGAGAAATGGAAATTACAATAGGCGGACCTTTCAGTTCAAAAAGATGTGAACTACCCATCCAAAGTTGGAAAAAGGATTGAGGAATGGTGGAACATAGACACCAGAGGTAATAATATGTTTCAAGTTGCAGCTAAGCTAAAAAATGTCAAGAATAAGATCAAAAATGGAATAAAAACACCTTCGGTAACATCTTCTGCAAAAAAGAAAATTAACTGAGGAGTTGAGGGAAATGGAAGAAATAATGGAAGGAGTATGGAGTACTAAAGACAAAGAAAAGGAAAAAGTCCTCTTGTCTGAATTACACACTATTCTCAGTAAGGAAGAAATTTATTGGAAATAGAAGTCCCGGGTTAACTGGTTTAAAGAGGGAGGTCAAAACATAGTTTTTCCACTAAGCGATTATTAAGGATAACAAAGGGCGTATTCAAGAAATTAAGAAACAAGATGGTGTAAGCGACTATGGAGGAGAATGACATTTTGGATACCATAATTACCTTCTTCAAATAGTTGTTGATTCAATAAAATCTAACTATTTTATTAAAATTTGAATGCAAAGATCTACTATAAATGATATACAATGAAATATAAATGCTAAAAAATTATTTAATTTTAACTATAAAAGGAAATGAGAGGGGTAAGGTACTTATCTTAATTTTTCTTATCCCGTAGTGAGTCTGGATTGGAAAATATGATGAAACAGAAGAACAAACCGTCACAATGAACCACGGGAAAATGCGGTAGAGAGGTGGTTATGGCTGAACTGGGGTGCCAGAGAGAGACAGGGGTGTCTGCGAGGTGCCCTAGGCCTTTTTCTGGGTGCCTGGGTATGCGGAAAAGGTCGAACCTAGTTCCAATATGGTTGCTAGGGCTTCACACTTGTTCACCTTTTTGTCACATGTATGTCACACTTGGATTGCCGAGGTACCTATAAACCTGCACACAAATATCCTCCTACAAAACCCTCAAAAAAATATCAAATCCTAAAAAATAAAGATGTAAAATGAGGGTTCATAGTGAACTTACAACTGAGAATTACACTACATCTCATACCTAATGTAGTTCTATGTGCTTGTGTGTGCAATAGTGCTCCTAGGTCACCCTTGCACCAATGACGCTAAGATAGCGAGAAGGTAGCTAGATAAAATGAAAATGTGTGGATGGAATAGAATGAACTCCCCTTCATATGCAGTGTGTATGCATAATAATGTGCCCAAATGTAGTCCCTTGATGTATGTAGATAGCTAGCCCTTGATAAGAATTGTTCGCCCTTATAATGGTATGTATGTTGTGTTTATATAGGGATCTCTTGCTCAAATTTTGACACTAATGACCTAACATGCTAACTAGTACCTTGGGATATGAGAGGGAAAACCGAAAATACCGACCTCAAATGTCAAAAATAAGATCAAACATAAAGAGGACACTAGTGCCCATGATGGATAGGAGCGTCTGGCACTAGTGTCCAGTGACAAGTGATGACAAATGAGTGAATAATGACCGACAAGGATCCCTGTGACCTAACCATAATTGTTTGCATAAGTAACAAGTGTGAAAGATAAAAGCAATAGAAACCAACAAGAAAAGTGGATGGACTATGGAATGGGTCATCAATGAATACTTTCTTACACAAGATCCATATATAAAACAACATACTTGACGGTATAGTAAATAGTAGTAAGTGTGTGATTTTGTGTCTACATTTTCCCCACTTTATGTTGGTGAGTGAAATCTTGGTAACATAAAGTAGATAGAGATGCATACTTGAGAGAAGTATGGAGAAGCCCATGTTACAGAAGTATGCACATAATGTGGTAGAAGTGTGTGCTGAATGAGAACACATAATGTTGTGAACCATTGATCATCATGTAGATCCATGTGGCATAATGAGAGATGTGGGACCGTTATGAGGAGTGCTAAGCAAGATTGATGATTGTGGTGTTGAATGATTGGAGATTTTTATTTTTTTCATTGATGGAGATGTGATGGGGTAGGGAGTGATCAGTTCCCAACCCGATTTTGTGTGTGTGAAAAACTAAGGATTTGGGCATCCTTCCGCCAGAGGAAGAGTGTAGGGAGAGAGGTCTAGTTTTACCCTCCAACTTTAACTACATCCTCAAAGGGTCTAGCCATTGTAGATAGACAAAGACCGGATCTTTGGATCCAATTTTGATCAAATGTGAATGACCAATATAGGATCAGTATAGGAAAGGCAATGATGTCTCATTTCCCCTACTCCAAGGGTGTCACCGTAATGTGTATGTGGTGGCTTCCATGTTAGGTCATTTGGAAGCAAAGTGTAAAATAACTTCCCATGTTAGGTCGTATGGGAATGTGGTGATATAACTCCCAAGTTAGGTCATCTAGGAGGATAAATACGTTGTGTTCATGTTGATTTATTGATGTTATTTAATGTTTTGGAGATTTAAATGTATGTGATTGATTTATTGGTTACTCATGGAGATATTTTATGCTTTTTGCCCCCAAATTAGGTCATTAAGAGGATTCACAAGAAAGTGATGTGAGATGTCGCATGGTGTACAAGAAAATTTTCAAAAATGATGTGTTAAAAATGTAAATTTATCATGTAATGGTGCAAGGGGAATTATAAGGTGACCCCACTCATATGCCCCCTTTTTGTGAAAGGGGAGTGATGATGAGAATAAATGTTGAGTCAAAAGTAAGTAGGTAATGATGCAATGGAGAATGTATGAGAGATATCGCAAAAGGGTGTGTATATCGAGTTGAAATAATGTCAAAGAGAAATATTATGTATGTAATGTGTACGATACAATAATAGGTAGAATCATGAAAATAATAATGTGAATGGGATAGAAATCGGAGTAAGGACTCTCAAGATATGATTGAAATCGTACAATGTGTATTAGTTAAGAAAATGAGTGTAAATAATGACTATAATAAGGTAGGTAATGGAGAGTTATTATAAATACTAATGTGAAAAAGTGAATAGGCAATTCATTTGATTATTATGCTAGTGTGATCATGAGCTCGGGTGTGCGATGATACCTCAAGTGAGAACACCATGTTTGAGTTGTTTTGAGATGGTAAGTAATTGTGACATCACGTACAACATCGGAGCTAGTAAGTGTGATTTTTCTCAAAAATGTGTTAATATTAGTCATTTTTGATGAATTTTTACAAAAAATTTGTTGTTGAATTTCTCAGCGTTTTGAACCTAGACAAGAGTGGTGAAGGCGTTAATGACTTTCAGATGCTATCACCCATGCATGGGTGCTAGTGACCTTCTCTAGATGCCCCAATCGTGCTTCTAGTTTCGGTGTCCCTAAAGCTTGGGTGGAGTCCAAAGTGATGTAGATGGTAAAATTGATGTGCATTGATGTTATAGGTAGATGTGTTTACATATGTATGATGTTCTAACATTGTGTTTGTTATTCTTTTATGGTGTGTACAAGGACATCCATTTGAGAGAGTTTTATGGTGGCCGACATTTGAGTACATTGCTAGAATTGGGGTTTTCAGATGACGAGTGGGATGTTCTATCTTTGTGTCGGCATGTGGCACATAACGACATAGTGAGGATAAGGGATGTGCCCCATAATATGCCCATGATTACAACTTTGTGTGAGACGTGGTGTGTAGATACACACACCTTTGATTACCTACGGGAGAGATGGCAGTTACTCTAGAGGACATGTATCGCATACTTCACCGCCTATCGTTGGGGAGAGGTTTCGGGTGATGTTCATGAATGATGAACAGAGACATATGATGGCTACTAGGTGGTATTTTATGGGGACCCGAGTTCATATTGAGGTCCATAGTAGCCTTGATGCTATTATAAGATCGGGGTTCCACGATTGCGAAGTTTATTGCCATGGTGATTGCTTTGTCGATTGCGGTGGAGGGTGGTAGTATAGGAATCTTGTATAATATGCATGACATCTACTATCAGATAGAGGAGGAGATCATGTGGTACGTGTGGACACGATGTGTATTGGTCCACTTGTACTAATTAACTAAAAATGTGATGTAGATACTATAGTTAATCTAAGTTATGAACAACTGTAAATAAGGTAAATGAATGTTATAAATAAATGTAAAGATGACCCAAGAAACTATGAAAAAGGAAATGCTAACCCTAATGTTCAAGAGAGAAGAGGAAAGAACTCATTTGAATAGAAGATACTCGCGGGATTGTGTCACAGAGGTGACTGGAAAATCTGGAAGCAAGAATGATTGTGTATGAGCTCCAAAAAGGATGGATCGAAATATCTAGATGGACATGAGTGCTTATAGAGGGACTGGGGCGCCACGGGCACTCGGTCTATAAAATGGGCATCGTGGTCTATAAAAAAGCTCTAAAATTGATCTTCATAGGTTCGGAAGATGGTCTGAAACCCTCATTTTATGTTGCATTAACTTCGTTGCCAGATATTATGGATTTCGTTGATATTCCAAGATGATGAAAAGAACTGCAAAAGACCAAGAAGGAGTATCAAAACCATAAAAAAATAAGAATGCAAATGAATGGGTTAGAATGACCTCAGTTACAACAAAGTGGGCTTACTAATTGAGTGTTACACTACATTTCAGACCCAAATGTAGTTATGGTGAGTGTGTGCATAATGTGCCCTAGGTGCTCTTGTGTCAGTTGCACTTTGTGAAGTAGTGAGCAATAACTAGATGTAGAAAATGTAATAGAATGTGTGCATGGAATAGAATATAATCCTTCCCCATGTTGTGTGTGATGCTAGATGACCTAGCCTTGTGCCTTGTGATGGAGCTATGTGGATGTAAGTGATCTCCAATGCAATAGATGGATGATAGTAGTGACTAGTTCTTGGTCCCTCATTATGGTCTCATAACTTTATATTTATAGGGTTCTCTTGATCTAATTTTTAATTAACCCCGAAATGGCTGACCACCAAAAATATAAAAATCTAAAATGGCTAGAAAGATCCCAAAAAGTGGTGGGAAATATAAAAAGGATCTGGGGTACCCATGGGTGCCCCACTATCTTGGGCACCCCATTCGAGGCTAAAATAATAGAAGATGACTGAAACAGACTGGGCATGCAGTGTAAGAGGTCGGGAATGATGAAATAAAATAAAACAAGATGGCCAAAAGATGGGGGTTAATTAGTACTTTCTTCACTCAAGAACCTTCTAAATAGTAGTATGAGATTGGGATTAAATAATATCTAAAGTGCATGATTTTGTGTCTCGCATGTACAAAGATATTTATAGATTTGCATAGGAGGAGCATGAGCGTGGTATTGGAGTTACCACATTGTTACATGCATGGGCTTGTGAGCATATTGTGGTGCGAGGCCGGTTGGTGGACCACGATGAGAGTGGGTGAGGCCTGATATATTTGTTGGGAGATGGGTAGGTGTTCATGGTAAGAAGATGGACACATATACCTATAGAGTGATGATAGATCAGATGGGGCCTAGAGGTCATGATATGGAGGCCATACTGTACATGGTAGGAATCACATCAATGGGTTTTATTTTGTTTTCAGTCTTTGTAGATATGGTGGGAGCACCATTAGGAGGAGGAGTAGAGGGGAAAGCACATGCCTCCGATAGCATGACAACAATGATAACAGAGCATGAGTATTTGTTATAGTGATACTTGTGATTTGTTATATGATCGATTATTATTGTTATCTAATTCATTGAGTTATGGATGTAGGTGATGCCTATTGGTCATTGATTTTGGACACATCCATCCACACATTGACATGGAATATGTCCACCGATCTACTTATGGGTGGAGGTATGTTAGAGCGTGTGGATGTTATTGTGGGTGAGCATGCCCATTTGTTCGAGCCAATGGCGATAACAACAACGATGTGTACCATGCTACTAAGTGAGAGGGATGAGGCACGTGAGGAGACACGATGAGCTAGAGAGGCTACGGGTGGAAGTCCCCTAGCACATGATGTATTTGCGCAATTTTTCGAGTTATAGGGTCACTTTGCAGAGCATTCGATGGAGGTGACACTATTTCATAGGCAGGTGGAGATATATAGGGGCTGCGATCAACAACATAGAGTGAGTAGTGAAACTTCTTCTTAAAGCTCTTCCAAAGGGCGAGATAGTGATAGTGATGACAATATATGATATGTACCATCAGTATCAATGTAGGGGGAGTTGCCCCAAGCGAGAAGATGTTTTATAACTATTGTTGTGAACTATATATATATGGCCTTATTGGCATATGATCGTTGTATTTGATGTTTATTGATGTGATGATTGGGACTTGTATCTTGATGTATGATGCATTGATTATTGTTGTTATATGTGATGTTGTGTTGAGTATTGTTTGTATTTGTTGAATTGATTTGCAATGGGTAGTTGTTGATATTGAGTAATGTGATTATAGATAGATAAATGATGATATAGCGTATATGATGATAGATGATGTATGTAATGTGATTGCAAAAAAGTGGATTGTATGTATGAATAAAGTTGTGATGAATGATAAAGTAAAAATGAATAATGTGTAAGAGTATGAGATGGTCGTAATAGTGTAGTGAAGTGCATGTTATATGATGATGGGGGAGAATAACGATTCCCCTAGTGTATAGATGATAAGGTTAATTTATATAAGACCCCTCAGTAGTCAAGAATGAACCGTAAAGAAAGAGTGTGTCATCGGGAAGTGATATGATAGTGTGCACGAGATAGATTGATTGATAAGGTATGTAGCACAAGAGATGAAGTGAGGTTATTATTGTAACATATCCCTCAATAGTCATGTAAGAACCGTGAGAGCATCATCGCGCGGGGGTGTTAGGTGATAGAAATCACCTACCAAAGACCAAGCCGGTGTGGAGCGGTGGAAGCATGTGGAATGAAAGCAACATGAGTGTATGAACCAAATTAAATGTCATGTGGAATGGTGCCAATGATGGGTGATAAAGTGAAGATGTCGAGGGTTGTGGAATCCAATGTGTAGTAGTAGCATGACGTAATGGATGAGATGGTGCAGCGGTGGACGGATGAGATGGAGAGCACACATGAGCAACAACTTGTGGTGGTGAATGAATAATAACCTTAGAACTAGAAGAAGGAGATAAATTAACTGGAGTAACAACACACTGCGTGGGAGTCGATACATAGATCGCTCATGAGAGCAAGAGCCAAAGGAAATGACACCCTTATATTCTAATTGTTGCAAGTGATCACGAAGGGTGTAATAGTCATTGTCACAATGGCCATTGATACGATGATAGTTGTAGTAAGGTATATCACGCTGGCATTGCAAGCAATGAGGTGGATGATGTTGATTAGAAGGTAAGTGAATAAACTGCTTGTCAAGTAAGGTATGTAGCACATCATGGCCCGGTCTAATGTGATGAGAAAAGTGTAATGGTTCCCATGAAATAGGTGTAGAAGTTTGAGGTGTAGCCCGACACGAGAGGAGGAGATGAAGGACGCTTATACAATGGAGAAGACTAAACTTTCTTGTGAGGTGGAGGAGATGGATAACGTGAAGTACGCTCAACATATGGGACTGTAGTATAACTAGATGATGTAACAATAACAATGATAGGAGGAGGATCTATAACATGTGCAACAATGAGATCTTGTTCTAGATCAATGACCTTATAGCATAAGAGTGTGAATGATTCACATGTGTCATATTGCAATCATTGTTTTAAAGTGGGAATCAAACCATGACAAAAAATGAATTGCTTCTCTAAGTCAATGGGCTAGAAGACTAATTGATGCATGTAAGCATTGAATCACAAAATGTAATCAATGATAGGTTCTATTTTTCCTTGATGTAAGCTAGGTAGATGATCATATGTGACTCTAGGGCCATTTTTGAGTATGAAGCGACGAAGAAAAGCTTCTTCCATCTCACAATAGTGACCAATAAATCCAAAGGGTAAATGCATGTACCGTTGGAGAGCATCATCTGTAAGACTATAGTGAAAGGATTTGAGCAACAATCGATCATTATAATATGAAGCCATAGTTATATGGTAATTTTGAGATGAAAATATGGATTTCCAATACCATCAAAGCATGATAATGCTAGGCATAATGAAATCCTTAGGGAATGTTGAATTGTGAATCTTTTTTAGAAAAGGATTGCCATGTAAAGAATTGTTATCGAGTGTGAGAGATTGACTGAGATTGTAATTGGCCAACAACATGTATGAGTGATAAGATGTCATGTGAAGGAATGGCAGAAGATGTGAGTAGTGTATTAAGTGGTTGAATCTTTCCATTATGAGTAATCGTAGGGATGTCAAGAGAATAAGTAGAATATATCAATGCTAAGGGCACACTAGATATAGGTGCCGAAAAAGTAATGGGTGGTGAAGTAGTAGGACTAGCATCGAAATATTATTAGGAGATGATGTAATAGAAGGAGATGAATCATGCATGTTATTAGAGAAAATCTCAGAAGAATATGAAAGTAGAGTGGGGATTCACATTCAGCAATATGCAAAGAAGTAGAATCATGACTATCAGGTGCCTCATCAAAATTGAACAAAGATTCAGATGTAAGGATTTCATTAAGTGTATCATCAACATATAATGAAGGAGGAGGAGAACTAGTATGCGATGCATCATGAGAAACATTTTTAGAAATGGAAGGAGTATGATATGCAACTAAATAATCATCCTAACTAGTATGAGAAACATAATCATGCACATGTTTATTGTCTTCCTGTTTGTTAGCTAAAGCATTATCATCAAGATTAAGCATGAAATTAATAATAACATCATCTAAGTTCTCATTAGAAATAATAGAAGGATGATTATGGCTATTTGAATAAAAATGTCTACACCAAATTTTTTTTTGTTGGATTAGAAAGAATGCTAATGGTAGAATGATCAAAGCTAGTAGGAACATTGCATTCATTAGCTAAGAGTTGTCTTTGAGTATCATCTGGAAGAAGCTGTTAGAGTAGGTATTTATCTTAGCTCATGTTCACCTAGGTACTTTATTTACCTTTATTGTATTTATCCTCACCCACTTATGTGTGTGGATATTTCTTTTATCTTATTTAGATATTAGGATATATTATTTAGTTGTTAGGTATAGTTCTTTCCTTGATCTATGTTATTGACTATATCGTGATGTCTAGTTTTCTCCTAAATCTATGGTCGTGTTCCATTAAAATCCTTAGCCCTTAGTCATATGGTATGGTCGTATGAGGGCTTAAATCTTGTGATTCCTACTAGTAGGTGCTTAAATCTAGCACCCTTTAATTTTATTTGTGTGGTGGAGGCAACAACATTCTATTTTGTTTTAGTGGCGGCTAAAATAAATAGCAAGAGAAAAATACTTGTAATATAATTATAAAGTGCCAAATATGGAGGAGTGTTGTAATCAATTGTGGATGCAATTTCAGTGAGCCCGACATCCTAAAATTTTGGGTGTTACACTCTTCTCTATCATGGATTCTGAGAATGACATGATTTTCTATGAAGTATGTGGACTTTAAGAGGATATTATAAAATTTGTGGAAGAAAATAGATCACTCAAGAAGTGAAATTCTCTTCTAAAACCACTCATTCATGATAAGGATACAATAATCCACTCCCTACAACAACAAGCCTACAACATCACCATGATATTGTGGGACAGTCATATCCATGCTCCTAGTCCACTTGCAGATTATTGCTCCCTGTACCCACCGACATTGATCCGTTAGTCTTTGAGCTTATTCTTGCTTTTGATGTTTCTAAACCCGTGAGGCTTGTTGTTGTATGCTCTTCCACATCTTTTCCTATTACAGTACCGCATGTTGTATATCCTATTTATGCTCAATTTGCATGGCCTTTTTAGAAGCATACCACTTCCTTCGCTATTGCATGCTCCGTTTTATGGGTTTCACTAGCAGAGGTATTAACAGACACTCACAGGGTATTGTTTCCCCTCTTCCACATGTTAAGTTGAATTCTCACGTTGACATTGGTTTTCATGTAGATACTTCATTGGGCTCACACATTAACATAGCTCATTTGTTTGTTCACTCAACTATTTTTGAGGATCATGAGCAACACATGACTTCTACATCTTCACTCAGGCTTTAGAAACCTGAGATTTCAACTATCGACATGATCAACCTAACACACATTTTGATGTTATTTTGCATACATCCATTGTGCATTTTAAACCAAGTCATATGAAAACATCCTTTTCATCCATCCATGTTGATTTGGGGTGGATATCCGATCACTCATGGAGGCGACATAGGCATTCATTTAGAGGACTCTACAGGTGTGTCTCCTCCACCATTCGGCCTCTTACTCCAATTTCTATACCTTCCGCATTGTGATGCTTCTTTTTTTTGAGCATTTTTCTTTAGCTTGAGTGTAGTGTATCTCTCTTGTTTGTCGAGAGATTTTGTGTCGTATTTTTGACACTTTTGGCATGTTGACAATATCTCTTGGGGGATCTATTTTGGTTTAGTCTCGGTGTTAGTTTTTTAGTGTTCGAGTAGTTGTTTTGACAACTCATACAGATTTTTAGCGTCCCTCCACCCATTCAGCAGTATGGGAGGGTGTGGTGTTGATCCTGCTTCTTTGGGTTTTGTGTCCTTGCCTTGTTACCTTGGCTTTTCTTGGATCGTGACACTCTTGATTTTGTGTCCTTTCCTTGTTACCTTGGATTTTCTTGGATCGTGACACTCTTGATTTTGTGTCCTTGCCTTGTTGCTTTGGTTATTGTTCTTGGATCGTGACACACCTATTTGCAACATAATTGATCAAATTATGTTTGGTGTTTTTTGCACTTTCGACATCACTCCGTTGTGATCTCCTTATATGGATTTTTTTGGTGAAGCCCGCAGTGTCGCTTGTTTTTGAGTTTTGTGATTGAGCAATGGATTCGCACCATAGTACACACCAAACTTCAGCATTTTATGAGTTTTTGAGATGAGCTTCTTAGGATGCCTTGGAGCGGGTTTTTACTCTCTTTACTTTGTTGTTATTCTTGGTTTTAAGTACCTTGCGGTGTCCATTTTTCCTAGTTATTGTACATGAGTACCTCATCGGGACTAGTTTCGGGACTCACCGTGGACATGCCACTTCTATTTTAGCCCCTAGCTTCACTTGAGGGGGTGTTAGAGTAGGTATTTATCTTAGCTCATGTTCACCTCGGTACTTTATTTACCTTTATTGTATTTATCCTCACCCACTTATGTGTGTGGACATTTCTTTTATCTTATTTAGATATTAGGAGATATTATCTAGTTATTTGGTATAGTTCTTTCCTTGATCTATGGTATTGACTAGATCCTTGATGTCTAGTTCTCTCCGAAATCTATGGTCTTGACTAGTTCTTTGATGACTAGTTATTTCCTTGATTTATGGCTTGATCTATGACCTTGACCGGTTCTTAGATTGTTATTCCTTGCCTATTTAAAGGCCCATTCTCATGTATTGCATTGAGCTCCATAATAATATATGATATTGTTTCTCATTTGGTTTCAAAGGATTATGTAAAGTTATTCGCAAATTAGTTTCATCTTATTGATCGTGGTGTTTGATTAGCATCTATGTTCTTGGCTTAAAATGTACGATCTTGTTATCATTCCTTTTAAGAACAATGCTTTGCGATATAGAGCGGTAAGTTCAACTATGGTTGTTTCATCATAGATAGGATTGATACTCACATGAGGCATGAATAGCTGAGAGGAGAAGAGTTATCCTTAGCCATTAGGGTTTTAGTGGATCCTAGGGCAAGTAGTTCTAAGCTATGGGTTCACCAAAATGATTCAATAAAATCTAAATATTTTATTAAAATTTGAATGCAAAGATCTGCTATAAATGATATACAATGAAATATAAATGCTAACAATTTATTTAATTTTAACTATGAAAGGAAATGAGAGGGGTAAGGTACTTATCTTAATTTTTCTTATCCCACAACGAGTATAGATTGTACAAAGTATGATGAAAAAGAAGCATGCATAAATACAACGAATGATAGGAAAATGCAGTAGAGGTGGAAATGGTTGGATTGGGGTACTGGAGAGGGACATGGGCACTCACGGGCACCCTAGACCAGTTTCGGGTGCTGTGTCTTTGGAAAAGGTCATAACCTAGTTTTGATATGGTCACTAGGGCTTCGCACTTGTTTACCTTTGGTCACTTGTATGTTGCACTTGGATCACCAAGGTACTTGTAAACCTACACACAAATATCCTCCTATAAAACCCTAAAAAATACATCAAATCCTAAAATTAAAGATGCAAAATGAAGGGTCATACTATCCTCGAGTTATCACGATGGTGAACTTACGACCGAGCACCGCACTACATCTCGCACTCCAATGTAGTTCTATGTGCTCGTGTGTTCAATATTTCTCCTAGGTCACCCTCGTACCAATGACACCAAGATAACAAGAGATAACAAAATAAAATGCAAATGTGTGGATGAAATAGAATGAAATCCCCTTCCTATGTAGTGTGTATTCGAATAATGTTCCCAAATGCAGTCCCTTGATGTATGTAGATAGTTATCCCTTCATAAGAATTGTTTTCCCTTATAATGGTATATATGTTGTGTTTATATAGGGATCTCTTGCTTAAACTTCGACACTAATTACGACATGTTGAGAGGGAAAACTAAAAATACCGACCTCAAATGTCAAAAATAAGATCAAACATAAAAGGACATGGGCACCCAGGATGGACATGAGCACATGGTACTAGTGTCAGTCCTAGCTGCTAGTGTCAAGAGAGAAGTGATGACAAATGATTTAAGACTAAACAAAAAGGATCCCTATGACCTAACCATAATTGCGTGTATGAGTGACAAGTGTGAAAGATAAAAGCAATAGAAATCAACAAGACAAGTTGATGGACTATGGAATGGGTCATCAGTGAATATTTTTCTTCCGCTAGATCTATATATAAAACAATATACTTGACGGTATAGTAAATAGTAGTAAGTGCGTGATTTTGTGTCTACAACTATTTTTGATGGACATCACCCTAATTTGGAATCATCATAGAGACTTTAAATCTTTTGATTCAACCATAAGTGTTGAGAATAAAAATACCTTATAGCCATTTCACAAAGGAGGAGATCAAGGTCATTGTTTTTGTTATGAAAAGGGATAAAACTCCTAGACCGGATGGCTTTTCGACATTTTTCTTCCAATTATATTGGGAAATTGTGAAGAAAGAGGTGGTTGCGAGTGGTTTAAGAATTTTTCAGATCTGGTAATTTTCTCAAAAAATTCAATCATACTTTCATATCTCTTATACCTAAAAGTTCGGAGCTAAAGATCTAGGAGAATTCAAACCCATCAGTCTATGTAACAATGTGTATAAAATAATTTCAAAAATTTTTATTTCCAAATAAGGGAGGTTATCAATAACTTTATTTATTCTAATCAAGGTTCCTTTGTTCTGGGTAGACAAATACTGGACAACATCATCTCCATACATGAAACTATCCATTCCATGGAAAAATCCAAGTGGGAAGCCATGCTCATCAAATTAGATATGCAAAAATCCTATGATCGGGTATCATGGAATTTTTTGTTCCTTCTCTTACACAAGTTGGGATTTGATCCTCACTTCATCAAGATGATTCAAGCATGTATCTCTACACCCATGTTCTTGGTCATCATCAATGGAAAACCTCATGGATTTTCAAAGCGGAAAGGGGTCTTAGAAAAGGGGGTGTTATCACCTTTCCTCTATATCATTATGGAAGAATCCTTGAGTAGACTATGCTCAAAAGCAAAAGGTGAAGGTTGATTAGAAGGTGTTAAGGTAGCTAATGGTGTGGATAACTAGTGCCTTCAACAATTTTTGGATGAAACGATTCTTCTTGGAAAGCTTTTGTTTAGAAGATCAATCATTCAAGGACATCACAAGAAAGTATGAGGAAGTTTTGGGCCAAAAAGTGAACTTTTGAAAGAGTTTTTGTTTCTTCATCAATTTCAATGAACAATAACATAACAAATTAGCCAATATCCTATAGTGCAACATAAAGTCTCTTCTAGATAATTACTTAGGAATGCCACTTTGTGGAAGTAAGTTGGATGACACAAGCTGGAATAAAGTTATTGAAAGATTCCAAAAAAATAGCTTCTTGGAAAGGATCCTTACTATCACAAGCTGGAAAGGCCCAATTTCTTCAAAGCTCATTACAAAGAGTCTCCATTTACACAATGTCAATCTTCATTATTCCCACCAAAATCAAAAGAGCCATTGAGAGCATCCAAAAGATATTTTTATGGTCTGGTTTAGAGGTCAAGTCTAGGATTCCGTTGATAGCCTGGGATAAGGTCACTAAACCAAAAGACAAGGGAGGTCTTGGGTTGAAAAACTTGCAGATGATGAATCGACTCTTATAGCCAAAATAGGGTGGAGAATGCATAAAGAAGAAGGTACTTGGATTGATATTTTAAAGGTGAAATATTTGCGAAATGTTGGCAGCACTTTTGTTTCTTCTCCGATCGGAACTTTTGAAAGGATCTATTTTTGTAAGAATATTGTTTAAACCAGAAGTTGTTGGTTAAAGGCACAAAGTGGAATCTAGGGAATGGCACAAATATCAAATTTTGGGAGGATCCTTGGATCAGAAATAAACCCTTAAATCTTGAAGAACCTTGGATGAACCTCTTCCAATTTTACAGAAAGAATACAAAGAGAGAGGGTGTGTGATTATTAGACATATGAGAGAAGATGGCTACAAATAATTCCTCCTCCGAATTACTCAAGTCCTAAATTCCCTTTCAAAGTCATAAATAATGAAATAGAGTTATGCCACATCCCTCATAGAAAATTTCAGGATGAATTGATTTAGAGGAACATGGATTTCAGGAATTATGAGGTGAAGTTTGGATATTTGTTGAATTTTGAGAAAATTGAAGCTAGTGGGTATTGGAAGAAAATATGGAATAAAAATATTATACCCAAAATTAATTTCTTCTATTAGGAAGTGGTCCAGAAGAAAATTTTGATTATGGAAAAACTAAGGAAAAAGGCATGATTCTCATTAATAGGTGTAGTCTATGCAAACTTCAAGAAGAAACCACCAATAATATGTTCTGGAACGTATATATGCTTACGGGGTTTTTCAAGTAATTCTTGAAAAGTTTAATTTGCAGAAGGTCCTTCTAGGGGATGTCTCTAACCTCCCAGAGAAGTGGGTTTTCAATTTCCACCATGAAATTATCAAAGAAATATGGAAATGCGTTCTTCCACACACTTTATGGGGCATTTGGGTGAAAGAAACAATTGGATTTTTTGTAATCAGTGCTCTAGTTTCAAGAAGGTAGTGAAAAAAATCAATCCAGACTCTTAAAGATAATAAGTAAAACTTCAAAGGTAAATCCTCAAAATACTTCCATGATTTATAAATTTCCATTATGAATAATCTAAATATAAGCCCCACTAATTGGGATAATAGCAAAGATATGGAGGCGGGGAAAAATGTCAATTGGAGATGCCCACCTAAGGGTAGTTTCAAACTTAATTTTGATGGCTCGGCGAATTAGGGAAGGGCATCTTTGGGGGAGGGAGGTTAATTCGGGATCATGTTGGTGTGATCCTTCAAGTATATACATGGCTAATGGGTAATCATTCAAACAACTACGCTGAAGCCATGGCCATGTTATGGGGTATTGAGCTATGTGCCACTATGAATATCAAGGTACTAATAATTGAAGGATATTAACTCAATAACATTAACTTAAAAAATGGGGTATCGGTTGGAAACTCAATAACATCATCACCGAGGCTAGGCATCTACTTGCATCATTTGAAAAGGTGGAGATTAACCATGTTTATAGAGCCGGGAATAAACCTGTTGATGGATTGGCTAATTATGACAATGAATTCTTTGGAAAAGGTGAGTTGGTAGGGAGATATAATTCCATGGAATAATATAAGAAATTTGGTTAATGATGACAAGACATCCCATGATATGGAATGATAATCCCCGGGATTTGAAGGACTGGCCCGTGGGAAGGTGAATTATTTTTTGAAAAGGGGATTTACCCCCAATTTGGGTTTAATCCTTCATTTTTGGGCTTGCAGTTTCATTCTTCTTCGACTTAACTTGAGAACAGAGCACGTGGTTAAGCATGGGCTATGGTAAATTCTAAACCGAGTTGATGAATTATCTCATATCAAAAGGGATTCCACACTTTGTGGAGGTTGTTGCATCGAGGGCGTTTCTCCAATTACATCAAGAAGCTCCAAGGTAATGACCCTCAACTTTCTATCGAATTTGGTAATGCTTGGGATGGGGGATGTGTAAAAATGAGGGGTATGGATATTTTAGTCACTGAATATTCTATAACTTGATCAAAGGTTTATCTATGGAAGGTCTCAAACTCTTTAAAGATAAAACTAGGTGAAAGCATGAAATATCCACTTTCTTTGGCCCTGATGAGAGAATCCTCATGTATGATGATGGTATTATGAGAAATTTCCTCCCTAAGTGTTGGTTTGATGTCTATCTTGTGGTCATGAAGTATCTTACATTAGAAGGAAAATTTAGAAAGATATTTTCCTACCACTTGTCTATCCTCAACTACCTTCATAGGAATCAAGCTATGAGTTTTCCATTTTCTCCTCATATCCCTTACTTCTTCTATCAATGACTACCAAAATGAAAAATTGGATACTCCTTTGCATCATGGGTTGATTCTTCTTTTGTTACAAAAGGTAAGCCCCTACTTCCTCCTCAACCTTTAGATCACACTGGAAGCAGACTCATATAATGAAACCCTCGCGGAACATATGAAACATAGGAAAAAGGGGGAAATGGGACAACTGGATGGCATAGCAGTTAACATCCTCTGTAATATGAAACAAGGTGATAAAGACGGTGGGGAAAGTGTTGCTAGTAAGGAAAGGGACAAAAACACAATGGATCGGGAGGATCGGATTCTACGGATAGAATCCAAAAATATTGTTCAAGAAGTGAGGGAGTGTCACAGAAAAATTGAGGTGTAAAATAAGATAATAGGTGGGTTGAATGCAGAAATCATCATGCAAGAACAAAGAATATCCATTGACAACACCAAATTTCCAAATCTAGAGTAGAGGAAGGAAATGGTAAAATGTGCCTAGAGATGAGCGAGTTTAGAGGAAAATGATATCATAGAAATGGATGGTAAGGCTCATGATATAAATACTCATAAAAAGGTCACTATTTCATGAAAAGATGAATGGGGGCAGCCATGGATAGAGGGCCTAGTGCGAGAACTAGAAGCAGAGCATCCTTAAGCAAGGTGAACTGATGGAGATCCTTTTGTTGCACTTAGGTCTTGGTTATGTGTTAGGTTTTATCAATCTTGATGTTATGGTGTTTTTATGTATTTTTCTAAAAAAATTCATGACTATGTAGACTCGCTATTGGTCATGCCCTATTTTGGGTTCAGACATGTTGATCAAGAGTGTTTGACTTTGTGTACCCGGTCTCTTTTTGGTGGCTTTGGTGTTATCTAGTCTCTTTTTTGTATAATTTTTTTTGGGTCCATTCAAAACCAATTTTTTTACATTATCTAAAAAACACATCCACTCGTGCATGCCCACAATGATGTAATGCAATTTCACAACATCCAAATGTAATTACCAACACATGCTCAAAAAAGTAATCAAGACACAACATTGTTGCAACTAGGGATGAGAGGGTACATGGAAATGATTTCTTATGCAAACACCAAGCAAATGAGTAACTCCTAACTCATATCCATCGTGTCCAAGTCTTGACCACTCAAATAGGTACCCGATACCAAACAAGTGGGATATAGTTCTAGGTCAAGGAAAACTCTAGGAAACAATACATACAAGAGCTCAACCAATACATAAAACTTAAAGACAACACAAAAGGGTAGTTAATCTTGTTATGTAGATCCATCATATACCATTATCCAATTATCATCTTGTTTTATCACTCTAAATCATTTTATCCACATATAACTAATTATGGCTTATTTTATTACCACAAGCCCATTCATACAATACTCGAGTTTCATTTAGATTGTCATGACTCATCCAAGAGGAATAATGAGTGAAATGCCAAATTTAAATGATTAATTTCGTTTAATAATCATGGTGTTCTCCTTCATACAATATATTAAAGAAATTTCATATAAGAATTGCATTGAGTGCAATGTTAGTTAACCCCTTAATGAGTCCAATATTTTTTCTTACAATTTCACTTGATAACCATATGTTTGATACATAATATAGACATAATTACATTTTTCCTTTTAAAAATTGCCAAAATATACATTATTTATTACAAAACTATTGCATATAGATGGGAGGGAATATCGCTAAAGAAACCCCAAAAAATATATTTTTAAACACATTATACAGTCCACTAAACACTTTGATAGAGTGTTATCTTGATTCTACATCTGAAAATTTTGAATGGGAATCTAGCATGGTTATGCATTGCTCATGCATTTTAAAATTCCAACATTGGCGGGAAGACTGACTTGCTCTAGAAGTTGAAAACTCTAGCAAACACTAAGGTATTTTGCACTTGAAAGGTCTAATAAGGTCTTAAGTGGAGATTGGGTTGTTTTCACACTTAAATCTTCACCATACACTTAAGTGGGGTTTTGTATTGCTTTTCATTGTAAATCCTTCGTTGGCCCTAAAGTGTTTTCCCGCTTACAAATTTTTCTTGGAATTAAACGGAACTTATAATTACTTTTGCATAAAAATGTTTTCCAACAACGATGCGAGACCCTTGTAGATTTTAAAGATTAACGTGTAATTTACGTGACTAGTGCAAACATGCATGATAAACCCAAAATTTTGGCCACGGATAATTTAGAGTTCAAAAATCTTGGAGTAATTTGCAACTAAGTTGTAATTTTTCTTGAAGAGTTAAAAATTATAAAATACAAAGGGCACAAGAACAAATCAGGATTTGATGTTTTGGATGTAATTTACATGTAAATTGTAAACTTGCTACAAATCGTTGACACTCTACCTAATAGGGAAGATCAAATTAGGAACTCTGGGACTTTGGGAGAAACTTACAACTTACTTGTAAAATTGTTTGGAAATCAAGAAACTCCTATTTGATTAAGAATCTCAAACACTTAGCCAAAATTTGATGAAAATATACAAGTTTAGATTACAAGTTTGAATCTAAAAATTCTTAGTGGAAGGGGGTGAGTTCTCAATATAGGGTTGACTAGATATATATAGCTATATCCACACCCGATCCCATCTTGGGTCTCGATCCCTTTCCATATATAGGTATGAAGGGACCCAAACACATATATAAATCTAGAGATATAGCTGCAAGTTCCATATCTAAATAGATAATTGGGGCCCACAATTGATGACAATTGAATCCTCTCCCGAGATAACCCCTCTAGAGAGCCTCTATTTTCTCTAGAGGGGATATCCAAAAGGGTGGGAGACAAGATATAGATAAATTCCCCCTCTCTATATGGCCTCCATATCCATATATATGGGGGCATATATATAGAGATAGAGGGGAATAGATAGGGGTTGAGTGGTTAATGGGCCTCCCCCTCTCCCCTCTCCCCTCTCTCTATATCTTATATAATTCAGGGGAGGGGGCTCTATTTGGAGGAGGATGAGGAGGCAGAGGGGGATTAGATTATAAATATGCCCCCTATATTTATGGTCCAAGCATTGGGTTGGGTCCATCCATGTATCCGGAAGAAATGATTAATTCCATATCGGTTCAATCGGACCCTATATATCGTATCTTGTTTGTGATGTTATACTTCATCTCCATTAGTCAATTGTATCACATATATAATAGACCTACCAACTAATGATGTGTCGACCCATGCCCTATCAATATAAATATCTCCGGTGTTTAATCTTACTCGCCTTTAATTAAAAAAATCTATAGTTTACAAGTCAAAATTTTATAATTTTAAACTTAAAGTAAAAATACAATTCTTAGACAACTTCATTCATTATATCTCCTCCACAATACATGTAACCATGTTAATATCATGGGTTAGCTCAAACTAAACTAGCATGGATTAAACCTTATAATAACACATTTCACTTTTCAAATATTGTGAGACACACGAAGGGGATTTAAAATTGCTTTCAAAGTTTCCACAATTCATTTGACACCTTCAGAGTGTAGGAGAGGAAAATAACATTTTTACATATTTTCACAATTCATATACATTTTTAGTTTCTAGAGAGGGGTGATAATATTTTCAGATGAATCCATATTCCTTTCACATTTCTAAATTTTAGAGAGAGCCAACATTTTTACACATTTTCACAATTGAAATATAATTCAAATTTTCTAGAGAGATATAAATTACATTTCCAATTTTATAAGAGGAAGGAGACAATAACAACATCACATGATTTCATGTTTATTTTGTATTTCCAATTTCCAAAGAGAGATATAGAAGGAGAGATAAAATGTTACTACCAAGACAATGATGGGATTTTGACATGTTTACATATGATACATCTCCATTTTACTCTATGGTATAACTTTAGGATGTTTTAACCATAAAGTATTCTCGTAAAGCTCATATGGAACTTCAAGATGACGTTGCAACTAAAATGTATTCTCTACAAGGGAACAAAACTTTGATGTGATCTTGCATGAGAAAATTTTGTCTAACACTAAGGGGAGTTTGGGTGTGCTTTTGCACCCAAAGATCCCTTTCAACACTGGGAAGAGTTTTGGTGTTCATTTGTACCCAAAAAATCCAATTAACAATATGAATTAGTTTTGGCATGCATTTACATCCAAATTTTTGATCAAAATTAGGGCATATTTTTGGTGTGCATTTGTACCCAAAAGTCTTGGTCAACACCGAGGAGGAGTTTTTATGTGTAATTTGCACTGAAAATCCCAATCAACACTAGGCGAGTTTTACATGTATTTGCACCCAAAAATCATGATGTTCCACTAAGGACTAGGATATGTGTATGGAAATGGGTGATCAAAATTGTCTAAAAATCCATTTTTGAGACATTTTACACATAATGTGCTTGCATCAATAATCACTCATGTTATAACATGACTATATAATAAATTGACTACGTTATAACACACTTGCATTATCACTTGGTAATCCCAAGCCGTAATGGAAGTGCATTATA
Source organism: Taxus wallichiana var. yunnanensis (assembly GCA_018340775.1). NCBI lineage: Eukaryota > Viridiplantae > Streptophyta > Pinopsida > Cupressales > Taxaceae > Taxus > Taxus wallichiana. The sequence continues at coordinate 372,878,033 of CM031235.1, forward strand.
ACATGTTCATGTTATGCATGTCCAAAATAAAAAATTAAAAGGCTTTGATAAGACCTAGCCTTTTATCATTTCTCCACTCTAAAAATGAAACAAAGCAAAAATGTGAGTGGGAAATAGAATTAATGCATTTTGGGAAGAAATATCCTTCCGCATACCCAATCCATAGTGGTAGAAAGTCCAAGAGGTATGTTTAAACTGGATTCAGGATAATTATAGTGATTAAATTTTTTCTTTCTTACATAGTTCCTAATTCATTCAATTTTTATATTTTAGTGAATCCAAACCCTTCTCCTCAAACTCCTCCTTCACCTAAAGATCATGTTGAATAAACGCCCTTTAAAATCCTCAAACTATTCCCACACATACTTCTACTACTAAAGAAATGTTTTCGCACAAATTCAAAATAGCAAAACTTAGATTCAATGTTTAATAGAAAACCTAAGAAATATGGTAAATGAGTGTTTAATTAATAAGGGTTATCTTCTCGGTAAGATAGGAAATAGTGTTTTGTAAAAAATGATTAGGTGATGACAATATGGAGTTGTTCTAATGAGTTGCTTCAAGATTGTATGGAAAATCCCAATAGGATGGAGATATAGGGCTTGGGAAAGTAAGAGATGTTGGTTAGATTATTGTCCTCAACCAGGATCAATACGAAGGGAATGTAGACACCAATTCGTAAAATATTATAGAGGTGAGAAAGAGGATTTTGTCATGGAAGACTCAATTGTACCCCAATGTGTTTTTTTTTCCATAAGGAGGAAATCTAAAAAGAATGGAAGTGGGATTAGTAAATCCTTTTGGAGGTCAATATCAGAAGGTCCATCCTTCAATTGTATGTAGATCTATGTTAAGGGAAGATACAATTCCTTTTTAATTTGTTTATGACCCAAAATTTCTAGTCTATACAAAAGGTGCTTCTTTTCGAGTTGATGGAGATGTTGAGTATGGTTACATGGTTCAAAGTCAAATGGAAAAATAGGAGATCCTATAGACACTCAAATTTAGTATTTGCACTTTGGTAACCCTTGATTTGACTATGCACTCTTATTATGATAGACACTTCTCCATTCTCTCTTAACACTTTCTCGATGTCCATTATTTATCCCTGGTTATATTTATACATTGACATGTTGAGACATCCCGAAAATTTGATGCATAAAATTTATATAAATACATCGTGTAACTAGCTCAAAAATTCATTTAGCATTTCCCTTATCTTGTCCAGACATACGGCCTAGTCATGTCCATACCATATGGTCCTGACCTCTTTGTATAGTCTTGAAATGTCTTCCAACTACACTTTCAAATTTAATTTTTTGGGTCTTATTTTTCCTCTAGGTCAAGTTTTCTTAGATAAATCATCTACGGAACCATAAATAAGTAAGTAAACACTTCCTCATTTTATAACATCTAATTCCTAAGGCAATGAACTAGAGCACTCACTTCATACACTCGCAAAAGGAATCCAAATATTCCTAAATATTAGAATTTCACATATACAATCACTAGGGAAACACCCACATCAAGCTCCGAAGTTATAAATTAGGTCGAGGAAACCATATATCCCATCTACAAGAATAAAATATCCTCTCTCCAATTTTTTTTAGAAAGAGCCAAGTCAAAGTAAACATGGTAAAAGCAATATCCAAATTTGATTGATCTATCAACATAACATGTTAGGTGGAGAATGACATGTGGTTTGAGGCCTCTTCGGAGTAGTGTCAATGTCAGTGGTACACGGAGGTGCCAAAAAATATTCTAGTGTTTGTTTTCCAAGACTCTTAATCCATGGTTAGGTTTTGAGATGATGATCATTTCACACAGATAACTTCGTTGCATGTGTGAAAACTAGGGTTTGACATCAAAAAACAAATCTAGGAAGGAAAATAACCCATAAAGTTACATATAATTTATAATTGAGCAAGTCAAAGACTATAAAAAAATGTCTTTGATCGCATGGTATGGTTTTGGCTATTTTGTATGGCCATACATTTAATTTCAGTTCAGTTTGTGACAGGTTTCCTAGTGCTCAATTCTCCCAGTTTCTCTAGTGCACGTGATAAAAATCTCTCCAAAAATTAGATGTGGCAAGTTAAGTGCTTGTATACCTCTATTTTGTATTTTTAATTACATGTTAGGTTAAGTGGTGAATGAAAATTTTCCTTATGTAATATGAGTTGTAAATTTCAATTAGTTCGTATATTGTTGCATATTTATTAGATTTGTAAACCAAATCTAATATATCCCATACCTAATTAAATTGACCTAGAAATTTAATTTAGGGTTAAAATTTTGGTGAACCCATTTTTAATCAAATCCTTAACCTAATATAGGATACATTCATTTTGTATTAGGCATGTTGATCTAAAAATCCTAGGGGTTATGTTGTTACATATGTCTTTATTACCTTATCTTATTTTAGATTGTCTATGCTTTCCATCTATTCCTTTCCGAAAATTCTTCACCTTCCTAAATAACCCACCAACCATATTGAGGTTTCCCCTCCTCTTCATAATCAGAAAAATATCATGGCCTCTTCTCTAATGCATATAACTTGCAATCATTCCCTCACGAACCAAGCTAATGAGGTACCATCCCATGATATTGAAACTTAGAGTGAGCATTATAATGAATTTTCCCATGATGATAATAATAACACCTGTGGATATTGGCCAAGTGCAACTTGTGTCTAATTTTCATGAAAAACTTCATTAAAACCCTCAAATATTGAGCCTATTATTAAAACCTTACTTGCAACCAAATCATCATGTGATCTAAAGTCTAGTGAGGAATACCTTGTTAGGAAAACCCAACCTTATTTCAAGTTGTTGACATTTTTATTTCCACACCCGTGGTGCCTACCTCTTTGGTTACACCTCATATATCGAGGCCAAATGTCTCCAAGCCTATTCGTAACTACAATTATCACCACACATCCCATATTTACTCCTCATGGTTCACATGTTTCTTCATCTAGCACGCAAGCCCTTGAATCCCTTGTTCATACTTTACAAGCACAAATATTACAATTACAACAATGGGCATCCATTTACTCTAATACTATGGATTCTACACAGTTACTTCACAATCCACTAGCACCCGAGTAATTTCTTATCTACTACCTATTGGGTTTGTTGCTCCTAAATTTCCTATCTATGATGGAAAAGGGGATCCCACTGAGCATCTTCACTGCTCCATGTTTATTTTTTCAACTACGCTACTAATGACATCCTACTTACAAATATTTTTCCTGAAGTATCAAAGAATTCACATGATATTGGTTTTATACTCTTCCAACTCATTCTCGTGCACGTATTCACTACTTTGGAAAACCTCTTTTTAGCCCAATTCTCTATCAACATTTAGAACACAATTTATTATACACAATTAGCTCAAATATGACAAGGGTCTACTAAACCTCTTAATGCTTATGTGTTGTGTTATAAGACTCTGGTCACCAAGATGAATAGTCTATTAGCTGATAATGAATTACAAGATATATTCACTCAAATATTGTTATCTCTTTCGCAATATCTGATCATGTTTGATAAGTTTCAATCTTTAAACCATCTCTCGCCATTCCTTGAAATAACATGAGCCTATTTTGTTACATCCGGAAAATATCAAGCATTTTGTTATCTCTCCTCATGTATCTACTATTAAGTTTAAAAAAACATTCAAAATCAAGTCCAATGATGTCAAAATTACTTCTAAAGACATCGTTAATGTCATCTCACAACCTATTAAGCTACAATCATAACCCACAATTTGTTCACTTGCCAAGTCCTCCTTATGTTGTATTGAAAATTTTCTTGAGTTCAATAGCATATCTCTCCCTCCAGTGTTTTATGTTGATATGAGTAGACCTCGGGAAATAATTTTAATGCTAATGTTCATTGTGACTATCATCACTATGTCACAAACTCTATAGATAGATACCTAAAGTGTCTTCATGTTATCCAAGATCTTATCGATTCTCAATCTATTTAAAGGGATGAGCCCACTTAACCTTCCAAAGCAACCAATGATAATGTTAAGTTAAAAACCTTCAATGATTCACTTCCTAAAGATGACACCATAAAGTATTCTATGGATTTCCATAAATTTTATCATTTAGTGCCTCCATCACCTTCCTATGATCACTCCTTATATATGATGATTAGAGCAGCTTAATCATATACTATCCCCTACTCCAATCGTCACCTTTAAAATTATAATATATTTTTTTAATTGATAAGGCGGGTTGAAGGGACCCATTCCCTATAAAAATCAAGGTCTAAAACTTGAGAAGATAAACAAGAACCGTCGGGCTAAAATCCGGAAAACAAGCCTATGAAACTAAACTAGGAAAAATAGCCAATAGTCTACTATTTCCCACCCTGGGATGGGAAGAAGTCTTCAATATTACCCATTCGACCTTTTTTACTTTTCCTACTCTTTACTTCATGCCAAATGCCCATGTCAGATGGAACAATAATCATAAGATCATTGTGATTTCTGGGAAATCGGGAAAAGACTCCTGATCCGAATCTAATTTTTCAGATACATGTCCTCTTTTCATTCCTCCCATTAACTCCATGTTCTCCGATTTCCAACTTCTGAAATTTTTTACTTATTTTATGTTGTTTCTGTTGTTTGATGCTCCGAACCCCCTTGAAAGTCAAAGTAGACACCATATCCGGATTTACACTTCCCCATCCTGCTAGGAGTTGATGAGCTTTGCTTTTAGCTCCATTTTTATTTAAAGGACAACAAGCTTGCAAATGCCCCGGGTTTTTGCAAAATTTGCATCTAAAGGCGGTGTTCTCATAATCCAAAACCTGTGAATACTAAATTTTTCCAAACTTTAATAAAATATGATCTGGTAATCCTTTACTCAGATCAATTTCAACACATATGCGAGCATACGTGCACAACCCTGAGTGAGTTCTATCCAAATCTTCTTTAATAAACTTGCCCAGACAATTACCAATATTATCTAGGGCATACCATAGATGTAGAGGGAGATTTGGAAGCCTTACCCAAATAGGTGTTTTGGTAACTGAATGAGAAGTCAGATCAAATTTTGGAAACCAAGGAGTCAAATACAGACCGACATTACCCCAAAACCATGGTCCTCTAGATAGGCATCGCTGATAATCCTCGGTTTCTTTGAAATGCACAATAAAGAAACCCCTAGAATAGAGTGAAATTTCACACTTATTGGTCTAGTTTTCAAATATCCATTTATATATTTTGGTAGAGGAAGGCCAAAGGCCATTGAAGTGCCTGATCACAACATCTCGAACTAGAGACTGAAAGTATTCCTCCACCTTGGAATTTTTGATCTCTAGGGCAGGGATTTCTTCTGCCATATCGACCAAATATGCCTGGTTACCAGGAGTATATCCACCATGAGTTCCAAGGATATATTTGAATGATGTAGACTTAGAAGCAGCAGCATAGGTTTTGTTTTTATTTTTGGCTCATATCCTTTCCCTTCCGCCTCTTACTTGTACTCATCCCTGTCTGATTTGGAAGGGTCTCGACAGGGTTAGAGGGGCTCCATTCAGGCTCCCCGATGCAGCTTCCCTGTAACCCACAACTCTGCCCTAAACTCACAAGACCCATAGAGGCACCTCTAAGTAGAATGAATCTAATCCCCCCACCCGATCGTGGATTTTCTCACCGATCTCACAGGGGACAAAGTTCTTTGCTACCATTGTCATCTCGTTCTCTCTCAAAAACATGTATCTTTATTCCGAAGATGCTCCTTTAAAATTATAATATTGATGCTACATTTATTTCTAATATATTGTCTATTCTTGTTTCTATTAACCACAAAATGGTATGAAGTGTTTTAGTCAATCCACACAATCAAGAAAATGTTTTGTCTCTTATATTGCTTCAATCTTTCAACATTTCTACTCACAATATTATATTTGATGTAAATCATGCTACCACTTCATTACTCTATACCCATCACCGTTGGACCCATAACTACATCAATTTAATTTTTGGTTGCATCTTATATTATTTCTAGTGTTGCGATTAGGTCTCTATATGATTGAAAATCAACACGTGACCTTTAGTCACACTCAACTTCCCGAGGTCATGTCAGACAACCGATGTGGAATATTGTAGGGGTGTTGATGGGAAACTATAGGAGAATCAGGGACTAAGATTGGGTAGTGTGAATTCCTAGTAGTTGAATTGGTCAAAGGGGAATTAGAGGCTAAGTATGGGTAGCGTAAATTCCCTATTGTTTGATTACTTGATTTTATCTACTTACTTAAAAGAAACTAATTAAATAAAGGGAATAAATTAATGAAAGAAAACTTAACTAATCTAATCTAATATTTGGAGGACCCCGAGGATGATGATGCCAAGGAGCCCTCAAAATAAGATTAATACTGAACCCAACATGAAAGATGAGATTAGGGAGGTTAAACCCTCCAACAATAGTAAAGCTAACTAAAGGAACTTCTCCTGAACTGTCTGCGGACTTTCAAGGAACTTTTTCTGTTTCTTTTTATTTAATGGTTTAGGTCTCTTATGTTCGTTGTTTCTTGGACCTCCATTTCCATTTTGGAGTTAAGTATATTTAACTCCTAGGGTCTTATTCCTCTTTTTGTCTCTCTTTGGTACTGTTTTTGTGTAAATGTGCAATAGGAAATTGACAATTTCGAGCACGACAACTATACCCCAATGTCAAAATTTTCAATTTCTATCATTCCAAGATACCTCGACTCTATCTAGTAAGTCCAAGTGACCTCCTAAATAATGTTATATCATCCCCCTAGGTGATTTAGGAAAGTCCATTCATTCCCCTAGGTGATTTCAGGAGTTCATTTGCAAACTATAGGCAGTTGTAGGAAGGGCTATCACTACCTTCCCAGGACTGGATCAACCCCTGGAGTGGAATGAAAGGGAAAAATTCAACATGGAGGTGAATTTAAGACCTTATAACATCATGGAAATTATTTTGGAAGGTTTGGTGAAGTTTTGAAAGACTTGGAGCAGTCTGAGTAAAAACAGGGTTCACAAGCCTAGGCAATACACATGCCTAAAACATCTACTGGGCTTCAAAAGAAGATTCCAAGAGCTCCATATGGATTTAGAAGTAAAAAAACATCTACGGAAAGAGTATTCCAATACCTACATGATGGTGAAATCATATTTTTCACAACACCTTGGCGCACAAGATTTACAGGCAGTTTTCCTCAAGTATAGGTGGAGTCTCAAATCATAAATCTGATTTTTAGGGATCATATGGATGAATAAAGATATGAGAAGCACAAAATTGGATTAAAAATTCCATTTCCACTCAAGTATCATGTAAAATTTCACCAATAAATTCCATTGGGAGCTCAAGTTATCATCATTCCAAGTTGCCCTCTCAAAGTCAGTTCAAGAGTTAGTCAATTTTTGAGAGGACACGTGTCAAAGCACTAGGATCCTAACGAGATCCGATGTCCATGAAGTCCCTAAGGTTAGGTACACCAACCTTTTAGAATTTTTTCCATCCCCCATGTGACCTCTAGGACCCTCATGTGACCTCTATACTTGACAGTTTAGCCCTCAGTGCATTTTTGGAGCATCCATTCCCTCGTCATCGATCAAATGCCACGTGTCAGCTCTAGGACCACTATGGAAACTGATGTCCCTCATGTCCCTGAGGTCAGGGACATCAAACATGGAAAAATTTCTTAGCCCCTATGGGGAGTCTTTTGGTCACTCACGTGACCGACTTTCAGCCCCCAGGTGCATTTTTGGAGCATCCATTCCTTGCCATCGGATCAAGCACCATGTTTCACTCTAGAACTACCATGGAAACCGATGTACCTCATGGCCCTAAGGTCAGGGACATCAGACATGGAAAAATGTGCCCATCCCCTATGGGTCTTTTGGTCACCCACGTGACCAACTTTCAACCCCCAGTGCTTTAAAACAACTTTTTTCACCTTCATTCCTTGTTGTTGAATTGTCGCCACATGTCACTTTGTATTGATCACCATGGAATTTGATGTATCTCACATCCCTAAGGTCAGGGAAATTAGGGAGAAACTTTTTTTCCCAACCCCAACTCAAAAATTTGAAATTTTTTCTAAGCTGTTAGATGTTTCTCACTATTTCCTTCTACTTCTCACCACGAGAAGAAAAGTTGCAGAGAACACCTCAGTCCACCATTGCCAAAGCTTAAACCAGCTCCATTACAACACATTATCCTTCACTCCATGGTGGTATCTGTTATCACTAAATCACAACACCCTTATGTTTACACAAGTGCATATACTTGAGCTCATAGTGTGATTGGATAACATGGGTACTATCTCCAAGTTGTGGGACTTGCTACTTGAGATAGACCTCTAGAGAAAGCTTGTTCTTGCTCCTAAACTACCTACCACAATCTACTCTAATGTAGGAAAAAATAATTGTCCTAATCTAACTTTCCAAGGGACCAAGGAGAGAGAATGCATAAAAATGAAATCCTACACTACAATGGTGATACACTAGAGAAGGAGGGAGTGAGGGTAGTCTTCCAATGTGTGAGATACAGAAGCAAAGTGCACACTAGAAGGGGTGATAATAGTTCTCCACAATCTAGAAAAATGCATTCACAACAACATCTCAAACATACAAAATGATAATGGATCTCTACAAGAGAATGAGTAGACACAATATATGTAATGAAATGGAGGGGAAAAGAGAAGGCAAACAAACACAACAAGGGAAGATACATCCACGAACTCATATTTATTGCTTCATTAATATGCACAGTTCAATATCTTACAAAATAAGGGCTTAGATCACCATGCAAGGAGTCCACTACAAGGGCCTACAACACATTGGCTTCACAAATAAATTTTGACAGAGCTTTGCTACAACAAAACTACCTCCCCTTTACAATGAGCCCAACACTCCAATTTATAGAAAAATAAGAAGAGAGAGAGAGGGAAAATGGAAATCCCAAAATCTATCCTTCAACCACTTGTAAGAGGTATTAAATGGAGTGAAATGATATTCTATTGCTTGCAAAAAGGCTCCCCATACTGTCCCATGACTTGCAACAGTGAAATATGGCAGCCCATGCTTCATTGAATGCGTCCAACTACCAAATAAAACACTATTCTGAACTTGGCCACATTTTTAGGAAAATATCCATTGATCCCTCATTGAATCCAAAATTTCTTGATTTTTGTGTGTTGGTCTTGGAAACGTGATTCCAACAATGCCAATTTTGTGTGATTTCGTCGAGAAATACAAAAGTTATGGCCTTCTGAGTACGAACAACTATTTTGGGTCTGCCAGGTATTTTCTGTCATTTGACGGAATGAACATTAATTGACTAGAGCTGAATATGTTTATTTTATTTTAATATATCTACCCTCATAAAAATTAAGAAATCTAGTTTTTGTGATGCGGTGTTATCTGTAAAATTGATAAGGGCAATTTTACAGGTAACCATACCAAAATTTTTTTGGGTCCTTCGTCAAGGTCCCTCAGCGTTCGGAATGGCGTAAAATCCCTTTCGGGAAAATCCAGTTTTTCGAACTTAGTCATTTTGGTCCCTTTTTGGCTGGGCACACATTTTGTTCATGCAACACGGAAGTTATTTGTGCCCCCTTTTATTCCTTTGGCGCACCCTTTGGAATGTTAACACAATGATTGTTGCGCCTCCCCATGATGCGCCTTTCTTGCTTGTGCCAAGGCGCATGCACCGACATGTCAACAACAAAAATGTTGCACCCTTAAACGGTGCGCCAAAGTGCTCAAAATCCCATGTTGACAGTCTTAAAATTGCACCAAGGCATAGATAGTTTCTTGTTGGAGAACATACCCGCGCCAAAGGGCACAAATATTTTCATGTCGACATACGTTTTGGTGCACCCTTTGAAAATTTGGTGGTGCATTTATTACACCTTTGCTATATATAGGCGCATCTGCCCTGTCATTTTCACAATTGAAAAACACGTGAAAATTTTATTTCTTTACACCTGTCAGTGCTTCTATCATCCTCGTGTCGCATTTGTGGAACCCACTTCGTTCCTCCCAGTCTATATATCTCCGATAAGTGGCTCTTGCTTTTCTTGTGAGTTTTGCTTGTTGCTCTGCTATGGTTTTTCTTGCTATTGATTAAATATATAAACCTAAGTGGCTTCCCCAAAACCAGTCTTCCCCTCCTTCCAGATCTGCTAGCTTGGAGGGCTTTGTCTCAAAAATGAAAAATGAACCCAGATCTCTTTGTTATGTTCCCCTCACTATCGAATCATGTCGATAAAACCTGAAAAATCGCAAACTCACAAAGGAAAGAAAACCTAAAAGTTATCATTTCCACCCGCAGTTTTCTCTTGGCACAATCACCATCCTTGTTACAAAAAACACAGTCACGCCAAGAGGGTGCACTGTCCCTAATTACAACATGAATCCTTCCTGCACCAAACAAAACTAGAAAATCCTTACTCAGGCACAAGGCGCAACCCTGCTTACACCAACAAAGTTTGTTATGCAATCTCTTCCTATTGCACGCCAAAGGCCTTGGCGCACATAAAGTTAGTGATACACCTTTTAATGTTGCGCCCCTTGGCGCACCAAAATTCCATGCAACATGTCCCATATCTGTGCCATTGGCACATCCTGCTCCCATGCAACACCAAACTTATTTGTGCCTAGTTTAAAACCTTATGTATTGGCATAGGCACAAATTTTTCTACAACAACATTGATGTTATGTGTAAATTTTATGCGCCCTACACCCTTTGGCACTGATTTCTTCCTTGCAACACTCCGTTTCAGTGTGCCATACTTTTGACCCTGAACTCGCAATTTTCTGCGCCCGCACCTAGAGGCTTTTAAATTGCTAACTCCTCATTTTATAAAGCTTTGATGGAAGATCTGACAACTAACATGGCTCTTTCTGCATTGGACTTCACTCCTTCTTGCAGATCAGAATTGAACTCAGATTTGCATATGTCTACATCAAGCAAAAGGCCAACCAAGTCAAAGGGTAAGGCCAAACTCACGGAGGAAGAGATGAAATACAAATATCAAAGGGTCAGAATGCCCGAGTCCTAGGTGAATGTGACCTAGACATCAGAGATTCTGAACTTGGCCACATCGACATGGAGGATTTTTGGGCCAGAACCAGGAGGGTCACAGGCAGTCCTTGGATGGACAAACTGGTGGGCAGTGGTCTACATTTCACTGGGGGAATCCCCATTAGTGCAGTAAATAATGAATTTATGATGGTGGTGGCCCGCTGTTATAACAAAGACACAAGGTGTGTCGAGAATGAAAAGGGTGAGGTCATAATCAACCTCACTACCCGACACTTCGAGATTATGCTAGGTATTCCCCACCACCGGAATTTTGTGGCTGTAAGCCAAGAAGACTGCACCAAGGCATGGGAGGAAAACGAAGACAAATGCACCCAGTTAATGAACGAGGTGTACCTAAAAAATAAAAAGGTAATAACCAGGTGGCCACAGGTTATTCACCGCAGTGACTTCTCTGAGGAACTGAGTGATACCATCACATTCCTAAGCAGGGTGTTTGGGCTTTTTGATGCCCATTACTTCCACAAATGGATGCTCAGGTATCTAGAAACAATGAATAAGAATGTGCCTGATCAGCATTTTGAGTGGGCAGAAATCATCAGCAGCACCATCTCTGAGCAGCTCCAACAACTCACCACAACGGGGAGGTTCTACATGAACTCCTACGTAGTCTATGCTACAGCCTCAGAGAGAGACTATCCAGTACTGAGCCGATGCGGGGTATGGCCCCAGGTAAAAATATACGAATACTACCTGAATTGAAGCTGGAGAACAACATCCCACAGTTCACCAAGATCAATGATGCCTTCTTCTACGACATCATCTGCCTATTGAGGCCCAATATGACTCATAGTCGAACGACCAAGAGCATAGTCATGGCAACCAAGAAGGGGGGGTTATTTACGTAATTCCCCACTTTCACCTATCTCAGGGTAGCTAACTTCTTGGGAGAGCCCACCAAGTTACCGAGGTATGCAGGCCCTAAGATGATCCTGTTGGAGCTATCTAGATAGCTCATAACATATCACGAGAAGTGCCTGAAAAGGAAGAAGGGTGGAACTCCTTTCCCCCTCACAGTGGGTAGGTACACCTACATTTCTCACACCAAGGCCCAGGAAATGTTCGCAGAGCTAGAACTGCTTAATCTAAAGCACAATTTCCGAAAAGGCCAACCTTTGATCCACGGAATTGCCTCCCAAAGGCAAAAATCGATCCGATCCACATTCCATGATTGAGGACATCTACATCGACCTGTATCACAAGGTCAAACTCAGGAGAAAGGATCACTCCCACCTGGCCCTGGCAGAAATTATTCAATATGGCATGGCCATTGTTCCAAAAGCTTTCCAAACAACCGATCAAGAAGTTGATCAGGTATATCTAGATACAGATGGGGACAACTGGCCGTTTGCCGAGATTGACAGACAAAGGCACCTCAGACCATTGAGGAGAGGGTTAAGGGCACATTACAGTGCATAGAGCATTGGTGCAGAATGAACGGCCTCATCTACCTTGGAGTAGATTTCACCACGTCCCCTTTGGGCAATGCACCTACCAGTGAAGCAATTTTCGAAGGGAAAAGGTAAAGATAAAGAGGGAGAATTGAGCTCTACTCAAGAAGAAGCTCCTAAGAGTCCTCCCGCCACACAGAACAGGTTGCAACCCTGGTACCTCCAGAGAAAGAAGTGGCGGAGAGTGTCCCAACAGGCACATCCACTCAGGATGTTGCCACTGCTACAACTGTTGAGTTTCCTTCCATCCCTTCTCCCTCTCCTCCTTCCCCTCCTCATGTGACTCAAGTGACCATTCCTTTGGTTGTATCCTCTCCCCCATCTTCTACTGTATTCCCCCTTCCTCTTCCTCCATTTTCTCTTCTCTCGTGGAGCTGCCCCCACCATTTCTTCTCTCATCTCTCAGCTCCCTTCCACTCCCACGACTACCTCCCCTACAGTGTCTCTTCCTCCCGTGAGCACTTTCTTGGCCTCTCTCTCGATGCCGCCACCAAGTGTCTCGACCCATTTCCCCTCATCCACTATAGCTACTCCCTCTTCCACCTCTGGTCCCACTCCCTTAAGTCCAGCATGGATCTCCCAGCACCTGAGTCAACATAAGAGGAAAGTCCCCATTGCACCTATGGACTTCTCTGTCATCCCAACAAAAGGGGCTAAGAAGCAAAATCCTATAACCCGCTTCTCTCAGAGTGCATCAGGAGAAAGAGTAATGGAGATTGTGTATCCCGATCCTACAAAGGATAAAAAGATCTATCCCCTATAGATTATACATAGTGATGCAGGTCACAATGGGAACGTCATCCGAAAGCCTTCAAGGAGAGGCCCTATCTGTGGTGGATTCCCTTTGTAAGAAACTTCAAGAAGTAAAGGAAGAGAAGAGGCTACTGAAAGAGAAGAATAAACATCTTCTCCATGCCCTGCAAAAAATGGGCAGTGCACCTCCTACAACTGCCACTAAAACTCCTGAGGCCCTTAGTCAGGATAAGATAAACGAATACGCCAAGATTGGTGAACAAGGCATGACAAAGATCCACCTGGAGAGACCAGATCATCAAAGACAGCGAGGAAGTAATCGTCAAGTTCACCGAGTTATATCAGAACATTGGTCGGACAAACAAGGAACTCCGGGCGATCACAGGACCTATCTCCGAAGAGCTGAACCATGCTAGGTTGCAACATGAGACATTCCAGAAGATGCTAGACTATTCAGTCAAAGATTTAGTTAAATTTAGCATCTTCAATCACCCCAAAGTACCCAGTAAAATCCTTGCTGCTTTGGACTACCAGGTCAATCAGATGGAATTTGTCCTGGAGAAGATAGACAAGGTCAAGGAGGAAGCCCTGGATGCAATGCATCAAATGGAGCAAATTTTCCTAAGGATGTCTCTCGGGATTGCTCACTCCATCATTCACCTTGAGGAAGGCAGATGAAACCATCCGGATCTTCAAAGAGATCGTCTCGTAAGGATTAGGGCTAGAAGTTACTTTTGACACTGAATCCATCAATAACCTTCTGGCCTGCCAGTGATTTTGTGGGGTACCTGATGGAGGTAGGTAATGAATATTTCAAGCTCCCCAAAACTCAGAGATGAACAGGAGACTTGCGAGGTCATCGGTGATCATACCAAGGGTCCTACCAGGATCAACTTCAGCCGATGGTCAGTAAATTCATGGAGTATTGGGCTCAATTCCACATTGCCTCTCCTAAGCAGAAGCAAGATACTCCCTTCCAACCGCGAGACGACGATGAATAGCCTTCCTCCTCTTGGCTTTATTTTGTAAATATCTAAAAGTATGTTGGTGCAAATGATGACATCATCCATGTTGCACCATGGGATGTTGTCATCCACCAAGTTGTCCCAAAAGTCAACAGTTGACTTTTAGATATTTTGTAAATTTTGTAATTAGTTGTTGGTTTCTTTTTGCCTTCTCTCTTCTCCTCCTATAAATACTTGAATACTTGTATTCAAGGGTGGACACTTTTTAGATAAAAAATAGAAGTGAGAAGAAAAGGCTTTGTACTTTTTGTAACAGAAGAAACATTAATACAAATATTAAGACTTTGTGTTGAATATGTGTGTTATGGGCATCTGATCTTTCTTATGTCAGATCTGTGCATTTATTCTGTTGGATCTATCTCTACTTTCTTGTCATTTGTTCATCAGTATTGCTTTGTTTGTTTATGCAAGTAGGTTTGGCTCCATTTATTACCAATCCCAAAACATAAACCCTCTGACCTTTCTGCTTTGGAATTCATTTCTTTTCTCCCTTCGAACCCATTCTTTCCTCGTCTTTCTCTCCATTCCTTTCTTTTCACAGTTGGAAGCACCTCTACTGGGATGAGATCCCAAACCCCGAAGGTAGAATATTGTGAGACTTTGCATGATTCATTCCCGCTAGTAGAATAAAGAATAAACTAGTTTCACTTTGTTGTCTCAAAGAGGGACTATGCCCCACACACTATTGGCTCGTGTATCCATAGATCCGCCCACCCGGATGATTTTGGACCAATAGTTTTGGTGACTCCACCGGGATCAAACAGATCTATTTGGTAAAACTGTAAAAATCACTACCTGTTTGCAAATCATAACTTTTGCTTGAAATCCAAATTTTTGCAAAAGTGATCCAAACTGAAAATTTTCTTCAGAGACTCATAGATCTGGGCCAGTTAGAGATCTTTAGTTCACTGAGTTTTTACGAAAGCCCGTATATTTCCGTAGATCTGAGATTCTGACAGTTTTCAAAAAATTCAAAACCCTTGCAAAAAGTCAACTCTAAGATCTGAAAATCAGCTTGCTAAGTTGACCGTCATTTTATCCTTGCTAATCTTTATCATTAAACCACAACCGGTTTTCAAAAAAGGATAAAATTAAATATTTAGAAAAGGTACATGCTGCTGATTTTTGTCAGAAAAATTAGAAAATCAATAGGTACAACCAAAAAGAGTTTTTTACCCCAAAAATATTACATATCTGAGAGATACACTGGCGGATGAACCATTTACTCGTAGCAGGAGAGCTCATGGAGAAGTTGATCCTACTTTTGATCTACTTCAAAAGCACAACTTCAATGTTACACCAACATGCTTCTCGTCACTGAGTTTAGTTGATCGGTCGGCCAGAAGTGTCTCACCCCCATGAAGGAATCATTCTTCACAAGGAGCATCCACATCCCTTTGTAGTGCTTTGTTGCTCAGTGGAACCATCCTCCCAGCTCATGTCCTTTTTCTAGCTTTTCAAATGGCAGTACCATGGGGAAATGCTATGGGCCCACTTGCTTTGCCACATCCTGTTCACGTGCTCCCTCATGGGAACCGAAAGAATTTCCCCAAATTTGATGGAAGCGGAAACCAAAGTATGGATTCACACATATCCGCATTCATCATGTCATGTAGTATCCTAGATGTGACCCATGAAGATGTGTCAGTTCACCTCTTTTGGAAACCTTGCAAGGACCCGCAATGGAATGGTTTCAGCATTTACCGGTCGGATCTATCACTAGTTGGGCCACATTACGGACTGCATTTGAAGAAAGGTATAAGCCTTCAGAGGACGTGTTTGTGTTACATGCCGAAGATCACTCACTTGAAGAATGAGGTCAATGAAATCATGCGCGATTTCATTTCCCGTTTCAATTCACTAATCAACCGAAGTGTCGCCTCGCATCTTTGCCGCCCACGCTTAAAAATTAGAAGTGTTTCTTTGTGAATGCCATGAGCTCAAAAGTAAGTTTTTTACTCTTGCAAGAACAAGTCACTACTCTAGTCCTCACCCAAGCTGCTACCATTCAGATTGAGGATAACTTGCTAATATCTAGCGAATTAAAACAAGAACCATCCAAGCCTAAAGCTTCAACTCCTTTTCCCTCCACTTCATCAGATGCGGCATTCCAAAAGATGGCGAATGACTTGCTCACATTAAAGAAGCAGCTAGCTCAAGCTTCCCCAGTTCTTCGTACTGGGATATCCCGTGAAGGAATTTCACTTCCAACAATGTCCCACAAAGGCCGCGTTTACCTCAACTGCTCCACGATTGGCACTCAAGGCCCCTCTGGTCAATGCTCTAGCCAAAATCAAAGAAGAGGAGAAAAATTATGAAGAACCTTCATCTCAAGGTGAAGATGACCAAGATGTCGGTGAACCAACTGGCGACTCTACTATTGGGTATATGGAATTTGACGAGGAGGAATCTAATGAAGAAGAGGGTACCCAAGGATATGCAAGTGGGCAGTCATATGCTGTTTTCACCCGCTCGCAAGGAAAAGAAGCAGAAGTTGCTGCCAGGATACAAAACGAGAAGGCCGTGTCGAACATGCCTCCAACCATTGCAAAAAGAGGTAATCCCCTTCCTGCTCAACCTCTTATTAAGTATTTTTCGAAGAAATCTTTTCCCCTATCTCCCCTCCGAATCAGCCCTCTCCTATTCCTATTAAGACCGGTAATCCTACCCCACCATCATGAAATGAGGGGCTCATTCCGTCATCAACGCAACCCTTGGCCACATTCGACATAATCGATCATGCTAAAAAGACCAAGATCCAAATGTCTGAAGCCGAATATCTTCAGTCTAACCCTGAGCAAGCTTGTAAGATTGACCAAATATATCCAAAGCCAAGCTATCATAACTTCTCAGACCTCCCGAAAGGAATTCTTTCTACTCCTCCTGCATCTCACATAAATGTTGCCTCGACTTCCGCATCAGGAAAAATAGAACCTTTCTATCTCTCCCTCCTAATCAATGGTCACAAGCTAAGCAACTGCATAATTGATTCTGGGGCTTCCGATAATGTCATGCTGGTAAAGGTCACCCATGCTCTGGGCCTCACACTTACCAAGCCTTTCGGCAGATGTTACTCCTTGGAAACCAAACAGGTTCCGTTGATCGGTCAAATCAAAGACGTGCAGTTTGCATTTGCAACATTCCTAGAGAAAAGAGTAAAGATGACTGTCCTCGTTGCCGATATTCCAGCAAAGATATGGAATTCTACTAGGGAGGAGCTTTTGTAGTGAAGTTGGTGGAGAGATTCATATGGACTGGTCTAAGGCTAGAATCCCCATCAAAGGTGTAATGCAAACATTGGAGCTGGAATCACAAAAGAAGTACTTGGTTACTAACTCCGAAGACCCCAAAGCCCAAATTCTCTTCAAATCATCAGGGATGGGAAATTATTTCTTATCTACTGAGTCTGATAAAATGAACATTCTCGTCCAAGAAGAGGATCTTAACAAGATATGGACGTTGCAGTTTGATGGCAAGTTGTGTAACTAGTGGATGCGGTGCCGGAGCTGTGTTAATTTCCCTGGAGGAAGAGATTTTTCCTCTCTTTCAAGTTGTAGTTTTTCAACACGAATAATACTATTGAGTATGAATCTTTGCTACTTGGCATGCAAGCCGCAAAAGAAAGGGGAATCAAGAACCTAAAAGTACAAGGTGATGTAGAGCTAGTCGTAAATCAAGTAAAAAGGATATACCAAGTAAAAAATGAAAGGCTCAGGCATTACCGCAACATACGGTATGGGACAACATTGAGGAGTTTGACACTTTTTCAATAAAATCCATTCCAAGAGCTCAGAACGACATGGCTGATTCATTAGCCGTCTCAGCATCCCTCATGCTCCCCACCCAGGGTTGAAAACAGACACATATACCATTGAGGTAGTTTTCCGCCCAAGTGTGCCAGACAACTCTCAGCACTGGCAGGTATTCAATGACGACAATCAACTTATTGCCTTCCTAGAAAAGGCAAAAAATTTTAGTGAGCTTCATTTTGAAGGATCCACTTCTACATGCCGTGAATCTGTTACTGATCAAGACAATGAATCAAAAGGAAGTGATGGCATATGTCAGCTCAAAGGAAATAAAATTCCAAAAGGTTTGGTTTCTCTGGAACATTTGTTCGATAGACATGATCATTTTGTCAGGAAGAAAAGGTAAGATAATCCTAACTCCTCTCCAGAGACCGAACCGGTCAATCTAGGTTCTCATGGAGTGTCCGCAGTTTGTGAACATCGAAAAATGTTGCACACCCAAAGAAAAGTGGAAGTTTGTCAAATTGTTGAAGAAATATATGGATGTATTGGCATGGTCCTATGCCAATCTAAAGTCTTTCAAGCCAACAGAGACATCCAACATAACATCTCATTGAAGGAAGGTGTCAAACCCTTTCACCAAAAACAGAGGCACTATAATCCCAAGATCTCAGGTACCATCCAGGCTGAAATACAGAAGATGCTAGATGCAAGGATCATTTTTCCTATCCATCACAAGACTGGTCACAAATATCATACCAAGATTTAAAGAAGAATGGTGAAATACGCATTTGCGTAGATTTTTTTACCCGAATCATGCATCCTTGAAGGACAACTACCCGCTTCCCATAATGGATCGGTTCTACAGCAAGAATCGATCTGGATCGAAATGTTGTCCATGCTTGATGGTTTTTCGGGCTATAACCAGGTTGAAGTCTCACCTGAAGACCAATTCAAAACAACATTCACTACCCCCTGGGGTACATTTGCCTATAGCAGAATGCCTTTTGGTTTGACCAACGCTGGTGCCACCTTTCAGCGAGCAATGGACTTCACGTTCAAAGGTATGATGGGAAAGGTTATCGTAGTCTATTTAGATGACTTAACTGTGTTCTCTAGAAGCGAAGTGATCATTATGATCATTTGGAACAAGTATTGACTAGATGCCGAGAGCACGGGATCTCCCTGAATCTGAAAAAGTCTATTTTTGGGGTCATAGAAGGAAAGTTCTTTGGGACACGTTGTTAGCAAAGAAGGGACAAAAATAGACACCGAAAGGGTTAGGGCTATTCAGGGCCTTACTTTACCCACAAGCAAGACCGGCGTTCACTCTTTCTTTAGAAAAGTAAACTTTCTCAGTGCTTCGTTCCGACTTTGCTGAAAAGACTCACCACATATCAAACATGATGAAAGGGTCGCCAACTTTCCAGTGGAGTGAAGAAGGAAAGACATCATTTGAGGATATAAAAGCCTCCATCACTCGTGCACCAGTCCTAGTATGTCCCGATTTCTCCAAGGATTTTATCATGTATAGCTATGCATCTGAGCATACTGTATCAACCATCTTAATGCAAAAGAATTCTGAAAATGTTGAATCTCCAATCACATTCATGAGCTCTCCCCTCAAGCCTCATGAGTTGAAGATGTCTCAGTTGGAAAAGCATGCCTTCGCCATTGTCAAAGTAGTTAAGAACTTCCGGTATTATATTCTAAACTCTCATACAGTAGTGCTAGTCCCTGACATGACAATAGTCAAGTCAATCTTAACTCAACAGGAGTTAGGGAGTTTGTGGGGGAATTGGATCACAAAGGTCCAGGAGTATGATCTAGATATAAAACCGACCAAGCTGGTAAGAGGCAAGGGCCTATGCCAGCTTATGGCTGAAAACAAAGATTCAGAAAACCTTGAAGAAAAGGATGATTGCATTAATGGGACACAAGACCAGCTGGAGAAAGTTGATTCTCTGCCCATGGTTCTATTTGTTGCAACTAGTGATGAGTGGTATTCTAATATCGCCTTCTTTCTCACTTACGGTGAGTGCCCAGCTCATCTAACCTCAAAGGAGAAGTGTACTATAAAGCTCAGATCAGCCAGATATGTCATCTGGGATGATGGTTTGTACAAACACGGAATTGATGGCATCTTCTTGCGATGTGTTGACAAGCCACAACAGTTAAAGTTACTCGAAAGTTTTCATGATTCAGCATGCGGTGGTCATTTTTCCTCTTCGTGTGAAAAGACACAAGATCATCTGGGCTAGGTACTATTGGCCAACGCTATTTCGGGATACAGCCACCTGGGTAGCAAAATGTGAGCTTTGCCAACAGTTTGTTGGCAAAGCAAAATTGGCTGCTTTTCCCCTTAGGCCTGGTCGTTATTAACGAACCATTCAGGCAGTGGGGAATTGACTTTATCAGAGCACTCCATCCCCAATCAAGTTCCAGACATAGTTATGTCCTAACAGCAACAGATTACTTCACCAAATGGGTGGAGGCCATACCTGTTAAGAATGCCACTTCTGAAGTTGTTTGCAACTTCATCAAGGAAAATATCATCGTAAGATTTGGCGTCCCACACAAAATCGTTGCTGATAATGCTTCCAATATTTCCTCTTGGGAAGTTATCAGTTTTTGCTATGAATATGGGATAATCTTGGCCCATGCCTCAAATTATTACCCCCAGGGAAATGGTCAGGTAGAATCCAGTAATAAAAACTTAGTGACCATCATACGGAAGCTAGTTAATGAGAATCAGTGGTCGTGGCACAAGTCATTGTATGACGCTTTATGGGCAGACTGCATTACTCCCAAGAGGTCTCTCGGTATGTCACCTTTTCAAGTATTATATGGAATCGATGCTGAGCTCCCCATTTCTACGGAACTTCCTACTCTGCACTTGGCACGAGTAATCAAAGATGAAACTTTCCAAAATTCTCTTGAAAAGAGGATCATGTATCTAGCAGAGCTTGAAGAAAAGAGAGTAAGGGTGGACAGGATCACCAAACATCAGAATCAAGTCAAGAGGCTATTCGATAAAAAGGCCAAGTAGAGGGATTTCCAGGTGGGAGATCTCGTCCTTCTATGGGACAAGCGAAGAGAGCCGAAAGGCATGCACGGAAAATTTGATTCTCTATGGAGGGGACCTTTCAAGATCAAGTGGCTCAATGGAGAGTATAGCTTCTATCTCTCATATCTGGATGGAACCGAGCTCCCACTTCCCTATAGCGGGCAACATCTCAAAATATTCAGGAAGTAGAGCTTGCTCTCTTCTTTGTATAGTTTGCTTTGGTTGTGTGTTTGTTTTTGTCATGTGTTTGCTTTTTGTTTGTTGTGTGTTCCCTGTTTTCCCTTTTGGTCGCCCTTGTTTTTGACTCTGTAGCCCAATGGATAGGCACATGTTGATATGGGATTCTCTACCCTTAAGCTTCACTTAAAGATAGTCCCAGAAAGAGCCAGTTGTTATCCTACAAAATTGATAAGGGCAATTTTGCAGGTAACCATACCAAAATTTTGTTTTGGGTCCTTCGTCAAGGTCCCTCAGCATTTGGAATGGCGTAAAATCCCTTTCGGGAAAATCCAATTTTTCGAACTTAGTCATTTTGGTCCCTTTTTGGTTGGGCGCACATTTTTTTCATGCAACACGGAAGTTATTTGCACCCCCTTGTATTCCTTTGGTGCACCCTTTGGAATGTTAACACAATGATTGTTGCACCTCCCCGTGATGCACCTTTCTTTGCTTGCGCCAAGGTGCATGCACCGACATGTCAACAACAAAAATGTTGCGCCCTTAAACAGTGCGCCAAAGCACTCAAAATCCCATGTTGACAGTCTTAAATTTGCACTTCGCTTTGGCAGGAACATACCCGCGCCAAAGGGTGCAAATATTTTCATGTCGACATATCTTTTCAGTGCGCCCTTTGAAAATTTGGTGGCACATTTATTGCACCTTTTGCTATATATAGGTGCATCCGCCTGTCATTTTCATGATTGAAAAACACGTGAAAACTTTATTTCTCTGCACCTATCAGTGCTCTTGTCATCCTCGTGTCACGTTCGTGGACCCCACTTCATTCCTCCCAGTCTATATATCTCCGGTAAGTGGCTCTTGCTTTTCTTGTGAGTTTTGCTTGTTGCTCTGCTGTGGTTTTGCTTGCTATTGATTAAATATATAAACCTAAGTGGCTTCCCCCAAAACCAGTCTTCCCCTCCTTCCAGATCTACTAGCCTGGAGGGCTTTGTCTCAAAAAAATGAAAAATGAACCCAGATCTCTTTGCTATGTTCCCCTCACTGTCGAATCATGTCGATAAAACCTAAAAATCACAAACTCACAGAGGAAAGAAAACCTAAAAGTTATCATTTCCACCCGTGGTTTTCTCTTGGTGCAATCGCCATCCTTGTTACATAAAAAAATAGTTGCGCCTAGAGGGCGCATTGTCTCTAATTACAACACGAATCCTTCCTGTGCCAAACAAAACTAGAAAATCGTTACTCAAGCAATGCAACCGCGCTGCACCAAAAAAATTTTGTTATGCAATCTCTTCCTATGCCGTGCCAAAGGCCCCCTTGGCGCACATAAAGTTAGTGATACACCTTTTTAGTGTCAGCATCCCTCAGGCACACCAAAATTCCATGCAACATGTCCCATATCTACGCCATTGGCGCATCCTACTCCCATGCAACACCAAACTTATTTGTGCCCAGTTTAAAACCTTATGTATTGGCGTAGGCGCAAATTTGTCTGCAACAACATTGATGTTATGTGTAAATTTTATGTGCCCTACGCCCTTTGGCATTGATTTCTTCCTTACAACACTGTTTCATGTGCCATACTTTTGACCCTGCACCCTGTAATTTTCCTGCGCCCTATGCCCAGAGGCTTTTAAATTGCTAACTCCTCATTCTGTAAAGCTTTGATGGAAGATCTAACAGCTAACATGGCTCTTCTGCGTTGGACTTCACTCCTTCTTCTTGTAGATCAGCAACTGAACTCAGATTTGCATATGTCTACATCAAGCAAAAGGCCAACCAAGTCAAAGGGTAAGGCCAAACTCACGGAGGAAGAGATGAAATACAAATATCAAAGGGTCAAAATGCTCGAGTCCGTGCCAAATGTGACCTAGACATCAGAGATTCGAACTTGGCCACATTGACATGGAGGATTTTTTGGCTAGAACTAGGAGGGTCACAGGCAATCCTTGGATGGACAAACTGGTGGGTAGTGGTCTACATTTTGCTGGGGGAATCCCCATTAGTGCAGTAAATAATGAATTTATGATGGTGGTGGCCCGCTGTTATAACAAAGACACAAGGTGTGTCGAGAACGAAAAAGGTGAGATCATAATAAACCTCACTACTCCGGCACTTCAAGATTATGCTAGGTATTCCCCACCACTGGCATTTTGTGGCTGTAAGCCAAGAAGACTACACCAAGGCATGGGAGGAAAATGAAGACAAATGCACCCAGTTAATGAACGAGGTGTACCTAAAAATAAAAAGGTAATAACCAGGTGGCCACAGGTTATTCACCACAGTGACTTCTCTGAGGAACTGAGTGATACCATCACATTCCTAAGCAGGGTGTTTGGGCTTTCTAATGCCCATTACTTCCACAAATGGATGCTCAGGTATCTAGAAACAATGAATAAGAACGTGCTTGATCAGCGTTTGAGTGGGCAGAAATCATCAGCAGCACCATCTCTGAGCAGCTCCAACAACTCACCACAACGGGAGGTTCTACATGAACTCCTATGTAGTCTACGCTGCAGCCTCAGAGAGAGACTATCCAGCGCTGAGCCGATGCGGGTATGGCCCCAGGTAAAAATATATGAATACTACCTAGAATGAAGCTAGAGAATAACATCCCACAGTTCACCAAGATCAATGATGCCTTCTTCTATGGCATCATCTAGCCTATTGAGGCCCAATATGACTCACGGTCGAATGACCAAGAGCATAGTCATGACAACCGAGAAGTGGGGGGCATTATTTACACAATTCCCCACTTTCACCTATCTCAAGGCAGCTAACTTCTTGGGAGAGCCCACCAAGTTACCGAGGTATGCAGGCCCTAAGTTGATCCTGTTGGAGCTGTCCAGCAACTCATAACATATCACGAGAAGTGCCTGAAAAGGAAGAAGGGTGGAACTCCTTTCCCCCTCACAGTGGGTAGGTACACCTACATTTCTCACACCAAGGCCCGGGAAATGTTCGCAGAGCTAGAACTACTTAATCTAAAGCACAATTTCCCATGCAAGGCCAACCTTTGATCCACGGAATTGCCTCCCAAAGGAAAAACTTGATCCGATCCACGTTCCACAGATCGAGGACGTCTACATCGACCTGTATCACGAGGTCGAACTCAAGAGAAAGGATCACTCCCACCTGGCCCGGCAGAAATTATTCAATATGGCGTGGCCATTGTTCTAAAAGCTTTCCAAAAAACCGATCAAGAAGTTGATCAGGTATATCTAGATATGGATGGGGACAACTGGCTATTTTTCAAGATTGACAGGACAAAGGTGCCTCAGACCATTGAGGAGAGGGTTAAGGGCACATTACAGTGCATAGAGCATTGGTGCAGAATGAACGGCCTCATCTACCTTGGAGTAGATTTCACCACGTCCCCTTTGGGTACCTAATAGAGGTAGGTAATGAATATTTCAAGCTCCCCAAAAAACTCAGAGATGAACGAGAGACTTGCGAGGTCATCGGTGATCATACCAAGGGTCTTTCCCAGGATCAACTTCAGCCGATGGTCAACAAATTCATGGAGTACCGGGCTCAATTCCACATTGCCTCTCTTGAGCAGAAGCAAGATACTCCCTTCCAGCCACGAGATGATGACGAATAGCCTTCCTCCTCTTGGCTTTCTTTTTGTAAATATCTAAAAGTATGTTGGCACAAATGATGACATCATCCATGTTGCACCATGGGATGTTGTCATCCACCAAGTTGTCCCAAAAGTCAACAGTTGACTTTTAGATATTTTGTAAATTTTGTAATTAGTTGTTGGTTTCTTTTTTCCTTCTCTCTTCTCCTCCTATAAATACTTGAATAATTGTTGTATTCAAGGGTGGACACTTTTTAGATAAAAAATAGAAGTGAGAAGAAAAGGCTTTGTACCTTTTGTAACAGAAGAAACATTAATACCAATATTAAGACTTTGCACCGAATATGTGTGTTATGTATTATGTTGGATCTATCTCTACTTTCTTGTCATTTGTTCATCAGTATTGCTTTGTTTGTTTATGCAAGTAGGTTTGGCTCCATTTATTACCAATCCCAAAACATAAACCCTCTGACCTTTCTGATTTGGAATTCATTTCTTTTCTCCCTTCAAACCCATTCTTTCCTCATCTTTCTCTCCATTCCTTTCTTTTCATAGTTGGAAGCACCTCTACTGGGATGAGATCCCAAATCCCGAAGGCAGAATATTGTGAGACTTGCATGCATTCCTACGGTAGAATAAGAATAAACCCGAGTTCGCACTTTGACTCAAAGAGGGGCTATGCCCGTACACTTTTGGCTCATCTATCCATAGATCTTCCCACCTGATATATTTTTGAACCAACATGCAGAGGATGTCATGCTCATTCTAGAAAGTCCAATTTTATGAAAATTGGAGCTCGGAGTCAAAAGTTATGGCCGTTTGAAGTTCGGGAGGTCAAACATTGACTTTTTCTCTTCATTGCGGCTATTTCGGAAAAATAGGATCTGTGTGCCCCAAATGTCCCAGACACATTCTTCCACATCACCTGATTTGGTTTTCTTGGCTCTTATGCGTTCTCTATTGACCGGGCCATGAGGGATGTTGACCTCTCGCATTCTCCGCAACGTCTGGTTCCTTTTGCAGCCTTTTCACCTTTACACGTCCTACGCATACTTTTGTCCCAACTGTCCCGCGGACCGTGTGGGCCAAAAATTTCCAAATTTTTTTATTTCCCTTTGACTTCAACATTTTCAGCAATGCACGCCCGTGCGTCCCTATTGAACTTGTGCGTTCGGGACACGTAAAACCGATTTAGTCGATTCCTTTATATTTCGGCCCAAACATGGTATGAGGAACCTTAGTACTATCCACAACCTCCGACTTGCAATGCATTAAAACAAGCCCGCGACTTCATTTATTTTTATTTTTTCAATTTTTTCTAACTTGATGAATTTTCTCCTTGGATGGGGAAGTTAGAGAGAAACCAAAGGGACCCCCAAAACATGATTTTTGGCCTTGAATCAATTCTACTTGCTCAGATTGAAGAATCGATGCATGTTATCAAAATTACCTTGAGGGGTGAATTTTGGATAATAGGAACATAGGTCACAATAGGAATACTGATCGAATCATGAAGAAATAATGAAGAACATCGTAAAAGAAGTCCAAAACTCCAAAGTGCCATAAAACCAAGAATCGAACATATCTCGCAAACCATCGCATGTGCATTGACAAACCATTTGTTCTTGAAGTTCTTCTCTCCGAAGGCCATTAAAAATATTATTCAAACCTCCAATTTGTAACAAGGAAAATTCACGGTGAAGAAATCTCATTTCTATCTCAACAAAGGAAAATTGAATTTCCGTCAAACCGTTTGTTGATGAAGAGAAATTTCTCTGAAGCATAAGAAACAAAACCTATCAAAATGTAATCAATTTTATCATGAATAGAGGCAAAAACAAGACCTATAATTTTCAAGCTTCGTTAATGGCCACCATGACATAGTAATGGAAAAAATCAGCAAGCTACCTCTCCACTTCTTAGGGTTTTAGTGGGTGAAATCGCGCGAAAATTGGAGGGAACGATTGTTAAAAATTTAGTTTCACGTGAACTAGTTTTTGTGCCATGAAGTCCCTATTTTTTAGGGATATGGAGGGCTATGTTTTTGTCTAGTATTCTTCCCCTACTAATGAAAATATCATTTTTCCACTTGTTCAGATGAAGGAATTACTCAAAATTCGGAGCGTGGAACCTTGGAATAAAACCCAGAATTTCAAGACTTGTTTTGTCACAATTTGACATTCATGGTGCACTTACTAAAAATAACATGTCTCCTTGCATAGGGATCTATTACTTTGGGTAAGCCACCATTTGAAGAGGATATGAAGAAGGTGGTAAACACATAGGGAGCATCACAGGCAAGGTCATCAAAAGGTCATCTCGGCTCACAATTCACACTTACTAAAAATAGTAAGTTACACTCAAAGAGTAGTTTTAACACAATGGGTCGTACAAGGATAATCATTTAGGGGGAAATCATTGTTCAGAGAATCCTAGTCATTTTTCACAGGGCATTCGAGATCCATATTAGTTCATTCAACTTGGCGAGTGTTCGTGAGCTAATTGGAAGGAGTTTCACAGTGTGCAAGGAGTTTGAAGATTCATAGTTTCACTGCATTAGGAGCTTTCCATTGACAAGGATCAATGAACGTCATCAAGAATGAAATCTCCTCTTCTTATTCTCTCTCTCTCTCTCTTTCTCTCTCCTCTTCCACCCAACTTTCTCTCACTTTCAAATTTTATAATTCTTTGTTTGGGTTTGTACTTTTTGATATGCCTTAAAGTCACTTTAAAGTGACTTTAGAAACATAATGTAAATTAAGTCACTTTGATTTTATAAAAGGGACTTAAATATTTTGTAGGAATATAAAAGTCTCAAGTTAGGAATAAGGCATATGGAGGGTCATGAGGAAGATGATAAGTCACCTCTCATTCTATAAATTATAACACTATTCCCATTTCAAAGGGTTAGCAATTGATCTTATAAACTCAAGAGTGCATTATACCTAGAGAAAGAAAAGGAGATAGCCATTTTATTCTAATTTCCTCCACTCTAAATTTCTTCCATTCCCACACTATGTACAAATTTTGTTTAAAAAATCAATACAAGAAGAAGGATTTTCTAGCTTTCTTTGACTAAGGGGTTTCTTGATACTTTGTGATTGATAAATTCTATTTGGTCTTGTTGTTATTTGCAGAGTTGTTTCTTCTCATGAATGCATGTGTTGAAGTTTCTAACTAGTGTGTGTAGGAATCTAATTTTTCTACCTGTAACATTAGTTCTCCTATCTAATTTCTCACTCCCCTTTCCCACTCTTCAGAAAAATTTCTCTCTTGTAGGTATTTGCAAGCTTTTCTACAGGGTTAGTGGAGTGTCCCTGTTGGATCCCCGATTGAAAGGCCACCACAGAAATCCACATTTTTATGTGCATGCATATACGGCAGCTGCACCGGTTAAGTAGAGGGACTTAGATTCCTAGAGCATTGGCAAGAAATCCACAAGTTTTTCCACCTGAAAAATTTTCTTGCCAACAATTTTTGGCACCCACCGTGGGGCAGATTTAGCAGCATCTGCACCCAATATATGACTATAAGGTCTTAAAATAAAAATGAAATATTGAAAAAAAAAAGAGTTCATGAAATTCCATTGCCGAAAGATACACTGCTGATTTTTGCACATGAATTTTCACATTCCACAGTGTCCTTTCGTGTTCCCACTACAAAATTTTCCAAAATTTGGCTGAAGGAAGATACACCAAGTTGAGAAGGTCGAGAGGTGTTGTTGATTCCAATTTCAAGGCTTTGCAAAATCAGCAAGAATGAATTAGATATAATCCATACTTCTTCTCTCAAGCCTCCTCTCCATCCAACTCTTCAAATAGTTCACTTGGAAATCCTGTCAAGACTCCTGTTGATACTCCCCCTTCAAATTCTCCCATTTTCAACCACCATTGGTCATTGAGTTCCCAGAAGAAGAAGAATTTTTAGAAGCAAGAGAATAAAAACAAATGACAATGAAAGATGAAGTAGAAAGACCTCAACCTATCATTCCATGGGGAAGAAATATAGGCTTGCTTGCTCTTGAACTTCCTCTTCACGATCTACCAATGGGTTTCCACAAGAAATTTCCAAAGTTCAAAGGTGACAATGCACAACATCCTGAAGAACACATCACTGCTTTCACAACATCATGTGGAATTCTTGGTGTCCAACATGAAGACATTTTTGTGATATTGTTCGTGGAGTCCCTCCAAGAAAAAGCAACAAAATGGTTCTACCTCTTGCCTACCCGATCCATCACTTGTTGGGATGGCATCAAGATAGTCTTGAAGAGATATTTAAATCAATTGAAGACTATCAGGACCTCTTGGTGCAATTGGCTCAAATGAAGAAAGGAGAAAATGAAACCATGAGAGACTTTATGGCTCGTTTCGAATGGTTGCTTCATAGGATACCTAAAGAGGATTCACCATCTCAAAACAATGTCAAGAGATTCTTCATCAATTCTCAATCATCAGAAGTAGGATTTTTGCTGCGAAGATCCCAACCAAGGAATATTGTCGAAGCACAAAGGATGGCCATTGAACTTAATGACGATCTCATCCTCTCTCGAAAAATCAAGAATCCATCAAAGGACAAAACCCAATATCTTGGATATGAAAGAACCAATCCATCGTTGCAAAAATTGGCAAATGAAATGGCATCATTGAAGAGGGAAATATTTGAATGAGTTTCTTCCCAAAGAAGAAACAAAAATCAGATTGCAGGAGCACCTCGAAGGCTTTCCTTAGAGGCCCCACCTATCAATGAAAATTTTAGGAGTAAGGAAGATGAAGAGGAGCTTGAACAAGAAAGTGAAGGTGGTGGTTACCTAGAAAGTGATGAGTTTGAGAATGATACACAAATTAGATTCTATGAGTATTCTAGAGGTTATGAAGAATATGAAGAAGATGCACCTAGTTTCTCATGTGCGGTATTCACTTGTTCTCAATCTAAGAAAAGAGTATCTCCCTCCACTACTACGAAATAAAAGAAGGTTGATGATCCTCCTATGGAGACTCTGTAAAATAAAATAATCAGTTGAGGATCCCCACTTCCATCTTCCATGAATTTTGCATTGTTGGAGCCTAACCCTGTAGCAAGTAAGAAGATTCCCACAATCCCAAGTAAGTCTTCCGATGTCTCTTCCAAGTCTAAATCTAAATCTTCTCTTGTAAGATCTAGTGATTTGAAAGCTCCTAGTGTACCTTTCAAAATACTCTCTATTCCCCAAAAATATAATCTTGCTCTTAAGCCCATCCAGACCCAAAAATTAGTCCCTTCACCCCCTTGTCCACATCTAATCCCTTTGAATTCATAGAATATGCAAACAAAGCCAAAATATAGATTACTCAAACTGAATATTTACGGACTCATTCGAGAATTTGAGAGGTTTGTCTCGATATATCGTGAGTGGTAGTCTAACACCCAATGATGTAACTTCTACTCTAAAAGCATGCTACCAAACTCACCCACACCTCCCTCGCAGAACATGCTTTCTCTTAGTGCATCAAAGACTAATAAAGTTGAACCTTTCTACGTCTCCCTTCTTATTGGAGAATATATTGAACAATTGCATAATAGATTCTGGTGCCTCAGACAACGTGATGCCTTTGAAGGTTGCCAAGGCTCTCAAAATTACCATGACTCCACCTAGCGGCTCTTGTTACTCTTTGGAATCAAAAGAGGTCTCACTTTTAGGGAAGGTCAAAGATGCACAGGTGGCTCTCGCCATATTTCCAGACAAGAAATTTTCAGCGATGATTTTGGTAGTAGACGCCCCACCTTGTTCGGAATGTTTTTGAGTAGAAATTTCTGCCGAGACTTGGGAGGAAAAATTTAGATGAATTGGTCTTCTGTAACCATACTAGTGAAGGGAGACATGGAGAAATTTCTTCCTAAGAAGAAGATGAGGTACATGGTATGAAAGTCCGAAAGCCCGAAGCTAACATTTTGTACCAAGGTAGTAGGCAGATGAATCAATTTGTGACAATTAAGGAGGAAGAGGATATTCCCATCTTGATAGGTCTAGACATGCCTTCTCAAAGAGATTTGGACTTTGAAGAAGCATTGAGGAGATTCGAGTTAAGAGGGCAGCTCTGAATTGACGGATGATGCAAACCATGAAGAAGAGGAGATGGTTCTCGATGATTTTCAAGAAGAAAAATCAGCTTATATGCTTTTCCAAGATGAGGAGTTATTCTCATTCCCATTTGGGGATGAAGATGATCTCATTCAGGCCATCTATGGAGAGAAAAAATCATCTTGTGATGATCCCATGAAAGGTTTGAAAGAAATGTTTGTACAAGAAATGCTTAGAGCCACGAAGAAATTGAAGATCTTGAGCTCAGTCTCAAGCTCCTAATGCAAGCCACAAATCTGCAAGACAAGCATGAAGCTGATTTAGAAGCCTTAACCAATGTGAAGGTTGGCCATATTGAGATAAGGAAAGATGAAACATATGATGCCACTCTTGAGCTAATGATTGATGGATGCAATACCAAAATGGAGATATTTTCTTTCCCATTTGAAGATGAAGACTCTTTCCATGACGAAGAAATTGAAGCAAGGAGTTTCGAGACCTTGAAAATGTAGCACATACAAATTTGGGTGTGTCTAATCCCTTAGTTGTATACTCTTAAGGATATTCCTCGAGTATACATTAGTGTGTTAAGTTCATGTACATTCAATATGTTATCACCATTAGATGTATTTGTACCGAGATAGTTTTCGCTTTCCAACATTAACTTAATAAAATGAAATGAAAAAAAAAATTGACCTCAAAATATGGTGGGGTTTACAAATACTTGTGATGATTGACATTGATACCGATAGATGAATAACGTCGGTTGATCCAAGAGTGCACATAACTCCTCATCTCTAATGGGATAGGCAACATGCAATGCACAAACACTCATAAAATATAGGATTAGATAGATATATGGTATATTTCCTAGAAAAGGCCAGTCCCCATAAGTCAATGGACTTCCTTGCAAGGATGTCAATCCATGTTTAAGAAATCAATCTGATAATGATGAGATAAAATGATAAAGCAGATGATATAACAAACAATACAAAGGCAAAGGGACTAATGCGGTCCATGGATATATGATGGTCTAATGGTGATACCTGATCCAAAGGGATTCTAGGGATCAAAAAATGGCTCAAAGGAGTAAGGATGTAGATAGTTGTGTGCTCACAAAGGTGAGTAGGATGATAGATTTGATTGAGATAACCGATAGATTACTAAAGATGCCTCAAAGGAGCTTGATATGACTTGAGAAACACTTGGACAAGAAGAGTGGTAATTAATGATGGGATTTGGATATTAGAAGGGAAATCTTAGGGGTCAAATGACCTTTTAGATAGGAATCATCGGTGATTATAGGGAATCGTCAATGATTCTAGGAATCATCGCGATTTCGGTGAAAATGTACAAGTTGATAACTTATCAGAAAATATCTTGGAAGGGATATTGATAAGGCTGATTTAAGCTTGTAAATGATGCGTAATAAGATAATGAAGCAAGGGAAACCAATTTACCTTGTATAAATTGATGAATGGAGATGAGAAGATGACATTACTTGAGAGAGGGAGATTGTAGATGCAAGAAGATTGTTGGGTTTATTTCTAGATGTTTGAATGACCTCCGAGTTTGAAAAAGATATTATTAATGTCTTGTATGTTGCTATGATGATCTCTGGAATGACCTAAATTCTATGAGAAGTCCAAAATGAAGTGCAAGCATGAGAAAAATATTTCTGAAGATGCCTAAGAGAGGAGGAAAAAAATCTATTTATAATCACTAGAGATCGGTTAGGATCACTTTGGTGATCCGTTTCGGGAAAATGTTAATAAAGTGGTTAAAATAACTTCTAATCACAAATTTCAGATATTTGATGAGGGAAATGGTTCATGGGAGGTTATGTCTGAGTTCTAGAGGTTGGGATGTGGTAATAAAATAGATTTAAGTTGTTTTAAAATGGTTAAGGTAGATTTAAAGTGGTTAGATAGTTTAGAAAGGATTAAAACAATATTTATTGTTAGGAATTTACGGGATGAATAATGTTATGAATTATAGATCCACAATATAAATTTCCAAAGATTATAGTTTATGAAGTACAAGTAATTAAGAACATAGATTTAGATTATTATATTGCAGATTACATAATGTAAATATAATGAACAGTAAAGTAAATAACATAGTGACATAAGATATAAGTGGGAAAACCATAAAAGGTAAAAAACCCACTAAGAAATCACTTATCTTTATTGAGAATAAAATTTCACCCAACACTCCCACTATTTTCACATGTAGTTACACCTTCAATAAGGTATTATGAATCTGCGTCATATTTTCACTCATGAGCTTTAATCTATAATCTTCTTGCACATATAGCTCGCATACATGTTACAACCTATGTAACCAATCTCTAATGAGATCACCTTGTTATATACAAGGTGGGTGGTCATGATCCACTCTTAAAATTTGACTCGGGTCTTTGACGGGTTTCATAAATAAGTAGATTACCATTAATATTATAAACCCAAAACTCCCCATTAATGTTAAGTGGAAAAACACGTAAAAATATTTTAACATTTGTTCCTTATGTCAAGTCACCTTTTGGTACAAAAGGAATTACAATCCATAAATCAACTCGTGATTTAGGCTAGCATCCAAAAATACTTGCTCCATGGGTTTGCGGTTTCACGGCACACTAAAGCAAAGTCCTATGGATTTTTTTACTCCATTGTACACTACCGCAATGTCTCACAAACTTATACAAGCCATGAACAATTTTAAATTCATTGCGGATTTTAGAGATGCCATGAGACACAATTTTACCACGGTTTAAAACAATGTTCTAAGGATTCCATAAAAACCACAATACAAAGGAACATATACAAATTATCAAGATAAAGTGATTAAGAACAAATACTTACATCATACTATGGAGTTAATAAACTCAACATATCTAATTCTTCATTAGGGATTACAAGTAAAGTTCACATACATGACAATTTACTTAAACAACATAGAAATAGTCTTGGGAGTATCCATTCTGAAACATTCAAGGTTGTTAAGAGGTGGCATTGTCATGCACACTCCCCTCAATGGTAACTATGAAATGCCTAATGAGGCATGAATTTTTCAAAACTTCACAACACACAGTGGCTTTGTGAAAATATTTGCAACTTGATCTTCATTCAAACAAAACTTGAGATCAATATCACCATTTAGGACTTTCTCTTGAATAAAGTGCATATGAACTTCTATATGCTTTATTCTTTGATGCTCATCTGGTTTGTTTTCAAGAGCAATACAACTCTTATTGTCACAAAGAAGAGTAGTGCTTCCTTTGATGCCCATATGGAGTTCATCCAACAATATTTTCAGCCACATGGCTTCCTTTGCTTCTTCCATAACACTTCTATACTTTGCTTCAGTAGAAGAGATAAAAGCGTTAGTTGTTTCTTTTTTCTCTAAGTGATGGCACTCGCACCCAACTTGAAAACATATACGAAGTAGGTTTTGTATCTATAATATCACTATCATGGTCAAAATGACAATATTCAAATAATTTTGCATAATCACAAGAAGAATAATATACACCATAATTAGTTTTCCCTTTAACATACCTTAGAATTATTTTTGCCATTTTCCAATTATCCTCATAAGGATCTTGCATGAATCTAGAAACAACTCCTACTACATATGAAATATCTAGCCTAGTAATAGTCAAATAAATTAGACTACCAACTAGCTATCTATATAGAGTAGGATTAAATTTATCACATGCATGTTTAGGATCTAATTTAACACCAACTTTAATAGGAATGGCAACATGTTTATAGTCAATCATGTTAAATATTTTAAGTAGATTAGTAGCATACTGATATTGAGATGCAACAATATATTTATGATCCTAAAAGATAACCATGCCTAAAAATGATTTAGCAGACCTAAGTCAATCATTTCAAAATGTTGTTTTAATCTTTCTTTGATTCTAAGAATTAAATTATTATCACTACTAGTAATCAACATATCATCAACATATAAGACAATAATGATAATATAATTATTTTCACATTTTACAAACACATCATTATCAGAAAAACAATTTTTGAATCCAAGATCCTGAAAGAAACTATTAATTTTAGCATACCAAGATCTAGGGATTGTTTAAGACCATACATGATTTTTTTCAGTTTACACACATATAGGTTCTTCAAAACCTTTAGGTTGACGTGTGTAAATTTCTTATTTTAGGTCAACATTTAGAAAGGACATTTTAACATCCATTTGGTGAATATCACAACCATTTTGAGCAGCTAATGCTATTAGAGTTCGAACAGTGCTCATTTTAGCTACGAGAGAAAATGTTTCAACATAATCTATCCCAAGTTTCGAGTGAGCCCATGAGCTACGATTGTGCTCTAAATTTATCTATATCTCCCTCTGATTTATACTTGATTTTATACAACCACCTGGATCCTAAAATGCTTTGATTAGGAGGAGGGACTAATTCCCAAGTGTTATTTTTAATTAGAGCATTGTATTTAGATTTCATAGCTTCGATCCATCTTTCATCTTGACTAGATTCTTTGAAATATTGTGGTTCAACCTCATATAGGGTCATCAAGGCATGATAAGTATGTTGACTACGGGTCATCTTTCTAAGGCTATCAGGATGAGAGTCCTTAACTAGATTTTGAGCCCATTTAGGAATTCTAGGATGTGACACATTTTGAGATGACTCCCCCTCAATCTCCATCATATCTAGAGTAGGATATTCATCCTCTTGAACTTTTGTTTCCATATTTTCTAGAGAAGGATTATCAAGCTCTATTTTAGGAGAAATAGAGGAGGGTTCACAAGAAGTGTCACAAAATGTTTTCTCTAAGACATGAACATTCCTATTTTCTACTATGTCATGTTTGAAAGGATCATAGACTCTTAATCCTTTTGTCGACAACCATAACCAACAAATATACATGAATAAGAGGTTGGATCTAGTTTCTTCCGTTTAAATTTTGGAATAAAGATAGAAGCAGGACTACCGAATATTATTAAGTGAGAGATATTTTGTTTTTTTTTCCATACTTTATGAGGTGTAGTTTGATGTAAATATTTAGTAGGAACTCTATTTAAGATGTAGACTATGGTATTCATCGCTTCGTCCATAGGCACATTTGATATATGAATCATAATCCTAGCCATCTTTAAAGTGGTTCTATTTTTCCTTTATGGAATTCCATTTTTGTGGGGAATAGGGAGTTGTCAACTCGCATTGAATCCCACAGGACACACATAACTCATCAAAATTTTTGCTAACATACTCACCTCCATTATCAATTCTAATTCTTGTTGTTTTCATAGTAGAATAATTTTCAAAAAAGGATTTAAACTCTTGAAATTTAGATAAGACATCAAAAATTTCTTAATGAAGTATGACTAGGTCATCCTAGAGAAATCATCAATAAAGCATACAACATACAAGGCTCCACTGAGAGAGGTAACTTCAAGTGGACCTCTCACATCACTGTGAATCAACTCTAATAGATGAGATGAATTCAGATCATGATGTTTTTGGAATAGTTTAAGATGTTGCTTTACCACGCAAGCAACTTTCATCTTAGGGAGACCTATTACAAGATTTAGGTGAGACATTTCATACATACTCCTAAAATTCACATGTCCTAGTCTTTCATGCCAAAGTTGAAGATCATTTCTAGAAGAAGAAGAAAAACATGATTCAGAAACAAATCCATCAAAAATATATAAGCCATGTTTCGTATACCAGAAGTAACAATGTTGCTGAATTAATTTTTCACATACCATTTATTTTGCAATAATACAACTTTATAGTTTTCTTTAGTTAATTGAGAGCAAGATAAAAGGTTATTTTTCAACTGAGGAACAAATAAGACATTCTTAATTATTCCATTTTTCAATTTAACATTCCCACAACTTTCAGATCGAATGATAGAATTTTCCCCTAGATATATATTTTCCTCACATTTTACAACATCTGTGAGGATATCACGAATGTAGGTCATGTGCCTAAAGGCACCACTATCTAGGATCCATTCATTTTCATTCGAAGTTGAGAGTGCAAATATAGGGAATAGATTGCTCAACATTATTTTCCTAGTTTTGAGTTTGGTTTTGATTCTGATCCTTCTTCTGATTGTTAAATTTACTATTTTTAGTATTTTTACAAATTTGTTTGATTTCACACAAAAATCAGACTCCTTATGACCAAATTTTCCACACTTGTTACATGTGTCATTGAATTTCACTTTGAAATTTTGATTGTTCCTAACAAAATTAGAGTTAGGATTATATTTAAATTTTGATCTAAGTTTTTCTTTCTGATTAGGATTGATATTATTTCTATTTTGAGAGGGTTTGCAATTCTGGGAGAACAATTCTTGAGTGGCACTCTCTTTTGAATCAAAAATTCCATAACACACTCTTCTTGAATTAGAAGTGCAAAAAGGTGTCTAGATCAAATAAATCAATTTTATTTTGATATTTAGAGTTCATGATGGAGATGTAGTTTCAGAATTTTTCATGAATATTTATCTGAATGATAAAATAAAGTAGTTTATCCTAAAACAATTCACAATTACATCCATCTAATTGTGCTTTAATGTTTTTTATTTTTTCTAGATAATTAACTATTTTTTCATCCCCTTCATGGGAGTCGTAAAAAGTTCCATAATGAGCTTAATTATCTTGGAGAGGTGACTACCTTCATGCATAGTTTCTAATTATTTCCAAGCATCAACAAGATAATCCATATGTCCTATATGTAGTAAAAATTCATCTTTTATGCTCTGCAATAGAATTGATAGAGCTTCCTGCGATATTTGGGAGAAGGAGCTTAAGTTTTCAGGGTTTGCTTGCCTTCCTTGGTGGGTTGTTTCTCCACACTAGTGACCAGATCCCATAATTTTCTTAGCCATAAAACAAGCTTTTAATCTAACTCTCCAGATACTATAATTTGTTCCATTTAATAATTGAGATTTATCTATAGAAAAAACAACAAAACTAGCCATATTAAGAAAAACTTAGCAAATTTTGAAAAACAGAGTGTTAGGAAGGTTTTTCAAAAGTTACAGGAAACCGTAGTATGAAAAACATAATACAACGGATTACAATTTCAAATAAAATGGATCGTAACTTGATGAAAATATCTGAACAAAGTTCAATAACTAAAGAGGAACCTTGTAAAACACAAACAAGAAACCGTAGAAGGCCGCGAAGTAGAGAAGAAAAAGTTATAAAAATTTTAAATTTTGAAAGCCACGGAACAAGGGAAAAGTGTTCTACGGATGCTCAAAGTCTTAATGATCCACACAACAAGGAAAGGGCCAATGGTCATCTGACACATGGCATAAGATTAACGGTGGATAGAAAACATGTGGTGAAATTTTGTCACTCTTCAAAGGAAAAGCACTCTACATAACTCAAAGCTACGGAATGAGAAAATATTAATAGAAATTGAAGTCCATATGGGAAAAGGTAAACGATAGGAAACATAAATATGCGCAAGTCTAAATGACTACGAGAAGATTTGCAAAAATATGTAGAATACTAAAACAAGGTTGAGTTAGACTAAAGAACTGCAGAACGGTTGGAAAAGATGAAAAAGTCAAAACAAGATGCACTAACTTGAAAGGCTGAAAAGACTTGGAGCAGACGTGGAAGACTATATAAATTTTCACATGTCTAAAAAAAAAAAAAAAAACCATGAAAGGCTTGGAAAATCCATGGAAGACTTAAATAAGGCTGCAAAAGACTAAAAATGTAAAAGATTTAGAAAATCTATAGAAGACAAAAATAAGGCCCAAACTATTCAAATAATTTGCACAACTATAAAACGATTATAAAAGGTTCAAATTATTCAAATAAGCCACAAAAGACCAAGAATTTTATGTGAAGGCTCGATAAACTTAGAAAAAATGTCGCAAAAGGAAAAAAATGCATATCTATGCAAGAAAATGGTAGAGGAGGCTACAAAACACATGCACAATAATATCTGACAAACTAATCATCCAATCTACATTATTTTGGTTGGAAATGAAGTTTTGAACTTGATTAGTGTTGAATTCAGCCATGGAACACCTAGGGTTTCATAGATTAAAAATTTCAAGTTTCTTCACACCTGTGAATCAAAAACATCCAAATATATCATGCACATGCATAAACACGGCTCTGATACCATGTTAAGAAATTTACAGGATGAATAATGTTATGAATTATAGATCCACAATATAAATTTCCGAAGATTATAGTTTATGAAGTGCAGTAATTAAGAACATAGATTTAGATGATTATATTGTAGATTACAAAATGTAAATATAATGAACAAAAAGTAAATAACACAGTGACACAAGATATAAGTGGGAAAACCATAAAAGGTAAAAAACCCACGGAGAAATAACTTATCTTTATTAAGAATAAACTTTCACCTAGCACTCACACTATTTCTAAATGCAGTTACACCTTCAATAAGGTATTAAAAATTGCCTCATATATTCACTCATGAGCTTTAATATGTAATATGCTCATATATATAGCTCGCATACATGTTACAACCTATGTAATCAATATCTAATGAGATCACCTTGTTATATACAAGGCGAGGTAATCATGATCCAATCTTAAAATCTGACCTAGGTCTTTTGCGGGTTTCATAAATAAGCAGTTTCCCACTTAATATAATAAAACCAGCATTTATAGGTGTAGGATGATATTTACAGGTAGTAAATATTAGTGGGGAATAATACTTAGGATAAGGGTTTAATATATGATATGATAGTGATGTGATATTGAAGGGGTGATAGTAGATGCAGACATGGGGATTAGTAGTGCTAATTTTAGGTGTCTACATTCACCCCTTTTGTTGAATGGTTTTCATTTAAACAATGCTCGGGACAAAAATGAGATGTGATAGATAGGGATGTGAAATATGCAGAATTATATGATGAGGTTCTCCCCCTCAAACTAGGGATTGATGACCTAAAAGGGATTTATTATTCATGTAGGTGGGTGAACCATATTGATTTGAGATGAGGGACCTTCAATGGAAGGTGATGAGAATACGTATGAAAAAGTTTCACCAAGGTATAATTGAGGATGAACCCCTTGTCCCACGGATGTTGGTGAGGACTTTGTTAGTGACTGGGTGCAAATGTTGATGAGATTGAGATACTTTCAATGGAAGGTGTTGAATATATGTTTGAAAGAGGTTTGTTAATACAGATTGAGGATGACCCCCTTGTTTCATGGATGTCATCAAAGACACCGACGAGGGTGGAGGTGTAGATAATATTGATGATGGCTTTGAATTGTATCCTTTTAGGAGAAGATCATTAATGAGGAAGAGTCTCTAGATTATGGCTTTAAGTGCTTTACAACTCTTTGTGTTATGACTTGGGCTTCGATGATAGGCACATGTTTTATCTTGATTGTACCATACAAGTTTTTAGATATGTGGATTGGATGTACCTTGATAGGTGATAATGTGATAAGAGAATCCTGTATGAGCCTCTCGAGGATGTCAATGTAATTCCCTTTTGGGGGATTTGGATTAATGAATTTTGATTTATGATAACATCGACGCATCTTCTTTTCTCGATGTGGGTAAATGGGTAGATACCGTGTGATGATGGAGCACCATAGGGGAGTTGTGAGGTTGATAAGAGAGAGGATTTGACCTAAGGAAGGGATATGATGTGGGATTGATAAAATTGGATGATGGATAAGGTCTAAAAATGGATGAGGAGGGATGGATTATGGATGGGGTAGGGTTTGATTGTGTGACATGATATTGAGTTAAAGAATTGGGGCCCAAAATAGATTATAAAGGTGGAATTGTATATGTGATACATTTGGATTGTGATAAAGGATGGGGTCCTAGAATGGATGGTAAGGTTGAGACCCTAGATGATGTGTGTTTTACTTTTGTAATGTCAACTTTAGATAGAGGAGAGGGTCTCACGTCAGATGATGAGGGTGAGGCCATGGATGTAATGGGATTTTATTTTATAGTGTTTGATTTAAGATGAGGTTCTAAACTAGATGACAAGTGGGGAGTTGGGGACATGATTGGGTCTAATTCAGATGAATGAGATGTTATCTCTAGACATGATTAAGGTCGGTTACATTTGTGTGAGGTACCCAAGTCTTTGATTGGTTTAAAAGATGGTTGGATGTCGATATCTTCAATTATAAGTCCCTTCATGTAATGGTTTCGAAGCCAATTCTAAGAACTACAAGGAGGTAATATGTGATTAGATGGTGGAAGAATGTGACATCGATGTGTGAAGATTATAAAAATAAGACCTATAGATTATGAGTATTCTATTTGTAATGTCGGTGATGAATTGGTTTCCTTATGGGGAAGATCCTATGTGATAGTGTTGATGATGTGACCCAAAGAATGCATAGTACTTATATGAATAAAATCTACCAAGGGTGTTTGATTAGAGAGATAAGAGATGGAGAACTATTTGGCAGTCTCATCTAGTTTGTAGGGAGACCTGGGGATTCAGATGGGACATGCGTAGATTGAGGAATGAGATGGGATTCTTTAAGAGCTTGGATTTCTAACTTTTTGGCCATGGTGAAGCCTTCGTCAAAAATCTAGAACATTTGTATCTAGAGGGTAGATGAAATGTGATGGGCACATGATCAAGAAAAAAATCGATCAGTTCTTATTGAGGAAGTGAGAAGGTAAATTGATTAATATTTCTTTGACATCTATAGACGAATTCAATAATGGATTTGTTTTCAGATTTTTTGATGGTAGAGAGATCATAAATATCTATTTTTTCCGAGTAACATTAATAGAGAAGTTCTCAAGAAATAACTAGTCTATCTGCGTGAAAGAGAATAAAGAGTGCTAAGGGAGGGAGTTTTACTAATCCAAGGCATGTCTGTCTAGTGACATAGGAAGGTTCTAAACATAAGATCTTGATCGTGGATGATGAGATAACACGAGTGTCTAAAGGATAGTATTTTTGTTGAGGATCTCTCCGGCCATGGAACATGATAAATTCAGGTAATTACCAATGCAAAGGATATGGCTTATACAATATTGATGGATGCATGGGTTAATTACAAACCTGATCATAAGTGAGGATGTGTTTGGGTCCCATGGTAGAAGAATCCAAATTGGCTATAATATGCATCGAGAGATTGCATGGGATCATTTTGTAGGATTAGATGTGAGGGAATTAACATGTGAGTGTGGATGTGAATGCAGTTGATTTGATTCATGATGATGGAGAGTAAGATGGTTATGTTGTTGATGGGTTTGATGTGGAGGTTGATAAGGGGTAGCTTGAGAAGGTATTGATTGCAAAGTAGGTTGTGATAAAGGGATGTGGGGAGATGTGTAGAGATGTTGGATATGTTGTTGTTGGATGAGAGGGGTTGATTGGGCCAGAGTAGGGATGTGTTTAAGGGTTTGGGATGTCTGAGGTGTCGAGAGAGACATTGAAGTCGAGATAGGTTAATGGGATAAAAGATGAGGGATATTAAGATTTTGATGAGATTACGATGAATGAAGGGATGTAGTAAGGATCAATTGGGGGATACACTTGTTATGGGCTGAGGGGTGATAGTTTGGAAGTAATCTAGATGTGAAGGATTCTCATAGGGTTTTTGGATGGAGTTGTTATAGGGTTGTAGGATTGGTTAAAAGGTAGAAGGTCTAAAGGGGATAAATGATGGTCTAGATGGCTCTGGGAAAAATGTCAAAGGTAAGTGGATTTGATTGGGAAATGATGGGTTGGTGGGATTGGTAAGGATTAGATCCTATGTAGGGGATGTTTTGAGATTGATTGGGGTGAAAATTTGTAGATGATTGTAAAAATGACACATAAGGGGTAAAATAATATGCTAATATGGAGGACTGGTCCATATTTAATCATAATTAACTAACAATGATACAACAAATCCCTGAGAGAGCTACAAATGTAATAGAAAAGTCAAGCATAAGAATTTTAATTATCTTGGTTAATTAGAAAAGGAGTGAAATGTGTAAAATGGTTTATAGGGTCCTAGGAAATGGTAGTCTATGGATGGTTTCAGGTGATGTTTAAGGCTGAAGTCCTTGATATACCGAGAAGGTACATGAGACCCAAATCTATGCTAGTCTTTGGTACAAATACTTATATTGGGGCCTACCCCTCACTTCACAATCACACAATGATAAGGGATTTGAGTGCTTAGCCAATATACAAATGACCAATTATTTATACTCAACCATAACACCAAGTCGGCTTCTCCTCTTAGTGATCAAATCCAAGTAGGTCCACCTAGGTAGGAATGTTTTGATGCAAGTTTATGTTTGATGTGATTTGGTTATGTGTGGGATATATTAAGTGAATGCAATCTATTAACCTCCTAATTAGACTTATGTAATCAAGAAGAATGAAAGATTCATTTTAAATCCAAAATAAGATTGATTTTAATGAGAACAACAAATAAAAATGCAATGCTTTTGAAAGAAAGAGAAAGGAAAGAGACACACTGTAAAATGCTTCCTTTTTAATTTTTAAAATTTAAAATTTTAATCTTTTTAGCATAGCTACAACGTAACAAACAAGCTCCCACGACAACATCCTACAAGGGTTATATGAAAAAAAGAGAAAAAAATAGAATAATAGTTAGAGGTTGACTAAATAAGAAATAAAAAACAATCTACTGATTTCGCTAGAGATTTATAGGAATCATTGGTGATTTGATTGGATCATTAATGATTGCAAATCAAAGAACCTAAAAGTGAAAATCAATTAATTTTGAAGTGAAATAATGGGACAACGGTCCCACCTGGTGTGTGCAAAATGTACAAGAGTTTTTTTTATTTCCAAATTTAACTTAATAAAATGAAATGAAAAAACAAATTGACCTTGGAAGATGGTGGGGTTTACTGAGATACCCACGATGACTAAGGTTGATACTAATAAATGAATGATGTCGGTTGATCCAAGCATGCACATAACTCCTCCTTTCCAATGGGATAGGCTACCTACAATGCAAAAACACTCATAAAAAGATAGGTTTAGATAGATATATGGCAGATTACGGAAAATTCCAGTCTGCGGAAGTCAATGGACTTCCTTACAAGGATGTCAATCCATGTTCAAGAAATCAATCTGATAATGATGAGATAAAATGATAAAACAGATGATATAACCAATAATGCAAAGGAAAAGGACTGACACGGTCCACGGCTATATGATGGTATGATGGTGATACCTGATCTAAAGGGATTCTAGGGATC
Source organism: Taxus wallichiana var. yunnanensis (assembly GCA_018340775.1). Classification (NCBI taxonomy): domain Eukaryota; kingdom Viridiplantae; phylum Streptophyta; class Pinopsida; order Cupressales; family Taxaceae; genus Taxus; species Taxus wallichiana. Next base: position 372,922,222 of record CM031235.1, read on the forward strand.
AAAAATGGCTCAAAGGAGCAAGGATGTAGATATTTGTGTACTCATAAAGGTGAGAAGGATGATAGATTTGATTGAGATAATTGATAGAATGCTAAAGATGGCTCAAAGGAGCTTGATATGACTAGACATACACTTGCACATGCAAAGTGGTAATTAATTTTGGGATCTAGATGTTAGGAGGGAAAGCTTAGGGGTTAAAGGACCTTTTAGATAGTGATCATCAATGATTATAGGGAATCATCAGTGATTCTAGGAAGCATCAATGATTCTTTGTGAAAATGTACAAAGTCAATAACTTATCAAAAATAGCCTAAAAGGGATGTTCATAAGGTTGATTTAAGCTTGTAAATGATGTGTAATAAGATAATGAAGCAAGGGAAACCACTTTACCTTATATAAATTTATGAATGAAGATGAGAAGATGATATTACCTGAGAGAGGGAGATTGCAGATGCAAGAAGATTGTTGAGTTAATTCCTAGACATTTGAATGACCTGCATGGTTTGAAGAAGATATTATTGATGTCTTGGATGTTGCTATTATGATATCTAGAATGACCTAAATTCTTTGAGAATTCAAAAATGAAGTGTGGGCATGAGAAAAATATTTTTGAATATCCCTAAGAGAGGAGGAAAAAATCCTATTTATAATCACTAGCAATCGGTTAGGATCGTTGGCGATCTTTTTTTGGGGAAAATGTTTAGAAAGTGGTTAAAACCACTTCTAATCATGGATTTTAGGTATTTGAAGAGGGAAATGGTTATGGGGAGGTTATGGGCAAGTTTTAGAGGTTGGGATGTGGTAATAAAATAGATTTAAGTTGTTTTAAAATGGTTAAGGTAGATTTAAAGTGGTTAGGTGGTTTAGAAAGGGGTAAAATAGGATTTACGGATGTAGGATAATATTTACAGGGAGTGAATATTAGGGGGAGGAATAAGAATTAGGATAACGGTTTAATATATGATATGATAGTGATGTGATATTGAAGGGGTGGTGCTTGCAGATGCGAGACATGGGGATTAGTGGTGATAATTTTAGGTGTCTATAGTATTTTCTTTTAGGCTTCTCCTCCTAATGTGCTTATCTGCTCCTACAATTTCAAATCTTTATTCTCCCATCGATAGATATTTGGTCTTGCAAACTATCTCTCAAGCACTTCTATATGACTCACAAGACCATTACTCCCACACTTTGCGATTCTCTTAGGCTTATTATTTCACAAACTTCTACTAGTATTAATCCTCTTAGGTCTCTTAATGATCCCTCAATCAAACCCTCTACATCTCACGACTCCAAGCCTCATCACAGGTTGTAATTATAAGAATTATTTCCCACCGTTCTCAATCCTCTAGGATTTTATGTCAGTCCTCTATTATACATACTACCCCACAACTTTCCATTATCCTCCTAGTATCAATGACACCCATTCCTCTCGGTCCACAACATCAGCACTATTAAGTGCATCCTAGTACTACATATATTAATCCTTATTTGCAACATGTCATTACAATAGTCCCCCTAGTATTCACATCTTCACCGAGACTTAAATCTCCATCTTTTGTTTCAACCCATTCACCTCCTCTTTATGTTCTCATTGGTTAAAATCATTTACTACTTGTGTCTCTTGTATATAGTTATGCATTGTGATAATACAAAAATAATCAAAATATTTGCAAAAGATATAAACTTAGGACTATGCATTTTCACTTGATTTGTGATCACTTTACATTATACATGTTGTTTGTCATAGTTGTTTTATAGATAAAATGATTTATTTCTTTTTACACATACTTTCATTTGGTATATTGAGCTAGATGCAGAGCACAAATATCGGCACATTCTTATAGGGGCACTTAGGTATCCTTACATTCACATCATTTAGGGAAATCCCTCCATATCCTACAATAATGACATATTTGGGTTCATCTATCTTTTTATGTTGGTTACTACATCATATTATCATTTTTTTATATGTTTTTGCATGTATACATGCTTGTATGCTTGTGTGTATGTTATTGCTTGATTGTTCTCCTTGTTTATGGCCTATGCTCCTGATTGTATTGTGACACGAGAGGTGTCCCATGTTTGCAACATCATTCCTATATATTTTTTAATTGATTACTCTTGTTTGCAAGAATATTAGCCTTGATTGTCTTGTGACATCGTGGGTGTTCCATGTTTACATGCCTTAAAATCCTTTTGTATGTTATTGTATGACATTGTTTGAAAATTGATTACATGGATGTTATTTGTGTTTGTCTACATGCATTATCTCTGCTAGTTTATTTTGTTACTCTATCATTTCCTATTAGTAGATCTAATTTTTGTGGGACATTGTTGCCACCATGTGCAAACACCTTTCCTCTTACAAGTACGGGTTATCTAATATGGTCACTTCTTCAAAGAACTTACACAATTTCTTATATATCTCCTTCAAGTAGTATACACATATTTCTTATAATCCACATCTCAAAATTAGTTTTTACACATGCCTCAAAAGAGGTGGCATCAAGTGAAGTTTATTCTACATTCTTAGCAGATACAAATAGAATTATGGGGAGTAGATATAGGTACATACAAAGTATAGATACCCAAAAATGTAGTAACACGAGTTTTGGAAAAATCAACACATGTTCAAAACCATATAAGTAGGTCATAACCATATTGTATGGTGCTAATCCCCCACATGTTTTTGATGAGGGGTAATTTCAGCAAAATATTTTAGCATTTTCAAATTTTCACTTGTATACACAAGTTTTCACATTTCATATCGCACAGGGGCATGAAATCCTTCATTCCTTATTCACACCAAAACTCACTCTTAGTTTGAGTTTTAGGAATCTTAGGGTATGGGTCTCCTTCCTTGTTCAATGATCTTATCACATTTTCAATATATTTTAGTTTTTATTTCAGTACATACTCAAATTTTTATCATGGGGACAGATTTGGGGGCACCAATTCTCTTTGTACTATATGTCCTTGTTTACAAAATTGAGTCTAGATATTCCTATATAGATGTGATCCATGGTGTTATGGAAGGAAGCGAAGTAGCTAATAATTTTGTGGGCATAATTTTCTCTCTTATTATACTTTAAGGAGAAGATATCATAATTGTGTAATAACTTTGATACATGGTATTCTTCCTTTCGTGAGTTTGCATTTGTACCTCTTTCTTCTTCGTTTCTTAAACATTTTTGTGTTGGGTTACATGCACCTAACACTTTGATTTCTTCTTGGCACTAATTTGGTATTGATCACCTCCAAACACAAGAATAAACAAACAACTGTATTCTTTCCTTGTTTATATATTTTCACTTTACATCTATGAAAATTAAAATCCTTTATGTTACAAGTTTCTATTTGAGTTACGATAAATTATCTATCATGTAAATTGATTACATACTATTTTTAGGTTAAATCATGAAGCAATTCCAACACCAAGCATAAAATGCAACTGTAAAACAAACATTCAAGAAAATACAAAGTGTGTTTATATACTTAGGTACAGTTTATTTTAAGAATATAATTTTAAATTTCATACTTAAAAGGGGGAAATGTCGACACTCAAATTTATTATTTTTACTTTGGATAGCTCTAATTTTACTATGCACTCTTCCTATGCTATTAACAACTTCTCCATCCCCACTTAGCATGTTATGAGGTCTATTGTTTAGCTTATTTATCTTTACATACTAACATGTTGAGACATCTCAAGAATTAAATGCAAAAAATATATCTAAATACATAATGTAACCAACTCCAAAATTCATTTAGCATGTTCCAAACTCATGTAAAAGACCATACATTCTCAGTGGGGTTGTACCTTATGGTCCCAACCTATTTATACGGTCTTAGACTGACATGTCTTCCAACTACACATTCAAATTTAAATATTTTGTTGGGTCTTAAATTTTCCCTCGATTGACCTTTCTTAGATAATCATCTATGAAATCCAATATAAGAAAATAAACACTACCTCATTTACTAACATGGAACTCCTAATCCAAGGCACTAGAGAACTCACTTTATACACTTGTAAAAGGCATCCAAATCTCCCTAAATCTCAAAATTACACATTTGTAGTCACTAAAGATTCACCCACATTAGGTATGAATCTACAAACTAGGTCAAAGTAGTCATATCTCTCATCTACAAGCATCAAAACATCCTCTCTCTAAGTTTTTTAGCAAGAGCCAAGTCAAAGCAAGCATGGTCAAAGTAATTACCAAATCTAAGTGATCTATTTAGATATCACATGCTAGGTTGAGTACGACATGTTGTTTGAGGCATATTTAGATTAGTACCAATATCGGTGGTGTGTAGGGTGCCCACAACCATTATAATGTTTGTTTTATAGGACTCTTCATCCATGGCTAGGGTTTGATATGAAGATTAATTAACATAGAGATCTTTGTTGCATGTGTGAAAACCAGGGTTTAACATCGACATAAAAATTTAGGAAGGTGAACAACCCAAAAAGTTGTAGAATTTTTCTTAGAGAAGGTCTAATACTATACAGGTAAGGTCCTGGACTATATGGTATAATCTTGATTGAGTTGTACACTCTATCTTAACAGAGTTACAATTCCTTTCTAGTTTGAAAGGGTTTCCTAAATTCAGTTCTCCTAGTTTCTCTAGTGAAAAATCCCAAATATTTCCAAAAATTAGATATGGAAAGTTCATTTCCTCTATACCTTCATTCTATACTTTCAATTTCATGTTAGGTTAAGTGGTGTATGAAAATTTTCCTTATCCGATATGAGTTATAAATTTGAATTAGTTCTTGTATTGTTGTATCTTTATTAGATTTACAAACTAACTCTAATACATCCTACACCTAACTAAAACAAAAATCTAGATGAAGTTTAGTGCCTTGAATCGATTCTTGGTGGAATTTATAACAAAAGATTGTTTCTCGTGCTCTTACAACACACAATTAGGGTTTTGTAAGAAGATGTGTGGTAAAAATATCACCGCAAAGAATCTAGCTTTGAAAATTGAAAGAAGCAATCAAGATTACTTAAACCTATTCAAAAGGAATTTAAACTTTAATTGGTGAATTTCTGAGATAATCATGACGGTTGGTACGAGAGACAGTCAAACACGGTGAAAAGACTAATGAAGGAGGCAATTTAACAAAGGAAGTGTGAGTTTTGTTTAGATTTTGATGGTGAAATTTCATAGGAAAATAAACCCTGAAATGGGTATTTAAAAATTTTTAGTTTATAGCTTGAAGCATTTTACATCAGAAGTTATGGTGGGAAATAGACTGTCTAGGCTAGTTAAGCCTTTATGAACTAAAAGAGTGAAAGGGTGATCGGCAGGAGATAGAAAAGGAGTTGGTCCCTAAAACTTCACACACACCTTAGGGATGATGAATAACACCTAATGAATGTTTCATATTTTTTTTGGTACTTATAAATCACTCCAAGCATGGAGCTTACAAGAAGAATTGTCTTAAGGGAAAAAGGGCAGTTTTAGAGATAGTTTGGTGAAATCAATTATTGAATTATTTTTAGACTAATTAATGTGGGTTTTATACTGTTAAAATTTTAACCCGCACCTTTTTTTTTCAAAAAACTAAAACATGAAATTCATATTATAGCTTGTTTTCCATTACATTAATATAAATCGTCGAGGGCCACTAAGTATTTATTACCTTATTTAATTATTTACACTACATGGTTTCAAGCATTCTTTAAAATTGTTGGCTATCATATTATTTTGATATAGATATGCATCATCACTTTGATTGCAAATATCAATAATGAATGGTTTAAATGGAGATAAAATTTTGTTTTGTGATTTCATTATTTGGATTCCAAGCCCGTATTCTCGATTTTTTGGTCTTTCCATTTTGGAAATAATGAGCAAAATACAATAGTGATCGAAATAGATTTTTTTATGTTGATTGAATTATCATCAATACATGATTTATGGAGAATAATTTATCTGCATGGAATTATGTTTCAGGATGTAATTGTTAGAGTAGGTATTTACCTTAGCTCATGTTCACCTAGGTACTTTATTTACCTTCATTGTATTTATCCTCACCCACTTATGTGTGTGGATATTTCTTTTAAATTTTCTAGATATTAGAAAGATATTATCTAGTTGTAAGTTATAGTTCTTTTCTTGATCTATGGTATTGACTAGATCTTTGATGACTAGTTCTTTCCTTGATCTATGGTATTGACTAGATCTTTGATGACTAGTTCTTTCCTAAATCTATGGTCTTGACTAGTTCTTTGATGACTAGTTCTTTCCTTGATTTATGGCTTGATCTATGGCCTTGACTGGTTCTTAGATTGATCTTCCTTGCCTATATAAGAAAGGCTCATTCTCATGTATCAATATAAGAGAGTTCCATAATAATATATGATATTATTGCTCTTTGTTTGCAAATTATTTTGTAAATTTATTTTGGTGAATTTCTTTCAGCTTATCAAATGTGGTGTGCTATGATCATCTAAGATATTCACAACTTAGAATGATCTTTTATCATTCCTTTCATGGTATCAAAGCGATAGATGATGTAGACATCCATCTGTAAGTTTTTTTACAAGCAAGGGTTTATTATTTTCATGTATTTAGAATTTGTTAGAAATTTTCTACAACATGAATTTTTATTCGAAAAACAAGTGCACCATTGGATTTGGAAGGTGCCAAAACCCTATAATCGACTATAAACTCAACTATGTTCTAAGACAATCAAATCTAGGCATTTTAAAGGGGTTTTTGGCACATTTCTCACAAATCCATACAATTATGTACGCATAAAATTTTATTACACAAAAATTATATCATCTTTCTAGGGTTTTCAAGAAACTCTCTGGTTTCTCTCTATTTTTATATACAAAGTTACGGAAAAAGATATTTGCAGTTTAAGTTTGTATTAACAATTATTCATTTTTACTGCATTCTTCTATCCACTTGATGTAGATCCGCACTGCTGAGTGCATTCTTTTATCCATTGGATATAGGTGTGTACCTTCTGGATGCATTCTTCTTCCCTCTAGATATTTCTCTTTTAGATGTAGTATTTTATCCACTAGACGCAGATTTGTACTACTAGTTGCATTCTTTTATCTATTAGATATAAGCGTGCACCTTCTAGATGCATTATTTTACCCTCTTGGATATTTTTGTTTTGGATGCAGTCTTTTATCCACTGGACATGGATTTGTACCTTCTAGGTGCATTCTTTTATCCATTGGATATAAACATGTACCCTCTAGATGTAATGATTTACCCTATGGACATTTAGGTTTTGGGTGCAGGCTTTTATCCTTTGGTTGTAAGCGTGTATCATGTGGATGCACTCTTTTACCCTTTGGAAATTTGGGTGTCACATGTACCTTTAAAAAATCAGCATTAAAATATTATTTTTTAATAACAGATCCTTATAGAGCTCATAACTTTGATTCTTAGCTCATATTAAGGTGATCTTTTTGAAATTGTGTATTTTTTTGAGATCTACGCATTGGTGAAATTTTTATACACATATTTCAAATGTAAAATGTACTTTTACTCATTGTAATATTTACATGCACTCAATTATAAAGTGCTAAATTTGGGAGGGTGTTGTAATCACTTGTGGACACAATTTCGGTTGAGCCCGACATCCTAAACTTTTGGGTGTTGCATTCTTGTATCTATCATGGATTCTAAGAATGATATGATTTTCTCTAAAGTGTGTGGACTTCAGGAGGATATGGTCAAATTTGTGGAACAAAATAGATCACTTAAAAATTAAAACTCTCTTCTTCATAACCTCATTTATGAGAAGGATACACTAATACACTCCCTACAATAGACACTTTCTCGCTTACAACATCGACCTCATATTGTGGACAGTCATATCCATGCATTTCTCTTATACCCACCGACGTTGATCTATTATTTTCTTAACTTTCTCCCCGCTCTCGATGCTCCTAATCCGTTAGGCTTATTATTGCATGTTCTTCCACATATGTGCCTATTGTAAGTAACACATGATGTTTATCCTACTTCTTCTCACATACATGACTCTTTTGAGAAGCATACCACTACATTCGGTTATCACATGCTCCAATCTATGGGTTTCATTATAAGAGGTATTGATAGACATTCACAGGGATATTTTTCCCCTATTCCAAATGTTAAGTAGAATTCTTACTATGGCATTGGTTTTCAAGAAGATACTTTATTGGGATCACACATTAATAGAGCTCCTACTTTTGTTCGCTCGACTCTTTCCAAGGATCATGAGCTATACATGAGTTATGAACCTTCACTCAGGCTTGAGAAACCTGATATTTCAGCTGCACAAACATGATCAACTTGACACGATTCTAATTTTCTTTTTGCACGAACCCATTGTGCATTTTATACCAAGTCATATGCAGGCATCTTCTTCATCAATTTGTGTTGATTTGGGGTGGATATCCGATCACTCATGGTAGCGACATAGGAATTCATTGAGATGGCTCTACAACGTGGCTCATTCACCATTCAACCTCTTGTTCCACTTTCTATACCTTCTGCATTGTAATGCTCCTTGTTTTGAGAATTTTTTTAGCAGGTGTAGAATATCTCTCTTATTTGTTGAGAGATTTTGTATTTGTATTTTTGACATTTTTGGCATGTTGATAGTCTCTCTTGTGGGGGAGCTATTCTAGTGAAGCCCAGTGTTATTTTATTAATGTTTGAGTAGTTGTTTTGAAAACTCATATAGATTTGTAGTGTTATTCCACCCATTCAGCAATATGGGAGGGTGTGGTGTTGATCCGCTTCTTTGGGTTTTGTTTCCTTTCCTTGTTACCTTGCCTTTTCTTGGATCGTGGCAGTCCTATTTCTTTGGATCTTATGTCCTTGCCTTATTTCCTTTGTTATATTTTTGGGATCGTGTCACACCTATTTGTGTAGATTGATCAAATTACGTTTGGTGTTTTTTTGGCACTTTTGACATCACTCCGTTGATAGTCTCTATGTATAGAGTTATTCGGTGAATCCCAATGTCAGTTATTTTTGAGTTTTATGATCGAGCAGTGGATTCAGACCACAGTGCACACCAAAATTATTTGACATTGTACTTATTTTTATTGGAGCTTCTTGGGATGCATTGTAATGGGTTTTTCTCTCTCTACTTTGTTATTATTGGTTTTGGGTACCTAACGGTGTTCCTTTTTTTCCATGTATTGTACATGAGTACCTCATCAGGCCTAGATTTTGGGACTCATACTATGGATATGCCACTTTTATTTTGGGCCCCTAGCTTTACTTGAGGGGGTGTTAGAGTAGGTAATTACCTTAGCTCATGTTCACCGAGGTACATTATTTACCTTTATTGTATTTATCCTCACCCACTTATGTGTGTGTATATTTATTTTATCTTACTTAGATATTAGGATGATATTATCTAGTTGTTAGGTATAGTTCTTTACTTGATCTATGGTATTGACTAGATCTTTGAATACTAGTTCTTTCCTTGATCCATGGTATTAACTAGATATTTGATGACTAGTTATTTCCTAAATCTATGGTCTTGACTAGTTCTTTGATGACTAGTTCTTTCCTTGATTTATGGCTTGATCTATGGCCTTGACTGGTTCTTAGATTGATCTTTCTTACCTATATAAGCAAGGCCCATTCTCATTGTATCGATATAAGAGATTTCCATAATAATATATGATCCATTATTGCTCTTTGTTTGCAAATTATTTTGTAAAGTTATTCTGGTGAATTTCTTTCAGCTTATCAAATGTGGTGTGCTATGATCATCTGAGATCTTCATGGCTTGGAACGATCTTTTTATCGTTCCTTTCAAAGAACAAATGATCATGATAATGTTGTGCTAACCCTATGGTTCAAATTGCTATCTTGCACACATATTTGATGAATCACATAATTTATAGATTTGGATATGTATATGGCATATGATATAAGTTTGGCTTAATAAAATTAAATCTTTGGCCGAACCTCCATTTGTGAGCTATGTGTCCCTAGGCATGAGGTGGTAGTACATAGTGGGTAGGTAATGGTAGTCGAGTTATTAGCATTCAATGTAGAGGTAAAAGCATTAAACAAGGTGAGAATTGCTGGTTTGGGGTCATTATGGTTTTTCGTTGCAAGAACTTGGATCTCAAATGTGTTCTGGTATTGTACAAGGTGCTCACTATTTTTAGCTTTCAACTTGTCAATAAGAAACATGTATGAGCCTTTTTTCAACATTTGTGCCCAATTATGATTTATCTTTGGTTTTAAAGTTTCTTTGTGAAGAAATGGGAGTTAGTTAATTTTGTCTACAAATATTTTTTCAAGCAATTTGACTCGACTGGAATTATCACATACCCATTTCTCTTTTAAATACTTACATGCAAAATATGTATTCTCTGTAATATTTTTGAGACTATTATTTTGAGTTGAATATGGATATTTCGAGTGGGTTGTATGACAAATTATTTTCTTGCCCATAAATTTTCAATCTCATCTAGTCAAGATTTATGTTCGAATTTGTCTTTTTAAAATGTGTGCTTTAAATTCTTTGGGTTTCATTGTTTCTTTGAAAACAAGGACTTTATTATAAGTCTTGTCATGGTGATAAAGTATACTCAATTCCCAATCTTCCTAGTTGTATGATAAGAGAAAATTTTCTTTTATTTGTGTTACTGAGATATCTTTATTCTAGTTGTTCATTTGGGTATTTTCAAAGGGATTCAATTTGAATAATATGACATTGTTTTCAAGTTATGGGTGAATGATATTTTGTGTTTAAATAAAAAGAGAAATTTTATTTTTAGTCAACTAGGCATTGGAAATTTTTAATGGTTGATTTTATAGAAAATGTTGATGAAAATGGTTCAAAATTTTTCGTGAATTAATTTTGAAAGGATTAATTGATTTTCGAGAGCTCCTGTAGACTATAATGAAGATTTGAAAATACTATAGTTCATTTAAGTAAGGTGTGATATTATTTATAATGTTAAGCTGCTTAACATTTGTCTTTGAATAAAGTGACGAAAAAGTTATAAAATATTGTGGAGTGGTTGATTTATCATTCGAACATGCATAGTTTTGGGGTTTTTGATTTTAGTGATTATGGAATGAAAAATCTAAATGCAGACATATGAATAATGTTTACATAGTGATAAATCTATCACTCACTTGTTTAAGAATTTTGTAGGAAAAATGTGAATAGATCGAGAAGAAATGATAGTATGTATGATTTATCAAGAAAAGCTACCTATACATACATATTTTATTGATTTATTTCATTACAATCTTCCATGTAGAGTTTGAAATGATATGGGCTTGTATTTTATTTTATATATAAAAGGACATATGGGTAGTTATATATTTTCAAAAAGTGACATAAAGTAACCGAGATGACTCTAAATATTAAAGCATGTTTTACTCCAAATAATATGCCTTTTGTCTTTATTAAATTATCAATTATGATTTTGGCCTAACAAAGTTCATGTTCTAAGAGGAGACTACATGCTAAGACTCTGGTAATTATTTTTGTCTTTACAACATTTCACCATGTCAAGATGGGATGGTTGGGGATCTAGGAGGTCTGAATCACATCATTCATGGGGGCACAATATTTTTGTGGTCGATCATGGTAGAGGGGTTCACCTAGGGGTGGCCGAAGGGGAACTAGTATGCTTTAGGGAGGTAGACCCTTTATTAGTGATGGCCCCACACATGTATCTATTTAATTTTATTCAAAGTAGCCTTGCATTCATGAATTTATTCAAGTAATTAAGTCTTATCCACGTAATCCACCTTCTTGCAGCATCAATAATCCACCTCTGCAAAATCTCGAACATGTGCATGTTGAAAACAATCTAGTCTCTTCTAATAAATCTATTAATTTTGCCCCTTCTCATGTATTTCCATAGCATATTTCATCTGTTAATTTTGCACCACTCTTCTTTGGAAGGAATCAAACTACCTCTTCTCATGAGTCCCCACATACCTCTAAGTGTGTTAGGTCCTCTTTTATTGTGCCTAAGGTGACAAGTGCAGTGAAAAGGGTGAAATTGGAATTAGAAGAGGAATTTGGTGTTATCACTCACACCATACTTCCTATGGAACCATATGAGTATGTAGAGATGGTGACTAAGACAGGAATGCCATTGTTAGACTTGACAGGAGATGACTTATTTTCATGTTTTGATTTGATAAACTTGATGGGATATATTAGACTCTTGTATGCTTTTCACATTTTTGGATATCATATTTTACATTTTAGGACATATTTTAAATGACTTAATGGTGACAGTATTTTTAATATATGGATGGAGGTTGTAGATATTTAATTGGTTGATACATCATGATGAGGTTTTATTTATTAAAAGGATGAATGTTAATATGGATTGTGTTTACTTTTATCTAGTGTATGTAATACTTATGTGGCCCCTATTTTGATAATTTATACCTCATTCATTCATTTATATAAGTTGAAAATTAAGATCCCATATCCTTTTTAAAAGTTGTGTAGTTTCACTTAAATTATAAAGTGAAAATTTATTATTATAAACTTTAAAAACATTATTTTTAAATCATTAAAATAAAATAATTGGTTAGGGAGGCATGATGGCAGCAAATACGATGAAATCTACGAAAAAGGTGCAATTGAAATTGGTTCAAAGTAGGGAAAACACATCACGGCAAGGGCATCAACAGATCATCGGAAGGACTCGTCATTGTTCCTTAGGATCAAAGGACAAGTAGTGAACTTCTAGGAGGTTGGGAAAGGAGAAGGATGAGAGATTTTCAAACCCTAACTTGCATCCACATAGAATTTTGACCAAGGATGTGGATATGTATGGGGTTGGATGGAAAAATAGAGATCCACTCAAGAAAGCAAGGGTCGGTGCTTACGGAAGTCGGGTACGTCTCATTCCTCTAAGCCAACCTCATTTAACTATATCCTAAGAAATCATAGTAGAAATACTTCAAGGAATCGGGATTGCACGGTCGATATGGCGAAGAAATCTAAGCTTTAGAGATTAAAAACCCCGAGGTTGAGGAATATTATCAAACTCTAGCTCAGGATGATGTGATTGGGTGCTTCAATGGCCTATGGCCTTCCTCTACCACCTTATACGAGTCCAACAAGTGTGAAATATCTCTATGTTCTAGGGGTTTTTTTATTGTGCATTTTAGAGAAATAGAGGATTATCAGTGTTGCCTATCTAAAGGACCTTGGTTCTGGGGTAATGCCGGTTTGTATTTGACTCCATGGTTTCCATAATTTGATCTGAATACCCATTCGGTTACCAAAACGCTAGTTTGGGTGAGGCTTCCTAACCTTCCTCTACATCTATGGTATGCCCTGGATGATATTGGCAATGTTTTGGGAAAGTTTATTAAAGAATATTTGGAGAGAAGTCGCTCAGGGCTATGCACTTATGCTCACATTTGTGTTGAAATTTATTTGAGTAAAGTTTTGCTAGATTGTGTACTATTAAAAATTGGAAAATTTCAGCATTCACAGGTGTTAGACTATGAAAATACCACCTTTAGGTGTAGATCCTATAAAAATCCAGGACATCTGCAAGCTTCTTGTCCTCTAAATAAAAAGGTTACTAAAAAGAATATTTTAAAAATTATAGTGGATGGGGCTCTGTGAATCCAGATTTAGTGTCCACATCGGCATTTAAGGAGGGCACCAAGCATAAGAAAACAAAAATAAAATAAAATGAGCATAGGGATTCATAAATGGGAAAACAAGTAGAATGTTGTGATAGTTGAAGGAGCGAAAAGAGGACACACATCTAACAAATTGGATTCAGATGAAGATTATTTTCTTGATAATATGGAAGTCACAGGAAATTCCAATGATCTCATGATAATTGTTCCATTTGACGCTAGCAAGTGGCATGAAGTGAAGAAGAGGAAAAGTAAAAAAGGTCGTATGTGTAGTATCGAGGATTATTTCCCATCCCAGGGTGGGAATTAACTTTGGTCATTGTTGGTTGTATAATTTGATCTTTGAAAACAAAGCAACAGTCAGGGGACAATAATCTCTCCTCTTTATGGGAGAGGTTCCCTTATTGAACACAAAATAGAAAAGCAAAACTTATTTACAATATAAACACTTGTTCAACATTTTGGTGGAGATTTTGATATTTTAGATGTTTTCCTTGAAAGGTTTTCAATATAGAAGAAAGAGGAAAAGTCAGGACTGATATTCAGAAACTGAAGATAGAAGAGCACTTTCAGACACATAGATTGTAGAATGATATCTTACTAATGCTTGATAAAATAACAAGATTTAGACTACACATATAAAAACATAGGACATGCATGTATTAGACACAAATTTCCAAATACACCTATCAACTGAAAGACACAAAGTTCTTGCTTAAATATGCATAGCTTTATATGAATCAGATAAGGAACAGAAAGAGATAAAGCATGAGAGAGGGTGAAAATTCTTCTGTATTGAATATTTCAATGTTCTTTTTACATCCAGATATCAAAATCTCGATCCTTTACAATGACAAGGAAAGTTCTTTAAATAACCCAAGAAGTGGTTACAAAGAGCCTTTTCAGTTTCCTTTCTTTTAATTTCAAAATCTAATATCTAATTAAATATTACAAACTCAATTTATCTCTTATTTTCATAACACATGAATAAAGAGATAAAGCCACCTTAATTAGATATTTTAAATAAGAAAGGAGAATATGAACTAGGGAGCCAAGATGCTAGTAGAAGTGCTTGAAGTCCCCTTTATCTTAAGCAATTGATGTCTAAATCTTTTCAATGCTTCAGCTATGTCCATTCCTTAGGGAATTGTTGTGTTAGTGGTTGCATGAGTCCAACTGCCCAAACACTTCTCCATTTCTTTTCTAAACTCTACATTTTCCAAGAACTCTTTATTGGCATTTGTGATAGCATCCTGTAGTGTGAAAATTTCTTTCATTTTCTCCTTGGATATGGTGTCCTGCTTGAACAAATTTTCTTTAACAAAATCCTTGAATTGAGATTTGATCTCTTGAATAGTGAATTTATCATTTGAATTCTCTTTGAAGATTTGAAAGTGAATATATAAGAAGGCAGACATGACACAAGATTTAAAAGATTCTCCTTTTTGTAACATGTTCTGAGTTCACCAATGGCTTCTTCAAGAACCTTTATTTTCCAATCAATACTGAAAACCCATTGCTTAGATAGATTCAACTTTGCATCATCGAACACCTTATTTTCCAAAAGGATTTGTACATCTGTCTCACTCATCAATCTGAGATCTTGAATGCACTCACTCCACAATTTCAATTCCCTATCCATCCCACTGAGTGTTGTAGTGAATTTTAATTGAATCTTAGCAATTTTCTCATATGCCTTGAATGCTTCTTCAATGAAATTTAGACATGTGATTATCAAGTCATCAACCATAGCTTCCATTGCTTTCCCATAAGTGGCATGCTTATGAATGTCTTTGATGGCTTGGAATTCATCACTAGACAGGATAGCAGGAGGTGGGATGGAAGCTAGGGGAGTAGGATCAAGTACCTTATCCTCTGCCAATAAGGATTTGATGAAACTGGATAAAATTTGATTATGTTCCTCCAACTGCTCTTGTGTCTGCTTCCCTTTTTCAACTCTTTCAATCACTTTAGATATAGTCTCCCTCATATTATGCACCTCACTTTTAGGTTTTACAATTTCCATGAATTGTTGGCCTTGGGAGTCTGAAACCAATCTTGATGTGACTTTGGCCTTTTTAAGCTGGAAAGGGAGGAGTAGTACCAAGAAGTGATGTTACTGCATAAAAATTAGGAGAAACAATACTTAAAGTATCCTTTCTTTTTTTACTTTCCAACAATGGTTGCACCGGAAAAATGAAGAACTAGAAGTGGAAGGAGCAATAGGCCCAAGTGCAGATGCACTCATGGCACTTAGGGTTTGTACAACGGATACTTCTAACATAGAAGTCTCAGTTTGAGTGGTAGGAGCTTCCTTAATAGATACAAATTCAGAAACTAGTTCCTTCGATTGATCCTCCTTCCCACTGTTTTCTTCAAGGACATTTTCTTTAGGATTTTCCTACTCTTTCTCCTCACTATCATCATCACCAAGGTCCACAATATCTTCCTCATCAGGTATTGTTTCAATTTTCTTAGGAGAGGATAGTTTCTCACTCTCTGGAATGACATCTCCCACTTTATCATCCTTCTTATCTTTTCCCTTCTTCATGTACACCAGAGTTAAAGATTCTGGAGGAGAAGAAACAAATTGTTCATGTATCTCAGGAACTGATACATGTATTTATTTCTAAGGAGTAGAAATATCTTGAGAAGTAGACCTGGATTTCCTTTCCTTGAACATCTTCATTTTTCTATCAAACCAAAGTCTAGTTCTTACCAAGATAGGATTGATGAGCTCTTTTAAGTCGTCTCTCTCCTTAACAAACCAATCAATGGTTTCAATAGGAGTGTGCTTGATTTTTCTTTCATACTCAAGAGATTGTAGTTCTTCATCATCATCCTCAAACCCTTTAGGAACATTATATATATCAAAATCCATAATTTGTTGCAAAGACAATCTTCCATAGTACCTTCTCTGAGCCTCATAATCATCAAAACAATCTACCCAGTAGTCTTCAATATCAGGAAGATGTTGATAACCCATTCTGAAATTGGAGGAAATGAACTCCTTAATATCAAAGCAAGATCTGGGTTTATAATAGTGGAGAGTGAGAGGAGAAATTGTTCTGTCAACATTCTGAGCATCTAGGGCAGTCCTGCAAGTGTAGTTACCCAATGTGATTGGGAACTGAATACTTGCAATCTTATTGTCCCTACAAGTTCTATGTAATTTATCTAATTATTTGCAGATCTCCACCAAAGCCATCTTATCATTGTAGTACATGGGAAGTTTCAGGGGTTACCCCTCAAATCTAGCCAATCTTATATATGAAAACTTCCTGAATTGGGTGAAAAAGCTACCATAGACACTTGATCAATTGTTTTGCCTCATCGATAATATTCTAGTAGTATCTCCTTCCAATAATCTGAAAATGTACACAGTGAATGCATCATTCACTCTCCTAAAATAATTATTATGGCCTTGAGTCGATGTGGATGATATACATAGATGGGAGCATATTTCTTGTCTTCCACAGGGGAGAAACCCAACCAATCTCTATAGGCGGCAATGGTATACATTAGGTAAGAGGTCATATGGAAGGTCTGAGTTCTTTGAACCTCTACCAATTTCTCAGTTAGGTTGTTACAAATTATTCCTACCCAATTCAAGTTCTGCTTTCCCTCACATATAATATTGATATAGGGACACATCCAAAAATGAAACTCATTGGTGGAGGGCATTCCCATTATCCTAGCAAGAAGAGTAATGACATCTGACAATTATTCATGGAAATCAACCCTGAACATTGTTTTGGGCAGCCTTGAGGCTCCTTTCTTAGGGTTCTTGAACCAAGACTTGGCAACTCTGCTTTTGTACTTTTCATTGTCTTGATCGAAAAGAGCTTGTGCCTGGTCCTTGGTAAGAGTATTTGAATTTTCAACCATGGGAATTTTGAGAGCAAGTGTGAATACAATCTTCATCGATTCAGGCCACCACTTGTCCTTGAGGTTCAAAAATTCCTTTGTATCTAGGTTGAAGTAAGAACTACAAGCGAGAACCATATCAAAGCATATTGAGCGAAAATTGGAAATCCCCTACCTCAGCCGATCCCACTATCTTTGATCAACTAAGCCATAGGAGTAGGGTTTTGACAATTGATTTGAGCTCAGAAATCATCCAAGTCTAGGTGTTGAGCCTCACTATCCCCTATGTTCGGTATAGACATCTCCAAGGAAGACAAGTGCTCATGCCCCTTATAATTGATCTTCATCTTATGACAGAGAGAAGATCATTGTGAGAAAATCCCTTAGTTCCTTGATCAACACCTTGATGATTCACAACTTCTCTTTGTACCTGTAGATTTGAAAATAATGGTGGAGAAAAGGGAACTCAAATAGTCTCTAGCAAATGCAAGCAAGGTGGTGAAAATGATCAATTACCCAAGTATTTATATGCATTTAAACTCAAGTAGGTCGGCGGGGTGAAATAAATGAGGTAATTAATACTCTATTTTGACGTTAAAATAATGAAAATTGGGTAAGGTGGAACAAATGTGCACAACTAGACCATGGTACATTGGGACATTTGGGATGTGCAGAGCCGAAAAAAGATAATTCACGGAAAAATCGAAAAAAACTAGCACAATTGTCCCAAGGGACGAGACAATTGGGACACACAGAGCCAAAATAGGCACGATAATTAGAAATTGGAAAAGGTGGACTTGTGGGGAAATGGCAGTCAAGGAGCACTCGGGACACATAGGACAAGAAAAGATAAAACACCCACATCACATTAAAATTGGATAAGTTGGAAACTGTTGACACAAACCGCCCTCGGGACATTGGGACACCATTTCTCCGAAAAAGCCAAAAAGATTGAAAACAAAGAGAAATCAATACCAATCGGAAAAAGTAGAAAATCGAGGGACAAATGGTCCAGAGCAACTTGAGACATGAGGGACAAAAAAATCTGAAATACTCGCAAAACACTGAAAAAATCTCAAAACTCAAAATTTTGAAAATGACTAACTGATTTGGAACTAGCCTTTTCTCAGGGGATCTTTTACAAGGGCATTTAGTAGTCACCTAACCTGATTTTTTTTTAAATTGGAGAGGAAAATTCACAACACTTGGGGAGGTGAAAATAGTTAGGACACCTTTGTTATGTTTTACCTAGTCATGTGTATTGTTTATTTTACCTAGTTATGTGTTGGATTGATTTGGAACTTTCGGGAGAATAAATCCCAAATTTTTTTAGTAAGTCTCTTGGGTAGTTTGGCCTAGCTTTGTAATGGGAATGGGCCCCATCAACCCAATTTATCAATCAAAAAATAAATTAAATTAAATTAAATAATCAATTATAACTAATTCTTTTCATGAGGATGTTATAAAAGGGCATGGATGATTCAATTACAAGGATGAAAAACCGGGAGTTATGACAACATTATTTTGAGATCTTGAGTGTGAATTTAGAATACAACAGAGCAAGCTTGATGATGTCTTCACTTCTATTTCAAAATGATGTAATATTTGGCTATGTTTGTTTTGATATTTGATCATTACCTTGTCAAGGTGTTTTCTTAGCGATCATTGTACTTTATTTCATTAATGCAAATCTACTTTCTTCATCATGTCTATATTTTAAAAAATCATTAATGATGTAAATATGTTTATATGTTGATATTTATGTTTTGTATTTTTTTATGTCTGTTTGTTTATGAGATCATTATGATCTTCAAATTAATTTTGAACAAGAGATTATGTTTTTTATTATTGGTAAATGATTTTTAAGGAACCATGCTTTGAAGTACAAAAAGGCTTAAAATCTAGGATAGACAGTGAGAGAAGAGTTGTTTTTAATATGTGGGGGCCACACCCCAACAACAAAATCCTAAAAAGAGCTAGATATTATGATAAAGACAAAGGTAGGGGCCAACTGCCAACAAGAATCCCAACAACAAACACAAAACAAAAAACCGCAACACCAAAACTGCACCAAAACAATAGCAAAGAACTAATTAAGAGACTTGTTAAAACTTTCGAGCAATCTTGTGGCCTTATAAAGGTTTATCTTAGTTTGAATAGTATCGATCTGATCGCTCTTAGAAACAATATTCTTCTTGATTCTTCCACGTTGCCCCTGTGATACCACTAACATCAAAAATCTACTTGAAATGGATTTCAATGAAATCAAGCACAACCCTGTGAATGGAAAATTGGTTGATTTTCTTGTTCTCAACATGGTGAAATTTTTCCTCTAGGGCATTAAGATGGTTTGTTAGAGTTTCAATTCTCTCTTGTAATCTTGAATGCATTGAGGGGTCCATATTGTCTTTTTTACCTTTCTTAAGAAGGAAGTCCACATTGTTTTCTATACAATTTATAGCCTCAATCTGCTACTTCAATTATGTTGTTAAAATAGAGATTGCAAGAGGGTCGGAATAGACCGATTGATAGCCATCAATTTTTGGCCCCAAAATTCCTTTACCCTTACTATTGTTAATGCAAGAATATTTTAGTTGGGGGATCAGAGGTGGGTGGCCTGTAGTTGGGGTTTTTAGAACAAATCTTGGGTTGTTGAGGAGGGGGAAGGGGGTACATGATCATTAGCCACAATATCAAGGAATTATTGGTGTAGAAGGCACATCACTCCTTAATGAATAGGGATAATCCTTAAATGGGCTTGAACATCACGCACCGATTTCTCAAGAGAATGAAAAATATAGTAAGACAAACTGACCTTGGAAGCATTCCTAAAATGGTTCGGGAGGACCAAGTTATGGAGAGACAGAGTTAAAAGGTGTCCTTCCAAGGTGATGTACCATACAAACATTTTATAAAATTCACCATACATGGGAATAGAAGAACAAAGAATACCATAATTCCCAATCTACAGATCTTCATCCCCCTACATAAATCATTTCTCCTTTACGTCCTTGTCAAATTTGTTACAATAGAACTTAACCCCTTCCATAATCAATCCAGTGATGAAAGAGATCAAAATATTGGTGATGCTAAATTATTTTCGCTTGAAAGTGATCACCTTGTCCTTCCATTTGCGGGAAAAGGTGAGAGATATGTGTATATCGTGACCTTTTATTCTTTACATAAAATCGTGAAACCATCCATGTTTAGGGTCTATCATAATTCAACATTTTGTTTCAGGATAGATCACATATATGCTCCACTCTACAAGGAGGTCCTCCCATTTTGAAATTGGAAATTATAGATAGAACAATAACATCTTGGATGCAACTAGGATGTGGCCCTTCAACAATATTGATGCCTAAGCCCGAAGAAAGGATAATAACAAAATAGAGGACTTACAGAGCATCCAAAACTTTCCCACAACACTACACAAAATTCTTAACAACACTTCTATCAAAGCCAAGGAACAATAAACAATGAAAAAGGATCCATTTGGAAGAGATAACTCTTAAATGCTAGGAGTACAAAAATCCTTTCTCCACATGTGCCAAATCTGCCGACTTAGAATGATTAAAAATATAGGTGGCCTTGGCTTCTTTAAAAATGATGGCTCTTGCTGCGAGAGAGATATCCTCATAATCATGCCAAATTTTGAATTTATTATTAATGATGCCATCATTAGCAAGCGTATCAACCACATTATTCCCCTCTCTATAAACATGGAAAATATTGATATTATTGAAACCTTTACATAAGACCTTGGCTTCATTTATAAAATCTTTTATGGTCTAGCTGGGGGGTTGAGAGCCTGTAAGGTTGTTTATAATGTTCATAGAGTCTCCCTCAATAATCAAATTTCTCACCTTGATATCCCCTGATGAGTTCTAATTCCCTAAAGAGTGGCGAGGGCCTTAGCATAGTGGTTTGATTATTTTCCCATAGGACCTACATAAGCAACAATGGGGTGTCCATGATGGTTTCTAATTAGACCACCACCACCAGTTACACCTAGGTTACCCTTAGAGGCCCCATCAAAATTCAATTTGTACCATCCATCATGTGGGGGAATCCACTGAACAAGAGACATGTCAATGTTGGGAGATAGAATTTGACCCGCTGAATTTCAATATTCCAGGTACTTAAGAACCTTTCCTCTTCCTTGGGATACTTAGCATTCTTAGGAGGCTTAAATTTTAAAATATTATCCCTAGCTACATTGTGATTTCATTAAGGATCCTTTTGATGGATTTTCTAGTATCTCTGAAAATGAGAGAATTGCAAGCCTTCCAGATTCTCTAGATAGTGTGTGGAAAAATAATCCTCCAAAACCTCCTGAGCAATCCATGTTTGAAAGGAGGCTGCCACTATTCCTAGGATTGAACAATATCATCTAGAAATGACCAGTCTATGCCAAATATTCTAAAGATAAGCTTCCATAAAGTGACAACAAAGATGTCGGTGCGGTAGAAGGTGATGGATAGTCTCATTCTCTTTTTTACATTGGTAGCACCTATTGGGCATGGTGGATCCCCTCTTAATGAGGTTATCAATAGTAAGGATACTCTTGTTCAAAACCAACCAGAGGAAATGATTGATTTTGGGAGTGAGTTATTTAAACCAAATCTTGCTCCAGGAAATCCACAGGAGTTTCATCAAAGCATACACTTGGTACCCAGTTCTCACCGAGTAATCTCCATCAAAGGAATGGGACCAAATAAACTCATCTTTAGTTTGTATCTGGCTGATTGGGATGTGGATAAGAATTTTTGCAAATCCATAATGATATCTTTATGATAAAAAATAATAGAGTTTAAAGTCTTCCATTGAGGTCTTCCATCAATACTACAGATGTAGTCATTGACCTTTATGCCCGATGAGACGTTGTGGAGCTATTTTGAGTTTCTCCTAGTGATAGTTGTTTCTAATATTGTGGAAATATTCCCAGATTTCTTCCCGAACTGAATATCCTCCCCATTTCCTAGATTCCATTTACAACTAGCCTCTAGATCTTTTCTAGTCTTAACCAAAATTTTCCAAAAATAGAGCCACTGGGATGAGTATCATTCTTAAGAAAATCTTGGGCTTTACCTTGATCAAGATATTTGGCTCTGATAAGGTCATTCCAGGGGTGTTCCTCCTTGAGCAGCCTCCAACTCATTTTGGAGACAAGAGCAACATTCATTGTTTTGATATTTTTGATTCCTAATCCACCCACTCTTTTTTTGGTGCAAGCCTTATCCCAAGCCACTAGATGGAATCTATTTTTCTCCTCAATTACCATCCACAAGAAGTTATTTTGAATTATCTCAATCCTATCAATAACAATAGCAAGAATAAAGAAAAGAGACATGATGTAGATAGGAAGGTTTTGTAACGTGCTCTTAATAAGAAGGCATTTTCCGCACTAGAGAGAATGGCCCCCTTCCAACCAGCAAGCTTCCTTTGGAACCTATCAAGAAAAGCATTCCAAACACTCATAGAGACTTTGTTAGTACCTAGAGGAAGACCAAGATAAGTGGTCGGGAGAGAATTAATTTCACAACCCAAGATCTCGAGAAATTTTCTTTTGAAAAAGTAGAGAGAACATTTATTGTTGGGACCATAATGTAGCTACCAAATCTCAAAGGTGCGTAGGCGTGCACATCTAGAGGAATCGCTCAAGTTAAGGCACGCAAGCCAGGATTCAAAAAGGGTTATTGGAGAACCAAGGATGCTCGTTCACAAATCACAATTCGGGACTTAGCCGTTTTCGGCCTTTTGGATAGAACACATGAAGAACATGTTCCGTTTGGATAAGGTTCCATCCTGGTAACAGGGTGTCCTAGAAGGAATATACCTTGCGATAAGAAGATCAAAAAAGCTAATCATGACATAGAGAGGCATGTGCACGAGGTGATCCACACCTTGACACTTGGGGCCAAATCTGAGGTTGTAGAGGAGTTTGTTGGAGATCATATGCCTATATATATGTGCGCCCTTAGCAAAGAAAAAAAAGAGGAGAGAGAACAAGAAAGGAAGCGGAGCTCTGCAGAATTACTATGAGAACTATGGGATAAAAGGGGTAGATGGTTATGGGGAGGATGTGATAAGGGAATGGGGAATGTAAATTTTGTTTCAAAATTCTTCATGTATGGATCCGATATGGCACATGATTGTGGTCTCCCCTTCGTGATATTCTATAGTAATGCTATGAATGAATATGATAAGGTTACCATGACAATTGTATTAAGATCTTCTCTCCTGTATTATCTGCATATTTCTATTATGATTTTGTTCTTGTATAATCATGAACCTTATTTGAACATTAAGTCTATTTATGGATTTACAACTTCCTAGTTCTGTTAATTCTATTAAGCACTTTTACTTTTGATATGAATGAAAGGGTATAGAATTCGTTCTGAGCTCTATAGATTTTTCATGTCATTTAAATCACTAATTCAAGATTATGGATGATTCCTTCCACTAAACTCACATAAAAGAGAGACTCGACTCCCTCTCACACACCTCGGGTGAGTGCTAACGCCCGCTAGGTGATAGGTTGGCACACATGAGGTTCCCTTATTCTTGGTGGGTGCAAAAATGACTACATCTTGGTTCCATTTCTGGGACCTCTTTTTGAAGTTGTAGTGGAACATGGCATACATCATGGTCTGTGTAAAAAGTGATGACGGAGCGCTTAACACTTGAAGGTGTTGAAAATTGGTTTAAAAGCATGGAGGATGAGTTTTCTCAGAGATTCAATATTGGACCTGAGTTTGATACGCGAAGATGGGTGGAAGACACTCTCTATCATGAGTTGTATGAAACCTTCTTCTGTTGTTTCCAAGAGATTTATTTGAGTGGCTCTCAACATATGCATCTAGGATCAGGTGGTATTATAAATCACACCCCTTGGACCCAGAAACATATGAGAACTTACAAGATGTTGATCTAATGTGGCCCCATGCTTTATAGATCATTGGTGGAAGGGAGTATTGACTAGGTACACTCTGAATATGCAATTTCCACGTATTCTTGTCTATAAGTTATTGAGTTTGAATTTTTGTGGGAGCCAGAGAGGATTGTTATTATGGGCTATCCCCTAGTAATCAAAATCTTGATGAACCATGAGTTTAGAAGCATTCCCAACGGCCGGCTAAACCACTCTGAGTGATTGGTGAGGAAGCCAAGTTGGGGAAAGATGGCTGATATAACGACTGAAAAGGAAAGGGAGGAGAGATGGCTCAAGTATGGTGAAGCGCGTGAGAGGGAGATTGCGAGATGAAATGAGGTTTCATTTATGATGGATTCATGGAGGTAGACGTTTTTTGAGAGAAGAGGTTCACATGGAGGATGTGGAGCCTAAATAATTTGTGCTACCCCATCTTGGCAAGCATGAAAGAGAGAACCTCTCATCTTCTGATGAGAGCCTCGTCGCATGGAGAAAGAAGAGTCATTGGCACGCATCTGACCCCACATAGTTCGAAAATTGGCACATGTTTTGTTTGAACGAGGGAAAAGTATAGTTGATCTATTTGATATCAGTAGAAGCAACCGATCGGTGCCCGTAAGATATAACTTCTCGTTTGGAACTTTTATGGCTTCACACACTATTCCAATATTTGGTGGAATGTTTGGACAAGGCACATATATAGCTAGTTTTGGGAGCACATCAAGAAGTGGTGGAGGAAATACGACTGGGAGTGGCACTAGTTCACAAACTATTGGCACATAATTCAGTGGGATGACGGGAACGTTCGACATGACAAACACAGGCCCTGTACCTAACACAGGAGGATCTAGAGGTGGAAGTGGTGGAGTTGGTGGCTCAGGATCTAGTGGGTGGTGGAGGAGGAAACACTGGAGGAAATTGAGGGAATGGGTCAGGAAGACAAGGGCCTCAGCCACCTCCTCAAGTCTTTATCAAGATGTCTCGCACTTAGGACGGTGGGATAGAAGATGCCACAGAGCATGTGCATAAGTGCGAGCTTCTATGGTGCGTGAAGGGGATCACAACCCAAGATCGAAATGCCAATCAATTTTTAATAACCTTACAAGGACACACACTTAGTTGGTATAGAAAGTATGACCATCATCGATCAATTGTTGTGGATTAGATCACGCTTAAAATGTGTTCTTGGCAGAATTCCACATACCGAATTTAAAAGAAGAGCATCAACTCTCTCAAGGAAATCCAACAGGAATGGCAGAGAGCGTGTGGGAATATGATGCGTGCTTTAAAAATCTATTGTCTAAACTATCTTATGATATCCACCCTTCACAACATGCTTAGTGGTTTTTCAAAGGGTTGATCACACCCTTTAGGAGGGATTTGTCTCATAAAACATTCATGGACCCGCGAGAAATCATTGGAAGCTGCTTTGCATGTTGAGGTAGTTAGTAGTGTTGACACTAGTGTTAGCCCATTTTTGGAGGCTCAAATCATCTGCCATGGCTAAGCAGTTGGAGAAATTATCTACCAACACAGTTCTAGAGACTCACAGTGGGATGTGGTGCACATATTGTGACGTAGAAGGGCACACAAAGGATAATGGTGGGATATGTACTCGGAAGGTGGTACGCGCCATAGTAGTAAATTATGAAATATGTCATGGGGACCATGATGCAAGTAGGTGCCCCCTTTTACAGCATGCGATTTGTAAAAATGTATCTTGTTATTACAAGATATGTACCTCAACCACACATGACACCAAGGATTGTAGATTGATTGACCAAATTCATGAGGTAATTGATCTTGTTGTGCACCTTTCCCATTGCATTGTTCAGAATTCCAAAGGAGATGACCATTGGTATGAAGAACGGGATGGAGGTGTGTGTGGGAGGGGATTTCATGGATGATTTCATGTCCGTGGTAACCACAAGGGAATAAGTGAGTTCCCACGTGGAACATGCTTTAATTGTGGAGCCATGAGACCATTATAAGTGTGAATGTCCAAATTTTCTACAATGCTCTTGGTGTGGGAAAAAATATAAGTACAAAGAGTTCCCGGAGTTATACGAACATATGATTTAGTAGCACTGGAAGGATAAGGGCACTACCATGGTGAGTATTAAGAAGGCTGACGTGTAATGGCTCCCGTGAGTAATATGTGATTCATAACTAGAGCATGTTATGGTAGCAACAAGGGCTAGAGTCCGCGTGCACAAGGGAAGAGCCTAGCGAGACCTCTGGTTTTAAGGGAAGAAGTAGTACATGGGAAGTATCCAAACCCGGCTCACCAAAAAGAAGTCTACCAGGAAACCATGGACGTAATTTGAAGCTTACAAGGGGAGATCCAATGCTTAAAAGAGAAAACTAGAAAAGATGAGCAAAGAAGACCAGTAGAAGCACCAAAGGATGACTTGGATGAGGTTAAGGAGGTGTGTAAACTACTGAGGCAAGAGAATGTTATTCCCTGCTAGGAGCATGGTTGAGAGAAAATGTACCATGCACCAGGGAAGAGCATGAAAGGTAGATCGCATGTAAACCTCCCACCTCACAACCTTGATTATGAAAAATATATCACCTTGAACGTAGTAGTGGATGGATGGACTTATGAAGCAACATCCTCAGGTGACATCAAAGGATCATACTGTGGTAACCATGTCACATATAGTTCGGTGCATGGGAGGAAAGGAAATAACCAAGTATTCTAGGATGCATACCCTAAGGTCTTTTTGAGAGAAATGGAAGCTCAATGGAGGGAGGATGAGTGACGAGGTATGTTGGGTTATGTTTTGATAGGCACAACAACGAGGTGGTGGGCTACATGCATAGTGAAAACTTGTTGGAATGGCATGAAGTTATAATTGTGCTCACCTGTCCCGATTCTCGAAGAAAAATATCCCCACATTATCAAGGATTACAATGGAAATGAACCCGCCTCTTCCCACATCCAGGCATGTGAGAGGGTCTGAGGATTAGGCGTAGAAGCTTTACCACCCTCCCTTTGGGTGCACAAGCTGTATTCAACACTACAAGGTTATGTGCACACTTGGTACATCCATTATGAAACTCGCCACCAGACAGAAATTGGCAAGAATTAGTGGTTGACCTGGTTCACACATTCGAGTACCAAAGTACCAAGCAACCGGTTGATGAGGCATTGCAGGCTATCAAGCGCCTCACTCTGGGGGATTGCACCATGGCGGAAGATAGATTAGTAGACTTACTTGGTGGACCTAGCTTGGAAGTGTGGTTCGAAGAGGAGGAACCAGAAGACATATAATTCGAGCACACGTGTGCTAAAAAGGAGAAAGGAAAGATGGTATACGTTATTGATGGAGAGGAGATGGAGAGCCTAAATGTTGACCACTCATTTGGGACGTGTGAGGTGGTTAACAGTGCAGATGCATGTGCACACGTGTATCATGAACCACTCAAAACCAATAAATTTAACATCGGCTCGAGAGAAGGAGCCCAAGGAAGCTATCATTGGGGACTACTAGTCAGACAAGGAAGTATCAAATATCATCGATCTCTTGTGTGAATTTGAGGATTTATTCCCACGCGGATACCATGAGTTGAAAGGCATCCACCATTCATTGGGGGAAATGAGGATAAAGTTGAAAGATGGTGCATGCCTAGTTAGGAAGAGGCCTTATAGGATGAATCCCAACATGCGCGTAAGGGTTAAAGAAGAGCTAGACAAAATGATAGCATCCAGTATCATTGAGGTTGTGGAGGAATCAAAATGGATAAGTCCAATGGTGATCAACATAAAGAAGGATGGGTGGATTAGGATATGTGTGGATTACAGGGAGTTGAATGTTGTTTGTATCATAGATCATTTTCCCACCCCCTTCACTGAAGAGATTTTGGAAGGAGTTGCTAGGCACAAGGTCTATTCCTTCATGGATGGATTCTTGGGATATCACCAAGTAAGGATTGCCAAGGAAGACCAAGAAAAGACAACTTTCACCATTGAGTGGGGAAGCTTTGCATACACGGTCATGCCCTTTGGATTGAGGAATGCGCCCGCTGTATTTTCGCGCATAGTGGTACAAGAATTTCAGGAATTCATCCACAAGTTCCTTCAAGTATATTTGGATGATTGGATAGTGTATGGATTGGTCAAGGATCATTGTGATAACTTGAGATTGATGTTTGAAAGATGTCAGCAGTTGAGGATTTCCTCAACATCAAGAAATGTGTCTTTTTAACTCCTTTTGGAATGTTGTTGGGGCATATCATATTAAAGAGGGCTTACTTGGTGGATCCTGCAAAAGTTGTAGTTATTGTGGGATTAGGGGAGCCCACCAGCCAAATCATGTGCATGAATTTCTTGGACACATTAGGTACTATAGAAAGTTCATTAAGGGATACACCAAGATCGCCACGCCTTTGGAAATATTTCTCAGACATAAGAGTGCCTTTCAATGGGGAGAGGCACAATAGAGGGAATTTGACACTCTAAAAGAAAGGCTTGTCACCACACCTATTCTATAATTCCCATCATGGGATAAACTTTCCATGTCCATGTGGATGCCCTCTGGTACAACAATGGGAGCCATTCTTACTCAACCAGAGAGGGGATTGTTGATCATCCCTTGTGTTTTGTGAGTAGAAAGTTGACACCAACAGAACAAAATTATATAACGACCAAGCACGAGGCATTGTCAATGATCTATGTGCTCCAAAATTTAGACAATATCTGCTAGTGACTCCCTTCATATTCTACACTAACCATATGGCCTTGAAGTATCTAGTAAACAAAGCAGTGTTGCAAGGGCGCATATGTCATTGGGTACTTTTATTTCAGGAATTTGAATTCAGAGTGGTGGTAAAACCTGGAAAGAACAATTGTGGGCCAGATCATTTATCAAGGATTGATTTGGGAGAGGATGCACAAAGTATCGAGGAAACCATGCCGATGTGTAACTATTTAGGTTGTGGCACACACCCTTGGAGTTAGAAGACATTGTTGTTTTTCTCAAGGAAGGTGTGGCGCCCGAAGGGATGAAAGCACTGGAAAGGAAAAGGTTAGCCATATGCGTCGTGCCCTTCATGTTGATTAATGGGGATTTGTATAAAATGGGCCACGATGAGGTTTTGCACCGGTGTGTATTAGAACATGAACGTGTGGCCATAATAGAAGAATCCCATGGTGGGATTACTGGAGGACACTATGTGGGAATGTAACCGTATAGAAGATCCTAGTCACCGACTATGGTGGGAGATGATTCACTAGGATTGCATTGAGTTTTGTAAGTCCTGTGACCACGCCTCAGCGCCTTGGAAAACCTAGAAGAAGGGATGAGATGCCCTTGCACCCCATCGCCAGTGCGGAACCTTTTGAGAAATGGGAAATAGATTTTGTCAGACCAATCTCACCAACTACGTGAAGGACTAACTCGTGGTATATCATTACTGTACTGATTATCTGACAAGGTGGGCAGAGGCCGCACCCACTAAGGATTGCACCACAACCATGGCTGCTAGATTTTTGTGGGAGAACATTATAAGTAGGTATGGGTGCCCATTAAGTTTAACAAGTGATAGGGGCACTCACTTTTAAATGAAACCATCAGGATTCTATTGGCATAATTCATGGTAGCCCATCACAAGACTACCCCTTATCACCCTCAAGCAAATGGGACTATAGAGGCATTTCAACAAAATCCTTAGTCACACATTGACTAAGATATGTGATGTGGGTAGGAAGGATTGGGATGACAAGGTGTCAGCAGTTCTTTGGGCATACAGAACAACATATAAAATATTGAACAAGGCCACACCATTTCAATTGGTGTTCAGCACGGAAGTAGTTTTGTGGTCGAATTCATGCTACCATCTCTGCGTATAGCATGCATGCAGGAGGGTTGGACGATGAGAAAGCACTGGAAGAAAGAATAGATGAATTGATAAAGTTGGATGAAAGGTGCTCACTAGCAAGATGGAGCCAAACAACTGAGAAGGAAAAGTAAAAGGCATGGCATGACCGCCATATTAAGAACAAATAGTTTGAGGTTGGCCAGATGGTATTGCTATATGATTCAAAATTTCTACGCCATCCTGGAAAGTTGAAGGTGCATTGGTTGGGTCCTTATGTAATTTCATACATCCTTGATTCGGGCGCATGCCAGTTACAAGTGTTGGATGGAACAAAATTACCTAGACACTTCAATGGGAGTAGGCTGA
This sequence comes from Taxus wallichiana var. yunnanensis, assembly GCA_018340775.1. Classification (NCBI taxonomy): domain Eukaryota; kingdom Viridiplantae; phylum Streptophyta; class Pinopsida; order Cupressales; family Taxaceae; genus Taxus; species Taxus wallichiana. The sequence continues at coordinate 372,952,853 of CM031235.1, forward strand.
AGCCCTACTATAAATAATGCTTCTTGGTGTTTGTAAATAAGGTAGTTTTTCCAGTTAGTTTAGAATTTCCTTTTATGCTTTTCCTTTCTTGTATTTCCCTTTCATGTTGTTGTTTTGTTTTGTGCTTTGGGCACCGGAACCTTATTACTTTTTGACTTATGAATGCGCAGAGGACCGTGCATCATTTTAGTGTGGGGTGAGATGATGAAGAGAAACTTGGAGTTATTCTACTAGGAGGATTTGGGTCGGTGGAAAAATAAGGTTACATTGGAAATCCACATGTACAAAGGAGAAAAATCACAAAAACACAAGGTAGGTAAAGCAAGAATCATGAGGATGGAAGAAGTGCCTTTGGTACCAATAACATGTGTGCAAGAGTCTTGTCAAGATGGATTGTTTGCACGCTAGAAGGTTGGAAAATTTTTCACGCAAGGATTAAGGTTGGAAAAGTTTTCACGTCAAGGATTGGGCATGTAAGGAGAAGTGTTGAAGTCGGGTTTTGTTTGAAAACACCGCATTAAATATTGTCATACGGTGGTAGGTAGCCTAGCCTTAAATGTGTAAAAGTGGGAAAAGCTATAAATACAAGAGTGGGAATTTCATTATTTTACTTTATGAACACAAGAAGAGTGATTTTATTTCAAGAGCTAGGGTTTCAAGAACTAACTCGTGTGAAGGAAAATCCCAAGAACTTAAGTGCAATCGGTCCATTAGATCTACAAACCAGAGAAGAAGTGATTCACGGGTGTGAGGAATGTTGTGAGGAAGCGCCATGATCAAAGGAGAAAAATATGAGATTAGGGTTTGTGTTTTAGGGCATGGGGCACGAGGAAAATGTTCAAACAACTCGCAAGTTAACCTAAGAATGAAAGCAAAGGGTGCAATGATGGCCACGAAACCAGTTGATAAACCTAGAACAATCCAAGAAGGGAAAGGGTAAAGGAAAAGGAAAGAAGAAACAAGAAGAAATACCCTTGGATACAAATGAGGAATGGTACTTGGAGATGCAATACCTGGATGGGGTTTTGCTAGGGCAAGAGTGGGAGTCCCACATAAGAAAGATGACCGTGATCGACTACAATCATTGGTCAAGTACAATCATGAAGGAAATGGTGTTGGAGCTGGTGCGCCCCACAAATAAACGAACACCGATGGGTTGTTGATCTATAGTGACATGGTCAAGGTGAAAATGGAGAAGGTAGGGCTTCTCCAACTTTTTGAGTTACCATATTTCGGGAAGCCCGAGTGCTTGTACCAATGGTTGATGACGCACATACATGAAGACTTATTCTACTTCACAGGTACAAAATGTGCATAACTCCCCAACTAATTTCATGCTTCACAGGCCTAAACTGTGAAGGGGATGCACTCGAAGATGACCTCCTGGACGAGGAGGCAATCAAAGAAACCATAACATCCCAGAATTGAAGAAGGGATCAAGGTACTATGATGTCTCGGGATATCAGTGATCCGGTGATGAAGATGGCCGCACACCTAGTCTCCAAGCTGAATGGACAAGAAAGGTGGACCCAGGTGAGCAAGCCCTAGCTGAATGTCTGCAGGAAAGTCATAGAGGGCACCATATATAACCTCTCCCAATATATTGCAGATGGAATCATAAGCAGCATGGAGAAGGGAGGAAAGATCTTATTTGGAAACATTCTATTGACAATTGTGTTCTCAGAAGTTGGGGTGCCGATGCATCTGACAAGTTCATGTGGGAGTACCCTGTTAAAGATCCTTCACCTATGGAGAGGTTTCAGAAATACACATGTGAATCAATGACAAGGGTACACAAGGCACACTTAGACAAATGGTATACATGCCTTAGGAATGCATTCGGGGCTGAATGGTGGATCCCTAAACAACTCCCCGGTGACCAAAGGAGAAGCAAAGTTCGTAGTCTACCAAAGACTTCTATATTGACAAGTTCATTTTGGTCGATGGAAGCGGAGTCCATGGTGCAAACTCCCATTCTCATTTACTGCCCAATTTTTCCAAGTGGGAGTAAACAAATACAAGGAGTTGAAGAAATTAAACCTTGACTTGTCCACCCTTGACAGAGAGCACAAGGAAATGAGGAAGAAGTTGGTCTACCTAGAGAAGAAGTGTGTGTATGTTGAAAGGTACATGTCACATGATGTGCATATTGTAAGGCCTTTGACCTTACCTATTGTTGGGAGCAATGCCGCAAGGATTTACCTATGCATAAGGCCAAAATTCAAAAAGGGCGCATACGTGGAGGATGAGATATCCATCCTAGATGACCCTATTGGAAGGAAGAAGCCCACGCCAAAGTGTAAGGAGAGGGAAGAGAAAGAGGAACAGAGGGTGGTGGAGAAGCAGGATGTAGGTACCGCGGGGACAAGTACCTACATCTAGAAGAAGAAGAGGACGGTGGTCAAGGAGAAGACCCCAAAACCTACGAAGCCACCATCCCCTGAGGAACCCTTAGATGAAGAGAAGACCACATCCCGACTCCGAGTTTTTAGCAAAGGAAGAAGAAAGGGGATGGAAGAACCAGAGTCCGAGGATATAGATGACATGAATGCCTATATAGGTGAAAAGGATGATGATGAAGAGGAAGAGCTAGAGGTAAATTAGGAGCTAATTGATGTCCACGATTTAGAGGAAGAGGAAGTAGAAGATGCAAATGATGCTTTCATCTTTGTAAGGAGGAAGGGCACCCAAGGGGAGGAAGGCGCACAAAATGAAGAAAGGAGCAAGGGGGAAAGTACTAAGGAGCCAGATATGCCCAAGCTCACTCAAGAGGAGGTGGATGAGAAAGTGATAAGGGAGGTAGAGAAGATGATTAATACCTTGGTCGATGAGGAATTGGAGCACAGCGTGGAGCTCGTGCTTGGTGAATTCAAGGAAGAGCAAAGGGAGAAGAGTGTGAGTAGCACAAAAGGCCCAACTCTTATAGTGACTGTTCCAAAGGGCATGTGCATGGGAAGTAAATGTGTGGAGGAAGGAAAATCAATGATGGGGTATGTTAATGACCCCAAGCAAAGTTTTGTGCACATGCTTCCAGAGTACCATGCCCACCAAGGAGCTCACCGCCATGGAGTCCTTTGATCCTGAGGGTGGATACCCATGCATAAGAAAGATGCTATCATGGGCATTTGACTCCCACATTGATGAGCCCGAGTTTGAGGTTAACCAAGAGGCGATACTAGAGCTATCTCGAGACAAAGGGGGTCAACCCCATCATAAACACACAACAATTATCGGATGAGCAAGTATGTAATGCACTCAAAAAGTCTCCATGGAGGTAGAGGCAAGGCTCTTCTATAGAAATGATAGGGTTAAAGTCTTGGAGGACCTGATGGAGAAGAGGAAGGAAGAAATAGTTAAGCTAACAAAGGAACTCAGCCTTGAAAAGCTGATCAGCGCTCAACTACAATGAGAATTACAAGAGGAGAAAGCTAAAGTGTGTAAAGTTTCCAAGAAGGTGGAGCTCATCTCCCAGGCTATTGTCATGAAGCACCTAGACCTTAACCCTCCCGCGTAAAAATATGGTTCCCCCTGGAGTGTCTTGAGGACTTGACTCGGATCCTCACCATGGAAAGGCAGCCTTTGGCCTTGGAGTCGGTAGAGGATGTAGCTGCGCGCTTGGAGCAGGAGGACAAGTTGAAAGTCATCGCACTCATAGCTGAATACAACAAGGTGCTTGCTGATGTAAAAGTAGCTGCACAAACCACTGGGGTCACATACGACCATTGCGTGGATCAGGACAAGGTGACAAGCATGCTACTTGCCAACAACGAGGCTGAGCTAAAGGACTTCAGGGAAAAGAATAAAGGCAATAGAGTAGAGTGAGAAAATATTCTAGCCAAAGTAGAAAGAAAATCAAGCTATTGAGATCCTTCGGGTCTCAATCAAAACCCAGCTTAAAGAGCTCTACACGGTCATTACGAGGAAGATGGATGCCTTGGAAGATCAAGCTAAGGAACTGGAAATGGTGGTAGATACCATAAACACAAAGGGGAAGGATTAACCTTCGACGAGGTGAGCACATTGGTTGGCAACCTTTGCAAGAGGGTGCAGGATGAAGTCAAGCACTTGGAATACACTGGAGGCCGACCTATGGCAGAATTTTCCCCTTCTTCTTTAGGTAGTTTTCCTTCTATTCTCTCTCTTCCCCATTTCTTTATTCTTTCCCTCCATTCTTTTCCAAGGCAAGGCCTTTCCTTTTTATACTGCATTCTTTGAAAAGGTTCCCAAGGGTGGAGAACAGGTGAAGTGTGGGGTAATGTTGGGACCCTAATGTAGCTACCAAATCTTAAAGGCGTGTAGGCGTGCATGGCTAGAGGAAGTGTGCAAGTTAAGGCACGCAAGGCAGGATTCAAAAAGGGTTCTTGGAGAACCAAGGATGCACACCCACAAAGCACAATTCGAGACTTAGCCATTTTCATCCTTTTTTGAGTAACACATGAAGAACGTGTTCCATTTGGATAAGGTTCTAGCCTGGAAACAAGGTGTCCTGGAAGGAATATACCTTACATGATAAGAAGATCCAAAAATCTAATCATGACATGGAGAGGCATGCACTGAGGTGATCCACACCTTGACACTTGGGGCCAGATCTAAGGTTACAGAGGAGTTTTTTGGAGATCAGATGCCTATATATATGTGCACCCTTAGAAAAAAAAAAAGTAGAGAGAGAACATAAGGAAGGAAGCGGAGCTCTGCAGAATTACTGCAAGAACTATGGGATAAAAGGGGTAGATGATTATAGGAAGGATGTAATAAGGGAATGGGGAATGTAAATTTTGTTTCGAAAGTCTTCATGTATGGATCCAGATATGGTGCATGACTATGGTCTCCCCTTCTGTGATATTCTATAGTAATGCTATGAATGAATATGATAAGGTTACCATGATAATTGTATTAAGATCTTCTCTCTGTATTATCTGCATATTTCTATTATGCTTTTGTTCTTGTATAATCATGAACCTTATTTGAATGTTAAGTCTATGACTAAAAGGGTGGATTTATAACATGTCCTTTAAATCACTAATTCAAGATCATTAATGCCTTCCACTAAAATCACATAAGCTCGGATCCCTCTTGTGTGCCTTTACGGGTGATTTGAGGTTCCCTTGTTCTTGGTGCTTTCCGGAGGAGTATTGAAAAAGGAGAGAACATTTATCAAAATTAATTTGTTAACCCAAAGTTTCCTTATAAGTTTTGAGAATGGTCTTCATCATTTTGGCTTCCAGAAGAGAGGCAAGAAGAAGAAGAATAGTATCATCAAAAATTATAGTGAGAAACACCGATCTCCAAAGAAGTGGGTTTTCATTATGTCCAAAGAAATAGCTTAAATACTAATTCAACAATCTCTCGCCATAATGATGAAGAGGAGGGGAGAAATTGGATCGATTACCTCTATTACTTGAAAAGAATCCCATCGGGGTATCGTTGATAATCATAGAGAATCTAGGAGTTCAAATACAAGATCTAATAATCTTTCTAAAATGAGCATGAAACCCAAATTTTTCCATCACTCTATCAATGAAAACCAAGAAACTCTTTCAAAGGCTTTATTTATGTCTAGATTTTATACCATGCCTAGTTTTTTTCATTTCTCCATAAAATGGATGGTTTCATGAACCATCACAACACCATCCTATATAAGCCCGCCCTTAACAAAATCCCCATTCTATTTGGAGATAAGTTGAGGAAGCATTTGTTGGATTCTAATGGTAAGAATCTTAGTGAAGATCTTGTAGAGGACATTCGTGAGGCTAAAAGGTCTAAAATGCTTAAAATCCTTAGCCCCAGTTTCTTAGGAGCTAAAACAATGAAAGTGTTATTAATTTCTTTCGTTAGTCTCCATGTCCTAAAGAAATCATTAGCTACTTTTAGAAGATCTTCATAGCAGATATCCCAAAAATTATGGTAAAAATTTATAGAGAATCACCTGGACTAGGGATTTTTCCCCTTCCATAGAGAGCACAACCTTTTGCAATTACTATAATGTGGCAAATTTACTAAGAATATTTAAATCTTCGAATACAAAGGATCATTAGGAATAGAATCCAAAAATTACTCGTTTTTCCGAGGACAAAGAGGAGTTATCATTTAAGAGATTCTTATAGAAACTGAGAGCTTCCTCCTTGATAATGTTTTGATCTGAAGTAACAGAACCATCAGGAAGGGAGACTTCCAAAATCCTGTTGTGAGCCATGTGTTTGAGAGTTGTCATATGAAAAAACTTGGTATTTTTGTCACCATCCTTGAGCCACACATCCCTAGATTTCTTCCTCTAGAAAGTTTCTTCTCTAGCACAGAGATTTTGAAAATTAAACAAGAGATTTTTTCACAAATATAATCTTCATGAGACATACCAACCACTGAAACTCTTTTTTCCAAATATTCAAGATCCTCATTTACCTATTTTTTTAATGACAACATTACCAAATACTTTCTTATTCTATGTCCTTACTTTATTTTTTACATTTTTGAGCTTCGGACAATTTTGTATTATGTTTTACCTTCCACTTCAAGTTTCCACCATTCCTTGATTTTGTCCTTAATGTCCTGGGTGGTCCACCACATTTTCTCAAACTTAAAAGAGGAGTAAGTAGGCTTTTCAATATTAAGCATGTTTAACATAATAGGATTATGATCTCGAGCCTATCCTGGGAGAGAGGAAAGGTGAAGAAGAGATTATAAATATCACTCGATTTCACCTTTTCAAGAGGTTACCTAGTTTATAGGTTTCACTCTATCAGATAAAGGTTGATTATATTACTTTGATTCAGAAAATTAGTTTTGATACACGAGTGATCATATTGGACTTAAAAGACATTAAGTTTAAGGATTAATCTCTTATCATTCTCATTAAATTTTGATGATCTTGTTGTGTTGTGTTGAGTCTTTTGATGTGTTTTATTTTGTATTTTGTTGATGTATGTATATTCTTATTGTTGTTAGAAATAGAATTTTCCCAGATCTTAGGTTGAATCATTATTTAGCCTACATTAAAATACTTGTGCCTAAGCCAATTCTTAAGTAAAATGACGATTGAACTAGTCCGAGTCCATCTTGACCTTTTAGATTAGGTGAAAGGGTTGATTGATTGTTGGTCTAATTTTTGATGACAACAAATTTTATGACTTATCTAAGGAGTTTCTATTTCTTATTTCTAAGTGGATTTCTTCTAACTTTTCACTTTTCTCTTTTCTTAAATTTTAAATCATAGAGTAGATTTATTTTAACTATCTACTCTCTTGAAGTTCATCAATGACCATTATATTTTTGCACCTCTTGACCAAGTTGGTTTACTCATTGGAAATACTCAACTAGACGTTAATTCTGATATTAGAATCTGTTGTTTGTGATTCTACAACCACGTTTCACGCTTGCGAAGTAAGTGAGGTTTTTAATGAAGAAGAGGATAAAGCCCTTGAAATTAAAAGGATTGTAAGGTCTAGTACCAAAACCCAATGTGACATTTAAAGAAAAATAAACAAGTCAAAGAAGAAAAATAAGTAACTTTAAAATATGAAAATTAATCTAAAGTTTTACTTTTAGATAGTGTGAACGATAAGAAACTTCAAACATTTTTCTAAGTCTGAAATTTGACTTATGATGCCTATTTTTATTTCTTTACAATTGTTGAAGAAGTGATAGAGAAAGGGCTCATATTCCTTACCGTAACCAAGAAATAATTTTATGTTTTGAACGAAATAGGGACAATGTCACTGATGATGAAGCATCAGATCATGAAGAAGATAACCTCAACCCCTAGATTAAGGGAAATCCAATTGATATTGGGAGAAATCCTCCTAAATTACCATCATTAAAAGGTATCCAATTACCCAATTTCTCTGGTGAGTATGGTTCTTCTTGGGAAGATCATCTTGATTCATTCAAACTAATATGTGTAGCCATAGGGGTAACTAATGAGAGGGATTATTTGAGGATTTTCTCACAAAATCTTGAGGGTAGAGCCTATAAAGCTTTTATTAGTTTACCTTCAAAGTCTCTTACTAAGTGGTCAGACATAGAAGACTGGTTAGAAGATTGTTTCGGGAAAGAAAAAGATGAGTTTGAACTTGTAAATGAACTATCAAACATGACTATGGATCCTGGTGAGACCATTTATCATTTTACCATTTGTTTCACCAAGTTATGACAAAATATACCTCCTAATGTAATACCTTTAAAGAATCTAGCAAGGTTATATTATTACAATGCTTTACCATCAAAATATAGAATTTTACTAGAGGATAAGGAAATCTATGACTTTGAAGAAACTCTTACTTTTGTAAAGCGGTATGAAAAGAAGTCAAGAGAATTACTTTTAAAGATAGATCATCATCTAAATCCTTTGTTGAAAATAAAAATTTATGAATGTCATTCGGAATTTAAGCAATGAGTTGGTCACCGTTAAAATACAATTGAATGATCAACCCTCATCCTCACAAATCACATCCACAGTGGTCTCTAAAGTAAAGAGTGAACTAGGAAAATTCAAAACTAAACCTAAAGAGATGTATTGTGGAGTTTGTGAGTTAGACCATGATTCTAACACGTGTAAAGCTGCTGAGAAATTTAAGAAGTTCATTAAAGGGAAAAACATTTCAGAAATGTGTATTTTTGTTGACTCTTATGTAAATGCGGTGCAAAATTGGTCAAAAGACTATGCTAAAAATGATGGTCAAAAAGGAAAACCATCTGATGATGCTAAAGGGAAACATAAATCTGATCACCTTGACAAAGAAAAACTACATGAAAAACCAACCAAACATGTTTTGGATGATGTCCTTTTTGGTTTAAACAACATTCAATAGCATCAAACCAAATGTTGTGGTAAATTTATAGATATATTAATTAAGATAGCACAAGATGAAAGAGTTTAATTTATTAGAAATGTGCATATCTTGGATATACTTGCTAATTATGATATGTTACCTAGAAGAGATTGGTCTCAAGCCACATGTGATTTCATCGTAAAGGATCTTACTTGGGAACTAGTAGGAAATTCCATAACATTCATTCAAGGGGAAGAATGGTCAGGAACACCAATCAAGGTAACACATCATCTATTGCATTTGTAAAAACTAGTAAGGGAACATATGGTTTAAATCTTTTAGACATTAATGCTTTCGACGAAGATTATCAACATGTCAAATTATTATCCTTTGATCATATTTGGAAAATGTGTTTTGATGAAGCTAGTTATGAATTTGGAAATGGTGTTGGGGTAGTCATTAAGTCACCCATAGGAAGACATTTTAATTATGTTTTTCAGTTAGCATTTGAAGCAACAAACAATACACTGAATTTGAAGCCTTATGTTTAGGCCTGCAATAAGCCTTAAGTCTGAAAATTAAAAAGTTATCTATTTTGGAGACTCAGAACTGGTTATTAGATAGGTCAAAAATATTTATAAAACTAATCAGACTAGGCTTCATCATTACACTCAAAAAGTTTGGTCTTTTATTGAACAGTTTGAAGCATTTAATATTAATCACATCTTTCGAGAGTTCAATTCTAGAGCTGATAAATTGGTTGTTTTTGCTTCAAATCCTAATTTTTGATCAGATTAACTACACTTTGAAAGAGGTTTATAGGCCTATGATACATGATTTAGAGACTAATTGACCTGTTTTTTCTTATGATGAACATATTGATACTTTTTGAAGGGAAATTACTTTGATTCATATGATTATGTGCTAAATTGTGGTGATTATTTGCAACTCTCAAGTAATAAAATGTCTGGTGGTTTAGTAAGTTTAGAATCTATGTTTTCTCCTCATGATCAGCCTAAAATATTCTCTTTTGTTGAACCTTCTAGGAGAATCATAGGAGAAACCGTAGTAGTGAACCTTGGTCGAGGAAGAACCAAAAATGTTTATTTAGGTGCATGTTTGACTCCTAAAGAAAAACAATACTTCATTAAGTCGCTAAAAGTGTTCATTGATGTTTTGGCTTAGCCTTATAAATACTTAAAAGGGTATGATATTGTGACTAGCTTAATTTCAGAACAAAAAAATGGGTTTATTGGTGGTAGATTGATCCAAGGTGGCATTATTAATGTTCATGAAGTGATGCATTCTACTTCTCTCAAAAAATCAGCTAGTATGATTATCAAACTTGATATGCAAAAGGTGTTTGATAGAGTTAGTTGGCCCTTCTTACTTCAGGTTCTAGAGAAATTTGGTTTTGGGGAGAAATGGAGATCTTGGATTTACAACTACATCTCAACTCCCAAATTCTCCATTCTCATAAATGGTATCCCACAAGGTTATTTTCCCTCTAGTCGTGGAATCAGGAAAGGGGATCCCCTTTCACCCTTCCTGTTTATACTCATGGTAGATACTCTCAGCAGAGCTTTGGAAGCTACCAAAAGAGATGACAGAATTATTGGCATTACTAATACCTCCAAGGCTCCTACAACTTCCCATAGTTAATTTGTTGATGACACTTTGTTGCTTGGTATAGCTTCAGTTCTGGAAGCTAAAGTTTTGAAATGAATTTTGGATTGCTATCAATCAGCTTCTAGGTAGAAGATAAATTTTAATAAGAGTAGTATTTCTTTTATTAACACCCCTGTCAGCAAGAAACAAAAGATTGTTGACATATTTGGCTACATTATTATGGATCTCCCCTCTTCTTATTTGGGTCTTCCCCTTTTCCTAGGAAGACAACTCAAGATTCTTTAGAATCCAGTTATTGACAAATTCAAAAGAAACTTGTTGGCTGGAAAGGTTCCCTTCTCATCCAGGATAGAAAGCTACAACTGGTTAAGGCCACTTTGCAGAATCTGTCGATTTACTTTATGTCTTTACTGAAAATGCTTGCCTCTGTGGCTTCTACTATTGAAAAAATCCAAAAAAAAAAATCCTTTGGTCAAGGTCAAAAGAATGAAAGAGAATCCACTTAGTTTCATGGAATGTGGTTTGTAAACCAACTGCTCTTGGAGGTTTGGGCCTACGTAGAATTGTTGATATGAATTCCTCCATGCTCGCAAAACTGGGTTGGGAAATTACTACTAATGGAAAGGATTCCTAGACACAAATGATGATCTCAAAATACCTTTCTTTGGGGGAAGATTTCTTTGCTGAAGAAATTCCAAATGGTTTGGCTATTTAGAACTCCATCAAAAGCACCAGAAAACTGATACATGCAGGCACCAGATGGAAAATTGGTAATGGTAAGATGGTTGCTTTCTGGATTGATAGATGGATTGGAGAAAATGCCTTATCTATTAACCCTTCCTCAGATCCTATAAGATATAGGATTACTAAAATATGCATGCCTTTTGTTTCTAACTGCATTGATTGCTTCTCCTCTTACCCATGTTGGTTCATACCTGGATGGGAAGGAGTGAGTTGTTACCAGACTTCAAATGATTGAAAAATTGAACCTTTTATTGTTGCAACAATTTTTTCCCATTTCTTCTTTGGAGGATGCTAGAATCTGGCCACTCTCTACTTCTGGTTCTTTTTCTATTAAGGTTGCTTATCTCTCCCTGCCTCACTGTTCGAGGGCCCTACTCTATCTCAAATTTGGTTACCTTAGGTTATTCCAAAAGTGGGCTTTTTCACTTGGCTTACTTCCAAATATGGCTTTCTCTCCAGTGAGAATATCAAGTGATTAGTAGGTGTGTTCTTTATTTTGAGGCTCTTGAATCCTCTGCCCATTTACTCTTTCATTGCAATTTTTCCTTTTTCATTCTGGAGCCTCCTACTTAACATTTTTGGAGTGTCTTGGGTCTTTCCTAAGTCCATTTTGGAAGCTCTCAGTCAATGGGTTCCTCTCTTTTGGCATCAAATTGTTAATATTTCCTAGAAACTTCTTCTTCCTCACACGTTATGGAACATTTGGAAAGAACGCATGTGAGCATATCTTTAAATAAGAACACAGAACCCCTAACAGTACTCACATTGGTGGTAGCGAGGCCTTCAAGAAAATTTGAATTGTTGTATTTGGAAACAATATAAATGTAAAATTTCTCTCAAAGATGGACAAACAATGGTTGCGGTAACTTCTAATACCACTTGTTTTAAGGGCTAATACTACTGGATCCCTCCTCCTTTAGGTTGGCTTAAAGTCAACACTGATGGTGCTGCTAAAGGTAACCCGAGAATCTCTGGTGGAGGTGCCTCTATTAGGGATGAACTAGGTCAACTGATGGTTGCTTCTACTTCCCATTTTGGTAAGGGTTCTAATCACAGAGTTGAAGCCCTGACTATTTTAAAGGGTATGGAACTTGCTTCTACTTTTGGCAGGATCAACATAATCATGGAAAGTGACTCCCTAAATTTGATTAACCTTCTAAACAATAAGGGTGTCACCAATTGGACCATTAGCAATATCATTTCTGATATCAGGCTTCTCCAATCTCAATTCAGCAATGTCCAATATCAGCACATTTTTAGGGAAGGCAATAAAGTGGCCGATCTGTTAGCTAATATTGGAGTCTCTCATGAGAATCAACAAACCTGGGTTAGGAATTTTCCCAAATTACTTCTAAAATCCTTTAATGATGACTATTCTAAAAAGAGTTAATTCGAGCAAGTATTTCTCGATCACTACTTATAATGATTACTTGGACTTCATATTTACCCGCCTGTATTCTTCCTCCACTGTTGGCGATGATCTCATTTATTATGATTTGAAGGTTTTTCTTATTGATTTTATCTGTCACACGTGGGAAGCCAAGATCTTGAATTTTAAGTTATTAATGGGGATTTTTAATCATAAATGGAAGCTACCCTTTTGCTGGTGGGCACGTGGCAGAGGGGGTTCATGGATTTTTATACAAGCCCATTTTATTATTCTATTTCATATCATCTTTCTTCTCATCTATTCAGCTCTACAAAAATGGGGGTGCTCTGGTTCAATTGGAGCCTGCTAATTGTGAAGAACTTAAGAAGGATGAAGTTGTTGGAATCTGCTTGAGGAGAAGGGGGTTATGTCATTCATTGAAAGGCTTTCAAGGAACTTTATCATCCTGGAAGTAGGGTAATGTGAAATTGGGAAAAACTAAATTCAAAATCATTACCGAGAGTATTGTATCTACTACAAGGCTTCCTAATTATGGTGATATATATTTTAAGAGGTCCTTGAAAGTAGAAATGGTGACCTTTCTAGCTAAGAGGAAAGAGAAGGTTAACATTTACAAATCAAAGCTATGAACGGACTTCACTGAAGGAACCTTGGGATCACATTGTCAAGAAATTTATGTGGTACTTTACGCTAGAGGGTAGGTATAAGCATGTCTTGGTCCCCAACTCTTCATTCTGGCTCATTTTTGCAATGGTGTTAAGGTGAACTTAGCCAATTTCCTATACCAGTCTTTAGTTTTTTCCATTCAAAAGGCTCACGCTGGTGAAGGTCATTTACTCCACCAAGGTTTACTTTATTTTATCTCTAATCATGTTGTTGATGCTCACGACTGTCCCATTTTCCCACTATTTCTGGTTCATCCTACCGCCACCCCCCGCCTCCACCTCCTCCCCATCTTGGTCTTCTCTACTTTCATCACCACCTTAATCCCCCACCTTCCTCTGACCCAAAAGTCAAAATTATGGGCCACCGTGATGCCACTTCCTCCCCCCTACTTGCTCGCCACCCTCTTCTCCCCACCTCGGTTGTCTCTCCCCGACGGTGCCTCCCACTCCCACTCTTATTTCTCCCTCACTTGTACTCGGGTTCTATTCTTCCCACACTTTGTGTTGCGGGTTTTGTGAATGAAATTTCAATTCTCGAGATTGTGCTTGGTCTTAATAATTCCTACCTAGAGTCTTTGATCCCTTATAGGATTGGTGAAAAAATAGATTACTCTGATGATGAGGTTGTCGCTAACTTGATGAACATGGACGATGTTGAGGAGGAATCTAGATTTTTACGAGAGGATGTAACCGAGGATATTTCCAACTCCAAGGATGATTTAGACCACCGAGTTGGGGTGGTCATCCAACCGAATCATGGAGTCTTTGGTAACATTAAAAGTGCTCTCAATGTTATTAAGAAATGGAAAGAATCTCCAAAATGGTTGCATGAAACTATTAAGTGATGCTAAAACTCTTCACGACAACTCTTTTGATTCTGCTATGATGGAAGATTTTAATGAACTTAAGAATATTATACCTATGTAGCCCAAGGTGTGGGCCTTTTTGGTACTTTTTGGATTGTGGATTTTTTTGACATTTTTCTAGTTGTTCTTATGTTTCATCATGCCTATTTGGCCATTTGGGGCCTTTTGTAACAAGGGTTTGGGTCCTATAAAACCATCACTTGTTACCATAATCCAAAAAAAGGGTAGGATACTAGGATCATCAAACATGACATCCGTATTAAACCTGGGATCAAACCCGTTCACTAGAATCCTAGAAGAGTGAGCCCCTTGTTGGAAGATACCATCAATAAGGATCTTGAAAGGATGCTAGAAGGTGGTGTCATTTTTCTGGTAATATATTTTGAATGGGTTGCTAACTTAGTGGTGGTATGAAAGAAGAATGAAGATATTTATCTCTGTGTTGATTTTAGAGATTTAAATCATGCAAGCACTAAAGATAACTTCCCTTTACCAAATATTGATCAAATTTTATAGCAGGTCACGGGTCAGAAATGATGTCTCTCTTAGATGGATTTTTAGGTTATAATCATATTTTTGTAAATCTAGAAGATAGACATAAAACTAATTTTACTACACGAAGAGGTACCTTTTCTTTTAATTGTATGCCTTTTGGCTTAATAAATGTAGGTGCCATATTTCAAAGAGCAATGCATGTTGTTTTTGATTATTTAATTGGGATAATAATTCAGTTTACCTAGATGATTTAACTATGTATTCTAGGAAAAGAAAGAAGCATTTGGATCATTTGAGAGAAATTTTTATTCGTTGTCGTAAGTATGGTATATCTCTCAATCCAAAGAAATATATTTTTGGCATTACTGAAGGAAAATTATTGGGTCACATCATCACACAAACAGGTATTTCTATTGACCCTAAAAGAGTTAAAGCCATTTAGGAATTGCAACCTCCTAAAAAATGAATCCGGTTTACATTATTTCTTTGGAAAAATCAATTTTGTATGAAAATTCATATCTAATTTTTCGATAAGGCTGCCCCATTGCAGATTTTGTTGAAAAATAATCATGGTTTCACATGGGATTCACATGTTGATTTTACATTTATTGATGTTAAAAATGCTATTGCTATTGCACATGTCTTGGCTAACCTAACTTGTCAAAACCTTTTGTCTTGTACTTAAATGCTACTGATAAAGCTATGGGTGTTGTCATAACTCAATATTTTGAGTCAAATAATGAAAAACCCATTGCTTATTTTAGTCAAACTTTAAAAGACGCTAAATTTAGGTATCCTTTGATTGAAAATTTTATTTTCACACTAGTTTCAGTCTTAGGAAAATACAAGTATTTTCTAATGGGAAATAAAATTATTGTATGTTCTAATGTTCCTATTTTAGCATACTTGCTTAAACAACCTGTGATTGATGGAAGATTGGCCAAGTGGATTTTCAAAATCCAACAATTTGATCTAGAGCTAGAAACATGTAAAACCATCAAAGGAAATGAACTTGCTAAACATTTAGCCAAAAATGCTTATTTGAATATCAATGTAGTTATCCTTGTGGTTGATGATTTGCATGTTGTACCTCATTTCCAAACTATGACAAGTAATGAGTTGTCATCTAAATTTAACATAGGTTTCAACATGTGTGAATGGGATTGTTTGTTATCCCAAGATGATTGGTATCACAAACTATTTTATTACTTTAAAAACTAATCATGCCCTGAGTCATTAGATAAAAAATAGTTTAGAGCACTTCATTTTCAATCTCTCAAGTTTATGCTTTTAGAAAATTTTCTATTTTTTAAAATTGTGATGGCATACTTTTGAGATGTTTAACTCATGATCAAACTAAACATGTGCTTAAGAGTTATCATGAAGGTGTTTGTGGTGGAAATTTTTCTGCCAAAACAACTGCCCATAAAATTTTGTGTGTCGGTTACTATTGGCCTACTTTATTCAAAGATGCATATAAATGGGTAAGGTCTTGTGTTCCTTGTCAAATATTTGCTGGTCATGAGTGTTTACTAGACATTCTTTTGAACCCCGCCATCCCAAAAAGACCTTTTTCAAAATGGGGAATTTATTTTATTTTATATATTCATCCCCCTTCTTTTTCTGGTCATAGACACATTCTAACAACTACTGGCCATTTTACAAAATGGGTTGAATCGTTGCTTTAAAACGTTTTGTGGCTAGTGAAGTTGTCATTTTTTTAAATCAAATCTTTTCATGTTTTAGAGTACATCAAGAAATTATATCTGAAAATGGTCCTCAATTTGTTTCGAAGAATATTTGAATTTCCTTAGTAAGTACTCCATTATTTTGAGTCATGCATCAAAGTATTACCCACAGGGTAATGGTCAAGATGAATCTATGAACAAGAATTTAATCAACATCATGAAAAATTTGGTCAATGATAAAGAAATTGGCACCTCAAAATTTTGAAGCCTTGTGGGTTGATAGAACAATTGTTAAGTCAAGTACAAGATTTTCACCTTTTATGCTTGCCTATGGTTTTGAAGATACTATGCCAATTAAACTACAAATATCTTCAAGCACGCACTCGCTTTAAATTTTGGAATAAATGATTTGTAGTTGCATTTGGATGAATTGTTGACCTTAGATCAAATGAGGATCATTGCTTTGTAGAAACTTGAAAAGGGTAAGGAAAAGTTAAAAAGATTGTTTGACAAAAAAGTTAATACAAAAATATTCTAGGTTTGAGACTTAGTCTTATGTTGGGATAAATCATGAGAGAACCCTAGGAAACATCACAAATTTGATTCTTTATGGTTGGATCCTTACCGAATTGTTGCAGTTCTTGGAAATAATGTTTTCCATTTACGAGAAATAGATGGTGATTGGCTGAGATTCACGGTGAATGGACAACATTTATAATACTTTTACAATTGATTCACTTGACTATATTTTATGCATATACTTTGTATATGTTTTTTTGTTTTCTTTCCTTTTATTTATTTCCTTTCATTTTTTTCTTTGTCTGGTTGTTTACTTTATTCCATTTGGTCTTATCAATTTTTCATGATCATTTGATATTGTAACATGCTACGCTACTGTGAGAATTCCATATAGAGGTGAAGGTATTATTAGACTTCTTGGATGGTAATATTTCTTTAAGTTTCGGTTGGATAATCTTTGGAATATTCTTATTAGATTCTCTTTATATGATATTTTCTAATATACTTGATGTAGAAAAAGGCATACTTATTTTTCAAAATAATGAAGGTTGATTCTGTATGTTGAACTTTTCCAACCCTCATTTCCCTATCTCTTATATTCCCTTATTCACTTTTGATCCGCGGACTTTCATTCCTTTAATATGAAATTATTATGAGGTCCGTGTAGATCGACTCAAGAAATAATGAGCCTGCATTGTACTCTTGAGCATGTTAAAATTTAACCATGTTTTTGCAGCCTAGCCTCTTACTTCAAAAAAACTAGCTAGCATGGTCGCCAGTGTTATTGCTAAAATTTTAACCCCCTTTTCCCAAAAATCAAAACACAAAATTCATATTATAGCTTTCTTTCCATTACATTCATATAAATCTGGCGAGGGGCACTAAGTATTTATTACATTATTTAATTTTTTACACTAAGTGGTTGTGAGAATTCTTTAAAATTGTCAGTTGTCATCCTATTTGTATATAAATATGCATCATTACTTAGATTGTCAATATCGATAGTGAATGGTTGAAATGGAGATAAAAATCCATTTTGTGATTTCCTTATTCAGATTCTAAGCCCATATTTTGATTTTTTGGTCTTTCCATTCAGTAAATAATGAGCAAAATACAACAAAGTGGTCGAAATAAAAATTCTATGTTGATTGAATTACCATCAATGCATGCTTTGTGGTGAATACCTTGTTTGCATAGAATGATGTTTTCAGGATGTAATAGATCATCATGATAATGTTGTGTTAAACCTATAGTTCAAATTGTCATCTTGCAAACACATTTGATGAATCATATAATTTATAGATTTGGATATGTATATGGTACATGATATAAGTTTTTCTTACGAAAACTAAATCTTTGGGTGAACCACAATTTGTGAGTTTTAAGTCCGTAGGCATGAGGTGGCGTGTAGATAGTGAGTAAGTAATGGTAGTTGAGTTATTGACATTCAATGCATATGTAAAGCATTGAACAAGGTGATAATTTTTGGTTTTGGGGTCATTTTGGTTTTTTTCATTGCAAGAACCTCGGAGCTTGAAGGTGTTTTGGTATTGTGCAAGGTGCTCATGGTTTTTATCAATCAATGTGTCAATAAGAAACATGTATGATCCTTTTTGTTCGATGGTTGTGCCTAGTTATGATTTAGCTCTGGTTTTAAAGTTTCTTTTTGAAGAAATGGGATTTAGTTAATTATGTCTACGAATATTTTTCAAGCTATTCGACTCAACTGGACTTCTCACATACCCAATTTTCTTTTAAATACTTACATGCAAAATATGTATTCTCTGCAATATTTGTTGAGAGTATTATTAATATCTTGAGTTGAATATGGAGATTTCTGGGTGGGTTGTATGAGAAATTATTGTTCTTGCCCATAAATTTTTGATCTCATCTACTCAATATTTGTGTTCGAGTTAGTCTTTTTGAAATGCATGCTTTAACATTCTTTGGCTGTCATTGTTTCTTTGCAAACAAGGACTTTTTATAATTCTTGTTGTGGTGACAAAGTATAGTCAATTCTCAATCTTCCTAGTTGTATGATAAGAGCAGATTATATTTTCTTTGAGTTATAGATATCTTTATTATAGTCATTCATTTAGGTATTTTCAAAGGGATTAAATGTGAAGAATATGAAATTGTTTTCAAGTTTTGGGTGAATGATATTTTGTGTTTAAATAAAGAGAGACATTTTTTTATCAACTCGGGCATTGGAAGTTTTTAACGGTTGATTCATGAGAAAATGTTTATGAAAATGGTTGAAATTTTCTATGAATTTGTTGTTGAAAGGCTTAATTTATTTTCGAGAGATTCGTATAGAATGTAAAGAAGGTTCCAAAATAATACGAGTTCATTTAAGTAAGGTGTGATATTGTTGATAATGTTAAGTCGCTAACATTCACTTTGAATACGGTGATGAAACAAAGTTATAGAATATTGTGGAGTGGTCGATTTCTCATTCTAAACATGCATATTTTTGGGGTTTTCAATTTTGGTGATTATGGATTGAAAATTTTAAATGTAGACGTGTGAATAATTTTTACATAGTGATAAATCTATCACTCAGCTTGTTTGAGAATTCTAGTAGGAATAATGTGAATAGATTGAGAAGAAATGATAGTATGTCGATTTATTAGTCAAAGCTACATGTACATACATATTTTATTGATTTCTTTCATTACTGAGCTTCTTCCATGCAAAGGTTCAAATGATATGGGAATGTATTTTATTTTATATAGAGGACATCTCATGCGCTTATATAGTTTCAAAAAGTGACATAAATTAACCGAGATGACTTTGTAGAAATATTAAATCATTTTCTAATCCAAATAATATTCCTTTTGTCTTTATTAATTGTTAATTATGATTTTGGCCTGACAAAGTTCATGCTCTGAGAGGAGAATACATGCTAAGACCTGGTAACTATTTTTTTCTTTACAACATTTCACCATATCAGGATGGGATGGTTGTGGATCTAGGAGTTCGAATCACATCTTTCATAGGGGTACAATAGTTTTCGTAGTTCATCATGGCAAAGGGTTTCACCTAGGAAGGCCGAAGGGGAACTATTACGCTTTGAGGAGGTAGACCATTTATTAGGCATGGCCCCACATGTGTATCTATTCACTTTGATGAAAACAAGCCTTACCTTCATGAATTTCTTCAAGTAATTGAGTATTATATGCATAATACACCTTCTCGCAAAGATCAATAATTCACCTCTACAAAATATTAAACATGTGCATGTTGAAAATAATCCAATCTCTTCTAATAAATTTGTTCATTCTACCCTTTCTTGTGTACTTCCGCAACATATTTTACCCGTTAATTATGCACCACTCTTTCTTAGAAGGAATCAAATTACCTCTTCTCATGAATGCCCACATACCTCTAAGCATGTTAGGTCCTCTTCCATTGTGCCTAAGGTGACGGGTGCAAGTGAAAAGGGTGAAATTAGAAGTAGAATAGGAATATGGTGTTATCACTCGCACCATATTTCCTATTGAGCCATATGGGTATGTAGAAATTGTGATTGAGGCGATCGACCATTGTTAGACTTGACAGAAATGACTAATTTTCATGTTTTGATTTGATAAACTTGATCATATATATTAGACACTTGCATGCATTTCACATTTTTGGATATCATATTTTACATTTTGGGATAGATTTTTTTAGATAAGGTAAAAAAATGTTTTGAAGGGACCAAAAAACTCTTTACAAAAAAGGAAGCCAAGTAAAAAAACAACCAAAAAGAAACAAGTAAGCCCAAAAAGGAAAGTCAAAAATCTCGATAGGAGGTTCACCCCCAAACATATCCATACTACCCACGATCTGTAATATTAGATATACTAGATTTTTCATTATAAAAATCAGAGAACCTAGAGGATTGTTACAAAGGTAGAAGTAGAAAGCAATAGAAGCACAAAAATACCAAAAGGTCGGTCCCACCATTAGTTTACCTTATCCTTTCTGCAAGTTCCCGCACTTGGCCCGCTATCCTTCAACCCTATAACCTTTATGATAACCCTCTTAGGAATTTTATCAACTTTTTCCTTGATCTTTGTGGCCATGGAGTCTTCACTGTTGGAGCTACTAAGAGCGAGCCTCATCTTCTACTTACTACCCTCAGCCTTGGCCACTTGATCCTATAGGATAGATATCCTTTTCTCTTACATCACAAAATTTGTGTGCATACCTCGATCCTCTTACTTTGGACCTCAATTTTGTGATGACAGTCTCTAACCTTCTAAACCAAATTCTTGTTAATGATGAGGATAGTGTCAACACTTGACTCAAGATGCATAATCCTAGCTTCCCATTTCACCAAATCCCTCTCTCTTTATGCTATCATAACTCTCACCCCTTTCCTGGATCCCTTTTTTCAAGTTACTGAGAAGGCATCGCCAATCCCTTTTGAATTATCTTCCCCACTTTCTTTCTTGAGTTGTTTCATGGCGGTATCCGAGTTTCATTATCCAAATTAGTGTCCCTAGTAACCTTCGGTTCAGCGGGGATAACAAGTTTACCATTCTGAACAAGTAAAAGAATCAACCCCGATGAAGGGGAATTCCAATTTTCTTGTTCTTAAATTCGGTTATGGAGGAATTCAGAGACCTAAAAAGGAAGAAGGAAAGACTCATTTTTATCCCTTCAAAGGTAATTTAGGATAGAAAGATGATAAGAGAATATTTTCCTAAATTTTCCCTCCAAGGTCAAATACTTCATCACCACAAGGAAAAATCATGCCACCATCTAGGAATACAAGTATGAGCAATGTCATCATCATATGAAACAATATATTCACCAAGATAAAAAAAAAAGTAGCTAATTCGTGTTTCTTCCTAGTTTTTTCTTTGAAAATTTTAAGGCCCTCCATTTTTAAACCACTAACCTCGGAATCAACTCCTCATAAATCCTTATTTCAACCCCCTCAAATTAAAACCCCCTTCAACCCATGCATTTCCAAAATCCATAGAGAGTTAAGGATCATTACCTTTTAAACGTCAAATGAAGTTGGTGAACCCACCTATGTACAGTACATTTTTTAGATTAAGATGCAACAACCACTTGGTCTTGACTCTTTCACCTCCCATCCTAATCCAAAACCATGTTTTCCTTTAAAAACAGCTCAAATAGATCCCCTCAAACTAAACCAAAAGTTTAAAAACACATAAACATTGTGATTGTCCTTTCCCAAAAAATGAAAATACTTGTATCGATACCGAGCATGAGAAACTCGGGTGCCATCATTGTACTTCCTCTAAGATATTATCATCATTTATCAACTTTAAGATATTCTTCCAAGGTATGAATTCCCCTAGCCATGTCATCAAATCAGTCATGTTGTTACCATGATTGGCAAGCCCATCGACAAGTTTATTTCTAGACCTATAAGTATGTTGAATTTCCACTCTATCAAATGATTCCATCATCATCTTGGCCTCCCTGATTATGTTGTTAAGTCTCCACCCACATTTTCTCTAATATTTGAGGGAATTGATGACACATAGTGAATCTCCCTCAATGATGAGGGATTTTATATTCAAGGCCATGCACTACTTAATTCCCTATAGCATAGATATTGCCAAGGGGTCCCGCAAAATCTCTTAGACATCTCCCATAATGATCCTAAAAAATTCCACCCCCCAAAAGAACCCCTCCTTTGTTTATTAGAACTATCAAAATTGATTTTGAAATAGCCTTCGAGGGGTCTAGACCACTTGAATTTATTTTTGTGAGTTTCCCTACTAATCACAAGGCATATGGGAATGAGGTTCATGTTGTTAAGAGTGTTTCTTTCCTAACCCGAGAAGGACTTGGATGGTTTGGTCTTAATAATCTAGGCATTTTATTTAAGGTCTTAACCCACTCTTTTAATGACCTTATTTGTACTTGAATATTTGTTCTTGAAGATCCAATTATTTATCTCAATCCATATTCCCCACATGATGTGCAAAGAAAGCCGTTTCCATATCTCTCTTGTCAATTCATGTTGGAAATTGAAACTCCATTGTTTTGGGAGTAAGGAAACATCCCCAAGAAGAACCATATTTATCCTAAAGAACCCCAAGATAGCAAAGAAGAATTGAAAGGAAAATATGCATTCCAAAAAAATATGTTGAATCGTCTCTTCTTGCATTCTACACAAGTTGCATTTGTTTTTATGATCATGCCTCTCTTCCTTAACTTGTCCATAGTAAGAATTTTTTTTTAAACCTCCTAGAAGAAAAAATTTATTTTGGGTATAAGATTCTTGTTCCATATCTTCTTCCAAAGTAGTTATTTGGTTCATTTTTCTCAAAGTTCAACAAGTAACCAAATTTAACCTCGTACTCCCTAGAGTCTGTGTTCCTCCATATTAATTCATCTTGAGCCCTACTTTGGGGTAAGTGAAAATCCTTGAGAATCTGGTTAAGATCATCAAAGGGTTGTAGAGCACCCGAGTAGTTAGGGGGTGGATAAATTTGAGCCCAATTTCTCTCCTCATTCCAATAGTTATAAACCAACTCCCCAATCAGAACTTATAGAAATGTCTTAAGTGACTCCATGGATCTTCAGTCTTTAGGGCCTTATCCTTGATCCATGGGTCTTCCCATAATTATATTTTCATACCATCCCCAAGGTTCCATTTACTCCCTTTCACCAATAACTGCCTAGTCTGATAGAGGTTATTCCAAAAATTGATCCTCTAGGTAGCTCTCGATCGAGAAAAGAACTAAAGTACCACCAAAGTGCCACAAATATTTAACTTTCAAAAAAAATTTCCAGATCCCCTCTTCTCTATACAATCTACACCCAACCTTTTCTATTAGATCTTAATTCATGAATTAAAGGTTCTTCAAACCCAAACCTCCCTATCCTTAGGCTAAGTGACCTTCTCCCAAGCTATTAATGGGATTCTTGTCTTTTCTTTTGAGCCAATCCATAATAACCTCTTTTAGATACTTTTAATAGATTTTCTAACTCTCATAGGGATGATGAAAATAGACATAACACACACAACTACTCACTACAAGAAATTTTGAATAAGTTGAACTTCTCCAGCTTGTGAAAGCAAAGAGCCCTTCCAGGAAGACAGTTTTTTATGGAATCTCTCTATCAATTTGTTTCTTTTGCCTTCTTCCATTTTTTTCACACAAAGAGGCATTCCCAAGTAGGTATCTCGAAAGATTTTTTATATTGCGCTTGAGGATACTAGAAATTTTGATTTTTGCTCCTTCATATTGATGAAGAAGCAAAAGCTCTTTCTGAAGTTAACCAATTGCCTCTTAACTTCTTCATACTTTTTGGTGATATTCTTGAAATTACGAGCCTCCTGGAAAGTAGCTTGACCAAGAAGAATGATATCATCCACAAATTTTTACATACTTTGGTTAACAACTCCATTAGTAACTTTGATAACCTCAATTCTTCCTTCATTTTGAGATTTCAAACATAATCTGCTCAAAGCTTCAGTAAAAATAATATAGGTAAAAGAGGAAAGGGGATCCCCTACCTAAGACCCCTTTCTGAGTTGAAGAAACCATTTTGTTTCCCATTTATTATGATAGAAAAATTGGGGGCAAGGGTACATGCTTGAATCATTTTGATGAAGTGAGGTGGAACCCCAGTCTATGTAAAAAGGAATCATGAAATTCAAGGAGATACGATCATAGGCCTTCGCATGTCAATCTTAACAATCATAATCTCTCTACTAGATTTTTCCATAGAATGAATCATCTCATGGATGGTTATTATGTTGTTAAGAATTTGTCTACCCGGCACAAAGGCCCCTTGATTGGGAGATATAAAATTGCTAAGGATTTCCCTCATTCTGAAAGCCATAATTTTTAGATGAGTTTGTACATTGTGTTACAAATACTTATGGGTCTAAACTCCCTAGATATTTAGCTCTTGGATTTTTGGGAATGAGAGCAATAAAAGTGTGATTAATTTTCTTTAGAGCTACTAGAGTGGAATAATTCCTAAACAATAGTAACAACCTCTTTTTAACTATATCCCAATACATCTGGAAGAAGAAAGTAGGGAATCCATCTAGCCCTAGAGTTTTTCCTCCATATCAAATAAAATTGCTTTAACTTCTTCCTTCAAAGGTATAGCAATGAGTTCTCTATTCTCCTCATGGTTTACAGTTGGCTCAAAGAGATTAAGAATTTCAGAAATAGTGGTCTCTAAGGGGACTGAAATTTAGCAAACAAGTTTTTTTGAAAGAGACAATGGTATTAGAGATATCCTCATCATCTGTAGCCAAATCACCATTTTATTTTTTAATTTCTTGGATCTTTCCTTTATTTTATTTAATAGTGGCAGAGATGTGGAAAATTTTCATGTTTTGATCTCCTCTTTAAGCCAATTTATTCTAGATTTCTGCTTCTAGTAGATCTCTTCTATGTTTAGGATGTTGTGGTATTCCACAAGAAGAAATTTTTCTTTTATTTTCTCTTCATTGCTCCATCAGCCTTGCTCCATAATTTCTTCCACTTCCCTGAGTTCTTCATAAATTTTGTTTTTTAAGGAAAATGTTTCCAAATATTTCTTTGTTCCAAGTCTTGATTTTAGACTTAACATTTTTAAGTTTTGTTGCTACCTGGAACATGTTGTTTCCTTTGACTTCAATGTTCCACCACTCTTCTATCATTCTCTCCAGGTTCGGGTGTGTAGTCCACATTTTTTCAAACCTAAAAGGTCTGCCACCTTTAGTTTTCCCCCTTTCACTAAAGTTTAGGACTATAGGGTTATGGTCCGAGCCAATGCAAGCCAAAGTGGAAAGAGAGTATTGTTGTTCCTGAATCCATTAGAAATTCACCAAGAAATGATCCAACCTTATTTGAATCAGGTTCTCCCCTTCACACCTATTGGTCCAAGTGTATTTAGAGCCATTGAGATCCAGATCAAGAAGTCCATTCCAACCTAAGAAGTTAGCAAGATCTTCCATGCTCTTTGTGTACAAATTGACTCATCCCTTATTTTCTCGAGGGAATCGGAGGAGTGTTAAAGCCTCCCCCAATGTCTACGATTGTTGGGACAGATTTTAAATGACTTAATGGTGATAGTATTTTTAATATATGGATGAAGGTTATATATATTTAATTAGTTGTTATATCATGATGAGGTGTTAGTTATTAAAATGATGGATGTTAATATGGATTGTGTTTAATTTTATTTAGTGTATGCAATACTTATGTGGCCCTTGTTTTGATAATTTATACCTCATTCATTCATTTATATAAGTTAAAAATTAAGAGCTCGTGTCCTTATTAAAAGTTATATAGTTTCACTTAAATTATAAAGTGAAACTTTATTATTATAAACTTTAAAAACATTCTTTTTAAATCATTAAAATAAAACAATCAGTTATAACCGATTCTATTCATGAGGATGTTATAAAAGGGCATGGAGGATTCAATTACAAAGGATGAAAAACAAGGTGTTATGTTAAAATTATTTTGAGGTCTTGAGTGAATTTCAAATACAACAGAGCAAGCTTGATGATGTCTTCACTTCTATTTCAAATGATGTAATTTGTGGCCATGTTGGCTTTGATATTTTATCATGACCTTGTCAAGACATTGTTTTAGCGATCATTGTACATCATTTCATTAATGCAAATCTGTTTTCTTCATCATGTCTATATTAAAAATTTTTTTGTTAATGATGTAAATATGTTTATATGTTGATATTTATGTTTTGTCTTTTTGTTTGATGTCTATTTGTTTATGAGATCATTATGATATTGGAAATAATTGTGAAGAAGAGATTATAAATATCACTCAAATTTCACCT
This sequence comes from Taxus wallichiana var. yunnanensis, assembly GCA_018340775.1. Classification (NCBI taxonomy): domain Eukaryota; kingdom Viridiplantae; phylum Streptophyta; class Pinopsida; order Cupressales; family Taxaceae; genus Taxus; species Taxus wallichiana. The sequence continues at coordinate 372,979,397 of CM031235.1, forward strand.
TTTCAAGAGGTTACCTAGTTTATAGGTTTCACTCTGTCGGATAAAGGTTGATTATATTACTTTCATTTAGAAAATCAGTTTTGATCCAAGAGTGATCATATTGGAAATAAAAGACAATAAGTTTAAAAATTAATCTCTTATCATTCTCTTTAAAATTTGATTATCTTATTGTGTTGTGTTGAGTCTTTTGATGTGTTATATTTTGTCTTTTGTTGATGTATGTATATCATTATTGCTGTTAGAAACATAAATTTCCTAGATATTAGGTTGAATCATTATTTATCCTATATTAAACTACCCAAGCTTAAGACAATTCTTAAGTAAAATGATAATTAAAGTGGTCGGATTCTATCTTGACCTTTTACATTAGGCGAAAGGGTTGATTGGTTGTTGATCTAATTTTTACTGAGAATAGTTTCTAACAATTGTTTAAAGTTTTGGATTAGGTTGAAATTTCTTGAAGGTATTTGTGGATGTTAGAAAGAACAAAAAGGGTACTTGTTGAATTCTAGAAGATGGTGAAGGATGGTGACAATTTAGAGCTATAAATGAAAAGGTGGATGGGTTAAACCTTTTGCATCATAATTATGATTGATATAACTTGGTTTAAAGTTGTGTGATAGGAGAGAAGATATTGAAAGAAGTTATGGGAAAATTTGGACCAAAGATGACTATTTTGAGCTCATAAAGAGTGAGAACTAATGGAAGCTTTTCTTAACAAAAGATCAATTAGAGGGTTAAATTTCCATTGTTAAAGGTGTATAAGGGTTTGAAAACAAATTATTTAACTTTATGAATCCTTTAGAGTGAAATTGGTCAAATAATACAATTTTTAGCCCTCTTGGGCTATCTTGAGTAATCCTCTCGCAGAGTATTGAGGAGGTGGTTGATTGAATCGCTCTTAACTTTATTGATTGTATGAATGAATGTTTTGAATAGCTCTACATTAATATCACCTTGTATTTGATAGACTTTATTCAAATCATTAATTTTCTTCATGTTCTCCTTGCACATGTGTTTTCCTCCACGATTTCTAATATATCTACAAGTATTGTTTCACATTCACACCACATTAGTAAATTTATACATTTTACCATTTCATATATGTATCCCATGAAAATGCACATTTATAGTCACATGACTCGTGAATAAAATAAATAAATAAATAACATTTGTTAACCATTATACATATCCATTTCCTAATCAAAACCACAAGTATGCATACACATCAACTAAAAACAAGATGTAATGGTGGAGGATAGTCGAGTCGGTGACGAAGGTGTGTTGTGAGGCATAGTGTTAGGCTTATGATCCTGGTGCTATGTATCTAGTTTGAATTTCACCATGGTTTACGAAAACCCTTTTCTCTCTAAACCAAAATGGACATGCCGTATGCATTCCTCTCGACATTCCTAACCCTAATGGCAAGCGGAATTCATGGTCCGGGTGTTTGCAGAGGGTCTCATGTAGGATTTTTCATGGTAAAGATTTTGGATCCGAGGAGGTTTTCTCTTCTCATGGCCCTGGCTTCTCACCACTTATCCACGGCTCTATTTTCCCTAGCCACATTTTTTTAGTGATGGTTATCCCTCAAATTCAACCCACGGAACCATTTTCACCCACTCTCCTTTGTTGACCGAGTCTAGATTTTATGTCTTTGTTGTGGATAGCGCACGGGTTTTCTTGGCTTGCGGGTTTGATTTGTCTACACATATTCTCATAATAGATTTTGTCATTCACACTACCTAGGTGCTTTTAATACCGGTATGGGAACACCCTATGTATTTAGCTCCTATAACTTGCCCTTGGAAAGGACCTTAAATCTGTTCTTTCACATAAATTATGTTCATAGGTTGATCTCATAAAACCTTGTTTATGGAAACAAATCTCTAGAATACGACAACCTAATCAGCTCTTACGGGGTTGGATGGGGATCCATGATTTGAATGTCTAGTTATTTAATGGGTGGAGACAAAGTGAGAAATCTTGCACCTTTCAAAGAGGAATTTTTTAAGAATGCCACTTCCACACCAACCGCTACTTCTCCTCCTTCCCACCCGCATTGTGTAACAAGCCTCCGAATTAACTACTTTGGAGATCAATAGTGATAAATATCTAGCCTTTAGAAAAATATAGAAACTAAGGCCCTCATCTATAGATTTAATGGTGTTTGGCCATTGAAAAATGCTCTGATCCAGTGGATTCATTCCTCGTGGACAAAAAATTGTGAATACTTCTTATGTGCCGAGGCTTCTTCATAGTCTATTTCTATGACCAGGAGGATTATCAAAGGGTTATTGATGAGGATTCTTAGTTTTGGGGTTTGTAGGGGTTCTTCACTACCCCATGGTTTCTACAATTTGATCTGAGTTCCTACTCCATCTCACGTGTTCCTGTTTGGGTGAGGTTTCCTAATCTTCCTCTTCACTTTTTTCTTGTTATGGAAGAGATAGGTAATAGTCTTGGGAGGTTCATCAAACAAGATGACAAGAGAATACAAAGTGGTCTTCTTACTTTTTTTGGGATCTATGTTGAAGTGGATATCAGTAAAGGACTGCTAGATAAAATTACTCTCAAGATGGGAGATGCAACTCACATCCAAACTCTTGACTATGAAAACACGGATTTCAATTGTAGGAATTGCAGGACTCTGGGTCACCTCTAGGTTGTTTTCCCTCATAAGAAAGTCCAAGATCTAAAGCAAAAATGATACATTCCCAAATGATGGAACCCTCTAGATCTTGAGGATGACCTCGATTCGACTTAGATGTATAAGAAGTTGGAGAAACAGCTCCATCAACTACTGCTTAGCCCATTGTTCCTGAATGTATAAAGGTGGGACAACCCTTAGCTTATCCTCCCTCTTTGGAGAGATCTACTCCATGGATCAAGCGACCTCATGAATCTAATCACTCTAACTCAAATAAGGATGGTCCCCATACTCTAGACAAAGATTTATAGGGCTACACCCTCTGATTTTTTTCTAAAGCCAATCCTCTTAGATTATAGGAGCATTCATTTGGAAATTGGCATTTAGTGTGTTTAAAGAAGGGGAAGAAGGGAAAGCATTTATCTACGATCCCCTTTTATTTCTACTCTTTCTTCATCTTTTCTTGTTGATACACCTTTGATTTCTTCCACTTCTTTATCTTCACTCATTTCGGGTTGCATCTTATATCTCCCTCATTGTTGTTCCTCCTAGTTGCATCTTCTTACAACCTGTAAGTGGAACAACATTTTCTCTTATTTTGTGTTCTCTTTCCTACCGCAACTATGACTATAGTAGATTATTTGTGTTCTCTCTTATTGTTCTATTCTCTTTGGATTCTTTTTTCAGGTTTCTAGTGTTGGTTCCCTTCTTTGTCTCTTGATTTTATTATCTCTATATTTCCCTCTTCATTGTACAAGGATGTGGGTCCTTTCATAACCCTCATATTTACCCTTTTCCAAAAAACTAAAAACAATATGTATTATATTGCACCAACAAAAATGGGTGGGATCAATGTCTCGCATATATCTTTGTGTGTGTAAATGTGTGTGTGTGTGTGTATAACCATCATTTTATACATATAAAATCATGAACACATGTCACTACAATCATGGGGTCGAGGATTACATCAATCCCGTGCCTACTATCACCTATATGCAATCCTATTAGATATACTAACCCACTACTAGGAAGAACCATATTGGTCCTATGTGTCCTATACCTAGAGATAGATTATCTTGAAAATAGAATCAATGTAACATGTGGGGCATGTACTTGTAGTAGCACCTCATAGTATCGGCACATGTACCCTCTCTCGGAAATATCTTGACTAACACGAGCCAATGTCCCCTCCGTGAACTCTCAATTACCTTACTTATGATCATAATCTATCATGACTACCTCTAAGTGAGAAACTCACTCCAGATCGTGCTCATTTTTGGCTACTATGACTTCTAGATCATGAATACACCTCACAACATCTTCTTTGTCACACCATTTTCCCTCCAACTCCTTAATTTGTGCTTTAACCACATGTCAAAGCATTTTCATATCTTTGTCACCTCCCTCTATATTATATCATTCTATGTTGTTACCTCGTCGTCCAATGAGTCCAATATTGAATCCACCATACCCTCCACATCTCGACCTCTCTCTTGACATGGATGCTCTAGCAATTTTTGTTTCCCATTGCTCTATTTCATCTCCACATATGATATTGGCTCCTTCCCCACCTTCTCCCTCTATACACCCTACCACTTCATCTATCTTTACTCCTAGTTCATTTTCCTTCCCTCCATTCCCACCTTCCTATATTTTATCTCTAACTCATCTCCCACATCCCTTCCTACCATCCCACTAGCCTTTGTTGACTTCTCTACTCTGCATCATTGACTCGCACCCATGTTTCATTAGCCTTTGTCTCTATTTTCTTTTTCTCCTCATCATTATCCTTTGCACTGCTACTATATTATGGCTCTCTCATCTCTAGAGTAACCCCTACTCTATGTCCCTTTGTCCCATACACTTACCACCATGTACATAAGTCCTTTGTAGCCCTTGCATCATCCCCTATGACAAGATCTACTAGTGGGCCATCCTCATTGTCTGTCACCTCATAGGTTATCAATGGTCACCCCTACCCACTCAATCATGAGTATATAAATAGATTTAGTCGTACCCCCTATTACATAATGTGGCCATGTTGGAATATCTTTGTCTCTTATGCTCACCCCCAATCACCCATCTATTCCTCCACACACCCGCCGCAGCTTGTACTACATTCTCTCATCATCCCATAAACCCTACCACCTCCCTATACAACCTCTATATGATATCACTCAACTCTAAACTTGACATCCTCTACGATAATGATCCATCATGCCCTCATATGGCTTATGCGTGAACAATTCTTGATCCAATCTTCATTGTAGATAAAATGGTGACTCGGTGAGAACTTCTTACGGATTGTGTATGGTAACCCATGCAACCTATCTACTACTATATATCTTGTTATACCCACAATTGTAATAGGACCCCCATGTTCAAACCAATCCTCAACTAACTAGTGTATTTTTGTAAATTTTAATGTGTTTATGCTAGTAAGGCTTTTCCCCATGCATATACAATACCTCACTCTATTAGATCTAGTAACACATCACCCAACCCCCATAGGAATGTATAACATGATGAATCTAGAAAATGATTCTAAAAATCACACTACATGGATAGGTCATCACTTGAGTACCTTCTCCTTCTCATATAACGCATGATACCTAAACACCCCACCATTAATCTAAATCTCATTTATCATTGGCCCATACAATCTTCATAATATCTCACCCCACATTATTTAATCCACTATTAAGACTACTTGCTCACCCTTTGTAAGAATGTAAAATATCTTCCATATGTCCTCTAATGTGATAGTCATCTCACCCATGAAATGTATCCATGTTATTATCCCATTTGTTATCCATTTTTACCTCCCTGGAAAAATGGACAAATTGAAAAAAAACTGGACTTGGGCAGTTGATGGAGCTTCAATGGAAAATGTGAAAGAATTGGGTATTTTTCATGTTTTAGACAATTAAAATTATCTTGGATGCATTTCCCTCCTTTTTCAGAGCTTAAGGATACCCAAAAGCACCTACATTAGATTAGAAATTTCTCCCTATTTCCAAAAAGGTAAAAAAACCTTCTAACTCTACATATTTTTGAGTTTCAAGCCTTCAAAGGTTTTTCGCGGTTGTGCGATCATGCAAGTTCAATTTTGGACCTTGGGAAGTGTTTTAAAGAGGTTTTGGGTCCACGGGGTAATTTACTATGGTGTTCAATGTGCAAACCATAAATTAATCCCGGGACCAATGAAGGGCTACCACGTTAAAAAATTCAAAGGTCGGATCCATGGGGAAATATGCGGGATGAAAATCAACATATAAAATTCAAAGGAATCTCTTCCCCACGTAGCCAATGAGGGGCGGACACGTGGTGTAATTTTGGGCTCGAGGACACTTTCACAGCTTTTCATTTCACATAATTACATTTTGCGATGTGCATAATGTAAATAGATCCCCATGACCAAGAGCCAACAAAAATCTTGACATGTTTCAAGGTCGAATTAATGCATATGTGGTCAAAATCAAATCTCAAGGCCAATCAAATGTTGGCATGTGTCATGATCATGTGCTCTACGGTCCAAAAATTTTGAAATGGAAATACCTTTTGATACAAAGCTCCAAATTTGATAAATTTATATCATTTGAAAGGTATCTTTGAGTAATATATCATGAAATCTAGAAAAATAGATTTTGGTAGAGGTAGGTAGGAGAAAAGGAAAAAAATTCCTTGGCATTAAAAGATGCATTCGAGTTACCCAAAGCAACTAGAATTTAATTAGATATGCTCCTCTTTCTTCTTCCATAAGGTAGGGGACATTGGGGATTGGATCTAATAGGTTGTCATCCCCTTTTCAGATAATTTAATGATTCTTGTTGGTGGGTGGGAGTGGGAGTTTGAATTTCCCTCTTCTTTCTCTCTCATTTCTTCTATTTATTGTAAATACCTCTCATTTGAGAGGGGAGGATATTCTGGGATTTGGAGAAACCCTGTCAAAATGGTTTCTTGATGTCAATGAGTTGCAAACCTTCATTTTGGACTTGGAAATGTGTTCGTGTACCTTCCTCTGCAATTGTAATGGTTTGTGCATACTTTTATTTCAATAAAACTTGTTTTGTGGTGTATTCCCAACCCTGACTCGTGTTATTTGCAACATTGCCTCTCTTTTACTTGATGTAGTATGTTGTGCATGTATTTCTCCTTTACAAGTTCATTTTTCTCTATTTCATGGAGAACAAATAACGAATGAAGATTTGGGTCTATGTCACGATTGTCTAGCCTCTCCTTGCTACATTTTGCTTCTTTCTTCTTCGTGAGAAAAATATGTCCATCCCATTTTTTTTTTGTTATCACCTCCGTTAGCTTAGGATTTCATTTTCATGCATCTTTCCAACCCTCTCTCTCTCCCTAGTTGCTTGGAATGGTTATTTTAGGATTGGTTAGCTACATTTCCTTTCTTAGGAGTAGTTTTAGCATTAGGATTAGGTAGAGTAACCATCCTTTTTTGGAGGTCTATCTCAAGTAGCAAGTCCCACAACTTGAGAGATGGTCCCATATCAAAGCAAAAACTAGGGATCTATAATGTAAAAATTCTAGGGTGCTACTTTTTGTGATAACAGTTCTAATACACCCAGTGGGACTATTTGAAGAGCTTTACATCTTCATTTCACCAAGTTTGATGTATTATTGGTGAGATTTCAAGCTTTAGAGGCACTCTCAAGCATATCCGGTGACTCCACGAGTCTAACTAAACCATTTTCTCATCCGGAAGACCACTTCTTTTTCTTTCCATCATTTCATTTCTCTTTCCCGTGAAGTTTTGCAATCATGACTTCATTTCCTCACTAGAACCATTAGTTGTAGTAGTAGTACTATTCAAACCCACCTCCATCTTTCAAAATCCATCTTCAAGCTGCTATAACACACCTCCAGATCAGCTTTGTGGATAAAATCATATTCATTATGCATACCCCTATGAGCCAAATACAAATCAGTTTGGTCATTCACCAAACTATGGAGTTGTTCAAGAGCAAGAATATCCAGAATTTGGAGGCCATTCTATACCTAAAGATGAAGATTTTGAAGGTAGAGTTCAAATAATGGAGTAGACTATGTAAGATATTAAGGGGAAACTATAAATATTGCAAGCTAAACAACCTATTTTTAGGCATGCTGTCCATGGGGAGGTCCTATACCTAGTTGGTTTAGTCCACAACAAATACTTGAGGTAATTATTGAGTCTTTTACCAAAATAGTTGATTTTATTGCATTGTGTCAAGCATTTGTAACTAATAAACATTAGGTATAGTTGATTTTATCTTATCCTAGCTTTCTTAAAGATTATCCCTCCATTCCCTCTCCTCCATAAGAAGATCCTACACCTTCCGCTTCATTACAAAAATTGTAAAATCATTTTATAACCCAACCCACCCCTCCTATTGTATTACCGAACTCATTTTGTAAAAAAAAACAAATCATAAAAGTAAAGAAGTAGGGCAGCAAGTTGAAGAACTCAAAGAGAGAAGAACTTGTAAAAAAATTAAAGGATTGGGCTTCAAAATTTGAAACCAATTTGATGTTATAGTTGGTAAAGCCTTCAATAGATGTGGAGGTTGAAGAACAAAAGGGTAAAGCTGAATTTACAGAGCAAGCACAAGAGGGATATGACCAACAATATTTGTTATGAATGTAGTGTGAATGTTGGCACCATATTCGAGAGAGGTTTTTATTCATCCCCGCCCACAAAATTGGAAGAGGAGAAACAGTCAACTTCAAGGGAGAAGAACAAAAGGAATATGATGCACAAGGGGAGTGTGTTACAGAGCTTGAAAATGAAGAGGTTGTTTTTTTATCAGATTTAAAATATTACATTGGTGTGGAAGAGCCTGTTAAAAGCACTACTTTTTCAGTTCCACCATCTGTCTTCCAACATAGAGAGCCTCTAGTTGCTAAGGTCTCCCTTAGACTTGAAAAGGGAAATAAATTCAAGTGAATGTAGATCCTTCCTTACCACTTTTCACAAAGTCATCAATGGAGAAGATAAAATCATATTCAGAGGCCTTGGATAAAGAGGAGATCATAGAAAGTTTATTGCTTTCTTTTGATAATGAAATTACATATCATTCCATTCCTTCATCTCTTATTTAACATTACTTTATTGGTGAACCTCACCGTGGAGGAGAACATTCAAGAAGAGCATGATGAAATTAGTCCTCGTGAAGAACAAAAGGATGAGTTTGATCTTTCAAACTTCATGTTGGATAGAGAAAAGGAGGGAAAAATGATGACACCATTGTAAAATCAAAGGTCATCATGGAAGATACTGTAAAGACAAATATTACACATCAGACAATATTTAACCCAGCCTTATACTACTATTTAGAAGGTTCTCAAGTGTTCAAAGTACTAATTAATCCCACCTTTTGGCCCCCTTTTTCGTATCTTTTATTTCATCTTTCCCACATATTTCCCAATATCTATTAGCCCATTTCATGAGCTTTCTGACATTATATCCTGAAATCAGGGTGCCCCAACCTATACTAGGGCACCCTGAGGTGCCCTGGTCCCATTCCAAGTGCCCCGGTCTATACACAATCTCTTTCGCTTCTTTTTTGGGTCACTTATAGTTGTTGGTCATCCTTATCTTCTCTTTAGTTTTCTTTTTTTGGGATTAATTACGAAATTAATCTTGAGAGCCCTATAAATATAAATCTATAAGACCATAATAAGGGTCCTAGGTCATTACATCTTATCACTACTATCACCTCATCTAGGGTTGCATCCATTGCATCACTTGCATCCACATAGTGTCATGCATTCAAGCTAGGATATCTGCATCACACACACTATATAGGGGAGGGATTCCATTCTATTCCATGCACACACACTACTTACATTTCTATAGCTACTATTGCTCGCTACTTCACAAAGTGCAATTGACATGAGAGAACCTAGGGTAGAACATGAAAACACACACCAGAACTACATCAAGGTGCATAATGTAGCCCAAGGTGCTTAATGATAAGTCTACTAGTTTGGCAGTAGAGGTTAGTCCAGCCCATTCATATACATATTTTATTTTTCTAAGGTTGGAAACTTCTCCCTGCATCACAAGTCATTCTACAGTACATCTAATGAATCTAGTGCAACATATAGGAAGCACTCAAAGATTCTTAGCGACCATACCTGATTCATATTTTGAGCATTTACATTGTTTCGAGCACCCAGACTGCAAACCAAGGAACCCCGAGGTGCCCCAGTACACTCCCAAGTTTCCTGTGCCATATCAAATAGCCCAGAGTTTCCCTTCATAGGTCCCTTGAGTGTTCGTCTACACTGTCGAGTTCCATTTCCAAATATGTGACACGTGTGATCTCTCGTTATCAACTAAGTCTATTCCTTACTATTATCTTGCACATTAGGCTTTTATTTCCTCTACAATAGTTTATTTACATTTATTCTCATATTGCTTTAGTTCATCTATAGTGTTTTACTCTTCCTAATCAGATTAACATTAATACCCTAGATATCCCCTTTGGCCATCTAGGTAAATCCTTATTTTTGTTAATTAGATACGAGTTGTTTGTAGAAGAAAAAAAAATTTAAATCATCTTACAGACATGCTCAATGATGAGGAAGATAACTAAAGTTTAAATCATATACGCTTAGGGATAAATCGTCACTCCTTTATTCCAACCAAGTCGTGGTATACACTTAGGCTATAGGGTCCACGTGCATCATTCCATATATCTCATTCCCATACACTCCTTCTATAGTGATATACGCTTAGGGATAAATCATCACTCCTCCTCGATCAAAAAATTTGTGATACACGCTTCAGCTATAGGGTTTATGCACATCTTCTCCCCATGTCACATTACATCTCCCCGTACACACGCATCACAATGCACTAGACACAACCAACACTACTTGATTGTTTCCTAGTGACGCACTCTTGTTTACTTTCATTCTTGCGTACTACAGGGAAAACAAAATGAACCTCACTACATACACTTCTATACACTTGGGGGGCACATTACTCCTATCATTCCATCTTGCATTCCATTTCATCCATCCATAACATATTGCATTGTCTTAGTATCATTTACTCTTGCTTCTTTGGTGTTTTACATGCTCATTCTATTACACATGTTAGCTTTTTTTCTTATATTTCATTACCATACACATGCGTGTTCATGCCTTTATTTAGTGTGATCATAGATATAGGACATTTACACATGGAATGGATGCTAACCTTCTACCCTTACTAAATTGGTCGCTAGGGGCATCCACATTCATCTCATACATGTGATATTGTTTCATTTTGTCCTTAACATATTTTACTACTTGCTTCTACATACTTTGACATATTGGTTTTCACTCTAACATGCTAATGGGTGTTCCATGTGCAACACTTGTTTTGTAGGACTACATGTTTGTTTTTACTTATTTGTGTTGTTTTCCATTATTTGCGGCTTTTCCCTTTACTTGTGTGCACACTTGTCTATTGTTTGCGGCCATGATGGCCTTGTGTGTCTTGTGACATCATGAGTGATGTCCCATGTTTGAAACCCACTTTTGCGGTTTTCTTATTTTCTTGCATGTTTACACTACTTGTACTTGGTAGTTTTTCTACATTGTCTATGTTTTTACACTTATTTGCATGCATGTGTTCGGACTAACACTTGTATTGGCTAGCCATCCCATTTTTGCATGCCTTGGTATCTACCAAGTGTTCACTTTCCCCTATAAGGAAGAGTTCTACAGGTCGAGTATAATTGGTCCTCTTTTAGGGCCCCGTTCTCCTTCTAGGTTCATCACATACATCCCTAAAGACAAGGGCATCATTGAGGGTTTATACTAACACAACGTATCTACACCGGTTCACACACAGTGAGTGAGTTTAGACAATTCTACAAACTTCATACACAGTGGCCTTAACAGGACATGGTGTCCTTCAAAAATTCTATATAGTGGTTACGAATCGGGGTTATAGTGGGTTTCCTCTCTACACTTCTCCATCCAGTGGCATAGGATCACACAAAAAACTAGCGCACTACAGAGATCTCTTCAAAAAAAATTAGCAGAAGTATTTAGAGTTGAAGGACACAAAGCATTTCCTCCCTACACTTCTTTAGCCAGAGTGGCGTGAGATCACCCAAAAAACTCGTGACACTACAATATATCCCTCTATACCATTTTTCTTGACATGGATCAGGTGCAAATTTTCCTTTTACACTAGAAGTAGTTTTCATGGGTGAAAGTAAGTGTTTGGGACAATTCTAAGTGTATGCATTTAATTTCCCAATTAGTATATCAATTACAAAGGGAACATGATTAATTTTCCTTTCTAAAATGATTTCCCACTCACTTAAAACCTTGATTTGGAAAATTCTTATGATGTGAATAGTCAATTTAAGGTCCAAACAGTTCTTTGAGTGGTCTCGGGGGTTGTTCTTCGGTTTCATGTTTATCAAGTTGACTCCATACCCAATGGATGCTTCAAGGCCACTAATATTTTCAATCTAGTAGGTAGATTACCCCGCGAGTTGACAAATTGTTATCCATTTTCCCTCCCGACACAATGGAAAAATTAAAAAAAAAATGGACTAGGGCGATTAATGGAGCTTCAATGGAAAATCTAAAAGAATCGGGTATTTTCGTATTTTAGACACTTAAAATTATCTTGGATGCATTTCCCTCCTTTCTCAAAGCTTAAGGATACCCAAAATCACCTTCATTAGATTGGAAATTTCTCCTCTTTCGAAAAGGTAAAAATCCTTCTAACTCTACATAATTTTTGAGTTTTGAGCCTTGATTTTTTAACAATTTTACTGAGTCATGTAACTTCAATTTTGGACCCTAGGAAGTGTTTTACCAAGGCGTTGGGTCCATGGGGGTGATTTACAAAGAGGCGGGCAACATGTAAACCACAAAGTAATCCCTAAACCCCGCAACCAAAAAAGGGATGCCACATTACAAAATTCAAAGGTCGGATCCATGAGGGAAATATGTAGGGTGATAGTCAACATAAAAATGCAAAGGAATCTCCTTCCCACGCAGCAATGATGAGGGCGACACGTGGTGCAATATCGGGCCCTAAGGACATTTTTCACACTTTTACATTTCACATAACCATTATCGCGTGCATAATGCAAAGAGATCCCTTCCCCATGCAACCAATAGATGAATGCCACATGGTAAGGTTAAAGCAATGTATATGTGGTCAAAATAAAATCCCAAGGCCAATCAAATGCTACCACATGTCATGTTCTTGTTCTCCACAACCTGCAAATTTTCAAATGGCCATATCTTTTGATCCAAAGCTCCAAATTTGATAAAATGTATATCATTAGAAATTTCTCTTTGAGTACCACATCATGAAATCTAGAAAATCATATTTTGGAAAAGACAGGTGGGAGAAAAAGGAAAAAAAACCTTGGCATTAAAATATGCAATTCCAGAGTTACCCAACAGCTAGAATTTAATGAGATATGGTCCTTTTTCTTCTTTCACAAGGTAGAGGACATTAGGAAATGGATCTGATGGGTCACCATCCCCCTTTTTAGATAATTTAATGTTTTTTGTTGGTGGGTGGGAGCAAGAGTTTGAATTTCCTTCTTCTTTCTCTCTCAATTATTCTATATATTGTAAAACACCTCTCATTTGAGAGGGGGGATATTCTGGGATGTGGAAAAACCCTGTCAAAATGGTTTCTCGATGTTAATGAGTTGCAAGCCTTCATTTTGGACTTAGAAATGTGGTATTGTGCCTTCCTCTACAACTATAATGGTATGTGCATACTTTTATTACAATAAAACTTGTTTTGTGGTGTTTTCTCAACCATGACTCATGTTTATTTGCAACCTTTCCTCTCTTTTACTTGATGTAGTGTGTTTTACATTTATTTCTCCTTTGCAAGTTCATTTTTTTGTGTTTTATGAAGAACGAGATGGTGAATGAAGATTTAGGTCCTGTGTCAAAGTTTTTGGCCTCTCCTTATTGCATTATCCTTCTTTCTTCTCCCTCGGTGATAATGTCCATTCCCTTTTTCTCATGCTATCACCTATTTTAGCTTAGGATTTCATTTTCATGCATCTTTCTAACCCTCTCTCTCTCCTTGGTCCCTTAGAATGGTTAGTTTAGGATTAGTTAGCTGCACTTCCTTTCATAGGATTAGTTTTAGCATTAGGATTATGTAGAGGAACCAACCTTCTTTGGAGGTCCATCTCAAGTGGCAAGTCCCACAACTTAAAATATGGTCGCATGTTAGCAAAAATTAGGGATCTATAATGTGCAAATCTCGTGGTGCTACTTTTTGTGATAACACCCACTTCTCCACCAAAATTGTCAATAAAAACCTATCCATCTACACTGTTCAATCCATATGATATAGAATAGGCCCAACCTATAAATCAACTCCATCTCTGGATGACTCATCTCCCATCACAATTTATACATAAACCCAAAATATTGGTGTTATAAGGTCACTAATGGCAGGCCCCGCATCCACAAAACACATCCCTCATTAGTCCCATACTCTATAAAATTACCTTCCAAATTTCACCTTTAGCGGTTGAAGGCCATCGCATGACAATTGTAACATGGTCATAATAAATTCATAGCAAGGTTATGACATAGTTGCGGCTGCGGTTGTGGGTCGGTCACAACATCTTCAAAAATCATCAAAATTAAAAAAACTTACAAAACTAGAAAATATAGCCAAAAATAAACTTACATCCGATTGGCTAGCCCTCTACCTCATGTCAACCTCCCATATAAAGGTGTCCTCTATACCATCTTTGCTCTCCCTCCCCTATAACCAATATATATTCTCTATTCCCACACCGAACCACACAAAGTGGTCTCTTCCCGCTCTCACTCGCCACTAACCTTGTGCACCACTCACCTTGTTGAGCTTCTTGTATACATCTCCAACAGTCACACCTATAACTAGGTTCGGGACTCACTCTACTAGCTCCAAACACGATCTGTTATACCCCCACCTTGTGTCCATACACCTCCACCCATTCACACCTATAATCGGTCATCTACCACCTCTTCCCTAAACACCACCACCATGTTTATCACTCTAATCTCCACTCTATTATCTTGTACCCTCCTGGTCATAGTTGTGACTATGGAATGTCCACACCCATCCCCTCTAACTATGTAACCTTACCCTTCGTTGTGCCTACTACCTATGCTAAACCCCTAGTCACTCATGGGACGTCACCCACCTTTTATTTCATTGGCCTTCCTCTTTTCCTCCTTCCCCCGCCCTACTTTTCCCACACTGTTTTAGTTACCACCTCATATCCTCCATTGATCTCCCACATAATTGGCCTACTTCCTTCACCCTACCCCCATCCACCTCTACATTCTCCTATCTATAGCACCACCCCCTCCCTAACCTAGTCATTTTCATGAATGGGCAAACCTCCCCCATGACCTTCCCTTCTCCACCACCATTGTCCCCCATAATTCACTCCACAACCGTTATCCCCTCCTTTAAATCATCAACTCCATGCCTCCAAAATCTCATTTTACTCCCTCCATTCCTGTTAAAATAAAATACTTAGGGTCATTCATGCCCATTATCAACCCGTTATTTATAAAAATGAAAAACAAAATTTTAAAAAACACACAAAAATCACAAACAACCAATACAAAAAAATTGGTTCGGTTGTGGCCATTGTCGGGCACCATCCGGCCGGTCACTCTTGTTACCGACCCATTTTCCATTTTTCCACATTGCATAAACACAAACAAAAAACACATATATAATATATATTTCAATCCCTATTTATCTCTCTATTATATGGGGTCTAGTATATAGATAAAGAGAGAGGGATAGATAGGGGTGAAGGGGGCACCAAACATAATAAAATAATGATCTATCAAATATGGATAGGTGGAAAAATCATAAACAACCAATATAAAAAATTTAGGTCGGTCATCACCACAACCGAGACCATTTTTCATTTTTCTACATTGCATAAGAAAAATGAAAAAAATGCAAATAGATCAGCCACAACTAGTCTACCCCATGTCGGTTGCACTCGTGACTCCCACATTCTCCAAAAACTAAAAAAACATAAGACCAACTTAACCACAATTTTATCTTCGTCCCTACTTTCTTTTCTTCCACATTCTCACCATAAGCCCCACATGTACTCTAGTCTTCCCTATATGCTCTCAACATTTCCCTTACGCATGTTCCACCATGCACCCCATGCCACATCTATTCCTTCCCATTCCTACATTTCCCAAATTCCATACCATTCTTTTCACCACTTATTTCTTTCTTTTCCTTTCTCTTTTCATCCCACTCTCACTCACCACTTTAGGTTGGGAAAAATTACTCCCACACTCCCCAACTTGCAATATCTATCATCACACTTCCACCTCTGCATGGCTAAGGCAATATTTCCCTCACATTCATTCATCATTCCTTCTCCAAGGCTCATTTCCTATCATTTATCAACTGCCACGTTTCATCTTATGTTCTTCTCATCCATCTTATGACATCCAATCATTAACTATCATCTTATTCAATTGACATAATAGTATCCATATTGCAAAATAAACCTATCAATCTCTTCATAGACTACAAACTGAAGTGGCCCATTAATCACATTTTCGGGTTCTTTTATATCTAGTAAACTATCTAAGCCCACAATTGCAAAAACCATTGTCATAGAGTTAGATGACCCCCATCGTGTCTTCATTTTTTTGCACTACATCCTATTTTATACAACATGCAACCTAAAAAAGGCAAAATGTAGACACTAGAAAACACACCTTGCGCATAAGGTTTCCTACTCAAAATACAAAAAAACATCATAAAACACAATAATACCAAAAAAATTAAATAATCCCACTAAAGTAACTAAAAATATAAAACCTCATAAAAAGGTGATAAAAGACACTTCATCACTCATTTACTAACCCTCACCCACTCACATTTAACTATGTCTATCCCACCTACCCATTTACTTGCTCAATACACTATGGACCCTTATCATCTCACCCATCTATGCACATTGCAACCATATGTGTCAAAATATTATATGCACTCAAAAACTATAAAACACCACTCACCCCATCATTCTAACCCTCGAATCCTTCTGCACTTGATCCCATACTTGATTTTTTTCTTTGCTTGCATATTTTGGTATTGCAAGTTTCGAGAGGTGAAGGAGGATCACAAAGGATTTGTGAAACTCGTGACATCACTATTTTGGTGATATTTCAGCACAAGTACTAGTCATTCCCGTGATTTTCTTACAACCTCCATGTGATTTTTAGTGAATCATAGACGCGACTAGTTTGTGATTATTAGGTCAGTATACCATTCATTTTTATGCATTGTTTCGTCATTTTCTGGAGAGAAAAAAGTTTTGATCTCATTAAATGGTTAGGGATCGACTAAGGTAAGTCCCCTAAACACCAAAACTAATTAATATGTTTCTAAGTGTGTTTTGTGTAACTTATAGATTCGGATCGGGAAGTTTACCCACTTTATTCATTGAAATAACCCATGATTGTCCTTCTCATTTTAATGGCAGTGTAAGCCCATTTATTTAGTAACATTGATTTGGATATTTTTATATCGAATAACACATCTTACAAGTGATCTAAATATAGGCATACATAAATTATTTCAAATCCTCGTATTATTAATGATGACACCTTTGATAAGGTTACCACAGATTCAATTCAATCTTTACACCATACTTTTCAATTTCAATTTCAAGCTATGAATACTAAGATCACATCTCTCAAGCGTGAGATAACACATATAAATGATTCTTGTAATTCCCATTTCCATCACATCTCTACACATCATGATCAATCTATTTCTAAGCCCACTGAGAAGTAATGTGATACACACATTATGCATAATACATGTGCCCATACAAGTGAAGTGCAAGTCCTATGACATAAGGAATCTCTTTGGTTTGTAAAGAATGTTAAAAACATGATATCTTAAATGAACTTCTCAATCATCACTTAGTCACTTTGTTACCTACTCATTACTACACCCATTATCATCTTACATGAATTAAAGGTCAACCATTTTGTAATTATCATGGAATGAACAAACATCGTGACACCGATTTATATGCCTTACAACGACGAAGCTAACAACTTGAGCACAAGGTCTTTATCTCCTTGGATACATGACATTATCCTATACCATAATATCAAGTTCCAAAGCCTAAATGGGCACCAAAATTTATCGCAGTGTTAGCATGTAAAATTTCTATACATTTTACTTGACAACCCCAAAGAAAAACTTTCCTCTTTTAGAAAACTTGGACAAAATTGTTTTATTTGCTCCTTTGTAAGTGTCAACTTTTGGATGGTTTTAAGAGCCACATTTGGTTTCAAAAATCCATATTGTAGTAATTGGAATGTTTCAAATTCTACCGCATAGTGGTATTTTGAAAGCGTTGGGAGCATAAACCTTTCATGAACTAAGATGTATAGGCCCTTTTAAAGCATCAACTTGTGTTAAAGGTTTCAAGAGCTCCATTTGGATTTATGAAACATTTCAATAGTAAACTGAAATATTATTTATTTCCTTACATGTTCCCAATATTGGTTTTATTTTTGGTCATTTTGATTTTGTTACACATGTACCCAAAACCACCTACCTCCTCGTTATGTCCACTTTGGTCATTTTTGGCTTTTTGCTTAAAAATCAACATGAAACCACTTTAATCTCTTGTAAATAGTTATAAAGGATTAATTGAATGATTTCGGTCAATATCATGAATCATATGGCCTTATAATGCCTATTCTTATTCCAGAATGAAGGTTTCACTATTTAGTTCTAGTTTAGGCCCTCGAATGTGCTTTTGGGAACTTTAGTTCCTCCTCACAATTAAACATGTTATTTTGGGGACTTTTTGGTTCCAATTTGGAGTTAAAATTGTGCTTAACTTCCTTATGAAGTTCAAAAATGTTCTTTTTGTACAGAAACCTCATTCTCATGCGGGTGAAAATTGATACATGAAGCCGCCAACAACTTTGAATGATGGAGGGCTTAGGACCTCAGATGCAAATGTGGATCTACGGGCACAGAGAAGATAAATGTGTGATACAAAGAAGATAGATCTATAGAACTGAAACATATGGGATTAGATAACAATATACAGGGGTTTCCCGGATAGTCCCAGTTCCAAGAGAATTTTAACTTCCTTAGAGGATGTCAACCCCCGTGTCCGTAAAGATAATGATAACATACAAGATAAACGAGATAGCATGCAAGTTGATGAATAAAATAACTCGACGCTGCAAGTATGTAGATGATGGTCTTGATCTGATCCAAACACAATGTGCAACAAGAACCACGCTATGCAAACTAAGTAATCATGAGCAGAGTATTGTGGGGATTACAATGTCATTACCAGGGCACCATGAGAATATAATGATAAATAAGAAGCTTAGAATTCAAAACAACATTTTCCTAGAGTTTCCTACTTAATTCCTCCTCTTCTAACTGTTTATCTTTGGTCCCCTGAAATATGGGGGAAAACCCATATTTATAGCTTAGAGATGAGGTTAGATTTGGGTTAATAAGTAACTAAGGTTGGGTAGAGTAACTGAGTTAAGAGGTATGATGTGATCATGTGGGGCCCACGGTTTGACTTATTAGATGGAGTGGGGAGCATGATTGACATGGTAGGTGAAATAAAAGATTCCATATTTTGAATTTGATAAAGGGGTGTCGGATGGGTATATTAATACCCATGAATTGAATAATTTGTGAGAGATGGGAAATAATGCCAAAATTCTAATTATCAAATGCGTCCACATGGAGCGCATTTAATAATTAATTAAATAAAGGTGAGTAAATGGAGGGGATTTTATTTAAATTTGAGAAGTGAATGGATGTTAGATGACGGAGGGGCACTATACCAAAAATTTGTGTCTACATTTGCTCCTTTTTATTGAGTTGTTTGTGATAGCAAGCCACGAAACAAAAACAAAAAGGGTTAGATGAAATATGTGTCCAAGGATGGATGAAGACATGATCAAAGGAAAGATGCCCTGTGCAAAAAGGATTGTAATAACAATGAAAAATAATATGGCGGTGACTCCAATATCACATCGATAGAGGACAATTGTGGTCTCAATGGATACGGATGTCAATGCTCTACAAACCCATGAGTGGGTGGAGACCCTGCAGTATGGATGTAAACTCGATGACAAATGGATCATAGGAAAACATTAAAATATGCGCAACTAAATGTGAAAGATGTGTGGAATCCCTTGTCGGCGAGGAATCGAATGAAAAACATGCATCCTTAAAAGGGACAAGGATGAAGATAATGATGCCTTGGCATGGGGCACAAGAAGGAAAAAAATTAAGTTATATACATCGACAAGTACAAGGATGAAAAGGTGGCCCAAAATAAGATAGATGGATGTTGAAATAAGATATCACAAGGGGAATAATCATAAATGCGAGACATGATGAGAAGATAGGATATAAGGGTGAGATAAAATGCCCTAAAAGGTGATAAATATGATAATAATCATGTTTCATATGAAATATGCATAAGTGTTAACAAATTAGAAGGTGAAAAAACAAAGCGAGACTCATTTTTTTGATAGGTAGGATGAGAAATCAAGATAATTTTGTGACAAAACAAAAGTAGAGAAAATATTCAAGAAGAGAACAAGATCAAATAGGTGATGGCCGTTATGGTATCTTCCAAGACAAAAATGTCAAAGGAAGATGGGAATAGATTCTTAGAAATGGATATGATGATGTCCATGTGATAGGACTGGCAAAGATAAAATATGTGACAGGGTTCTCAAAAATAGAAGAGGTCAATGCTGCCGAGAGAAGAACGAGAACAGTAATGAAATGGATCGATGGTAGTACATAAATGGAGAAACATTGGCATTGACCATGAATTCCAGGTGTGAGGGATGTTGAGAAAGAGAAAAGGGAATAGACAGGAGGATTGGTTGATTATGAGAAGAGTAAGAAAGACCAAATGTGAAGGAGACAGGGATATGGAATAGAGGGACGGAGATGAAGGAGGAGAAAAGAAGGAATGAAAGGGGAGGAAGAAGATAACAAAGAAGGATTATAGAGAAAGGGGGAAATGAATAAGGACAAGAAAAGAAAAGAAGCAGAGAGGGTGAAATTATGAAAAGAGAGAGTTATTTAAAAATGAAAGGTGTGAAGGAGGATGAAGTAGAGGAAGGTAAAGAGGTAATGGAAAATGAAAGAGATGATAGAGCAAATAAAATTGAAGGAATTAGATCATTGTGAGGAAATCCAAGGTAAAGAATATAGAACTAACCACATGGAAATGCATGTGGATGGTGAGATGATAAAGGAGATGGGACAACATTTGAAGAGTCAAGTTATTGACAGGAAGTAATGAGGATGTGTCGGGTAAAATGAGGAAGAAGATGATGTAGAGGAAGTGAAATAAGACAAGGATCAGAAAGGAGGAGAAGACAATGGAGAAAATTATGCAGAAGGAAGGGAACCAAGAATAGAGATATTTGATAAAGAGTGAGAAGCATAAGGAACGTAAAGAGAAGCTTGAGGGGAGGAATGACACAAATTGGAAAAGATGTGGAGATGCATGAGATGAGGATAAGTTGATGATGAGAAAATAGAGAGAGGGTGCATGATGAAGATAGTGAAGAAATTGGAAAGGAAGAATGAAATATGGAGAGGTGGCAAGGAAAAGAGAGGAAGGGATAGGAGAGGAAATGTCAGTGAATGGATGTTAGGAGAAATCCACCGATAATGATCAGTAGGAAAGGATGGGACAAAATATGAGATGAGGCATAAAGTAAATGAAGAATGGAAGAGGGAACACCAATGAAGGGACGTTAGGAGAAGTCCCCCAATAATGATCAGAGGACACAGAGGAAGGAAGGAATGAAGATAGAATGGAGGGGGTCAAAGAAAAGGATTCAAGCTATGTAGAATGGGGATGAGTGATTTTTAGGAGAAGTCCACCGATAATTATTAGCACGGAAACAAAAGATCAACGATAATGATGGGTAATTTTGGGGGTATATATATGGGATAACTCTAGAAGATGGATTGGAAAGAGTAAATAAAGGAGGGATAACAATGTGTAGGAAGATTAAGGCAAGGAGAGGATGCATTAGATGAGAATGAATGAGAGAAAAATGAAGAAACAAGACACAAAATGAATGGAGAATAAATGGTTAAGTAAGATTACCCATCAATGGATGATGGAAAGGAAAAAAGGACCAGTAGGGAGTGGTGTTTACGAGAATGAAAGAGGATGTGAGAGGATGTGATGATGGGGAATGATGAGAAAATGTAGATGGAGAGAATGTGGGTAGTGGGCGAGTATAGGATGACTGATCATGTTTAATAGAGACTCTTAAGTAAGATCACCATGTTGTAGGAAGAGTTAAGTATGATCACCAAACCTGGAAGTGAGAATATGGAAGGAGAAAGACAACATTGTATTGGATGCAGATGTGGAATGGTTGGTTGGAGTGGACAAGTATGATGAGAGGTGGGAGACAGAAGATGAGGAAGATATGATGGGAGATGGAAGGTTTAGATGGCAAACCATTCTTAAGAGGAACTCGTAAGTAATATTTCCCTACAATGGGGATGGTTATGGAGAAGAAGAAGTATGATTAAAATATTGAGCGAGTGTATATCAAGATTAAATAAGAGATGAAAGGAGGTGATAGGAAGGTGATAATAAGGAAACAAATGAGTGTGACATGAGTGGATGGAGGAACATATGCAGTGTAGATGGAGAGTGTAAGGGAAATCCTTAATTGGGATGCCCACGTGGTGGGAGTGATGATGCAAATGTGTCAAGTGGAAAAGGAGGAGTGGAAAGATGTTTGTGGTGGTGATTGTCATCTATTAAAAGAGGAAATGGTGGAGAATATTCTACAACAAGAGGATCCAAGGAAGAAGATATACCTTAACTAAGATTCTTTGGCTGTATGGATGGTTAAGTAAGATTGTCAAACTAAAAGTGGAAGAGTGAAAGGGAAACTCAAGAGGAAAGACAAGTAAGATATCTGGTGTGGTGCAAGGGGATAGAAAGGTGAGAAGGATGATGTGGAGACAAATGGTGATGAGTGGAAATGGGAGCAAGGAGCAATGGATCAAAGACATTTTTAACATGTTGAGAGATAAGGAGTTGTAGGATAACAAACTTTCCTTGAGAAGGATCCTCAAGTAGGATTCACAAACTGCAATGACGATCAATTAGAATTTATAAACCAAAAAGTGTAGTTACAAGTGCATTCATGAATATTATGGATCGATAGTGAATTTCGATTGTGAAATTTGATGTGATCTCGATACAAAGATAACCTTGATGAGATAAATGGAGCATAGTTATAGCAAGGGCATACAAAGAAACCATGCTTCGAACTGAATTAGATATAAATAAAAGTTACCACTCAAGGCATTGCACTTGTAGCCAATAGCAAGTGTTAATACACATAACCAACGATAGTTAGTTATACCAAAAGATCATGAGGGAAATATGGATGAAAGATGCTTATAATCCTAATGTTGACATGATAAAGGGATTGGAGATGTAACTTGTATGCGGGAAGAAGGTTCTCCAAAGGTGGTGTTCCTTAAGTCTATGCCCCAACTTTGGGAAAGGGAAAGAACAATAGCAGAAAGTTGATCAATGTGGGAAGCTTTCGGAAAATGTTGATAAAATGAAGGTTAATCAATGTGAGAAACCTTCCAGATGCCATAATAACAAAGTAGCCATCCTTCGAGGGTATGGTCTACTTTATACATAATATGGATGACAAGAATAATATGATAGCCATCCTTTAAGGGATCAGTCTATTTCTTTTGATTTTCTTTGATTTTTGATTTGTATGCTTTTCTTTGTTTTTTCATGAACAAGTTGTCCTTCGAGGGATCAGTCTATTTTTGATAACTTTGATTTTTCCTTTTGCATACTTGAATTTTAGCTTTACACGGGAGAGTGGGGATAGTGAAGTAGACCACTTAGGAGGGGATAATGAATGTACAAGAGACACCCCTTGATCCTTTGCATGGCTTTAATAGGAAAATGACAAGGTGATGGATGTAATGGTTACATATTAAAGCAATGAAGGCAAACCACATAATTCATATCATTACAATGACAAATGGAAGGGGCTAAGGATGGAGGAATAATCTAAGGATGTAACTAAGTGCTCATTGGTAGATATGCTAATAGTAGACTAGTTGCAAGTGCAATGCATTAAGAGGTTACGTCTCTAGTTTACCACCAAGAGAGGGAAGACATTAAGTTGCAACAGGATGAGATGATAGACAAGTAGGAAATAAAACTATGTCCTTAAGGAAACAAAAATATGACCACAACGGTGGATTTAGATGAAAATAAATGATGCCCCAAGAGAGACATAAACATAGAAGGACAATCATGGCCTCAAAGGAGGACTTGATGAAATAAATGGTGTCCCAAAAGAGACACAAATATAGCCACAATGGTGGACTTCGAGAAAAAGGTCCCTCAATGGAGAGACAAACATGGCCTCAAAAGAGGACTTTGATGAAAATATGATGCCCCAAAAGAGGCATAAACATGGCCACAATGGTGGACTTAAAATGAGTGAGGATTTGGACATAATATTTTATATTGGATGAATATGAAGGAGGTAGATGAAATAATGTCAAAGAGCGAAGTCTCCTAGTGACAAGGGATTTGTACGGATGATGTGCTCAAGGGCGAGGGAAGGTTGTTCCCCAATGTGAAGGAGTTAAAGGATTTCGAAAGAGTTTAGATGAGATTGTTT
Organism: Taxus wallichiana var. yunnanensis; assembly: GCA_018340775.1. NCBI lineage: Eukaryota > Viridiplantae > Streptophyta > Pinopsida > Cupressales > Taxaceae > Taxus > Taxus wallichiana. The sequence goes on from CM031235.1 coordinate 373,003,818, forward strand.
TATATTTAGATGGGATAAACAATTAAAGAGTGTTCTTAGCAAGGTAAGCAGTATTGATGAAAATGAAGGACCCTCCTCAAGAGGAATGTCGTGTGCATGAGGGATGTAAAGGGATGATGTGGATGAAGGAATTATGGGAAACCCGACGGATGGGATATGAATTGGATTCAATGTAGATGGAGAAGGAACTTTCCCCGAATTAGGAAATCATCTTTCTCAATAAGGTTGTGGACGATTTTCTGAAATGCCTTACAATGTTCAAATGTCATGGCCCGGGGTATGATGATAAGTGCAACTGTAATTAGGATTGAACCATGATGGCTTGGGACCATAGGGATTGAATGATTTAATGGGAGGAAGTGTGATGGCAGATATTCAAGTTAAATGTCGAAGGATATCTACGTAAGACCCCATTGAAGTGTCATGGGGAAGGTAACTCTTGTGGGTTTTGATAGGATATCTCAGCTTGGAGTTAGGAGAAAAAGTGGATGTAGATTGGATGGGTGAATTTTGTGTTTTGGAGGAAAAATCAAATTTGGTTGAAGGATTGTATTGTTTGAATGTGGATTGATTATTGCAAGATGTCTTAGAAGAAGAGACCGGCCCCAAAATAGATATTGTGGCATTGGATTGTTGAGAAGAGGGAAAATCTGAATGTTTTTGAGGATGTATAGGGGACTATCGGGATGTTTTCCCAAGCCTTAGACTTCAATCGAGAATATTTACCTCTAGCATGGATGATAATAATCTCAACCAGAGGATTTGATAGTGGTGGTGTGGTTATTAATGGAGAAAATGTCCTAAAACAAGATGAGGATGTTAATGGAGAGATAGGTGTTTGTATGATGTGATTAATGATATCTATGTGAGATGTGGATTGTTTCAATTTTAGCATGGAAAGAGTTGACTTTGTAGAGGGAGAAGGTAAATCATCTTTATTTGATTTAGGTGGATGTGTTGGTTCAGTAGATGATCCAAAGGGTATCTTTGATAGGGTTACAAATCGAGAGGATTTGGTTGGTGTGATAGAAGGATTAGGTAAAGAATATTGGGGTAGACCGGGTGATGTGGCAATGGGTGAAGATATAGGTAAATATGTCAAGATAGGGATAGTTGTATTTGTTGATATGTTAGATATATGGGTAGTTGGCATAGATAATTATGTAGGCATATTTGGGATATTTGGAGATGTGGGTGATGTGATAACCGATGGAGTAGACATTATAGATAATGCAACAAATGTAGGAGTAATTTTAGGTGTAGAAGTAGGTGGGAATGGTTGTTGTATAAATGTTTCGAGGGGTAAGAACGTTATGTTTTCTAAGGAGTTGATATCAAAGGTGACGTTGCAAGGGTGCATGTAGTAGAACTAAGTTTAGTTGGGATGGTTATGAGTAATGTAGGTGTAGTAATAGGTGTGTTTGAGGCAGATGTGGGTGAAGGAATAGATGTGATAGATGTAGGGATATGTGTGGATATCAGTGGGGCTGAAATAGGTGCTAAGGATGAATCTAATGTGGTAGATTGGGGTGTGTTTGAAGTGGTGGAAGTGGATGGTATAGTTGAATTTGATGTGGATGTGACAAGGATAGGAGAAGGTGCAGGTTCAGGATAGGTAGTGCAAGTTGATGTAGGTGTGATAGGTTCTGAATAAGGAGTGGGAATAATGTCCACTGTAGGAACATGCGGAGTTAGTGATAAGATGGGATCTTGATTGACATTTTTAATGGTGTAATAATTCTACATTTGATATGTAAATAGTGTGTCTTGATTTTTGGCAGTTGATTAGGTAAATTTTGAATGGTGGAGCTATCAATTTGGACATCCCCTTAATTTATGAGTAGTTGGACAAGATCTTTGAAGGAACGACATCTCTCAATTTCGTGAACTTTGACTCGATGATATTTAGAATAGTGGGCTTCGTGATACCAAATAGGCTTGGCTTGTGAATTGTCCACGGGTCATATGGGAGGAAGTTAGATGGAGTTTACAGTCATCAACTTATCAAACACAGAGCTATATGATTCTCCTAAGGGGGTGTAGTTGGCTATTGACTCGAGAGGATTGTTGTTGAGACCATGTGCTTGATGTAGATGGGGATGATGGTTTGATAACCATAGTGTTGGCTACACCCTTAAATGCATTGTTATGTGTGAATGGTTTAGTAGATTTTATTTATTTTTAATTAAACTTAGTTTAAGATGACCCTGCTCAATGGCACGGGTTTCGAGTTTGTGAGCCATTGTGAAAGCTTCCTCAAAGGTTTGGAATGATTGGATTTGTAAAGTAGATGATATATGTTTTGCACACGAACATGAGAATAATTTGATGAGTTCAATTTGTGAAAGAGTGAAGGACAATTGGTTTATAACCCCATGACATCGTGTGATGAATTCGGCAATGGGCTCGTCTTCAAACTGTCGAATGATATATATATCAGTGATAGTGGTTTTGTATGTGATATTAATAGAAAAGTGTTATAAGAACAACTGTGCAAGTTGAGTGAAAGAGAATAAGGAATGTCATGGGATATTGTTGTACTAGTCCAACACGGGACTAGACAAAGACATGGGGAAAGTGCGAAGAAGTAGATCATGATCATGTGCAATAACACAACACACATGTTTAAATGTGAGGAGATGTTGTTGGGGATATTCCTTGTTGTTAAACTTAGTAAATGCGGGAATTTTCCAATGAGGAGGATAGGGTTTGATTGGAACTAACGGATGAATGGGTTCATTACAGATGTGTTCATAGGATAAGGTGTTCTTGGGTGCCAAGGTAATGGTTTCTAAATTCGCCAACCGATTCATTAAAGCATGAATAGGATGATTTGGCACGATGTTAGGTTGAGATTAGATCGACCGTATGGTTTGAAAATTAGTTTGATAAGGTGAATGATGTGTTTGTGGGTGTGTGGGTGTTTTGTGGAGCATCCGATAAGGTGATTGATAAGTTTGCAGATAAGATGTTTGCGGAATGGTTTGATAAGAAAGTTGATTATTTTGTATATATGTAGGTGTGTGGGGAACTGTTTGGTAAGAATTAACATGTGTCATGGGTTGAGATTTTTGTATATGTTGACTTTGAATACTAGGGACATGATGAAAAGTGGGGATATGTGTGTTAAGAGTTTGAGACGGTTGGAGCATACGATAGGCAGGAATGTAAGTGTGAAGATGTTGAGATGGTTGGATAGGATATTAGTGGAATTGTCAAAATGGGATGTGGGTGGAATGTGATCCACCAATTTAGGATATTTGGAGGATTGAGATATTATAGGATATTTTTGAAGTAAGAAGTCATATATGGGGTTAGGAGGAGGTCCAAGTGTCTCTAGAGGAGTGGGAGATGGTGGTGCAATCGGTTTAGGAAGACTAGCTTGATGAGGGATATGAGGATTGGTGTCAAGGTGGGGACAATTTTGGATGACATGGTTCTCATGAGGTGAGGTCATGGAGACTAGAGGTTGAGTAACTGAAGGCGTGGTTTTGAGTTTAGAATCTTGTTGGGTGAGATCATTAGAGGAAGTAACTTTATTGGGTGGAGGACATTGTTGTTTTGTCTCGATTTGAGAGAGAGTGACAATAGGTGTGAAATAGAGAAACATTTGTTTATGTATGTTGTTGACAAACAAATCAAGAAAAATATTTTTATCATCATGATTAATTGTAAGATGTGAAAATAAAATTAAGATGGATAATAAAGGTGCCTAAAGAAAGAATTCTAAGGTGGTTTGGGTATTTTGGCTTGGGAGATGTCTGAGATGATTTCTTGTTAGGTGTTTAAGTCTCAATCAGTTAACCAAGTGAGAGGAATGTTTTGATGTGTTAATTATGTTTGTGTAGTCTCAGGAAGTGTGTGATAAGTGAAATGCGCAGAAGTTAAACCTCGTACTTAGTCTATGTGAGCAAGCAAGATGTAGAAGGTTTGTTTTAGATCAAAATGAAATGTGACATTCAATGCAGACAGTCACTCATAAAAGGGAAATTTCAATGCAAAAAGGAAAATAGAGAAAATGAGAAAAACTTGGAGAACTATTTTCCTTGTTATTTGATTACACGTATTTAGAGGTATTAATCACAAACTGGAATGTCTAGTGAACTTAAAAGTGCACCATTCACAACCTGGAAGAGGGATCTAGATAATGATTTTCTTGTTTATTTGATCACGTGTGATAGTGACATAGTTTGAAAGCGCCACTCAGTGTTTTGGAATGCCCAGGTACTCTAGAATGACACCGTGCAAAATTGTGAATGAGGTTGATGAAAATGTTTTACATGGTGTGTTTGATCTAAATATTGGTCATTGACAAGCACGTTAACTTTTTTTGGTTGTCATAACGTTATAGACTTTACCGCAAAAGAAAAGAAATTTAATTAATTAATATGGTTAAGAAGAATGATGCAAATGTCGTAAGTCATTTGTGTACAAAGAGTATAAACAAAACAATAAAAATAGTGAATTTAGATCATGAAACAAGTAATATAAATTAATTAATAATTATAAAATCCTATAAATCAAAAAAAACTAAATATTATGCGATAAACTATTTGAAATGATTAAATGTATTCGACCTTGTATTCAATTAGAATAAAAACAAAAGATCTATAAAAGCTAGTTATAAGATAAATAAATATAATATAAACAATTTGATGCAAATAATACGAATAATATAAACTATAAATTGATGAAAAATGCTAGACAAAAAGGAGCAAAGGACAAAATAGAGGAAATACTTTTTGGGCAAGAGGACAAAAAATGACTTAGATCATTATAGATTTTCTAAACGACAAAATACATGATGTAAGAAAGGAATACTAGCAATAATGTACTTGGACGGTGGTGATAAAAGTCAATTAATTTGGTGAATGAGTCGACTAGTCGATTTGGATTGAACATAGGTCAATTGGTCGAAATGGAGTGGTTGGTGAAGAGAAGGGAAGTGGGTTGGTGGGCCATACTGCACATGGCCATGTCTTTTCACATGTTAGATACCGTAATGAGAATCATAGAGGATGTAAATGAAAAATATTAACTAGCTATGGTGCTACAATATTTATTTACAAATGCATTGTAAAGAATTGTACGCTTATTGCTATAAACAGAATTTATAGTCACTATCCAAAGGGTGTGTGAATTTGATAGTGAGATGAAGGTAATTAGAAATGTCACACTGGAGTCTTGTAAGTCTACTAGGAGATCCACGTATACAAATCCTACGTGAATTTTTAAATCGAGCTAGAAACAGTTGAAAGGACGAAGCTAAGACTACAAGTGAAAGATAATCTGATGTGATGACAACAAGATAGGGGGGGAAGTTTTGATGTTATCCCATGATATTCTAAATATTTTCAATAAATTTATGTAATCTAATAGAAAGAAATCATGGTAGCACTAGTCTTATAAATGGAGGAAACGCATAAAAAACGTTATGTAAAGAATTATAAACCAATAGCTATAACGATACTTTTACAAGAATCGTCCACAAAGTGTTGCGTGAATTGGAAACTGATCTGGAAATAATTGAAACCATTTTAATGAAGTAAATTTTCATAAACAACTATAATGGCTATGGGACGAGGCAGTGAAACTGTTTTACACGCAACAGACTGAAAACTAATGATTTCACCTTCGGTGTGGTTTGGTGGTGTGAGGTGAGAGCTCAAGACAAGAAGAAGGCTTGGGACAAGTACATACATATATAAATTACTGAAGTCAAGGTAGGTGGAGAAAGGAAAAAGTTGGGGACATGGTGAATAGGATGATGGGGGACAGTCGGTTGGTAAACGAAGAGAGGAGGTGAGTCGTGTGGTGAAGTGAGCCGGTTGGGAGAGTTTCGATGAACTCAGGGATTATCAGCTAAGAGTAGATGGTGGTAAGGGAGTTGATGGAAGTAGGTTGGATATGAGAGCTCGAGGTAGAGGAGATGGGGATCATGGTGGAGAGCAACGTAGAGGAGGTAAGTAAGTTCAAGAGCAGAGAAGGGAGGTAGATGCAAGAGCTATGTGAGGATGGGGGAGATCGAGGTGGAGAGAAGTCGATGGGAGCTCGCAGGTGTGAGCCCATGGGTGTCTCAAAGCAGGAAAGAAGGGAGGATTGAGTGGAGTCAGAGTGGAAGGGTGAGGATGAGAGCTCGGTGAGGGGTTGAATTAGGTGATGGTATTCGGTATGCGGGCAGGTGTGAGAGTAGAGGACTTGGTGGGAGAGTCTTGGGGAGAGGTAGATGGTGGAAGGGATATGTGGACGTGTTAGACATGGGAAGAAGCTAGACAGGAGATGGAGTAGTGAGTGGCTTGGTGCGTGGTGGAGGATATGAGAGCTTGGACAGAGAAGAAGTCAAATGGAGTTGAGTAGAAGGGAGATGGATGGAACAAATTCGACGAGGTAGATAAGTAGGTGGCCAAGTGGAAATAAGGGAAGTATGGCTCGGATCTGCATGGGAAGGAAGGGAGAAGTGATGATGAATTGAGTGTGAGTGATGGTGAGATCACGGGGAGTGATGGTGAGCTAAGTGTGAAGGGAGCAGCTTGGTGAAGGGTTAAAGAGTAAGGTGGGAGGGAGATGGGTTAATTCACTCATCCAAGAGGACTATGGTAGCTTGGTGAGATGAGGAAGATGGGTGTGGTGAGTGGAGAGTGGCGGAGGAGTGGTGAATTATGAGTAGCAGAATCTTGGTGGTGAGGAAAGAGAGATGGGAGTTGGGTAGATAGTGAAATTGGGTGATAGGTAGGGGATAGTTAGGATTCTAAGAAAATTTTAATACATATATTTTAAGTATAATTTACATTTATTTATTTGTATATAATTATTAATTAATTATTTTATAGCAACAACAATAAAACTATTGATCAATTATAAACCAAAAATAAAAATACTTTTCCAAATAACAAAACCACGTACCTCATGATGGAGAAAGACGACAAAGTGTAAGTAACATGCCAAACAGACAAAGATAATACTAAATCCCGTGAACAAGGTGAGTCAAAAATGAAAGATGTGAAATATATATCACGTGATGACAACTAGGTGAGTAAGGTTAATTTCGGATTCATTTCCCATGCAGTAGATTTCAACAGAAAACAAGAAGAGCATGTACCTCTTGGTGATTTCAATGCATGACCATACTAAACTGAAAACAACAAATACTAAGATATTGCAAACAAGCAAGTTAGAAAAGATGAGTAAAATAACAAACAAAATGACCAGATCTAGGATCTAGTCCCACCGGGCATGCCAAATGTTGTACAAAAACCTCATTCTTGTGCGGGTGGAAGCCAATATAGGAATCCACTAAAGAACTTTGAATGATAGAGGGCTTAGGACCTTAGATGCAGATTTGGATCTCAAAGCGCATAGAAGATAAATGTGTGATACAAAGAAGATATATCTGCAAAACTAAAATAGATGGGATTAGATAACAATATGCAGGGGCTACCCTGACAAGTCCCTAGCCCAAGAGGATTTTAACTCCTCAAGGATGTCAACCCTCGTGTCCAGAAAGATAATGATAACATACAAGATAAATAGATAATGTGCAAGGTGATGAACAAAAGAAACGACATTATAGGTATGTAGATGATGCTCTTGATCTGATCCAAACACAACATAGAAGAAGAACCACACTACATGAACTAAGTAATAATGAGCGAAGTATTTTGGGGATTACAATGTCATTACTAGGGAACCATGAGAATATAATGATAAATAATAAGCTTAGAATTCAAAACAACATTTTCCTGAATTTCCAACTTAATTCCTCCTCTTCTAACTCGTTTATGTCGAGTCCCACTGAAATATGGGGGAAAACCCATATTTATAGCTTTGAGGTGAGGTTAGATTGGGGTTAACAAGTAACCGGGTTGGGTAGAGTAACCTGAGTTAAGAGGTATGATGTGATTGCGTGGGGGCCACGGTTTGACTTATTAGATGGAGTGGGGAGCATGATTGACATGGTAGGTGAGATAAAAGATTCCATATTTTGAATTTAAGAAAGGGATGTCGGATGGGTATATTAATACCCATGAATTGAATAGTTTGTGAGAGATGGAAATTAATGCAAAATTCTAATTATCAAATGGGTCCACATGGAGCCCATTTAATAATTAATTGAATAAAGGTGAGTAAATGGATGGGATTTTATTTAAATTTGAGAAGTGAATGGATGTGAGATGATGGAGGGCGTTATACAAAAATTGGTGTCTATAGTTCTTATAGGAACTTATAATTTCTAATTCGAGTTGATATGCACATTATTGGGTTCCAAGTTCTAATTTTGCATTGACTTGAACTTTTCCAATTGAGTTCTTTATGAGGAGAAAAAGTGCACCTAAGATCCTAATGAGAACTAAAAATGCACCTAGGTTCGTAATGAGAACCAAAAATGCACACCCAAGTTCCTTATGGAGAGCCATAATGCACTTTTGGGAAGCTTGATTTCCTCCTAACAAAAAAAGTGTGCCCAAGTTCCTCATATCATTAAAAATACACTTTCTCTCCCAAAGTAATTTGAAAATACTCAAATAGACTCATAAAATCCTCAGCTTCATTTAGTAACCAAAATTTCACTCTCCCTTGCTCCATGAAAGCCACGAAAACTCATCTCCATGACTTGGCCTCTAAGAACACATTTTTGTTCATTGCTAGTGACTCCATAGATGAAGACCTTTGAAATTTTGTCAAGATACTCTCCTTTCAAAACACCTTCAATTTGATCTATTTTGTATAAGCTTTAGTAAAATGATTTATTTTTTATCCCCATCATAATTTGATCTTGAAATTCCCTTTTGAACTAGATTTTCTCAAAACCTTTTTGTTCTTGGCAGAGATTACATAATGCTAACCCTCTAAAATTTTAACTATAGATTCCCCTTGAGAATGCTCTTCTTTTGATTCATTTCTTGAGTGATATTTTATAGGATTCCATTTGCAATGATCAAACTCATTTTTCATCCAAACTTCATTAAAAATAAGCTAGTTGTCCCCAAAATCCATTTTTCGTTTCCGTTGATGTCCACATAGAATTTATCCCAAATTTGGAGCATGTCTTCTCCTTCCAAATAGATTTCAATATCTCTCTCTAAACTCTATCAAATTCATCTCTCTAGTCTAGAGAGAAGACTTGAATTTTTATCTATAGAATATAGAGGGATATAGATGATAGATATCCCTTTATACCTTTATAGCCTATAGATGTGGATATAGAGCTCTATAGTAGCACTATGGATCCTTTATTATAGACGTAATAAAATATAGAGGTATATCTTGACAAAGAGGAAACACCACCTCCCTATAAGGATTGTTTTTTTGGCATGTTTGTCTCTTTCCAAGTTGATTTTTGGCTTCCTCATAAGGGGGTTTGTATACCACCCTCCAAATTTTATTAAAAACAAGCTAGTTATGCCAAAATGCATTTTGTCATTTCTCGTTGATTTCCACAGAGAAGTTGTGTCAAATTTGGATCATGTCTTCTCCTTCCAAATAGATTTCATTTGAATCCATTCATACTTGTTTTGATTGATTATTACTTCGTATTGATCAAATCCATATTTCAATTGTTAGCTTCATTAAAACCATGTCGAAACCTTTTAAAAACTCAAATTTTGCCTTGTTAACTACTAGTTTTCTATTGCCCAATTTTTCATGTTACCCATTCCAAATATGAAGTTAAGTATTCCATCTATGAGCCTATATCCATACTAATCATTGAAATTCCTAATGTAGACACCCTAAAAATACATATTTATTTCTGTAGACACTAAATGATTCACTTTGGGTATATTTCTAGTCATGATCGCATAAGACTATGCATATGATTCCTAAGTAAGAAAAGTACTAATTAACCATTTTCTTTGGCCATCTTTGCTTGTTTTTTATTGCCTTTGTTTATCTTACACTCCTTCTATCCCAATCTATCTTTTCATACTTCAGCATTTCTCACTCTAGACACCAACGCCCAACAAGGACGTCGCCGCTAGACACCCTCATCCCCTTTGGGCACCCCCGACCTCTTTGTATTTTCTCACATCTTTTGGGTCCTTTCTATCTATTTAGGCATCTTATTTTCTTGGTATTTGACCTTTTCGGGGTTAATTATGAAATTTAAGCAAAGGAATCATATAAATATAAAGTTATGTGACCATAATAAAGGACCAAGCACTAAGAATTAGATATCACCATATAAGGTTGCATCCAAGGAATTATCAAGAGCATTCAAGCATCCATCTAGCATCTACATAAGGGAAAGGGACTATTATTTCTACATACATGCATAGGAGGGGAAGTTCATTCTTTCATGCACACATCTATTTAGATTTTTACATCTAACTACTTGGTCTCTATTAAGTGTGACACACACAAGAGCCATCTAGGCACGATTTCTTCACACACACATAGAACTACATTAGATCTGAGATGTAGTGCATCACTCGCTCATAAGTTCACTTATTTTACAGTCAGGGATAGTTTGACCCCTCATTTTCATTATTTTTTGGGGGTTTTGATGCATATTGGGGTTTTCAGTAGGTCATTTCTTCATTACAGGTTACAGAAACATCGAAAAAATTGGTGCGACATACTAGCGATATGCAACGAAGGAAAATGAACATCTCACAACCCCAGGAAATAAGTTTTCGAGGTTTTGAGTAGTCATAGGTTCCCAAAGTAGGTCTACAACACCTGCAGTTCCCTTGACCCAGTTTAAGTGCCCCATTCGGGGAAGATCTTGCAGTCACACAATTTTCTAAGCTTGGTGCAACACTTTCCCCTCTTTGTTTGTTAGCATGTCACTTCATCACATTCCAGATTTAATTACGAATCAATTAAGTATTATTTCCTTTTATTTGCAACTAGGGTTTCATAATTTTCTAGCTTATCTTTCTTGGGTCAATTTTGTACTTTATTACATATTTACAATATTGTTACATATTTAGATTAGAATTTATTCATTTTCAATATATACTTAATCATTTTGGTGAACCCATCTCATTCAAACTCACTTGGGGATTCCTTATTTAGTCATATCCTTCTTTCTTGGGGCTTATCATCATGGATGTTTCCATCCATGCTTTCTTACAGGACCATCCTGATTGTATCAATAAACTTAGGTCCTATTTAGTTAACACTTACATCCATCTTTATACCTCGCTTTGGAGTATGTGTATCATAATTTTACTTCTTCCTTATATCTCAATGAAGATCAAGTTACTTTCACATCCAATGATTTACCTCATCAAGTAATGCTAGAGCCTCGATCCCCCTTGTACATTCAAGTTTATATCAATAATACTTGAGTTAAGCATGTTTTAGTCAATAATGGTTTGGACTCAATATTTGTAATATTACGTTTCTCCATCAATTAGGTATTTTTGAAACCTCTTTGGATCCTTCCTCTGTCTCTATTCATGGATTTGATAATATCCCCAAGTGTGTCTTAGGGACTATCATACTCCCTGTCACTGTTGGACCATGTACATTTCCTATTCCATGCCACGTAATGCCCAACAACCTTAATTATAACATTCTTCTTAGGTGGCCTTGGATCCATGCCATGCATGTGGTCCCCTCCACTTTGCATATGCAACTTAAATTCCTTTATCATGGAGTTATCTATGATGTTCTAGAAGATCCATCACCATTCACATATTGTAATTCCATTGAGCATACTACTGACACTCCTAGTTCATCTACTCAATATTTTCCAAATATGGTCTTGGATATAAATATTTTCTTTGTTATGGTTTCTCTGGTAATGACCTAGGCCCGAAGGACAAGGAATCACAGAGCCATGGGCTATCTCCACTCAATCTAGTAAACTCAGTTTGGGATACCATCTCTTGTTTATACTTTCTTTAGAAGTTTATACTGATTTGCATACTTCTTCACTTCCATTGGTATATCCAGACCTCATCAGTGATTCTACTTCTATTACTTTGGATAACTTAGATACTTTTACTACTAATGACTTCCTTCTGGAATACATGGGAGTTTACAATTACCAACATTCCTTTCATCATAAGAAGTGTTCTCCATCACTTCTTAATATTACCACTTACTTTGGAGAGTCTGATACACTTACTGACAATGTTGATCCTCCTGATACAATTCCTATTGACCCATGCATTGAATATCGTCTGATTTTCTCAATGAGGATACTAATTCAATATAACCTTGGCACTTATGATAACCCACAAATGGATTTTTAGTTTCTTCTCTCACACCCAATGAAAAACGATATCAAACAAGTTCTTCAGAATTTTCAGACATTTTTGCATGGGACTATAGTGATATACCTAGAATTGATCCATCTGTAGCCATGCATAACATCATTCTCAACCCCAGTGTAAAGCCCATTCAATGAAAATCTATAAAATGCACCTGAAATTCACACTCTTCATTAAATAATAAATACAATGCCTACTATATATTGGCTTTATTCACGTTGTTGATTATCCAAAATAGGTGTCTAACATTGTGCCCATCATGAAACCAAATGGTTGAGTCCCACATTGCCATTGTGAGACTTTCATGTTTTAAACAAGGCTTTTCCTAAAGATAGTTTCCATTTACAACACATCAATGCCACTATTGATTCCATAGTTGGGAATGATATTATTTCCTTTGTGGATGGCTTTGTTGGTTACACCAAATCAAAATCAACCCAATAGATCAAGGAAAAACTTCTTTTACTACACCATGGGAACTGTTACACCGTCATGCCCTTTGGTCTTTAAAATGTCGGGCCGCTTATCAAAGATAAATTATGCACATATTTTATGATTATATGCATGAGATTATTGAAGCTTATGTTGACGATATACTTGCTAAATCATGAAATTGTTCTACGCATACTCGAGATCTCCGTAGACTCTTTAAATGACTACAATAGTATAAAGTACACTTAAACCCAAAAAAAGATATGTTTTTGGAGTCACAAATGGCAAGCTCCTTCGATACATTATCTCACAACATGGTATTGAAATAGATCCCAATAAAATCAAGGCCATCATTGACATGCCTCCACCTCAAAATTTACATCAATTATGCTCGTTACAAGGGAAAATTCAAGCTATTCGATGGTTTATTATGTAGCTTGCTGATAAAACCCAACCATTCACACACTTGATGAAGAAGGATACTAATTTTTTCTGGGATGATCATCGATAACAAGAATTTGATTCCATCAAATCATATCTTTTAAATCCACTTGTCTTAGTCCCTCCCATGGTTGAGCATCCTTTCTTGTTATATATTTCTACCATGTTTCATGCTTTAGGGTCCCTCCTCACACAACATGATGATTCTCAATGCGAGAGGGAAGTCTATTACATCATCTACATGTTACTCTCTTCTATAGTTATGTTGAAAGCTATGTCCGGGTCTTGTCTTTTTGGCAGACAAGTTATATCATTACCTTCTTAACAATGAGGTCCATATCATTACCAAAGTATATTTGTTACGATACCTATTTTCCTACACACATCTCTCAAGATGTCTAGTGTGTTAGGTCATGTTTCTTACCAAATTTGATTTGAAGTTCATTCCACATAAAGTAATTAAATTCCAAGTCCTTGTGGAACTATTGGTGCTTGATTTAAATCTCACAACTTTTATCCAAAGTATGCCTTCGGAAAAATTTCTCTGAATAATTTTCCCATATTTTAAAATGTATGCTCATAGATAGGTACGTGAAGGATGCAAATGTGAGTCTTGCATTTAGGGTGTGAATCCTCTTTTTCGGTTAAGGAACATAATAGTTATGTTACCCCTAAAAATCCCTGTGAAAATTGCCCCTCTTTTCCTTCTGGTGTTCTTTTGTGTTTTGTGGGGCTTAATTTTGCCTAAGGGCAGAGCTAGACATGGAAGGTATCCACATGTCCCTTCAAAGTGCATCTTTGGAAAGGTGCAAATAATTAGAGACTCTCAAGAAGTGAGGATTGACCACGTGGAAAAAGTGCAGCAAGGAAGCCTAGGCAAGCTGAAAATTCAAAGTAAAGAGGAAGGGCTCAAAGGCCTTAAACGTGTCACCCATGTGTAGATTCAAAAGAAGAGAGAGAGAGAGGGAAGTCCCAAAGATGTGTAAGGTCTCCATGTGTCATGTAAAGTAGCTACAACCATCGGAAGAACCAAACAAAGAAGAAAAAGACCCGATGCTTAGAGGATTGAATGCAGTTTTGGGTCCCGAGGCATATAGTTGAAGACGTGGCTAAAAATTAGAGTTGAGGCTCTTAAATGAAGATAGAAAAGTGGTGGGTTGACAAAATCATGGGCACCATTGATATGATACTAGAGGGATTACATAGTTACATTCAAAGCCTCGGGAATGTAAACAAAATATGGGTCGATGCAGAGTGTTTTGAATAGGAAAACTTGATTTTTCAACACCATACAAACTCATATGAAGGAAGACAAAGATGCAAATATAAAAACTGATGAGCAAGGCTTAGGCTTGTTTTTCTTTGAAACTTTATTTTCATCTTATCTTGATTATTACTCTTGTCTCATAAAAATTGAATATCATTTTCAAATTATTTTTATTAGATATAGATGTAGTTTGATGCAACACATTAGACTTTTATATGGTTTTGATGGAATTGTAAAATCCATTATCAAGCATGTGTATTGATGTAACAATTTAAGTTTCCTATGTTGTGGATAAAATACAAGGGGATTCTATAGGGGGGCCTACCCTGAAAATGTTACATACATTCTGGAAATTATGTCAAAAGGACACAAGAAGAGAAACAACACCTAGTTATCCTCTGCTTTTACCTTAAAATCTCCTCCGAATGGGAGAATCTTGTTCAATAGCCTCTTCTTCCTAGGTATAAATTCATTTGAACCCTGATTTTTCTAAGCAAACACAACTGACCCCTCCAAGTTCCCAGACATCCCCATATACCTCAATGATTCAATAGTCATCCTAGGTCCATCTAATATATTCATCAACTCAATATTCTTCTAATAATAAGACACACAGTCAAGAATATCTAAACCACCACCAGAAATGTTGTTTTCCCTTTTTCCTTATAGGGAACATAACTAGTCAGAGTGGGATAAGTAGAAGCGAGCTTAGAAGGAACATCTAGAGTGGCTGGAAGAGAAAGTACTACAAGATGGGGACCTGGTGGAGCAAGGTATTTGGAACTAGACCCACTATTTTTCATCCTCGTAAATGGTTGACACTATCTCTTGCGAAGAAGAAAACAGTTGAGGTCTTGATAATGTTTGCTCCATCAAAGAAGCTTGTTGCATTGGAATAGAAGGTTAGAGAGTAGACTTGCCCTTACCCTCCCGGGTGACAGATAATGATGCTTTAAAATGATGGGGAGATGAAGGCCCTACTTCTTCCTCATCCAAAATAATGATTGGGGTTTGAGAGCTTGATTCCCCTCTTTTCCTTCTTGGGGATGGTGCTAGTATGGTGGATGGTTGGGATGGTTCAGGTCTTTCCTGACCCTTTTCCAGAGAAGTGATTCTCTACTCTAATTCATCCACCTTATGAGAAATGGCGGGCACAATATCAATGGAATATTTTTCATAAAGTACATAAGACTCCTTGGGAACCTCTTTCAACAAAAATTATTCATTGCACATAAAGGGACACTTGTATTTAGCCATGCCTATCACAGAAAGCCTCCTCTCAATCCAAAATTCTTCAACTCTTCTAGAGTTTTTTGGTGTTCCCACCGGAAGATATGGTAATACATCGATTTGGAAGGTAGAGAAAACATGATTGATTTTGATCAATCTCAAGAGGATGGAGAGCAAAACTCTTTGATATGTCAGGGGCCCTTTGTTATCCCTCGGGTCAGCAATTTCAAATAGATCTCGATAAATGCTTCATCGGTCTGTTAAGTCAAATATTTGATTCAAATATTCTGAAGATATTTCCTTCAAGCTATTCACCACATCTACCCTCACCATTATACCAATAAGGAGCTCTGTAATAGTTTCTCATGTTCAATACTAGAAAATGATGCATATGGGGGAGGAAATAAGAGTGAAACTTATAGTAAAAATGGTGCAAGTGAATTGAATCGAATGAAATCATTTCCATCAAATGGATAGAGATTTCTGCTCATATCACATGAAGGAAATAATGATGAAGTGATTGACTATCAACTAGCAGAAGAGATGATTAAGAGTGAAAAAAAGTTGCACATGGGGAACTACTCAAATCAAGAGACCTGGTGATCATTTCACACATTCCAGAACTGATTTTCAAAACTAGAGGCTAACAATGGTCACATCATAGCCATTTGAGGAGTTTGAGGAGCTTCCATAAAGGAGCGTACCTATTCTACCAAATGTGAAGATAGAAAAGGTGACTTGGCATCCTAGTCATTCTGAGAAAATAAGAGAACGTGAGTCACTAGTAATACTTCCACCTAACAACATAAGAATGGAATATTTGCAAAGGAACAAGAATGGATCAGATTGCGAGCCATAAAGGATAATATTCCTTGGAAAATTCAAGCTTTGGGGGGGAACTAAAAAGTGAGTGAGTGATTGAGATTGTATAAATGCAATGAGAATACTCTTGCATAAGGGGGTTAAAATTTTCTAAGCTTTAGAAAAGAAAGGAGAGAACCAATTTATACCAAGTCAAAAAACATAACCAATTTGAGATACCCAAGTTGTTATTCATTTGTTCACATGCCTTCTCACCAAGATGATTACACTGTATAGTCATTGGCAAATATTGAGTTCATAATTGTTGTGTCCCCTTATTGAATAATTGGTGTTTCTTGAATCAATTTGTGTGTAGTTTCACAAGCATTGTTACTTTTTTCAATATGAATTATTTTGAATCAATTGTCTTCATTCCTATTTCAATCTTATGCTAATTAATCTCTCTAAATTACATAAATCCTTAGTTAAAATAGTGACAATTTGGTAACTATAATTACATGATTGATGGATCTTTCCTTCATAATGTGGTAAATGGTTTTAAAATCAGTTTTTATATGTTTGATCTAAGATATTTGTAAGTTCTGAGTGTATCTGGAACATATTTTATCAGAGATCATTAGCATTTTATTGAGAGTTTTTCATGAGATTTTTATTTGAATTCTCAAAGTTTGTGTGAGATACTATGTTCTTGGGCTTCCATGAACACAAAACTTTTGGTTAAAGGATGTTTTAGACTCTTTTGATCCATAATTTTCCATTAATAATAGTTTTATGCACGGTATTTGTAGGGTTCATTTGAGGTTTTTGTATAATCAACTTTATCCTATTTAACTTTCCAACAATGCATCAAAATCACAACTAATAACCATCATATCCACCTGAATTACCTCCTGCTTGCACTGTCTATGAATAAATGCTAAGGATATTTGTTGAATTTACCCATCCTTTATCTAAAATATGTAGATGCAAGTTGGAATTATGACTATCTTTAGTAACTTGAGCCTCCTTTAGAAGATATCTACATTTTCTAGTGTGACAACTCATGAGAGTTAGATAATGTCTGTAATGACCATGTCTTCTTGAGGCCATTTTCACTTCCCTGAGAAAAGAGTCCAAATATTGTTGTTCCATCCATAGCTTTTCACAAATACAGAGTTACAAAATGGGTCCTCTCACCCTAGTTGCAAGAAAAACCTAAAGTAGTAGGGTAGGTCATACCCTTAGTGAGGTGTTATCCAACATTCCCCAAGTTCAAGTGACAAAGAGATAGTTAGATCCCTCCCTGGCTACAAAACGATTCAAATTATGATCTATCTTTCTCTAAGCATCCCTGCTCGCCTGTTGATGTTGCTTAACTTCAAAGGGAGAATTGATTTGGGTACCAACACCCTCATGGCGTCATTTTTGAGGACTATTTGTGTAAATATAGATAAATATCAACCTTTGGTAACATATTAGACATGTTTAGATGCAAATACATGGTCTATACATCATCCTTTGTTGAGCTTTATGAAAAATGAGCTTAATCAAAAGTTATTTGCTTAATATTTTCCTAGTTTAAGTAGGATTTCCATTAAATTTTCTTGGCTAGGGGTAAATACTAACAAAGGATACTGAGATTTGTCAAGATTTTTGAAATTGGTCATTAATTTTCAGTTGACAAGTCATTTTCAGAAATTTACACATCTAAGGTGCAAGACCTTAGTGGTGACTCCACATTATTCAGAATTTCTGGTAAATATTAGTGCCTCAAGTTTCAATTCATTGAAATCTGTCATTAATATTTGTAAATTTGGAAGGAAGAATATCCTTCTTTAAGATATATCCTGCTAGAAAATTGTTTCCAGAGATAGGAAGGACAAATCCAATTAAGAAAAAATTTACGGAGAGATTTGGGACATCAAATGTCAGAAGAGAAAGTAGTGCCTGTGGTAGAGAATGATTATCCTTTGATAGAGGATTATTCTAGTTCCTCAAAATTTTCTAGATCAAGTAGTCCCTGTACAAATCTATATACTCCAACTAGTGAGGGGCCTTTATTTGTAACCAATATAGGTAGTCCTCATCTTCCTTTTTATCATTAAGAAGTAATATAGTCTTTGTGAACTGAACCATCAAGGATCATTATTTTGAGGATTATACCCCATAGCCTCAAAGACCTCATATCCCATAACATTTTAATCCTCATATTCAGATACCTCCTCAAAATAATATGGCACTCCCACCTCCTAGACCCCCATTTGTTGTTAATGTATATAGACCTATAGATTTCACAGGTATGGTGGGTTATCCCAATGCAGTTCCTAATGATGCAAGGAATAGATTGCAAAAATTTCAAGGGAATAATGCCATCAATGGTGACCAACACCTTAGACTCTTTACTAATATTATAGAAGACTTTGAGATTGAGCATGAGGATGTATATATGAATATGTTTATTCATACTCTCAAGGAGGATGACCGTGATTGGTATAAAGCTTTGCTAGAAAATTATATTGATTCATGGGTAGAAATGAAAAATGCCTTCAAATTGTAATATGGGGATAAGACTAATCCAAGGTTCCTTCTCTCAGAGTTTGAAAACATTAAAAAGAATCCCAATGAACCAGTCCTAGATTTTAATTCTAGATTCAACAAAACTATGAATAGAATGCTTGTAATATTGAGACCGGGTGATCAATCTTGCCTAATAAAGTATTTAAATGCCTTCGACAAGAAAGCAACATACTATTTAAGAGACAAAAACATGGTACTTTGAGGCAAGATTTCTCCATGGCAGTCCAGATAGAAAATAATATCAAGGTAGAAGGAAAACCTCCTAAAAGGGAGGGTGTCAAATTAATCAATTCTAAGAAATCCTCAAATAATCAAGCAAGTTGATTTGGAAGAAATAGTTAAGACTCTGGCAAGCGTAGTTAAGTAAATTTCCTATAAAATTACTAGAGAAAAGAAAGGAATAGGACAAATATCTCAGTGGCTAGCACCAATCCTAGGGCTAAAATAGATTTTGAATCATCCTAGAGGTGATAATAGATCAGATGAAAGAGGAAAAGGGCCCATGGGATTAGGAAATAAACAACCACCAAGAGAAAATAAGTTAGTCCCTGATCCATTAACTGTCAAGGTTTCCTTGGTAGAAGAAGCTTATGTCATCAATTGGTGTGATAAATGTTTCCTCCCACATGCCCCATGTGACCCTGTTGAGGAAGATGAAGAGATTAATGACAGTATTTCTTATGGTGATGTTTGCATGATGGAATGCACAAATGGTTCACAACTAGGAGCTACTTCTACTAAATTTTTGAGTGCAAGAATGGTGGAAAAATTTTGGGATTGTATACAATGAATAAACTCTGTCCCTCCTACTGCTAACATTGATATTGATATGGTCCAGGATTTTGATCTACCTAATCATGATTTTGAATATTTAAGATCATTGATGATTAAGAAATATGATGGTGGGATTCCTTTTGAGGAGGATAGACAATTATTAATGAATGTAGTAGTTTCTCAGGAAAATGAGTACAATATCATAAGTAGATTTGTCAAAGGAGGAGGGCCACTAACCCAAACTAAAAACTCCACTTCTCACTAATATCCCAAAAGATCCCCTAAAGAAGGATGTGCCAACCAAAAGCCTAGTTAATGTCAACAAACCCAGTAACCCTACCCAAGCCATGAAGAACCTTATACCTCAAGAGAAAGCAATTACCCTACCCCTCAGTACAACTTTACCCAAGTATACCCCCTATGACATGGCTCAAATTTTGAGTCAAATCAAGGTCACTTGTACCTATTGTTGAGTTGTTTAGAATCCTTGAGCATAGGAAAAGAGCCTTTGAGTACTTGGGATTTAAGGAAGAGGTGGTAGTCCCAGGTAAATATGTTAATAGTGTTGATCTTCCTCCTGTTATTGAAGAATCTAAAGTGCCACAAACATTGGAAAATTTGGGGGAATCCTCTAAAGTGTACCTAGGCACTTCCCTTATTGAATCTCAACTTGATGTTGATCCCTTTTATACTACTTTGATTATTAAAGATAGACTTGTTCACAATTGCATGTTTAATTTAGGGGCTTCATGTAATGTGATGCCACTTGAAGTGATGAATGAGTTGAACATCAAAGTAACATCAACATTTGGGAAGTGCACTGCCATGGATTCTAGAGAGGTACCAATAATCGGATATGTCAAAGGTTTGGTGGTACAATTGCAGCTTACCCTGGTAAGTATTTGACCATGAATGTAGTTATTGTGGATTGCCCTACTAAATGGGGTATGTTGTTGTCAAGGAAATGGGCTGCCAGTGTTGGTGGAAGTGTGCAAATGGATATGTCATACGCCACCATACCGGTAGAGGGAAATTTGGTCAAGTTATATGGGGAGAAGAAGATGTTACATTTGATTGAAGATCCCAACAATGCTTCTTATGAAGTATTATATACAAATGTAGATGTCAATAACTTTTTTGGTTATGCGGACTTTAAGGAACACTTTATTAATGAGAGTAGATGTTTGGATTAGATTAGTGTTCCCGGGATTTGATGTTTGATGGAGCTTGCTCCAATATGGGGAACGGTGTTGGAGTTGTCCTTATATCTCCAAATCAAGAGAATTTTAATTTTTCTTTCAAACTAAAGTTTGAGTGCACAAATAATATTGTTGAGTATGAGGCATTACTTTTGGGTTTGAGGATTGCTTGGAAATATGGTATTAAGGACATAGTTGTTAAAGGAGACTCAGATTTGGTGGTCAAACAAGTTAGAAAATTGTATGCTACTAAAAATCAAAGGATGAAATAGTATAAGCATGCAGTTTGGGATTTTATTGAAATGTTTGAATCCTTTAATATATTGTATCATGAGAACTCAGAATACTGCAGACAGATAGGTTGGTGGTGCTTGGATCTAGGTTTGAAAACTGCATTGTTTCTCCTTATTGTGACTATGATATTGAAGTATTGTCAAGACCATTTGTCCCTGATAATGTAAAACATTGGCAAGTTTTTGAAGATGATGCCTAGGTCAGAGGTTTTTACTAGAATGAAGGAGAATTTACCAACCAATGTATGGATTGGGAACCTATGGTTTCTATTTGTGATGGAAAGGAAACCTTGTTTGGAAAAGACATTATTTAGTTAAAAACCAACACCATTCCCTAGGGGGTTGGTTACTTTAGAGTCAAATTTTTATAATGCAGACATGTTAGTCCATCGACACATATCAGCTTCAAGGGATGTGGAGGAGCATAATTTGGGAACTGATGAAAATCCTAGAAAGATATGGCTAGGAAGTAATTTGATTAAAGAGGAAAGGTGGTCCTATTTTGAGTTGTTAAAAATTACCGAGGTTGCTTAACATGGTCCTACTCAGAACTGAAAGCATATAAGGAGGAACTATTTCAACACAAGATACCTTTAGAATGTAATATTAAACCATTTAGGAAAAACAAAGGCCCATTAATCCACTTCTATCCCTCAAGATGCAAGAATAACTCAAAAGGTTAAGGGATGGGGTATAATACAACCAACAAGATATTCTTCATGGGTGGAAAACTTAGTGCCAGTAAGAAATAAAAATGGGGACATAAGGTTGTGTGTGGATTTTAGAAACTTGAATAAGGCCTCGATTAAAGATAATTATCCATTTCCTAATATGGATAACATGCTACAATTTGTCACTGGATCCGAGTTATTGTCTACATTAGATGGATTCTCATGGTATAACTAGGTAGTTGTAAAACAATTCGAAGAGAATCAAAACTACTTTTACTACCCCATGGGGTACCTATGTATATGTGAGAATGCCTTTTGGCCTAATGAATGTTGGGGCTAATTTTCAAAGAGCAATGGATGTTGCATTCTCAAGCTACATAAATGACTTTATTACAATTTATCAGGATGATGTGATAGTTTTTTCTAGAAAAAGAAGTGATCACTTGAAGCATGTAGAGAAGATGTTGATGAGATGTAGAGAATATGGCATCTCATTGAATCCTAAGAAGTTCCATTTTGGGGTTCAAAAGGAAAAATATTTGGGGCACATTATATCAAAAGAGGGGGTCATGATTGATCCTAAAAGAGTAAAAGCATTTTTATAGTTCCTATCCCTAAAACTAAGAAAGGGATTCATTCCTTATTTGGCCAAATAAATTTCATTAGGAGGTTCATTTCTAACTTTTCTGAAATGACTATCCCTATTACAAACATGTTAAAAAGGACCAACTTATCCAATGGGAGGAAGGATCTCTCCAAGCTTTCAATGGAATTAAGGAAGCATTAAAAATTCTCTAGTGTTGGCAGCCTCGGATAACAATAAAGTTTTTGTATATTTTCCTTTGCATCTGTGCTACTACGAGAAGGATGAAGAGGGAAATGAAATTCCCATTGCTTTTTTCAGTAAAGCATTACAAGGTTCGAATTGAAGTATACCATCATGGAGAAGCATAACTTTGCTTTGGTAAAAGCAACTAAATTTTCAAGTCTTATATCTTGAGCTCTAAGCTTATCGCCTATGTTCCCCACACTATGATCAAAGACATTTTATCATAAATTGAGATTTTCCAGAAAAATATGTCATTGGGTGAACAAGCTGCAAGGATTTGACATAGATATACAAAGCACCAAGTTGGTTCGATATTTGGGTCTTGCAAAATTAATGGAAGAGAGAAACCTACAGGTGATGGAATTCAATGAGATTGAGGAAGGAACTATGGATGTCCATGAAAAATTAGTCAATTCCATATGGTATAAGGACATAATATTCTACCTCATAAATTTGGAGTGTCCAGGACATCTAAACAAAAAAAAAAGGACACTCAAACTAGCCTCCCAAAAATATATCATAACTGATTATGGGTTAGCTTGGAAGAATCTTGAGGGGTTATTTTAAGATGTATTATAGAGGAAGAAGCTCCCAAATTGATTGTAGAATTTCATGGGGGAGTGTGTGGAGGCCACTTTTCTAAAGAGAGTAACTACTCACAAAATCTTGAGGGCAGGTTACTAGTGGCCTACACTTTTCAAGGATGTAGCCTTATTGGTTAGGAAATGTGATAGTTGTCAAATATTTTTAGGAAGAATGAAAGCTTCAGGTGCCCTTCCTTTGCAACTAGTGTCAATAGAAGCTCCTTTTTAAAAATTAAGCATGGATTTTATTGGAGAACTCTCAGATCCCTCAAGTGCAGGGCATAAATGGATACTAGTGGCCATAGATTATTTTACCAAGTGGGTTGAAGCTATTCCCACCAAGAAATAAACTCATCAAATTGTCATGGATTTCATCTTGAATCACATAATTTGTAGGTTTGGGGTACCTGCAAAAATAGTTGTTGACAATGTTATGAGATTTAGAGCTAAGCCATTGATAGCTATGTGCCAAGAGTATGGGATAAATTTGACATATGCATCCAATTATAATCCGTAGGGAATGGCCAAGTTGAATCAAGCAATAATAATTTTCTTAAGATTATTAGGAGGACATTAGAGATTAACAAAAGAAAATGGGGTGAGAAGTTGAAATTTTCTTTGTAGGCGAGATAGAATCACTTTTAAAAGGGCTCTTGGAAGGATTCTGTTTGAATTAGTTTATAGAGTCCAAGATCTAGTGTCCCCTGCATATGTAGTTGTCCTCTTATTAGTTCATACAAAGCAGCTTGAGGATGTAGAGGTGAATCCCTATGAAGCAAGGATCAATCAGATTATGGAGTTGGATGAAGAGAGAAGAGAGTCTCACCAAAGACACCTTAAGTTCAGAGAGAAACTTAAGAAATTATTTGATAAGAAGGTGACTCCTAGAACTTTTAATGTTGGAGATCTTGTTTTATTATGGGACAACAGACACGAGGACAAGGGAAAACATGGAAAATTTTATGCCTTTTGGATGGGTCCCTATTCCATTAACATAAGAATTGGTGAGCATACCTTTTTCTGAAAGTCTAGATGGAGATATGCTCGAATTTCCTATTAATGACATACATCTAAAGCACTTCTTGAACTGATTTCAAGCAAGGTATGGACTCATGTGTAGTATATAGTCTCTTGTTTTGTTTTGTTTTTTTTTCCTTTTTGTTTTCTTAATCTATAGTGACCAATTTCCTCAATATCTTAGTTTGTTCTTATGGTTTTGGTGTTTCGGTTTGACCTTGTGAATGTTTTAAATTGACTCCATAGCCCAATGGATTTTAGGCACTTGGTATGTTTATGTTTGGTTTGTATGGTTTTTGTGGCACCCACAGGGGTTCCCATCCCAAGTCGGAGCCGATATTGGTGCTCAATTTAAATCTCACCCTTTTTATCCAAAGTATGCCTTCAAAAAAATTATGTGACTAATTTTCCCATATTTTAAAATGTATGCTCAAAGATAGGACCATGATGGATGAAAATTTGAGTCTTATATTTAAGGTTTGAATCCTCTTTTTAGTCGAGGAACATAATAGTTATGTTGCCCCTAAAAATCCCTATGAAAATTGGCCCCTCTTTTCCTTCTATTATTTTTTTGTGTTTTGCGGGGCTTAATTTTTCCTAAGTGAGCGGAGCTAGACACGAAGGTATCCATGTGTCCCTTGGGTGCATCTTTGGAAAGGCGCAAAGAATTAGAGACTCTCAAGAAGTGAGGATCGATCACGTGGTAAAAGCGCAGCAAGGCAGCCCAAGCAAGCTGAAAATTAAAAGTAAAGAGGATAGGGATCACATGCATCCACGTGTCACCCAGGTGTAGATTCAAAAGAAGAGAGAGAGGGGGAAGCCCCAAATATGTGTAATGTCTCCATGTATTGTGCAAAACAGCTACCGCCATTGGAATAACTAGACAAAGAAGTATAAGACCGATGCTTGGAGGATTGAATGTGGTTTTGGGTCTGAAGCATGTAGTTGAAGACGTGGCTGAAAATAAGAGTTGAGGATCTTAAATGAAGACAGAAAAGTGGTGGGTTAACAAAATCATGGGCACCATTGATATGAGACTGTAGGGATTATAGAGTTACAGTCAGACCCTCGGGAACATAAAGAAAATATGGGTCAAGTCTTGGGTGATTTTAACAGGAAAACCTTGATTTTTCAACACCATAGAGACTCGTATGAAGGAAGATAAATATGTAGATATAAAAGCATGAGCGAGGCTTAGGATTTTTTTTCTTTGAAACTTTATTTTCATTTTATCTTGATTATTAATCTTTTCTCATAAAAATTGAATAAAATTTTGAAATTATTGTTATCGACATGGATGTAGTTTTATGTGACACATTATACTTTTATATGGCTTTGATAGAATTGTAAAATCCATTATCAAGCATGTGTATTGATGTAACAATTTGAGTTTCTTGTGTTGTGGATAAAAGACAAGAAGGGGATTCTATCTTGCCCAAAAAAAATTTACATACATTCTAGAAATTATGTCAAAGGACACAAGAAGAGAAAAAACACCTAGTTATCCTCCGCTTTTACCTTAAAATCTCCTCCAAATGGGGGGATCTTGTTCAACATATTGTTCTTCCTAGGTATGAATTCATTTGAACCTTGAGCTATCTGAGCAAACACAACTAACCCCGCCAAGTTTCGAGACATCCCCATGTCCCTCAATGATTCAATGGTCATCTGGGGCCATCCAAGATATTCATCATCTCAATCTTCTTCTGATAAGAAGACACCCAGTCCAGAAGATCTAAACCACCACCAGGAAATGTTGTTTTCCCTTTTTCCTTATAGGGAATAGAACTAGTTGGAGTGGGCTAAGTAGAAGCAGGTTAAGAAGGAACATCTGGAGTGGTTGGAAGAGAAAGTACTACATGCCGGGGACTTGATGGAGCAAGGGATTTGGAACTAGACCCACCCTTTTGCATCCTTGTAAATGGTGGATGCTCTCTTGGCAGAGGAACAAGTCGAGGTCCTAATAATTTTTGCTCCATCAAAGAAGCCCATTGCATTGGAATAGAAGGTTGGAGAGTAGACTTGCCCTTACCCTCCGGGTGGCAGATAATGATGCTTTGGAATGATGGGGAGATGAAGGCCCTACTTCTTCCTCATCCAAAATAATGATTGGGGTTTGAGAGCTTGATTCCCATATTTTCCTTCTTGGGGATGGTGTTGGTATGGTGGATGGTTTGGATGGTTCAGGTATTTCGACTCTTTTCCAGAGAAGTGATTCTTTTCTCCGATTCATCCACCTTATGAGAAATGGAGGGAACAATATCAACAAAAAAATTAAGTAAAGTACATAAGACTCCTTGGGAACCTCTTTTAGCACAAATTCTTCATTACATAGAAAGGGACACTTATATTCAGCCAAGCTTGTCATAGTAGGCCTTCTCTCAATCCAAAAATTCTTCAACTCTTCTATAGTTTTCTAGTTCTCCCACCTAGAAGAGATGGTAATACATTGATTGGAAGGCGAGAAAACATGATTGATTTTTATCAATCTCAAGAGCAAGGAGAGTCAAATTTTCGATATGTCAAGGTCCCTTTGTTATCCGGGTCAACAATTTCAAATAGATCCCTAACAAATGCTTCATCTAGGATTGTTAAGTCAAATATTTGATTCAAATCTTCCAAAGATATTTCCTTCAAACTATTCTCCACAACTACCCTCATCATTATACCAATAAGGAGCTTTGAAATAGTTTCTCATGTTCAAGATTAGAAAAGGATGCATATGGGGAGGAAATAAGAGTGAAACTTATAGTAAAAATGGTGCAGGTGAATTGAATCAAATGAAATCATTGCCATCAAATGGATAGAGATTTCTGCTTAACTCACACGAAGGAAATAATGATGAATTGATTTACTATCAACTAGAAAAAGAGATGATTAAGAGTGACAAAAAATTGTTCACAGCGAAGTACTCAAATTAGGAGACCTAATGATCATTACACACATTCCAGAACTGATGTTCAATAATTGGAGGTGGAAAATGGTCACATCATAGCCATTTGAGGAGTTCAAGGAGATTCCATAAAAGAGTGTACTTATCCTTCCAAATGTGAAGATAGAAAAGGAGACTTGGAATCCTATTCATTCTGAGAAAATAAGAGAACGTGAGTCACTAGTAATACTTCCACCTAGAAACATAAGAATGGAATATTTGCAAAGGAACAAGAATGGATCAGATTGCGAGCCATAAAGGAGAATATTCCTTGGAAAATTCAATCTTTTTGGGGGAAATTGAAAAGTGAGTGAGTGATTGAGATTGTATAAATGCAATGAGAATACTCTTACATAAGGGGGTTAAAATTTTCTAAGCTTTAGAAAAGAAAGGAGAGAACCAATTTATACCAAGCCAAAAAATTGAACCAATTTGAGATACCCGAGTTGTTATTCATTTGTTCCCATGCCTTCTCGCCAAGATGATTACATTGTACAGTCATTGGAAAATATTGAGGTCATAATTGTTGTGTCCCCTTATTGAAGAATTGGTGTTTCTTGAATCAATTTGTGTGTAGTTTCACAAGCATTGTTACTTTTTCAAGATGAATTGTTTTGAATCAATTGTTTGCATTTATGTTGCAATCTTATGCTAATTAATCTCTAAATTACATAAATCCTTAGTTAAAATAGTGAAAATTTGGTAGCTGCAATTACATGACTGATGGATCTTTCCTTCATAATGTGGTAAATGGTTTTAAAATCAATTTGTATCTATTTGATATGAGATCTTTGTAAGTTCCTGAGTGTATCTGGAACATATTTGATTAGAGATTGTTAGCATTTTGTTGAGAGTTTGTCATGATCTTTTGTGTTTGAATTCTCAAATTTTGTGTGAAATATTGTGTTCTTGGGATTCCATGAACACAAAACTTCTAGTTAAAGGAATGTTTTAGACTGTGTGATCCATACTTTTCCATTAAGAACAGTTATCTGTAGTATTTGTAAGGTTCATTTTGAAGTTTTTGTATAATCAACTTTATCTTGTTTAACTTTCCAACAATGCATCAAAATCACAACTAATAACCATCATATCCACCTGAATTACCCACACAGACTTTACTTGTCATGAATAAATTCTTAGGAGAATTGTTGAATTTACTTATCCTTTATCCAAAATATGCAGATGCAAGTCGGAATTATGACTGTCTTTAGTAACCTGAGCCTCCTTTAGAAGATATGTACATTTTCTAGTGTGACAACTCATGAGATTTAGATAATGTCTATAATGACCATGTCTTCTTGAGGCCATTTTCATTTCCCTAAGAAAAGAGTCCAAATATTGTTGTTTCATCCATATATTTTCACAAATATAAGTTACAAAATGGGTCCTCTCACCCTGGTTGTAGGCAAAACCTAAAGTAGCAGGGTAGTTCATACCCTTAGTGAGGTGTTATTTAAAATTCCCCAAGTTCAAGTGACAGAGATAGTTAGATCCCTCCCCACTACAAAAAAATTAAATTTTGATATATCTTTCTCTAAGCATCATGCTCAACCTGTTGATGTTGCTTAACTTCAAAGGGAGAACCGATTTGGGTACCAACAGATCAACTTGTTGAATCACCCTTACTTACGATGCATCTCCTATCTCGATTCCTTTCATGATGATTTCACTACTTATGCCATCGATTAGAATACTTAGACCATGTATTTTTATGGATCTCATTGTTTCTCTAGCATTGGGGTCGAGATAGTCTTCATCACTCCACATGGTGATCCTCTCCCCTTTTCATACCACTTAGGTTTTCTTGTACTAATAAAATAGTTGAGTATGAAGCCCTCATTCTTGGCCTTATCACTTCTTGAAAGCTCCTTATTCAAAATATATGCATACAGTGATTCATAGCTCATTATTAATCAAGTTAATGATACATATCACACAAAAGAGGAGCACTTAATTCCATATAATACATTTGTCAAAGATCTCTTAGCTACATTCGAGTCTTACTCTATTATTGCCATCCCTCGTAAGGAAAATCATCATGTGGATGTTATGGCTAGTGTGGCATTGCTTATCCCTTAATAAATCAGTGATGAACAAGCCACATTCATCATCCGGAACTTGCAACAACCTTCAAATTTTACTCTACCTCTAGCATCTTGGTTATCACACGTAGTCATGAAAACCCCGAATGGTTCACTCCAATTTACAACTTTCTTTTTCAAAAAAATATTCCTCGTGGTTTACAACCTCATGAAGCTCATTGCTTACAATGTGATTCTACATGTTATGTCATCATAGGGGAGTAATTACTTAAATGTGTACTTGACAACCATCTATTATGATGTCTAGGACTCACTAACATCCCCACTGCTATCTCTCAGATACATGATAGCATGTGTGATGGTCATTTCTCTAGAAAAGATATGTCACAAAAGCTATTTCGTCAGGGCTATTATTGGCCTACCATGGAGTAATACTTCTAGAATACGCTACACATTGCGATAAGTTCCAAAAGCACGAAATATTCACCATGTGCCTACATATGATCTCTAACTGATTGCTCCAACATGGCCATTCTCTCTATGGGGTTTCGATCTTATTGGCATGATAAATCCTAAATTGGTTGATGGCCACAAGTATATTATTACTGCCATAGAATATTTCACTAAATGGGTTGAAAAGCACCTCTACGGATTACTAGTACTAAATTTTGTGGTTTCATCACTACTCACATCATTACATGCTTTGACATTCCCTCTACCATTATCACTAATAATGGATCTTCTTTCAAAAATAAGGATGTTAAAAAAATTGTGCAAAATTCAAAATTAAACAATCATTTTCTACTCCTTATTACCCAGATCTGGCAACCGCTGCCGAGGTCACCAATAAAACTATTATAAAAATCTTACGCAAAAGTATTACAACTAGTGGTGATGACTAGCATAATCAAATCTTCTAAGCTCTTTAGGATTATCATACTAGTGTGTGTATGCCCACTAATGTCACTCCTTTTTCACTAGTCTACAATATTGAGGTCATCATCCCACTGGAACTCAAGATACCATCATTACGTGTTTCACTCAAAGGCATACTTAAAGACAATGAATATCGTGAAAGGAGATTACATGATCTGGAAATGTTGGACTCTCACCACATCTAATCATTTTAAAATATTATTTCATATTATTCTCACATCACCGGGCATACAATCCTAAAACACATCCTTGCGAGTTCAATGTGGGTGATCTGGTATTAAAATAAAATCACAAAAACAAAAAAATCAAAGATCCTCTCAAAGGAAAATTCAAACCCAATTGGCTTAGTCCTTATATTATTACTACCAAGCTTGGCAGTGGTATCTATCACCTTGCCACTCTTTTATGCAAGCTATGTGCATGTATACTTTGCTTAATGCTAAATCAAATGAAGCAAGAACTACCACCTAAAATAGTTCTACAATTTAGCTAAAACAAAGCATAAACACCATCATGATAAGAATTAAACAAGGGTTAGATCAGCATTCATCAATACAAACTTTGAAACTAATAATGCTAAATATCTAAACTCCTCTATTCTCTAACAACAAATAAATGAATGGACCTAAGTAAGCTCCATGGCTATCAAAATAGTTGTCCTTAATGCTCCAAGAACCTAGGAATGGGGGCTAATCAAAGTTGGGCTCAAGACCCTTTTGACACCTCCCATATGACCCAAGCACTTTAAGAAAGAGACTTAACTCTTCAAGATGATGAACTCTCAAAAGGGCAAGGTGCAAGCTCTTAGTCTCTTTGCTATATGCTTTGCATTTGCTCTCTTAGAAAGTTTAGGTGTAAGTAAAAAGGTAGGTGGAGGGCTCTTTATATAGCCCAAAGGATAAAGGATTCAACACATTCTCATGAATGTGGGATAAAGGTAAAACATGATTAGGAATGGATAAGGTTGCTTTATTAAAGGTAACCTTACTTTAGAAGGGTTTAATACATGTTTAGCAAGTCATGGGAGTTGGGGGATTTTAATTAATCAAAGGTGATTAATTAATAGGTAGATGTAAGCTTATAAAAGCTAATTAGAGGAATATTAGTACGATTTAGGCTATTATAAGGGATTAAATCAATTAAATATTGATTTATTGGTTAAATGGAAGGAAAGCTAATTAATTAATAATAATTAATTAGTCTAGGTAGAAAGGGTGATTTATTAACGGAAAGTCTTTAATTAGGGCATTTGTTAGATAGGCAACTTAATTAATTAGCTTAGTGTAATTAATTAATGATGATATGAGGGAAAATGAGTGCTTTTGACGATATGTCATTGATTTGCGAGAAAGGGGATAATTAGCACAATTTAAGTATTTAAATTGCTTGGGCGTAATTATAGGTGTCTACATTTGCCCCTCTTTGGGGTGGCGTAAGTGATGCCACTTCAAAGATAGTAGAAAGAAAACATTTTGAAGAGATAGAAGAAAAATTAGTAGGAGGGAGAGATGCCCCCTCGAGTGTCGATGGGGTGATGAAGGAAGCCGATCGACTATCGAAAAAGGTGAGAAGTAAGAAGAATGGGGACGAGGTAGGATGCCCCGAGGAGAGGGAGAATTAGGGGTGAAAGGGAAGTGGTGCAGAAGAAATATGGATGAGGGGAGAGAAGAGCTTAACCTCTAGCCGCTTATTTGTTTGGAACAAATTTGATGTCATCATATTGCCATAGGAACTACATCATCGGTCCTTATGAAAAATATAAGCATACGACAAAGGTAGAATGACATGAAAAGCCATACTACGAACAATTTTCCATTGCTGAAAGTACCAACTCCATACAACATACAATAATGCAATGCAATACGAGAAGGAAACAAGCTCATATAACAAGGAAAACAAGTACGAACACACATATCTAACCCAACAACGGTCAAGACAGTTGTACAAATGTTTTGTTATCAATGCTGAAGAGATCCACAAGTTCGTGATCGATTTAAAAGGGTTAAAAATGATGCCCCAAGTAAGGATACATGCAAGGGGAAATGAAAATGGACACGGGGTCCATGAAAATCATTTGTGCGCAACAAAACAGCACCAGGCAACCAAAAGTGCCCCAGAGTACAGATGAAGCAAGCAACTAGCTTTTGTGAATGGTTGTGAATCCGGTGATCCGCAAGTCGTATTAATCAGGGAAGATGTGAGACAAACCAATAGGATATGGAGAAAATACCATGCGCAAGACACAAGTTTCAGCCGTAAGAAGCAAGTTACCATTTTGTAGGGTGTTTTACTTTTTAGGAATTTTTTGAAAAATTTTGCCTTGTTTTTAGATTTTTTGATATATATATATATATATATATATATATTGTTTTTGTTGTTTTCTCGAAACAATGTTCTATTGTTTTTGTGTTTTTCAAACAATTTTCTATTGTTTTTGTGTTTGTTGAAACAATTTTCTATTGTTTTTGTGTTTGGTGAAACAATTTTCTATTGTTTTTATGTTTTCTCAAAATAATTTTCTATTGTTTTTGTGTTTTGTGAAACAATTTTCTATTGTTTTTGTGTTTTTAAAACAATTTTCTATTGTTTTTGTGTTTGGTGAAACAATTTTCTATTTTTTTGTGTTGTCTCAAACAATTTTCTATTGTTTTTGTGTTTGGTGAAATAATTTTCTATTGTTTTTGTGTTGTCTAAAACAATTTTCTATTGTTTTTGTGTTTTTAACAGCTTTTCCAAAGCTATGTGCAGTAACCAAGAAAGCATGGATGCCCCAAAGCATTAGGTGGGGAATATACAAGGCCGAAGCCATGCGCTTATGAAAAGAAGGTGAATTCATTGAGTTTCCCCAAAGATAAGATACGAAGTAATGAAAGACCACGTCCCTTACAGACCCGAATAGAAGAAGGCAAAGCCGGATCAAGGTGGACTAGATGGTGTGCACAAGGAAACTCGAAGGTAGAACCAGTCCAGGCAAAGACAACTACCCTTCAAATACAAAATGCTTGTGAACAACGAATCCTCTCGAGGCGCCGGAAACCGGTTTTCACCCAAGGACTTGTCCAAAGTGCCACAATTGTGTGGTTTTCACTAGTGGACGACCTGTTTTTTCTCTTTTTTTTTCGATTTTTTTTTTTTTGTGATGTTTTTATATTTTTTTGTGATTTTTATGACTTTCTTGTGCCATGTTTAGGCATAAAACCTCTTAAGATGCATGGAATTCATGGGCTCCCGGAGCTCATCACCATTGGGGTGAGCCAACTTGTATGCCCCTATGCCATACTTGGCAACTATGACATAGGGTCCTAACCAGTGTGGTTCGAACTTCCCTTTCTTTTCTCACTCTGCTCTAGTGTTGAACTGGTTCTCCTTCATAACTAAATCACCCACCTCAAACTGGCGAGGGATGATTCTCTTGTTGTAGTTGTGGGAGATTTTGTGTTGATATACTTTCAGGTGATTAAGAGCGCGAATGCGCCTCTCATCCAGGAGCTCTAACTCAGCCAATCTTGCCACTCAGTAATCTTCATCCTTATCCAAATAGTCCCGAAGAGAAATTCACAGGGATGGGAGTTCAATCTCTAAAGGGATGATAGATTCTGTCCCGAACACGAGGGAATATGGCGTCGCACCCGTAGGAGTGTGAATTGATGTTCGGTAGGCCCAAAGGGCTAGGTGGATTTGTAGGTGCCAGTTTCGACCAGTTTTGCTAACCATCTTCTCCATTATCCTTACCAAAGTCTTGTTTGTTGCCTCAGCTTGTCCATTACCCTGAGGGTAATATGGCGTGGACCATTTCAATCTGATTTGGAACCGTTGGCAAATACCTTTCACAGTTTTGTTCTTAAATGACTTCCCATTATCTATGACAATTGGTTGTAGGGATACCATATCGGTAAATAATGTGATTCATGATGAATTTAGAAATCTGTGCTCCTGTGACATAGGTTAAAGGGACAGCCTCCACCCATTTTGTAAAGTATTCTGTAGCTGTGATGATATGTGTATGACCATCAGATGAGGTAGGAGTAAGATTCCCTATTAGATCAAGTCCCCACTTGGAGAATGGCCACGGGGTAGTGATTGGTTGCAATGGTTGCGATGGAGCATGGATGAAATTTCCATACTTTTGGCATAGCACACATTTTCTAACATAATTACAACAATCAGTTTCCATGGTGGGCCAATAGTAACCTACTCTTAATAGTTTCTTAGCCAAGACCATTCCATTTGTATGTGCTCCGCATACTCCTTCGTGTACTTCTTTAATTGCCTGGATTGACTCCGGCACATCCAGACAACGTAACAGATTCCCATCGTAGCCACGACGATAAAGTGTACCTCCTAACAGGGTGTAACGGGCTATCTGGTGAATTAGGCTCTGCTTTTCAGAGCGGGAGATTTCGGGAGGGAATGTACTATCCTTAAGATAGGTGAAAATGGGTTCATACCATGGTGAATGGGGACCAACAACCTCACAAGCCAAGCAAGATTCTGGCATGTCATACGTGGGCTGGCGTAGATTTTCTATAAAGAATGGCATATCATTGTTCCCTGGCGGAATATGAAGCATAGATCCCACCGTTGCCATAGCATCTGCCAATCTATTCTATGCTCTTGGGATTTGCTCAAAGGTAATGCGCACAAAATACTCCTTCAGAGTTTCCACCAACTTCTTATAAGGTATGAGCTTGTCATCCTTAACTTTATACTCATCATTAACCTGTTTGATGATTAGCTGTGAATCACCTACAACCTTCACATGTTGAATATTCCACTTGATGGCTAGCTTCATCCCTGCAATGAGTGCTTCATATTCCGCAATGTTGTTCGTGCAAGGGAAGGCCAGGTGGAAAGCCTGTGGTATAGGATCACCTGAAGGAGTAATAAGGACCACTCCTGCACCTGAACCATGAAACGTAAAAGATCCATCAAAATGTATCTGCCATACGATAGATTCTTCAATGTAGAGCAAAGATGCATCTGGCAGATCCAGACTCAAAGGTTCTGTGCTTTGCAAAGGTGCTTCCGCTAGCTAGTCAGCAAGTACTTGTCCTTTAATTGATTTTTGATGGACAAATTCTATATCAAACTCACTGAGTAGAATGATCCAATTAGCCATTCTACCTGTGAGGGTGGGTTTGGACAACAAATACTTGAGTGGGTCGACCTTGGATATGAGCTTGGTCTTAGTATTTAGCAGGTAATGGCGAAGTTTCTGAAAGGTAAAAACAACGGCCAAGCAAGCCTTTTCAATCTGAGGATAATTACATTCATAGGCGATGAGGGTGCGACTCAGATAGTACACTGCTTTCTCTTTATGGCTAAGGTCATATTGGGTGAGCAGTGCACCAATAGCATATTACGTAGCGGAAATATAGAGCAAAAGTGGTTCTCCCGGAGTGGGAGGCATGAGGATAGGTGGATTAGCCAGGTACTGTTTAAGCAAAGCAAAGGCTTGTTGTTTCTCGGGTCCCAGGATGAAAGTGATGTCCTTCTCAAGCAAATGAGTGAATGAGTGGCATTTATCTCATAAGTGGGAGATAAAGAGGCGAATGGCTTGAATTTTCCTTCGCAAGCTATGTAGTTGCTTGATATTCTCGAGTGGAGGCATTTACGTGACGGAAGATACTTTTAGCAGGTCTACCTCAATACCTCGTCTTGACACGATGAAGCCTAATAGTTTCCCAGATAGCACACCAAAGACACACTTCTTTGGATTTAGCCTGACTTTGTATTCACATAGGCGTTCAAAGATACGCCGCAAAATGATAGGATGTTCCTCTCTTGTTTTGGACTTTCCCAGGATGTCGTCTACATAGTCTTCCATGATTTCATGAATCATATCATAAAATATTCTATCATGGCCCACTGATAAGTTTGCTCCCGCATTCTTAAGGCCGAATGGCATCACCTGATAACAGAAGGTGCCCCAAGGAGTTGTGAAAGCTGTTTTGTGTTGGTCTTCCTCAGCGATCTTAATTTGATTATAACCGAAAATCCATCCATAAGTGATAGCATTTCATACCCTGCGGTTGAGTCAACAATCATGTCAATGTTGGGCAATGGAAAGTCATCTTTAGGGCAAGCTTTATTGATGTCCCTAAAATCTGTGCAAATTCAGATACCAATAGGTTTCTTCTAGACAGGAACAATGTTCGATATCCATTCAGAATAATCAATTGGCCTGATGAATCCTGCTGCAAGCAACCTTTCCAACTCTTCTTTAACTAACAAGGCCACTCTTGGGTGCATCTTTCGAAGCTTCTGTTTGATAGGCTTAGCATCTGCGTGCACAACCAAGTTATGCACGACCAAATTTGGATCTAAGCCGGGCATGTCTTTGTAAGACCATGCGAACACATCAATAAACTCTCGCAGTAGCATAGTGAACATCTTTTGTTCTCTGGCCGAGAGTGATGCTCCCAATTTTACTATCTTGGGATCTTCTTCAGTACCAATATTGACATCAATGGTTTCTTCAACTAACAATTTTGATAAATCCTCCATACGCGTGGGATCGGGAGGTAGGTTGAGATCTTCATCCAAGGATGTCTCTACGATATTTTCATCCTTGGCATGGTCACTTTGTTTGTCCTTTGATTTTCTTATTTGTTTGTCAGCTAATGCCTCAAAGAGGTTTTCACTGTGTGACTTGGACTTTGATTTTTCCGAGGCTTTTCTTTAGAACTCTTGCCCTCGATTTTCTTTAAATTTCCGACCATGAAGTTCAGCCTCCTCACCGAAGTAGGCGCAGGTGTCTAAGTCGATAAAGAAACCCTTCTTGTGATCTCCAATGGGAATTGTATCCCTTATGCCCATGAACTCTGCAATAGCCTCGTCATTCTTGAATAAATCTAGTGGCACGTGACATTGTTGGTCCCATTCAACAAGGGAGGGGTATACAAGGTCAAGGGTTGGTTCATTGGGGGTGATGGTTAGGATAGCATTATTCATGAAAAGGTTCGTGGAGGCCAGATCCTCATATTGGCTACAACAGGAATCCATATCATTTTCTAGATAATCAGAGCTATCCTCATGCTCAGAACAAGTCGCATCTTGATCATTGGGGTGTGCTCCATAAGGGTGAATCCCAATGCCATATCTTTCTGTTTTGAAATGTGGAAGAGGGACTGGTTCTCTTTGTCCTTGTTCATTCCTCCCACATCCTAGGCCTTTGTAGCCCATGGAGTACATCATTCTGCTAGATTTTACATATTCTGGAGTTTGATAACAAGATGGTGAGTGTCCTCGGGGACCCAAGTAGTAGGTGGATCAAGTAATTTTCCTCGCCTAACAAGCCTCCAGGTAGGAATGACCTAGTAGTATGTTCCTCTCTAGGTCTCCTGAAGCGGTAGTTGGGTCGACCTCTAGTCTTGGGTGACAAGGAGAGGTCAGAAACCAAGAGCGCTTGTTGTACATTATACTCCCCACACCATATTCAGAATTTTCATCTCCCATGAATTAAATGGAGATGTTGAAGTAGATGCCCCATGAGTGCAAGAACTAAGATAATTTGAATCTACTCGAGATTCCATGGCCTCAGAATGAAGAGGGACAGCTATATCTATGGAGGGACATGCGTGTGTACCCTTTCGTGCAAAGCTATTAAGAGCTCTAAATGAGCAAAGGGCTCTGAGTCTCCTGGTATTGTTACTGTATGTCCCTCATGCTTCAGCTAGATGCATTGATGAAATGTTGATGGCACTGCTTGCATGGCATGGATCCATGGTCGGCCTAGAAGCATATTATATGGAAGTTCCAAGTCTAAGATGTGAAACTTTTTCTGATGGCAAGTGGGGCCCACCTCCATTGGCAGTGTAATGGTGCTTGCTGACTCTCTTTCTGCATTTTCGTATGCGGTGATAGTGATGATATGGGACTCAAGATCTTCTTCCGTATATCCCAATTGTTTGACTAATTTAAGCGTGTAGATGTTCAATCCAGATTCGTTATCCACAAGCACCCGTTTGATTTTCCTATGGGTAACAACTACCTCAATGTATAAGGGAAGATTATGTGTAGGATTCTCGGTAGGGACCTCCCTATGGTTGAAAGTGAGATGCTCACTGGGTGCAATATTTGCCACCGCGGCTTGAAGGTATACAGGATCGACTTCTAAAGGCACTCCCGACCCCTGAAGAGTTTGATACAAAATTTCCTTATGCACATTGGATATCTTGAGAAGATCTAAGATCAAGATCTTAGCAAGTGTCTTCTCAAGTTGTTCTAAAAGGTTATATTTACCAGTTTGTGGGGTCAACAGAGAGGGTTCTGGAATCACGAGGCGGGCACGCCTTGTTACCGCAGTGCAATCCTTTCCCTTGATCTGGATGGTATTGACACGGTCAATAGGGGAGCGAATACATCTGATAAGTGAATCGTAATGATTGTTATCTCTCTTGGTATACAAGTAATTCGTGGCTTTATAGGTTTGGGATGACTCTCCCGATCCGGTTTTTCCTTTTCCGACTTATCATGCTTGGGGAATGGTTCCTTATAAATCCCCATTTTCTCATTAGGTGTTTGCGTGGCTAGGGTTATCCACCTCTATCTCCCCGTTGTCAATGAGGTCTTGAATATAGTGGCAAAGTCGCAAACATTTGTCTATTTTATGACCTTTAACGTGATGCATTTCACAGTATTCATGCTCCTTATACCATGAAGGTTTAGGAGTGTTGTCATCAAACGGTTGCGTTGTAGGATAGGTCATCATGTGGGCCGCATCCAACTATTTTAGTATGACGGACAATGGTTCATTGAGGGAGGTGAATGTTCATCGCTTTGGTGGTGGTTGAATTGGGCCCTTGGTCAGGTTTAAAAGGTTATTGGTTTGGACCGTTTGAACACGTTTGGAATCAGTGATTCCGTCTCCCACCACGTTTTTGTTTTTGTTAAAGATCTTTGGCTTTTCAATGGGTTTGACACTTTGGTTGTCTTTAGATTGGGTTTTGAGGGTGCCTTTGGCAATGAGAGCCTTTTCTATTTGAATCCCTTTCTCGATAACCTCCTCAAAGGTGTGGACACAATGCATTTGGAGGTGGAAAGCTATATCTGGGTTGAGATTAGGGATGAAAATACTGACTAGCTGCTTCTCAGGGAAAGCGCAAGGGAAGCAACTAGCTATCCCTCTCCATCGTTGGAGGAAGCTGGCGAAGGTCTCATTTGGGCGTTGTTTTGTGCCACACAAGTCTGCCATGGTGACATCACTCTCTATGTTATATGAGAAATGACGCACGAATCTTTCCGCCAATTCTGGCTAGGTGAAAATTGATCCTCGTGGCAAGCGCGTAAACCATTCTAATGCTTGACCTCCGAGACTCTTAGGAAAAAGTCTGATGAGGTAATTATCACTATAAGACACCTCTTGACATGCCATGTAGAAATCTTTAACATGATCCCTTGGGTCTCCCTTTCCTTTGTATTTGTCGAACTTTGGCATATCAAATTTCTTTGGAAAGGGTTGAAGGGTCATTGTCTTGTCAAAAGGATAGGGGCATAGTTCTTCGTATTGGTATTTCCTAATACTCCCTATATTGCTTTCTTGTATGCTCGCAAGCATTGCTTTCATAGATTGTACTTCTTGTGCGAGCAATTGTTCTTTAGTGGGAGAAGGGATGTGTACATGATGATACCCTGTGTCTTCTTCTCCTTGGTTTTCTCGATGGAGTTCGTGGATCCTAAACTTAGGCTTTGACTTTTGAATGTTCTTGTTTGTGTCTTTCTGTACTTGGAAAGTAAGCAAAGCTAGTTGTCGGCTTAAGTTATTGAGTTGTTGTTGGATTGTGACTTGGTTTATGTCTTCTTCTTCTAAAGGTTCCTCCTCTTCGTATTGTGGAGGTTCTTCCCCTGTCTCATGTTCTATCTTGTTTCTTCGTGGCACTTTGATGAGGGGTATTCTATGCCCTACCACTTTATCATTTTCTGTGTAAGAAGTGGAAGCATGTCCGCCTGTTAAAATATCTTCCATATTGATAAGGGGGTGTTCCTCCTTAGTAGTTTCATTTGTTTGTAGTATTGGTTCCTTCTCAATGGGCAATTTGGCCCCTAATTCCATGACCCATGCCAAAACTCTATCTTTGTTTCTAAGGAGAAACTCATCTAGTAGAGTGGGGTCAAAATCAAAGTCTGCGTGTGGTGATTCTAATTCATTTCCACTATGATCGACCATCTCTTTTGTTTCCTTTTCTACAGAAAATAGTGGTCCTAGATCATGTCCGATAAATGGGTTTGACCCTTGTCATTAGAGGTTTTCCAAGCTCGCACTGTTGTTCCTCATATGTTTGTTTCTTTAACCCTAGACGTGTCTTGGGAGCCATGTTTTGTGATAAATTTCACTAAGGTAAGTTATAGATTTGTTCAAAATTCAATGTCTACCCCTAAGTGAAACACAAGATGTACGTGTTAAGAGTAAATTAACAGTGTGAGAATACCAATGTGATAGAGTGATAAAGTCACCAATGAAACAATCGTTTGGTACCAAAACCTAATCAAATGAAATACTTCCTAGACTACGTTTCAAAGTAATTTGTGATACCAGATGATTAACAAGATGTCTCCACTTATGCCAAGTTCAAAGGAATGAACAAGACGTAAGTAAATACATGAAGTTAAATGCGATCTCCCAATCAAGATATACGATGAGCAAGCTCAAGTCTGATTAAGACCTATATCTCAAAAAGTGCCAATTACGATTTGCGAATGACACAACAATATCACCAAGATATGTTAACCCACTTTGCAAGAAAGTGGAGTATTGATATCGAGGTGTTATTGATATAACACGCACAAATGGTAGTTCCTAACACCTTTTGAAATCGAGGTAATAATAAAACTGAACAAAAAAAAAAGCTCAAAGTATAGCTAGGAATAGTTAAGAATGTGTGGCATGTAATGCAGTACAATATAGGTATTTATGTCGAGTTTACAAGAAACAAGACGTAAATATCGAAATTGTAATGATACGAGACAAACTAACTAACTCCTCTATGGAATTCATGCAGTGATTAACCACACCTAACTACAATGATGATATTGACGTGGGTATCAAGATCACAATGGCTACCAAATGATGTGAAAACGCCTCCACTCACTTTAGACGTTTAACTAACCCAGCCGCAAACATGGATGGGCGTAAACGGACATAAAAGTGAGAGAAACAGTTGAATGGAAACACAAAGGTAATCACACCTCTTTTGATCAACAAAGTGTCAAAAGAATATGAAGGAAATAAATGAAGAAAAAATGACAAAAATGTTATTCTTACTTGGCAGAGTTTCACCTCGCCTTAAGGCAAGTAAAAACTAGGCGAAAGTAATATGTCACATGTTTCTCAAAAAGAAGGTTCACAACTCAACACTGTTTTAAAGTGGTCAAAGTGGGCTCCTACCCAAAGTATATTCTCCTAGGTGGTTCTCTCGCCCTAGGTGTTACAAAGTTGCCACGAGTGAGCGCGATTTACCCAAAAAGTTACACTGACTAGTTTGGGAGTATCTCGGCTTTACTTTACCCCCTTCAAGAACAGTAGGCAACCAGTGCATCTACGTGTACTATCACTGGGGTCGCCACAACGGACAACCTGTAACTCTATCTCACAAAGGAATCACTAGTCAAGTAGGTAGTGTGGAGCACTTCCGTTTCATCCACAAGGTTCCCTCTTGCATGGACTACTTTGGGGTTCTGGAACCACCCCCATTGTTGTAGCTTAAGGCGTTATGCCAAAGGGGTTATGTTCCAGTTGAGCGGAGAGGGACGTACCCTTTTCCGAAACCTGCAATACAGTGTTTTGAATATGTTGTTCTTTTTATCTTGTTTAATTAGGTGTGGTTTTCTTGAACACCTTTTGGCAACCTGTATAACAACTATATTAGTAGTTTTGATTTTGTTTTGATTCCTCCTTTCTTTGACAAGCGTTTTTAGGTCCTGCACTCAAGCGTTAGTAGTTCTCCAAGAAAATCACATTATTTAAAAGAGGATTAAGAGTTTCTTTTGATTCTCAAGATCATCCAAGGATGCAAGAGAAGAGCATACACAACAAATAATCCAACTAAAAAGTAAAGAAAATCTTTTCGATCAATGAACCATACAAAATTCTTGATAAATGTTCATTCCCTTTAAACCAAAAGTGAAAGATGAAGTTTCCAATTTACCAAATGTTATAAAATGAAGACTAAAGTTGCTTTTGATTCTCAAGATCACCCTAAGGTGCAAGAGAAGAGCATACACAAACTTTAGCCCAACTATATAGAAATGGAAAACTTCAAATCAAAGGACCGTTGAAAAATGCTTTGTAAAAGGTTCATTCCCTTAAGCAAAATGAATAATTAAATTTCTAAGTTTAATCCCAATGTTAAAAAGATATAGATCAAAGTTGTTTTTGATTCTCAAGATCACCAAAATGTGCAAGAGAAGAGCATACACACGCTTTGATCTAAATCGAGTAAGCATGGAAATACAACATTCATCAAAACATTAGACATGTTAGAAAATGACCAGTTTTAAAATAACAGAAAAACTTGTAACTTTTATAAGTGTAAATCCTAAATTTATGTTTTCATTGCATATTTAACTTCAATACCTTTCCAACGCAAAAAAATGGAGTCATTTCGAGTTCGGGAGCAAAAGTTATGGCCTTTGGAAGATGGGTTACGCATATGCTCTTATGCTCATGGGTATGCACTTGACATGCACTCAAAAAATGTCAAAAAAACGTCCCTTAATATGTAAAATGGGTAAATTTTTCCAACCAAGATTCAATTTTGACAACAACTCATGACATTAATATATGAATAGAAGACTCAACGCTATCAAACATTAACATACATGCTCAAGAATTTAAGATTTTCAAGAAATTGACAAAACTAGCATGTAGAATGATGAAAAAGTAAGCTCTAAAAATGAAAACATGATGAAATCTTGAAATTTTCTCACCAACATTAAATTTTGACAGCAACCCACCACATTAATATGTAATTAGAAGACTCAGCACTATCAAACACTAACCTACATGCTCAAGAATTGAAAATTTTCAAGAAATTGACAAAACTAGCATGTAAAATGTTGAAAAAGTAAGCTCAAAAAATGAAAACATGATGAAATCTTAAAATTTTCTCACCAAGATTAAATTTTTACAGCAACCCACCACATTAATATGTAAATAGAAGACTCAGCACTATCAAATACTAACCTACATGCTCAAGAATTTAAAATCTTCAAGAAATTGACAAAACTAGCATGTAGAATGTTGAAAAAGTAAGCTCTAAAAATGAAAACATGGAGAAATCTTGAAATTTTCCCTCAATTCCAATTTTGACAGCACTTCACCTCCTTCATACCTACAAGGAAGACCCAACACATGTAAACTCAACAAAACAAGTTAAAAAAACAAGTTAGATCAACATGTGTAAAAGAGGGTTAGTAACCAAAAATAAAACTTAACTACAAAAACTTGAAATTAAGTGCAAAGGACAATGGAGTAAGTCCCACTGGGCGTGCCAAATGTGTGCATGTATACTTTGTTTAATGCTAAATCAAATGAAGCAAGAACTACCACCTAAAATAGTTCTACAATTTAGCTAAAACAAAGCATAAACACCATCATGATAAGAATTAAACAAGGGTTAGATGCTAGCATTCATTAATACAAACTTTGAAACTAACAATGCTAAATATCTAAACTCCTCTATTCTCTAACAACAAATAAATGAATGGACCTAAGTAAGCTCCATGGCTATCAAAATAGTTGTCCTTAATGCTCCAAGAACCTAGGAATGGGGCTAATCAAAGTTGGGCTCTGAGACCCTTTTGACACCTCCCATATGACCCAAGCACTTTAAGAAAGAGACTTAACTCTTCAAGATGATGAACTCTCAAAAGGGCAAGGTGCAAGCTCTTAGTCTCTTTGCTATATGCTTTGCATTTTCTCTCTTAGAAAGTTTAGGTGTAAGTAAAAGGTAGGTGGAGGGCTCTTTATATAGCCCCAAAGGATAAAGGATTCAACACATTCTCATGAATGTGGGATAAAGGTAAAACATGATTAGGAATGGATAAGGTTGCTTTATTAAAGGTAACCTTACTTTAGAAGGGTTTAATACATGTTTAACAAGTCATGGGAGTTGGGGGGGATTTTAATTAATCAAAGGTGATTAATTAATAGGTAGATGTAAGCTTATAGAAGCTAATTAGAGGAATATTAATACGATTTAGGCTATTATAAGGGGATTAAATCAATTAAATATTGATTTATTGGTTAAATGGAAGGGAAAGCTAATTAATTAATAATAATTAATTAGTCTAGGTAGAAGGGGTGATTTATTAACGGAAAGTCGTTAATTAGGGCATTTGTTAGATAGGCAACTTAATTAATTAGCTTAGTGTAATTAATTAATGATGATATGAGGGAAAATGAGTGCTTTTGACGATATATCATTGATTTGCGAGAAAAGGGATAATTAGCACAATTTAAGTATTTAAATTGCTTGGGCGTAATTATAGGTGTCTACACAAGCCACTAAATAACCTACTCGATGTTATGCACCTTAAGTGGTACTATTCATAAACAATGCTCAATACCTGATGACACACTCTCATGCTTTGGTTCACACTTGACTATTGAGGGAACACTACATACATGAACCTCACATACTACACACTTCACATTTCATGCATGTTTGACATATTTCTCTCGTAGCTTCGATCACACACTATATACATTATTCACTCTACACATTCACGATACAT
Organism: Taxus wallichiana var. yunnanensis; assembly: GCA_018340775.1. NCBI lineage: Eukaryota > Viridiplantae > Streptophyta > Pinopsida > Cupressales > Taxaceae > Taxus > Taxus wallichiana. The sequence goes on from CM031235.1 coordinate 373,048,803, forward strand.
ATTTCTCACATCTATTTTTACGCATTGCGCTCATTACCCTATGAGAAACTCTAATTTTGCAGTTTATACTCAACTACTAAGGGTCTAATTATAAAAATTAACTTTACCATATTCACTCACACACTCACTCACTCTCTACTATCTTTGCTTTTGACGATCATATCTTTCTAGCGCACCATTCAAACAATTTTCCGATGACGCTCTATTATTTTGCGGTTCATTCTCAATCTGTTGAGGGGCATATATAAATGAACTTCATCACATGCATACTCATTCACATTAACTCGGGGTTACGCTGCTCTTATCATTCACTATGCATTCCATTCCATCTCATCCACAACATATTGCATATTTTGATCGCATTTACTCTTTCTTTCTTATGCTTACATGTACACTTTGTTATGCATACTAGACAGATACTTTGTATGTCATCATCTTTCTATATACACATGCACATTATCTTTCCTTTCTAGTTGTGATCGTAGATTCTAGACAGATCAATACCCTAGCATGGATGCTTGGCGCAATACCTATTACCATTCCCATAGTAGCTCCTAGGGGCATCCACTTTCATATACACTAAGTGTGTTATTGTTTCATTCTTCATAACATATTACTATATCATATTATACTCATTTTGACATGTTTTCTATCTTTCTAACATGCTAACAGGTGCTTCATGTGTAGCATTTGTCTTGCAGGTCTATTTACCATCATGGTTATTTGTTTCTTTGTTTATTACTATTTTTTTTGTAATCCATTGTTTACGGGCTTGGCCTCCTATGTCTTGTTTGATCTCTCGATTACGTACATGATTTTGGCCATGTCAACCTTGCGTGTCTTGTGACATCATGAGTGATGTCCCATGTTTATAACTTACTTTTTGTGGTCTACTTTATTTGCACTATTGCTTATCGACTTTATATTCTTGTTTGCTAGCTTACATATTGTCTTCTACATGTGTATTTATCTTGCTTGCACTAACACTTGTTTTCAAGCCACTTTTACGTGTGCCTTGGTTTCTACAAATCACATCCCCTCCCCTATAGGGCTTCAATTTAAGTTCGGTGGTCAGTCCTCCTTTGGTCGCATACTCCTCGGTGATGTCATATGTACCCCAAATGAGGGGGAATCATTGGGTGAATTAGTCACCCCATACATGACGAGTCTGATCCACGATTGATGCACAATTCAACACATAATCAACACAATATTTAGTTTCATTAATGCCCTAAAACCTAACTTGGATTTTTAGCATAAATGCAGAACACTGACAACAACAACACTGGTGCTCTGATCCTTCCAAGATGCCTCTGCTACAAGAGGAATTTACACAACATTTTTCATTCAGGATAGTTTTGGTAGTTTACTCAAAGCCAGATTTTATAGGATGGACGAGTCCTCAAAGACTCAGCATGCATGCACTACACCTTCTTTTCTACTTTTACATTAGATGGAACCAGATCATATTTTTACACACCATCGTATTGATGTTTACACTCAGAAGAAGTAGTTAAAGGTTAGAGGATGACACTAGAGATTTCTCCCTACACTTATTTCGTTCTTAGCGTGAGATTGCTCAAAAAAACTCACACTCAACGCAACTGGCATGAGATCACCTAAAAATCATTCTTCTACAACATCTTCAAGATCATTTCTATCTCTTTCACTCATCATGGATTAGGTGCACATGTTCCTTTTCACATTTTTACATACTTTTCACTCGTTTTGATCATATACGCATATTTGACTACTTGTTCATTCTTCTCTTTTGTAAGTTCATCCTTATGGGAAGCAATATTCACATCATTCACACATCAAATCATCATCAATCATAATAAGAGACATCAAAAATAGGTACAAACATGACATCTACACATACACTCTCACCCTAGGGTCATCATCATTACTTATTTTACTTCCTCTTCTCTAGCTTCCACACTTCACATTTTTATCACTCCGTGCTTTTCATTGTCTCTCGGCACGCTTTTAGCAATCGATCTACATGGTTATTGATACGCATCTCTTATCTACATTATGTTATCAAGCATTCTCTCAAAAACATAAAGTGGGGGAAAATGTAGACACTAAATCACGTACTTTGGGTATATTTCTAGTCTTGATCACATATTACTATTCATATGATTCCTAAGAAAGAAAAGTACTAATTAACCACTATCTTTGGCCATCTTTGTTTACTTTTTATTACCTTTATTGATCTTACACTCCTATACCATTCTATATTTTAATACTTTATCATTTCTCACTCACGGACACCAATGCCAAACCTAGACATCGGTGTAAGGCACCCCCATCCTCTCTAGGTGCCCCGACCTCTTTTTATTTTACTTACATCTTTTGGGTCCTTTCTAGATGTTTGGGCATCTTATTTTCTTAGTATTCGGAATTTTTAAGGTTAATTACAAAAATCAAGAAAAGGAATCATATAAATATAAAGTTATGTGACCATAATAAAGTACCAAGCACTAAGCATTATATATCACCACCTAAGGTTACATACAAAGTATTATCAAGAGCATTCAAGAATCCATCTAGTATCCACACAAGGGAAAGGGATGCATTATTTATGCATACACACATAGGGAGGAAGTTCATTCTTTCATGCACATATTTGTTTACATATTTTACATCTATCTACTTGCTCGTTATCAAGTGAGACACGCACAAGAGCCAACTAGGGCACAATTTCTTCACACACACACATAGAACTACATTGGGTCTGAGATGTAGTGCAACGCTCGGTTATAAGTTTTCTTGTTTTATATCCGAGGACATTCAACCCCTCATTTGCATTATTTTCTTTTTGGGATTTGATGTGTTTTGGGTTTTGTAGGTCATTTCTTTATTACAGGTTATAGGAAACATTGACAAACTTGGTGTGACATACTAGTGAAAGACATCGAACATCTCGTGACCCTAAAAATGGGTTTTACGAGGTTACGAGAAGTCACAAGCATCTAAAGCATGTCTGCAGTACCCACATGAATCCTTGACCCATTCCAAGAAGATCATGCACGGTCACATAATTTTCCAAGGTTCGAGTGTGACACTTTCCCCTCTTTGTTCATCAATTTGTCACTTGGCGCAGATCCAGATTTAATTGTGAATCAACAATATATTATTTCCTTTCATTTGCAACTAGGGTTTCATAATTTTCTAACTTATCTTGCTTGGGTCAATTTTGTACTTTATTGCATATTTACAACATTGTTACATATTTTGATTTAACATTTATTCATTGTCAATATTTGTTTAATAAATTTCTATTCATTCCTAATTATCCCTATCCTTTCGCATAATATGTTAAATCGGCTCTAGAATGCATTCTAGATCATTACCCTTTCATATTCCATTAGAAGTCACCCACATCCCTTTATAATTAATTTAATTAATTTTATCATGCTTAAGTCATACACTTACATCCCTTGGCTAATTTAATTATCTATTTAAATAAATAAATCATTAATTATACTCTCTCCTACACATAGATCCACTTCACCATCCAACTCACTCAAGTTGAACTAACTCACTCCACTCTAGTTCTATAACCCTACAAAGGTGGAAGAAACAATATTCATGTATAACCACCTTCTCAAATAAAATCAAAATCCAACCAAATATTCATTGCCCCTTAAATGAATATTAAAAATTTCAAGCTGTATAGACCAAATCAACTTGTTGATTCATGGAAATGCATCCATGATCCTACAACTCATTCAAACCTTGATCCATAATCCATGGCCTCTCCTTCAGCTATAAATATGAGGCTCAATCCTTTGCGATTCATCCAAGAAATATTTAAGAATTTACAAAAAAATATGTTCATTTGTCATTTGAATTCAAAAATTGAAAGGATGTCCTCATGGTTACTCATTTTCTTGCGGCGTTTCTCCTCCACTTGGAGACAAGATTGCAGCATCCATGATCAAAATATCCTAAGAGATCCAACAAGTGTAGTAACGATTTAGCTATCTCATTTGAGGTTGTAAGAAGACTCAAAGGAAGGTTTGTGTTTTCTATTTGCTTACTTCTTTGTTTACTTTTGGTTTTCCTTGTATACATTTAGCACACCTGGTGGGAATCCCACGCAATTTTTATCCCTTTTAGCTCATTTCTTGTGAAATTAACTTTGTTTTTGTGTTCCTTGCTTTGTTTTATACCTCTTTGTCAAATTTTTAGTGTTTTGTGGAGAGGCGAGAGAAAACGTCAAAAACATAGTCAAATTTTTATACTTGTCATAAATTTGTTAGCACTTTATAGGATCCTACAACAACAGATATAGCTGCATGCACTAGCGTCACTCATGAAGTGTGTTAGCATAGCACTAAAAACACTAGAAAAGTGTTTCACACGCTAGCATTAAACCATTTTTCTTCTCGACTCTTTGTACATGCTACCATAGTTTTTCACGTGCTAGTGTTCAACTACTATATTTCCCATGTCTCCGTGCACGCATTAGTGTAGTCGCATGCATCGCATTCACCTCCCCTTGCACGTGCTAGCATATAATTAAATGTGCTAGTGTTAAACTATTTTTTCGCTCTGTATTTGAATAAATATTTTTACTTGAACATGTTTACTTGCATGCGCTAGCATATCCTGTTACTTTAGCGCACCTAGTTATACGTGCTTTAGCGTGTTGTCATTGTATTTTACTATTTTCTTCATTTTTCCAGCATGTTAAGTCATTTCTAATATCTATTTTAACACTATTCTTAACCCTTTCCGTGCATGTTTTCATAAATAATCAGTTTAAGTGTTTAATTTACCTTTAATTTTCATTTAATCTAATCTAGACAAATCAACCATGTATGCTCTTTTCTTGCACCCTCTTGGGTGATCTTGAAAATCATAAATGGTGAAGTTTTCCTTCTTTGCTTTATATCATGATCTCATTGTAGGAAAAATACTAACTTGTTAATTGCATGACCACATTTTACGAATATTACCTTGAAAATTCAACCAAACTTCTAAGCATGTTGCCTTGATTATGATGACATTTGGTATTTAGAGAGAGATCCATATCTAGGAATCTTGACCAACCGAGCCAAGTTACTTGAAAATCCTCCCTACCACCGTTATTCTCATCCAAATTTATCAAATCAAATTAATTTGTATTTCACTTTCTTCTCTCAAGCTACATCTTATTCCATTTTCATCAAAATCAAATCTCTTCTCAAACTTTACAAATTCTTTCTTTTTGGATACCCATTCCAAATTGAATTTCTCACATCTAATCCTTACTCTTTGGATTCACTTTCTAAATTTTAAGTGCATCATTCAATTCAAATCAAAGTATAAGTCTTAAATTTTGGATACCCATATCCTAATTTAAGCAATCCATTTCAATCCAAGTCTTTTCCTTTAGTATTCACTTTATCAAGGTCAAGCACAATCATAATTCAATCACAAAGTCTTCTCTTTGGATACCTACTTTATCGAGCTAAGAAAATTAGTAAACATATCTTTTTTTCTTAAGTCTTCTATTTTAACATTCATGTTGTTAAAATTTAAGCACTCTCTTTCATTCTATAAGGCTTATATTTTAACATTCACTTTGTTAAACTTTAAGAAACCTCTTTCATATCTAAGTCTTCTATTTTGACATTCACTTTGTCAAAATCTAAGCAATTCATTTCATCATTATATCTTATATTATGACATTCACTTTGTCAAAGTGTAAGCAAAATCATTATTTTTCTCCACATTTCATATTTTGGCATTCACTTTTTCAATATTTGATCAATCATTCTCAACATTTACGTATTCTATTTTGACATTCACTTTGTCAAAGTTTAAGTACAAATCATTCTTAATGTCTAAGTCTTCTATTTTGACATTCACTTTATCAAATTTTAGGCACAATCATTCTTGACCTCTAAGTATTATATTTTGATAATCACATCATCAAATTTAAGCAAAATCATATCCAATCAAGTGTATTATATATTGAATATTCACTTTATTCAATTATAGGAAAATCATACGCAATCGAGTCAAGAGTCCTATCCAAGTCTTATACGTTGAATATTCACATTATTCATGTATTAAGAAAATCAATCCAACATCTACACTTTATATGTTGAACATTCACTTTGTTCACGTATCAAGTCAATCCAATCCAATTTAATCAAAACACTTTTCAATCTCACACTTATGTTTTGATTATCTCCACAAAGTTGAAAATAATCATTCTTGTTCATCTTTTAATTCAAATGTTGTCGCATGACTTCCACAAAAATCTAAAAACACTATTCCCTTAGGTATTTATCTATAACACAATGGTGTTTACACGTAGTAAAAGTACCCATGTCCTTGATGATTATGAAAGATTCAATCCTTTTGGTTGTGGACCTTTTAACGATGAAGAAATTACATAACAACTTGAACTATCAATGAGTGAGAAGTAAACTATTGATCATAAAAATCAGTATCTACTTTACCTTTTTGAAATGGGGAAAATACCCTCTAAATTTGGGCATGAAAATTTAAAATATTTAATCGACAAGCCCGAGTCTAACATGAAAAATCTTAGATCAACCACCATATCGATTCATCGAAAGAAGATTTGTTGGCTAAAATCAAAGAATTACAACACCAACTTAAAAAAACAAAAATACTAAAACATGGGAAGAGAAAAAATCAATACATGACATTGATGTCACCATGGATATTCCTCAAGCTAACTCTCCATTTGCACAAGAATGGAAGAGTATGAAATAAACTCTAATGGGGCTCCAAAAGCATAAAAGACAATTCAATTTTGATGAGTTATGTCCTTATCCATTCGATAGGGACATGTTAAGTATACCTTTCCCAAAATCCTTCGAAATGCCCAAATTTGAAAAATATAAGGGAAAACATGACCCGTGTAAACATATCAAATAATTCTTTATGGCATGCCAAGAAGTGGCTTATAATGACGTATATCTCTTGTGATTATTCCCAAGAGCTTGAGCGGAAAATCCTTAGACTAGTTCCTTCACCTTCCAAAGGGATCAATCACCAAATTTACAAATCTCTCGAGAGATTTTTGTCAAACATTTCTCATTTAATCTTATCTTTGAGATTACAATGATTGTCCTTTGTAATGCCAAAAAAGGACAAATGAAAAATTATCTCAATTTCTAAAACGATGGCGAGGAATTTTTATTCATTTCCCATGCTCTATTCCATGAGAAACATTTGGTTAACATCTTTATTCCTAACCTCAATAATGAACTATCCTTTCAAATGCAGATGCATTGTGTTACTAATTTTGAGGAATTCATTTAGAATCTAATTCAAATTGAAAAGGATCTCATCACAAAATGGCTAATCAAAACTCCTTCTAAGGACCAAACAAATAACAACAATAATTCTCATGCCAAATCTAAATATATCAATCAAAACCGTAATGATGTCAATGATGAGGTATGTAACAATCGTAATATACATAATGTTCAAAAACATCAAATGAAAAATCTAAATAAAAACAAATCATTATTATTCCAAGAAAAGAAACTCCTCCTCAAGATTATAAGCGACGAAAATTCACACCATTAGGAGAAATTCTTTTAATCATTTTACATCAACTAGCAAGTGTCAACATGGTAACTTACCCAATCACAAGACCCTTCGAAGAAGAGAAACCAAAACCATCTTGGTATATGATCTAAAAATGGATTTAAAAATAAACAATTATATGTATTCTCCATATTTGATACTTGCAGTATAGATTCTCAACATATTCCTTCTTGTAGAGATGGTCTAATCAAGTTGGGGGTGATCTAGACACCTTTGAATGAAAATTCGAGGCCATTGTTGTTTTATTCAAGTGATGGTTACGTAACTTCCCCAATGGTTACGTAATCATCGCTCTTCACATAGTGGTGGTTTCATAACCATCATGATGGTTACACAACCACCAGTGTGAGGTCATCATTGTGCAACCGCCAATATGTGTTTAGCAAACGGTCATGTCCATGACTTCCAATTTAGAATCTCAATAGTTATAAATGTTTGAGCTTCCAAAATTATTTGGTTCATCTTTCCATGTATCCTTGGGAAGAGAAACTATAAATACAAGTTCAATTCTTCATTCTAGCAAGTGATTTTGAGTGAATTCTAGTGTGAGCAAAGAGGATAAGTTGGAGTTCTTTCTTTTTTTCATTGTGAGTGAGTTTACTATTTGTTGAAAAGTTGGGAACAAGAAAATATAATTATAAGGAGTGTGAATCCTTCTTGAAGGCCAATTATTTGCAGTACTTTGTATTTTTTGGAGAATTACATAGTGGAAGGAAGAAAATTTGCTTACCCACTGGAGTTTTTCCCACATTGGGTTTCTCAGGATAAATCTTGTCTCCTTTGTCTCTCTTTTCTCAATTTTGTAGTATAGTTGTGTTTAATTCTTACACATTATATTGGTTAATAAATAACTTAGTAAATCTTTCATTCATTTTCACAAGCACAATATTTGTTTAATGTTAAAAATTAGTATTTTACGGTTCATATTGGTATCTTAGTTGTTAAGATTTTAGTTTTGTGTGGTTAACTTGTGTTGAGATTGTAGTTAGATGCCCCTTACCTGAAAGGGAAAAGAAAGTGATGAAGGTATCCTTATTCCTTTTGAAGCATATATTTCCACCAGGAATTAGAAGCAAGGAATTCAAGACATGGCTCGTAGAGAAGATGTGGATGACACTGGAGAAGAGTGTTTCTACAAGTTGGAGGAAAATGTGGAAATTTTTCCAAGGATGTGGGTATTATTTCTTTGTCCATAGAAAAATTGGAGTCCATCATGGGGTTACTCATGGAGAAACTTTGTGTTCCAAATGAGAAACTAGAATCATGTAAAGAAGATGCTCATGATTATGAAGAAAAGCATCCCGTGTCATTCCCGCACCTCCTTCATTCAAATTAGAGACCAAGATAGAGATTTGGCCTTATGATGGAGACATGAATTCTGAGAAGCTAGACCATTGGCTATGCCAACTAGAGGTATATCTTAGTTTACATTAAATTTACGAGAGTCAACATGATTTGCTTTGCTTGGTTAAAATTAACCAATCATGCTTTAACTTGGTTTGAAAGTTATGTTCATTTGTTAGTTTTTAAGAAGCTTCCTCTGATCTCTAAGTGAGATGATTTTAAAAGGTTAATCAAAAATTAATTTTATCCTATTTTTATGAGGAAGAGAGGTCCATGTATTGGAAGTACCTCAGGAAGAAGCAAGGCCAAAATGTGTTGGAGTATACCAGTGAGTTCCAAACGAAAGATGTCCACATGGAAAAATATGTAGCAAATTGACACATGTTGATGAAGTATATTGGTGGACTCCATAGCCACTTGAGGAGACTAGTTCTCTTGGCCAAGTCAATGGATGTAGACAAGGCTTGTATGCAAGCTCACTACTTAGAGATGGACAAGAAAAGATTTCATAAACATATGCTTCGAGAAAACAAGGTGACACCAAGAAGAAGGATAAAGGAAAATGAAAGGGTAAGAAAAATGCTACTTCTATTTCTAAAAAGGATACTAAAGTTCGTTGTGGGCATTGTGATATTGACACACATTCCGAGGAAAATTTTGGAATCTCCACCCATAATTACATCATTTTAAGAACAATAAAAATAAGAAGGCCATGGCTACCCTCCGGGGAGGAGGAAGTTTTTTGCAGAGAAGAGGTAGATGAGACTATGTGTTATACCTTTGTCCATAGAGAGGTATGTTTGGGTAGTAACATTGTTGTTCAGGAAAAGGAACTAACTAAGATTTTTATTTAAAAATTCAAGTAAAGAAAACTAATGTGGGTGCTCTTTTTGATACATGTTCTCAAGCTAATTTGATTAGTAAAGAGTTAGTGGACAAGCTAAAGTTGGAAACTTATAATCACCCAAGTCCATATTCATTGGGTTGGGTAAAGAAAGGTGTAGACATCAAGGTTACTAAGCAATGTAAGATCACTTTTGGTATTGATAAGAAATTTATTGATGAAGTCACTGTGGATGTTGTTCCCCTTGATGTGTGTGGTATAGTATTTGGCAGCCCATATTTGTATATCAGGGATGTTATCTTCATGAGGAGAGCTTGTTGGTGTATATGACTTGTTTCTTCGTCATTCGGTGTCTATTCCACCATAAATGGTTAGTCATCTCACTTAGTGATTTCATAGGTCATTAGGTTTATTTAGGGTTGTGTCCATGTGTCATGCACAAGAGTTACACAACACTCCTATATGTACCTCTTATTTTTTATCTATGAGCATGCCATACCCTTGGTCTTTCTCTACTTGATTCTCATTTTGTGATTTAATCTCTTACTTACTACATGGAGCGTTCACAACACCATTAGAAGTGAAACCTTTTTTATGTACATGGGATTTCGCATTGATCCTCATAGAACAATATAATATGGTATTAGAGTTTTGTTTGGTAAAAATGCACTCGGTTGATTTGGTTACTATTACTTCCTTTTTTGGTTTTCATGATTCTTGTATAAGTTTCGATTATCCTTCGGAATCTTGTTAACAAGTTTAACCATATTGTTTTTTGGAGTTTTTGTTGGTTTTTTGTTTTACATGTGCAAGTTACATGTGTTTTATAGCCAAATCTAGCTATTTATAGCTAAGTTTGGAGGGATAGCTAAATATATAGGTGGGATTTACATCTTTGGTTTTATCAAAAACTTGATTAAAATTGAATTTTTTATAGAATTTATGTGTTTTGGATCTGGATTTTTCCTTCCCTACCTCAATTGGTTTAGTCTCTATTTTTTTCCTACCTATTTGGTCATCATCCCTACCATCTTGTTCGAGCTCCTGCAGAGCTCTGTAAACTCCCTCTTGGACATTCAAGTTGCAATGCATTGTTTGCTTGGTTTTTTGTCTTTTTTGGGTTTTTTGTTTACATCGAGCTCTTGTGATTCGATCTTAGCATTGGTTGTATTGCTCTGCAAGTGGGTCATCCTTGTTTTATCTTACGTTCATGTTGATTGTGTCACTGATTTTTTTTATATTTCTTTGCTTGCATTCGCATTTGATTGAGGCATTGTTGGTTCATTCTCCTTGGCCAAGTTGGCCTTTTTGCATTTCCTACAGTAATCTTCAAACCCCATTGTATTGTGCATTGACCTTTTGCATAGTGCTTTGGTTTTTTCACATGTTGGGTCAAACTCTTTTGTTTGTTCCAAATTATATTGTTGGGTTGTTTTGTTTTCTCGGTCGAGTTGTTGTGTGAAGTCATGTTGCATTGTTTACATTAAATTTTAGTGATACATTTTTTTGTTGGCTCACCTTGAAAACCTATTTACCTTGTTGGCATGCTTTCCCCATTCCACCCACGTTTGTGTTTTTCCTTGTTTGCGTGTGGATTTCTTGTTTGTAATCACCTCACCTCCCTATTTTGAGTCATTCAAGCAATTAACTGGAATGGATACATTAAGCCCTCATGATCATTCAATCTATATCTCCCGGGTAGTTACATCATCCTCACCTCCAAACTCGTTGGGTTTTTCTCTCTCACACCGACCTAGTCCTTCTCTCTAGTTTACTTGCCCCTTATTGTGCCCGAGCTTCTCAAGCCATTCGGTGGCTTGCTCACCTACTCCCACATGCCTGTGTCCCATCAACTCTCCCTCTCCTACTTTTGACCAAGCTTTTTTTCGACCGCTTTTTATTCAAAGTCTATTTTAAAAAAAAATCATTGTTTGTTTTTTAAAGTTAAGCGGTGTTTTTTTAAGTGGGAGTTATTAAAGTTTTTTTGGAAGGGTTTTTAATTATTAGGTGGGGTATTTCATGTTAGGTCTTAATATAGTATTATGATATAATAATTTTTTTCTTAGGAGCTTAATTTATTGATTTAGGTGTCTTAATTAAAATTGTCTTTTTAATTAATCATCTTAGTAGTTAAATATTATCATTTATTTAACATTATCGCATGTTTTTCCCTTTAATTTTTTCAAATTACGCTTATTGGTGTTTTTAAAAGTGTGATTTTATAGCGTTACTAAATGATTTTTTCTACTAACCATTTGTTAGAGTGTGTATCGTCCCTCTTAGAATTTTTCACCTTCTAAGAGTCCTTGTTGCATCTTGGAAGCATCTTGGACTCTTTTTGAGCCCTTTCTTCACTTTTTAATCACTCTTCTTCGCTTACGGGTTAGTGAGCACATCCGTCATAACCTTGCAACATGAATTCCTCCTTCCCTTCTTGTTTTATTTTGTGCTTGTTCACTTGTTTTGTCACGTATGACTGAGCATATTGTGGTCTCCATGCTTATGTGATATTTCGTTAATTACAAGGTAAGTGACCAACTGTCTCTCATGTCACATGAACACTTGGGTGTAATCAATGCACTACTTATAAAGTGTTGCGTAATTAGGGGGTGTTCATTTTGTGTGGTTATTTTCTTTCCCTATTTTCTTTTCTCACTTTTATCTATTATGGATCTTAATATTGTTCCTTTTCTTACCCCATTTAACTATCACGAATGGAAAGATGTTGTATCTCTCACTTTGAGAAAATAAAAAATTTACCGGATAACTATGGGATTACAAGCTAAACCTAAAGAAGATGCAGATAAAGAAAAGTGGTTTGAAAAATGTGATGAAGCCTTTGGCCTTTTGTGTCTTTCTGTATCACCGGAATTACACTTTCATATTAACATAGCCAAATCACCTAAGGAAGTTTGGGGTGCCTTAAAAAAACTTATTAGAAACTGGATGAAATGAAAGGGTGTGAAATGGAAAATGAGTTGATTAGTCTCAGCCCTAGCAGTTTTTACACTCTTCTAGACTTTTTCACCAAACTCAAATCTCTAAGGTTACAACTGAAAAATTATGGATTTGACAAAAAGGACTCATAGCTCATATTTTCCATCCTTGCAAAGCTTGGTCCCGACTATTCATTTTTTGTCTATACCTTCCATGCTACAAAAAGAGCACTTAGTGCAAGTTGGACTATGCCCTCCTTTGATGAGTTTGTTGTTGATTTGACTAGAGAACAGGATAAGCTAATTTAGATGGGTACTCTTAGATCCACAAAATCTCATGCTCTCATTGTTGGTCATGAAAAACCGAGGGTTTCAAAAGAGAAGAATCATAACAATAAGGATCATGAGAATAAAAATACCAATCCACCACAAAATAAAACTTTTCCACTTCCTCTTCTAGTTCTAAATATCCTAAAGAATGGATCAAATGTGGGTACTACAATGGTAGGCATGAAGAAGAAAAATGTTTGAAGAAGAAGATTGACCTCCTCACAAGTCTTCTTGAGAAGAACAACATAGGAGTTCTTGATTCTCTCAAGCCATCTTCATCATCAACTCACAAAATTTCTAAGGAAAATACAATGGAAAGGGAAAGTGAAAGAAAAAGAAAAATAATCAACTAAGGAGAAAACAAAGGCAAGAGCTTTAGTTGCAGTTGTGTCACCTACTCCTACATGGGTGATTGATTTGGGTGCATCTCATCATATGGCCTCATCTGACATTGATTTTTCTTCTTTAGAGCCATGTGACATGTCTTCTATTTGGCTTGGTGACGACACTTCTACACCGGTTTTTGGGAGAGGGTCTATTGAAGTGAATGGTGGAACTTTCAACAATTTGCTTAGTGTTCCTTCACTTTAAACTAATGCAAAGTTGAGTTCACTCTAGATTTTGTTTATGTCAGAGAGCTTCATAATGACATTATTATTGCAGTTGGTACAGTTGATCATCACACTCAGACTTTACTCTTTTTCTCACTTTGTTCCTTCTTCATATTCCTCATCCAACTCTCATGGACTTGATGATATTTCTAAGCTCACTTCGATAAAGATGACTTCTCTTCTAGCTTGGTTGATTGCCACATTGATAGGGCCCACGTCCACCATTCACTTATCATCTACCACATCTTGATGAGTTATTTCTTGATCCACCTACTTATGGTCCACTTCAAACTTTTCACAGAGCGGGTACTTTGTTTCGGGACTCATTGGACATCGGGAATTCTTCTATACTGATTATAGGACGTTCCACCTTCCTTATTCATCATTACTTCGGATTCACTATCCCTTCATAGAGTAGTTGGCACTTCCACATCACATATGGAACAACACCTTATCACTTCATGGATCTTCTTCTTCTAAACTTGATATAGGGTGGTCTTCGACAAGTTCTTCGTCTTAAGAGGTTGGATAGAGTTTCTTCATCTCTTCTCTTCTTCTAAAAAGATTGCAGTTTGTACATGAGTACCTTATTATGCATTTAGTTTCTATGACTCATTTAACACATATTTATTAGGTTGTTTAGGGTGTCTTTTATCTCTTGTAAGTGGATGTTTTTCCCTTGGGTTTTCCTCCATTACTTGAGATCCTTATTGTACATGGGTACCTCATCAAGCCTAGTTTTTGGGACCCATTTCCCTTATCCTCTTCTTCTTTTCCAGAAATATTATTGTTTGTACATGGGTACCTTATCAAGATTAGTTTTCAAGCCCCATTGACACATCTTTCTTAGTTGTTTAGGGGATTTATCTTTATGTTCTAACTTTCCATGACCTCTACCTCAGCTTCAATTAAATGGGGTGTTGGTGTATATGACTTATTTCATCGTCATTCAGTGTCTTGTTCACCATATATGGTTAGTAATCTCACTCAGTAAGGTCATAGGTCATTAGGGTTATTTATGGTTGTGTCCATGTGTCATGTATGGGAGTTACACAACACTCCTATATGTACCTCTTATTTTCTATCTATGAGCATGCCAGTCCTAGGTCTTTCTCTACTTGATTCTCATTTTGTGATTTGATCTCTTTATTACATGGAGTGTTCACGACACCATTGGAAGTGAAACCTTTTTCAATGTGCATGGGGTTTCGTATTGATCCTCGCAGAACAATCTAATAGAGCCAACTGGTATCGCTTGGTGAAGGATGGTAAGAGCTACATCATTTCAGCATTTTTAGGAGATTCAAATATCTTTTTGGTAAGTTCTACCAAAGCCCAAAAGTTTATTAATGCTAGTGGTAAATTTACATTACTTATTTTGAGGGATATGCCAGAGGATGAGATTGTTGCATCTAAAACCACTTGTATCATGTTTTCTAAAAAAGAGAAAACACAGATAGCATAGTTAGTTCAGTAGTTCATAGAGGTCTTTCAGGAACCTATAGGGTTTCCCCTTGTCGGGAAATTGAGCACGAGATCCATTTGTTACTCGATAGTCTATTTTCGAACTTGGGATTATACGGGTAATCTTTAAAAGATGTCAATGAGGTTAAGCAACAGTTGCGAGTCTTTGATTAAACAAGGTATAATCCATCCTAGCACTTCTTCATGTGGATCTCCTATTCTTTTAGTACCTAAGAAATATGGTTCATGGAGAATGTGTGTTGATTGCAAATATTTAAACAAAATAACCATCAAGAATAGGTACCCTCTTCCTCACATTGATGATTTTTGGATCAGTTGTAACATGCTAGATATTTTACCAAGCTTGATTTTAAATCTAGATATCACCAAGTGTGGATCAAAGAAGAGGGCATCTAGAAAAACAAGTGTTCAAGACTAGACGAGGGTTATATGAATGATTGGTATTACTGTTCGGGCTATGTAATGCACCAACTACCTTTATGAGATTGGTGGATGATGTAATGAGGCCATTTATTGATTCCTTTGTTATTATGTGCTTAGATGACATTCTAGTTTTTAGGATAAATTTTAAGGAGTATATTGACCATTTGCATCAAGTTTTGCAAGTTCTTAAAGAGAACCATCTTGTGTTGAATGAAAAGAAGTGCAAGTTTTCACAATAGTCACTTGTCTTTTTAGGACATGAGAGTTAAGGATTGATCCAACAAAGATAGAGGTCATTCAGAATTGGCCTACACCATCAAGTTTGATCAAGACCAGGAGTTTTGTTAGAGCAGTTCAATATTTGAGGAAGTTCATTAAGAACTTCTCATCCATAGCAGATTCTTCTACATTCAAGATAACAAAATGGGGTAAGGCTTTTGATTAGAGTAAGAAATAACAAAGTTATTTTTATTCATTTAAATATAAGATTAGTCATGCTCTAGTTTTGGCTTTACCTAACTTACAACTACCTTTTGAAGTAGAAACCGATGCTAGTGACTATGTTATGGGGTTTTCCTAATTTAGGGAGCGAGGCCCGTATGTTATCATTCGAATTGTTTCATGGTGCAGTTTTGAATTATTATATATATGACAAGGAATTGTATGCTCTTATCTAAAAGGTCAAGAAATGGAAACATTATATGATGGGTAAGGAAATTTTTATTCACATAGACCATCAACCTCTCCAATATTTTCAATCTCAAAACAAATTTTAGTATGCTAGACACTATAAATGGATGGTTTTTTACAACAATTTCATTTGATTATCAAATATAAGAAAGGTGTGACTAACAAGTTAGTTGATATGTTATCTAGGCCTCCTTTTCTTTCATCTATGGGCACATTAACTCTTCTTGAGAATTTTTGTGTGAAGTATATTAGGAAGGTTATGAGCAGGATCCAAATTTTACAGAGATTTTTTAGTAGAAACCTCCAAGTGAGGGATTTGCACCTAGAGGAGAATACTACTTCTAGGATGGTTTTCTCTACAAGAATGAGAAACTTTGTGTGCCTAAGGGGAAAGAGTTCAGTTGATGAGGGAAGCACACACTTCCAGGGTAGTTGGTCACTTTGGTGTGAAAAAATATTGTAGCGCACTTACATAGGTATGTTTATTGGCCAAACATGTAAGCAAAAGTTGTTAAATTCATTAGGGGTTGTGTTTTGTGCAGTACAAACAAGCCTAATAATGATAATTTGGGTTTATATGTGTCATTTCTAGTTCCTTCCCAGCCATGGGAAAGCATATCCATGGATTTTGTGGGTAGTTTTCCTACTTCCAAGAGAGGTTGTGATTATATTTTTGTGATAGTAGACCGATTTAGCAAAATGTGTATTCTAATTCCTTGCAAGAAGACCATTAAGGCTAGTGATGTAGCTGAGTTATTTTTGCTAATGTGTGGGTTCACTTTGGTTTTCCTAATTCTATTGTGTCAAATAGGGACTCACAATTTATAGGAAATTTTGGTCTACTTTGTGGGAGAAGATGGATACGAAGTTGAAAAGGTCTACCACTTTTCATCCATCAGACAGATGGGAAAAAAAAGTGGTGAATTATACCTTGGTCCAACTCTTCGAGAGGGTATAACAGAAACATCGAGGACTTGGGATGAAATCTTGGTGTACATCTAGTATTCTTATAATAGGCAGTTCACACTTTGACTAATAAGACTCGTTTTGAAACATGTTTTGGTTATTTTCCTAAGAGTGATTTTGATTTTGTTTTGAGATTACCATGCAGAGACAACATAAAGGTGGAACTAGGAGGTCCAAAAATATGAGAAGTTCATTGAGAAAATTTAAAATATACACCTTCAGGTATATGATAGGTTGGCGAGTCACGGGCAAGTACAAAGCATGGCATGATCAGCACATGACTAAACATTCCTTCCTTGTTGGAGACAAGGTATGGTTATATTGAATAGGAATAGGCTATAGGAAAAGTGAATAAACTTAAGCCTTTTTTCTATGGCCCATTTTAGATTTTTGAACAAGTGGGTAAGAATGATTTTTGTTTGGATTTTCCTCCTTATATGAGGATTTACTCAATGGTGAATGATGAAAATGTACATCTCTTTGAGCCCTCCATGTTGGATGAAGAATAAGGAGTATTGATTACATCTATCAAGGATCTTGCTCCAGGATAATTATCTAGCATTGGAGGAAGATGTGGTTTTACAGTGATAAGAGAGAATGACACAAAGAAGAGTGTAGGATAGGTGGTCGATTGGGTTGAAAGGCTAGTTTCCTACTAAGGCCAAGTGGCACTCTAGAGAACATGTGGGGAAGAAATTTCCTCACCTCATCAATCCTTAAATCTTTTAGGGACTTAAAATCCTCAAATTGGGGAGGTACGATCCAAAAATAGATCTAAAAATACCCAATTCTATGTATTCTATATATTTGATACTTTCAAGTAAATATTCTCAACATATTCCTTCTTTTTGAGATGGTTTTATTAGGTTGGGTGTGATTTGGACACCTTGGAATGAAAATTCAAGCCATTATTGTTCCTTTTATGAAACTTTTCAAGTGATGGTTACATAACCACCTCGGCGGTTACGTAATTGTTGCTCTTTATAGATTGGTAGTTGCATAACCACTAGTGAACGAGGTCGCATAATTACACAATCACCACCTGCATTTAGCACCGATCTCGTCCATAATGATTCCATAATTCAAGATTTCAATAGTTGCAAATGTTTGAACTTACAAAATGGTTTGGTTCATATTTCCATGCATCCTTTGGCAAAGAAACTATAAATACAAGTTCAATTCTTCATTCTAGTAGGTGATTTTGAGTGAATTCTAGTGTGAGCAAAGAGGAGAAGTTGGATTTTTTTCCTTGTTTGTTCATTGTGAGAGTTTTTACTATTTGTTGAGAAGTTAGGAGAAATCAAATACAATTAGGAGTGTGAATCCTTCTTGAAGGCCAATTATTGGCAATACTTTGTATTTTTGGAGAATTACATAGTGGAAGGGAAGCAAATTTTCTTACCCACTGGAGTTTTTCCCACATTGGGTTTCTCCAGGATAAATCTTGTCTCCTTTGTCTCTCTTTTCTCAATTTTTTAGTATAGTTGTGTTTAATTCTTAAACATTATATTGGTAAAAAAATAACTTAGCAAACATTTCATTCATTTTCACAAGCACAAGAAATGTTTATTTTTATAAATCAGTAGTTTACGGATCAATATTAAAGTAAATAACTATTGTGATTACCATCGCATTGACGACCATATTATAGATTTTTGTATGAGACTTCACCATTATATCCAAGATCTCATCGATAGTGGAGACATTGCAATTGAAGATCCATCACCTAAAAATGCCAAATGACAACTTAAAGGTGTTTCAAAACCCTTTTCCAAAGCATGGTACAAATGGTAAAGCTCCTAATAAAGGCCAATCCTCAAACCATGTTGAGTTTAATTCAATCATTTCATTTATCAAATAAATAACTAAATTAATTGCCACAGCCAAGTTCCAAGATCCTAATTATGCAATGGCCACACGTCAAAAAAGGTTTGGGTTCCTACAACTAAACAACCATCCACATTAACCATGCCTCAAGTGTCAAATCTTACAACTACAAACAATCAAAAACCAATATCTAGTGTTAAATATTCCTCATCTAGTGCTTATGACCTTTTCAAACAGTTAAAGATGATGCTCACACATATCTCCCTCATGGATTTACTTAAAACATTACCCACACTTCAAGATATCCTTACTTATGCTCTTCACAAAGCACATGTTCCTAAGGATATCAACACATAGCAGTTTCAAACCCTAATTTTCAATATTTCACCTAGTAGTACTATATTTTTATTTGGTCCTTGGGACCTCTTAAACCCTAACCTTCAAAATAAATATTTATTATACATTGAATTTTATATCACCAATCATAAAGTTAAACAAGTTCTTATTGACAATGGAGTTGTTTTAAATATTTGCTTTATGAAGTTGTTGACATTTAATGGTCACACCGAGGAGATTTTTAGAGCTACTATGACAATAGTGAATGAAAATCTTCTGGAACAATCCTCTTTTTCATGTTGTTGATGTTTAGACCTCCTAAAGTATCCTTTTAGGTTGTCCATGAATACATACCATCCAGGTCGTGCCTTCAAACTTTCACTAATGTATAAAATTCCCTCATGATGACAACAAGTTTACCTTGTTGTTAGATGTCAAACCATTTGAAATTTGTAAGCTCTTAGAGGAAAGGTATAACCATACGAACTATTTTCCTTCCACAGATAGATTTATCGCACTTCGTGTAATACCCATCAATGATGATAACCATATAGATCTTGACACACTCTTCCAATCTCAACCTTCTACATCCAATTCACCACCTGAACTAAAAATATCTCATAGAGGTATTGGTGAATATGATCTTGAAAATGCTTTTCATGTTGGTAAGTTATCACCTTTGTCTCTCGCATTGTTACAAAAGACCTAATACTCCCCATTTAAAAGAATATCATGTCTACCATATTAGCAATACTCTATGGAAACAATATGGATATTTAGAAGATGAACACATTCATGGATCTTCAAGCTCTTGGTTATATGATGATTGGATGGATAATTGTTATGAATCCTCTGACTACAGTAAGGCTCATAAAATGATGAAAAATATGTAATGGAAAGGTAGAGGACTTGGTACACAAGAACAAGGTCATCTCAAACCCGTGTTATACAAAGAAAATCTATATCGTCATGGTCTAGGTTTTGAATTTTTTGAAAATAAGTCATTAATATTTGATATAACGACTAGTGAGGAGGATTATGACTCCAAAATTGAGATAGGTTCCACACATAGCCTCTTCAAAGACCTATCCAAAACCAATTTGTTCATTGAAAATATTTCCATTCACACCCTTGAATTTGACATTGTCTATCCTAGCCTCATCCATCAGGACCAACAAAATCACATATCTATGGACCTCTTTTAGAATGATGAGGCCATCGAAGAGTTTCTTAGGACTTGGGACATTATTCCCTTATCGGATCACAAGAAGGGATTCGATATAAACCTTGACACTTCATCTTATTTTGGAAAAGAACTTGAGTACTCCAGTCCACCAAAGAAAAAAATAAAAACAAGAAAAATAAAAATACAATCTCTCATAGTGAAAACCTCACTAAGGCACTATTTGAGAAGCAAAAAGTAAAAAAGGAAAAAGCATAAGAAAAGGAAAATGATTCTTCTCCTAGTGAAAAAAATTATGAGGCACTAGAGAGAGGAGACTCACTTTTGATCAAACAAATAATCTACATCAACCTACAACATCCTTTCAAGAAATGGATACATCTAAAATACTCGTAGAAGAGATTGTCATAATTAACATTGACACAAATGAGAATCCTAAATTGTTATAACTTGGTGCAAGTTTATCAGAATCAGAGATAGAAGCATTCACGACACTAATCATTGAGTTTCACAATGTTTTTCATGGTCTTAAAAATGCTTTCAAGGTTTATATCCTTCCCTTGTAGTGCACAATCTTTTGGTTCACATAGACGCAAAACCAGTCAAGTAAAAATTAGGAAAATGCACCCTAAAGTGGCATTGTTGGTTAAAGTAGAACTTTAGAAACTGCTAGAATTCAGCTTCATCAGATCAATAGACTACTCATAATGGATATCTAATATGGTACCCATCGCAAAACAATCACCGAGGATTTTTATCTACATGATTTCCATGATATTAACAAGGCTTTTCTAAAGGATGATTTTCCCTTTCCCAACATTGACATGATCATAGATTCTACAACTGGCCATGAAATTTTATCTCTAATGGATGGTTTTTCAATTTATAATCATATTCAAATTACAGAAGTAGACCAACATAAAACAACATTTACAACACCTTAGGGCATGTTTTGTTATAAGGTCATGCCTTTTGGCCTTAAAAATATAGGGGTAACCTATTAATGTGTAATGACTATCATTTTCCATTATTTACTTCATGACATCATGGAAGACAATGTAGATGAAATTCTTACTAAATAAAAAACTAGAGTAGATCATCCAACCATCTTGTAGCACATATTTAAATGATCGCAAGAATATAAGGTATGCCTTAATCCTAAGAAATGTGTATTCAGAGTCACTTCAAGAAATTTATTGGGATTCATAGTCTCATGAAGATGAATTGAAATTGACCTCGCTAAAGTCAAAGAAATCATGGAGATGCCTCCCCCATAGAATCATCGTCACCTACTGAGGACTCCAAGGAAATTTTCGGTCTATTTGGCACTTCATATCTTAGCTATCAGATAAATGTCACCATTTCAATTAGCTTCTTAGGAAAGATGTCTAGTTCAAATGGACCCAAGAATGTCAAGATTATTTCACCAAGTTGAAATAATATCTATCAACTCCACCTGTACTAATGTTTCATATCTAGATAATCTTATATTTATTTATACATCAGTTATAAAACATGCCATATGGGTGTTGTTTACACAACACAATGAAAAAGGGAAGGAACATGTAGTTTACTATCTTAGTAAAACTCTTATAGCTCACAAAATCCAATATTCACAAGTTGAAACATTATGTTTAGCAAAGTGTCATTCACATTTCACAAGTTACGTCGCTACCTACTCAATCATACACCTAAACGCATCGCTACAAAGAGATATTCTTAAGTATCTACTATCAAGACTTGTTCTAACAAGCTGAATGTCTAGTTGGGTTGTTCTCCTTAGTGAGTTCGATATCAAATTTGTCAAACAGAAATTAATTAAAGGGAAAACTCTCGCAAATCAACTCATTATAGCACCGTTGTTGGGCTCTTAACCACTTCATTTTGAATTCCCAGATAAATATCTATTGTATGTGGATGTAGTTCCTTCATGGAATTTTTTTGCTCTTTGCAACATTTACCGAGTTAGAGCTGGTATTATATTATGCACACTAGATGGAAATGTTATCACAAAGTCTTACCACATTGGTTTTACATACACAAAAACAACACCGAGTATGAAGCCCTTAAAACAAGTTTAATAATTTTTATCTCATGACGACTCAAAGAATTAACAGTTTATGGGGATTCTCTTTTGATCATTAAGAAATTAAATGGAGAATATCATGTTAAGGATGGTAAAACAATTCCTTAAAATGCATGGTCGATAGTCTCAAAGGTTACTTTCATCTCATCACCTTTGAACAAGTTCCTTATCTTCAAAACAAATCAATGAGATATCGTAGCTATTATTACATCCCTTCTTGGATTCGATAGTAATCAAACACATAGTGAGTTTCTTGTTGAACATATTCTGGTGCCCGTATATGATTTTCCAGAGTAAACCATGGTATTTGAGATAGTTGGTCCTAAAAATCCTTAGTACCATGACATATATATCTTTATCCAAGACAAAAGCTACCCTACAAATATGAATTCCCACAACAAAATAACCTTAGCACAACATGATTTGTTCTACACGATCCTCACCGACACCCAATACATAAAAGGATATGATGGGATCTTGTAAGATGTAGCAATCGGAACGAAGCTAACAAAACACTAGTCAAAGTACATGCAGGTATTTTTGATGCACACACAAGTGACATGATCTTAGCCAAAAAGATATTGTGTAGGTTATTATTGGCCCAATATAGATTCGATGCATGCCACTTCATCAAGAAGTTCCAAGCATGCTAGGTGCATAGTAATCTTATGTATGTGCCCTCACAAACCCTTCATCCTATCACCGTTGGTGTATATGACTTGTTTCATCATCATTTGACAACATGTCCACCATATATGGTTAGTCATCTCACTTAGTGAGAATAGGTCAATAGGGTTAGTTAGGGTTTTGTACATGTGTCATGCACAGGAGTTACACAACACTCATATATGTACCTCTCTTTTTTGATCTATGAGCATGTTAGACACATCGTTGTCTTTTTGTACTTGATTCTCATTTTTGATTTGATCTCTTGCTTACTACATGGAGTGTTCACGACACCATTAGAAGTGTAACCTTGTTTGATGTGCATGGGGTTCCATATTGATCCTCACAAAACAATCTGATATAGTATCAAGGCAATTGTTTGGTAAACATGCACTCGATTAATCTAGTTGTTATTACTTCATTTTCTGGTTTTCGTGTTTCTCATGCAAGTTTTCATTATTTTGGAATCTTGTTTACAAGTTTAACCATTTGGTTTTTGGAGTTTGTGTGTTTTTTTTGGTTTTGCATGTGCGCAGGTTATAATCTAGTAGCTACACTAAGTTTGGAGGTATAACTAAATCTAGAGGTTAGTACATTTCTAGTTTTTAATCAGTATTTTTAATTAGAAGTGATTTTTTTAGAAAATATGGTTTTTAAGCCTGTCTAGGCCTCTCCATCCTACTCATTTGCCTTTGTTTTTTCCCTGCTCTTATCTCCTTCCCGACCCACTCATGTTGGAAAGCTAGTTCTCTATCGAGTTGGCTCATTGCATTAGTTTTCTTGCATTTCTCTTGGCTTTGTATTATTACTTGCATTGTCCATTCGAGCTCTGACAAGCTATTTGAACTGGTTGCATTATTTTTTTCATTACATGTTTGCATTAGGGTTTTACATTACATCGTTTACCTTGGCTTATTTTTCATTGCATTAGTTTTGTGATTTCTTTGTCTGCATTGAGTTTCATTGTTTGTGGGCACAAATTTTTCCTTGCCATTTTGGGTTGCATTGCATGTGATTTGTGCTTCTTTTCTTTGCATGGTCAAGCCATTTTTAGCATGTGTTTTGATTGTTTGAATATGTTTTTGGCTTGGGCATGTTCATTTTTTTTTCCGAGCTACTCGGACCAGGCTTTTGCATATGTTCAAGTCATTTAACTATTGTGATCCCTATGTGAGCCATGAGCTTGATGTTTTTCCGGCTTCTACGTTTTGGTTTGGTTTGAAAGTTACATTGATCTTTGTTGTTGTCGTAATCATCATGCTTTGTCTCGACAAGCCTCCCCTCATAGACATACTTTCTCGAGCTTTGGTGTTCCATCTCTCGAGCCTTGATGGTTGTCATTCCCCTTATGTTTGGATTGTTTGTTTGGATCCTTCTCCTCAACCTCGCTTGCTTTCTACCGGTTGGAGACCCATCTCACCTTTCCTTGTGTCTTGCTCGGTCAGTGTTGCTTAACCTACTCTCCCCAAGCCCTTCTCCTCTACATCACCTCATTATTTCTCTGTTGTGTGTCATGTTGACCGAGCCCCACACCAGGTTTTTACTGTCGACTTGCCCCACTATGTGGATCATCCGACTTGCCATGCCCTCGACTGTGCCTCCTCCCATTTTACCCTCCCTTAAAATTTTATCTCCCACTTTTAAATTTTCAAGTCATTTTTAAATTTTAAAGTGGGTGTATTAAATATGTGGGTCATTTTTTTTAATTCAAAGGTGGGCCTTATGTTAAAACTATTGGTTAATAAAGTGGGGATACTTTTTCAAAATAAAGGGTTTTTTATAAAAGAGGTGACTTATAATTAAGTGGGGTGTATAATTTAGGTGGTCAGGTTTATAAGGGGTTAGTATTTAAAATAAGGGTGGCTTTATTAGTAAGATAGGTTCTAATTTAAAATCATTAGGATCTAATTTTAATTTCAAGGATAGGTTAATTTAATTAATCTCTTCCTTAGGATCTTTTTATTAATTTGGCATCTAATATTTTAAATTTAGCTCTTTTATTTATCACATTAGTAGTTAATTTAGTCATAAATTAACATCATTGTCATATTTTTCATCTTTTTAATCGTCAAATTAGGCTTATTGGCAAAACTTAAAGTCAATTTTATAGTGTTGTTGGACAATTTTTGCTACTAACTATTTGTTGAGTGTGTAGCATCCCTCTTAGCTTTTTTTGCCTTATGTAGTCCTTATTGCACCTCGGAAGCCTCTTGGAATCTTTTTTATCCCTTTATTTTCTGCATTGTAATCACTCTTCTTCACTTGCAAGTTAGTGAGCACATCCACCACAACCTTGCGGCAAGAGAGCTTCCTTCCCTTCTTGATTTCTTTTGTGTTTTTTCACTTGTTTCATTGCACACAATTGAGCATATTGTGGTCTCCATGCTTGTGTGATATTTTTATAATTACAAGGTGAGTGACCAACCATCTCATATCGCACAAACACTTGGGTGTAATCAATGCACTACTTATAAAGTGCCGCAATCGGGGGGTGTTCATTTTGTGTGGTTCTTTTCTTTCCGCTATTTTCTTGTGCTTGTGGGATTTTGTGTCTTTACGTATCACTAGAACTCGTGCTTTCATATTAAAATAGTCAAATCACCTAAGTATGGGATGCCCGAAAAAAATTGGGAAACAGGATGAAATGAAAGGGCATGAACTAGAAAATGAGTTGATTAGTCTCATCCCTAGTAGTTTTGACTCTTTCCAAAACTTTTCTTTGAACTCAAATCTCTTAGATTACAACTGAAAAATTGTGGAATTAACAAGGACTCACAACTCATTCTTTCCATCCTTGCAAAACTTGGTCCAAACTATTCAATTTTCATCTCTACCTTTCATGCTACAAAAAGAGCACTTGGTGTAAGTTGGACTATGCCCTCCTTTAATGAGTTTGTTGTTGATTTGACTAGAGAACAAGATAAGCTAATTCAGATGGGTACTCTTAGATCCACAAAATCCCATTCTCTCATTGTTGGTCATGAAAAACTAAGGATTTTAAAAGAGAAGAAGCGAATAAGGATCATGAGAATAAAAAGGACCAATCCACCACCAAATCAAACTTTTCCACTTCCTCTTCTAGTTCTAAATATCCTAAAGAATGGATCAAATGTGGGTACTACAATGGTAGGCATGAAGAATAAAAATGTTTAAAGAAGAAGATTGACCTCCTCACGAATCTTCTGGAGAGAAATATAGGAGTTCCCGATTCTCTCAACCCATCTTCATCATCAACTCAACTATAATGGAAAGGGGAAAGCAAAAGAAAAAGAAAAACAATCAACTAAGAAGAAAACAAAAGCATGAGCTTTAGTTACAGTTGTGTCACCGACTCCTACATGGTTGATTGATTCGGTTGCATCTCATCATATGGCCTCATCTAATATTGATTTTTCTTTATAGGAACCATGTGACATGTCTTCTATTTGGCTTGGTGACAAAACTTCTACACCGATTTTGAGAGAGGGTCTTTTGAAGTGAATGGTGGAAATTTCAACAATGTGCTTAAAGTTCCTTCACTTTCAACTAATATCCTCTATGTATATCGATTACTCACCTTTGTAAGGGCATGTAGGTTGATTTCACTCTAGATTTAATTTATGTTAGAGAGCTTCACAGTAACAGTAATATTGGAGTGGGTACAATTGATCATCACACTCAACTTTACTCTTTTTCTCACTTTATTCCTCCTTCAAATTCACCTGGACTTGATGATATTTCTGAGCTCACTTATGATGATGATGAATTCTCTTCTAGCTTGGTTGATTGCTATAGTGATGGGGACCCACCTCCACCATCCACTTATCATCTACCACATATTGAGGAGTTATCTCTTGATCCACCTACTTCTAGTCCTCTACAGACTTTTCAAGGAGCAAGTACTTTGATTCGGGACTCATTAGACTTCGGGCACTCTTCTATACAATTATAGGATATGTCACCTTCCTTATTCACCATTTCTTTGGATTCACCATCTCTTCATGGAGTATTTTACACTTCCACCTCACATATGGAGCGTCATTACTTGGATAGGAACCACACCTTGTCACTTTAGGGATCTTCTTTTTCACTTGATACAGGGTGGTCTTCAACACATTCTTCATCTTGGGAGGCTAGATATTATTTCTTCATCTCTTATCTTCTTCTAGAAAGATTGTAGTTTGTATATGAGTACCTTATTAGGCCTTTAGTTTTAGGACTCATTTGACGCATCTTTCTTACGATGTTTGTTAGGTTAATTTATGCATTATATTACCTTAAGTAATTAATTATTTAATAAGGTAATTAGTTTATATATTGTTATAAAGTTTTATAAAAATATTTTTCATATTATTGCATAGGTTATATTGTTACGTAGTTGTAAAAATTATTATTTGTTTGTATTTAATTATTGTTGCTTCCGGATGTATTTTGGAAGTTGTTGTGATTTTGGTTGTACCTATGCAACCCATTTATTTGTTTGTACATTGTTGTCCAATATGTATAAATATTACAACACTCCATTGTAATGGTTTATTGATTTCACATTAATAAATTATATAGGCTTCCGTCCCTGTTTGTGAAATTACATTTGGTACCAGAGGTTTCTATACATGAAGCAAAGAAAGGTTCAAGAGAGTTTGCAATAGGAAGAGAAGAGTCTTGGAGAAGAATTTTCTTTCCAGGAGATCATGTGTTGCCTCCAAAACTTCCCAGACATCCGTGCATCTCCACAACCCCCTCTTCCATTCCAAGTGTTGGGAACACAAATTTATTTTGCACTGGTGCACCCTGTACCAGGAAAAAAATCTTGCAAGAAATTTATAAAAAATAATAATAATAATAATATTTTTTCCCCATTAGGGGTTTTATCACTAAAATTAGTGACAAATTAGCTTTAGCTAATACTAGCAAGCTATTGTAATTGGTGGGCTCTGTGTTTTTTCTATAAGTGTATCTCCCCATTGAGTGCAAAGCTCATCATCGAGCCAAATAACAAGGTATATTCAAGCGAGTTGTGTACACACATCGGCGAGTTGTATTGGAGAGAAAATATTCTATTGTGAACCAAGCCCCCTCTATTCAAAACAGTCATGTCAGACATCTACAAGATTTCATGACCACAACGAGTCACATTGTCGTGTAATACCAACCAAGCCAAGCGCGAGCTCGGTGCAAGCTTTTTATTAATCGTCAGTGTACTCTCTCTCAATGGTCAACCCCTATTTGGGCATTGAAACATGACCTATTGTGCTACATTTGAAGTGTTTGAAGTTTTTTCAGTTTTCTTTGTCATTTTTGTTGTGGATCGGATTGAACGGGTTGAGCTGGCCCCTTCGTGTGAATCGGAATTCAAACTAGGCACCATTGAGATCGGCCTGTCATGTATTTCATTGATGACCTGCACAAACAAACATTACATCGCATATAACTAGTGAGATGACTATATAATCATCCACAAGGAGCCATTCTTCAATGCAAGGATTAGAAAAATCAAATAAAAACAAACAAAAAAGGTGGCATGTAAATCAAGGCAAATGCATAAATATAGATACGAAGGAATCAGATCCACTTTAATAGGTGCCAACCCTAAATTGACTCCACCTCAACGCAGACCATGTGGAGCTCCATTCCAGCAATGTCGCTTTACAAAGGTTGGCATTTTTTCATTTATTTAAATTTAAATACACAAGTGCTCTTAGAGCCAAGGCAATTAGAGGGAATGACTTGGGAAGGGAGGTTTGGGGTTCGACCCCACCCCCAACACAAAAATTTTAAATTTTGAAATTTAGCGGTAAAACTAGTGAAACCGCCAACTGTGGAGGGTAATTTATTGGAAAAACCTTAGCTAAACTGCTGATTCATAACTAAAACCACCCCTAAACCTTTAGTGAGAAAAACCCTATTTTAGGGAAAAAAACATTTTCTCCTATTAGGCCTATTTTTTCATTCCGAGCAACATTTTCTAAAGGGGGTACACCAAAAATTGCATTTTCAGCTATTTTTTTGCAATTTTTGGCATAGAGGGTCGTTTTGGGCTTCGGAGGCCACAGGGCCCGCAAAACAAAAAAATCCTGTCATTCAATTTTTCCAAATTTTTGAATGTAATTTGTATACTTCAGTATATTGTACTAATTTGCAAGTTTTCATAGTCAACCACAAACTTTGTAACTTGCTAGAAACTGGTAGAATATTGTACTCAAAAATAATAAAATTTGGTTCAAAAACACTCATGAGATCCCATTCGTAGGCGTTCGGTATATACAAAGTGCTCTCGGGAAGTGCTTATAGGTAAATTCGTTGTGACTACTACTATACTTAACACCTAATATAGCTGCAACAACGTCATCTGGGCATCGACCCTTTAAATGACGGGGAGTAATAAGGTCATAGTGCACACACTATGAGCCATCGCATCCATCTATGAATGATTACATAACATAAACCGGACCGATAAATTATCCAAGTATATAGAAAAGTTACACGCACGTATGAGGATATTTCTTTGAGTCGGTGTCAATAATTACAGACCCCTTTCAATATTGTCTTGGTACCACATATCGAATTCTTTCACATACGTTAACGCCTCTTTCATGTACCTTTGGGTATATAGAAAGGGTGAGCTTATTCAAGTACTAACTGGTATATCGGAAGATCATGTATATAAAAGGTTTGGTATATCGAATCGATGGTTAAAGATTGGGATACCTATACCTATAGTGATAAGATCCTAACCCTATCGGTGATTTCTATAAAATTGGCACCAATGACCCCAAATTCTTTTTTCCAGATTCACAACTACTCAGAGGAAACAACTATGTTGTATGGAAGACTAAAATCAAGACACAGTTTGAGTTTGAAGAGATCTATACTGTTGTGAATGGTATTCGACTAGATCAACTACTAATACGACAACAAAGGATGAGTTTGATAAAGTAGATTAAAAAGACAAACTCATCATCTTGTTTGGAGTGTCCGATGATGTGCAACCCCAAATTAAAGATGCAAAAACAACCAAAGAAGTGTGGGATAAGTTGAGCATGGTGTACGAGGTTAAAAACAAAAATGTCATTCTGAATTTGTAAAGTCGGGTTGCATACACTTGAAGTTCAAGTAGAATGAAAAAATTGAAGCTTTCTTAAGAAGAGTTGCAAAGTTGAGGGCTTCATTTTTTAGCCCGGGAGAATTAGTCATAGATGAAGCTCTCATTCTCATTGTTCGAGAGCTCTCCCTTCTTCTTCTTGCATTTTTGTAACAATACTAAACTTATTAGATACAATAGTTAGTTTTGACAAACCTGGTAAGCCTACTACGGTAAGAGGAAGCTATGCATAATAAGGATTATGAAGAGGAGAAGGAAATTTCTTCTCATCAAAAATGGAAAGGAAAAGGTAAAGGAAAACCTAATTCCTATCAAAAGTCCAAAAATCAGCATCAGCATCAAGGGGAAAATCAACAAGAAGAAATGTCTAATTTGTAAAAGAGGACATGACTTAAAATATTGTTGGTATAATACTTATAAGAAAGGTTCATCAAGCAACTCTAGACCTCCATAACAACAATCTCACAAGGGACATTCTAACTATAATCAAGGGCAAAAAAAGGGTAACTGGAAAATAAAACCCTATCAACAAGGAAATATTGTTGAGCAACAAGAACAATCAGATAATGAAGACTACTTGTATACTACTCGATCAAGTGAACCTTCCACATCATCTAGTGATGTCTCGTATGCTGATTCGAAAGCCACTCGACACATGACCAGCCACATAGACTAGTTTACTTCAATAAGGGACACGCCTTCAAAAAACCATGTTTCGTTGGGTGATGATTCTTCATATACTGAGTTCAAAGGATTGGGAAAAATTCTCTACCCCATGGTTCACAAACTGTAAACTATCAAGTGTCTTATATGTCCCTAGGTTGACACAGAATCTTTTATCGGTCATTCAACTCCTATATCACAACTTAAAATTTGACTTTGATAGTCATTCTAGTAAGAAAACTTGTTTGATTCGAGATAAATAACAAGGCTTGAAAATAGTTACAAAAGCCTCCAATGTGGGACGCATGTTCCAGCTTGATTTTGTCCATAGAGATGATCAGGCACTTGTGGCTAAGAACTCTACCTCTACCTCAGCACAGTTGTGGCATTGGAGACTTGGTCATGTTAGTTTCAAGTATCTTGAGACACTTCACCGGTGCAATATGGTACATGGGTTACCATCTCTTCATAAGGATACAGACAAGTGTCCTCACTGCCTAGCAAGAAAACAACACAGAGCTTCATTCTAAAAGAGTACTTTTCAAGCTCATGACAAGCTTGACTTGGTTCATACCAATCTTTGCAGTCCAATGTAACCGAGTCATTCTAGATTTCAGTATTTCATGCTTTGTGTTGATGACTATTCAAGAAAAATGTGGATTTTTTGTCTTCACAAGAAAAGTGAAGCTTTTGAAACCTTCAAGAAATTCAAAGTAGTTGTTGAGAATGAAATTGGTTGTCACATCAGAACTCTCCACTCAGATCGAGGGGGAATTCACCAGTGATGAGTTCAAAGACTACCTACAAGCTCATGGGATTTGTCGATAAATGTCTCCTCCACACACACCGTAGCATAATGGTGTTGTTAAGAGAAGAAACTGTACTATCATGTTAATGGTGTGATGATGATCAATGATTCTAGACTTGCAAAGGCATTTTAGGTAGAAAGAAAGAAAACAGGTTGTATATTTATTGAATAGAGTGCCCATAATTTCTCTTGATGGAGTAACGCCAAATGAAGGATGTCAAAGCGGAAATCATTTTCTACACACCTCAAAGTATTCGGGTGTAAAGAAAGTATGCACATCTTGTTATCCCAAATTCACCCCTTGAGGTAATTTGGATAACTTGCATAATTTCCCCATGCTAGAGCAAGTAGAAAAGATGGAAAGGTGAAAATCATATTTTAGGGGTCCCTTTGGTTTCTCTCTAACTTCCCCATCTGGGGAAAAAATCCGAAGAGTTAGAAAAAATTACAAAAAATCTAAAAAAATTGGCTTATGCTATCAGTATTACATTGAAAATCAAAGTTTTGGGGCCCGGCAGACAAGTATGCACGGATGATTGGGACCCGAAAAACCCGAAATGGCCGCATTCCTTTATTGTGTGGTGAAATCAAAAAAATTTATTCTATGCGGTCTATGGGACATTGGGACACGTGGGACTTGCAGAGCCAAAATGGCCGCATTCCCTTTTGTGCGGAAAAGTTGGGTCGAAGTGGCCCCAGCCGCATGTACACGCAGGACAATTGGGACCCAAAAGCCGATTTGTACGATTTGCAAGGTAGGTCAAAGGGATGCGAAAAAGCAGTGAGTCAATGGCCCGATTAATGAAGGGACAGACGGGACATTAAAACCTAAAAATACCACACTAAGCACAAACTAGTAAAAGCAGAGAAAGGAGGCCCAAACGGTCCAAGTACACGCGGGACATGAGTTCCCTGAAGGCCAATTTTCTAGATTTGCAAGGTGGGTCGGGAGGCTTATAGGTGGATTAGATGTTTTTTTCAGGCAGCAGGATACTAGGACCTGAAATACCTGATATAGCCACATGCAAAGGAAAATTCAATGTTTGACCCTCTTGAACTTCAAATGGCCATAACTTTTGACCCAGTGCTCCGATTTTCACAAAATTGGACTTTCTAGAATGATCACGACGTCCTCTACGCCACAAAAACTAGATTTATATTTTTAATGGGGGTAGGTATGTGAAAATAAAGGGAAAATATTCATCTCTAGTAAATTAAATTCCCATTCCCGTTAAATGATAGAAATGCCTAGAGACCCAAAATTGCTACCCGCACTCAGAAGGCCATAAATTTTTCATTTCTCAAAGCAAAAACACACAAAATTGGTATCATTGGAATCATTTTTCGAGGCTTATGCACAGCAATCAAGAAATCCAAAATTTGGTGAGGAATCAATGGTGATTTTTAGAAAATGTGGCTAGGTTCATAACAGTGTTTTATTTGGTAGTTGGGATGCATTCAATGAAGCATGGGCTGAAATTTCTCACTACTGCAAGTCATGGGATAGTATAGGGATCCTTTTACAAGAAACATAACATCATTTCACTCCATTTATGACACCTTACAAGTGGTTGAAGGACAGATTTTGGGATTTTCATTTTCCTCTCTCTCTCTCTTCTCAAATTTCTATAAATTAGAGTGTTGGGCTCATTATAAAATGTAGTTTTGAGTAGAAAAAATCTTTAAAGATTGTTTTTGAAACCAAATGTGTTGTAGGCCCTTGTAGTGGAATCCTTGCATGGTGATCTAGGCCCTTATCTTGTAATAGATTGAATTGTGCATACTTATGAAGCAATAGATACAAGTTTGTGGATGTATCTTCCCCTGTTGTGTTTGTTTTCATTCCTCTTTCCCTTCAATATCATTGCATATATATTGTGTCTACCTTATACTATTACAAGGATCCATTATCATTGTGTGTACATGAAATATTTTATTGAATGCGATTCTTGCTAGATTGTGGAGAACTATTATCACCCCTTCTAGTTTGCATTTTTCTTCTACTTTTCACACATTGGAAGACTATTCTCACTCTCCTTTTCTGGTGTATCACCACTTTAGTGTAGGCTTTTTTTTCATGCAATCTCTCTCCCTGGTCCCTTAGAAGGTTATATTAGGATAGATAGTTTATCTTGCATTAGAGTAGATTGTGGCAGGTAGTTTAGGAGCAAGAACCAACTTTCTATGGAGGTCTATCTTAAGAAGCAAGTCCCACAACTTGGAGATAGTTACCATGTTATCCAATCACACTGTAAGCTCAAGCACACACACTTTTGCAAACCATAGGGTGTTGTGATTCAGAGATAACACATACCCAAGTAGAACATAAATAAATTGGACATGAAGTCACAGAAACTCATTTTTATTAGCTACAGTGAAGAAACTCTTGGGTACATATTGATAGATTCAAAGACCAGTAGATTCTACACCAGCAGAGATGTTGAGTTCTTATAGAAGAAGGAAGCAGAGTCTCCTCCTCTAGACTCACATGATGTAGATTCTTCGCCAGTTGTAAAAATTGAAGTTGATGTTCCCACAGATGATGAAAGTGATGATGGGGATGTTGGTGATGATCAGATAGAACCACAACCCATGGGAATAGTTCAAGTGTATGCTCAAGTGGTATACTAACACGTTATAATGTGTAAGAATGGATGATCCATTAGATACATCCACCCCTATACCACGGACTCACAAAGTAAAGCAAGAGAAGAATTTAACTTTTCTTTGATGAGTAGAGTTATTGAACTCGATGAGGCCTCTACAGGTCAAGAATCCCTACTGAAGAAAAGCTTAGAAAGATTTCATGGACTTTGAATATCACTTAGTAATGAAAAATAACACTTGGCAGCTTGTTGATCTTCTACTAGGGAAGAAACCCATTGGATACATATGGATATTCAAAACAAAGTTTAAAGTAGATGGACAGTGGACAAGTATAAAGTGAGACTAGTAGAAAAGGGGTATGCACAAAAATAAGGCATTAACTACGAGGAGACATTTTCTCCCATAGCTAAGATCAAAATGATTAGGATGATATTTTCTCTAGTTGCACAGTTTGGCTGGAAAGCCCATCAGATGGACGTAAAAAGTGCCTTCCTAAATGGAGATTTACAAGAAGAATTCTATATGACTCAACCTGAGGGATATGTTGTGTTTGGTCAAGAAGCAAAGGTGTGTAGACTTAGGAAATATTTTTATGGCATTAAATAGGTACCCCGAGCATGGTACATCAAAATTGATGAGCATCTCGTACAACATGGATTTGTTATAAATCCGTACGATCCCAATCTTTACCTCAAAAGTCAAGGGGGGGAGATTGTGATTGTTGTTGTCTATATCAAATATCTAGTCATCACCGCAATTCGGTGTAGATGATCGGTGTAACAAAGAAAGATCTTAATCGATTGTTCAACATGATAGATCTCGGGCTAATGCACTATTGTCTTGGATTGGAAGTATGGTAAAAATAGAATCACATCTTTGTTTCTCAGATGAAATATACCAAGACAACACTCGAGAAATTCAAGATGATGGATTGCACACCAATTGCTACACCTATGGAGAACATATTGTAGTTATCTCATTCAGATCCATCTCCTAAGGTAAATGCCACTCTCTATCGGTAGTTGATTGGGAGTCTCATTTACCTGACCTACACTAGACCAAATATCAGCTTTGTAGTGAGCTATCTATCCAGGTTCATGCAGGAACCCAAATTTTTTCATTAGAAAGCAAGCAAGGCACATCTTAAGATATCTCAAAGGATTAGTGGATCTTGGTCTAGAATACAAGAAGAACAACAACTTCTTCTTGTCAGGATATTCAAATTCAAATCATGCAGGCAATATTGATGATAGAAAATCCACTTCAAGATTTGTATTCTTTATGGGATCTAGACCAATATCATGGGGAATCAAGAAACAACACTTTGTTTCTCATTCTTCCATAGAATCTGAGTATCATCTCAGTAGTAGAAGTTGTCTGTGAAGCGATTTGGTTATGTCACATACTCGAAGGACTTGGAATACCACAGGATAAACCAACCACCATGTATGGTAATAATGAAGGTGTTCTCAAACTTGTTCATAATCCAATTTTTCATGAAAGAATAAAACACATTGAGGTACAAGTACATTTCATACATGAGCATGTCTTGAAGTACAATATACACTTCATTTTTGTCCAATAACTTAACAACGAGCAGATATCTTCACAAAGTCACTTGCATGTGACAAGTTTGAGTTGTTTAGAGAGTTCCTCTCCTCATCCCTTGAGGCAATGCAAAATTAAGGGGGGGAATGTTAGGTTAATTTATGCATTATATTACCTTAAGTAATTAATTATTTAATAAGGTAATTAGTTTATATATTGTTATAATTTTTATAACAATATTTGTCATATTATTGCATAGGTTATATTGTTACATAGTTGTAACAATTATTATTTGTTTGTATTTAATTATTGTTGCTTCCTCGGATGTATTTTGGAAGTTGTTTTGATTTTGGTTGTACTTGTGAAACCCATTTATTTTTTTGTATATTGTTGTCTAATATGTATAAATATTACAAAGCACTCCATTGTAATGGTTGATTGATTTCACATTAATAAATTATACATGCTTTTGTCCTTGTTTGTGAAATTATAGTGTTGAGGGATTCTTTTATCTCTTGTAAGTGGATGTTTTCTTTTAGGGAATTTTCCTACATTACTTGAGATCCTTATTGTACATCAGTACCTCATCAAGCCTAGTTGTCGAGACCCATTTTCCTTCTCCTCTTCTTATTTTTAGAAATATTGTTGTTTTTATATGCGTACCTTATTAGGATTAGTAGTCAAACCCCATTGACACATCTTTCTTAGTTGTCTAAGGGAGTTCTCTTTCAATTTTGAATTTCCATGACCTCTACCTCAGCTTTGATGAAGGGGGTGTTGGTGTATATGACTTGTTTCATTGTCATTCGATGAATTTTCCACCATAGATGGTTATTCATCTCACTTAGTGGGAATAAGTCAATAGGGTTAGTTAGGGTTGTGTACACATGTCACACATAGGAGTTATACAACATTCCTATAGGTAGCTCTCTTTTTATCTATGAGCATGTCAGACACACCATTTTATTTTTGTACTTGATTCTCATTTTGTGATTAGATATATTTCTTACTACATAGAGCGTTCACGAAACCATTAGAAGTAAAACCTTATTCGATGTGCAGGGTCCATATTGATCCTCACGGCAACAATCGATAATTACCTCACCCTAGCATTTCTCTCAATGCGCAGACTCAACTTAAATCCCACATCTTCCGATGGTCATACCTTCATAATCACTACAACTAAATATTTTACCAAGTGGATAGAGGCCATGCCTTTAACTTATGTCACTGGGTCAAATATATCAAAGTTTATCTTTAACCATATCATATGTCACTTCAGAATCCCTACCTCCATTGTCACAAAAATGGTACCTATTTTAAAAACAAAAATTTCAAATATTTATCCAAATAGTTTCATATCTAACTCCAATGGGCAACTCGCACTATCCATAGTGTAATGGCTAAGCCGAAGCATTGCTACGCCCTTAACCTATTGCTTGTATTAGGATATGAGTAGCCGACTTGTGTCTTACCATATCATTTATACTTTTTCATGCTTAGTAGGTCAGCCTTGGTGATGGCCATAACATATGAATAGTATATATAGGGGATTGTAGGTAGTAGTTCATCATTGATTCGAGCATTTGAGTCTTATTGTATGGTTTGGAGGTTGCCCCCTGAAGTGGAGAAGCTATTTTAATTGCATATTGAGATCATTTATCTATAATATTGTGTTCTTTGGTGTTTTATTTATGCTCATAATCTGAATTATACAAGTAATTTCATTACAAGTGGTATCAGAGTCTGCGATTCGAGCCAAAATTAGGGCAAAAACCCTAATTTTTTTGTTTCCAATATATCTTGCGAACCAAACAAAATTTGTTGAATTTTTTTACCAGAGTTTTCAATAATTCCAAGTAAGGTTTCTTGAAAATTTTAGACTTTTTTATTTATTTTGCAAAATTTATTGCAAATTTAGGTTTTTCATAAAATCACTCCCTAGGCTGAAATTTGTGGAATTTTTCCAAGTTCTTTACATTTTCAGAAAGCCCTCAAAAAAATATTGGTAGTATATTCTTTGTGTTTTTCCTATTGGCTGAATTTGTATCAAAACCCTAAACCCTAGGGTTTGACATCATGGCGGGGCCTTCCATAAGATCCAAAAAGAATCCGGTCACTGGGTAAAACCCTAGATAAATATGGGGTAGTGATAGAAGAGTTGGAGTCAAAAGGGGTAAATACAAATTCCTTAGC
This sequence comes from Taxus wallichiana var. yunnanensis, assembly GCA_018340775.1. Taxonomy (NCBI): domain Eukaryota; kingdom Viridiplantae; phylum Streptophyta; class Pinopsida; order Cupressales; family Taxaceae; genus Taxus; species Taxus wallichiana. The sequence continues at coordinate 373,087,020 of CM031235.1, forward strand.
ACTAGGGTTTACCTCAGTTGATCATAAGGTGAGCCAACTTGAGTATGAACTATGAAATGTATAATTTGAGATGGCACTGTAAAGGAGACATAGACCAAACCAATCAACGGTAGGATAATATCATGCAACATAGAAAGGGTAAAAAGTATGTCCCAAATCAGTCCCAACTCAACCAAGGAGGATCTTCAGTTCATAATAATGGGAATAATAACTTGTTGGATCACTTTTCCGGTCAATCGAATCCAACTTATTCACAACCATGGAACATGATGCCGAAAGTGGAGATGCAAAAATTTGATGGGAAGGATCCACTGAATTGGATAAATCAAATGGAGAACTTATTTGAGTTACATCAAACCCCATTAGGAAAAAAGGTGACCTTGGCATCCCTATATCTTGAACTAGACCAATTTGTCTAGTATCGATGGTTATGTGCTCAGAGGAAGAAGAGTGGTCTCAGTGTCACTTGGACAATTTTTACTGAGGAGTTGCAATTGCACTATAGTTCTAGTGTTTCAGATAACTACTTTAGTCAATTGGAAAAGTTAAGACAAACATGATCAGTCAAATATTATGTGCATCAATTCTAGAACCTATCCTTAAGGGTGGAGAATATTATAGAAGAGAACCTAAATGACATGTTTCTTGGGGGTCTTAAGGACCACATTGAGCATGAGGTATGTATGTTTAATCCACTCAAGCTTTTTGATTCTATTATCATGGCATGTAGAGTAGAGGAAAAATTTATTTGTAGTAGGAGGCAACCTTTCACTAACACTAGAGACCGTAGTACCCCTTCCCCATCATTCACTTGGCCAATTAGACTAAATCCTCAAAAAATGGAAGAAAAAATAGCAAAAGGATTATGTTTTAACTGCGACAACAAATATGGACCGGGACACAAATGTGCTGAGAAGAAGTTGTTCTATATTGAAGGAGGAAATGAGGATGAAGAGGAAGTTGAAATTATAGGAGAAGTGAAGAACCAGGTAGAAGATGAAGTAGAGGATCAAGCAACATACAATTTCTTTCCATGTGTTGTCGGGTATTAGTACTCCTCAAGCACTCAAGGTTATTGGCTAGCTCAAAAACAAAAGGTGATGGTGTTGATTAACTCGGGGAGTAGTCATAACTTGATAAATAGTAAGTTATCTCGCCCACCTCAATTGTTTTATTTACCCACTCGAAATGCAAGTTATGATTCGGATGGTGGGATAGTCAAGTGTACATGAAATTTCCATGGTATCAAGATTTCCATGGGAGACTACATGTTAAACTCTCCTATGGTTATTATTTCTATGGGAGGGGCAAATATGTTTTTGGGTGTCCAATGGCTCACAACCTTGGGTACTATAGAAATGAATTTCTAAGAATTGTTCATGTGATTTCATTCAGAAGGAAGGACAATACAATTGAAAGGGATGGTAGCTAAGTCTCCATAGATTATTAGCTCTCATTAGATGTAGAAGGTTCTCAGAAAAGGAGTAGATGGATTTGTAGCAAATTTATTTTCCATAGAGGTAAAAAAATAGAGTCTTCAATGCCACCCGATCTTCAGAAGATTGTTGATGCTCACTCGTCTATTTTTATGTAATTCCAAAGGGACTACCACCAGTTAGGGATCATGATCATGCCATTTGGTTGATTCTAGGGAGCCAACCACCTAACATCAGACCATACAGATACCCATATTCCCATAAAAGTGAGATCGAGAAAATGGTGCAAGAAATGTTCAAGGCAGGTATCATCAAGCATATCCTGGAGTGCATATTCTTCACCAGTGTTCATGGTACGTAAGAAGGATGAAACATGGAGGATGTGTCCAGATTACTAAGAAATCAACAAGTACACCATCAAAGATAAGTTTCCTATTCTAGTAATTGATGATTTACTTGATGAATTGCATGGTGTTATTTATTTCACAAAATTATATCTTCATTTGGGGTACCATCAAATTAGAATAAGAGAGGAATATGTTCATAAAACAACTTTCAGGACTCATGATGGCCATTATGAGTTTTTGGTAATGCATTTTTGTCTTATAAATGCTCCCTCAAGATTTCAAAGCTTGATGAGCATTTTTAGGCCATTTTTAAGGAAAATTGTATTAGTTTTATTTGATGACATATTGATATACAAGTAAGACATGGGAAGAACACTTTGCAACATGTAAATAAAGTGTTGGAATTTTTGGAGAAACATAAGTTGTATGCAAAGCCATCTAAATGTTCTTTTGGTGTACAAGAGGTAGATTACTTGGGTAACATTGTATCCCATGAAGGTGTCAAATTTGATCCTCAAAAGATCAAATCTATGGTGGAATGGCCAAGGCCCAAAACTCTCAAAAATTTCCAAGGGTTCCTAGGACTAACAAGGTACTACAGAAGATTTGTGAGGGGATATGGTAGAATCACAACTCCACTCACTGCATTTCTAAAGAAGGATGACTTCCATTGGACAGGCATAGCCACTAAATCTTTTGAGCAATTGAAGGAAGCCAAATGCATCACCCTTGGTTTTGGCAACTCTCAACTTCTTAAAAACCTTCATTGTTGAATGTGACGCTTCAAAATCAGGATTAGGAGTAGTTCTAATGTGGGAAGGAAGACCAATTTCATTTGAGAGTCACAAATTCAAAGGAAAATATCTGCTCAAACCTATCTATGAGAAAGAAATGATGGTTATTCTTCATGCAGTCAAGCAATGGAGGCCCTATCTAATGGGTAGACACTTCAAGGTAAAAACTAATCATGATAGTCTCAAATACTTTTTGGAGAAAAGGTTATCATCTGAGGAACAAAAAAGTGGGTGATAAAAATTTTGGATTATGATTTTTAAATCATATACAAAAAGGGTTAAGAAAATGTAGTAGTCAATGCGCTATCTAGAAGGGATACATCTGCAGATGCCTTACTATGTGCAATGTCCATATTGAAGGCCGATTGGGTGGATGAAGCAAGATTGGAATGGGAGCAGGACAAGGATACACAATCTCTAATACAAAATATCAAGCAAGGATCTATAACATCTAACAAATTTGAGTGGAAAGGTAATTCCCTATGGTACAAGGACAAGTTATTCTTGTGTAAAGATTCTGAGTTGAAGCATAATATTCTTGCAGAGCTACATGCATCACTTGTTGGAGGACACTCTGGGTTTTTAAAGACATATCATAGAATAAAAAGAGAATTCTTTTGGGAAGGACTTAATGGGGATGTACAAAAATTTGTATCAGAGTGTTTGGTGTGCCAACAAAACAAAGGTGAAACCATTAAGACACCAGGTCTATTGCAACCATTACCAATTCCTAGCTAGAGATGGGAGGATGTCTCCATGGATTTCATCACAGGATTGCCTTGTTCAGAGGGTAAGAATGTTATTTTGGTTATTACAGATAGGCTCACAAAATATGCCCATTTGTGTGGCCTATCACATCCATTTACATCAAGATCTGACCCAGACTATTTTTGGAGACAAGTTCAAAGGCTACATGGAACCCCAAAGATAATTATAAGATCGTGATCCTCTTTTCACAAGTAATTTTTGGACAAAATTTTTACATGTTTGGGTATTAACCTAGCTCTCAATTCATCTTACCATCCTCAAACTGATGGGCAAACGGAAGTGGTCAAAAAATGATTAGAGGGGTATCTACGTTGTTTTGTATCAGATAAGTAGGAATGTTGGGTTAAATGGCTACCACTTGCAAAATGGTGGTATAACACATATTTTCATACCTCTTCTCAAATGACCCCATTTTTAGCATTATATGGTTACCATCCACCATCTATCACTTCTTCCTTGAGGGTGCAAACTAAGGTCAGAGATGTTGAGGAACACATTCAAAGCATCAACAACAGGTTTTGGTTGGTTTGAAGGAGAATTTGGCATTGGCACAAAATAGGATGAAACAACAAGCAGATCAACACCATAGTGAAAGACATTTTGAAATTGGTGACTAGGTTTTTATGTCTACAACCTTACAAGCAGATGTCCCTGAAGTAACATAAAAGGACAAAAACTTGCTCCTAAATATTATGGTCCTTATCAGGTTCTACAGAAAATTAGAAGTGTTGCTTATAAACTAGAGTTGCCTCAATCTTCATGCATACACCCAGTATTCCATGTTTCTTGCACTGAAGAAGGTTATTGGACAGAAATATTTAGCCCAGACAGAGCTACCATAACTTGATGAAGAAGGAAGAATCATTTTAGAGCTAGAGAAGATTCTGCAAACACATACTAAGAGGTTGATAACCATATACATTATGAATATCTCGATCAAGTGGAATAATCGAGCATAGAAGATGTGAACTAGGAGGATGAAGGTTTTTTGCAGCAACATCCAAGATTATTCAATGTTGAGGACAATGTCGGTTTGAATGGGAAGGGCATGTTACATTGTTAACCTATTGCTTATATTAGGATATGAGTAGTCGACTTGTGGCTTACCATATATCATTTATACTTTCTCATGCTTAGTAGGTTAGGCTTGGTGATGGCCATAACATATGAATAGTATATATGGGGGATTTTAGGTAGTATTTCATCATTGATTCAAGCATTTGAATCTTATTGTATGGTTTGAAGGTTACCCCCTGAAGTGGTGAAGCTATTTTAATTGCATATTGAGATCATTTATCTGCAATATTGTGTTCTTTAGTGTTCTATTTATGCTCATAATCTAAATTATACAAGTAATTTCATTACAAGCATCCAATAAAATGAGAAAATAAATATTGGAAAATATTGTTGACAAACATGGTCAAAATTGGCATACAAGGCTATATCCCTCCCTCTGGGCCTATCAAACCTCATATCATACTCCAACTGGAGTCACTCCATTCTCCCTCATATACGACTGAAGTTGTTCTACCCATGGAAGTTGATCTCCCATACCTTTGCATATCATTACAACATCGGTTCATGAAGATGATTACCGACAAACACACCTTTCAAAACTAGAACTCTTAGATGAGAAGTGGGTTTGTGCCTTGGATCATTTAAAAGTGTATCGAGAATAGACTCGCCTTACAACTACAACATGATATTTTACTAAAATAAAATAGAAGAGTATAACCAAGGAGCGTGAAAATAAGGAAATTTTGAACCTAATTAGTTGGGACCATCATTATTACTGATAAATTTGGATTTTTGCATACAAGCTATCCTTTAAAGATGGTAAAGAGATCAAAGAACCCATGAATTTGGTTCATCTAAAGAATTTCTATTCCTAAATCCTTTATGAGTATACCTCATGTTGGGGGCATATTGACACAACCACTTGTTTCATACCTTCATTATGTTTTGTTTGTTGCCTAATTCCAAACCATGTTTATCGTGTATTCCTTATAATTAGGATGTATATCCTGCATTATAACAAACATGTTTGGTCGTATTCATCACATTACATCCCTTGGTCTCAATGAGCTTATTCATTTGTACAATGCTTAGTACAGTCTAAGGCCACCTTGTCTTTCTCATTGGCATTCATATATATCAAAAATATCCCAAAACATTTGGAAACATCCAAAAATCTAAAAAACATTTTAAAATATCAAAAATATACAAAAACATTTTAAAATTACAAAAAAATCATAAAAATTAAATAATCAATGTGAAAAAAATTCAAATAATCACAAAATCCTAAAATTTTACAAAACATCAAAATTCCAACAAATCAACACAATTCAACAAATTCAAACATTTAACTCATATCCTAGTGATCGTTCCAACAAACTTATGATTATCAAATCAAATCATCTTACCCCTTGCATGTATCCTTGCTTGGTATCAAGTCAAATCAATCATCTACCTCATGTGGGGAAATCTCGGCTCTCATTCTCTCCCTCGCATGTTATTATCATTACTTGGGGTGATGACCCATCTCAATCTCAGATCAAATTTCAACTGGATCCAACAAGAGTGTCATTATGATTTTTTTAACTCCACTCTTCGGTCCTACCCAATTCCCTTGCATGTCAGTATCCTTCCTTGAGGGAATCTACACCTGCTTAATTATCATTGTAGAACACATTAGGGGCATAGTTAATTGTATTTATTTACAGTTGTGTTGCATTGTTGTTGTTATTTCTTGACCAATTACAAGTATTTTGTTATCATATTGGTTCATTTATAGCCATGGCATATAATTTACTATGTATATTGGGTTTGTGATGATATTTTGTTTTGCTTTAGACCAATTACCAATATTATTTTCCCATCTTGGTTCATTTATAGCCATGGTTAATACATCTATTGTGTGTATTGGATTTGTTTTACTTTTTTGTCTTTTGTTTGTTGTGTGTTTGTTTGTTTACGCACATAATGGGTTAAACATCATGATTCTTTAATAATCATGGTGACAACTCTATTGTGCAACAACAAAATAAGGTTGTTCTAACTTTCACTATCTGAATGGAAGCTCATGCTACAAGCAAAATCTCTCCCATCATCCTTCTCCCCCTTAGCTCATCCACCTTTTCCTTATTTCTATCAAGTGATTGTACCCCACTTTGATGTGTCACCCATAATTGAGGGGCATTACCTTAGCATCCATACTCATTGAGGCATCCAAATGCTTCACTTTGAGGCATATCAAGTAGGTCCACCATACTTCCCTATCATCCGCTCACTAATCTACATGTGTCTACTATATTTAAAATGTTATTACTTCATAATAATACTTTAAAGAGGGGAAATGTAGACACCCTAAAAATACATACCTATTTCTAGTCATTCCTAATTATCCCCATCCTTTGCATAATATGTTAAATCAGCTCTAGAATGCATTATAGATCATTATCCTTTCATATTCCATTAGAAGTCACCCACATACCTTTAGAATTAATTTAATTAATTCTATCATACTTAAACCATACACTTACATCCCTTGGATAATTTAATTAGATATTTAAATAAATAAATAGCTAATTATCCACTCACCCTCCACTTAGCTCCACTTCATCATCCAACTCACTCAAGTTAAACTAGCTCACTCCACTCTAGTTCTATAACCCTACAAAGGTGGAAGCAACAATATACATGTATAACCACCTTCTCAAATAAAATAAAAATCTAACCAAATATTCATTGCCCCTTAAATGAATATTCAAACCATCTAACTACATAGACCAAATCAACGTGCTAATTCAAGAAAATGCATTTACTCCTTCAGCTATAAATACGAGGCTCAATCCTTTGCAATTCATTTGGGGAAGATTTAAGCATTTATAGAAAAACTCTACTCATCTTTCATTAAAACTCACATATTGAAAGGTTTTCATCATGATTTCTTTTTTCTCATAACATTCCTCCTCCATTTGGAGACAAGATTGGAGAGTTCGCAATTAAACTATTCCAAGAGATCCAACAAGTGTAGTAACACTTCAACTATCTCATCTGAGGTTGCAAGAAGACTCAAAGGAAGGTTTTCATCTTTTTATTTACTTACTTCTCTGTTTAATTTCAGTTTTCCTTGTATATGCCTAATATCAGATATAGTAACGTAAATTTCATGGATTTGAAGACCTAAAATGAGGATGACATAAGGTAACAGGACTCCAATGGAAAATACAATATTCTACTATGGCTTGTATTGGGTTATAGGTTTCCCTCTCTCTATTAATTGTATGGTTCTAGTCTGGGTGTGTCCAAATCACTATGATCCTATCAATCGAGAAATCAAAGTGGCAAATGGCTCATTATTGGCCCAGCAAGGTCTAAGTTCAACTCAACGATGAAAGGTCTAAGGACTTCTCTAGTGTAGTGTATATAAGGATATCCATATTCACATGCTCCATCCATGGAATTGTGTATTTTGTATCCTTCTCTCTCCTCCCCATTTGCTTGTGATGAAATAAGTTTTTCAAAAAAAAAGTAACTAAGGGATTTCTAATTCTTCTTTGGCGGTGCACTTTTTCAATTTCACTTAAGTGACTTTATTTTCACTTTTGTAAAAGTAACTTAAGTCACTTAGAGTTTTTATTTCTTCGTTGGGATTGCACTTTAAGTTGAAAAGTCACCCAGAATATGAATATTCATTTGTAAATTCCTATAAAAGGCTTGAGCTCAATTGTAAAAAGGATTCTCTCTTTTTCTCTCTTAGCTATGAAGAGATTTGCTACAAATTTGTGTGTATAATGTATTTTCATACTTCATGAATAAAGGATATGAGTATTGGAAGAATAATTATCCACTTTTCCATTCATTTGTATTACAAGTGATGCTAGGATTTGCAAGCTTTGTATTGTATATTTTTGCAAAAGTACTTGGCAACATACATTAGTAATCCATGAATAGTGAAGACTTTGTGTTTTTGGGTGTTTCTCGTCATCTTTGCAGTTGTTGCCCATGTTATTTTCCTCATGTGAGAAAGAGAGTTTCCTTTTTTGTTATTATCCTTGAGTTATCCAACATCCCTATGTGTTTATCATGTTGTGGACTCCTCCCTTTCATCTTCTCAGCTCTTTATTTTCTTCATTCTTCTCCTTTCTTTCCCTTTTAATTACTTTTTGGTTAAAAATGTCCAAAACCCAAAAATATACTCACATCATACGAGGGAGATGCCCTCTCAAATGTAGAGGAAAATCACTCGGTCAAAAAAGTAATAGGTATGTAGACACCATTTTTGGTATCATTACCTCTCACCCCGTGTTCACTCCCTATCATCTCTTCACATACATACCTCTCTTCCCTTTCAAATTTCCTTCTTCCTCCTAAATTCAATTTATCCCACCTATCATTATTTCTTAACATTAATCAAATCTTAATCATCACCTAATTTTTTTATCCTCCCTAAAATTCCTTATTTGCCATCCCTAAGCTCCCATTTAATGTTTTCACCCATCTATTGCCTTTATTTACTAATTTTCATCCTAACCTACCCATTTATCTCCCCTAGACAACCCTAATTCATCCTTAGCACCCAAAACCCTCATTCACCCTCTTTAGGCCCATTTTTCCTTGAGTTAGACATCTTTCCACCACCCAAATGGATGGCTCTCCACATCACTAAGGACCTACCCGGGTCATCGGTGACCCTATAAATCCGACCCTCCCCTTCTTTTGTGATGATGCAAATTTCAAGACTCTCATCTCTATTAGATTTTGATTTGGTTTCTTGTATATCTTTATAGCTGCTATCATTGTCTTGAAGCCATTCTTTGAGAACTTGTGTCCATCTTTGGAGATTTGAATTCCTATTTCCATCTTACATGCTTAGATTTATCATCTCCACCTTTGTAACCATCATCATCATCTTTTGTAGGTTCTACATTCATCATCCTTACATTCAACCACCTCCATCACCATTTGTAGATCATGTTTCCATATATTTCCCACCATTTAACCTTCGTGTTTTCCATCATTACCTTTAATTCAACCACCTCTATCACCATTTACTGAGACCAAATTATTTCTTTTCTGTCATTTATCCTATGATCTATTTGAATTTTGTGTTCCTAACTTCCAAGATATTTAAATCTCATCATCCTATCTTTCTATAACTCCATATTTGATTTGTTAGCCTCCGGTTACCCACAGATCCAATTCGTCGGTCATTGTCGACCAAATCAAAAATTGTTACATCTACCACCGGTTTCCTAATTTTCTTACATCCTTTCAAGTAGGTCCAGATCAAAACTATTATGTAGTGTTTTTCCTTAAGCTTAGCATCATTTCCAGTCCATATTAGCTTCAAATCTAACCCCGATAGACGTCGTAGGTTTTTACGTCTACATATTATTCTCATCATGCCGGGTCATCATCAACCGTCCTCTATAGTCTTGGGTGTCATCAACCCATCCAGGTTTGATTTACTTTGTATACATGTAGATAAAATCTTCATTTTTTTCTTGCATCTAGCATTTCGGTTTCTATTTTATTTCATGTTCTACATTATATCATATCCATTTTCTAGTTATTTCCTTATCTTTATCAAAAATGGGTTGACATCCATCTTAGGAAGTTCCCACTTCTCAAGACTCGACTTTTCGGGATACCCAAACATCAATCTACTAATCCATATTTTATTGAGTTCACTTGATTTATAGGTTATCTAGCTATTTGCAAAGAAATCTCTCTCATTTTTGTTCGTACACATCATCATCCCATCTCGAGGTACCTTAAACCCTCACATATTTGGAGTTACTTATTTTCTTTAGTACTAGTTCACTAATCTAAACGAGGAACGAGGGAATTTGGTCAACATTCTAGCATGCCAGTGGGACCCACCCTTTCTTGGTGAGTCTTGTTATTTTGTCTTTCATTTTCATCTTCTTTTATCCATTTTCTACTAACCTCGTAGGTAGGAGCATTGCTTTTCTTGCTTGCATTGGATTGTGTTGTTTGGATTGGATTTTGCTTGCTTGTTTAAAAATTAAATAATTAGGTAAAAAGGAAAAGCTTTATTCAGGTATTCCTTGTTTTTATTCTCCATCTCTTTCTTTTATCACATTGTATCTTTTTATTGTTGCTTTCAAATATTCTATAGCTTTCATTTTGGATCTTAAAAGAACCCTTCATATATGCTTGGAAATATAGTTTAATTAGGGGGGTTTAACTCATTGTATATACTTCATCACACACATATGAACACAAAAATCAATTTGCACATCTAAAAATCTCCTACTAAGTGGAACTATTGGGATTTCATCACCCAACAGGAATTCATCATGGTGTTTTGTTCACGTTACAATTTTTTGTCTACCGGTATATTGGCTAAGCACCCGACTCCCTTATCATTGTGGAACCATGAAGTGAGGGGGTATGCCCCAATACCAAGCCCCATACTAATATTCATCACATATTTTTGCCTCATGTACCTTTGAGTATATCGAGGAATCCATCCAAAACTACACGAAACCACCTATTAATGAAAAATTACAACACCCCGAATGACTAAGTTGGGAATGGAGAATTAAGTGTAATTTGCTAGCATAGGACCATCTCTCAAGTTGTGGGACTTGCGAACTTGAGATGGTCCTCTGGAGAAGGCTAGCTTCCTCTACCTAATCTTAATGCTAAACTACTCCTATAAGGGAAAATGTAGCTAACTAATCCTAAACTAACCATCCAAGGAACCAGGGGAGAGAGAGAGGGTTAGAAAGACAAAAAAATAAGATAAGGGTGGTGATAACACCAAGAAAAGGGGTGAGATACTCTGCTTGAGGGAGAATGGAAGGAAGATGGAGTTGAGAGAGGCCAGACAGTGTGACACAAACCCAAATCCCAACTCGCCATCAAATCTCCATGAAACACAACCTCATGAACCTACAAATGAGAGAAGCATGCACAAAATACAACAACACAATGGAGAGGCAAGAGAAACACAATAAAAATGAGCTAGGGTTGAAGAAACACCACAAAACATGATTTTTATTGCTTCAAAACATGCATAGACCATTTACATATGATGCACAAAGGCATAATTACATTACAGGCCCAAGAGAAGGCTCGCACTCAAATGGAGTTGAGGGAAAAAAATTCAAGAGTTTTCCCAAACTCTTAGAATATCTTGCCTCAAAATGTGGCAAATTTTACAATATATAGAGGAAGATCCTCAAAATTACCTCACCAACCAACAAATTTCTTTAAAGAGGTATGGGAGGCCATACAATTTGCTAATTTTCTTACACGATCAGTCATGGCACCATACCTCATTAAATGGGTAGTTGAACAACATGTCCTGCTCCCATTAATGCCTGGTTCATTCCTACACTTGGCGATTGCACAAATTTTTAGTGCCATCTTGTTACATAAATGCAACCAACTGGTAACATGCTTTTCCCGCTACCGGTCGGTGGTAGCTTAAAAAATCCAATCGATCGGTAGCATCCGTAAAAATGCTACCAGTGACCTTATTGTCGCTTGACTACATTCTATTGTTGCCTTTGTGCAGCCGGTCAGTAGCACCAAAAATGCCACCATGCTGGTAGCATTTAAAACTATTACCGAACCACCACTACCCTACTACCAACCGGTAGAATCCGTACATGCTACCGATAACTTTGTGTTGTTTTCCCTATGACTTGTTGTTATCCATGCTACCGGTTGGTAGCATCCGCACTTGATACCAACCGGTAGCATTTTACATGCTACTTAGTTGGTAGCATCTATGATGCTACCGACAAGCATTTTACCACCAATTTTTCCCTCTACCGAGTTCACCAAAAAAACTCATACCTTCACCGCCCGACTTGCCATACAACTCGTACTAGCTTGGTTCTCCACGGTGAGCTAATTCTCGGTCAAACCATCTTGAGTTGTCCATATCTCCGATCTCTAGGGCTATATTGTGATCATCTGCACGTCCCATATTTTGAATGGCTAAGTCTGTTTATAATGAATTTATTATCACCAAATCACTCCACCCCTCAAATGGCCAAAATGTTCTTCGGGACGTTCGGTGTGATTGAGACACATGGGACCACCTCTCAAGATGTGGGACTTGGGCTCAAGGTGAACCTCCGGAGAAGGCCGGCTTCCTTTTCCTAAACTAAGTGTTGTACTACTCCTAGTGTAATAAAATGACTACCTAGTCCTAGGCTAACATTTTCATGGGTCTTAGGGAAAGAGATTTTGCAGAAATGAGACTATACTAGGGATGGTGATGCACCAAATAAAGGGATGTTTAATCTCTGGAAGGGTTAATGTGGGTAGGATGCTTGCATCATTGGCCACCTTCACCTATTGCAACTTGGAAAGGGTACAAAATACCACAGAGACTGCATACGTTCCTTCGTTAAACTTGAGCATACATAAGAGAGAGATCAAATTTGATTCAAATACACAGTTATTATGAGGAAAGAACACATGCACATGTTAAACATCCATTTCACTGACTATGAATAATGATAATACAAATTTTAACATAGAAGGAAAATAAGATTCTCACAACTGAAATAAAAGATAATCACATTACTCCCTCACAACATGAAATAGATAATTTGAAATAAAGGTAAGCTAACCACTCACACTAAGGAATCATACATTCACAAAGTAAGTATTGATTAACCATCTAACACAATAAATCATATTTCTAATAGCAAGGTATAACTCTGAATATAATTAAAATGTTTTTAAATCTCTAAAGCACTCTTCCAAGCTTGAAGAGAAACTTCACACCAAAATGATTTGTATCTTATGTTCTCCCCAATACTTCATGCATTCAACTATTTATAAGTTCTTAGGTTGAGCCATTATAGTTGGGCCCTTAACTAACATTTTACTAAAAATAGAAATGTCATTAAATTAAGGGAACATGCTCCCATAAAAATAGCAAGTTTGTTGCAAGGGTTTGACTCAGTCAACCCTACAACTTTGACCGATCTGGAGCTTAGATTTTTCTTTTCATGGCCGCTCATCTTTGGCCTGGTTCAGCTACACCTTCCTCTTCTATAGGTTTTTTTGTTCACCTTCCCATGCATCCATTCGATGCTTATACTCGATGAAGCACTTGATGATCCCCTAAATTTCTTCATCTCTAGGTCCACATGCGTAGTGATTCACAACATCTGTTGTCTTGATCTCTTTTGTGATCTTGGTTGGCACTCTTCAAAGTTTACTCACAACTTTCTTCAGCCTCCCTATGAAATTTTGGCACAAGACCAATCGGTCAATGGAGTCACTGCTGAAATTTTTGGTGACCTCATCGTCACGCTTCACCAAATCCTTGAAATTTTCCTTAATTTGATCCTCTAGGAGAGTGTCGATGTTTTCATTGAAAATTTACAATTAGCAACATCAAACTCTTCTGAGATATCATTCAAGGCATCCGTGATCTCCATTCATTTATCATCCAATTTCTTAATTAAATCTTACAACACTTGGCACCGGAATTCCATGGCCTTTTGATATTCAAATAACTTTGAGGCATCATCGATCACCTCTTCTTAAAGGAGAAAGTCTGGGTCTACTTCTCTTATTTTGCTCCATGTTGCCAGATTCAAATTCAAGTTGTTATTATCCTTAGAAAATGCTTCATCCATTTTGTAAATAGTAGTTCTCCCATCCTGTAAATCATTGTATATCCCGACAACTTCTTTGATTAAAGGATTAGCTTCATGCAAAATGCATTCCATCCATTCATTCACCGATCTCCCTTTCTAGCCTAGCTTTTCGATCTCATGATAAGAAATGTCATTGATGGTAGATGAAATTTTCATAGCTATAGTAGTTGAGACTTCGGTAGATGGAGTTGGTTGGGTTACTTTGCATAACAATGCAGTGAGTTGTTCGACCTTGAGTTTGAGCTCATATTTTGTAGCCTTATCTTTGTCATATTTTTCCAGCAGAGCCCCAAGAGTAGTGTGCACATCTTGTTTGGCTCCTTCGTGAGTAGATTTTCCCAATGAAAATCTAGAGATCTGATAATATGTCATTGTAATTGTTTCCTTATTTTTTCCCTCAATGGGAGTAGCAACCTCTACAATTCGCTCCCAGATGGATTCATTGTCAAACTTGAAATAGTCCTTGGCCTCTTGGCTGTCTTTTGGGCGTATGTTCCAATATACTGAGATCTATGACATCTCCTAGAGGCACCTTCTTCTTCTACTTTGGAGTCTATCTAAACAACCATTCTGGGATGGCTAATGTTGATGAAGATGGAACAGTAGATCATATACCTGAAACATTAGTCATGACAAGAGCACTAGAAACATTAGTTGGCATTTGGGTAGAAGTGGCAATGATGGACGGGGTGGATGTAAGGACAGCCATAGGAGTTGATAGAATGATGTTAGGGGATGAGATGGAAGGAAATGGAAGTGTTAAGGGAAGTGAAGAAGAAATGGGTGACCCGATAGTTTCTCCAGCTGAGAGAACTGGAAGGGATGAGAATACCTGGGCCATAGAAGGAGATGGGAAGGAAGAAATGATTATGGAGGTGGAAGGAACTGATATTGGAAGTGACAATGGAAGAGGAGGAAGAGATGATGGATCTTGTGAGATACTAGGAGAGTCACTGACTTCAACCACTTATGTCACAGGTGTTGTAGGAGACATGGCCTTAGAAATAGAAGCCTTGGAGAGAGATGAGCCACCAACAACAAATGAAATATTTTTAGAATTATATGGGTTTTTGGGTTGACCTTTTTCCCTTTATGGGTGTTGATTGGCTTATAGTTGGTGGGGCCTTTATATTTATAGGTTGCTCTGCTCCCTTGGGTGAGATTCCCAAGGTAACTAACTAGTTGTAAGTTCTCTACAAAATGGGCCTTGCCCTCTCCTTTGTATTACAACATTCCTCTACATACTAATCAATCCATGGAAATGGTTGATTGGCAATATTATCATTTTTATATGCCACATCCAAAACCTCATCATTATCTTTCATATCTTTTGGAACATCAGCTATACCAAACTGTCGAACTTCATCCAAGGTCAACCTCTCATAATCCCTTTATTTGTTAGAGTAGGTATTTACCTTAGCTCATGTTCACCTAGGTACATTATTTTCCTTTATTGTATTTATCCTCACCCACTTATGTGTGTGGATGTTTCTTTTTATTTATTTAGATATTAGGAGATATTATCTAGTTGTTAGGTATAGTTCTTTCCTTGATCTATGGTATTGACTAGTTTTTTTCCTAGATCTATGGTATTGACTAGGTTCTTGATGTCTAGTTCTCTCATAAATCTATGAACTTGACTAGTTCTTTGACGACTCGTTTTTTCCATGATTTATGGCTTGATCTACAACCTTAACTAGTTCTTAGATTGGTATTCCTTGCCTATATAAGCAAGGCCCATTCTCATTGTATTTCATTGAGTTCCATAATAATATATGATATTGCTACTCATTTGTTTGCAAAGGTTTATGTAAAGTTATTCTAGCAAATTGCTTTCATCTTATTAATCATGATGTTTGATTAGCATCTGTGTTCTTGGCTTGGCATGATTTGGTTATCGTTCCTTTTATGGTATCAGAGCAAGAGATTGCTATTGACATTCATCTGTAAGTTTTATTTTGCAAATAAATTCTTTATATATTCATATATTTGGGATTTACTCGTATTTTGTTGTTGTGTGCATTTTTATGTAAAACAGAGGCTTCCATTAGATCCGGAAGGCAAGCAAAGCTTGTTATTCCTACTAGTAGGTGCTTAACTCCAGCCCCCTTTCATTTTATTTGTGTCGTGAAGTCAAGAGCATTTTATTCTATTTTAGTGGAAACTAAAATAAATAGTAGAGCATATTATTAGAAAACTTGTATCTTTTAATTGGTAACTCTGTTTTGAGTGCCATTTTTGCAAAAGTACATGTTTTTTATGCTCTTTCCATTGGAAATATTTTTTTCAGAATCACACTATAATTATAAAGTGTCATATTGTAACACACACTCATTATAAAGTGCCAAAATGGGGGCTCTTGTTGCATTGTTTAGGGGTCTTGTTGCATTTCTTTTGGTGATTTTTTGAGGATGGAATCTTTATCTACTTCTGCATTAGATCGTGTTAAGCCATTAACAACACATAATTACCACACATGGAAACCAAGAATGGAAACAATAATTAAGCGGAAAGGATTATGAGCTTTAACTTCTTCAGAACCAGTGTTCACTAGAGAATATGAGAAATTTCAGTACTAGTGCAAATTTGATGAGTGTATGGTTTTGATAGGAACTTATGTAAGTGAGTATTTTATTTCATTTGGAAAAGTGTGACTCTCCTTTCAAAATATAGGAGAAATTAGAGGATTTATTTGGTAAGGTGGATCATATGAGAGCCATGCAACTTGAAATTGAGATCACCTCTCTTAATCATAAATATTTTCCAACAATTATAGAATATCTAACCAAGTTCAAGCATTTGTTGACACAATTGAAGGGGATTGGAAGAGATAAGAAAGATGAATAGTGTGTTTACTTAATTCTATCCAAGTTAAGAGGACCATTCCAAATTTTTGCTTCTACCTTTTTCTCTAGCATGGATCCCTTAGGTGACACCTTCAAAATGCCTAACTTAGAAACATTTTGTGAAAGACTTACTAGGGAACAATCCAAATTATCTCACCTTGAGTCTTCCACCTCTAAAAAGGCATTAGTTGCATCTAATCTTAAGGGTAAAGGAAAACCAAATAGTAAAACCAAATCCACACCTTCTCCATCTCAAAATGCTCTAAACCCAAATAAAACAATTCAAAACCCAAGGAGTCTTCTAAATCCAAGAATAAGTCTAGTCGTTCATGCTCTTTTTGTGAGAGTAGTAATCATGAAGAAAATAGGTGTTATAAGCGAATGCAAGCCTTAGAGGATGCAGTCAAGAAACAAAAAATTTCTATCTCCACTCCACCTCCTTCTAATTAGCATAGAAAATCACTTAATGTTGCTGGAATATCTCATTCACCACTTACAGACTATTGGGTTATAGATTCTGGTGCTTCTCATCACATGACTTCTTCCAAGGAGTCTTTTGTTTCTCTAGGTTTGAGTTCTACTTCCAAAATTGAGGTTGGAGATTCTTCCTTTCTTTCTATTGAGGAAAAGGTGATATACAACTTGATGGTGGAAATATCCAAGATGTACTATATGTTCCTAACATCACTACAAATTTGCTTTCTATATATCAAATTTTTCATTCTAGTCAAGGGAAAATAGTGACTTTTACACCACATGGGGTAGAAGTAAGAACTTTGTTAGAGCCTTATTCACTTGTTGCTAAGGGTATTGTTGATCATAGTTCAAGACTATATCACTTTGAGGGTTTTGATGACACTTCTTCTATAGGGACAAGATTGGTTTCTCATTCAGATTCAGAGAGTAAGCTTTGGCATGAAAGATTTGGACATCTCAATTATAGATATTTGAAGGAGTTGAGCACTCATGGTATGGTAGATGGTCTTCCTAGAGTTTCTTGTCTTGAGGGAGTTTGTCATGGTTGTGCATTAGGGAAACAACACCAAGATCCTTTTCCTAAAAATTTGTCTAAGAGAGCTTCTTCACCACTTGAGCTTGTGCATAGTGACTTGATGGTTTTTCCTACCCCATCTTTCAATGGAGCTAAGTATGCACTTACATTTATTGATAATTTCTTGAGGTGTACTTGGGTTTATTTTCTCAAGTACAAAAGTGATGTTTTTCACACTTCAAATTCTTCAAGGCTTTGGTTGAGAAACAATCTTCTAGTAGCATAAAGAACCTTCACACTGATAATGGGGGGAGTACTTCAGCAATGAGTTTTCTGAATTTTTGGCAACTCAAGGCATTATTCACCAGCATTTTGTTCCTCATACTCCACAACAGAATGGATTAGCAGAAAGGAAGAATAGAAATTTGAAGGAAATGGCTAACTGTATGATGCATTCTAGAGATATACCTCTTATCTATTAGGCAGAAGTAGTTAATTGTGCTAACTATATTTAGAATTGCACACCACACAGAGCACTTGAGCATTTGACTCCAGAGGAAGCTTGGTCCAACACTAAGTCAGATGTCTCATTTTTTCGAGTCTTTGGGAGCCATGCTTGGGCCTTTGTGCCAAAGAAGAAAAGGAAAGATTTGGATAAGAAGAGTAAACCCTTGATCTTTGTAGGGTATTGTGAGGATATGAGAGCTTATCATCTTTTAGATCTTGATACACATGATGTTCTTTTCGAACACATGTTTGGTTTGATGAGCGTTTCACTCCTCATGATTCTTCATCTTCTTCCATTCCTTCTTATTCTTCATCTCATCTTGAGGATCCTTTCTTTGAGGAGATTGATAAGGAGGTTATAGATGCCATTGAGGATCCTATTCCCACTGATGTTGTCAATATGCCTAAGTGGGCTCATACTATAGTTTTTGAGGTAGCACCTTTCATAGAGGATCTTCCACCCACTAGGCATCATCACGCACATTCTACAGGTTTTAGACTTTTGTTTCAGGTAGTTTTGAGGATCCACAGTATTTTTCAAAGGCTCATGGGATACCAAAGTGGGATGATGCGATGGCAACTGAGTATTCTTCTTTGATGAAGAATCATACTTGGGATTTGGTATCTCTTCCTAAAGGAAGAAAGATGGTTAGGTGTAAGTGGGTATACCAAACCAAATACACAAAGTTGATGGGTCCATTGACAAGTATAAGGCTCATCTTGTTGCAAAGGGTTTTTCACAAGTTGAAGGTATTGATTACCGATACTTTTGCACTCATTGCCAAGATGGATTATGTACGCCTTGTACTTGTTATTGCTGCATCATAAGCCCGTATACCAGATGGACGTGAAGAGTGCCTTCTTACATGGAGATCTACAAGAGGAAATATATATGGAGCATCCGACTAGATTTGTTCAGGATTCTTCTCTTGTTTGTCGGCTCGAAGGTCTCTCTACGGTCTCAAACAAGCCCCTCGGGCTTGGTATGAGAAGATGGATTCTTTTCTTCTATCTACTAGTTTTGTTCATTACCACTCTAATCATACAGTGTATCTCTAGCATGTCGGTGAGGATATTGTGATACTTGTCTTGTATGTTGATGATCTATTACTTACTGGCAGCTCTTCTTCCCACATTCAAAGTATTCAGAGGGCTCTTTCTACATAGTTTGACATGATAGATCTTGGGCTATTGCATTATTTCCTTGGTTTACAGATTTCTTAGATAGATTCAGGGATTCATTTGAGTTAGCAAAATTACACCCATGATCTTCTTAAGTGCTTTGATATGGCTGATTGCAAGCCAAGTCCATCTCCTTTTCAGTCTGGAGTTACTCTTACATCCACATGTACCACACCACTTTGTGATCCTACATTGTATAGGCAGTTGGTTAGGAGTCTCATGTACTTGACCCATACTCACCCTAATATTTCATTTGCAGTAGGGCTTGTATCTCGGTTTGCACATTCTCCTCATAGTAGTCATTGGTAGGCTGCTAAAAGGATTTTGCACTATTTGCATGGCACTTCCCACTTTGGCCTACACTACACTAGGGGCTCTACTCAGTTGGTTGGGTATACAGATTCAGATTGGACAGGTTCTATTGATGACAGGAATTCCACTTCTGGCTATCTTTTCTATCTTGGTTCTTCTCCAGTTGTTTGGGCATGCAAAAGCAACAAGCTATTGCACTTTCATCTTCCGAGGCGAGTACGGGGTGGCAAAGCAGATTATAGCGAGTCAATAGATTCATTGGCTTTGCGATTATTGTGAGTTTGATTCCCATAGGATTCATTGATTGTACTTTGGTGTGACAACCAAAGTGCAATTCACATTTCTCGCAACCTAGTTGAGCACCAAAGAAACCAAGCATATTGAGATACACATCCATTTCATTCGTCAAGCACATTCAGGATGGAGTTCTTTGTTTGGAGTACATTTCGACTTAGCAGTAGGTTGCGGACATCTTTACGAAGCCTTTTGCATCACCTCGCTACCTTGAGTTACATGGAATGCTTGGGGTTTCGGAAGTTGTTCTTGGGGGTGTTCGTGAGAACATCTTCCTTCTTCTTCCTTCTTCTTTCTCTTTCCTTGTAGCAAGATTCTTTCCTTCTTTTGGTTCGAGATTTCTTCATGGATATATTGTACATGAGTACCTCAAAGTAGGCCTAGTTGTCGGGACTCATACTGTGGACATGTCACTTCTATTTTAGCCCCTAGCTTCACTTGAGGGAGGGTGTTAGAGTAGTTATTTACCTTAGCTCATGTTCACCCAAGTGCATTATTTACCTTTATTATATTTATCCCCACCCACTTATGTGTGTGGATATTTCTTTTTATTTATTTAGATATTAGGAGATATTATCTAGTTGTTAGGTATAGTTCTTTCCTTGATCTATGGTATTGACTAGTTCTTTCCTAGATCTATGGTATTGACTAGATCCTTGATGTCTAGTTCTCTCATAAATCTATGGACTTGACTAGTTCTTTCCATAATTTATGGCTTGATCTACGACCTTGACTGGTTCTTAGATTGTTATTTCTTACCTATATAAGCAAGGCCCATTCTCATTGTATTTCATTGAGTTCCATAATAATATATGATATTGCTGCTCATTTGTTTGCAAAGGTTTATGTAAAGTTATTATGGTAAATTACTTTCATCTTATTGATCGTGATGTTTGATTAGCATCTGTGTTCTTGGCTTGGCACGATCTAGTTATCATTCCTTTTATTATCGGATGATGTATTCATCCCGACAATGAATCTAGATATCCTCCAATTGGGGCACATGGGCACTGGACCGACCTGTTTCACTGAATTTACCCCAATAATCAAAGTTGGTCTGTGGATGAAAGGTTCGCAAGGTTACTTCAGCCATTTCTGCATCCACATTTTTGGCCTTATGAATATTCGAGTAGGTGTATCTGCTAATTAAAATAGGGAAATGCATTCCCACTTTGTGGCGTTTGTTCTGAATTTGATGATAATCCAACAATTGTTGAACCAATTCAAGTAGAACCCATTTATTAGTAGGACATCTTGGCAATTTGTTGGGAGCACCTACGAAGCCTGGAATCCGAATGTAAGTAAATGTGGGGAATTGTAAATAGATGGCTCCCCACTCACACACTTCTTTGAAGGCTTCATCGAGAAATCCTTCGATTGTATAACTCCTTATCAAAATGGTAGAGGATAACCATAAAGAAGGCATCATTGACCCTATGAAAATTCCTGCTCCCTTCATTCAGTGTGAGTTGAGGATAGAAATCATAGATTTGGGAGGTGTTGCGAATACCTTTAGTATTCAACCCAGAGAAATATCCCATAGCAGCGGCCGCATAAACCAAGAAGGATGTCATATAGAAACTCTTTGTGGAAAGCACTTTGCTCAATTGATAGAAAATGGAGCTACTGATATGCTCCCCCATCGGATAAATTCCTTATTTTTCTTGATGGTAGCGATGTACAAGAACATCCATTCCTAGAATTCCTTTGCAGAGGAAGACCTGAAATTTTGCTTAATAGCACAATGATGTCATTGACCTCCTGAATGAAGTCTTCCCTATACATGGTCTTTGGTAATTTAGCGACATTCTTGGCCAAATAGATTTTCATCATGACTTTCATGCAAACTTCCACCCCCTTGTCCCAATGTTCTATTGTTGACTCTAGTGAAATGGTTGCGTAGTCTTCAACATCAAGAAGTTTGAGCAGATCTTTGAAAAATTCTAGGTCCAAATGGATTACCACCTTATCATCAACATCTTTAACCGTCATAGATTCCTCATCAAAGTGCGTTACTGCGGCTAAAATGAACTTTAGGCAATGCATGGATGTGGGAAAACCTAGTATGAAGGACAAGCCCACTATCGTATATGGCCTGCATCCATGGTTTCTTGTTTGGAGCCTTTACTCTTTTCAGAAATCCATAAAATCAATTTGCCCTAGGTCGGTGTCTCCTATATTTCCCAAGTCAAAAGATAAGCAGGAGTGAGGAGTAACTCTGAGAAATGAATACCTAATCTTTTCTTTTCCCATTAACGTGGAAGTAGACATCAAATTATGAGTTTGAATTATTGAAGAAGAGAAATCAGAAAATCTAAAAATCTTCAACCTATGAAAATCCAAAAATTAGAAACCCAAAGTGGAAACCTCGAAACTCCAAAGTGGAAAACTCAAATAGAAGAGTACAAAATTCTAAAACTCGACTTTTTGAAAGCCTATCTTCCGAAAACTGAAAAGAAAAACTTTGAAATTTCGAAAAAGAAAGTTCCAAAGGAAAAAGTTTTGAAGTTCAAAGTAAAAATTCTGAAGTTAAAACCTCCGAAATGCACAGTTCCCAATAACTAAAAAGCTCCAAAAACCTAAAAACAAGAGTTCTGAAGTTCCGAAAACAAAATTTTTGAAAATCGACTTCCAAAATCCCAAAGTGAAAATCCCCCAAAAGGTGACTTCTGAAATCCCAAAACAAGAGTTCCAAAATTCCAAAAAGAAGACCTCTGAAGTAGTGACGAACTACCAAATCTCTAAAATCTGGGAAGAAGGTTTTCCGAACAACGCTAATCTCTCGAATCCTGAAAAATAAGAAGTGCTAAGAGGGAGAATTGGAAAACTCGAGAAGATCCTTTCAAAACTTTGAATGCCTATGGAAACTCAAAATGTAGAAACATGGTGGGCAATGAATTTGTCGTTTTAAAAGGTACACAGAGGAGGAACAACAGGAGAAGAATAAACAAAGAGGAAAAAAATAAAATATCTTAAACCAAAAGGAAAATAACCAAGTTAAAATACCTTGAAAATGACACCAGAAGTACAAGAAAACAAAATGTTAGAGCAAAGTATTAGGTGAAAATGACAAGTGGAAATGTGAGTTTAAATAGGAAACCCGATATTAATGGTGAAATTTTGATCCGTATGGAGGTAGGTGAAAAATTAATTACATGAAGGACTCCAAAATCTGAAACCTGAAATCCTGAAATTCCAAAATTTTGGAATTTTAGGGTTTCAGATTTTGAGATTTGGAGATGAAAACGTAAAATGACAATTAATTTTCTAAAACTGAAAACCCGAAAGTCCAAAATTTTGGACTTTCGGACTTCGGAAATCTGAAAATGAAAACTCAAAAATGACCCGAAGAGTTTGAAACCTAAAAGCCCGAAAGTCTAAAATTTTGGACTTTCAAACTTCGGAAGTCCGAAGGAGATTTTACCGAAAGTATAACCAAAACTTGAAAGCCTGAAAGTCTGAAATTTCAGACTTTTAGGGTTTCAGACTTCGGAACTCGGATAAAATTGCATATCATTAAGCAAAAAACTCCAAACCCAAAAAGCCTAAAAGTCTGAAATTTCAGAATTTTAGGTTTTCAGACTTCGGAATTTTGAAAACATACTTTCAAGACTCGCACCATTAAACTCCTGCAAAACACTTCTATACAAAGGATTTTCTCAAAAAAAAAATCTGACTACTTTCGACATCCTCTTCTCAAGGTAGATTAAAATGTTAACGAGAATTAGCCAAATTAACTCGAGGAGTAAATTTGGGATAACACCACTGTAGATTGTCATTTCCTAGGCACCCTTCAAGCCCATTTTCTTTTCTTTCTCACATTTTCTAAATAATCAAGATGATCAAATTTTTTTTGCTTGATTTGTTTATTAATAAATTGTATAAGTTTTTTTTTTCTATTTCATGCATGTTATTACCCATTCTCAAGCTAGGAAAACACAACAATCTACCTCATCTAACAACATCCCCACTTCTAACAATCTTTCCCAACAAGCTTTTGCATTTGTCACCGCTTCTTCTACACCTATGATCACCATGCCTTTGGTCTCCCAACCCCTTGTTTCTATGGTCTCTCTTCATGAAGCCCATATCATCCAAAATTATCCTCATCTTGAAACCAATCCTTCTACCTCTCATCATTCCATTCCCTTTAAACCATCTACGCCCCCATCTGCTACTCCTTTAGAGACTCTTGGACCTCCTACCATCCCTCGTGGATGCTCAGAGTTTCAAGAACTCCTTGATGTTAATCCTATCTCCCTTTATGATTATCTAGTTTATAAATCCACCATGATCCCTCAATCCCATCAAACCACTCAATTGGTGGCGCCCATTCCACCCAACTTACCTCACACCACCCCCACATATTTTATCCCCATTACTTCTTCGTTCATTATTGTCACTAGTGCCCCTATTCAAACCTATCAAGAATCTACTCAAACCCATCAACCTCCACTCCAAGGTATCATTCAATCATCCCACATGCACATCCCAACTCATACCATACAAAACCAATCTAATATCCCCATCTCTCAACATCCAACCCATTCTCATCGATCTCATTTTATCCCCTGTCTCCTAACAACCACCTATCTCCCAACCTATTCACCACAACCATTTAACTACATCCCCCTTATCAAACACTTCCCCTAACACCCACACATCCTCAAACATATAAACAATATCAATAACCTAATCCATCTACCTCATATGCATTACAATCTCATCCTTCAACTTCTCAACACCATCTATCTAACAATCCCTTATAGGAACTATTGAGTAGAATGGCTAATCTTGAAACCGCTACCTTGGGATCAAAACCACATTCTCGTATGAACAAATTTGTAATGAATATCAATCCATTCATTCCCATAAAGCCTTATCCTCCTCACTAGGAGCTTCCAAAAATTTGTAAGTTTAATATCAAAGAGGACCCACAACAACACCTTCACACTTTTAGACATTTATGTTACCTCATCACCCATAATCAAGACCTTATGCTTATCACATTCCCCATGTCATTAGTGGGACATGCGTTTGGATTGGTACAATGGAATCCCATAACATTCATTATGCTCCTTCACCCAACTTTCGTAACTATTTTAGAACACTTGTTAATCATTATCATGCACAAGATAGCTATCACAAACCTCTATGCCATTAGACAGATCAATGAAGAATCTATGGCATATTTTTTCGCATGATGGCATGACATCATTAACCAACTATCATTCTCCCTTACACAAAATAAGCTTATTGAACTCTTCTCACATTCTTGTGCGAAGCATATCTCATCTACCCTTCAAATTAAATCATTATAAACCTTTGAGAAGGCTTTTACTATGGCTCGTAAACTCAAACTTCGTGCCCTTGAGAAAGTCCAACTCAAACTTCAATCAAATAAGCCCACACCCAAACTTTATAATCCTTCCATGCATGGTGACAAATATAAGAATACCATTGACTCCATTGAGGTCAAATCTTCCACGGAGCCCCCATAAAGAGCTCCTAGACCAACTCCCAATTGCACTCCCCTTAGAGAGAGTCATACAACTCTATCTTCAACAAGTTGATGGTTATCCATCTCATCGAAATTGCCCCTATCAAACCCATTGATGACTTCGCAACTCAACCTAGTATAGTATCGCGAGGTTCATTATTATAAGTATCATCAAGTCCAAGGTCACGACATTGAGAAGTGTTGTTCCTTCAAAGATCTCATCCAATGACTTATAGATTATGGAGACCTCCAAATAGACAACCCTAATGCTCCACATAATTAGCCTCTTGACGTCTTCAAACAACCTTTTCCAAATCATCCACTAACTAATCAAACTCCACCCCCCACATCTCAAGCACCTAATGCTCACACAATCAATACCATAAATCAAGAACCCACATCATTACCTACATCCACCGCCTCATTATCTACTACATCTACCTCTATTTCAGATGTTTCTCCCTCATCTCGCAACCTCATTAGTATCCACACCTATTTCTACACCTATTGAATCTACACCAAATATATCTACAAAATCCTCATCCACATCAATCTCAACTATACCCTCTACCACATCCCAACCTATCACATTTGTTCCTTCACCTACAACTACCCCAACACCGCCTTGACATCTTCATCACACACACACCTACATATTTACCTACTTCCACATCAACTGCATCTACTATTGTGACCATACCTACATCAACATCTCAACATATACTCACATCTACACCATCCCTTGAAACATATACTATACAAAAGTCCTCACTCAACACAATCATAAATTATGATCTTGCCCCATCTACAAAACCAATCACCCCTACACCAACTAATTGTAAACCTACACAATCCACAACCCCTTTTGATCTCATCAAGCACATCATCCAATAACCACTTCCACCTACGATATCCACAACATCATCTGCATTATCTAGTTCTACTTTTAAATACCCCCATGTTGAAATCATCACCATTCATATCGAAGGTAAATCCTCACAACCAAAATCTAAAAACCTTGGCATACCTATTCAAAAGTCCCTCACACATCCACACAAAAATTTGGATCTCTCTCTTCCCAATTCTAACCCTCACAAGCAATCTAATTTCATGTCATCACTCTAAGGAGCATCTATGTCCCTCTTAAGACGAGGCCCTTCATCTAAGACACCCATCACCAACACATCCAAATCAAAATAATGTAACCCGCACAAAACCATTCACATCCCCAAATGTTAAATCACAATCTAAGTCATCTAAACCCCCTCTTAAGACTACACATGAATCACATACATCCATTTCTTCTTCCAAATATAAATTTGGATCAAAGGCTTCCATGAAGCCTCACTGAAGCAAACCATCCCTCTTATCTTTGTCCACCCTTCTCAACTCCACTTCATCTACAACCGCTTATCCAACAATCCCCATTGGGTCCTACATTGAAATATTTCATTTTTTACTCCAAGCCTCAGTAATCACCATTCCCCCTATCAAATATTTTGACCCATGTGGACAAAAACCATCATGGTTTGATCCTAGTGTTATTTTTGTTTACCATCACACCCCGAGGACATGACATCAAACATTATAAGGCCATCCAAGCTCTCATCCGTTATCTCATTAAAGAATATGATCTTCTCATCAAAGGGGGTCACCCTCTTCCATATTCTAATTCATCTATAACCAATCTCACTCCTCTATCTTGATCTTCATCCACCAAAATATCTAAGTCCCCACATTCATCCAGGGCCTTTGTTGTTATTTCTCCTCCCAATGTTACTTCTCCCAAGTACGGTCCTCTTTTTCTATCAATACTACACATATTACCAATCATTCTCACCTTCATGATCCTCCACTATATATCCAATCACAAACCAAAGTCATCATCACTACTCCTTCTAAAAAATCTACCCCATCTCCCTTAGAATCCATATTCACATCCAAATTACCTGATGATAAGTCTCTCGCCACCGGATGCACAGTATTTCACTAGCGGAGGTCCAATACCTCGCTCTTAATTTTCCCCACATAATGTATCTACATATCTCATGTACATCAATCCATCTTCATCTCCATCAAACAACCCCCGAACATGAATGGCATTGCGTTCCTTCCCCGACCTCTTTTAATCTCCACAATAACTCTAAGACTAGTCTATAGTCGGGATAGTTCCCTTCCTCTTAATCCCCAATATTGTCTCACCTAAATCCTATCTCGAATCTACTCGTTATCTCATCTTATCCAATCTACCTATCTATCACATCATTTCATCCTAAATCCACCTTTGTAGCCATATTATTGCCTCTCTCGAGGAACCATATATCATCCTCGGCCCACTTTTTTCCCATCTTTCTCTCACTACGACACATGTTTCCTCGCTCCCTAATTTTTGAAGGATAACGCATAATATTTTATCTCCTCTCATATATCTCACCTCATCTAACCTTATGCAAGCTATCATCTTATCCCATCCACTCACCCATCTAACAAACATCTCAAGGAACACGACTTTAACATCGGTGACCTTGTCCTTAAAGAAAACCAGGAGACGCCGCTACTCTAGAAAGGAGTCAACATAGAAATTTTTCTCCTTACTAGATTGGACCTTATATTATCATGCATAAGTACGGGTCTAGGCCTATCAATTGGCCTCCATTAATGGTAAACCAGAAACATAACCTCTTAACACATTACACTTGCGGCCTTTCTATTGTTAATATACTTACCAACGAGAACTTAGTTATCTAAGTGGTCATCCATCCATCATCAACCTCTTCCATATCTGATTGTAATGATTTGGAATCATGTGGTATACCATCACTTTTCTATCTACAACCTTGAATATGGGCACCCTAACTCTTATCATAGCATATTCCTTATGGATAGCTTCTTCCTTATTTGTGAGAACTCCGCAATCATTACATCCATCACCTTCTTATCTACCTACTAGAACCATGCTAAGGGTTCATGGGTGTCACTTGTACATTCTTCATCCCCTCCTAAGTGGTCTACCTAACTATCCCTAGCTCTTCCATACAAAATTCAAAATTCCATGGATGCTCATATTAAAAGTTATCTTATCCAAAAATAGACTATTCCCTCGAAGGAGAGTTGTTCATAAAGCAAAATTTTCTAAAGTATAGATTGATCCCTTGAAGGACAAATATCATGCATATCTTATCCTGCCATTTAAAAAGTAAAAATCCAAAATCCAAAAAGCAAACATCTAAATGTAGACCACTCCCTCAAAGGATTACTACCGTCCTATATCATGGTAGTAAAAGGCTTCCCACATTGATTAGCCTTCCAAATCTCTATAAGAAAAGAAAAATGTCAAAATTAAGTATCCCAAGAAATCTTCACACATTGATTAGCTTTCCCATCCTCTGCAAACTTCCTGCATTGATCAGTTTGTGCTATATTTCTTAGAGTTAGGGCATAGACCTAGGACTTCCACCTAAAGAGAACTCGCGCTTCCCGTATAAGCTACATCTTAAAACCTTTTTCATGTCTACAGTAGGTGTATAAGCACACCCTCCATCTTTCCCTTATGATCTTAAGTGTGACTAACTATCATTAGTTATGTGTTAACACTTGTCATTGGTCGCAAGTGCATTGGTTTTCCCCATTCTCTTTCACACTTCACCTTGATCCAGGTCAAGAGTGTCTATTCCACGTGTGCTCCTTCCTACGATGAAGTGTACACTTCTACATTTTGGGTTACCCTATCGAAGTAGCATTTTATCTTTCACATCTAATCCAATTCTATCTCATCTTACCAATCTTATAACTTTGTCATCGAATCTCATCTTGTCTTATCTCATCTCCTATTTATTTCCTCTTATCCATTTGTCTCATCTAATCGATTTCTCTCATTCATCCTGTCCATTTTATCTCATCTAATCTATTACCAAATCTAATCCAATCTGTCATATTTTTACTCACCTTATCAATCTTCTCTCATCCCATCTTATCAATTTGTCTTATCTCATCCAATCTATTGTCTTATCTCATCTTATTCATCCATCTTATCATGTCCATCATTCATTATTTTTTATCCAACCTATCTTGCCTATCCTTTAGAGTGGTGTGTCACCCATAGCACACCTTTCCTTGTTTTACATGGCTCGTTTTGCCATCTTTTTGTTATATCTATCTCATCAAGTATCCTTACTTGCATCTTACAGCTCGTTCTACGGCCATCTTTGTGTTCCCTCTCGAGGCACCATTATCTCATCTTAAGCCCACCATTGTGGCCATATTTTTCATCCTAGTCCTACCCAAATGCATATTTTTGCTTCCTCATATTTGAAGGATAGTGTATGCTCTTTTTCCCCCAACATTTTGTCAGGACCATTGTTTTAACCATCCTCAC
The DNA here is from genome assembly GCA_018340775.1 of Taxus wallichiana var. yunnanensis. Lineage (NCBI taxonomy): Eukaryota > Viridiplantae > Streptophyta > Pinopsida > Cupressales > Taxaceae > Taxus > Taxus wallichiana. The sequence goes on from CM031235.1 coordinate 373,117,036, forward strand.
ATTTATTTGTGCATATTCTTGATGTATGCCTTTGACCTATTGGTCCCATGGCTTGTACATCCATCTAAGTGGATTCCCATTAGATTCCCTCCATATTGCAGTGATCTTTGTTGACTCACAAGGTCCGTGGGCCATTAACGTCATCTCTATCACAAGCCATGCTATGTCCCTACCGATGTGTTTCCATGATCACCTCTATATTTTTATTTTTGTTATTTTATCCTTCCCCTTTGTTTTAGGCATCCTTTCTCTTCTTTTCTATTACTTTTTCCCTTTTTCATCCATCCATCTCTTTCAAACTCGTGATCAATTCTTCTTCATCATTAATCCCTAGTTTGAGGGGGAGTACCCTTGTCATCATTTCTTGTCTCCTCCCATCATCCTTCATCACTTCTAGTTTTTGTCTCATGGCTTGCCCAATGCAAACCACTCAACAAAAGGGGCAAATGTAGACACCAATTTTTAGTATCACTACCCTCACCCCACATTTGGTCTTTGTCATCTCTTCAAATACATGCCTCTCTTCCCTTTCGAATTTCCTTATTTCCTCCTAAATTCAATTTATCCCACCTATCATTATTTCTCATCATTAATCAAATCTTAATCATCACCTAATTTGTTTATCCTCCCTACAATTCCTTATTTTCCATGCTCAGGATCCCATTTAATGTTTTCACCCATCCATTTCCTTTATTTACTACTTTCCATCCCCACCTAGCCATTTATCTCCCCTAGAAAACCCTAATTTGTCCTTATCACCCAAAACCCTCATCTGCCCTCTTTAGGCCCATTTTGCCTTGAGTTAGGCATATTTCCATCGCCCAAATGGATGGATCTTCATAGTCACCGATGACCTACCCCAGGTCACCATTGACCCTATAATTCCGACCCTCCCTCTCCTTTTGTGAGGATAAAAATTTGAAGACTCTCATCTCTCTTACAATTTTACTTTGGTTTCTGTATATCTTTGTAGTTGTTATCATTATCTTAGAGCCATTCTTAGATATCTTGCATCCATCTTTGGATCTTTGAAGTCCTCTTTCCATCTCGGTATACTTAGATTTATCATCCCCACCTTTGTAACTATTGTCATCATCTTTTGTAGGTTCTGCGGTTGATGCATCCTATAATTGAGTGATACAAACCCAATAAAACCCTAAACATGTTAGCACATCACTCGGCCCTAAATTGAGCACTCACATGCGTAACGTGCAAAGGTACCAGGTCCCTCTTTAGGGTTTTTGTAGCAAGATGTTAGCATGATGGAGACTTAACATATATAGTTCTATTACTAGCTCATCATTCTACATGGCATACCAGATCTATATCTAAGGAAAAGCATAATTAATTACTAACCATGATGATATCAAAAACATACTAGATTCAGATACACATAGAACTAACACTAAGATTCAGCCAATGTCCTTTATTATATTCAATGCAATAAGTTTATAGAAGCTTTATTACAATATCGGTAGTATGTACGTAGTGCATTTAATAAACATATGTCTCGTATATCTCGATCCCCCTCTATTACGAGTTTACTACATATATATAAGGGTGGGGAATTGCCCTTTAGTGTTTATCCATTCCAAAAATAGGTCACATGTTATTACTTAGCACGTGCCATTACCAAAATAGCCACACATGCAAGTGCGCTAACAATAGACTACTACTAGCTAACTGACAGTAGAAGATCTATTTCCGGCCTGTGTCCATGCAAAGTGCTTCATATCCAATCCTCCAAAAATAGCCAATGAGTTGCGCACATGTCTTTGCCTCGTTTGTGTGCTCTGCACGCCATCTCTAAAAATAGACCTTTATGAGTGAAAACGGCTAAGTCTCGAAAAGCTGAACTTTTGTTCCATGCGCGTGTTCTCCCTATTCATTCGCACCTTTGAATATGACTCACTTCCCGTGTGGACTTCTTATGTGCTTTCTTTGTCAAGTATTCTTTGATCAACATTACCCCACACTAATTTCATTGTCGCTCTAACAATGGTCATCTCAAAAAAAAAATGAAGTAAAGAATAGAAGAATGAAAGAATGTTTTTACTCTAGTCTCTTCTTCACTGAACAACTAATTCAGGATATTCCTATTTTATTTCAGCCTCCAAGGTCTGCCACTCAACAAGTGCTTCCTCTTCTTTTTCTGGAATGTCACAGCAATGGACTCCAATTCATCCCTCGTAATCTCCCCTTTTTCATTTTACAAGACCAACACAATGTTGGACATTGTAGTCATCCTTCCCTCTAGTAAATCCATCTTCTACGCAATGAGCTTCCCAAGCTCTTCGGTCGAGTCTTGTGTGGTTCTTGTGTTGTTGTTAGGGCCTCACACTTCTGTTTAACCATTGATAATCTTTTTACATGGCCCAATGTTTTGTCCTTCATCGCTTTCTGGACCTCATTGTTCTCCTCTAGGGTTTTTATGTTGATGAGCACCTCTGGAGTTGTGCAGATGTTCAAGGCTTGGTCTAATTTCTTCATTCTTCTTGCAATGCTTGCAACATCCCTTCATAGGATGTAATCTTCTACATCACTGAAGCCTTCTCTCATTCTACCTCTTGTGTTGGATCCTTTAAAGGCGGCATGCGCAAAGGCTCATCTTCAAGTACTAGGTCCACCAACTTTCCTACATAGTGTATTACTGAAGGAAATGTCTATGGTACCTTTGGCTCCAAGTGTGGCCTAGCTCTTATGAAATTATCACCAATTTCCTCTGTGATGCTGATAAATACAACATTCTTTTTCTGTGCTAAGTCTCTCTCCTGCGTTAGGTGCACTATTTCCCCATCCTTAGTTTTGATCTCTTCCTAAGTGCCCTAATTGTGGCAGCCTTGTCCATATTCCACCTCGCCACCTCTATTGAGACTTTCACCAATGCATTACTCACCTATTCATCTGACATGACAATAGGCTTTACTGTCATGTGTCTATCTTGAGGTGTCTTTTTCAACCTCCGTGATACACATGACTCCTCACATACATCAAAATATGGCTCATCCATGTGTGTGTGCATGGACCATGATAACTACTTCCTCGTGTGCATTGTAGCCATATCTTCATCCATTAATTCCCAGCCATATAATTCATTTTGTGACAATGTGCTCTGGAAATGGGCGTGGATAATTTTACCTACGTCCTCTGCATAACCCATGGCTGGTGGAATGTGCTCACCACTTGTTTCCTCTAGACCAAGGATTCTTAGGAACTTGAGCTTCAGATTTGGAACTTGTGTTTTCATGTCTTGCATGCAGTCTCTGAAGTTGTCTCATCTGTTCCCTTTTCCTCCTCTTCTCCTTGCTTCATTTCTTCATCTTTCTATTCTACATTCTCTGGAGGTGTAGGAGAATTAGGCATGCTTTCCTCTGATTCTTCCACCTCCTCATTCAACTTTAGTTTCCTTCTCCTTTTCGTGGTTGTCTCTTTCTGTGGAGAGAGTCTAGGTGATTTGTGCATTGTTTGCAGAGTAGCACCTTGAGTCCTTGTTCTCCTAAACACCCACTTAAATTTGTGCTCTCCTTAGACTACATCCAATTCCTCATCATCACCCTCTTATGGTTAAGGTGGTGTAGTGGCGCACTCAACTTCATCCTTATTTGTAGGATGTCTTCTGCCTCTATGCTCCAAACCACCACTATCTTTGCACTCATCCTCCTCATCCTCCACTTCAATTGGCTTTGTGGGCTTAGGCACTGGGATGTTCTCCATCGTGTGCTTACCCTTTGGTGGTGCTTTGGAAGTGCGAACTCATCTTCCACATACTTGTTATTCTCTAACTTTGGCTTTAGTTGGAGGTACACCAGTGTTGCTCCAATATCTCCCACAACCAAACTTATTGGTTTAATGCTCAATACATCTGAAATGAGTCTTTCAATATATGCACCCCGCCCTGGATACACATATTTCTTCCTTAGTGTGTGGTAGTCGCAATCTACCTTATCTACATTGAATGTGAGTCACCGCACATCTGAGAACCTATGTACTAATGCCTGGAAGTACCTTGTTATGAAGGCATATGGTAACTTACACCAAGGGCTCCATGCTCCATCCTTCATGGCAAACTACGCTATATAGAAATGTTGGTATACAATGAACTGAATTGCCTTTCCAACCACTAAAGGCAAGTCTTTGGGGATGTGCCATTCTTCTTCAAAGGCCATGCGGAGCCTATCGTACCATTTCTCATCCCTTTGCTTGACCTATTCTATCATGGATCCCTCACACAAGTAATTTTTGAAGTGTTCTGCAGGTGACTTGTGTTCCATGGGATACTCCCATATCTTCTCCTTCAGTCCATCAGGTACTCTGATCTCCATGAACACCAGTGATAACAGAACAACTCCAAAGCTGATATTTCCTCCTGTGCACACTTCCTCAATGATAGTTTTTGCAATATACCATGAAATGTTGTAGACTACCCCTTCAGACATCTTTTTGGCAATGTGCAACCACATGGTGTTCACTTGTGACCACCTTTCCTAGTCATTTAGCTTTGTAACAAGATGTGTGGCTGCTTGCACCACTGGATACTTCTTCATTTTATCGATGTCCATGCTACGCAAACCCTTTATGTACCCCAACTCCTTTTTGGTCTCCAATATTGCATCCTTGTCTATTAGATCATCTCACAAATATTCTCTTGTGCCTTTCAAACCCATTACCATGGAGATGGGCGCATTTGAAATTCAGCCCGCATCCTGCAAAGTAGAAAAAATATTTTTGCACTCTACTAATGAGCCATTGGTACAAGGGATCATATTTCCCAAAGTAAGGGAGTTCATATAGTTGGTAAACTCCTATCTTCTGTAAGAGCTTCTCTCCAGCATCATCATACACCGGCATGTCTTTCGTTGTGCATTTATTTGTCTTCGTGTTCAACAAGGCATCAAGATTTTTCTTATTCTCTATGGTACGGTGATTGTACTCACTCACCTTGCTTCTTCTTATGTGAGAATCCCACTCCTAGCCTATGATAACCCCCTCATGGATATTGCATCTCTAAAAAATTACTTTGGGAGCCATCTCCTCTTCGACCACCTTCTTCTTTCCCTTCACTCCTATTGCAACTACTTTCTTGGGTGCCATTTCTACCTTACAATCCTTTGTAGATACTTGCCTCTTGAATTTTGCAATGTGTGAATCAAACCCTAGCTCGATTTAGCATGCCCTAGGTGAAATTACGTGCCTTTACTCCTCTTTGTCACCTTGCTTCATTCAAACCCTTTACCATCGGGGACACAAGCTCTTTCTGCACACATATCTCTTCGTCATGACTAGTTACCCACCTCTCACACCTCAATTCAATCACTCGAGATCTTCACATGTAACTCTTTTAAAAATACTCTTAATCGTAATGGTAAAAATGAATTCGCATCCTTTCCTTATATAGATTTTCAAATTTTTATGCATTCATTGCTTCTTCACCTACCAAATATCCTCTCATTAATTGACCAATTCCATACATTCTAGGCGTTACATCTTCGCACCTCAGCTATAACCTTCTAACGTGTCTTCTTACCCTTTGGTCATAGACTTACCCTCGGTGTGCTTCCTTGCACACTGAGTACCTAAATCACCGAAACTTCTACTTTGGTAGTTGTTATGGCCTCTGCTTACCTCACGTTATATTGTCCCTTCATTCATCTCTATCTTTGGTCACTTTTTAGAGGCAATCCTTTGAATTGAAGAGCACCCATAGCAGCTTATTCCTTTCACCTTTCAATTCCCACAATATTGTACCTGGATATTGACAACCACCCCACACTAAAAGTATGTGCAGTCCTCTATGCATAAACATGCTTCATGTAGTAATTAGCTTCATGCACGCAAGCATGCTTATTTCACAACACACCAACTAAATTGAAAAATCATAGCGACAAAGAAGGAAACACATTAAGGAAATACATAATTGAAAATCTAATCTAAAATGGCACATCGCTTATTACAAACACCAAGAAGACTTATTTATAGTAGGGCTTCAACATACTCTCGTTGAGTTAACCGGTAGTTGTGTTCCATCAAGTGCTTCTAACTGGAAAGCATTTGTTTCAAGGATGCAAGTGATAACATATGGCCCCAACAAATGTACCTTAAGTTTTCCTAGATGGCGCAAGAACTTAGAGTCATAGAGAAGTACCATTTATCCAATCTCAAACTTCTTATCATGTATGTTTCTGTCATGCCATGCTTTCTTCCTGGCCTTTTCTTGCTTCTGACTCCAATGTGTTATGGCTCATCACTCATCCAGTTGAATTATCTTTTCAATCTGTTCTTCTAAATATTTCTCATCAACTAGACCTCTAGTGCATGCAATACGCAAAGAAGGTAACATAAATTCCATAGGAAGAATAGCTTTTGCGCCAAACACTAACTGAAATGGTGTGGCTTTGTTCAACCTTTTATATGTTGTTTTATATGCCCAAAGTACTGCAGATACTTTATCATCCCAATCCTTTCTTCCAATATCACATATTTTTGTCAATGTGTGGCTCAAAATTTTGTTAAAAGCCTCAATAGTTCCATTTTCCTGAGGATGATAGGGTGTAGTCTTATGGTGTGCAATCATGAACTCATCCAATAAAATTCTGATTATCTCATTAAGAAAATGTGTGCCCCTATCACTGGTCAAACTCAAAGGACATCCATACCTTGTAATAATATGTTTCCATAGAAACAAAGTTGTTGTAGTCACTATACGAGTTCTTTGTAGGTGTTGTTTTTTCCCACCTTGTCAGATAATCTATGCAAGTTATAATGTAGCGTGATCTAGTTATGTGCACAAGTTGGTGAAATAGGACCCACAAAATCTATAGCCCATTTCTCAAATGGTTTTGCACTAGCAATAGGTCTCAAAGGCATTTCATCTCATTGACCTGGTCTTCCAAGACATTGACAATGATCACATGCCTTACAAAATTCCTTACAATCTTTATAGAGGGTCTCCCACCATAATCCAGCAAGTAGAATCTTGCACGTTGTGGCATCACCTACATAGTGGCCTCTTGTAATTCCACCATGAGCTTCTTCCATAATGCTCATACACTCATGTTCTAATACACAATGGCACAATATTTCATCCCGGCCCATTTTGTACAAGTCACCACTAATTAACATATAAGGTGCAGCACGTATAGCAAGTTGTTTCTTCTCCAAGGATTTCATTCCTTTTGGTGTCATCCCTGTGCATAAAAAGATAGCAATGTCCTCTAGTTCGATGGCACGTGTTGTAACTTGTATAATTGTGCATCTGGCATGGTATCCTCAATTACATGTGCTTCTTCTCCTAACTGTATTCTTGATAAATGGTCTGGTCAGAATTACTTTTTCCTAGTTTTACCACAACTATGAAATCAAACTCTTGAAATAGGAGCACCCATCAACATATGTACCCTTGTAAAACATGATTATTTACCAAATACTTCAGTGTCATGTGATCTGTATAAAATATGAATGGTGTAGCTAGTAGGTATTGGCAAAATTTATGCAACACATAGATCATTAACAAAGCTTTGCACTTTGTAGTTGTGTAATTGTTCTACAGGAGTTAGCTTTCTACTAGCAAAATAGATAGGATGATCTACAATACCTTCTCCATGTTGAGCCAACACCATGCCAATGGCCATGTTAGAGGTGTCAACATGTACATGAAATGGTTTTTCCCACAAAGGAAAATGCAGAATAGGCGTGGTAGTAAGTTTCTCCTTTAATGTCTCGAATGTGCGTTGTTGTTGTTCTCCCCAGTAGAACGTACCTTTCCCTTTCAAGTAACTCTTCTAAGGGTGTGGCAACTTTGGCATAGCCTTTGATAAAAATTTTGTAATATCCTATATGTCACAAAAATCCACACACCTCACTTTGACTGGTAGGCTCCCCTAGGCCTATAATGACCTCAACTTTTTTTGGATCAACCAACAAACCCTCCTTGCAGATTATGTGTCCTAAAAGTATCCCAAATGGTGTAGCAAATATACATTTCTTAACGTTTAAAGAGATACTCAACTACCTACACCGTTCAAACATCAAGCGCAGTTGTCACGGTGATCCTTAACTAATCCATACATCGTCCAATCGTCTAAATATACCTATAAGAAGTTGTGAATAAATTCCTTGAATGCTTGGACAACTATGCAAAAAAAATACAAGTGCATTTTTAGACCAAAGGGCATTACAATATAGGTGAAGCTACCCCATTCAGTAGTAAATGTAGTCTTCTCCTGATCCTCCTAGGCAATCCTAACCTGATGATACCCAGATAACCCATCTGTAAATGAATATATTTTGCACCCTACAACTCCTAGTATTTCCTTAGTGAATGATGTAGGGAATGGATTTGTTACACATGTAGCATTCAACTCCCTATAGTCCATGCATATTTTAATCTATCCATCCTTCTTGATATTGATCACCATTGGACTAACCCATTCTGACTCATCAAGGGGATTGATAATTCTAGACTTCAACATGTTATCAATCTCTTCTTTGACCTTTTCATGTAAATTGGGGTTCATTCTGTAAGGCCTCTTTCTAACTGGGTGTGCACCCTCTTTAAGCTTTATCTTCATCTCCCCTAACGATTCATGCATGCCTTTAAGTTCATGGTACCCCCTAGGAAATAGGTCCTGGTAGTCCCTTAGTAACTCTATGATTTTTTCCACTTCAAAGTCTGACCAATAATCTCCAATTATGGCTTCCTTAGGCTTTGTATCTGTTCCAATATTCACCCGCTTTGTCTTCATAGGTTCATGATAGGCATGTGTGGTCCTATCCACACTATCCAATACCTCATGCCTTCCTGTTAAATGGTTTACATCCAAATTATCTACTTCTTCGTCATCCACTAGGTAGACCATTTTTCCTTTCTCTTTCTCAAGGCAAGCGCGTTGAAGTAATGTTGCATCACCCCTAGTTACGTATCAAGATGCACTCCTAAGACCGCTTTATCTAATAATTCCTAGATGATTTCTTCATCCTTGGTACTATCCCCATAGTTAGGCACTTGATAAATTTCAATGCTTCTTCTATCGAGAGGTTTTGTAGAGAAGAAGTCAAATATTTGGGCGATTCTGCAATTAAATTCGCCAATTTACAATTTCTCTATGGAGTTCTACATATACATACTAAGCAAGTGTGTAGCCTTGTAAAGTGGAATAAAACTGATGCACCCATAGTGAAGGTGGTAAAGCTTCCTACCCTTATTTCAGAGTCTCTCACACTTCTAAACATGGTGTTGAATAGGTTGATCACCATGATAATTGCATATTTGTGTAGGTGCATTACTCCTAATAGACTATGCATCCTCCCACTTTGAATTAGTCCTTCTTTGGTTGGTTCAATCATCTCACGGAACTCGGATGGCGTGTACATAAATCCTATTGAGATATTCTTCACTTAAGGGCTCAACATAGGGTGCGCAGACTTTCCATCTCGTCAAAGGGATAATGACCCTTTCCTCTTTATTTTCAAAATTGATATAGCCTTTGTTGAATGAAGATCGGAATTATTTGTATAGCACCAAGGATGCCCTAATAGAGTGGGAAGCTATTTGATTCTCTACCAAAGGTTAAAACTTTAAAGTCTCCAGTGAACTTGGCTCCTTGTATGGTAATGGATGTATCTTTTAAAACTCCTATGAGAGTGGCTTGATGGGGTTCTCCCATTTTGTACCCACGCATCCAAGGTAAGAACATTGACTTCCGTGCTGTCAGATCAATCAAGTATATTACTCAACAACCACCTATCCACAACAAAGCATTCGAGTGATTTCGTTATCATAGTCTAGGCTATGAGGAGGGAGATTTACATGCGTATCTATAAATCTGGTCTCGTACTTGCACGCGAAGTGTTCCCTTTTAACCAACTCCCCAATAGTGGAATAATGTTCTCCTGGAAAACATTTTGCATACTTCTCTCAAGTCATCTATATCAATTTGGACCATCTCTGATGCTTTCTTCTACTCCTTTAAGTAATGTATCTCACCCTGAAGATTCCTTAGAACTTCCATGGTATCTTGATAAACCTCCTTCTGATAGGCAGGATCTGGGTACCATGCATGAAGAACCTCATCTTTAGTGATGGTAGGTTTCTGTTGTAATGCCTCCCTAACACGTGTTGCCTCAGCGTGGGTCGTGATCCTCACTTGTAGTGCCTCAGACTCTACTTCTATTTTGGGCATCCATTGATTGTCCACAACGCGTTGTATCCTAACCATCCCGATGCCTTTGTTTTCTTGTTTATGTTGCTTACTCAAATTCTCATATAAGTCTGGGCACTCTTCATAGCTATGGTTCTTTCCACAGAAAGAACATGCAATATTCTGAGGGCACTCACACCTACAATGGTCAGGAGATCCGCATGTATAACACGTTCCACTGAGGAGCTCACTTCTTCCACCACCACGGCCTCATCCTTGAATCCACCGTGGTATCCTCGACCTCTACCACAATTTGTCTTCAAAATGCCCTCATTCCTATCAAAGCATGCTTGATTATGTTCCTAGTCCTAATGCTCATTCTTTCCCTTAGAGTTATCTAAAACTCCTGTCATCGTACACCAATATCTATAACATCATGGATATGTCCAATCAGCTAGCAGTCCTCTATGTCATGAGTTGTGGACCTGCAGATTTTACAGTAGCTTGAAACGTTCTTCCTTATCATGCGTTCTAATAATGGGTAGCGGCTAACATCATGGTTTAAGTGGCATATCTCACAATCCATCAGTAATGAGCGTACTGTTATGCGAGGACAACTATCATTTGTGTGACCCTCTACTTCATAATATGTACACCAAATTCCTAAGCGCGATTCATGGGTTGAATTCACCAATCATTTCTCTAGTTGTTTTTCCATAGCTGCAATTTGTGCCTCTAAGAATGGGCTAACGCCAGTGTCAATACTCCCAACTACCTCAGCATGTATAGTTGATTCCAATGCCTCGCGTGGATCAATATATGTCTTATGTGACAACGCCCTCCTAAATGGTGTAATCAATCCCCCAAAAACCATTGTGCATGTTGGCTTGCATGAATATCATAGGAAAGTTTAGACAAAAGCATTTTAAAATAGGCATCATACTCACACACACTCTCAGTAGTGCCTTGCTTAATATCCTTGAGTGCACTTATACTCTTCTACTCAAATTCAGGGATATAAAACTCTTTTAAGAACACATCTTTCAATCTGGCGTAATCCACGTAAGTCCGATCGTGGTCAAACTTTTACTACCGATTATGCGCGCACCCTTGTAACATTCTAGCAAATTGGCTTGCCTTACGCTCAAAAGTTGTGATCCCTTTTACGCGCCATAATATTTCACACATATGCACATGTTTAGTAGCATCTTCTATGCCCCTATACTATGGAAGATGAAGAGACATTTCCATGTAAATATTATGGGGTTGGTGCAGACCTTGCCCACCTGATCCAAAACCTCATGTGTTTCCCTGCCTCCAGAACCTCTAGATCCACCTGAACTAGAACTTCCCATGCCTCATGATCCCAAATCGTAGCTTGAATAGGTCCTGTAAATGTACTCCCCGTGCTCCAATAGTAATACTATACCCGAACCCCTACGGTTCGTGCCAGAAGTAGTTCACTTAAGTGAATCCAACATTCGGCGCGCTCATATTCTGTGTGGACGATGCCCTTAAGAACACACCTCCAAATAACAATGAAGTCATTTACCCTGTCATTGATGTGATTTCTCTCTTACTTCCCACACTTGCTTGCTAATTACTTGTCATACTAGATACTAGAAAACCAAGCGCAAGGGCTAGGTTACCAGGTGGATTCAAATGCGCGCCGTGGCCCAAGTAGTTTCTGCTGGTGCAATTCATTGTGAGGCTAAGGGGGGATCCCTATCATGCTTTCTAAGATGGGGGAGTTCTTGATGCTTTGGCTCTATGTCTTCTACATGATACTCAAATCCTTCATGAGTCATCTCTCTCCTCAACGCCATACTTTATGTAATGATACATTACTTCTCTATCTCCCTCTTGCACGCCTTATTATACTTAAGCCACATTTCCTCTCTTTGCCTTTCTACCAATAGGTATGCCAACTTTCACCAATCTTGCTCCTACCCCCACACGTGGTGGGGTTTAGTTAGCCATTGGTTTACTCTCTAGATTCAAGGTTACCATTAGGATCTTGATTGCCAGAGGAATGCCTTGTAGGTAAGCTCCCCTTGGATATCGTAAAAACTAGAATTCAGCTACTTTTGGACACGAATAAGTGGAAATTGAGTATTCCAAGATATAACTATTCAAGACACCACAAAACCATGTATCCATAGCTCAAGTCCAAATCAGATCAGCATCATGAAGGGCCTGGAATTCTTCATGCATCTAGACAAATGCGCGATACCTCCAATTCCACTTAGATGCATAAGTAATTAGCCACTCGTACAATTCTACTAGAAAGATAGTGAAAAAGATCTCATATAAACTGTCATACATATTTTGTTCCCCCAACTCCATGCATTAAACTCAAATCCAGTGTTGAACCTATGTGCATATTCTTCCTCCAAATCATGTATCCACTCTTCAATACTTGCTAGAGTTAACTGGTACATCTTCATCATGAACCATCCTGAAAACAACTGAAAAAGAGGTCCCGGCAACGGAACAAATGATGTAGCCTAGAATTCATTGATACAAACCCAATAAAACCCTAGATGCGCTGGCACATCACTCATTAATCTAAGCGCTCACCTGAAGTGCGCGAAGGTACCAGGTCCCTCTTTAGGGTTGTTGTAGTAGGATGTTAGCATGATGGAGACTTAACATATATAGTTCTATTACTAGCTCATCATTCTATAGAGCATACCAGATCTATATCTAAGGAAAAGCATAATTAAGTACTAACCATGATGAGATCAAAAACATATTGGATTCAAATACACATAGAACTAACACTTAGATTTAGCCAATGTCCTTCATTATATTCAATGCAATAAGTTTACAAAAGCTTCATTACAATATCAGTAGTATGTATGCAGATTTATAACATATCTCTCGTATATCTCGATCCCCCTCTATTACAGTTTACTATATATAAATATATATAAAGGTGGTTACTTTCCCTTCACCGCTTATCCATTCCAAAAATAGGTCACATGCTCTTACTTAGCCACGCGTCATTATAAAAATAGCCACATATGCAAGTGCGCTAACAATAGACTACTACTAGCTAAGCGATAGTAGAAGACTATTTCACTGTGTCCATGTAAAGTGCTTTGTATCCAATCCTCCAAAATAGCCAATGCGTGGCGCTGCGTTTTTGCATCGTTTGTGTGCTCTGCACGTCGTCTCTAAAAATATACCTTTATGAGTGAAAATAGCTAAGCCCCAAAATCGAACTTTTGTTCCACGCACGTGTTCTCCCTATTCATTCGCGCCTTTGATTATGACTCACTTCCCGCATGGACTTCTTGTGTGCTTTCTTTGTCAAGTGTTCTTTGATCAACAATAGTCATCAAAAATCCTCATCCCTACATTCAACCACCTCCATCACAATTTCTAGATCATGTTTCCATCCATTTCCCTCCATTTAGCCTTGGATTTGTCCCTAACTCCATCAACCCCCGTCGGTCTACGTCGACATGCCCCACTATTATTTCCTTTTCTACCATTCATCTTGTCATTTATTTGACTTGTGTTCGATGCAGGAGCATCTTAGGATAGGACAATATTTCAAATTAAATTAAGGGTGTTTGATTTTTGCTTCATGTTGTTGTTGTTTTTGTATGTTGCTCAATTTGAGCCAATAAAGCCTAAAAATGAGAAAAGGCAAATAAAGTAAATATTGTAATAGACTTGAGGATCTTATCCCTCAAGGAGAAGATCCCCAAGTCCCCTCCTTGATTGGAGTAAGTCAAATTAGAGTGGATTCTTCCAAAATAAGCTTTTTCCAAGATTGGAAGAAGTTGGAGTTGTTGTAGGAGTTAGTTTAGGAAGCCTAAATTGGCTCTTTTGTATGGAAGGAACCTATTGTTTGAGAAAGGTGTGAAGGAATGAAGAAGAAAGTCAATATTTTTGGTGGTGAAACTGTTCTAAGCTTCTTGACACGTGAGAACAGGTTTTTGAGATTTTGCTTGTTTTTCCATGCATTTTCCTACACAGGCCGAGAGCAAAAAGAAGGACAGTCATGACAGCAGCTTATAAAGTGGACTGTTATGATTTGATGAGGTAGAGGAGGTGAAAACCTACTCATGCATATTTTTTTTGGGTCTTGAAACCCTCCGTATAGCCCTGTAGATGCAATTTTCCCCTCACTGCCTATTAACTAGGGCTAGTGATAACTTGGAATCTAGCCATGGTAAAATTCTAAAATTTGGTATGCATGCTTCTCATGCCTAGATAGAACTCCACACAAAATTTCAGCCCCCCATCACACGTGAAAACCACTTTTCCAACGCTGCTCTATTTTCCCTTAAGAGAGTGTGACAGTTTTGAGTTTTTTTGCTGATCTGAGTGTTTCCAAGGTAGGGTAGGTGAAGTAACACCTTGGAAGTGTTTTTGGAGTCCACATGAACCTCCTCCATAAGTTTGAAGACCCAATTCATCCATTTAGGCCCTGCTGTCCCATGACAGTCCTCTAAAGAGACTTAATTTCCTCCTTTTTCCAAGCAAATCCGGAACAGTCCGTAACAACCCACTTACCCCAAGTTCCATACAGTAAAAGAGGATTAAAATGGGCTTTCAAATCAATCATAACAGTTAGGAGATCATGGAATGGGAAGAAGTTGGACCTGATAGTCTCAGAGAGAAGGGCTACAAGCCTAGAAGCAGGCTTCTGAGGAACAACTTGGAAGATGAGATCATTCTTCCTTCTTGGAAGGTGTACCTGACATTCCCTACCCTAGTTTGAGTGTGCTGAGGTGTGTAATATGTTAGGGTGTGTGTAGGAGTAGAATTTTGCTTTGGTGAGTGTTTGGATAGATGCATTCCAAGAGTACCCTAGAGGGATTGAATAAGACAGAGTTTGGTGTGTGTGCATTCAATTGTTGTTGGTTGAGTAAGTAGATCCTGAGGTGTGGATTGGACCACACCATGTTCCCAACTTCCTAGATCTTGATTCCATCATCTTTCCTTTCTACAACTCCGGATCTTCTTTTCAACCTCCAGTCACCGTAGATCTAGTCTAGTCACGGTCGACCATATCAACAACTATTGCACCCACCATCATTTTCCTAATTTTCTTGCATCATTTTGAGTATATCTAGATCTAGACAATTACGTCAGAGTGTTTTGCCTTCACTTAGCATTTTTCCAGTCTATATCAACTTCAAATATAGCTTTGGGAGACCTCACACGCCTGTCGGTATTCATATTCTTCTCATCGTGCCTACTGGTCACCATCGACCATCCTCGTAGTCTTGGGTCATCATCGACCCATCTAGGTTTGATTTACTTTGTATAAATTTAGATAAAATCTTCATTTTGTTCTTACATATAGCATTTCAATTTATGTTTTATTTCAAATTTTGCATTATATCATATCCATTTTCCAGCTTATTTCCTTATCTTTATCAAAATGTGGGTTAACAATCATCCTAACAAGTTCTCACTTCTCAAGACTAACTTCATCAGGAAACCCACTCATCAATCTACTAATCCATCTTCTGTTGAGTTCACTTGATTTTCAGGTCATTTAGCTCGCTGCAAAGAAGGATTTCTCATTTGTGCTTGTACACATCGTTATCCCATCTCGAGGTGTCTTAAACCCTTCCATATTTGGAGTTACTTATTTTCTTTAATACTAGTTCACTAATCGAATAGGAATGACAAATTTGGTCAATTAGGTGATCTCTCCATGGTTAGATAATTTTATGCCACTTTCATAGGTCAAGACATTGAATTCAACAAAATAACCAAAGTGACATAAAATATCACTAACACACACCTATACCCAATAAGCATACTATGATACCATATGATACACCTTTAGACATACAAAAAGAGCCATCTAATCACAAAGAGAATAAGACTATGATACCTCCTTTAGTAGAGCCATGGTCAGTGTGCAAATCACAACATCTTGTTGTGTAAACAAAGACAAAACTACTGGTTGAGCATGAATATTTGCACACCACTTCAAAACACTTTGAGCATACACAGGCCCAATCGATCACAACACATCAATATATTCTATTGATATATCTAATCTTCCACAAAAATTGAGAAAATATCTTATTTGAATGATGATATTGATTGGGATGCTAGGTACAAAGCACATATGAATGATCCCAATTACTATTTGATACATCAAATGAAAATTTGTGCATGTTGGATTTCAATCCCATTGGGGAACTAAATCTAATTTTTATCACAATGATGATGAACAACTTGATACCCCAAGTGAGCCTTTTTTGGATATCTCTACTTCTCCACACCCTACACAAAGACACTTTATGTTTCTATCTTATGTTCCATGCATTATTCTTCCACAATTACTTGAGTGTAATCTCGTGTCTCTCCCT
Organism: Taxus wallichiana var. yunnanensis; assembly: GCA_018340775.1. NCBI lineage: Eukaryota > Viridiplantae > Streptophyta > Pinopsida > Cupressales > Taxaceae > Taxus > Taxus wallichiana. Next base: position 373,133,522 of record CM031235.1, read on the forward strand.
CCACCATTTGAGGTTGATACGAGCACAACTAAAAGTAATATATTTGATTATACTACTTATTGTGACTATCATAGTTGCATTGGTCACTTCACTGATCAATGTATCAAGATTTGCCACATCATCCAATATCTCATAGACTCTAATGTAATTAAATGGGATGAGCCCACTAAATCTTGATCATACTTTGTTTCCTAATCTTAACACTAACAATTCTACTTTTGAAGTGCCCAGTGTTCATTATGTGATACCATCTACACCATATTATAATCACAAATACTAAGAATAATCTATGTAATTTCAAGCTACTTCACACACTACTCATGGATCTACTTAACCTAGTTCTTCTCCCAAGCCTTCTTTTGTATGCCTCACTATTATTGTACCGCTTGCACTTGAGTCACATTCTTTGGCACAATTTAACTTTATTATTTAACTTTAATGACATTGTTTACATAATCCTCGCATCTAAATTTATTATTGCTATATTTACCTTCTCCGCATGAAAGGAATTTGTACTAATGTTATCATATATAATATTTATATCTATTGTTATCATTGCTTTTATTATCTTCCATGGTTACCACTATGCACAAAACCTCCTTTTATAGCTACAGGTTCTTCAAGGTGGCTACCTCTTCAACATGTTACACTCATATATAGTTTCTCATACATCTTGTGCATATGCACACATATTTTTTTGAGCCAAATGTTCAACATGGTTTTCACACATGTCTCAAAGAGGGAAATTAACTGGGTATATTATCACCTATAGCAAACACACGTATAATTATAGGGTAACATACATGTATAAACAAGGTACATGTACTCAGAAACACATTCAGACATAAAAATCCAAAAAAGTATACACATGATCAAATCCATACACTTTGGTCAAGAACCTATGTATGATCCCAACCCCTCCTTATGTTTTTCCATGGGGCGTTTAACTCAACTTGCTCAATAGTTTTATATTTTCACCTACATATACAAGTTTTGGTATAGTTTCAAATTTAGTTCACTTAACTCAAACCACTTATAGCGAACATGCAATACTTCACTCCTTCACCATGACATTTAGTTTCTACCATAGTCATATGAATCTTGGGGCATGAGTCTCCTTCCTCCATTTACATTTCAATACATTACAATTTCTATTTAGTTGTGTGACAAATGAAAACATATGGGTGCACTCATTCTGTTTTCTATTTGTGACCTTATTTACAAAATAGGACCTAGATTTGTCTGTAGTGGTGTGGTGCACTTGCACGGTTACAAAAGGTATTAAAGTGACTAATTTATTTTTAGGAATTCCTTCCTTTCCTCTTACACTCAAAGGGAAAGATATCGAGTTATTGAATGTCTTTGATGCACTGATTTGCTTCCTTTGTGGGTCGTTTCAACACTTCATTCTTTTTCTTCTCTCCTCTACATTTCATGTTGGGTGCATGCACCCAATACTTTGGTTTCTCATTAGCACCATTAGGGACTAATCACCCATAATCCTTTAGCAAATTTAACAATACAAATACTCAAGCATAAGAAAAACATGACTTCTTCTCCCTCTTTAGAATAAAAAGTGCATTCCTTCCTTATTTACATCTCTTTCATTTCATTTTTATGCAAATGCAAATATTTCATGTTACACTTTACAATTGAGTTAAAGTTCAATTATTTATCATGGACATTGACTACAATTTATGTTACAGGTTTCACCATAGAGCATGCCAACACCAAACATGACAGGACTCGTAAAATAAACTCGAGTGAAGACAAAGTGTGTTTACACACTCGTATATCTTTTCTTTAAGCGTGTAATTTCATTTCATACTTAAAATGAAAAATGTAGACACTCAAATTTGTCAATTTACTCTTTGACACTACTAGTTTTGACAATGCACTCTTACTAAGATAAATACAACCTTCTCATTCTGCTTAACACATTTTGATGTCTCTTGTTTAGATTTTTATCCTTACATACTGACATGTCATCAAATTTTGAGAGTACAATGCATAAAATCCATAAACAAATATCAATTGACAAGTTACAAACTTCAGATTATATGTTTTCCATCCTGGATAGGGTCGTATAGTTTGGTTAGGATGTTATATATGGTCCTAGATGACTTTTACAGTCTTAGACAAACATGTTCTCTAACATTGCTTTCAATTTCATATTTTTTGTTGGGTCTTGTAATCCCTTTGGGCCGACCTTCCTTAATAAATTATCTTCCAAACCCTATATAAGCAAGTAAACAATACCTCGTTTACTAACCTTCATTCTTCTCTATTATATTTTTACTAATATAATGGCTATTATATAGCCATGGAGGTAGGAAAACTACCTCCTACAAAATAGGAAACAAATGACCTATTTATAATAATACGGATGTAGCTTAATTATATATGTGTATATATGTGTATGGTTATGTCAAATATATATAACTAATCATTAATGAACAATTATTGATATAATTATTCATTTTATAAAAATTACAATAATAATGTGAACACTACATTATTCCTAACATTCACCCCTTAGTGTGAACATTATTAATTGCTAATATTCACCCCCTTAATGTGAACACGAGGAAGAATCATGTTTTGAAGAAGTTGAACCACCTCCTAAAAGCATTTTTAGACCAAGTACAAACTCCATAAGTTATCTCTTTACCCTCGTGAAGGCATAATGACAAGCTAAATTATGTAGGAATAATCCCTACCTCTTTGGGTTCTGTGGGACTTTCCCTTCCTCTTAGGGCACCGAATTCTAAATCTCCAAGATCCACAAGCTTAACACTAACTGGATAACCATCCCCAAGTTTACCTTGTAATATTCTCCTTCTCCCCAAAAGTGAGTCTTCGAAAACATGAATCTTTCCCAAATATTTTGAAAAGGGTTTATTCAAGACACAACACAACAAGAACACTCAAAACTAAAGCATACAAAAAAACTAAAAATATGAAACACACAAAATTGAAATAAAATGTGCCACCAAAGCATATGGGCCTCATCATTGGTGACTGAAAAGAGGCTTTGGAAACCTTCATCCTTCGTTTCCTTTGACCTCTAGTTGTATGCCATTATTTTAGTATAAGAAATCTTCATAATTATAATCAATGTCTTCATTCATTTGTTCATCTTCAAAATCTGAATCCTCTTCTGCTGACTATATTGGCCTCATCTACTTTGAGTTTTCCACTGAGAAGATCTTTGGCTCGAACTCTGCAATACTTATATATATGTCCCTTTTTCTTACAATAAAAACATTTTAATTCCTCTTTGTTATAAAGATATTTATTTATTTATTTTTCACGTACATTGTAGTTTCTACTTTTACATCTTCCTTAGTATTTTTTTCAACTAAAAGATCTAATATCATATCTTCCAGTGATTATGAAGGCATTTGTCTAAGAGTGATAACAACATTTCTATATTTTGAAGGTAAGCTATTCAACAATATTACTTTTACATCCTCATCATCAATTAGAGCTTTCACTTCCCTTTGGGTTGACCTTCCTCAATAAATCATCTACGAAACCCTATATGAGCAAGTAAACAATACCTCATTTGATAACCTATGAATCATATGGCGATACATTAGTACACTCACTTCCAACAATTGAAAATAGCACCTAAGGCTCCCTAAATCTCCCAATAACACATCTACAGTCATTTGGCCAAAAATAATTATAGGTTTAAACACCGACTGTGTCAATGAGTCATCCCATCTAATCTACAAGCACTTAAACATACCTTCTCTAATTTTTTTAGCAAGAGCCATGTCAACTCAAAAATTTGAAAGAGAGTTGCTAAATCTAGTTGCATTCATTCAAACATCACATGTTAGGTGAAGAACAACTTGTGATTTGAGGCCTCTTCGGAGCAAGATACAATGTTAGCGGTTGTGCAGGTGCCCAAACCCAACTAATGTTTGTTTTGTAGTGTTTCCTACATATGGTCGAGAGTTTGAGACCGCATTCAATATTTTTAGAGAGCTTCACAACATGATTGCAAATAAGGTTTTAACAATGATAGATAATTCCAAGAAAATGACCATCTCAAGAAGTTGCAGAGGTTGAATCCAAGCAAGTGCAAGGCCATATAAAGGGTAAAGACCATATGGTATGGTCATGGCAAAAGTGTATGATTCTCTATCGGGAATTTTTTTATTACGATTCTAGTAACAAAGCACCATTAGTCCTATATTCTCCTTGTTCTAGCAGTTTGCACATCCAAAACTTCCCATAACCATTTATTATTAGCTAAGTGCACTCATCCCCTTATGTTTTCAAGTTTGTATCTTGTTTAGTACATCAATGAAAGTATTAATGTGTTATTATGATATTGGTAATTAATGTTGGAAGTTAATTAATTAAAATAACCTCTTGTAGCTAACCTTTACATCCTTTAGTATCCTCATTTCACTTATCTTAGATTTCACATAGTCTAACTAGGGTGTAAATAGGGGTGATCACCCTCAATATGTGCGGGGAGAAACTAGAGTGTTCGGTGCATGCACTAACCCAACATAGAGTGATGAATAAAGAGAGAATAAGAATGAGGTACTAAAGTGCCCTACTAAGGAAGAAGACCATGTATCAAATTCATTTAACATTTTTGATATCTTCCACTTTAAATGTTATATGTAAGGAAATATTTCTTATGAAGAACTCCATTACTTAGATACTTTCCATAACCCATGAGACCACACCACTACAGATGGATCTAGACCCAATTATGTAAATAAATACAATACAAAAGAGAATGAGTTCCCCCATTCCCTTCTCATGTGTTTCACAATTGAATAGAATTTGTAATGTACCAAAATGTAGATGGAGAAAGGAGGCCATGCACCCAAGATCCCTGAAAATACAACTAAAACAAAGTGTCATGGTGAAGGAGTGAAATACTTCATGTCCCCCCTGTTCTAACACGAATGAACCAAATGAATACAAATTATGCCACTAGATAGTTCTTGAAAGTGACAATTTGATCATGCTAATAAATTTGGTGTAATTTTCCCCTACAAAAACCATGTAAAAGGGTCAAAACTATTCGTTTCTAACCTTGTGTAATATTTTATAAAGTTTTATATTTTTATCCTATTTCAGTACTGCAATCTTTTTGTACCTATATATGATCCCATAATTATATGTGTTTTTGTAGATGTAGAATATACTGAATGAATTCCCCCTTTTTTGAGACATGCATGAAAAACCATGTGAGTGCATGCAACTCAAAAGAATAAATGTGTAACCATGTTTGATAATGGTGATAAACTATAGAATCTTGTAGAATGTTGAAGGGGTGACCACCATGAAGTACATGTACTTGTATAAGGGTTGTGCATGGTAGAAACCATGGCGTGTAAAAATGACAACACTAGAAACAAGTGCAATAGTAGAAATAAGGCATGTATAAGAAGACAAGTGCATAGATAAAGCAATAGTGCAATCGAGAGACACAAGTATGCAATTAATGTTGCACAAAAGGAATAAAGCCACAAACACATGACACCCACAGTGTCATAAGACAATCAACACACTCAGGCCACAAACAAGGAGACAAACTAGCAACACACGCACAACTAACATGTGTGGCAAACAAGAATGTTGAATGAAAGTGAATGACGAAAGAGGTGTTAGCACTATATAAGACATGTGTGTTAGTCCGCTAGTACGAAAAAATAAGTACATAATGTATGTAATCAAGCATAATGAGGAATTAAAAAGGAACTATAATGAAATAATAACACATGTACAATGTGGGAGTATGTCTATGTGATGCCCCAAATTAAAACACTCAAAGTAACTCTCGATTTAACGATAAAATTATGGAATAATTTTGTTTGGTTTTGTTTTAGAAATAATTAATGAGAACAACTTGGATTATGACATCCAATAGGTTTCCATGCCGTCATGCGTAATCAACGGCTTACGCCATTACGACTTAACGTCAACGCGATGGTTTTGTGGAAACCGCTGGTTAAATTGGCAACCATGTGAATATATATACTTTTAAAGGTGATAAATGTTTAAACATTTTCAACGGTTGTTTAGAAGTCACATTTGTTGAAATTGTTGTGGAAAACTCGCTTAATCGATATTTCCTTAGTACATTAATAACGTTACAAATTTGACTCATATGTCTTACAATTATAAAAAAACTTTGAAACTAATTTATTAAAAATATTTAATTAATATTAAGATTTAAAAGAAATACCCAATGTTTTAATTAACCAACACTCAAAATAAACCTATTACGATCATCACTTGGAGTTTATAATTAACTTAGATCTCATATTAATTTATTTAAATCCTCAATACCATACCTAGGTTCTTAAGTTAATGAAATACCATATTAAATTAGTGTAGGATCTTATTTTATCATTAGTTGACTTAAGGCAAGTCAAGTGGGGAGGAGGATGTAATGAGAGCCATTGGATTTGGCAATCCTCCACCCTTAGATCTAGGTATTAAAAAACCTAAAACATCCTTATGGATTGTTTAAAACCAATTTCTTTTCTTTCCTCCCTTTCGTTTTCTCATTGTTGCAGGTATGGCTATAGAAGGAATATTTCAATGGAAAAATTAGGTGGCTAAGGAGGAGCTGCTATGTATACTGCAAGTTTAAAGGTCATCCCTTTTTTATACAACAAGATATGTGTGCGTGTGTGTGGGGAGGTTTAAAAGGGGTACATAAGTGCAAATTTGTAATTGTTTAATTTAAAAAAAAGTAAAAGTCATCCTATAACCTCCAACTATACCACCATATATATATATATATATATATATATATATATATATATATATATATATATATATATATATATATATATATAACGTATTCTCTTTTGTAATGTTATTTCTAACTTCAACAAACCCGCCGCATTTCCCATAATCAATCTATTTTAATTTATTTATATGTATATTTTAATATTATTACCAATAACACAAAACCCCACATGATTTCCAAACTCCATTTTTAATATTATTTGTTAAAAAGAAAGATACATTCGACCTTATAAATGTTTTATAATATGAAATAAACAAGTGTGTATATATGTGTCTATATATATATGGTCTCACCTTCATATCATTTTGTGCAATATTACGATTCTCGCTTCTTTTTTATATATACGTAAAATATTTTTAAACAATAAGATTTCAAATATTATAATGGGGAGGAACAATTATATATAAACATTGTATACAATATATATGATCTTAATGATCTTTAATAAGTAAGGAGACGATTATTTACGCATATGTATATTTATTTTTCTCTTTACAAATTATATATAATTATGCTTTATTTCTCTTTATAATTTGCAAATAACTATTTCCTTATTGCACTTCTAAATTTACTTATAAATGGCTAAATAGATCTCAATAGAGGGGAAATACAACCATAACCATTTATTTGCAAGATTCTTTCACAACTAACAATGAGCTAAGCATAAAGCGTCGATTTCCACTCACATCTTAATAAACAAAATTTTATAAACTAATTTGGATGCAAAACAAGTAACTAATATAGTTATAATTCCACTAGGTTCGTTTACAATAATTTCCAACTTCTAGGACTTAAGACTCACAAGTATCCACAATGAAATGCCAAATTCTTATTCAACTATGTTTAACTTCATGGATACGTAAGAGAAGGTTAAAGAAGATATTCACAATACACTACATCTCCATTACACAATAACTTCACAAATAATCTTATCAATTCATTATTCACATTTCAACTACAATGTCATTCTCTTACTAACAATACTAAAATAAGTCATTCTATATAATTTCACCATCACAATCTTAGTCTCATTTTCTCTATTCAACAACAATGTATTCACTTCAATAAGAGAAAGAACACACTTGCTCATATGAGTCAACGTTTGCATTTACAAATTTCACTATTCGCATTTCCATTACATCTTTCGCACAAAATTCCATAATTACAACATTCAAGAAATATATCTTGCACAACTTGGTAATCAACCATTTCAACTTATAACCCATCCGAAAATGGTTTTACACATGAATAAATTACGCAACATATGATTTTTCTATTGTTTCCTTTTTCCAACTTTGTGACAAGTACGACCAAAGAAGGATGGAGGTAACTTTCACCTCCTAGCCTTACAACGGGAAAGTTCTTTCCCATTACCCCACAAATACCATAACTCTCAAAAATCCTCCATAGCCAACACCAAAAATTGGATCAAAAACATCCCCAAAATTCCCAACACACATGCATTCCAAGAAAAATCAAACAAGCATATGGACAAGAAAAATCAATCAAGCAAGGAGATACATTTCAAACATAATCAGACACTATCAAACTTTTGTTAGCTTGTAAAGGGGAACTAGAGGCATTCCAAACCACTTATCACTCCACTAAGGGGTTGGGCATAAGTTCTTGGTTCCTCCAAGTAAATAAAATAATAATGCATTCACACTTATCCCTCCACTTGGTTTATTCAAAACCCACTTATCCCTCCACTAGAACAAATCCCAAGTCCCTTTGGTTCCTCCATAAAGATTACACAAGTTTACTTTAGTTTAACCTCTACTTATACCTCCTTAATGGCTCTACCTTCCTCATATACACAAATATGCTTGATAGCCCCACGATGGGTGCATATCAAGTACACAACAAAAATAAAAACTTCATATAACTCAAATGAGCATGGAAAACACATACATTCCATCAAAGGATGAAAAGATAAACCAACAATTGCAAGAAAATAGAAAAGAAAGGTACCTGATTTAATCTAAATTGAATTAAACCTTAATTTCAGAGTAATTATTAAACAAATGATATTATGATAATTATGTATAATATGCACAAGCAATAAGCATTTAACAATGTAAAACCCTAAGCAAATGAGAGGGGAAGATGACTTAGTTGATTCTACGCAACCAGGAGTGATTTAGACCAAGTATCTGTTGGATCTGGCTGGAAACAAGTGTCATCAAGACTTTATGAGGGTCAAAACCCTAGAAATGCACATGATAGAAGTTCCCACGGGAGGATAGGAGTACCCTAGGCACTATTGATTGGATTGGGTGCCCATGTCCATTCGATGCTCGAGTTCTAGTCTTTTCTGGGCTAGAGGAGCTTTGTTGTTGGTATCCTTTATCGCACTAGTTTTGTTATAATGTCATATGTCATACCTATAACCTACAAAACAAATGTCTACCTATACATGCCCATAAATGACATAAAATCTAATAAAGAAGACACAGAATGGGGAGTCGGATTGACCTCGATAAATCACCCGAAGAGTGAACTTACGACCAAATGTTACACTACATTTAGACTCCATGTAGTTCTCCATGTTTATGTGTGTAATGGTTCCCTAGGTTGCCCTTGGGCAAGTTGCACGATGATATCATGCTAGATGTAGATTGTACCGAGTATGTAGAATGTGTGTGATGGAATAGAATGAACTCTCCTCTTATATTGTGTATACATAATAATGCAGCTCTTGTCCCTTGTATATATGTGGTAGATGTATGTCTTTTAATAATCTTGTACCTTTGTGCAATCTTAGGTGATGATAGATAATGCTTATGATGCTTGGCCCTTGTTTGAGAGAAATAACTAAGTATATATATGATTCCCTTGTTTGAATTTCGTAATTGACAATTGAAAGGATGACCCAAACTTTTCAAAGGTGACAAATAGGTGAAAAGGACCCAAAAGAGTAAGAAGAAGATAAATAAGGATAGGAGCACCCAAGAGGGATAGGAGCACTTGGGAACTAGTGTCCGAGGCCATAAAAGATAAATCAAGTAAAGTTTCGACAGAGCTATAAGATATGTAAGGCCAATAAAAGTGCAAGAGATAAAAAAAAAGATCCCAAAAGAAGTTGTCAACCACTAGTTTTCTTGCTTAGGAATAATGTATACATTAGTATGCTTTAAGACCTAGAAATGTACCCAAGTGCATATATTTTGTGTCTACATTTCCCCACTTTATGTTGTTGAGTGAATACTCGATAGCATAAAGTAGATAGAATATGTGTACCTTGTAATCTTGTAGAGAAGATTGTAGTCAATTGTGTGTCTAGTGGACAAGTAGCGTGAAGTGATCGTGATGTGAAGCGTGGTAACTATGAAAGGGAGGTAGACCTTATAGGTAAAGTGTATGTGTATTCGCGTGTAACTAGAGCTTGTGCTCACTGATGTGAGATACTTCTTGTTACATATAAGGAAGGACCTACAAAAGAAGAGAAAAAGAGTAGTCAAAGTCCTATATGTGAAAAATCAGAGTAACGTATGTATAAATGTGTAAAAAGTGTGTAAAAGTAGTAGCTAAGGAAAGTGTGCACCTGATGTATGAGAGAGTAAAGGATAGAAAGTTGTAATGTTTTACTTTGGAGATGTTGTTGGATTTGAGTGTCTTGTTGCCAAAGGGTGAGGTTTTTGGGCAATCTCGCACCAAGAGCGAGTTTTTGGGTGATCTCACGCCAAGAGAAGAGTATTGGAGAGAGATCTATTTTTCTCTCCTTCCATGACGCTTTTAAAATAAGTACCACTACATATTGGCATGTCCTAATTTGTAACCAATTTTAACCGATATTGTAACCTAATTATAACTGATTGAATGGATTCAGAATGGAGAGAAGTGTCGATATTGTATAATTATACTAAAATTGTTGGAAATTTGCGTTGAATCGAGAAATTGTCTATTTTTTCCCCTAGACACAAGTGCCCACCGTTCTTTTGACATTAGCACTAGTGGCCTCTAGGTTCCGCTCTATGTTTGTTGTAACCCAAGTCTCGATTCTAGATCACTCTGTGAATGTGTTCATGTGCTAATTGTGTACTATTTTCTTTGTTTTGGATCTATGAGATGCTTTAGAAGAGTGATTTGTTCACCCAATAAATGCCCCCCTTGTTTGGGGTGCATGTGACAAGTGTAGGAGGATATAGTTCAAATGAGAGGACCTAAAATTGATATGCATATATGAGAGTGGATACTTACAGGGGGTAGGGGATGCACATGGTAGAAACCAAGCTCGTGCAAACAAGATAGGCTAGAAACAAGAGTTAGTAAAGAAGACCTAACATGCAATAAGAAGACAATGTAATAAGCAAATATGAAGATAAGATGTACCACAAAAAGTGGGTTCATACATGGGGCATTGCTCACAATGTCACAAGATAATTAGGGCGAAACAACCATAAGAAAATAATGATCAAGCATAACATAAGGCATAGCCCGTAAACAATAACAAACAATAGTAATAAGAAGTGACATATAACCATGGTTTTATAGAATCTGCAAGGAAAACATTACACATGAAGCACTCATTAGTATGTTAGAAAGATAAACTAGTATGTCAAAGCATGTATATATCAGTGAAGAGTAAAGTGATAGTAATGAGAAGTAGTAAATAATGTAATAATAGGACATGTGATGTGTAGAGTGTGAGATTAGCAAAGGTAGATACCCCCAAGAGCCTCGATGGGACTGGTAAAGAGTAGTGTCGAGCATCATGCATCGTGTAAGAATCTCAGTGAAAGTCATGCATTCACTTTAAGATATCTGCGTGAACGTGCATGTGCATATAGAAAAAGATAAAGACATACTAAGTATCTAACTAGTATAGGAAACAAAGTGTAACATGTAAGTAGAATAAGCTAGCAAGAGTAAAGTACAACCAAGATGTGTAGATGTTATGTGATTGTGATGGTGTCTTTGTCATATGAAAAATATGTAGATGAGAGGGGTCATGTTTCCACTTAAAGAATGTGTGTGTGATGAGGTTCATTTAGGAATGCTCCTCAACAAAGTCAAATATGAGCCATAGAACAAGAGTGCATATTTGGGAAACAAATGTAAAGTATATGTGATAATGCTCAAAAGATAAACATGAAGCATAGAGCATGAGTAGCCAAGATGCCACACGTGAGGTTCATGGAGGAATTACACCTTCAACAGTCAAGCATGAACCTTGGAACATGAGTGTGTCAGGTAATGAAGGTAAAGTATATTTACTATAGATTTAGTGATGCTCAAAAAGATAGACATGAAGCACAAAGCGTGAGTATAGTAAATAAACTATGAGTAGACAATAGAGACAACCAATAGTGATGGAGAGGAGAGGAAGTGTAATGCCCCCAAGTGTGTGAGGGATATAAGGTTATCTGACAATAGTGAAGAGTGAGGGACCCTTATTTGGTATCCAAGAAAGAGAGGGCATGTGACCATGCTCTAGAACCGGTGGTATAGGAGAGTATCAATGTATATGTGAGGGAGACCAATGTATGAAAGGAGGTGGAACACACCAATATAGGAATGGACTACCTAGGTAGGGGAATTAGGCTAACATGGAACGGTGAGGATGACGGGGGTCGTGATGTAGGTCGTGTGTACGAATGGGAGAGCTAGGTGCAAAGATAGATTTAGACTTGATAGGTGTATGAGGCCTAGATTCCATGAATGGTGTTGAAATAGAGGCAAGAGTGGGTTGAGGTAATGATGTACATGGTGGAATACCTTTGATGGTGACAACTTGCTTGTTATGAATGAATTTAAGACATAAGTGGACCATGGAAGGGATAGCTTGGGTAGCTCGGAGCCAAGGGAGACCTAAGACCATGTCATAACCCTTTATTTCAAATGTAACAAGGAATGGTGTAGGTATGGTAAGAGACCTAATAGTAATGGGAAGAACGACACGAAAATAAGAATTAGGGACTAGAAATATGATTTGGGAAGTTAGAAAGTTGATAGCTAATAAGAGTGCCACAAACATGCATTGGAAAGGGCCGAGGGGATGAACCATAATATTATTGACTATATGATTACCAATGGAAGCATTAATATGTAGTGAATCAGAGGAAAATGTAGCATGGTAATCATGATCCGAGAATGTAATAACTGGTGGTGGCATGTTAGCAGTAGTAGAATGAGGAAATCAAGTGGTCCCGATGAGGAGGAGGCACAACATGATATGTATGATTGGCGAATGAATCAATCGGTAGTTAGATTGTCATGTTTTGGTAATGGGTCATTAAAGATTTTAAGATTTTTATTATCATTAATCAGTTTATAAGTAGAGGGATTTGGGAGCTTGATTGCATTGTTATCAATGAGATCTTGAATGATATGTTTAAGCTTAAAATAATGATCAATAGAGTGCCCATTGTATTGGTGATAATCACAGTGTGCATTTTCATCGTAGTGATGACCACATGGTCAAGAAGGATCTAGATTGAGTGGTGGAGGGAGAGTAATCAAATTACTTTCGATGAGTTGTGGTAATAAGAATCGAAGTGTGCAAGATAGCTTAGTAAAGGCACATTTGTGGATTGCAATTGGAGCTTGGTTGGTAGAGAAACAACATTGACATTAGCTTTAATGTCGGTAGGATTAGGAGATGGGTTTAATGCAGATTTAGCTTGAAACTTGTTGGAGGATGAGGTGGAAGAATTATCATAATACTTCAATTTTCCCATAGATAATAGCTTGCTTTCGCGTAATTTAAGTGTATGGCAAAACCGGTCAAAGGAAGGAGAGATCTCGAAAATGAAACTCTCTTGGAGTGGAGGAAAAATACTTTAAACAAATATATTTTGAAATTTTGAATCGGGAGTACATTGGTCATTTTAAAGAAGGTTGTCCTTATAACGCAAAGGCATAGTTTGCAATATGTCCATTGGATCCTTGTTTTATTTTAGCTAGTTGTGTATAGGATATATTAGTGTTGATATTAATAGAAAAATGAACAAGGAATGCATCGACTAGGGATGTAAAAGAGGTTACCGAATGGACAAGTAGATCATAGAACCATCGATAACATAATCATGTAAGCTTCGAGGAAATAATTTAGCCAACAAAGTAAGGTCATTAGCATAGTCGAGACATGCAACATGAAAGGATTGAAGGTGCTCCCAAGGGTTGCCATGGCCATTGAAGGTGGGAAGTTTAGGTGCAAAAATTTAGGAGGTAGCAGATAAGAGGAGATGACGGGTGCAAAAGGGATATTAAGGAGGAGTGAGGAATGAGAGATGGGATGAAGAGGTTTGTTGTAATTGTAAAATTCAAGTATACAAATCATGGTATAATGAAGCTAGGTCAAGAGTGCTTGAAGAGGAGGCATGTCATGTGTGAGAAGTAATAGGGAGGGTAAAGTGATTTGTAGGAGTAGGCATAGAAATGGGGATAGTAGATGTAGGTGGAAGAGTGGTGGTGTGAGGAGGAAGTGTCACAATAGGAATGAAAGTACCATTGGAGACCGAAGGGTTGAGCTCAAGCCTAACCTCATGACCTCATCACAAGCAACAAATAATAAGAGATCTAGGTCTTGAGGATGTTCAACAATATGAGCCTAGAGATCATGAAGGTCTTCATCGGTAAAGGGTTCATAAGTATCAACCATGGAAGAAGATCAAAAGAATGCCTTAAAGCAAGGTAGGGTTCGAGTGAATAGGTTCACCAAATGATTTAATCTAAGTTGAATTCAACCTTAATTTCAGAGTAACTACATCACAAATGATAATCGATAATTATGTACAAAGATGCACAAGTAATAAGCATTCAACAATGTAAAACCCTAAGCAAATGAGAAGGGAAGATGACTTAGTTGATTCTACACAACCTAGGAGTGATCTAGACCGAGTATCCGTAGGATCTAGTTTGGAAACAAAGTGTTGTCAAGACTAGATGAGGGTTTGGGACCCTATAAATGCGCGCAAGACATGAAGTGCCCATGGGAGGATGAGAGTGCCCAGTGCTAGTGACTAGATTGGGCACATGTGTCCGCTCAGATGCTCAATTTTTGGTCTTTTAAGGTTGGAGGATTTTGTTGTTGGTCTCTCTTTGTCACATTGGTTTCACTGATAATGTCATCGATCGTACATGTAACGTGCAAAACAGTGTCTACCTACACATGCCCACAAATGGCATAAAATATAATAGAGAAGATGCATAATGGGGAGTCGATTAACCTCGACGATCATCCGAAGAGTGAACTTATGACCAAGTGTTGCACTACATTCGGACTCTGTGTAGTTCTTTGTACTTGTGTGTGTAATAGTGCCCCTAGCTTGCCCTTGTGCAAGTTACATGATGATATCGGGCTAGATGTCAATTATACCAAGTACATAGAATGTGTGTGATGGAATAGAATGAACTATCCTCTTATATTGTGTATGCAATATAATGCAACCATTTTCCTTGTATGGATGTGGTAGATGTATGTCTTGAATACTCTTGTGCCTTTGTGTAATCTTAGGTGATGTTGGGTGTTGGTGTCGAAGCTATAAAAGATAAATAAGTTAAGTTATGATTGGGATGTAGGGTGTGTAATACCAAAGAGAACACAAGAGACAAAGAAAAGAGGCCAAAGATAGCTATCAATCACTAGTTTTCTTGCTTATGAATCATGTAAATGCTATCATGATTTTAGGACCTAGAAATGTACCCAAGTGCGCGATTTTGTGTCTACATTTTTCCCCACTTTATGTTGTTGAGTGAACAATCGATAACATAAATTAGTTAGAAGATTTTTACCTTATGATCATGTAAAAAGTATAGTCGATATCATGTCGAGTGGACAAGTGAAGCGTGAAGTGATAGTAATGTGGAGTGTGGAGACTAGAAAGAAGGGAAGTGGACCCTATGGGTGAAGCATGTGCATTTCTTGTACATGTTTTTGTGATTGTATTTTACTAATGTAGGTTACTTCTTGTTGGGTATTAAGGACGGCCCTACAAAAGAAGAGAAAAAGAGTATTCAAACTCTTGTATATGAAAAAATTGAGTAAAGTATTGTTGGTTTGAAAATTTGTCGAATGGACAGATCTATGGATAGACGAGCCAACAGTGTGCAGGGCATAGCCCCTCTTTGAGTCAGCAAAGTGAAACTGGTTTATTGTTATTCTACCAGCAGGAATCTTGTGCAAGTCTCACAATATTTTACCTTCAGGGGTTGGGATCTCATCCCAGTAGAGGTGTTTCGACGAAGAACAGAAAGGAATGAAGGAAGGAAAGGAAGGAAGATGGATCTGAAGGAAGAAAAGAAATGAATTCCAAAGTAGAAAGGTCAGAGGGTCTATGTTTTGGGGTGGTAGTAAACAGAGCCGAACCTACTCGCATAGACGAACAAAGCAATACTGATGAATAAATGACAATAAAGCAGAGGTAGATTCAACAGAACAAACATACAGATCTAACATAAGAAAGGTCTGATGTAAAACACATGTATTCAGCACAAAGTCTAAATATTGTATTAATGTTTGTTTCTGTTACAAAAAGCTCAAAGTCTTTTCTTCTTACTTCTATTTCTCATCTGAAAAGTATCCACCCTTGAATACAACAAGTATTCAAGTATTTATAGAAGAAGAGAAGAAGAGAAGGCAAAAACGAACCAACCACTTAATTACAAAAATATCTTACAAAATATCTCAAAGTCATTTGTTGACTTTTGACAACTTTGTGGATGACATCATCCCATGGTGCAACATGGATGATGTCATCATTTGTGTCAACATACTTTAGATATTTACAAGGAGAAGGTCGGGAAGAAAGAGATTATTCATCATCGTCCCGCAGTTGAAAGGGGGTATCCTGCTTTTGCTGCTGCTCAGGTGATGAGATGTGGAATTGGGCACGGTACTCTATGAACTTGGTGATCATGGGTTGAAGTTGATCCTGGGAAGGATCCTTGTGTCAATCACTGATAGCTTCGCAAGTCTCCTGCTCATCTATGACATTTTCAGGGAGTTTGGAATAATCATTTTCTGCCTCTATCAGGTACCCAATGAAGTCACGACAGGCCAGCAGGTTATTGATGGATTCAGCGTCGAAAGTGACCTCTGGTCCTAGCCCTTGTGAAACGATCTCCTTGAAGATCCGAATAGTTTCCTCTACCTTTCTTATGGTGAAAGAAGGAGTGAGCAAGCCCAGAGACATTCTCAGGACAATTTTCTCCATTTGATGCATTACATCCAGGGCTTCCTCCTTTATCTTGTCAATCTTCTCTAGGATGAACTCCAGTTGATCAACCCGATAATCCAGAGTAGAAAGGATTTTGTTGAGGGCTCTGGGGTGTCCAAAGATGCCGAACTTGACCAGATCTTTGACTGAACAGTCGAGCATTTTCTGAAAGGTCTCATGCTGCATCTGGCATGGTCCAGCTCTTCAGAGATGGGTCCTACTATCGCCTGGAGCTCTTTGTTCACCGATTGATATTCTGATATAATCCGGTGAACTTGGCGATCACTCCCTCACTTTCTTTGAGGATTTGGCTCCTCCAGGCGGAAACTGCCATACCCTGCTTGCCGATTTTGGCGTATTCATTAATCTTGTCCTGGCTCAGAGGCTCAGGAGTTTCGGCGGCAATCGTAGGAGGTGCACTGCCCATCTTCTGCAAGGCGTGGAGGAGATGTTTATTTTGTTCCTTTAACAACCTCTTTTCCTCCTTTGCTTCCTAGAGCTTCTTGCAAAGGGCATCAACTGCAGATAGGGCCTCTCCTTGAAGGCTTTCTGAAGATGTCCCCATTGTGACTTAGGTCATTGTGTAATCTGTCAAGACAGATCCTTTTATCCTTTAAAGGATTGGGGTAAGCTATCTCCATTACTCTCTCTCCTGACGCACTCTGAGAGAAGTGGGTTATAGGCTTTTGCTTCTTGGCCCCCTTTGATGGGATGACGGAGAAGTCCATCGGTGTGATGGGAACTTTCCTCTTTTGTTGGCTCAAGTGTTGAGAGATCCATGTTGGACTTATGGGAGAGGGGCCGGAAATAGAAAAGGGAGCAACTGCAGTAGTAGAAGGAAAATGCATGGAGACACTTGGAGGCGGCATTGAGAGGGAGGCCGAGGAAGTGCTCGCGGGAGGAAGAGATACTGTAGGGGAGGTAGACATGGGAATGGAAGGGAGCTGAGAGATGAGGGAAGAAATGGTGGGGGACAGCTCCGCGAGAGAAGAGAAGATGGACGATGAGGAAGGGGGAACAGTAGAAGATGGGGAGAGGATACGACCAAAGGAATGGTCGCTTGGGTCACTTGAGGGGGAAGGAGGAGAGGGAGAAGAGATAGAAGGGACCTCAATAGTTGTAGTAGTGGCAACATCCTGAGTGGATGTGCCCATCGGAACATCCTCGGCCACTTCTTTCTCTGGAGAAGCAGAGTTATAACTTGTTCTTGTGCGGCGGAAGGGGGACTCTCAGGAGTCTTTTCTTGGGGGCAGCTGGACTCGCCCTCCTTGTCTTTACCTTTGCTCTTTGGCAGATGTTTCGGTCTGGAAGGTGCATTGCCCAATGGAGAAGTGGTGAAATCAACCCCGAGGTAGATGAGACCATTCATCCTGCACCAGTGCTCTGTTCTCCGTAGAGTTTCTTTGACCCTTTCTTCTATCGTCTGAGGTGCTTTGGTTCTATCAATGACAGCGAACGGCCAGTCGTCCCCACCCATGTCAAGATATACCTGATCAACTTCTTGATCAGTAGTTTGATAACCTTTTGGGACGATGGCTACACCGTACTGGATGATTTCAGCCAAGGCTAAGCGGGAATGGTCTTTCCTTCTGAGCTCGACCTCATGATATAGGTCGATATAAATATCCTTGATCTGTGGAATGTGGATCGGATCGAGTTTGGCCCCAGGGCAGACAATTCCTTGGGTCGAAAGTGGGCCTTCTTTGGGAAGTTGTGCTTTAGATTTAACTCCGGCTCTGTAAACATCTCCGTGCTTTGTGGGAGAGAGACAAGTGTACCTACCCTTGTGAGGGGGAAAGGAGTTCCACCCTTCTTTCTCTTCAAGCATTTCTCGTGATAGGTTATGAGTGTTTGATGCTCCAACAGATCACTTGGGGCCGGCATATCTTGGCAATTTGGTTGGTTCCCCAAGAAGTTGGCTTCCCTCGGATGAATGAAGGTGGGGAATTGAGTGAACAAGGCCCCCATTTCTCTGTCAGCGCAACAATTCTCTTGGTAAATACGACCATGAGTCATGTTTGGCCTCAAAAAAAAGACGATGCCATAGAAGAAGGCATCGTTAAATCTTGTTCAGAACCGAGAGATACTATTTTCCAACTTCACTCTAGATAGTATTCGTATATTTTTACACTGGGCCAAACTCGCACCGCATTAACATTGGATAATCTCTTTCTGAGGCCGCAACATAAACTACGTAGGAGTTCATATAGAACCTCCCCGTTGTGGTAAGTTATTGGAGCTGCTCAGATATAGTGCTGCTTATGATCTCCGCCCACTCGAAGCGTTGATCTGGCACATTTTTGTTCATTGTCTCCAAGTATCTCAACATCCATTTATGAAAGTAGTGGGCGTCAGGAAGCCCAAATACTCTACTTAGGAACGTGATTGTATCACTTAGTTCCTCTGAGAAATCGCTGCGATGAATGACTTGTGGCCATCTGGTCACCACCTTCTTGTTTTTCAGGTATACCTCATTCATTAATTGCATACACTGGTCTTCATTATCATCCCAAGCCTTGGTGTAATCTTCCTGGCTTACGGCCACAAAGTGCCGGTGGTGAGGAATGCCGAGCATTATTTTGAAGTGTCGGGCAGTGAGGTTGATCACGACCTCACCTTTCTCATTCTAGACACACCTTGTGTCTTTGTTGTAGCAGCGGGCTACTACCATCATGAACTCGTTATTCACAGCACTGACTGGGATCCCCCCAGTAAAATGCAGTCCACTGCCTACCAGTTTGTCCATCCAGGGACTTCCTGTGACCCTTACAGTTCCGGCCCGAAGTCCTCCATATCGATATGACCAAGTTCTGAGTCTCTTATGTCTAGGTCACACTCTGCCTAGGATTCGGGCATCCTGACCCTCTGATATTTGTACTTCATTTCTTCTTCTGTAAGCTTGGCTTTGCCCTTAGACTTGGTTGGTCTCTTACTTGATGTTGACATATGTAGTTCTGAACTCAGTTGTTGATCTATAAGAAGAAGTGAAACCCAACGCAGGAAAGTCATATTAGCTATTTGATCTTCCATTAAAGCATTGACAGAAGGAAGAGTTAGCAATTTTAAGGCCTCAGGGCACAGGCGCATGAACACTGCAGATGACATTTTTGTTGTTGCAAGCGGAAGTGCGCCTGCGCCATATATATGCATTTTATAACAGGTGCTGATATTTTTCATGTTACGGGTATAGAATGTGCGAAAAGCGCGAGTTTAATGCGTGTAACATCATTTTTTCGTGTGCCACAGGGAACTTGGCGCGGCGCATGGAAGGTCTGCATGACATGATGTTGCTGTAATAAGGGATGCGCCTGTGCCGTTAACAATTTTGTACTTGGCGCAAGTAAGGTTGGTGTTGCATGGATGCAAGGTGTGCCAATGGCGCAAGTTTTTGCAATGTTACACATGAGTTTGGTGCACCAAGAGGGCACTGGTTGGCGGGTGTGCAAGAAGAAAGTGAAAGTGCACTTTGAGGGCGCAAATGTTATTTTTTATGCATGCAGGCATGGTGGATGCTGCCGTTGGCGCGACTGCATTTCATTCATGTTGCGAGGTGGCGCTGCGCCAAAGAGGAAAAAAAAAATAGTCTATCAATTTTTAAGTCTTTGTTCTTCCTCTGGAGGGTTACATGTGTTTAAGCCTCTTTGCGGCAGGTTCTTGGATGATGAACGAGGCTAAAATAAAGAGATCAAGCGATTTTTTCAGAGGCAAAGTCCTCTTTACCAAACAGATCTAGAAAGAGGGAGAAGTGCATGGGGGAGGATAGCAAAAACAGCAAAGGAGGTTTCATGGTTTCACAGATCATTCTATCCAACCCCACAAACAAACAACCAATAACCAAAACATAAAACATGAGAGCAATAAGGACCACTTACCAGGAATATATATAATGTGAGCGGTGAAACTGGGTCCACGACGCGATACGAGAATGACAGTGTGCTGACAGGTGCAGAGGAAAAAGAACAATCACGTGTTTTCTGACTGGTGATAATGACAGGGTGGATGCGCCTATATATAGGAAAAGTTGTAATAAATGCGCCAACCACTTTTTGAAGTGGCACATCAAAATGCCTGTCGACACTGGAAATCTTGCGCCCTTTGGTGCATCAAAACACATGTTAACACGAAGTTATGTGCGCCCTTGGTGCACCAAAACGCTGGCACAACAAAAATATTGTTGACACAAAGGCACATGCGCCTTGGCGCATGCAAGAAAGGCGCAACATGGTGAGGTGCACCAAAATGTGTGTCGACACGCCAAAGGGTGCACCAAAGGATATGAAGGGGGCGCAGATTTACCCTGTGTTGCACAAACAATAGGTGCGCCCAAGCCAAAAAAGACCAAAAATGGCTAAGTTCGGAAAACCAGATTTCGAGAAAGGGTTTTGCAATGTTTCGAACTCAGAGGGGTCCCTGACGAGGGACCAGAACAAAATTTTGGTATGGTTACCCATAAAATTACCCTTGCCAATTTTACGGGATAACAAGTATGTAAAATTGTGTAAAAGCAATTTCAAAGGAAAGTTTGCACCTAATGTATAAGAGTGTAAAGGATAGAAAAGTGTCATGAAATGTTGTGGAGAGTGAGATTTTTGGGAGATATCATGCCAAAAGTGAGTTTTTTGGGTGATCGATGCCAAAATGAGTTTTTAGGTGATCTCGTGCAAGAGAAAGTGTTGGGGAGAGAGGTCTAGTGTTACTCTCCTTCCATGAATCTACTCTCATAAGCACCACTACAGATGGTATGTCTCATCCAATTGTCTCAAATTAGTTCCGATTGAAATTGATTGTTACGATTAAAGGAGATTGTATGAGATTGCATGCATTATGTGTCCAGAGGTTAGTGTTTGATATTGTAGAACTACTCGAAGACTTCTATGAAGCTGTGATGATATGTTATGATGATTGTTTGTGTCCCCAAGACATTAGTACCCCAAGGAGGACACAAGTGCCCATGTGTTACTATATGATGTTGGGCGCTAGTGCCGTGATGTAATGTGGACCCAAAGTTAGATTCTCAGGCGATTTTGTGACTATAACTGTGATGCTTTTGTGTTGTGTGGATCTGTACTAACCCAATATATGTTCTAAGATGTAATATATGCCCCTAATATACTTTATGCCATTTGTGGGCATGTGTAGGTAGACATCTGTTTTACACGTTACATGTACGACGTCGATGACATTACCGTGAAACCAATGTGACAAAGAGAGACCAACAACAAAAATCCTCTAGCCCAGAAAAGACCAGAAATTAAGCATCCGGCGGACACATGTGCCCAATCTAGTCAGAAGCACACAGGGGGCACTCTCGTCCTCCCATGGGCACTTCTGTCTTGTGCATTTATAGGGTCCCAAACCCTCATCTAGTCTTGACAACGCTGTTTCAAGCCAAATCCTATAGATACTCGGTCCAGATCACTCCCAGGTTGTGTAGAATCAACTAAGTCATCTTCCCTTCTCATATGCTCAGGGTTTTACATTGTTTAATGCTTATTACTTGTGCATATTGTACATAATTATCAGATTATCATTTGTTACAGTAGTTACTCTAAAATTAAGGTTTAATTCAATTTAGATTAAATCATTTGGTGAACCCATTCACTCGAACCCTACCTTGCTTTAAGGCATTCTTTTGATCTTCTTCCATGGTTGAGACTTATGAACCCTTTACCGATGAAGACCTTCATGATCTCTAGGCTCATATTGTTGAACATACTCAAGACCTAGATCTCTTATTATTTGTTTCCTATGATGAGGTCATGAGGTTAGCTGAGCTCAACCCTTCGGTCTCCAATGGTACTTCGTTCCTATTGTAACACTTCCTCCTCACACCACCACTCTTCCACCTACATTTACCATCCCCATTTTTATGCCTACTCCTATAAAAGATAAATCAGTTAAGTTATGATTGGGATGTAGGGTGTGTAATACGAAAAGAGAAATCAAGAGACAAAGAAAAGAGGCCAAAGATAGTTGTCAATCACTAGTTTTCTTGCTTATGAATCATGTAAATGCTATCATGCTTTTAGGACCTAGAAATGTACCCAAGTGCACAATTTTGTGTCTACATTTTTCCCCACTTTATGTTGTTGAGTGAACAATCGATAACATAAATTAGTTATTACATATATTAGGGTGCTAGTTCTAAGATGTTGTAGCGGTGATTTGTTCACCCAATATATGCCCCCTCGTTTGGGTCACATGTAGGGGGTAGGGAATGTGCATGGTAGTAACCAAGGAACATGCAAACAAAGTGGGCTAGACATACGTGTTGGTGCAAACAAAACATGTAAAGGTAAAAAAATGTAACAAACAAGTGTGCGAGACAAGATAAACCATGAATCCTGGGTTTCAAACATGGGACATTTCTCACAATGTCACAAGACAATCATGGCTGAAGCGGCCAAAAGCACACAATGATCATAAAAACATATGGCATAGCGATAAACAACGACAAACAATGTCAAGCAAAATGTAACAGATAGCCATGGTTGTATATAGTCCTGTAAGGAAAATACTACACATGAAGCACCCATTAGCATGTTAGAAAGATAAATAGTATGTCAAAGCATGTATATATAAGCAAAAAAGTATAGTAACTTGTAATGAGAAATAGTGAATAATGTAGCAATAGAACCTGAAGTGTGTAGAATGTGGTAGTAAAGAAAGTAAATACTCTTAGGAGCCTTAGTGGGACTGGTAAAAGGTATAGTGCCAAACATCATTGCAGCATGTAAAATCATGTAACATATCCGAATTCACCGCATGAAAAAGACCAAGTGAGCACACATGTGTGTATATATAGAATGATAATGACATACTAAGAATCTGTCTAGTATGGAAAACAAAGTGAAACATGTAAATAGAATAAGCTTAGTAAGAGTAGATGCAACCAAGATATGCAAATGCAATGTATGAGTGTGATGATGATAGGAGCAACATGCCCCGGTGAATGTGTATGAGATGAGGTTCATTTATAGGAACCCTCAATGATCAAGAATAAACCATAAAATAAGAGTGTGTCATTGGGTAATGTATGTAGCGCATGAGAGTAGATGCTATGAATATATATCATGAAGCACCGAGCTGAAAGTGTGTAAGTAATGTGAGGTTCATTTCAGATTTAGACCCTCGGCATTTGAGTATGAACCGTGGAACTAGAGTGTGTCATAGGGTAATGACGATAAAATGTGTGTATCAAGGTGTGTAGTGATGCTTTGACATATTAGACATGAAGTGTGTAGCGTGAAGTGTAGTAGTAGGTACTAGAGACAATTGGTAGGAATAGAAAGGGGGAAGAAAGTGTGATGTTGCCAAGTGTGTCGATGATGGAGAGTTGTATGACGATGAAAGAGAGACATTGTGATGGAGACAAAATTTGAAATGCATCATGAGAAATAATATTGTCATTAAAATGAGAGGTATAAGCAAGGATATGGCCATGATTGGGTTTTGGGTTGATAGGAGGATGAATTTTGAGAGGTGGTTGTGTAGTTGGAATTGGTAATGTTGTAAAAGGCTTGCTAGGAGGAGGGGATGGAGAACAAATTTTTGGGAGGTGGTTACGTAGTTGGAATTGGTATTGTTGTAGAAGACTTGGTAAGAGGAGGGGATGAAGGAAAATTTTTGAGAGGTGGTTGCGTGGTTGGAATTGATAATGTTATAGAAGACTCGATAGGAGGAGGGGACGGGGGACAAATTTTGAGAGGTGGTTGCTTAGTTAAAATGGGTTGGATAGGTGGCACTTGGCTTATCGAAGAAGGAACATAGCTGATTATGGATTGATGCTCATGAGACATGGAAGGACCAGATTTAGGAGCCCATTGGGATTTAGCAATTGGAGATGTAGCAAAATGTTGTGAAGAAAATGAAATAAAACCATGATGCTCAAGGTGCTTAATTATTATTTTTAAAACATGGCAATCATTTTCATGATGTCTATTAATTCTGTGATAATTACAAAATGGAAGACATATGTACTTGGCAAGCCGATGAGGAGGATCTAGAAATGAATAATTGACAAGTTAATCAATTGGTGATTAAGGAGATCAAGAAGAATATCATGTTGCTTAACATTTAGATCAAACTTGAGAGGTGTTAGTAGCGGTAAGACTTGGGGTTCACTTATATGAGCACATGTAGAAGACATAGGATTAGGATGAGGTGTAGAAGAAGAACTAGCATGGGCCTTAAGATGTTGGATTTCAACTTTGAGAGATGTAATCATGGTTTCCATAGCTTTAAATTTGTCTTGAAAAGCATATGGTGTAAAGCTTAAATTGATGCTAAGATAGTTGGATTGGTTGGAAGATTAGGACCGATAGATTTGTTAAATAAACAATAAAAAATGGCACTTACTTGTGAAGGTGGCATATTGTGAGGGAGGTACATAATGTCTAGGGATTTTGGAGAACATATTTGTAAGGTGGGTACATTTGAAGCAAGTCATACAAGGAGATTTGAGGAATTTTAGGAGTTATGAAAGAAGATCCGATAGAATAGGAAAAATGAGGATCTAAGTGTTTGATCACGAGTTGGCTTCACCAATTGATTTAATAAAAATTGAATTAAATATATACTACATATTAACTATTGAAATACATAATGTATGAATGTTAATATACAATAAGATCAAATAATATATAAGCAATGATGTAAAATCCTAAGCAAAAGAGGGAGATAAGATGACTTAGTTGATTTCCAAGTGAACAGGAAGTGATCTGGGCAGGTGCGACTGATGAACAAACTACAAACAAGGTCATTACTAATCACTTTGAAAAATCTGGAGTGCAGGAACAAAGCCAGACATAGGCACCGTGGTAGGAAAGTGATGCCTAGGCATTAAAGACCGGGATCAAGGTAGTTTGGTGAATGTGTAATTGCTCGAATTTGGTTTCTTACGTGTCACTAGTGTTTCTGATTATTCTTTGTTAATTACCCGATATTTGCACCAAGATCACTAATGATACTGTAACCTACAAAATAGAAGTTATCCTACACAAGCCCACAAACCGCATTAAACCTAAAAAAGAAAATGTAGAATGGGGAGTCAAATTGACCCGAAAGTCACCCCAAGAGTGAGCTTATGACCAAGCACTGCACTAAATCTCAGACTCCATGTAGTTTTTGTGTGTGTGCATAGAAATTATGCCCTAGAATGCCCTTTTGCTAGTTGCACTTGATAACGGGTTGTAGTTAGAATGTAGCAATGTAGTAGTATGTGTGGATGGAATAGAATAAACTTCCCCTTCCTATGATGTGTATGTAGAAGTATGCCCTTTTCCCTTGAATGGATGCTAGATGGATGCCTTTAAAGTGCTTTAGTGCCTTTGGAATGTAAGCTTAGGTGATGATAGTAATGCTTAGTGTTTGGTCCCTTCTTTTGAAAACATAATTATGCATTTATATGATTCCCTTGTTTGAATTTCATAATTGACAACCTGGAAGGCCGACCCTTAAGTAAAAATATGCCCAAAAGATAAAAGAGAGCCAAAGAGAGTGAGTAAGGTAGAAAGGGGTAAGGGGTGCCCGGAGGTGACATGAGTGCATGGGCGTTAGTGTCTAAAGCTATAAAAGATAAATCAGTTAAGTTTTGACTGGGTTGTAGAGTGTGTAAGACCAAAGAGAAAACAAGAGATAAAGAAAAAAGGCCAAAGATACTTGTCAATCACTAGTTTTTTTGCCTAGGAAATCATGTAAATGCTAGCATACTTTTAGGACCTACAAATGTACCCAAGTGCGTGATTTCTACGCCCTGAAAAACATATGTCTACTTACACATGCCCATAAACCGCATCAAATCTAATAAATAAGATGCAAAATGGGGAGTCAGACTAACCCCGACGGTCACCCGAAGAGTGAACTTACAACCGAGTGTTACACTACATCTCAAACTCCATGTAGTTCTTTATGCTTGTGTGTGTAATGATGCCCTATTTTCCCCTTGTGTATGGTGTACGATGATAGTGGGCTAGATGTAGATTGTATCGAGTATGTATAATGTGTGTGATGGAATAGAATGAACTCCCCTCATATGTTGTGTATGCAGAATAATACAACCCTTGTCCCTTGTATGGATGTGTTAGATGTATGCTTTGTAATGCTCTTATGCCTTTGTGCAAGCTTAGGTGATGATAGATAATGCTTATGATGTTTTCACCCTTATTTGAGAGCAATAACTAAGTATATATATGATTCCCTTATTTGAATTTTGTAATTTACAACTAAAAGGCCAACCCAAAGTTTTAAAAGGTGACAAAAAGGTGAAAATGACCAAAAAGAGTAAGAAGAAGATAAAGAAGGGCGAGAAGCACCTAAGCACTTATGTCCTAATTGGGTGATAGTGTCTGAGGCCATAAAAGATAAATTAGTAAAGTCCTAAGAGAGCTATAAGATATGTAAGGCCAATAAAAGTGCAAGAGATAAAATAAAAAGGCCTAAAAGAAATTATCAACCACTAGTTTTCTTGCTTAGGAATAATATATACATTAGTATGCTTTAGGACCTAGAAATGTACCCAAATGCATAGATTTTGTGTCTATAATACGAACCTCTTTCTCATCTTTTCCTTCTAATCCAATATCAAGAACTTTCAACACTCCCAAATCAATCCAACGACATATACGTAAGACAAAGACTCTTTCCAAAATGAGGAAAACTTGTTCCCTTCAATAAAAAAAAGTTTCAAAGAGTACCCCTTAGGATGGTGCCAAGTGGTAACATCCTAAGTTCCCAAGGAAAAACCATATCTCCAAAAGACATTAATTTCAAATCCATGCCCACATGGGCCAAATCTAGAATATTTCCAAAATCAACCACCCAATTAAATGCTCTAACAAAGAAAGGTCATGAAAAAGAGCCAAAATGTCAAAATTCAAATAACTCAAAATAAATATGACTTGAATCACAAGTCACCCGCATAAAACAACTCACATCAAAATAAATACAAGGTAGTTAGAAAGTTTCCCAAGGCTCGTTATGGGGTCCTTATGAGCCCCAAAATGGCCTAAAACTCTTTAAAAATTATACCCACCCCATGGGTAGGTGTATGGAAAATTTTTGGTCCCACACTCCGCTCAAAAGTGGCCTCAAATGAGGAATATGAAATTTACCTAAAATAGAAAGTTTTCAACCACCCCATCAAGGCAAGATCCACCCAAAATGGTAATAAATTTCCCCATAATCCAAATACAATTTTTTACTTAAAATGAATGAATTAAAAAATAATAATTTAGCTAAGGGTCTCATGAAGGTGTCAAAAAATAAGACAAGATAAAGAAAATAAATTAATTAAACACTTATCACCATACACATAGCCCAAACCATCTAATTCCAAGTCTGGGTGACTCGTGTTGGCTAAGGAGCTTCGTGGGAGTTTGTCCCCCTCTATCCTCTTTAGCGTGTTTAGTTTTTATTTCTTTGCGTATAGAATTTGGGTACTTGTTCACCATATGCACACTCAATGCACGTGTCATATCCGCTCAACATGATTAATCAAAATCACTACTACTAAATTAGGAAATAAACACACCAATTACCCATGTATTTCTTTTTCATTAGAATTTAAAACATATATATATATATATATATATATATATATATATATATCAATTATCATCATCAAAATTAAAATATCTACGAACAATAACACCTGTAACACCTACAAGATATATCTATCCAAAAGCATACAAAATACCATCAAGTTATGCCATATCCATGTGAGTCAATCGTAAGGTTGACACCTCGTGCCAACTCAAAATCACAAAA
The DNA here is from genome assembly GCA_018340775.1 of Taxus wallichiana var. yunnanensis. Lineage (NCBI taxonomy): Eukaryota > Viridiplantae > Streptophyta > Pinopsida > Cupressales > Taxaceae > Taxus > Taxus wallichiana. The sequence continues at coordinate 373,162,244 of CM031235.1, forward strand.
GCCATAATCTAAAAAAACATAAGAATCTAGACACCTCATGCCGATACAAAATATATAATGAGCCATATGATGAAAACTAGTATGAAAGGAAATCTAACTAAATAATGTTTGAGGGAAGTGGGCACTACGAGTCCCCAGAGATAAAAATGCAAGGAACCACAACAACTAATATTAACATGTATCGATATGTGTATCTTGCATCAAGCTCAATATACCTATGAACGCATGTGTGTAAAAAGTAAAGAGATATGTTGTCTATCAAACTGATGTGATGTGACAAGCAAAATTTATAATGTAAAGTGTGAACAATGTAAGCTAAGTGCACATGTCTTGATTTTGTATTTTAAAAAATATTTAAATGTTTTCATATTTTGATATTATGTTAGTGTTTTTGTATTTTGAAATGCTTAGTTATGTACAAATGAAGATGGGAAAGCACAAGAGCTATTGAATGTCAATAGAAGGATGCAATCATGTAAGACCCATAGGCAAGGTCATAACACCATATCACGAAAAATGGGAGTGGGAGGTAAACTATGGAGCCATGAATAATTAGATTGCATAGTGATAGAGAATGTCACCATAACACGATGTGCGGGGAAATGGTTATGGCCTATATCAATGGAAAATGGATCTATAACACCAATAATATTGGGAGAGATGTGAGGAGATGTATTGATATCGTGATGCAATCTAGTAGTATCCTAATAGGGGTAAGTGTGTCATAAAGTGATTGAGAAAGGGTTGGTGTATGAAAGTAGAGTCACCTTATTATAGTATCAAGATATAGTTTTGTATTCCCCTTAAGGGTTGTAAGTGTACATAGATTAGCACACATAGTGATCAAAGAATATTTTTAGTGTCAAAAGTTCCCTAAACTTCCCTAAACCATGTCGGTACACATGGATCTTCAGAGAGTTTTCCGATGAAGTGGAAAAGCGAACACTTTGAGCTCAAGATAGGTCCAATTAAAGTTTGGTTAACTAGAAGGTCAACGTTGGTCAACAAGTCCAAGGTGACGTGTATGTGTGCACAATTGGCCAAGTGGCTTAGTCGACAATGGACAAGTGGCAAAAGGAGAAAGAGGGCAAAAACAAAGTATTGGTTTGCAACCTCCGGTCTTCGTTAGGTGTAAAATTTGTTCATTTAAACAAGAGGCTCATCTTTTATAACGAAAGGGAGACCAATCATCGTGAGGACTATTATTCGACGCCAATGTGGTGGGTCCTCAAGCCATCACGTGGCTTGCCATCACAAGTTCGAATTCACGATATGCCTATCAAGGATCGCCACGTGGTCTTATTGCCATATTTTATCATTGGAATGTCACAATATTATTCATGGTCAAATTATATATTGAGATTATTCACCATGATATTTGTCATATCACTATGTGGTTCCAAGTCACTATATGTTGGCAATGCTTGAGACCCATATGAATACCACATTGATTGAGTTGCTCAGTTTTTTCTATACCATAACGTTGAGGGTTTATCTAGATTATCTCGACTGAATCCTACATTCAACAATGGTAAGATAAACTTTACATTGGTGCCTAACCCGACATATGACTCAACTTTACACCATGGTGAGTGGATATGCCTTATTGTATTTATCCTCGACAAAGATATACATAACACATCAGACATATCTAATAGCTCGGTGGTCAAACCAAACAATTCGGCACATGAACAACTCACCATGTATGTGGCCAAATAAAAGAAAGATAGGCATGACCAAAGTCACATATAATATGGGAGGTCAGGCCTATATTTAAACCACAATCTCGTCAAATCCGCCAACCATGTGGGATATTATCCACATTGTGCAAACAACTCGCGGAAAAGGAGTAGGAAGCAGGATTTGAACCTCAACCTCACACATACCAACCCAAATGCTTAACCAACTCACCTAATGGCTTGCTTGGAGTATAAAATGAGCTCACAAAGTTTTATCGAAAAGAAGTGTCAGTCTATGTATAGGCATAATATGGGTACTTGGAGAAAATGCAATTTTGGAGCACTTCTACTCAAAACCAGAGCTTGAGTTATATATGAAAGTTGCTCAGAATTTTGAGATGATTGTGATGGTGTGATAATTTTTCCAATTTAAAGCTTTTTGATAGATTTATTTTCTATTAAAGTCACATAAAGGCATAGAATCAAAGAGAGACACCGTTGTAAGTGGATCGAAGGTGAAGGACCGAGACTAAGCTCCATTAACATACTTGAAGGTTTGAAACACTGACTTTATAGGTTTTTGATAAAAGGAACAATAACCAAACCATACCAAGCCAAGAACTTGGATGCTAATCAAACACCATGATCAATAAGATGAAAACAATTCGCCAAAATAACTTTACCAAAACCTTTGCAAACAAATGAGCAACAATATCATATATTATTATAGAACTCAATGAAATACAATGAGAATGGGCCTTGCTTATATAGGCAAGGAATAACAATCTAAAAACCAGTCAAGGTCGTAGATCAAGTCATAAATCAAGGAAAAACTAGTCATTAAAGAACAAGTAAAGTGCATAGATTTAGGAGAGAACTAGACATCAAGGATCTAGTCAATACCATAGATCAAGGAAATAAGTATTCAATACCATATATAAAGAAAATAAATATACCTAACAACTAGATAATATCCCCCCAATATCTAAATAAATAAAAAGAAATATCCACACACATAATTGGGTGAGGATAAATATAATAAAGGTAAATAAAGTACCTAGGTGAACATGAGCTAAGGTAAATACCTACTCTAACACCCCCTCAAGTGAAGCTAGGGGCCAAAATAGAAGTAACATGTTCATAGTGTGAGTCCCGATAACTAGGATTGATGAGGTACTCATGTATAATTACTAGGAAAAGAGACAACACAAGATACCCAAAACCATTAACAACAAAGTAAAGAGAGTAAGAAACCACTACAAGGCATCCCAAGAAGCTTGGCTCAAAAAACTCGTACAATGCTAAAGAATTTTGGTGTGCACTATGGTCCGAATCCACTACTCGATCATAGAACTCAAAAATAAATAACACTGGGCTTCACCAGAATAGATCCATATAAAGAGATTATCAACAGAGTGATGTCGAAAGTGAAAAAAACACCAAACATAATCGATCAACTACTACAAATAGGTGTGCCACGATCCAAGAACAACCAAGACAACAAGGCAAGGACACAAGATCTAAATAAATTGGAGTGCCACGATCCAAGAAAAGAAAAGGTAACAAGGCAAGACCATAAACCCGAAGAAGCAGTATCAACACCACACCCTCCCATATTTCGAATGGTTAGAGTGACACCACAAATCTGTATGAGTTGCCCAAAATAAACTACTCAAACACTGAAAAAATAACACTGGGATTCACCAAAATAGCTCCCCCACAAGAGAGACTGTTAACATGCCAAAAATGTTGAAAATACAGATATAAAATCTCTCAACCAACAAGAGAGATACACTACACTTGCTAAAGAAAAATGCTCAAAACAAAGAGCATTACAATGCAAGAGGTATAAATAGTGGAGCAAGAGGTGAATGGTGTAGGAACCACACCTGTAGATTCCTCTCAACGAATGCCTATGTCACCGCCACGAGTGATCAGATATCCACCCCAAATCAACACGGATGGATGAAGAAGATGCCTACATATGACTTGGTGCAAAATGCACAATGGGTTCATGCAAAGGAACATCAAAATGTGTGTCAGGTCGATCATGTTTGACAAGCTGAAATCTCAAGTTTCTCAAGCCTAAGTGAAGGTGCAGAACTCATGTGGAGCTCATGATCCTCGATAAGAGTCAAGTGAACAAAAGTAGGAGCTCTGACAATGTGTGATCCCAATGAAGTAACTACTCGAAGACCAATGCCATGGTGAGAATTCCACTTAACATGTGGAATAAGAGAAACAAAACCCTATGAATGTCTATCAATACCTCCACCAGTGAAACCCATAAAATGGAGCATGTGAGAACCGAATGCAGTGGTATGCTTCTCGAAAGAGCCATGCATATGAGAAGTAGGATATACATCATGTGTTACTGCAATAGGCACATATGTGGAAGAGCATGTAGTAACAAGCCTTATATTTATCATTTATCCTTTTATTTATTTATCGGGATAATTATTACACTTGTGTTAGCCCTACACGTGTTGGGTTAGCTTGCTTAGGTGTACTAGTTGTTTGGAGTTAGTTTACTAGTTGTGTTGAGTTATCTTCTCGGTTATATGGAGTTAACTTACTAGTATTTGGAGAGTTAAGTTTTGGAGTTAACTTAACTACTAGTATCAATTAGTGGGAGTTCTTCATCACTGATTTAGGTAGTAGTTGCACTTCCCTCCTCTTATATTTACATCTTTCTTATTGAATAATTCAAGTCATTCTATTGTAATGTATTGAGCATTATGGATTATGATGGATTTCCATATATGGTATTTTAGCTCTTATGTTTTACAAATTTAATGTGGTGTGCTATTATCATCTAAGATCATGGCTTGAAACAATCTTCTTATCTTACCTTTCATGGTATCAGAGCTATAGATGATGTAGACATCCATTTGTAAGTTTTTCTTTGCAAGCAAGGGTTTATTATTTTTTATGTATTCAGATTTAGTTAGCACTTTTCTGCAGATGCATTTTTATGCAAAACAAAGTGTGCCATTGGATTTAGAAGGTACAAAAACCCTAGAATCGACTGTAAACTCGGCCATGTTTTGAGACAGTCAAATCTAGACATTTTAAAGGTAATATTGGCACATTTCTCAAAAAAATCCATACAATTATGTACAGACATATTTTTGGCTCAAAAATTATATCATTTTTCTGGGTTTTTTGAGAAACATTTTGGGTTTCTCTTTTTTTTATACAAAAAGTGCGAAAAAAAAATTTGCAATCAAAGTTTGTATTAACAATTGTACTTTTTGGGTGCATTCTTTTATCCATTGGATATAAGCGTGTACCTTTAGATGCATTCTTTTACCCTCTAGATATTTCTATTTTGGATGCAGTCTTTTATCCACTAGACGTAGATTTGTACCCTCTGGGTGCATTCTTTTATCCATTGGATATAAGTGTGTACCTTCCAGATGCATTCTTTTACCCTTTGGATATTTTGGTTTTGGATGTAGTCTTTTATCCACTTTGGACACAGATCTATACCCTCTGGGTGCATTTATTTATCTATTGGATATAAGCGTGTACTTTCTGGATGCATTCTTTACCTCAGGTATTTCGGTTTTGGATGCAGTCTTTTATCCACTGGACACAAATTTATACCCAATGGGTGCATTCTTTTATCCATTTGATATAAGTGTGTGCCTTTTGGATGCATTCTTTTACCCTTTGGGTATTTTGGTTTTGGATGCAGTCTTTTATCCACTAGACGCAGATCTATACCCTCTTGGTGCATTCTTTTATCCATTGGATATAAGCGTGTACCTTAGGATGCATTCTTTTACCCTCTAGATATTTCAGTTTTGGATGCAGTCTTTTATCCACTAGACGCAAATCTGTACCCTCTGGGTGCATTCTTTTATCCATTGGATATAAGCGTGTACCCTCTAGATGCAATGATTTACCTCACGAATATTTTAAGTTTAGGGCACAGGATTTTATCCTTTGGTCACAAGCGTGTATCGTGTGGATGCACTCTTTTACCCTTTGGCCATTTGGGTGTCACATGTACCTTTTAAAAAAGATCAAAGCATTAAAATACTATTTTAATAGCAAAACCTTCTAGAGCTCATAACTTTTGATCTATAGCTCGAATTAAGGTGATGCTTTTTTGAAATTGTGTATTTTTTTGAGATCTACGCATTGGTGACATTTTTATACACATATTTAAAATGTAAAAGGTACTATTACTCATTGTAATATTTACATGCACTCAATTATAAAGTGCCAAATTTGGGAGGGTGTTGTGATCACTTGTGGACACAATTTCGGTTGAGCCCGATGTCTTAAAATTTTAGGTATTGCATTCTTATATCTATGGGTGTATACATTTATATCTCTCTTGTTTGTTGAGATATTTTGGATCTGTATTTTCGACACTTTTTTTTGGCATGTTGACAGTCTCTCTTGTGGGGAACTATTCTGGTGGAGCTCAGTGTTAGTTTGTTAGTGTTCGAGTAGTTGATTTTGACAACTCATACAGATCTGTGGTATCACTCTACCCATTCTGCAGTATGGGAGGGTGTGGTGTTGATACTGCTTCTTCGGGTTTCGTGTCCTTGCCTTATTACCTTAGATTTTCTTGGATCATGGCACTCCTATTTATTTGGATCTCATGTCCGCCTTGTTGCCTTGGTTGTTCTTGGATCATGACACACCTATTTATAGCAGTTGATCAAATTATGTTTGGTGTTTTTTTTCACTTTCGACATCACTCCATTGACAGTCTCCTTGCATGGAGCTATTCTAGTGAAGCCCAGTGTCAATTGTTTTTTAGTTCTATGATTGAGCAGTGGATTCAAACCACAGTGCGCACCACACTTCTTCAGCATTGTACGAGTTTTTGGAGCCGAGCTTCTGAGGATATCTTGCAATAGTATTTTTCCTCTCTACTTTGTTATTATTGGTTTTGGGTACCTTGCGGTGTCTAATTTTCCCAGTTGTTGTACGTGGGTACCTCATCAGGCCTTGTTGTCGGGACCCACCTTCTTTTCCACCCACCTAAGCTATGCTTACGGGAGGGTGTTAGTGTAGGTTATTATTTATCCTTTTATTTATTTATTAGAATAATTCTTACACTTATGTTAGCCCTACACTTATTGGGTTAGCTTGCTTAGGTGTACTAGTTGTTTGGAGTTAGTTTACTAGTTGTGTTGAGTTATCTTCTCAAGCTTATGTGGAGTTAGCTTACTAGTCTTTTGGAGTTATCTTAATTACCAGTGATCGTTAGTGGAAGTTCTTCACCACTGATTTAGGTGGTAGTTGCACTTCCCTCCTCTTATATGTACATCTTTCTTATTGAATAATTTAGGTCAATCTATTGTAATGTATTGAGCATTATGGATTATGATGGATTTCCATATATGATATTTTAGCTCTTCTGTTTTGTAACTCTAATGTGGTGTGCTATTATCATTTGAGATTGCAGCTTGGAACAATCTTCTTATCGATCCTTTCAGCATTAGGAGCAAAAATAGGCTCAGAAGATGACATATCAAGGTTAGTGGGTGCTGGAGAAATAATTGCAAGTGGACTAGGAGCATGGATATGATAGTCCACAATATGATGGTGATGTTGCAAGCTAGCAAGTTTTTGTTGTAGTGAGTGTATTAGTGTATCCTTATCTTGAATGAGTGCTTGTAGAAGAGAATTTTGTTTCTTGAGTGATCTATTTTCTTCCACAAATTTTACAATATCCTATTGAAGTCCACATGCTTAAGAGAAAAGCATGTCATTCTCATAATCCATGATAGATACAAAAATACAACACCTAAAAGTGTAACACCCGAAATTACGTCCACAAGTGATTACAACACCCCCAAATTTAGCACTTTATAATTATAGTGAAATTCTTAAAATAAATATTTCTAATGGAAAGAACATGAAAAAAACACTTTTGCAAAAACGACACTCAAATCTGAGTTGCCGATCAAAAGATACAAGCTTTACAAGTTTATGCTCTGCTGTTTATTTTAGTTGTCACTAAAACAAAATAAAATGCTCTTTCCTTCACCACACAAATAAAATGAAAGGAGGTTGGAGTTAAGCACGTACTAGTCACAAGCTTTAAGCCCTCATATGACCAAGGGCTAAGGATTTCAATGGCGATGCAGATTTTCCCGAAATAGAAAAATGTGCATAGTAGCCTATGGACCCCCCAAAAAAGGAAAGAAACGTCTTTCCACGCCAATCGAGAATGCCGCAACACAATGAAAAAAAAATCGTATGGATCTCGATGTTTCACTCGGAAATGCTTCGTTCCTTATAGAAAGCAGAGATAAGGTTAGGGTTAGGAGGAATACTGTAGAATGTCGAGATGATGTGCGCGTACCATAGAGAAAGATCAGCCGATCGCGAAGAACTCCTTTTTGTCTGGGAAGGACTACTGCAAATAAGAACACAAGACCACAAGATTTTGATTAGATAATAAATGAGGAAACTGCCTTGGGCCCAGGAAATGTAAGACTTCCTTTCGAAGGTGGTCAGTTTCCCTGCTAACATGAGTTAACACAAAATATTGTAAAATATCAATCAAATTGCCATTTAAACCGGGTAGGGAAAGGTGTTTTTCTGGTTTTGATCAAAGGAACCGATGTGTTACCTATAACCGATGGCGATTCTTCGATAACCGATACCGGTGGGTTCTAGGATCTTCTGGGCTGGTTGTGGAGTTTGTAATGGCTGATTTTTGGATGGTATTGGGAAATGGGATGGTTAGAAGCTAAGGAATGATAGTTCGATGCAATGGCACGTTGGGTAGTGGATTCGAGGATGGATTTATGAGGATTTGTGGTTCCAAAGGCAAGAGAAATGTTATAATGGAGGACATGCAAGATGTAACTTCTTGGATTTGATGAAGGTGCCAGTTGATCTCCCTTGGCGCCAACTCTTCCGGTTTCTTCACTGCGTCTCGCTTGGTCAAGTGAAGTTCGGACTCTGCTAATCGCTTTGGACTCTCCTTTGATTCAAAATCCTTCGACCGATCTCCCAAAATGAAATTCCGATCCGTTGTTTTGGTTTGGGAGCCCCATTTACGAGGAACCGATGGCGGTTGCGTAAGCGGCGGTCGAGTAGAACCAAAGCATCGGTTAGGAAAAAGTAGGCTATTTTTAGTAAAATAGCCCACCTTCCCTGCTTTTCTCCCGAGAGATCAGTTGCGGGCTTGGTCAAGTGGCTAGAAGGTCGGCTTTGGGTGCGAGTAAGGAGGCATTAGTTATGGATGTGAGTCTAGACCAAGTCACAGGTCTTAATTAGGTTAGTTTAGGGTTAGGGCTAGGTCATGATGAGGTGGCAAAGTGAGGTGGCGGATAAGGTGATGTGGATTTATCAATTACAAGGTAATTAATAAATAATTGTGTGAAGTTTAGGTAATGAGGTTAGGTTGCGAAATGGGATGCGGGTCACAAGGGGTCGTGAGACACGAATTTGGTGTCTACATTAGCCCCTTATTGTCGTGTAGCTTGTTGCAGTAAAGTGCGCATGACAATAATATGAAGTGGTTTCTCATGTTAAAGATATAGGTAATCCCCCTCAAATCTATCACAGATTGAGTGAACGGGAAATCAGGGATAGGGTTGATAAAGAGTATATGTGGTAGAGAGGATGGTAAGGTGATGGTGTAGGTCCAAGGAAGCAGACGCATGTTGAAATGCAATAAGACGACTAGGGTACATGATTTGGCAAGCAAACCAAAGCAAATGTATAGCAAAGGTCGATAGTTTATCCAAACAAGGGTGATATAATCCGGTATCAAGGCATAGGAAGTAGCTCGGGGTATATAACGTAAGGTAAGGTACGAGAACGTTTAGGCATGTTCGGCAGTACCAAATGGTTGGTTTGGTTGAGATAAACGTCACGGTCTAGGTCTAGGCAAAGTTGGTCGACAGATCAAGTCAAGGACCCTAATCATGCTAAAACACGAACAAATGAGCTCGATGGAACACAAGGTACAGGATGGATGGATAAAATAAAACGTTGATTGTGGGTATAGTATGGAAGTGATGCGGCCTTGGGTCGGGCCAAGTTGTTGGGTGGTGGCCATGGGTCAGCCCAAATAAGTGGGTTGAGGCCTTGGGTCGGGCCAATTGGTAGGGCGAGGCCTTGGGTCGGGCCAAATAGGTAGGTTGAGGCCTTGGGTCGGGCCAATTGGTAGGGCGAGGCCTTGGGTCGGGCCAAATAGGTAGGTTGAGGCCTTGGGTCGGGCAATTGATAGGCGAGGCCTGGGTCGGGCCAAATAAGTGGGGCGAGGCCTTGGGTCGGGCCAATAGATAGGTTCGAGGCCTCTGGGTCGGGCCACCTTGGGTGGTAGGCGAGGCCTGGGTCGGGCCAAATAAGGGGCGAGGCCTTGGGTCGGGCCAACAGGTAGGTTGAGGCCTTGGGTCGGGCCAATTGGTAGGCGAGGCCTTGGGTCGGGCCAACAGGTAGGTTGAGGCCTTGGGTCGGGCCAATCGTGGTAGGGCGAGGCCTGGGTCGGGCAAAAGGTAGGTTGAGGCCTTGGGTCGGGCAATATAGACAGGCGAGGCCTTGGGTCGGGCCAAATAAGTGGGCGAGGTCGGGCCGGCCAACAGCAATAGGTAGGCGAGGCCTGGTTGGGCTGAGACCAGGAACAAATGTTGTGCAACAAAGGTGGACAGAGGCGATATTGGTGAAAAAGAGGCAAGGAGTAAGGAACGGCAAAGAATGGGGTAAAAGGGGTATCAAACCGACGTCGATTCATCATGACCGCTTATCGGTTTCCTAAAACCGACATCGGTTTAAGTCGAAAAACCTATAAAAAGAAATATACGGCCGGTCATTGTCACTGTTGTTATTTGTAATCCAAATTGACTTGTCTGACGTGGAGAGTTGATTTGGAGGGGTATTGAATGAGGTGGAGCTATTTGATCAAGCGGAGAGAGTTGATAGTGGCCCGAATAGTTGAGGAGGCAAAGCAGTGATTGGCGGGGACCCAGCAGATCGGGATTGGAGCCACGGCACATGAGCAGAGGAGCCGGAGGAGGCTGGACCGGTGGACCGCCACCACCCATCCCACCATGACGGCGTGTCGTCGTACCGGTAGGTTCTAAACTCTTTAATTTGGTGATTTGGTTGAGTTATGTGGTTTTTGGGATTTGGGTAGGAATTGGTATTTTGTAGGAAATAATGGGTAAATGGAGGTAATTTGAGAAAGGGAGAGGGTAGATACGTTAGATAGGCTAAGGCGGCTAGGTGTGTAAAATTTTAGGGTTTTGGGTGGGTGGATGGGTAGAAATAGGTAAAAATGAGTTTTGGGGGCCGTGCGCGGTTCGGCTCGGGTAGTGGACGGTGGCCGATGTCGGTCACTAGGCGGCGGCATCGGTCGAAAAAAAAAGAGTAAGGTGAGAATGGGGACCGGCATCGGTCTCGTATCGGCCGGTATCGGTGGGGAGGGATGGGTTGAGGTGGTATTGAGGGTGTATGGCTTTGGGGTGTTGGGTTGGGTTGGGAGTGGGGAATGGGATTGGGTTAGGGGTTTAGGGTTTAGGGTTTAGGTTTTGAAGGTGGGTTGGGGGTCTTGGTGGGGTGGGTTGTGTTGGGTTGGGTTGAGTTGGAGTAGGGGATTGGGGTAGGGGTTTAGGGTTTAGGGTTTAGGTTTTAACGTGGGGTGGGGGTCTTGGTGGGGTGGGTTGTGTTGGGTTGGGTTGAGTTGGAGTAGGGGATTGGGGTAGGGGTTTAGGGTTTAGGGTTTAGGTTTTAACGTGGGTGGGGTCTTGGTGGGGTGGGTTGTGTTGGGTTGGGTTGAGTTGGAGTAGGGATTGGGGTAGGGGTTTAGGGTTTAGGGTTTAGGTTTTAACGTGGGTTGGGGGTCTTGGTGGGGTGGGTTGTGTTGGGTTGGGTTGAGTGGGAGGAGGGGTTAGATTTTGGGTGTTACAAAAGGGGGTTTAGATGGTAAAGTAGGTGTTATAATAAAGGGTGGGTCTAAGAATGTGGGTTGGTTTTGCAGGCACGTCAGCAGTTGACGATGCGTGATAGGATGCCTCCACTATTGAGTCGGATGAGGCCACACATATCTGCGGCGCATTGGGCCATCATGCGCGAGGTGGGGCTCGGCGGGGTCCAGAGGTACAGAGCGATCGACAGAGATCACAGCCTGATGGTCGCCCTCATCGAGAGATGGGATCCGGCGGCCAATGTGTTCCATCTGCCGACCGGGGAGATGACGGTCACATTAGAGGATGTGTATCGCATCCTGCGGCTACCGATCGAGGGAGAGGCCGTTTTTCAGGTAGATTCAGAGACTGCCATGGATAGCATACTGCAGGTTTTTGGGGATGCAGCCGCGCTTCTGACATATCATAGCGCGAGCATTGGATATGGTGACATGTACCGCGCACACAGACATGAGACACGGCTTGCCGTGTTGATGATGATAGGGATCACCTGCTTCGCCCTCCCAGATTTGAGAGGAGGCCGCTTCCCACGGGCATTGATGGGGGCTGCATGGAGATGGTGGAGGAGCACACTGTTTTGCATGGGCACCACTGTATATCAGTGCAATTATACAGGAGTTATGGGGCTATCGCGGAGGAGGCGATTTGGTATTTGTTCTACATTTTGTCAGACTGTTGGGCATACGAGCACATCGTATGCATCGGGCCAGTAGGGCTACCCAGCAGCCAGGGCCACAGGTCGTGTACCGATATGGATTTCAGAGGTGGTTGGGGATCGTGGGCCAGCCACGAGCAGTTGTTGCAGGTCGAGATGTGGCCTACTATAGACATATGCTAGAGGGCCTTACAGCAGTAGACATTATATGGAGACCCTACAGAGGTCACCAGCCTGGCAGAGGAGCCACGACAATGCGCCGATCCAAAGATACATTCGGATAGCAGGACGTAGGCCGGGAGAGTACGAGCGGATACCCTTAGAGAGGGTACGCAGGCAGATGGGGCTGCCACAGGACGAGCCACCTCCCTTCCCTCAAGATGGGGAGGGATGATGTAGAGGCCCCATCGCCGGCACCACGGCCTTGGGATCCAGGACCAGGTAGCGGAGAGACCAGCAGAGTGAGGTGTGGATGATGCCGCGTGTGCTGGCAGCAAGATACAGGTCCTGCAGTGGGTCAGGCAGAGAGCAGCGAGATAAGACCGCCTGCAGCCTGCAGACTTGGGCTGCGATTCTGCAGAGAGAGATCGGCTCCGGGCAGTGCAATTATTACGAGGACGGTTGGGCTGCTGCACAGCACGAATAGGGGTCCTACAGGGGTAGCCTGAGCTCAGTACGAGCACAGGCAAAACCACCACCACCAGAAGACAAACCCACAGTGCAGTACATTGTACAGCGGCCGTGCTCAGAAGAAGAAATGCCGCGGCCCGATACCACCACGGCCACAGTGCGAAAACGAGCACAGCACAGTAAAGACCTCCACCAAAGACCACACCCACAGTGAAAGTACAGCTCGGGGGATATTGGTGTTGGGTGCCAGGACCCCGGCCCGATTCCTTGATGGCGCGAGATCGCTATATGGAGGTTAGAAGCAGAGGCCCGTTATTATCGTGGATATTCTTGATAAGTCGAGTCGATTATCGTGCGAGCATATACGCTCATAGAGCAGAGACCTCGCGCAGCCAGAGATCTCAGGGAGGAGCAGCCACAGCTGGCGTGTCCGTGACAGGCAGGAGGCGAGAGGCACCACAGGGACCAGCGGGGAGAGGTGCCGAGGGCGGTGGGGAGAGCTGATAGATCCCCGACATGGTTTTGTATAGGGACATGGGCACCGGTCTGCGAACCGGTTGTATTGATAGAGGCCTGCGTGCCTACAGTTATTCGTTGTTTTCATTCATTTATTTATTATATACCGGCCTGCGAGCCGAGTACGGGTTGTATATTTGATACCGGCCTGCGAGCCGAGTATATTTTTGATATGAGAGACCGGCCTGCGAGCCGAGTCGATATTTTTGGTAGGTATTGCGGCCTGCGTGCCGGCTTTGGTATTGTATGAGATCACAGAGGCCCCGATGTAGGGCACATTGTATTTTTGAAAATTTGTATATATATATATATATAGAGACGATGTTTTGATCCACATGCAGTGTTCCAAATGTGTTGAAATATGTGGTTAATGGCTGGTAATAGATAGAATGTGTGATGAGTTTAATTGACATGTTGATAGATGGATGATGCTGATGTTTTTGTTTATTTGTGCGTATATATGAATGTCAGGTTATGTGATAAATTGGTGGTTTTGTGGCAGTGTAATATATGTAACTGATGAGTTGGATCTAAATGATGTATAGATTGATAGTTTCTTGATATTCGTAGTTGATGGTTGTGTATTGGTAGAAATGATGTTTAATGAAATTATAATGCTATGTGTGGTGGATAAACAAATGTGGTAAATTCTGTTGTTTATGCAGGCAAAGAGGCGGGCGCGACAAAAATTTAGATGAGAAATGAAGAAAAGAACCCTGTTTCAAAAAGGCAGGTGCATAACCGGTATCGGTTTGCTAACCGATGTCGGTAGAGATATGACCGATATCGGTTCTATGACCGATACCGGTTATTTAGGTATGAGCTTTTCTAAAAATAGAAAAGCTAGGGTGGCAACTTAAGTTTTAATTTTAGAGCCATGCAAGAGGTTAAATACGCGAACGCGACGCTTTTTGACGACTGAGACAGGTATTTGCATGAGAGATTTGGGTGAGAAGAAGGAAAGAGACAAGGAAAGTGAATGTGATCCGAGATTTTGAAGGCAGACAGACAAAGTTAAAAAGGGTGGTGATCATGGCAGAACGAGGAGAGGCATCCAGCAGGCAAGGACAGGAGGGCAGACAAGGGCCACCGCAAGCTGCTGCAACTCAAGAGGTATTGTTTTGTTTGTGATTTGATTACTGCATGTTTCGTGAGTAAGATGGGGGAGAGTAGGTGGGTAGATATGAGAGAGAAAACATGATAACAAGGGTTGCAGGTGAGCTAAGTGTTACAGGGTAGGCAATCAGGGGTTCCAGGTATGTTTATATGTATAAAAACGAAGAAACGAGCAAATTATTGTCGTAGGTGGTTGTTTTTAGGGAAGGTGAATATAATTGACAGTGACCGGTAGCGGTTAGGGAGAACCGGTATCGGTTACTTAACCGATATCGGTTGTGTATAACCGGTACCGGTTACTGGAGAAATTTCCAGAATGTTTGAAAAAAGACTTTAATGGATTGAATGGTTGTTTGTCGTTTTTGGCGTATGCAGGCAGAGACAGGGTTGAGGATGAATGATAGCGTGCCAGCGCTGTTGTCGCGAATCCGAGCGGATGTAACACCAGCGGAATGGACATTGATAAATCGTTTGGGGTTAAGTGGAATCCGTTATTATTCACGAATCGCACGAAACCATGGTATGTTACAGGCGCTGATTGAGAGATGGAATCCTGAGACAAATACCTTCTATCTGCCAACAGGTGAAATGACAGTAACATTGGAAGATGTGTTTCGGATTTTGAGACTCCCTATTACAGGAGAGCCAGTATATCAGGCACTACCTAGCGCGGCACGGGGAGCGATAACAGCAGTATTTGGTCCATACGCACGAGATTTGACACAGCGAGGTTTATCGTTTACATATGGGGTAATGTATGCAGCACACCCTGAGGAGACAAGGTTAGCAGTGATATTAATGATAGCAGTAGGGTATTATGCATTACCGAGGGCGGAAGGGGGAAGATTTCCAAAGGCATTGATGTGTGTTATCTGGGAGATGATAGAAAGGAATGTGACTTTTGCATGGGCACCTGCGTATTTGGCGGAGCTATACAGGGGTTTATGGGCTTGTAGGCGAAATCACGTAACGATTAATCGGATAGTTCATACTTATTACCTTTGTCAGGCCTATGAGCACATTGTTTGTGTGCGACCAATAGGCCGATCCATCCAGCAGGGAGAGACCGGAGTACAGAGGTTGGGATTCGAGGCGATGGGTCAGAGCAGTAACAAGAGGCCGATCCCGTGCCGTGACAGGTGATTTTGAGTATTACAGGCAGGTATGGGAGAGAGTGACGGTTGCGGATATCTGTTGGAGGCCCTACGGGAACTATATGGTAACCGAGAACATAGCTGAGGAGTTGAGAGGTGTAGAGCGATTGAGGTGGATCGCGGGGCACAGGCCAGGTGAATATGAGAGGATTCCTATAGATCGCGTGCGGCAACAATTTAGATTCAGTGCAGACATACCACAGCTTATAGACCATATATGAGGATCGATGCCGAGGCAAAGATTCTCACCACCCCGGCCAACACCTCCAAGAAGGGCCGAGGAGATAGCAGCCCGATCGCAGGTAATGGATGCAGGAATGACCAGAGGCCTATAGATTATGGTGGGTAGCGGAATGGCGAGGTGTACGTGAGCCCCCGACACAGCGGTGATTACAAAGAGAGAGGATGCTGCGCAGCGTTTGGTTCAGCAGACTCAAACGCAGTGAATGAGACAAGAGGATTGGTAGTGGTCATGAGTCACGGGCGGCGAGACTAGAGTAATGGAGTTCTCCATGCGAGAGGGCGTATTCATATGTTACAGAGAGAGATGGCAGATCAGTGGGCGGTACCAATAGCCGCGGTACCTTTGAGGACAGAGAGGCCCGGCGAGAGGGGTCGACGATCACGATCATCACCTAGTTCGGGATGAGTTGTGATGGTCTGA
The DNA here is from genome assembly GCA_018340775.1 of Taxus wallichiana var. yunnanensis. Taxonomy (NCBI): domain Eukaryota; kingdom Viridiplantae; phylum Streptophyta; class Pinopsida; order Cupressales; family Taxaceae; genus Taxus; species Taxus wallichiana. The sequence goes on from CM031235.1 coordinate 373,178,572, forward strand.
GTATATGTTAGCGAGGTATGAGAATAAATAAGGATGCCGACCTGCGTGTCGATGATAGAGAAGATGTATTTGTTTAACATCTAAATAAAATTGAGTATGTATGTTGATTTGAGTTATGATAATAATAAGATTGTCGGTGTTTTGATTTTCGGTGTTTCGAAAAAGGATAAAGAGAAATGTGATAAAAATAAAAATACACAAAAATATTTATATTCACCACACAAGATAGGTTATGGTAGGGGATGGTCGAGCTAACCTTGGGAGACCCCATGTCTCCGAAGTGCTGCCTACATAGCCCATTGCACAAAGCAAGGAAGGGCCTCAGACCGATGTAGTTCTCCCTTAGGATCAGGGAGGGGTGAATTTAGGCAATTTGGTATGGTTTAGGCAATTTGTCGTTTGGTAAAAAATTTGATGTTGGTAGGGTAATGGTGTTGGTGCTGGTAGGATAATGTTGTTGGTGTAGGTATAGGTAAAGAAAAGGTTAGCGTACCCAAGTAGTAGGGAATAGTGTCCTGATTAAGATCAACACACAATTCTAGATGCGAGGCAAAGCGGAAAGAGTGCTCCATAGGTGAAAAGAGCTAAACAAACCACACAACGTAGAACGAGCCTGAAGCCCTAAGTGCCGTGTATAGACGAGAAGTCCATAGTTGAAAAGAGTTGTATGATCACAATATATCAGGTGTACGTTACGTCCCTTGAGTTGAAACAAATGGTGAGGTGATGTGGATGATATAGCTGAGGTACAAAGAACTTGTTACAACGAAAGAGAACCTACCCTAAATAGACAAGTCCATGACCCAAAAAGTTCTTTTGCATGAGGCTTTTATTTTCATCGAAGATGAACCGATCAATGCGGGAAGTCTATAAGGGATATTGATTGTATTATTCTTGAGGTCTTCACGAAGGTTGATCAATGCGAGAAGCTTCGATAAAGGCCGACATGTATATTTGTCCTTCTGGGGAACATCTATTTATAAGTAGCAGCGATGATTTTAGTGCATAGTCACTGTCCTTCAGGGGCATCTATTTATAGTAGCAAAGCAATAGTTTGGCATATAGCTGTCCTTCGAGGGAGCAGTCTATATTTAATTTTAGATAACTAGATGTTCTTTTGGCGTGAAGCATCCAGTTTAGTAGGAAGTTTGACTCAAGAAAATCCCATAAGAATATGGCTTATTTTAATACTTTGAAGTCATGGACTAGACTAAGAAGGGGAAGGCATCGTAAGGGGAGGTGAGGGGTGAGCTTGATTTTATTTCGAGATGTAAGAGACAAGTGTATGTGGTGGTATGTGAGCTCAAGGGACGAGCAGTAGGTGGATAAGAAGTGATATAACCCTAATTTCAACAGTAGAATGGTCGAAGATGCAAGGCATTAGGGGTTCAGCTCGAGTTTACCATTAAGCGAAAGCTAAACGATAAGTGCCTCGATCCATAGGTGTGAGTGATTATATAAGGCCCAATCCAATCGGGAGCAAATTTTCGCGCTTGCTCTTTTCCGTTTGGTTACATGTTGATTCTCTTTGAGGACGAGATCACCAACCTTAAAGGTACGCTCATGAAGTCGCTTATCATAAGCACGCTTGATGCGTTTTTGATAGATTTGAAGATGATCAAGAGTTTGTAAGACGACGTTCGTCAAGAAGCTCCATTGGGCTAACCGCTCTTGGCGGAAATCATCGTTAGTGAGAATATCCGAAGAGATATTCTAAGGGAGGGTATTTGTATTTCGAGAGGTAAAAAAATTTCTGCACAGTATACCAAAGAAAAGGTGTGGCATTAGTAGAAGTACGAATGCTAGTACGATAAGCCCAAAGGGCAAAGGGAATGTGATCGTGCCAATTTCTTCCAGATTCATGACAACTTTCATGAGGATTTTGGTTAGTGTTTTATGAAGACTCGGCTTGCCCATTGGCTTGTGGATAGTAAGGTGACGAGAAACTAAGTTTGATACCAAAGTTGTCACAAAGGTCTCGCAACAACTTGTTTTTGAAAGATTTTCCATTATCTGTTATCAGGCGATGAGGAACACCAAAACGACAGATAATGTGGTGGTTAATGAACTCGACAATTTTTTCTTTTTTGATTGAAATGAGTGGAATAGCCTCCACCCATTTTGTGTAATATTCGGTCGCTGTGAGTATCCAACGGTGACGTTGTGAAGAGGTTGGGTGAATCTCACCAATAAGGTCTAAACCCCATTGGAGAAAGGCCAAAGATCTCGAGCGATCCGGAGCGGGTGGCTAGGAGTATGTTGAAGGTTGGCATGTTCTTCGACACATAACACAACACTTAACATATTCAGTAAATCGTTATCGAGAGTAGGCCAATAATAACCAAGGCGAAGGATTCGTTTGGCCACGGCAAGGCCGCTAAAATGTCCACCACAAATACCGTCATGGACCTGTTGGATGGTATGAGTGGCCTCCATGCTAGTTAGACAGCGAAGGAGGATACCATCAAAGCCACGTTTATAGAGGAGTCCCCCCATGACAACATAACGCGAAACACTTTTAAGAAAAGCACGTTTGCGTTACTAGTAAGGTCGGAGTGGGAGGATAGAGATTGTAAGGTAGTCGTGGAATTGGTGGTACCGGGTATCCCGTGAATTAGTGGACACAAAGTATTTATCATACAAACTACCTAGGGGTTGAATAGGATGGGGCAAAAGTTGTTGGACCACGACGAATAATTCGTGAGTCGGTTAGCGCGGTGGGAATTTGCGAGGCTAAGCAAGCCATAGTATCCGCAAATTTGTTAGTGGAGCGGGGAATGGTTTGTATAGAATAGTGGGTAAATAAAGCTAGAAGTGAATCCACATAGTGTTTGTATTTTTGAAGTTCCTCGTTTTTGCATTGGTAGACGCCCATAACTTGATTGACTACCCAATTGAGAGTCGCCAAAAATGTTGATAGATTTGATACCAAGTGTAACGCAACTGGAGACCTAGAACAAGGGCCTCGTATTCCGTCATTTGTATTATTAGTGCAAGGGAAATCAAGTCGGAATGAAAGAGGCATAGGTTCAGCGTTGAGAGGAATGAGAACAACGCCGGCTCCTCCGCCGCGCTGGCATTTAGATCCATCGAAGAAGAGGGTCATTGGGTACGACTCCTCCGTGAGGGAAAGAGTAGCGATGAGTTCGTCGGGAAATGTGAAATTGGTAAATTGTTCCCCCGGTACAGGAGCGTCCGCAAGTTGGTCTGCGATGGTTTGTCCTTTGATTGATTTCTGGTGGATAAACTCGAGATCGAGGTCGGCGAGAAGCATGAGCCATCTAGCAATGCGTTGGTTCAGATGAGGTTTGGCGTACATGTAATGGATGGGGTCTGTATTGGTGATGACGAAAGTCTTGTGATTTAGAAGGTAGTGTCGGAGTTTGGTGGCAACGAATGATAGGGCAAGGCACAATTTTTCTACATGTGTGTACCTAGTCTCATAGTCCACCAAAGTACGACTTATATAATAAATGGCTTGTTCGTGATTCTCAGAGTCACGATGTGCAAGCATGGCTCCTACAGCGTGGTCGGTGGCGGAAAGGTAAAGGTAGAAAGGGCGGTTATCTTGGGGTGGGATAAGCACGGGTGGCTGTAAGAGATAAGATTTGAGAGCTTCGAAGGCTTGGTGACATTCTTCGCTCCATTGGAATGCAATATCCTTTTTAAGGAGGTGGTGGAAAGGTTGACACCGATCCGAGAGTTGGGAGATGAAACGTCGGATAGATTGGAGCTTACCTTGTAAACTACGCAATTGTTTGAGATTTTTGGGTGGGGGCATTTCTAGGATAGCTTTGACTTTCGATGGGTCGACCTCAATGCCACGCAAAGAGACGATAAAGCCAAGAAGTTTTCCCGAAAGAACACCAAAAACACATTTCTTCGGTTGAAGGCGGACAGAATATTGTAACAGGCGATCAAAAATAATGGTTAAAACATCGAGATGTTCACTACGATGTTTGGACTTGCCGAGAAGATCGTCGACATAGTCTTCAAGGATAGTGTGCATAATGTCATGAAAAATGTAGGTCATAGCCCGCTGATAGGTAAAGACCAAAGATTCTTAAGGCCAAATGGCATGACACGATAACAAAAGGTTCCCCAAGGAGTTATGAAGGCAGTCTTGTGTTGATCGGCAGGGGCAACCAAAATTTGGTTGTATCCTGAAAAGCCATCCATGAGAGAAAGCATTTCATGACCCGCAGTGAGATCAACAAGTTGATCAATACTTGGGAGGGGGAAGTCATCCTTAGGGCAAGCGAGGTTAAGATCCCGGAAACTGTGCATATCCGAAGTCCCCCGTCGCTTTCGTGACAGGTACGATGTTAGAAATCCATTGAGGATAGTCAATAGGCAGAATGAAGGAAACAGAAAGGAGTCGTTGGAGTTCCTCTTTGACCAAGAGAGCAATGCGTGGATGCATTTTTCTCAATTTCTGTTTGACTGGTTTGGAATCGGGGTTTAGGGTGATGTTATGGGCAGCGATGGTAGGATCAATTCCTGGCATGTCAGCGTAAGACCATGCGAAAGCTTGGTTGCGAGCACGGAGAAAGGTAGTAAAGGCGGCTTGTTCTGATGTGTTAAGGGATTGTCCAATCTTCACTATGTGAGGATCTTCCTCCGTGTGGATGTTGATTTCTATAGTAGATTGATTCAAAGATAGTTTGGGTTTCAAATGGTAAGGCTCGTTGAATATAAGAATCATCCGCGCCAAGGTAAGTGAGGATGGAGTCGTCATCCTGGCATTCAACAACATTAATCAAAGGCGAATCCTCTTCGATCATGTCTGGATACGATGGGGCAAAGAAGATGGGTCCTCATTATCACGTTGATAAGTGAGAGGACCTATGAAGATAGCATTTATGAAAAAAAAAGTTAGGGGGATGGATTCAGGGTCTATAGATTCTGTGGGTGATGATGGCAAAGTGGGTGATGATGGTTTGGTAGGGGCGACGTCTTCTTCTTCCAAGATACAGCTGACAGGAGGTGTCTCCTGTGTAGGTGTTTCGGGAAAACCGAGACCACTGCGATCATTATGTTTACGGGTAGTCACGGGAATGAGTGTATGTCGGCCTTGTTCGTAAAGGCCAAAACCAAAGCCTTTCCACGCATAGCGAGTCAAGAAGGTGAGGGCGAAACGATGATTTGTCAAGTATTGAAAATCGGATTGGAAAGGAACCACACCAAGAGGAGGTTCAGGGGTAATGGAGGATGCGTCAACACCCCCATACGTTAGGTTAGTGCGGCAATGGGGTGGTCCATAAGAGATTATCTCCCCACGCGACGGTCGTAGGTGGGATGTGCATGTAATTATGCAGTACTCTGCTGGGGTAGGGAAAGAACTAACGTTATATAGGCGGTACTCCCTAGCGTAAGGCGCGAAAAACATCTACTAAGGGATCGGAGGTTGGAATGTTAGCTGCGGGAAGGGAAGTGGTTTTGCGATGGTGGTTTCATCAATCAAGGCGAAAGGCGCGGTTGAGGTGGATGGTTGAGGTACATTTGAGGCGGATGGTTGGGTTGAATGTATGGGTGTCTTGATTGGTATAAGCACATCGTTAGGGCGGTATAACATATTGCAGGTTTTAAAGGGGGAGGGTCAGCTTTACGGTGTAAGACTTCCCTCGTACTCAAATTTTATACATCTATGTAATGTTGAGGAACGCATCCCATGGCTCGGATCCAAGGACCCACCCAAAGAATATATTATATTGGAACTCTCCCTCCAGGACATAGAAGAGTTCGGGCAAAGTACGTGGGCCTACGCGAATGTTGAGGATCACGGTGCCTAAGGTAGAAGTAATAGCGTCATTGAATGATCGCAACATGATGGGGTTGACACACATGCAACTAGAAGGGATGTTCATTTGTTGGAAGGCTTTTGAAGAGATGATGTTTAGGCTAGCGCCCCCGTCAATCATAACCCGACGTACTCGAATGTCTCGGACGTAAGCGGAAATGAAAAGGGCGAGGTCGGTGGTCTTCGCCAAAGTTGATAATTTCATCTTCCGAGAAACTAACCGCAATGGCTTGTTGTTTTGAGACAGAAGTGGTGGGGGAGATGGATTGTTTGGTGAGAGAGGCAACGTGATTGGGTGTTAGAATGGAGGTAACGGGCAGGGTTTCGTTGGGTAAAACCTCTATCCTTCAAGGATCTCAACGAGCTTGTCGATGAGATTCGAGAGGTCCGAATGAGATCATATAGTGTCATTTTTACGGGCGATTGATGAAGTTTGTTTGATCATGGTTCGGTGGGCAACTCCATTAGAGACGGGATAGGCGGGTCCACGAATAACCACTTTAGGTGGTGGTGTAATCGGGATGGTTCAAGGAGAAAGAGATGCCGCAGTGTGTTTTCTTTTGCTTTCCCATTGTTTTTCGTCTCGAGTAATGACACTAATCATATTAATCTCGTAGACTGAGATGAAGAAGATGGTTGGGATAATTCATGGTCTTTAAGAGGTGGGGTTGTAATAATGATCGATCTTGGTGAGGCGGGGACAGATGGTATAGTAGAGGGAATTGACGCTAGAGGTTTCTCCCTTCGTAAGTTGTCTTTCTTAACCTTTGATCCGGAAGAGGACCGCGAAGGATGGTTTTTAGAGCTTTGCATCCTTCTACATCATGTCCAGTGTGCGGTGATAGGCGCAGATTTTAGACTCATCATAATCCACAGGTCGGGGCTTAGACGGGTCATAAGGTCTAAGTGGAGGTAGGGAGATGGTCGCATTCTCCACCAACATAGCAAGGATTTTGGCGTAAGATCCTTTGAGTGGGTCAAAATCGAGAAGAAGATGAGGGTATTGATTGTGTGGGTTGTGGTAATGTTTGGGCGTGTTTAGTTCAGATGGGTGGTGGTTTAGCCGAGGGTGCTCGACACATGTTTTTCACTAAACGTGGTTTCTTAGACACAGAAGTTACGTTCAGCTGGTTAGATGATGAGGCTACAGATGGCATGGTAGCAGGAAACAACCACGGAGAAAGGGGAGTGACAGAAAATAAATCCTTTGATGATGGGATTGGTTTAGGGTTGATAGGTGGACCGGATACGTGGGGTAACGATGTTGTGATACCCTTTGATCTCTGTATAGGTGTAAAAGGCGTAGGTCGTTTTGCAGAAAACAACGGAGGTATGATATATTGGTGTAATGTGGAGGGATGAGGTCCCAATATGGAAGGTGGGTGTGACGATGAGGGTTTTAATTGTGATAGAGGCCCGGATTGCGTTCGTCTCTAGGTGGCGGAACGGATTTATTTTGGATAGATCGAGTCGCTTAAAGGGTGTGTTAGGACCGGGCATTGGTGAGGTCCCAAGCGTAGGGGAAGATCTGGTTAAGTTGATAGAAGTGGACGGGGCGTTTGGTAGAGGTGAGGGGGTGAAGGCGAGAACAAGGGCATTTTAAGCTCCGTAAGCACTTCGGGTAAATGGTGGAGACATCAGGATCAGTCATTTGCATTTGAGTAGAAACAGGAGTACTCAAACGTTCCCATAGGGCCTGCTTCATCTTCCGTGGAATGACATCTCAGTGTGATTTGTAATTTTGGTACAGAGGAAAAGTGAGTTGTAATTCCGTAACACACGGGGAAAGTTTCAATCTATCAAGAACAAAAACAACCTCTGAATGGTGAATTTGGCAAGCTGCTGGTTTGTCAGGGGCTGATGAAGACAATAACCGATATCGGTTTAGAACCAACCTGTCGGTCACGAGATAAACGACGTCGGTCCCTTAACCGATGCCGGTGTCAAAAGTCTAGGATAAGAAGATATAAAAGGCTGCTGATTTGATTTTAGCAACGTTGAGTATGTTTAGCAACTTATTGATCACAGAAGACAAAGTATGACAGAGAAAACAGGATTTGAAAACAAGCAAGAGGCACACGCAAATCTAGAGACTAACCCTAGGGTTAATTTTAGTTATCGTGGGCTTATGCCTTTAGACGTAAGATGATGTCAAAATCCCAAACAACAAGACCTAGGGGAAATGTCAAGTTTGTTTTGGCTTATAAGGTTACCTCAATCGGGCGGAGGAATACCGCGGAAAAGGGGGATGTTTGAGATGTTGTGTTAATTGTGAAGTGATTCAAGATGTGTTGTGCAAAGTGAAACTAAGGTTAATTTCACAATACCGTGGATATCACCCCACGTGTACGACATTGCTACTTAATCTATGTTCACTAGAATTGAAAACAACAGCAGAATGTAATGCATGTGTTTTAAAACCCAAATCGAAAGTGATATTCGATGAAGCAAAAGAGATGACTTTTACTAATGCAAGATGCAAAAACAAAGCAAGTTCTTTTACCAGAATAATAAAATACCCTGTGAATATCTCTAGAAGAAGAAAAGCAAACAAGTATGCTCCCTATAATAAAAGCAAGCAAGAAATAAAGAAAAACCCAAAATGGGTCCCACCGGGCGTGCCAAAATGTTTCACTCGGAAATGCTTCGTTCCTTATAGAAACAGATAAGGTTAGGGTTAGGAGGAATACCTGTAGAATGTCGAGATGATGTGCGCGTACCGTAGAGAAAGATCAGCCGACCGCGAAGAACTCCTTTTTGTCTGGGAAGGACTACCTGCAAATAAGAACACAAGACCACAAGATTTTGATTAGATAATAAATGAGGAAACTGCCTTGGGCCCAGGAAATGTAAGACTTCCTTTCGAAGGTGGTCAGTTTCCCTGCTAACATGAGTTAACACAAAATATTGTAAAATATCAATCAAATTGCTTATTTGAACCGGGGTAGGGAAAGGTGTTTTTCCGGTTTTGATCAAAGGAACCGATGCCGGTTACCTATAACCGATGGCGGTTACTGATAACCGATACCGGTGGGTTCTAGGATCTTCTGGGCTGGTTGTGGAGTTTGTAATGGCTGATTTTTGGATGGTATTGGGAAATGGGATGGTTAGAAGCTAAGGAATGATAGTTCGATGCAATGGCACGTTGGGTAGTGGATTCAGGGATGGATTTATGAGGACTGTGGTTCCAAAGGCAAGAGAAATGTTATAATGGAGGACATGCAAGATGTAACTTACTGGATTTGATGAAGGTGCCAGTTGATCTCCTTGGCTGCCAACTCTTCTGGTTTCTTCACTCGTCTCTGCTTGGTCAAGTGAAGTTCTGGACTCTGCTAATCGCTTTGGACTCTCCTTTGATTCAAAAATCCTTCGACTGATCTCCCAAAATGAAATTCGATCCGTTGTTTTGGTTTGGGGAGCCCATTTACTGAGGAACCGATGGCGGTTGCGTAACCGATTGGGCGGTCGAGTAGAACCGCATCGGTTAGGGAAAAAGTAGGCTATTTTTAGTAAAATAGCCCACCTTCCCTGCTTTTCTCCCGAGAGATCAGTTGCGGGCTTGGTCAAGTGGCTAGAAGGTCGGCTTTGGGTGCGAGTAAGGAGGCATTAGTTATGGATGTGAGTCTAGACCAAGTCACAGGTCTTAATTAGGTTAGTTTAGGGTTAGGGCTAGGTCATGATGAGGTGGCAAAGTGAGGTGGCGGATAAGGTGATGTGGATTTATCAATTACAAGGTAATTAATAAATAATTGTGTGAAGTTTAGGTAATGAGGTTAGGTTGCGAAATGGGATGCGGGTCACAAGGGGTCGTGAGACACGAATTTGGTGTCTACACTCAAAACTACAAAAACCAAGAAATTATTTTTTGGGTTTTTCTCTTATTGATGTGGATTCCAAGACAAACTCGTCTATGTCTGCAACAACAAAAAAAAGTTGAAAAACGAATGCCTCCATAATTGGTCGAGGTCAATCTTAGTGTTTTGCCACCTTTTAAATCCATAGAAGACTTTGTTTTGTATAAAACCACACGTAGAAACAAAATACAAATAAATTCCAAATATATGAATATACAAAAACCTTATTTGCAAAATAAAACTTACATACGAATGTCAATAGCAATCTCCACTCTGATACCATAAAAGAAATGATAACCAGATCGTACCAAGCCAAGAACTCAGATGCTAATCAAACACCACAATCAATAAGATGAAAGCAATTCGCCAGAATAATTTTACCAAAACCTTTGCAAACAAATAAGCAACAATATCATATATTATTATGGAACTCAATGAAATACAATGAAAATGGGCATTACTTATATAGGCAAGCAATAACGATCTAAGAACTAGTAAAAAGTAGATCAAGTCATAAATCAAGGAAAGAACTAGTCAATACCATAGATCAAGGAAATAACTATACCTAATAACTAGATAATATCCCCTAATATCTAAATAAATAAAAAGAAATATTCACACACATAAGTGGATGAGGATAAATACAATGAAGGTAAATAAAATACCTAGGTGAACATGAGCTAAGGTAAATACCTATTATAACATTTGATTCATTATTGATTAATGGAAAGGTTATTGTATTTACATTTTTAACATTATTAATGGATCGATTCACCACGAACCCGGGGACGTAGGAATTCGAACCCCGTAAATAATTTGGGTGTTGTGTTTTGATTTTTATTTTCAATTTTATGATATTTGCAAGTAATTTAAATTCAAAATATGAATATGGATGCAACTATAATCAAGTAATTGATAAAATTGGGAAATCAATTAAATATGAAACAATGATTTTTGGGGCTTTGATCAAACAATGAAATTTTGAGTAAATTACAAACTTAATTTCAGTTTGAATTCAATCCTAAATCAGATTTTAATCAATTTTTGGAAGTCTAAAATCCTTTTAAGTTGATTAAAATTGAAGATCCTTTGAAATGATTAAAAGTGTTAATTTCAAGCACCCGTTTTTAGATCACATAGTAACACCCATATAAATGTTATGCATGAGTGTATAGTGTCATGAGATTGATAGAAGGAGCATGCAAGGTGATTTGCTAAAGTGGTACATGAGAGCTAAGTATCGAAGTAGTGTCAATGTGGCCATGAAACTCAAGAATTGTATGATTATCGATTTGTATCTAGAATGGTTCCAAGTAACCGATTTAAAAGCCATAATCACGGTAATATTGTGAAGTGGAATATGGTATGCTCTCAACACTATGGGTACAATAAATGTAGCCATCGGCGTAGAGTACGAGAATCAAATGGAGGGATGATATTAAGTGATTGATTTAGATGTCGAGTGGTAGGGTGTGTGGCAAGAGGAGGTTTCATAGTAGACTCGAGATGGAATATCCCATTCACTAGCATTTACATCAAGAAGATCTTGTATAACATGTTGAAGTTTGGCACATTAATCGGTATGGTGCCTAATGCATTAATGATAGTTATAATAGACATTAGAATTGCATTGCTTTTAGAAGACTTACTTGTATCAACCTCAAATGGTGGAGGGAAAGGCACAAGATTATCCTCAAGTAAGTGTTTCAACATAATATATGGAGCACAAGGTTAGCGTGGTGAATCAGTTGTCGGTTATGAGAGAATATAGTATGATTGTTAATGGATGGTGGCTAGTATAGAGAATAATACTTAATAGGGATATGATCCCATTTATAAAGACGCGTAAAACCTTGATGAGAAAATTATAGACTAGTGGGTACTAATGTGATGTGTGTAGCATGCAACCAAGGTGCATGAGGAGGATGTTGTATTAGGATTATTAGGGACCACATAACACACAATGTCAAAGATTTTGGGGTCCATAGTGATTGGTATAGTGATAGAACCAAAGACTTTACGAGGGACATTGTCAAATCCACGAATGTTGAGTGTAGAAGGAGAGAGATCCTTAATAGATAAGCCTAAACCACGAGATAAAAGATATGCCGCAAACATCGAGACCGAATGCTTTCTCAATAAGAACACACTTGACTAGAGTTGTGTGCACAAGAATTTGAACATAAAGAGGAAGTATAGTGTTAATCGAGAGGTTGAGGGGATTTTGTAATAGATAGATCCTTTTGAAGAACATCTTGGACAACTCAACATGGGTATTAAGATGAATCAAAGTATGTAAAATATTAATGAATGCATCCTTATATGTAGGGTTATGATTTAGATAGTTGAGGTATAATATGATGTGACCATGAGAGGAACCCATGATTGTAACTAGAAATAAAATAAACATGCCAAGAAGAATCATGTACTAATAAGGGTAACTAGGGTTTTTGAGCACAATGTTCAACTCAAGAGTCAAGTTCACCATAATGTTTACACCCTTTTTAGATTGAGTAATATAATTATTTAGTGAATTAAGTACACTACGGTTGTATGGGTTGATACAAGGTGTTAATCCTATTAATTAACTTCCAACACGAATCATACAATGTTAGAACAACACATTCGATGCCTATACCATATGTTATAAACTTGAAAACACAAAGGAATGAATGCACTTAGTGATTACACGTAACTTTGAGAATTTTTGGTGTGCGATTGCTTAAAATAGGAAATTTGAACCCAATGACAATGCTTTGCTCCTAGAATCGCAATTGAAAATTGATTGGGGAAGGACCATGCATAACACCGACAAGACTATTCGTGACGGTCTTAACCCTATTATGCAGTCTTGGACTTGCTTGGATTTTGGCTCAGTAACTTTATGGGAGTGTCACATGCCTATAAATGTCTATCGCTATTAAACTCTAATTGTCAGAATAAGATCTCAAACCCTAACCAAGGGTGGGAAACCTGCGATAAGAACACGAGTTGGGTTATGGGCACCCCCTTTCACTATTGACATTAGCACTACTTCGAAGAGGCCTCACACTACATATTATTCTCCACAACATGTGATATCTTAATGAATGTAACTATGTTTTGGCAACTTTTATGACAATGTTTCAGTTGAGTTTGGCTCTTACTATTGGAGAAGGGATGTTTGAGTGCTTCCAAGTGAGATGACCTAACTTCTTGACATGGTATGATGCTTCAAACCTGCAGTGATTGCTTCCCTAACAAGTGTGCATAAGCTTTTGCAATATTTGGCGAGCCTTGGATGCCTTTTGCAAAAGTAGGAAGTGAGTGTATCAATGTAGTGCCATATGATTTCCAGATGTCTAAATGAGAGAGTTTATACTTGTTTATATAGGGTTCTAAAGGTAAATTATTGAAGAAAGGCCACATTGACCCATAGGAAGTAAAGGACCCATTGAAAAATGTGAAACTCAAAGTAAGGATGAAGGATACACAATTGTAAAATTGTTCAAATAGGTCAAGGCTAGATATAAACTCTTGACCAAACTATATGGTTTTTCCTAGGGATGAGAAACATGAAAACTGGAGTTTGCATCTTGTCAATTGGGATTTGTCTATGGATTTTATGCATTGAACTCTCAAAATTTGTTAGCATATCAGTGTGTATGACTAATCAAGCTAGGCAAATGACCTTAGGATGTATTAAGCAGGGATAGAAAGAGTGTGTATATCTTAGCAAGAGTGTATTGTCACAACTAATCGTGTCAAAGGGTGAATTGCCAAATTTGAGTGTTTATAATATGTGTTTATATAAATGACTTGTGTGAATGATTTCTTGCTCAATTGACCCTAATCCTACTAAGGTAGCTTGTGCATTTGAAAATGTGACCATTACAAGTACAATGGACATGTTTGTCGACATTAGATAAAATCATTGGTTGAACCCGTCATGGGATGACAAACTCATCTAGTCTTAAGATAACATCTGATGTGAGATGCGAGGAGGATTGTTGTGAGTTTTAAGATGTGTTTTGCATGAAGTGATCTAATTCTAAAGGTGCTAAGTTGAAGAACAAGTTATGACCTAGTGGACTCAGAGTGTAGGATTTGAGTAGGATGCTTATAACCTTAGTCAATAAATGTGTAAATGGGACAACACTGAGATACATGCCAAATGATTATTGCCAAGTGCCATAGGACCAAATTTCATATACTATACTTAGTCCTTGATCTATTTCCCATTGATTATAAGTAAATAACAACCCTCCTTGATATTATTTCCTCTCCGCTCTCGTTAGTCATTTGGAATGCTACTTGACTAGTTATACTTTTCCAAGTTTGGAAAAATTATTGTAAACTAGTTTAAATTAGAAACCTGTTCTACCTTAGCCATTCAACAAGCTTATTTTCACTCCTATATTTCTCTAGAGTTGGAGGATATCAATATGCAAAGCCACAACTTAATTGTGCTTATAAATAAGATTCATGATTGTATCCAACAAGTGCACTACTAATCTCACTTGTATTGTTCAAACAATAATTTATCGATAGGCGTCCACCTTTGAAGTTGCCTTTGCTGGAAAGTGTCAAAATCCGACAATGTTTTTGAGCATACTTTTTCCGGCAATATTATTTTCTCCTATGCCAAAATAAATATATAAATATTTAAATTCTCTACAACATAATTTGCAACTCATGTGCAATTGCTAGTTATATTATGTTGCCCGAGATAACTTGTTTTCCTTCCGGCGGACCTTTGTTGGACTTACTCCCTTTTGTATTTTGATTTCTTAAATTTTTAAAAAATGGACCATATTTATTTCAGAAAAGGAAAAACAATACCTGAAAAAACCATTTGCCATTGGCTAAAGAAACTCGAGGGTGGGAGTTCAAAAACATTCACCGTTCCTCCTCTGTTGCTCCACAGATTTTTGTTTGGTGTCTGGATCGAATCGGAGAGTGCATCAATTTCATCAACTTACCTGGTATGTACGTTGTACCTTTTCTTCCTTCTTTGTTATCTCCTCTTTTCTTTCATCTTTCACCCGTTTCTTTTCTTGATTCCCCTATTTTCCCGCATTAGGGGTTTAGGTGATCGTTTTGCCAGCTATCTACTTTTACTAGTTCTGTTTTCATTTAACGGATCGTTACAGCACAACCTTACAATATGTTTATTGGAATTATGGTAGTTTTTTCGTTTTTGCTGCGAGGGGGTTTTGAAACTGCTTTTAACACTTGATTATATTGGAGTGCACGGTGAAATGAAATGAAATGAAATTATTTTAATTATGTTTGGGACATAAGACAGGGACTCTGCGAGTTTCTGATTGACTTGCGGAGTCTTGAGCCTAGATGGCAGTGGCGAGTTTTGCTGCCTGACTGGGCTGCGTCGAGGATCTAGCATTTTTTTTTTTTTTGAACTTGCACAGAATCGCGCAAACCCACAAATTTATTGAAAAACAAAAATTAAATAAAACCACCTTAGTTTAAATAGACAAACAGAATGTGGAGTAATTTTTTTGGAGATTCTACTGCATAGTTTCAAGTCAATCTACATTGACCCATATTTTATGAGGAGTGGTTCACAAGAACCCATCTCTCATGAGCATGAATGGTCCACTTGGCACTCATTGCATCTAGGTGATGCTCATGAGTGAAGCATCGGGACTTTCTGCGAGGTCACCCATACAAGTAGGACTCTGGGTCTAGCGTGCTTAACTATGCGGTTTCCCCACAATCAAACCCACTTAGCTTGCCACCCCATTTGCAAAACCTTCAACAAGTGTTGTCTTATGAACCATTCAATATGGAGCTCCCTAGACAAACAAACATTAATTTATTAATGTGTTAAACGGCAAAATTACTAAAAGTGAGACCCTAACTTCTACATTTGTTGATCTGGGGTTTGCAATTACTGGATCTGTTTTGCTGTTATGGGTCTGTTTTTGGTTTTTCATGCTATTGGGCAATCTTTTTTTGTAGCTTTTCTTTTTAAATTTTTGGAGAAGATTTGAGCCTATCATCCATTATCCCTTTAGCAAACCTTGGTTAGCGACCTTAATTTCATTCTATCTATAAATTTAGCATCATTGTTATGCATAAGCATCAACCTTCTTTATTGAATTTCAATATTTGGTTAAATTAGCGACTTTTTAATGTGCCTAGTTTTACCGAGTTTTTGTGGAATTTTATTGCTGGGTCTGAGTCTGAGTATAAAATATGTCTGGTGAGTCCAAGTCAATGAGGGTGGGACTGTGTCTGTTTTAGCTGTCTCAACTGTGAAGAGGTCTCAGCTTTATGACATTGTTTCTTATTTATAAAGGTTGGTTCTATTGATTTGGATCAGAAATTCTTGTTGATGCTTTATTCTTGCCTCTTCAAAGAGTGTTAACATGGAGTTCACATCTAGTGCCTCATTATGCTTTTCTGAAATGTCATTTTGAGAACAACAGAACTTCATGCTTGTATATATCATTCAGATGTTGTACCCCTTGGGTTTGGGTCTCATTATTACTCTTGACACACATGCACACATGACTCAACCTCAACCCTGTGGAAGGCCTTTTGTAAGTAAAGGCTTAGGGCATGCTGAAAACATTATGGAAATGAGACAGGCTTGCAACAGTCTATTTTGCAATGGATCATCATCATTTCAATAGAAACCACATCACATGCTTACCTGATTTACCTTACCTTGCTTTCTTTCTCAAGAATTTTTACATCTCCTCTTAGTCATTGACATGCAGAAAACACAGTGTGTTGATTTAATAGAGCATGATACAATTTTGTGAGTTTTGCATCCTCTAATTCTTGATGGTAAGTGATCCTAAATTCTGGGAGCAATATTTGCGCTCTCAATATCACATCCTGCCTTTTATTCTTGAGAACCTCTTCTAATAAGATTATATGACTCTCTTTGAAAGAAAAAGAAAGCATAAGGATTTAAAAAATCACCCTTCTCTTCCAATGTTAAGATAAGAAAAGAGACAACATGGGGACAAGATGCTGGGAGAGGACAAGGGAGGCATCACCAACCAAGAGACTTTGAAAGTCCTTGGGATGGGCTGGGAGCCAAAATTTGCATGGGAACCCTTTCAAACCAAAAAGACCAATGAATTTATTCACTACTGAGTCAACGACCTTTTATTACTTTTTTGGATATTTGAGAAGGTGATATTATCAAATTTATTTGATGACCATCTTACTTCCTCAATTATGGCTTTTAGTTTCCAAGTTGAAACCTAGTTATCTTTCATGGAATTTATGAAAATTTGAGAATCTCTCATCATCTTTCTCCTACCAACCCCGATTAAGAGTAATCTGAAGTTCTTTGATCGTAGCTTGATTATTTATATTCCTTTTCTAAATCCAACTCATAGATCATTGCCTAACAATCTACATCTTTCAAAAGGCCTCATCCTCCATCAAGGTTTGATTACTTTTGTTAGTGCTATCAAAGTTCACTTGATTATTTTTGTGCCATCTAATCTTATGCTTCACTATGCTATTCTCTCGAAACCCATTATCGTGAATTTCTTTTGTTTGTTTTCATACAATTGTACTTGAAAAAATAAAAAATACAATCCATATGTTCGCATATCATTTTATTTGGTTGCATACACTGGAATCATAGCCTATTGCCATGTAAGAGTCGCTTGATATGTTTTAATGTCTTACGGGGTGTAATATCCCCTTCCCAATCGAAGACCTTTGGCCTATTTTGTCAACCCAACGGCCAAAGGAAAAATATAAGGGTGACTTAAGTTTTATTAATTTTATTATATTGTGCAAAAAAATTAAAATATAATAGCACATATAATAAATTAATAAACTTAACATTAAAATAGAACCTAGAAAAGTGCATAAAAAGAAAAACACTTATTTAATTTGTATTTTCTAGGGAAAATGGTGACTTGCCTTGGGGGGAATAATGGGAACTTAGAAAGGATAAAACATTTCTATTTTGTATTCCCTCTAGGAAAAAGCGACCAGACTTGGGAGAAGAAAATAATTATTAAATGCCTTTTGTATTCTCCCTAAGAGAAATGGAGGGTGGAAAATGCATTGAAAGAATCATGCAAGCTGATTGGTGGCCTTGAAGGTTGTTTTGAGTCTCTTCTTCCTTTAAAAGGAGAAGTAGACTTGCTTGAGAGGCATTCGATATTCACTTGATAATTTCTGATTTGTGTCTTAAGCTTGTAGCTTTTGCATAAAAATATCTAAAGATGAAAACCCTTAGTATTTCCCTCTTGTGGACGAAAACCCCCAAGAGTTTGAGAGGAATTTCCATTCAGGAAATTCTATTGGGCTTTCACAGATTTCTACTATTTTCAGCAGTGTTGTTGAAGAATAAAATTGCAGCAGTTGTATGTTCATTGTACTAGTTGGAGCGACCCATCTTTTGGCTGGTTTGCAATGTATTTGAGACATTTCAGGTCTGAATATTATAGCCATATATTGTATTGATTTTTGGGAATCGATTTGATGCCCTAAATGTGCTGGGCGACCTACTTTTTAGGGAAAAATTAAGGTTTTGTGTTTGTTGTGCGAAAACTAATTTTGGAATATTTTTCTTCATATTTTTGTGGCCCAAGATCCAAAGTTTCAACTCATTTGGACTTCTCTAGCAAAAGTTATGAATTTTTGAAGTTATGTTGCAGACAGGGTTTTTAAATAATTTATTTCAGTCATATTTACATCAGAAATCTGCATATTTTACCTGATTTGGGCCTTATAAAATCAGTACTTTTGTTTTGAATAAGAAAACTTAAGTGTAAGGGCTGATTTAGTGGAGTTTCATACTTTACCCTAGTCGTATTTTCTCATTATATTTCAGATCTGCATATAAATAAATTGTTGCATTTGATTAAATTGGATTTGGGTGTTTGGATTTGCCTAAAATCCAACTGGGAGCAAAATATGTCCATTGGGGACATTACACGGGACATGTCCCCACTCTTCAATCCCCGTCTCCATCACATGTCACGCACCCATGCTATTTTGCTTCACAAATATCTTTACTAGGATTTTGTGAGTGCTTCTAGGTGTCTTCTCTTTGTGCTTCCCATGTTTATCTGCTCCCTAAAATTCCGTTCTGTATATAATGCCCGTCTTGGTTGTATTTTTTTAACCCTCTCAAGCCTTGGGATTTTTTTAAAGGAATTATTTCTATGGGCATTAACCTCTATTTTAGCCAGTTTTCATCAAGATTTATATCAAGTTCTTATACGTAGTCTGTCCAATTGCGGTTTAGCAATAAGGTGGGGAATTGATAGCCACAATGACTCAGGTTCAAAATCTAGTGGGCACGCCCCTCCAGGCTGAGACATGATGTAGATGCAAAGAGTTAGTCAGCTTTCATCTGAGGAATATTATATTTTGGGAAGAAGTTCTGCTGCCAATTGATGTGCCCGTATAATCTTGCCAGAAAAATAAGTTATTGTACCTATTGAAATGCTACAATTGTCACAAGTAGTAAGCACATCTAGTTCAAAAGTTTATTATATTATTTGAAACATTTAATGTAAGATAAGAAAGATTAAGTTTCAAAAATACGTATAACACCTCTAATAAGCATGATTTAGTGTTCATATACCTTCCCGCAGCATTAAAATTTAGAATATCACTATATGGTGGTAAATAGCAAAAATTGAATGTTTTGATTCACATAAGTATAGAACACTTGTTTACAGAAATGAATGAACAAATGTCTTATTTACAGCTGTAGGAGATTCTGTAGGATCTATGGGATGGAATACAAAAGATAAAAATTACTCAAAACTTTTCAGCATGATAGGCTCTATTTGCCTTAAGGTTATTTGTGCTTATTTTTGATGTTTTAAAATATCCTTAATGTAACTGTCCATTTGTTTAGCTTGCAAAACTCAAAAACTGTGTAGGCTATTCTTCTGCCTTATTTGCTTGCACATGGGACAATGTAGCATTACTTTCCTTCCATCCTCAATATGTCGTTGCTGAACAAGCATATATGCTCTTTTAGGTCTATAGTTTTTCCTCTCCCTGTTTCAACTGCTAGATGAGGAGAACTTAGACTGAATTGACTCATTTTATGTCTTTTATGCATGGACATATTCTCTTGGTGGCAGTTCTGTTCTATATGGGTGATCATTCGGTTGATCTCACATTGATAGAATCTCATTTTCTCACCAGGATCTTGCTAGAGCTTCTTTATTAACTATTTTTGTACCAAGTCTTGAATGGCTAATGGTTTTTTAGGAATATATTCCTCTTCAATTCTTTATTTTATCCCATCATTATACCTACCCTTCTATTGAGTCGCAAGCATTGGTTGGTATGGTAATTTTGTTAGCATCCATGTCTGCTTTATTTTTCTTAAATGTCACAAATTGACATAATGTTTCGCCTCCTAATTGTAGCATACTTTTGCTAAAAAATAGAGTAAGGGGTTCATACCCTTAGCTCGTCTAGTAGGAACCATTTCTAACTCTTGACTTTCTTCCAAAATTCTTTGAGAGGCTTGGACCCCAAATAGGAAAGCCATACACCTCTATGACTAATGTTCTAAAGAGGAACTTCCTCATTTTCCAAGCTCACAATTGGATTCATCTACATTTGTTTTGTGTTTACACTACCTGTTCTACAGTGATCCCTCTTTCGATATCCGGAAATATGTTATTTTTTTCCATAATCATCCATCGGAAGAGAACTGCCACTTTGTTCAACTTGCAGTTGACTTCACCTAATAACTTCGTTTTAGGTTTGTGGTGTTGAAAACTCTTAATTGCTTAACTATCCATCAATCAATCCAACAAATATATCTTCTTTCTTTTCAGCTTAACAATTTTATAAACCAAATTCTAGAAATGGGTGTGTCTGAGACCCCTCACTAAACCATAGTCACATTTTCCAAATGTTAATTAAGGTGTAATAAAAGTGCATACTCCCTATAGCTCACAAGGGGACCAAAATGTGATACTTAAGACAATGATGTTATAAATATCTTGTTAGTGTTCACATGTTGTGTATGTGGTGTAATGAGTTATAATAACAACTCATATTACGTGTTGTAATAGTTGCTTAAAATAATGAGGTGTGAGAGAGATTCTTAGGTGAGTTACATTCTATAGTTAGAATGTAACTGCTCATGCTATTATGAGTGGTTGAGTTGATAAGTGTTGACTCCTACTTTGTAGGAGATCATTACACTATTTATATGTACCTTCTCTCTTTATGTAAATTGAATCAACATCTCAAGTTTAGTGTGTTTACAATTTGTGTATTTTGCTTGTGGAATTCTACCAAATTCTTCATTTGGTATCGAGTAGATTAGGAGTCCTGCTCATGTGATGGAGTAGAAATTTGTTTGGAGAGGCAATTTGTATTTATTTGTTGTCCATGTATGAGAGAAAGCAAATGAGAATCTCTAGTTGCAAATTGACATAGGTTATATTGTTTACTCTATGAATGAATGATATTAATTTGTAGTGTATCATGTGTTGTGAGAGTCTATGGATATATGCAGCAGAGTATGGTTGGCGATTCAAATTCTTCTATTTTGTTGAACAAGTGTATGAAAGCATGGAGTGCTTGCGTATCTTGAGTTTTTTTATTGTTGTTTGAAGGAAGGAATCTGTTAAAGGCATTCGGTGTGTAGAAAAGCCAAACATCAGCACCAACGCCTCATTGGTACCAATATCTACAACGCAATCCTCATGCATCCATTCATTTGATGGATATGCTCGATGATATATTTTCCAACGTCTGAATTTAATTCAACTTTATAACTGATTTGCAAGGTATGGGTTTGATTTAGCAAAGATTTTGGATTGGCCTTATTTGCATTGCATTGGTATCATGGTCTGTGCCCTGCATTGGATTCATTATATACTGGTTCTGCGTTGGAATTTTCATTTGCATTGCACTAACAACATTGACATCAACACACCACCATCAGGTAAACTCGGCTCCCACACATGCCACGTGGTTTCTCTCCTTCGTTATTTTAAATCTCCTCTCACCAGTCAACACTTCCATGATGAGTGGCGATTACTTATTCGTCCAACTTAGTGCAAAGTTATTTGCTAAGTCTTCTAACATTACTTTGTTAATGGTGAGTGAGGTTTATACTCATCTCATGTTGAGTTGTTTTAGTTTAGTATTAAAATTAAAACTCTAGTCTTTTGTGATGATATGATTAGTTTATTTTAGCATTGGTCCATCTTCTCCTAAAGTTCGTGGTTGCTTAGATCTCCATGTCACCTGCAACCTCATTTCCTTGTAGAGTGGCGTTAAAGCTATAGATTGCTGTGGTAGAATTCACATTATTACTATTGTGTTATAGTATAGCCATTTATTATACTTGAGTCTTTTAGATCAGGTAGTCAAAAGTTAATATTCCATGGTGTATTGGTCTATGTGTGTTATTTAAGCATATAAATAGTTTAGAGTCTTTACTCAAGTGTCATTGGAATGTATTATTGTGTCTCCAAAAATAAAAAAATCTTGTCTTGTGTCTAGTTAAGTGTTGTCATTTTTCATTAGGAGTCATTAGCTATTATTAGAATCATCTAATAATAGATCATCTAATAATAGCTTGTAGCTATATTAGATAATTTTGTCACTTGTATCATCATTGTTACTCACATTGTCCTTGTTAAGAATCAAAGTCAAAGTTGTCAAAATTGTAAAAAAAAAAATGCTTCATTGTACGGATGTATTTTCGGTGGTATTGCTACCATAATTCATGTGCCTTGGTATTTGCGCCGAAGATAAGGAAGTATAGAGAGGTGCATGGAATTAAATAAAATAAATAAAAGGAAGGCAGTCCTATATGTGGCGCCAAAGGGGTAAAATAGAACTGTTGTTCTAAAATTGGTGCAAGGGAAGATAGAAGGAATTAAATAAGTTAAAGTCAAGCTATAGTTGACTGCGCCAAAAATAGAATTAGATAAAAGAAGACAACAGTCTATTTTTGGAGGTTGGTGCCGAAGATGGGAGGAATAAATAAAAACAAACTGTTGTTCTATTTTTAGAGGTTGGATAAAGATGGAATTGGTTAAAAATAGCAGCAGTCTTGCCTATGCGCCATGGATAGAGGGAGATAAATAAATAAAAGAAAGTTTGCTGCTGTTCTAGTTCAGATTGGCGCCAAAGATAGACATAATAAAATAAATAAAAGAGAAACTGATGTTAAAGTCTTGCCCATGCGATAAAGAGAGAAGGAAATGGATAAACATAGTAGTTGTTCCTAAAGTTTGGCACCAACAGAGGATAAGGTGCACGGTCTTAAATTAAACAAATTAAATAGAATTGTTGTTCCTCCTTAAAGTGGCGCCAAGCATGAAGGGGTAGGATTAAAAATAATAAAAGAAAACAACAGTCTATTTGGGCATCTTCAATAGTCTATATTGGCTGATTTTTTATTGTAAAAAGATATACTTGGAAGCTGATTTTCATGTGCATCTTCAACCTTTGTACTTGCACCTCTAAAGAAAAAAAAAAAGCTTTATTTTCCCCTCTCATATCGTTGTTTTCAGATTGTTCATTGTGTTTGTTATAGGATATTGTATGTGCTTTAGTGCGGAATCCATTCCTCTCTCGCTGTCTTTTCCTAAACCCTTGAATCTATTATGCATAATAGTCTAGAGTTATGCAGTGTGTGGACTTTTAAGTTCTCTGTGTGCATAAGGGTGATACACCAATACTTAAAAATTATTGGTGTATCACCCTTATTTACCATTTTCCGCATTCCTCTTCCCTTTTCCTTGTCAAAGTTTTCGTTTTTTAGGTGATTCAAAAGGGAACTAGCCCTCTCTGGAGGTTCACCTTAGACATAGGTTACCCACAGCCTTGAGGTGTTCCAATTTTTCAACAAGAAAGAGAGTACACATACCATTCTCTATCACGGTGCAACTTCTAGGTGACAAATGTGGTTTCAGCACGCCCGTAGGGACAAGTACAAAAATTTGCTAAAGAAGGTGATGCTATTCTTAGCAAATATCAACATTTCAAACATAAATATTCAACATCTGGTGACTCCGTTGGCCCAAAGACCCCTTTTTCTCAATCAGCAGATCATTTCCTCCATCTTCCCATCTTTTTATGAGGTTGTGCAATCATGACTTCAATTCCTCCTTCGAATTCCTAGTCCCAAGAGCATTATTATTCCCTCATTTTCCCCCAAAATCCTCCTCCAAATCAGTATTATAAGTGAAAACTTGAGACCAGATTTACACACGGAATAATATTACCTTTCTTGTATATTCCGCTAATACATTGATACATATTAATAGGAGAGTCTCGCTCCTATTTTCACGGAAACCTGCTCAACAACGCTCCCCACAAACTTCTATATTCGTGAGTTGGTTGTATAACCAAATCTCACGTATAAACAATATTAGTTATAGTTGTTTAATATAACAACTATTAATCCTATATTATTAATATGAGTTATATTAACTCATCATTAATAATATTACAATTTATATATAATATATTTGATAATATAGTTGCACACACTAATAATAATGTGAACACTATACATTCCTAATGTTCACCCCCTTAGTGTGAACATTATTAATCACTAATCTTCATCACCTTAATGTGAACACGGCGAAGAACCATATTCGAAGAAGTTGAACCACTTCGAAAGCACTTCTTAGACCGGTACAAACTTCATAGATTATCTCTTTACCCTCGTAAAGGCGTAGTGTCGAGCTGAATTATACAGAATGCTTCCTTCCTCTTTGGGTTCTGTGGGACTTTCCCTTCCTTCCCTGGGCTGTTCGAATTTTGAATCTCCAAGATTCACAAGCTTCACACTAGCTAGATAACCATCCCTTGAGTCTACCTTGAAATCTTCTCGTGCTCCCAAAAGTGAGTATTCTGAAAACATGACTCCAAAAATATCTGAAAAGGGTTTATTCAGCAAACCATCACACTGCAAACAGGAACACTGAAAATGAACTAAAAATAGAAACCACACTGCACACATGTCACCAAACCATCTGTGTGGCCCTGTAGTTGCGATTGACGAGAGGTCGTTGATTGACCTCCTTCCTCCATTTTCCTCCATCCTCTCGATAATCTGAACTCAAAACAAGTAGTCTTCAGAATTATAATCAGGTTCATCAGTCACTCGTTCATCTTCTGATTCAGAAGATTCTTCTACAACTATATTTGCTTCATGTGGCTTCAATTTTCCACTGAGAAGATCTTTGGCTCGAGTCGTGCAAAATTTAGACATATGTCCTTTTTTCTTGCAATAAAAGCATTCTAAGTCCTCCTTTTAAAGAACTTTTTGTATTTCTTTTTCACATACATTGCCGTTTCTTCTTCTATATCTTCTTTAGTCTTTTTTTTCAGATAGAAGAGCTGATATCATATCTTCCAATGAGTTGGAAGGCATCTGACCAAGAGTGAAAACAACATTATTGTATTTGGGTGGTAAACTATTCAGCAGAATAGCTTTTGCATCCTCGTCGTCTACTAGAGCTTTTACTTCTGCAAGTTGTCTCAGAAGAGATCGTAAATTGTTGATGTGACTAGACATTGTATCTCCATCACTCATTTTGAGCTTGAATAGCTGAAGTTTCAGGGAAAACTTTGCATTGACTACTTTTGAACCAAATAATTTGCTCAGATTATCCCAGATGTCCTTCGATTTTTATCTAGATCAACATAATGTAATTTAGAATCTGAAAGGGCAAGGCCAATAATGGCTTTGGCTTTATCATCCTGTATTTCCCATTGCGCAATACTGGTGCAAATCTCTTAGGGGAGTCGGCTATACCTTAGTTCTTTTCCATCTACTATCCTCCAAAGATTTTTGTTTATCAACTGCATCTGGATCTTGACTTTCCATGTGTGAAAATTGAGACCATTGAATTTTTCTAGTGGAATGTCCATTATACCTTAGAGCGTCGGTTTCAACCGAAAATGCACTCTTAGGGGAGTCGGCTTCAACCGATATTGCTCCCGATTTACACTATATATTTAAAAAGTAATAAGAACAAATTACTTTTTAAATTTTACATGGATATTTCTATGGTATAAATCAAAACAAAATATTGAAATATATAGAAATGACTATCAAGTGAATATCAAATTACATAATACCTTAATTGGTGGAGTCCAAAGTTGAAGTTTTTCACTACATCATGCGGAAGGAGCTCTCAATAGTTATGTTAATCAAACTAACAGTTGTTAGTATGAGACATGCACTTCAATATTTAATATTCCTGCACAACTGGCGTCTTATAGAGGACGAACACGTGGGAAGAATTCTGAGTAATGCAAATTGATCCAACTCTGATGCACAGTGTGATCATAGCCATACAAAATAGAATACAAACAAAGTGATAGTTACCTCCACACGCAAGGCACGACCGCTTTCAAGACCGTGTCAAGCTATTCTATGCTCAACGAATGAATTTTGACTACTTTTTCTGCACAAAGATTTGATTGAATCTGCAACTAATGATGATTGGCGGAATGATTATAGCGTCTAAGATCTGGTTTGAAATAGATCAAATAACAAGATATCACGCAGTCTGTCCACCGGTGAATGGATGCGCATAGAAATCCGAGAAAGCGCCTTTTTTGCAAATCTCTGCATACACCCCCGAGTCCGACTTTATGATGGCCAAGTCTTTGGCAATGTCAACACACTATGCCAACTATTATGCATGCAGCTCTATAAATGTTCTCCTCCTCGATCACATTTTCTATGTGCCTCATGTACATACGAGATCCGTGTTTCTTTAAAATTCATGACATGCACAACGTAGTCTAAAATCCACGCTTAGATAATGTATCATGCATTGAGAGAGCCACAACAATTATAGAGGTGGAGATATCCCGATGAAAGGCACAAAACCTCGTGTATCTTCAATGGAATATTGTGATTCGACGCTTCAGACGTATCTTTGATGGGCTACACCTCTACCAGAATTTTGTGATCCTATGAACGCATATGGATCTATTAGCTGAAGGATAGAAGTGTTTACAAAATGAGACTCTTGATTCCTATGCGAGTATATCTTTAGCAGTACTTAAGTGAAACTGCACTATGATCTTCTAAGAATATAGAAATATATGATGAAATTTGTGTTTTTCAGAACTTTGGCACATATTCAAATCACTTTGATGAGTGGAAGAATGTAGTCTACACACAGCTCCTATGAAATCTTAACATGCCCCCATCGTCCACGGGCAATAGAGATTCAATGCTACATCCGGTTGTACTGCTTCTCGACACCAAATGAAAACTTAAGACCAGATTTACACAGAATAATATTATCTTTCTTGTATATTCTGCTAATACATTGATACATATTAATAGGAGAGTCTGCTCCTATTTTCACGGAGACTGTTCAATAACACTCCCCACAAACTCCTATATTCGTGAGTTGGTTGTATAACCAAATCTCACGTATAAACAATATTAGTTATAGTTGTTTAATATAACAACTATTAATCCTTTATTATTAATATGAGTTATATTAACTCATCATTAATAATATTACAATTTATATATATTATATTTGATAATATAGTTGCACACACTAATAATAATGTGAACACTATACATTCCTAACAATAAGCCCTATCATAATGAATATGCCCATGATCCAAACCTTACTAATCCATATGGTTATCCCATTAATCATGGTGTTTTTCAAGAGTAGGAATATGCAGATTATGGAAACAATTCCATGCCTAATGATGATTTTCAAATGCAAGTACAACACTTGGAGATAAAAATGGTACAAATGAGGGCAACAAGTTCCATCAAGGCAGCCAAGCTTGGATTCAAGGTACCCTACCCATGGGCCGGTCCTATGCCAAATTGGTATAGCCCTCAAGAGAAGTTAGACTTTGTGTCTGAATTGTTACCACAAATATTAGAGTGGAATGAAGAAATGGAAGCTCACCAATCTAGTGTTGAGAAACCTGTCAATGGGGTAATTCTTCACTATCATCATGCAGCCCTCCTACTACTTTCCAACCACTTCAACCGGAGCCCAAGTCCCAAATTCCTAGCTTTCTTAAAGCTTCTCCTCCACAAGATCTTACACCTCTCCAATCATCTCAACCATTGCAAAATCAGTTAGCAACCCAACCCACCCCTCCCCTCATATTTCCAAATCCATTCTTAAATGAAACTAATCAGCAAATTAGTTTGAAGTTCTCAAGCAAAATCTAACAAAATGGAGCTTACAATTTGAGGACAAACAAATTCCATGGTTGGTTAAGCCTACAATAGAGAAGTGCAAGAAAGTGATTGAAGTTACAGAGCAGCAGGAGGAATATGACCAACAACCAAAGGTTAGACAAAGTTTTCTCAAATCTCTTGAGATACAAAGTAAAAATAATGTTTTGAAGGAGCATATGAATGTTTCTAAGGATCAGATCAACAATATTGAGCCTATATCATCTTCTAGTGAAGGAAATAATTCAATAAAAGTTGATTGATATGATTCTGATATAGAAGATGAGAATGTGCTAACCATGCAAGAAAAGTCATCCAC
Organism: Taxus wallichiana var. yunnanensis; assembly: GCA_018340775.1. Taxonomy (NCBI): domain Eukaryota; kingdom Viridiplantae; phylum Streptophyta; class Pinopsida; order Cupressales; family Taxaceae; genus Taxus; species Taxus wallichiana. Next base: position 373,206,717 of record CM031235.1, read on the forward strand.
AACTAAAGAACACAAATCAGAGTTGGATGAAGAGCAATTTCAAAGTAAAGATGAAGAAGGATTATCATATCAGTTAGAGCTGCATCATGGTAAGGAGGATGATTTTAGCTTAGCAAACTTTTTGCTAAATGAGAATAATGATAAGAATGAGGAAGAAGTAAAACACAGTTTAGATCAGCTTACAAACAGTCATACAAAGGAGGAAATCAACAAAGAAATTCAAATTCAAAAGGAGTTTTCCTCAAGCATGAACAATAAAGAGGATGAGGTTTTATCAGACTTAGAAGATTCTGATGATGAGGAAGAGCCAATTGAAATTGTAAGTATTCCAAACCCATCATCTATCTTCCTCAATAAAGATTCTCTTGTTATTAAACCTTCTTTTGAGCTTGAAAAAGAGTCAAATATGAGGTTGTTTGCAAAGGATGAAGTAGAAAAAGTTTCAGATCAGTCTCCAAACATCCAATATGATCAGGAAAGTGCCTCAAGTACTCCAAATGATGAAGTTGCACACAAAGAAGAGGGGCAAATCAGAAAAATCTGTTTCTCAGCTATGAGAATAACATGTCAATTAGATATTTAGCCAACTTAGGTCCACAGAAGGAGTTGCCATCAGTTGTACTCAATTTAGAGCATAAGCAAGAGCTTCAAATTGTCAAATACCAGCCCCAACATTTACAAAGACAAAGTATAGATCCTATAGAGGTGTTTATTTTTCTCTTGGCTGATATTTTGAGCAAATCAATGGTACAAACATGTCTGCACTTATACCATGTGATCTAATTGCAGGCCGCACTTTTTGAGAAAAAGAAATTATTTCTCCTTACCAGTATGTGGTTTTGTTTAGTTTTCATTTCTCTTTGTTTAGATTAGGGACAAGCTAGGTTTGTTTCTTGCATAATAAGTGCTTGCATGCACATTGTTTTCCAGTTTTCATAGGTTTATTTCTTGCATAATAAGTACTTGCATGTACATTTTTTCTTTTTGTTGGAGAGGGTATTTCAGTTGTATTGATTCAAAGGATACAAGTTTTCCAGACTTGTGTGAACCAGTTGTTGACAAAGGTATGTGACTCCATAGCCCAATGGATGCAGAAGGCTACTAATCTCTTTGTTTAGTAGACAAACAATCTCGTGATGTCGCCAAAATGTTACCATAATTCATGCACCTTGGTATTTGCACCAAAGATAATAGAGAGGTGCATGAAATTAAATAAAATAAATAAAAGGAATGCAGTCTTATATGTGGCGCCAAAGGGATAAAAACATAATTGCTGTTCTAAAATTGGCACAAGGGAAGATAAAAGGAATTAAATAAGTAAAAGTCAAGTTATAGTTGACTGTGTGCAAAAATAGAATTAGATAAAAGAAGACATCAGTCTGTTTTTGGAGGTTGGTGCCAAAGATAGGAGGAATAAATAAAAACAAACTGCTGTTCTATTTTTAGAGGTTGGATAAAGATGGAATTGGTTAAAAATAGCAGTAGTCTTGCCCATGCGCCAAGGATAGAGGGAGATAAATAAATAAAAGAAAGCATGTTGTTGTTCCAGTTCAGATTGGTGCCAAAGATGGACATAATAAAATAAATAAAAGAGGAACTGATGTTAAAGTCTTGCCCATGCGCCAAAGAGAGAAGGAAATGGATAAAAATAGTAGCTGTTCCTAAAATTTGGTGCCAACAGAGGATAAGATGCATGGTTTTAAATTAAACAAATTAAATAGAACTGTTGTTCCTCCTAAAAGTGGTGCCAAGCATGAAGGGGTAGGATTAAAAATAATAAAAGAAAGCAACAATCTATTCCGGGCATCTTGGCAGTCTATATTGGCTGATTTCTTATTGTAAAACGATGTACTTGGAAGTTGATTTTCATATGCATCATCAACGTTTGTACTTGCACTGTGAATTAAAAAAGCTTTGTTTTTACCCTCTCACATCGCTGTTTTCAGATTGTTTATTGTGTTTGTTATAGGATATTGTATGTGCTTTAGTGTGGAATGATTCCCTCTACTGCTGTCTTTTCCTAAACCCTTGAATTTATTATGCAGAATAGTTTAGAGTTGTGTAGGTGTGTGGATATTTAAATTCTCTGTGTGCAAAGAGTTACATGCAAGTATCAAATTATTGGTGTATCACCCTTATTTCCCATTTTCCACATTCCTCTTCCCTTTTCCTTGTCAAAGTTTTCGTTTTTAGGTGATTCACAAGGGAACCAACCCTTTCTGGAGGTTCACCTCAAACATAGGTTACCCACAACCTTGAGGTGTTCCAATTTTGTCAACAGGAGAGAGAGAGCACACACACCATTCTCTATTAGGGTGCAACTTTTGAGTGACAATAGGTACCCAACTTCCAAATTAAAGGGAATATTGAAATCTAAACCTCAAGTTTTATTCAGCTGAGCTAGTAGCATCAACAATGGATGATGGAGGATGGAGGCAACGGAGGTTGGAGGGCAATCAACATCAACAACTAACGACGGGGTCACTTGTTTGATATAGTGGCATGTTTGTTTTTTCAGTGTTTTTATGTGTTGTGTGGTGTGCAAAATAAACCCCTACTGCAAACAAATGAATAAAATAGCAGCTGACTAAGTGATCTTTCAATCTGATTTCACTTTTTTGTGAATCTAGTTCATTCCTTTTTAAGTTTTAAGAGTGTTTAACTAACATACATAAAAATGATGAAATAATGTAATAGGTGTATATTCTGATGTAATTTTCGACATTAATCACACAAATCATAGTAACGCATTTCAAAGTGACCATCGATCTAGCAACCATCAAAAACACAAGGGAGAATTGCACTTAGCTGATTCTGTGTGGATCTAGAAGAGTCTGGATGATGTGAATATAGAAATAGGTTGATTTGAGACTAAAAATGTTTCGTTACAGAAACTGGCACCTGAGATTGAACTTGGTCAAAACTGTACTAGGTCAAAAGCGTTTGTACGGTTTTGACCCTTCTGTACGGTCTTGGACTTGCTTGGAATCTGGGTTTGCAATTTCCTGAGTGCTTCCCATGCCTGGAAATGATTGTCGCTGTGTGTCGGTCTTCATCGCTCATTTCAAAATGGCTGTAAACTTTTGTCTAACCCTAGAACCCTTATAGGCCAAGGAATTCCTGTTACTATATTTTTGTGCATGTGCATCAAAAGAGTAAGGGGACTGTATTTTCAGTTTAAAGGGTACTGTGTTTTCAATTAATATAGTCTATTGTGGCAGTGTTTTGACAGTCTAGAAGGCAGCGTTTACACACTGTATTTTCAGTGTTTACACAGTCATATACTGGCAGCGTTTTGATTGTATTTTGGCAGCGTTTGATACAGTCCCAGAAATCAGTTTGATACTTTCCAGAAATCTGTTTATACAGTCCTTGAAAACAGTGTTTTAACAGTCCAAAACTAGCAGCAATCAGCAGCTAAATATAGTGGATATTGGCGCCAAAGAAAGCAAGGAGAAGCATGCCAAATATAGAGGAAAAGTGGCGCCAAAAACAGAGACAAAAGCATGCTGAGTTTGTAACTAAAAATAGAGGAAAGGTGGCGCCAAAAGCATGCACAGTTAAAAGAATTAGCAGCAGCTAATAATTAGAGTCTTGGCCAAAAAGCAAGCTCTAAAATTGGCCAATGTGTGGCGCCCAAGCAAGGATGAGGTTACGCTAGAAATAGAAGTAGTACTTGTGCTTTTATTTATTATTATCAAAAGCAGCAGTTCTATTTTTAGCAAAGTCAACATGGAAAAAAGCAAAGCTAAAAATAGGAAAAGCATGCTGTTATAAGCCAAGTTGGGACGCCATTTTTGGAGTAAAAGTTATTTTTAATAGCTTGCATGCTTCAGCAGGGCGTAGGCGCCAAAAGGAAGACTTTGTGAGCATTAAATAAATAAAAACAGTGGCAGCATGTCCAGAATTGGCGCAACAGTCTAGGAGGAGTTATTTTTTATTATTTTTGCTCACATGCATGCTTATTTGGGTGCCCAGGCTGAAGAATAAAATATTATATTTTACTTGGCATGCAAGCAAGGTCTGAAAATAGATGGCAGCAGGCCTTAAAGTCTGATTTTGGTGAAGAAATCAGACGCACACACTATTCTAGTTGTCCTAGCTTGTACTTGCATCTCTGAATAAAAACTCTATTTTTGCCTTCTCATATCGTTGGTTTTTGAGTATTCATCGTGTTTATCAAGGTATTGTATTGCTTTGTTGTGGAATTTCTTCCCTATACTACTGTCCCTTACCTAAACCTTTGAATTAATTTTGCAGATTAGCCTAGAGTTGTGCATGTGTGTGGATCTCTATATTTTCGTATGCAGTAGTACATGTGTGTGTCAAATCATTGGTGTATCACCTCAATTTTATATTTCCCGCATTCCTTCTCCCTTTTCCTTGTCAATTTTATTAGTTTTAGGTGATTCACTGGGGAACCAACCCACTCTGGAGGTTCACCTCAGTCTTAGGTTACCCACAACCTTGAGGTGTTCCAATTTTGTCAACAGGAGAGAGAGTACACACCATTCTTTATCAGGGTGCACTGGGTGACAACAGTTCATGCAAAACTAAATTCGGTGGGTTGTGGGCACCCTTGTGCATCGTCGACGACGCCACTACTCTGAAGAGGGCTCAAACTGCACGTCGTTCTCTGAGCATGTGATATCCATTGTAGTGCAATCAAAACTTGACAATCATGCTTTGACAATGCTTTGCTTGAGTTTCACACTTGCTCAAATACTTGGGAAGGGTCACTTTGTTTGCTTATAGAATGAAGATGGACTCCTAAACCTGGATGGAGATTTCAAACTTGTAGAGGGTGCTGCCCTAACGGATGTGCATGAGTTATTTCTTAGTTTAGGGAGCTTGGAGTGTTTTTTGTGTTTGCTTTTACACGAAATTCTCAAAGTGACAAGTGCCTAAATGAGATATGCTTTACTTGCTTATATATGCTTCCGAAGGTTATTATGTCATGAAAGGCCGACCAAGGGGATGTATTTGCTCATAAGAATGTGATAGGATTGAAAGAATTAGCCCAAAGCATGTCACCCAAAACCGTCTGCATAAAAGAGGGTTGGCTTGTAGATTTGTACAAACCGTCCAAAAATGGCGATTCGATTGGGAGGGAAAACCATGCTTTGATTTTAAGAGTTGGAGGATGAATGTTTCTAGGCGTGTTTTATGCAACTAAACCGAGAAATTGACGACAGAGAGGTGTGCAAAGATAAACAAGTAATCGAAGAGCTATCAGGGTGTGCTAAGCAAGAGTGAGGAGAGTGCATTTGTACATGCAAGTGTGCAATGTCAAGATTAACAATGTCAAAGGATAGATTGCCAAATTTGAGTGTCTCCACTATCGTACTTCTCAATGGTTGATGGAATTGTGGTTGGTGGTGAAGAGTTCACCGATTGTGATAGTGGAAACTATGGAGTTCTCGTATGTAGGTGATAATGTGCAACAAATATCACGTTTATCAAAAATGAGACCTAACACTTGCATCCTATAAGGACACGCGTTTACCATGGCGTGATTACTTCTCATGTTCACACTAAGGGGGAACATTATAAATATCTTGTTAATGTTCACATGTTGTGTATGTGGTGTAATGAGTTGTAATAACAACTCATATTACATGTTGTAATAGTTAAAATAATGAGGTGTGAGAGAGATTCTTGGGTGAGTTACATTCGATAGCTATTGTGATTGGTGAGTAGATAAGTGTTGACTCTTACTTTATAGGAAATCATTACACTATTTATATGTACCTTCTCTCTTTATGTAAATTGAATCATTGTGTATTTTGCTTGTGTAAGTTCTACCAAATTCTTCAAATGATTATTAAGAAATTAGACAACTCTTACCAAGGTCAAGGCCGAGGCTTATTATATACCCCAAGGAGTCATTATTTTCAAATAAAATTAATAATGTTTCAAAGGTCAATGTGTTACTATATGACCTACGAGGGATCAACTAATATAATGATCATATAGTTCTTTCACAAGGCCCACTAAACTATCAAACACAATAATTTTAACACAAATATACTCACAATTTATAGAGTCCAATGCCGAAAATTCCCGATGTAATGTCAATATGTAAAATAAGAATTATGACATAATAATCATAATGATCAACAAGGTCAAAGTGGTCGTACGCCTCATCAAGCCACGAGCGGTCACCGATTAGATCACTAGATCAAGGAATGACTAAGGTCTTAGCAAATGCCAATAATAATGCCTTAATGATCACATTCTAGGTTTATATCAAACATGATAAACATTCCCAATTAGAAAAAGATGATGCTACTCATAACATTATCATAGGGTCCATAGAACAACATTTACTTTTAAAATGTAAAGGTCAACAACAAATAATAATAGTGTCTCCAAGATCTATCAACCAATAACCATCACACCTCCATAACACAATAAAATGTTTGAGTTCACTAATCAACCTAATGTCATGCTCCATGCTTAGGAGTGGTTGCAATCTTTCAAGAAGTAATAACATATAAAGATGAGACCCTAAGGCCTATTAAACCATACAAAGGCATAATATCCCCACATAATATCATATTCTTATTGCCCCCAAACTCATGGCGGTGCATTATGAAGCTATGAAACTTCATATAAATGTTGTCGGTCAAGCTAAGACTCTTGATTTAAGGCATAAAAAACAAAAGCAATCAAGTTAGATTAAGCAAACTAACTATTAGTCCAAAATCAATGCAACCATTTGTCCTACCGTCAAGCAATGACGGTCTTCGAGGTGTCAAATAGGAGGGCCCCAAAATGGGATGTGACATCGTTCCCCTTTGAAGGCAAGCATTGTCTTGATGCGTCATCAGGACAAACTTCCGAGACACCTGCCTCTGCAAGTGCTCAGAAAGGAAAAACTCAACTGAAATGTGCGAGTCGAGTAATATATCACAAATTCTGCCTTACCTGCTGAAATCTTTATCAAAATTTTCCTTAGCAAAAGGCCATATCTACAGAAAAATCTGCTTAGTTTATAAGTTTTTATGGTCAACAGCTGAAAGAGCCAAATTATCTCATTAGTGAGCAATTGAATTCACGATTTTCAACATAGTCAGCCTTAAAATCAACTTAGAACAGCATTAAGCAACACATTTTTGCCAAATAAATAACAACTCATCCTTCAAAATTCATCTTTAAAAGATAAAGGTGTTGGCAGTCTTCCAGTATTTGAGACAAACAATATATTCATCGAGGTCAATAGTTGCAAATCAGCTACGACTACAAGTATCTCAAACTTTAGTAGCAACAATAAATAATTCAAATTTCAAATCAAGTTCAGTAAATTCAATTCCAAATGAGAAAAACAACCTAACAATTAGATGTCCAAATCTGAAAGGATGTTTCCAAATCCAAAAATCAATGGAAAATAGCAATCTAACTCAGCAAATCAAATCTGTCTCCAATGTACAAAATCAATTCAATGAAGCATTTTCAAATAGTAAACAGATTAGGCAAGCTAGCTTGGCTAAAAAGGCAAAGTTTCAAGTTCAACAAATCTACCAATCCTGAAAGGTAGAAACAGTTGCCAATAACAATTCAAATCAAAATATCGAAACAACTTCAAATAATTCCATCATTTTGAAAAAAAAGGATAGTCGTAGGTAGGTATGTTTGTTTAAGCTTAACACAACAATTTTTATACCATACTATTTAAAACATCAAGCCAGTCAGGCAAGTAAAACAGGCAATCTCATGACAACAATAAGAATCCCTCAAAGGGCTGAAAGTATTAACAAATAACTTCAAACTGCTGATTCCAATCCATTCTGTCCAACTGGGTTTAATTAGCTACTTTAGCAATTTCAATCAAAGCCAAATTTGCTTCAAGTTGAGAAATACAATCTTAGTTAATGAAATGTCATCAAGATCAGAGAAATCAGAAAAATGTCATAAATTGATCACAAGTTTCACGGAATAATCACATGTCAAACAGACCAACAAACCCAAGTAGACAATATTAACCATGAAAAACTAGAACACTCAAGTTCAAAAGTTCACCAAGTCCAATCTACAAAAGAAAGATCAATTCCAAAAATCATCAAATTCAAATCTCAAAAGGAAAATCAATTCCAAAAACCATCAATTCAAATCTGAAAAGGAAAATCAGTTCCAAAAATAATCACTTCAAAGTTCAAATCTGAAAAGGAAAATCAATTCCAAAAGTTCATCAATTCCCAACTGTTCACCATTTTCAACACTGAGTAGGTAATTTCTGGTTCTGATGAAGTGATTTGCGAAGATTAGACCGTGTCAGTTGGTCATTGGTCACCATCAAGTATTCATTCCCTTTTTTCCGCCCCTAAACCGGTGAGCTTCCTGGTCTTCTATGAAGAAGCAAACAGAGAAAATTTATTCTCCTTAGAACCAAAGCGAGATTTATGTGCAATCCATGCTACTGCTGCCGCATGCAAGTCAACCAAAAGATTCTAGTAGGTCCCACTATCCAATGATTTTCGACTTTGTGTAGCTCTAGGTGCATTGCGATCAGACAGTGCATACAACAATAATACTACTTTGATTAAGGCATTCTAAGCTTGCACCGGGAACTCAATATCTCATGACTAGCTTCAACTCATGAGACTGGGTCTTCAGTTCACGCACAACTTATCTCTATACCATACTCTAAAAACATCCAGCAAGCAGAAAAGAAAACAAATCAAATTTGACAAGCAAGAGAAATCTCTTATGAGGCTGAAACAATAGCCACCAACTTCAAATGGTTGTTGGCATCCATTCTACTCAAACAAGAGCTAGGATAACCCACAAATCAATTTCAGAAATCAAAAGCTAAATTGCATTATTACTTTCCACGATTCATGTTTTCATTCATAAAGTTTGTTTAACATACGAGGAGTTTCCATAGACATGTCAGTTAGTAGATCCATTAGGTCTAGTGCCGCAACTCCGGCCCGAGACCAAGATGTAGCAACCTTTCTTCTGATATCCGCAAATATTTCCAATAATTATCCACCGAAAGAGAAGTAGCAACCTTTATTTTTATTTTCCATAATTATCCACTTTGGAAGAGAAGTGCCACTTTGTTTAACTCGCAGTTGACTTCACCTAATAACTTTGTTTTGGGTTTGTGTTATTGAAAACTCTAAACTGCCCAACTATCTATTAGTCAATCCAACCAATTTATATTCTTGCTTTTCATCTTAACAATTTTATAACCCAAATTCTAGAATTGGGTGGGTCCGAGACCTTTCACTAAACCATAATCTCATTTTCCAAATGCTAATTAATGTCTAATAAAAGTACATATTTATTATAGCTCTTGAGGGGACCAACATGCCATACCTAACATAATTATTAAAAAGAAATCAGGCAACTCTTTTCACGGTCAACACCAAGGCTCGTGATTATAATATACTCCAAGGAGTCATTATTTTCAAATGATAATAATAATGTTTGAAGGTCAATGTGTTACTATATGACCTGCGAGGGGTCAACTAATATAATGATCATATAGTTCTTACACAAGGCCCATTAGAGGGTTACACACAATCATTTCAAACATGAATATACTCACAGTTCATAGAGTCCAATGCTGAAAATGCCCATTGTAATGTCAATATATAAAATAAGACTTATGACATGATAATCATAATGACCAATAAGGTCAAAGTGGCTGTACACCTTGCCAAGCCATGAGGGGTCACTAATTAGATCACAAGATCAAGGAATGACCAAGGTCTTAACAAATGCCAATAATAATACCTTCATGATTGTCAAAACAAATGAGGCTTACATGCTTTTCAAGAATTGTGACAGGAATTAAATTAAGTATAGATTCACAGCAATTTGAAATATGAATATAGAAAAAATTAAATAACACATGAACACAGATTTTAACGCGGGAAAACCATAAAGGTAAAAAATCCTCAAATAATGCACTATCATAATTTGATACACAAAAGAACTTACAACTAAATGTTTGACAGTTTCAGACCTGTGTGACCATTATAGGCCAAGAACCCAACACTTACTTCTCACTTCTTTCATAACAACAATTCACATTTCAATAAAAATAAATATTTCTCAGTTATCTTCCACACAAGGAAAAACACCTTTATAGAGATGGGTGATTGGTTACAACCAAAAGGCTGTACCAAATCACTCTTTTCAACTAATTACATATTAGTTGGTCAACTTTTTATATTATTTTATATATAAAATTCATAATTTATGTTTAATAAGTTTTTAATGTGGAGAAGTGTTTGTGATGAGTGGGCCACAATAGGTGTGTCCCCACAAACATTACATATTCCAACACCCCCTTAATGTTTAATGGGGATACATGCCCAAAATTACATTTTTATACAAAAGGATTTACGATCCTTAAACCATATAGGATGATTTTAAGCTAGCATGTAAACGAGATTATCTAATAGATAACGTGCCTAAATTCCTCCCTGGATAAGTGCATACATGAAGCCTTATATGAGTTTACGCTAACTTTTCTAAAACAAGGAATCTCCATAACACAATGCTTCTTTGAGTTCTCTTGTAATTTTGTAAACTTATATAGGGTGACACTTACACAAAATCACATAGGGGGATCTTTTACAATGCTTTTTACAATATAATCACATAGGGTGATCATTTACAATATGGAAGTATACAGACGATAAATATTACAAGGCTCTTAGGGGGTGACTTTGTCATGCACACTTACCCCTTAATGAAAGCTTTGAAAGGCCTAACATCGCTTTGAATTTGAAAACTGTGCAACACAAAGCTTGGTGAAGATATCTGCAACTTGATCTTTTGTGGGACATAATTGAATATCAATATCACCTTTGAGGACTTTTTATTTCTGATAGTGTATATGTACTTCAATATGTTTTATTCTTATTTTGCAACCTGTAAAACATAGTTGGATGCAATTCATTATTGGATGTTTCCAATATTGACAAGATGGGCATCCCCAACTGTCATATGATAGGCATCCATTGATATTGCTCACACACACTTTGGTGTGGTTGCATATCCATTTGATATTGCTCTCTCACACACACTTTGGTGTGGTTGCATATCCATTTGATATTGTTCACACACACACACACTTTGGTATGGCTGCATATCCATTTGATATTTTGTATCATCTTTTACAGTTCTCAAAGTAAAGCATATAGTTTTTTTATTTTCTTTGACGTTGAATTGAATATTTGGCCAAAGCTATGCAACTTCGACTATTATACAAAAGTGTTACACTTTCATTGACACTCATATGGAGTTCTTCCAACAATCTTCACAATCACATTCATCTACAAACACTAGAGGTTGTCTTTTGCCGCTTTAGCTAATAATTCCCGCATCAACCTTAAAACATATCCGAAGAAGACTTTCTATCTACAACATCACTTGCATGATCAACATCACAAGTATTCAAATATTTTAACATTATTTGTACAAGAATAAAGATAATAATTAATTGTACTTTTAATATATTTTAATATTCTTTTTGTTAATTTCCAATGGTCCATATAAGGATTCTGTATAAATTAAGAAGAAACACCTACAACACAAGAAATATCTGGCCTAGTAATAGTCAAATAAATTAAATTGCCAACAAGTTTCTTGTATAATGTAGGATTTGCTTTGTCACATGCAGGTTTTGGATCAAGTTTTATACCAACTTCAATATGAATAGAGACATGCTTACAATCAATCATGATAAATGGTGAAAAAGTTATGAGCATATTGTGATCGAGACACCACTAGTGAGTTCTTATCCCGAATTATGGCCATGCCAAGAAAATGATGAAGCGGGCCTAGATTAGTCATCTCAAAATATTGTTTTAGTTTAGATTTAATTTTATGAATTAAGTTGGCATGACTGCTGGCTATGAGAAAATAATGAAATATAGTACAATAAGAATAACTTGATTATCTTCTACTTTTACAAACATATTGTTGTCAGAAACAATTAGAAAAACCTAGAGTTTTACGGTAACGGTTTATTTTTAGTATCAAGCTATATGAGCTTGTTTTAGACCATAGAGGATTTCTTTAGCCTACAAAATCCTGTAAGGAGCAATGGTTTCACTTGATTTGATACTGCTCTTGATTTTGATTGTGATCATGATTATTAAAAATTTTCCCTTTGTTATTTGACCCTTTCTTATTGTGATAACAATATTTTTCTTGTGGCCAAATTTGCCACATTTATTGCAGTTTCCATTGAATTTGATATGATAATTTTTGTTAAAGCTCATCTTATTACCATTGTTGTTGTAGCTAGAAGAGGGTTCGTGGTTTGATTCGAAATTAGGTTTAGAGTTTTAATTTCCATGGTTCATAGGAACAAAATTCTTTTGGTTTTGGAAGAGAAGGGCCTGATTGGTATTCTTTTTTGAATCGAAATTTGTCATAACCCATGCTTCTTGGATAAGAAGAGAAGATAAGGAATATTGATTTCATTTTGATATTTAGAGTTTAAAATTGAAATTAAATTCCTAAAATTTTCATGAATATTCATTTGAATGATAAAATAAAGCAATTGATCTTGGATTAAATTGTAGTTGTAACCATCCAACTGAGATTTTATGTTTTTGATTTTAGCGAGGAAGTTTGTGAATTTTTCGTCTCCTTCATAAGAGTAGTTACTAATTCTAGGATGAGTTTTATGATTTTGGAAAGTCTAGTGCCTTCATGCATAGATTCTAGTTGTTTCAGCGCTATAGGAGATTTCTGATTTCCAATATGGAACAGAATTCGTCTTTAACGCTTCTAAGGATGATGGACATAGCCTTATGAGATTTCTATTGGAAGACATTTAGCTTTTTTGCACTTGCTTGTCTACTAGTAGGTTGTTTCGAGTTTTGTTTACAATGCCCCATAATTTTTGGGCCATAAATTCGGTTTTTAACCTAATTTTCCAAATGTTATAATTAGACCCATTAAGCATTTGGGATTTGTCAATGCTAAAATTGCTTTTTAACAAAGCTATTTTTATTTATTTTGAATTTTTACAAAATATCAAAAAATTTAAGCAACAATTTTCTAGTTTGTCAAGGACACAAAAATATTTTTAGAGCCTAGAATTATTTTTTTAGGAACTGATAATAAAATTTGTAGAATAATTTTGAGACTTGAAATAATTTTTCTAGGCTTAGAAATTTTGAAGGGCTTAAAATATATTTTTTTCTGAAAATTAAAACAATTTTTTAGGATTAAGAAAAGCAGGCTTATAAATAATTTTCCAAAATTTTACGATATATTTTTATTCCCTAAAAAAATATTTCAAAATTTTAATTTTTAATTTTTAAATTTTTTTTATGTTAACATATCGAGATATTTGTATCAAAAATAATTCTCCAAACAAAAATCTTTTAACAAATAGACAAACGAATTGGTTAGGGGTTTTGAACCCTTAACCTTTTAATTACAAGTTTTAGTTAAAGAAGTATATTGCCAATGCGTTATAGGTTTGATCAAATATATGTATGTCAAACTTTCTATTTAAGCAAATTTTTAAAGTTTGGATTTAAAAATAAAATAAAGGCATGAGATAGGGGCGAACCCCGACCTCCACAGCCCTTAGTATTTTTGAAACAACTCTCTACTTGGTCAAGTTGTATAGCTTCTAAAGATAAAACAACTCTCTCTTGGTCAAGTTGTATAGCTTCTAAAGATAATGCCTCATTTGTGGGATTAGGGGGGGTATAAGAGGTTCCAAGCCGAGATATGTTATGTCCAAGTTTGTTTGGAGAGCTCATGATAGGAGGTCACTATTGGAGATCGAGTTGTGATTGGGCTATTCGAGTCGGCATTGAGCCTCGCAACACAAAGTAGCTCAAGATTGATGAAAAGTTGGCTGAGTTGTGGCAGCTTTTTATTGGTGCCGAGCCTTGCAACACAACGGAGCTCAAAGTATTGATGAAGAGTCGAGCGAGTTGTGGGAGCTTTTCTTCGTTCCCAAGCTCGCCAATGGAAAGATGTTGAGACAGAGTCGTTGATTTTGTGCCGAGTTGGATCTTTGATGTTGTGCCGAGTTGGTGCAACTCGATCCAAGTTCGAGGAATGCTTGTAGGGGTCTTAGTTCGGGTGTGAGCTTGTGTAGACAATGAAGACTTGGAGTTAGGGCGAGCCGTTCTCGTAGAGACCAATACAAGGTGACGAGATTGTGAGAGTGTTGATTGTGAAAACTTTGTGCCTTCTTGCCAAGTTTGATGTGATGATAAACTTGGCGAGTCAGAGAGGCCAAGATGTAGAGGCTGCGAGCTGCTTGTGGAAATAGGACCGAGTTGCACTTAGATTAGCTCAACAAGTTGTATAGAGAGCTTGCTTAGCAACTTGCCGAGTTGCACAATAAGGAACTCGTTAAGTTTAAAATGAGGAGCTTTCTTAGGAGCTCGTGGAGCTAGGTAGGAGGAGCCAACTCGCCTAGTATGCAGAGGCCGAGCCGGGCCTAGTTGCACTATAAACTTTGTCTTTTTTTCTTTGCAAAATTTGTGTAGATCTTTTGAGATTTCATAATTTTCTGTAATTTTTTCTTTTCATTTTCTTTTGCTTTAGCACTTGTAGGGCCAACTTTCACCAGAGGCATAAGTTTTTAATATTTTTCTATAACTGCAGATTTGTGTAACAACAAAATTTCTGCAACTTTAATAAAAATTTCTTCTCCAAATTTTGTAAATTCTGTTCAAACAAATTTATTTCAACATGCACGAAAGCTTAGAAAACACAAAGTTCCGATACCATATCTAAATGAACAAGGTTTACTGGATTATATGCTTTCCAAGAATTATGACAACAATTAAATTAAGTACAGATTTGCAACAATATGAAATAGGACTATACAAAAATGAAATAACACGTGAAAACATATTTTAATGTGGGAAAACCATAATGGTAAAAAAGCCACGGATAATGCACTATCAATAATTTGATACATAGAGGAACTTGCAACCAAATGTCTGACAATTTTAGACCTGCTTGACCATTTCAGACCAAGAACCCAACACTTACTTCATTCTCACTCCTTATGTGACAACACTTCAAATGTCAATACAATTCAATAGTTATTGGTTATCTTTCTGCACAAGGGAAATTACCTATATAAAGGTGCTTGATTAGTTACAACCGCAAGTTTGTACCCAATCACTCTTTCCAACTAATTATATTTTTGGTCAACTTTATATTGTTTAATATATAAAGTTCATAACTTATGTTTATAAGTTTTATTTAATAAAATTTTAATGTGGAGATTTGTTTGTGATGAGTGGGCCACAATAGGTGTGTCCACACAAACATTACATGCTCCAACAATGATCACATTCCAAGTTTATATCAAACAAGATAAACAAACATTCCTAATTATAAGGAGATTATGTTACCCATAACCTTATCATAGGGTCTATAGAACAACATTTACTATTTAAATGTAAAGGTCAACAACAAATAAAAAGTGTCTAGAAGATCCATCAACCATGAGATAAATAACCATTATATCTCCATAATGTTGGACAATGTGTCATTGTTGTCATTGATGTCAAGTAACATTGATGTCAAAGGGAGTTAGAGGTGGCATTTGTGTGTATGAGGTGTCATCCATGAAATATCATGAAGGTTGATTGGTAGTTTCCTAATTTGGTGTATTGGCATGGTTTAGGGCATGGTTCTAAAGAAGGTGTGTGTGTGTGCACCAAAGGTTGTATGGATGGTGGTGTATGGTCATGAGAGTGAACTCCATAAGTTGATATAATGTCTAACATGTTCAGAGAAGTGTTTGAGGAAGTGTATGAGGGTCTACATGATGGTGAACAGGTCAATTCATGAGAAGCATGTGTTGAGACAAGCCATTCTAGGTCTAGTCCTAGACCTAGTTCAAGCAAGATAGTATGGAAGAATGAAGTATAGAGCAGAGCAGTCCCGTATGAGCATGTGAGGCGTGTTTTGGCATTGCATAGCAAGTGTAGAAGGTGTACAAGGCTAGAATTCAGGTTCATGGTGCATGGTCAAGGTCCTTTGAAGCAAGAACATTGAAGACAAGGCTAGAAGACACGAGATAACTATGGTGTACACCGTACGGTGAGTTTTAGGTGTGAGCGGGTATGAATATGCATTGGATATTATCAAGCATGTTATTCTTGAGGTATGGACCAAGTTTCAAATGTTGGTTAGCAAGTTTGAGCAAGTTATGAGATTTTTTCCCTTACCAAGTTCAAGAAGGTGAGTTTTTGAGTTTGAAGTTGATGTTCTAATGCTCGCTGGAAAACGTATGATTTGCATGGGAAACCGAGCTTTTGGGGAAAGTTGAAGAGGTCTCCTAAGAAGACTTTCTAAGTGGAATGAGCTCTTTTGATCGTTAGAGTTTTATGAACCATGTTAACACCAAAACTGCTATGTTATGATTTCAAAACCCTAGTTTGAAAGCGACTTGAGAGAAAATGGTTGTATAAGCCCATAATTGATTCCTTTTGCAAATGTGATGATTTGATGATATAGAGGACTCCAACTTTTTGTTGATGTATTTTAGAGGTCTTGGTTGTGTGTGGGCCCCACTTAAAAATGCTAGTTTATGGAGTTTTTCAGTTTGTGCAAAAGTTTTCCATTGAACCTAATGACTAATTTATCATTTATGGAAGCATGGAAGTTGTACTACATGTATATGATAGTTTCAGATCATGTTTGAGGCTTTAGGATGCAAAGTGTGCCCTATCTTTGAAGACTGGTTTTTGGGGATGAAATGACAGTTTCAGGGCAGTCTGCTTGCAGAGTTGTTTTGAGGCATCTAATGTCTGATTTGTGGCCGTATGAGTACATGGTGATGATGTAGCTGAGACCAATATTTTGCGGTGACATATAATACTTGCATAGTTGAGGTCATCGATGTGGTATTAAGCCTCATCTTTGAGGTCTAGGGTTTGGTGCACAAGAACAAACATGTTCTTGAGATGGTTTCATGGCATGAGGTGATGATGCAGAGCTTTCCAGGTATGGTGGATGCATGATGAGGTCTTTGATGATGTTCCTAAAGTGATTCAAGGCTTTGGTGATGGTCATGTAGGCACAAAGTGGTTTGGTTTTGACGAGATGACTTTTTGGTGCAATTAGGCCTATTGGAGACCTAATGGAGAAATTTTGATATGTTGGTGATATGACCGACCTATATGGTCTTGTGTATGATGTCCTCATGATGTTTTTATTATGTTTTGATGATATATTCTCTATGAAGGCTGACCTATATGATGTGGATGAATAAGATAGGTATATAAGCTAGTTTAGGAGTCTCATTTGAATGTGTTAGAGGATGGACATGTAGCGAATTTTGGAAGAAGATATGAGCAGGTTATGAGGACAAAGATGAAGAGTATGAGGCCTTGAAAATGATAGAGGATGCTTCTATGTTGTTGATTTGATAATGGCGAGTTTGAAGAAGGTTATCCATACATGACCTAGTTGAAGAAGAAGACCTAGTTGGTGTGCATGAGGATGAGCGAGCTAGAGAGCTGATTGAGGATGTGTTGCAAATCTTAGTGACCATGATGAGAGGGAAAAGATGATGTTCATGATGTTATGAGTGTGCTGCATACGATGAAGAGATAGGTCACTTGACCTAATCATGCTTGGTGAAGAAGCCATAGAGTGAAGAAGAGTGTTTGAGAGGGTTTTGAGTGAAGAGAGCTGAAAGAGTGATCACAATCAGTTGTTGAGCAACAAGTTTCAGAGGTGATCTTCATATTCAGGTGGTTGGGTTGGTGCTTGGTCATCTTGGGGGTCAGTAGCCTCAGAGGGTGGTGCCCTACTAAACTAGGGGTTGGTGTTTCTTGTGGGGTTGATGCGTCACTAAACAAATCTCTTGTGTTGTGTAATATTCATTAGAGTCCTTTGTGTCAAGTAATATATGTAGAGGTTTAGTGGGTTTTCTTCCCCTTGAGGTTTTCCCACTTTATATTTGGTGTTCATGTGTTCTCTCTTGTTTCATGCACTTATGGATGGTTGTTACACACTTAATAAGCTCACATTGATTATGTATGTTGAATGGATGATTTAAATGATGCATGCAAGTATAAATAAATGAAGTAAAAGTTTTTGAATGACGGATTCAACCCCCCACCCTCTCGGTCTCTGTGCTTCCAACATAGAACAATGAAATGTCTCGAGTTCTTTAAGCATTATAATGGCATCCTCCATGTTTAGGAGTGGTTCAAATCTATCAAAAAGTAATAACAAATATAGATGAGACCCCAAGGCATATCAAACCATACAAAAGCATAATATTCCTGTAATATAATATTCTTATTGCCCCCAAACATAATGTCATGACGATGCATTATGAGGCTACGAAACTTCATTTAGATGTCGTCGGTGCAAGCTAAGGCTCTCAACTTGAAAACAAAAACAATCAAGTTAGATTAATCAAACTAACTATTAGTCCAAAATCAATGCAACTATTTGTCCTACCACCAAGGGATTGCGGTCTTTAGGCATCAAATGGGATGCGACATGTTCTACATTTTTTGACATGAGTTTCAAGCATTACCTGTGTCATTCAAGGCTAGATGCTTGTAAGAAGGAATGAACTAAAATTCCTCACCATAGAATGTGATGGTTATATCCTTGTTCCCAGTACCTATTACTATAACATTTGTTTTGTTTCGATTGAATTTCATTTTAGAATAGCTCTAAAATTCTATTTAGAGACTCTAGTTGTGATTTTGCCAAAAACACAACATCATTTGCATAAATCAATAATACCAAAGCATTTACCCTATTATGCATACTACTCCCCCATTCTTCCTTGTCTAATCTTCTAATTCATATGTAAATTGTTGAACCACGATTGCCGTTAGATCAAAACCCATAGGTATTAATCTCCGCTACAATCGCCAGAGTTAGGATCTACGAGAGGCGGTTAGTCCATGTCACGAAACTCGCGGGGAGCGCTGCACACACATGCCAACAATCTCCCCCTCAGCA
This sequence comes from Taxus wallichiana var. yunnanensis, assembly GCA_018340775.1. Taxonomy (NCBI): domain Eukaryota; kingdom Viridiplantae; phylum Streptophyta; class Pinopsida; order Cupressales; family Taxaceae; genus Taxus; species Taxus wallichiana. Next base: position 373,225,671 of record CM031235.1, read on the forward strand.
TTACCCGAGTGAGTTTCGAACTTGAGACCTGTCGCTCTGATACCATTTGTTGGACCACGATTGCCGTTAGACCAAAACCCATAGGTATTAATCTCCGCTACAATCGCCAGAGTTAGGATCTACGAGAGGAGGTTAGTCCATGTCACGAAACTCGGGGAGCGCTGCACACACATGCCAACATAAATAAGACAAGTAATGTGGATGAAAGAGGACATCCCTATTTGACATCGAGACCATTGTTGGTTTTGGATTTCTTGTTTTCATCTTTATCATTTATGGGTATTACCACTCTTGTTAGAACCTTTCCAGATAAGCATAAAGATTCTTCTCTCCAATCAAGTGGGATTGCCACTTTCTCCATTCTTTCCCAAATTTCTATTGGAAGGCGAAGAGAAATAACCCGATAAAATTACACAAGAGAAGCAATACTAACTGAATCTTTAAGATAAACAGAATAGGAAAAATGGCATACACACAAGATTACATAGTACACACGATTTACCTTGCAAAAACCCTTTCAAGGAAAAAACCCAACATAGAAACTCCTTTATTGCATTAACTCAACCATTTGCAATACAATATTGTACTGCCAAGTTCTACTTTACCCTAAGGCATGTGCGGCTATATATAAGCACATTAATAGGAAACTGCCAGAGTGGTACTACATTACCACGGGTACCAAAACTATGAGCTATATAAACCGTGGGTTCAAACCACCCAGCTACATGCCCATAAGGTCCCAAAAAAATTTAGGGTGCTTCCCGAATCCGTTGGGGCTACCTGCCCCCAGACCCCACCCTGTACTAGAATGGGGCATTGGCTGTATGGTCTAGTAGATTGTAAATCATGGAAAATATTTAACACATTTACAATGGAAGGACGGTATTAAAAGCTATTGCAAAATCTACATAACATATATAAGTAGTGCTACCTTTCTCCCTTGCTTTATAAGGAACAATATAAAAGAAACCAAATTGCCAAAGGTTGAATGCTTAAGCTTGAAACCTGGGTAAGAAGGAACCTTGAGTCTGCTTCATCTGCCCATTTACTTATCACTCTCTCTATAATGGTGCCAAATAGCTTGGAAAAGAGGCTACTCACCATGATGGTTATGTGGTTTCTCACATTATTTATTTCACCACTTATATAAATAGGCCTGACCTTGCTATATTGCTACTCTGGAGGGAACTTGAACATATCCTTAAGAAGCTCATGTAAAGCAGGATCTGCCCATTGAGAAGATGTTAAATACCTGCCTCTATCATCTTTTGACAAGGTTGCCAAGAAATGGGCACAGGTTTGAAACTCAGAAACACCAATTTTAAAAAGCCCTTGGGTACGAAATGACACAGAAACATCTGCACAATATATTATTAAAAATATAAATATATATATAAAATGCATAACACTCATTTTTAGTCCATAAAAGATAAAACACATAATACTTTGTATTCATGAAAGTTTAAAACATTCAACTTGCTTAAGAAGGACGCTGCTAGGGTTTTGAGACACCAAACAAGGTTCAATGCATGTGGTATGAAGAATATTGTTTCATCCACCAATATTAAAGCTTCTGGCTGTAGTACAAATCAAAGAAATGAAGATATGGAGCTCGAGTCATATCATGCCTTGAGCATTATGCTGAATCAGAAAAAAACTTTTAACAATTAGGAAGAGCCCAAGACTGCCTCAAAAAGTTATATACACTCACAAGAAAAGGGCTTCAAATAAAAGAGTGTATGTCAAAAGAAAGAAGCAGATCTCTCTTCCTCTGATGGTGTCCAAATCTCAGCCTACTGCTCTTAGAGGCAAAGCCATTATTTGCAGAGATGAAGATGCTGCTGTCAACAAGGATAGTGATGAAAGCATGCAAAGGGTGTGTTCTCCAACAGTCGGATCCAGGGCTTAGGTGAGTAATACAGCACTTGCACAACCCTATTTTGCTGCCTGTGAGACTAATATGTACCCTCCTCTTACCCCACATCTTGCTCATAAGTTTTGTGCTTGAAGACAAATTCTAGCAGCTATGAATTTTGTTAGTCCTAGAAGACTTATCCCATTTATTCTGGTTTGATTTCCTGTCTTGATGGCCCATCCTTGTATGTTTAATCCCAATGGCAACCTCATTCACCCTGCTCTCCCTCACATCTAAACACAAGCATTCACAAACCCCAGTTCCTCTACCACAAAAAAAAATCTTTGGCTCAGATACCTGAAAATGCCATACAGGCCCTCTACCCGCTTATGGAAACATCCCGGGTATGACCCAGGTACGGCTCATACCAGGGATTGTGCCATGTATCCGGAATGTTTCAGACCTGTACCAGGACCTTTACTCTTACAGGGTACATTTGTATGCGGGTGCAAGGGCCTGTGTGACGCTTCCGGTATCTGATTCTTTGTGATAACTTCTGTTTCTTTTACATAGAAAGTCATGTAAAGTTTATTTCTCGTAAAGTTCACAGATTTATGCTATTATTTCTTCTCCCTTTATCTCGCCCAATAGATAAAATGGGAAATGTCAACTGTGTTTAGCTCCACATAATATTTCCACGGGCTCATGCTTCCATACAACTTCAACCTATTCACTGTATTTTTGAATTACAGGCTTAACCTGTAGCAGATTATGCTATCTTCTGGTTGTGTTCACAGCCAAGCAAACTTTCTCCATTATTTTAGGAAATAAATTAGAAGCTTGTGAATTAACAATCTTTATTATGAAATTGCATTTGGCAAATGAAATGTTTGCTACCCTGAATGTAAGATTTATGAATGAAATTAAAGGGACAGTATTTGAAATGCAGCTCAACGAATAATCTACTTCAAATATTTTTATGAATTGATGTCATATATGTGTTTTTATCCTTAAACAAGACAGTTTATCTTTGTAAGTTCCATCAGACAACGTGGTTGAGAATCATATAAGTTATTGTGAATCAATGTCATTTTGAAGAAGAAAGACATGAATGTTCTATTGATATAGGATTGCAACTGAGAAGCTCTGATAATATATTGATCTACTGCTACGTTCATGATAAGTTTTCAGTCTTTTCAATTAGAAAATTATTAATCCAAATGCTTACGAAGACCTAAAGGTCTAGCAGTCAAGTATGGCATGATCTTACACCAAAAGGAGCCTAAAAGTTTTTACTGAATCCTGATAAGTTCTCCAATGCAAATTAAATATCTTGACTGTAACCCAAAGCTCTGTCATTCAAAAATTTTAGTTACTACAAGCAACCGGTCCAAATAATTTAATACAGCTATACTGACTCTACGCAAATCACACAGAATGCATTGTACAGAGTTATAATCATTATAATCACTATCTATATGTAGATATATATAACGATTCCAGTTTTTAATGATCTGGTTTTCATTGTGATGCTTGTAAAGAGAAGAGTAAGTATTGTTGTCCTTCAATACAGCTCGTGCGTTTTTGATGTCATTGTCCATGATGCATTTTTGTTGAAGAACATAAAATTTTGAATTTTTGTCAGGAAAACATATGAAACTCAGTTTTCTGCTTACGCGGGATTGATGACAGATCATTTGGAATATGTAATTATGACCGGTTTCCATAAGACCACAAATTGTTTATCTTCAGTGTGTAAAACCTTTTGGAACAAGTAAGGTGGCCCAATTTATTGTTGAAGATAAACCCTTTATTTGCCTTCAATGTGATCTTGGTAATGTCTTACATGGTCTGGACCTGTTTCGAATTGCTTCTAAGTTCTGATATAACTTGTTTATGAAGGGATTGATTATTGTACACGTCCATCCAAAACAAGATATATCATTTGAAATTCGGTCTTGGTATGCTTGATATAAATTTTCTACCATGACATCCTACCAATCTTTGGCATGTTACAACCTAATAATCGTAATTTATCTTTCATGTCTATTGTTAAATTTGAGATCATTCGAGATTCATGGAGATGGATCATAAATATCTAGCATATATAGCAGTGATGTAAAAAAACTATGCTTTCATCCTTTAGTGGTACAAATATATTGAATTGACAACACACGGGCTGAGAAATTTTAATGTGATTGATAAGATGATCCATTTCTACAGGTCCTACACTGTCCATAGGTCAACTTCATCAAGGAGAGTTTGAATAATAAGGAGAGTTTGAATAATATTAAGGAAGAAAAACTGATATTGTTTATTGTGCTCCGCCTCTTCATGCACTTTTAATAGGAAATTCTTTTATCTTGAACAGTTCTATTTTCCTTAAGAAGTTGTTTACCTTTATTCAATGTTTTCCAAACTTGCATGATAGTATCCAACTTAACAGTTGGCTTTCATGCTTTGTTGCACGTTATACGTATACCAGTAACAAATGCAGCCAAGCCTTTACCAGTTTTAACTAAGCAATTGTATTATTTTCCAAACTTTTGTTGATTTGATGCCACTAGAAATAGAATAATGCAAAAATAAAGGTTTTTTTTTCTTTTTCTTTCTTTTCTGTTTCTAACAGTTTGTGAATTGTAACTTGTCCTGCTCTTTCCCTTTATCAAGTCTTTGGCATAGCAAAGGCTATTTTCATTCAATTTCTATTTCAAGAAACGAAACTTGATCTTGCTGTGTCTACATGAATCTGATGCTATCTACCATTGTGTGGATTCCGATTCTTCAATATCATGGTGCTGATTGGATCATTTCTGTTTAAATTTATGAAGATTTCCTTCTCCAACCACACTCCTCGTTGTCTACTCATGATGCAAATATTAGCCGAATGAGTTTTGTGACTAGTTCTTGAGGCTAGATGTGATTAGCTAGCTTTATCGGCAATATGCAATGATGAAATTGCAAGGCTTAATTAATATGTTGCTTCATATTGTCACTGCCTTTTCTAGAACAATAATAGTGATCTTTATTTTGCTTCATATTGTCACCACCTTTCCTAGAAGTATCTTACTGATCTTTTATTTTGAATTGTGTGCTCAGTTGGAAGGTCATAAAGGTGAATATCATGTGGAGTTCATGCTTACGTGGTATTGGAACACAAATGCAAAGGAAAATTTTCCTATATAATGTGACTTTTGGACTGTACATGCTTGACTGGTGGGAGCGATATCTTTTCAGTATCCAATTCCGATTTAATTCAATGAAACAGACTTTAGAGTTGCTCAATAGAATTGTTTGGAATGTTGACAGCTTTAAGAGTATTCCCTACTTGTTCTGGAGCGTTGATTCATTTCTTGAGTGCTTGAAGAGTTGAGGAAACATAACTTTTGAACTCAATGCATGTGTAGTAAAGAACTGTTATGTTTATATGATTATGGGCTACTTAACTTTCACAGATACAATAATGATACTCTTGTTGTGCGTTGTGTGCTACAATGGGTTACGCTTTACGGTAGAAAGCCTCAAAGGTATAATGACCTTGTAATTTTGTCTGTGTAATTCTTGAAATAAAAATGCTTGCAATTTTGATAGTATTCTCAAACAGAAACGCCATATTTGAGCATTGAACCTTTATTACTGTTGTTTTTCACCTAATGTTACTGATCCTTTATGGTGCTAATCCTCTTTGCTGCAATAAGTGCAGGAGCATGTGATGCTTATTGTATGTTTCCGGACAAGGGCCATCATCATTTCACAAATGATTGAGGTTTTATAGACTAGTGTGTGACATTAGTCTGTACAAAGAATTTGTTGTGTCCTATAGATTTACGATAATTTTAGCGAGGCCTCAAAATTATTATTTTTCTTGGCTTGCCTCTACATATACTTCAAACCTTTAAATTAAGGCTGATATTATTTTTAAGAGATTAATCTTGCTGCAATAGGCCTTTTATTGCATCAAAGGTCAAATCTGTACTCAGCAGTAATTCTAATTTCGATGATTGGGATCTTTAATGTGAATTTTTCAAACGGTACCACAACATATTCTACTAGCAACTATGTATACCTCTTTCTACTAGTATTATCTGTTTAAGCTCAATGGAATCTACTAAAACCTTCTTTTGAAGATTTTGGAAGTTTTGCACAATCTCTACCGTGTATGCTGTTTGACCTCAATGAACACCATGTAACGTTTACATAAATTTTGCGTAATTGAATTGCCATAGTTGGTAATCTCATGTTTGCTGATGATTGACACAAAACTAGAAGGTCCTGTATAATTTCCTAAATATGATGCAGGCAAGTACGTGCAAGTAGGACCTGATTTGGTCCAGAGGTACTCAAGTGGATATGTGATACAAACAAAATGTTATCCAGAAATATTTATCTGTTTGTATTATGGACGGTGGAAGCCTCAAATCTTTAATGATCGTGCCTATAAATATTAAGAATTGACCATATTGAACTATAAAGGAGCATTGATTGTTGTGCAGGCTTGCTAATAAATGTTCTTGAATGGTTGTTATGCCCTATGCTTTGTTGGAAGAAATAAATACTTAAGTGAAGACTCTGCAGGGATCTATTTGATGGCCTGATTCATTTGGCTTTTTCTTTTCCATCTTCCAGAATGTTAATTTTAAGATGAATTCCTGAGCATACCAACTTCCTTCCGATTTGACTGATAATATTCCTGGATCCCGTTAGGACCAAGAAATTGGGATTATTTTTATCTTAATGGAAGGTAGGAAAGCGACCAAGCAGAAGGATTTAAAAATAACCACCCCTAAGGAGTTTATTCCAACTCAACTACATCAGAGCCAAAATTGGTGTTAAAACCATATATATATGGTATTTCTGTATTTTTAGGTTGGTACTTTTAATTATTTTCAAGGGCCTTAAACGATATTTTTTAATATTTGTATTCATATAAATCTTTCTTTAGTGACATTCACACATGTAGAATACCGCTTGTATAAAGGTTTTCTAAACAATATTTCCATTGCCTATTCTAGAAAAAAGAAACATGTCTGATTCTGGACATGCCAAAGGATCTTACGCTTGTAAGTCAGAATTGTGTACGTTACCTATATGCTGAAATTATTTTGGGTCTTGAAAATAAAACATGCATATACACTAGCACTCAAGCAGCTTTCAAGTATGGTCAAGCTTCATGCTCCTGCAAGAGTACTGCATGGTCACCCCGCCTTTGTATGAGAGTCACTACGTTGGGGACAATTTTTTTTTTGTAGAATTTTTGAGCATACCCCAACTCTCCATCAAATAGGTCAGCCTTGTAACGTACTTTATTTCAAATCGAATAAACAGTTGAAGAAGAGCTTCTGTTGAATGTTTAGAGTGTGAAAAGGGGTTCATCAAAATCCTGAACTGCTCCAACTTAAAATTGTCAGTTACATCAAGAGAAAGTTGTGTGTTACCTAGTTGATTATAAGAAAGTAAATTGTTAAGTGGAAGTATTATCTTGAGAAAATAAATTTTTTGTCCATTGATAAAACTTCTTTAAGTGGTTTTGCTTCATAATTATTAGAGAGGTCACCTACAAGCCGCAACACACGGCAACATTTTGTTATTTAAGAATGTCCTGCTTTGGCCTGGTCTAATGAAGTTGCGTGCTTGTCTCTCTTTCATTATTAAGCTTCAAAATATTACCCCTAATGAAATTGTGTGCTGGTCTCTCTTTCATTGTTTAGCTTCAAAATATTCTCTCACAAATTTAACACGCATGCATGCTTCCTTTTCCCTGCATAATGTTTTTGCTTAGAGGATACAAAATCCTGAATGCCATTGATGGGAAGAATTGCCATATGAGAACTAGAATAACAACTTAAGGGCAAGTAAAATTGTAATTTCCATTCTATTATTTCAAACACGACCAATATGATTATTGCTTTGAGCTCATTTCTGCAAAACCTATATTAAGTGTCTCTCCATGGAAACTGTTTGAAGAATGAGACTAAGTACGAAAAAACAAGAGATGGAAAAACTTATCAACCGACATCTCCTCCAGTGTCAAGATAACCCATGACATTTAAGCATAATGGTTTCCCAACGCAAGTTACTTGTACATAATGCTTGAAAATATATGACAATTTTACCCAAATGAAATCCATATACAAACAAGATCAGCTATGCTACTAACTACTGCCCCAATAACATGATGGTAAAATGTTAAAAAAGCTGTACCAATCAATCACTTGTATTTGGTGACACAATTTAAATGTTTTATGAGGAAATGCATGAAGCAATTTTGTTGATTTGATTTGTTCTATCTGAACTTTATACACATAACATTTCAAAATCTATAGCTTGAACACTGGCCATTGCTGTAATTTTATTACACCCTCCAATATTTGCAATTCTTGACAATTAGAATTCCATTTCTCAGAGTTGGACCTGGGTCATATTTCATCCAGAGCTGCAGCACTGTGCTGGAAATTAGAAGACAGTAAATGCCCTGTGATAGGATGGATCAGTTACCTGCGGCTGCCATGAAAGCGAGCAATTAGTTGCATTATTGTCTTCCCCATTATTGCTATTGTATATATGTCCAGAAGACTTGGTTTCAACAGTATACATTGTCTGCGTACAACTGGAAAATGAAGCTTGAAACAGTTTAGTTTCTGAGGTGATGTTAGACACAACTGGTTATGTTGGCTCAGATAATCTCCAAATGTGGCTGCTTGATTCGTAAAATGAGGCACCATTGTTGACCTCCATATTTTTGCTGTTATTCCCGCTTATACCGTTGTTGCTCGCCACAACTATATTAAGATTGTTCCAATATGTTTGAGCTACGTTCATGTAATTATTGTCCAAAAATTTAGGATATAAGAAAAAGAGAGTCCAGGCCCTGCTCTGTTATAAAGAGATGGATTGCCCATCATGCAATTATTGTCAGAGAAGTCGCTCGAAGCAACAAAATCTGAATTGGTGTCCATAGTAAAATTCTCCGCAGTATTCTTCAAATGCAGTGCTGACCATGTTATTTCATTGGGGATCTCGCAGGAACCTTGAAGCGGGGCCTCGAGAGACAATATTGGTTTGAGACTTGCGAGCTTATGATGACTGTTCACAAGATGGGTAGATAACGGATGTCATGAGGTTGTTGCGTTATCAGCTACTTCACTCCTCAAAACTGTATTCAGATAATTGCATTCAACAAGACCCAGTTGCAACTTTGTTTTGGGTAGTAAAATTGACTTCGACGCTGAGTTGGAGATGTATCTCTAACTTGCAAACAAGTTCCACGCACAAAATATATGCAAGCCGAGAGAGAATCCACTTAGAAATCCCTGTACATTATTTGCGGTCTTTTCATGCATTCGATCTCCTCTGGAAACCATTTATGTCCTAAACAAGAACAAAATAATTTATATTCTTTGTTATCATGTTTACCTTTTTGCTGTTGTGCAAGCCAGTCGTATAGGAACGGAATATACCCTTCGCAATGTGTTTGAATGCGTTACTCTTCGAATTCTGCACCACACACGTTTGTATTTACCTATAATAAAATCTACGACATCATTAATTTATTGAAATTGCTGAAGGTTGCAATAACATCTTAAGTTATAGGCCAATCAGAATTGAAATAAATACATTTTTATAATTATTTTGTTAAAAAGTGTGCAAGTATAGTAATATTTACTAATGTAAAAGTATGATTTTTGTTTAATGAAAGCAATAACAATTTCTCATTGGTTCAAAATTACAATTAATAATAACTTGTTAGCTAAAGTTGAAGACTAGCTGGTTTAACTCCGTCAGGCACTACTAATAACTTGTGTTATTCAAACATGTTAAAAGGAAAAATTTAATACAAACTCTCAAAGCATTATAGTCCATGTGGGAAGAAAGCTCTCTTAAAACTTTTAAGACAATATTTTGTTGTGAAAAATAGCCCATTAAGAGTATTAATGATGACAAGAGTAAATTTGAGGAGAAGCATCAAGGACCTATTCTCACCACCCCCGAATCTCCAAACAATGATGTAGCATAACGTGCAAGAAGATAAACATTTATTTCTTACAATATTTTTGTGGCACTAAGTGTTTTAGTTGGTTTTTATCTTTCAATTTGACTCTTATGATAATTTGGTATGAACAAGAATGGCCTTGCAATTTGGTATGAACTAAAATGCCCTTACAATTCATTATCGGTTTCAAATTTTGTGTCCGTGCCAAGTATCTTAGGTAAAACTAGATGCTATGAAGTAGAAAGACCTTGCATTTTATAATTGTTTTCAATGTTTGTGTTCGAGTCAAGTATCTTCAAGAAAATTAGATTTCTCAATCTGTGGATAAAAATTTGTTCACATCGCATAATGAGTTAAATGTTCATGCCCGAGAATAAAAACTTTGAGAGTCAAATACCTCAAAAATATATGACACTAGTAGATTTTGTGACACATTTTTGTGTGAAATTGTGTGCTCTTTTAGTCTTAAAATTAACTTGATTCATGGCACTAATAATCAATATTACTGATTTGCATCACAATCTCGACTTGGAAGTGACAATTTTTAGTGTGGTTTTAAAATAGAGATATAGTTAGTGGAGTGTGCCAAGTTTACTCACAATTGAGTGTAGATGAAAAGATTATATAAAAACTAGCGTCAATGTGAAACAAAATATTTGAATTTGAATATTTTTGGGTAATTTGAATGAATTGCAACAAAATTTTGCGACGTACACTAGTGTCAAGAATTAGTGTAGAGATTTTAAAATTTTATTTCTAACATTTTTTTGCAACAAAAAGATTTTTGTAAGAAACAATTTAAATTGTATTTTTGTTGTCATTTGCATTATACAAACAACAAGGGAATAATGACAATGACAACAATTTCAATAACTCATTGATACTTTTTTTTAATAACATTAATAAATGAAAGTATTTATAAAATTCCAAATAATCATTTATCTTGGATAAATTATTGATAAAAATAAAGTAGATAACAATGAAATGACTTTTATAACCAACAAATTACAATATTATTGTAGTGATAATGGTTTAAGCACTATTAAACAATAAATACTTAAACCTCAACACTAGAACATTAGAATTATAATGAAATTATTTATGCTATAAAATTTAAAAAACATTGTTATTAAATTTAGTTTGAATTATTGGACTCATATCTTCATGATTATAGTCATTGGCAATGTTGTCATCATTAGCAATGTCATCATTGCCACCATTCCCATTATGAGTTGCCATGATTTAAAAGTTCATCTTTTGCCCAATTCATTTTCATTTTCATCAAAATTATTGCCTCTAACATATGGTTTTGTTACAAATCTAAGATAAAATATTCTCATAAGTTATATTTAAACTTAATGTGTAGAATCATAAAGTATTAAAAATTTGAAATAAGAAATAATTAAATTTGTTATCCAAAATGTGCCCCCCTACTCATTTTGTGGCTAACTCCTCCCATTCTTCCCTCTCTTGTGCCTCAGTCACAAAATTTTGGTTTCGAGCACTCAAAACCTTACGGAAGTGGCACCATTGGATAGAGCTCTTTCTCGGCTTTCCGAGAAGGTAAAGTTTTCCTCTTAACTCCATGTATTTTTCAAGTTATGGTTCGACGGAGTTTTTGGGAAAAGTTTCCCTGAAAGGCCCGCGGCCAATGAGATGCCGCCACGTGGCACCTAGAGTGGCGGAGCGCGGGGAAATTTTGGAAAATTTTCCAAATGACCAAAAAGGTGCAAAAATTCGAATTTTTGCCCACCAACCCGATTTGGCCCTGTTTTGCCCTAAAACTTCAAATGGCCATATCTTTCGATCCAGAGCTTGGTTTTTCGTGTTCTTTATATCAATGGAAAGCTGGTGAAATTCTCTACAAGATTCCGGGGTCATTTTTGCATTTTGATGGAGTTTGGAGAGAGAAAATCAAAAAAGCCTCTGGCACATGGTCATGGACAGAAATGACGTTTCAACCACCGTTTTTAATGAAGAATGGCTCGCATTCTCTCCCAGCATGGCTAAAAATGTCAGGGGATGGGTATGTAAGGATGCCCATGCTGTTTTGAATGCATTTTGGTCAATGGTTGAATCCCTTCCACGTTTTTTCCGCGTTTCTCTCTCTTGGGCTCATCCCGACCTTTGTAAAAGCCAGATTTGGCTCATTTTCAAAGGGTTGAACATTTTTTGTGTATTGCAGGTCCCCTTTCTCACCTTGGAAGTGATTTTGGTGGAATATTAGACCTTTTCTAAGAAGTGTAACTCATTTTTTCCTCCCAGGTGTTGTAATGCAAGTGATTTTGATGTTAAAATAACAATACAGGCCCCGTGATTAATTTTTCATCCTCTGCTGGTGTTGTTTGACTAATTTTTGATTCTTCATTACAATTATTAGTTTGTGCATGTTTTTTGTTGCATTTTATGAATTGTGTCAATCTGCAGAAGTGAGAAATGCTCACCACTCCTTTGGTGCATCACCTATTAGCATTAGTTTTAGTTTATCTGCATTCTCTATCTCTTTCTCCTTTGGAATTTAGGGTAGGATTAGGAATTTAAACCTCTACAACTTGTAAGTGATAAATCTGATCAGAGGAGTTGAGGAACCAGCCTCTAATCTGGAGATTCCTTTCCCATTTTACAAGTCCCACACTTGGGGAGAGGATTCAATGTTGTGCAATCACACTGGATGTCTAAAATATCAAACTAGAAATCTGATCAACATCTAGGGGTGTTGCTGATTTGCAACAACAGTTTTGGCATGCCCGGTGGGACCTTAGAGGTCTTCCACTTTATCTTTGACAGGTTGGTGTGTTCCTGTTAAAGATTCAACCTTTGGAGGCACTTTCAAAAGCACATCCGCGACTCCATCCGGTAAGCAACTCATTCTCTAAGTTCAGCACTGCTTTCCATTCATTTCCATCCATTCTTATTTCCATCATTTTCATTCTTTTCCATTCCATGAAGTTGTGCAATCATGACTTCATTTCCATCATGGAATTCACATTTACAATAGCAGTATATCACACCTCCAACATGTTTTACAAATCCTCCAAATCAACATTTTGATCAAATTCAAAATCAGCATGTCTACCCATATGAGCAGCAGTGCCAAAGTCAGTTTAGATATGAAGCATGTCAAGCACAAGGGTATGTTGGTTGTGAGGGCAGTCAAGAAGAAAATGCAGATCTGCTGGAACAAATCCAAAAGATGGAGGTAAACATGGTGCAATCCAGGGCTCAAGCACAAATGAAAGCATTTAGAATCGGTTGTAGAGCACCTTGTCCATGGGTGGGACCTTTTCCAAGGCATTACAGCCCTCAAGAGAAGCTAGACTTCATGATTACAACACTACCATTGCTTGCAAAGTGGACTGAAGGAATAAAGGTGTATGAGAGGAGTATTCAACAACCTTGTCAACAGGTAAGCACACCATCTCATGCCTTTTCTCTCCCTCTTTCCCAATCTGTTTTATCTCAGCAGTGTCAAGTTTTAAACTCTCCATCTGCTGTCCCAAGTGTTGAATCCATTTCTCCATTCCCTAGTCTTCCACCCCATCTCAATTCTTTTATCCTTTTCCCTTCCAAACAGCCATTCCCTCCAAAGAAACAAGAGTTCCTACCTCCTCCACCACCACAAAAAATTGTAAAATCAATTGAGTTACAATCCACTTCTCCTCTTGCATTCCCAAATCCATGTTGGGAGGATAAAAATCAGAATGCCAATCAAGGAAAATAAGCAGAAAAAGAAGAGCCAAATAAGGATGAAGAAATTCAAAGTCGAAGAGTTGGGCTCTTAAATTCGGGGTTACAAAATCCCCTTGATGGTGAAACCAATAAAGGATGTTGAAGTTGGAGAAAAAGTGGAAAACAAGGCCGATTTTATAACAGTAGTGAAACGAGAAAAACAACAGTTTGTTGGTGATGAGTTGGGTGTCCATGTTGGCACTTTGCCCAAAGAAAATGCTGATCCAGTTTGCCACCGCAAAGTCAACCATCGAGAAGGAAGGAAAACCATCTCAAAACCCCATCTTTGTGGAGCAAATGGATGAGGTCAAGTTAGTTTTTACAACAAAGAGAAGAATGGAGCATTATTGATAAATTTTTGCTTTCATTTGAAGGGACTGATTTGATTGATGAAGCCATTATGGAGGTGAACAAAACAGGTCCAAATTGTGAGCAAAAGGCACAAGAAATTTCATGCTTCTCTCCCACTTCATCTCTCCAACAATCTGATTTTTGGGATGAGTTTGGATTGACAAGTTTCATGTTTGAAAATGAAGTTATACAGGGTGAAGAAAATGCAGATTTGGAGGCCACCATACAAGAGGGAGAGACTTTGCTGCAACAAGACATTCAAGAGTTTGATTTGCCATCAGACTTAGAAGAATGTTTAGATGAAGAGCTAGCTGAAATTACCATGTTTCCTTCTTCACCATTCATTCTCCAACAACAAGAACTTGTTGCCATGGACAAAAGAGTTCAAGGACAATAGCCTACAGTTTGCAACATGCCTCTTGAATCAAAGCTGGAAGAATTTGATCTTCCAAAAGCTACAATGGAGGAGCTCCAAAGCCAACAATGTATTGTAGCAGGTAACAACAATGCAAAAGCAACTTCATTGGATGTTGCAATCAATAACGAGGAGTTGCACACTATAGAAGAGTTCCATGTTGCCATGAAGGAAGAGAAAGGGCAGAAAAGTCCTACCATTGCTTCCACATCACCCACCCAAGAAGGTCTACAAGAAGACTCCATTTTTGGAGTTGAAAATCAGAGCTATGGGCATATCAAATGGATCATACCTTGCCCAATAAGGTATTTGACTTCATTGGAGTCAAAGGAGAAGTCACAACTAGTCATGCTTGCTTCTAAGCATGAGGGTGAGCTACAAAGTACCAAGGATCATTGTCATACCTCTTTAATCCAAATGCGAGAGCAACTAAAAGAGGTATTGGGTTTGTTTTCAGTTGACACCTTGATGATCCGGGTAGAAGACCAGCTTCTTGTTGATTTTCCACTCATCCAATCAGCTATGTTCAAGTGCCAAATCAGTTGCGTATGGTTGCAAATTTTGAGAAAGGGAAGCTATTTCTCCCAACCGGTTGGCAGGTTTGTTTAGCCCACTTTTGCTTCCGGTTAGAGTATGATAGGTAGTTTTTCTTTCAAGTAAAAGAAGTGCTTGTGTACACTCTGCATGTTCCATTTTGGAGCATGTATGACCTTTAGTTTTGTACATAGTTTTTATGGTGCTGGTTTTGCTCTTGCATTGACCCATTTTAGTGGATTTCCAAGTGGCTTAGAGAGGAGGTTTTCAAAGTTCGATTAGTTTGCCAAGGCTAAAACTCATGACTCCATGCCCAATGGATGCTTCAGGCAACTGGTAACTTCATCTAGCAGGCAGATGCCCCCTCTGAGTCACCAAAATTGTTATCCAAAATGTGCCCCTGCTCATTTTGTGGCTAACTCCTCCCATTCTTCCCTCTCTTGTGCCTCAGTCACAAAATTTTAATTTTAGGCACTCAAAACCTTCTGGAAGTGGCACCATTGGATAGAGCTCTTTCTTAGCTTTCCAGAAAGGTAAAGTTTTCCTCCTAACTCCATGTATTTTTCAAGTTATGGCTCGGCGGAGTTTTTTGGGAAAAGTTTCCCCTGAAAGGCCCGCGACCAATGAGATGCCGCCATGTGGCACCTAGAGTGGCGGAGCGTGGGGAAATTTTGGAAAATTTTCCAAATGCCCAAAAAGGTGCAAAAATTCAAATTTTTGCCCGCCAACCCTATTTGGCCCTATTTTGCCCTAAAACTTCAAATGGCCATATCTTTCGATCCAAAGCTCGGTTTTTCGCGTTCTTTATATAAATGGAAAGCTGGTGAAATTATCTACAAGATTTCGGGGTCATTTTTATATTTTGATGGAGTTTGGAGAGAAAATTGAAAAACACCTCTGGCACATGGTCATGGACAGAAATGACGTTTCAACCATCGTTTTTAATTAATAATGGCTCGCATTCTCTCCCAGCATGGCTAAAAATGTCAGGGGATGGGTATGTAAGGATGCCCATGCTGTTTTGAATGTGTTTTGGTCAATGGTTGAATCCCTTCCACGTTTTCCCACGTTTCTCTCTCCTAGGCTCGTCCCTTGCACTGTAAAAGCCAGATTTGGCTCATTTTCAAAGGGTTGAACATTTTTTGTGTATTGTAGGTCCCCTTTCTCACCTTGGAAGTGATTTTGGTGGAATATTAGACCTTTTCTAAGAACTGCAACTCATTTTTTCCTCCCAGGTGTTGTAATGCAAGTGATTTTGATGTTAAAATAACAATACAGGCCTGTGATTAATTTTTCATTCTCTGCTAGTGTTGTTTGACTAATTTTTGATTCTTCATTACAGTTATCAGTTTGTGCATGTTGTTTTGTTGCATTTTATGAATTGTGTCAATCTGCAGAAGTGAGAAATGCTCACCACTCCTTTGGTGCATCACCTATTAGCATTAGTTTTAGTTTATCTGCATTCTCTATCTCTGTCTCCTTTGGAATTTAGGGTAGGATTAGGAATTTAAACCTCTGTAACTTGTAAGTGATAAATCTGATCAGAGGAGTTGAGGAACCAGCCTCTAATATGGAGATTCCTTTCCCATTTTACAAGTCCCACACTTGGGGAGAGGATTCAATGTTGTGCAATCACACTGGATGTCTAAAATATCAAACTAGAAATCTGATCAACATCCAGAGTGTCTTTGTTGATTTGCAACAACAATTACTTATTGGCCTTTTAATGCACCAATTAACTTAGCAAGGGCTTCTAGCCATTTATCATTGCCACATCAATGTATCATTACCATACTAAAGCAATCGTACGTGGAGTGTACGATGGAAATGCCGAAGGGGATGGGGCGAACATTTGAAAATTGAGGAAGTGAAAAAGAGGGAGAGGATGACAGATGATAAAGAAGGGGTTTGGTGGATTGACAATATTGTCTAATTTGTTGTTCCACCGTTGACATACAATATGCGTTTCAGTGAGGGCGTAATTATATCCTTAGCTATAATACAAACATATTCAAAAATAGTTTTTCTTACGAGAACATTTCTTTCATTTATAATAGCAGACTCTAAGAAAATTTGATCAAATGGTAATTATGTGATAATTTTTGTTACTGAAATGATATTGTACTTCTCCATTAACTGACCACTTTGAACTAAATTTTCACAAGTTGTAATAAGCTCTTAAATATTTGTTTTTCTCTTGGAGTTTTAGTTTTGTTGTATTTATGCTTTAAACTTAAAAGTATAATATAATTATAAAATCCACTTGGTAATGGTTGAGTTTTCAATGGCCATAATATGAGGGTGTCATATACCATGTAAATTTTTTATTTAAAGATTGGTCAATTTTGTATTGATTTGTGTAGGTCTTTAGCAATCTTGAGATGACACATGCACATACTTTTATGTGTAACTATGATTTAAGTGATATGCCTTCGACATCATATGTAATTTTCATATTATTGCCTTTCCTTTCTATATCTACCTCAAATATTCGTAGTGTGGCAAATGTATGTGGTACAAAGTGAAAAGAAATGAGTATGTAGTGAAGGTTATCTAGTTGTTATGCATTCATTGGATTAGATTAGAAGGATCAAAAGACCCTCAAAAAATCACTAAGAAATGGAAGTAATGGAGAGTTATTATGTTTTACAATTAGAGTAAGGTGTCGTAAAGGTCAATATCCATGGAACAACTCAGGTTTGATGAGAAATCACATTTTATAGAAAATGATACATTTATATGATGTGCAATGGATTTCTATTGTCATAATTGTTAACATGAATGTAGAGTATGGAGTAGGGCAAAGGGCTTCCACACAAGGAGATGTGTAAAGTTATGACATTATGCTCTTGGAAATGTTGACAAGGAAAAGGCCTAGTGATGGCATGTTTGTTGAAGGCTTGAACTTGCATAACTAGGTGAGCTCAAGGTTTCCAAATAGATTATTAGAGGTAATTCATAACTGTGTATTGAAAGAGTTGTAAGTGCTTGAAGATGAAGGCTTGGAAGAAAATAAAGTATATAAATGCCGGTTTATTTAGTACATGTTGGTTTACAATGTTTCAAGTCCTCATCTGCAGTTGACCGAATATGAAATATGTTGCATTGTTATTGGAGCAATTGAAAGATAAATTTGTGACATTTGAAGATGATCTCAACAAAACACAGTGACCTAGGAAAAAGTGTGAAAAGGAAATGATAAAATTGTAGGCGGGGAGAGGAAGGTGAATTTTTATGAGGGGAGGAAAATTGAATATATTTATTGGAATATAAAAGTCACTTTTTGGAACATGAAGGTATATCAAATATGAGTGCATGATGGTTTGGAAATATAGATGTTAAAAATATATTTTATGTATTCTTAATCGTTAAATTCTATGATTTTAGAGACGTTGTATCTTTGTGGAGAAATAGTTTATAGAAAATGATACATTTATATGATGTGCAATGGATTTCTATTGTCATAATTGTTAACATGAATGCAAAGTATGGAGTAGGGCAAAGGGCATCCACAAAAGGAGATGTGTACAGTTATGGCATTCTGCTCTTGGAAATGTTGACAAGGAAAAGGCGTAGTGATGGCATGTTTGTTGAAGGCTTGAACTGCATAACTGGGTGAGCTCAAGGTTTCCAAATATATTGTTAGAGGTAATTCATAATAGTGCATTGAATGAGCTGCAAGTGCTTGAAGATGAAGAGTTGCAAGAAAATAAAGTATACAAATGCTTGGTTTATTTAGTACATGTTGGTTTGCAATGTTCCAAGTCCTCATTTGCAGATTGATTGAATATGAAATATGTTGCAAAGTTGTTGGAGCACCTCAAAGAGGAATTTGTGACATTTGAAGATGATCTCAACATAACATGTGACCCACGAAAAAAGTGTGAAAAGGAAATGATAAAATTGTAGGCAGGAGAGGAAGGTGAATTTTTTTGAGGGGAGGAAAATTGAATATATTGATTGGAATATAAAAGTCACGTTTTGGAACATGAAGATATATCAAATATGAGTGCATGATGGTTTGGAAATATAGATGTTAAAAATGTATTTTATGTATTCTTAATCGTTAAATTCTATGATTTTAGAGATGTTGTATACCTTGGATAAAATGAGATCTTATTAATGTGTTTATAGATAATTGGTATGTCTTTCCCTAAATGTTGTGGGAATTTTGTTCATGTGATCCTTAACACTCTTGGGTCCTTTAATGATATCTTTTGACTTTGCCTCTAATTGTTCTAGATATTCTATTCGTAGCCATGCTTGACATAAAGAAAATCAAAGCACTTTGAATCCCAAGGCCTTGTGCGCACTCGAAGGCTTTGGCATAGTGATGCGAACTGTGAAGAAATCAGAGGCGTATTTAGGCCCCACAGAGGATGTCGTGACATTAGAGACCAATTATTATCGGCCCTCGAAGGCTTTTAGTCCCACATAGAACACACTCATCAAACATTAAGTTACATTGAAAATGCATTCATAAGGTAATTATTTATCTGTTTGACTATGAAGATAATACATTCAAATGACTCGAAATATGGTAAAGAACTCACTAACAATATTGAAAAATTAATAATTAATTACTTTTTTATTTCCTAGAAAAATTCTCGTCTCCATCATGAAAATTTGACAACCCCCCTCGGTAAAATATTTCATGGTTACCACTTGAATAGAAAAATCACCAATCGTACAAATTGTTACTACCACCATTTTTTATGGTTTTCAATGTTTTACTAAAACTATGTGTCGATAAATTGTGGACGGAGAATCAGGAGTGACTTGTGTGAATGTGTAAATTTGTCCAGCCGAGGACAAAAGTCTAAATACGGATGCAGGAGTTTCCACACTTAGATTTCAATGCATGTATGTCAATCTGCTTTGCTCCCTTGATTTCAAGAAATGCGTGAGTCTTGAGTAGTCGCACCTATATACATTCTAACCGTAAGTTCTTTAATAAATCTGCAAGTTGCACGTGAGAGTTATTTCAAATATTTGTAATTATTTTATGACTAAAACCATGAAAAATATGTAAACAACCATCAAATCGTCATATGCAACTTGTATATTTAAAACGTGGCCATCGATTTTTATATAAATTTGTATATAAATTGTAAAAATATATGTAAATATACATAAAAGGATATAATAAAGATAAAATAATTAGTAAAAATAACATTATTTTATGTTTTGGAGGCGATATTGAAAATTTACCGTCACCTTAAGATTGTTTGACGGGCATACGTGGACGTCTAATACAACCTCGAGTCTCGTGTGCAACTATTGGCTGCCATTTATATAGGAAATGAAGGATCCAAGTATCAAATAAAAACACCAAGGCGAGTGCTATTATGGCTTGGTAGATCCCTTTCAGTTGACTGTGATGAACACGTTTTTGTTAATATAAGCATCTCTACTGATTTTATTATTCCAAAGTGCAATGCAAGTTGTGGAACAATTCATTAGCATGAGGATCCGTGAATCAAACCCAAGCACTTTTGAAAAAACAAAGGAGATGGGCTTGTGTTTATAATTCAAATGCTAATTCATTAAAAATTGAAAAAATATGCTGTTTTTACAAGAGAGAGGATAATTTGTTCTCGTAGTTTAATAAATGCGGATCGAAGTTGGAGAGTCGATGGCCGAACAAAGAGCATGCGTCCCGTGATTGCAGAAACAACAAACCGAGAATACATAATTATATTTCAACGCTTAATATATTCTAATGACTAGCAATCGCATGTGTATAATGCAATGTGAACGCCGAACGGTATATGTTATTTGATTTAGAGGGATAGTTATTATTTTTGTAGTTGATATCGATAAGGGGTGTACATGATTTTGTAAGTGTAGGAATATATATGAAGCATTATATTTAAAGGTGTTATCTCTACATTTCAAATTTGTTACAAATTCGTACATATACATTTGCAAATCTTATATCATGAGTGGTATCCTTTCGTACATTTGCGAGCTATTTTATTTGAACTAAACATGAATACATGAAGACTTTTGTACATTTGCAGATTTTATATCATGAGTGGTAGCCTTGTGCTTATGCTCTGCCCATCTTCGAGATATATCAACCTATCCCTCTTATTATTATTAATCATTAAAGGCCCTCAAAAGATCCATCAAATGCACATTGAACTATCTATCACGCACCACTAAATGTGCAATGAGAGCTCTGTCACAGCCCCCAAAAATGTCCATTGAGATCCTTTGTAAGTTTAAATCACGTTCTTAGTTCCAGGTCTTTAATCAAGGGTATTTTTTATGTTTAATTTGAATGTGCACATAGAACTCCCCTTTCACATTTGCACAAAAGTCTTATGTCCTTGCTCTCAAGGATCTGTTTTGCTACTGTATGTATGTGCACCCAAGAATTCAATAGAAAATATAAGTACCTGATTGACAAGCTTCTAACCCAAATTTAAGGTCCAAGATATAGAGCACCATTCTATTTTACCTTATATTTAATAATGTATTATTTATGCAATGGGCAATTTGAAACTTTAAATTTGAAAGGGAACCAAGATGCAATTCTAATTTTATTTTCCTTTTTTATTCAATTTGAGTTCAACGTTGCTCATTTTATTTGATATGGAGTTTATTGTATAGCTTGCAATGCACACCGAATTTGCAGTTCCTAGCAGGTTATACTATTTTCTTAGCAAAAATGAACAAATGTATTAACAATTAAAATATGTGAAAAAGTAGCACAAACCGCTCCAAATTAAGCACTACGGATTGAGAATGGTAATTTTAACATGGATTACATTTTCTATAGAATTCTAACAAGGAATTGGGGAAAACCTTGCAAAGAAGCATTTTCCTGAGGGCTCAAACTGAAAAAAATGTGATTCAAGCTAAAATTTACCCATAGATAGTATCTCTTATATTGGCATCATCAGGGGTAAACTTGAATTCTGTAATATATTAAGAATTACACCCCACTGCATATCAGAGGGGGTAAACTATCTACATGAATTATGAGTAGCATAAATTCAAGAAGTGGACCTACATTCTAAGATATGGAAAGAAAGAAATTATTCGTGAATGGCAAAAGTTACTCAAAAGTAAAGCAAGTTACATCTTTTCAGGAATAACTTTTTGTGATGTAATTAGTGAATATCTCGATAATATTATAAATTCACGTGCTTATTTTAACTTGAACACTGTCATTGAGATGGAAGTAGTAAAATCTGGAGCTAATGTGTAGAGGGTAGAGTGAGATGACTTATCAAAGTACAAGTGAGATGCAAGAATTAACATGTTTAGAGTTACATTACATTTGGGAAATATTTGCCAGCTTTTGTTTTTTCAGGTTGGTTCTTGATGTGCTTGATGGAAATGAGAAGGAATAGCAATTTTTGGTATAATCTTTAGTCATATCATGACTGGATTTGTTATTGGTTATGTTAAAATGCTTGGGGTTGTGAAACCTAAAGAGAAGACAAATTCTACAATTGTCAACTGTTACCCATAAAATGAAATCATGTAAACATAACATGTCCATCATGTAACTCATGTTATTGTACTAATTACCAAAGCATCATGCAGTTCAATATAAAGCATTACCTGATAATGTGCAATGTGAAATCTTATACAAGATTAACGAACACATTATACCTCGAGATGTTTAAGGGAGTTTTCTAGTCTTAATAAAATACTTTTACTTGTGACTAAAATACGTTATCCACGGGATTAGACAACACTATGACGTATAGCATAGAAACAAAAAAACTGAGCCACATATAAATAGTCAAGATTCCTGAAATACATGCCAGAAAAATCAGTATAAACATACTTTAGCTGGCAAGAGCAGAGGACTGGGAGATTTAAGCTGATTATGGAGAACATGCATCAGCAGGTTTCCAAGTGGAGAAAGCGAATATCCATGCAGACTCAAAAGATTTCGATGTTTGATGCTTCCAATTGTTTCCAGCTTAGTTTTAAATTCATGAGAGCTTTGTGGGTAGTGGTCTCTTTATAGCAATCGGCTTACAATTCTTTAGAACACATTTATAAACAAAATTGGCTATGTTGGAACTTCAAACATAAGATAACCATGAAACTAAGTAAATCAGATATTTCCCTTTGTGGGTTCCCAAAACAGAGGCATCTAGGTTGATTGTGATCTAAAAAGCAACCTTAAAATTTTATAAATTAATGCATCAATCACAAAATGATATCAAATTTGTTCAAGAACCATCAAATCCTCCCCAACTTATCATGATATATGGTACAAAAGTAAGCATGATGCTCATGAGTAGGGAGCTTGTACCGAGGATATTTAAAGAGCATCTATAATTTACATGACTTGTAAGGTTGAAAAAAGAACCTAATGGATGCACCTGCAATAGTCATGCACAAGCACATACAGTAAATCTATAGATTCATCTGCAGAGTTGATGCCCAATCTAGATTCCTAAGATGACTGACAAATTAAAGGTAAAGAAGCACATTATCAGCCTACATAAATATGAGAAATTGTGAACAATCACTGCACATAACAGGTTGAGTACCATCATTTATAGCCCTGCATAGTGAACATGATTGGGGACCTTTCCTTGGCTGTCAAGAGGCATATATTGGGCCATGATGGCTCTGATTTCAGAGTCCATGTATGACTGCATCCAAGGTTGAGATATACAATATATAAGAAATAATACCATATAATTTGCATGACTTGTAAGGTTGAAAAAAGAACCTAATGGATGCCCCTGCAATAGTCATGTGGAGGTCATACAGTGTATATGTCTCTTTATGAAGCTGAAGCAAAATATCCTTCACGAGATCCATCGCTTCAGATTCTGACAGGGGAGTTGTAGCATCCTAATTGATAAGAATAAGAATGAACCATTAAACAGTTTCAAAACAAGAATATATTGGAGAAAGATGAATTTTGACCTGCCGACAAACAAAAATTCATGTTTTGAAAAACGTGTACATCAAATGCTCAACAATTATAAATCCATGGTGCGAAATCCAATAGAATTTCAAGTAGACTTCTAAACATTGTATCGGTACAACTCTTTGGGGTTTTAGTAGTTCTATAAAACGGCACGGTATTACATCTTTTCAGGATTAACTTCTCGTGATGTAATTAGTGAATATCTTGATAATCTTAAAAATTCATGTGCTTATTTTAACTTGAAATAATGTCATTGAGATGGAAGTAGTAAAATCTGGAGCTAATGTGTAGAGGGTAGAGTGAGATGACTTATCAAAGTACAAGTGAGATGCAAGAATTAACATGTTTAAAGTTACATTACATTTGGGTAATACTGTCAACTGTTAACCATAAAATGAAATCATGTAAAGATAACATGTCCATCATGTAACTCATGTTATTGTACTAATTTCCAAGGCTTTATCAAAAACCCCATTTTGTACATATCCAACAATGATTCCATCGTCAAATCGTTGTTTCTATCTTGCGTCTGTGAGTACAAATATATTTTAAGCATAGTCTAGTTTCTGTTAGCTGTATTCAACAATGGCTCCCAAGGCCGAGAAAAAACCCATCGCCGTGAAGAAGCCCATAGCAGTTGTCTAGGATTTGAATCCCGGTCTCTGCAAAGAAAGTTCCATTTTTGTATGAGAGCAATAAGAGAGAGAGAGAGAGGGCCCGCACAAACACAGAAACCAAAATTGTGAACAATGATCTACATATGGAAATGAGAGAGACATCAAACATTAGTGTTGCTAGGACCTTCACCACGTGGGCAAGGAGATCCATTGTTACATGCTAAAAAATGAAATTGTACAGAGTGCTCTTATAACCATGTATGCTCAATGCACGAGTTCAGGATTTTCACGTCGTGTATTTGATAAAATATCTGAAATAACAAAAACAAATTATTTTAAACAACAAAGATTAAACCCTAACAGTATCATCCACAAATTCTTTAAAGAACTATGTAAAGGCGTCTGGAGCATAACTTACCAATCCAGAAGAAGTGTCTGAAACATCAATCTGACTTCTTGGTTTTGTTTTCATGGTGGTCTGTGTGTGTTGCAGGGGGCCTTCCAGAACCAGTATTGGATTTTCCATGGTGGTCTTTGTTTCTTGCAAAGGACCTTCTAGAATCAGTGTTGGATTCGTCATGGTTACCTCTGTTTCTTGCGGAAGATGTTCTTCAACAGGTGTTTCCTGGGCAGCGCTCATATGAATCATAGGCTGTCTAGGAGGAGATACTACAAGGCATAGTGAATTTTGTTATTTGATTTAGAGGGATAGTTATTACTTTTGTAGCTGATGTTGATAGGTGGTGTGATTGATTTTGTAAGTGTTCAATTGGACAAAACATGCAACGTTCACATACGCAATCAAATCCCATTCTTTGACACAACTTATCCTGTTTGGCCAACGGAACAAACTGTGAAAGTAAGGCACGGTTATTTATGGTGAAAGTTTGGCCAGAGGGATAGTTATTACTTTTGTAGCTGATGTTGATAGGTGGTGTGATTGATTTTGTAAGTGTTCAATTGGACAAAACATGCAACGTTCACATACGCAATCAAATCCCATTCTTTGACACAACTTCTCCTGTTTGGCCAACGGGAACAAACTGTGAAAGTAAGGCACGGTTATTTCCTCCCCTGCAGCAATCTTTCTGACAGCAATTACAAACATGGCTTTCCCCACAACCATGCATTTTGCATTGGGAAAACACGAATGATTAATGAAAGATGGAAGGGCCCAAAATCCCCATCGCCCATCTACCATGCCACTTGTGGGGATATCCTCATTTGCAATATATATATTTTCGTCATCTGATATTTGTGTGAGCAACAAGTTACGTTCCATGCCCTTTATCAGCTTCTTTCTATCCAACTGTAAATTCTGCCCGGCACTACGAACATCATACTTGCTCCAATTGCCATTATTAATGCAAAACAGGTCCATATCTGGAACTTGTCTTTCCCAATCTGAAAGGCACTCTAACTGTTGCAATATCCTCGGCGATGACAATGCACAAGAAATAACTTCAGACACCATGTCTTTTTTTGCGCGTTCCATAATCCTTTTGGAATTGTTAATCAGATCGGGCCCCACGATGCTCCTGTACATACCACTCACTGCAATTGCATTCTCTACAAGCACAGTTTCTCCAACACCTATGTCCTCTGAAGCAAATAAACCTCGACCACGCCCTACCGACCTTTCAATGGTCACTGGACCAATGAAATTACTTACCTCCGGGGCGTCTTTTGGATTGCAATTATTCAGAAAATAGGAAGAGAGATCGAACTTACCTTGCTGGTTCTGGTCATCGAACTTCTTGGATCTCTCGTACAACAATTTAATTTCTTCGGAACTTGGACATTGTTGTAATGCCAGCAGAAAGCAGTCACACGATAGCCTGTACTCTGAGTCCGTCCCATATGCTATAAATTCGGTGCTACGCTTACATAGATACATAATCTTTTCTACTATTGGTGTATTTGATTTGACACGGATCGTGAGCCCTGTTTAAATCTCGACAGTCGGCTCGGTCCAAAAAAACCCAAAAAACCCCAAAAAAACGTTAAAATAGCCGGAAAAGGAAAACGTCCAAACGGCCGTCAAACCGTCAATTTTAAGACAGTCGCAGAAACGTCCGGAGGTCCTTTACCATAGGGGAACGCCTTCGGTGTAATAATTTGACACAATCCATCCATTTTGATGAAAATATCTTCATTGTAGGCTTACACTCAAATATTTTGTATTAATAAACATTAAATTAAAAATTTATATCATAAAATTAGAATAAAAGCATAAAAATCAAATAGATAAATATATAACGTGATAAAACTTACAAAATCGGTCAAGGCCATTTTACCTTGTGCAATGTATAATCAGATAGTTTTCAATCCTTTATGTTGTTTCCTTTAAATAATCATTATTTTGTTTCTAATTTTTTTGGTCTTGTTCTTGTTTCTGTCCATTTTTCAATCACATTTTTCCACCCTACCATTGTATAAACATCTGCAAAGATTCTTCTATTGATGGTTAGGTTTGTCTTTGATTTTTCTATATGTCATATTCCTTGGCCTCTTAAGGGCATCAGCCAGAGTGTCTTCTTCTTTGGGATGAATTTCCTAAAAAGACATCATTCCAACATTGTCTATTTCTTTTTACTTTTTGGGAAAATCTAGCCAATCTAGATGAGTTACCTCATTTTAGTTGGCAATTTGTTTACTCACTTCTCTCAAATGAGAATGAAAATTGTCTCTTGCTATATGTTTTCAAACATCATCACGATCATTGAACCAAACTAGTACTTTTTTACTCTATGGCATGAATTTACATGGTATTTAGGGGTGCTAGTATATTTTTGTGTTTAGCATCACAATCTAGTGTTATAAATATTAATATTCATGGGCCATGATGTAAATTTGCGTCTTTGTTTCTTGATGTAAAGTGGTCAAAATTTGTTAAAAACTACCAAAAATAATGACCCTTACTCGAAAAAAATCTAGAGGCAAGTGCGTCTGGAATTTACTAGACACTAATTTACATGAATTTTTGCATTAGATGCCACAAACTCTTTAGCCAATCCATTCTACAAAACAATGATTTTAATTTGTATTTTTAATTTTTGGCACATGTTAACATAAGTGCATCAAGATTTGCATTAATATAGGTTATAATTTTAGACACGCCCAAAAGTCAATGAACACATTTATAAAAACATGTATTTCACTTACATTTTAATAAACAATTATTTTAAAGAGTTAGGTATTATTCTATGAGTTATAGGAAATTTTTGTTATGATCATTATGTAAATCTCAACTCAAGTTTATGTACACATAACTTTGTTTATTATATTGACTAATTTTTTATAGTTGCAATTGATGGTCTAATTCATTGCTATCATTCTTTCTCGAAGCATTCAAGTCCAACAATAGTTCACTCTACTAAAGAAAGATGCACTCTAAAATATATAATATTATAAAAATATGATAATTATATGAATGATGTTGTAGGTCATATTACAAAAGGTGGGGGTTGAGGATTTCTATCTCTCATATCCTAGGTCAAATTATAGAAAGAATGGAACACTTTGCCATATTTGTGCGGCTCTATTTGCATGCTTCAACCAATTATTTTGAGTCGCGGTGAGGAGTGGAGAGCTACATAAAGGATTCAAAACCAAAATATATTATGCTATATTATAACATTCATGTATTTACCAAGATGATACATAATCCTCAACTTGCTAAGTATGCAATGTTATTATCTAAAGAACAATTTGAGATTCAATGCTAGAAGAAAGAAAAGATAATAAACATATTGAGTGTGTTTTAATTGTTAGACAATTTCCTTGACACTTATATCGTACACAATTATTAATTTGATATCCACGACACAAAAATAAGACAAAAATATGATAAAAGCATCAATGCAAGACTCCATATATTTAAAAATGTCTCGCCAAACTTGACAATTAAAAATTCTGATGCAATGTTTCCAAACGCAAAAAACATCATCAAAAGACACCGCTTAATGCCACTAAATTTATGATGCACAAGCATCAATGAAAACACGTCAAAAAAATTTCACCTAAAGACTTGAAAAATCAAGCCAAAAAAATAGTGATTTTGATGGATAAAATGACAAAAACATCAAAATGTACTAGTGGGGGAACATGTAGTGAAAGGTCATCATCAATCGCTATGTCATCATAAAACTAGTACTCTCTTACATCTTGTTTGGTGTAGAAGACAATAGAGTTGATTTTAAGGGTTTTTGGGTGTTTATGCAAATTTTGCAAAACAACAACACCATCTTGGAAAAATAATAAAAATAGAAACAAAATAACTTGTAATTGAAAAAAAAATGGCAGCCCAATTATTTTTTATCTAACCAAATGACTACTACTTTTAGATATTTAAGATTTTGTAACTTTTAAAATTAAACTAGGGAAATCCCACAATTGAAAGAAATACCCAAAAAGGGAGATCCCACAAATTTAAAGGAATCTCCACAAAATAGGGGAATTCTAAATATTAAAAGCTTTCCACAAAAAGGTGATCCAATCTATATTCTATTTTAAAAATTGCACAAAAGAAGTAAAAATAAGAAAAATAACTCGTTAACCCTTAAGTTGGTTCTTTTTTTCTTTCCTTCCAATTTCTTCTCTGTTGCAAGTATTTTGTTGTCTCCTATATTATGCTTATCTAAAAAAATATAGATATAAGATTAGTCAAACAAAATGAGGAAAATTCAAACACATATCACACTTGTACTTTCAAATTAAAAATTTCTTCCCTCTTGTTATTGTGGATTCAAATTCACATTTTCACGGTCATCTAATCTTCTATATCTCTAAACATTTCAATAAGTGATTTACTAGGTCCTGAATTCATGTTAACCCTTATTTATTTTTAATGAATAGTCTTAGACCCTTAGAAAAATTAGATAAACTTGTATTAGGAAATTTTGCATCAGGAAATAGTGTCAAATAGTTTTAAACAATATCTATAAAATTTGATATTCGATTTGTATTAATAATTTATAAAGTTAAGTATGTTGAAGATTAAATTAGTTTTTACATACAAGCAAGGTTAATTAACCCTAAATTGATTAAACCAACTAATTATCTTGAAAGGAACTAAACACGAAAATGTAGTGTTGTTTGAGACTCAATAGGCCCTAGTGATCGTGTAACACTTTAAACTTGTCAAGTATTGGTTCAATATGGAACATGATGGGGCTAATTAATAGACCCATAAAGAAGCGTGCATGACAATGTAATTTTATCGGGGCTCAACGGGCTCCAATAATCATGAAACACATAAACCAATTGAGTAATTGGTTCAACGTGGAATGTGGTTGGTGCCAATTATCCAATCCATATCCCAATTCTACATCGGTGATCCAAGTACGATGCATAACACCATTTGAATATTCTTTGTTTGAGTTTGCACCCACATATTGATATATATTGGGCGCTCAATGACCAAATATATAGATATGTGGCCATATAGATATATAGGTAGAGAATAGGGCTCCATAGGATTAGGTTCGAATCATAAGGAATTGAACATGATAATATAGATTTGATAGTGGTTCAATGAGTTCCAATAAATGCAAAACATATTTAACTAATCAAGTAATTTTTTCAATATAGAATGTGATAATGGATAATAACCCAAAATGAACCGAACATGATAATGTGGAATTTGAATGATGCCAATCGACCCCACCGCTAAATTTGCTAACCTACATTGTATCAATGCTAAATTTTCTTTGTTTTCTTATTGTGTTGAACCAATCACTTGATTGGTCGAATATGAAACTCAAATGGGACCAATCAACCTTTAATGAATAGAATTCAATAACTTAGGGTGCCTTGGTGATGTATTGGTCTCGTTCACATACCACACTTAACCAATAAGGTGATTGGTTCAAGGTGGAGTGTGAATGGTGCCAATCAATCCTAGACCAACCAAATGCAATAACTTAGGGTACATGAATTCTTTATGTCCCATTTTTTATACCACACCGAACCAATCACTTGATTGGTTCAATTTGGTATGTGAATGGAGCCAATCGACCCCAATCCCACCGAATGTGAAAACTTAAGGTGCGTTGGTGGTAAATGTTCCCCATTTGCATACCTTACTAGACCAATCACCGATTAGTTCATTGTGGAATATAGACATGGACAATTGACCCCAAACAAATCAAATATAATAATCTAGTGGTCCTTGGTGCTTGATTTTCGCATTTTTGCATGGCATTGAACCAATCACCTAATTGTTTAGTATAGGATTAAAATGGTTCCAATCAACCTAGAACCTACAAAATGTGACAATGTAGGGTGGTTGGTGCTCAATTTTCCCAGTTTCCGTACCACACTAAACCGATCACTAGATTAGTTCAATGTGGAATGCGATCGACAAAAATCAACCAAAAACCCTCTAAATATGCTAACATATGGTGTATTTGTGCTTGATCATCCTCATTGGCATTCCGCATTGAACCAATCACATAGTTAATTAAGTGGTATGATAATGAGGCCAATGAATCCCAAACCCATCAAACATGATAACCTAGGGTATATTAGTGATCAATTATCCACTTTCCCACATTGTATTGAACCAATCACATGTTTGTAATGTGGAATATGAATGGGTCCATTTAACCACATGCCCACTAGATGTGATAATGTAGGGTGTGTTGGTGTTCGATTGAACCTATTCACATATACCCGATTAGTTCAATATGGAACATGTATGAGGCTAGTCGAGCTTGAACCTATCAAATGTTATACCCTAAGGTGCATTGGTATTTTATTTGGCCCTTTCACATGCCACTCTCAACTAATCACTTGATTGGTTTAGTTTGGAACATGAACGTTGGCAATTGAGCATGAATCAATTGTGATAACGTAGGGTGCATTAGAGATTTATTTCCCCATCCATACCACACTAAAATAACCATATGGTTGATTATTGTGGAATGTGTAAGGCACCAATCGACACTAAACCAAATGTATCCTGTTTCACTCGGAAATGCTTCGCTCCTTATAGAAACAGATAAGGTTAGGGTTAGGAGGAATACCGTAGAATGTCGAGATGATGTGCGCGCATCAGAGAAAGATCAGCCGATGCGAAGAACTCCTTTTGTCTGGGAAGGACTACCTGCAAATAAGAACACAAGACCACAAGATTTTGATTAGATAATAAATGAGGAAGCGCTTGGGCCTCAGAAATGTAAAACTTCCTTTCGAAGGTGGTCATTTCCCTGCTAATATGAGTTAACACAAAATATTGTAAAATATCAATCAAATTGCTTGGGCCGAACCGGGTAGGGAAAGGCTGTTTTTCTGGTTTTGATCAAAGGAACCGATGTCGTGCGGTTACCTATAACCGATGGCGATGATTCATCGATAACCGATACCGGTGGGTTTAGGATCTTCTCGGGCTGGTTGTGGAGTTTGTAATGGCTGATTTTGGATGGTATTGGGAAATGGGATGGTTAGAAGCTAAGGAATGATAGTTAGAGGCAATGGTACGTTGGATAATGGATTCGGAACGGATTTGGGAGGACCTGTAATTCCAAAAGCATAAGAAATGTTATAATGGAGGACATGCAAGATGTAACTTACTGGTTTTGACGAAGATGCCAGTTGATCTCTCTTGGTCGCCAACTCTTCCTCCGGTTTCTTCACTGCGTCTCGCTTGGTCAAGTGAAGTTTGGACTCGCTAATCGCTTTGGACTCTCCTTTGATTCAAAAATCCTTCGACCGATCTCCAAAATGAAATTCCGATCCGTTGTTATGGCTTGGGAAGCCCATTTACAGGGAACCGATGGCGGTTGCGTAACCGACGGCGGTCGAGTAGGAACCGGCATCGGTTAGGAAAAAGTAGGCTATTTTTAGTAAAATAGCCCACCTTCCCTGTTTTTCTCCCGAGGGATCAGTTGCGGGCTTGGTCAAGTGGCTAGAAGGTCGGCTTTTGGTGCGAGTAAGGAGGCATTAGTTATGGATGTGAGTCTAGACCAAGTCATGGGTCCTAATTAGGTTAGTTTAGGGTTAGGGCTAGGTCATGGTGAGGTGGCCAAGTGAGGTGGTAGGTAAGGCGATGTGGATTTATCAATTACAAGGTAATTAATAAATAATTGTGTGAAGTTTAGGTAATGAGGTTAGGTTGCGAAATGGGATGCGGGTCACAAGGGGTCGTGAGACACGAATTTGGTGTCTACAAGATGTATCTAATAACCTAGGGTGCCTTGGTGCTTGATCGACCTCGTCGTGTATAACATTAAACCAATCACTTGATTAGTTTTTAGACACCTAAAATCCACCACATTAGACTTAGCCTAAAGGCACTAAAATCATACTAGAATAGCCATGCTCAATTTTTAATTAATGATATTCCTCTTCCGGATACTAATTAACAACATTTCGTTAATTGAAACCCCTTCAATGTTAATTAATAAATTATTATTAATTATCTAAAAATCCACCTTATTTTATTAATTAACGACCTTTCATTAATTAAATCCACATGTAATCACCTATAAGCCTCATTTATCACCTCTAAAAACCTCTCAAATAATTTCTACAAGCTAATTTGGGCACATTAATTAATCACCAATTGATTAATGAAGCCCTTTTTATCCCCATCCAAGTCCTATGGAGCACTAATCCCATTTAATTGCTCTAAATCCTACTTAATCAAAGCTTAATCCTACTTAACAAAGCTTAAGCCTATATTCCCATTATCCCACATTCATTGAGAATGGAATTCTTCCCAAGAAGAGAAGGATATAAAATCAACCCTCCATACCCATCATAAAACACACCTTCATATCATGGTCTTTGGAAAAGGAACCTAAACAAATTTGTCTTTGAGACACACAATATCTTTTTAAGACATCTTGTCAAACCCTTTATTTGAAAACAAAGAGGAGATCTGAATATGGCTCAAGCCAATTTGGATGGGCATCTTACTCCATCAAACCCCCCCTAAGAAATTAAATGCCACCTTTGTATTGTGCACATTGGTTAAGTGGGACATCCACATGTCCAAAATAGATCCAATAATTAAGGGAGGTTTGTTTTTCATGTTATGTTTATGCAATTTGTGTTTTCTTCCCTTTTCTTTCTTTATTTTGATGTCTTTCTATTAGTTGTAGATTAGGATTTACTTGTTATTAGTCCTAGTTTCATTTATACTTATTTTATATGCATATATTTGGCATGCCTGGTGGACATAATCCCATTGTCTCACACACATTTTCTTTGTTTTTCAAGTTTCATGTATGGTTGTGTGTAATTTGATTTCAATGTCATGTTTTTTTAACCTTTTATGTTGTTTGGAAGTGTTGAGCTATTATTGTAGATAACACGGAGGTCAAATGTTTTCAAAATCTAATCTTAAAGACAAACATTCATCAATTTTGAACTTCTACCTTGCTTTTTGTACCACCACTATAGCAATGAGATCACTCAGTTAACGATGATATCACTTTATTCATTTGCATAGATATACATTCATTGAATGGTGAACTCACTCTATGGTGTGGTGGGCTCACAGAGAATGACAGAATCACTTTCTTGCATCACGAATTTTCTCATAACAATGAATTTTCTGCCCCATGTAGTGGATTTACTCTGATTAGAGGACTCACAACCATGTGTGGAGAACTCACATGCTTTGGAGGAATCACAACCTTGTGTGGTGAACTCCCGAGAGTGGTGGACCATGTGTGGTGAACTCGCCAAGAGTGGCAGACCTTGTGTGGTGAACTCATTGAGAATGACATGACAGACTCAATATATATATATATATTGTTTTGATTTATATTGCCTTGTTTTTGCAATTTGCTTGTTGGGAAGGAATTTTTTGGCCCCCAATCTCATTCCCATGTGACTCGTAGGATGCAAGGGATCATCACCTAAGGATGAGATTAGTGGAATAAGATTTGACTCAAGAGTTTAGAGCTTTCTTGTTAAGGAGAGAACTTTTTGGAAGTTGGATTTACCATTGAGAAGCTTATATATAATACCATAGATGAAAACATCTGAAGTGGGAGAAACCAAAAAGGGATGAGGTACACAAAATATGAGAGAATCAATATTAAATTCTATCTTATGATTGAAAATGGTGAGGTGGATTATATAAATAAAGAGTATGATGAAATTGTGAAGATATTAGGATTGAAACATTTTCCAATGTATGAAAAGTTTAAAATTATTATCAAATAAGTAAACTCATAGTACCATCTAAACATGGTGATAATGAAAATGACATGAAGTGTGACGATGCGACAAGGATAATTTTGGAGATGCTATATTCTTGGATGTAAAAGTGTTTTAGGTGAAGTGAGTTCACAAATTTCTTTGAAATCCTCACCTTCCAAAGTGCACAAACAATAGGTGTCATTCTTGAAATATTTAGTTACTTGATAAGGGCCTAGCCATTTAGGTATAAATTTATGACCTTCACCAATTTTCTTGTCTATACAACTATTGAGCCTTAGCACAAGGTCACCCACTTGGATTGGGCATTTGTAGACTTTCTTATTATACTTTCGACACTAACTATATGTGTAAACGTGGTGATGTTGCTCAACCATGAGCCTTTTCTCATCCAAGTTTTCTAAGTATATTAAGTGTGCATTTCTATATTAATCTTCATCTAGTATGCCTTGTAAAGACACACAAAGACTAGGAGTTCCACCTCTAAATATATTCGAATTGAAAAACAGGGAAAATGAAGTTGCCCTTGTCGGTGTATGGATAGAATTCATACGAGGCCCATAAGATTAGGAAAAAAATTAAATGCCAATTCCTCTTCTTCTTCTTGATTTTTTTGAGGAGAATATACTTCAATGATTTGTTTGTGGCCTCAACGTGACCATTGGCTTTAGGGTAATACAAAGGGGTAGTGTGATGAGATATTTTAAATACTTCAAAAACTAATGTACCTCATAATTATTAAATGATGAGCCATTATATGAGATAATGACCTATTTAATCTAATATGCCTTGTAAAGACACACAAAGACTAGGGAGTTCCATATCTAAAGGTACAATAACTTTTCAACCAAAAACCATGGAATTTTTTTTTTCCCGTATCGGTTTATGGATAGAATTCCTATAGGCCCATAACATTGGGAACAAGTTTAGATGCCAATTCCTCTTCTTATCCTTGAATTTTTGAGGAGAATAGACTTCAGTGATTTGTTTGTGGCCTCATCCTGACCGTTGGCTTGAGGGTAATACAAAGAGGCAGTGTGATGAGATATTTTAAATCTTTCACACAACTCACGTACCTCGTCATTCTTAAATGATGGGCCATTATCTAAGATAATGACCTATGGGATGCCATACCTACAAATAATTTGGTTTAGGATAAATTTTGATATGATAGACCCAAACACGATGGCTAAAGGCATCACCTCAACCCACTTCATAAAATATTTGGTTACTGTGATGATGAAGTTATGACCATCATTAGAAGTGGGAGAGAATTTTCATATTATGTCCAAGCCCCATGTAGAGTAAGGCTAAGGTGTAACCATAGGTTATAGAGCTTGAGTTGGGATATGTATAGCGTGTGAAAAATATTGAAAATTTTGAGACCTTCATACATATTCCACATCATCATGCTCGAGGGTGGGCTAGAAATATCCCATTCAGTGAATCTTTCAGGAATTTTAATGTTCACTGAAGTGTTTGCCACAAAATCCATTGTGGGTTTTGAAAAGAAATTTCTCCACTTCTTCTCCATCTACACATTTAAGTAATATACCATCAAAGGCCTTTTGATATAGGACTTCTTCTATGATGACATACTTAGTGGTTATAATGCGGGGTATTCACCTTTGCTACGATTTGGACCCTTCTGGGTAAGTTCGGTCCACAATATAGTTTATTATGTAGAAGTACTATGGGAAAGATGAAATTTTAGGATTTTCGATATGGAAACTACACTCATCGGGAAGTATAGATTGACCAATT
Organism: Taxus wallichiana var. yunnanensis; assembly: GCA_018340775.1. Classification (NCBI taxonomy): domain Eukaryota; kingdom Viridiplantae; phylum Streptophyta; class Pinopsida; order Cupressales; family Taxaceae; genus Taxus; species Taxus wallichiana. The sequence continues at coordinate 373,262,013 of CM031235.1, forward strand.
CACTAGAATCTAAAGGATTATCAACCATCTAGTCATAAATGATTTTCTCCTTGACCAATTTTTAACTCACGGAAGCTTGAATTCATTTATGAGCATTAGAACCGAGACTTCTTAGATAATGTTGCTTGGGTGAGGAAGGTACACAACTACTTAATTGACTTTGAACCTTGTCTCCTATTTGAACATGTATTCTTTAGTTGTTTAGTTGCAAAAACAATGATAAGGCACTCTTTCTCTACTTGAGTGTTCGGGTTTCATAAGCAAGAAGGACATGACTAATGAAATAAATGGAAAAATCATGTCCATCATCATATTACTATACCAACATAAATGGAATAGAAACGTCTATGCCCTTAGATTACATATTCAATGGGCGATTGGACTTAGTGGCATGAGAGTGGGTGGGGAAAGAAGGAATCACTTCAAGGATTTGAAGGCATCGTGGCATTATTTCATCTAGGTGTTACAACATGTTTTCTTAAGAATACCATTGATGGGATGTTTAACATAGGTGAGGTTGTGCATAAACCTTGAATTACCCCAAGTTTACCCAAGAAGGATCTAATGCTAGATTCATCGTGGGTGGGGTCATCTTAATAATTACATGAATTTTGGTAGGGTCTACATCGATTCCTTGAGAAGAGATAATGTAACCCACGAGTTTACCTCCCATGACTCCAAAGACACATTTCTAAAGGTTCGGGGTAATGCCATATTCAATCAAATGAGAGATAATGATGTAGAGAACTTAGGGATGATCCTCCTCTTTCTAGCCTTTTCTAGTAGGCCATCCACGTAAGTTTCTACAATTTTATGGATTAAGTCATGGAATATGCAAGCCATTGCTCTTTGGGAATGTAAGCCATTGCTCTTTGGGAAGTGGTGCCATAATTCTTCAACCCAAAGGGCATGACTACATAACATAAGGTTCCCCAAGGGTGGTAAATATTTTTTTAGTTTGATATTCTTCAGAGATTCTTATTTGATTATATCCTAAGAATCCATCCATAAGAGACAACAACTCATATCAAATAGTTGCATCAACAATGACATCTATAAATGGCAATGCGAAATCATCTTTTGGATAAGATTTGTTAATAACCTTGAAGTTGATACAAATATTGATCTTACCATTTTTCTTAAGGATCGGGATGATGTTGGAAAACCACATGGATTATTCCACTGAATTTATAAATCCTACATGTATGAGTTTCATTACCTCCTCTTTGACCATTGAAGTGACTTTTGACTTCACTGGTATTACATTTTACTTGATGGGTTTAAAATCGAAGTTGGTTACCAAGTTATGAACCGCAAAGATTGGGTTGACACTTGACACGTCCTTATATGTGAATGCAGAGGCCCAATGATGATCCATGAGAATCTTAGTGTGCCCTCTACTTCCTTAAAGTATAGAGAAGAACCAAGATTCAAAATATTAGGGCATGTATCTATTTTGTTGTTGATATCAATTGTGTCTTATATTAGAGAAGCATTTCCTTCTTCAAATTCTAGAGGATCGGCGGGAATTGCAAAATATTCCTATTCTACTTCATATATTTTGAAGTCTTGTAAGGGGAAATTAGATTGATTTTCACTCCAAAGTAAGATGAAGGATGGGGGATGAGATAAAATATCCTCATATGGTGAGTTAGAGAAAGATTATTGTAGGCATGAAAGAAACCCAAAATTACCTTGTCATTTTTGGCATAGTCCATGGTGACAAGCTCATCCTTATTTTCTACATAGGGTAATATTAATGCATTTGGCATGTTAGAAACTACGTTTTAGATCTCATAGACACAAAAACTTGGTTTCTAGTAAACTTGTGTCTGGTAAAAATTGGGAAGAGGAAGAAGCCATGGAATCAATAAATTTATTTATCTCCCTAGGGATAGCTTCGATGGAGATAAAGTCAAATTTTTTACTTATCTCACATACAAAAACCTTGTAAATATGGAGGTGTTCTTCTCTAGTCTCATAAACCTCATAGACTTGATTGGATACCAATTGTGAATCATTTAGAACCCTAATGTTTTTACTTCCATCCTTTTGGCGATAATGGAGTGTCATGTAATCACTTGAAATCTAATTTAAAAGAAAAGGGGGAAGATAGAATCCTTTCCTTCCTTGGAAGATTCATCTAGCATCTCTAATACTTCTACCATACATATATCTACGACATCATTAGCAAGGAGAGATGCCAAGCCAAGAAGACTACAAATACCATGTAGATCAAAAATAAGGGTGATTGGTGAATCATTCTCTAAGAGTTTTATAATATCTGCCATGGTTTTTTTTAACACATTTTCTACATAAATAGTCTTATTGTTACATTTTTTGTGGCCTCCATTACTTTCAATTTATCCCTATCGTCATTTGGAACCCATTTGGTAGTTTGAAAAACTCCTTTAAGGGGTGATTTTTTTAGCTGATTCACGAGGAATTTGAATTCAAAATGAACTATGGGATTCTTCCTATGATTTTCCAAATGTATATCAAAAGGATTAGGATCTCCTTGAGAAACGAAGACCTTCCCTAAATGAAGAAACCTAATCTCTTGGAACAAAGTAGAAGGAATGGCCTTCATCCTATGAATCCATGGCCTCCCTAAGAGCATGTTATAATTTGTTTCCTATATATAATGTAAAATTAAATTAAAATGGTTTTGGACCTAAGGGAAACATGAAGGATTATGGTTACAATTGAAGTGGCTTTAAGGCTATCATAACCTCGCAACATGTTTTTAGTAAAAGAGAAGTCGGTATCTCCATATCTTAACTTATGAAAGAAATGGAAGGGGACTATGTTCACCAAAAGTCTATCATCGATTATGTATCTTTTAATGTACTTTTTATAGACCCACACTTGCAAGTATAATGCATGATCTCCTCTCGAAATATTTCGCGTCATAAGGCATTTTACTTGTGTCGAATACATACCCGATGTCCTAGTCATTTTCTCATGGAGGATGTATTTAAAAATTCAATGTGATTAATTTCATCCTAAAGTGGAGGTGTGACATGGACTAGGTGGTCAATACCCAATGTGTCCAAGAAGGCGTAATGACGAGTTAGAAAATTATTCAAAAATCTAGACACGAAATGTAGGAAAAGGACTTGGTTAAGTTGTTAATAAAGTCATACAATCCTATGGGTTTGGGTAATATATGCGTATCATATTGTGATAAGGATTAAGTGGGGAGAGGTTACAAATCATAATCTATCATCTGTTGTGGCATTGAATTCTAGTTCAATTTCTAACTCAACTAGTCCCACAATTTTCTTCTTGTTTCTTCAATCTAGATTGGGTGAAATTTGGGGATTCTTAGAGGTTGATGCTTAATTTTCATGGGTCCCAATAGGAATTCCCTTATTCAAAATTTTAGAACTTATGTTCTCATCTTTAGGAGTTTAGGAAATGGGTCCCTGAGATATGCCTAAATTTACATATTACGGTGCAACGGGCCTGTATAGCCAAATTGCGGGTATCCCTCAGAGTTCCCTACGAACATGTATACGAAAAATTATTGTTTATCCTTTAGGATTATTTGAATTAATTTGGTTTAATTCTATGTAAGTGCATGAATTATGACCAATGACATGGTAAAATCCAAAATATAAGTTGGGATTGTAATCCCCAGGCCTCTAGTTTTGGTTAAATTGTTGATTGGACCCTTGATTGTTATTTTGGCGTGGGTTGTTGTATGTGTAGTTTTTTTCCCTTTGACAAAGGTTATAGTATTATTTTTTGCCTTAGCCTTGATTTTACCGAGGCAGAGGATGGTTGAAATCAACCACATTAATAGAAGGAATGGGGTTAGAATTCCTTTGATTCCCCATGTTGTTGTTTTGGTTCATGTTACTACCTTGTTGGTGACATTAGGATTATTTTCTTGGTTGGTTACACCATCTATGGTGGCACCATGATCATGGTTCAAGTAATTTGGCACCTTTGTTTTTATTTCCATTATTTTGATAGCTTGTGTTGTTTTGGTTAGGAGTTAACAACTTCCTATCGAGACCATAAGTCTTACGTACCTTTGTTAATAGCCATTGATCAATACGAAGAACACCCTATAACACTTCCTTATGTGTACAAAATGGGAAATTATATACTTCCTCCTTGGTTTCCCAGGTTGGGTGAGTGGAGGAATATATGACAGAGTTCCATTTGATCGATGTTAGGTGCACTTGTGAAATAATAGAGAACCTGTCACCATCTAAGTATGAAGTGAGCCACATATTTATTTTATTACCATTTAATGTGTAAGAATTCCTTGATTCTGTGCGTATTAATTTTTTTCATGTTTGAGGCCTTGAAAAATTCAGACACAAGTTGTTTGAAAGAATGTATGGATGCTTCTAGGATTTGATAATACCAATCTAAAGTGATCCCTTCAAGGGTATTTGGAAATAACTTTTCTACTACCACATCCCATGGGATAAACTCTCTAATTGTAGTAGCATAGGCCTTGATGTGGGAATTAGGGTCCCCCTCTCTTTTAAACTTAGGGATATCGGCAATGGGAGAGGAAGAAAGACACCCCATATTATGAGATCAAGGGGTTCTTTCAAGTATTTTGCATAGATTCCCATTGTGTAGGATTCCATTATGGATGTTGCTTGAGGAAAAGGGGAGGAGGAGACATTTGGTAAGGTGTAACTTAGGTGTTAGATGGAATGTATAGGATTACTTAGAACTACAAAAATGGTATAGGAAACATATATAAATGTCAGTTGTGTTGAATTTGAATACATATTCATGTAAGGAAGAAAAATATCAGAGAAAACATGCATGGGTGTTTGGTTATTAAAACATACATTTTTAGGAGTGACATGTGGAAAGACATTACCATTGAGTCCTTGGGTAGGGTATATGTAAGTTAATTGAGGACCCATTCTAGCGTGATATCCCTTATGAGGAGATCACTTGGATTATATTGAACTAGATAAGCTTGTTGCACATGTTGTTGTATTATTTTTGATTTGGTGAAAGAGACACAATTTTGGTTATTAGTGGGATAACATGTATTCGCCTTATTACATGGGTTGGATGTGGGGTTTGAGGATTCTTCACCTCTATAACTCTCCCTAATAGTGTGGAAATGATAGCATTTGGAAAGTGTCAAGCCCTCTTGTTTGGGTGTGTGATCCGTATGATTCTTTGGAAGAGATGAATGTTATCCCTTTATAAATTGTTTAGTTGTTATTTATCCTTTTTGGGGTATGATATTTGATTTAGGTAGGGTAGAAGAAACATTGTTTTGAATAAAGGTATCAGCATACGCTTGTAACCCACCCAAAAATTAATTTATGGTTTTGATTTAGTCATTGCTTTGGCCAAACCATGCTAAGATTTCATCATCAAAGTTGGATTGCATACTAATATATGACCTAGTCAAAAATCATAAGTAGAGAAATTTCTCCTTGGTGAATGCCACGTTATTGGAGCTAGAAGGTTATGCTAGAGGGCCTTAATAGATCAATAGATGATCAATCAATTCAATCCTCATGTTGGAAGAAACATTTGACATTTGGATGGAAGAGACACGTGGTCGATAGGAGCTATGAGTCTATTTATCAACCCAACCAAAAAAGCGGGTGATTGTTGGGAATTTTACGAGCATAATAAGCCTTGAGGCCTATAATAGGATTTTTATAGTCCTAACTCAACATATTTGGGGGTGTATAAACACCCACAAAATAACGAGAGAAGGATAAGTTAGAATGATAGAGAGAGATTACAAATGGAAGTGAGAAGAAACTAGTCCTTCACATCGGGTTCACTAGATTTATACACATGAATATGACACAATTTTTCTCAAGCACTCGACTTCCTAAGGTTGGGATGAGATAGTCAAAATGTGAGAGATGTGATGAATGTGATTAGGTATACAATGGTAAATATGAGATAGGTAGGTATGGATAAGTGTTGGGATTCAAGGGTCGAACAACTCGAAATCGATCAACTTGCAAGTATGAAACTTACTCATCAAGGAGATTGTAAACTCATCTAATATTTTTGCATGGGACGATATGATCAAGGATAATTTTTGTGTAATTCCCAATCTATGTATGTTTGACCTAAGATACTTCATCTTGACTATTGGACTCATGGAAAGCATCTACTCATCTCTAAATATTACTCTCTAGAGAGGGTCATAATAGAATATCAATGATTTATGAAGAAAATAAAACTATGGATTTGGGTTTCTAACTCAATTTTCTTGATTGGCCCAAAATTTCTACTACTGAGATGATTGTTCATTTGATGCGTCAAGTTTGTTGACAATTTGTGGAGGAAGGGAGTAGAGTAGAAAAATAATACTTGTAGTCCTAAGTGTATGTCTCCATCATATTAGTTGATACATGGTGGGTTGATAATTGGTTCAAAAATCCTTGTGCGAGGACGAGCCAAGCCAAAAATGGTCATGTGTTGTTAACTTGTGAATGAGAATAAAGGAAAACTTGATAAATAGTCAAAGGATAGTCAGAGGCTATGGAATGGAAGTGTGAATTACTAATAACTAGGTTTATTGTTTAAATATGGATTCTAGACGACGTCAAATCCTAACAATTGATAAATAACAAAAATAAATCTAATTCAAACAAAATACAAGTAAAATTGATCTTTTAATTTATCAAATTTCTTCCTACTTAATTAAATAAAATAAATGCATCTATTTTAATCTATATTTTTTGTATTTTAATAAACTTTTGAAAGAAACTAATTAAATATTATTAACTAATTAATTTTTTATATTTTCAGGATTATTTAAAAAATCTAATATTCACTTTGTATAAAGAAAGAAAAATGATTGAAACTAGATTTATTGCTTCTTCTAATTAAAATAAAACTAAAACAAAAAATGAATGGAGGTGGTTATTTCTCTGTTGTAGGGGAGGGGTTTTAAATACTAATTCTAATTATGAATCACTAAAAATACTATTGATTTGACAGGGAAAAAATCTTCATGGAGCAGTTGTTTACCTCAATATTTTTGGGAAGGGAAGCTTCTCAGGAGTAATTTCCTCTTTTCCAAAAATACTTTCCCGACATAACTTATTCTAATATAATTGAAAGAAATGCTAAATATATAAAGAAAAAATATTTGTTCACTTCATCCTCCAATAAATTTCGGGGGTGGATCCACATGGAAAATCCAGGAAGATATTATCCACGATAGAATATTTTTCATAAGAAATATTCTTAAAAATCAAGTATAACAAATGCACGAGAAATTATGATATATTCCATTTCAAACAACTTTCTAACTCATTTTTTTGATTTCAAAAGTCTGGATATACTAAAACTTTGAAAGAAATGAAGTACATTCCCAACCCGATCACTACAATTTTGTGGAAGCTTGTCCCAGTGCTATCGATGATGCATTTATTGTCTCGTCAACTTTAGAATCCTTCCAATGTGTGAGTTCCAAATGATCTAGTGAGTAAGGCAATGACTAACAACAAGAAGTTAATAAAGATGGATGGATGGTCCGGTGTAAAGAATGTGGTTGGAATGTGAGCACCAAGAAGTCAAGATAGAGAATTGGCTATCTACGCAAAAACCTCTCCAAAATTTTTCAACATAACACTTCTCAAAATTCAAAATTACCAACCCATGCTACTAACAAATGTGATGTATTTATAAGCTTCTAGAGAAGAAGAAGTTAGGAACACATTTCAAACAAGAAAGGATGAATTAGATAAATGGGAAGAATTCGAAAGACTATTTTTAACAATAAGGAATGAAAAATGCAAGACCATTCTAGTGAGCCTATTTTTAGCCATTTTGACTAAGTAAGGCTGGGAGAAAATTAAATCACATCAAAACACACGTTTAAAAATTTGTGTTTTAATTTTACTTTATGCGGTAACATAACCACCCATGTTTCTAGAGGGGTAGTTGTGCAATTACCATTTTATCAACAGTGGTGGTTGCACAACCATCGGGACAACAATGTCAAAATCTAGTAAAATGGTCTCACAAGCAAATTGAGGCTCTAGGAGTGGGGTGAAGAAGATAAATTAAGTTGAAAAATAAATACCAAGGAGAGGGGAGGGATCTGGATCTTGTTCTCGTCTTGGAATTATCTTTGTCATCATCGAGAGACATGGCGTGTTTAAGTGTTGCACCATGTATTTTTAGGTACATACATGTAGCTTTGTCCTATTTCAATTATCAATCTTGTACTTCTTTCTATCATTTTTTTATTTTCCATTTTTGTGTCCCACATTATGTTGGGGCATCCTCCATCCCAAAAACAACATGTCACTTATTCCATACAACATGGAAAATTTCTTAAGGTATTTTCATTTGCAGAATCCAAAACATTCATAAAACCTCCAAAAATTCAAAAACATCTAAAAAAATTGCAAAACAAAAATCCTATCTAGTACTCAACCATGTAGTTATGCACATGTGAAACACTATCAAAATTTTACCAATGATGACATCATTTCCCATCCAAGACTCCCCAAAGCATGCATCCTTTCTTGGGACAAGCTATGGCTCATTTTGTCATCTCTTGGGACATATTGGCCCCTCTCCATCTCCATTGCATGTATCCTTTCTAGGAGAAAATCATTTTCCTTGTCATAAAACTATGTCACTAGGGTATTAAACATGACAAAAATAAATCACATTTTTAAAACAATTTTTGTTTGAGTGTGTTTTCTCATGCATGTTTGTTTTCTTATTTATTTGATTAATTGCATTGCATTGTCTTTATTTTTGATTCAATGTTATAACATTTTACAAATATTTATATTATGTTTTTTCATATCATAGTACTTATTGTTGCATTCTAATGTCAAATAAAGGTTGTTTAGAATCGCATCGGTGTGCAAGAAAAGCAATGTTCCCCCCCCCCGGTACCATTTTTCCTACCCCTCTATTTTTTTCCATCTAACCAATATTCTAATATTATATCCTATCAACCATCCCTCCTATATGTATCTTTTTTTAATGGTCATTCAACTTGTGAATCTGGTCAATTGATCCCTTCCTTGAATCTTTTGAATTTTACCCATCGATCAACATTTCTAAGTGTTATCTATCTTGCAAAATCATCCCATTGACCCCTTCACCGAAATCTGCTAAAGTGGCCTATCGGTCAACATTTCCAATTCCATGTCTATTCCAAATTTCCATGCCAATAGGAAATACTCCTTCCTCTATGATATTTTCTCCTCTTTTCGAGAGTCCATCCCACTCTTCTATGACCACATGGTCTCTCAAGGGGGAATCCTATTATCAATCTATCGTTATCCCTCATATCATCCCATCATGTGTACTACGTTATTTGAAATGACGTCACTAATGTGACACCATACTAAAGAGGGGAAAATGTAGACACCTAAAATCTGCCACATTAGACTTAGTGTAAAGGTGCTCAAATGATACTAATACCCGTGTTCAATTAAATCCCACATTTAATCACCTTTAAGCCTCATTTATCACCTTTAGAAAACCTCTCAAATAGCTTCTACAAGCTAATTTGGGCACATTAATTAATCCCCAATTGATTAATTACCCCCCCTTTATCCCTATCTAAGTCTTATGGAGCACTAATCCCATTTAATTTCTCTAAATCCTACTTAATCAAGCTTAATTATACTTAAATGAGCTCAAGCCTACATTCCCACTATCCCACATTTATTGAGAATCACACTCTTCCTAAGAATAGAATTATATAAATGTAACACTCTACTCCCATCCCAAAACATACCTTCACACCAAGGTCTTTGGAAAAGACACCTAAACACATTTTTATTTGAGACACACAATGTCTTTATAAGACATCTTATCAAACCCTTTATTGGAGAACAAATAGAATATCTGAATATGGCTCAAGCTAATTTGGATGGGCCTCTTGCTCCGTCAAAACTCCCTAAGCAATCAAATTCCACTTTCGTATTGTGCACACCGGTTCAATGAGATATCCACACATCTAAATAAAATCCAACAATCAAGGGAGGTTTGTGTTTTCATGTTATGTTTATGTAATTTTTGTTTTCTTCCCTTTCTTGCTTTATATTGATGTATTTGTATAAGTTGTAGATTAGGATTTACTTGTTGTTAGTCCTAGTTTCATTTCTAATTCTTTTACATGCATACAAGTTTGATGTGATATATGAATAACAATAATATAACTTGAACCCATTAAATGTGACAACATAGGTTGTGCATCGTGATCAATTTTCCCCATTCACATACTACACTAAACAAATCACCTTAGTGATTCAATGTAGAACATGAGTATGGTGATTGACCCCAAAAACACCAAATAAGATAACATATGGTGCGTTAGTGCTCAATTACCCTATTCATATGCCTCATGAATTAATTACCTAATTAGTTTAATGTGGTATGATAATGGGGCTAATTGACCTCGAACCCACCAAATGTGATAACATAAGGTGCATTAATGATCGACTTTACCCATACACATACCATACTAAACCAATCTTTTAATTAGTTTAGCATGGAATAAAAATTGAGCCACTCGACCTCAAACTAACCAAATGAGATAACATTGGGTGCATTGGTACTCGATTTATCTTGTTCACATACCACATTGAACCAATCATATGATTGGTTAAGTGTGGAACAAAAGCATGGATAATTGACTATAAATACACTATATGTAATAAATAAGGCATGTTAGTGCTCGAATTTTCCATTCACATACTATGCCAAACTAATTAGATGATTAGTTTACTTTGGAATTTGAATGGTCCCAATTGACCTGAAACATAGTAAATGTGATAACATAGTGTGCATCACTACTTGATTCCTCTATTCATGTACTATACTAAATTAATCACCTAATTGGTTCAGTGTGGAATATGAAGAAGGAAAATAAACCAAAACCCATGAACACAATAACATAGCGTGCATTGGTGCTCAATTTTCCCCATTTGCATATCATGTTGAACTAAAAACTTCACCGATTATTTAAACATGGTATGTAAATGGGGTTGATTGACATCAAACCTATAGAGTGTGATAATATATGGTGCATTGATATTAAATTTTCACCATTCATGTGCTGCACTAAAATGATCACATAATTGGTTTACTATGGAACATTAAGATGACCCATGGGCCTTAATCCCACCAAATGTGATAAAATAAGGTGTGTTGGTGATTGATCGACATAAGATGATGTTGAAAACTATAATCATGCCATTAATATTTTATGTTATTAAAATTAATCAAGTAATATTCAAGTTGATACAAGTAAATCAAAATTTGTAAACCATTTACCATTCTTGTTCACGTAGGCACTTAAATTTGGTAATTAGGTACTTAATAATGTTGATTTGGTGGGTATCCTTACTCATGACTTGCACGTAAAAAAATATTAAACACACTATATCACCATTTTCCAAGGCTTACAAATATTTCTTATTATCTCATCCAGTTTATTATACATCTACAAGAATAATATCATCACCTATACATATATGTTGGAATCACAATGGAATGAGAGGGGGTGAATCATTCCTTACAAAACTTTAACCAATTCAAATTTGATTACTTAAATCATAAACCATTCAACCATTCATTAATGTGTGCTTAACATTCAATCAAATCAACATAACCATGAAAGAGACACAAGAACATAAGATATAAGTGGGAAACCCTTAAGGGGAAGAAAAACCACTGAAACTTATGATTATATTACTCAAATCAAAAGTATTTAGTGAAGCACCAAATTCACAAGGAGCACCAACCCTAGTTTAGTAGAGCACCAACCCTACAAAGAGCACCAACCCCTAGTTTAGTGAAGCACCAACTCCACAAGGAGGATAAAACCCCTAAGATGATCAAGAACCCACTCAACCACCTTTAGATGAAGATATCTAATGTCTTGTTGCTGCAACAACTGATGGAGATCACTGATTCAACTCACACACCTTCAAATCAACTCATTATATCTCACACTTTCATGACTTTTCTTGGATTCAAACCATTTCACACATGCTATATAACTCTCATCATCATTTTACACACTTCCTCAACTCTTAAATGATTCCTTCATACCTATTTCACACTCACACTTGGGTCACACTTTTTCCCTCTCACTTAGCTAGTTCAAATTTGAACTAAAACATGCACTTTATACCCTTCTCAACTAAAAAAATAAACCAAGTTGTTCTAGATAAATTCTCTCAACTATAACAACTAAAAATATAACACATTCATAAAAATATTTGTAATGGATCCATGTTGTTCGGCCAAGCTCAAACACACCAAACAAGCTCAAAAATAGGTCAAACCCCCATCACCTGGATCACTAAAGACCATAAACATCATCACCATGATTATTAAAGCTCCAAAATTTCTCAAAAATTTCAAATATGATATAAAGACATCATCCATGTCTATACGGTATCTTGCACCAATCAAATTCTTCATAACACTACCAAGAAGGCTCGTATCCTTCTCAAAACAATTGTTTCCAGGAACTAGTCTTCACATATCATCCTCAATACCACACCAAAACACCTGAAATATGGTATGTAAAAACTCATTGGAAATACATTGACCTTTAGAACACATCCATGCTTTCTAGAGCTCATGAAACATTCATACATGCAAACCACACTTACTTTCCTCTTCACCAAACTGAGTTGCCTAGAAAGAATTTTTAGGAACTCAACTATTTTCACCCTTGTTTTCAATTTAGATACCTCCAAAGGCCTTAAATAGTATATAAATTCACCCCTGTTCACTCTAAAACTTATATCAAGCATCAAATAATCCATATCATGCATCTTCTACCTCCATCTTCTAGCCAGAGCAATCATGCCCGAAAAACAAACAACCTTCTTCTTCACAAACTGAGCTGGATGACCTATAAAATCACATCATCATGAAACAAACCATTAGAATTTAAAATCTATCTGAATCCTCTTTCCATAACAATTTACATTTCCTTCCAACTTCGAGTGGAAGTCCTTTAACCTAGGAAATCTCTGAAACTGTTCAGAATTGCCACAAACCGCTTATAGACCAAGTATTCATAAATAGGGCACATTTTACCTCTATAAGATCAACCATGATCTGAAATAATCACATATATATAAATTAAAACTCCTAGGCTACAAACAATGTCAATTTATTTCATACCTCCTTTAGGAAACTCTTCTTCAAATTGCACATCTTCATAAACTTGCATGTTTGAGTGGGGTCCAAAAACCATCACATTATCTATATCACCTTTATATAAATATGGATGATTACTCTACAACATACAATCATCATACTAGAAATAAAAATCAATTATGGGAACTTGCGAAGAAGATCTCTCATACCGCTTTTGACCTAGGGTTTCAAACTCACAAAAAGTAGTTTACCTTCTTAACATTTGTTCATAAAAATGTGACGATGAAATGACCTCATTATTTTTGTGAAATTATCTTATCTCAATATAAAAGCATCCTTTAAATCTAGAAGTTCCCATGAAAATCATATAATTCATGGCGAGCATCAAAAGTTGCAATTTGAGTGGAAGTCACTCTTTTGGACCCCCTTTCACTCGAAACATCATAACTTGCAAAATATTCTTCAGAATGACTTGAAAAATTTCTCACACCTCTAGTACACCCATGTACACCATAAAAAATGATATTTTTATCTCAAATATGTATTCATATTCATATCACATCTCATTTGTATAACTAGCCCTTAGGGTTTTGCATGGTTTAAGCTAGGTCATAGTAGAATAACCTCATACCTCATCATGAAACCTCTCCAAAATTTCCTAGTATACCTAATAAAACATGTCTCACTCACCTAAATACATCCATGATCTCATATGTCTCTATACCTCATCCTCATCCTCTATTTGACCTCCAGGCACCTAGACTAGGTCTAGATGAGCACCTAAAACTAAGTCTTCCACATGTACCTGCACCATGAAACTCATGTGAGTGCCTAAACACTCCCCAAAAATTCTCTCCATGCTTCTACCATGATCCTCAAGTCACCATATAGCTCCATACACCATGCACTATCAAATAGGTTAGCTAGGTCACTAGGTTGGGCTTGCTAGACCAATCCAATCTCATTGAATCCACTCATGCAATCATGAAATCACCCGAATCTCCATGTCATAATCCTACTAAGCATGATATGAAACTTCTCCATCATCCTATTTTTCATTAATGAGATTTTACATCAATTAAAACACCTATACTCAACATTCCAACAATATATTCTACCTCATGTTAGAGCCCTCTAGAATTCTCGCTTGATGTCATCAAACTCCTTAGAAACTACCATCTAGTTTGGATAAAAGCGTCACACACTTTTATCCCCTTTATGGTGATAGTGCCCTCTATCTCAAAATGGTCATGTTTCTTAAGTATATATCCTAATTCTCATTTCTAATTCATCCTTAATGTGAAATTATATCTCGTGGAAAGGTATAAAATCTTGTCTAACACTGTCATTTACTCACCATGCATTCTCAAGATATCAAGTCTTATGAAAATCTGCCCTAAACTTCCCCAAATCAAGATAAAACATTGGGAGAATCCTATTCAATTTTGGAGCACTCCAAAATATGTTAGGAGCATGAAAATTCAATTCAAAGCATTCCAATGTCATATCAAGCATTACCAAGTATGTATACACCAAGGGAATTTCAAGGGTTTTCTATCCATTTATAAGCACTCTAGTTTGGAAATTTTCTTTAATAACCTATTGAAACACTATATCATTAAAGGTACATTCTATCTTTAGTTACACCTATTATTCGTGTTGAGGTAGAAGGTAAAATATATGGGAAGTCTTCTAGATTTACATTCATACTTGCACACCCACACTAGGATAGCTACATGGAGTTTGCGCCTCATTTGGGAAATGTAGCATAATTATTATTAAGAATCAATAAGGGGTTGACCAACAATGATAGTCCAACTCCACCGCCCACCCCTTTGTTTTTTTACCTAACATCCATTTGAGTACTAGCATAGGAAACTAGGGTTTTGATCATATATGCGCACGTGTAAGGGTTTTAGAGGAAGTAAAAGTGCAAGAAGAAATTATAAATGGTGATAAATAAACCTATAAAAGACTAGAATTGTACACAACCAGAAATTAGTGCTAGTAAGGAAATAAGTACTAGGAACTAGTGTCTAGTTTGGTGTTAGCATCGAAGGGGTTTCAAAACCTTAGTTTTGGTATGAAGCAAAATGAGCATCGACATTGTCTATTTTCCTAATTCTAGATTAAGAATACTATGTGAACCATCACACAAGTTTGAGTTAACATATCCGATTGTGTTTTATTGTATTTGAGAATATGACATGATTGAATCTCATTCTTTACTATAATTACATGTCTTATCATATTTGAATGTTAGAGCTTTCATTTACCAAGTATATTATATAATAGTTTTAAGTCTCAATATAAATTAAAAATAAACTATCACACGTATATTTAATTAGGGTTAAAAAATTGGTGAACTCGCATACCGATCTTACATAACCTTCCCAAACTATAGGGTTTTAGATTTATAATTTTCCTAGGGTTTCATCTTGGATTTCTACATCTCAAATATGATCTCTCAATTTTCCCCTAGGGTTTCATCATTTCTATGTATCTTCTATGGTTTACATCTCTCTTTTGATGTAGATGGGGAGTGCCTTACTCAAAACAATAACCACTTTTGTTGGCTTCAAAACACCTAAAATTTCTTCCTTCCTTCTCTGTTAGGATTGGTTTACCATTATGAGGTCGATTTTCCTAAAACGGTATTTAGCTTCTTAAAA
Organism: Taxus wallichiana var. yunnanensis; assembly: GCA_018340775.1. Taxonomy (NCBI): domain Eukaryota; kingdom Viridiplantae; phylum Streptophyta; class Pinopsida; order Cupressales; family Taxaceae; genus Taxus; species Taxus wallichiana. The sequence continues at coordinate 373,277,807 of CM031235.1, forward strand.
CTACTTCAAAGGTTCAAAATCCAAGATATCCTCCAATAATGTATCTTCTTGTACTTACACCCCTAGTTTGCGTGGAACTAAATACATTTAGAAAAAAATTATTTTCCCTTTCTTACCTATCCCTTCTTCCTACTAGCCCCGATTTCATACAAACCTTATTGTTAAGAGAGACTCAATGGGCCTTACGAAAAAATATTTAGTGTTTTGAGTACCCATTATTGAGTTATAACTTCATATCAAATCTCAGAATTAACCCTCAAATAAAATCCCTTCAAATAGACTCAGTACTAGTCTAAATTATGTCTTTTAAGGTCTTAAGGGTTTTATGGATACTATACCTCTAACTCGTGCCAAAATATTTTAAACCCTAAAAATCAGATGGAATGAGATTAGGAGGTTCTACAATTTTAATTTATGCATTTGCAAAATTTTAAACCTTTAAAAACATAGTATTGCACTAAAACCCTAGGTAGGGTTTATACACATGCAAATAAGGATGAATGTAAAGTTTCTAAAGGAAATTTTAATTTCAAGGATCTAAAGAGTTATTGCGAGTAGGTCTCGTATGACTTGAGAACGCCCTCAAGGATATGTCTTAGGCTTGAAAATCTATTACAATGTGACAAATAAAAGATTACCAATCAAGAAAAGGAATATTTTTACACTTACACAATCTAGATTTGTAGGTTTGTAGAAATTACCTTACTAAATCATTAAAATGGTTATCAAACACATGATACCAATGTACATAGATTCCTTGCACACTATGCTTTCAAGAATCATGATAGAAAATGTTCTTTTCCTTCATAAATTTAGTGTCCAAACCCGAATACACGGTTTGCTGCACATTTCTCATTACAAAGAGTCTTCTACCCTAAAAAATCATCATTTTTACATCCTTTTCATTGCATATTTGAATTCTCTTAATCCCTTAACTACATTTATGAAGTTACCAACAAAAACTAAACTTAATTAGAACTATTAACCCAAATTAACATGCTTGAGTCATACAAGGGGAAAACTACACAACAAGAACATACACAAGATGATATATATTTCTAAAATTTGGTCGAGCCAAATTAGCACAAAGAAAAAGATATTCTTCAATTAACTTATTGCTCCAATTGTACAAATATATAGGAGAAGAATTCCTATTATTATGGAACCTCCTAAAACCACTCAATCCTACAATATCTCCTAATCTCCTATATTTGTGAGTTAGTTCAACAACTATACTCACGTACAATATAATAGCAAACTATATGCGATATTATATTGTTATTTCTAACAATATAATATTAACAATATTTACCGTAAGTAACCATACAATTAATCAAATAACATATTACTATTTACCTTTTGGTAAATACCAAACTTACTATTTACCATATGATAAATCACAATCATCATGTGAACATTATATTTCCTAACATCCCCCCTTAATGTTTACATGGTAGCAAACGAACTTTCACACTTCCTCTACAGATTGCTACCCATGTTTGCTCATGATCTTGGCACACACTCGAACTAAAGATAGAAGAGGGAACACGTCAACTTCTTATCAACCATACACTGTTGGGAACACATTTGGTAGACGAGGATGGAAACACACTCATGAATCATTTGCTTATCAACCCGCCACGATAGGGAACACATCTGACCTAACAATGTGGGAACTCAAATAGGAACACATCTGAACAACCTTCAATGGTTTTCCAGAGGATAACCACAAACCTAGGTATGAACAGGAACACATCTAACTGTTCAACCTCTTCAAGACTCATGATGTTGCATTACACTTTGTGTTATTTGTTCTTCACTATGTTATTACATTGGGGAATTATGTAGGAATAACAACATATACCAGTGAACAAGAATGAACCTTTGTTCTTATTTCTCACACCATATTGGAAATATGAAAAGTACAATTGAAAAACAAGCATACTTCACACACGTGCCACCAAATTAGTGAAGCGAACTCGTCGTTGATGGTCGATTTAAAGGTCCTTTGGTTGTCCTCCAGCCTCCAACGCCTTCGTCCTCCATTTTATGACGCTTCTACCTTAGTGAAATGTGATCATGTCGCTCAACTGTTTCCAAATTGTGATTATTCTTTTCTTCCCTCCCGCAATGTGAAACATTTTATTTTCTAGACGTCGGGTAACACTGAAAATACATCCGTAAGGAATTTATTTATTTATTTTAACATTAACTCTTGACACCACAATACCAAACACCTAAAATCACCTATTTGACTTTATGACACTTGACACTATAGACTGAGACCACCAATTTGTTGATAAAAATTATAAAACTTACACAACAATACCTAAAAAAATGTTTACTAATAATTATACACTTGTGACTAAACAAAAAAACTAGAATAAATTAATAATCTATACACAATAGATTATAATTTTTACACAAAGAAATAACATAAAACGACATGAACGTTACCTTACAAACTATAGTTAATGGAATAAATGGAATTGCATACACGAGAATTTCACCAATACGAATGGGCACGACTTTAACTAACACGACTAAAAATGACATTTAAAAAAGACAAACCGACTTGTTTTAAAATCTCTACCTATCACTAAAAAATGAAACAAAGACTTAACTATTTGACATAGACATACTCAAAGTCGATTCGCAACCAAATCGAATAGAGAGCGAGCTGCAAGTTGAACTGAATACCATTCGAAGGCATGCATGTGGCAATAGATTAATATGATTTCAGTGTTGAACGCCAATACCATCATCACAGAATTCGTAGTTGTGTTGGATCCAATATAATGAAGAGCCAAACGCATCAGTTCATCTCTTCAATACAAAAGACAACTATGCAATATCTCACCAAGCGTATACGGAGGGGAACAATTCAGAATGTATCTCCACGCAATGTGAAGAATCTAATCTCTTCCCAATAAGGATGGTTGATAAGTGGGTGATGTGGCAGATTGTGGCGAGCTTGAAGACGTAAAATCTGAAGCGAATGATCTCAGCAAGGATGCCACAAACATTTCACCATGCTATGACTATATTGCAGAATTGGAAGCTTTTTCAGGGCCGATGTTCAATAAAACTCGTCTTACCATTCACTATATTCAGGTGTATTAGAATATGAATGCGTGGAATTTGATCTCCAACGTAGAAAATATCGACACCAAAAGCTTCTACCACTGAGGAATAATATGCAGCAATTCAGAACTATATATGAAAAATGGAGAACGTGCCTATATGCTGAATTTATTACGCTTTTCTTTGTGGCACTGCCTTTATTTCTTGCAAATTCACGTCGATATAACTAGAAGCATTCAACTAGTATGGATCAGATCATAGAAAATGTAGTTCTACAGCTATTCTAAAACCCAATCAATAATTTTCTCATCAACTGGGGCAATTGTGAATCATGAACGAAGCCCCTCACAAACTTTTACATGGATCTCATTGCTCTGATACCAAATCTAAAATTTGGTCAGAGTCAAATTAGCACAGCAAAAGATATTCTTCAATTAACTTGGTGCTCCAAGTGTACAAATATATAGGAGAAGAATTCCTATTATTATGGAACCTCCTAAAACCACTCAATCCTACAATATCTCCTAATCTCCTATATTCATCAGTTAGTTCAACAACTATACTCGTGTACAATATAATAACAAACTATATGTGATATTATATTGTTATTTATAACAATATAATATTAACAATCTTTACCATAATAACCATACGGTTAATCAAATAACAAATTACTATTTACCTTTCAGTAAATACCAAACTTACTATTTACCATACGGTAAATCACAATCATCATGTGAACATTATATTTCCTAACAATATCATAATATATGACTCAAGACTTGTTTTACCCCTCCTAACCAAGATTGGACCAATAATAAGACACAAATATGACCAAAATTGCCAAAATGAGGAATTTCATAGCCTAGAAATTCAAATTCAAATTTGGGTAGGAAAACCCAATTTGAAATCAAATTTGAATTTGTGAACAATCTATGAACTCCAACCTATGTAAACCTATTCAAAGTAACTTTTAACATCTATGGACCTACAAAATTATTGAAATGCATATCCTAGGTTATGCTCATGCATCATACTCCGTAGGAGCAAGAAATTTGACCCATTATCTCATGCTCATGATGTGTATCCAAATATTGGATCTTTATTTTTGGTTTTCTAGTTGAATTTAGTCATCTTGTGAGTGTCCATATTTGTATGCCATGAGTATAATGTATTCATAATTTGAACCATGTTTTGCATAATCATACTTATCATTTGGATGTACTTGTTCTGTTGTGAAGGTGTTTTTCTTAGACTAAATTCCATCTTCATCATACCTTGCTCATGAATCCACATCTTGTCCAAATCTTCATGAAGTGAATCTCCTTTGAACATGACTGTTACATCATACTTCTCACTCTCTTTTAGCTCTTTTTGAGGTGTCATGTCATCAAACTCATGGAATGGTGACTCCACCTTGAGTAAGACACTCTCCATTTTATTCAACCTTTTAAATGAATCACCTACACAAACACAACTAAAAGAAACATTAGAGGAATTATAACTTTCTTAGTAACCTCCTTCATATCATTTATGTATTCTTCAACCATGTTCTCATAGTTTTCTTATTGAATCTGATATTTCTCATGTTTCTTAGTTGTCTCAGTCCACTTCTTATATTTGTTACATTTTTGCTTAGTGACTAATTTATCAAACTCTCTCATACTCATAACTTTACTAAGTTTTTCTTGGTTTTTGTGCTCCTAAGGGATCTACCTTACTTCTATCTCCTGTGAGGTATTAAAATACATCATTCTCAACTCTCTTAATTCCTCTTTTCTAGAGGTTTTCTGAAATTACTCTCCAAAGAATCAACCATTGCCACGTCCTCTTGACTACACTCACTTGATTACTCATCAAATTATACATATTTTCAACTACTAATGCTTTTAGTTCAAGGTTTACTTTTTCTTTCGATCCAAGTATTATTTTTCACCCTTCATCATAACTCTAGAAAAGCCTTCATTCCATGGACTTTTATCCCTTAATGGGTTTAATGTGTGCTTGATTCCATCCTTCTTCAATGTATACGTGTTTTCTCTACCATTATGAATATCCCTCCTATCATATTTCTAAGGCCTTCCAAGTAAAACATGACAAGCATCCATTGACATCACATCACGGAGAGAATTTCATTGTTATAACTACCAATATGAAGATCTACAAGGAACTTCTCATTTACTAACACCTGATGTTTCATTTGGACCCAAGACACTTTATAAGGATTAGGATGTGTCAACATTTTTAGTCCTAACTTTTCCACCATTTTAGAAGACACCAAATTATCAAGTACTTCCATTATCAACAATAAGTTTACAACACTTACCTCTAGATTTACACATTGTCTTGAACAAGGTCTTCCTTTGTATTAACTCTTCTACTTCCTTGCTTGGTTTCAAAATCACTCTTCTCATAATCAGAGCTTCTCCTATTTTAGGTTCTTCAACATGAGATGGTGATCCTACACTCTCTTCTTCATCAACATGCACCACCTGATTTCTTACCTCATTCACTCTACTACCACTTGCTTGAGGATTCTCTGGTTATTCATGACCTATGTCCAACAAAATTGTTGCACTTAAAGCACCTTCCTTTAAATTATCCTCTTCCTCTTCCAAAGTTACCTCTTCCTCTATAAGGATAACCTCCTCTTGAGTAGCCACCTCTTGAAGTAATTTGCAATTGAGAACTACTTGCATCTTATTCTTTACATTTTTTTGTCGTCCTCTATTTTTTTCCCTCTACCTCTAAAACCTATAGATATTCCTCTAGAATTTTGTAATTTTCTCCTTAACAACTTTTCTTCTGCTTTCAAGGTTGCTTGATAGGATTATTCCACTATTCTCAAAGTGAACAAGTTGATATCATTCGAATGTTAAGTCTCAACCCATTCAAATATCTTGTTACATCTCAACATATTCTTTTATGTGACCTATTCTCATAGATATCTTGTAGAACTCTTCGAGTGTAATCTAACACACTCATTTCTCTTTGTCTTAAGTTTTAAAATTTACTAAACAATCTTGTTTAGTAATCAACTAGTATGGAATTGGATCTCATCTTAGAAACCATACTATCCCAAGATCGACCTTATTTTTACCTCTCCTTATTATTTCTTCTTGTACAAAGTCCCACCAAATAGATGCATGCCATGTTAGTTTAGTACAAGAAAATTTTACCTTTTTTCTTTCTCTATCCCCTCAAGATCAAATTATTTGTCCATCTTGGATATCTAATCAATCAAATATTATAGATGTAGAATTCCTCCATACTTAGGAACCTTGATGTTTGGCTTAGAACCCACTCCTATAATTACTTTCAAAAGTCTCATATTTGGACCTTATTTTACAACCGCTTCTTCTATCAATTCTTCCTCTACTTCTTCTCTATCACTCTCTCATCTGCTAATGCCATACCTCTTCTTTGAGAAAATTCTAGTGCTCCCAATGTTTCTTGTATATTCCTCATGATTATCACCCATTCATTCTCGCTAGGTTGTCCTCTCTCATCCATCTTGTTTCCTCTCTCTTCTTGCAAATTTATATTTCATAGGTCGCTTCTTCACCCTTTCCTTCATTTCTAAACTTATTGGACAACCTTACACTTTTATATTCTAAGAGAAAATTTTGCTCGATACCACTTGATGCAAGTTGGGAAGTTTCTTACTCAAAACAAAACCACTTTTGTTTGCTTCAAAATACCTAAAATTTCTTCTTTCCTCTATTAGGACTGATTTACCATCACAAGGTCTAGTTTTCCTAAAAATGGTTTTTATCTTAAGAAATATACTTAAAAGGTTGAGAACTCCAAGATATACTCCAAAATTGTATCTTCATGTACTCACGCCCTAGTTTGCATGGAACCAAAGAAATTTAGACAAAATTAATTTTCCATTTCCTACATATCCCTTCTTATTACTAGCGTTGATTTCATATAAACCTTATTATTCAAAGAGACCTACTAGGCCTTAGGAAACACTATTTACCTTTTTGAGTACCCATTATTGGGTTACAACTTTATACCAAATCTCAAACTTAACCCCCATATAAAATCCCTTCAAATAGATTGTATTGTTTTAAATTAGGTCTCATGAGGTGTTATGACATGGTTTCATGGATACAAGACCTCCAACACATGTTAAAATATTTTAAACACTCAAAATTAGAATGAATGAGGTTAGTATGTTCTATAATTTCAATTTAGGCCTTTGGAAAGTTTTAAAACCTCTAAAAACACAATGTTGCACTAAAACCCGTAGGGTTTATAAACAAGTCGAGAAGAATGAATTTAAAGTTTCTAAAGGAAATTTCAATTTCAAGGCTCTAAAGATTTATTGCAGGGTTTGTATGACTTGGATACACCCTCGAGGATAGGTCTAAGGATTTAAAATATCTTACAATACTGACAAATAGAAGCTTAAGAGTCAAAAAGGAAGATTTTTTCTCTTACACAATCCAAAATTTTAGGTTTGTATAAATTTCCATGTTAAATCATCAAAATGGTTCTCAAACACGTGATAAAAATGTCCACAAAGTCCTTATAGACTCTCCTTTCAAGAATCAATAATATCATGATCGAAAAGGGTCTTTTTCTTCATAAATTTAGTGTCCAAACCTTGTTACACGGTTTGCCTACACATTTCTCATTACAAAGAGTCTTGTACTCTACAAAATCATCATTTTTACATCCTTCTCATTGCATACTTGAATTATCTTCATCCCCTAACTACATTATATGAATTTACCAAAAACAAACTTACATAGAACTATTAACCCAAATTAACATGCTTGAGTCATGCAAGGGGTGAAGTTACACAACAAGAACACACATAAGATGATGAATATCCTAACATATGACTCAAGATTTGTATTTAACCCGCCTAACCAATCCTATACCATCACCAAGACACAAATATGAACAAAATTTCCAAAATGAAGAGTTTCATAGCGTAGAAATTCAAATTTGGGTGGGAAAACCCTATTTGAACTCAAATTTGAATTTGTGAAAATATATGAACTCAAACCTATGCAAACCTATTCAAAGTAACTTCTAACATATAAGGACCTAAAAAATTGATTGAAATGAATCTTATAGGTGATGATTTTGCATCATCTTATTACTTTTTAGGGTTACAATGAGATTATTATCTAAAACCCTAGGTGTTATTAGGGTCTTCCTTTCTCATGTGGTTATACATTAAATCTTGTTATCTCCTTTTATAAGGCATGGAACAATAGTTTTTTCATCATTGAACACATAAATTTACCATCTCAATCTGATAGAGACATTTATTAACCATTGTTTAGCATAGTACACATTTATAATTTCTTCATCAAAAGGGTTTTAGTTGATGCTCGTTACACTATAAATTTATGTCCTCTCTCTTTTCTCCAAAAATGGACATATATTTGAGTCATAGTCAACAATCTTTGACAATACTCCCTAGTATATGATGGGCACAATCATGTGTTGCATTATCTTTGGACGTACATCTAGGCCTACTACATTTTACATTTTGAATACCCCTTTACATTTCAATGTTTTGTTGGATAGACCATGGATCCATGACATGATAGTTGTACCCTATATTTTACTTATATGTGTTAAATCTATCCATGAGGGAAACATGTACACTATCCCAATCGATGATGATCCATATTAGTATTTTCCATTTTCAATGATGAAATTTCATGAACACTCTTAACATAGACACCATATTGATGAATATATCATGGCTATAACCATTGATGAATTTGATGACCCTATTTCTGTAGAGGATTACATCAAGGTAATACTAATTTCCAAGCGCATGGTTGATGAATATTGAGCCTTAAAAAAATCCAAATACGACATTACTACTTTAAATAACCCACCTAATAAATTATTCATGACCATCACCATTGATCCCTTTCAAGATAAAATTAATTAAGCTAATGCAAATCTAATAATGACCCTTTTGTATTTGATGATGAGGATGAAAATGAATTTTTAAAATTTCTCACTACTTATCTTGATCATGTTGATTCCTTTCTATATATAGTTAGAGATAAAGTTTAGAAAATACCTAAATGTAATCTACCTACTCCTAATGTTGAATTTACCAAATCTATTTTGCTTATATCTACCTTTGGTATGGGTGCATCTCACTTTATTAATCGAATTCCTACATCTATTTCAATCAATTATACTAATTTCACATCACCTTTTGTATACTCACATCTATTCGAATACTACCACTTATGGACATTATCTCGTATAAGTTATTCATGAGTTAAAAGATAAGGTTTAAAATTTTAACAAGTTTTATCCATGAAAGTTTTCTCTATGGATTCCCACGCTTTACTTCATAATCCATTAGCACTTAAAGTGGATTATTATCTTTTACCTATGGATTTTTTTCTCTCCTAAGATTATTTTATATGAAGGTAAAATATATCAAGAGAACAATTTATGCCCATTTCACACAACATATCTCGATTATGCTAAAATGATAAGATTATTATAAATTTTCCCCAAAAATTCTCAAAGATTATGCCTTACTATGGTTTTATGCCCATCCAATTCAATCTATCAATTCCTTCACTCCATTGGATGATAAATTCTTAAAACACTTCTCCACAAATGTTATTGAGAAGGTATCCTACATTCAAATGTCAAAGCTTAAATAAGATTATAAAGAGATAGTTAATTCTTATGTGCTATGATACATGATAATGATTACTAAGACGCATAATTTTCTTGTGGATAGTGAAATTATTGAAATTCAAGATATATTCACACAAATATTACTCACTCATTTATAAGATCATATCATGTTTTCAAAAAAACTTATTTTACGATGAATTATACCATACCCTAAAGGATCGAGAAGTCAAGATTATAACAATAAAAATATTTTATATGCACCTAATGTACAATCTATTAAAAATATGAAGTTTCTATGTAAACAAGGTATCAATTCTAAATCTAATGACAACAATAATGAATCAAAAGTAACAATCAATACTACATATCAACCGACTAAGATTCAATTACAAGCCCCATCCTAGATAGAAATTCACATGGCTACCTAAGTCACTTCTTAATATTATTAAATGATTACTTGAGTGTAACATCATGTATCTCACTCTTATTGGAAGCACAATGAATGGGGGCGTGAATACGTATTCTAAAACTTTCATTAAACAACCATGCACAATTATAAACCTTTAAGCATTAAGAACAAGAAACAATGCATACACCATCAACCATATGAGAAATTAACACATAGACACAAGATATATGTGGGAAACCCTCAAAGGGAAGAAAACCCACTTAACCATTTGCATATATTACTCACACAAAGGATTTATTTAGTGAAACACACACTTCACAAGGACCACTCACCCCTTTACAACTTTTAGTGAGGCACTAACCCCACAAGGAGCACCAACCCCTATTTAGTAGAGCACCCACTCTACAAGAAAGATACTACCCCTAAGATGACAAAACACCCACTTAGTCACCTGAATATGAAGATCACTTGATGTCCTTGTTTCTTAATCAACTTATTGTGATCACTCTTTCAGTCCTCTTCACTCAAAACTCTCTCAAACTGATCTGTCTCCTTTTTATCTCATTTATGCACCAAAGTGTGTTGATTCGGTCATATGACCTTGAAGCTCTATTCCTATGATCTTATCACATTCTCATGCATATTCTTTGCTATGATCTATATCACTTTGAAATCTTCACACACTTTCTCTTGCTCGCTCAAACCTCCATTCCCTTAACTTACTCAAATGAGAAAATACAACTTACTTTTACACACAACTCATGCCACAAATCACGCTAGGTCAAAAAGACCATTAGACTATGAAATTTTGGTCATAAAAAACATGAATACACATTAAATGAATTTAAAATTACATTTCAAACCCATTATGTTAGAATACTCCTTACAAACATAAACAATACACAACTAGGCCTAAAACACTAGTCTTCACTTCCAACAGTCATAATTTGAACTTCAAAGACATAATGCAGCTCCATCAAGACTCCATCAGATACAAACATGTCATCAACATCCTCTCAACACTATATAAAGTCATAGTCAACTCTACAACCTCCATCTACAACATGGATCACTCCATTTGGCAAGATTCATTCCTTAGGTCTAAGCACCTAATAAACCAATCCTTAAAAGTGAACAATTTAGCACAAAAAAATATTATCCAAAGAACATATGTCATATAAACAGAAAAGTATTGACCTCAAGAAACTCTCAATACTCATGAAAAACTTCAATTAAGGGTACAAGAACCAATCTTACTATTAAGACTTCCTTTTATGAAACTACTCAATCTTGCTATTAGGACTCAAGAACTAGTCTTGAGCTTATCAAGCTCCAACACCTCCATGGAAAAATACAAGAAATTCCATCACTTATAAAACTTCAATGGAATCTTGACAGTCCTCCTCAAGCACTCATATACGTATGTCAGATGAATAAATTCATACTTGCATACTTGTTCCTTAAGCCTTCTTGACAAGCCTAATAGCCTATAGGGCAGTTTAGACCATTAGGACTTTATCATGAAAACACTTTTTTGATCAAACCACAAGCTCAAACACATCATATATGACATCACCAAACTATCCATGTTCATATAACCCTCATATACCATGCAAAACATCACAAACCCCTTTGGACATCCATGACTGGTTTTTTCCTCTTTAGGCCATTATCGGTAGGCAATTTTGGGAGAAAGGTTTCACTAATTTCTTACACAAAACCTCCAATTATTTTCATGGTCATATTTCATACATTGCAAGCCTTATAAATCATTTTTACACGATGAAACATATACAAATCTCCAAAAATAGAGGTTTTTTTGTAGCTTACCATCACACTTGGAGCATGCCACCATCACCAAAATGAGATCTAAAGAATTATCTACATGTATAAACCTTCATACTAACCTTCCAATGTCATTTGAATACCAAACCCTTCATATTTTTCCATCACTATTAGACTATGGTTTTAGGAGGGCTTATACTCACTTAACTTCTTAACATCATTTCATAAAGAATAGGGCATCATTTTACCTCATTCCAATTACAAAAGAATCTTAACTCCATGAATCAACATTGATGAATGAATAAGGTCCCCATGCAGAGTTTACACATGTGGGTGAGCATTTAAATTTGACCATCGAGCTAGAAAAAAATGTTTTGAGAGCTCGGTAGAGCCTAAAACAAGTTTTCATGCCTTCATTAAGATGCGACATCAAACTTTACACACACCTCTATAATGACATCCTCCATGATTTCTAATGCTAGTTTATGCTTTCTCACCTCTAAAACTCACCATGTTATCTAATTTTCCCATGCCTTACTTGCCTTGTCTTCTAGATCTTGCTTCTAAGTACCTTGAACGTGCACTATACACCTGAACCATGACCTTGTACACCTTACAAACATGTTATGCAATGTCAAAACACTCCTCACATGCTCATACTGTGTCCGATCTACTTCATACATCATGCTGCCATACCATCTATAGGCCTAGTTAGGTTTGTTTCAACCCATGATATACTGAGACTAACCTTGATATCACTTTTTGAAATCTCACACACTTCTACCACATTTATATGAACATGTTAGACACCATAGAAACCTATAACCACCTCTAGATCTCATTCAATAGTTCATACAAGTTGAACCATGTAATAAACCGTCCATATGCACTAATACACCATGTTATATGACCAATGCAACACCTTATGACAACAAAATAGGACACTACCAATCAAAAATCATGGAATTTAACCTTATTTGACATCAATGAACATAAATCATCATGATCTCTTCTATGCACGCCAAGACACCTTGACATCAATTCTACTTGACATCAATGACAACACTAGTGACACTATGTCCAACGACTCTAGCTATTGAGGTTGATGAAAGTAAGGGTCATCATAAATCATTTTATGCTAATGCTCAGTTATGATTATCGCCATTGTATTGGCCATTCTATAATTTTTTTCTACAAGCTCAAACATGTCATCTAGGACCTCATCAATGATAAAACTATCGAATTTGAAACTACTCTAGAGGAACCTAGAACACTAGTTAATGATAATTCAAACGTCAAAATTTTTAATGATCTATTACCACAACACAAAAAAACCAAAGGCGGTGTTGAGGATCATCATTCATATACCATACATCCTCCTCCTACTTATTATAGTATTACTTTGGATTATGTTATTGGAAATATCACTTCTTTTCCACCTTCATGACCTACTATCACATTGGATTAAAATGAAATCATGGATGATGTTTAAAATAGAAATGAACTATGTATTCATTTTTATATTGATCAACAACCTATATGTAATGTTTAGATTGAAAATGGATTTAGTGACAACCTATATACTTTGACATTGATTAAATCTTTTAGACACAAGTGAGTAACACTTACAACCCACTTATTAATCTTCTTATAGATTTATTAGACATATTATGTTACCCTTAAAGTGGATTCAACTGTCTTATATACACCTTTCTTGGTTATTGAGCATTGGGGCATGTGAAATGTTATTAAGACAGCATTGGCTTCATAAGATTCATGATATCATTTATACCATGCATAGTTATGTCAAATATATCTACTAAAATTAAGTTTTAAAAATTTAAGGCATACATTATGAGTATTTTTGTCACTTGTAGCTATTAATTTTGATTCTACTCCTTATATGAAAATGGTTGAACAACTTATAATCCCCAATTAAGTCAATTATTTTCTAATCCGATGGAAATCATGTATTTAATGCCATATATTTTACATAAGACATTATCAAAATCACATACATATAATTCAATGGATTCTCATCCAACATTACAATCAAATCACCATGTCTTACAACCTAAGCTTGCAATGTCATAATATCCTATCTTGCATTGTACTTCATCGAGGCATATGCCTCGCTCCAATGGTCTATCCTACATGTTCTCTTAGATCATGAAATTATTCTACTGAGTGGAAAATTGTTTCATTTTAGGATATCATTCAAGAACACTCCATGATCTTCCTCCATATGATGCAATCATTATATGGTGCACTTTTAAACACCCTCAATATCACACAAAAACAAAATTAAATCTAAAATCTAAAAACATTCAAATATTCTCAAAATAAAAAATTATTACTTGATAATATATGGAGTTCTTGGTATTTTATTTACATGTTTTTCATATGATGTGATAGGTATTATATTATTTTTCTATACACACATGTGATTCATGAGGAATATAAACATGATGTAGGATATGCATGAATATATATGACCAAAATGATGGATTTCCATTTCACCCAAAGTGGCATTGCTAATTTGGGGGAATCTTCTACACTATCAGATGATGTTGTTCAATTTATTACACAATTCTCTTTCACATCTTGGTTATGCTTATATTATATATTGTAATGTATTCTATTTTTTGGTTTTTTGGTACTAGTACATGTGGACTATACATGACTAGTATCTTGTTTTATGTACCTATTGGTTGCCATAAATCTATTAGTACACATTGGATTAATTCTTTCTTTCTCATGTGTGTGGAAATTAGGTGCCCCTTGTTTATGGTCTCAGTTTCCTTTGATTGTGTGGCCTTTGGGAAATTATGAGTATGCAACACTTGTGTGTCCCATGTATGCATATATTTGACCTTTCTATATTACATTATGAATCACCTTACATGTGAGATTGTCTGTCGATTCTTGGTGTGTGTTATCTCTTAGTGTCATTATTTCTATCATGTACTCTCTTATAGGGCCAAGTTCCACATTATGTCCATTTACAATTATCTTCTATGTGTTTTAATGGTGATTATATGTATTATCCGACATAGACTCACTTCAATTATTTTAATCCGAGGGATCTATATTCTATCTCACTTACCTCAAATAAGGGGAATTAAGTGGGGTTATCACAAGAATATTTAGACACATGGGAAGCATTATTAAATATATAATTATATAATACATGTTATAGGAACAAGTTTATAGGTTACATATATGAATACATACAATTTCTATATGGGATAATACCTTATAGTTTTGGACACTAGCATGAGAAAATAGTGACATATAGTTCACGGATCTATCTACCTCAATGTCAACATTCATAAATATAGATTATTAGAAAATTTAAGAAGTGATAATGGTTCGGATAGGAAATCACTTATATGAATACATATGACATTACAAATTCACTACATTTTATGTAAAAGTGCAATACATGACCACTATGAAACTTATATGTTACATAATTATTAGTTTATGATTATATATATTTATTTTAGAATTTATATCTCAAGAAGTTTCAAGAATTGCAAAAATTTACAAACCTAGATCCATCGATAATGGTTTGGTTTAAGAGACATTAGGGCCTATGAGACATCCAAAATCCTATGGCATGTTAGGGTTTGTGAGACACCTAGTATTCTATGACATGTTTTTATATGAGACACCCAATTTTCATGATACATATTATACACCCAGTTCTTTATGTCATTATAGGGTCTATGAGACACTTAAAATCTAGTATGTTAAGATTTATGAGACACCTAACATCCTCTAGCTCTCCATTTTCACCTTTGATTGGGCCAAATAATCCATCAAACTCCTTCTAATTGGGTATTTGATCATCCCTAAATTTCTATTACTTCTATTATAAGTTTCTAATATTCATTCTTCTTGAAAAGGGAGCATGATATTCTACATTTACAATGCGTAGTTAGTTCTATAGGCTCAAGTACACTCCTTCCTTCTTATCTATCTTTACAAATTTCAAATTTAAATTTTCAACAACTTGTATAGTTAAAGTTTTAATTTTCATATATATGGACATTGAAAATTCTATTATATTATAGGTTACACTCTTAGGGGTAAATTTCATCCATTAAATCATTCAAATGATCAAGAAATCAAGTGAAGTAAAAGTGTGTTTACACACTCGGACACATTTTTTCCTTTTAGCTAGAAAATTTATTTTTAGCTTAAAGGGGGAAGTGTAGACACATAAATTTGGTAATTATGTGCTTGGTAACTCTAATTTGGTGTGTGTCCTTTTATCATGACTTACATACATAATTAAATCTAAAACACACTATCTCACTATTTATTTAGGCTAAAAATACTTCTTATTCTCTCACTCAACCGCTCAAAAATATACATGATTGATCAAAATCCTCTAGAATTATTATCAAAAATCCCTTCAAAGTAGTAGAAAAACTAGGAGCATCCCTACATAGGTTTGAAGCACTCCTAATTAGGTTCAAGATTCAAATTTCCCAAATTAAATACCTTCAAAGCCAAGAAAAACTTTACTAAATTTGGTTAGATATTTAATAACAAAACACACAAAATGAATTGAACATGTACAATAAAACCGCGTTGCGTATTTTTGTTTCATCTGGTAGTTAGGCATTTTTGTTGGGGTGTGGCCCCCACCTATAAAAAAACCACATTGTTTCTCATGCTTATTTGGCCATTGGGATTTTTGTAATCAGGGGTATGGTCCCTCCCAAAACCATTTACCACTAATAAAAAACATGGGATTCTTCAATTCATTTGGCATGATAAAAAATTATGATAGAATTATATTTATGAATGTTTGTAGTCCTATTTTGATGGATTCAAATGATTAAAACTTCATCTTGAATCCCTCTTATCTCTCCTAATCCCTACACTATCTCACACATCCTATCTTAAGTTGAGTTATTGTTACAACTAAACGTACACACACTCAATATGAGTTGTTTTCTCAATAACTCATTTACATATATTTGACTATTACAAAGATATTCACCCATCACATGAATATGTGAACACTAACAACCTATTTTCCTAACATTCCCCCCTTAGTGCAAACATGGTAGAAAAACTTTCACACTTTCAATCGCAATATGATGGTGAATCTTGGCATAGCTGATTCTTATGGCTCATGATCTTGATCTAAATGAAAGGCATCTCTCATCATCCTTCCATGGTTTTCTATAGGTTTACCACAAACTTGGACATGAACAGGAATACACTCAATTGTTCACCTCATATGGTTTTTTGGATTACCACTAACATTTTCAAGATCCATGATCTACATTACACTTGTGCTTTTTCTCTCCACAACATTTTTACATTAGGATGTTACATAAGAAAATGAAGCCCACTTGTTACAAATTTAAACAAGAATATTGTTTATGTTCTTATTCACTACCACACCAAAGTAAAAAGTAAACACACGACTGAAAAATATGCCACCAATGTTTTATGTGGCCCCATCACTAGTGGTGATGAGAGGTTGTTATTTAAACTCCTTCCTTTGTTTCCTTCATCCTCCAGGAATTTTGCTAATTACTTAGCAAATTTGGATTTGAGGATAATTTTACAATGATACATCAAATTACATTGAAAATGTGATTGTTAAAATGTGGGAATTTTTTATTTTATTTTTGACTCTTTTACAATGAGACAATATAAAATAAAAAACCTTATTATGACTTGCAAAAGACTTTATTTGAGACAAATGATTATTTTGACATTGACTAGACAAAAAGACACACTAAATTTTTTTTAAAAAGTTATCCTACTTAATTACTTTTTGAATATTACTAAAACAATTTAACGAACTCTTAAATTTTAATATAGCCATTAGTTATGATTAAAATTTATAGCTAATAACATTACACTCAAATCAATAAATACTATTCTGATCGACTCAAACATTGTCAAGAATTAAGGTTAATATGCTAATAACATATTTTAGCAAATTTAAAACAATACCTATAAATATTAAATAACAATAACTTCTTTTTTATATGTAATTTTTTTAAACCATGCACACCAGTAATAATTTTTCCAAGAACAATCCAAATTAGTGGTCAAGTGATATAAACAAGAGATATTGATGTTATGCAGACAAAAATGTGGCAGGATTAAAAGCACCGAGCATGCAAGTGGACATCTAGTAGTGCATGTGTCCAACTCATGAAGGGCATTGAAATAACTATGTGCACTTTGGATAAACATAGATCAATAGAGATGCATCTAGAGAATAATAGATTAGTGAAAAAACCAAAACAATTCAAGCCTAATTGGTAGGAAAATTACCAAGACATCTTAGAAACTACAATAATGATCCAAAATAACTAGTGAGACTCAATAATGAGGTTAGAACTGAAGAATTGATAATTTAGATTCCCATGGACATCATTTTTGCATAGCTATTTGGATCTAAAGATAAGAAGATCAAGATTGATGACCAATGCAAGGTGGGATGTGAAAGACACAAAATGAGGCAAAATTAAATGGTGTTTCACCGTCAAATAAGACAATGTATCATTTTCCTTTGATCTTGTCACCACCTACTAGGAATCATACTACTAATGTGTAACAACTACAAAAATAAAAAAAACTACAACCTCATAAATAATATATAACCCACACTCTACATAGAATTTTCTATATAGAAATGACACTACCAATTTTCAATAAAACTAGACTTGCATATCTAAGGGTGATAACAAATAGACATTTCCCATCACAACTATTTTAGACTCCCATAACAGAGACAACAAGCCTACTTTGATACCAAATATTAAATTTAGTCGGATAATTAGTAACAAAACATATAAAATGAATTGAATATGTATAATAATACTTACGATTATTTAATTCATTTGGGATCATAAAACATTATGAGAGCATTACATTTATATACATTTGTGCACATCATAAATATATAGATAGAATGTGTGAGAGAGTGTAGGGATTAGGAGAGATAAGAGTGATTAAAGATGAAGTTTGAATCTATATAGATTATACATACTAGGTGGAGAACTATGTGTGGTATGATGCTTATTCGGAGTAGTGCCTACTTAGATGGTGCACAAATTACACTTTAACCTAATAAATAACCTTTTATAGGCTCTCCTACTCAAGGTTAGGGTTTTTTTGGTTGCATAAATTGAATAAGTACGTAGAATATAAACAAGTTTACACAAGTTTGGAGGACCATGTGGAAGCGCATGTGCAGTGGTAAAAGTGAAGTAGAATAGTGCAGAGGTGCACACCTCAATAAAATAGGTTAGTGCACAAGGATTGCATACATACATGTAGGATAACTAGGACTTAGTAAATTTTGGAGCATTGGCTAAAAATAGACAACAACAAGATAAATTAGCGAGACAAGTAAGATCTATTAATAATACAAAGCACATGCGAGATAAGGACAAGGCGACACATGGAGATAGGATAAATATAGGATTAAATCGGGATAAAGCGTGGAGCTATTTATAGCTCGATCTATAGATAAGAAAAGTTGGAAAAGCACGTGGGTTATTATTAGAGCGTGTATATTATTAGTAATTTATGTAAATGGTGAAGGGAAAGTCCCCACCATGTATATATACATAGGTGATGTGTCTTTGTATATACCCGTTAATTAGTGCTTAGTAGCTCTAAGTTTTGATTAGGAGTCCGAGAAAATTCTAGTATGCGGTTATAAATAATTTATGATGTAATAAGCACTCTCATTATGTAATCAATTATGTTTTTCCATGGATAACCGTGATTATATTGCAAGGATTACTAGATCTCGAGTATGATTTGATGGGTATTTAAATTCTTTTAATAATTTTGTATCTTTGAATGATTTCTTTATTATATGTGTTACCAAATTTCTATGTGATGTTGTATTTCCTTGCATGAATGATTATGAATACACATATCTAACATCTTGATAAGAAAATAAAGGAGGGACCTTGTGGATTTACATGCTTCGTGTGAGCTTCCAGACTTGTTTGGATGAAGTGTCAATGTGCCTAGGCTGGTTGTTAAAATAAAAGACTAAATTTTGGTTCCATTTCCAGGACCCTTTTTCTTTTTTCATCGGGATGTTTCATGCACATGGCGTTCTAATTGTCTTTGGAGAATATTGAGATTTGGGTGTATGATGACCAAGATGCTTTTTCTCATAGATATAACACTAGATCTGATTTTAATGCGTCTTGCTAGTGGGAGGAATATAACATATATGATTAATTGTAAGATACATTCTTCAAATTTTTTCCAGTAGAATTATACGAGTGGTTGAAAATTTACACACGTAACAAGGGTGTATGTCTAGGAAGAAAGAAATTATGGAGTCAGGATAACTATCAAGCACTCGCTGATTTAGATGGACCTTGGATAAGATATGTAGATCATTGGTGGGAAGGTGTGATATGTAATTATACTTTGGAGTATATTATTTTGACATATTTGTGCCCCGAGCAAGTATATTTTTGGTTTTGTGTGAACCTATGGTGTCATATATATGTGTGTTACCTTTAACAACAAAAATATTGATGATTGAACTTGGGATGGAGAACTTACCAATAACAAGATAAAACCCCACACTGCGGGGCGGGAGATAGGTTTGGGAAGGATGAAATCCATCCAAGTGGAAGAAAGAGAGATGACTCAGGTATAATGATGCACTATAAAGGGAAGTTGAGGAGGCATTGGGATCAAAAATAATGATGATGGACGGAAGTGATTAGAACCCTACAGAAGGAAATGGCCCACAGGATCACGTCCTCCCTATATTGGGAAAGTGCAGTAGGATATCCCCTTTGACATCTAATGAGAGTAAGTCTAAGGAGATAATGAGAACCATTGGCACATATTAGACCCCACTGGACTCCTAGCCCTTACACAAGGTGCTTGGAATCTAGAAGTTATTGTATAATATCATCATAGTGAAGGTGAGAAAGAGTGCAATCAAGTATCACCACATTGGGTAGGAGATATAGGTAGGAATATATTGGTATCAGATCAAGAGGCATGAAATATTAAGGACGTGTAAGAGGTGCCCATGTTTGGACAGAGTTTTTTGGGACCAATTTGGTAGGTGCATCATTATGTCAAATCAAAGTGGCATGTTACCGGTTGGGAGTAGTAATCTTGGTAGTGTTATAGGATAGATGATTGGTGTGCATTTTAGCATGACCATAGGGATGCAAGGTAATTCTTCAACAAGCCCCCAAGTCTCGGCGGGAGGCTCGGGAGGTTTAGGAAAGCCACCAAATGGAGGTAATCCTAGTGGAGGATCAAGTTTTGGAGCTATCCCGACTCTGGGACAGGGGACCGGAATAACATGCGTTACAAAACCTCAAAACCAAAACAACAGACACCTCAAATATTCTTTGAGATGTATCTTCACTTACCAAAGTATAGAGGTGTGGAAGATGCAACTGAACATGTGCATAAGTGTGAGTTATTGTGGAGAGATAAGGGAATAACAACTCCCGACAGAAGGAAAGTTAGTTTTGACCACACTTCAAGGGCGCGTGCACAATTGATATAGAAAATATTGTCCACATCGATTGCATTTTATTATGATGTATTATGCACTAGATTTTTAGTTGAGTTTCATATCCATGAGTTCAAACATCAAAGTATTAGCACACTTAAGGATATAAAGTAAGGCATGTCCGAGAGCATCACGGAGTATGATGCACAATTCAAGACCTTGTTATTTAATCTCTTTTATGACATTCACCAGATCCGTCATGTGTAGTGGTTCAAAGAAGGGTTATTAACACCTTTCTAGAGAGAACTTTCACACAATACATTTAATGATCCAAGTGAAGCCTTGGAAGAAGCTCTACACTTTGAAGTAGTTAGAAGTGTAGACATTGGAGTACCTCCTCACTTACTTGAAGCTTATATTACAAAAATGGCCTCTTAGTTGGAGAATATCTCTACCGATTCAATGCACGAGATGTGTAATAAACTATGGTGCATATTGTAATGTGTAAGGATATATAAAGGGTATTTTCCTACGTAGGATTTTGAGTGCATTGTTGAAATATTATGAGATCTGTCATAAGAATCATGGTGTCTAGAATCGTCCACTTTTGCAGCCTACAAAATAGAAGAATTTATCTACGTATTGTAAAATTTGTGATGTGCACACCCATGACATAACTGAATGTCATTTGATTGATCATATTCATGAGGTGTGTGAGATAAGGTTTCTCCATACCACTATGGAAAGAAAATCATAGGTATAAGAAGGATAAACAAGATCAAATGTGCAATAATGAGAATGGGGTTTCAAAGCTAGATTCGAAGCAAAGGTCGTGGTGTCCGAGGAAGGTTTACATGAGGGATATGTTATACGTGTGGATCACCTAATCACTATCAGCGCAAGTGTCACAAAAATTAAGTGTGCACATATTGTGGAAAGGCACACAATGTTGAGGATTTTCCATATCTATATGCCCATATGTGTAAGAACAATACAAAGGATAAATATGTAGCAATGATTAAATTAGAGCACAAAAACATGAGAAATGAGCGCTTAAGAAAATGGTTGATCTTGAACTCCAACTTGTATTGGTAACTACACAAGTAGAGGCTGCATGCACATGTGATAAGGGTAAGGTGATACCTCTCATTAGGATGGAAGAATTTGTACATGCAAAGTATCCAGATGCATCTCAAGAGAAGGAAGTGTATTAGGAAACTATGGGAATTTTTATAGAATTACAAGGTGAGATCCAACACCTAAAATAACAAGAACGTGAGAGGGAATGTGTGAGGGGTATTGAAATCCCTCAAAAGGATATTTATGAACTTAAGAAAGGGTACAAGATGTTGAGGTATCATTCCTTTTTTGGAGATTGGTTGCGAGATAAGGTATCACATGTAGGTGTTGTAAGAGAGTGACAAATCCTTCATGCAAATTTTCCACCACATGACCATGAATATGATAAGGAGATAACACTAGATGCAGTGATTAATGGGTGGTTGGTAAGTAATATTATTATAGATACATGCATGGAATTCAATGTTCTCACCCTTGATGCATGGAACCAAATGGGAAGGCCACCATTGTAGCCATCTTCAAATGTGTTGTATATGGATAATAAAACAAGGGCCATACCCATTGGGGTATTGAAGGATACTTCAATCACTATTTAGGGAGATAATTTATAGGTGATTTTGAAGTATTGGAGCTTGTTGAGGTAGATAATTTCCCTACGCTACTTGGACATCCTTGGTGTTATGCTAACAATGCGAGACTTATGCTTCAACAAGAGATACATTAGTTTTGAAAACAAGGATGAGCAAGTGGCAATACAATTGGATGATGTTAAGCTTGCTCCTTATATAGAGCTTATCAATGAAGAGGATCTTAATAGAATGTATGCACATATGGTGTGTGACCGTAAGGATGCAGAGCCATCAAAGGAGTGTGTAATTCATTAGGAAGATACATAATATATCAATGATACAACTAGTGTCACATGTGAAATTTAGGTCCATGACACCTATGAGATGGTAGGTCACAAGGTGAAGGGAAGAGTTGTTAGGATGATTAGGCCATGCATGATTAGATGCTTGGGAAAGGCTAAATTACCAAGGTATACGGAGAAGAGAAACCCGACCCTTTCTTTTTTGCGATGGAAAACCGGTGGGTAAAGGAGGGAGATACACGTAACATGATGGTTTACACCTTACATGGGATAGAAATGCACCGGTGGGAGACACATAGAGACAATATTTTGGGTCAGTACGAGATCAAGGTAACATTATTAACAATTTTTGAAAGGAATAATCTTCCCTTGAGTGGTACATGATTATGATGGCAAGACCCCTCCTTTGGTACATATTCACAGTTGTGAAAGGAATTGGGCACAAGGACAAGATGTATTTCCACCATCTCTATGGGTACACAAGTTTTATTCTACTTTGCGTGGTTACATGTGTGTTTGGTATGTGCATGTTGAGTTGAAGCAAGAGACAACAAGATGGCATGACCTGACTAAAGGTATTGTTCACACTTTTGATTATTTTTACATTAAGCCTTTAGTTCATGAAGCCTTCTATATTATGAGATGCATCATGTTGGGGGATATTGCGAAGGTGAGGAACTCGTGATTCATTTATTTGGTGAATTTTATGTTGAGGCGCATGAGGACCTGGTAGAAACAGAAGAAACACAATTAGAGAATGTGTGGAAGGAAAAATATAAGGGAGATATTTTTTACCTCGTAGATGATGAGGAGGTTGAATACTTGGATATAAATTAAATAGAGTGTGCAAATGAGGTGATGGATTCTACAGATGAGTAAGTGCACGCATACCATGTGCCCTTGAAAACTAAGAAGGTGAACATTGGGACTGAGGATGCGCCTAAGGAATATATTATTGAAGATTATTGGTATAAACCTGAAGTTTCAAATATTATTGAGCTACTGCATGACTTTGAAGATCTATTTCCCGGTGAATATCTTTGGGGAGATGAAATCAATCTTAAAAATGACACACATCAGGTTTTGAAGTGGTCTTATAGGATGAATTCGAACTTGCATATGGAGGTAAAAGATGATATTGACAAGATGCTCAAGTCTAGTATTATTGAGCCTATTGAGGAGTCTAAATGGATAAGCCCCATGGTGATTAACATCAAGAAAGATGGCCAAATAAAAATTTGTGTGGACTACAAGGTTCTGAATGCTTCATGTGTCATAGATCCTTTTCCTATGCCATTCACTAAAGAGATATTCAAAGGATTCACAGGTAAAAAATATATTCATTCACATATGTATTCTCTAGATACCTTCGGGTGAGGATTTCATGCGAACATCGGGAGAATGCCACCTTTGCAATAGAATGGAGAAGCTTTGCATAACCATTATGCCCTTTGGATTGAGAAATGCGCAAGTAGTGTTCTCGCGCATAGTGGTTCAATATTTTAAGAGGAAAAATCCTTATAGAACTAATATAAAAATAAATTCCAAAAGTATTCAATTTTGAGGATAAATGGTATGATCAAATCATCTATTTTTTACCCATACTAGTTGTCCTCTAGACTTAAATAAAGAATGAAGAACATTAATACTGAAAACTACCTATTGTATGATCAACCAAGGATTTTTACATGAAATAACTATGAAGGCATACTCCTCAAGTGCATTTATAAATAATAAGCAATTGATGTAATCACTAAATTCCACTAGAAGTTAGGGAGTGTCCCTCCATCAAATAACACAACTCACAAGATACTGAGAGTTGTTTATTATTGGTTGATGATTTTTTATAGATTCCCACCATCATGTAAGAACGTTTCATTAATGTCAAGTATTCATAGGTAAATAAAATAATATAGTTATGAATTTGCATCCAATATTGGTTAACAAACCATTATCACAATGTGGCTTAAATTTTATAGGGGTGACAATTCTTTACAAGGTCACAAATTCTTGTTGACTACCAAAGATTATTGCACCGGATGGATTGAATTTTTGGAAAGTACAAATATCAAGTACTAAATAAGTCATTAAATTCTTGGAGGAAAACATCACTACTATGTCTAGTAATTCATCATACTTAGTATGTGATAATGGTCAAGTATTTCAATCAGCAAAATTCACTAAATGGGCTTATAATAATCATATCATCCTTAAAGTTGCATTAAACTATTACCCGGTAGATGGTTTAGATAAGTCAACAAATAAAAAGTTGATAGATGATATTAAGAAGTCTGTATAAAATCAACCAAAAATTGGCCCCTATTGTTTAAATATACACTTTGAGAAATTAGAACAAGATAATAAAGCATTAAACACTTCCCTTTTTTTTGTTAGTGTATGGGATACAACCAATTTTCCCTCTCACTTTGAGGTTGGACACCTACAAATTTATACAAGAATACATGAGATAAACTAATGAAGTAGAATAAAGATTACTAAATATCTTGAATGTGGAGGATGTTAGTAGAGGTTATTATTTATCCTTTTATTTGGATAATTCTTGTACTTTGGTTATCCCTACACTTGTTGAGTTAACTTGTTTAGGTGTACTAGTTGTGTAGAGTTGAGTTAGTCATGGAGTTCGTTTGCTAGTCTTGTGGAGTTAGCTTAACTACTAGTATCGGTTAGTGGGAGTTCTTCACCACTAATTTAGGTAGTATTTACACTTCCCTTCTCCTATATGTACATCCGATGATTGAGTTAATTTGGGGGCATAATGATGGATTTCAATATATGATATTGCATGTCTTTGTTTGTAAATACTTTTGGTAAGATTATTTTAGTGAATTCCATTCAACTTATTAAATGTGATTTTTATTATCATATTAGATATTTGCAGCTTTTGAATAATATTCTTATCATTCCTTTTATGGTATATTTTAGTGTGTTTCATTTTCCACATCACGTGGTGAGTCATCTCACTTAGGTGAGGTCATATGTCTTAGGGGTATGATAGATTCTATCATACGCTTGGTGTGCGTCAAGTATGCCATACAAGAGTTACTTTCCATTTTAGGAATGTAAATCCTCTTCTCCACTTGAGGAGGTATGATTACATGCATTGGGGGTTACACAAAACCCCTATTTGTACCCATTTTTCTTCAAATCTATGAGGGAATGAGATGAGCGAGACACTTTTATTTACATGCACATTTCATGGTTGAATGCTTGTTTCCTCATGGAAATTCATCACGTTATCATTCGAGTGCAACTTGGTTGA
Organism: Taxus wallichiana var. yunnanensis; assembly: GCA_018340775.1. Taxonomy (NCBI): domain Eukaryota; kingdom Viridiplantae; phylum Streptophyta; class Pinopsida; order Cupressales; family Taxaceae; genus Taxus; species Taxus wallichiana. The sequence continues at coordinate 373,304,460 of CM031235.1, forward strand.
TGTCTACATCATCTGCGCATGATCCTCATTCTCACATTTTCACTTTCTCCATCATGGTATCAAAGCATGTTGTTGGGATTTATGATACTCTCCATTTTTCATTGCCTACTACTCTCGGTTTGTGTTCTTACTGGTTTCTTGTGTAAGCTTCATAATGGTTATTCCATCCATGCGTTATATGCATTGATATGGTTTTATTCAGGTTTACATATTTTTAGAGGTTGTTTGATTTGTGTTTTTCTAGGGTTTACGGGTTTCTAGTTCGCATGCATATTCTCAGAGTGTTTTACGGAGTTCGGGTTGTAGATTTGAGGTTTGAGGTGGTAGAAGTTGTCATTTGGCCCAACTCAGCCCCAACTCATCAAGCGGGAACCGAGATGGCTCCCGCCACCTCGCCTCTCTTCTCTATGACCTTTCCCTCCTCGTCAAATCTGCACCTCAATTTTTGGCATTTTACATTATGGTTCAGTCTTTTTCATTTGCACTTGTCATTGGCTCAACCTTTGTCTGCACATTACCCCTTGTCTACATTGGCCTTGGCACCAAATTTTTGTTTTTGCCTTGCATTTGAGTTGTCTCTATTTCATGCATCGACCCTTCCTCTAGGTTTGCATCCATGCTTGGCCCTTGTTCATACATCCACATTTTTTTTACATCAAACCCACATTGTATGCATCCTGCCCTTGGTTTGTTGTGTTTGGACTCATTCTTGGTCTCCACCCATACCGTTCTACGCATTGGCCTTGGAACCTTGACCATTTGAATCTTATACCTTCTTAGCACATGTGTATTTTCTTGGCATTTCCCATGCTTAGCCTCTAATTTTGACCCTAGATTCTCGTTTAACACTTGATTCATTTCTCCATTGTTCTCATCATTCACATGTCATCTCATCTACATGGACTCGTTATCTCAACATGACTCATACATGGCTCGTTGACACATTATTTGGCTTTACCTACATGTGGCCTCCCTCCACTCACCTACCAACTTGGCGTGTCAACTATGCACTTCGGCACCCTCTAGTTTTTGTTGACTCAATCCCGACATCAATGCGTTCTTGCTTGAACTTGCCCACAAACTCACTAGGCATCTCACCACCTTATTCATCCTAACTCACCAAGATCCCATCCAAGTATCTTTCACATGATCTCGCCTCCAACTCACCAAGCTAAGTTGGCTCACCCTTGAGCCCTTGGTGCTTCCTTCACACCTTTTTTATTTATTTATTTTTATCATTTTTCCCTTTTTATGAAAATTAATTAAAATATTCTTCATCAAGTGGGTACCTTTCTTTGGGATTCATTATAGGGTTATTGGGATTTTCTAGGCCATGTTTTCTAATTCTCATGCATTTTTTGCTCCTCTTCACTTGTGGCCGGTGAGCACATCTGCCATGACATTGCAAAAGCAAGATATCCCCTCTTTTGCTATGTGAGATGCTTTCTATCACACTGAACATTGTTACACCCTTGTTTTTATTACACCCTTTTGTTTGTTTATGTGTTGTTCCTATGCTTCCGAATGATACTTATTGTGGTATCCACTCTTGTGTGATTCGTTACCTACTGCAAGGTGATTAATCAATTGTCTCACATCACACAAACACACCTTAGTGTAATCAACACACTACTTATAAAGTACCTCAAATGGGGAGTTATCATTGTTCTTGGGTGTTGTATTACATGTAGATGCATTCTCACTTGCGTCTGACATCTTGCAACCTTGTGTGTATTCGCACACCCTTTCTGTTTTTCTTTCTACACTTCTTTTGGATGTACCATGGAGGATTTTCTTTCTAGACTTAAGCTCCGAAATATCTCTTCTAAGCCTTCACCACTTCTTCTTGGTAGAGAGAACTATACATCATGGTGTGCTTCTATGGAATGTTACTTTACTCACGAGGGCCTTTCTCCTTTTCTATATGGGCTAGGTCTTTAACCCATTTCATCTTGAATACTACCTCAACACATACAACCATGTTGTTAGTCACTTGATGTTTCATGTCTCTAGACCTCTTTGCCTTCATGTGGCAGATTCAGATCCCCCTGACACCATTTGGAGCATATTTCAGTCCTTATTTGGATACCCTTCACATACTATATCATTTTTACTTCTTCTATTGATATGGTTTTCTCCTCTTCTTCTTCATGCGATGACAATTTTGCTGACACCGAATCACTTGTTTCTATCCCTGATGACAAGAATTGTTCTTCTAGTTCTGATGACAAGAGTAATATAGAGGACTCCTCTCCTTCTCTTGGCCACCTTCCAGAGAATTTTGACACTCCTCCCTTCCCATCAGACATCAGGAAGTCTTGTTCCTAGCTTCATACTGTCATTGCATCTACCTCATTTCCACTTCCAATGTATTAGGACCTTTCCAATTCTCCTCCTTCATTTGTTGATGATTCATACCTATCAGAAATCATTCTTTTGTTTTTCGATCCACCCTATTGGGATTATTATTTGTCAAACCTTTGTCATCTCTTCGCAGTGCTACTTATGATGTAGTACATGGAGTTTCTCATCCTTCTACATGTGTTTTGGAGGATTCCTTCATCTCCTTTGTTGGGAGTGCCCCTTTTGGGACTCTTATCACTTCCACTTTTTCAAAGACCATCATTGATCCACCCTTTCTTGTGGATCCTCTTTCTGTTGTTGTGGGGGTTGCTAATTTTCCTTCACTTCACTTGGGCATCCTTTTTTGCAGATGTTCCTCTCTCATACTATGATAGTTCTACATTTTTGCATTACCTTTGGTTCCTTTGCACTCATTTTCTAGACCTATGTCACATTTTAGTGGACCAGATTTAGATTTCTTCATACTGTTTCCTTTGGTTTCCTTCAGAGTAGGTAGACTTCCAGTATTCCATTTCTGTCCTTCCCATGGGTAGGAATAGTGTTCGATGCGATGGATATTCTTTAGACTACAGTTGAGGACCACATCATTGAAACTCTTCTTGGAGACTTCCAAGAGTTGTAGAGTTCAAATCCAACCATGGATTCATATCTTCTATAGTTCCTCTTGTCTCTTTTATCTCTTCTCTTCTTCTTCTTCCAAAGAGATTGTTGTTTGTGCATGGGTACCCTATGAGGCCCTTAGTTTTCGGTACCCACTTGTTGCATATCTCTTATATTTTTATGGGAGTTTTGCATATATTATTGTGGATGTTTTTCCCACTGGGTTTTCCTCCACTACTTGAGATCTTTGTTGTTCATGGGTGCCTCATCAGGCTTAGTTTCGAGACCAATTTCTCATTTCTTACTTGTTACATCATCCTAAGTTACGATAAAGGGGCGGTGTTGGTTTGTTTCATCATCCACATCACATTGTGTGTCATCTCACCTAGATGAGGTCATAGGTCTTATGTTTCTTAAGGGGTATTATAAATTATGTCATAAGCAACAATGTGCATCGAGACGTCATAAATGAGTTACTTTCCATTTCAAGAATGTAACTCCTCTTCTCCACTTGAGGAGGTATGATTACATGCATTGGGGATTACACAACACCCCTATTTGTACCCCTTTTTATTGAGATATATGAGGGAATGAGATGAGTTAGACATTTATTTGCATGCACATTTCATGGTTGAATTCTTGATTCCTCATAGAAATTTGGCATGCTTTGCCATTTGAGTGTAACTCGATTGATGTGCATTTATCCCACATGATCCTCATTCTAGTTTTTCTTTCTCCATCAGTATCAAAGTGGTATATGATGTAGACATCCATTTGTAAGTGTTTTTATGCAAGTGAGGGTTTTATACGTTTCATATCTTTGGAATTTTGTGGTATGTTTATACAACATGTATTTCTATGTGAAACGAAGGGAACCATCAAATCTAGAAGGTGTAAAAACCTTAGAATTGATTATAAACTCAAATATGTTATGACATTTTTAGATTTGGGCATTTTTAGGGTTTTTAACACATTTTTCAAAAAATATGTACAATTTCATACAAACTAAATTTTTTGACACAAAAATTATATCAACTTTACGGGTTATTTAAGAAAATATATGGGTTTCCCTATTTTTTTGATACAAGTACTAGAAAAAATATATTTGCAGTCTAAGTTTGTATTAATAATTATAATTTTGGATGAATGATTTCATCCTTTAGACATAGATTTGTACCTTCTAGATGTGGTATTTTATCCTCTAGAAATTTACGTTTTGGATGCGAGTCTTTTATCCAATGGACATAGATTTGTTCCTTCTAGGCGCATTCTTTTATCCTTTGGTCACAAATATGTACCCTCTAGATGTAGTGTTTTACCCTCTGGATGTGTACCTTTTGGGTGCAATTTTTTATCTAAGTAGACACGGATATATACCTTCCAAGTGTTTTCTTTTATCTTTTGGTCACATACGTGTACCCTTTGGATGTAGTGTTTTACCATCTAGATCTGCACTTCATACGTATGTAGCCTTTTATTCATTGGACATAGATATGTATCTTTTAGGTATTGTCTTTTATCCTTTGGTCATAGACATGTACCCCATGGATGTAATTATTTACCCCCTGGATGTGTAGCTTTTGAGTGCGGTATTTTATCCTTTGGTCATAGGTTTTACTCTATAGATGCACTTATTTATCCTCTAGATATTTGGGCATCATGTGTACCTTGATCTTTAAAAAACAACATTAAAACATAATTTTTTAATAAAGCACAACCTTCTAGAGCTCATAACTTTTGATTTGTAGCTCAGATTAAGGTGATGTTTTTAAATTTGTGTATTTGTTTGAGATATCTACATTGGTGATATTTTATACACATATTTCATTATTAAAAGGTAATTTTATTCTTTACAATATATATACATGCACTAATTAAAAAGTGCCAAAATATGGGGTGTTGTAATTGCATGTGGATGTAATTTTGGGTGAGCGCAACATCCTAAATTTTTGGGTGTTGCATTCTTACATCTATTATGGCTTCTAAGAATGAGATGATTTTCTTTGAAGTGTGTGGACTTCAGGAGGACATGGTCAAATTTGTGGAAGAAAATAGATCACTTAAAAAGTAAAATTCTCTTCTTCATAACCTCATTCACAAGTAAAGATGAACTTATACACTCTTTGCAACATAAACTTGTTAACCTATAACATCATCCTATATTGTGTCTCCTAGTTCACTTGTAGCTACTTATCCTACACCCATTGACCTTGATTTTGCATTTTATGAGCATGTTCCTTCTTGTGATGATCCTAATCTTATTGCACTTATTATTACAAGTTCTATTACACATGTGTCTATTACAAAGATAACACATTCGTGTATCCCATGTTAATGCATTTTACTCACATGCATGGATATTTTGAGAAGCATGCCAATTCCTTCAGTTCTTGCATGCTCTATTATATGGGATTTTTTGATGAAGGTATTGGCAAACATTCACAGTGGTATTATTTCCTGTTTCAACTTGTTAAATGGCATTATCTCCATGGCATAGGTTTTTGAGTACGTAATTCATTGGGATCAATCATTAATAGAGCTCCTATTTCTATTCAATCAACTCTATTTGAGGATCATGAGCTACACATGACTTATACACCTTCATTCAAACCTGAGAAACCTGATATTTTAGTTGTTAGGCATGATCAACCTGACACACATTTTGATGTTTCCTTGCATGCTCCAGTTGTGCACTTTACACCAGATCATATGCAAGAATCTTCTGCAGCCATTTGTATTAATCTAGGATGGATATTTGATCACTTGTGGTAGTGACATAAGAATTCATTGAGAGGAATCTATAGACATGGATCCTCCACCATTCAAATTCTTTCTCCACTTTCTTCTCCTCTTGCATTGTAATGATCCTTGTTTTGAGATATTTTATTTAGCAGGTATAGAATATATATCCTTCTTTGAGAGATTTTGTATATGTATTTTCAACACTTTTTAGGCATGTTGATAGTATCTTTTATTATGCATCTATTATGGTGAATCCCAACGTCATCTTGTCATTTTTCAAATAGTGGTGTTGCATAACTCATACAAATTTTGTAGTATCACTCCACCCATTCGGTTGTATGTGAGGGTATGGTGTTTATCCTAATTATTTGGGTATTGTTTCCTTGCCTTGGTTGTTATTTTTCATGGCACACATTTTTATAGTAGTAGATCAAACTATGTTTGGTGATTTCTTACACTTTTTACATCACCTCTAACAATATCCTTCAGTTATTTTTGAGCTTGTTCTCCTTACGAAGGGAAGCTATTATATGAATTCTAGTGTCAAAGAATCCATTGAAAATATCCTTATATGGATCTATTTTGTTATATCATAGTGTCAATTGTTTTTAGTTTTGTGATCAGCGGTGGATCCAGGACTATAATACGAAATAAACTTATTCTTTAGAAAATTACAACTTTTTAAGACGGTATTCTTGGGATGCCTTGTTGTGGGTTTTTGCTCTCTCTACTTTGTTGTTACTAGTTTTTGGGTAATTTGCGGTGATTTTTTCATCCATGGTAAGTTTTTTTCCCAGTTATTGTACATGGGTATCTCATCGGGCCTAGTTGTTGGGACCCACCTTATTTTCTCGCTAATATAAATTATGCTTATGGGGATGTTAGTGTAGGTTATTATTTATCCTTTTATTTTGATAATTATTATACTTGGGTTATCCCTACACTTGTTGAGTTAGTTTTCCTAGGTGTACTAGTTGTGTAGAGTTATCTTCCTAGTCATATGGAGTTAGATCTCTATTCTTGTGGAGTTAGCTAAACTTCTAGTATTAGTTAGTGGAATTTCTTCACCACTGATCTAGGTAGCAGTTTCACTTCCCCCTCCTATATGTACATCCTGGTTATTGAGTTAATCCAAGGTAATTATGATGGATTTCCATATATGATATTGCAGCTCTTTATTTGTAAATCCTTTTGTAAGGTTATTATGTAGAATTCACTTAGGGTTAATAAATGTGATTTTCTCTTATCATCCGAGATATTTACATCTTGGAATAATCTTATTATCATTCCTTTCAAAAGATGCTAGAGACCAAGCCCTTCAAGACTTTAATAGACATAAAGATGAAATCAAGAGATGGTTTGAAAAAGATTCCATAGTAAAATATTTTTGGATGTTGAATTTAGTTTTAATATGGGATAAATCGCACAAAAATGCTAAGAAGCATGCTATATTAGATCCATTATGGACTGGGCCATACAAATATCATAAATTATGGGTGATAATGCTTTCAAATGGAAAGATTTGGAAGGGAATGAACTATCACTACTTGTTCAATGATATGCATTTGAATCATTACCTCTTTGTTGTACCATCTACTTTTCATCAATATTGTATGGTGGGAAAAAATGTGTCTAGACACCATGCAATCTTATCATCTATTTAACTAGGGTATTGAGGTAACAAGTAAGGGACACACCAATCGACACATAACAAATAGAATTAAAGGGATTATAGGGACCGCTAAGATCACATATCTAAAGAGAAATAACCCGTACACTAGGATAACCTAAGGTTTATGATGCCCTAAGTCAAAGAAGAGGAAGGAACCCTATTGGCATATCAACATTATGGGGGTAATGAAAGATAAAATAAACATGAAAATTCTATGTTAACCAATTAAAGCATGTAACATGAATTAAGGAACTAAAATACAATATGCTAACCTATCATGTGCATAAAACACTAAGCTAACATATAGTATGGACAAAGATGTAGGAAAGTAATCTATAAAAAATGACAAGTGGGGTTAGATAATTTACTCATTGTAGGGGTGGTCGTTGATGCATATATCTCTTAAAGGACCATACATCAAGAGATATTAGCTTTCAGGTGGACAAGGGGAAACAATCCACTCCTATCTCACTATAGGTGTCCCAAAAGTGCAAGAAAACCAATCTAAATAAGAAGAATCTTCAATACAAGAGTCAAGATGCATGAAATCCAAGAGTTGAGTGAGTACATGCAAGTTGGCACAAGAGAGAAAAGATAATGATGAGTTCCTTTTGATTTGATGTGATTATCCTTATGTGAAAATGTGATTTGGAGTCTTTATACTGATGCCATCACTTGCAGGAAAAGGCATCAACCAAGGATTTGAAATAACGCTGATGCAATCACCCGCAAGTGATGGTGTTTACCAAGGATGGAAATGTAAAAATTAGTGTGTAATGTGTCATGGGAAGTAAAGGGAATGCAAGACAAAATAAATGTGGTCATGAATAAGTAAGATGTCGAGAGGAATATGGAGGAAAATAAGAGGGTAAGAGAAAAATAAGAACATGAATAGGACCAAAAGTTACTCTCTCTCCATGTATCATCCCTAACCCAATGGTTACATGAATAACCATACCCCTATCTTGGAACGAGACCCTTAAGGCACCCATTCCCAAAAATAGATGCATTAACGACCTCTAGCCTGGAAATTGAATTTGTTAGTAACAAGTATGAAAATAGAAAGTATAAAAATTAGGTGTATACATATGCCCCAGTCGTTGATTATCGCATGTCACAATAGCAAAACATGGGGTATTCAACGGAAAGAATGATACATAACACCAAAATTGAAAGTAGATGCTAAAAGTAAATAAAGGACTAGCTAAAATGAAATATACCTACTAATGCATACCTAATAGTGTCGGTCATCTTGCCACGTACGGGCACAATCCATGTTGTTAGAACCACTGGAGAAGCAAAAATGAAAAGAAACATTAGAGGATCATTAGTAAAATAAGACATAAATCACCTAGTTAGGGCCCCTTGGGATGGCTTTTGAGATTTAGAATTTAGAGATAAAGGGTAAGACAATGTGGGGTTTTTGGCCTAAGAGCAGAATAGGGCGTCGTTTTCATGCAAATGTGCAACATGAAATTTTCATATTTTCAAGCATGAAAACGGACCCCAATGTCAATTTTTTTTATTATGAGTGTTCCCCAACACCCCTCCAATCCAGTCCATCCTCATACCGAGCCTATCCTAACCTATAAAATGATTCATATGTGTGTGTCACCCTTCCCCATAGGTGATTTAGGGAGAACAAATTCATTCAAGTACTTTTGAGGCGGTATCTCTCAAGGCGAATTTTCAAGCAGTCTTAGAAATGGCTATTTCTATCCTTTATAAGACTGGTGCACACCCTCTAGAGCTTGGTTGAAGGTCCAAATCCATGAAGGAGTGGTATTAAATAGGTAGGAACATTGTACATCTGGTTTTGGAAGATTTCGGGAAGTTTTAGAGGTTTTGGAACGAGTTCAGCGAAAGCGGGTTTTCAAAGGTGAAGGAGCTTACAACTCAAAAAGAACACTGCTCCATAAGGAATTGGAGGTCAAAAAAATATAAATGAAAATTTATTTCAATTCTATAAGTGATGTCGGTCCCAATTGTTTCACAAGGCATCTGAAATTTCTCCCATAGTCTACTTTTCGCATGCACAACCAACGATCCGAGAAAAATGAAAAATAAATTATGGGGTTTTAGGAAGAGTCGGGACATGAGACCCATTCCACTATTCTCAAAGTTATATTTCCATTAAAATTCATATAATGAAGTGAATGAAAATACCTTTGGATGCTCAAGTTACGCCTCCGACAAGCTTCCCTCCAAGGTATATTTGGGAGTTAGTCAAATTTCTGGGAGGACACATGTCTCTCCTAGGTTCAAAGCACAATTTCTTGGCCCAAATGTCCAAAACATTTGGGAAAATTGGGAAAAAACATTGTGCCCAAATCCATATTATCCTCCTGGACCTTCATGTGACCCCGACGGAGCTCAAACAAACAAGTTAAGCCCATGTGCACTATTCCTTAGAACCCCCTATCGTCGAATCTTGTTGTGCCACATGTCATCACCAGGTGAGAGAAAAAAAAATTTCACAAAATTTCACAACCCTTTATTACTGAGTTGGGATGAAAAATTCACAAGCTTATCCCTCAGTCTGGTCATCCATGTGACCTAGTATCCCCCATGTACTCTCTGCTTACTTTTTTCTCTCTCCTCAATCGGTCAATCTCACACTACCATTTGTCACAAGGATGGTGAGGATAATTTTGTGCACCATATGTCTCAAAAACTTGGGAAATAAGGGAATGAAAAATTGCACCCAAGCCATTGAAGAGTTAAAATTCATTTTTGCAAATTTGGTGTTGTTTCTTCCCCATGCATACAAGAATTTCACTGCTAGAAACACCATTCAATCTTCATTTCCATTGATTCCACCACAGCAATTCTTCATTGCACATCCATTACAATTTATTTATTTCTTCAATATCATCCAAACTAGTGCTTTTCAGTGCTACCATGTCCATTTTTCATCAGAAGCTCCCATGACCAAAAAACCATGAAATCTTCATATCTCATGATCGAGTAATTGAATGTTGTTGAAACTTTGGCCATATCTTCCTCTCCCATGCAACTTAAATATGAAAAACAAAAATACTAGATAGGTTCTAGATTATTTATGGCAACAAAATCAATATTTTCCCTCCATTCTTCTTCTTTAGTTTCCCATTGATCCGGAGAATGGTTGAAGCTAGAAATTTGAGCAAAACATCCAAAAATAAAACCCATCAAAAAGAAGAAAAAATTTCGTCAATCTGAGTTTGGAAATAATTTTTTCAAAAGGTCAGTGACTCCATTAATGGCTGCCATGGTAGCTCCATGCTTAAAGCTTGCGCTAGGAAAAAATTTCATTTTTATTTCCAAGAATGTTAATTGGCAAATCTCAATGAAATTTGGAACATAAGATCATGACGAAGAGCCGAATCTAAAAATATCATCCCCATTGCAAACCAAGGCCATTTTTGTCACTAACTAAAAATAGAATATCTTTTGATCCTCCACATGTTAAAAATAGTAAGTCTCCTTATTTGCAACTTTGGATCATCCGAGATTATTAGAAAACATGCAAAATGAAAGATAAGGAAAAAATGTTAAAAGGAGCGATAAACGAGATCGTACCAAGACAAGAAATCAGATGTTAATCAAACACCACACTCAATAAGATGAAATTAGTTCACCATAATAAATTTACATAAACCTTTGCAAACAAATGAGTATCAATATCATATATTACTATGGAACTCAATGAAATAAAATGATGATGGGCCTTACTTATATAGGCAAGGAATATCAATCTAATAACTAGTCAATGTCATAGATCAAGTCATAAATCAAGGAAAGAACTAGTCATCAATGAACTAGTCAATACCATAGAGTTAGGAAAGAACTTGTCATCAAAGATCTAGTCAATACCATAGATAAAGGAAAGAACTATACCTAACAACTAGATAATATCCCCTAATATCTAAATAAAATAAAATAAAGGATAAATATAATAAAGGTAAATCAAATACCTAGGTAAACATGAGCTAAGGTAAATACCTACTCTAAAATCCCTCGTCAAGTGAAGCTAGGGGCCCAAAATAAAAGTGGCATGTCCACAATACGAGTCCCGACAACCTGGGCTCGATCGGTACTCATGTACAATATATCCATGAATAAATATAGAGCCAAAAGTAGGAAAGAATCTAGAAGGAAAGATAAATAATAAGAAGGAATATGTTCTCATAAACACCCCCAAGAACAACTTCGAAACCCCAAGCATGCCACAACTCAAGGTAGTGAGGAGATGAAAAAGGATTCGTAAATATGTCCAAAACCTACTTGCTGAGTTGGAATGTACTCCAAGAAAATACCTCCATCTTGAATGTGCTTTGACAAATGATGTGTATGTGTATCTCAATATGCAGTCTGCTTTGGTGCTCAACGGGGTTGCGAGAAATGTAAATCACACTTTTTTGTCACACCAAATTACTGATCAAGTGAATCTATGGGAATCCAAACTTTGTCAATAAATGTCGAAGCCAAAGAATATGTTGACTCGTTGTAATTGTTGCCATGTACTCTACCTCTGAAGATGAAAGTGCAATAGCTTGTTGCTTTTTGCACGCTCAAGAAAGCGGAGAAGAACCAAGACAAAAATTATAGCCATAAATGGAACACATGTCATCAATATAATCTTCCCAATCTGAATCAGATATCCAACTGTATAACTAATTGAGTAGAACCCTTGGTGTAGTGTAGGCCAAAGTGGGAAGTGCCCTGTAAATAGTGCAAAATCCTTTTAGCAGCCTATCGGTGACTACTATGAGGAGAATGTGCAAACCGAGATATAAGCCCTACTACAAATGAAATATCAGGGCAAGTATGGGTCAAGTACATGATACTTCCAACCAACTACCTATATAATGTAGGATCACAAAGTGGAGTGGTACATGTGGAAGTAAGAGTAACCCCAAACTGAAAAGGAGATGGACTTGGCTTGCAATCAGCCATATCAAGTGCAAAAAAAGATCATGGGTGTACTTTTTCGACTCAAATGAATCCCTTAATCTGTTTGAGAAATATTCAATCAAGGAGATAATGTAATAACCCAAGATATGTCATGTCAAACTGCGTAGAAAGAGCCCTTTGAATAGTCTGAATGTGGGAAGAAGAATTGCTAGTAAGTAACATATCATCAACATACAAGACAAGTATCACAATATCCTCACCAACATATTGGATATATCTTTGTATGATTGGAGTGGAAATGAACAAAACCAGTAGATAGAAGAAAATAATCCATCTTCTCATACCAAGTTTGAGGGGCTTGTTTGAGACTGTAGAGAGACCTTTAGAGCCTAAAAACAAGAGAAGAATCCTAAAAAATCTAGTAGGTTACTCCATGTATATTTCCTCTTGTAAATATCCATGTAAGAAGGCACTCTTCACATCCATTTGGTATACAGGCCACCCCTGTGATGCAAAAATAGAAAGTACAAGGCATACAAAATCCATCTTAGCAATGGGTGTAAAAGTCTTAGAGTAATCAATACCTTCAACTTGTGAAAAACCCTTTGCAACAAGACGAGCCTTATACTTGTCAGCGAACCCATTAGCTGCGTATTTGGTTCATTATACCCACTTGATGACTAACCATCTTTCTTCCTTTAGGAAGAGATACCAAATCCTAAGTATGATTCTTCATCAAAGAAGAATAATCAACTCTTGTTACATCATCCCACTCATGTATCCACGAGTCTCGTGAAAATACTATGAATCCTCATAAACTTCGACACAAATGTCCAAAACCAATAAAATGTGTGTGATGATTCCTAGTGGGTGGAAGATCTTGTATGAAAGGTGTTTCCTCAGAAATTGTAGTACAATCCCACTTAGGCATAGTGACAACATTAGTGGGAATAGGATCCTTGTTGGCATCTATAACCTCCTCATCAACCTCCTCAAATAAAGGATCCTCAAGATGAGATAAAGAAGAATAAGTAGGCATGGAAGAAGATGAAGAATCATGAGGTGTGAAGTGCTCATCAAATTGAACATGTGTTCGAAAAATAACCTCATGAGTATTAGGATCTAAAAGTCAATAAGCTCTCATGTCCTCACAATACCCTACAAATATCAAGGGTTTTCTCTTCTTATCCAAGGCTTTCCTTTTCTTCTTTGGCACAAAGGCCCAAGAATGGCTCCCAAAGACTCGAAAAAATGAGACATTTGGCTTAGTTTTGGACCAAGCTTCCTCTAGAGTCAAATGCTCAAGTGCTCTGTGTGGTGTGTGATTTTGAATGTAGTTAGCACAATTAACTGCTTTTGCCCAAGTAGATAGGAGGTAAATCTCTATAATGCATCATGCAATTAGCCATTTCCTTTAAAGTTTGATTCTTTCGTTTCTACTAATCCATTATGTTTTGGAGTATGAGGAGCATAATTCTATTGAATGATGCCATGAGTTGCCAAAAATTTAGAAAAACTCATTGTTTAAGTACTCCTCCCCATTATTAGTGTGAATGTTCTTTATGTAACTAGAAGATTGTTTCTCGACCAAATCCTTGAAGACTTTGAAGTGTGAAAAAACATCACTTTTGTACTTGAGAAAATAAACCCAATTATGCCTTGAGAAATTATCAATAAAGGTAAGTGCATATTTAGCTCCATTGAAAGAGGGGGTAGGAAAAACCATCAAGTCACTATGCACAAGCTCAAGTGGTGAAGAATCTCTCTTGGACAAATTCTTAAGAAATGGATCTTGGTGTTATTTCCCTAATGCACATCCATGACAAACTCCCTCAAGATAAGAAACTCTAGGAAGACCATTAACCATACCATGAGTGCTCAACTCCTTCAAATATTTGTAATTGAGATGTCCAAATATCTCGTGCCAAATCTTACTTTCTTAATCTACATGAGAAAACAATCTTGTCCTTATAGAGGAAGTGTCATCAAAACCCTCAAAGTGATATAGTCTAAAACTATGATCAAAAATACCTTGAGCAACAAGTGAATGAGGCTCCAATAAAGTTTGTACTTCTGCCCCATGTGGTGTAAAATTCATTGTTTTTCCTTGACCAGAATGACAAATTTGATATACATAAAGCAAATTTGTAGTGATGTTAGGAACATACAATGCATCTTGGATATTGCCACCATCAAGGTGTATGTCACATTTTCCTTTAACATAAATAAAGGAAGAATATCCAACCTCAATTTTGAAAGTAGAACTCAAACCTAGAGATACAAAATCTTCCTTGGAAGAATTCATGTGATGAGAAGCACCAAAATCTATAACCCAACTATCTGCAAGTGGTGATTGAGATCTCCCAACAACATTAAGTGATTTTCCATGTTGATTAGAAGGAGGTGGAGTGGAGATATAAATTTTGTGTTTCTTGATTGCATCCTCTAAGGCTTGCATTCACTTATAACACCTATGTTCTTCATGACCAATACCACCACAAAAAGAGCATGAAATATGACTTATTCTTGTATTTAGAAGACTCCTTGGGTTTAGAGTTTTTTTCTTTGGGTTTAGGAGCACTTTGAGAAGGATAAGGGGTGGATTTGGTTTTAATGTTTGGTTTTCCCTTGCCCTTAGGATTAGATGCAACTAATGCCTTTTGATAGGTGGAAGACTCAAGGTTAGACAATTTGGATTCTTCCCTAGTAAGTCTTTCACAAAATATTTCTAAGTCGGGCATTTTGAAGGTTTCACCTAAGGCATCCATGCTAGAGAAAAGGTAGAAGAAAATATTTGGAATGGTCCTCTCAGCTTAGATAGAATTAAGTAAACACACTCTTCATCTTTCTTTTCTCTTCCACTCCCCTTGATTGTGTCAACAAATGCTTGAATTTGGTAAGATAGTTTATAATTGATGGAAAATCTTCGAGGATAAGAGAGGTGATCTCAATTTCAAAGCTGCATGGCTCTCCTGTAATCCACTTTACCAAATAAACCCTCAATTTCTCCCATATTTTGAAAGGAGAGTCACATTTTCCAAATGAAACAAAATACTATCACTTACATAAGTTCCTATCAAATCCATACATTTCACCATAAAAATGCAAGAACCAAGAAATGTAACAAGACCTCCAAAATTTTGGCACTTTATAATTATAGTGTGTTTCTCAAAATAAATAGTTCAACGGGAAAATCATGGAAAAGCAAGAACTTTTGCAAAAAAATGGCACTTAAATTCAAGTTTCCAATCAAAAGATACAAGCTTTACAAGTTTATACATTGTTATTTATTTTAGTTGTCACTAAAACAAAATAAAATGCTTTTTCCTTCACCACACAAATAAAATGAAAGGGGGCTGGAGCTAAGCACCTACTAGTAGGAAAAATAATCTTTAAGCCCTCATATGACCATATCATAAATTACAAGTTTATTTATTTTAGTTGTCACTAAAACAAAATAAAATGCTTTTTCCTTCACCACGCAAATAAAATGAAAGGGGCTGGAGCTAAGCACCTACTAGTAGGAAAAACAATCTTTAAGCCCTCATATGACCATATCATATGACCGAGGCATCGTCAACCGAGGAGGATGAAGTGTGACATAAGGTTCATAATGTCATAATGAATCCAAATGAGTGATATGTCCAAAATTAGTAGGTCATGGTCCTACTTGCTAAAAATACAAAATCTTTATTTTTGGTGTAGAAAGTTTCATATGGCCTCGTCTTCACTCATATTTCCACTTTTTAAACTCTTCACATGGTTACAAAATGATCTCATAGCTCAAATAGATAAACAAAGCCTCCATAGTGGTCTTGGAAGCATCATCTTGAGTTTAGTTGTGTCTAGAAGCATGTGAGCATCGTATGGTGCAGCGGGTGGATTCATCATCATCTCTCAGTGAGCCTAGTGATTTGAGCATGGTGAATTGGTTTGAGATCAATGAATTGATTTGATCTTGGTGAGCTAGGAATGAGCTAGGAAAGAGCTTTCATATTTTAGAGCAATAAAGGCCAAGGTTGCAATCTTGCAGTATAGTGTGTAAAACAGGAATATGAGTAACAACAATTGTGAAATCCTAAGAAATAAAAGGGTAACTCTCACTCTCATTGTGAGATCAAGAATGTACCATCATGAGTGACATTCATGTTCATCTCAAACTCACATTATGGAGTCTCTAATCAGTGTTTCTAAACACTCATTTCAAAAGTCCAGGTATCAGGCCTTTGTGGAAAAGGAGGAGATTGTGATCATCATCTGCAAGTTCTTCATCACAGGGAGATTCTTCATTAAATGTGATAACCTCTCCCTTCTTCTCTCTTTCCCCCTCTTCTTTCTCTCCCTTTCTAATTCTTCATTGGGCATAATCATTGTATTTTGTCCTATTCACTTAAGTGACATATTTTTGAATTGTAAAAGTATTTTCTCAAAATTATAAGAGAAATAATTAATTTGTCTTTTCTAATGGTAAATGAAAGGTCACAAGTGGAATAGGAATACGAAGATTCAAGTGGGGGTAGGTAAAGCATTAATTCACATTGATATAAATTGGGATGGCTTCTCCATTCCAAAGGATCCTAAAAATGTTAGATTGTGATAACATATATGTTGTAGCAATTGTGGATTGTGGTTATTGGACTTTGTGTCATCAATGTACATGATATAAAAGCTACACTTCTTCCATTCTTATTTTCCTATGTTTCCTTTTTTCTCTCTTATATGCACTTTGTAAGCATGGTGATTATAGAGAGCTTTGTATATTCGATGAACGAGCCTTAGAGAACTGTGTGTCCATGTGGGTTTTTTTTGACTCACTAATAGCTTCATTGTTACTTTCTTCTATATTAAATGTTGAATTACTTTGGTTCTTGGGTGTGAAATCTTCAATTTGCCTACTCAATGAAGTAACCTTCCTTTCCTAATTTATCTCCTTTCCCCTAATTACTTTTATTTCCTCCCTTGTACCCGTCTACAAGCACTTTGCCACATGTTCGGTGGAGTGTCCTTGTGTTATCTCCATCCTATTTGGCCAACCCACAAAATTTAGTTTAGAATTAGATTAGTCACTTTCAATAATGGGATATGTGCCATTCAATGCGAGGGCATAACCCGTGGATTTGTTGGTGGAGACAACTGATTTTCTAACTAACAAATTTTCTCACGAACATTTTTGGTGACTCCACTTGGGAGAGATTTTCCCAAGTGCACCCAAAAATACAATAAATATATATATATATATATATATATTCAAAAAACAAAAAAATCATATTTCAAAGAAGAAGAATTTTTTAAGGCGAATCTATCAAGGAACAAATCCATGTCGCGTTCGTTTACACACACAATGAATTTTTTTCTAGATTTGAGTGAATTACCAATGAGTGATAGTGAAGAAGAAGAATAATATGGTTACCAAGAAATGTAGATTGTTAATCAACCATGGTTCTAGACCAATTCTTGCAAGGAGGAGAATTCAACAACTATAAAAGGGTCTCCTAATTCAAGCAATAATTTGTAATCAGACAAAGGAAAGAAAAAGTAACTTGTTGATGAATAATAAGGTAAGGAATGATTGAAAAGGGAACAAATAAGATACAATATGTTGTGTGAAGCCCAATAATTAAAAAAAATATGAAGGTAATACTCTCAATCGTGGTATGCGACTAAATGAAAATCTTGGAGCCATGTTTTCATCACCCTCCATTGGGATGATTTCCTTGCATATAGAAATGATGAAATGACATCCTTAAAGATTGTGTATGTGCAAAGAATTTCAATCACCATACAAGGAAATTCTGATCCTCAAATCTACCTTGAAATTTTGAAATATGTTGAAGCCTTGCAAGAGATGTACGAACAACTTGAAGCACTCCCTAGAAAATAATAAGAAGAAGAGATTTTTCCTATGGAGGAAGATCTCGATGATTGTCCACACTACAAGGTGTCTATCCCTATAAGATTATTCGATACTTCCGAGTAATTTATCATCCTTGAACCCTCCATTGAAAATCAAAGAAACACCTTTGAAGATGATGAAAAATACATGGAGGTGGAACCACCATTCATCAACTCATTCTAGTTGGAGGCACATCTGTCGATGGGATGATGAATTCAAGAGAGGAAGATTCTTGTTGCACAAAAGATAAAATTATTTCGAGGACTCCACCAACAATGAAGAAGTACAAGAAATCCATCCTTCACCTTGGACCCAAGATGATGAATGCAAGGTATTCATGGATAATTTTATTTCCAATTTTTACTTTTCAAGTGATGATGAAATGATTAATGATGGAATGGAGATATGTGTAGAGTCAATTTCCACCCGACCCCTCGATTCAATCATGGATGACCAAATGGAAGATGCTAATTTATTTTTGAATCCGAGGAGAATGAATAATTCAAGCATAACCTCTTTGAAGAATCAGATCCATCATTCTCACCTAAGGATCATTATGTTGATCATCACAATGAGATTGAAATATTTAATTTTCTATATGAATAAGAGGATTCAATAGTGGATGATCAAGATATGGAGTTGAAAATTAGTCCCATATTGTTTCCCCACATTGGTTCTATGATTCCCATCAAGGGGATGATGAAATGGATTTTGAGCTTGAAGGAGTTCCCTTCCCATGAAGTATGGACCTCTTCTCCTTATTAGAAGGTGTTGTGAAACAATTATTTCCATGCCTACGAGAAGGTGAGACTTGGGTGATAGAAAGCATAGAGAAGGTGAAAAAGGATGTTTAAAATGAATCATGGGAACTTCTACAATATTTTCAACCATCTCACGGAGGCACAACACCAATATTATTCCCATAAGGAAAAAGATGAGTATATGGCAAGCTCAGAAGAGTTATCTATGCAAGACTTCTTGAAGGCTGTGGAAGAAATTAAAGACCCCCAACTTAGTCTTGAGTTCCTAACTCAGGCTATGGAAATTCAAGATAGGTATGAATCAATTTTTCTTCTCTTTTTGATACACCAATGTTTGATGCTGAGATGGAACAAATGGTTGAGTTTGATGTCTTCCCCAACTCCTTGGTCGATGAGAGGGAATGTGAAGATATGTCTTTCTCTTTCATACTTTGTGAAGAATATCATAAGCGCAAGATAAGGAAGGTTCTTGAATCTTATATGAATATCCTCAATCTTGAATACATCTCCATCATGGAGGATGATAGTGAGAAAAATGTTGAGCTGATTTGCATTGAAGAAAGTTGTTCGAGAGAAAAGTGAAAATTTGTGAGTGTCTCATGAATGTATTCAAGATCAACTTATTCTCACCACCATTGGATTTCCTACCAATTCAGAACAAGAATACGCACTACAATATTCACTCAAGGGTGAAGAATTATTCTATGACCAAGTCAAGGATTGTAGTTTTGAGTATGATGCCAAGACCAATTTTGAATGGATGGATATCGACCAAGATGGTTCTAAACAATGAAGCAAGGATGTGCATGACTCTTGTGAAGGAATTAAAAATCAGATTGAGCTCACCATTTCCCAAGCCCCAATTTTTCTTGAACATACTTCCATGCTGCAACAATTTCTCAAGGATGATGAAGACATTTGGCCCAGTGATGTAACCTCTATTCTTGAAAACAATTTTTGAAGAAACAAAGTGAGAGGTTTAGATAAGCTATTAAATGGGAAGAAAATAAGTTTTTATCACTCCTCCTGTGTACCTTGCTAATTCAAAATATGTCTCCATATTTTATTTCCAAAATGAATAATGTTTCCATGACAAGATCAATTTTCCTACTCTTGAAGACATGGGGGAACGATATCTCATGACCGCAAGACATCAAGAGGAAGCCTCGATATGCGAGATTTTGAGAAGATAACGAATCATTCATTAGATGTAAGAAATCTCAAAATGCAAAGTGTGAGTATGAAGATGGAATCTTGGTATGTCTTATTCTTTTTAAACCATGCAAAGTCATCACATGAGCATGGTATGATCAGATAACTAATTTTTACTTCAAAAGGTCAGGACTTCAACCCATTGTTTCACAATGGCATGTACTTTTCCCAACCCATTTTTGAGTATGTGTACATTATACATTATTTCCCTATATCTATAAATATCCCTCTCCTATAACATATTTTCCCTTTTCCATTTTGTGTGTTTCTACTTTTGATGTGTTTCCCTTCCGCATGTTTGTTTGTTTTTGTGTGTGTGTTTGGAAGAAATGAATCCATAAATCTCAATGGATAAGGCACCGGTCCACAAAGTAAATTGAGATTATATGATTCCTCATGCTATGTCCTTACTATACTCGATCCACAAAATTTCCCCAAGCTAGAGCCGCTTTTTTCAAGTAAATGTGCAATGTGAAAATTTCATATTTTCAAGCACGACAATGGACCCCTAATGTCAAATTTTTTGATTGTAAGCCTTCCATGACACCCCTCCAAGCCATTCCATCCTTGTATCGGGCATATCCTAACCTATAATATTATTCATGTGTGTGTCACCCTTCCCCGTGGGTGATTTAGGGAGAAAACAATCTTTCAAATACTTCGAGGCGATGTCTCTCAAGGTGGATTTTCAAGTAGGCTTAGAAATGGTTATTTATAGCCTTTATAATATTTGTGCACCCCTCTAGAGTTTTTTTGAAGGTCCAAATCAATCAAGGAGTGGTATTGAAGAGCTAGGAAAATTGTGCAACTGGTTTTGGAATATTTTGGGAATTTTTAGAGGTTTTGGAATGAGTTGATGAAAGTGGTTTTCAAGGGTGGAGGAGCTTACAACTTAAAAACATCATCTGAGCTTCAGGAAGTGATTATGGGAGCTCAGTAAGGAGTTGGAGGTCAAAAAAAATAATGGAAATTTTTTTCAATGCTCTAAGTGATGGTGGTACTAATTTTTCACAAGACATCATAAATTTCTCCCACATTACGCTTCTACGCATGCACAACCGGTGATTCCTATCAAAAATCCAATTTTTAAGGGGGTTAAATTAGAATAATGACATTATACCCATTCCATTATTCTCACAATTATCTTTCCATTCAAAATCATATAAGGAAGTGCATGAAAATACCTTCGGATGCTCAATTTATGCCTCCAAAAAACTTCTCTCTAAGTTATGCATTTGGGAGTTAGACAATTTTCTAGGTGGACACGTGTCACTTCTAGGTTTAAAGCACAATTTATTGTCCTAAATTTCCCAAACCTTTGGGAAAATTGGGACAAAAAATTTCACCCAACTCCATATTAGCCTCCTAGACCTTCATATGACCCCGACAGAGCTCAAACAAGCAAGTTAAGCCCATGTGCACCATTCCTCGGCGCCCTCGTCGAATCCCACTACACCACTTGTCATCACAAGGTGAGGGTGAATTTTTGTGCACCAAAAGAACCAACCCTTTGGGACGGTTGAGACACAAAAATATTCCCAAGCCTATCCTCGGTCTAGTCATCCATGCGACCTAGTGTCGGCCCCCTAGGTGCTCTCTCTGCTCACTTTCTCTCTCTCCTCCACTGGCCAATCTCACACTGCCACTTGTCATAAGGAGGGTGAGGCACATTTTTTTACACCATATGTCCCAAATACTTGGGACAAAAACTGCACCCAACCCATTGAAGAGTCAAAAATTCATTTTTACAAATTTGGTGTTACTTTTGTTGTTTCTTCCTTGTGTGTACAAGAACTTCACTTTGTAGAAACACCATTCAATATTAATTTCCATTGCTTCCACTATTATCCAAAATGACTCCTTGGTTATTTTGAAAAATTACATTCTCATTCTAGCTTTGAGGTTCTATATTGCAGGTTGCACGCACTTGATCGATTCTTTTGGCACGTTTTCTTGGCTCATGTTCCCCGTGCACCCTTGCACGTTCCTTTCCCATGATTCTCATATTTTCCTTCTCTATTCTTTTTATGTTCCATTTTCCCTCATGCCATATTTCTATACATTTGCTTTCCTTCCAACAAACTCTGCATCCACGTGCACGCACCTTGGACCTACTTCCCAAAATTAGCTAAGTCCATGGCATCCTCGTGCGCCATCTTCCTTGCTTCCGCATATCATTTTGTAATGATTATGCCTCTTCCATATGTTCCTTCGGCAGTGTTTCTTTCATTTTCTCTACGCACATCACTTATGTGTGCCTCCTTCTACTTTCTTCTTCCATGCTTCTTTCCTCTGCGTGATTCTCCTACGCCTTCTTTTGCACCAGTTCATGTGCCACGTGGAATTTCAGACATTAAATGTATCACATGCAACCTATCAAAGCGCATCAATAGGGTACCAAATCCTTGTAACCAACCGATTGCTTGACACATGGCATAAATGAAAAAATAGATGAACAATTAGCGATTCCTTTAATTAATCAATGTGTGCTGCATGGCTTGCATGTCCAATTTTCACTTCAGACCTTCGAGATCAACATAATTTTGTTGCAAGACTCTAACACACATGCACTGGTCTCATTAAAAAAAATTGACGTGGGTTACACTTCAAATCACTCAAATTCAAATTTTAGTGGGATTTGATAGGTGAGAAGATGGAAAACATCTCTCATGCCATTAATACGGGATTTGATTACTCCAACCACCCAATTTGATTAAGATATCACCCATTTCCTTCTCCTACCGCCAAACAAGACATTTAGAAGTACATTTGACAGATTTTTAGGTGGAATTGTAGGTATTCATTGCTAGTTGTTAATGTTTGAGTTTTCAAATTGGATTTTCCCTCTTTCTCCTCCTCCTCTCATCCATTTATCTATAAATGTAAGAGCATTTCTCATTGAAAAGGGTTGGATTATTTTAGTTTTTATAGGCATTGCCTTACATTTTTGAGTTACTGATCCTTCAAATCTGGTCCGTGCAAGTGGATATCGGCATCGAGATGCCATTGTAATCAATTGTACATTTATGAAAGTAATAGAAGCATTGTTTTGTGGCCATCTTATGCCTTAGTTTTTTTTTGTTCTTCCTTTTTTCCTCTCCTTCACATTGTGTGTATGTTGTGATTTCTCACATCCATTACATCTCCTTTTCGAGTGTGATTCATGAAAATGACATTGTAATTATGTCTTTGGTATGTGTTATGCTTGTCTACAGCCTTGCCTAGTGCATTTTCCATCATTCTCGCTCAAGGCTTCTCATGTTCACCTCCTTTTATTTTTGGTGTTATCACCTCCCTTAGTTTTAGTTTTCCCTTTTTCATATCCTTCTATCCCTAGTCCCTTAGCATGTTTAGCTTAGGATTTCCATTTCAGCATTAGGATTACGAGTAGTAGTAGAAATAAGCATAGGAATCGGCCTTCTCTAGTTTCTCTCAAGTGAGTAAGGTCCCCATGACTTGGAGACAGTCCCATTGTTGACTCAACGACTCAGTTCTTTCATATATGAGACACGGGTGCAAGTTAGACTCCTAACATCCATCACGTCAATTCTTCATTGAAATCCATACCAATTGCTTCATTACCGTAATATCATCTAAACCAATTCTTTTCCATTCTGCTACCATGTCCACTTTTCATCGAAGCTCCGTAACAAAAAACCATGAAATATTCATATCTCATGATCGAGTAATCGAATGTTGTTGAAACTTTGGCCATCTCTTTATCTCTCGTGCCTTCAAGATGAAAAAAAAATACCAAAGAGGTTACAAATTATTAATGGCGAGAAAAACTCAAAAATTTCCCTTCATTCTTCTTCTTTAGTTTCCCGGTGATCTGGAAAATGGCTGAAGCTAGAAATTTGAGTAAAACATCCAAATAAAAAACCCATCACAAAGAAACATTTTTTTGTCAATATGATGTAGGAAATAATATTGTCAAAATATTGGTGACTCCATTCATAGTTTCCATGATATCTCTATGCATGAAGCTGCGCACCAGGAAAAATTCATTTTTGTTTCAAGCGTGTCATTTGGAAAATCTCACTTTGAAATTTGGAGCATGAGATCGTGACAAAGAGCCGAATCTAAAAATGTCATCCTTATCACAAACCAAGGTTGTTTTTATCACTTACTAAAAATAACATATTCTATGTTCCTCCACAAGCTAAAAATATTTTCCTTGATTTGTAACTTTGGATTACGTGTGAGTCATAAAACATGCAAAATGAAAGGCAAGGCAAAAATGTCAATTTTCCCAAAATAACAGGTCAGGGAAAAATAACCTTCTAAAAATAGAAAGTTTCTAAAATATACCAATGCAACATAAAATGAGGAGGATGAAGTGTTCGGAAGGTTCGGAAGGTTGTATTGAAGCCAAATGGGTGATATGTACCAAAATAGGAGGTCACAATCCTACCTGCTAAAAATAGAAAATCTCTTTTTTAGGTGTAGAAAGATGCAGATGGCCTCGTATTCACTCATCCTTACACCTTTTGAACTCTTCACATGGTTAAAAATAAATATCATAAATCAAACAAATAAATGAATCATCTATAGTGGTCTTAAAATCATCATTTTGAGTTTAACCATCTTTAGAAGCATGACAAAGCATCATGGTGCAGCGGGTGGATTCATCATAATCTCTCAAAGTGAGATGGGTGATATTAGCTTGGTGAATTCATTTCAGCTCGGTGAGATTGGAATGAACTAGGAAAGAGCTCTCATTTTTAGAGTAATAAAGGCCGAGGTTGTAATATTTCAGTATAGTGTGCAAAACAGGAATGCAAGTAAAAACAATGGTGAAATCCTAAGAAATGAGAGAGTGACTATCACTCTCATTGTGAGATCAGGAATGTACCATCATGGGTTAGATTCATGTTCATCTCGAGCTGACATTAGGGAGTCTCTAAGAAGTGTTTCCAAACACTCATTTTGGAAATCCATGGTATCCAGGCACCATGTAAAAGGAGGAGATTGTGATCATCATCGCAAGTTCTTCATTGCATGGAGCTTCTTCATTGGATGTGACAACCTCTCCCTTCTTCTCTCTTTCTCCCTCTTATTTCTCTCCCATTTCTAATTCTTCATTGGGCATAATCATTGTATTTTGTCCTATTCACTTAAGTGACATATTTTTAATTGTAAAATTGTTTTCTCAAAATTATAAGAGAAATACTTAATTTTTCTTTTCTAATGGTAAATGAAAGGTCACATTTGGAATAGGAATACAAAGAGTCATGTGGGGTCTAGGAAAAGATTCAATTCACATTGTTATAAATTGGGATGGCTTCTCCATTCCAAATGATCCTGAAAATGTTAGATTGTGATAGCATATATGTTGTAGCAATTGTGGATTGTGGTTTTGGACTTTGTTTCATCAATGTACATGAAATAAAAGCTACATTTCTTCCATTCTCATTTTCTTATGTTTCCTCTTTTCCCTCTTATATGTAATTTATAAGCATGGTGATTAAAGAGAGATTTTTATCTTCGATGAACGTGCCTCGAGAAGCTGTGTATCTATGTGGGTTTTGTTTGTCTCACTAATAACTTCATTATTACTTTCTTCTATATTGAATGTTGAATTACTCTGAATTCTTCGGGTGTGAACTGTAATTAGCCTACTCATGGAAGTAACCTTCCTTTCTGATTTCTCTCCTTTCCCTCTCATTGTGATTTCCTCACTTGTAACCCATACAAGAAATTTTCCATATATTCGATGGAGTGTCCCTATGTGATCTCCAACCTATTTGGCCAACCCACAAAATTTATTTTAGGATTATATTAGTCACATTCAATAATGGTAGTTACACCATTCAATATGGAGGGTGTAGCCCGTGAATTTTGGTGAAGACACTGATTTTCCTAATCAATTTTTTTCTCACCAATAGGTGTGTAATATGTCAAAATGAATGGAATAATATCATGATCCCAATGCAAATTCTGGTGTATGTTTTGGACATTGCGAGATAAAATGAAGGGTATTCAAATATTGAGGTCAATCCGAATTTGAATAGAAATTTGGGACTTATATAGGATTTTTGATTTTATTTTCTTATTAATATTTTTGGAATTAAGAGAACTGAGCTCTGGAATTCCAAATTTGGAGATTAACGTGACAAGATGGCATGAGTACGAGGAGGAGGAAGAGACCAACAAGGAGGAGCATGTGGTGGTGCTCGACCACGGGTAAGTCATTTCATTTAATTCCGCTAGGTGGATTAAGGGAAATTTGGTATTTTTAGAAATGTGAAGGTATTAGGGCATCATTTTGAGTCAAAATTGCATCATTAGAAAGGGTAGGACAAAATACAAGTGGGTTTGGGAGGATTTTATTTTAGTTTTTTCATTTTGTATATGTTTGCATTTAAAATTTTAAAAGTTGTGGTCATACGTACTTAGATGCCATCGGCCCCCCTTAAAAATAGGGCCTATGGCATTGAGATTATGTAGAATTTTTGACGGGGGTTGAAGGCATATGTGAGATGGCCGATGACATAGGATATATTATAAAAACATGTATATTTTTATGATTTTGGATATTACATTGATTTTTGATGAATATAATTCCTAGAATTTATTGATTTTGAATGCTAGAAAGATCGGAGGATCTACCTATGGTGAGTGGTTGACATAATGTGGATTAATGACATGATTACAACATTGAAAAATGTAGAGATAACACAACTACCAAGATGGGGATTTGGGGGCATCATGTAGATGCCCTGGATACCATTGAGTCTATATTTACTACAGATGTCTTTGACTATATGGGAGCCTCAGGCCAACACCTTTCGGTGGTGAGTAGGAAACACAGTGGAGATGATTGTGACACTTTAGGATGTGCATGGGATATTAGCCTTCTCGATAGAGGGATATTACATGTATTATAATCTCTAGATGGATATTTTAGAGAGATCCTTGGCTGTATGGGCCATAGTAAGTGAGTTGTATGATGAGGGGATACTTAGCGTTAGACATAGCATGGTGCATGGACTACAAAGATTCCAGCTATCTAGAAGGTGGTGATGGGAATTACCATGGCACGCATATTGTGTCACAAGGAAGATGGTATCATTCTATTGTATTTTTTGTTGTATGCAGAGATGTGATCAAGCATGATGTTTTATTTAGTTGGGGGACCACTATATGGGTACAGTTGGTGCATGATCTTTACATGGTCCAAACAAAGGACAAATAGGACCGTAGGTCCCATGATATTATTGAAAACATGGATATATGAGAGATCACTAATATACGAGGCCCATAGGGATGTCATTTTAATTGGTAGTATATGCCCGAGATTACTCCAATGATCGCGTGGACCAACAGTGATAGCACTTTAAGAGTATTAACCACTATGGCGAGGTACATCAAGATGAGATTGTATGGGAGCCTTACATAAGGAATGTTGATCAATGGGCTAGTTGGCCTAGTGCAAAGGAATTAAGAGGTAGTTGAGGAGGTTATAGGAAAATACTTGCATTGGGTATAGACCCATCCTATGGACGGGGTACCCAGACAATTTGGACAACCAAATCCTTTCGTGGTACCACCACTACTATCCTATAGGAAGCAACATGTGAGGAAGGGTGTGAGCGTAGTGGATAAAGTACCAATGTTGTGGCCCTAGAGAGTATGGGTTGCATGTAGAAAAGGCTAGAGGTAGAGATGGAGGGTGTGGAAACTCAAGACCCACGAGATATTATTGCAATGGAGAGCTCAAATGAGGGATATGATGGAGGACATGACGACTGGACTCACAGTGGGTGATATAGGCATATTTGGTCCTAACACCGAGAGAAGAGACAACTAGGGCCATGGCTAAGAGAGAACAAGATGCGGTGACTAGGAGGTGGTTACCTGACACCATTGGGGATGGAGATGGCCCTACATCAACAAGATAGACCTAGGACTGATGCAAAGGAGAAGGGCATAATATGTCAAATGAAGATCTCATTGATATGACAAAGTGAAGCAATATTGGGTAGCCCAAGAGATGGTGAGAATTTCATCAAGAGAGACCAAAAGCTAGGTATGAATGGTGACAATTTTATTTAGGCATGTAGATGGTCATATTTTATGTTTATATCACGAGTTGTATTGAATATTGAATTTTGGGTTTTACAAAGCAGACGATAGAGGAGTGAAAGTTCTTGATAGAGAGTGCACACCATGAGATCATGGACCTCAATTTATTAGATATTTAGGATACCTCAATCATGGCAGACTCCATAGTGCCATCGTTGGTCAAGAGTCAGTGGGAGCATTTCAGTTGGTTGGGGAGGTTGTTGGGAAACTATGAATATGGAGAGATGTGTAGACATTGGAAAACACCTGCAACATAGACATGATGTTTGAGAGATTATTCCGATCCACAAGGGTTCCTTGGTTCGGGAGTAGCATGCGTGCCTTTCGGATGCTAAGAGCACTTTGTGGGGAGGATCACAAGGCTAGAGGCATAGTTGGTGAGAGCATAGGGAGAGGCCTCAGAGCATGATCTAGGGTGGAGTCTCTAGCTCACATAGCTCGAGCATATAATGCAACACCTTCGGCACAAAGCATCCAAAGACCCCCTTGAGGGGGTGAGGATGCTTGAGCCACCTAGATATTGATGATGTACTATGATGGACCATGATTGTATTTTTCAATGTATTAAATTGATTTGATATATATATATATGATGATTATTATTTCGATGATGATGGTGTAGATGCTTTACTTATATCTTTCCTTTATTTTCTCGTGTTTGTATTTGGTAATACTCATGATACTTTAGGAAGAAGGATAATGAGTTTAGGCAAAAAAAGATAGTAAAAAGGAAAATAAATCCAAGTGAGGTCAAATAACTAAGTGAGGATGCACAAGACAATGATGATTCACTAGGAAAGTCTAGGGTGAATTGAAGAAAAATAAGAGGAATCAAGACCACAACATTCCAACAATAGGAAATGTTAGGGTAAAAGGGGATTGATGATAAACCTAAGTGGGGCAAAGATCCCAAGCAAGGATAGGAGAGTTTCAAGATGTGTGTAAAACCCAAGGGGGCCCGAGAGCCCAAGGAAAGCAAGATCTCATGCCAAATATGAAATCAAGGTGGTTCTAATGAATATGCTTAGCCATGAGGGCAAATCGATGTAGAGTATCGTTGATGATGTTGTCTACTTGGCAAAGCTTAAGATTAGGGGTTTCATTAATTTCATCATGAAATTACATGGTCACGACCCCTCCCTATCAAAGGATTTTGGAAAATCTTGGAAAGAGGGAAAGTTTGAGGTTAAAGGTATGGAAATTGAGGTTTCAAAGTCCACCATTGCCCTTGACGAAGATGAAAATGGACGGGCTCAAAATTTTAAGGACGAGAACCCGTGAGAGAGCATGAAATTTATTTTTTTCTTCATGGGTAAGGAAAGGTGCTCTTTCTTTACTGATGGTATTTCTAAGTCATGTATCCCGGGAATATGGAGATTTTTTCCTTCAAATCATGAAGTATATAACTCTGGAAGGAAAATACCAAAAATATATACCCACCATATGACCCTTCTGAATATGTTCCGCCATAAGGTCATGGTGAGCATCCCTTTCTTTATGTTTATTTCTTTGACAAATTCTTTGATGGATTTCCAGCAGGAGAAGGCAAAGATGCCTTTGCATGAAGGGCTCATCCTTCTGTTGTTTGAAAATGGGAAACCTATTGGAAGAATTCTTCTTGTGAAATTCCTTACTAAGATGAAGACTAGGAAATGTAAAAATCGGGGAGGATTACAGTAAAGAGAAGAGTGAGGAAGGTCATGGTGAAGTGAGCACCTTGAGAAAGAGGGATTGGGATGGTAATTTTAAGGGTTTCAAGGATTGGAGTAGAAAGGTTCAATACTTAGAGGGTGTGCTTTAGGAGATGGAGGAAACCAATGTTGGTCAAAGGGAAACTATGTTGGATGTCATTAATGCTTCTAAGCAAATTGTCTTTGCCTAGGTGAAGTCCAAACAGAAGGTTCTAGAGATGGAGTATTAGGTCAAAAAGTTGAGTGATAGGTTGGAAGGGATGGAGGAAGGCACTAAAAGGAGGAATTTCAATTTTTGCATCAGTAGTTCTGAGGATGAGCTAGAGGAAGACATAAATGTCAAGGGTGCTAAGGGTGTCGAGATCAAAGGTAGTCATGTTGGTAGCAGTGAAGGTTCTCCTAAAAATTAGCTAGGTTTTTGAGTCATTGAACTGTTGGCATAATTTTGGTGAACTTCTATAGTTTTTATGGTTTAGGGTTAGTTTTCACTCTTTTACTCTCTTTGGTTTAAAGTCTTGATCTTCATTATAAGAGTTAAGCATGTTTAACTCCTTTTGTGGACTTTTCTATTTCTTTCTTTCTCGTTGGTTTTTGTTCCTCATTTTGTAAGGCCCCTAGGAGCCGATCCTGTTTTTACCTTATCTAATAAAAATGTTATCTACTTGGCTCATAGTGTGACTTCAGGCATGAGTCATGAGGTCCTTGATAGCATGTTGTGTAATAGATATATGTCGATGGACTTCAGATTGCGTGGAAAAAAAGTGTCATTTATTTTTTTCCTTCAACCGAGAGAGGATGCCATGTTGAATTTCATTAAGGGCGGGATGGGGCTTAGGGAAAGGTGGAGGCCCTATGTAGGTTGTGATCTAGGTGGTCTAGGGGAAGGTGGGCAGCTCC
The DNA here is from genome assembly GCA_018340775.1 of Taxus wallichiana var. yunnanensis. Taxonomy (NCBI): domain Eukaryota; kingdom Viridiplantae; phylum Streptophyta; class Pinopsida; order Cupressales; family Taxaceae; genus Taxus; species Taxus wallichiana. The sequence continues at coordinate 373,335,276 of CM031235.1, forward strand.
AAGAGGATTCGTTTCTACATTTTTTTCCACATGAAGAGGACTCAATAATTGGGTACCTACCACACATAACCAAATATTCTATGACATTATGCGGCGGTATCCATGGTGTGAAAAATACAATGGGGCTGAGGTAGAAGTCCATGTATCCTTCCAAGATTGATCTCTCCTAACCTCATCTTTGATATTTTTAATGTGTTATCTATAAGTTCTATAATCGAGATACATCATAACCCTTGAGCCTCATGCCATGTACAATATGTCTCTTCCCTAGATGGACAAGGATCCATGAGAGGTAAGGGAGGATATGAGTGACTGATATGGGTTGGCATGGATGATGTAAGTACATCTAGAAATTTTCCATCCATGAGGTCATCAGTTTTATAGTAAAAACTTGGTATACGATCCCCTTCATTTATATGAGGAGGTATACCATGTGTTCGAGTAATGGAATCATGAGGGATGGTGGTGAGGCTGACGAAGTTGTTTAAGGCTCGGTACCAATTTGCTAGGAGGAGGCTCAACTAAATTTGAAGAGTCTTATTATATATAGAATTACATTCACATCATGAGTGAGCATGCTTTGGAGGGTGTTTTAGTAATGTCAAGACTTTTATGTCCCAAATTCGGGCATAACTTACCAAATGGGGATCGTCAAAGAATAACCATCATCGTAGTTAGGATTATTTGTGTCTATTACACAGGAATCAACTGTAGTTTCTAGTCAAACCTTTTATTTTGGTGAATGTTGAGGTGTACATGAAATGGTGATGTGGATATATGGATCTTGTGAGGTCGCAAGCTAGGAGGAAGTTATAATACGAAAAGATTAGGTAGATCATATGTATTAATCCTAATAGTAGTCTCATCGAGCTTGTCATTTTTAGAATCCAAAAGATTGGGATGCATGCGCGTAACCAATTATGGATGACCCGCATTGCCACGGAGAGACTCAATAGGATAGTTAAAGAATTGATATTCATGAGAATGGGATGGGAGATAGTTCTTAAAGGGTTGGGAATTTATAAGTCTCCTTTTGTTGTAGAGTGTCATAATTCCAAGGATTAGGATCACCTTGGATCTTATAGATTTCCCCTTGATGTGCAAACTTGACACATTGGTACATAGAAGAGGTGACCACACACATACGGTGGGTCCAAGATCAACCGAGGAGGATATTATAAGATAGGGGGAAGTTGAAGACCATGAATTTCACATGTATAATCCTAGGAGGGATAGTGATAAGCAGCCAAGTGTAACCCATGAGAGGCATCTATCGGTGATCATACCCCGAAAAATGGTACATGTGGTTTTGAGGTTGTCAATTGAGTAACCAAGGGCTTTGATGAAGTCTAAAGAGGCCACAAAAGTGTTGGAACCTTTGTCAATGAGGGCATTCTTGATTGTGTTTTGACCAATTTGTATAGAGATAAAAAAGTGGATGATCATCTACGTGAAGCAAGAGCTTGTCAGGAATCATGGTAGCTATGGAAAAATGAATGCAAGTTTGAACATAAGTGGTATGATCTATATAAATGGAAAGTTCCTCACATTGAAGGAGGGTGCTTTCTTCGAACTATACAATATAGGATATTGCCCCAAAGTAGGAGGGAAAGGAATGTTCATGTCAAACAACGCAGTTATAAGATGCTCACAATTATGAGGTAAAATGTGTTTGAGTTATAAAAAGGGGATTGGACCAGGAATTTGAGACAGTGCTTCTAAAGGATCCCACTCATTGTGGCTGGTCTGAGTAGTAGGTGAGAGTTTTGAGGATCCTTATAAATAGGTTCGAAGGAGGGGGAATGATCAAAGATACTTCAAAAATTTATTTTTCTTATTCCCGACACCATTGGCCCAGACCAAAGGAGTGTGATTGGATAAACAATTTTAGACATCTTTGGCCCCTATGTGATCCTATCATATGGGCTAATGGCATCTGCAGGATATGAGGCCTTGTATTTGGGATTCTTCTTTTGAGAGATACAAGGGTAAATTACTATGTGATTTGATGTTACAATGATGGAAGGTATTCAAGTTCTATATATTCTATAACATGCCTCACATCATTTATGGCCACTTTTTCTTAGAAGGATAGTCGGGATTAACCACATTTTCTATGGTGTTTTCTATTTTTTTATAGCTTTCACCCACACCGTGTAGTTAGGCATAGGATCATAGAAAAATTTGAGTTCTTCATTAGCTTGATTGATGGCATTGTGATTATCCTTTTAATTTTCATCATCACGAGCCTTTTACCTTGATAAAACATTCTTTGATAATAACATCATGGTCAAATTGGGGACCTAAGAATAATTTGATGGTAAGTCATGCGAAGGAATGATAATTTTCATGAGAATGGACCCAATTAGCATGCCACCAACAAAATTTTTCTCATCATGTCATTGAGGGATAGGTCGAAAAGGATCAAATATCTAAGTAAATGGTTTATGCATACATTGTCTCAAGTCATCTTTGGTCAATGGATGATAATAAGTAGGTTAGTTCTTACCATTATTATATTTTTGATCAATGTTAAAGACATTCCTATTTGAAGAATCCATAAGAGGAAGGGTATATGAGACCCCATCATCTATGGTGTTCTTGTTCTTTGATTTTTGAAGGATTTGTATTTGTTTAGTTTCTTAATTCTTAGGAGGATCCTTCTCAAATTCCCTCTGAGATAATATTTTTGTTCGGATTGTTCAAAAGATTCATCTAGGGAAGTAGGAGAAATACCTAGCCTTATATTAAAGGCAAGGTTATAGGGCTCGAAGGAAGAGTTGGAATAAACTATCGTTTGGCATATTATTTTCTACTTTAGTAGATAGGGTTTTCCAATGCTTAATGAATGTTTGAGATGATTCATTTTTATGTTGTTGACAATTGATGAAAGCATTGATGTTGTTTTCAGGAAAATCATGATATTGAAACTCATTAACTAGGGTTATTACTAGGGATTCTAGCTCCACTATGGAGTTAGGGGGTAAAGTGTGATACCAGTCCAAGGCATCCCAGTAAGAGTCTTAGTTAAAATTTTAGTGGCATCATAAGAGTTTAATTTGATCCATTCTTTATAAATATTACTAAAGGCCTTAATGTGTAGAGTGGGATCGGTTGATCCATCATATGAAATAGAAGGGGAAATGCCTCCAATATCCATGCTAGCAATGTAGGGCACTAGAGGCTCTTGTTGGACTACCCACAAGACTTTGTTGTGAATGGGAGGTTGGGAAATAGGTTCCCATTAGGTCCATTAGGAAAGGGAGGGGGAATTGCACCCCAAATCTCACAGGTTAGGACGGTTGACCATTTGAACCATATTGGTTTGCATTTGGAGGAGTTGGTCTCATGTAGTGGTGGCTTGTTGTTGAATCATTTTTTCAATAAGTTGGAGGATAATATTATTGGGGTCATAGATAGAGGAATTTTTAGATGATTCTACCATATTATCCTTCTCATTATCCACCCTATTGTCAAGTTACTTAGATATAAAGTCAAGAAGGTGTTTATGGATTATTGACTCAGGTTCCCCCTTGTATTGAGGAAAATTATCAAGGAATTTCTAAATTTTAGGTGGAAGATCAGAGGTTTCTTCAATCTAAATCTCTTCCTCTTCATCACCTAATACATTGTTGTTGTGGGTTTTATACTTTTTCTTATTATCTCATATCACAGAATAGTCTGAATAGAAATGAAAACTAGATTCTGGGAGATTTGTTTCTAGAAATGACTATTCCTCATAGTTGGATAGCCCCAAGCTAAGATAATCCATGATGGAGTGTTTTTTTAGAAGCACAATGGACTGAGAGGGGGGGTGAATCAGTCCTTAAAAAAATGTACTTTATTAATTAAACCATATATGCATGAATTATATTTTCAATACAACATTCATAATCATGTGTGTTTATTAGGATATGCAACATCAATAATGAGATCATGAAACAAAGTACACAACACAAGAACAACATATGTAAGTGGGAAACCCTCATGGGGAAGAAAAACCATTTAATTTTTTTTATATTACACACAACAAAGTAACTTAGTGAAGCAATAACTTCACAAGGAGCACCAACCCATAATTTAGTGAAGCAACCACTCCACAAGGAGGATAAAACCCCCTAGTATGACCAAACACCAAATAATCCACATGAATATATTTGATCTCTGATAATTCTTTTTCCACAGCTGATGGAGATCACAATTTTAGCTCACAAACCCTAGCTCAAACACCAGGTCTTCAATTTCTCATAATCTTGCTCTTTCGCACTTGTCTTTGCTCTAAAAACATGAACACATACTATATAATATTCCTAAAACTTTCATTCTATTCATCTTCCTTAAAAACATTCTCTCATACCTTCAAAACACTTTCCTCTAGGTCGCACTTCTTCCCTCCAAGAGCACTAGTTCAAAAATGAACCCAAAACATCACTTTTATACATTTTTATTTCTTCCAACCCAAAGGAGGTCAGCCATACACATTTGGTTTTAAACATTAATCAATAATAACATCCCATAAATTTTTCACAATATATACAAGTGACCCATATGGGTCGGCCTAACAAAAACACACTTTCCATGCACCAAAAATCACCAAAACACATGCATTGGGATGCCAAAATTCTCCTCATTCCAAAACCATGATTATTAAAGATTCCATATTAATAAAAATTATTAATATATCATTTAAACATCAAAAATGGTCACAATTTATCTCAACCAATCAAATTATTTCATTTAATGGGCCCAGTGCACTTTGTAAATCTCAAAACAGTTGTTTCCTACACCCTTCAACACCCTGGAAACTTCATTATGCCACCAAATCACTTATAATAAACCAAAAATTCTATGTGACCACTCAATAGAAATTTAATAACCTTTATAACACTTATAATCAATTTATAAGCCTTGAATCAACCTCATGCTTAAACCATGACTACTTTTGTCTTCACCAGATCAACTTGCCAAAAACGTTGTTTGCAAAGGTTAGTGCATAAAAACATTTATACATATAATAAAGACCTAAAAATTAATTAATTTTATTCCAAATTAATCCCTATTAATATTAAATTTTATATCAAACATCACCAAATCCTTATCATATTTCAAACAACTCCAAAATTGTACCAAAACACATCATGTCCTACACTACCAAAAACATTTTTGTCCAAAGAATGACGTGGAAACCCTATCAAATAACCTCATAATGAGGAAAAACTTATATCAATGGAAATATATATGAATTATATTTCCAACTCATCTTTAATCATATTCAAACTCAACTTGTAGCTCAAGATATAGCCATTGTATCATGACGAGCACGCTTTTGAGGCCTCAAAGCGCCCTTTGACGAGTCAACCTGTATGGACCTCAAATGACCATGTAATTGCATGAAAATGTCTTGAAACATTCATTTACATCAATATCAAATCCACTAAATCATGCGCCATTATTTTTATGCTACTCCTTTGGACAACCTTGTCCCAAAACATTCTTCTTCAGAAATTGCCTGTTTGAGTGGGGCCCACTCATCACCATGACCTCAACCATACATTTCTGGAAATATAAGAGAGTCCTATACAACATAAAATCATAAATTTTTATGAACCAATAAAAAATGGGTCACTATACCTCTCTTTTTGCAAACTACTCCTAGCTAGGGTTTAACTAGGGTTTTAGACCACTTTATCTTCTTAACATTCATTCATAAAATCCTGATGATCAAACAAACTCATTATTTTTTGAAACCTTATAAACTCACCATATAATATTCCTTAAAATCCAAAATTTCCCATGAAAATCACACTATTCACAACGAGCATCTAAAGTTCAACTTCGATTTGAAATTCACTTGATTTTCACCTTATCTCACATATCTTGAAAATTTCCCATCATGGGAACCTGAAATTTTCTCAAAGCACTATAACACATGCCTCTAACATATCAAATAGTCATAATGTCAAATCCATACTTCAATATCTCTATTAAATAAGACTTACCTATGTTTATATGTTTTTTCCTCATTTGTAAAAGCTAGGTCAATGAAATAATGCAATAATTCATCATAAAACCTCTGAAAATGATCCAAACATACCTGATATGACATGATACACCTAAATTTTTCCTTCCATGAGCTCGTATGGCGCTAAACCACATTGTCACGCCTCTAAGTTGTTATACATGTTCCCAATGAGCACATGTAACATATTGAACCCGATTGTACCTATACCATGCCAGCGATGTGGGTGCACATGCATCCTTAAAACATGTTATCCATCATGTCAACATGATTCTAGATCATCCAAGAAGATCCTACTATCATGTTACATCTCATAGACACCTGTATAGGCTTATAAGAGCAAGTAATCCTCACCTTTGAATCTCACTTTACCAACACAAGCACATCCGAAACATCAAACATCATGTCATCATCATAAGACCATACTTTAAAATCCAATTTTTCATTAATGTGGTTTTGCATCAATGACAACACCTATTAGGACCACATGCCAACATGTTGATCTAACCGAGAAGAAACTCGAATAATAGACTATTGACACACAATCATCCCCTGAAAAAGGGTTTCACAGGGGTGAAGGCATCTATGATGAAGTTTCGATAGAACAAAAAGAATCGGTCCTACACAAAAAAATGACACAAGGGCCAATGGTTTCTAGGAAAATTTATTTTGAGGTTTTTACGAATTTTAAGGGCTGAAACAAGACAAAAATTAAAGATGAGTGCTTTTAACAATCTATGCTCGATCAAGAGGTGAAAAATAATATTCATGTCAAGTTCACCAAAGATTTATAACTTGAAAAAATTTGTCTAGACACTATGCACTCTTATCATCCATTCAACTAGGGTATCGAGGCAATGAGTAAGGGACACACCAAGACCGAACATAATGGATAGAATTAAAGGGGGTACAAGGACTGCTAAGATCACATATCTAAAGGGAAGTAACCCTTACACTAGGAAAACCTAAGGTTTCCAAGGCCCTAAGTCAAAGAAGAGGAAGGAACCCTATTAGGATATCGGCACTATGGGGGTAATGAAAGATAAAATAAACATGTAAAGTCTATGTTAACTAAAGTAAAGCATGTAACATGAAGTAAAGAACTAAAATACAATATGCTAACCTAGCATGTGTATAAAATAATATGATAAAAACAAGTTTGATGAGATATGGGATCCTAAATAGGTGGATAATAGAAACAAAGAGGCATGATTATTGAAGGAAGTTGTAGGGACGGATGAAGTAGGGGACAAAAACAAGGTTGATGTTGATTTCCCCTTGATCTATTTCAGCGACCTCAATCCATCCAAAGAAGTGGCTTCTAGCTCATTCACAAAGGACTTTCATTTTTCTAAGTTTTTACTATCATTGTGTCCTTTTTATTTTGTTTTCTCACTAATTTACAACTTGAATTTGTTTATTTTACTTTTTTGTCAAAAATATCACACTTACATGCATTTATATACACATTTTGATCAAACTATGGGTGTTTATTTCATGTTTTAGGTCTGAAGGTACCATTTTTGAAGCACTTAGTGAGATGGAAGTGATTTATATTTGGTTAGAAGGAGAAAAAAATTCATCAAAAATAGTATTTAGAGCACAAAATTAATATAAATCCACTAAACAACAATGTCATTGCTTTGTTCAATGACCTTACCTTTTTCGTTAGCGACTCGTATAGTGTTGGTGGCCTCAAGTCAATTGGTAGAGGAATATCTCATCATGGCAAAATCACCTTATCTAGGAGTGGCCTTACATACTTTTAACATCCTTAAGCTTATTAAGCAACCTCATTGTTTATCATCCTTTCCCGGTAAACATTGGCCTCTTTATGCTGTGTTAGTGGCCTTGCATGACAAGGAGAATGTTTTCTAATTTTCTCACTTTTTCATTGCTTAGACTTCATTTTTGAACTATTTGTGTTTTCAAACTGCTAATTTTTGGTGCATAGATTTCCATACTTGCTTTCCAAAGATAAATTACTCAAACAAACAAACCTATTAAACAAAAAGACCAAGTTGTGTGAGTATCATTTTTGTTATTTTACTTCATGCTTTGGTTGCTTTTTGCTTATGAAATTGCACTCCCTTTTTGTGACATAGAACTATTAGATTCATCATCTTACTAAACACGTAGGTCACTATATGGAGGTTAGAAATATTTCGTTAATCACGGCCTTAATCATTTATATTGGATTAACCTTGATTTAACCACTTTAACAAGGGTGTTTATTTCCCTTTGGCATCTTTTACTTCTTGATTTTCTTTGTATCCTAACTTTGTATGATATTTTCATGTGCCAAAATGTGATCTTAGAAATTAGAAACAATTTTGACACTTTTTCTATTTTATTAGGGTTTGGTGGTTAGGACGCCAATACCTAATCATTTGGACAAATCCCATGTGTTGGTGGGCTATATAAATTTGTGGGAATATCATTCATTTTTAGATAAGTAGGGTTTCAATTTTATGTGGATCCTATGAACTAAGGAGTGCATTTTTCTCCAATACTTGGGCCCTATCTTGGATCCCACAAGAAACAACTATCATTTTTACCAAGCTCCACTAAAACGGTTGGAGTGAAGGGGAGGGATTGAACCTTCAAACCACATCTTAGATAACATTTCCTAATTTCATGAAATTATGCATCACGTACTAAAAGGTATATTATTGAGAAAACCTTGGCAACTTATTCATCCTATTTAGATGGCCAAATCTTAGGGATAGGTGGTGATTTCTTTATTTCTCCAAAAAAATGTGTTTGTAAATAAATTTAACCAAAGAGTGGTACTTAGTCCAAAATCCTTGATTCACTAAAACTCATGAGGTGAAACTCTGTCTAAGTTAAGACCTTTGTTTTGATAAGAAAACAAAGTGAAACTCTTTCAGAGTTAGACCAAAGGTTTTTATAAATCAAACTTTGACTCATTAAAAAACTCGTGAGGCAAGACTTTGACTGGGATAGGGACCTTGTTTTGACAAGAAAATAAGGTGATGCTCCATCCAAGTTAGACCAAGTGTGTTCTTGCTAAATTTGTGGAATTAGTCCATATTTTTACTACATATATAAAAAAAAACAAAATGTTTTACTCGCCAACTTTAAAACTTGTTTTTACATCAAAACTTCACCAAAAAAACTTGGTCTGCGAGTTAAAACCTTGTTTTAGTGATAAAACAAGAAGAATCTCTATCTTAGTTAAGTTGCGTTTTTCATCGAACCATATTCTTTCATCCACATTTTTGGCTTCATTTCTCAAAGTTAAAAACATGAAACGATGCGAGAATTTAACCAACCATTTTTGACACTCACATTTGAAACTTGTTTTTCAAACTTGGTTGATTTTAATATTTGTGTTGTTGTGATTTCTTAGACAAAGTTACACATCCAAACTTAGGAAAAATAGTCATTTGCAGTCTTTACATTGCTGAAATTTCATAATTTTTGCTTTAAAATATTTATAACATTTACATCTTGGAAAATGCCTATTTATATTTGTTATGCTGCTAAAATTTCTTAAAGTTCCTTGGTAATCCTCATCAAACATCTTGAACTTGGAAAATCTCCACTTTACATCCATTACACTTCCCATTTTTGTTCAAATCACTTTTCAAAAATTCACACAAACATCCAAATATTTGTAAAACATTCATCTTACAATCGTTACGTTATTTTAATCAACTTAGGAATCCTCCAAATATAACACATATTTAATAAGAAAGTATTCATGACACCTATAACACGATTAGGGTACATAAAGCACAAACCTAATCATTTACTTTAGAACCCTCTAGAACCATCCTCCGATGAAAAGCATGAACTTTTTTATCACAATGGGGGTGAAGAAGAGATACCACATGACATATTTTCACATGATCTAACCCATGTAGAAATCTTTTTATTTCAAAATAAAGATCAAGTCTTATAGAGTTTAGTCAAATTAGGCACTAGACTACCCGTTAATTTTGATTCGAGTCTTTCTCACTAGTATGATTTGGGGGGAATAATGAGAAAATCCTCCTCCTTTCAATACTATTGAATACATATTATACCCTAAATGTGCCTCTACATTGGTACAACACGAGGGTCATGATGATGAATTTATGAAACCCAAGACTAAATATGGAAACCATATACCCTTTATTAGAATTAATCATGAAACCATAAGGGAGGGAAAAAATCCCCAACCTACACCACACAATGAAGACATGGTGATACAACAACAACTCGAAGTACTTAGTTTCCAATTGGCAACTTTATCTTCCCATGTCAATAGGGACACACATAGATCCACTCATACGGAAAAACCCAAGGTGATATATTCCACACATTATATTGAAAACTATGGAGGTGAATCCTCCAAATCAAACAAAACTCACATACCCTTCACATCATTACATATCCAAATCTTTGACTAGGAATGGTAGTCTGTAAAATATGCACTCACTGGATTATAGGAAAATAATAGCAGACACAATAAGAAGTATTGGTTTAAATAACTATGTCCTTGCCCCTTTGATCAAGAAATGTTGTGTACTCAATTTCCACTTAGCTTTGATTCCCCAAAATTTGATAAATACCATGGAAAGGGTGACCCTAGAAATCATGTAAAAGGCTTCTTCAAGGCATGCTAGGAAATTTATTTTAGCAATAATTATCGTATTTGTTTGTTTCCACAAAGCTTTAGGGACCAAGAACTTTAATGGTTTCTCCATCTCTGAAAGGTTCTGTCTCCAATTTTGTAGACTTATCTAAGAAGTTTTTTTCTCCATTTCTCATTCAATATGGAGAGTGATATCACAATGTTATACTTGTGCAATGCCAAACAATGTAATAATGATAACTTTGTTGCTTTCCTACAACGATGGTGGGGTTATCTAGCCACTTCCCTTGTTCCATCCCTGAGAAACAACTTGTGTGTATTTTGTGCCAAACTTGCACCCTGAAATTTCCTTCCAATTGCAAATACATTATGTAGGCACCTTTGAAGAGGTCATCAAAAAGGAGGTCAAATTGAAAATTCCTTGTTAGTAAAAGGTGTTATCAAACCTTTTCAATGTGATTATGACGTGAAACCTATGGACAAGCCAATTTTTTTAATAAAAATAAGAATGTCATAGGTGACATAATTACTAATTCTAAGCATGTATAAGAGGTCCATAACAACCCACACCTAAAACTCATGCGTAGACCACTTAAACTAGAAATAAAACATAGGGAATACAATCCACTTATTGAGTCCCTATCATCGATCCTTAAACTTGCATCGCCAATATGGTCAAATTTCCTAACACCAAACCTTTCAAGGATGATGCACCTAAACTATCGTGGTACAAAGACCATGAATATTGTGAGTATCATTGTGTCAAAGGTCATGATATGGATTAATGTATGAAATTAAAGAACTTCATCCCTGTAACATCTTTGGCATGACTGTTACTATGATGACTTCCACTTCTTACATTGCAAATGTTGACATGTGATTTGTCTTAAGAAGGTGTATTCTTTTGACTTTGGAAATCATGTTTACAATGGATAAGTTATTACTATACATAGATTCATACTTGTTGTAATTCTATTTACTTGGAAATAAAGTCACTCTGCTTTGTGATCTGTAAGTTGTGAATCTATACTATTGTTTATATACTTATCTTATGATAATAACAACACCTTGAATCAATTCCATTGATCCAAGGTATACTTCAGTTCTTATTTATTAATCATCTTGATAAACTAACATTCTAAAATGAAGAGGTAATGAGGAACTAAGTCTTTTTTTGGATATGATTACGGGGAAACCGGTTTCAGGTGTCCTTACTTTGCATCATGCTGAAAATGGTGAACTTGGACCTCCTTGATAAATAAATTATAACATTGAATATCATGAGAGGATTAGAGGCATGTTAATGGGTGATTAAGGAAAGTACCTTAGCCTTAATCGGAATGTTCCATACTATGTGATTTTAACCTAAGGAAATAAGACCTACCTAGGACCTATTACTAAACTACTAAGGTTTATACCCTAACCTATGTTGTGATGTCCTATCCTATATGGATTCTAATCTAAGGGTTACAACCTGACCTAAGAAAGTATGTTTAATGGTTGTGGAGTTTTGGAAATAACCTAAGGTAAATGCTAATTACCTAAGAACTAAGGTGGAAACCTAGCTAATGTTAATCTAACCTAAACTATTACTAAGTGAAGAAAGGGGAACCTAAGGGTTACATGGAAAGTGGGAAGTCGGTGGTGATGATTTCTAAGGTATTTATGGGAATTGATTTCTGTTGTCACATCTTAAATCTGCCAAGTTTGGTGGAGGCTTGGAAGGATAGTGGGATGCCTAGCTGGCATCATTACCAAATATAAAATGCATTTAAATTTTGAAATGGAACCTCACCAAATTTGAAATGGCGGTGGTGTAGAGAAAGAGGAGGGAAATTGGCATTCAATTCATTTAATGACCTCGATCATGGTGAGGAAACTACCTAGGAAAGAGAAGGAACAGATTTTGTGGGAAGTTGTTTAGTCATTTTCTCTTTTTGGTTTTTCGCTCTGCATGAGGATTTTGGTTCTTCGAACCAGCAATTTTGTTTTCGATCCTTTGTGATCTTTGGTATCTTTGGATCTATTTCTGAACTTGTGAAAGTATAAGGGAAGAAGGAATATTTGGTTGTTGACATTGTTTTGGAAAGAAGATATTTTGGAGGCTCGGCTGGAAGTCTTCTACAAATCAATAGGAAACTCTATCAGGCATGATAGGCTCTTCTCATTAAGTTGTTCTACTTTTTACTAAACATCTTCATTAAAAGAACTCTGCTCTTGGAAACAAATGGGTTTTTTTGGAATGTTTATTTTGTATTTATGCTTGTATAATGTTGTATACTTCTGCTTGAAATTGTTGTTGATAAAATAAGTTTTGGATTTGTGCCTTGTTGGAAAAATGAACAAGTTTGGCTTTAACTCTTGTGTGAACTGAATGTCACCAATTCTTATATACTTCTATTGATGGTGCAATACAATTATAGGAATGCACTATTGATAAATATTTGAGATAAGTTGTTCCCTTGCTTTTGTTGAAGTTGTGTGTGATTCATGTTACTCTTGTTTGATCCTTTGCTGATACGGTTGTTAGGAATATCTATTTTATGGAGTCAATCTTATTGGAAATAATGGTAAAGAAGCCTTACTTTTTTTTATTGTGCTTGGGAAGGATAAAATTTAATAACTCCTATGTTTCTATTTGAAACATTTGGTAGGAGTTCTTGTTATGAAGGATTTTGTTTCGAATTTTTTCTCCCTTGCTCAAAATTTGATAAATTATGATTTAGCTTCTCTGGAATTGTTTGATGGCATTTTGGGTTTACTTTCTGTTGATCAAAGAATACTTGTCAAAGATCACACAAGGAGTCCGCATGGGATAGAAGGCCCGGAACCAAGGGCACGGAAGGACAAGAAGGACCCACGTGCGGAAGGCAAGTTCATATTTCAAGACTTAGCTGATTTTGAGCATGAAGACCTATTTTTAGGAGATGGTGTGTGGAACACACCAACGATGTAGATACATGCACGCCATGCATTATCTATCTTTGGAGAAGTGGATTGAAGCATTTTTACATGGAGATGAGATGAGAATAGAATTGATACTTCAATTAACTGCAAGAGGACTATAGATAGCACACTTGCATGTGTGGCTATGCTTGTAAATGGCATGTGGCTATCAATAACATGCAGCCTATTTCTAGAATAGATAAGCGGTGAAGGGCAAGTCCCCACCCTATATATATGATGTTAGGTACATAGTAGAAAGAGATATGTATGTATGAATGTATGAGTGGGTGAGTGTGAAGTGTGTGTGTTTACATATATGACTGATTCATCAGTATCAATTCCATACACGCATTGGTATAGATTGACAATACTGTAAGGAGATTTTGTATCTATTAATAGATGGAAGATATTGGCTGAATCTAAGTGTCATTATGTGTATAGTTGAATGGTGCATGTTATTAATTCAATCATGATTATTGTTTAAGCTTGTTCTTTCATAGATATGAGGGTATCATGCATTGTAGAATGATGGATTAGTTATGAATCTATATGTTTCTTCCTTCATCATGTTAACATCTTGTTACAAAGCAACCCTAAAGAGGGACTGGTATCTTTGCACACTTGGGTGAGCCCTCAATCAAGGTGAGTGATGTGCCAAAGCCACGACTAGGGTGTTATCTGGTAAATTCTAGGCTACATCATTAGTTCCATTGTCGAGACCTCTTTTCGATTGTTTTCAAGATGGTTCATGATGAAGACGTACGGTTAACTCTAGCAAGTATTGAGGAATGGATACATGATCTAGAGGAAGAATATGCACGACGGTTCAGCAGTGGATCTAAGTTTAATGCATGCACTTGGGTAGAAACCAGAGAACCTGTATGACAGCTTATATGAAATATTTTTCATTATCTTTCTAGTAGAACTATACGAGTGGCTTACTACTTATGCATCTCAGTGGAATTAGAGGTATCACACACTTATTTGGACACAGGAATAATTTCAGGCCCTCTATGATGTTGATCTAATCTAGACTCATGCGGTGGATACATGGTTTTGTGGTGTTCTAAACAGTTATATTTTGGAATATTCAATTTCGATGTACTCTTGCCTAGAGGTAGCTAAATTCCAGTTTTTGCGGTATCAAGAGGAACATATTTGCAAGGTATTCCATTGGTGATCAAGATCTTAATGGTAACTTTGAACCTGGAGAGTAAACCAATGGATAACTAAATTACACTATGCGTGAGGCGAGAAGCAGGTTTGGTTTAAGATGGTAGACCTAGCGACAGAGAGATAAAGAGAGGAAAGGAGGCTTAAGTATAATGAGGCACATTAGAGGGAAATAGAGAAGTAGTGTTCCGTTGCAGAAAGAATGGTGTGGAGGAGAGAGATGGCTCGTGAAGGATTTATAGCTCACATAGAAGACGTGGAGCGAGCATCAGAACGCCCCATCTTGGAAAGAATGATAGATATCCCCCTTGTCCTCATATAGAAGTGTGCCAATAGAGACTACGGACCGTGGGTGCACATGTTAATCCACCTGGTGACCTAGCCCTTGCACTTGGTTTTTCAATAACTAGTACGAAAAGTAACCAAAGTAAACTAACTTGGGAAGTAGGAGAGCAGGAGTAAGTCAAGGATCAATTACATCAATGGTAGGATAAATGGATTCAATGTCATTTGGAAGGGCATTCTTAGGTGCATCATCTGCATAGAATGTGAGCACGAGAATGTTGTATTCACCTCTGGAAGTGGAAATACCTCACGAGTGGAGGGGTTCAATATAGTACTCACTTTTGTTAGAGCATAGGGAAGTACATCTGCAGGCCCTATTCTAACTACAGGTGGTAGATCAAGAGGTATAGGTGGTTCTAGTTCCAGTGGATCTGGTGGTTCTAGAGGTAGAGGGAACACAGGAGGTTCCAGATCAGGTGGTTAAGGTCCGTAACAACCACATAATATCTATATGGAGATGTCTCTTCATCTCCCGGAGTATATAGGTATAGAGGATGCTTCCGAACATGTGCATATGTGTGAAATATTGTGGCATGCTAAAGGGATCACGGATGCTGAGTGAAAGGCAAGTCAATTCGCCACTACATTACAGGGGCGTGCACATAGATGGTATAGGAAGTTTGACCCTGATCAAACTTACGTGGATTATGCAGCATTGAGAGATGCTTTCTTGAAAGAATTTCATATCCCTAAGTTTGAGCAAAAGAGTATAAGTGCACTCAAGGATATCAAACAAGGCACTACTGAGAGTGTACGTGAGTATGATGCTCATTTTAAGACACTTCTATCTAAGTTATCTTATGATATTCACGCTAGCCAACATGCACAGTGGTTCGTTGGAGGATTAATTACACCTTTTATAAGGGCATTGTCACATAAGACATACATTGATCCACGTGAAGCACTGGAAGTAGCTTTGCATGCCGAGGTAGTTGGGAGCATTAACACTGGATTTAGTCCATTTCTAGAGGCCTGATTATAGCTATGGCAAAGTAGTTAGAAATTCTATCAGCAAATTCAGCCCATGAAATGCGCTTAGGAATTTGGTGTATAGATTTTAAAATGGAAGGTCACACCAAGGATAGTTTCCCTTGGAGATCTATATGCTCATTACTATTTAGGCGTGAGATCTGTCATTTGAATCATGATGCTAGCCACTTGTCCTTTTTATAGTGTGTGATAAGGAAGAATGTATCTTGCTTTTGTAAAATTCAGAGTCCATGACCCATGATACTAAGGATTGTCAGCTGATTGGTTAGATCTAGGATGTTATAGACCTTGGGGTATGACAAACAAGTATAACAGAGATAATTATAAGGGTAAGAATGAGCACGGGATCGATATCATAATCAAATGCGCTATGAGAAGAATGAGGGGAATTTTTAAGGAGGTCATGGAATGGGACGTGGTTATTATGGTGGATATGGAGAATGAGGCCATGGTGGAGGAAGAGGTGAGTTCCCTTGTAGAACATGTTATACATGTGGATCTCCCGACCACTATAGGTGTGAATTTCCTCGAGAATATTGCATGTTCCTTCACTGCGGAAAGAATTATAGTTATGAAGAGTGCCCGGACTTATATGAGCATATAAGTAAGTAACATAAGCAAGAAAACAAAGGCACCGTGATGGTTAGAATCCAACACATGGTAGAATATCAGTGGATTCCCAAGAGAGTAGAAGGATCTAAGGCATTGATAGTGAATATTACTACACGTGCTAAACCAGCACGCACGAGAGAGGCATTACAATAGAAGCCTATGATCACCAAGGAGGAGGTTTAGCATGCAAGGTACCCAGATCCGGCTCACCAGAAGGAATTTTACCAGGATACCATAGAAGTGCTAAGGAATCTTTAGGGTGAGATACAATACCTAAAGGAGCAAAAGAAAGTATCAGAGATAGTTCAAACTGATATCGATGATCTGCGAGAGGTGTGCAAGATGTTGCGCCAGGAGAACATTATTCCACTATTAGGAATTTGGTTAAAAGGGAACACTCTGCGTGTAAGTCTTGATACCAGACGAAAAATTCTGCATGCAAATATTCCCTCTAATAGCATTGACTATGAAAAAGAAATTACTCTGAATGTTGTTGTGGATGGGTAGTTGTTGAGTAACATATTGATCAATACAGGTGTGGAAGTAAATGTGCTTACATTAGATTCATGGGTACAAATGGGGAGGCCTTCATTGCAGCCATCATCTAGTGTGTTATTTATGGAAAACTAGATTAAGGCCACTCCCATAGGAGTTTTGAAAGATGCATCTATAACTATACAAGGGGCCAAGTTCACTGGGGATTTTGAGGTATTAGCACTTGCGAGAAGCGAGAAAATTTGCCACCCTACTTGGACGCCCTTGGTGTTATTTGGATAATCTTGACTTGAGATTCAATAAGGGTATATCAGCTTTGAAAACAAGGAGGAAAGGGTTGTGATACCTTTTATAGATGGAAATTCTAAACCATATGTTGAGCCTCTAAGTGAGGAGGATTTAAATAGAGTCTATGTACGCATTATTCAGGACCCGAGAGGTTAATGGGCCATCGAAAGAAGGCATTCTACATTGGGTGATTATCATTCTATTAGTGATACTACGATTATTGCTTGCAATAATTGGTCCCATGGTACATATGAATTAGTAGGACGCGAGGTGAAAAGTGTGGTTACGCGCAAGAATTGAATTCATTCAATTCGACGGATAGGTAGCACAGTAACTAGGTATACATGGACGAGAAGATATTCTTGCCTTTTCGAAGGCCATGGAAACATAGTGGATAGATCAAATTGAAAGGAGAGATATGTTAGTATATACACTACACGTGGGACAAGCATCGTCTTTGGTGGGTAGTCCATAGAGATAATCTTATACACTTTGGGAAGAGATTGGATTCATTTTGTCTACTAGGTTTATAAGGAACAATGCACCTATACAAATATGCACTTATCATGGTGATCAATGTGTTCAAAGCATCACATTCGAGTAGTGTGAGAAACTCTAGACAGCGCAGGACATGAAGAATTAACACCTTCACTCTAGGTGCATAGATTGTATTCTACGCTACAAGGATGTGCACATGCTTGGTATGTATATGCATAACTACATCAAGAAACTGGAAACTAGTAAGATTTGACTATAGGAATGATCCAGAATTTTGACTACTTCTTGACTAAACCTCCTATAGTAGAGGCATTAAAATTTTTCAAGCACTTAACTATGGGAGATAGTGCAAAAGTAGAAGAGCATATTCAGGAATTGTTTGGTGAGGTAGATTTTGGAGCATGTTTTGAAAAGGAAGAAGAAATGGACTCCATACTACTTGAATGTGCTTGCCTTGAGAAAGAGAAAGGAAAGATGGTTTACGTCATGGATGATGAGGAAGTTGAGAACCTAGATATTAAACATTCACATAGGGTGCGTGAGGTATTGGACAATGTAGACAAGGATACGCACACCTACCATGAACCCATGAAGACAAAGAAGGTGAATATAGGTTCAGAGGTTGAGCCTAAGGAGGCCATAATTGGAGATTACTGGTCAGATTCGGAGGTAGCAAAGATCATCAAGTTACTCAGGATTATTAGGACTTATTCCCTCAAGGATATCATGAACTTAAAGGCATGCATGAATCACTTGGGGAAATGAAGATCAAACTTAAGAGCGGTGCACGGCCAATTAGAAAGAGACCTTACAGAATGAATCCTAATTTGCGCAAAAAGGTAAAAGAAGAAATTGATAAAATGTTGAAATCTGGAATTATCAAGCCCCTTGATGAGTTAGAATGGGTTAGCCCAATGGTGATCAGTATCAAGAAGGATAGACGGATTAGGATATGTGTGGACTACAGGGAGCTGAATGTTGCATGCATCACAGATCCATTCCCTACGTCATTCACTGAGGAAATACTAGGAGTTGCAGGGCACAAAATATATTCCTTCACAGATGGATTTTCAGGTATCATCAGGTTAGGATTTCTTAGGAGGATCAAGAAAAGACAACATTTACTACTAAATGGGGCAGTTTTTCCTATACTATGATGCCCTTTGGATTGAAAAATGCGCATGTTGTATTCTCACGCATAGTTGTTTAGGAATTTAAAGATTTTATTCACAACTTCTTACAGGTCTACCTAGATGATTGGATAGTATATGGGCTTGTGAAAGATCATTGTGACAATCTGTGCTTAATGTTTGAATGATGCAAACAATTGAGTATCTCTTTAAACATCAAGAAGTGCATATTTTCTATGCCATTTAGGATCATTGTTAGGACATATAATTTGCAAGGAAGCTTTGCTAGTTAATCCATCCAAGGTTGCGAGTCATTTTAGGCCTAGAAGCGCTACCATTCAAAGTGAGGTGCGTAGATTTTTAGGTCATACAGGATATTATAGAAAATTCATAAAAGGGTATGCCAAAATTACTGCAGCCTTGGAAGAATTGTTGAAGGGGAAAGGTACATTTTATTGGGGAGAACTACAGCAGCACGCATTTGAGATATTAAAATAGAAACTTACTACCATGCCCATTTTGCACTTTCCCTCATGGGATAAACCATTTCATGTGCATGTGGACGCTTACAGTATGGCCATTGGCATTGTGTTAGCTCAACTTGGCAAAGGTATTATAGATCATCCAATCTATTTTGCTAGTAGGAAGTTGACTCCTGCTGAACAAAATTATACAACTATAGAGCGCGAAGCTTTGTCAATGATCTATGCATTGTACAAGTTTCGACAGATACTTGTTAGCAACACCATTTGTGTTTTATACAGATCACATGGCATTGAAGTACTTGGTAAACAAGTACATCTTAAAGAGGTGCATATGTAGATGGGTGCTCCTATTTCAAGAGTTTGACTTCATAGTTGTGGTGAAGCCAGGGAAAATCAATTCTGGACTAGACCATTTATCTAGAATCAATTCAGGAGAGGATGCATAGATAATTGAAGAAACAATGTAAGATGCACATTTATATAGGTTACAACACGCACCCATGGAATTAGAAGACATGTCTATCTTTCTACGAATAGGTGTGGCACTAGAAGGAATGAAAGCATTAGAAAAGAAGCAGCTTGCTATACGCGTGGCACCGTTTATATTAATCAGTGGTGACCTCTAAAAGCTAGGCAGAGATGAAGTATTATGCCATTGTGTATTAGAGTATGAGCGTAAGGTTATCATGTAAGAATCTTGTGGTGGTATTGTAGGAGGCCATTATGTAGGTGATGCATTGCACTGGAAGATCCTACTTCTTTGGACTATGGTGGGAGACATTATATAAGGATTGTAAAGAATATTGTAAGGCGTGTGATCATTTTCATCACCTAGGAAAACCAGGGCAAAGAGATGAGATGCCTTTAAGACTGATTACTAGTGCCGAACCATTTGAGAAATGGGCCATTGATTTTCTAGGACCTATTTTGCTAGCCACGCGTAGGGCTGGGATCATGCTATATCATTACTTACATAGATTATTTCACACACGGTGGGTAGAGCAGCACCTACCAATGATGATTGTACGGTGGCTACAACAACTAGGTTTATATGGGAGAATGTTCATACAAGATATGTACATCCCTTAAGCTTGACAAGTGATAGAGGTACACACTTTTTGAATGAGACAATCAGGATCTTGTTAGATGAGTTTATGGTTGCACACCATAAAACTACATCTTATCATCCTTAGACAAACAGAACTGTTGAGGCCTTCAACAAGATTTTGAGCTAGACTTTGAAAAAAAATTATGATGTTGGAAGAAAGGATTGGAATGACAAAGTATTAGTTGTTCTTTGGGCATATAGAACAATTTACAAGAGATTGAACAAAGCCATGCCATTTCACTTGGTGTTTGGCACGGAATCTATTCTCCCTATATAATTTATGTTACCTTCTTTGTGCATTATGCGCACATGAGGTCTAGCTGATGAATAGGCTTTAGAAGAGCATATCAAAAAGATGATTCAACTGGATGAGTTTAGAGCCATAGCACGATGGATTCAAAAGTAGGAAAAGGCCAAGAAAGAGGTATGGCATGATAGAAACATAAGGGATAAGAAGTTTGAGATTAGAAAAATGGTACTTCTTTATGACTCAAAGTTCTTGCGCCATCCAGGCAAGCTCAAAGTACATTGGTTAGGGTCGTATGTTATCACTTCTATACTTGAATCAGGTGCTTGCAGTTAGAAGCACTTGATGGAACACGGCTACCTGGTTACTTTAACTGGAGTAGGCTGAAGCCATACTATAAATAAGTCTTCTTGGTGTTTGTAATAAGGCAGTATTACCATTTAGTTTAGGTTTTCAATTTTGTATTTCCTTCATTGTCACTATGCTTTGTCAATTTAGTTGTTGTTTTTGTGTAATAAGCGTGTTTACGTGCATTGAGATAATTACTTGTATGAAGAATGTTTATGCGTGAAAGGATTTGCACATACTTTTAGTGTGGGGTGGTTGTAGTTATCCAAGAAAAATACGGTGGGAATTAAAAGGTGAAAGGAATAAGCTACTACGGGTGTGCTTTAAGTCAAAATAAGATTTCTTCTCAAAAGTGACCAAGGATGGAGATGAATGAAATAACAAGTATAATGTGAGGTAAGCGGAGGCCATGTTAGCTACTAGGAGAAGGTACAATGATGAGGTACTCGGGCACGAGCAGCACACTGCTTGAAGAGAAGTATGTGACCAGAGGGTAGGAAGGCGCGCTAGAAGGTTATAGCTAGGTGCAAAGATGTACCATGTGGAATGAATGGATTTGGTCAATGAATGAGGGGATATTTGGTAGGTGAAGGAGCAATAAATGCATCAAAATTTGAAAAAATTATATAAGGATGGAATGCAGATTCATTTTTACCGTTGCAACTAAGAGTATTTGAGAAAAGAGCCAAGTGCGAAGAGTCGAGTGATCAAGTTAAGGTGCAAAGGGTGTGAAACCAAGCGTGACAACTAGATATGTGTGACAAGAAGCTTGCATCCCCGATGGTGAAGGGTTTGAGTGAAGTAGGGAGACATAAAAGAGTTAGGTTACAAAGTTTCCACCTAGGACATGGTTGAATCGAGCTAGGGTTTGATTTGCAAAGTTGCAGAGTTGAAGAGGAGACATTTGCAAGGTAAAAATGGCACCAAAGAAGGCATCTGTAGTAACAATAAAAGGAAAGAAGAAGGTGGTCATCGAGGAGGAAGAGATGGCACTCGAAATCCATTTTTGGAGATGCTGATATCCAAAAGGAGCCATTGTCGGCCAAGAATGGGATTCACCCATCAGAAAGAGAAAAGTAAGTGAATACAATCACAGGAATTTGGAGAACAAGAAGGATCTCAATTCCTTACTTAATGTTAGAACGAAAAATCACATGGCGAGATGACATGTCGGCTTATGACGATGCGGGTGAAAATATTTTGAAGAGAATTGGGGTCTACCAGTTGTATGAGCTTCCATATTTTAGGAAGTATGAGCCCTTATATCAGTGGCTCATGAGCAGGGTGCACGAAGACTTCTTCTACTTTATAGGACACAGAGTTAGAATCTCATTTGCACTTGTCTCATCAGTTACAGGTCTGAAAGCCACATGAGAAGATATAAAAGGTGACCTCGTAGATAAAGCCACAATTCTAAAAACTAGATAGGATTTGGGATACCTAAAGGGTCCACATAGAATGGACATAGACAAATTAAAGAATTGTCTAGTTGTACAAGCTGTAGCACACCTTGTTACCAAGTTGAATGATCAAGAGTGGTGGTCACTAGGTAAATACTATGTGGTTACATGTGGTGCGTAAGATGTCAGAAGGGACAATCTACAACATTGCATGCTATATTGTAGAGCAAATAGTCAAAGAAGTGTGCATAGGAGGGAAGATAAGCTTTGGGATTGTTCTACTATCACTGGTATTCATGGATATTAGAGTACTAGATGGACCGAAGGAGAAAGTATGGGAATACCCCATGGAGAACAAGTCCCTAGCTGAAATATTCAACAAGTACATATAGAAGGGGGCCATGACAGATGACGTAAAGTAAAGGGCAAAGAAATGGTATGACAGAGACTTCACGTGGCATTTGGGGAAGAGTGACACATCCTAAAGGACCTACCAGTAGTGGTAGGGAAACAAGTTCAATTTTTTGTATATCAACATTTCTGCATCATGCACTTCCCAATGAAATATGGAGTTTGGAGCCCTTGGTGCAAATTTCCTTACGCATTCACTACAAGGTATTTCCAAGCATTTGTTCATAGATTTATAGACATGCACCGACTGGTCTTAGTGCCAGATAAGGTAGACTACTGACTACCATACGTTGAGGAAGAAGTATGTGTATCCTGGTAGAAGTGCTTATACAGAGAGGATCATTTCAGAGGTATTGAATATCAAGCCAATAAGTTTAGTTGTAGCAGATGTGGGGGCAGCATTGGTGTATCTCCAGTTGAAGCCGAAGATGGAGAATAACAAATATGTGGAAGGTGAGTTCACACTTCTAGCACCACCAAAGGGAAAGCATACAATGGAGAACATCCCAGTGCCTAAGCCCACAGAGCCAATTGAAGTGGAGGATGAGGAGGAGGAGCGTGAAGATAGTGGTGGTTTAGAGCATAGGGGTAGGATACATCCTACAAATAAGGGTGAAGTTGAGCGCGTCATTACACCACCTCAGCCATAAGAGGGGGATGATGAGGACTTGAATGTAATCCAAGGGGAGCATAGGTTTAAAAGGGTATTTAGGAGAACAAGGACCCAAGGTGCTACTCCAACCACTTTGTGCACAAATCACCCAGACTCTCTCCACAGAAGGAGGCGACTGCATAGAGAAGGAGGAAACTGAAGTTGAATGAGGAGGCGAAAGAGTTAGAGGAAAGCGTGCCTAATTATCCTACACTTCCAGAGAACATAGAAAGAGCAGTGAGGCATCAAAGGAAAAAGAAGAGGATGAGAAAAGACCAGAGGAGACAACTGCAGAGGATGTTTAGGACATGGAGACACAAGTCCCAAATTTGGAGGCTAAAGTTCCTAAGCAGCAAAGGTCTAGAAGGAAGTGGAGAGCACATTCCACTAGCCATGGGGTATGCAGAGGATGCAGGAAAAATTGTTCACGCCGCTTCCAGAGCACGATAGCGTAGAAGGATTTATTGGCTAGGAGTTAATGGATGAGGATATGGTGATTGTGTGGACTCAAAAGTAACTATCATGGTCAATGCACACCCACATGGATGATCCTAACTTCTATGTTTGCGAAGATTCATGTATTTTGAGACGATGAAGAAGGCACCTCAAGCTAGACACATGATGATAAATCCCTCTTGTCATCTCGGATGACCAAATCAGCAATGCATTGGTGAAATTTTCTGTTGAGGTGGCTAGAATAAACATGGACAAAGCTACCACAATCAGAGTGTTGCATGAGGATTTAAAGACAAAGGATGCGAGAGATAGTGCGCATAAACAGAGAGGGACTTCACACGAGAAGAAGAATGAGGTGTTTATAAGCATTGCAGAGGATATTGGGGATAATTTCATCAGAGAAAGGCCAAACTTAGAGGCCAAGGTACCATAGACATTTCCTTCAGTGATACACTATGTGGGAAAGTTGGTGGACTTGGTACTTGAAGATGAAACTCTGCACATGCAGTGCCGAAATCTCAGAAAAAGATGTCAAATGGGAGAAAGCATCAATGATGAGAAAAATTGCATCTTATGAAGGGTTGTTGCAAGAATTATAGGAAGTATTGAAGAAAGCAAACTAGGCTTTAAATGTATGCACAACTCCAGAGGTGCTTATCAACATCAAGACCCTCAAAGAGAATAACGAGGTCCAAAAAGTGATGAAAGATGAGACATTGGGCCACATAGAAATATTTTCAATGGTTAAATAGAAGCGCGAGGCCCTGGCAGCAGTACAAGAGCCGCACAAGACTCGGCTGGAAGAGCTTGGAAAGCTAATTGTGTAGAAGATGGAACTTTTAGAAGGTAGAATGACATCAATGTCCAGTGTTGTGTTAGTTCTGTAAAATGAGAAAGGAGAGATTGCGAGGGATGAGTTGGAATCCATAGTTTTGGACATCCCATAGTTGGAGGTTGCCTCATAACCTCATAAAAATTATTTATTTATCTACATTCTTTCATTCTTATTCTTTCCATTCTTCTATTCTTTCCTTCAATTTTTGGAGATACCCATTGTCGGGATGACAATGAGATTAGTGTGGGGTAATGTTGATCAAAGAATACTTTTCAAAGATCACACAAGGATTTCGCATGGGATAGAAGGCCCGGAACAAAGGGTGTGGAAGGACGGGGAAGGACTCACGCATGGAAGACAAGTTTAGATTTTAGGACTTAGCCAATTTTGAGCATGAAGACCTATTTTTAGAAGATGGCGTGTGGAACACACCAATGATGTAGATACATGTGTGCCATGCATTGTCTATCTTTGGAGAAGCAGATCAAAGTGTTTTTCATGGAGACGAGCTAAGAATAGAATTAATACTTCAATTAACTGCAAGAGGACTATAGATAGCACACTTACATGTATGGTTATACTTGTAAACGGCGTGTGGCTATCAATAGCATGCGGCCTATTTCTGGAATAGATAAGTGGTGAAGGGCAAGTCTCCACCCTATATATATGATGTTAGGTACATAGTAGAAAGAGAGATGTATGTATGAATGTATCGGTGGGTGAGTGTGAAGTGTGTGTGTATACGCATATGACTAAATCTTGTATCGTCAGTTCCATACGCGCATTGGTATAGATTGACAATACTGTAAGGAGAATTTGTATTTATTGATACATGGAAGATATTAGCTGAATCTAAGTGTCATTCTATGTGTAGTTAAATAGTGCATGTTATTAATTCAATCATGATTATTGTTTAAGCTTGTTCTTTCATAGATCTGAGGGTATCATGCATTATAGAATGATGGATTAATTATGAATCTATATGTTTCTTCCTTCATCATGTTAACATCCTGTTACAGCAACCCTAAAGAGGGACCTGGTACCTTTGCGCGCTTCGGGTGAGTGCTCAGTCAAGGCTGAGTGATGTGCCAACATGAATAGGGTGTTATCTAGTAAATTCTAGGCTGCATCATTGCCTATATGTTGTGATATGATTGGTTACTAAAGGAATGGCTTATCTTAAATGAACTAGGATGAAATTCATTTTGATCATCTTAAGGAAATTATTTGCATTATTTTCGAGTTTACTCTTCTCCTTTGAGCATGAATTTGAATACCTATTTTGGGGGTTATATCTCTTGTTGTTCCTCATTTCGTTCGAACCTAATAGGGTTCTTCCCTTTCTTACCAAAATGGTTCCTTTTATCAGTTGGGAATGGTGTAGACTTGCTTGTAAATCTTGTGTTCGATTTCTGCAAGGGATGAATAAGCTTTAATAGTAGTGTCTGAAGCTAATAACGTTGGATGAACTTGAATATTCAGTCATTGATGATACTTCATGAGTAGTCACTAACTGAATTCACTGGAATATCTCTTTTTAAGCGTAGCTAATGTGCTATTGTGGTTGTTCTTGCTAATATGTTGGGAAAAATTCATCTTCGTTATCTGACTTGCATGTGGCAGTCGTATATTTTGATCCTGTACCAAATAGTTTTTATGTTTTCAATATTTGATAAGAGTTAGGGATCTCTTGATCGGATCTATATCAGTTCTTTCATTCTGATATGTATTTATTTTCTTGGGAAAGGATATTGGGGTCTTCTCTCATCCTTTTTGATTGAATTTCTTCTCTCTCCTTTCTGAGTTAAGGTATTCATTGTTGTTTTCTTAGAAATCTGAGGGGGATTATATTATGTTCTTTCTCTTCTCAGGGTTGTTGAATACAATGTTGTTTTTGTGGAACTCTGAAGGAAGACTTAAGTTGTTTCCTTCTACATCTGTTTCTTTTCTCTCATCGGTAATACTCTTGTTTGAAGTTGAGTGGGTAATTAGGGGGAAAACCTACACTCTTCTTGGATTTGAAATTGAAATTCGATTTGAAATTGGGATAGTACTTTGGAAAGAAGGGAACTCTTGCCTTAGGATATTGTTGGTTCATCCTAAATTCTATCCTTAAGATTGAAAGAAGTTGGTCTTTGGGATTATATGAAGAATTATGTTAAAGATGTGTATTGTGATTCATTTATTCTTTAAATTAATTCTATTTTGGAACTATTAGAGTTAGTATCTTCTTTGATCTAGTTACATGAATCAAGAATGAACTATAGACAACTATAGTAATAATGAGATAAGTAATTTAGATGAATTATTACTTATCCGTTGTAATTTTCTTATGAAATCATTGATTGAAAAGTGTTGATTTGATCATGATCCTTACTTAATGTAATGTGGTTGCTCACTATGTTCTTCCTTTTATGATCCTTATTCCTTTATGAGGAATCCATCTGAATTGTCTTATTGTTTCATAAAAGTGGAGTTCTTTTTATGAAATACTTAGTTGAAAGCACATTGTTTTAATGCTTAGTTCTTATCATGCTCAGTTTAAAGAACCGGCTGTTGTGCTAGTAATTGTTGCAGATGGATTTTGTAAGTAAGAAAATAAGACAAGTTCTTTTATGATGCTTCTTATGTTTACCTAAGGGTTGGATCTTTTATGAGGAACCTTGATTCTTATTGAAATGTAATTGAAAAAGGGAAAAGTTGTAATTCTTGTTTGAGTTTATTAATGTTGATTGGCATGAAAGAAGTCTGGAAGGACTAGATTTGTAAAAGGTGTATTTCACTTTGATGAATGGAAGTAGGATTGAGTGTTATTTGTACTTGATGTGTCATTCTCTTGGGGCATCCTGTAAGGTGAATTTGTAAACTTATCCTTATTGTCCCTTGATCATGTCTATTTTGAACTTTCTCAGTTGAACTTAAGATGACTAGGTGAATTGAGGATTGATATTCTATCCCTAATTAAATACAACTTATCAAGTTGGAACTTATTGTTGATCATTTAACTAAGTCATTATACACATTAAATGATGATTATGAAAGTGTAAAATCATTATGCTATCTTGTACAATGTAGTAGCTTGCAATGAATCCCTAACTAATATAGTTCTAAGAAAAGGCAATATTCTACAAGGTTAAGCAATCTGTTAAGACATTTTTGGGAATCCTACCCAAATGATATTAGGAAGGAGGGAAGTATGCTTCCTCTTATTAAATCAAAATCAGAACAAGGTAATTGAAAAAGAATAAATACATATACAATAAATAGAATTCATCTTAATGAAGTCTATTATAAAGGAATCTGAATTTGAATTCAATCATGCTTAAACTTGGTTAAGCTAAGTAAGTTAATCTTACTGTTGTTATGCTGATTTTGTTGTAAGTCAAAATCTTAAAATAAGATACTAAGGAATGAAACACAAACCTTCGGGAAAGAGGTTTGGATGCAGATTTATCTGCATGATAATTGCTAATCATTTATGTTTAGCAACTTTAATGATTAAAGAAATCAAATATTCAGCAGAGTTATTGAAATTAAAACTTAATTGAGAAGATAAGTAAGTAGTTAATTTCTTATCTAGATATGTACATCTAGATGAGATGATTTCGTAGGATGTTGATACACGCCAATTGCAATACTGTGCCATCATGAAGACTTAGGTCTTCATGAGGGCATAGTGTTGCAGCTGACATGTTGCAAAACCCTTCCAAATTGGATCATCTAGATTTACATAAACTCGTACTTGACCTTGGTTATACTCTAGGTTCGTTTAGGAACATGCTCTAGCATAGGGGGTAACTCACGATGACTAAAGGTAACTAGACACATGCAATCAAATTGGGTCGATTGAGTATGTCTATGTACCCTTAGTCACCACGAGTGGTTCTCTATACCAATCTATGTTGCTAACCTGGGTTAGGGTTAAACCTTGGACCAAGTGGACTGATAGGATTCAGTGAAGACCATTCTAGATAATCAGATGAAGTGGGGTGAAGGACGTATTTCATTTGACAAGTATACCATCTAGGACTATGAACATGCATAGCATGTGAAAATCTTTGGCCAAAGTATCACAAGTTGTTGGTTGCATTGTCCTATGTCACCTAGTTTAAGATGTAGGATTTCAGATGAATATTGGTAAAAAATATTCAGATAGGCCTCTTAAACAGAACACTTCAATACCTATAAAATGGTAAGAGAACCAAGTATACTTAGTATATAAGACATTGAGTTAACATGAGATATCGGCGGTTTGTCAAGTCATGAAATGAGAGATTGGTAGTTCACCAAGTCATTATAGTTGCATATGGTTATCTATTACGAGATTGAATGGCATGGAATGTGTGTTCTAAATTATGATTATTTAGAATAGAGAACATTATTCAAAAATTGGAATGTGTGTTCTAAATTATGATTATTTAGAACAGAGAACATTATTAAAAAAATCCCTTGTTCTAAAGTTTTAAAATGAGAATGTTACATCTTGGTATCAGAGCTAAAGGTTGCAGCTCTTGGACCTATTATGTCCATAATCTGATAAAAACTTAAATTTTTTAACATAAAATGGTTAGAACAAGAGGAAATGTTGAAAACGACCCACCACCGGGTGGAGAAGCATTCTCTCGCCCAAAATCTCGATGAGATCCTTACTTGCTCTGTTGGACACAAGAGATTGTTTGGTTGTACTTGAACAAAAAGTTATGGGCAATGAGGAGGAGGAAGAAGATGTTGGTAATAACAATCAGCCACCTCCTATGGACAACACCAATGGGGAAAATCAGGTGTTGATAACAATAATGCAAACATACCTAATCAGCCTGAGAATAAAAAGGCAAGATTAGAAGCTAAACTCGCCAATGATATAAAAAGAATAAGTCCTCCTAAGTTTTATGGAACTACACTTGGGGATGGGGCTGAGAACTAGCTCATTGAAATGGAGAAGTACTTTACAATAAGAAACTTCTCGAGGAAACAAAAGTGATATGGGGAGCTTATCAGCTTTCCTATGAGGCATCTTCATGGTGGGACAGCCATAAGGTTATTTTGAACATTTCAAAACATACATAACTTGGGATAAATTTAAAAGTTACTTTAGGCAATGGTGGTTGCCTCAACTTTATTATGATCAGAAAATGACTGAATTTTAGAACTTATCTCAAGGAAAGTTAACTGTAACAAGTACTGGGAAAGGTTTACTAAACTCCTTAAGTACGTGCCTCAGTATCAAACTGACGAGAAGTTCAGGATACAAAATTTATTATGGGATTAAATCCCATTATAGGTGGTGAGGTGGATGTTCACATCCCAACCACTATGGAAGGGGTTGTTGAAAAATCCATAAGGCAGGAACAAAAATTGAGAGCAATCTCTACCCATAGGGAAGAAATCAAAAGAAAGTTCCAAACTCTTCTTCATCTCTTGCACCCAAAAAGGGACCATGGAAGAGGTTTGGCATGAAAAATAAATTTTCCACTGATAACAATAAGAAAACAGCAACAAACAAACTTGTTGCTAGTATGCGGAATAGCTTTGTGAAGAACAATAATAATGGACAGAAGTCCTACGGGAGCTAGAATGATAAATTTAAGGCTGGAAAATAATTTAAGCCTAGGAAGGGACTGTAGGAGGTTGTTTTAATTATGGAAAGGACCATTACGTGAGTCACTGTCCTTTGAAAAAGGATGACCATAATCAGCAAAGCACATGATGCATGTTGTAGTGGTGACAAACAAGTTGAAAAGAAAGGTACATCTATAGAAGTTCCAATTAAGTTATTTGGTATACACTGTGACTATAAATTTTTATACTGGGGCTACTAAATGTTTTATTTCTACTAAGTTAGCTTCGAAATTAAAAATAAAAGCTAAAAAAATGGATAAATTGTGGGTTGTGCATTATGGAAATAATGTTGTTCATACTGACTAGTATGTGTCTTTTTGGAGCAGCCCTTGACTTGCCTAGTTTTTCCATAGAAGTTGACCTTTATGTTACTCCTTTGGGGTCTTATGATGTAATCATAGGTGTTAATTGGCTAGCTAAGCATAAAGCAAATATTGACTATTTTGAAAAATAGATTAGTTGTGTAGATGATCTGAGAAAAAACAATCATTCAGGGTGTAAAACATGAGATTTTAGTTAGGAAGTTGTCAGCTATGCAACTAAAGAAGGCCAAAAACAAAGGTTGTACCTTGTATGTAGTTGAAATTTTAAAAGCGCTATTTGAAGAAGGTAATGATTTCATGGAAATATATCCATTGTTACGATATTTCAAAGTGATGTGTTTCCAAAAGAGCTACTAGGCGTGCCACCCAAACGAGAGTTTGACTTCACGATCGAGATTAAACCAGAATGGAGCGTATTTCTAAGGCACCTTATAGAATGACTACCATTAAATTTGGTAGAGCTTAAGGCTCAATTTCAGAAAATTTTATCAAAAGTTTTGATAAGACCGAGTGTCTCGCCATGCAGGGAGCACGGGTATTTTTTGTGAAAAGAAGAATGGCACACTTAGATTGTGCATTGATTATAGGATGTTAAACAAAGCAACAATTAAGAACAGGTATCCACTTCCTAGAATTGATGATCTGTTTGATCAGATGTGTGGTGCATCAGTGTATTCTAAAATAGACCTTCGATCTGGATATCATCAGTTGAGAATAAAGGATGAATATATTCATAAAATAGCTTTTAGAACAAGGTATGGGCATTATGAATTCACATTTTTACCTTTTGGGTTGTGAATAATGCACTATTTGCTTTTATGAATTTGATGAATAATATTTTTCAAGAATACTTGGACAAATTTGTGCTTGTATTCTTGGACAATATTCTTATATACTCTAAAAGTATTGAAGAACATCATAAGCATCTGAAGATAGTTTTGGAAATCTTGAGAAAGAGAAAGTTGTTTGGTAAGCTTTCGAAATGTTCCTTCTATGACACAGAAGTGCACTATTTGGGTCATGTTATAAGCAAGAATG
Source organism: Taxus wallichiana var. yunnanensis (assembly GCA_018340775.1). Classification (NCBI taxonomy): domain Eukaryota; kingdom Viridiplantae; phylum Streptophyta; class Pinopsida; order Cupressales; family Taxaceae; genus Taxus; species Taxus wallichiana. The sequence continues at coordinate 373,367,297 of CM031235.1, forward strand.
GAATAGTGGTAGACCCCTCAAAGATTGTAGTTATAACTGAGTGGCCTACACCCAAGAATGTACATGAAGTTAGAAGCTTCATGGGTCTTGTTGGTTATTATAGAAAGTTTGTTAAAGACTTTTCTAAGATTGTTACACCAATAACTTCATTACAGAAGAAAAACAAGAAATTTGTTTGGAATGAAAAATGTGAATCTGCTTTTAAGATTCTAAAGGACCAATTAACTACAACACCTATTTTGACTATACCTGATCCTAATGGAGACTTTACTTGTTGTAATAGATGCATCTGGGAGGGTCTCGGAGGTATTATATTGCAAAATGATCATGTCATAGCTTACAAAAGTAGAAAACTCAAGTTACATGAACTGAATTATGCTCCACATGACCTATAGCTTGTTGTCATTGTTCATACGCTTCAATTATGGAGGCATTACCTTCTTGGTAGGCCTTTTGAACTAAAAACTGATCATCTTGGGTTGAAGTATATTTTTACGTAGCCAAATTTGAATGAAAGACAGTGAAGATGGTTAGAATTTCTATCTTAGTATGATTTTGACATAAGTTACATTAAAGGAAATGAAAATAGAGTAGCGGATGCTCTAAGTCGTAGGAAGCACATTTATGCTCTTATAACATTGAGAACTTAGTTTAAAGATGAGGTGAAAAGTGTCATGGAATCTGATTCTTATTTTTAGCAAGTAAAGACAACACTTGTTGCAGATCCAAATGATGTGAGATATAAAGGTTTTCACTTTGACAATGAAGGAATCTTGCAATTTGAAAATAGGGTATACATACCTTTGGCAAATGATTTAAGAAGTAAATTATTAGCTAAATTTCACAATTCACCTTTTTTTGGACACCCTGGCATTATGAAGATGCTTGCTGATATAAAACAACAATATTTCTAGAAAGGGATGAAAAAGGATGTGATAGAATTTGTGACACATTGCTTAGAGTGTCAACGTGTTAAAGCAAAGCATATGCATCCAACTGGTTTATTGTATCCTCACAGCATTCCTCAAGTACAAATGGCAAGTGATAAGCATGGATTTTGTTCAGGGGTTGCCTATGTCAAAAAATAAACATGATGTTATTCTGGTTGTTGTTGATAAACTAACAAAGGTAACACACTTTATTGCGGTAATCTAAAGGATGATTCACTGTGTGTTAGCAATAATATTTGTGCATGATATTTTTAGGTTACATGGAGTACCTGAATTGATCATATCAGATAGAGATCCAAGAATGACATCTAGATTTTTGCAAACACTTAATGCAGCCCTCGGGACTAAGCTGAATTTCAATTCTGCATATCACCCAGAAATGGATGGAAAGCTGAAAGAGTTAATCAAGTTTTAGAGGACATGTTATGAATGTATTGCATGGATCAACAATACAAATGGGAAGAGTACCTCCCATTAGTTGAATTTTCTTACAATAACACTTATCACGCCTCTCTAAAAATGACACCTTTCGAAGCATTATATGGAAGGAAATGCAGAACCCTTGTTAGCTAGGACAACATTGAAGATAGAGAGGTGATAGGACCTGAAATCCTTACAGAAATGGAACAACAAGTAAAAATGATTCGTGAACGCTTGAAGGAAGCTACAGATAGGCAAAAGAGTTATGCAAACTTAAAATGGGTTGATAAGAAATTTGAACTTGGTGAGAAGGTCTTTCTTTGGGTTAAACCAAAAAAGAGTTCTATAACTTTTGGCAAGGCTGCCAAGTTATCACCTCATTATGTGGGACCCTTTGAAATTGTTGAAGTAATCAACCTTGTAGCTTATCGTTTAGCTTTACCTCCTACTTTATCATAAATGCATGATGTTTTCCATATTTCTTTGCTTAAGAAATACGTTTCAGATTTGTCACATGTGCTAAATTGGAATTCCTTGTAGGTCCAAGACCTAGGAATAATTGTGGTTAAGCCCATTCGAGTGTTGGAAACTTGCTAGTTGCACTTAAGAAATTGTGAAATAACTCAATGTAAGGTCTAGTGGGACCAGTTTAATGAAGAAAGTGCAACCTAGGAAAATCTCAAAGATATGAGATCTACTTTTCCACATCTGTTTGATCAGAATTGATTCTGAAAACTATTAAAATCTGAAAAAATTATTCATGTTTTGATGATAAATCGCAAACTTGGGCGATTCTTAAACTATTTAACAACTATTTCAATACTGTTTTAAAATTTGAATTTCTCAATTCTAGTTCTATTATGAACATATGAATGGAAGGACAATAATTAAGTTTTGTCCTAAACTTTAATGGTTTTATTAAGTTAATCATTGGGACAATGATTCTTTTAAGGAGGAAGGTATGTAACATCTTTGGCATGATTGTTACTATGATGACTTCCACTTTTGACATTGCAAACGTTGACATGTGATTTGTCTTAGGAAGGTGTATTCTTTTGAATTTGGAAATCATGTTTGCAATGGATAAGTTATTACTGTACAGAGATTCATACTTGTTGTAATTCTGTTTACTTGGAAATAAAGTCACTCTGCTTTGTGATCTCGTAAGTTGTGAATCTGTACTATTGTTTTCATACTTATCTTATGATAATAACAACACCTTGAATCAATTCCATTGATCCAAGGTATAATTCAGTTATTATTTATTAATCATCTTGAAAATTGACATTCTAAAATGAAGAGATAATGAGGAACCGAGTCTTGTTTTGGCTATGATTACGGGGAAACCGGTTTCAGGTGTCCTTACTTTGCATCATGTTGAAAATGGCAAACTTAGACCTCCTTGATAAATAAATTATAACGTTGAATAGTGTGAGAGGATTAGAGGCATGTTAATGGGTGATTAAGGAAAGTACCTTAGCCTTAATCAGAATGTTCCATACTATGTGATTTTAACCTAAGGAAATAAGACCTACCTAGGACCTATTACTAAACTACTAAGGTTTATACCCTAACCTATGTTGTGATGTCCTATCCTATATGGATTCTAATCTAAGGGTTATAACCTAACCTAAGATGGTATGTTTAATGGTTGTGGGGTTTTGGAAATAACCTAAGGCAAATGCTAATTACCTAAGAACTAAGGTGGAAACCTAGCTAATATTAATTTAACCTAAACTACTACTAAGTGAAGAAAGGGGAACCTAAGGGTTAGATGGAAAGTGGGAAGTCGGTGGAGATGGTTTCTAACGTATTTATGGGAATTAATTTTGTTGTCACATCTTAAATCTACCAAGTTTGGAAAAGGCTTGGAAGGAAAGTGGGATGCCTGGCTGGCATCATTACCAAATATAAAATGCATGTAAATTTTTGGAATGGAACCTTGTCAAATTTGAAATGGCGGTGGCGTAGAGAAAGAGGAGGGAAAGTGGAATTCAATGCATTTAATGACCTCGATTATGGTGAGGAAACCACCTAGGAAAGAGAAGGAATGGATTTTGTGGGAAGTTGTTTAGTCATTTTCTCTTTTTGGTTTTTCACTCTGCATGAGGATTCTGGTTCTTCGAACCAGCAATTTTGTTTTCAATCCTTTGTGATCTTTGGCATCTTTTGAGCTATTTCTGAACCTATGGAAGTATAAGGGAAGCAAGAATATTTGGTTGTTGACATTGTTTTGGAAAGAAGATATTTTGGAGGCTCGGTGGAAGTCTTCTACAAATCAACAGGAAACTCTATCAGGCATGATAGGCTCTTCTCATTAAGTTGTTCGATTTTTACTAAACGTCTTCATTAAAAGAACTCTGCTCTTGAAACAAATGAGTTTTTTTGGAATGTTTATTTTGTATTTATGCTTATATAATATTGTGTACTTCTGCTTGAAATTGTTGTTGATAAAATAAGTTTTGGATTTGCGCCTTGTTGGAAAAATGAACGAGTTTGGCTTTAACTCTTGTGTGAACTGAATGTCACCAATTCTTGTATACTTTTGTTGATGGTGCAATACAGTTAGAGGAATGCACTGTTGATAAATATTCGAGATAAGTTGTTCCCTTGCATTTATTGAAGTTGTTTTCGATTCATGTTACTCTTGTTTGATCCTTTGCTGATACGGTTATTAGGAATCTCTATTTTGTGGAATCAATATTGTTGGAAATAATGGTAAAGAAGTCTTACCTTTTTACTGTGTTTGGGAAGGATAAAATCTGAGAACTCCTGTGTGTCTATTTGAAACATTTGGTAGGAGTTCTTGTTATGAAGGATTTTGTTTGAATTTGTTCTCCCTTGCTCGAAATTTGATAAATTACGATTTAGCTTCTCTGGAATTGTTTGATGGCATTTTGGGTTTACCTGCCTGTACGTTGTGATATGGTTGGTTACTAAAGGAATGGCTTATCTTAAATGAACTAGGATGAAATTCAGTTTTGATTATCTTAAAGAAATGAGTTGCATTGTTTTCGGTTTACTCTTCTCCTTTGAGCACGAATTCGAATACCTGTTTTAGGGTTATATCTCTTGTTGTTCCTCATTTCATTTGAACCTAGTTGGGTTCTTCCCTTTCTTACCAAAACGGTTCCTTTTATTAGTCGGGAATGGTGTAGACTTGATTATAAATCTTGTGTTCGATTTACGCTAAGGGATGAATAAGCTTTAATAGTAGTGTCTGAAGCTAAGAACGTTGGATGAACTTGAATATTCAGTCATGGATGATACTTCATGAGTAGTCACTAACTGAATTCACTGGAATCTCTCTTTTTAAGCGTAGCTAATGTACTATTGTGGTTTTTCTTGCTAATATGTTGGGAAAAATTCACCTTCGTTATCGACTTGCATGTGGTAGTTGTATATTTTGATCCTGTACCGAATAGTTTTTATGTTTTCAATATTAGATAAGAGTTAGGGATCTCTTGATCAGATCTATATCAGTTCTTTCATTCTAATATGTATTTCTTTTCTTGGGAAAGGATATTGGAATCTTCTCTAACCCTTCTTGATTGACTCTCTTCTCTCTCCTTTCTGAGTTAAGGTATTCATTGTTGTTTTCTTAGAAATCTGAGGGGGTTATATTCTATTCTTTCTCTTCTCAGGGTTGTTGAATACAATGTCATTTTTATCTAGAACTCTGTAGGAAGGCTTAAGTTGTTTCCTTCTACATTTGTTGCTTTTCTCTCATCGGTAATACTCTTGTTTGAAGCTAAGTGGGTAATTAGGGGGAAAACCTTCACTCTTCTCCTTGAACCGATTATTGAAATTGGATTTGAAATTGGGATAGTACTGGAAAGAAGGGAACTCTTGCCTTAGGATATTGTTGGTTCATCCTAAATTCTATCCTTAAGATTGAAAGAATTTGATATTTGGGATTATATGAAGAATTATGTTAAAGCTATGTATTGTGAGTCATTGCTTCTTTAAATTAATTCTATTTTAGAACTATTAGAGTTACTATCTTCTTTGATCTAGTTACATGAATCAAGAATGAACTATAGGTAGCTATAGTAAGAATGAGATAAGTAATTTAGATGAATTATTACTTATTTGTTGTAAATTTCTTATGAAATCATTGATTAAAGAGTGTTGATTTGATCCAAAATATAAACAAGTGGAAATGAATCCAGTTAGGGTAAAACCTGCGGGGTAAAAGTACCAACCATTTTATTTCTCAAACATCCCATCCATTTAATTCTCTTATTGGCTATATTCATCCTATCACCAACCATTTTTCTATCATAAGAATTAAACCTCAAGAGTGTTTCATTACAACATGACGCGATTTGTCACAGAACCCCCTCTATCTACTCCTTTATATAGTCATTACGATCTCCTAGAACAACTTGAGAAGACAACCGCCAAGATTTCTATCTTGGATCTTCTTAATATATCCACTATTCACAAGGACATCCTCTATAAAACCCTTCGAAATTCAAGAATTCCCATGGTCATTGACACTTCAAGCTTCCAAGCCCGGGATGTGTAGATCACCCCCTCCAACCAAATATTTTTAGCCAAAATGAGATTCCAACGAATAGTTATACACACAATCTTCCCTTACACATAGAAGTGTTCATTACCCATAAAAATGTTAAAAGGGTTCTAATGGAAAATGGATCCATCCTCAAAATATGTACTTTGAATATTTTTAAAAAAATGGGACATACATATACTTAGTTGGAGTCTAACATGATCACCATTAAGGCTTATGACAATTTGGAATGACAATTAGGTAGGAACAATGACTTTACCTATGGAAGTTAGGCCTATCAGACATGACACCAAATTCCATTTCATTGACTTGGAACTACCCTATAACATTCTCCTCGTTTCCCATGGATTCATGTCATTAGATCATTCCTCCACATTTCATCAATGTATCAAATTGTATTATCAAGGATAATATCTCATAATTTCCGGTGACCTGCAACCCTTTTCCCATTGTAAATCATCCATTGGCCAATATAAAAAATCCTATGAATGTCCTTCTATAAAATTAGTTATTAAATTTGAGTTAGCCCCTTATCTCTTGTGTCAATCCTAATACACTTCAGCCTCATATAGTTGATGCTTCTACCTCTACATCCCCTTTTTTTGACATGGGAATCCAAATTGAAAATCCTTATTACATTGCTATGGAGAATATGACCTTTAACAAGCCCCTTGTATCCAATATTCCTCTGTAACTAAAAATAAGTGCCGAGGCCTACTTTCACTTACAAATAAATTAGGCACATTACGGTCCCAAAAATTCATCCCTGGTGGCCTCTTCGTATATGAACATTTAGTTAGTACATAAACTCTCAATTACCTAATGATAAGATGGCCTCCTACTATCAATACCTAAAATATGTTATCCCTAACAAGATGATGTATTTCATGGGATACTAAGGTTATTGGTATGGGTTATATGAATAGGGTGTGTGGGAACCTCTCTCAACACATGAAAATTGGATGGATACGAGTATTAGTATTGAGCCTTATGGGGCCCACCTATATAATTTAACACCAACTCTTTTGAATGCAAAGATATATCTTCTTCGATTATGACATCAGCCTTAGGGTCCCCTTGTAGTCTCTACAAAAATACCTTGCCTCCATAAATCTATTTTTGAACAATTTTATTTTAACCATATCCCCTTCACTACTTGAACTATATATTATACATCCATCCCTTATTGATTGGGACCAAAAATGACACATATCAATCGATTTATTTCAAAATGAGGAAGCAATAACAAAGGTCATGGGGCTACACGTGATGACACTCCTATTGGGGATCATAAAAATGGTTTCTCCATTAACCTCGAACATATGCATACTCGGGGGAGGAGGGAAGTTCTATTATCAATGGAAGGAAAACAAGGAAAAATATCTTCCAAAAAGCCTAAAAATAGAAAATCCAAGTCCCGTAGTGAAAACCTCTTTGAGGTACTATGGAAAAACAATGTGAAAAAAAAAAATGTATTATATAAGTGATCATTCTATTGGTGAAAATATTATTGAGATGCCTATAGAGGAATAAATCAATCTCCCTCCGATCTTATGCATATGGAAGATGGTTCTAAGTTATTGGTTGAAGATATTATTGATGTTAACATCGGCATAGAGGAATAACCTAAAATTTTCAAGTTAGGGGATTCTCTTACTTCATAAGAATGAAAATAATTTACTATACGTCTTAGAGATTTTGTTGATGTGTTTTTGGTCTTATGTGAGACATGTCAGAGGGTAGATCCTTCTTTGGTTTTGCATAATCTATTTGTTCATGAGTCATCTAAGCCTATAAAAAAAAATTGTGTAAGATGAATCCACATGTAGCTCTCTTGGTCAAAGAAGAGCTTGAGAAATTATTGACATTAGGCTTTATTAGACCTATTGATTATTTAAGTGGATCTCTAATATCATGCCTACTCACAAAAAACCAATTGGAATCTGGATTTGCATAGACTTTAAGGATATTAATAAGGCATGTCCTAAAGATTATTTTCCTCTTTATAATATCAACATGATTGTTGATTCTACTACAGGCCATGAAATTTTATCCCTTATGGATGGATTTTCTAGCTATAATCAAATCAAAATAGTTGAATAGGACCAACATAAGACTACATTTACTACTCCTTGGGTACCTTTTGTTATCAAGTCATGTCTTTTGGCCTTAAGAATGCAGGAGCCACATATCAGTGTGTCATGATATTATATTTCATGATATGTTGCATGATATAGTAGAGGATTACGTGGATGATATCATTAATAAGTCCACAACCTATATAAGAAACCTTAACAATCCTTCATCACACTTTTGTATAACTTTGGGAATATAAAGTTAGGCTAAATCCTAATAAGTGTGTGTTTAGTGTCCTTTCAAGAAAATTATTGGGATTCATCATTTCTAGAAGAGGAATTGAAGTGGATCCGATAAAGTTAAAGCTATTATTGAGATACTTCCTCCCACAAACCTAAAGCGCACTTCGCATGACTTGCAACAAAAAATTCAAGCCATTCACAAGTTCATTTCCCACATTGATAAGTAAGTGCCTTCTTTTACCCATCTTCTTAAAAAATATGTTTAGTTACATTGGGGCCCCAAATGCCAACAAGCCTTTTCCCAATTAAATAAATACTTGGCCAATCCACATATTTTAATACCACCTACCTCATGTGAACCCTTGTTGTATATTTCCATACCCAATTTACTATAGGTGCGCTCTTATCACAAGGTACGATTCCCAACATAAAGAGAGATCCATATATTATCTTAGTTTTACCTTAATATATTATGAGTTGAATTACCCCTGATTGATAAGGAATGTTTAGTGTTGTTTTCGCTTTCCAAAAAAATTTCCATTACTTATTTAATGACAAAACAAGGCTTATTTCTAAAGTTGACATGTTTAAATACCTCTTATCTAAACCTGCTCTTATTGGGAGGATGGCCAACTAGATCATACTTAATGAGTTTAACATTGAGTATGTAAATTCAGAAAGAAATCAAGGGGAAATTTTTATCATATCAAGTCACATAAGGATCCTTACTAGGAATAGAACCATTGATTCTTGACTTATCAGATGTTTATGTCTTGTTAGTCAAAGAATCTACTATATGGAAGATCTAATTTGATGGATCTTTTAATTTCCATGGTTCATAATTGGTATCATGATCACCCCTACAGGTGATATGTTTTTAAGAGCTTACATGATTAGTTTCCCTTGTACCAACAACATTGTTTAATATGAGGCCTTTATTGCTCATCTCAAAATCACCATCAAATGGAACATTACCAAGTTCATGTATTCATTAATTCTCAACTCTTTATCAAATAATTTAATGATGAGTACAATGTACACTATGAGAATATTATCCCTTATAAGTCATATGGTGGACAATCTCAAGAATATTTTGTCTAAATCTCCTTTCAGCAAATTTTAAGAGTTCATAATAAATATATGGATGTATGGCTACGATCGGCTCACTTTTAGGCCTCTCATGAGGATAATAAATAAGTTTCATTTTCTTATGGAACACTTAATGGTCTCTACTTATGACAATGCAATAATTATGTTTGGTATGTGAAGTTATTGGTCCTTTTTCTCTTGGTACCTATATATTTATAACTACTTACATGATGGTACCTTCCCTCCTAACATTTCTCACTCATAAAAATGAACTCTTATTCAATGAATAACATGTTATACCCTCCTTGGGGTTAATATCTATCATCGAGGATATGATGGGACTTTGTTCAGTGTCTTAATTCATAAGAGGCTATCCAAGAAACCAAAGAGGTGCACAAGGCACATGTGGTGCTTATACTAGTGGCACGGTTCTAACAAAGAAAATTTTACGTGTAGTTTATTACTAGCCTACTATGGGGACATATTATGTAAATACGAAAACAAATTTGTATTGTGTCAAAATTATGGAAACTTGATCCATGTCATATCTCAATCTTTGTATCCTATCACTACACCATGGCCATTTTCCAAATGGGGATTAATCTTATAGGGAAGCTCACACCTACTTCATCTGATGGTCATAAGCATATCATCACCATAATTGAATACTTTACTAAATGGGTGGAAGTTTTTCTCTATTTACTTATATTATCGGTGCTTAGATATCTAATTTTATCATGAACCACATCATTTGTCATTATGGCATTCCTTCTACTACCATCTTTGAAAATGGTAAATCCTTTAAGAAAAAGCAAGTGAAGACCCTTTTCAAAGCTTTAAACATCCATCAAAAGTGGTTCTACCCTTATTACCCTCAAGGTAATGGGAAATTTAAAGCCACTAACAAAACCCTCATTCACATTATGGAAATTTTGGTCAATAAAACAGGCCATAATTGGCACCTCCAAATCTATCCTTCCTTATGGACTTACCGAAATTTCATCACACCTATAGGTGAAACCCCATACTCCCTTATTTTTGGCACTAAATCTATCATTCCCTTAGAGATCAAGCTTCCCTCTTTACGCATATCCCTAAAATATTATTTGGATAATGAAGAGGATTATAGAGTGGATAGACTAGTAAAGCTCTGATGCTTGATGAAAAACACCTCCATGCCTTGGATCACCTCAAAGTGTATCATAATCAAATCTGCACTAGCTACAAAAACAATCTGCATTTTTCTTGAGAATTTGAGGTTGAGATCTTTTATTAAATAAAACTGATTTAGTACCACCAAGGAACATGAAAAGAAAGTAAAATTTGAGTGCAATTAATTAGGGCCATACATTATATTCATTAAATTTGGTTGAGGATCTTATAATATCACATTTTCAGATGGTTCAAAGCTCTGGGATCCCATGAATATCATGTATCTCAAATATTTCTATAACCAAATCTCATAGAAATTTCAAAAAATTAAAAAATCCACAAACCACAAAAATAGTCAAGATAAATAAATTTGTAAATGTGAAAACAATTATGTAATTGTAGCACTTTGGGCAGGTCCTTTGGTGAAAAGTGGTTCACGCATGCCATAAGAAGATTTCATTGTTCACAAGCACCTCACACTTGGGGCATGATTCCTTCCTTCCTAGCTTTTCATTGGCTTTATTTCGTAATCTTTTTGAACCTATCCCTCTTGGCCTTGATCCGACTTGTCCTATTCTTGTATATATATCATGAGATTTTTCCCTTATTTATCCTTCTCTTATTAGGGAATTTTAGCATCTTTTTGTCTAATATTGTTTCAAAAAACCTATAAAATCTAAAAACATTTGGAAAACCTAGAAAATCCTAAACATTCGAAGAAAATCTAGAAAATCCTAAACAATTAGAAAACCTAGAAAATCATAAACATTTGGAATACCTAAGCAAATCCAAAAAAACATTCATAAAACCTAAAAAATCCTAAACATCATAAAGTCTTAGAAAACCCAAAAACAGTGTCTAATGTAAAAACACTAAAAATTGGAAACTATACCATAAAACATCCTACTTGAAATTTGCAAAACCCAAAAATAGTTCTAATGCAAAATGACAAAAATGTGGGAATCTTGTGATCTTATTTCATCAACAAGCTTATTTAATTGTTATGCTAGGTCATCTTGTGATCTTCTCCCATATATTGTTGCTGGTTAGTTTCACAGAGAACATTTACAGTTTTTGCATGTTAGAATTCTATGTCCTCATTCATCTAATCCATTGCATGTATCTTGCTTGGTGCATCATCTTAACCCTTATCATATAACTACAACATTTGGGTACTTGAGGATAGATAACAAAAACATTGGTACATTTTTTCTTGAACATTGCTTGTTTGAGTGTATTTTCTTGTACTTATTTGTTTGTTTGGTTGTTTGTTTGTTTATTTTATCATATTGCATTTTTTTTGTATTTTTTTTGATTTAGTCCCTTAGCATTACACAAAAATTGATATTATGGATTTTTATGTCATTTTACCTTTTTGTTGTATGCTTACATCAAATAAAAAGGTATTTCCAAGCCATGATATGCAAGCTATGCTACGATCTTCCCATACCTCATCATATCCAATCCACATCTAACTAATTCCCCATTCTAGCTAACACTTCCTCTAACTAACCCATTCCTTTCCTCTACTCTACCCGACATGATAGGTAGGTGATGTAATCAAAACTAAAATGGCTAATCTATACATCTAAAACAAAAAACATAAAAATGTAGATAGAGCATATCTAGAAGTAAAAAAACAAGATATAACATCATCATATACTCATCACACTACTCTCATATTTAAGCATCTATCCATCTACAATCATTTATCCAAACATCACAATAAGTAAATAATATACATTTATAATAGATAAAACACAAACATTATAACCTAACTTAGGGCATAAGAATAGATAAAATCAAAAAATCATCTCTATATGTATATGGGGATGCCAAATGACACTCAATTTTACAAAAACAATCTCAAAATCATACGATATATATCATCATAGATCAATCAAAAACAATCCTAGCTATAATAAGATCATCTCTGGCATGACTCTCCCAAGAGATGGACTATGATATGCCCATAGAGATGGTGAGAATTTCCTCGATCCTCTGGAGCCTATGCTAATGACCCTAGTGGTCCCATGAATAAGGGCATACCCACTGAGGATTTTTATCTCACCAAATCTAATGGTTGATGAGACCCACTAGTTCTTTTCCTCTGTGAATAGCTCACTACTCTCAAGTCTACTAGAACAACTACCTCATTATAAAGGTCTGTAATAGGTCACCTCTCCCTATTATGTAATGTGATATAGCATGTTAGTGATACCCTAGACCTCCACCCACTTCTTGGGTTATATATCTCTCTACATAGGTTTACTCCATTACTTAGGTAACATCCCTCTCATTGTGCATTATATCACACTCTAATCGGATGTTGTCCCTCTCATTGCATGTTGTATCTCACTCTGACATAGTAGTATCCCTCTCTACAGTCATTTGTGTCAATGTTGTTATCACTTGGGCCACCTCACTGTATCAATCAATATGTTATCTCTATTATATGGTTCTTGGCCAAATGATCATGTTATCTTGGCCTCTCGAGTTGTTATCTCAGTAAACACTACCTGGGATACTTGTGAAGGCATCATTATTATACATGATGGCCCTAACCATGTATTAGTATTTGTCATCGACACGATGAAGTAATTGGGGCTAAGTTATGTTATGGTCATTGTAGTGGAACCCCATACATCCCATTTCCTCCATCTCCTCCAGGTGATATCCCTCATCCATCCCATCCTTTGCTCTAATTTTAGCTCATCGACACCGCATAGATACCCCTTTATCTCCCCCACTCCTATTGCGTAAACTTCCCTAACCTCTGGATAGTCCTTTGATAGTAGTATCTACATTTGTGGACTTATGCCCTATAATATTTGATGGAAGGAACCTACACCCTACACTGCAGGATGGTATAGATCTATTGATGTGGCATCTCTATGTTGTTTCTATCATATGCTCATCTCCCACCAACCCCGACAAACTACATTTTTGGTGTCTCGGCCCTACACCATGTATTGAATAGGGATGTCATCATCATTGCTAACATGGATACCTTGATGACATTGATCGGTCTCCCTCTCGATATATTAGTCTCACTTGTGAAAAATTATTGGTACCATACCCAATATTTGTCGATAGTCTAAGATCCACGATGGCTCCTTATCATCTACCATACTATCTAGGCTAGATTGGCCCACTTTGTTGTGGTTGTATTTATATATATCATAGGCCTCACCCACATATCTCTTTTATCACATGTGTAAACACATGTGGTGTTATAAGAACCCCTATGTATATCCAAACTACCTCAATGCTCTATCTATCTTGTAGCACTCTATGATGAAGTCTTGGTAGCCCACTAGGTAGGACTTTGTGCATGTGTATGCCAACACTACTTAGGTATCTAGAAAGGTTCTCATGAATAATTATGGCCTCCCTGTAATGTCCATCATGTACTATCTTGTCAAAATATCCCTCGTATACACAAGTAGCTCTCTATAGCCCTAGCGACCCCTTCTTGAACGGATCCATGAATGTTTGTGGGATATCATCCTCTAGTGCCTCAAAGGTTCCAACGGTCATCCCACTACTATATGCTCCCATGCCTAGATATATAAGAGAGTGGTGTGGCCTATGATTTGATCCCTCTGTGGACAACCAAATGTAAATATTTGTAAAGCTGCCCAAAAACATGATACCTCTAGGAAGGTACTCGGCCATGTCTATCGTGTCTATTATGACATCCATGTACCATTTGCAAAGTAATGTCCACTCTTATTAAGTAAGATTCCACCTACAAGATCCATCAATACCATGGTAGCTCCTCAATCGTATATTGGTCATAAATCTCAGCCAACACTATGTTGGTTCGGCGCCTTTTAGGCAAGTCAAATCGTCCTTTCACTCTAAGCATCTTTTACTCTATGGCCATAGTATCATAATACAAGGAGCCCCGATAATAGGGATACATAGTATTCGATGGACATCCTCTAAGTTGGTGACATCTCCCTGTGAGGATCGGGGAAGGTACTCATATTGGAGTGTCATATCTCTATCAATGTTGTTAGTAACGGCATGTCCGATCGATGTTTTGGCATCGGAGAAACATACATAAGACCCAAGTCATCCAATATGACCAATAATGTGGGTGAAAATCATGTAATACTTGTAAGGTGTGAGATCGAAGCTTATGAAACTAAATCACACCTAATCACTCTTATAAAATGTATAAAATCAAGTATTAGACTAAGTGATTTATAATTTTTTTAAAAAAGTCCAAAAAGGCTAACTACAACTCAAATAGAGGAGGTCATTTATATATAGCACAAGGCCACTATTTTGAGGTGAGGTCACTACTACAGGGTGAGCTTGTTGATGTTGCAAGGTCATTAATGTATATCACAAGGCCATTAAATTTGTGTGACGTTGTTATTAGTTATATCGAGGTCATTAATGGTGGGGCCGCTATACAGGTTTTAGTGAGGTTTCCATTTTGAGAGATGTCACTACAACATGTGATATGGCATCCGGAAATCACATGGAAATGTCATCAAAAACTAGATAAATTTGTTTTTATATACCGTGACATCACTAAAATTGACCTAGGTCAATTTCGAAACCTCACTCCCTCATTTTTAGGGCATTTAATGCACATGTAAAATTTAAAATGTAAAAATTTAAAAATTAAATTCAAGACATCACCTAGATGTTCCTCATCATGGTGTATCCATCGATACTCCCGAACTCGCTTGGTGCAATGGAGAAACTCTGGTGTCATCATCTCTACTCACCGTGATCACCCAAAGATTTTTTCTACTAGCAATGAGAGTGAAAATGACTTGTTCTCACCCCTCCCACCCATATATAGCCCTCTCCATGATGGTTTTCACCACCGCATGATGGCCTACTAAATGTCGTGATGTACTTCTCTTTTGTTGTGATCATTTTTCTCTCCTTTTCAAGCATATATTTCCCTTTTACTACCACATCAACGCTTGAGGGGGCATCATCCATCTTACTAACTTTTCTTCAACCCATACAACAAAAAATTATTTACTAATCTTTGAAATGACATCGCTCGTGTTACACCACATCAAAGAGGGGGAAATGTAAACACCTATTTTTTATCACGTAATTTTGATACATTAAAATTACACTAATTTCCCACTTCCCCATCATTTCATCATAATTAGTGATTTTCTACTAATTAGCTAATATCCCCATCTTCTTGGTCAATTAAAGACATTTTGTTAATTAATTTGCCTTTTCCCTCATCTAAGATGTCAATTAATGTCATGAATGTTTTTAAAATCCCCTTTTAATTAATTAATTACCCATTATTAATTAATTACCCTTTCATAAATCTTGTATTTAATTAATAAACCCTCTTATTAATTAAATCCCCCTCTCAAACCCCTCAAATTCTACTAATTTCCCTCCAAATCATCTCTAAATAGCTTCTACAAGCTAAACATGACCTATTAATTAATCCCAATTGATTAATTAAATCTTCCCTAACTCCCATGGGTCATTAAATCCTAATTAATCTCTTCTAAATATGCTTATCCACTCCTAATTCTACATCTCCTTTATCCCACATTCACTAGGATGTATGCTTCTCCCAAATTGGAAAGCTATATAAGCAACCTAGTACCTTCCTACTAATCTACACCTTTACACCTTTTCAAATCTTGTACTCCTTGTACTCATACTCAAGAGAGCTTTTCTATTATAGGAAATCCTTCCAAATTGAGAAACCCCCTAATTTGCTAAAGTTAGTAAGAGAAGATTCAAAACATGGCCTTTAAGCCATTTTGAGTAGATCTCTGTTGATCTGGAAAACTCGTTCTTGTGCGGGTGAACACAGAGACTACCAGCCCCATCAAATCCGAATGATAAAGGGGTTAGGACCTCAGATGCAGATATAGATTCTGGATACAGGCGCAGAGAAAATAAATTTGTAAAGAAAGAAAATAGATCTACAAGATGGAAACAGATAAGATTAGATGATGATATACGGGGACTGCTTGACAAAGCAAATCCGGGAAGCATTAACTTCCTTGGTGGCTGTCAATCCCCATGTTCATAATAAAATAATGAATATCAAATGATAAGATGACATGCCAAAAACTATAAAAAAAATCTGCAATATGTTGAAGAACAATATAAATATGATACTAAATTAGTATCCTGATAGAACAACCGATTGATCATTAGGCTGGTGATATGAAATGGTAGATCTGCTTCCAAATACTCCACAATATGATGCAAAATTTCATAGACAAATGAATTTAAGCTTCAGAATTTCAAGAATTTTCTCCTCCTTCTCTAGAGGGGGGGAAAGAGTTCTATTAAAACTTGAATTGAGATTACAAATAATTATAATAATCAAAATAATTTTTGATTAAGAGGACATGATGAACATGTGATTTGATGGTGGGGTTTATGATGTGAGAAAAGGAAAAGATGTGATGTGGAGTAGTGATCAGGGAATCATTTTTGAAAGTTCCCTAAACATCCCTAAATGGTGTCAGTGTAGAAGATCATCTCGAGAGCTTTCCAACGACTATGAGAACGCAACAAATGGACATAGGAGCTCTAGATATGTCCGGTCAAAGTTTGGTCAAGAGGAAAGTCAACTCTGGTCAACTAGTCAATATTGGACCAATCACACTACGACACGTGGCAAAAAGGTGTTGGTGAAATTGGAGGGGTTTTAACCACCGGTCGTCGACAATCATGGAATGGAATGGCGCGTTGGAACAAGAGGCTCAACTTTTATTACGGAGGGGAGCCCGGCCGCCGTGTGGACTATGGTATTATCACCGACGTGGTGGGTCCACAAGCCACCATGTGGCTTGCCACCATGAATCGAATATGATCAATTTTCCTATTGGGAGACAACAAGTGGAATATATGTTATTGACCGAGTTAATTATTTCCATACCACATTACATGGGTCGAAATTATATTTACTTGGTAAGTCCACTTTCCAAATGCCACGCATTATTCCCAAATGCAACATACCACACATATACATATTAATGTTAAACATTAGTATTAAAGCCCATATAAGCCACCAACCATACAAATCCATAAACATGTTAAGCTATGACCATGCAGAAGGATGTGAAGCGGTGTAGGGGCTAAGCCATGCGTGGATGTTTCCACGTGAAGGATGGTGTGGGTAAGGGTTAATAAAACCTTACCAAATACTCCCGCCACCAAATATGGGATTTAATTCCATTTCAACAAAAGCCGCCCATTATTTGGGGATTTAATCCCATTAAAAATGCAATCCACCCAAATGGGAATTTTTATCCCAAATTACATGGTACGGGTTTAGGCTAATATTAGCCTAAGATAATATGTAATTGCATTTTTCAAGGGCCCTAAAATTGTATAAATAGGGAACCCATTCTATTGTAATGGACACACAACGGAGACAAGCTCATTCCTAGAGCTCGGGAGGCGAATATCGAGCCAAGAGGAGGATGAGAAATTGTAATTGTGTGAAGACCTATTTATTTAAATAGGCATTATTGTGGCTAGGAGTTATTAATACTACCTAGTTGGCCCATAGCGCCACACCAATTATTTTGAAGCCTGGAATATCGACCGGAGTGCCATAGGGCATTACAAAGTGTCTAGAAGGCTGATCGAGAACTAGAGGTTTCCAAATAGTGGAGCTAGAGCCATCGAGCTTGCCAAATATGCCAGGAAGGTGGAAGTTGGGTGCTATCTTTCACCCTTGTCATCTAAAGGTCTGGATATTTTTTTAAGCAAGTTCTTAATAGTTTCCATTAGGTTTTCTTGTGAAAGTACTATTGTAACTTACAAGTTTTGACTAGTGGAATGGTTCGATAAGAACCGGAGACGTAGGTAGTTGTTGAACTCCGTAATCAATCTGTGTGCAATTGTCATTATTGTCTTGCATTATTTTAAATTGATTACTTAAAAGGAGAAAAATGTCGGCAAATAAACTAAAGCCTACAAGGGTCCGAGATCAGGTAGTAATAATTTGATTATTTTCAAATCAAGTTTGGTATCGAGTACAGTAATCGACACTGCAAACTTGCTAATCTCCGAAGCAAGTTGGTATCAGAGCTGGTTTAGCTCCATATTTGTTTTTCAGTGAATCTGATTAACAGAGTGATTGCTTCAAGTTGGTGCAGTTGGTTCAATTTGTGTGAACAGGGTACAAGTACACTATGGGCAAGATGTCTAAACAGGTGAAGCTCGATGAGATTGAAGCATATAATCACCAGATCCAGGAAGAGAATTCTCTCTTGCGATCAATGTATTACTCCTGGAAGAGGAGAATGCTCATTTGAAATTGGAACTGAAAACCAAGGATGAGCTCTTGGCAAGGTTACAATGTGGTGATTAGAGAAAGGAAATACCTTCAACTTCAGATGCAGTGACCATGGCAGATGACTACACTGTAAGTTATTCACCACTGGAATCTTCTTCTTCCTCCCATTCAATTTCGGATTTAGGTAATGAAGTCTTTGGTTTGTTTGAAAATCATACTAGAGGCATTGGATCCAAATTACTAGATAAAATGGGATTTGATGGAAGAGGACTTGGTAAAAATGGCCAAGGCATTTCTAACCCAATACAGGTTGAGGATCATCCTCATTTTATAGGTTTGGGTTTTCCTAGTGTGGGAATGGAAATTGGAGAATGCTCCAAGAACGTTGATGGGAGACAAGCTTCTGAAAGAAAAGTGAATACCCCACTAGTCCTACAAGAAGATTCTGAGCAGGAAAGTTGTGCTTCATCATCACAGGAAAGATGTGGTAAGAGAAATCAGTGAAGAGGTAATGAGATTCCACCTCTAGTTTCTTACCATAATCGTAAGCATAGTAAAACTTCTTATCCACTTTTTCAACTTAAGAAGTATGGTTATGATTTTCAAAAGATGTGGAATTCCTTTCCATGTACTTTTTGTGGATTGCATAATCATTCAGTGGCCAGATGTTGGAAGAGAAGGACACTGATGAAGAAGTTGATGTCGTTCATTAGGAACAAGGCAAATCAAAAAGACCAATCTCGTCATGCAGAGTCGAGAAATGGCAAAAAGAGTTCCTCATCCCAGAAGAAGGAGATTAAGAGGAATTTTTGTGCTCATTTCTAGAGGAATGGGCACCAGTGGAAAATTGCTGGAAACTACATCCATCTCACCATCAGAGTAATGGCAAGCCAAATATGGAATGGAGGCCTATTGTAAAAGGAAGAAGTAGTTTCTACTCCACCACTAGTTGACAATTCAACCCAGGACTAGGTAATACCTAAAAGTGAAAGTCCTTTAAAATGGGTAAGTCAACAATTTTTCAATTATATATTGCATAA
Organism: Taxus wallichiana var. yunnanensis; assembly: GCA_018340775.1. Classification (NCBI taxonomy): domain Eukaryota; kingdom Viridiplantae; phylum Streptophyta; class Pinopsida; order Cupressales; family Taxaceae; genus Taxus; species Taxus wallichiana. The sequence continues at coordinate 373,387,075 of CM031235.1, forward strand.
TTCAGATTGATGAATAGTATGCAGTATTAAGTTTGGAGATTAGATTCTGTGAGAAAATGCTGAGAGAAAGGTTTACAATACTCAGTGGATTTTCTTACTTAGAAAATTTGATTAATGCTCCAAACCTATCTCCTAATCAGCTTGTGAGTACCTGTTACAACTTAGATACAAGATTTAACTCATATAAAGCTTGGAGATTGATCTATCATTTGTGTAGACAATAGAGTTCTCAAAAGATCAACTTGGAACTTCATTCTATGTAGAGGCATTATGACCGTGTAACAGAATGGTAGTTGAATCATTGTTGGCATTGACATCAGGTCGGAACTTTTTCTATGGAGAAGCCATCATGGGCATCTAACAGAATGGTACATTTTCGATATAATTTGTTAACAAAAGGAGCTCTAGAAATATCAGCTCGGAACTTCATTCTGTGTAGAGGCATTGTGACCGTGCAACAAAATCGTAGCTGAATCACCGTTGGCATTAACATCAGGTCAGAACTTCATTCTGTGTAGAGGCATTGTGACTGTGCAGTAGAATGGTACTTGATATTAGTATGTCAACAAGAGGAGCTCTCAAAGGATTAGCTTAGAACATCATTTGGTGTCAAGGCATTGTGACCACACATACGAATGATAGTTGATCAACAGACACAACATCATGCATTGGAGGCTCGAGGTCTTACAAGAGGCTTAGTATCATGCATCGGAGGCATTGAGGTATGTAACAGACTTAGCATCATGCATTGGAGGCTTGAGGTCTTGAAAGAGGCTTAGCATCGTGCATCGGAGGTGTTGAGGTCTATAGAGACTTAGCATCATGCATTGGAGGCATTGAGGTCTACAGAGACTTAGCATCGTGCATCGGAGGCGTTGAGGTCTAAAAAGGGACAATTCATTGTCCATCATTGACATCAGATCAATCAAAGCTCTATGTAACATGGAGTTCCTTCAAACAGTTCGGATTCTGTAGAATCAACTCGGAGCCAAGAGCTGTGTTATAGAGTAAAAGAAGATCCTTGTTGTCAGATATCAAGAAGCTTAGCACCACATGGAAGGAGCATTGAGGTTTCATTCAAAAACTTAGCACCATACAACGGAGGTGTGGAGGTCTTCTTTGGATATCAGAGTGGCGCAGAAGCGTCGTGGGCCCATAACCCATAGGTCCCAGGATCGGAGTAGAGTTTTGAAGTGAGAAGGTTGGAGGAGAAGACCCAAGGGTCTACTACAGCAGAACTTCCGAGGTGGCAGCAGAATTTTTCAGATTTAGGACAGTATGGAAGCTTTTTAGGACAAAAATCCTTTCTCAGTGGGGAGGTGTGATCAGGGGAAATTTTTTGAAAGTTCCCTAAACATCCCTAAATGGTGTCAGTGTAGAATATCATCTTGAGACTTTCAACGACTATGAGAATGCGACAAACGGACATCGGGAGCTCTAGATATGTCTAGTCAAAGTTCAATCAAGAGGAAAGTCAACTCTGGTCAACTAATCAATATTGGACCAATCGCACTAGGACACATGGCAAAAAGGTTTTTAACTTTGGTCATCAACAATCATGGAATGGAATGGCGCGTCGAGAATAAGAGGCTCAACTTTTATTACGGAGGGGAGCCCGCCACCGTGTGGACTATGGTATTATCGCCGACATGGTGGGTCCATAAGCCACCATGTGGCTTGCCACCACGAATCGAATACGATCGATTTGCCTATCAAGAGATGACAAGTGGAATATATGATATTGACCGAGTTAATTATTTCCATACCACATTACATGGGTCGAAATTATATTTACTTGGTAAGTCCACTTTCCAAATGCCATGCATTATTCCCAAATGCAACATACCACGCATATACATATTAATGTTAAACATTAGTATTAAAGCCCACATAAGCCACCAACCATACAAATCCGCAAACATGCTAAGCTATGACCACGTGGAAGGAGGTGAAGCGGTGTAGGGGGCTAAGCCATGCGTGGATGTTTCCACGTGAAGGATGGTGTGGGTAAGGGTTAATAAAACCTTACCAAATACTCCTCCCACCAAATATGGGATTTAATCCCATTTCAACAAAAGCCACCCATTATTTGGGGATTTAATCCCATTAAAAATGCAATCCGCCCAAATGGGAATTTTTATCCCAAATTACATGGTATGGGTTTAGGCTAATATTAGCCTAAGATAATATGTAATTGCATTTTTCAAGGGCCCTAAAATTGTATAAATAGGGAACCCATTTCATTGTAATGGACACACCCCAAGCTTATTATTTGTTAAGCTTATTGTGGGGACACACACACAACGGAGACAAGCTCATTCCTAGAGCTCGGGAGGCAAATATCGAGCCAAGAGGAGGATGAGAAATTGTAATTGTGTGAAGACCTATTTATTTAAATAGGCATCATTGTGGCTAGGAGTTATTAATACTACCTAGTCGGCCCATAGCGCCACACCAATTATTTTGAAGCTGGAATATCAATCGGAGTGCCATAGGGTGTTATGAAGCGTCTAGAAGGCCGATCGAGAACCAGAGGTTTTCGAATAGTGGAGCTGGAGCCATCGATAAGATATTAATATAGTTATAAGATTAATTAACTCGAATGTTAATTGTTGGTAGGAAATGAGACACGAATAAGCATGTGAAGGAGATCAAAACCCGGATGATGATACGAGAATTTGGTGTCTACATTTACCCCTTTTTTGAAGTGGTTTTTGATAACAAAGCCACGAGACAAAAACACAAAGGATTAGATGAAATATGTGTCTAAGGATGGATGAAGACATGACCAAAGGTAAGATGCCCCAAGCGAAGAAGGATTGCAATAAAAAAAAAAATGTGTGGCGGTGACTTCAATATCACATCAACAGAGGTCAATTATGGTCTCAACGGAGACGGAGCAGGATGACAATGTTCTACAGACCAGTGAGTGGGTGAAGACCACTGCAATATGGATGTAAACCGTGATGACCAATGGGTCATAGGAAAACATCAAAATATGTGCAACTAAATGTGAAATATGTGTGTAATCCTTTGTCTATGAGGAATTGTGCAAAAATCACGCATCCACAAGAGGGACGTGGATGAAAACAATGATGCCCCAAAGACAGACACCAAGTGAGTTATATACTTGACAAGTACAAGGATGAAAAAGGTGCCACCATGATAGGGCACGAAAGATGACATGATGGGAGATGGATGTGTAAATAAAATGCCCCAGGGGAAAAAATCATAAATGTGCACATGATGAGAAGATAGGATAGAAAGCGAGATAAAATGACCTAAATGTGTGATAAATATGATGATAATCATGTTTCATGAGAAACATGCATAAGTGTGAGTAACTTATAATGTAAAAGTAGTCCTACTTTTTCGATAAGTAGGACAGAAGTCAAGATACTTTTGCGATAAAACAAAAACAGAGAAAATATGCATGGAAGAGTACAAGATCAGGTAGGTGTTGGTCATTATGGTATCCTCCAAGATAAAAATGTCCCAGGAAGATGGGATGAAATATGTGGATGATAGAGATAAGAGAAAGTGGACATGGTTGAAGTAGAAGGGACATGGTTAAGGAGAGAGGTCAAGTAGAGAAGGACGATAAGAGAGGTGAGAAGATAGACGAAAGTACAAAAGAGAGAGAATAGTATTCAGTAAGAGGGTAGTGGAAAAGGATAAGGGGGAAACAAATAGGTAAGGTATGAGGACACGGAGAAAAAGAAAATAGAGACAAGTGACTGGGAGGAGAAGAGAGGGAGGAAGTTTAAACAAGAAGAAGATGAGATGATGAAGAAAAAGAGATTAGAAGGGAAGTTGAGTGTATAGAGATATATCATAGTAAAAGAAGCGGTAGGGATAATCAAGAGGAGAAATGGTGGCGAGAAAGAAATGATGAAGGAAAAAATAAGAAGACAATAAAATGAAAGAAGAAGGGATGAAAGGGAGATGGAGATCAAAACAGAGGGAGAGAAATAACGGATCTTGAAAGAGATGACAAAACTGAGAAAGAAAAGTTATGAAGAATATGAGAGAAGGACAATAGGAGAGATGAATATATATAGTAAGATGGAAAGATGAAGGATATGAAGAAGATGAAGTTAAAGAAGATGGGGAGGAGGTAGAATGGAAAAGATAAATAAAGGCACCATATAGAGCTAAGAAGATACGGGTGGTAGAGAAATAAGCTCAAGTAATAGGAGAAATGAAAATAAGAGGAAAAGAAGGGATTATAGAGCCAAAATAGGAAAGAAATTGAATATGAAACCGAACGTATGGAAATGCATGTGGATGGTGAGATGGTTAAGAAGATGGGACAACTTTGGTGAGTAAGGTTATCAATGGAGGATTAAGACAAAAGTGTGAGGAGAAGAGTAGATGAAGATTATACAAATGATATGAAAGAAAAACCAGAGGTAGAAAGGAGGAGAGGACAACAAAGAAAATGATGCAAAGGCAATATGCGATGAAGACAGTAGAGATATTGAAAAAGGTGAAAGGAAGATGAAAAGGTAATACCAGCGGAAGGATGTTAGGAGAAATCCCCCGATAATGATTAGAGGGCACAAAAAGAAAAAGGGAGGAAGAGAAAATGGAGGAGGTAAAAAAGAGTGAATCGGTATTAGTAGAATGGGAAGAAACGAGTTTTAGGAGAAGTCCACCGATAATTCTTAGCGTGAGAATGGAAGATGACATAATGTTAGATGAACCATGATAATGACGATCTGCATAGTAAGAGAGGGTATGAAGTAGTCAAGATGGATTTTAAAATGAGGGATGATGGAGATGACATTTGAGGGAGTTTGAGATATTTTGTATGAGGAAAAAGAGAAGAGAAGAGGATGTGTTTGTGGGGAATGAAGAAAAAATACGGATGATGGGAAGATGAAGGAAAGAGGAAAGGCAAGGAGACAGATCATTCTTAAGAGAGACTCTTAAGTAAGATCACCATGCCATAGGAATGATTAAGTAGGATCACCAAGCCAAAGAAGAAGAATGAGGAAAAGACTGAGCAATGTATACCAAGACGGAACAGGAAGTGAAAGGAGGTAATAACAAGGAAACAAAGGAGTGTGAAATGAGTGGATGGAGGAATATATGCAGTGTAGGATAAAGAGTGTAAGGGGAATTCTTAATTAGGATGCCTATGTTGTATGAGTGATGATGTCAGAGTGTTAAGAAGAAGTTTTACGAGTAAAGATGTTGAAGGGAATGGAAAACAATGAAGGAGTTTCTACAGTGGCAAGATCTTAAGAAAGAGATGCAATGTGATCAAGAAACCTGCATGGAATGGATGATTAAGTAGGATCGTCAAGCCAAAAGAAGAATGAAAGGGAAAATGGAACGATAAAATAGATGGCAGTAAAAGGATATTAAGAGAAAAGCACAAAAATAATGGCCTAGGTGGATGACGCGTGAAGTATCAAACAAACAACAGAGAAGGACAAAGTGGGTGAGAAGAGCAGTGGAGAATGAGATGAGGTGAATTTTAGGAGAAAATTGGGTTGATAAAGGGGACTAGGAGGAAGGAATGGTCAATAGACACAATCACGAATGAGACCTTGTCTGAATGACAAGTCTACTTCAAGTAGGGTTTCTGTGCTACGTGGGGAATTACGTAGATGTGCCAAGCTAGGGATGAAAGGTCTGAGATGGTGAAGAAGAGGATAATGAACAATGGTGGGGGATGAGGATGTGTCAGATAATAAATGCTACCTGAGAGTTATCCTCAAGTAGAATTCATAAATTGCAATGGAGGTCAAGTAGAATTCCCAAACCGAATAATGCATTAAAAATATTGTTTGAAGATAATAATTGATTTCATGGATTTATGGATGATATTGATAGGGGACATCTGTAAGAGTAAACATATCAATACAAATTTTATGACATGAAATTTTATTTCTAAGGAGATAATTGTGATAAAAGATGACTTTGATGAAATGAATGTCACATAACCATAGCAAGGGTCAAGTAAGAAAGTTATGCTTTTAACCCGATAAGAAGTAAACAAGAAAGATACCACTCAAAACATTACACTTACAGACCCGATATGTTAGTATTAGTATATAACTAATGAGATTTGGCTATATCACAAGACCAAGAAGAAGATATGGATGAAATATTCTCATAATCCTAATGTCGACATGAAAAAGGAATTGGAGATGTATCTTGTACATGGGAAGAAGGTTCTCCAAAGATGGTATTTCTTAAGTCTATGCCCCAGCTCTGGGAATGGGAAGAATAGAATAAAAGAAAGTTGATCAATACGGGAAGCTTTCTGGGAATGCTTAATAAAAGGAAGGCTGATCAATGCGGAAAACCTTCCAAATTCCATAATAAAAGAGTATCCATCCTTCTAGGGCATGGTCTACTTTATACATAATATGGATGGCAAGAATAATATATATGATAGTCATCCTTCAAGGGATCGGTCTATTTCTCTTGATTTTGCTTTTGATTTTGATTTGCATTTTTTGTTGTTTTTTTTTGTATGCATAGTTGTCCTTCGAGGGATCAATCTATTTTAATAACCTTGATCTTGCCTTTTATATACATGAATTTGAGCTTCACATGGGGAGAGCTGGGGATAGCTAGGTAGACCACCTAGGAGGGGAGAATGAATGTACAAGAGACACCCCTAGACCCTCTATAGGAGTACAATAGGAAAATGAGATGGTGATGGATGTAATGACCATGGGGTTCTCACCAAATGGGAGAACTTATCCATATTGAATATGCTACGAGTAGAGCCGTGGTACTCATATTCAAGGTCATGATTGTTAGTGATGGTAGACCACATGATTCAAAATCATTATGATGATAGATGGAAGGGGATACTAATGGAGGAATGGTCTAAAGATAAGACTATACTCATAAGTGTGTGTACTAACAATAGAATGGCCGTAAGTGCAATGCATTAAGAGGTTCAACCTCTAGTTTACCATCAGGAGAGGCTAAACAATAAGCCCCAGACCCATACTTATGTGTGATAATATATGGTCTGATCCAGTTAGGAGCAAATTTTCCTGTTGACTTCTTTCTAAGGTAGTGACATTTTGATTTTCTTTCAGAACCAGGTCACCTATTTTAAAATCATGCTCATTGATGTGTTTATTATAAGCATGTTGGATACGACCTTAATAGACATGATGGTGCTCAAGAGCGAGGAGATGACGTTCGTCTAATAACTCAAGTTACATTAGCCATTCCTGATGATAATCTTCATCAGAAATGAAGTTGTGAAGAGACACACGTAAAGATGGAATTTGGACCTCAAGAGGAAGAATGGCCTCAGAGCCATATACCAGAGAAAATGGAGTAGCTCCTGTGGAAGTGTGAATGCTAGTGCGATATGCCCACAAAGCAAAGGGAAGTTGGAGATGCCAATTTTGTCCTGCTTGATCAATAGTTTTAGCCAAGATATTTGAAGAGTCTTATTAGTAGCCTCAGCTTGACCGTTAGCTTGAGGATAATACGGGGAAGAAAAGCTAAGTTGGATTTTGAATGCATCGCCAATATTTTTAAGGTCTTTGTTTTTAAATGATTTTCCATTGTCCATAATAAGTTTATGAGGAACGCCAAAGCGGCAAATGATATGTTGATATATAAAATTAATGATTGGGCTAGACTTAGTAGAGGTGAGTGGGATTGCCTCCACCCATTTAGTGAAGTATTCAGTAGTAGTGATGATAGAATGATGTTGTTGTGATGAACGAGGATTTATTAGACCAATAAGATCAAGGCCCCACTGTGAAAAGGGCCATAAATCTTGGGTAGGCTGTAAAGCCTGGCTAGGAATATAGATAAGGTTAGAGTGTTGTTGACATCTTAGACATTTCTTGACATATTCACAACAATCATGATTTAGAGAAGGCCAATAATAGCCAAGACGAAGAACACATTTGGCAACAGATAATCCACTGAAATGTCCACCACAAATACCATCGTGAACTTCTTGGATAGTTGTAGAGGCTTCGTGGGATTGAAGGCATCGGAGAAGGATACCATCGAACCCATGCTTGTAAAGAATGCCGCCAAGGATTACATAACGAGTAGCACGTTGGATAAAATATCTCTTAGCGTTTTTAGAAAGATCAAGGGGAGTAATGGATTTGGATAAATAATAAAAAAATTGTGAATACCAGAGGTCTGACGAATTAGATTTGACCAGATGAATCTGAGATATGTCATAGAATGGTTTTTTACAATGATTTATAATAACTGAAAGTTGGGATTCTTGCATTGTCCATGGGATAAGGGCCGCAAGGGAGGCCATTGTATCAGCAAAATGATTGGTCGAACGTGGGACAAATTGAATATTGTAAGAATCAAAGGATTTAAGAAGATGATGAGAAATATCACAATATTGTTGTAAAATATCATTTTTACACTGATATTCACCAATGACCTATTTTATTATTAGTTTAGAACCACCAAAAATGTCAAGGATACGAACGCCTAGAAATATAGCAGTTTCTAGTCCTAGTATAAGGGCTTCATATTCTGCCATATTATTTGTACATTCAAAATCTAATTTGAAATATAAGGGGATTAGGGAATCCCTAGGGGGAATGAGAACAACTCCTGCTCCTCCGCCTTGCTGGCATTTAGAACCATCGAAGAAAAGAATCATTTTAAGGAGATAATGAAAAATTGATTGATTGATTCATCTGGGAAATGATTAGAAGGAGTTTATGTATTAGAAAGAGGGGCCTCGGCTAATTGATCCGCAATAGCTTGACCCTTGATTGCCTTTTGAGGAATGAATTCCAAGTTGAGCTCGGCCATGAGAAGGAGCCATCGGGTGATGCGATCATTGTGATATGGCTTAGAATGCATCACTTTGAGGGGTTGAAAGTTAGTAACAATATAGGTTTTATGATTAAGAAGATAGTGTCGAAGTTTTGATGCAACAAAGAAAATAGTGCAACACAATTTTTCCGCTTCAGAGTATCATGTTTCACAATCATGGAGAGTATGAATGATATAATAAATGGCCTATTCGCATCCCTGATTATCATGGTGTGCTAACATAGCTCCTAAGGCATGATCAGTTACAAAAACATATAAATAGAAGGGCTCTCCTTCATGCAGAGGTGTGAGTACTGGTGGAGATAACAAATATCGCTTAATATCTTCAAAAGCCTTTTGGTAGTTTTGATCCCAATTAAAGGTTATGTCTTTTCGAAGAAGGTGATGAAAGGGATGACAACAATCAAAAAGTTGTGATATGAAGTGACGAATAGATTGAAGTTGACCTTGAAGACTGTGAAGTTGTTTGAGATTGGAAGGAGGAGGCATTTCGAGAATTACTTTGATTTTTCCGGGGTCAACTTCAATGCCTCTGATAGAGACAATGAAGCCCAGGAGTTTTCTAGTAAGAACTCCAAAAACACACTTCGCCGGATTGAGACGAAGGGAGAAATGAATGAGACGCTCGAAAAGTATCTCAAGAACTGAAATATGGTCACATCTATGTTTAGATTTTGCTAAGAGGTCATCAACATAGTCCTATACGGTTTGATGTAAGAGATAATGAAAGATATATGTCATGGCTCATTGATATGTAGCCCTAGGATTTTTTAAACCAAAGGGAATGACACGATAACAAAAGGTACCCCATGGGGTGATAAAATATGTCTTGTGCTGATCTTCAGGTGTAATCAGAATCTGATTATAACTAGAAAAACCATCCATTAAAGAGAGCATCTCATGCCCTACTGTAAGATCTACAAGTTGGTCGATACTTGGAAGAGGGAAATCATCTTTAGGACATACGAGGTTAAGATCTCAAAAATTAGTACATATACGAAGCTTTCCAGACTTTTATCGCAATGGTACAATGTTAGATAATCAATGGGGATAATGAAGTTGGCGAGATAGAAGACGCGTTGCAATTCTTCTTTCACAAGAAGAGCAACTTGAGGGTGCATTCAACAAAGCTTCGTCGACTAGTTTGGCATTGGGGATAACAATGATGTTGTGAATAATGATGGAGGGATCGAGACCTGGCATGTCAGAATATGACCATGCAAATGCTTGGCTATGCGTGGATAAGAATGAAGTGAAGGCTTCGAGATCTTGAGGTGTCAAAGACTGACCTATTTTGAGTATGTGGTGCTCCTGAGGCGCTCCAATAGTAATGTTGATAGTGGATTCATTCAAGAGATTGGATTTTTTACGGCGGATGGATTTTTTCGATCTTGAGAACCTTTGGCTCCCATGTAAGAGAGAATGGAAGTGTCATTATCACATTGAAGAATGTCAATGATAGGGGAATCTTCATCTACCATTTCGGATATCTAAGGGGAAAATATTGGGTTTCATTTTTGTCTTGATAAGTCACCGGTCCGAGAAAGATGGTTGAAATAAAAAAAAAATTAGGAGGAATAGGAACCGTATCACCTTGATCTGGATCTGTGAGATAATTGGATGGAGAAAAATCATTATCTGAGCTGGAAGGATAGTTAGAAGGAGAAGAAATATGTTCTGAATCTGTAGGATAGTTGGAAGGAGAAGAAATATGTTCTGAATCGGTAGTATATTCGAATGGAGAAGAAATGGATGAATCGATATGAATGGGAGAAGATGCATATGTTCCAGGAGGGTGTATGGTGGGATCGTCATATCCCAAACCAAATTTTTGACATGATTCTTGGGCTCGAGAAAATATATTACCATGAGGGCCTTATTCATAGTGTCCTAAACCAAACCCCTTCCATGCACAATGATAGAGGTATGTGTGAGTGAAAGATGGTTTACTAAGAAATCTGAAATCGCCTATATATCATTTGGCATGAAAATGATTTTCAGTGGGAGAAGAAGGTTGGTCAAGGCCACCATATACTAAATTGGTTTTGAGGGAAGAAGGGCCAAACGAGACAATTTCCCCAACATTCGATTGATACATAGGGGCTTTATCAGGGTGGCCGAGGCGATTGGGAGAAAGAAGGGTATTGAGAGTGAGGAGTTGATATTCCCCTAAAGCAAGATTTTGCATTATAGGATCAGAAGAATTTGTCTGAGGCAGGGTAGATGGAGGTACAGAAGAATTGGTGGATGCATCAGGAGAAAAATTGGTTTTAGGAACAAGGACATCTTTAGGTCTATAGATCATGTGACATGTCTTGGAAGGGGGGATCTCAGTTAGAAGAGCATAAGTATTTCCTTCATGTTCATATTTGATACAACGATGAAGAGTAGACGGAACACAATGCATAGCATGGATCCAAGGACGTCCTAGTAAAATATTATATTGGAATTCTCCTTCAATGATGTAGAAAATTTTGTGGAGGATTTTATGGGTGACACGGATAGGAAGAACAACCATTCCTAATGGGGGAGTGACAAACATCGTTAAAGTCGTGAAAGAATGGTAGGAGATTTGGAAACAATGGTATTAGGCAATTTAATCTAATTGAAGGTATGAGAAGAAATGATATTAATAATGGCACCATTGTCAATCATGGTTCGATGGACGCAGGTGTCATCGATATAGACTGTGATGAATAATGGTAGATCGTGTTCTTCTTGTGGTATCCTAGGAATTTCTGAACTTTCAAATGATACGGTAGCAGATGTTGCGAAGGCATGAGCTAAAGCCACGAAAGGCTAGGGCTCATCGGAGGATATTGGGATCTATTGCAAGACCTCTATAAGAGCTTGTTTATGATGTGGAGAGCTTTGAATGAGCTCATAGCGTGACATTTTGACAGGGGCCTAGTGGAGTTGTTTAATGATAGTATGTTCGATGGAGGAAGGATTTGGGGTGGCAAAACAAATACCTTGGCTTTAGAAGAAGATGAAGGCATTGTTGTGGGATGATGGGTAGGAGTAAGCGATGACAACCTTTGGTTGTGATGGAGGTGTGGAGGCAGCAAGCTCCTTAGGAGGAGGGATAGTGACATAAGTCTTAGGGGTGGATGGTGAGGCGGAGTCAGAGTTATATGGCTTTGAATGGGTGGTTATCCAAATAGCGTTGATTACAAGAGGAGGACGATCCTGAGGATCATCCTCTTTTGGTAATATGTTGGTGGTATTGGTGGTTATATCTCTATTTGGTAGTGGAGTACTGACAAGATTTCTTAATGAAAAGGGTGATCGAGATGGTTGAACAGACGCATGTTGGGATGCGGAAGTTGATGGAGGAGATGGTAGAATTGGTCCTTTATCGTTAATGTTTTTATTGACAAAATGGTGCACGATGGATTGGAGAGATTTACAATGTTCAGTGTCATGTCCAGGGGCATGATGAAATGTGCAAACAAGATTGGAATTAAACCAGGAAGGTCTTGGTGCATTTGGATCAAAAAATTTAATTGGCGGTAAAGTGATGGCTGAGGCTTGGAGTAGTTGGTGAAACATAGTGGTATAATAACCTGGTGTTATCAACGGAGAACTTTGGGAGGATGCATGGGAAGGTGGTGATGTAATAATGGCTTTGGAAATTGTTTTGGATTTGGAAAAGGTAGATGAATGTGCTTGATGCGGGATAGTAGTGGAAGACATAAACGCCTTTGAATTTGTTTTAGGATATCAGTTGGAAAAGGGTGGTTGCATTGTTCTAGTGGTAGTATGTGTTGTTGGTGAAGGGAAGGTTCCTAAAATGGAAGAAGAGGACGAGGGGTGTGGTCCTAAAATAGAAAGAGACGATGTGGTTTCTGAGGAACTTCTATCGGGAATAGTGAGGTCTAATTTTGGACGAGGATAAGAACGCTTGGGAAATGGGGGTCTAGGTCTTGTATATGAATGTGGATTATTAGAGGGAATGACCAAAATCTCTACAGGAGGAACCGAAGATATTGAAGTGGATATTTGTGGGGACTGCGTCATTGTGTGAGTGTCTAATGGTATAGAAGAAATGGGACGATAATTTGAAATTAAGGAATGCTGGAATGTTTCCAAAAATCATCGAGTAATGACAATTGTGTGGAAGATGGAGATGAGATGGGTGATTGTAAAATAGTAGATGTTGTAGGTGTTGGTAGAAGTGCAGAAAGAGGGATTGGAAGAGATGCTAAGGATGAGATAACAGGTAGAGGTGGGATAATTTCGATAAGGTGATTGGGTTTAATGGAGTAGATGTAAGGGGCCATGATACAGAAGTGATATTTGCATCTAAGGAGAGGGCGGTAGGTGTTGAGAAAGATGTGAGTATAGGAAATGGTATTGACATGGGTATGGATGTAGCCAAGGTTGATGTGGAGATGAATGTTGATGGGTTTGGGGATATAGATAATGTATCAAAGGGAACTGATATAATGGTTGATGAAGAAGGTAAACTTGTGGGTGAAACTAGACTTTTATTATCAGCATGGATAGTGTTTATGGTGTGGGTACTAAGGGTTTGAGATACAGAAGTGGGAGCAGTTTGGTTTATGGATGTTGGTGTATGATTTGGAAATGGTTGTTTAAAAATATCTAAAGGTTGATTGGATGAGGCATTGGGTTATCCACTTGAAGTTCTCCCTAATCGATAAGCCTTTGGACATAATCCTTGAACGTTCAAAATTTTTCTATGTTGTGTCCTCGAACTTGATGATACTTGCAATAATGGTCCTCTCGATACCACACAAGTCATGGCCTAGATTCGTTAATAGGTTGGATAGGTGGTAGTGTGATCAAGTGTGTTGTTATCAACTTGTCAAAGATGACACTGTATGATTCTCCTAAGGGAGTATAATTGGGCATTGGCCATTTGAATCATTGTTGAGTCACTGTAGATGTTGGGGTAGGAGATGATCTAACAAGCGTTAGCAATTGTCTTTGATTTATCATTTGATATGGATGGTCTGAAAAATTTGGTTTTTGGCTTATTGGTTTTCAATTTTAAATGCCCCTGTTCCAAGGCACGTGTCTCAAGCTTGTGGGCCATAGTAAAAGCCTCTTTGAAAGTGTGAAATGATTGGATTTGCAAGGTGGAAGAGATATGCTTGGCATCAAGAGTGTGCGAAGAGCTCGATGAGATCAGTTTGAGGTAGTGGAAAAGACAATTGATTTATCATATTACGCCATCGTGTGATGAAATCCGTGATGGATTCATCTTCGAATTGGTGGATAGTGTACAGGTCATTGATGGTTATTTTACATGTGATATTAATGGAAAAATGTTCAAGAAATAATTGTGTAAGCTGGGAAAAAGAAAATATGGAGTACTGGGGAATATTATTATACCATTCCAAGGCGGGACCAACCAAAGACATGGGGAAATTATGAAGCATCAAGTCTTGGTTGTGTGCAATGAGATAACATGTATGCTTGAATGCTCTGAGATGTTGTTGGGGATCCTCCTTGTTGTTAAACTTGGTGAACTTTGGTAATTCCTAGTGTGGAGGATATGGTTTCATGGGCACAGATGGATGGATGGGTTCATTACATATTTTCTCATAAGATAATGTGAGCTTGGACCCTAATGTAGCAGCCTCTAGGTTGGCTAACCGACCTATCAAGATTTGCATGGGGTCATTGGGAAGTGTTTGTTGAGTAATGAAAGGTGGTGGTTGGATTTGAGTAGGTGTGGGGATCTGAGGAATTTGGTATGGGTGAGTGTAAGTTATGTGTGATAGTTGAGGTGGTTCTTTGATAGAATGTGTGTTGGTGAGAAACAGGGGCATGGTGTGATTGTTGAGATTGTGGAGGTTGTGGAAGTAACTGTTGAGTGGGGATGTGAGTATATGCGGGTTGATAGCTTGGAAATGACATTGTGTGTTGCAAAGGTATGGTTGGAGGAAGTTGGGAAGTGAGGGTATAGACTTGTGATGTAGTAGGAATTTTCTATCCAGATAAGGGATTTGACACCTGGGATGGTTGAATGGAGGTACCAGTGACCATAGGAGCCATTGTAGTGGTAGGGATGGCAGTCACGATAGTCGTGTTGATGTGAGGAAGATTGGGCGGAATGGGCATAACTACCTGGGTGGTCTGGTGTGCCGATGGGTTGGTGGAAGATGATGCAAAATCATGTAAGGCCATAGATTGAGGAATGTCAGAACCAACATTATAAGGATAGACTTGCTGAAGCGGTGGCCCATCCAAAGGGAGGTGTATGTATCTTCTTAAAAGATAGTCTTGGAGGGCCACAGGGTTGGCATCAAGAATTTGTCTGAATTCTGGGTCTCCAAGAGGGAAGACTAAAGTACCAATAGGCTTTGATCTAATAGAGGGTGGAGTGGCTGGCCTAGATGGGATGGAATGTTGGTCTAATGCCATAGTGTGGGCGAAAGGTATTGAATGAGGAATATTAGTAAGAGGATGGTGCCTGTGAGTGAGATAGGAAGAAACATGGATGATGAAGTTGTTGATGTAGTGATTGATTGGGATGAAGCACTATGTGTGGCGAGGTTGTGTTCCATCTTTTTAGTAGTGGATTGAGTGATTACGGGAATAAAAAGGAAATCATTGTTATATTAAAAAACAAGTCAGACAAATAGTTTTTTTGTTTTTATTTTAAATCAAGAATGTGTGTAAAATAAAACGGTTAAAAGAGGACCTAGAAAAAGGTAAACTATGTTTGGTTTTAGGTAATTTATGGCTGGGAAATGTCTAAAATGGTTCGATTGGGTGATCAAATCCCAATCAATGAACCAGGTGTAATGAATGTTTTGATGTGTTGATTAATTTGTGAATTTTCAGGTAGTGTGTGATGATAAGTGTGATGCAAAAAGTTAAACCCCTATTTACACTATGTGAGCAAGCAGTATGCACAGGGTTCGTTTTACTCCAAATTTGAAATATAAAGTTTGATGCTGACAATCAACCAAGTGTATGAAAGTACAATGCAAAAAGGAGAAAATAAGGAAAACTAAAGAATACCTGTATATCATTTTTTTCCTTTTATCTGACAACAAGTTGAGCCAAGTGTAAGCTTTAGGTGATCTGGAAAACACCTTTTGTCATATTGAACTAAAATGTTTGAAAATGATAATCAATGATTGGGAACATCCAAGGATTTCAAGACTACATATGAGATTAACAAGCGACAATTGGTGATGTGGTCTGAGTTTAAGATCTTATCTCTGATGTGCAATCCCAACCAATGTAAAATGACGACAAAAATAACTACATGTATGAATGTCAATGCATGGATGGAAATAGTACCAATGATCAAAGTGAGCAAGCAAACAAAATGACTAGAGCTTGAATTTGGTCCCATCGGGCATGCCAAATGTTGATCTGGAAAACTCTTTCTCGTGCGGGTGAACACCGAGACTGCCAGCCACCAGCAACTCCAAATGATAGAGGGCTTAGGACCTCAGATGTAGATATAGCTTTTGGATATAGGCACAGAGAAAATAAATCTGTAAAGAAATAAAATAGATCTGCAAGATGGAAACATATAAGATTAGATGATGATATACGGGGACTGCCTGACAAAGTAGATCCGAGGAAGCGTTAACTTCCTCGGTGGTTGTCAATCCCCATGTTCATAATAAAATAACGAATATCAAATGATAAGATGACATGCCAAAACTATAAAAAAATCTGCAATATGTTGAAGAACAATATAAATATGATACCAAATTAGTATCCTGACAGAACAACCGATTGATCATTAGGCTGGCGATATGAAACTGGTAGAGCTCCGCTTCCAAATACTCCACAATATGATGCAAAATTTCATGATACAAATGAATTTAAGCTTTAGAATTTCCAGAATTTTCTCCTCCTTCTCCAAAGGGGGAAAAGAGCTCTATTTATAACTTGAATTGAGATTAAAATAAAGGATTACAAATAATTATAATAATCAAAATAAATTTTGATTAAGAGGACATGATGAAGATGTGATTTGATGGTGGGGTTTATGATGTGAGAAAAGGAAAAGATGTGATGTGGAGTAGGGACACGGTTAGGTGTAATAGTGAAGTCATGTGCTCACTTTACACTATTGATTTTTGGATTTGTTGTTCGGAGAGGGAGATTTTTGAATTATTGATTTTATGGGTGGGGTTCATATTTTAATAATTTGAAGAGATTGAATTTTTAGGTGGGAATTGATTTTTAGGTGAGAAGTGATTTTGACTTAAGTGGGGAACATGTGGGGTTATTGATTTATATATATACTTTTGAATTATTTAATTATTAAATAGAATGATATGACTTATTTAAAATAAATTATTTAACATAATATAGTTTTGGCATGTGATAAGATATTAATATAGTTATAAGATTAATTAACTGAATGTGAATTGTTGGTAGGAAATGAGACCTGAATAAGCGTGCTGAAGGAGATCAAAAACCCGGGATGATACCAGAATTTGGTGTCTACAATCTCTTCCCTTTAGTAGCACCCTTGATCATGCGTATTTTTATTTCGCTTAAAAGGAAATATCTACATATCAAAAGCACATCCAATTTCGAAAGGAGGTTTTGCATTCTTTGTTTTGAATGTTTCAAGTTTTTAGCTTCTTTTCATGCTTTATCTTGATGTATTTGATTAAAGAATTAAGATAGGATTTACTTGGTGTTAAATCCTTTATTAGAATTAGCTTAGGTTCTTTAACATGCATATAATAGTGTAAAGCTAATTATGAAATTTAAATGATTAGTTTATTTTTGAACCATCTAAATTCAAGAAAATGGGATAAATAACTTAAAATGTGGCTAGTTGAATTTGGGTTTAGGTAGAGCAATGATTATAGTGTTGAGATTCAACTAGGATTTGGATGATACTCGCAAGTATGTTTTAGGTTTGGCAATTAGTAAAATAAGAAAATGTAAATTTTAAAATAATATCAATAATACATAAATAATTAGTAAAAATAATTTTATTTAAATTAATTTAACATATGAAATTATTAAATGTAAATTCATAAAATATAAATATAGAGGTCAACCACTTTTTTAATAAATTTTCAATTATGATAAATGATTAATAATTTTAAAACTAATTATATTATATTAAAATAAATAATTATATAGTTCTTAGGCTTGTGTCACATTCGTAATTTTGTGTATTCGTGACCAATAGATTATGGGTTTGATTTCTAGCTTAGCCACAACATGTGAAGTGGGTCATTTCCACACCGCCCAAAAATTTAATCGGTGGTGTGTGCCTTATGTTAGAGCTTCGCAACTCCAACTTGTTTGATATTAGTTGATCCCTCTAGACTACCCAAAAAAATTCTAAAAGAATATTTTATATTGTTAAAAATATGAGTTATCCAAGTCAAAACCTTGAAACGTGGGCCACAAGTTTTCAAAATTCACAAAGTATCACATTAAAGATATTAATGGCCCCGATATTATAGTAGTAAATGAAGACCTATTAATGTAAATAAGGGAATGGTTTAGTTTTCAGTATTTATAGAAGAATATGTATCATTTATTTTGGTATTATATTTGGTGTATTATTTGTTAAATTATTCCAAAAATGAATTAAATAATGTGTACGTTAGATTTAGATTTCAAATGAGGAAATAACAGCAATATAGATCCTAATCTAGGGGAGAGGACCCTATAACCGAGCAGGGACCAAAACATGTACATCTCTTTTCACCATAGGTTGTTGACAAAAGCACCAATAGTTGTTCACTTTTTGGTTAATTACACTTTTTAAGAGTCAATGAGAATGTGACACATGGGGTGCTCGGTCATTGGTCCCTCTTTCAAATGCTTTATATTGATTTTCTTCATATTAAATCAATTCAAAAACTACTTTTCCCTCCAAATAAACACACGAAACGAAAATGTTGATATGGCACGATCATACGCTACACGATGATATAATTTTTTTACGCTACCGACATACCTATATATATTTGTGCCCCTAAAGTTAGGTGCACGGTTATAGGGTCCTCTCCCTATATCAAATAATACCTCAAGATTGAGAAAAGAGAAAGGATGCAATACTTGCACTTACCAACCGCATATTCCCTTTAATACATAGAGTTCCTCATGGATAATAAATGAAGTTGTGAATTTATGGATGCTCAAGGAACTCGTGTAAGGTTCAGCAAAGTGTGTACATATGGACGACGATCGAACGAAATGATTAGAATGGCTATTCAAGACTCATAGATTTCTAGTTGGTCCGCCTCTTGAATTTAAGCTTGGAGGTTTCAATTTATAAACTTTAAGAGATGGAGATGGGTGGTTGAAATTAGATCTATTGATTTGGAACTTACAACTCTCAATTGTCTTGTTAACTAAATTGATTGGTTTGTTAACATGTTTGATTAGATTGTTAACCGACTTGATTGATTTTTCGATGGGATTTTGATTAGATGACTAGATTGATTGATATGTTAATTGATTTGATTGATTTTTCAATAGGATTTTGATTAGATGACCAAATTGATTGATTTGATGATTGATTAGTTAATCGAACCAAGAGTTGTGCAAGCAAAAATTAAGGAGTTGACTAATTTAATTGATTGGTTACATGGAGTTATAAATGTGTAAGGTTAATTAATTGTTTTATTTATTTTTAATATTAATTAGGAGAACATGGAGTTAATTAGTGGTTAATTAAATAGCTAATTAATATTGATTAATTAGCAAATTAATTATGTGTGGGATGTTATCTATGGGATTAAGCACAATAAAAGTGAATTGAGTAATTGCCTTAGTGGTGTTATGGTGTGTTTAGCTAGAATGAATCGATTATGGCAGATTTGGGTTGTCTACATTTTTCCCTCTTTGAAAGGGTTGTGTGGCTAACATTGGCTTTTCAAAGAATGTAAATAAGTGGACAAGTGTAATAAGATTCCCTAGTGGCATGGTTGATAGGATGATGGCCCATCGAGAGAGCGTGCAATGATAAAATACATGGAGGGGCTCTCGAAATGTGTAGAAGGGGTTAAAATGGAGGCTTGATATTATGATTTATGATGATATTTGGTGGATGTTATTGATGTTTTTAGATGTTGTGATGGATGATGTTGGTGTGTTGTTTATTATATAAGTATGGATAGTTATGGGTGTTTACATGGTGAGGTTTATTATTTTTATGTGGATGTGAAGTGAATAGACTTTTAATGGCAAATGATTGTATGCCTCTTATTTATTTGTGTTGATGCAAAATTATTCATGTAGAATGATAGAGGATAGATGATAGATGAATGTGAATGAATGAATGAATGTCAAATAAATGATAGATGATAGGTACATGTTATATATCTTGCACAAAGGTTTATTTGCTTGAGTAACATGATTTTAATATAACATGATGACATTGTTGTAATATACGAGAAAGACTTTTGACTCGAAAGTAAATAACAACACACAAATACAAAATAAAAACAAGAATAATCAAACACACAAAAATTGAAATAAAGACATTTTTGTCCTTATTAACACCTAAACGATAAATTATGTGACAATAATGGTTATTTTCCCTAATAAATTATGTATGCAAGTGGATCAGATTGGGAATGATATATCCCAAAAAAGGTGATGACGATTGTCAAGATTTGCACCAATAATAATAAATGCAATGGGGCTGGATTGAGAATGATATATCGCAAAAATGATAATTATTTGTTACACCTCAAGAACCAATTTAGGGTATGCCTAAGGATAAGACATGGAATTGGTTGTGTATTTTTTTTAATGTTTTGATATTTTATATATTTTTGGATTTTTGGTGCTTTAACAAGGCTAACAAAAAGGAAAACTAATTCAAGGTTCATGCATGTGGATGGAGGAGGATAAAGATGGATAAGGAGCTCAAGACATGGACTCTGTTTCAATGCGCCTAATGATAGTTCAAATCTACCAAGATATTGTCTTGAACAATTTCTTAAACTAATCCACTTTATTATCGAGGTCAAAAGAGGGAAGAATAGGAAATATGTGTGGTGTTATGGATGGGTGGACTCGAGTAGGATGGAGTGGTCATCCTCTCAAGTGCAGGATACTTGTAGTCAACGAACTTAAACATGATGCTGAAACTAGTTTTCATCATTGTACTTATCCAAGGCACCATAAGCATGGTATTCACCATCGAACAATTATTTTCTCTCTTTTTTATTTTTGTGATTTTTTGGATTTTTTTATATTTTTGGATTTTGATTTTAGTTTTGGATTTTTATTTTGTTTTTTTGTTTTTGATTAAGTGCATGAATTCAACAAGATCATGTCAATCATGTGTATCTATCTTGCATGAGCCTTTGTTATTGTAAAGGTTTCCTCTTCATAATCTCGACAAGGTCTCATTATAGCCCCTATGATAGATATTTTTTCAAGGTGGGTAGATTGAGAGGTGCATAAGAGGTTTAGAGGGACAAGATGGTGATGGAGGTAAGTAAAGGGAAAGAAGGATCAACAATTTCACCTACCATTTCCGAATTTGGAGCCTCCCATAAGGGAATTTTTGTCATTCCTTTATGATAAGATGGGCTACCATGGGATTCATTTGTTTGATTGATTTTGTAGGATAGAATAAATGCAAAAAAATTTATTCACCTTCAATTCGAGTGGGAAAATTTTGAAGATTGAGTTCCTCATCTATTAGTCCGCCAATAACAACAGATCCTCCAAGAATAGTTATAGGTGCGAGAAGATGGACTTGGGTTGAATCCTTGGTGATGAAATCCAAGTGACCAAACCCTAAAAAATGAAAATAAAATTCTTAGTTGCTTTCGATTTCCAAGATCACCTTTTAATTCATGGAAAGAGCATACATGGCTAAAATTGGGATGCACAAGTGAAAAAAACTATTTCGATCGCAATATTATCTTTTGGTGCAAGAGAAGAGAATATGTGGTTTAGACCACACACACAATGAATGTAAGTAGAAAGATAAATAAATCAATGCTTATAAAAACAAAGAGAATAATTATTAGATTTGGTATGATTTTAGCTTCTTCTATGAACAAATTTGAATAGAGAGAACTAGTAGTGTTATTTTGATGTCTTCAACACATGATTGTTTGCCATACAACAAATTAGACTAAGTCAAAATAGAAAATAAAATGTTGTATGTTATAGAATCAATGATTTGGGAACAATTATGTTTGAAAGACATGTTAAATAGATCAAAAATTCTAAAGTATGATGCAAAAACACCTTGTAGTGGGTTAAAAATGTTATGGGAAAATAAAAATGTCTCACATCAAATATGGATACCCAAAATGTAGAAACACCACAAGAGTGAGCATAAAGACCACTTGATTGGTTATAAATGTCACATGTTGAATTAGGAATGACACAATCCATAAAAGATCGTATAGAGTGCACAAACACCACTCGTGTGATCGAAACGCCGCTCTAGAGAACAAAATGCCACATTTTGGATCAAAAAATCCATAACATGTAAAAGAGATATGGAAAGCAAAAATGACACTACACATTGTAAAATTATACTCTCATGATCAAAAATGTTGATACATAGTAGAAATCCTAAACTGAAACAAATGAAAATCTAATACAAAAATGATGGAAACTAATAAACAAAGGTTAGAATAGGATTATAACTGATTTGAGACAAATTTGTACCTATTAAAACAAGAACAATAATCAAAAGACCTCCAAAAAAATTCAATAAACGTGATTAGACAAAGGAGGTCCCGCCAAGAATGCAAGAAATGTATATGTTAGATTAAATTTCAAACAAGGAAATAACGATAATGTAGATCATAATCTATATCAAACTATACCTCAAGATTAAACAAGGAGAAAGGATGCACTACTTACACTTACCAAGTGTAGATTCCCTTCAATAGGTGGATTTTTTCATGGATGATAAATAAATCTTTTGATTTGTGGAACTCGTGCAAGATTCTAATAGTGTGTACTTATGGAGTATGGCACCATAAGTGCACAAGCATGCGGATGAGAAGCTTCTACCTCATCCATTTGAGCTTAGGTGAAATGTAGAGGAAAGGTTGTTTAAATTACCTAACATGGTTATAAATATATACACTTAAAAATTAACCATTATTAAGTTTAATAATAGACCTCCTAACTAATATTATTAATATTTCATTCTACCATACTCACACCATCGTCAATTCCATCATTTTAATATTTCAATTAATCTTACTTAATGCAAATTTAATTCCATCATCATTTTTAGGAATTTTATATTCCTAACAAATCTATATAGCCTACTAACTAGTATCTCATACAAATCCTATAACTAATCCCTCATTTAATCATCATTAACTAACTTAATCAAGTCCCTCCCCTTGGGTTACGCAAAATTAGCTTCGACAAAGCCTCTATAGGCAATTCGGGCACATCAAGGGCGGATTCATTCTTAGGGATGCCAAAGGTAATTTGATCAAAGCAGGTTCCTTCAATCTCGCTATTGGATCTTGTAATATAATAGAGGCTAAGGCTCTTCTTTTCGGTGTCGAATGGTCATCGATCTTAACTATTCAAAATTTTCATTGAAGGTGACTCTAAGGTCATCATTCAAGCTATTAAGAAGGGTAAACGGAGGCTTGGAAACTTCATTTCCTAATTATTCAAATCCTCCATTGACTATATTTGGTAGAAGAGTAGTCGATCCAACGTTCCTTTCAAGAAACCAACTAAGTGGCAGATGCTCAATTCCTAGGAAATTTCTTTTATTGGGGCAGTCGGTGGCAAATTCCCTGCTCTTCTTCATTTGTCTCTTATGTTTTTATGTAGAATGGTGCTCCCCGATTATCCACTCCTCCATCTCCATGGTGAAAAGTAGAAGTGGCCTTCTTCTCTTCGGTATCCCCTTTTGACTTCACAAAATGTTCCATGTTGGTTCCCCGAGGTGATGCAAGTCATTGAAAATATTATCAACCCGTAAATCTTCATCACTCGGGTCGTGCTAGGGTCAATTCAGAAATTGCTAGTGTCTTCGTTTCTCACCTCCTCCTTCTGAATCCCGACAAAGGCGTTGTCTTGTCCATTTCTCTTCACTTCATTCTCCCCCAACATCACTGTGGTTTAGAGGAAGCTCTGGAATAGGTGTGTCTCACCTCATTGTTTTCTTATGTTGATTCCTCGGCCTCCTCTAAGTGGGTATATCATGGGTTTTTATGGAATTGGAGCAGCGAAACCATCTCCTACTACAGTTCGTTATCTTTGTCAATTCCATCTACCGATCCGAAGGCTCTAGCCCTTCGCATGTTCCACCTCTCAATATCACAGCTCTAGATGAACCCTTAGCTCCTCCTCCTCCTAATGGGCTTCAATAGTTTTTTCTCATGCCAGTCATTCTTCCCCTTCCTAGCGAGGATTTCCAAGCTTGGTTCCTGTGGAAAACTAGGTGGTAATAAGATTGAGTTTGTAGACTCCAAACCCTTAGAGATCATGGAATTAGCTGATAAGTAATGTATCTTTTGATATTAGTTTTTGGTTTTCTTACTATGTAGAGGCCCAATGCTTATCTAGCCTCTATTTTGTAATCGTACTCTATAGTACTTATCTGGTTGATAGACCTTGTTTGTATCTTTGTTATCTTTCCTGTAAGGGTGGGATCCCATCAAGCCCCTAGTTCAAAGCTCTAGTCAAAAGCATTTATCAATAAAAAAATAACTTAATCAAATTTTAGAGCTCTCCATCTCTAAAAAATTCTACCTCTTGAATCTTCCACCACCTTCCATGAATTCTAAATACATGGAAATATCTCTCAATCTCTACAATTATCTAAATCTAAAATTTTCCATCCTATCCTTTCTTCTCAACCATTTATATTAATTCCAATTGGATGAATCATCACCCTCCATTTCTCTATAAATAAAACTCACCACCCCGCATTTCCAACTTGGAGAGCATAAACCAACTCTTACATTTTTGTGAGCCATCAAGCCAATAATAAGAATTAATTACCGCTGAATTTTTTAACAATCTTCAAGCCATCAACAAATGAGCAAAAAGTAACTTTCAAGCAACCTTGGGAGAAATCTATTCCAAAGAAATAAAATTCAAATCTAAGGTAAAATTCTCTTACGGATCGATTATCTTGCATGAATTATCTCTCTTGCCCAACTCGAGGTGTTGAGTTTGGTTCTAATTCAAGATCTTGACATATTTTCATGGCTTTTGTTGTATGTGCTTAAAATAACCTTGACACATTTTTGGCACACCCATTGGGACTCGATATTGGCTCCTCACATGCACTTAAACCTTATTTTCTCATTATTAGAACCTCATATACTTGTTGTGAAGAACTCATACTCTAAAAAGCACAAAATTAAAAGAAATTTTGATTTTTCTCGTGATATTTTTCATGTCACTGTGCAACATGGTTATCACGCACTCTAATGTCCTTCTTATGTAGGATGTCATCATTTTAGTGAATTATGAATAGGTCCCGAGGGAAGCGCCGCAATCACACTTGAGCGCGTTTTGATTGATACTAACAATGTCGTTATTATTCGATCGTGTCGTAATTGTATTCAACTATGTCATATTTGTCGTGAAAGTGTCATTCTCGAAATAGAAGGTATATTACTTTGTTTTTTTCAGTTTCTAGTCACCTTTTTATTATGTGGGTAGTTCATAATTATCCAAGATCATCTTATCTAACCAAGAATCTCGTTTCATCTTTTGATTTTGTTTTTTTCTCTTTCTAATAAAAACCCTCAACATCACAATCGTTACCAACCATGTCATATTTGTTTTAATTGTGTCATTTTGGTCTAGAAAAAGCATTTATGCTAGCCTTTGGTCAGTGCAGATAATAATGATCTCGTATTTGACCTAATCGCATCGTAATCGTCACTAATTGTGTTGTATTTGTAGGACTTCCTTATTTACACTCATTATGATGTCATAAATTCTCTATGTAACATCGTTTTTGTGAATGTGTTGGTTTTTCATTTGACTAAGACCTTAAAACTACTAATTATGGGTTTTACAAGTCTAATTAGTTAAATATATAGCATACAAATCATCTTTTGGGCCTTACATACCGCAAGGTATATAAGGGATGCACCTAAAAATCCTTATTTAGGCTAGTTGTAAAACCTTTGATCATGCAAACAATCAATACTGCAAGGGGCACAACATTTCCGAAGTAACTCACCGTATACCTTATTAAGTGATGGTTGCGGTTACCAATCTAGTTACCACTTTACGTGAGGTATATTGGTGGGCTACTAGTGTATTGCACACCCATTTACTACTAACATAGGGCATATGGCTTACGTGATATTGTTTTCGTATTATGTACGGCTATTTTGTTTGTAAACCTAACACCAAAACCTTCATTAAAAATAATCACCATACATTCATCATTCAAACTCATCTAAATCCTTTATTTATTTTTTACTCATCCATCATCTTTTCACATAAAACAACCCAAAAATCTTATCGTACATCTACATCATAACCTCTAATCTACCCACATTCTCTCTTATCATCTACCAAAACCCATAATTATCTTTCCATTCATTCTTGCTTTATAACAATTCCACAAGATTTTTGACCACCTAAGATTTTAATCAACTTACACATAATTTATCATCTTACATAACCTCACCCATCCTATCTCTCTTAATCCAAATTATCTCATCCATATCATCTTCCTAGGCTTGATTGAACTCTACATCTCAAAACTAGCATATAACTTATCATCAACTTATCAATCAACAACCAAAAAACAAATCAATCTTATAAATCCTAGGGTCATGCATACCCTCCCCATTGACTATTAACCCCAATCAAATCAATTTTATAGGTTATTGCTTCACTCGTGTAAAACTAGATCTTTAATCAAGTCTTGCCTTCATCCAATCATCATCTCCTATTACATTCCTGCACAACTTCCTCTCACATCCCACAGAATTTTAATCAATAAACAAAACAAGAACTCATGGTACTTAAAACCTGTTATCAACTCTAAATGGAAAATAATAACACAAACAATGAAAATCCCCTTGTTAATCCTTGGGCCAATGAGTAAGTACACAATGATGATGAGAAATCCTAGTCAATCATGAATAAGTTCAAGGTAGCCATGATGACTCGCTCTCAAGCCGCACAAGTTAAATCTCAACTCGATCAATACCTCTATGAATATAGGGATGACCTTGTACAAAAATTCTCAATCTTGGAGCTAAACTTCAACCCAATTACAACCTTGATAGCATACGCTATGTTAGTGGCCAATATGAACCCAAACAAGGACACCCATCTACAAGCCACAAGCCCTTTCAAAGAGAAGATTCACGTGTTGAATTTTTCACGACGAATTGATTTTCGATTGGCAAAGGAAGAACTCGAGCTAGAGCAACAAGACGAACATGATTATAACCAAGCCCTCTAAGATCAAATACAACACATATCCCATCAAGTAGCCACATTATCCTCTCAAATAAGTCTCGATATCGATGAACAACCTTATCATTAGAAGTCCTCTAAACAACCTACTTCTCACACTCACTTAGATAAAGATCCTCATGAAGCCAACTTCTTTATATCATCTACCCTAGTGTTGGATTGTCATTCACCCAAGAATGGCAAGAAATGAAATCTCTCAAGGGTTATAATTTGGTGTGCATGATAAGAAGTACAGATTTGAAGACTTGTGCCCTTACTCGTTGGATACTAAACTACTTTGTGTCATTTCCTCCATATTTCAAACCACCCAAATTTGAAAATGCAGAGCCACGGGCAATCCAAAGAGCATGTTAAAGAATTATAAATGGTTTGTCAAGAGGTGGCATATAGTGATGCCTATTTGTTAATACTCTTTCCACATAGCCTAGGTGGACATTCCTCAACTCGGTTTATGCATTTACCCAATCGATCCAAGGTACCACATGTTTTGAGCTATCTGAAAATTTTGTAAGACATTTCTCCTACAATATTGAGCACGATACTAATATTTCCCTTTTAAATGTTTCTCTAGTGTTTATAAGACCAAAATGCATGCATATATAGCCATAAGTGCCCCAAGGTGTTGTGAAAACAATCTTAAACCCTCTCGATTCTTTGACTATAACCTACTTATGGCCAGAAAATCCATCCAACATAGACATAAATTTTAATGTAGTAACTCTTTGTAAAAGGTTGTCCATGTTGGGTAGGGGATAATTGTTTTTAAAGACGTCTTGTTTAAATTTCTAAAATCAACACACGATCCGATATCCCCATTTTTTTTTTTTACCGAACAAGGTTGGCAACTTGTAAAGAGAATCTTATTGGTTGTATAATTCCTCCTCTCAAATTTTCTGAGTTTTGCCTCCATCTTAGTTGTCAACATTGGATTAATAAGCCTTTGTTTTTATCTAAACGGATTTGCATTAGGATGTAAGGGGGTTGTCTGTTGAAACAAATCCCCTCTATAATCCTTCAACTCGTCATAGGACCATGCCATACAATCTCTATATTTCCTTAATATTACAATCAAATCCTTCCTTTCATCTTCCATTTACCTATAAAAACAAGTCTAGAAGACAACAATTTGCAAGTTAGCTTCTTCATTGTCTTACATTATATGTATGTCCCTTTGTCTTACTCTATATGTAACATCAAAGGCTCTATCAAATGCAATCTGGTCCTCTTGGGATCTTATTAGTTTTCACTAGCACTTCAACATCATACTTGAAATAAGAGGCGCTTACTTGGTCTTGATACTAAGAAGCGCATAGAAAACAAGTTGATATACAACTATGTTCAATGATTTGTCCATGTAAATGATGTTAAAGGAGGCAAAAAAACTCAAGTGAGTCTCATACAGTGTTTCTATATTGTTTTGGCCTCTCATTTTTAATGAATACACTTTTCTAATATGTTGTATGATTAATTTTGAGACACCTTTGTGAGTCACATATTTGATTTTGAGTTTAGAGGTCGTGTTTAATCTAATTAGCAAATTTTCATACTCTACTACATTATTAGTACATTTAAAATTTAACTTTAACCAAATCAACACAATCCTCTTGTAGAGAATATAAAGCAACTCCAACTCCAACCCCTTCTTTTGAACGTGCCCCATCAAAGAACATAGTCCAAGAACCATCAAAATTATCACTATATATATGAGGATAACCGCTAGAGTTGGGAATACCTTCTACCAACTCTACCACTTTCAGAGAAACAATTGGGTATATTTTGACACAAGTAGCTCTTAGACCTATGCACTATGATCAAAACCATGTTTTTGTTTATATGATGAGGTATACCCAATTATATATGAATCTCAATCTCGCTTATTAGACCACCTAATGGAATGTGATCATGTCTTTTGTATGTATTCAAATGGATAGAAGCTTATATCTGGGTACAATTTCTAGCATTTCTATATCTACCAACTTGTTAATATTCATTGGTTATTTTCCTAGTCTCAACTCCAATACCAAATATTATAGTTACTCAAACAAGGGTACCGAAAAATCATTGATGGAATTCAAATTCAAGTTGAAAATAATGGGTTGTATGTCTAATGGACTCCACTTATGGTATAATAATAAACGTCTTTGTGTGGGAGCCACCCTTAAGTTGAAATGTAGTAAAACTAATGCTTCTCATAAACTCTTTTTTGAAGTGCGTACATCATGCACTCTAAATCCTATTACACTTTTTGATACCTAATTTTTGGTTTGCATATGGGTTTTGACTTAAATGGTATTTCTTGCATTTTGTGAGCCATCAAGCCAATAAGAAAGTGTCGCCAAAATTTTGAACAATCTTCAAGCCATAAAAATGAGCAACAAAGTAACTTTCAAGCGACCTTGGGGAAATATTTTCCAACGAAAGACAATTTGAATATAAGGTAAAATGAGGTAAAATTCTCTTACAAATATGATTATCTTGTATCAATTATCTTTCTTCTCGAATTTGAGGTGTTGAGTTTGGTTATAAGTTCAAGGTCTTGACTTATTTTCATGGCTTTTTGCATGTGCTTAAACTAACCTTGACACATTTTTCGCACACCCGATGGGACTAGAACTTGGCTCCTCACACACACTTAAACCTTATTTTCTTATTATTAGAACCTCATAAACCTGTTGTGAAGAACTCGGACTCTAAAAAGTGCTAAATTAAGACAAAAATTGATTTTTTTGTGATATTTTGTGTGTCATGGTGTATCGTCGTTATTGCACACCCTAATGTCCTTGTTGTGTAGGATATCATCAATTTTTTTGAATTATGAACAGTCTTAAAGGAAGCGTCATAATCACACTTGAGTGCATCGTGATCGATACTAACATTGTTGTTATTATTCAATCATATTGTAATCGAAGTTGATCGTGTCATATTTTTTGTGAATGCGTCATTCTCGAAATAGAAGGTATAATACTTTGTTTTTCTTAGTTTATAATCACTTTTTTATCATCTAGCTAGTTCATAGTTATCCAATATCATTTTATCTCGCCAAGAATCTCGGTTTCATTTTTTGATTTTGTGTTTTTCTTTGCTTCTAATAAAAAACCCTCAACGTCACAATCGTTACTAACCATGTCGTATTTGTTTTAATCGTCTCATTTTTGGTCTAGACAACGTCATTTTACTAACCCTTGACTCTGCAGATAACAATCTCGTATTCGACCAAACAACATCGTAATCACCACTAATTATTTCGTATTTATAGGAATGTTGTTTTCACTCCTTGTAATGTTGTAATTGCTCTTTGTTATATCATTTTTGTGAATGCGGAGTTTTTCATTTGATGAAGACCTAGTTTGAATTTCAAACTACTAATTTTTGGTTTTGCAAGTCCAATCAGTTAAAGATCCAGCATACAAATCATTTTTTGGGATCCACATATAGCAAGGTATATAAGGGATACACTAGCAAGCCTTATTTAGCCGAGTTGTAAAACCTTTCATCGTAAACAATCGGTGAGTGCGGGGGCACAACACTCCCGAAGTAACTCACTTTGTACCTTATAAACCGAGGGTTGGGTGACCAATCTAGTTACCACTTTATGTGAGGTATATTGGTGTGCTACTAGTGTGTTGCACACCCATTTACTACTAACATAGGGAATGTGGCTTGTGTAATATTGTTTGTGTTGTGTATGGCCATTGTGTTTGTAAACCTAACACCAAACCCTTCATTAGAACACAATCTACCCTAATCAACATTCATTCATCTATTTACTTGGTACTCATCCATTGTATGTTCACATCAAACAACCCAAAACTCTTATCCTACATCTCGTATCATAACCTCTAATCTACCCATGTTCTCTCTTATCATCCACCAAAACCCATAATTCTCTTACCATTCGTTCTTGTTTTATAACATTTCCACAAGATTTTTGACCACCTAAGATCTTAACCAACCTACACATAAATTTTCATCTTAAATAACCTCGGCCATATTCCCATCATATCCCTCTTAATCCAAACTCGCTCATCCATATGATATTCCTAGGCTTGATTGAACTCTACATCTCAAAACTAGCGTATAACCTATCATCAACCCATCAATCAACAATTAAACAACAAATCAATCTTATAAACCCCAAGGTCATGTATACCCTCCCCATCAACTATCAACCCCAATGAAATCAATATTAACCAAGTCTTGCCTTCATCTAATCATCATCTCCTATTACATTCCTACACAACTTCCTCTCACATCCCACACAATCTTAATCAATAAACCAAACAAGAACTCATAGCACACGAAACATGTTATCAGCTCTAAATGGAAAACAATAACACAAACAATGAAAATCCCCTTATTAATCCTTGGGCCAATGAGTAAGTACACAATGATGATGAGAAAATCCTAATCAATCATGAATAAGTTTAAGGTAGTCGTAATGACCCATTCTCAACCACATAATTTAGAGCTCAACTCAATCAATACCTTTATGAAAATAGGGATGACCTTCTACACTAGATTCTCAATATTGGAGCCAAACTTCGACCCAATTACAACCTTGATAACATATGCTATGTCAATGGCCAACATGAACTCAAACAAGGACGCCCATCCGCAAGACACAACCCCTTTGAAAGAGAAGATCCACGTGTTGAATCCATCACTGCAAACTACTTTCAAGCTAGCAAAGGAAGAACTGAGCTAGAGCAAAGCAAGACAAACGTGATTATAGGCAAGCCCTCTAAGATTAAACACAGAAGTATCCCGTCAAGTAACCACCTTAGCCTTTAAAATAAGTATCTATACCAATGAACAACCTTATCATCAAAATTCCTCTAAACAACCTACTTCTCACTCACTTAGATAAAGATCCTCATGAAGCCAACTTCCTAATATCATCTACCCCAATGTTGGATTGTCATTCGTCCAAGAATGGAAAGCAATGAAAGCTCTCCAAGGGTTATAATTATGTGTGCATGA
Organism: Taxus wallichiana var. yunnanensis; assembly: GCA_018340775.1. Classification (NCBI taxonomy): domain Eukaryota; kingdom Viridiplantae; phylum Streptophyta; class Pinopsida; order Cupressales; family Taxaceae; genus Taxus; species Taxus wallichiana. Next base: position 373,419,259 of record CM031235.1, read on the forward strand.
TAAGAAGTACAACTTTGAAGACTTATGCCCTTGCTCGTTGGATACTAAACTACTTTGTGTCCTTTCCTCCATATATTTGAACCCCCAACTTTGAAAAATACAAGAGTCACAACCAATCCAAAAGAGCATGTTGAAGAATTTTATATGGCTTACCAAGAGGTGGCATATAGTTATGCCTATTTGTTAAGACTCTTTCCATGTAGCCTAGGTGGACACTCCAGAGGATCCTCATGGAGAAACACTGATCTAATATATTCTCAGAATCAGTTGCAGTTAGTTCCATGGCATGGAGAAAAATTAGACGATTCCGTCGATATCTCGTTTGTAGGAAACGGAGCTCGTATGCAAAAGTTATGGCTCGCTGAAATTTTGGGTAACTGGAAAATTTTGGGGATTGTGCATAGGTTGAACACGTGCACGCTCGTCAAGTGGACCAATGAAAATGTGACACGTGGCAATATGGAAAATAAATAAATAATAATATTAAAAATTTAGCCACACCCATTTATTACTACACATTGGCCACATTATTTAATTTCCAATTAAATTTGCCAACTATTATCCTTATATTTCAACGCACATTTTCCAAACAGCCATTTATTAAAATATTCATGCACAAATACCTGCCATGTCACACCCCTTATCTCTCCAATCACCCACATTGAGTGCCCCATCCTTGGGGATAAGATAGCTCTTAAGCTAATAACAACATACACTAACCACCTATATAAATGCCTTCCTATTTTCACGCCCAACAAATGTGGGATCTTATCCCTATGAAAAATGTGCCCCACATGGAGTGGGATTTGAACCTGGGCCACTTGGGTAAAAATATAGGCGCCCAACCATTGCACCCGGAGCTATGAAATGTTATAAAAGGAGATATGTTTTATTAGTATAGACACGGGAAAGTGACTGTGTTATTGTTTTGTTCATAACTTGAGCTAGAGATGGAATTTTGAGATGAAGTAAAAAGTGACTCCTATTATTTTTGGCAGAGGAACGTGATGAGAAGATCATATTCTTGTATAAATATTTGTAAATATTTATTTTCAAGATTTTAATAGATCGGTCCCATTCAATCGGACCGAGAGCGTAGGCCACAAGTGTCGAACTCCATTATCAATTCTTGTGTCAAATTGTTGGTGATTCATCTCTTTATTTTCTATTTTTACACAGTAATTTCAGTTTTAATTATTTTATTAAAAATACAAAAGGATATAATAGTCAATTTTTATATCAAAAATCAATACAAAGCAAAGTTAAGTGTGTGCACAATTGCTAGTTAAAATTGATTTTTAGATCATTGGTATCAGAGCTGGTTTTGACTGATTTTTGGTTCAGATTAATGATTTTGGATTGCAAGTTGTGTGTTGGATGTTAACAAGGTCTCGATCTAAGAAGGGTGAAGGAGAACTAATAGAAGGAGATCCCAAAATTGGTACCAGACGATCTCGAAGTCCTACAATGGTGGATCGAGAGGAAGAAAACTTTCGTCAATCATTCCTACAGATGAAGGAAATGGTGGAAGAAATGTACCAAGATAGACAAAGGGAAAAGGGAACTAGAGAAGGTAAGAAAGAAGAAAGCTCTAGTTCTGATAATCCTAAAAGAGACCCTTTGAAATCTGATTTTCCTTCATTAAAGTTAGATATCAAGTTTGAATTGCCTATGTATACTGGAGAGCTAAATGCAGAGAAGTTGGATAACTGGGTCAAGCAGATAGAAGTATATTGCAAGGTTCAGAGAATTGTTGATGATGAAGCAAAGATTCATTTGGAAACTCTTCGGATGGGTGGCACAACACTCATTTGGTGGGAGAGTAAGCTTCAAGAAGTGGAAGAAACCAAAGGTATAGAAATCACTTCTTGGTCTGAATTTGTTTCAAATCTTAGGCAACAATTTTATCCTCTTGGTTATAAGCAACAAGCTATGATGGATTGGAAAACATTAAGACAAAGTAAGGGACAAAGTGTTCAAGAATACACACAAGAATTTAGGAAAAGGGCTCTAATTCGGGAATTTCCCTAAACACAAAAGAAACACTGCTTAAATATATTGGTGGATTGCATAGTTATCTAAGGCATATGATACTTGTTTTAGGTCCTACTAATCTTGATGCAGTATGTGTTCAAGCAACCCATTTGGAAGCACGAGGGAAAATGACAAAGGATTCCTCTTTCTCTTCTTTTAAACAAAAGAACAAGCAATCTGAAGAAAAAGGTTGAAAGAACAAGGAAAAGGAAAGGGTAAGCATAAGACAAACTCTACTGTTAAGAAGGAAGATGAAAAACCATTTTGTAATCATTGTAAAAAGAACCATGATGAGTCTAAATGTTGGAAATTACATCTTGAATTGAAACCTAAATGGATGGTTAAGAAAGGAAAGGAAAAGAAAACAAACACTGCAGTTCATGATCTTGGGTCAGATTCAAGTGATGAAACCAAGATCATAGCTATGAGTTTTCAAGGTAAATCAAAACTTTCAATTTCCAACAATAGTACTACAAATGTTGCATCTTCTTCTAGTAAACAAACTATACATGATGATAAGAAAAGGAATGAGCTTTTCCACATTAGAGTGATTTCAAAACATATGAAAATTGATACTCTTTTTGATAGTGGATCTCAAGCTAATCTAATTTTTGAGGAGGTTGTAAAGAAATTAGGACTCAAAACTAATCCACATCCTAAGCCTTATCCTTTGGGTTGGGTTTGTGATGATGCAAAAATATAGGTAACTAAAACTTGTACTTTCATATTTGCCATTACAGACAAGTTTATAGATGAGGTTGAATTGGATGTAGTTCCTTTGGATATTTGTGGGGTGGTTTTGGGAAGTCCTTATTTGTATGATCGTAAAGCAATCTTCTATAGGGAAGAAAATAAATATTTGCTTGTAAAGGATGGAATTGAGTTTATTGTTAGAGCTCACCATGAAAAGAATAATCTATCCTTGGTAACTACAGGTCAAATGAAAAGGTTGGTAAATTCAAGCAAAAGTTTTGTGCTCATGGTGGTCAAAGCCAAAGAGAAAGAACATGAGATGGCTTTTGAGACTTGTGATCTAAAACATAAGGATGAATTGGTAAAAATTGTTTCTGATTTTGATGATGTTTTTCAGGATCCACAAGGTCTACCTCCCAAAAGAGGGGTTCAACATGAGATACAATTGCTTCAGGATGCACCTCTTCCCAATATCGGAATGTACAGGTTATCAGTAGTAGAGAATGAGGAAATCAAGAGACAGGTAATGGAACTTTTGGCTCAAGGTATAATTCATCCAAGTACATCCCCATGTGGTTCACCAATTATTTTGGTTCCTAAGAAGGATGGCACTTGGAGAATGTGTGTTGATTTCCGTGCTTTAAAAAAGATTACTATAAAGAATCATTACCCTCTTCCTAGAATAGATGATTTATTGGATCAATTAAAGAGTGCAATTTATTTCACTAAGTTAGACTTAAGAAGTGGTTATCACCAAGTAAGAATTACAGAAGGTGATGTTTGGAAAACTGCTTTTAAAATGAAACAGGATTGTTTGAATGGTTAGTGATGCCTTTTGGTTTGTGCAATGCACCGGCAACATTCATGAGAGTTATGAATGATATCTTTAGACCATTCATTGATAATTTCGTTATTGTCTACTTAGATGATATTCTTATTTTCAGTAAGTCATGGGATGAACATGTTAAACACATCCAAAAAGTCTTAGATGCACTAAGGAAAGAGAAATTGTATTTGAAGATGTCAAAATGTGAATTTGGAAAAACATCTTTAATTTACTTGGGTTATATTGTAGGAAATGGTGAATTGAGAATTGATCTTGCAAAAATAGAGGTTATTGTGAAATGGCCTAGACCCACTAATGTGACGGAAGTTAGGAGTTTTCTAGGTGCAGTTTAGTACTAGAGAAAATTTATTGCTAACTTCTCATATATTGCATCTCCTTTGCATGCTTTGACAAGTATTAAACAGGTCTTTCAGTGGGGAGGAAAGCAACAGAAAGCCTTTGATACACTAAAAGAGAAGATAAGTACCGCTCCGATCTTGGCACTTCCAGATTTATAGCATTCATTTGAGATTGAGACAGATCTAGTGACTATGCAATGGGGGCAGTTTTGATGCAGAACAAACAACCAGTGTGTTACCATTCAGAAACCTTTACAAGTGCGGTAAGAAACTATCCAACTTATGATAAAGAGTTGTATGCTTTGGTTCAAAGTGTTAAAAAGTGGAAGCATTATTTAATGGGAAAAGAAACAATTATACATATTGACCATCAACCGCTTCAGTACTTATAAACACAAACCAAATTGCAGCAGTCTAGACATTTCAGGTGGATGGGATTTTTGCAACAATTTCATCTTGTAATAAGGTATAAAAAAGGTATTCAAAACAAGGTTGCCGACATGTTATCTAGACCACCAGTGGTAGTAGCATCTATTCTTTTACAACATAGTTCTTTGGCTCATGTTAGTTACAAGGAACAATATGTTAATGATGTTGATTTTAGAGAAGTGTATGAGGATCTAGTAAGTGGGAAACAAGTAGGAGAAAAAGATTATCATTTGCATGAAGGATTGTTATATCATTCTAGTAAACTTTGTATTCCAGAAAATGAACATGTGCATATGATTAGGGAAGCACATACTTCTCTTATTTCGGGGCATTTTGGTGTTAGTAAGACAGTTGCACATTTACAGAAATATTGTTATTGGCCTAGAATGCATGAACATGTAAACAAGTATATTAAGGGATGTGTTCTTTGTGCCACAAGCAAGCCAAGTAATAGGAAATTAGGACTTTACACTCCTCTTCCTGTTCCAACAAGGCCTTGGGAAAGTGTTTCCATGGACTTTGTAGGAGGCTTGCCCATGACACGGAAGAAACATGATTACTTATATGTGGTAGTGGATAGATTTAGCAAAATGTGTGTGTTGGTTCCATGTACTAAACAAATAACTGGTGAAGGAACTGCACATTTATTTTTTCAGTTTGTTTGGGTTCATTTTGGATTACCTACTTCAATTATATCTGATCGGGATTCTAGATTTCTTGGGGAATTTTGGTCAACATTGTGGGGGTTAATGGACACAAAACTGAAAAAGAGCACTTGCTTTTCATCCATGATCGATGGTCAAACAGAGGTGTAAACCACATGATAGTACATTTTCTTAGGGGCTATTGTGGCAAACATCCTAAATTATGGGATGAACATCTATATTATGTGTAACATGCTTATAATCGTGCCTTACATTCTTCTACTTTGAAGTCTCCATTTGAGACTTGTTATGGATATCTGCCTAATTCTCCTTTAGATGTATATTATGGACATGAAACTGTTGTTAATGGTTCAAGTGATTCTGACAGGGCTAAAAGATTTGTTCAGAGAATTCAATAGGTTCATCAAGTATGTCCGTGAACAATTGGAGAAAAGTCGAGGCTAAGTACAAAGCCAAGCATGATAAACATAGAACTGATCACAAGTTCAAAGTTGGTGATTCAGTTTGGCTTCACATCAGCAGGGAAAGACTGACAAGTGAAGGTAAAAAATTGAAACCTATAAGGTATGGTCCATTCCAAATATTGGAAAAAATTGGTAACAACGCTTTCGGTTGGATTTACCTCCATATATGCAAATCTACTCAGTTGTAAATGTTGAGAATTTAAGATTGTATGAACCGCCTATGATTGTTGATCATGATGATGCTAACATAATGCCTTCCATTGATGATTTTGCTCCTGAGTATCTTGATGAGTTGTAGGAAGACATCATTTTGGACAGGAAGGTTAGAACTTTGTGAAGGGGTGATATTGAGTATCTTCGTGTTGGGTTCAAAGGCATTCATTTGAACAAGGCTAAATGGATGGAAACCGGAAAGGTGAGGGAGAAATACCCTCACCTATTCACCAATTAAGTTGACTTTTGGGGTCCAAAAGTTTCTCAGTGGGGAGGAATGATCTAGAGGATCCTCATGGAGAAACACCAATCTAATATCTTCTAGAATCAGTTGCAGTCAGTTCCATGGCATGGAGAAAAATTAGACATGATTTCCGTCGATATCTTGTTTGCAGGAAACGGAGCTCGTATGCAAAAGTTATGGCTCGCTGAAATTTTTGGAGTAACTGGAAAATTTTGGGGGATCGGAGTTGAACATGTGCATGCTGCTCGTCAAGTGGACCAATGAAAATGTGACATGTGGCAATATGGAAAATAAATAAATAATAATATTAAAAATTTAGCCACACCCATTTATTACTACACATTGGCCACATTATTAAATTTCCAATTAAATTTGCCAACTATTATCCTTATATTTCAACTCACATTTTCCAAACAGCCATTTATTAAAATATTCATGCACAAATACCTGCCATGTCACACCCCTTATCTCTCCAATCACTCACATTGAGCGCCCCATCCTTGGGGATAAGATAGCTCTTAAGCTAATAACAACATACACTAGCCACCTATATAAATGCCTTCCTATTTTCACGCCCAACAAATGTGGGATCTTATCCCTATGGAAAATGCGCCCCACATGGAGTGGGATTTGAACTGGGCCACTTGGGTAAAAGATAAGGTGCCCACCATTGCACCCAGAGCTATGAAATGTTATAAAAGGAGCTATGTTTTACTAGTATAGACACGGGAAAGTGACTGTGTTATTGTTTTGCTCATAACTTGAGCTAGAGATGGAATTTTGAGATGAAGTAAAAAGTGACTCCTATTATTTTTGGTAGAGGAACGTGATGAGAAGATCAGATTCTTGTATAAATCTTTGTAAAGATTTATTTTCAATATTTTAATAGATCGATCCCATTCAACCGGACCCGGAGATGTAGGCCATAAGTGCCGAACTCCGTTATCAATTCTTGTGTCAAATTGCTGGTGATTCATCTCTTTATTTTCTATTTTTACACAGTACTTTCAATTTTAATTCTTTTATTAAAAATACAAAAGGATATAATAGTCAATTTTTATATCAAAAATCAATACAAAGCAAAGTTAAGCATGTGCACAATTGCTAGTTAAAATTGATTTTTAGATCAAAATGCATGTTAAAAGGGGTTATCCAACATAGACATAAGTTTTGATGCAATAACTCTTTGTAAAAGTTTGTTCGTGTTTGGTAGGGGATAGTTGTTTTTAAAGACATGTTGTTTAAATTTCTAAAATCAACATAACATCCGATATACCCATTTTTATTTTTATCGGAACAAGGTTGGCAACTCGCGAGGAGAATTTTATTGGTTTAATAATCCCTCCTCTCAAATTTCGGAGTTCTACTTCCATCTTAGTTTCCAACGTTGGATTAATAGGCCTTTTTTGTCTAAATGGCTTTGCATCGGGATGTAAGGGGTTGTTTGTTGAAACAAATCCTCTCTATAAGCCTTTAGCTCATCATAGGACCACGCCATACAATCTCTATATTTCCTTACTATTACAATCGAGCCTTCCTTTCATCTTCCATTTACCTATAAAAACAAGGCTAAAAGACACAACAGTTTGCAAGTTTACTTCTTCATTGTCTCACATTACAAGTATGTCCCTTTGTCTTACTTTATCTATAACATCAAAGGCTCGCTCAAGTGCAACTAGTCCTCTTGGGATCTTACTACTATTCAAATGCACTTTAACATCATACTTGAAATAAGAGGCATCTACTTGGTCTTGATACTAAGAAGTGCATGGACAGCAAGTCTATCTCGCAACTTTGTTCAATGATATGTCCATGTAAATGATGTTGAAGGAGACAGAATGTCAAGTGAGCCTCATATAGTGTTTTTATATTGTTTCAACCTCTCATTTTTTAATGAATACACTTTTCTAATATGATGTATGATTAGTTCGAGACAATTTTGACAATCACATCTTTGATTTTGAAATTTTGGGGTGGTGTTTAATCCGATTAGCAAATTTGCATACTCTACTACATTATTAGTACATTTAAAATTTAACTTTAACCAAATTTGAACACAATCCCTTGTGGAGAACAAAAAGCAACTCCAGCTCCAACCCCTTCTTTTGAACATGCCCCATCAAAGAACATAGTCTAAGAACCATCAAAATTAGCATTGCCTATCTGAGGACAGCCACTAGAGTTGGGCATATCTTTTGCCAACTCTTACCACTTTCAGAGAAACAATTGGGTATATTTTGACACAAGTCACTCTTAGACCTATACACTATGATCAAAACCATGTTTCTGTCTATATGATGATGTACATCCAATTATATATGAATCTCAATCTCTAGTTATTAGACCACCTAATGGAATGCGATCATGACTTTTGTATGTAGTCAAATGGATAGAAGCTTATATTTGGGTACAATTTCTAGCACTTATATATGTACCAACTTTTAATATTCGTTGGTTATGTTCCTAGCCTCAGCTCCAATACCAATGCTATTAGTTACTCAAACAAGGGAACGACAAAATCATCGGACTTCAAATTCAAGTTGAAAAGATGGGTTGTACGTCTAATGGACTCCACTTATGGTATAATAATAAGCGTCTTTGTGTAGGACCCAGCCCTTATGTTGAAATGTAGTAAAACTAATGCTTCTGATAAACTTTTTTTTATCAAGTGCAAAAACATCATGCACTTGAAATCCTATTACACTCCTTGATACCTAATTTGTGGTTTGCATATGGGTTTAGACCTAAGTGATATTTTTACATCGCAGTGATCCCTCACATGTGCATCAAAAAAGTTGGAATGTAATAGAAAGACCAACTGCCACAATGTTTTTCTTATATCTCTTGTTTCCAGATGGGCTTGTGACCTAAATGATATTTTATCATGGTGAAACAATTTGTTTTCTATGCATGGAACAAGTTAGAACATGCACAAACAGTACTAAAACGAGAGACAAAATGACACAAAATTTACATGTGCAAATTATGCCCATGAATTTTGCAAAAATGATATTGTTTGATGCTTGATCTGCCCCAACCATAACGGTCTTGACCTACATGGTATTTCTCCTGTGGCAACTATGCATGTAAGATGGTAGAACATGCAAAAACACTTCTAAACAAAAAAACAGACAGAGACCAGATTTTTTCCCCATTGCACAATTTCCAAAGGATAAATTCTCCCATTTGACATGATGAACTCAACTCACAAGACTCCAGCCTCAAAAGGAATTTGGTTGCAGTGAAGAGTTTAATAAATGGGTTTAAGGTGTACTCATCAATGATATTCCAAGATGTCTTTAAGATTGTTTAGAGATCCCTTCCCAACATAAGCATGGTGATATCAAATAGTTTGTAGGCAATTGTTTAGTGGTAAATAGTTTGCCAAGGATGCATAACTGTCGAGGAAAATGTATACAATATGATAAAAACAACTTTGTTTCAACAAATACCACCCCTTCTGCTAAGCCAATTTGCAATTTAAACTAAAAATATTAATTGGAAAAATTTACAAAAATTGGCCTAGAACTCTTGTATTTGACCATGTCATTCCATGTGCACTTTTGTGCAAATAGTGAAATACAAAAGCCCCTACCTTCCTGTCGGATTCTATATTTCCTGAATTTTCACAAAGGTCGATATATATACAATTCGGACAGATTAATAGCATTTACATGTGTAGTGATGTGATCGGTCAAGACTATCCACTTACAATAGACAGGTCTCCGGTTCGATTTTTTTTTAAGTACCCAACACAAAACATATCGGCAACTTACAGTTGGCGATGAAATACAGTCTAATTGTTATAACTTATGTTGATGGAGCTTTGGAAGGCCATTAGACAGTTTGTTGAGATCCACTACTATACAAGAAACATAAAATCTGTTGCAAAATCATTTTTCAGCAATGTCAAACCTCAGGGAAAGCCTATTACAACTGTGTAATGAATCAAAGTAAATGAATGTAACTTGCTGAAAAACACTTGAACAATTAGAAAGAATGTGCATTTAGCTTGGAATGAATCTCTTTCAGTTTCAAAAATTATGGCAATCAAAGAGCATATTCCATCATGTAAACAAGAAGTTTGGAACTTGCTGCTATGGAAAGATTTACAATATCCAATTAAAGGGTGATATGTTGTCCAACTTATATAAGTTTTACACTCCAAATATAAAAATAGAATAATAATGACCACTTAAATGCATATTAAAAATAGCAAATTCTTAATAGCTTGTCAAAGACTTGGAAAGCTCTGTTTAGCTAGTTTTAATCTACTAACTAATCTAGAATGACCCTCAAATGCATCTTAAGAATCGCACATACTTGCAAAACTTTCCAAGGCTTAGAAATCTTTGTTTGGCTAGTGAATTAAACTACAATCTAACCTAGAAATAACCAATTACTACTATATGACGAGCAAGAAATTTTTTTAAAATACAGTTCAAGAAAACAAAAACCATTTTCAATATGTTGGACCATTTACCAGATAACCAATATCTTTTGTCCATTCTAATTCCAACAACTGCCCTCTTAGTTCCAATGGCATAGCTCACTCCATTATAAATTGAAAGAGCTTTGATCATTAGTTCAATTAGCATCAGTTCCCAAAGCATCAAGCACCACTTGATGCACCAATTCCCTCGCAAAGCAGCTTTGAGACTGAATTCCCAACAAGTTTCCCATCAAAACATAGTTCCCCAAGCGACGACAGTTTAAAGATAGGTATTCTCCTTCCCAATATTTCCTTCCTACAGTATTTAATTCCAAATTAGTGAAGGGAAGATGATGGATTTTCATCAGAGCTGTAAACCTCTGTTCCTGTACAGTGCTTCAGTACATAGATTTTTCAGATTCGGCCATATTGAATTATCTTGGATCTGCTTTAAATTTGCATTTGAGAGGTGTAGAATTATCTTGCACTGTTCTTTTTCAGTATGTTTCTCAGTTTGACACTAAACATAATACCTACATTCCATGCTCAATATATTGGGCATAACATTGAAAAATTTATAACACTATATATGGTTCTTCAGCAAATAAAATGAAGACTTTGTCAAATTTGGTCTAAGGCCCTTTTAGAATTAAATGATTTATTTGTGGCTTACAAAATGCAGTTCCAAAAATAACATCGGCTCCTGCTCTTTGTAAAATTAGTAGCACAATTGCCTCTTCAGAATCCCTTGAAATTGAAAAAGCCAGAAAACCAAAATTTGCAATCACTAGGAAGGAAAATTGAAACTAATAGGCTCAGTGACTTGTGAAACCAAATTGATACAAGCACTAGAACCCCATGTATAAAAACAAATGAAAAAATATCCATGGTAATAAATATGTCCCCGTATGCAATCATTTTCCTACAGGCTAAAAAGAAACTGTGTGAGATTAGGTTTACAACTCTTCTGTTGCATAACTTGTTCTACATAGCAAAGTTCTTTTAATCCTTTGCTCACTGAGGAGCTCATTAAAATCAACAAGTTGAATGTCCAACAACAAAAAGAACAGAAAGACACCATGCATTGCTTTGGTGAAAGGTTATCTGAAGGCCACCAAAGAGACTTCCCCAATGTCAGTAGGGTCGGTAATGACGACTTCCCCACCATTACCAGAGCTTCTTCCACCACCTTGCCTGCCACCACCTGAACCACCTCTATTGGATCTACCTCCACCCCTGGAAGAAGTAGAACCTTGCCCTCTGTAGGGTGCAGATCCTCCTACCCCATTCCCAGGTTGTTGCCTGATCACAAAAGAATAACAATGCAAATTAAATGCATTTGTACTTGTAAGCAAAAAGGTACAACACATGTTATACATATGTACTTACAACACATATCCAACACGGCCATCTGGAAGCATCATTGGTACCATTGTCATCCCTGCTGGCGTTGGACCTCTGCCATATATGACAGGCTGCAAGAACATTTGAGAATATTCATGAAGTGACAACATTAGCTACAATAGGAATAGAACTAGACAACCAAGAGACAACATGCACCGATAAGCATAAAGGGAAAACATTATACATGCAGTTATTAAGTGTAAAGGAAAACAATATACATGCAGTTAGTAAGTGTGAGGAGAAAACAAAGTACATATAGTTTTTGGAATGGAAAGCAAAAAACATTACATTTAATTCATTAAATTTTGAAATTGTTTCAAAGGTTCTCATTTTTAAACATTTATTTGCAAGATACGTGGGAATATTCATCAAGTAGCAGTATCAGTTACAATAGGGATAACACTGGATAGCCGAGAGACTAGCATGCAGAAATGAGTGTAAAGGGAAACCATAATACATGCAGTTATAAGTGTGAAGGGAAAATATTATGCATATAATAAATTTAGGTGTGGAACACAAAAACATTACATTTAGTTAGATTTTGAAATTATTTCCACGGACTCTTTTCAATCATCTATTTGAAACAACTCAGTTACATCCACTTTTCTTTACCAAAAATGTAAATAAAAATAGATATAACACAGTTGCTTCTTTATACTATTCTGTGAAATTACCTGAGTGTACCCTGCAGAACCAAATCCGACACCAAAACCCCCATACATGTTTGCACCATAGCCATATCCACCTTGTAGCTGATAATTTGGTATGACAGATCTTTGAAAGGGGTAGGAATTTGCCATACTTTGTGGTTTCTTGTCACTCAAAGGTCTTGCTAAAGAAACTGTCAACTCCCGCCCTAAATTAAAAGCAGCCTCAAACATTAGATTGTAATTTATTAAAAGCAAGAGTTAATACTAACACAGCAAAGATTTATTTGAACAAAGCTAAATTTACCTTCAAGCTCGTATTTCTCTGATTTCTCCACTGCTTTCAAAGCGGTGGCATGGTCAACAAAATGAACAAAACCAAAATCACGTTTTGCCTGCCCAGGCTTCTGTTCTAGTAGTACAACTTTGGTAACCTCCCCATGTCGCCCAAAAATATCTTTCAATTGTTCCTCTGTTACATTATCTGGTAAATTGCGGACATAAACAGACTTGACCTAACATGAGAATTAAAATATACCTTAGTTTAGTCCCAACATGGTCATCAAACAGAAGCAGCATGGATAACAGTAAAACAAGTAGAGTAGAAAACTAGAATCTAAGATTACAAGAATACAAAATAAGAAAGACAACAAAACATCCTATACTTCACCATCACTTTAGCATGGAATAAGTCATCAAATGCAAGCAATCAGAACAATAATGAGATCAAAATATCTTTCAGTTGTTCCTCTGTTACATTATCTAGCAAATTGCGGACATAAACAGAGTTGACCTGACATGTGAATTAAAACATACCTTAGTTTAGTCCCAAAATGGTCATCAAACAAGAGCAGTATGGACAAAAGTAAAATAAGTAGAGTAGAGCTCTAGAATCTAAGAATACAAAATAAGAAAGACAACAAAACATCCTATATTTCATCATTACTTTAGCATGGAATAAGTCATCAAATGCAAGCAATCAGAACAATAATGAGATCACAAGGGAAATATTGAAAGACATTGAAACCCTCTGCAGACTATTGAAGTAGTTGAATCAGGAGAAAGATTGGCAGGGACAAGCAGGCCATGGCCCCTTTGCATTTCAGGCACACATTTCAATTAGGGTTTCGTACCGGGCTGAAACCCTACGCCGATTAGCTGTGAATAATCTTTCACTGCTGAAAATGTCTTGTTGTTGGCCAGAAATCGATGAGATCTGAAGCTTGGAACAGGACATTAGCAACGTTTCCATTGTGGGAGCTTCCTGCTGGACGACTTGTTACATGTGTTGCACAGGTCATTCTTCCTCCCAGCTGCAGCTGTATACAATAATAGTCATTGTTTTGTGAGAGGGTGGGACTACTACGATAAGTGGGGCTCTCTATCTCTCAGGGAAATGGAGCGAAACCCTAGCAAAATCATCAGTGCCATGACAGATTCAAGGCGGAGGAAAATGTATGCTGCCACCCCAGTTATAAAAGATGACTTTGTTAAAAGAGAGGATCAAATTCCAAAGGTAAGATTTGGGAAGCAAAATATCATCCAGGACTATGAGTTGTCTGCATGTGGGCTAATTTGCAGCTTTTAAAACCTCTGGCCTTCTGTGAAGGGCAATCAAGCTTGGGTAAGAAATAATTGGCTTCCTTTAATTTCCCAAGAACCTATATCTATTTTACTGGGAGAGGTTTCTTTCTGGTTATTTTCCACAGCATTAAAGACCATGAGACAATTTTTGAAAAGGACCCTTAGTTCGTGGCAAGAAGCAACCTATTCATGAAATATTGGGTTGCTAATTTTGACCAAGGGAAGAAATACCCAGTTCAATTCCTATTTGGGTAAATCTACCATTTTTCCCCATCCAATTCTGGCAGGAAGAAACCTTCCGAGCTATAGGAAAGTCTCTTGGAAAATTCATTAAAGCTGCTGAAATGACCTCTCTTTGCAGATTCAACTTTTAACTACATTTGATTAGATATCATTCTCTGAGGGTCTCCCAGAATACATTGAAAGAGCTCATGAATCCTATCTGGAAACAAGTGCTTGATTATGAGCAAATTCCTTTTGAATTCGCTCAATGTCATGACTACCGGGATTTTCTCAGGAACTGCCCTACCAAAGCCAAAACAAGATCAAAGGAAAATCCCAACGCTAATAAGATTGAAGGTTTTGCCATTGTGCCTAGAAAGAGACAGAAGGGCCTACTCAAAACCAGTTTGCTGCTTTAGAAGCTCAAATTGTCAACAATTAGTAATTAGCATATATTTCTGGTATGGCGGCAGATGCTGGATGCTCCAATTCCAATCTCACTAAAGAGGAAGAGCTTGAGACAGTGGAAAAAACTCAGGAAGCTAATAGCTTTAGCAAAGCACAAAAAACTCAGAAGGAGCTGGTAAGTGGAACAAATAAGGGAGTAATGTTTGATGGCGTCGAATCAGAAGGTGAGAGTGATAGAGATTGAGGTAGAAATTGCCCCTAGAGGTGTAATGTCTTTGAGCCAAATAGAACCCCAAATTGATTGTGGTACTCCGATTAAAAGAAAAACAGGGCAACCCACCAGATCAAAAGCTTTGCAAACCTATTCTTAAAAGACTGTGTAGGAAGGATCTCAGAAACATAAAAATAATTACATGGCGGGGTCAGTCAAAGGAAAAGATCAGACTCAACTAATAGTTCAGGTAGGGAAGGCTAAGAAGGCTCCCCGCAGGCTTAGAAAATGAATATTTTTTCTTGAAACATAAGGAGGTTGGGTTCAGCCAGGGTCAAGAGAACCCTCAAAAGCAAGATTCAAGATCTGCAATCTGATGTAATATTTCTTCAAAAAACCAAAATGTCAGAGAATGAGATGTTAGAAATTAAATAAGTGTGGGACAGCAATAAGTATGGGAATGAGTGCAATGGATCTAGGGGTCAATCAGGGGGTAGCCATTAGTTTGGGACAGCAGAAAAAGGAAATTAATTGCAACTGTCAAGGAAGCCTCTAGAATCAGAATATCCTTGGAACACCAAGACGTGAAAAGAGTTTTTCATTTCACTAATGTTTATGAGCCATACCTTCATTCTTTGGCAAAAGAGTGTTGGCAAAGCATTTGGCAGGATGTCTCAGAGAATGAGCTGCAAAATTGGAGTGGTGATTTAAATCTCACTTTACAGTGAAAATTTTTGCTGAAATGTCAAGAAGTGGTAGAATGAAATCATTGTTATAAGGAAGAAGATGTATAGGTTCCAGGCCAGGCAGTTCAGTAATACGAACGGGATAATGGAGAGGTGGAAGAGCATAATGAAACATGATTATGAGCTGAAACAGCGAATTTGTATGAGGTTGGAAATGATAAGCAATATGGCTCAAAACAGCAAAGAATCTAAAGCTAGCAGAGTGGAGGAAAACGACCTTCTATCCCAATTAAAGAAGCTCCACGAAGAGGAAAATTCCCTTTTTGACTTCAATGCAGAGACCAGACCTCTGTGAGTTAAACAAGGTGATGCAAACTCCAAATTTTTTTATAAAGCATTGATTGCTCATAGAATGGGAAATTTTATTTCTGTCATTAAAAGGGAAAGCAAGAATGATTCTGAGGATAAGACTATTCAAGAGGCTGCAAGGGATTATTTTCAATCCTAAGTTAAAACCAATTTTATATGAAATTAAAGATCTTTCTAGGAGTTTTCTTTTCATCAAAACTTGAAACACATCAGAAGGAATTACAACCAGTTGGCTGATTCTCTCGATGATGATGATATGAAGCTGAGCCATCAGTCATGGGTTACATAGGGTCAAATTTTGTTAGGTTTCTTTCTTCCTTTTATTGCTGGTAATTTTGCATGTTGGCTTCTTTCCCTTCCTGTTAAAGCTCCACGTGCCGGGTTGCGGATGGGTTTTTAAATATTTTTTATTTGATGTTCCCCCTTTTTTTTTAAATCAATGATGAACAATGCCAGACTTCAATTAAAAACAGAATATATTACATATTGAACATTTGTATAATGTTGAATTCCTCAAAGCCTATGAACAATAATATGGAAAAATAAAGAATCAAACGCAATACCCAACATTTCTAACTAGGATTGATAATTTAAATGCATCCTAAACCTTAAAGAATAGAACTAAAAAATTATTCAACTACATCAATTACCTCTTCAGTTGAAGAAGTCCGTTGACTAGACGCCCATTTGACAGTAATAACCTTCTCATCCAGCTTAAATTTTGAATGTACCATGTTTTTCATTGCTTTTTCAGCACATGCTTTATTATAATACTCAACAAAAGCAAACCCACGATTCCTTGTAGAGTCTTTTGGATCCTGAAGTTGAAACAAAAACATGTAAGCTACATTTTAACAAACGTAACTTCTGTCTGCAATAACTTAACACGCAATCAAACTAATTAATCTGTGCAGCCTTTAGTTGTCATACCTTTATCAACTCTACATGCTGAAACCCAGGTCCTTGCTCAGAGACAACTTTTGAAAGATCGTCTTCTTTCAGATTTGAAGGGATGTTACCCAAAAAGAGTCGATTTTTGGTTGAGATTCAGAAACCCTTAATTTCTTATCCTGTAATTGAAAAATACTTTTAGATAACATTGTGACTCGCATCATGCAAAGATTCTAATTCATGGAAAAAAATGACTTGACGGGTTTACAATAGAAAGTGTCAGAAGTACCTTAAACTCAGCACCATTCAGTTTCTCGATGGCAATCTTGGCAGTATCCTTGGTTGTAAAGGTAACAAAGGCATATTCTGCCCTATCTGCCTCTCGTTTAATACTAATCTGTCAAATATTACAGAAGTATATTTAGCATAAGGAAAGTGCATTATTACAAAGACATTATTCTGGCATTTAAAAATAAAAAAGAACACATAAAAAAATGTTACCAAAAACAAACTTACATCAAAAATCTCCCCATGCTGCTCGCAAAGACTTGTCAAATCTTCTTTAGTAGTCTCCCGGGGTAGATTACCTATAAAGACTTCGGTGCCATGTGGGGCGAGCCAACAAATCCTCATCATTACTTTCGACTTTGTCTTTCTCAAGCTTTTCACTATTATCATCTAATACTGGAGCATCCTCTACAGTGTCATGATTGCCATCATCTTCTGATGATTTCTCGTGGTCCATATTTGAAGTGGTTGCTTCATGGTCTGCTTCTTGTTCATCTTGCGAGCCAGACCCCTCATCCTCTGCTATATCAAGATCAAGTCCTTCTTGACCATCATTCTTCTCTTCCTCTTCAACATCACCCTCGTCCTCAACTTCCTCGTCCATTATTTCTTCTGGTTCTTCCTCATCTCCATCAAGATCAACTTGTTCTTCATCATGTTCATCATGCATATCTTGAGATGCTCTGGTGTTCCGCATGTTAGCCGTTCTCTTGTCTCCAATCGTCCTGAATGTCACCTACAAAGCTTGAAGGGCAACTGTGGTGGAGGCAGAGTAGAAAGGAGTATTTGCAGAATGAGGGATGCAGACATAGGGGAGAAAGAACAAGTGAAATTGCACCAGGTTTTGCAGAGTGAGAATCTCAAAGGAAATGTAAGGGCCATGATATATGCGTTGATAGAGATTACCAAATGAACTTTAAAAGGGAGGATACTATAGAGTAAATTTGTCAAAGGCAGAGCTGAATATAAGTATGAATAAAGAGGTCGCCCCCAATGTGCGCACAAAACACAGGCATTTCTCATAGTTAAGATAATAAACCATAAAGACCAAAAATGTTGGATAACTCAGCAAGAACAGAAACAGTAATCCTCATCCAGAACTTCTGTTGCATTCACAACTAAGCAAGAACTTTGGAAAAGAGAAAACTGTAAATGAAGAAAGCAAACTTAGGCATAGACCGAAAACAAACTGAAGCATGAAATGAAATTTAAGAAAACAAACAAAACAAAAAGATAATTCCTCAAACTTACAATTATGTACATACCCATACAGAACACAACAATAAATCTCAAGTAGAAAGATGCAGTATCGACAAAACCAAATAAAATGCTTCCAAGCAAAAATAATTAACAGTGTGTGGAAACCCATGTGGTCATGGATCAAGGACTCCACACCACATTAAGCACAAAATTATCCATTACAAAAAGAAAAATAATCAGTGACCCAACTAATATACAAATCTGCTTGGAAAAATAAAACCACTGTCTGCTTTGAAAAATAAAATAAATTATAAGACTTGAAAAAAACAAGCAAATGAAAATTTTGAAAAACATCACATTAGCTTACAAATGTCCAAAATCACAATGTTAAAGAACTCAAAGAAACCAGTTGATGAACAAAGCATTGAGGATAAAAGGACTTAATGAAAGGGTTAATCAATAAACCATCCCCAGAGATAACACCAATCTTCAGTTATAATGAAGACCATGAAATTATAAGTACTATCAACAACCTTATTGCTCCAGATCAAATGAAGGACGTCAAAAGGAGTTAAACTTCGCAGTCAAGTTAAACACTCCAACAATCACTGCAAATACAGACTCCCATTACTGGTTATAACCAGGAATAGAAACCATTTCCACGTATGTAGCACATTGGTTTTTCAAAAATATCTGCACCCTGTAGGTATGTCTCACGGGTGCAAAAACTCACAACATAATAGCATGTTCTATTAAATCAACATGCTGTGTTTGTTGTATGCCAATGAGTAACAGGCAATGTAAAATTTCCTAAAAAAGAAAGCAAGGTAAGGTGAGTCTGGTAAGCACATGGTAAGTTTCTGTTGGAATGTTCCATTGCAAAACAGACAGGAGCAAGCCTGTCTAATTTCCACAATATTTCCAGTGTGTCCTACTTGAATGGGCTTTTAACATAGTGTGTATGTTTGTCATGAGCGCTAACAAAACCCGAACCCAGGGGGTGCGATATCTTTAAGTTCTTTTGCTCCAGTGAACATGTGGAAAGGTTACAGTGTCCCAGAATGACACATGTTTAGAAATCTTAAACTTGTACAACGCTACATGAAAGGCGCCGCTGCCCAAGACTTACCGAGCGTATTAAAGAACAAGGGTATCAAAGAGACGCACGAAATATTTTGGCAGCGATCGGTAAAAACAAAAACAGAACAAGAAAAAGAGATAGCTGGTTAAAAGATCGCCAACACCTTAAATCGCGAAAAATAACAGAATTTTAAAAAAAAAAATTGAAAGAAACAGAAGAAGGGTTTCGGAATATGGCATCCTCTATTCTGCATTTCTAGAAAAGAAATGAAAAAGGAAAACATAAAAGAAGAGAGTGTACAAAGTACATACCAGATCAAGATTGATGAATTTGATGCGGCCTCCGATTCAATCCAAACAGCGAACAAAAATCTGTAGAGCGGCGTTGCAAACAAAATGAATGCGTAAAAATAGAGGTGGGGAATGAATTTAAAGAGTTTATATAGGGTTTTAACAATATGTCCTCAAACCCTAAGGACCCCCTCTTATCTTCCTATACCCTTTTTTATCCCTTTATGCTTCCATTCCCATAGTAATTTATTTAGTAGCAATTACACGTGTTATAAACTAGGAGAAACAACAATGGAAAGTTTGTTTTGTTGTTTGGAAATGTATGGGTTGTGCGAAAGGTAGTACCATACAACGTAAACGATAATTATTATTGTTTTTCAATTTACATAGCACAGTGTGAATATTTTTGTGTTATTGGATAGAATTCATTTGTTGCATATAAAGTGTTTGTGTTGTGAGGGAGGAGATCAATTCTTATGTACGAACTTTCTTTATGCATCTTGAAGAGGAGAATGAACCGAGGTATGTCGCAGAGAGAGGGTTGGCATGTTGGGTCAAGGATGTGACCCAAGAATGTTCATTTGTTTGAGTGTGATATTCGTTGTATGGTGACGTCGTTTGGTTATTATGCTTTTGTTGATATTTTAATTGAAGTGGAGCTCGCATTCTGTCGAATGCGTGACCACGATTTTGAGCAAGGGAAGGGGAATCAAAATGTAGATGTAGGAGAAAGAGTGGAGAACAAAGATGTGTCGGTGCGGTCTATTTGCATATGTTAGGGCGAACAACAGAGGGAACCGTTGTTTTTCCAACGACATGTTTTCGGTAGTCAATTTCCAACAATAAACATCCATCGTTTTTTGTTGTGTTTTTGTGTACGTTTTGTTTCTTATTTCTAGTAACATAGGTCTAATATGATTGAATCACCTTTGTTAACATGGTACTAACCTATGCATGTGGTGATCAACAAAAGCCCTAAAAGATATGTGGTGTCATGGATTACAATGAATGTGGGATATATGAAAAAAAAGGGTAAATGTTGCTTTTTCATTACATTAGAAATATATATTCAACATTAAAATACAATCTTGAAGCAATACTTTTGCACTGGATATGGATTGTCTCTTTTAGTATCCGCTCTGGAATTTGTTTTGAATTTTGGGTGCTTCTGAAATATAATTTTTAAATGGAGTGGATTAAATTATAAATTGAGTTTAAACTTGGGGAAGAAGCCTTTTCCCTATTTATTTTTTTTAGCGGTGTAGGAAAAATGCAAAAGCTATGTGAATTCAATGTTTGTTGTCAATGGGATAGTTTTGGAATTTAATTTGTAACTAATTTCAATTTTATACTTTTTTGCTGACGAAGACACCGGTGTATGTGTTGAGGGTCACGTGCACATATGTTGTATCGAGTTAAGGTATATTTAAATTTGTTTTCGAAATAAAAAATTAGGAATTGTCATCGACATGTTTATCTTACGTATTTGGAGGATTAAGAGATTTTGTGATGTAGATAGTGGGTCGACGATGTATAGTGTATAGAGTTATGTTGTTTCAAAGAGTTACTTTTTGCAAGTACTAATTATATAGTAGGTATTTTTAGGGGGATTCGATTGCAAATGTTAGATTAATATCTTAGATGGAGAATTATGGAACACAATGTATATAATCATTCACATCATTGGACAACATATTTTTAATTATATTTACAAGTTTACATGGAAATTCAATTGGAAATTTATTTAAGATTGAGTTACAATAGATTTGACATTTGACTATGGTGTAAGTGGATTGTTTTATGCTACTTCTTCATGATTTAGTGGCATCCCAAACAATGTTTTGAAAAACCAAGGAAAAATGAAAAACAAAAAAGTCATAAGAAACTAATTTACTTTAATTTGAATTAATTAAATCTAAGTATTACAGAGTAACTATTGAAACAAATGATGTACAAATGATAAAGTACAGTAATGACACAAGAAAACTAAGATCTAAAGTATAAAACCTAAGCAAGGAAGAGAGATAAAGGAATTAGTTGATTTCTTAATAGACAGGAAGTGATTTTGGTAGGTGCGTAACTGATGAACAAACTGCAAACATGGTCGTCACTAGTCACTGAAAAATCTGGAGTGCGGGAACAAAGTTGGACACAGGCACTCGTAGCAGGACAAAGGCGCCTAGGTGTTGGTGATTGCGTAGGGGCTCGGAATATGCCTTTTGTTTTGTCGCAAGGGTATCATAATTATTCCCTGTTGATCACATGGTAGTCGTTCTTGGATCGTTGAAGGTACATGTAACTGCAAAAGAGAAGTTCACATGTACAAGCCCACAAACCACATCAAACCTAAAAAGGAAAATGCATAATGGGGAGTCAAACTAATGCCGATGGTCACCCCAAGAGTGAACTTACGGACGGCGTTGCACTACACATCTCGGACTCTATAGTTCTTGAGTGTGTGTGTAAGAATGATGCCCTAGGATGCCTTGTGTAGGTTACACTTGATAGCGAGTTGTAGCTAGAATGTAGCAATGTAGTAGAATGTGTGGATGGAATAAAATGAACTTCCCCTTCTGTGTTGTGTGTGCAAAAGTATGCATCCCTTATCCTTTGAATGGATGCTAGATGGATGCCTCTAAAGTACTTTAGTGCCTTTGGAATGTAAGGGTGATGATAGTAATGTTTAGTGTTTAGTCCCTTATTTTGAACACATAACTATGTATTTATATGATTCCCTTGTTTGAATTTTGTAATTGATAATTGGAAGGCCAACCCATAAGTGAAAAATATGCCCAAAAGATAAAAGGGGCCCAAAAAGAGTTAGGAAGGTAGAAAAGGGTCAAGGGCGCTCAAAGGGGACAGGAGCACTGGGTGTTGTTGTCTTGGCTGGGCACTGGTGTCTGAAGCCATAAAAGATAAATCAGTTAAATTATGATTGTGCTATAGGGTGTGGAAGACCAAATAGAAAACAAGAGATAAAGAAAAGAGGCCAGAGATAGTTATCAACCACTAGTTTTCTTTCTTAGGAATCATGTAAATGCTGACATACTTTTATGACCTAATATGCACCCAAGTGTGTGATTTAGTGTCTACATTTGCCCCCACTTTATGTTGTTGAGTGAATACTCAATAACATAAAGTAGATAAGAGATGCATACCTTATGATCATGTAGAGTGTGCGGCGAATAGCGTGTTGAGTGGACAAGTGAAGTGTGGAATGATTGCAAAGTGAAGCGTGGAGACTAGGAAAGGGAAGTGGACCCTAGGGGTGAAGCGTATGCATTGTAGCATGTTGTTGTAGCTTATGTGTGTTGCTTCTTATAAGGAAGGACCTACAAAATAAGAGCAAAAAAGTAGTCAAAGTTATGTATATGATAGATTATAAAAACATGTGCATAAGTATGTAAAGATTGTAAAAGTGTGTAAAAGGAAAGTGTACACTTGATATGTAAAAGAGTAAAGGATAGAAAAATGTCATGTTGCTTGTAGTTGTTGATTTGAATGTTAAAGGTGAGATTTTGGGCGATCTCACACCAAAAGTGAGTTTTTTGGGTGATCTCACGCCAAGTGCAAGTTTTTTGGGTGATCTCACACCAAGCGTGAGTTTTTTGGGTGATCTTACACCAAGTGCAAGTTTTTTTGGGTGATCTCATGCCAAAGAACAAGTGTTGGGGATAGAGGTCTAGTTTTACTCTCCTTCCATGATTGTGCCCAATAAGCACCATTGCAAATGTTGCATCGATTTAGTTCATATTGTTCTTTTTGTTCCGATTGTTCTAAATTAGTTTGAATGTCTTGATTGAAGGGGATATAATGCATTTTGTGACTAGAGGACTTTGCGTAGCTGTAGAATTGCTCTAAAGACTTCTGTGAACTATATTGATATGAGAAAATTATTCTTGGTGCCCTCATGACATTGTAGACACAAAATCATGCACTTGGGTACATTTCTAGGTCCCTAAAAGCATACTTGCATTCATATGATTCCTATGTGAAAAAACTAATAATTGATAATTATCTTTGGTCTCTTTGCTTTGTTTCTTGTCTTCTTTCAAGCCTTTTACACCCTATAACCCAACCAATATTTCACTTTCTTATCTTTTATGACTTCAAACACCAGCGCCTTCATCCCCTCTAGGCACCCCCGACCTCTTTCCACCTTACTCACTCTTTTTGGGCATCTTATTTTCTTATGGGTCAGCCTTCCAGTTTTCAATTACAAAATTCAACCAAGGGAATCATATAAATACAAAGATATGTGACCAAAATAAAGGACCAAGCTCTAAGCATCTATTATCACCACCTAAGGTTAAGAGCATCAAAGGCATCCATCATCATCCATTCAAGGGACAAAGGATCGCATCTTCGCATACACTTCATAGGAAGGGTAAGTTCATTTTTCCATCCACACATCTATCTACATTGGTCATCTAGATACTACCCGCTATCATGTGCGCTTGCACAAGGGCATCTTAAGGCACAATTCTTTCACACATGCACAAGAACTAAATAGAGTCTGAGATGTAGTGCAGTTCTCGATCGTAAGTTCACTCAGTCAGGTGACCATTGGGGTCATTCTGACTCCCCATATTGCATCTCTCTTTTTTGTATTTGATGTGGTTTGTGGGTTTTACAGGTGAAGCTTTGATTTACAAGTTACAAGCACACCCAACAATCATATTACGACATATAGGTGACCAACAATGACTATCAGCGACACTTGAGCATAATTCACGGTCATGGGCGTCGATGCGAGACTCTAGCGCCCAGGTACCCGTAACCCAGTCCAGGTGCCCTAGTTCGGCCTCATCTGACAGTTACAGATTTTATAGTGCATAGTTGCAACGATCTACCCTTCTTGGTCATCAGTTTTCCCGGTCTTCGTCGATCTGGATCAAGTGTAAGTCAACTAAGTCCTTTACTCTCTCTCTCTTGCACTTATGGTTTCATATTTTATTAGCTTATTACTTGTGTCAAATTTATACTTTAGTGTTTTTATCATACATGACTCTATAATTAGGGTTTAACATAATTCTATTTTTGTTAAATCAAACATTAGTGCCAAGCACTACTATCGAATACAGGCACTAGTGTTTGTATTGTGATTCGACCCAAGTCGATTATGGGCCACTCTGTGACTATATTCTTGTGTTGTTGATATACTATAGTGATATGAATCTGTAGCTATGACTTGTTGTAGGGGTGATTTTTCACCCAATGTATGCCCCCTCATTTGGGGTGCATGCGGCGACTTGTAAGAGTGTGTGCGGCCAAAAGAGAGGACTTGATGTTAAGTTGAACTATATACCTACATGGGGTAGGGGATGTGCATGCAAACAAAGTGGTTAATAACATGTGTTAGTAGAAAGAAGTAGCTAGCATGCAATAGAAAATAATGTAACAAACAAGAGTGCAAACAAGATGAACCGTGAAAAGCGGGTTTCAAACATAGGAAATCGCTCACAATGTTCACAAGATAATCGGGGCTAGAGCAGCCAAAAGCATACAATGAGCATATAAGACAAAAGGCATAGCTCATGCAACAAATAGCATACAATGGAAAATAATTTCAAGTAAAGTACATCAAATAACCATGGTGGCATATAGTTTTGCAAGGCTAATATTGCACATGAAGCACCCATTAACATGTTAGAAAGATAAAAAGTATGTCAAGACATGTATGTATCAATGGAAAGTAATGTGCTAGTAAGAATAGGAAGTAGTATATGATTAAATAATAGTACTGTAATGTGTAAGAGTAGGAAAGGTAGATGCCCCTAGGATCCTTAGTGGGGGGCGACAAAGGATATAGTGGTGTAGACACAAAATCACACACTTTGGGTATCTATTTAGTTACGATTGCATATTACTATTCATATGACTCTATAATGTCCCCTTTCCTACGCTAAAAGGCCTAAGGGCCAAGTCGAGTCCAAACCGTGGTCATACCCAAGGGGTTGTGGACGCTGGGAGCTATTGGGAAGGGGCCACGTGTTTCTAATATCCAAGTTTTACGTTTGGGGGTCACTTTTGGACCATGACGACTTAAAAAGGAAAAAGTAACTTTAGTTACTTTTATTTTATTGGCCCCTCCATGGAATGAAATGCGTCTAGGGTTATTGGGGCTCTTTTGCCGTGGAGAAGTATATAAGGAGCTGGGAGAGAAAGGAAAGAGACTTTTTGCATACATTTTATTCTCCTTCACGTGCAACTGTTGTTTGCACATCTACAACTTGTGGAGTAAAATCCCACAGGGACCCTAGCTTCGGTGGTGAGAGACCCATCCCTAGCTAGCAGGGCATTCTTCGGTAGTGAGAGACCCATCCCTATCTAGCAGGGCATTCTTCGGAGCCATTCAGCAGGGCAGTGAGAGATCTACCCTAGCTTGTCATTTTGGAGCCGCTTTTTGGGCTATGTGACAGAGATATTATCAAAGGTTTTAGAGGAAGGGTTTTGAGGGTTTTGGGGGCTTTTGGGGAAGATAACCAGAGGGATTTCAGATCAGATTTATGGTAGCCGTTTGGGCAAGGCACAACATCACTTTGAAGGCATCTTCATCAATGTCTAACCCTTTTCCAAGCTAGGTGACTTGCAACCTTTATTTGGAGGGTTTCCAGTTGGCCCCTTTCAGATCTAAAGGTTGAAATGTCATTTCCTATATTTGCTAATGTTATTTCTAAATAATCATAATTTTTTCTCTTGAATTTGGAGAGTTACAAACCTTTGAATATCCAATTGTCTAGACACATATTTGTGATTTTTTGGTAGCATTTTAATTTCTGTAAAATCCCAAAAATAGTCTTCTAATGTCATTTATAATAATATCAAGCTCTCTTTAAATTTTCAAGTAATTCGGGTGGACATTTTGGGAAATATTAAGGTTCTTTAGTTCGCTGCCCTAACTGTAAAAATCTGGAAAAATCAAGTATTTTATGTGGCTGCAAATTTTCAATATTTTGGTGCATTTTTAAGTGGTATCCCACAAGGGATATTTCAGTGGTATCAGAGTAGTTGTTTCTCCAACCTATTGGGATTGAAAGATGGGGGATAGAGATAATGAAGATATAGGTGTAGATCTGATGAAACAATTGTTCACCAACATGGTAAAGCAACAGGAGACTACCAATCTCTATTTGAGCTAGCTCACTGAGAGATTAGCACATGATAGGTTTGATACTCATGCGGAAAGAGGAGAAAATAGAAATAGGGGACAACATGGTCAAAGAGGTGAGGGTGGACATTTAGGCAATGGTCCCCCATTCTTCTACTAGGCCTTTGGGGTTTCACGAACCTTCTTTCTTAAAGGATCCTAGAAGTTTCATAGGTACAACAACCAGGGGATATTGTAGATGAGGAGTCTTGTTGGGAAAGGTACCAGACCTTAAGTGATGGATTTCATGACAACATGCCATTCCAAGAATATTGCAAAATGAAGATTGGCAACAGGCCTAGGAGAGATTACAGGTATAGGTACCAGAGATGTAAAGGAGGTTGGGATAGATTTTTGTTCCACACTTCGACAGTTCTAAGAAGTGTACTGCATAGTCTTGGGTGTAGAAGTTGAAGACATACTTCGACTTGAATCCTATGCATGAGGAAGATGCAATTAAGTTTGCAATCTTACATCTAGAGGGAGACGCTCATGATTGGTGGCATCATGGGTTGATTACACAAGGACACATATACATCACGACTTATGCAGAGTTCACAAAGAGGCTAGTGAGCAGATTTGATAAGAGGGACCCCGACAGGTATTTTAGAGAGTTGACTCATTTGAGGCAAACCGGTTTCGTGGATCAAGTATATCATAGATTTTCAGAGACTATCGGTCATGGTACCTGATGTTATAGAGATGAGGTTGATTTCCCTATTCACAGTAGGTTTGATAGACACTCTCGTTGGATTTGTGAGGGCATTTGAGCCTTCTTCGTTGCATGAGGCTATTAGGAGAGCTCGTGACTTGGAGTTATCCACTCCTAAGTTGAGGTTTCCACCTCGAGTGCGACTAAGGGTTTCCCTTCTAGAACCGAGGGTTCGCAGCCGAAGGTACCTCCACCTAGGAAAGATATAGCTTGGAGACCATTCGGATCTAGAGAGGACAAGGAGGAATTGAGGTGAAAGAAACTATGTTTCGATTGCCACACACCTTGGGTTCCAGGACACGATTGCAAGGGTAGAGGGAGGGCCCAATTCATAGAGGTCTTTGAGGAGAGTGATGGTGACGAGGAGTTGGACACACTGAGGATTAGAGGATGATGATGATGAGGCATTAGATAGTGTGGGTGTTGAGCAGGATAGCGAGACTTTCCCCCAGGAGACTATCGCCACCTTGTCTAGTACCTCGAGGTACTAAGGCATTCAGAGTTAGGGGAGTTTTACAGGGACAGAGAGTGGTGGTACTCATTGATAGTGGGGCAACCCACAATTTATTGATGCCTCATTGGTTGAGAGGTGAGGGTTACTTTGAGGGCTTCAACGTGGTTATAGCCAATGGAGATTCTATGAGATGCACATGACGGGTTCCCCAATTGAGCATCACGATGGGTAACTATACAGTTACCAATGATTTCTATATTGTTGGTATTGGAGAGACCAACATAGTGTTTGGGGTACAATGGATCCATTCCCTTGGTGAGTTTCGGACTAACTTCCAGACGATGGAGCTAAAGTTTAAGTCAAGGGAGGAATGTGATCTTGAGGGGCTTATCTTTAGGGGCACCCCGAGTTGTTATGGCCAAGAGGATCGAGAGGATCTATAGGCATGATGGGGTGGATTGGGCAGTACATTGTTTGGTTTCGACCAAGAAATTAGAGGATGGACAACAAGAGTACCATGTGGATATACAGGGCTTATTAGACAGACATAGTGTAGTGTTTGGTGACATACCTCTAGGCATACCTCCAGATAGGGGATTTGAGCATGTGATTGAGCTCGAGGATGTTAGACTAGTGGTTACTTCTCCTTACCGTCACCCCAAATGGTTTAAGGATGAGATCGAGAAGACTATACATGAGCTCATTGATATGGGGCATATTAGATTGAGTTCCAACCCTTTTGCTTCTTCGGTGGTATTGGTGAAGAAGAAGGATGGGACCTGCGGATGTGTATAGACTACCATGCCTTGAATAAGAAGACAATAAAGAACAAGTATCCCATACCACACATTGATGAGTTGTTGGACGAGCTACATGGTGCAATCTATTTTTCAAAAATAGATTTGCATTCTGGATATCATCAGATCAAAGTTAGGGAGCAGGATGTGCATAAGACAACTTTCAGATGCCATTACGGTCACTTTGAGTTCTTTGGGATGCCTTTCAAATTATCTAATGCTCCAGCTACATTCCAGTCTTGTATGAATCATGTGTTCAACCACCACTTGCAGAAGTTTGTATTGGTTTTCTTTGATGATATTTTAGTCTACAACAGGACTTAGGAGGACCATATCAGGCACCTGGGTGAGATATTGGGGATATTAGAAGCTAATTCATTATATGTGAAAGCCTCTAAGTGTGAGTTCGACATGATTGAACTTCTATACTTGGGATATGTAATTGGTGGGGGTACAGTGAAGGTGGATAGAGAGAAGATACAGGCAATCCTTAGAGAGAAGATACGGGTAATCTGGATAAGCCGCTACCTAGGACATTGACACAATTAAGAGGATTCGTGGGGTTGTGCACATACTATCGGAGGTTCGTGAAGAATTTCTCTTTGACTGCTCCATTGACCGTTTTGACCAAGAAGGGGGCTTTTGCTTGGTCAGACGCAACACAACAGGTTTTTGATCACCTCAAGGAGGTGATGAGTTTGTGTCTCGTCCTCACATTACCAGACTTCTCTTGCCCATTCATTCTAGAGTGTGATGCATCAGGAGAGGGTGTTGGGTCAGTGCTCATCCAGGATAGGCATCCCATCACCTATGAGAGTCAGAAATTGAAACCCGTGGAGAGAGGGTATTCAATTTACGACAAGGAGATGTTAGCCTTTATGCATGCTTTGGCCAAATTCATATAGTACCTTGTGGGCAACAAATTCATGGTTCGTATGGATCACAACAATTTGAGGTTATTCTTGGGACGGGGAAGGAGCTCAACGATTTCCAAAGCAAAGATGGGTGAAAAAGGTAGAAACATATGACTTTGACATAGAGTACACTAGAGGTAAGAATAATATTATTGCCGATGCTTTATCTAAGAGGCCTTACTTCACTTTTATGCTTAGTTCTATGTTTGAGATTTTAGTGGATTGGAAGGCTCATATACTTGTTGAGTATTCCAAAATCAGTTTGCATGTGAGATCATGGATGGTATTATACAGAACGAACGATACAAAGTAGTGGATGATCTCATTTTCTACAAGGATAGGATTTTCCTTGTACCAGGATCCAAAATGAAGGAGAAGATCCTTTGAGTAGTACATGATACACCACTAGCTAGACATCCTGGGTATTTCAAAACATACAGGTTCATTAGGAGAGATTTTCATGGAAGGGGATGAAGGATGATGTCCTTAATCATGTCAGAGAGTGTATGGTTTTCTAGCAAACCAAATCGAGCATTCTTTCCTAGCAGGATTACTTCAGCCTCTCCCCATTCCCAAACAGAAATGGGAAAGCATATCTATGGACTTTATCACAGGGCTTCCCTTGGTGCATGGGCATAGCTGCATTTATGTTGTAGTTGATCGGTTAACTAAGTATGCTCATTTCTTTTCCCTACCTAAGGGGCACGAGGCAGTGGATGTGGCTCGGATCTTCTATACCAGTATTTTTAGGCTACATGGGTTGCCTAAAAATATTGTCAATGACAGGGACAAGATCTTCATGAGCACCTTTTGGCAAGAGATCTTCAGACTAAGCAGTACAGAGTTGACTCCTAGCACTAGCTACCACCCACAAACAGATGGGCAGACAGAGATAGTCAATAAGTGGATAGAGGGCTACTTGCGGAGTTATGTGACAGGACACCAACAAGCATGGATTAAATGGTTACACATGGGTGAGTATTGCTACAATACCACCTACTAAATGAGCATATGTATGACTCCTTTTTAGCCTTGTATGGGTACGACACTAGGAATTTGTAGATTTGGTATTACCAGATAGCCAAGCTCCCAAAGCTCGAGATTGGTTACAGGAGAACCAGGATATTCTGAAGGCTCTCAGAGAGAATCTTCAGAAGGCACAAAATCAATAGAAGGTATATGTAGATCGACACAGGACAAAGAGGTCTTTTGAGGTTGGGGATCTAGTATTCCTATGTTTACAGCCATATAGGTAGTCCTCACTGAAGCAAAAGGGTGTAGAGAAATTGAAACCACAATTTTATGGTCCATACCGGGTAGTTTGTTGAGTTGGGGCAGTTGCATATGAGCTAGAGCTACCGGAGCACAGTAAGATACATAATATCTTCCATGTTTCATGCCTTAAGAAGGCACTCGGATAACATATTGTACCATCTACAGAGTTACCGCCACTAGATGAGGAGGGGAAGTTGGTGCTAGAACCAGAATCCATTATTAAAGAGAGACAGAGGGGATCAGGAGCAAAGTAATCACTGAGTATTTGGTGTGATGAAAGGACTGCCACTTGAGGCTACTACTTGGGAGGGAGAGCAAATTTTACAACATCATAATTTGCATTTTCTTGAGGACAAGGAAAATTTATGAAGGGAGGATTGTAATGTCCCCTTTCCTATGCCAAAAGGCCCAAGGGCCAAGTCGAGTCCAAACCGTGGTCATACCTAAGGGGTTGTGGACACTGGGAGCTATTGGGAAGGGGCCCCGTGGTTCTAATATCCAAGTTTTGTGTTTGGGGGTCACTTTTGGACCATGGCGACTCAAAAAGTTAAAAGTAACTTTAGTTACTTTTATTTTATTAGCCCCTTCATCGAATGACATGCGTCCCAAGGTAATTGGGGCTATTTTTCCGTGGAGAAGTATATAAGGAGTTGGGAGAGAAAGGAAAGGGAATTTTTGCATACATTTTATTCTCCTTCATGTGTAACTGTTGTTTGTGCATCTACAACTTGTGGAGTAAAATCCCACAGGACCCTAGCTTTGGTGGTGAGAGACCCATCCCTAGCTAGCAGGGCATTCTTCGGTAGTGAGAGATCTACCCTAACTTGTCATTTTGGAGCCGCTTTCTGGGCTGTGTGATAGAGATATTATCAGAGGTTTCAGAGGAAGGGTTTTGAGGGTTTTGGGGGCTTTGGGGAAGATAACCAGAGGGCTTTCAGATCAGATTTACAGTAGCCGTTTGGGCAGGGCGCAACATCACTTTGGAGGCATCTTCATCAATTTCCAACCCTTTTCCAAGCTAGGTGACTTGCAACCTTTATTTGGAGGGTTTCCAGTTGGCCCCTTTCAGATCTAAAGGTTGAAATGTCATTTCCTATATTTGCTAATGTTATTTCTAAAGACTCATAATTTTTGCTCTTGAATTTAGAGAGTTACGAACCTCACGAATATCCAGGTTGTCTAGGGCACGATGTGATTTTTCTGGCAGCATTTTAATTTTTGTAAAATCCTAAAAATAGTCTTCTAATGTCATTTATAATAATATCAAGCTCTCTTTAAATTTTCAAGTAATTTAGGTGGACATTTTGGGAAATATTAAGGTTCTTTAGTTCGCTGCCTTAACTATAAAAATATGGAAAAATCAGTATTTTATGCGGCTGTAAATTTTCAATATTTTGGTGCATTTTTAAGTGGTATCCGCATGAGGATATTTGAACTCTTAAGTAAGAAATATAATAATTAACCCACATATTTGGCCATCTTTGCTTTCATTCTATTGCTACTTTTGGTCTTATAATCTTTATAGCTCAGTCTGTATTTTCATACCTCGACACTTCTCATTCTAAAAATCGGCGCCCAACCTAGACGCCAATGTTAAGTGCCCCGTCCCCTCTAGGTGCCCCCGACCTCTTTTTACTTTACTCACATCTTTTGGGTCCTTTCTATTCATTTAAGCATCTTATCTTTTTGGTAGTCAGCCTTTTCGGGGTTAATTACAAAATTCAAGCAAGGGAATCATATAAATATAAAGTTATGTGATCATAATAAGGGACCAAATACTAAACATTAGCTATCACTACCTAAGGTTGCATCCAAAGGCTATTCAAGAGAATTTAAGCATCCATTCAAGGGCAAGGGACTGCATTATTTTGCATACACTTCATAGGAGGGGATTCTATTCTATTACATGCACACATCTATTACATTTCTCTACATATAGCTACTTTGCTCGCTATCAAGTGTGACACGCACAAGAGCTGCCTAGGGCACGATTCTGCACACACACACCTAGAACTACATTGGGTCTAAAATATAGTGCAATGCTCAATCGTAAGTTCACATTTTTGACAGTTGAGGATAGTCTGACCCCTCATTTTGCATCTTTCATTTTTAGGATTTGATGTCTCTTTGAGGGTATTGTAGGTTATTATTTCATTCCGGGCTTCCTGCTGACCTCAACGATCATTGTGCGATCTCATAGTGACCAAAGATGAAGGACAAAGAACACCTTATGACTAATGAAATATGGTTTTCTAAGCATTTTCACAGTCATGGCGACCACTTTACCAATTTGTGGCACCCGCATGTGCCCATGCCCCTTTCTAGGTACCCTTGTCAGCTTATTCCTCCATATCTGCATTTTTTGAGCTTGAGTGCAATAGTTTGTGCTTATGTATTTTCTAGTTTTCCATCTTTATGCACCTTTGGGATATTTGTGAAACAACTAAGTCATTTATCCCTTCTTTGCAACTAGGGTTTCACATTTTATAGCTTAGTTTGCTTGGGTTATTTTTGTACTTATTTGCATATTCATTTACTGCTACAATAACAATTAGATTAAGCATTTTCATTGCATTTTTTTATACAAGTAGTGCTTTTGAAGGTTCATTTTCATAGCATTTTTCATATTTTTCTTAATCATTTTGGTGAACTTGTCGCTCGAATCCAACTTCTTTATAGGGTTTCTTCTTTCTTATGTTCGTCACCCGTAGTGGTCATTTTGGGTCTTTTGAGCATCTTGAGCTTCCTCCATCTTCCGTTGGGTCTCTAAATCAATGGATGAGATTTCTACATCAATGGTTGTAACTGAAAAACCCTTTTCCAATTCTTGCAATGTTCCTCTTAATGAACTTGAAACATCTAATAATGAACAATCATATGATGAGGATACCAATGTCGATCAAGAACAATTAGAAAAACTTACAAATTTTTGACAAGATTTGCATGATAATCCTACACATCTTCGCATATTCTTCATGCTTTGATTACTACTAAAAATACTTGTGATGTTGCTTCAACACCTCTTGTAGGTTCTTCCTCAGTTGTCATGGCCTCTACTCAACCCCTTCATATTCCAACTTCCAT
This sequence comes from Taxus wallichiana var. yunnanensis, assembly GCA_018340775.1. Classification (NCBI taxonomy): domain Eukaryota; kingdom Viridiplantae; phylum Streptophyta; class Pinopsida; order Cupressales; family Taxaceae; genus Taxus; species Taxus wallichiana. The sequence goes on from CM031235.1 coordinate 373,453,285, forward strand.
TCCTACTACTACCACCCCCATTAATCACCCTAATTCTCCCAATACGCAGCCTGGATCTTCTTTAAATACTCTTGATTTAACTTCTTTATATCAGGATCTGCAGACACAAATTCGTCAACTTCAATTGGATACTTCTCGGGCATCACCATCTTTGGATTCCACTACACTCCTTCACACCCCTTTCACACCCGCTATCTTTGCTTATTCGTTTCCTCTCAATTTCATCACCCCTAAGTTGCCCACTTTCAAAGGCCATGATGACCCTCAAGAACATCTTCGAGCTTTTCATGTAGCATGCCTAGACTATGTGGATGATCATACTTTACTTGTAAATCTTTTTCCTCATAGTCTCCAAGATTATGCGATGCATTGGTTTTATGACCTACTGTCCACTCGGTAACATCTTTCACACATCTAGCTGATGCTTTTCTCACTCATTTCTCTATCAATATCGGCTCTAAGATCTCATATGCTCAACTTGGCACAACTTAAACAAGGATCTAATGAACATCTAGTGGATTATGTCTTACGATACAAAAACAACTTAGCTAAGATGTCTAATGTGCTCATGAAATATGAACTTCAAGATTTATTCATTCAAAGTATATTGTTGCCTCTTCATAGAGAGAGTGTTCTCTTTGAGACATATCCATCATTTGATCAACTATGTCATACTCTTAAGCTACATGAAACTAAACTCTTATCTATAGGAAAGCTTAAGTATCAGAACATGCTTCATCTTCTACGTGCTTTCAAAGTAAATCAACTTTCAAGCCATCAACCAAACCTATTGAAGAAAAAATCACTGTCAACGTTGTATCTAATACTAAAGAACTTCAATGGCAACCACCTAAGTGAACATATACAAAGTTAACCATTACTCCACATATTCTACTACCATACTTGTCAAAAGAAATCTTATCACACTTCCTCTACCGCTTAATTTAGATCCATCTCATCCTAAAGGTCATAATTATGATGAAAAACTTAGATGCGACTATCATTAATGCATAGGACATTCTATAGATCACTGTTTTAAGCTTTGCAATCTCATTCAAGATCTGATCGATAACAATTCCATTGAGCTTCCAGAGCCTATGGCTTCTACACCCATCAATGAAAATCATAAGCTCAAATCTTCAACAATCCTCTTCCAAAACATGAAAAAAAGTGGTTGATTCCTTGGCTAATCATACATATCACACGATACCTCCTCCTGCATCAGGGGCTCTTGATTTCCTAGTTGCTCATGTTGAGGTTTCTCCACATTTATTTTTCTCGATCATGACTATCATGCTACATTCTCTTTTGATCACTTGCACATTAGTGCTTCTATCAAATCCATTTCTATCAATAACACTAAATTTGATCCATCATATCGCATCAGTGTGTGTTCTATTACACTTATTTTCTATCAACTATCCACTCTTGAAAATTTCATATCCAATCCCTAACTCATATGGGGTTGTCAAGCTTCAAGTCATTGTCGGTCCTCTCACCATGCTTGTACCTTTTCTTATGGCACCAACAATTCAAGGGTGTGACATGCTCTTAGGCCTCAATTGGATTCAGATCTTAGTTATCATATCCATGAATCACTTACGTCTGAAATTCATTCACAACAACTAAGTCATTTCTATCAATGGTGTTCCACCATCACACCATGGCCGCAACCTCCTCTTGAGGTTGTCATTGCATCAACTAGAGCATCTAGGTCCCCTGTGGCCTCTCGAAACTAAAGCACAAACTTCTCCTAGCTCACTATTCACACATGGCCTACATGGTCTCATCGATTTGCTAGTCCATCACATCAAGTCTAGGTCCATCACTAGGACAAATCCTTCATCTAGGCATACTTCACCACCTCGTTTCACTTCACATAGGTGTCCATCACCTCTCGCACTTTGCTTCACATAGGTGTCCATCACCTCATGCTCTAGTTCACATAGGTGTTCATCACCTATATTTCTACTTTACATGTATTCATCACCTCCACATTTTGTTACACAAAGGTGCCCACCATCTCTCACAATATACTCATTTTCACATGCATATAGGCTTCATTCACTGTACACATCATCTATCTCATATACCACCACTCTTAGAGCATGATCACATGCCTTTATCTCCATAAACATCGGGTGGAGGACCCTCATCTTTCACTTTTATTAGATAACACATTCATCACACACTTGGGGGGCATCACATTTATTTCTCCCCCCACATCGTGCAACACACATCTTATTTTCTCATCTTCACATCTAGACTTTCACACACACATACAACTTGATACATTAGTATCATCATTTTGATGACACACTCTTGTGCTTAGGTTCACACTTGACTATTGAGGGCATCCTATACACATGAACCTCACACACACTACACTACACATTACACATTACACACTTCACATTTCACACATTCATCTCTTTTTATGTCAGCATCTACTCTACACATTCATGACATATCTTTTTAACATCTACTTCTACATATTGTGGTCATTACCCTATGATGCACTCTAGTTCCATGGTCCATACTCAATTGCTAAGGGTCTACATCTCAAATGGACCTCACATCACTCACTCATTCATCAATCACATGCTTCCACATCTATGTTTTGTGCCTTTATGATCACATCTTTTTAATACACACAATTCAAACCATTTCCCGATGACACACTCTTGTTTTATGGTTCATTCTCGACTACTGAGGGGCATGTATAAATGAACCTCATCTCATCATACATACACATCCATTCAGGGGTCATGTTGCTCCTATCATTCACACTACATTCCATTCCATCTCATCTACATCCACAACATACATATCTTGGTCGCATTTAGTCTTTCTTACATTTACTTGTTACATGTACACTTTATTACACATGTTAGATAGATATCTTGTATATGTCATTATATTTTCCATACACACATGTGTGTTCACTTGCTTTCTAGTTTGATCGTATATTCTACATATCTATACACGCAACATGGATGTTTGGTGCAATACTTATTACCAGTCCCACAATGGCTCTTGGGGCATCCACTTTCATATACTACATGTGTTATTGTTTCATTTTTTTCATAGTATACTACTATCTCAGATTATACACACTTGACATACCTTTTATCTTTCTAACATGCTAATGGGTGCTTCATGTGCAACATTTTTTTTTAGGTCTATTTACCACCATGGTTGTCTATTACATTGTTTATCATTTTTTTCCATTGTTTGTGGGCTTTTCCTTTGTCTTGTGTGCACATTTGTCTATTTTTGGCCTAATCGCCTTGATTGTCTTGTGACATTGTGAGTGGTGTCCATGTTTGAAACCCACTTTTCATGGTCTACATTGTCTTCTTATGTGTTGTCTTCTTATGTCTTAGATTACACATTGTTTGCTTGTTTACTAGCTTACATTTTACATGCATGTTTTCTTGTACTAACACTTATCTCCTAGCCACTTGTTTTTGTGTGCCTTGGTTTCTACCAAGCACACTCCCTCCCCCTGTAGGCACAATTTCAGCATTGTAGTCCTCCTCTTTGGGCCACATTCTACTCTTCAACAATGTCGCATGTACCCCAAATGAGGGGGTATCATTTGGGTGAATCAGTCACCCCATACAATAGTTTCATGCACATAGTTCATCACAACACAACACAATACCAGTACAACATAGTTATCGACATTAGACAAGGCTAAAATTTTGACTTGGGTCCTAATTACAAACATAACACTAGACCAGACAATAGAAGCACTGGGGTGACCCGACCCTTTCCTAGATGCCTATGACTAGGGGGTAGTTACACAAAATTATTCAGTGCAACACAATCTACAACACTCCACACAATGACTTTTACAAGGCAGATAATCCTTTAACACATACATACAACATACAACATTTTCTTCTTCAACATTGGATCGAAATGGTCGAACCAGATCAGATTTTTACACACCATCTGCAATGGTGTTCATATTATGGGAAGTAGTTAAAGGTTGGAGGATGACACCAGAATTTTCTCCCTACACTTCTTCCAGATCATTGGCGTGAGATCACCCGAAAAACTCACAGCTGACACAACTGATGTGAGATCACCCAAAAACTGGTCTTCTACAACATCTACAAGATCCTTTCTACACTCTTTCCTCATCATGGATCAGGTGCACATGTTCCTTTTTCACATTTTTCATTTTACATACTTTTTACACATATACATGTGTATTTGACTACTTGTTTGTTCTTCTCTTTTGCAAGTCATTCGTATGGGAAGTGATAGTCAACATCAACATCATTCAACAACAACATCACACACATCAACATCGACATCAACAATAGGCACATTGACAACATCTACAACATGCGTTTCTGCCCTAGGGTCATTATCTCATCACTTTTTGCACTTTCTCATCTTTAGTCTCCATGCTCCACCTTTTTATCACTCCACGCTTTTCCTTGTCTCTCGACATGCTTCTTGCCATCGATCTACATGGTTATTAGGTACGCATCTCTTATCTACTTTATGTTATTGAGATTTCACTCAACAACATAAAGTGGGGGAAAATGTAGACACAAAATCATGCACTTTGGGTATTTATCTAGTCTTGATTGCATACTACTATTCATATGATTCCTAAGTAAGAAAAGTACTAATTAACCCATGTCTTTGGCCATATTTTGCTTTCTTTCTATTGCTACTTTTGGTCTTATACTCTTTATAGCTCAGTATGTATTTTCATACCTCGACATTTCTCATTCTAGACACCAGCGCCCATCAGGACGGTGGTGTCGGTGCCCCCGTCCCCTCTGGGTGCCCTTGACCTCTTTGTACTTTACTCACATATTTTGGGTCCTTTCTAGCCATTTAAGCATCTTATCTTTTTGGTAGTCAGCCTTTTTGGGGTTAATTATGAAATTCAAGCAAGGGAATCATATAAATATAAAGTTATGTGATCATAATAAAGGACCAAGCACTAAGCATTAGCTATCACCACCTAAGGTTGCATCCAAAGGCTATTAAGAGCATTCAAACATCCATTCTAGCATCCATTCAAGGGCAAGGGACTACATTATTCTGCATACACTTCATAGGAGGAGAGTATATTTTATTCCATGCACACATCTATTACACATTTCTCTACATCTACATCTAGCTTTTTATGCTCACTATCAAGTGTGACACGCACAAGAGCCACCAGGGCACAATTCACACACACACACACACTAGAACTATATTGGGTCGAAATATAGTGCACCGTTCAGTTGTAAGTTCACATGTTTGATAGTTAAGGACAACCCGACCCCTCATTTTGCATCTTTATTTTTAGGATTTGATGTCTCTTTGAGGTTTTGTAGGTTATTATTTTCATTACGGGTTTCTGTGACCTCGATGATCATTGTGTAATCTCATAACAACCAAAGACGAAGGACAAAAAACACCTTATGACCATTTAAATATGTCTTTCTAAGATTTTTCATAGTCATAGGCATCCACTACCGATCTGTAGCACCCGTAGTAGGTGCCCTTGCGCCTTTCACGGGTACCCATGTTTGGCTTATTCCTTCAAATCTGCATTTTTCCGAGCTTCGGTGTGAAATTTTGTGCTTTGGATTTTCTAGTTTTCCAGCTCTGTGCACCTTCGGGATCTCTGCGAATAGCTATGTCATTTTATCCCTTCTTTATAACTAGGGTTTCACATTTTATAACTTAGTTTTCTTGGGTTATTTTATGTACTTATGTGTATATTAATTTATTGTTACAATAATAATTAGATTAAGCATTTTCATAGCATTTATTCATATTTTTCTTAATCAAGCGTTGAGCATCATTCCAACATGTGAAAATATGTAAGAGATCTACATTCACTCAAAAAGGCCAAGTGAACATGCATGTGTGTATATAGCAAGATAATGACATACTAAGTATCCGGCTAACATAGTAAGAAAAGTGCATCATGTAAGTAGTACAAGAAAGCAAGCGTAAGTGCAACCAAGATATGTAAATAAAATGTATGAGTGTGATGGAATGGTATCTACAATGTGTGAATGTGATGGGAGCACTTGTGCGCGCCCCAATGGATGTGTATGAGATATGTTCATTATAGGAGACCCCTCAATAATCAAGAATGAACCATAAAACAAGAGTGTGTCATTGAGAAATGGTTTGAGAATGTGTTAAAAAGATAGTTCATGAAGCATAAAGTATGAAAAGTGAATGCGGTGAGGTTCATTTTAGATTTAGACCCTCAGTAGTCGAGTATGAACCGTGGAACTAGAGTGCATCATAGGGTAATGATGATATAAGGTGTGTATCAAGATGTGTAAGAGTAATAAAAAAGATTCGAGTGTGAAGCATGAAGTGTGATAATACATACTATAAAAAACTTATAATACTAGAAGAGGGGAAGCGCGATGCCCCCAAGTGTGTGGTGGAGAAGAATCAAGTAAACTCATCTAGGAGATTGTCATTGTTAGGATCATAGTCGATTGGAGTTGGATCAATGACTTAGTAAGCAATAATGTGAGGTTAATCATATAAAGAGCCTATGTGACGTAATTTGTACATGCCCATGGTATATTATTCATCAGTAAAAGGTGGTTATGGATAATCATGTGCATACCATCGAGTGAGATTTTGAGTATAGCCAAGAAATGAATATATAGACAAAAATCATGCACTTGGGTAAATTTATAGGTCATAAAAGCATGTTAGCATTTTCATGATTCCTAAGCAATAAAGCTAGTGGTTGACAACTATATTTGGCCTCTTTTCTTTGTCGTTTATCTTTTATTTGGTATTACACACCCCATAGCCCAATTGGAATCTTACTGATTTATCTTTTATGGCTTGGACATTAGCGCCCAGCCAGACAACAACTCTTAGGCACTCCTGTCCCCTTTGGGAGCCCCTAACCCTTTTCTACCTTACTCATTCTTTTATCTTACGGGTATCTTTTCACTTATGGGTCAACCTTCTAGTTGTCAATTACGAAATTCAAACAATGGAATCATATAAATACATAGTTATGTGTTCAAAATCAAGGACCAAGCACTAAACATTACTATCATCACGTAAGCTTACATTCAAAAGGCACCTAAAGCACTCAAAAGCATTCATCTAACATCCATTCAAGGGACAAGGGCTGTAACTTTGCATACATTACATAGGAAGGGGAAGTTCATTTTATTCCATTCACACATGCTATACATTTCTACATTATAGCTACAATTTGCTATCAAGTGCAACTTGCACAAGGGCATCCTAGGGCACAATTTCTACACACACTCACTAGAACTACATGGATTCTGAGATGTAGTGCAACGATCGATCATAAGTTCACTCACGAGGTGACCGTCGGGGTTAGCTCGAATCCTCATTCTACATTTTCCTTTTTAGGTTTGATGTGGTTTGTGGGCTTGTGCAAGTGAACATCTCTTTTACATGTTATAGGTACCTTAAATGATCATAGTGCAAATAACAAATGATCAATAAAGATTAATTATGATACTCTTACAACACAACATAAATTATATCTAGAGCTTCACATGCGAGTCACGGGCACCCAGATCTGGTTTATTAGAGCCTAAGCACCCTTGTCCTAGTGTGGGAACCCCATTCGACCTTGTTCGTTATGTACATAATTTACAAAGATCAATAATTTAGAGAGATAAATAATTTTAAAAAATCAGCTAAGTTCTTTTATCTCTCTCTCTCTCTCTCTTGCTCGGGGTTTCATATTTTATTTAAATCTTAGTTTTTTTGTGTCATTCTTATATTTCAACATTTATACATCATTTATTTCAGTAGTGACTCTACAATTAGATTTAATTCAAATTAAATTAAATCATTTGGTGAACCCATCGCTCGAATCCAACCTTCATTCTAGGATTTTCCTTTTATGCCCGTCACCCATAGTGGTCATTTTGGTTCCTTTGAGTACATTGAGATTCCTCCCTCTATTCATAAATCATCTAAGTTAATGGCTGAATCTAATAACCCCTTTGCTAACTCACATAATGTTCTCTGGAAAATATTGAAACCTTTGATAACAAACAATCCTACGATGAGGACACTAATGTTAATCAAGAACAATTAGACAAGCTTACGATTTTCATTAGGTTTTGCATGACGCCAATCCTTTGCATATTCCACATGTTCTCAATGCTTTACTTGTTGCCAAACACTCTTGTGATTTTGTACCTCTTATAGGTTCTTTGATTTTCATGGACTCCACCCAACCCCTTAACATTCCTACTTCCATTCCTATTTCTACCGCTCCCCTCCTTCATCCCAATGCTTCTAATACACAACCCAGTTCCTCTTAAGCACCCATGACCTAGATTTTTATATCAAGATCTGCAAATTCAAATCCATCAGTTACAATAGGCTACTTCACACTCTTCTCCATCTCTTGATTCCTCCTTACTTCTTGACACTCCTTTTGTACCTACCATTTTGCTTATTCACTTCCTCTAAACTTCGTCACCCCTAAGCTGCCCACCTTTAATGACCATGGTGACCCTCGAGAGAATCTCATATCTTTTATGTAGCATGTCTCGATTATGCGAATGATCATACATTACTAGCTAAGCTATTTCCTTGAAGTCTTCAAGATTATGCCATGTGTTGTTTTATGATCTACTTGTTCATTCGATAACTTATTTTACGCATCTAGCCAATTTTTTCTCACTTTTTCAATCAATATCGGCACTAAGATCTCTTATGCACAACTCACTCAAATTAAACAAAGATCTAATGAGCATCTAGCTGACTATGTTTTGTGATACAAGAAAAATATAGCTAAGATGACCAATGTACTTGTTAATTCAGAATTGCAAGATATTTTTATTCAAAGCCTCTTACCACCACTTCAGGAGAGTGTTATCTTTAAGACCTCTCCTTCATTTGATCAATTATTCCATATGCTTAAAATTCATGAGGTAAAATTCCTATCTATGGGAAAAATCAAGTATTAAGATACTCCTTCATCATCTTCTAATAGGTTTCAAGCTAAATCAATATTCAAGCCATCTTCTAAGCCCACTGAAGCAAAGGAAACTATTAATGTTGTCTCTCCTCTGAAAAGCTTCAATGACAACCTCTAAGTCATACTTTCTCCAAATTACCATATGCACCTCAATTTCTATTTCCTCAACTCATTGAAAGAAATCTAATCACTCTTTCACTGCCACTCAATCGTGATCCATCTCACCCCATGGCCGTAATTATGATGAAAATGCTAAATGTGATTATCACCCATGCATCGGACATTCTACCGATCATTGATTCAAACTCAGACATCTCATTCAAGATCTTATTGACAATAATTCACTTGAGATCATTGATCCATCTACTTCTAATCCAATCAATGATAATAAAAAGATAAAAATCTTCAATGACCCTTTGCCTAAGCATGACACACAAGCTCCGATTCTTTTGCTAATCATGCATATCGAGCTATGCCCCCTCCTTCATTGGGGCCCCTTGACTTCTTTTTCACTTTTGTTGATGCATCACCACCAACCATTTCATTTTTCAGATCACAATTATCATGCTACATTCACTTCTGATTCATTACACATCAACACTTCTATTGGTTCATACATTGTCAATAACACCATGATATATCCAACAACTCCTATTAGTGTGTGCTCAATTGCACTTCTTATGGATATAAAATGTCCAATCTCTAATATCACATATCCAGTTCCTAATTATTTTGGCTACATCAGGTTTCCCGTTATAGTTGGGCCTCTTACCATGTTTATGCCATTCGTTGTGGCATCTTCAATAAAAGGATGTGACATGTTCTTAGGTCTTCCTTGGATTTGTGTCGCTCAAGATATTCCCTCCATGAATCATTTGTGTCTCAAGTTCATTCATAATAAACAATTTATCACTATTAAAGGCATTCCACCATGTACACCATTGCCTAAACCTAGTCTTGATGATATCCTTCCACCAATTTACAACATCTAGGCCTCCAGGGCCTCTCAAATATAAGGCACACTCTACACCTAGTTCTCCTATTCACACATGACCTACTTCACAACCTTGTCATCCTTATTGGTCTAATAGTCCACCTCGTCGGCCTAAGTCCCTACTCAAGTAGCCCCTTTACATAGGTGTTCACCACCGCTTTCACCACATAGGCCTCCTTTACATGCATGACACTACTCTCATACTCCATCGATCTTAGAGCATCATCACATATGCCTTTGTATCCTCGGATATCGGGTGGAATTCCCTTTCCCTTTACTATCATTAGAAAGCATTCTATCCTTCTCACACTTTGGGAATCACACTTTCTTCCCCCTCCTAGCATCATCGTTGTTTATAGTATCTACTATCATGCTCCATGCTTCACACTTACTCTTTTCAAGTACTCTTTGATTTAACAAATATAATTTTTTTGTAAAATGCTAATTGCAAAGTCACATATGATAAATAAAATGCTAAAGTACAAATCTGACACAAATAATAAGCTAGATAAAAATGAAACCCTAGGTGCAATAGAGAGAATACAAGACTTATTTGATTTCAAAATAAATCTTGAAGTGTTCTAGAATGGAAAACTAATGAATAGGAGGAGGAGGTTTTCGCAACCACATCAAACAAATTTTGTAATTGTCGGATAAGCCTAGACTAGGGCATGCGGTCAGGGCGAGAGTGCTTAGGTGCTAGAGATCTCTGTTGGGAACCTGTGACTTCATGAGATCTTAGAATATAGTTTTCTTATGTCACAAGGTGGTCACTAACCTTTGTTGTCGGTCACTTGTATGTCATTGGATGATCATTGTATTCTCTTGTAGCATGCAAAACAAATGGTATCCTACAAAACCCCAAAACACATCAAATCCTAAAAAGAAATATGTAAATGGGGAGTCAGACTGACCCCAACAATCACCCAACTGAGTGAACTTACAATTGAGTGTTGCACTACATCTCATACTCCATGTAGTTATTATGTGTGTGTGGAAATCGTGCCCTAGGAAGTGATTAACTAAAATATGGATTTTTAGAAGTTAATCTAAATAATACAACAATGCAATAACTAACGAAATATGATTGCTAAATAATTTATTTGATATTTTAAATGAAATAAAATAATTGAAATATGAGGGAAAAATTACTAACCTGAATAGAACTTACCTCACAGTGATATGGAGCTAGGCGGGATGATGAACATGCAGAATAGAGTGTTACTGACACATCTCGTAAAAATTGCAAAAGTGGTGGATCCGACTGCATGGGGTGTCCGGAGGAGGATTAGTATGGGTGCCTGGTCTACAGAAAAACCTAGAACCCGAGTCCGAGGTTGGTCGCTAGGTCTTCACAATAACTTGCCTTTTGTTGCGTGGATGTCGCACTAGCTTCGTTGATGATGTCGTAAACCGTAATGAAGATTCACCTACAAAACCCCATACAAAACATCAAACCCCTAAAAAAGAAAGATGTATATGAAGGGTTCGGACTATCCTTAGCGGCCACAATGGTGGTCTTACAACTAAGCGTTGTACTACATCTCAGACCCAATGTAGTTCATGTGATTATGTGTGTAATGATGTGCCTAGGGTTCCCTAGCGCCAATGATGTAGAGATAGTGGGAAATAACTAGATAGAATGTAAAATGGTGGATGGAATAGAATAGACTTCCCTTTCTATATAGTGTGTGTGATGCAAATAGTGCCCAAATGCAGTCCCTTGCCTTAGTAGGTAGCTATCCCTTAGTAGAAATAGTCCGCCCATAAGGTAGTAAGTATGTTGTGTTTATATAGGGATCTCTTGCTCAAATTTTGACACTAATGACTTGACATGTTGACTAGTAGTACCTAGGGGAATGGGAGGAAAAACCATAAAGGCCCGACCTCAAAACTCTAAATGAGACCCAAGTGCAACCTGGAACAAGGGCACCTAAAAATAAGGACCCAGACACCCACGGGCACCCTAATCCCTCCTTAGGCCCTCTATTTAAAGACTAGAGATGACAATTAAGACTCCATGAGAGACAACCCGAACTATGCAAATAAATGATGATTGTGTAAGACACTCGATGACAATGACTAGTGACTAAAGCGATGACATGTGAGGGGATGGGTCATTAGTGAATACTTTTCTTATGCAAGATCCATATATAAAACAACATACTTGGTGGTATAATTGTAATAGCAAGTGCATGATTTTGTGACTACATTTTCCCCACTTTATGTTGGTGAGCGAAAAGCTTGGTAACATAAAGTAGATAGAGATGCGTACTTGAGAGAAGTCAGAGAATCCCATGTTGTAGTAGAATGCACAAATGTGGTAGTAAAAGTGTGTTGAAAGAACCATATAGTATGTCAAACCATGGATCAACGTGTTGATCCATGCAATGTAGCAAGAAATGTAATGTCATGATAAAGTGAGCTAAATGTGAGTGATGATTGTAATGCTAGATGATTGATGATTTTTGATGCCCCTGTATAGCTCTAATAGTAACACATGGTGTAGGACCATTCATTACTCATCATTATCTCACCATTCAAGAGAGAAATTCATCACATTTACCAAACTTGGCAAAATGGAGTTCTTATTCAATGACTAGACTGTCTTAAGAATGCAAATTTTTACCAATTTACTTTGTTTGGCTTTCCAAAATCTTCATTTTATTCTTAACCTTGATCCACAATCAAGGAAACATTTCATTCATAGTCTTAACTTAGACTGCCCTTCTTCCTTTAGGCCTCTAGTTATATAATGCTAATAAACAATTTCTAGAATTTTGAGAGACTTACCATGAAATTTCACCTTTTTCTTGCCTACACACCTCCTGCAATGTCTTCTACATTCATGCAATAGCTTGTCAATTATTCAAATGACAAGATATTCACTTTTCTCTTTGCACCTACCTTCCATGCACTTGGCTCTCCATGCAATCTTGAGCTTTTAGGTCTTCCTTAGGTCTCTTGAAGCTTGAATCCTACTATAACATGCTCAAAAATGTTAGAACATTCATTCAAATGCATCCCAAGCTTTCAAAACACTCTCTTTCACCTTTTTAGTAAGACTGCCCTCTTTAATCCCTTAAGACCATGTTCTTGGAATCACCATGCACATTGACTTTCACAAGTTCCCAGAAGCTTGTATTAGGTTCATCAATTCACCTTCCACTAGATCAACATGTTCCCAAAATTCCAATTCTTGATTAGGTCTAGAACTCTCTGTATTCCTCCTTTTGTATTTGGTTCTTGAAACCCTTGACTAGGTCAGTGATAGACATTTGTAAAGAAATGTAGCTTTTGTAGAGGGCTTCAATAGGAAATAATGATCATTCTGGGCACCAATTAAGGATTTTAAGATGTGTGGAAATTTTCATTATCTATCTCTTCATATTTCTGGTACTTCCTTTGTAATGTAAGCCTCCAAATTAGGCCTTTCACTATGTTTTCTAGCCTCCTAGCTAACTGTCATGATTATCGACAAATTATCCAATAGAATTCAATGATTCTTCTTAAAACACTTAGTTTTCTCCCTCATTGTTACTAGTACAAAGTTTCATAATAAAATGAGGTGATTTGATGCTTCTAAGACCGTGCCCGAACAAGTTCTTCACTATGATGCACAATCTAGCCCAAGAAGCTAAATTTGACAATATATTTCAATACATTATGATTCAAGATCTAAAATTTAACAATTAGGCCTATCTAACCATGTTGAAGATGATTCTCTTATCAGTGGACATGAAAACATTGGATATTTCTTCTTTTGAGGGTTTCTTCTTCTCCAACTTGTACATACGAGGGCTTAATCTCCACTGAGGGTTTCTAAAGAATTGATGATTCTTAGATAAGGATATGGACTTCACACTCCTTTCAGTAGCTATTTCACCTTTTATTAATGATGATAAACCTCTTAGTCCACCTTATTCCTCTCTTCTTAAGACTGTTGTAATCCTAGACCTGACTGTACATTCAAACTTCTCAATATAATGCTTGAAAACAGGGCATCCTTCTTATCTTATTCACCCATAGGACACTCAAATCATATTTTCCAAGTCAGATATCATTTGAAACTACCAAAACATTCAATATTCTTGGATATTCAAGATCAAAACATACACAAACACTTACTTGCATGACTGGTTCAAGACAATACAGTCTTCACCATTCAGGAGCACATTGAGAATGCATGTATAAATGTGTATAATGCTTGCATAGACCATTATGGAAGAGCTCCATTTCCTTTTCTAACTCCACATTACCTCTCAGATCCTCTCTAATGCTAATCTCATAGTATGAACACTTCAAATATTCAAGAAATAATCAAAGAGATAGACAAACTCAGCCTTTTTTCTTCATTGCTTCTTCTTAAAACATCATATACATCACATTATGATTCTCTCCTTGAGATAATTTGACCTCTAATCCCTTAGAATCCCATGAATCTACTTGACTGAGTTATGGTAGTCCTTATCTAGGCCTAAATTCCTATATTTAGTGAGATTATATCTCAACTATACAAACATAATTTAAGGAATTTGTTTATCATCCTAACCTTTAATAGCTAAATACTGACAACACAATATCTTGGACTATTCTTACACTTCTCACACATATATCTTAGAGATATGACAACTCACATTCACTAGTACTCCGATTCACACCAAAATTCAACTTTTACAAGAGAATTTACATCACAATTCAAATATTTAAGACTAGAACTTGGAGAGAAAGCTTATAAACTCCTAATACATGTTAAATGCCTTTCAAAGGCTTATTCAAACCATGATTCTTTGGCATCAATTTTGAATGTTGTATGATGACGATGAAATGGGGAAGGGAGTAATCAGTTCAAACTTGATGCGTGTATACGAATAATCTACAGAAGGATTTGGGGTGTCTTGCCGCCAGAGGAAGAGTGTAGGGAGAAAAGTGTGTTATTCTCCAACCTCTTACCACATTCTCAAGATGTAGCCATTAAAAATAGACTCAAATCAAACATTTGTGGTTTTTAGATCCAAATAATTTAGATCAAACAATATACCCATATAGGAGTGGTATAGGAAAGACACTCTTGCCCCCACTCCACGAGTGTTGTCGCAATGTGATGGCTTCCAAGTTAGGTCATTTGGAAGCAAACATGCAAAATGTATGATAAATTCCCAAGTTAGGTCATATGGGAAAGTAACACATGTAATTCCAAGTTAGGTCATTTGGGAGGCCAATTGTGTTATATTGTATTGATTGAATGATATGATTTTGATTGTTAGAGATTTAAACACTATGTTGATTGATTGATTAATTGATTGGTTACTCGTAGAGAGATTTTATGCTAGTTTCCCCTAGGTTAGGTCATTAGGGGGAGAATCGATAGAGATTTGTGAACAATTACATGGAAATATTTTAACACTTGTTTCCCCAAGTTAGGTCATTAGGGGAAGTGATGAAATATCACATAGAGAAATTGTATACGTTTGTTGCCCCTAGATTAGGTCATTAGGGGGAATCGATGGTGAAATGTTGCATAGTGTATTAGTAAATGTTTAAAATTGTCGAATCGGTAGTGTTGATTTATCACATGGTGATATAAGGGGAATTGTAAGATGACCCTAATTGTATGCCCCCTTTTGGAAGGGGAAGTAATGATAAACAAAAGCTTGAGCCAAAAGTAAGCCCGAAATAGATAGAATGTGATAGAAAATGCCAAAATGTGTATAGATTGAGTGAAAAACATGTCGAGGAGAGATATAATGCATGTGTCATGTATATGATATGATAGTAGGGTAGAATTCAAAAAAGAAATGCCAAAAAGGGTGTAAATGGAGTAAAAACACTCGAGATATGAAAAATCATGTGGTGTGTATTAGTTGTGAGAATAAACATGAAATAATGACTATAGTAAAGTGGGTGATGAAAAGTAACTATAAATAGTAAGTGAAAAAGTGATTAGTCACTTCATTTGTTTTTGCGTAATGTGAGTGATAGTGAGCTCGAGTAAATAAGGATGCTACAAGTGTGACCAACATGACCTAGCGATTCGAGATGGTAGCGACTATCGTAGTATCATCGTATATGATGACGAGTTGGTAAGTGTGTTGTTTTTCAAAAAAATGTATGATGTAGTATTCGTTTTTTTGAATTTTTACAAAATTGAGATTTTTAATTTTCTCGGCATGTTTGAGACCTAGACAAGAGTGGTGAAGGCACTAGTGCCCCCACGATAGAGTGCCCATGACCAGGCGCTAGTGTCCTGCTCTTGGGTGCCCTAGTCTTGCATCTGGGCGCCTGGTCCAGAAAGTGTGTATGTGGTCTAGAATGGTGAAAATCAAATTTCTAGTGTATAATAATGTGATAAATGAATGTGTTTAGATTTGTATAGTGTTCTAATGTTGGTTTTTTTATCGTTTTTGTGTTGTGTAGAGGGATATTCACTTGAGGGAATTCCACGGTGGTCATCATATGAGTACTTTGCTTGGGTTGGGCCTGTCAGATGATGATTGGGATGTTATGGACCATGTTGGCCTATGACACATAACACGGATGGGGATGTGCCCCACAATATGCCTATGTTGACTGCACTATGTGAGAGATGGTGTGTAGATACATGTACATTTTGGTTTCCTACGGGTGAGATGATAGTTACTTGAGGATGTGTATCATATATTATGGTTTCGGTTGTTGGGGAGAGAGTATAGGTTATGCCATTGGAGGATATGGAGAGAAAATGTGAGTTGCTAGATGATATTTTGTGGGGACTCAAGTACTTTGCTCGAGGCCCATATCAGTTTGGATGTTATTTTGAGGTGTAGGGTTCAATGATTGCGGAATTTCATAGCCATTATTATTGCTTCATCTATATCCAGTAGAGGGAGGAGGTGTGGGCATCTTGTATAAGATGCACAACATATGTCACCAGATAGAGGAGGAGAGTACTAGATATGCATGGGCACGATGTGTGTTGGCCCACCTATATAGAGACCTATATCGATTTACTCATGATGAGCATGGAGGTGGGATATGAGCCACCACACTATTACATGTATGGGTGTATGAGCACATAACAATGTTGAGGCTAGTTGGAGGTCCACAAGGAGAGTGGGCTAGGCCAAAGATATTTGCGAGGAGGTGGATTAATGTAATGGGTGGAAGATGGACACTGATACTTATAGGGCCTTGATAGATAGGATGGGGCTCTGAGGAAGTTGTATGGAGGCCATACCGTGATTATGGAGGATGGCAGAGGATGTTGTAGAGTTATAGTGTATACGTAGGACTATGTGGTTAGAGGATCGATTTCCAGGAGTGGTCGAGCTATTCCAGGTGGAGAGAGTATCACGATAGTTTGGCATGGCTCAGATGTGCCCCTAGAGCCATATATATGGTTGAGAGCTATTAGAGCACCTAGGAGGGCTAGAGCTAGACTAGGGCCCACATGAGAGCAACTAGTACCTCATGGGCTAAATGAGGAAAACGGAGCGATAGAGCCACTAGATTCAGATGATGCAAGGTGTATGGAGAGGAGTACCACACATGGTGGGTGACACATCGATGGGTATTCTTATTCCATTGTTCATGCAGATGTAGTAGGATTACCATAGGGAGGAGGAGGAGAGGGGGAAGCACATGCCCCCGACAATGTGGCAATGACTATAACAGAGCGTGAGTATCTATGTATAACTTATGTTATGTGTTTTTTTTTCTTATGTAATAGTGATGGTTATCTAACATGTTGTTTTATTTTTTTTAGGGGATGTATATTGGTCTTTGATAGTGGACACATCCATCCACACATTGACGTGGAATGTGCCCACCGATGTACTTAGTGGGTGGAGGGATGCTAGAGTGTGAAGCCATTATGAGGTGAGCATGCCCATTTGTTTGAGCCTATGTGGCCATAATAACAATGATGTGCACACATGCTATGTTGCTTTAGGTGAGAGGGATGAGGCACGTGAGGAGACTCGATGAGCCAAAGAGGTAGTTGGTGGTGGTCCCTTGGCACAGATGTGTTTATTACATTATGTTGAGTTCTAATGCAGTTTACAAAGATGTCTCTACCGAGGTCACACACTACGTGGAGGCAAGTTGAGAGGTATCGAGGTCGACGACCAATGACGTAGAGTTAGTGGTGAGGCAGGCAGAGTTTTGAGGGATCTCTGAGTACCAGAGAGATTGATAATGATGATGAGATTTGAGTTTTATTGTTGTATATGATATAGGGGAGTTGCCCCCCGTGATGAAATGTTTTTTAATGATGGTTGTATTCAATATATATAGATAGATTTTATTGATATATGATGAGTTTATTTTGTTGTGTATTGATGTGTAATGTGATTGATGATGTATGATTCAATGATTATCATCGTAATGTATGTAATGTGTTGGATATTGTTCATGTTAGTTGATGTAGATTTGCACTATGATGTTGGTATTTAGATAGAAAAATGTGTAATGTGAATGATGATAGATAATATATGTAATTTTATGGATGAGTTGAGTGAGATGTATATTAGTTGAATAGAATTTGTAATGCATAGTTAGTGTAATGATGATAGTAGAATGTATGTAAAAATAGATAATGTATGATTGCCAAACTAGTGTGTCATGATGAATATGTGTTGACGTGATAATGTAATGTAATCATGATATGTTAGTGTGATGAATATGAGGGGGGGAGAATATTAATGATGCCCCCAACATATGGATGAGTAGGTTCATTTAGTTAAGACCCCTCAATAATCAAGAATGAACCACATAAAGAAAGAGTGCATCATCGGGAAATGATTGAGTGCGCTAGATGAATCAATGAAGCACGTGATGAAAGGTTCTTATAAAAAAACCCTCAATAGTCATGTAAGAACCAGTAAGAACACAAGTGTGCATCATCGGGGGTGAGGTGATAATAATCACCTACCAGAGACCGAGGTGATATGAAGTGGTGGAAGCATGTGGCATGGAAGTAGTGTGAGCATATGAACCAAACTGAATATCATATGGAGCAGCGAGTGGGATGTGTAAATGTAGAGGGTCGTGGAAGCCAATGTGAAGTAGTAGCATGATGTGGTGGATAAGATGGATGAAGTGGATGTGATGGATGTGGTGGAGAGCACATGAGTGAAAAAATGTGGTGGTGGATGCACCATGACCTAAGCACTAGATGGAGGAGATGACTCAACTATAGTAGAAACTCTCTGACGAGGTAGAGGAGAGATGGACCACTCATGTGAGTGAGAGCCAAAGGAAATGATGCCCTTATCCTCTAATTTTGTAATCTATCGTGAAGGGAAAAAAAATCATTATCCCTATGGCCATTGATGATGATAATTACAATAAGGTTGGTCATGCTAACGTTGTAGTCTATGTTGTGGATGATGTTGGTTGGATGGAAAGCAAATTAGATGCTTTTTTCAAGTAAAGTACACAACACATCATGAGGTCTAACATGATGAGAGAAGTGTAATGGTGCATGTGACATAGATGGAGTGGAAGGAGAAGTAGCCTATCATGGAGGAGGAGAAGAATGATGCTTCTATGATGGAGTGGGTTGAGCTTGTTTGCTAGGTCGAGATGGAGACTATGTAGGATGCTCAACCGATGTCAATGGAGGAGAACTAGATGATACAATAATAGGAGATATGCGATGGAGGATCAATGATATGTGTCGAAATAAGATCTTGTTCTAGGTCTATGAATTTATAACATAGAAGAATGAATGAATCACATGTATCATACTACAATATTTTCTTAAGCGTGGGAATCAAACCATGACAAAAATGAATTGCTTCTCTAGATCAATAGGTTGGAATACTAGTTGATGCATACAAGCATTGAATCGTAAGATATAATCCTTGATAGATTTTGATGAGCCTTGATGTAAAGTAGGTAGGTGGTCATAAGTAACTCTAGGGCCATTATTGATGATAAAATGATGGAGGAAAGTGTCCTCCATGTCATAGTAAGTACTAATGGACCCAAATGGAAGATGAGTGTACCATTGTAAAGCCTCATCAATAAGACTGTATCGAAAGGCCTTAAGTAATAACCTATCATTAGAATAGGGGTCCATAGCCATGCGGTAATGTTGGAGATGTGCATGAGGGTCACCAAGTACCATCAAAACATGTGAATGTAGGCATGATAAAGTCCTTAGGAAATGCAAAATTATGAATCTTCTTGGGAATAGGGTTACCATGTAATGAGTTGTTGTCAATAGAAGCATAGTAAGCCCTACTTTCTAAAGTGAGAGACTAAACCTGAGATTGTAATTGACCTACGACATGCATGAGAGATATGATATCTTGTGAAGGAATAGTAGAAGATGGAAATAATGTATTAAGTAGTTGTAACTTGCCATTGTGAGTGATCATAGGAATATCAAGAGAAGATAGTAAAGGGAGGTCCGATGCTAAGGGCACACTAGGAGTGGGTGTTGAAGAAGCTATAGTAGATGATATAGATGGAATACCCATAACAGAGGTAGGAGTAGCATCGGAAACATCCCTAGGAGGTGAAGTGACCATTGAGAGACACACCTATAGGAGAAGATGCACTAATAGGTGTAGATGATGTGATAAGAGGAGATGAAATGGTAGGAGAAGAAGAACCCACATATGGAGATGACTCATGCACTATGCTAGATGCAACCTCAAGAGAAAGTGGTGATGGAGATTCACACTTAGCAGAATGAAAAGTAGGAGAATCATGGCTATCAATTATGTCATCAACATCTCCTAAAGACTCAGATATGAGAATGTCATTAAGCATGCTATCGATAGGATCATCAACATAATATGAAGGTGTATGAGAACTAGTATGTGATGAATGATGAGAAGTAATATCAAAAGTAGGAGAATCATGAGATGGAACTATAAAATAGTATGACTAGGGAAGAATCAGTATGCACATGTGAGCGATTGTCAATACCAAGTAAGTAATCGATAAGAGAATCATCTAGAATTTCCTTAGAAAGATCAAAAGGAGGATCACTAGTAGCCATATAGCATGGTGTACAATGAGTGAAGGCTATTAGATCCTCAACAATACTAATGCCAATGGGAGAATATTTCAAAATGAGTAGGCACATATTGTTGACCATCTAAGAGTTGTTGTTGAATATCAGTTGACATAGTAGGATTACTATAGAGAGTTGTGAGCTCAATGATGATAACCTCATCATAGATAGGGTTAACACTAAAATGAGACATGATGGGTGGAGAAGAAGATGAACTATTCTTATCCATTAAAGTGTGAAGTGGATCCTAGGAAAAATATTCTAAAGTACGGGTTCACCAAAATGATTAACTAAAATATGGATTTTTATAAGTTAATCTAAATAGTACAACAATGTAATAACTAATGAAATATGATTGTTAAATAATTTATTTGATATTTTAAATGAAATGAAATAATTGAAATAGGAGGGAAAAGGTACTAACCTAAATAGAACTTACCTCAAGTGATTTAGAGCTAGGCGAGATGATGAACATGCAGAATAGAGTGTCACAACACACCTAAGAAAAATTGCAGAAGTGGTGGATTTGACAGACTGGGCTCGGAGGAGGATTAGGGCACTATGGGTACCCTGGTTTGTATTTTGGGCACCCTAGTCTCTACATAGAATAACTTGTAACCTAAGTCTGAGTTGTTCACTAGGTCTTCACAATAACTTCACTTTTTGTCACATGGATGTCACACTAGCTTCGTTGATGACATCATAAACCTATGCAATGAAGATTCACTTACAAAACCCCATACAAAGCATCAAACCCTAAAAAAGAAAGATGCATATGAAGGGGTCAAACTGTCCTTAGTGGCCATAATGGTGGTCTTACAACTAAGTGTTGCACTACATCTTAGACCCAATGTAGTTCTATGTGATTTTGTGTGTGTAATGATGTGCCTAGGGTGCCCTAAGCGCCAATGATGCAGAGATAATAGGAAAAGCTAGATAGAATGCAAAATGGTGGATGGAATAGAATAGACTTCCCTTTCCTATGTAGTGTGTGTGATGTAAATAGTGCCCAAATGTAGTCCCTTGCCTTAGTAGATAGCTAGCCCTTAGTAGAAATAGTTTCCCCCATAAGGTAGTAAGTATGTTGTGTTTATATAGGGATCTCTTGCTCAAATTTTGACACTAATGACCCAACATGCCAACTAGTACCTAGGGGAATGGGAGGGAAAACCATAAAGACCGACCTCGAAACTCTAAATGAGACCCAAGTGCAACCGGGACTAGGGCACCTAAAAATAAGGACCAGGCACCCATGGGTGCCCTAATCCCTCCCTAGGCACCCTAGTCAAAGACTAGAGACGACAACTAAGTAATTAATGACAATGAGACTCCTTGAGAGATGACCAAAACTGTGTAAATAACTGATGACTGTGTAAGACACTCAATGACAATGACTAACTAAACTGATGACATGACTAGGGGATGGGTCATTAGTGAATAATTTTCATATGCGTGTATGCGGTAAATGTAGTCCATTTTCCTTGAGTGAGTTCTAGATGGATGCCTTGATGCTCTTAGAATGCCTTTGGATACAACCTTAGGTGATGATAATTAATGCTCGAGTTTGGTCCTTTATTTTGGTCACATAGCTTTGTATTTATATGATTCCCTTGTTTGAATTTTGTAATTGAAAACTAAAAGGCCAACCCATAAGAAAACAAGATGCCCAAAAGATAAAAGAGGCCCAAAAGAGGTGAGTAATATATAAATAGGTCGGGGTGCCCAGAGGGGACGAGGGTGCTTATGCGATGGCATCCTAGTTGGGCATTGGTGTCCAGAGTTAATAAAGATAAAATAATGAAGATCAGACTGGGTTGTGGGGTGTGTAAGACCAAAGAGGAAACTAGAAAGACATAAAAGAGGCCAAAGATAAATGTCAATTACTAGTTTTATCGCTTAGGAATCATATGAATAGTAGTATGTGATTAGGACCTAGAAATGTACCCAAGTGCGTGATTTTGTGTCTACATTTGCCCCCACTTTATGTTGTTGAGTGAATACTCAATAACATAAAGTAGATAAGAGATGTGTACTTGATAACCATGTAGATTGATGGCGAAAGCGTGTCGAGGAGACAAGAAAAAGTGTGGAGTGATAAAAATGAAATGTGGAAGCTAAGAAAGAGGAAGTGACCCTAGGGGTGAAGCATATGTGTTGTACTGTTATTGTTGTATCTTGATGTAGGGATGCTTCTTGTTGTGTATTAAGGACAAACCTGCAAAAGAAGAGTAAAAGAGTAATCAAAGTCATGTATTATGCAATCTCTTGCAAAAGCATGTAAAAGAATGTAAACATGTGAAAAATATGTAAAAAGGAAAGTGTGCACCTAATCTATAAAGAGTGAAAGGGATAGAAAATGTCTTGAACTACTATAGAAGAACAAGTTTTTAGGTGATCTCATGCCAAGAACAAGTTTTTAGGCAATCTCATGCTAAGAATGAGTTTTTGGGTGATATCACACCACAACAAAAGAGTGTTGGGGAGAAAGGTTTAGAGTTGTTCTTCATACCTGACTGCTTCCTAAAATTTATACACCACTACAAATGGTGTGATCTTACTTTGTTCCATGTTTGATCCAATTTGATATAAAAAACAAGATAAAATGCATTCTGATTGTTGGAGGGTTGTGCTTGTGCTATGAAAACTACATTGTAAAGCATTTTGTGCCAATATGAGAAAGTAACTATAATTGCCCCCTAGTCATTGGCACCCAGGAAAGGTCAAGAATGTCTAGGTGCTCATGTTTGCATCTAGGTGTTGGTGTCTGTGTTAAAATGAGGACCCAAGTTAGAATTTGGGTCATTCTATGTCTGTAACTCTATTTTTTTCATATATTGTGCAGTGCATGTTTGTACTGAAGCTCGAGATGTTGTATGGGGTGACTAATTCACCCAATGTATGCCCCCTCATTTGGGGTGCATGCAATGTCACTAGGAGGATGTGACCCAAAGGAGAGGACCAGACATTGATATGAAACTAATACCCTATAGGGGGAGGGAATGTGCATGGTAGAAACCAAGGCACATGTAAACAAAGTGGCTAGAAACATGTGTTAGTGCAATCAAGACAAATACGCATATAGAAGACAATGTGTAATCTAGCAAGCAAGAAGACAATGTAGACCACGAAAATAAGGTTTCAAACATGGGACATTTCTCACCTGTGTCACAAGATAATTAGGGCCAAAATAGACAAAAGCATATAAGCAATGAACAAGCAAGACTTAGGGCATAACCCGTAAACAATGGCATATAATAGAAGACAAAAGCAAGCAAAATATTAGACAACCATGGTGGAAAATAGTTCTTGCAGAACAAATGCTACACATAAAGCTTCTGTTAGCATGTTAGGAAGATAAAAAGTATGTCAAGACGTGTTTATATCGATAGAGTAGTGTGCTAGTAAGAATAGGAAGCAATATAAAATGAAACAATAGCACTTGTGATGTGTATGGATGTAGATGCCCCCAAGAGCCTCAGTGGGATTGGTAAGCGGTACAATGCCAAACATGATTGTTGCATGTGAATATCTCGGAGAAAGTTTGTATACACAAATAGAGAACAAGTGAACATGTATGTATATATAGAAAAGATAATGACATACTAGATATTTGTCTAACATAGTAAGTAAAGTGTACATGTAACTAGTATAAACAAGCAAGAGTATGTGCAACCAAGATATGTAGTATGTTGTGAATGAGTGAGATGGAATGATATGTAATATGAATGTGATAGGAGCAGCATGCCCCTGAGTGGATGTGTATGAGTGTGAGATAAGGTTCATTTATAAAATACCCCTCGATAGTCAAGAATGAACCATATAACAAGAGTGCATCATCGGAAAATGGTTTGAATTGTGTGCGCTAGAAAGATAGATCAATGAAGTATACAACATATATTATAGAAGAGGATAGAAAGATGTATCATGAAGTGCTAGTGTGAAATGATTAGTGTGTGAGGTTCATGGATGTAGTATGCCCTCAACAGTCAAATGTGAACCTTAGCACAAGAATGCATCATAGGAGAATGGTTTGAAAGAGATGCTAACAAGATAGATCATGAAGCACAAAGTGTAGAAGAGGTGAGGTTCATTTCAAATTTAGACCCTCAATAGTTGAGTATGAATCGTGGAACTAGAGTGCATCATAGGGTAATGACGATACAAAGTGTATAAAGTTGCGTAAGATTGCTTAGAAATAGAAAGTATGGAGCACAAAATGTAAGAGTGGAATTGTTAGAAAGCTGATAATGTTAGGAGGGGGAAGTAAGCGTGATTCCCCCAAGTGTGTGATGGAGATCTATCCGAGGATGGAAGAGAAAGCATGCCATGGTGGTGGAAGTGGAAATGTGTTAGGAGTATTATATTTGCCAAAGTAAGCTATAACATTCATATCGAACGGAAATTTCTTTTTATGATGGTGAGTATGTGAAATGGTGTAAACCTCAAGAGGAGATATGGCAGGAATAAAGGGAGTGAGATTAGGGAGACATCCAAGGTTGAGTTTGGTGGATTGTGTCTAAATTGAAAGAGGTTCTTTGACTCCTTTTACATATTTGCCTAATCTAGTTCCATTGAAACCATAATGAAGTAGATATCGATACCCATATGAATTGAATGATCGATAGTGTTGCAATAGGAAAATGGAGAGGGATCTGCTAAGGCTTCATAGACCACATCCTGGTATAAGAATTTAATACACATATGAAGGGTGAAAGGGACCACATGCATGACATGGATCCAAGGCCTTCGAGAAGAAGATTATAATTAAGATTGTTAGGCATTACATGAAATGGGACAGGCAAAGTGCATGGCCCAATAGTAATGGGAAGCGTGATTGTACCTAAGACTTGTTTAGGAATATTGTCAAATCCATGAATGTGCATAGAGGAGGGTGTTAAGAATGCTACAGAATATCCAAGCTACTAAAGGAATTGTAGATTACAAACATTAAAGCTAGAGCCATTATCAACTAAAGTGCGCTTAACCCGGATATTATTAATTTGAACTTTGATATAAAGGGGAGGATCATTATTTAAGACATCTTGAGAAGCAATTTCAGCAGATGTAAAAGTAATATGTTCTTCATTGAGAGATAAAGCTATAGTAAATTTATGATACACATATTCAGGAGAAGTATGAGGATGAATGGTGCCTCAAAGGGCAATTCGGGAATATCCAGTGGTGGGGGTGTATAAAAAATGAAAAGTGTCAAATAATTAGGTTATATGCTAGACCCATGGGATTCAACTCTAACCATTTGCCCTTAGTAAAAAAAAAACTCTAACCATTATTCTGAAGCTCTTGTTACACTTTGGGGTCTTAGGCTTGCAAGGAGCATTAACATCAACAACCTAATCATTGAGAGATACTCTCTCAACATAACTAACTACCTCAATTGTACAAACAATGTCAATTGGAAAATTAAACACATCATTGAGGAACAATTTTTCCAATAAAGTAATCCAACATATGTTCCGTGAAGGTAATAAAGTGGTAGATTTGATGGCAAATATAAGTGTTAAACTTAATGATTACCAAATCTGGGAAGCAAATGACAACATTCTGCCTAATATTGAGGCATGTGTAAGAAATGAGCGAGTCATTTAAACATCATGTGATTGCCTTCATGTCAAGGAATTTTATTTGGGATTTTGACCTTCATCCTCACTATTTGGGCCTCACCATTGTTGCAAACATCTACAATAGAAGTAATTTTGAGTTTCTTAACATGGGGGGTGAAAGGTGTAGATTTGAACCTATCAGTTGTGAAGAATGGAATCAAGATGGTATACTTTGGAGTATTATGGGAAAATAGGGATTCTCTACTTTCACAGAGCGTGTGAAGGATCATGACCTTCACCTTTTGTTGGAATTTGCTAAAAAATGGAAATACATGAGAGTAAAATACAAAGGAATTGATTTTGAGATCATAGAGGATGTCATTTCTTGGGTTACCGACCTCCACCGAAAGGGTTTAACATTCTATGTTGGGCCCCTAAAATAGGCTAAGTACAAGAAGGTGGTGGGCATGCAAGGCCTATTTGAAGAAGGGCACACATGGCGAAAGCACGTAGGACAGGGTTTAGTAGAACCAGTGGCACACGCGTGTAAAGTAGAGTAAAGGCTTTGGGACTTAGCCATATTTGGCATATCAGGTAGAACATGAGGAAAACATGACCCGATTGCGCATGCGGAGTGGATAAGGTGCCAACTTGACAACTTGGTGCCCACGAAAGGAATATACCTTGCAATAGAAGATTCCAAAATGCCATCATGGTGAAGGATGGAGAGCTCGAATCTAAAGGAGCATGCTCCCATGGAGGGCCACTTGGACACTTGACAACCGATCTACAAGTTTAGAAAGGCATGGCGGTGCTTGCTAAGGCTATATCTACTAGCACCCATCAGAGATAGATATACCAAGAAGAGAATGGAAAGAGGCAAAGCTATGCAGAAATACTACGAGAGTTCTATGGGTTGGGTTTAGAGAATCTATAAGAGTATAAGGTATCAAGGGGATGGGTCTGAATATTTTTCTTTGTTCTATGAGGGGCTTAAATCCAATTCTGATGCATGACTTTGGTCTACACTATGATATGGATCTGTGATAGCCTCAATGAATGTAATGTGATTACTAAACATGTTTAATATGGATATATATGGTTCTAATTTTACTTATATCTGTATGGATCAGTTTTTATATATATTTCATGTGAGTGGGTATAAACCCTGTGCATTTCCTTTTTGTTGTGATTTAGATCTATGTTCTGTAATGCTTTTCTTATTTGAATGAATACATTGGTCTAAGAATCCCGTTTTGAGCTCTAAGATGGATGTATGGTTCATTTCCATTCTCTTCACTTAAGTTTCTATCATAAATAATGCATTCTCACACAACTCACATAAAGGAGGGGCTCGGTGCTGCGCGTGCCTCGGGTGAGTGCCCAATGCCCATTGGGTGATAGGTCGACACGCATGGGATTTCCTTGTTCTTTGAAAGGGCATAAAAATGACTACATCTTGGTTCCATTGCAGACCTCTTTTGAAGTTGTTGTGAGAAATGACATGCATCTTTGTCCCTGTGATGTGTGATGATAAAGCGCCTGACTTTAGAAAGTGTTGAAACATGGTTCAAGAGCACAGAGGACAAGTTTGCTCAAAGATTTAGCACCTGGACCTAAGTTTGATATGCATAGATGGGTAGAAGAGAACCTATACCATGAGTGTATGAGCCATTCTTTTGCTACTCCCAAAGAGAGTTGTATGAATGGATTATAACATACGTATCCGGATCAAGATGGTACTATAGATCGCATGTGTGGACCCATGACGACTATCAAAGGTTGTAGGATGTAGATCTAACTTGGACGCGTGGTTTTGATCACTGGTAGAAGGGAGTGTTGGCCAATTACACTTTAGAATACGCCATTTCAATGTATTCTTGCCCAGAAGTTGTTGAGTTTGAGTTTCGAGGAGCCTAGAGAATCATTTTTGAGCGCTATTCCTGGGCTATGAAGATCTTGGTCATTACTTTGAGTTTAGAAGCATTCCCCATGGCCAGCCTAAGATTCTTTGAGCGTTGGGAGAGGAAGCTAGGGTGGAGGAAGATGGTGGACATTGCGGTTGAAAAGGAAAGGGAGGAGAGATGACTCAAGTATAGCGAAGCTCATGAAAGGGAGATGACTAGACAACATGAGGTTGCAAGTGTGATGGATCTATGAAGGCTAGACGTTGCGAGAGGGTGTTAAAATTCATGCAGAGGATGTGGAGCCTGAGCAGTTTGTGCTACCCCATCTTGGAAAGCATGGGAGAGAGGCCCCTTCAACTTCTGATGAGAGTTTGTCACATGGAGAAAAAGGAAATGTCGACGCGCATCTAAACCCACCTGGTGACTAACCCCTGGCACTTAGTTTTCCAAATCAAGGGAGAAGTATTGATAACCCAGTTGGTATCAGTGGGAGTGACCAATCGGTGCCCAAGAGATATAATTTTTCATTTGGAACATCCATGTTGCACATACCATTCTCGGTGTTTGGAGGAATTTTTGGGCAAAGTACAAGTATGCAAGGTTTGGGCAATGCATCTGGGAGTGGCGCGAGATACACTTCTAGCAGTGGATCAATCTCACAGACACGTTGATCGTAGTTCGGTGGAACATTGGGGACACTAGGCACGACCACTTCGTGCCCATTACGTACACAGTGTGGATCTAGAGGTGGAACTAGTGGATTTAGAGGCACAAAACTTGGTGGATCCAGTGGATCTGGTGGAGGGGGAAACACCAGAGGGAACCAAGGCTCTGGATAGGGAGGAAAAGGACTGCAACCACCTACCCAAGTGTTTTTTGAGATGTCTTTACACCTACCAGACTATAGGGGTATTGAAGATGTTGCAAAGCATGTGCACAAATGTGAGTTGTTATGGCGTGTGAAGGGGATCACTACCCCAGTGTGAAGGCAAGTCGGTTTGCAACAACGATGTAAGGGGCGCGCATAACCAGTACAGAAGTACAACCCCATCGAGACAGGTGGTAGGCTACACTGCATTGAAGAATGCCTTCCTAGTAGAGTTCCATATTCTGGAGTTCGAGTAGAAGAACATCAACGCTCTGAAGGAGATCTAGTAGGGAATGGCAGAGAGTGTGCGGGAGTATGACACATGTTTTAAGACTATTGTCAAAGCTCTCCTATGACATTCATCCTTCCTAACATGCTTAATGATTTTTCAGAGGATTGATAACACCATTTAGAAGGGCTTTGTCACATAAGACTTTCATAGACCCGCGTGAGGCATTGGAAGTTGCCTTGCGTGCTTAAAGTTGTTAGAAGCATTGACACTGGTGTTAGTCCTTTTCTAGAGGCTCAAATTGCTATAATGGCCAAGAAATTGGAAAATATATATTTAAACTCAGTATATGAGGTTCGTAGTGGGATTTGGTGTACAGACTGTGAAGTGAAGGGACATGTAAAGGATAGTTGCCCTTGAAAGTTAGTATGCGCCATAGCATAGATTGTGAAATTTTTCACGGGGACCATGATGTGAGTAGATGTCCCTTGTTACAGCGCGCAATCCGCAAGAATGTTTCTTGCTATTGCAAGATTTGTACCTCTACGACCCATGATACCAAGGATTGCACTCGATTGATCAAATCCATGATGTTATTGATCTGGGTGCGCGCCAGACTAGCCTTGCAAGTAGTTCAAAGGATGATGATCATCATTATGAAGGGCATGCAGATGGAGGGGCATGTGGAAGAGGTTTTGTGGAGTTCATGGTTGCAGTAACCATGATGGAGGATGAAGTGAGTTCCCATGAGGAACATGTTATAATTGTGGATCTACAGAACATTATAAATGCGAGTGTCTAGATTTATTGCAGTTCTCATGGTGTGGGAAGAAGCATAAGTATGAGGAGTGTCCTGATTTGTTTAAGCACATGAGATAACAACACCGAAAGGACAAGGGCACTGGGATGGCGAGTATAAATAATTTTGACACATAGTGGATGCCTAGAGTGGCGCGTGAGTCGGGTTAGAACCTGTTTTGGTGACAACACGAGTAGAGGCTGCGTGCGCAAGAAGGTACCAAAGTAAAGGACTCTAGTCTCAAGAGAAGAAGTGGTGCACAGGAAGTATTTGGACCCTGCTCATCAGAGGAAGTATATCAAGAGATAATGGATGTCATTTAGAGTTTGCAGGAGAAATCCAGTGTCTAAAGGAGTAGTCCAGGAAACAAGAGCAAAGGAGGAATGTTGAGGCTCGCAAAAGGACCTGGATGAGGTCAAGGAAGTGTGCAAAATGTTAAGGCAAGATAATATTATTCCCTTGCTAGGAGAATGGCTACGGGAGAAGGTACCACGCGCTGGAGTAGAGCGTGAAAGGTAGGTGCTGCATGCAAACCTCCCTCCCCATAGCCTTGACTATGACAAAGAGATCACACTAAATGTAGTTATGGATGGTTGGTTGTTGAGCAACATATTGATTGACATGGGAGTAGAAGTCAATGTCCTTACATTAGATACCTGGCATAAAATGGGAAGACTGCATTATAGCCATCTTCGAATGTGCTGTATATGGCAAATAAAACTAAGGCAATGCCTAATGGAGTATTGAAGGATGCAGTGATCACCATTCAAGGGGCTAAGTTTACTGGGGACTTCGAAGTCTTGGTGCTTGCTGAGGCAGACAATTTTCCAACATTGCTTGGGCACCCATGGTGCTATAAGAACAATGCTGACCTGAGGTTTAATAAAGGATATACCAGTTTCAAGAATAAGGAGGAACGGGTCATCATCCCTTTGACGGATGGGAAGTTAATGCCTTACATTGAGCCTTTGGGAGAAGAGGTCCTTGATAGAATTTATGTGCGCTCCATCAGAGACCAAGATAATTCACCCTACAGAAGGAGTTATCCAATTTGAGGATACTCAGTCTGTGAGTGATACAACAAGCACCGTGTGTGACAATTGGGTGCACGGGACTTATGAGTTAATTAGGTGACAATTGAGGGGGTTTGTAACAAGAGTGACCAAGGCGCACTCAGTCAAGTGCCTAGGAGGAAAGAAGTTGCCAAGTTACTCTGGAGGGGCATACCCTGAAATTTTCTTACGGGACATGGAAGCTTAATGGAGGAGTGAGGATGAAAGAAGGGGGATGTTGAACTATGTCCTACTTGGGAATGTAACATAGTGGTAGGCTACACACCGCCGAGTCTCTTAGAATGACGCATGAGTTAGGATTGCCTTCTCTATCAGATTCTCTAGAAGCAACACACCCACAGTCATACAAGACTACCATGGTAAAGAGACCGCTTCATTTCATATCCAAACATGTGAGAAGGCCTGGATAGGAGGCACAAAGGCCTTACCACCATCATTATGGGTGCATAAGCTATATTCCACACTAAAAAGTTGTGTGCGCGTGGTATATCCACTTAGAAACACGCCGCCGCAGATCGGAAATTGGCAAGAGCTAATAAGCGATTGCATCCAAGCTTTTGAATATCGAGCACAAAGCCATCAGTGGATAAGGCATTGCAAGTGATCAAGTGCCTTACGATGGGGGATAGTGCCATGGTAGAATACATGCTACTAGATTTGCTAGGTGAGCCTAGTTTAGAGGCATGCTTCGATGAGGATGAGTCAGAGGAGATGCAGTTTGAGCACGCATGCATAGAGAAGGAAAAAGGAAAGATGGTTTATGTCATAGATGGGGAGGAAATGGAAATTCTAGATGTTAACCACTCGAAGGTACACACGATGTTATAGATAGCGCTGATGAAAGGATGCATGCCTACCATGAGCCCCTAAAAATGAAGAAGGTTAACATTGGGTTAGAAGCTAGAACCCAAAGAAGCTCTCATTGGAGACTATTGGTCGGAGAAGGAGGTCTCAAAGATCATTGATCTATTACATGAGTTCCAGGATTTATTCCCTCACATGGGTATCATGAACTTAAAGGCATTCACATAATTCCTTGGGGGAGATGAAGATCAAGTTGAAGGAAGGTGCACACCCAATCCAAAAGAGGCCATATCAGATGAACCCAAATTTGCTCATACAAGTCAAGGAGGAGATAGACGAAATGATAGCATCGTGTATCATTAAGGCATTGAAGAGTCGAATAGATAAGCCCAATGGTCATCAACATCAAGAAGGATGGGAGGATCGGGATCCGTGTTGACTACAAAGACTGAATGCAAGATGTGTGTTTTGATCCCTTCCTAACCCCGTTTATTGAAGAAATCTTAGAGGGAGTGGCTAGGCGTGAAGTCTACTCTTTCACAGATGGGTTCTCAGGGTACCACCAAGTCAGGATTGCAAAGGAAGACCAAAGAAAGACAACTTTTGACCACTGAATGGGGAAGTTTTGCCTACATGGTTATGCCTTTTAGATTAAAAATGCCCCCTGTTGTGTTCTCGCGCATTGTGGTAGAAGCATTTCAAGATTTCATCCATAAGTTTCTTCAAGTTTACTTGGATGACTAGACTGTGTATGGATTGGTGAAAGACCATTGTGACAACTTAAGGCTAATATTTGAGAGATGTCAGCAATTGAGGATATCCCTTAACATTAAGAAATGTGTCTTTGCTACTCCATTTGGAACCCTATTAGGACACATTATATGCAAAGAAGGTTTGCTAGTAGATCCCACTAAAGTTGTAGTTATTATAGGATTAGGGAGCCTACTAGTCAAAGCGGAGTGCGTGGATTCCTTAGGCATACGTGGTATTATAGGAAGTTCATCAAGGGATATGCCAAGATCATAGCGCCCCTAGAGGAATTACTTAGACACAAGAGTACCTTTCTTTGGGGAGAGGCACAACAAAAGACATTTGACACCTTGAAGGATAGGCTTGTCATGATGCCCATACTATGTTTTCCTTCTTGGGATAAGCTTTTCCATGTGCATGTCGATGCCTTAGGAACAATTATGGGAGCAAAGATCTAGCACAACCTAGAGAGGGAATTGTTGATTATCCCTTGTGCTTTGCAAGTAGAAAGTTTGACACCAACGGAGTAAAATTACACCACTACCGAGCGCAAAGCACTATCCATGATCTATGCGCTACACAAGTTTAGGTAGTATCTATTGGTAACACCATTTATATTCTACACGGACCACATGGCATTGTAGTACTTGGTCAACAAACCATTCTGAAAGGGCACATATGTAGTTGGGTCCTTCTATTTCAAGAATTTGAGTTCATAGTAGTGGTGAAGCTAGGAAAGAGCAATTCAGGGCCTGACCATTTATCAAGGATTGACTCAGGAGAGGATGTGCAAAGCATTGAGGATACCATGCCAGATGCACAACTATTTAGGTTGTGGTACACACCCTTAGACTTGGAAGAAGTCAAAGTGTTCTTAAAAATAGGTGTGGCACTGAAAGGGATGAAGGCCCTATAAAGAAAGTAGTTAGCAATACACACTGCACCCTATATGCTTATTAGTGGAGACTTGTATAAGTTAGGTCATGACGAGGTTCTACGCCGATGCGTATTGGAACATGAGTGCATGGCTATTATGGAAGAAGCACATGGTGGGATTGCAGGAGGAAACTATGCAAGAAACGCTATCGCGTAGAAGATTTTATTAGCAGGGCTTTGGTGGGAAACCATCTACAAATATTGTATTGAGTTTTGCAAGGCTTGTGACCATTTCCAATGCCTTGGGAAACTTGGAAAGAGAGATGAAATGCCTTTGCAACCAATAGCGTTGTTGAACCGTTTGAGAAATTGGCAATCAATTTTGTAGGACCAATCACGCTTAGCCACACGAAGGACTGGTTTGTGGTATATCATCACTTACACTGATTACTTGATACGGTGGGCAGAGGCAAGGCCTACAAAGGATTACACCACCATGGCGACAACTGCTAGATTCTTATGGGAAAACATAATCAACATGTATGATTTCCCTTTAAGTTTAACACGTGATAGGGGTACACACTTTCTCAATGAAATAGTCAGAATTCTGTTGGCAAAATTTATGGTGGCCCATCATAAGACTACCCCATATCACCCTCAAGCAAATGGAACTGTTGAGGCATTTAACAAAATACTAAGTCACACGTTAACTAAGATATATGATGTTGGAAGACAAGATTGGGATGATAAGGTATCAATCATTCTATGGGCATACAAGACAACCTACAAAAGGTTGAACAAGGCCACACCATTTCAATTAGTGTTTGGTGTGGAGGCTATTTTACCAGTAGAATTCATGTTACCTTTCACTGCGTATATAGCGCATGCAGGAGGGTTAGCTGATGAGCAAGCGCTAGAAGAAAGAATTGATAAGTTGATGCAGTTAGACGAAAGGTGATCACTTGCTAGATGGAGTCAGAAGATAGAAAAAGCAAGACAAAAGGCATGGCATGATCGTCATATCAAGAACAAGAAGTTTGAGGTTGGGTAGTTGGTGTTGTTGTATGATTCCAAGTATCTGCACCATCCTAGGAAGTTGAAAGTCCATTGGTTGGGACCTTACATCATCTCGTACATTCTTGATAAGTTGATTCGGGCACTTTTCGATTAGAAGCCTTTGGATGGGACGAGGTTACTAGGTCACTTCAATGGGAGTAGGATGAATCCCTACTATAAATAAGTCTTCTTGGTGTTTGTAATAAGGCAATATTGCCAATTAGTTTAGAATTTTCCTTTATGTAATTTTTTTTCTTGTGTTTCCCTTTCTCATCATTTATTTTGTTGTTTGTTTTTCACCTTGGGTGCTAGTAACCACATTAATTTTTGAAGGTTGTGCATGCATAAGAGGACCACACATCTATTTTAGTGTGGGGTGGAGTGATGCAAAGTATAGGCCCGTAATACAAGTTGAACTGGCAGTAGAAGTTGTGGTGAATGGCTCGGTTGATGGATAAAAAGTGCATAAAGGTAAGAAGCACGTAGAAGAGAAGGTGGACAAGAAAGGTTGGTGTCAGGATAAGACTTCAGAGAAACCACATATAGAGGAGGAAGAAGCACATGAACAACATGAGGTAGGTGAGAGAAAAAATCGGGCGAAGGAAGGAAGAAGAAGTGCCTTGGTAGCAGCTATTGACACACGCATAAGAGTCTTTTGTTAGGATGGATTTTTTACGTGCGAAGGTTGTAGAATTTTTCGTGCAAGATTGGGTGTGTAAGTAAGGGCACTTAAAGTTGGCTTGGTGGAAAAATCCACATTTAATGTTAAAGTATGGTGGTAGGTATAATAACATTTAATTTTGGAAAGAAGGAAAAGCTATAAGTAAGAGGTCAAGCACTTCATTATTTTACCTTGATTACGAAGTGAAGGAAGCTCTCATGAACTAGGGCATCCAAAAGTGATTTGTGCAAAGAAGAACTAGAGAAATATAAGAGTGCGTGACTAGAATAGATCCACAAACTAGTAGGAAAGGAGTACACGAGCGTGGAGGAAATTGTTGAGAAGTGTCGTCTTGTGGAAGAATTATTCCAGTTAGGGTTTAACGGCTAGGGCATAGAGTTAGAAGGGTTTCTTCACAAGATTGAGCTTTGAGATTGGACAAAGTGATAGAGTAGAGCAAGGAGAAGATGTTTGAAGTATTAACCTAACTAGAAGAATGACACCAAAGAAAGCAACCATCTCACCTAAAAAGGAGAAGGGCTAGGCTTTGAAGAGGTGAGCGCCCTAGTCGGTGACCTCTATTAATAGGTACAGAACAAAGTTGATGCCTAGAATAAGTTGTAGGCAGAATTAAAGATAGATTTCCCTCTCCTCTTGCAAAAGTAATCATAGTTTCCCCATTCTTTCATTCTTCCCCAAATTCTTCATTCCTTTATTCTTTCTCCAAGCTATTCAAGGATAGTCATTCTTTATTTGAGAAAATGTCCCCGAGGGCAGAGAACAAACATAGTGTGGGGTGATGTTGGGCCCCTAAAATATTGGCCAAGTATAAGAAGGTGCATGGGTACACAAGGCCTATTTGAAGAAGGGCGCGTAAGGCGAAAAACGCGTAAGACAAGGTTTTAGGAGGGTTTAGTAGAACTAGTGGCGCACATGCAAAGCAGAGAAAAAGCTTTGCGACTTAGCCATATTTTGCATAGCGGGAAGAACATGAGGAAAAATGACATGACGTGTGCATGCGGAGTGGATAAGGTGCCAACCTGACAACTTGGTGCCCATGAAAGGAATATACCTTGTGATAGAAGATTCTAGAAGGTCATCATGGCAAAGGATGGAGAGCTCGAGTTTGAAGGAGCATGCTCCCATAGAGGACCACTTGAACACTTGACAACCGATCTACAACTTCAGAAAGGCATGGTGGTGCTTGCTAAGGCTATATATACTAGCACCCGTCGAGAGATATATATACCAAGAAGAGAATGGAAAGAGGTGAAGTTATGCGAAATACCGTGAGAGTTCTATGGGTTGGGTTTAGAGGATCTATAGGAGTATGAGGTATCAAGGGGATGGGTCTGAATATTTTTCTTTGTTCTATGAGGGGCTTAAGTCTAGTTCTGATGCATGACTTTGGTCTACACTATGATATGGATCTGTGATAGCCTCAATGAATGTAATGTGATTACCAAATGTGTTTAATATGGATATATGTGGTTCCAGTTTTACTTATATATGTATGGATAAATTACATATATATATATATATATATATATATATATATATTATATATTTCATGAGTGGGTGTAAACCCTTGTGCATTTCCTATTTGTTGTGATTCGGATCTATGTTTTGTAATGTTTATCTTATCCGAATGAATACATTAGTCTAAGAAGCCCGTTCGAGCTCTAAGATGAATGTATCATTCGTTTCCATTCTCTTCACTTAATATGTCATAAATAATGCATTCTCACACAACTCACATAAAGGAGGGGGTCGATGCTCTCGCGTGCCTTGGGTGAGCGCTTAGCACCCATCATTGGGTGATAGGCCAATGCACATGTGATTTCCTTGTTCTTTGAAAGGGCATAAAAATGACTACATTATATAAAAACAATATTGATACTATTACAGAGGAAAAGAAATTTTTGTGCAAAGATGAGTCTATCAAGTGTGCTAAGGCGGTTTCTACAAGGAATCTCTCCCTGGCCTTTTAACAATGTTAGCTTGTTTATCATGAAATACATCACCCTTGAGGGTCACTTCCGTAATGATGTCCTATCATTTAATTGTCCTCAATATTTTAAGGAGGAAATACGCTATCAATTTTCATTTTTTCCTCTTATAATCCCTTGAGCATTCCGTTAATTTAGTTAAGGGAGGGAAAAGGGTCTATCCACTTCACCATGCGGTGATTCTTCTTCTCTACGTATGTTTCAACCTCTCCACTCCCAAAACCTAACATTCTCCTGTTCCTCCTTTAGATTCCCATGTTGCCCACCCCTTTAAGCCCCCACTCTTGCCCCCCCGACATCCTCCAATCATGTTTCTAAACCCCGACCCATCCTATTTTGATCCCATCCCCCATCTCTCTACTCCTCCCGCGTCTACACCCTCCACCTCCACTCTTCCCCTCTCGGTGACTTCTTCCTCGACCCCCCTCACAAGAGAGATAGGGCTTGGGAAAACCCCTTTATTGATAAGATTGTATCCCATTCCCAACCCATTCAAGAGGAGGGTGAAGATGTCATTAGACTCTTGTCATGAGTAAAAATCCCACTCAATTAGCCC
Source organism: Taxus wallichiana var. yunnanensis (assembly GCA_018340775.1). Lineage (NCBI taxonomy): Eukaryota > Viridiplantae > Streptophyta > Pinopsida > Cupressales > Taxaceae > Taxus > Taxus wallichiana. The sequence goes on from CM031235.1 coordinate 373,491,422, forward strand.
GCATAGAAGATATGGAAGGCAAGTACAACAATATCAAGGATGAAGTCATGGAACTCAAAGAGATGTTGAAGAAATTTAACAATGTCAAAGGGAAGAACAAATCAGAAATGAAATTAGCTGAGGACATTGGTTTGAGCATCTCCAAGATTGAAAAGGAACTTAAAGCCATTAGAAAAAATTATTGTGACATTCTATCAATCCTAAAATACATTATTGAGTCTCTCTCTCTCTCTCTCTCATCACCAAACACATTAAAGATCACAAGGGAAAAGAGAAGTGCAAGAAGGATAAAGACTCAATGAGATCAACAAGGGACTGTCCTACATCAAAAATAAATTTCAGAAGCTAATGAAATAACAAATTTTTAGTTGTTGGACTCTTTTGTGTCTTTGTGGCATTTTGGCTAACTTTCTGCTATGATTTTGCATACTTAGTGCTTACTTTGGGCTTTCTTTGGGCTTATTTTGTGTTGTATTTTGGACTCTTGTTGACTATTTGGTTAATACAATCTTGTTTTGTTTTTATGGACCATGTAATGTTTAACAGGCTTTGGCCTCTTTATAACTAGGTAGGGTCCCCAACAAAAAAACCTTTATCCTAAATAAAAAAGTACGAGGATGAATGTGAGTATTAGCCAAATAAGATCCGGTTTTATTCACACAAGTAGGATTAGCTCTGAAAAAGGCATGGATGGAGACATCCATGGGAAGAGGATCCCATGATATGGATACTAAGAAGAAGTGAGGATCTACGAGTGTTCGAATGGGGTTCACCAAATGATTTAACAAAAATAATCTTTTTGTAAAACCCTAATTACCGAGTCACATATGATAAATAAAATGGTAAAGTACAAATCTAATATAAGCAATAAGCTAGATAAAAATGAAATCCTAAATGCAATATAGGGAATAGAAGACTCAACCTGATTTTGTAATAAATCAAGTGTTCGGACTAGAAGACCGATAAACAAAAGGAGGAAATTGTCATAACCGCACCTAGAAAATTATGTAATTGTTAGATGAGCCGGACTACGACACTGGATGGGGTGAGGGCGTCGGGCGCTGGAGACCTCTGTTGGGTGCATGTGACTACATAATAGCTCGAATCTATTTTTTCTTATGTCGCAAGGTGGTCACTAACCTTCACTATTGGTTGCATGTATGTCCCCTGGATGATTGTTGTATTTGTTTGTAACCTACAAAACAAATAGTATCTGTAAAACCCTAAAACACATCAAATCCTAAAAAGAAAGATTCAAATGGGGAGTCATACATCGACCCTAGCAATCACCCGAGTGAGTGAACTTACAACCGAAAGCATTACATTACAACTCATAATCCATGTAGTTCTTGTGTGTGTGTGTAGAAATCATGCCTTAAGAAGCTCTTGTGTAAGATGCACTTGATAACGAGTGATAGCTAGATGTAGCAATGTAAATAGATGTGTGGATGGAAAAATGAACTTCCCCTCCTATGCATGTATGCAGAAAATTTATTCCCTTATCCCTTGAGTGAGTGCTAGATGGATGCCTTGATGCTCTTAGAATGCCTTTGGATGCAACCTTAGGTGATGATAATAGATGCTTAGAGCTCGGTCATTTATTTTGGTCACATAGCTTTGTATTTATATGATTTTGATCCAAAATATTTTTGGGTGTTGGAAATTTCCTAAACCTCCCTAAACCATGACCACACTATAGAGTGTTCTGAGACATTTCCGACGGTATGAAAAACTCTAGAAATAGAGTCAGATGTAGAAGATGTCACAGTCAAAGATTTGGTTTGAAAATAGTTCAAAGTGGTCAATTTGGTGAATGTCGCGTGGACATGTGGCAATATGACAAAATTTAAAAAAGGTTGAAAGTTCATGTTTGAGTACCTCTAGTCTTCGATGAATGAAAAATTGGTGGGCCTCGCTATTTGCTGGCCGAGGACCCTCAAATCGGGTTTGACACACTCTTTTGTAGGAGAGGTGCTTTTGCTGCTATTTCATATTGTCATTATCAAATTTTTGATTATATATGCCATATATCTCTCTAACATTTCCCATGTGGGATTATTGTATTGGAGAGTTGATTTTGCATTGCGCAGGTTGAATTGAGCTTGGGTGAGCTATTTTATTAGCTCGGTGGGGTGATCAACTCCCCACCGAGTTGATCACACTATTTACCACATTGTTTAGGCTTATTCCATATGGTTCGGGATGAAATTATTCCCTATTTCCTTGGCACGGGATAACCTTATTTCCTATTATCTTGGTGGGATCACGTTGGCGAGATAAACATTACAATCCACAACTTGTTGATCAATGCATAGTGCATCAATGGGTGGATAACCAAACGACTTGGCACCTTTAGCGCAGTCAAACTGTTCCATCTTGGCACCCTCGTAATGCATGGCACAATGAAATAATACACAGTGTGGCCGAGGTAGTATCTGATTGGCGAACATTATGAGGCTTGACTAAAGGGGTAAGTGTGGCATATGCCATGTATAATGTTAGGAAAGTAATGTTTACATTATATTTGTGGTGTTAGTAATTATAAATTTAGAAACGTAATTACTATTGTAATAGTGAAGTTGTTAGTAAACAACTCACTAATATAGGTTTGAGTGGTTATTCATATAGGTTAGTGGTTGAAGTGCTATACCTGTTAATATTATTATGAGTTATTTGTTATAACACCTCCATAAATAATCAGAGGTTGTTTGGCTATTTGTTTGGCTATATAATAGCCATGTATTATGATGGTGAGGATTTAGAAGAAAGAAATATTATTGTGTCAAATTAATTATTCTGTGAGTTTTTCCTATGCAAACTCTGTATCGAAATTAGATTTGGTATCAGAGCAAGAATGGAGACCTGAGAGACTGTATGGGAGAAAATACATTCCACTTCTTGGTTGCCTTGATTGATGAGAAAGGATGCTTCTGGATTTTTGTGGACTAAATTATTTATGTGCTAGATGTGTAAGCTCTGATTAGATCTGCTCTCATCCGTATTTAATCTTCAAAAATCCATGACCAATCTATTATTACGTGTATCAAAGATCTTCTTGTTACTGATTTTTAAGCGCCTAAACGTGTAGATTATTGTTGGAGGATTTTGTGTCACATTTTCTAGCTGGCAAAGTGCATAAACCTTTTAATATGGAGAAGCTCGGTTATAGTCAACGCAAATGATGAATCATCAAACTCTATTCTTATATTGTGTTGGATACTTCACAAGAAAGTCATCTCTTTTTATTCGTAAAGTAAGAATTGAGGAGCTCTATATGAAGAATTCCATACCATAGGCTATGAGGAGAGTCATTCAAAGAAAGGAGGAAAGAGGCAATTTAATGGCCTTATTGATGTTTACCTGGAAAACCATAAAATTAGACAGTATTTTTGGCATTTACCATGGATTCAACATATTGTGTGTGGGAATTATTGTGTATCAAGGTCTGTCTTATGGAATGTATGCATTTTCATAAATTATCAACAAGGAAGGTACCAGGTATCTTTTCAAGGGTGTCGAACAAATATTTTGCGAGTTGTTGCTGGTGCCAGAGTCTTGGCTAGATATGACCAGCTGCAGTTAATCCTCCTCAATGGTGATACAAGACTACATGAAAAATGCATGAGACTCTAGCTCGTACTCTACACCGCCACTCAAGTTGCCACGAATTTCAAAAATGGTATTTGTTTAGTAGTTGATCAAAAGTTGAGTCATATCATACTTTGTCTTATTTCATAGTTATTCATGTTTAGTTTCTTAACTTTTGATTATTAAGTCAAGTGTTTGTTTATTATTTGACCAATAGTTGTAGATTATTGAAAAAATTACAGTTACTTTTTTTAAATAGGTTGTTTAATAATCAATACCTTTGGTGTCTAAACCATAAGATACATTGTGTATAAGTATTGTTGGGTTGTTATTCCATTTAGGTTTCATAGTCATCAAACTAAATACTTGAGTCGTCAAAATATTGTATGTCGTCAATATTATTGTCAAAAGTCATTTGTGTCAATGTTACAAGTCTTATAGTCATTTAGTTGTCATCATGTGTCAAAATCAAGTGTCTTGTAAAAATTTCACCGTTGTCGTCGATTCAAAAGTCGAAAAATTAAAACAATAATAATAATTTTCCTTACAGACTCATTTTCAATGGAATCTGGCGTTCGATTTGTAATTGAGGCCAATGATCACATCAAGTTGAGTTAGCAACTTCATACTAGAGGACAAAGGCATTGGAGGCTGGAGGTCAATCAACGACCTCTCATCATTCACCAACGATGGGCCACACTTTTGGTATGGTGACTTGTGTTTTTCAGTTGTGTGATGTGGATTTCATTTTTTTGCTTGTAGTAAGTACGGTGTGAAAAATAAGAACAAAGGTTCATTCCTATTCACATGTATATGTGAGCATTCCTACATAATTCCCCAATGTAATAACATAGTGACAAATAGGAAGCATAGTGAAATGCAACATCACGAGTCTTGAAGAGGTTGAATAGTCAGATGTGTTCTTATTCATACCTAGGTTTGTGGTTATCCTCACGGAAAACCATTGAAGGACGTCGGATGTGTTCTACTTGAGTTCCCATGCTTCTAGGTCAGATGTGTTCCCTAGAGTAAGCTGGTTGATAAATGAGATGATTCTCGAGCATGTTCCTATCCTCGTCGGTCCGATGTGTTCTGAAAGTGTATGGTTGATAAAGCGTTGACATGTTCCTTCTTTTATATTCAGTTTAAGTGTTATACCAAGATCATGAGCAAGCACGTGTGGAAAGCTACAAAGGAAGTGTGAAAGTTATTTTACTACCATGTAAACATTAAGGGGGGGAATGTTAGGAAAATAATGTTTACATTATATTTGTGGTGTTAGTAATTATAAATGTAGAAATGTAATTACTATTGTAATAGTGAAGTTGTTAATAAATAACTCACTAATATAGGTTTGGGTGGTTAGTCGTATAGGTTAGTGGTTGGAGTGTTATACCCGTGAATATTATTATGAGTTATTTGTTATAACACCTCCCTAAATAATTAGAGGTTGTTTGGCTATTTGTTTGGCTATATAATAGCCATGTATTGTGATGGTGAGAATATAGAAGAAAGAAATATTATTGTGTCAAATTAATTATTCTGTGAGTTTTTCCTATGCAAACTCTGTACCAAAACTAGATAAACCTTATCCATGCCCTACCTTATTAAAGGCTTAAACGGTCCACCCCACATTAATTGTGGGATTTCCCCCACTTTACATTAACAAACCCGACACAAAAGGAGGTTCCAACCACTCAAACACGTGACCTAGAGGGTCCAAAGCACATCGCTCCAACCGATTTGTCCTATGGCTCATTCGGGTTATTAAATCAGCTTACGGTGTTTTTATAAAAGCACAATGGCAGGACTTTGTCTAAGGCGGCTGCCAGAGAAGATTGTGGAATTCCTTAATTTTGGAGCACTTAGGGGCCGAACCAGGCCTTGGAGTAAAAATGAAAAGTGTTCAAAATTTCATGAGGAATCCATAAATGTAATTTGTTTTCATGTAATGTTTAAAAATATCCATTTGTAGGTGTTTTTGGGAACATTGGCGGGGGATCACATTGTGAAGACACTATAGGGGCCACGGATGGACTTCAGAACAATTTCTGGTAAATTACGAGTTCCATGAGGTCTGGTATCAACCCATTTGTAGATTACAAAGGTCTATTGTCATTATGGAAGGGTAATTGTACTTCTTTAGACTTTAATAGATTGATTCACATTCGTGAATGCGGAGATCAGCCTTCGGGTGAACTCGTTATCAATTTCGTTGTTGTGAATGTTTTATTTCTGTTTTTGATGAATCTTTTGATCAAATATAATTAGTAATTGGATTTTTTAATTTGATTAAGAAAACATCGTAAAACAGGAAAATGGACTTAAGAGCATTTCAGTATCCATAATCCACAACAGAATAAGTGTATGCACATGTTAATGTTGTGATTAAATAAATCGATTCAGTGCATATTTTGAAAGGCAATTAATCAATTTTGGAATGTTTAAATTCCACAAAATTGATGTTGAGCTCCTAGATCCTTGTGAATGGTTAAAATTTGAAAATTATAACTTATGTTTTTGGATCGATTCCCTTGTTTGAATTTCGTAATTGACAACTAAAAGGCCGACCCATAAGAAAACAAGATGCCCAAAAGATAAAAAAGGCCCAAAAGAGGCGAGTAAGATACAAAGAGGTCGGGGGCACCAAGAGGGGACGAGGGCACTTGGGCACTAGTGTCCCGCTTGGGCCCCTGGTGTCTAGAGTCAATAAATATAAAACAATGAAGATTATACTTGGTGTAGGGTGTGTAATACCAAAGAGGAAACCAGAAAGACAGTAAAAGAGGCCAAAGATAGATGTCAATTACTAGTTTTCTTGCTTAGAAATCATATGAATAGTAGTATGTGATTAGGACCTAGAAATGTACCCAAGAGCATGATTTTTTGTATAAACTCTTACACATATTAATACACACATTGTATCATCATTACCCTATGATGCACTATAGTTCCACAGTTCATACTCAAATGCTAAGGGTCTAAATCTGAAATGAACCTCACCACATTCACATTTCATGCTCTATGCTTCATGATCTATCTTTCTAGCACAATATCAAACCCTTTCCCATCGAACCTCATCGCATACACATCCATGGGGGACACGCTGATCCTTCCATATTAACACATTGCATACCATTCCATCTCACTCATACACTATATTTGCATGTCTTAGTTGCACTTACTCTTGTTTTCTTATACTACTTATATGATGCACTTTGCTTCCCATGTTAGTCGAGATACTAATTATGTATTTTTATCTATACACATGCATGTTCACTTGGTATTTTGGAGTGAATGTAGATCTCTTACATATTTTCACATGCCGCAATGATTTTGGAACTATACCTTTTACTAGTCCCACCGAGGCTCCTGGGGCATCTACATTTGACTACTCTCACATATTACATGTGCTATTTTTTCATCATTTACTACTTCCTATTCTTACTAGCACATTACTTTCCATTGATACATACATACCTTGACATAATTTTTATCTTTCTAACATGCTAACAAGTGTTTCATGTGTAGCATTTTCTTTGCAGGACTATATGCCACCATGGTTGTTTGATACATTTTGCTTTCCATTATTTGCTATTATATGCCATTGTTTACGGGCTATGCCCTATGTATTGCTTGATCACTATTTGTATGCTTTTGGACGCTTCAACCCTGATTGTCTTGTGACATTGTGAGTGATGTCCCATGTTTAAAACCCACTTTTCACGGTCTATCTTATATGCACACTTGCTTGTTACATTGTCTTCTTTTGCATGATTAATTTTACTACTAACACATGTTACTAGCCACTTTGTTTGCATGTGCCTTGGTTTATATCAAGCACATCCCCTACCCCTATGCAGGTGTCAGTTTTAACACAACATCAGGTCCTCTCATTTAGGCTACACACTCCTACGGATGTCACATGGAATCCAAATGAGGGGGCATACATTGGGTGAAAAAATCACCCCTATAATAGCTCAAAGTTGTATTTCAAAATCTACACAGTACAAAAACAACATAGGAACACAGTCATTGAACAACCCAAAACTAGACTTGGGTTGGAATCACAACACTAACACCAACACCTGACTCATAAAGTAGTGCGAGTGCTTGTGTACTCCTCTTGGGAACTAATTCTATTGGGGCGTATACAATCAACTTATCATATCAACATAGTTCACATAAGCCTTCAAAACAATTTTATAGTTGTGCACAATACTCTAGTTACAACATGTATGCAATTGAAATAATCAATACAATCAGAACTAGTTCGGGACAAAGGGAACAAATCAGGGACATACCATCTACAGTGGTGCTTATCGCAGCAGTGTTATGGAAGGAAAGTAACACTATACCTCTCTCCCCAACACTTGCTCTTTGGCATGAGATTGCCCAAAAAAACTCACACTTGGCATGAAACCATCCAAAGAAATCGTTATTGGTATGAGATCGCCGAAAAAAATTGATCTTCATAGCATTTTAGGAAATTTTTCTATCCTTTACACTCTTTTACATCAAGTGCACACTTTCCTTTACTACAACTTTTACATATTTTGCTCAAAATTTTCATATACAAGACTTTGACTACTCTTTCACTCTTCTTTTATAGGTTCGTCCTTAATATGCAACAAGAAACAACCTACAACAACAAATACAAGCACAAAAATAGGTACAACACAACGCATACGCTTCACCCCTAGGGTCACTTTCCTTTCCTAGTCTCCATGCTTCACTTTGCATCATTCCATGCTTCACTTGTCCACTCGACACACTATTTGCTGCACACTCTACAAGATCATAAGGTACACATCTCTTATCTACTTTATGTTATCGAGTATTCACTCAACAACATAAAGTGGGGGAAAATGTAGACACAAAATCACACACTTGGGTACATTTCTAGGTCCTAAAAGCATGCTAACATTTACATGATTCCTAAGCAAGAAAACTAGTGGTTGACAACTATCTTTGGCCTATTTTCTTTGTCTCTTGTTTTCTATTTGGTCTTACACACCCTATAACCTGCAGACAAAATCTTATTGATTTATCTTTTATGTCATCAAACAACAATGCCCAACCAGGAAAGTAGTGCCTAAGTGCTCATGTCCCCTATGGGTGCCCCTGAGCCTTTTCTATGTGCCCATGAGCCTTTTCTACTTTACTCACTCTTTTTGGGCCTCTTTTTAACTTTTGGGAATCTTTTTCACTTATGGGTCGGCCTTCTAGTTGTCAATTATGAAATTCAAACAAGGGAATCAAATGAATACATAATTATGTGTTCAAAATAAAGGATCAAACATTAAGCATTACTATCATCACCTAAGATTGCATTCAAAAGGCACATAAATCACTCCAAATCATTCACCTAACATCTATTGAAGGGATAAGGGCTGAAAATTTGCATACACAACATAGGAAGAGAAAGTTCATTCTATTCCATTCACACATGCTATATGACGAGTGTCATTAATACTCACACTTTAATTATATTATGTTTTTCAGTCTAGTGTGGTGTCTGTGGCTATTTGCAACAAAGGGAACAATCAAAATTCTTCTCAAGCACTTATTTACTAACAAAATTAATCGAATACTATGCTAACTATAATTGGGAAATTATTGGTGTAGGTTATTTTCCTTGCATTTATTTTATGTGCTTGGATTTCCTCCACATAGGTGATTCATCATGCTTAGGTGTCCTAGGGTGTCATTATGGTCTTACACACATCATAGAGCATCATAAGAGTTACATTTAACCGATTATTCTGGGAATTTAACTCTACTACCTCTGACAACTACATTTGTGGGAGAGTTACACACCCCACTCCTATTTGTACACTCTTTGATCTTGACAAATGCATGGGAATTAAGGATTTTCCTTGCTATGAGTTTTGCATAAAGATTTGTGTTTGCACATTCTTGTTGATTTCATACTTGAATCTACACAACCTTGTGGTCGGCCATTGTATTATTCTTTCCTCATCGGCACACACTCCAATACAAATGTAATGGATTGACAACAAAATACTATTGAATACAAAATTAAAGGTACTGAAAAGAATACAATGTTGATGATTCAATTAATGTAAAATACATAAAGGAAATCAATAGTAAATCATCCCCTCTCATTGGGAGGAGAGGCCCTTGCTCCTTCCCTTTGTTCAGTTCAACGTTGTAATTTATCATTTCAAGTGAATCCAAATTAGTGATCTAGATGAGTCCTCGTGCTTAACAACGAGTCCTACACTAATGTAAAGGTGAATCTTATGCTAATGCAAAGGTGAGTCCTACCCAAGTGTAATACCGAGTCTTGTGTTAGTCCGTAGTTAACTCCTGTGATGAATCAAGATAATATTTTCCAAATACATTTTTAATACTCACAAAGGTTCATTAAATCCATACTTGAAGAAGTAATAAAAAATGCAAATAACAAGAATATGTACAAAAGTTCCTCATATGCAAAACATAGAAAAATATTAATTATAAAATGTCAATATTATGTAGACACCAAATTTGGGTCACACTCCCTTAGTCCTCTTTCAATTAGTTAACATAACGTGTTCACCTAACCATGACCCCTTTACCCCACATTCATATTAATTTAATTACTTACAATTGAATTAATTCCCATCCTCACATTATTTATTAATTTAATTACTTTAATTAGGTTAATTTACACCTCACCTAGCCACATCACCTAGACACCTCACCATGGACTTATTCTTAGCCTATTAATTAACTAAGACTCAATCTCTACTTATCTTAACCAACTAAGACTTAGTCTAACCCTAACATTAAATTCCTATTCCTTCTCCAACAATACCCCCGCTTATCTAAGCACTAACCATCACTTGAGACCCGGACTGACAAGAAGAGCACACCAAAAATAGCCAAGATCTGTTATTTTTGGTAAACCTAGGATTTCCTACCCTAGTGACCCTAGTTAACCCACAACCGACACTCGATCACCTTGACCATCATTGGTTACCATATATATAGTTTTGCAACCTTTTTCCTAGGTTGGTCACTTCGAGTTTTGAGAGAGCTATCTGCATTCAAGCACAAACCAGAGTTTTCTCAAAGATCAAGATGATATAATACATTTAGCCAGAGGCCCAAACAAGTACCTGAGACTGATCCAAAGGCATTGGCATTCACAGGAGCACTCCAGGAAGTAATTCCGTGACATTGACCACCAAGTTCATCACAGATTGACCATCACCTTCCTTCACCAACCAGGCTTGCAAAATACAAGTAAGTGTATTTGATTTTGCATCATTTTCATACTTAATAAGTTCTTTATCTTTTGTTATTAGATCTTGTTCTTCCCTACATTCCTCCATCCCCACCTTCCTTCCCATCTACCTATCCAGCCACCCACAACCTTCTGGCTCTCCATACCTAACCTTTATACTTTCCTGAGTTTTTCTCACCTTATTATGAACCCAACCAGTCCCCCTTCACTGTGCAATCAAAGAGAAGACCAAAATCACATTGTATCAAATTTCACTAGATTGCCCCTACAGATGCCGGTTATCTTAATCGTTGTTGGTTTTCCCTTTACTGGCATTGGTCACTAGAACAACAACGATTACTATGTCTCCTATCAAACTTTCACTAAATTGACCTTAACACCCCAAAATCCTCACAAAAACCTCACCCAAGCTTGATACCCTACCTGCAACTTCATCATAGACCTTCCCATCTCTTTGTGCAAACACAAAGAGAGCCTGGACACCTGCTTTGACATTTTGCCATTATCCACAATAACCAAGATCGATCATCCGAACCGTCATCGGTCATACCTTAATCTGTCATCGGTCATATCCTGACTGACATCGGTCTCTGTGTTTGGTAAACTACCTTAGACCAAAGCAAGATCCCCACTCACCCCAAAACCAATCAAACTTTCCCAAACCTTACCCAGACCCTACCTATGACCCTCATACCACTTTCCCATCCTACAACCTGACCCGGGACCTTAAGTAGTTTAATTATCAAAGCATTTAATTGGATTGACATTGATAGTAATATGAGATACCTAAATTAGAACACTAGCATTATATTCATTTATTTGCATGTTCATTTATTTTATATTGAATTATATATCGTGGATTGACAACTATCGAGGAAGTATCACACTTCTTGGATCTAGCTCATGTTAGGCAATCCACTAACATTTTTCTATTAACTATGTTTTGTGGTCTTGCTTTTTATTCCTCCAATCCAAAAGGAAGCTCACACAATTAGTTTTGATTGGAAATTAGAACGCTGCACAACCTTCAACCAACATTACAATAGGTATTCCTCCTTGGCATTCTACCCTTATCTGTTTCATTAATCTACTAAGAATCGGTGAAACATTTTGGCACACTGGTGGGACCCATCAGGGGTTCTGTTGCATTTGTTCATTCCTAGGTAAAAATTGTGTGTTTATTTCCCTTTGAAAAGTATTCACATTAATTTTCTTCTCTAGAATCTTCTCCTTCTTTCTATTGTCTAAAATAAATCATGCTTTTGGTGCTTTAAAAAGAACACGTCTTTATTTCTACTGCATTGCATTAGTGAAAGAGCATTCCTCTTCCTGTTCTCCATTTTCTACATCGAACGTAATTGTGGATTTGGGCTTAAAACATTTACATTTCATTCTAGTTTGTTGCATTGTAGCTCACATTAATTGAGGGAAACCTATATACTGGAAGTCATGCCCAACTGATGGTTGACTAATCCAATCGTAGTTCACTTTGCACACTCTCTATACCAAAGCACTTAAATAAGTTACACATCTTCTTAAACATCATTCTACTCCGGAAGAAGAAGTCAGAATGATCACATGATTATAGGATTGATAGTGGTGCACATGTGGTTTCTCTCTGTCCAGTCATTATCTCGGAAAAAGGACCACCCCCGCTAAAATTTTACCTGAAACCATCCTTAGTTCTTATCTTTTCATAGGGTACCTTCTATCAAACCAAAAATTTGTTATATTCACAAGTCAGTCCTAAATAACATAAGCTAAAACATAAAATTCACCAATAGGATTTCGTGTTTCTTAATTTTTTCTTGATTTGTGTTTTGAGTTGAGAGGTCATTTTCTCCATTTTATTTCTTCCTTTCATGCTCCATAATCATAGTTGGTGTATTTTGACTATTTCTGAGTGTGTCAGGGTTCATCATTACCATACTTAGGTTTCTGGGTTGGTATTCTATCTGATCTAAGTCACTAAATCCCATTTTTCTTCATTTTTAAAAAATTCACGTGATCGCGCGATCTAGCGATCTGGCATTCATCGATTTACATCTGACCATCATCGGTTTACCTAACCATTGTCGTTTCTACTTTTTTGGGTTATTTTACCAAAATAACACTCATCACATTTTTATTCTTTTTGGGGTTTCTCAGATACATCATCATACCTTTAGACCTTTGAAATCACTATCAAATCCATATTTTGTCTCATTTTCATCAGTTATTATCACATTTATCAAACTTTTGATTATTCCATAATAACCAGTATTGGTCACCCTAACCATCATTAGTCACCCTCTATCATTGTCATCGGTTAACCCAACCACCGCGGTTCCTGTGTTTTAAATTTTTAATTAAAACAACATTAGTTTTCACCTTCTCGGAACTATTTTTCTCCATTCCTTTTGTTTTTCTATGTCATTTACAAAGAGCAGATTGCCAAGCCTACACCAACTCACATGGTTTTGACTCGTAGTCAAGCCAACGCCCTTGTATTCCACGTAAGCCTTCAACCGCTCCCACCTAGCCCATCGCCACCTTCCATCCTGTCACCTATGGATCCTACTCAACCCATTATCATCAATACCGGTGATGAGGAGTTCACAAGACTCCTTGACCAAAACCCTATTGCCTTACAATATTATCTCACCCATTCATCCACTCGAGATTCATCAGGACAACTGGTATACGACATGCATGTGTCCATTCCTCCCGCCTCGCACCCACTTCTATGTCGGCTAGTACTAGCTCAACCTTACCTTCTTCCACTTTACCACCCGTAGTATCCCAACTTGACCCCACATCATCAATATCTATGGAACCTACGACATCAGTCACACTTTTGATGTCAGTTGCTCCCATGGTGTCAACCATTCCTTCATCAACCACCTTGAGCATAGCCTCATCTACACTCGCCACCTCATATATACCTATTGCATCGTAACCACCCATGGTGTCGACAACCCATACTCCATTCCAAAACATCATCCTCTCCATCCCACAATCTTTACCTCCAATCACTACAAGAATCACTACATCCACCCCACCTACTTACACATATCACCAACAACCCCTATCTTGTCTATCACCTATTCGAGATATTTTCCACCTGCATCTATTCCCCCTCGCAATTCTCATACTTGGCACCACCATATACTAGGATGCCATCCTCATCATACATTCACCATCTACCCCCTTATACTACGGGGGTTCCCAGTCATCACAACCTACCAACGACCTTATTAAAATGATGATGGAAAAGATGCAAACATTGGAAGCATCGGTTTCTAGATCTCACAACTCTTTGACATATGATAAAATCTGCAATGAGCCCATTCATCTGTCTATTCCCATTCGTCCATACCCTACACATTGGGAAATGCCCAAATTCAATTGATTTAACAATAAAGAGGACCCACAACAACACTTGCGGTCTTTCAAACATGGGTGTTATGTTGGGCCCTTATAATGTTGGCTAAGTACAAAAGGCACGTATGTGTGTGCAGTCCTAGTTGAAGAGAGGCACGCAAGGACAAAGCACGTAGGGAAAGGTTTAAGAAAAGGGTTTAAGGAAGCCCCGTGGTGCATGCGGCACACGCAGTGAACCAAGGGTTTAGAACTTAGCCAAATTGGGTGTTTGAGATAGAACACATGAAAAGCATGACTCGACTGCGCATGCTAAGTGGATAAGGTGCCAACTTGGTGATAGGTTGGCCTAGGAAGGAGCATGCCTACGGTAGAAGCTTCTAGAAGCACATCATGGTGAAAAGTGGAAATCTCAAGCTTGGGGAGCATGCTTGCATGGAGGACCACATTTAGACACTTGGCATCGGATCTGAGGGCGCTAGAGGATGAGTTGGCAGCCCAGAAAGGCTATAAATACAAGCACCTGTAGAGTAAATAGAGAGAGAACTAGAAGAGGGCGGAGCTCTGTAAAAATACTACAAGAACTCTGTTAGTGGATAATGGTATTTGGGAAAGAATGTATAATGGGTATGGGGATTGTAATTTTTCTTTTGATAGCCTAGCTACATTAGTCCAGTTGTAATGCATGATTGCAGGTCTGCTTCTCTGTGACATTCTATAATGGCTCCATGGATGTAATGAGGTTACCAGTTATATGAATATCAATGATTCTGATGCATACGTCTTTCTCATAGGTTCTCTTTCATTTATGTTTATACTAAGTGTGGATGCTTGTATACTTCTTTCTGTTATGGTACAAGTTATATAATCTGTTAAGTACTTTCTGTCTGTAATGATTGCAAGGATCTAGAGGCCGTTCTGAGATCTATGGTTCTTGAATGTCTTAACTCCTTTTAAATCTCTTAAGCACAAATCATAGATGATGATGTTTCCCACTAAACTCACATAAAAGAGAGACTCGGCACCCGCGCGTGCCTTAGGTGAGCGCAAAGCATCCTTTGGGTGATAGCCGATGTGTAGGGGGTTCCTTTCTTTTTGATAGGGGTAAAAATGACTACATGTTATCTAATCACTTATGACGATGCTCTACTCTTACGGACATTCCCAATGTCCTTGACAAGACCTGCATTGGATTGGTATAGTGGTTTACCTCGACATTCCATTTACTCATTCAACCAAGTGGCTCAAGCATCCTAGACCATTTTTGATGAATATCGTTAAGAAGGTCACCATGATGACTTGTACTTAACACGAAAATATGAAGATGAATCTATCACATATTTTGTCACTCGTTGGTGAAGCCTCATCAACCAACTTACATTCCAACTACCTCAAAACGAGCTTATAGAGTTGTTCACTAGGGCTTGTGCAGGCACATCTCACCAACTCTCTAAGTCCAAACCTTTGTACATTTGATGAAGCATTCACCATGGCTAAAAAAATTGAAATCCATGCCATAGAAGAGAAGAAAATTCAATTGTGTAACAAAAATGCTGCATTCAAGTCAAACGATGTCTCTTCCTCTTCTAAACCCCAAAATAATTATTCCAAAGCCAAAGGATCTGCCAATGTAGTAGTTTTAGAAGTTGGTCTATCTCACCCATCCAATCAATCAAATCCTACTACCAACCTTTCTCCTGTCCAAGATTTCTAGTTCAGGTGGGAGCAATGAAAGTATGCTCCCATTAGAGATCCCTATTTTTTTGTTTTAGAAAAACTTCAAAAACCCGAAGCAATTGCTCTTCCACCCATCAAGCCACATATTGGTTTTGACCTGCTCGTCCTATGCTTGCATGGTACAAGGAACATGATTACTGCAATTATCATCATGTTAAAGGTCATAACGATGGTAATTGTATAACCTTCAAAAATATTTTCCAGGAATGTTAGACAACGAAGATCTCATCTTGGATAACATGAACACACCAGCTAATCAGAACTTGCATATATTAAATAAGTTGTTTCCTAATCACACCTCATCATCTAACCATCCGATGAACCTTCGACTAATGAAAATAATGTCTGTGAAGTTCATGATGTTTTTGAAGTCGTACCAGACCCTTCCTCAATTTCCTCCTATCCCCTCTATCAAGGATATTCTTACACAAGCACCTTTACCCATGGAGGAACCTATTTCATCTACTCCTTCACCCACAAAGGATTCCCCTTCATCTCCCCCTTCACCCATGGAGGAGTCCTCAATATCTGCCGATGCCGTTTCACCACTCACCTCGCAACCTAATGAACAACATGCGGTGTTAACTCTCTTACCCATGGGAGAGTCATGCTCACCTTCCTCTCCACCGAAAGAGGAATCTACCTCATCCTACCCATCATCTCCCCTACCCATCAGAGATCCTTTGGAAGTGCCACTGCATGTTGGTGACAATTCCCCATTAGCCTTCTAGGATCCTGTTGATTTTCTCTCGGATCTCTTACCTATAGAGTCCTTAGCCAACAGTTCCCTGTCTCATAGACGTACTTTACAAGGATTACTACTAAATCAACATCATCTCCTCCTATAATGTGTCGTTTTCATGCTTGGCTGACCACTTAGATTATGTTGATAATTCCATGCTTTGGGGATGCCTTCGGCTACCTTTTTCAACCCAAATGAAAATGTCATTTGTTGATACCTCTATGATTTATCCAAAGGTATTTCAGACAACTGAAACAACCATGCCCAAGCCTGTTGTAATGACCTCTTCTTCATCACCCTCGCCTACACCTAAACCTTTACCAATAATCAAATCATTCCTATGCCTAAGAACCTACCTGCACCTACACCTTCCCCCACATCTAAAACCATCACCACATTGGGAGTCATGCCAACATCAAGTCTAGTCCATCCTCTTGTCAAATTGGATTTAGCCACATCTTCACAAACCCATGCAAAAACCATTCCTCCACCTAAAAGGAAGACCCAACCTTCTACGTCGCATACACTAGTTTTGCCTACTACTCCTTTGTCACCTTCACCACTTCCGTCCTTCCTATGACCTCACCCATTCACCTTGGCCAAACAACCTCTTACCCAAGGTAAAATAAAAATATAGTAACTCACATCCTCATCACAAGCCTTTGTTACACCTAACTTACCTACACAACGTACACCTTTCTGTCACCTGCAACCTTTTTACCACCTATACCCACACCACTTCTAGTATCCTTGTCCCGCCATGATATTCCCACTCTTCAACCAATACCCTCCACATCTCCTCTTCTAAAAACCTTCATTGCACCTCCGTTATTACCTTAGCTAACCTATCCTCTTCCACCATCTGCCTTCCCTTCTACATCACGCACGTTGTCTTCACCTTTACCGTAAAGGTGCAACCAAAGTTGAAAAACCAACTACCCTCCAAAGAGGTAGTCAAACCTACAACACCTTATATCATTAGTTCATTTGTTACACCTTTACTCAAGATGGTATAACTAAAGCCTAAAAAAATACTACCTATCAAACCAAGTGGTCAAATCTACCCCACCTCCCACAACATATCTCCCACCAAAATCACTCACACCTCCATCTTGACCCACACTTACTTCACATTGTGATCCATTGGCAAGATCTTATGCCAACATCTTAGCAAATCTTTTAGAGACCTCTATCATCACATTACCACCACTTAGACCTTATGATCCACTCAAACCTAAACTAACAGGGTTTGATGATACAAAAATTGCGCCTACCATCATATGCCAGGAATGATGTAGAAAAGCGTAAGGCTCAAAACCGTTCTTCTCCAACTCTGTCCTCCTAAAGAAAACTTTGATGACAACGATCTTCTAGATGAGGACCTGTTCTAATTCAACTCTCACCACACACCCTCTCCCCTTACCTATTCAATGACTTTCATCTCCACCTCCACAACCCTTTTATCCACCTCCATTCGAGATCAATATGGTCCACATAAGAGAGCTAGCCAAACCTCTACCCAAATGTCAATGTGCTGCCTTCTTTACACAACACCAATATATGCCCTCATCATTATATTTCCCATCTTGTCACTACACTTATCATGACTCAGCTGCTCCCTCACCCCATATTAATATGGTTAACATTGCCACTTACGCCCAGAAAGACAAAGGAAAGGAGAAAGAAACTAGCCCATCCGCCAATCCTATGCCTAATATACCATCTGCACCCACACCAAGAATTACCATTTAGGGACCCACATACCCTATTTTTGACGGGGTTTCCCATCATACAATGATCAAATAGTTGCACCAATCTCCTCTCAAAATTTCATTATACGACCTTGTCCAAACCTCTAAGTCTCACCGACAGGCCCTCATGGAGGTCTACAATCCATCAAGGTTTTACCTAACGACCCTATGCCTCGTGGCCTCCATTATCACCCCTCACCATGTGGCCTCTCTCACCAATTCATCCCCTTCCTCTACACCTGCTACCACTCATCAAGTAGCCACTCTCAGTTTCTTTGATGACGAGATTGTACCTCTCCAATCTAGATGATCATGATCCCACCCTTTTCATTTCCGTCTACATTGATAATATACGCGTTCGACATGTTATGATTGATGATGGTGCCAACATCAACATTATCTCTTCCCATGTGTATAACCAAATGCGCATCCCCACCAATTGCATGCATAATAACCCAATTATGCTATGTTCATTCAATGATGCCATAACTTTGACCCTTGGCACCATCATTCTCCACATTCGCATGGGCCCCATACCATTCTAGAATTATTCTACATCTTAGAGGGGGAATTATAGTATAACCTATTACTTGGCCGACCTTGGATCTGCATCATGGGTTGTGTTCCTTCAACCTTACATCGTTATGTAAAATTTGAACATGAAGGACATAACTATACCATTCTAGTTGACCCTTCACCATTCAAAACCTATAACATGTTGTATAGACCTAATGATGTCCTTATACCAGTTAAGGCATCTTCCACCACTACCACCTCTCCTTCACCCATAGCCCCTTCCACCAATGTTGCCGCTACCTCTCCCACACCTAACTCCTTTATTCCCACTACTACTGTAGCCTATACAACTAACCCATCTACTTCACAACCAACCAATGCTTCTTCTTCTTCACCACCCCAAGAATCCATCCATTTCCACTACCCTTTGTTGAGCGGATGAAGTATTTCACTAAGGAGAAGGCACACAAAAGATTCACATGTGGTAACAAGGTATATTTGAAGGCATAGAAGGATAGGGAAGGAAGCACGTGTGAAAGACAAATTGAATTGGGACTTAGCCATTTTCATGGTTATGGGCTATTTTTGGAGATAGCGTACTGAAACACACAATGGGATGGAGACTTGCATGACACACAAATGCTATTTTAGGAAGAGCATCTACTAAAGTGCCATGCATGAGTTCGAATTAATAATAGAATTACTACTACCAGTTAATTGTAAGAGATCTATTATTAGTGCACTTGCATGTGTGCATGTTATTGTAAAGGTGCATGACTATTTTCAGCATGCAACCTATTTTTGTAAGTGCGTAAGCGGTGAAGGGAAAGTCCCCACCCTTATAAATATGTAGTAATCTATGTAGATTAAGAGAGAGTGTTGTGTATGAGCTATTATGGAGTTATGTTGCTAGATCTGATGCACGCATAAACTTATGATACTACTTATTATAAGAAGCTTATGTGTTTATTGTGTTTTAATATAATGGAGTGTGTTGGGTGAATAATGGTGTTAAACATGACTGAAACTAGTTATTACATGGTTGAATTCATTATATCTATCGCTTAATTCATTATTATTTTAGATCTAGATCTGGAATATGCTTTGTGGAATATTTATGTTGTTTGTGGATATGAATACGTTACATCTTCGTCATGTTCGCATCCTGTATAAGTAACTCTAAGGAGGGTCCTAGTACATTTGTGTGCTTTGGGTGAGCACTTAGTTTAGGTTGGGTGATGTGCCAACGCTCCTGGGTTGTTCGTAGTAAATTCTAGGCTACATCATTCGTTTCATTGTCGGTACCTCTTTTTCAATTGTTTTCAGGATGGTTCACAATGAAGACATATTGGTTGACCCTAGCAAGTGTTGAGGAGTGGATAAAATATCTAGAAGAAGAGTACGCATAGAGATTCAACACTAGATCTAAGTTTGATGCATGTGCATGGGTGGAAAATAACCTATATGACTATTTGTATGAGAGATTCTTTGCTATTTTCTTAGTAGAATTATACGAGTGGCTGGTTGCTTATGCGTCTAAGAAAAATTGGAGGTATCGCACACTTGTTTGGACACAGGGAGAATTTCAGGCCTTATATGATGTTGATCTGATTTGGACACATGTTGTGGATACTTGGTTCCGTGGTGTTTTGAATAGTTATATCCTAGAATACTCAATTTCTACTTATTCTTGCCCAGAGGTAGTTGAGTTCTAGTTTTTACGGTATCCCAAGGGAACTTACTTGTAAGGCATTCCAATGGCAATTAAGATCTTGATGGTAACCCTCAATTTAGAGGAAAAGCCGATGACTAGATAAACCTCACCACGCGTGGGGGCAGGAACAGGTTTGGTGAAAGATGGTGGACCTAGCGGCAGAGAGGAAAAGAGAAGAAAGGTGGCTTAAGTACAATGAGGCGTGAGAGAGGGAGATAGAGAAGCAGTGTAACATTGCTTTGAGTGGATGACATCGAGGAGAGAGATGGTTCATAAAGCATTTGGAGCTCTCACAGAAGGCGTGGAGCCAGAGTATCAGGAACTCCCCCATTTGGGCAAGCATGAAAGGGAACCCTCCTCAGCCTCACATGGGAGCATGCCAGTAGAGATGACCTAGGCCACATGCATGCATTTGAATCTATTTGGCAACCTAGCCCTTGCGCTTTGTTTTCCAGTAATTAGTACATCCAATAGTCAACAAGCTAATTTAGGCAGTAGGGAAGCAGGAGTAAGTCACATAGCAAGTACATCGATGGCAGGGAAAATGTCTTCATTGTTGTTTGGAGGTACCTTTTTAGGTACATCATCTGCACAAAATTTGAGTGCACATGATTTGGGGCACACTTGGGAGTAGTATCACCACGGTGATCGTAGGAGTTCGAAGACAATACTATTGTTGGGACACATGGAAGTACATCTTCTGGTCCACTTTTGACTACGGGTGGAGGATCATGGGGTGTAGGTGGCTCTATTTCTTGTGTATCTAGTGGTTCTGGAGGCAGAGGCAACATAGGGGGGGTTCTAGATTAGGTGGGAAGGGTCCATACCAACCCTAGAATATTTACATGAAGATGTATCTTCATCTTACTGAGAATATAGGGGCATAGAAGATCTTTCTTGAACACATGCACATGCATGAGATATCGTGGCACGTAAAAGGGATTATGAATTTTGAGCGCAAGGCAAGTCAATTTGTAATTACATTGTTGGGATGCACACATAGTTGGTACAGCAAGTTTGACCCTGATCAAACATACGTAGACTATGCATCATTAAAAGATGCATTCCTTAAAGAGTTCTATATCCCTGAATTTGAGCAGAAGAGTATAGGTGCGCTCAAGGATATTAAACAAGGTACTACTGAAAGTGTCTGAGAGTATGATGCCTATTTTAAAACAATTTTATCTAAGCTTTCTTATGATATTCATGCAAGCTAGCATGCATAATGGTTCGTTGGAGGTCGATCACACCTTTTAGAAGGGCTCTATCACATAAGACATACACTGATCCATGTGAAGCCCTTGAAGCAAATTTACATGCTAGGGCGTCGGGAGTATAGACACTAGAGTCAACCCATTCTTGGAAGCACATGATTGCAGCCATGACAAAGCAGTTGGAGAAACTATCAATGAATTTGGCACATGAGACGCGCACTAGGATTTGGTGTACAGACTGTGAAGTGGATGGGCACACCAAAGATAGTTATCCCCATAGAATAACGTTCATTATTGCTAGACTGTGAGATATGTCACTTGAACCATGACGTCAACCATTGCCCATTATTACAACACACGATAAGGAAGAATGTATCATGTTATTGTAAGATTTTCCGGTCCACGACTCACACTATAGAAGAGTGCGGGTTGATTGGTCGATATGTAGACACCGTAGTTTGATCAAAGCACTATTATTCCTAATATTGCACTAACTATTCTCCTCCTAGAATATAAATCCATTCTATTGGATTGGTTAGACCTCTCGAGAACCCTCTCAAAATCTTAATTACTCTCTAAACATGGCTAAATAGTCTTAACTATGGTCAACCTCTTCTAAACCTAGTCAAATCTTTCTTTGACTTGCTAAAGTGCTTTTTGGATTTTTCTATTTGTCCCACATGCACCCAAATCTCCCACTTTCCCAAATGGAAAATACAAATAGCCCACTACCCCTATTATTTACAATAACACTTCTTCCCTCTAACATAAACTATAGTATTATTGTTAGGATTAGGAATTTTATTTCATCTTATTGAGCTATTTGCTTTATCCTTGCAACACATCACACACCATAGAGTAAATGGGAAGAACCATTGGCCTTAAAGCCATTAATGGTGAGAGCCCATTCTCTTAAGCACAAACTGATTGCTTAGATCTTTATTAGGCTCACTTATTTAAGCTTTCTAGAATAGACGGTAATTATATTTGTTAAGTTTGCTTGCTTGCTTCAAACTAATGCATGTAAAGTAGGAATCCTTGTTTATTTCTTAACTAATGGTCCATTGATTGGTTTTGCAAAAATATTTGGGGTTTCTTGAGTGTTCTTACCCCATTCCATAGCATATGCAACCTTTCTTTAAACACATTTGGCACGCTCGGTGGGACTTGAAGTCCATCCTCCATTAATGGAGTCTTTTCAAGCTATTTATTTTCAGTTTCTAACCACTTTCATGTCTTCTAGGATAAATAGCTTGTTATTTACATGATCTCATCTTTTAAGTAGGCTAAATCATCCTTGATCATGTATTTTTTTGGGTTTGAGCTAGAAATAGGATTCTTTGGCTAACCTTTAACCTATTTGATTTTGAAAATTTTCAAAATCCGTGACTTTTGCAGGTTTTTTAGGGGGTGCGCGTAGGTGTCTTGAAGGGTGCATCTCCATTGGTACCCTAGTCTTTGGCGTTAAGATAGCTTATCCATTTGTCGTACTATTAGCTGACCATACATTTTAGAATAGGCGCGTCTCCATTGAACCGTCGGTGTCTCCATCGACCATTGAGCATCTCTGTGTCCCTGGACACATTAGTGTTTCTTTGTCATACTGTGTTTTTCGACATTTTTACCCAGCAGCATACCCTTTGAACAAAGAGCGTACACGTGGAAACCCTAACATATTTTTTTGACAGCCCACGTAGGTGTTTATACTCCCCTGTCATTTCTTCTTTCCACGCGTTTGCGTTGTCTGGGGCATGCTAATGTCATTTTGAGTGTGCGCAGCATCTGTGTTAAAAATAGAAAAACTTTTCTCTAGGTAGTAAGATTATTTTTCTAAAGTAGATATAGGGTTTTGTTTTGTTGTTTCAGCTTGCATATCTTAAGTGTTTTCATTTCTTAGCTTGGGCTGGGTTTGTAAAGTGTGTATGCTCTCTCCTCGCACCTTCTAGGTGATATCGAGATCAAAAACACTTGTACAATCCTTTTCACACTTTAAAAACACTTTTTCTATGATTCTAAAGGATAAAATAATTTCCATGTGATTTTTCTTAGTAGAATTTTCACATTGTGTATGCTCTTCTTTCGTGCCCTTGGCAATCTTAGGAATCAAAAGCAAAGTGTGAATTCTCTTTCTTGATATCAGTTTGTCATGGAAAATTACTAAACTTGTTATCTACAGGACCTAATGCATGTCAAAGAAAGGTGTCAAAGCGAGACACTGGTATCTAATACACGTGTTTTCATACAAGTTACCAAATGGTGTGCTACTTAAAACCACATTAAGTTAAGCAAGATAAAAACACACCATTCCACTTCACAATGTATTACAGTGTTTGAAAAGGGTACATCCCTATTTGCTCAACTGGAACATAACCCCTTTGGCATAACACCTTAAGCTATAACAATGGGGGTGGTTCCAGGAACCCTAAAGTAATCCACCACTGAGTAACCTCGTGGATGAAACAGGAAGTGCTCCGCTTACCCACTTGACTAGTTTTGCATTATGAGTTAGAGTCAAAAGTTGTCTGTATCATAACCCTAGTGATGGTATAACTAAATGCACTAGTTTCTCATTATATTAGAAGGGGGTAAAGTAAAGCCGAGATACTCCCAAATTAGTCAGTGCGACTCTTTAGGAAAATCAAGCTCGCTCCTAGACAACTTGTGACACCTAGTTGAGAGATCTTATTAGGGAAGCCATTCTATCTTGGAGCCCACTTTTCTAGTCTGCATTGTCATGTCAAGCCATCACGAAGTGATGACTCACTTGGAGTCTAAACCTTGTTTCTCGAACAAGGCAAAGAACCCACATAAGTTTGAACTAAGTGTCTTTCATCATGAAATTAAACGACGTCCTACTTAGCTCAATTTCATTCTTGTCTTCAGACGAGGTGAAACTCTGCCCAAGTGGCACTTAGTTTCTTTTCATCCTTTTGATCTATACCCTTGCCTTCTCGCCATCCATTTCTTTTTGGGGTGAGAAGGAAGCATACCTCGCGTGTTTTATCAAAGATAGTGCTCACCACTTTTTTGTCCGTTTATGCCCATCCATGTTTGCGGCTGAGTTGTTAAATGTCTAAAGTGCACAGGTGCATTTTCATGTCTTTGATAGTTCTTTGATCTTGATTTCAAGATCATCCTCACTACTGCGAGTTTGATTCGTCATTTATCTCTCCTTAGGTTGATAGTTTTTTGCTCACATTCTAGTTACATAATATTGGTACTTACATTGGGTTTTCAGTTTCTTGAAAACTTGATATAAGTCCCTTTATTGTGTGGTTACGTTGCTTGCACAACTAGTAACTCTTTGTCATACTCTTACTTTGTTTCAATTTTGATGTCATCTAAGTATTTTTGAGGGTGTCGATATTACCTTATATATATCGAAATAACGTCATCTTGGTACTAACGCCTTGCTTACTCGGTTAATGTATCAGGATA
This sequence comes from Taxus wallichiana var. yunnanensis, assembly GCA_018340775.1. NCBI lineage: Eukaryota > Viridiplantae > Streptophyta > Pinopsida > Cupressales > Taxaceae > Taxus > Taxus wallichiana. The sequence continues at coordinate 373,516,737 of CM031235.1, forward strand.
GTGTTGTTACGATATACATACTTGCAACTTCCATTTTTAGAAAACTTAGCTTTCATCAGCATTCAAACTAGTTTTTAGTATACCTCGTTGAGGGATTACGTCGGTAAGACTTCTAACTCGATCTTCATGTTAATACGGTGTTGACACTATTCACTTTGGGCCTTTCAATGGAATCATAGTTAGGATATAGACTTGGTAAAACAAAAATTTGACTAATCATTGCATTTGAGTGTTCATATGAGTGTTTCTTGAGTCATAAAAATAACCACATAAACATTAATTTTAGAACTGACTTGAACATACGCCTAGGTTCCGCATAAACTTTAAAAACATTTAGACAGAACCTCGCATAACCTTTTTGGATGAGTGATGCCTAGAATCACGAAGATGACATCCAAACCGACTGACCATGACTTAGGAGAGAATCCTTTTGAATCATTCCCATTTAGTGGAAACAACTTAGTACCTCTCTTTTCACAAGTTAAATACGTCGAGCCATTGATCGATCATAGTGGAGAGGAGTCTGACTCTTCTCAAGAAAAACACCAATTAGACCTAGGTCACTTTGACGAACTCCTTTATTATAACAGGGATCAAGTACTTGCACGAGTCTTAGAGCTAGGTGTCAAGATTCCTCAGGAATGCAAAGTAGAAACCAAGGCCATCAATCATAAATCAGAAGAGCGAAGCTCCCTCTTGGACATAGATAACCCTTTTGAAGTAGGGTACGCTTCAACTTCTAGAAAATATCATAACACCACTGAAGGAGACCCATCCAAGCCACTTGGCGATCCATGGTGACCCTATTACAAAGCCTTGCGTAAAGTGAAGATTGAGCACAAAGCCTCACCGCCTCCTAAGTTTGATGAGGAAGAGGATCCTTTAATCAAAGAAGAGATCCTTCAGAAACAAATCCTAAAACTAAGCCAAAAATTAGCAAACTTAGGATCTTCAACTAGGAATGTATACAAAGACATGGTCAAAATGAAAACTAACAAATTCCACTTTGATCCATATAGTGACAAGACCTTGAAAGTGGATAAGGTGCAAAGACCAATGTCACCCACCAAAGAACAAATCATTGAGCGAGAACTACAATTGATTAAAGATACGATTACTATGCTACGGGAGGGAAACATAGGACATAATGGGAAGTATTCATATGAAGAACTATTCCCTTACCCCTTTGATAAAGACATGTTGCAGAAATCCTTCCCAAAACATTTAAGCTGTTCTAAATTCGATAAGCATAAATGCAAGAGTGATCTTCATGATCACATAAAAACTTTTGTATGGCTTTCCAAGAGGTCACATACAACGATAAATTCTTAATACAAATCTTCGCTCACAACCTAGGATCACCGGGATTGGAGTGGTTTTATAAGCATACCCAAGGGCTCCATTGATGGGTGTCATTATTCCCTTCATTTAATCAACTTCTTGTTGATGTCATATCAAACCAGGGGTGTGTCTAAAGCTATATGCAACAAGAGTAATTTCATTGATCTAGTAGTTGACTGTAGTTATTTTTGTATTTTCTGGGGGATCTTTTCAATGTCTTAAGGACTTCTTGGTAAAACCTTATTTAAATCAAACTATGAAAACTTGTTGAAAGTAAACACACTGAAAGCTTTGCTGAAAGGAAACACACTGTGCAGAATGGAAACACACTTGCTTTTGGAAATAAACACACCCAATTTAGAATGCTTGAAAACAATTGCAAGAAATATAAGAATCTATCTAAACACCTACAGGAACAAGTATACAATGAGTTTAACTGAAAGAATTAAAACAATACAGAATTAACAGATCTAAGCTATTTGCTGAAGAAATATAAATACCAAATAAACGAATATCCTGGTCCTTGGGGGAGTGGGCCCTTGCTCCTCCTCGAATCAGGATTTAACAACTCATAATTCTCTCAAATAAGAATGGCTATTTTATTGATAAAACATTCGGAATTACAAACGTACTGGATCTGAGTACTTAGTCTATTTCTCTTCTCTAGTTCTATTTCTATATCATATCATATTCTATATCTCTATATATATATATCTACTGTAGGTCTGCTTTTATATAAATTTTACAATCACAACTATCTCAATCGATTCTGATGAAATCGAATCATGCCCAAATAATAGATGTTGAGTTAGATTGTGGTTGATTAGATAGCTATAGATAACTCTCCTCAGATCTGCATTCAGAAATCTTCTCATCCTTTCTGATTGAAAGGGTCATAGATGCAAAATCTCTGGATGTGGTTTAAAATAGATAACTCCCATCGGTTCCGAAACTTTGGAGAAGTTCTAGAACCATAGGAATTTGTTAAGGATCAAAACCGTGAGAGTTCCGGAGCTATCCCCAGGAGTTCCAGAACTAAGTCCAAAAATTTTGAAACTAAATACTAGAGTTTTGGAACTAAGTCCGAAAGTTCTGGAACTAAGTCTGAAAGTTGCGGAACTAGATGATGAATGTGTGATGGAGTTCCGGAACTAGCTTGGAAGTTCCGAACTAAGTCTGTGTAGGAACAGATGCTATCAAAAACATACTGAACACCACCTACTTCATTTCCTCAACTAATTAGACCTGCTTTATTACAAAATTGAATTCAAACACACACTACGTCAGAATTTCAGATCTTTTAAACATTAGAATCACAATCAATCAAAAGACAGACAATTACATCCTAACTCATATTAGATTAACTAAAAGTCACACAATGCAATCAAACTTAATAAAAAGGAGAGTAAGATGAGATCATATATTATACATTAATCAGACATATTATGGCCTCATCATTTCCCCCAAACTTACTTGTTTGTAAGTCCCTTTACAAACTTCATTCTTCAAAAGTGGGGTCATATGTTCTGCATTCCATTTGATTGCTCAGATCAAATGGCTGAAACTGGATTTCCCAATGCTTAAGCTCAGATGTACTATACCCAACTCCTGCTTCTATTTTCCTCTCCCACTTTTCAAATTCAATAGGGTCTTGAGGTTCTCTATTTTTCCAAGGAGACATGGGGGTGAGAAGTAGAGGGGGCCTTGTTCGCATTCCCATCCATATTTTCCCATAGGTTTCATTGACTTGGGGAATTATTGTGCATAATGCTTTTGCCCTTTCTAAACTCCAAATCAGATTTGTAGGGGAAATTACTTCCCTTCTTTTCAAAGAAACAAGTAAGGAGTTCCCACCTCTTTGAGCATCCTTCATAAATATCTTCAAATTTTTCCTCCTCATAGGAGGTGAAGGCATCAATACTCTTTTGCAGAATGGCAAGGTAATGTGTCTTGAATCTCATATCAAAGGCATGAGTTCTAAAATGTGTGAGGAAGGTAGAGGGTTTACCATAATGAGCTCTCATACAAAGACCTGTTGAGCTAGCTTTCAATAAAAATTTAGATTCCCTTTCCTTCCATGCAATTTGGTTTTGTAGAAGAGACAAATGCATTGAGTTGGCTCTCCCCTACATACAAATTGATCATAAATCCTATGTTTTTCTCTAGCATAAAATTACAAAGATAAAATTCACACAGAAGATTTTTTCTCGCCCAGGGCTGGAGAGAGAGTAAGCTACCATGAATTTAGATTCATCTTTTAGTTCATGTGGAAGTCCACATGTAATTCTTGATAGCTGCCAGCGAATGAACTGCTCTTCTAAAAACACACTATATGCAAGAGAGGGCCTCCTACAGCAATAAATTTCTCACTCATAATACAAACCATATGAATTTTGGCAAGACATTTATATTTATTTCCTTCCTCCTTATAAAACTTTTCTTCCCATTCTTTTCTTGCCTTCATCTCTTCTTCCATCTTGGTCTTCAATTCTTTATTTGAGGTTTTGGCTTCTCTGAGCTCCCTACAAGTATCATTCCATAGTTGTTTGAGTGGAAAATAGGTCAACTCAGTCTGTGCAGAGGCTGTGGACACAACACTCTATTTTCTGGAAGTCTGAAATTCTTCCTCTTTTTCTATCGCTTGTTTCTTGGTTCTTTGATAATTCCTCGTCTTGGCTACAAGCTGAGTTGTTAGCTCATCAATGAGCATTTCCCTTTATTCTAACTTAATTTTGAGGAAATCCATTCCTCATCCTTTTCTCTAATAATGAGCTCTTGCTCTAGACAAAAACAGAGCATTTTTAACTTGTTGTCTTTCTTTCTTCCTCCTGAAATTACTTTGAGGACATTCTTCCTCTATCAAAGGAAATTTTCCTTTTCTTCTCCAGGATGCCAACTCTTCTTCTTCATGTGGCAATGCTGATGGTTCAGCCAATTCCTAAAAATCCTGCTCTTCAAATCTTTCTTCTCCTCTATCCATTTCAGCTTGACTTGGCTCAGGAGGAGTCATGGCCATGTTGCCCAAAATATCAGCAGCTTCCTTTTCCATCCTTTCTTGCTCACTTCTTCCCTCTAGGGTTTCCTTTGACTTCTTATGAATTTTTCTTCTCTGGGGAAGTTCATCATGCCCAATAGTGGATTTCCTTCTAGAGCTTCTTCTTACTATTCTTTCTTGCTCTTGCATGGGTGAGCTATCACCATCAGAGATAGATATTGGCTCCCCGAAGTTGTTGCAGAAGAAGGAATTTCCTTCACAGGTATAGAAGGCTCTACTATTTTTATCTTCCTCACCAACCTTCTTCTTTTTGGTATATTTTCTCTTTCCATTTCCCTTTGTCTTTACGTAGGGGCATCAATTTCTAGATTAGTTGAAGGAGAGAATGGGGTTGGAATTGTCCTTATGATAATATTAGGGTTTTTCTTGAACTTGCCAAGAAACTTGTCCCAAATTTCTTCTCCATTCTTCTTTGATAGAAAATGGTGTTGGCATATTAAATGAATTAGACCGTGATGCCTAATTGTTCCCAACACCCCAGGAATACCTCTGAGCCATGGTATGGATAGAATAAAAAGAAACCCTAGAAGGTTTATTATGTACTCTAGGTTTTGTGGCTCCATACTTTAGATATATGAGCATTTTTAGGACTTCTTTTCCCACTGCACCCAAATCGAACATCACAGTTAAATATTTCACTACCCAAAATGCTACCCTGTCAAAGGGTTTGGGAAAACTGGCCCTTCTAACCCCTTTTATGATTTTATTTATATTATAGATGTATTGGGGTTCAATTTCTCCTTCTTGTAGTAAGACTTCAACCAGTTCTTTCAAAGTCCCCTTGGTAGGTTGTGGGACATGCACAATTGGCACTCTAGACACATTACTTACAATATTTATAGAAAAAGGAATAAAGATATTTCTCACCTTTGTTTTGGATTGTTCTAGGTTTATGATGAATTCTCTTACCAATTCGTCATTATGCCTTGAAAATTTCTTCAGAACTCTAGCCATCCTGCATGCTCAAAGATGGATGCCACTTCTTTTCTTGTGAGCAGTGGGAATCATCCTCTAGTTTTGATTTCTTCTTAATCCCCATATTGGCTTGAGTTCTATCTCTTTTGATTTTGTGTGAATTGGTTGCAGGCCCTTTTTCTTAGCTATGGAACTGACGACTTTGGCTGCAGAACCTCTCTGTTCTTAGCTGTGGAACCTCAGTTCTTAGCTGCAGAACTTTGAATTCTTTGTTCTTTGTTATGGAACACAAACTTAATTCGATGCTCCTTCCTCAAAATATCTCTGCAACTTATTTCTCTTGATTTTTGCAATAATAATTACTAATGATAACCATGCCGCCACTTATTCCATCCAAATCAACTTCATGATTACACACTTGTAATCATAATGTATAAATAGATGACTCATCATACCTACTTTTAAATTAAGTCAAATCACACATGCAAACATTTAATCAACCCTAAATAAGTTAAAAGACATAATTACCATCCTCGATGATGTAATCCTTTTGCTATGATGACTCGTCATTCCTACAAGTGGAACAAAACATGATTAGATAAGACACGGAGTTCAAAAGAATTCCCTTATTTAAACTAGCCAAAAAGAGGTCAACCGCCATTTTCTGGTTTTTAATTGAACTTTGAGAGATTTTTTTATTTTTTATTATTATTATTTTTTGGGGAAGAAAATGCCATTTTTGGTTTTCATCTTCTTCCCTTTATTCTGGATCTATCATCTAGTTATTTGATCATTTTGGAAGAACTGGGTTCTTCCATATGATCAAATTCTTTGTCTGCTTCAATCTTCCTCAAGAATTCATCCTTAGTGGGAGGATTCCTATAGAGTTTCAGCCTATGTCCATTGACCAAGAGTGTTCTCTACATCGCCATCAATGGGAAGTAATGAATAGAACCATTGTTAAATATCTACTCAATCTCGATAGGTCCCAATTATTTGGTTCTCAATTTACCTTTGAATTATTGGTACTTAGAATTGAACAACAATGCCCAGTCTCCTACTTTGAATTTCCTTTTCTTGATATGTGTGTCATGCCATTGCTTCCTTTTCTCTTGAATTATCTCTATCTGCTGAAGTGCTTCCAACCTTAATTCATCCAACTCATTGAGTTGAATGATTCTTTATTTTTGAGCTGCATTCAACTCAATTCCCACCTTAATTGTTGTCCTCAATGTCTGAAGTTCAAACTCTATAGGCAACAAGGGATTTTTCCCATAGATTAATTCATATGGTAAAAACCCTGTTGTAGTTTTCCAAGTTGTATTATAAGCCCAGAAAACTTCAGGTAGTCTCTTTACCCAATCTTTTCTCCTAGTTTCAATTGTTTTGGTAAGGATGTTCTCCAATTCTCTGTTTGTTACTTTAGCTTATCCATTTGACTATGGGTGGTAAGGATATGACTTCCTATGATTGATTTGGTAATACCTTATGAAAGCTTGGATCATATTAGACATGAATTGTGGTCCCGATATGAAACTATGCTCCTTGGTGCTCCAAACTTTATCATAATTCTATTCCATAAGAAATCAACAATCATTTCTCAAAGTGGTATTTTTCAATACCTGCACTTCTACCCATTTTGTTACATATTTAGTACACACAAGAATATATTCCTTCCCTTGTGAAGGAGGATTAAAGGGACCAACAAAATCCAATCCCCATCTCTCAAATGGTTCAACCACAACTTGAGGCTGAAGAGGCATTTCATTGGTGAAAGTTGGCTATCCCATCCTTTGACAAGGATCACACCTCTTGATATATCTCTTCACATCCTTGTATAGAGATGGCCAATAATAACTAGTGCCAAGTATCTTATGAGCTATTATTTTCACTAAATAGTGTCCTCCACTTGGTTCATCATGACATGCTCTAAGGATGTCAAAGATTTCATCCTCTCTTACACACTGCGTAAGACAAAATCAGATCACATTTAAATAGCATTCCTTTTAACCATTTGAATTGTGCACTGGTTTTAATTAACTTCTTTATTTGTTTCTTAGTGAAAGAAGGAGGAAACTTCCATGTTGCAAGATAATTGGCCATATCAGCAAACCATGGTATGCTTGCTGAAATTACAAACAATTGTTCATCTGGAAGGTTATCCTTGATCTGGATCTTGCTCCTTGTGGTGGTTAGTCTTGAAAAAAATCATCTACCACATTAGATTTACTTGGATTGTCCATAATGGTAATATCAAATTCTTGCAAAAGTAATAACCATCTAATTATTCTTCCTCCAACCACTAGTTTGTTCATTAAATACTTAATTGTTGAATGATCTGTGTGTACAAATATCTTGTACCCTATAATGTAATGTCTGAATTTATTGATTGCATAAATCACAACAAGAAATTCTTTTCAGTGGTGGTGTAATTATTTTCCTTGGGAGTAAGATTCTTGCTAAGATAATAAATGGCATACATCTTTCCTTCCTCATCTTTTTGTCCCAATATTGCACCAATGGAATAATTTGAGGCATTTGTTTGGATATGAAATGGATTTTCCCAATTAGGTCCTCTCAATATTGGGGAATTGATTAATTTTTCTTTAATTTTTTCAAAAGCATGCTGACACTTTTCATCCCAAAGAAATTCACAGTCCTTGGTTAGCAAATTAAACACGAGGGCAACAATTTTATGAAATATTTTATAAAGTGCCTATAGTACCCAACATGCCATAGAAATGATTTGATATATGTGGGGTATGAGGAATAGGTAGATCTGAAATGATTCCAATTTTTTTGATCCACCTAAATTCCTTTTTTTGAAATATGATGTCCTAATACAATCCCCTCATCCACCATCATCAAACACTTTTCATCACTAAGAGATAGGTTGTTTTATTCACATCTTGTTAACACTCTATCTAGATTTCTCAAAGCATCTTCAAATGTATCTCCATGTAAAATGAAGTCATCCATATATACCTCAACACAATCATTTGTCGGATCATCAAAGATTGCAAGTACAACTCTTTGGAAAGTTACAGGGAGTATCGCATAAACCAAATAGTAACACCCTATAGGAAAAGGTTCCCCATGGACATGTAAATGTAGTTTTGTCCTGATCTTCAAGAACAACTCGATCGATTGTACCCACTAAAGCCATCCAAGAAAGAAAAGTACTATTTACCTGAAAGTTTATCTAGGACTTGATCTATGAATGGTAAGGGAAAATAATCTCTCATTCTGGCTTTGTTAAGTTCCCTATAGTCAACACATATTCTCCATTATCTGTTCTTTTTGGGAACAATTACAAGAGGAGATACCCACTGGCTATCTAAGATAGGGTAGATGAAACCTACTTGTAATAGTTTTTCAATTTCTTGTTTGACTATATCCTTTAAAGATGGGTTGATCCTTATTTGAGGCTGCCTAACTGGTTTAATGTTTTTAGTATAGATGTGATTAGTGCAGATACTTGGATGAATCCCCTTCATGTCTTTGTAATCCCAAGCAAAAACTTTAGCATGATTTTTTAGAACATCAACCAATTTATCTTCTTCATCCTCCTTTAACCAAGTTGTTAATGTTTAAAATTTTACCCGATTGAATTTCAACATGCTTGGTTCCAATATGTGATGAACTGATTTGTGGGAAGGGGTTCATTAAAGTATTTAATGGACATACATGTGGTAACAACATATGGTATGTAGTAACATCTCCAAAAGTTCCTTGAGACAAAATACTGGAAAAAGGACAATAATGAGAATTATGATACTTATCTCTTTGCAAGCCAAATTATTCGTCACTGCTACTTTCCAAAAATTCTCCACTACTTCTTGATGTACTTGAAACTGAAGTTATTGATTCATCCTCTCCCCATGAGAATTCTCATTCCTCTGGAGTGAAATCATTTTCAATCAAAGTGTTTGTTGTTCTCGTGTTTACGGAATTAAATGTGGTGGTTCGGAACTATATCTCGTAGGTTATGGAACTAAGTTCACGGGTTTTGGAACTAATTTTGTGGGTTCCAGAACTAAGTTCACAGGTTCAAACAATTTCTCGATTGCTTGGAGGACACAGAGGTTATCATCCAATGGTGGATTAAACATCTCTTCTACTTCTCTTACATGATCTTGTAGTGTGATCATAGCAAAATAAGAAAATTTTGTTTATCAGTTTTAGGAGAATCAACCCACAATTGTTCATGATTGTCAGTAAAAGGTCATGTAGTAGGATATAAGGAAATTTGTTTAGAGTTCTTACCATTCGAGATTGTCATATCACCTGACCTACAATCTATTAAAGCAACAACTGTAGCTAACCATGGTCTACCCAAAATAATGGGATAACCCAATGTTTTACCTTTTGGCTGTAGTATAAGGAAGTCAACTAGATATTCCCATGACTCCACCATAACCGCCACGTCTTCAATAATTCCTTCTGGTTTTTCTGATGATCGGTCTCGCCATCTGCAATATGGTATTAATAGGTTGTATACCCGTTAATGGTAATGTTTTCAGAGTATCTACTTTCATTACATTGATAGCATCTCCCAAATCTATCAAAACATTATGTACATCCTCATTTTCTATAGAGACGAGAAATAATAGGACTTCTAGGATCTCCATAGTTTGGAAGTAAAAGTTTTTCCGCTAATAAATCAACAACTTTCCCATCTACTTTGATAATCTTGGGGTACTGTTTATTTCTTATAGGATTTTTTGACATAATATTTTGATTAATTTGTTCAATTCTGGAATGTCCTTAATTGCTTGTAATAATGGTATTTCAATATTCGATTTCCTTAATTCTTATACCAATTCAGACTCTTTGATTTCTATAGATTATTTGAATCTATCTGGAAATGGAGTCTCAGTAGTGTTGCTATCTAGCTCCTTTTCTTTTCTTTCTATATCCTCTTTTGGAACAATAGTACTAGGGATTTCATTTTCTTTTGTCATTTCAGTGATTATAAGGGGTGGACTATTAATGATTTTCCTAGATCTAGTTTGAATATCCTTACAATCCATAGCATGTAAATCAACTGATTTTTCTAGTTCTGTTCCATAAACAGGAGTTGTTTGTTTGTTTATTGGATTTTCTACTGGTTGTGCTGGCATTTGTGTTTGGACTACATTCTCATTTTGTGAATTTTGTGTAGGGATCCCATGATGGCCTGTTGATTCTGATTTGGATATGTTCTTCCTTAAGCATAATTACTAGGGTTCCATCTAGGTTGTGACCAAGCATAAGGATTTCCTTGACCAACCCATGGTTGTTGATGCCCCTGAGCATACTAAGCTTGATTTGCCCAATCTTGAGGGTTCCAAGTTGGTTGAGGTACCCAAGGTGGTTGTCCCCAATTTTGTGGTACTGCTGAGCAGCCCATGGCATCATCCATGGATTAGGGACTATTTAGAGTGGATATCTAATATAGTCCCTATTGAAGAAGCTCATTGGCATAAAAATCTACAATGATTTCTGTGATATCAACAAAGCATGTCCTAAGGATGATTTTCCCTTACCTAACATTGATATGATTGTGGATTCCACCGCTGGTTATGAAATGTTTTCCTTAATGGATGGATTTTTAGGTTATAACTAGACTCGGATTATAGAAGAAGACCAACATAAGATGGCCTTCATGACTCCTTGGGGAACGTTCTGTTACAAGGTCATGCCTTTCAGACTCAAGAATGCCGGGGCCACCTATCAACGTGCAATGTCTGTCATCTTTCATGACATGATGAATGACATCATGGATGATTATGTTGATGACATCCTAGCCAAGTCTAAATGTAGAGGAGAGTCCCCCGAAGTACTAAGACATATTTTTCAGCGTCTCGGAGATTATAAGGTTTTCTGAATCATAAGAAGTGTGTCTTTGGCGTCTTATCGGAAAACTTCTAGTTTTCATAGTTTCACAAAGAGGGATAGAAGCTGGACCATGCAAAGGTTACAATTATCACATAAATGCCTCCACCTATAACTCTCAAACAACCGAGGAGTCTACGAGGAAAATTTAGGCAATCCGTTGCTTTTTTCATAGCTTGTGGATCGGTGTCACCCACTTACCCATCTATTAAAGAAATATGTTTCATTCAACTAGGGACCGACTATCAAAATGCCTTTGCACTACTAAAACATTACTTAGTCAACCCATCTCGTACTCATGCCGCCTACCCGGGTAAACCTCTCATCTTGTACATTTCCACTACTTAGTTTGCCATTGGTGCACTGCTTGCCCAATATGATCTAAACCATAGAGAAAGGGTAGTTTATTATTTCGGTCACACCTTGATTGCTTCTACAAGTTGAATTACCCAAATATTGAAAAGGCTCGCTTGGTAGTTGTCTTTACCTTCCAAAATCTTCACCATTATCTCCTAAACAATAAAACTAAACTCGTATCCAAAGTTGACCCTCTCAAGTACCTTTTATCCAAACCTACCCTTATAAGACAAATGACTAATTGGATTATTCTCGCTAAGTGATTTTGATATTGAGTTTGTAAATTAGAATTCCTTAAAAGGATAGGTATTGTCGGATCAACTAGCGAAGCTCCTCTCGTTAGGGATGGAACCTTTGTGTCTGGATCTCGCGAGATGCATCTATGATGTATATTGAAGAGTCGTAGAATGGCAAGTCCATTTTTACAGATCCTTCACCTTCCACGAATCGGGGGGGGAGTAGTGCTAATCACTCCCATAGGTGAAGTTATCCTAAGAACATTCCATTTAAGGTTCCCCTACACTAACACCATTACGAAATATGAGGCACTCATTGCTGGCCTCAAGCTAGTTATTACTTGGAATATCGAACACTGCGAGTCATTAGAGACTCCTAACTTATCATTAAACAAGTTAATGCTTTGAGTATAAAGTTAAAGATGAGAAGCTCATTCCATATAAGAAAATGGTCGAAACCTTGAAGGAATACTTTACAATGATCATCTTTGAGCAAAATCCAAGGTCACAAAATAGATCCGCATATACTATGGCTACGATTGGATCATTATCACACATTCCACCTCAAGAAAGTAAAATTCCTTTTGTTTAGAGCATTCTGCAAATGCCCACATATGATATGCCGAGTCATGTTTGGCATGTGAAGTTATTGGTCCATTATCCCCGTGTATGACCCTATCTTTCGATAACTATAAGATGACAATTTTCCACGGACATTACCCATTCTCAAGAGAAAGCCCTTATCCGCCGTATAACCCGTTATACCCTCTTAGGAGGCACCCCTTATCGTCATGGCTATGACAGGAATCTGCTTTGTTGTTATGATGTTACTGACTCAATCCACGCTATTAAGGAAGTACATGGTGGTATTTGTGGAGCACACACTAGCGACATGGTCTTAGCTAAAAAACTATTAAGAGTAGGCTATTATTGGCCTACCATGGAAATTAGACTACTGTAATTTTGTAAAGAAATGTGAGCTATGCCAGAAGTATGGAAACTTAATACATGCGATAATACAAGCTTTGCAACCTATTGCAATGCCTTGGCTATTTTCTAAATGGGGTCTAGATCTCATAGGGAAGTTCCATCCTTCTTCTTCAGATGGCCATACCCACATTATCATTGCCACTAAGTATTTTACTAAATGGGTAGAGGATGTGCCTCTCACTTATGTCATTGGTGTGCAAATTTCCAAATTCATCATGAACCATATCATTTTCTGTTACAGTATCCCTTTAGCCATTGTCACTAATAATGGTAAATACTTCAAGAATAAAACAGTTAAGATATTATGCCAACACTTCCATATTCAGCTCAAGTGGTCTACCCCCTATTACCCCCAAAGTAATGGACAGGATGAGGCCACCAATAAAACCCTTATACGGATTATAGAGAAAATGGATAGTAAGGACTGGCCATAATTGGCACTTACAGATACATCTCACCCTGGGCCTATCAAACCTCCATCCGCACTCCTACTTGGTGTGCCCCCATATTCACTTGTTTATGACACTGAAGCCATCATACCTCTGGAAGTGGAGTTCCCTCCCTGAGAATATCTCTTAGGGACTATCTTGATAAAGATGAGGACTATAGAGTTTCTCATTGACCGCAAGAGTTGGAACTATTAGATGAAAAGCGTATCAGTGCTAAATCACTTGAAATTCTATCAAAATAGAGTATCTAGGGGATATAAAAATGCACCATTCATCGGGAATTTGATGTAGGAGATCTAGTGCTAAAAGAAAATAAGAAGAATACCGTCAAAGAATGAGAAAAGAAAGGTAAGTTTGAGGTCACTGGCTAGTACCTTATGTGGTGGTTTCCAACTATGGATCGAAGCCTATAAAATTGCATACTCGGATGGTAAAGAGCTTCCGAGATCCTATGAACACCATGCACCTCAAGCGGTTTGTTGGCGAGGAATTTTTGGGTGGAAAAATTTGTGAATTCCTTGCCAACGCTCTAGGAATCTAAGTCCCTCTACTTAACCGGTGTAACTTCCGTGTATGCATGCGCGAGAAAGTGTGGATTTCTGTGGTGGCCTTTCGGCCGGGGATCCAACAGGGGCACTCCACTGACCCTGTGGAAAATGCTTATAGTTATTTGTAAGGGGGAAATTTGCTATGAAGGTGGGAAAGGGAGTGAGAAAAGAGGTAGGAGAACTAATGTCGCAGGTAGAAAATCAGATTCCTGCACACACTAGTTAGAAACTTCAACACATGCATTCATGAGAAGAAACAACCCTATAAATGGCAATAAGACGAGATAAGATTGTGAACTCAAAGTTTCTAAAATCTCCTCATTGAAGAGGCTACAAAATCCTTCTTGTATTGATGCTTAAACATAGATTGTACATAATGTGGGAATGGAAGAAATTTGAGAATGGAGGAAAGTAGAAGAAAATTGGCTATCTCCTTTGCTTTCTCTAAGTACAATGCACTGCAAGCTTACAAGATCAATTTCCAACCCTGTAAAATGGCATGAAAAAGCCATTAAATATCCTTCAAGAAACGGTTACAACTTCTTCTTTTTTAGCAAGAAACGGTTTACAATTTATTTTCAACCATTCGCGTCGTTGATTCTTGATTTGTAAAGAAATGCTAATGGTGAGAAAAAAACCAGACTTTTCATAATGTAACCATTACACTCATTTTGTAACTTTGAATTTGAACCGTTCATCTTGCCTTTGAAACTTTAAACTAGAGTCGTCCACGTGGGAGAAATTTATTGGAGCGGGCGTGGAGGATTCCTTTTGCATTTTGTGACTTTATAGAGATTTGGCATTTTGGAACATTTAGGCCCGCTCACCTGCTTTTAATATGGTCTAAACACGTGGCCTCACTTGAGTGGAGACACAGTTGTGGGCCACTTTTATAATTTTACCTTTTTTCAATGCGGGCTCAAAAACATAAATTGCTCTGCCGGCCCGCCCACCTGCTTTGACCTTTGATGCGGGCTTAATGTTTGACTTTCTCCCTTATAGCATGATTGGGCTGCGGGTCACTTTATGCCTTTTAGCCCTTTTTACAAAAAGGCTCAAAACCTCAAAGTTCTCTACCGACCCACTTCCCCACTTTGACTTTCCAACGGTGGGCCCAAGATTTGACTTTTTCCTTTGTGTTTGGTGGGGCTGCGGGTCACTTTATGACTTTTAGCCCTTTTTACATAAAGGCTCAAAAACACAAATTTCTCCACCAACCCACCTCCAATTAGATATGTCCATGTACCCATGGATAATGGAGCCAAAATTTGATGGGGAAGAAAACACCCATCATTCACATGTGGAAAAAATGCAGAGAAGAAGAAAACTCCACCATTTCGCACCCAATTTTCAAAATTCTTTCATGAACCAAGGAATTGAGAACAATACAAGATTCAACGATCCATGACCATAGAAAAGATGGGAAATTTCATTCAAATGGAGGCTGCAATAGAATTTTCACACGTCTAGACCGGGAAACAAAAATTGATCAAACCACACAGATTGGAGAGTTTAAACAACTTCAAAGCATGAATTTCTCTATCTTTTCAGACTTCCAACTTTACTTGAACACTTGTAGAGGGTGGGAGCACAAAATATTCAAATTTGACTTAGAAAATGAGGAGGGGATTTTGAGGGTGACAAGACGGTTCTACACTTAAGTATGACGAGAATATCAGATAAGAACTAAAAAATAGAAAAACAAAGAAAAAAAAGCAAAACATGAGAAAATTGAGAAAACAGTAAAGAAAAAGCAAGTCATCCACATGTGAAAACCACACAATTGTGGCACAGTGGGCAAGTCTTTGGGTCAAAACCGGTCTCAGACACTCAAAGAGGATTGGTCGGTCACAAGTCACTCTTGCATCAGGATGGGTAACCCTCACTGCTTTCTAGGTGTAACTTCCTTTGCTAGGTTTAGGAACCCTACCAAATCCATCTTCACCCTACCATGATCTGGCTTATTTGCTCTCATATCTACGTAAAGGATGTGCCTTTGTATATTCCCATCTAATGTTGGGGGCACCTTAACATTCCACATTTTTGTACATATGTGCATAACATTCTACCCTTTGTATATTCCAACATCACACTTGGGGCATCCATGCTTCTTTGTCCTTGTACATTGCTTTTTGGATATGACCTTAGAAAATGCAAAAAAAATTAGAAGAAAGTACACCAAAATCTAAACATTCGGAAAATCTCCCTCTAGGGACAAAGATGTGCCCACGTGACAAAAATTGTTTCAGGAAAAACCTTGAAAACAACATGAACGATAGGCTTGAAAATTTATCTTTCTAGATAACTCAAAAACATTAGAAAATATATCAATGTTGTCCCACAAAAACAAGGTAATAATTTAATTTCTTTTAGTTGGTTTGTATAGTTTTGATTGAGAATATTTTTGCGTGGTGTGGTGATTCATTTGTTTATAATAGATTGAGTCTTGTTTGATTTAATTATATGTGGCATTAGGTTCATTCGTAGCTTGTGTGCACTGTTGGGATTCATTTTTGAATTTCAATTTAGTGTATTATTAAACTTTGCTTGGGTTCATTTCGATCACATTGTTTATGTTGTTTTGTGTATATTTATGTTTTTCGCACAATCCATTTGTTATCACATATAAAAATCCTCTACTACATCATATATACAAAAATGCTAAGTATTAAATCATGCATGTATGCTAAGCTAATCATCACATATTGTATCATCAATGGGGGCAAGAGGGGTTGTGCATAATCACAAATCTATCCCCCCATGCCAATATCATCTAGTATCATCATAGGTACTAGAATATAAAATAGAAACATCCCATAAAATCCAAACCATATGATACTATCTAAGGATATATCATCAATGTAAAAAACATGAAATGTAAACATCTCTGTAAGGATAAAGTATGTCACATAAATAAGAGAAAGAACGTACATCATGATACAATCATCTACGAACATAAACCATAATCATAAAGGCATATAAAACAACAAGACACAATAATGAATCATCAAACTATATGGATACATCTATAAATGTTCATCTCAAAAATCAAGTATACATCATCGATACAATATGACATCTAAAAGGGGCATGCATAAAAACCGAGCCTTCATCAAGAGGCGTCATCAAAATAATGGTACATACATCGATCAAAATCAGCCTTCATAAGAGACATGTATACATACAATACATCTGTACAAAAAGTAAATTGAGGAAATCAACCATAACTCACACCCTCTCTGGGGCTCCCTGTGTCTATGTCCTAGGGGAAAAAGAGTGGTGGCTATGATGGGGTGGCACCGGGGTGCCACCTTGCTATCTAGGTTCTGTCAGCCGATTGATTTCAGAATGGCTATCACACTAATCTAATCGAGTGACTTGACCGCCATGACCGGGAACTGTCACACTCACACCTAGCTACTCAAAAGGTGCCACCCGCTACTCGCTAGGACTTATCTCGAAATAGGAAGTCCTATAATATAAAGCCTCGCCATTGGCCCTCATAACATCCTAAATCATGTCAAAGCATCACCAAAAATAGTGGTTTCTGAAAGGTAGCGTCTTGCTCTCCTACTAGTCGGCCTCTATCGGTATGGTCCTATCGCGTGGGCATGACAACCTCTCGATCTCTATCTGCCATAATGGTCTATACCTAGGCTTGGACCTGATCCCTCTGAATAATAAAACCCTATGCCTGGGCCTGGGCATGGTCCCTCTATGCAATAACCATCTACACATGCGTCTGTGACTAATGTAAAAGATTCAATATCTGAGCCCCCTATCCTACCAACTAGCTAATCTGGTACTGCAAGGTTGCACCATCCCCGCCTTGAGTGGCTTGTGCTCGGCCGATCCTCTTAGCTATCAAAACCTATACTTGAATGTAGGCCTGGTCCTACTATGCTTTGTAAGGGCTTGTGCACTGTGCCTTGCCTCATCTCTCTCACTAGATACACTGTGAATCGTATGACTATCACCACCTGTAACTATTGTTGAAGAGAAGCCAACTATCCACCATCGCCACCACCCTCTAGAGCATGAGGTGGCGGACCTTGCTCTAGAAGTACCTACTATAAAGGGGCATATATCCCCACTGGAATGCCTATTGGAGGTAACTCTATGTCTTGTGCCTTGGGTGCATGTCTCGCCAGGAGTTGGGGTCCCTATCTTTGAGGTTGTTGTAATGGAGGACCTGTCCCCCTCCCCTAACATGATGCTAGCCATCAAATGGATCATCATCATCACTATCATCGCCTCTATAGGCTCCACCCTCATCACCACTAGGATGCCCCACAGGGGTTCCCTCACTCCTACCTCGTAGGCCGCTCTAGGAATGGTTAGGCGGTGCGGGATTACTCCATGGTACACTGTGGGGCATACTCGACATACAACCAAAATATTTGATATTTCTCGGGGTACCACACATTGGTACCACTTATAAAAATCTAGTCAAGGCCATGCCCCTAGCTATCTATGGCCCCATATCAAAATACTCTTTGGCCCTACGAGTATACCACATATTTGACCTAGGTATGTCGTGGGTAATACCAAGCTGCCTCTAACACTGTCTACTCTATAAATCTCTTGCATATAGCTATAACGCCCATCATAAAATTCTCAATGATCAAGGTAATGAGCTCTAGGCCATCCTTTGGCCACTGGAAATGTTTATAAGGCATCCATACCATGAAAGCCTGCTATAGCTCATCCAATTCATGGCGGTAGTGGTAGAAATCTCCCATGTGAGGCCATACATGTCTCCAATCGAATTCAACCCATAGTAGAAGGCTCCTTTAGAGCCCAAACTCTTAAAACACCTAAGGGGTGACCAATAGTAATGTGGTCTCGATGCCCAAATATGCAATAATCTGGCTGGTCCTACCATCTTCTGATGATAGTAGGTGATCAAATAGAGGTCCCCGTATAAGTGTGTTAGAATGCACTGACCCCAACAGCATGTCTCCCCATCAATCAAACCTCATATCACTGTAAGGAGACCAAGTGGAAATGAAGCACCAATCTTGTTAGGGAGTAAAAATTTCTTTGATAAAGGTCATCGTGTAGAGTACCACACGATCAAGCTTTGGGTCCTCGATGCAGTGTGACAATCTAATAGTCATCCCATGACGCGGTATCGTCGGGACACCAAATAGCTCAAGGATACACCGATCAATGTCGGGTTAGTGATGAGTATACTGGATAAGCTGACCCTAGATAAGGACCCACATGATACACCATACGTCCTCCAAAGTGTAATAGTGATCTCACTAGTCGAGAGCCGAAAACACTAACTCTCACCGTGCCACCTCTCGCCTATGGCTATCTATAGGCTATGATCTAGGGTAATCTATGGCATATCGGCCATGTAGGCTAATCCTATGACATATAAAAGGATATCCAATATCCTCCTGTCATCCTCATCGAACTATGCCTCTATCGCCGCCACCGGCCATTGCCATTGCCTCTCGCGAGTATGTAGAATGGGAAGTCTCCTCTGCAAAACAAAGGGACATGTGTTAGGATCTAATTTTCTATCCACTCCTATCAAATTTTCTATCTAATTCTTCCTTCATTCATCTATTATACTAACTTTCACCTTATCCTACGAACCATCTAGTATATTTTTCATCTATACTTAGCTATTTTGGTTGTAGGAAAAATCCCCTTCTCTCCCTGGCATGTACGCCTACACTTCGATGCCTACACGCCTGTCTCGGTGCATACACCTCTTCTTTGATGCATACGTTCCCTACATAACACATACACTCCCCCTCTATTCTTCCTATTCTTCCTACCCTACCTAGAATGCATGCACCTCCAACGCGACACATATGCTCACCCTCGACATGCATGTCCTTGTTTTTCGACCCCAGCGTGACCGCCATCCCCTTTTCACGGATACGTAGGTGCGTACCTATTTTTCAACACGTATGCGTATGCATACTCATATTTCTTGGACGCATATACGTGTGTGCATCCGTCAAAATTAACACATGCGCGCACACACATACATCAAAACCTTAAAAATAACCTAAAAGGACAAAAATGCATTAAATGCAAAATTGACAAAGGAGAGATAGGGCACTCATGTAAGGTCTCGTCCATTTGGGTCCTAAAGAAACTCTCGAACGTGATCTTCTCATCTTTTTACGCTTGGTAGTCTCACCATCTCACTCCTGGGTATCAAGAGCTCTTGTGTAAATTTTTTCAAGAGCTCTTGTGCAAATGATGGTAGTCGTGATTGTTTTACCCCCTAGGTGGGTATATTAAGCGTCGTGATGCCCTTGGGGCATGTTTTCTCCATCATGATCACCCTAACCCTTCACCTACTTGCCAAAATGATTATTTTTGTATTTAAATAATTATTTTTACTAATTTTTGCATCTTTGAAGCACTTTCACTCAAGTACCACCATGTGGTCACTTCTTTGACTTGGAATGATTTACGAATATTCTAGGCAACAATTTTCCGTTAAATTTTCTATCATTTCTCTTATATTTTGCGTCATTTCTCTTATATTTTCCTTTTTCTTTTTCCCATCACGATGATTATTTTTATAAAATAATTATTGTTGCTTGTAATTCTTCTCGCCAGGAATTTGTTCTCTATCTGACACCCTTTCCTTCACCATTAGGCAGTTGCACATGCTTTTAGGAGATATTTGATCTCTTATGTAAATTCTTTTGACTGATCAAAAATTTAAAAATTATAAAACCATTAAAAAGCCAAAAATATTGTGAAAACTTTGAAAAATGGGCTAAAATTGGTAATCAACTCATTTATGGCTGAAATCTGTGTCTCTCAAATGACACTCACCTCATATCTTGCTAACATTTTCACATGTTTTAAGACAACGATGCGTGGATCACCTAACTCTACAATCATCTTACAAAGCTACAATGCTTACTTCTTACGTACTCTAGGGCATTGTTAGTTTCTGCATCTTGTATTCATCGTGCACATCACTTTTCCATTGGACCCAAGTGTCCTCCATATTTTCCCTTGCATATACAAATTTCCTGGGGCATCATTTTAAACCATTGTCATTTATTAGAACATTTGGGACTACATCTTGATAAAAAGTTATTTTTGCAACTATCTTGAACATTGTTGGTTTGAGTGTGTGTAATTGTACATATTTCCCTATCGGATGAGTTTTTGACTTCTCGTATTGCATAGCATGTTTGTATATTACATGGAGTTGTTATTTTTACAATGGGCGGTTGTTTGTATCTTGGATTTTCATGTCATTTTATACTTCCATCATATGCTTGTATTTGAATAAAGGCTGATGATGAGGATGCTAAGAAAAATGATTATTAAAAATTGTTCGCAATAGTTTGTGGATAGCTCGATATTCCTTTTTCGTGTTGTTCTCTAATCTTCTCTTCACAATCTCTATTTTTCTCTCTCATGTTATCTTTTCAATCGTTGATCGAGTTCTTCCATCACCCCATTGACACTCGAGGGGGCATCCTACCTTCACCATACTAATTTTTCTTCTACCCCTTCAATTTTTTTTCTACTTGGTTATACTTGTCTAGTTTCTTTGAAGTGATGTAGCTTACCTCACCTCAAAGAGGGGAAAATGTAGACACTGTAGTTTAATCAACGCACTATTATTCCTAATATTACACTAATTATTCTCCTCTAGACTATCAATCCATTCCATTGGATTGATTAGACCTCTCGAGAACCCTCTCAAAATCCTAATTACTCTCTAAACATGGTTAACTAGTCTTAACTTTGGTCAATCTCTTCTAAACCTAGTCAAATCTTACTTTGACTTGCTAAAGGTGATTTTTAGATTTCTTCTATTTGTCCACATGCACCCAAATATCCCACTAACCCAAATGGCAAACAATAAATAGCCCACTACCCCTATCATTTAGAAGAACATTTCCTCCCTCTAACATAAACTATAGTATTATTACTAGGATTATGAAGTTTATTTCATCTTATTGAGCTATTTGCTTTATCCTTTGCAACACATCACACACCATAGAGTAAAAGGAAGAACCATTTGCCTCAAAGCCATTAATGGTGAGATCTCATTCTCTTAAGCAAAACCGATTGCTTAGATCCTTATTAGGCTCACTTATTTAAGCTTTCAAGAATAAAGGGTAATTATATTTGTTAAGTTTGTTTGTTTGCTTCAAACTAATGTATTAAAAGTAGGAATCATTACTTATTTCTTAAGCGATGGTCCATTGATTGGTTTTTCACAAAGCTTTGGGGTTTCTTGAGTGTTCTTACCCATTCCATAGCAGATTCGCAACCTTATTTGAACACAAGATCCATGATGCTATAGATATTGGTGTGCAAAAGACAAGAGTATCAAATAAATCTAAGGGTAAAGGTGAGCATCAGGATCGGAATCAAAATCAAGAACATTATGATTGGAACGAGGGGCACTATGAAGGAGGATGTGGAAGAGGTTGAGGATACCATGGTGGATTCGAAGGTCAAGGCCATGGTGGTGGATGAGGTGAATTCCCTCATGGAACATGCTTTACATGTGGATCACCTAACCACTATAGGCATGAATGTCCTCAGAATATTACATGTTCTTTATGTGGGAAGAATCATAGCTATGAGGAATTCCCAAATCTATATGAGCATCTTAGCAAGCAACATAAATAGGAGAACAAAGGCACATGGATGGTTAGGATACAACACACTGTGGAAAATCAATGGATGCCAAAGTTGGAACTGGAACCTGAGGTATTACTGTAAAGATCACTACACACGCTAAAGCTACGTGTGCTAGAGAGGTGTTACCATAGAATCCTATCATCATTAAGGAGGATGTTTTGCATACAAGATACCCAAATCCTGCGCACTAGAAGGATGTTTATAAGGAGACAATGGAGGTACTCAGAGACCTTCAAGGGAAAACACAAAGTGTTTAAAGGAGAAATTATGGAAGATGGAACTAAGGAAGGAAACAGAGATGGTCCATTTAAATATTGATGACTTGAAGGAGGTATGCTAGAATGTTGTGCTAGGAGAATATTATTCCATTACTAGGGAGTTGGCTAAAGGGAAACACTCCACGCATGAATACTGAGAATGGGCGTTAGATCCTACATGTAAATCTTCCCCCATAGCTTATACTATGATAAGGAAATCACTCTGAATGTTGTTATCAACGGATGGCTCTTGAGTAATATATTGATTGACACATGTGTGGAAGTAAATGTGCTTACTTTAGATGCATGGGTATAGATGGGGAGACCTACATTGTAGCCATATTCTAATGTATTATTTATGGCTAATCGAACTAAGGCCACTCCTATCGGAGTTTTAAAAGATGCATCCATTACTATACAAGGGCCAAGTTCACTGGGGATTTTGAGGTTTTAGTGCTTACAAAAGCAGATAGTTTCCCAACTCTTCTTGGATGCCCTTGGTGTTACGCAAATAATGCTGATCTTCAGTTCAACAAGGGATATATCAATTTTGAGAACAA
Organism: Taxus wallichiana var. yunnanensis; assembly: GCA_018340775.1. Lineage (NCBI taxonomy): Eukaryota > Viridiplantae > Streptophyta > Pinopsida > Cupressales > Taxaceae > Taxus > Taxus wallichiana. The sequence continues at coordinate 373,539,977 of CM031235.1, forward strand.
GGAGGAAAGAGTTATTATCCCTTTAATAGATGGAAAATCTGCGCCCTATGTTGAGCCTTTGAGTGAGGAAGATCTGAATAGGATTTATGTATGCGCCATTCGGGACCTAGAAGTACTCAAGCCATCTAAAGAAGGAATCCTTCAGTGGGAAGATGCACAATCTATTAGTGATACTACAAGTATTGCTTGTGATAATTGGGCTCATGGTACTTATGAGATGGTTGGGTATGAAGTAAGGAACACATTTTGGAGGAAGAACAAACCTCATTGCGTTAGGAGGATAGGTAAAAAATTTGTACCTTGGTACACTAGGGAAGGAGACCATATGGTATTCCTACGCACCATGGAGGAACAATGGATAGACTAGTTAGAAAGAAGAAGGATGTTAGCATATACCCTACGTGGGACAAAAATGTGTTGGTGGGTGGTTCATAGGGATAATCTTGTAAAATGGAATGAATTTAGGATTGCTCTTACAACTCGGTTTTCAGGAGCAATGCACCAACTCAAATATGCACATATCATGGTAATCAACCTGTTCAACACCACATTTAGAAGTGTGAGAGGTTCTGGATAGAGGGGTAGGAAGATTTACCACCTTCGCTATGGGTGCACAAACTTTATTTAACTTTATAAGACTATGCAAGTGCTTGGTATGTATATGCAGAGCTACATAGAGAAACTGGGAATTGACAAGATTTGGTTACAGGAATGGTCTAGACTTTTGACTACTTCTCTACTAAACCTCCAGTAGAAGAGGCATTAAGGGTTATAAAGCATTTCACTATGGGAGACAGTGTAAAGGTGGAAGAATTTATTCTAGAGTTATATGATGAGGATGACTCAGGAGCACACTTTGATGAAGAAACAAAGATAGATGAGACACCACTTAAGCATGCTTGTTCAGAGAAAGAAAAAGGAAAGATGGTCTACATAGTGGATGATGAAGAAGTAGAAGAATTGGATATAGATCATTCAATAGGTATGCATGAGGTCTTAGATAGTGTAGATAACAACGCACGTGCCTATCATGAACCTATGAGGACCAAGAAAGTGAATATTGGTACAAATGTTGAACCTAAAGAGGTAATAATTGGAGATTATTGGTATGAATCTGAAGTAGCAAAAATAGTGGAGTTGCTCCATGATTTTCAAGACTTATTTCCTAGGGGCTACCATGAATTAAAAGGAGTGCATGAATCATTAGGATAAATGAAGATAAAGCTTAAGGAAGGTGTGCACCCGATCAGAAGAGACCCTACAGGATGAACCCTAACTTGCGCGTAAAGGTCAAAGAAGAAATTGACAAAATGTTAAAGTCTAGAATCATCAAGCCCCTGGAAGAATCAAAGTGGGTTAGCCCCATGGTTATCAGTATAAATAAATATGGTTGGATTAGGATTTGTGTGGATTACAGAGAATTGAATGCTGCATGTGTGATTGATCCATTTCCTACACCTTTCACAGAGGAGATATTAGAAGGCATTGTAGGGTGTGAGATCTATTCTTTTACAAATGGATTCTCTGGGTATCATTAGGTCTAGATTGTATAAGAGGATCAAGAAAAACAACTTTCACCACTGAATGGGGAAGTTTTGCATATACTTTGATGCCCTTTGGTCTGAAAAACATGCATCTTTGTATTTTCACGAATAGTTGTTCAAGCATTCCATGATTTTATTCATATTTTCTTGCAAGTTTACTTGGATGATTAGATGGTGTATGGGCTTGTTAAGGATCATTGTGAAAATTTGCACTTAATTTTTGAAATATGTAGATAATTAAACATCTCTTTGAACATCAAAAAGTGCGTGTTTGCTACACCTTTTGGCACTTTGCTAGGGCATATCATCTGCAAGGAAGGTTTGTTAGTATATCCAACTAAGGTTTGATTATTGTCACCTAAAAAAACCTACCAGTTAGAGTGAGGTGCATGTATTTTTGGGTCACACTGGGTATTATAGAAAATTTATCTAAGGATATGCTAAGGTTGCCACACCGTTGGAGGAGTTAATAAAAGGAAAAGGGACATTTTATTGGGGAGAAACATAGTAGTGCACATTTGAGTTACTAAAAGAGAGACTTGCTGCAACACCTAATCTATGCTTTCCCACACGGGACCAACTGTTTCATGTACATGTGGACACCTCTAGCATGACCATTGGCGCAATGTTAGCTCAACCTACAAAAGGTATTATAGATAATCCTATCTATTTTTCTAGTAAAGAGTTGACTCATGCGAGAGAAAAATTATATAACGATAGAGCGAGAAGCCTTTTCCATGATCTATACACTACATAAATTCTAGACAATACCTTTTAGCAACACCTTTCGTATTTTACACCAATCACATGACATTGAAATACTTGGTAAACAAGCCCATTTTACAGGGGTGCATATGTCGATTGGTGATTTTATTCCAATAATTTGATTTCACAGTTGTGGTAAAACTAGGTAAAAAGTAATTCTGGCCCCAACCATTTATCACGAATTCAGTTAGGGGAGGACATGTAGACAATTGAAGATACAATGCCAAATGCATAGTTATACAGGTTACAACGTGCACCTTTAGAATTGAAGGATATTCCTATCTTTTTCGGAACAAGTGTGGCATGAGAAGGAATGAAATCCTTGGAGAAGAAACAACTTGTAATTCACACGGATCCTTTTATGTTGATTAGTGGTGACCTATACAAGTTAGGCCGAGATGAAGTATTGTGCCGGTGTGTACTAGAGAAAGAGCGCACGAACATCATGGAAGAGGATCATGGTGGTATTGTAGGTGGGCACTATGCGGACGATGCCACTACACACTTTGTATTATGGTGGGAGACCCTCTACAAGGATTGTAAAGCATATTATAAGGCGTGTGATCACTGTCAACACGTTGGTAAACCTGGGTAAAGAGATGAAATGCCTTTAAGACCTATTCCTAGTGCAGAGCCATTTGAGAAATGGGATATAGACTTTGTGGGTCCTATTTCACCAGCCACGCGTAGAACTAGATCACGCTACATCATCACTTACATAGATTATCTTACAAGGTGGGTAGAAGTAACACCTACCAAGGATTATACAATAGCTATAATGGCCAGGTTCTTATGGGAAAATGTTCTTACAAGATATGGATGCCCATTGAGTTTGACCAGTGATAGGGGCACACAATTTTTGAATGAGACAATCAGAATTCTATTGGATGAGTTCATGATTGCACACCATAATACTACACCATATCATCCTTAGGAAAATGGGACTGTTGAAGCTTTTAACAAGATTTTGAGCTAGACATTGACAAAAATTTGTGATGTTGGAAGGAAATATTGGGATGATAAAGTTTCTACCATGCTTTGGGCATATAGAATAACATACAAGTAGTTGAACAAGGCCACACCCTTTTAGTTGGTGTTTGGCACAGAAGCAGTTCTTCTAATGGAATTCATGTTACCTTCTTTGTGTATTATGCACACTAGAGGTGTAGCTGATGAGAAAGCATTGGAAGAAAGGATTGTAAAATTGATACAATTAGATGAGAGAAGAGCCATAACACGTTGGAGCCAGAAATAGGAAAAGGCCAGGAAGAAGGCATGGTATGAAAGACACATCAGGGACAAAAATCTTGAGATAGGATAAATGGTGCTTCTTTATGACTCTAAGTTTCTGCACCATCCAGGAAAGCTTAAAGTACATTGGTTGGGACCGTATATCATCACTCATATACTTGAATTAGGTGCTTATCCGTTAGAGACACTTAATGGAATACGGTTACCCATTTACTTTAATGGGAGTAGGTGAGCCCTACTATAAATAAGTCTTCTTGGTATTTTTAATAAGGCAGTGTTGCCATTTAGACTAGGTTTTCATTTCTATATTTCCTTTTTTTGTCTCCATGATTTTTCAATTTAGTTGGTGTTTTGTGTAATAAGTGCGTTTATGTTTGGAAGCTAATTACCATTTGAAGTATTTTTATGCACAAAGGACTACACATACCATTGGTGTGGGGTGGTTATTGTTTACATTTGGGTACATATAAAGGAAAAAAATTGTTATAGGTCTTTATTCAAGTTTGGAGAGGAGTTTTGAGAAGAGGATTTCTTTAAAAATGATAACCATAGATGGAGATAGACGAGGGAACAATATAACACAAGGTAAGCAACGACTGTGGAGACTACAGGGGAAGGCACAATGGTGAGGTACTCGGGGGCATAGAAGCACGCTAAAGAGAAGTCTGTGGAAAAAATGGTGGGAAGGCATCTTTGAGAGGTTATAGCTAGGGCATGGAATGGTTTCACGAGGAAGGGCCTCAATGGTTAGAAATATTTCAATTTACAAAGCCTTGCTCCAGAATTTATAGGAAGAGCTGAAGAAAGAAGACCAGGCATTAAACATTTGTGCAACTCCATAATCAATAATCGAATAAGAACCATATTAGAGGATAATGAAGTTTTGAAAGAAATGAAGGAAGAGACTTTAGGATGCACAAAGAGATTTCTGTTAGTGAAGCAAAAGTGTGAAGACCTTGCAACAACATAACAACTGCATAAGGAAAGGCTGGATGAGCTTGGAAAGCTCATAACACAAAAGATGGATCTTCTAGAGGGACGAATGTTTTGCTATGGAAATTTTTTTCATAGTATTGCAAAATGAAAAGGGAGAGATGACCCAGGATGAGTTGGAGGGCATTGCTATAGATGTCCCAGAGAAGACCAAGAATGTGCTAGATGATTGACAAGATTTAGAAGCTAAAATTAAGGAAGAATATCTAGAGTTAATTCTCTGGTGGAAGAGGAGGGTACTGGAGAGTAAAATATATTCTTTATACAACAATTCATTCTTTATATTCTTCCATTCTTATTCTTTAAGGCATCATGAGGAAAATATTTCTGGGGCAACAGTGCAGTTTAGTGTGGGGTAATGGTTAGTAGAAAAAGTATGACACTAAGGAGAAGGCACACAAAAGATTCACACGTGGTAGCAAGGTAGATTTGAAGGCGTGGAAGGATATGAAAAGAAGCACACACAAAAGACAGATTGAATTGGGACTTAGCCATTTTCATGGTTATGGGCTATTTTTGGAGATAGTGTATGGAGCACACAATAAGATGGAGACTTGCACGACACACAAATGCTATTTTGGGAAGAGCATCTACTAAATTGCCATGCATGAGTTCAAATTAATAATAGAATTACTACTACCAGTTAACTGTAAGAGATCTATTATTAGCACACTTGCATGTGTGCATGTTATTGTAAAGGTGCATGATTATTTTCAGCATGTGACCTATTTTTGTAAGTGCGTAAGTGGTGAAGGGCAAGTCCCCACCCTTATAAATATGTAGTAATCTATGTAGATTAGGAGAGAGTGTTGTGTATGAGCTATTGTGGAGTTATGTTGCCAGATCTGATGCGTGCATAAACTTATGATACTACTTATTGTAAGAAGCTTATGTGTTTATTGTGTTTTAATATAATGGAGTGTGTTGGGTGAATAATGGTGTTAAACATGACTGAAACTAGTTCTTACATGGTTGAATTCATTATATCTATCACTTAATTCATTATTCTTTTAGATCTAGATCTAGAATATGCTCTGTGGAATATTTATGTTGTTTGTGGATATGAATACATTACATCTTCATCATGTTTGCATCTTGTATAAGCAACTCTAAGGAGGGGCCTAATACCTTTGTATGCTTTGGGTGAGTGCTCAACTCAGGTTGGGTGATGTGCGGTGCACTGGGTTGTTCGTGGTAAAGTATAGGTTACATCACCCACATACCAACTACCAATCCCTTAGAAGGTGTTTTTCAATGTCTCACTCTGGGGGAGTACCACTGTACAACATCGACACATTCCTTACTCCTCAAGAGTATGGTAACCTTCACCAACATCCCCGCTATGATCACCATATAGGCAAGGTTTTCCCTTATGGTCCTCCCCACCTTCACACAAACTTAATGTATGGGGGACTTGATACTTCTACCTACTCGCCCGAGCCACCTTCCCAAACGCGACCATTTTCATTTGACCTTCAATATCTCACCAACCACCACTTTTCCCACACCTTCCTCCATCATTGTGTATGGAAGGGTTTTGGCTTTGGTTTTTATGAACAAGGCCGCCATACTGTCATCCCGTGCACCACACGTAAACATAAAGACTAAAGTGGTATTGGATTTTCGAACCATCTTCCAAGAAGGCTGTGTTGAACTCATTGAGGACAATAATTCTCATTCACCCCATTTACCAACTTCACCACCTTCACCTACGGAGTCTATGGATCTAGAATCCATTCCTCCTAATTTTTTTTTCATGAACACCATTTCCTTGGGACCTATCCTATCAATGAGATGGTGAGGCTCCTTCTTCCCTTCCCTTCATGTAGCCTGACATGATCAATGATGATACACCTTCTATTAACGTCATTTAATATCGGGATGATGAGTCTATTCTTACTTACCTTGGTTGGGAAGATTCTTATATTCACTAGTCATTACCATATGACACCCAAACCATGTTAAACAAATCGATCATTGAAATCAATATCCACACGCATTTACGACGACCCGCACATTTTAAAGATAGGTCAATCTTTAAATGTTGCTAAGTAGGAATCTTTTATCTCATTCCTCCGAGACTATTGCAATTTTTTTCTTGGTCCTACACATATATGCCTCGGTATTGACCAAAACATTGTGGTCATAATATTGTAACTATTCTTAAAGCCAAACCTCGTGTAAAATAGAAGATGTGGAAAATTCATCCTTGCATTGTCCTTCTTGTCAAAGAAGAACTCTAACTCCTTCTTTCGGTTTCCTTCATCTTACCCATTTATTATCCCCAATGGATCTCTAACATCGTTCTGTCACAAAAAGTGATATACCCTAAAGATGAATTTCCTCTACCTAGTATGGACCAACTAGTGATCTCATCACCGACCATGAGATGCTATCCCTCATGGATGGTTTCTCAGGTTATAACCAAATATTAGTTGCCTCATAAGATCAACACAAAACCCCCTTCATCACTCCTTTTAGGACCTTTTACTATCATGTCATGCCTTTTGGCCTTAAAAACACTGGTGCCACATATCAGTTGGCTATAAATTATATCTTTTATGACATTATGCATCGCATATTGGAAGATTACGTTGATGATATTATTTCCAAATCCAAACATCGGGCCGAACACCTTACCATCCTTAAGGTTATCTTTGATTGTCTCATCAAGTATTGTATTCACCTTCAACCTAAGAAGTTTGTCTTCACTGTTCTCTCTGGTAAGCTCCTTGGTTTTATTGTTTCTTTGCATGGCATAGAAGTTGATCCGCTAAAATCAAGGCTATTCTCGAAATGCCTCCACCTACTAAAATTCATCAACTGCGTAGTTTGCAAGGAAAGTTGTAATCTATTCATCATTTTATTTTGTAACTTTTTGACCACTGCCACCCATTTCATCATCTCCTAAAAAAAGATGTCTCCTTCAAATGGGATGATGAATGCCACAAAACCTTTGAAGCCTTAAAACAATACCTCCTTCAACCACATGCGTTGATTCCCCTAAGGATGACCAACCATTTTACCTTTACATTTTTGTTACTGATCATTCCTTGGGTGCCACACTCACTCATCGCGACAAGCAACATAGGGAGCAATCAGTTTATTATATAATTTGTACCATTTTGGACTATGAAACTAGATAAACTCATGCTGATTTTTTTGCTTAGCCTTAGTTTTTGTCACCATTAAACTATGCCATTACCTAATTAACCACAAAAACCTTTGTTATCACCAATACGTGCCGCTTACATTACATGTACGCCAAGCCCTACCAACATCAACATGCTACGCATTGGCTTATGCTTTTTGCAGACCTAGACCTTGAATTCACTCATCAAAAATTATTCAAAGGAAAAACCATCAGCGACCAATTGATAGATGCACCCCTCTCTAGAAATAAATCTTCTAACTTTGATTTCCCAGATGAAGCCATCGTTACCCTCTCTTTATAAAATACGTTTACTCGAAGACCTTATTCTTCAACGGTTCCAAATGTAGGCGTGGGGGTGGTATAGGTGTTATCCTCATTCCTCTTGACGGTGAGCCTATGCCATTATCTTTCAAACTAGATTTTGATTGTACTAACAATATCGCTGAATATGGAGCACTCATATTAGGCATTCAAACCACCATCACCTTATACATTAAATCAATAAATATCTTTGGAGACTCTCAATTGGTTATAAACTAAGTGAATGGTATATATCGATTGTCGTAACAAGATCGCACAAGTATAAACATCATGTTGACATACTTTTGACTAGCGCATATCGTTATGAACTTTAAACCACCTTGCATTCCACTAATAAATTTGTGGACACCATGGCTTGCCTTGCTTCTCAAATCCCCGCTTCACCCTCTGACTCAAAAATCTTTGTCATAGTATAAAGGCTGCAATCACCTTCCTATCTATTTTGAGACGTCAACCTTGTTAGAACCATTGAAATTGACCCACGTGACATTTGGTATAAATAGTTTGTGGACTACATTTCCTTTTCAATTCTGCCTCCAGATCTTACTCATAATGGACAACGAGCCTTTCTCAAAAGTGTCTCTCACTATGTCATCATGGGTGGTCTTCTTTATAAACGTGGATTTGACGGTATCCTCTTACGATGCCTTACAAGTTCTAAAGTTCCCTACACCATCAAGGAAGTTCACAATGGAATTTGTGGAGGTCACTTCAGTGGTTTAGCTGTCGCTAAATACATTCTCTCCAGGGCTATTATTGGCCAACCTTAAACCGTGATTTTTGTGATTATGTCAAATGTTGTGTGAAGTTCTAGCAACATGCTAATCTTCATCACACACCTATTCATGCCTTACAAGTCGCACGAGACCTTTGGCCTTTCTCTCAATGGGGTTTGGATCTTGTCGGAGAGATCAATCCTCATTCTTCCCAACGTCATCAATGGATTATTACCACTACTGAATAATACACTAAATGGGTAGAATCCATACCTCTTATTTCTACAAAATTTAAGAAAATATGTGAATTCATCAACCATCACATCATTTGTCGCTTTGGTGTTCCTCACCGTCTCATCACTGATAATGGAAAATAGTTCAAAAATAAAACCCTACAAAAACTTTGTGATGCCTTCGGCATTCAACTTAGTTTTTCTTCACCTTACTACCCTCAAACAAATGGCCAAGTAGAATCAACCAAAAAAACCTTAAACAAAATTCTTATGAAAGTAGTTGATGATACTGGAAAGGATTGGCATACACACATTCCTTTTTCCTTATGGGCTTATTACACTAGTATTCATACCTCAACTACTGCCACGCCTTTCTCTCTGGTTTACAATGCAGAGGCTATTCTACCTCTTGAAGTCTAGATTCGTCTCTTCGTATCTAACTCAAAGAGATGCTCAATGATGATGACTTTTGCAAGACCATTTGGCACAACTCGAGTTATTAGATGAATGCCATATCAATGCTCTTGATCACCTCCAAATCTACCAAAAACGTATCAAACATGCCTGATAAACATGTCCATGAATGAACCTTCCAAGTTGGCGACCTCATCCTGAAGGAAAATCAACATGTAACAAAAGAGGAGAAAAGTAAATGGGGCAAATTTGCTCCTAATTGGCTTGGACCCTATATCGTTACTCATACCTATGGATCAGGTGCTTATTGTTTATCTTCACTTGAAGGTAAACCTGAACTTGAGCCCCTCAATGCCTTACATCTTTAACCATTATATTATTGAATCAAGTCCTATATCACATTCTGTCTAGTTAAAATGCTCATCCCTTGAGCACCATTCACCTTCCATTTTACCTATTTTAAGGATCAACGACTAAACAAGAATCATGTGATTACCTGTCACTTTTCATCCTTATCTTCAATATGAGTACCACGACTCTACTCATGACATGATTCTCATGGATAATTTTCATCTTTTTCAAGATGGAATCCCATGGTCATTCATTACTTAAACCCTCTCTTTCATAGTTAACCTCTGTGTGCTATGGTTTTGTCTTCAACACAAGAGCCTATCTTTCTCTATAATCTTGTCCATGACCTAAAAGTACCAACGAATAAACAATAATCATGTGATTACCCGTCACTTTTTAGCCTTATCTTCAATATGAGTACCATGACTCTACTCATGGCATGATTCTCATGGATACTTTTCATCTTTTAAAGATGGAATCCCATGGTCGTTCATCACTTAAACCCTCTCTTTCATAGTTAACCTCTGTGTGTTATGGTTTTGTCTTCAACACAAGAGCCTATCATTCTCTATAGTCTTTTCCATGACCTAAAAGTCCAAAAGCAAAACAATTTCAAAAGTAACTTGGGATTTAACTCCTTAAGTAAAACTTCTAGCAAAAAGATGTCTCCCTCAAAAAGGAAATCTAATCTTTCTATCTTGCTACTATAAGTAGACTGCTCCCTCGAAGGACAACTATACAAAGCTAGCCATACTATACATAGTCTATCATCAAAAGAAGACTATTCTTGTAAAAAATAAAATAAAATATTTTGAAGCTTCCTACATCGATCAACTTCACAAAGACCTCAAGGAGATAATCTACTCATCCCATATAGATTTCCCACATTGATCAATCTATAAAAACAAAAGCAAAAAGAAAAAGATAACTTTTTTGTCATGGACTTGCCTATTTTGATCTTGAGTCTCTTGCCAAATAGTCATGTTATCTCACACTAGGTTACGCTAAAAACCAAATTGTTTTCACCTCATCACCTTTTCACCCTAAATTCTTGCCCATTCGGGGTGTGCCACAAATGCGACATTTCGTGATCATGTGAATTTATTCAACCTTAGTGTTTCACTTGATTCTTAGACGCTTTCTTTGAAAATGATGAAACAGATAGGGTAACAGGCGTAGGAGGAATACTTGTTAAAATGATGGTTGATAGGTTGTTATGCATGTGTTGACTCCTTGATCCACAACTGATCATGAGAGCTTCCTTTTGGCTGGGAGGAACTACCTGAAATGGAACACAAGACCACCAAATAAAAGTTAAACAATATGTGTAGTGAACTACCTAGTGTGTGCTAGATCCGGGAAGTGTGATACTTCCTAGATGGCTATCAGTCCATTGTTTAAAACAATTTAATGCTGGTAATGAAGTAAATCCTATTGTAATTAAAATGATTTAGGCATCTCATTTAAAACACAATAAGAAAGATCTAATCTAACAGGCTAGGTTAAAATAAGATCCGAAGGTCAAGTAACTGGTTCGGGGTCTCTACAGGTCTAACATAGGTTTTAGGTAGGTCACATGTGATTAAGGATGATGTGATAATAGGTAGGTAGGTTATTGTTCTAGGTTGTATTGGTAAATACAGAGACCGATGCCGGTTAAGGGTGACCGAGCGCGGTTGGGGTGAACCGGTGCGGTTCTTATGAAAACTGGGAATGCCAGAATGAGCTTTAGATCTCCCTTATGATTACACAAAGGACTAGGCTGGTCAAAATGAGGTATTAAGTTGTTTGGATGGGATTTTGTGAGGTTTTAATGGGGATATGGAGGGTGAGTATTGAAGGAGGTCAATGGGTGGCTAGGAGAAAAAGGATGAAGATAAAATAATTAAATGAATGAACTAGAGGAGTAAAATGTTCTACTTACTTGAAATTTGGTTTTGGGCACTGTGAGTGATGAATGAAGGTCTTTGGTAAGAGGTTGAATTCTGTTGAGGATCACCAAAGGTTGAAAAGGTCTGCATGGGCTACATGCGCATTCCTTTTGTCTAGTTGGATCAAATTTGTCTTTGGGTGGTTCTTTGGATGAATCTTGGATGTCTCCGAAAGAGAAAATACTTGATCTCCTTCCTTACATGTGTGTTCTCCCGGAAACTTATTCCCAAAAGATGTGTTATCTCTCGGGAATCCGCCAAAATTTTTGCCAACCTTGAAAATAAGGTTTTTTTGGGGATTAAGGTGACCGACGACAGTGTAGCTTAACCGAAGTGGTTAAGGGTAACTAGCGTCGGTTAGGGAGGCGGGATTTCCTAGGTTTACTAAACTAGGAAGATCCCCTTGATTCTCTAGGATCTCATGTCGTTAAGTGTAGATTAAACTGGAAGCTTCTTGTAAGTATGTGGGAGTGTGGTTAGAGGGAATGTATGCATTGATTTTTAGGGTTTGGGTAAGACTTAGTTAGTTATGGAAAATTACTAAGAATAGGTCTTAGGGTGTGGTGGCTTGATGAGGTGTCTAGGTGAGATGGATGTGAGGGAATTATCTAAATTAAGATATTTAAATAATAAATATGGTGAGGATAATGAATTAATTTAATTAAATTAATATTAGTGGGGTGAATGGGGCCATGGCTAGGTGGATGTGTTCAAGGTATTTATGTGTGAGGGACCAAGGGGAGTGTGACCCAATTTTAGTGTCTACACTTAGAAAAATCAATTATGCAACGCCTTTCGGTCTTATGTTCATAAGTCAATCTTTGGTATGATAGACTCATTATGATTCTTATCAATTAGGAGACTCTTTTTACCACCTCTTACCATACACATTCTTCATTACTTGTTGATTCTCCTATATAGGACTAGCCCATCGACACCTACATTTTAAGGATTCCCATTTCACAAAAATCACCCATGCCTCAATAACCTAAACTCAACTAGGCCTTCGACACCTATATTCAACCATACCTAATGACCTAAACATAACTATGTCTAACTAACCTATACTCAATCATGCCTACGACCTACCAACCCATCTTTCTATCTCATCATATTCTTCCCTAGATTATGGGATAACTACATCAACCCGAGGCCCATTTTTGTTGGGGCTATGTACGCAACACTCTGAGGGCATGGGGTCCTTAGAGTTTAGCTCAACCACTATTTACCCTAACCAATTTTCCCACTTTTGTATTCACATGCTACTTTAGTTTTCCATTTTACACAAAGCGGGAAATTAAGTATCTCAAAACATACATACCCACCATTTTATCACATCGTTAAAACATCCAATCAATCATTTCATATTTCCATGACATCAAATATTTGGAAATTTACACCATAACATACATATACATCATCATTTATTTTCCATACTACCAATAACTTGGAAATTAAATCAAACCCAAAAACATGACCAAACCATGCCTATAGCCTACTCCATCATGCCTACATGACTCCACCATGCATAACTCACTAGACTCCACCATGCATAACTCACCTAGACTCCACCATGCCTAACTCACCTAGACTCCACCATGCCTAACTCACCTTGACTCCATCATGCCTACATGACCTTGACTCAATCATGCCTAATTCACCTAGTTTCCATCAATACACAATAATAATGGAAATTAAAACCAAATACATCATTAATACATAAACATTATTAACTATATATAAATGAGAAAGTCGTGTATCAATACATATATACACAAATACAAATAAATACAAGTATCTCAAATCACTCAGATACAACCTCACTATCTTTGGCACACAAGCCGATATAAAACTCAAAATCACAACTCTCATATACAACCTCACTATCTTAGGCACGTGCAGACCGATATATATATTGAAAATAAAAACAACGATCATCTTTGGTAATTAAACATCACCCCTCTTGATATTCTTTGGGCCATGGTATCACCGATCTCCTCTTCCCGCACACTGCTCCGCCACCTTGTCAACATCTCTCCACCCTCCATGGGTCTCGGCCTAATCTCCTCTTGGTCCTCACCTAGTCTTAGCCTTCATAAACTAGTCACCTCGCCCGACCCTATTGCTGGTCTTGCCGACCCCCTTTTCTCTCTCGAGCTATGAGTGCGGGATCTAGTCCTCTCACTCGTTGCTTGTTGGGCTCTGTACTCAGCATATGAAGGGACATATATAGCCATAGTCGTTAAGTGATCTTAATAATAACAAGCCTCGTTCAAGGCATCCCTAAACCTTGCCATCATCACCATCTGAGTTGGTGCCATAGGTATCACTGAAACCTGTAAATAAATTCACTTAGCCTAGAATTTACGAGATAACACCCTAGTCATGTTGGCACATCACTCAGCCTTGATTGAGCACTCACCTAAAGTGCAAGGTACCAAGTTCCTCTTTAGGGTTCTTTTTAGTACGGGATGTTAGCAAGATGAAGGAAGAAACATATAGATTCATAACTAATCCATCATTCTATAATGCATGCTATGCTCATATATATGAAAGAACACACTTAAACAAGTAATCATGATTGCATTAATAACATGCACTATGCAACTATACATAGAATGACACATAGATTCAGCCAATATCTTCCATTTATTAAATAAATACAGAATATCCTTACATTAATGTCAGTCTATACCAATGCATGTGTGGATCTGATACAATAATTCAATCATATGTGTATATCTCTTTACCACATACATACACACACTCTATATATTCTTTGTTACACTTACTTACTATGTACCTAACATCATATATATAGGGTGGGGACTTTCCCTTCATCGCTTATCTATTCCAGAAATAGGCCGCATGCTATTGATAGCCACACACTATTTTTAGGCATAGCCACACATGCAAGTGTGCTATCTATAGACCTCTTGCAGTTAATTGAAGTGTCAATTCTATTCTTAGCTCATCTCCATGCAAAAATTCTTTGATCCACTTCTCCAAAGATAGACAATGCATGGCGCGCATGTCTCTACATTGTTGGTGTGTTTCGCACACCATCTTCTAAAAATAGGTCTTCATGCACAAAATTAGCTAAGTCTTGAAAGCTGAACTTGCCTTTTGTGTGTGGGTCCTTCCGTCCTTACGTGCACTTGATACTAGCCTTCTCTCTCTTGTAGAATCCTTGTGTGTTCTCGAACAAGTATTATCTCGATCAACATTACCCCACACTAATCTCATTATTGTCCCGATAATGGGTATCTCTAAAAATTAAAGTAAAGAATAGAATAATGAAAAGAACAAGAATGAAATAATTTAGACAAATAAATAATTTCTATTAGACAGCCTCCTCTATATCACTTTAAAGTATCAACTTTGGATACTCCTTTATTTCGGCCTCACAAAGCTGCCATTCGGTGAGTGCTTGTTCCACTTTTTCGGGGATGTCCACAAAGAATGGATTCCAACTCATCCCTCACAATCTCTCCTTTTTCATTCCACGTAACTAACACATCATGGACATTGATGTCATTTCTCCTTCTAAAAGATCCATCTTTTGCGCAACTAGCTTCCTAACTTCTTCCGGTCGAGTCTTGTCTTCACGCCGTGGGGCCTTGCGCTTCTGTTTAACCATTGAAAATATTTTTGCGCGGCCCAATGTCTCATCCTTCATCACTTTCTGGACCTCATTGTTTTCTTCTAGGGTCTTTATGTTGATAAGCACTTCTGGAGATGTGCATATGTTTAAAGCTTGGTCTGCTTTCTTCAATACTTCCTGTAATGCTTGCAACAACCCTTCATAAGATGTAATCTTTCACATCACCGAGGCTTTCTCTGTTTGGCATCTTACTCTGAGCTTCTTGGCTATGGAATGCGTAGAGGTTCATCTTCAAATACCAAGTCCACTATCGCTGAAGGAAACGTCTGTGGTACCTTGGCCTTCAAGTGTGGCCTTGCTCTAATGAAATTGTCCCCAATCTCCTTTGTGATGCTGATAAATACTTCATTTTTATTCTGTGTGAAGTCCCTCTCCTACGTTATGCATGCTATCTCTACATCCTTTGTCTCAAGCTCCTCACACAGTGCTCTAATCATTGCATCTTTGTCCATATTTCTTCGAGCCACCTCAGCAGAAACCTTCACCAATGCATTGCTAACTTGCTCATCTGACATCACAGAGGCTTTATTGTCATGTGTTTAGCTTGGGGTTCCTTCTTTAGTCATCTTGAAATGCATGACTCTTTACACACATCAAATTCAGGCTCATCCATGTGGGTGTGCATTGACCATGATAGTTGTTTTCGAGTGCGCACAGTTGCCATATCCTCATCCATTAGCTCCCATCCGAATAAATCCTTTTGTGCTATCATGCTCTGGAAGTGGGCATGGATAATTTTACTGCATCCTCTACATACCCCATGGCTGGTGGAATGTTTTCTCCACTTGTTCTTCTAGACCGTTGCTGCTTAGGAACTTTAGCTTCCAAATTTGGGACTTATGTCTTTATGTCTTGAACATTCTCTATAGATATCTCTTCTAGTCTCTTCTCTTCCTCTTCTCTTTACTTTGATCCCTCACCCTATTCTTCTATGTTCTCTGGAAGTGTAGGAGAATCAGGCGCACTTTCTTCGACTCTTTCACCTCCTCATTTAACTTTAGTTTCCTCCTTGCATGGTTGCCTCTTTCTCGTGGAAAGAGTCTAGGTGATCTGTGCATCATGGTTGGTGTAACACCTTGGGTCCTAGTTCTCACGAAACACCTTCTTAATCTCGTGCTCCCCTTTGATTGCATTCAAGTCCTCATCATGCCCTCTTGTGTCCGAGGTGGTGTAATTACACGCCGATTTAGTGTTGTAGGTCGTTGGCCACAACATAGGCACATGATTGGGGCCTTACATGCTAAGATATAGGCACCGGGGAGAGGGCACCACCACGAGCACTAGGGACAGGTCCCAATTCACGGGAAGGAGCGAGATAGGGTCTGTATGATAGGTACGAGGCTGAGACCTATATGGCCACCACAGACCGTGCCTATATCAAGGTTACGGGATGGATGCCGTACTACCAAGATTGGCTTATGGTGGCGGGATAGAATTTCTACCAAGATGGAGGCCAGGCATGGCCTGAGTGAGAGGATAGAATTTCACTCACAATGTAGAGAGCACATGGGGCCATCGAGCTCTAAGGGATCATGGAGGCCACGAGTGAGAGGACTAGATCTCACACTGGGGAGATGTTGAGTCACGAGATTGGGGTCGAGGAGGTAGAGGGTGTATGTGACATGTGTTCGAAATATGATGGATGTATTGTAGTCATTTTTTTGATATATATTTTGATGTATGAGATTTTTGTATATTTTGAGCATATACCAGCCTGCGTGCCAAAGATATTTTGTATTGGTTTATTATTTTATTGTATATGAGACTAGCCTACGTGCCGATGAAATTTTTTATCGAGTATCAACCTATGTGCCAATGATTTTCTTGAGATAGACATGATGGGATATCCTGTATATTGTATTGAGACACACATATTTATTTATATGATGAGATGGATGAGATTCTTGATTTTGTTGGTGTTTTATGAGACTTTTAATTTTTTGTTGTGATATGGAGTCAAGTTGGTTGTAGGCATGGATCGAGTCAGGTTTGGTTTAGGCATGGATCAAGTCAGGTTGGTTTAGGCATGGATCGAGTCAGGTTGGTTTAGGCATGGATCGAGTTAGGTCGGTTTAGGCATGGATCAAGTCAGGTTGGTTTATGATGGCATGGATTGAGTCAGGTTTGTTTAGGCATGGTGAAGTCAGGTTTGTTTAGGCATGGATCGAGTTAGGTTTGTTTAGGCATGGTTGAGTTGAAATTGGTTGAAGTTGTGATTCATTAATTTATATAATGAATGATAATATGGGCTATTTTTAAGATGCTTTATAATATATGGATGATGATGGTAGTCATAATAAATGTATGTTGTGGTGATGATAAAAATGTTAAGCAACTTGTTATTTGTTTGGTTTAATTTCCAAGTTTTAGATATAAAAAGGAAACTAAGTAGGGTAGAATGTAATTTGAGGAAAATGAAAGATGAATTGGTTAGGGTAGAGAGTGGTCGAGCTAACCTCAAGGGCCCCATGCCCTAGAGTGCTACCTACATAGTCCCGGTGAAAAGGGACCTAGGCCGATGTAGTTCTCCCATAAGCTAGGGAAGAATATGAGGAGGTAGGAAAATGAGTTGGTAGGTTTTAGGCATGATTTGGGTTTAGGTATGTTAGGTGTGGGTGGGTTATAGGAAAATTGGTATAGGTGATGTCGATTGTGGAAAAAGAAGAAGATTACCCCAAAGGTAAGTCGAGGACCAAGTCCTATATAAGGTAATCAAAACATAAATAAAGATGGTTAAAAGATAAGAAGGGAAATAAAGCCACTTGATTGGTTAGGATCATACCGAGTAGATCATACCTTGGAGGAGGTGATGAATGTAAGACCCTAAAGACATTGCATGATTGAGTGTTCTAAGGTGAAAAGTAGTCACATGATCACCAAATGTCTTGGTTTTAAGAGGTCCCTTGAGGCGGTAGGAGGAAATGGGGTGCAAATGGTGAGAGGGTGAAAGGTGGGTAATTTTATATGATATGAGGTGGCATGCTCTTTGGGCAAGAGATCTCGAGGTCACAATGGGAAAGTCCATGACTAAAAAGTTATCTATTTTGACTTGTATTTGAGATAGAATGATCGATGTGGGAAGTCTATATGGGATGAGGAAATGAACTCCTTGAGGTCTTTGTGAAGCTGATCGATGTGGGAAGCTTCAGTTCTCTCTTTTTTTTTTGAAAGAGCTTTACATAGCTGTCCTTTGAGGGAGCAGTCTATTTATATAGCGATTGCTAGAGAGGAAGATGTCCTTTTGAGGGAGTCATATTTTTATTAGAATTTTGACTCAAGGAGTTAGGTCCCATGTGGGGATTTGAAGTCATGGACAAGACCAAGGTGAGGAAAAGGATTCTTGTTTAGAAAGAAGGGTGAAATGACCATGGGATCTCATCTATAGGTAGATGAAAAGTATCCATGAGAATCATGCATATGCACATGCCGTGGTACACATATTCAAGAGAAGATAACAAGTGATGGGTGCTCATGTGATTCTTGTTTAATCATTGGTGAGGTGTAAGAAGTGGAGAGCACTCAAGGGATGAGCATGGAAGGAG
The DNA here is from genome assembly GCA_018340775.1 of Taxus wallichiana var. yunnanensis. Classification (NCBI taxonomy): domain Eukaryota; kingdom Viridiplantae; phylum Streptophyta; class Pinopsida; order Cupressales; family Taxaceae; genus Taxus; species Taxus wallichiana. The sequence goes on from CM031235.1 coordinate 373,558,856, forward strand.
GAAAAAAGTGATGTAGGACTAAAAGTCAATAATAGAATGGTCAAAGATGTAAGGCATTAAGGGGCTCAGGTTTAGGTTTACCATCGAGGAAGATAAATGATAAGCACCTGATCCATAAGTATGGGTCATGATGTATGGTCCAAGCCAATTAGGAGAAAATTTTCCCCGTTTACTTTTTTTTGCTTTGGTTACATGTTGATTTTCTTTCAGGACAAGGTCACCGACTTGGAAGGTTTGTTCATGGACATGTTTTCGTAGGCATGTTTGATACATTTTTAGTAAACTTGAAGGTGGTCAAGAGTGTTAAGATGATGTTCATCTAATAACTCAAGTTGTGCTAAATGGTCTTGACAAAATTCATCATCATTGAGCATGTCATGGAGAGAAATGCAGAGTGAGGGAATCTGGACTTGAGAGGTAGAACAACCTCTATACCGTAGACCAAAGAAAATGGTGTGGCAGCATAGTGGAAGTGTGGATACTAGTGTGGTATGCCCATAGGGAAAAAGGAATGTGTGTATGCCAATCCTTCCCAGTATTGTTAACCACTTTCATGAGAATTTTGTTTAGGGTTTTATTAGTGGATTCGGCTTGGCCATTGGTTTGTGGGTAATAAGGTGATGAGAAACTTAGCTGAATGTCGAAGGCGTCACAAAGTTTTTGTAATGTTTTGTTTTTGAATTATTTTCCATTATCAATGATGAGGCGATGAGGAACACCAAAGTGAAAATGATGTGATGATTGATGAACTCACATATTTTCTAGCTTTTGTGGAGATGAGTGGTATGGCCTCAACCCATTTTGTGTAGTATTGGTAGTGGTGATGATCCATTGATGTCGTTGGGAAGAATGGGGTTAATCTCTCTGACAAAGATCCAAACCCCATTGAGAGAAGGGCCAAAGGTCATAGGTGACCTGTAAGGCATGACTGGGTGTATGATGAAGGTTGGCGTGTTGTTGGCATTTTACACAATGTTTGACATAATTACAACAATCATGGTTAAGGGTTAGCTAGTAATAGCCCAGGTGAAGAATACGCTTAGCCACAACAAGGCCACTGAAGTGACCTCCACATATGCCATCATGAACTTCCTTAATTGTATAAGGAATTTAGAACTCGTGAGGCATCGTAAGAGAATACCATCAAAGCCATGCTTATAGAGAAGGCCCCCATGATGACGTAATGAGAGACCTTTTTAAGGAAGGTGCGTTGTCCATTACGGGTGAGATCAGGAGGTAAGATGGAGAGAGAAAGGTAGTCGGAGTATTGTTTATACCAAAGGTCACTGGATCGGGGGTAGTGGTTTTGATAGAGTAAACTTCATGAGGTAAATAAGAGGTGATTGGAGTCATTGTATGGTGATAAATATTTTAGAATCGGTGGGCAAAGTGGGTATTTGAGAAGCCAAGCAGGCCATGGTATCTATAAATTTGTTGGTTGAACGTGGGACGGTTTGAAGGGCGTAACGGTCAAAGGTGGTCAAAAGTATGTCTACATGATGTTTATACTTTTGAAGTATCTCATTATGACATTGGTATATACCATTGACTTGGTTTATGACCAATTGGGAATCACCAAAGATGTTGATTGATTTGACATCTAGGGTGTAGGTGGCTTGGAGACCTAATATGAGTGCTTCATATTGGCAATATTGTTTGTACAATCAAAATCTAGTTTGAAAGACAAAGGCATGGGTTCACCATCAAGAGGAATGAGGATAATACCAGCCCCACCTCCATGTTGACACTTGGAACCATCGAAGAAGAGTGTCATTTGGTAAGCGGGTTCATCCAAGGAAAGGGTAGTAATTGACTCATCTAGAAAGTCAAAATTAGAGGGTTGATCCCTAGAAATAGGTGCATTGTCGGCCAATTGGTTGGTGATGGCTTGGCCCTTGATGGAATTTTGATGAATGAATTCGAGGTTGAGGTCAGCTAAAAGCATAAGCCATCATGTGTGACATGTTGATTTTGATAAGGTTTGGCATACATGAAGTGTAAGGGGTTGGTGTTGGTCACAACATAGGTTTTGTGGTTGAGTAGGTAATGACGGAGTTTTGTGGCAATGAAAAACTAAGGCTAAGAAATTTTTTTTGGGATGGGTGTATCGGGTTTCATAGTCCAAAAGAGTATGGCTTATGTAATAAACCACCTACTCCTGTGTTGTTCATCATGATGAGTGAGCATGGCTCCCAAGGAATGATCGGTAGCTGAGATGTATAGGTAGAAAGGTTGATCATCTTTAGGTGGAATGAGTATGGGTGGTTGGAGAAGGTATTGTTTTAAGGCCTCAAAAGCTTTGTGGTAGTCATCATCCCATTTAAAGGAGACATCCTTCTTGAGAAGATGATGAAATGGTTGACACCGATCAGATAATTGTGAAATGAAATGGTGAATAGACTACAACTTACCTTGCAGGCTATGGAGTTGTCTAAGGTTAGTGGGTGGAGGCATTTGAGAATGGCCTTGACTTTAGTAGGGTCAACTTCTATACCACGTAGAGGAAATGATAAATCCCAAGGAGTTTTCTTGAGAGAGACCGTGAAGACACACTTCTTTGGCTGAAGGTGAACACAATATTTAATGAGGTGGTCAAAAATGGTTTTGAGGATGGCAAGGTGCTCGGAGTGGTGTTTAGATTTGGTGAGGAGATCATCCACGTAATCTTCCAATATATGATGCATGATATCATGGAAGATATAAGTCATAGCCCACTGATATGTGGCACCAACATTTTTAAGGCCAAAAGGCATGACTCGATAGTAGAAGGTCCCCCAAGGGGTGATGAATGTGGTTTTGTGTTGATCCTCTAGGGAAAGCAAGATTTGGTTATAACCGAGAAGCCATCCATGAGTGATAGCATCTCGTGACCAGTGGTAAGGTCAACCAGTTGGTCAATACTAGGTAGAGGGAAGTCATCTTTTGGGTAGGTGAGGTTGAGGTCATGGAAGTCCGTGTAAATGTGGAGTCCCCCTGTCACCTTAGTGATAGGGACAATGTTAGAAATCCAATGAGGATAATCAATGGGTAATATGAAGGAAATGCAGAAAGAAGACGTTGAAGTTCTTCTTTGACGAGAAGGGCAATGCGAGGGTGCATTTTCCTCAGCTTTTGTTTGATGGGTTTGGCATCGGGAATGGTTACGATATTATGGACCACTATGGTGGGGTCAATACTAGGCATGTCTGCATAAGACCAAGTGAACGTGTGGTTATGATCTTTGAGAAAAGAAGTGATGGCTTCTGTTTCAAGCAACATCTAAAGATTGACCAATCTTTAGGATGTGTGGGTCATCCTGAGTATGGATGTTGATCTCGATAGTCGATTCATTCAACATGGTTTACATCTCAGAAGGTAACGACCGATGAATATATGAGTCTTCTACACCAAGGTAGGTGAGTATAGATTCATCATCCTGACATTGAATGACGTTAATGGAAGGTGTATCATCATCGATCATTTTAGGATATAGGAAGGGAAGAGAGGAAGGGGCCTCGCCCTCGTGTTGATAAGTCAAAGGCCCCAAGGAAATGGTGTTTATGAAAAAAAAAAAAAGTTAGGAGGGATAGATTCAGGATCCATCGACTCCGTCGGTGAAGGTGGTGATGAAGGTGGAGTGGGTGAAGAAGGTGGAGAAGGGTTGATGTTCTCGATGGGTTCAATGTGGGCTTACTTAGTAGGTGGTTAGGAAAGCCGATACCACTATGGTCATTATGTTTGTGGGTGGTACATGGGATGACAGTATGGTGGCCTTGTTTGTAAAATCCAAAACCAAAACCCTTCCACGCACATCGGTGTAGGAAGGTGTGGGTGAAATGGTGATTGGTGAGAGACTGGAAGTCAGCGGAAAATGGGTGGGTTTGTGATGGTGGTTTGGGTGTGTAAGTGGTAGTATCAAGTCCCCCATAGGTGAGACTAGTATGGAGATGAGGAGGACCATAAAGGAGGCATTCTCCTATGCGGTGATCATAATGAGGGTGTTGGTGAAGACTTCCATACTCTTGTGGAGTAAGGAATGTGTTGACACTATATAAGTGATATTCTCCAGAGTGAGGCATTGAAAAATTCCTTCCAAGGGATTGGTGGTTGGTATGTGGGTAGCTGGAATAGATGATGTGTCGAGGTTGATGTGGAGGTGGAGTTAATGGATTGGGAGGCGATGGGTTGGGCGTGGAGGTTGTGGCAGTGGTAGGAATGGAGGAGGTGTGTGGTTGAGGTAGCAACTATACTGGTAAGTGGAGGTGGGTGAAGTGGTAGTGGTCATGAGGAGGTAGATGCCTTAATGGGTATGAGCACGTCATTGGGTGGTAGAGCATGTTGCATGTTTTAAAAGGTGATGGATCAGTTGGAATAGTATAGGTGTGTCCTTCATGTTCAAACTTTACACAATGATGCAAAGTGGAAGGAAATGCAACCCATGACATGAATCCAGGGTCTTCAAGCAACAAGTTATATTGAAATTCCCCCTCAAGATGTAGAATAGCTCTGGAATAGTGTGGGGGCCCACGTGAATGTGGAGAATGACAATGCCTAGTGTAGAGGTGATAGCGTCATTGAATGAATGCAACATGACAGGATGTTTATGCATGTAATTGTTAGGTATGCGCATTTGAGTGAATGCATGGGATGAAATGATATTAATGCTAGCACCCCCATCAATCATTACACATCGTACATATATCATCGATGTGGATAGAGATGAAGAGGGCTGGGTCTAGGTCATCTGTTTGGTGCGGTGTGATCTCTTCCTCTGAGAAGCTAAGGGAGGCTATTTGGTGAGTAGGGTGAGGTGTGGATAAAGGTGGTAATTTGGTGAGAGAGGCTACATGATGGGGTGTGATAATGGAGGCTACGGGTGTAGGGTCATTGGGTAAAACCTCAATAGATTGAAGAACCTCCATGAGAGCTTGATGATGGGATTCTGAGGTTTGGATGAGGTCATATAGGGACATTTTGAGGGAGATTGGTGTAATTGTTTGAGCATGGTGTGATGTGTGACCCCATTAGAAATAGGGTATGTGGGGTCCATGGATAGTAATCTTAGGTGTGGGTGTAGATGGTATGTTGGGTATAGGATTGGTTGGTGGGTCAGTTGCCTTTTCCTTACCTTTATCCTTCTGAGCATGGGTAGTAACGTGGATCATGTTGATCTGAGGGGAGTTGGAAAATGGAGAAGGTGTAGGGTGAGTGGTATAATGACATGATGGACAAAAACCTACCGGGGAGAAAAACCTTGTGAAGTGAGTTGGGGAACAATGACATTTAGGTAATGGTGTAGCAAGTTCTCTGATGTGAACCATGTTAATTTCAAATCTTGGAGGTGGCTCTAGGAGCTGTGGGGGTGGAGGTCATGGTTGTTGAGTGGGTAGTGAGGAAGGACTATGGGAATGGGTGTCGGTGAAGTAGGGTCCTCATCGAGAAGGTCATCATCATCAAAGTTGGCTTCTGGAGGACACAACTAGATAAGGATGAATTTTCAAAGCCTTATAGTTCTCCACATCGTGCCCTGGCACATGATGGTAGGCACAAATTTTAGTGTCATCAAACCCTTTTGGCTTGGGTTTGAGGGGGTCATAAGGTCTGAGTGGCGGTAATGTGATAACAAAAGTCTCAAGGAGGTTGGTTAATATTTTGGCATAGGACCCCGCTAGTGGATCACAATGGGAAGTGAAAGTGGGTTTGGGTGTAGGTGTGGCTGATTGTTGAGGAATAGTCCTTGCAGGAGGGGGAGTGGGTTGAGCCATGGTTTTGGGGTCTTTGGAATGGTAGTGGTCTTGGGTGTTGGTCATGTTTTCTTGGGTAGGGGTATGGTAGATGAAACGATAGTAGAGGGTGTATGGTTGCTTTGACTACCTTATTGGAGGGTAGGATGCGAGTATTTTTGTTTTTGGGTTGCACCTTCTTGGGTAAAGGTGATATGGGTGATATGAGGGAGTATGAGATCTAGGGTGGGAAGTTTGGTAGGATGGGGGGATGGGGAAGAGGGAGAGTTACCCATGGGGATAATGGAGGGATAGTGATTTTTGTTTTTGTGAAGGTAAAGGTGATGATGGGGTCGAGTAGAGGGGTGTGATGGGGAAGAGGCGAGTTACCCTGAAGTGTAGTGGGTAGATGAAGAAGTTGAGTGGGGGTATTGAGAGGGTGGGTAATGAAGAAGTTACTGAGGGTATTAGAGGTATGGGTGGTAAAGTGTAGGTGTAGGTGTAAGTCATGTCGGGTGCTTGGGTAGGTTAGAGGTTTGTGAGGAAGGAGTGGGTTGTTGTGTTTTTGGTTTATTGATGGGTGGAAGTTTCTTGATCGTGTTGGGAGGTTGAGGTCCTAAAATGGATGGAAAGGGTGAAGGTGATGTAGGTATGATTGGCGCAACTGGGGTATGAGTTCTATGGGTTTGGTTCTTTTGTTTGGGTGCGGAGTAGGTTTGGTGTTGACTTTGGAGGATGTAGCTAAATCTAGTTTGATAGGTGGATGAGTAAGGCTGGTGGTTGGGGTGACCCCTAAGGTAGTAATAGGTTTAGTTGAGGAAGATGATGAAGGTGTGGGTTTGGATTTAGATGTATGTTGGGTTATGGGTAAGGGAGTATGTTGAGTGTATGAGGGTTATGGAAGAAGTAGTGATAGAGGTGGTTTGTGCTTGGTTGATTGGTGAAATATTTTTGGGTAGATAGTGGAAGTATCAAGCAAGTGACATCTACATTTGTGTTGAAACAGAAGTAGAAGACCCCCACAATAAGGCTCTATCCACATAATCTAGGTGATTGGCCAAATGTGAGAATGACATGTCTGTAGGTGATGTTGATGAGGACCTAATGGCTATTCCTGTAAAATGTGTCTTAGAGATGGGAAATTCATTAGCTTCAGCTTCCGTGGGTAAGAGAGTTGAAAGTAGGTTTGTAGGATCTTGGGTAGCTGATGGAGAATGCTCACCTAGAGGAAAAGGTATCTCTACTAGATCTTTGATAGGTGGAGGAGAAAATGGGTGCTCCTCTGTAGGTGGAGAAGATGATGGGTGCCCCTCTGTGGGTGGAGATGATGGGTGCTCCTCTTGTGGGTGGAGGAGATAAACAAGTATCTTCCATGGACTGAAGAAGTATTGTGGGTGACGGTTCCCTAGGTGGAGAAGCCAAAGGTGAAATGGTCTCGATATTAGTAAAGGGCTCCTCCACGGGTGAGGAAGGAGGTGAAAGGTGTTCCTCTATGGGTGGAGGAATAGGTGAGGTAGGTTCAATGTAGAAGGAGGATTTTGGGCTAGAATTTCCTCTATGGAAGGAATATGGGGTAATTGGGAAGCAACAGGTGTATGTCACTAAAAATAGCATGGACCTCGTGGGTATGGCTATCATGAGTTGAGGTCTCACCGGTTTGATCAGATGAAGGGGCATGATTGGGAAAGGGTTTCTTGAAGATATGTAGGTTTTGATTGGTAGGTGCGTTAGGATTATCCATGGTTAACTCACCTTTCTCGAGCATTTCTTGGACAATGTTTTTGAAAGTGATGTAATTTCCATCACTATGACCCTTTACTCGATGATAGTTATAGAAGTCATGTTCTTTATACCATGTGGGCATGGGGGAGAGCAGGGTCAAAACTAGTGTGTGGTTTTATAGGTGGAAGGGTGATGGCCCCTAGCTTTGATGAGATTTTCTAAGATAGAAGAGTAAGGCTCCCCAATTGGGGTGTATTTCCATTGTTCTCATCTGAATTGAAAAGTCTGGATGGGTGAGAGATTAGATGAGGGGGTAGCTTGATTTGATGGATGAGCCAAACCAGCTTTGAGTACCACTGTGTTAGTGGTGCCCTTAGCTTTTGAATAATTTTTGTGGTTTGGAAGAAGAAGAGGTATCATTGACTTGAATGCCAAATTCTTATTGCGTAATTGGATTTTCTTCTCTTCGATGGCCCGAATCTCTAACTTTCGTGCCATGGTGAATGCTTCATCAAATGTTTGGAAAGTTTGAACCTGTAGGGTCGGTGAGATGTGTCTAGCACAAGCCCGCATGAAGAGCTCGATGAGTTCGGTTTGTGGTAGTTGGAAGGTGAGTTGATTGATCAGGCTACGCAGCCAATGAGTGAAAAATATATGATAGATTCATCATCATATTGACGTGCGTGGAGTATAGGTCAGTCATGGTAACCTTCTTGATGATATTGATGGAGAAGTGATCCAAGAAGGCTTGGGCTACCTGATTAAATGAAAATATAGAGTGTCTAGGTAACCCACTATACCAATCTAATGCAGGTCCAGTCAGAGACATGGGAAAGGTCCTTAAGAGAAAAGCATCATGTGGTGATTAGGTAGCACCCATGTTTGAATGACCGCAAATGTTGTTGTGGGTCTTCCTTGCTATTGAAATGGTTGAATTTAGGCATTTCCCAATGCATGGGGTATGGGTGAATAGGAATGGATGGGTGGATAGGCTCATTACAAAATTTCATCATAGGTGAGAGTGTTGCGGGAGCAGAAACCGATGCCTCTAATGTCTGCATCTTGTCCATCATTAATTTGATTAGGTCATTGGTAGGTTGTGATGGTTGGGTGCCTCCTGTAGCGTAAGAGGGTTGGTGTTGGGCATGTAACAAGGGTGGCATTCTAGTATATGGTGTTGCCATGTAGGTAGATTGAGAAGGAGGTAGTGAAATAGGGGTATGTACCCAGAATGAATAACAGATGAAACAGAGGCTGCTGATAGTACGTATATGGAGGTGGAAGGGTTGTGGTGACCCTAGTGGTAATGGGGGCTAACGATTGGGAATAGAAAGGACCATGTTTTGAAAAGGGGTGGGGGTCACCAACACGGGAGGTGGTTGTGTAGCTATGGGTATATGCGAGACAATAGGGGTGGATGAGGTTGTGTTTTGAGTGGTTGTCAAAGGTATGGTGGATGTGGTGGGTGCATGACGGATGTAGCAGACACTGCAGTCATAGTGGGTATAGGACCTAGCTGTGAAATGACTGGGGGTAAGGTAGATGCGGGAAACACGGAGCTAGATGGGGTTGACATAGGAGTGGGAGTGAGAGTTGGGGGGATAGATACGGGCATGTCGTATATCAACTGACCCGAGGCATCTCGAGTGGATGAGTGGGAAAGGTAAAACTGCAAGGTGGTAGGGTTTTGGTCAAGGAGTCGTGTGAACTCCTCATCTCTGGTAGTGATAGTGATAGGTTGGATAGGATCCATGGCGGGTGATAAAATGGAAGGTGGTGAAGGGCTAGGTGGGAGTGGTTGACAACTTGGCATGGAATACGAGGGTGCTAGCTTTTCGATGCGTCAGTACCATGTGAATAGGTACTGATCAGGTTGGGCTACCTTTCTGTAAATGACACAGAAATACAACGGGAATAGGAAGAACAAGTGGTAATAAATGGATTAGGTACCAAATGTTAGCTGGAAAGTGGCACAGGATAACCGATGCCGGTTAGGGAAAACCAATGCTGGTTAGGGGTAACCATTGCCGGTCACTGTGGGAAATGGACAGTTGGTCAAAAACAAGGTATAAGGCCAAATTTGACATAGGTATGCCGAATACTGATGAGATTTACAAGGTCAATGGGAATGATAGTAGTGACAGGGACTCTAAATAGTTGAAGAAGGTGAATAAATGTCCTTTTGGGTAGGTTAACCAAAATGACAGTGAACCGACACCGGTTGGGTATAACCGATGATGGTCAGAGGGTAACCGATGACGATCGCTGGACCGACACCGGTCACTGTGAAATTGAAACAATGATGAAAGAAAAGTGGTTGTGAATTAAAATATGATGTGGAATCAAACCCAGAATTTTGAGAATGATGAGAATGTGGTCCAAGAACACTCAGAAGAAGTAGAATACACCAACTATGATGAGGAGCATGCAAGGAGAAACAAGAAGAATGAAGAACGTGACCTCTCACCTCAAAATGCAAGCCAAACAGAAACACTAAGAAAAATGTGATCCTAAGAGTGCCTTTTCTATTATGTTTGTTTAGCTTATGCTATTTAAGGACTGACTCATGAACTATAGAATAGAATTTTTTGGTGAGGATGGCTTCCTACAAAGAAGGAGATCTAAAAGGTGAGGTTTAGGTATGTTATGGTGGGGGCGGGCTTCACTCTAAAGTATGACTCGATAGAGCAAGAGATGAGGGAGTACCTACCAATCCTCATGATCAGTGTGATCATTGATAGGCATTCCCAAGAAAGATGTTGTTTAAGAATATGTATTTGTTTTGAATTTGTGTAATTTGGCAAGACTCGAGAGAGAGAGAGAGATGTGTTTTCTATGATTCGTTTGTCAACCATCAGTTGGGAATGACTTCCAGTGTATAGGTTGCCCTCAATTAATGTGAGCTAATGCAATAAATAGAATGAAATGCAATGATTTTTAAGCCCAAATGAAATATGAAGTTTGATGACACAAATAGATGAAGAGGAAGAGGGATGCTCTTTCACTAAAATGTAGAAAACAAGAAGAAATGGTTCTTTTTAAGTACACCAAAAGAAAGGTTTCTTTTAGAGAAAATAGAAAGAAAAAGAAGGTTACCAAGGAAGAAAATTAATGTGTATGCTTTTCAAAAGGAAACAAACACACAATTTTTCCTAGGAATGAATAAAATGCAAGGAACCCGAATGGGTCCCACCGAGCGTGCCAAAATGTTTCACCTGATTCTTAGATTTCTTTGAAAATGATGAAATAGATAGGGTAATGGGCATAGGAGGAATACCTATTGAAATGATGGTTGATAGGTTGTTGCGCGCGTGTTGACTCCTTGATCCACACTGATCGTGAGAGCTTCCTTTTGGCTGGGAGGAACTACCTGAAATGGAACACAAGACCACCAAATAAAAGTTAAACAATATGTGTAGTGAACTGCCTAGCGTGTGCTAGATCCGGGAAGTGTGATACTTCCTAGATGGCTGTCAATCCACTATTTAAAACAATTTAATGTTGGTAATGAAGTAAATCCTATTGTAATTAAAATGATTTAGGTATCTCATTTAAAAACACAATAAGAAAGATCTAATCTAACAGGCTAGGTTAAAATAAGATCGAAGGTCAAGTAACTGGTTTTGGGTCTTCTGCAGGTCGACAGAGGTCTTAGGTAGGTCACAGGTGATTAAGGGTGATGTGAGAATAGGTGGGTAGGTTATTGTTCTAGGCTGTATTGGTAAATACAGAGACCGATGCCGGTTAAGGGGTGACCATGCACCGGTTGGGGAGAACTGGTCTTGCGATTTCTTGTGAAAAATTGGGAATGCCACAGAATGAGCTTTGGATCTCCCTTATGATTGCACAAAGGACTAGGCTGGTCGGAAATGAGGTATTAAGTTGTTTGGATGGGATTTGGTGAGGTTTTAATGGGGATATGGAGGGGTGAGTATTAAAGGAGGTCAATGGGTGGCTAGGAGAACAAAGGATGAAGATACAATAATTAAATGAATGAACCAGAGGAGTAAACTGTTCTACTTACTTGAAATCTGGTTTTGGGCACTGTGAGTGATGAATGAAGGTGTTGGTAAGAGGTTGAATGTTGTTGAGGATCACCAAATGTTGGAAAGCTCTTACATGGGCTGCATGTGCATTCCTTTTTGCTTGGTTGGATCAAATATGTGTTGGGTGGTTGTTGGATGAATGTTGGATGTCTGTGTAAGAGAAAATGCTTGATCTCCTTCCTTGCATGTGTGTTCTCTGAAACTTGTTCTCAAAAGATGTGTTATCTCTCAAGAATCTGCCAACCTTTTTCCAACCTCAAAAATAAGGTTGTTTTGGGGATTAAAAGGTGACCGATGGTGGTTGGCTTAACGGCGGTGGTTAAGGGTAACCGGTGTCGGTTAGGGTGGGATTTCCTAGGTTTACTAAACTAGGTAGATCCCCTTGATTTTCTGGGATCTCATGTCATTAACCATGGATTAGACTGGAAGCTTCTTGTAAGTATGTGGGAATGTGGTTAGAGGGAATGTAGGCATTGATTTTTAGGGGAATGTGGTTAGAGGGAATGTAGGCATTGATTTTTAGGGTTTGAGGTAAGACTTAGTTAGTTAAAATTAAATTATTAAGAATAGGTCTTAGTGGTGAGGTGGCTTGATGAGGTGTCTAGGTGAGGTGGATGTGTGGGCATTATCATTATGAATTAGGTGAGATATTACTCTTTACCCTAACCAATTTTACCCCTTTTCTATTCACATGCTACTTTAGTTTTCTATTTTACACAAAGCGGGAAATTAAGTATCTCAAAACATACATACCCACCATTTTATCACATCGTTAAAACATCAATAAAAATTTCATAATTCCATGAAATCACATATTTGGAAATTTACAACATAACATACATATATATCATAATTTATTTTCCATACTACCAATAACTTGGAAATTAAATCGAACCCAAAAACATGACCAAACCATGACTATACCCTACTCCGTCATGCCTACATGACTCCACCATGCCTAACTCACCTAGACTCCATACTCCACCATGCATAACTCACCTAGACTCCACCATGCCTAACTCACCTAGACTCCATCATGCCTACATGACCTTGACTCAATCATGCCTAATTCACCTAGTTTCCATCAATAAAAATAATAATGGAAATTAAAACCAAATACATCATTAATACATAAACATCATCAACTATATCACCCTCTCTCATTTTCTTAGGGTTTTATCAACGTATACATGATAAAGTCGTGTATATCAATACATATAAACACGAGATACAAATAAATACAAGTATCTCAAATCACTAAGATATAACCTCACTATCTTTGCACTTGAGACCAATATAAAACTCAAAATCACAACAACTCTCATAACTACAACCCCACTATCTTAGGTACTAGACCGATATATATATTGAAAATAAAACACTCGATCATCTCTACAGTAACTAAACATCACCCCACTTTATATCCTTGAGGCTAGATCGCCTTATCTCCTCTTCCCAACCATCTGTCACCTTGAAAACATCTCTCCACCCTCCATGGGTCTCGGTATAATCTCCTCTTGGCCCTCACATAGGTCCCGGCCTTCGTAAAATAATCACCTCGCGTTGAACGACCACTGTGCTAGTCTCACCACCCCCTTTGCTCTTTGATATATGAGTGTGGGATCTAGTCCTCTCACTCACTGCACTGTTGGGCTTTGTACTCAACATATGAAGGGACATCTATACCATTAGTCATTAGACTTCCACATAACCTTCCACCATTTAAGTGATCCTAATAATAATGACCCTCATTCAAGGAAACCCTAAACCTTTCCATCATCACCATCCGAGTTGGTGCCATAGGTCTCATTGCAACCTATAAATAAATTCACTCAACCTAGAATTTAATAGATAACACCCTAGTCATGCTGGCACATCACTCAACCTTGACTGAGCACTCACCTGAAGTGCGCAAGGTACCTGGGCCCTATTTAGGGGGGTTTGTAGCAGGATGTTAGCAAGATGAAGGAAGAAACATATAGATTCATAAGTAATCCATCATTCTACAATGCATGCTATGCTCAGATCTATGAAAGAACAAGCTTAAACAGTAATCATGATTGAATTAATAACATGCACTATGCAACTATACAAATAATGACACTTAAATTCAGCCAATATCTTCAATTTATTAAATAAATATAGAATATCCTTACATTAATGTCAATCTATACCAATGTGCGTGTGGATCTGATATAATAATTCAATCATATGCATATATCTCTTTACCACATACATACACACACTCTGTATATTCTCTATTACACTTACTTATTATGTACCTAACATCATATATATAGGGTGGGGACTTGCCCTTCACCACTTATCTATTCCAGAAATAGGCCGCATGCTATTGATAGCCACATGCCATTTTTAGGCATAGCCACACATGCAAGTGTGCTATCTATAGACCTCTTGCAGTTAACTGAAGTGTCAATTCTATTCTTAGCTCGTCTCCATGCAAAAATGATTTGATCCGCTCCTCCAAAGATAGATAATGCATGGCATGCACGTCTCTACATCATTGGTGTGTTTCACACGCCATCTTCTAAAAATAGGTCTTCATGCTCAAAATCAGCTAAGTCCTAAAAGTTGAACTTGCCTTCTACACATGGGTCCTTCCTATCCTTCCGTGCCCTTGATCTTGGCCTTCTCTCCTGCGTAGACTCCTTGTGTGTTCTCAAACAAGTATTCTCTGATCAACATTACCCCACACTAATCTTCATTGTTGTGTGACAATGGGTATCTCCAAAAATTGAAGTAAAGAATAGAATAATGGAAGAATAAGAATGAAAGAATGTAGAAAAATAAATAATTTCTATTAGATAGCCTCCTCTGTATCACTTTGCAGTATCAACTTTCGATATTCCTCCTTTATTTTGGCCTCCAAAATCTGCCATTTAGTGAGTGCTTATTTTGCTTTTTCTGAGATGTCCATAGCAATGGATTCCAACTCATCCCTCGCAATCTCTCCTTTTTCATTCCACAAAACTAACACAACATTGGACATTGATGTCATTTCTCCTTCTAAAATATCCATCTTCTGCGCAACTAGCTTCCCACGTTCTTCCAATCGAGTCTTGTGTTGCTTGCTTACGGGGCCTCACGCTTCGTTTAACCATTGACAATCTTTCTGCACGGCCCAATGTCTCATCCTTCATCACTTTCTAGACCTCATTGTTCTCTTCTAGGGTCTTTATGTTGATAAGTGCCTCTGGAGTTGTGCATATGTTTAAAGCCTGGTCTGCTTTCTTCAATACTTCTTGTAATGCTTACAACAACCCTTCATAAGATGTAATCTTTCACATCACCAATGCTTTCTCCCATTCGACATCTTGCTCTGAGATTCTTGGCTCTGGCATGCGTAGAGGTTCATCTTCAAGTACCAAGTCCACCAACTTTCCTACATAATGTATCACTGAAGGAAACATCTGTGGTACCTTGGCCTCCAAGTGTGGCCTTGCTTTGATGACATTGTCCCCAATATCCTCTGTGATGCTGATAAATACTTCATTTTTCTTCTACGTAAAGTATATCTCCTCGTTATGCGTATTATCTCTACATCCTTTGTCTCGATCTCCTCACATAGTGCTATGATCATTGCAGCTTTGTCCATATTTCTTGAGCCACCTCAGCGAAAACCTTCAAGCAATACATTATTGACTTGCTCATCTGACATGACAGTGGGCTTTACTATCATGTGTCTAGCTTGGGGTTCCTTCTTTAGTCATCTCGAAACATGCATGAATCTTCACACACATCAAATTTAGACTCATCCATGTGGGTTTGCATTGACCATGATAGTTTTTTTGAGTGCGTATAGTTGTCATACCCTCATCCATTAGCTCCCATCCAAATAAATCCTTCGTGCTATTGTGCTCGGAAGTGGGCATAGACATTTTTACCTACATCCTCTCTGCATACCCCATGGCTGGTGGAATGTTTTCTCCACATGTTCTTCTAGACCATTGCTACTTAGGAACTTTAGCTTCCAAATTTGGGACTTGTGTCTCTATGTCCTGAACATTCTCTGCAACTATCTCTTCTGGTCTCTTCTCGTCCTCTTCTCTTCCCTTTGATCCCTCACCCTGTTCTTCTATGTTCTCTGGAAGTGTAGAAGAATTAGGTGTGCTTTCTTCTTAATTCTTCCGCCTCCTCATTTAACTTTAGTTTCCTCCTTTTCACGATTGCCTCTTTTTGTGGAGAGATTCTGGGTGATCTACGCACCGTTGTTAGAGTAACACCTTGGGTCCTAGTTCTCCGAAACACCTTCTTAAATTTTTGCTCCCCTTGGACTACATTACAATCCTTGATCATCCCCTCTTGTGGATGAGGTGGTGTAATTACACACCCAGATTCACCCTTATTCGTAGGATGTCTCTTACCTCTATGATCCAAACCACCACTATCTTCGCGCTCCTCCTCTTCATCCTTCACTTCAATTGGCTCTGTGGGCTTAGGCCTTTGGGATGTTCTCCATTGTAAGCTTTCCCTTTGGTGGTGCTGGAAGTATGAACTCACCTTCCACATACTTGTTATTCTCCATCTTTGGCTTCAACTGGAGATACACCAATGCTGCCCCCACATATACTACAACCAGACTTATTGGCTTAATATTTAGCACCTCGAAATGATCCTCTTTGTATAAGAACTTCTAACAAGATACACATATTTCTTTCTCTCACATGTGGTCACATTCTATCTTATCTCGTATTGAATACCGGTCGGTGCGTGTCGAGAATAGATTCTTGGAAATACCTTGCAGTGAATGCATAAGGTAATTTACACCAAGGGCTCCAGACTCCATCTTTTATTGGGAAGCGCATGATGTAGAAATGATGATATATAAAAACTAGACTTGTTTCCCTACCAATCTTTGGTAGGTCCTTTAGGATGCGCCACTCTTCTCCAAATGCCACACGGAGCCTATCATACCATTTCTCCACCCTTTGCTTTATGTCATCTGTCATGGCCCCTTTACATAGGTACTTCCTGAACCTTTCAGTTGGTGAATTTTTCTTCATGGGGTATTTCCATACCTTTTCCTTCGGTCTATCTGGTACTCCAATATCCATGAATACTAGTGATAGGAGAACAGCCCCAAAGCTGATCTTCCCTCCTATGCATGCTTCTTTGACTATTTGTTCTGTAATATAGCCTATAATGTTGTAGATTTCCCCTTCTAACATCTTACACGCAACGTGTAACCACATAGTATTTACCTGTGACCACTACTCTTGATCATTCAACTTTGTAACAAGGTGTGCTATAGCTTGCACAACTAGACAGTTCTTCAATTTGTCTATATCCATTCCACGCGGACCCTTTAGGTACCCTAACTCTGTTTGGTCTTTAAAATCACAAATTTATCTGCGAGATCACTTTTTATGTCTCTCCTTGGCCTTCAAACCTGTAACTAATGAGATAAGCGCATATGAGATTCTAAATCCGTGTCCTGCAAAGTAGAAGAAGTCCTTGTGAACCATTCTCATGAGCCATTGATACAAGGGCTCATACTTCCCAAAATATGGAAGCTCATATAATTGGTATACCCCAATTCTCATTAGAAGCTTCTTGTCTGCATCATCATAAACTAGCATGTCATCCGCCATGCACTTTTTCAGCCTAGTAGTGAGCAAGGAATCGAGCTCCTTCTTGTTTTCCATGGTCCTGTGATTGTATTCACTTACTTTGCTCTTTTTGATGGGTGAATCCCATTCTTGGCTGACGATGACTCCTTGGATATTGCATTTTTGAAAAATGGATTTTTTGTGCCATCTCATCTTCCTTAATGATCACCATCTTCTTTCCTTTTACTACTATTGCGAGATGCCTTCTTAAGTGTCATTTTTACCTTGCAAATGTGTCCTTTTAACTCTCAGAACTTTGTGAATCAAACCCTAGCTTGATTTAATTATGCCCTAGGTGGAAAATTTGTAACCTAACTCTTTTCTATCTCCCTACTTCACTCAAACCCTTGACCACCAGGGACACAAGCTTCTTATCACACAAACTGGTAGTCACACTTGGTTTCACACCCTTCGACCATAACCCAATCACTTGGCTCTTCACAATTAGCTCTTTCCTCAAATTCCCTTAGTCACAATGGTAAAAATGAATCTGCATCCCATACTTATATAATGTTTTTCAAATTTTGATGCATTTATTGCTCCTTTACCTACCAAATATCCAAATTTATTAACCAAATTCATTCATCCTGTGTGGTACATCTTCGCGCCCCAACTAGAACCTTCTAGTGCACCTTCCTACCCTCTGGACATAGACTTTTCTTCAGCGCGTGCCCTTGCACCCGAGTACCTCATCACTATACCTTCTCCTGGTAGCTATCATGGCCTTCGCTTACCTCGCATTATACTATCCTTTCATTCATCTCCATCCTTGGTCACTTTTGAGAAGCAATCCTCTTTTGACTTAAAGCACACCTGTAACAAATTTTTCCTTTCACCTTTCAATTCCCACAGTATTTTACTTGGATAACTACAACCACCCCACACGAAAGGTATGTGCAGTCCTTTGCGCATAGAAATTCTTTATATAGTAATTAGCTTCATGTGTGCAAGCGTGCTTATTACACAAAGACAACAACTAAATTGACAAAGCATAGCAACAATGAAGGAAATACATAATTGAAAACCTAATCTAAATGGCAATACTACCTTATTACAAACACCAAGAATACTTATTTATAGTAGGGCTTCAACCTACTCCCGTTAAAGTAACTGGGTAGCCTGTGTTCCATCAAGTAATTCTAATTAGAAAGCACCTAATTAAAGTATAGAAGTGATAACATACGACCCCAACCAATGTACTTTAAGCTTTCTGGATGGCACAAGAACTTTGAGTCATAAAGTAGTACCATTTTTCCAATCTCAAACTTCTTATCCCTTATGTTTCTATCATGCCATGCCTTCTATCCTTGGCCTTTTCCTGCTTCTAACTCCATTGTGTTATGGCTCGACGCTCATCCAGTTGAATCATCTTCTTGATATGCTCTTCTAAAGCCTGTTCATCAGCTAGACCTCCAGTGTGTGCAATGCACAAAGAAGGTAACATAAATTCTATAGGGAGAACAGATTCCGTGCAAACACCAGCTTTGAAACAATGTGGCTTTTTGGTCTCTTGTAAGTTATTTTATATGCCTAAAGAACAATTGATACTTTGTCATTGCAATCCTTTTGTCCAACATCATAGATTTTTGTCAAAGTCGGCTCAAAATCTTGTTAAAAGCCTTAGAAGTTCCATTTTCCTGAGGATGGTAAGGTGTAGTTTTATGGTATGCAACCATAAACTCATCTAATAGGATCTGATTGTCTCATTCAAAAAGTGTGTACCCTTATCACTTGTCAAGCTTAAGGGACATCCATATCTTGTAAGAACATTCTCCCATAGAAACCTAACTGTTGTAGCTATTATACAGTCCTTGGTAGGTGCTTCTTCTGCCCACCGTGTGAGATAATTTATGCAAGTAATGATATAACGTGATCTAGTCCTGCGTGTGGCTGGTGAAATAGGTCCTATAAAGTCAATGGCCCATTTATCAAATGGTTCGGCACTAGGAATCGGTCTCAAAGGCATCTCATCTCTTTACCTTAGTTTTCCTAGGTGATGACAATGATCACATGCCTTACAATATTATTTATAGTCCGTATACAATGTCTCCCACCATAATCCAGTAAGTAGGATCTTTCGGAAATCACATCACCCGTATAATGGCCTCCTACAATACCACCTTGAGCTTCTTCCATAATATCCTGATGCTCATGCTCTAGTACACAATGATGTAATACTTCATCTCTGCCTAACTTATAGAGGTCACCACTGATTAACATAAACGGTGCCACACGTATAGCAAGTTGTTTCTTTTCTAATGCTTTCATTCATATTAGTGCCATACCTATTCATAGAAAGAGATCAATGTCTTCGATTACGTGGGTGTGCGTTGTAGCCTATACAACTATGCATCCGGCATGGTTTCTTCAATTGTTTGTGCTTCCTCTCATGAGTTGATTATAGATAAATGTCTGGTCCAAAATTTCTTTTCCCCGGCTTCACCACAATTGTGAAGTCAAACTCTTGGAATAGGAGCACCCATCTCGCATATGCGCCCCTGTAAGATAGGAATTTTTACGAAGTAATTCAATGCTATGTGATTTGTATAAAACACAAATGGTGTTGCTAATACTCTTTGTCGAAACTTTTACAATGCATAGATCATGGAAAATCATCGCACTTTGTAGTTGTATAATTTCTTTCAATAGGAGTCAGCTTCCTACTAGCAAAACAAATTGGATGATCTACAATACCTTCACCAAGTTGAGCTAACACAATGCCAATGACCATGCTAGAAGTGTCCACATGCACATGAAATGGCTTATCCCATGAGGTAAAGCATAGAATGGGTGCGGTAGTAAGTTTCTCTTGTAATATCTCAAACGTGTGTTGCTGTGGTTCTCCCTAATAAAATGTACCTTTTCCCTTCAGTAATTCTTTCAAGGGTGCAACAATTTTGGCATACCCTTTGATGAATTTTCTATAATATCCTGTATAACCTAAAAATCCAGGCACCTCACTTTGAATGGTAGGTACTTCTGAGGCCTAAAATGATCTGCAACCTTCGTTGGGTCAACCAACAAACCTTCCTTTTATATTATATGTCCTAACAATATTCCAAATTTTGTAGCAAATATGCACTTCTTGATGTTCAAAGAGATACTCAACTATCTAATCGTCAAACATTAAGCACACATTGTCACAATGATCTTTCAAAAGTCCATATACTCTCTAATCATCTAGGTAGACTGTAAGAAGTTGTGAATAAAATATTTGAATGCCTAAACAACTATGCGCGAGAATACAAAAGACACGTTTTACAATCCAAAAGGCATCACAGTATAGGCAAAACTACACCATTCAGTAGTGAATGTTTTCTTTTCTTGATCCTCGTGAGCAATCCTAACATAATGATACCTAGAAAACCCATCTGTGAAGGAATATATTTCACACCCTACAAATCCTAGTATTTCTTCAGTGAATGGCACAGGGAATGGATCTGTGATGCATGCAACATTCAGCTCCCAGTAGTCCACACATATTATAATTCATCTATCCTTCTTGATACTGATCACCATTGGGATAACCCATCATGACTCATCAAGGGGCATGATAATTCTAGATTTCAACATTTTATCAATCTCTTCCTTTACCTTTTCGTGAAAATTAGGATTCATTCTGTAAGGTCTCTTTCTGATTGGCCGTACACCATCCTTAACTTTTTTCTTAATTTCCCTAAGTGATTTATAAACACCTTTAAGTTCATGATACCCCGAGGGAATAAGTCATGATAATCCTGAGTAACTCAATAAATTTTGCTACCTTGAGTCTCGACTAAAGTAGTCTCCAATTATGGCCTCCTTAGGATCAACCTCCGAACCTATATTCACCTTCTTTGTTTTCATGGGTTTGTGATAGGCACGCATATCCTTGTCTGTCCAAGACCTCGTGCACCCCTTATGAATGTTCAATATCTAGGTTCTTGACTTCCTCATCATCTACGATGTAAACCATCTTTCCTTTCTCTTTCTCAAGGCAAGCGCGTTCAAGTAGTATGGAGTCTAGTTCTTCTTCCTTTTCAAAACATGCTCCAAACTCTGTCTCACCAAATAATTCCTGAATATGCTCTTTTGCTTTTGCACTATCTCCCATAGTTAAGCACTTGACAAATTTTAATGCCTCTTCTATAGGAGGTTTAGTCAAGAAGTAGTCAAAAGTCTAGATCATTCCTACAATCAAATCTTGCCAGTTTCCAGTCTCTTGATGTAGTTATGCATATACATACAGTGTGTGCATGTGCATCCTTGTAGAATAGAATAAAAGGGATGAAACCGGAGTGAAGGTGGTAATGCTTCTTGTCTTGCTATCCAAAGTCTCTCATAGTCTTTGAATATGAAGTGAGAAAGGTTGATCACCATGATAAGTGTATATTTGCATAGGTGCATTATTCATTATAAAATGTAGTAGACAAAGCGACTCCAATCTCTTCCCTGGTTTAGAAGATTACCTCTGTGGACTACCCCCACCGGCGTGCTCTTATCCCAAAAAAGGTATATACTAACATAGCTCTTCTCTTAATTTGATCTGTCCACTGTGTTTCCATGGACTTGAAAAATGCAGGAAGATCTTCTACCCCTGTATACCAAGGTACTATGCTACCTATCCATTGAACCAAATGAAATCGATTCCTGCGTGCAACCATGTTTTTTACCTCACGCCCTACCAATTCATATGTACCATGAACCCAATTGTCTCAAGAAATACTCATAGTATCACTAATAGAATGAGAATCCTCCCACTGTAGGATGCCTTCTTTTGATGGCTCATTAACCTCTGGGTCCTGAATAACACGTACATAAACTCTGTTTAAGTACTCCTCACTTAGAGGCTCAACATATGGTTTAGAATTCCCATATGTCAAAGGTATCACAACCCTTTTCTCCTTGTTTTCAAAGATGATATACCCCTTATTAAACCTCAAGTCGAAATTGTTTGCATAACACCAAAGGCATCAAGCAAGGTTGGAAAATTGTCTGCTTCTACAAGTGCTAATACCTCAAAATCTCTAATGAACTTGGCCCCTTGTATAGTTATAGATGCATCTTTCAAAACTCCTATGGGAGTGGCCTTAGTCTAGTTTTCCATAAATAACACATTAAATGATGGCTACAATGGAGGCCTCCCCATTTCTACCCATACATCTAATGTAAGAACATTTACTTCTGCACCTATATAGATCAATATGTTACTTAACATCCACCCATCTACAACAACATTCAGAGTAATTTCTTTGTCATAGTCAAGGCTATCAAGGGGAAGATTTACATGTAGAATCTTTCGTCTGGTCTTAAGACTTGAGCGTGGAGTGTTCCATTTTAACCAACTTCCTAATAGTGGAATAATGTTCTCCTGGCGCAACATCTTGCACACCTCTCACAGATTATTGACATCAGTTTGGAATGTCTTTGATGCTTTCTTCTACTCCTTTAAGTGCCATATTTCACCTTGAAGATTCCTTAGCACTTCCATGGTATCTTGGTGAACTTCCTTCTAATGAGCAGGATCTCGGGTACCTTACATGCAAAATCTCCACCTTGGTGATCGTATTCTGCAGTGCGATGCCTCTCTTGCGCGTGCCACTTCAACGCATGTAGTAATCTTCACTTATCAATGCCTCAAGGCCTCCTACTCTCTTTGGCATCTCACGATCTTCTACCGTACCTTTGGATTCTAACCATTCCGGTGCCTTTATTTTCTTTATTATGCTACTTACTCAGATGCTCATATAAGTCCGGGAACTCTTCATAGCTATGGTTCTTTCTACAAAAAGAACATGTAATATTCTAAGGACATTTGCACCTATAGTGGTCAGGATATCCACACGTATAACATGTTCCATGAGGGAACTCACCTCTTCCTCCACCATGGCCTCATCCTCCATATCCACCATGATATCCACGTCCCCTTCCATGACCTCCTTCAAAACGTCCTTCATTCTTGTCATAGCGTTTGATTATGATCCCGATCTGGTGCTCATTTTTACCCTTAGAATTATCTGTTGTACTTATCTTTTGTAACCCAATGTCTATAGCATCCTAGATCTGACCAATCAACCAAAAATCCTTAGTATTATGGGTCGTGGACCTGTAAATATTGTAAAAGCAAGATACATTCTTCCTTATCACACACTATAACAAAGGACAATGACTAGCATCATGATTTAAATGAAAAATCTCACAGTCTAATAGTAATGAGTGTACAGATTTGTGAGGGAAACTATCCTTGGTGTGACCTTCCACTTAACAATCTGTACACCAAATTCCTGAGCATGTTTCATGGGCTGAATTTGCTGATAGCTTCACTAACATTTTTCCATAGCCACAATATCTCGCCTCTAGGAATGAACTAACACCAATGTCAATGCTCCAAACTTCCTCGGCATGTAAAGCTGATTCCAAGTGCTTTGCGTGGATTAGTGTATGTCTTATGTGACAACTCCCTCTTAAAAGGTGTAATCAATCCTCCAATGAACCATTGCGCATGCTTAGCTAGCGTGAATATCATAAGATACCTTAGATAGAAGTGTCTTAAAATGAGCATCACACTCACATACACTCTCGGTGTCTTTGTTAGTGTGAAATCACATCACCCCCAAATGAGTTATGGATCTACTTTTCTAAGGTAGACTCATTTGGTGTGATTGCATAACATTGAACTTTCCCCAAGGTGTGGGACCTTGCAAAAGTGGGAAAGCTCTCTAGAGAAAGTTGGTTCTTGTTCCTAAACTACCTGCCATGAGCTACTCTAGTGCAGGAAAACTAAATCTAACCTAATCTAACCATTCCAAGGAACCAAGGAGAGAGAAAGAGGGAAAAAGAGCCTACACTAAAGTGGTGATACACCAGCAAAGGAAGTGAGATATTCTATTGAGGGAGAAAGAAACAGAAAAATGGAGATGAGGGAGGTCAGACAGAAGTGACATGGCCCAGATCTACAAATCATCCATTAAACTCCATGAAACACAACATCCTGCACCTACAAATGTGAAATACATGCACAAAAACCAAGACTGAAAGGGAGAGGCATGAAGAAACAACAAAATGATGCAAAGGGTTGAAGAACACCACAAAAACACATTTTTATTTCTCTAGAAGGTGCATAGACCATTACATTTCTGGAATAGAGGCACAAATACATTTTCCAGGCATGGGAGAAGGTTCACTGCTCAAAAATGGTGTCGAGAAACAAATTTGACAGAGTTTCTCTATGCCCAAAATGTCTCTCCTCTTCAAATGAGAAGTGTTATAATATATATAGAAGGAAAAGAGAGAGAAGAGGGAAAATTCACATCCTACTCCAACCACCATGAGATACGCATTGAATCCTACCTTGAAAGCTCAACCACTGAATATCAATGCCTTCTGCAAATCCACCCACAATATGTCACTTTGGTTCCCCAAGCGAATTGAATCGAATCAGATCTGGTAGTTAAAGAGATTGGATTCTATGTTAATGGCCTGGAAGAATTTTCTTCATTTTACCTACTAGGGCCTACAAAAATGAATTTTTAATCCTTCCATGGCATAGAGGACGTTGAGACGCTTCCAACGGTGTCAAATTTTCTATATTTTGAGCCCTGAGTCGAAAGATATGCCCCTTTGAAGTTTTGCATCGATTCTGTACAAATGGGTGGGAAAACAATTTGAAAAATGGGTCCCCCTTTTGGATTGGGACACGTGGTGGCTAGATTGGGACAAAAATTGGGTCTACGGGCTCAAAACTTAACTTTTCTCCTTTTTCGTGAAAATCACAAAATCCAGAAAACTCCCGCGGCCTCGAAGCTGCATGGACTTGTGGCTCCTTTTAGTTGGCTGGGAAATGTGCTTCATCTTTGCTTTTATACCTTTTGGACAAAAGGAAAACTTTACTTTTTTCCCGACTCCCCACCTTGGCTTTGACTCAGTCTATATGTTGAATTTTTCCTTGGCGGAGTCACGGGCCATTTTGTAACTTTTACTCCTTTTGGGGCAAAGGGTGAAAAACTAACTTTTCCCCAACTCCTACCTTCCCCTAGGACACACGTTAGTCTGGCACTCACTTGGGAACCTTTTCTCTATTTGACCCTTGAATCAGCACCATTGAGACACTTGGTAGCCTCCACTAGCCTAGCTTATGCATTGACTATTCAACTAACTCTGCCCCCTTTGAGGACACATGGAGGCACCGCACTTGTTTGCAAACCCGACCCAAAGTTTTCCTTTAGAAGAGCATCGAGTTGACACTTGTCAGCCTCCACTACTTTATGGAATTTTCAATGGTCCCTCTTACTTATTAACTTTGGGCTATGGTGCAAGCTTGCGCTCACTTGGGTCTCTGCCTTGGGACCAACTCTTGGAGATGTGCTACGCTGACACTTGGCACTCTCCACTTGCTCATTCATACTTAGCCAAATTTTTGAGGCCCGCCCTATCTACCTTTGACTCTGTTTGACCATTTGACCATGCCTCCATTCCGCCTAGGACACGTGGAGATGCGGCAACGCTTGTTTGAGCCTCTCTATTTGGGTCCATCTTTGGAGAAGTGCCATGAGGACACGTGGTCTCTTCCGCTGCCTCCTCCATACTTAGTCGATTTTGGACCCTTTCCTGAATTGTTTCGAGCCCGAGGACTTTGAATCTTCACCATTCTTCCTTCTTCTTGCTTCTAGCTCCTTTGTAGCATCTTCCCTTCTTGTCTAACTCTGTTATTTTATAGTTCTGCCTGCCTGTAACTTGGAGAATGGATTTAAGATGTAGAAATGGCCTGACAGAGTCGTTTTCTTTTGTACATGATCCTTTGATCTCTCTTGGCCTCTGTCACTTTGTTGCTTGAATCTTTTTGTGACCAATTTGTAGGATTTGAATGAGTTTTCTCGGGTTCCTTCTATGCGGGGTCATGGTTCGATCCAATATTTAGCTCGGGAGTGAAATATGGATAACAATTTGGTGACTCATGGGGACATCTCTGCTAGATGGAGAGACTAGTGGCCTTGAATCATCCATTGGGCATGGAGTCTACTTGATAAACATGGAACTGATCCTTGAGCCATTGCGAGCCTGACTACAAGCCTTTTCTATATCTTTCCTGTCCCCGAGCCTGCACTCTCAATTTTCATAAGAAAACCTTGAGACAATGATTTCGAGAGTAGAAAATTGATTCGACCCATGGTTTTCATCTGTCCCTCAAATGGACTATCTCGAAATGGATTTTAGTTGCTCTACATTTGTTCCCTATTTCGATTTGCAACTGTCATAGGAAAACATGAGCCTTCTTTCCTTAAATAGTTTAAGAGCCTAGCCTCATGCCCCTCTTGAGCAATACAAACAAAACTTATATACAAAGATCAAATCATACATGTCTCAAATGAGACATGCAGAGTGTGCATAAGCACTTCTTCTGCTGAAAACAAATCTACCTACACTACTCTAACCAAGAGAAAAGGGAGCTCAAACAAAACCTATAACTGGCAGGGAGAAATAGCTTCCCTTCCTCAAAAAAGGCAGCCATGCAACTGATTTGGCACTGAACATGGCTGGTTGGATGAGTGAAAAACTGACAATAAGCCGGTCCTCCACCCAAATCATCAAAGTATCAACATTAATGGAAAATACCTCCTCAACTGACTTGCATCAGACTTCTAGAGGTATTGATGATGACCCTTGGTACTTTGATGCTCATCCTCATGCTTAGAAGCAAGCATGACTGGTTGTGGCTGCTCCTTTGGCCCCAATGAAGCCAAGTACCTAATTGGGCATGGTCTGATCCTTTGAATGTGCCCCTTGCTCTGAAATTCAACTCCAAAAATGGAGTCTTCTTGTGGACCTTCTTGGATGGATGGTGTGGAAGAAGTGGTGAGATCCTCCTACCTTTTCCTTCCTCCTCTTTTGAAGAACATGGAAGATCAAGATCTTCCAAACTTGATTCCAGAGGGCTGCTATAAAATGTAGGCTGCTGCAAATGAATGCTCTCCTCCACCACTAGAATGTACTCCTCTTCTTTTGGATCTAGAGAGTCTTCTCCTTCCTCTGTTGCTTGAAGACTATCTTGCTCTTGATCGAACTCTTCCTCTAGCATGAAGTTTGTCAAATCAAACTCTCCAATCTGTTGTTCTAGAGGACAAGTTGGGGCTGCAAGATCTCTTTTAGAGATTTCCTCCATGATGGGTTTATTGACCAAATCAGGCCCTTCAAATGAAAGAAAGAAAACATCAATGATGTCTTCTTCTTCTGCTGCTACAAACTCTGATTTGGTTTCACCCATTTGCTCCTTTCCAATGGGACTTTGAGCTGATTGTTTCTCTCCTTCCATGGCTGATGGTGCAAGTTCAATTGGATCAACATTATTTTCAAACAAAGTGCCAACATAGACACTACATTCTGAGAAAACTGATTGTTGATCTGCTTCTTCTTGTTCTTTCTCTTCTCCTACTACAAACTCAGCCTCAGCCACCACTAGTTCTTCAATCTTGACCTCCTCTATTGGCTTGACCATCAAGGGGATCTTTGTAAACCCAAATTTGGCAGCCCAACTCTTTAGATTGTCTATCATTTCTTTTCTGTTGGGCTCTTCTTCTTGTTGTTCTCCTTGACTGGTTTCTTGGGACTCTTCCCAACATGGACTTGGGAAAACAAGAGGAGTGGCAGGTTGGGGTTCAACCAACTTTGCAATTGTTTGTGGTGGAGAGGGAGGAGATGAAACTTCTTGTTTCTTTGGAGGGGAGGATATTTCTTTTGGCTCTTGTGGAGGGAATTTGGATTTGGAAGAGAAAAGGGTAGAAAAAATGAGATGGGATGGAAGACTAGGGGATGGAGGGATGAAACTAACACTTGGGGCAGCAACTAAGGGGCTTGACTCTTGATCATGCTGAAATGGTAAAGCTTGAGAGGGTGAAAAAGAAAGACAAGGAGTTATTGAATGACTTACCCATTGACAAGGTTGATTCAGACTTTGCTCATATGCTTCTATCTCCTCAATCCATTGTGCAAGTTGGGGAAACATTTCAACCATGAAGTCAAGCTTCTCTTGAGGGTTGTAGTGTCTTGGAAAAGGGCCTTCCCATAGACAAGGTGCCCTAAAACCAATCTTGAATGCCTTCATTTGTGCTATGCCTCTAGACTGCACCATGCTAGCCTCCATTTTTTGAATCTTCTCCAACAGACCAACATCCTCCATTTGGTTGTTGTCATTATATGCATATCCCTATTCCTGATAAGCTTCATGGCCAAACTAGTTTTGGCATTCTTGTGGATAGGTATAATGATTTTGAATCTACTCATAATGCTGATTTGGAGGAGTTGTGAAAAGCATTGGAGGTGGAACGTATTGTTGTTGCTGCAAGTGTGAGTTCCATGAAGGGAATGAAGTCATGATTGCACAACTTCATGGAGTGGGAGAAAATGAAAGAGATGGAAGAAGAAAATGGATGAAAATGAGTGGATATGGATGGAAAAGGTTTGTAAGAGAATGGGTTTTTGACTAGATGGAGTCACCAGATGTGCTTTGAATGTGCCTCTAAAGGCTGAATCTCACCAAGAACACATCAACTTGATGAAATGAAATGAAGACCTCTTGGTCCCATCGGGTGTGCCAAAACTGTTAGTGCGAAATCACAACACCCCCAAATGAGTTATGGATCTAATTTTCTAAGGCAGACTCATTTGGTGTGATTGCATAACATTGAACTTTCCCCAAGGTGTGGGACCTTGCAAAAGTGGGAAATCTCTCCAGAGAAAGCTGGTTCTTGTTCCTAAACTACCTGCCATGAGCTACTCTAGTATAGGAAAATAAATCTAACCTAATCTAACCATTCCAAGGAACCAAGGAGAGAGAAAGAGGAAAAAATAGAGCCTACACTAAAGTGGTGATACACCAACAAAGGAAGTGAGATATTCTATTGAGGGAGAAAGAAACAGAAAAATGGAGATGAGGGAGGTCAGATGAAATGACACGGCCCAGATCTACAAATCATCCATTAAAATCCATGAAACACAACATCCTGCACTTGCAAATGTGAAATACATGCACAGAAAACTAAGACTAAAAGGGAGAGGCACAAAGAAACAACAAAATGATGCAAAGGGTTGAAGAACACCACAAAAACATGTTTTTTATTGCTCTAGAAGGTGCATAGACCATTACATTTCTAGAATAGAGGCACAAATACATTTTCCAGTGTGGGAGAAGGTTCGTTGCTCAAAAATGGCATCAAGAAACAAATTTGACAGAGTTTCTCTATGCCAGAATGTCTCTCCTCTTTAAATGAGAAGTGTTACAGTATATATAGAAGGAAAAGAGAGAGAAGAGGGAAAATTCACATCCTACTCCAACCACCATGAGATATGCATTGAATCCTACCTTGAAAGCTCAACCACTGAATATCAATGCCTTCTGTAAATCCACCCACAATATGTCACTTCTAGTTCCCCAAGTGAATCGAATCGAATAAGATCTAGTAGTTGAAGAGATTAGATTCGCGTTAATGGCCTGGAAGAAGTTTATTCATTTTACCTACTAGCATTTGGAAAAAATGAATTTTTAATCCTTCCATGGCATAGAGGACGTTAAGATGCTTCCAACGGTGTCAAATTTTCTATATTTTGAGCCCTGAGTTGAAAGATATGCCCCTTTGAAGTTTTGCATCGATTCTGTACAAATGGGTGGGAAAACAATTTGAAAAATGGGTCCCCCTTTTGGATTGGGACACATGGTGGCAGATTGGGACAAAAATTGGGTCTGCAGGGCTCAGAACTTAACTTTTCTCCTTTTTCACGAAAATCACAAAATCCAGAAAACTCCCGCGGCCCCGAAGCTCCGCATGGACATGTGGCTCCTTTTGGTTGGCTGGGAAATGCACTTCCATCTTTGCTTTTATGCCTTTTGGACAAAAGGAAAACTTTCACTTTTTTCCCTGACTCCCCTGCCTTGGCTTTGACTCGGGTCTATATGTTGACTTTTTCCTTGGTGAGTCACAGGCCATTTTGCAACTTTTACTCCTTTTGGGGAAAAGGGCGAAAAAATAAATTTTCCTCGACACCTCACCTTCCCTTGGGACACACACGTCAGTCTAGTGCTTGCTTGGGAACCTTTTCTCTATTTGACCCTTGAATCAGCACCATTGAGACACTTGGTAGCCTCCATTGGCTTGGCTTATGCATTGACTATTCAACTAACTCTGCCCCCTTTGAGGACACGTGGAGGCACCATGCTTGTTTGCAAACCCGACCCAAATTTTGCCTTTGGAAAAGTGTCGAGTTGAAACTTGTCGGCCTCGCCACTTTATGGACTTTTCAACGGTCCCTCTTACTTATTGACTTTGGGCTATGTGGTGAGCTCATGCTCACTTGGGTCTCTACCTTGGGACCAACTCTTGGAGATGTGCTACACTAACACTTGGCACTCTCCGCTTGCTCATTCATACTTAGCCAATTTTTTGAGGCCCGCCCTATCCATCTTTGACTCTATTTGACCACTTGACCCTACCTCTGTTCTACCCTGGGACACGTGGAGATGCAACACTTGTTTGAGCCTCTCTATTTGGGTCCATTGTTGGAGAAGGGCCACGAGGACACGTGGTCTCTTCGCTACCTCCTCCATACTTAGTCGATTTTGGACCCTTTCTTAAACTATTTCGAGCCCGAGGACTTTGAATCTTCACCATTCTTCCTTCTTCTTGCTTCTGGCTCCTTTGTAGCATCTTCCCTTCTTGTCTAACTCTACTATTTTATAGTTCTACCTACCTGTAACTTGGAGAATGGATTTAAGATGTAGAAATGGCCTGACAGAGTCATTTTATTTTGTACAGGATCCTTTGATCTCTCTTGGCCTCTGTCACTTCATTGCTGAATCTTTTTGTGACCAATTTGTAGGATTTGAATGAGTTTTCTCGGGTTCCTTCTATGTAGGGTCATGGTTCGATCCAATATTTAGCTCGGGAGTGAAATATGGATAAACGAGGTGCATTTCTTGATATCCTTGATTGATCCTCCACTTTTAGTTGGAATACGACACTGTAGATGTACTCCCATGTGCTCGATAATAGTACTATAATGAACCCCATAGTTCGTGAGGTAGTTCCACTTCGGAGAGGTGAATCCAACATTCTGCATGCTCACATTCTATGTGGATGATGTGCCTAA
The DNA here is from genome assembly GCA_018340775.1 of Taxus wallichiana var. yunnanensis. Classification (NCBI taxonomy): domain Eukaryota; kingdom Viridiplantae; phylum Streptophyta; class Pinopsida; order Cupressales; family Taxaceae; genus Taxus; species Taxus wallichiana. The sequence goes on from CM031235.1 coordinate 373,590,071, forward strand.
GAATGTTCCTCCAAATATCATTGAAGCCGTCTTTCGTCCTGCCATTGATGTACTTGATCCCTAAATTACTCCCGATCTCCTACTTCCCAAATTAGATTTTAGGTTACTTGTCATACTAGATCTTTGGAAAACCAAGCAAAAGGTCTAGGTCACTAGGTGGATTAAGATGCGCACCCACGGTCTAGGTAGTCTCTCTACCGACACTTACGTGTGAGGCCGAGGGGGATATATATCATGATTTCCAAGATGGGGAGTTCTGCTATTCTAGCTCCACATATTCTACGTGAGCTATAAATCCTTCATGAGCCATCTCTCTCCTCAATGCCATACTTTCTGCAACGTAACGCTTCTTCTCTATCTCCCTCTCGTGCACCTCATTAAACTTAAGCTGCCTTTCCTCTCTCTACCTCTCTGCCGCTAGGTCTACCATCTTTCACCAAACCTGTTCCTACCCTCGCATGTGGTGAAGTTTAGTTAGCCATCGATTTACTCTCTAGGTTTAGAGTTACCATCAAGATCTTGATCACTAGCGGAATACCTTGCAAATATGTTCCCCTTAGATACCGTAAAAATTGTAATTCAAGTACCTCGAGGCAAGAGTACATTGAAATTGAATATTTTAGAATATAACTATTTAGAACACCACAAAACCATGTATCCACAACATGAGTCCAGATCATATCAATGTCATAATGGTCTTGAAATTCTTCCTATGTCTAGACAAGTGCGTGATACCCCGGCCCACCGAGACGCATAAGCGGTAGCCACTCGTATAGTTCTACTTTGGAAAGATAGCGAAAAAGCTCTCATATAAGATGTCATACAAATTCTATTCTACCCAAGCACGTGTGTTAAACTCAGATCCAGTGCTAAACTGTTGTGCATATTCTTTCTCTAGATCATGTATCCATTCCTCAATACTTGCTAGAGTTAACCAGTGACGTCTTCATCATGAACTATCCTAAAAAAACTAAAAAAAAGAGGTCCCAAGAATGGAACTAATGATGTAGCCTTGAATTTACTAGATAACACCTTATTCACGTTGGCACATCACTCGGCCTTGACTAAGTGCTCACCCGAGGTGCGCAAGGTACCGGGTTCCTTTTTAGGGTTGATATCGCGGGATGTGAGCAAGATGAAGAAAGACACATATAGATTCATAACTAATCCATCATTCTATAATGCATGCTACGCTCAAATCTATGAAAGAACAAGCTTAAACATTAATCATGATTGAATTAATAACATGCACTACATAACTATACACACAATGACACTTAGATTAAGCCAATATCTTCCATTTATTAAATAAATACAAAATCTCCTTACATTAATATCAGTCTATACCAATGCACATGTGGATCTGATACAGTAATTCAATCATATGCGTATATCTCTTTACCACATACATACACACACTATGTATATTCTCTGTTACACTTACTTACTATGTACCTAACATCATATATAGGGTGGGGACTTTCCCTTCACCGCTTATCTATTCCGAGGAAATAAGATGTATGTTATTGAAATCCACACGCTATTTTTAGACATAGCCACACATGTAAGTGTGCTATCTATAGACCTCTTGTAGTTAATTGAAGTGTAAATTCTATTCTTAGCTCATCTCCATGCAAAAATGCTTCGATCCGCTCCTCCAAAGATAGAAAATGCATGGTGCGCACGTCTCTACATCGTTGGTGTGTTTCACATGCCATCTTCTAAAAATAGGTCTTCATGCTCAAAATTGGCTAAGTCTTGAAAGATGAACTTGCCTTCCATACACGGGTCCTTCCTTTCCTTCCACACCCTTGACATTGGCCTTCTCTCCACGTTGACTCCTCGTGTGTTCTCAAACAAGTGCCTATAATATGGGACCCTGTCCTTGGGCTTGTGGGGGTACGACCTGTTCTACAACTGGGCCTGTAAAGCCACAACCTATACATGTGCATTGGCTAGGTGGCACTTTGTAAACCTACTACTGTGCCTTTAAGGTGGCTACTTATCCCCATCACCATATCACACCCTAAACAAGCACTGTCCCTAAACTTCTTGGTCTGTAGGGCTGCCACTTTAGCTTGAAAAATGGAAACCTGTGTTTACTACCTGTAAAACTATAATTTATGCCTAAAGGACAGCCACGACCCTATAAGGCATCCCTCGGCACTATGATGGTAGCTAAGAAGTCTATTTGTCACGGCCTCGGTGGCATCGCTCATAGTTTGTCTGACCCACCACTATCTATACCACGAATTCAACATCATCAATCCATCTATCTACCGCTTTCTCTCTGCTGCCCTATTGGAACACTTGGACATGGTGGAGGCATGGGTCTCTCTATGTCATCTCTCAAGATCTTGTGGGAAGGGTGGTGGCACATCCTGTGATAGCACGAACTATCATCTAACCCCGTCTATGGGTATCATTTCATGTTCGCTGGAGCGACGCCCTAAAACCACCTCAATAGTGAAGCTCCTTTAACTCCTCAACCATGCCTCCATAAGATGAAAATTCAACATAAGGCCTCAAAATAATATCAATGGCTGAAAGTACCTTAAATTTTGCTTGTAATATGACACATCATATGTGTCCCTAGCTTCCCTATGCTACCCACCAACTGGTACCAAATGTCTATATCACACTCTAAGAAATCCACCCCGAACCAATCATGTTATGGCAAACCAACTGGCCAAACACATACGATGTGCTCGTATGCCCAACAATGTAGTAAAAAAGTACAACACATCCTAAATCGCTGCAATCTCCCATAAGCCCATAGCTCCCTATATAGCTGAACTAGGAAAGCCGGTGCCCAAGTGAAGCACATCTACTCCTCAATCATATCCTAAAGTACTCCCATCATTGCTCATGGGAATCTCCCACCCTCAGAATTGGGCAGGGAAAAACAACCTACCACCTCCATCATCAGTATAGACAACCTTGTCTCTTGTGGGTAGGCTGCATACATGTCTCCATAAGTGAGACTCATGTTGTGATACCTTAGCTCACCCATCACCTCACCAAAAACAACCACTATCGGCTCCACTAATGCCTTAGAAGTAATAGAATAAACTAGCTCCCCAAAATTGGTAGCTGTAGGATCCTGTATACGTCCTCTAGGGTGACGATCATCTCACCCATTGGTAGATGAAAAGTGTTGGTCATTGAATCCCATCTATCGATGAGCGTGACCATAAAAATATGATCTTGAGCTATATGCTATAGTATCGAGATCCCAATAAGTCCAACCTCGGTTATATGTGACCACTCCTCCATGGTCATGCCGGACCGCATCCGTATCAATAGGGGTGGTACTTTGTCCTGCATCCTAAGCTGATGTCTAGCCTTACATATCCAACACAACCATGTCAATATTTGACTTCCTCAAATTACATATTACCCAATAAACCATACCCAACCACATCAATTGTACCTACCCCCTTTTACCTAATTCACCTACAAACCTACTAACTCTTATCATTATTACCCATTCTCTCGGTTCACTTCACCTAATTATCTATCTCGTATCGCCAAAATCATATTTTTACCCACCTCCCTCTACATACAATCTTCACATATCCCTTTTTACCTATTTTCCTTTCATACCTATCCCTTCTTACCCCTATCCTTCCTTAACATTAACTAGCCGGCCGCCGTCTTGACCATCACCGAGATTCCTTGATCGTCATTGGTTCCATTTAACCGGTGTCACCACCTAAGACCGTATTTGGGTCACACTCCCCTTAGTTTCCTTTTAATTAGCTAACATAACATGTTCACATAACCACGACCCCTTTACCCCACATTCATATTAATTTTATTACTTACAATTGAATTAATGTCCATTATCACATTATTTATTAATTTAATTACTTTAATTAGGTTAATTTACACCTAAAAACCTCACCATGGACTTATTATTAGCCTATCAATTAACTAAGACTCAATCTCTACTTATCTTAATAAAAAAGACTTATTCTAACCCTAACATTAAATTCCTATTCCTTCTCTAATAATACCCCCTTATCTAAATGCTAACCATCACTTAAGACTGGATCGACAAGAGGAGCACATCAAAAATAACCAAGATTTGCTATTTTTGGTAAACCGAGGATTTCCCACCCTAGCCAATGCCGGTTAACCTACAACTAACACCGGTCACCTTGACCATCATCGGTTACCATATATACAGTTTTGTAACCTTTTTCCTAGGTTGGTCACTTCAAGTTTTGAGAGAGCTATTTGCATTCAAGCATGAACCAAAGTTTTCTCAGCATCAAGACGACAAAATACATTAGTCGGATGCCAAAACAAGTACCGAGACCGATCTAAAGGCATTAAATTCCGGGAGCACTCCAGGGAAGTACTACCATGAAACCGACAACCAAGTTCATCGTGGATCGACCATCACATTCCTTCACCAACAAGGCTTGCAAAATACAAGTAAGTGCATTTGATTTTGCATCATTTTTGTACTTACTTAATATGTTCTTTATCTTTTTATTAGATATTTTTCTTCCCTGCATTCCTCCATCCCCACCTTCTTTCCCATCTACCTATCTAGCCACCCACAACCTTATGGATCTCCATACCTAACCTTTATACTTTCTTGATTTTTCCTCACCTTATTACGAACCCAACTAGTCCCCCTTCACTCTGTGTAATCACAAAGAAACCCACAATCACCTTGTATCAAATTTTACCAATTTTCCCCTACACGATGCGAGTTATCTTAACCGTCATCAATTTCCTTCACCGACATCCATCACTAGGCAGATGTCGGTTACTATGTCTCCTATCACACTTTCACTAAATTGACCTTAACACCCTAAAATCCTCACAAAAGCGTCACCCAAGCCCGATAATCTACCTACAACTTCATCACATACCTTCCCATCTCTTGGTGTAGACACGACAAAGCCTTGACACCTAGTTTGACATTCTGTCATTATCCACAATAACCAAGATTAGTCATCCGAATCGTCATCAGTCATACCTTAACCATCGTTGGTCATATTGTGAATGAAATTGGTCTCTATGTTTGGTAAACTACCTCATACCGGCCGAGATCCCCACTCGGCCTAAAACCAATCAAAATTTCCCAAACCTTACCTAGACCTTGCATGTGACCCTCATACCACTTGCCTAGCCTACAACCTGACCCGAGACCTTCACTAGTTTAATTATCAAAGCATTTAATTGGATTGACATTGATAGTAATATGAGATACCTAAATTAGAACACTAGCATTAGATTCATTTATTTTATATTGAATTATATATCAGTGGATTGACAACCATCAAGGAAGTATCACACTTCTTGGATCTAGCTCACGCTAGGCAATCCACTAACCTTTTTCTATTAACTATGTTTTGTGGTCTTGCTTTGTATTTCAGGTAGTTCCTCCTAGCCAAAAGGAAGCTCACACAATCAATTTGGATCGAAATCGAACTCACACATAACCTTGAACAAAAATTATAGTAAGAATTCCTCCTTGGCCTTCTACCCTTATCTTTTTAATTAATCTACTAAGAATCCCGTGAAACAATTATACATAGTGCAAAATGATATTATGGAAACACAAGGTTTTACATGGGATAAAACATGGAAAAATAGGGGTTCATCACTCCCCCACACTTAAGATTCAACATGTCCTCTTTCTACCTATTAAATCTCTCAAAAATCCTTGAAAAATTATATTCATTAGTAAAGGTTTGCCAAGTCTCATCCAACTCAGTGTTATAGAAACCAAAGAACTTAATGACTGTATTCCTCCAATTGTATAACTATCTTTAGGTTGATCATCTGTGGAATTCCATCGTGGTACTAGGGCTATGACTAATAGAGGCCTATATCTCATTCCAATCCACTTCTCCTGCATTTATAAAATGATTTTACTTAGATCTTTGGCCCTTTTTAATGACTAATAGAGGTTAGTGGGTGAAATAACCTCCTTATAGTGCTCTATGAGTAGTTCATATCTTAATTGGCAAGCAAGGAAATTAGAATTAAATGATGGGATTGTTTTACTCCCGAAATCCTTTACACAAGTTCTCATAATTTCTTTATACATATCCACCAACTGTAAACAATATACCTGAGATTGAAATATTGTGAAAAAATGGATGGGGAAGGAAGATCATGCCTTATTAAGAGGCATATATTAGCTTTTGTTCAAACATATGTTCCTCTTTGTTCCCTCCATTTGGAATGATGCCTCAAAGTAGAGATAAATGCCCTCAGTTGTACCTCTCCCACATATAAATTGATTGGAATCTCAATATGTTCAAGGAGAAGGAACTTATGAACATAAAATTCACAAAGTAAATTCTTAGCAACATCATTTCCTGTTGTGTATGCACCAACAAACTACTTATCATCATCAAATTATATATCTTGCATAGAACAAACTCTAGAAATCTGCCACTTTAGAAATTTCTCCTTTAAAAATAGTGCATAAAAATTAGATGGGGGCCTACATGAGAGGACCTGATCATATAACTGATAGGAATCAACCAAATTCTCTTCGAGAATCTTGTTCTCTTCCTTTCAAACCTTATTTTCATCATCAACTCCCTCGAGTCTATAACAATCCTCCATCCTTTTAGCCACTCCTCTTAAGACAATAATCCAAGGAAACACAAATTCTATCCGAACTATTTGTTCTGTGGTAGCCACAAGCTTTGTTTCCTTTCTATTCTCTTGCAAAATTGCAAGTGATGCATTTATATCCTCTATCCTAGTTTAAAGGGAATGATCTATTGTTCTTTCTCCTCCAGAGCATGTTGAAGTTGAAGAGTGGCCTCTTCATGTTGTTCTATGGTTTGATGGAGTTGTTGAATTTTCTGATCTTTTTCAGACTCCATCTAAGAGAGACTAGATTATTTGGATTCAAGGAGGAGTTGTAAGTGTGTAATTCTCTCTTGGGCATGTTGGAGTTCAAATTGAATTACGAAAAGGGATAAGACTTGAGGTAAAATTGTATCGAGAATCTAAAGGGGAACTAGGTTCTCCTTCTATCATGGATGCCTTACCTTTTTCCACAATGGTAGAATCACCAAAGCATGGTTGGGGTTTGATCAATTTATTTCTCACAAATAGAAACAGAGGGTGATACAAATAGAGGAGACACATGTGGTGTCTAGAGAAAGGTTTGCATAATGATAACTACCTCATGTTCCTCTTAAGTAAGAACAATTTCTGCTTGGGGCTCATTAAGGTTTTGAGCATTCTTAGATGTCCTAGGGTGTTTCTTAGGTTTTTATGAAGTGGAAGGCTTTGGCTATAGGACCAATTCAGGCTCTAGGGCATAATTTTTCTGGAATTTCATCCATTTCTTAAGGCCATGCCTTTTCTTAACAAAATGATGTTTACAAATCAAATGTATTAGGCCCTAGAATTTCAAGTAAGAGGCACCCCAACAAATTTTTTTAGTGGTAGTGGAGAAAAATCAAACAAGAACTGAGAAAAATTTACTTCATTTTGGACTTTAGAGTGGCCATGGTGAAGGTGGATAAGAATTTACAAAATAGGGCCCAAAATAATTTCATAATGATCCTCACAAGTTAAATACTTAATTATTCTTTTGGCTACTTCAGCCCAAGGCTTAGGGAGAGTGCTCCTTTTTATGCCTTTGTCCTTTCCCTTATTTTCCATAACTAGTTCTAATTTTTCATTTTTTCCCACTGAAAATCTCTTAATAAGTTAAGAGTAGAGTGTCCTATTATTAACTCGATTGACCCTCTTCTCGGTATCCTTGAAATATGTCTAATTATAGTGGGATTGAATGGAATTTTCTTACCTCTTATAGTAGCATATCCTTCCTCCATGTTCTTGGTGAACTCCTCTGTCATTTGTGGTTTAAACTCTTCATATGCAAGCAGGAAATCAAGCCCTCCCTCCTTTTCAAAGATTTCTATTGATCTCACATCGCCTAATAGTTCGATGAATTTTTTGGTTCATGCAAAAATAGAATTACTTGCACAATTACTTGGCATGCAAAAGTAAATCTATCCAATTCACATGAGTTACATTTTCCATATCAAAACAGAATGTACTCATTAGTGGTTCAATTACGAGATAGATCAAAGGTCGATTTAATTTTAACCGGTGGTTCAAATACTTCTTTTACCTTAAATTCCAACTTATTATTACCATGATTTGGATGAATTTTCCAATAGTTTACAACCTCAGGTCCACTCATCTAATAGTGAGTGCAAACATTCCTCTTTATTTCATGTTTCGAGGTGAGGAATAGAGTTTACCATTCCTCACTTTGTTTTCCATGTAATACCTCTGTTGTTTTGATATCTATACTTGATTCTTTGTGATTGGTTGGCAAACATGGCATGTGATTGTGTTCTAAGTTGATGTTCACTGTTGAATTGTTATATCATGTTTGTTGAAATGACATTGTTTACTTATTGATCTGGTAGACTTATCATTCTTGAATTGAAGAATCTATACTTATGTTATTAAGATCATAAAGTACTTACTTGTTTGATTTCTGAAGTGGACATAGTGGCTTCAACTTTTGGTTAGTGCAAACTCGGTTATGGAGTGTTTAAGTGATAAGGGGTAAGATTTTCAAATTTTTAATGAAACTAATACTCTTGAGACCTTTTTTTTTTATATTAAGATTCAGGAAAACACCTTGGATCAATTTTAGTGATCCAAGGTATTCTCCTAAATCGATATACTATTATGACTGTAAGTAAGAAAGTTTACTTAACTACTTAAAGGATTCAAGATTACTATTTTGTTTTAGGCCTTAAGAACTTTAATCTAATCTAAGTTGTTTAGAACGACCAGATTTAGAGAAGGCATACATTGGTTCGTTTAGATAAGCACTAAGGCTTAAGTTGATGAATATATATATATATATATATATATATATAAATATAATTTGTGATTAATCTAGTCCTAAACTAACCTATGCTATGGTGGTGTTTTAATGTGTAAAGATCCTAATGTTACACAATGTACATTTGATTAGATAATGAAAACCTAACCTAAGGTTGATGGATGAAAGTTAATTTTAATAAATCCTAAGCTATATTATGAAACTTAAGACCTAACCAAGACCTAATCATGGTTGGATTTGAAATGGGTCAGTTGCATGGTGAATCGAGTTGGGGTTACACCCCATAATCGTACTTGGAATTTTAATTGGTTATTTAAATGGGCCACTACCACTCTTTAGCACAAACTAGGCCAAACTTGGTGAATCTTGCTAAAGCGTGGATAGAAAGTTTAGTGAAAGTTTTGTTAAGATGTTGGTTTGATCTCTAAATTTAATTGGCAATGTGGTCGATTAGAAGGAATGGTGGAAGTAATCGATGCAGTCCTTCATTTCATTAATGGCATTGGATAAACCAAAACAACCTTGGAAAAGGAAATGATGGTTTTGAAGGAAAATAGGGAATTGGTTTTCATTTGTTGTTTTACCATTTGAGCTCTTGGGCTCTGCATGTTGATTTTTGGTTTTGAATGCATCATCTATTTTTCAGATGTGCATTGAATCCTCAGTTGCATGGAGGAGGAAATAGTGGAAATCTTAAATAACTCGGGCTATTAAAAGGAAAGAGAGTAGAGAATGGAGGGTTTATGTGGAATCCGTTTTGATCATTCTCGTGAGTTTTGCGTGCAAACTTGGAGAAGAACTCATGAAGACTGGAGATAAGATTTAAGGAGATCTACCAGGCATGATAAGCTCTAAGCGAAAAGAACTCGCTCTTAAACGAAAATCATTTAAAGGTTTTGGGTATCTTATTTTCTCGATTTGTCGGGCTATCTTCTATAACATCTTCACTTTTGCAATGTATCTTGTATTATGTGATTGTGAAATGATGGGATAAAATATATGGTTATGGGTTCTCTTTTTGATGAAATATTTGGTATTATTCCATGATCATACTACTCAAATACCTATTACGATTTGTGTTTCTATGAGAGCATATTGTTTATGTGGGGGTTGGTTTTTACCCTCGCTAAAAGATTGACATTTATGAAATCTGTTTGATAAGAGATATTAGGTTCAAATTTTGGGTTACAAAGTATTTGCTCCTATGATCATAGGAACAAGTAAAGATTGTGAGTTCATCATGTTCATCTTTTGATGAACTGTCTACCTTAGAATTATATATACACACACACACACATATATATATATATATATATATATATATGTGTGTGTGTGTGCTTATATCAAGACATATTGATTTATATTGAATGTATAGTAATTATATTATTGCATAGTATTAATGGTCTTACCTTACTGGTTTGATACCTTTAATGGGTATGTGATTTAGGTGTCTTCAGGCTCTTATACTTAGAATGTTGGTCTGGGTATTGTTTTGATTGGTAATATGTTTTCTCCTTAAAATTTTGCATGAAAATGAAGGCACAAAGTGTTGCCATTCTGTCTTATTAGTTCTTTAACTTTTGCAATCTTTCTTGAAGCCTTTTTAGTGGCTTGTACCTAATGATGGTTAAATCGTATAATATATATATCAACCTAGGTGTATTATTGGTTGTATAAAAACTTGGCTTTATGTTATACTTTACTAACCACCGTTGACGGTTCACTCTAATCTTGAAGGTCAGTATGACCGTCTTGAGCTATTCTTACTGTAACTCCATGTAAGGATTTTTGTGGTCTTCAAGCTAAGAAGATACATGTATGTATCTAATCCATATGCTCATACTATTTGACAAGGGATATTGATTTAGTATAAGTTGATACTAAGAGCTCACTTAGAGTCTTAATCGTTGATTGTTAATTGATCATCATATGATTGGATATCTAAATATATACCTATAGATGCAATGACTATTGAGGCTTCTTAATTTATAGCATAAAACTACTAGCTTGTAGTAACTAGCTAAGTAATTTCACCCATGTCGTAGCGAAACCTTAAGTGATTTTTATTGAAATGCCTATTCATCCATATGAATCCTACTATCATATATGAGTATGATGTGAATGATAAGTTATGATATATATTGAATAAGTATGGTACCAAGGAAGTATAAGTTGCTATATAAGTGAGAAAAGATCATGTGGATTGCACTTGACTATTTGATAAGTCACGAGAGAGAGAGAGAGAGAGAGAGAGAGAGAGAGAGAGAGAGAGAGAGAGAGAGAGAGAGAGAGAGAGACTTATAAGGATGTGATATTTATCCACCTTTTGCATAAATGGGATTGATTATTAATCAAGTTCTTATTGATTAATGTAGTTGAATATATCTTAAGTTATAACTTGCAAGGCTCTTTCTTGATTGAAGTACTTAGTTATCTTGTACTCATTATTTCGATGATTGAAAGATGTATGTGTGAATGTTCAAAAGAGTTGTGTATTTCTTTTGAACCTTAGAATAATTTTCAGTTAAAAGCAACATTCCTTTCTTGAAATTATTAGATAGGGCATGTTGTTCTAAAGATTTAGATCTTATCATGCTCAATTTGTATGAATTGATAGATGCTAACAATCTTGTAGATGGACTTCGTGAAAAGTGAAAGAAGGATGAAGTTTAGAAGTTTGCATTTGTTCTATTGATTGAAGAAAGATTATTTGATTAAATGATTATGTTATTCAATATTTGATATACTTCTATTCTAAATTTTAGAAAGGCTAATGGCCACTCATTGTAACTATTTTGGGAAGAAATTGTTTATTAAATTGTTGAAATATGACTTTGATATTGGATTTTGGTATTAAATAAAGATGGTTCATTTTGTTACATTGTCTTATAAACTTCTTTAAGTGATTGATTGCAAAGTGTTGAACTTGGTCATTATTTTATTTGAAAAGAAAAGGGTAGTTTACATTAGTTGCTGTAGACTTTATCTAACATAAGGTCTAAACTATTGAAAGTAATGATGCTTTATGTAAATAATATCAGATATATTGGAGTTAATAATGGCTTATCAACTAAGTAACTTAAGTGATAATAATTTGTTCGTAGATGGCATAAGGGGAATTATTAAGTTTGTTTTCATTATCTAAAAGACCCTCTTTATAAATTAAAAAAGGTGATAGATCGAGGGATTATAGTGTAGTTATGTATAAAATGATGTTTATTGGATATAACTACATTATAATGAAAGGTAAATTGCTAATGATATAAGAATGTTATTCTTATGATTGAATGTGATATGTGTCTCTGAATGATTAATTAGTTATGTTTACTCCTTAAAATATGAAAACATACCTAAACATAATATTTATCAATAGATAAGATGGTTCCTAAGGGAATAAGCGTGTTTAAATGATAATGTATGATTTTTGTCCTATATTAAATACAACTAAAAGAAGTACATGACATTTATATGTTTAACACCTAATGAATAAAATAACTTAGGTAAGATTAACAAGCTGAGAGTTAATTGAACCAATGAACTTGTTAAGATACAATGTTCTATTTAGCGAGAACTTGATGGGTTATTATAGCATAGTCATGCTACATAATACCCATTTAATGACATGAATCATTAAAAGGTTATTGCATGAGCAGCTACTATGGTGTGATAATCCACCTAGCTTCCTAAATGTAACTATCGTAAAACTATGGATACAGGTAAATGTTAGACACCAATTTGTGATAGGAGTATGGCTTAGTGCCGATGTCATCTTATGATGACTACGGGGAAGGAAGTGGATTTGAAGTGACACAAGTCAATTTAAATACACTTAATTTCCCTTAGTCACCCTAAGTTGACTTATCAACACTAGTCTATGTGAACTATCCCTAATTAGTATCTAACATAAACCTTGGAAGTGATTGATGCAAATCAAGTAAGTCCAAATCTAGATAACAGTTTTGAGTGTGGTGAAAGACATATTCCTTTCGATGAGTATGTTGTCTAGGAATTGAAGAATGACATACATGAGTTATTTTTTTCCAAATTATCATAAGCCAATGGTTGCGTTGTCTTGATTTTACCTAGACTAAAGATGTATGATATCAGATGGGTTATCCATAATAGATACCCAAATATGCACTTTAGAGATTAACACTTGAATGACCTTGAATAAATAAGGGAACCAAAAGTATAATTGTATACACATTGATGAAATGAAATATGAGGGATTGGTTTAATACCAACTCATAACAATTGCATATGGTTTATTGTTGTAAGATGGATTGGCTAAATTAATGTTGGTTCTAAATTATGTGAATTTAGAACAGTGAAACATTATGATAATAATAATAAAAAAATTCCCTTGTATTGAAGTCTTAAAATGAGGATGTTACATACCACGAGATTGATTTTTCAAATCATTTGGAAAATGCTTCTGCAAAAAGGTTTTCCTCTTCCAACAAAAGGCCACAGAATGATTAGTACCTCCACAAAATGTGCATGGAAAAGCATTCATCATCTTTTGTATATCAAACCCATATTGTTTTAAAATAAAGAGTGGATCCTTAACAAATTTACCTTATTTCCCAAAATTATGATTATGATAAGAAATAGGAGGCAAAATTTCATTACCTCTTCTTTGAATTTTCTTACCATTCCCATTCAATTGTGCTTTAGTGGGATATTCACTTTACTATCGAAAGCTTGTCTTCCCTCAACATTCTTGGATGTCTCTCTAATATCCTTTTCCAAACTAGAGTAACCCAAACTTGTATAATGAGGACGATCCTCGACCTGTATTGGGTTAGTAATACCTTGGTTGTTCTTACCAAGGCCGATTCCATTAAAACCCATTTTATCTAATAACTTAGATCTTATACCCTTAGTGTATCTTTCAAAACCACCAAAAGTAATATTACTTGAATCTAAATCAGAATGGGATGAGGAATCTAATGGTGACATACTTATAGTAAATGCATCCGTCATGGTTTTTGCATCTGTAGTCAAGGGCTTCTCCCCTTTCTCACCATTTTGTAATCTTTCCAAGATCTCATCCTTGGATTGCATTTCTAGTTTCAACCGAGCATTCTCCTCTTCTAAGGAGAAATACATTGATCTCAAGAGAGAGTTCTCTTCCCGAATCTATTGATAGTTAATAGCCTCAAGCTCATCCAATTTCTCCTATTTGGATGACTTGCCCATGATTTCCTATTTCCTGCAAACAACCTATAACTCCCAACACTACACACTGCAATAGAAGATTAGAAAGCCCAAAAATTTTGCACACCGAAAACTGAAATCAAAGCTTCAAACATAATCAGAAGCTAATCCAATAATCTAACTGCTATGATACCAAAACTTGATCCAAAACAGGTGTTAACTTTTTCACTTTTAACCGTTTCAAAGGATCTTCAATTTTAATCAACTTAAAAGGCCTTAATACTCCAAAATATTGATTAAAATATGATTTAGGACTGATTTTAAAACTGAAATTAAGTTTGTAATTTACTCAAAATTTCATTGTTTGATCAAAGCCCCAAATTGAACACTATTTCCCAATTGAATTATTTCTCTAAATTATGCAATACTGATTAATGGTTCATCCACATTCAAAATATAAACTTAAATAATGTAAGAAATTAGAAACAAAAATAAAATCAGAAAAAACACCAGATTTTTTACGAGTTCGGAATTCCTACATCCTTGAGTTCATTGAGAACCGATCAATTACTAATGTTAAAAATTAAAATACAATAACCTTTACATTCAACCAATAATGAATCAAAACCTATAAAAATTGTGTTATCGGACCTTTAAGGAACTTTGGAGTACTATAACTTTATGCCACTTCAATAGTTGAAACATCCATCATGAAAGCTCTAAAATGGGAAAATTATCACACTATATTGGACCGTCTTGAAATTTTGATCAATTTTCTTATATAACTCCAAATCTAGTTTTGAGCATAAGTGCTCCAAAAATGGTGTTTTCCAAAAGGCATCCTTACTTCCCCTTACATGCACATGCAACCTAATTTTAAAAACTTTGCGAGCTCTTCTTTCTATTTGGTGAGCCACTTGGGCGAGTTGGTCAGGAAGATGGGCTTTAGATTGGGGAGGTTGTGTGTTCAAGTCTCCCTATATTCTTTTATGCGACCATTTTTGTAATGTGGGTTCAATATCCCACATCTACTTGTTGAATAGGGAGATTTTGGTTTAAGTTGGGCTTGACCTCCCATGTAATACATGACTCGGGCACACCTTCCTCTCTTTTGTTCACCACATATATGTGGCGAGCTATGCATTTGTCGTTAGGTGAGTCATGGGCCTCCCAAGCGCGATTCACCCATATTGTTGGGCTTTGGTTTGTTCTTTACTCCATTCAAAGTGTCAATTAGTACGTTGTTGCTATATGCTTGAAAGGTTTGACGCACAAGTATAAGGTCAAGTCATTTCCATCGAGTCATGTGGGGATAAAGCATAGCTATGTAATCCATTCACTATGGCCAAGGTAAGTGCTATGTTGGTATAATGAGATAAGGCCATCATGAAGTATAAGGAGATAAGGCTAAACAATATGGAAATAAGCCCGAGCATAGTGGTAAATAGTGTGATACACTCGGTGGGGATTTGATCACTCCATTGAGCTAGTAACATAGCTCACCCAAGATGATTCAATCCTGTAATGGAAAAATACAACTCTGTAACATATAATCCCACATTAGCAGAGTTAGGAAAATAAGTGGCATATATAATCGAAAATATGATATCGATAATATGAAAAGATGGTATAGGCACTCCTCCTTCAAAAGAGTGTGGTGAACCATACTTGAGGGCCCCTAGCTAGAAAATAATGGGGCCCACAAAATTTTTGTGTTTCGAAGACCGAAGGTTATCAAAACACAAATTATAACCTTTTCACCTTTTTGCCAACTGCCACGTGTCAACGCATGATTATCTTGTTGACCAACTTGGATTGTTTTCAAACCAAAACTTTGACCTACGATATCTTCTACATCTTGACTCCATTCCTAGAGTTCTACATACTATCGAAAAGGTCTCAGAGTGCTCTATAGCATGGTCATAGTTTAGGGAGGTTTAGGAAACTTTCTAATACCAAAACATCCTCTAGATATCTGAGCCATATAGTTTAACTTATCTTTGTCTTGTATGTTTTGTTTTAGATGGTTCTTTAGCAAGGGAAATAATCCACATTGGTTTGTGGCATGCTTTAGATCATAGAAAATACATATTTATATCTTATCTAAGGGGTAGTACTTAAGCCCATGCTTGTCCCTACATCTTGGAAAATAGATGAACAAAGGCTCTTTATTCCTAGATTTCTCCCTATCCATAGTTGTATTTAGTTGAACTAAGAGGTTTGTTCTCAAATTAACAATTTCTTGCCTTAGTTTGGATATATCACCACTATCCAGTTTTCCTTTCTATCTACGAAGGTTGGGTTGATTATAGGAGTAATTCCTATAGAGGTAAATGATGTCCGTAAATTCTAATTAGTTCATGTATCCTTTTTTGAAAAGATTGAAGGCTTCTGTGTGTCTTCATCCAATCCTTTGAGGAATAAATTTTTGAGCATATTAATATCTAGACCAGTACCACACCTCCTGTGAAGGAAGAGGAACCAATCAAGATAATATTCCACACTCTCATCCTCCTTTTTTTGAATTCTAAAAATTTCTTCCTTCCTATCCCGGACTCTACAATAGTCTTGGTATTTATCCAAGAAAATTGTTTCCATCTCTTGCCAACTATGGATGGAGTTAGGGTTTAAGCCCATGAACCATCTCAAGTATCCTTTAAAGTGGAGGGAAATAACTTGAGCTTTTATGTGTCTGAGGTATAATCATATGTTTGACACAAAACTTTGAACTCAAAGAGGAATTGATTAGGATCTTATAAGACTAATCCCTAAGGTTAGTAAAATTAAAGGGGATATGTTTTTCATAGGGGCTTGATCATTAGGATCTAATTATATGGGATAGATAAACGTTCTTCCAAGTGGAGGGTTTCCATTTTTGCACCATTGGGGTTATCTACTTCATCAACCATCCTTCCTTGGTCAACAAGTTGTTCCACATGTTGGTTTTGAGGGGGTTTTGAAAATTTACTCTAATGAATCTACCTCTACGGTCTCTAGGTATAAACATAAAATCCTATCATACTGAGGATAGTTTCCTAACTATCAATGCTTAACTTGACCATTCGTGTTTCACATACTTCAAATCACAAAAGATTCTTGCTATCACTACAAGGTCTTCTTACTTCAAAAGAAAGAGTTATGGAAATAAAATTTATAAATGGAAACTTACCAGACAACCAAACAACACTTATAGCTAGCACCTTAACCTTTGATAACACTTTTGATATTTTCCCCGAAATAATGCCAAAATATGACAAGTGTCATTAATACTCACACTTCAATTATACTATATTTGTTAGTCCAGGGCGGTGTCCATGGATACTTACAACAAAGCGAACAATCAAAATTGTTCTCAATACTTATTTAATAACTAAATTAACTAAATACTATGCTAAGCGTAATTGAGAAATGTAATGGATTGAATAAAAAGACTTATTAAATACATAATTAAAGGTACTCAAAAGAATATAATGTTGATAATTCAAAAATATGTGGAATACGAAAGGAATTGAACATTAAATCATCCCCTTTCATTAGGGAGGAGTGGCCCTTTCTCCTTCCCTTCGATCAGGTTCAATGTTGTAAGTCACACAAGTAAAATTTTCTCCGAATATGCACTTTATTGAATTAGAATAACTACTTCTCTATGGGAGAGAATCAGTTATTTACAATTAATGACAACTACTTAACTGGAAGATACATATAACAACATTGATTATTTTAGCAGTTACAATCATGGAAGGATTAATCTATGATGTGTTTGGATTGAATTAATCATGTTAACTATAGATGAGGCCCGTAATTGACTCCTTTGAGATAGTTAATCAATGCCATAAGATATTGTAGATCCTTAATTAATTCCTTATAATCATGATGATTATAAATCCATGAGTGTTTGTTTGCATCACATCTTCAAGCAACTGGAGTTAAGTTAGGATTGCATGGACCTCATAATATGCATGAAGGTTGAGGTAGTAGTACACGTTTCATGATCATGTCGTTATGTTGAATGATGTGCCAATTATATCAACTCATAGTTCAGCCATCTGAGCCATTTATCTCTTTTGCGCAAGTCCCTTATTTCAAGTGAGTCTGAATTAGTGATATGGGACGAGTCCTATGCTAGTGCACAAACAAGTCCTATCTTTATTATGTAGTTAACTCTGTGATGACTCAAGATATGCTTTTCCAAATACATTGTTAATAATCATAAAGGTTCATTCAAGCCATATTTGAAGAAGCAATAACAAGATTAAATAACATGAATATGCACAACATTTCCTTCCAAAACATAATAAATTATTAATTATAAAACGTTAATATTATACATAATGCAAAATGATATTATGGAAATATAGGGTTTTACATGGGATAAAACATGGCAAAACAGGGGTTCATTACTATAAATTTCTACATTTTATCTACATCTCGATATCAAGTACAACTTGCATAAGGGAATCCTAGGGAACAATTTCTACACACACTCACCATAAATAAATGGAGTTTGATATGTAGTGCACCACTCGGTTATAATTTCACTCTCGGGGTGACCACCGAGGTCAATCCGACTCCCCATTCTATATTTTCCTTTTTAGGTTTGATGTGGTTTATGGGCTTGTGCAGTGAACATCTCTTTTGTAGGTTATAGGTACTTTTGGTGATCATAGTGTGAACAAAAAGTGATCAAAAAGATCAATTGTGAAATTTTTGACACAATATAAATTAGATCCACATCTTTTATGTAGGCATGGGCACCCAAATCCAAATCATCAACAACTGTGACACCCCCATCCTACTATGGGAACCCCTATCTAGCCTTATTTGTGAGTTACATAATTTATAGAGATCAATAATGACACTACTTGCACCCTATTCATCACTTCTCCCTACCCATATCGGTTTCAAATTGAAAAAATCAGCTAAGTTATTCTATCTCCCTCTTTTTCTTGGGATTTCATATTTTAAATCTTAGCTTGTGTTTCACCCGATTCTTGGACGTTTCTTTGAAATATTGATAAAAAAATAGGGTAATGGGCATAGGAGGAATACTGTTG
Source organism: Taxus wallichiana var. yunnanensis (assembly GCA_018340775.1). Lineage (NCBI taxonomy): Eukaryota > Viridiplantae > Streptophyta > Pinopsida > Cupressales > Taxaceae > Taxus > Taxus wallichiana. The sequence continues at coordinate 373,609,148 of CM031235.1, forward strand.
AAATCTTTGGTTGATGGGTTGTTGCGTGCATGTTGAATCCTTGATCCACAAATGATCGTGAGAAATTCCTTTTGGCTAGAGGAACCACTTGTAATGAAAAGCAAGACCACCAAAAAGAGTTAACAATATGTGCAAAGTGAATTGTCCCTTTGTTTAAAACAATTTAATGTGGGTAATAAAGTAAATCCTATTGCAATTAAAATGATTTGAGTATCTCATCCAAAATACAATAAGAAAGATCTAATATAATAGGCTAAGTTAAAATAAGATCCGAAGGTCAAGTAGTTGGTTCTGGTTCTCTGCAAGTCTGATAGAGGTCTCAGGTAGATCACATGTGAATAAGGGTGATGTGGAAATAGGTGGATAGGTCATTGTTCTCAATTGTATGGGTAAATAAAGAGACCGACGTCGGTTAAGGGTGACCGACACCGGTTGGGGAAAACCAGTTCTAATTACTGTGGAATACTGGGAATGCCACAGAATGGGCTTTGGATCTCCCTTGTGATTGCACAAGGAATTGATTGGTTGGAAAGAGGTATTAGGCTATTTGGGTGGGGTTTGGTGAGGTTTTAACGGGTATGTGGAGGGGTGAGTATGAATGGAGGTCAATGGGTGGCTAAGGAAATAAAGGATGACAATATAATGATGAAACCAATGAACCAAAGAAGTAAACTATTCCACTTACTTGAAATCTGGGCTTGGGTGTCTGTGAGTGATGAATGAAGGTACTGAAAAGGGGTTGAATGTTATTGAGGATCACCAAACGCTAGAAATCTCTGTATGGGCTGCATGTGCATTCTCTTTTGCTTGGTTGGATCAAATATGTGCTGGGGTGAATGTTGGATGGTTGTGTAAGAGAAAATGCTTGATCTCCTTCCTTACATGCATGTTCTCATTGAAATTCATTCTCAGAAGATGCAATATCTCTCAGAATGTGCCAATGTTTTCCAACCTCCAAAATAAGGTTGTTTTGGGGATTAAAAGGTGAATGATGGCGGTTTCGGATTAACCGGCGATGGTTAGGGGTAACAGGTGTCGGTCAAGGTGGGATTTTCTAGGTTTACTAAACCAGACAGATCCCCTTGATTTTCTCGGGATCTAGTGTCGTTCACCCCCATGGATTAGACCTGGAAGATTCTTGTAAGCATGTGAAACCGTGGTTAGAGGGAATGTAGGCATTGATTTTTAGGTTTTGGGTAAGTCTTAGTTAGTTATGGCAACTTACTAAGAATAGGTCTTAGGGTGAGTTGGCTTGATGAGGTGTCTAGGTGAGATGTATGTGGACATTATCCCTAATTAAGATATTTAAATAATAAATATGGTGAGGATAATGAATTAATTTAATTTAATTAATTAAATTAATATTAGTGGAGTGAAGGGGGCCATGGATAGGTTAATGTGATGAAGGGTGTTTATTTGTCGAGGGACCAAAGGGGAGTGTGACCTAATTTTAGTGTCTACATTTTGCCCCTTTTTGTTACATAGCTTGTATTGGTAAGTGATGCTAACAAAAATAAGATGTGGTTGCCCCATGTGTGGGTGAAGGTGATCCCCCTCAAACCAGGAACTGACGAGGTAGAAGGTAGAGTGGTGAGTGGTTTGATAAAAGGTAAATGTGATAAAAGGGAAGGTGGGGAATGGGGAAAAGGGTTAAAGGTCTACTTAGGAAATCTAGGTAATGGGTCAGGGTCAAAGGTAGCAATAGTCAAACACATGCACATGTATAAACTACAACACACTACCGGGTTGAAGAGTAGTCAAACTCTACATTGTCTAAGGTCGATAGGTTTATCCAAACAAGGTCGAAATGATTCCGATATCCAAGGTATAGGATATGGTCAGGAAACACAATGTAGGTTAGGTGCATGAATGTTTAGGTATGTTCTAGTACACCAAAGGTAGGGTCAGGATAAACGGTCACGACAATAGGCTAGGTAAGGTCATTAGGTCAACAACATAGGTAATAATGCCGCAAGGTATAGTGAACACATGAGGTCAAAGGTCACTAGTGACGGTACCCAAGTCCAAATATCTAGGTCGGGACGTGGGTAAGCTCGAAGTATTGGTAAAATAAGGAGTCCCTAAAGGAGGATGAGATTAGGCAGGAAAGGATGAGGGTAGGAGGGTGAGGTAAATGGTTTGGGTAGAGGTTGGGTGGGGAAAATGATCAGGGTAAGGGGTAGGTGTGGAAATAAAAAGAGTGATGGGCAGGGTAATAGGGTAAAATGTTGGGTTGGTGTAAGAGAGGGTGATGATGTCTCACAAGGGTAACCGACACCGGTTTAAGGAAATCGACCACGGTAAGGTAGGGCATGTGACCGATCTTTGGTGAAGGTGAACCGACATCGGTTTGGTCGCTTTTTTTTTTTTTTTGATATTTAAGCGCTTTTAAGCTGGAGTTATTAATCGGGGGAGGACCTAGAATTATAAGAGAGAGGGAAGAAAGAGGGGAGGAAGAAAGGAAAGGGGAGGGGATAATAGAAGAAAAAGAAGAGAAAAGAGGAAGGAGGAGAAGAAGCCAATGACATGGTGAGAGAGCCGAAGAAAAAACCCAAACTGAAACAAAACAATGCAGACACAAAAAGGTAGGTTGCGGAATTCTTTGTATCAACCGAAGCCGATGCTAGCATGCCAATTAGAATCTTGGAGAAGAAACTTGTACGCATCCCGAGCACGATCCTTGAGAGCATTCCATTGATCTATGGTGGAGTAAATTGGAAAGCCAATGGCATCAATGTCTATTTCGGGAAGCAGACGGTGATCGAGTCACCTTGACGTGAAGAGTGTGTTGACGCTTTGAGCATGATGGAGAAGCTCCCTGTACTAGCTGCATATCCATTTGATGTCACACCGAACCAATAGCAAGGTCATCGAGCTCCTTGACCTAGAGAGGGGGTCCACAAGGAGAAGTCGGTCAGCTTTTTTGTGGAGGTTGACATGGAAGGTGGGGTAGACAACAAAGTTGGTGAGGAATTCTATGACGATTAAATCCTCCTCGAAGTATGCGAGAAGGAGATGAAGGTGACATTAGTATTAGCATTGAGTACGTGCACTGACGGGATCAAAAAGGTAAGGGTCACCCAAAATGGTCTCTATAGCTTCAGCTTCCTGGTTTGAGAAGAACTGAAAGACACCAGATAGACGAGCGTGATTGATTTCCAGTGTAGAGGTGACATTTGGCACCGAGCTGTGGAGAGTAATGAAAGGAAAGCTAAAAAAGCCATTGTTAGATGCGAAGTAATCGACAGCGTGAGAACAAAGTTCAAAACACACAAGAAGCAGGGGAGCCATCGCCACACTTAAAAGGAACACTGCACACGTGAGAGGCCACATCCCAACTATGAAGACGAGCTGGCCCGCTCATGGGAAATTAAGTTTGTCAGCCCAATCCAATCTTGATCGGTACCTGAAGTGACGATGGCGGTAGGGTGATCAATAGCATAATTTGTAAGAAAATCAGCCGCTTGATTAGTTTCTCTAAAGTTATGAGTAATGTTCCAGGAGCCGATTTTATCTAACCAATAAAGAATTTGAGGGATAAAGATGTTGATTTTCCATGAAGGGGATGTGCCTCTAGAAACTACACATATGATAATTTGGGAATCCCCTTCAATAAATAAATGAGGACAACCTAACTGGGCAGCCATCTTGACTCCTTCCAGGAGTGCTTGGGCTTCGGCAGCATTACACGAGCCATCTCTGAGTGGGTAGGAGCCAACTCTGATAAGATTACCAAATTCATCCCTGAGAATACAACCTGCACCTGATTTACCTAGATTCCCTCTAGAAGCACCATCAAAATTAAGTTTCCATGTGCCCTTGAAGGGGATGTCACCTTGCCCTTTTTCTACGAATAAATTTTTCAACTTGTGAGAGGCCTTTTTAACTATTGAGCCAGGTCTGAGTTGCTTTATGAGTGGCCATGAGTGCATAATAATGAAATCCCTGGAGGAGAAAGTAGAATGTGATAAACAATTAACACTAACTCTCTCAGAGATGGCCACTTCCAGCTTGTTAAGAAAAGCTGGCAACTCAGCAGATTGTTCCCTGAAGAGATGAAGATTGCATTCCCACCATATGTGCCAGAGAAGGAAGTATGGGGTAATGTACAAAATAGAGTTGAGGGTGCTGTTAATGTTAAAGGTTGGCCAAGAGAGAAGAGTCACACCAATATTATTACAAGGTGCCCAGGCTAGATTTAATTTGTTTAGGAGCCAATCCCAAAGCTAGAAGCAAAAGGGAAAAATAAAAAGAGGTGATCAAGATCTTCCTCCGTGGCACCACACAGCAAACACATGGAAGGTCTGGCGTAACCCCAAGATCTCTGCCTAACTTGAGTAAGAACCTTCTTTTTCAAAACCAACCAACCAAAAATTGCCACCTTAGGAGAGATACTGGGATGCCAACTGCCATAGGAACATGGAAGTCCTTGGGCGAACGAGAGATGAGAATATTATAACCTGCTTTCCACGAGTAAGATCGATTGCATCCCCAAGACAAATCAAACAATCATCATGTTAGGTCAGGTTTGTTATAAAACCAAAAAATCCATGTTTTTTTTTATTCATTTGTCATTTATCAAATTGAGAAAACAAAAAGAGAGAGAGAAAAGAGGGAAAAGTGTTTAGAGCAGAATGAAGCATTGAGTTGGCGGTGTGAACATTGGGTGATTGGTTTGTGAGGCGGTTCCATAGGATTGGTGTGTGTGGTTTGATTGGTTGGAGATGCGGGTGGAGATTTAGTGATGGCAGAGGCCGAGAGGGATCGGGTGGGCCACTAGTGTAGTGGCCAGACGTGCCATCAAGCGATGACAACATGATGAGGTAAGCATCCAACTCTCGTTGTATTTGGTTAGATAGATTATAGGATTTGTAAATTGTTTTGTGGTTTTTATTTTTGGGTGGGCAAATTTTTTTTTTTAATTTGGAAATGAGAGGGAAAGTGGGTAAAATAGGAATGGGGAGAGAAATAAATGGGAGAGGAAGGGAGGGGATGAGGTGGAAGGGAGGTGTAGGTGTTTGTTTATTAGGGGGAAAAGGGTCAAGGTGGGTAGGTTTTGAGAAAAAGGGGGTTTGGGGGTTGCGGGTTTTGCCACGATAGTGACCGACGTTGGTTAGGTTTGGCCGACGTTGGTCAAGTTTGGCCGACATCGGTAGGGTTGAACCAGTATCGGTCACTAAATAGGTGACCGATGCCAGTTAAGGGGTGACTGGGGTCAGTTAGAGATAACCAACACTAGTCAGGATGTGGAGAGAAAGGGGTCAAAAGTGCCATAAGTTGGGGGATCAAGATAGGTAGGGGTAAAATAGGGTGTTGGGAAATGATAGGGGGCAAGTATGGGTATAAAAATGTAAATTAATGTGTTGTTCGTATTGGATGCAGGGGATAGATCAGCTACATATGCGGGATAGAGTTCCACCCTGCTTGTGAAAGTGCGTAGCACAGCGACCCCTAAGGAGCTACAACATGTAGAGGTGATGGGCTTGAGTGGAGTTTGACACTACTGGTATGTAGTCCGATAGCCTAGTTTGATGGTCACGCTCATTGATAGATGGGATTCCGTGACCAACACATTCCACCTACCGACGCGTGAGATCACTGTCACCCTAGAGGATGTGTTCAAGATTATACGGCTACCCATATTGGGTATGCAAGTCTACTCTATCTCCTTCGAGGCCTTGGAGGAGCTGATGCTGATGGTGTTTAGTGAGGGGATGGCCAAGTTGACATTCCATAGTGCTAACATTTGATATGGAGAGATGTACGTAGACCATCTGGAGGAGACGAGGCTGGTGGTTCTTTTGATGGAGGTAGTGTGTTGCTTTGCACTTCCAGATGTAGAGGGTGGCAATTTTCCCGATCATTGATGGGGGTACTCCACGACATGATGATAGATGAGACCTAATTTTCCTGGGCACCATCATTCCTAGTGCAGTTGTATAGAGAGTTATGGGCATATGAGCGGCTACGTAGGTTCAGCCTATGTTGTACCTTCTTACTACACTATTGGGCTTATGAGCACATAGTTTGTGTGCGGCCAGTAGGGATGCCCCGAGTAGATGCATTCCCACCAAGATTTGTGTGGGTGGGGTACAAGCGATGGGTACCAGCTATTGGAGAGTGGAGATCAGACAGGACCACACATGATGTGGCCTATTTCCAACGGTTATTGGAGGGGTTGTTTGGAGTGGACATTATATGGAGCCCGTATGTGGGATTCCCCTCATATAGGTATATACACGAGGAGCTAGCTCAACTCTAGCTAGTGAGATGGATACAGGTCAGCTGTGCCGAGGAGCACAAGATGATCCCAGTGGATAGAGTCGGTGGAAATTCAGGCTATTATAGGACGTACCCCCCCTTCCCTGCAATATAGGAGAGATGATGTGGAGAGGCCCTTACCTCTACCACAACCTATAGTGCCCACAGGGTAGTAGGAGCAGGAAGTGGACCGATAGATAGATGATGTCGGGGTCAAAGACATGTATAGAAAGTGGTGGGCGGCTCATTTATGAGCCATACCACCCCAGGCAAGCGAAATTGAATCTAGTCACCATCACGATGTAGAGAGACACACTACGGGGTAGGTGGCTACTTTGATTACCTAGTTGCGTATGGTACATGACACGGTGAGCACAAAGGGAGAGGTAGAAAAGCTACATGTACAGGTGGCCAATTTTCAAACCCAGATGGACGGTGGTGGGGATGGCGATGGAGGGAGGATAATGGTCGGTGGCAGCCTTACAAACATAGGTGGCAGGTTTACAGGCCGGTTGGCCATATCTCGAGCACAGTTGGGGCATTATAGGCCTATATATAGGTATAGGAATAGGGGCCACCACCACAGGCACCAGGACCAGGTCCAAGTTCATAGAGCGAGGAGCGGGATAGGGTCCCGCAGATTGGTACAGGGCTAAGGCCTATAGGGCCACAATAGACCGTGCCTATATCTAGGTTGTGGGATGCTCTAAGTGAGGCCTCGATACTACCAAGACCGAGTTGATGGTGGCGGGATAGACTTTATATCATATGGAGAGTAATAGGAACAAAGCATCGAGTGAGAGGACTAGATCCCACACTCACAATGTGGAGAGAATAGGGGGCCATCGAGCTCGAGGCCGAGATCGGGAGAGGCTACTAGTGAATGGAGACCAACTCTAGGTGAGGTGCGGCGGGGACTCAGCCACCACCTATGATGTGTGGGGAGATGCTAGCGAGTCACCGGATAGGGCGAAAGAGGTAGAGGGTACAAGTGATACAAAGATGGAGGATATTCACCGAGACACATGATATGTGGATTTTGATTTTGATGTATTATAGTCATTTTTAATATATACCGGTGCTGTGTAGAAGATAGTGAGGATGTACAAGAGTTTTTGTTGTATATTTTGAGCATATACCGGCCTACACGCCGAAGAGATTTTGTATTAGTTCATTATTTTATTATATATGAGACCGGCCTGCGTGCCGATGACATTTTGTATTGAGTATCGGCTGTGTGTCCTGATGATTTTGAGATGATGGACATGATGGGATATCCATGTATGTTGTATTGAGATACACATTTATTTATATGATGAGATACATGAGATTCTTGATGTGTTGATGTTTTGATGAGACTTTTGATTTGTTGTTTTGATATGGATGGAAATTAGGTGAGTTAGGCATGATGAAGTCAGGTTAGGTCATAGGCATGGATCGAGTCAGGTTGGTTTAGGCATGGTTGAGTCAGGTCTTAGGCATGGATCGAGTTAGGTTGGTTTAGGCATGGTTGAGTCAGGTCTTAGGCATGGATTGAGTCAGGTGGGTTTAGGCATGGTTGAGTTAGGTCATAGGCATGGATCGAGTTAGGTTGGTTTAGGCATGGTTGAGTCAGGTCTGTTTAGGCATGGTTGTGTTTAAAGTAGTTGAAGTTGTGATTCATTAATTTGTATAATGAATGATAATATGGGATATTGTCAAGATGCTTTATAATATATGTATGATTATGGTACAAAAATAATAGTCATAAGAAATGTGTGTTGTGATGATGATAAAAATGTTAAGCAACTTGTTGTCTGTTTGGTTTGATGTCCAATTGTTTATATAAAAAAGGAAACTAAGTGGGGTGGAATGTTATTTAGGAAGATGGAGGATGAATTGGTTAGGGTAGAGAGTGGCCGAGCTAACCTCCAAGGGCCCCATTCCCGGGAGTCTTGCCTACATAGTCCTGTGAAAAGGGACCTCAAGCCGATGTAGTTCTCCCCGAGCTAGGGAAGAATAGGATGAGGTATGAAAATGAGTTAGTAGGTTTTAGGTATGTTGTAGGTTTAGGTCCGTTAGGTGTGGGTGAGTTATAGGAAAATTGGTATAGGTGATGTCAACTATGGCAAAAGAATAAGAATACCCCAAAGGTAAGTGTCGAGGACCAAATCTTGTATAAGGTAATCAAAACGTAAATAAATATGGTCAAAAGATAAGAAGGGGCAATAAATCCACCTGATTGGTTAGGATCATACCAAATAGATCATACATTGGAGGAGGTGATGAACATAAGACCCTAAAGACATTGCATGATTGATTGTTTTAAGGTGAAAAGTAGTCACATGATCACCAAATGTCTTGGTTTCCAAGAGGTCCCTTGAGGCGGTAGGAAATGGGAGTGGGAATGGTGAGAAGGGTGAAAGGTGGTTAATTTTTATATGGCGTGAGGTAGCGTGAACTTTGGGCAAGAGATCCAAGGTCACAATGGGAAAGTCCATGACTAAATTTTTTTCTGTTTTGACTCATATTTGAGATAGACTCGATCGATACGGGAAGTCTATACGGGATGAGGAATTTAAATCTTTGAGGTCTTCGTGAAGCTGATTTATGTGGGAATTCTTAAGTTCATTCCACATTTAATTTACAGTTTGACCATTTTAAGTTGGCTTTTTATCCTTTACAGAAATTTCCATAACTTACATACTTATTTGGCATAATTCAAATTGCATAAAAAGTACTTAATTATCTTATTATTATGTTAAGAATATTCTTCTCCAACATTTATTCAATGTCTACATTTTTACCCTTACAACTCAAGTGAATCGACTTGATGTCCATAAAGCAATATTAGGATTTAAGGGAGATTTATATACAAGATAGATTTTTCCCAAAAACATTCTTCGATCATGGTATAGTTATTTCCCTACCATAGTTATTCTAATTCAATGACTTGTGGAATTCCATTTTGATATATATATATATATATATTGTTTTCTCAAAGTTTGATCACACCAAGGCAATTCATATTCTTTGTAACTCATGAAAATGTTTAATTAAGTTATAAGGACTCCAAGAGTGGCATTATTCCTAACCTCAAATCTCATTTTACTCTTCTATGCTTTACTTTTTTATCGCATTAAGGTCTCATTATTACCATCGCATTATAACAAAAGAGTTATGAAAGTACTTGTCTGACATCTTAAAGAAGTACATGGTTAGAAGCATTATAAACTACACATGAACCACAAGTGATTTGTGTTCAAGGTAAGGTCCCATTTTCTGCATTTCACGATTCCACATGTGAAATATTATTTATTTCTTAATGTCATAAAAGGACATAACAAGGTATTACGAGACAAGATTTCGGTTTCTTGGGTTCTCTAAAGTCAACATCTTTCAAAACAATTTTGTTTTGCAAGGAGTTACTTATAATTTTCTACCCACATGTTAACCTCCAAATCAACTAAGGTTTAGCTTAATTCAATTTTCACCCAGGATTTAATCCCTATTATAGATTAGATTAAGGTTAAAATGTATTTACTCTATAAACCCTTCGTGAGAGATCAAGGCACTATATTGTCACAAGCCAAAGATAAGACATTTAGCTGCGAGGGACTAAAGAGTTCACTAACAAGAATGCAAGACATAGAACAACTATATCATGATCTCCATTTATGTCGTCTAAATCCAACAGGATTTCATTCGATGAAGAAATTTAATTTTAAATCTATCTTCGGAAGACAAGGTAGTCCACTAGGATACGAAGGAAGAGATAGCTCTACTTACTCCAAATAAAGTTTGATTGTGTCGCTCCTATCAGACAGGTTTATGAAAATGTCACTAAACATACCGACTAAGATGATAAACCCATTCTTGGGCTCTTGTTTACCCTAACTAGGAGGTTCCATCGAGTGTAGAGTTTAAGTTCATTCTATGGTTTTCAATGTCTTCTATGGTAAAGAGTATCACACATGAAGACAAGTTATACTCGATATTACACAAGGGTAGAGTGTTTCGATTAAATCTCTTTATTACATTTACAAAGTAAGAATGCACAAGATGATTCATTAATCATTTATTGAACATTGAATATGCACTACAAGATATTATTTCAAATTCATTTACCTATATATATATATATCAAATATTTTTACCATGTGTACTATGAATCAAATTGAACCTATGATTAGATACACATTTCCTAGATATCCCTAAAAACTAACATCTCATACATATTAGCAAATTATCCAATATAACCTTCTTGTAACATGAGACTACATTATACATATATTCATTTTACAATGAAATATATAAATTACAATGATAATTAATGAATTACACATCACCTTTTCGCCATCATTCTTGCATCCTGCAAAACCACGTGAGCATGAAATCAGCGATAAATCGTTGGCATGACATCCACCCTAATCTAACATAATTAACATTTCTTAGTTTCCCATTTACATATAATAATAATTACAATTTGCAATCAAAAGAAAAGGTTTAGAGACATGTATTCATTACATTTCATTTCACTTCATTTCGTAACCCAGGAGAGAGAAAGAGAAGGGAAGAGAGAGAAAACACCATTTTGTCAAAAGTTCTATTTCACACAAGTTACACTATAGAGTTTTTAAATAGTTATTTACATGTGTCAAAAGTTTCCATGGTGGTTTGGCAACCCGATGAGGGTCCCACAACTTTCTATTTTTACATTTTCTTGTTAGCTACAAAAACATTCAAATTAGGCTCGGAGGCTAAGAAACCACTTTCAAACATTGTCTTCCGATGAGAAAACACACCATGGTTAAATTTCTATGTGTCCACTTATATACCAAGAGTTCATAGCAACTGATGAAATTTGGAACTGGCAAACGGTTTACATTTGGCGGCTAGTTTTTTCGGGGCCATCGGTCGTAATTGACCTAGTTGCAAATGAATAAAAGTTAGCTCGAGGGCTCATAAAACCACGTCTAAAAATGATGTTTGATGGATGAACGTGCAATGAGAAACTTCCTACTAGTTCCCCTATATAAGGAGAATTCATCAAAGTGATGGGACTGAGAACTAGAAAACCATTTTCAAACGGTGATAAGTTTTCTAGAGTGACAAGTCAAAAATTGGTCTAGTTTGACCTTGTCAAACTACGACCGAGAGGCCTACAAAATGGCTTTTCCAAACTATACAGAAAAGTGTTTTTCCCTAAACTGAATGTTCCATGTAATTGTCTAGTAAAAACACTAGAGGTTTGTGAAAATAGATAATAATTTCTCTATCCAGGTTTCAAATGGTGGTTCAAAATGAAAGCCAACTTTATAGTTTTAGTAGCTTCTCACAACTACAAAACAAGTGTAACATTGCTCCCAAGTATGGCATCAAAAATATCACAAATGTTCATTCGGGGTCAAACCAAAGGTTAAGGTGACTCCTCACATAACCAGGTACATGAATGAAGCTTAACATCCCATTTTCGGAGTTACGAAGGGTACTTAACGAGTCTTCAAAAAATGCAAAATTATCTATTTAAACAGGGAGATGGTCAACATTTTTTTTTTACTGGGAAGTCAATTTCATCTTGTCGATAAAACAATATTGAAGTGATCTAGTTGGGTAGGAAGTTTTCTAAATCACCTCAGAATGAGGGTTGAAGTTCATGGTTTAATACAAAAGGGTTATTTTGATTTTGTGAGTTATGACACGACATTTTATTGTTTTGCAACAAGTTAATATAAAACAATTAAATGTATTATAATCCTAATATTTTAAAATTATATTAAGTTACAAATGAAAAACTAAAGTACGAGAGTTATGAAAGATAAGGGAGATGAACCATGCCTAGAAATACTAGCGTCCATAGAACATGAGGTTCTCCAAGAGTGTTCACCCGTATTCCACACGACTTCATCACTCTTCCAGAATTCGGTGAAAATTTTGGGGATTTGGCTAAGCTTCATGTTTTACACTTTATTGAAGTTCCCAAACACCTTTCCACTAGATCCATTCCAAATGCCACCATAGGCTTAGCTGGTGTGTTAATGGTAACTAATTTGAGTTTCCTTGAGGTGGATGACATGTCTAAGGCTGCCACCATGTGCTATACCTACACTGCCAGCTAAATAATAAAAAGTGAAGATTAACCAGTAGAAAGGCTCCCATTTATCAAACTTTACAAGAAAAATATCAGAGGCAAGTCTCACGGAATGGATCTTATCAATCCAAATTTAGAATCTCTTTCCTTTTTGATCTCCATAACATTGTCTTAGAACATCAAAGCCATTGAAACAATTTTCTTTGACCCCCTAGGAATGAACCAAGCTACAGTTAGGATCAAGTGCACTCTTTTTTTTGTTACTGAGGTTGAATCCACCTGAATCACAAACTTCCGAACGATTCCATCGTTGACACAATGAATGGAACTACACAACCTCATGACCCAGGGAAAAGTATTTTAGCCCAATTTGAGGGTGGATGATTATATCCCATGAAGAAATATTGGGATATAAATTAAAGTGTATTGCACGGCTTGGATAATACCTACTACTGCACATCTACCCCATGCCATATGAAAAAAAAATTCCTTCTATGCTCTGATGGGTGCACAAGTTTATGAGCTCCAAATTTGGCATAGGCTTGGGAGGACACTAGAAAATGATGAGGGATTTGGATTTACACATAATTGCATTCTCTTGAAACATTATAAGCCTTTTCAACAAATCCATTTTCTGCATAATCGAAGTCGATGTTTCCCTCGACAACCATGTTTTTCTCTCTTTTTTTTTAAAGAAACATTTTGTTAACGAGTTCACCTATCTTGTGTAATGTTACATATATTGGATACACATATGCTAGAGAATTTGCAACTACAACATCTAACAACATTCCTCTATATTTTATGCTTTGATGGATGTCCATACCCAATTTAGAGCTCGCACTTTGGCATAGACCAAGAGTAAGCTTGCAAATGTAAACTGACATGGTTGGAGCCCTATTTATTTCACGAGTTAAACAATGTGATTTTCTGTGAGTAACCCATGTCTATTGTACATGTCCATGACAAATGAAATTCAAGAAACTAAAGCCATGAAAAATTAGTAGATTTGTAAAATCACTATGAAAAACCTATAAGATATATTTTATAGGATATTTCTTGAAAAGCACAAAAAAAAAGGAATAGATATGTAACAATGAGGCAAACATAAGCTAGCGAAGGTTAGGTTTACCAATCATTAATTTAATATGGATCTTTCCTTCAAAAAGATGACTTTAGAGAGCTAGATCTGGGCCATACGTGTGCCATCTACACCTTCTCTCCAAGTGATACACATCTCTCCTAGTCATGAATGTAAATATAGGCTTTAGTTTTTCCTCTATCCCTTATTTCTGGGTTTCTTACCTCATTTTTATAGTCTATGAAGTATTACCTTACAATTCTTGATCCTAATTTGTTGTTAGAGCCGAAGCCTAGTTTCTTGGTCCAGTCACTTTAGCTCTTTTCAGATGCTACATTTGCTTCATCATTTCCTTCTCTAACAAAATAATATAATGAAGATTTTGGTGTGGTTAAATCATGTAGATCTCATACAAATTGTGTGTATTTTTAAAGCAAGGATAAAGACATGTGTGAAATGTGTAAGAGAGATCCACACACATGTCGGAGAGCCCACATGTCTTAGGTTAGTCATTACAATTAATTTTGGTCAACGTTCTCACCCCCACCTGCCAAGAATCCACCAACATCCACACATTAATTACATTATTATTATTATTATTTTGAATAGGGCACTACATTTCCCTCCCCTTATAAGAGCATCATCCTCGATGCGACACAACATCAAAGCTTGAAGGATATGTAGGAAAGAAATTCAATAATGACATATCTTTTAACAAATCAACTTATCGATACAACATGTCCACAAGGAAGCAAACTAAATTTGACAATATCTTAAATTTTAATGTTTTGAAGATTGACAATTCTCTTTGACTTTATTCCTTAGTTATTATTTTCCTTTAAAGTATTTATTAATCTCAACTCTTAGTATTTCATTGTTTAATGATTTTTGTTTTCTTATGTTTTTGGGTGCCCAAAAAAACTGATATCACAATACCACATCAGGGCCAAACACAACACTAATGGTTCACAAGACATCATGATATGTACCTCACAACTATATCACATCACAAGAACTCAATTGAACCATGGAAAGAACATACATAGACCCACTCAATATAGTACTTTCACACATGCCCCTCACATGAAATGTACTTCATAACATAACACAAGACTACTAAAACATGGAATTCCCAACAAGTACACATACAAAGGTTTCACAAAACTCTAGACCATAACTGTAACTATATAGGTTCAAGATGGAAACAACATCACAAAACATAAACCAGACTCACAAGAATACACATACTCATAATACCAACACCATACACCTCCCAAAACATCACAAAACAACTCCATATACCTCCCAAAGCATAACAAGACAACTACATATACCTCACATGCATCAAAAAACAACTACATATACCTCCCAAGCATCACAAAACAACTACATGTGCCTCTCAAAGCATCACAAAGAAACTCCATATACTTCCCAAAGCATCAATCACACCCACACAAATCTCTTATGCCTCCCTCAAGTCTCTTATGGCTCCCTCAAGTCTCTTATGCCTCCCTCAAGTATCTTATGGCTCCCTCAAGTCTCTTATGGCTCCCTCAAGTAATAAAATAAAGATAAATTTTCCTTTTCACTCCCCAAAAGAGGTCGGTCACCCTATGGCCCTAGGCGCATAGAGTCCAAGATACCTCTAACCCAAGTGACATAATAACTCATGGTTCAACAACCCGCTAGTTATCTGTAACTCCTTGGGGTACCCCCATACAACGAAGCGGGTCCATAGGTCCCACCACTCCATGGTGAATCCCATGACCCTATTCCAACACATTATGACATTAGAACCAACATAACAAACCATTCAAATGCCAAGTGGCAAGATCTAAAGCCTTGGGCTAGGCTATAAAAATTTTAAACTTAAAAAAAAATTTAAATCTAAGCAAAACAAATGGCCAAATAACCATAGTTAGTGCAAAAATATGCATGTTAGTGCATCAACCAAATAAATGCCCAAAATATAAGAACATGTCAATCAAGAAAATTGTTGGTTCTAGCAAGAAAAGGGAAAGTTTTCAATTTATGAATAAAATACATGTATAAGAATAACACATTACAATAACTACGTGGCCTTATATGGCCACCGGGGGGTACTCAACGAGTTGCTGGCACTCGGAACATCGAGCCTCAGCTCGTAAAATAACATATCAAATAATACAACTGTCATCATCTCTATCTGAATCATCCCACCACCACTTTGACAAGGCTCAACATAGTCAAAATCACATAGGTTGAATCCATACGATAACCATATCGGAGAGAGAGAAAGGAGTACAAGTCACCATCTACTAAGCCTAAGGTGTCCATGAAACACAATATGCATGACACCATTGAGAAAGTGTCACACATACCAAATGAACAAAAGTGGGTTTTCAGCCTATGTGAGGCTCCACTTCCTATCTCATACTCGGCTCGAGTGACTGGTCAATGGTACACATTTCCTCACTCCAAACATACACATTTTACCGATTTCCCTTAGGGTTGGTTAGTGTAGGGTCCACAACATAACATATAACTACATCACTAACACAATGGTGATTCACACACATTAACCATAGCATATTATGCATGGTATATATATAAGGGTATAACATAATCATTACTTTCATGGGTTATGATACATCACATTACCACATTCTACACCCAAAGTGCAATCACTATACAATAGGGATCATACATTCACCATATGCCCCTAAATCATGACATAAACCATCCCATATTACACAAATCATACGTATGATGAATGCAATGTCTAACATTACAACATATAATCAATTGCAATTACAACATGGTGACACACACGATTCATCACAACACGGTGACAACATAACGATATGATCCAATTCACTTTACAACAATTTTTTCATGTAATACATCAATACACCTTCATATCACATAATGCCAAAATGCTCTAATACTCCATAATCCACAATAACATTCTTTTTCACACATAATAAGGTGGTACATCACCCATGAATTCCTCATAGAATCCATGAAAAGGAGAGAGAATACTCTCATCACAAGCACATCAACATGATAAAAAAATATGCACTAAGTGACATACACAACATGTGCATTCACAATTTCACAATTACGACATAGTTCACATCACGCTTATATCACATTACTCTTCCAATATCCACCACCATCATGTAACACCATCACAACTCCAATCTTCCCCAGAGGTTCGAGAGCATGAACCTCGCTCTGATACCAAATGTAATGACCCGATTAGTTTTACACTCAACACAACAATAAAAATACCAGGATAATTTTTTTTTGACTTACATTGCTCACTACACAACGCCACAAGGGCTCCAAGTAAAGAATACTCAAAGACGCATACGACACTTACATAAGTCATCGACTCACATAGACACATGAAAACACCATAGACATGTCGATGCCACACTTTTCCCAATGAATGAATACTAGCAATGACCCAACCACAAGAAAAGGACTCAAGGATAGGAAAACCCACAACACATATTTTCTTTAATTGCATTTTAGTTATGATCAACATTCCAAGAACATTATTGTGCAAGGAAAACTTTCTCTTTTTTCATCTACATATTCTTAAGTTCATTCCACATTTAATTTATAGTTCGACCATTTTAAGTTGGATTTTTATCCTTTATGGAAATTTCCATAACTTACATACTTATTTGGCATAATTCAAATTGCATATAAAGTACTTAATTATCTTATTATTATGTTAAGAATATTCTTCTCCAACATTTATTGATGTCTACATTTTTACCCTTACAACTCAAGTGAATCAGACTTGATGTCCAGAAAGCAATATTAGGATTTAAGGGAGATTTATATACAAGATAGATTTTTCCCAAAAACATTCTTCGATCACAGTATAGTTATTTCCCTACCATAGTTATTCTAATTCAATGACTTGTGGAATTCCATTTTGATATATATATATCTTTTGTTTTCTCGAAGTTTGATCACACCAAGGCAATTCATATTCTTTGTAACTCATGAAAATGTTTAATTAAGTTATAAGGACTCCAAGAGTGGCATTATTCCTAACCTCAAATCTTAGTTTTACTCTTCTATGCTTTAGTTTTTTATCGTATTAAGTCCTCATTATTACCATCACATTTTAACAAAAGAGTTACGAAAGTACTTGTCTGACATCTTAAAGAAGTACATGGTTAGAAGCATTATAAACTACACATGAACCACAAGTGATTTGTGTTCAAGGTAAGGTCCCATTTTTCTGCATTTCACGATTCCACATGTGAAATATTATTTATTTCTTAATGTCATAAATGGACATAACAAGGTATTACGGGACAAGATTTTGGTTTCTTGGGTTCTCTAAAGTCAACATCTTTCAAAACAATTTTGTTTTGCAAAGAGTTACTTATAATTTTCTACCCACATGTTAACCTCCAAATCAACTAAGGTTTATCTTAATTCCAATTTTCACCTAGGGCTTTAATCCCTATTATAGATTAGATTAAGGTTAAAATGTATTTACTCTATAAACCCTTCATGAGAGATCAAGGAACTATATTGTCACAAGCCAAAGATAAGACATTTAGCTACGAGGGACTAAAGAGTTCACTAACAAGAATGCAAGACATAGAACAACTATATCATGATCTCCATTTATGTCATTTGAATCCAATAGGGATTTCATTTGATGAAGAAATTTAATTTTAAATCTATCTTCGGAAGACAAGGTAGTCCACTAGGATATGAAGGAAGAGATAGCTCTACTTACTCCAAATAAAGTTTGACTGTGTCACTCCTATCAGACAGGTTTATGAAAATGTCACTAAACATACCAACTAAGATGATAAACCCATTCTTGGGCTCTTGTTTACCCAAACTAGGAGGTTCCATCGAGTGTAGAGTTTAAGTTCATTCTACGGTTTTCAATGTCTTCTATGGTAAAGAGTATCACACATGAAGACAAGTTATGCTCGATATTATACAAGGGTAGAGTGTTTTGATTAAATCTCTTTATTACATTTACAAAGTAAGAATGCACAAGATGATTCATTAATCATTTATTGAACACTAAATATGCACTACAAGATATTACTTCAAATTCATTTACCTTATATATATATCAAATATTTTTACCATGTGTACTATGAATCAAATTGAACCTATGATTAAATACACATTTCCTAGATATCCCTAAAAACTAGCATCTCATACATATTAGAAAATTATCAAATATAACCTTCTGTAACATGAGACTACATTATACATATATTCATTTTACAATGAACTATATAAATTACAATGATAATTAATGAATTACACATCACCTTTTCACCATCATTCTTGCATCCTACAAAACCACGTGAGCATGAAATCAAGTGATAAATCACTGGCATGGCATCCACCCTAATCTAACATAATTAACATTTCTTAGTTTCCCATTTACATATAATAATAATTACAATTTGTAATCAAAAGAAAAGGTTTAGAGACATGTATTCATTACATTTCATTTCACTTCATTTCGTAACCCAGGAGAGAGAAAGAGAAGGGAAGAGAGAGAAAACACCATTTTGTCAAAAGTTCTATTTCACACAAGTTACACTATAGATTTTTCAAATAGTTATTTACATGTGTCAAAAGTTTCCATGGTGGTTTGGCAACCCGACGAGGGTCCCACAACTTTCTATTTTTACATTTTCTTGCTAGCTACAAAAACGTTCAAATCGGGCTCAGAGGCTAAGAAACCACTTTCAAACATTATCTTCGATGAGCAAACACACCATGATTAAATTTCTATGTGTCCACTTATATACCAAGAGTTCATAGCAATTGACAAAATTTGGAACTGGCGAATGGTTTATGTTTTGGCGGCTAGTTTTTCGGGGCCATCTGGTCGTAATTGACCTAGTTACAAATGAATAAAAGTTAGCTCGAGGGATCAAAAAACCATGTCCAAAACATGACGTTTGATGGATGAATGCACAATGAGAAACTTCCTACCAGTTCCCCTATATAAGGAGAATTCATCAGAGTCGACAGGACTGAGAACTAGAAAACCATTTTCAAACAAAGTTTTCTAGAGCGACAAGTCAAAAATTGGTCTAGTTTGACCTTGTCAAACTGTGACCTAGGAGGCCTACAAAATGGCTTTGCCAAACTATACAGAAAAGTGTTTTCCCTAAACCGAATGTTCCATATAAATTGTCTAGTAAAAACACTAGAGGTTTGTGAAAACAGAGATAATAATTTCTCTATCCAGGTTTCAAATGGTGGTTCAAAATGAAAGCCAACTTTATAGTTTTAGTCTCTTCTCACAACTTCAAAACGGTGTAACATTGTTCGTAGTATGACATCAAAAATATCACAAATAATCATTCGGGTCAAACCAAAAGTTAAGGTGACTCCTCACATAACCAGTAAATGGATGAAGCTTAACATCCCATTTTTTGAGTTATGAAGGGTACTTAACGAGTCTCTGAAAAATGCAAAATTATCTATTTAAACAGGGAGATGGTCAACATTTTTACTGGGAAGTCAATTTCATCTTGTCAATAAAACAATATTGAAGTGATCTAGTTGGGTAGGAAGTTTTCTAAATCACCTCAGAATGAGGGTTGAAGTTCATGATTTAATACAAAAGGGTTATTTTGATTTCATGAGTTACGACACGACAATTTATTGTTTTGCAACAAGTTAATATAAAACAAATAAATGTATTATAATCCTAATATTTTAAAATTATATTAAGTTGCAAATGAAAAACTAAAGTAAGAGAGTTATGAAAGATAAGGGGAGATGAACCATGTCGAGCAATACTAGCATCCATTGGATATGAGGTTCTCCAAGAGTGTTCACCCGTATTCCACACAACTTCATCACTCTTCGGGAATTCAGTCAAATGGTTATGGGGATTTGGCCAAGTTTCCATATTTTGCACTTTCTTGAAGTTCCCGAGACACCTTTCCACTAGATCCATTCTAGATAGCTACCATAAGCTTAATTGGTGCGTTAATGTTAACTAATTTGAGTTTCCTTAAGGTGGATGACATGTCTAAGGCTATCACCCCTGTGCTATACCTACATTGCCAAACTAAATAGAAAAAGTGAAGCTTAAACAGTAGAAAGGCTCCCATTTATCAAACTTTACAAGTAAAATATTAGAGGCAAGTCTCATGGAATGGATCTTATCAATCCAAATTTAGAATCTCTTTCCTTTCTTATCTCCATAACATTGCCTTAGAACATCAAAGCCATTGAAATTTTTTTCTTTGACCCCCTAGGAATGAACCAAGCTACAGTTAGGATCAAGTGCACTCTTTTTTTTTTGTTGACTGAAACTGTCAACTGAATCACACACTTCGAACGATTCCATCGACAAAATGAATGGAACTACACAACCTCATGACCCAGGGAAAAGTATTTTAGCCCAATTTGAGGGTGGCTGATTATATCCCATGAAGAAATATTGGGATCTAAATTAAAGTGTTGCATGATTGGATAATACGTGTAGCACATCTGCTCCATACCATCTCCAAAAATTCCTTCTATGCTTTGATGGGTGCACAAGTTTCTGAGCTCTAAATTTGGCATAGGCTTGGGAGGACGCTGGAAAATGATGAGGGATTTGGATTTACACCTAATTTGTAATGAAATTACTTGTATAAGTCGGATCATGAATAGAAATATAACACCAAATAACACAATATTCGAATAATGATCTCAATATGTAATTAGAATAGCTTTGCCACTTCGAGGGGGCAACCTCCAACCCATACAATAATACTAAAAGGCTCAAATGATAATGAATTACTACCTACAATCCCTTATATATACTATTCATATGTTATGGCCACCACCAAGGTGACCTACTAAGTATGAGAAAGTATAAATGATATAATAAAATGATATGGTAAGCCACAAGTCGGCTACTCATATCCTAATACAAGAAATAGGTTAAGGCGTAACATGCCCTTCCCCTTCAAAGAAACATTGTCCCCAATGTTGAGAAGCTCTGTGTGCTACTGCAGGAATGTCATATCTTCCCATGTTGCATCTTCATTGTCCATATTCTTCCACTTGATCAGGTACTGTAATAACCCATGTCCTCAATCTTTTAGTGCATGTTTGAAGGATGCATTCAGGTTTCAAGATGACCCTCCCTCCTCATCGAGCTTAGGTAACACTATTTGGGATGATACTCTCTATCCAATTACTTTCTTCAGGAAAGAAACATGAAAGACTAGATGTATTCTGGTTGATTGTGGAAGTTCTAATTTGTATGCTACAATACCAATCTTTTGCAATACTTGATAGGGGCCATAATACTTTGGTGAAAGTTTGTTATCCTTTTTTGTTGTTTCAAAGACATTTCTTATATGGTTGTAACCGCACAAAAACCCAATCACCGACTTCAAAATGCCTTTCCATGTGATGTTGATCAGCCTGTTGCTTCATGTGGTTTTGTGCCATGACCAAGTTCTCCTTGAGACTAGAGAGGACCTCTTGTTGATACCGAATGTGTTCTTCTACTGCTCTAACCCATAATTTTCCTCACAATGATGATGTAATGGATGGTGGATGGTACCCATAGAGGAAATGTTACACCAAAACCTCGAGGTATTAGCGAAATCCACACATGAGGATCATAACATCCCACCACGCTTCTGTAGCCTAGACTACGGGCTAGATTTGTGCCCGTATAGTGGGACCACACCCTACCCTATATGAGCCCCAGGTGAACACTACAATGCCGTAGCTACCCGTGTCGGGACTCGAACCTGGGTGGTCACTCTGATACCACTTGTAATGAAATTACTTCTATAATTTAGATCATGAATAGAAATATAACACCAAATAACACAATATTCCAGAATAATGATCTCAATATGAAATTAGAATAGCTTCGCCACTTTGAGGGGGAAACCTCTAAACCATATAATAATACTCAAAGGCTCCAATGATCATGAATTACTACCTATAATCCCTATATATACTATTCATATGTTATGGCCACCACCAAGGCCGACCTACTAAGCATGAGAAAGTATAAATGATATAATAAAATGATATGGTTAGCCACAAGTCAGCTACTCATATCCTAATACAAGCAATAGGTTAAGGGCGTAACATAATTGCATTCTCTTGAAAGATTATAAGCCTTTTCAACAAACCCATTTTTGCATAACTCAAGTTGATGTTTCCCACAATCACGTTTTCTCTTTTTTTTAAAGAAACATTTTGTTAACTAGTTCACTGTCTTGTGTAATGTTACATATATTGGATACACATATGCTAGAGCATTTACAACTACAACAACCGACAACATTCCTTCCTCTATCTTTTATGCTTTGATGGATGTCCATACCCGATTCCAAAGCTCACAATTTGGCATATACCAAGAGTATGCTTGTAAATGTAAAGCGATCGGGTTGGAGCCTTGTTTGTTTCATAGGTTAAAAGCAGTGTGATTTTCCCATGAGGAACCCATGTCTATTACACACGTCCATAACAAATGAAATTCAAGAAACTAAAGCAATGTAAAATTAGTAGATTTGTAAAATCACTATGAGAAAACCTACAAGATATATTTCACAGGATATTTCTTGAAAGAAAACAAAAGGAATAGATATGTAACAATGAGGAAAAGAGAAGCTAGCAAAGGTTAGGTTTACCAATCATTAATTTAATATGGATCTTTCCTTCAAAAAGATGACTTGAGAGAGTTATATTTGGGCCATACGTGCACCATCGCACCTTCCCTCCAAGTGATACACATCAATCCTGGTCATGGATGTAAATCTAGGCTCGCGGTTTCACTTCTGGCCCTTCTTTCTCGGGTTTCTTACCTCCTTTTTTATAGTCTGCAGAAGGATTATCTTACAATTCTTGATCCGATTTGTTGTTAGAGCGGAGCCTAGTCTCCTTGGTCTTGCGTAGCCCACTTTGGCTCTTTTGTAGATGCTACATTTTCTTCATCATTTCCTTCTATAAAAGAATAATATAATGAAGAGTTTGGTGTGGTTAAATCATGTCTCATACAAAGTGCATGTATTTTTAAGCAAGGATAAAGGCATGTCTAAATGGTGTAAGAGAGACCCACACACATGTCAGAGAGCCCACATGTCTTGGGTAGTTGCAATTACTTCTGGAAGATGTGCTCAACCCCCACATGCCAAGAATCCACCAACAACCACACATTTAATTTACATTATTATTATTATTATTTTTCTTGAATAGGGCACTACGAGAAGGTGTGGGAAAAATGGTGATTGGTAAGAGACTGGAAGTTAAAAAAATGGGTAGGTTTGTGACGGTGGTTCGGGTGTGTACATGGTAGTATCAAGTCCCCCATAGATGAGACTGGTATGAAGATGAGGAGGACCATAAAGGAGGTGTTCTCCTATGTGGTGATCATAGCGAGGGTGTTGGTGAAGACTCCCATACTCTTGTGGAGTAAGGAATGTGTTGACACTATATAGGCGGTACTCCCAGAGTGAGGCATTGAAAAATGCCTTCTAAGGGATCAGTGGTTGGTATGTGGGTAGCTAGAATGGATGATGTGTCAAAGGTCGATGTGGAGGTGGAGTTAACGGATTGGGAGGCTGATGGGTCAGTTGTGGAGGTTGTGGCAGTGGTAGGAATGGAGGAGGCATGTGCGGTTGAGGTAGTGACTGTACTGGTAAGTAGAGGTGTAGGTGAAGTGGTAGGGGTCATGGAGGTAGATGCCTTAATAGGTATGAGCACATCATTGGGTTAGTAAAGCATGTTGCATGTTTTAAAAGGTGATGGATCAGTTGGGATAGTGTAGGTATGTCCTTCATGCTCAAACTTTACACAATGATGCAAAGTGGAAGGAACGCAACCCATGACACGAATCCAGGGTCTGCCAAGAAACAAGTTATATTGAAATTCCCCCTCCAAAACATAAAATAATTCTAGAATAGTGTGGGGCCACGTGAATATGGAGGATGATAGTGCTTAATGTAGAGGTGATAGTGTCATTGAATGAACGTAACATAACCTTGAGATGTTTATGCATGTAATTGTTGGGTATGCACATTTGAGTGAATACATGGGATGAAATGATGTTAATGCTAGCGCCCCCATCAATCATCACACGTCACACCTGTATATCATCAATGTGGAAAGAGATGAAGAGGGCTAGGTCTGGGTCATCATTTTAGTGTAGTGCAATCTCTTCCTACGAGAAGCTAGGGAGGCTACATGGTGAGTAGAGTGCGGTGTGGATAAAGGTGGTAATTTGGTGAGAGAGGCTACATGATGGGGTGTGATAATGGAGGCTACGGGTGTAGGGTCATTAGGTAAAACCTCAATAGATTGAAGAACTTTGACGAGAGCTTGACAATGGGATTCCAAGGTTTAGATGAGGTCATATAAGGACATTTTGAGGGGAGATTGTTGTAATTGTTTGAGCATGGTGTGATGTGTGACTCCATTAGAAATGGGGTATGTGGGGCTGCGAATAGTGATTTTAGGTATGGGTGTAGATGGTATGTTGGGTATAGGATTGGTTGGTGGGTCGGTAACCTTTTCTTTACCTTTATTTTTGAGCATGTGTAGTGATGTGTATCGTGTTGATCCGGGGAGTTGGAAAATGAAGGTGTGGGATGAGTGGTATAATGACATGATGGGTAGAAACCTATCGGAGGAGAAAAACCTGTGAGGTGAGCTGGGTGCAATGACATTTGGGTGATGGTGTGGCAAGTTCTTTGATTTGAACCATGTTAATTTCAAATCTTGGGGGTGGTTCTAGGAGCTATGGGGGTGGAGGTTGTGGTTGTTGAGTGGACAGTGTGGGAATGGGTGTTGGTGAGGCAAGGTCCTCATCGAGAAGGTCGTCATCGTCAAAGTTGGCTTCTGGAGGACACAACTAGATAAGGATGGTTTTCAAGGCCTTGTAGTTCTCCACATCGTGCCTGGCACATGATGGTAGGTAAAAATTTTAGTGTCATCAAACCCCTTTGGCTTGGGTTTGAGGGGGTCGTAAGGTCTAAGTGGCGGCAATGTGATAATGAAGTCTTCAGGAGGTTGGTTAAAATTTTGGCATAGGATCCCGCTAGTGGGTTGTAATGAGAGGTGAAAGTGGGTTTGGATGTAGGTATGACTGATTGTTGAGGAATGGTCCTTACCAGAGGAGGAGTGAGTAGAGCCATGGTTTTGGGTGCTGGAGTAGTATTGGGTGTTGTCGTGTTTGTTTGGGTAGGGGTATGGTAGATGAATGGGAAGGAGGGTGTATGGTTGCTTTGACTACCTTATTGAAGGGTTGTGGATTTTTGTTTTTATGTTGCACCTTCTTAGGTAAAGATGATATGGGTGTACAAGATCTAGAAGGAAAAGTAGATGGGGGAAGAGGGTGAGTTACCCATGGGGATAACGAAGGTGCTATGAAGGTAGATGATGTAGGTCAAGTAGGGGGTGTGAGAGACAAAGACTAAAGTGTAGTGGGTAGTGAAGAAGTTGTGGAAAGTATTGGGGGTATGGGTGGTAAAGATCTTTGCGGGGGTGGGTGTAAGTCATGTCGGGCACTTGGGTAGGTTAGAGGTTTGTGAGGAAGGAGTGGGCTGTTGTGTTTTTGGTTTAATGATGGGTGGAGGTTTCTTAACCGTGTTGGGGGGTTGAGGTCCTAAGACAGATGAGACAGTGCAAGTGTGATTAACACAACAAGGGTATGAGTTCTATGGGTTTGGTTCTTCTGTTTGGGTGTCAGAGTAGGTGTGGTGTTGACTTTGGAGGATGTAGCTAAATCTAGTTTGATAGGTGGATGAGTAAAAGGCTGGTGGTTGGGGTGACCCCTAAAGTGGTAATAGGTTTATTCGAGGAAGATGTTGTAGGTGTGGGTTTGGGTTTAGATGTAGTTTGGGTTATGGGTAAGGGTGTACATTGAGCTATGATGGGTGTCATGGAAGAAGTTTTGATAGAGGTAGTTGAGTTCATTTGGATTGGTAGAAATATTTTTGGGTAGATAGTGGAGGTATCAACAAGTGACATCTGCATCTGTGTTGAGACATGAAGCAAAAGGCGCCCCAAAGTAAGGACCTATCCACATAATCTAAGTGATCGACCAAACATGAGAATGACACATCTATAGGTGTAGTTGATGAGGACCTAATGGCTAATCCCGTAAAATGTGTCTCAAAGACGGGGGAATTGGCTAGCTTCAACACGTGGGTAAGAGAGCTGAAAGTAAGTCTGCAGGATCTTGGGTAGCTGATGGAGAATGCTCACCAAGAGGAAAAGGTATCTCAACTAGGTCTATGATAGGTGGAAGAGATGATAGGTGCTCCTCTATAGGTGGAGGAGATGATGGGAGCTCCTCTGTGGGTGGAGGAGGAAAACAAGTATCCTCCGTGAACTGAAGAAGCACTATGGGTATCGGTTCTCTAAGTGGAGAAGCCAAAGGTGAAATGGTCTCGATGTTAGTGGAAGACTCCTCCATAGGTGAGGAAGGAGGTGAAAGGTGTTCCTTTGTGGGTGAAGGAACATGGGAGGTTGGTTCCGATGTGGAAGGAGGATTGTGGGCTAGAATCTCCTCTATGGACAGAATATGGGAAGCAACAGGTGCATCACTAAAAATAGCATGGACCTTGCGGGTATGGGTATCATGAGTTGAGGTCTCACTGGTTTGATCAGACGAAGGGGCATGATTAGGAAATGGTTTCTCTAAGATGTGTAGGTTTTGGTTGGCAAGTGCATTAGGATTATCCATGGTTAACTCACCTTTCTTGAGCATTTCTTGGACAATGTTTTTGAAAGTGATGCAATTACTGTCACTATGATCATTTACTCAATGATAATTACAGAAGTCATGTTCATTATACCATGTGGGCATGGGGCGAGCAAAGGTGGTCAAAACTTGTGTGTGGTTTTATGGGTGGAAGGGTGATGGCCCCAACTTTGATAAGATTTTCTAAGACAGAAGAGTAAGGATCCTTGATTGGGGTGTATTTCCGCTATTCTTTTCTGAATTGAAAAGTCTAGACAGGTGAGAGATTAGATGAGGGGGTAGCCTGATTTGATGGATGACCTAGAATGGATTTGAGTACCACTACATTAGCGGTGCCCTTAGCTTTTGAATAATTATTTTGTAGTTTGGAAGAAGAAGAAGTATCATTCAACTTGAATGTCAAATTTTTATTGCGTAATTGGATTTTCTTCTCTTTGATGGCCCGAATCTCTAACTTTTGTGCCATGGTGAATGCTTCATCAAATGTTCAGAAAGTCTGAACCTGCAGGGTTGGTGAGATATGTCTAGCACAAGCCCACGTGAAGAGCTCAATGAGTTCTATTTGTGGTAGTTGGAAGGTGAGTTGATTGATCAGGCTATGCTAGTGAGTGACAAAATTTGTGATAGATTCATCCTCATACTGACGCGTAGAGTATAGGTCGAGTCATGGTAACCTTCTTGACGATATTGATGGAGAAGTGATTTAAGAAGGCTTGGGTGACTTGATTGAATGAGAATATAGAGTGTCTAGGTAACCCACTATACCAATCTAGTGCAGGTCTAGTCAGAGACATGGGAAAGGTCCTCAAGAGAAAAGCATCATCGTGAGCGATTAAGTAGCACCCATGTTTGAATGACCAAAAATGTTGTTGCGGGTCTTCTTTGCTATTGAAGTAGTTGAATTTAGGAATCTCCCAATGTACGGGGTATGGACGAATAGGAATGGATGGGTGGATGGGCTTGTTTTAAATCTCGTTGTAGGTGAGAGTGTTGCGGGAGTCGAACCGATGCTTCAAATGTCTCGCATCTTATCCAACATCAATTTGATTAGGTTGTTGGTAGGTTGCGATGACTGGGTGCCTCTTGTAGTGTGAGAGAGTTGGTTTTGGGCAAATAACGGGGGTGACACTCTAGTATATGGTGTTGTCATGTAGGTAGATTGAGAAGGAGGTAGTGATATAGGAGTACGTACCCGGAGTGAATAAGATGAAACAGAGGTGCTTTGATAGTATGTATATGGAGGTGGAAGGGTCGTGGTAACCCTAGTGGTAATGGGGGCTAACGACTATGGAATAGAAAGGACAATGTTTTGAAAAGGGGTAGGGGTCACCAACATGGGAGGTGGTAGTGTAGCTACGGGTATATGTGAGACCATAGGGGTGGATGAGGTTGTGTTCTAGGTGGTTGTCGAAGGTATGGTGGATGTGGTGGGTGTCACGGATGTAGTAGATGTGGCAGTCATAGCGGGTATAGGCCCTAGATTCCTGAGAATGAGCTTTTGATCTCCCTTATGATTACACAAAGGACTAGGCTGGTTGAAATGAGGTATTAAGTTGTTTGGATGGGATTTGGTGAGGTTTTAATGGGGATATGGAGGGGTGAGTATTGAAGGAGGTCAATGGGTGGCTAGGAGAACAAAGGATGAAGATATAATAATTAAATGAATGAACTAGAGGAGTAAAATGTTCTACTTACTTGAAATCTAGTTTTGGGTGCCTGTGAGTGATGAATGAAGGTGTTGGTAAGAGGTTGAATGCTGTTGAGGATCACCAAATGTTGGAAAGCTCCTACATGGGCTGCATGTGCATTCCTTTTTGCCTGGTTGGATCAAATCTGTGCTGGGTGGTTGTTGGATGAATGCTGGATGTCTATGCAAGAGAAAATGCTTGATCTCCTTCCTTGCATGCGTGTTCTCCCAAAAACTTGTTCTCAAAAGATGTGTTATCTCTCAGGAATCTGCCAACCTTTTTCCTAAAAATAAGGTTGTTTTGGGGATTAAAAGGTGACCGACGACGACATTTGCGGCTTAACCAACGTCGGTTAGGGTGGGATTTCCTAGGTTTACTAAACTAGGCAGATCCCCTTGATTTTCTGGGATCTCATGTCGTTAACTGCGGATTAGACTGGAAGCTTCTTCTAAGTATGCGGGAGTGTGGTTAGAGGGAATGTAAGCATTGATTTTTATGGTTTGGGTAAGTCTTATTTCGTTATGAAACTTAATAAGAATAGGTCTTAGGGTGAGGTGGCTTGATGAGGTGTCTAGGTGAGGTGGATGTGTGGGCATTATCTAAATTAAGATATTTAAATAATAAATATAGTGAGGACAATGAATTAATTTAATTAAATTAATATTAGTGGGGTGAATGGGGCCATGGCTAGGTGGATGTGTTCAAGGTATTTATGTGTGAGGGACCAAGGGAGTGTGACCCAATTTTAGTG
This sequence comes from Taxus wallichiana var. yunnanensis, assembly GCA_018340775.1. Classification (NCBI taxonomy): domain Eukaryota; kingdom Viridiplantae; phylum Streptophyta; class Pinopsida; order Cupressales; family Taxaceae; genus Taxus; species Taxus wallichiana. Next base: position 373,638,728 of record CM031235.1, read on the forward strand.
TTTACACTTAGAACAATCAATTATGCAACACCTTTATGGTCTTATGTTCATAAGTCAATATTTGGTATGATAGACTCATTAGGATTCTTATCAATTAGGTGACTCTTTTGCCACCTCTTACCATACACATTCTTCATTACTTGTTGATTCTCCTATATAGGACTAGCCCATCGACACCTACATTTTAAGGATTCCCCTTTCACCAAAATCACCCATGCCTCAATAACCTAAACTCAACCAGGCCTTCGACACCTATATTCAACCATACCTAATGACCTAAACACAACCATGTCTAAGCCGACCTAGACTCAATCATGCCTACAACCTACCAACCCATCTTTCTATCTCATCATATTCTTCCCTAGATTATGGGATAACTACATCGACTGAGGCCCATTTTTTGGGGCTATGTACACAACACTTTGAGGGCATGGGGTCCTTGGATGTTAGCTCAACCACTCTTTACCCTAACCAAATTTCCCTCTTTTCTATTCACACGCTTCTTTAGTTTTCCATTTTATACAAAACTAGGAAATTAAGTATCTCAAAACATACATACCCACCATTTTATCACATCATCAAAACATCCAATCAATCATTTCATATTTCCATGACATCAAATATTTGGAAATTTACACCATAACATACATATACATCATCATTTATTTTCCATACTACCAATAACTTGGAAATTAAATCAAACCCAAAAACATGACCAAACCATGCCTATACCTGACTCTGTCATGCCTACATGACTCCACTATGCCTAACTCACCTAGAATCCACCATGCCTAACTCACATAGACTCTACCATGCCTAACTCACCTAGACTCCACCATGCCTAACTCACCTTGACTCCATCATGCCTACATGACCTCGACTCAATCATGCCTAATTCACCTAGTTTCCATCAATACACAATAACAATGGAAATTAAAACCAAGTACATCATTAATACATAAACATCATCAACTATATATAAATGAGAAATTATGTGTATCAATACATATATACATAGATACAAATAAATACAAGTATCTCAAATCACTCAGATACAACCTCACTATCTTTGCACGCAGGCTGATATAAAACTCAAAATCACAAAAATCTCATATACAACCTCACTATATTTGGCACGCAGACCGGTATATATATATCAAAAATAAAAACATTGATCATCTCAAGTGACTAAACATCACCCCACTTGATATCCTTTGGGCCAGTCTCACCTATCTCCTCTTCCGACTGCCCGCCACCTTGCCAACATCTCTCCACCCTCCATGGGTATTGGTCTAATCTCCTCTTGGCCCTCACCTAGGCCTAGCCTTTGTAAACTACTCACCTCACCCTAACCCTATTGCTGGTCTCACCGACCCCCTTTGCTCTTTGATATATGAGTACGGGATATAGTCCTCTCACTCACTACTGTTGGGCTCTGTACTCAACATATGAAGGGACATATATACCGGTAGTTGTTAAGTGATATTGATAATAACGAGCCTCGTTCAAGGAATCCCTAAACCTTTCCATCATCACCATTTGAGTTGGTGCCACATGTCTCACTACAACCTATAAGAAAATTCACTCACCTTAGAATTTACCAGATAACACCCTAGTCATCTTGGCACATCGCTAGCCTTGATTGAGTGCTCACTCGAAGCGCGCAAGGTACTAGGTCCCTCTTTAGGGTTGATGTAGCAAGATGTTAGCAAGATGAAGGAAGAAACATATAGATTCATAAGTAATCCATCATTCTAAAATGCATGCTATGCTCGGATCTATGAAATGACAAGCTTAAATAGTAATCATTATTGAATTAATAACATGCACTACGTAACTATACACATAATGACACTTATATTCAGCCAATATCTTCCATTTATTAAATAAATACAGAAGATCCTTACATTAATGTCGGTCTATACCAATGCGCATGTGGATTTGATATAATAATTCAATCATATGCGTATATCTCTTTACCACATACATACAAACACTCTGTATATTCTCTGTTACACTTACTTACTATGTACCTAACATCATATATATAGGGTGGGGACTTGCCCTTCACCGCTTATCTATTCTAGAAATAGGCCGCATGCTATTAATAGCCACACACCATTTTTAGGCATAGCCACACATGCAAGTGTGTTATCTATAGACCTCTTGCAGTTAACTAAAGTGTCAATTCTATTCTTAGCTTATTTCCATGCAAAAATTCTTTGATCCAATCCTTGAGAGATAGAACAATGCATGGCATGTATGTCTCACATCGTTGGTGTGTTCCATATGCCATCTTCTAAAAATAGATCTTCATGCTCAAAATTAGCTAAGTCCTAAAATATGAACTTGCCTTCGGTCGCGGGTCCTTCTGTCCTTCCGTGCCCTGATCTTGGCCTTCTCTCCGTGCGAGAATCCTTGTGTGTTCTCGAACAAGTATTCTCTGATCAACATTACCCCACACTAATCTCATTTTTGTCCTGACAATGGGTATCTCCAAAAATTGAAGTAAATAATAGAATAATGGAAAGAATAAGAATGAAAGAATGTAGACAAATAAATAATTTCTATTAGACAACCTCCTCTATATCACTTTGCACTATCAACTCTGGATACTTCTCCTTTATTTCGGCCTCCAAAATCTACCATTCAGTGAGTGCTTGTTCCACTTTTTCTGGGATGTCCACAACAATGGATTCCAACTCATCCCTTGCAATCTCTCCTTTTTCGTTCCATAGAACTAACACAACACTAGACATTGATGTCATTTCTCCTTCTAAAATATCCATCTTCTCGCTCAACTAACTTCCCAAGTTCTTCTAGCCAAGTATTTTCCTCACGCTGTGGCCTCACGCTTCTGTTTAACCATTAACAATATTTCTACGTGGCCCAATGTCTCATCCTTCATTGCTTTCTAGACCTCATTGTTCTCTTCTAGGGTCTTTATGTTGATAAGCACTTTGGAGCTGTGCATATGTTTAAAGCCTGGTCTACTTTCTTCAATACTTCCTATAATGCTTGCAATAACCCTTCATAAGATGTAATATTTCACATCACCGAGGCTTTCTTCCATTCGACATATTGCTCCAAGCTTCTTGGCTATGGCATGTGTAGAGGTTAATCTTCAAGTACCAAGTCCACCAGCTTTCCTACATAATGTATCATTGAAGGAAACATCTGTGGTACCTTGACCTACAAGTGTGGCCTTGCTTTGATGAAATTGTCCCCAATATCCTCTGTGATGCTGATAAATACTTCATTTTTCTTCTATGCAAAGTCCCTCTCCTACATTATGTGTGATATCTCTACATCCTTTGTCTTGAGCTCCTCACGCAGTGCTCTGATCATTGCATCTTTGTCCATATTTCTTCGATCCACCTCAGCAAAAACCTTCACCAATGCATTGCTGACCTACTCATTTGACATGACAGTAGGCTTTACTGTCATGTGTCTAACTTGGGGTTCCTTCTTTAGTCATCTCAAAATGCATGACTCTTCGCACACATCAAATTTAGGCTCATCCATGTGGGTGTGCATTGACCATGATAGTTGTTTTTGAGTGTGTACAATTTCCATATCCTCATCCATTAGCTCCCATCCGAATAAATCCTTCTATGCTATCGTGCTCTAGAAGTGGGCGCAGATAATTTTACCTACATCCTCTGCATACCCCATGGTTGGTGGAATGTGTTCTCCACTTGTTCTTCTAGACCATTGCTGCTTAGGAACTTTAGCTTCCAAATTTGGGACTTGTGTCTCTATGTCCTAAACATTATTTACAGCTATCTCTTTTGGTCTCTTCTTGTCCTCTTCTCTTCCCTTTGATCCCTCACCTGTTCTTTTTATGTTCTCTCTGGAAGTGTAGGAGAATTAGGTGCACTTTCTTTCGACTCTTCCGACTTCTCGTTTAACTTTAGTTTCCTCCTTTACACGATTGCCTCTTTTCGTGGAAAGAGTCCAGGTGATCTACGCACCATGGTTGGAGTAAAACCATAGTTCCTAGTTCTTTGAAACACCTTCTTAAATCGTGCTCCCCTTGGACCGCATTCAAGTCCTCATCATCCCCTCTTGTGGCTGAGGTGGTGTCATTACATGCTTAGATTCACCCTTGTTTGTAGGATGTCTCCTACCTCTATGATCCAAACCACCACTATCTTCACGCTCCTCCTCCTCATCCTCCACTTCAATTGGCTCTGTGGGCTTAAGCGCTGGGATGTTCTCCATTGTATGCTTTCCCTTTGGTGGTACTAGAAGTGTGAACTCACCTTCCACATACTTTTTATTCTCCATCTTTGGCTTCAAATAGAGATACACCAATGCTGCCATTCTCCATCTTTGGCTTCAAATAAAGATACACCAATGCTGCCCCACATCTGCTACTGGCCAGAGACTTATTGGCTTAATATTCAGCACCTCTAAAATGATCCTCTTTGTATAAGAACTTCTACCAGGATACACATACTTCTTTCTCAACGTATGGTAGTCACATTCTACCTTATCTACATTGAATACTAGTCAAGACGTGTCCGTGAATAGATGTTGGAAATAACTTACGGTGAATGCGAAAGGTAATTTACACCAAGGGCTCCAGACTCCATATTTCATTAGGAAGCATGTGATGTAGAAATGATGATATACAACAAACTAGACTTGTTTCCCTACCACTGCTGGTAGGTCCTTTGGGACATGCCCCTCTTCTCCAAATGCTGCATGGAGCCTGTCATACCATTTCTACGCCCTTTGCTTTACATCATCTGTCATGGCCCCTTTACATAGGTACTTGCTAAACCTTTTTGCTTTGGTGACTTGTTCTCCTTGGGGTATTCCCATACCTTTTCCTTGATCATGTCGGTACTCTAATCTCCATGAATACCAAAGGTGATAGGAGAATAGCCCCAAAGATGATCTTCCCTCCTATGCATGTTTCTTTGACTATTTGTTATGAAATATAGCCTGCAATGTTGTAGATTTCCCCTTCTGACATCTTACACGCAACGTGTAACCACATAGTATTTACCTATGACCACCACTCCTGATCATTCAACTTTATAACAAGGTGTGTTGCAGCTTGCACAACTAGACAATTATTTAATTTGTCTATATCCATTCTGTGTAGACCCTTCAGGTAAACTAACTCCTGTCTGGTCTTTATAATCAAAAATTTATCTATGAGATCACTTTTTATGTCCTCCCCGTGGCCTTCAAACCTATAACTGATGAGATAAGTGTAGACGAGATTCTAACTCTATGTCTTACAAAGTAGAAAAAGTCCTCATGAACCCTGCTCATGAGCCATTGATATAAGGGCTCATACTTCCCAAAATATGGAAGCTCATATAATTGGTATACCCCAATTCTCTTTAGAAGATTCTCTCCTGCATTGTCATAAACTGACATGTCATCCATCGTGCACTTGTTCGTCCTAGCAGTGAGCAAGGAATCGAGCTCCTTCTTGTTTTCCATAGTCTTGTGATTGTATTCACTTACTTTACTCTTTTTGATGGGTGAATCCCATTCCTAGCCAACAATGACTCCTTCTAGATATTGCATTTTTGAAAAATGAATTTTTGGTGCCATCTCATCTTCCTCAATGACCACCTTCTTCTTTCTTTTTACTGTTACTACAAATGCCTTCTTAGGTGCCATTTTTACCTTGTAAATGTCTCCTTTTTAACTCTGCAACTTTGCGAATCAAACCCTAGCTTGATTCAATTGTGCCCTAGGTGGAAACTTCATAACCTAACTCTTTTATCTCTCCTGCTTCACTCAAACCCTTCACCACCGGGGACACAAGCTTCTTTTCACATAGATCTAGTTGTCACGCTTGGTTTCACACCCTTCACACCTTAACCCGATCACTTGGCTCTTCACAATTAGCTCTTTCCTCAAATTCTCTTAGTCACAATGGTAAAAATGAATTTACATCCCATCCTTATATAATTTTTTTCAAATTTTGATGCATTTATTGCTCCTTCACCTACCAAATATCCAAATTTATTGACCAAATTCATTCATCCCATGTGGTACATTTTCGTGCCCCAGCTATAACCTTCTAGCGCACCTTCCTACCCTCTCGGTCACGAGACTTCTCTTCAAGCACCACCCTTTCACCCGAGTACCTCATCACTGTACCTTCTCCTAGTAGTTATCATGGCCTCTACTTACCTCACATTATATTGTCCTTTCATTCATCTCCATCCTTGGTCACTTTTGAGAAGCAATCCTCTTTTGACTTAAAGCACACATGTAACAACTTTTTCCTTTCACCTTTCAATTCCCATAGTCTTTTACTTGGATAACTACAACCACCCCACACAAAAGGTATGTACAGTCCTATGTGCATAGAAATTATTTATATAGTTATTAGCTTCATGTGCACAAGCGTGCTTATGAAATAAAGACAACAACTAAATTAACAAAGTATAGTGACAATGAAGGAAATATAGAATTGAAAACCTAATCTAAATGGGAATACTACCTTATTAAAAACACTAAGAAGACTTATTTATAGTAGGGCTTCAACCTACTCCCGTTAAAGTAACGGTGGCAGTGTTCCATTAAGTACTTCTAACTGGAAAGCACTGATTAAATTGTAGAAGTGATAACATATGACCCCAACCAATGTACTTTAAGCTTTCTTGTATGGTGCAAGAAATTTGAGTCATAAAGAAGTACCATTTGTCCAATCTAAAACTTCTTATCCCTTATGTTTCAATGCCATGCCATGCCTTCTACTTGGCCTTTTCCTACTTCGACTCCATTGTGTTATGGTTTGGCACTCATCCAAGTTGAATCATCTTCTTGATACACTCTTCTAAAGCACGATCATCGGCTAGACCTCTAGCGTGCGTAATGCGCAAATAAGGTAACATAAATTCTATAGGGAGAATTAATTCCACACCAAACACCAACTGAAATAGTGTGGCTTTGTTCAATCTCTTGTAAGTTGTTTTATATGCCCAAAGAATAGCTAACCCTTTGTCATCCCAATCCTTTTGTCCAACATCATGATTTTTTCAAAGTCTAGCTCAAAATCTTGTTGAAAGCTTCGGCAGTTTCCATTTTCCGAGGATGATAAGGTGTAGTTTTATGGTGTGCAACCATAAACTCATCTAATAGGATCCTGATTATCTCATTTAAAAAGTGTGTACCCCTATCACTTGTCAAGCTTAAGGGACATCCATATCTTGTAAGAACATTCTCCCATAGAAACCTAGCTGTTGTAGCTTTATGTACAGTCCTTCGTAGGTGCTACTTCTACCCACCGTGTGAGATAATCTATGCAAGTAATGATATAGCACGATCCAATCCTGTGTGTGGCTGAAAAAATAGGTCCTACAAAGTCAATGGCCCATTTCTCAAATGGTTCAGCACTAGGAATTGGTCTCAAAGGCATCTCATCTCTTTTCCTGGTTTTCCTAGGTGCTGACAATGATCACATGCCTTACAATATTATTTACAGTCCTTATACAATGTCTCCCACCATAATCCAACAAGTAGGATCTTTCGGGTAGTCACATCACTTGCGTAATGGCCTCTTGCAATACCACCATGAGCTTCTTCCATAATATTCTAATGCTCATGCTCTAGTACACAATGATGTAATACTTCATATCGCCTAACTTATATAGGTCACCACCGATTAACATAAGCGGTGCGCACGTATAACAAGTTGTTTCTTTTCTAATGCTTTCATTCATCTTTGGTGCTATACCTATTTGTAGAAAGACATCAATGTCTTCTGATTCCATGGGCACGCATTGTAACCTATATAACTATGCATATGGCATGGTTTATTCAATTGTCTTTGCTTCCTCTCATGAGTTGATTCTAGATAAATGGTGCGGTCTAGAATTACGTTTCCACAGCTTCACCACAATTGTGAAGCCAAACTCTTGGAATAGGAGCACCCATCCACATATGTGCCTGTAAGAAATTATTTTTTACCAAGTAATTCAATTCCATGTGATCTGTATAAAACACAAATGGTGTTGCTAACAAGTATTGTCAAAACTTGTGCAATGCATAGATTATGGAAAAAGCTTTGCGCTCTGTAGTTGTATATTACATTTAGTAGGAGTCAACTTCCTACTATCAAAATAGATTGGATGATCTATAATAACTTCACCGAGTTGAGCTAACACAATGCCAATTTCCATGCCAAAAGTGTCCATATGCACATGAAATGGCTTATCCCATGAGGGAAAGCGTATAATGGGCACGGTAGTAAGTTTCTCTTGTAATATCTCAAATGTGTGCTGCTGTGGTTCTCCCCAATAAAATGTACCTTTTTCCTTCAGTAATTATTCCAAGGGTGCAACAATTTTGGCATACCCTTTGATGAATTTTCTATAATATCTGTATAACATAAAAATCTATGCACCTCACTTTCACCTTTGGTAAGCACTTCCAGGCCTAAAATGACTACAACCTTCGTTGGGTCAACAAACAAACCTTCCTTGCAAATTATATGTCCTAACAATATTCCAAATGGTGTAGAAAATATGCACTTCTTGATGTTCAAAGAGATACTCAACTGTCTGCATCATTGAAACATTAAGTACACATTGTCGTAATGATCTTTCATAAGCCCATATACTCTCAAATCATCTAGGTAGACCTGTAAGAAGTTGTGAATAAAATATTTGAATTCCTGAACAACTATGTGCGAGAATACAAAAGGCACATTTTTCAATCCAAAAGGCATCACAAGTATAGGAAAAAATGCCCCATTCAGTAGTGAATGTTGTCTTTTCTTGATCCTCGTGAGAAATCCTAACCTGATGATACCTAGAAAACCCATCTGTGAAGGAATATATTTCACGCCTACGTAACTCCTAGTATTTCTTCATTGAATGACGTATGAAATGGATCGTGACACATGCAAAATTTAGCTCCCTGTAGTCCACACATATTCTAATTCATCCATCCTTCTTGATACTGATCACCATTGGGATAACCCATTCTGACTCATCAAGGGGCTTGATAATTTTAAATTTCAACATTTTATCAATCTCTTCCTTTACTTTTTCATGCAAATTAGGATTCATTCTGTAAGGTCTCTTTACATTTGGCCGTACACCATCCTTAAGTTTTATCTTCATTTACCCAAGTGATTTATACACAACTTTAAGTTCATGATACCCCAGGGAATAAGTCATGATGATCCTTGAGTAACTTAATGAAGTTTGCTACCTCCGATTTCGACCGGTAGTCTCCAATTATGATCTCCTTAGGATCAACCTACGAACCTATATTCACCTTATTTATTTTCATGGGTTGTGATAGGAATGCGTATCCTTATGTCTTGCTATCAAAGACCTCATGCACCCCTTATGAATGTTCAATATCCAGGTTCTCAACTTCCTCATCATCTACGATGTAAACCATCTTTCCTTTCTCTTTCTCAAGGCAAGCACGTTCAAGTAGTATGGATTCTAGTTCTTCTTCCATTTCAAAACATGCTCGAACTCTGTCTCACCAAATAATTCCTAAATATGCTCTTCTAATTTTGTACTATCTCCCATAGTTAAGCGCTTGAAAATTTTTAATGCCTCTTCTATAGGAGGTTTAGTCGAGAAGTAGTCAAAAGTCTGGATCATTCCTGCAATCAAATCTTGCCAGTTTCTAGTCTCTCGATGTAGTTCTGCATATACATACTAGGTACGTGTGCATCCTTGTAGTGTAGATTATAGGGGATGCACCCTGAGTGAAGGTGGTAATGCTTCTTGTTCTACTATACAGAGTCTCTCATAGTGCTAAATATGATGGTGAACAGGTTGATCACCATGATAAGTGTAGATTTGCGTAGGTGCATTGTTCCTTATAAACCTAGTAGACAAAGTGACTCCAATCTCTTCCCAATTTACAAGATTACCTCTGTGGACTACCCACCAGCGTACTACTATCCCACGCAAGGTATATACTATCATAGCTCTTCTCTTAGTTTGATCTGTCCACTGTGTTTCCATGGACTTGAAAAATGTAGGAAGATCTTATACCCCGCATACCAAGTCTGTGCTACCTATCCGTTGAACCGAATGAAATCCATTCCTGCATGTAACCACACTTTTTACCTCACGCCCTACCAATTCATATGTACCATGAGCCTAATTATCACAATCAATACTCGTAGTATCACTAATAGAATGAGAATCCTCCCACTATAGGATGCCTTATTTTGATGGCTCATTGACCTCTGGGTCCTAAATAACACATACATAAACTCTATTTAAGTCCTCCTCACTTAGAGGCTCAACATATGGTGTAAAATTCCCATCTATCAAAGGTATCACAACCCTTTGCTCCTTGTTTTCAATGCTTATATACCCCTTATTAAACCTCAAGTCAGATTTTTCGCATAACACCAAGTGCGTCAAGCGGGGCTAGAAAATTATTTGCTTCTACAAGTGCTAATACCTCAAAATATCTAGTGAACTTGGCCCCTTGTATAGTTATAGATGCATCTTTCAAAACTCCTATGGGAGTGGCCTTAGTCCGGTTTGCCATAAATAACACATTGAATGATGGGTGGAATGGAGGCCTCCCCATTTGTATCCATGCATCTAATGTAAAAACATTTATACAGCACTGTATCAATCAATATGTTTCTCAACATCCATCCATCTACAACAACATTGAGTAATTTCTTTGTCATAGTAAAGGCTATCGGAGGAATATTTGCATGTAGAATCTGTCATCCGGTATCAAGAATTACATGCAAAGTGTTCCCTTTTAACCAACTTCCTAATATTGGAATAATGTTCTCTGGTGCAACATCTTGCATACCTCTTGCGAGATCATCAAAATCAGTTTGGAATGTCTCGATGCTTTCTTACGCTCCTTTAAGTATTGTATTTCACTGAAGATTCCTTAGCACTTCCATGGTATCCTAGTGAACTTCCTTCTAATGAGCAGGATCTGGGTACCTTGCATGCAAAATCTCTTCCTTATTGATCGTAGGCTTTTGGTGCAATGCCTCTCTTACGTACATCGCTTCAGTGCATGTAGTAATCTTCCTTTGTCGATGCCTAAGAGCCTTCTACTCTCTTGGGCATCCATTGATCTTGTACCACGTCTTTGGATTCTAACCATTTTGATGCCTTTGTTTTCTTACTTATCTTTGCTTACTCAAATGCTCATATAAGTTTGGGCACTCTTCATACCTATGGTTCTTTTTGTAAAAAGAACATGTAATATTCTCGAGGAAATTTGTGCCTATAGTGGTCGGAATATCTACATGTATAACATGTTCCACGAGGAACTCATCTCTTCCTCCACCATAGCCTCATCCTCCATATCCACCATGATATCCATGTCCCCTTCCACGACCTCCTTCAAAATGTCCTTCATTCACGTAATAGTGCGTTTGATTATGATCCTAATCATGGTGCTCATTTTTACCCTTAGAATTATCTATTATACTTATCTTTTACACTCCAATGTCTATACCATCATGGATTTGACCAATCAATGAAAATCCTCGATTATCATGGGTCGTGGACCTGTAAATCTTGAAAAAGCAAGATACATTCTTCCTTATCACGTCTTTATAACAAAGGACAATGACTAGCATCATGATTCAAATGACAAATCTCATAGTCTAACAAGAATGAGCGTACAAATATGCGAGGGAAACTATCCTTGGTATGATCTTCCACTTCACAATCTATACACCAAATTCGAGCACGATTCATGGGGGTAAATTTGCTTGATAACTTCTCTAACTATTTTTATATAGCTGCATGATATGTGCCTCTAGGAATGAAATAACGCTAGTGTCAATGCTCCCAACTACCTCAACATGTAAAGCTACTTCCAGTGCTTCGTGCAGATTAGTGTATGTCTTATGTGATAACTCCCTCTTAAAAGGTGTAATAAATCCTCCAACGAACCATTATGCATGCTTTGACTAGTGTGAATATCATAAGATAGCTTAGATAGAAGTGTCTTAAAATGAGCATCATAATCACATACACTCTCGGTTGTGCTATTAGTGCGAAATCACATCACCCCAAATGAGTTATGGATCTACTTTTCTAAGGCAGACTCATTTGGTGTGATTGCATAACATTGAACTTTCCCCAAGGTGTGGGACCTTGAAAAAGTGGGAAAGCTCTCCAGAGAAAGCTGGTTCTTGTTCCTAAACTACCTGCCACGAGCTACTCCAGTGTAGGAAAAATAAATCTAACCTAATCTAACCATTCCAAGGAACCAAGGAGAGAGAAAGAGGGAAAAATAAAGCCTACACTAAAGCGGTGATACACCAGTAAAGGAAGCAAGATATTCTGTTGAGGGAGAAAGAAAATGAAAAATTGAGATGAGGGAGGTTAGACAAAAGTGACACAACCCAGATCTACAAATCATCCATTAAACTCCATGAAACACAACATCCTACACCTACAAATGTGAAATACATGTATAGAAAACTAAGTCACGAAAGGGTGAGGCACAAAGAAACAACAAAATGATGCAAAGGGTTGAAGAACACCACAAAAACACGTTTTTATTGCTCTAGAAGGTGCATAGACCATTACATTTCTGGAATAGAGGCACAAATACATTTTCCAGGCATGGGAGAAGGTTCGGTGCTCCAAAATGGTGTCGAGAAACAAATTTGACAGAGTTTCTCTATACCCAAAATGTCTCTCCTCTTCAAACGAGAAGTGTTACAATATATATAGAAGGAAAAGAGAGAGAAGAGGGAAAATTCACATCCTACTCCAACCACCATGAGATACACATTGAATCCTACCTTGAAATCTCAACCATTGAATATCAATGCCTTCTACAAATCCACCCATAATATGTTGTTTGGTTCCCTAACAAATCAAATCGAATCAGATCTGGTAGTTGAAGAGATTGGATTCTATGTTAATGGCCTGGAAGAATTTTCTTCATTTTACCTACCAGGGCCTACAAAAATGAATTTTTAATCCTTCCATGGTGCATAGAGGACGTTGAGATGCTTTCAATGGTGTCAAATTTGCTATATTTCGAGCCCTAAGTTGAAAGATATGCCCCTTTGAAGTTTTACATCGATTCTGTACAAATGGGAGGGAAAAAAATTGAAAAATGAGTCCCCCTTTTGGATTGGGACACGTGGCAACCAGATTGGGACAAAAATCGGGTTTGCGGGCTCAGAAATTAACTTTTCTCCTTTTTCGTGAAAATCACAAAATCTAGAAAACTCCGCAGCGGGCGAAGCTCCGCATAGACATGTGGATCCTTTTGGTTGGCTAGGAAATGCACTTCCATCTTTGCTTTTATGCCTTTTGGAAAAAGGAAAACTTTTACTTTTTTCCTTGACTCCCCGCCTTGGCTTTGACTCAGGTCTATATGTTGACTTTTTCCTTGGTGGAGTCATAAGCCATTTTATAACTTTTACTCCTTTTAAGGCAAAGGGTGAAAAACTAACTTTTCCCGATGCCCACCTTCCCCCGGACACGCATCGATCGGCACTCGCTCAGGAACCTTTTCTCTATTTGACCCTTGAATTTGTAACACCCTGAACTATTGTTACTTCCTCCTGAGCATGCAAGTGTTGATATATGATTTCTTTTGTATGAGGATGTGTTCCTTTGATTGTGAAGTCATGCTTGATATGGATTGTATCTTCTTTGCTCTTGAAGATCTTTGATTGAGTCAGGATATACTTGGACTCTTTTATTTATTTCATTTTTAGCACCTGAGTTCAATTGATTTTGGGAGGAATTGTGGATTTAACCGTCTTTATGACTCAGCCTTGGATCAGTGCATTGATCCAAGAGATGTTTTAAGTCTATTCAGGATGAACAAAAAAATTATCGACCTTACGAAAGTTGCAAGGTCTGAATGTGTTGAATAAGCAATTTCGGATTTTAACTTAGGCTGATTGTGTAAAAATGAATTTGGTTCCCGATATCATAATATCAGGAAGGCCTAGACCTTAAGCCAGGTAAGAAATTCTGGTGTATACTGCAAGCTTATTAGCTATACAGGATAGAATCCATTACGGGAATGTTATACCCTGCTTGGTTCTAAAACTAATCGGTCCTACTTATGAGACCTTGGTGAATTCGTTAAGGTTAATAAGGTTAATAACCTTAACCTAAACTATAACCTATTGGTTGATTGATTTCTAATCTAAACTAACCCTAAACTATAGGTTTAATGCTCCTAAGGTTGGCTACACCTAGCACTATGGAAGTAAGACTAATGTCTTACCTTATGATCTAACCTATGTTTCTAACCTAACTAAGGATAATGGATGGAGGGGGACCTATGAAGGGGCGCGAGTCATGGGTGGTGGTTTCCATGGCATTAAATGAGGTGGATAAGGATGAAGGACTTAGGATTTGGCGGAGGTTACTAATAGCTATTGTGACTTGACGTGGTAACATCACCAAATTTGGAAATGGTTGTTTGCTTTCATTTGGCAATCACCAACTTAGGCGGTCGGTGGCAATGGAGAATAGGTAGGAATCTTGGAGTTAATGCCATTGATGAACTTCAGTTCCTGAGCGTGGATTGCTTAGGAAGGAATGCAAATGCAAAATTTTTTGGTATTTTGGTTTTCCATGCGTTCCATTTTTCTCTCTGCTTGATGACTGGTTCTTCGAACCAGTCTACTCTGTGTTGCATGGCAACCATGAGAATATCTAACTCTTTTCTCTGTCGGGGAAAGTTTATAAGGCATGAAGGTAACAATTTATTGTTGTTTAATCTATTGTGGAAGAAGAAGAGAAGGCGCGAAGCACATTGAGAGGTCTTCTTAGATTTTTACGCATAACACTATCGGGCATGATAGGCCCTAACTTTTAAAAATCTTGCTTTACTTTAAATGCTTTCATTAAAACAACTCTGTTCAGGTGATTTTAGTACAGTTGGTTTGAAGCAATGTATTGGTTTTTCTTTTCCTGTGGATTGGGGATCTCGGGTTATTCGAAGACTTTGTTGAAATGTTACTGTACTTTATTCTTCTTTTTGGATTCATTTCGTTTGAAGACATGGCATTTGTCTTATTATTGTTGTTAAATCTATTGAATCTTCTTTGTGAATACTTGATGTTTCTTCTGTTTGGGATGCTTACTGTGTTTATTTTACTTGAACGCAACTTCTGTGAAGTCCTTACTATGTTTTCAATTTTGGTTAGACACCATCAAAGGTTTGCAAGGATTATTTATGCAAATGACTCTGTTGGAGTCCTTGAAACGTATCTTATGTTTTCAACTTCTGTAGAAGCCTTGTAGTGAATACTATTTGGTATTGACTCAGTTGGAGTCTTTGAGTTGTTGTCGTATGAATTCGACTTCAATCGAAACCCTGGTTGTGAGTACTGGTGGGTTATGACTCTGTTGGATTCATTGCAGTATTCCATTTGAACACGAATTCTGATGAAGTCCATGATGTGTTGCGTGTTGACTCGATTTCTGATTTAAGTCCTCGTTGTGCATGCATATTGAATACACTCTTTATAAATATTGTTGTGTATATATTCAGTTTGATTAGGGAAGTAAGTGCTAGGTTTTCATTACAAACTTGACTTTATTTGAGTCCCTGCTGTATTTTCATATTAGCTCGACTTTGGAGGAAACTTTGATGAATTATTGATATGGAGTCGACTTATGTGAAATCCTTGTTGTGGTTATTCTTTCTTGAATTAGGCTTCTGAAATAAGTCCCTTGCTGTATCATCGTAGAGATTAGACTTAGTTGAATGTTGCTGTGTATGTATGTGTTTCGACTCAGTGGAAATGTCATTGTGTTTGCATATGGACGTCCTTTGTTTATAGTGTTATCTAGTCTCGTATTTGGTGAGATAAAGAGTTCTAGTTGTGCCATGTCAAGTGATGGCATAGGGTATTTTCATGTTTGATGAATGATATAGAAAGATTTGTTGAGTCTATTATGTTAGGATTATTTACTTGCGCTTTTCACGAGAGCTCTTGTATTGCTTAATGGCTACAGGTGATTTTTATTATGGAATTTAGATGAAACTGTAGTTCTTCTTGTAATCTCGACTGTTTAGTCGCATGCGTAAATGTAATTGCGTTATTCTAGAGGAGTCGGTACTGGTCCAGGAACATGATTGATATGGGAATCTGACTGTCTCTGTTTCTTTTCCTATGCTGTAAAGTATATGTTGATGCATAATAGGAGGAATAAGAAAATACTCTCTCCTAGTCTGGAAACTTTGTGTGCTTTCTTCTTGTATCCTTATGTGATCTCTACGGTAAGGGCATAACAAGAATAGACTGTGGTATTGTATGGAGAGACTGGTATAAAATGTGTGTTGCTGTATAAGTAGGTATACTTGTCAATACCATTGAAATATGTTATGATTATAAAATAATCCCGTCAGTTGAGCTTGCGGAATGTTATAAACTACCTTTGTGGAAGGGTAAAAACATATTTGTTGGATACACGAACTGTTAGGAAATTCATTTGTGTTGTTGAATGGAATAATTTGTGGATTATTGCTGTCCTAGTGATTCAGATGGATGGTTGTTTTGGATACATTTGTTCTTCTTAGTCTCTAATATATATGATGAAACATCTGAAAAGTATTTAGGACTAATTGGTAACTATAATATGAGTTATGCATTAAAAGTCATGTTTGAATTACATAAAGAGCATAGTCTGAATTATGTTTACATGTTTGATGAAATGATTTCATTTAAACAGGGTGTTTAATGAGAGCAATTGGTGGATTGCAATTGTTTTAAGAATTAGTGCTTATCATGCTCAGTTCACCGAACTGACCCGTGTTGGCAATTTTTGCAGATGGTTGTCATAAGTGGTAAAGGCACGCAGATATGATATGAAGCTCAGATTATTTAATTTGGTTTTATGATAAATTCCAACTTGACTTCTCTAATTGTATTATATGAGAAAGTTGATCTTATGCTGTTGAGTATTGTATCAAATATCTTTGAATGCATAGATTATAATTATTTGGCTTGGAATTAAATGAAATGAGGGATTTGATACTATATGGCTGTATTTGTATTTTGAAGGATTGATCCTCTTTGGTTCGATTGTTTAGAAGTGCATTTTTATTATTATTGTATACCTTGGAGATATTAGGATTCTCTAAGTAGGCCTTGTAAAGATTTTGTGACTAAATACTTGTGTATGATTAGTAGATCTGTTATATTTCATATCAGGCTAATTTGGAAATTAGACCACTGTCTTCCTAGAAGTTAAGGTTCAAATACACCTTAATAGGTAGCTGAACGGGAAGAGTAATCTATTACTCTCTAACCTTGATCTAAGCCAAGGCAACGTACATAATGAATCTAAATCACTATATCTTAATACAAATAAGTATGATATAATACAGTTTTGGAAAACTGATATAAACCTAAAAAGGTATATTTATCATCCTTAAGAGGAGACTTAGGGCTACTGCCCATTTTTGTTGATTAAGATTATGGTGAATAAAAGAACTCTTGACGAGATCTCAAATCTTATTAATTTCTCTCTGTGAAATGGATCTTAATTAAGTAAGGCAACTCAATGATGAGGAGCCCAGGAGTTGGGATAAGACTAATCGGAAAGGAGAGTCTTAAAGTATAATTTCAACTCAACGTATGTAACACCTTAGGATAAGTAGATCTTTCTGAGGTGGTTTTGTAGGATGTCGGCACATGTCGACTGCAGGGTTGTACCCTCGAGAAGATTAGGATCTTCTCGAGGATACAACAATGCAGGTGGCTTATGGCGACACCCTTTGCATTGATCATTAAGATTTACACCTTAAACTTGAACAAGTTTTTACTCGGGATCTGGTTAGGAACATGGTCATGTTATGAGGCTGCCCTTGGAGATTTGGGGTACATTGACACACTGGGTTAACTAGGGTTTATCCAGTATGTCAGCTTATCCCTAGTCCTCAAGAGCATCCTTATAACGTTGTCATGTTATTAATCCATTCCTGAGTGAATGACTTGGGGGAGGGATGACTGACAGAAGTCAGTATGGGACATTCTATATAACATCAGAGTAGGGTGGAGGACGTATTCCAGATTGACGAGTATGCCGTCAAGGAATATGAGACATGAACAGTATGTTTCAAAACTTTGGCCAAAGTATCGCAAGCTGTTGATTGCGTTGTCCTATGTCACCTAGTATAAGGGACGAGATGCCGATGAATAATGGTAACGATTATTCAGATAGGTTCCTTGGACAGAGCATTCTAAAATCCTAGATTAGGGAAGAGAACCACAAGAGTGAAGAGTTAGTAAAAACGCCAACTTTGTGAAACACATGAATAGATTGGTAGATCACCGAGTCATGGAATGAATAGATCGGTGGTGCACCGAGTCATTACAGCTACATATGGTTATCTATTATAAGAATGGTTGTTTTGATTTGTGAGTTCTAAATTATGTATTTATAACTAGGAAGCATTTATCAAAAAAAAAAAATTTACTTGTTCTAATGTACTAATTTGGGGAATGTCTGAGAATCAATGCCATTGAGACACTTGGTAGCCTCTGCCACTGGCTTATGTATTGACTATTCAACTAACTCTACCCCCTTTGAGGACACGTGGAGGCACCGTGCTTGTTTGTAAACATGACCCAAAGTTTTCCTTTAGAAGAGCATCGAGTTGACACTTGTTGGCCTCTGCTACTTTGTGGAATTTTCAATGGTCCCTCTTACTTATTGAATTTGGGCTATGTGGCGAGCTCGCACTCACTTGGGTCTCTACCTTGGGACCAACTCTTGGGGATGTACTATACGACACTTGGCACTCTCCGCTTGCTCATTCATACTTAGCCAATTTTTTGAGGCCCACCCTATCCACCTTTGACTCTGTTTGACCATTTGACCCTACCTCCGTTCCGCAGGACACGTGGAGATGCGGCACTTGTTTGAGCCTCTCTATTTGGGTCCATATTTGGAGAAGCGCCATGAGGACACATGGTCTCTTCCGCTACCTCCTCCATACTTAGTCAATTTTGGACCCTTTCTGAACTGTTTCGAGCCCGAGGACTTTGAATCTTCACCATTCTTCCTTCTTCTTGCTTCTGGCTCCTTTGTAGAATCTTCCCTTCTTTTTTAACTCTGCTATTTTATAGTTCTACTTGCTTGTAACTTGGAGAATGGATTTAAGATGTAGAAACGACCCGAAAGAGTCATTTTCTTTTGTACATGATCCTTTGATCTCTCTTGGCCTCTGTTACTTCATTGCTGAATCTTTTTTTGACCAATTTGTAGGATTTGAATGATTTTTCTCAGGTTTATTCTATGCGGAGTCATGGTTCGATCCAATACTTAGGTCAGGAGTGAAATATGGATAACAATTTGGTGACTCACGGGGACATCTGCCTGCTAGATGAAGAGATCAATTACCTTGTTGTATCCATTGGGCATGGAGTGTGCTTGATAAACATAGAACTAATCCTCGATCCATTGCAAGCCTGACTGCAAGCCTTTTCTATATCTTACTGTCCTTGAGCTTGCACTCTCAATTTTCATAAGAAAACCTTGAGAAAATGATTTCTGAGAGTAGAAAATTGATTCGACCCGTGGTTTTCATCTGTCCCTCAAATGGACTGTCTTGAAATGGATTTTAGTTGCTTTGCATTTTTTCCCTATTTCAATTTGCAATTGTCACAGGAAAACATGAGCCTTCTTTCCTTAAATAGTTTAAGAGCCTAGCCTCATGCCCCTCTTGAGCAATACAAACAAAAATTATATACAAAGATCAAATCATACATGTCTCAAATGAGACATGCAGAGTGTGCATAAGCACTTCTTTTGTTGAAAACAAATCTACCTACACTACTCTAACCAAGAGCAAAGGGAGCTCAAACAAAGCACTCAGAATGGGCGGGAGAAAGAGCTTCCCTTCCTAAAAAAAGGGCAGCCATGCAACTGATTTTGCACCGAACATGGTGGTGGATGAGTGAAAATCGACAATAAAGCTGGTCCTCCACCCAAATCATCAAAGTATCAAGTATTAATGGAAAATACCTCCTCCAGCTGACTTGCATCGGACTTCTAGAGGTATTGATGATGACCCTTGGTACTTTGATGCTCATCCTCATGCTTAGAAGCAAGCATGACTGGTTGTGGCTGCTCCTTTGGCCCCAATGAAGCCAAGTACCTGATTGGGCACGGTTTGATCCTTTGAATGTGCCCCTTGCTATGAAATTCAACTCCAAAAATGGAGTCTTCTTGTGGACCTTCTTAGATGGATGGTGTGGAAGAAGTGGTGAGATCCTCCTGCCTTTTGCCTTCCTCCTCTTTTGAAGAACATGGAAGATCAAGATCTTCCAAACTTGATTCCAGAGGGTTGCTATAAAATGTAGGCTACTGTAAATGAATGCTCTCCTCCACCGCTGGAATGTACTCCTCTTCTTTTGGATCTGGAGAGTATTCTCCTTCCTCTGCTACTTGAAGACTATCTTGCTCTTGATCGAACTCTTCCTCTAGCATGAAGTTTGTCAAATCAAACTCTCCAATTTGCTATTCTAGAGGACAAGTTGGGGCTGCAAGATCTCTTTTAGAGCTTTCCTCCATGATGGGTTTATTGACCAAATCAGGCCCTTCAAATGAAAGCAAGAAAAAATCAATGATGTCTCCTTCTTCTCGCTTCTACAAACTCGATTTTGCTTCACCCATTTACTCCTTTCCAATGGGACTTTGAGCTGATTTTTCTCTCCTTCCATGGCTGATGGTGCAAGTTTAATTAGATCAACATTATTTTTAAACAAAGTGCTAACATAGACACTACATTCTGAGAAAATTGATTGTTGATCTACTTCTTCTTGTTCTTTCTCTTCTCCTACTGCAAACTCAGCCTCAACCACCACTAGTTCTTCAATCTTGACCTCCTCTATTGGCTTGACCATCAAGGGGATCTTTGTAAACCTAAATTTGGAAGCCCAACTCTTCAGATTGTTTGTCATTTCTTTTCTGTTGGGATCTTCTTCTTGCTATTCTCCTTGAGTGGTTTCTTGGAACTCTTCCCAACATGGACTTGGGAAAACATGACGAGTGGCGAGTTGGGGTTCAACCAACTTTGTAATTGTTTATGGTGGAGAGGGAGGAGATGAAACTTCTTGTTTCTTTGGAGGGGAGGATATTTCTTTTGGCTCTTGTGGAGGGAATTTGGATTTGGAAGAGAAAAGGGAAGAAAAAATGAGATGGGATGGAAGACTAGGGGATGGAGGGATGAAACTAACACTTGGGGAAACAACTGATGGGCTTGACTCTTGATCATGCTGAAATGGTAAAGCTTGAGAGGGTGAAAAAGAAAGACAAGGAGTTGTTGAATGACTTACCCATTGACAAGGTTGATTTAGACTTTTCTCATATGCTTCTATCTCCTCAATCCATTGTGTAAGTTGGGGCAGCATTTCAACCATGAAGTCAAGCTTCTCTTGAGGGCTGTAGTGTCTTGGAAAAGTGCCTTCCCATAGACAAGGTGCCCTGAAACCAATCTTGAATGCCTTCATTTGTGCTATGCCTGCAGGATCATGTACCATGCTAGCCTCCATTTTTGAATCTTCCCTGACAGACCAACATCCTCCATTTGGTTTTTATCATTATATGCATATCTCTCTCTCTGATAAGATTTATGGCCAAACTCATTTTGGCATTACTACTATGGATAGGTATAATGATTTTGAATCTACTCATAATGCTGATTTGGAGGAGCTATGAAAAGCATTGGAGGTGGAATGTATTCTTGTTGCTGTAAGTGTGAGTTCCATGAAGTGAATGAAGTCATGATTGCACAAATTCATGGAGTGGGGGAAAATGAAAGATATGGAAGAAGAAAATGGATGAAAATGAGTGGATATGGATGGAAAAGGTCTGCAACTCAGAGAATGGGTTTTGACTAGATGTGCTTTGAATGTGCCTTTAAAGGTTGAATCTCACCAAGAACACATCAACTTGATGAAATTAAATGAAGACCTCTTGGTCCCACCAGTGTGCCAAAACTATTAGTGCAAAATCACAACACCCCCAAATGAGTTATGGATATGCTTTTCTAAGGCAAACTCATTTGGTGTGATTGCATAACATTGAACTTTCCCCAAGGTGTGGGACCTTGCAAAAGTGGGAAAGATCTCCAGAGAAAGTTGGTTCTTGTTCCTAAACTACCTGCCATGAGCTACTCCAGTGCAAGAAAACTAAATCTAACCTAATCTAACCATTCCAAGGAACCAAGGAGAGAGAGAGTGAAAAACAGAGCCTACATTTAAGCAGTGATACACCAGCAAAGGAAGCAAGATATTCTGTTGAGGGAGAAAGAAAAAAAAATGGAGATGAGGGAGGTCAGACAAAAATGACATGGCCCAGATCTACAAATCATCCATCAAACTCCATGAAACACAACATCCTACACCTACAAATGTAAAATACATACACATAAAACTAAGATTGAAAGGGTGAGGCACAAAGACACAAAAAAATGATGCAAATGGTTGAAGAACACACACAAAAATGTTTTTATTACTCTAGAAGGTGCACATGGACCATTACATTTCTAGAATAGAGGAAAAATACATTTTCCAAGCATGGGAGGAGGTTCACTGCTCAAAAATGGCATCGAGAAACAAATTTGATAGAGTTTCTCTATGCCCAGAATGTCTCTCCTCTTCAAACGAGAAGTGTTATAGTATATATAGAAGGAAAAGAGAGAGAAGAGGGAAAAGTCACATCCTACTCCAACCACCATGAGATACACATTGAATCTTGCCTTGAAAGCTCAACCACTGAATATCAATGCCTTTTGTAAATCCACCCACAATATGTCACTTCTTGTTCCCCAGTGAATCGAATCGAATAAGATCTGGTAGTTGAAGAGATTGGATTCTACGTTAATGGCTGGAAGAATTTTCTTCATTTTACCTACCAGGGCCTACAAAAATGAATTTTTAATCCTTCCATGGTGTAGAGGACGTTGAGACACTTCCAACGGTGTCAAATTTGCTATATTTTGAGCCTTGAGTTGAAAGATATGCCCCTTTGAAGTTTTGCATCAATTATGTACAAATGGACGTGGGAAAAAAATTTGAAAAATAGGTCCCATTTTGGATTAGGAAACGCGGTGGCTAGATTTTGGTAAAAATCAGGTCTACGGGCTTAGAACTTAACTTTTCTCCTTTTTCACAAAAAAACAAAATCCAAAAAACTCTGTGGCCCGAAGCTCCGCATTGACACGTGGCTCCTTTTGTTTGGCTGGGAAATGCACTTCCATCTTTACTTTTATGCCTTTTGGAAAAAGGAAAACTTTCAATTTTTCCTCGAATCCCCACCTTGGCTTTGAATCGGGTCTATATGTTGACTTTTTCCTTGGCGGAGTCACAGGCCATTTTGTAACTTTTACTCCTTTTGGGGCAAAGGGTGAAAAACTAACTTTTCCCCGATGCCCCACCTTCCCCTAGGACACGACATCGGCACTCACTTGGGAACCTTTTCTCTATTTGACCCTTGAATCAGTGCCATTAAGACACTTGGCAGCCCTCCACGGCCTAGCTTATGCATTGACTATTCAACTAACTCTGCCCCCTTTGAGGACATGTGGAGGCACCGTGCTTGTTTGCAAACCCAACCCAAAGTTTGCCTTTGGAAGAGCATTGAGTTGACACTTATCGACCTCCACTGCTTTGTGGAATTTTCAACGGTCCCTCTTACTTATTGACTTTGGGCTATGTGGCGAGCTCACACTCACTTGGGTCTCTGCCTTGGGACCAACTCTTGGAGATGCACTACACTGACACTTAGCACTCTCCACTTGCTCATTCATACTTAGCCAATTTTTTGAGGCCCGCCCTATCCACCTTTGACTCTGTTTGACCATTTGACCCTGCCTCCGTTCCACCCTAGGACACATGGAGATGTGGCACTTGTTTGAGCCTCTCTATTTGGGTCCATCTTTGGAGAAGCGCCGCAAGGACACATGGTCTCTTCCATGCCTCCTCCATACTTAGTCAATTTTGGACCCTTTCCTAAATTGTTTCAAGCATGAGGACTTTTAATCTTTTTCATTCTTCCTTCTTCTTTCTTCTAGCTCCTTTGTAGCATCTTACCTTCTTGTCTAACTCTGCTATTTTATAGTTATGCCTACCTATAACTTGGAGAATGGATTTAAAATGTAGAAATGGCCCGACAAAGTCATTTTCTTTTATATAGGATCCTTTGATCTTTTTGGCCTCTATCACTTCTTTGATGAATCTTTTTGTGATTAGTTTACAAGATTTGAATGATTTTTCTCGGAGTTTCTTCTATGCGGGGTCATTGTTCAATCTAATATTTAGTTTGGGAGTGAAATATGGATAACAAGTGCCTTTATTGATATCCTTGAGCACACTAATACTCTTCTAATCAAACTTGGGGATATTTAACTCTTTAAGAAAACATCCTTCAATGTTGTATAATCCACGCAAGTTTGATTAGGATCAAACTTCCTATACCAGTTGTGTGCACGCCCTTGTAATGTAGTAGCAAACTGATTTGCCTTGCGCTCGATAGCCATGTAGAGGGCCTCAAGATTTCACACATATGCACATGTTTGGTAGCATCCTCTATACCTCTATATTCCGAGAGACAAAGAGACATCTCCATATAGATATTATGTGGTTGTTGCAGACCTTGACCACCAGATCTAGAACCTCATGTGTTCCCTCTACCTCCAAAACCACCAGATCCACTAGAAATAGAACCACCTATATCTCCTGATCCTCCACCTATAGTTGGAATAGGACCTATAGATGTACTCCCATGTGCTCCGATAGTAGTACTATAATGAACCCCTATAGTCTATGAGGTAGTTCTAATTCTAAAGGTGAATCCAACATTGTGCACACATATTTTGTGCGGATGGATGATGCGCCTAAGAATGTTCCTCCAAATATTATTGAAGCCATATATCCTACCATTGATGTACTTGATCCCTGACTTACTCCTACTCTCCTACTTCCCAAATTAGATTTTTGGTTACTTATCATACTAGATACTGGAAAACCAAGTGAAAGGGCTAGGTCACTAGGTGGATTAAGATGCACACCCACAGTCCAGGTAGTCTCTACTGGCACACTTGTGTGTGAGGAAAATGATAGATATATATCATACTTTCCAAGATGGGGGAGTTCCTGATGCTCTGGCTCCACATTTTCTACGTGAGCTATAAATCCTTCATGAGCCATCTCTCTCCTCAATGCCATACTTTTTGTAACGTAACACTACTTCTCTATCTCCCTCTCATGCATATCATTAAACTTAAGCCGCATTTCCTTTCTCTTCCTCTCTACCACTAGGTATGCCATCTTTCACCAAACATATTCCTACCCTCGCGCGTGGTGAAGTTTAGTTAGCCATCGGTTTACTCTCTAGGTTTAGAGTTACCATCAAGATCTTGATCCCTAGCGAAATACCTTTCAAATACATTCCCCTTGGATACCACAAAAGCGGAATTTAGCTACCTCTAAGCAAGAGTACGTTGAAATTGAATATTTTAGAATATAACTATTTAGAACACCACGAAACCATGTATCCATAGCACAAGTCTAGATCAAATCACCATCATAAAGGGCCTAAAATTCTTCCTATGTCGACAAGTGTGTGATACCCCGGTTCACCGAGACGCATAAGTAGTATACCACTTGTATAGTTTCTACTAGAAAGATATAAAAAATTCTCTCATATAAGTTGTCATACTGATTCTATTCTACCCAAGCACGTGCGTTAAACTCGAGATCCACTCTTTGAACCACTATGCATATTCTTCCTCTAGATCATGTATCCATTCCTCAATACTTGCTAGAGTTAACCAATACATATTCATTGTGAACCATCCTGAAAACAATCTGAAAAGAGGTCCAAAGCAATGGAACCAATGATGCAACTTAGAATTTACTAGATAACACCTTAGTCACACTAGCACATCACTTAGCCTTGACTCGAGCGCTCACCGAAGTGCGCAAGGTACCAGGTCCCTTTTTAAGGTTCTTGTAGTAGGATATTAACAAGATGAAGGAAGAAACATATAGATTCATAACTAATCCATCATTCTATAATGCATGATACACTCAGATCTATGAAAGAACTAGCTTAAACAGTAATCATGATTGAATTAATAACATGCACTACGTAACTATACATAGAATGACACTTAGATTTAGACAATATCTTCCATTTATTAAATAAATACGAAGCTCCTTACATTAATGTTAGTCTATAGAAATGCATGTGTGGATCTGATACAAAAATTCAATCATATGCGTATATCTCTTTACCACATACACACACACACTCTATATATTCTCTGTTACACTTACTTACTATGTACCTAACATCATATATATAGGGTGGGTACTTTCCCTTCACCGCTTATCTATTCCAGAAATAGGCTACATGCTATTGATAGCCACACACTATTTTTAGGCATAGCCACACATACAAGTGTGCTATCTATAGACCTCTTGCAGTTAACTAAAGTGTCAATTCTATTCTTAGCTCATCTCCATGCAAAAATGCTTCGATATGCTCCTCCAAAGATAGATAATGCATGACATGCACGTATCTACATTGTTGGTGTGTTCCACATGCCATCTTCTAAAAATAGGTCTTCATGCTCAAAATTGGCTAAGTCCTGAAAGATGAACTTGCCTTCCATGCATGGGTCCTTCTTGTCCTTCCATGGGCTTGACACTAGCCTTCTCTCCCACATGGACTCCTCATGTGTTCTCAAACAAGTATTCTCTGATCAACATTACCATCATCACCATCTAAGTTGGTGTCATAGGTCTCACTTCAACCTTTGAGATTTGTCTTGCTAATATTGGCCTCCACCTCTACCCCCGATGCCTATCCTCTTTCTTGTACAAGTGCCTATAATATGGGACCTTGTACCTAGGCTCGTGGGGTACTTGACCCTGTTCTACAACTGGGCCTATAAAGCCACAACCTGTACATGTGCAGTGGCTAGGTGGCACTTGTAAACCTGCTACCTATGTCTTTAAGGTGGCTACCTATCCCCCATCACCATCTCCACCCCTGAAGGTGCCTATCCCTAAGCTATTTGGTCCTTTAGGGCCGCCACTTGAGCTCGCAAAATGGAAACCTATGTTTGTGACCCTATAAAACTATAATTTATGCGAAGGGCAGCCACCTAACCCTATAAGGCATCCCTCTACACTATGATGGTAGTTAAGTATGGCTATCTCTGGCCTCGGTGGCACCACTCCTAGTTGTGCCACCCACCACTATCTATACACATCCATGACTCCTACATCATCAATCCATCTATCTACCGCTTGCTCCTGCTGCCCTATTGGAACACTCAGCTATGGTGGAGGCATGGGTCTCTCTATGTCATCTCTCGGTCCTGTGGGAAGGGTGGGGGAACGTCCTATGGTAGCCCGGCTGTCATCTAACCCTATCTCTACGGGTATCATTTTGTGCTCTTGACAAAGATGCCGCCCTAAAACCACCTTAGTAGCTGAATCTCCTTTAACTCCTCAGCCATGCCTCCATAAGATGAAAATTCAACATAAGGCCTCCAAATAATATCAATGGCCAAAAGGCCCTCTAACCACTACCTGTAATATGACACATCACATGTATCCCTAGCTTCCTTATGCTACCCACCAACTGGTACCCAATATCGTATCACACTCTAAGAAATCCACCCTCGAACAATCATGTTGTGGAAAACCCTTTGGATGCAAACATACGATGTGCTTGTATGCCCAACAATGTAGTAAAAAAGTACAACACATCCTGAATCATCGCAATCTCCCATAAGCCCATAGCTCCCTATATAGTTGAACTAGGAAAGTTGGTTCCCAAGTGAAGTGCATATGCTCCTCAATCATATCCTAGAGTACTCCCATCAGTGCTCATGAGAATCTCCATCCCTTAGAATCAGGCATGGCAAAACAATCTACCACCTCCATCATCGGTCAAACAACCTTGTCCCTTGTGGGTAGGCTACATACATGTCTCCATAAGTGAGACTCATGTTGTAATACCTTGGCTCACCCATCACTCACCAAAACCAACCACTATTAGCTCTACCGATGCCTTAAAAGTAATAGAATAAAATAGCTCCCCAACAATCGGTATTTGTAGGATCTCTGTATACGTCCTCCGGGGTGACGGTCATCTCGCCCATTGGTAGATGAAAAGTGTTAGTCGTTGAATCTTATCTATCGATGAGCACGACCATAAAAATATGATCTTGATCTATATGCTATAGTGTTGGATTCAATAAGTCCAACCTTAGTTATATGTGACCACTCATCCACGGTCACCTGGATCGCATATGTATCAATAGGGATGGTACTTTTTCATGCATCCTAAGCTAATATCTAGCCTTATGTATCAACACTGACCATGTCAAGATTTGACTACCTCAAATCAAATATTACCCAATAAACCATATCTAACCACATCAATTGTACCTACCCCCTTTTTCCTAATTCACCTGCAAACCTACTAACTCTTATCATTATAACCCATTATCTCGGTTCACTTCACCTACTTACCTATCTCGTATTGCCAAAATCATATTTTTACCCGCCTCCCTCTACATACAATCTTCACATATCCCTTCTTACCCCTATCCTTCCTTAACATTAACCGACACTGGCCACCTTGACCATCACCAATTTTCCTTGACCGTCATTAGTTCCATTTAACCGGTGTCGGTCACCTAAGACCGTATTTGGGTCACACTCCCTTAGTTTCCTTTTAATCAGTTAACATAATGTGTTTACCTAACCACGACCCCTTTACCCCACATTCATATTAATTTTATTACTTACAATTGAATTAATGCCCATCCTCACATTATTTATTAATTTAATTACTTTAATTGGGTTAATTTACACCTCACCTAGCCACATCACCTAATAACCTCACCATGGACTTATTCTTAGCCTATTAATTAACTAAGAATCGGTTTGTACTTATCTTAATAAAAAAGACTTAGTCTAACCCTAACATTAAATTCCTATTCCTTCTCTAACAATACCCCACTTATCTAAATTCTAACCATCACTTAAGACCCAGTTCGACAAGAGGAGCACAACAAAATAACCAAAATCTGCTATTTTTGGTAAACCTAGGATTTCCCACCTAGCCGATGCTTGGTTAACCTACAACTAACACTTTGGTCACCTTGACCATCATTGGTTACCTATATAAAGTTTTGCAACCCTTTTCTCGGGTTGGTAACTTTGAGTTTTGAGAGAGCTATCTGTATTTAAGCATGAACCAACATTTTCTTAACATCAAGACAACAAAATACATTTATCCAGATGCCAAAGCAAGTACACGAGACTCGATCTAAAGGCATTGAAATTCATGGGAGAACTCCAAGGAAGTACTGCCATGACATCGACCACCAAGTTCATCGTGGATCGACCATCAACTTCCTTCACTAACAAGGCTTGCAAAATACAAGTAAGTGCATTTAATTTCACGTCATTTTCGTACTTAATATTTTCTTTATATTTTTTATTAGATCTTGTTCTTCCCTGCATTCCTCCATCCCCACCTTCTTGCCCGTATACCTATCAAGCCACCCATAACCTTCTGGCTCTCCATACCTAACCTTTATACTTTCTTAAGTTTTCCTCACCTTATTACGAACCCAACTAGTCCCCCTTCACTCTTTGTGCAATCATAAAGAATCCCAAAATCACCTTTTATCAAATTTCACCAAATTTCCCCTACCGATGCCAATTATCTTAACCATCATTGATTTCCTTCACTAGGCATCGGTCACTAGACTAATGTCGGTTACTATGTCTCCTATCAGACTTTCACTAAATTGACCTTAACACCCTAAAAGCCTCACAAAATCCTCATCCAAGCCTGATAATCTACCTACAACTTCATCACATACCTTCTCATATCTTTGTGTAGACACAGAGAGAGCCTTGACACTGCTTTGACATTCTACCATTATCCACAATAACCGAGATCGGTCATCCTGAATCATCATCAGTCATACCTTAACCATCATTAGTCATATTCTGAATGACATCGGTCTCCGTGTCCAGTAAAGCGCCTCATACCAGTAAAGATCCCCACTCGGCCTAAAACTAATCAAAATTTCCTAAACCTTACCCGGACCTTTCCCGTGACCCTCATACTACTTGCCCAACCTGGCAACCCGACCTAATACCTTCACTAGTTTAATTATCAAAGCATTTAATTATATTGAAATTGATAGTAATATGAGATACCTAAATTAGAACACTAGCATTAGATTCATTTATTTACATGTTCATTTATTTTATATTGAATTATATATTAGTGGATTAACAACCGTCGAGGAAGTATCACACTTCTTGGATCTAGCTCACGCTAGGCAATCCACTAACCTTTTTCTATTAACTATGTTTTGTGGTCTTGATTTTTATTTCAGGTAGTTCCTCCTAGCCAAAAGGAATCTCACACAATCAATTTGGATCGGAAATCAGAATGCACACACAACCTTTAACCAAAATTACAATAGGTATTCCTCCTTGGCCTTCTACCCTTATCTGTTTCATTAATCTACTAAGAATCCGGTGAAACAATTATACATAGAGAAAATGATATTATGGAAACACAAGGTTTTACATGGGATAAAATATGGTAAAATAGGGGTTCATCACTCCCCACACTTAAGATTCAACATGTCCTCTTTCTACCTATTAAATCTCTCAACAATCCTTGAACAATTGTATTCATTAGTAAAGGTTTGCCAAGTCTCATCCAACTCAGTCTTATAGAAACCAAAGAACTTAATGACTGTATCCCTCCAGCTTTTATAACTATCTTCAAGTCGATCATCTGTGGAATTCCATCGTGGTACTAGGGCTATGACTAATGGAGGTCTATACCTCATTCCAATTCACTTCTCCTACATTTATAAAATGATCTTACAGAGATCTTTGGCCCTTTTCAATGACTAATGGAGGTTAGTGGGTGAAATAACCTCCTTATAGTGCTCTATGAGTAGTTCATATCTTAATTGGCAAGCAAGGAAATTAACATTAAACATTGGGATTGTTTTACTCCCTGAAATCCTTTACACAAGTTCTCATAATTTCTTTATACCTATCCACTAATTGTAAACAATATACATGGGACTGAAATCTTGTGAAAAGGATGGGGAAGGAGAGATCATGCCTCATTAAGAGGCATATATTAGCTATTTTTTTAACCGTATGTTCCTCTTTATTCCCTTCATTTGGACTGATGCCTCAAAGTAGAGATGAATGCCCTCAGTTGTACCTCTCTCACATATAAATTGTTTAGAATCTCAATATGTTACGGGAGAAGGAACTTATGAACATAAAGCTCAAAAAGTAAATTCTTAGAAATGTCATTTGTTTTTATGTATGCACCAATAAACTACATATCATCATCAAATTCTACATCTTACATAGAACATACTCTAGAAATATGCCACTTTAGAAATTTCTCCTTTAAAAATAGTGCATAGAAATTAGATGGGGCGTACATGAGAAGGCATGATCATATAAGCGATAGGCATCAAGCACATTCTCTTTAAGAATCTTGTTCTCTTCCTTTCAAACCTTATTTTCATTATCAACTCCCCCTAGTCTATAACACTCCTCCATCCATTTAGCCATTCCTCTTAAGACAATAATCCGAGGAAAAAAAATTCTATCTCGAACTATGTATTCTGTGGTGACCATGCAAGCTTTTTTTCCTTTCTATTCTCTTACAAAATTGCAAGTGATGCATTTATCTCCTCTATCTTAGTTTGAAGGGAATGAATTTTTTGTTCTTTCTCTTCTAGAGCATGTTGAAGTTGAAGAGTGGCCTCTTTGTGTTGTTCTATGGTCCGATGGAGTTGTTGAATTTTTGATCTTTTTCAACTCCATCTAAGAGAGATTGGATTATTTGGATTGAAGGAGTTGTAAGGTAGTAATTCTCTCTTGGGCATGTTGGAGTTCAAATTGAATTTCAGAAAGGGATAATACTTGTGGTAAAATTTTATCAGAATCTGGAGGGGAACTAGGTTCTCCTTCTATCATGGGTGCCTTACCTTTTTCCATAATGGTAGAGTCACCAACATGGTTGGGGTTCGGTCAATTTATTTCTCACAAACAAGAATAGAGGGTGATACTGAATAGAGGAGACACATGTGGTGTCTAGAGAAGGGTTTGCATAATGACAACTACCTCATGTTCCTCTTGAGTAAGAACAATTTCTGCTTGGGGCTCATTGAGGTTTTGAGCATGCCTAGATGTCCTAGGGTGTTTCTTAGGTTGTTACGAAGTGGAAGGCTCTGCTCTAGGACCAATTTAGGCTCTACGCACATTAATTTTTCTAGAATTTCATTCATTTCTTAAGGCCATGACTTTTCTTAACAAAATGATGTTTTCAAATCAAATTCATTAGGCCTTGGAATTTCAAGTAAGAGGCATCCTAATTTTTTTTTTCAGTGGTAGTGGAGACAAAATCAAAAAAGAACCTGAGAAAAATTTACTTTGTTTTGGGATTTGGAGTGGCCATGGTGAAGGTGGATAAAAATTTGCAAAATAGGGCCCAAAATAATTTTGTATTGACCCTCACAGGAGAAATACTTAATTATCCATTTGGCTACTTCATCCCAAGGCTCAGGGAGAGTGCTCATTTTTATGCCTTTGTCCTTTCCCTTATTGTCCATAACTAGTTCTAATTTTTCATTTTTTCCCACTGAAAATATTTTAATAATTTTAGAATACAGTGTCCTATTATTAACTAATTGACCCTCTTCTGGTATCCTTGAAATATGGCTAATTATAGTGGGACTGAATGGAATTTTCTTACCTCTTATAGTATCATATACTTCCTCCATGTTCTTAGTGAACTCCTCTGTAATTTGTGGTTTAAACTATTTATATGAAAGCAAGAAACCAAGCCATCCCTCCTTTTCAAATATTTCTTGATCTCACATCAGCTAATAGTTCTGCTAAATTTGTTGGTTCATGCCTAAGTCTGAATGCCATGATTCGTGCATTATATAGAGTAGGTAATTGTGAAAAGTTGGAAAATAATGGAGCACAAGAATGAAAGTACAATATTGCAAAGATGGAAATAAACATAGGAATGGAGCTGGTAGCAACACAACAATGTAATGGTGGAATTGGGAAAAAGATAGGGGAGACAAAATAATTTTATATAAAACAACACAAATTGGGAATTTTTTAACAAATCACAAGGTGATAGCAATTAATGGATGGAGTAATTGGATACAATCTAGTTTTGTTCTTATGGACAATGTAATGCGTACTCTAGGCTTTGGCCTCTTTGTAACTAGGTAGGGTCCCTAGTTAAATTTTTTTAATCCTAAATTAAAAAAGTATGAGGATGAATGTGAGTATTAGCCAAATAAGATATGATTTTATTCACACTAGTAGGATTAGCCTACAAAAAGGTATGGATGGAGATATCCATGGGAAGAGGATCCCAAGATATGGATGATAAGAAGAAGTGAGGATTTAAGAGTGTTCGAATGGGGGTTCACCAAATTATTTAACAAAAATAAGATTTTTGTAAAACCCTAATTACAGAGCCACATATGATAAACAAAATGCTAAAGTACATATATGACATAAGAAATAAGCTAGATAAAAATGAAACCCTAGATGCAATAGAGGGAATATAAGACTTAGATGATTTTAAAATAAATCCTAAAGTGTTCGAATTTGGAAGCTGATGAACATGAGGAGGAGACTTTCACAACCGCACCCAACAAATTCTCGTAATTGTTGGATG
The DNA here is from genome assembly GCA_018340775.1 of Taxus wallichiana var. yunnanensis. NCBI lineage: Eukaryota > Viridiplantae > Streptophyta > Pinopsida > Cupressales > Taxaceae > Taxus > Taxus wallichiana. The sequence goes on from CM031235.1 coordinate 373,672,459, forward strand.
AGCTTGGACTAGGGTGCCTGGACTGGGGTGAGGGCACTAGAGACCTTTGTTAGGCACTTGTGACTGCATTAGAGCTCATAATCTATTTTTTCTTGTGTCATCAAGGTGGTTGCTAACCTTTGTTGTTGGTTTCCGTATATCATTGGATGATAGTTTTATTTTTCTGTAATCTACAAAACAAATGATATCTTGCAAAACCCCAAAACACATAAAATCATAAAAAGAAAGATGAAAATGGGGAGTCGAGTGACCCTAGTGGTTACTCTGAGTGAACTTAGAACCAAGTGTTGCACTACATCTCAGAATCGATGTAGTTCTTGTGTGTGTGTAGAAATCATGCCCTAGGAAACTCTTGTATAAGATGCACTTGATAACAAGTGATAACTAGATGAGTAATGAAAATAGATATGTGGATGAAAAAATGAAATTCCCTTCCTATGCATGTATGCAGAAAATATACTCCCGTGTCCCTTTAGTGAGTGTTAGATGGATTCCTTGATGCTCTTAGAATGCCTTTGGATGCAACCTTAGGTGATGATAATAAATGCTTAGAGATTGAATCTTTATTTTGGTCACATATCTTTGTATTTATATGATTCCCTTTTTTGAATTTTGTAATTGACAACTAAAAGGTTGACCCATAATAAAACAAGATGCCCAAAAGATAAATGAGGCCCAAAAGAGGTGAGTAAGATACATAGAGGTCAAGGGCACCCATAGGGGATGAGGGCACTGGGCACTTTGGTGTTTTTTGGGGTTGATGTCTAGAGTCAAAATATTAAGCAATGAAGATTAGACTAGGTGTGGGGTGTGGAAGACCAAAGAAGAAACCAAAAAGATAAAAAAGAGGCCAAAGATAGATGTCAATTACTAGTTTTCACACTTAGGAATTATATGAATAGTAGTATGTGATTATGACCTAGAAATGTACCTAAGTGCATGATTTTGTGTCTACACTCTTACACATATTGATACACACATTGTATCATCATTACCCTATGATACACTCTAGTTCCATGGTTCATAATTGACTACTGAGGGTCTAAATATGAAATGAACCTCACCACATTCACTTTTCATGCTCTATGCTTCATGATCTATCTTTCTAGCACACAATCTCAAACCATTTCCCAATGACACACTCTTGTTCTATGGTTCATTCTTGATTGTTGAGGGATATTTTATAAATGAACCTCATCTCATACACATACGTTGGGGGCACACCACTCCTTTCATATTCACACATTGCATACTATTCCATCCCACTCATACACTACATTTGCATATCTTAGTTTCACTTATTCTTGCTTGCTTATACTACTTACATGATGCACTTTGCTTACTATTCTAGTCAAATATTCATTATGTCTTTTATATACACACATGCATGTTCACTTGGTATTTTGGAGTGAATTCATATCTCTTACAAATTTTTACATGCTACAATGATGCTTGACACTGTACCTTTTACTAGTCCCACCGAGGCTCTTGGGGGCATCTACATTTGACTACTCTCACATATTACAGGTGCTATTTTTTCATCATATACTACTGCTTATTCTTACTAGAAAATTACTTTCCATTGATACATACATATCTTGACATACATTTTATCTTTCCAACATGCTAATGGGTGCTTCATGTGTAACATTTACTTTACAAGACTATATGCCACCATGGTTGCGTGATACATTTTCTTTCCATTATTTTCTATTATATATCATTGTTTGTGGGCTATGCCCTATCTCTTACTTGATCACTTTTTGTATACTTTTGGTCACTTTGGCCTTGATTGTCTTGAGACATTGTGAGTGATGTCTCATGTTTGAAACCCACTTTTCTTGGTCTATCTTGCATGCACACTTACTTGTTACATTGTCTTTTATTACATGACTAGATTTTACTACTAACACATGTTACTAGCCACTTTTTTTGTATGTGCCTTGGTTTCTACCATGCACATCCACTACCCCATGTAGGTGTTAGTTTCAACATAGCATCATGTCCTCTCATTTGGGTTGTACACTCCTATGGATGTTGCATGTACCCCAACCGAGGGGGCATACATTGGGTGAAAAAATCACCCCCTACAATAGCTCAGAGCTACAATTTAGAATCTACATAGTACAAAAACAACATAGGAACACGGTCGCCAACCCCCAGGAACTAGACATGGATCGAATCACAACACCGACACTAGTGTCCGGACTCGAGACAACATCACACTGGGTGCCTATGTCCTCACCGGGAAATAATGTTTTGGTGGCACATATAGTCAACTTATCGGATCAAAATAATTCAAAGAAGCCTTAAAAGTAATTCTATAGTTACATGCATAGTCCTCTAATTACATCATGCATGTAATCTCGTAAATCCATTTCAATCGAAATAATTCAGGGACAATAGGAAAAATTAGGGATGTACTATCTATAGTGGTGCTTATTGGACATTGTCATGGAATGAGAGTAACACTAGACCCTGTCTCCCCAACACTTGATATTTGGTGTGAGATCACCCAATAAAATAGCACTTGGGGTGAGATCACCTAAATAAATCACTATTAGTGTGAGATCACTAAAAAAACTCACTCTTCACAACATTTCAGGAAAATTTTCTATCCTTTACACTCTTTTACATCAGGTGCACACTTTCCTTTACTACTAATTTTACACACTTTTACATAATTTTACATTTTTTCTCAAATTTTTCATATACAAGACTTTGACTACTCTTTTGTTCTTCTTTTGCATGTCCATCCTTAATATGCAATAAAAAAACCTCAATAATAAATATAAGCACAACAATAGGTGCAACATGTAGCATTCCCATTTTAAGACTTTAGAAACAAGGGATTTTTTTTTGAAACATAATGTTCTCTATTCTAAATAAAACATCATTTAGAACACACATTCAATGCCAATCAATCTCATAATCAGATAACCATATACAATGTAATGACTCAGTATACTACTAATCTCTCATTCCATGACTCGATTACCAACCGATCTCTCATGTTAACTTAAAGTATAGAATACTTTATGTATACTATGTATAATTGGTTCTCCTACCCTATTCTGAGTATTGAGTGATCTGTTTAAAGAACCTATCTAAATATATGTTACCAATATTCATCTGACATCACGTTGCTTTAAACTAGGTGACATAGGACAACACAACCAACAACTTGTGATACTTTGGCCAAATATTTTCAACATATTATTCATGTTACTATTCCTAGACGACATACTCGTCATTCTAGAATATTCCCTTCACCCCACTCTGTTATCTAGAATGGTCTTTACTGACTACCATCAGTCCACTTGCCCAAGGTTTGACCCTAGCCTCGGTTAGCATCATAGTTTGTTATAGGAAGATGCTCACGATGGCTTAGGGTATATGGGCATACTCGGTGACCTAAGTCATCCGAATGTGCCAAGGTACCCTAAGTCATTGAAAGCTACTACCTATCCTAAACATGCTACTAACTTGACCTAGAGAGAAACTAAGTTCAAGTCCAGATGTGCGTAGATCTAGATGAATAAATACGGAAGGGTGTTACCACATGTCAACTGCAACAATGTATCCTCAAGAAGTCCCGGGACTTCTCGAGGGTACATTCTTGTAGTTGGCGTGTGCCAACATCTGTTAGAACTGATTCATCAAGATGTACATACCCCCTTAGTGGTCATTAATCATAATTAAATTGGATTAAGATTCAGATTACAGCAACCATGCCTAACCCTAATTCCAACATTCCTTAAGTTCTTTATCCAACACTAGCCTGATTAGATATGGAGAACTTCATTAATTCATGTTTGCATTGTTATTCGTTAATGTGGCATAACAAGCAGTTATCCCAAAAACAGGACAACAAACATCAAACGTTTAATTCTTAATGCAACCTAGCTATCCAAATCAAGTGTGTCATCCACCTAGATTCAACTAGTGTTTACCTTATAAACTTAGTATAAAGATTAAAGATCATAACCACTATTCCTTTTATCTTTCATTCCATGAGAGAGGAAGAGTCTTCCTCTACATGGTTAGATGTTAGGTTTAACATAACCTTTTTATCGTTTGCTACTTATATAGTTTAATTGTATGTCCCAAGCATATTTCATTATTAAACTATCATTGTGAAGTTAGAGAATGACACCTTTGCAATTTAACAAGTTCATTATAATAGGGGAGATTATACTTATCTCCTTAATCCAACTTATTATCTTATAACAACAATAGTATACAACAGATATAAGGAATACATGCAAAGATATCACTATTATTTCCATCATACAAGTACAAAAGTATTCACATCACAAATTGGAGTCCAACACAAAACCTTTCAATTCATGATGATAAATATACATTTACAAGACTATGCATTTCAGACATTTTGCATGTCAATCAGAATTAAGATCTTAAAAGAACATCACTTTCCCATTCCAATACATCTCAAGAATGATTCAAAACTCTTTACATAAGATCCAGAATTAAATAAACCAATGCATCATAAAATTTTCTATCTTATTTTATCACTTACGATGTCCATCTACAAAAATTGCTAGCATGGGTCAGTTTAATGAACTAAGCATGATAAGCACTAAGCATTAAAGTAAAGTTCATTCCACTAATTGTTCCATTAAAACAACTCTACTTTAATGAAACAATTAATATATCATACCAATAATCAAAGTAATAGCATCTAGAAAAGAAGTACAATAAAAGAGTTTGAATTTACTTTTAAGAAAAGAACTTAATATAATCCGCAACATCAGAATTATATCACAAGGTTTAATTGATCCTATCAATTACTTTAAAACAATCAACAGGTTTTGTCATCCAATTGTCTCATAGTTCTATAAGAATAGAATTACACATTTATCTTTACTAAGCAGCAAAAGAAGTTAATTATAGCCTAGCTCATATTAGAATGCTTCATCTTTCCATATAGCAAAGAAAGAAGAATCAATACATACTATTCCCCATACACTAATCATCTGAAAGATAGAACATGTTTAGAATGCACAAAACTACCTCACTTCAAAGATATCAATATAAGGATTCAACATTAAGGAAAAGCATCTAACAAGAATCCCAAATCAATCCAAGTAGGGTAGAGAGTCAAAATAGTCCCTCCCTTAAGTCAAAACTGACTCCCATATGTTAGAGGATATAATTCAAAGATCTGAAACCAAACATTCCACAATAAATTTTCCATCTCAGAAGAAGATCGAAAACATAAAAGTTCAATCAAATGAACTTATCCAAACAATAGAAAAAGGATCTCAAATAGAAAAGGACCCAATCTATAATTCATTTCATTTATACTATGAAATGAATTCCCATTTCTATTTCAAACTTAGAAATTATTTATCTAGTTCCCAAAAGAGAACACAAAACCAAATGCATAGTTAAAGAAATCACACTTCTAGTTTTCCTTTACAAATCTTACAAATTGGTTTACCTATTTCCATTCATCAAGCACAAGTTCGAATTCAAATCTCAGAACAAAGTACATAAAGTACAGTCCCAAAGCAATATATTGTCCCCAAGAGAACATGTTCCTTTCTCTATAAAACTTGGAGATTCGTTCAATGAATCCATCAAGGAGTAGAAATCCTCAAATAGTAAAAGATATACAAGTTCAGAAGTAATCACGAACTCAAGAACTGAAATCCCATTACAAGGCTTCAACAGCTCAATACAAAGAAGTAAGTAGTTTGTGATCCAAATAAGAACAATAATACAAAACTATCTGAACAAAGATAAAATATATCCTTTCATACAAAATTCGTGCACTAAGGTACTCAATCCATCTTTTTAATAAAACCTATAAATCAATTAAAAAGAACTGAAGAGAGTAAGAGAGTCCAATAATGTTTAAGTCAAGAGATGTCCCATTCTTACCTCCATCGAGACTGAAACAAAATCAACAAGGACTCCCGAGTTCCATTTAAAAATATTACGACAAGGTAGGAATTTGTTTTCAGACATCTATTACAAGAAGGAGAATGAATACTACATTTCCATAAACCCTCTAAAATTGTTATGACTGTTCCAAATGAACTAAAAATCAACCAAACCCACAACAAGACATAGTTCCAGTCCATTAATCCTATGAACAAAATAGTCAAGCTTCAACAAGACATGGGTTCTCTCAGGGTAGAGAAGGAAAGATATACTTCACATTCACTCGCCTATCTAGTTCAAAGAAGGTGGTACAGTCTCCAAAACAGAAGTGCCATAATCATTCCAACAAGAAGCTACAAGGAGAAGATCTCAAAGAGATTACCAGGTCTACTTCTAAACAAAACAAATCTCTCAAGACCCTTTTGAACAGACAATCCTTAAATGAGCTTAAATCTTTTCAAATCCTTAATACCAACAAAACTCCATCTCAGAATACAAGTATAGAATCAAACACGTTGATTCCAACATGAGTTCAAAACATGAAAGAATGGAATACCAATACAATGTCGAACATGAGCTTTGAAACTTTTTTTTAGAACTTCATAAGGCTCTAATACTGGCTCAGACAAACACAAAGTTCAAATACAAGCCTATAACGAAACACGAAGCCCTAAATACAAGCTCAAAACAAAACACCAATGCTCTAATATGAGTTCAAGCATTTTCAAATCCTTAAATAAGAATAAAACTTCCATCTCAGAGTACATGTATAGAACAAAACTCATCGATTCAACTACAAGTTTGAATCACACAAGTATTGAAAATGAGTACAGTGTCGATCATGAGCTTCAACAAAAGTTTAGAACAATACAAGCTCTAGTACCAGCTCAAACAAAACACAAGACTACACATAATAGTTCAGAATGAAAAATAAGGCAACGAGTGCCCGTTCAGTCAACACCAGCCTTGTAAACAAGTTTCAGAATGAAATACAGAGCTCCCAATACAAGTTTTACATGCATGCCACCATTAAACTAACATAGAGAAATTTTCCCAAAAACTATCATTGCCAGCAATGGATTTGCATTCCAAAAACCACATAGATTCATAAAAACATGCAAGTAGCTAACTAGACAAATCATGCAAATATTTATCTCATGAGAGCAAAGTTGTTCTAATGAATCACTTAGAAGAAAGCAAGAAATCTTAATGGGTAGGGCCTATCATGCCTGATAGTGCTTCTGCAAATTCAAAGGAGACTTCTAGCCGAGCTTCCCACTCTTTTTCTTCTCCACGATAGATCAACAACCAAAAAATTTTTCTTCTAATGCCTCTTATACATTCCCTTGATAAAAAATAGACCAGAGAAACCAAAAATAGCCAAGAAGAAGTCAAACTATTGGTTCAAAGAACCAGATAGCTCCATGTAGAGAAAAATTTACGAGGCATGCAAAACCAAACAACCTCCCACAAATCTACCTCCCTTGTTTCCAAGATGGTTTACACACAAAAATGAGATCCATTAATGCCATTACTCCAATTCTCCCACTTATCTCTCCTTTCCACCGCCTCCCAAAACTGGTGAATACCATTTCCAAATCAACAAGCAATTCCATACTTAGTGAAGCCTCCACATAAGCCCCACTAAAGTTAACTAGCCCTTGCCAAAACTGGTAGTACCTCCTTGCATTAATACCCAATCAAATCAATTAAAATCCATTGGAACCATCACCTTAGTGCCATGTGACCCTTAGGTTCCTTTTAAATAGTTTAGGCTAGATTTCCCAAAACTTAGGTTAGTCTAACAATAATTTCCTTAGGTCTTATAACATTGCCAAAGGTAATACCCACTTTAGGTTAGATTAATTTCACAACCATTAGTATTAGGCATTAGGTTAATATAGTCTAGTATTACTATAGTAATCTCCCCTTCCCATATTCATTTAGCACAAGAGCTTAGGTTAGGTCACCCCCCAACACAATAGAATAAGAAGCTTAGGTTAGATTACAACCCAATTAAGTAGACGTAGCTAGGAAGTAGGCACTCTTACCTAGTTTAGGATGCCATTAGGTTAATCCTTTAGTTTTAGGATTCAGATCCCCTTCATAGTCATGAAGCAGACTATTTTTTATGCCAATAATGTCCTGCAGAGATCAATCCCAAAGACCCAAGCACAAACATACAACTGAATGAAGACACTTTCACACAAGACCATAGAATTTGCAAAATACAAAAGTTCAGTCCACTATGTCTCTCAACTAATGAATTTCAATTTACCATTCAATCTGTTAAGAATATTTAAAACATTCCTTGGATCACTGAAATTGATCCAAGGATGAGTCAGTAAAGAAGATAAGTTTGTAACTCTCAAAACTAGATTGCAACTTACCTATAAGAAGTGAAAGTGGATTCTTGCAAGCCATATCATTTCATTCTAAAGAATCCAAGAGCAGAAATGATTTATCCATAACAAGCATGATTTTCAACAATCAAGGGACACACCTCATTCAAGAAAATCACATGCCAATACTTGTAATGCAAAGAGAAATATAACAGTTTGTCCAAGGTGTTACACAATGTAACACATATGCTTCACCCGTAGGTCTCCACACTTCACTTTGCATCATTCCATGCTTCACTTGTCAACTTGACACACTATTATTTGTACACTCTACATGAATTATCTACTTTATTTTATTAATTAGTCACTCAACAATATAAAGTATGGGAAAATGTAGACAAAAATCATGCACTTGGGTACATTTCTAGGTCCTAAAATCATGCTAGCATTTACATGATTACTAATCAAGAAAACTAGTTGTTGACAACTATTTTTGGAATATTTTCTTTGTCTCGGTCTTCTATTTGGTCTTATACACCCCAAAGTCCAACCAAAATCTTATTGATTTATCTTTTATGGCTTTAGAAACCATCACCCAACAGGACAATAACACCCAAGTGCTCATGTCCCCTCCGGGATCCCCTAAGACTTTTCTACCTTAGTCACTCTTTTTAGGTATATTTTATTTTTGGGCATATTTTTCACTTATGGGTCGGCCTTCCAGGTTGTCAATTATGAAATTCCAATAAGGGAATCATATGAATACATACTTATGTGTTCAATATCAAGGACTAAGCACTAAACATTACTATCATCACTTAAACTTGCATTCAAAAGGCACCTAAAGAACTCAAAAGCATTCATCTAGAATCTATTCAAGGGAGAAGGGATGCAACTCGCATACACAACATAGGAAGGTGTTAGGTTGTGGAGCCTATTTTCATGTGTGAAAGTGTTGAAGACTATACAATAAGAGTATTGTACACTTTTCATGTATCCTCGCCGGGGTTTGGGGCCGGGCCGGGCCCAAAGTAGGGGTTTGGGCGCGGCCCCAGTATGAGGTTCGGGGTGCGGTCCCCAATTTTTTTTTAGGCGTAAATTTTTTTGGCCTCAAAAAATACACCCGACATATCAGAAACGTGCTCTTCTCATATGGGCAAGTTTTTTGACCCATAGGTTTATGGGACAAGTTTTTCCCATGGTTTTGATACCCACGGTTTTGTAAAACTGCTTAAGTAGTTGTCTATTTATATGGTCTTATGCATATGATAGATGTACAAGTAAATGTATTGCAAATGTGTTTTGAATTCGGGTGTGAATTCTATAGAGTTTGTTGAGCATAGCTCCAAATGGATCTGGGTATTGTATTAAGAGAGTGGAGGCTTGTAATAAAATTTGAGCAAGTGATTCTTGGTGGACATAGCCCAAATTGGGTGAACCATGTTAAATCTTGTCTCTACGTGTTGTGTTATTTATTCTACACTTTTATTTGAGATCTGTAATATTTTACGCATATTAGTTTCTCTTGTTGTGATTCGGTAAGGGATTATTCTAGATTTTTATCTCTTATTTCCTAACAATTGGTATCGAGCTTCTGGTTTGGTTCTTTGAAGTGTTGAATCACGGGGAAGTTTTTAGCCTGAGTGGGAGCTATGGCAGATGATGGAAGATCTAGGGTTGATAAATTCAATGGGTAGAATTTTAATCTTTGGAAGATGCAGATGGAAGATTACCTTTATCAAAAGGATATTTATACTCCGTTGTCTAAGAAGGTGAACAAACCCTTGAGTATGACAGATGTGGAATGGGATTTTCTGGATAGGAAGGCACTTGGGACAATCCGATTGTGTCTTGCATCTTGATGATTATTTAATGTTTCAAAGGAAAAGACTACAAAATATATAATGGATGCATTAGGAAGTTGTATGAAAAACCCTCAACCTCTAACAAGATATTTTTAATGAAAAAGTTATTTAATATGAAGATGTATGAGAATAGTTCAAGATTGAGATCATTTAAATGATTTCAATACTGATTTGTGAATATGCTAGTTTCGGATTCAATAGAATTTGATGAAGAAGTTAGGGCTTTATTAATTCTCAGTGCTCTTTACCCGAGAGTTGGAATAGCACGATAATGGCGGTAAGTAACTCGGTTCCACGTAACTCGAAGTTGAAGTTTGAGGATATTGTAGGGGTGATTCTAAGCGATGAAATGCAAAGAAAAACTCGGGGAATCTTCTACTTCAGGGAATTTTTGACAATGGAAACTAGAGGGAGACAAAAGAATAGAGGAAACCATGGAAAATCACAAGATCGGACAAGGTCAAAATCCAAGAACAAGATTGTATCTTTGGAATTGTGGAAAGCTCTGGGCATGAAGAAGGATTTGTTGGGAGCTTCGGGATAAGAACAAACAATAGGAAGAAAACAAGGAGGCAAATGTGGCAATGGGTAATGTATGTCGAGATGCTTTGATTATTTCTTTGCACAATATTCTTTGAATCTTGGGTTTTAGATTCGGGGGCTTCTTTCCATGCTTCTCCACATAGGCATTATTTTGTTGATTATGTTCGAGGAGATTTTGGGCATGTTTTTCTTGGTGATGATGAGCCTTGCAACATAGTTGGAAAAGGTTCTTCTTAGGTTAAGATGTAAAATGGGAATACTTGGCTATTGAAGGATGTCAGACATGTGCCTACATAAGATGAAATTTGATATCGGCGGGCGGTTGGGAAGTGATGGTTGTCTTGTGATATTTACTGACTAACTCTTGGAAGGTTACCAAGGGTGGTCTTGTGGTGGCAAGAGGTAAAGAAGGTTGGAACCTTGTATTTAACCACCGATAGTACTAATGATTGTAATCTTGTGTCTTGAGATGCAGATACAACATTATGGCACTATAGGATCAGTCATATGAGCCATAAGGGCATGAACATCATAAAGAAAAAATTTCTTGGATATACAAAAACATGTTTAGATTTCTATGAGAAGCTGCATATATGGGAAAGCAGAAGCGAGTAAGGTTTCTCAAGGTTGGAGCTATGAAAAAGAGAGTAAGTTAGAGCTGGTACATTCGACGTGTGGGGTCCAGCTCAGGTATCATCTCTTGGGGTTCAAGTTATTATGTTACTTTTATTGATGATATAACAAAGAAAGTTTGGGTTTATTGTATTAGAAACAAATATGATGTATTTGACACTTTTGTTAAATGGAAAGCCTTGGTAGAGAATGAAACAGGTCTTAAGCTAAAATGTCTCAGGTTAGATAATGGAGGGGAGTATTACAGTAATGAATTTAATGATTACTGTTTTAAGAATGGAATCCACAGGAAAAAGATGGTTCTAGGAACTCTGTAATGGAATGGGGTATCAGAAAGGATGAACAAAACAATAATGGAACGTGCTAGGAGCATGAGGTTACATGCAGGATTGCCTCTTTCTTTTTGGGTAGAAGCGGTGAAACCTGTTGTGTACTTGATAAATAGAGGAACCTTAAGTGCCTTGGATGGAGGCATACGAGGAGGCATGGCATGGTAAGAAATTTTATTATTCATTTCTTAGAGTCTTTGGATGTGAGGTGTTTGTTCATATAGATAAGGATGATAGGACCAAGCTAGAGGCTAAATCAAAAAAATGTACTTTCATTGGTTATGGTGGTGATGACTTTGGATTTAAATGTTGGAGTATTAAGGACAAGAAAATAATTTGGTCTAGGGATGTGGTCTTTAATGAGAAAGTCATGTATAAGCAATAGTTGTAGGAAAACATGGAAGAATCCAAGAAAGAATATGTAGTGGTAGAGGATCTTCCGGATGGGAAAGTGACCCATGAATCAGTTCAGGAACCTACTCAACAGGAACCCCAAACTCCTACAGTGAGGAGGTCTTCTAGGGTAAGAAAAGAACCTGAACGTTTTCTCCTTCTCTTTATTATTTATTACTCACTGATAGTGGAGAGCCAGAGAGCTTTGATGAAGCAATGCAGGTAGATTCCAGTAAGAAGTGGGAGCAAGCCATGGATGAGGAGCATAAGTCTCTCATGGAGAACTAGACTTGGGATTTGGTGAAGCTACCGGAAGGCAAAAGAGCATTGCAGAACAAGTGGGTGTACAAAGTTAAAGATGAAGGAGGAAAGAAAAGATATAAGGCCTGGTTGGTGCGCAAGGGTTTTTGATAGAAACAAGGTATAGATTTTGATGAGATTTTTTTCTCTGTAGTAAAAATGACTTCTATCGAACTGTTCTTGGAATAGAGGCAGCAGAAGACTTGCACTTAGAACATTTAGATGTAAAGACCGAATTTCTCCTTTGTGATTTGGAGGAGGAGTTATATATGCAACAACATGAGAAGGATATGAAGTCAAAGGTAAAGAGGAGATGGTGTGCAAACTGAAGAAGAGCTTGTATGGCCTGAAACAAGCTCCACGTCAATGGTATAAGAAGTTTGATAGCTTCATGATGGAGCAAGGTTATATTAGATGTCATTCTGACCATTGCATGTATACAAAGAAATTTGAGGATGGAAGTTATATTATCTTGTGTTTGTATGTAGATGACATGTTGGTTGCAGGTAAAAACATGTAGGAAATAAAAGTACTCAAGAAATAACTAAGTGAATCCTTTGATATGAAGGATTTGGGGGTAGCCAAACAAATCCTTGGTATGAGGATAACTCGGGATAGGAAGGAACAAAAGCTGACTTTATCTCAAGAAGAGTACATTAAGAAGGTATTGGATAGGTTTAACATGCAGGATGCTAAACCGGTTAGGACTCCTTTGGCAGGCCATTTTAAGTTATCAAAGGAGCAATGTCCCAAGATAGAGCAGGTAAGAAACCAGATGTCCAAGGTACCTTACTCATCAACAATTGGCAGTTTGATGTATGCTATGGTGTGCACTAGGCCTGATATTGCCCATGCAGTGGGAGCTGTGAGTAGATTTATGAGTGATCCAGGTAAAGAGCATTGACAAGCAGTAAAGTGGATCCTTTGGTATTTGAGAGGAACCATGGGGGTAGTTTTGTGCTATAGTGGATCAGACACCACTTTATGTGGTTATGTAGATTCAGACATGGCTGGAGATGTAGATAGTAGGAGGAGCACGACAGGTTATATTTACACTGTAGGTGGGACAACAGTGAGCTGGATTTCATGACTACAGAAGTTGGTGGCTTTGTCAACCACGGAGGCTGAGTATGTTGTTGCAACAGAGGCAAGAAAAGAGATGATTTGGTTACAACAATTTCTTGAGGAGTTGGAGCATAAGCAGGAGGAATGTAAGCTGCATAGTGATAGTTAGAGTGTTATACACCTAGCTAAGAACTCTGCTTTCCACTCTAGGATGAAGCATATATAGTTAAGGTACCATTTCATTAGGATAGCTTTGGAGGAAGAGAAGTTGAAGTTGGAGAAGATTCATACTAGTCAGAATCCTACAAACATGATGACCAAGGTGGTCACAAGGGAAAAACTAAAGTTGTGTTCAGCTTTGGTTGGTCTTCATAGAAACTAGTGAAGGGTTGAGAAGCTTGCTCAGAGGAAAACTAGTCTCCAAGTGGGAGATTGTTAGGTTGTGGAGCTTGTTTTCATGTGTGAAAGTGTTGAAGACTGTACACTAAGAGTATTGTACACTTTTCATGTATCCTCACCGGGGTTCGAATAATTTTTAGGTGTAAATTTTTTTTGGCCTTGAAAAATGCACGACATATCGGGAAACATGCTCTTCTCATATGGTGAGTTTTTTGACCCATAGGTTTATGGGACGGGTTTTGCCCATGGTTTTGATACCCACGGTTTTGTAAAACTACTTAAGCAATTGTCTATTTATATGGTCTTATGCATATGATAGATGTACAAGTAAATGTATTACAGATGTGTTTTGAATTCGGGTGTGAATTCTGTAGAGTTTGTTGAGCATAGCTCCAAATAGATCTCAGTACTATATTGAGAGAGTGGAGGCTTGTAATAAATTCCGAGCAAGTGATTCTTGGTGAGACATATCCCAAATTGGGTGAACCACGTTAAATCTTGTCTCTCTCGTGTTGTGTTATTTATTTACGCACTTTTATTTGAGATCTGTAATATTTTTGCATATTAGTTTTCTCTATTTCTGATTAGTAAGGGATTATTCCACATATTTTATCTCTTATTTCCTAACGAAGGGAAAGTTCATTCTATTCTATTCACATAACTATATGACGAGCATTGTTGATACTCACACTTTTAATTATACTATGTTTATCGAGTCTAGGGAGGTGTCCATGGCTATTTGCAACAAAGGGAACAATCAAAATTGTTCTTAGTACTTATTTAATAATGAAATTAAATGAATACTATGCTAAGCGTAATTGAGAAATTGTTGGTGTAGGTTATTTTCCATGTATTTATTTTATGTACTTGGATTTCCTCCACATAGGTGATTCATCATGATTAGGTGTCCTAGGGTGTCATTATGGTCTTACACGTGTCATAAAGCGTCATAGGAGTTACATTTGATTGGCTATTCTGGGAATGTAACTCCCACCTCTTGAAAACTACATTTGTGGGAGAGTTACACACCCCACTCCTATTTGTACACTCTTTGATCTTGAGCAATGCATGGGAATTGAGGATTTTTCCTTGCACATCTCTGAGTTTTGGAGTATTTTGTGTTTGCACATTCTTGTTGGCTTCATACTTGAATCCATAAAAGTTCATGGCCGATTGTCTTCTTCTTTCCTCTCTTGGCACACACTCCAATATGATATCGAGCTAAAAATGTTGAGTAGAGGTTAAAGGCTACTATTACATGACTTAGGATCCACGTGCCAAGAAATTCCTAGACCAAATGGAGGAACATAGAACGTGGAAAATATGAGATTCCAAATAGTCCAAAGTAGGACGAGCACACAAAAATGCACGTGGGAGGGTGCATAGTCAAACACAAGCTAGTTTCTCTAATGCAGATGGAGGAAATGTAAGGATGATAGATCAATGAAGAGGCCATAAACCGAGTCAAGGATCAACATAAACCGAGCCTATAACGTGAGTTGATTATGGTCATAGTAGGAGTAGAATAAGAGCCGAGAGGTTCCGGAAGAGGGATGTGTTCGATGATGGAAAGAAAGGAGCAACCAAACACCTAATGCATGATTCAGAGATTAAAAAATGAGTGCACATGTCAAAAAACAAATGCGAGACCAAGCTTCTAGTTTAAAACAACTTCATAGACTAAGTGAAAATAGAGTTACGGTCAAATCCAAATAGTAAACAAACACTACATGGACAATGGGGTGAGTTGAAATGATGAACAAATCAATGCATGATTCACCTAGATGAAAAAACCAATGAAAAAAATTGAGTTGAACATAAAGCATGAGTTGACAACTTATCTAATGAACCAACAAATAACATAGTCCCAAAGGCTATACCCTTTGGCCAAAAAATGACCACGCATGATCAAAAATATTCCGTAGACCAATGCACAAGCATGAGTTTGATGTTGGGTGGTAAAATAGTTATTAAACAAGGCATGAGGTACCTCAAACCGAATGATGAGAAAATGACACACTTCTTAGAGGACCTTCTCTTTGTCTCTTCCATCTCTATCTACTATGGAGTATGAATGTACATGGGTACCTTATCAAACCATGTTTCCAAGACCCATTTCTTCTCCTTCTTCTCTAGTCTTCTTGAGTGAGTTTGTATCTCTTTTGGGGGAGTTTTTCCCACTGGGTTTTCTCCTTTCACTCCACTTTTTGAGAGTTTCTTATACATGGGTACCTCATCAGGCTTGTGGATGAGACCCATTTTTCATTATTTGTGTGTTTTTTTGACTTTCCTTACCTCATCCTAAGTTACGATGAAGGGGGTGTTGGTGTAGGTGGTATTTTCACCTTTTATTTATTTACTAGGTGTATTTCCACCTCACTAGGTGAGTCATATCACTTAGGTGGGAACATGGATCATAGGTGTCATGTTAGTTATGACATATTCCCTCATGGAATCTATCATATGTGTAAGTATGCGTCATAGGAGTTACATTCCCTTTTCAGAAAGTAACTCCTCTTCTCCATCATGGAGGCATCATTAGCTGCATGGGAGTTACTCAGACTCCCCTATATGTACACATTTCCTACTTGATCTATGAGCATGGGGATTGAGCCATTTTTCCTTTAATGCATGCACATTATCTCCATGGTTGAGTTCTTTCTTGAATCTTGAAGCTACACCATTCCACTTTTGAGTGCAATTCCTTGATGCACACAAATTCCCTCCAAGTATTCATCCTTCCTCCCTCCATCATGGTATCGAGCTCATTATTGACCATGTTAAAGCTTCCATTCACTCTTCACACTCTTTTTTCATTAGAGATCCTTTCTCTGAGATAGATGTGACCATTTCCCCTTGTGCTCCCTCGCATATTGGTTACTCGATTGGATACTATCCCTACACTTGTTACTTCCATTGAGTGCTACCTTGCTTCACCTTGGACTTCTAGTAGCTCCCTCAAATAGTATTCTTCTTATGCTTCTTGTGATGACCATTCTACTAACAAAAACTCAATTGTTTTTATCTCTGATGATGAGGATTGTGCTTTAGTTTTGACGACTTAATAAAGTGATAATGAGGATTCCTCTCCTCCTCTCACTATTCCAGAGTATGTCACCACTTCCCACGTCTCATCTGATATTAATTAGTCCTATTCTCATCCTTATACCATCATTACATCTACTACCTCCTTTACACTCCCAAAGTGTGCAAGGCCCTTTACACTCCTCTTCCTTCATGCATGGATGACTCATACTTGTCTGACATCACTCTTCTATTTGTCGATCCATCTCATTGGGATGAGTATCGCCCGACCTTGGTCATCTTTTTGCAATATCCACTTGTGATGTAGTATAATTTCCTCATCCATCTACCAATTTTTAGAGTAGTCCATCATATCCTTTGTTGGGAGTGCCTTTTTTTGGACTCTTATCACTTCCACTTTCGAGGAGATCTTCATTGATCTAACCTTTCTTATGGATCCTTTTCTTGTTGTGGGGGTTATTGTATTACCTTCACTTCATTTGGGCATCCTTTCAATGGATTTTCCTCTTCTTCACTCTATTAGTTATGCCCTCGTGGCATTACCTTGATTCTTGGCACTCATTTTCTAGACCTATGTCACATTTCCATGGACTAGATTCAAATTTCTTCGTATTACTACCTTCCATTTCCTTCACAGATTTATTGAGACTTCCAAAGACACCATTTCTTTCCTTCCCAAGGGTAGGCATATAGTTCAAGACGGGTGGATTTTATTTAGTCTAGAGGCGAGATGATCTCCTAATTAACACTCTTCTTGGAGACTTCCTAGAGTTGTAGAGTTCAGATCTGTCCATGGCATCTCCTGCATTCCTCTCATCTCCCTCTTCTTCTCTCTTCTTCTTCTTTATGAGAGATTTGCCTTTTACATGGGTACCTTATCAGGATTCTCAATGGATGGGACCCATTTTTGACATCTTTCTTAGATTAGAGAGTGTGTTTTCATCTCTTGTGGTGGATGTTTTTCCCACTAGGTTTTCCTTCATTGCTTGAGATCTTTGTTGTGCGTGGGTACCTCATCAGGCTTGTTGTTGGGACCCACTTCTCCTTGTTTTCATCTATGTTACCATCTAAGCTATATTTTAGGGGGATGTTGGTGTAGGTTATTTTACTTTTATTTATTTTATGTACTTGGATTTCCTTCACATAGGTGATTCATCATGCTTAGGTGTCCTAAGGTGTCATTATGGTCTTATGTACTTCATAGAGTGTCATAAGAGTTACATTTAACCGGATATTTTAGGAATGTAACTCCTACCTCTTGAAAAATACATTTGTGGGAGATTTACACACCACACTCCTATTTGTACACTTTTGATATTGAGAAATTCATGGGAATTGAGGCTATTTCCTTGCACATCTATGAGTTTTGGAATATTTTGTGTTTGCACATTCTTGTTGGCTTCATACTTGAATCCACACAACCTCGTATCTATTCATCTTCTTCTTTCCTCATTGACACACACTCCAATACAAATGTAATGGATTGACAACAAAATACTTATTAGATACAAAATTAAAGGTATCTTGAAAATAATACAATGTTGATAATTCAAATTAATACAAAATATAGAAAGGAATTGAACAGGTAAATCATCCCCTCTCTTTTGGGAGGAGTGACCCTTTCTCCTTCCCTTTGATAAGGTTCAACATTGTAAGTAATCATTTGAAGTGAATCCAAATTAGTGATTTGGACGAGTCCTATGCTCCACGGAAAATCCTGGGCCAATTCAAAGGTGAGTCCTACATTATAAGGTGAATCCTAAGCTAGTGCACAAATAATTCTTGCACTACTTTATAGTCAACTCATGTGATGAATCAAGATATGCTTTTACAAATACATTGTTAATACTCATAAAGGTTCATTCAAGTCATTTTTGAAGAACAACAACAAGATGAAAATAAATTGAATATGCAAAACATTTCCTTGCAAAACATAGTAAATTATTAATTATAAAATGTCAATATTATACATAGTGCAAAATGATATTACAACAACACATGGTTTTAGATGGGATGAAACATGGAAAAATAGGGGGTTCACCACTCCCCCACATCTAAGATTCAATATGTCCTCTAGCTACCTATTCAATCTCTCAATAATACTTGAACAATTGTATTCATTGGTAAAGGCCTACCAAGTCTCATCTAACTTGGTGTTATAGAAATGCAAAACATTAAAGACCACATTCCTCTAGGTTGTATAACTATCTTCAGATTGATCATATGTGGAATTCCATCATGGTATCTGGGGTTATGAGTAATGGATGCCTACATCTCATTGCAATCCACCTCTCTTTAATTTCTAAAATGATCTTGCAGAGATTCTTGGCCCTTTTAATGACCAGTGGAGGTTAGTGGGTGAAATCACCTCCTTTTTATAGTGCTATGTGAGTAGTTCATATCTCAATTGGAAAGAAAGGAAATTAACATTAAACATTGGGAGTGCTTTCTCCTTGAAATCATTTACACAAGTTCTCATAATTTCTTTATACCTATCCACCAAATGTAAACAATATACCTGGGACTGAAATCTTGTGAAAAAATGGATGGGTGCAGGAAGATCATGCCTCATTAAGAGGCTTATATTAGATTCTATTCGAACATATGTTCCTCTTTGTTCCCTTCATTTGGACTGATGCCTCAAAGTAGAGATGAATGCCCTCAGCTATACCTCTCTCACATATAAATTGTTTAGAATATCAATATGTTTTGGGAGAAGGAAATTATGAACATAAAGCTCAAAAAGTAAATTCTTAGAAATGTCATTTGTTTTTATGTATGCACCAATAAACTACATATCATCATCAAATTCTACATCTTGCATATAACATACTCTAGAAATATGCCACTTTAGAAATTTCTCCTTTAAAAATAGTGCATAGAAATTAGATGGGGGCCTACATGAGAGGAACTGATCATAAAACCAATAAGTATTAAGCTAACTCTCTTTAAAAAAATTGTTCTATTTATTTAAAATATTATTTTCATCATCAAATCCTTTATTCTATACCACTCCTCTAACCATTTATCCATTCCTCTTAAGAAAATAATATGAGGAAACACAAAGTATGTCTGAACTATTTGTTCTTTGGTGACCACAAGCTTTATTTCCTTTCTATTCTCTTACAATATTGCAAGTGATGCATTTATCTCCTCTATCATAGTTTGAAGGGAATGAATCTATTGTTATTTCTCCTACATAGCATGTTGAAGTTGAAGAGTGGCATCTTTGTGTTGTTTTATGGTTTGATGGAGTTGTTGAATTTTTTAATATTTTTCAACTCCATCGAGAGAGACTGGATTATTTGGCTTGAAGGAGGAGTTATAAGTGTGTAATTATCCATTGGGCATGTTGGAGTTCAAACTAAATTTTGGAAAGGGTTAAGACTTGAGGCAAAATTGTATCAAAATATGGAGGGGAATTAGGTTCTCCTATCATGGGCGCCTTACCTTTTCCACAATGGGAGATGCACCATCATGGTTGGGGTTTGACCAATTTATTTCTCAGAAATGGGAACAGAGGGTGATATAGATTGAGGGGGAGACACAAGTGGTGTCTGGAGTAGGGGTTGCATAATGATAGCTACCTCATGTTCTTCTTAAGTAGGAACAATTTCTACTTGGGACTCATCAAGGTTTTGAGCATGCCTAGATGTCCTAGGGCATTTCTTAGGTCGTTATGAAGTGGAAGGCTCTAGCTCTAGGACCAATTCAGGCTCTAGGATTTTTTTTCTAGAATTTCATCCACTTCTTAAGGCCATGCCTTTTCTTAACAAAATGATGTTTGCAAATCAAATGTATTAGGCCTTGGAATTTTAAGTAAGAGGTACCCCAACAAAATTTTTCAGTGGTAGTGGAGACAAAATCAAACAAGAACTGAGGAAAATTTACTTTTTTTGGGCTTTAGAGTGGCCATGGTGAAGGTGGATAAGAATTCTCAAAATAGGGCCCAAAATAATTTCATATTGACCCTCATAGGTGAAATAATTAATTATCCATTTGGCTACTTCGCCCAAGGCTCAGGGAGAGTGCTCTTTTTATGCCTTTGGCCTTTCCCTTATTGTCCATAACCAGTTCTAATTTTTCCTTTTTTCCCACTAAAAATATTTTAATAATTTCATAATAGAGTGTCCTATTATTAACTGATTGACCCTCTTCTGGTATCCCTGAAATATGGCTAATTATAGTGGGACTGAATGAAATTTTCTTACCTCTTATAGTAGCATATCCCTCCTCCATGTTCTTGGAAAAATCCTCTGTCATTTATGGGTTAAAATATTCATATACAAGTAGGAAATCAAGCCATCCCTCATTTTAAAATTTTTCTACTGATCTTGCATTAGCTAATAGCTCTCTGTTGAATTTGTTAGTTTATGCCTAAGTCTAAACCCCATGACTAGTGCATTACGTAGAGCAGGTAATTATGCATAGTTGGAAAATAACGGAGCACAAGACTAGAAATACAATGTTACAGAGATGGAAATAAGTATAAGATTAAAGTTGGTAGTAACACAATAGTGTAATGGCAAGATTGGGAAAAAGACAGGGGAGACAAAACAATTATATATAAAACAACACAAATTGGGAAATTTTTAACAAATCCCAAGGTGATAGTGATTAAAGGATGGAGTAATTAGGTACATGTGGTGATTAATATGGATATGGATGGTGGATTTTTTGGGATATGTGAAGTGTGGGAAGGCATTGGGAATGAAGAAGGTTGTCAATTCACATGAGTACAATAATGAGCATTTCATGAATTAAACCTTACAACATTTAAGAAGGGAATAATTGTGCATACCTAATTAATTTCACTTGTCACATCACTTTGGTCATTATTTAAATGTTGATTTGATCCTCCCTCTATGTATTTTTCTTCATTTAGTGTCTGCATGATTCAAGGGTGGTGACTGCCATTGTTGGTTTTCAACCAATGCCTCAGAGGATGATGGCTTCCATTTCTAGTTTTTAACCATCTCCTCTTTATTCTTGCTGAAAAATAGCTCAGTTCTAAGTTGATTTGGATAAAGAAATTTTGTCCAAATAATTCAGAGTTGAATCTTCTTGAAGCATCTTCTAGAATTCTTCTCTGGATGCTAGTTTGTGGTACAACCTCAATCTATGTCCATTAACCAACATCACTTTCTTCTCACCATCAATTGGAATTAGTTGAATTGTCCCATTGTTGAATACTTCTTCAATTTGATATGGGCTCATCCATCTTGTCTGTAGCTTTCCTTGAAATCCTTGTATTTTGAATCAAATAACAAAGCCCAATATCCTTTTTAAAACTTTCTTGGCTTAATGCATTCGTGCATGCCATACCGCTTTTGATGTTGGGTGATTTCGGTTTGATGTAATTCCTCTAGTTTCATCTCATCCAATTTATTTAGTTGAAGAATCCTTTCTTGTTGTGCCTCTGATAATTCAATTCCCACTTTAGCAGTTGTTCTCAAGGTTTGAATTTCAAATTCTATGGGAAGAATGGGATTTTCCCCATAAACCAACTCATAAGGAGTGAATCCTATGGTTTTTTTCCATGTAGTATTGTAGGCCCATAATGCTTGGGTAGTTTTGAACCCAAATTTTCCTTGAGGTATCCACTATTTTTGTAAGGATATTTTGAACTCTCTGTTAGTAACCTCCACTTGACCATTGTAATGTGGATGGTATGGTGATGAATTCTTGTTCTTCAGCTGGTATGTTTCCACAAAGGAACTGATTACACTTGAAATAAACTGTGGCCCTTGGTTTAAAATAATGGATCTTGGTTCTCCAAATCTCTGAAAGATATGTTCATATAAAAAATTTGTAACTTTTTCATCTCTTGCATATTGTAGTGTTTGCACCTCAACCCATTTGGTGACATAATCTATGAAAACCAGAATTTATTCCTTCCCTTGAGAGGTTGGGTCAATTGGTCTAATGAAATCTAATCCCCACTTCTAAAATGGTTCTAAGACAACTTGAGGTTGGAGTGACATCTCAGATGTAAATGTTGGCTTCCCCATCCTTTGGCATTGATCACACCTCCACACATACTTTTTGACATCTCTAAACAAGGAAGGCCAATAATAACCAACTCCTAAGAATTTGTGAATGGTCCTTTGAACTAAATAATGTCCTCTTGATGGCTCATCATGACATGCCCTAAGTATGTCAAATACTTCATCTTCAGCTACACACCTACGTAAAACATGGTTAGGTCCACATTTAAAAAGAATTCCATTTAACCATGTATACATCACACTTTGTTTAATCAATTGCATGTTTTATTTTGTGTGAAAAAGGTTGGGAAATTCCTGTAGCCAAATAGTTAGCCATATTTGCAAACAAATGAGAGAGTAGAAATTACAAATAGATGTTCATTTGGAAAATCATCATTGACTTGATCATCATTTCCAGAAATGGTTAGTCTTGAAAGAAAATCAGCCATAAAATTTGATTTCCCTGGTTTGTCAATAATTTTAATATTAAATTCCTACAGTAACAACAACCATCTTAAAATCTGTCATGCACTAAAGGTTTATTCATTAGATACTTAATAATAGAATGGTCAATGTGAACAATCACTTCATAGCTTATGATATAGTGGAAAAACTTGTTGATTACATATAAAAATGTAAGAAATTGATTTTTGTGGTGGTGTAATTCCTTTCAGCATGGGAGAGGTTTTTACTGATATAATAAATAACATGCATTGATTCTCCATCCACTTGTTGTCCAAGTAAATCCCCAACCACTTCATTAGAAGCATCTATTTGTATATGAAAGGGAAGTTTCTAATTTAGGCCTCATAAGACATGAGTATTTGTTAATTTGTCCTTGATAGTGTTAAAGGATTGTTGACATGCTTCTATCCATTCAAATTCAGAGTCTTTAGTTAGTAGGGTAAACAATGGAGAAACTATCTTGCTAAAGTCTGAAACAAACCTTCTGTAGTAACCAACATGTTCAAGAAAGCTTCTTACCTCTATTTGATTTGTAGGAGATGGAAGTTTTACAATAATAATTACCTTATCAGGGTTTACTTTGATTCTTTCAGTTGAAACATGATGGCCCAAGACTATCCCCTGTTCCATCATAAAAACACTTTTCATGATTTAAGGATAATTGATGTTTTTCACACCTAGAAAGGACCTTGTCTAGGTTGTCAATTGCCTCTTGGAATTTTACCCCATAAACATTGAAGTCATCCATGTATATCTCAACATAGTCATGAGTGAGATCAACAAAGATTTTCAACATGGCTATTTGAAAAGTGGCATAAGCATTACATAAATGGTAACACCCTCAGTAGGAAAATGTTCCCCATGGGTAGGTAAAAGTGGTTTTGTATTAATCCTTAGATGCTATCTTGTTATTTGATTATACCCGGTGAACCTATGAAGGAATGAAAAATATCTTTTCCAGATAATTTTTCTAAGACTTGATCAATAAAAGTTAATGGAAAATAATCCCGATGAGTTTCCTTATTTAATTATTTATAGTCCACACAAACCATCTATTTCCAATTATTTTTAGAAACTATAACTAATGGAGAAACCCACTAGCTATCTAAGATTGGATAAATGAATCCTACCCTCAATTTTTTTAATTTCTATTTTTACAAATTTTCTTAAGGAAGGGTTTATCCTTCTTTGTGGATATCCGATGGGCTAGAATCAGTTGTGTAAATGTGGTGTGTACAAATACTGAGATGAATACCCTTCATGTCGCTATATTCCCAAGAAAAATATTGAGGATGAGAGAATAATAGTTCAAACATGTAATTTTATTCCTAACTAGTCACCAACTATTGACTGACAATGTTTTCCCTGGGAAAATAGGTAGTTGTTTGGTATTTGGATGAAGAGAATCTACAACAGGGTACTCTCTCAATAATACATTCAAAAGACACCTATGGGGAAGTAACTTGTGAACAACAGTGATATTTTGAAAGACAAAATCAGTCAAATATATATTTCATGAAAAGGGGAAGATGATAGGCTGGTTGTTTTCATCCATCATATCATCTCTTATTTCCATTAGTTGTAGGACAAGATTAAAAATAAACCTAGCACAAGACTTAGGTACATGACTTATACTTTTCCAGAGTAGGACTCATGTTCATAATCCAAAATTTAATTTGAGTGTTCTTGAATTATGACCATGGCCAGAGAATAGATGATGTCCTTTGATTCACCTCGAATTATCCTTCCACCATTTTTTTATCTTATGTAGTAAAAGGTTTCATGCGGCAGATAAATTGATAACTTTTTGGAATCATGCCCATTTTTAATCACCATGCTTCATGTTTTGAAATCAATGAGGGTGGAAGTAGTGGCTAACCAAGGGCGTCCTAGGATTAAAGGGTATCCAATATTCCTATTCTTAATTTTTATGATCATAAAGTCTATTGAATAATCCCATGATTCTATGGTGATGGTAACATCTTCTATAATCCCTTTTGGTTTGTTTACAGACTAATCTTCCATTTGTAAAACTATGGAGGTTGACTATGGTTCAAGGAGTGACAATGTGGACAAAGTATCCATGGTCATCACATTGATAACAACTCCTAGGTCAATTAGGATGTTTGGGATCTGGACATCTCCTATGCAAACTGTAACAATAGGACTTCCAGGGTCTCCATATTTAGGAGGGGTCATATTCCCTTCTAGTATACTAGCAAGTTTCCCATCAACATGGATGGTTTTAGGTTGATTCTTTCTTCTTCCTGGAGTCTTAAAATAGAGCTCTTTGATGGTTTTGTTTAATTCAGGAATTTCCTTAAGAGCTTGAAGTAGGGGAATTCCAATACTTAATTTTCTCAGTCCTTGAATTAACTCTGACTTTGGTTGTTCATGGATTACAGTGTTTTGTTTTTCCAAGAGTCTAGATGGAAAAGGAATGTCAATGTTTGGTTGGGATGTTTCTTCAAAAAAAAGGACTAAGTTGCATTTCTTATGGATTTTCTTTCTCTTCGAGGATTTTTCTATGACGAGAGATGAAGGTTTTGATATAATCTTTCCTGAATGCAACAAGATATTCCTAAAATCCACAAAATTTACGGTGGGATTTTTATCTGACTCTACGGTGTATGCCAAATTACTTTGCCTCACTTTTTGTGGTTTACCATAGTTTTTGTTGGAACCTATGGATGGGCATGTTGTTTGGATGGGGTAGTAGTTGTAGGACTAGTCAACAAAGCTTTTTGACCTTGGGGTCTTCTTTGATTATAATATTACTGCCCGATCCTTGAGGTACATTCCACTATTGTTGGTATTGAGGATTAAACTGTTGAAACAGTGGAATGTTTGGGTGTGGAGCCTAGGGTTACTGATAGTAACTTGGTGGTGCACTCCACTAAGGACTCCACTCCTGTAGGACTTATTGAGTCCAAGGTTGGGGGTATGGCCATGGTGCATTCCATTGATTTGGGACCCATTGCATTTTTGCATGTAGGATTGATTTTGATTTGATTGAAAATTCCCTCCTTGCCTCCGAGTGATCCGAAAACATGTGTTAAAATTTTCACTTTTAATTGTTTCAAAGGATATTAAATTTTAATCAACTTGAAAGGCCTTAATACTCCAAAATATTGATTAAATATGATTTAGGAATGATTTTAAAATTGAAATTAAGTTTGTAATTTACTCAAAATTTCATTGTTTGATCAAAGCCCCAAATTGAATATTATTTCCGATTGATTGATTTCTCTAAATTATGTAATATTGAGTAACAGTTCATCCACATTCACATTATGAACTTAAATAATTGTAAGAAATTAGAAACTAAAAATAAAAATTAGAAAACAACACCAGATTGTTTATGGGGTTAAGAATTCTTATGTCCTTGGGTTTGTTGAGAACCGATCCATTA
This sequence comes from Taxus wallichiana var. yunnanensis, assembly GCA_018340775.1. NCBI lineage: Eukaryota > Viridiplantae > Streptophyta > Pinopsida > Cupressales > Taxaceae > Taxus > Taxus wallichiana. The sequence goes on from CM031235.1 coordinate 373,699,147, forward strand.
ATAATATTAAAAATGGAAATACAATAACCTTTCAATTCAACCAATAATGAATCAAAACCTGTAAAAATTGTGTTCTCAGACATTCAAGGAACATTGGAGTATCCCAACAACGCGCCCTCACCTTCCTAATTCACTTGCAAATCTGCTTTCCCTAGGATCTACACCTTCGTGTCACTTCAATAGTTGGAAAATCCATCATAAAATCTCCAAAATGGGAAAATTATCACACCATCGCCACCATCTTGAAATTATGAGAAATTTTCACATATAACTTGAGATCTATTTTTGAGTATAAGTGCTCCAAAATGGTGTTTTCTAAAATGCCTCCTTCATCGCCCTCGCATGACTCCACAACCTACTTTTCAAAACTCTATGAGCTCTTATTTCTATTCGATAAGATGCTTGGGTGAGTTGGTTAGGTAGATAGCATTTGACCGGGAGGTCACCGGATGAAGTCTCCCTATCTTCTTTTGTGTTGACCATTTTTGGAATGTGGGTTCAATATCCCACACCTACTTTGTGAAATAAGGGGATTTTTGGTTTAAGTTGGGCTCAACCGCCCATGTAATATGTGACTTAGGTCACGCCTTCCTCCCTTTTTTAGCCAAATATACGTGGTGAGTGTGAATTGGTCCTTAGGCCAAGTCACATGATTCCTAACCGTGATTCATCTAGATTGTTGGGCTTTGGTTTATTCATTACTCCATTCAAAGTGCCAAGTTGTATGCTATTGCTATACCCAAACAGTTTGACTGCACAAGTATAAGGCGGAGTCATTACCACCTATTCATGTGGGGATAAATCATAGATTTGTAATCCATTCATTATGGCCAAGGTAAGTGCCATGTTGGTATAATGAGATAAGGCCATCACGAAGTATAAGGAGATAAGACCAAACAATATGGAAATAAGCTTGAACACAATGGTAAATAGTGTGATCAACTCGATGCGGAGTGATCACCCCACCGAGATAGTAATATAGATCACCAAAGATGATTCAATCATGTAATGCAAAAATACAACTCTGCAACATATAATCCCACATTAGCAGAGTTAGTAAAATAAGTGGCTTATATAATCAAAAATACAATATCGATAATATGAAAAGGTGGCAAAGGCACCCCTCCTTCAAAAGCATGTGTTGAACGTGGCAGAGGGCCCCAAGCTAGAAAATAACGGGGATGACTAAATTTTTTGTGTGTCGAAGATCGAGGTTCTCAAAACATAAATGATAACCTTTTTCACCTTTTTTTTCCAAGCGCCACGTGTTAACACGTGATTCGCATGTTGACCAACTTGGAGTGTTTTCAAACCAAAAATTTGACTCTGCGATATCTTACGCATCCGACTCCATTCTTAGAATCATGCATACCATCAAAAAGTCTCAGAATGCTCTACAACATGGTAATGGTTTAGAGAGGTTTAGGAAACTTTCCAACACCTAAAAATCCTCCGATCACTCCTCCCAACTGAGAAGGATTTTTGTCCACAAAAAGTTGTTTATCAACCCACAAAACATGCTAACTATTTCTGCAGCTACAAAAACACATATAGGAACTCCGAAAAGCATTATAGGTTAATAAAATGCAAATAGTTGATTATCTAGTCACATAAATCGATCGAGATAATAACACCCGAGTTAAGTTAGTGTCCAACTCGATACACTACAACCATGTCAACTCGCATAGACTTGTGAACTATTAAATCCCCCTGTAATGCCATCACAAACAACTCGACTGGATAATAACACCCTTTATATTACAAAAATATATTATTTAACTATCACTTTGTGATACAAATGATTACAAAAATTTACAATTCCATAACACAATAAATATACCGGACATCTAAACTACCCATAATTAGACTATTCTGCAACTGTCCATCCGAAACTATAACACAAAGTGCAAATATTCACTATCCAGATTAAATTAGACCATCAACGCTATAGTCAAAACTTGAATCAACGTGAATCTACCAATTCTATCCATACATGCTAAACCATAAAAGGATAGGAAATAAATGACATGCTTACCCATATTGGTGATTTGTTAATTGTTGCGAAATGATCACCAAGCATACCTGAACACCGGTTTGTTAGTGAAAATAATGTACACACTAATAATAGCTACATAGATTAGTCACAAATAAAAACCCTAAAAACAAGGGTCATCGTTTATGAAGAAAGTACTCTGCATGTAGACACAAGAAGTTTGTATATTACCTAGAAAACCAAAATGGTGTCCTAGATTTACACAATGAAATTTAACAAAAATAATTGAAATGTAAATTTCTAAAAACAAACATTATTAGCACATGCCCACCGAATCTGCATACTAATGCTAAAAATAGAAAATGGTATTTATCAACCTTAACATGTAAGAAGTAAAATATGAGTATGTTTATCATGTCCCTCAGATCCTCTTTACAGGTGACCCCATTTTCCAAATTTCAAAGCAATTAAAAACATGTAATATTTTCCTTTCAACATACATCAAAAATCCACAAATTCTCCGATTTTTTTGCATACTTTCAACAATTACTGTTATGCAAAAGTAAATCTATCCAATTCACATGAGTTTACATTTTCCATATAAAAACAGAATGTACTCATCAATGGTTCAATTACGAGATAGGTCAAAGGTTGATTTAATTTTAAATGGTGGTTCAAAAACTTCTTTTACCTTAAATTCCAACTTATTATTACCATGATTTGGATGAATTTTCCAATATTTTACAACCTCATTTCCACTCATCTAACAAAGTTGAGTGCTAAAATTCCTCTTTATTTCATGTTTCGAGGTGAGGAATAGAGTTTACCATTTCACACCTACTTTCCATGTAATACCTCTACTATTTTGATATCCGTACTCGATTCTTTGTGGTTGGTTGGAAAGCATGACATGTGATTGTGTTCTAAGTTGATGTTCACTACCTGAATTGTTATATCCTCGTTTCTTTGAAATGACATTGTTTACTTATTGAGCTTGTAGACTTATCATTCTTGAATTGAAGAATATATACTTATGCTATTAAGATCATAAAGTACTTACTTGTTTGATTTCTTAAGTGGACATAATAGCTTAAATTTTGGTTAGTGCAAACCTGGTTCTAGAGTAGTTGAGTGATAAGGGTTAATTTTTAAATTTTTAATGAAAATGCTACTTTTGAGATCTTTATTTTGATATTAAGATTCAAGAAAACACCTTGGATCAATTTCAGTGATCCAAGGTATTCTCATAAATTGATATACTATTATGATTGTATGTAAGAAAGTTTACTTAACTATTTAAATGATTCAAGATTACTATTTTGGTTTTAGGCATTAAGAACTTTAATCTAATCTAATTGTTTAGAACTCGCGATTTAGAGAAGGCATACATTGGTTCGTTTAGATAAGCACTAAGGCTTAAGTCAAGAATATATATATATTATTTGTGATTAATCTAGTCCTAAACTAACCTATCCTATGGTGGTGTTTAAATTTGAAAAGATCCTAATGTTACACAATGTACATTTGATTAGATAATGAAAAACTATCCCAAGGTTGATGGATGAAAGTTAATTTTAATAAATCCTAAGCTATAGTATGAAACTTAAGACCTAACCAAGACCTAACCATGGTTGGATTTGAAATGGGTCATTGCATGGTGAATCAAGCTAGGTTACACCCCATAATCATACTTGGAATTTTAATTGGTTATTTAAATGGGCCACCGCCACCCTTTAGCAAAAACCGGGCAAAACTTGGCAAATCTTGCTAAAACTCATGGATAGAAAGTTTAGTGAAAGTTTTGTTAATTGTTGGTTTGATCTCCAAATTGAATTCGTAATGTAGTTGGTTGGAAGGAATGGTGAAAGTAACAGATAGTCTTTCATTTTATTAATGGCATCGATCAACAAAAACAACCTTGGAAAAAGGCAACTATGGTTTTGAAGGAAAAGGGGAATTGGTTTTGATTTTTGTTTTACCTTTTGAGCCTCGAGGCTCGTATGTCAATTTTTGGTTTTTGAATGCATCATCTATTTTTCAGATGTGCATTGAATCCTCGATTGCATTGAGGAGAAATAGTGGAAATCTTAAATAACTCGGGCTATTAAAAGGAAAGAGAGTAGAGAATGGAGGGTTTATGTGGAATCCATTTTGATCATTCTGTGGAGTTTTGTGTGTAAACTTGGAGAAGAACTCATGAAGACTGGAGATAAGATTTTAGGAGATCTACCAGAATGATAAGCTCTAAATAAAGAGAACTCTCTCTTGAATGAAAATCATTTTAAGGTTTTGGGTATCTTATTTTCCAATTTGTATTGGGCTATCTTTTATAACATCTTCACTTTTGCAATGTATCTTTGTATTATGTGATTGTGAAATGATGGGATAAAAGATATGATTATGGGTTTTATTTTTGATGAAATATTTGTTATTATCCCATGATCATACTACTGAAATACCTATTACAGTTTGTGTTGCTATGAAAGCATATTGTTTATGTGGGGTTGGTTCTTACCCTCACTTAAAAGATTGACATTTATGAAATCCTGTTTGATAAGAGATATTGGGTTCGAATTTTGGATTACCAAGTATTTTCTCTTATGATAATAGGAACAAGTAAAGATTGTGAGTTCATTATGTTCATCTTTTGATGAACCTATCTACCTTAGAATATATGTGTGTGTGTGTGTGTGTGTGTGTGTGTGTGTGTGTGCTGTGTGTGTGTGTGTCAGACTCTATGTGTGTGTGTGTGTGTGTGTGTGTGTGTGTGTGTGTGTGTGTGTGTGTGTGTGTGTGTTGTGTGTGTGTGTGTGTTTATATAAAGACATATTGATTTATATTGAATGTATAATAATTATATTATTGCATAGTATTAACGGTCTTACCTTACTATTTTGATACCTTTAATGGGAAAGCAATTTAGGCATCTTCACGATATTATACTTAGAATGTTGGTCTGGGTATTGTTTTGATTGGTAATACGTTTTCTCCTTAAAATTTTTCTTGAAAATGAAGGCACAAAGTGTTTCCACTGTCTTATCATTTCTTTAACTTCTACAATCTTTATTGAAGCCTTTTTGGTGGCTTGTACCTAATGATGGTTAAATCGTATAATATATATATCAACATAGGCGTATTATTGGTTGTATAAAAACTTGGCTTTATGTTATACTTTACTAAACCACTGTTAATGGTTCACTCTAATCTTGAAGGCTGTATGGCCAACCTAAGCTCTTCTTTCGTAACTCCATGTAAGGATGTTTGTGGTCTTCAATCTAAGAAGATTCATGTATGTATCTAATCCATATGCTCGTTCTATTTGACAAGGGATATTGATTTAGTATAAGTCGATAATAAGAGCTCACTTCGAGTCTTAACCGTTGATTGTTAATTGATCATCGTATGATTGGATATCCAAATCTATACCTACAAATACAATGACTATGGAGGCTTATTAATTTATAGCATAGAACTACTAGCTTGTAGTAACTAGCTAAGTAATGTCACCCATGTCGTAGTGAAACCTTAAGTGATTTTAATTGAGATTCCTATTCATCCATATGAATCCTACTATCATATATGAGTATGATGTGAATTATAAGTTATGCTATATATTGAATAATTATGGTACTAAGGAAGTATAAGTTGCTATATAAGTGAGAAAAGATCATGTTGATTGCACTTGACTATTTGATAAGTCTCTCTCTCTCTCTCTCTCTCTCTCTCACACACACACACACACACACACACACACACACAAGAGGCTTATAAAGATGTGATATTTATCCACTTTTTGCATATATGGGATTGATTGTTAATCAAGTTATTATTGATTAATGTACTTGAATATATCTTAAGTATAACTTGCAAGGCTCTTTCTTGATTGAAGTACTTAGTTATCTTTTGCTCATTATTTCAATGATTGAAAGATGTATGTGTGAATGTTAAAAAGAGCGGTGTATTTAGTTTTGAACCTTAGAATAATTTTCAGTTAAAAGCAACATTCCTTTCCTGAAATTATTAGATAGAGCATGTTATTCTAAGGATTTAGATCTTATCATGCTCAATTTGTATGAATGGATAGATGCTAACAATCTTGTAGATAGACTTCGTGAAAAGAGAAAGAATGACGAAGTTTAGAAGTTTGCATTTGTCTATTGATTAAAGAAAGATTATTTGATTAAATGATTATGTTATTCAATATTTGATATACTTCTATTCTAAATTTTAGAAAGGCTAATGACCACTCATTGTAACTATTTTCGAAAGGAATTGTTTATTAAATTGTTGAAATATGACTTTGATATTGGATTTTGGTATAAAATAAAGATGGTTCATTTTGGTACATTGTCTTATAATTTTTTTTAAGTGATTGATTTCAAATTGTTGAACTTGGTCATTATTTCTTTTGAAAAGAAAAAGGGTAGTTTACATTTGTTGTTGTAGACTTTATCTAACATAAGGTCTAAACTATTGAAAGTAATGATGCTTTATGTAAATAAATATCAGATATATCGGAGTTAATAATGGTTTATCAACTAAGTAGCTTAAGTGATAATCATTTGATCTTAGATAGTATAAGGGGAATTATTAAGGTTGTTTTCATTAGCTAAATGACCATCTATATAAATAAAACAAAAATGATAGACTTAGGGATTATAATGTAGTTATGTATAAAATGATGCTTATTGGATATAACTACATTATAATGAAAGGTCAATTGCTAATGATATAAGAATGTTATTCTTATGATTGAATGTGATATGTGTTGAATGCTTGATTAGATATGTTTACTCCTTAAAGTATGAAAACATACCTAAACATAATAGTTATCAATAGATAAGATGGTTCTTAAGGGAATAAGTGTGTTTAAATGATAATGTATGATTTTTGTCCTACATTAAATACAACTAAAAGAAGTACATGACATTTATATGTTTAACACCTAATGAATAGAATAACTTAGGGTAAGATTAACAAGTTGAGAGTTAATTGAACCAATGAACTTGTTAAGATACAATGTTCTGTCTAGCAGAACTTGATAGGTTGTTGTAGCATAGTCACTGCTACATAATACCCATTTAATGACATGAGTCATTAAAGGTTATTGCAGAGAAGCTACTATGGAGTGATAATCCTCCTAGCTTCCCTAAGTGTAACTATCATAAAGCCATGGATACAGGTACATGTTAGACACCAATTTGTGATAGGAGTATGGCTTAGTGCTGATGTCATCTTATGATGAATATGGGGAAGGAAGTGGATCGAAGTGACACAAGTCAATTAAGATACACTTAATTTCCCTTAGTCACCCTAAGTTGACTTATCAACACTTGTTTATGTGAACTATCCCTAATTCATATCTAAAACAAACCTTAGAAGTGATTGATGCTAACTAAGTAAGTCCAAATCTAGATAACAGTTTTGAGTGTGGTGAAAGACATATTCCTTTCGATGAGTATGTCATCTAGGAATTAAAGCATGGAATACATGACTTAATTATTTTTCCAAATTATCGTAAGCTATTGGTTGCATTGTCTTGATTTCACCTAGACTAAATATGTATGATATCGGATGGGTTATCCATAATAGATACCCAAATATGTACTTTAGAGATTAACACTTGAATGACCTTGAATGAATAAGGGAACCACAAGTATACTTAGTATACACCTTGATGAAATGAAATATGAGGGATTGGTTTAATACCAACTCATAACAACTGCATATGGTTTACTATTGTAGGATGGATTGGCTAAATTAATGTTGGTTCTAAATTATGTGAATTTAGAACAGTGAAACATTATGATATAAAAAAATTCCCTTGTATTGAAGTCTTAAAATGAGGATGTTACATACCACGAGATTGATTTTTCAAATCATTTGGAAAATGCTTCGCAAAATGTTTTCCTCTTCCAACAAAAGGCCACAGAATGATTAGTACTTCAAAAAAACATGCATGAAAAAGCATTCATCATCTTTTGTATATCAAAACCATATTGTTTAAAAAAAAGAGTGGATAGTTAATAGATTTACCTTATTTCCCATAATTATGATTATGATAAGAAATAGGAGGTGAAATTTCATTACCTCTTCTTTGAATTTTTACCATTCTCATTCAATTTGCTAGTGGGGTATTCACTTTACTATCGAAATCTCATTTTCCTTCAACGTTCTTGGATGTCTCTCCAATATCCTTTCCCACACTAGAGTAACCCAAACCTGCATAACGAGGATGATCCTCGACCTGTATTGGGTTAGTAATACCTTGGTTGTTCTTACCAAGGCCAATTCCATTAAAACCCATTTTATCTAATAACTTAGATCTTATACCCTTAGTGTATCTTGTAAAACCACCAAAAGTAATATTACCTGGATCCAAATCAGAATGGGATGATGAATCTAATGGTGACATACTTATAGTAAATGCATCCATCATGGTTTCTGCATTTGTAATCAAGGGCTTCTACCATTTCTCACCATTTTGTAATTTTACCAAGAGCTCCTCCTTAGATTGCATTTCCAGTTTCAACCAAACATTCTCATTTTCTAAGGAGAAATAAATTTATCTTAGGAGTGAGTTCTCTTCTTGAATATGTCAGTTAATAGCCTCAAGCTCATCCAATTTACCTATTTGGATGACTTGCCCATGATTTCCTATTTCCCGTAAACAACCTATAACTCCCAACACTACACGCTGCAATAAAAGATTAGAAAGCCCCAAAATTTTGCACACTCGAAAACTAAAATCAAAGATTCAAACACAATCGGAAGCTAATCCAATAATCTAAATGCTATGATACCAAAACTTGATCCAAAATAGGTGTTAAATTGTTCACTTTTAACCGTTTCAAAGGATCTTAAATTTTAATCAACTTAAAAGGCCTTAATACTCCAAAATATTGATTAAAATATGATTTAGGATTGATTTTAAAACTGAAGTTAAGTTTGTAATTTACTCAAAATTTCACTATTTAATCAAAGCCCCAAATTGAACACTATTTCCTGATTGAATGATTTCTCTAAATTATACAATACTGATTAATGGTTCATCCACATTCAAAATATGAACTTAAATAATTACAAGAAATCAGAAACAAAAATAAAAATAAGAAAACAACACCAGATTGTTTACAAAGTTCAAAATTCCTACATCCCTGGGTTCATCGAGAATTGATTAATTACTAATGTTACAAATGAAAATACAATAACCTTTACATTCAACCAATAATGAATCAAAACCTACAAAAATTGTGTTATCAAACCTTTAAGTAACTTTGGAGTATCCCAACAAGCGCCCTCACCTTATTGATTCACCTACAACTTTGTTTCCCCTAGGATCTACAACTTTATGTCACTTCAACAGTTTAAAGATCCATCACAAAATCTCAAAAATGGGAAAATTATCACACCATCGTGACTGTCTTAAAATTTTGATCAATTTTCACATATAATTCCAGATCTAGTTTTAAGCGAAGTGCTCCAAAAATGGTGTTATCCAAAAGGCATCCTTATTGCCCCTTATGCGAGACCTACAACCTACTTTTAAAAACTTTGCAAGCTCTTCTTTCTATCCGATGAGCCACTTGGTGAGTTGGTCAAGAAGATGGGCTTTAGATTGGGGAGGTTGCGGGTTCAAGTGTCCCCTATCGTCTTTCATGGCCGACCATTTTTGCAATGTGGGTTAAATATCCCTCATCTACTACAAAACAAGGGGATTTTTGGTTTAAGTTGGGCTTGACCTCCCATATAATACGTGACTTAGGCACACCTTCCTCCCTTTAGTTCAGCCACATATACATGGCAAGTGTGCATTTGTCGTTCGGATGAGTCCTAGGCCTCCCAAGCATGATTCACCCAGATTGTTGGGCTTTGGTTTGTTCGTTACTCCATTCAAAGTGTCGAGTAGTCTCTTTGTTGCTATATGCCTAAATGGTTTGAATGTGTAAGTATAAGGTCAAGTCATTTCCATTGAGTCATGTGGGGATAAAGCATAGCTATATAATCCATTCACTATGGCAAGGTAAGTGCCATGTTGGTATAATGAGATAAGGCCATCGGGAATTATAAGGAGATAAGGGCGAAAAATATGGAAATAAGCTCGAGTATAGTGGTAAATAGTGTGATACACTCGGTGGGGAGTTGATCACCCCATTAAGCTAGTAACGTAGCTTGCCCAAGATGATTCAATCCTACAATGGAAAAATACAACTCGTAACATATAATCCCACATTAGCAGATTTAGGAGAATAAGTGGTATATATAATCGAAAATATGATATCGATGATATGAAAATATGGTATAGGCACTCCTCCTTCAAAAGAGTGTGGCGAACTAGGTTGAGGGCCCCTAGCCAGCAAATAATGGGGCCCACAATTTTTTTTTTGGGTGTCAAAGATCGAAGGTTCTCAAAACATAAATTATAACCTTTTTCACCTTTTTTGCCAACTACCACGTGTCAATGCGTGATTAGCTTGTTGACCAACTTGGATTGTTTTCAAACCAAAACTTTGACTTGTGATATCTTCTACATCCAGACTCCATTCCCGGAGTTCACATCTTGTCGAAAAGGTCTCGAGTGCTCTATAGTGCGGTCATAGTTTAGGTAGGTTTAGGAAAATTTCTAATACCAAAACATCCTCTAGATATCTGAGCCATATAGTTTAACTCAGCTTCATCTTGTGTGTTTTGTTTTAGATGGTTCTTCAGCAAGGGAAACAATCCACATTGGTTTGTGGCATGATTTAGATCATAGACAAGACATATGTTTATCTTGTCTAAGGGGTAGTCCTTAAGCCCATGCTTGTCCCTACATCTTGGACAATAGATGAACAAAGGCTCTGTATTCCTAGATTTCTCCCTATCCATAGTTGTATTAAGTTGAACTAAGAGGTTTGTTCTCAAATTTACAATTTCTTCCCTTAGTTTGGATATATCACCACTAGCCATTTTTCCTTTCTATCTATAAAGGTTGGGGTGATTTCGGGAGTAATTCCTATAGAGGTCAATGATTTCTATAAATTATAATTTGTTCATGTCTCCTTTTCCCATAAGATTGAAGGCTTCTTGTGTGTCTTCATCCAATCCTTTAAGGAATAAAGTTTTGAGCAGATTAATATCCAGACCAATACCACACCTCATGTGAAGGAAGAGGAATCGATCAAGATAATATTCCACACTCTCATCCTCCTTTTGTTGAATTCTAAAAGTTCTTCCTTCCTATCTTGGACTCTACAATAGTCTTGGTATTTATCCAAGAAAATTGTTTCCATCTCCTGCCAACTATGGATGGAGTTAGGGTTTAAGCCCATGAACCATCTCATAGTTGTATCCTTTAAAGTGGAGGGAAATAACTTGAGATTTTATGTCTGAGGTATAATCATAGGTTTGACACAGAACTTTGAACTCAAAGAGGAATTGATCAGGATCTTCTGAGACTAATCCCCAGAAGGTTGGTAAAATTGAAGGGGATATGTTTTTCATAGGGGCTTGATCATTAGGATCTAATTGTATGGGATAGGTAAACGTTCTTCCAAGTGGAGGGTTTCCATTCTTTGCACCATTGGGGTTATCTACTTCATCAACCATCCTTCCTTGGTCAACAAGTTGTTCCACATGTTGGTTTTGAGGGGGTTTTGAAAATTTACTCTAATGAATCTACCTCTACGGAATCTAGGTCTAAACATAAAATCCTATCATTCGAGGACAATTTCCTAACTCTCAATGCTTAACTTGATCTGCTCGTGTTCCACATTCTCCAAATCACAAAAATTCTTTCTATCACTACAAGGTCTTCTTACTTCAAAAGAAAGAGTTATGAAAATAAAAATTATAAATGGAAACTTACTAGACAACCAAAAACACTTATAGCTAGCACCTTAACCTTTGATAAACACCTTGATATTTTCCCCAAAAACAATGCCAAAATGTGATGAGTGTTGTTAATGCTCGCACTTTAATTATACTATATTTTTTAGTCCAAGGCGGTGTCCATGGCTACTTACAACAAAGGGAACAATTGAAATTGTTCTCAATACTTATTTAATAACCAAATTAACTAAATACTATGCTAATTGTAATTGAGAAATGTAATGGATGACAACAAAATACTTATTAAATACATAATTAAAGGTACTTAAAAGAATATAATGTTGATAATTCAAAAATATGTGGAATTCGTAAAGGAAATGAATAGTAAATCATCCCTTCTCATTGGGGAGGAGTGGCCCTTTCTCCTTCCCTTTGATCAGGTTCAACGTTGTAAGTCACACAAGTAAATTTTTATCCCGAATATGCACTTTATTGAATTGGAATAACTACTTCTCTATGGGAGAGAACTAGTTATTTACAATTAATGACAACTACTTAACTAGAAGATACATATAACAATATTGATTGTTTTAGCAGTTACAATCATGGAAGGATTAATCTATGCTATGTTTGGATTGAATTAATCATGTTAACAAATACAAATGATGCTGAAATCGTAATTGACTCCTTTGAGATAGTTAATCAACGCCATAAGATATTGTAGATCCTGAATTGATTCCTTATAATCATGATGATTATAAATCCATGAGTGTTTGTCTGCATTACATCTTCAAGCAATTGGAGTTAAGTTGGGATTACATGGACCTCATAATATGCATGAAGGTTGAGGTAGTAGTACACGTTTCATGATCATGTCATTGTGTTGACTGATGTGTCAACTATATCAACTCATAGTTCAACCATCTAAGCCATTTATCTCTTTTTTACAAGTCCCTCATTTCAAGTGAATCTGAATTAGTGATCTGGATGAGTCATGCACTCCACAATGAGTCTGCGCTATAAGGCAAGTCTGTGCTAGTGCACAAACGAGTCTTGTGATATTCGTAATTAACTCGATGATGACTCAAGATATGCTTTTCCAAATACATTGTTAATAATCATAAAGGTTCATTCAAGCCATATTTGAAGAAGCAATAACAAGATGAAAATAACATGAATATGCACAACATTTCCTTCCAAAACATAGTAAATTATTAATTATAAAATGTTAATATTATACATAATACAAAATGATATATGGAAATATAGGGTTTTACATGGAATAAAACATGGCAAAACAGGGGTTCATTACTATAAATTTCTACATTTTATCTACATCCCGTTATCAAGTACAACTTGCATAAGGGAATCCTAGGGAACAATTTCTACACACACTCACCATAAATACATAGAGTTTGATATGTAGTGCACCACTCGGTTATAAGTTCACTCTTGGGGTGACCACCAGAGATAATTTTGACTCCCCATTATATATTTTCCTTTTAGGTTTGATGTGGTTTGTGGGCTTGTGTAGGTGAACATCTATTTTGTAGGTTAGTGGTACTTTTGGCAATCATAGTGTGAACAAAAAGTGATCAACAAAGATCAATTGTGAAATTTTGACACAACATAAATTAGATCCACATCTTTTGCGTGGTCACAGACACCCAAATCTGGTCATCAATAACTAGACGCCCCCATCCTACTATGGGAACCCCTATCTGGCCTTATTCGTGACTTACATAATTTACAGAGATCAATAATGACACTACTTACACCCTATTGATCACTTCTCCCTACCCATATCAGTTCTAGATTGAGAAAAAATCAGCTAAGTTATTCTATCTCCCTCTTTTTCTTGGGATTTCATGTTTTAAATCTTAGCTTGTGTTTCACATGATTCTTGTATGTTTCTTTGAAATATTGATGAAACAAATAGGGTAGCAGGCGTAGGAGGAATACCTGTTGAAACGCTAGTTGATGGGTTTTTGCGCGCGTGTTGACTCCTTGATCCACAACTGATCGTGAGAACTTCATTTTGGCTAGGAGGAACTACCTGTGATGAAAATCAAGACCACCAGAAAGAGTTAACAATATATGCAGTGAATTACCTAGCGTGTGCTAGATCCAGGAAGTGTGATCCTTCCTAGATGGCTGTCATTCCATTGTTTAATTTTTTTTAAAGTGGGTAATAAAGTAAATCCTATTATAATTAAAATGATTTGGGTATCTCATCTAAAATACAATAAGAAAGATCTAATCTAACAGGATAAGTTAAAATAAGATCCGAAGGTCAAGTAGTTGGTTTTGGTTCTCTGCAAGTCTGACAAAGGTCTCAGGCAGATCATAGGTGAATAAGGGTGATGTGGGAATATGTGGATAGGTCACTGTTTTGGGTTGTATGGGTAAATACAAAGACCAACACTGGTTAAGGGTGACCGATGCCGGTTGGGGAAAAGTCTTTGATTCTTTGTAGAATACTGGGAATGCCACCGAATGGGCTTTGGATCTCCCTTGTGATTGTGCAAGGAATTGATTGGTTGGAAAGAGGTATTATGCTATTTGGGTGGGGTTTGGTGAGGTTTTAAAGGGTATGTGGAGGGGTGAGTATGAATAGAGGTCAATGGGTGGCTAAGTAAATAAAGGATGAAAATATAATGATGAAACCAATGAACCAAAGAAGTAAACTATTCCACTTACTTGAAATTTGTTCCTGGGTGTCTATGAGTGATGAATGAAGGTACTGGAAAGGGCTTGATTGTTCTTTGAGGATCACCAAATGATGGAAAGCTCCTGCATGGGCTGCATGTGCATTCTCTTTTCTTGGTTGGATCAAATCTATGTTGGGGTGAATGTTGGATGGTGTGTAAGAGAAAATGCTTGATCTCCTTCCTTGCATGTGTGTTCTTGCTGAAATTCATTCTCAGAAGATGCGATATCTCTCAGGAATGTTCCAATGTTTTCCAACCTACAAAATAAGGTTGTTTTTGGGATTAATAGGTGACCGATGGCGGTTAAAGCTAACCGATAATGGTTAAGGGTAACTAGTGTCGGTCAAGGTGAGATTTTCTAGGTTTACTAAACTAGGCAGATCCCCTTGATTTTCTAGGATCTCGTGTCATTCACCCGTGGATTAGACTGGAAGCTTCTTGTAAGCATGTGGGAATGTGGTTAGAGGGAATGTAGGCATTGATTTTTAGGGTTTGGGTAAGTCTTAGTTAGTTATGGCAACTTACTAAGAATAGGTCTTAGGGTGAGTTGGCTTGATGAGGTGTCTAGGTGAGATGTATGTGGACATTATCCCTAATTAAGATATTTAAATAATAAATATGGTGAGGATAATGAATTAATTTAATTAAATTAATTAAATTAATTAAATTAATATTAGTGGAGTGAAGGGGCCATGGCTAGGTTAATGTGATGAAGGGTGTTTATTTATCGAGGGACCAAATGGGAGTGTGACCTAATTTTAGTGTCTACATTTTGCCCCTTTTAGTTGAGTAGCTTATATTGGTAAGTGACGCTAATAAAAATAAGATGTGGTTGCCCCATGTGTGGGTGAAGGTGATCCCCCTCACACCGGGGAATTGACGAGGTAGAAGGCGAGTCGGTGAGTGGTTTGATAAAAAGGAAGGTGGGGAATGGGGAAAAGGGGTTAAAGGTCTACTCAAAAATATAGGTAATGGGCAGTGGTCAAAGGTAGCAAGCAAGTCAAATGCACACACACGTATAAACGCAAAGACGTTACTAGGTTGAAGAGCAGTCAAACTCTACATTGTCTAAGGTCGATAGGTTTATCCAAACAAGGTCGAAATGATTTTGGTATCCAAGGTATAGGATATGGTTAGGAAACACAACGTAGGTTAGGTGTAGGAACGTTTAGGTATGTTTCGTACACCAAAGGTAGGTCCAGGATAAACGGTCATGGCAATAGGCTAGGTAAGGTCATTAGGTCAACAACACAGGTAACAGTGCCGCAAGGTATAGCGAACACATGAGGTCAAAGGTCACTAGCGATGGTCTAGGTCCAAATATCTAGGTCACGATGTGGGTAAGGCTGAGGTATGGGTAAAATAAGGAGTCCCCAAAGGAGGATGAGATTAGTCAGGAAAGGTTGAGGGAAAGAGGGTGAGGTATATGGTTTGGGTAGAGGTTGGGTGGGGAAAATGATCAGGGTAAGGGGTAGGTGTGGAAATAAAAAGAGTGATGGGCAGGGTAATAGGATAAAATGTTGGGTTGGTGCAAGAGAGGGTGACTGATAATGGTCAAAGGTAACCGACACCGTATAAGAAACCGACCATTATAGGGTAGGGCATGCGACCGATGTCGGTGAAGGTGAATCGGTGTCGGTTAGGTCGGGTTTGTTATAAAAAACAAAAAATCCATTTTTTTGTTATTCATTTTTCATTTATCAAATTGAGAAAATGACAAAAGAGAGAGAAAAGAGGGAAAAGTGTCCAGATGGAATGGAGCATTGAGTTGGCGGTGTGAATGGTGGGTGATTGGTTGGTGAGAGGCAGTCCATAGGATCGGTGTGTGTGATTCGATTGGTTGGAGATGTGGGTGGAGAGTTAGTGATGGCAGAGGCCGGAGAGGGATCAAGCAGGCCACCATTCAGCATTCGAGACATGCCACCGAGACGATGGCAAAGCACGATGAGGTAAGTGTCCAACTCTAGTTGTATTCGGTTAGATAGATTATAGGATTTACAAATTTTTTTGTGGTTTTTGTTTTTGGGTGGGTGAAAAAAATTTAAATTTGGAAATGAGAGGGAAAGTGGGTAAAATAGGAATGGGGAGAGAAAGAAATGGGAGAGGAAGGGAGGGGATGAGGTGGAAGGGAGGTGTAGGTGTTTATTAGGGGGAAAAGGGTCAAGGTGGGTAGGTTTTGAGAAAAAGGGGGTTTAGGGTGGCGGGTTTTTTGCGGCGGTGACCACAAGTCCAAGTTTGGCCGGCGTCGGTAGGGTTGAACCGCAGTATCGATCACTAAACAGTGGACTCGATGCTTTGGTTAAGAGGTGACTCGGGGTCGGTTAGAGATAACCAAAGCACCTTTCAAGATGGGGAGAGAAAGGGGTCAAAATTGCCATAAGTTGGGGGATCAAGATATGTAGGGGTAAAATATGGCGTTGGGAAATGATAGGGGAAATTATGGGTATAAAAATGAAAATTAATGTGTTGTTCTTATTGGATGCGGGGAGAGATCAACTATGTATGTGGGATAGGGTTTCTCCTACTCATGATAGTGTGCGACACAAGTAATCCTTGAGGAGCTGTAACATGTGGAGGTGGTGGGCTTGAGTGGAGTCTAATGCTACCAACATGTAGACCGGAAGTCTATTTTGATGGTTGTGCTCATTGATAGATGGGATTCCATAAGCAACACATTCCACTTGCCGACAGGTGAGACCATTGTCACCCTAGAGGATGTGTTAAGGATTCTATGGCTACCCATATTGGGTACGCAGGTCTACTCTATCTCCTCCGAGGCCTCGGAGGAGCTGATGTTGATGGTGTTTGGCGAGGGGATGGCCGAGCTGACATTCTATAGTGCCAACATTCGATATAGAGAGATGTACCTAGCCCATCTAGAGGAGACAATGCTAGTGGTTATTTTGATGGAGGTAGTGTGTTGCTTTACATCCGATCGACGAGAGGGTGGACATTTTCCCTGATTGTTGATGGGGGTACTCCATGACATGATGATAGAGGAGACCTACTTTTCCTGGGTGCTAGCATTCCTGGTGTAGCTGTACAAAGAGTTATGGGCATATGGGTGGCTATGTAGGTTCAGCCTATGTTATACCTTCTTACTACACTGCTGGGCTTATGAGCACATAGTTTGTGTGCGACCAGTAGGGATGCCCCGAGCAGATGCATTCCCACCAAGATTTGTGTGGGTGGGGTACAGGCGATGGGTTCCAGCTATTGGAGAGCGGAGATCAAATAGGCCCACACATGATGTGGCCTATTTTCGATGGTTATTAGAGGGGTTGTCTAGAGTGGACATTATATGGAGGCCGTATGTGGGATTCCCCTCATATAGGCATATGCATGAGGAGCTAGCTAAGCTCCAGCTAGTGAGATGGATACAAGGTCTCCGTGCCCGGGAGCACGAGATGATCTTGTGGACAGAGTCAAGTGGCAATTTAGGCTATTACAGGACATACATCTTCCCTTCCCGTAGTATAGGAGAGATGACGTGTAGAGGGCCTTACCTCTACCATGACCCTACAAAGTGCCCACAAGGAAGGAGGATCGGGCGGTGGAATGACGAGATAGATGATGTCGGGGTCACGAAAGGTATAGATAGTGGTGGGTGGCTCATTTACGAGCCATACCACCTAGACCAAGGCAGCCAGATTTACCCACCATAATGGTGTAGAGAGACGACCTATAGGAGCGGTGGCTACTCTGATTACCTAGTTGGGTATGGTATAAACACAATTGGTGAGCTCAGAGGTAGAGGTAGCAGAGCTACATGTATAGGTGGCTAGTCTGCAGACCCAAATGGCTAGTGGTGGGGATGGAGACAGAGGGAGGATGATGGTCGGTGGTGGCCTTATAGGCACAAGTGGTAGGTTTGCAAGGCTAGTTGGACATAGCCCAGGAACATATTGGGGCCTTATAGGCCTAGATATAGGCACAGGGATAGGGCACCACCACAGGCACCGGACTGGGTCCTAGTTCATAGGCAAGAGCAGGATAGGGTCCCACAGGATAGGTACAGGGGCCGAGGCCTATTAGGCCACCATAGACCATGCCTGTATCTAGGTTACATGATGCCCTAGGTGAGGCTAGATACTACTAGGACCAACTGATGGTGGCCGAGATAGAACTTTCTATCCTATGGAGAGTACCGGGCACAACAGGCATCAAGTGAGAGGACTAGATCCCGCACTCACAGTGTGGAGAGCACAAGGGGCCATCGAGCTCGAGGCTAGATCAGGGAGAGGCTACCAGTGCACAGAGACCAACTCTAGGTGAGGCACCAATAGGGACTCAACCACCACCTATGATGGGTGGGGAGATGCTGCGGAGTCACCGAGGGGGCGGAGGAGGCAGAGGGTACATGCAATACAAAGATGGAGGATATCCGCCGAGACGCTTGATATGTGGCTTTTGATTTTGATGTATTATAGTCATTTTTAAAAATATACTTTGGCCTACGTGCCAAAAGATAGTGAGTATGTATGAGAGTTTTTGTTGTATATTTTGAGTATATATTAGCCCCGCACACTAAAGATATTTTGTATTAGTTCATTATTTTTTATATATAGAAGAAAAGCTTGCGTGCCGATGACATTTTGTATTGAGAATCGGCCTACGTGCCGATGATTTTGAGATGATGGACATGATGGGATATCCATGTATGTTGTATTGAGATGCACATTTATTTATATGATGAGATACATGAGATTCTTGATGTGTTGATGTTTTGATGAGACTTTTGATTTCTTGTTTTGATATGGATGGAAATTAGGTGAGTTAGGCATGATGAAGTCAAGTTAGGTCATAGGCATGGATCGAGTTAGGTTGGTTTAGGCATGGATTGAGTCGAGGTTGGTTTAGGCATGATTGATTTGGTCTTAGGCATTAATTGAGTTAGGTTGGTTTAGGCATGGTTGATTCATGTCTTAGGCACAAATCGAGTAAGGTTGGTTTAGGCATGGTTGTGTTTAAAGTAGTTGAATTTGTGATTCATTAATTTGTATTATGAATGATAATATGGGATATTATTAAGATTATTTATAATATATGTATGATGATGGTAAAGAAATAGTAGTCATAAGAAATGTATGTTGTGATGATGATAAAAATGTTAAGCAACTTGTTGTCTATTTGGTTTGATGTCCAATTGTTGATATACAAAGGAAACTAAGTGGGGTGGAATGTGATTTAGGAAGATGGAGGATGAATTGGTTAGGGTAGAGAGTTTCGAGCTAACCTCCAAGGGCCCCGTGCCCTTGGAGTCTGCCTACATAGTCCCGGAAAAAGGGACCTCAAAGCCGATGTAGTTCTCCCATGAGCTAGGGAAGAATAGGATGAGGTATGAAAATGAGTTAGTATGTTTTAGGTATGTTGTGGGTTTAGGTATGTTAGGTGTGGGTGGGTTATAGGAAAATTGGTATAGGTGATGTTGATTGTGGCAAAAGAAGAAGAATACCCCAAAGGTAAGTGTCGAGGACCAAATCCTATATAAGGTAATTAAAACATAAATAAAGATGGTAAAAATATAAGAGGGGGTAATAAAGCCACTTGATTGGTTAGGATTATACCAAGTAGGTCATACCTTGGAGGAGGTGATGAACGTAAGACCCTAAAGACATTGCATGATTGATTGTTCTAAGGTGAAAAGTAGTCACATGATCACCAAATGTCTTGGTTTCCAAGAGGTCCCTTGAGGTGGTAGGAAATGGGAGTGGGAATGGTGAGAAGGGTGAAAGGTGGTTAATTTTTTATATGGCGTGAGGTAGCATGTTCTTCGGGTAAGAGATCCAAGGTCACAATGGGCAAGTCCATGACTGAAAAGTTTTCTATTTTGACTCGTATTTGAGATAGACTGATCGATGTGGGAAGTATATATGGGATGAGGAATTTAACTCCTTGAGGTATTCTCGTAAGTGATCGATGTGGGAAGCTTCAAATTCTCTCACTTTTTTTTGTTAAGGGCTTTACATAGCTGTCCTTCGAGGGAGTAGTCTATTTATAGCAGCGGTTATCGAGAGGAAGATGTCCTTTTGAGGGAGTCATCTTTTATATTAGAAGTTTGACTCAAGGAGTTGGGTCCCATGTGAGGGATTTGAAGTCATGGAAAATACCAAGGTGAAGAATAAGATTCTTGTTTGAAAATCAGGGTGAAATGACCATGGGATCTCATCTAAAGGTAGACGAAAAGTATCCATGAGAATCATGCTATGTGCAATGCCATGGTACACATATTCAAGAGAAGATAACAAGTGACAAGTACTCACATGATTCTTTTTTAATTGTTGCTGAGGTGTATGAAGTGGTTAACACTCAAGGGACGAGCATGGAAAGAGACAAAAGGTGAGGTAGGACTAAAATTCAACAATATAATGGTCAAATATGCAAGGCATTAAGGGGCTCAGGTTTGGGTTTACCATCGAGTTAAGATAAACGATAAGCACTTGATCCATAAGTATGAGTCATGATGTCTAGTCCAAGCCAATTAGGAGAAAGTTTGCCCCATTTACATTTTTCTCGCTTTGGTTACATGTTGATTTTCTTTCAGACAAGGTCACCTTGGAAGGTTGCGTTCATGGACATGTTTTCCATAGGCACGTTTTATAATTTTTGGTAAACTTGAAGGTGATCAAGAGCGTTAAGATGACGTTCATCTAATAACTCCAGTTATGCTAAACGGTCCCTGAAAAATTTGTCATCATTAAGCATGTCATGGAGATAAATGCGGAGTGAGGGAATCTAGACTTCGAGAGGTAGAATAACCTCTATACCGTAGACCAGAGAAAATAGTGTGGCAACAGTGGAAGTGTGAATACTAGTGCTAGTATGCCCATAGGGAAAAAGGAATGTGCGTATGCCAATCCTTCCCAATATTGTTAACCACTTTCATGAGAATTTTGTTTAAGGTTTTGTTAGTGGATTCGGCTTGGCCGTTAGTATATGGGTAATAAGGTGATGAGAAACTTAGCTGAATGCCGAAGGTGTCACAAATTTTTTGCAATGTTTTGTTTTTTAATTGTTTTCCATTGTTAGTGATGAGGTGATGAGGAACACCAAAGCAAAAAATGATGTGATGATTGATGAACTCACATATTTTCTTGGCTTTTCAAGATGAGTGGTACGGATTCAACTCATTTTGTATAGTATTGTGAGCGGTGATGATCCATTGATGTCATTGGGAAGAATGGGAGTTGATCTCTCCAACAAGATTCAAACCCCATTGAGAGAACGGCCAAAGGTCATGGGTGACCGTAAGGTGTGACTGGGTGTATGATGAAGATTGGCATGTTGTTAGCATTTTACACAATGTTTGACGTAGTTGTAAATAATCATAGTTAAGGGTCGGCCAGTAATAGCCAAAGTGAAGAATGATCTTAGCAATAGAAAGGCAATCAAGTGACCTCCACATATGCCATCACGGTCTTCCTTAATGGTATAAGGAATTTCAGAACTTGTGAGGCATCATAAGAGAATACCATTAAAGCCACACTTATAGAGGAGGCCCCCATGATGATGTAACAAAAGACCTTTTTAAGGAGGTGCGTTTATGCTGTTATGGGTGAGATCGGGAGGTAAGATGGAGAGAGAAAGATAGTCGGATCGGGAGGTATGATGTCCAATATATGGACAGTCTCTTGAAAAGGTATCATGGCATTAGTGGAAGGAAGAGGTTTCTTGAACTAATATTCACTAGGGCCATTAACAAAAAAACTATCTTAGAATTAGGACTCATCCATTTGATAGGATTAAAGTTAAGATTGTGTAATGTGTCATCATTAAGCTCTACGACATCAACCTCATCGTCAGAATCATCGGTGCTAATATTATCCTAGTGGATAGTAGTATCAAGGATATTGGTAGGAGTGGAGCCATATGTAGGAGTGAGAGGGTCCATGACAGGTGTAATAGTGGTAGCTATGGAGATATATAGGGTAGGCGATATGATATTAGTAGTATGGTAGGAATGGATGGCATGCATGCAGAGGTAGAAGAAAGATGTGAAACAATAGACTAAACAAAATCATATGTATTAATATTTTGGTACAAAATAGGCTATGATGGAGGGATGGGCATGGCATTGGATGGGGTCTATGTGGAAAAAATTGAATGGGTCGTGGTCAATAACAATGGTATGTTCATAGTCACTATGTAGAAATTTAAATGTAGAGGGAACACCATGTATTGCATGAATCCAGGGTTTTCCAAGTAAGCAATTAAACTGAAATGAGGCATCGATAACAAATAATACAATAGGAACTATTTCAGGCCCAACTTGTAAAGGTAAGGTGATAGCGCCTATGGATGTGCGAGTGGTGGAATCAAAGCCTCAAATGATAGTAGAGGTTTTATTATTAAATCATTAGTAATGTTGATTTTCTTGAGGAGGTATAAAGCACATAGATTTATAGTAGAGCCATTGTCAATGAGTATATGCTTGATACCAATGGAGCCAATAGTACTAGTGATAAGAAAATGTGTAAAGGGATTGTCAGCAGCCAAAGGAGTGATATCCTCATCACTAAAAGATATAGCATGTGGTATATTTTTGAGGGATTGAATGAGATGAGTAAAGGCAACAAGTGAATTATTACTTTTAATGTGGATGGAATGAAGGGTGACCTCTAATGTATGACAAAAATCAGGTGCACTATGTAAGAGATCATAAAGAGAAATTTTCTGGCGTATTCTTATGCTTCTCAATAATGTCATAACCCTTAGAGGTGGCGGTAGGAAATGTAGAAGTGATAGGCGATGGGACGAGAGACATGTGGAGCCATAGGAGGATAAAGTGCTGCGGGTGGTAACTACATTGATGGTTAGATCAGGAATTGGAGTGATGAAGCAAGGAGGATGTTGAGTATAAACTTGCATAGAATCAGTAGCACTAGTAGTCATGCCGAAGCCTTAGTTGGACTAAAATAAGGATACAAATATTGATCCATGAATTAAGAAGGAGATAGATCTTGATGTATTCTTAAAAGGTATGGTTTGAGTGATTCGCGATCACCAAATGATTTAATTTAATTTGAATTAATTAAATATAAGTATTACAAAGTAACTCTTTGAAACAAATGATGTAAAAATGATAAAGTACAATAATGAAACTAACAAACTAAGACCTTGTTGTCACCCTCAAAATTCCCCTCACTTTCCAAGTTCAATTTTGAAAATTTTGAGTTAGTTCCTTAGAAAATTCATGTTTTGAAGTTGTGGGTGCTTAGTTTTAATCTCGCCCTTTTCACTTGAAAATTCTTCAGTCTTCACAGTTTGAAGTATTTTCTATTTCCCCGTCTGGATGCTTGAAAATATTTTCCTTCATTTGAATGTTGTTGTCAATCCTTCTCTTTGGTTATGGATCGCGTCGAGCTTGGTATTGTTTGCAATTTCTCTGTCCATGGAGAACAATTTGAAATTCGGGCACAAACATTGGGGTTTTCCCTTTCATTTTTATTTTCCACAGTCATGAATGACGGGCATCAAATTCTATCCCGACGTCTGTGGATACGTGGACATCTCTGATTGGATGCAACGTGGTGGGTTTATCTTCTAAAACTTGTCACTTTTGTTATTTTTGTAAAATTTTCAAATTGGCCTCGTGGCCCGAAGGATTTTGATTGGCTGAAACAAGTGGTGGCAGAAAGGTAGGCCCTTTTTGTGTTTTGATGCTTTGAAAATTCAAAGCGGGAAGGTAGATCGTCGGAGAAATTTGAAGATTTCAGCTTTGTTTGAAAAAGTATAGAGTAAGAAGCGACTCTGCTTTGTTGAAAAGTCAAAGCATGAAGGCGGGCCATCAGAGTGATTTGGGAATTTTGGTTTTATTTCCAAAAAGAGAGTTAAAAGTTATAAAATGATCCACAACTCTGCTGGGGTCTTGAGCCCACATTGAAAAGTCAAAGCGAGAGGTGGGTCGGCAGAGAACTTTGAGTTTTTGAGCTTTTCTTTGAAAAGAGTTAAAATTGTAAAAGTGAGTCATGACTCCATCCCCACTCAAGTAAAGCCACGTGTCAAGCCCGTATCAAAAGTAGATGGGCAGGCCAAAATTTAAAAAAATGCAAAATCTCTACAAAGTCACAAAATACAAAAGGTACCCTCAGGCCCACTTTAGTTTAGATATTTTCCACGTGGACGACTCATATTTGAAGTTACAAAATAGGTTTAATGACTGCATTATAGAGCATCATTTTTTTCGCCATTAACACTTCTGCAAGAACCAAGAAACCAAATGTAACCATTTTTAGGATTATTTAATGGCTTCTCCATGTCATTATGTGGGTTGGATCCTAGTACTCTGTAGATGTAATAGATTTGAAAGTAATCAATACAGAAGTTTCCCCTTTCTTCCTCTCTTTATTCCTTCTTTCCTTGTTTGAATTTTTGAATCATCCATATTTGCATGATAAGAAACTTTGTGTTCTTGTTAATATGATTTCAAGAACTTTGTGTCTATGAAATTATATCTGTTATAAATGTGAATGATTCCATTATGCATCTCCTTTGATCAATACGTATAAGGTTATACTCTGCTATCTATATTTCTTGAAAGTATTGTTATGTTCTTCCTCTCTCATCTCCTTAGTTCTTCCATTCTTTCGTATTGATGATCTTTGGGCATAAAACATTTCAAAGTATTAGGAATCCACACTTTGAAAGTTGTACATTTGTATATAAGTTTTGTTGCTTGCTTTCAATAAGGGAACCTCTCCCATTAAAGAGGAGGGACTTTTTGTCCCCTAACTGTGGTTTGTTAAAGTACAATTTTAAAACCCAACAGTTTTTGGTGACTCTACTGGGGATTTTGTTTCAAACGTATCCATTTCTAAAAGAAAAAAATTCAAGATCATTTTCGATCTGGAGACTCTAAGATATACTTGTGGTAAGAAATCTCTCGGAATAGAAGATTCCCATTTTCAACTTTTGGAGCAACAAAAATTCACTCTTAATCCAACAAGATGGAACAGAAGAACTCATTCTAAAAGTACACCTTCATTAAAGACATAAATTCCAAGAATAAAATTCCTCAAGAATAACTCAATCCTAATCTTCGTGCTTTGATAATTTTTGGTGTTTCAGTTCCCCTTTAGTCAATTTTTCCAAAGATGGCAACCCCTTTGCCTTGGGGACAACAGGTTGGGCCTCTTGCTCTTCCTCGACCTTTACATGAGTTACCTAGGGGTAATAGGAAATTTTTTCCCAAATTCTGGGGTGATGGGAAGGTTTATCCAGATGAACACATTACATCCTTCATTATTGCATGTGGGATTCTTGGGGTTGAACATAAAGATGTCTCTGTCAGGATTTTTGTGGAGACATTGCAGGACAATGCTACTGA
This sequence comes from Taxus wallichiana var. yunnanensis, assembly GCA_018340775.1. Classification (NCBI taxonomy): domain Eukaryota; kingdom Viridiplantae; phylum Streptophyta; class Pinopsida; order Cupressales; family Taxaceae; genus Taxus; species Taxus wallichiana. The sequence goes on from CM031235.1 coordinate 373,724,987, forward strand.
TTGGTTTTATCACCTTCCTATTGGGTCAATCACTAATTAGAACACCATGACAAATCAGTTTGAGCAATGTTTCAAACCTATTGAAGATGTGCATGCTCTATTAGCTCAAATCTCTCATATCAAGAAGGAACCATTCGAGCCCATGAGGGAGTTTGTTGAAAAATTCAACAAGCTAATTCATAAAATTCCACAGAACACTTGTCCAATGGATCAAATCCAAAAGTGCTTCTTCCTCAATGCCCAGTTACCTGAAGTGAGTTATGCACTAAGGAGAGATAACCTTGTAACTCTGGAGGTTGATCAACGATTAGCTATCAGTGTTGAGGATGACCTGATCATGTATGGTAAATTGAAAAAAGAACCCTGCAAGTCTATGGCATCTTCTTCTACATCTCTTGGAGCCAATTCTGATTAGTTAGTGCAAAATTTGGCAAATGATCTCATTGTTATCAAGAAATAGTTGGCTCAACATGCTCCTTACCAAGATATTCCAAGAAAGAATTTTCAGCCCATCAACCATTTTCCTCCTCGAATAGATTTGCTATTGAAGGCCCACCCATCAAGGTTTTAGTCAATGCAACTTGTGAAGTTCAAGAACCCGATGATGAGGAGTTTAATGAACTCTATGAAGAAGCAAAAGAAGAGGTTGATGAAGAACTAGAGGAGCTTGGTGGATCTCAAGTTCATTTCCTTACCCTGAAGGTATGGATGATGAAGATGGATATGATGAAAGAGTTGCGAGAGATGAATAGTGAGTCATATGCTGTTATGACTTGGGAGAAAATGAACAAAGAAGAAAAAGTGGTGCAGCCTGCTAAGAAATCCAAGGAGTTTCCTATAACTATTCCAATGGTTGTAATAAGAGGAGATCCTATTCCATTGCCTCCACACAAAAGGTGAGTAATGCTAATCCTCCTTCTTCTACCTCTATTTCCAAAACTTCTTGTCCTTCAATTCCTAAAGTTGATAAATCAAAATTCTCTCAAGTTCCTAGCAATGATTCCCCATCCACCTCTAGATCTTTTGATATCATTGATCACCTCAAAAATACCAAAATCCAAATTTCAGAGGTAGAGTTTTACCAAACCCATCCAAAATCCTTTGCTAAAATGGTAAAATTTGTCAATTCCAAATCCAAAGCTTCATCCAATACTTCTAAATGTATTTTCACACTCCCTCTTCCTCACCTCAACCATGCCTTGTGGCTGCAGTCACTTCCCCTAATGAGAAAATTGAACCATTCTATGTGACTCTCCTCATAGCTGGCCATAAACTCAATAATTGTGTTATAGACTTAGGAGCATTAGACAATGCAATTCCTACAAAAGTAGCTCATGATTTTTGTTTGAATCTAACACGTTCCTTTGGTTCTTGCTATTCCATGGAGAGTAGAGAAGTGCCTTTGGTTGGAAGAATTAAAGATGCACAAGTAGCTTTTGCCACTTTTCTAGAGAAAAGGGTCTTAGCCACTATTTTGGTTGTTGATATTCCTCCTCTTATGGGATGTTTCTCAGTATAAATTTATGTAAAGAGGTAGGAGGTGAAATTTAGATGGATTGTTTGCATGCTTTGATCCGAGTCAATGGAAAAATGAAGAAGGTGATACTTGAGAAATAGACTCGAGTATGTTGTGCAAAAGATTAATGATCCAAAAACATAGATACTCTATGAAGATATATGGCATGGTAACTATATGATTATGTCACAAGATGAGGAAAAACTTCCTAAGGGAGTGATTCATGATCCCAGTGCCATTTGGACTCTGGATTTTGATGGAAGTTGTTCTTCAGCTGGTTCTGGGGCTAGTGTGGTGCTAACCTCTCCAGAAGGGAAGATTCATCCTTTTTCATTCAAGCTTTGTTTTGAAAATACAAACAATACAACTGAATATGAGGCACTCATACTTGGATTGAACATGGCAAAAGAAATGGGAGTGAAGAATATTTGTGCTCATGGAGATGCAGAGTTGATTGTGAAACAAGTTAGGGATCTTTTTCAAGTGAAGAATATGAGATTGAAACATTATAGAAACCTTGTCTAGGATTATATTGAGTTTCTTGATGCTTTCTCAATTGAAGCTGTACCAAGAGAGAAGAATACTAGAGCTGATTCTCTAGTTATCTCAGGATCTCTATCGATTCCTCACCCAGATGTCTCTTAGGATAAATTTACCATTGAAATGATTCATAGGCCCAGTTTACTAGATAATGCAAGCAATTGGAAGGTTTCAAATGATGATCAACATTTACTCTCTTTCTTAGAGCTTAAGGATAATTTTGATCAATTATATTTTGAAGGAAGTGAGACTTTTCCTAGAGAGTGTATCCTCTAATGAAGAAGATATCAAGGAAGAGATGGATCAAGATGGCTACATAAAATTGAAAGGTAACAAGATCCCTAAAGGAGTGGTGAGTCTAGAAGATCTGTTTGATAAGCATGATAGGTACTTTAAGTATAAAGCTTCCCAAGGAGGTTGATAGTCTGCTAAATGTGAAAAGGTTAATATTGGAAGTCATGAGGATCCCAAGATGGTGAACATTGGAAAATGTTACACTCAAGAAGATAATAAGAAAGCGGTAAATCTATTAAAAAGGTATGCTGATGTTCTTGCTTATTCATATGATGATCTTAAGGCTTTCCAGCCAAAGGAAATACAACACTTTATTCCTCCAAAACCTGGGATCAAACCTTTCAAGCAGAAACAAAGGTAATACAATCCCAAGGTTCTTTGGCACTATTTTTCAAGAGATCCATAAATTCATGAAGGCAAAGATCATTTTCCCTATACATCATTCAACATGGATTGCCAAAATTGTGCCTATTAGAAAGAAGAACGGTGAGATTCGCATCTGTGTGGATTTCAGGAATTTAAATTAGACCTCTTTGAAAGATAACTATCCTCTCCCCATGATGGATCAAGTTTTGCATCTTTGTCACACAGCTCGAGATGTTGTCTATGCTTGATGCATTCTATGGATACAATCAAGTGGAAGTCAGTACCCCAGATCAACACAAAACTATTTTTACTACTCCTTGGGGAATCTTTACCTATAAGAGAATGCCATTTGGTATTATCAATGTTGGTGCCACCTTTCAGAGGGAAATGGGCTTGGATTTTGGCATTCTAAAAGGAAAGTTTATTGTTGTGTACCTTGATGATTTGACTATTTTCTCCAAAACAAGGGTAGATCACTTTTAGCATCTTGAAGTAGTCCTCTAGAAATACAGAGGACATGGAGTTTCTCTCAATCCTAAGAAGTCTGTCTTTTGTGTTACTAAAGGCAATTTTCTGGGGCATATTGTCTCTAAAGAAGGAATCAAGATAGATCCAGAAAGAGTTCAAGCAATCCAATGATTCCTCTTTCCACAAGTAAAAAGGGTGTTCACTCCTTTTGGTAAGATAAACTTCCCAAGCAGATTCATTCTTGATTTTATAGAACTGACTATGAGCATTTCTCACATGATGAAAGGAAAGAAAAACTTTGGTTGGACTTCCAAAGGTAAAGAAGAATTTGAAGGTATCAAGAAATCCATTGCTAAGACTCCCATCTTAGCATGTCCTGATTTCATAAAGGATTTTATCATCTATTGCTATGCTACATAGAGTACCTTGGTACATTGTGCCAACTCGAGAAATTTTGAGGACCATGAAATTACAATTAAATTCATGAGCTATGTTTTGAAATCTCATGAATTGAAATATACTATGATGGAGAAACATGCTTTTGCAGTGGTCAAAGCTGTCAAGCAGTTTCATTTTTATATTCTTAATTCTCACTCTATTGTGTTTGTACCTGATACAACCATCAAGTCTATTCTTACACAACAAGAGTTTGGAACTAAGAGAGGTAATTGGGTAGCAAAAGTCCAAGAATATGACCTTTATATCAAGCCAACTAAGCTAGTCCGGGGTAAAGGCTTATGTGAACTTATTTATGAAGGAGTTGATGCAGAATTGTCCAAAGAAGTGGTTGATGTTCTTGTTGTCCTCTTCCTTAGTTCAACATATGAGTGGTATGCTAATATTGCACATTTTCTTATGTATGGAGAGTGTCCATCCCACTTGAGTGCTAAGGAAAATAGAGCTATTAAGCTAAGGTCTACACATATGTATTATGGGAAAAATCTTTATTCAAGTGAGGCATAGATGGAAGATTCCTTAAATGCGTGGATAAAGAGAAACATAAGTTTTTTTCATATTTTAATGATTAGGATTGTGGAGGGTATTTCTCTTATGCTGTCATTGCCCATAAGATCCTTCGTGTAGGGTACTATTTGCACACATTGTTCAGAGATGCATTAAAATGGGTAGGTAAGTGTAAAGCCTATCATAATTTTTGGGAGACCTAAGTTGGTTGCTTTACCACTAAAACCAGTAGTGATTGATGAGCCTTTTCAACAGTGGGGATTAGATTTCATTGGAACTCTTAATCCACCTTCCAGTGTTGGGCATACTCACGTGCTAACTACTACAGATTACTTCACAAAGTGGGTAGAGGCTATTCCAGTCAAAAGCACTACTTTTGAGGTGGTGTGTAATTTCATCAAAGAGAACATCTTGATAAGGTTTGGGGTACCAAACAAGATTATGACTGATAATGCTTCCAATTTTTATTCTTTTGAGATGATGGATTTCTACTATGGCTATGGAATCTCCCTTTCTCATTCTTCAGACTACTACCCCCAAGGGAATGGACAAGCAGAATCAAAAAATAAGAATTTGGTAACCATCATTCAGAAGCTTGTCAATGACTCTCAAAGGAATTGGCACAAGAAGCTCTATGATGCTCTATGGGTAGATATAATTACACCCAAAAGAGCAATTGGGATGTCTCCATTTCAAGTGGTGTATGGTGTTGAAGCTTAGCTACCAGTAACAGTGGAATTACCAGCCTTGCACTTAATGAAGGCTATTGAAGATTCAAGCTTTATCAGTTCCTTAGAAAAGAGGATCATGTATCTCCAGAAGTTGGATGAAGACAAGTTGCAAGTTTTTGATAGAATATCAGCTCATCAACTAAAGGTGAAATCTTTGTTTGATAAGAATGTTAGACCCAAAGATTTTCAAGTGGGATACATTATTCTGCTATGGGAAAAAATACATGAACCTCGAGGAAGCCATGGTAATTTTGATTCTCTTCGGCTTAGTCCTTTCAAAATCGGGCACTTTCTTTGGAGAAACTTCTTTCTATTTGGATTATATGGATGGATCTTCTCTCCCACTTCTTTTTAGTGGGAAATATTTGAAGTTGTTGAAGTCCTAGGTGATTAGGAAATCATACGTATATTGTGTATAATGTTTTGTTTTTAGATTTCCTTGTTTTGGTTTATTTCCCTTCCGTGTGTGTTGTCTTCTATTTTTTGTTACCTTCAACTCTATTTGCGTAATGGATAAGGCACTAGTCTTTTTTCCCATAGTTTTTCTATAGTTTTTGATCTTTCCTTGTTCCTCTGTCAAGCCATCCCTAGAAAGAGCCAGCTGTTGTCACCGTCAAAATTCCCCTCACTTTCCAAGTTAAGTTCTAAAATTTTTGAGTTTGTGACTTAGAAAAATTCATGTTTAGAAGTCATGGGTGCTTGGTTTTAATATCACTCTTTTCACTTGAAAATTGTTCAGTCTTCGTAGTTTGAAGTATTTTATATTTCCCTGTCTAGATGCTTGATAATATTTTCCTTCATTCGAATGTTGTTGTCAATCCTTCTCTTTGGTTGTGGATCATGTCGAGCCTAGTATTGTTTGCAGTTTCTCTTTCCATGGAGAAAAATTTGAAATTCGGGCACAAACGGTGGGGTTTTCCCTTTCATTTTTATTTTTCCACAATCATGAATGACAGGTGTCAAATTCTATCCCGATGTCCATGGATACGGGGACATATTTGATTAGATGCGGTGTGGCGGGTTTATCTTTTAAAACTTGTCCCTTTTTCTATTTTTACAAAAGTGTCAAATTGGCCTCGTGGCCCGAAGGATTCTGATTGGTTGAAATAAACAGTGGCAAAAAGGTGGGACCCTTTTATGTTTTGATGCTTTGAAAATTCAAAGTGGGAAGGTGGATCGTTAGAGAAATTTGAATATTTCAACTTTGTTTGAAAAAGTAAAAAGTATAGAGTAAGCCACGACTCCGCCATTGAAAAGTCAAAGCACGAAGGTGGGCCGTCATAGAGATTTGGGAATTTTGGTTTTATTTCCAAAAAGAGAGTTAAAAGTTATAAAATGATCCATGACTCCACTAGGGTCTTGATCCCATGTTGAAAAGTCAAAGCGGAGAGGCGGGTCGGTGGAGAACTTTGAGTTTTTGATCTTTTCTTTGAAAAGAGTTAAAATTGTAAAAGTGAGCCACGACTCCATCCCCACTCAAGTAAAGCCACGTGTCAAGCCCATATCAAAAGTGGATGGGTGGGCCAAAATGTAAAAAAGTGCAAAATCTCTACAAAGTCACAAAATACAAAAGGCACCCTCAGGCCCGCTTCAGTTTAGATATTTTCCACATGGACGACTCATATTTGAAGTTACAAAATAGGTTTAATGACTGCATTATAGAGAATCATTTTTTGCGCTATTAATTCTTTTGCAAGAACCAAGAAACCGAATGTAACCATTTTTAGGATTATTTAATGGATTCTCCATGTCATTATGTGGGTTGGATCCTAGTACTTTGTAGATGTAATAGATTCGAAAGTAATCAATACATAAGTTTTCCCCTTTCTTCCTCTACTATTCCTCTTTTCCTTGTTCAAATTTGTGAATCATTCATCTTTGCATGATAAGAAACTTTGTGTTCTTGTTAATATGATTTCAGAAATTTTTTCTATGAAATTATATCAATTATAAATGTGAATGATTCCATTATGCATATCTTTTGATCAATACGTATAAGGTTATACTCTACTATCTATATTTCCGAAAGTATTTTATGTTCTTCCTCTCTCATCTCCTTAGTTCTTCCATTCTTTCGTATTGATGATCTTTGGGCATAAAATGTTTCAAAGTATCGGAAACCACACTTTGAAAGTTGTACATTTGTATATAAGTTCTCTTTGCTTGCTTTCAATAAGGGAGCCTCTCCCATTAAAGATGAGGGACTTGTTGTCTCCTAACAATGGTTTATTAAAGTACAATTTTAAAACCCAACAAACCTAAAGTATAAAAAATTAATCAAGGAAGGGAGATAGAGGATTTATTTGATTTTTGAATGCATAGGAAGTGATCTAGGCTTTGGGCGTGACTAATGAACATATTAAAAATAGGGTCATCATAAGTCATTGAAAAATCTAGAGTGTAGGAATAGAGCTGGACATAGGCACCCAAGCAAGACAAACGCTCCTAGGTGGTGGTGATCTGTGTAGGGGCTCATAATATACCTAGAGTTGTATCGCAGGGCATCACAAGTATTCCTGTTAATCACTTGGTAGTCACTCTTGGATCACCAAAGGTACATGTAGCCTGTAAAAGATAAGTTCACTTGTATAATTACACAAACCACATCAAACCTAAAAAGGAAAATGCATAATGGGGAGTCAGATTGACCTCGGTGGTCACCTCGAGAGTGAAGTTACGGTGAGTGCTGCACTACATCTAAAAATCCATGTAGTTATTATGTGCGTGTGTAAGAATTATTCCCTAGGATGCCTTGTGAATGTTGCACTTGATAGTGGGTTGTAGCTAGAATGCAGCAATGTAGTAGAATGTGTGGATGGAATAGAATGAAATTCCCCTTTTTATGTTGTGTATGCGAAGTATGCATCCCTTGTCCCTTTAATGGATGCTAGATGGATGCCTTTAAAGTACTTTAGTGCATTTGGAATGCAAGCTTAGGTGATGATAATAATTATTAGTACTTGGTCCCTTATTTTAAACACATAACTATGTATTTATATGATTCCCTTGTTTGAATTTTGTAATTAACAATTGGAAGGCCAACCCATAAGTGAAAAATATGCCCAAAAGATAAAAGAGACCCAAAAAGAGTGAGTAAGCTAGAAAAAGGGTAGGGCGCCTGGAGGGGACATGAGTGCACAGGTGCGATTGTCTTGGTTGGGCACTTTGGTGTCTGAAGCCATAAAATATAAATCAGTTAAATTCGATTAGGCTATAGGGTGTGGAAGACCAAATAGAAAACAAGAGATAAAGAAAAGAGGCCAAAGATAGCTATCAAACACTAGTTTTTTTTCTTAGGAATCATATAAATGTTGACATGCATTTAGGACCTAGAAATGTACCCAAGTACGTGATTTAGTGTCTATAGAAACAACTTTTAGAGTATGGTGAAATAGTTTTAATCAAATATAAATGCAAATAAAAGTGAAGGCCTAAAATCGTTAATAATTAGTGATAATCCTAATAGTTTTTTTATAGTATCTCCACACTTCCTCTTGCATGTTCTCCTCTCTATCCTAATCACATTACACATGTCAATGGAGTGTTATGGAACATTATATTCATGCACAAAATTAATACTTGTTAGTGTTAATGTTTATTGTTGCATGTGTTGTGTGTTATATGTTTTAATTAGTCAATCCTAATAAGATGTATTTGTATTATTTCTGGATTGGGGTTTCTTAAAGGTTAAATAATTAATAATTTCAAAATTTTCATTGTAAGTTTCTTATAAATTGATGACAAATGATGTTAGGAAGATGTAGACATGGTCATAATCAAGAAGCATTGAAAATATTTCACCAAATGCAACACACAAATACTCAACCCAATAAGCTTACCTTGATCAAATACTTATAAGGTGAGGTTAAATAAGTGTTTTGTAACAAGGCATAGACATCCAACAAGACAAAATAGGAAGTGTTTTTATTAGATGTTGTAGATGTACTTCACATAAAGTTAAAATGATGTAAAATAACATACATTTCATTGCATCCTCTACGGCATAGTCTAAACAATACATTGTGCAAAACATAATGAAGGCATAAAAATTTCTACAATGTATAACAAAGACATGGAAGTAAGGAATAAATGTGTTTAACATTCCCAATATTAAAACATTTTATTTGATGAGTAAACACTTTTGTAGGGGTAAAAACATCATAGAAAAGACAAACAAGACCAACCAAAAATGCAAATATGAAACCAAACAAACATAGAAAGGGCATGATTGGCCCCTTTCAGTTACCGCTCTTCATTCGAAGAGTAGTATTCTAGCGAGTTAGAAAACGCCCATTTTTGCCCTTTTTTTCTTGACCTCTTGCTAATAATTTTGATCAAAAGTGACCACCATCATGAGATTATTGGAAGGGTCAAGATTATGTTCCTTATTTGAATCTGATTTGTCTAAATTGTTAGATACGTGACCCTTTTTCACACCACCTACCTGCTGTCCTATTTTTCCGACCTAATCGAGGGGGCCATATTGGCCTGTCTCTTAGAATCATTCCCTGAATTAGTTGGGTGATCCTCTCGAGATCCCCCTTATGAGTAATATTATGAGTTTAGTTTGTAGAGGATTTTTTCCAACCTCATTTATTCATCAAACTCTTCTCTTGATTCTTCTTACCTTGTGGATAATCGGGCTATAGATGACCTAGTTCTTGACATATATGGCACTGAATGTTGTGTTCTCATAGTCTAAGATTTGGACATGCTGAAGATTTCCCAATTTTAGTAAGATCTTATCAGGAAGGCCCTTACTCAAGTCAATCTTAGCAAAAAAATATAGCATAGGTTTGAAGGCCTCTTTCGCTTCCCACTGGCTAGATTAGCCTTTAAGAATTTCCCTAAGGAATTACCGATATCCTCAAGAGCATACCAAAAATGCAACGGGAGGTTTGGGGGTGAACCCATAAAGGAATTTTTGTGACTGAGAAGGTATTCAGGTCAAACTTAGGGAACCAAGGCATGAGGAATAATCCTGCACTTCCCTTGAACCATGGACCATCTAATAAACATTTTTGATACTCTTCTACCTCCTTGAACCGCACCACAAAGAAACCCTTTGAGAAAAAGGAGACCACTATTTTTGGACCAGTTTTCAGAAATCTAGAGTGAAATATTGAAAGAAGATGGCCATATGTCATTGAATCTCTCGATGACCATGAGCTGTGATAAGGATTGAAGATGTGCTATTATCTCAGGATTATCTAAAATCAGAAGAGGTGTTTCATTTGCTAGGTCGATGATGTATACAGGTGAGGTAGATGGAAAATGGTTTTTTTGTTGAATGAATTCTTTAAACGAAGTAAAATTGGACTCGACAACCTTGGAGGATCTACTCCACCACTAAGATTTCCCTGGCAGCTACGCCCTCAACCATGGGAGCCATTCTCTGCTTGCCATTCAAAACTGGAGGAATAAAAGTTCTTGCATTCATTGAGGGATGACCAGATTTACGGTTTTAGGGATCCAAAGCGTGGGATGATGACCAAAACCTTGATATATTTAAGTCATTCCTCCTTTCCCTAGAGAAATAAATTCTCAAATTACGGTTACGTCTATTCTTCCATCCACAAGGTTCTCCCCACCCTTCTTTGCCACCACAGTCTCCTTGCCACGAATGGTTTTCCATTTCACATGCTCGCGACACCATTAGGGTTTCGTGCCTCTACTATCACACCACACCGATCTACAATATGGACGCTTGCTCGTTTAATCATCATTTCTTTTCAATATTAAAACAACATAGAAAAAATCCCTAATATTAAAACATTAAATATTGTTGATAGTAATTAAAACTTGAAAAATGTATATCGAGAGCAAATGTAGGAAAAAACATTATCCATGGAGAGTATAATGTAGACAAGGAGGAAAAAGTGAGTAAGATAATTTACTTTTTTTATGTTGGAACATAATGGTTAAGTGGGCTGGCCATCCCTTAATTAAATATGGGTCCAACATTATACTATAGGTTAAATATTTAATAATAAGAAATATTTCTATTTCTATTATTAAATATTCAAACCTAGGAATATACTTTAGGTTAAATATTTAATGATAAGAAATAGTTATATTTCTATTATTAAATATTTTAAACCTTGGTATATGTGTCAATCGACATGGTTGAAAAGGTGAGTTGGGAGACATACCCGATCACCACACATAAAAAGGACTTCGGGTCCTCATTTGATATATTCAAAAAAATAATATATCAAAGGTTTTCACCCTTGTGATTAGGGTTTCTAAGGAGGAGGTGATTTACTAGATGTAAAAAGTTCTCTATAATAAAGGTTACTTTTCATAGTGGTTTTTACCTTCGGGTTTTTGCTATAAATATTGTGTCATGTGCTATTTACTTTTGTAAGTATTAATTTATTATCATGCAATGTAATGTGATGTTTATTTATTTAATATTACATAGTTTATTAATGTTGATTAAATCAGTAATTAATAGAATCCTCAAATTCTAACACATAAATTAAATAGATTAGATCAAATGTTGTTGTATTTAATTTATTTAATTTTGTATGGGTTTTTCAACCAACCCGGAAGGGTATTTAAAAATCATCGGGCCCCTTCTCCCCAATTTTTGCAATCTAAAATTTTGAATGTTTTGTGAGAAATTAATGTGAGTTTGCATAGGTGAGAGGGGTTTACATGCGTGTGAAAAATTACATACGAGTAAGGGTAAATTAATATATGAAATATTTCTATTTCTCATAGTTTTAAATGTGTGCGGGATAAATGTTTTCAAAGGTAAAATTCAAGAGTAAATGAAGGAGTATACAAGTTTCATAAAAATAGGGATTTCAAATTATTTCATTAGTCGGGTGAAATTACTTGTCCTCTACGAAAATCTCGAGGTTAATTTGTACTCTCATGCAATTCAAAATCTCCTTGCACCTGGTAAAAATTCTCTTACTATTTTTACGTTATTTTTAAAAAAATAAAATGCCCGTGTCCTTTAGACCCCCCTCTAATAGGGCTTGATTTAAAAAATATAAGTTTATAGTTTTATAACTATATTCTTTAAATAATAATTTATTGTAGAATAAAGGTCATTATAGTTTATATTATATAAACTATTCTAAAAAATTATATAGTTGTTTATATTTTATAATTTATAAACAGAATATGTCTGAAACTGTATAGAAGAAGAAATTCGAAATTTCATATTCTAGAAATACACAGGAAATTTTCATTGTGTTAAATTTGATGGTCATATGACTATCACGACAGACCAAAAATAAGGAAGAATGACGGTCATTTAGATGTCAAATTTAAGTTGGCCATCTAGGAAATTTTCACTGTGTTAAAATTGACGGTCAAATGACCATCCCAACAGACCAAAAATAAGGTAGAATGACAGTCATTTAGACGTCAAATTTAAGTGGCAGATCTTTATCTACATTAACACTTTTAGAAATTTGAAGTTGTGCATTCTTAGGGGTTTCATCTTCTCTTCTATATGGTTAGAATTTTTTTTATGATAAGTATGGGGTATAATGCAATGCCCTTTATAATGTGGGTCATTATTTGATTATGGGAAGTTAATTAGTATGTATTTTTATGACAAAATTAGTTATGGTCAAATAGTTTCTTTAGATCTATAAATTTAGATTTGGTTCTATTAATATTGTTATGATCAAATTAGTTATTTCTTTATAATACTTGATTTTTTAATGAAATAATACAAGTTTTTAATCATAAAATATGGGTATTGTCATTTTTCGATTAATATGTTTCTAACTCAGTGGTGCATTATATCATAATGGGGTATGCTTTTCAGATCAGGAAATTTGAAAGACAATAGTGTCCAATTATTTTTACCTCTGTAAATCCCAGATCCTAAATGGAGCCAATTATAATATTTGGAAGATTAGGGTCAAATCAAAACTTATGGCGAGGAAATTCTAAACGATTGTTGGGAGAGCTGAGATTTGCGCCCACGGTCGTCAAATGACTACAAAAATATGAATGCATTCTCATAGCACATAGGAGGCCCTTTTCATGATTCATTACAATGTGAATGATAAATATCTTCTACACATTGGTGATATCAAACATCCTAAAGATGTATGGATATAATTAGATTTCATGCATGAAGGTACACACTTATCTAAGATTATTGAACTTATTCTAGAATTGCTTACGAATCCTATGAAAGAAGATGAAAAGTAGTTAATTTCTTAACCAATATTAAAAATATCAAAGCACAATTAGATGGATGCAATTGTGACTTAATTGGTGAAAAATTAATCTACTTTATTGTTTAGTTGAATATACATGAAAGATTTAGGAATTTTATTTCTATCTTAAACTCTAAATATTAGAATGAGGATGAATTACCAGACTTAAATACTTTGAGTTATCTTATGATACAAGAAGAGAAAGTGACGATGAACTTGAATTTAAGGAGAATGCCTCTTAGGCACTTAGTACTCGAGAATTCAAAGTTCAAGCCTCGCAAGCCCTTCTCTGATTATAAGTTTAGATCTAAATCTTCATTTTTTGATAATCAAAGTGTTACTTCTGAACATTTGCATGTAAGCTTTAAAAAGGAAGAGTGTAAACCTATGAAACCTATCCATAAAAATCGAAACAAACTGTCTCATCTAAATATAATTTAAGGAAAAAGGATAGTTCTAATGATGCTCCTAAAACTATTACATTATATGTTGCTTTATACTCTTCCTCTAATTTTGAATGGATTCTAGATTCAGGTGCTTCAAATCATATGATTGGTATTTCCAATTCTTTATTTGATGTTACGAAAATCAATGAATGTGTGTATCTTGGTGATAACTCATCTTTAGAAGCAATAGAGAAAGGAAAAGTAAAATTTGTAAATGGTATTTTGAATAATGTTTTATTTGTTCCTAATCTTAAAAAGAATCTTTTGTGATGTTCACAATTAACTCATGTTGGTTTTTCTATTGAAAATTTTAAGGATACTTGGTACATCAACTATAACTAGACTAGATATTTCCTATGCAAAGTAAGAATTGCTTCAAGGTTTATGCAGGAAACGATATAGAGATCATTGAAATCTTGCAAAAATAATTATTAGAAATATTAAGGGAATAATCAATTATGGGTTGCATTATACTAAGGATGAAAATTCTAAGTTGCATGGATATTGTGATTCGATCATGCTAGTAATGTATTAGATAGAAAATATACTTATAGTTATGTGTTTAAATTTGGTGCAGTGCTATTGCTTGGTGCAAGTAAAAACCAACTAATTGTTTCTATCTTTCAACTAAAGATGAGTATAGAAGTTTAATGGAAGCTGCAAAAGAGGCTCTATGACTAAAGAGGTTGTTCGATGAGATAAAGATGAAGGGTTAAGGTAGTGTTCCTTTTTATGTGATAACCAAAGCACCATAGCTCTTGCACCTAATCCAAGATACAATATCGAGGACGAAGCACATTGAGATACATATAAACTTCATCCATGAGAAGGTGTTAAGTGGTGGGATAGATCCCAAGTTCATGTCAACTCAAGAATAGGTTTCTGACATCTTAAAAAAATCCACGAGTGCTGAAAAGTTTTGTCACTTTCGTGAAAAACTTGGATTATCAGAGTTTCCATTGAGGGGGAGTGTGCATAAAAATGTCACCTCCTAATGGAACTTGGTATTTGCAAAATGAAAAATGCATTGTAATAAAACCTTCAAGCATGTGTACAAATATCTTTAGGCATGTGTATACCTCGTTGACTTCTTTTTCAGAAAGAAGTGTAGAAAGACCTTAAAGGTGGTCTTTAGTAAACTCTTTAGTGCTATTGAGTTTATTGGTAAACATCTAGTGTAAGCATATTGTTAAGGAGGTCCTTGGTTATAAAGGCTCTTATATGATTGGTTTCATGTAACCTTGTACAAGAACTTGTGAGAACATGTAAAACTCACAAATCATACTTAGCCACTGATCATGGGATGATCTTTGGGATTCCAAATCCTTTTGTACCAAAAGGTAACTTGAGTATGATGAAGGTGTTATAATTCCTTCAACCTATATGCTCAATGAATAGAGTGAAATGAAAGTAAATTATGCGTTCCTTGATAGTATAAGTATGGTCTAATATATGTGTTTGGGCAAAAAAATTTTAGTGCTAGCATAAACATGAGGAATATGAAGTAGGCTAGAGTAGTCAAATAACATTACAAGCCAAAAATGTAAGCGTTAAATGATTCTATACTATATTTCTCATTACCAAAAACATAGTATTGGTCATAACCCAACTCACAAAGGAAATTGTATAATGTATCAAGTTGGAGGTATGTGTCTTCAACCTTCTTCATTAGGGACAACACTACATGGAAATCACTATTAACAATTGCATATGATGGAAATATAGTTTTCGATGTCCTACCAAAAATTCATAAACATACAACCGCAATAGTAGTTGATAGAGATTATACTATAATTGCAAAATTTCATTTAGCGCCATAGGAAAAACTCTCCTTCGTAGCAACATGGGTTGAAAAAGAACTTGGGATCTTGTTCAAGAAATTGGATCTCCATGAGGACCAATGAAATTTTCATCAGAGTTATGTTAGATATATTAATGAAGGAGGGTTTTCCATTAATAGGTTTCATATTATACGTGGAGAGAGAATGGTCAGCGACCAATAAGAAACATCAATCATGAACAAAAATATAGGGAAAGGAAACAACATTAACATCCTAATCATTTTCATCCATAGAAATCATGTAAAACCTCAAAATATATGAAAACCATTATACTTGTGAAAGAAAATCATTTAATGTTTTTGATTATGTGAAGTTATTTATCAGTTTCAAAGTATCAATTTACTTGACCATAAATATAATGTTGTTTGATTGTTCTATTTTCTTTGACTAGAAAATAAACGTTATTCTGAATAATACATAAAATAATAAACTAATGATATATACAATAGTAATATTTGATTATCTTAATGATAAATTATAACTTGGGTAAATATTTATAGACACTCAAATTTAGAAATTCACTCTTTGATACTACTAGTTTTGATAATGCACTCTTGCTAAGAAAATACAACCTTTACATTCCCATTAAGCACATTCTAATGTATCTTGTTTAGCTTGTTTATCATTGCACAATGATATGACATCAAATTATGAAAGTATAATGCAAAAATATATATACAAACATCAACCGATGAGTTCCAAATTTCAAGTTGTATATTTTTCTTCTTTGGTCAAGACTATATAGTCGATTAGGATAGTATATTCAGTCATGGCCAACTTATAAGGTCTAAGACTGACATGTCATCAAAATTTACTTTTAAATTCATATATTTTATTAGGTATTATATCTTTAATGGGTAGGCCTTTCTTTGATAAATCATCTATGAAACCCTATATAAGCAAGTAAACACTACCACATTTTCTAACATGAAAATATTGTGGCACTACATTGATATACTCACTTCCAACACTTGTAAAAGGCACCCAAGGCTTCCTAATCTCATAATAGCATACCTAATTTCATTATGACAACAATATCTACATGTTTTAAGCTTCTTACCAAGTCAAGACATCAATCTCTAACTTCTACAAACATTCAAACTCCCATTCCCAATTATCTTAGCAAGATCCAACTCAACTCAAGAATTGTCAAAGGTGGTTGTCAAATCTAGTTGCATTCATTTAGATATCACATGTTAAGTGGTTAACGATGTGTGATTTGAGGCCATTTCATATTTGTGCTAATGTCGGTAGTGCATGAGGGAGCCCACACCCCATATAATGTTTATTTTTCAAGTAATTCCCATCCATAGTTAGGATTGAAGATCACGATCATAATATTCATAAATCTTAGTAACATGAACAAAAATAGGGTTTTTCAATGATATATAGTTTCAAGAAATTGATTTTTTTAGAATTTACAAAGCCAAAAACCAAACAAGTCCAAGACCATACAATAAGGTCAAGACCATACAAACGGTCCTAAAAAGTTATATGTTTTTCCATTGGAAATGGCAAATAATTTTTCAATTACACTCTCTAAAATTAAGCATTATCATGTTTAGATCTCCTTGTTCCAAAATTGCATCCTCCCAGAACCTCCCAAAATCATTTGTAATCAACTAAGTGCACTCATTCCTTTATGTTTTCAAGTTTGTATCTTATTTAACATATCAGTTACAAGTATAAAAGCATTATTATAATTTTGGTAATTAATGTTGGAAGTTAATTAATTAGAATAATCACTTGTTGTTAACCCTTACATCCTTTAGTGTATTAATTCACTAAAATCAATTAGGTTTCATGTTAAATCTAATTAGGGTGTAAACATTTTGGTGAACCCGAAACATGATTTGAACCTAACCATCTACTCTAGTTACCATAGGGTTTCTCTTTCTTCATAAGTATATGTTGTTATTTATTCTCGTTCTATCATATTATTTCAAATTACACATGTTTTCTTTCTATGCCCTTTTGGCGTAGTGCTCGGTTTACTAATTAGCTCATTGAACATATTGAGCTTTATCCTCCTACTCGTAAGCCTCATAGACTTATGGATTCTTCCCATTGCATATTGATATCAATCCATTCCGTGTTTGATCATGCCCTTGAGGTCCCATTGCATGACATAGAAACCAATAATGACCATTCTTATGATTACAACCATGAGATGATACTATTGTCGATCATGAAAAAATGGAACTAGTATCTAATTTTGATCTATAAAAGACAATAGACCCCATATTGTTTTTATTGTTTGTAACACAATCAATTAAAATGTCATCTTTCATGATTTGAAATGAATCTAAAACTATTTTAAATCTGAATTTTAAATGTTTATGAATTAATCTGAACTGAATTTATGATCAACAAAATCAACTTATTCAACAATTCGATCAAAACCATTTAGAATTATTTTTACCAATTTCCCATAAATGCCATTAATTGATTTAATATATGCTTAATCGAATTAAAATCGATTGATTAAATGTGGAAAATAGATCGAAATCAGATGCAAAATCAAAAAAATGGACAACACTAGAAATGTTTACGGAGTTTAGCAAATGCCTACATCTCCGAGTTCATTTTGAATTGATCCATTAAAATATGTCAAAATTACAAGTACAATAAAACTTGTAATAAAAAAATATGGATCTAAAACCTACAAATTAATGCCCTCATACCTTCATAAGACTTTGGCAATGCTCAGTGTTCATCCTCCACTTTCTCGAAGCATTTGAAAAAATCTTCCCTTTGTTCTCTTTCAAAAAAAAATTCACACCTTAAAATGAAATCAAAAGAAATATAAAATGGGAAAATGGATGCACCATGAAAATATTGTAATTATGGACAACTTTCCAATTTACGCCAAGAACCAAAAAAATCCCCCAAATTGCTCTAAAATTGCCCTATTACAAGAAAATACATAGTCTAAGTAATGACCTCATACAAAATGCAACTCACATATATATAGGTTTGAGAAAGTGTTATGGATAACCAACCAATAATATATTTTAGTAAAGGTGAGGTTGGGGGTTTGAACCACCCCAACCTCCCACTACCCATGCTTTTCTTTGTTGGGATGTAATATCCCACATTTATGGGAGAAGGTTTATTATAAGCCTTTAAAAAGGATTAAGCCGCCTTGTATTCCCATGGCTTGGGCCACACATGACCTTTTTCCATGTGTCGGGACTTGGTTAAAGTCGGTGGTTATTGATTGTGCTTGCTTGTGTTTCGGTAGACAATCGGGCCTATAAATTGAGTTGGCTAAGGTTGGAATGTCAACTATCCAACTCAACATTAGAATGTGAAGTGCCCAAGTTGGTATATATACACCAAGACTACTTGGTTTGGCATGGAGAGTTGGTATGTTTAGGTGGTAAGTTGTTATATGCTTGCTTGGTCGGTGGACTATTGGCTCATTTGGTGAGTTGAGTAGCACTAAGGTTGAGAGCTATGTGAAATACATGGAGAGTTGGTTAAGATGTCTCGTGAGTGGCTCAATGTAAGCGGTCGAGTTAGCACCAAAACTTGGCAGGTCAATGCATGGTAAAAAATTACATGGTAATTGGTTTAAAAATATAAAGCTTTAATCCCACATGTATGGTGTGGGGAAACGCAGAGGCATTTATATGGAAAATATTGATAATTGTAACATGAAGATATGGAGAAAAAGACACCCCTTTGCAAAAAGAGTGTGTCCAACTTGGATGAGGGCCCCCAACCAAAAAATAATGGGGCTCAACTGTTCAAACTTAGTGTCAAAGACCGGAGGAAAAAACCAAAAACACCCTTTTAACTATTTTTTTGATTATTATGCACTACCACATGTCATGATTGCTGCCCCTATTTTTTCTCTTCCAAATAGGAACTTATGTAGATGGTGTCTTGCTCAAATGAAGTCTACGTTATGTGTTCAAATAGGTGACAAAAAAATCTCAAAGTCCTCTACAAGAATGTAATGATTTTGGGAGTCTAAGGAAATTCTATCAACTAAATTGACCTCCATATCACACATCCCCACCGAAACTACCAATCATCTTCATGTATATCACAAACACACATAATCCATAGAAATAACATTGTAGGAAAACATTTACTAGAAATTATTGAAAACAATATATGCAAATTGATTAGTTTTAAAATGAACAATCTACATGCCAATAAGAGGCTAGAGTTTGGTGATTCCTTGTGAATTTGCCAACATCTACAAATAACATAGATCATTTTGAAAATATAAACAAATACCAATAATAGGCAAATTTCTAATTGAATCCCTTTATAACTTTCAAATCACGAAGGATGTGACTACCATCAAAAAATTGATCAACTTAAAAATAGACAATCAAACACCAAAAGAGGCAACTATCAAATTGATTCCCTATGACATGGCCAATCTATACAAATAAAATCTCACCCAAAATAGATTAGTAATAAATAGACACCAAAATTCCAACAACTAAGCTAATGTCCACTGACCTTGTGAAACCGCCACATCACTACAACTACCCAAAATATGGGTCTTAAAATGCATCCAACATATACATGCCAAAAATAGATGCATTCCCAAAACAATAGTTACTCTGAAATGCAAGTATGGAAAACTGAACATTGCCAATGTGCCCAACAACCTACGTAAACTATTGTCAAAAATATCCAAAGCTGAAAATATGAGTTTAATTCCTTTTACCCAAATTGTATCAAGAACTCAAAATGCTAAACAAGAGATTCAAATGGAGTATTTTCAAATTTTCAAATATAAGAAGATAACTGAGCATGATGAACCTATCTCTTAGTTCCTCTCATGAATCTGATAACTCTAAAATTCATTTTCCTTATAAATGCTTTATAAATTTTAGTTTAATTCCTTTACCAAAATCAACAAGAATACTAAAAGAAAAGGTAACAAAATGAATTAAAAACATGTTACTCATCAGTATTAACAATGTTATATAAATATATCAATTAAAAAAATGGTTTTTCATTTTCCATATCAAAATAAAATGGACTCATTTATGGACAATCTATGGATAGATCCAAGGTTGTTTTATTTTTTATTGGTGGATTAACAAATTCTTTTTATTTTACATTATAAACCAAATTCTTCTTACCATTTCTTGGATGACGTGTTAGATGAAGTTTCCAACATCTTTCAACCTTGTGTCCACTCATACAACAATGAGTGCAATAATTCCTCTTCTTAGGAGAGGAAAATTGTTTTCCATTTCTCACCTTTGAATGATGAGATTGGTCTTTAGCATTGAGCTCATCAAGAAACCACTTCTGCAAGAAATAAATTCTCTTCCAAAAAGGCAACAAAATGATTACTTAACCCACAAAACATGCACGGAAAAGCATACATCATTTTCGAATATCAAATCCATATTGTTTAAATTAAAAGAGTGGATCATCATAAGTTTTACAATTTCCCTTATGCTTATGATTATGATTTGTGTAAGAATGAGGAGGTGGAATATCATTACCTCTTCTCTGAAATTTCTTACCTAACCCTTCATCAATATGTGACGATGAATCAACAATTTCCTACAAAGAGTCTTCCTACAATACTATTAGGGCAATCACTTGGCTGTCAGAAGCTTGTTTCCTTCAATGTTCTTAGATTAGTGTCTAATTTCCATTCCCACACTATAATAACCCAAACCTAAAAATGAGGGAGATCCTCTGCCTGTATTGGGTTAGAAATACCTTGATCATTCTTACCAAGGTCTCTTCCATCAAATCCCATTTTAAGCAATAATTTAGATCCAATGCCCTTAGTATGTTTTTCAAATTCACCAAAAGCATTACTGAATCTAAATCTAAATGGGAGGAATAACAACATAGTGAAAAATTATAGTGCATTCATTTGTCATAGTTTTTACATCTGAAGTGGAAGGAAAATCCTTCTTCTATTCACCGCATTCTTGCAATCGACCAAGAGATCATCCTTAGATTCTAACGCTGATTTCAAATGTTCAATCCCGAATCTATCTATTAATGCTTTCAAGATCTTCTAACCTCTCTCTTTTCAAGGATTTACCCATGGCTACTTACAAACAACTTGTACTTCACAAATAATACACACTGAAAATGGAAGATTAAGCCAACAATGTGTATAAATCTGCGAGTTTGAAAACCAAAATGATATTAAATGCAAACCAAAACCAAACCAATGAATTCAACTAGCTCTGATACCAAAAATTGATATGTAAATGACAATAGGCCTCTATTGTTTTTCTTGTTTAGAACATGATCAATTAACTTATTAGCTTTCGTGATTTGAAATGAATCTAAAAATTATTTAAATATGAATTTTAAATGTTTATAAACTAATCCAGAATTGAATTTGTGATCAACAAAATCAAATTATTCTATAGTTTGATCAAAACCATTATGACTTCACTTTTACCGATTTCCCATAAATGTTGTTAAATGATGTAATATATGCTTATCTAAATTAAAATCTGATTGATTAAATGTGAAAACATATTAGAAATAAGAATACAAAATCGTGAAATAGACGACACGACTAATTGTTTACGGAGTTCGTAAAATGCCTACGCCTCCGGGTTCATTTCAAACCGATCCATTAAAATCTGTAAAAATTACAAGTACAATCAAACTTACAATAAACAAATATGGATCCAAAACCTACAAATTTGTGCCCTCAGAACTTTGAAAGACTCTGGCGATGCTCAATGTTCATCCTCCACTTTCCGAAGCACTTGCAGAATCTCTTCCCTTCATTCTTTATCAACAAGTGACTTTCACACCTTAAAATGACATCAAAAGAACTCCAAAATGGGAAAATGATAGATGTACCAAGAGCATCTCAAAATTATAAACAACTTTCCAGTTTACACCGAGATCCAAACTGCCCTAAATTGTTCTAAAATTCACTTTTCTAAAACTAGCCTATTATAAAAATACCTATTCTAAACAATAAATTTGTACAAAATGCAACTTGCATATATATAGGGTTGAGAAAGTGTTATGGTTTAATGACAAAACATATATTTTAGTAAAGGTGAGATTGGGGGTTTGAATTGCCCCAACCACCCACCACTCACAATTTTCTTTGTAAGAATGTAATAGCCCACATTTGCAAGAGAAGGTTTATTATAAGCCTCTAAAAAGGCTTAAACCACCTTGTATTCCCATGGATTGGGCCACTCATGCACATTTTTTTACCATGTTGGGAATCGATTGGATTTGGTGGCTATTGACTATGCTTGCTCAGTTGGTAGATCAGTAAAGCGAGATATATTATTGTTCTAAGGAGAAGACACATAAAGAATACGTGCGCAGGAACAAGGCACATTTAAAGGCACAAAATAATAGGAAAGGAAACACGTGCCAGAGAAGTTGGCTTAGGACTTAGTTGTTTTTATGGATAAAGGATATATTTGGAGATAGCATGTAGAGCACACATCAAGATGGAGACTTGCGTGACACACAAATGGTATTTTGGGAATGAGTAATGATAAGCACCATGCATGGTTGTAGTTAATAATAGGATTACTTCTTCCAGTTAACTATAAGTAAGATAAAGGATATCTGGAGATTATTAGCACACATCAAGATGGAGACTTTGACACACAAATGGTATTTTGCGAATGCATATAAGCACCATGCATGGTCAGTAGTAAAAAGGATTACGCATGGTTAACTATAAGACTTCTAGCATAGCGGACCTATTTTGACATGGTGCATAGGACCTATTTTGAGATGTGCATAGGTGGTGAAGGGAAAGTGCCCACCCCTATAAATATGTATTGAACTATGTAGTTTAGAGAGATGAAGTTATTGTAAAGTTATACTGTTGAATTTTTTACGCACACGACTCATGGTGATACTTTATAATGTAATAAGCTTATGTGTTTTACAATGTTTAATGTAATGGATAATATTATGGTGTTAGACTTAACTGAAACTGGTTCATGTATGGTTAATCTTATTACAATTATTGTTTAATTCATGATTCTCTAAGATCTAGATCTGGATTATGCATTGTGGAATGTTTATGTTTATTTATGGATCTAAATATGTCTTATCTTCATCACACTAACATCCTATAAAAACAACTCTAAAGGGGGCCCGATACCTTTTCTCACTTCAGATGAGTTCTCGGCTCAAAGTTGGGTGATGTGCTAGCGCACCTAGGTTATTCATAGTAGATTCTAGGTTGCATCATTGGTTCCGTTGTTAGGACCTATTTTTCAGTTGTTTTCAAGATGTTTTTCAATGAAGACATACCAATTGACTTTAGCAAGTGTTGAGGAGTGGATAATAGATCTGGAAGAAGAGTACACTTGGAGGTTCAACACTAGATCTGAGTTTGATGCATGCGCATGGGTGGAGTAGAATTTGTATGACTATTTATATGAGAGATTCTTTGCTATCTTTTCGATAGAGTTGTACAAGTGGTTGGTTACTTATGTATCTAAAAGGAATTGGAGGTATCACACACTTGTCTGGATGCAGGAAGAATTTCAGGCCCTCTATGATGCTGATCTAATTTGGACGCACGTTGTGGATACTTAGTTCTATGGTGTTTTGAATAGCTATATTTTAAATTACTCAATTTCCACTTATTCTTGCCCAAAGGTAGCTGAGTTATAGTTTTTACGTTATCCGAGGGGAAATTATTTGCAAGGCATTCTACCAGTAAACAAAATTTTTATAAGAACCCTAAACATGGAATAAAATATGATGGCTAGCTAAATCCTACCATGCGCGAGAAAAAGGAGTAGGTTTAGTTAAGGATGGTGGACCTAGTGGCAGAGAGGAAAAGAGAAGAAAGGTGGCTTGAGTAAAATGAGGCATGTGAGAGGGAGATAGAGAAGCAATGTGATATTTTAGAGTGGATGACATTAAGGAGAGAGATGCTTCGTGAAGGATTTGGAGCTCATGTAGAAGGCGTGGGCAGCATCCGGAATTAATTCATTTGGGAAAGCATGACAAGGAACCCTCCTTAGCCTTACATGGGAGTGTGCTAGGAAAGACGACATGGGCCACGGGTGTGCATCTAAATCTACCTGAAAACCTAACCCTTACGCTTGGTTTTATAGTATCTAGTATAACTAGTAGTCAACAAGTTAGTTTGGGGAGTAGTAGAAAATGAGTCAATCATGTAGAAAGTTCATTTATGGCTGGGAAAATTTCTTCTTTTTTATTTAGAGGTGCCCTTTTGGGTTCATCATCAACATAGAACTCAAATGTGCAAAAGTTTGGACTCACTTCTAGGAGTAGTACCACTTCATATACTGTAGGAGTTTAGTTTAGTACCATTATAGGGAATCAAGGTAGTACATCCACTAGTCCACTTTTGGTTACAGGTGGAGGATCAAGGGGCATAGGTGGCTCTAGTTATGGTGGATCTAGTGGGTTTGGAGGTAGAGGTAACACAAGAGGTTCTAGCTCAGGTGGGCAGAGTCCTCATAAACCCCAAAATATTTACATGGAGATGTCTCTTTGTCTTCCTGAGTATAAGGGATTAAAAGATGCTACTAAACACATGCACATGTGTGTTGTGGCACGTAAAAGGGATCATAACTTCTAATTGTAAGGAAAGTCGGGTTTTTACTACTACGTCGCAAGGGCGTGCTCATAGTTGGTACAAGAATTTTGACACGATCAAAATTGCATAGATTATGCAACATTATGACAAGCTTTCCTTAAGGAGCTTCATAGCCCCGATTTTGAGTAGAAGAGTGTAAGTGCGCTTAAGGATATTAAGTAGGGAACTACCAAGAGTGTTCGAGAATATGATGCCCATTTTAAAACAATTTTTCTAAACTTTCATATGATATCCATAAAAGCCAACATGCACAGTGGTTTGTTGGAGGTTTGATCACACCATTTAGGAGGGAATTGTCACATAAGACATATATAGACCTATGCAAAGCACTTGAAGCAGCATTACACGTTGAGGAAGTCAGAAGTATAGACACTAGAGTGAGCCCATTCCTGGAAGCACAAATTATAGCTATGGCAAATTAGTTGGAGAAACTATCAGAAAATTCAACACATGAGACGCGCACTAGGATTTGGTGTACAAATTGTGAAGTGGAAGGGCACACTAAGGTAGGTCAGTATGTTCATTATTGCTAGACTATGAGATATGTCATTTAGACCATGATGTAAGCCACTTCCCATTATTACAATGCGTGATAAGGAAGAATGTATCTTGTTATTGTAATATTTTCTAGTCCACAACTCACAATATAGAAGACTACAAGTTGATTGGTCAGATCCATGATGCCATAGATATTGGGGTGCAACAAACAGGGGTATCAAATAATGCTAAAAGTAAAAATGAGCACCATGATCATGATCACAACCAAGGGCACTATGATCGGAATGAAGGGCACTTTGAAGGAAGTCATGGCAGAGGTCGAGGATACCGTGGTGGATTCGGGGGCCGAGGCCATGGTGGTGGACAAGGTGAGTTTCCTTCACAGTAATGTGTTTTACATGCGGATCTCCTAACCACTACAAGTGTGAATGTCCTCATAATATTACTTGTTATTTTTGTGGGAATAATCATAACTACAAGGAATGCCTAGAATTATATGAGTAGCTTAGCAAGTAACATAAACAAGAGAACAAGGGTGCAGGATGGTTAGAATATAATGTGCCATAGAGAATCAATGGATGCCAAAGTTGGCACTGGAACCTGAGGTCATACCTGTGAAGATTACTACATGCACTGAAGCTGCGCATGTTAGAGAGACATTACCACATAAGCCTACCATCACTAAGGAGGAAGTTTTACATGCAAGATACCCAGATCTTAAAAATTAGAAGAAGGTTTATCAAGAGACCATGGATGTACTAAAAATCTATAGGGTGAAATACAATGTTTAAAGGAACAATCAAGAAAGTTGGAACAAAAGAAGGGCAGAGACGGTCCATTCAGATATTGATGACTTGAAAGAGGTATGCAAGATGTTGTGCTCAGAAAATATCATTCCATTACTAAGGAATTGGCTAAAGGGGAACACTCCATGTGTAAGTATTGAGAATGGACGACAGATTCTGCATGCTAATATTCCCCCTCATAGCTTGGATTATGACAAGGAGATTATTCTGAGTGTTGTTGTGGATGGATGGATTTTGAGAAATATATTGATTGACACAGGAGCATAAGTGAATGTGCTTACTTTAGATGTATGGGTACTTGTACGATGGAAAAGTGACAAGTGAGCGTGGGAATATACCAAGTTACTCTTCCTCACACAACCTCCCGAGGTCATGCCAAGATAGGCTGGTGGAGATGGAATACGCGTGGGATGCGAGATAAACTAGTTAGGAAATCTTATGTCTTTGACGTGCACTAGTGGAATATGTGAATCTAAGGCAAATAAGGCCCTCCTAACCTGAATTGGTGTGACAGATCGATCGGCGAGGATGATCTCGAAGGCTCCAATCAATATCGAGCTCTAGCGTGATTGATCTATGGATTGTGGGATACGTGGAAAATGACTCGGATTGTTTTGTGTATGTCTCCAGATAGGGTCATGAAAATGGATGATGGGTATAGTGTACTCTACGGTCGATTCTCTAGTCTAGTCCAAAAATCTTTAGCTTCATTAGCTGCTATGTCTAACAAGGATAACTGTGTGATGATGATAGGTGGAAGTGGAGTGGATCTAAATACTAATGTGTGTAAGCGGCGTCAACGTCGATTTACCTATAGACTCATTGGGTTGTGGGATCGTGGATCAAAACCATAAGTTCATGGTTGCTGCGGACCTCCTATGGTTATATGCGTAATCAATCCCTAATCCCTAGTATCTAATAGTCGTATGCCTTTTCGGCCTCTATGTTCGTAATTAATAGTTGTGCAATCTTTTGGAGTAGTATCTTACAGCGCTCTAGCAATCTGAATTCTTAAGTCGGTGTCTATGTCAATGAGAACATTTCCTACATCGACTATGGGACCAAAGGGTCACAACCAAACGTTTGCTCTCTTTCAAGCCCTTCTACAGTCATGCGGATATTTTTCTAGGGTAATTTGTAGTTTGGCTGGTTTGACCAAAATGTGTGTGCTTGGTCATCTTCTATGTTTAACCCTCTTAACTGTGAGCTGATCTGTTGTAAGTCTACTGTTGTTCAAAAGATTTGGATCCTAAGATTTTGATCTATATCGATTATTGTTGTAACTCAGATTGGGTTGAGGTATGATTGGCTCAAATATGTACTCTCTAGGCTCCTAGGTCCCGTGATTGTCATGCAAAAGGAAATGATATAAAGCTAACTGATGACAAACTAAATTAGCTACGTAAGATACATCTATGTATATTCCTAAATTTGATATTTATTGATAAACTATTGAGCATAATTTAAAGAGAAATTATTTAATATATCTAGAAATTGACAACTAAGCTAATAATGAAATAAAAAAAAACAAAGCAGCCGAGTATAGCTACTTGCATGTGCAGCTATAAATCTATTCTAAATAACCAGATAACTGATCTAATCTATTCGAAAGACCCTCGATCCTACCTCAGAAGTGAGGAATGAATCATAGTTTATAAGAAACTATCAATCCCCACAGCTTCCCTGGTAATATCGAAAGTGAAATCAACTGAAATGAAATGATTAACTACTCTATTTGATATGTTTTAACTAGAACTTTGAAAGCTTGAACCTAGATTCTACAGAAAAGTGGCAAATCCAGTTATGTATGGCTTTGTCCCCTCAATGTGATCTCCTTATTCCTTCATGCTCACGTGGATCGAGAAAAGCATGTAATACTAACGTCAGTAAGTAGATATTTGGAACAATGGTAGTTTAGGATAAAGATTGAATATAATGAAAGTAGGAGAGGGATAGCACAAGAGTACAGAGCTTGGCTTATGCAATTCCTAGCAGGATTTATTACGAGTCGTGTAACATAAAACGCCCGTAACATGAAACTATCTTATTTGATTTAACAAAACCTGCAACTTTAATGGCTTCTTATTGAAAATCAAACTATCCTACTCCAACCGATTGGATGAAATAATAATAGCACTTGTACAAGGAGAATATGTGGCTTTCGATAACTAAACAATACTAACCATGCATACAACAAATGAAACTATGAATCCTAAGCAAAATTGAAAGGCTAAGCTATTGAAATGAGAAATTGAAGAAAATTTGAGGGCCATTTGCTTGAGCAAAAGCCAGCTATTTATAGAATCCCATTTACCCAAAGGTGAAAACCAATTTGATCTCTTAAACCATAAAAATGCCAAAACACTATTCCAAGGAACCGTAATCATAAATACAAGAAAAGGCATTGAAAAAAAAGCTGGTAAATGTTGAATTTTATGTGAGTCACGATAAAAGAATGTTCGGGAAAATGCGTTTAGGACCGCTTGCCCTAGCAGGCGGTGGTTACAGGATCGCCGCCAGGCAGGCGGTAGTTTCAGAATCAAGACCAAAACACAAAGAAAAGAGGGGAGAAGAAAAAGCAAAGCATGCAAGGGCTAAGTGGGGCATGCGGGATGTTAACGCATACTTGGAGAGCTTTTCTGGATCCCGAACACCTTGCGAGGAGACATATATCATTGGGGCACGTGTTACATTGTTCGGTGGTGCAAAGACCTACAATTTTGGGTACGTACATATTGCCCCCTTAGATAAGTGTTTTAGCCATGAAGAGGCGTAAAACGGTGGGTCCGAGTATGGCAGTCCCGAAATGGGAAGTTATAAGCTATACCTGACACATCTCGTGTGTCGAAATGATGCCATCCAAAATTCCCGCCACCTATAAAATGAAAAGAGGACTCAAGTGCAGATAGACAAAATAGATCGAAGAATAAATACTAAAATATTATGAAATGAGGATGTATCATTTGTGTGGGGATAAGAACTTACCTCCGTTGGCACTCCAAACCTATGAAAAGGGGCATTCAAAACAAGTCATGATGCTATATATGTAAAAGTGGGTGCATTTTCCTATTCATTTGCACATGTTGATTTGGTTGATTTTGAGCTCTGGGACCCACATTGATGATTTCTCATGAGAATATAGTCAAAACATTCGGGATGAGATCATGATCATGCCTCCATGAGTGGAACACCGACCCGCGAGATCACATGTTAGTTTTTCTTGATTTACCTTTTTTCCCTAAAATATTAAAATGGTGAAATCTTTGTCATGGGGGGTTATTTTTGAAAATGTCAGTTTTAATAGGTCTATCTAGGGAGGCGCCTACTGGGTAGGCTTTGTTTGAGTCAAAATGGTCTTTATTTTGATTTTTTTAGTCGTTTTAGGGCATATGACCCGCATGGTTTTCGGGACATGACCGCCGCCTTTAAGGTGGAAATTACCAAATCCGCCGCCCTACTCAGGGTGGCGGTCCTACACAGAATGTAAAAACAACACTCATTTGAATTCATTTTTATATTTTTAGCATCCTTACCTATTTTCATGATTTTTCTAATGTCATTTGGATACTAACTTACTCTGTTTTGTGTGTTTTTGGGTGTATGCAGGTGAAGGAGGAGTATATTGATGGAGTCAAGAGAGAGAGAGAGTGTGTGATTGTCTTCCAAAGAGTATTGGATGCCCTTTCTCAAGATGAGCAGGACACTCTTCAGAGGGCTGGTATACTACGCATATCACGGGTCCCGCATGTTGCACCGTCTAGTCACATACTTTGTGATTTATTTTCATATTGGGATGCCGATCGGAACACTTTTCGATTACTAGGGGTCCAGGTGAGTGGACCATTACTTTGGAGGACATTTACCATATCCTAGGGGTCCAATTATTGGGAGACGACTCACTCTTGAGACAGCAGGGTCACAGGGCTCAGACAACATAGTGGGCCTCATATATGGGAGATGTAGTTATCTCCACTGGTTCGAAGAAGGGGGTGAGGGTCCAATCTATTCCTAGCCTGCCTATCCCCTTGATTCGTCAGGCCATTATGGGGATCCTTGCCTCGAGATTGATCGAGGATAAGGGAGGAGACACTTTACTGTATTGTTGGTCCCCCATCATTGCACAGATTGAGGGACATGGCCGGATTTATGCCTGGGGAGCTGACATTCTTGGGACCACCTATCATGATTTGTACTGGGTGGTCCATTTATAGGGCGGTCATTTAGCCATCTCAACCCTGGTTATGAGTTGGGTCTACAAGCATTTCATCCCTTATGGGAGAGGTGTAGAGGTGGCAGATCTCGGAGCTGTGAGGGAAGCCAGATGGATAGACATGTTGGTGCTCAGAGCACCTCACCAGCCAGTCACCTCCTTGACCACTGATGACATGGAGGCCACACCTTATTAGGCCATGGCAGGTTTATGGGGTGAGGAGGCTCTTACTTTGATTTCTTGCTCCACCATAGGGCAGCTTGTGGATAGGATGGGGAGGGTGGAGATACATCCATTTGGTCGAGTGCCTCAGCAGTTTTGCCTGCCTTATGTGGGTATGCTTCCCAGTGGTGCCGGTGATCTGATTAGTTTGAGAGGCCAGGGGAGGTCCTAGAGGCTGGGGTTGGATAGTTGTTACTCCTGGTGTCCCCATTGTAACTAGGTGGGTAGTACGAGCTCGAGGGAGAGCCGGTGCTCCTCAGGCACCCTTACTTCAGATTGCTGCCGGTCCCGCCCACAGCAGCGACAACCCCATTGATATAGACTCTAAGTCTGAGGAGTTCATAGGGGGGAGACATAGAGGAGGAGACTGAGGTTGAGGTTAGTGAGTTGGGTGGAGAGGAGGACAACAATCCTGAGTGGCATGACACTCAAGATATCTTACAGGCGGAGAGGGCGGAGCAGAGTGTGGAGAGGGTGACTCTGGTTTCAAAGGAGCCACTCTCTCAGGGCTTGGGTGGAGAGGATGAGTCCGTAGTAGAATGTTATGTGGCCCCAAGCATAGGAGGAGTGCACCAGTCAGTGGTGGCATCTGTGGTAGGTGCCGACCCTAGAGATCCATCCTGGAGGCCCGAAGATCCGAGTGAGTTATCATCCTTCTTTTTAATGTTTGTTTCTAGTTAGGATTGCCTTAGTTGCTATCTCTCCTTTTGTTTACATTTGTTTTTATCTCTTGATTATTTCTAATTGGCTTTTCTCCTTTGCTTGCAGAGACTGCTGATGAGTGGCAAGACTCGATTTGTCGGGTATGCACCCGATACCCTAATGATCTCTATGGAGAAGACCCGTGCAAAGTCAAAGTTCGTGGATGCGGGGGGAGCCTTCAAAGAGCCGAGGAGGTATACCGATGTTTTTTCCCCTATCTGGCATGTGGCCAGGATGGTGACTTCCCTCTGTACCGAGCTGGTAGGGTACAAGACAACAGAGCACCTGATGAGGAGTCACTCTCATGGCGAGGCCGTAGCTACTCCTTAGGACCGTGAGCCCTCCGTGCACTCAGAGCGCGGCGTAGCGAGTCCTAGACATGGGTGTGCACCCTCAGAGGGATCTCATAGGGGTTGAGAAGCCGTTTGGCTCTCTTAGACTGTTTGTATGATGTATTTGTATTTCTCGGGCTCTTTGAGCGTTTTGACCATGCTTAGCGCATGATGGCATTGTACAGGAATTTTGACTATATTTATATATTCCTTTTTGGATCAGACTCTTGGCATCAATGTTCTTGCTTTCGTATGTAAATTATAATGTTGTTTTTATATGCTTCTTAGAATGTATGCAATGGAGAACAAATGATACAAATGTTTTCTTTCCTTTTGTATTTTGTGATGCTGATATATGATAATGTAGACACAATGTGATTTTGAACTTTAGTTTCTATAAGCAATTTTTGGTACTTCATATTTGTTTTGAAAAAATGTGATGATAAACCGGTATGATGAGTAGATAAACTTGTCCACATAACTAGTAAGATGTGAGGGCTCATCACCGAGAGCTAGAAAGGGCACAAGTTATGAAATGTGTTGAAATGGTAGTGATGAGAGATAGACAAAGTTTTGGTGGAACCAAATTAGGACGCTACAAACCTACTCTACTCAAGTGACCCCATAGTTTAGAATGCTACTTGCTTTGTGGTTTATCTAGACTTAGATCCGTAGATGGCCACATGGTAGACAAAATCTGGTTTTCGGGGTTTTGAACTCTCTTGGAATTTTAGACATCTGATTCATTTGTTTTTGACTCAAGATTTCAAAGGTTCATTTGAATTGTTTGTTGACTACCTTCAACATTTATTGTCAAGAGGACCCCCCATACCTTGTCCCATGCTACTAGTCAGAAGCGTGGGCTTATCACCATGGACAAGGTATAGGTGAGTAAGGGCATTCCCATCCTTTCCCAACCCTACGTCACTAGTAAGAGATGCAAGCTCATCACCGAAGGTTGGTAGGCAAGGAAATGTGTAAAAATAATTTTTTTGTTTGATCTATATTTGACTTGTTTGTTTGAGTTAAATATTTAGTATGTTCTTACTTACATATATATATGTATATATATATATATACGGGATAGATATGACATATATGAAGCTTATAGAATAGACCATATACATATAGATATATATCCTAGGAAGAAACCAAAGTGAGAACAAGCATATATAGATATCTATATGTATATATATACCATTAAGACTTTATATCATATCTAGCTTTATTTGATGAAATTATTCGAAATGGGTTAAGCATCTTGGTATTTACCATTAAGACTTTGTCATATCTAGCTTTATTTGATGAAATTATTCGAGAAATGGGTGACTATGAGAGTGAAGAAGTATGATTTGAAATCTAATGTCAATACCATTAGAAGTTTGTAATGAATTGATTTGAGAATAAGTTCCTTGATCACAAAATTTGTACAAAACAAGTGGACAAAATGAACCTAGCTACATGAAGATGTAATGTAGATATAATTATACGAGATAGTGCTGGTCACTTATGCATAAAATCATTTAAAATGTAGGAATTGATAGTTTCACCAAATTCCTCACCTTCTAGTGTACATAAAAGATATTCACCATTTCCATTGTCCTTTGTGACTCGGTATGGTCCCAACCATTTAGGCCAAAAATTCCTTCCTTCGCCGGTATTTTTATCGATCGGTGCATGTCTAGTCTTAGAACTAGATCACCTTCATATATATCTCGTTCATAGACCTTCTTGTTATACTTCCGGCACATCCGGTCAACATAGACTCTATGCCACTATTCAACATCTAACCTGGCCTCATCTAGGCTTTCTAGTTGGGAGAGACATGCTTCTCTATAAGCGTCTTCATCCAGAATCCCTTGTAATGAGATGCGGAGACTAGGTATTTCAACCTCAAGTGGGAGAACTACTTCCGCTCCGAATACCAACAAGAAAGGAGTTGCTCCTGTTGGTGTTTTTATTGAGGTTCGGTGGGCCCACAAGGCCGGGTATAACTTTAAATGCCAATATTTTTGTTTTCTTTCACCGTTTTAAGGAGAATGGCTTTTAATGTTTTATTTGTTGCTTCAGCTTGTCCATTAGCTTGAGGGTAATACAGGGAGGCTGTATGATGATTTATCTTAAATTTATTGCATAGTTCATGAACCTCGTCATTCTTAAAAGAAGTCCCATTATCTGTGATAATGATTTGTGGGACACCGTACCTGTAAATGATCTAGTTCAAAATGAACTTGGCGGTCATGAAACACAGTACGGTGGTGAGAGGCATAGCCTCTACCCATTTGGTAAAATACTCGGTGGCTGTGATTATGAAGTTATGGCCGTCTGTAGATGAGGGAGAGAATTTCTCTATCAAATCTAGGCCCCACGTAGAAAAGGGCCATGGAGTAGTGATTGGTTGTAGGGTTTGTGCCGACATGTGAATCTTGTGGGAGAATTCTTAGCATTTATGACACCTACGTACAAATTCTACTGTGTCGTGTTCTAGAGTGGGCCAGAAATAGCCCATCCAATGTATTTTACGAGTGGTAGCATGACCACCAAAGTGGCCTCCACATAATCCTTTGTGACATTCATGGAGGATCTTCTTGGATTCTTCTGTGTCAACACACCTAAGAAGCATTCCATCGAAAGCATTACGATAGAGTACTTGTTCTATAATAATGTATTTAGCTATGATAATGCACAACCTCCTTATTTTTTGTGGCGTAGCACCTTCTAGATATGTATGGTCCATGATATAATTAATAATATCAGTATACCAAGGACATTTTGAGATTGGAGGTCTGGTTTCAATGTAATATATGCATTCATCGGGAAAGTCTAGATCTACTAGATCACCTCTGTCTAATGGGTTATCAGCTAACCAATCCATAATAATTTGTCCCTAAATATACTTCTGATTTACAAATGTTGATTCGAATTCACCCATTAAGGTTATAAAGCATCCAACCTTTTTAGACAAGGACCCTTGTGTGAGGAAGGTTCGTAAATGGTCTGTTTTTACAATGACCCTTGTTTCTTGGTTTAGCATATAATGTCTTAAGCGTTTGGTTGTAAAGACTATGGTGAGGCATTCTCACTCTACTTGCATATAACGTGTCTCATAATTGAGTAATGTTCGGCTAATAAAATAGATCACACATTCTCTTTTATCATCATCTTCTTGAGCTAGCATGCAGGCTAGTGAGACATTGGTAGCTCATGAATGTAAGATTAAAGGGTGGTCTGGCCTAGGAGGCATTAGTGTAGGTGGTGATAATAAGAAACGCTTAACCACTTCGAAAGTGTCGTTGCAGTCTTTGGTCCAATCGATGTTGTACTCTTTCTTGAGTAGATTGTTGATTGGATGAATGAAAAAGCTTAAATCTGGGATGAATCTTTGGATTGCACCAAGTTTCCCAAGAAATGACCTGATTCTAGATTCATCTCGAAGGCGGGATCATTTCAAGAACAACTCGGATTTTGGCTAGGTCTACATTGATCCCTCATGACGATATAATGTAACCTAGGAGCTTCCCTCCTGTCACACCAAAGATGCATTTTTCTGGGTTTAGTGTGACTCCGTATTCTATTAGACGTGAAAGGATGATGCGAGCACTACAGGTGATCACAACGCTTCTCGGCCTTGGCTAACAAGTCTTCTACATAGGATTCCATGATTTTATGAATAAGATCATGAAATATGTATGTCATTTCCCACTAGTATGTAGTGCCAGCGTTCTTGAGACCGAATGGCATAACAACATAGCAATAGGTTCCCTAAGGAGTTATAAATGTGGTTTTGGCTTGGTCTTATTCAGATATTTACGATTTGATTGTATCCTGAGAATCTATCCATGAGAGACAAAATCTCAAAGCCGTTGTTGCATCAATGGATGGTAAGGGGAAGTCGTCCTTGGGACATGCCTTGTTAATGTCTCAGAAGTCTATGCAGATGCGTATCTTCCCATTCTTTTTAGAATGGGAAAAATATTAGATACCCACTGAGAGTAATCGACCGGTTTGATGAATCCTACTTGGAGGAGTTTCATTACCTCTTCCTTCACCATGAGAGCTACCTTGGGTTTCATTGGTCTTGATTTTTGTTTAATCAGCTTTGCATCTGATTTGGTGACGAGGTCATGTACTGCAATGTGTGGTGCAACCCTTGTCATTTCTTTATAATTAAATGCAAAAGCCTTTTGATGTTCTTTGAGGATTCAAGTGTGTATTTCTATTTCTTCTGGAGTTAATGAGGATCCTAGTTTCAAGATCTTTGGTTCTTCCTCCGTTCCAATGTTAATATCAATTATTTCTTCGATTAAAGAAGCGTTACCTTCTTCAAACTCAGGCGGGGCTGGAGGTAATTCCAGATCGTCTCCATTCTCTACCGTGTATATGCTGAGTTCCTTTTGTGGGGGAAGCTCTATCATGGGATTTCCGAAGTAGGAAGATGAATGTGGGATTAAGGAAAAATCTATCATGTGATGGGTGAGATGTAACGTTGCATAGGTGTTTAAGTAATCCAGAGTGGCTCTATCACTATCAACATGGTCTAGGATAGTAGATTTTTTTCTCAGCTATGTTTGTTAAAAGAGGGTTTGACATTTTTTCACTAATGGTTCAATACGAAGGGATACCATGAAACAGGTATCTTCCAACTCACTATTTGGAGTGAAGCGTGACATTGAGGTTGCTATAGAATCTGTGAGAAGATTTTGTTCTCACGGGATTGCTTCAATTGATATGAAGTCAAACTCTTTGCTCAAATCTAATACAATTATTTTGTAGAGTTGTAAGTGTTCAGCTCTGGTCTCATACACCTCAGAGACTTGGTTTGCTACCAATTGTGAGTCTCCTAACACCCTGATGTTATCAACCCTGAACCTCTTAGCTATGATGAGACCAAGGAGGAGTACTTCATACTCTACGCCATTGTTTGTACATTTGAAATTTAGTTTGAAGGAAAATGGTAGGATCTTTCCCTTGGGAGAAGTAAAGATCACACCTACCCCAACCCCATAACGACATCTTGCTCCATTGAAATGGAGAGTCCAATATTTAGTTGGGAAGATGGACGTTGGGACATTTGCTACGTCAATTTCTTCTGCTTTGGTTACTTCTACCATGTAGAGCTCTTCTGCTGGCAGAGAACCAACTCCTAGGGTATATCCCATGCCTACATAATCAAATGGTAGGAAAATTGGTAGATCCTATTCTAGAAAGTCGACAATCTTCATAGTAGTTCCTAATGATAATGTTTCTACAATGTTAGTCTCATCCTTGAGGGCTAGGATAGTCTTGATTAGGCTCATAGTCTCAAGATCTGTTGTAGGTACCAACTTTTCTTCTGGTTTCATGTCGGTCAGTTTATTAAGTTGGTTTTGGGAGTTCAAACTCGGAGTGAGTGCCTAGTCTTTTCTTTAAGTTGCTAGGTGTATATCGAATGGTTTTGGATTGTCTTTGGCTACGAATACCTTTCTAAGTGCAAGAATCTTACTTCTTAAAATAACGTAGAAGGGATTGCCTTCATACGGTGTATCCATGGTTAGCTAAGGATTATATTATAATTGGTTTCTGATATATAATATAAAACTCGGTCCAGATTGTTTTGGGTCCTAAGGTAACTAGTAGTATTATAGTTCCAATCGAAGTGGCTTTAAGGCTATCATAGCCTCTTAATTTATTCTGAGTCATGGAACAATTTGTTTCTCCATACCCTAGCTTTTAAAGGAAAGAGAAGGGGACTATGTTAATCAAGCTTGTTGCCCCATCACAACCATTGCACGTTTAACATAATTGTTATAAACCCACACTTGCAAAATGTAAGGCTGGATCACTTTGTGTGTAATCTCGTGTCTATTGGTATTTTTTTACTTCGAATATAATCTCGGTATCCCTATCTGGTTTCCCCGGAGGGTGGACATCAAAGTCTATATGGTTTACCTGTGTTTTGGGAGGTGGAGTGATGTTAATTAAATGACCTAAACCTAATGCCTCTAAAAGAGCATCCCCTGTGGTAGGAGATTTCTTTAGTAAGTCCAAAAAGGAGATGTGAGAGAAGGTTTTTGTTAGGTCATTTATTAAATCATAGGCACCTACGGGTTTCACTAATATTTGTTGGATGTTATCTAACTCTAGTGGGTAACTTGGACTTGGCTGAGAGGAAAACTCTCGTGTCCTTGTTACAATTTCCAAGGGTAGTTCGGTGTCTAATTCTACTAAACCGACTATCTTGGGTCATGGTTGAATTCCTAATTGTGGTGCAACTAGTGGGTTTAGTGAATTCAAGGCTTCATGATCATTGTTCCCTGCCATTACACCTTTGTTCATCCCATTCAGATTTAATTTGTTGTTATTGTGATTTGGGAGCGGATCATTGAAGATCTTGAGGGGTGCATTTTGAGGGGAAATTGCCCCTGTAAAAGTATTTAGTGCTAGTGATGCAGGATCTGCCAAAAACATATTTATGAAAAGTTATCTTTGTTCCTATGGTAGATGTTGCATGAATTTATTATAATCGCGACAAGTCCTAGTGTCATGGTCTCGAATCTTGTGGAAACCACAATACAAGTTGGGATTGTAATTCCTAGGTTCTTTGGCTTGGCACATATTGTGGTCAAAAATATGATCAAACCATTGCTTATTAGGATTAAAGTGTTGCATTTGTTGTTTTTGGTTTTGGTTTTGGTTTTGATATCCACCTAAGTTTTGGCTTGGACCGTGTTTGGATCCACCGTTGTTGTTTTTGTTGTAGATGATTAAAATCCATTGTATTAATTGTTGGGTTAACATTTTTATTTCATTGATTGTTAATTAGTGGTGGATTATTTACAACATTTCCCTTTTAGCTTAGTCATTATTCCATCTGTGGTTGCACTACGATTTTTGTTAAGGATTTTAGGTCCTTGATTGACATTTTGGTAGTAGGATAAGTCGTAGTATTCTGGTTGGGGGTGATTAACCTCCTGTTTGCTCCATATGTCTTGTAGCTCGCTATCTATTGCCACTTGATCTATTCAGAGAGCACTCTCAAGTACTTCATCATAAGTCCTTAGTGGGAATTTCTGGAATTCTTCCTTCACCTATCTCCGAGAGAATGAAGCAATAAATCACATAGTTCTATTTGGTCCATGTTTGGAGCATTGGGTCAAGAATAAAGGACCGCATGCCATCTCTCGGATGAAATGGGCGGCAAATTCATTGTGTTATTTCTTAATGTGCAAGAATTCCCGATTCTTGTTCTCAATGAGTTTGTTCATGTCAAATTCCTTAATGAACTCAAACGAGTTGTTTAAAGGAATGGATGGAGGCTTCTGTATTCTCAGTAATACCAATCGAGGGAAATGCCCTCTAACATTTTAGGGAATATTTTAGCAACAACCCCATCCTAAGGGAGTAGTTCTCGAATGGATGTGGCGTAGGCCTTGATATGTGCATTCGGGTCTCCCTCCCCTTTGTATTTGGGAAAATTGGGAAGAGGTCTTGGGAGCATGACACTTCATATGGTGAAGTCTAAGGGCTCTTTCAAATATTCTAAATAAGCCCCTATCGCATAGGTTTCGACCATTGATGGTGCCTGCTGAGGGGGTGGAGGTGGAATGGGTTGTTGATATGGCATAGCATATGCGTTTTTGGGACATAAGGAAATCCTTGTGGTTGAGCAAGCATGCCAGAGAGGAGAACATATCTCCTTGTGGTGACTTGGAGTACATGTTTAAGTATGAAGGGGTATTGTCTAGGAATGGATTATTTTGTACTAGACCGGGAGGTACCGGAACGATGTTAGAAATGGTGGTTCTAGTTGGTGCTTGTTGTGAATACTGAGGAGGCATGTCCAACGTGCCTTTTCTTGTGAGGAGGTTTACTTAGCTAGGATGGTGTGGAGGATTGGAACTTCCTGCCTACATGAATTGAGAATTTTGACTTGCGTGAGAAAGTTCTAATCCTTTAACCTTTTCTATTAGAGTCGAAATGACTTCATTTGGTGAAGTCACGGTATTTTGCCTTAGTGGCATTTGTTGTATATCCTGATGTTGTATAGGCACGTGATACCCCACTATGAACTGATCGTTACCCTGCCAATTTTCCCTAGGGCATTTCCTATATGTAGTGGTATGGAGGTATTTTCTTGAAAAGAGACCTCGGGTTATGTTTGTAAACTTCCTATAGGTGGGTACATACTCCGAGAGCATTTTTCATTCCTAGCATAATGCACTAAATGTTCATCATCTAAAACCAGGTATGGATATGATTATCTACTAATTTGTGGTCTAAGCAGCCCCTGAGGAGATGAACCATATTCTCCTATGCACGTCATATTGTTCGAGCCTGAAGGCTCCATTTGTTGCGTTTGAGCGAGTTGATCCAACTCCTCTATTTGGAAAGATGAGCTATATCTAGTCCTTAGAGGTGGAGTTTGTGTTGACAACCGATTGGCTGAATAATTGTCACCCCATACTGAGAGTGAGGGTGATGACTATTTATTCAATTGAGTGTAGTATGCCTCAAGACCTAGGAGAGGTCTGCCATATGCATCAAATCCCAACATATTTGGGGGTATATGAATACCCATAGAATAATGGGAAAGAGCGAAGGTGGAAGAGAGAGGTAATAAAGAAAAAGAAAGCACTATGTTGTTCACGTTGGGTTCACCAATTTTGTACGATGGAAAAGTGACAAGTGAGTGTGGGAATCGCTAAGTTACTCTTCCTCGCACCGACCTCCCGAGGTCATGCCGAGATAGCCGGTGTGGATGGAATACGCGTGGGATGTAGACAAAATAGTTACACAATCTTATGTCTTTGACACGCACTAGTGGAATCTACGAATCTAAGGAAAAGAAGGCCCTCCTAACCTAAATTGGTGTGACAAATCGATCGGCGAGGGTGATTGCTCAAAGGCTCCAATCAATATCAAGCTCGCATGATTCAATCTATGCATTGTGGGATACGTGGAAAATGACTGGGATCGTTTTGTGTATGTCTCTAGATAGGGTCATGAAAATGGATGATGGGTATAATGGACTCTACGGTCGATTATTTGGTCTAGTCCAAAATCTTTAGCTTTGTTGGTGCTACGTCTAACAAGGATAACTGTGTGATGATGATTGGTGGAAGTGGAGTGGATCTAAATACTAATGTGTGTAAGCCGTTGTTGATGTCGATTTACCTGTAGACTCATTGGGTTCAGGATCTATGGATCAAACCGTAAGTTTGTGGTTGTCATGGACCTCCTATGGTCATATGCGTAGAATCAATCCCTAATCCCTAGTATCTAATAGTCGTATGCCTTTTTGGCCTCTATGTTTAGAATTAACAGTTGTGTAATCTTTCAAAGTATTTTACAGTGTTCGGCAACCCGAATTCTTAAGCCGTTGTCTATGTCGGTGAGAACATCTCTGCATATGATTTGTGGGACCAAAGGGTCACAACCGAATGTTTTCTCTCTTTCAAGCCCTTCTACAGTCATGCGGATATTTTTCTAGGGTAATCTGTAGTTTGGCTGGTTTGACCAAAATGTGTGTGCTTGGTCGTCTTCTATGTTTAACCCTCTTAACTATGAGCTGATCTGTTGTAAGTCTGTTGTTGTTCGAAAGACTTGGATTCTAAGATTCTAATCTATATCAGTTATTGTTGTAACCAGATTGGGTTGAGGTATGATTGGCTTGAATACGTATTCTCTGGGCTCCCTAGGTCCCGTGATTGTCATGCAAAAGGAAATGATATAAAGCTAACTGATGACAAAATAAATTAACTATGTAAGATACATCTATGTATATTCCTAAATCTGATATTTATTGATAAACTATTGAGCAGAATTTAAAGAGAAATTATTTAATATATCTAGAAATTGACAACTAAGCTAATAACGAAATCAAAACAAACAAAGCAGCCGAGTATAGCTACTTGCCTGTGCAGCTGTAAATCTATTCTAAATAACCAGATAACTGATCTAATCTATTCGAAAGACCCTCGATCCTACCTCAGAAGTGAGGAATGAATCATAGTTTCTTAGAAACTATCAATCCCCACAGCTTCCCTAGAAATATCAAAAGTGAAATCAATTGAAATGAAATGATTAACTACTCTATTTGATATGTTTTAACTAGAACTTTGAAAGCTTGAACCTAGATTCTACAGAAAAGTGGCAAATCTAGTTATGTATGGCTTTGTCCCCTCAATGTGATCTCCTTGTTCCTTCATGCTCACGTGGATCGAGAAAAGCATGTAATACTAACGTCAACAAAAGTAGATATTTGGAACAATGGTAGTTTAGGATAAAGATTGAATATAATGCAAGTAGGAGAGGGATAGCACAAGAGTACAAAGCTTGGCTTATGCAATTCCTAGCGGGATTTATTACGAGTCATGTAACATAAAACGTCCAAAACCTGAAACTATCTTATTTGACGAACAAAACCTGCAACTTTAATGGCTTCCTATTGAAAATCAAACTATCCTACTCCAATTGATTGGATGAAATAATAATAGCACTTGCACAAGGAGAATATGTGGCTTTCTGATAGCTAAACAATACTAACCATGCATACAACAAATGAAACTATGAATCCTAAGCAAAATTGAAAGGCTAAGCTATTGAAATGAGAAATTCAGAGGCAAATTTGAGGGGCCATTTGCTTGAGCACAAGCCAGCTATTTATAGAATCCCATTTACCCAAAGGT
Source organism: Taxus wallichiana var. yunnanensis (assembly GCA_018340775.1). Lineage (NCBI taxonomy): Eukaryota > Viridiplantae > Streptophyta > Pinopsida > Cupressales > Taxaceae > Taxus > Taxus wallichiana. The sequence continues at coordinate 373,767,364 of CM031235.1, forward strand.
GAAAACCAATTTGATCTCTTAAACCATAAACAATGCCAAAACACTATTCCAGGGAACTAGAATCATAAATACAAGCAAAGGAAGTGAAAAAAAGCTGGTAAATGTTGAATTTTATGTGAGTCACGATAAAAGAATGTTTTGGAAAAACACGTTTCAGACCCCCACCCTAAACAACAGGCGGCGGTTTCAGAATCAAGACCGAAACACAAAGAAAAAGAGGGGAGAAGAGAAAAGCAAAGCACGCAAGGGCTAAGTGGGGCATGCGGGATGTTAACGCATACTTGGAGAGCTTTTCTGGATCCCGAACACCTTGTGAGGAGACTTGTATCATCATTGGGGCACGTGTTATGTTGTTTCGATGGTGTAGTACCCTACAATTTTGGGTAGGTACAGTACATATGGGCATACCTCCATTATAACCATCCTCTAATGTGTTGTTTATGGCTAATCAAACAAAGGCCACTCTAATAAGAGTTTTAAAGGATGCATACATTACTTCTACAAGGGGCCAAGTTCACTAGGGACTTTGAGGTCCTAGAACTTGATGAAGCATACAACTTCCCAAATATACTTGCGTGCCCTTGGTGTTATGCAAATAATATTGATCTATGGTTCAACAAGGGGTATATAAGTTTTGAGAACAAGAAGAAAGAGAGTTATTATTCCTTTAACATATGGGAAATCTACACCTTATTTTGAACCATTAAGTGAGGAAGAATTGAACAAAGTTTATGTATGCGCCATTGTGGATCCAAAAGTACTTGAGCCATCTAAGGAAGGAATCCTCCAGTGGGAAGATGCATAATCTATTAGTGATACTACAAGTATTGCTTGTGACAATTGGGCACATGACACCTATGAGATGGTTGGGCATGAAGTAAGAAGTGAATTTGTGTGGAGAAGAAAACCTCATTATATTAGAAGGATAGGTATCAACTCTGTACCCCAATATACTAGAGAAGGAGATATTACAGTATTCCTATGAGCCATGGAGGAGTAGTGGACAAATCAAGTTGAAAGAAGAAATATGTTAGTATATACCCTGCGTAGGACAACAACAGTGGTGGATGGTTCATAGGGATAATCTCACGAGAATGGAATGAAGTTAGAATTGATCTAACCACTCGGTTCTTAAGGAGAAATGCGCCTACTCAAATCTACATATATCATGGGAATCAACCTATTTAGCACCACGTTCAAAAGTGTGAGAGACTCGAACAATGGGGTAGAAATCGTTACCACCTTCACTTTGGGTACATAAACTTTATTCCACATTGCAAGGATGCACACACGTTTGGTATGTTTATGTAGAACTACATAAGGAGACTGGAAATTGGTAGAACTTGCTTGTAGGAATGACCTAGACTTTTGAGTACTTTTCTACTAAACCTCCAGTGAGAGAGGCATTACAGGTTATCAAATGCTTGACTATGGGAGAAAGTGCCAAGACTGAAGAAATCATTCAAGAGTTATTTGATGAGGTAGACTTGGGAGTGCATTTTGATGAAGTAGATGATACAGATGTTGATATATTTACGCACACTTGTTTTGAGAAAGAGAAAGGAAAGATGGTCTACATAGTGGATGATGACGAAGAAGAATATTTGGACATAGCTCATTTAGCAGGTATGCATGAAGTGTTAGATAATGTGGATAAGAACGCGTGCACCTATCATGAACCTATGAAGACAAAGAAAGTTAAAATTGGTGTGGATTATGAACCCAAGGAGGTAAGAGTTGGGGATTATTGGTATGATTCTGAAGTGGAAAAGATAATTGAGTTACTAAGAGATTTTCAAGATTTATTCCCTAGGGTATATCTTAAGTTAAAAAGAGTGCATGAGTCATTAGGTGAGATGAAGATTAAGCTAAAGGAAGGAGCGCACCCATTCGGTGAAGAGACCATACATAATGAATCCAAACTTGCGTGTAAAATTTAAAGAAGAAATCAACAAAATGCCAAAATCTGGTATCATTAAGCCCCTAGAAGAGTCAGAGTGGGTTAGCCCCATGGTAATTAATATAAAGAAAGATGGTTAGATTATGATTTTTTTGGATTACAAGGAGATGAATGTTGCATGTGTGATTGATCATTTTCCTATGCCTTTCACCAAGGAAATATTAGAAGGTATTGCAGGCGTGAAGTTTACTCTTTTATAGATGGATTCTTTGGGTATCATTAGGTTAGAATTACACTCGGAAGATTTAGATAAAATGACTTTCACCACTAAATGGGGAATTTTTGCATATATCTTGTGATGCCCTTTGGTTTGAAAAATGTGCCTACTATATTTTCGTGCATAGTTGTTCAAACATCCCATGATTTTATTAACAAATTCTTATAGGTTTACTTGGATGAATAGATGGTATATGAGCTTGTTAAGGATCATTGTGATGATTTGAGCTTAATGTTTAAAATATGTAGATAGTTAAGCATCTATTTAAACATCAAGAAGTGCGTTTTTGCTACACCTTTTGGAAATCTATTAGGGAATATCATCTGCAAGGAAGGTTTGTTAGTAGATCCAACTAAGGTCAGTAGCTATCAGAGCCCCTGGAGGAGCCTACCACGGTCAAAGTGAGGTGAGCGGATTCTTGGGTCACACAAGGTATTATAGAAAATTTATCAAAGGGTATGCAAATATTGTCGTACCCTGGAAGAGTTACTAAAAGGAAAAGGGACATTTTATTAGGGAGAACTACAACAACGTGAGTTTGAGGCATTGAAGGAGAGAATTACTACAACGCCTATTCTGCATTTTCCCTCATGGAACCAACCATTTCATGTACATGTGGATGAATTTGGCATAACCATTGGCATAGTGTTGGCTAAGACTGGAGAAGGTATTATAGATCATCATATATGTTTTGTTAGTAGAAAGTTGACTCTTGTAGAACATAATTACACATCTATAGAGTGTGATGCCTTATCAATGATCTACGCTGCATAAATTCAAACAAGATTTGCTAGCAAAACCCTTCATATTTTATACTAATCACATGGCATTAAAATACTTGGTAAATAAGTCCTTTTTACAGGGGCACATATGTTTATGGGTACTCCTATTCTAGGAATTTAAATTTACAAATGTGGTATTACTAGTTAAAAGTAATTCGCCTAGACCACTTATCAAGAATCCAATTAGGAGAGGATGCAATGATAATTGAAGATATAATGCCATATGCACAATTTTACAAGTTACATCATGCACCTTAAGAATTGGAGGATATTGCTATTTTTTTATGCAATGTATGGCGCTTAAGGAATGAAAGTATTAGAGAAGAAACAACTTACGATTCACACGACGCCTTCATGTTGATCAATGGTGACTTATAGAAACTAGGTAGAGATGAGTTATTGTGTCTGTGTGTATTGGAACATAAGCGCATAGATATCATGGAAGAGGATCTTGATGGTATTACAGGTGGGATTATGTAGGTGACAACACTACACATAAGATTATAGTCACTATATTATGGTGGGAGACCCCGTACGAGAGATTGTAAATATTATCAGTAAGGTATGTGATCACTATTAGTGCCTTGGAAAACTTGGGAAAAGAGATCAAATGCCTTTGAGGCATATTGCTAGTGCAGAGCCATTTGAGAAATGGGATATGGAATTTTTGGTCCTATTTCCCCACCTACACGTAGAACTAGATCACACTATATCATCACTTGCATAGATTATCCTACAAGGTGGGCAGAATCAACACCTACAAAGGATTGTATAACAACTACAACAAAAAGGTTCTTATGGGAAAATATTCTTACTAGGTATGGATGTCTGCTGAGCTTGACAAGTGATAGGGGGTACACACTTCTTGAATGAGACAATCAGGATATTTTTGGATGAATTTATGGTTGCACACCACAAGACTACACATTATCACCCTCAAGAAAATGGGACTATTGAGTCTTTCAATAAGATACTCAGCTAGAACTTGACAAAAATTTTGTGATGTTGGAAGGAAATAGTGGGATGATAAAGTTTCTATTGTACTTTGGGTAGATAGAACAACCTATAAGAGGTTGAATAAGGACACACCCTTTCAGTTGGTGTTTGGCATAGAAGCAATTATTCCAATGAAATTCATGTTACCATCATTACATATTGTGCATGCTGGAGGTCTAGCTGATGAAAAGGAATCAGAAGAAAGAATTGAAAAGTTAATACAGTTGGATGAGAGGTGCACCATAACATGTTGGAGTCAGAAGTAGGAAAAGGATAGGAAGAAGGCATGACATGACAGACACATCAGGGATAAGAAGCTTGAGGTTGGACATATGGTACTTATTTATGATTCCAAGTTCTGTGCCATCTAGGAAAGCTTAACGTGCATTGGTTGGGACCACATGTCATCACTCACATCTTTGAATCAGAACTTATCGCTAGAGGTCCTTGATGGAACATAGTTACCTAACTACTTTAATGGGAGTAGGCTAAAGCCCTATTATAAATAGGTCTTCTTGGTGTTTGTAATAAGGAAGTATTTCCATTTAGTATATATTTCCATTTCTGTATTTATTTTAATGTATTTCCTTCTTCATCGCTATGCTTTGTCAATTTAGTTTGGTGTTTTGTGTAATAAGCACATTTGCACACTGGAAGCTAATTACAATTTGAAGTATTTTTATGTGCAAAGGACTGCACATACCATTGGTGTGGGGTGGTTGTTAATTTTTATTCAAAAATTACACATGAGAACAAACTATTACAAGTGCTATTCAAGTATGTAAAAGTTTTGTTAGAAAGGAAATTTCTTCTAATGAAGACCATAGATGGAAATAAATTAATGATCAGTATAATGCGAGGTAAGTAGTAGTTAGAAACTACTAGAAGAGGGTGTAATGGCAAGGTACTTTGGCACATGGAAGCATGCAAAAGAGAATTATGTAGCAAGAAGTTAGAAAGGTGTGGTAGAAGGTTATAGCTAGGGCGCGAAGGTGTACCACATAGAAATTAGGAAAATGGTCAATTAATGAGAGAATCAATGGTAGGTGAAAGAGTAATAAATGCACTAACATTTTGAAAATATATATAAGGATGTGATGTGGGTTCATTTTTACCTTTATGATCACAAGTATTTGAGCGAGCTAAGTGTGACCAAGCCAAGAAAAGCATGTTGAGGTGCAAAGAGTTGTGAAACTAGATGTGGAGACTGGATTTGTGCATGGAAGTGGCTTGCATCCCCATTAGTAAAGGGTTTGAGCACACAGAAGCATTGAGAAGGGGATGGGGCATGTGCTTTCGAGAAAGGGTATGTAGTTTCAAGCTAGGGTTTGAGCTTACTCGACATAGAAGATAAAAGGTGGGATTTTTATTATGGCACTAGAGAAAACACCCGAATGTGTATGGAGGGGAAGAAAAAGGTGGACGTTTCCCTCGAGAGTAAATTTTCAGAGATGTAATATCCGGAAGGAGTGATATTCGGATGGGACCGGGATTCCCACATCCGTAAATGTAAAGTAAGTGATTACAACCACCGCACCACTAATAACAAGGAGAATTGAATGTGTTGTTGAACAAAAGACCAACAAGCACATAGTGGAGGACATGCCACAGTGTATGAGGACACTAGGGAGAAGTTGCTTAAAAGGTAGGAGTTTATCGGGCTTATATGAACTCCCATATTTTGGAAGATAAAAGATAAAAGGTGGGATTTTTATTATGTCACCAGAGAAAACACTGTAATAGGTATGAGGGGAAGAAAAGGTGGAAGTTTCTCTCGAGAGTAACTTTTTAGAGATGCAATATACAAAAGGAGTGATATTCATATGGTATTGGGATTCCCACATCCGTAAATGTAAAGTAAGTGATTACAACCACTACACCACCGATAACAAGGAAGAATTGGATGCATTGTTGAACAAGAAGACCAACAAGCACATGGTGGAGGACATGCCAATGTATGATGACACTGGGGAGAAGTTGCTTAAAAGGTAGGAGTTTATCAGTTATATGAACTCCCATATTTTGGAAAACCAAAAGCTTTATACCAATGGCTTATGAGCAGAGTCCATGAGGACTTTTTCTATTTTTTTGGATGGAGGGTAAGGATCATAACAACCCTAATTACTACATTGATAGGATTGAAGGGCACATGGACATATATTATTAGTGATCTAACTGATAAAACAATTGTTATAGCCACCAACAAGGAGTTGGGATACTCCAAGGGTCCACGCAAAATGGACATATACAAATTGAGGAAGTATCCTATAGTGCAGGTAGCCGCGCACCTGCTCACTAAGTTAAATGATCAAGAGAGATGGTCATAAGTAAATACCATGTGGCTATATATCGTGAAGAAAATGTTAGAAGGATAAGTCTACAATCTAGAAGGATATATTGTAGAGACTATTATTGAGGAAGCATGCATAGGTGAGAAGATAAGTTTTGACACTATTCTATTATTTCATCTTTGTAGAAATTGGAGTGCCCAATGGGCCAAAGAAAAAAATTGGGAATACCCCATAGAGAAAAAGTCCCTCGCAGAGAGGTTTGAGAAATACTTATGTGAAGGAACAATGAGTGGCCCATTCAAGAAAAGGGAAGAATTGTGGTATGACCAACTTCACGTGGTATTTGAAGAGGAATGACACATTCCAAAGGAGCTACCTCGTAGTTGGTAAGGCCGTACAATTCATGACATATCAACATTTCTGCATCACATGGTTTGTAATGAAGGACGAGACATGGATTCCATGGTGAAAAATGTCATATGCCTTCAAAACATGCTACTTCCAAGCCTCAGTTCACAGGTTTAACGATGCACTCGACTAAACTTCAACATAGACAAGGTAGATTATGACTACCATACTCTCGAAAAACATATGTTTATCCAGGTCAATCTACCTACATTAAGAGGCTCATTTTAGATGTTATAAATATAAAGCTAGTAAGTTTTTCTATTGGGGATAGTGGAGCCACACTCATCTATCTTCAGCTCAAGCCTAGGATAGAGAATAACAAGTATGTGGAGAATGAATTTTTGTTACCAAGGCCACCTAAGGGAAAACACACAGTTGAGAATGTGGAAGCTCCAAATCCTGCCACGACCATAGAGATAGATGAGGAAGAAGAACATAAGGATAGTGGAGGATTTGACCATAAAGGCCGGAGGAAGTCCACATACAAAATAGAGAGTGAGTGTGTAGATACTCCACCACATGCACAAGAAGGAGAAGAGGACTTGGAAAGGATGTAGTTCTGAAGAGCACCAATTTAAGAGGGTATTCAGAAGAACCAGGAATAAAGGCTCATGAACATCAAAACATGTAAGAAGATCACCTCAAATCTCCCCTCAGAAAGAATCACTAGAGAAGAAGAAATATGAAGCTTAGTGAGGAGGTGGAGGAGTTTGAAGAGAGTGTGCTTAGAACCCTAGTTCAACCGGAAGATGTGGAGGAGCCCTAGGATGAAGAAGAAGAGGTGAAAGAAGTAGAAGAGACTATGCACGAGCAATCCAACGTGCCGACTACAATTTAGATAGGAGAAGGGCCGACTCTAGACCTTGGCACTCAGGTTCCAAACAAAGCCAAGGACAAAGATAATTAAAGATTATATTGTGCTAAGTATTGGCCATGCTGAGGATAAAAGAAAAATAATCCATTCCAGTTTCAAAGCACAATGGACCTTAAGGAATTATATGGATGGGAGTTGATGGATCCAGATATGGCCACTACGTGTGCAAGGAAACAACTATCCTGGTCCATGTAGACCCATATGGATGAACTAGATTTTGATGTATGTGAGGAGTCCTATGTCTCAAGAAGAGTAAAGAAGGCACCACAGAAAGCAGAACATGACCATAAAGCCCACTCTTATGTTTGATGAACAGGTCAACAATGCCTTAGTCAAGGTATTTTTGAGGTGGCACAAAGAAATATTGATAAGACCGCCACCATTAGAGTGTTGATGGAGGATAACAAGGAAAAAACTATAGAGATAGAGTGGTTAAAGGTAGAGAAGGAAAAATAACACGTAAAGAATGAGGCCTTTATTGGCATGGCTGAAGAAATTAGTGATTACATTCTAAAGGAAAGGCCTCATCTTGAACCAAAGGTACCTAAAAAGTTTCCTTCTGCTATGCATTATGTGCACTTTGGTTGATTTGGTGCTAGAAGATGGACCACTTAGAATGCCCGCACAAAAAGATGTTGAACAAGAAGCAGAGAGAGAAAGATCCTATATGATAAAAAAAATTCAATGTATGAGGTGTTGATCTAGACTTTAAAAAAGGAGCTAAAGAAAAGTAGACCAAGCTCTTAATTTGTGTGTAGCACCAGATGCAGTAATAAGGATCAGGACTCGTTCAAGATAAGGAAGTCCCGACAACAATGAAAGATGAAAATTTAGGGAACACATATAGATTGGAACTAGTAAAATAAAAGTGTGAAGCCCTTGCAACATCCCACGATCCACATAAGGAGAGAATAGATGAAATCAAGAAGCTTATAATGCAAAAGATGGATCTTTTGGAAGGAATGATGTCTAATATGGGAAATGTTGTTCGAGAAATGTAGAATGAGAAGGAAAAGATTACTCAAGATGAGTTGGATGCCATAACCACAAACATTCCAGAAAAGACAAGGACAATGCTAGATGACCTGGAAAACCCGGAGGCTGAAATTAAATTTTTAATATCTAGAGTTGATCCTCCCAGTTGAAGAAGAGGATGTTGCAGAGTAAAGATTCATTCTTTTGTACAGTGATTCTTTGAATTCTTTCAATTTTTATTCTTTATTCTTTGATAACATTAGAACGAATCCCCATTTTTGGGATGAAAATGTACTTTAGTGTGGGGTAATGTTGAGTAGACATAATATTTTTCTAAGGAGAAGACACACAAAGAATACACGCATGGGAAATGGACACATTTAAAGGTGCGTAATAATAGGAAAGGAAACATGCACATAGCAATTGGCTTAGGACATAGCTATTTTTATGGATAAGGGCTATATTTGGAGATAACGTGTGGGACACACATCAAGATAAAGACTTGTGAGACACATAAATGATATTTTGGGAACAAGCAACTGATAAGTGCCATGCGTGGTTGTAGTTAATAATAGGATTACTTCTTCCAATTAATTATAAGACTTCTATTATTAGAACACTTACATGTGTACATGTTATCAGAAAGGCACATGGATATTATCAACATGTAACCTATTTTTAGAAGTGTGTAGGTGGTGAAGGGTAAGTCCCACCCCTATAAATATGTATTGAACTATGTAGTTTAGAGAGACTAAGTTATTGTAAAGTTATGTTGTTGAATCTGTTGCGCACATGACTTATGGTGATACTTTATAATGTAAGAAGATTTTGTGTTTTATAGTGTTTAATGTAATGGATAATATTGGTTGGATAATGGTGTTAGACTTAACTGAAACTGGTTCATGTATGGTTAATCTTATTACAATTATTGTTTAATTCATGATTCTCTAAGATCTAGATCTAGATTATGCATTATGGAATGTTTATGTTTATTTATGGATCTAAACATGTCTTATCTTCATCACACTAACATCCTGCATAAGAAACTCTAAAGAGGGGCCTGATACCTTTGCATGCTTTGGGTGAGTGCTCAGCTCAGGCTGGGTGATGTGCCAGCATGCCTGGGTTATTCATAGTAGATTCTAGGCTGCATCATAGATAGTCAAAGTTGGCGAGTTGAGTTGGCTAAGGTTGGAATGTTGAATATCCAACTTGACATTGGAATGTGAAGTGCCCAAGTTGGTAGATATGCTCCAATGCCGCTTAGTTTGGCATGAAAAGTTAGCATGTTGAGGTTGCAATTTATTATATGCTTGCTCAATTTTGGACTATTGGCTCGATTTGGTGAGTTGAGTAGCACTGAGGCTATTAAGATGTGTAGAATATGTGGAGAGTTGGTTAATATATGTGTGACCTATCTCGGTGTAAGTGGCCAAGTTGGCACCCAAACTTGACATGTCGGCATGGTAAAAAAATGCATGGTGATTGGTTTAAAAATATAGATCTTTAATCCCACATTCATGGTGTGGAAAAAAACATAGGCATTTATATGTAAAATATTGACCATGTTAATATGAAGATACAAAGGCAAAGGTACCCCTCCAAAAAAGAGTGTGTGTTGACCGACCGAGGTCCCCTAACCAAAAATAGTAGGGCCCACTTGTTTGAACATGAGTGTCGAAGACCGAAGGTGAAAACTAAAAACACCCTTTTACCATTTTTATTATTTTTGCACTACCATGTGTCACATTCTAATTGGTCTGTTGCCCCTATTTTTTCTCCTCTAATTGGGAACTTTTGTGGACAATATCTTTCTCAAACGGAGTTCATTTTATGCATTTAAATAGGTGAAAAAATATCTCATATTCCTTTAACATAATATAATGATTTTAGGAGATATTGGTAAAATCTTTTCACTAGATTGACCTCTGGATCACATCTATTCAAAAATCTAGTCAAACATCTTTTTGGGCACTCTCAACTCTTTGTTGCCTTTATGAAATCTATTATTCCTAGATCCACGATTCCTACCTCCTCAAGGGCACCTAACCTACCAATTCACAATGTTTTTATTCCTCTTCCTATAGCCACTATTGCCACTACACATCCTACATCCAATCCTCATGGTTTGCACACTTCTTCATCTAGCACACAAGACCTTGAAACCTTTGGCCATACCATACTAGATTAAATATTTCAATTATAATAAGGTACATTTACTTATGCTCATGATACATATTATACTCAAATAAATAATCCACTTACACTGAAGTCAATTCTTAGTCATTGCCCATCATTTTATTTCTCCTAAACTCCTCGCTTATGATAGTAAAGGAGACCATGTAGAACATCTTCAGTCTTTTCATGTGGTCTATTTTTATTATGCCTCTCATGACATATTTCTCACCAAGATATTTCCTAGGAGTCATAAGGACCTTGCCTTGAAATGGTTTTATGATCTCCCCACACATTCTGTGTAATCTTTTACCACTTTAGAAAATCAATTTTTGGCACAATTCTTTATTAACATTGGGGAAAAAGTTTCATATGAAAAACTATTTTAATTACGAAAAAGGGTCTAATGAACCTATAAATGATTATGTCTTACGATACAAGACCAAGCTTACCAACATGAATAATATATTAATTCACATAAAGCTTATTTCCTCCTTTGTAAGAATCCATCCTATTTGAAAAATTAATTTTTTTACCATCTATGCCATGCACTCAAGGAGCATGAAGCTAATTTATTATATATGAATAACACAAGTATGTTGCTAGCAATCTCACCAAATATAATGCTAAGCCAAGTAAAACCACATTCAAAGGAAATACTAATGATGTTAAGGTTTCTTTTAAGGACACTGTCAATGTGATTTCTCAACCAAGTTGTAACTCTAACCCGTTTGTCAATAGTTTATTTGCTTAATGTTATTGCCAGAAAAAACACAATCTGATTTGTCATGAATGAATGGATGAGAAATCAGTGTTTTTGGGTAACATGGGATTGTATCTCAAGTTGTGGGACTTGCTACTTGAGACAAACCTCCAGAGAAGGTTGGTTCTTTTATCGAATCCTAATTCTAAATGACTACTACAACAGAAATGAAAGTATCTAATCCTATTCTAACAATCCAAGGGACCAAGGAGAGAGGGAAATGCATAAAAATGGAAATCCTAAGCTAAAGAGAGGTGATAACACCAAGAAGAGGGGGAAATAAACTCTCAGATGAGTGGAAATGGGAGGAAAATGAAGGAGGAGAGGGTAGACATGAGTACCATAGTCCAAAACAACATTCAAACTCTCATTTCCATGGATCACAATAAAAATAAACCCCTGTAAAAGGAGAAAAAACATGCACAATATACCAAAAATGCAATAGAGAGGAAAGATAATGCAATAAACACAAGCTAGGAAAAGAATAACCACAAAACATGAATTTTATTACTTCATAAGGATGCACAGTCCATTAAATTAGAGGAATAAGGCACAAAAACATTGCAAATATCCAAATTTGAGGCATGCAACTCAAAGAAAACACTTATGCAACACTTGTGTGATGCCCTTGCATTTTAAGAGGGTCTAACCTTTACAAATGAGCATCATTTTACAATTTATAGAAGATGGGAAAGAGAGAGGAGGGAAAAGAGAGGGAAACTCAAATTTTTACCTTTAACCACCAACAACATGCATTAAATAACTGAATGGGTACCCTTCCAAGGTCATTCCTCCATGAAAAGTTTCTTGTAGGAGAAGTAATGGGAACCATACCTCCTTAAATTTGGTTGTTGAGCTACCTAGAACTGTATATTTTAATGCTAGGATGTTATTTAATATTTTTTACCCACATAACCTCACAAAATTTTAAAAATATAATATTTATGGTGTATTACATGATGATACCTTTCCAACGATACCAATTTTATGAAATTTGGAGTTACAGGGCGAGAGTTATGACCTTTATAAGTTCAAAGTCTCGGGATGGGTGTGACAAGGTTTCATCCAGATTCCACATGATCCAACTTTAATGCATTTTATCCAAGTGTGGATGGTTCATATGATTGAGGAACTGAAGAATTGTGGAATAGTTCCACCTATTCCATTTGTGCCCACTTTAACCACTTCACCTACATTACTCTACCCCCACTCTGTTCCCTTGTTCTAATAGTCACCTATGTTAGCTGATCGGAGAACCAACAAACCGACATAACTGTTCTATTTGTTCCTTCCAAACCTGATTTTTCTGAAATGAAGTGCACTAACTAATCCTTTGGCTAGATGAACAATGTGGTAAACATAAGGAACATGGAAATTGTTCCATTGATTCCTGGAAAACTTAATTCATTTGCATTTAAGTCCCAAAACCTCTCCTGTGGCGGTGCGACAATGTGGGGAACAAGAGGAACAAAGGAACAATTCCTCCTATTCCTCCCATGCTTGATTTAGCTGATTTTTCCCCAAATGACCCCATTTTTTTAATTTTTAGGTAAGTATGGAAATGAAGGGCTAGGTAAGGAGGAAGTTGAGTGTCCCAATAATGATTTTTTCCATTTTTATCAATTTACCATGTCTAAATCCAAAATAATCATGTAAGCTAGCAAAATATTCCCGAGGGGTATTTTGGATAATAATTAACTTATTCCCCACACATTTTATTGAAAAAAATTCTTTAGTGTAGTCTTGTATCTCTCTCTCTCTCTCTCCACCATTTGAGGTTGATACAAACAAGCCTTAGAGTAAGAAGTTCAATATCAATGCTTATTGTGACTATCATCAATGTATTGGTCATTTCATGAATAGTTGTCTTAAAAATTTTCATATCATTCAAGATCTCATAGAATCCCATGCTATTGAATGGGATGAACCCACTGAATTTTCCAAGACAACCAATGATAATTCCAAACTCAAAATCTTCAATGATCCACTTCCTAAGTATAAAAATGAAAAATCTACAATCAAGTGCATAATATTTATTAGGTGGTGTCACTACGACCCTTTTATGATCACCCTTGGATAAAATGATTAGCACTATCACCCATACATTATATTTTTCAAGAATCATTACTTTCGATGACTATGATATAGATGAGATGTTTGTCTTTGATATTTTATCTATTTGTGTAGCTATTAAACAAGTGCCTATATGTGGTGGTTTGGTTGAAAAAAATAATAAAGATAATGTATGCACTCTCATGATACTCCAATATCATGGTATTTCTACATAGAATCTCACATTTGATACTAATACTCATTATTGATGTATTACTCTACCTATCGTTTTTGGTTCTATCACTACTGTGACCTCATTTTTGGTTGTTTCTAATCTTAGTTCTAGTACCTTACATCCTGTGTCTCCCCGATATTAGGGATATTCCTTCTATCATCTACCAATGTGTTAAGTTTATCCATAACCAAAAAGTTTTCACCATTAAAGGCATCCCATTTGAGGCTTCTTCTCCTAGTTTTCATAGTCCTTTTGTATATTCTACTCCAATATCTAGTACATCTACGAATAGGTCTCGTGGTTTTGCACAATGTCCCTCACACCTCCAACCCTCCTAGGTATGTCACCCTACCTAATAATTCACATGACTCTAGCTCTCCTAGGTCACCTAATAGGCCTTTAGTTTCACATACTACAACTCATGGTTCTATATCTCCTAGGTCTCTTGATAGGCCTTTGGTTGCACACACTACCTCTCACGACTTTCAATCTTCTAAGTCTTTTGAAAATCCTTCTGCTTCACACATTGTTCTTCCCTGGTTTCTCCCCTCACATGGTTTTATCCAAGAATTCTAGTGCACTTACTCTCTCCCACATTTCTTGAAGGACTTCAGGTTCCCATGGTATTCCTAGAAGTACTCAATCTTCTATCCTTCCACACACATCTTCTAATTTCCATACTTCTCATACATCTTCTCCATCCCTAGGTTTGTGGCCCTAACCACTACTTCACATGACTCTAGCTCTCCTAAGTATCTTAATAAGCCTTTTTATTTGTACACAATGAAACTCAAGGTTATAGATCTCCTAGGTCTCCTGATAGGCCTTTGGTTGTACACACTACCTCTCATGAATTTCACTCTTCCAAGTATTTTGATAAGGCTTCGGTTTCACACATTTTTCTTCGTGGCTTCTCTCCTCACATTATTCTTATCTAGGCATTTTAGTGCACATGCTCTCTCACACATTTTTTAAAGTACTTCAAGTGCCCATGGTATGTCTAGGAGTACTCTCTTCTATCCCTCCACACAGGTCTTCTACTTTCCATACTCCTCATACATATTCTCCATCCCATTACCACTATTTTACCTCTTGCATTTGAGTCATGTAATTTCACACAATAAAGGGATAAAATTCATCTCCTTCACCAGTTTCTCCACCTCATCCATAGAATCTCACTATATAGCTCAATGCTACCCCTCTTTCGTGTACATAGCTAAGCACTTTCAAAATACAAAAATATTCATATATTTGTAAAAACACAAAATCAAAACTCATTCACTTCACTTGAGTTGTTATAAATTTACGTAATACATGTTGGTTATCACTTTGGTTTGATAGATAACATGTTTATTACTCTTTACACACATGTGTTCACGAGGTATTTTAAGCATTGATGCAAGACATACACAAAGTAGTACATGAAGATAGGTGTTGTTGACCCCTTTACCAAGACTTTATATACATATAGGGGCATATATTTTTACTATATTCATTTCTATTTTTCTATTATAGTTCATTTACACTTCCTCGTTATAATTTATTACATATATTGTGTACATGATATATTTTGAGCTAACACGACCTACACACATGTCTTGTGCAATGTCGACATCTCTTGCTTCACATATTTTCACATATACTAGCTACTTTATCATACTATTATATCTTGACACTCTTATTTCATGCATACTTTATTGTGTGTATTATCGCTTAAATTATTTCCATTGTTTATGGCCTATGTGCCTTGATTGTCTTGAAATATTATGGGTGTCTCATGTTTGTGGCATCATGTCTATTTTGTTTGTTATTATTATTTTCTTTTTTGTAGGCCTATGGGCCTTGATTATGTCATGACATCGTGGGTGTCCCATGTCTATAAATTTACACTTTTTCGTAACATTATTTACATACTTGTATATGATTTTACTATTTTTGTACTTGTTGATTTATTTTAATTTGAATTAATTAAATCTATATTACATAGTAACTATTGAAATAAATGATGAAAAAGTGTTGAAATACAATAATGACAAAAAAAAAGAAGATGTGAAGTATGAAACCCTAAGAAAGGGAGAGAGATAGAAGAACTTAGCTAATTTATGAATGAACAAGTAGTGATTTGAGAAGGTATGACTATTGAAAAGACTAAAAATATGGTCGTAATGGTCATTGTGAAATTTAGAACTTGAGAATAATGTTAAACATGGGTGCCCATTGTAGGACATGGGTGCTTGGGCACCGATGAATAGATTTGTACGCTAGTGACTATACTAGAGCTGAATTTATACTAGAGCTCAAGGTCTTTGTTGTTGATTCCTATTGATCACCTGATATTCACACTATGATCACCTGATATTCACACTATGATCACCAATGATACCTGTAACTTGCAAAAGAGAAGTTCACCTGCACAAGCCCAAAAACCGCATCAAACCTAAAAAGGAAAATGTAGAATGGGGAGTTGGACTTCCGGTGGTCACCTCAAGAGTGAAATTACAACCGAGAGTTGTAATACATCTTAGAATCCATTTATTTTCGGTGTTGTTTTGTGTGTGTGTGTGTGTGTGTGTGTGTGTGTGTGTGTGTGTGTGTGTGTGTGTGTGATAATAATGCCCTAGGATGCCCTTGTGCAAGTTGCACTTGATAGCAAATCTGTAGTTAGAATGTAGCAATGTAGTAGAATGTGTGGATGGAATAAAATTAACTTCCCTTTCTATGCTATGTATGTATAAGTATGAAACCATTTTCCCTTGAGAGGATGCTAGATGGATGCCTTTAGTGTACTTTAGTGCCTTTGGAATGAAAGTTTAGGTGATGATAGCGATGCTTATTGTTTGGTACTATATTTTGAGCACATAACTATGTATTTATATGATTCCATTGTATGAATTTTGTAATCGACAAATGGAAGGCTGACCCATAAGTGAAAAATATTCCCAAAAGATAAAAGACACCCAAAAATATTGATTATGGTAGAAAAGCATCGGGGGCACCTGAGGGGAAATGAGCATCTGGGCATTATTGTCTGGATGGGTGTTAGTGTTTGAAGCCATAATTTTTTTAGTAAAGTTATTATTGGGATGTAGGGTGTGTAAGACCAAATAGAAAACAAGAGACAAATAAAAGAGGCCAAATATAGTTTTCAACTGCTAGTTCTCTTGCTTAGGAACCATATGAATGTTGTAGACACAAAATCATGCACTTTGGGTATCTATTTAGAGTTCTAATTACATACTACTATTTATATGATTCATAAGAAAGAAAAGTACTAACCAACCCATTTCTTTGTCCACCTTTCTTTTCTTTCTATTACCACTTTTGGTATCACACCCTTACTTGCTCAGTCTGCCTTTTTATACTTTGAAATTTATCATCATGGACACCATTGCCTAACTAGGACAACAACGTCAGGTGCCCTCATCCCCTTTGGGCACTCCTAACCTCTTTGTAATTTGTTCACATATTTTGGGTCCTTTCTATCCATTTGAGCATCTTATCATTTTGGTAGTCAAACTTTTTAGGGTTAATTACAAAATTCAAGCAAGGGAATCATATACACATAAAGTTATGTGATCATAATAAAGGACCAAACACTAAGCACTTGCTATCACCACCTAAGGTTACATCCACCAAGAATTTAAGAGTTCCATTGCATCCATCTAACACCATCCAGGGGACACAAGGGCTGGTTATTCTTTATAAAACTCATAGGAGTGAAGTTCATTCTATTCCATGCACACATATATTATATTTCTTTACATCTAGATTACTTGCTCACTATCAAGCGCAACACACAAAAAATCCACTTGGGAACAATTCCACACACACACAAAAATAACTACATTAGGTATGAGATGTATTATAATGCTTAGTTGTAAGATCACCATTTTGGTAGCTGAGGACAATCTGACCCCTCATTCTACATATTTCTTATTTGGGATTTGATGTCTATTTGAGGGTTTTATAGGTCATTACTTCATTGCAGGGTTTCCAACGACTTAGGAGATCTTGGTATGAGCTCAAAGTGACCAAAGGTGATAAAAAACAACTAGAGACCAATCAAAGGATGTTTTATGAGAATTTAGACAGACACGGGAACCCGAGAAATAGGCCTAGGGCACCCACAGGCACCCATGTCCCTCTCTAAGCATCATTGTCTAGGTAGATCATCAGCTCACACACTTTTTTGGGGTTACGTGCAATGCCCCCTCTATTTATCCTATCAAAACTTTGACATAGTCAAGGAACAACTACGAATCAACTAAGGATTTCTATCCTCTCTTTACACTTAGGGTTTCATACTTTCTTGGCTTAATTTCTATACTTAATTATTTATTCATTTACTGCTGCAATAAAAATCAGATTAGGCATAAATTCACATTTAGATTAATCATTTTGGTGAACCCAAACTCGATTTGAAAACTCTTAAGATCCTCATCCTTTCATTACTCCTATCTTTCTAGGGTCTCTTCATCATGAGTATCTCTATTAATGATTTCCTTCTTATCAATCCTAAATTAAGAGATAGAATCAAAAATCTCCTCGTTACCACTTGCATTCTTGCTAATATGCATCTAGATTCAGTATATCAAACATTTTTTGATGCATTTTCTCAGCATATTACTTTCTTGTCTAATCCTAATGCTGATCTTACTATTTTTGACAATGACCCACCCTTGCATATCATGATCCACATTTATAATGTGGGTGTCAAAGCACACTTTAATCGATAATGGATCTAAACTTAATCTTTGTCCTATGTCATTCCTTAAAAATCTTGGTCTTTCTGCTACCAATGTTAGTCCATCGTGTCTTTCTCTTCATGCATATGATGGTTTTGTTCATCCATGCGTAGGTCACATTACTCTGCCTATCATTGTAGGGCCAAAAACCTTAACACGGTTTTATTTATCATTAAATTTTTAGTTTCATATAATTATTTACTCGGTTGGCCATGGCTTCATGCCATGCAAGCAATTCCTTCTATAGTACATCACTATGTCAAATTCATACATGAGGGCATAGAGTATACAATTCCTAGTGATCGTGACCCATTCAAATATTGTGATCATGATCCCAATACTACAATTCCTACTCCATGATCTAATACTACTAATGAACCACAACCCATGGATATTCCGATCATTTTTCACCACTTGAAGATGATATTTTCATGTTAGGTAATCGTCCTATTTGTATCGCCACCTCCCTAATTATACTACATCGCTTTATGATCTTTTATCGTGGTCCTATTCCTACATCGGACATCATACCACCTTTCAATGCCTTCTCATGCATAGTTGACATCCATACTACCTCCGTTCACATGCACACTTTCTATGAATGAATCTTATTGGGAACACATTCCATTTTAACCTACTTTCTCATATACCATATGCACACAAGATGGGTTGACTCGGCTAGGCTTTACAGTTAACTACATCTTTCCTTTACCTTATGATCATCATCTTGTATCATGGTTTTGTTTGCATTATCACTGCTTATGGTCTCCAAGTACTTTATCTCATAGTCTTTCTTACATGTGCTCCCCGCGCTTCTCCACTTACACTCAAGAAATCATGGCTTGATTACATTTGGGGCACGTAAGATCGTGATCATACTCATATATCATTTCCCATACCGTTTGGCCACTTCTTGATTTGCAATGAATCATTTCTTGGCTATTCACCAAATCTTACTCGTGGGTATGCACATGGATGCCCATTACCTCCTTTCATTGATGAAGAATATGTTATGGGCATGTATAATTTACACCTCAATGGATCCTTACTTGACCAACCCGACACTATCACTTATCAAGTCTCAGATGCTTCACCGTTTAGTTTTGATCATGACAATGACGACCTCTTAGATGACATTACTTGATCACACTCATCATCTAATATTTTGGGGGCATCGTACTTATTTCTCCCCTAACATCAAACAATTTTCTAATTTTCTCAACACTTCACATCTACACTTTCACATACATGATATACATATTGATACACACTCGTATCATCATTTACTAATGACACACTCTTGTGTTACGATTCAAACTTGACTATTGAGGGAATCCTATACACATGAACCTCACATACTAAATTACACATACTCCTATTTTTAACACATATTCATCACTAAACAATAAATGCACTTATGAAAATTTCTACCACACATTCAACATGACATACTACATACTCAACACATAAACAATACATACTTCTTGCGCTTACTCATCACTACAAACTCAACACAACACACTCGATGCATTTAGTGCTTTCAAAACATATATCCTCTACAACACATACCTATTTCATATTGTGTGAAACAGATCTCTTGCATGCAATCAATACAAATATCATATACAATCTACACATATACAACATAATAAACATTTGGTGCTCTTACAAAATATTTGTCTCATGCATCCTACTATACATTCAACACATTCACAAAACCTAGATCCTTTGTGCACGACCAAAAAAACACATAATACATCAAAAATTACACATCTCAACAATATACATGCAGCGTATTTACACTCAATATCTTTCACAAACACATCAACAAGGTACACTACACATTCAACATATCCCTCTAACATATACAACATGACATGATACCCTAAGATGCACTCTAGTTCCACAGTCCACACTTGAATGTTGAGGGTATACATCTCAAATGGACCTCATCACATCCACATGTTTAATCAACATGCTCATTCACTCATGCTTTTACACTCTACACTTTACGCTTTGATGATCACATCTTTTTATCACACACATTTAAAATATTTCTTCATGAAGCACTCTTGTTTATGGTTCATTCTTGACTGCTGAGGGGGCATAAATAAATGAACCTCATTTCATACATACACATCCAATTGGGGGAATGTTGCTCCTATCATTCACTCTGCATTCCATTCTATCTCATCCACAACATACTACATATCTTGGTTGCATTTACTATTTCTTACTTATGCTTTTACATGTTCATCTTATTACACATGCTAGATAGATATCTTATATGTCATTATCTTTATCATACACACATGTGTGTTCACTTTCCTTCTAGTTGTGATCAAATATTCTCTGATTCATACACAAATCACATATGTTTGGTGCAACACCTATTACCAGTCCCACAGATCCTCCTGGGGGCATCCAATTTTGTACACTACAGGTGTTATTGTTTCATAACACACTACTTTATCAGATTATACACACTTTGACATACTTTTTATCTTTCTAACATGCTAATGGGTGATTCATGTGCAACATTTTTTTATGTAGGGCTATTTACTTCCATGGTTATCTGTTACATTTATTTTCATTTCTTGATCTTTGTATGCCACTATTTACAGGATTTTCCCTTTGTCTTATGTGCACACTTGTCTACTTTTGGCTTCATTAGCCTTGATTTTATTGTGACATCATGAGTGGTGTCCCATGTTTGCAACCCACTTTTCATGGTCTACATTGTCTTATTTATTTTTACAAGTATCTTCTTGCATCTTATCTTACATATTGTCTGATTAGCATAAATTTTGTCTTCTACATGCATTTTTGTCTTTTCTTATACTAACACTTATCTCCTAGCCACTTTATTTGTGTGTGCCTTGGTTTCTACCAAGCACATTCCCTTTAGGGCCATAAGTTCCTTCAGTCTACCTTGATGACCTGGAGAATGTATGGAATAATAAAAGACCATTGTGACAATTTGTGGTTGATGTTTGAGAGATGTCGTAGTTATGGATATCCCTCAACATTAAGAAATATTTTTTTCTACAGAACCCATTCGGAGAATATCATATGTAAGGAAGGCTTCTTTGGTAGATCTTGAAAAAGTTGTCGTTATTGTGGGATTGGAGCAACCTACCGGATAGAGTGCAATGCTAGGATTACTTGGGTATACGAGGGTATTACCATAAATTTATTAAGGGGTATGCCAAGATCTCTACACCATTGGAAGAGTTACTAAAACAAAAAGTGCATTTCACTGGGGAGAGGTGCAGCAGATGGTGTTTGACACATTGAAGAATAATCTTATCACTGCGCCCATATTACGCTTTCCTTCTTGGGATAAGCCCTTCCATGTGCATGTTGATGCATTAGGTATGGTTATTGGAGCAGATTAGCACAACCTAGTGAGGGATTTTTGATCACCCTCTTTTTTTTATAAGTTGGAATTTGACACCAACAGAACAAAACTATTCTACTATTGAGCATGAAGTATTGTTAATGATCTATGCGTTGTAAAAATTTAGGTAGTATATGTTGTCAACATCCTTTATATTCTACATGGACCACATGGCATTGAATTACTTGCTAAACAATCCCGTTTTACAAGGGCACATATGTTGGTGGGTCTTATTGTTTTAATAATTTGAGTTTACAGCTGTTGTGAAACTGTAAGAGTAATTTGGGACTTGACCATTTATTGAGGATTGAATCGGGAGAGGCGCATGGATCATTAAGGATTGTAGTCATTTTTATTCCCTTAGACCAATATTATAATCCCATGCATGCCATCCTATCACCCAACGGGTGCTTTGGGTGCTCACCAAGGCGTGCGTGGGCACCGAGCCTCTCTTTTATGTGAGTCTTGTGAGAATGCATCATCTTATGACAGATAATCAAATATAGAAGGACATAAAATAACTATACAACATTATAAGAACCTAGAATGAGTTTTCATCTCATTGCATCTAGAAAAGAGAAATAACAAGCAACATGTATGTAACTGGTCCATTCATAAAGGAAATGCATAAGGAATATACTCATGAACATGTATATGGTTTACAATAGATCCTTATATTCATATCAACATGTTTAAGTACCACATTACATTCCATGAAACCATTACAGACCTTCATATCATAATGCAGAGCCAAGTCATGCATCAGAAATGGACTATGTCCCTTATACCCCAAGGATAATCATAGACCCATCCCCCTAAACATGCCATCACTCCCAGAGTTCTCATAATCCCTAACCCCTAGAACCCTCCATTCTATTTCTTTAGAGCTTCAACTTTCTTCTCTATATCCATTTCCCTCTATCAAGCGCTTGTATTTATAACCTTAGAAACCATCGTCATGTATTTTTAAAGTTATAGATCGGTTTCCAAGTGTCAAAGTGGTCCTCCATGGGATCATGCCTTATCAAACTCAATCTCTCCACTCTTTTCAATGATGTCTTTCTGGATCCTTTTATCACATGGAATATTCCTTTTGTTGCCACCAAGTTTTAAGGATGGCACTTTATCCATTTCGCATGTGCAGTTGAGTCATGCTTTCCTCGTGTGTTACACGGATGCCGAATATGGCTAAGTCCAAAACCCATCTTACCTTGTGTGTGCGTGCCATGTATTATGTAAAACCTTGCTACAACCCTTCATTGTGTGCCTTCATCTTGCACAACCTTATTTATTAAGTCCCACGCACCTATGCATCTTATTGTACTTAGCCAAATAATTCAGAGGTCCAACATCACCCAACACTACACTGTTCTCCGTCCTCAGAACACTTTCTTCAATGAATAAATAATGAATGGGCTCTAAAAATTTGAATAAAGAATGGAGTGAAGAATTGGGGGAAGGAATGAAAGAATGGGGGAAATCATGATCAATGTTGAAGGAGGAGAGGGAAATCCTTCCTCAAATCTACCTCTAACTTATCCCAGGCATCAACCTCATTCTGTGTTTGTTGACAGAGGTCTCCTACTAGGGCGTTTACCTTATGAAAGCTTAGCCCTTCTCCTTTGGCATTCATTGTCTCTGTTCCCTCCAATTGTTTTCCTAAATTGTCAAGCACATCCATTCTTCAAGTAATTAGGGGTATAATTATTTTTGGTTCTTGATTCATCTCCGTAAGCTCTCAATGGCCTTTGATTTCTTTTCCACTTCAGCTAGGATTTTGTCTCGCTCATCCCTATTCCCCTTATTCTTTTCTTGGAACTCCTTGAGTTATGCTTCATGGGTCAAAGCAAAGATATTTCTACTCCATCTCTATCTATGTAATTATCATAGGCATCCTCAACAATTTATGCATCGGATTTTACATCGGCGAGGATCTTGTTGTACTGAGCAACAATTTCTACATCCTTCATCTTATCCTCTTTTTCTTGGTGCACTAATTCCTCTTCTCGTGGATCCTAAGGTAATTGGTTGCCTCTCCATAGTCGGTATGTGGGTCAAGTCCTCTAGGAACTATAAGAATGAACCATATTTTTACGTGGGTGGTGTTAAGTTTGGATTCTCTAAGACAATGACATCTATGATCATCTCTATCTTCTTATATACCTCACACACCCTTTCCTTCTCGTCTTTTAACTCACGCCTTAATCGAAAACTGATTAGCCTCTCCTGTTATGTGTCCTTTCTTTTTTAAGGATCTCCTCCTCCTTTTTCTCCAGCTTTGCCTCTAGGAAATTCACCCTATCATTTCTTCCAAAGAGTTTAGCTTCAACCTCAACTGAAAATTTGTTGAGCGCATTTCAGATTTGCTCATCTAATAATTATTGAGAATTCACCAAATGGTTTACAACTTTTGTTTCTGGCACCTTCATCAATGCTCCTTAGCTTATTTCAAATTCGAGCTCATCAATGTGGGACTCAAATTCCCATGATAGCATTTTCCTCATCGAGGGTATGCACCTTCCTCATCAAATGAAGCCATGGCCAAGAGTTGTTCCATTGGTACGGTTATCTGAAAAGCGCACATGCAACACCTTGTTTGGATCATCGATGTATCCCATTCCTTGACCTTGTGCTACTTCGTGTTCTTCCTCCCTATGTGTGTAGCCCTTGGAAAGATTACAACCAAACTAGGATCTCCTCCCATGCTGCCATATTCTTTTCCTACGCTTTCCTCCTCAACTTCCTTCAAAGACCTCATCCGCAATGCGTTCTACCTCTTGTTCCATCAACTTCTTGATAATTCCCACCACTTCTCTCTCGTAGCCTATTCTATCTATTCCTTTGTGAGGATTGGGGTCCTTTGATCCTTTGTATTTACTTCTCCACTCACCCCCTTTCCTTGAGCCTCAGCCTCTTCTTCATCATTTTTCTCCTCATCCTCTTTGTTATACTCCTCATCTCCTTCTTCCTCAGAATCATCTACCTCATAGACTAGATTTTCTTCACTTCCTTTAGGCTCATCATCATCATCCCTGTCACCAATGTAGGAATCTAGAATCTCCATCTCTTCTGAGTCTACCTTATTTGTCACCTTCTCCTTCTTCCTCACTAGGGATTCCAAAGACAAGGGATTCTTCTTTTTCTTTATCCTTGATAGGTGATCTCTTCATTGGTGATTTCTCACGGGAGAGTGTTCTTCATACTCCAACACCTCTTCTTCTGGGTTTTTTTCCTTGATAGGAGACTTCTTTTTTGAGCTTAAGTACTAGGATTAGCATTTCCTCTTGGCGATCCCACCGATTTCACGGTTTAAACATGTGGTGCCTTCTTCTCTTGCACCTCTTCTCTTTATCTATTCCTTGGCATGGCCTTCTTTCTTCTGTAGGGTCTTTAGGAATGGAGACATCATTCTCTAAGTAAGTACCCTTTTCAAAATTTGGCCTTATGTGCAGATACACCCTTGTTGTGGTCCTCCCTACAATTGGCAGTGTTAAAGGCTTCATCATTTGTACTTCGTGGGAGACATATTTCTCCATGTATGCACACTTATTTGGGTAGACGAGATTCTAGTGTAGCTTGCGGTGGTCTATATCTACCTCACTAAGGTTGAACCTTAGTCTCTTTCCCTCCTTGAACCGATTGACTCCAGCTTGGAAGTATTGCATGGTGAAGGGAAGGGTAGCTTGCACCATGGACTCATAGTCCCATCTATCAATGTAAATATGCCAATGCAGAAATGTTGATACACTGCAAACTCTTCCTCTCCATCCACAAGCATTGGTAATTGCTCTGGGATCCTCCATTCTACTCTAAATGCATTGTGTATTCACTTGTACAACTTTTCTAAGTGCGCCTTGTGAGCGGTCGTCATGGTTTCACAAGTGTACTTCACAAACCTTTTTATGGGTGAGGGATCCTCTTCTGGATACTCCCAAACAAACTTTTTTGGCCCATCGGGTACTCCAATCTCTGAAAATATAATGATGAGGAGGACATTACCAAATAATAAATTTTATCCCTCTTACACACTACTTATGATCTCATCCACAATGAAATTAGACAAGTTATAGATTGTTCCCTCTGATATCTTTCGGCATACATTTAGCCATGCCTTGTTCATGTGTGTCCATCATTCCTGATCATTGATCTTGGTCACCAAGTGTGCAGCCATCCTCATAATAGGGTCTAGAATCTTAGTGATGTCAAAGTATCATGACCCCTTCTTGTAGTCATATGTGGCTACAATCTCCTAGATAGCCTCTTTGTTGCTCAGATCATCATCTATACTATCTCCTTCACAAATGAGGCCTGTGAACTTGGATATTAGTTGCGGTGTTATGCACATCTTACGTCCCACAAAATAAAAGTGATCCTCATGCATGCGCAACATCAACCATTGATAAAGGTGCTCAAGCTTGCCAAAGTAAGGAAACTCATATAGTTACAATAATCCAGCCTTCTCCAATTTGACCTTCACCTCATCACTGTAAATGGGCATTCCATCTAGCATCCTCTTGTTAGTTGGGTGAACCAACTCTAACACCATTTATTTCTCAGTTGTGCTCATGTGATGGTTATAATCACTCACAGCCATCTTTTCAAGTGTGACTCCCACTCTTTTCCTAGCAATACCCCATCTGGGAACTATATTTTTGTGTATTATTCTTCGTTGATTCTCACAAAGGGTGATTTGTTTTCCTTTATCCTTGTCCTTTGTTTTCTTCGATGAAATGGTTGGTTTCTTGGGTGCCATATTTTCTGGCAGGCTAAACTTAAAAATCCTTCCTCTTTCTTTTCTCTACTACTCTTCTCAATCCCAAAGCTCACTCTTGTAAATAAATCCTTTTTCCTTCGTGCCCTAGATGTTAAACCTTAACTGGGAAATCCTTCAACAAGACGACGCTTCTCAACCAACTTTCACCATGCCCGTATAATCCTTCCACTTTGGTTTGTGGATTTTTTCTAGCCACGACTTTAGATATCTCTAATTCTTCTTCACACAAATCTTTAGATGCCCTAGTTCGTGAGAGATTCTTTCACTTCATAATCGCAAGGTAAAATAATGATGTGCCCAACTTCATATTTATAGCTTTTCCTTCTTTCTAGCATTAAATGTTATACCACCTACCACCATACTTGACACTAAATGCGTCTTTTTCCTTAAAACTCGACCTCAATAACTTTTACCCATGTGCCTAATCCTGCATGAAAAACTTGACAACCTTAAGGCACCTAAAATCCAATCGACCAAAAACTCTTACACGCACATCTACAAGTGCAAAGGCACTTCTATCATTTACCCTATTTTTTTCCCTTGCCTACCTCATGTTGTTCATGTGCTCTTCATCCTTTATATGTGGTCATTATTACGGCCTCCTTGACACCATAATTTATCATCTATCATTTCCTCATGCACTTTCTCCACCTTACGCGCTTCCTTCTATTAGGCCACTTAACTTGTATCACAGGATTATAATTTGCATTACTCCACCCCACACTAAAACAGATGTGTGGTCCTTTGTGCATACACAACCTTGGAAAAATAATGTGGTTACCATTGCATAAGGCACAAAATAAAAATACAAGAAAGGAACAAGAAACAAGAAAGGGAAACATAAGGGGAAGCATAAAGGGAAATTCTAGACTAATTGGAAACACTACCTTATTACAAACACCAAGAAGACTTATTTATAGTAGGGCTTCAGCCTACTCCAATTGAAATGACCTGGTAATATCTTCCCATCCAAAGGCTTGTAACTCAGAAAGCACCGCATCAAGAATGTATGAGATGATGTGGGTCCGAACTAATGGAATTTCAACTTCCTAGGATGGCACGAGATACTTAGAATCATGCAAAAACACCATCTTCCCAACCTCAAACTTCTTGTTCTTGATATGACAATCATGCCATGCCTTTTGTCTCACCTTTTTGTCTTCCAATCCATCTAACAAGTGATTTCCTTTCGTCTAATCGTATCAACTTATCAATTCTTTCCACTAGCATTTTCTCATTAGCTAACCCTCCTATGTGCACTATACACAACGATGGTAACATGAATTCAACTAGGAAGATAGCCTCCATGCCAGACACTAATTAAAACAATGTGGCCTTGTTCAACCTCTTGTAGGTTATCATGTATGCCCATAGAACGAATAATACTTTTCATCCCAATCTTGTCTTCCAATGTTGTTGGGACCCCAAAATAGTGTCTAAGTACATAAAGGCACATAGGCGCACAATGCTTAGTTGAAGAATAGTGCATAAGGATAAGGTGCATAGGATAGAGTTTAAGGAAGGGTTTAAGAAAACCCATGGTGTGCTCACAGATAAAGCCAAGGTTTCAAGACTTGGCCATATTGGGCATTTTTGGCAGGACATAAGAAAAGCGTGACCCAATTGCGCATGCAAACTGGATAAGGTGTCAGCTTGGCAACATGATGCCCATGAAAGGAATATGCCCTGCGATAGAAGGTTTTAGAAGAAATCATGGAAAAAAGTGGAGAGATCAGGCCTGGAGAAGCATTCTCTCATGGAGGACCACATTTAGACACTTGGCATCGGATCTAAGGCCGCAGAAGGATGAGTTGGCACTCTAGGATGCCTATATATGCAAGCACCCATAGGAGAAAAAGAGATATAGATCGGATAGACAGGAGGAGAGTATAGAGAGAGAAGCTCTGCAGAAATATTGCAAGAACTCTGTGGGATTGGGTAGAAGCTATATAAGGGAGTAATGTATTAAGGGGCTGTGTTGTAAATTTTTCTTTGTATGGATGAAGGACATGATCCCTGCGATGTATGACTTTGGTTTGATCAAATTGTGGTATTATAATGGATCCATTAAATTTAATGAGGTTACAAACATGAATGAGTATGAATATAATTTATTCATTTCATATCTATATCTTTTCATGGATGTTATGGAAAAAATGTAAATCCTTATGTATTTTCCTTTCTGTTTGTAGTTTTGTTTGTTATCTATAAACACTCTCTATTTGGAATGAATACATTTGTCTATAGGTCGCTTTGAGCCCTATGATGAATATATGTCTCATTTCCACCTTTATTCATTAAGGTTCATGACATAGGTGATGGTTTCCACTTAACTCACATAAAATATAGACTCAACACCCATGTGTGCCTTAGGTGAGTGCCTAGTCTTGGGTGATAGGCGGTGCGCATGGTATTCCCTTATTCTTCCGGTGGGTGTTAAAATGACTACAAACATCACATATCTTAGTCAACATGTGACTTAGTATTTTTTAAATGCCTCAATAGTTCCATTTTCTTAAGGGAGATAGGGGGTAGTCTTATGATGGGCCACCATGAATTCTACTAACATAATCATGATCATTTCATTGAGAAAGTGTGTACCTCTATCACTTGTTAAACTTAAAGGACAACCATAACTACTAATTATGTTCTCCCATAAAACTATAGCAGTTGTCATTACGGTGAAATCCCTTGTAGGCACCGCCTCGTCCATTGTGTCAAGTAATTAGTGCAAGTGATAGTATACCGTGAATCAATCCTTCATATAGCCTAGTGAAATTGGCCATACAAAGTTGATTTCCCACTTTTCAAATGGTTCAAATCAAGCATTGGTTACAAGGGAATTTAATCTCTCTTTCCAAGTTTACCAAGGTGCTAGGAATGCTCGGAGGCCTTACAAAACTCAATACAATCATAGTAGATGGTTTCCCACCAAAGCCCTACTAATAAAATCTTCTGCGTGGTAGCATTTCATGCATAGTGTCCTCGTACAATCCCACCATTTGCTTCTTCCATAATTTCCATGTGTTCATCTTCCAATACGCATCGGTGCAGAACCTCATCACGACTCCAACTTATATAGGTCTCCACCGATCAACATGTAGGGTGCGACGCATATAGCTAACTTCTTTATCTCCAGAACCTTCATCCCTTTCAGCGCCACACCTATTTTTAAAAACACTATGATATCTTCCAAGTCGAGGGTGTGCACCACAACCTAAAAAGTTGTGTGTCTAGCATGGTATCCTCAATACTTTATGCATCCTCCCCCAAGTTAATTCTTGATAAGTGGTCAAGCCCTGAATTACTCTATAGTAGTTTTACGACCACTGTGAATTCAAACTCTTGAAATAATAGGACCCAACGACATATGTGCCCCTGCAACATGGGCTTGTTGACTAAGTACTTCAATGCCATGTGGTTCATGTAGAATATAAATGTTTTTGCCAATAGATACTGCCTAAACTTATGCAAAGCGTGTAGATCATAGAAAATGCTTTGCACTCAGTAGTTTTGTAATTATGTTCTGCTGGTGTCAACTTTCTACTTGTAAAACAAAAGGGATGATAAATAATTCCCTCACCGGGTTATGCTATTATTACTCCCATAGTTGTCCCTAAGGCATCAACATGCACATGGAAAGGCTTATCCCAAGAAGGAAAACGTAATATGGGCTCCATGACAAGCCTATACTTCAAAGTGTCAAATTCCTTATGTTGCACCTCTCCCCACCGAAAGGCACTCTTGTGTTTTAACAATTCCTCTAAGGGCACAACAATCTTGACATACCATGTATTCCCAAGGAATCTATGCACTTTGCACTTTGACTAGTAGGCTCCTCTAATCCCACAATAACCACAACTTTTGTGGGATCTACCAATAAGCCTTCTTTGCATATAATGTGCCCT
This sequence comes from Taxus wallichiana var. yunnanensis, assembly GCA_018340775.1. Taxonomy (NCBI): domain Eukaryota; kingdom Viridiplantae; phylum Streptophyta; class Pinopsida; order Cupressales; family Taxaceae; genus Taxus; species Taxus wallichiana. The sequence continues at coordinate 373,797,919 of CM031235.1, forward strand.
AACAAAGTGTTCCAAATGGAGTAAGAAAGACACATTTCTTAATGTTGAGGGATATCCTCAATTTCCGACATCTCTCAAACATCAGCCTCAAATTATCATAATGGTCCTTCACCAATCCATACATAGTCCAGTCATCTAGGTAAACTTGAAGAAACTTATGGATGAAGTCCTGGAATTCTTGTACCATGATGCACGAGAACACAACAGGTGCATTATTCAATCCAAAAGGCATAACCATGTAGGAAAAATTCCCCATTTAGTGGTGAAAGTTATCTTTTTCTAGTCTTCCCTTTGCAATCTCGACTTGGTGGTACCCTGAGAACCCATATGTGAAAGAGTAGACTTTACACCTGGTTACTCCTCCAAAATTTCTTCAAGAAAGGGGGTTCGAATAGAATCGATGACACATATTGCATTCGGATATATGTAGTCAACACAACTCCTTATCCTACCATCCTTCTTGATACCGATGACCATTGGGCTTATCCATTCTCGATTCTTCCACTCCCTCAATGATACCAGATGTTATCATCTTGTCTATTTCTTTCTTGACCCATATGCACAAATTTGGATTCATGTGATAAGGCCTCTTCTAAATTAGGTGCATACCTTCCTTTAAATTAATCGTCATCTCCCCCAAGGAATGGTGAACACCTTTGATTTCATGGTACTCACAAGGGAACAAATCTTGGAACTCGCACAACATATCAATGACCTTTGAAAATTATTTTTCGACTAATAGTCCCCAAGGAAACTTCCTTAGGTTCCATCTCTGTCCCAATGTTAACCTTATTTTCATCAAGGGCTCATGGTAGGCACGTTCTCACTCATCGCTGCTATATATGACCTCATGCATACCTTCCGAATGGTTAACAAACAAAGTTTCCATCTCCATCCCAATGTTAACCTACTTTGTCTTCAAGGGCTCATGGTAGGCACATGCTCACTCATCAACACTATCTATGACCTCGTGCGTATGTTCCAAATGGTTAAAATTGAAGGTTTCCATCTATTCACCATCTACTACATAGACCATTTTTCCTTTTTCTTTTTCCATGCACGCGCACTCAAGTTGTACTTCCTCTGATTCTTTTTCATTGAGGCACATCTCCAAATAATGCTCACCCAACAAATCTAGTAGCCTATCCTTTGCCATAGCACTATCTCCCATTGTAAGGCATTTGATTACTTGAAACACCTTATCTACTAATGGGTTGGTGCTCCTATACTCAAAATCTTGAATGAGATCAACCGCCAACTCCTTCCAATTACCTCCGTCCGATGGTTCATCTCCAAATGAATGTACCATGTGCATGCACAACCTTCTAAGGTGAAATATAAATTATGCACCCATAAAGAAGGTGATAAAGATTTTATGCTCCCCATCTAGGCCTTTTCACATGCTTGGATATGAAATGAGTCGGTCTCTTTACCATGGTAGTATTGTATGATCGTGGGCATGTTTACACCGGAGAACCTTATAGAAAATGTAATTATAACCTCACGCCACTCTATGAGGTTCTCTTGATGTGTATCCCACCAATGCACCGTAGTTATGAGTAAGTTATAATTGAGCATTCCCCTCCTCTTGTCCTTATTTTTCCATTGAGCTTCCATTTCTCACAAGAAATGTTTAGGTATGATCCCCTGAAAAACTTGGAAAATTATTTCCTAAGAACTTGACTGAGCACACCTATTTTAACCTTGTTACAGATCCTCTCAAGTATCACCCAATCAACTCATAAGTCCCATGCACCCAATTTTCGCATGCCATGCTAGTGGTATCACTCAAGGACTGAGCATCTTTAAATTGGATAACTCCCTCCATGGGATGAATTATCTCAGGATCTCTGATGGAGCACACATATATTCTATCAAGGAATTATTCTCCTAAGGGCTCAAGATAGGGTATTGAATTCCCATCTGTTAAAGGGATAATCACCCTTTCTTCTTTGTTCTCAAAGCTGATATACCCCTTGTTAAACTGTAGGTCGACATTGTTCTTATAACACCATGGGCACCCAAGAAACTTTGGAAATTTTTCTACCTTGGCGAGTACCAAGAATTCAAAGTCTCTAGTGAACTTGGCCCTTGAATGGTGATAACTACATCCTTCAGAAATCCAATGGGCATTGCCTTACTTTTGTTTTCCATATATAACACACTCAAAGATGGTTGTAACACGGTCCTTCCAATATGATGCCAATTGTATAAGGTAATAACATTGACCTTTGCTACCATTTCAATGAGGATATTACTCAAAATCCATCCATCAAAAACTGCATTCAAAGTAATCTCCTTATCATAGTCAAGGCTATGAGGAGGAAGGTTTGTATGTAAAACCTACCTTTGTGCTCTGCTCCAATGTGTGGTACCTTCTCTCTCACCATTATTCTAGGAAAGGAATAATATTCTCTTGCCTTAACATCCTACATACCTCCTTGAACTCATCCATGTCATCCTTTGTAGCCTCAACATTTTTCCTTTGCTCCATCTACTTTGATTGCTTTTTAGACATTAGATCTCCCCTTGTAAACTTCAAATCACATCCATAGTTTCTTGATACACCTCCTTTTGATGAGTAGGGTCTGGATACTTTCCATGTACCACTTCCTCTCTTAAAACTAGTGTCCTTTGCCTTTGCATTTCTATGGCGCACGCAACATCTCGCTCACATCATCACCACTATAGGATCTAGCCTTGACTCATTCATCACTCTTGGCATCCGTTATGAATCATCCTTTTTTATGCTCACCATCCCAATTCCCTTGTATTTCTGGTGTTGCTAGTTTATATGCTCATAAAGATCTAGACACTATTCATACTTATGTTTCTTTCTGCACCATGAGCATTGTAACAGATCAAGACACTCACATTTGTAATGCTATGTAGATCCATAGTTACAATAGGTTCCTCACGGGAACTCACTTCGCCTCTCACTGGGATTATCATGACCATGAAATCCTCCATGAAAACCTCTTCCATGTGCTCCTCCATTTGTGTGCCCTTCATAATAACGATCATCATCCTTGGAACTACTTGCAAGGCTAGTATGGTGCACACCCAGATCAATAGCATCATGGATTTGATCAATCAATCTGCAATCCTTGGTATCATGGGTTGTAGAGGTACAAATCTTACAATAGCAAGAAACATTCTTATGAATTACATGTTGTAGTAAGGGGCACCTACTTGCATCATGATCCCCATGGAAAATCTCATAGTCTACCACCATAGCGTGTACCAATTTCCAAGGGAAACTATCATTCACATGCCTTTCCATTTCATAGTCAGATATACCAAAGCCCACTACAAACCTAATGCATTGAGTTTGTAGACATATTCTATAAATTCTTTTCCATTTCAGCAATTTGAGCCTCCAGAAAAGGAATAACACTAGTATCAACACTCCCAATAGCTTTAGCGCATAGGGAAGCTTCCAATGCCTTGTGTGGCTCTGTGAAAGTTTTTTTGCAATAGAGCCCTTATAAATGGTGTTATCAATCCTCCAACAAACCATTGAGCATGTTGAGAAGGATGAATGTCATAGGATAGTTTAGACAAGAGAGTCTTGAAACATGCATCATAATCCCACACACTCTTTTCCATTCCTTGCTATATCTCCTTTAGAGTGCTGATGCTCTTCTACTCAAAATTAGGGATATGGAACTCTGTTAGGAATGCATTCTTCAACGTAGTGTAGTCTAGCACCATCTGATGGGGGTCATACTTCTTATACCAATTATGCATGCATCCTTGCAAAAATGTTACAAAATGACTTGCCTTCTACTCTAAGGTAGTGATCCCTTTCGCATGCCATAGTAATTCACACGCGTGCACATGCTCTGCAACATCTTCAATACCCCTATAGTCTGGTAAGTGGAAAGACATCTCAAAAAACACTTGGGGAGGTGGTTGGGGTCCTTTTCCTTCTGATCTAGAGCCTTGGTTCCCTCTGGCATTTCCTCCTTCACTAGATCCACTAGATCCTCCAGGTCCTGTTCCTTCGACCTACTAGATCCACCTTGCAGTTGGAAAAGGACTCAAGTGGTCATTCCTAGTGTTACCAATGTCCCAATGAACTATGTGTCGATGGTTTGTGATATCATCCCACTTCTCGTTGTGTGCCCTACATCATTACCATATGTGATACCTAAACCTTGCGTACTTGCACCTTGTCCAAAAATTACTCCAGATATAGGAATGGCTCGCATGACCATGGATGTTCCAAATGAGAAATTATATCTTTTGGGAGAAGATCCGTTACTCACCGATACCAATGGGTTAAAAATACTTCCCCCTTAATCTTGAAAACCAAGCATCAAGGGTTGGTCATCGGTGGGTTCGGATGTGCATCGCAGATTATTCTTTCTCCATGCGATGAACTCTCATCGAAGCTGAAATGGCTTCTCTCCTGCACTTTTCAAGATGGGCTAACATAGACCGCTCAAGTTCCATGTCCTCTATGTGAACCTCAAATCCTTCCTAAAACATCTACCTCCATAGATCCATCACACTTACAACCTCACGTTGTCTAGTCATCTCCTTTCATGAGATTTTCTATACTTGAGTGCTCAAAGAAGCTTTAGCCGGCCATGGGAAATGATTCTAAACTCAAGGTAATGACCAAGATATTCATAGCCAAAGGAATAGCATGAAAAAATGATCCTCTTGACTCCTTCAAAAACTTGAACTCAACAACTTCTTGGCAAGAATACATAGAAATTACATATTTAAGAGTATAACTCAAGTTAGCACTCTCTTCCACCGATGATCAACAACATGTGTCCAAGTCATATCTGCATCCTACAGACCTCGATAGTCATCTTGGGTCCACATACGTGATCCATAGTACCATCTTGAAATGGATGCATATGCTGAAAACCATTCATATAGTTCTACCAAATAACAAAGAATAATGTCTCATATGCACATGGTATAAGTTCTCTTCTACCATCTTTAAGAAAACTCATCCTCTGTGCTCTTGGACCATGTTTCAAGAATTTCTAAGGTCAGACGCTCTGTCATCATGCATCACAGGGAAAAATATTCATGTCATTTCTCACAAGTTTGAGAAGATTTCCCGACAATGGAACCAAGATGTAGTCATTTTTATGCCATTAGAACAATATTCTAATCCCATGTACGTCATCCTATCACCCGGTGGGTGTTGGGTGCTCACCCAAGGCACACACGGGGTCCTAGGCTCTCCTTTATTTGAGTCTTGTCGAGAATGCATCATCTTATGACAGATAATCAAATGCAGAAGGGCAGAAAAGAACTATACAACATCATAAGAACCTAGAACAAGTTGTCATCTCATTGTATCCAGAAAAGAGAAATAACAAGTAACATGTAAGTAATCTGGACCATTCATAAGGAATATACTCATGAACACGTATATGGTTTACAATAGAGCCTTATATTCATATCAACATGTTTAAGTACCACATTAAATTCCATGAAACCATTACAGACCTTCATATCACAATGTAGAGCCAAGTCATGCATATGTGTAGTCATTTTTACACCCATCAAAGAATAGGAAACCCTATGCGCATCATCCTATCACCCAACAAGAACTAGGTGCTCACCGAGCCACACGTGATGATGAGTCTCTCCTTTATGTGATTTTATTGGGAAACATCATCTATGATCTGATTTTAAGATATTTGAGAGGAATTAAGACATACAAACACCATAGAGCTCATAATGGATTCTAGATCCTTGCAGTCATTCCAGAAAGAAAAGTGTTTAATAGATTATAGAACTTACACCAAAACAAAAAGGAAGTTGTACAAGCATTCATACTTAGTTTGTAAACATAAATGAAAAATATCTATGAAGAAGGATGTGTACATAAGAACCATTAATGTTCGTATTCACATAAACTGGTAACCTTATTACATTCATTAGGCCCATTACAGAATGTCACAGAAGGGTAGACCATAGTCATGCATTGTAACTAGATTCATATAGCTAGGCTCTCAAAAGAAAATTTATAACCCCCAAACCCTTGATACATCCTTTCCTACACTTATTTACCCAAGCTAACAGAGTCCTTATACTATTTTGCAGAGCTCCGCCCTCTATCCATTTTCTTCCTTTCTCCTCTTGTCTCTCCTTTTTTACTTTTACAGGTGCTTGTATATATAGCCTTCTTAAACTGCCAACTCATTCTTTTGCAGCCTCAGATCTATTGCCAAGTGTCTAAATGTGGTCCTCCATGGGTGCATGCTCCTCTAGGCCTAATCTCACCACTCCTTACCATGATGTCCTTCTAGAAGCTTCTACCGCAAAGTATATTCCTTCCAGGCCACCCTATCACCAACCTGACACTTTATCCTCTCAGGTCACGTTTTTCTTACGTACTACCCGATAGGTCAAAAATGGATAAGTCCTGGATTCTACTTTGTGGGTGTGCATCTTGGGTTCTACCAAAACCCTACTTGAACCCTTCCCTGCGCACCTTATCTTGCGTGCTTTTTTCAACCTTGCATGCATATGCACCCTTTTTGGACTTAGTTGATATTTCAGGGGCCCAACATCACCCCACACTTTACCTGTTCTCTACCCTCGGAAACTTCCTCAAAGAATAAAGAATACAAAAAGACTTAACGTCTTGGAAAAAGAATAAAGGGGACAAAGAATGGGAAAATAAGGAAGAATGGGGAATGATGCTACTTAAAGCAATAAGAGAGGAAAGTTCTTCTACAAGTTGGCCTCTAGATTGTTCCTGCATTGACCTCATTCTGTTTTGTGCGGAAAAGATCACCTACTAAGGCACTCACATAATCAAAACCCATCCCATCCCCTTGTTCACTCATGGTGTCAAAAATTTTCTCTAACTCCTTTCCTATATCCTCCAGTGCATCCATCCTTCGTGTAATCTACGGGTATAGTTCCTTTAGCCGATTTTTAACTAAGCCCCATAAGGCCTCAATAGATTTTGATTTATTTTCTACCTCGGTGAGGATATTTTCTCACTCCGCTCTATTCCCCTTGTTCTTCTCCTGGAACTCTTTAAGTTCTACTTCATCATTGGTGACCAACATGCTTTCCACTTTGTCTCTATCCACGCAGTTGTCGTACACGGCCTCAACAGTCTGAGAAGCAATCTTTACATCAGCAAGGACCTTGCTTTGTATTCAGCTATGAGTGCCATGAATTTCAATTTATCCTCCTTTTCTAAACATGTGGCCACTTCTTCTATAGATTCCAAGGCTAGCAACTACCTCTCCATGGTGAGGATTCTTGTTAAGTCCTCTAGGCATTCCAAGGTAGATCCATACTTCTGCACGGGAGGCACTAGGTCCGGATGCTTCAACACTATTGCATCTGTAATGGACTCCACATTTTTGTATAATTCATGCACTCTATCCTTCTCATCCTTTAACTCATGCTACAACTAGGCGTTGATCAAATCTTCTTGTTTCAAGCCCTTAGTTTTCTCAGCCAGCTCCTCTTCCTTCTTTTCTAGCTTTTCCTCTAGAAATATTACTTTGTCATTTCTTTCGAAGAGCCTAGCCTCAGTCTCAATTTGTGACCTTGTTCAACACTTTACATAACTAATCATCTGAGAGATGTAGGGTATTTACCAAGGGGTTTGTTCCCTTAGACTCTAGTATTGGTATGATTACCCTTGGTATATTTCAAACTATGGCTCATCAATATGGGACTCAAACGCCCAAGAGAGCATCTTCCTTATCCTAGGGTATGCACCCTCTTCGTCAAATGATGACATTTCAAGGAGCTCCTCTACTAGAACCGTGCTTTGGGCTGTGCATGCAAACACTTTGTTGGGGTCATCAATATAACCCATCCTTGGCTTCTCCTCCTCCCACGCTTTCCTCCCTATGTGCATGCCCTTAGGAATATTTATAGTTAAAGTGGGGCCTCCAGTGTTATCATGGTCCTTTTCTGTGCTCTCTTCCTTATCCTCATTCATCACCAACTCAGCATTGTATTCCAACTCTTATTCCACCAAGGTCTCAATGATCTTCTTAGCCTCTCTTTCCACTTCCTTGTTTACCTCTTTGCTCCCTTCCTTGTCCCGGGTGCCTTCCTCCTCTTGGCTTCCCTTTCTCCACATGAAGATGTACTCATCCTTCTCTCCTTCTCCCTCCTCTGAGTCATGTACACTGAACACAAGTTGTTCTTGATTTACCTCAGGCTCATCTTCCTCATCATCATCTTCTTCATTGTCATCATCCTTTTCACCTTGGTAGGCCCTCAAAATTTCGGTGTACTAGAATCAAACTCCTTCGTCATCTTCTACTTCTTCCTAACTGGGGATTCTATGTAGGTGAATCTGTCTCTTCTTCTTCCGATGACTCCTTGTCTAATGGATTCTCTGGCTCTGAAGTCTTCTCTTTGACTATGGACTTTTTCTTACATGAATACATACTTGTTCTAGAACTTGTCTAAGGGTTACCTATTACCTGTGTATCCACTACACTTGGTACTTTCTTCTTTGGTTCTTTTATCTCCTATTTGGGTGTGGGTCTCTTTCTGCCATTTGGGTCCTCGGTATGGACACCTTGTTCTCTAGATACATGCCCTTCTCAAATTTGGGTCTTATGTAGAGGTATACTCGTGCCGTGGACCCTCCTGCAATGGGAAAATTCATGGGTCTCACCATTTAGACCTCATGTGACAACATGTAATTTTCCACATATGTGTGCTTGTTGGGGTATACCAACCCTTTGTGCATTTCTTTGTGGTCTGGTTAATATTACCAACGTAGCTTCAACTTCTTGGACTCTTTGAACTTGTTCACTTCCATTTGGAAGTGTTGAGTATGAAGGCAAAAGGGAGATTGCACCATAGGCTCCATGTCTCATCTATTAGTTTAAATATGCCAAGGTAGAAATATTGGTACACAACAAACTCGGCTTCTTCCTTCATGGTCACTACCAGTTGTTAAGGATCCTCCATTATACCCCGATCACATTCCTCAAGCACGTATACCACTTCTCTAGGTGCACCTTGTGCATGGTTGTCATAATATCATAGGTGTACTTCTAAAACCTCTTCACGGGTGAAGGGTCTTGATAGGGTACTCCCACACTAATTTTTCCATTGCATCCGGTACTCCAATCTCTAAGAACACAATGGTTAATAGGATATTACCAAATATTATTATATCATCTTCCGTGCATGCTACCGATAATATTATCTATGATGTATGTAGAAAGGTTATAGATGGTGCCCTCTGAAATCCTCCTACAAACATTCAACTAGGACTTGTTTACCTGGGTCCTTGATGTATGTGATATCAAATTACCTCGGCCCCTTTTTGTATGCATAAGCAACGACGGTTTCCTTAATTACCTCCTTGTCGCATAGGTCATCCTCCAAACTTTCTCCTTCATAGATGAGGCCTATGAAATGTGAAACAAGCTAAGGGGTAATGCACATCTTGTGCCCTGCGAAGTGAAATTAATCTTCATGCATGTGTGAAATCATCCATTGATATAGGCACTTAGGTTTTCGAAGTAGGGCAACTCAAAGAGTTGCAATAATCCTAACTTCTCCAACTTCAATTTTACCTCATCATTATAAATGGGCAAACCCTCTAGTGTCCTTTTATTCATCGGGCACACTAACTCCAGCAAAATTTCCTTCTCGATCGTGCTTGAGCAATGATTGTAATCATTTACTGCCATTTTTCTTAAATGGGAATCCATATCTCACCCAAGAAATACTCGTCTAGGTATTGCATTTCTACATACCACTCTTCATTTATACTTGACAATTTCTTGTTGCTTGCTCTTGATTTTTCCCTTTCCCTTCTTAGGTGTGCCAACTGGTTTCTTGGGTTCCATTGTTTATGTTAATACTTCAACTTCTTTCACTTGATTTTTTTACTACCCTTTCCAAGTTTAGATCTCAAACTGGTGAATAAACTCTTTTTAAACCCATTCCCTAGATACTAAAACCTAACTGGAATCTCTTTTCACCAAACGACACTTCTCCATAACTCTTCCCACGCCTATGAATCACTTCCTTTCTAGTTTTTAAATCCAAACTAGTCGGTCACACTCAAATTCTTGCAATTTTCTTTGCACGGATCAACTTTGGAAACCCTAGTTCACAAAATCTCTTCTCTTCATATTCTCAAAGTGAATAATGAAATGTCCAAACCTCTATTTATAGTTTTTCAAAATTTTAAGCATTAAATGCTACTTCACCTACCACTTTGTACTTTTAACATTTAATGCGGATTTTTCGAACAAATCCCAAATTTTACACCCTAACTCATGCGCCCAACTCAGCGCTCAAGCTTTTCAAATTAGGGCAACTCAAAGAGTTGTAATAATCTTGACTTCTCCAGACTTCACTTTTACCTCATCATTATAGATGGGAAAACCCTCTGGTGTCCTTTTTATTCATCAGCACTAACTCCAACACCATTTCCTTCTCGATCATGCTCGAGTGATGATTGTAATCATTTACTACCATTTTCTTAAATGGGAATCCTAATCTTGCCCAAGAAATACTCCGTCTGCCAACTACATTTACGTATACCACTCTTCTTCACATTACTTACGATAGTTTATTGTTGCTTACTCTTACTTTTTCCCTTTCCCTTCTTAGGTGTGCCAACTAGTTTCTTGGGTGCCATTGTTTATGTTAATACTTCAAATTCTTTCACTTGCTTTTTTTTACTACCCCTTTCCAAGTTTAGATCTCAAATTATCCGGCAAAGAAACTCTTTTTCAACTAGTTCCCTAAATACCAAACCGTAATGGAATCTCTTTTCACTAAACGATGCTTTCCACAACTCTTCCCATGCCGTGAATCACTTCCTTTCTAGTTTTTAAATAAAACTGGTCTCTCACGCTCAAATTCTTGCAATTTTTCTTTGGTGGTGTAGATCAACTCTAGAAGCCCTAGTTCACAAAATCTCTTCTCTTCATATTCTCAAAGTGAATAATGAAATGTCCGAACCTCTATTTATAGTTTTTCCAATTTTTAAGCATTAAATGCTACTTCACCTACCATTAATTCATAATTTTAACGTTTAATGCAGATTTTTCAAACAAAGCCCACATTTTATGCCCTAACTCACGCACTTTGACCCCCGCATGGAAAATATTCCAACCTTCGACACACAACCAATCCATCTTGACAGGAGAATCTTGCACATGCATCAAATGGCGCCATATTCAAGGCACTTCTTTGTCATGATTTTTGCTTTCACCTACCTCATGTTATTTTTTTTTTCTTCTTCCTTCTTTATACGTGGGATCGAAAGTATGCTTATCTTGACACCAACCATCCTTTTCCACCTTTTCTTTCATGCCTCTTTTAACAAGGCCATTCGGCTGGTCTTTCCAACAAAATCCACCTTCACACTTTACCCATGCTTTTCTTCACATTACTCCACCCCACATTAAGATGATACACGGTCCTCTCGCGCATTCAAAACCCTCAAAAGTAACAAGGTTACGGTGCCCAAGGCACAAACAAAACAACAACATGAAAGGGAAACATAAGAAAGGAAATGCATAAAGGAAATTCTAAACTATCCGCAAAACTTCCTTATTTACAAACACCAAGAATCCTTATTTATAGTAGGGCTTCAACCTACTCCCATTGAAGTGTTTAGGAAATTTTGTTCAATCCAAAGTAACAGAATAACTAGCATGTGCCCAAATCAAGGATGTAAAAGATTATATAGGGACCTAACCAATGGACCTTTAATTTCCCAGGGTGGTGCGAAACTTTGAATCATACAACAACACCATCACGCATCATGACCTCAAACTTATTGTTCTTAATGTGGTGATCATGCCATGCCTTCTATTTTTATTTTTTCGGTTGTCCTGCTCCACGGCTAATGATCATCTTTCATCTAGTTTCATTAATTCATCAAATCTCTCTTTAAGCACTTATTCATCATCCAACCCTCCCGCATGCGCTATACACAACAAAGGTAACATAGACTCAAGTGGTAAGATAGCTTCTGCACCAAACACCATATTGAAATGGTGTGGCCTTATTCAACCTTTTTGTAGGTTGTTAATGTATGGTAAAGAATGGTTGATAATTTATCATCTCAATCCCGCCTACCAACATCACGAGATCTTAGTCAACGTGTGACTAAGTATTTTGTTAAATGCCTCAACAGTTCCATTTGCTTGAGGGTGATAGGGAGTAGTCTTGTGATGGACCACCATGAATTCTGATAACAGAATCCTGACCGTTTTGTTGAGAAAGTGCATACCTCTATCACTTTTCAAGCTCAATGGGCATCCATACCTGCTAATTATGTTCTCCCATAAAAATCTAGTAGCTGTAGCTATGGTACAATCTTTAGTGAGTGCTATCTCTACCCACCTCATCAAATAATTAGTGTAAGTAATGATATATTGTGAACCAGTCCTTCATGCTGCTGGTGAGATTGGTTCAAAAAATTCAATAGCCCATTTCTCAAATGGTTTCGTACTTGCTATTGGTCGCAAGGGAATTTCATCCCTCTTTCTAGGTTTTACAAGGCACTGGAAATGGTCACAGGCCTTACAAAACTCTATGCAATCTTGAAAAATGGTCTCCCACCAAATCCTTGCGAGTAGAATCTTCTGCACGGTTGCATTTCCTGTATAGTTTCCTCCTGCAATCCCACCATGTGCTTCTTCTATTATAGCAACGCACTCATGCTCTAGCACACATCGGCACAAAACCTCATCATGACCCATTTTGTACAGGTCTCCATTAATTAACATGTAGGGCACGACACATATAGCTAACTTCTTTTTCTCCAAGGTCTTCATCCCTTCCAGCGCCACACCTTCCTTTAGAAATATTGCAATTTCCTCCAAATCTAAGGGTGCGCCACAACCTAAATAGTTGTGTGTCTGGCATAGTCTATTCAATGCTCTGTGCATCCTCCCCTGAATTAATTCTTGACAAATGATTAGGTCCACAATTACTCTTTCCAGGCTTCACAACTACCGTGAAATCAAACTCTTGAAATAATAGCACCCAACGACATATGCACCCTTTTAGGATGGGCTTATTCACCAAGTACTTTAACATGTCGTGGTGTCGGTGTAAAATACAAAGGGATTTTTAGTAGATACATATTGTATGAACTTGTGAGCGTGTAGATCATTGACAATGTTTCTTGCTCATTTGTAGTGTAATTATATCCTCACTTTGGTGATAAGCCTATCCTTCAATGTGTCGAATGCTATGTAAGTACTACCCCAATGGTCATTTTGGAGGCATCAAATGAACATGGAAGGGCTTATCCCAAGAGGGCAAATGTAATATAGGCATGGTGGCAAGCCTATCCTTCAATGTGTTGAATGCCTTCTGTTGCGCCTCTCCCCAATGAAAGGCACTTTTATGTCTAAGTAACGCTTCCAAAGGTGCATCAATCTTGGCATACCCCTTAATGAATTTCCTATAATAACCCATATGCCCAAGAAATCCACACACTGCGCTTTGGCTAGTAGGCTCCCCCAATCCCATAATAACTGCAACCTTGGTAGGATCTACTAGCAAGCCCTCCTTACATATGATATGCCCCAATAACGTTCCAAAGGGGGTAGCAAAGACACACTTATTAATGTTGATGGATATTCTCAACTATCGACACCTTTCAAACATCAACCTTAGATTGTCACAATGGTCCTTGACTAGTCCATACACGGTCCAATCATCTAGATAAACTTAAAGAAATTTATGGATGAATTCCTAGAACGCCTGTACCACTATGCGAGAAAACAATAGGCACATTCTTCAACCCAAATGGCATAACCGTGTATGAAAAAATTCCCCATTCAGTGGAAAAATTTGTTTTCTCCTGGTATTCCTTTGCAATCCATACTTGGTGGTACCTTGCAAATCTATCCATAAAGGAATAGATTTCACACCCAGCGACTCCCTCCAAAATTTCTTTAGTGAAGGGGTTGGAAAAGGATCGATGACACAAACCGCATAAGCTCCTTATAATCCATACATATCTTAATCCACCCATCCTTCTTGATGTTGATTACCATAGGACTTATCCACTCCGATTCTTCAATAGATTTAATTATCCTAGATGTTATCATTTTGTCTATTTTCATTTCCCATAAGGAATGGTGAACACATTTGAGTTCATGATACCCGTGTAGGAATAAATCCTCAAATTCATGTAAAAGATCAATGATCTTAGAGACTTCCTTCTCGACCAATAATCTCCAATGATAGTTTCTTAGGTTCCACCTTCACCCAATATTAACCTTATTTATCTTTAAAGGTTCATGATAGGCATGCATTCTTTCATCAACACTATCCATCACTTTACGTGATCCTAGAGAATGGTTAACCTCTAAATTTTCCATCTCTTCACCATGTATGACACAGACCATCTTGCCTTTATCTTTCTCTACGCATGCATGCTTAAAATGTATCTCTTATGTGTATTCTTCCTCAAAGTGAACCTCCAGGACAATTTCACCTAAAGAACTCCAGTAGCCTATCTTTTGCCATGACACTATCCCCATCGTAAGGAACTTGATCTCCTACAATTCCTTATCCACCGATGGTTTGGTGCTTCGATACTCAAATTCTTAGATGATATCAACCACTAGTTCTTTCTAATTACCTATTTAGTGGTGTGTCTCGAGTGGATGTACCATACACATGTGCAACCTTAGTGTACAATATAGTTTGTGTACTTAGAGGACGGTGGCAAATCTTCCACACCTCCTCTCCAAACCATCTCACACACTTGGATGTGGAAAGAGACGGGATCCTTACCATGGTAGTCCTTGATGGTGGTGGGTGTGTTGCTTATAGAGAAATGAATAGAGAAGGAATTCATCACTTCATGCCATTCTAAGAGATTATCTCGATGCGTTTTGGCCACCAAAGTGTGTAATAGTTCCTAGTAGGACATAACTTAACATCCCCCTTCTTTCATTTTCCTCCTTTCTCGAGCTTCCATCTTCTACAAAAATACCTCAGGGGAGGCTCCTCTTGAGTACTTAGGTAGCTCCTTTCCTCCTAGGTGCCAGATTGTGTGTGCCTTTGTCACCTTTGTCACCAATCCTCTTAAATGTCATCTAATCAACTCATAGGTTCCATGCGCCCAATTATCACATGCTAGACTAGTGGTGTCACTTACTAACTAAGCATCCTTAAACTGGATAATTCTCCATCGTAGGATGGATTATCTCTGGATCCTTGATTGAGTGCACATATATTCTATCTAGGACCTCTTCTCCCAAAGGTTCAATATAGGGTGTTGACTTCCCATCAGCCAGGGGTATGATGACCCATTCTTCCTCATTTTCAAAGCTTATGTACCCCTTGTTGAACCAAAGATCTACATTGTTCTTATAACACCATGGCACCCAAGTAGTGCTGGGAAATTTTCTACCTCGGTGAGTGCAAGACTTCAAAGTCCCTAAGTAAAATTTTCTCCCGAATGGTGATAGTTGGATCCTTTAACACACCGATAGGCATTGCTTTCATTTTTTTCTATATACAACACATTTGAAGCTGACTATAATGCATTCCTTCCCATTTGATGCCATACATCCAATGTGAGAACATTGACCTCCGCACCTATGTCAATGAGGATATTACTAAGGAGCCATCCATCCATGACTGCATTTAACATGATCTCCCTATCATAGTCAAGGCTATGAGGGGGAAGGTTTGCATGCAAGACTTGCCTCTCATGCTCTTCTCCGGCGCGTGGTACCTTCTCTCTCAACCATGCTCCTAGCAAGGGAATAATATTCTCTTGCCTTAGAATTTTACATACTTCCTTGACCTCATCTAGGTCATCTCTTGGCACCTTGACCTTCCTTCTTTGCTCCTCCCTCCTAGACTTCTCCTTTAGACACTAGATTTATCCTTGTAAACTCCAAATGACATCCATGGTATCTTGATATACCTCCTTTTGATGCACAGGTCAGGTACTTCCCATGTACCACTTCTTCCCTTGAAACCAATTTTTTCTACCTTGGTATTTAATTTGTGCACGTGGCCTCTACTCTTGTTGTTACCATAACTGATTCCAAACCCACATCACGTGTCACTCATGGCATCCATTGTGTTTTCATATTATTAATGATCACTATTACAGTTCCCTTATCTTTCTGGTGTTGTTGATTCATGTGCTCAAACAACTTAGGGCACTCCTCATACTTGTGTTTCTTCCCACACCATGAGCACTGCAACAAGTCTGGGCACTCTCATTTGTAATGCTCTGTAAACCCATAATTAAAACATGTTCCATGTAGGAACTCACTTCCTTCTCGTGGTCCTCTATCAAAATCCCCTTCCATGTGTGCCTCCATCTACGTGCTCCTCATAATGGTGATCATCACCTTTAGAACTACTAGTAATTCTGGTCAGCGCACTTTACATGATCAATGGCCTCATGGATATGGTCAATAAGCCTATAATCCTTATTATCATGAGTTGTAGAGGTGCAGATCTTACAATAGAAAGACACATTCTTCTGAATTATGCACGTTGTAACAAGGGACATCTACTTGCATCATGGTCCCCATGACAAATTTTAGTCTATTTTTATGGCATGTACCTTCCTCCTGGGGAAACTATCCTTGACATTCCCCTCTACTTCATAATCGGTACACCATGTACCACTTTGAGTCTCATGGGCTGAGTTCGCAGAAAAATTCTCTAGCTACTTTGCCAGAGCAGTAATTTGAGCCTCCAAGAACAGTAAACATCAATATCAACACTTCCAAACCTTGGCGTGTAGAACATCCTCCAATGCCTCGTGTAGGTCTCCATGAAAGTTTTATGAGATAAAGCTCTTCTAAATAGAGCTATCAACCCCCCAAAAAACCATTGAGAATGTTGTGAAGGGTGAATGTCATATGACAATTTTGACATGAGGGTCTTAAACCATGCATCATACTCTCGCACACTCTGCCATACCCTATTGAATATCCTTTAGGGTGCAAATGCTCTTTTGTTCAAACTTAGGATGTGGAATTATGCCAAGAAGGCATTCTTTAAAGTAGTATAATCCACCACCATTTGATGAGGGTCATATTTCCTATACCATCTATGTGCGTGCCCTTGCAATGTCATTACAAACTAACTAGCCTTTCACTTTGGGGTTGTGATCCCCTTTGCGCGCCATAGCAGCTCACACTTGTGAACATGTTCTTGCAAAGCATCTTCAATACCTCTGTAATCTGGAAAATGTAAAGACATCTCAAAGAAGACTTGAGGGGGTGGTTGGGGCCCTTGTCCTCCTGAGCCAAAGCCTTGGTTCCCTCTAGTGTTTCCTCTTTTGCTAGATCCACTAGATCCACTAGGTCATGTGCCTCCTGAGCCACCAAATCCTCTAGATCCACGTGTCTGTTCCTCCTGACCCACTAGATCCACTAGGTCCTATAGTGGTCGTGTCAAGGGTCCCCAAGGTTCCACTAAAATACACACTGATGGTCTGTGATAATGCCCCACTACCACTAGTGTACCTCGTGGCACTCTCAAATACGAGATTGAAGGCTTGTGTACTTTATCCTTGTCCAAAATTGCTCAATACTAGAATATGGGTAGCTATAGAAGTGGGAAATGAAAAATTATATCTCCTGGGTGCAGATCTATCACTTCCACTGATACCAACTGGGTCAACGATACTCCTTCCTTGATCTGGAAAACCAAGCGCCAGGGTTTGGTCACTAAGTGGGTTAAGATATGTGCCAACAACTCTTCTCTCTCCACGTGACGAACTCTCATCGAAAGTCAAGGGGTCTCTCTTACACACTTGATAAGATGGGATAGCATAGACTTCTCATGTTCCACATCCTCCACATGAACCTTAACTCCTTCCACAACATCTACCTCCATAG
Source organism: Taxus wallichiana var. yunnanensis (assembly GCA_018340775.1). Taxonomy (NCBI): domain Eukaryota; kingdom Viridiplantae; phylum Streptophyta; class Pinopsida; order Cupressales; family Taxaceae; genus Taxus; species Taxus wallichiana. Next base: position 373,815,759 of record CM031235.1, read on the forward strand.
ATCCATCACACTTGCAACCTCGCGTTGTCTAGCAATCTCCCTTTCACGTGCTTCACTATACTTGAGCTGCCTCTCCATCCTTTCTTTCTCCATTGTAATATCTACCATCTTCCTCCACCTTAGCTTCCTCGCTAGCGCTTAGAATGGTTTAGCCGGCCATTGTAAATGCCTCTAAACTCATGGTCATGTTCAATATCTTCATTGACAAAGGAATAGTACATATAAATGATCCTTTGGGCTCCTCAAAACTCAAACTCAGCAAATTCAAGACAAGAATACATGGAAATAGTGTATTCCAGATTGTAGTTAGCCAACACTCCCTTCCACCAATGATCCACAACACGATTCCACCTCAAATATGTATCTTGCAACCTCACGGTATTCCTCTTGGGTCCACACACACTATCTATAATACTAGCTTGATCTAGATGCATATGCGAGATTCATTCATATAATTCAACCGGGAAGCGACAGAAAAAAATTCATATAAATCATGGTAGAGGTTCCCTTCTACCCATCTACGTGCATCAAACATAGATCCAGTGTTGAATCTCTCAAAACTTCATCCTCCATGCTCTTGAACCATGATTCAACACTTTCCAAAGTTAAATGATCTATCATCACTCATTACATAGATCATGATGTATGTCATGTCCCACTACAAATTCAAAAAGAGGTCCCGGCAATAGAACCAAGATGTAGTAATTTTTACACCCATCAAAGAATAGGGAAACCCCATGTGCACTCAACCTATCACCCATTGGACACCTGGGTGCTCACCAGAGAGGCACGCATAGGCGCTGAGTCTCTCCTTTATGTGATTTTAGTGGGAAACATCATATATGATCTGAGTTTAAGATATTTGAGAGGAATAAAGACATACAATAACCATAGAGCTTAGAATGGCTTCTAGATCCTTACAATCATTCTAAATAGAAAAGTGTTTAATATATTATAGAACTTACACCAAAACAAAAATGAAGTTGTACAAGCATTCATACTTAGTTTATAAACATAAATGAAAAAGATCTATGAAGAAGGATGTATGCATCGGAACCATTAATGTTTGTATTCACATAAACTCATAAGATTATTACATTCATTAGGCCCATTCTGAGAATGTCACGCGGAAGGGAAGACCGCATTATGCATTGTAACTAGATTCATATAGCTAGGCTCTCAAAAGAAAATTTATAACCCCCAAACCCTTGATACATCCTTTCCTACACTTATTTACCCAAGCTAACAGAGTCCTTGCAGTATTTCTACAGAGCTCCACCCTCTATCCACTTTCTTCCTTTCTCCTCTTGTCTCTCCTTTTTTAATTATTCTGCAGGCACTTGTATATATAGCCTTCCTGAACTGCCAACTCATTCTTCTACAGCCTCAGATCTGTTGCCAAGTGTCTGAATGTGGTCCTCCATGTGTGCATGCTCCTCCATGCATGATCTCACTACTCCTTGTCATGATGTCCTTCTATAAGATTATACCACGTGAGTATATTCCTTCCAGGCCACCCCTGCCGCCAAGCTAGCACCTTATCCACTTGGATCATGTTTTTCTCATGTCCTTTCCGATAGGTCAAAATGGCTAAGTCCTCGGATTACTACTCAGGCACGCATCTCGAGTTCTTAAAAACCCTACTTGAACCCTTCTCTCTGTGTGCCTTATCTTGCGTACCTATGTGCCCTTTTTGGACTTAGTTTATATTTCAGGGGCCCAACAATACGACATGGACTATGTCCCTTATACCCCAAGGATAATCATAGACCCATCCCCCTAAACATGCCATCACTCCCAAATTTCTCCTAATCCCTAACCCCTAGAACCCTCCATTATATTTCTTTAGAGCTTCACCTTTCTTTTCTATATCTCTTTTCCTCTATCGGGTGATTGTATTTATAACCTTAGTAACCATTGCCATGCCTTTCGAAGTTATAGATTGGTTGCCAAGTGTCGAAGTGGTCCTCCATGGGAGCATGCCTTCTCAAACCCGAGATCTCCACTCTTTGTAATGATGTCTTTCTAGATCCTTCTATCACATGGAATATTCCTTTCATGGCCACCAAGTTTCCAGGATGGTACCTTATCCATTCCACATGTGCAATCGGGTCATGCTTTCCTCATGTGCTACCTAGATGTCAAATATGGCTAAGTCCAAAACCCATCTTGCCTTACACGCGCATGTTGTATTCTCAAAACCTACTAGAAACCTTCCTGCGTGCCTTCACCTTGTGTGCCCTTCTTTAATTAAGTCCCACGTGCCCACGTGCCTTCTTATACTTAGCCAAATAATTAAGAGGTTTAACAAGGATACAATGCCAAATGTGCAACTGTGATTTAGATTGTGGCACGGACCCTCCGACTTGAAATATATTGTTGTGTTTCTCAAAATGGTTGTGGCACCAGATGGAATGAAGACTTTAGAAAGAAATAAGTTAGCCATATGCATCGCACCCTACATGTTAATTAGTGGATACTTATACAAGCTAGGCCATGATGAGGTTTTGTGCTAATGTGTGTTAGAACATGAGCACATTGCAATCATGGAGGAATCACATGGTGGGATTGCAGGAGGACATTATGCATGGAATGCCACCACGTGGAAAATTCTACTAGTAGGGCTTTCGTGGGAAAGCATCTACCAAGATTGTATTGAGTTTTTCAAGGCTTGTGACCATTTCCAGCACCTTGGAAAACTAGGAAGAAGAGATGAGATGCCCTTGAGACTGATAGCTAGCACGAAACATTTGAGAAGTGGGCGATTGATTTTGTAGGACCAATTTCACCACCACATAAAGGATTGGAGTGCACTATATCATTACTTGTACTGATTACTTAATAAGGTCGGTGTAGGTAGTGCTTATGAAGGTTTGCGTGACAAGAACAGGAGTAGAAATATTTCTATGGGAAAATATAATCAGCAGGTATGGGTGTCCTTTAAGAATGACTAGTGACAGAGGCACACACTTTTTCAATGAGATGGTCAAGATTTTGTTATTAGAGTTCATGGTGGCCTATTGAAATACCACCCCTTATCACCCCCAAGCTAATGGAACCATTGAGGCATTTAACAAGATATCTTGAGTCATACGCAAGGTTAATTTTAAGATACCTCTTGGAAATTGGAGGTGGAAAATACTTGGCGAATATCCCTAGAACTAGTTTCATTAAAAGGAAAAATTTCCAATTTTTCATAACTAAATTTTCACCCACTTTTTTTGAATTAGAGAGACTACAGAGTTGTAGACACTTCGATGCCTTGTTGACACGTATCAAAGAGCCTTTTTGACATGTGTCAATGAGCCTTGTTGATGCATGTCAATGAGACTTGGTGATGCACGCCAACAAGCCTTGTTGACATGTGTTAACGAGCCTTGTTGACATGCGTCAATGAGCCTTGTTGACGCGTCAACTAGGCTCATTCGTGCGTGTCAACAAGGCTTGTTGAAGTGTGTTAACAATGATTGTTTGTTTTTGTCAACAAGGATAATTGACACGCATCAACAAGGCTTGTTGATGCGTGTCAACAAGGCTCGTTGATGCACGTCAACGAGCCTTGTTGACATGCGTCAATGAGCCTTATTGACGTGCGTTAATGAGCCTTATTGACATGCGTTAACGAGCCTTCAAAACCATGGTTTTATCCTATAAATACCCTTTGGCCATTTTCACGTTTAAATTTATTGGCTCTTGAAATTTCTTGTATACAAGAATCCATTTTCCAGGTCAAGTACAATAAATCTCAATGACAACTACAATGGTGACTACAAGTGCATCCCAAGCTCAAGACAAAAATCAAGAGGAAAATACGGTCAAAACACAAGCCCTACCCATAGTCAAGATACTCTACGAAACCCTTTGTGCCCCCACATCCAGATTGTTTTACAAATGAATTCAAAATACAAGGATTTGATCAATGCATGTGAGTTTGGTGGGCTCATTAAGATGCCCCATTTTGAAACAGACCATGATATTTTAAACTACCTTCTCTCCTCATACAATACAAAGGACATATTGTTTAATGTTATTGTGGATGATGGTCGAATGTTTCAATTTGGTATCGATCCAACTGATATTCATTGGTTTACCCTCCCATTCAAAAATTTACCCATTGTTACAATGAAGGAAACACTCATCGAAGACGATAAGAAATACCTGGAATCAACTTTTGGTTTCCATGTTGATTGTAAGTGTAAACTATTTTCATTCTTCATTTTGTATTCAATTTTTATTTTGATACAATTCAAATTTATATTAATTCCAACGTTTTTTTGGCATTTGCAGCTCATGTCAATAAATCCAAACGTGGTGTGGATATGCAAGGAATTACACACCACTTTCTTGCTGCTATGATTTCCTTCTTTCAATCTAGAATAGTTTTGTAGGGTTGGAAAATAGATATACCAAACTGGGCCATTGCATACATTCTTGCAACTATCGCAAAGCAAAAATTTGATTGGTGCACCTTTTTATCAAAAAAAATAAGAACTGACATTACAAATGCAAATATTTTAGAAAAACTAGTCATTCACACCACAAACTATCTCCTTGGCCTTTATTATGAGGATCTTTTAAATTTAAAAGACAAACCAATTCCCACTTGCACGGATGAGGGTAGTGATGAATTTTTCAATTCCATTTCAAGAACAATAGGTATAAACTATAAAGTTTGTATTTCGACATTAGACTGACAACAAGTATTAACTATTTACTATTTGCAGAGAAGATTTTTGGAGGCCCTTCCTAAAAAAAAAGGAGACATCAAGAGGAAGAGGCCAACAACATGTTGACGCGTCGAGAGATTCACAATATTAAATGGAAGCTCACTCATCTCCGAACCACCAACCGTTTGATGTCGTTAAACACTAGAGAAGTAATACCCTTACATGTATTATTTACAAATTCCAAATTTTTATTTTCATTTTCCCATTTAAATTTTACCATATTGAATTGACATACAATCGTATGTTGATGACATTGTAGGGACTTTGGACCATACGCGTGCTTCTCAAAGTCAACCATCTTCCCCAACTCACTCAGTTTAGTCACATGCATTTGTGTCTTCTCAACAACCACCTCAGCAATCCCAACAACAGATAGCTCAAAAACCACCAATTACTACTCCAACACGGCCACCTCAAGCACCGTAACAAGCTACCCCTCAACAACAAGGTACAAGTTTTGAATAGTAATTCATTTAATTTCGTAGTTTTTACATATTTTTCTAGTTTTTCATATGATTTTTCTTGAACTTTTCAGCACATTGCAGTCCTTCGCCTTCTGTACAAACAACGGCACCACCCCCTCCTCCACCAATAATATTCAAAATGCCAACCAAAGGATCAGGAAAAAAGAACATTGGTAAACGCATGCAATTCCTTTAGCCCCTAGTGGGACACTAAACATTACCTCCTCATTTCAAATTCTAACCCTCTCACTTGGTGGCTTGCCCAGTCAATGAGAATATCGGTTTTAAATAATATAAATTTAGATGAAGATTACTTGGGCATTGATAGCAATGACCCAACAGGATTTTTCAATACACGTGAGATGATTCAAGGCCAACAGGTATACTTCTATTTCAACATAATTTATTCAACTTTCATTACATTTCACTTTAGATTTATTTATTTATCACAAATAGGATCAGGCCACTTAAAGGTAGAAACAAGTAGAAGTTGATCAACTTGAAATCCCCCATACCTCTCCCACGAGATCATCTTATTCAGATTCAGATGGTGAATAGTTACTACCTTTTCCTTTAGAGAACATAATTGGTTATGATTGTCAATCCCATGTCGATGAGTTTATTCTACCTCATATCAGTCAGCTCATAGAATGGGAGAGAATGGCTAAAGTACTTATCAATGAGATAATAAGTCGTTATGAAAATTATTGGCAAATGGATAGTTTATACGCTGCAGTCTAGAATCAACCTGTGAAGATGGATTCCTTACTTACCCAAGTAAGAAGTGGGACCATCACGTATAACAACAACTATAAAGATGACATTTTGGATAAGACATTAAACAAATTGGAAAATAATAGTGTTGAGGCCTAAGAATATTAAAACAAATGGTCTAAGGACAAGGATCTAGTAGCGATTTGCAAATTTCGGGAGAGATAGAGCGGTCATAAGTATTATCACTCAAAAAATATTTGTTGTTAATTTGAAGTTGTCTATTTTAGTGATATGTTGAATTGACATCACTTTTTTGTGCGGTTGAAAGTTGAAATATGAAAATTTGAAGAGTCAAGCAAAGGTTTTCCAAGTTCACTTGGAAACTGTGAAGAAAAATTTATCCATAGAAAAGAATTTGAAGGAAAATATTGTTTTGGTTAAAAAAAAACAATACACTGAAGAGGATAATTAAAGAGCATGGCTTCAACCCTAAAATTTTATTCAAAACCAAGGCAGCTGCTGATCCAAATTTGCTATCCCATGGAGATGCAACAAAGAAAGAAGAAAGAATTTTAAAGAATCTAGATAGTGTTGCGGAAGATCTCATAAGTTCTGGGATTATTTCTGCCATTGGGGAAAGGAGTACATGAGTGGAAAGGGGTACAAAAAATTGAGGGTTGAAAAATTTCATTATTGAGTGTGGAAACTTGAAAAATAGAATCTATATTTGAAAATTTGAAACATTGAATGTGATGGTCATGGCATTTGAATTTTATTATCTGGATTTGAAATTTGAAACTTTAATTTGATAGCCTTTGAAATTTTGAAATACTATATAATCTTTAATTTTATAACTTCCTATATATTATGTATAGAATTTCTAGATTGTATATGGTGTTTATGTTTCTTCTCTACTTGTAATGATGATTGCATTAGATGTGGATGATGACATTACAATAGAATCATAGTCTCATAGATATGGATTATCATGAATTGTATGTGGATGTAGATTTAGCTTCAAGCATGATCATGGAATCTGGATGATGATAATGGATAATTGTTTTAAGAAAATTTGGAATGTGGTACGATAGAGACATTTAAACATTCTCAAAATCTTCTTCTCTATACTTGTAATGATATGATGACATTATAATGGATATAGATGATGATGAATGATGATAATGGATAATTGTTTTAAAAAATGGAATGTGTTAGGACAAAGACGTTTCTACACATTTAAAATAGATAAATAATTGTTTTAATAATAATTGGAGTGTCAGGATTATGATAATGATATGATGAATTTAATAATAATTAGAGTGTCAGGATTATGATATGATATATATGGATGATGATGAATTTTATGTGGACATATATTTAGCTTCAAGCACGATCGTGGATGATGAATTGTATAATGGATTGTGGATTATGAATTGTATAATATGGAAAAATCTTCCTCTTTGTAAAATTTGATTGTGTGATTTTATCCCACAAAGTTTAAAAAATATATCAAAGCATTTTACAAATATAAAAATAAATTAAACATAATTGTAAAAAATCAAGAAATGTCATATGATAGGGTTTAAGTTACCTCTAGTGTTTTAGATGGTTGTGAAATCATCCTTCGTAGTGTGCTAGATCTTTGATTTAAGAAAACTCAACACGAGAAATGGATTAGTAGATAGATGGGTGAGTTTCTGACATTGTCAGTCCCGAGAAGTGTGAGCTTCCTCGGATGGATGTCAACCCACGTTTTCAAAAAAAAAGATGAAATAATTGTATTTAAATAAATGTAAATATATATACCTATAACATCTTTAATGATAACAAGATTTTAAACAAAATTTAAGGTGACAAACAATAAAAGTAAGGTGAAGGAGATACCTATTTAAAGTTGAAACAATCCATTATCAATAGCTTCTTCAAACTCAATGTTCTCTTCTATAGAGTGTGACGATGCGCCAATTCCACTCTCATCATTGGGAACAGTTGTACTTGTAGTTGTATTATTCACACCTCTTCTTTTGCAAAGGGAATTCCAATGTGCAATTTCTCTATCAAAAGGAAAGGTTTCCATGGAGTAGCGAGATACATAACACCTCATGCAACTTTCCATATTTTTATCCAACCTGTTTCTCAGTTTTTATTTTATAAATGATAAAGCACTAAAAACCCTTTCGTCCTCCACAGACCCCAAAATCATTGTTTGGCATAACTCATATAATCTAAAATATTCATTGATGTATTCTTATAAGATAGAAATTTGATAGATTCCTCGCCACAACCTTGTAATAGCACCACTTTTAGAAGGTTCGTCTAAATTTTTATATTGGTTCCTCATTGTTGTTGCAAAATTTGTTGATTGAAACTTTAATAAATCAGCATTCAGTATACCTTTGATTTCCATACCCTTGAACTCTGAAGTCTTTGTGAAATGTTCCATTATTATACCCATGGATTTATGGAAATGTTTTCTTACAAATTCTACATGACCACCTTCAGTATTCCAAAAATTAGGATTCATCACACCCATTGCTTCAAGAATTTTATCTTTGGAGAAATGTTCTCTAATTTCGAAGATAAGGATTCTACATTTTTAGCTTTATTCTTGTTTCAACTATATGAGACTCAAAGAGATTACGTCTCATGGGAACCCTATAATATCTTGACGTTTTTTGCAAAATGTGTAGCGGTATGTCCCTCCCATTAATAGTGATGCGAGAGGTGATCATGGATATTAAATCTCAAATAGTTCTTTGGGATTTTTAAGATCTAATAAAGATTTCCAATTCTCAAAAACAGTGTATCAAAACTATCTTAGGAACAATACAAGATATCAAGACTTTGACATACCATTTTTCTCATCCGTATAAAATCCACAATATAGATTAATCTCCCCTGTGTATGCTTCATTAGTGTATTGATCTCCTACAACATTTGAAGAATACCAACCAATGTAAGAAATGTCTCCAAATTAGTTAAACAGAAAAACAAGTCCCTCACCCTATTAACTTCATGATGATATTTTTGCATGAAACCAACCAATGAAGGATACTCCTCACGAACTCTGCATGTAGGTTCATATAAAGAGATCCATCTCATCTCAACATCTTTCAGAAGTTTTTTTCCATCTGTAATTCCAATTGCAAATTTTGGAACTCAAGAAATCACTTTAGGATTCTTTCCATATAGGCATGAAGTTCTCTTATAAGGTCTTCTAATTTAGCAACATTTTCGTAGTTGCTTACCATTTTATATGATAAATTCATTATGTGATCCATACAATGAATTGGTAGCATATATGGGGCCACTGTTGTTTGTAATCTAACACAAAACCTTGTTTGGTGACCCTGCATGACAGATGAACCATCTTCTTTGACGCATACCAACTTTGTATCAATTTCATAATCAGTCATTCCAACAATATCTTTCAAATGAGAAACAACTATTTTATGTAGGTTTCGACATTACGTTTTTCAACCATTTTCATGCGCCACAGATGAGGTGTACTTATATTATTTTCTAACGTATAGACATGGATATACACCCAAGCAAAGTGTTAGACTGTTTTCACTTCATAAATTGAAATAGAGATAAACTTTGATTTTTTTACATTCTCTTTCAAATCTTCCTTCTCTATCATCGAAAGGCATTTTTCCATTTCCCATCCACTACTTTTAGACCAATGAGACTGAGGTACATTGGGCATTCCATTATATTGATACAAAACTTTGAAATCAAGGAAATTTGAAATTGGTTTTCCTTTCTTTAGTATGTGAAATAAAGTAGAGAGCTGCATGAGATTTGCATTTAAATTTGTTTGATTCATCTTACCAATTTGTGATGTGATAGTTCCTCTCTTTCCATGAGATGTCTACGTTTTCTGCTCTACTTCATAATGCTGTGCATAGTTAACATGCATGCAATATTTTTCTATTTTCCACCTTTGTTTTTTTATTTTCTATCCATCCCTCATTACAGTCAAATATTATTTTCCACAATGTTTTTCTATAGTGTCCAACTTCATTTGCATTTTTTTTTGCTTTCCCAATTTCCACGTACATATTGTACATGTACATTTAGATGGGATCTCTTCTGAATTAGATGATTGTATAAGTTCGATAAACAAAAATTTGGCAGCCCAATCAAACTTGTATGTCCTCCCAATGGTCCACATATTCTTGTTTGTTTTCAATGTTTTACTTTTTTGAGTAGAATTTTGAGCAATATCACAATCACCTGGTTTCCTCTTTCGTGAACTAGAATTTGAATTTTATTTATGTGTTCCATTTTGCTAAGTATTTTTATGTGTGATATCTTGATGCACTCCTGGTTGCACCCCAACAGGAAGAATATCTTCAAGATCTAGCATATTATCGTAGGTGTCATTTGTTTGATACTGTGCAGAATGCATGTCCACCTCAATATTACCTTCCACATAGTCAATATTATGATTATTTCTAGTGGTAGCTATATGGTTGTTGGTAGTTACAATATTTGTATCAGCAGAGTTTCCAAAATACTTAAACATGGACTTATGAGATTTCTTAGTTACTTTTAGGGTCTTCACATTTTGAGGACTAGCACCTTCCATTATTTTGAACAGAGTCTTGCGTTAGCAAAAGAACCAAGTTACACGTCAGAGACAAAATTCTTATCACGCGTCTGCAATACCTCCTTGTCATGCGTCAACAACTAACCCCCTTATCGTGCGTCTACAATACCTCCTTGTTGTGCATCAACTATATCCTGTCACGCGTCAACTATATCCCTATCACGTGTCAATAGCTAACCATCTTGTCACGTGTCAATAGCGCTTTAAATATCCTTGTTGCGCATCAACAAAATGTTAGCTATATCTCTCTGTTGCCCGTTAATAGCTAACCCCTTGTCTCGCATCATTATATGTCCTTGTCACGCGTTAACAAAAAACCCCTTATTGTGCGTCTATAATACCTATTTGGCATGCATCAACTATATCCCTATTGCGTGTCAACAACTAACCCCCTTTTCATGCATCTATAATACCTCCTTGTCATGTGTCAACTATATCCCTATCACGCGTCAATAGCTAACCCCTTTGTCACACATCAACAAATTCAATGGGTCATGCATCAATAAATATCATTTGTCACCCGACTCTAAACTACTAACAGGATAACAGTAATCTCTAGTGCTTAGAGTATGCGAGTTCATGGTATTGGTAAGCTACTAGTGGTAGTACTGTAGTATACTACCCAATGAATCACCTAGGTTTTTATAGGAGATGTTTTCAAATGTAGGCAAAGCCGACCCCAAAAAATATATATACTATAAATTTTAGGCAAATAGGACACCGACCCGCTCCGAAAAAATCACCTTTTCAAATTTTCCAAAAATGAAATTTTTGCCATATTACGAATATTCGCCACTAAAATTATCCCCTGGTCACATGCTGACCAAAATTTTTGATGTGGGGAGATAGGATTGGGATAAAAAGTCTCAACCATACTCTAGGCATATAGGAAAATCTAAAAAATATTGAACAAGGCCACACCATTTCAATTAGTATTTCACGTGGAGGTTTTTTTACCACTAGAGTTTATGCTACCGTCTCTGTGTATTGTGCATGTAGGAGGATTAGCAGATGAGAAAGTACTATAGGAGCACATGGAGAAGTTAATGCAGTTGGAATAAAGGCAATGAATTGCTATATGGAGTCAAAAGACTAAGAAGGTGTGACAAAAATCATTGCATGATTGTCATATCAAAAACAAATAATTCGAGGTTGGGAAGATGGTCGTGCTTTATGACTCTAAATTTTTGTACCATCCTAGGAAACTGAAATTCCATTAGTTAGGACCATACATCCTCGATTCAAGCACATACCGGTTACAACCTTTGAATGGGATGAGGTTACCAGGTTATTTCAATGGGAGTAGGATGAAGCCCTACTATAAATAAGGTTTTTCGTGTAGTAAAAAGTAAGGTGATATTGCTAATTATATTTGATTTCCTTCCAATACTTTTTATTTTGGTTGTTTCCTTTGCCATCATTTTTGGTTTGGTTTTGCACATTAGTGCACTGGTAGCTAATTGCATTGTAAGATGTTTTATGTGCAAGGAATGAGAAAACATTTTTGTGTGGGGTGAAGTAGCAGCTATATTGAACATGGAGGTCAAAATTCTTGACAGAGAGGACTGTTAGAAAAATTAATGCGAAGACAAAAGAAGGAGAAATGTAGTGGCTAAGGCTCCTAAATTTATGCAGTTATGAAGATGGGTTGAAATAATCTAAAGACCAAAACAAGGAAAGGATCATGCGCTATAACATAAGGTAGATAACACCATGGGGAACTATTTAGTAGGCAGACGGAGAGGTTATGTACTTTGGCACAACAACACACGTGAAGGAGGTCTATGGAAGTTTAGTTATATTAGAGTGCCTAAAGGTTATAAGCTATGCAAAGGGCGAGGGAAGTCAAATAATTTGAATTAAATGAAATAAAGTATTTTATTAAAAAGTGACATTAAGACATGTGGTCGGAGGAACTCTAAGGCATTGATAAAGTATAAATAAGAGATAAGAATAGTCATTTTGACTACTTTTCTTGTAGAGAATTTTGTTGTGCTCTTAAGCTCGAAGTATGACGAAGGTTTTTTTGAAGAAGAGTGAAGATAAGTACTATCATGAACTAGGGGAATTTTGCAAAGTTGTAGTAGAATCTAGTGACATAGCACAAAGGGAAGAAGACAATAGAGTAGGAAGGAGGTGGTGTGAAAGAGAAGTGAGAGGTTTTGAGTTAGGGCAGTCGAAAGAAAGGAACATAACACCTAGGGCAAAAAAAAGGAGAGGGAGATGACACCAAATAAGGCTTGAACAAAGGAACCATTGGTGGAAAAGGAGGATTCCATGGACATCTACTCAGAGATGCAGTACCCCCTATAGTTATTAAGGCTGAAAAGTGGAGCTTGAAGCTATACAAATTCAAGATCAATGAATACAACCACACAACATCGAAAATGAAAAATTGATGCGGGTGGACCTAGTATCAGACACTCGGAAGATAGATGAGCTCAAAAACCCTAAGGTTGATAACTCGGTGCAACAAGTGTTGTAAAAGACTAGATTTTTGTAGCTATGGGAGCTACCCTTCTTTGCCAAACCCACCCTAATTTTTAGGTGGTTAATGTCATGGGTGCACGAAGATTTCTTATACTTTGTGGGAAGAAGAATGATTATCATAGGCCATTTGATTCATATGGTTACAAGCCAATAGAACACTGGAGAGGATATAGCACTTGATTTATGTGTCACTGCCAAGATTGAGGAGTTGGTGAAAATATGAACTACGAGAAAGGGGGTAGGGCACAGGTAATTACAGATCTCCTAGACCCAACGTTGAGAGTCACCTCCTGGCTCATTAGCTACAAATTGGGTGCATCGAAAAGGTGGATAGACATTAACTGGAGGTTTTTGTATGTGGCCTATAGGGTATCTAAGAGGGCACAATACAATTTTTCCCAATTCATTACGAATGACATTATCAAAGAGGCACGGGTATAGAATGATTCAAGAGAAAATATCACTTGGGGATCCATCCTATTATTGATTATGTTATGGGAGATTGGTGTCCCATATGAGAATGTTTGGGTCCACCTGTAAGTGCACGCATCCCCTATAGTCTAATTCACAAAATTCACCTGTAATGGGACCATCTCAAGTGCTTACAAGGCTCGGATGAATAAATGGTTCGAGTGTTTATGCAGAGATTTTGAGAATGAGTGGCACATCCCCATAAGTTACCACAAGTTGTTGGAGATAAGGTAAAATTTTCCATTACCCAACATTTTTGTCTAGCGAAGTTTATGATGGCCAAGGAGAAATGGGACCATGGTGCAAAATCCCCTTTACATTCACAACTAGATATATGAAGTGCACCATCAACCGGATAAAGGGCACGTAGAAGTTGATTTTTATGCAGACAAGGTGGATGTTGATGTCCACATGTTACAAGCTAAATACAAGTATAGAACTCGACCTACCTATGTCAAAGTTTTGGAACTATATTTTCTTTACTTACACCCACAAGTCAACATTACCATCAAGGGGTATGTCCATTTGGTGTTCGTGTAGCGTATCCATAAAACACAAGGAGGGATTTAGGTGGAAGTTACAAAATCTTGCATTCAAAAGCCACGAGATACACCAATCCTACCTATGAAAGCAGTGCAAGAGGAAGAGGAAGAGGAAGAAGAAAAAGATGAAGGAAGGTTGGATACCTCTAGAAAGAGGAAGTACTACACGTGATGAAATGGTAGTAAGGAGATAAAACTTTAGTATAGGGTGCACCGAGGCTTCATTTCTAGGGTGTGAGGAGGAGGAAGAAGAGAAGGAAGATCTTGAAGAAAAGAGACAAAAGACACCCGATGCATCAAGCCCCACAACAAAGCTGGAGGAAGGAGAGGAAAAATACCCCACCAATTTCAAAGAGGAATTGGAAGTAGAATTGGAGGGTCAAGAGGCTGAGGCGAAACCACAAATGTAGGTGAGGTGTGGGGAGAAGGATAAGAACACTCTATAGGGGCTAAGAAGAGTCCAGCACATGGGGCGCTACACCACAGAACACCAACCCAAAGGGAGATAAAGGGGACTCCTTTACTATAAAGGAGGATAAGGGATTCACCCCTAGGGAAAAGAAGAAAATAACCAAGTGCAAAGCTACAAGGAAGAAGTGGACACCCATGTCCCCACACATGGACTTTATGGATGACCCCATGAAGGTCTTACGTGCAAGATTCCAGGCCACCCTCCCACTAGAAAAGTTACATGGTTGGGATTTGATGGATCAAGACGGGGGTGTGCCCAGGACCAAGAAGATGCTCGGTTAAAGCATACATTGTCATCTTTGAGGAACCACGAGTTTGAGGTCAACGATCATGTGATTGAGACCATTCACTTGAAGAAGAAAGGAGGAGATACATACAAAGTGGTGGATCCTAACAGATGAGCAAGCATGCAATGTATTGTAGAATATGTCTTAAGAGGTAATCCGAGGTATTCTTGATACAGTGCCACTATTCGGACCTTGATCATAGAGAGGAAGAGCAAGGTAAAGGAAATATATAGGTTAATCTAGGGGTTAAGGAGAGAACTAACATGGAAAAATGAGGCATATGACTAGGTGGCGCCCTTGCGAAAAACATTTTGGGACAATGTCGGCATTGGTGAGCCAGGATAGGACCAATTATGGGGATGAGATGGAGTACCTTGAGGACCTTGTGGGGATGTTACTCGTTAACATCAAGGATGGAAAGGCCCCATAACTGCAGAGATCACAAAGGAAAAAGAAGAAAACAAGGTCACAATTGAAGCCCGGATCATAGATTTGGAAGATTTTCTCTCCCAACTCAAGGAGGAAAATATACTGGTAGATAAGGGATTCAATAGTTGTAGAAAATGTTATCCAATTATCAATGGTTCCATGATAGAGGAAGAAGAATTCTCTCGGTGTTATAGGATACCATCCCCACCAACAAGGTGGAGTGTGCATAATTGGTCGTTAACACCACATCCAAGAAGGAGAAAATAAAGACAAAGTGCAAAAATCTAGATTACACAATCAACGAGCTCTAAGACTGCATCACTGAATAGATGGATGAGTTTGAGGGTGTCTACATGGAGTTGGGGATTCCTATTAAAATGCTAAAGGGGATGGTGGAAGAGATCACCCCTGGACCGGTGTGCCAAGTGTCATAGGTGATGTGCTAGGAAAGGCCTTATCAGAGTTAAAGTCCTGGGAAAAATTGAAGGATGAGATAGATGTGGAGTTCCCCAAAATCCTCCAATTGGTCGTATAGCATTCCCCCATTCCTCAATTATTTATTCATATTCTCTCTCAATCTCTATTCTTTATTCTTTGTAGTAGTATTCGATTGATTTTTTTAGGAAGCGTAGAGGTTTGTCGGGACATAAACCAATTTAGTGTGGGGTAATATTGGACCCCTAAAAGTAACTAAGTACCTAAGGCATGAAGCCTTGTAGCGCACATGTAGAGGGTGTGAAGGCACGTGTAGAAGTAATTCTTGGAGGGTCACGAAGGCTCATGCTCGGGAAGATCGATTCGGGACTTAGTAAGTTTTGGACAATAGGAAAAGATGTGCATAGGGAGTGAATAGAAAAGTGACCAGATACAAATGTGGATAAGCTATGGAGACTTACAAATCAAGGAAAGGATATTCCAGGGAATCAATATGGTTATCATGAAAGGATAAGGAGTCAAGGTTATTAAGGATTAGCTGACACATGCTTGCTAAAGGCACTTAATTGAGGGAAACACATGGTGACATCTGGCACATTCCTAGGTAGTGGTAGAGCAATGATGAAAGGATTCCATCAGGATTTCACATGTAATGATGAGTGGTTAAGATGGAAGGAGGATGATTATTCTATGAGTATGATGGTTTTTGTAGAGAAAGAAGGGAGATAAGTAAGGATAGATAGGGAGTAGGAGAGATGGAAAAAAATGTGTAATGGCGAGCTCTATGATGTAAAGTAAGCTCTGCTAGTGTGAACATTTCCAAAAATGGAACTCTCTTGATGTAATCTTGGCTACCATATTTTGGCTTATAAATATAATGAAGTGATTCTAAAACACTCATGTGATGGATCTTGATCTATGTATTTTCCTTATGTTCATGTGTGTGTTATGAGTTTTCTTGATGATATTCATGGGTTGATTCTACTTACATTTATTTTATCATGTTAATCTATGCTTGGAATGCATTAGGTTAGGATTTAATGCTTATATCTTAAATTCCATGAATGAATGCACTTATTCTCTGGTTATATTACATCCTTGTGTTAAGAAGGAACATTCTCATGAAGCTCACATAAAGGAGGGTCTTGGCACTTGCACACACCTCGAGTGAGCTCTAGACTAATTTGGATGATATGTTGGCATGATTGGGATTAGTTGTTGAAACATGCAGTGATAATAGAGATTAGAAAAGGTTATACCTTCTTAGAGGTGGAGGGTGTGGAAGCGAGGTAGTTCGGAGATGGAGTATGTTGAGACATAAGAGGTGGTTCATTGGTGGTGGCATCTTTAGGGCATGAAACAAAACTTCTTCCTTTGATATGTCGAACGAGTTTCTCAATTTTTTTGAGATGAGTTCTCAAGTACTCATATTCAAAAATTTGGACTTTGGATTTTTTGAAATGGTCAATGATATCAAAGGATGAGGAAGTTGTAGGAACATTAGGGATTATGGCATCCTTGACATGAATGTTCTTAGGATTAAAAAAATTAATTTTTGAGGGAAGTTGAAGGAGACTTACTTGACAAGGTGAAATGATCCTTAGTTGAAGTAGTCTCATGTTTCTTCTCAAATAACCCTATGGAAGCATACTTTGATGATCCTCCTTTCATTTTTTTTGGAGTTGTCATTTGAGGATTTAATTTCTTAGCTTGGGTAGTAGAAGAAGAATCTTATTTATCATTTTGTGATCAAGTGAACACCACATAGGAGTATCTTTATATGGATTATTCAAAATCATCAGTAAGCGTGTATTCACAAAATCTGATCCGAGCACATTATTCTTCTCCTTCATTTTCAATTTATGATTCAAAATTTTCTTCTTCTTCATCTTCATTTATCTCACATATTACATTGAATGGTGAATCCTTAAAGGAAAAAATCCTTGAGATGCCCCTACAATTAGTTTCCTACTCCAGTTTGGACGAGGTGCTCATTTAACAACTTATTTCTTCAACATTATCAAGTCATTAGCCAAAATTTGCAACAATTTATCAAATCTCTCATCTTTGGAACTATGGGATTTATCCTTCATTGAAGGATTCTTGATATTTCCCAACAAGATGAGGTCATCTTCCACCTCAACAACAATTTATTGAGCATTTTCCAAATCTCGTGGTTGAACTATCCATAGAAAGAAACTCACTTTAGGAAATTGAGCATTCATGAAGAACATCTTCATATTATCTATAGTAGGAAGGGAAATGATGGGAATCTTGTTGATCTTATTGTTTAATTTTACCATGAAGTCTCTCATGTACTCTTGTGGTTCTTAATTCATTTGAGTAAGTTGATAAAAGAGGACATGAGCATCTTTGGTGGTATTGAATATTTATTCAAACTTATTTTTCATACCACCTCAATCAGTCTTCATGTTTCACTCTAAGGATGTCGAGAGGATGTTATATGATCATTAGGACATTACTTGCCACCTCCATAGAATTTCATAAAGTTATTTCTTGATCCTTATGGAAGTTCATGGAGTGGTGGAGTCAAAGCTAAGGGACCAGTTTTATTCCCCATGGAATAGGTGTTTGTGTTGCCATTTCCTCTTCTCTTTCTTCTTTTCTTTCTCCTCAAGGAGGAATGAGGACTTGTGGTTCAACCATTGGTTCTTCAGTATGACCTTGAGATATTTTTCAAGAGCTTTTCTTCTTATTGGTATAATAGGAAGTTTGAAATCAGCTCTTCATTGTTGCTTAAATGTGGGGTCAACATCAACACTGCACGATCTTCCCAAGTGTACCTTCTATAGACACCAAATTTGGGTCACACTCCACTTAGTCCCCTTTAAATAATTAACATAATGTATTCACATATCCATGACCCCTACCCCACAATCATATTAATTTAATTACTTACAATTGAATTAATATTCATCCTCACATTATTAATTAACTTAATTTACACCTCACCTAACCACCTCACCATGGACTTATTCATATCCTATTAATTAATTAATATTGAGTTTTTACTTATTTGTTTTTGTGTAAATGTGCAACAGGGAAAATGACAATTTCCAAGCATGACAATAATACCCCTATAGTAAAATTTTCATTTTATACCATTTTGAGGCACCCGAGTCTACTCGGTCAGTCTAGTAACCTCCAAATTAGTGTTAATTCATCCCCTTAGGTGAATTAGGAAATTCAAGTCAATCCCCCTAGGTGATTTTAGGAGTTCTCAAAAATGCTATCTCGAGTAGTGTTGCAAAGGACTATCTCTGGCCTTCCCAAGACTAGAGAAACCCCTTAGAACAAAATGGAGGAGCCAAATCCAACATGGAGGTGAATTGAAGGACTAGAAAAATCATGAAAGTGATTTTGGAAGATTCAGGTGGGGAGTTTCAAGCGGTTTGATCAAAATCGGGGATTACGAGGCCTAAAAGTACAAAGGCCAAAAAAGTTCTGAGTTTTAGAACATGATTCCAGGAGCTCCGAGTAGAGTTAGGAGAAAAAAAATTGGAAAGGTAATTCCAAGATCTAAAAGATGGTGAAATTATTTTTTCACAAAACTTTGACGCTATGGTTTTGAAAACAATTTTTCTCATGCATAGATGGAGTACCAGATCCAAAATATAAATTTTAAGGAAACAAATGGATGAATTAAGACCTGATACCCTAACCATTGGATTGATAAGGAAATTTCAAGTCAAGATCATATAAAATTACATCAAAACTTCCTTCGGAAGCTCAATATATTGTCATCACAAGTTGTTCTCAAGGTTCGACATTTAGTCAAATTTTTAGCTCCAGGAGCTTGGTAGGATTTTGTGTCCCTAACGTCCCTCAAGGTTAGGGACATCAAGGTTTGGAAAATGCACCTATCCCCCTGAATCCCTCTACTCTAAACCTACATATGATCTCAAGGATTTCCAGTTCATCCCCAGGGGCTTACGAGGGAGCTTAAAACCTTCACCATCGGATCTCCGCCACGTGTCATCACCTAGGGTACCATGGAATTTGATGTCCCTCACATGTCTAGGACATCAAACCTTGAAAAATGCACCCAGTCCCTAAGGAGACTTTTGGTCACTCATGTGACCTCTTCAAGAGTGAATTTTCGCCCCCAAGTGCTTGTCAAGCCTTCATTCCCTGTCGTCGAGATCTCGTTCACGTGTCATCGCCTTGATTATTGTGGAAAATTTATGTCCTTCAAATCCCTTTGAGGTGAGGGATTTCAAGGACATAAAAATGTTCTGAGCCCCTTTTGTGCATTTTTGAATAATTTTAATCTAGCACTTAGCCCTTTTTTCCCCATTTCTTCTTCATAGTTCACCCTACCATTGCTCTGTAACTTGTCCACCATTGCTTCTCACCACCACTCCACCATTTCCAAAGCTCAAACCAGATCTACCACAAAAAATAAACACTCAAATCCATGAAAATACACATGTATTAGGGGAAGGATTGATCAAAAGTGTTGAAGAAATGAAGATTATTTTTCACATAACCATGAAGTCACCCAATCAAAAAATCTTCATATCTTGCAAGATACAAGTCGGATTGAGGTTTCGTATTTTGCATACTTCCACATTTTCAAGATGATCAAGATACAATAAACGGGAGGTCGAATGGTTCCTGAAACATTTGTTCCAATAAAATCCCCATTTCATGCATTAGCTCACATTTGTTGGATTTCCCATCAATCGGCAATGGAAAAAAGATAAAAACTTGCACACGGAATCCAAATGAAAAACCTATCGCAATGGAGTTTTTTTCATCATGAACGGAGACAAAAACCATACCTATAAATTTCAAGCTCCATTAATGGCCGCCATGGTAACTCTATTCTTGAAGCCACTGCCAGGTGAAAATTTTAAATTTTATTTCTAGACATTCTAGTCGAGAAAATTATGTGAAATTTGGAGTATGTGATCGCGATGATGAGACGAGTCCAAAAAATATGTTCCATCACAAACCGAGCAATGGAAATTCCACTTTATAAAAATAGTAAGTTTTTCTATATAGACTTGCTATGTTTGTAAATTCATCATCAAAAGTACTTGTGGAAAAATTAGTGTGTACCGAAGGTCACTATGAAGTTAGAATGAGTGTTCGAGTAGAAAAGCGTGAAAATGACTACTTACTAAAATTATTAAGTACCATATATGGGTACTTACTAAAAATAATTATTCAACCCAAGAAGTGACCGAGGAAAAGGTAGTGTGCGAGATTAAATGATGAATTTCACCACATCAAGATGTTCAAGAAGAAACAAGAATCACCTCTTACTATAAATAGTAACTCTCCCATGTGGGTACTCACTATTAATGGTAAGTCATACTCAAGGGGTGGTTTTGGAAAAATGGGACATACAGGGATGATCATTCAGGTCCACGCCATCTTTCGGGATCATCCATGGGAATTTATTATAGGGAATTCAAGACTCATCTAGAGAATGTAAAATGTCTCCTAACACTCACTTCATGGCTAGAGTCACAAGTATATCACACACAAGTTTGAAGTTGTATTCATTAGTGGAATAGTTCATTCATCTTGGCAAGTGTTCATGAGTTAATTTGAAGGATTTTCTTAGGGTTCAAAGGGTTCAGAGATGTAGAGTTCACTACGGTGGCACACTTCATTGGATCATCGACAAGGATCGAGGAAATCCTTTTAATTATTTCTCTCCCTTTTCTCTCTTCTTCTTTCCCCACTTTCTCTCTCCCCATTCTAATTCTTCATTGGGGTTGAGTTTTTTTCATAATGCCTTTAATTAATTTAAAATGACTTTATTTTAATGTAACAAATCACCCTTAAGTCATAAAAGCGGACTTGATCTTTTCCTAAGAATGTAAAAGGTTATAAGTATTAATGAGGCATATGAAAAGGCATTGGGGGTATATAATAAGTCACCTCTCATTCTATAAATTGTAAATCCATTCCCATTTCAAAGGTTTGGTGATTGATTTTGTGAACTCAAGAGTGTATTGTATTTTGAGAGAATAAAGGAGATAGCCATTTTATTCCATTTTCCCCCTCACTAGTTTTCCTCCATTCCCACACTATGTACAACTTTTCTTTAAGAATTCAATACAAGGAGTTTCTAGATTTCTTTAAGCGAGGGGTTTCTTGACTTTTTGATAAATAAATTCTATTTGGTTTTTTTGCTATTTGCATATTTGTTTCTCTCATAAATGTATGTGTTGAAATTTCTAACTAGTGTGTGTAGGAATCTAATTTTCTACCTACAACGTTAGTTCTTCTATATCATTTGTCACTCCTCTTTCCCACTCTTCAGAAAAATTCTTCCCTAATAAGAGATTGATAGCTTATTTACAGGGTCAATGGAGTACCCATGTTGGATCCCGGCTATAAGGCCACTCGGAGAAAACTCACTTTCACTCGTGCATGCATATATGGAAGATGTACCGATTAAGTAGTGGGACTTTGACACCTAGAGCATTGGCAAGATAACCACCAGTTTGTCCCCTGAAAAAAAAATTGCCAATATTTTTTGGTGCCCACCGTGGGGAAGATTTAGTAGCATCTAGACCCAAAATACGACCACAAGGCCCAAAAATTCAAAAAAATCAAATATTGAAAAAGTGAAAAAAAAAGAGTTCATGGAAATCCATCCTTGAAAGATACATTGTCAAGTTCCTACACGTGACCTTTCATATTCCATAGTTTCCTTTCATTTTCCCACTACAATATTTTCCAAAATTTGGTTGAAGGAAGATGCACTAGGTTGAGAAGGTTAAATGGTGTTGTTGATTCCAATTTCAAGGATTTTCAAAATCAGCAAAAATGAATTAGAGATAATCCATACTTTTTCTCTCAAGCCTTCTCCCCATCCAGGTATTTAATTATTTCACTTGGAAATCCTATCCAAACTCCTATTGATACTCCCCCTTCAAATTCTCCCATTTTTCAACCACCATTGAGCATTGAGTCCCTAGAAGGAGAATATTTTGAAGAATATTTTGTAAAAGAAAGAACTAAAGTAGAAAGACCTCAACACATTGTTCCATGGGGAAGAAATACAAGGCTGCTTGCTCTTGAACCACCTCTTCATGATCTACCAACAAGTTCTCGTAAGAAATTTCTAAAGTTCAAAGGTGATGGCACACAAATCCTTGAAGAGAACATATCGGCCTTCACCACATCATGTGGGATTCTTGGTGTCCAACATGAAGATGTTGCTGTAATATTGTTTGTGGAGTCTCTCCAAGAAAAAATAACATAATGGTTCCACCTCATGCCTGCCCGATCCATCACTAGTTGGAACGACATCGAGACTTCCTTTGAGGAAATATTTAAATCAACTGAAGACTATCAGGATCTCTTAGTGCAATTGGCTCAAATGAAGAAAGGATAAGGTGAAACTATAAGATACTTCGTGGCTCATTTTGAATAGTTTCTTTGTAGGATATCGGAAGATGATTCGCCATCTGAAAATAATGTCAAGAGATTCTTCATCAATTCTCAATCATCGGAGGTAGGATTTCTCCTATGAATAGTTCAACCAAGGAACATTATAGAAGCACAAAGGATGGACATTGAACTTGATGAAATTATAATCTTCTCTCGGAAAGATAAAGAATCCATCAAAGGAAAGGCCTAACATCTTGGAGATGAGAGAACAGATTCATTTCGCAAAAAATTGGTGAATGAGATGGCATTATTGAAAAGGGAATTTTTTGAACGAGTATTTTCTCAACAAAACCATAGAAATCAAATTACAAGAGCACCCTAAAGGATTTCCTTTGAAACCCCACCCATGAATGTAAATTAGAGGATTTAAGAAAGTGAAGAAGATGTTGAATAAGAAAGAGAAGGTGATGATCTGCTAGAAGTTGATGAGCATGAAAATGATACGTAAATCAGATTTTGTGAGTATTTTAGAGGTGATGAAGAAGAAAAATAAGATGCACCTAGTTTCTCATGTGCAGTATTCACTCGTTCTCAGTCTGAGAAAGGAACACCTCCCTCCACTACTGTAAAGAAAAAGAAGGCTGATAATTCTCTTGTGGTGACTCTGCAAAATAAAATAATCAGTCAAGGATCTTTGATCCCACCCTCCATGGAGTATGCATCATTGAAGCCTTATCCTATAACAAGTAAGAAGGCCCCTACAATTCTAAGTAAGTATTTCGATGCCTCTT
Source organism: Taxus wallichiana var. yunnanensis (assembly GCA_018340775.1). Lineage (NCBI taxonomy): Eukaryota > Viridiplantae > Streptophyta > Pinopsida > Cupressales > Taxaceae > Taxus > Taxus wallichiana. The sequence continues at coordinate 373,839,572 of CM031235.1, forward strand.
CAAATTCTAAATCTAAATCTGCTCCTATAAAATCTAGTTCTTTGAAAGCTCCTAGTGTACCTTTCAAGATCCCCTTTGTTCCCCAAAAATCTACTCCTTCTCCCAAACCTGTTCTAAATAAAAAAACAGTCCCTGCATCACCCTCACCCGCATCTAGTCCTTTTGACTTCATAAAATACGTGAACAAAGCCAAAGTGCATATTACTAAGGCTGAATATTTGTAGAACTCACCCTGAACAATTTGAGAGATTCATTCGATATATCAGGAATGGAAGTTTGACACCCAATGTTGTAACACCCTATTCTAAAGGAGTACTACCAAACCCACTGCACCTCTCTCATAGAACATGCTTTGCTTGAGCACATCCAAGACTAACAAGGTCAATCCTTTCTACATCTCCCTTCTTGTTGGAGAATATGTATTGAACAATTACATAATAGATTTTAGTACCTCAGACAATGTGATGCCTTTGAAGGTCACCAAGGTCTCAAACTCACCATGAATCCACCTAGTGGCTCTTGTTACTCCCTGGATTCAAAATAATTCCCACTTGTAGGGAAGGTCAAAGATGCATAGCTCTCACTAGATTCCCAAACAATAAAATTTTAACGATGACTTTGGTAGCAAACATTCTAACTTCATTTGGAATGTTCTAAGAAGTGATTTCTATCAGTATTTGGTGGGTAAGATCTAGATGAACTGGTCTTCTGCAACCATTCCAATTAAGGGAGACATGGAAAAATTTCTTCTAGAGAAGAAGAAGAGGTACAAAGTGTGAAACTGGAAGTCCAAGAACTAACATCTTATACCAAGATACCAGGAAGATGAATCACTTTGTGAAAACTGAGGAGGAAGAGGATATTCCCATCTTGATAGGGATAGACATGCCTTCCCAGAGAGGTATGGACCTTGAAGAAGCATTGAGGAGATTTGAGTTACAAGAGGGCAGCCCTAAATTACCAGATGATGCAAACCATGAAGAAGAGGAAAATGTTCTTGGTGAATCTCAAATGGAAAAATAAGCTTGTGTGCTTATCCACAATGAAATCAAGGTATTTTCATTCCCATTTGGAGATGAATATAATCTTGGCCATGTCATTCATGGAGGTACAAGACCAACTTGTGATGAACATGCGAAATGTTTGAATGAACTATTTGTATGATAACTACTTAGAGCCGCAGAAGAAACAAAATATCCTAAGCTTCGTCTCAAACTCCTGATGCAAGCCATGAACCTACAAGATAAGCACAAATCTGATTTGAAAGCTTCAATCAATGTGAATGTTGGCCATGTTGAAAGAAAGAAATATGATACCCCCCGAGCCAATGCTTGATGGATGAAATGATGAAATGGAGATATTTTCTTTCCCATTTGAAGAAGAAGACTCTTTCCATGATGAAGAAATTAAACCAAGGAGTTTTAAGGCCTTTAAAGCTAAATCTCCTCTTGATGAAGGATTGATAGAATGAAATGATTCCTAAGATAATGAAGTAATCCCTCTAGATAGTTTCCTTGAGCTGTAGGAAGTTACAAAGGACATCTTTGTGCAAGAACTATTGGATACAAAGTGGAAGTTGTGGAAGATCCCTGGCTGATTCTTGATCTCTTAACTCATGTCATGGCCATACAAGGCAAGTATGTGATCACTTCAAATCCTGGCATTAGTACTCAAGCACCTCACAGTGGAGTAGAGAAAAAGGAGAAGTCTGAGGTTTCTCATAGAAAAGAGGTAAACTAGCATAGACTTGGGAAAGAAAAGAATCTAGAATGTTCAAGTAATTTGAAGGAAAAGCAACCCTGGGGCAGCGGTAGGAAGCTCAATGAGGAATCAACTATGTGGATAAATGTGGGATGTAACTAGCACTATGAAATTGATTTCAAAGAGGATGAAGGCACTGGAATTTCCAAGCAAAGACATGAGCATCAAGAAGCTCACATGGACTCACTCCTACAAAAAAACACACACACATCATGAAAGTACTTAGAATTAATAAATAGTTAAGGAGAGGAAGCTACTTTTTGGAATCAGTTAATGGCTTCATAGAACAACATCACTCATTATTTCCCACCGAGGGTAACTTTTGAATAAAAAGTGCTTCAGTGAAAGCAAGTTGTCCTCCATTTTGTACCATAGGTTATTGCTAGATGTGTTTCCTTTTTTTGGTGTGTATTGTTTCCTTTCCATGTGCATTTTGTGTTTCCTTTAATTATTCTTGGTGTTTGTGTGTTTCCTTCTTCGCTCTCTGTCTCTCTTGTTGTAAGTTGTACATGACTCTACAGGGCCCAATGGATAAGGCACTAGTCAATGGATCATATGGTCTAAAGTTGAGATTCTAGATTCTCCATGTCATGTATTCACTACCTTCAGTTCATGTCATGTCCCCAAGCTAGAGCCAACTATTGTGCAAATTTGAAACAATGAAATTGGTGATTTCCAAGTATGACAATAATACCCATGTAACATTTTTTTCATGTTTTACCATTATGAGGCACCTCAGGTCTGCCCATTCAGTCTAGTAACCTCCAAATTAGTGTTAATTCATCCCCATAGGTGAATTAGGAAATTCAATTCAACCCCCTAGGTGATTTTAGGAGTTCTAAAAAATGTTGTCTTTGGGAAGTATTAGGAAGGGTTATCTTTGGCCTTCCCAAGATTAGAGCAACCCCTTGGAGCATAATGAAGGAGATGAATCCAAATTGGAGGTGAATTTAAGGCCTATAAACATCATGGAAGTGATTTTGGAAGATTCAGGGAAGATTTGGGGAGTTTGGAGCAGTTTGATCAAAATCAGGGTTTACAGGCCTAGGCAAAGTGCACAGGCCAAAAACGCTGCTAAGATTTGAAAGGTGATTCCGGGAGCTCCGAGTAGAGTTAGGAGAAAAAAATTATAAAGGGAATTCTAAGATCTACAAGATGGTGAAATTATATTTTTCACAAAAGTTTGGTTTAAATGGTTTTACAAGCAATTTTTCTCATGCACAAGTGGAGTACTAAATAAAAAAACCACTTTTTCAAGGATAAAATGGATGAATCAAGACTTGAGACTCCACCATTAGATTCATAAGGAAATTTATATTCAAGATCATATAAAATTTCATCAAAAATGTCCATCGGGATCTCAAGATATTGCCATCACAAGTTGTCCTCAAGGTTCGGTAGTTAGTCAAAATTTTCAGCTCCAGGAGCTTGGCGGGATTTTGTCTCCCTGATGTCCCTCAAGGTCAGGGACATCAAGGTTAAGAAAATTCTCCTAGCCCCCTTGAATCCATCTAAACCCATATATGACCTCTAGGATCACCATTTCAGCCTCTAGGTGCTTACAGGAGCTTAAAACCTTCACCGTCGGATCTCGCCATGTGTCATCACTTGGAGTGTCATGGAATTTGATGTCCCTCACATGTCAGGGACATAAAACCTTGAAAAATGTGCCCATCCCCTAAGGATAATTTTGTCACTTGTGTGACCTCTTCAAGAGAGAATTTCCATCCCCCAGGTGCTTGTCAAGCCTTCATTCCCTATTGTGAGATCTCCGCCACATGTCATTGCCTTGATCACCATGGAAATTGATGTCCCTCATGTCCCTTTGAGGTGAGGGATGTCAAGGACATAAAAATGTTCCCAGCCCCTTCTGTGCATTTTTTGAATAATTTAAATCTGGTACTTAGCCATTTTTCCCTCATTTCTTCTTCATAGTTCACCCTACCATTGCTCTATAACTTTTCCACCATTTCTTCTCACCACCACTCCACCATTGCCAAAGCTCAAACTATCTCTAATGTAACATTCCTATTTTAAGACTTTAGAAACAAGGGAATTTTTACCACAATGTTCTCTCGTTCTAAATAAAACATCATTTAGAACACACATTCCATTCTAATCAATCTCATAACAGATAACCATATGCAGTTGTAATGACTCGGTAATTACCAATCTCTCATGTTTTTCTTAAAGTATAGAATAATTTATGTATACTACGTATACTTGGTTTTCCTACCCCATTCTGGGTACTGAGTGATCTATTCAAAGAACCTATCTGAATATTTGTTACCAATATTCATCTGACATCACATTTCTTTAAACTAGGTAACATAGGACAACGCAACCAATAACTTGCAATACTTTGGCCAAAGATTTTTAGCATACTGTTCATGTTACTATTCTTGGATGGCATACTCATCAATTCAGAATACATCCTTCACCTCACTCTACTATTATCTAGAATGGTATTTACTAACTTTTGTCACTCCACCTGCCAAAGGTTTGACCCTAACCAGTTATCTACATAATTTGTTATAGGGCGACGCTCATGATGACTTAGGGTATATGGGCATACTCGGCCGACCTAAGTCATCTGAATGTGCCTAGATACCCTGAGTCATAGAAAGCTACTTCTATTCTAATCATGCTACTAACTTGACCTAAAGAGAAACTACGTTGAAGTCCGGATGTGTGTAGATCTAGATGAACAATTACGGAAGGGTGTTGCCATATGTAAATTGCAACACTTTGTATCCTCGAGAAGCCCTTAGTCTTCTCGAAGGTACATCCATACACAATTAGCATGTGCCAACATCCGTTAGAACTACTTCATCATGATGTACACACCCCTTGGTGGTCATTACTTCATAATTAAATTTGGATTAAGATTCAAATTGTAGCAACCATGCCTAACCCTAATTCCAGCATTCATTAAGTTCTTTATCCATAATTAATCTGATTTAATAATAAGAAATTCATTAACTCATGTTTGCATTTATGTTCATTAACTCAGCATAACAAGTAGTTATCCAAAAATAGGGGAGAAAAACATCAAATGGTTAATTTTAATGCAACTTAGCTGTCCAAAGAAGGTGTATCATCCACCTAGGTTTAGCTAGTGTTTACTTTATATAAAATGAAGTACAAGGATTAAAGATCATAACCACCATTTCTTTTATTTTTCCTTCTTTAAGAGAGGAAGAGTCTTCCTCTACATGATTAAATGTTAGGGTTAACATAACCTTTTTATCATTCACCACTCATATAGTTTAATTGTATGTCCAATACATATTTCATTATTATACTATAATTGTTTAGATAGAGAATGACATCTTTTGCAACTTAACAAGTTACACTTTAGTAAGGGAGATTGAACTATTCCCTTAATCCAACTTATTAAATGATAACAGTAATAGGTATACAAACAGATATAAAGAATATCGACAAGATAACATTACTATTTCCTTCATACAAAGTACAAGAGAATTTACACCACAATTTGGAGTCAGTCTCCAAACCTTTCAATTCATCATGATAAAATATACACTTTACAAGACTATGCATTTCAGACATACTGCATGTTGATCAACATTAAGATCATAAAAGAACATAAATTTTCTTTTCAATACAACTCAAGAATGAATCAAAATTCTTTACAAAAGAACCAGACTTTAAATCAGCCAATACATCATAAAAATTTTTGCCTTCTTTTATCACTTACGAAGTCCATCTGCAAAAATTGCTAGCATGGGTCAGTTCATTGAACTGAGCATGATAAGCACTAAGCATTAAAACAAAGTGCATTCCACTAATTGTTCCATTAAAACAACCTTGCTTTAATGAAACAATTAATATATCATACCAATAAGCATAAGTAATAACAACCATAAAAGAAGTACAAATAATAAGTCTGAATTCACTTTTAAGAAAAGAGCATAATATAATTAGCAACTACTACATTATATCATATATGAATTGACCCAATCAGTTACTTATTTAAAACAAACAACAAATCTTGTCGTCTAATTATTTCATAATTCTCTCTGAATTGAAATACAGAATTTAACTTTACTATGTAACGAAAAGAGTTACTTTCAGAACCAAAAACCTTATTGTCATTTTTTCCAAGTTTCTAGAATCATGTACAGACAAATTTATTTCAGCATAGTACATATTTAGGATGATTCATCCTACAACTTAAATAAATAAGAAGAAGAATCAATACAGACTATCCACGATTCACCATTCATCTAAAAGATAGAAAATAGGTTCAGAAAGTACATAACTGATTACCTACATAACTGCATCAATCAAGGAAACCAATAAAAGGATTCACCATTTAAGAGACAACATCTGATACAAGAATCCCAAACCAATCTGAGAAGGGAGAGAATCAAAATAGTCATCATCCTACTTGCAAGCCTTAAGTATATTCTACATTATAGAAGATATCATTCAGAGATCTGAAACCATACGTTCCAAAAGTCAAAGCAAGACTTACACAAGGATTATCTCTTACTCATGTCCATCCAAGGAAGATTCATAATATTATTGAGTGCACAGAAAGGATTCCATCCAAAAACCTAATGATGCATGACTCATTCATTCAAAATAGTCAGACTAGAAATGATTACATTTTCCTTTCTACAGGACAGACTCACTGCACACTTCCCAAATCGACACGACCATTGATCTATACAAGTTAGCCAAAATCAAGAAAGGTCAAATGGGGATGATTTGGTTTTCCTAGTACCAAAAATGACAATCCCAAAGTTTCCTGAACATACAACTATTCCCATGAACTTTCACTGACCAACTAGTAACAAGTTAAACTAAACAATCCACAAGGAAGTTTCCATTTCTGAAGAGTGAGTTCACACTATTTCATACAAGATAGAAAGGGTAGAAAACCAAACTCAGGAAGTCGAACAGGCCTAGGATAGTAATCACTCTACAACATGGAAGAGAGTCGATCTACAGAGAAGTTTAAACAATTGAACTTAACTTTACAAAATTTAAAGGAAACTCAATAGAAAGGATCTAATCCTAGGTTTCATTCACCAGTGTTTCATCAATAGAATTCCAAATCCCATTTAAAACCCAAAAGTTCTTTCGATAGTTCTCAAAAGAGAATACAAAACCAAACACAAAGTTTATAGAAAACAACACTTCTATTTTCCTTATGAATTCAAACCTTATCAGAACAACAATATCAACACTAACCCGATTCATCTATTCAATGTTGTTTAAACACAAGTTCGAGTTCATTTAGAAGAGAAAGTAAATAGTTACAGTTTTGAAGTAGAAGTACAAATCTTGGAAAAACAAGATACATTCCACAAGAGTATTCAATTCTATCTCCTTTAAAAACCATAAATCCATTCAAATGGATCTGAAAGAGAATACGAAAATCCAACACAAGTTTTAAGTCAAACAAGTTTCAACATTACTCATAAACTCGAACTGTAACCAAAATCCCAACTAAATAACTTTCACAGCTCCATCTAGCACATAAATATCAAGGTAGAGAAGGTAATTGTTCCAATCAAATTAACACAAGTAGAAGTATGAACACAACACTTCCATATACTTCAAAAACTCATTATCGACTGCTTCCAAAAGAGTTTGAATTCACACCGAAGGGTAAGTAACAATACAGTCTCGAACCAGAGGTTCTATATCCTCACAACAAGATACAGTTCCATAAAAGGTCCAACATCCTTCTATCAAAACAATCAAATACTTTCAAACAAGACGTGGGTTACCCATAATCAGAGGAGAGCAGAATATCCTCAAACATTTACACACCATTACATGTTCAAAGTAAATGGTACAGTTTGGGACGGAAGTACTACAACCTTTCCAAACTCAAGATGCATCAAGGAGAAGATTTCAAAAGAGACTACTAGTTAAAACTCAAATCAAAACCATTTACTCAAGCTCTTTTCAAGTAGACATTCCGAATACAAGTTCTAAACAACACAAAGCCTCAAATATGAGTTCTAAACAAACACAAAGCCTTGAAATTTCCATATGCATATCACCATTGAACTTGCATAGAGAAAACATCCAAAGACTAACATTATCATGCAATGGATTCATATCCAAAAATCACAGAGATTCATTCAATCATGAAAGTAAATAACTAGAAAAAACATGTAACCATTTATCTCATGAGAGAAGAGTTATTTTAATGAAACATTTAGAGGAAAGCAAGAAATCTTAATGGGTAGATCCTATCATGCCTGATAGTTCTTCTGCCAATTTGAAGGAGACTTCTAACCAAGATTCCAACTCTTCTTCTCCTCCAAGAAATATCAACAACCAAACATCTCTTTCTCCAATGCCTCATATAATTTCCTTGGATCAAAAATAGAGTAGGGAAACCAAAAGCAACCACAAAGTGAAATTCAAACTGTTGGTTTGAAGAACTAGATAGCTCCATGATGATAAAAATTGCAAAGCATGCAAGACCAAACAACCTCCAAAAAATCCACCCTCATTATTTCTAAGACAGTTTTCTCACAAAAATCGAGGTTCATTAATGCCATTACTCCCCAATCTCCCACCTATCTCTCCTTGCCACCGCCTCCCAAAATTGGCGAATGTTATTTCAACCTCTGCATGCATTTCTAAGTTTAACTATGATTCCACATAAGCTTCCACCAAGTTTACATGTCTCTGCCAAAACTGGTAGTACTTCCTATTTATTCAAAAAAATCAAATCAAATAAATTCCTTTGGAACCATCGCCAACTTGCCATGCAACCCTAGGTCCCTTTCATTAGTTTAGGATAGATTTCCATAACTTAGGTTATGACCTTAGGTTAGTCTAGAAAGTAATTACCTTAGGTTTATAAACATTGCCTTAGGTAATTTGCTAACTTAAGATAGGTTATTATTCAAACCAATTTAGTAGTAGGTAATAGGTTAAGAGTATACCTAACATCACCTTAGGTTTTTCCCATCCCAACATAGAATATGAAGCTTAGGATAGATTGTCACCTGTATAAGTAGACATAGCTAGGAAGTAGGTACATTTACCTTAGTTTAGAATACCATTAGGATAAATCCCATAGGTTTAGGACTTAGATTCCCTTCATAGTCATGAAGTAGGCTTCATTCCACTTAACGCCATTAAATTTCTGAAGAGATCAATCCTAAAGATCCGAGCACAAAACATACAACTGAATGCAGGAACGATCTTACAAGACCAAAAATAATTTGTAAACATACAAAATCTCAGTCTGCTATGTCTCTCAACCTATGAATGTTAGTTTACCATTTAGACCAAGTAAGGAGATTTAAAACATTCCTTGGATCAATGGAATTGATCCAAGGATGAGTCAATTAATAGAGATAAGTTTGCAACCATCATAACTAGATTACAACTCACCTATCTGAAGTGAAAATGGATTATTGCAAGCATCAACATTTTAGTCTAATGAATCCAAGAGAAGAAATGATTTATCCCTGGAAAGCATGATTTTCAACAAGCAAAGGAGCACACCACATCAAGAAAATCACATGTCAACGCTTGTAATGCAAAAGAGAAATATAACAGTTTGTCAAAGGTGTTACATATACCAAAACAAATAAACACTAGAATCCATGAAAATACACAAGTCTTAGGGAAGGATTGATCAAATTTTTTGAAGAAATGAAGAATGAGGAGAAAATGAATATTGTTTTCCCAATTACCATGAAATCACCCAATCAAAAAAGCTTCATATCTTATAAGATACAAGCCATATTGAGGTGTCGTCTTTCGAGACATCCACATTTTTCAAGATGATCAAGATGCAACAAATAGGAGGTCAAATGGTGCCCTGAAACATTTGTTCCAACAAAATCCCCATTTCATGCACCAGCTCACATTTTTCAGATTTCCCATCAATCCGGTAATGGAAACAAGATAAAAAATTACACATGGAATCCAAATGAAAAACCTATCGCAATGGATTTGTTTTCATTGCAAACGAAGAAAAAAACTAGACCTACAAATTTTGAGTTCCATTAATGGCCACCATGGAAGCTTTGTGCTTGAAGCCCTTTGCCCGGGTGAATTTTTTTAATTTTATTACCAAGCATTCTATTGGGAAAAATTATGTGTAATTTGGAGGATGTGATCGTGATGATGAGACGAGTCCAAAAAAATATGTTCCATCGCAAATCGAGCACCGGAAAATCCAATTTCTAAAAATAGTAATTTTTCTATATAGACTTGTTATGTTTGGAAATTCATCATCAAAAGTAGTTGTGGCAAAATTAGTGTGTACCGAAGGTCACCAGAAGTCAGAATGAGTGTTTAGAGTAGAAAATAGTGAAAATGACCACTTACTAAAAATAGTAAGTTCCCTATATGGGTGCTTACTAAAAATAGTAATTCAACCCAAGAAGCGGCCAAGGAAAAGGTAGTGTGCATAGGATTGAATGAATAATTTCACCACATCAAGATGGTCAAGAAGAAACAAGAATCACCTCTTACTATAAATAGTAAGTCTCCCATGTGGGTACTCGCTATTAATGGTAAGTCATACTCAAGGGGTAGTTTTAGAATAATGGGACATAGAGGGATGATCATTCAGGTCCACACCATCATTCGGGATCATCCATGGGAATTTCTCATAGGGAATTTAAGACTCATCTCAGAGAATTCAATAATGTCTCCCAACACTCACTTCATGGCTAGAGTCACAAGTTTATCATACACAAGTTGGAAGTTGTGATCATTAGCGGAATAGTTCATTCAACTTGGCAAGCATTCATGAGTTAATTTGAAGGATTTTCTTAGGGTGCAAAGGGTTTGGAGATGTAGAGTTCACTACAGTGGTGCACTTCATTGGATCATTTGACAAGGATCTGAGGAACTCCTCCTTAGTTATTTCTCTCCCCTTCTTCTCTCTTCTCTTCCCCCACTTTCTCTCTCCCCATTATAATTCTTCATTGGGGTTGTAATTTTTCATAATGCCTTTAATTAATTTAAAATGAATTTTTTTAATGTAACAAGTCACCCTTAAGTCATAAAAGGGGACTTGATATTTTCCTAAGAATGTAAAAGGTTATAAGTTGTAATGAGGCATATGAAAAGGCATTGGGAGGTAGATAATGAGTCACCTCTCATTTTATAAATTGTAAAGCCATTCCCATTTCAAATGGTTGGTGATTGATTTTTTGAACTAAAGAGTGTATTTTCCTTTGAGAGAAGAAATGAGATTTCCATTTTCTTCCATTTTCCCCTCACTAGTTTTCCTCCATTCCCACACTATGTACAACTTTTGTTTAAGAAGTCAATACAAGGAGTTTATAGCTTTCTTTGACTAAGGGGTTTCTTGATACTTTTTGATCAATAAATTCTATTTGGTCTTGTTTCTATTTGTAGATTTGTTTCTTCTCATAAATGCATGTGTTGAAATTTCTAACTAGTGTGTGTAGGAATCTGATTTTCTACCTGCAACGTTAGTTCTCCCATATCATTTCTCACTCCTCTTTCCCACTCTTCAGAAAAATTATTCCTTAGAAAGATATTGCTATCTTTTCCATAGGGTTAGTGGAGTGCCCCTATTAGATCCCCATCTATTAGGCCACCTAGAGAAAACTCATTTTCACTCGCACATGCATATATAGAAGCTGCAGGTTAAGTAGAGGGACTTAGACTCCTAGAGCATTGGAAATATAACCACCAATTTGTCCCCTAAAAATTTGTCTCACCAATATTCTCTTAACCAATTGATACTATTTCAAACCCTAAAATTAAATTCATATTCCTTCTTCAACAACAATCCTACTTATCTAAGTTCCAACCCTTACTTGAGACTCGGATTAGTAATCAAGATCACACCAAACATAGTAAAGATCAAGATATTTTTGGTAACTTGGACTAATTCACCCTAACCGATGCTAGTTTATCCTCACCCGACATCGGTCACCTAAACTGCCATCGATTCCTTTATATACAATTTTACAATTCTGTACATGGGTTGGTCATTCAATTTTGGGAATTTTATTACAATAAAGCATGAGTCTCAAATCCATTTATACATCTAAACGATGACAACACACCACCAGAGTGTAGCACAAGAAACAAGTTCTCTTCCAAGGTGTTGAGTATCCATGAGAACACACATGTTGCACTTTGCCATGGAACTAAACTAGCCATCACCTCACCTATCAACCACCAACCACCTTCATTCACGAGATCTTCATAGCAACAAGTAAGTAACATGGTTTTCATCATCTATGCTTACTTTACTGTAGATCTTTTACTTATTTTAGTATTTCCATTTCTACTATTACCCAAATATCTCCATCTTCCCACCAATCCACCTACCCAACCATTTCAAGTATTTCCACCTTTCTTAACCTCTTCCTCTACATTCTTGAGTCTTCTTAGCCATATTACGAGCCTAACCACACCTTCCTCACTCTCTGTGCAATCACAGAGGGGATAAAAATCCATTTTTATTAATTTATCACCCATTGCCCCTACCAACATTGGTTTACCTTACCATCGTCGGTTTCATCCCTATACTCGGCATCAGTCACCTAACCGATACTAGTTTTTGTGTTATTTTACACCCTCAAACTAGAAAGCCTTATATTCAACCAAAACAAACCCAGACCTCACCTAATCAGTCCCAAACCTTTACCAGACCTCTGACAAACCTTCCCAGCCCAAAAAAACCTTTGGTTTCATTAGATTTAGTGATACATTTCATATTTAACATTAAATCTAGCATATTGTTTTGTATTGAGAAACCTAAATCATTACATTACAATAGGACCTTTTTATTTATTTACATTAAATTAAATAGTGGATTGACATCCTCTCTAGGAAGCATCACGCTTCCTAGATCTAGCATACACTAGGCAGTCCACTTTCATATGCTATTTAATGTTATTTTGTGGTCTTGTTTTGTATTTACAGGTAGTCCTTCCTAGACAAAAAGGATTTTTCTACGATCAGCTTGGATAACATCAACAACGTGCACATTCTACCTTCCACCTTTGCTTCATAGGTATTCCTCCTTAACCACTTACCTTCTATTTGTTTTGTCCTAGAAAGATTCAACTTATTGGTGAAACATTTTGGCATGCCTAGTGGGACCCATTTGGGTTCTTTGCATTGTTCATTCTTAGGGAATCATTGTGTGTTTATTTATTTTTAAAGAGAGTTCACATTAAATATTCTCCCTTGGAAACATTCTTCTTCTCCTACTTGTCTTAGTGAAACTTGTAGTTTGGATTAAAAAGAACACTTCTTTTTATTTTTATTGCATTAGTGAAAGACATACTCTTTCCTATTCATTATTTCTCTCATCAAATTTCATTGTGGATTTGGGTTTAAAATATTTGCATCTCATTTATGTATGTTGCATTGTAGCTCATTTAAATTGTGGGAAACCTATATGTTGGAAGTCATGACCAGCTGATGGTTGAAAATTGAACCATAGCTCACATTTTTCACACACTCTCTCTCTGTGTATACCAAACCATTGAAAAAAAAACTACACATTTCTTAAAAAACATATTTCCTAGAAGAAGTTGTCAACAATCACATGATCAGAGGATTGACATTGGGCTCCAATTGGTTTTTGGCTGTCATCTCATCGAGTATGGCATTGTGTACTGCAAATTATATATTAAGGACACCACACCAAAAGTTTCCTGAAACCATCCATAGTTGTCAATTTCCATAGGGAACCTTCGGTAACCAAAACTCTATTCTATTCATAAGTCAGTCCTAAATGGCATAAGCCACAACATAGGATTTTGTGTTTGTTAGCTTTTGTTTGATTTGTGTTTTGAGGTGTGAGTTCATTTTCTCCATTTTTCTCTACCTACATACTCCACAATCATAGTTGGTATATTCCAACTATTTGTTTCGAGTGTGTTGGGATTAATCATTGCCATACTCAGCTTTTGAGTTGGTCCTTTTATTTGATCTAAATCACCAAAATTCACTTTTTCCATCTTTTCACAGATTTCACGATTAACGATGATCGTTCCAACAACCTCCATCAATTATATAATCATACCGCCATCATTTTATTGATCAATGTTGGTTGATTTATTTTGTTCATTTTCCCAAATAGTGTTTCGTTCACACCTATCACCTTCTATGACTTCCTCTGTCACTTCAATATAATTCGAGTCTTTGATATCACCTTCAGAATCCATTTTCATCATTTATTACAGATTTGCAAACCTTTCATTTCTCCCCAATAACCAACATCGGTCTAGTAACCGGTGGCGGTTACCCTTTCATACCGACATTGGTTACCCAATGGCATCGGTCTCTGTGTTTGATTTTTCAATCAAAACAACGATCAAATCCCACCTTCTAGATCCATTTTTCTCCACTTTTCTATGTTTCTACATCATTAGCAGAGCTCATATCACCAGTTCTATTATCAGTCACATGGTTTTGACTTATAGAAAATCCAACACTCTCATGTTTCACGCTAGCCACCAACCTCTTCCACCTAGCCCATCGCCCCCTTCCATCTCATCACCTATGGACCCCAATCAGTCTCTTACCATACCCATTGGTGATGAGGAGTTTGTGAGACTCCTTGATCAAAACCCTACCACTTTGTAGTATTACCTTACTCATTCATCTACCCATGATTCATTAGGAATATTGTATACGACATGCCTATGTCCATTCCTCCTACTCTCGCACCCACTTCTACATCAACTACTACCAGCATAGCCTTAGCCTCTTCCACCTTACCACATGTGGTTTCCCAGCTTGACCCTACATCATCGATATCTATTGCACCTATGGCATCTATCACACCTTCGACATCTATAGCCCCTACGACATCCACCATGCCTTCATCAACTACCCTTAGTATAGGTCTATTTGTGTCCTCCACTTCTCATATACCTATTGCATCTCAGCCACCACTGGTGTGAAAACCCATACTCCCTTCCAAAACCTTGTCCTCTCCATCCCATGAGTCTCTTCCTCCGATTTTTATGAGAGTATTTATGTCCACCCCACCTACCTACACCTATCACCAACAACCCCTATTTCATCTACCACTTACCTAGGTTACTTTCCCTCCACATCTATTCCATTTGATGTTCTTCATCATAATGTTTGAACTCGCACCACCACATCTTTGGAGTTTTGTCCACATCATACCCATCTTATTTACCTCCTTATATTATAGGGGTGATCTGTCATCATAGCCCACAAATGATCTTATCAAAATGATGATGGACAAGATGCGAGATATTATAATCATTTGTTTGTAGCTCACGTAACTCTTTGGCATACGACAAGATTTGCAACAATCTCATTCACCCATCTAACCAAATTCATCCATACCCTGCACATTGGGAAATACCTAAATTAAAATGATTCAACTGAAAAGAAGACCCACAATAGAATGTGTGGTCTTTTAAAAATGTGTGTTATTTCATCGCTCACGATGACGCTTTTCTCTTATGGACATTCCCAATTTCCTTGACGAGAACGAATTTAGATTGGTATAGTTATTTACCCAGGAACTCCATATTTTCATTTAATCAAGTAGCTCAGGATTTTCTAGACCACTTTTCTATCAACATTGTGAGAAGGTCACCATGATTGACTTGTACGTGACACACCAATATGAAGATGAATCTATCGTAGATTTTTTGCTCGTTAGCGGAGCTTGATCAAGCAACTCACATTCAAATTACCCTAGAAAGAGTTGATAGAGTTGTTCACCGAGATTTTGTGTTATACACATATCACCAAATCTCAAATTTCAAACCTTTTACACATTTATCGAGGCATTCACCATGGCCTAGAAACTTTAAATCTATGTCATTGAAGAGAAGAATATACAATTTCGTAACAAGAATACTATTTTTATAGCAAATGGTACATCTTATTCTTCCAAACCATAAAATAATTATTTATAGAAAAATTATTTTCCAACGCAGATAGTTTTGAAATCCAGTCCATCTAACCAATCAAAACCTTCTTCCAACCTTTCACCTGTTCAATATTTTTAGTTCAAGTGGGAAGCAATGAAAATATACTCTCATAGGAGAACCCTATTCTTGATTTTAGAAAATTTTTTTAAAATACGGAGAAATCACTCTTCCACCTATCAAACCACATACTGGTTTTGACCCTTCTCATCTTGTGCTTGCATGGTACAAATAAAATGATTACTACAACTATCATCACGTTAGAGGTCATAGTGACGGTAATTGTATAACTTTCAAAAACATCATCCAAGAAATTTTAGATAATGGAGATCTCATCTTGGATAACCCTAACACACTGGCTAATCAGAACCTTCACATATTTAAGAATTCATTCCCAAATCACACCCCATCATCTAACCAAACTAGTAAAACTTTAACTAGTGATAGTAATGTTTGTGAGGTTCATGTCATTTTTGACATCATACTAGCTCCTTCTACTCAATTTCCTCCCATTCCATCTATCGAGGAGATTCTTGCATGAGCTCCTTCATCCATGGAGGGACCTATTTCATCTACTCCTCTACCCATGGAGGATTCCACCATATTTGTTAATGTAGTTTCCCCACTCACCTCTCAACCTAATGAATAACCCACAGTACTTACTCTTCTACCCACGGGAGATTCATGCTTACCTTCTTCTTCACCAAAATAAGAACCTACCTCATCCAAATTTCCTTCTCCCCTACCCACAAAGGATCCATTAGTAGCATCCCTTCCTGTTGGTGACAATTCTCCACTAGATTTCAAGGATCCTATTGATCTACTCTCATCTCTTCTACCCACAGAGTCTAAAGCCAACCATTTCCCTATCTCACAGACATTATTACAGGGATTAATACTAAATAAACATCATCCTCCTCTACATCGGTGTCATTATCACATTTTTCGATCACTTGGATTATGTTGACAATTCCATGCTTTGGGAAACCTTCGATTGCCTATCTCAATTTGAAATGCAGATGTTTTTTGCTAACACTTCCACAATCTATCTAAAGGTGTTTGAGACAACCAAATCCATTGTGCCCATGTCATTTGTAACTACCCCTTCTTCATCACCCTCACCCACACTTAAACCTTTACAATCAATTTTTTTCATATTCTTAAAACCCTACTTGCACCTATATCTTCCTCCATGTCCAAACCCATTATCACATTGGGAGTCATGCCAAAATCAAGCCTAATCCATCCTCTTGTCAAAGTGGATTTAGTCACATCCTCATAAGCCATCCTAAATACTATTCCACCACCTAAGAGGAAGACCCAACCTCTTAGGCCGCATACACCTGACTTCACCCACTACCCCTATGTCACCTTTACCACTTCCATCTATCCTAGGTCCCCACCCATCAACATTGGTAAAAAAACCTCCTAATAATCCATAGGGATCCAAAATGACTCTACTTCATCAGATTATTTAGCACAAAGAAGGAAATTAAATACATGGAGGTCCTAAGACCCCTTTGGTCCGCATTAGGCGCGGTCCTGGCTCTTTTAGATAGAAAAAAATGAAACAAACAACCCCATAATTTGAAATTTATCTACGTCTCTTCTACTCCATGACCTTTCCCATTCTCCAGTGCATGGGAGGACATGATAAAGGCTATAAATACATGTTTGTAGAAGAGAATAGGATCATCGAAGCATAAAAGCAAGTGAGCAATAAGTTCTTAGTCTTTGGAATTGGGTTTTGTAGAAAAAAGGAGTGTTGAGACAGAGAAATAAAGTAACTAGGAGGAAGTGTGAGATATTATCTACTTCTCTTTCATACTTATTGTAAATTTTGTACTTATTGTTTGAATTGGCCAATAAAAGTGGGAAGAAAGAGTAATTTCCCTTCCTAACTGGTTTTCCTCCTATGAAGGTTTCCAGGATAAAACTTGTTGGTGTTTGTGAGTTTATATTCTTTCCTTTCCTACAATTGTTGATTCTAAGCATAAGAAAAATTCATTCACTAGCTATCTCTATCATTTTCTAATCGAAAGTAGAACAACAACGTTTAATTTGTGATTATGTGGATAATTCCAAAGTTGAAGAGTTTCTGAGATCATTTTGGTATCATAGCTATTAAATATCCAAGAATTTGGTATTCCTTCTTGGATTTGTATGATGGTGATGATATCTAAAGGAAAAGAGGGTTTACCTTGTGATCCAAAAATTTCTAAAAGAAAGTGGAAGCAGAGAATTCGGGAAAAATGGAGGAAGAGAACTTGGTCCAAGTAGAATCGAGATGCTAGAGATCATGATGGATAGGATGTTTAGAAGGCAAGAAGAACTTGTAGTTTTGCGAGAATATGGCTTTTATCAATAAAGTCTCCATGAAATTAGTGGTTCAAGGCTTAGCTGAAAAGTTTGGCATAGGGAGGAGCCACCATGAGGAATATTATGGGGAAGATCATGAAGAAGAGACTTCAAACACAAGAGAAAAGGTAAAATCTGATCATACTCCTTTTAAAGTTGAGATGAAATTTGAGATTAAAACTTTAAAGGACTAGTAGATGCGGAGTTTCTTGATCAATGGTTAAAATAGTTATAAGTCTACTTTAGTGTCCACAATGTCACCGAGGCATAGAGGATCACCTTTTCACATCTCAAAAAGGAGGGACACGATTTAGCTTGATGGGAAACCTATCTAACCACTTGTGAAAAGAAGAAGCATCCTCTTGTGAAATATTGGTAAGAATTTAAATAATTACTTAGAGCTAACTTCTATCCTATTGGCCACAAGGTGACCAAATGATTAAATGGCATTATTTTAGACAAGGAAGTGGTCAAAGTGTGCAGGGATATACTATGTAGTTTTAGAGGTAGGACATGTTGCTAAACATGGAATTGGAGGATGAGGATATTATGACTAAGTACTTGGGAGGACTTCACACCCACCTTCAAAGAAAATTCATCTCCATAAAGCCCAAATATCTCAACAAAGCGTGTGTATAGGCATACTACACAGATGATGAAAAAAAGAAAGAAGAATCGGAACCAAGGGAAAATCAGTCGACAAATCAACAAAAGAAAGAGTATGGAAAAACAAGTAATAAGGGTAAGTGGAAAGGTAAAGGTAAACAAGCTGCCATTACTTTAAATACTTGTAAAGATCCCAATAAATTTTGCAAGAACTATGATATCAATTGTCATATTGATGCTACATGTTGGAAGTTACATCCGGAGTTACATCCGAAGAACCAACCAAGGACAGAAATAATTCCAGACAACTATAAAAATAGAAGGGAGGTGGAAATTTAAGATGAATCGATATAGATGAAAGGTTTAGATGTACGGCCACCAACATGGACAACCGGGAAGAGGAGATGAGTAGACTCTTCAAGATCAAAATCCATATCAAGAGAACTATGGTAAATGCTTTGGTTGATATTAATTTTAATTCTAACTTGATTTCTAAAGAAGTTATAAAGGAGATTGGTCTTGAGACTTATGAGCATCCACACCCTTATCCCTTGGGTTAGGTGAAGAAGGGTGTTGAAATTTAGGTAATAAGAAGATGTAATGTCAAGTTTGGGATAAATTCCTAGTATATTGATGTTTTAGAAGCTAACATTATTCCACTTGATGCTTTTGATGTTGTATTTGGGAGTCCTTACTTGTATATTAGGGATTTAATATTTATGAGAAGGGAAAAGCTGGTATAGATGGGTCAATGATGGGATCGCCATAACACTGGGCACACCGGTGTAAGACACGTGTTACTATGGTGAGTGCTAACCTAGCAAAATGACTTATTTGAGAAAATCATAATCATTTTTGTTTGCTTTTGTTAAAGGATAAAAAGATGGGGTAGAAGTTTGAGAGATTTCAAACTAGGGAAAACATGATTTGGATACTATTATTCAGTATTTTTTAGGAATTATTTTAGGCTCCCAGTGGGTTACCACTAAAACAGGAAGTAGATCATGAGATTCATCTATTTCTAGAGTCCCCTCTACCAACCATTGGGTTGTATAGGAAATCCTTGCTTGAGAGTACTGAAGTAAAGAAACAACTCCAGGAAGTACTAGACTAAGGATTGATAAGTCCAAGGACCTCACCATGTGGTTCTCCTTTTTATGGTGCTAAAGAAGGATGCTTCTTGGATAATGTGCATCGACTACCACACTTTGAACAAGATCACTACAAAGAACAAATATCTACTTCCCTACATAGATGATCTCTTGGACCAACTTCAACATGAAAAATTCTTCATGAAGTTAGATCTCAAGTTAGGTTATCACCAAGTCATAATAAAGGAGGAGGATATATGGAAGACTTCCTTTAAGACAAAATAGGATTTGTATGAATGGTTAGTGCTTCTTTTTGGTTTATGCAATGTACCTGCTACATTTATGATATTGATGAATGATGCATTGTGGGATTTCATAGATTCATGTGTCATTGTGTATCTAGACTATATCTTTATTTTTAGTGCACATGGGAATAACATCTAACTCACTTACAACAAGTCTTGCAAGTTACGAGGGAGACATAAATGCTTTGTAATATGAAGAAATATGAATTTTCATACAATCACTTTTCTATCTTGGGCATGTGGTTAGAGGAGAAGAGCTACAAGTGGATCGAAAGAAGGTAGAATCCATCACTAAGCTGGCCAAAACCAACAATAAATTACATGCAAAAGTTCATTAGAGCTTCTCAATGATTGCAACACCTCTACACACAATGGCCTTAAAGAGTAAGGGTTTTGAATTGGGTAAGGAACAAGACAAATCCTTTGAGTTATTAAAATAATATATTATTCATGCTCCAGTACTTTCTCTTCCTAATTTGTAACATCCCTTTTAAGTAGAGACATATGCCAATGATTACACTATGGGTGCAGTGTTGCTTCAGGAGGTAAATCTATATGTTATCATTATGAAACTTTAACTTTAGCAGTTAAAGGATATTCAATATATGATAAGGAAATGTATGCACTAGTTTAGGAAATTAAAAAATGGAAGCATTATTTGTTGGGTAAAGAAACTATTGTGCACAATGACCACAAACCTCTCCAATATTAGCAAGCACAGTCTAAATTATAGCACGCTAAGAGTGCTACAAATGGATGGGGTTCCTTCAGCAGTTCCATTTGGTGATCAAATACAAGAAGGGTAGTAGAAACTTGGTGTCATACATGTTTTCTAGGCCTTCCACACAAGAGAAGTTATCATGTCTGGTCACTATATATTAGATCAAGCGATTAATGAAAGAAGCTTACAGAGATGCATATTCCCATGATAGAGACTTTGAGGTGACATTTCAGTAGTTGTAGTCCCAAGGGATTGAAAGGATAGGGATTGAAGATTGTTATCTCAAGGATGGGCTGCTCTACCAATGGGGGAATATTTACGTTCCTAAAGAAGA
This sequence comes from Taxus wallichiana var. yunnanensis, assembly GCA_018340775.1. NCBI lineage: Eukaryota > Viridiplantae > Streptophyta > Pinopsida > Cupressales > Taxaceae > Taxus > Taxus wallichiana. The sequence goes on from CM031235.1 coordinate 373,860,679, forward strand.
AAGACTTCTATTGATGAGGGAAGCACATACCTCAAAACTAGTGTGACATTTTGGTTTGGTAAGACCCTATCCCACTTGCAAAGGTACATGTATTGGCCCAATATGTAAGAAGAAGTATCAAAATTTATGTGGATGTAAACTTTGTTGTACCAACAACCCTAAGACTAGGAAGGAGGGTTTTTATATGCCTTTATCAGTACCTACTTATCCGTGGGAGGACATTTCTATGGATTTTGTAGGAGGATTACCTATGTCTAAACATGGTCATGACTATCTCTATGTTTTTGTTGATAGATTCAATAAGATGTGTATTCTTATGGCATGTAAAAAGATAGTAAAAGCACATGAGGCAGTATATCTTTTCTTTGCTAATGTATGGGTGCATTTTGGTTTGGCAAAGTCTATTGTTTCTAATAGGAATTCCAGGTTCTTGGGGAAGTTTTGGACTAATTTATGGGACAAGATGGATACCAGGTTACAAAGGAGAATGACTTTCCATCCACAAACAGATGGAAAGATAGAGGTGGTGAAAAATACTTTGGTACAATTGATTAGAGGGTATAACAATAAATACCCAAGGACTTAGGATGAGTCCTTATCCTACATTCAACATTCCTATAACCGAGTAGTACACACATCCACTATGAAGTCATCATTTGAAGCATGCTTGGGATATCTACCTACAAATCCACTTTGGACATAGTAGTTGGGCAATAGGATGAGGAGGAGATATGAGACACATTGGTGACTAGAGCAAAAAAATTCATTGAGAGGATCCAAAAATCCATCTCAAATTCAAATAACAACTAGAGAAATCTCAAGACAAGTACAAATCTCGGCACAATCAGCATAGGAGGGAACATAAGCTTCTTTTTGTAGATAGATTTTGGATTTACTTGAGAAAGGAGAGTCTACGGGACAAGAACGGAATCTCAAGCCACTAGGATATGGTCCCTTCACCATATTGGAGCAGGTTGGAGAAAATACCTTTTGACTTGATTTTTGTCATTTATGAGTATGTACTCTGTAGTAAACTATGAGAACTTGCACCTATATGAGTCATCCATGCTAGATAAAGATGAAGGACTATAGTTGTTACCTTCCATTGAGGATTGCATCTTAGACTTACGAGGAGAATTAGAGAGGAGAATTAGAGGAGAATGTAGTTCTACAGTAGAAGGTTAGAGAGACTAGGAGAGGTCTGCAGGAGTCTTGGCAGATTGGATTGAAAGGAAAGACACCAAGGCAGGCCCGGTGGTACTCAAAGGAGCAAGTGAGGGAATTATTTCCTCATCTACTCCCCCACTAAGCTTTTGTGGGACAAAATCCTTCTAAGAAGGGGATGTGTGATCCATAGGGATCCAAAATGAATCTATTTCAACAAATCGGTTAGCGCAAAGAAGGGAAATAAATACACGGAGATCCTGAGGCTGGCGATCTGCATTAGGCAACGGTCTTGTCTCTTTCGGATAGAAAATTAAAAAAAAAACATGAAATGAACAACCCCATAATTTGAAAGGTTATATGTGCCTCTTCTCCTCCATGACCTTTCCTATTCTCCATTCACGAGAGGACATGAGAAAGGCTATAAATACATTTTTGTAGAAGAGAATAGGATCATCAAAGCATGAAAGTAAGTGAACAAGAATTTCTTAGGGTTGGAATTGTGTTTTTTGTAGAAGGAGTGTTGAGACAGAGAAAGCAAGTGATTGGGAGGAAGTGTGAGATATTATCTACTTCTCTTTCATACTTATTGTAAATTTTTACTTATTATTTGAATTGTCAATAAAAGTGGGAAGAAATAGAAATTTCCCTTCCCAACTATTTTTCCTCCTCTTGAGGTTTCGGGATAAAAATTGTTGGTGTATGTGAGTTTATATTATTTCCTTTCCTCTAATTATTGATTCTAAGCATAAGTAAAATTCACTCACTAGATATCTTTGTATTTTTTGAATTGAAAGTAGAAAAACAATGTTTAATTTGTGATTCTCTAGATAATTCCGAAGTTGGAGAGTTCATAGATCACCTACCCAAGGTAAAACAAAAACATAGTAGCCCACCTCCTCATCACGATCCTCTATTCCACCCAAATTACCTACACATCCTACACCTTCACTATTACCTACATCCTTTCTACCTCCTATACCTACACCACTTCTTGTATCCTCATCATTACCCATGCCATTCCCTTCTCCTCAACCAGTCCCTTCCACATTGCCTCTTACCACTTTGCACCTACATTATCACCTTGGCTAACCCGTCCCCTTCTACCATCTATCTTCCCTTATATATCATGCACTCCTTCACCTTTACCTAAGAAGGTGTAACCCAAGCCCAAAATCCCACTACCTTACAAATAGATAGTTAAACCTAGATTGCCTCCAATAACTAGTTCACCTGCTACACCTTTACCCAAGAAGGTGCAACCTAAACCCAATATTGTATTATCTACCAAACAAGTAGTCAAACTTACTCAACCTCCGATTCCACCTCGAGTGATTCCTCTCCCACCAAATTTACCCACACTTCCATCGAGACCCACACTTACTTCACATTATGATCCATTGGCAGGGTCGTACGCCAACATCTTAGCTAAAATTTTGGAAACCTCTGTCATTACATTGCCACCGCTTAGACCTTATGACCCACTCAAACCTAAACCAGAAGGGTTTGATGATACCAAAATTTTCACTTACCATCATATGCCAGGGCATGATGTGGAAAAATTTAAGGCTCTTAAGACTATTCTTCTCTAACTATGTCCTCTTAAAGAAAACTTTGACAATGATGATCTTTTAGATGAGGACCCTATTCCACTTGCACCTATCACCACACAACCTCATCCCATACCTATTCAACAACTTCCATCTCCACCTCCATAACCATTTTATCCTCCTCCAAAATTTGATATTAATATGGTATGCATCAAAGAGCTAGCCAAACCTCCACAAAAATGTTGATGTGCCACATTGCTTTCACAAAACCATTATATTACCTCACCATATTTTTGTATGTTGTAACACTACACCTTTCATGATTCACCTTATCTTTCACCATAGATAAATATGGTTCAAGTTGCCACTTGATCCTAGAAGGAAAAAGGAAAGGAGAAAACAACCGGCTCATCCACTACTCCTCTACCCAAAATCACCATTTTTGGACCCGCATACCCTATTTACGATGAGGTTACCCATCGTATAATGCTTAAAAATTGCACCCGTCTCCTCTCAAAATGTCTTTGTACAACCTCATCTAAACCTTTGAGTCTCATTGTTAGGCCCTCATTAAGGTCCTGCAATCTATTGAGGTTCTACCTAATGACCCTACGTCTATTGCATCCATTATCACTCCTCACCATGTTGCCTCTCTCACCACTTCACCCCCTTCCTCTGCTCTCACTACCACTCATCAAGAAACCTCTCTCGGTTTCTCACGATGACGAGATTATACCTCTCCAATCGGATGATCTTGACCCCACCCTATTCATTTCCACCTATGTTAATAATATACACATTTGACACGTTATGATCGATGGAGGTACCAGTATTAACATCATTTCCTCCCATGTGTATCAAAAAAATGTGCATCCCTTCTAATTACATACACAATAACCTAGTCATCGACATTCATTTAACGATGCCATAACTTCTACCCTTGGAAATATCATTCTCCACATCCGTGTGGGCCCTCGTACTATTCCTAAATTATTTTTTGTCTTAGAGGGGGAATTCCATTACAACCTATTGCTTAGAGAAACCTGGATTTACGCCATGGGTTCTATTCCTTAAACCTTACATTTTTGTTTAAAATTTGAACATGAAGGACACAACTACACCATCTAGCTGATCCTTCACCATTTAAAACCTATAACATTATCTACTAACCAAACGATGTCCTTATCCTAATTAATAAATCTACCACCAATGTCGATTCTTCTTCAACAACTATCCTATATATCACCGTCGATGCCTCTTCTTCATCCACTACCTTATCCACCAATTCTTCCACTACATCTTCCACAACCAACTCCTTTATTCCCACTATTTCTGCAACTTCTACAGCTGACCCATCAGCCAACCCATTTACTTCTCAAACATCCAATGCTTCTTCTTCCTATCCATCTAGTGATTCATCCATTCCTGCTACCCACATACCAACTATTGATCCCTTAGAAGGTGTTTTTCAACGCCTCACTCTAGGGGAGTACTACCTTTATAACATTGACACATTCCTTACTCCTTAAGAGTATGGTAACCTTCACCAACATCCCCACTATGATCACCGCATGGGCAAATTTTTCCCCTACGGTCCTCTCCACCTTCACACCAACTTAATGTATGGGGGACTTGATGCTTTTACCAAATTCCCCTAGCCACCTTCCCAAACTAAACCATTTTCCTCTGACCTTTAGTCTCTCACCAACCACTGCTTTAGCCACACCATCCTCCATTGCTGTGCTTGAAAGGTCTTTGGATTTGGTTTCTATGAACAAGGTATCCATACTATCATTCCTTGCACCACTCGTAAGCATAAAGATCGTAGCTGTATCAGATTTTTTGAACCACCTTTGAAGAATGCTTGAGTCAAACTCATTGAGGATGATAAACATTCCCCACCCCATTCACCTACCTCACCACCTTCACCTACAGAGTCTATGGATCCAAAATCCATTCCAAACTTTTTTTTTTTTTCATGAACATCGTTTCCCTAGGACCTCGACTTATCGGCATGATGAAAATTCTCCCTCTTATCTTCCCTTCCTATATCCTTACATGATTGATGACGATATGCATTTTATTAACATCATTCAATGTCAAGAAGATGAATCTATTCTCACCTACCTTAGTGTGGAAGATTATTATATTGATCTGTTGTTACCTTCTGAGACAAAAACCATGTTAAATGAATTGACCATCGAAATCAACATTCACACTCAGGAGGACATACACATTCTAAAAATAGGCCAATCTTTAGATGCTACTAAACAGGAAGCTTTCACTTATTTCCTCCGAGATCATAGGAAAATTTTTCTTAGTCCTACGCCGATATGCCCATTATTGACCCAAATATTGTAGTCCACAATATCGTAACCATTCCTAATGCCAAACCCGTGAAACAGAAGCTAAAAATGCATCCTCACATTTCCCTTCTTGTTAAAGAAGAAATCTAGCACCTCCTTTTTGTTTCCTTCATTCTACCCATTGATTATCCCTAATGGATCTCTAACATTGTTCTGTCAAAAAGAGAGACAGGAGACTTCTTATTTGCATGACTTTCTATGACCTTAACTGGCTTTCCCCAAAGATGACTTTCCTCTACCTAGTATTGACCAACTAGTTGATCTCACCACTGGCCATGAGATGCTATCACTCATGGATGGTTTCTTGAGGTTATAACCAAATATTACTCACATCGGAAGATCAACACAAAACCACCTTCATCACTCCTTGGGGACCTTCTGCTATCATGTCATGCCATTTGGCCTTAAAAAAGTTGGTGTTATATATCAGTGGGCTATGAATTATATCTTTCATGACATCATGCATAACATATTGGAATATTACGTTGATGATATTCTTGCCAAATCCAAACATCGGGCTGAACACCTTGTAGTCCTTAAGGTTGTCTTTGACCGTCTCATCAAATATTGCATTCACCTTCAACCTAAGAAGTGTGTCTTTGTTATTCTCTCAGGAAAGCTCCTTGGTTTTATTATTTATTTTCATGGCATTAAATTTTATCTCTCTATAATCAAGGATATTCTTGAGATTCCTCAACCTATTAACCTTTGTCAACTTCGTAGTTTGTAGGGAAAGTTATAATTTATTCGTCACTTTATTTCTCATCTTTAACTGACTACCATCCATTTCATCATCTTCTCAAAAATTATGTCTCCTTTAAATGGGATGATGAATGCCACAAATCCTTTGATGCCTTAAAATAATACCTCCTCCAACCACTTGTGCTCATTCCACCTAAGGATGACCAACCATTTTACCTTTACATTTCTTCCACTGATCATTCCCTGGGTGCCATGTTCACTCATCATGATGAGCAACACATGGAGCAAGTATTTTATTATATAATTCATACACTTTTAGACTACAAGAATAGATATACTCATGCCAAGAAACTTTTCCTAGCTTTAGTATTTGTCACCACTAAACTTTTCCATTACCTACTCAACCAAAAACATTTGTTTTCACCAACACTGACCCCTTCAATTACATATATGCTAAGCCTTACCAACATTAGCATGTTACATGTTGGCTCATGCTTCTTGCATACCTAGATCTTGAATTCATCCATCAAAATTATGTCAAAGGAAAAACCATTGTTGACCAAATCGCAGATGCACCTCTCTCCAAAACCAATCTTCTAACTTTGATTTCCCTGATGAATCCATTGTTACCCTCTCCCTAGATGATACCATTTACCAGATGACCTTATTCTTTGATGGTTCCAAATTTTAGCATGGGGGTGGTGCAGGAGTTATCCTCATTCCTCTTGATGGTGATCCTATGCCATTATCTTTAAAACTAGATTTTGATTGTACTAACAACATTGCCAAATATGAAGCACTTGTGTTAGGTATTCAAACTGCCATAGCCTTATATGTTAAATCAATTAATATCTTTGGTGACTCTCAACTGGTTGTGAACCAAGTTAATGGTATATACCAGTGTCGTAATGAGATACTTCAAAAGTATAAACATCATGTTGACATGCTTTTAACTACCTTTGACCATTATGAACTTCAAACCACCCCATGTTCCACTAAAAATTCACGGACACCGTGTCCTGTCTCTTTTCTCAAATACCTTCGCCCTTTGACTAAAAAATATTTGTCTCAGTAAAAAGGTTACAATCACATTCTTATCTATTTCGAGAGGTTAACTTTTTAGGAAACATTGAAACTGACCTACGTGACCTCTGGTATAAGCAGTTTGATAACTACCTTTACGTTTTAATTCTTCCTCTAGATATTACATGTAATAGACAACAAGCCTTCCTTAAAAGTGTCTCTCATTATGTCATCATACGTGGTATTATCTAAAATGTGGCTTTGTGAGTATCCTTGTACGATGCCTTAAAATTTTGAAATCCCATACACCATCAAGGAAGTTTATGACGTGATTTTTCAGAGGTCATTTTAGTGACTTTGCTATCGCTAAGCACATCCTTCACCTCAGGTATTACTGGCCAACCTTAAACCAAGATTGTTATGACTATGTCAAATGTTGTGTGAAATGTTAGCAACATGTTATCACCAAATCACTACACCCCGAATGGCGAAAGTGAACATGAGATTCAATGTGATTGGGTAACACGGGATCACCTCTCAATTTGTGGGACTTTGGGTCAAGGTGAAACTCCAAATAAGTTTGGCTTCCTCTTCCTAAACTAAGAAGTACACTACTTTTAAGGCATATAAATAGTTAACTATACCTATGCTAACATTTCATGGGTTTTAGGAAAGAGAGTTGCAAGAAAATAAAACCTATACTAGAAGTGGTGATGTACGAGAAAGGGTTTTCTAGACTCAAGAATGGTTAATTTGAAGAGGGTGTGTGCACCACAAGTTAACTTCACTGTTCTGACTTAGAGAGGACACAAATATCACAAACTAGGAAGCATACGTTCCTTTTGTTAAAATCGATCAGATAAAGAAGTTATCAGTCTTCCAGTGAAGAAGGATGAACTTGAGAAGGGTGAACATGCACCACAACTCAGCTGCATATAATACTCCACCATTCCATAAGCATAATGAGCTCCAAAACTTGCAAAAGAACCCCTGGTTGCATCAGTTCATCCAAAAACATGAGAGAGGAAAATAGAAGTAGAAAAATCATGAAAGGACATATAACTGATCACAAAACATAATTTTCATTACTTTAAGCACTTGCACAGTGCATCATTACATCAAGGAAAAGGCATAGGCTACCATTACAATTTGAGAAGAAAGGCTTAAGAGCCTACAAATTCATAGTATTTCAGCTTGTGAAGAGGGAATCTTTGAAAATTTCTAACCCTTTAGAATAAGTGCACAATTTAAAAATATAGAAAACCCTGATTGGTTGAGACAAAGAAGGAAGAAACCCTATAATCTAGGCCAGAATGTAGGAAACAATTCATCACTATTGTTGGCCATGTTTGCTTATTTATTACACCTCCACCTTTCGAGGCACCATTCAAGGAATGAGGAAAACCTATAATTTTGGAATTCAGATTTCTGAAATCTCATCTTCTAGTGATTCCATCATGTATTTATCGTTCTCCCAATTCCATTGACTATAATTTTGTGAAAAATGGGCAACCGGGAGAAAGTTGTAGTCTTCTCAAAGAAAAGTCACCTTTTGGGTATTTTAGCTCTATTAGCTCTTTGATAATTCCTCATAATGATTTCATAAATTCAAATATTTGAATTTCCTTCATTAAAAAATATTATGTTAATAAATTTTGAAGAAAAAAAAAACAATGTGAAGTTCTATGGGGTCCACTTGGTTGAAATTTATATGACATGGATTCTTTTAATGTCATTTGGTGACACCCCCGAAATTCCTTCTAACCAATTTGTATAGTTTCTCTTCTTTGGTCGGGCTTCCCAACACGTGGACTCACTACCTTGAGTTTTGGGTTATTTGGAATGTATTGGGATCCTTATGATTTGAAGAACCCTTCCTTAACTTTTTCTCATGCTTTGAACATATTGTCATGACCCCTAACATCAAACCAACTTGGTGACACCTACCTATGAACTCAGATTTTTAATTAAACATGGCACTCCCCACACATACCTCGGTAAGACATGTGTTTAATTCCCTCAAAAAATGGCTCATTCAGCCTTCGTATTTATGAGATCTTGACTCAGTCCACTTCGGAACTGAAACCCAAAATAACTCGTGGCACAAACATTTCATGAACCCCGAAGACATGGACTTCCAAATCCCGAAAACCCAAAACTCTGAATTTTAGAGTTTCGGGCTTTCAGAGCTTCAAATCTTCAAGATAATTTTTTTCAAATAGATGGGATGAGTTCCGAACCTAAAATGTCCAAAATCCCAAAATCTTCATCTCTCTGTAACACATTTATCCATTCTTCCGACTATGGATCTATGATTCCAAACCAAACATCTCAATCTATGTGGCCCGATCCGTTGTTCTCTACACTATGTAACTATACTAGCCAAATCATGAGTCTCTTGGCTTCCCTAGAGATGAATTCAATACTTGAACTCGACTCCCATGAGCTTTGTTATTACCATGCATCCTTATCCATGAGCTTGTATGATCTCGAGATCACGGCTTATTCCAAATTCACCTACCCATTTCATCTTTTCTAGTGCCTTAGATTGTGACTCTACACATAAGATTTTGAGCTTCACGTTTATGTAAACAATAACTCGGTTTGTAAAAACTTCTCCATAAGAGCTACTTTCTTAACCTGGTCCACCTGTGTTGATGACCTCCATGGATCAATTCAAAATGCTTGAGTTATACCTTCATGACACGGTGAATCATTCCATTTTAGGTTAGGAGTCTGGCTCGTTGGATGATTAACTTGCGACTAAGTTTGATTCCAAACTCCTTACAATAACTCTCCATTTAAGTATTCACCAAAAATCTCTCAACACCAATCTCAATCTAATCATAAAACTCATTCATCAATCTTCCATATATATTACACTCGAAACTTCTAACGAACCTATTTCTTACATTATGGCTTGAGATAATTCTTTAAATCGATGCACAAACCACTCCCTCCAGATTCGAGCTATAAATTTTACATGTCAGGATACTTTTCACAACCGATGTGACTCAAATGAACAACTCAATCACGCACCACCAAATTAGCTTAGCCCACTCTATTTGTTTGGTTGATGATGCATTTAACCGAGACTTGTCGTAGCTCAATCTGTTTGAGATATACTCGATTTTTTCTCCTCATCATCTATTTTCAAGGTAACTAAGATTATTCTTTGAACACTTGAGACTCGCCCATCCATCATCCAATTTCCTATGCACCTGAGTACTAAGATCGAATGGATTCATTTAGGTGAGTTAATCACCCCACCCGAAGACCATTTCTCATGATTCTGACCTATTTCTTCCTTTAACTCAGCCAAAATGACATGGTTTGCAAGAACATTACCTTTCTTCCTATTCTATTGACATTAATAGAACCCTAAGCTTGAGGCTTGTGTCCAATGCTTTATTTTTCAACCCTTCGAGCTCTTAAACACTGTTGATCCTCCTGAGTCTCTTCATCATTGAGTTATTGTCACCTAAGATCACATTCCCACCTACATTTCTTGATATGTCCCATAGGTATAATGATGACTCACCCCACTTTGTGTACTTTCCTCAAACTCAGCCAAAGTCCCACTTGAATCAAGCTTCCTATGAACTTTCTTGGAATTTCTTCAACTCAACTCAAACTATCGGCGAGGAACTTTAACTACTTGACCTCCACTTAGCCCTCTCCCGAGTTTTCTTGTCTTCGTGAGACATTAAGTGATATGACCTCAAATTTGAATTTTTGGTAATGCATACCCTCTAGTACCAATTTACATCCAAGCCTCGGTTTGTAATTTATGAGATCTTTCTTTTTCACAACAAGATCCCACCATCCAATGCACCCACGATTTTTCATTTTACAATTTAGGCAAGTGTGCTCGGTGTAGAGCTCATTGATTTAACTCAAACCGCAGTGTATGTCAATCAGCTTTCCAAAAACTCATCGAGCCACTCGATGAGCCACTTTAGCTTCGTGTTCTGAATGACTTGTGTTGACAAATATTCAATTCTTGCATGGACCCTTCTCAAATTTTTGAACCTTCTTGTGAATGAGTGGGTCATGGAAGTACTATAAGACACCTAAAAATTCTAATGCCAATGTTAACCATAATTTTCTTGTGTTGGATATATATGTGCCTACCAAGGTAATTTCCTTTCTCTAAGCAAACCTAAAGCATTAAGATCACCAGAAACAAAAAGTAGTCCAGGATAATACCCAATCCTCCTAAAACATCATAAATGCTATCAAAGCTTGATATTGTGCTTGATAACCATGGAGTACCCCTACAAAATACTTTTCGAGGTCCCGGGATCTGATTTTTTCCTAAGGGAAAAAAATTGATAACATAACATGATAATCTTAATCACACCCCTAGTCACGCCTTACGGTTCCCATGATACCTTTGGCCTTTCTCTCAATGGATTTTGCATCTTATCGAAGAGATTAACCCTCATTCTTCTCAACGTCATCAATGGATTATTACCACTACCAAATATTACACTAAATGGGTGGAATTTGTACCTCTCATTTCTACAAAAGTTGAGAAAATTTGTGAATTCATCAACCATCACATAATTTTTCACTTTGGTATTCCTCACCGTCTCATCGCGATAATGGAAAACATTTCAAAAACAAAACCCTACAAAAAATATATGACACCTTCGGCATTAAACTCAATTTTTCTTCACCTTATTATCCTCAAACAATTGGCCAAGCTTAATCAATTAACAAAACCCTAAAAAAATTCTTATGAAATTGGTTGACGATACTAGTAAGGATTGGCACACACACATTCCTTTTCCTTATGGGCTTATCACATTAGTATTCGCACCTCAACTACTACCACACCTTTATCTTTAGTCTACGGTATAGAGGTTTTCTTTCCTCTCGAAGTCCAAATTCCATCTCTTTGTATCTCACTCAAAGATATGCTCAATGATGATGATTTTCATTAAGACCATTTGGCACAACTTGAGTTATTAGATGAACATCATCTAAATGCTCTCAATCACCTTCAAATATACCAAAAACGTATCAAACATTCCTATAATAAATGTGTCCAAGAACTAACCTTCAAGGTTGGTGATCTTGTCCTAAAGGAAAATCAACATTAGCCAAAGATGAGAAAAGTGAACGGGGCAAGTTCACTCCTAATTGGCTTGGACCCTATATCATTACTCATGCCTATGGATTGGGTGTTTATCATTTATCTTCCCTTGAAGGTAAACCCGAACTTGAGCCCCTCAATGCCTTACATCTTTGACCATTCTATTGTTGAATCAAGTCCTATATCACCTTCTATCTATTAAATGCTCATCCCTTGAGCAAACTTCACCTTCCACTTACCTATTTTAAGGATCAACAACTAAACAAGAATCATGTGATTATCCATCACCTTTCAGCCTTATCTTCAATATGAGTACCACGACTCTACTCATGGCATGATTCTCATGGATACTTTTCATCCTTTTCAAGATGGAATCCCATGGTCATTTGTCACTTAAAACCTTTATTTTATAGCTAACCTCTGTGTGTTATGGTTTTCCTTCATAAAAGAATCCTATACTCCTTTATAGTCTTGTTCATGACCTAAAAGTCCAAAAAGTTCAAAAGTAATATATGGGATTTTCAAATTCAACTCCTTGAGTCAAAATTCTGGCAAATAGATGACTCCCTAAAAAAGGACATCTATCTTTCTATCTTACTGCTATAAATAGATTGCTCCTTGAAAGACAACTATAAAAAGCTAGCCATACTGTATGTAGTCTATCAAAAAAGAAGACTATTTCTACAAAATAAAAATAAAATATTCTGAAGCTTCTCATATCAATCAACTTCATGAAGATGTCAAGGATTCATTCTATTCATTTGATATAGACTTCCTGCATCGATCAGTATATCAAATAAAGGAAAAAAGAAAATACAAAAACTTAAGAGAAGTACAACTTTTTCATCATGGACTTGCCTATTTCAGTTTTGGGTTTCTTGCAGAAGAGGAATGTCGTCTCACAATAAGGTTACGTTAAACATCCCATTTCACCTCATCTTCATTTCTTTCTTATCTTCCATCTACTCAAGAGATGTACTGCAAATGAGACATTGCAGCGTGATCATGTAACTTCCTTCACCCTTAGAATAGTCAATCATGCACTTCCTTTAGGGGTTTAAGTTCATCAACCTATCCTCGGTATGCTCATTATGGTCCTTGCCACTTCTGGAGCATTCCACCTCTTTTACCATTTGTCTCTTTTCTTACTTATTGATTCTACTATGCAGGACTAGACCTTTGAAACCTACATTCTAGGATTTCTTCTCCTTCAACCATGCATATTCAACCTAAACTCAACCATGCCTCAATGACCTAGAATCAATCATGCCTAAAACCTACCAACCCATTCATCTACCCCATCATATTCTTCCCTAGCTTATGGGAGAACTACATTGGCCTGAGGCCCCTTTTTGTCGGGCTATGTAGGTAACACTCCTAGGGCATGGGGCCCTTAGAGGTTAGCTTAGCCACTTTTACCCCTAACCATTTTTCACCCTTTACATTCACATTCTAACCTAGTTAGTTTCCATTTACACAATAACTTGGAGATTAATATATCACAAAATCATACATTGTTTCATCATACCTACCATTTTATAACCTCAACCATATCATACATAAATCATTTAACATTTCCATGATATCAATTACTTGGAAATTTAAACACAACATACTTACAACACATCATTTCCATAAAATCAGTAACTTGGAAATTTTCAAACTCCATCATGCCTACACCTAGACTCAACCATGCCTACACCTAACTCCACCATGCCTATACCTGACTCAACCATGCCTACACCTAACTCAACCATGCCTAACTCACCTAGTTTCCATAATATAACAATAACAATGGAAATGAAAACCAGTACATCATCAGTCAATAATCATCATCAACTATATAAAAGGGAGTTTCTGTGTATCAATACATATATACACAGGGATAAATAATCAAAGTATCTCAAAAAAATATCATCTACAATCTCACAATATTTGGCACGTAGGCGATATATATATCAAAATCAAAATACAATGCCACATCTCATAAATATCTCATCCCCATCTGAGGCCCTCCTCTCTCTGCTCTCACTTGTCTCCTCCTCTCGCCCTGTCAACCACCCTACCAACATCTCTCCACCCTCACTGTACCCTCTACTGGTCTCTTTCTACCCACCATCTCCTCCTCCTTGCCCTCATTTGGGCTTGGCTATGAGAACTAGTAACCTCACCCTAACCTGTCTCTGGGGCCGACAACCCCATCTACTACCTAAGTTATGAGTCCTAGACCTGATCCTCTCATTGGTTACCTATTGAGCCCTATGTTTAGCATATGATGGGACATCAATATTGGTTGTGGTCAGCTGATCCTAATAATAATGAGCCTCATTCAAGGCATCCCTAAACCTACATATAGATACGATGCAGGGTGGCGCCATCGGCCTAGCTCTAACATGTGAACCTTGCCCTAACAATAGTGGCCCCTATCTTCATTCCTCTACTAAGGGACCTTGTCCTTGTGTTGATTCCTATAAAAAAATACCTGTACTACTTCTGTGTAACTACCTAGGATTGTAAGGATGCACACACCGTGTCCGAGCGACTACCGGTTGACCCTGTAAATCGGTGACATGTTCTATATAAGCCACTACATGTGCTTCATCCTCTAAAGGATCCTATGCGGGAACCTATGCATATGCACGAGTGGATGCCACTGAACTGTAAAGTAGTCACTTGCCCTATAGAGGTGGCCATCTACACCTTTTCTCTTTGTCAATTGTACACCTAGAGCAGTCACCTATCCCTGTAGTGCATCTCTTTGCACAATCACTATGGTAAAATTTGGTGACTTTGGCCATGGTGGTGTTTCTTGTAACTCTACTACCCACCACTGTCTATATGCCACAGTGGTCCATGCATCATCCAAACGATATCAAGCGATACCTCCTCCTATCCTACGGGACTTATAGGATGGGGTGGAGATAATGGTCTCTCCACATCATCTCTGTGGTACTATGGGAATGGTGGTGGCACATCCTAATGTAGTACAAAGTGACATCAACTCTATCCACTTGAATAATCTTGTGTTCACTCCCACGCCTATCTTGTATCCACCTCAATATATCTAACCCCTATAACTATTGAGCCATCCCTTTATACATGGGAAAACCAATATAAGGTCTCAAACTATGTCCATAGTGTATAAACCCTCCGGTTGGCGTCGCCTCGTAGTAATCCACGTCATGTGTTACCTCCTCCAATCATGGATGACCACCTACTACCACCCATCTCCTATATCCAACCCTCTGACCACCATGATGCCAATCTACTATCAGCATTCCCGTGGGCACATAACCGCTATGTGCTAATATGCCCAACAATGATAAGTAGGAATGTACAATAGAAGTTGTACCATCGCATCCTTTGATAGCCACTGTAGATCCTTGTATATACGTGTTAGATATGCAGCCATCCATGTAAAAAATACATGATCCTCAATCATATCTTATAGAACTCCCATCAATCCCCTAGGAAATTAGCCACCCTCTAAGTTAGGGAGTGCATAACATCCCACTACTACCATCATCAATATTGCTAACCAATTCTCTTACGGGTGCACAACATATAGAGCCCCATATACAAGACTGACATTGTGCTTAGTCAGGTCGCTCACCATCTCCCCAAATAATGTAATCATCACCTCAAAATCCTCATGAGATGACACCAAATAAATTGGCTCCCCAAAAATTGGTAAACATAGAATCTGGTATACATCCTCTAGCGTGATAGTTATCTCATCGGTGGGTAGATGGAATGTGTTGGTTATTACATCCCATCTATCGATGAGTGCTACCATAAGACTTTGATCCCATCAGATCCACTGTACCACACGATCCCAAAAAATCTAACCTCTTGCATATGAGTCCACTCATCTCTCTGTGGCCTTAGGTCGCATCACCTCTAATAATGGTGGGGCCCTATCCCTCATTGTCAAGTGATGTTACACATGCATCAATGAAACTTAACCATGTCAAGTACTTACCTACTTTACTCATTTCTTCACCCCTACCTATCCCCACACCCCACACCCACATTACTCTACCTACTTATCTATTTCCTAACTATTTCTCTAACCTATCATCCATTTTATCTAGCCTACATAAGTCCCCATGTTATTTTGCATCACTTTCTCTCCTTTGATATTTTACCTAACCCACACACACTGCCTATTTCTATATATATATATATATATATATATTCAACCCACCTACTTTAATTCTAATCTACCTCTCATT
Source organism: Taxus wallichiana var. yunnanensis (assembly GCA_018340775.1). NCBI lineage: Eukaryota > Viridiplantae > Streptophyta > Pinopsida > Cupressales > Taxaceae > Taxus > Taxus wallichiana. The sequence goes on from CM031235.1 coordinate 373,876,820, forward strand.
TCTCTAACAATACTTACCTCTCTATCTTATAAGTTCATCTTTCCCCATAACTTAACCTTTTATAAACTAGGTCACTTTTCACAATAACTAGTAATGGTCACCGTAATCGAACCGGTCACTCTAACCCAAAGATGCCAGTCACCTATCTCAACCACCAATCTTTGGTATGCCAAAGCGGGTGTCAATTTATGCCTCATCGGCGTTGGTCTACGGTTCGGCCCGAGGCCAAACCCCCACACCCCAAATTTTGAAAAAATTGAAAAAATAACCTAAAATCTACCCCACCCCAATTCATTTACTCACCTAATTAATCTACATTTCACCCTCTTAGTACCCAATTTCATTCATTTTTAACCTCATTTCAAATTTTCAATTTCCCACCCCATTTGTTCATTTTACCACAAATATCAATTAACAATACACAATATGGATTGATTCCTACCTCAACACACTACCTCCTCCTCACTTGGCACCTTCAATCTTTGAACTAGTGGACCTTGACACCTCCTCTTGTTGTAGCCATGCCTCCAATCAAAATCTCAATCTTCTCGACCAATCAAATTACTCTGAATGATCTCGTGGACCCGTCTACCTAGCTCCTCTAGCCACTCAAATACCTCCAACTCAGCCTGGTACAATGCCTCATCCTTTTCTCCATGGAAAATGCTAAAATATCTTCACTCTGTCATTTTCTATAAGTGGAAAGGGTTAAAATGAATCCGTAACATATAGATTTTTACTTTTTACCCAACCCCCACTTTGACCGATGTTATTTTTTTTTCTTTCTTGGTATCGATCATGTGCCCTAGTGTACCATAATTAGTAATATTTGACCAGCATTAGTTTTCCCTAACTGGTATCGATTAGCTTTTTTGAGTACCTACACCTATTTATCACCACATTTTTGCCGAAACCCTTTTTGCTTAACCCCAGTTTGAACCGATCCTTACCACTAAACCTAATAACCTTATTATCTATAACCCAACTTCACCATCAATTGGGGCATATTTTTACCCCTAACCTAACTTTACTTACGACCTTACCTAAATCACCCAACCCAAACTCACCCATTGTGACACTTGATTTATCTTACTTCTATATCTTGTGATGATGCTACTTGTATTGTTCAGCCTCATGACCTTACCTTGCCTAATGTCATGTTGTTTATCTTGACCTCATCTTTGATGTCGTGGAACACACCTATTTCCGTTCCTGCACTGGCCTATTTGTGTTTTAGGAGCATATCCTATACCTTGGATACCTGAACCACTTCAACCTTGTTTGGATAAAACTATCGACCTTTGATGAAGTAGAGTTTGCAAGCTCTTTAACCTGGTACCATATCACATTCTATACGTGTGTGTGATTTATACTATTACCACCTATTACTTGAATCAAAATCACCCTTACCTAAAACCCACTTACCCTTTTTTCATCACTTACCTATTCATCAAACCACTCACCAACTCCATTTAACACCTCATTAGTTCCTAGTTTGAGGGGGATCACCTCCACCAGGACTTAAGGCAACCCAACCTTCACTCACTGACTAGGGCCTTGACTTCCTATTTTTATAAGCATCATTTGTTAATAAAAGCTACGTGACAAATGGGGAAATGTAGATACCAAATTTGGGTCCACTCCTTATTCCCCTTTAATTTAACGTAACGTATTCATCTAACCATGACCCCCTACCTCACATTCATATTAATTTAATTACTTACAATTGAATTAATATTCATCCTCACGTTATTAATTAACTTAATTACTTTAATTAAGTTAATTTACACATCACCTAGAAACCTCACCATGGACTTATTCCTATCCTATTAATTAATTAAGACTTATTCTTTACTTATCTTATCCAATTAGGACTCTTTATAACCCTAAAATTAAAGTCAAATTCCTTCTCCAACAACACTCCCACTTTTCTAAGCACCAACCCTCACTTGAGACCTAGATTAGCAATCAAGATCATGTCAAACATAGTAAATATTGGGATATTTTTGGTAACTTGGACTAATTCACCCTAACTAATTATGTTTTATCCTTGGCTAACGCTTGATCACCTAAACCATCATCGGTTCCTTTATATACAATTTTATAATATTTTACATGGGTTGGTCATTCAATTTTGGGAATTATTTTGCAATCAAGTGTGAGTCTCAAATCCATTCATGTATCTAAATGAAAATGACACACCACCGAGTGCACCACAAACAACAAATTATATTCCAAAGAGTTGGATTATCCATGGGAACACACAGTCGCCTTGTCGCGAGAACTTAACCAGCCATCACTTCGCCTATCAACCACTAAACACCTTTGTTCACGAAATCTTCATAGCAACAAGTAACGTGGTTTTCATTGTGCTTACTTTACTATAGATATTTTACTTCTTTCAATATTTCCATTTCTGCTATTACCTAGATATCTCCATCTTCCCACCAATCCACCTACCCAACCATTTCAAGTCTTTCCACCTTTCTTAACCTCTTCCTCTACATTCTTGAGTCTTCTTATCCATATTACGATCCTAACCACACCTTCCTTACTCTCTGTGTAATCACAGAGGGGCTAAAAATCCATTTTTATTAATTTATTACTCATTTCCCCTATAGACGTTAGTTTACCTTACCATCATTGGTTCCATCCCTATACTAGCATCGGTCACCCGATTGATACCGGTCTTTGTGTTATTTTACACCTTTAAACCAACAAGCCTTCTATTCAACCAAAACCAACCCATACCTCACCTAATTAGTCATACCTTTACCAAACCTCTGAAAAACCTACCCAACTCAAACAAACCTTTAGTTTCATTAGACTTAGTGATACATTTTTATTTAACATTAAATCTAGCATATTGTTTTGTATTGAGAAACCTAAATCATTGCATTACAATAAGACCTTTTTATTTTAGTTTCCTATTTACGTTAAATTAAACAATGGATTAACAACCTCTCTAAGAAGCATCACACTTCTGGATCTAGCATACACTAGGTAGTCCACTGTCATATGTTATTTAATGCTCTTTTGTGGTCTTGTTTTGTATTTATAGGTAGTCCTTCCCAGACAAAAAGGAGTTCTCTACGATCATCTTGGATAACGTCAACAATGCACACATTCTACCTTCCACCTTCACTTCATAGGTATTCCTCCTTAACCACTTACCTTCTATCTGTTTCGTCCTAGAAAGCTTCAACTTATTGGTGAAACACCTTCTTTCTACAAAATTTTCTCAAGTGCTTAGGAAGGAAGGAAACTTGAAAAGTGTAGATTTCTCAAAAGGATAGCAAAGAGGATTTTTATTTTTTAAAAGGTATTTTTCAATTATTTGATTATTTTTGTATTTTTAGATATCTTTATGGGTGCACATGGGTAGATCTCTCCTGAGTAGATGTTTTCACATGGATCATGCACCTGTTGAATCTCTAGGTGATCTCATGCAATGTTGGAACATCCCCAAGGTGTGGGACCTTTTTTCCTTGGGATGAACCTCCAGAAGAAGGTTGAATTCCTTTGAAACTTGGTGCACTTGATTTAAGACCAATGTGTAAGGCTATAAAACTTGAAATAAAAATAAAATTCTTGAGATAAAGGATAGAGAAATTTAACATACAACAACTAAAATGGTGATGCACCAAGAATAAATTGAACAGAAAGATCCACTTTGTTTTCACAATCACTATTACAAAACAACATATGGCATGCACATCTCATAAATATTTTCAAGCACTGATATAACTGAATATAAAACTCAAATAATAGAAAGGAAGAAATATTTTCCACAACTGAAATATGAATATTTTATATCACATTCCACAAAAATTGAAAATGATAACTGATTTAAAGGAAAATTAATCCATCATACCCAAGGAATTAACATTCACAAGTGCTAGATAAATCAATAAATTACACAATATACCAGATACTTGATAGAAAAATATTGTTTTGAATATAATTAAAAGGCTCAAATATTGTTCTTGAACTCTCTCAAAACTAGAGAGTACTTTCCCAAATGATCCAAAAAAATTAAACCATAATGCAACTAACTATTTATAGACCAAGGAGGTTGAGCGATTATAGCTCCACCCTAACTAACTAAATACTAAAAATAGAGTGCATTAATGTCTTAGGGAACAACCTCCCATAAAAATAGAAAAATAAGTTACGTAGGTTTTCCAAGTCAACCCTGTAACTTTGACTGATTTGAAGCTTGAAGGTTATCCATCAATGGCTACCAAGCCTAGCTAGGACTGATAGCATCCTTTTCTTGTTGGGATTCTTCTTAATTCTTCTACCATACGACTAACCTATCCTTGTAATCAATGAAGCATTTGATGATACCTTGGACCTATTCTCTACTGAGTCGCATGCATCTTGACTTACCACATCTACGGTCTCGACTTCTACAAAGCAACTTGAGGTTGGCACTCTCTTAATATTGTTCACAACCTTCTTAAGCTGATTTACAAAATTTTGATATGAAACCAATTTTTAAATTGATTCAATGCCAAAATTATTTGTTACGTCCTCATCTTCCTTAACCAAGATTTTAAAATTCTCCATAATTTGATCAACATGAATAATATCAATGGTTTCATTGATAAATTTGAAGTTGATATTTTTGAACTCTGCCAAAATATCATTTATTCCCTCAACTGATTCAATTTTTTTCTTGTTTAACCGTTATGAGGCCTTATAACACTTTTTCCCTAAATTCCATAGCCTTCTAAAATTCAAAAAACTTTGAAACATCCCCAATTATGCCTCTTGAAGAGAAGATCTGAATCAACACTTTTAAGTTCCTTCCAAGTCTTCAAATTAAGATATAAATTATCATTTTCTTAAGTGAGAGTCCCATTCAACTTCATCACAGAAAAATTTTCATCATACAAATCAACAATTGTTTTGATTATTGGATCAACGTCTTGAATTATACATTCCATCACACTACCAACCACTCTTCCGTTCGACCAATTGTTTCGAATATGGATGAACTTATCATCAAATATTGAAGAAACGGAAAGGGCGGTTGTAACTTTACCTTTGGTTGTGTAATATTTTTGAGAAGAGTAGTGATCTTCTCAACTTTCCTTTCATTTCATCCTTGTTTTCCTTATCTTTGTCACATTTTTCCAAAAATTCCCCAGAGCCACCTGTACATATTATTTTACACCTTCATGAGTAGCTCTCCCGATAAAAAACCTAGAAATTTGGTGATCTGCTTCCATAATCATTTAGTTTATTTTACCTATGGCGGGAGTAACTATTTTAGTGAACATTTCCCTAGAGTGGTTAATTGATAGGTTAGATACAACCCTAGGTATTTTATCTTGCTTCTTAGGGGTGAGATATAAGGAACTGAAATCAACCACATCAATGATAGGCACCTTTTTCTTCTTCTTAGGAGTTTGATGATGTAGTCATTCAGGTATAGCAAAATATGATGTAGAAGACATCAAGGGAATGGTTATAATAGAGTTTTGAAAACTTGACAAAGGTCAATGACACCTTTGGTGGTAGTCATAGAAGGTGGTAGGGATGTAGTGATAATGGAAGGTGTAGTGGAAAAAATATCCTTAGGATTAGATGAAATGGAAGTGGAAATAGGAGGGAACTGCGAGGAAGTGGAGTGGAAAATGGAGATCTTATTATTTCTCCCACTGAGAGTGTAGGGAGAGAGGAAAACACTTGAGCCATGGATGGAAGAAATGGGAGTGAAATAAATGGAAGATATTACTAGAGGAAGGGTGGAAGGTGTGGGAGAAAGTGGATTTGAATGTGGTGAAGATGGGAGAGAGGAAGATTGAGGAAACTATGATACCTGAGAAATAATTGGTGAAACACTCAAATCAACTAATTTGGTAGGTTACAACTCTATAGATGTAACTTTGGAAAAAGAGCCTCAACAAAAGAACCTAAACCCTTGAGCATAAAATAAATTTTGCGTGGATTTTTAATGGGCCTTTGGGTTGACATTCTACCCTTTTAAAGAGTACATTGACCTGTCTTTAAATGAGCATGTATTGATTCTGTAGGTTGATCTGACATTTTGCATGAGATTCCTAAAGTTTCCATATATTCATAGGTTCTCCTTAGAATGGGGCTCACCCTATCTTTAGTGTTTTTACACTCTATATTAGACCAATTTATCCAAGGAAATGGTTGGTTAGTGACATTATCCCTTTTATAAGTAGGATTCAATACTGTTCATTATCCTTTAAACCCTCTAGTACATCTGTAATGCCAAAGTGAGAAACTTCACTCAAAGTTAACCTCTCAAATTCTCTTTACCTCACAATGATTTCATCTTGACAATGAATCCAAATGTCCTCAAGTTATGGAATATGCACACTGGCTAGCCCTGTTCTACCAAACTTGTCCCAATAATCAAAGTTAGTCCTTGGATGAAAAGTTTTTAGAGTTACTTGAGACATTTCTCCCTCCACATTTTTGGCCTTGTGAATATTCACACATGAATATCTCCCTATAGTAATGAGAAAATGGACTCCCACCTTATGTCGATTATGTTGGATTTTGTGATAGTTAAGCAAGCTGGTGCACTAGCTCTAGTGAACACCAACTTATCAATAAGACATCTCGAAACTTACTTGGGGCTCCTGTGAATCTTGACACTCTAATATAGGTGAATGTTTGAAACTAAAGATAAATTCCTCCCCATTCCTAAACTTCCCTCCAGGATTCATATGAAATTCTCTGATTGTACAAATATTTATCTAAACAATACAATAAAACAACGAAGAAGGCATCATTAACTCTCCTGAAATGTTTGGAACCTTCTTCCATGGTGATCTATGGGTAATAGTCATATATCTAAATAGAGATTCTGATTCCCTTTGGATCTAACCCGGGATATTCTTGTATTGTGTTCGCCGCATAAACCAGATAAGAGGTCATAAAGAAGTTATTTGAGGTCGAACATCTCTAATTGAAAACATATTGAATTTTTGAAATGTTCACCCCTTGAATAAACTCCTCATTTTTCTTAATTGTGGCTATGTACAAAAACATCCACTCTGAAACTCTCTATCTGTAGGGAGTTCAAAAACCTTAATCAACAACATAATTATTTCATTAACTTCTTGAATGAAGTTTTAATGTGGAAGTGTCTTAGGAATATTTGACATTGTGCCTTTATTTTTAGCCAAGTAACTCTTGGAAACAACCTTAGTACAAACTTCACTCTCTATCACCCAGTGCTCAAGTGTGGACTCTAGAAAAATTGTGGCATATCCCTCTACATTAGAGAGTTTAAAAATATCCTCAAATAAATCACTGTCCAAATTGATGAAAACATTCCCGTCATCATATCTTCTTGCGAGTGGGTGGCCTTGTCGAAATGTGAGGCTACAAATAACATGAACTCGAGACATTATACTCACAACAAAAAAGTAGTGTAAGAGGAATCCTTCTATCGTAAATCACTTTCATCCAAGGCTTCTTGTTTGCAACCTTAACCCTTTGCCAAAATTCATCCATATCTACATGTCTGAAATCGGTGTCTCTAATATTTTATAAGGCTAAAGATAAGTAGGAGGAGGAGACACCCCCAAATAGGTATACTTCATCTTGTCCTTTCCTTTTGAAGAAGAAGTAGACATTAGCTTGTTTGAAAATTTACCAAATTTGGATTTGAAACCTGTGTATACACCTGAGAAACAATCTGCAAAATCCTCCTAGATTTTTGAAAGTCTGAAGTCCAAAGTTCCAAATTTTGGACTTCAGATGTTGCAAAAAACTTGGAAAGGTACAAAAATTTGAAAAGAATAATTCCAAAATGCCGACACCCAAAACTATAAAATAATTAGACTTTTAAAATTCTAAATTTTGAAAGTATGAAATCTAAAAACCAAAAGGTTCCAAAATCTTATTCCTCCGAAATCCAAAACTACCAACTTTTGAAACCCGAAGGTGGAAACCTCCAAAAACTACAGTCTCCGAAACCCAAAGTTGAAAGGTGCTAAAATCTAAAATCACCTATCTCCAAATGCCGAAGTCAATTTGAAGCTTGAAAAACCTTGAATTCTTTATTTTCCAAAATGCTAGGAGATTTTTTCCTGAAAGTCAAAGTCGAAATGACAACAATTCTAAAGCTTAAAAAAATTCCAAAATCTGAAATTACTTAGCTCTGAAACTTGAAACCCCGAAATGGCAAACATGAAATAGCAACAATTCTTTCAAGGCTTCAAAACAACTATAATGCCCACAAAATGTGAAGCTTGGAATTCTGAGTGTAAATGACATTTCCCAAGCCAAGGAGACTTGAGAATAAGTGAAACATAATAGCAAGAGCCATTCTTGGGATAAAATGAGATCTAAAAAATAATGAGGAAGAAAAACTGAAAACAAGAAAGAGGAGAAACAAAACCCTAACCAAAATTGAAGAAAACATAAAAACATTACCTTGAAAGATACCTTGGGTATCACGGTGAAAAATTCGAGTAAAAATTAGAGTGTCAGAGTACGTTTACCAAGTGAAAATGATAGGTAAAAATTGGATTTTTAATAGGTAAACTGAAAAATAATTCCCAAATTCGACCTGTGAGGTTGTTAAGAATTTAATGTTTGAAGGTCAGTGTGTGAAATTCTACATGACAATTTTCATTATACATTTTACCCGAAAACTGAAATCCAAGAAGACCCGAAAGCACTGAAGTTTCAAAATTTCTAAAATTAGGGTTTTCGACTTCAAAACTTCCTTCTCAACTTTTATGAAAAAATCCACTAAATCTCAAAAACCTGAAATTCCAAAGTTTAGAATTTTAGAACTTTGGTTTTCGGACTTTGGAACTTTTCAAAGTATTTCCACAAATTTTTAATAAAACTCTAAATTCAAAAACCTCTGAAGTTTGAATTTCAAACATCGGAACTTGGGACACTATGTAAGAAAAAAACATATGTGGAAACCTGAAATTCGAATTTGATTTTCGCATGATAAGGAAAAATCTTAAAAGTACTTTTTTTTAATGGAAGTGTAAAAATTTGCAAAACAAATTACAACCCTCCCGGTAAAGGTAACTTGTAAAGTTAATAGTAGAGTTTCAAAACATCTTTGGTGAAATATTTTTCATATGGAAGATTATGTGTTTCCATAAATACTCACGGGGCTATGCCCATCCTTATTTATGGGAGGCTCCCATTATTGTATGTAACTATCCTAATTCTATCTAAATGTTATGGGGTTGCCAAATAGGTCAAGGATTATACATGCACACTTCACTAAATCTGTGGAAAAGTTCTTGTACATGGTACAAGGAAGGAAAATTTAGTGATGAGGTATAAAGGAGAGGAATTAGGAGAGAGGGTTATTGTTATGAGTAGGAAATATAAGAGTTCACATACGATAACCAGAGTATTTCAACATTAAATTGGAAGAAAACAACAATTTAGGCTACTAGAAAGACCAACAAACTATAGACAAATAATTCTCTAGGTTCATCAATCAAGAACACCAAGTTCCTTCTTGGTTATTCAATATCATTATGCATTCAAAGTTACAAAAAGAGAAAATAGAGGGAAAATGAGAAAAGGAAATGGAAGAATGTAACTTTTATTTATTGTGTTGGTGATACAAATTTCAACATCCAAAACGTAATTCACAACTGCTATAGAGTAGAAATTATCAAAATCCATAATGCTTTGGAATGGAGAAGCCATTCCAATTTATAGAATTTTGAATTGACCTTTCACCTACCTCCCACATGACTTTTCATGTTCTTATTCCACTTGTGACCTTTCATTTTCCTTTATAAGAGACAAATTAAGTATCTCTCTTATAATTTTGAGAGAATAATTTTACAATTTTCAAATATTGTCACTTAATTAAATAGGAAAAGATACCAATATTGTGTGAAATGAAGAATAAAAAGAAATGGAAAGAAGAGGATGAGGGAAGGGGATTTAATGATCTATTGAAGAAGCTCCTTCCAATGTAGAACTTGTTGATCTGAGGCATGGTGGTTACAATCTCTTACTTTTTCCATATGCACAAACACCTTGGACCACAAAATGAGTGTTTAGAAACATTATTGCAAGAACTTCCAATGTGAGCCTAGGATGAACATAAACATCACTCAGGATGATGCATTCTTGATCTCACAATGAGAGTGAGGATCACTTTTATGCTTCTTAGTATTTTGCAATTGTCATTCATGATGCTCAAACCTCTTGATGTTTGTGTTATTTTCTTACACACTACACTACAATATTTGTAAATTATTTCTTTACTGACTTGCAAGATGTGAGCTCTCGAAAGAAGAAAGACGAGATAGTTCCTCGCTCACTTGGCTTGAGTTGCTTAATCAGCTCATCAAGCTTATTTGGCTAATCTCAACTAGCTCACCTGGCAAGATCATGATGGTTTTCCCGATAATATTGATTTCAATGGATCCTCAAGTGAAGATCACTTATCGATATTCTAATCTCAAGAGAACTCTTATGTTAGCATACCCCAATCTTCATGTGACCCTTATGATAAAGGATAAGCTCTTGACTAACTCTCTTGACTCTAACCAACTCACCTAGCTCATCGAGAACACCTCGGTGAGCTCACCCACCTCACCTTGATGAGATGGTGATAAATCCATATGATTAAAATGATGACCTCTTCTAATTAATCATTGGGTTCCTTGATTCTTTTTGAATATTTTCTAGTTGTTTAGTGTCTCTAGCTCTCACTTGTTGCACATTGAGATTTTCTACCTTGCTTCTAGACACAATTGAGATCAAAATTATGCTTCATGACCTCTATAAAGAGTTTATTTACTTTTTTAAAATATGAAATCATACTATAACCCTATGAAGATGTCAAAAATTGGAAATATGAGATCCAACTACAAATTTTGCATCCAAAATAGAGGCTTTCTATTTTTAGCAGGTAGGACCGAGGCCTGCTATTTTGGGACATATCTCTTACTTTCCTCAAATTTGACCTTCTGAACCTTCTAGAACATTTAATTATCCTCTGTTGATTATGCCTTACTATTTTTAGAAATTTAATATTTCTAGTAGGTTACTTTTTCCAGGACTTGCTATTTTGGAAAAATCAACAATTTTACTAGGTTTGTCATTACGTATTGTTTACGAGTTCTCTAGTTGATTAGAAGTTTCAAATTGAGGGAATTAATATTTATAGAATTTAAAGGGGAATGGAATGTGCTATTTTATTAAGTGATCATTTTTCCTTCATTTTCGATGGGAACATTATTTTTATATTTGACTCTTCATCATGATCTCGTGCTCCAATTTTCATCATGTTTCGCCTTTGGAATTCTTAGAAATAGAAAAATAAGACTTCTAGGGTTAGGGTTTTAGGTTTAGAGCTGTGATGAAATCCATTAATGGATTCTTTAAGCTTTTAACATCCTAACATGAATTATTTTATGAAAAACACTTGATAGTTATGCATTCTCGGGCTTTGAAAGTCATTTGGCAACCAAATTGGAAGAGAGTAGCTAGGGCACGAAGCAATTTTGGATGCATGGGGAGAGAAAATTTCTGTCTCCACACTTTCATTAGTATCCCGGGGATAGGATTTTAACAAAAATGATCCTCATTCTTGGCTTTGTCATGTGTCATTATAAGGTTGATGAGAGGGATATGGAGGAGGACTAATTTCAAGCAACTGCAGAGCTATTTTGACGCGTCATATGAAGAAGCTGTGAAAGATGATGAATGGTGGGGTTCATTTTCTTGTAAAAATTTATATATGGAAATTTGGGATAGTTGGTATATTTGAGACATTTGGGACGATCAACATAGTAAATCCCATGACCCATTTAAGCGAGAAAATGGCTAAGTTGAGAACATATTCCAGGAGATCCAAGAGGTATTTTAATGAATTTTTTTATATAATTTTGACTCCCAATATCATTATAAGATCAATGGTATGGTTTTCAAGACCTTACTTTTCCTCCTTATCCAAAAAATGACATTTTTTCTTTCAGGACAATAGGGTATATCTGTGAGAATCAAGCTACCTTGAAAAATCATTGGGTCTTGTGAGGATGACTTCAAAAATAAGATAAGGAAGGGGAGGGGTGAATTTTATTGTCCCATTTTCCCCCTTTTTACATGGAAAAGAGGGAAAGTTAGGTCATTTGTGTGACTAAACTAACTGAGAAAATGACTAATTCCTTGAAACTTGACGACACTTGTTAGGAGCTCCAAGAGGTCTTTTAAATAAAAAAATTTATATCATTTTGACTCAAAGATAATTTTAATATCAATAGGATGGTTTATAGGACATAATTCTATCTCCTTATCTAAAAAATTCCCCTTTTTAATTCGGGACAACAAGATGAGTTTGCAAAAACTAGTCTTCCCTGAGAAGACACCATGTCTTGAAACTATTTTGTGATTCTATCATATGAGGATATTCAATATTTCCAATGGTTACATTTTTATTTTGAATCATCATAGAGCTCCTAGAATACTCTATTGAATTTAAGGTATTTTTTTCAACTACAAGCCCCTTAACCCTAAAAATATGCTTTCACTGTAACTTCTCCAAGACTCCCAAAACTTTCCTAAATCTTTAAAAATAAATTCCACCACTATTAAAACTACTCAAAACCACTTTCAAGTTATTCTGGGCCTTTGGTTTGTTCCCAGAGGATTCATGCCTACCCTGGGAAGGTGATAATTGACCTTTCTAGGCTCAATGAGAAACTAGCCATTGGAAACACTTTTTGAATGATATGAAATGTCATTGACACCAAATTTCAAACACTAAGATAGCTAACAAGACCATGATAAACATGATATAGGGCTAGACATACCAAGAGAGGGTTCGAGAAGGCTTAGGAGTAAAATTTGACACTTGGGTATATTTTCATGCTTTAAATTTTGAAATTTTCATGTTGCACATTTGAATGAGAACACCCTCAAAATAGTCATTCGATTGGTCAAAAATAAGGGAAAAAAATAATGTTTTGTGATACAAATCATTTTAATCTACCAAAATTAATAATCTTCCTTTGAACTATTTTTTGATACCAAGAAGGGAAACATATAAATGCAAAAATAATGTTATATGTAGGTTAGAAAATCATTCTGAATCAACTAGCGAGGCATTACACGAGGTGATCCAAGAAGTACCCATTCATGACCGGTGAGATCAAAATTTTGAAGGCATTTCCTAAAGAAATTATTGTGTCTTTGGTATGGTTTTACATCTTTACATCTAACTAAAAAAATTCAATCATTATTTGATTGTTTCACATAGACTGTTCCAAATCTCCCATTAGCATAGGTTGAGAGGATGCTTTGCAAAGGTTATAGAGTTTAGATTTAAACTTGCCAATGGAATTTAATTAATTGCATCAATGATCTTTTCAAAAAACCCATTATGTTCATATCATGTAACTATGGAATTCCATGAGATGATATCTGGATGAGGCATTTCTTTGAAAGGCCTTGGAGACTTGAAAATATTTTCATTTAATCTACGAGACTACCACATTCCATGAGACAACATTTTTTTTACACTTTTTTTTTTTAAATTCCATGTGTCTACTATTTTTTCCTAGCATTTTTAATACATGTCCAACAAGGAATTTATAGCTATAACATCTTATAAAATTTCTCTATCCTTTATGCTTTGATGGATGCACATACCCTACCCCAAATATCTCATTTTACATAGGAAGGTGGTACACTAGTAAAAGTGAATTTCTTGGGATGGAAACTTGTTTATTGCATATAGTGAAACAGGTGTAGATTCTTGGTTAAAAACCCACATGCATCCCAAAGCACTAAGAAAAAAAATTCACATGGACGCCAAAGAATTAATTGACATGTTTGAAAATAAAATCCAGAGCTTCCTCAAGATATACAGTAGGTCCAAGAAATCCAACCATGCATATACAAGATTAATTTGATCCCATTTCGAGGAAACCATGCCATAGAAGTGTTACATCCCTCTTCCACCGAGATTATGCAGCTCTATGCAAATAATACTAAAAATAAGCTTTCATGGCTAGGGTGTGTTCTAAGAGCCACATTTATTTCAAGATTTTTTTCAAAAAAGTCTTGAAACTATAAAATCTAATTCAAATCCCTCTATTGTGTTTTTATGGAAGCTAAACCATGTTCAATAGCTCCCATTTAGGTGAAATATAGGAGTATATGCTAGAAAAAGTTGGAGGTATAGATTTGGCACCTACCAAACATTTACTTTGAAATATTCTCAATCCTTTTTTCTACAACCCCTTTATGTGTAGATCCTGCAGCCATTGTAATAAAAAATATATCTGCTAAAGAGGCATTTTCTCCAACTTTGTGTAAGTATAAGAACATTGGTTGAGGGGTATGGGGGATGAAGCACTAAACACATTCATGGAATCCTAATTCATTGAAATCTTGGCAAAAAATTCACATGGCCTTCACATGGCCCATTAGCACATTTTTCAAGAAAACCCCCATTTAAGCACATGGTGTTTGGTAAATTGTATTCCACTCACCAAAAGTAATTATGCATTCAAGTGGCCCTCTTGACATTTTTCCAAACTAACCATAATCACCATAATTTTTCCTAAAGTGCATTCATTTATTTTGAAAAAATCCATATATTATTTTGATCATTATTACTATTTATATATATTATTATTTATTTTTATATTTATTACATCGTTATCAAACTCTAATCAAGGTCATGAATCTGTCACTTATATCAAGGCTTGTGTCTGGCCCTAGATTGAGCATATAGTAAGGCACTACAATGATTCGGTCAACTAAATTGCACAAAGATATTTGTATAGGAACCGTAAATAGCTTGACATCCATGGGATGGGCTTGTCTACCAAGCATGATAGAGCTAGGCACTACATGTAGAATGGGTAAAATAGTGATTCTAGATCTAGAAATAGTTCTTCTATGAAACTAGAACTATAAACTACTCTTCTACAAGTTTGTACAACTCTTCCTAAAATGTGGTATGGTTTTATTCCTTTTGTATGGTCTTAGACCTATACACATTAGGGTTGTATAAATTCACTTTCTTATAAATGAGTGTTTTTTCACAAGGACTTGTAAAACTTGACACCATCCGTAATGACTGTGATAAATAAAAAAACTAGATACTTGTAACAAACTTTATGAAAACATTAGATAACCAAAGGAGAAGTTAGTGTGTAGGAGAGGCTGGAATACCCTTGGAATTCTACCCCTACTTATCCAATCCATGTGTTTCACTACATCCCCTTGAGTGAGATTAAGCCTCGTGTATTTCTCTTAGTATATGTGTAAGTGTGCATACATATATAAGCCAACCCTATTGGTGCACTCATGTTTCTTGACATAAAAAAGTGGGATAAGCGTAGAATAGAGAATGTAGCCAACATGGCAGTAGTGTGGTGGTGTCCTTTATATTCTTATAATATGCCCTTTTCCCTTGAATACCTTCAACAATACTTAGAGTTACTTTCCCTTGTTAATACATGGCTCTAAGACCTTTAGATGCTTGTAAATGGATGAATCTAGACTCTTAAACCTACTTTGAGTGCTTGGATATGTTAGGTGGCTATTATAATTGATGTGTAACTAATTTAGGAAGATTTGGGAGATCCTTGAGTGTTTTAGTGTTGATATTTATAATTTGAGCTTATGAGAATTATAGGTGAGTTATAAAGTGCAATTGAATTGCTCATATAGGATTCCATAGGATAAAAATTCACATTATGGTTGATCTAGGGAAGATGAACTAACTCACATAATGTTTTTAAATTGGAAAATATTCATTAAATGGGAGGTTCCATGATCGTACATATCAGATAGGACCATACTCCATTATAGTTATGAGATGTATGGTTTTGGACAACTAGCTAGTGATGAAAAATCTAAAGTTTGGGAGTGATTCTTGTAGATAGATTATTGCTTTTGTTAATTAAAATGTTTTGGATGAACAACATAGCAGTGTGTATATGTGATAAATTTGTGATGTATATATATGTACACATACATACATACATACATATATATATACATGCATACATACATGCATGCATGCATGCATACATACATGTATACATGTACACACACACACACACACACAAACACACAATATATATGGCTTATAATGACCTACAAAAATATAAATCCTAGATACTTGCAACAAACTTCATGAAAACATTAGATAACCAAAGGAGAAATTAATGTGTGGGTGAGGTTGGACTACCCTTGGAATTATACCCCTACCTAGCTAGTCCAAATTTTTCACTACATGTGCTTGAGTGAGAGTAAGCCTCATGTATTTCTCTTAGTATATGTGTAAGTGTGCATGCATATATAATCCAACCCCTATTTGTTCCTCATGTTTCTTGACACAAAAATAGTGGGATAACTATAGAGTAGAGAATGTACCCAACATGGTAGTAGTGTGGTGGCATGCTTTAGATGCTTATCATATCCCTTTTTAATTTCCCTTGTTAATACATGGCTCTAAGACCTTTAGATGCTTTGAAATGGAGGAAATTAGACTCTTGAACCTAATTTAAGTGCTTGAGATAAGTGTGGTGGCTATTCTAATTGATGTTTAACTACTTTAGGAAGATTTTGAGATCCTTGGGTGTTTTAGTGTTGATATTTAAAATTTGAGCTTATGAGAATTATAGGTGAGTTATAAAGTGTAAAATTTCTTATATAGGATTCCATAGGATAAATATTCACATCATGGTCAATCTAGGGAAATGAACTAGCTCACATAATGTTTTCAAATTGGAAAAGATTCATTATATGGGAGGTTTAATGACCGTACATATAGGATAGGACCATGCTCCATTATAGTTATGAGATGAACGGTTTTGGACAATCACCGGTGATGAAATATCCAAATTTTGGGAATTATTCTCATAAATAGATTATTACTTTTGGTAATTAACATGTTTTGGATGAACAACATAGCAAAGTGTGTAAATATAATAATTTTACGATGTACATATATACATACATATATAAATATATACATGCATAAATGCATACATGCATACACACATACACACATGTATACATGTATACATACATACATAAATGCATACATGCATATACATGCACTTACACACACACATGCACACGTGCACACGTGCACACACGCACACACACACACACACACACACACACACACACACACACACACACACACACACACACACACACACACACACACACACACACACACACACACACACACACACACACACACACACACACACACACACACACACACACACACTACTTATAATGTGAGAATTTTTCTTATCATACAAAAAAATCCAAACTTATCATTTTCATAGGATAATTTCAAAATTTAAGTATGTACAAAAACATGAATACTACCCCACCATTGATTAGGTCACATTAGTTTTTATTTTTCCATTCTTTTTAACATCAATGGTTTTTCAAACATGCCTTCTTAGCCAAATGTATTTCCTCCCTTTAGAAAGCCTAAAGGTTACTATATTATCCCTTTAATGGAACATATATACAAAAATCAATAAAATTCAACCTCGTGAACTTCCTTCATTCAAACTCAATATTAATCCAACATGGATTCCTCTAATATTAAGAAATCCATCACTCCTTCCTCTAATTTTTCCACTAGATCTAAAACTAATCAAATAGTTTTACATATTGATGATTTAGAACAAAAGGGTGAACAAGAATACTATGTTGATATCACACCCAAAATGTAAAAAATTTTCAAAGAGAATCATAAATTTTATGGATAAAATACATAACTTATTCAAACTTGCATGGATTATCTTCACAATATCCTTCATAGTGCCTTTAAATTAAATAGGTATGTAACTATTGGGGAAACTCAAATTACTTGTCCTTTTTTTTCTCATCTACAAGTCCATATGTAAACATAACCATGATGGGTTCTACACTCAATAATGCATCTCCCCAATCCAACACTACTCAAACACATCAAAATTCTCTAATGGATTCAATATGAATGATGAATTTTTTTTTGAATTACATGACTAACATGAAAAATATAGTTCTTATAAATTTATGCAAATGCATGCTCAATCAGTTCAAATGACCAATTAACCATGGTAAATTGAATTGGGATCATTATCAAATACATTAGAAATAAAATTATATTGAGACTCGAGGTATTAACAAGGGAAATTATCTTAGTTTTTTTGATATGGATCTTGATTTAAAATAATGTGTTAAACGATTTTCTTTCTTGTTCCTTATTTATTATGTTGATAGATGTGCAATCTATGTTCTCATCTACATTGGAATTACCCTCTATCTCTACCTATAAATTTTATTTTAAATATTCTATAGACTTCTTGGATTGTCTTATTTTGGAATA
Organism: Taxus wallichiana var. yunnanensis; assembly: GCA_018340775.1. Taxonomy (NCBI): domain Eukaryota; kingdom Viridiplantae; phylum Streptophyta; class Pinopsida; order Cupressales; family Taxaceae; genus Taxus; species Taxus wallichiana. The sequence goes on from CM031235.1 coordinate 373,895,172, forward strand.
TTAGTAGGATCAACCTACAAAATGTAGTACCTACATTTCCATTTATATTATAATGATTCTTTGGATTCTTATAGGTTTTTAAAGCGGTAACATTTCTCTTACCATTCCAATTTCCTTTCTTGTAAGGTTGTTCTTTCTCTTTCTTGAACTAACACGTGTATTCTTGTATGAGGATCCTCCCTCTCATTTATTTCTTAATCATGTATATTACTTGAGATAACATGTCTCATTAAGTGTGTATGGATAACCCCAAGTATATGGTCAATTTTAATTTATCCTCCATGTCTAATTTCATCAACGTGGCTTGCCTTCGTAACTCTATAGTATAATCATGCACACTTTGACAACTTGTTTTCCTAGAATATTTCAAATTAATATTTTGGATAGTCTTATGCCTATGTTGTTATAATTTTCTCATTCAATTCAAATTAATGATGTTAGATACTAAAGAAAGCTAAACAACTCATAACATGGAGGGTTTAAGGTACCTTGAATGTGTGATATAGATGAAGGGGTGTAAAAGTGAATGATCTCGGTGCTACAAGCTGATGACCTGAAAAAAAAGGACACTAATAGGGAAATGGATTAGATGATAGATGGGGGTCACCCAAAAAATTCAGATCCAATAATCATTAACTTTCTTGGCGGATGTCAACCCCCGTGTTTTGATAAAATAAATGACAATAAACAGGATAATATGCAAAATTTGAGGCACACAAAAAATGAAAATGCAAAAATGTAAGGTACATACATATCTGATCTAAACTAAATTTGAAATATTTTTCCTAGAAGGGTCGAAGGTGACTCAAATGCGCACAGATGTAGGTCGATCTTGACCTAAGCGAGATGAAGCTAGACAACAAAAGAATTATGCATATATGCAAAGATTTGAATGTAAAATGGATGCAACAAAATCCTGTAGATGCTTTGGAAGTGACCTACGAAGAGAATATGAGGTAGAAAATACTAGAAAATGATAGGAAATAGAAGTTTAGATGGGTGGTTAAAAACAAGGCTGGGTTGATGACTAAGCGAGGTGTAGATAGGCTAGTTTTTATGCAACAGAGAAACATGATGATGGATTTGAAAAATTGAGGCATAAAAAAAATAGAAATAGGCACTAGGGAAGGGTCTAGAGATAGAAAGTATAGTGATAGAAGATTAGGTCAATGATGTGAAATTTGGGTGACGGCTGACTATAGTAGGGTAAAATAAGGTCGGAGGTGGATAGGCTAAATGAGGAACCTATAAGAAAAATTACCGAGAGGACAAGTTAATAATGAAGTTACGATAATAACTAAACCTGCAATATGTTAGATGTTAATAGATAATAACAATGATATAAATGATAACATAGATAGGAAAATAATCAAATTAAAACCTCCCAAAATCATGCAAGTTTCAAGGATGTAAGAAGGTTGACACAACTGTTGAGATACCATGGTTCAAAGATGGATTTACAGAATGCAAGAAATCCAAGTTTTGTCACATCTTTGTGTTTGTGTGTCTATCCTTTTTGGAATGGGATGAACTAAGTCTTATAGGGTTGTGAGAGACTAGGTTGGGTTACCACTTGATCATGGGGAAAATTTCCCCAATGGGGTTGATTTTTTGATTTAGTTGGGATTTCGGGTTTTTAAGGATGGAAAAATGCTTTAAAGCTTATAGGTAGGGAGATGTTGTTTAGGGATGTGTCATGGGTAGTTAGGGGATAAAGATAGGTAGGATAAAATCTAGAAAAATCATAGGGATGTAGATTTGGGATAAAATCATCCTAAAAGGAAAGTCCATTAGGGCATAATGGATAATGGTTATTGATTAATTAATTAATATTAATTAATGTTTATTAATAAATATTAAAGGTAATGGGGTAATAAGTGGGCATTAAATTAAATGAAGGGAGATGAATTAAATAAAGGGGGTCTAGTTAGGACCATGGTGAAATATACACATGCTGACGTAGAAAAGGGTAGAGATGCCGATGGTGTCTCTACAACCTAATAAAATAAAAATTATTATGTAACAATTCTTATGGATAAAACAAGCTTCTTTTTATTTTCAAAAGACTCTAGATAACTTTCCCACCAAGTTATAGCATGGCATTCCATTTCGAGACATGTAAAAGAGATATTTTGTAATGCAATAATTTAATGCACAGTAAAATATACCTCCATTCGCTTTAACGATTTATATAATAGTTATGCATCTAATTTCTCATCAAAGCTTCTAGTCCAAACCTTAATTTATAATTTGAAAGGTGTATCCTTTGATTTTACTTTAGCTTTACCTTTTTCTTTTAGAGGTTGTTCATCCTCATGATCATCCATGGGTTTTTTGTCTTCATGAGGCTATTCTCCTTATTTACAAATTACCTTCTTGGATAGATTAAAAAAATAACCACATCAATGGATTTTTATTCCTAATAGTGCACTATTTTTGTTTATTTATGGTGTCTTGGGACTATCACATGATCCATACATGATTTTATTCTTGAAATATTTTGGTAAAGTCCTTCATTGCTTCATTTTCCTTGTATGTCATTCTTTAATTACATTTTCTTGTATATATCTCTAGATTGTAAGAAATAAGTTTGTCTCCCCCACAATCTTTTCATCTTCATACATATCAATAAAAACTTCCACAATTCCCCAAATATATGAATTATATTTGATACCAAGATGATCAATAAACTCTTTAGGCTATTTCTTATTGAACCTTTGGAATCACAATTATGATGTTCAATTTTGGCTTGAAATGATAGATTATTATTTTTAATGAGCTTAAAATTAGTGTATTATAGTTGTTAGAAATATGGAATAATGAGTTCATGTATGGATATGGAACACAACATACTCATAAAATATAACAATAAGTGTTTTATTATGGAAAATCTCGAGGTGATGAAAACCTAGTTGGGAATGGAAATTTTCTATATTCCCTATTTTTATGGCCAAAAATGAATTTTAAAAGAGATATAAAACAAGTATAGATAATAGTTATCTTCCTCATTAAGCTTATTATCACATCTCGTATTCATTTGTTTAATATTTCAAATACATTCTGAGTTTAGGTAGTTGTTGACACATTTGATACAACACATTATATTGTTTTGATTTGCTTTAGTTAGCATTATGACATGTTTTGGGAGTAAAATAATTTTTATTAGTGATTATTAGAAATAGATTATGTTTTGATTCATATTATAGTTTTAGGATTATTGTTTATACATATATGATGCTTACGAGTTCATTTCGATTGATTTGTTAATTTGAATGGATAATGTAATTGGTATTTGTCTACTTGTGTGTAGAAGTTCTCCTGCTTTGAGAAACGATAGCATTGAGGAGAGTTGAAAAGATTCAAAAAATGGGTAAGGATAGAGATATTTTCCATATGTGACACAAGACATGAGAAAGAATGTCAAACCCTAAGTTGAGTCCATAGATTCAATTTTATGATTAAGTTTTGTTTTATATGTGTCACCTTGTGCAATGGGATTTATTTAGTTGTCTTTGTGAAAATGAGATAGTGTTGAATGCTATAGGTGTGGAGCAACATCACATAACATTGTGTTTCATATGAGGTGCACATTTTAGTTTTATTACAATGGATCACTTGTGTTATTTCATTATGTCATTTATTGTGTTTACGATAATACTACTTTTATGAATAGGGAGAAAAATAATAATGATGACATCATTATTAAAATGAGTAAAATAATAATTTTTAGAGTAAAAGGGTGTTTTATTGCAGGGATCACTTGGTTAATGGGTCCTAATTGGACTTATTCAACTAAATTAATTTTCTCCTCCAATCCCTATGTTCTCATTTATCTCGCTAACCCATGCGAAGAACATCAAGATGTCATATGCTCTTACCACTTCCCAGCTAAAACTAACCTTAGGTGGGAATGCCCATAGTCATGACTCTACCTCTATGGAATTTTGATTTTGTGTGTGTGTATATCATACATGTGGTATTATTCCCATTAGTGTGAAATGAGGGTTGAGCTCAGCGATCTCATCAATGAGTCAACCAAATGTATGCATAATAATCTAAATGAATTTGATATTGCATTCTAGCTGCATCACATTACACTAATTTTAATTTGAACCAAGTTATCCACATTGAATTGAACCAATGAATCTTGTGTGAAAGTCGTTTGAGTTATATTTCTCTATAACCAATCTCACCTTACTGCAACCAAGTTACTTAGAATTGACATACGTAAAACTTACATTAAGTTCATTCGAGTTATAAACTAGAGGTAAAAAAAAGGATAAAGGTGACAAGTAAGATGGGCCATAAGATTGTTTTCCAATGAGTGATGAGTGAGCTTACCGAGATTGATATCCCCCAAGTGAACTCACCCCCACCAAAATTCACACATGAAAATTGTTGTTGAACCACTTTCATCAAAAACTATCCATGGCCCCTTCCCGGCCATATGGCATGAATGAATGAGGCCAAACTAAATATTCACTAGGGTAAGTATAGACATAGATGGATAAATATGGGGTGGTTAAGGTATAATTCTAATCGGTCGATGAGGGGAGATCACCGATCTTGAGATCCCTAAGTGAACTCACCCCCACAAAAATTCACACATGAAAATTGTTGTTAACTCACTTTCATCTAAAACCATCCATGAACCCGACTATGTGGAATGAACACATGAGGCCAAACTAATTTTTCACTAGGGTAAGTATAACCATAGATGGATAGATCTAGGGTGGTGAAGGTGTAATTTTGAGTGGTTATAATAATCAAAATGGAATGCATAAAATGTACAACTAAAATTAACTCTAGTGATAAAAGAGTAAAATAGAAAAGAAAAGTTAATAATAAAAATGGATGAAAATATTAGGGTGAAAGATCTAAGAATATCTCTAGGAATTTTTATAAAAAGGAAGATGTAGGAAGCCATAAGAATACACAGGCTTTACATATTTCACTCACAAATGCACAGAGTTAAATCAAATCCAGAACAATAAGATTAGAGAGTTAGCACTGCAAAGAGTAAGAAGAACCATTAGTAAAAAACTAGGTTTTTCTTCTATTCAATTTTAAAATGGGTATGGAATAATGAATAGATTTATGTGTGATTTGATGTGATGACTAGGTCATCAAACTTGTAGGATCGAGGTCTCAATTTTGATCCTTGACCCCTTTTTTCTAGAAACAAAATTGTTATCAAATAATAAAACCATAAAGCAAATGTTGTATAGCTACTCTTGTGAAGTGGCTAAGACCGAGGTATGAAGCGAGGGCTCGCGGGTTCAACACTTAAACCTTAATATTTTACTAAAATCATAAAGGTTGAAAGTTAGAAATAAACCACCTTTATAATAAAACTAAGTGTATTATAAACTAAGTTAACCTATGTGGGTGAATGACTAAAAACAAAATAGTAAAGGAGGGGTCTTGGGGTAGAATTATATATGATTTTAAGGATAAAACCCTAAATGAGAAACATAACATAACTTTGAAGGTTTACGGGAAATTAATAAAACACATGTTATGGACTTATAACCTCATGGTAAAACTAAAACATGACCTTAATACCTAATGAGGTAATAGATATAACGATTCCTAACCATAGAATAAATAATGGGATAGGAAAATTATGAATAATTTTATTTTGTATTAGATCTATGACAAGGATAACATCTACAAAGAACATGGAGTAATATGTTTTTATACTTATGATAACATCATAATGAGACTATGAATAGGTTTCTTACACCTAAGAGAACTTAGAAAGCTTATGAAACCCCTTGTTATGTATTATGATTTAATCATAATATTAAATATATGCATTATAATATGAGTTATTACGTGATTAACGTAACTTATGTGAATTATGAAATAATATGCTTTTACGAATTTAATATCTACAAGATAGGAGATAGTGATTTCATATTGATTGTCCTTTTTATAAACCTTATATGAATTATTATGAAACCTTAGAACATGTATAAATAGAAGAGATGTATATGGAAACTGTTATAGAAAATTTATATTCCTTTGCATGTGATGGAAAACTAGGCTTATGATTCTCGCAATAATGACTTCCTTGGGTATGGGACATCCAAGAAGGTTGTCATTGTTTGTATCTTATTCATGATTTGTTTTGTATTGTTTGGGAATTAATAACTAGGATTAAGATCCTTATAGCATTAATGTGAATGGGTTGTATGGGACATTCATGAAGGTTAGTGTTGTTTGTGTTCTAGTTATAGTTTTCCCAAGTTGTTAAAATGGAGATAGAGATGTCTTGTTGTGAATTGATAGTGGGGAAATTGGGTGTTTTGAGAGATGTGTTAATGGAATAGGGAGTGACATGTATGGATGGGTTAGGTAACCTAATGCAGTGGATCACACTTGAAAAGTGTTAGGGATTAGAGTAGGCGTAGAAAGACTCAAGGTCTTTCCTCGGGATTAGTCAATTAGGATTATTTTATTCCCTATTACATTGTCAAATTTCATCAAGAATGTGTATATTTTTTTATCATAAGTATTTTGGCTAAAATTATATTCACTACTTCTATTATTTCTAGGATGTTATATTCCTACCATGTTCATAGGTATACCACTTTTTGGGTGACTGTACTACACATGGTATTCTCTCTTACCTTATTTATTTCTTGCATCTTCTTGTCATGAAGAGTAGGGCCACTCTCACTTTGTAGGAGGTGTGGGGGATGTGTAAGGCTCATGGTTAGAGGTAAAGTACTTTGATGATATTATTTCTCTTATAGATGGATCTAATATGATGGGCGATGATTTTGTTGCAAATGATGGATTCTATAATTTATATATGGTGATATGTATTACATTATACATTGAGAAAAGAAATAATAAACATTTTAATTGAATATGGGAAATATTACGTATTGGAAACTACTATGTAAAGGAAACCACTACTTCATATGTAATGAAAAGTGGATATCATACTTTATGTGTAACTTTATGTAATGGTGTACACTTGTGGATAGAAGGAAAAAATACACTTTCATAATCTTATCATGGATTTATAATTATGATGTAATGGATAAAATTACGTAGATGGATGATTATTTTTAAGTAATTTATTGAATCTAACTAATCAAAAAATTACTTAGAATATTTTTATTCACATTTATGAAATGGAATTGGATAGAATGGGTAAGATGTATAAAAATAATTAATGAATTAATTACATTATGTATTAGTTTAATTGGATGAATTATTATATGCAAACTCATGTAGGTATTAGTACTTAATATTTTATGCATTGTTAATTCACTTCAATTGAATGGAAGCAAGTTATATAAGACAAAATAAAGTGACACAATTAAATCTACTTGATAGATAACTTTGTATTACTTGTATTATATTATTAAGCTTATTGTAGGTGTAGGAATAGGAAATCGATACCATCACTATTTGTCCTTGGTTATGTAAGAGTGGCTAAAAATTATGGTTAGAAAAAAATCTAACGTGTTTTGTATGTGGGCCAAAATGTGTCTTAATAACATGCACTCTTACTCATCTGTTCAACTAGGGTATTTGAGGAAATTAGTAGGAGATAAGAAAGTACCGACATAAAAGGGGATAGAATTAAAGGGGATATAGTGAGTGCTTAGGGTCACATATCTAGAGGGAAGTAACCCTTACACTAGGTCAACCTAGGGTTTCCAAGGCCCGTGGTTAAGATAGAGGAAGGAACCCTACTAGGATATCAATGGTTGGGTATGGAGAGGTATGGATCAAAAAATAAAAGAAAGAATCATGCAATAACTGAAATGAAAGTAATTAAAGAGTCGATATTTAATAAGAGTGCTAATTTAACTAGCATCAAGCATGCATAATACTAAGCTAACATAACACAATGAATATGGTCTAAACTAATCTATGTAAAATAAAAAATAATGGTTAGAGCACTCATGTTTTCCTTGTAATGTGGTTGTTGATGCATCTATATACCCTGCGAAGAATCAACTAGAGAGAGATTCACTATTAGGTGGAGTAGGGTAAGACCATTCTTTCCCAAAACTTTGTTGGCTCTGATCTAACACCTTAGGGAGGAGGGGATGGAGGTGCAAGATGAGGGGGAAGACCTCACAGTTATGTCATTTTACATCGGGGATGAGGGTATCCCCCTACGCAACCAAACCAAGCCTTCTTGGGAGTGACATGGAGGCACGTGATAGAGGGTATGGTGTTCCTCTTGTTACTTCTTGTTCTACCTAGGATAGGGTGAGAGGACTGAGGTGTAGCCTAAGAGGAGGGATTGGGGTTGAGCCTCAACTTCTAAAATCAATCGGGTGGGTTAATCAAAGGCCAAATGCATCCGGTGAATGTAATACTCACTCAAAAGAGTGGTTATAAAGCACCTATGCAAACACCAGGAAGATCCAACACAAGCTGATAGAGATAGATCTAATTTGATCTCAACATCAACCCCCAAGAGTTCACATGTGTCCCTACATATTGATGTTGAAGATACTTTAATAATGAATGAAAGGGTGAGAACACTTGAGGTATGCATATTTGGTGTGTTTTGTACTAACATATCTCATGAGGGATGTGCCATAAATATGAAATTCGTAGGACGTATAAGGTAAACAGGGTAATTGTTGAGAAATTATAAAGTGGGGATGGATTTGTAAAAATGAAGGACCTAGAAATTATGTCAACCATCACACCATGACATCTCTATTATTTCTTGACATAGTAGCAAGATGAAGGAAATTTCCTAGGAAATTTGTTACCTCTAAGGAAAAAAACCCAAAAACCCCCATTAGTTCATCTCAAGACCCATAATATTAAAACACCATGTGTGAATTATGTTAAATGTTCAATAAACAATGGACCCTCAAGGTACATAAACATATCACCTATTGCGGTAGATTAGCGAGGAATTTTACAGGATGTAAAGATGATGCCCCAAAGTACCCCTAAAGGGTGTCATTCTCTTCACCATCCAAACCAGTTAACCATCAATAGGGTGTTAGCATACAAGTTCTTAGACATAACTCACACAAGACTCATAAGGAAAATCATACATCATCCAACTTCCAAAATCAATTAACAAAGGAGCATGAAAAAATAATTCCAATAAATTTTTGTTAACCAACTCATTTATAGGGAATGACTAGGGACACATATAAAAATGCTCTCAAAGCCTGTTAATGGTTGTACAAATGTAACCATCTTAGCATGAATTAAAAATAAATGGACAGTCTAACAATGCTTACACAAAATGTGTGGATTCCCATAGTCGAAGCACACATATGATCCTCACAGAGTACACCCAAGGAGTTACCTCCTTCACTAAGAAAAGCCCCCTCTAAAAATATCCTTAGGGTAAATTTTAAGACCCCTTAAAAATTCATAGAAATTCGTTGGTAAATGGGAAAATTGACTTTCACGCTAATGGATATTTTGGGAAAATTAAATTTCATGCTAATACGTTGTCGGATGGTAGCATTTTTATATGTTATTTGACCGACAACATATATTATGTTGTTGGTGATAGTATATGATGTTGGTCAAAAATATATGTAATTTTTTGAAAAATTAATTTTTGATGAAAACAGTTAAAATGACCGACTCGATGAGAAATTTGTCCTCAAAAAATATGGTGAAAAAAAAAGTGATTTTTTGTGAAAAAATACAGATTTCATTGATTTTGTATGGGAAAAAAAAATTTAGAAGTTAAAATGATCATCTCAATGAGAAATGTGTCCTCCCAAAATATAGCACAAGAAAAAAAAATCCTATACTCTTTTTTTAAAAAATTGGTCTATTGCTACCGGATGGTAGCTTTTTTATATGCTACTGGCCGATAGCATATTTTATGTTACCTTTTGATAGCATAAATGTATGATGTCAGATGGTAGCATAAAATATGCTATCGATTGATAGCATATTTTAGGCCCTTTGGATGAAAACATAAATATATGTTGTCATTCGGTATCATATTTTTATGCTACCGGCCAAAAACATGTATTTATGTTGTCAGCATGTAGCATAAAATATCTTTATCGATCGACAATATTATGGAAAATATTATGAATTTATATTTCACTTAGATGGCGAATAACCCCTAAAAAACATTGGTGACCTAGGCCTACTCCCTTCCCAAAAAATTTGCCAATTTCAAATTTTAAAAACTTGAATATTTGTGAATTAACAAATATTCACCACTAAAATTTTCCCCGCATCTCATTTTCTTCGCCAAAACCCCATATCCTTATACAACTTTATCCACATTAGGGTTTTAGCAAATATTCCATTAGAATCTTGATTCATTCACACTTAGGCCATCCTTTGAAACCTTTAAGGAATAATAGGGAATATTCCTCCTTGACAACCTTCAATTTTGTCTCATCCCTACCCTATCACTATCGTGCCAACATGACCAAGTGAAAATAATTACATGTCATATCCATTGCTGATTTTATTTCCCACGACCTTTCGAATTGTGATGGGGGAAATAAAGACATTAAATTAATAAGACCTTTATTTAAATGTACGACGTTAAATCACCTCCAGAGGATATGCCTTTTATGAATTATTTTCTTTGATGTACTCTAATATCTCGCTAATTGATTTGGGAGAGATATGAGAATTAATGCCAACAAAAAGGTTTTTGCATGCCAATCTAGATCAATTCACCTATTTAAATGCAGCCTATTACTCCAATGGGTCACAACTATCAGCCCAAAGTTGTATAACCTTCTCATATTTCAATCATGTCCATACCGTGACATTACAGGTCTTAGGCCCAAATCCATCGGGTTTAGAGCTTGAAAATTTGGGTGAATTTTTTCAATTAACCGATCTGAATGAGGCCCTTATCGGGCTCATGTTTAGTGTCTTGAATGTTCGATCCAATCCCGAGATGGTTCCTCCCAATATGCATCCTTTCTAGTCTATCGAACCTACATTTCCATCTCATCTCTCCCAAATACCACCGACTAAAGAACACTTGAAACATCGTTAGTCCCATCACCACCCCCAAATTTATAATGAACATATACATATATATGGATTATTATGCCCCTTCTATGCTAGAAATGGAACTTCCTAGCACGGCCCCGACATCCCACCGCAAAAGAGAAATCCACCCCTAGGTCAGCAAATGGATAGAATGCAGAGGAGTGGCTTTCCCTTTGTGGAAATTGCCATGGTTTAAATTCAGGCTCAATGATAGTTAGGAATCCTCCCCGCAGAGACAAAATCCTCCCTCAATGATTCAACCAACAAAGCGACACAATTCCCTACAACTCGAGCCTCTTTAAGACAGGGCACAAATGCATACCCGAAAGGGGGCTCCATACGTGAGTGGGTGAACTCACTCGAGAGAAAGATTGAGTTCATATAGATTCTCAATGGGTCATGGGTCAGAATACTAGATTGGATGGAAAAAGGCATGTCATGGGGCCTAGCAGTGACATTTAATATATGTTTAGCACCGTAACTCATGAGAAGCTCATGCGATGAGGACCAATTTTTGATGCATCTGCGGTTCTCCCGAAATAAATTTTGGATGTTAATGACTAACCATTTTTCATACATGTAAATTTTCTTCTCTTTTTGTATATGTATTAACAAGGGAAAGGGTAGGGGCCCCTTTAATAGAACCCCATTTTGTTCATAAGAAACACTATTTTCAATATGTTCACTTTTTTTTTTATGAAATATCATCTTTTCTTGATTCAAAATTTCTCTTTCTCCTTTAAAAGATAATAATTCACTTTAAATTCCATACATTCTACCATAAAATTAACCTACGCAATCCACCTCTTCGAATAATACCATTTATTGCATGCACCGCTTAACAATATTTGAACTAACCTATAAGAATAACTTACCACCGATTGCTTGATTAATTTCAGGCCTTATCATGGAAAATAAATCATCCTTACATGCCAAACTATGGAGAAGATGTCAAATATTCATCCGGTAACAAGACCAAGATTTCGACCTTTAACAAAACTTTCATTCAACACATAAAAAATCAAAATGCAAAGTTAATTTTGGGCCCTAAAAAAATTGCCACATATCGGGTTGTACCAAACATAATTTCCTAGGATTCAGAACAAATAAACACTTTTCAAAAATATGGTTGTACGAAACAAATTTACTTTACAATCCCTCATTTCGACGACCGTCTTATATATTTCCTTCAAACCATAGGGTCGGGAAATTGACCTACATATCACATGAATAAATAAAATATATAAAATACATCTTTGCAATTTTATTATGGCCTCCAAGGCCCCTATAATATTTTCTTTCACGGGTTTCGGGAGAGGAAACTACATTTTCACAAAACGTGTTAGTCCTGCAAATTTGGTCAAATGTTCCAAGAAGAAATGAATATGTCAAAGCAGCCATTCTTTTCAATACTCTATTATTTTAGTAAGGATAGCCCAAGGCGCATAGGCACATTACTCGGACAGATTTTAGTGCTCACCTAAAGCATGCAAGGGTGTCGGTCCCTCTTTTATGGCAGCTTTGTCAAGGAGTTAGCATGAAAAGACATATAATCCAGATCCATAACAACCATGCAAATATAAACCACAACTAGATCTAGATTACAACCATATGTAAGAATAATCTAAAAAAGAATCAAGATCAAGTTAACTATGCAAGATCTATTTACATATAAGTCAACAACTAATAGCCATCCACAAATACCCATTGTATTAATCACTGTAAAACACATAAGTTGAATACATACATAAGAGTATCACCATAAGTCATGCGCTCTCATAAACCAGCAACATAACTCTACTACAAAGTGGAAATACTAAAACAATGCAAATTGATATATATATATATATATATAGGGGTGAGGACTTACCCTTCACCACCTAAGCATTCTCAAAATAGGATGCATACTAAGAATAACCATATGCCACTTACAAAGATAACAAAGGAGCATGCAATATCTTCTAACAATAGTTCATCTATAGTTAACTTAATTTCCAATCCTATCTTTCACCCAAAACTATGTATGTTATTTGACCTTTCACTTGTCCCAAAATAGCCTTGTGTAGCCTCCAAGTCTTCATGTTCTAGTTTGAACTGCTAGTTCCTTGCTCCAAAAATAGACTCTTCTTGCATGGAATCTTCCCTTGCGTGTCACTCACTCCATATCTATATTTAGCATCTTTCCCAAAATTGACTAAGTCCTCAATCCTTCCAAAAGCAATCCTTGAGTGCAATTTTGTGTCTCTGCATGCAAAACACTACGACATTCATGTGGCGCTCACCATATTCTCTCTTGTGCATGATTCCTCTGTATACCTTGCACTTGTGCACTCTTCAATACTTAGTCACATTTCCAAGACCCAAAATTACCCCACACTAGGTATGTTGTCAATCCTTGGAAACACTTTGTCTGATCTCATGTCTAGAGATAAATAATCCTTTAATTAAATAAAGATTAAAGAATGTCCTTATGGATTGCACCAAATAATGAAATAATTTGGATATCACTGGGAAAAAAGAAGAGGTAAATCCTTATTCACTAATGCCTCTAATGATTTCCACCCTTTGAGTTCATTGCATGTTTGATTAAAGGTGTCCCCTATCATAGTAGTGACTTCTTCAAATGTTAGTTCCTCACCCTTAGCCTTTAGTGTTTCCCATGTTTGTTAGCACATCCATCTTGTGTGTGACCTGCGGGTATAGTTCCTTTAACTTATTTTTAATTGAATCCCTTAATGAATCAATTGCTTCCCTCTTTTTTCAACTTTGGCCAATATTTTCTCTTGTTCTTCCTTGTTCCCTTTGTTATTAGCCTTGAACTCCTTAAGATCTATTTCATCATTCACAACAAGAAGTCCTACCACATTGTCCTAATCCTTGAAATCTTCATATACAACTTCGCCATATGCACAAAACCTTCATTGATTCCCTCAACTCACTTTGTATTCTATTATAATGGCTGCAATCTGTTCTTTTTTCCCTTTGCTTCTATCACACCATAACTTCTTCTGCAGATTCTAAGGTAAGGGTTTTCGGTTAGGAAGTAATTATGCATGTTAGATCCTCAAGACAATGAAAGGTAGACTCATACATTGTCTTATCCAAGGATGTCAGGTTTGGGAGAGCAATTAAAATTACATCAACTATGAATTCTTCCTTTTCTATAGTACACACATCCATCCTTTCTCATCCCTTAACTCCTGCCTTAGCTACGCAATAATTTCTTCCTTCTCCTTTATCTCTTTATCCCTTTCAATTATTTCTTTATTCTTCTCTTCCACCTCTTTTTCATAAACCTTATACTATTGTTCTTATAAAAAAATTTGGAACCCACCTCCACCGATAGCTTGTTAAGCACATTGCATGCTTTTTCATCTATTAATTGCTGAGAATATACTACTAGGTACATTTATCTTGACATTGTTGATTCACGGGTATCTAGTAACGAATGGGCACTTACTTCAAATTTTGGTTCCTCAATGTGTGACTCAAAATCCAGGACAACATATTTCTTGTGTATGGTAGTGCACTCTTCTTATCAAAATATGACAAATAAAATAGTTGATCCGCAGGTTTTGTGCTCGGTACCTCATGTAGAACCTTATTGGGATCCTCTACATATTGCATTATAGGTCCTTAGGGGATGTATGTTTGTCTCTTTCCATGAGTGCCCTTGGGGAAACTTACAACAAGGCATGATTCTCCACCCATGATCCCTTCCTCTTGTTCATTTTTTTATTATTTTGCATTGCATGTAACCTCATGCTCTACCAGATGCTCTATGATCTCCACGACCTCTTTCTCTACTCTGCACTCTAGCTCGGGGTCGGTAGTGCATGTATCCTCATGCTTTTATGTTGGGTCTAGTTTCTCCTTTATAACATATGTGTTTGTTTTACCAAAACCCTCTTCATTTATATCCATTACAGGTTCATCCTCGAAGTTATCATCCTTGCCCTCTTCATCGATTCTTTGACGGTATTAACTTGTGACCTCAACTTCTTAACCAACTCTTCACCACTTTCCAGCCTTCTTCCTCTTCCTTTTGGCTCTCCATCTCTTCAAATTTTGAGCTATGGAATATCTTCCGCTTCTTCTATAGTGAGGACCTTCTTCTAACATGCTACCTCCTAACATAGGTGCTTGTATATGTCTCCTTCCACTTTGAAGTTTTCCTACGTGCACGCTTGAAACTAGAGTTTTATCTTTTCTTACTCCTTCGAGTTCTAGTGCGCGAAGGATTCTCTTCATGTACTCGCTTATTTGGTTTGACATTCTTTTGTGTGGAGGGATCCTCAGGAATACTTACATTTTCCTCCATGAATGCTCCATAAAAAAATGAGGCCTAAGGTAGATGTATATTCTATCTACATCAACTGAAGCTATTGGCAATGTAATTGGATTTAACAAATGTATGCTTTCTAAAACATACTTCTCCTCATACGCGTGCTTCTTGGGGTAGACAAGTGTTTGAATCATCTCATGGTGCTCCTTATCCACTTCGCTTAGATCATACCTTAGTTTTTGTGCCTCCTTGAACCTATTCATAGCACTCTGAAAGTATTGTGTTGTGAAAGCAAATGGGAGTTTGCACCATGGGCTCTTAGTACCATCAATCAACATAAACCTCCCAATATAAAATTGTTGATACACAACAAAATTAGAAACTCCATCCACAAGAGTGGGAAATTGTTCTGGAATCCTCCACTATGTGCCAAATGCATCACGCATCTATTTGCATTATTTTTCCACGTGTGCCTTGTATGTTGGTGTCATTATGTCATAAGTATACTTAGAAAATATTTTTGCGGGGAGGAATATTCTACTAGGATACTCCCATATCTTGTCTTTAGGCCCATTAGGCACCCCAATCTCAGAGAACACTATCACCAATAAGATGTTCCCAAACATGATTTTATCACCATCATGTGACAAGGAGGCAATATTGTATATGGTTCCTTTTGATATTTTCTTGCATATATACAACCATCTTTTATTCACCTATGTCCATCTCTCCTGCCCACTTAGCTTTGTGAGAAAATGTATGACCATCTTCATGATAAGATCACTCAACTTTACAATATCAAATGTGGGCCCTCATTTCTTGTACTCATATTCCTTTGTAGATTTCTTCACCTCAACATCATTACCTAGGTCATCATCAAAGGAGTTACCAGTATTTATTAGTCCAATATATTTCTCAATCAACTATGTGGTGATGTGCATCCTTCTACCTATAAAATAGAAATAGTCCTCATGCATGTGTGACATTAACCACTAATATAGCCTCTCAGGATTCTTAAATAATAGAAGCTCATACAAGCTGCAATATTCCAACATTCTTCAATACCCTCTTCACCTTATCATCATACACCAGTTTATCATCTAGGGTTATTTCCTTTGTCAATTGAAAAGATTTGTTTCCATGTCATGTGTGGTCAGCTCGGTTTGATGGTTATAATCACTAAGCGTCATCATATTGCTAACATGGGATGCCCACTCTTTTCCCATTAATACCCCATATGGGTACTAGATTTCAGAGTACCATTCCTCTTGAACATCTGTTGTGGGTGTCGGTTTATTTTTCTCCTTGCCTCTTGTTTTGGTAACGCAGTTATTACTTTCTTTAGTGACATTTTTAATTATGCAACATCCAAGATTTTATCTCTCCCTTTCCTACACTCCTTATTACAAAAATTAGTTGCAACACCGATACACTTCCCCAATCAAACTTTGTAATATGTGCCCTAATTTTTGAAACCCTAGTCGAGTAGTCATTATTCCTTTGAAATATCACCACACCATCTCAACCTACAAGATTCTACCCATTGGAACTCATGTTCCTCTTATCTATTTCATTTTCACCTTACGGTTGAAACCCTTCAACTTTACACTCGATTTCTTTCTTGATCATCAAATTTTTCCCTAGGTCGCATGATAACTCTTCACAAATTCACGCAAGGTAAGGTAAAAATGATTTACCCCGACGCTCCTTTTATAGTGTTTTAATTTTTACCCACATTAATTTCTTTCCAACTACCAACGCATACGACTACATTAAATTTAGATTTCCCACTTTTTCCACTATTTCTACAGTTCTAAGTGTGCTTCCACTGACATTAGACGTGTGTAACAACTCTACAACATTTTAGCATGAAAACTATTTCACCAACCACATACCTCCTTATATCCACACCTTGCACTAAATTACATCAACCTTTGCACCTCATACCAAGTAGTTATCCATATCGTTGCCTACCTCAAGTTACACTCTACACTCATTCACCATACATGGATTTTTCTTTGGTATCATCCTTATTATCACCATCATTTTGTAACCATCATCACCAACAACACACACACTCCTATGTGGTACTTAGGCATATGTAAATCTCTCCTTTCTCCCATGCACTCTTAAATTTTTGTGCCCCACACTAAATATATGTGTGGTCCTTTGAACATGAACTTATGTAGATATTAATCAACAACTGGAGTACAAGCATGCATACTACAAAAAAACACTAAAATAAATTGACAAAACATAGCAACTTTGAAATGAAACACATATAAATGAAATTCATTAATGTAAATCAAAAACACCAAGAAGACTTATTTATTATAGGGCTTTAGCCTAATCATTAAAATAGTCGAAACCTAGTCCATCTAGTGCCTATAAACTGGAAAGTGCTGAATCAAGTATGTAAGTCATAACATACAATCCCAACCAAATGCACTTGGAACTTTTTGGGTGGCACAAAAAAATTAAATCATACAGAAGGGCTATCTGTCCAACTTTAATATGCTTTATTTTTATATTCCTATCATGTCATGCCTTCTTCCCGACCTTTTATGTCTTCTAGATCCAATGAGTATTGGTGCACCGCTCATCCAACTGCATCAACTTATCTATACATTCTTCAAGAGATTTCTCATCATCAATCCTCCTACGCACGTAATATACAGGGAGGGTAACATGAATTCCACTGGTAAAATAGCCTCCACACTAAACACTAGTTGAAAGGGTGTGGCTTTGTTCAACCTTTTGTAATTTTTTCTGTATACCCAAAGTATAGTAGAGAATTTATAATCCCATTCTTTCCTTCCAACATCAAAAATATTAGTCAATTTATGCCCCAATATCTTGTTGAAATCCTCAATAGTTCCATTGGCATGTGGGTGATAGGGTGTTATTTTTATGGTGTGCCACCATAAATTCTGCCAATAATATCCTAATGGTCTCATTAAGAAAATGAGTACCCTTATCACTTGTCAAAATCAGTGGACATTCATGCCTAATTATTATGTTCTCCCATAAGAATCTTGTTGTAGTAGCTATCATGCAATCCTTTATAGGCACTGCTTCTTCCCACCTTGTAAGATAATCTATACAAGCTATAATGTTGCACGATCCAGTCTTGTGCACGGGTGGGGAAATAGGACCCAAAAGTCAATTTCCCACTTTTCAAAAGGTTATGCACTAGCTATAGTCCTCATTCTATTCCTAGGCTTTCTAAGGCATTGAAAATAGTCACATGCCTTACAATATTCTATACAATCCTTGTAAATAATTTCCCACCAAAGGCCTTCCAATAGAATCTTGTGTGTGGTATCATTTCTGCATTATTTCCACCTGCAATCCCACCATGAGATTCCTCCATAACAAAAGTATGCTCATGTTCAAGTACAAACCGGCATAAAACCTCATCCCGACCTAACTTGTATAAATCTCCACTAATTAACATGTAAGGTGTGACACATATGGCAATTTATTTCTTCTCCAAAGCCTTCATCCCCTCAGGCATCACTCATGTACACAAGAATACAACAATATCCTCTAAGTCAAAAAGTGTGTAGTTCAATCTGAAAAATTAGGCATCCATCATTGTATCCTCAATGCTTTGTGTGTCCTCACCGAGTTAATCCTTGATAAATGATCTAGTCCTAAGTTACTCTTGCCTAGCTTCACCACTACTGTAAAGTCAAATTCTTGGAACAAGATAATCCACCTGCATATGCACCCTTGAAAAATGAGCTTATTGACCAAATACTTAAGTTCCATATGATCTGTATAAAATATGAACAAAGTTTCCAACAAGTATTTCCTAAACTTTTTCAATGCATAAATCATGGACAATGTTTTGTTCTTAGTAGTTGTATAATCTTGTTTATCCGGGGTAAATTTCCTACTTGTAAATAAAATAGGATGATCAACAATACCATCTCTGGGTTGGGCTAATACTGTGTAAATGGCCATGGCAGAGGCATCCACATGTACATGGAATGGTTTGGTCCATGAAGGAAAACACAAAATAGGTGCAGAAGTAAGCCTTTCCTTTAATGTCCCAAACATGTGTTATTGCACCTTACCCCAATGGAAATTTTTGTCACTTTTTAACAATTCCTGTAAGGGTGCGGCTATCCTAAATTAACCCTTGATAAACTTTCTATAATAACTGTGTGTCCCAAGAATCCATGCACCTCACTCTGGTTAGTAGGTTCCTCTAAGCCCAAAATAATAGCAACCTTAGTAGGATCTACCAACAAGCCTTCTTTACATATGATATGTCCCAATAACATTCCAAAGGGTGTAGCAAAGACACACTTCTTGATGTTTAGGGAGATGCTCAACTATCGGCACCTCTCAAACATAAGTCTTAAATTATCACAATGATCTTTTACTAGCCCATAAATAGTTCAATCATCTAAGTAAACCTACAAAAACTTATGAATGAAATTTTGAATGGCTTGCACAAAAATGTGAAAAGACTGCAGGTGCATTCTTCGATCCAAAATCCATAACTATGTATGAAAAACTTCCCCACTCAGTGGTGAAAGTTGTCTTTTCTTTATCTTCCTTAGCAATATGCACCTAATGATATCTAGAAAATTTATCGGTGAAGGAATAGATATCGTACCTGCAACACCTTCTAAAATCTCCTATGTAAATGGTGTGGGAAAGGGATATATTACACAAGCAATATTCAACTCCCTATAATCCACACATATCATTATCCTTATATCTTTCTTTATGATTATTACCATGGGGCTAACCCACTCGATTCCTCAATGATCTCAATGATCCTATATTCCAACATCTTATCAATCTCTTCCTTGACTTTAACGCACATGATTAGGATTCATCATGTAAGGTATCTTCCTAACTAGGTGTGCACCTTCCTTTAACTTGATCCTCATCTCACCTAAAGATTTATGTACCCCTTTCAACTCTTTATCACCTCTATAAAATAAGTCCTGGAAGTTGTGTAGTAACTCAATTATTTTTACAACCTCGAGTCGACCAATAAGCACCAATGATGGCCTCCTTAGGTTTTACATCTATCCCAATGTTGACCTTCTTCATTTTTATAGGCTCATGATATGTGCACACCTCCTCATTTGTACTTTCCAAGACCTTGTGTGTACCCATAGTATGATCAACATCTAGATTCTCTACTTCCTCATCATCAATCATGTAAACTAGCTTACCTTTCTCTTTTTATAACCAAGTGCACCCAAGTTGTTCTTCATCTGTCTCTTCTTCTTTAAAGCGCACCTCTAGATCTGACTCACCTAGTAATTCCTAAATAAGATCCTCAATCTTTGCATTATCTCTCATAGTCAAGTGCTTCATAATATGTAATGCCTCATTCACCGATGGTTTAGTAGAAAAATTTTCAAAGGTATGAATCATACATGCGATCAGTTCTTGCTTTGATTCTCTGTTTCTCTATTCAACTCCACATAAATATACCATGTGTGCACGCAACCACACAAAGCGAAGTAAATCTTATGCACCCATAGTGAAGGTGGTAAGCCCTCCTGCCCCTCTATCCAAATTCTCTCACACTCCTAAACTTGATGCGAGGCATCGGGCCCCCATGAAATTCCCATGTCTTGGTAGGTGCATTGCTTCTAAAAAATATAGTAGAGAAAGCAATTCTCACCTCTTGCCATTATAAAATACTATCTCTATGTGGAATACACTAGTACGGTGTTGTCCCACGTAAGGTATATACTAACATACACCTTCTATCCACTTGATCTTTCCACTGGGATTTCGTAGCACACAAAAATACATCACGATTTCCTTTGTCGATGTACCTTGGTACCTAGTTACTACCCAAGCACCTAACACATCATGGCATTCTTATGTGAGCAACTACATTTTTATCTCATGCCCAACCATTTCATAAGTCTCATGTGCCCAGTTGTCACAAGAAAGTTGGTTGTATCACTCATAGACTGTGCATCATCCCATTGAAGATCACTTTATTTTGATGGCTCAAGCACTTTAGGATCTCTAACGATGCTCACATAAATTCTATTAAGATCCTCCCCACTTAATGGCTCCACATAAGGTGCATATTTTCCATTTGTCAATGAAATAATCACATGCTCCACTTTATTCTAAAAGCAAGTATAACCTTTATTAAAGCACAAATCAATATTATTCACGTAACACCAAGGGTGCCCAAGCAACAGTGGAAAACTATCTGCTTCGGCAAGTACCAAGATCTCATATTCCCTAGTAAACTTCACCCCTTGTATTGTAATAGTGGCATCCTTCAATACTCCAATAGGTGTGGCTTTAGTCTTGTTCACCATATACAACATGTTTGAAGATGGATGTAATGGTGGCCTCCCCATCTGATTCCACACATCTAATGTAAGTACATGAACTTATGCACCTATATCAATCAAAATATTATTTAACAACCATCCATAAAAAAATCCATTCAAATTGATCTCTTTTTCATAATCAAGACTGTGAGGTGGTAAGTTTGCATGTAATATTTATCTCTCACACTCAACTCTAGAGAGTGGTACCTTCTCCTTTAACCATTCCCCTAATAAATGGATAATGTCTTCTTAGTGCAGCATCTTACAAACCTCCTTTAATTCATTAATTTCTCTCTAAGGAAGATCAACTACTTTTTCCTGCTCTAACTTCCATAACATCTGCTTCAAGAATTTTATCTCACCATGCAAGTTTCTAATAACCTCCATAGTTTCCTAATAAACTTCCTTCTGATGGGTAGGATTTGGATACTTTGTATGCAATACCTCCTATTTTGTAATAATAGGTTTCTACTTTAGAGTCTCACACGTGCATGTAGCCTCGGCATGTGTAGTTACCAACATAGATATCATCAAAGGGTTAAGTGATAACTTCAACATCCACTGATCTTCCATAGCGCATTGTACTCTAACCATTCCCACACCCTTATCCTACTTATGTTGCTTTCTCATATGCTCATACAAATTTGGGCATTCCTCAAACTTGTGATTCTTTCCACACCATGAGAAAATAATGTTATGAGGGCATTCATGCCTATAATGATTAGGGGATCCACATGTGAAACAAGTCCCTCATGGGAATTCACCTCTTCCACCACCATGACCTCAGCCTCTGAATCCTCCATAATAACCTCTACCTCTACCACCTCCATCAGAGCGCCCTTCATTGTGATTATGATTATGATTTTCACCTTGTTCCTTAGAATTTTTTGCAACACTAGTCTGACATACACTAGTTTTAATGGCATCATGAATCTGATCAATCAATATGCAATTCTTTGTATCATGAGTGGTAGACTTACAAATCTTACAATAACAAGACATGTTCTTCCTTATTGCATGTTGCAATAGGGGGAACCTACTTAAATCATGATCCAAATGACATATCTCATAATCTAGCAACATGGTGTGCACCTTTGAATTGCCAGGAAACTATCTTTAGTATGTCCTTCCACCTCATAATCCATGCACCAAATACCATTGTACATCTCATGGGCTGAATTAGCTGAAATTTTTTCCAATTGTCTTGTCATAGATGCAATATGAGATTTTTAAAATGGGCTAACACTAGTGTTTACACTTCTAACTACCTCAACACGTATAACTACCTCCAAATTCAGTGCAGTCTATAAATGTATTATGAGAAAGTGCCCTTATGAAAGGTGTGATCAGACCACCAATAAACCACTGTGCATGCTAGCTAGGGTGAATATCATAAGAAAAATTTAATAACAAAGTTTTAAAATGTGCATCATACTCCCTTACGCTCTCAGTCATGCCCTACTTAATGTCCTTCAACACACTGATGCTTTTCTATTCAAACTCAGGTATATGAAACTCACTAAGAAAGCATCACGTAACACATTATAGTCTAAAGAAGTCTAGTTTGAATCATATTTCTGTACTAACTATGTGTGTACCCTTTTAAGGTAGTATCAAACTAAGTTGCCTTACGCTTAGGATTTTTGATCCCCTTAGTGTGCCATAGTATCTCACACATATGCATGTGCTTAGCTTCATCTTCAATTCCTCTGTACTCTGGTAGGTAGAGAGACATCTCGTAATAAACTTGTTAGTGTTGGTGTGTAGACTGTGTCGACTAGATCTAGAACCTTTTTATCACCAGTATTACCTCCACCTCTAAAGCCACCGAGATCCACTAGATCCGAACAACATGATCCATTTGATCCTCCTCCTATAGTAGGAACTGGACTAGAGGATGTGTTTCCTTGTGTTCCAACAACTATAATAAATTTAACTCCCATGGTTTGCGAAGTTGTTCTACTCCCGGATGTGTTACTAATGTTCTACACGCCTACATTCGACATGATGAAGCACCAAAAATATACCTCCAACTAGGCCCTCAAATAACAAAGATAATGTTTATACTACCATAGACTAATGTGCTATATAATTAACTCTTTCACTCATCTGAAAATGAAATCTACGTCGTTACTCTATCACCAACACTAGCTTGTTTATCAACAATTGTTTCAGGAATTGGAACACCAAGCATAAGGGCTGGGTCATTTGGTGGGATCAAATGCATGCCCACAGCTTCTTAGTCATTTTTCCTTAGACGTTATCTCATCATATGCCAAAGGAGATCCTCTACCATGATTTCCTAAGGATGGGAAAACTAGATGCTCTAGATCCATGTCTTCCACGTGAGCTCCAAATCCTTCTCAAGCCATCTCTCTCCTTAAATCCCAAGACTCCTTAATGTCACATTTCTTCATCAATTCCCTCTCATGTGATTCATTATACTTAAGCCACCTTTCTTCTCTCTTCCTTTATAGCGCCAAGTATTCCATCTTTCATTTGTACCTACTCCTTCCCCACATGTGGTGGGGTTTAGCTATCCATAGGGTGTTCTTCCTAATCTAGAGATACAATCAAGATCTTAATAGCTAAAGGGATAACGCACAAGTAGGATCCTTTGGGTTCACACAAGAACTGGAACTCATAAACTTCTAGACAAGAATAAATTGACACATCATACTCCAATTGTAACTATTAAAAACACCACTCCACTAATAATCTATAGCACGTGTCCAAGCCAAATCAGCATCATGCAAAATCTAGTAATATTCCTAAGTCCATAAAAATTTTCTATGCCTCTAATTTCTCTTTGATGCATATGTTACTAGCCACTCATATAAATCTATAGGGAAATAGAAAAATAATGTCTCATAGAGTTCATGATATAGATGTTCTTCAACCCATGCATGCACATTAAAATCAGGTCTAGTGTTAAATCTGTGAGCAAACTCTTCCTCTAAATTTTCTACCCAACTCTCAATACTAGCCAAAGTCAATTGATACGTCTTCATCATACAACATCCTTGTAATAACTTGAAAAGAGGTCCAGAAATGGAACCAAAATGTAGTCTTTTATTTTACCAAGAACAGCCCAAGGCATGTTGGCACATCACGCAAATAGATCTAGGCACTCACCCAAATCACACAAGGGTAACAGGTCCCTCTTTTATGATATATTTGTCAAGGAGTTAGCATGAAAAGACATATAATCTAGATCCATAACAGCCATGCAAAGATAAACCACAACTAGATCTAGATCACAACCATATGCAAGAATAAGCTAAACAAAAATCAAGATCAAGTTTACTATGTAAGATCTAGTTACAAATAAGTCAATAACAAATATCCATCCACAAAGATCCATTGTATTAATCATTGTAAAACACATAAGTTGAATACATACATAAGAGTATCACCATAATTTGTGCGCTTTCATAAACCAACAACATAACTCTACTAAAATGTGGAACTACTAAAACCATGCAAATCTATACATATATATAGGGGTGGGGAATTTCCCTTTACCGCCTAAGAATCCTCAAAATAGGTTGCATGCTAAGAATAACCGTACACTACTTAAAAATATAATAAGGTAGCATGTAAGCTCTTCTAACAACAGTTCATCTATAGTTAACTTCAGTTCCAATCATATCTTTCACCCAAAAATCTGCATGTCATTTAACCTTTCACTTGTCCCAAAATAGCCTTGCATAGCCTCCAATTCTTCATGCTCTAGTTTGAACTGCTAGTTCCTTGCTCCAAAAATAGACTTTTCCTACATGGAATCTTCTCTTGTGTGTCACTCACTCCACGTCTATATTTAGCATCTTTCCCAAAATTGACTAAGTCTTCAATCCTTCTAGAAGCAATCCTTGAGCTCTCTTTTCTATCTCCGCATGTAAAACATTAGAATTCATGTGCATACTCACCATATTCTCTCCGAGTGTGATTCCTTTGTAGGCATTGTGTTCATGTGCTCTTCAATACTTATTCACATTTCCAAGGCCCAACATTTTCTAGGCAAGGGCACAAACAAGTAGGTGATAATTGAAAATGGGTGCAAAGGATTGTACTGAAGCTTGAAAACATATAAAATGAAGAAGGAACCAATTTTTAAAAATGGGAACAAAACCAATGGCATGGTTCCTAAATAAGGCACAACAATTATGGGCACTAACACTGGCTCCAACTTGGGGATGGACTCCCTTGTGGGTGTCCCAAGAACACCAGTAAACATGGAAGAATAAGTTTATATTTATATCCATTGGATAACAGAGTCCAATATCGAAACAAAATCACAAAAAAACACAAATAGATCGAGAAACACAGACCAACATAAAACAAAAAAGAGCAAACTAGGAAACAAAACAACAAAGGAAAAATACTATACACTAGACACTGAATCGCCATGGATCAAAGGGCTCAAAATTTCCATTGAAAACAACTTGGATCCCACACAGTGTGTACATTTCCAATCCAAATGTAATAACTAAGCCAATTTTTTATGGCGTAGTGTTCAAGGTGATCACTAAAACAAAAATCAACAATTGCATGATCTTTTAAGAAAAAAATCACCCAAGGTCACAATGAAAATACCAAGAATCGGATCAACATATAGGTCATACCCAACCTGGTGGGGCATGTTGATTAATATTTTCTCTTCTTCACATGTCTCTACATATGACAACTCCAAAACAATATGGTATTCCTCAAAATGCTTGATATATTCTTATTCTTCATGTTTGGTCAAATTTCCACACAACCAAGCCCTTCTAATCTCAAAAAAGCATCAAGGATGACATCAACTTTTTTATCATTACTTAAATCTCCCATAACCGTGTCTTCCACATCCCTCCTAAGGGGAAAATATTCATTTTACAAGACACACACTCACCAAGTAAATAGCTGGTAACAACATCTAGGCGCTCCTCTCCTTCTTATTCCAAGGAAACAAGGTTTGTTTGCAAATGGACATTAATCTATAAACATGAAATTCCCTATTATCACTTAAAGATCCCCAACAAATTTTTAAATTCAACCACCTAATTAGGAAATGAGGAAGCATTCGCATATAAGGACGACTTTACAAGTAAGGTGACACATCCCACCATTTTCCTTATGTAATCCGAACAAGATGTTCAAAGTTACCAACATTAAAAATAAAGTCTGCATGAAGGTCTTTAACACAAATAGTTGAATTATTAGATCCTGAATCAAATTGGACAGATCAAACCGTGCACTCTAAGGTCGGTGAAGAAATTGAGGTATGTCTTCAAAGGATTTAAAGTAGGTTCATTTAATGGTTTTCTCTCTAGTTTGTAACCTCTTTCATATCCCACCACCGCATCAATCAAGTAACAAACATCCATCCTCTTGTGAAATACTTCCCCCATCATGCTTAATAATCATCTCATTTCCTACCCAAGAAGATTCAAGACTCGAGAGAATTGTGATCTTTTTCTAATTCCATTATATCATTACCCTCAAAGGAGAATAACATACTTCCATGAGAGCTTCCCAAAATCCATTTGTTGTTTTTGCACACAAAGATCGGTCAAAGATACCTTGCTCTTGTAAATCGTATGATTTCCCAATAGGTGGTTTCCTTCAAATCGTAACTCACATTTTTCAATACTAACCAAGCCATCCTACCTCAAGGTCACTAATTCCTTCCCATATTTACTTCCATCAAAGGTTGAAGCTTTACTAATCAAAGTCAATATCTTTACCAATTTTTCTAATATCATACTCAACTAGCTTACCTACAACAAATGATTGTTCAATGATTCCAATCTCTCCATCTCTAAATCCTTGGGTCTTACTTCCCTTAATTGATTTTCTTTAACCACTACTATATTCGGATAAATAAAACCAAGGTCATTTCAAATTGAGTTCTAAAAATCTTGAGCATTTCATCCCAAAATGAACCGAAGGCATAGAGTTGAATTATTCCGTATCATCCTCTTTTAATGTGTGCACAAATAATTTCATGAAAACATCTTCATGTTCTATATCATATTCTTGCATTATTTCCTAAAAAAACTAATATGTTTCTCTACATCAGTCTTGCCATAACCTTGAAAACTAGGTAACCTAAGCCTAATTCCATCAGGGATCTTGTGTGGGTACCAGGCACCCCCCTGAAGTCTATAGGTATGAAAGCATTAGCTCTGAAAGGGAATTTAGGAGAAGACCATGTCATACCATTAATAAAATCTTATAAATAAAAAATCACTATTAAGGAACACATATCAACGAGGACTCATCCCATAAACTTTGAAAAATATTGACAATCGACATTACTTCAAACACATGATGTAAAATCATCGGTAGAGTATATCCATGACGAAAATCATTCTAACCCAACCACATGAAAGCAGAGTAGCCACTAGATCCAACACTCTAGAAAATTAAATTATCCATTGAATACTAAAGGAGATATGATTCAACCCACCAACTACAAGATCAAAAAAATTGAATACCAAGAATCATACTAAAAACCATGGTGACTACTACAAGTCCACAGGAATTGCACTAGTTTGTGGGTTGGATCCCCATCTAACACCCGTGAGAGGAGAGGGGGCCAAAGGAATGGGAGGATAGGGAAGAGTCGTTATATTGTGTCATTTTTCAGCCAGAGACAAGGGTATCCCCATGTGTACCTAAACCAATTCTTCTTGGGAGTGACAGGGAGGCACGTGACAGAGGGTGTGGTTGTTCACCTTATACTTTTGGCTCTTCCTAGGCTAGGGTGAGAGGACCTAAGGTGTAACTTTGAGAGAAGGAGGGGTCAAGAGTGAGCCCAAAACCTCCGAACTCGAGTTGGGTGGGTCAACTGGAGGCTAGATACAACCCTTGAAGGTAATTCTCACTCGAGGAGTGGTCATAAAGCACCTGCAAACACTTGGAATATCTCGACATGTCTTGCTACCTATGCCACACTCTAGTTTAAACATATTTCTAGCATTCCATTCAAACACATGTTATTACCCTATGACGCACTTGTTAGGAAATTAAATATTAATGTTTACATTATAGTTTATTATTTATCGAAAGGTAAATAAGTAGTTTGTTAGTTAATATTTAATATTGTTATATATTAAATATTAAGTTTGAATATTGTTATAATATATTGTTTCAACAATATATTATTCATAGAGTATGTTTTACCTGTGAATATTATTTCGGGTTATTTGTTGTAACACCTCCCGATTTATTAGGAGGTGGTTTGGCTATACTTTTGGCTATATAATAGCCCTTATACTGTGACATAAAATATAATACAGAGAGTGATATTACTGTGTAAATTTGATGTTGTGTTTATATTTGGTATCAGAGTGATGTAATGGTCCCTGTGGTAGAGCTGAAGGCGTATATTTATTCCAATCTATCGATCGGATCATGTGTTAGATTGATATGTTTTTATTGGGCTGAGAACAAAATTTGAGCAGTGTTGTCTCTGTGTGCATCCAATTCGAGTATGGGCTTGTGAATATTTATTAAGGGGCTTCTCCAAATTTGTTGCTGCCCCTGGTTGAGGAGAATCGAATTGATGACGTGGTGCTATTGGAATGGTAAATATCAATTCATCGCTGTTGTTTTGATCTTCGATGTCATCTCCAACACGCAGCTCTTCCACCAAGCTTGATCCAAAACTGACCTTCAGTAAAATACTCATAACTTTCTCATTTCTTAACGAAATTGAGAATTTCAAAGTGTTCTGAAAATCTTGCAACGCGAGGAATAAAACCCAGAAATCGTTTTGGAAAATTTGTTTTGATAAGTGAGAAGTTCTGTGTAGAAATGTGACAGGTTTTGTGCCTGTGTTTGTTCCTGCGAAGTGCTTGCAAGAATTTCGTGTTGTGTTTGGAGAAGGAAAGGCATCTGAAGATTACATTGCATTACACACTGACTTGCACTATCCTCCAAACTGGTGATCAGGTTTTCTTAGCTTACAATTTTTACTGTGCAGCATTGGAATGGCATTACATCTATGCTAACATGTAGTGTAGTCCAACAGACATCTCCTAATTTCTGGTAGGCATATGAGGTATGGGCGAATTCATAAATCTGTTCAAACATTCCATATGTGTTGCAATCCATGTTTAGAGGAAGAATTAATTTGCATCGGATCTCATTATTCCTGTATTCAACTTTGCCCAGCGTTGAATAAACTGTTGAAATCACTTGTCACACATATTGTATTCTTCGGACTATGTGTATCCATCAAACTCATTATCTACATGCATCCAAATCTTATGTTGTGTTCTTGCCTTCTTCTTTACTTTGATCTAATCTTGGCAAGCCGTGATCTACTTCATGCATGCCCATGTGCTCTATCGACCCTCCTTACACTCAACCTATGTGGAGTCTTCATCTATCATCTGTTCCCTGATGGAGACATGCAAAATAAAATAAGTCTATGTAGAATGGCATGGCAACGTGGCAGCCTAGAGGCAAGAAATGACAAAAATTGCTTGGTATGAATTGATTACTATATTTTGTTATATGGGTAGTAAAATATTATTGGGTCCAGGTCTATAAGAGTCAAAAGTTTGATTAATATTACTTTTTTTTGGTCGATTTGGTTTATGTAGACAAAAGAGAATAGTCATTATTGTCTATTTGTTTGTAAAAAGGTGCATTTTCGGTTTCAGCCGACACCTATTTTTTTAATTTGTGAAGCGTCATAATGGATAAGTTGAGTCACATTGAAAAATTTGAAGGTAAATATTTTCATACCTAGCAAGTACGAACTCAGTTGTTCCTAATTAACAAAGACTTGTGGGATATTGTTGATGGAAAAGAGAAGAAACCGACAAATGCAGATGAAGCAACAAAATGGGCAAGTAGAGATCGAAAGGCTACAAGTGATTATTGGATTGGGTCTATCAAATTCCTATTTGCATCATATAGACTTAAAAAGTCATCTCACACAATTTGGGAGACATTGAACAAATTACTTGGATCACAAGTTGGGAAGCGCAGTAATATCTTTAAAGCAGATATTGTTTGGCCTCAAGATGGAAGAAGGCGATAACATGGTGGAACATATTAGTAAGTTTCATTCTATTTGCAATCAACTAGCGGGAATAAGTGTAGATGTCCCTGATGATGACGCTAAAGTAGTATTACTCAATAGCATGCCTCCATGCTATTCTAACATGGTATTTACATTGAGTAAAATAAATCCAAGTTTAGAAGAACTTATTTCTTCTTTGTTAGATGAAGAAAAGAGAATCATGTTTGCGAAACCAGAGGAAAAAGCCTTGTATGGTAAGAAACAAGATAAAAGAAGATCTAAATATTCTTTCAGACCTGGATCATCTTCTAAAGATTAAAAGAAGTGGCCACTGTTATTACTACAGACAATCTGGCCACTTGTCCTCAAATTGCAAGAAAAGAGCACAAGACTTACTTGATGGAAAACTACAAGATAATGCCATGGCTGTTGATGACGAAGGAGAAAATGAAGAGGAAGGAAATACTGCTTATACAGAAAATCAAAGTGATGAAGATTTTCTCTATTAGATAATTTCAAGCTGGAGGTCGAGGAGGTGACCTCCGTCGATCCACCAACAACGGGGCCACACAAAGCTATGGTGGCACATTTTGTGGTGTGAGTGTGCTTTCAGTATTTGATGTCTAGTGTGATTCTTTTTCAGAGTTCCTATTTTGTGTTGAATAAGTGAAATGTTCACATTGAGGGGGGAACATGATCAACATGATCCAATGTTCCATTTTCAGTTTTTCAGTTGAGTATGTGGCTATTCCTATTTCCCCAAATGCAAAAACATAGTGTAGAAAAAATAACACAGTGAAATGTAGCATCATGAGGCTTGATGAGGTAGAACAGTCAGATGTGTTCTTGTTTGTACCTAGGTTTATGTTTTATCCTCTTGAAAACCATTGAAGGCTATTCAGATGTGTTCCTGCTTGAGTTCCCACATTGCTAGGTTAGATGTGTTCCCTAGAGTGACTGGTTGATAAGTAGATGATTCTTGAGTGTGTTCCCATCCTCGTCGGTCAGATGTGTTCCCGATAGTGCATGGTTGATAAGAAGTTGATGTGTTCCTTCTTCTACCTTTAGTTTGAGTGTGTACCAAGATCATGAGCGTGCAGAGGTAGTAGGCTGCAAAGGAAGTGTGAAATTTCTAATGCTACCATGTAAACATTAAGGGGGGAATGTTAGGAAATTAAATATTAATGTTTACATTATAGTTTGGTATTTACCAAAAGGTAAATAAGTAGTTTGTTAGTTAATATTTAATATTGTTATATATTAAATATTAAGTTTGAATATTGTTATAATATATTGTTTCAACAATATATTATTCATAGAGTATGTTTTACCCATGAATATTATTTCGGGTTATTTGTTGTAACACCTCCCGATTTATTAGGAGGTGGTTTGGCTGTACTTCTAGCTATATAATAGCCCTTGTACTGTGACATAAAATATAATACAGAGAGTGATATTACTGTGTAAATTTGATGTTGTGTTTATAGCACTCTAGTTCCATGGTTCATACTTGACCTGTTGAGGTTCTAATTTCTAAATCTAAAATGAAACCCGCCCCCTTCACACTCTTTATGCTTTATGCTTCATGTTCTATCTATCTACCACACATTTTCAAACCATTACCCTATGATGCACTCTCATGCTAAGGTTCACACTTGAATGTTGAGGGCATACTACATCCATGAACCTCACACACTACACATTTTATACTACACACTTCATGATATACATCATACTATCCTCTTCTACACTCTACGCTCTATGCTTCATTGATATATCTTTCTAGCGCACATTTTCAAACCATTTCCCAATGACACACTTTTGTTTTATGGTTCATTTTTGATTGTTGAGGGGTATTTTATAAATGAACCTCATCTCATACTCATCCACATTCACTCGGGGGAACACTCGATCTTATCACATTCACTTTGCATTCCATTCCATTCACACTCACAACATGTTACATATCTTGGTTGCACTTATTCTTGTTTTCTTATACTCACATGTACACTTTTCTTACTATGTTATATGGATATCTAGTATGTCATTATATTTTCCATATACACATGTGCGTTCACTTGTTCTCTAGTTGTGAATGTAGACTTTCTATAGATATTTACACGCAACAATGATGCTTGGCATTATACCTCTTACTAGTCCCACCAAGGCTCCTGGGGGCATCTACATTTCTACTCTTACACATAACAGGTGTTATTGTTCCATTATTTACTACTTCCTATTTTTACTAGCACACTAATTTCCATTGATCTATACATGCTTTGACATACTCTTTATCTTTATAACATGCTAACGGGTGTTTCATGTGCAACATTTTTCTTGTAGGAACTATTTTCCACCATGGTTTTCTAATAATTTTATTGTTACTATTTGTCATTGTATGTTGTTGTTTTTCGGGATATGCCCTTTTTCATGTGTGTGCATTGTATGCTTTTGGTCTGCATCAGCTTTGATTGTCTTGTGACATTGTGAGTGATGTCCCATTTAAGAAACCCACTTTTATGGTCTCTTTTGTATCCACATTTTCTTGTTACACTACTTTTCTATGTCATGCTTGCTTCTTTTTCTACTAACACATGTTTCTAGCCATATTATTTTCATGTTCCTTGGGTGCTACCATGCACATCCCCTCCCCTTATAAGGAATCAATTTTAGATCATCATTTCATCCTCTCCTTTAAGTTATAGTTATAGAACAACCCAGATTCTGACTTGGGCCCTTAGTCTTGAACAAACACCAACACTTGGGTGCTCATCGACCTTTCAGGTGTCAATGACCGAGGTGAAGTTACAATTATGTTCTCATATTAGCACAATTGGCAGCAGTTCACAAATCATTTTACACAGCACGGGCATAGTCCTCCAACAGATTATCGAAGGCATTCTATCTCCTTTTTCTACTTAGATCAAACTGGAACAACATGGAAGTAAACACGAGATCACACCAACTACAATGGTGTATAAATTCAGAAATAGTCATGAAAGGATAATAACATTATACCTTTCTCCCAAACACTTTTTTTTCATGGCGTCAAATCATCCAAAAACTTTCACTTGGTGTGAGAGTGTTAGGAAATAAGGGATAAAATATGCGAGAATAATCCCTCATGGGATCGCAAAGTAGAAACTAATATGCAGAAAATATTACAAATCTCAAATAAAAGTGTAGAATAGAATAACACAACACAAAGAGACAATATTTAACATGGTTCACCCAATTTGGGATAGGTCCACCAAGAATCACTTCCTCATATTTTATTACAAGCCACCATTCTCTCAATACAATACCCATATCTCTGTTTGGATCTATGCTCAACAAACTCTAGAATTCACACCCGAATTCAAAACATTACTATGCAATGTTACATTAGGCCTACCATATGCACAAAACCACATAAGTAGACAACTACTTAAGCAATTTTACAAAACCATACGTATTAAAACCATGGGCCAAAACCATCCCATAAACCTATGGGTCAAAAATCCTGCCCATATGAGAAAAGCACATTTCTTGGTATATATTGGGCACATTTTAAGCCAAAAACAATTTTTCAAGGGTTGCACCCCGAACCCCCTCATCGGGGGTCTTGCCCCTGGACCCTCGCTCGAGGCCCATCCCAACCCCGAACCCTAGTGAGACAACTATGGAAAGTGTACAGTACTCTTAGTATATAGTATTCAACACTTTCACACATGAAAACAAGCTCCACAACCTAACAATATCCCACTTGGAGACTAGTTTTCCTCTGAGAAAGCTTCTCAACCCTTCACTAGCTTCCATGAAGACTAACCAAAGCTGAACATAGCTTCATTTTTTCCCTTGTGACCACCTTGGTCATCATGTCTATAGGATTCGACTTGTATGAATCTTCTCAGCCTTCAACTTCTCTTCCTTCAAATTTTTCTGATGAAATGGTAGCTTAACTATATAACACTCGACTATCAACTTCTCTTTGTCCTAGAGTGGAAAGAAAAGTTCTTAGCTAGGTGTATAGCACTCTGACTATCACTATGCATATTTCCTTCCTCCCACTTATGCCCCAACTCCTCAAGAAATTGTTGTAACCTAATCATTTCTTTACTTACCTTTATGGTAGTAACATACTCGGCCTCGTGGTTGACAAAGCCACCAACTTTTGTAGTGGTGAAATCTAGCTTACTGTTGTCCCACCTATAGTGTAAACATAACCTGTCATGCTCCTCCTATTTTCTACATCTCCATCCATATCTGAATCTACATAACCACATAAAGTGGTGTCTAATCCCTTGTAGCACAAAACTATCCTCATCGTCCCTCTCAAATACCAAACGATCCACTTTACTACCTATCGGTGATATCTACCTAGATCAATCATAAATCTACTCACATGATCCCACTTCATGTGTAATATCATGCCCGGTGCACACCATGGCATACATAAAACTACCAACCGTTGATGAGTAAGGTACCTTGGACATTTTGTTTCTCTCTGCTTTGTCTTTGGGACACTAATCCTTTGATAACTTGAAATGGCCTCACAAAGGAGTCCCAACCGGTTTCACATCCCCGTATATTAAACCTCTCCAAGACCTTCTTAATGTAATCTTCCTGAGATAAATTTAGCTTCTGTTCCTTCCTATCCCGAGATATCCTCATACCAAGGATTTTTTTGGCTTCCCCAAATCCTTCATAGCAAAGGATTCACTTAGTTGCTTCTTGAGTACTTTTATTTCCTACATGTTTTTACCTACAACCAACATGTCATCCACATACAGACACATGATAATATAACTTCCATCCTCAAATTTATTTTTATACACGCAATGGTCAGAATGAAATCTAATATAACCTTGCTCCATCATGAAGATATAAAATTTCTTATACCATTGACGTGGAGTTTGTTTTAAGCCATACAATCTCTTCTTCAATTTTCACACCATCTCCTCTTTACCTTTGACCTCATAGCCCTCTGGTTGCTACATATATAGTTCCTCCTCCAAATCACCATGGAGAAATGTAGTCTTTACATCAAGTTGTTCTAAGTGCAAGTCTTTCTCGTACATGCGTTTCCTAGAAACAGTTCTAATAGAAGTCATTTTTAGTATAGGAGAAAATTTCTCATCAAAATCTATACCTTTTTTCTCTATGCAAACCCCTTGACCACCAACCGTGCCTAGTATCTTTTCTTGCCTCCTTATTCCTCTTTAACTCTGGCACCCACTTGTTCTATAATGTTATTTTTCCTTGGGGTAGCTTCACTAAATCCCATGTCGGTTCTCCATGAGAGCTTGATGCTCCTCATCCATGGCTTGCCCCAACTTCTTCTGGTATCTACCTACATTGCTTCATCAAAGCTCTCTAGATCTCCACTATCGGTGACTAATAAATAATAAAGAGGAAAAAACATTCGGGTTCTCTTCTTACCCTAGAAGGCCTCCTAATGTAGGATTTTGGGGTTCCTATTGAGGGGTTTCTTGAACTAATTCATGTGTCACTTTCCCTTCCGGAAGATCCTTTTTCCTTACATATTCTTTCTTAGATTCTTCCATGTTTTCCTACTGTTGCTACTTATACATGACTTTCTCATTAAATACCACATCCCTAGATCATATGATTTTCTTGTCTTGAATACTCCAATATTTATATTCAAAGTCATCACCACCATAACCAATGAAAGTACATTTTTCTAATTTAGCCTCTAGTTTGGTCTTATCATCCTTGTCTATATGGACAAACACCTCAAATCCAAAGACTCTAAGAAATGAATAATCAACTTTCTTACCATACCAAGCCTCCTCAAGTATGCTTCCATCCAAGGCACTTGAGGGTCCTCTATTTATCAAGTACACAGTTGTGATCACTGCTTCTACCCAAAAATACTGAGGTAGTCCTTCATGTAACCTCATGCTCCTAGCCCATTCCATTATTGTTTTATTCATCCTTTTTGACATCCTATTCTGCTGCGGAGTTCTTGGAACCATTTTTTACCCGTGGATTCCATTCTTAGAATAGTAATCATCAAATTCATTGCTGTAATACTCCCCTCCATTATCTGACCTGAGACATTTTAGCTTAAGACTTGTTTCATTCTCTACCAAAGCTTTCCATTTAACAAAAGTGTCAAATACATCATATTTGTTTCTAATACAATAAACCCAAACTTTAATTGTTGCATCATCAATAAAATTAACATAATAACTTGAACCCCCAAGAAATGATACCTGAGTTGGCCCCCACACATCATAATGCACCAGCTCTAACTTACTCTCTTTCTTTATAGGTCCAACCTTGAGAAACCTTACTCACTTATATTTCCCATATATGCAGTCCTCACAGAACTCCAAACATGTTTCTATATATCCGGGAAAATCCTTCTTAATGATCTCCATGCCCTTATGGCTCATATGACCAAGCCTATAGTGTCACAATGTTGTATCTACTTCTTCAGCCATAAGATTACAAACATTATTGTTATAAGTGGTTAAATAAAAGGTTCCAAACTTAGTACCTTTTGCCACCACAAGAGCACCCTTGGTAACCTTCTAAGAGTCCATTGTAAATATCACAATATAACTATCACTTCCCAACTAGCCTGCCGATATCAGATTTCATTTTAAAGAAGGCATGTGTCTAACATCCTTTAATAGCCATGTATTCCCATTCTACATCTTAACCCAAACAGATCCTTTTCCAACTATACTACAAGGCTCATCATCACCAAGAAAAAAATGCCCAAAATCCCCTTGAACATAATCAACAAAATAATGCCTATGTGGAGTAAAGCATGGAAAGAATCCCCAAATCTAAAACCTAAGATTTAGTAATATTATGTAAAGAAAGAATCAAAGCATCTGACATATATTACTCGTTGCCACATTTTCCTCCTTGTTTTCTTCCTATTGTTTCTTCTTGTCCTGAAGCTCCCAACAGTCCTTATTTGCATGCCCAAACTTTCCACAAGTGCAACATACTATCTTTCTTTGAATTTTGACCTTACGATCTTTAGATTTTCCACGGCTTCCTCTATTCTTATGTCTCCCTCTAGTTTCCACTTTGTCAAAGAATTTCTTGAAGTAGAAGATTCCCCATAAATTTTTTCTTCACATTTCCTCACTTAGAATCACCCCTACAACATCCTCAAACTTCAACTTTGAGTTAGTTGGAACCGAGTTGCTTACCGCCATTACCAAGTTATTCCAACTCTCAAGTAAAGAGCACAGAATTAATAAAGCCCTAACTTCTTCATCAAATTCTATTGTAACCAAATCTAGCATATTTACAATCGTATTAAAATTATTTAAATGATCTTCTACTGAACCATTCTCATACATCTTCATATTAAATAAATTTTTCATTAAAAATATCTTATTATAGGCAGAGGGTTTTTCATATAACTTCCCTAATGCATCCATCAATTCTTTTGTAGTCTTTTCCTTGAAACATTAAAGAATACTCGAAGATGCAAGACATAACCAGATTGTCCCAAGTGCCTTCCTATCCAGTAAATCCCATTCCACATCCATTGTGCTTGAGGGTTTGTTCACATTCTCGAGACAATGGAATGTAAAGATCCTTCGATAAAGGTAATCTTCCATCTGCATCTTCCAAAGACTGAAATTCTACCCATTTAATTTATCAACCCTTGATCTTCCATCATCTTCCATATCTCCCACTCAAGATTAAACTTTCCTGTGATTCAACACTTCAAAGCAAACCAAACCAGGATCGATACCAATTGTTAGGAAATAAGGGATAAAATATGCGAATAATACCTCACGGGATCGAAAAGTAGAAAATGATATGTAGAAAATATTACTGGATCTCAAATAAAAGTGTAGAATAAAATAACACAACACAAAGAGACATTATTTAACATGGTTCACCCAATTTGGGATACGTCCACCAAGAATCACTTGCTTAGATTTTATTACAAGACACCTCTCTCTCAATACAATACCCGGATCTGTTTGGAGCTATGCTCACAAACTCTCTGAGAATTCACACCCAAATTCAAAACACATCTGCAATATTATATTATGCCTACCATATGCACAAAACCACATAATTAGACAACTACTTAAGTAGTTTTACAAAACTGTGGGTATCAAAACCATGGGCCAAAACCATCCCATAAACCTATGGGTCAAAAACCCACCCATATGAGAAAAGCATGTTTCAAGATATATATCGGCCAGTTGGAATCGGCCCACCCCAAACCCCGGTGAGACAACTGTGGAAAGTGTACAATACTCTTGGTGTACAGTCTTCAACACTTTCACACATGAAAATAGGCTCCACAACCTAACAAAGATCACCCAAAAAAAATTTCTTGGCATGAGATCACCCAAAAATATCACTCTTGACATGGAATCACCTAAAAAAATCACTCTTCTACAACATTTCAGGACATTTTCTATCCCTTTCACTCTTCACAGATCAGTGCACACTTTATTTTTACTAGTGTTTTGTATTTTTACATACTTTTATAGAGTTTTCGTAACATATGACTTTGAATACTATTTTTCTCTTCTTTTATAGTTTCTTCCTTAATACGCAACAAGAAGTAGGCCTACATTAAGAAAAACACTAGGTACATCTGTTTGTTGGTGTGTGTATTTTCCACATCATTAGGTGAGTCTTCTCACTTAGGTGAGATTGTAGGCCCATGTGTCATTTAGGGGTCATTATGAGATTCCCTTACGTGTCAGTGTGTCATATGTGTCATTAGGAGTTACACTTCTATTCTGGGAATGTAACTCCCCTCTCTACTCGAGTTGTCATGATTGCAGCACTGGGGGTTACTCAGCACCTCCTATATGTACACGTCTTTTGATCTATGAGATAGAGGAGAGTTTTATGGCTTAACCAAGTTCTACCCGTTTGTCGAATATTTGCATGCACATTCGGTTGATGCTCGCTCCTCCCGAGATCTCTTCACGCTACCATTCGCATGTCTGTTGATGTGCACTTCATCCCTCATGATCCTCGCTTGTGGGTTTTCAGACCCTCTTTCATGGTATCAGAGAAGATCTTGTGGATCCGTGCACTCATCGGCATTTCTGTGCGTGTTTTTGGCTTCCGGCGTGATATACAAATCTCTCTCAGCGTGTGTCGTAATGGATATTCCAGTTGTGCTCTTCTTGCATTGATTCAGACATTTATACTTCCATTCGGGTTTGATCATGGTTTGTTTGGGTTGTTGTTCGAGTTTATGGTGTTTTTCGAGATTCTAGTGGTTGTCTTTTTGGGTTATCTGTGTACTTCTTGCTGGTTACAGGTTATGTTCAGGTCTAAGGAGGAATCAAACCTACCTTGTTCCCTTCAAACGGCTCCTCCAGCATCCTCTTCCATTGGAAAAACATTTTTTTACTTTGCTCAGCTATTTTTGGGCATTTTTGGTGTTTTGGGTCTTCAAACGGCTCCTCCAGCTTGTGCAAACCTGCAACACCTGCTCTCGGTACCTCCAATTGATCAAGTTTTACACATCTCCAAGAACTCCGCAACCTGTAACGTCATATTCAACAGCTCAGTCTTTGCTTGAAACATTTTTTGGGCATTTTGGGTCTTCAAACGGCTCCTCCCACTTGTGTAACCTACCACACCTGCTCCCAGCACCTCCAGCGACCTCCCACGTGCTGCAATGACAACTCCTCGGCATTTCGGACTGCGTTTTTGCATTGAAAAAAAAAATGTTTGGTTCAAACTCAGCGGTTACACCTGCGTGGAAGGTTTTTTGCTCAGTATTGGCGTTGTTTGGGTTTCTTGGTGACTGCCACACCTCTACATTGGCACGTGGCAACCTGCAGCACCTCTAGTAACCTCCAGCAACCTGCTCCAGCCTGCAATCAACACCAGCTCACCACGTGGACACCACATTAACTCAGCTTGGCGTTAAAAACAGCAGGTTCAACACCTTGGCCTTCCAACGTGGGCCCCCTCTCAGCCCTTTTTTTAATGTTTTATGGCTTAAAACAAAACATTCTTTTCAATTCATGGCATTGTAATAGTTATAGGCTATATTTTGGCTTATTTAATACCCTCTTACGCTTGTCGAAGACGGAGGGCGAGGTCCGGGGTTGGCAGGAGGCTAACCCCCCCTCGTAGTCAAAACAAACCCCTATTAAAATTCCATGCCATTTCCAATGAGTACCCACATGACACCCTTTGCACCCATTTAGAGCATTTTTTTAATGTGTTTATAGTATCTAGTGCATTTTTCCATTAGTTGCGGGAATTGTATTTATGCCATAACTTTTGACTCGCTGCTCGTTTTTGAGTGCTTCCTTGGTCAAAGTTTCATTATTTTTCACACACTACGTGATGGAATTTCCAATTTTGTAAACACACTACTTTTATAAAGTGCCACATTTTGGGGGGGTTGATTGTACTCTTGGGCCTACACACGCAGATGCATTATCGGCCGAGTCCGACGTCTTGCTTTTGTGCATCTTGCATTTTTTCATCATGGAGAGTGATCTTTCCAGATGTGAGCATCGTAGGATCTCCTTACAGCCTCCACCACTTCTCAGGAGAGAGACCTATTCAGTTTGGCGTGCTTCCATAAAACGTTACTTCACCCACGAGGGTCTTTTACCCTTCTTGCTTGGGCCAGTTCCTGCACCCATTGATCATCGTCATCTAGAGGACTTCCTCGACACTTGTGACCATGTCTTTGGTCACATGATGATGCATGTCTCTCATTCTCTCTGGTTTCACGTGGCAGACTCAGATCCACCTCACCATGTCTGGAGCATTCTTCAGTCCTTCTATGGAGACCCTTCACATACTGCTGCCATTATTGCTGCTATTGATTCAGTTGTCTCCTCCATTTCTTCGTGTGATGACAGTTCCACTGACATAGACTCGTTTGGTTCTACTTTTGATGATGAGGATTGTGCATCCAGTTCTGATGTCGAGAGTACT
Organism: Taxus wallichiana var. yunnanensis; assembly: GCA_018340775.1. NCBI lineage: Eukaryota > Viridiplantae > Streptophyta > Pinopsida > Cupressales > Taxaceae > Taxus > Taxus wallichiana. The sequence continues at coordinate 373,936,723 of CM031235.1, forward strand.
ATAGAGGACTCTTCTCCTCTTTCTCTCACTATTCTAGACATTGTTGTCACCCCCCACATCTCATCAGATATCGAGCAGTCTTCTACTCAGTCTCACACTGTCATTACACTAGCCTCCTTTCCACTTCTAGTGTGCGAGGCCCATTTCACTCCTCTACCTTCATTGGATGACTCATACCTATCTGACATCGCTCTTCTGTTTGTTGAGCCCCCTCATTGGGATGAGTATCTGCCTGACCTTAGTCGTCTTTTCGCAGAGTACACTTGTGATACACTACAAGTTTCTCATCCATCTATAGGTGTTTCAGAGGAGTTCATCATCTCCATTGTTGGGAGTGCCCCTTCTGGGACTCTTACCACTTCCACTTTTTCAAAGACCTTCATTGATCCACCCTCAGCTATGGATCCCTTTTCTATTGTGGAGGATGTTTTGTTCCCTTCACATCACTTAAACATCCTTTCTGCAAGTGTTCCTCTTCACTCTGAAATTTCTACACACGTGGCATTACCTTTGGTTCCTTGGCACTCACTCGCTAGACCTATGTCACACTTCAGTGCACCAGACTTAGAGTTCTTCGTGTTGCTGCCTTCAGTTTCCTTTTTGGAGTGGGCGGACTTCCAACATGTCATTTCTATCCTTCCTAAGGGTAGGCACACATTTCATTGCGGGTGGCTCTTCTTCAGTCTAGAGGTAGACAATCTCGTCATCAACATTCTTCTGGGAGACTTCCTAGAGCTATAGAGTTTAGATCCATTCATGGCATCTTCTGCATTCCTCTCGTCTCCCTCTTCTTCTCTCTTCTTCTTCTTTCCAGAGAGATTTCCTCCTTGTACATGGGTACCCTTTTAGGCTCGTCTATGGCCAAGACCCATTTTTGGCATCTTTCTTAGATTAGAGTGTTTTGTTCTCTTGTGGTGGATGTTTTTCCCACTGGGTTTTCCTTCATTGCTTGGGACTTCTTTCTTGTACATGGGTACCTCATCAGGATTTGTGCTGGGACCCATTTCTCATTTCTGACTTACCGCCTCATCCTAAGTTACGATGAAGGGGGGGTGTTGGTGTGTGTATTTTCCACATCATCAGGTGAGTCATCTCACTTAGGTGAGATTGTAGGTCCATGTGTCATTTAGGGGTCATTATGAGATTCCCTTATGCGTCAGTGTGTCATATGCATCATTGGGAGTTACACTTCTATTCTGGGAATGTAACTCCCCTCTCTACTCGATTTGTCATGATTGCAGCACTGGGGGTTACTCAGCACCTCCTATATGTACACGTCTTTTGATCTATGAGATAGAGGAGAGTTTTATGGCTTAACCAAGTTCTGCCCATTTGTCGAATCTTTGCATGCACATTCGGTTGATGCTCGCTCCTCTGAGATCTCTTCATGCTACTGTTCACATGTCCGTTGATGTGCCCGTCGTCCCTTGTGATCCTCGCTTGTGGGTTTTGGACCCTCTTTCAACAACATGGTATGACATAATACACTTCACCCCTAGGGTTAGTTCCTCTTTATTATCTTCCACGCTTCATTTTTATCACTCCACTCTTTCACTTTTATTTTCAATGTGCTTTTGCCATCGATCTACAAGTAACAAAGGTACGCAAATTCTAAACTACTTTATGTTATCGAGTATTCACTCAACAACATAAAGTGGGGGAAAATGTAGACACAAAATCATGCACTTGGGTACATTTCTAGGTCCTAATCACATACTATCTTTGGCCTTTTGCCTTTGTTTCTCATTTTCTATTTAGATTTCTACACCCTACTGACCCAATCTAAACTTCATTGTTTTATCTGTCATGACTCTTGACACTAGCACCCAGCGTCATCATGCTTTTGGGCACATTGACCTATTCATACTTTACTTGCTCTTTTTTACTTCTTTTATCTTTTGGGCATCTTATTTTCTTATGGGTTGGCCTTCCTACTATCAATTACAAAATTCAACCAAGGTAATCATATAAATATAAAGCTATGTGACAAAAATAAAAGACCCTGACACTAAGCATCTATTATCATTACCTAAGGTTGCATCCAAAGCCATTCTAAGAGCATCAAAACATCCATCTAGCACTCACTCAAGGGACAAGGGACTGCATTTTTCTACATACATGCATAGGAGGGGAAGTTGATTTTTTCATCCACACATCTACTTACATTGGTACATCTATTTATTTCCGCATTATCACACACACTTGCGCAAGGGATTCCTAGGGAAATTTTCTCTCTCACACACAAAATAACTACATGGAGTGTGAAATGTAGTGCAACACTCGGTTATAAGATCACTCATTTGGGTGACCTTCGAGGTCAGTCTGAATCCTCATTTTACATATTTTATTTTTGGGATTTTAAGTAGTTTGAGGGTTTTTAGGTATTTATCTCTTCATAGGTTTCATGAACATTTGTAGATCATCTAATGACATACATGTGACTGTAGTCATTTTTAATCCCTTAGAACAACATTTTGATCCCATGCGCGTCATCCTATCACCCGGTGGGTTCTCGGTGCTCACCCAAGGCACGTGCGGGTGTCGAGCCCCTCCTTTATGTGAGTCTTGTGAGAATACATTGATCAATGACAGAAACTTAGATGTAAAAAGGTAAAGAACCATGCATTCATTCTGAGAGCTTAAGATGAGGTATTATATTAATATACCCATTAAGATAACCAGAGAAACATTATATGAATAACAAATCTGATCCATACTAGAAAGGAAATATACTAGGATTCACACCCATGAACAATTTATACTTAGAACATAATCTTATATTCATATTAGTCAAAGTTCAGTAACCATATTACATTCACCAAGCCATGATAGGCCAATGTAACAATGTAGATCAAACTTATGCATCAAAAACCCTAACTATTCTCCCATATTACATAAAGATTTTCACATACCCATCCCTCTAGACAAGCTATTACCCCTACAGTCCTCTAAATGAGAACCTCAACTCTCTAGAACCTTCTTATCATTCTTACAGAGCTTCACCTTTCATTCTCTCTATATCTATTGTTCCTTCTTTGCAGAGAGCATCTCTATATATAGTTGTATTTCCCACCGCCATGCCTTTCTGAAGTAACAGATTGGTCGCCAAGTGTCAAGGTGGTCCTCTAATGGAGCATGATTCTTCTCATTCAAGCTCTCCACTCTCTGCAATGATGTCTTTCTATATCCTTCCATTTTATGTAATATTCTTTTCTTGACAACCAAGTTATCAAGTTAGTACCTTATCCACTCTGCATGTGTAGTTGGGTCACGCTTTTCTCATGTGCTTCTTGAATGTTGAATATGGCTAAGTCTTGAAACCCTTTTCTTTTTGGGTGTGTGTGCCATGGGTTTTACTAAACCCTTCTAAAACCCCTGTCATGTGCACCTTTACCCCACGCACCCTTCTTCATATTGGTCCCGCATGCCCATGCGCCCTTTGGCACTTAGCCAATATTTTGAGGCCCAACATCACCCCACACTAAGCTTGTTCTTTGTCCTTAGGAACACCTTCCTTCAATGAATAAAGAATGGCGATTCTGAATAGTTGGAATAAAGAATGAAGGAATGAATAATGAGGAAATAATAAATTAAATAATGGGGGAATGTAAAATAATTTGTTTTCTTTCTTTGAAGGAGGAGTAGGAAATCCTTTCCAATATCTACCTCTAGCTTCTCCTAGGCATCTACTTCACTCTGATCTTTCTTGTGACAAAGGTAACCTACTAAAGCACTTACCTACTCAAAACTTATCTCCTCCCCTTAGAACTCATCATATCAACAATACCCTCCATTTGGTTTCCAAGGTCATCGAGTGCATCCATTCTACGGGTGATCTGGGGATATAACTCCTTTAACTAGTTTTTGATCGAGCCCCACAAGGTCTCGATAGCTTCTAATTTCTTCTCCACTTCGGCCAGGATCTTATCCCTCTTTGCTTTTTCCCCTTATTCTTCTCTTGAAATTCCTTGAGCTCCACTTCATGTGTAGCAACTAAAATTCTTTCTACCCTATCCCTATTAGTGCAATTATCATAAGCAACCTCAAAACTTACACGGTGGCCTTTACATTAGCAAGGAGTTTTGTATACCGAGCAACAATCTCTACCACCTTTAGCTTATCCTCACTTTCTTGGCACACTAGTGCCTCTTCTTCTCGTGGATTCTAAAGTGAGTGGTTGCCTCTCCATTGTGATTATGTCAATAAAATTCTCCGGGCACTATAAGCTTGATTCATTTTTCTCTGGTGTGGTGCTACGTCGGGATGCTTTAAGATAATAGCATCCGTAATCATCTTAATTTTCTTATATAATTTGTGCACCCTTGCCTTCTCCTCTTTCATTTCACACCTTAGATGTGCACTGATTATTTTTCTTGTTTCATATCCTTTCTTTTCTCAAGAAGCTCCTCCTCCTTCTCCAATTCCACCTCTAGGAATTTCACCCTATCATTCCTTCCAAAAATTCTGGCCTCAACCTCAACTAAAACCTTTTTGAGTGCATTACAAACTTTCTCATCTGAAAATTGTTGATAATTTACCAAGGGTTTATCCCTTTTATCTCGGCATCTTCATTAGTGCCCCTTTTTTACTTTGAACTCACGTTCATCGATATAGGATTCAAACACCCAAGATAGCCTTTTCCTGGTTCATGGGTATGTGTCTTCTACGTCAAATGAGGGCATGGCCAGGAGTTGTTCTGTTGACACGGTGCTCTAGAAGTACTTGTGTAGCACATTGCTTAGATCATTGATGTAACCCATTCCTTGCCCTTGTGCTGCCACTATGCTCTTCCCACCTATTTACGTAGCCTTTGGAAAGCTTACTACTAGGCTAGGGTCTTTACCCATGCTACCATACTATTTTCCAATATTATCCTTGTCTATCTCCTTGAGAACTTCATCTACACTGCACTCTACCTCTTATTCTCGCTAAATTTTTTGATAATTCCTACCACTTCCATCTCCATGGCCTCTTCTATTTTCTCCTTGGTGAGGCTTGGGGCCCTTTGATCTCTCGTGTCCACTTCTTTGTTCACTCCTTTTCCTTCAGCATGTACTTCCTCCTCGCCATTTTCTCTTTGCTTCTTTCTTCTTCTTGAATCATGTATATAATAAACAAGATGATTATGAACTTCTTCATCATCATCATCATCCTTCTCACCCCTATAGGCTTCCAAGCCCTCTATTTCCTAAGTCTACCCTCTCTGTCACCTTGTTTCTTCCTAACTCGGTGATTCCAGATAGGAGACTCTTCCTTCTCTTTCTCTTCAGATTGACTCCTTCCTTGGTGACTATTCTTGTGTTGGAGGCTCCTTTTTCTTTGTTTCCTCTTGTTATGAGTTCTTCTCCCTAATTGGGGAATTCTTCTTGCATGCATAAGTTCTTGGCTTAGCACTTGCTTTTGACATGCCCACAGATTGTGTTGTTTGCAAACTTGGTGCCTTCTTCTCCTATACTTCTCTCTCCCTTTTCTTTGGTGTAACCTTCTTCCTCCCTGTGGGGTCCTCAGGAATGGAGACATCATTCTCTAGGTAGGAATCCTTCTCAAAATTTTCCTAATGCTCAAGTATACTCTTATTACTGATCCTTTCGGCAAATGGCAAAGCATCAATGGCTTCATCATTTACACTTCATGGGAGACATAATTCTCCACATATGCGTGATTCTTCGGATATACAAGCTTTCGACGTAACTTGCGGTGGTCTTGGTCCACTTCACTTAGGTCAAACCTTAACCTTTTGGCCTCCTTGAAATGGTTGACCCCTGCTAGAAATATTGTGTGGTGAAAGAGAATAGAAATTTGCACCATGGACTCTAAGTCCTATCCGTCAGAGTGAATCTTCTAATAAATAAATGCTGATACACAACAAACTCAAAGCCTCTTCACCTACAAGCACGGGAAGTTTCTCAGGTATCCTCCACTCTATCTGGAATGCGTTGCGCATTCACTTGTACCATTTTTCCAGGTGTGCCTTGTGGGCGTCCGTCATGGTATCACAAGTATACTTCTCAAATATTTTGTGGGCAAGGGATATTCTTCTAGATACTCCCATACAAACTTCTTTGGCCCATCGGGCACTCTAATCTCTAAGAAGATGATGGTGAGGAGAACATTTCCGAACATTATCTTGTCCCCTCCTATGTGCTGCTAATGATTTCATCTATAATAAAGGTGGAAAAGTTGTAGATGGTTCCTTCTAAAATATTCCAGCATACATTCAACCATGCCTTGTTTACTTGTTTCCACCTTTCTTGACCATTTAACTTGGTAACCAAGTGCACGGCCATCCTCATTATAGGGTCGGGGATATCTGTGATATCAAAGTAGCACGAACCCTTCTTGTATTCATAGGCCTCCATAGTCTCCTTGATGGCCTCCTTATCATCCAAGTCATCATCTATGGAGTCCCCTTCACAAACCAGGCTAGTAAAATTTGATATGAGTGAGGGGTTATGCACATTTTGTGGCCTACAAAATAGAAGTGGTCTTCATGTATGTGTGACATCAACCACTGGTATAACTACTCAGGCTTGCCAAAATAGGGAAACTCATATAGTTGCAACAACCCGGCCTTACCCAACTTCACCTTCACCTCATCGTTGTAGATCGGCATTCCTTTTGGTGTCCTCGTATCAGTTGGATGAACCAGTTCCAATGTCATTTCCTTCTCTATGGTACTCATGCAATGGTTGTAGTCACTCATGGCCATCTTCCTGATGTGTGATACCCATTCTTTCCATAAAAATATTCCACCTAAATATTGCATCTTTGCATACCACTCCTCATTAAAACTAGTTGTGACAGTTTGTTTCCCTTTGCCCTTCTTCTTCGGTGAAATGGTCACCTTCTTTGGTACCATTTTTACTTGTTGGGTTACAATGTAAACTCTTCTTACTCATATTTCTTGCTCTTTTTTCTCTTGTGGCTCAAATCCATGGAATAATCCTTCTACTTTCATGCCCTAGCTGTAAAACCCTAACTTGGAAAATTCTTCCACAAGATAGCATGCTCCTCTAAAACTTTCTTCCCTATGCCCGTGTACTCCTTCCACCCTAGTTTATAGATCAACCCTAGTCATGTAATTAGATCTTTATTATTCTTTCTTCACACAATTATCTCTTTGTAGATGCCCTAGTTTGTAAGATCCATTCAATTTTGTAATCGCAAGGTAAGTAATAACGTGCCTGACTTCATACTTATAGCTTTTTCCCCCTTTCCAGCAATAAATGCTACACCACCTACCAATGTACTTAGCATTAAATGTAGCTTTTTCTGTAAATACAACCTTAAGCACCCTTACCCATGCACCTAATCCTACGCAAAAAACCTTTTACACCCTTATGGCGTCCAAAATCCTAACCGATCAAGACTCTTACGCGTGCATCCGTAGCGCCAAAGGCACTTCTTTTGTCCTTGACCTGATTTTTCCCTTACCTACCTCATGTTATTCTTGCACTTCTCATCCTTTGAACATGGTCTTTGTTAAGCTATCTTGACACAAAAATTTCTTTCCACCTTTTCCATGCGCTCTCCTCCTTACGTGCTTTTTATCTTTCAACTAGGCCATTTAACACAACTTCCACTGCTAACTAATTCTTCACTTTGCACTACTCCACCCCACACCAAAATGGATGTGTGGTCATCTACGCATACACAACCTTTTGAAAGAAAAATTGGTTACAGAGCACAAGGTGAAAAATAGAACAAAAAGAAAGGAACAAGCAACGAGAAAGGGAAACACAAGGAAAGGAAATGCATAAAGGGAAATCCTAATATACTAACAATACTACCTTATTTACAAACACAAGGAAGAATTTATCTATAGTATGGCTTCATCCTACTTCCATTAAAATGGCCATGTAACCTCATCCCATCCAGTACTTGCACGTAATGGCAAGTGCCTAAGTCAAGGATGTATAAGATGATGTAAGGGCCCAACCAATGGACTTTCAACTTCCCAGGATGGCGTAGAAACTTGGAATCATACAACAACACCATCTTCCTAACCTTAAACTACTTTTTCTTGATATGATAATCATGTCATTCCTTTTATCTGGCCTTTTCAGGTCTTCTCTAACTCCATCTAGCAAGTGATTTCCTCTCTTCTAACTACATAAACTTATCAATCATTTCCTCAAGCTTTTATTCATCATCCAATCCTCTTATGCACGGTATATAAAGTGATGGTAACATGAATTAAACTGGAAAAAATAGGCTCTGTGCCAAACACCAACTAAAATGGTGTGGCCTTATTCAATCTCTTGTAGGTTTTCCTGTATGCCCATAGAACTTATGATACCTTGTCTTCCAACATCACAAATTTATGTTAGAATGTGATTTAGTATCTTGTTAAATGCTTTAGCAGTTCCATTTTCTTGAGGGTGATAGGGGGTAGTATTTTGATGGGCCACCATAAACCTGTGCTAACATAATCCTCGACTGTTTCATTGGAAAATGCTTACCCCTATCACTAGTCAATCTCAAAGGACATCCATACATGCTGATTATGTTTTCCCATAAAAATCTAGTAGATGTTGTTGCAGTGCAATATCTTATAGGTGTTGCCTCTTCCCATCTCGTTAAGTAATGATATACCATGAACCATTCCTTCGTGTGGTAGGTGAAATTGGTCCTACAAATTCAATTGCCCATTTTTCAAATGGCTTCACGTTGGCTATTGGCATTAATGCCATCTCATCCCTCTTTCTAGGTTTTCCAATGCACTGACAATGGTTGCAAGTCTTGTAAAACTCAATACAATCCTAGTAGATGCTTTCCCACTAGAGCCCTATGAGTAGAATCTTTCACGTGGTTACATTTCCTGTATAGTACCCTCCTGTAATCCCACCATGCACTTCCTCCATAATCATTACACACTCATGTTCTAATACACATTGATGTAGAACCTCATCATAACCTAACTTGTTCAGATCTACACTTATCAACATGTAGGGCATGACATGTATTGCTAACTATTTTCTATCTAAAACCTTCATCCCATTTGATGCCACACCTATTTTAATAAACAACTGCAATATCCTCCAATTCGGATGGTGTGCCACAACCTAAATAGTTTGTCGGACATGGTATCCTCAATTCTCTACGTGTCCTCTCCTAAATCAATCCTTGATAAGTGATTAGGTCTTGAATTACTTTTTCCTAGTTTTACCATAGCTGAAAACTCAAATTCTTGAAATAAAGGGACCCAATGACATATGCACCCTTGCAAAATGGGCTTATTTTCCAAATACTTTAGTTCCATGTGATCTATGTAGAATATAAAAGGTGTTCTTTAGTAGATATTGTCGAACTTATGTAGTGCGTAGATCATTGGCATTGCCTCGTGCTTAGTAGTTGTGTAATTTTTTTGTTGGTGTCAACTTCCTACTTGTAAAACACAAGGGATGATCAACAATCCCCTCACTAGGTTGTGCTAGTACTTATCCAATGGTTGTTCCGAGGCATCAACATGCACATGGAAAGGATTATCCTAGGAAGGGAAACATAGTATGGGTGTAGTAACAAGCCTATCCTTTAAAGTGTCAAATGCCTTCTACTACACTTCTCCCTAGTGAAAGACACACTTGTGCTTAAGCAATTATTCCAAAGGTGTGGAAATATTGGAATATCCTTTGATGAACTTCCTTCAAACACCCCATATGTCCAAGAAATATATGCATTGCGCTCTAACTAGTAGGTTCTCCCAATCCCATAATAACAACTTTGGCGGGATCCACTAACAAGCCTTCCTTACATATAATATGTCCTAATAGGGTTCCAAATGGAGTAACAAAGACACATTTCTTAATGTTGAGGGATATCCTCAATTGCCGACATCTCTCAAACATCAGTCTCAAATTTTCACAATGGTCTTTCACTAGCCCATACACCATCCATTCATCTAGGTAGACTTGAAGAAACTTATGGATGAAGTCCTAAAATGCTTGTACCATGATGCGTGAGAACACAACAGGTGCATTATTCAATCCAAAAGGCATAACCATGTATGCAAAACTTCCCCACTCAGTGGAAAAAGTTGTCTTTCTCTAGTCTTATTTTGTAATCCTGACTTGGTGATGCCCTGAGAACCCATCCGTAAAAGAATAGACCTCACGCCCAGCTACTCCTAGAATTTCTTCAGTGAAGGGGATTGAAAAGGGTCAATGACACATACTACATTCAAGTCCCTATAATCAACACAGATCCTTATCCTCCCATCCTTCTTAATGCTTATAACCATTGGGCTTACCCATTCTAATTCTTCCATAGCCTCAATGATACCAGATGTTATCATCTTATCTATCTCCTCCTTCACTCTTACACATAAGTTTGGATTCATCCAATAGGGTCTCTTCTGAATCAGGTGTGCACCTTCCTTCAACTTGATCCTCATCTCCCCCAAGGAATGGTGAACACATTTGAGCTCATGGTACCCACGAGGAATGGATCCTCGAAACTCATGTAAGAGATCAATGATTTTGAAACCTCTTTCTCTAACCAATAATCCCTACCTGATAGCTTCCTTATGTTCTACCTCTCTGTCCTAATGATAACCTTATTTTTTTCAAGGTCTCATGGAGGTGAGCACTCACTCATTGGTGCTATCTATGTCTTCATGCATACCTTCAAAATGGTTAGCATCTAGACTTTCCATTTCTTCACCATCTACTACATAGACCATCTTTCCTTTTTCCTTTTCAATGCACATGTACTCAATCTTTATCTCTTCGATTCCTTTTCATCGAAACGTGTTTCCAAACTAGGTTCACCCAAAGTAAATCTAGTAACCTATATTCTACCATAGCACTATCTCTTATTGTAAGGTGTTTGACTACTTGCAATGCCTTATCCACTAATGGATTCGTACTTTGGTACTCAAAATCTTGAATGAGATCAGCCAACAACTCCTGCCAATTCCCTGTCTAATGGCATGTCTCTATGTGAATATACCATGTACACACACAACCTTGTAAGGTGGTATATAACTTATGCACCCATAACTAAGGTTGTAGACCTTATGTGTCTTCCATCTAGGCTCTCTCACATGCTTGGATATGAAATGAAGTGGGTTCCTTTCCATGGTATTCTTGTATGACGGTGGGTGCGTTACTTCTAGAGAACCTAATAGAGAATTTGACTCTCACCTCACGCCATTCTACGAGATTCTCATGATGTGTATCCCACCAATGCGTTGTAGTTTTGAACATGTTATAACTAAGCATACCTCTCCTTTCATCCTCATTTCTCCACTGAGCCTCCATCTCCCGTAAGAACTCATCGGGTTTTTCTCCTCTAGAGTAACTTGGAAGATTCTTCCCTCCCGGTGTTCTTGATTGTGCATTCCTTTCTTACCCTTGTTACATATCCTTTCAATTGTTTACCAATTAACTCATAAGTCCCATGTGCCTAATTTTCAAATCCTATGCTAGTTGTATCACTCATCGACTAAACATCTTCAAATTGGATAAATCCTTCTATAGGATGAATTATTTCGGGGTCTCGATAGAGCACACATAAATTCTATCCAGGACTTATTCTCCCAAGGGATCAAGTATAGGGTGTTGATTTCCCATCTATCAAAGGGATTATGACCCATTCTTTCTTATTCTCGAAATTGATATACCCCTTATTAAACCGTAGGTCGGAATTATTTTATAACACCAAGGGCACCCAAGTAGTGCATGGAAATTATCCACCTTGGCGAGCACCAAGACTTCAAAGTTTCCAGTGAACTTAGCCCTTGAATAGTGATAAGTTCATCCTTTAAGACACAAATTGGCATTTTTTAGTCTTCTTTTCCATATAAAGACATTCAAAGATGGATGTAATTTGGGCCTTACCATTTGATGCCAAACATCTAGTGTGAGAACATTGACCTCCACTCCTATATCAATGAGGATATTTCTCAAAAGCCACCCATCAATAATTACATTCAATGTGATCTCTTTATCATAGTCAAGGCTATGAGGAGGAAGGTTGGCATGTAGGACCTACCTTTCGTGCTCTCTCCTAGCATGTGGTACCTTCTCCTATAACCATTCTCCTAGCAAGGGAATGATATTCTCCTACCTTAACATTTTTCACACTTCCCTGACCTCATCCAAATCCTTCTACAGAGCCTCATCATTCTTCCTTTTTCTACAACTTGCTTGACTACTCCTTTAAACACTAGATCTCCCTTGTAAACTCTAGATCACATCCATAGTCTCTTGATACACTTATTTTTTATGAGAAGGGTCTCAGGTACTTCCCATGTACCACTTCTTCCCTAAAAACTAGTTTATGTCTTGGAATCTCCCTTGCGTGTGCACCCTATACTCGTGTTTTAACCAGGATAGGTTCGAGTTCGATTAATGTGCCAAACTTGGCATCCATTGAGAGTTATCTTTCCTTATGCTTACCATCCCAACACCTTTATCTTTTTAGTGTTGTTGGCTCATATGCTCAAACAACTCTGGGCGATCCTTGTACTTATGCTTCCTTCCACACCACAAGCATTGCAATAGATTAGAACACTCACGTTTATAGTGCTTTATCGATCCACAATTATAACAGGTTCTATGCAGGAACTCACTTCTTCCTCCACCACGATTACTTTGAACACAAAAACCCTCGTGAAAAGCTCTTCCACGCGCTCCTCCATCTATGTGCCCTTCATAGTTGTGATCACCATCCTTGTAACTACTTGTAGAGCTCATGTCTAGCGCACACCAAGATCAATGGCATCATGAATCTGGTCGATCATCCTGCAATCCTTGGTATCATGGGTCGTAGAGGTACAGATCTTGCAATAGCAAGACACATTCTTACGGATCACACGTTGTAGTAGAGGACACCTACTTGTATCATGATCCCTATTGTAGGTTTCATAGTTTGTTATTATGGGGCATACCACTTTTTGAGGTAAAATGTCCTTTATATGCCCTTCCACTTCACAATTTATGTACCAAAAACCACTACAAACCTCATGCACTGAGTTCATGGATAGCTTCTCTAACTACTTGGCCATTGTAGCAATTTGAGCCTCTAAGAAAGGGCTCACACACCGATATCAACACTCCCAATAGCCTCAATGCGCAGGGTAGCCTCCAAGGCCTCGCGTGGGTCTGTGAAAGTCTTGTGTGATAGTGCCCTTCTAAATGGTGTTATCAATCCCCCAACAAACCATTGAGCATGCTGAGAGGGGTGTATGTCATAGGATAGTTTTGATAAGAGAGTTTTGAACCATGCGTCATACTCTCACACACTCTCTACCATTCCTTGTTGGATCTCCTTCAGAGCATTGATGCTCTTTTTCTCGAACTCAAGGATATGGAACTCTGTTAGGAAGGCATTCTTCAATGCAATATAATCCATGACCATCTAATGGGGGTCATCTTTGGAGTACCAGCTATGTGTGCACCCTTGTAACATTGTTTCAAACTAAATTTCCTTTCCCTAAGGGACAATGATCCCCTTTGTGTGCCATAAAAATTCAAACTTATGCATATTCTCTTCAACATCCTTAATGCCTCTCTGTAGTCTAGTAGGTGTAAAGACATCTCAAAAAGTACTTTCGGGGGTGGGTGAGGTCCTTGTCCACGTGACCCACAACCTTGGTTTCCTCCTGTGTTTTCTCTGCCACCAATCCACTAGACCCACTAGGTCCTTTCCCTCTAGATCTACTAGGTCCACTAGGTATTTTGGCCCTTACACCACCAGATCCACCTCTTGTAGCTAGAAAATGGCCTGAAGTGGTTACACCTACTATTCCCAATGTCCCATTGAACTATGTGTTGATGGTTTGTGATATTTCACCACTATTATTTATGTGTATCATGCCATTCCTAGACACGATAACCAAAATTTGATTATTTTCACCTTGTCCAAAAATTCGTGTAAACATAGGAATGGTTTGTGTAGCCAAAGATGTCCCAAATGAGACATTATATCTCTTAGGCATAGATTAGTTATTCCCACTGATACCAACTGGGTTAGCAATACTTCTCCCTTGATCTGTAAAACCAAGCACCAGGGGTTGGTCACAATGTGGGTTTAGATGCACACCAATGGATCTCCTTTCTCCATGTGACAAACTCTCATCAGAAGTTGAAGGGGATTTCTCTCTGTGCTTGCCACAATGGGTAAGCATGGTCGTTAGGGTTCACGCCCTGCGTTAACCTCAACTCCTTCCCATAATTTTTACCTCCATAGATCCATGACACCTACAACATTCCATTTTCTATCCATCTCCCTTTCACAAGCTTCACTATACTTGAGTTGTCTCTCTTCCCTCTCCTTTTCAGCTGCAATTTCTGCCAACTTCCTCCACCCTAGATTCCTCACCCAATGCTCATATAATCTTAGCCAGCCATAGGAAATGCCTCTAAAATTAGGGTAATGATCAAGATATTCATAACCAAAGGGACAACACGTAAAAATGATCCTCTTATTTCACTTAGGAACTCAAACTTAGCAACATCACGGAAAAGAATGCGTAGAAATGGCGTATTCTAGAGTATAAGCTGGTCAAGCACTCCTTTCCACCAATGATAGACATCACGCATCTAAGTTAGATCCACATCCTACAACCTTTGGTAATCATCTTGGGTCCACACACACGATCTATAGAGAACGAGCTCAATCTGGATGCATATGATGAAATCCATTCAAATAGTTCCACTGGAAAGTAGTAGAAAAAGGTTTCATACAGCTCATGGTACAGGTGCTTTTCTACCCATCTGTGTGTATCAAACTTAGGTCCACTATTAAATCTTTGAGAAAACTCATCCTCCACTCTCCTAAACCATGCTTCAACACTCTCTAAGGTTAGGCACTCATTCATAACACATCAAGGGAACCAAGATGTAGATTTATCCATTTCTCACAACAACTTCAACCAGAGGTCTCAAATATGGAACTAAGATGTATTCATTTTTAAGCCCTTATAATAACATTCTAATCCCATGCATGTTGGCCTATCACCCAACGGGCTTAGGGCACTCACCGAGGCATGTGTGGGCATCAAGCCACTCCTTTATGTGAATCTTGTGAGAATACATTTATCAATGACATAAACTTAGATGAGAAAAGGTAAAGAACCATGCGTTCATTCTAAGAGTTTAAGATGAGGTATTATATTAATATACCCATTAATATAGCTAGAGAAACATTATATGAATAAAAAATTTGATCCATACCAAAAGGAAATATACTTGGATTCACACCTATGAAAAATATACTTAGAACAAAATCTTATATTCATATTAGTCAAATTTTAGTAACCATGTTACATTTACTAAGCCATGATAGGCCAATGTAACAATGCGATCAAAATTATGCATCGAAATCCTAACTATGCTCCCATATTACATAAATATTTTCACACACCCATCCTTATAAACAAGATATTATCCCTACAGTCCTCTAAATGAGAACCTCAACTCTCTGGAACCTTCTTATCATTCATGCAGAGCTTCACCTTTCATTCTCTCTATATTTGTTGTCCCTTCTTCTACCCGACCATCTCGATATATAGTTATATTGCCCATCGTCATGCCTTTCTAAAGTAACAAATTGTTATTCAAGTGTCAAGGTGGTCCTCTAATGGAGCATGCTTCTTCTCATTCGAGCTCTCCACTCTCTGCAATGATTTCTTTTTGGATCCTTCCATCATATGGAATATTCCTTTCTTAACCACCAAGTTGCTAGGTTGGCACCTTATCCACTCCGCATGCGTATTTGGGTCATGCTTTTCTCGTGTGCTTCATGGAATGCCAAATATGGATAAGTCTTGAAACCCTTTGATTTTTCGGGAGTGTGCGCCGTGGGTTTTACTAAAAGCTTATAAAACCCCTATCCTACATGCCTTTACCCGCGTGCCCTTCTTCAAATTGGTCTCACATGCCCACACATTGTTTGGTCCTTAACCAATATTCTAAGGCCCAATAGTGACCAAGAGAGATAACAAACAACACTTGTGTGACACTAGAAAAAAATAGGTTTTGAGCCCCTCTGTAGTCATAATTGCCCAACAGATGTCTCTAGCACCCAAGCATCCCTAACCCAGTCTAAGTTCCTAGCCTAAGAATATATGACGGTTCTAGATTTTATTGAGAAAAGTTGTGATATTCTACCCTTTTTACTCATCAATTTCTCTATTTCGCATAGTCTCAAAGATCAGTGTAAATCAGCTAAGTCTTTTACTCTCTCTCTCTCTTACACTTAGGATTTCAAATTTACTAGATTACTTATTTGTGTCAAAATATTTACCTAGTATTTATTTATCCTATGTTACTCTGTAATTAGGGTTTTAAAAATTCCATATTTGTTAAATCATGTGCACTTTTGCAATGGAATCCTAGGGCACAATTCTCTCACACATGCACAAGAACTACATGGAGTCTGAAATGTAGTGCAACACTCAGTTGTAATCTCACTCGGTTGGGTGACTACATGGGTGATTTATACGCCTCATTTTACATATTTTATTTTTTGAATTTGATGTAGTAAACATAAAATCATGCACTTGGGTACATTTATAGGTCCTAATCACATACTACTATTCATATGATTCCTAAGTGAGAAAACTAGCAATTGTGACTAGTTTTAGCATTTTTTTGTGTTTCTTATTTTCTATTTGACCTTCTACACCCTTTTTGGCCCGAAAATCTATCGGTTAGGAAGGTCGTGGGGAAACAAGCCAACAGTGTGCAGGGTAGAGCCCCTCTTCAAGACAATGAAGCAAAACTAGTTTATTGTTAATCTATCAAGCAGGAATCTATGCAAATCTACACTATTCTAACTTCAGGGGGGTTTGGGATCTCATCCCAGTAGAGGTAGCTCCAACTATGAATAGAAAGGTGGGAAGGAAGGAATAGAGGAGGATAGATATGAAGGAAGAAAATAAATGAATTCCAATATGGAAAGGTCAGAAGGTTTATACTTTGGGATGGTAGTAAACAGAGCCAAACTTACTTGCATAAACAATTAAAGCAATATTGATGAACATATGACAATAGTAGGAATGAATCTAATAGAATAAAAAACATAGATCTAACTTAAGAAATATCTGATGCAAATAACACGCATATTAAGCACAAAGTCTGAATATGTGTATTAATATTTCTTCTGTTGCAAGAAAACACAAAGTCTTTCTTTCCTCACTTCTCTTTTCATACAAAAATATTCACCACGGAATACAACAATTATTTTATTATTTATAGAAGGAGAGGAGGAAAGAAGACAAAAACAAACCCACAACAAAAGATCTTACAAGATATTTACAAAAGATCTAGAAAATATCTAAAAAGTCAACAGTTGACTTGGGCAAGTTTTGGATGACAACATCCCATGGTGCAACATGGATGAGGTCATCGTGTATGCCAACAAAACCTTTTAAATATTTTACAAAAATGATCAACTCATCCCAGAAAGAAGAAACTACTCTTCATCATCTCTTTGTTCAAACTTGGTATCCTGCTTTTGATCAGGAGATTCAAGGTGACACTGCTCTCGGTATTCAGCAAACTTGCTGATCATTGCTTGATGTTGATCATGGTTAGGACCATTAAAATGGTCGTGAATGACTTCACAGGTTTCTTTCTCATCCTTGAGTTTGTCAAGTAACTCGGTGAAATTCTCACAAGCATCGATCAAAAAGCCAATAAAATCACGGCAGGCCAAGAGGTTATTGATTGATTCTCGATCAAAAGTGACCTCTAGCACCAAACCTTGAGTGACGATAGTCTTGAAATGCTGGAATGTGTCATCTACTTCCCTCAAGTTATCCGATTCACTGAGCATCCCTAGAGCCATTTTGTAATTGTATCCTCCATGTTGTGTTGTGCTTCCAGGGCTTTGTCCTTGGTTTTTTCAATTCTCTCTAGGATATATTCTACCTAATCAACCCGGTAATCTAATGTAGTGAGAGCCTTCTTATGTGCACATGGGTGATTGATAACATGACATTTAATAGGTCATCAGTTGAGTAGTTAACCATTTCTCATAGCATTTCCAGCTGCAACCTGGCATTATCCAACTCTTCTGATATAGAACCTGCTACTGCTTGTAGCTCCTTATTTGCTTGGATTATATCCTGATAAAGAAATGTGAATTTCCCAAGCACTTCCTTACCATCCTTGAGGATCCGTTCAATCCAGGATGATATTGTCATGCCTTGTTCACCAATCTTAACATATTCATTTATTTTCTCTTGACTAGGAACTTGAATGGGTTCGGCGGCAGTCACTAGAGGAGCATTTCCCATTTTCTGCAATGCTTGTAGGAGATGTTTGTTTTGTTCTTTAAGTAGCCTTTTATCCTCTTTTTCCTCTTGGATATTCTTGTAGAGAGCATCTACAGTCAGACAAGGCTTCCCCTTGCAGGATTTTAGATGAGGTCCCCATTGTGACTTGAGTCACCGT
This sequence comes from Taxus wallichiana var. yunnanensis, assembly GCA_018340775.1. Classification (NCBI taxonomy): domain Eukaryota; kingdom Viridiplantae; phylum Streptophyta; class Pinopsida; order Cupressales; family Taxaceae; genus Taxus; species Taxus wallichiana. Next base: position 373,955,127 of record CM031235.1, read on the forward strand.
GAATTCTATGGGAGACAGATCTTATTTTCTCTTGGTGGGATCCGAAAAAGCTATCTCCATGACTCTTTCTCTTGAAGTTCCTTTAGAAAAGTGAGTTATCACTTTCTACTTCTTGGTTCCCTTCTTCAGAATGATGGAGAAATCCATGGTTGCAATGGGAACTTTCCTCTTATTTTGGCTCAGATGATCAGAAATCCAACCAGGACTTATGGGAGTGGGAGCAGAGGAAGAAGAAGAAATGAGAGTGAGAGGGGGAGCAACTGAAGAGGCCTCAGGGAAGTTTGTTGAAACATTTTGTGGTGGCATTGATAGGGAGTCCAATGCACCAATGCTTATGGGGCCTAGAGTTACTAACGAAGAAGAGAAGGACGTGGAAATGGAAGGGATCTTCATTAGGATTGAGGAAATATTGGGTGACATATCCACAAGAGAGGAGAATATGGAAGAGGTGGGAGATGGAAGGGAGGAAGGGAGAGGAGAAGACACATCCATAGGAATAGAAGCTTGAATGATAGGAGGAGGAGAAGGAATGGAAGAAGGAACATTGGGTACCTCAAGAATCACAAGTCATGATAACATCCTAGGTGGATGTATCCGTCAAAACATTTGTTATTCCCTCATCATCTGGAGATACCAGGTCAACTACTTGCTTCTCAGAAGTAGGAGGAAGATTTTCAGGAGTTTCCTCTTGTCTGCTTGGTTCTCCCACCTTGTCCTTTCCTTTTCCTTTCGGCACATGGACTGGCCTTGGAGGTGCACTACCTGAAGGAGAAGTTGTGAAGTCAACTCGAGGTATGTAAGGCCATTCTGATTGCACCAATGTTTGGTGCGTTGTAATATGGGTTTGACCCTTTCTTGAATGGTCTTTGGTGCTTTAGCTCTGTCGATATTCTCGAATGGCTAGTTGTCCCCATCTATGTCAATGTAAACTTGATCAATTTCTTGATCAGTCTCTTTGAATTTCTTTGGGACAATGACAACGCCATAGTGGATGATTTCCTCCAGAGCCAGCCGGGAGTGATCCTTCCACCTAATGTCTATCTCATGGGTTAGGTCTATCCAAATGTCCTTGATCTCGGGAACATGGATGGGATCAATTTTTTCCTTTGGGAGACAACTCCAGCAGTCAAAGGTTGGCCTTGCTGGGAAGTTGTGCTTTAAATTCAGTAGCTCTAACTCAGCGTACATCTCCCGTGCTTTAGCATTTGTAGGGCAGGTGTATCGCCAACTATAAGGGGGAATGGAGTTCCTCCTTTCTTTCTCTTCATACACTTTTCATGATAAGTGATTAACTACCTTGACAATTCCAGGAGGACCAGCTTCGGCCCTGTAAACCTTGGTAGTTTTTGGCTCTCCCTCAAAATTCACAGCTCTGAGGTATGTGAATGTGGGGAATTGTGTGAACAATGCTCCCCATTTCTTTGTAGCAGTAATTACACTCGAGGCTGGTTCAATTGTGCCTCATGTTTGGCCTTAGCAAATAAATTACCTCATAGAAGAAGGCATCATTTATTTTGGAGAATTGGGAGATGTTGGCTTCGAGCCTTAGCTCTGGGTAGAACTCGTATATCTTGACTTGGGGCCATACCCCATTTCGAGTTAACCCTGTGAAATCCCTTTCTATAGCAACGACATATACAACGTAGGAGTTCATGTAGAAATTCCCATTGTTAAAACTTTTGAAGTTCTTTGAAAGATGGTGTCACTTATGATTTCACCCCAGCCGAAGTGTTGATCAGGTGCATTTTTGCTCATGTTCTCTAGGTATCTCAACATCCACTTATGGAAATAATGGGCATCAGGAAGCCCAAATACTCTATTCAAGAATGTGATTGTATCACTCAACTCTTCATTAAAATCACTACGGTGGATGGTTTGTGGCCATCTGGTCAATGACTTCTTGTTCTTTAAATAGAGTTCATTCATCATCTGCATGCATTGATCTTCATTATCATCATCATCTCGCATGTAGTCTTCAATACTTATTTCCTCAAAGTGACGAGCTATGAGGTTTATGATTGTCTCGTGTTTTTTATTTTCGACACATCTAGTGTCCTTGTTATAACATCGAGCAATCAACATGATGAACTCATTATTCACGGCACTCACCGAGAAGCCCAGCTGCAAAGTGCAATCCACTACCAATTAATTTATCCATCCATGGGCCATTGTTCACCTTGGTGGTCCTTACCTAGAAATCATCCATGTCAATATGACCCAGCTCAGAGTCTCTGATGTCAAATTCGCACTCTACATATGAGTCTGGCATTCTGAATTTCTGGTACTTATACTTCATTTCTTTCTCTGACTGCTTAGCTTTAGCTTTTACTGCAGTCCTAGCTGGTCTTTTTCTTGATGAAGACATAGGCGAGCTCAAGGATGGATGTTTTTGTTCTACAAGAAGTATCAAGAAGGTCCAACACAGAAGAGCCATGTCAACTGTCATGTTATTCATGATGAAATTTTGAATAAATGTAATGCCTTAGAATGCGTAATAGTTAGGTTTAACTTGTAGAAGGGAGAATGAGCAATTTTAAGCCTTAGGGCACATGGTGTGAGTTTCTGATAGGCTTTAGGAGCTTGTTATGCTTTGGCACATTTGGGAAAGTGTCAACATGGGTGCAGTGGCTCCAAGTGTCGACATGGGAAAAGTTGTGCTAAGGATAAAGCGGGCGCTAATCAGAGCATACAACATGTTATGTTGATGTTGTGGAAGTTGTGCTTACACCTCACAAAATATGCTAAGTGTTCTTTTGGTTGGGTGCAAAAAAATTTCATGTTACATAAGTAAAAGTGTGCCAAAGCGCAACTTTGGAAGGTGTAACACGGAAAAAAAGTGTGCCAAAGACTAACAGTTTGACGATTTTGGCAATTTTCTTGATTTCCACTACTTCTCTCTCTTTTTTTTGGATTCATTAGATGGCAAGGAAGAGAAGTGGCAAGGCAACAAGTAGGGAGAGATGGTTTTTTTTGGTTTACTTCAGTGGTAGGGGCCTTCTAGATTTACAGATCTGGAAGGAGAGGAAAAGAGGGTTTCAGTTGGGTTGGGAATATATTAGGTTCTTGGATTTTAACCATTTAACACACACCCTAACAATTAACACAACGAAACAGAAACAACAAATAGGAGAGGAGCCACTTACCTGGATTTATAAAATATGAAGAAAACCGCGGGGTCCATAAGCTCAAAAACGACACGTGAGGGTCGTGAGGGGATGGTCGAGACATGCAGAGAAAATACTTTTCACAATTTTCAATTCATGAAAATGACATCTGTCAAGCTCATATTTATAAAAAAATGGCATTTATGACCTCACCAACCTCCTTTGGCATGATTTCTGGAGTGTCGACATGAGGAAAGTTGCGCTTATAAAAGATGCTTAGCGCAAGTTTTAGGAGGTTAACACAATGATCTCAACGCCAAAGGATTAAAAGGGGGTGCATATTTTTGTATGTCGACACTCCCAAAATTGCGCCCAGTGTAAAAAGCGCTAGCTTGATTTATCATTTCGACACGAAAATTTCTACGCCGAAGGATAAGCTAAAAGTGGCTAAGTCTTGAAACAACTTGATTTTTTGAAAGGAAGTTTTGGGCTTCTTCAAACGTGGTCAAACTTCCTGGGGACCAAAACATAATTTTTGGTGTAGTTACCTACAAATTGCCCTTGTCAATTTTACAGGATAACAACTGGCTCTTTCTGGGGACTATCTTTGAGTGAAACTTAAGGGTAGAGAATCCCAAATTTTTCATGTGCCTATCCATTGGGTTACAGAGAGTCAAAAACAAGGGTGACCAGGGGGTGAACAAAAGGAAAAAAAGGAAAAGAAAGAAAACACACAATGAACAAGAAAACTATACAAAGAAGAGAGCAAGCTCTACTTCCTGAAGATCTTCAGTGTTACCCACTATAGGGAAGCGAGAGCTCGGTTCTGTCTAGATATGAGAGATAGAAACTATTCCCTCCATTGAGCTGCTTGATCTTGTATGGCCCTCTCCAAAGAGAGTCAAACTTCCCATGCATCCCTTTTGGTTCTCTTCATTTGTCCCACAGAAGAACAAGATCTCCTACTTGGAAATCTCTTTGCTTAGCTTTCTTGTCGAACAACCTCTTAACTTGATTATGATGTTTAGTGATATTTTCGACCACTTTTTCACTCACTTTTCTTCAAGTTCCGTAGGTACATAATCCTCTTTTCAAGAGAATTCTGAAAAGTTTCATCTTCAATTGCTCGAGCCAAGCGCAGAGCAGGAAGTTCCACGGAGATAGGGATTTCAGCATCAATCCCATATAACACCTGGAAAGGTGACATGCCGAGAGACCTCTTTGGAGTGATATGATCTACCCACAAAGCATCGTATAATGATTTGTGCCAGGACCACTAGTTTTCATCAACTAGATTCCATATGATAGTTACCAGGTTCTTGTTGTTGGATTCTACCTGATCATTTCCCGAGGATAATAATCAGAAGCATGAGCCAAGGTTATTCCGTATCAATAACAAAACCAATAACTTCCCATGAAGAGAAGTTGGAAGCATTTTCAGCAATGATTTTGTGTGGAATGTCAAATCTCACAATAATATTCTCCTTGATGAAGTTGCAAACAACTTCAGAAGTGGCATGCTTGACAGGTATGGCCTCCACCCATTTCATGAAGTAATGTTGTTGTTAGGACGTAACTATGCCCAACACTTGATTAAGGATTGAGTGCTCTAATGAAATCAATTCCCCATTTCTAAATGGTTCATCAATGATGACGAGCCTGAGGGAAAATGCAACCAGCTTTGGTTTTCCAACAAACTATTGGTAAAGTTCACATTTTGCTACCTAGGTGGCTACATCCTGAAATAGTATTGGCCAGTAGTACCTGGCCCAAATGATTTTATGTGTTGTCATGGATGAGGAGAAGTGACCACCACAGGCTGAGTCGTGAAAACTTTCTAACAATTTCACCTACTGCTACTTGTCAACACATTGTATAAAAACACCATCAATTCGCGCTTTGACACAATCTATCATCCCATATGACATATCATGCAGCTCGAGCTTCACCGTTCACTTTTCCTTTGTGGTTAGGTGAATTGGGAACTTTCATACATAAGAAATAATGCGATGTCAGAATACCATTCGTCATTGGTGGCGATGAATAGAACCATGGGAAAAGAATCTACTTTCTCTAGTTCATTTTGTTCTCCATCAATGTGATCAGCTTTCTCTTCAGGTACCTCTGAGTCTTTATTTTTAGCCATCAGCCGACATCAGGCCCTTACCTCTTACCAACTTGGTTGGTTTGATGTCTAGATCATATTCTTGGACCTTTACGATCCAATTCCCTCGTAAGCTCCCTAACTCCTATTGAGTCAAGATAGACTTAATGCCGTGTCAGGAACCAGCACTATTGTATAAGAATTCATAATATAGTAGTGGAAGTTCTTGACTGCTTTTACCATGGAAAAGGCATGCTTTTCCAATTATGACATCTTCAGTTCATGAGGCTTAAGAGGAGAGCTCATGAAAGCAATCAGGATTCAATATCTTTGGAGTTCTTTTAAATCCAGATAGCTGATACAAAGATGCGTAGAGGCATAGTTATACATGATGAAGTCTTTCTTTGAAGTCAGGACACACTAGAACAGGAGCATAGGTGATGGAGGTTTTTACATCTTTGAATGATTTCTTTCCTTCCTCACTCCATCAGAATGTTTGGGACCCTTTCATCACATTAGATATATGATGAGTCTTCTCAGCAAAATCAAGAACGAAACATCTAAGAAAATTTACCTTTCCGAAGAAAGAGTGAATGCCAGTCTCGATTGTAGGCAAAGTAAGGCTCTGAATAGCCTTGACTCTTTCAAAATCTATCTTAGTTCCTATTTTCTGATGACATGTCCCAGCAGCTTTCCTTTAGTGACCCCAAAAACTGACTTCTTGGGATTTCATGAGATTCCGTGCTCTCGACATCTGATGAAGACTTATTCCAAATGGTCGCAGTGATCACTTCATTTTTTAGAGAACACGGTCAGGTCATCTAGGTAAACCATGATGAATTTTCCCATCATACCTTTAAATGAAAATTCCATTGCTCGTTGGAAGGTGGCATGTATGTTGATCAAATTGAAAAACATTTTGTTGTAGGTGAAGGTACCCCAAGGAGTGGTGAATGCTTTGTCTTGAACTGATTTTCGTAATAACTTCAATTTGATTGTAACCTGAAAAAGCATCAAGCATAGACAATATTTCTAAACCGGTTACTTCCTCTAGCACTTGATCCATTATCGACAGTGGATAGTTATCTTTTAAGGATAACTGGTTCAGGTTGAAAAAGTCTATGCATATGTGTATCTCACCATTCTTCTTCTATACAGGCACAATATTTGTAACCCAGGTACTATGATGAATTGGAAAAATAATTCTTACGTCCAACATTTTCTAAATTTCAGCTTGGATGGTACCTAAGATCTTGGGGTTATAATGCCTTTGCTTTTGATGGAAAGGCTTGACATCGCCCCCGAGCGAGAATGTCGTGCCAAATTTCCTTTGGCTTGAAAGACTTGAGATCATCATAAGACCACGAAAACACATCCATGTACTTTTTCAAGCAACTTAACGATTTTTCACTTTTCCTCGGGCATACAAAACTTCCCGATATTCACGGAATGAGGATGTTCCATAGTACCCAGATTGACGGATTCATTTTGAGAGAAGAGCAAGGATCATCCTATCACTTTTTCTTAACAAAATGGTCATGATTATCAAATAATCATTCTAAGGAAACCAAACCTTTGGAATCTTATTTCCTTTGAGCTATATCACCGTATCCTTTTTAGATTCATGTGCTTGACCGGTGAGAGACTCACGACATGTAGAATTTGATCCATCGAAATGGAGTTCTTTGAAATTGTCAGCTTTCTCCAAAAAGTGATAAGTTAGTTTTCATCATTGAACACTTGCTAGTGTTGTGAATTATCTAGCACACTTGGGTGAAAAACCACTTCAATGGTATATGTATTCATTTTTAACCCTGGGTGAGGGAGCATGAGAGAGGTTGAGATGCCAATGAATCAGCCATGTTATTCTGATCTCGTGGAACTGCTTTGATCGAGAAAGCATCAAATTCTTCGATGTTATCCCATACGGCATTGCGGTAGTGTCTAAGCCGGTCATTTTTTACTTGATATATCCCTTTTACCTGATTGACAATTAGCTCAGCATCACCCTGCACTCTCATATTCTTGATTCCCTTCTCTTTTTGCAACTTGCATGCCAAGTAATAAGGATTCATACTCGGAGTATTATTCGTATTGAAGAACTATAACTTGAAAGAAAAAGGGAAAGTCTCCTCTTCATGAGATATTAGAACAGCCCCAGCACCACTTCCACTTGTTGCACAACTGCCATCAAACTGCAATGTCCATACTTTGTTGAGATCCTTCTTTTGGATGAAAACATCCATTCTATCTAAGTTGGTGGACAAGAAATAGTTTCCCATCCCTGATGATTCAAAAATAATTTGAGCCTTAGGGTCATCAGAGTTGGTGACTAGATATTTCTTTTGTGACTCTAGTTCTAATGTCTGCATCACCCCTTTGACAAGAATCTTGGCTTTGGACCAATCCATATGAATTTCCCCACCAACTTCTTTACAAAATATCCTCCCTAGCAATATCCTATATGCTTCTAGAATATCAGCTACGAGAATAGTCATTTTTACCCTTTTCTTAGGAAATGCCACAAATGTAAACTGCGCATCCTTGATCTGACCAATCAATGGTACCTGTTTGGTTTCCATGGAGTAGCATCTGCCAAAAGGTTTAGTAAGTGTGAGGCCCAAAGCATGGGTGACATTTGTTGGCATTACATTGTCAGAAGCTCTAGAATCAATTATACAGTTACTTAGTTTATGACCATTGATCAGGAGAGATAGGTAAAAAGGTTCAATTTTTCCGACCCGAGAAGTCGAGGTAACGTTTATGCAAGATGTAGGAGGAATGGGAAGAATTCATTTTGGGGAAATAGTAGGAGGGACAGTAGCCTGGCTTTGGATATACTTAGTTAATATTATAAATTGCTCTGGGTAAGGTACTCAAACTTGGACATCCGGATCTTGGTCTTTTTGGTGTGATCAACTATATCGAATGTAACCAAGGGTCACGCTAATGAAGGAATGAGTCCTTCATTTTGCATTTATAGAGGAGATTCTTGGTCTTTATGGGATTGGAGGAAGGCTGATTTGGAGGAGAAACAAGAGGAAAATATTTCTTTACAAAAGGTTTAACAGGAGGTTGAGTAGGAAGGGGATCACCTCTTTTAGCGATCGTTGGAGGCGGAGTTACTACAGCCTTTTCCTTTTATTTTTCAGCAACAAACTCTGCTTCTTTTCCTTGCACGTGAGTGAAAACTGCATACAATTTTCCACTCGTATACCCCTGGGTACCCTCTTCTTCATCAGATTCCTCTTCTTTGAATTCTATATACCCAATAGTAGAGTTTTGAGTCAGTTCACCGACATCTTGATCATCTTCACCTTGTGATGAAGGCTCTTCGTAATTTGGTTCATCTTCTTCGATTTAAACCAAAGCATTAAACAGAGGGGCTTCAATTACTAACCTTAGAGAAGCAATAGACAAACGTTGCCTTTGGGTAGCATTGTTGGGACTGAAGTTCCTCTGTGGGATATCTCGGTGACGGAGTGGTAGACGATGTTTGAGTTAATTGCTTCTTTAATGAGAATAATTCATTCACCATCTTCTAGAATGTTGGATCTGATGAGGTAGCCTGAGAAGAAGTTGAAGCCTTTGATTTTGACGGCTCCCATCTTAACTCACCGGATATAAGGAGGTTGTCTTCTATCCAAATGGCCATAGCTTGAGCAAGAGCCAAGGTGGGTATCTATTCCTGTAAAAGTAAGAAACTTACTTTCAAACTCATTGTGTTCAAGAAGAAACACTTTTGATTCTCTAATGTTGGCATCATGGCAAGCGGTACATGGTTGATCAAATGAATTGAATCGGGTGATAAAATTGTGCATGGTTTCATTGGTCTCCTTCTTCATGTGAGTGATTTGTGACAATAACGTAAATGCATCTTCTAAAGGTTTGTATCTGTCTTCAAATGTAGTCTACAATGTGGCCCAATTGGTGATGGATCTAGCTGGTAAGTGTTGGAACCATTCTGCTACAGGCCCTTGCAAGGTCTCCAGAAAGAGACATACCGATATGTCCTCATGAGTCACATCTAAAATGCTACATGACATAATAAATGCAACTATATGCGTGTCGTGCTTTGATTTCTGCTCCCATCAAATCGCGAGAAATTTTTGTGATTTCCATGAGGGAGGGGGTTGACTGGATGTGGCAGTGCTAGAGGACCCATGGCATTTCCCCATGGTACAGGTAGATTTTCTGCCATTTGAAAAGTAGGAAAAAGAACGCAAGCAGGGAGTGTGGTTCCACTTAGCAAAAGAGCACTGCAAGTTGATGTTGAGGCACCCTATGAAATTCGGCTCTTTCGTGGAGGTGAGGCACTTCTTGTTGATCGATCTACTGAGCTCAGTGATGCGAATCGTGCTAGAGTGATACTAAAATTATGCCTTCGAAGTAGATCAAAATTGGATCAACTTCCCCATGAGCTCTTCTGCTATGAGTAAATGGTTCACTGCCGTGTACCCATTTAGATCTGCAACAATTAGGAGTAGATTTACAACAATATTTTTGTTTATACTTGCTGATTTTCTGATTTTTCTGGCAAAAATCAGCAGCATGTACTTTTTTCAATATTTAATTTTACCCTTTTTAATAACAACCGATTGCAGTTTTCTGAAAAATATTAATAAGGATAAAAGTGGGTCAATTTAGTAGGCTGATTTTCGGATCTTTGACCTGAATTTTGCAAGGTTTTGAAAATATCATGAAATGTCAAAATCTCATATCTACTGAAATATACAAGTTTTTGTAAAAACTCAGTGAACTAAAAGTTTCTATCTGGTCTAGATCTATGGATTTTCATAAGGAAATTTTCAGTTTTGATCACTTATGCAAAAAAATTATTTTAAAAAAGGTTTAAAATTTGCAATCTGGTAGTGATTTTTTTACAGTTTTTTAGTTATTTCCTTAGTTCGATCCCAAGTAGAGTCGCAAAAGCTGTTGTTCTGAAAATCATCGATTAGGTAGGTCATGGGAAACAAGCCAACAGTGTGTAGGGAAGAGCCCCTCTTCGAGGCAGTGAAGAAAAATTGGTTTATTGTTAATCTATCAAGCGAGAACGTGCAAATCTACACTATTCTAACTTGGGGGTTTGGGATCTCATCCCAGTAGAGGTAGTTCCAACTACGAATAGAAAGGTGGGAAGGAAGGAATGGAGGAGGATAGATCTAAAGGAAGAAAAGAAAAGAATTTCAAGACAGAAGGTCGGAAGGTTTATGCTTTGGGATGGTAAGTGAGCCAAACTTACTTGCATAAACAATTAAAGAAATATTGATGAACATATGACAATAGTAGGAATGAATCTAATAGAATAAAAACATAGATCTTTCTTAAGTTAGATCTATGTTTTTATTCTGTTAGATTCATTCCTACTATTGTCATATGTTCATCAAGATATTAATTAATTGTTTATGCAAGTAAGTTTGGCTCGTTTACTACCAAACCAAAGCATAAACCTTCCGACCTTTTGTCTTGAAATTCTTTTCTTTTCTTCCTTTAGATCTATCCTCCTTCGCTCCTTCCTTCCCACCTTTCTATTTATAGTTGGAGTTATCTCTCTTGGGATGAAATCCCAAACCCCCTAAAGTTAGAATAGTGTAGATTTACATAGATTCTTGATAGATTAGCAATAAACCAATTTTTTTCACTTTCTCGAAGAGGGCTCTACCCCGCACTTTGTTGGCTTGTTTCCCCGACTTGCCTAACCGGCATGATTTTGACCAACAACCCCTAGCCCCAATCGGTACTTCATTTCTTTATCTTTCATGACTCCAGACACCGGCCGCTAGAGAAAGGATGTTAGAGCCCATGTGCCCTTTTCCTTCTAGGTGTCGCTGACCTCTTTTTGGGTGCATCTTATATTTTTATGGGTCGAGACTTCTAGTTATAAATTTTAAAATTAAACCAAGGGAATCATATAAATACAAATCTATGTGACTGTAATAAATGTTTGAACACTAAACATATATTATCATCACCTAAGGTTACATCCAAAGGCATTCTAAGAGCATCAAAGTCATGTATATATCAGTCACTCAAGGGACAAGGGATGACATTTTTACATACACGTATAGGGGGAAGTTTATTTTTCCATCTACACATCTAGTTATCAACTCGCTATCACATACACTTGTGCAAGGGATTCCAAGGGAAAAATTCTATCACACATGCAAGAGAACTACATGGAGTCTAAAATGTAGTGCATTGTTTGGTTGTAAGCTCACTCTGTTAGGTGACCATCGGGTTCATTCCAGCTCCTATTTTTGCATCTTTTCTTCTTAGGATTCGATGTATTTTGAGGGTTTTGTAGGTCATATTATCTTTATAGGTTACAGGTGAATTTGGTGGTCATCCAACAATATACAAGAGACCAAATCGAAGGTTAGTGACACTTGTGTGATACAACAAAAACTAATTTTTGAGATCATGTGCACCACATGCACCTAGTAGAGGTCCTTAGCACTTAGGCACCCTAGTCCCGATCTAGGCACCCTAGTCCCGACATATCTAATAGTTATAGAATTTTATAGAGGTAATTGTGATAGTCTTCTCTTCACGATAATCAATTGTGTCACCCGGATCATCTTCGAGGGAAGTAAAAATTATCTAAGGCTTTCATTCTTCCTCTTGCACTCGTGGTTTCATTCTTATCTAGCTTAATTTTTGTGTCATTTATATTCCAATAGTGGTTTAGCATTTATTTATCATACGTTACTCTACAATTAGGGTTTTATAATTTCTATATTTGTTAAATCAGATCACTTGAAAGAGTGGTCACGAAGCACTACAAACGCTGGACGGAAGCTCCAACATAAAATACTAGAGACAGATCTAATGTGATCTCAACATCAACCCCTAAGAGTTTGCACGTGTCCTTGCATATTGATGTTGAAGATGCTTTAACAATGAATGACAAGGTGAGCACACTTGAGGTATGCACATTTTTCATGTGTATTGCACTAGCATATCTCATGAGGGGATATGTCATGAAGATGAAATCTACGAGATGTATAAGGTAAACATGGTAATTATTGAGAAATTATAAAGTGGGGATGGATTTATAAAGAGGAAGGACCTAGAAACCATAGGATATGGGGTGATCAAAAATTGTGTCAATCATCACACCATAACATATCTATCAATTCTTAACACAGTAGTAAGATGAAGGAAACTTTCTAAGGGAAATTTGTCACAATGAATCTCCAAGGAAGACAAACAACCCAAAAATCCCTAGTAGTTCAGCTTAGGATACCCAATCTTGAAACACTATGTGTGAATTATGCTAAATGTTCAAGAAACAAGGGACCCCAAGATACATAAACATATCACCCATTGTGGTTTATTAGCAAGGAATTTTATAGGTTGTAAAGATGATGCCCCAAAGTACCCAGGAAGGATGTTATTATCTTCACCATCCAAACCAGTTAACCATCAACGGTGGTTTTAGCATACAATTTTTTATACTAACACCAACTTCAAAGATCAATTAACAAAGGATCATGACAAAATAATTACAGTATTTTTTGTTAATGAGACCCATTTATAGGGAATGACTAGGGAAACATATACAAATACTCTCAAAGCCTGTTAATGGTTGTACAACTGTAACCATCTTAACATGAATTAAAAACAAATGGATAGTCTAACAATGATTACACAAAAATTTTAGATTCCCATAGTCAAAGCATGAATCCAATCCTTGCAAAGCACTCCTAAGGATTTCCCTCATTCAACAAGAAAAAACCCCGCTAAAAGAATCTCATTTTCTTCTCCAAAACCCCATCTTCTTATACAATGTTATCCACATTATGGTCTTTTCAAATACTCCATTGGAATCTTGATTCATTCATACTTAGACCATCCTTCATAAGCTGTTGATGCAAAATCACAAGCACCCCCTGGATGCACATCGGGCTTCTAGGTTGATGTTCGGGCATCTAGAGTGTGATTGCACAACATGGAAACCTCTCTCCAAGCATGGGACTTGTGAAACCGCGAGAGGAATCTCCAGAGAAGGCTGGTTCTGCTCCTAAACTACCTACCACAAGCTATTCCGGTGCGAGGCAAGCTAATCTAATCCTAATCTAACCATGCCAAGGAGAGAGAGAGAGAGAGAGAAGGGAAAAAAACAGCAAAAGCCTACACTAAAACGGTGATACAGAGAAGGAGAATGTTGGACACCTATCAAAAGCGCCATGGGACAAAGAGAGGTGAGCAATGGGAAGGATGGACAGATGCATCACAGGCCCAAGGATAGATTTCACATAGAAAATGTCCCAAAACTCCATGAACACAACTCCAAACCTGTAATGAACATTCAAACATGCACAGACACTGCAATGAAGAGAGGCAAGAAGAAGACAAGCAAAAAACGAGAGAGGATGGACAGATGCATCACAGAACACGTTTTGTTGCTCCAGAAGTTTGCACAGAACATCATTCCATTAGTAAAAGGCAAAAATGCCATTACAGAGCAAGGGAGGAGGTTCGAGCTCCATTTTCAACCTAGAGAAGAAAAGAAGGAGGGCGGTGCAAAAAGAATGAACAAACTTTTTTTTTTAAAATGAGCCAAATCTGGCTTTTACATTACATGGGTCGAGCCCAGGGGATAGAAAACGTGGGAAAACGTGTAAGCCCATTCCTCATTGAATGCCAATGCATTAAAACGGCATAGGATACCTTACCAACCCATATCCTACCATCTTTGACTGATTTGGAAGAAAATGTGACCCATTCTGCATTAATTTGGCCGCTGAAATGTCACTTCTGGCCGTGCACACGCGTCAGAGCCATTTCTCAATTTTCTCTCTTCATACTACACCAAAACTCGAGGTTGATCCCAAAATCATGTAGAGCATCTCAATAGCTTTCTATTGATATAAAGAACGTGGAAATCGAGCTCTGGATCAAAAGATACGGCGATCGAAGATTTAGGGCATGGAGCATGACCAAGACAGATTTTGAAATATTTTCCCGCGCTTCGCCACCTAGGCGACACGTGGCGAGGCTCGATTGGTCGTGTAATTCTCTCTCCTCTACCTTTCGGTGGCTGTCTTTTGAATTTTCCTTGTGGGCCCTAGCCGGGACACGTGGCACTATCCCATTGGTTGGATCGGTGCTCGGCTTCGCCCCTTGACTTTTTGACTTTTCTCCTTGAGACACGTGGCGTGATCTGGTTGGTTCTCGGCCCTGCCGGCTCTTTCGCGCCCTTCGCGTCTTTTCATCCCGGATGTCCCAAATGCTTAGTGCTCCTTGTGCTGATTTCGACGCGAACCGGCCGGTTCGCGTCCATTTGTCCCAAATGTCCAGTTGCCTTGGTTGCTTGACCGCTTGACCCTTTTCGCGGTTCGGGCCTTTACGGCCCGAGATGTCCTGAGCAACACTTAGCCAATTTTTATTCTTTCGGCCGGATCGGCTTTTCGTGCCCGCCGCGTACTTTTGTCCCGATTGTCCCAAATGTAATTTGGGCATTTCAGAAAAATTTTGCTGAGGCTTTTCGGCCAATCCGCGCAATTTTGTCCCAAATGTCCCGACTTGCTTCTAGGACTAGGACTTAGCCGATTTTCATGATTTTTCCTGGATCGGCCTATTTGCCTTTCTACAAACTTTTGATGCATGTTATCGAAGTTTTACCCTGGGGTGAAATTTTGACAACATTTTTGACGACTTCAATGGGGTTACCTACCTGCTAGGTAGAAGATCAATGGCTTGAAGCAATCCATTGGGCATGGAGTCATAAGCAAGCTGAAAACTGATCGAACTTGAAAATCTCCTCCGAGCCACTTGAAACCAACTGGGCATGTAGTTGTTCTCACCAAAACCACTGAAATGAATTGTGCGAGCAAAACCAGCAACACCAAAACTATGTACAAACTGAAAATCATACATGCTCCAAATGGAACATGAAGAGTGTACACAAGCACTTCTTCTCTGAAAGCAAATCTACCTACTCTACTCTAAGCTGGAAGCAAAGGCAAGCTAAAAAAACCCCTGAATGGTTGTGAGAAATAGCTTCCTTTCTTCAAAATTGGTAGCCATGCAATTGATTTGGCAGCGATCATGGCTATTTGGATGGATGGAAAATCAACAAGAAGCTGGTCTTCTATCCAAATCATCAAGGTATCAATGAAAAATCCAATACCTCTTTTAGTTGCTCGCATTTGGATTGGAGAGGTATGGCGGCTGATCCTTGGTACTTTGTAGCTCATCCTCATGCTCGAAGCAAGCATGGACTGGTTGTGGCTTCTCCTTTGGCTCCAATGAAGCCAAATACGATTGGGCAAGGTCGATCGGTTTAACATGCCCATAGCTCTGATTTTCAACTCCAAGAATGGAGTCTTCTTGTAGACCCACTGAATGGATGATGTGGAAGAAATGGTGGAATCCTTTGTCCTTTCTCTTCCTCCAATGAAGAACATGGAAGATAAAAATCTTCTAATCTTGATCCCAAAGAGCTCTTTGTAAGATACGAGCTGCTGCTGCAAATGAAATCTCTCCTTCATGGCAAGAGGCTCTAGTGTTTGGAATGTGGATGATGAAAGAGAGAAAGGTGAAAGCTCAACCGGCTCTTCTCCATCAAAAGCAGTCCTCAAATCTAACAGTAAAGCGCCTCATTGCTGTCCTGCTGCTCGTTTTCAACTTCCTCCATGGTGTCCTCTTGATCTGCAACTTGACCACCATGGTTTCCTTCACTCTCCAATATTGAGTTTGAGAGATCAAACTCCTTTTCAGTGCTAGAACTTGAGAGAGATGAAGTGGAAAGAAGAACTGAAGGTTCTCCTGTAACCTGCTTTGTGCTCAAAGCCCTTGGATCTGCATTTTTCTCCTCCACAGCTAGATTGTGCTCCTCTTCTTTTGGATTTGGAGCAGCTTCTCCTTCCTCCAATGTTTGAAGGCAATCTTGCTCTTGGTTGAACTCTTCCTCCAGCATGAAGTTTGTCAAGTCAAACTCTTCAATTTGTTGCTCTAGAGGACAAGTTGGGACTGCAAGATCTTCTTCTTTTCGCCGCAATGTAGAATCGAGTCCACGACCACCATTTTTCTCTCAACCCTAGCCTCTTTCGTAGGTTTAACCATCAGGGGATCTTTTCATCCCAAATCTAAGAGCCCAACTCTTGATTTTGAATTTCTTCATCTTTGTTGGCACTCTCTTTTTGCTTTGTTGTTTTCCTTGGTGGCATTCGATTTTCATCCTCCCAACATGGATTTGGGAATGCAAGAGGAGGGATGGGTTGAAACTCAACTGATTTGACATTTTTTTGTGGTGGTGGAGGAGGTGAAACCTCTTGTTTCTTTGGAGGGGATGACTGTTTGGAAGGGAAAAGGAAAGAAGAATTGAGATGGGGTGGAAGACTAGGGGATGGGGAATGGATTCAACACTTGGGACAGCAGATGGAGAGTATGAAACTTGACCTTTGCTGAAATGAAACAAATTGGGAAAGAGGAAAAGAAAAGGCATGAGATGGTGTGCTTACCCGTTGACAAGGTTGCTGAATACTTCTCTCATACACCTCTATTTCTTCAATCCACTTAGCAAGCAAAGGCAGCGTTGCAATCATGAAGTCAAGCTTCTCCTGAGGGCTGTAATGCCTTGGAAAAGGTCCCACCCATGGACAGGGTGCTCCATAACCGATTCCAAAAGCTTTCATTTGTGCTTGAGCCCTGGACTGCACCATCCCCACCTCCATCTTTTGGATTTTCTCCAACAGACCAGCATCTTGGATCTGATGGTCTTCATTGTATGCATACTCTTGCTCTTGGAAAGCTCCATAGCCAAACTGACTTTGGCACTGCTGCTCATATGGGTATGCATACTGATCTTGAATCTGCTCAAAATGCTGATTTGGAGGATTTGTAAAACATGTTGGAGGTGGAATATACTGTTGTTGTTGATGTGAATTCCATGATGGAAATGAAGTCATGATTGCACAACTTCATGGAATGGAAAAGAATGAAGGGGATGGAAAGAAAGATGGATGAAAATGGATGGAAATGAATGGAAAGGAAGGTCTGCAACTTCGGAGAAATGGGTTGTTGATAAGATGGAGTCGCCAGATGTGTTTGTAAGTGCCTCAAAGGCTGAAATCTTCACGGGAACACATCAACTGCAAAAGATGAAGTGAAAGACCTCTAAGGTCCCACAGCTTGTGCCAAAACTATTGATGCAAAATCACAGCACCCCTGGACGCACATCAGGCTTCTAGGTTGATGTTCAGGCATCCAGTGTGATTGCACAACATGGAAACCTCTCTCCAAGCATGGGACTTGTGAAACTGAGAGAGGAATCTCCAGAGAAGGTGGTTCTGCTCCTAAACTACCTGCCACAAGCTATTCCAGTGTAGGCAAGCTAATCTAATCCTAATCTAACCATGCCAAGGAGACAGAGAGAGAGAGAGAGAAGGAAAAAACAGCAAAAGCCTACACTAAAACGGTGATACACCAGAGAAGGAGAATGTTGGACACCTATCAAAGCGCATGGGACAAAGAGAGGTGAGCAATGGGAAGGATGGACGGATGCATCACAAGCCCAAGGATAGATTTTCACCGAGAAAATTTCCCAAAACTCCATGAACACGGCTCCAACTGCTGCAATGAACATTCAAACATGCACTGGAGACACTGCTGCAATGAAGAGAGGCAAGAAGAAGACAAGCAAAACGAGAGAGGATGGACGGATGCATCACGAGAACACGTTTTGTTGCTCCGAAGTTTGCATGAGAACATCATTCCATTAGTAAAAGGAAAAAACACCATTACAGAGCAAGGGAGGAGGTTCGAGCTCCATTTTCAACCCTAGAGAAGAAAAGAAGGGAGGGCAGAGCAGAAAGAATGAACAAACTTTTTTTTTTTTAAAATGAGCCAAATCTGGCTTTTACATTGCATGGGTCGAGCCCAGGGGACAGAAAACATGGGAAAACATGTAAGCCCATTCCTCATTGAATGCCAATGCATTAAAACAGCATAGGATACCTTACCAACCCATACCCTACCATCTTTGACCGATTTGGAAGAAAATGCGACCCATTCTGCATTAATTTGGCCGTTGAAATGTCACTTCTGGCCGTGCACACGCGTCAGAGCCGTTTCTCAATTTTCTCTCTTTAGACTACACCAAAACTCGAGGTTGATCCAGAATCATGTAGAGCATCTCAACATCTTTCCATTGATATAAAGAACGTGGAAATCCAAGCTCTGGATCAAAAGATATGGGGATCTGAAGATTTAGGGCACGGAACAGACCAAGACAAATTTCAAAATATTTTCCCGCACTTCGCCACCTAGACGACACGTGGCAGGCTCTGATTGGTTGTGCAATTCTCTCTCCTCTACCTTTCGGTGGGCTGTCTTTTGAATTTTCCTTGTGGGCCCTAGCTGGGACACGTGGCACTATCCCATTGGTTCGGATCGGTGCTCGAAAACTCGCCCCTTGACTTTTTGACTTTTCTCCTTGAGACACGTGGCGTGATCTGGTTGGTTCTCGGCCCTGCCGGCTCTTTCGCGCCTTTCGCGTCTTTTTGTCCCGGATGTCCCAATTGCTTAGTGCTCCTTGTGCTGATTTCGGGTGAACCGGCCGGTTCGCGCCCTTTTGTCCCAAATGTCCCGATTGCCTTTGACCGCTTGACCCTTTTCGCCCGGTTCGGGCCTTGCGGCCCGATGTCTGAGCAACACTTAGCCAATTTTTCTTCTTTCGGCCGGATCGGCTTTTTGCGCCGCTGCTGCATACTTTTGTCCCGATTGTCCCAAATGCAATTTGGGCGCTCGAGGCTTTTCGGCTGATCCGCGCAATTTTGTCCCAAATGTCCCGACTTGCTTCTAGGACTAGGACTTAGCCGATTTTCATGATTTTTCCTGGATCGGCCTATTTGCCTTTCTGCAACTTTTGATGCATGTTATCGAAATTTTACCTGGGGGGTGAAATTTTGACAACAATAACCTTCGAGGAATAATAATGAATATTCCTCCTTTCCCAAACCTAGAACTTTAATTTTGTCTCACCCATGCCCTGTCACTATCGTGACAACACGACCAAGTGAAAATAATTATGTGTCATATCCATTGCTGATTTGATTTTCCACCTGAGACCAAATTGTGATGGGGCAAATAAAGTAATTAAATTGATAATACCTTTATTTAAATATATGAACATTAAATTACCTCCCAAGGATATGCCTTATATTCATGATTTGTTTTGATTTACTCCAATTTGTGTCAAGTGATCTAGGAGAGATATGAAAATTAATGGGGACATAAAGGTTTTTGCATGTCAATCCATATTAACTCACCTATTTAAATGTGTCCTATTACTCTAGTGGGTCACAACCATCAACCTTCATTCACGAGAACCTTCTCATATTTCAATCTTGTGCATCTATTCCCTATCATGGCATCACCATTCCTAGGCCCAAATCCATCAAGTTTAGAGATTGAAAATATGGTTCAATTTTATCGATTAACCGAGCCAAATGAGGCCTTTATCAAGCTCATGTTTAGTGTCTCAATTTTTTGAGCAAATCCCCAGATGGATCCTCCTAGAATTCAATAGTTTTATATTTTTTAAATAGACTCACTAAGTTGTGTGTATCCTTTCTAGTCTATCAAACCCTATATTTCCATCTCATCCTTCTCGAATATGACCTAAATAAAAGAAACTTAAACAAGATTAGTCCCATCACCATCCCCAAATTCATGATGAACATATGCATATATATAGGGTTTACTATGCCCCTTCTTTCCTAGAAATGAAACTTCCTAACCTGGTCCCGACATCCACACCACATAAGGAAAACCACCCCTATGTCGAGGGTGGATGGAATAGAGGAATAGATTTATGCGTGATTAAACTAAAATGGAATATATTATCCTAATTTGATGTTATAAAATCAATAAATAAATGCAATACTAAAATACCCAAGCAACTAAGTAACTAAAATATGAAACCTAATGTGCAAAAAGGGTTAAAAAGGCATGAGCTAATTCGCAAATGTCATGGGACTATGTCACGAGAGGATATTGGATAAACAAGACAAGAAATCTACCACATGGGAGACTTATAAAATGTAGATTTGAGCTATTTGGATATCTTTGGGCGTGTAGAAAATGTATTTCATATTTGTGGATTTTGATGAATAAATGTAGATCCAAGCTATCAGTACTCCTGGGATAATTTTTGGATTTTGATGACTAACCCTTTTTCATACATGTAAATTTTGCTTCTCTTTTTTTATACATATTAACAAGGGTAGTGGCCCCTTTAATAGAACCCCATTTTATTCATAGGAAACATTGTTTTCACTATGTTCACTTTATTTTTGTTTATGAAATATCATATTTTCTTAATTCAATATTTTTCGATCCTTTAAAAGATAATAATTCCCTTTAAATTCCATACATTCTACCATAAAATTAACTTGTGCAACCAACCTCTTCAAACAATACCATTTCCTACATGCACCTCATAACAATATTTGAACTAACCCATAAGAATAATTGTAGTCAATTTTACTCCCATTATAAGAGGAAGGAATCCCATGCACATTGGCCTATCACCCAAAGAAGCTGAGCACTCACCCGAGGCACGCGTGGGTGCCGAGTCTCTATTTTATGTGAGTTTTTAGTGGGAAGCATTCATCAATGATTAGTATAGGAGTATTCAGGAAAGAATTTTAGACATACAAGGATTACAGGGCTCAAGATGGCCTCCAAATCCTTGTAGTTTCTTCAGACTATGTGTTTTAAAAGACTCCATAACATATAATATAACAAAAAGAAAGCTACAACCATTCATTCATAGCAAGCATAAAAGGAAAGAGATCTATGAACAAAATATACATGAAACCCAATGATATTCATATCTAAATGCAATCAAGTACTTCATTGTATTCATCATTTCATTACAAAGATCCATAGAGGGTAGACGACAGTCATGCACATCACTAGGCTTGTATAACTATGCAAAAACAGAAAATAAATTACAATGCTTGAGCTTAGTACATCAGAGCTCCACTCACAATAATCATGTAGAGATTTACCCATGTTATCTCTCTCTGTGTGTATCCCTCCTATCTTCTCCTCTTATGTGTATCTCTCTATATCTCTTTTCTTGGTATGCAGGCTCTTGTATTTATCACCTTCCCACGCTGCCAACTCACCTTGTCGTGCCCTCAGATCCATCGCCAAGTGTTGAATGTGGTCCTTTAACAAGCATGTTTCCTTAGGCTTGAGCTCTCCACTCCATCTCATGATGGTCTTCTAGAAGATTCCTTTGCTAGCATGCTCTTTCTTGGGCCACCTGTTGTCAGGCTAGCATGTTATCCATGCACAACCAATCACACTTTTCATGTGTTCTACCTTTGTTGCTTGAATCGGCTAAGTCTTGAACCTCCTTTCGTGTGCCGCGTGCTATATGCTTCCTTGAGCCTTTTCTCTTGCACACTTTTGCCTTGCGCACCATCCTGTAACTAGGGTCCCACATGCCCACATGCCTTCATACTTAGTCAATATTTTAGGGCCCAACATCACCCCACACTACACCTATTCTCCATCCTCGAAACATTCTACTTGACCAAGGTGCAAGTTGGTTCAATGGAACCAAGATGTAGATAAATATTACAAAAATGAATAAGGAATGAAAGAATAGGGGAAAGAATGAAGAATGGGGGGGAACATTAAACCAAAAGGCTAGGGAAGTCCTTCCGTAAGACTGCCTCCAACTTATTCCATGTATCAACCTCGTTCTGTGCCTTCTGACAGAGGTCACCAACCTAGGAGGTTTACCTCATCAAAACTTAGGCCAGCTCCCTGGGCACCCAAAGTGTCCACAATTTGTTCCATATCTTTACCCAGTCTGTGAGCTTGTCCATTCTCCTAGTAATTTGAGGATATAGTTCCTTCAGTCATGTCTTGGTTGAGCCCCTTAGTGCCTCAATCTCCTCGATCTTCTTTCTACTTCTGCCAGGACTCTATCCTACTCTGCCCTATTTCCTTTATTCTTCTCCTGGAACTCTTTCAGCTCTGCTTGAGTGTGGTGACCAAGGAGCTCACCACCTTATCTCTATCATGCATGTGTCATATGTGGCCTCAGTAGATTGGGAAGCAACCTTTACATCTGTGAGCACCTTGCTATACTTGGCAACCAGTGCTATCACCTTTAACCTGGTCCTCCTCCTTTAGGCACATGGCTACTTCCTCCATAGATTCCAATGCCAAGGGTCACCTCTCCATGGTGAGGATGTGCATTAAGTCTTCTAGGCATTCCAGTGTCGATGCATACCTACGGGGATAGGCGTTAGATCTGGGTGTTTCAAGATGATGTTGCTTTTATCGAGTCTACTTTCTTGTAGACCTCCTACACCTTTGCCTTTTCCTCCTTGAGCTCGCACCTTAGCTGTGCACTAATTAATTCCTCTTGTTTTAAGTTTCTAGCCACCTTAGCCAACTCTTCCTCCTTCTTGGCCAGCTTTCCCTCTAAAGCCCTTATGTTGTCATTCCATGCGAATAGTCTTGCCTCCATTTCCACCGTGACCTTGTTTAGAGCATTACATACTTGCTCGTCTATGAGCTCCTAGGCATTTACTAAGGGGTTGTCTCCCTTAGACTCTGGCAGTGTGATAAGTGCCTTTGGAAGACTTCAAAGTCTAGCTTATCGACATGGGATTCAAATGCCCAAGAAAGCATCTTCTTGGTCTTGGGGTACACGCCCTCCTTCTCGAACGATCCCATGGCTATAAGTCTTTCGGTGGGTACCATGCTCTAGAATCATGTGCATAGCACCTTCCTTGAGTCATCCACATAGCCCATCATCTACCTCTGTTCTACATCCAGAGGTCTTCTAACCAAGTGCACGCCTTTGGGGAAGCTGACTGTCAGAGTGGGGCCTCCTAGGCTATCATGTCCCTTTTCACCACTCTCTTCCCTCCCTTCCTTTAGCACTATGTCTGTGCTCCACTCTAATTCCTGGTCTACAAGGATCTCAAGCATCTTCTTCACTTCTCACTCTGCCACTTGGTTATCTACTCCTTTGTAAAATCTGTGGCCCTCTGTCCCCTAGCATCCCTCTCATCTGCCTTTGTATCTTCAGTGCTTTCATCTCCTTGTGCACCTTTCCGATGCATAAATATGAACTCTTGCTTTTCTTCTCCACTCTCCTCCTCCGAGTCATAGACACTAACTATGTGAGGTTCCAAAGGTTCCTTGTCTTTTTCTAGCTCTTTCTCCTCATCGCCACCCTCTTCACTCTCATCCTCTCCTTCTCCCAGATATCTCTCCATGCTGTCAGTCACCTCTAAGTCAGCTTCTTCATCTACCTTCTGCTTCTTCCTGAGAGGTTGCTTCTGGTCAAGAGATTCTGCCTTCTCTTCTTCCTCTTGTGACTCCTCTAAGGTGGTGGGTTGTTTGGGTGCCTCTACTTCTAGCATCTTCTCCTTTACTGGGGACTTCTTCCTCCAAACATAGGTGCTTGGCTTGGCACTTGTAGAAGGCATGCTCATTGTCTAAGTAGTTGGTACACTTGGTGCTCCTTCCTCTCCTCTACCCCTCTTCTTAGACACTAGCTTCTTCATTCCCAAGGGGTCTTCAGGTATGGAGATCTCATCCACCAAGTACACGCCATTTTCAAATTTTGGCCTTATGCGCACGTATACGTGCATCGCGGATCCTCCAGTAATAGGAAGTGTTATTGGTCTAGTCATGTGGATCTTGTGCGACATGTACTTCTCCACATACGTGTGCTTACCTCTAGAGATAGTTTAGTTTCTTCCTCATATCCTGTGTTCCTGGTCCAATTTTCCTAGCTCCAGCCTTAGCTTTTTCAATTCTTTAAATATGTTCACTCCCGCTTGGAAGTACTGGGCAGTGAACGCAAAGGAGCTTACACCAAGGGCTCCATGATTCATCAACAAGTTTGAACCTGCCCAAGCAATAGTGCTAGTACACTATGAACTTAGCTTCTCCTTGTGTGGCTACTAGGAGTTGTTCAGGATCCTCCACTCTGCCTCAAATGCATTTCTCAAGCACATATACCATTTTTTGAGCCACGCTTTGTGGGGATCCATCATTGTATCACATGCATACTTTTCAAACCTCTTCACGGGTGAAGGGTCTTGGCTGGGTACTCCCACACAAACTTATTTGGTGCATCTGGCACTCCAACTTCTACAAATACTATGGTGAGCAGGACATTGCCAAAGAGGATCATGTCCCCTTCCTTTGCGCACTTTACAATTTCCTCAACAATGTATGATAAAAGTTATAAATAGTCCCCATTGCAATCTTTCTCTGAGGACATGCAGCCATGGCTTATTGACTTGCGTCCACCTTTCTTGGCCATTCGGTTTATTACCAGGTGTACGGCCATCTTCATAACTGGGTCCTTGATGTCTGAGATGTCATAATACCATGACCCTTTCTTGCAGGCATACTCTGTGATGGTCTCCTGAATAGCTTCCTTGTCACTAAGGTCATCTTCTAGGCTATCTCCCTCACATATGAGGCCTGTAAACTATGTAATCAACTAGGGAGTTACATGCATCTTATGCCCAACAAAGTGGAAGTAGTCCTCGTGCACCGAGACATCAACCACTGGTACAAGTGATCTGGCTTCCCAAAATAAGGCAACTCGTAGAGTTGCAACAACCCTGCCTTCACCAGCTTGACCTTCATGTCATCATTGTAGATAGGCAACCCTTTAGGTGTTCACTTGTTGGTTGGGCATACCAGTTCTAATGTCATTTCTTTCTCTATAGTGCTGGTGTGGTGATTATAGTCACTGATTGGTATGTTTCTCAAATGGGATTCCCATTCCTTTCCCATCATCACTCTATCAGGGTACTGCATTTCTGCATACCATTCTTCGTTTGTTTCCACCTCGGGTTCTAGTTGTTTAGCCTTCGCTTTGCCCTTCCCTTTCTTCGGTGCCATGGTCGAGGTAATTGTATTACTCTAGTCCTCTCCTTGTTACTCTACTTTCCTTCTCCCAACCTTTGATCTCAGATCTCGTGATATAAATCTCCTAAACATGTGCCCTAGTTTTTGAACCCTAACTTCAATAAATTCTTCACAAAACAACGTCTTTTCACTTTGTTCCAAGCCCGTTTAATTCCTTCCTTCTAGTTCGCAATCTCAAACTGGCTCTTTAATTTTTTTATCACATAGATCTTCTCTCTGATCAAATCGAAGAAGTCCTAGCTTATATATTTCACTTATATCTCCAACTCTTTGTTTTCGCAAAGTAAAATGAGAGTGCCCCAACCCTCTATTTATAGTTTTTCCTTTTTCTAGTCATTAAATGCTACTTTACCTACCCCATACTTTGTTCATTTAAATGCTTTTAAAACAAAACCCATCTTCAACACCTTTACTCACGTGCCCTTCCTGCGTAAAAACTCCTCCAACCTTGGCGCATAACCAAACCAACCTGACAAGAGACTCTTACGCGTGCTCAGCCCATGCCAAAGGCACTTCTTCTGTCCAGATTATTTCTTTTGCCTACCTCATGTTTCTTTAAATGTGCTTCATTTTCCTTTGTACGTGGGATCTATGAGTAGCTTTACCCTAGCACCAACCATTCTATCTTTTCTCTTCATCTCTCTTTTAACCGGGCTACTCAACAAGGCTCTTCAACACAACTTCCTTGGTACTTTTAATCACGCGCTTCTTCACTTTTCTCCACCCCACACTTAAATGATGTGTGGTCCTCTGCACACTCATAAATTCTCCAAAAATAATAATAAGGTTACCGGCACTGAGGTGCAAAACAAAACAACAACGCGAAAGGGAAACACAAGGAAAAGAAAAATGCATAAAGGAAAATTCTAGACTAACTGGCAAACTGCCTTATTTACAAACACCAAGAAGACTTATTTATAGTAGGGCTTCAGCCTACTACCATTGAAGTGTCCAGGTAACTTCGTTCCGTCCAGCACTTGTAATTAGCATGCACCTGAATCAAGGATGTACGAGATTGTGTAGGGACCTAACCAATGGACTTTCAACTTCCCATGATGGCACAAAATTTAGAATCATACAGTAACACCATCTACCCAACCTCAAACTTTTTATTTCTAATATGGCAATCATGCCAAGCCTTTTATTGTTTGGCTCCAATGGGAAAGTGATCTTCTCTCATCTAGTTTCATTAGTTCATCAATTCTTTCTTCTAGCACTTGTTCATCGGCTAATCCTCCTGTGCGTGCTATTCACAGAGAAGGTAACATAAATTCAACCGAAAAAACAGCTTCCACGCCAAACACCAATTGAAAAGGTGTGGCTTTATTTAGTCTTTTATACGTAGTCCTATAAGCCCATAAAACTACTGATACCTTGTCATCCCAATCCTATCTTCCAACATCACAAATTTTGGTCAAGGTATGACTTAGTATTTTGTTGAATGCTTCTATGGTTCCATTTGCTTGAGGGTGATAGGGTGTAGTCTTATGATGAGCCACCATGAACTTAGATAGCAGGATCCTCACGATATCATTTAGAAAATGTTTACCTATACGTACCCAATAGTGTAGGGTACTACACCGCTAGAACGATGTTACACATGCCCCAATGATGTTACAAGTCTCTTTGCAAGGTGTTCAGAATCCAAAAGGCTTGCCATGTGTACGCTTGTATCTCTCATGTCCTACTTAGCCTCCACGTGTTTTGTTTTTCTCTTTTCCCCCTTTTCTTCGGTGACAAAACCACCGCTTGCCTAGGTGGCATTCCCGTGACCACCACCTAGGACATGGAAGTGGTCCCATAATCGCTGCCCGGTGGCGGTCTGTACGCATTTTCCGAGATCCTTTCAAGGATCGCGTCAAATGTAAATCTTCAAATTTACATGCTTTCTTCAACCACTTTGGCTTACATTAATGTTTTTGGTCCCCTGGTAATAGTGTTTTCCTTTGTTTATTATAGAAGAGATCAAATGGGAGTTACCCTCCTCGGTAATGCATTGGCTATAAATAGTCAACTTATTTTCAAGCAAATGGCCCCTCATCCTCTCAATTCTCTTGTTTAGTTTTTCAATTCCTTGCTTAGAATTCTGTTAGTTTCATATTTTGCTTCCATTGTTGGCATTTTAGAGGTCATATCATCTTCTTGTTTTAGTCTTGTTTCATTGTTGTTGCACACAATCGTTTAACATAGAATAGCTTCATTTCTAGACTAGAATCCATTAAAGTTGTAGGTTTTATCTTATCACAAGGATAGCTTCTGAAACTCTTGGTACACTTGTGTTGTATTCCCACAATAAATCCCACTAGGAATTGCATAGTCAAGCTCTGTTCACTTGCGCTATCCCTCTCCTACTCGCATTGTATTCAGTCTATATCCAAAGCTGCCATTGTTTGAATACCATCTTCTATTGATATGATCATATACTTACTTTCTAGATTCACAAGGACACGAAGGAACAAGGAGATCACACTAAGGGGATGAAATCACACACAACTGAGATTTAACATTATTCTATAAATGCCAGGTTTGAGCTATCAAAGTTCTAGTTACGACATATCAAATAGAGTAGCGAATTATTTCATTTTAGTTAAAAAAATTCTCTTAATATCACCAGGGAAGCTATGGGGATTGATAGTTTCTGAGAAACTGTGATTCATTCCTCACTTCTAAGGTAGGATTGAGAGTCTTTACAAATTCAAAATATATAGTTGCTTAGAAATTTATGATAAAATCACAACTGCACAGGCGAATAGCCATACAGAGCTACTTTACTTGTTTTTATTTTGTTACTAGATTAGTGGTCCATTTTACAAATATACTAGAGTAGCTACTCTTTAATTTCATTGAAATACGTCATTGAAAATACAAAAATAGAAGAATGCTTACATAGTATAAATACTTCTTTTAATCAGTTTATTAATGTTAGTTACAAGTTAAATCTTTTTGTATGACAATCACAAGACCTAGGAGCCTCAAGAATATATGTTTGAACCCGTA
The DNA here is from genome assembly GCA_018340775.1 of Taxus wallichiana var. yunnanensis. Lineage (NCBI taxonomy): Eukaryota > Viridiplantae > Streptophyta > Pinopsida > Cupressales > Taxaceae > Taxus > Taxus wallichiana. The sequence continues at coordinate 373,983,267 of CM031235.1, forward strand.
GTGCCTCAGCCAAATCTACCTACAACATTAGCTGATATAGATTAGGACCTCAGGATACAGGTCTTTCGAGCAATAGCAAACTTACAAGAAATTAGTGAGCAACTAAGAGGATTAAACATCGAAGACAACAAAGCTTACACATTTTGGTCAAACCATCCAAACTATAGATTGCCTTGATAAAACATCTGAATGATTGTGCAAGGATTCAAATGAGAGAAAACATTTGGTTGTGATCCTTTGGTTCCACAGCCTAATGTGGGAGACCTCCTCATCAACATAGACACTAGCTTACGCATTCAAATTTCCAGAACACCTGTTAGGTATTCCGAGAAAATCATACAACTTCTAGTTCTAAACATAGAGGCTGAAAATGCATACGATTACTGGATAGTTGGGAGAAGGGATTGATTCTTCACATGACCATAACAGGTCCATAACAACCACAAACTCATGGTTGTGATCCCCAAGTCCCACAGCCCAATGGGCCTACAAATCAGTTAAGTATTGACACCAGCTTATGAACAGTGGTATTTAGATCCTCACCACTCCTGCTAGATATTATAGTATCAGTTTTCCATATTAAACATAGAAGCCAATCAATCTAATATTTTCTGGGCTAGACTAGAAAACCACCCATAGTTAACCGCAAACCCACTAAATCACCCATCACCATTTTATGACCTTGTTTAGAGATATATACGAAGCTCCCACAGGTCACTTCCCATGTATCCAAAAACCAAGAAACAAGATCTCGACAAAGCTCAACATTGATTAGAGCCTTTGAGCAGCCATATATCCAAATGAACCATTACACCAATTCAAGTTAGGAGGGCCTTCTTCACCTTGGATTATCAGATTCCATTGTTGTGTATTGAGGATATAAGGTTAGCAGATTAGTTTGTCTATGTCTATTCACATCCAAACATTCACCGGCTATCTTAACACGACCTCGAGAGGTCGGGTACGAGGAAGAGGTACTTGTAGATTCCCATGCTTGCATGTCACTTTTCCATCGTATAAAATTGGTGAATCGATGTGAAATAAACAATTGTTTCATCTTCTCTACCTCATTATCCTTCACATCAGCTTCACCAAAAAAATTATGAACCTAACATGAACAAACAGTTCTTCCTTTTATTATTCTTCATTTCTCTCATCCACCTTCACTCTTTCCCATTATTCTACGGGTATTCATATACCCCGAATATGTCGGGATACGATGCATATGGTAGACCTCTCTTAGGTCTTGAAACAAACTATAGTCAAATAAATAGACAACCATCACCCTCACTTTCTGCATGGGTGAATAACTATTCAAATAATTACTTGTCATCACAAACTCCCCCTCAAAGAACTAGCTCAAGTTCTTCATTCCGAATCAAGGAGTTTGATCAGTTTACACAAACACAATAGCTAGAGCCATCAGGCTCTAACAATATGATGTTTACTAGAGAGTCCACTTCATCTCCTCGGGTCTTGTTCAGACCACAGATCAGTAGACAATCAGATCCACTCCCCTTTTTGGATGAGGAATACTTAGCATGCTTCGCTAAAAGTGAACAACGTTTCCAAAACATGTATCCACCAATAGGAAGTTTGCAAATACAGTCTGACACCCTATTCTAGGAGAACACCCCCATTCCTCCACCTATGGGAAATACCCTCGGTGAAGCTTGGTAGGGTAATGATCAATTCATAGCAGGGTATCATACCCCTTTACAACCTCAAGCTATACAACAAACACCCTTAAGGCAAAGCACTGCATCTTCGCCAATGGAGGTCATTTCAGCCTTAGCTGAAAAGGTTAGAGGGCTGGAACTTGCTCAAGCAAACCAAAATTCATACTTTGGACAAGCAGAATTCCCAACCCTCTGCATCATCCCAGTCAAGTCGACCTCCTTACAGGAACAAGCACGTTAGGCATGCCTCCTCAAAATCCTTATAGTTACCCACAACAAACACCAACTAGGACCACATTTTCAAATGCCATTCCAGTTGAAAACATGACACCTCCGGCTTGGCACCAAACAACCTGTACCAAAACAATGCTCCTCCTTACTTAAACATTTATTCAAAGTCACCACAAGGAGACATGTTCTCTTCTCCGGAATGTTTGTTCAACCACAGGGATTCCCTTATGTCCCTACAAATGCATATGCTATGCCATATCAACAACCCATTCCACCTCAACCCCCTCAGCAAGCCCCATCAATGGTCGAGGCCTACGCAGTAGGGACTTATTTAGAATATTTAAAAGAGCCCCTAGACTTCACCATACGAAGTGTTATGCTTCCAAGGCCTCTCCCTGATTTACCCAAATACAACGGGAAGGAGACCCACGTGCACAAATTAAGGCCTATACCATAGCCATACGAGAGTTACTCCCTTGGGACGGGGTTCTCACTAAAATATTCCTAAGACATTGGAAGGTATTGCCCTTCATTGGTATTACGAGAATAACACGAAGCTTTGATACACTCATTTAAACAACTCGTGTTAGAATTCATCAAAGCTTTCAACATGGACAAGTTGTTAGGAATGGGAATCAGGGAATTCTTACATATTAAACAAAAACATAATGAATCCGCTGCTCATTTTATCCAAATATGGCGTATGGTTCTCTACTCATCATCGAGTGCTTCAAACATGGATCAAATGGAGCTATGCGATTTATTCCTTAATTCTCTCAATAGAGAGATAAAGGAAGAAATGAAGTTCCCACTAAGAACTTACGATGAAGTACTTTAAGAGTGCTCTCCGAATTGACCAAGCGGTGATAGGTAGTGGTCACAAGACATATGGGACAAACAAGAAATTAACCACTACCAATCAAAACACCGCGGCCAATCCTAATGCCAGAACGCTAATCAAGGACCTAAGATCCTTAACAAGAACCGTGGAGTTACAACAAATGGGGTAACTAACCAAGTCAAAAGAGCAAATGTTGTAAACATTTCGCCACCGTTAATAATAAGTGAAATAACAATTTTACTCCAACAATCAACACGGTGGATTTTAATAGTCCACCACGACAACAACAACAACAAAAATAATGATAAATCCAAACACAAAGTACAAATCAAAACCCAATAGAATCGAGTCAAAACCAAAGGCAACAACCTTAAAATTTTAACTCTAACAACCAGCAACCTTATCATAATTTTGGGCCACAACAGGTTTTAAATCAACAGCCTCGAAATTATAATCCCAAATTGTATTGTGGCTTTCACAAAATTCAAGGCCATGATACTAGGACTTGTCGTGACTACAATAAATTCATGCGAGTTTTCCAGAAGATCAAAAACAACTCTTTATAGATATGGTTTTAGCAAATTTTGCAAAAGATTCACGCCTAAACACTTATACGGGGAAATTTCCCCTCAAAATGCACCCCTCAAGATCTTTAATGATCCACTCCCAAACCATTATAACAATAACAGGATAGATCCTAGTAGAACAAACAAGGGTACTTTGTAATAGGAAACAATGATCATGAAGCTTCAACTTCATTAAACCCACCGGTCGCACCCTAACTAGGAACTCAACCATAAACTAAGATAGTTGGTTTAGTGGAGTTAGACACTAAGCTACTTGTAGAAACCTTAACAATAACACGGGATTATACATTCTAACCTATTCCAAGCTATCCATTAGAACGAGAAAATAGTCAACAAACACTGGTAAAACCCATAGCTGCCTATGATTTAATTAATGATTTAAATAAAACCTTCTCTCACATCTCATTTTTGGATTTGTTAAAAATTATCCCTCCCATAGGGCTTCCCTCTTAGAAGCATTAGGCCTTGGTCATTTAATCAACATCACTCCTCCAAAATGCAAGTAAACCATGTAGACTTTGACGTTTATCCTCCAAGTCAGCCGGATAGGGATACTCGAGTTTATATTTGATATAAGAAAATGCCAATGACGCTGCAATTACACAAAGAGGCGACCCGCATTTACATTTACAAGTATGGGTTTACAATAATTATGTCAAATTTACAATGGTTGACAATGGGGCAGCAGATTAACATAGTCCCCTTCACTTTTCTTCAAAATTTAGGATATGGGGAGACAAACTGTTCCACAACACAAAATATGTTAAGTGGTTATGATAGCTTCAAGGCCACTCGATTGGAACCATAGTTTTACCAGTCACTTTAGGACCCAATACAGTTCTCACCAAGTTTTATATTATAGATTGGGAAAACAATTATAATATGATCCTTGGTCAGCCATGGATACACCACATGAAGGAAATCCCTTCCACGTTATTCCAAGAGATAAGATTTCTACACTTAGGGAAAATATTTGTGGCACAAGGTGACCCAAAACCCTTCGATATACACCTAGCTGATTTGAAGAAAATACTCGGGTGTTCACTCCGAGTTTGAACTCCCAACAAATCAACTCATCAAACCAATTAATTCCAAACCAAGAGAAGAGTTGATACCCACCACAGAGTTGGAGATTACAAATCCAGCCGAGGACATTCCAGACTCAAAAATGAGACCAATGTTATAAAAATGGTGTCACTAGGGACTACCGCCAAAATTGTCAAATTTCTAGAGAAAGACTTACCTATTCTCCTACCATTTGATTCCATGGGTATGGGACACACCCTAGGAATTGCTTCTCTTCCATCAGATGAAGTTTTTATGGTAGAAGTAACCAAAAAAAAAGAAATAGATACAACAGATATCCCAACATCCATTTTTCCAAACAAGTATTGGACTCTCCACTTTGATGGAGCTAGATGTCACTTTGGAGCTAGGGTGGGAGTGATCTTTACTTCACCTAAGGGAAAGATCCTACCTTTCACCTTTAAATTAAACTTCGAATGTACAAACAATGGGGCTGAGTACGAAGCTCTCCTCCTTGGCCTCATTCTAGCCAAAAGAATGGGTGTTGACAACATTAGAGTACTAGGAGACTCACAATTGGTTGTAAACCAAGTCTCTGAGGTATATGAAACTAGAGCTGAGCACTTACAACTATACAAAACAATTGTATTAGATCTAAGTAAGGGATTTAGCTTCATATCAATTGAAGCAATCCCATGAGAATAGAACCTTCTCGTAGACTCGATAGCAACCTCAGCTTCCTATTTCACCCCAAATAGTGAGTTGGAGGATACAAATTTCACGGTATCACTTCGTACCGAGCCATTAGTGCACAAAATACCAACAAACTCACTCCTAACTCATGGAGAGGCTGAGGATGATTTTTCCATCATAGATCACTTTGACGATGATAAAGTCACTCTCGAATATCTAAACGCCTATGCGGAGCTACACCTTGCTCACCGTATAGTTGATCTTTCCTTAATACCACATTCCTCTTCCTATTTTGGAAATCCCATGATAGAGTCTCCTCCATAGAAGGATCTCGATATCTACAAGATAGAAGATGAAGAAAGTTTGGAACTACCTCCAGCCCCACCTGAATTTGAAGAAGGTAATGCTTCTTTAATAGAAGAAACCATTGACATAAACATTGGAACAGAGGAAGAACCAAAAATTTTAAAGTTGGGATCCTCGTTAACTCCAGAGGAGATAGAAATACACACCTAAATCCTTAGAGAACATCAAAAGGCTTTCACATTTAATTATAAAGAAATGACGGGCATCACACCACAAGTTGCGGTACATAATCTTGTCACTAAGCCAGATGCGAAGCCAATTAAACAGAAGTCAAGACCAATGAATCCAAAAGTGGCTCTCATGGTAAAAGAAGAAGTAATAAAACTTCTCCAAGTAGGATTCATCAAGCCCATTGACTATTCACAATGGGTGTCTAATATTGTTCCTATCCTAAAAAAGAATGGGAAGATATGCATTTGCATAGATTTTCGGGATATTAACAAAGCTTATCCCAAGGATGACTTCCCATTACCATCCATTGATGTCATCATTGATGCAACAGCTGGATTTGAACTGTTGTCCCTCATGGATGGGTTCTCAGGGTACAATCAGATTAAAATATCTGAACAAGATCAAGCCAAAACTACATTCATAACTCCCTGGGGAACATATTGCTATGCTATCATGCCATTTGGTCTTAAGAACACCGTGCTACGTATCAGCGGGAAATGACATATATATTCCATGATCTTATCCATAAAATTGTGGAATCATGGATGACTTATTGGCCAAAGCCAAGAAATGATGTGATCATCCAGAAGTTCTCTGTATCATCCTCTCATGATTAATTGAATATGGCATCACATTAAATCTAGAGAAGTGCATGTTTGGTGTGACAGGAGGCAAACTTATGGGCTACATTATATCTTCATGAGGGATTGATGTTGATCCAGCCAAAATATGGGTTGTTCTCGACATGATCCCACCATCGGACGAGTCTGGAATCAAATCATTTCTTGGGAAACTCGGTGCAATCTGTAGGTTCATCCCAGATCTAAGTTTTTTCATTCATCTACTCAAAAATCTATTAAAGAAAGATTATAGTATTGATTGCATTGAAGAATGCAACGAGGCCTTCGAAGTAGTTAAACACTTCTTGTTTTCTCCACCCACACTAATTCCTCCCAAACCAGACCATCCTTTGATCCTATACTCACGAGTCACTCATGTCTCGCTAGCCTGCATGATGGCTCAAGAAGACAATGATAAACAAGAACGTGTGGTCTATTTCATCAATCGAATGTTGCTCGATTATGAAACATGCTACACACAGGTAGAGAGAGAATGCCTTGCCATAGTCTTTACAACAAAACATATAAGACATTATATGTTAAACCAGGAAACGAGGGTCATTGTAAAGACAGATCATTTACGAACATTCCTCACACAAGTATCTTTATCTAAAAAGGTTGGACGTTTCATAACCTTAATGGGAGAATTTGATTTGATGTTCGTAAACCAAAAATCCGTTAAGGGACAAATCATTGCAGATTGGCTGGCTGACAATCCACTAGATGGAGGCGATCTGGTAAATATGGACTTTCCTGATGAGTGTATATACTTCATCGAAACCAGGCCTCCCATCTCCACATGTCCCTGGTATACTGATATCATCAATTTCATCATAGACCATACATACCCAAAAGGTGCCACGTCATAACAAAGAAGGTGGTTACACATTATTACCACTAAATATGTTGTCTTAGAATAGGTACTCTATCATAAAGCCTTCGACGACATGCTTCTAAGATGCATCGATACGGAAGAATCCAAGAAGATTCTTCATGAATCCCACGGGATATGTGGAGGCCACTTTGGTGGTCACGCCACCACTCACAAAATACATCAGATGGGCTATTTTTGGCCCACTCTCAATCATGACGCAGTGGAATTTGTACGTAAGTGCCACAAATACTAAGAATTCTCTCACTAGATTCACATGTCAGCATATTCCCTATAACCAATAGTGACTCTGTGGCCCTTCTCCATGTGGGGTTTGGACTTGATAGGGAAGTTCTCTCCCTCATCAACTGATGGCCATAATTTTATAATTACGACCATGGAATATTTTACCAAATGGGTGGAGGCCATGCCTCTCACCACCGTACTGAGTTCGGTAAATGCCAAATTCATTCTGAACCAAATTATTTGCAAGTATGGTGTCCCATAGGTCATCATCCTAGATAATGGTACATCCTTTAAAAATGAGGAATTCTGTGAGTTATGTAGCAAGTTCAAGATAAACCATCACACGGCCTCTCTTTACTACTCTCAAGCCAATGGGCAGCCGGGCGACAAACAAAATGTTAAAAACTATTCTCCTCAAAACAGATCAAGGAGAATAAGTGAGATTGGCATTTAAAACTATATTTGGCCTTGTGGGCCCATTGAACCTCAATAAGAACACCAATAGGAGCAACCCCTTTCTCGCTGGTGTTTGGGGTAGAAGTAGTTCTCCCGCTTGCGGTTGAAATACCCAGTCTCTGCATCTCATTACAAGGGAATCTGGACAAAGAAGCTTATAGGGAGGTACACCTCTCTCAACTAGAAAGCCTTAACGAGGTCAGGCTAAATTGCCGAACAAAGGCAGAGATCCTATGCCGACTGGATGTGCCAGCAATACAACAAAAATTCTATGAGTGAGAAATATATGAAGGAGATCTAGTTCTAAGACTAGACAGTGGATCGATAGGAAAACGGTGAAGGAAGAAATTTCTGCCCAAATGGTTGGGCCCATACCGAGTCATGAAAGACTACGAAAATGGTGCGTATCTCTTGTGCACACTAGAAGGTGAGGAATTTGGTGAAACTGTCAATTCCTTGCATCTTAAATGGTTTTACGCATAAAACATCAAAATCATTACTTGTACATTATAGTTACCTACATTGCATTAGTCTTTTAGCTGCTTCATTCTGTCCATTTCATAAAAGTGGTAGTCCAGAGCTTACTCTTAAACAATCTATTACAAATTTCTGAACGTATTGGAAAAAGCATTCAAAACACATCTCTTCAAACATCATCAAGTATTTTCAAATCTTCTCATCAAATTCGACAGATAAACATTGATGAAAACCATACCAAGGTCTGCATACTTGGATTTTCTCTTTCTTTCTACTAGGTGAAGTTGTCATTGCCTACGGTCTATTCTAGAAGCTTCTTCGTGTCACATCTATCCCTCTTAAATCTCTTTTAAATGAAAGTATATCCCAAAGTCATAGATTAGAAATGTAAAAATCAAATGAAATCAAAAGCACCAAGTAAAAAAATATTTTATTTTACACACTTCTTTGCCCCATCAACCTTCGGTGATAAGCCTACATCTCTTATTGGTGGTGTGAGGTTGGGAAAAGAAAGGAGTGCCCTTACTCACCTATATCTTGCCTTTGGTGACAAACCCATGCTTCTTACTAGTGGCATGAGGCAGGGTGTGGGGGGTCTAGTCACACAAATTAACAAATCTTGGTATGCTAAAAACACAAATCAAATTCTATTAAGAGAAAGCAAATATCCAAATATCCAAATTCCAAAGAGATCAAATCCTCAAAACTAGATTTTGTCAACTAGGTTGCCATTTATGAATCTAAGTCTAGTTAAATTGGAAAGTGACTGGCCTTCTAAGATTGGTGGTAGTTCTGAGTAGGGTAGGTGTGTAGGTCTAAACTTGGTTTCTATTACTAGTTTGTCTGTCTCTCATCATTCCATTCAATCAAACTCATACAACTTGTGCCCTTCCTAACTCTTGGTGTTGAGCCCTTGCGTCTTACTAGTTGCGTGGATTTGGGATTGGGGCAAGTTCATCTCTTTATCACTATGCATTCATCACATTTTCCAACATAAGAAGAAATTACAAACATTGCCCAAAGAGTTCAAAAGTTCTAGTACTACCATATGTTAGTATCATCTCATATCAACATTACAAAAACATACAAAGTAAAACATTTTGTTTACTATCATTTGTTATCCATTGCATACATTCTAAAAACATGAAAACAATATTCTAAAAACATCTAAGTACACATGTGGAAACAAGTCATGAAATTCTAGATGCCAAGAGTCTAGATCCAAAAATATATATATATATATATATAAATCAAGTTTCATATACAATGCCATCATGCACTAGGCATGGTCAAAACACTCAATGAGCCCAAAAAGTACAAAAACACTCATATAGACATCTGAAAAAATGCTACAAAATGGTCTCTCAATCCCTATGGGATCCCTCAGAGGGTGTGCGACCATGCCTAGGAATCAGCCACGCGGCACTCTGAATGTCGAGGTCTCGCGGTCACGACCGGAGCTTTCGTCTCACTACAAGAATGGTTCCTCCTCATGTGCACTCGGGTCCTATATCTAGCTACCTCAGCATGGAGAGAAGTCATGATCTTCATCATGTGCCAGACAGAGGCAAAAACATTAGTGTGCCTACCAGTTGCTGAGGGCTCCCCACATCCATAGAAAGCTCAGCACGAGTCTTCTCCGAGGGGAGAAGCAAGGTATCAGTGCATACTCGGTGAATCAAGTCTCACCACTCATCAGCAGTCACTGCAAACAAAGGAGAAAACAAGTTAGAAAATGATCAACAATAGAACCAAGAATAAACAAAACAAAAAGAAATAATAAACTAGGACAACTCTAACTAAAACAAATGTCAAGAGAAGAGTGAAAACTCACTCGGATCTCCAAGCCTCCAAGAAGGATCTCTAGGATCCATGCCCGCCACTAATGCCACCACTGACTGGTGCCCCTCGCCCACATCTAGGGAAACATGATGGCCATAATGAGACTCATCATCTCCACCTAAGTCCTAAGAGAGAAACTCCTCTGAAACCAGAGTCACTCTCTCTGCTCTCCACTCCGCCCTCTCAGCCTGTAGGATCTCCTGGGTATCATGCCGCTCAGGATCACTATCATCCCCCCACCTGTCTCACTGATCTCCATGTCCTCATTCTCCTCCTCAGTTTCTCCCCTAGTAAACTCCTCAAACTCAGAGTCCACGTCAATAGGCTCATCACTGTTATGAGTGGGACCGGCGGCAATCAAAGTAAGGGTGCCTGAGGAGCATCGGCTCTCCCTCATGCATGTACCACCCTCCTAGCTGCAATAGGAGTACCGGGAGTAAAAATAATCCAACCTACGGCCTCTAAGGCCTCCCGAGCCTCGCGAATAGATCTATACACTTGGTATCACTAGAGGAAGCATGTCACTATAGAGGAGGCCAAAGTGTTATGGAACTCACAAAGGGTGTATCTCCAACTTCCCGCCTGTCTATCAACTAGCTCATGGTCTGACAAGCAATCAGTGTAATGGTATCCTCATCCCATACCCCTTCCATGGCTTGATAAGGAGTGGCCTCCATGTCTGCAATGGTCGAGACGAGGCCATTGGCTAGTGGGGTGCTCTAATAACTGTCATCCCCATCCACCTCATTGCTCATGCCTACCTCGGATCCTCTACCTCTACACCTCTCCCATATGGAATAATGTGCTCATACACCCAACTCATGACAAGAGTCGAGTGGCTCAGTGATCGTCCCTATAAATGTACTACCCCGTATATGTCATGGTAGGTAGTCTCGAAGATATCTGCTCCCTGACATAGACACATCCATGGCCCTCAATCGTATAATAATGGGGGGCATAGCAATATAAGAGTGTGTCCCCTCCCTTATCCCCAATCAATTTAGATGCAAGGATTCCCATGATGGCCTTACAAAGCAAGGGAATGTCGACTCAATAATAGAGTGGATCCCTATGCCCTTCTTTGATCCCATGGATACAACTGCATCTCCCATGTAGGTGACCCTTTGAACCACCGTGATCTAGAGCATCGCTATCTTAAGAGATAGCCACTTCCCAAGGATCGGAACCCCCAGTATATGGTAAACATCCTCTAGGGTGATGGACCACTCACCCCTAACTCTTGGCAATCGGAAGGTGTTCGATCCACATCCCAATATGAAAATAAGTCACACAGTATGTGACTAGTAGGTGTAATGTGAGGGACCTAGGCAATCCTCCAAATACCAGACCCTCTAGAGAGTATCCTACTCTACCTGGGAGAGTGCCTCTAACACTGCTAGGAGCCAATCACACTCCCTCTCTCGGCTCCATCTAATATACTCCTCCTTCTGCATACACCCAAAAACACAAAAAGGAGTAAGTTAGTACTGAAATCCAGTTGGAAAAACTAGTAAAAACACGTAAAAATTCTATACATGCAAAAATAAGTTAAACTTTGTATTGTTTTGGTCCTCTATCATGGACCGCCACCCTATGCAGAGTGGTGGTTCTGTAACCATCGCCTTCTAAGGCAGCGGTCTTGTAACCACCGCCGTACATAAGGTGGTGGTCCTGTCTCGCAAAGTCGAATGGGTCATAAGCCCTAAAAATGCTTAAAAACAAACAAATACACCATTTTTGCTAAAATGAAAACCTACCCTATGGGCGCCCCCTAAAGACATGTTTAAAACTAACATTTTCAAAAATGACCCCCCAAGAGGAAGATTTCATCATTTCCACATTTTAGGTCTAAAAACAATAAATCGAGAAGAACTAACCTAAGACTTCGTGGGTCAATGTTCCACTCTCGGAGGCATGATCGCTATCTCACCATGAACATTTTGACTATACTCTCGCCGAAACCGTCACCGTGGGTCCCAGAGCTCAAAAATCTATCAAATCAATCTATGTAAATGAATAGTAAAATGACTTTGTTTTATATAAATAGCCCTCTTAATTTGATTTCGAATGTCTTTCGCAGGTTAGAGTGCCAACGGAGGTAAGTTCTAAACCCCACGCAGATGGTAAGTCCTCTTTTCATGTCAATTCAGTCTTATTTCTCAATTTGTTTTATCTAGCTGCACTTGAGTCCCCTTTTTCATTTTGTAGGTAGTAGGATCTCGGATGGCAACTTTCTAGCACATGGGCATGTCAGGTATAACTCCTAACTCCCCATTTTGGGACCGCCATACTCGGACCCACCATTTTATGCCTCTTCATGGCTAAGATGCTTCTCGGGGGCAATATATATGTACCCGAAATTGTAGGGTACTGCACCATTGGAACGATGTTACACATGCCCCAATGATGATACAGATCTCCTTGCAAGGTGTTCGGAATCTAGAAAGGCTTTCCATGTGTACGCTTGTATCTCACATGCCCTTGTTAGACTCCACGTGTTTCATTTTGCTCTTTTCTCCCTTTTCTTCTTGCATTTTGTCTTTAGTGATGAAACCGCCTGCCTGCTCGGGGCGGTCCTATGACCGCTGCCCTGCATAGGGTGGTGGTCCTGTATGCATTTTCTATCTCTTGACGATGAACACTTCAAACATAAATCTTCAAATTTACACACTTTCTTCAACCAATTTGGCTTGCATTAATGTTTGTGGTCCCCTGGTAATAGTGTTTTTCCTTTGTTTATTATAGAAGAGATCAAATGAGAGTTACCCTCGGTAATGCATTCATTATAAATAGCGATTGTTTTCAAGCAAATGGCCCCTCATCCTCTCAATTCTCTTGTTCATTTTTTCAATTCCTTGCTTAGAATTTTGTTAGTTTCATATTTTTCTTCTATTGTTGGCATTCTAGAGGTCATATCATCTTCTTTTTCAATCTTGTTTCATTGTTGTTGCACACAATCAGTTTAACATAGAATAACTTCATTTCTAGACTAGAATCCATTAAAGTTGTAGGTTTTGTCTTATCACAAGGATAGCTTTTGAAACTCTCGGTACACTTGTGTTGTATTCCTATAATAAATCCCACTAGGAATTGCATAGTCAAGCTCTGTTCACTTGCGCTATCCCTCTCCTACTCGCATTGTATTTAGTCTATATCCAAAGCTTCCATTGTTCAAATACCATCTTCTGTTGATACAATCATATACTTACTTTATGGATTCACAAGGACACAAAGGAATGAGAAGATCACACTGAGGGGATGAAATCACACACAACTAGATTTACCATTGTTCTATAATTGAGAGTCTTTTCAAATTCAAAATATATAGCTGCTTAGAAATTTAGGATAAAATCACAACTGCACAGTAAATAGCCATACCAGGCTACTTTACTTGTTTTTATTTTGTTACTAGATTAGTTGTCCATTTTATAAATATACTAGAGTAGTTGCTCTTTAATTTCATTGAAATACGTCATTGAAAATACAAAAATAGAAGAATGCTTACATAGTGTAAATACTTCTTTCATAATCAGTTTATTAATGTTAGTTAAAAGTTGAATCATTTTGTATGACAATCACAAGACCTAGAGAGCCTCGAGAATATATGTTTGAACCCATAGTGCCTCAGCCAAATCTACCCACAACATTAGCTGATATAGATCAGGACCTCAGGATACAAGTCTTTCGAGCAACAACAAACTTACAAGCAATTAGTGAGCAACTAAGAGGATTAAACATCGAAGACGAAAAAGCTTACACATTCTGGTCAAACCATCCAAACTATAGATTGCCTTGATAAAACATCTGAATGACTGTGTAAGGATTCAAATGAGAGAAAACATTTGGTTTTGATCCTTTGGTTCCACAACCTAATGTGGGAGACCTCCTCGTCGACATAGACACTAGCTTACGCATTCAAATTACAGAACACCTGTTTGGTATTTTGAGAAAATCATACAACTTCTAGTTCTAAACATAGAGGCTAAAAAGGCATACGATTATTGGATAGTTGGGAGAAGGGATTTATTCTTCACATGACCATAATAGGTCCACAACAACCACGAACTCATGGTTATGATCCCCAAGTCCCATAGCCCAACGGGCCTATAAATCAGTTAAGTATTGACACTGGCTTACAAACACTGGTATTTAGATCCTCACCACTCCTGCCAGATATTATAGTACAGTTCTCCGTATTAAACATAGAAGCCAATCAATCTAATATTTTCTGGGCTAGACCAAAAACCACCCATAGTTAACTGCGAATCCACTAAATCTCCCATCACCATTTTATGACCTTGTCTAGAGATATATACAAAGCTCCCACATGTCACTTCCCACGTATCCAACAACCAAGAAACAGGATCTCGACAGAGCTTGACATTGATTGGAGCCTCGAGCAGCCATTATATCCGAATGAACCATTACACCAATTCAGGTTAGGAGGGCCTTCTTCACCTTGGATTCACAAATTCCATTGTTGCTTATTAAGGATATAAGGTTACCAGATTAGCTTGTCTATGTATATTCACATCCAAACATTCACTAGATGTCTCGACATGACCTCAGGAGGTCAAGTACGAGGAAGAGGTACTTGTAGATTCCCATGCTCATATGTCACTTTTCCATCGTACAAGTACCCTATCACTAGTCAAACTTAAAGTGCATCCATACCTTGTGATAATGTTCTCCCATAGGAACCTTGCCACCGTCACTGCCATGCAATCTTTAGTTGGGGCTGCTTCTTCCCACCTTATGAGATAATCTATGCAAGTGATAACATAACGTGACCCATTCCTACGCACTGCCGATGTAATAGGTCCTACAAAGTCTATCACCCACTTTTCAAAAGGCTCCATGCGCTAGGAATAGGATGCAAAGGCATTTCATCTCTCCTTCCTAGTTTTCCAATGCACTGATAGTGGTCACATGCTTTACAATAATCTCTACAATCCTTGTACAAGGTTTCCCACCATAAACCTGCCATTAAAATCTTGCGTGTGGTGGCATCACCTACGTAATGCCCACCCGCACTTCCTCTATGTGCTTCCTCCATTATGGCCAGAGCTCATGTTCTAACACACACCTACGTAAAACTTCATCACATCCCAATTTGTATAAATCTCCACAAATCAACATGTAGGGTGTGACACGTATGGCCAACTACTTTTCTCTAATGCCTTCATTCCATCAGCGCCACACCTTCTTTTAAAAATACAGCAATCTCTTCCAAATCCAAGGGCGCGCACTAGTAATCTAAACAGTTGCGTGTCTGGCATTGTTTCCTCAATACTTTGCATGTCCTCTCTGGAATCAATTCTTGATAGATGATTAGGTCCACAATTGCTTTTTTTGGGCTTCACTACAATGGTGAACTCAAACTCTTGAAACAACAACACCCATCGACATATGCGCCCTTGAAGAACGGGCTTGTTTACTAAATACTTTAATGCCATGTGGTCGGTGTAGAATACAAAAGGTGTTACCAACAGATACTGTCTAAATTTTAAAAGCACATAAATCATTGACAATGCCTCGTGCTTGGTTGTGGTATAATTCTTCTCTGCTGGTGTTAACTTCTGCTTGCAAAAACAGAGAGGATGATCAAAAATCCCCTCACCTGGTTGTGCAAGTACTACTCCAATGGCGAGTTCTGAGGCATCTACATGGACATGGAAAGGCTTGTCCCAAGAGGGAAATCACAAAATAGGTGTGGTAATAAGCCTATCTTTTAATGTATCAAATGCCCTCTGTTGTGCCTTTCCCCAATGGAAGGTACTTTTGTGTCTAAGTAGCTCCTCTAAAGGCGTGGCGATCTTGGCATACCCCTTAATGAATTTTCTGTAATATCTTGTATGCCCAAGGAATCCATACACTACACTCTAGCTAGTAGGTTCCTTAACCCCATAATAACTGCAACCTTAGTGGGATCTACCAGCAAGCCCTCCTTACATATGATATGCCCCAATAAAGTCCCAAAGGGTGTAGCAAACACACACTTCTTAATGTTGAGGGATATCCTCAACTACCTACACCTTTCAAACATTAATCTCAAGTTGTCACAATGGTCCTTAACTAGACCATATATTATCCAATCATCCAAGTAAACCTGAAGAAACTTATGAATGAAGTCCTAGAATGCTTGCACCACTATGCATGAAAAGACAACAAGCACATTTTTCAACCCAAAGGGCATGACCGTGTATGCAAAAATTCCCCACTCGGTGGTGAAATTGGTCTTCTCCTAGTCTTCCTTTACAATCCAGACTTGGTGGTATCCTGAAAATCCATCCGTAAAGGAATAGATTTCACGTCCAGTGACTCCTTCCAAAATTTCTTTGATGAAGGGGGTCATAAATGGATCAATGACACAAACTGCATTCAATTCCCTATAATCCACACAAATTCTAATTTTCCCATCCTTCTTGATGCTAATTACCATCGGACTTATCCATTTTGATTCTTCTATTGCCTCAATGATCCCAGAAGCTATCATCTTATCTATCTCCTCCTTAACCTTCACGCGTAAGTTGGGATTCATCCGGTAGGGCCTTTTTCTAACAGGCGCGCACCTTCCTTCAATTTTATCCTCATCTCCCCCAAGGAATGGTGGATGCCTTTTAACTCATGGTACCTGCGTGGAAATAAATCCTTGAATTCACGCAATAGATCAATGATACTTAATACTTCCTTCTCCATCCAATAATCCCCAATAATAGATTCCTTAGGTTCTTCTCTTGAACCGATGTTAACCTTCTTTGTCTTTAAAGGCTCATGATAGGCACGCGCGTGAGCATCTGCACTACTCACCACTTCAGTGCCCCCATATAATGGCTAACATTTAAACTCTCCAACTCCTCTCCATCAATCACATATACTAACTTTCCCTTTTCCTTTTCCAAACATGTGCGCTCAAGCTAGGATTCTTCTATTTCTTCAATCTCTTTGAAATGTGCCTCCAATCTTGGTTCACCTAGTAGTTCCAATAGCCTATCTTCCATTCTGGCACTATCCCCCATTGTAAGGCACTTGATACCTTATAAGGCCTTATCAACCGATGGTTTGGTACTCCGATACTCAAAGGTTTGAATAAGATCAGCCGCAAGCTCTTGCCAATTCCTTGTTTGGCGGCGTGTCTCCGAATGAATGTACCATGTATGCGCACAACCCTACAGTGTAGAATACAACTTGTGCACCCAGAGGGATGGTGGCAAGGCTTTTGCACCTTCTCTCTAGACCCATTCACACTCCTGGATATGGAAAGAGGTGGGCTCCTTCCCATGGTACTCCTTGATGATGGTGGGTATATTACTTCTAGAAAATCTGACAGAGAGCAATTCTTACCTCGCACCATTCTAAAAGGCTCTCCTGATGTGTGGCCCACCAATGAGCTGCTGTGTCGAGAAAGACGTAACTCAGCATCTCCCTTTGTTCCTTTTCATTTTTCCACTGAGCTTCTATCTCCTGTAGAAAGATCTCAGGGAAGGCTCCTCCAAAGTACTTGGGCAGTTATTTTCCCCAAGGCACCAAACCATGCGTACCTTAGTTACCTTGGTCACTGATCCTCTCAACTACCATCTCGTTAATTTGTAAGTCCCATGCACCCAATTATCACATGCCAAAGGCTAGTGGTATCACTTACTAACTGAGCATCCTCAAACTAGATAACCCCGTTAATAGGGTGTACCATCTCAGGGTCTCTGATTGAGTGCACATAAATCTTTTCCAAAACCTCTTCTCCCAACGATTCAATGAAGGGTGTTGACTTCCCATCAACCAAGGGTATAATGACCCACTCCTCTTTGTTCTCAAAACTGATGTACCCTTTGTTGAACCGGAGGTCCGCATTGTTCTTGTAACACCACAGGTGCCCAAGTAGTGCTGGGAAATTGTCTGCCTCGGCGAGCACCAAGACTTCGATGTCCCTAATAAACTTGGCTCCCTAGATAGTAATAGTTGCATCCTTCAAGACACCGATGGGCATTGCCTTAGTCTTGTTTGCCATATACAACACATTTGAAGATGGTTGTAACGTAGGTCTCCCCATCTAATGCCATGCATCCAAAGTCAAAACATTAACCTCCACGCCAGTGTCAATGAGTATATTGCTGAGGAGCCATCCATCCACAACTACATTCAATGTAATCTCCTTGTCATAGTCGAGGCTGTGAGGGGGAAGGTTTTTGTGTAAGACCTACCTCTTGCGCTCTTCTCTGAGTGTGTGGTACCTTCTCTCTCAACAAGGATCCTAGCAAAGGAATGATGTTCTCCTGCCTTAGCATTTTGCACACCTCCTTGACCTCATCCAGGTCATATTTCTATGCCTCGATCCTCCTTCCTTATTCCTCCCTCCTAGATTGCTCCTTTAGACATTGGATCTCCCCTTGCAAGCTTCGAATAACATCCATGGTGTCCTGATATATCTCCTTCTGATGTGCGGGTCAGGTACTTTCCATGAAGGACCTCTTCTCTTGAAATGAGGATCTTCTGTCTTGGTATCTCTCTTGCACACATGGCTTCTGCCCTTTTGTTACCAAAATAGGCTCCAAAACTTCATCTGTGTTACTCGAGGCATCCATTGTATGTCTACCTTCTTGATGCTGACCATCACAAGTGCATTTTTCCTTCCAGTGTTGCTGATTCATATGCTCATATAACTCTAGGCACTCCTCATACTTATGCTTCTTTCCGCACCATGAGCACTACAACAAGTCCGAGCACTCATGCTTGTAATGTTCTATAGATCCACAGTTAAAACATATCCCTCAGGAACTTTCTCCTTCCTCTGTGGTTACCTAATCCATGGAATCCTCCTCGAAAACCTTTTCCTCACATGCCTCCATTTTCGTGCTCCTCATAATGGTGATCATCATTCTTAGAACTACTGGCAATGTTATTTTCGCACACCCCATGATCAATGGCCTCATGTATCTGATTAATGAGCCTACAATATTTAGTATCATGGGTTGTGGAGGTGTAAATATTACAATAACAGGATACATTCTTTCTGATTATGCGTTGTAGCAAGGGACATCTACTGGCATCATGGTCCCCATGATAGATTTCACAATCTAATGTTACAAAGCATGTACCACCCTCCGGGGGAAATTATCCTTAACGTGCCCCTCTATCTCACAATATGTGCACCACAGACCACTGTGAGTCTTATGGACTGAGTTCGTAGATAGTTTTTCCAAGTGTTTAGCCATAACGGCAATCTGAGCCTCCAAGAATGGGCTAATGCCAGTATCAATACTACCAACGGCTTTAGCTCACAAAGTAGCCTCCAATGCTTCGTGTATGTCTATGAAAGTCTTATGAGATAGGGCCCTTCTAAAAGGGATGACCAACCCTCCAAAAACCATATGTGCATCTTTGAGAAGGATGTATATCATATGATAATTTAGACAAGAGAGTTTTAAAGCGTGCATCATACTCCCACATGATCTCTTTGTCATTCCTTGTTGTATCTCCTTCAAAGTGCTAATGATTTTTTTCTCAAACTCAGGAATGTGGAACTCTGCCAGGAATGCATTCTTTAAGGTAGTGTAATCCACCATTATTTGATGAGGATCATACTTTCTATACCAACTATGTGTGTGCCCTTGCAATGTGGTTACAAATTGACTAGCCTTTTGTTTGGGGTTGTAATACCTTTCACGCACCATAGCAGTTCACACTTGTGAACATGTTCCACTAGCATCCTCAATGCCCTTGTAATCTGGTAAGTGCAGAGACATTTCAAAGAAAACTTGAGGTGGTGGTTGGGGTCCTTGTCTGAACCAAAGCCTTGGTTCCCTCCAGTGTTTCCTCCACCACCTGATCCACCAAGTCCACCGGGTCCTATACCTCTAGAGCCACTAGATCCACCAGAACCACTAGGTCCAATAGGGCTGTAGGAGTTGTGCCAAGTGCCCCCACGGTCCCCACTAAATTGTGCGCTGATGGTCTGTGATAGTGCCCCACCACTGCTACTTTGTCTCGTGCCACCCCCGATGCAAGACCAAAATTTTTTACACTTTCCCCTTGTCCAAAAACTCCTCCAAATACTGGAATATGTGTAGCCATAGAAGAAGGGAATGTAAAATTGTATCTCCTAGGCATGGATCTGTTTCTTCCACTAGTTTCAACTGGATCAATACTTCTTCCTGGTTTGGGAAAACCAAGCGCTAGGGCTCGGTCACTGGGTGGGTTCAGATATGTGCCAATGACTCTCCTTTCTCCATGTGACAAACTCTCACTAGAATCCAAAGGGGTCTCCCTCACGTGCTTTCCAAGATGGGGTAGCATAGACTACTCAGGCTCCACATCCTCTGCGTGAACCTCAATTCCTTCCCGTAACATCTGCTTCCATAGATCCATCACACTAACAGCTTCACATCATCTAGTAATCTCCCTTTCACGTGCTTCACCATACTTGATCTATCTTTCTTCCCTCTCCTTTTCTATCATATCATCTGCCATCTTCCTCCACCCGAGCTTCCTTACCTAGCACTCAGAACGGTTTAGCTGGCCATTGGGAGCGCTTCTAGACTCATGGTAACCATCAATATCTTCATAGCTAGAGGGATAGCACATAGAAATGATCCCCTAGGTTCTCATAGAAACTCGAACTCAGCAATCTCTGGACAAGAATACATGGAAATGGTGTATTCCAGAGTGTAGCTAGCTAGTACTCTTCCCCACTAGTGATCTACAACATGGGTCCATGTCATATCTACATCTTGTAACCTTTGGTAGTCTTCTTTGGTCCATATCCATGATCCATAATGCCAACTTGATCTAGATGCATAGGCTGAAAGCCACCCAAATAACTCTACTAGGAAGCAAAGAAAAAAGTCTCATATAGATCATGGTAGAGATTCTCCTCTACCCATCTACATGTATCAAACTTAGGTCTAGTGTTGAATCTCTGGGAAAATTCATCCTCCATGCTCTTGAACCATGATTCAACATTTTCCAATGTCAACCGATCCATCATTACTCTTTACACAGATCATGATGCATGTTATATCCCACTACAACTTTGAAAAGAGGTCCCAAACGAAACCAAGATGTAGTCAATTTTACTCCCATTATAAGAGGAAGGAATCCCATGCGCACCGGCCTATCACCCAGCAGAAGTTGAGCGCTCACCGAGGCATGCGCGGGTGTCGAGTCTCTCTTTTATGTGAGTTTTTAGTGGGAAGCATTCATCAATGATTAGTATAGGAGTATTCAGGAAATAATTTTAGACATAAAAGGATTACAGGGCTCAGGACGGCCTCCAGATCCTTGTAGTTTCTTCAGACTATGTGTTTTAAAAGACTCCATAACATATAATATAACAAAAAGAAAGCTACAACCATTCATTCATAGCATGAAAGGAAAGAGAACTTCTATGAACGAAATATACATGAAACCCACTGATATTCATATCTAAATGCAATCAGTAACTTCATTGTATTCATCATTTCATTACAAAGAGCCATAGAGGGCATACTGTAGTCATGCACATCACTAGGCTTGTATAACTATGCAAAAAAAGAAATTACAATGCTGAGCTCAGTACATCAGAGCCCCACTCACAGTAATCCTACAGAGCTTTACCCATGTTATCTCTCTCTGTGTATCTCTCCTATCTTCTCCTCTTATGTCTATCTCTCTATATCTCTTTTCTTGGTCCACAGACTCTTATATTTATCACCTTCCTGGGTTGCCAACTCACCTTTCGTGCCCTCAGATCCATCACCAAGTGTCGAATGTGGTCCTTCAACGAGCATGTTTCCTCAGGCTTGAGCTCTCCACTCCATCTCATGATGGTCTTCTAGAAGATTCCTTTGTTGGCATGCTCTTTCCTGGGCCACATTGCACCAGCTGGCATGTTATCCACGTGCAACCGAT
Source organism: Taxus wallichiana var. yunnanensis (assembly GCA_018340775.1). Lineage (NCBI taxonomy): Eukaryota > Viridiplantae > Streptophyta > Pinopsida > Cupressales > Taxaceae > Taxus > Taxus wallichiana. The sequence goes on from CM031235.1 coordinate 374,005,256, forward strand.
CACGCTTTTCACATGTTCTGCCTTTGTTGCTTGAATCGGCTAAGTCCTAAACCTCCTTTCACGTGTTGCGCGCTATATGCTTCCTTGAGCCTTTTCTCTTGCACGATTTTGCCTTGCGCACCATCCTCAGAATCGGGGTTTCGTGTGCCCACACACCTTCATACTTAGTCAATATTTTAGGTCCCAACAATAACTCGCCATCGATTTCTTGATTAATTTTGGGCCTTTTCGTGGAAAATAAATCATCCTTATAATTTTATTATACATCAAAATATTGAAAATATTCCAAATACTCATTTGGAAACAAGACCAAGATTCCAGGCCCGTAATAAAACTTTCATTCAACACATAAAAAATTAAAAATGTAAAGTTAATTCTAGGCCCCGAATAAATTTCCACATATCGAGTCCAACCAAACATACTTTCCTAGGATTTTAAACAAATCAACACTTTACACAAATATATAGCCATTAACTTTACTTTATCATCCCTCATTCTAACCCCCGCCATATATATTTCCTTCAAACTATGAGTTTAGGAACTTAACCTACATATCACATGAATAATTAAAAGATACAACATACATCTTTGCAATTTTCTTCGCCTCTAGAACTCCCGTAATATTTTCCTTTCACAAAGCGTGGGGAGGAAACTACACTTTGCACAAAACATGTTAGTCTTGCAAAGTTGGTCAAATGTTCTAGGAACATACAAAGATGTTAGCCACCATTATTTATAATCTTCCTAAGCAATAATTTCCAAGAAATGGCATAAAAAAGTAGGCCAATAATTCACAAATCGATGCAAAGGATTACACAAATCTTGACAACACGAGAAAATGAACAAAGAATCGATTTTTAATATGGGAACAAAACTAGTGACAATGTGCCTAAATAGGGCACACCAATTATGCGCACTAATAGAATCACTATATGATGACCCAATATTGCAAGTAATCATCCAAGAAGAGAGGTTTCCACTCCAATCAAAAAAATTCAAGATGACCCAAAAGTGGAGTGAGTATATGCAAAGATGCAAAGATGGTGCAAAATAGCAGAGCAAATGGTAGTTGAATTTCTTAGCTTCCTTTTTCTTATGAGTTTCAAGTGAATTGGATGTATATATATAGGATGACATTACTCATGGGTGATGGAATTAGCCATGAGAAAATATGACACTGACACAATCTCCCAGGGGTGGTTCTGGTGGCCATGAATTTAAGAATAAATTATTATGTCATGAAAAGTAAAAATAATGTGTCATGAGTCATGAAATTACATGAACAAGGTGTAAAATGGTAAAATGTAAGAAAGAGATCATAAATATGATATACATGAGACCTAGGAGGACAAGGATACCTAATGCAAGCTAAGGCTAAGACCAAATAAAGCAACACCCCTCTCTCGTGTATTGTCTCTAATGCATAATGTTACATGAATAACAAGCCCCTTAAGGTACCCACTCAGAAATAGATGCATCAAGTAACCCTTATCTACACAAGGATGATTGTTACTAACATGTATATAAGATGAAAAGTGAAAAAAATGTGTATACATATGCCCTAGTCGTTGATCACTACATGTCACAATAGTGAAATGTGGGGTACTCAATGGAAAAGAAACAGTCCATAACATTGATACCATACAAAAATAAATGTTCAAAGGACTAGCTAAAATGAAATATACCCACTAATGCGCATACTGATAATAACGCACGTCCCGCCACGTGTTGGCGCAATACATGCTACAATAACCATGGAGAAGTAAAACTAAAATGAAACAATAGAGGATTATTAGTAAAATAAGACATAAATCACCTAGTTAGGGGCCCATGTGATGGATGTTATGATATTGTGATTATATGGTGTCCCAAATAGGTCAAAATCAAACATCATTGAAAGGATGTGTGTAATAAGTTGAATAAATGGCATGAGATCTCCATCATAACATAAAAAGTGGTGTGAGATACGGAGATTGAGAGTGAAAATGATAGATATTTGAAGATTGAGGCCAATTGCAACCGATTTTGAAAAGAAAATTGATATTTATATAGTAATTTTGATTGTTATTTGCTTATTACTATTTCTAGAATTGAGAGAATTGAGATATGGAATTCAAAAAATGGGTGAATTTTATATTAATGGCATGAGTATGAGGTGGTGATGGAGGATAATGAGGAGGATCATGTGTTAGTGTTCAACCATAAGTAAGTCATTACATTAAATTATATAGAGTAAATTAGGTGCATTTAAGTTATTTATTTTTTGAGTCGATAAAATGTCAAAATTAGTCTTTTTGTCATTTTATTACATCATTAGGTAGGTTAGGTTAAAATACAAGTGGGTTTAGAAGGGATTTGATTTTTATTTTGTCTTTTTGTCATTTTAAAAGTCAGTTTTTGGAGGTCATGACCACAATTTGGCTATAGGCCATCGGCCCCTTTACAACAAAAGAGGGTCGACGGCATCAAGATGGGAAAAAAGTGAGCTGGAGGGCCGATGTTGTCTTCCATAAGTTTGATGGCGTCAAGGAAACAAGCCAGCGGATGATGACATCTATCATGGGGATTGATGGCACATGTAATGAATGCAAATTTGTATTTTTGAATATGGATTTATGATGTAAACATCTAATACATATTTATTGGGATTTTTCGATGTAAATAATGTGTAAAATCCACCTATGGTGGTCCATATATGTATCATGGATCATTAGGATGATTGTGGGTTGAAATAAGAAAAGATAGCCCAACTATAGGGTTAGTGATTTGGGGGCATCATGTAGATTCCCGAGATACCACAAGATATGAATTTACTTTAGATATTTTTGGTTGTATGGGAGACCCGGTCTAACATATTTCAAGTGTGGATAAGATGGGAGACGATGGAGATGGACTTGACATTAGAGTATGTACATGGGATGTTGGGGTTACCAATTAGAGGGACTCGCATGTATTGTGACTTGACACCTGATGTTATAAAGTGGAGAGCCTTGGCCATATGGGATATAAGGAGCAATACGTATGATGAGTGCATGTTATGTGTTTAACTCAACACATTGTAAGTAGTAAGGATTATGGACATCTAAAAGGTAGTGATGGGTATTGTGGTGGAACACATATTGTGTCACAAGGCCAATGGATCTATTCCATTATTTTTATAGTAGTATGTCGGGATGTTGTGGATCAGGGTGTACTATTTAGTTGGGAAGCCACCATATGGGTGTAGTTGGTTCATGATCTTTACATGGTATGGAATAGAGGCCATAGGGTTGAGGGACCCATCATATTATTGACATCGTGATATATATGAGTGATTCTCGATGTATAGGCCAACTAGGAAACCACATGTATTAGCAGCAGATGCCCGAGAGAGTACTTTAGTGGGCACAAGGGCTGATAGTGAGAGCATTTGATATACTACACATTAGCACAAGTGGGTCCAGATGATGTGATATGGTATCCTTACATAGGGAACGTGGATCAATGGCCCAGATGGCCTAGAGTAGAGTATCCATAGGCCATGATCAAGGTGACATGACATTATTTGTATTGGGTTGAGAGACATGTGGTGGATAAAGTACTAAGATAGTTTGGATGACTAACACTAGCAGTGATACCACCATTGCCAACCTACCAGTGTCATCATGCCATAGAAGTTGTAGGAGAAGAGGTATGGGTTCCAACATTATTACCTTGTAAGGTATGGGTAGTGGGTGTACCAAGGTGGAAACATTGCAGACATGGTGGGGATACTCAGGGCCCACCATGGATCATAGTGAATAGCAATTCATAGGAGGGATCAAATGGAGGATCCAAAGACACCTGAGTCATAGGTTGGAACAGCCCGACACCATAGCAAGGGATCAGGACATCCATCACCATGGTTGAGAGATCACAACATGTGATGGTTAGGAAGAATTTTTTTACGCCATTTGGAATTCATATGGTTGTGCATATGACACAGAGGCCCAGACCACAACGAGAGAGAGGGGGTGATATTAGTTCCCGTATCATGTGGGCACAATATATAAGATACAAAATTTGTCGTGACGATAAGGAAGAGGAGGTATTGGGTAGCTAAGGAGATAGAAATACCATGATGGAGAGACTCAAATAGCCAGTGTATGAGTTAGTTAAATGATTTTTATAGATGTATGTGAGATTTTTAGTAATGTATATTGGTATTTGGTTTTGCAAAGTGGACATCAAAGGAGTGGCACTCACCGATTGGGAGCTCCCACCATGAGATCATGGACTTTGTGTTATATTTACATGATATCGAGTGATGGTGAATCCAGAACACCGTTAGTCGAGTGATTCAATGTCATCATTATGTCTAGTGGGTGAGGCATCTGAGAAACCGGAGAGATATAGAGATGTGTAATTACATGTGGATATAGTCGGTATAAATGTGATGTTGCAAATCCTACTACATGCACAAGAAGCCCTGGTCCAGAGCATACAACTTGACTAACATATGCCCAAAGAGTTTTGGAGAATATTACTTCATTAGAGACACAGCTAGCGAGAGAAAATGGAGAGGCTGATGTCCCTAGCTCACATAGTGAGAGAAGATAGCACAAACCCATTGAAAAAAACATCTAAATACCCCCACAAGGGGTGAGGGTGCTTGAGTCATATTGTAGATGGGCCAAAGCCATTTTGTATGATTTTTGTTTATTATTTAGAAACTTTTTATATATATATATATATATATATGATAATTTTTAATGGTATTTGGATATTTGGTGATGTGATGATTTACTTATCACTTTTTGTTTTCTACATGCATGTATATGATAATAACATGGTACTTAGGAATAATGATAATGTGATAGATATGTAAAGCAAGAGAGAAGTGGTTTGATAAGATATCCCAACTCACACGATGAGAAAAATCCAAGAGACGAAAAAAAAAGGCCAAGACATCCAATGGTAGGATGTCATAAGTACAAATGGTGATGAATCAAGTAGAGAAAATATCCCAAGCAAGGATGATATTTTTGAGATATTTATATATAATGAGATAAACCCAAGGGGGGATCAAGATCCCAATAAAAGGTAGATGATGATTTTGAAGAACCCTAAGTAGGGTTTTAGATCCCAAGCGAAGGTGAGAGCTCAAGCCAAAATAATAAATTAACATACAATCATGGTACTAGTAGGTAACTAGCTATTAGGGGAAAAATATCATAGTGTATCAAGGATAATGTTTTCAACTTAATGCAAAATGTGGCTTCAAGCATGGGTCATAAGGTCCTCGATAGTGTGCTATCTAATATCCAATTTCGATGGACTTCAAACCATGTGGAAAATAATGTGTCATCTATCCAACCCTCCAACCAAAGAAGGTTGCCACACCACATATCATCAATAGTAGGGCGAGGCTTAGGGTGAGGTGGAGGCTCATATGTAGGCTGAGGTTTAGGTGGTCTAAGGGAAGATGGGTGGCTCTAATAGGAATATTTCATGTACTTATGAGTGTGTGAATGTATTTACGGGATGGGATGCTTGAGACATAGAACCGATGGTTGGAATCAATATGCACACAATACCCATGATGATAATATAAGAAAGGATTTGAATCGAAGGTTATGTATACTTTTTTGTTTTGTCACTTTTGACCTTAGATTAAATATTATTCATATGTCATCAATAATATTTACAATCAGAGGCATCATGCCCTAGTTCCTCATGTCATGTGCATTATGTATCAGCCATAGAAGACTGAGGAACCATAAGGGCAAGATGTCTTGTAGGTTATAAATGGCTAGTGGAGTGTCTGCAGTAAGGATGTTTTTGGTTGGAAATTTTTTTGTTGTAGAAATAATCAAATTGTTTAGGGGATGAAATTACCTCCTCTTTAATGTGGAGGTTCCCTTATTGAGCCAAAACTTGGAACTCTAAGTTATTAATCCAAAACTTGGAACTTTAAGGGTAGAGTTTTTATTATGGGCATGGAAATTTGTTTGAGTGAACAAGCCATTGCTAAGGCCACTAGTATGCCCATGGATGGGCTCAAATTTTACAAATAAAAACCAAATAAATCATGATATTGCAAATTTATTTGAACCAAATGAAAGAGTCCATTTTTTTATGATGGCATACCTAGAAACTACCTCCCCACGAGATAGGTAGATTTGTGCAAAGTTGTGATGAAATATATTGCTCTTGAATACAAATTCAAAAAAAAATTGACACACCACCTGTCTATCCTCAATCACTTTTACAAGAATCAAAATATGAGCTTACCCTTCTTTCTTATGAGATCTCTTACCGTGTCAATGTCATATTTTAAAGAGGACAAAATTAACACTTTGTTAGACTGTGGTCTCATTTTTCTTCTTTTCAAGAATGGTAAACCTATCTTACCTCCCCAACCCAAAGCCACTAGCTCAAATATGAAACCTTGGCCAATAGTTATAAAAACCTAAAGGAGAAGGTCCCTTTGGAGAGTAATATTGAATGTGTACCGGTGGAGGTTATGTCCAACATGAAAACAGGGAATCTTTAAATGGTAAGAGAATCAGAGAAGAAATCTCAAGTGATATCGATAGGGAATCCCATTCTTCTAATATGGATGTGCACATTGATACCTTGCTTAAGGTTACCAAGGACCTGGTTTAAGAAATGAAATAATTTCATAGGCAAACATTTATCTAGGATAAGAAAATTAATGGGTTAAAAGTTGAGCTTATCATGCAAGAACAGAGGGTTTCTATCATCCAAGATTTGATTTCCAAACATTAATATCCCAAGAAGAGTATGTTCATGATCCTCAATAACTTAGAAGAAAATGAGGATAAAATTTTTGACAAATAAGGTGATCATCAGGTGATGGCTTAGACTATGGATGTTCATAACCTGAGGCCAAGTTCCAGAACTAGGAGTCGCAAGAAATGGAAATATTAGCTGAATTTGGGTTGACTGCTTTGGTTTATGTTTCCCTTATTTTCTTGTTATTTTTGGGTATTTCTCTAGTTTCTTTTCTTTTCTTGAAATGTATTAAATTCGTTCTATGCCTTGTAATTCTTTGGGTTGTTGTTTTGGCCAATTTTTTTTGTCTAGTTTTGGCCCTCGATCCTTGGAGGAAAGTTTTCTTCCCTAGATTATCTATTTTTGTTGTGTACTATAGTTTTTGCATCCCCTCAAAACCAACTTATTACCTAATAAAAAAATCAAGGATATTTAGATCCTCCTTGGCGTTACAAGATTACTTCTTAATCGTATGGATGAAGGAAATAAGAAACGACACTTTCATATAAGAAGACTCGCATATCTTATCATGCTCCTACATGTTAATGAAATTAAAGAACATACATGCTTTCTTAAATTGAAATTCCATAGCACATAAGATGTAGATTAAATCAAATTTAACAAGATATTACTCCATGAAAAATAATACAAAGCTTCAAATCCCAAATAAAGAAAATAATGTACCAACTGAATCAAGAAAAGAAGATGGGAGGAATAAGAATAGAGAGAAAGGTAGAGTTCTTCTATATTTCCAAAATATGTATCCTTAAATTCAAAGTATACCAATATCCAACCCCTTGTACAAATAAATTTAATCCTTGTATAAAATAAGGGGGAATAACTACCTCAACTAACTAATTTCTCTTAATTAAGTGTTAAAACACTTAATTAATTAATTTACATAAATTGGCTTTATATTATAATTTTACTTTTATATAATAAATCCAATTACAAAATAGAACAATTAGTGAGACTAATATCTAGAAGAAGGAACAAAAGGAATAGTTGATGTATGCACTCGAGTTTTAGAACATGCATCGGAATTTGGTGACTGTAGTGGAAATATTTGTATCCTTGGGGATGATGGTGTTTGAAATATTTGTCAACTAGTTTCCTAGGAAGACTTCATTTCCTTTACTATCCTACCTGTATTTTGAAAGTCCTTTAGCTTCTTCAAAGATAACATTGTTGAGTTTTGACAAATCTTCCATCCTCTCCATATTAATCAATTCTTCCTTAAATGAATTCTCTTTGATGAATGCATTAAAATTCAACTTAGTTTGATCAACTAAATTTCTATCGATTAGTTTTCCTTGAATATTTGGTAGCAAAGGGCTTGCAAGTCTGTAAAGATATCAACTTTTAATGATTCCTTAATTCAGTAGCAACCTCTTGAAGGACTTCAATCCTCTATTCTACACTGAAAGTCCAAGTTTTAGACAAATTACTCTTATAATCATCAAAGTCTTCTAAAAATAAGAATTTTCTCATCAAAGTGAGAAGGTCTTAGATAACATATACCCAATTTTTGAGCTCGTTATCGATACACTCAATCCTTGAATTGATTTGGTTTTGGGATGAGATGATGTTATCATATATTTTACATGCCTCGTCAATGAATTACAATCTTGAAACTATAATACCTTCAACCCAAGCTTCGAACATTTTCCAAAAGTGGCATACTTGTGAATTTATGTAATTGATTTTAAATCAATTCTGACAATGGAAGTAGTGGGTGGAAGAGTGGATAGAGGAGTTGGATCTAGAGGAGTCTTGTCCAATGAGAGGAAATACTTTATGAAACTTGTAATTACATGCACTTGCTCCTCTATTTTTCCTAAGTTTGTTTCCTTTTCAACTCTCTCAATGACCTTATAAATAGTTTCTCTAAGGTTGTGTACTTCACCCTCTGGAGTTGATTGACGTAATGAAATTATTTTCAGCTCAAGGTTTGAAATTGATATATCTTTTTCATTTTTTTCCTCCTTTGGTCTAGAAATTTCTAAGAATTGCTTCCTTTAGAGTCCGAAACAAGATGTTAAGTAGTCTTTTCTTTCTTTAGAGGAGGAGGAGAAGCACCAAGGATGGAAGATACTACATCAAATTCAAGAAATTAAATCTAAGATTAAGCCTTCCTATTTCTACTATCAACCATGGGTTGAACCCAGGTGAAATAATCTCCAAAAGATCTTGTCAAAGAAGGCAATGTAAGAGAAATTTGAGAACTAGGAGGTTGAGAGGAAAGAACCTCAATATTGAAAGTTAAAATGGAAGAGGAGGAAGGCCTTCTAACCTAAAAATTTGGCCTTAAAACATTATTTTTCACTGAATCAAGTGCAACTATCTCAACCACATACCCCTCTTCATTATTTTCTTCATTTTACTCTTCTTCTTCTTCTTTAACTTGTTGTGGTGTAATTATCTCACTTCTCAATTCATGTGTTTTATCTTATTCAGTTTCTTGCTTAGATGTTTCTATTTTATTTTCAACCTCCTTTACCTTTTATTTCTTCATATTGACCTTAGTTCTTGAATCCAAAGGAGAGGAGGAAGGATTTTTTTATTCGGGGCATCCTTTTGTGAATAAGAAGCTTCTTGAGAAGAAAATTTCTTCTTAAACTCATTGAATTTTTTAATCTTCCTATTCATCCAATGCCATGACCTTGGGAGTATATGAGTGTTAAGATCATCTAGATTATATTTCTCCTTTATGGACCATTCAATAGTGGGAAAAGGAGTGTAATTAATTGCTTTTATGTACTTTTTAGTTAAAATATCAGATCCATCATCAAACATTCCGTCAAGAACTATATATAATTTGAAATATTTGATTTGCTACAATAATATCCTACCAAATAATCTTTTCTTGACTTCATATTAATCAATACAGTCCTCCCAAGTAATCCTCAAATACTTGCAAGTGGTAGTATGCCATCCCGAGATTGTTTACAATCAAACTCTTTCTATCAAACAAATCCTTTTTATAAGTACGGGTGAAATTTGAACATGGAGATGGTTCTTTCAACGCTCTACAAACCTGTGGATGATCCACATGTATAATTCCCTAGAGTTATAGAAAATTATATATCAGATATATTCTTATCTCTACAATTTCTATGAAGAATATCCATATGCCTACAAATCTTGTCCATAACTATCTTATCATTGCAATAAATGGAAGTTTAGATGGTGCTCCTTCAAATCCAGTTGTTCAATTATAGGATAACTTCTTAAATTTCTTCAATAAATTTCCAAAGGTAAAAATCAATTGCATGGCATCCTAAGATACCCTATTAGCCACATTTCCTTCGAGAAATCTTACAAATAACATGGTGAAGGTATCATTAACTCTCCTATGATAACTTTTGTTATTTTCATAGGTGAGTTTATTATAAAAATCATAGATGGCTAAATTTTTCTATTATCTTGGCTTTTTACCCAATCCATATTCTATACCCTGCTATAGTATACATCAAATATGAAGTCATATAGAATGTTTTACCCTGGTAAACATGGGTGAGTTGAGAATTATAATTTTCACAAATGATCTCTACCCAGTTCAAGTGTTGTGTTCCTTCACAAATTATGTTGATATAAACACTCATCCGGTTTTGAAACTCCTAATTTGATGGCAGACACATTACCCTTGCAAGAAATGTTATTATATAAGAGATATCCTATAAGAAGACAATTGTATAGAGGGTCTTTGGTAACTTGGATGGTTGTTTCCTTTTAACCCTAAGTCAAGTTTTGGCAATCATTATTTTGTATTTGTTTGGATTGAGGTCAAATAATATTTAAGCTTCTTCCTATTTAATATTTTAGAATATTCAAAAGTGGGAATAACCAAGGACAAATTAATATGATGGGCATAAAGTTGAGAAATAAATTTCCCTAAGGCTCTTTTATCTCTTATGTTTGTTGACCAAAATTGGAAGCACAAAGCTAGGACAATGTCAATGCATTGGACTAAAGTGGGGAAACCAAGTAACATGTGCCAAACCAATATCTCTAACACATTGGGTCAATGGGTTGGGTTATCATCTCTTATCCTAGCCCAAAATATTCTAAATTCATATGCTTCACATCACTATCACCTATATCATGGACATAGGTTTCAGGAGGAGATAAGCTCGTACCCAATGTATTGAAACTTCATGGTGATAATTTGGGTAGGACTGGGGAAAAACAATAATTTTTGAGGAGGATATGAGGGGAAGGGCTCAAATATCAAATAATTGTTAAAATGGATAAAACAAGGATAAAATTACTCACCTCTTGGATGAAAATGACGACACCTTCACAATGGTTCTAATGCACTTTGAACTTTTGAATTCATATAAGAAATGAGAAAGATATGGAAATATATGTACTTTCACACATGGGAGGACGGATGAAATTTGAAGAAACAAGAGACAAGTTCAACATACAAGTGAGAGCTAATAGAGTAGGGAAGGATTTATATATGTTTGGGTTTTTTACAGTCAAATCTCTGTAAACTGTGAAAAACTAAACTAAAATGGAAGATACACAAAACACAAAAATACAATACAAACCTCCTATAGCTTTCCAAGTAACCTCAAGTAGGTTGTGTGACCTTAGAAGTTGTGTAACCTTGTGAATAATTGATTTTGGGTGCTCTTGAATGACCTCCAAACATGGGTGCGATTGCTATGAACACATAGATTTAGCTTGGATTATTGCTTCCAAAATAACAAAAGTTGGAGAAATTTAAACAAAGTTTTTGTACGGTAAATCCAAGAGGATTTGCAAGAGATTGGGCTTGAATTTTATATAGGTAGAAGTGGTTAGAAGTTGGTTAAACATGGTTGAATGTACATGATAAAAATAGCATTTGCGAGAGGTTCAGCAATTCTAGGACATTTAGGAAAATAATGGAATTAATTGTAGAAGTTTCATAGAAATGTGGTTATATGTGTAATGTAATTCCCCCACTTTCTATTATTCTAGAATTGTATTTCACTAGGCTGAGGATGTGGAGTCTAAGTGGTTGTTGACTAGGAAAATAGGTGTATTTTCCTAATTAGATAACTAATTTAATTAGCTAGGATGTGCACACTTAATTAATTAATCATTTAATTAATAAATGATAATTAACTTAGTAAAGGGGTACTAAGGATTAATTTAATTAATCCAAAGGGGCACATGATTAATCAATTTAATTAATCAGTCACAAATGGGTGAATAATTGGATGTACTAGGACAATACTGGGAATAGGTGAGTGATTTTGGGGTGTCTACATTTGCCCCTCTTTAAAGTTCTATTGCAAAGTAATAGTGTTTTAAAGATAGTATATGCATGAAGAGGAGTAAGTAGAAATCATGAAGCATTAGGATTCCCCAGCAAGTAGGATAGTAGAAGAATTCCCCCTCGAGTGGGTGGATGATGTAGAAGGTGGTGGATAGCTTCTTGATACAAAGAAGACAATGGAACGTAATAAGGATGGGGAAGGACTGTGCTCGTAGCATGAGAGTCATTTGGAGATAAAATTTAGAGCAACCTTTTTTTTTGTTGCACAATAGAGTTTTCACCATGATTATGAAAGAATCAAGATGGTTAACCTAGATGTGTGTAAACAAACACACACACAACAAAGAAAAGATAAAAGGAAAACAAACCCAATATACAAAGTAAGTGCATGCATCAAGGTTATAAAGGAACCAAGATGTAATCACACTACTTGTAAGTGGTCCAAAAATTAAACATCAACAATGCAACACAAATTTGAAAAAGAAGACAATTAGTTATGCCCTAATGTGTGCCACAATGATGATTAAGTAGATGTAAATTCTCCCAAGTGGGAATAAGATCAAAATGGAAGAGTGGAGTAAAGTGACTCCTTATGACACTCTTGTTATATCCATTTTACAAATGATCAAAGTTGAAATTTCCCCAGGCGAAGTTATATCACGAAGGAAAAACAATTTTGTGACTTTCCCCAAGTAGAGTTAGCATATCATATAAAGGGAAGAAAGTTCTAGTTGTAAGATCATAACAATCACTAGGGTAACAGATAAAAGTATGAATTTTATCAAGATTTTATGGAAATTTTGAAAAGGTTCACTTAAAGGATTTTCCAATTGTAGGATTTTTGTGATAAGTGAATGTTTGTTCAAAAAAGTTTAATTTTTAAATTTCTTTGTAATTTTTGAAATATATGATGTTTTTGGATTTTGAAATATATGAATTCTTTTTTATTTTTATTGTTAAAAATATTTGAAATACAAATGCAAATAAATGCAAACAAACATGAATACAAAAAAATGGAAAACATTCCATGGCTTAAATAAACTAGGAAGAAAACACAACATGTGCAAGCGACAAGAAAACACAAAACAAACATTGCAAACAAACCCAATATGAACAAGAATAAACCATGCCAAAGTTATATGTGAACTAAGATGTGAGTAAATTTCTTGCAATTGGTATACAATAAAGGTAAACAAAGTACAACAAAATAACAAACTAAAAGAAGTAAAAGCATCGTCACAATGTTGACAAAACCGAGACAGTACAACATAATGTGCAATAACGATGTCTAATGACACTCCAAATGTGTTCCACATTGAATAACTAGACATATTTGAATTCCCCAAATGATAGCTTAGAACACGAGAGGATTGGATCAAGATGAAGAGCGAAGTGATACTTAGATACTCTAAAAGATACTTTTGTCAGATCCCATTGAAGTTTGATCTGTATGGGATTAAAATGTAAAATCCAAATGTGCCCCAAACAAAGGGAAATGATTTCCATGAACACATATATACACCATGGGAAATAAAAATGATTATCAAAATATGATTTAGAATGATCACGAAGAGCGTCGTTAAAAAGGTGAAATTTTGAATCCTGTGTTATCCATTCATTAAAAGTTGGTCAAACATTATCTGAATGTTTTGATTGTTACTGATTGTAAACTATTTTTGGATTTTTTTAACAATTTTATATTGATTTTGTATTTTGAAAAACATATTTAAATGTTTTTAGATTTTTTGAAACATTTTTTAATGATTTTGGTATTTTATAACTCGGTAAAAGGGCACACTCCTTAAAATCAAGTGCCAATAATTAAAATCATTCCATTCCTAGTGGAAAAATGTAGATGATAAAATGATAGGGTGTTTCACTCCACTCTTGAATTTACACAACTACAAAGATGTGAGGGCTCATCACCAAGAGCCAAGAAGGATGTGAAAATGATGTGAATGGTGATATGGAAGTGACTATAATGGATGCGACGACACAAAGTGTAACAATGATCCATGTAAAAAGAGTGTAACTCATCTCTAGTCAAGATTATTTGATCGATTCCAAGATTATTCCATTATATAAGTTTTGACTCGACTTAGATCCATGGATGGCCTATTGACTGGAAAAATCTAGTTGAAGTAATTGTTGTCTCTTTTTTACATGAACAACTAAATTACTTCGGTAATTTTTTGATTAAGCACTTTGATTAAGATTTCATAAAATATTTATTTGTTAATTATTTTTATGAATGACCCCTACATGTTTCCCCATGTCGTTAGTAAAAGGAAAGGGCTCAACACCGAAGACAAAATGTAGACAAGTAAGGGATTTCTCCATTCCCAGGTTGCATGCTTTACGCCAAGAAGAAGTATGGGCTTATCACCGAATAATGAAAAGGATGAAAGTTGTAATGATTTTATAGTTTTTTTTTTTAATTTTTAGATTGATTTAATTTTCCTTTTTTGTGGATAGTGTTTTTTTGGGAAGGAACATTTTCCCCCAAGTCTCGGCCTCATGTGATTAGTAGAGGATGTAAGGGTTCAAACCTGTAGATTAAGATGGGCGGTAAAAAAGGATCGGGTAAATAAGGTTAGTGATTTTAGTTAAAGAGAGATATTATTTGAAAGGAGGAGTTTCACACGTAAAGCTTGAGAAAAAACCGTAGGTAAAAAGATCGAAATGGTACATACCATAACAAAGATGAGACACACAATGCCCGGTAGGAACAAGGTTAACTTTGTGCCATAATAGATGAAGAAGGAGAATATATTATAATGGTATGAATAAGATATCTACCAAGTAGATGGAATGCTTAGCATTATTTTTATGCACTTTTTCAAATCTGATTTGTGAATAGTGCCTTAATACGGAGTTTTGTTCTCTTTTTATGTTTTTAAAGATTTTTGAATGTCGGATAAGGATTTGAAATGGAATCATCAAGGAAGAAATCCATTTTTGTTAAAGTTAAAGGGTCCTGAAATATGACACTTGTGCAGATGAAATCCAAGTCAAGAGGGGGAATCAAAAGATTCGATAAGTCTAAAAATATGAGACTTGGGCGAGACAAGGTCCAAGTCAAAGGAGGAAATATAAGATTTGATAAGTCCTACAATACAATAATTGGGTGGACATGATCCAATTCAAAGGAGTGAATCAAATGATTTGATGGGTTCTGAAGTACTATACTTGGGTGGATATGTTCCAAGTCAAGGGATGTGTGATTAGATAAGTCTTTAATGAGATCAAGATACATATGTGATGTTAGAAGAAGTTTGTCAACACACGAGAGAATATGTTGAGATTCATATTCACCTGTGAGTGAAAGAGTGTGAGGAAAGAAGGATGTATCTCTCTGGATTTATACCTGTGGTTTCCTATAAGCCATAGAGAGGAGATATTTATTATTTCTCCTTCTAGGTTGTAAATTAGTTGATTTGTGAAAAGTTTTACAATAAAAGCATGAAAATCTTATATAAGGATATTTCAAGGTGTATGCACCTCAAAGAATGTAATCATGTAGATGCCTTAATAAGTAGGAAATATAGTTGATGATATTTCGTAAGATTGATCATGTAATGTATAATGGATGTGAAAGGTTGCATTGTTGCAAGTGTCCAATCTTGTTGTGGTTGTATTTGGACAACAAGAATAGAGATGTTATGTATAGGATCCATAATGAAAAGAAGATAATCAAGCTCAAATTTTCTTGATGATGTACTCTCTTCTATTGTGTCAAGGGTTGAAATATATTCTTGGAGAAAATTCAATCTCTCACGAGGTGTTAGAATATTGTTGTCAAAAACAGGTTCAATGTTTGTTGGAACTATACAAAGAAAATGTTTATAAGAGATAGATTGATTTGAAGGAGAGATACTTGACCTTTGTCCTGATATCATTGAATGTTAGTATGAATGGAAGTAGGGAAAATAGTCAACTCTTAGTTTGAAATTGTGGAAGTTGACATTTCATCGGTTGTGAGAGCTTCATCATTGAGCTCTATAGAGATAGTTCCATCTTCAATTAAGTCTTCAACATAATGACTAAGAGGTGTACAATTATCAGTAGAATGGCCATGTATGGGATGGTATTCATGATATTCAAATGCATTGTACAACGTAGGATTGGGTTCCCCATGAGAAAATGGTCTCGTAGGTGGATATTCGATCATGTTAGCCTTTACTATTTTTTGAAAGGAACTAGATAGAATCTCTCTAAGAGGTGTAAATTGATGTTCAACAAAGTGTGTGGAGAAGTTTCGCCAATACAAGAAATGATGTATTTATAATCAACATTATACAAGGATTCATCATGTTTGTGAGATTTTTCCTTTGTATCATGGTTATGTGTTAGGTCTCTGCCACTATGCCTTCATTGTTAATGAGGTCTTAGATGTAGTTACAATTTTTTTGCATTTTTTTGTTTGATGACCATCTATGTGATGAAAATCACAATATGTGTTAGGTCTATACCAACCTAGCTTAGGTTCTCCTTCAAGGAAGGGTTGTGTAATAGGATAAGTAACCATATTAGCACTTGCCAGTTGTTTCAAGATGCTTGAAAGAGATTCCCCAAATACTTATATTATCTTTAGTTGTAATCATCATGAGGAGGAAAGGTTTCTCTTTTTGGAATGGTGATAGATGGTTTAGACTTAATATGTTTTAATTGGTTGTTCTACAAGTTTTGCACATTGTAATTATTCATGACACCATCAGTGTTATGATTGTGGTTGATGTACCTAGATTTATCATGAGAAGTGATAGGTTTTTTGTTATTATTGTGACAATTATGATTATGCCCATGGTCTTTATAATGAGGTTTAATTAAGCCTTTATGAATAAGGTATTTTTCAATTTGAGTCCCCTTTTCAATAACTTCCTCAAAGTTATTGAGGCAGTGCATTTGCATGTGAAAGGACAATTCATCATTAAGGCTAGGGAAAAAAAATTTAACCATTTGTTTCTCAGGGATTGAACATGGGAATCAACTTGCGATTCCTTGCCATCATTGTAAGAACTATACAAAATTCTCATTTTTGCATTGTTTGGCATTGCATCATGCTGACTTTAGAGTCAAGGTTAATGAGAGAAGTGTTTGACAAACTTATTTGAGAGGTTCGTGAAGGTAGAAATAGATCCCTTTGGAAGGTGTAAGAACTAGTCCAAATATTGTCCTCCTAGACTTTTAGGAAAGAGGCACAAGAGAAAGATATCATTGTAAGCCACCTCTTGGCATGCCATGAAAAATTACTTGACATACTCTCTAGGATCAATTTTTCCCTTGTATTTGTCAAATTTGGGCGTCTCAAAAGAGCGTGGGAAGGGTATGCGTAAGATGTCTATGTTGAAATGGTATGGACACAATTAATCAAAATTTAATTGTTTACGTTGTTTTTGCATTCCCGAGAGGGTGTCCTTCATCATTTTCCACTCTTGAGAAAATGGTGAATTTTTTTGTGGGATGAATGGTGATTTATCATTTTTATGATTTTTTTTCTCATTATTGGTCTCGAATGATTTTTGAATGTGTCGTCACTTTTCTTCATGTGTTTGATACCTTTGGTATCGTTTTTAGTGATTATAGAGGATAGGTGAGCCAATTGTTTTTCCATTGCATTGATTTGATCAAGCAAGGCTTGGTTGGGATTAGAGGACAAAGCATTAGATTTACCTTTATCATCGACATTTTTTTACTTGGTCCTTTGTTGTCTTTTTTTTTTAATCGAATGGTGGAACCTTAGGGGATTTAGGTTGTCCTTTTAAGGCTTTCAATTCATCCTCATCAAATTTTGAGGGAAATCTTGCTCCCATTGCAAGGAGATGAAGAAGGAATTGGTCTTTGTTTTTCGTAAAGTGGCATCAATAGAAAGGTTTTTAAGTTGGTCTTCTTTCCTCCCATCAAAAGGAATATAATCATGCCATTTTGAAAGAGGGGAGGTAAAATAAGAGGTATGATATAAAACTCAACCCTTAACAAAGTGTATGCTAATATGGAAGAGGTAAAAAATGAAAAATACTTGACCCTAACAAAATGATTGTAAAGAGGGAAGATGTGAAATGGGTTAATTGATTTCCCAACTCTTATAAAAATGAGAGTTAAGATGAAATGGACTAAATGAGGTTAGATGTGTTTTACTTGTTAATAATAATGGGTGTTAAAAGAGAAGAGACTTGAGATGGTGGACGCGATCAACTCTTGATCAAAATGCATGACAAAAGTGATGAAAAGAGGTACATCACAATACTTTTTAAAAATTGATGATGTTAAGTTAGAATATGGATTGAAATGGTAGCTTAGACTATTCTTAATAAAATGAGTGCTAAGCAAGATGAAGAGGTTTTTTAAAAAGGCTTCGCAACCCTTTACAAAAGTGAACATAAAGAGGGAAGAGACAAAATAAGTTAGTGTGCTCAACTTGCAACAAAGTGAGTGTGAAAAGAGGATACTAAAAGATGCTCAAATATTAACAAAAATGTGTTAAGGGAAGAGACTTAGGAAAATGTGATGAGTTTTCTCAACTTTTAACAAGGTGTGTGTTAAAAGGGGAGACTTAAGAAGATGATGAAAAATTTCTACTCTTAACAAAAGCATGTTAAAAGAGAGGAGACACAACAAGGAAGTGGGAGTAATAAAAGAATGACAAAGTGAATGTCGTCATAAGAAGTGAAGAAATGAAAATGAAAAAGGTATAAATCTCACAAAATGGAGATAAGAGACAAGGGGAAAGTGATGTATTAATGATCTCAAATTAAAGCAAACTGAATGCTTTAAAGAGAGAAGTGATCAAGTGATGAGGATGTCTTTAATGCAACAAAGTGATTGCAAAGTACGACAATGTAGGATGATGGAAGAAATATATAGAATATTTTGTCAATTCAACAAAGTGAATGTGCAATGCGATGACGTAAGAGTATGAAATTCTTAGAGTTCAACAAGAGTAAGTGTCAAACTAAATACTTATGAAAATGAGAGACCAAGGTGATCAAGAGAGTTCTTGAATGTGTTAAAGTGAGTATCACGATGTCAAGAATTAGTGAAGAAGAATTAAAGTGCTCAAGTTTGGATATGGATGTTTGTAACCTAAGACTTAGACACATTTTATAAATCGACAAGGAGGATGAGAGAAAAAAATTGAATGACAAAATTGAAACACAAGTGTGTAACACATGAGAAAAATGAAAAATTATGTAGTGAGAATTTTCCTCTACCTTAGATTCACTTGGACAAGGTGTGGCTTCTTAGGTGGTTCACTCAACTAGGTGTCAGCAGTATACCCGAGTGAGTGTGGTGCTATTGCTAGTTTCTGACTTTACTTGACCCCCTTTGAAAACCTAAGTAAATATATTTCTCAAAATGAATCACACTGCTCTTGTCACTACTTGGTATTTGTAACTCTAACTCACAAGGCTTTACTACTCATGTAGGATTAAAGGTGCATGTTTCATCAACCCAGATTCCCTCAATGTGCCGACTACTTTGGGGTTCCTATGGTAATCCTCAAATGATTTTTATGGCTTATGGAAAGTCACTTTCCAAAGTTATGCGGATGTTTTATTACCCTTATCCGGACCTATAAATATAGTCTCAAAAATGTTCATTTTATCTTATTTAGCAACAATTCCCTGCACACAAGAATGAGTAGTTTGAAGCTCACGATCAAAGGCAACCTGCAATTAGTAGTTTTAAGTGTTTTATCAACCTTCGTGAGATCGGTTCCAACAAGCAAGGAGTATAATGTTTTCCGAGGTAGATAAAATACAAGACAACGAAATTAAAACCACATTTTTATTTCCAAGATTGCTTAGAAAGAATGAGGAAAGATCATACATGTGGGTTGATTTTGATTAAGTGAAAATCACTAATTCCCAAATTAAAAAAATGACCATGTTTCTGATTTCCAAGATCACTTAAGAAGCATGAGGAAAGAGCATGTGTTTGGTCATTTCATAATTAGTCTCACACAAAAAGTGACGATAAAAAACGCAAGAAAATTGACGGTCAAAAAGCATTAATTAATATACAAGAATGCTGAAACATGTGCAAAAAGGCTAGAAAGAAATAAAAATTGGACCATAACATCCAATAACCCTAGTCAAGAAAAATTTTATGATTAGGTTAGCTAACAAAATTGACAATAATTTAAGAAGGATCTGAAGAGGACATGTGATTAAAAAGTCTTAAAAGTGAAAAGAAATGATCGGAAAATGCCCAAGTACCCTACAAAAGTATTTATCACAATTAGTAGACTTGACCACAAAAGACAAGAAAAAGAAAATAAAAAAGGGTCCTAATGAAATGAAATGACCTAATTAAATAAATGAGACTAATGAATGTAATCAAAATAAGAGAATTGAAATAAAATGGTATTAAGCCATGAAAATAAGTGCCTAACTACATGAATTATAAAATAAACTAATTAAAAATAGCCTTGAAAAAGAATACTAGAAAACATATAATAAGCTATACATAAGTTAAACTAAACAAAAGTTTTAATAATTAATAAAAAAACCATAAGTTAGAAACTATTTCTAAACCTAATGATAGACATGCAAAACCAAATTAAAAAAACCTAAGTGTCCATTAACCTAATTTCATAAGCAAAATGAGTAATAATAATAAAAAAATTGTTCCCTAAGATAAAGTTTGAGTGTGGTCATTGTATTGTTTTCAGTGACTAATGTGTTTTGTTCTTGTAGGGTGTGGTGTTTTGTGCAAGGAGGAAAATAGCCTATGGAGGGTGTATAGGTGGGTTCGGTGAGGGAGATCTTGAGTCGGGATGGGTAGGGTGGGAATTTAATGGGCTTTATGTGTAGGGAAATCAGATTGGGGTGTTATGGGTAAAGATGAGGTAGGTGAAGATGATCGAGCCAAGGGCTCATTCCAGGTATCGTGGTCGAGTCAATTGGTAGGTGGATCTAATAGCTCAGGGGAGGGTGATACGAAGTTGGGTGGTGAAATGGGGTTGGCTCAGCAGAGCTAGGGTAGAGTCTAGGGGAGAGAACGGGGAGGGGAGTTGGTTGGTTAGGGATTCCAACATGGGAGGGAGGGTAGGTCTTGAATAAGGGGGGAGTAGGGTCACCCTCGGTCAAGCTAGTCGGGAAGGGGGAAGGGGGTAGGGTTTAGTTTAGGGTCTAATAAAAAAATTGCTAAGTTTTCTTTTGTTGTTTTTGTTAAAAATTAAAATCGATTTATTCGTAAATCTAATTTTTAACTATTTTAATATATTTTTTGTAAAATCCAGTAGTTATTTTTTGTGTGCAAGTTTTTTTTGTTTTACAGAAATATAGTAGGATTAGCAAGAAAAACAAATCATGATAGGTCAAAAATAGAGAAGAAAGCTAATTTTTCAAAAAACAAATCAAAAATCAAAGACAAGAGACCGAAGAGCATAAATGTAAAAATATGCAAAATAAACCCCTAATGAAAATCCTATAAAAAAATAATCAAGAACATTTAAAACACCTACAAATTCAAAACATCTGTAAACAATGGTAAACTCTCAAACAAATTATGAAATTTGCACACAAATCAAAGATTTAGCCGCACATAAACAAGAGATTTACTTTGAAATAAATGGAACACGGAATAAGAAATGAAACAAAAATGAAATAAGATGGGGTTTTGAGTCCCATCAGTGTGTGCCAAAATGTAAATTGTGAAAAACTAAACTAAAATGGAAGATACAAAAAACATACAAACATAGTGCAAACCTCCTATACCTTTCCAAGCAACCTCAAGTAGGTTGTGTGAGATTAGAAGTTTTCAGAACCTGTGAATAACTCGATTGTGGGAACTCTTGAATGACCTTCAAATATGGGTGAAATTTCTATGAACACATAGATTTATCTTGGATTATTGCTTCCAAAATAGCAGAAGTTAGAGCAATTATAATAGAGTTTTTGTATGGTAAATCCAAGAGAATTTGCAAGAGAGTAGGCCTGCATTTTATAGAGGTAGAATTGGTTATAAGTTGGTTAAACACGGTTGAATGCACATGCTAAAAATAGCATTTGAGGAGGTTGCAACAGTTTTGGGACATTTAGGGGTGGTAATATAATTAATTGTAGAAGTTACATCCTGGAAATATTGTTGTACGTGTAATTTAATTGCCCCCACCTTTCTAGGATTCTAGAAGTGTAGTTGACTAGGATGAGGATGTGGAGTCCAAGTGGAGTCCAAGTAGTTGTTATTGACTAGGAAAATAGGTGTGTTTTCCTAATTAGATAACTAGTTTAATTAGCTAGGATGTGCACACTTAATTAATCATTTAATTAATTTAAATGATAACTAACTTAGCAAAAGGGTACTAGGATTAATTTAATTAATCTAAAGGGGTAAAATGCATGTGATTAATCAATTTTATTAATCATTCACAAATGGGTGAATAATTGGATGTACTAGGACAATGTTGGGAGTAGGTGAGTGATTTTGGGGTGTCTACAATCTCCTCTATTAACACACAAATCAATGAATCGGGTGGAAATGAGCCTCTAGGAACACATTATAATGTAATTTTACCTCTCATTTTTTTAATCAAATATGAAAGGCTTAAATGGAATGGGGAAACATAACTCACAAACTCAATTTCCATATAATTTGGGTATATCGGGTATGTCAAAAACTTGAGTCTGGAGGAACTTTTTCCACAAGCTCTCAAAGTGCCCTCTTTCACCGACTTAACCAATTAAAACAAAGGAGTGTGGTGAATCGGGTCATGCGGGGAATTAGAGAACTAGAGGAACTTAGGAACTATTCCAAGAGTTGAAAATACTTGATATATTTGATTCAAGCATAACAAGCGGTCCATGCGGAAATGCAAGGAACATATGAAATGGAGGAAATTTTCCTCGTGTTCCATAAAAGTCTCATTCATCCGATCAATTCCTAGAATGACTCAAAAATGACTAAGTGTTGGACTTTTCTTTCATTTTTGACATACACAAGGCAAGGGAAACTAGGGTGAACAAGAAAATAAGCTTAAAATGTCAAAATTTCAAAAAAATCACATGTTCGAGCCCATGAAAATAGTTGGCTCTTTCGGGCCTTGACTTAGTTTGACGCAAAGTGAAAACAAGGCTAAAAAAAGAACTCCATAATATCTTGGTTCATAAGACCGGCAATTCCATTAGGAAGAGTACGAGATAGACACATAGAAGAGAACCAAAACGGGAAAGGAAAAAACACACAAATAAACACAACCAAAAACAAAACTAGGATAAAAATTATGTGTTGTCCAAATTTCTCATTCATTATCAAATTAATGCACTAGCTACTAAAGAAATTAACAACTCATAAAAGATAGAGGGTTTATGGTACCTCGTATGTGATACTGAGCACTAGAAGGTTAATTCCTGTTGTCAGTAACTTGATATTCCTACAAATGAGACTGAAAATGGTTTTGATTAAATAAACAGATGCAAGGGCTTCCCAACTAATTGGATCCAAGAATGTTTTTACTTCCTAGGTGGATGTCAACCCTCATTTGTTTAGATAAGGTGATATAAAACCAACAAAAGCATACAAAAAAAGAAGCAAAGTACTAAATCTTGAAAATGATAGGAATTGATCTAAAGTTGATTAGATGGAAATAAGTGTGAATTAAATGTAACCGATCCGGGTCAACGGTGACCCAAGTTGTGTAGAGGCAGGTCAATAGCGACTGGGAGGATGGATCTAAAGTTGTAGATGAAATATGCATACTGCAAAGTCTAAGAGTGATCGGAAGTTGATAAGGACTTATAATTGCTACAAAAGGATCTGTAAAAGAGAATTATGGGTAAAAAGATAGGATAAAGTACCAAAGCAAAGAAAATTTAGATAATTTTTGGATAGACAGGATCCTATTCGACAGTGACTAGGAGGATCGGTGGTGACTATATCAGAGAGGTATAAATCTAAGGATGATAAGATGAAAATGGTAACCTGCAAGTAAAAGGAGTTATGGGAGAGGTCTATTGAATGCTTCCACAACTTCTCTGTACCTATAGGATGTTAGAAGCAAATAATATATGATAACATGATAGAGATATGGAAAGTAATGTGATAATGATGAGAATATCTCACGAAAGCGATGATCATGAATGATGTAAGCATGCTAGAGGAATGTCAAATAATTTTGTGGATGTCTCGAGAACTACTCTGCATGAGGATTCTAGGCTAGGAGAAAGTTTGAAGATTGCAAGCATCTTTTTTTCTGATTTCCTAATGATGAATATAAGGAAGAAGCCATTTTTGTAAGGTCGGCGGAGATCAAACTCGATCGTCGTGGACTATGGGGAAAGTTTCCCAATGGGCATGATTTTTGTTTTTGGTTGGATGTTTTTGTGTTTTAAAGGATTGTTCAAATGATTTAAATAATTTAGGTGGGATTAGGTTGCTTAGGGATGAATTTAAGTTAGTTAGAGCATAAACATGGATAGTATAAAAGCTAAAAAAGTGAGGTGATGTGTGTGTAGGATAAAAGCATCCTAATTAGAAGGTTGGTTAGGGAAATAAATGAAGATTAATTAATTAATATGAATTAATTAATTAATGGGCATACATATTAATTTGGATGGGATAATTGGGCATGTAAGATGATTAATTAATTAATGTCACTTAGTTAATTAATGAAGATTAGATGGGAATTTTATTGAATATGTGCACGCAGTGAATGAATTTATATATACCAATTTTAGGTGTCTACATTTTTTCCCTTTTTGTTGAATGGTTTGCACTAGCAAGCCATAACACAAAAACAAGAAGGTTTGGATGAGGATAAAGGATTGATTATGGGCTCCCCCTCAAATGGGGGATCGATGGTGCCAAGGGAAATCAATGACACATTTGAAAAATCTAGATGATGAAGGGTGGGTGGGTGATGAAAAGATGGGTAAAATCATAACCAAGGAAAGATGCCCAAGAAACAAATATCACAATAATGATGGAAAATTATGGTGGTGACTCCAATTTCACATCGGTTAGGGATAACTACATCTCAAGTGAGAGATGGAAAACAACATTCTATAGACCAATGAGTGGGTGAAGATCACTGTAGTATGGATGCAGGCTAGGATGACCAATGGGTCATAGGCAAGTCATAATAATATGTGAAATCCTTCATAAATGAGGAGTTGAGTGAATAGGTATGTGTCCACAAGGGATGAGGATGAATGATATGGTGCCCAATGGGACACGAAAAATGGCCGAGAAGGCAAAATGAAAAAGTGAGTGATGAGGTAATATACCCCAAAGGGGGAAATCATATATGTAAAGGTAAAATAGGAAAAGTCAAAGCATACCTCGAGTGGGGAAAAGTATGGCCACAAAGGAAAAAAGGAAAAAGTATGCCCCAAGAGGGGAAAATCATGGCCACAAAGGTGGACTTTGATGAAAAATAATGGTGCCCTAATGATGGGAATGAATATGGCCACAACAGTGGACTTGATATAATGAATGTAATGCCCAAATGAGAAGATGAGTATGGCCTCAAAGGAGGACTTTATGCAGATTGGATAGGATTATAAAATAAAGTTCCCAATAGAGGGGTGATTATAGCTATGAAACATGTACTTATGGAATAAATATGATTAATCATTCTGAAGGAAAAGATATGGCCATGAATATGGACTTGAAGAGTATGTATATACCCAAAGGAAGAGTAATTATGGCCATGGGTGTGGACATAAAGAACATGGATGCCCAGAGGAAGAAATAGTTGAAAATGTTGTATAAAAATGCCCAAAAGGGAAAATATAAATGACCATAAATGTGGATTTAAAGGTCAACAAAATAATATGCCCTAGAAATGGATGTAATAAATTAGGAGAAATCACAAATGGTTAGTGTTAAGGCCATTCGACGGTATGATCGAGGCCAATCAACGGTGACCCAAGTGGGTCGACAATGGCCGATGTTGGTAGGATAAGCCCAATGGTTGGCCAAAAATTCTCATTTTCACGTGTGAAGTTGATGAGAAAGAGAAGAGTGAGAAAATAAAGATGGAGGAAATAGAGGCTATTAGAGTTATGAGGAAACTCCAGAGGGTGCAAAGGATGGTGAGTAACAAAACCCACATTGGTTTTTGATTTAATTTCATGTTTTATTTTTTCTACATTTTTTTGTAAAAATAGGATGATGCCAAGGGTAATTGGTGGTGACTCGGGAGGGTCAACGTCGACCAAGCCTTAAGGCTCAATGACCGACACGAAAATGCATCAACTGACTGGTCAAAGCATCAACTAGGGTTAGATTGGCTAGATTAGGGTTTAAATTGAAATTTGGATGAAACTTTGGATGGATTTTGGATTATAGGTCTAATGTATGTATGTTCTATTTGTGATTGAAGGCCAGAGAGACCTTATATTTGAGATATCAGTGTCATCTCTATATGAGCATATTAGAGGGGATGTGATAGATGTTGAGTGGGACTATCTGTCTACAGTTGGATTAGGTGGATTTAGATACTATCAAAGGATACCACGAGATGTGGGGCTTATGATTACTTTAGTTGAGAGGTGGGATAGGTAGACATGTACATTTTGGTTCAAGATAAGGGATATTACTATCACCCTAGAGATTGTGTATCGAATTCTTAGGCTATCGTCTTGGGGAAGCAGATAGCTCCCATTACTAGTGATGATAGATTGGTAGTTTTGATGTAGCTATTTAGAGCCGATGCGCCCTAGATTAGGTTTTCTTCTAAGGATTTTGCATATGATTCGAGATATGAGGATAGGGTACCATGTATTCATTTGATATGTAAGGTTATGATGGTAGTGTCATGTTATGCTTTTTCTGACTCAGGTTGAGCTCGGTTTCCATGGGTGCTAGCCAATGTAGTGGTCGACATTGTTAATCACAAGACTTTTTTTAATTTGAGACCACACTATTGGCCCAGGTTTACCATGAGCTATCTAGATACATGGCAGGAAAGAGGTTAGGGCTGGATGTAGGCTTCTTTCTTCACTACTAGGCCTATAAGTATATCACAGTGATTATGCCACCATGGCTTCCATGGGTCACAAGAGACCATAATCAGCTAGAGGTGACATGGAGGGATGATCAGGCCTTTGGAGATGGGGGGAGAGAGTGGTGGATTGGTATGTATATTTTGTATAGAGTTATATGTTTATCATATTAGGTGACATCCATATCGGGATTTCCCCTCCTAGCACGGTGTGGATGTGGAGCTAATGGGGATGAGGAGGATGATATGGGTGTAGGGGAGACAACCAGAGATGATAGAGGTCATTCAGTTTGACAAGGTGAGATGATAGTTTGGAGTCATTCAATTAGTGCCTCATGATCTAATTTTGTATAGGAGGGAGGAGCTAGACAGAGAGTTGTCGAGTCCTACTATAGCAAACCCATTGGAGGAGGAGGTCGGGTCGTGGGATGATGACAATGATGGTGGATATGAGTGGGATACTATGATTGGCATATGGCGTATTATTGGGTGGTTGAGGAGGGAGGAGAGGAGGAGATATAGGAGATGGAGGCTAAGATTGAGGTGGATCCAAGAGGTGGTTGAGATGGAGCGGGAAATTTTCGAGAGGTTGCACGCTTGTGTGTGGAGTTATATTAGATGAGATTAGAGAGGAATACATCCTTGTAGCAATATGATAAGTTCACTCGGGAGAGATACCAAAACATTCAGGAGAGAGACCACTACCGCAGTTGAGGGAGGCCTACAGGCCCACTTTGGATATTTTACTACTATTGTAGTAATATAGTCGGTCAATGTTGTTCGAGAAAGTGCCATAGAGATTAGGATAGATGGCACCCCTTATTATGATTGGGATGGATATGTACTTAGCGTTGGCCATTGAGGCCAAATATTATGAGGACACTGTGATCCATAGGCTACTTTGGATGCCAAGATATTGGGACCATCTCGAGAGGTAGGCGGCTGAGGCGGGTCATCATGGAGTACAAATGAGTATAGCTCAGCCACAATGAGAGGAGGGAGGCCAGGAGGGTGGAAATGGTGGAAAACATTCATTTATTGTTCCTGCCCTAGAGGGAGAGGACTTGAGGGCCTCAAGACATTAACTTTACAATTTTGATAGTATTTCTACTTTGAGGGAGCCTCCTAGAGGGCCATGATGTATTGATATACATTTTGATATATGATATATGGTTTTGTCATGGATTATCATGTGTTCATTATGTGATGTGATGGATTTTAATGTCATGATGATGGCTTTTAGATTAGATGTGATGGTGATTTTTTGTTTTATATTTGATGATGATGGTGAAATAAATGTATGATCAGATGTTTATTTTAGATTTGCATGTGTATGGATGATGATATAAATGTGGTAATATGTTTTGTGTTTAAATTTTATTTTGATCATGATGATTAACATGCATATGGGTAAGATGTGATGGAAACAAATTAATAATGAATGTGATTAATGATAAATGTGTTGTAAGATAGATAGATAGCATATAGGTGATTGAGATGAAGAAAGATATGTTGAAAGACAAATGTGATATGATTAAGAAAAATATGCCTCATGCAATGGTGGTGATTTATAGGTGTAAACAACACTACACTATAGTGAGGAATGTACAAGGAAAATATGCCTCCAACTACATTTGAGGTAAACAAAAAGGGATCCAAGTTACGTAAGGCACATGTGACCAACAATAATGCTAGCAAATAACCAACAATAGTTATTCATTTCAAATATCATAAGGAAACGATGGATGACATGATCTCATAAACCTAACTTTGTCATGAAAAAATGGGTTTGAGATGTACCTTATACAGAGGAAAGAGGGATCTCCAAAAGTGGTGTTCCCTAAATTTTGCCCCAACTCTAGGAAGGGGAAAGAGAAATATGATCAATGTGGGAAGCTTTCTTAGGATGATGATAAAATGGAAGGCTAATCAATGCGGGAAGCCTTTAAGTGTCATAAGGAGTAGCCATCTTTTGAGGGTATGGTCTACTTTATACAATATATGGTTGGAAAGAGTAAATGATAGCCGTCCTTCAAGGGATCAGTCTATTTATTTGATTTTCATTTCATGTTTTTATTTCTTATTTTTGCATGGACATTTTTCCTTCAAGGATCAGTATACTTTTCGATAACTTTGATTTTGATTTAAGCATCCATGAATTATTATTTTACATGGGGGAGAGTTAGGACTAGCTAAGTAGACCACCAAGGAGAGGATAATGTTGTACAAGAGATCCGCTAGACCCTTTGCATGGTTCCAATAGGTGAATAATAGGGTGATGGATGTAATGATCGCAGATTTCTCACCAAAGGTGAGAACCTATCCATAAGGAATATGCTATGGGAAGAGTCATGGTGCCCATATTTAAGGTCACATCTAGAAATTGTGAAGACCACATAATTCCAAATCATCACAATGAGATATGTAAGGGGATGAGATGGAGGAATGATCTGAATACATGAGTAAGGGAACATTGGTAAATGTGCTAACAATAAAATGGTCACAAGTGCAATGTGTTAAGCGGTTCCACTTTCGGTTTACCATCGGGGAGACAAATGATAGGCTCTCGACCCATACTTGTGTGTAATAATGCATGGTCTGATCCAGTTAGGGGAAAACTCTCCATGTTGGCTCCTTTCTAGAGTGGTGTTGTTCTAATAAATTTATGAGGTGATGACGTTAACTTCATGTTAAGAACATAGTAAAAATGAAAAAAAAAGAAAGTGTTTCCTAATAGGGAATTGAATGGTATGTATTTACGATAAGGAAACAGCCCCTATAGAACAAGATAAATCAGGATCGGAGGAGATAAGTTAAATAAATATTTATGAGATAGTACCGTAATGGAAGGTTTTAGATAAATCCATGGTGCTTCCGAAGGGAAGCATAGATATGACCACAAAATTGGTCATGGGAAGAGGAGATAGAAAATGTGATCGGATGAGCCGAGCTGAATGAGATAGGATGATTTTGAATATGAAAAGGAACTAATCTGTGAATAGACAAGTCCTAAGAAGAAATCCCCCTAACGTAGGAGGATGAATCTATGAACACAAGAAGGGGGATGCTAAAGATTCAATGAGGGGGAAATATGTTCCCCACAGTGAAAGGGATGTGGATAGGATAATGGATATTAAATGATATGGATGTTGGGAGGACGGTGTATCAAGGAAAATAGTATCGATGAACAAGGGAGGACCCTTATCAATAGAATTTATAGGAGATGATGTAGACAGTGAAGAGACCCAAGAGGATGATTAGATGGAGATGTGGTAAAAGGGGTTAGATGGGCTATGGATGAAGTAGTAGATGTAGAAGGGGACTCGTCAAGGTGGTCCTCTCACTCAATAAGATTGTGGACAATAGTCTAAAGGGCCTAATGCCTTTATTGTTCTTACATTTTTAGTTGCTTTATTTTGGATTTATTGGTAACGTAGACATGTGATTGTGTTCTTGAGTGTGATCTCTATTGAATTTCTTAAATCATGTTACTGGAAGGGTGTCAATTTATGATGAGATTTTTCCTATTAATCAATCATATGGAAGAAATTGTACTAATGTTGTGATCTTTACTTAACTAGTTTGAGAAATGAACTTATTGGCTTCAGCTTATGGAAAGTTTGAATCAAGTTCTTAGAACCATTAGGTGATCTAGTAATCTGGAAAACTATTATTGTTCTAGAATAATTTTTATCTTTGTATCGATATTGGATAGTACATGGGATCAATTTCAGTGATCCAATGCATTCTCCTAAAACCAATATGCAATTATGACTTTAATACAGTGATTACTTGAGTTCATATTGCTTCTAGAATTTCAATGTTATTACCGATATAGTGAAAGTGCATCTAATCTAATATTACATGATTACATTATTTTTCTTGAGGTTACCTTTTCCTGGAAGTTCTAGTTTGTATAATCAATTTTCTTAATGGTATAAGCAAGTATGAAAAACAAAAGAAGGTTTTGTTATTTTCATTGTTTTATGGAGACCGAACCTAACCTATGCAAAAGGTGATATATATAACTTCCTAAGGACCTAACTAAATCCTATGTACATGAGATCAAGTATTATCAACCTAAGTTAAGGTTGAGACATTGATATTAAATAATATTTGACCCTAACTTATCAAAGGGAGGGAAATATTAAGCCTAAACCCATAGCCTAACTATGGTTGGCATTAATAAGGTAGGGTTAGTGGAATGGTAAGAATTAAGCACCACTTATGTTGTGCTTGGAAATTTAAATGTGGAATTTAATGATCTCCACTACCAACTTTAAGTGGAGACCAAGTCAAACTTGGCATGCATGCCAAATCTGGCGCTAACAGTTAGTAAAAGGAATTTCAATAGAAAGGTTTATAAGGTAAATATAGTTGAAAATTGGTAGTTGGTGGTATTTATATAATTTAATACAGGCATTAATGGCTTTGAAGATTTTTCCAAAGCCACCTTGGGGGAAAACATGTCATCTTTCGATGAAAAGAGTTTGGTGTGTTTTTGTCTCCCATTTTTACTCGAGTTCATTCACTCTGCATGTTGAATTTTTGTTGTTTGAACTGGTATTTGATCTTTTGATAGACATGCATCTCATTATTTCATGGAGAAAATAGTGGAATAAATTAATGTGAAGATTATAAATATTAATGAGGTTGAGATGGATGGTTTTCTGTGGAATCTGGTTTGATTTGGTTATAGAGATTATCATGGAAATATTGAAATGAATCCTGGGAGCTTGAAGAAGAATTTCAGAGCTCTACTAGGCATGATAGGCTCTAACTCATTAAAATAACTTGCTCTATTTAATTATTTCATGAAAATAACTCTGCTCTTGAAATGGAATCTGGTTCTAGGTTCTAGGCTTTGTGGTTTTTGTGTTATTTGTTATTATATGGTTATATTCTTGATTATTGCTTTAAATCTAGTTGTTCTCTTAAATATGGCTCGTAATATTATTACATGTCAATTTGAAACTACTTATGGCTTGTGTGTATAACCGTGAATGCTCTTTTGAAGAAATGAAGCGTTCTTGACTCTGCTTTGTGAGTTTTTTCTAAATGTAAATGGTTTCAATCATGGAATGGCACAGCCAAGTTTTTATTATCGATACCCTTTTTAAAATTTAAGTGCTTTTTCAAGCACCTTGTATCCATTTTTTAAAAAAAACCCATCTCTAGGATGAGTGCAAACTTTGTATGGATGGATTCTTTAACTTTGGTCATGACTTTAAAATAGATGCAAATCAATTTCACTTGTCATGTTGGGTAGTTATATTATATGAGTTCTTTCATTTATCTTTTATGGTCATCTGGTTTTGTGTAGGCTTGTTGAATCAATCTCTAATGACCTTATTCAGATATTTTAGCTTTGATTCTTCTTAAGACTCAAGTATTGAGTCAATACCCTTATTGGGTATTAATGTTTCAAGTTTACAAAGAACTCCATTATTGGAGATAGCAACAGGTTTGAATGTTTTATTTCGATTCCATTATGGACACTCCCAAATATTTAATTGGGTTGTTCAGTAGTGTCTCCTCTATATGGACATCATTGTGTGGAAATCTTTGTGACTTGATTCTCTAGCCACATTTGACGGCTCGATAGGATGTTGCAATCTTATCAACAAACAATTGTATTTTATCTTAAATACTAGAGTTTAACTTGATTGTTCAAAGTGGGAAAACAGTGATCTTCTCAACACCTTCCATCTTGGTTATTCATTCTCACCTCCATATTCTATTATCATTAACCCTAGTCATATTCGACCCTATAAGGATCAATATAGGTTTGAAGGAATATTGTGATTTTTGGTTTTGAGTTGTGTGCAATATAAGCCCAACTCGATTGCGCACTCAAATGCATCTGTTTTAATATGTGTCCTCCTTAAGGGATGTGAATTTGATGTGCTTTTGTGTGTAGCTTGTTAAGGTATATAATACTTAGAGGTCTCGGTTATATTGGTCACTTTGTTAATGTGATTGTGTATAAAATGTTGGTTACTTCTACCAAATGTCATCATGCTAAGTTTGAAAGGAAATTTGATTTGCAACTAAAAATATTCTATTCTTGATATGATTAGTGTAATAATCCAGTTCATCCGAACCAACCCCGATTTGGTAGTTGTTTACTTCTAAAAAACAGCTTATGTATTTGGAACTTGTATGCATTGTAAGTGTAGGAAATAACTTGACTGTGTACTATGTTTTAATGTTATATAAATGGTTTGTTATTATTTGATTGAAACATAATAAAGGCTTATTTTCTAAATTTTTATAACTCTATTAAAGATACATAAGGGTTCAATCATATAATAATGGGATTATATGACTGTAATCTTATTAATCTAATACTTATTATTACCAATAAGATACTACTTGATTATTATTGCTTGACTGTAACATAACAATTAGACGATTGAGTTGTTAAACTTATTGAACAAGAAATATGATTATAGACATATAAGTTTGGGCTTATATAACTACAATCATATTATTCTTGCACTTTTATTGAATGATTGATTAGGGTCAATTATATTATTTCAGGTCACCTTGAGTGACTAAACTCATTATCTTTTAGAAGTATTGTAATTAAATGCATGTGTTAAACTTATCTTATTATGATTTCAATTATGATGTTTTTATGGTATGATCAAATGAAAAGATATAATTTCTTTAAACCTTAGAATAATTTCACTTAAAAGCAGTGTTCCTTTTATGAAATTATTAAGATATATCATGATGTTCGAGGATTTAGTCCTATCATGCTTAGTTCATATGAACTGACACATGCTAAAAATTTTGCATATTAACTTCGTGAAAGATAAAAGAAGGAAGACGTATAAATTTGCATTTATTCTTTTGATTGAAGAAATTTTAATGGAATAACTGATTATTGTATTCCTAATTGAATTACTTCTGTATAGAAATGAGAAAGGCCCTTGGCCATTTATTGTAATTTTTGAAAGAAAAGATACCTCGATGGAAAGTAATAAAGTTAGATTACTTGTTACATTATCTTGATTGGAAATGATTGTTTGGAAAAAGATGAATTAGTAGTTCTGCATTTAATAAAGAAAGGTAGTTTTGTGTGTAAGCTACTATTATAACAAGAAAATGTATAAGTCAAATAAAGTGCTACATGACTTATATGTTTGAATACTATTCTTAAATAAATAAATTTTTGCATGTGTTGCTTGTATATTGAACTTATGAGTTTGAATAAGTTATTATTGGGTGATTACCTAAGTAACTTATGAACTATGTCAAGCTACTAGGACTATATGGATTAACTTTATCTAGTGAATGTGAATAATTTATACGTTAACAATAAAGGGTGACTTATGTTAGATGATCTCTTTATCTATATGACTGTTATTAAATAAGAAGTTGTGATGAACTTAGGAATTATAATAAATTTATGAAAAGGAAATACTTTCATATTATATCTAATTTATGATTAGAAGGCTAGTAAAATCTGAATTTCATGGAAAAAATTTTCAAGCATGATGATTCTTAAGCTAGGAGAAAGTTTGAATATTGCAAGCGTCTATTTTTCTGATTTCCTGATGATGAATAGAAAGGAAGAAGCCATTTTTCTAAGGTCGGCAAAGTGATCAAGTTGGGTCACCACCGACTATGGGTAAAGTTTCCGGATGGGCATGAATTTTGTTTTTCTGGATGTTTTTGTGTTTTAAAGATTGTTAAAATGATTTAAAGCATGTAGGTGGGATTAGGTTGCTTGGGGATGAATTTAAGTTAGTTATGGCATAAAAATGGATAGGATAAAAGATAAAAAAGTGAGGTGATGTGTGTGTAGGATAAAAGCATCCTAATTAGAAGGTTGGTTAGGGAAATGAATGAAGATTAATTAATTAATTGGGCATAAATATTAATGTGGATGGGATAATTGGGCATGTAAGATGATTAATTAATTAATGTCACTTAATTAATTAATGAATATTAGATGGGAATTTTATTAAATATGTGCACGCGGGTGAATGAAGTCATTGATACCAATTTTAGGTGTCTAAATTTTTCCCCTTTTTATTGAATTGTTTGCACTAGCAAGCCATCACACAAAAGCAAGAAGGGTTGGATGAGGATAAAGGATTTATTATGGGCTCCCCTTAAATGGGGGATCGATGGTGCAAGGGAAATCAATGACACATTTGAAAAAGCTAGATGATGAAGGGTGGGTGGGTGATGGAAAGATGGGTAAAAGCATAACCAAGGAAAGATGCCCCAAGAAACAAATATCACAATAATGATGGAAAATTATGATGGTGACTCCAATTTCACATCGGCATGGGATAAATATAGTCTCAAAAGAGATGGAAAACAATGTTCTGAGATCAATGAGTGGGTGAATATCACTGCAAAGACGGATTCGGGCCAAGATGACCAATGGGTCATAGGCAAGTCATAAAAATATGTGAAATCCTTCATACATGAGGAATCGAGTGAATAGGTATGTATCCACAAGGGATGAGGATGAATGATATGGTGCCTAATGGGACACGAAAAATGGCTGAGAAGGAAAAATGAAAAAGTGAGTGATGAAGTAATATACCCCAAAGGGGGAAATCATAGATGTAAAGGTAAAATAGGAAAAATAAAAATATGCCCCAAGTGGGGAAAAGTATGGCCACAAAGGAAAAAAGGAAAAATTATGTCCCAAGATGGGAAAAGCATGGACACAAAGGTGGACTTTGATGAAAAATAATGGTGCCCTAATGATAGGAATGAATATGGCCACAACAGTGGACTTGATATGATGAATGTAAGCCCAAATGAGAATATGAGTATGGCCTCAAAGGAGGACTTTATGCACAGATTGGATAGGATTATAAAATAAAGTGCCCAATAGAGGGGTGATTATAGCTATGAAAGGTGTACTTATGGAATAAATATGATTAATCATGCCCGAAGGAAAAATATATGGCCACAAATATGGACTTGAGTATGTATATGCCCAAAGGAAGAGTAATTATGGCCATGGGTGTGGACATAAAGAACATAGATGCCCAGAGGAAGAAATAGTTGAAAATATTATATAAAAATGCCCAAAAGGAAAATACAAATGACCATAAATATGGATTTAAAGGTCAAGAAAAGAAGATGCCCTAGAAATGGATGTAATAAATTAGGAGAAAGCCAAAATGGTTGGTGTTAAGGCCATTCAATAGGATCGAGGTCGATCAACGGCTGAACCCATGTGGGTTGATGACGGCCAATTTCGGTGGGCTAAGCCTAATGGTCAGCCAAAAATTTTCATTTTCACATGTGAAGTTGATGAGAAAAAGAAGAGCGATAAAATAGAGATGGAGGAAATAGAGGCTATCGAGTTATGAGGAAACGTCAAAGGGTACGAAGGATGGTGAGTAACAAAACCCACACTGGTTTTTTATTTAATTTCATGTTTTATTTTTTTTACATTTTTTTGTAAAAAGTGGATGATGCCAAGGGTGATTAGTGGTGACTCAGAGGGTCGATGTCGAATGAACCTTAAGGCTCATTGACCGACACGAAAAAATGCGCTCAACCCGACCTAGGTCAGCATCAACTAGGGTTAGATTTTCTAGATTAGGGTTTAAATTGAAATTTGGATGAAACTTTGGATGGATTTTGGATGATAGGTCTAATGTATGTATGTTCTATTTGTGATTGCAGGCTAGAGAGACCTTATATTTGAGAGATCAAGTGTTATATCTATATGAGCATATTAGAGGTGATGTGATAGATGTTGAGTGGTACTATCTATCTACAATTGGATTAGGTGGATTTACATACTATTAGATGATCCCACGATATGTGGGGCTTATGATTACTTTAGTTGAGAGGTGGGATAGGTAGACATGTACATTTTGGTTCAAGATAAGGGAGATTACTATCACCCTAGAGGATGTGTATTGAATTCTCAGGCTACCGATATAAGGGAAGCAAATAGCTCCCATTACTAGTGATGACAAATTGGTAGTTTTGACATAGCTATTTAGAGCCGATGTGCCCCATATCAGGTTTTCTTCTAAGTATTTTACATACGATTCAAGATATGAGGATAGGGTACCATGTATTCATTTGATATGTATTGTTATGATGGTCTTGTCATGTTATGTTTTTCTTGACTCGGGAGGAGCTTGGTTTCCATGGGCACTAACCGAGGTAGTGGTCGACATTGTTAATCACAAGAATTTTTTTATTCAAGACCAC
Source organism: Taxus wallichiana var. yunnanensis (assembly GCA_018340775.1). Lineage (NCBI taxonomy): Eukaryota > Viridiplantae > Streptophyta > Pinopsida > Cupressales > Taxaceae > Taxus > Taxus wallichiana. The sequence goes on from CM031235.1 coordinate 374,042,443, forward strand.
ACTATTGGCTTAGGTTTACCATTAGCTATCTAGATACATGGTAGGAAAGAGGTCAAGGCTAGATGTAGGCTTCTGTTTTATACTATTGGGCCTATGAGCAGATTGCAATGATTAGGCCACCATGGCTTCCATGGGTCACAAGATACCATAATTAGCTAGAGGTGGCATTTTTGACATGGAGGGACGATCAAGCCTTCAGAGATGGGGGTGAGAGAGAGGTGGATTGGTATGTAGATATGTTTACAGAGTTAGATGTTTATCATATCAAGTGGCATCCATATTAGGATTTCCCCCGGCTTGGTGTGGATGTGGAGCTAATGGGGATTAGGATGATGATATGGGTGCAGGGGAGACGGCAGAGATGATAAAGGGAATTCAGTTTGAAAAGGTGAGATAGTAGTTTTTGAGTCATTCAATTAGTGCCCCATGATCCGCGTTTGTATAGGAGGGAGGAGCTAGACAGAGAGTTGTTGAGTCCCAGATAGCGAGACTCATTGGAGGAGGAGCTCATGTCATGGGATGATGACAATGATGGTGGAGTAGGAGTGGGATACTATGATTGGCATATGGAATCTCGGGTATTTTAGGAGGGAGGAGAGGAGGAGATCGACGATATAGAGGTTAAGGTTGAGGAAGATCCAAGAGGTGGTGGAGACGGATCAAGAAATATTGTAGAGGTTACACGCTTGTGTGCCGAGTTATATTAGATGAGAGTAGAGAGGAATACATTCTTACAAAGATTGGGATGTGGTAACTCAAGAGAGATACCGATTCATTCAGGAGAGATACCGCTACTCGCAAGGAGAGGGAGGCCTACAGGCACACTTTGGATATTTTACTACTATTGTAGTGATATATGGTCGGTTAGTGGTGTTCGTAAAGTGCCATAGAGATTAGGATAGATGGCACTTCTTAGCATGATTGGGATGGATAGGTACTTAGTGTTGGCCACCGAGGCCAAATATTATGAGGACATTGTGATCCATAGGCTACCTTGGATGCCGAGATATTGGGAGTATCTCCAGAGGTAGGCAAAGCAATGGAGCTAGGTTATCATGGAGTACAATGAGCATAGCTCGATTACGATGAGAGGATGGAGGCCAGGAGGGTGGAAATGGTGGACATGTGGTTGTGTGTTGTTTTTGCCCTGAGGGAGAGGACTTGAGAGCCTCAAACATTAACATTACAATTTTTTACGCTTTTTCGCTTTGAGGGAGCCTCCTATAGGGCCATGATGTATTGATATACATTTTGATATATGATATATGGTTTTGTCATGGATTATCATGTGTTCATTATGTGATGTGATGGATTTTAATATCATGATGATGGCTTTTATATTAGATGTGATGGTGTATTTGGTGTGAAATAAATGTATGATTAGATGTTTATTTTATATTTTCCTTTGTATCGATGATGATATAAATGTGGTATTATGTTTTGTGTTTAAATTTTATTTTATCATGATGATTAACATGCATATGCGTAGGATGTGATTGAAATAAATTAATAATTAATGTGATTAATGATAAATGTGTTGTAAGATAGATAGATAACATATATGTGATTGAGATGAAGAAAGATGTGTTGAAAGACATATGTTATAGGATTAAGAAAAAGATGCCTCGCAATGGTGGTGACTTATAGGTGAAAACAACACTACACTATAGTGAGGAACGTACGAGGAAAATATGCCTCCAAATGCATTGGAGGTAAACAAAAAGGGATCCAAGTAACGCAAGGCACATGCAACCAAAAATAATGCTAGCAAATAACCAACGATAGTTATTCATTTCAAATATCATAAGGAAACAATGGATGAGATGATCTCATAAACCTAATTTTTCATGAAAAAATGGGTTTGAGATGTACCTTTATAGAGGAAAGAGGGTTCTCCAAAAGTGGTGTTCCCTAAACTATGCCCCAGCTCTAGGAAGGGGAAAGAGAAATCTAATCAATGTGGGAATATTTCTTAGGATGATGATAAAATGGAAGTCTAATCAATGTGGGAAGCTTTTAAGTGTCATAAGGAGTAGCCATACTTTGAGGGTATGGTCTACTTTATACAATATATAGTTGGAAAGAGTAAATGATAGCCATCCTTCGAGGGATCGGTCTATTTATTTGATTTTTATTTCATGTTTTTGATTTCTTATTTTTTCATGGACAATCGTCCTTCAAGGGATCGATATAATTTTCGATAACTTTGATTTTGATTTAAGCATCCCTAAATTTTGATTTTACATGGGGGATAGCCGGGACTAGCTAATTAGACCACCAAGGAGAGGATAATGTTGTACAAGAGACACCGCTAGACCCTTTGCATGGTTCCAATAGGTGAATAAAAGGTGATGGATGTAATGATCACAAAGTTCTCACCAAAGGGGAGAACCTATCCATAAGGAATATGCTATGGGAAGAGCCATGGTGCCCATATTTAAGGTCACATCTAGGAAGTGATGGTAGACCACATAATTCCAAATCATCACGATGAGATATGGAAGGGGATAAGATGGAGGAATGCTCGAATACATGAGTAAGGGAACATTGGTAAATGTTCTACAATAAAATGGTCACAAGTGCAATGTGTTAAGTGGTTCCACTTTTGGCTTACCATTAGGGAGACCAAATGATAGGCTCTCAACCCATACTTGTGTGTAATAATGCATGGTCTGATCCAGTTAGGGGAAAACTCTCCATGTTGGCTCCTTTCTATAGTGGTGTTGTTCTAATAAATTTATGAGGCCAATGATTTTAAGGTCGCAATAAGAAGATAGGAAAACGAAAAAAAGAGCAAGTGTTTCCTAATAGGGAATTGAATGGTATGTATATAAGATAAGGAAATGGGCCCCCTATAGGAACAAGATAAATCAAGATCGAGAAGAGATAAGTTAAATAAATATTTATGAGATAGGTTCCGTAATGGAAAGGTTCTAGATAAATCCATGGTTCTTCCGAAGGGAAGCACGGATATGACCACAAAATTGGTCGTGGGAAGAGGAGATAGAAAATGTGATTAGATGAGCCGATCCGAATGAGATAGGATGATTTTGAATATGAAAAGGAACTAATCTATGAACAGAAAAGTCCTACGAATAAATCCCCTAACGTAGGAGGATGAATCTATGAACACAAGAAGGGGATGCTAAAGATTCAATGAGGGGGAAGATGTTCCCCCTAGTGAAAGGGATTTGGATAGGATAATGGATATTAAAGGATATGGATTTCAGGAGGACGGTGTATCAAGGAAAATAGTATCGATGAACAAGGAGGACCCTTATCAATAGAATTTATAGGAGATGATGTAGACAGTGAAGAGACCCGAGAGGATGATTAGATGGAGATGTGGTAAAAGAGTTTAGATGGGCTATGGATGAAGTAGTAGATGTAGAAGGGGACTCGTCAAGGTGGTCCTCTCACTCAATAAGATTGTGGAAAATAGTATGAAGGTCCTTACATGTAATTCCTTTATTGTTCTTACATTTTTAGTTTCTTTCTTTTAGATTTATTGGTAACCTAGACATGTGATTGCATTCTTGAGTGTGATCTCTATCAATCGCTTAAATCATGTTATTGGAAAGGTTTCATTTATGATGAGGTTTTTCCTATTAATCAATCATATGGAAGCAATTGTACTAATGTTGTGATCTTTACTTAACTAGTTTGAGAAATGAACTTATTTGCTTCAACTTATGGAAAGTCTGAATCAAGTTCTTAGAACTATTAGGTGTTCCGTAACTGGAAAACTATTATTGTTTTGTATTGGAATAATTGTTATCTTTGTATTGATATTGATAGTAATCGAGATCAATTTCGATATAAGATGGTCCAACATTCTCCTAAAACCAATATGCAATTATGACTTTAATATAGTGATTACTTGAGTTCATATTGCTTCTGGAATTTCAATTTTATTACCGATATAATGATAGTGCATTATCAATTTACTTAATGTGAAAAAATCAACCATTTACATGCAAAAGGTGAAGGCCCTAACTAAATGAGTTTCACAAAACATGGATGGTAGCCTATGAAATATATTAATGTGAAATATTTACATAGGAAGGAGTTACAATACTTATATACAATACAAACAAGAAACTAAGTTGCACAGGTGCAACCACATTCCAAATTACATAAGCTTCTAATAACATCCAGGAAGCATAAATGAATAATTACAATTATATTGTTAAAACAATATAACTACACCCGTATGTAGACATAAATACAATTAGATGGTTATGAAGGAATATAACCATATAACAACATTATTTAATTAATAACATTAATTAAATAATTTATTATATAATGCATAATTAATTATATTAGGTAAATAATTAACCTAACATTCCCCCCTTAATTGTGCATTGTCTCAAGGGATGTGGAGAGGAACTCTCTGAACAACTCAAACTTGTCACGTGCAAGTGACTTTGTGAAGATATCTGCCCTTTGTTCAACTTATTGGAAAAATTGAAGTTGGATGTTGTGCTTTAACACATGATTGTGTATGAAATGAACTTAAACCTCAATGTGCTTTGTTCTCTCATGAAACACTGGATTGCGAACAAGTTTGAGAACACCTTCATTGTCAACATACATGGTGGTCGGTTTGTCCTGTGGTATTCCAAGTCCTTCTAGTATGCGACGTAGCCAAATCGCTTCACAAACAACTTCTCCTAACGATACTCAACTTCTATGGAAGAGTGAGAAATGAAGTGTTGTTTCTTGCTTCCCCATGATATTGGTCCAGATCCCATAAAGAATACAAATCCAGAAGTGGATTTTCTATCATCAATGTTACTTGCATGATCTGAATCCGAATATCCAATCAAGAAGAAGTTGTCATTCTTCTTGTATTCTAGACCAAGATCCACTGATCCTTTGAGATATCTCAAGATGTGCCTTGCTACTTTCCAATGACACACTTTGGGTTCCTGCATGAACCTGGATAGATAGCTTACTACAAAGTTGATATCTAGTCTAGTGTAGGTCAAGTAAATGAGACTCCCAATCTGCCGATAGAGAGTGGCACTTACCTCAGGAGATGGATCTAAACGAGATAACTACAATCTATTCTCCATGGGTGTAGCAATTGGTGTGTAATCCATCATCCTAAAATTCTTGAGCGTAGTCTTGGTATATTTCATCTGAGAAAAAAATATGATTCTCTTTCTGCCATACTTCCAATCTAAGATAGTAATGCATCAGCCGAGATCAGTCATGTCAAACGATCGATTAAGATCTTTCTTCGTTGCATCGATCATCCTCACTGAACTTCCAGTGATGACTAGATCATTGACATAGACAACAACAATCACAATCTCCCCCTTTCTTTTTGAGGTAAAGATTGGGATCGTATGGATTTCTAACAAATCCATGTTGTACGAAGATGCTCATCAATCTTGATGTACCATGCCCGGGGTGCCTGTTTGAGGCCATACAGAGATTTCCTGAGTCTGCATACCTTTTCTTCTTGACCAAGTACTACATATCCCTCAAGTTGAGTCATGTATACTTCTTCTTGTAAATCTTCATTTAGGAAGGCAATTTTTACGTCCATTTGTGGACTTTCCATCCAAACTATGCAGCTAGAGAAAAGATCATCCTGATCATTTTGATCTTAGTTGTGGGAGAAAATGTCTCCTCATAGTCAATACCTTATTTTTGTGCATACCCCTTTACTACAAGTCTCACTTTATACTTGTCCATTGTCCCATCTGCTTTGTACTTTGTTTTAAATATCCATCTGCATCCAATGGGTTTCTTCCTAGTGGAAGATCGACAAGTTGCCAAGTGTTATTCTTCATCACTAATTGATATTCAGAATCCATGGCATCTTTCCAAGCTTTTGACTGTAGGGCTTCCTGGACTATTGAGGGCTCATCTGTTTCAATAACTCTACTCATCAAGGAAAAGTTAACTTCTCTCTTGCTTTACTATGAGTCCGTGGTCCAGGGTGGATGTATCGGTGGAGCATCCATTCTTTTATCTCGTAATGTACTTGTACACCATTTAGGCATATGTTGAACTATTCCCATGGGTCATGGTTCTATCTGATCAACACCATCATCCCCATCATCACTTTCATCTTCAGAGGGAACATCAGCTTCAATTTTTACAACTGGTGAAAAATCTACATCTTGTGAGTCCGGAGGAGGAGTCTCTGCTTCCTTCTTCTGAAAAACTCAACATCTTTGCTGGTGTAGACTTTTCTAGTCTTAGGATCCATCAATCTATACCCAAGAGTCTCTTCACTGTACCCAATGAAGATGATTTTTTGTGACTTCATGTCCAATTTATTTCTATTTTGTTTGGGTATGTGCATGCTTGCTTTACACCCGAATACTCTGAGGTGTGCAATAGATGGTTTCCATTTTGACCATGCTTCTTGTGGTGTTACTCCATCAAGAGCAAACAGTGGGCACTCTATTCAAAAAATACACTATTGTCTTTTGTTACTTCTGCCTAGAATGTCTTTGCAAGTCCGAATCATCGATCATGCATCGCACCATTTCCATGATAGTATGATTTCTTCTCTCAACAACACCATTTTTCTGTGGTGTGTGTGGAGGAGGCATTTGTCGATGAATCCCGTGAGTTTGTAGGTAGTCTCTAAACTCATCACTAGTGAATTCCCCCCTCGATCTGAGTGGAGAGTTCTGATGTGATGACCAGTTTCTTTCTCAACTACTACTTTGAACTTTTTGAAGGTTTCAAATGCTTCACTTTTCTTGTGAAGACAGAAAATCCACATTTTTCTTGAATAGTTGTCAACACAAAGCATGAAGTACTGGAACCCATAATGACTTGGTTGTATTGGACCGCAAAGATCGGTATGAACTAGGTCAAGTTTACCATGAGCTCAAAATGTACTCCTCTGGAATGAAGCTCTGTGTTGTTTTCCTACTAGGCAAAGTGAGGACACTTGTTTGTATCCTTCTGAAGAGATGGTAGCCCATGTACCATATTATGCCGGTGAAGTGTTTGAGATATTTGAAACTTACATGACCAAATCTCCGATGCCACAACTATGCTGAGGTGGAGTTCTTAGCCACAAGTGCTTGATTGTCTCTATGAACAAAATCAAGTTGGAACATGCGTCCCACATTGGAGGCTTTTGCAATTATTTTCAAGCCTCTTGATTTGTCTCGAATCAAACATGTTTTCTTTCGGATTGACTATCAAAGTCAATTTTTAGGTTGTGATCTAGGAGTTGACTGACTAAAAGAAGATTCTTAGTCAACCCAGGGACATATAGGACATCCGATAGTCTACATTTGCATGAACCAAGGGGTAGAGAAATGTTCCCAATCCCCTGAACTATATATGAAGAATCATCTCCCAATGAAACATGATTTTTTGATGGCATGTCCCTCATTGAAATAAACTAGTCTCTATGGTCATTCATGTGTCGAGTGGCCCCCAAATCAACATACCAAACATCACTAGATGACATGGATGGTTCACTTGATCGAGCAGTGAACAAGAAGTCTTCATTGTCTAATTGTTCTTATTGCTCAACAATATTACCTTGTTGGTGGGGTCTTCTTTTCTAGTTCCCCTTTTTTTCCCTTGATTGTAGTTAGAATGTCCCTTGTTAGATTGTTGTGGAGGTCCAGAGTTGCTTGATGAACCTTTCTTGTAAGTATTATACCAACAATCTTGTAGGTTATGTCCTCTTTTGCAGATTGGACATTGCTTCTTTTTATTGTCTATCCCCTTGATACTAATTTTGATTTTGGGATTTTTGATAGGAATTAGGTTTTCCTTTACCTTTTCCTTTCCATTTTTGATGTGAAGACAGTGCCTACTCCTCTTCATCATCCTTATTATGCATTGCTTCCTCTTGTTGCAGTAGGTTTACCAGCTTGTCAAAACTAACTGTCGATATCGACACGTTTAGTGTTGTGAAAAAAATGTGGTAAGAAGAGGGGAGTGCTCTCAAAACAATGGGAATGAGAGCATCATCTATGACCGGTTCTCCTAGGGCTAGAAGTGAAGCCCTCAATTCTAAACTCTTCTTAGAAAGCTTCTATTTTTTCATTCTACTTGAATTTCAATGTGTGTAACTGAATCTACAAATTTAGTATAACATTCTTGTTCTTGGCCTCGTATACTGTGCTCAACTTATCCCATGCTTCTTTGGTTGTTTTGGCATCTCGAATGTGGGGTTGCACATCATCAGAAACTCCAAACAAGATGATGAGTTTGGCCTTCTGATTTGCTTTATCAAACTACCATTGTTGTGTTGTATCAGTAGTTGATCTAGTCAGAGTACCATTCACAAGCAGCCATATTTCTTCAAACTCAAGTTGTGTCTTGATTTTTGTCTTCCATGCAACATAGTTGTTTCCTCTGAGTAGTTGTGAATCTAGAAGAAAAAATTTGGGGGCATTGGTGCCCATTTTGCAGAGATCACTGACAGGGTTTGGCTCTTATCACTCTAGGTATAAGGTCTCCCAATCTATATACCATCAATCCGATATACCAAACCTTTCTATATATGTGCCCTTCCGATATACCCAAGCGGTATATGGAAGAAGCTCGCCTTTCTATATACCCATGGTGATACGTGAAAGAGGTGTTAACGTACGTGAAAGAATTCAATACGTGGTACCAAGACAATATTGAAAGGGGTCTGTGTGATTATTGACACCGGCTCAAAGAAATATCCTCATACGCACACGTAACTTTTCTATATACTTGGATAATTTCTCAGTCCTGGATTTATGTTGTGCAATCATTCACAGATGGATGGGATGGTTCATAGTGTGTGCATTGTGACCTTATTACTCCCCATCGATTTAAAGGGACGATGCCCAAGATGATGTTGTTGCAGCTATATTAGGTGTTAAGTGTAGTAGTAGTCATGATGGCTTTACCCGTAAGTGCTTCCCAGAGGCACCGTATATACTAAACGCTGTGAATGAGATCTAGGATCTCGTGAGTGTTACAAAACCAATTTTATACTAATTTTGATTACAATATTCTGCCAGTTTCTGAGTAGTTACAAAGTTTTTAGTTGACTATGGCAACCTGCAAATTAGTACAATATATTGAAGTATACAAATTACATTCAAAATTTTTGAAAAATTGAATGGCAAGCAATTTTTTTTTTTTCGGGCCCTGGTGGCCTCTGGAGCCCAAAATGACCCAAGATGCATAGAATTGCAAAAAACTAGCTGAAAATGCAATTTTTAGCTATCCCCCTTTGGAGAAAGTTGCCTGGAATGGAAAAACAGGCTTAATAGAGAGAAAAAAAAATTACCCTAAATTAGGGATTTTTTGCAAAAAGTGTAAATTTAGTTTAGTTTATAAATTTGAATTTTAGAGATAATATTTTGGCTAAAAGCCTCTTAAATGTGTGGTTTCTCCGTTATGCCACTAAAATTCAAAACAAATGTCTTTAGTAGGATTTAACCACACACCTCTCACTCCTAAGGCTTTGCGCTATCCACCAAGGTGCATATGCATTTGTTATATCAAATGAACAAATTGTATTTAACTAAAGGTGAATTTGACTCACCTCAAAAATGGTGACTTGGAAAAGGATAGGGCTCCATGTGGTTGTGACTTGAGGTTGATTTAGGGTTTTTCCTTTGCGTAGAAAATGGATCTCACCTTTCTTTATCTCCTTTGATGGCTTTTATGTGCTGTTGCCATGTATTTCTTTCTTTATCCTCCTCTTTGGATTGAAAACAACCGTTTTTGCTTTCACGCCCCTTTTTTTTTCTTTTGTATGATGCTAATGACCACTGATAATGCTTTGCTTGCTATTTGCTTTAGTTTTCTGCATTTTTTTAATGTAATTCCACCGTATTTTCTTTGTGCAGGTCACAAAGAATTGACTCCACATTTTTTCCTTTGTTTACAGGTGCTACGTGGAGAGTGGAGGCTAGAATAACTTCTTTTATCTATTTTTGATGATCGATTTCTTTCACGCAGTCAGTCTTGTAGTCGCTCTTCACCGTTTTTCTTGTACTAGTGTGTCTCACAGGTGTGAAGCGATTTTTTGCAGAACTGGCCTCATGTATGCAAGTGTGTGGAGGTTTATCATTGCAACGCTCAGGCCACAGTCGCTAAGGGAGCCATGGAGGACGAATGGACGTGGAACACGCAGAGCGCCTCAAACCAAATAGCACAACCATTTTTAAATAAAAATATCTTGAATAGATTGGTCAGAAAGCTTTGTTAGGAGGTCGGTCACTCCAAAATTGAAAACAAACAGATAATATTATCTGTACAAAACCCCTAAATGGAACAATTTTTTTTATAATGTATATACCTACTAGTAAAAATTTTCTCAGTGAAATTTTGGGTGCACTGCACAAAAAAAATTTCCTTCCAAACACCTGGAAGGAACAAGAGGATGTGAGGAGGTAGGGATGGGGTTGGGAGGTTGCAAGAGGCTACACAAGCTCTCTGATGTTGCAAACACTTCTCCAAAACTCCTCTATCTCAGCTACTCTCTCTTTCACTCCTTCACAGTCCAGATTCTCGCTCTGGTACCAAATGTAGTTTCACAAAAAAAGGATGGTAGCCTGTGAAATATATTAATGTGAAATCAACCATTTACACAGGAAGGAGCTGCAATACTTATAGGTATTGTACAGCTGAATACAAACAAGAAACTAAGTTGCATAGGTGCAACCACATTCCAAATTACATAAGCTTCCAATAACATCCGGGAAGCATAAATGAATAATTACAATTATATTGTTAAAACAATATAACTACACCCGTATGCAGACATAAATACAATTAGATGGTTATGAAGGAATATAACCATATAACAACATTATTTAATTAATAACATTAATTAAATAATTTATTATATTGAATAATTAATATATTATAAATAATTAACCTAAACTAAATATATGAGATCAAGTATTATCAACCCAATAAGGTTGAGAAAGGTATTTCTATAATTTAATATAGGCATTAATGGCTTTGAAGATTTTTCCAAAGCCATCTTGTGGGAAAACATGTCAATTTTTGGTGAAAAGAGTTTGGTTGGTTTTTGTCTCTCATTTGTCTACTCGAGTTCATTCGCTCTACATGTGGAATTTTTGTTGTTTGAACCGGTCTTTTGTCTATCCCTGTTTCATGGAGAAAATAGTGGAAGAAATTAATGTGAAGGTTATAAATATTAATGAGGTTGAGATGGAGGGTTTTATGTGGAATCTGGTTTGATTTGGTTATGGATATTATCATGGAAATATCGAAATAAATCTGTGGAGCTTGAAGAATAATTTCAGGAGCTCTACTAGGCATGATAGGGTATAACTCATTAAAATAATGTGCTCTATTTAATTATTTCATGAAAATAACTATGCTCTTGAAATGGAATTGGTTCTAGGTTCGGGCTTTGTGGTTTTTGTGTTATTTATTATTATATGGTTGTATTCTTGATTATTTTTTGAATCTAGTTGTTCTCTTAAATATGGCTCTGCAATATTATGCATGTCAATTTGAAACAACTTATGGCTCAGTGTGTATAATCGTGAATGCTCTTTTTGAAGAAATGAAATGTTTTTGACTTTGGGTTGTGATTTTTTTAAATGTAAATGGTTTCGATCATGGACTAGCCTAGCCAAGTTTGTATTATCGATACCCTTTTAAAAAAGTTAAGTGCTTTTCAATTACTATATCCATTGTTTTTAAAAAACCATCTCTCCGGGATGAGTGCAAACTTTGTATGGATGGATTCTTTAACTTTGTTCATTACTTTAAAAGAGATGAAAATTGATTTCACTTGTCGTGGTTGGGTAGTTATATTATATGAGTTCTTTCATTTATCTTTTTGGGCCCCTAATTTTAGCTTCCAAATCTTAAGGGCATGTAGATGTGCACGACAGGAGAAAGCACGCAAGTATAGGCGCGCAAGGTAGAGTTCAAAAGCTTCTTGAAGAACCTAGGATGGAAAAAGAATAATTCAGACTTAGCCATTTTTGGCCTTTGGGATGAACACATGAAGAACGTGTTCCGTTGGATAAGGTTCTAGCTTGGCGACAGTGTCTTGGAAGGAATATACCTTTGATAGAAAGATCCAAAAAGTTAATCATGACACGAAGAGGCATGTTCCTGTGGTGACCACACCTTGACACTTGGGGCCGATCTAAGGCTGCAGAGGAGTTTGTTAGAGCTCGAGGCCTATTTATATGCACACCTTTGGTAAAGAAAGAGAGACGAAAATGAGGTAGCCGAGCTCGTAAGATTACTGCGAGAACTATGGGATGAAAAAGGGTACATGAATTCAAGTAAAGATGTAATGGGGAAATGGGGAATGAAATTTTTGACTTGTGAGAAACATGTATGGATCCACATATGGCACATGACTATGGTCTCCGCCTCGTAATATTTTATAAGTAAATGCTATGAATGAATGTGATAAGGTTTCCTTGACAAATGTATCAAGACTCTTTTCTGTATTATCTCGCATTTTATTATTGCACTTACTGTTCTTAAATAATCGTGAATCTTTCTTAAATGGTTAAGTATAGTAGTAGATGTACAACTCTTAGTTCTATTATTTCCATTGTGCACTTTGGTTCTATTATGAATGAAGGGGTGTAGAAGTTTAACCCGAGCTCTATAGCCCTTCATGTTTGTTAAATCACTAAGTAAAAATCATGAGCTATGCCTTCCTCTAGACTCGCATAAAAGAGAGACTCGGATCCCTCTTGCGTGCCTCGGGTGAGTGCCCAGCGCCCACCTGGGTGATAGCCCGGCATGCATGAGGTTCCCTTTTTTAGTGGGTGCAAAAGTGACTACATCTTGGTTCCATTGCACAGGACTCTTTTCAAAGTTATAGTGGAACATGGCATATATCATGATCTTTGTAAAAAGGGATGACAAAACACTTAACACTTGAAGGTGTTGAAGATTGGTTTAAAAGCATGGAAGATGAATTTGCTTAGATATTTAGTACCAGATTTGGTTTTGATACGCAAAGATGGGTGGAAGACACTCTTTACCATGAGTTGTATGAAACCTTCTTCGATGTTTCCTAGTAAGAGAGTTATTCGAATGGCTCTCAACTTATACATCTAGATTAGGGTGGTATTATAGATCATACCCTTGGACCCAAGAAACATATCGAACCGCAAGATGTTAATCTAAAGTGGACCCATGCTATAGACCATTGGTGGAAGGGAATACTGACTAGCTACACTATGGAATACGCCATTTCCACGTATTCCTGTCCGAAGTTCTTTGAGTTTGAGTTCTTGCGAGAGCCCAGGGATCATTTTTATGTGTTATTCCTCTTGCAATCAAAATCTTGATGGTAACCATGGGCTTAGAGGCATTCCTTATGGCTGATAAACCACCCGAGCTCTAGGCAAGGAAGCCAGGTTGGGGAAGGATGGCTGATCTGACGAATAAATAGGAAAGGGAGGAGAGGTGGCTCAAGTATAATGAAGCACGTGAAAAGGAGATCAATAGACAATGTGGGGTTATAAGTGGGTTATGGAGCTAGACATGGTGGAAAGGAGTTGAGGTTCATGCAGAGGATGTGGAACCCGAACAGTTTGTGGTACCCCATCTGGCAAGCATAGAAGAGACAACCTCGGATTCTCGATGAGAGTCTCATTGCATAGAGAGAGAAGAGTTGTTGGCACACATCTGACCCCACCTAGTGACCAGACCTTGGTGCTTGGTTTGTTTGAACAAGGGAAGAGTATAGTTGATCCATTTGATATCGGTGGAAGCAACCTATCGGTGCCTAGAACATACAATTTCTTGTTTGGGACTTCTATGGCTTCACACACTATTCCGGTATTTGGTGGAATGTTTGGACAAGGCACATATACGGCTGGTTTTGGAAGCGCGTTAGGAAGTGGTGGAGGAACTACGACTGGGAGTGGTACTAGTTCACAAACCTGTCGGTGCACAAAATTTAGTGGGATGCCAGGAGCACTCGGCACGATAAACACAAGCCCTGTACCTAACATAGGAGAATATGGAGGTGGAAGTGGTGGAGCTGGTGGCTTAGGATCTAGTGGACCCATCGGAGGAGGAAACACTGTGAGGAAACCAAGGGACTAGATCGGGATGGCAAGGGCCTCACCACCTCCTCAAGTCTTTTTGAGATGTCTCTACACTTGTTAGACATAAGTGGAATAGAAGATGCCATGAGCATGTGCATAAGTGTGAGCTACTATGGCGTGTAAATGGAATCACGACCCAGGATCGAAAGGCTAGTCAATTTACGATGACCTTGTAAGGACACATGCATAGTTGGTATAGAAATTATGACCCTCATCAAACTATTGTGGATTATACCATGCTGAGAAATGCATTCTTGGCAGAATTCCACATACCTGAGTTTGAACAGAAGAGCATTAGCTCTCTCAAAGAAATCCAACAGGGAATGGAAGAGAGCGTGTGGGAATATGATGTGTGCTTTAAAACTCTTTTGTCTAAGTTGTCTTATGATATCCACCCTTCACAACATGCTCAGTGGTTTGTCGGAGGATTGATCACACCCTTTAGGAGGGCCTTATCTCATAAAATGTTCATGGACCCGCGCGAAGCATTGGAAGTTGCTTTATGCACTGAAGTAGTTGGTAGTGTTGACACTAGTGTTAGCCCATTTCTGGAGGCTCAAATTACTACCATGGCTAAGCAATTGGAGAAATTATCTACCAACACAGTTCTAGAGATTCGTGAAGGAATGTGGTGCATGGATTGTAACGTGGAAGGACACACAAAGGATAATGGTGGGATATGTACTCAGAAGGTGGTACATGCCATGGCAGTAAATTGTGAGATATGTCATCGAGGACCATGATGTAAGTAGGTTCCCCATGTTGTGCGCGATCCACAAAAATGTATCTTGTTATTGTAAAATTTATACCTCAACCACTCATTACACCAAGGATTATAGATTGATTAACCGATTCATGAGGCAATTGATCTTGGTGTGCACCAGACTAGCATTGCTAGCAGTTCCAAAGAAGATGAACGTCGGTATGAGGAGCACAAAGATGGAGATGCACGTGGAAGAGGGTTTTGCAGAGGATTTCATGGTCGTGGTAACTCGCAGAGGAAGAAGTGAGTTCCCGTGTGGGACATGTTTTAATTGTGGAGCCACAGACCATTATAAGCGTGAATGTCTAGATCTTCTACAATGCTCCTAGTGTGGAAAGAAACATAAGTATGAATAATGCCCAGAGTTGTACGAACATATGAGTCAGCAGTACCAGAAGGATAAGGGTGCTGCCATGGTGAGTATTAAGAAGGCTGATGTGCAATGGCTTCCGCAAGTAATACATGAATCAGAACTAGATCCTGTTATGGTAACAATGAGGGTAGAATCCACACGCGTAAAAGAAGCACCTAGGCAGAGACCTCTAGTTTTGAGAGAAGAAGTAGTACATGGGAAGTATCCAAACCCGGCTCACCAGAAAGAAGTCTACCAGGAAACCATGGATGTAATTTGAAGTTTACAAGGGGAGATCTAATGCTTAAAAGAGAAGACTAGACAAGATGAGCAAAGGAGGCCAAGTGGAAGCACCAAGGGATGGCTTGGATGAGGTTAAGGAGGTGTGTAAACTGCTAAGGTAAGAGAATATTATTCCCCTACTAGGGCATGGTTGAGAGAAAAGGTGCCACGTGCCGGGGAAGAACACAAAAGGTAGATCTTGCATGCAAACCTCCCACCTCACAGCCTTGATTATGACAAAGAGATTACCTTGAATGCAATAGTGGATGGATGGTTTCTTAGCAACATCCTCATTGACATAGGCGTGGAGGTTAATGTTCTCACTCTGGATGTTTGGCATCAAATGGGAAGACCTGCATTATAACCATCTTTAAATGTGTTGTATATGGAAAATAAGACAAAGGCGATGCCCATAGGTGTCTTGAAGGATGCAACCATTACCATTCAGGGGACTAGGTTCACTGGGGATTTTGAAGTCTTGGCGCTTGCCGAGGTAGATAATTTCCCATCTCTACTTGGGTGCCCGTGGTGTTATAAGAATAATACAAATCTCTCTGATTTAACAAGGGGTACATAAGCTTTGAAAACAAGGAAGAGCGAGTAGTTATACCACTAGTTGATGGGAATTCCACCCCCTATATTGAACCCCTTGGGGAGGAAGTCTTGGATAGAATATATGTGCACTCCATAAGAGATCCAGAGACCATCCACCCTATGAAGGAGTCATCCAGTTTGATGATGCACAATCTATCAGTGATACTACCAATATAGCATATGATAATTGGGTGCGTGGGACTTATGAATTAATTGGGTGACATCTGAAAGGATCAGTAACCAAGGTAACAACACCGTGTATAGTTTGGCACATGGGAGGGAAGAAAATAACAAAGTATTCTGGGGATGCATACCCTGAGGTATTTTTGAGAGAGATGGGATCTCACTAGAGGGAGGACGAGCAGCGAAGTATGCTAGGTTTTTTTATCGGCACAAGTAGCAAGGTGGTGGATCACACATAGTGAAAAAAATTGAAATGACATGAAGTTCGAATTGCGCTCACTATCCGATTCTCAAAAACAACGTACTCCATCGTTATTAAGGATTACAATGGAAATGGAGCTACCTCTTCCCACATCTAGGCATGTGAGAGGGTTTGGGGAGAAGGTGCGGAAGCTTTACCACCCTCTCTTTGGGTGCATAAGCTATATTTGACACTACAAGGTTGTGCGCACGTGGTATATCCATTCTGAAACACGCCACCAAACGGGAAGTTGGCAGGAATTAACGACTGACTTGGTCCACACATTCGAGTACCAAAGTACCAAGCAACTAGTTGATGAGGCGTTGTAGACTATCAAGCGCCTCACTCTGGGGGATTGCACCATGGTGGAAGATAGGTTAGTAAACTTACTCGGTGGACCTATTTTAGAAGCGGTTTAAAGAGGAAGAACCAGAAGACATACAATTCGAGCACACGTGTGCTGAAAGGGAGAAAGGAAAGATGGTATACGTTGTTGATGGAGAAGACATAGAGAGCCTGAATGTCGACCATTTGGTTGGGGCACATGAAGTAATTGACAGTGTGGATGCATGTGTGTGTGCATATCATGAACAACTCAAAACCAAGAAAGTTAACATCGGCCTCGGAAGAGGAACCCAAGGAGGCTATCATTGGGGACTATTGGTCAGACAAGGAAGTATCAAAGATCATCAATCTCTTATGTGAATTTGAGGATTTATTCCCATGCAGATACCATGAGTTGAAAGGCATCCACCATTCATTAGGGGAAATGAGGATAAGGTTGAAAGATGGTGCGCACCCGGTCAGAAGAGGCCTTACAGGATGAATCCCAACATGCACGTAAGGGTTAAAGAAGAACTAGACAAGATGATAGCATCTGGTATCATTGAGGTTGTGGAGGAATCAGAGTGGATAAGTCCAATGGTGATTAGCATAAAGAAGGATGGGCAGATTAGGATATGTGTGGATTACAGGGAATTAAACGTTGTTTGTATCATAGATCCTTTTCCCACCCCCTTTACTAAAGAGATTTTGGAAGGAGTTGTTGGGCACGAGGTCTATTCCTTTACGGATGGATTCTTGGGATATCACCAAGTAAGGATTGCCAAGGAAGACCAAGATAAGACAACTTTCACCACCGAGTGGGGAATTTTTGCATATACAATCATTCCCTTTGGTTTAAATAACGTGCCCATTGTATTCTTGTGCATAGTGGTACAAGCATTTAAGGGCTTCATCCACAAGTTCCTTCAAGTATATTTGGATGATTGGACAGTGTATGGATTGGTCGGGATCATTTGATAACTTAAGGCTGATGTTTGAAAGATGTTGGCAAGTTGAGGATCTCCTCAACATTAAGAAATGTATCTTTGTAACTCCTTTTAGAACATTGTTGGGGCATATTATATGTAAAGAGGGCTTACCGGGTAGATCCCGTGAAGGTTGTTGTTATTGTGGGATTAGGGGAGCCTACCATCTAGAGTGCCATGCATGGATTTCTTGGACACACTGGGTACTACAGAAAGTTCATTAAGGGATATGCCAAGATCGCCATGCCTTTTGAAATATTGCTCAAACACAAGAGTGCCTTTCATTGGGGAGAGGTGCAACAGAGGGAATTTGACACTCTAAAAGAAAGGCTTATCACCACACCTATTATGTGATTCCCATCATGGGATAAACCTTTCCATGTCCATGTGGATGCCTCTGGTACAACAATAGGAGCCATTCTTGCTCAACCAGGAGAGGGGATTGTTGATCATCCTTTGTGTTTTGCAAGTAGGAAGTTGACACCAACAAAACAGAATTATACAACGACCGAGTGCAAGGCATTATCAATGATCTACATGCTCCACAAATTTAGGAAATATCTGCTGGAAAATAAATCCTTTCATATTCTACATTGACCATATGGCCTTGAATTATCCGGTAAAAAAAGTAGATTGCAAGGGTGCATATGTCGTTGGGTTCTTCTATTTCAGAATTTGAATTCAAAGTGGTGGTTAAACCGGGAAAGAACAATTGTGGGCGGATCATTTATCAAGGATTGATTTAGGAGAGGGACGAGAGTATTGAGGAAACCATGTCGATGCACAACTATTTAGATTGTGGTGTGTGCCCTCGTAACTATAAGACATTGTTATCTTTCTCAAGGAAGGTTTGACACCCAAAGGGATGAATGCTCCGGAAAGGAAAAGGTTAGCCATACGCACAACGCCCTTCATGTTGATCAATAGGGATTTGTATAAAATGGGTTGTGATGAGGTTTTGTGCCGGTGTGTACTAGAACATGAACACATAGCTATAATAGAAGAAGCCCATGTGGAATTGCCAAAGGACATTATGCAGGGAATGCAACTGCGTGCAAGATCCTAGTCACTGGACTATGGTGGGAAATGATTCACCTTGATTGTATTGAGTTTTGCAAGGCCTGTGACCACTGCCAATACCTTGGAAAACCTGAAAAAAGGGACGAGATGCCCTTGCGCCCCATCGCCAGTGCGGAGCCTTTTGAAAAATGGGCAATAGATTTTTTCGGACCAATCTCGCCAGTTACACAAAAGAATAACTCGTGGTATATTATTACCTGTATCGATTATCTGACAAGGTGGGTAGAGGCCGTGCCCACTAGGGATTGCACCGTAGCCATGGCTACTAGATTTTTGTGGGAGAACATTATCAGCAAGTATGGGTGCCCATTAAGTTTAACAAGTGATAGGGGCACTCACTTCTTAAATGAAACAATCAGATCCTATTTGTATAATTCATGGTAGCCCATCACAAGATGACCCCTTATCACCCTCAGAAAATGGGACCGCAAAGGCATTCAACAAAATCCTTAGTCACACATTGACTAAAATATGTGACGTAGGAAGGTAGGATTGGGATGACAAGGTGTCAGCAGTCCTTTGGGCATACCAAACAACGTATAAAAGGTTGAACAAGGCCACACTATTTCAATAGGTGTTTGGCATGGAGAGGCTATTTTACCAATTGAATTTATGCTACCATCACTGCATATAGCATGCACAAGAGGGTTGGACGATGTACAAGCACTGGAAGAGAGAATTGATGAGTTAATAAAGTTGGATGAAAGGTGCTCACTAGAAAGATGGAGCCAAACAACTGAAAAAGCTAAACAAAAGGCATGGCACGACCGCCACATTAAAAAAAAATAGTTTGAGGTTGGCTAGATGGTATTGTTATATGATTCTAAATTTCTATGCCATCCTGGAAAGTTGAAGGTGCATTGGTTGGGTCCTTATGTAATTTCATACATCCTTGATTCGAGCACTTCAATGGGAGTAGGTTGAATTACCTAGACACTTTAATGGGAGTAGGCTAAATCCCTACTATAAATAATGCTTCTTGGTGTTTGTAAATAAGGTAGTTCTGCTAGTTAGTTTAGATTTTCCTTTTATGCTTTTCCTTTCTTGTTTTTCCCTTTCGTGTTGTTGTCTTGTTTTGTGCCTTGGGCGCCAGTAACCTTATTACTTTTTAAACTTATGATTGCGCAGAGGACTATGCATAGATTTAGTGTGGGGTGAGGTGATGAAGAGAGGCATGAAGTTATTTTATAGGAAGATTGAGTTGGTAGACCGTTCAAACTGGCCTTGTTGAAAATATGCATTAGGAAGGTAGATGGATGACAAAATAGGGTTCCATTGGAAATCCACGTACAAAGGAGAAAAAGTGCAAAAACACGAGGTAGGTGAAAGAAAGAATCATGTGGATGGATGAGATGCCTTTGGTGCTAGTAACATGCACACAAAATTCTTCTGTCAAGATGGATTGTCTGTGAGCCAGAAGGTTAAAAACCGTTTCGCGCAAGGATTGGGCGCGGGTGAAAAACATTTCACACAAGGATTGGGCGTGTAAGGAAAAGCATTGAAGTCAGGTTTGTTTGAAAATGTTGCATTAAATATTGTCATACGGTGGTAGGTAGCCTAGCCTTTAATGTGTAAAAGTGGGAAAAGCTATAAATACAAGGATGGTAAGTTCATTATTTTACTTTGCGAAAACAAGGAGAACAATTTTCTTTCAAGAGCTAGGGTTCGAGAGCTAACTTGTGCGAAGGAGAATCTCATAAACTCACGCACAATCATTCTAGTTAATCTACAAAGTAGAGCACAAAGTGATTTATGGGTGTGAGGAAAGTTGTGAAAGAACACCATGATCGAAAGAGGGAAATCAGAAATTAGCGTTTGTACCCTAGGGCATGGGGTGCACGAAGAAAACTCTCGACATAACTCGAAGGCAACCAAGGAATGAAAGCAAAGGGTAAAATGACAGCCATGAAACCAGTTGATAATCCCGTAATACAATCCAAGAAAGGAAAGGGGAAGGGAAAAGGAAAGAAGAGAGAAGATGAAATTCCCTTGGATACTAATGAGGAATGGTACTCAGAGATGCAATACTTGGATGGGGTTTTGCTAGGGCAAGAGTGGGAGTCCCACATTAGACAAATGACCGTAATCGATTACAATCATCATTTGAGTATAATTGTGAAGGAAATGGTGCTAGAGCTGGTGTGCCCCATAAACAAATGAACACCTGATGGGATGTTGATTTACAGTGATGTAGTCAAGGTGAAAATGGAGAAGGCAGGGCTTCTCCAGCTTTACGAGTTGCCCTACTTCAGAAAGCCTGAGTGCCTGTACCAATGGCTAATGATGCATGTGCATGAAGATTTCTTCTACTTCGTAGGGTGCAAGATGTGCATAACCCCATAACTAATCTCACACTTTACAAGCCTAAGCTGTAAAGGGGACGTGATCCTAGACAACCTCCAAGATGAGGAGGCAATAAAGGAAACCATTGCATCCCAAGATTATAAGAAGGTGTCGAGGTACTAAGACGCATGGATATCGTTGATCCGATGATGAAAATGGCCATGCACCTTTTTCCAAGCTAAATGGACAAGAGAGGTGGACCCAGGTGAGCAATCCCTGGTTGAATGTCTGCAGAAAGGTCATGCAAGGCACCATTTACAATATCTCCCAGTACATAGTAGATGAGATTATAAGTAGCGCAGAGTATGGAGGAAAGATATTGTTTGGGAACATACTACTAACCATTATGTTCTCGAAAAATAGGGTGCCGATGCATCTGATAAGTTCATATGGGAGTACCCTTATGAAGACCCTTCACCCATGGACAGGTTCCAAAATATACTTGTGAGTCAATGATGGGGGTGCACAAGGTGTGCTTGGATAAATGGTGTTACACACCTTAGGAATGCATTCAAGGAAGAATGGAAGATCCTAGAGCAACTCCCCGCGATGACTGAAGGAGAAGCAGAGTTCGTGGTGTACCAACACTTTTGCATTGGCAGATTTATCTTGGTGGATGGCAGTTGGAGTCCCTGGTGCAAACTCCCCTTCTCATTTACTGCCCAATTCTTCCAGGTAGGGGTAAACAGATATAAGGATTTGAAGAAGTTAAGACTCGACCTGTCCACCCTCGATAGTGAACACAGAGAGATGAGGAAGAAGCTGGTCTATCCAGGAAAGCACACGTACGTTGAAAGGTACATGTCACAAGATGTGCACATCGTAAGGCCGATGACCTTACCGATTGCTGAGAGTGCTACTACTAGAATTTACCTATGCATAAGGCCAAAGTTCGAGAAGGGTGCATACATAGAAAATGAAATATCCATCCCAGATGACCCCATGGGAAGGAAGAAGCCAGTGCTAAAGTGCAAGGAGAAAGAAGAAGAAGAGGAAGAACAAGGGGTGGTGGGGAGGCAGGATGTAGGTACCAGGGGCCGAGTACCTATGTCTAGAAGAAGAGAAGAATGGTGGTCAAGGAAAAGACCCCAGAGCCTACGAAGCCACCATCCTCGAAGAACCTTTAGATGAAGAAAAGATAGCATCCCCCACTCTAGAATTTTTGGCCAGAGAAGAAGAACAAGGAACAGAGGAACAAGGGTCTGAAGATATGAATGACCTGAATGCCTATGTAGGCGAAAGGGATGATGATGAAGGGGAGGAGCTAGAGGTGGATCAAGAGCCAATTAATATCCATGACTCAGAAGGAGAGGAGGCTGAGAATGCAAATGATGCCTTCATTTTTGTAAGGAGGAAAGATACCCAAAGGGAGGAAGGCGCTGTGGTGAAGAGGGGAGCGAAGGGGCTAGTACCAAGGAACCAGATGTGCCCAAGCTCACTCAAGAGGAGGTGGATGAGAAGGCAACAAGAGAGGTAGAGAATATAATTAATGCCTTGGTCAATGAAGAGTTAGGGCGCAGCGCGGACCTTGTGCTCGAGAGTAAAGTTCAAGAAGGAATAGAGGGAGAATAGTGGAAGTAGCATGAAAGGACCAACTCTCTTGGTAACTATTCCCAAGGGCATGCGCATGGGAAGTAAACATGCAAAAGGGGGAAGGAAAACAATGAGTTACATTGATGACCCCAACAAATTTTTGCACACGCGTTTCCAAAGCACCGCACCCACCAAGGAGCTCACCACCATGGAGTCCTTTGACCCTGAGGGAGGATACCCATGAACGAGGAAAATGTTATCTTGGGCATTCAACTCCCACCTCGATGAGCCCGAATTCAAAATTAACCAGGAGAGGTATTGATGTTGTCTCAAGGAAAGGGAGACAACCCCATCAGTAAACACGTAGAACTATTAGATGAGAAATTGTGCAACATGCTGAACAAATTCTCATTAGAAATTGAGGCTAGGCTCTTCAAAGAGAAATGATAGGGTTAGAGCCTTAGAGGACCATTGAGAAAAGGAAGGAAGAAGTGGTGAAACCGATGAAGGATCTTAGCTGGAGAAATTAATCAAGCATGCAATCGCAAAGGAGCTTCAAGAGGAAAAGGCTAGGGTGCATGAATTTTCCAAGAAGGTGGAGCTCATCTCCTAATCGATTATCACAAAGCACCCACACCTTAACCCTCCTACGCAAAAGTATAGATCCTCCCTGGAGTGCCTAGAGGACTTGACTCGCAGATCCTCACCATGGAGAGGAAGCCCTTGGCTTTAGATTTGGTAGAAGAGGTAGCAGTGCACTTGGAGAAAGAAGACAAGTTGAAGGTCTTCATGCTCATGGCTGAATACAACAAGGTGCTCGCCGACGTAAGAACAACCGCACAAACCGCGGGGGTCACTTACAACCACTGCAGTAAATCAAGACAAAGTGACAAGCATACTGCTTGCTAGCAATGAGGCTGAGTTGAAGGAATTTAGAGAAAAGAATAAGGGCAATAGATCCAAATGGGAAAGGATTATGGCTGAGGTAGAAAAGAAATTTGAAACCATTGAGAACCGGCAAGTCTCAATCAAAACCCGGCTAAAAGAGCTCTACAAGGTCATTACAAGGAAGATGGATGCCCTAGAGGACCATGCTAAAGAACTGGAGACTATGGTAGAAACCATTACCACACAAGGGGAGGGGCTAACTTATGACGAGGTGAGCACCTTGGTTGGCAACATCTACACTAAAGTGCAAAAGGAATTCAGCACTTGGAGTACACTGGAGGCCAACCTCTAGCAAAACTTTCTCCTCCTTCTTTAGGAAATTTTCCCCTATTCTTTCTCTTCCCCTTTCTTTATTTTTTCCCCATTCTTTTCCAAGGCAAGGCCTTGCATTCTTTTATACTACATTCTTTGAGAAGGTTCCTAAGGGCGGAGAACAGGTGAAGTGTGGGGTAATGTTGGGCCCCTAATTTTATCTTCCAAATCTTAAGGGCGCGTAGGCATGCATGGCAGGAGAAAGTGCGCAAGTATAGGCATGCAAGGTAGAGTTAAAAAGGCTTCTTGAAGAACCCAAGATGCACGCACCGTGTGAAGAACAATTCGAGACTTAGCCATTTTTGGCCTTTGGGACTGAACACATGAAAAACATGTTCCGTTTGGATAAGGTTCTAGCTTGGCGACAGGGTGTCCTGGAAGGAATATACCTTGTGATAGAAAGATCCAAAAAGTTAATCATGACACGGAGAGGCATGCGCCTGGGGTGACCCACACCTTGACACTTGGGGCCAGATCTGAGGCTACAGAGGAGTTTGTTAGAGATCAAAGGCCTATTTATATGTGCACCCTTGGAAAAGAAAGAGAGACAAAAATGACGTAGCAGAGCTCTCACAGATTACTGCGAGAACTATGGGATGAAAATGGGAACAAAGATCAAGGATGTAATGGGGAAATGGTGAATGAAATTTTTTGACTTGTGAGAATACATGTATGGATCCACATATGGCGCATGACTATGGTCTGCCTCCTGTAATCTTTTATAAGTAAATGCTATGAATGAATGTGATAAGGTTTCCATGAGAAATGTATCAAGACTCTTTCTCTATATTATCTGCATATTATTATTACACTTCTATTCTTAGATAATCATGAATCTTGCTTAAATGGTTAAGTATAGTAGTAGATGTACAACTCTATTTTCTATTATTTCTATTGCACACTTTGGTTCTAATATGACTAAAGGGGTGTAGAATCCTTCTTGAGCTCTATAGCCCTTCATGTCCTGTTAAATCACTAAGTCGAATCACGAGCTATGCCTTCCACTATACTCGCATAAAAGAGAGACTTGAATCCCTCTCACGCGCCTCGTGAGCACCTAGTACCCACTGGGTGATAGGTCGGGCGCACATGAGGTTCCCTTGTTTTTAGTGGGTGCAAAAGTGACTACAATATTTTATGGTCATCTCGGTTCTATGTAGGCTTGTTGAATCAATCTCTAGTGACATTATTCAGAGATTTTAGCTTTGATTCTTCTTAAGACTCAAGTATTGAGTCAATACCCTTATTGGGTATTAATGTTTCGAGTTTACAAAGAACTCCATTATTGGAGATAAAGCAACAAGTTTGAATGTTTTATTTTGATTCCATTATGGACACTCCCAAATATTTAACTGGGTTGCTAAGTAGTGTCTTAGATCTATTTAGGGCTTTACGGTAGTCTCATTTTATCACGAAGTATGTTACTTTGTCTCCTCTATATGGACATCGTTGTGTATAAATCTTTGTGACTTGATTCTCTAGCCACATTTGACGGCTCGATAGGATGTTGCGATCTTATCAACAAACAATTGTATTTTATTTTAAATACTAGAGTTTAACTTAATTGTTCAAAGGGGGAAACAAGTGATCTTCTCGACACCTTACCTGGTTATTCATTCTTGCCTCCATATTTTATTATCATTAACCCTTGTCATATTCGAGCCCCTATAAGGATCAATATAGGTTTGAAGGAATATTGTGATTTTTGGTTTGGAGTTTCATGCAATATAATTCCAACTCATCGCGCACTCAAATGCATATGTTTTAATATTTTTCCTCCTTAAGGGTTGTGAATTTGATGTGCTTTTTGTGTATCTTGTTAAGGTATATAATACTTGGAGGTCTAGGTTATATTGGTCATTGTTAATGTGATTGTGTATAAAATCTTGGTTACTTCTACCAAATGTCATCATGCTAAGTTTGAAAGGAAATTTGATTTGTGACTAAAAATATTCTATTCTTGATATTCTTAGTGTAATAATCTAGTTTGTCATGAACTAACCCCGATTTGGTAGTTGTTTGCTTCTAAAACAGCGTATGTATTTGGAAGTTGTATGCATTGTAAGTGTAGGAAATAACTTGTTCTGTGTACTATGTTTTAATGTTATATAAATGGTTTGTTATTGTTTGATTGAAACATAATAAAGGCTTATTTTCTAAATTTTTATAACTCTATTAAGGATACATAAGGGTTTAGCCATATAATAATGGGATTATATGACTGTAATCTTATTAATCTTATACTTATTATTAACAATAAAATACTACTTGATTATTATTGCTTGACTATAACATAACAATTATAGGATTGAGTTATTAAATATGGGCTTATATAACTACAATCATATTATTCTTGCACTTTTATTGAACGATTGATTAGGGTCAATTATATTGTTTAGTCACCTTGAGTGAATTAACTCATTTTTTTTTTTTTATTATTGGCAAATAGTTTTTTGAAAGGGACTATACCCTTGTACATGAAGGCTCAAAAGCCAAGATTGAATCATGGAAGCCCAACAGTAGAAAACAATCTACTCAGAAAAGTACCAACACCCAACAACAATTCAGAAAAAAAGTTGAAAAACAACAACCAGTCTGCAACTGCACCGCAGCACCATGGCAAATCCAAAAACCACTGTTCGGAAAAGACAAGGGACAATGTAGAACAGCCGAACACCAAAAGAGAGACAAATCATCGAGGCAGAGAAGTGGCATTCTTTAAAATAAACTTTTTCTTTTTATGGACAGTTACCCAACCTGATGATGCCTCCACGAATGGAGGGTTAGAAAAAGGAGAATCCTCCAAAGTTGCAATATTTCCAACTGAAACAACATCATTGTTTTCATGAGATAATTTTTCCATGCTGTCAACAACTAAATGAGATAAAAATTTTGCAATTTCCTTGCTGTTGGCAATAGGATTTTCCGATAAAGGGATTTCAGGGACAAAGCGATTCAACCTTAGCATTTGAATTTGAATCAAGGTCCTCTTTTGCATCGAAAACCAAATGTTCCGGGAGGGCATCTTTCCACCAACTGTGTTTCTCATGCTGGCTCTTTGCCATCCCACAAGCAATAGAGGTATGACCTAAACAGAAACACCTTCTGCATCGAAATGGAAGACCTTCGTAATCTAAAGGTTGTGACCAAGTTCTGCTTTGCACCCTAAGATCAATGGTTGCTGGGAGGTTTTTAGCCATGTCAAGTTCCACCAAGATCCGAGCATAGGTAGTGTGGGTGTAATCAGAAGTTTGAGAATCTATAAAAAGTGTAGTTCCCAAGGTGTTTCCAATAGATTTCAAACATTCACCACTCTAGAATTGGAGGGGTAAATGGGGCAGTCGGATCCAAACAGGTTTGCATGAAAAAGACTCAGTGAGTGGGTTAAAAGAGGGGAACCAGGGTTTAATGATCAGGTACTTAGATTGGCAAACCCAAAGCTTGGAAGCGATGGAGTTTTTATCAGCAATTGAAGAGAAAGTCACAATGAAGATACCTTTAGCACACGGATATAAGTCTAACCTCCCAACGAGCAAAGGAGTCCAGTGCTTGGAAATCCATGCGTGTAGGTCAGGAAGGCTGGGCCAGAGTCCTCCGAATCTGCAGATCAGAGCATGTTCCTGATAGTATTTTTCAGTTGTAATGACCTCCTCCCCAAATGTTATGCATGGGGTATTGTCTGCAGGCTTCATAGGAGAATCCTTGCCCCTTAATGCATCCTTGAATGAGGTTACAGTGGGGCCGTGAATAGATGCGCCTTGGCCAGTCCCGTCAAGAGCATGGTGAACTCCCAGTACAGGTGCCCCATCTCCACCAGGGGGAGCCTGACCGGTGATTGTGCCGCCATCCTCAGAGGATGTAAAAGTGAGATTAATCCAAGATAGGGCCGAGTCCTCTTGATTAGCCTCCAAGGCCTTGCCGCCTCCAACTGCAGAGTGAAAGGGTCGCATTACAGCCGGGACGTGCAGAGCCGAATTACGGGCCTACCCATCGCCAGGAGGAAGGAGATCCATTTCCCACCCTAGCCCTGGTGTCTCCCGTGAAACCCATACCCGCAACCACATTGTTTTCCCGTCCAGGAGCAGAGCCTCCGCCATGGATGTGATTAGGGTTAGAGATACATCTGGTAGCGACCATGGAACAGTCGTGGAACAACAAAATTCAAAGATTGTTAAATTTTAATCAGGATTTTTGAATTTTAGTGAATTAACTCATTATCTCGTTAGAAGTATTGTAATTAAATGCATGTGTTAAAATTATCTTATTTATGGTTTCAATTATGATGTTTTTATGGTATGATCAAATGAAAAGATATACTTTCTTGTAACCTTAGAATAATTTCACTTAAAAGCAATGTTCCTTTTATGAAATTATTAAGTTAGATCATAATGTTATGAAGATTTAGTACCTATCATGCTCAGTTCATATGAACTGACACATGCTAACAATTTTGCATATGGACTTCGTGAAAGATAAAAGAAGGAAGACATATAAAGTTGCATTTATTCTTTTGATTGAAGAAATTTGAATGGAATAGCTGATTATTGTATTCCTAATTGAATTACTTATGTATAGAAATGAGAAAGGCCCTTGGCCATTTATTGTAATTTTTGAAAGAAAAGATTATGATCAATTTTATGAACATGATTTGATACCTACTACTGAAATTAATAAAGTTAGATTATGATTTGATTTTATGAACATTGAATAAAGAAAGGTATTTTGTGTGTAAGCTACTATTATAACAAGAAAATGTGTAAGTCAATAAATTGCTACATGACTTATATGTTTGAATACTATTCTGAAATAAATAAATTGTTGCATGTGTTGCTTGTATATTGAACTTAAGTATTAACTAATGAAGTGTTATATACTTGTAAGTTTGAATAAGTTATTATTGGATGATTACCTAAGTAACTTATGAACTATGTCAAACTGCTAGGACTATATGGATTAAGTTTATCTAGTGAATGTGAATAAGTTATACTTTAACAATGAAGGGTGACTTATGTTAGATGATCTCTTTATCTATATGACTGTTATTAAATAAGAAGTTGTGATGAACTTAGGAATTATAATAAATTTATGAAAAGGGAATACTTTCATATTATATCTAATTTATAATTAGAAGGCTAGTTAAATCTGAAGTTCATGAATGATATGGTAGTTTATGAGGCCTTATGTTTTCCAATGGAAGGGTTATGTATATTGTTATAAGTAATAAACATACTTTGATTTATTATCTAGGAAAGGTAAATATTTCTCTAAGGCAATATACATATATATGGTATTATGGGGTCATTTCCTATAATTAATACATTCAAAATGCAAACATGGTACTTATATGTTTATAGGTAAAATGTATCCTTTATTAATTAAGCATAATGCAATCTTCAATATGATATCATGCACTTAAGTGAATCAAATGTTACAATCCTTACATGAAGGTATATTCATTACATACCCTAAATTATCCTTAGGCACAACACCTAACGATAAGATTAATAAGGGTGAATTAACAAGATATGAGTTAAATGAATTAGTGAACTTGTTAAGTGGTGTTTCACTTAATGGAACTTGACGGATTGTAGCATAGCATAGTCGCTTCTACACAAGACTCCATTCGATGACAAGAGTCATTATTTGGTTACTTTGGAGTAGCCACTATGGCATGATTATCCACCCAACTCCTTTAAGCATTGTTATCATAAAATGTGGATCTATGTCTCTATTATACACTAGTTGGTGTTAGTAGTATGGCCTAGTGTTGATGTCATCTTATGATGACTATGGGTGATGAAGTGGATCTAAAGTGATGCAAGTCGATTTGGATGCACTATTTTCCTTAGTCTTCATAAGCAGACTATCAACACTAGTCTATGTGTGCTAGCTCTACTTAGTATATAACAAAGACATGGATGTGTTTGACATAAGTCAAGATAGTCTAATCTAGATAACATTTTTTGAGTGAGGTGAAAGACATATTCCTATTGATGAGTATGTCATCTTGGAATAAAGACATGACATACATGTCTTGAAACTTTGGCCAAATTATCACAAGCTTCGGTTGCGTTGTCTTGATTTCACCTAGACTAAATATGCGTGATGTCAGATGGGTATCCATAACAGATACTCAGATAGGCACTTTAGTTGTTAACACTTGATTGACCCTTAATGGAATAAGGGAACCACAAGTATACTTGGTATACACATGAGAGATCGGTTTAATACTCGAGTCATGAAATGAGAGATAGTTTAGTACTTGTTGGTCCAAGAATCATTGGGTGGGCAGATCTATGGATGACAAGCCAACAAAGGTGTAGGGCATAGCCCCTCTTTGAGTCAAAGAAAGTGAAATTGGTTTATTGCTATTCTACCAACAGAATCATGCAAGTCTCACAATATTTTGCCTTGGGGGCTGAGATCTCATCCCAAAGAGAGGTATTTCCAATTTGTGAAAAGAAGGGAAAGAAACGAGGTGGGGAGAATAATAGATCTCGAAGGAAGAAAAGAAATGAATTCCAAAGTAGAAAGGTCGAGGGTCTATGTTTTGGGGTGGTAGTAAATGAGCCGAACCTACTTGCATGACGAACAAAGCAATATTGATGAATAAATGAAAAAAGTAGAAATAGATTTAATGAATAAACACATAAATTTGACATAAGAAAGATAAAAATGCATATAACACACATATTCAGCACAAAGTCTTAATATTTGTATTAATGTTTTATTCTGTTACAAAAGCTTAAAGTCTTTTCTTCTTACTTCTATTTTTCATCTAAAAAGTATCCACACTTGAATACAACAAGTATCCAAGTATATATAGAAGAAGGAGAAGAAAGAAGGCAAAAAGGAACCAACAACTAATTACAAAATATCTAAAAGTCAATGTTGACTTTGGACAACTTGGTGGATGACAACATCCCATGGTGCAACATGGATGAGGTCATCATTTGTACCAACATACTATTAGATATTTACAAAAAGAGAAGCCAAGAGGAAGAGAACTATTCATCATCGTCTCATGGTTGGAAGGGGGTATCTTGCTTCTGCTATTGTTCGGGAGAGGTGATGTGGAACTGAGTCCGATATTCCATGAATTTACTGATCATGGGCTGAAGTTGATCCTGAGCAGGACCCTTCGTATGATCACCGATGACCTCACAAGTCTCCCACTCATCTCTGAGTTTTTCAGGGAGTTTGAAATATTCATTTCCTACCTCCATCAGGAACCCCACAAAATCATGGCAAGCTAGAAGGTTGTTGATGCATTCGGTGTTGAAAGTGGCTTCTAGCCCTAACCCTTATGAGAGGATCTCTTTGAAGATCCAGATAGTTTCGTCTACCTTCCTCAAGGTGAAAGAAGGAGTAAGCAAGCCTGGAGACATTCTCAGAACAATTTGTTCCATTTGATGCATCAATTCTAGGGCTTCTTCCTTGACTTTGTCGATATTTTCTAGGACAAACTCCATCCAGGTCGACTAAGTAATCCAACGTAACAAGGATCTTGCTGGGTACCCTGGGGTGACTGAAGACACCAAATTTGACTAGATCATCGACTGAGCAGTCAAGCATTTTCTAGAATGTTTCGTGTTGCAGCCTTACATGGTCCAACTCCTCGGAGATAGGTCTTGCAATCACCTGGAGATCTTTGTTCACCTTATTGATGTTCTGATACAACTCGGTGAACTTGACTATTACCTCTTCGTTGTCTTTGAGGATTTGATCCCTCCAGGTGGAAAATTCCATACCTTGTTCGTTAATTTTGGCATACTCATTTATCTTGTCCTGACTTAGGACCTCAGGAGTTTCCGTGGTAGTTGTAGGAGGTGCACTGCCCATTTTCTATAGGGCGTGGAGAAGATTTTTGTTTTGTTCCTTTAGTAACCTTTTCTCCTCCTTTGCTTCTTGAAGTTTCTTGCAAAGGGCATCCACTGTAGATAGGGCCTCTCCTTGAAGGCTTTTTGAAGACGTTCCCATTGTGACTTGGGTCACTATATAATCTACCGGAGACAGATCTTTTTACCCTTTGAAGGATCGGGATATGCAATCTCCATTACTCTTTCTCCCGATGCACTCTGAGAGAAGCGGGTTATAGGATTTTTCTTCTTATCCCCCTTTGTTGGGATGACGGAGAAGTCCATCGGTACGATAGGGACTTTCCTCTTTTGCTGGCTCAGATGCTGGGAGATCCATGCTGGACTTAAGGGAATGGGACTAGAGGTGGAAGAGGGAGCAGCTGCAGTGGATGAGGGGAAATGGGTAGAGACACTTGGTGGTGGCATCGAGAGGGAGGCCGAGAAAGTGCTCATGGGGGAAGGGACACTGCAGGGGAGGAAGATGTGGGAAAGGAAGGGAGCTAAGAGATGAGAGAAGAAATGGTGGGGGAAAGCTCCGTGAGAGAAGAGAAGATGGATGACGAGGAAGGGGGAACAGTAGAAGATGGGGGAGAGGACACAACCAAAGGAATGGTCACTTGGGTCATGCGAGAGGAGGAGGAGGAGAAGGAGAAGGGATAGAAGGGACCTTAGCAGTTGTAGTAGTGGTGACACCCTGAGTGGATGTACCCATCGAAACACCTTCTACCGCTTCTTTTTCTGGGGATACCAGGCTTACAACCTATTCTTGTGCAAAGTGGAAGGAGGACTTTCAGGAGCTCCTTCTTGAGCAGAGCTTGACTCACCATATTTATCCTTACCTTTGACCTTAGGCAAATGCTTTGGCCTGACAGGTGTGCTACCCAATGGAGAGGTAGTGAAATCTACCCCGAGGTAGATGAGGCCATTCATCCTGCACTAATGCTCTGTCCTCCGCAAAGTTTCTTTGACCCATTCTTCAATGGTCTGGGGTGCCTTTGTTCTATCGATCGCAGAAAATGGCTAGTTGTCCCCATCCGTATCTAGATATATCTGATCAACTTCTTGATCGATAATTTGTAACCTTTTGGGACGATGGCCACGCCATGTATTGAATAATTTCCGCCAAGGCCAAATGGGAGTGGTCCTTCCTTCTAAGTTCGACCTCATGGTACAGGTCGATATAGATGTCTTTGATCTATGGAATATGGATTGGATCAAGTTTTGCCTTGGGAAGGCAATTCCTTGGATCAAAATTGGGCCTCACGCCTGGGAAGTTGTGCTTCAGATTGAACACTTCTAGCTCGGCAACCATTTCTCAGGCTTTGTGGTGAGAGATGCATGTGTATCTACCCACTGTAAGGGGGAAAGGAGTTCCACCCTTCTTTCTCTTCAAGCACTTCTCATGGTATGTTACTGAGTCATCTGGAGAGCTCCAGCTCCAATAGGTTCACTTGGGGCTGGCGTATCTCAAAGCAATTTGGTGGGCTCACCAGGAAGTTAGTTGTCCCGAGATAAGTGAAAGTGGGAAATTTTGTAAATAAGGCCCCCACTTCTCTCATTCTTTGTGACAATGCTCTTGGTCGTTTGACCTGTGAGTCATGTTGAGCCTCAATAGGCAGACGATGTCATAGAAGAAGGCATCGTTGATTTTGGTGAACTGTGAGATGTTGTTCTCCAGCTTCAGCTCTGGGTAGTATTCATATATATCTTTACCTAAGGCCAAACACCGCATCGGCTCAATGCTAGATAATCCCTCTCTGAGGCTGTAGCGTAGACTACGTAGGAGTTCATGTAGAACCTCCCTGTTGTGGTGAGTTGATGGAGTTGCTCAGATATGGTGCTACTTATTATCTCTACCCACTCGAAGCATTGATCGATCGTACATTCTTGTTCATGGTCTCAGTACTGAGCATCCATTTATGAAAGTAATGGGCATCAGAAATCCCAAATACTCTGCTTAGGAACGTGATAGTATCACTCAGTTCCTCGGAGAAGTCGCTACGGTGAATAACCTGTGGCCATCTGGTTATCACCTTCTTGTTCTTTAGGTACACCTCATTCATTAGCTGCATGCACTGGTCTTCATTGTCCTCCCAAGCCTTGATGCAATCTTCTTGGCTTACGGCCACAAAATGCCGGTGGTGAGGAATGCTAAGCATGATTTTGAAGTGCCAGGCAGTGAGGTTGATCATGACTTCACCCTTTTCATTTTGGACACACCTTGTGTCTTTGTTGTGAAGCAAATGACTACTACCATCATGAATTCATTGTTTACTGCACTGATGGGGATCCCCCCAGCAAAATGCAGCCACTTCCTACTAGTTTGTCCATCCAAGGACTCCCCGTAACTCTCCTAGTTCTGGCCCAAAAATCTTCCATATCAATGTGACCGAGCTCAGAGTCTCTTATATCCAAGTCACATTCTTCCTGAGACTCGGGCATTCTGACCCTTTGGTACTTGTATTTCATTTCTTCTTCTGTAAGCTTAGCTTTAACTTTTGACTTGGTTGGCCTCTTGCTTGATGTAGACATATGTGGATTTGAATTCAATTTCGATCTACAAGAAGAAGAAGTGAAACCCAATGTAGAAGAGCCATGTTAGCTGTTAGATCTTCCATTAGAGTATTACAGAATGAGGAGTTAACAATTTAAAGGCCTCTCGGGCGTAGGGCGCAAGGACACTGCAGGCTGCAGGGTTAATAGAATGATGCATTGAAGAAGAGTGTTATAAGGAAAAAATCAGCGCTAAAGGGCATAGGGCACAAGGATTTCACATATGACATTTTTTGTTATCAGTAGTGGGGATGTGCGCCACGCCATCTATATAAGGTTAGGTTAGGCGCAAATAGACTTGGTGTTGCATGAGATCAGGATGCACCAATGGTGCATGTAATTGGCATGTAACAGAGGATGTTGATGTGTCGATGGCACAGGATAAATGCGTGTTGTGCTATATTTTTGTGTGCATAAGGGGAATTTGGTGCAGCACAGAAAGTCCCTGCATGACACTATGTTGTTGTAATAGGGTATGCGCCGTGCCAATTTTAGGATTTACTTGGTTTTCACATGGCGTGGGGATTAAGCATGTTGCGAAGCAAGGAAAAGTGCACCTTCTTGGTGCGACTGTATTTTATGCAGCAAAGGAGTGGCAATTGTGCAAGAAAAACACAGATTTTAAACTAATATTTAAGGTTTTCTTTCTTTCTTGACAGGTGTTTGATCTTTCAGGCCTCTTTTTGAGGGATTTTAGATGGTGAAGGGGGCACAACAAAGAGATCCAGGTTGATTTTTTGAGGCAGAGCCCTCTTGACCAGCAGATCTGGAAAGAGGATGAAAACGGTTTGGGGGAAAGGTTGCAAGAATGGTAGGAGGGTTTAATGGATTTGCATATTCATTCTATCCTACCACACAAATAACCAAAACAAAACACAAGAGGAGAAGGAACCACCTACCGGAATATATAGAATGTGAGAGATGAAACGGGGTCCATGAACGCAACACAAGGACAATGAGCGTCTTGACAGTGCAGAGGAATAAAGATAATCACATGTTTTCAAGTTGTGAAAGTGACAGGGTGGGTGCGCCTATATATAGGCAAAGGTGCAATAAATGTGCCAACCACTTTTTCAAGAGGCGCACCAAAACATGTGTTGACATGTAAAATGCAGTGCGCCCTTTGGCGTGGATAAACGCATGTCAACATGGGAATACTTGCGCCTTTGGCGCAATTTTAAGACTATCAACACTTCATTTCTTGCACCCTTTGGTGCACCAAAACATGGCGCAACAATTTATGTGTTAACATGAAGGCACATGCGCCTTGGCGCACGCAAGAAAGGCACATCACGGGAAGGCACACCAAAACATGTGTTGACACTTCAAAGGGTGCACCAAAGGAAATGAAGGGGTGCAAATTTACTCTGTGTAACATAGATAAAAGGTGCGCCTAGCCAAAAGGGACCAAAATGGCTAAGTTCGGAGAACTAGATTTCTGAAAGGGATTTTGTGACATTTCAAATGCAAAGGGGTCGCTGACGAGGGACCAGGACAAAATTTGCTATTAATACCTATAAAATTGCCCTCGTCAATTTTACAAGATAACAGTTGGCTCTTTCTGGGGACTATCTTTGAGCGAAACTCAAAGGTAGAGGACCTCAGATCAACATGTGTCTATCTATTGGGCTAGAGAGTCAAAAACAAGGGTGAGGATGAAAACAAACACACGACAAAAGTAAAGCAAACACGAAAAACAACAACAAAAGCAAACTGTACAAAGAAGAGAGTGAGCTCTACTTCTTTAATATTTTGAGGTGTTGCCCACTATAGGGAAGCGGGAGATCAGTTCCATCCAGATACAGAGAGATAGAAGCTATTCTCTCCATTGAGTTGTTTGATCTTGAAAGGCCCTCTCCATAGAGAATCAAATTTCCCATGCATGCCCTTCGGCTCTCTCCGTTTGTCCCACAAAAGGACGAGATCTCCCACTTGGAAATCTCTTTGCTTAGCCTTTTTATCGAACAATTTCTTAACTTGATTCTGATGTTCGGTGATCCTGTCGACCACTCTTATTCTTTTCTCTTCAAGCTCTGATAGATACATGATCCTCTTTTCAAGGGAATTTTGGAAAGTCTCATCTTCGATTGCTCATGCTAAGTGCAGAGCAGGGAGCTCTGTAGAAATGGGAAGCTAGCGTCGGTCCCATATAACACTTGAAAAGGTGACATACCGAGAGACCTCTTGGGAGTAATGCGGTCCACCCACAAAGCGTCGTATAATGACTTGTGCCACATTCATTGACTCTCATCAACTAGCTTCCATATGATGGTCACTAAGTTTTTATTACTGGATTCTACCTGACCATTTCCCTGGGGGTAGTAATGAGGCGTGGGCCAAGGTTATCCCATGTTCATAGCAAAAACCAACAACTTCTCATGTGAGAGAAGTTGGAAGCATTATCAGCAACAATCTTGTTTGGAATGCCAAACCTGACAATGATATTCTCTTTGATGAAACTGCAAACAACCTCGGAAGTGGCATGCTTGATAGGTATGGCCTCTACCCATTTGGTGAAGTAATCTGTTGCTGTCAGGACATAACTATGTCGGCACTCAATTGGGGATGGAGTGCTCCGATAAAGTCGATTCCCACTGTCTAAACAATTCATCAATAACGACCGGCCTGAGGGGAAAAGTAGCCAATTTTAGCTTGCCGACAAATTTTGGCAGAGCTCGCACTTTGCTACCCAGGTGGTTGTATCCTAGAATAGCGTCAGCCCACCAATAGTACCTGGCTTGGATGATCTTGTGTGCCATTATGGAAGAGGAGAAGTGACCACCCATACAGTGAATCATGAAAGCTCTCCAGTAGCTTTATCTGCTGTGGCTTATTGACACATCGCAAGAAGATGCCATCTATTCCACGTTTGTATAAACCATCATCCCAGATGACATATCTGGCCGCTCTGAGCTTTATAGCATGTTTCTCCTTTGAAGTTAGATGAGCTGGACACTCACCATAAGTGAGAAAGAAAGTGATATCAGAATACCATTCGTCACTGGTGGTGACAAATAGAACCATGGGTAGAGAATCAGCTTTCTCCAGATGGCTTTGTGCTCCCTTGGCACAATTATCCTTTTCCTCAGGGTCTTCGAATCCATATTTTCAGCCATAAGTGGAATTACATAGCCCCCTTGCCCCTTACCAGATTAGTGGTTTTTATGTCTAGATCGTATTCCTGGACTTTTGCAATCCAATTTCCTCACAAACTCCCTAACTCCTATTGAGTTAGGATGGACTTGACTATCATGTCAGGGACCAGTACCGTTGTATGAGAATTTAGAATGTAATACCTGAAGTTCTTGACTGCTTTGACCATGGTGAAGGCATGCTTTTCTAATTGAGACATATTTAATTTGTGAGGCTTGAGAGGAGAGCTCATAAATGTAATCGGGGATTCAACATCCTCAAAATTCTTTTGTATTAAGATAGCCGATATAGTATGTTCGGATGCATAGCTATACATGATAAAATCTTTGGAGAAATCGGGACATACCAGGACTGGTGCGTGAGCAACGGAGGCTTTTATATCTTCGAACGAATTCTTTCCTTCTTCGCTCCACCGGAAAGTTGGTGATCCTTTCATCATGTTTGATATGTGGTGAGTCTTTTCAACAAAGTCGGGAACAAAGCACCTAAGAAAATTCACTTTCCCAAAGAAAGAGTGAACGCCGGTCTTTCTTATAGATAAAGTAAGGCTCTAAATAGCCTTAACTCTTTCGGCATCTATCTTTGTTCCTTCCTTGCTTATAATGTGTCCCAGCAACTTTCCCTCTGTGACTCGAAAACAGACTTTTTCAGATTTAGGGAGATTCCATGTTCCCGGCATCTAATCAATACTTGCTCCAAATGATCGCAATGATCATTCTGCTATTTAGAGAACACAGTTAAGTCATCCAAGTAAACTATGATGACTTTTCCCATCATTCCTTTGAATGTAAAGTCCATGGCCGCTGAAAAGTGGCACCGGCATTGGTCAGACCAAAAGGCATTCTAATATAAGCGAATGTACCCCAAGGGGTGGTGAATGTTGTTTTGAATTGGTCTTCGGGTGAGACTTTGATCTGATTGTAGCCTGAAAAACCATCAAGCATGGACAGCATTTCTGATCCAGTCACTACTTGCAGAACTTGATCCATTATGGGAAGGGGGTAGTTGTCCTTCAAGGAGGCTTGATTCAAGTTACGAAAATCTACGCATATGCGTATCTCACCATTCTTCTTACATACTGGCACAAATTTTGCCACCATCTTTGTGAGGGATAGGAAAAATGATCCTTGCATCCAGCATTTTCTGAATTTCAGCCTGGATAGTACCTGAGATCTTAGGATTGTAGTGTCTCTACTTTTGGCGAAAGGGTTTGACATCCTCTTTCAATGGGATGTCATGTTGGACATCCTTTGGCTTGAAAGACTTTAGATCGGCATAGGACCACGCCAATACATCCATGTATTTCTTTAGCAACTTGATGAATTTTCGCTTCTCTTCGGGTGTGCAACATTTTCCAATGTTTACAAACTACGGATGTTCTACCGAACCTAAATTGAATGGTTTGGTTTCTGGGGAGGAGTTAGGATCATCTCACCTTTTATTCTTGACAAAACGATCGTGCCTGTCAAACAAACACTCTAGAGAAACCAAACCTTTCGGGATTTTATTTCCTTTGAGCTGACATATGCCATCGTTTCCTTCGGATTCCCCATTCTGATCAGTAACAGACTCATGGCATGTGGAAGTGGATCCTTCAAAATGAAGCTCACTAAAATTTTCCACTTTTTCAAGAAAGGCAATGAGTTGATTGTCATCGTTGAATACCTGCTAGTGCTGAGAATTATCTCGGCACGCTTGGGTGGAAAACCACCTCAATGGTATATGTGTCTATTTTCAAACCTAGGTGAGGGAGCATGAGGGATGCTGAGATGGCTAATGAGTCGGCCATGTCATTCTGAGCTCTTGGAATGGCTTTTATTGAAAAAGCATCAAACTCCTCAATGTTGTCCCATACCACGTTGCGGTAATGTCTGAGCCTTTCATTCTTCACTTGGTATATCCTTTTAACTTGATTTATGACCAGCTCTGCATCACCCGTACTCTCAAATTTTTGATTCCTCTTTCCTTTGCAGCTTGCATACCAAGTATATGCCATTGGCTCCGAAAGTCTAGATCAAAGATTCATATCAGCCATTACCGCAAAGTCTAGATCTTGTTAAGATCTTCTCACGATAGGTTGAGCAAGCCACTTATGCTTGGAGGCATGTTTTCCTGTGAGTGGGTAAAAACAGCATATGACTACCCGCTTGCATATCCTTGGGTACCCTCTTCTTCGTCAGATTCTTCCTCATCAAATTCCATATACCCGATAGTAGAGTCACTAGTCGGTTCACCGACATCTTGATCATCTTCACCTGGCGATGAAGGTTCTTCATAATTTTGCTCCTCTTCTTTGATTTCAGCTAAAGCATTGACCGGAGGGGCCTCAAGCGCCAACCATGGAGCAGCTATGGGTAGGCGGCCTTTGTGAAACATTGTTAGAAGTAAAATTCCTTCGTGGGATATCCGGTATGAAGAGCTGGGAGAAGACTGAGCTAGCTACTTTTTTAATGCGAGCAAGTCATTTGCCATCTTTTGGAATGCTGGATCGGATGAAGTGGTGGGAGAAGGAGCTGAAACTTTCGGCTTGGATGGCTCTCACTTTAATTCACCAGATATTAGCAAGTTGTCTTCAATCCATATGGCAGCAACTTGGGTGAGAACCAGAGTAGTGACTTGTTCTTGCAAGAGTAAGAAACTTACTTTTGAGCTCATGGCGTTCACGAAGAAACACTTCTGATTTTCTAGCGTTGGCAGCATGGTAGGTGGAACTCGATTGATTAGTGAGTTGAAATGGGTGATGAAATCGCGCATGGTTTCATTGACCTCCTTCTTCAGGTGAGTGATCTTTGACAGCAACGTGAATGCATCCTCGGAAGGCTTATATCTTTCTTCGAATGCAGTTCCATAAGGTGGCCCAACTGGTAATAGATCCGGGCGGCAAATGCTGAAACCATTTAGCTGCAGTCCTTGCAAGGTCTCTAGAAAGAGGTGAACTGACACATCTTCATGGGTCACATCTAGGATACTGTATGATATGATGAATGCAAATATGTGTGAATCCGTACTTTGGTTCCCGCTACCATCAAATTTAGGAAAATTCTTTCGGTTTCCATGTGGGAGCGCATGAACAGGATGTGGTAAAGCCAAAGGGCCCATAGCATTTCCCCATGGTACTGCCATTTGAATAGCTGGAAAAAGAACGCATGCTGGGAGGATGGTCCCACTGAGCAACAAAGCACTGCAAAGTGATGTGGATGCACCTTGTGAGAGGTGCTTCCTTCATGGAGGTGAGACACTCTTGGATGACCGTCAGCTGAGCTTAGCGACGAGAAGCATGTTGGTGTAACACTGAATTTGTTCCTTTGAAGAAGATCAAAAGTAGGATCAAATTCTCTATGAGCTCTCCTGCTACGAGTAAACGGTTCACCCATCTAGTGTACCTTCTAGATCTGTAATATTTTGAGTAGATTTAAAAACTCTTTTTGGTTGTACTTGCTGATTTTCTGATTTTTCTAACAAAAATCAGCAGCATGTACTTTTCTAAATATTTAATTTTATCCCTCTTTTAACAACCGATTGTGGTTTTAATGACAAAGATCAACGAGGATAAAATGATGGTAAAGCTTAGTAAGCTGATTTTCAGATCTAGAGTTGACTTTTTAAAGAGTTTGAAAATTTTGGTAAACTGTCAAAAACTCAGATCTATGGAAAAATACAGATTTTGTAAAACTCAATAACTAAAGATCTCTAACTAGCCCAGATCTATGGACCTCTGAAGAAAATTTTCAGTTTGGGTCACTTTTGCAAAAATTTTAGATTTTGAACAAAAGTTAAAATTTGCAAACAGGTAGTGATTTTTTTTTGATTTTCACTGATTTTTGACATACCACTATCATAGATCTGTTAGATCTGTTCGATCCCTAGTAGAGTCGCCAAAAACTGTTGGTCCGAGAATTTTTCGGGGGCAGATCTATGGATAGATGAGCCAATAGTGTGCAGGGCATAACCCATCTTTAAGTCAGCAAAGTGAAACTGGTTTATTGC
Organism: Taxus wallichiana var. yunnanensis; assembly: GCA_018340775.1. Taxonomy (NCBI): domain Eukaryota; kingdom Viridiplantae; phylum Streptophyta; class Pinopsida; order Cupressales; family Taxaceae; genus Taxus; species Taxus wallichiana. The sequence goes on from CM031235.1 coordinate 374,083,990, forward strand.
TATTCTACTAGCAGGAATCTATGTAAGTCTCACAATATTCTACCTTCGGGGGCTGGGATCTCATCCCAGTAGAGGTATTTCCAACTGTGAAAAGAAGGGAAAGAAACGAGGTGGGGAGATAGAATAGATCTGAAGGAAGAAAAGAAATGAATTCCAAAGCAGAAAGGTTAGAGGGTCTATGTTTTGGGCTGGTAGTAAACAGAGCCGAACCTACTTGCATAGACGAACAAAGCAATACTGATGAATAAATGACAAAAAGTAGAGATAGATTTAATGAGAATAAACACATAAATCCAACATAAGAAAGATAAAAATGCTTATAACATGCATATTCAAAGACAAAGTCTTAATATTTGTATTAATTTTTATTACATAAAAAGATCAAAGTCTTTTCTTCTTACTTCTATTTTTCATCTGAAAAATATTCACACTTGAATACAACAAGTATCCAAGTATATATATAAGAAGGATAAGAAAGAAGGCAAAAGGAAACAACAACTAATTACAAAATATCTAAAAGTCAATGTTGACTTTGGACAACTTGGTAGATGACAACATCCCATGGTGTAACATGGATGAGGTCATCGTTTATACCAACATACTATTAGATATTTACAAAAAGAGAAGCCAAGAGGAAGAGAACTATTCATCATCGTCTCGTGGTTGGAAGGGGTATCTTGCTTCTGTTGTTGTTTGGGAGAGGTGATGTGGAACTGAGTCCGATATTCCATGAATTTGGTGATCATGGGCTGAAGTTGATCCTGAGAAGGACCCTTCGTATGATCACCGATGACCTCACAAGTCTCCCGCTCATCTCTGAGTTTTTCAAGGAGTTTGAAATATTCATTTCCTACCTCCATCAGGAACCCCACAAAATCATGGCAAGCCAGAAGGTTGTTGATGCATTCGGTGTTGAAAATGGCTTCTGGCCCTAACCCTTGCGAGAGGATCTTCTTGAAGATCCGGATAGTTTCGTCCGCCTTCCTCAAGGTGAAAGAAGGAGTAAGTAGGCCTGGAGACATTCTCAGAACAATTTGTTCCATTTGATGCATTGCATCTAGGGCTTCTTCCTTGACTTTGTCAATCTTTTCCAGACGAACTCCATTTGGTCGACCTAGTAATCCAACGTAGCAAGGATCTTGCTGGGTACCCTGGGGTGACTGAAGATGCCAAATTTTACTAGATCATCGACTGAGCAGTCGAGCATTTTCTGGAATGTTTCATGTTGCAGCCTTGCATGGTCCAACTCCTCGGAGATAGGTCCTGCAATCGCTAGAGATCTTTGTTCACCTGATTGATGTTCTGATACAACTCGGTGAACTTGACTATTACCTCCTCACTGTCTTTGAGGATTTGATCCCTCCAGGTGGAAACTGCCATACCTTGTTCACCAATTTTGGCATACTCGTTTATCTTGTCCTGACTTAGGACCTCAGGAGTTTCCGTGGTAGTTGTAGGAGGTGCACTGCCCATTTTCTGCAGGGCGTGGAGAAGATTTTTTTTTGTTCCTTTAGCAACCTTTTCTCCTCCTTTGCTTCTTGAAGTTTCTTGCAAAGGGCATCCACCGCAGATAGGGCCTCTCCTTGAAGACTTTCTGAAGACATTCCCATTGTGACTTGGGTCACTGTATAATCTATCGGAGACAGATCTTTTTTACCCTTTGAAGGATCGGGATATGCAATCTCCATTACTCTTTCTCCCGATGCACTCTGAGAGAAGTAGGTTATAGGCTTTTGCTTCTTAGCCCCCTTTGCTGGGATGACGGAGAAGTCCATCGGTGCGATAGGGACTTTCCTCTTTTCAAATTGGCTCGGATCTTTGGGAGATCCACGCTAGACTTAAGGGAATGGGACAAGAGGTGGAAGAGGGAGTAGCTGCAGTGGATGAGGGGAAATGGGTAGAGACACTTGGTGGTGGCATCGAGAGAGAGGCCAAGAAAGTGCTTACAGTGGGGAAGGGACATATAAGGGAGGAAGATGTGGGAAAGGAAGGGAGCTGAGAGATGAGAGAAGAAATGGTGGGGGACAGCTCATGAGAGAAGAGAAGATGGATGACGAGGAAGGGGGAATAGTAGAAGATGGGGGAGAGGACATGACCAAAGGAATGGTCACTTGGGTCACACGAGGAGGAGAAGGAGGAGAAGGAGAAGGGATAGAAGGGATCTCAGTAGTTGTAGTAGTGGTGACACCCTGAGTGGATGTACCCGTCGAAACACCTTCCGCCGCTTCTTTTTTTGGGGATACCAAGCTTACAACCTGTTCTTTTGCAGTGGAAGGAGGACTTTCAGGAGCTCCTTCTTGAGTAGAGCTCAATTCACCATCTTTATCTTTGCCTTTGACCTTAGGTAGATGCTTTGGCCTGACAGGTGCGTTGCCCAATGGAGACGTAGTGAAATCTACCCCGAGGTAGATGAGGCCATTCATCCTACACCAATGTTCTATCCTCCACAAAGTTTCTTTGACCCTTTCTTCAATGGTCTAGGGTGCCTTTTTTCTGTCGATCACAGCAAATGGCAGTTGTCCCCATTTGTATCTAGATATACCTGATCAACTTCTTGATCAGTAGTTTGATAACCCTTTGGAATGATGGCCATGCCATATTGAATAATTTCTGCCAAGGCCAAATGGGAGTGGTCCTTCCTTCTAAGTTCGACCTCATGGTATAGGTCGATATAGATGTCCTCGATCTATGGAATATGGATTGGATCAAGTTTTCCTTGGGAAGGTAATTCCTTGGATCAAAAGTGGGCCTCGCCGGGAAGTTGTGCTTCAGATTGAGTAGTTCTAGCTCGAAACCATTTCCGGGCTTTGTGGTGAGAGATGCATGTGTATCTACCCACTGTAAGGGGGAAAGGAGTTCCACCCTTCTTTCTCTTCAGGCACTTCTCGTGGTATGTCACGAGCTATCTGGATAGCTCCAACAGGATCAGCTTGGGGCCGGCATATCTCGGTAATTTGGTGGGCTCACCCAGGAAGTTAGCTGCCTGAGATAGGTGAAGGTGGGAAATTGTGTAAATAAGGCCCCCACCTTCTCTTTTGCTGTGACAATGCTCTTGGTCATTCGACCGTGAGTCATGTTGGGCCTCAATAGGTAGACGATGTTGTAGAAGAAGGCATCATTGATTTTGGTGAACTGTGAGATGTTGTTCTCTAGCTTCAGCTCTGGGTAGTACTCGTATATCTTTACCTGAGGCCAAACCCCACATCGGCTCAATGCTGGATAATCCCTCTCCGAGGCTGCAGCGTAGACTACGTAGGAGTTCATGTAGAACCTCCCCATTGTGGTGAGTTGTTGGAGCTGCTCGAGATATGGTGCTACTTATTATCTCCGCCCACTCGAAGCATTGATCAGGTACATTCTTGTTCATGGTCTCCAGGTACCTGAGCATCCATTTATGAAAGTAATGGGCATCAGAAAGCCCAAATACTCTACTTAGGAACGTGATAGTATCACTCAGTTCCTCGGAGAAGTCACTACGGTGAATAACCTGTGGCCATCTGGTTATCACCTTCTTGTTCTTTAGGTACACCTCATTCATTAGTTGCATGCACTGGTCTTCATTGTCCTCCCAAGCCTTGATGCAATCTTCTTGGCTTACACCACAAAATGCCGGTGGTGAGGAATGCCAAGCATGATTTCAAAGTGTCGGGTAGTGAGGTTGATCATGACTTCGCCCTTTTCATTTTGGACACACCTTGTGTCTTTGTTGTAGCAGTGGGCCACTACCATCATGAATTCATTGTTTACTGCACTGACGGGGATCCCCCCAAAAAAATGCAGGCCACTACCTACTAGTTTGTCCATCTAGGGACTCCCTGTGACTCTCCTGGTTCTAGCCCAGAAATCTTCCATATCGATGTGACCGAGCTCTGAGTCTCTTATATCCAGGTCACATTCTGCCTGAGACTCGGGCATTCTGACCCTTTGGTACTTGTATTTCATTTCTTCTTCTCGTAAGCTTAGCTTTACCTTTTGACTTGGTTGGCCTCTTGCTTGATGTAGACATATGTGGATCTGAATTCAGTTGCTGATCTGCAAGAAGAAGAAGTGAAACCCAACGCAGAAGAGCCATGTTAGTTGTTAGATCTTCCATTAGAGTATTATAGAATGAGGAGTTAACAATTTAAAGGCCTCTGGGCGCAGGGCGCAAGGACACTGTAGGCTACAGGGTTAATAGAATGGCGCATTGAAGAAGAGTGTTACAAGGAAGAAATCAGCGCCAAAGGGTGCAGGGCGCAAGGATTTCACATATGACATTTTTGTTATTGTAGACAGGGGTGCACTGCGCCATCTATATAAGGTTAGGTTGGGCAAATAAACTTGGTGTTGCATGAGATCAGGATGCACCAATGGCACATGCAATTGGCATGTAACAGAGGATGTTGATGTGCGATGGCATAGGATAAATGTGTGTTGCACTATCTTTCTATGCACAAAAGGGGAATTTGGCGCGGCGCAGGGAAGGCCTGCATGACACTGTGTTGTTGTAATAGGGTATGCACCCGCACCAATTTTTAGGATTTACTTGGTTTTCACATGGCATGGGGATTAAGCATGTTGCAAGTGGAAAAAGTGCACCTTCTTGGTGTGACTATATTTTATGCAGCAGAGGTGGCGATTGCGCCAAAGGAAAAACACAGTTTTAAACTAATCTTTAAGGTTTTATTTCTTTCTTGACAGGTTTGATCTTTCAGGCCTCTTTTTGAGGGATTTTAGATGGTGAAGGGAGCACAACAAAGAGATCCAGGTTGATTTTTGAGGCAGAGCCCTCTTGACCAATAGATCTGGAAAGAGGATGAAAACGGTTTGGGGGAAAGGTTGCAAGAATGGTAGGAGGGTTTAATGGATTTGCATATTCATTCTATCCTACCACACAAACAACCAAAACAAAACACAAGAGGAGAAAGAACCACCTACCCGGAATATATAGAATGTGAGAGATGAAAGTGGGGTCCATGAACGCAACATGAGGAGGACAGCGCATCGTCTTGTGACAGTGCAGAGGAATAAAGATAATCACGTGTTTTTCAATTGTGAAAGTGACAGGGTGGGTGCGCCTATATATAGGCAAAGGTGCAATAAATGTGCCAACCACTTTTTCAAGAGGCGCACCAAAACATGTGTTGACACGTAAAATGGTGCACCCTTTGGCGTGGATAAACGCGTGTCAACATGGGAATACTTGCACCTTTGGCGTAATTTTAAGACTGTCAACACTTCATTCCTTATGCCCTTTGGCGCACCAAAACATGGCACAACAATTTATGTGTTAACATGAAGGTGCATGTGCCTTGGCGCATGCAAGAAAGGCACATCATGGGAAGGCGCACCAAAACATGTGTCGACACTTCAAAGGGTGTGCCAAAGGAAATGAAGGGGGCATAGATTTACTCTGTGTAACACAGATAAAAGGTGCGCCAACCAAAAGGGACCAAAATGGCTAAGTTCAGAGAACTAGATTTCTCGGAAAGGGATTTTGTGACATTCCAAACACAAAGGGTCCCCTGACAAGAGACCAAGACAAAATTTTCTATGACTACCTATAAAAGTTGCCCTCGTCAATTTTACAAGATAAAGATCTTGAGTCATTATAAGTGCATATGATTATTGTTATGAGATGGATTAGCTAAATGAATGTTTGTTCTAAATTATGTGAATTTGGAATAGTGAACATTAAGATTTATGTTGGATTTAAATATATGGGTATTTAGATCAAGAAGCATAAGGTAAAAAAATCTCCTATTAATGAAGTATTAAAATAAGGATGTTACCTTTTTGTATCAGAGCTGAAGGTTGCAGCTCTTGGACCTATTTGAGTCCATCATTGATAAAAATTAATTTCTTGTTAACAGAAAATGGTTAGAACAAGGGGAGAAGTTGTGAATGACTAGCCTCTAAGTAGTGAAGTAGCTATAGCTCAAAAGTTGGATGAGATCCTTGCTACTCTATGGACACAAGGGATCGGCTTGTTGTACTTGAATAGCAAGTGGCTAGAAATAATGTTGATTTTGAAAGTGAACCATCTCAGGAATAACCACATAATGAAAACAACATACATGCTAGAGATTCCAATGTTGGAAATAACTATAATGCTACTAATAATAATGAAAATGTACCCAATCAGCCTCTGAATGCAAGAGCACACTTGGCGGCTAAGTTGTCGAAAGACATCAAAAGAATAAGTCCACCTAAGTTTGATGGTACCACACTGGGAGATGGGGCTAAGAATTAGCTCAGTGAGATGGAGAAGTACTTTAAAATAAGGAACTTCTCTGAAGAAACCAAAGTAGTATGGGAGATTACCAGTTTTCCCATGAATCATATTCTGGTGGGACAACTGTAAGGTTGAACTAAATATTGATGAAGCTAGCATCACATGGGACCAATTTATGGATTATTTTAGTTAGTGTGTGCTACCCAAATTATATTATGACCAAAAGATGTCAAATTTTCATAAAATTGAGCAAGGTAGAGTGATCAGTAACTAAATCTTTGGTAGAAATTCACCAAACTCTTTTTATGTACCACAATACCAAACAGATGAGAAATTCCGCATAAGGAAGTTTATTATGGGCTTAAAACCTGTAATAGGTGGTAAAGTTGATGTACATGGGCCACCAATGATGGAAGTAGTATTTGAGAAGGCCATTAGGTAGGAGAAAAAGCTCCAATCCATTGTTGCTCACAAGGATGAGAAGCATAAATTGAATAACACTCCTTCACCATTATCACCTGGAAAGACATGGGGAAGAAGGAGAAAATTAAAACTCATAATGGTGGAAATAATATTGCTAGACACTTTAAAAATAATGGATAAGAAATTTTTGCTAGTAGTAATAATGGATTTGAAAGGAAGAGACCTTTTATTGGTTGCTTTAAATGTGGTGATAGTGGTCACTACACTAAGGATTTCCCCTTGAGAAACAAGGAGAACAATCCGTAGAAGAAGATTCATACTGTAATTGTTAATTGATGGACTATAAAATAAGCAATGAATGAAGAATTTAAATACTCTGGAACCTAAAAATTATTATGGTGATATACAGTTAGATTTGAGTACGATCGGGAAAGATAAAAACAACATTTTCTTGATCTGAGAATACTGAAAACTTTGTTTTTTCATAGTTTATTTTGGTTTTCTGTCAAATATTGACGTACTTGAGATATTTAATTTAAGAACTATCTCTGATTTTTTTGTTTTTGAAGCAAGGCACTTTTTAATAAGTGTTGTTACAACCTTTTGATGTTGTTATGAACCTTTGAAAACTTGAATTTTTGGCAAAATTTTGTTTACTGTTTAAGAATTGTATGGTTGAATAAAATATATTATTACCTATATTCTAAAAACTGTTTTGAACTAAGTTAATCATCAAGACGATGATACTTTTTAGAGGGGAGGTATGTAATGCCTCTATTGTTCTTACATTTGTACTTTATTTCTTGTGGATTGATTGAAAACGTAGACATGTGATTGTGTTCTTGAGTGTGTGCTCTACTAAACTTCTTAAATCATGTTGTTGGAAAGGTATCAATTTCGATGAAATTTGTCTTATTAATCAATCATATGGCAGCAATTGTACTAATGTTGTGATCTTTACTTAACTAGTTTGAGAAATGAACTTGTTGGCTTCATCTTGTGGAAAGTTTGAATCAAGTTCTTGGAACCATCAGGTGATTTGGTAATCGGGAAAAATATTAAAGTTTTGGAATAATTGATAACTTTTTATCGATATTGGATAGTACCTGGGATCAAGTTCAGTGATCATAGGCATTATCCTAAAACCAATCTGCAATTATGACTTTTATACAATGATTACTTGAGTTCAAATTACTTCTAGAATTTCAATTTTATCATGGATCTCGGTGACGGTGCATCTAATCTAATTTTGCATGATTACATTATTAGTCTTGAGGTTACCTTTTCTTAATGGTATAAGCAAGTATGACAAGCGATAAGGTCTTGTTATTTTCATTGTTTTACGAAGACCTAACCTAACCTATGCTAAAAGGTGATATATATATATATATATATATATATATATATATATATATATATATATATATATATATAACTTCCTAAGGACCTAACTAAATCATATGTACATGAGATCAAGTATTATCAACCTAAGCTAAGGTTGAGACATTGATATTAAATAATATTTGACCCTAACTTATCAAAGGGAGGGGAATCCTAAGCCCTAACCCGTAGCCTAACTATGGTTGGCATTAATAAGGCAGGGTTAGTGGAATGGTAAGAATTAAGTGCCACTTATGTTGTAATTGGAAATTTAAATGTGGAATTTAATGATCTCCACCACCAACTTTAAGTGGAGACCAAGTCAAACTTGGCATGCACGCCAAATCTGGCGCTAACAGTTAGTAAAAGGAAGTTCAATGGAAAGTTTTCTAAGCCAAATTTAGTTGGAAACTGGTAGTTGGTGGGATTTCTAGCATTTAACATAGGAATTAATGGAATTAAAGCTTTCACCAAAACCACCTTGGGGAAAACATATTAGTTTTCAAAGTGAAAAGAGTTTGGTTGGTTTTTGTCTCTCATTGATTACTCAAGTTCCTTCGCTCTTGCATGTGGAATTTTTGTTATTTATACTGGTATTTGATATTTTGATAGACATGCATCTCACTGTTTCATGGAGAAAATAGTGGAAGAAATTAATGTGAAGGTTATAAATATTAATGAGGTTGAGATGGAGGGTTTTCGGTGGAATCGGTTCGATTTGGTTGTGGAGATTATCATGGAAATTTGGAAAGGAATCTTGGGAGCTTGAAGAAGAATTTTAGGATCTCTACCAAGCATAATAGGTTGTAACTCATTAAAATAACTTGATCTATCTAATAATTTTGTGAAAATAACTCTAATCTTAAAATGGAATCTAGTTCTAGGTTCGGGATTTGTGGTTTTTTTGTTATTTGTTATTATATGGTTGTATTCTTGATTATTGCTTCGAATCTTGTTGTTCTCTAAAAGATGGCTCATAATATTATTGTATGTCAATTTGAAATGAATTATGGCTTGTGTGTATAACTATGAATGCTCTTTTTGAATAAATGAAGCATTCTTTACTTTGGGTTGTGAGTTTTTTACGAATGTAAATGGCTTTGATCATGGTGGCTTAGCAAGTTTGTATTAGTGATACCGTCGGAAAAGTGACGGGTGAGCTTGAGAATCAACAAGTAACTTTTAGCGTACCCGACCTCCCAGGTCGTGCGATATCCGGTGTGGGTAGAATGTGCAGGAAAACTAGTTAGGCAATCTAATGTCTTCGACACGCACTAATGGTATTTGCGAATCTAAGGCAAAGAAGGCCCTTCTAACTTGGACTGGTGTGATAGATCGATCAGCGAGGATGACTGCTCGAAGGCTCCAATCAATATCGAGCTCTGGCGTGATTCGATCTATGGGTTGTGGGATACGTGGAAAATGACCCGGGATGGTTTCGTGTATTTCTCCTGATAGGGTCATATGGTGAATATGGTCAACTCTATGGACGATTCTCTGGCCTAGTCCAAAATTCTCTAGCTTGTTAGGCTGTTGTGTCTAGTAGGGATAGCTTGTTGAATGATGAGAGGTGGAATCGGAGTAGGCGAAATTAATTTCGTAAGGCCAAGTTGTCATGTCTAATTCTCTTATGGACTCGTTAATGTGGGATCGTGGATTACAACCATAGACTCTTGGTTGTTGCGGTCCGTTATGGTCATACGGGAGATCAAGTTCGATTCCTAGTATCCGGTAGTCGTAGCTTTTCAGCTTCTATGTTTAGAACCAACAGTTGTGTGATCTTCTCAAAATACCTTACAGTGTTCTCGACTTGGATTCTTAAGGGGTATCTATATCTACTAGGGTGTCTTATCTGTTTGTGGAACTAAAGGATCACACCCGAATGTTTTTCTCTTTCGAGTCCTTCTGGACATCATGTGGGTATTTTCTAGGGTAATCTGTAGTTTGGATGATTTGACCAAAACAGATGTGCTTCTTAGTCGTCTTCGATGTTTAACCCTCTCAACCGTGCCCCGATCTTTGGAAGTCTCGTTGTTGTTTGGAAGACTTGTATCCTAAGGTTTTGGTCAATGTCGATTATTTCTACTACTACAGTATTGGGTCAGTAGGCACAATTGGCTCGAAAATGTATTCCTGGGCTCCCTAGGTCCCGTAATTGTCATGTGCAAAAGCTTAATGAAACAAACTATAATAAAGTAAAATCTAAGTGCACTCTAGCATATATAATTTCTTTTTGTATTTTCTGGCAATTTATAAGAAAGCGGTTTATTTAAAATATTTAGAATTCGACAACTAAACTAACAACGTAAAACAAACAAAATAGCCGATTGTAGCTATTTTTGTGTAATTTTGTATATCTATTCTAAACAATGAAATAACTAATCTATTCTGTTTTAAGATTCTCGATCCTACCTCGTGAAGTGAGAATGAATCATAGTTTTAAACTATCAATCCCCACAACCTCCCCGGCAATATCGAGAATGGAAATAACCGAAATAAAGTGATTAACTACTTTATTTGATAAGTTCTAACTAAAACTTTGAAAGATGGAACCGGATTTAGCAGGTAACAAAGTGGCGAATCCGACGGTGTGTGTGTTCTTGTCCTCTCGGTATAATCTCTTCGTTCTTTGTGCTCACGTGAATCCGTAAATGGCGTGGAATGCTTGCATCAACAGGAATAGATATTTGGATCAATGGACAGCCTTTAGAATGCATGCATAGAATAGAATGCGGATAGGAGAGGGATAGACAAGAGTACAGAGCTTGGCCTATTCAATTCTAGCGGGGTCTCATCATAATCATGCAACAAAGCGTCAGGAACCAAACTAGTCTGTATGAAGAACAAAACTGCAACTTTAATGGCTGCCTAGACTATTCTACTCCAAAACAATAATACTGCTTTTGACAAGTTGGATTGTGGCTTACCAACAAAGAACACAAAGCTAAAACAAACCTGCAACAAACTATGCTACCAATCTAAGCAAACTAAAGGACACATCACTGAAAACATGAAAGTTGGAGTGAAAATGGTGGCCCAAATAATGTTTCACTTACAAGATTGGATATGTGGCTTACCAAATGCAACACAATACTAACCAAAGCACTCAATGAGAAAACTAGAACCTTAAGAAAAGGAAAACTAAACTGGTTCAGAATAAGAAATTCAAAAGCAAACTTTGGAGAAAATTTGAGCCATTTGCATGTGCACAAACCATGCATTTATAGGAATCCAAACATCCAAAAATCAAATCCAAATGAACTCCTAAACATTAAACAAAAGAAAAACACTATTCAGGGGACCAAAAACATTAATGCATGCTCAAGTCGGCAAGAAAAGCTGGTGAGTCGTGATATTTCACGCTGGTCGCGTCAAAAGAGCGTTGACGCGCATAGACCGCCGCCCTATATAAGCGGTTGGGACCGCCGCCCTTTTCAGTATCTAACACAGACCGCCGCCCTTCGGGCATATTTTCACACCGAAGACAAAAAGCCAAGAAAAGAGGGAAAATAGGGAAAACAAAGCACGCGGGGCTAAGCGGGGCATGCGGGATGTTAACGCATATCGTAAAGCTTCTCTGGATCCCGAACACTTGCGAAGACTCTGTATCATCATTGGGGCACTTATTACACCGCCCGCAAAGATAAGATTTCTTACAATTTTGGTATGCACAATACCCTTTTAAAATTTAATCAAGGATTATATCCATTTTTTTTAAAAACCCATCTATTTGGGATGAGTTCAAAATTGATGGATGGATTCTTTAACTTGGGTCATAGCTTTAAAAGAGATGTATATCATTTTCACTTGTTGTATTGGGAATTTATATTATATGAGTTCTTTCATTTTTCTTTTATGTTCATCTGGTTCTTTGCAACTTGTCGAATCAATCTCTAATGACCGTATTGAGAGATTTTAGATTTGATTCTTCTTAAGAATCAAGTATAAAGTTCAATACCCTTACTAGGTATTAATGTATTGAGTTTACAAAGAACTCCATTCTTGGAGATAAGTGGTTTGAATGTTTTATTTCAAGTCCATTATGGACACTCCCAAATCTTTAACTGCGGGTTTCTAAGTAGTGTCTCGATCCGTTAAGGGGTTTAGGGAAATTGCATTTTATCACGAAGTTTGTTAATTTGTCTCCGTTGTATGGACATCATTGTATGGACATCCTTGTGACTTGATTCTTGAGCCACATTTGACGGTTCGATACCTACGATCTTATCAACCAACAATTGTATTTTATCTTGAATACTAGAGTTTTACTTGATTTTTCAAATTGGGGAAATTGTGATCTTCTCAACACCTTATTGGTTATTCATTCTCACCTCCATATTCTCTTATCATTAACCCTGGTCATATTCAACCCCTGTAGGGATCAATATAGGTTTTAAGCAATATTGTGATTTTGGGTTTTGAGTTTTGTAATTGAATTCCAACTCGACTGCACACTCAAATGCATTTGTTTTAATATTTTTCCTCCTTAATGGCTGTGAAGTTGATGTTTTGAGTGTAGCTTATCAAGGTATATAATACTTGGAGGGCTAGGTTATAGTGGTCACTGTTAATGTGATTGTGTATAAAATCTTGGTTGCTTCTACCAAATGGCATCATGCTAAGTTTGAAAGGAAATTTGATTTGTGACTAAATATCTTCTATTCTTGATATGATTTGTGTAATAATCCATTTCATCCTCAACCAACCCTGATTTGGTAGTTTTTACTTCTAAAATAGCTTATGTATTTGGAATTTCTATGCTAGTGTAAGTGTAGGAAATAAGTGTACTATGTTTTAATGTTGTATAAAAGCTTGTTTTTGTTCAATTGAAACATAATAAAGGCTTATTTTCTAAAGAAGTATAACTCTATTAAGGAGACATAAGGGTTGAGTCATATAATAATGGGATTATATGACTACGATCTTATTAATCCGATACTTATTATTAACAATAAAATACTACTTGAATATTATTTTTGACTATAACATAACAATTAGATGATTGAGTTGTTAAACTTATTAAACAAGATATATGATTACAGACATATAAGTATGGGCTTATATAACTACAATCATATTATTCTTGCACTTTTATTACATGATTGATTAGAATCAATTATATTGTTTGGTCACCTTGATTGACTTTGATTGACTTAACTCATTATTTGTTAGAAATATTGTAATGAAACGCATTTGTTAAACTTATCTTATTTATGTTTTCAATTATGATGTTTTTATGGTATGATCAAATGAATAGATATAATTTCTTTAAACCTTAGAATAATTTCATATGGAAAAAAGTGTTCCTTTTATGAAATTATTAAGATAATGCATGATGTTACGAGGATTTACTATTATCGTGATCATGCTCGCTTATAGTGAATCGACACATGCTAACAATTTTGCGAGATAAACTTCGTTACATGAAAGATAAAATAAGGAAGATGTATAAAGTTGCATGAAGGTATATTCATTATGTACCCTAAATGATCCTTAGGCATGACACCTAATGATAAGATTAATAAGGGTGAATTAACAAGATGTGAATTAAATGAATTAATGAACTTGTTAAGTTATGATGTTTCACTTAATGGAACTCGATGGAATGTCACAACATAGTCATTACTACACAGTACCCATTCAATGATGCAAGTCATTATTTGGTTATTGTGGAGTAGCCACTATGGCATGATTATCCTCCTAGCTCCCTTAAGCATTGTTATAATAAAATGTGGATCCAATTCTCTATTATACACTAGTTGGTGTTAGTAGTCCGGCCTAGTTCTAATGTCATACTATGATAACTACAGGTGATGAATTAGATCCTAAGTGATGCAAGTCCATTTGGATGCGCTTGTCTAAAGTGGGATGAGTGGGATGGGTTGGGGTAGGGATGGAAGAGGGATGAGTGTCAACTATGTTTATTTTAGGTGTCTGAAGTGGCATATAGGTGGATTGAGGAGATGTGATAGGTGTGATAATAGATGTGGATGTGGGAATAGTAGATGTCAGGACACTAGGTGTGGATGAGATAATTGAGGTGGTCATAAGCAAGGAGATAGGTGGTAGAGATATCGGGGTGGATACAATGTCGGAAGATATGTCCATGGGTAGAGAAATATGTGATAATGATGTCAAGGTAAGTGTGGTGACGGTTGTGTATGTAGATGTATATACGGCTAAGACTAATGTAGATGTGACAAGAGTAGGGCTAGATGTGGACATAAGAGAGGCGATGGAAGTTAAGGTGGTAAGTAGTGGGATCATAGATGTAGTGGATGTAAGGATATCTCTTTAAGGATCAGATGGAACAATATATAAGATAGGGATAGATGATGAATATGGTCAAATAAATGTGGGAGAAGTTTTCTAATGTATGGTGTTGATTAAGAATGGGTTAAATTCATATGATGTAGAAGGTGAAGATGAACTAGGTGGTGGGGAATTGGGAAATGATTGTCTGAAGATGTCATGTGATGAAGATGGGATTTTTGAGGGATGTAGGAACATAGTGATGATCAAGGTCATGGTAAGATGATGAGGATGGGGAAAGAATGGGAAGATCGATACAAGAGGCTCATAAGGGATATCCCTAGGTGAGACAGATATGTTGGATGAAGGGGAGATGTCATAAGATGAAATAGGATGTGTTGATCGATATCTACAGAGGAGGAAGTCATGGATGGGATTCTCATGAGGAATATCCATAAGTGAAGTAGGTATGGTGATGTCGGATGACACAGGAAGGGCATGAGGTAATGAAGACAAAGATGGTGGGGTAGAAAAAGAATGGTGTAAGGTGATGGGGATAAAGGTGATGGGGGTAAAATTGGTCGGTGTGATTGAGAAGCATAGGGTCTACGGTGGAGATAATCATAGATGGGACCGAGAAGAAGGTCTAGAAGCAACCAATGATCTGGATGGGGTCATGGTGGATTGTTGAGAACTATCAAGAGGAAAATTTTGGTTCCATTATTTAAACAGACAAAACAAGCAAACAATTTATTTTTATGTTTTGATTAAGAATATGAAAAGAAAAAGGGGTTGGATAGCAGAGGACCTAGAAGAAGGTGAACTATGTTTGGTTTCAAGTAAGTTATCATTGGAAAATGTCTTAGGCAAACTTCCGTTGGGTGATAAAATCCCAATCATTCTACTAGGAAAGGGAGTGTTTTGATGTGTGATTTGATTTGTGCAGTTTTTGGTTGTGTGTGATAAGACATGTGATGTAGAATATTGAACCCCTATTTAAACTATATGAGCAAGCAGGATGCAGAAAAGAAGGGTTATTTTTAAGCCAAAATGAAATGTTATTTTTCGATGAGAACATAGACAAGAAAGGGAAATAATTGATGCAAAAGCTGAAAATAGGAAAAAGGTAAATGCCCGGATAATGATTTTCCTATTTATTTGCACTTTTGAGTGATGAGCGATCCAAGCGATGAACCCAACACAAGCAAGCAATAAAGCAAAGCCTCACACTACAGTGTTAGTAGAAAAAAGTAGAATATAGAAAATAAAAATACCACCTAAAGGGGGTCTCACTAGGCATGTTAGGAATGTTGTCTAAATTTCTCATTCGTTATCAAATTAATGCACTAGCTACTAAATAAATTAGCAACTCAGAAAGGATAGAGGGTTTATGTTACCTCGGATGTGATACGGGCACTAGATGGTTGATTCTTGTTCTTTGTAAATTGATATTCCCGCAAATGATATCGAATTTTTTTCGATTAGATAGACAAGTGTGGGGTTTCACAACTAATCGGATCCAAGAAGATTTTGAATTCCTTGGTAGATGTCAACCCCCATTTGTTTAGATAAGGTGAGATAAAAACAACAAAAGCATGTAGAAACAAAAGCAATATTGAATCTAAAAATGATAAGAATTAATCTAAAGCTGATTAGATGGCAATAACTGTAAATTGAATGTAACTTGAGTCTGGTCTCGACAACCCAAGTTGTACAGAGGTAGGTCAACGGTGACCGAGGAGGATGGATTTTAAGTTGTAGATGAAATATGTAGACACTGTAAAGTCCGAGAGTGATCTAGAAGGCGATAAGGACTCGTAGCTAACACAAAAGGATCTACGAAGAGAACCAGGGGAAAAAGATAGGATAAAGGACTAGTAAGGAGAATATATATATATATATATATATATATATATATATATATATGTTTATGTATAGGCGAGACTGGTTGATGGGGACCAGGAGGATTGGTGATGACCGTATCGAGAGAGGTATAAAGTGAGGATGATAACATTGAAAATGATAGCCTACAGTAAAAGGAGTGGTGGGGAGAGGGCTACTTGAATGTTTCCAAATTTTTATGTACCGTAGGATGTTAGAAGCAAAGCATATATGATAATATGATAGAGATATGGAAAGGAATGCAATAATGATGAGAATATCTCATGAATGATGATTGTGAATGATGCAATCACATTGGAGGAATGTCCAAGAAGTTTGTGGATGTCTCAGAACTACTCAGGCATGAGGATTCTCAGGCTGGGAGAAAGTTGGAAGATTGTAAAGCGTCGATTTTTTGATTTCCTAATGATGAATAGAAAGGAAGAAGCTAGTTTTATAGGGTCGGCGGTGACCGGACTACATCACCACTGACTACGGAGAAATTTTCTCCAATGGTCATGATTTTATGCTTTTGGCAGGATGTTTCTTTGTTCTTAAGGATTGGCTGAATTCTTTAAAGCATGTAGGTGGGATTAGGTTGCTTGGGGATGAATTTAAGTTAGTTAGGGCATAAAAATAGATAGGATAAAATCTAAAAAGTGAGGTGATGTGTGTGTAGGATAAAAGCATCCTAATTAGAAGGTTGGTTAGGAAATGAATGAAGATTAATTAATTAATATGAATTGATTAATTAATGGGCATAAATATTAATGTGGATTGGATCATTGGGCATGTAATATGATTAATTAATTAATGAAGATTAGATGAGTATTTGATTAAATATGCACACCCAAGTGAATGAAGGCATAGATACCAGTTTTAGGTGTCTACACTATGTACAAGACTACAAACAAGGGACCGACACCCACTCAAGACTTGAACAACTTGAGATATTTTCCACTATATGGAAATGGTAGAGAATTCCCATCCATATAGGCCAAATAATAAGAGATTTCACCAGAAAAGTGTCAAACTTGAAATGGATCAAGACAAAGTGATTCAAACTTACCGTGGCTCCCATGAGGTTCTCTTATTTTATCCCAAAGTAGGAAATTATCTTTAATGTTGAGCTGAGATATGATCAACCACTTGATTCCTTTCTTCTTCTAACATGTGCAAGTACATGATTCTCTTTTCCATAGCATCCTTGAATTTTTCATCTTCAATATCTTCATCCAAGTGCAAGGTGGCAACTCAAGAGTGACTAAAATCGAGCATCCATCCCATAAACCACTGAAATGGTGACATTCCAATAGCTCTTTTAGGATTTATCGGATCAGCCCAAAGAGCAACATATAGTTTCTTATTCTAGTTTTTATGTGATTCATCAACCAATTTTCTGAATTAAGTCACAAAATTCTTGTTCATTAATTCAACTTGCCCATTTCCCTAGAGGTAGTAATCTAAAGAATGAGAAAGGGAAATTCCATAACCATAACATAAATCAATGATTTCATAGGAATAAAATTTAGGATCATTATTTGTCATGATCTTGTTAGGAACTCTGAATCGAACCAAGATATTCTCCTTAATAAAGTTACAAATAACTTCAAAAGTAGTTTTCTTCACCGGAATGGCTTCTACCCACTTTTTGAAATATTTTGTTGCAATTAAAACATGGGTGTGCCCTACACTGAAGTTTGGATTGATACTTTCGATGAATTCTAATCCCATTTTCTAGAAAGTCTCTTAAATCACAACGGGATTCAATGGAAGAGTGGCCAACTTAGGTCTTCCAACAAAAGTTTGACAAGCTTCACACTTTGAGACCCATTTAGTTGCATCCTTAAACAAGGTTGGCCAATAGTAACCTCCTTGAAGGATCTTGTGAGTTGTCATAGAAGAAGAGAAATGTCCTCTGCAAGCCTAATCATGGTAATCTATTAACAACCTCTTCTTGTGTTCCTTATCCACACATCTTAAGAAACAATTATCAATTCCTTTCTTGAAAAGGGAGTTGTCCCAAATAACATACTTAGTTGCTCATATTTTAATGGCTTTTTATATTTGGCATTAATATGTGTGGTAAATTCTCCATATGTAAGAAATTGATCCATGTTGTAATACCATTCATCCATGGAACTTAGGAATAAAACAATAGACATTTCGTGGATTCATTATTACTTGAGTTTTCTTTTGAACTCTCTACAATTAGTTGACACAAACCCCATCCTCAGACTAGTTTAAGCGGCTTGATATCAAGGCTATACTCTTTAACCTTGGTAATCCAACCACCCTCTTAGATCCAAATGTTGACTTATAATAGACTCAACAAAGCAGATCTAGAATGAAAACGATGGAGTGAGATTTAATGATATAAAATATGAACTATTTCACAACCTTAACTACAACAAAAGCATGCTTCTCAAACTAAGAATACTTCAAATCATGGGCCTTCAAGAAAAAACTCATCAAATAAATTGGCATTTCACACCCTTGAAAATTATTTTGGACTAAGATGACAGATAAGGTGTGTTCTCGACATAACATTAGATGCTAAAATCCTTAACAAAATTAGGGAAAACTAAACAGGGGTTCTTGCAATAGACTTATTTATCTCTTTAAAATATTTCTTTACTTATAAAATCCAATGAAAGGATTTATTTTCTTTCATCATGTTATTTATGTTATGAGTCAACTCAAAAAAATATGGAATGAGCCTTATGAGGAAATTGAACTTGTGAACACCTTTCTTACTTGTAAGAAGATAAATATTTTGAATAGCTTGCACCCATTTTAGATCCATCTTTATTCCATATCTTGAGAAAACATTCCCAAGAAACTTTCCCTCAGTCACTCTAAAGATAAACTTCTTGGGATTGGGATAAATGCCATGAACTCTACACCATTGAAAAACAAGCTTAAGATGCTAAAAGTGATCTTCCTTGTTCTTATAGAAAATACTGAGATCATCTAGGTAAACTACAATGAATTCATTTTTTAAATCTCCAAAATCTAAATCCATAGCTCTTTGGAAGGTAGCACCTACATTGATTAAACTGAAAGGAATTCTCCTATAAGAAACTGTGCCCCATTGAGTTGTGAAGGTAGTCTTGTGTTGATCTTGAACATCTACGTCAATCTTGTTATAGACCTAAAATCCATCAAGAATTGATAACATCTCTGAACCAGGCATGGCTTGTATAATTTGATCCATCATGGGAAGAGGATAATTATCTTTTAAGGAAGCCTGATTTAGATTGTGGAAGTCTACACAAATTCTTATTTCCCCATTCTTCTTCCGTACTAGCACAATATTGGAAATACAAGATGAATGATGGATGAGAAAGATGATATTTGCACTTAATATTTTCTATATTTTTGATAAATCATATTTTTAATCTTAGGATTATATCTTATTTATTTCTTCCTAAAAGGATGAATACTCGGCTTCAAAGGAATATAATGTTACATTTCTCTTGGGTTAAAATTCTTCAAATATTCATACGAATAAGCCAACACATCAATGTATTTTTTAACAATTCAAATAGTTTCTTCCTTTTTAGCATGACAACACTTCCCTATATTAACAAATTTAGGTTCCTCATCATTTCCTAATTTTAACTTTTCATACTCGAATGGTTTATCGTCGTTTATGTGACATCCTAATCTAGATATAATGATCATTCTTATCAAACAGACCTTCTAGGCTAACAATACCTTTAGGTGTTTCATTACCATTCAACTTGATACACCCATCCTAGTCTGATTCATATTCAATCCCTTCTTCAATTTTGGATGAAATAGACTCCCGATAACCACTTCACTACCTTAAAATTACAACCGATAAAAATTTCTGTAACTCAAAAAAATAAATGAGATGTTGGTCATCATTGAACACCTTCCAATTTTATACATTTTCTAGGACACTTTGAGTTTGAAAATCATATCAATCATGAACTAATAATAGGTGAAGTTTAGATGAGGGAAAAACAGAGAACCTGAAATTGCTAAGGCATCCACTCTAGAATTATTGTCTATTGTTATTGCATTAATCGAGAAGGCATCAAAAATTTCAATTAAATCACATACCTTACTTGTGTTAATGCTTCAACCACTCATTTTGACTGGAATGAGCCACGAAATTACTTGACTATGAGTTCCACATCACCACGTGCACAAAAATTCTTGATTTCCATCTCTTTTGCTACTACTAGACTAAGAATAAAGGCCTCATACTCAACATTATTATTGGTATTAGAAAACTATAACTTGTAGGATAATGGGTGAATTTCATCACCGGGTGATGCAAGGACTACTCGACTATAGAACCGGTTGTAGAACATCTTCCATAAAATTCAAGGGTCCAAGGATCATCGGTCTTCTAGACTAGGCACTTAGCTTGCCTTTCGGACAACATTTCTTCATTTCTCCATTTATAGGATCAAAGCATGAGATAAGTCCATTTGGATTTCTCCTCCTACATCTCGTAAAACTTTATGCTTAAGATCATAACCTAAGGAAGGAGGTATGTCAAGCAACCAAAATAGTATCCTTAACTCTTTTTCTAAAAATACTACGAAGGCTACACGAGTATATTTTATTCTTCCTACAAAAGGCACCACTTTAGTCTCCATGGAGTAGCATGAATCAAATGTTTGAGTTAGGATAAGACCTAATGCATGGGATAATTTTTAGGGCATTACATTATTTGATGCTCCGAATCAATGACACATGATTAATTAACTTATGCCAGGTATCGGTAAAGTCGCATAAAATGGATCAATCTTTTCATAAGTGGGAGGAGTAGAAGCCATCAAATTTTGTGGATAAGGGACCTTAGGAGGGGGAAATTTCCTTTAGAAGAATTGGTGGTCTCGATAAGGCTTGGCGTTTACAAACTTGACAACTGGAAAAATCCTGCTGGGTGAGTTTGCTAATATTCAACTTCAAAGATCTAAATCTTAGTTTTCTTTATATGATTTATCATATCAAAACATCCCAAAGATGAGGAATCTTCTTCACTAGATTTAAAGGAAGTCTTAGGTATATCAACCTTAGGAGTTAAATTTGTTTTAGACACAAGTGTTGAAGTTGAAGGGATGTTTGAAGGTGTAATAGTATTTACCTTCTTAGTCATGGAAGGAACATGTGATCCTCTCTTTGTAATGAATCGAATGACAACAAGATATTCCTTATTTTCTCCTTCTTGTCGGGTTAAACAACATCCTCCTTCTTACTCAATTATTCTCTAGTCATGACTACATATTATGCTCTATTCATCTCGGCCATTGTTTTCTCATAATCATCCTCCTCGGACTCGTACACAACATAATTGGTTTGAGAATATTCAACTTCCTAATTGATTTCTTTATATTCTTCCTCTTAAGAATATTCAACCTCTTCTGTGATGACTTCTTCTTCTACCTCTTACACCTCGGAGGTTTCATTTATCGCAATCTTCATAGGAGGGGCTTCAATGGCAATCTTGGGTTGAGAAGTAGGAAAACGATTTCTTGACTAAAAAATGCTTGGGAATATCTTTGTAGTGGATATTATGAGAAAGTTACTTCTTAATTGCAATCAAATCATTAGCTAACTTTTGGATCTACTAATTAGAATTGGTTGGACCTGAAGTGGAAGCCTTAGATTTAGAGGGTTCTTTCTTCAACTTACCCGACATAATCAAGTCATCCTCAACACTTATGGAAAGTTTTGATCTCTGTTCACATTTTGAAACATGTTCTTCTTAATGTAAATATCACCTCGGGAAGTTGAGCATTAATGAAGAAACATTTCAAATTCTCAGGAGTAGGTTGGGCAGCAGTTGGAATTTTGTGAACCAATCTATTAAAATTTTATACAAAGTCCCTCATCAGTTCATAAGGCTCATTCTTCATCTGAGAGAGCTGGGAAAAATTTCATGTGCATCCTCTTCTAGTTTCAACCTAGCCTTAAATTTGGTTTTAATTTTATCCCAATTAGTTATAATGTTAGTGGAAGATGATAAAACCATTGAAGCATTTTCTTGATTTTTTTAACAAACAACTTGATAGATACATCCTCATGTGCAACTCGAGGACCCCACAAGCAACATAAAATGTTGTGAGATGTTCATCTAGGTGAACCTTTCCATCTCCTTTAAATTTTGGGAATTTATTTCAACTTCCTTTGGGTATGTCATGAAGAGGTTGTGCAAGGGTTAGGGGCCCAATATTTTGTCTCCAAGGTATAGGTCCAGTCATTTTGGGAAAAAAAATTACAAAGGAAGAGTAACACCCACTAAAATCAAAGCTTGAGTTGTACTTACTCATTAAGAAGGAATTGGTTTCTCTCGTGCTAGAGGTTTGCTTGTATACCTCTTTCCTTTACCCTTTATTTTTAGAGATAACTAAAAATAATGATGTTGTTAAAACTAAAAAGAAGGGTCCTCAATAACTTGTTCCCTCGGACTACGAGTATATCTTAACTCATATAGTGTGATAAAACCTCTATATTTATCATGGTGAAAATATTATATGGATGTCATGATACATGTCCCACGATGGGCATGAAAAAATGGTTGGTTGGAAATTTTGTTGTTGTAAAAACAATCAACAGAGTTTAGGGAAAACATTCCCTCCTCTTTAATGGGGAGGTTCCCTTATTGAGCCAAAACTTGGAACTCTAAGTTATTTACAAATATACATATTAATTATTTTGAAATGAGGATATTGGTGAACATGAATGACCTCATGATTCTCAATACAAAATATAGATAAAGAACTAGGAATAGAATAATTACAACAGCAAGATTATGGCAAGACAAATTAATTAGAGAAACATAGTTACAACTAACTAATCAATCAAGGATATGAAGATCCTCCTTGGTTTTACAATATTACCGCTTGACTGTATGGATGAAGGAAGAAGAAACAACACTTTCAGATAAGAATACTACAGATCTTATCATACTTTTTCAAGTCAATGAAATTAAAGAATATACATGTTTGTTTAAATGGAAATTCCACAACACATAAGATGCAAATTAAATCAAAGTTCATAAGATATTACTCCATGAAAAAGAATACAAAGCTTTAAATCCCAAATAAATCAAACAATGTACCAATTGAATCAAGAAAATAAGATGGGAGGAACAAGAATAGAGAGAAAAGTATGGTTCTTATTTTGTCTTTCCAAAATATGTTTCCTTACATTTAAAGTACACCAATATCCAACCCCTTGTACAAAGAAGTGAAGCCTTTTATAGGCTAAGGGGGAATAACTACCTCAACTAACTAATTTCTCTTAATTAAGTTTTAAAAAATCAATTAATTGATTTATAGAAATTGGATTTATATTACAATTTTACTTTTATACAATAAATCCAATTACAACATAGAACAATTAGTGAGACTTAATAACCACACACTAGGTTTGAAGAAAATATTATTCACTTGAGAATAATAATTCACCTTCTATATACATTGGTGTTTGTATTGGAATATATAGAATAGCTTGTTCCTATAATAATTAAACAAGTATAACCACTAACTCCATCAAGCCTATTTACGTGGGTGAGTACAACCTACTCAACCACTACACAAGCCAACAAATATTAGTTGTTTATAAAACAACTAATTACAATAGTAATTTATTTTACATTTCCGTAATTAATAATACACAAACTATATTATAATGTGAAGCACTAATCAAGATATTCCTAACATTCCCCCCCTTAGTGCGAACATGGTAGAAAAACATCCACACGCTCCTCTGCAGTATGCTCACCCTTGTGGCATGTCCAACTCTGTGACTCATGACCTTGATCCAAAAGAAAGGCTCTCTCCTTCCATGGTTTTAAACAGGTTTACCACAAACCTTGACATGATAGGAACCTCATCAGCCATCGACCTCGGGTGGTTTTGGATCATCCCACAAACCCTTTAAAGATCATGAACTGACTTACTCGGTGTACTTCTCACCACTATGCTTATACATCAAGGAATTATGTAGGAAACACAACTTACATATCTCAAAACTACATAATAGAAGATATATGAAAATATTTCACATTACTTCCTATAAGAATCGTAATGTTCTTAATCATAGTCTATGTCATTGATTGCGCCACTCGATCTCGAGCGAGATAGAAAAGCGCCTTTGCCATTGAAGCTTTCCTTGACTAAGTCATTTCAAGGTCATGAGAATGGGAATGGAACATTGGTATGTATTCCCCCACAATGTGAAATTCCACTCATATAGAATTTGAGAAGCAAAAATGCATCAAAGAACATACTCTGAATGGATCTTGCTAGTTAGGTCTTACCGCACATGGTCACTAATGCTAGTGAATGTATTCTTCTAAGTTGACCATCTTCCAACGAAAGTATGGCAAAGAGACGACCAATTGGAGACCAGAGGATCACTGAAAATCATTTTTGCTCCAACACAACTCTCTTTCCAACATCCATCCAATACCACTCGTGGACAGAACACTACAAACTAAAGCATACCGAGAAAATGGAAACCACACTCGAAAATCATATCATATACTCACACCATACATATACCACCATGCAGCCTGCGCGGCCCAGTCATTGGTGATTTGAGAGGTCACTGTAAATTCGACCTCCTTCCTCTGTTGCCTCCTTCCTCCATCGAGATGCTACTTACTTAGTGGATTTTTAATGAAGCTCATTTTACAATTTTGACTCAAATGACAAGACGTCGGTTTCTACCGATATTGCGCCTTTTTACAAACAATTAAAATTTTAATATAGCTAAAAGCTATTGATTAAAATTTTGACATATACTATTTTAAAATAACAAAAAAAAACTCAAATTTTGAATAGAATCTAGTGACTGATACAAATCAAGTACCTTTAACTGTGAGTCTTTGGGGGTCAAGATTCCTGGATCATATCAATGCATAGCTCTACAAAAAATGTGGGCGTCAGTTTTTGAAGATTTAACCAAATTACTTTAAATAGTCTGCATCCCTAACCTTCACATCCGCATACGAGATCAAATTGACAAAAAACTTCTCACACATCTTTGTTGATCCACGTTTACAAAATATTTATGCATGACGCATTTTGTGTAGATGTACAGAGGATCTAAGTGTCTAAGTCGCAGCAGAATCTTCAATAAAATTCTATGCAAAACAAACACATTTCATGCATTGCTGTCATATGTATTTCACTATGCACGGCCTTGCTAAACACTTGATATTTCTCCTGATTGGGATTCCTCTTTTGACCAAGCAATCTTCTTATCAACAATATTCGGGATGCTTCAGAATTCAGGATGCTTTAACAAAAATGTGGCTTTAGAAAAACATGGCTTCAAAATTCGGGATGCTTCAAGCATTCTTCTTAGCAATATTTGGGATGCTTCAGAAAAAACGTGGCTCTTCGTATCAACAAGAGATGTCACCACTAGATTAAATGAGAGTTTTCAATAGAAAAATCAACGCAGGATTTTTATTGAAGGAAGCAAGTATGTTTTGAACATACACTGCCAAGTCGCTGAGTAAAAACGAATATGCTATATGGAATTCATATGTCCCGAGCAACAAAGAATATGCAATATGCAATATATCTGAGCAACAAAGAATTTATACAAACCAGACCAGAATTTGATAGATTCACCTGAAGATTCAATCTAATTTGATCTATATCGTATGGGAGCAGATGCATGGGATGTGAGATGTCTTTGACCATGCCACATTTTCCTTAAATACTGCGAAGCATTCCCAATGTCTACAAAATTGGTTTTGCAGGAAAAAACGTAGGTGTCCCAATGTCTACAAAATCAGTTTTATAGGAAAAAATGCAGGTGTATAACCAACGTAATGATTGTTGCACAAACATTCCTCCTCATATGAATGAATATATTCTCTCAAGATCTTCACAAACTTCACAAAGTTCTAAAGCTTGATCAACCGCACTAATGATATACCATCAAGGATTTTCATTGCTCTGATACCAAATAATAACCACACAGTGAGTTTACATCCTTTAAAATATTATTCACGGAATAATAATTCACCTTCTATATACATTCAGGTTTGTATTACATAATATATAGAATAGCTTGTTCCTATAATTTAGGAAACAAGTATAACCACTAACTCCATCAAACCTATTTACGTGGGTGAGTACAACCTACTTAACCACTACACAAGCCAACAAATATTAGTTGTTTATAAAACAACTAATTACAATAGTAATTTCTTTTACATTTCCATAATTAATAATACACAAACTATATTATAATGTGAAGCACTAATCAAGATATTCCTAACAAGACTAAGAGTCTCGAAGAAGAAGGAACAAAAGGAATAGCTAATGCGGGAACTTTGTGTTTTAGAACATGCATCTATAATTTGGTGACTACAGTGGAAATCTATGTATCCTTGGGGATGATGGTGTTTGAAATATTTTCAACCATATTCCTAGGGAAGACTCCATTTATTTTTCTATCCCATCTTATTTTGTAAGTCCCTTAGTTGCTTCAATGATAACATTGTTGAGTTCTGACAACTCTTCCATCCTCTCCTTATTAATCAATTCTTCCTTGAACAGATTCTCTTTGATGAGTGCATTGAAATTCCCCTTAATTTGATCAACTAAATTTCTATCTCGATGAGTTGTCCTTGAATAGTTGGCATTGAAGGGGGCTTGCAAGTATTCAAAGATATTAGCTTTTAATGATTCCACTTTCTGAACTACATTCCTTAATTCAATGGCAGCCTCTTCAAGGACTTTGATCCTTCATTTTATGTTAAAAGTCAATTTTTAGACAAATTACTCTTAGAATCATGAAAATATTCTCGAAAGAAGGATTTTCTCATCTGTGAGAACCATAATCTGGAGGTCTTCGATAACATCTACCCAAATTTTAAGCTCTTTATCAATACCATCAATCCCTGAATTGGTTTGATTTTGGGCTGAGATGATGTTATCATATATTTTACATGCCTCATTAATGAATTACAATCCTGAAACAAGAATACCTTGACTCAAGCTTTTAAAGCTTTGTAAAAGTGGCATGCTTGAAAAGCTATGTAATTGATTTAAATCAATTCTAGTAGTGTGATTAGTGGGTGGAAGAGTTGATAGAGGAGTTAGGTCTAGAGGATTTCTTGTCAATGAGAGGAAATACTTGATGAAACTAACAAGTACATGCCCTTGTTACTCTAGATATTATGAGTTTGGTTCCCATTTTCAACTCTTTGAAAACCAGAGAAAGTGACCTAAGAAATAGTTTCTCTAAGGTTTTTACTTCACCATATGGATTTGATTCACCCAATGAAATTCTTTTCATCTCAAGATTTGAAATTGATATCTATTTTTCATTCTCGATCCTCCTTGGTCTAGCTCGGATTTCTAAGAATTTCTACCCAGGGTAGAATATGAAACAAGACGTGAAGTAGTCTTTTTTTTTTTCTTTAGAGGAGGAGGGGGCACCAAAGAGGGAAACTACTACATCCAATTAAGGAACTTTAATTTGATATTGATCCTTCCTTTTTCTACTATCAAACATAGGTTGAACCTAGGTGAAATAATCCTTGTCCCTCGAAGATGTTGTTAGAGGAGGAAATGTAAGAGCAATTTGAGAACTAGGAGGTTGAGAGGTAAGAACCTCAACAGTGGAAGTTGTAATGTAAGAGGAGGAAGGCATTTTAACCTCTAACTTTGGCCTTGAAACATTACTTTTCACTAAATCAAGTGCAAATATATCAACCACATCCTCCTCTTCATTATTTTCTTTAGTTTTTCTTCTTCGTATTTAACATGTCGTGGTATTTTCTCATGAACCTGTCTCACTTCCCAATTCTTATGTTTTGTCTTGTTCAATTTCTTGCTCATATGTTTATATTTTCTTTCCAACCTCCTTAGCCTTATATTTCTTCATATAGACCTTAGTTCCTGAATCCAAAGGAGATGAGGAAGGACTTTTTGATTTGGGCATCCTTTTGTGAAGAAGAAGCTTGCTTGAGAAGAAGCTTTCTTCGAGACTTGTTGAATTCTTTAATCTTCTTGTTCAACCAATGCCTTGATCTCAGAAGTACATGAGTTTTAAGATCATTGGGATTATATTTCTCCTTTTGGGACCAGTCAATATTGGAAAGAGGAATATACTGAATAGGTTTTATTTACTATGTAGTGAAAATATCAGAGCCATCATCAACCATTTCGTCAGAACCATATACAATTTGAAATCTTTCATTTGGTATAATGATAGCCTACCAAAGACTCTTTTCCTAAATTTATATTCATCAGCATAATCCTCCCATTAATCCTCAAATGCTAGCAAGTAGTACTATGTCATCCAGAGATTGTTTGTAATGAAAATATTACTATCAAAAGAATTCGTTATCCGGTATGGGTGAAATTTGAAAGTAGAGATGGTTCTTTCAATGTTCTAGGAACCCAAGGATGATATACATGTGTAATTCCCTAGATTTATAGGAAATTGTATACCAAATTTCTTATCTCTACAAGTTCTATGAAGAATATCCAGCTACCTACAAAGCTCAACCAAAACTATCTTATCATTGCAGTAAATTGGAATTTTATATGGTGTTCCTTTGAATCCAGTTGTTTGAATATAGGAGAACTTCCTAAATTATATAAATAAACTGTCATAGGTAGAAATCAATTGCCTAGCCTCCTAAAATACCCTATTATCTATATTTCCTTTGAGTAATATTACCAAGAACATGGTGAAGGTATCATTAACTCTCCTATGATGAATTTTGATGTTCTCATAGGTGAGTTGATTGTAAAAATCATATATGGATGATCCTTTCCTATTATCTTGGCATGTTAATCCAATCTATATTCTATACCATACTATACTATACATTAGGTATGAGTTCATATAGAATGTTTTACTCTTGTTAACCTACATGAGTTGAAAAGTAATATTTTCACAAATGATCTCTATTCGATTCAAGTGTTGTTTACCTTCACAAATTATGTTGATATAAGTGCTTATCTAGTTTTGAAACTTCGAGGTTATGGAAGATACATTAACCTTACAAGAAATGTTATTATATAAGAGATGTCCTCTACGAAATAAATTTTTTAGAGGGTCTTAGGTAACTTGGATGGATATTTCCTTTTAACCCTAAACCAGTTTTAGTAATCATTGTTTTGCATTTATCTAGATTGAGGTCATATAATCTTTGAGATTTTTCCCTGGTTAAGATTTTAGAATCTTCAAAAGTGGGAATACCCAAGGCCACATTAATATGATGGGAATCAAGCCAAGTAATAAATTTCCCCTAAGGATATTTTAGCTCTTTGGTTTGTGGATCAAAATTGGAAGCACAAGCTAGGATAATTTACGGTGCATTAAACTAAAGAGGAAACCAATAGCATGAGAAAAATCACTATCTCTAACACATTAGGACAACGAGGTTGGGTTATCATCTCTTATCCTAGCCCAAAAATCTTCTAAATTCATATGTTTCACATCACTATCACCTATCTTAGGGACAAAGGTTTCTAGAGAGGAGATATTCTCATACCCAACATATTGAAACTTCAAGGTGAAAATTTGGGTAGGACTCGGGGAAAAATAATGATTTTTGAAGGATTTGAGGGGAAGGGATCAAAACTCAAAAAAATATTAAAATAGATTTAAAAAGGATAAAATTTCTCACCTCTTGAATGAAAATGATGTCGCCTTCAATGAGTTTCGATGCACTTTGAATTTTGAATTTAGATAAGAAATGAAAATATATGGGAAAATATGCACTTTCAAATGCCCGAGGAGGGATGAAATTTGATGCAAACAATAAACAAGTTCAATGTAATAGTGAGAGTTAATAGAGTGGGGAAGGATTTATATATGTTCGGGTTTTACACAATTTAGTCTCCTCTATTAACACACAAATTGGTAAATCGGGTGGAAATGAGTCCTTGGGAACACATTATAATGAAATTTTACCCCTCATTTTCTTTTAATCAAACATGACGGGCTTGGATGGAATGAGAGAAACACAACTAAAAAACTCAATTTTCATATAATGCAGGTATATTGGGTATGCGTTGAGTTTGAGGCCTGGAGGAACTTGTTCCACGAGTTCTCAAAGTGTTCACTTTTTCCAACTTAGCCGATGAAAACAAAGGAGTGTGGTGAATCGGGTCATGCAAGGAATCAATAAATGAAAGAAACTTAGGAATTGTTCAAGAGTTCCAAAAATACCCGATATATCCAATTCAAGCATAGCAAGCGGTCCAAGCAAAAATGCATGGAGCATGAGGAATAAAGGAACTATTCCTCTTGTTCCACAATAGTTGGATTCATCCTATTAAAGCCTAGAACAACTCAAAAATTACTAAGTGTTGGAATTTTCCCTCATTCATCGAGGCACAATAAATAGGATCATTATCCATGAGATCATTGGCTTCATAGTCAAATTTTACAACCCATTCATCCACTTCTATCAAAGAGAATGGGTTGGCTATGTCGATGTTGGTATGTGAAATTGTGGTGATGGATCAATTTGAGGCTCGGGCACTAATGAAGAAGTGTCAATAGTTTTCAGTGGTTCTTATTATACTAAAATGACATTCACATGTTGAGTTATTTTTGGTGCATAGGGTTTCTTGGTAGCACAAGGCTTCTCTATCAAGAATCGGGGCATAATTGGCCGGATGAGGGTCATCCAGAGTGTAGTTATTATTGTAATCTAACATGGAAGCATCTCGCCACGCAAGATTTGACTATGGTTTTGAGTTGATCCATATGTTACGGTAGTGGGGTTTTGGTATTTTTGAGATAAATACAAAATCAAAATCTCCTTTTACAAGGTGCAGCAAAGGAGGCGGTTGATACATGATGAGCTCGGGAAGCTCGGAAGTATCAATCCTAATGGTGACTTCATCGGGATTTTCATCATCGATTTCAAGAGATTGAGAGGCGTGCACTCATCTAACTCAAGATGACCAACATTTTTTTGAAGAGTATATATGGGATAGTTAAAGCATTGATAATACCTAAAGGGGATTGGTGATAGTTTCTCAAGTGTGGGGATCTTGTATGTCCCCTTTATCTAAAGTGTGTCATAATTCTAAGTGTTAGTGTCCCTTTGAATCTTATAAATAGCTCTCTAGTGAGAGAACTTCACACATTAGCTACTATGTACCTTGGGGTATGATAATATAATATATATAGGTTGATGGAGATCTTTGACATGTGGCACACATCCCCTTAGTTATATGTATGGGTTCACATGGGATATAATATTATAATGTATATGGGTGGATGGAGATGCCGACATGTGGCACACATCCCCTTAGTTATATGTATGGGTTCGCATGGGATATAATATTATAATGTATATGGGTGGATGGAGATGCCGACATGTGACACACATCCCCTTAGTTAGTTATATGAGCTCACATAGAAATTGGGTAATGGGTCAGCCTACATTGGGATTAGGTGTTACCCATCCTATTTACATGATGTGAGTATCATTATGAGGAGGTGATGGATGTATGAGTTGAGTCTTACGCTTGGTAGAGATATATCGGAGGTATCCCCCTCGAAGTGGATTCCCATCTTGGGATATTGTGGAGTTACTCCTTCCTTAAGGAGCATTTTATGGTGTTTCCCTACCTTAAGGGTATTATTCTGAATATATTGCATATTAAGGCATCTTGGACCCATATATATCTAGTGTTTCATTATCTTCTGCAATTTATTGATTTATTATAAGCAAGGATCTTATCAAGTGGTATCAGAGCAGTGATCCGGGTAATTTGTGGGATGAAACCCTAATGTTGGTGATTCATCTATATCTGGAGATCGACTTGGAATTTTTTAGATATTTTTTGTGGGGAGTGGATACATAGTTCAAGTGATCTTCCCTCCAAATTTCATATTTTTTGGAGTTGTTTTGCAAAAGTTGTGTCCGTTTTAGGGTTGAAACCCTAATTCTACGGTTTCGTCTATATCTTCTGAATAATGACGAATTAGGAAATAAATTTTTGGGTTGATGGTAATATATTCAAAGGTGATACCACTAAAATTTCAGAATTTTGTATCTATTTTGTCGAGTTATTTCATTTATATTTTTTCACTATTTTCTCCACAGACTACCATTTGAGGAATTTTCCTAAATTTCTTACATTTTCGGAAACCTATCAAAAAGTAAAGCTGGGGTTTGTTTGTGATTTCTGATTTTTGGCCAAAATTTTTAGCCGAAAGGGTTAGAAAATTTTTGATCAAAAGGGTCTATTCCTAAAACCCTAGTTTTTGTATCATGGGGATGGTAAATTTTTTTGGAGATGCCAGTATTGATGCTAGAGAATGGTGGAACAAATTTAGGCATAAATTCTCTCAACCATCAAGATATTTGGGTCTTCAAATTGTGGATTAGTGGCCCTATACAGATTTGGTTTTCTGAGTTAGAAAAGGAAAATTCTAATTGGTCCTTGGAGGAACTGGAACAAGTTTTCATGGATAGATGGGAAACAAAAGAAGAATTTAATGATAATAGTGAGGAAGAGGAAATAGCATAAGAAGAAGAAGAAGAAGAAAATGTTGATGATGAAGTTGTTACACAGGATAGTGCATCTCCAAAGAAGGAAGCTTCAATATTTCAGTTTGAAGGGTGTATTCAAAGGAAAAAGGTAATTGTTTCCATAAACCCTAGCAGCAAATATAACTTCATCAATATGGATGTAGCTCAAAATCTACATGTACAAGCAAAACATATTAAGGAATCTCAAGTGGATGGTAAGCATATTCAAGTTTTTGAAGATTTAAAGCTCTCTATGGATAAATATGTTTTACATTCAGATTTTTATGCTTTAGATATGGATGGTATGGATATTGTTCTTGGATATCCTTGGTTAGAGAGCTTGGGAACAATTAATCTTAATGTGAAAAATAAATTCATGAAATTATGGTACAAGAGAAAGAAAATTACATTGCAAGATATCACACTTAGCAAAGAAAAAGTAATGTAAAATTGGATCATGAAGATGAATTTGAAGATGGTGACGAAGGGAATAAGGATGAATCAGAAGGAGAGGATGAAGAACATAAAGTCACAAATAATTTCTCTACTCAAGAGAAAAAAGAAGTAACAAACAAGGTGGAAGAGGACAAGAAATTTGAGGAAAAGGTTGATAAGGTTGAGTATACAAAGGTGGCACCATATCGACACCCACACCATCATGAGAGGAAAAATCATGGAGACATGTTAGGACACATGAGGATAGAAATCCATATGGATATACAAGGAATCACAGGAATACTTTTGGTTATACATGGAATCAATGGAACAATAATTATATGACATGGAATCACAGGAATAATAATTATGGATATGCATAGATGCCGAGAAGGAACAAATATGGACCAATATGGAACCAGATGAGCACAATGGAATATGGAATCAGTTTTGGAGCTGCATCACCTAATAGGATTTCATATGGGTGGTTGGATGATTGAGCATGGCGATAAGTGTGCAATAATTTAAAGTGCACTCATTATATGGATTCTTCTTATGTTTGGGATGAAACATGTCAAAGAGGGAGGCAATGTTATGTACCTTGGGGTATGATAATATAATATATATGGGGTTATGGAGATGTCGACATGTGGCACACATCCCCTTAGTTATATGTATGGGTTCACATGGGATATAATATTATAATTTATATGGGTGGATGGAGATGCCGACATGTGGCACACATCCCCTTAGTTATATGGGCTCATATAGGAATTGGGTAATGGGTCAGCCTACATTGGGATTAGGTGTTACCCATCCTATTTAAAGGATGTGATTATCATTATGAGGAGGTGATGGATGTATGAGTTGAGTTTTCTACTTGGTAGAGATATATTGGAGGTGTCCCCCTTGAAGTGGATTCCCATCTTGGGATATTGTGGAGTTACTCCTTCCTTAATGAGCATTGTATGGTGTTTCCCTACCTTAAGGGTATTATTCTAAATATATTGCATATTAGGCATCTTAGACCCACATATATCTAGTGTTTCATTATCTTACGCAATTTCTTGATTTATTATAAGCAAGGATCTTATCATTGGCATGCATAAAATTTGATGGCGCGCATACGGTGAGTTCAAGCCACCACCCTAAGAGGATGCTATAAGATGAGGTAAATTTGAATACCATATGTTTGACATGGACATTCCTAGGGGTAATGGTGATGGGTAACCAAATACATTACATTGGAGGCATCTGTCGGCACTCATATCTTTGGAAAGTAGTCCATGGATTTTATGTTGTCAATGGAATAACTGAGAGCTTTGATGAAATCTAGTGAAGCCATGCATGTGCCTACTCCATCATCAATGAGAGCACACTTAACTAAAGTTTGATTGATCTAAACTGAGATGAAAAGTGGAGGATTGTTTGCATGAAACAAGAGATCATTCGGGATCACATAAGTGATGGGAAAATGAATGAATGAATGAATGAGAATCCGTGGAAATATCAATACAAAGGAGATTTCCCTCATTTCAGTGGATACTTTCTTTTGAACCATGTAATGTAGGACTCTTTCCCAAAGGAGGGGAAGGGATGTTCATATCAAACAATGCAATCATGATACATTCACGATGGTGAGGTGAGGTGTGCATGAGTTCCAAGAAGGGGATTGGACTAGGAATTTGGAAAAGTTCTTCAAGATGATCCCACTCGTCATGACTAGACTGTGCGGTAGAGGCTAAGAGTGTTGGGAATCCTTAGAAACATGCTTAGAAGGAGTGGCGGTAGTCGAGAGAGACTTCGAAATTATTTTTCTCAATTTATATGCTATCGGCCCTATAAGTTTTATGTCTACGAGGGGTTGATGTTGTTTGTAGATAGGTGGACCGACCCAAATAATATCGACACTATAAGATAATTTATACATGGGCCGATAATGTGCGGAGAGGGAAGGTTTTTTACTTAAGGAGCCCGATTACGAGGCACATAAGGTTAAATGACCCCGTGAGTCGTAGGATAGAATTCTAGAAGATATTCTAGCTCGACATAATCAATAACATGTTTTACATCATTGTTGGAACTATTTTTTCAAGAGGGTAATCGGTGTCAACCAGATTAGTTGTATCATTCTCTTTCTTTTTATAACTATCGGTGACATCATTATTAGGCATAGGGTAGGAAAATATTTTTAGCTTCTCTTTAGCCTAATTGATGGCTTCACGGTGATATTTCTTTTAAGCCACATCACGAGCTTTGACTACTTTTCTCAAACACTCACAAGTGATGGCATCATAGTCAAAGTCAAGTCCTAAGAAAAATATGATAAAAGGCATACTGATTTCATGACATTTCTCATGTGAGTGACCCTAATTAGTGTGCCACCAACAAAACTTACTCTCATCATACCAATGAGGAATAGGTCAAGAAGGATCTAGAATCATGGTAAATGGTTTAGGTAACCGACACTTAAAATCTTCCTTACTAAATGGTTGATGATATTTAGGTTGATTATTGTTGTTAGTAGGTTGTTGGTGAATGTTGAAAATAGTTCTATTTGAAGAGGTAATAAGAGGAAGAGTGTCTGAGACTCTATCATCTGTTACATTCTTATTCTTAGATCATTGCAATATTTAGACGTGATTGTTAGCTTGTGTTTTGGGAGGACCCTTCTCAATTTATCTCTTGAGTTAGTCATGTATTTTGGATTATTAAAAGGCTTCTTCCATGGAAGTAGGAGAAAAGGATCTCACCTTGTATTGAAGGAAAGGCTCCGAGGAACATCAGAAAAGTTGGAAGAGGCTATTATTGGGAATTTTATGTTCTACTCACGTGGATAGGGTTTTCCAATGCTTGATAAAGGATTGTGTTAATTCATTTTTAGCTTGTTGATAGTTGATGAAAGTGTTGATGTTATTTTTAGGTAAATCATGATATTAGAACTCGTTTACTAAGGTTGTCACTAGGGACTCTATCTCAACTATAGAATTGGGAGGCAAAGTATGGTACCAATCTAAAGCATCTCCTAGTAAGGGTCTTAGCTAAGATTTTAGTGGCTAGTGTATGAGTTAGTTCTGATCCATTCTTTGTAAATATTGCCAAAGGCCTTGATGTGAAGAGTGGGATTAGTAGACCCGTCATAAGAGATAGATGGAGCAATGTTACTAATGTCCATAGTAACACTATAAGGTACTAATGGCTCTATTGGAATTCTCACAAGACTTATTTTGGATGGAGGCTTGAGTAATTGGCACCCCATTAGGCCCATTTGGAAAAGAGGGGGTGTGGTACCCCAAGATCCCGTTGGAGTGAGGTTCACTAATTGAGCCATATTGACTTGCATTTGGAAGAGTTGAGCGGTAGTGGAAGATTGTTGTTAGTTCATTTTGTCAATAAGTTAAAGAATAATAATATTGGTAGGATTAGAATTAGAGGCATTTTTAGATGATCCTATTTCAAAAGTTTTCCCCTTTTTTGTCCTATGGTCAAGTTGTTTGGAGACAAAATCAAAAATGCACTTACTAAGCATCAATTCTGAATCTCTCTTGTATTGATGAAATTGATTAAGAAAAATGTGAATTTATATGCTTAATCTAAATGCTATTGTAGTAGTAAATAAACAATAATGAAGTACATAAATAAACCCAAGCAAGACTAAGCAATAAAGTATGAAACCCTAGTTGCAAGGAGGAGAAGAAGGTACTTAGTTGATTCACAATTAATTTTGAAGGCGTATCAAAGTGTTGACCAAGTGAACAGAGAGGCAGGAGCATCACACAGAGACCCATAAAAATGCATATTTGGAGGAGGAGCAGGTAGACAAGGGCACTCATAAAGGGTAGAAGCTCCCATGGGCACTACTGAGACTGGAAATAGGCTCCCTTCTCTGTGAAAATGCTCGGAAACTCAAATTTTCATGGTCTTTAGTTATTCTTTTTTGTTCACCATTTGTTGCTACGAATTCACACCAAGATTGTTGAGCTCATTTGAAAACCTGTAATGAAGTATAAACCTACAAAACCCTCAAATAGACATCAAATCCCAAAAATAAAGATGAAAAATGAGGGGTTGGACTATCCTTAGTTGTCACAATGGTGAACTTACAACTGAGTGTTGCACTACATCTCAAACCGAATGTAGTTTTATGTGTGTGTCTATGTGGAATCGTGCCCTAGGTGGCTCTTGTGTGTGTCACACTTTATAGTGAGGAAGTTGCTAGATATAAATAAATGGAATAGATGTGTGCATGGAATAGAATGGACTTCCCTCTTATGAAGTGTATGCACTGATAACCAACCCTTGTGTCCCTTGGGTGGTTCTAGAAGGTTGTTTTGATGCTCTTGAAAATGTGAAAAAGGAACATGTGCACCATATCCGTGATGAGGAAACAGTATAGAAAGGATCTTGAAGATGTTGTAGATGAATGATTTTTTTGGGTGATCTCACACCAATGATATGGAAGAAGTTTAGGGAGAAAATTTTGGTGTTATCCTCCAACCTTTAATTACTTCCCACAATGTAGAACACCACTACAGATGGTGTGTATAAACGCAAGTGCTAAGGATTGTGTGCCCTATAAAAGTCGGTGTGTGGATTTATGTAGACTATTCTGCGAACTACCAATCATTGTGTAATTGCCCCTAGTTATAGGCATCCAAGAAGGGCCTCTCTGTGATAAGGACCCAAGTCTGATTTTGAGCCCTAAAACTGAAAAATGTGTTGTCAGACGGTACCGTTTTGTGTTATGTATAACATTGTATGGGGTAATGCTGTTTCACCCAAATGACTCCCCCATTTAGGGTGCATGTGACATCGTTAAAGGAGTATGCAGCCCAAAGGAGGACCGACCGCTATGATGCAAAAGACAAGACACGAGACGATAATGTAAATACACAAGAAGATAATGTAGACCATAAAAATGGGTTGTAAATGTAGGACACCACTCACGATGTCACAATAAAATCAATGTTAATGAAGCCAAAAGTAGACAATGTGCACACAAGATAAAGGAAAATCCACGAAAACAATGGCATACAAGGAGCAAGCAATGACAAGTAATGTAACAAACAAACATGGAATTTAATAGACACCGTAAAACAAATGTTGCACATGAAGCACCCGTTAGCATGTTAGAAAGATTAAAAAGTCTATTAAATCATGTATAATCCAATAAATTAGTGTGCTTTAAAACAAAATGAAACAATAGCACTTTGTAGTGTACGAAATTGGATGCCCCTAGGAGCCATTCTTGGGTGGTAATAGAGTCTTGTACCAAGTGTCCATGTTGCATGTAATAGGTGCAGTAGAATATGTGATCACAACTAGAAAGGAAAGTGAATGCGTATGTGTGTATGATAAAGATAATGACATACGAGAAATCCATCTATCATGTGTAATAAAGTGTACATGTAATAAGTAAATGTAAGCAAGAGCAAATGCAACCAAGATATGCAATATGTTTTGGATGAGACATAATGGAATGTAGTGTGAATGATAGGATTTGTGTGCCCCATGAGTGGATGTGTATGTATTAGATGATTTTAATTTGTTTATACCCTCTCAGCAATCAAGAATGAACTGTAAACAAGAGTGTGTCATCAAGAAATGGTTTGAAATGTGTGTACAAGAAAGATGTGATTGTCAAAGTGCAAAGTGTAGAGTGTAACACATGAGGGAGTGAGCGATTTGATTAAACGTGTGAGTGTGAGGAGGTCCATTTGAGATGTATACCCTCAACAGTCGAGTATGGACCATGGAACTAGAGTGTGTCATAGGGTAATGACTGCAACATGTGAAATTAGATGTCAAAAATATATATCGTGAATGTGTAAAGTTGATGTTGAGTAGAAGGAGAGAAATATGTGAGATGTGAAATTCATGGTGTGATGTGTAATGAGTGAGGTTCATGTATATAGGATGCCCTCAACATTCAAGTGTGAACCATAGCACAAGAGTACATCATCGGGAAATTATGATACTAGAGTGTGTCGATATGCGTGTGTCGTATGCGAAAGTATATATGTGGAGTGTTTAGAAAATAAGATGCTTGTTGATGTTACAAGGGGAGAAAAATAAGTGTGATGCCCCCTAAGCATATGATGGTGAGTGTACGATATAATGAAAGTAAAATATGAGGGTCCTCCTTCCAATGTTGGTTGATATGAGGGTGTATGAAAATGTTTGAAGAGTGGTGGTATATGAGAAAGATGTTATGCGGTTTAATGAAGCCTATATGCACGTGACTAATGAGTATACGGTGAGCAGCTTTGTGTAACAAAATATGGTCATGTAGATATATGTGAAGTATAACACGGAGTTTATGTAAACCTATGTGAAGTAGAACGTAGAGGTGATGGACACCTACGTGCGGTAAAACAAGGTGGTGAAATACGTCTAGATGTAGGAGTTGTCCTGGCTGATGGACCCATATTGACCTGCTTGTACTAGCGAGAGAGATGAGATCATGTAGAGCGTATGCAAATAGGAAAACTAGGAGCAGATTGTGCTTTAGGTTTGATAGGTCACGGGTAAGTAGATAGAGTTGGTGATGCAATGGAAACCTCAAGAGGAGGTTGCGACCATGGAGTAGATCAAGATGGTGGCACACCATTGATAAAGATAACTTGATTGTTGTGAATGAACTTTAGACGTAAGTGGTTCATGGAGATAATAGACTGAGACCTACAAATCCAATTGAGACCTAAGATCATGTCACACCCTTCAACTATTTGTGCTACTAAGGAAGGGCACAAGAATGGTGAGATGACTGATAGTAAGCTGGAAGTTTGATGACTCTATATGAATTATCCATTGTGTATGAAATATGTGAAAGTGAATAGCAAATAGCAATAAGAAGTGGAACAAAACATGCATTGATAGGCCATGATGGATCAACTTTAGTGTTATTGATAGAGATGGATCTGATAGAAGCACTAATGTGCAAGTGATTAGAAGATAATGTAGCATGATAATCATGATCGAGAGAAAGAAATGATAGGTGGAGAAATATCAACATGAGAAACTAGGAAATCAAGAGCCCCGATGTAGGAGGAGGCACTATGCGATATGTATGATTTGTTGAGGAATTAGTCACTTTCTTGTCATGTTTTGGAAGAGGATTATTGAATATTTTAAGCTTATGATTTTCATTAACAGGTGTAGAATTCGTAGGCTCTGGAATCTCAATTTTATTATTGTTAATTAAATCTTGAATGAGATTACAAAGTTTGAAATAATGATCTGTAGAATTCCCTACACATTGATGATATTCGCAATGGAATTTTTCATCATAATTATGACCTTTTGGACGAGATGGATCTAAATTAAGTGGTGGAGGAAGTGTGATAATATTTCTCTCAACAAGTTGTGGTAGTAAGATGTGTGGAGTGATAGTTAGTTTTGTGTATGTATGCCTAGGCGGTTGCCATTGAAGTTCTTTGGTGTTAGATACAATGTTAATCAGTGAATTTTTCTTGATTGGTTTGGTCGTTGATGGATTAAATGTTGATTTACTTTGAAAGCACGTAGAAGATGATGCTTGCTCTTGATATTTAATCTTGACTATAGATAAGATTTTTATTTCGTGTAGCTTAAGAGTATGACATAGTTGGTCAAATGATGGAGATGTCTTGAAGAGAACATTCTCCTTGAGAGGTGAAATAAACTTTGAAATAATAAATATTGAATCTCGAGTCCTGTAATCACATGAGACATCTTAGCTAAGTTATTTTTGTATCGTAAGACATTGTCTGCTAAATGTTCAGTAGAGCCTTGTTTAAGTTGTACAAATTGAGCGTATGATATCTTAGAGCCGATATTGATAGATAAATGATCGAGGAAAGCATTAGCTAGATGCGTAAAATATGTTATCGGGAGGATAGGTAGTTCATAACAGCAACGCATCGCATAATCATGAAGACTACGAGGAAGCGATCTTAGCTAGCGTAATCGATCATTTGCAAAATCTAGACATGCCACATGAAATAATTGTAAGTGCTCTTATGGGTCACTATTCCCATTGAATATGGAAAGTTTGGGGGTGAAAAAATATGAGGAATTGGGTAAGTGGAGATAAGCATGGGCATGAATGGAGTCTGAAGTAATAAAGTGGAATCCAAAGATGGAGAAGTGCGACAAGTAGCACTGTTGTAATTGACGGATTTAAACTTGGAGATCTTAATAAAGGGAGGCCAAATCTTCATTACTAGTGGAAGAGACTTGGTAGAAATGAGAAACAAGAGGTGGATTGAAATGATTAGTGAGAGTAGGAACTGAAACGGGAATAAAATAAGTAGACAAAAGTGTAGAGGTAGGTGGTTGAGTAGTAATGGAAGTGGGGATAATGGCAGAAGTAGTAATCTCCGTGAGATTGGTGGCTTCCTTATGAGTAGAAAATAAAAGCAAATCTAAATCCTGTAGATGCTTAGAACTATGAAAATTAAGGTCTTTACGATGGGCTTCAATAAAATCACCATAATATTGAGCCATTTTGGTAAGAAAATAAAATCCCTATATAGGAGGAGTATTCGAGCAACGGGTTCACAAAATGATTAAGCAAAAATGTGAATTTATATGCTTAATATAAATGTTATTGCGATTGTAAATAAATAATAATGAATTACATAAATAAACCCAAGCAATATTAAGAAATAAAGTATGAAACCCTAGTTGCAAGGAGGAGAAGAATGTACTTATTTAATTCATAATTAATTTTGAACTATCTGAAGTGTTGACCAGTGAACGAGAGGAAGGAGCATCACACAGAGACAGAAAAAATCAAATTTGGAGGATCGGGATGGATAGGGTGCTGTAAAGAGGTAGGAACACCCATGGGTGCTATAGACTAGAAATAGGTGCTCGTGTCTATAAAAATGATTGGAAACTCAACTTTTTAGGGTCGTTAGTTGTTCATTATTATTTCCCTTTTATCACTACAAAGTCACACCAAGATCGTTTAGCTCACTGGAAACCTGCAATGAACTATAAACCTGCAAAACCCTCAAATAGACATTAAATCCCAAAAAATAAAGATGCGAGAATGAGACTTTCCTCATCTATCACAATGGTGAATTTACGACTTAGCGTTGCACTACATCTCATACCCAATGTAGTTTTGTGTGTGTTTGCAGAATCATGCCCTAGGTGGCTCTTGTACATGTCACACTTAAAAGTGAGCAAGTAGCTAGGTATAAATAAATGTAATATATGTGTGCATGAAATAGAATGAACTTCCCTCCTATGAAGTGTATGTAGAATAAACATCCCTTGTGTCCCTTGGATGGTGCTACATGTATGCTTTGATGCTCTTGAATAGCCTTTAGATGCAACCTTAGGTGGTGATAGATAATGCTTAGTGTTTGGTCCCTTATTATGATCACATAAATTTATATTTATATGATTCCTTTACTTGAATTTCTTAATTAACCTGAAAATGCCAACTACCAAAAATATAAGATGCTGAAACATCTAGAAAGGACTCAAAAAGTGTGAACAAAGTACAAAATGGTTATGGTGTTCTAGATGATAAATGTCAAAGTATAAAAAGGAATAATGAGAAAGTAAGGGTGCAAGACCAAAAGTAGCAATAGAAAGCAAAGAAAGGTGGCCAAATACATGGGTTAATCATTACTTTTCTCACTTATGAATCATATGAATATTAGTATACAATCCAGACTAGATAATTACCCAAAGTGCATGATTTAGTGCCTACATAAAATTGAGATAGAAATTTTGGATCTCAAAAGGATGGTCAAAAGCATCATCATTATGGATTTCTAGCTCATCATCCTAGGTGGGACATTACAGCAGATAAAAGGATTCTTTTTAGGTGCTCCTATGATGCAACAGTCCATACAAAAGGGAAATTCAATTTCGGGATAGTAGGTTTTTGGAAATGATTGAAAAACATAGTTATAGGACACAGGGCCCGAGATAATCCATGACAAAGTATTGATCTGGATGAGAAAAGGTCTAGAGATAAAGGCTATAGACAAAATTGGCCTTGTAGAAAATCCCACACAAGGTTGAAGGTGTCTAGGAGTAGATCTAGTTGAACAGGAAAATCAGCCATGAAGAGAGGTCTACACACAGGATCAAAGGTGTGCGGAAATAAATGAGACATAATCGATAGAATCACCCAAGGGTGATGATGTCTATATAGGAGGGTTTTAGGGTTTTTGTTATTTTGGGATATTTAGATGAAGCCAAAATAAAATAGGATAGACTTAAAGAGCTACAATGAGCACTAGGGTCGCATATCTAAAGGGAAGTAACCTTTACACTAGGTCAACCTAGGGTTTCCGAGGCCCATGAGTAAAGATAGAGGAAATAACCCTACTAGGATATCAGTGGTTGGGTGTGGAGAT
Organism: Taxus wallichiana var. yunnanensis; assembly: GCA_018340775.1. Classification (NCBI taxonomy): domain Eukaryota; kingdom Viridiplantae; phylum Streptophyta; class Pinopsida; order Cupressales; family Taxaceae; genus Taxus; species Taxus wallichiana. The sequence continues at coordinate 374,127,464 of CM031235.1, forward strand.
GTATGGATCAACAAATAAAAGAGAGAAGCATGCAATAACTAAAATCAAAGTAACTAAAGAGCTAATAATTGATAAGAGTGCTAAGTTAGCTAGCATCAAGCATGCATAATACAAATATAACATAACACAATAAAGAGGAGTTGAACTAATCTATGTAAAATGACAAAGAAGGGTTAGAGCAACTCGCCTCATATTTGTAGGGTGGTTGTCGATGCATCTATCTCCTCGAGAAGCAATACACATAGAGAGAGAGAGAGATAAAGAGAATCACTATTAGGTGGAGTAGGGGAAGACCATTCCTATCCTAAAATCATTATGTGATGACCCAATAATGCAAGCAAGCATCCAAGAAGAGATGCGTCCAATCCAATCCAAGAAAAATGAAACATGAAATAATATCATAGCAAGCAGATGTGAAGATGATGCAAAAGAGCATAAAAATGGAAGTTTGGATGTCTTAGGTTCCTTTTCTTATGAGTTTCAAGTAAAGTGAAGGTATATATAGGACTTCATCACCCGCGGGCAATGGCGTCGGCCATGAGAAAATATGACACCGACACAATCACCCAATGGCAATTGTGTCAGCCAGGGATGTAAAAATAAAGTATTGTGTCATGAAAAGTAAAAATAATGTATTGTGAGTCATATAAGTGGATAAAAAAGGTACAAAATAGTAGAATGCAAGTAATATATCATGAATATTATATGCATGAGACCTAGGAGGACAAGGATACCTAATGCAAGCTAAGGCCAAGACCAAATAGTGACACTCTCTCCATGTACTATCTCTAACCCATAATGGTTATGTGAATAACCATTCCCCATTCTGGTAGGCCCCTTAAGGCACCCACTTAGGAAATAGATGCATCGAAACCCTTATTTGCATAAGGATGATTGTTAGTAACAAGTATGAAAGATGAAAAGTGAAAAGTGAAAAATTAGGTGTATACATGTTTTCCGGTCACCCATCGGGGGAGTCACTGATTATCCTCTTTGTTCCTTAATGAAATATTTCCTTCTACAAAAAATGGCACACTTTGTGATTGTTCCTATAATCATAATTCCTTCCATAGTTTCCTACCTCTAATATAGCATGCCTAGGATGTCCTTTCATGTATCTTGAAGAATCCCAAGAATTGGAGTAGTTGGAAATATTATTGTTTCTCAACTATTACTAGACTTGTAATGGAAATATGGGAGAAATTGTTATTTTTTCAATATACCAATGGTTATGTAACCCTTGGGGTTATTTCAAAATAATATCTTTGCATATACTGGTGTTACATAACCATGCCGTTAGTTTCTAAAAACTACTGTGACGGTTACTGTTGACACCTGTGCAATGTGGCAATTTCACAACTTGCCTCATATTTTTTGTTGTTGATATTGAAATCTTCTTGAATTCATTTTTGGCTAGCGAAAATTTATTTTTCCTAATCTTTATGGATCATTAGTTCCTTATAAAATTTTGGCATAAGTTTGAGAAAGTCTTCTTTTCACAAGGCATGTGTTTTCCAAAACAAATACTCATCTTTGTCTCATTTAAACCTTTTAGTCCCTCATTATGTGTTACTCTCTCATGGGCTCTAGTTTGTAAAGGTTTAGTCAACCCCACTAAATGCTTTGACATAAATTGGGATTTATACATTGAATTATAAGATTATATGGACCCGACTAGTGCTAATTCTAAGCACAAGTAATTCCATACAATGAAACAAATTACAATATTTTACTTGTAACCAAAAAATTGGGTACTAGATTCCATACATATTCATCCATCTCAAATTTAATGTAAATATTTCCTACTCTAATGTTTTCTCGAGTTACCCCACACTATGTGGAGATTTTGGAAGGCTCGTAATGATAGCATTTTTAGAAACACTAGAAAGGCATGTAACAAAGTCTGAGGAAATTATCATTGATGTAAAAGATAATATTGCTAGATTTAAACCTCCTAAAAATAGACTTTACCCTGAGAAGGAAGAATACATCCTGACTGATTGGAATATTGACACTGCCTTCAATAAGAATAACAATGGTATAGATAGAAACACCGTCCGATGGATTAAGCCTCCCACTGATTGGTACAAGTTAAATTTTGATGGGGCCTCAAAAGGCAATCCGGGGGACTCTAGAGGAGGGGGAGTCATCAGAGATCAAAGAGGTTGTTTTGTTGCTGCTTTTTCTAGGAGAATGGGCAGGCAGACTAATCATTACTCTGAAGCCCTGGCGGCTCTTTGGGGTATAAGACTTACCAGAGATTGTAATATTCTAAATATTATAATTGAGGGTGATTCTCTGAATATCATCAATCTCTTAAACAAAAAGCAACACCCCAGCTGGTCAATTAGAGATTTCATTGGTGAAGCTATTGATATATGCAAGAGCTTTGAAAATGTTAAAATCACCCACACCTATCGGGAAGGAAATAGGGTCGCAGATAGTTTGGAAAACCTTGGTGTTACTAATACCTTTCAAACTTGGCTTAGGGGGGACGTTCTGCCCACTCAAATCAATAAAGCCATAATCAATGATCTACATGGCCGAGAAAATCAACACTAACGGCTGTAATGTGGATGCTAATGTGCGGATCCTCAAGTACAATATGATGACATCACATAAGATATGTATGATTGATGTGATATGTGTGAGCTGGACTGTCATCATTTCTTGGCATAGGAGGAAAGCCGAGGAGCGGGGCAATAATTACAAGTATGGTATAATAATTAAACCTGCTTTCACGGAAGGGAAAGATTCAAAAACCAACATCAAAGCTCAGCCTGTCCCGCATAGTGATAGCATTTTTACCATTGAGAACAGGAACAGAAATAGTGGAAACATGGGGGGTCCACCTTGCAAAACTGAACCCACCCACAATCCGGTGTGGAAAGAGGATACGGTGCTTTGGAACTACCTTCAAATCGGGGGTCTGTCTAATTTAATTGAAAGGATTCAAGGATTTGATCAAGACATTTCTATTAGATTCACCCAGGGATGGAAGAATCGGATTGTCAAATACAGTAACATGGAGATTGAGATCACGAGAAGAGCTCATCAGCCCAGATCATGGGCCTCAGCCTGGAGGGCACCAAATTCTTCAATAAGAAGGTTGACAGGGAGGTGGAGACCAAGAAGTTCCTGGACGATGGGGAGAATCTTGAATTTGTGACTGCTGGCATCAAGGTGGCGTCGATTCCTGAGCCTTTTGCTGAGCTTGCCAGGATGGTTGTTAGGTATGTAACTCTTGAAGGAAGATTTGTGACTATACCTCAAAAACATTTGATATTTCTTAATCACTTTCGTAGAAATATCATCATCAACTTCCCTCACTACTTGATAAACTCATCTGGAGAAATCAATTAGGGAAGTTCAGAGCCACTCTAGGGCTGTCCCTTTGCACCAAGGGCTTATCCTCCTAATCCATCGCCACTGTTCTAGCTGCCCCCATGAATCCTACCCCACCCTCTTCCTCCATACCTCCACCTGCTCACACCACTTCCACTCCCCCTGCTGAAAAGGAAGATTGAAGCTTGTTGCTTCCAGCAAGAAAAGCAAGAGCATAAAAACTAAAATCCCTTCTTCTCAACGGGTCCTCAGGAGTCACAAAGACCTGGAACTTGCTGAGAACCTCCTGCATATCAGCAAACCGATGGAGGAACCCAAGGAGGAGGACTTGATGGACAGAGTGGACAGGTTGGAAAAGGAGATACAAGAGCTCAAAGGGACTATAAAAAATATGGAAAAAGCTAAGGGAAAAGGAATACTTCAAAGTGATGATGAAGAGGGGGTTATTGCTGAAGTTTTCAAGAAGTTACAGTCTTTGGATGGCAGAATGGGGAATGCAAAAAGTCGCAATGACTGCATACTTTCTGCCCTTAAAAGCATTTATAATTTCATTGAACAAAGCATGTTCATAGTGTTTGCAGTTTAAGTGGGATTAATGAAGACATTTGGGGCCCCAAAGAGAAAAGGGATATTGCAATTGCTCAAGCGGATCTGAAAGAATCCTCTTAGGCCACTACCATTGACTTCTTCATGTTGTTGCAGGCTATCAAAACCAAGATTGACAGGGTTATCAAGTAACGGGTTGTTGTGTTGTTGTTTTTTGGCTACGATGTTGTTGTTTTCTGGCGGTTCTGGAGCTGATTTTTGGCGGAGTTTTTATATGTTGCATATCTTTTGTTTGCTTTTTGATCTTTTCTGCTACTTTTTGGATCATTGTTCGTTTGGATCCTTTCTTCTCATGTATTGTCATATCTGGCTGATGAGCCCTCTTAGGTTGGTCGTTTTCCCTTCTCTGGGTTGTTTCTCTCACCTATGCTATCTGGCTTTTGAGCCCTTTTGTATACAGGGTATAGTCCCTTCAAAACTATTTTCCCTTAATAAAAAAATGTTTCTCGAGTTACTCAATATAACTATCTATTAGAGCCACTTGACATGCCCTCTATATCTCCTAACTATCCCTCTATAGTTATTTTCCTATTAGTTCTGCAACTCTTTACAAGATATCCTACAATGACATATATACCACATCAACATATTACAATATGAAAGGACATGTCCATTCCTTATCTAAGTGTGTTGGGTATGACGTGAAGCCTTGTACAATGCCACAAAGGTCCATAGGTATATTATTAAGTATGTTTTTCATTATATCGAATGTCTCAATGTGTTCTAAGCGTATGCAAAGTGTACAAAAAGGTACATATTATCTTGATGAATAATCCTACCAATAATTAATATTGGTTGTATTTCGATCTCTTGATCTTGATTGGGTTCCCTAAGATAACCCACGTGCTCTAGTCATATTTTCATCTAAATATTATTATCCATCTAGATTGCACCATTTATGGTTTTTTTTTTGTTTATGGGCATTTGGTATTATGTTAGATCACATCATACAAACCAACAATATATAGTTCAAACATTTAATCATCCTCCAACTTAGGAAGGTCCTAGAGGACAACCTTTTATATTCGAGGAGTAATTCATTATTAATCTTGTTTGGAAAAAATTTATTATGTGACTAACATAGTCCATGGCCAATGTGCTTTGAAATTGTGCCATCGAATCCCCAAAAAAACCCAATTACATTGTTCCCCTTTAGATCTTACTCAAACCCCATTACTACAATTGAAAAATTATATGGCTATATTTAGATTGAGATGACTTCACTTGGTTATCCGTAGAATTTTTTGAAATTTGAAATATTGTACTTAACATTTGACTAACCATGATATTCAAATAAACTTTAAGTAATGTGGCACACATTTCACAAAAACTATTTGATTATGAAACTATATATATATATATATATATATATATATATATATATAACAAAAAAATTAGAATGAAGTGTTATCATGTATAAATAATGTAAGAAGAAATTTGGTTTTCGTATATTTTTATTATATTTATATATGCATATAAGAAGAAATTTGGTTTTTGTATATGTATGTTTGAATTTGTATCATGTTATTTTTAATTACAAACCTAAAGTGGGCCAAAATTTATTTTTATATATCTATGTTTAAATATGTCTTATTATTTTTAACTACCAACCTAAAGTGGGCCATAATTCCATATTGTCATTGAATGTTACTAACAAGTATTTAGAAAACAATCTTGATGGATTATATCGAAAACAAAAGTTATTATTGAAACTAAATTTTTCCCATAACTTGAAATCAATTAGAGGCACTTGGTGGATGAGTGGGGTCATGTTATTATTTAGAAATCATAATCTAAAATTTATATTCTCATGAGGATGGTTAACTAGATCATTGCAACTATTAGAGTCAAATTTGATTATCCTTCTCCTAGAAGTGTTGAAGAATTATCTAACAAGGAAGAGCAAGTTCCACATCATACCACTATGAACTTAGGATTCTAGGGGGAATTTTTTTGAGAGATCCTCCATCTAGGAATAACAAAAATTAAATCCTTGACATTTGTGAAATAACCCCTATTCATTTCAAACGGAATGCTTGAACCCCAAATCTGGGTAAGGTAACATGTTTATCTTAAGACAATGGTAAACACTCATTAGTCAAATCTCTTTTTAAATATACATCCTAATGAAATCGAAATAACCTCAAAATTCTAAGACCTAGTGCCAAAAAAATATGGGTAAAATGTTGAAAAACTACCAATTCAAATAAACTCAAAAAAATCTAAATGTTATTGGTTCAAACTACAAGGTGAGAAGCAAAATACCCTAAATCCAAAAAGGACCAAAAATTATATTTAGAAGACCTTAGGTCTAGATTTAAATAGAATCCAAAATATTCCTATAATTTTTAGGAATATTGGTCCAAACATGAAGCAATATATTTCAAATTCAAAAAAGGTGGATAAAAATGAATTTGAAAGGATTTAATCTTGAGCCCTAGTCCCAAGCATATGGTACCTCTTATGCTCGACATGTTTTAAAACTTATAATGTCACCCTTTGTGCTTGACAGATCCCCTTAGATCTCAATTTTAAACCCATCAATTTTGATTTGGGTAGCAATGTAACATTATGTCTTTACCATTTTTGTATTCCATTACAAGTCATCATTGAATGATTTTCCCACACTTTCATGGAGAACTCTTGTGCATTGTACCTTCAAGATCACCATAAATCTCTATTATTTTTTCCATGTCCTTCCATATTTTTGTTTCCAATGGATCTTTATTGCTTAGAAGCATCTTTCCATGGTGCATTTTTAATATTCTTCTAGTAAGTGTCGGACTCAATCATGAATCCAAATTTTGGTCAAGAGGGAAGGCTCAAGGCCATCTTATGGTTTACTAGATACATGTAAACATAACATGATTATGATAAGATAGTTTAATTAAATAAGCGCAATTAAAAGTAGTAGGTTACAAAAAAGAAGGATATTCCATTAAAGTAGGATTTTCCCCAACTCTTGATTGATTTTTTAATTCCTACCTCCTTATTTTTTATGGATAGTTTCTTAGAATACCTTTACCTTATGTTTTGATATGCTTCCTTTGAGTTTCAATGTTATTAATAGATATAAGCTTTGGTTAAGAAGTGAAGGCTTGAGATCAACTTAAGGTTTACTAGATGCATGCATTGTTGTCACCATTGAAATAAGTTAAATTTAGAGAGAGAATTTTTGTAACACCCTTCTTATTTTTACTCCAAATTAAGGTTTTTTTTTAAAACAAACCCCTTAATCACATTTAATGCCTTTTATTTATAACTTGCAGCAAATATAATCCAACATAAAATAAAGTTTACAATCCATCTGATAACAATATAACCATGTGCAGTTGTAAGGGTCAATTAGATCTACTTGATCCCCCTTCATTCACTCTAATCGAGTGTGTATATCTTGTATACAATTGGTTAAACCTTCATAACATGTTCTGAGAACTTAAGTGCAATTCCTAGTGTCAACTTGAAAATTAGTAAACTGAATTCCATCCGGCATCCGACACATCAAGTTAGGATTATGGTGAACAAGCAATGTAATCATCTAGTTACACTACTTGGGCCTAAGTTTTCAAGCATTGCTTTGCAAGCTCAATCCCATGTTAGCACACTAAACATCGAAACTTGTCTCCATCAATGCAAAACCATCTCATCATATTTTTTTGGATCTCATTTCATTGCTCAAGATTTAAGTTTGATTCGAAGTCATGGGGACCATAACTCGATATTCATATCGATTGGATCTTGTCAGTCTCATCTTAGGATCCCTATGGGAAAGGAAATGCTCACATAATGACTTACGTCATTATCTAATCATTATCTTCCCTGTATCCATCCAAAGAAGGCATCGACAAGATTCAAATGAATGTCGTTTCATGATATTTGTGCTTCATTTATAAATTAATAATGACTTCATCTTATGTTAGGTTCTATCGTATCGATATACGTCATCGTGGTTCATTTTAAGACACCTCTAGAAAATTAGAGGTGGAAAATACCTGGCAAATATCCCTAGAACCGGTTTCAGTGAAAGGTGAATTTGACAGTTTTCCAGAACCGAATTTTCACCAATTTTTTTGAGCCAGAGAGACTACAAATTTTTAGACACTGATGCCTCATTGACACTCATCAACAAGAGCTCTCTCGATTTGTGCTGATGTGCATCAACAAGGGTCATTGACATGCATCAACAAGGGCTATTGACATGCCTCAACGACCCTTGTTGACGCGCATCAATGGCCCTTGTTGACACGCGTCAACAACTCCTCTTGACACGCGTCAACAAGGTCCATTGATGCGCATCACGAACCCTTGTTGGCGCATGTCAAGAGGATTTGTTGATGCACGTCAATAAGGGCCATTGACATGCGTCAATAGCCCTTTTTGACCCGCATCAATGGCCCTTGTTGAAGCGCTTCAACAAAGGCCGTTGACACGCGTCAATAACCCTTGTTGACATGCATCAATGACCCCTGTTGACGTGCGTCGATAAATGTCATTGACCCTGGATTTGTCCTATAAATACCCTCCCATTGGTCATTTTCACGTTTACACTTTCCGGCTCTTGATTTTTTTTGTATACAGGAATCCATCATTCTCAAAGACTCAAGCACAACTACAATGGCAACTACAAGTGCATCCCAAGTGCAAGCTCAAGACAAAAATCAAGAGGAAAATCCAGTCCTATCCACGGGAAAGATCATCTACAGGAATCCTTTGTGCCCCCACATCCAAACTATTTTATAGATGACTTCGAATACAAGGATTTAATCGATGCATGTGAGTTTAGTGGGCTCGTTAAGATGCCCCATTTTGAAACAGACCAAGATATTTTGAACTACCTTCTCTCATCTTACAATACAAAGGACGGCATGTTTTATGTTACTATGAATGACGGTGATTGTTTCAATTCGGTATCGACCCAACTAACATTCATCGGTTTACGAGCCTTCCATTCAGAAATTTACCCTTTGTTACAACGAAGGCAACACTCATCGAAGATGATAAGAAATATCTCGAATCGATGTTCGGTTTCCATGTTGATTGTAAGTATAATTTGTTTTCATTCGTCATTTTTTATTCAGTTTTTTATTGTGATACAATTTAATGTTATATTAATTCCCACTATTTTTTGGCATTTGCAACTCATGTCAATAAATCCAGGTGTGGTGTGGATACGCAAGCAATTACACACCACTTTCTTGCTACAATGATTTCCTTTTTCAATCCAGAATAGTTTTGCAGGGTCGGCAAATAGATATACCAAACTGGGCCATTGCATACATTAGTTACAACTATCGCAAAACAAAAATTTGATTGGTGCACCTTTTTATCAAAAAAATAAGAACTGACATAACAAATGCAAAGCTTTCAGAAAAACCTGTCATTTACTCCACAAACTATCTCCTTGGCCTTTATTACGAGGCTCTTTTAAATTTAAAAGACAAACCAATTCCCACTTGCACTGATGAGGCATTGATGAAGTTGTCAATTCCATTTGAAGAACAACAGGTATAAACTATTAAGTTTGTATTTTGACATTACACTGTGCACATGTATTAACAATTTACTATTTGTAGAGAAGATTTATGGAAGCCCTTCCCCAAAAAAAGGCATTATCAAGAGGAAGAGGCCAACAACACGCTGAGGCTTCGGGAGATTCCCAATCTGAAATGGAAGCTCACTCCTCTCCGAACCCCCAACAGTTTGAATTCGTTAAACGCCAGAGAAGTAATACCTTTTCATGTATTATTTACAAATTCCAAATTTGTATTTTCATTTTCCAATTTAAATTTTACCCAATTGAATTGACATACAATTCAATGTTGATGACATTGCAGGGACTTTGGACCATACGCGTGTTTCAAAAACTCAACCATCTTCCCCAACTCACTCAGTACAGTCGCATGCATTTGTATCTTCTCAACAACCACCAATTACTACTCCAACATGGCCACCCTTAGCACCACGACAAGCTACCCCTCAACAACAAGGTACAAGTTTTGAATACTACTTCGTTTAATTTCATAGTTTTTACATTGTTTTCTAGTTTTTCATATGTTTTTTCTTGAACTTTTCAGCACATTGCAGTCCTCCTTCTATTCAAACAATGGCACCACCCCCAACCAATAATATTTAAAATGCCAACCAGAGGATCAGAAAAAATAACATTGGTAAATGCATGCCAATTGCTCGGCCCCTAGCGGGACACTAAACATTACCTCCTCCTTTGAATTCCAACCCTCTCACTTGGTGGCTTGCCCAGTGCAATGGGCATATCGGTTTTGAATAATATAAATTTAGATGAAGATTACTTGGGCATTGATAGCAATGACCCAACTAGATTTTTCAATACCCATGAGATGATTCAAGGCCAGCAGGTATACTTTAATTTCAACATACTTTACCATATTGAATTACATTTCACTTTAGATTTATTTTTCTGAATCTTGATTAATTTTATCACAAACAGGATCAGGCCACCCAAAGGCAGAAATAAGTAGCAGTTGATCAACCCGAAAGCCCCCATACCTCTCCAGTGAGATCATCTTCATCAGATATAGATGGTGAACAGTTGTTACCTTTTCCTTTGGAGAACTTAATTGGTTATGATTGTCAATCCCATGTCGGTGAGTTTATTCTACCTCATATCAGTCAGCTCATAGAATGGGAGAGAAGGGATAAAGTACTTATCAATGAGATTATTAGTCATTATGAAAATTATTGGCAAAGGGATAGTTTATATCAGTCCATAATCAACCTACGAAGATGGATTCCTTACTTACCCAAGTAAGAAGTGGGACTATCACGTATAACAACAACTATAAAGATGACATTTTGGATAAGACATTAAACAAATTGGAAAATATTAGTGCTGAGGCCAGGCATATTTTAACAAATGGTCTAAGGACAAGGATCTGGTAGCAGTTGCAAATGCCGAGAGAGATAGAGCGGTCGTAAGTATTATCACTTTCAAACAATAATTTTTGTTAATTTAAAGTTTTCTTATTTTAGTAATATGTTGAATTGACATTACTTTTTTTTGTGCAGTTGAAATATGAAAATTTGAAGAGTCAAGAAAAGGTTTTCCAAGTTCACTTGGAAATAGTGAAGAACAGTTTATCCACAGTGAAGAATTTGAAGGAAAATATTGTTTTGGTTAACAAACAAAACAATACACTGAAGCGGATAATTAAAGAGCACTTCGACTCGAAATATTATTCAAAGCTAAGGCAACAACTGATCCAAATTTTTGTCCCATGGATATGTGACAAAGCAAGAAGAAATAATTTTAAAAATCTTGGATGTTGCATGGAAGATCTCATAAGTTCTGGGGTTATTTCTGCCATTAGGGAAAGGGGTACAACCACAGTGAAGAAACCATTGGGGAAAGGAGCACAGGAGTTGAAATGGATATAGAAAAAGAGGGTTGAAAATTTTTATTATTGAGTGTGGAAACTTGAAATATTGAATTTTATTATCTGGATTTGATAGCCTTTGAAAATTTGAAATACTATATAATCTTTAATTTTATAACTTCCTATATATTATGTATAGAATTTCTAGATTGTATATGGAGTTTATGTTTTTTGGTTTACTTGTAATGATGATTGCATTAGATAGGGATGATGACGTATGTTTCTTGTTTACTTGGATTATCATGAATTGTATGTGGACGTAGATTTAGCTTCAAGCACGATAATTCTTCTTCTCTAGACATTTAAACTTGTTTTAAGATAATTCTTCTTCTCTATACTTGTAATGATATGATCATGATGACATTAGAATGGATATAGATGATGATGAATGATGATAATGGATAATTGTTTTAAAAAATGGAATGTGTTAGGACAAAGACATTTCTTTAAATTTAAAATAGATAAATAATTGTTTTAATAATAATTGTAGTGTCAGGATTATGATAATGATATGATGATGATATGATATATATGGATGATGATGAATTTTATGTGGACGTAGATTTAGCTTCAAGCACGATAATTCTTCTTCTCTAGACATTTAAACTTGTTTTAAGATAATTCTTCTTCTCTATACTTGTAATGATATGATCATGATGATATACTTGTAATGATATACTTGTAGATTTAGCTTCTAGCATGATCGTGGATGATGAATTGTATAATGGATCGTGGATTATGAATTGTATAATATGGAAAAATCTTCCTCTATAAAATTCAATTGTGTCATTTTATCCCACAAAGTTTAAAAAATATATCAAAGCATTTTGCAAATATAAAAAATAAATTAAACATAATTGTAAGAAATCAAGAAAGATGATATGATAGGGTTTAACTTACCTCTAGTGTTTTAGATGGCTGTGAAATCATCACTGGTAATGTGCTAGATCTTTGTTTTAAGAAAACTCAACATGAGAAATGGATTAGTAGATAGATGGGTGAGTTGCCTGACATTGTTAGTCCCGAGAAGTACCAACTTCCTCGGATGGATGTCAACCCACATTTTCAAAAAAAAAAAAATTGTATATAAATAAATGTAAATATATATACTGTAACATCTTTAATGATAACAAGAGCTGAAAAAATTTAAAGTGAAAAACAATAAGATTAAGGTGAAGAAGATACCTATTTAAAGTTGAAACAATCCATTATCAATAGCTTCTTCAAACTCGATGTTCTCTTCTGTAGAGTGTGACGATGCGCCAATTCCACTCTCAACATTGGGAACAGTTGTACTTGTAGTTGTATTATTCACACCTCTTCTTTTGCAAAGGGAATTCCAATGCGCAAATTCTCTGTCGAAAGGAAAGGTTTCCATGGAGTATCGAGATACATAACACCTCATGCAAATTTCTAGATTTTTATCCAACTGTTTCTTAGTTTTGATTTTATAAATGATAATGCACTGAAAACCCTTTCATCCTCCACAGACCCCAAAATCATTGTTTGGCATAACTCATATAATCTGAAATATTCATTGATATCTTCTTGTAAGATAGAAATTTGATAGATTCCTCGCCATAACCTTGTAATAGCACCACTTTTAGAAGGTTTGTCTAAATTTTTATATTGGTTCCTCATTGTTGTTGCAAAATTTGTTGATTGAAATTTTAATAAATCAGCATTCAGTATACCTTTGATTTCCATACCCTTGAACTCTGAAGTCTTTGCGAAATGTTCCATTATTGTACCCATGGATTTATGGAAATGTTTTCTTACAAATTCAACACGACCACCTTCAGTATTCCAAAAATTAGGATTCATCACACCCATGGCTTCAAGAATTTTATCTTTGGAGAAACGTTCTCTAATTTCTAATGATAAGGATTTGAAAAAAATTTAAGCTTTATTCTTGTTTCAACTATAACAAGACTCAAAGAGATTACGTGTCATGGGAACATCTTCTCATTCCGATCCTGTAATATCTTGAATTTTTACAAAATGTGTAGTGGTATGTCCCTCCCATTAACAGTGATGTAGAGGTGATTGTGGATATTAAATCTCAAATAGTTACTGGGATTTTTAAGATCTAATAAAGCTTTCCAATTCTCAAAAATAGGTGTATCAAAACTATCTTGGGAATAGTACAAGATATCAAGACTTTGACATACCATTTTTCTCATCCGTATAAAATCCACAATATAGATTAATCTCCCTATGCATGCTTCATCAGTGTATTGATCTCCTACAACATTGGAAGAATACCAACCAATGTAAGCAATGTCTCCAAATCAATTAAACGGAACAAAATTCCCTGCCCTATCAACTTCATGATGATATTTGTGCATGAAACCAACCAATGAAGGATACTCCTCATGAAATTTGCATGCAAGTTCATACAAAGAGATCCATCTAGTCTCAACATCTTTAGAAGTTTTTTTGCCATCTGTAATTCCAATTGCAAATTTATGGAACTCAAGAAATCGCTTTGGGTTGCTTGCCATATAGGCATGAAGTTCTCTTATAAGGTCTTCTAATTTAGTAACATTTTCATGGTTGTTTACCATTTTATACGCTAAATTCATTGTGAGCCATACAGTGAATTGGTAGCATATATGGGGCCACTGTTGTTTGTAATCTAACACACAGACCCTGTTTGGTGACCCTGCATGATAGATGCACCATCTGCTCCGATGCATACCAACTTCGTAGTAATTTCATAATTAGTCATTCCAAGCAATATCTTTCAAATGAGAAATAACTATTTTATGTAGGTTTTGGCATTACATTTTTCAACCATTTTCATAACACCCAACAGATGAGGTGTCCTTATATGATTTTCTAAAGTATAGACATGGATACATACCCATGCAGTGTTGTCGAATGTTGTCACTTCATCAATTGAAAGAGAGATAAACTTTGATTTTTTTACATTCTCTTTCAAATCTTCCTTCTCTATCATCGAAAGGCATTTTTCCATTTCCCATCCACTACTTTCAGACCAATGAGACTGAGGTACGTTCAGCATTCCATTATATTGATACAAAAATTTGAAATCGAGGAAATCCAAAATCGGTCTTCCTTTCTTTAGTATGTGAAATAAAGTAGAGAATTGTATGAGTTTTGCATGTAGATTTGTTTGATTCATCTTACCAATTTGTGATGTGATCGTTCCTCCCTTTTCCACGAGATGTCTGTATTTTTTCTGCTCTGCCTCATAATCCACGTTGTGTATCTAACATGCATGCATTCTTTTCAGTTTTCCACCTGTGTGTTTTGATTTTCTAGCCATCCGCCCCCATTATAGTCAAATATTGTTTTCCACAATGTTTTTCTATAGTGTCCAAACTTCATTTACATTTTTTTTACTTTCCCAATTTCCACATACATATTGTACATGTACATTCAGATGGGATCTCTTCTGAATTAGATGATTATACAAGGTTCGATAAACGGAAATTTATCTACCCAATCAAACTTTATGATCTACCAATGGTCCACATATTCTTGTTTGTTTTCAATGTTTTACTTTTTTGAGTAGAATTTTGAGCAATATCACAATCACCAGTTTCCTCTTTCGTGAACCGAAATTTGAATTTGATTTTTGTGTTCCATTTTTGAAGTATTTGTATGTGTGATATCTTGATGCACTTCTGGTTGCACCCCAACAGGAAGAATATCTTCAAGATCTAGCATATTATCGTAGGTTTCATTTGTTTGATACTATGCAGAATGCATGTCCACCTCAATAATACCTTCCACACAGTCAGTATTTTGATTCTTTTGGTGGCAGGTATATGGTTGTTGGTAGTTTCAATATCTGTATCAGTAGAGTTTCCAAAATACTTGAACAACGACTTCTGATATTTCTTAGTTACTTTTAGGGTCTTCACATTCTTAGGACTAGCACCTTCCATTATTTTGAATAGATTCCTACGTCAGCAAAAGAACCAAGTAGCGACTCAACGAGTCAGATTCAAAATTACTATCACACGTCAACTATGGTAATCCATGTCACGCGTCAACAACTAACCCTTTATTGTGCGTCAACAGCGCATCAACTATCAATGTCACACATCAACAAGGTGTCAACTGTCTCTATCACGCATCACCAAGGCATCAACTGGATCTACCATGCGTCAAATTTGTCTTTGTCACATGTCAAATTCTTATGCCCTTGTCATGTGCCAACTCTCTCTATCATGTGTCAACAAGGCATCATTACTATCACGCGTTAACTCTATTCCTCTTGTGCATCAACTGCTTACCCCTTTGTCACGCATCTGTAATATCTCCTTGTCACGTGTCTGTAATACCTCTTTGTCGTGCGTTAACTATATCCCCTGCGCATCAACAACTAACCCTAACAAGCTAACAACAATCTCTGGTGCTTAAGAGTATGCGAGTTCAAACTTCACGGTATTGGTAATTTGGTAAGCTACTTGTGGTAGTACCATAGTATACTACCCGAATGAATCACCTAGGTTTTTATAGGAGATGTTTTCAAATGAAGGTGAAGCCGACCCCAAAAAAATATATACTATAAATTTTAGGTGAACAGGACACCGACCCGCTCTAAAAAAATCACCTTTTCAAATTTTCCTAAAATGAAATTTTCACCATATTATGAATATTCACCATTTTATGAATATTCACCACTAAAATTATCCCTATCGTCATTCATTCATGTTAACTAATCATAGTATCTTTATTAGTTATCATAACTATTTATGATAATTTAATATGATACTATCACAACTTATAGTTGTCATTAAATAGTAGGTTTATCAAGCATGTCCTGCATGATATAACATAATTAATTTCTTGAAAGGATAGTACATATTTTCATATGTTTGTTGTCATTACTTAAAAGATAATTGTTTTATAATTACAATGATATAATCTTCATTTTAGCATATTGTTTAGGACATGAAGTAATATGTTCACAATGTAATCATTAAATCATAAAGGTAATTGTATTAACACATTATAACTTTAATTATAATAAATTCTCTGCTATAAAACAACGGTATAAATATTTCACTTTTCACAATAATAATGATCCAAACAACAATTATTAAATTAATAATTAATACCAATAGTACATAGTTATGAAATGATTTTTCTTGATAAAATATGCGAAGTAACACTTTCACATTTTAATTAAAATACATTCACAATCATTACAAATATCTGAAACAAATTAATAATAATCATCACATGAAGAATCATGCATTATCCAATCCAACATATCACTTCGTAATAATTACTCTGTCATGCATGTTGTAGGAGAGATAAAATTGTATACATGGTCAATTTGATGAACTAACATGAATTATCCACTCACATTCATGTTGTTATATTACGAACTAAATGAATATAATAAGGTTATCTCGATACAAATAAAATCTTCACCATACGTTTAATAAGTATAAATATCCACTATCAAATGAAGTGAACCTAATGATGTATCATATGTCTCTAACAAACTATCATTCCAACAACAAGTATTATCTTTATGACTTGTTAATAATAACTTCAATAAAGTTTATTAAATCACAACAATAACCAAAAAAGTGAATCTTATTCATAAAGACAAATAAACCATCTTGACTTTTAACCAATCATGACCTCATAATATCTTATCACACTATCCAAGAGATTAAAAGAAAGAACAAAATAGAGTTTCACATGGTAATTATCACAATGTATTGTTGGCAATTGTCAATCCAGATTCAATCAATAGTCAACCTTACTCTTTCCCTATCATCATTATAAAAGGTATCATGACATTTTTGTATTATGAGTACCTCACCAACAATATTTCAAATCATTTTTCTAAGAGTTCCTTTGTGATCAACAACTTAAAATAAGTTACTAAACTTATTAATTTATTTAAATGAAAACTCTACAATGGAAGGAAACAAATTATCATAAAAATTTAACATTCACAACCAACTTAAAATGCACGAGTTTTCACAAGAGTCTAGTTCACCCACATTATTAATTAAATTACAAAAGTTCCATAACAATGAATGAATGAGAAAATCCATGTGTCTTCATAACTTAATAATTAACCTTAATCAAATGAATTGACCAATTCAAAGTGTAAGCCTACAATGGAATAAGAAAAATATTGATTATTCAAAACTTAAATGAAGCGTGTTTCCACAAGGATCTATCCTTGACATGTTGTCATGATCAAATGAAGTTTCTTAATCATAATGATCAAGGAAGAGAGAGTTACTCAAACTCTTTTTCTTTATAACTCGGTAAGAAGTTTGTATCAAGATGAAACAAATAACTTATTGTAAGCTCGTAAAAGAGTAGGAAAATATTCACAAATCAAAACTCAAATATTTAGAATCCTCACAAGGATCAAGCATTGTTATGGTGATATAATAAATGAAGCGCAACATTTTTTTAGTCAAAGAAGAGAGGATTATTGGTATTCACTTATTCAATAATGAACTCTCCTAATGAGTTATTTAATGTAAATCCCATAAAGGGTTAAGATAAACTCGTGTATATTCAAAATACTAATTTTCCAAGGAAATAGAAATACACTCGTTAACCAATATCTTCCAAAATCTCATTTTTAATCGATAAGGAACGACCATACCCAAATATGGCATTGAATACAACTTTTGCGGTATTTTTATGAATCCAAAATCCAAAAATATCATTTCATCCAAAGCGTTTTCAAGAAGAAATCAACCTCATCGAGCAAAACAAATCCACATAGGTATTCCAACTAAATACCCACTTCAAACAACTATTACCATTTTCTTTATGCAACCAAACCAGAGACAGACATGATCATGATCTCCATATTTTGTTGCAAACCCATAACGAAATACAAAAAAATAAATCATTTACCATATAACTAGAAAACCCTTTTTACAAAAGCAATCACATTAAACAACAAATGTGAACTTAGCTACGTATGTACATAAGAGAACTCTTTTAAAAAAAAAAAATTCCAAATACCCATTAAGAAAAAACATTTTCTCCATTTTTTCCACGTTTTAAAACAAAACTTGCAAATGAATAACATACCGGATCGATCAGAAAAATAAACAAACAATATTCATCTATCTCGAAATGAAACAACAATAATGAAGTTAATAATCCATGCATATAACTATACATACTTCTACAACTTTTCCCACTACCTTCCTTGCCAAAATCTTTAGATAAATCGAGAAAAACAAAACCTCCTCGGGTTTTCCATATTTATACAATCTTAACACCTTATATCCAAAAATAACAACACTATTTTTAGCTAGACAAACCATTAAAATTTCCACAAAAATCTGCCTAAACAACTCCATACGCAACTCCAAAAGGAGAGCTCAAATAGCAAAAGGAAATGATAAAAATGACTTAGGTTTTGCATGCTAAATTTTCTCAAAGAAGTTTCCCAAATTCCATAAATCCAAGTACAAGAGTTAAATGACATTAATAGCTTGCGGGTGCCACGTAGTAGTGGCTTGGTTAAACTCACCACTTTCCCTCTAACAATGCATGGTGGTTCTACGGGAAGTCAAAGACATTATTTAAACCATATAATAACCTACCAATTTTACGTGGTGTTGGTCGATGACCAATAATCAACAATTAAACATTCTCAATGCTAAATGATATGGTGAAGACCATGATCATTGTAATCTTTAAACGTTCAATGTCATCCTCATATGACCATTAAATAAAACATTAGACTTTACCAATTTTTCCATGGTCTATGGCCAATAAGAATCAAACAATGCAACATCATCTTTCATTATGCCAAGTATTAAGGAAAAATTACAGCAAACCACTAACAATTACAATTATGGTCTGTGACCAATTAAAACGATATTAATCATGGTAAACAAACATTCAACTTACCCTTATTACCATCGACACCACATTACTATCTATGGCCATTATTCTTCAAATCAAGATCAAGTCATCATATCAACAATAATACTTACTTTATTAAACATTGTTAAGAAAAATAACAACAATTTAAACTTTTTACCTTTCCGATGATCAAGAATATTTCCAGAACAACAATGAAGACCATTTTAATGTCTTGCGAGTCTATGACTAGTATTTCAATCACAAGAAGATTAATCAAAACATCAAAACAAAAATTATTTCCAACACGAAATAATGCAAGTTCAGCAATGTAACTGATTTTTCAACATTACGAAATCATCACATACAACAAGCAAGGTAGAGTAAAATCATCCAAGACAAGTACAACAAGAATAAGTTACGAATATTGAATAATCAACAAATGCAAGGTGACAAGTGTGGTTACGGTGTTGGGTATACATCTACACACACACACACACACACACACACACACACACACACACACACACACACACACACACACACACACACACACACACACACACACACACACACACACACACACATATATATATATATATATATCCTTTTGGGAAATATGTACATATGTATAACTGCAAACACAACCTCGTAACAACATTATTCAACTCACTTTCACAAATTATTTAATACATCACAACTTATTTCACAACATAATAGAATGAAAATGTAGGGTGTGACAAGTTCAAATTTGTATGAGGTTCAAAAAGTCAAAATATCTAATTAACTAATAAGTCCAAAAATTAGGAGGCCCACAAAAAGACCAAAAATCAAAATATGCTTCAATAGGGAAAAAATCAAGAAAAGCTACCCAAAAGGTATTACGCCATTGTAAACCTAACTTCTTAGTCCTTACATTGGCAATGCAAATTTATTGCTCACAATGTTGTTGTAATATCACTTGTAATTATATGTATATTGTGTTAAGATAGAATGCATAATCAATTAAAAATACATAGCATTTCATATAACAATGATGATCAAGAGAAGAGCAAAATTAAAATAGATATATACGAGAAAAATAGAACAAAACATTGGATAAACAAAAACTAAACATATCAAAATACTAAAATAAAAACTTCAACTAGTTTGAAGGCCAACCTCCGAATACAATGAACCAAGAGATTGAATCCACAATAATAATTTCATATTGAGTCATCTTCATTTTTATATCATAATTAAGACAAGGCAGCCCATAAGCCCCTATTCGGATCAACCAAAAGAAAGAGGAAACCTAAATATATAGTAGAATATTACTCAAATATTATGTGTTGTAAATTGGCTACTCCATTATTTAATTTCCCAAACAAGATAGTGACATGTAATAATTAAATGCATCTCATAAATTATGTGGCGGCTTTAATATTTTTATGAAAAATACCCCATATCATTTTGGCAAGCCCATTACCCCTTACATAGGCATATTGTTAGAATACAATGGAGAACTTGAGTCACTTCAAGTTATGGGCGGATAGTCTATGACTCTATATATTAATAACTATCCATGGATCCCCATCATCATGAAGAGGCAAGGGAAAGTATTTTTTGAGTTGTGGAGCTCAATTACTTCGGATTAGCATGCAATATCAAACTTACAGGAAATACAGTAACCAGCATCGGTTAAGGAGGGACCGACATCGGTCACCTATGACCAAAATCGGTCAGGCAACGAGGAATCGACATCGGTTAGGGATAACCAGCGTCGGTTACCTGTGTGTGGGTGTTTTAATTAACTCATAGGAATTAGATCTAATTTTAGCATAAAATCAGATATATTGATTGTAATTACATGGCTAACTACCCTAAGTTTGTATACACCTATATAATCATGAAAGCTAGGGTTTAGAAGTAATAATTAAGAATAACTTGCAAAAGTTGATGATTATTGTGAGAATAATTGTGAGAGAGAGAATTCTTGGAGAAGAAGTAAAAGCTTGAGTGAAAGAAGTATTGTACATCTGAGAGGTGTGGAAGATTGTAGATATTCAATTGTATATCTTGTCAAAGCCTTAGATAATAGATTGGCTTGTTTCTTGGTGGATGTAGCCCACACTGGGTGAACCAAATTAAATATGGTGTTGATTTATATATCTTGCTTTGTATAATTCTTCTAGTAGAATATCCACTTTCATTGCATGTATGTTTAGATCTGATATATTATCTCGTATAATCTGGTGGGCTAACTCCAAAGAATCGGTATCAAAGCTTTGTTTGAGGGTTTTGTGTGTTGTGATTTACTCATAGAGGGTTTTACGATTGAGTGAGAGCTACAACAATGGCGAGAATAAAAACAAATACATGGTAGAGAATTTTGACGGCTGAAATTATCAATTATGGAAGATGCAGATTGAGGATTATTTGTATCAAAGATATTTGTACTTACCGTTGGATAAAAATTCTAGAGCTATGAAGATGACAGATGTAGAATGGAAGATTCTTAACAAAAAGACTTTGGGATCTATAAGATTGAACTTGGCAAAGCATATGTGGCTTCCAATATTAAAAAAGTGAATTATACGGTAGAGTTAATGAAATCTCTTGCTAATTTATATGAAAAATCTATTGCTTCAAATAAATTTTATTTGATGAAGAAACTATTTAGTTCTAATATGCATGAAGGTGGATTTGCATCTAGTCATTTGAATGATTTTTGATCTATTGTAAATCAGTTAAAATCGGTTGATATTATGTTTGATGATGAAGTGAAAGAACTTTTTCTTATGTTTTTTGTCCGATAGTTAGGATAACTTGGTAATAGTTATTAAGTAATAGAATCTGCTAATAATATTTTGAAGTTTGATGATGTGGTTAGTATAATCTTGAATGAAGAAATTTGTAGGAAAAGTACAAAGGAATCATCTTGAAATTCTTTGAATGTAGAAAGAAAAGGCAAGAAGAAGGAGAGATCCAAGAGTAAGAATAATGGGAAATCAAAGTCAAGGGATAGCATATCTAAATCCAAAGGTAAGGGAATTACCTATTGGAAATGTGGAAAGAAAGGACATACAAAGAAAGATTGTTGGTCAAAGGATAAAGAGAAACAACACCCAAACAAAGGTAAAGAGTCAAATAAAGAGGAAAATATTGTTGCAGAGGTAATGCAAGATGCTCTTATTCTTTATTTGGATAATATAATAGAATCATGGGTTTTATATTCGGGAGCTTCTTTCCATACAACCCCTAATAAGGGTTACTTCAAAAATTATGTCCAGGGAAATTTTGGACATGTTTATTTGGGTGATGATGAACCTTGCGGTATTACTTATAAAGGTGAAGTTCATCTAAAATTGCAGAATGGAAATACATGAGTATCGAAATATGTGAGGCATGTGTCAAACCTCAAGAGGAATCTTATTTCGTAAGGCAACTAGGTGAAGTTGGTTGCATGATTACATTCAAAGCATATACTCTTGGAAATCTTCCAAGGGTTTTTTTGTTGTGGCAAGAGGTAAGAAGATAGGAACGTTATATTTATCTACTTGTGTTACTGATTTATTTTCTACATTATCTACTTTAGATTTAGATGCATGTATGTGTCATAATCGGTTAGGTCATATGAGTCAATAAGGAATGCAGATCTTAAAGGCTAAGGGTAAGTTATCATATTTGAAAGATTTAGATCTTGATTTCGTGAGCATTGTATCTTTGGAAAGAAAAATAGAGTGATATTTCTCAAAGTTGGGGCAACTAAGAATGAACATAAATTAGAGTTTATGCACTCAAATGTGTGGGGACTAACTCGGGTAGCTTCTCATGGAGAATCCCAAAGTATTATGTTACTTTTATTTATGATGCTATAAGAAAGGTATGGGTTTATTGTATTAAACAAAAATCTGATGTTTTTGACACTTTTAAAAGATGGAAAGCCCTTGTTGAGAATGAATCAAATTCAAAGTTAAAGTGCTTTAGATCTGACAATGGTGGTGAATATTATAGCAAGTTTTTTAATGATTATTTTTCAATGAATGGAATACGAAGAGAAAGGATAGTTCCAAGAACACCACAAGAGAATGGTGTTGCAGAAAGAATGAACAGGACAATCATGGAATGTGCTAGAAGTATGAGGATACATTCGAATTACCCTTGTAGTTTTAGGTAGAAGTAATTGATACAACAGTTTATTTGATTAACTATGGGCCTTCAATTTCACTAGATGGAGGAATACCAGAGGAATCTTGAAAATGAAAAGAGGTAGATCTTTCTTTTCTTAAATTTTTGGTTCAGAAGTTTTGTGCATATTGATAAGGAAAATAGAAAAAAATTGGATGCAAAATCCAAGAGATGCACTTTCATTGGTTATGGATCTGGTGATTTCGGATTCTATTTTTGGGATTTAGAGAATTCTAAAATTATTAGGAGTCGTGATATTGAATGGAATGAAAAGAGAATGTAAAGGGATCAAATTTTCGTACCTTAAGGAAGGAAGAAGGTTGAGAAGTTTGTGAATGAAAATAAACTCTCGGATTTAAAAGTTATAGCTACATGGTTACACAATAATTAGTATTGGTTGACCCCCGACCATCATCGGTTAACTAAAGCGGTATCGATTATAGAAGATCCAAACTAAGATCGGTTAGAAGAATCGACGTCGATTCAAGTGACCGGCGTTAGTCACGACATATTTGGATACAAATGTCAAGGAGGTCAGAATGAGCCTCTAGTACCCCAAACTCCCGTGAGAAAGTCATAAAGGCTAAGTAAACCTCCAAAAAGATTTACACATTCTCTATTTTATTTACTATTGGTGATAATGGTGAACCGAGAAAAAGTTTTAAGAAGCGATTCAGGATAAGACTCGCGTCCGGTGGGAGCATGGCATGGATGAGGAGATGGACTCCTTGAAACAAAACCAGACTTGAGATTTAGTTAATTTTCCAGCAGGTAAGTGGACATTACGAGAACAATTGGGTTTACAAGATACGGGAAGAAGAGGGTGGATAGAAAAGGTATAAGGCAAGGTTTGTAGTAAAGAAATTTACACATAAAGTAGGTATTGACTTTGGTGAAATTTTTTCTCTTATTGTAAAGATGACTTCTATTCGTATTGTATTGAGTTTAGTTGTAATACATGATTTGCATTTAGAACAAATAGATGTGAAGATGGTTTTCCTTAATGGTGATTTGGATGAAGAGATTTATATGCAAAGATCATTTGGGTATGAAGTCAATGGTAAGGAGAAATTAGTGTGCGGAGTTGAAAAAGAGTATGTATGGGTTCAAAAAAGCTCCAAGGCAATGGTACATGAGGTTTGATAGTTTCATGCATGAGCATGGTTATTTGAGATGTGAATCTGACCATTGTGTTTATTTCAAGAAGCTTGAAAATGGGAGCTATATTATTTTGTTATTGTATGTGGATGATATGCTTATTACAGGATCTAGTATGTAGGACATTGGTGAGCTTAAGGGAAAGCTAGCTCACACATTTGCTATGAAGGATTTAGGAGCTGCAAAAAGAATCTTTGGCATGCAAATACACAGAGACAGAAGAATAAGAAATTGTATTTGTCTCAGGAGGCTTATATCAATAAGGTGTTGGAAAGGTTTAACATGCAAGATTCAAAACTTGTAAGTACACATATGGCTAGACACTTCAAATTGAGCAAATATCAGTGTCCTTCATCACATGAGGAGGTCAAATACATGACACGAGTACCATATGCTTCAACAGTTGGGAGTCTCATATATGTTATGGTTTGTACTGCACTGACCAGGACATTGCAGCGAGTGGGAGTTGGAGTAGATTTATGTCTAATCTAGGTAAAGAGCATTGGAAAGTAGTCCAATGGATACTCAGGTATTTGAAAGGGACATCTAGCATGCAGTTATGTTATGGAGGTTTAGATATTTCATTATGTGGCTATGTTGATTCGAATATGATTGGAGATTTGGATGGTAGGAGGAGCACTACTGGATATATTTTCACAATAGGTGGGATGTGATAAGGCCAAAATATGCCTCATCAATGTGCATGAATGATCTCATTTAAATTCCCTTTTAATCAAGTTTGATTTGCATTTTGTGGCTTTTTTATCTAGTATAAGTTAGGCTGTAATTGTCCATCTTTTGTTTGATTTAGTTCTAACATCAAAAAACTCCATAATTCCTAACATATGTGTGGAAATTCAATTTTTGGAATAAAACAGGTCATATTTTGTCATATAAACAAAGTGTGAAGAAACCAGCACCTTTTGAGGAAATTGGCTAAAATGTGGCTTAATTCCAGAACTCCAACACTTAGCTCCAGAACTCCATCACTTAGCTCTAGAAAAATTTATCGCTTAGTTCCGGAACTTTCACAGTTAGTTCTAGAATGTTTCCCTTTGGTTAGGAACTTCTCCAAAGTTCCGAGAATCAATGGGAATATTTTTATTCTATCAAAATCCAGTTATAGAGCAATTAATGGGCCCTCCAATAAGGAAAAAATCAATCAAATTTCGGCTCTTACACTCTAGAAATACTTATGTAAGACCAACAACTATATGTCCAAACTAGTTTTCTAAATTTCATATCTACTTTGAGCACTATTTTGTTTCACTAGAACCTATAGGTGGATAGATAGCTATTGAACACTCATTATTGTAAATGCATCCTCAGATGATGAAATATATATAAAGACCTGAAGATAGATAGAGGATGATATAGATATACAAACATATACATAGTTAAGTTTTGTAAGATAGAACGATTCAATAATAAGATAGCCATTTAATTTTGAGAGCAATATTGCATTAATTCCTTATTCAAGGTGGAGCAAGGGCCCACTCCTCCAAGAAAAAGGATCTTTTTATTGGTATTTATATTTTCAAATAATTTTTATAAATCTATTATCTAGTAGTTTTGTAAGTACTTTTGGTTCTTCAATTAAAATTTGTTACGTAATTGTCCCTGCAGTGTTGTAGATTAAAATTTTATTTCTTTGCAAGAATTTTTAACAACATTTTCAAACGTGTGTTTATTTCCAAACAGTGTGTTTAATTCTGCAACGTGTGTTTATTTCCAAGTAGTGTGTTTAATTTTACAACGTGTATTTATTTTAAGTGTGTTCAGTTTTGTAAAGATTTATTCATTTCAGCAATGTGTGTTTGTTTCAGCAAGTTTCTTATAGTGTAGCTTTAATAAGGCTTCAACCAAATAATCTTAAGACACTTTAAAACCCCCTAGAAAACTAAAAATATATATAATATCTACAATCAATTACTAGTTCACTAAGATTCTTCTTGTTGCATATAGCTTCAGACACACCCCTGGTTTGAATATGACATCAACCATGAGTTGATTAAATGAAGGGAATAATGACACCCATCATTTTTGGCATCATTTTGGGGACCCACTAGTTAGAATTGTCTAATTAGGTGTCAAAGGAAAAACAATCATACATCTAGTAATTGAAAAATCTTCCCTACGTTATCATAAATTTATGAGTAGACCAAGAGACTCAAAGGGTATATTTCTCCCAAAAATATCTCAACAAGAATTATCAGCATCCTCTAGTTCAAATAAGGAAGTTGAGCAAGAATTAGAAGCACCATTGTCCCCTGTTAGACAAGAAGCAGAACTTCGCCTTTGGAATTTTGGATCAATCACAGAAGGAAGTGGAACTTTTAGGAGAAGGATTATATCCCAAGACCCACTTAGAGAAAGTCTTGATTCTCAATTGAGTAGTCAACCTCCTACTCCTGACTTCTCACCTTCACCAAAGTGGATCACATACCACATTGATTGGGAAAAATATCTAGAAGATACTGCAGATATGGCACGAGAAGATGAAAGAGAACCTGATAGGACCTTTACTTATCCAATTTAGTTGGAGGATGATGATACACCTATGAAGAATATTTCACCTACACACTTGCCCACATTTAGAGGGATGTCATCTGAGGACCCGACCAATTTTTGTTTGAATTTAAAGTATTGTGTCAGACCTATGACTACAAAATAGAAAATCAAAAACTCAAGTTGTTCCCATCTACTCTGAAAGATGCATAATGAGGTGGTTTATGGGATTAACATCCAATTCCATTACCACTTGGGGAAAATGGAAACTACCTTCCTAGAAAATATCAGGACTACTGTAGGGGAGAAACAAGAAGGAATAATTTTTAGGATCAAACAGGAAGAGGATGAAAATATGGAAGATTATTTAGATAGATTCCTCTTTATAAGTAAAAGGTGTGGATTTGTACTTCAAGAAGAGCTAAGCAAAACCATTTTTCTTAAATTTTTAGATGATGAATCTAGGGAAGCCCTTAATTTAATGGGAGGTGGAAACATCAATCAATTGAGAATGAATGATATTAAATACCTTTGTAGAAGTTATTCAAGAACAAGGGGTGGACCTAGGAAAGGAAAAACTGTGAAAGGTGCAAATCCAGACATGAACAAACTTATGGATGAACTAGAAAACTTTAAAATAGATATCCTAGTTCAATTAACTTCCACCATGGATGGATTGCAAGCCAAAGAAAATGCTAATATTGAACCATTAGCTATGTATTGTCCTAGATGTAGAAAGAAGCATGCAATAAGATATTGTCCTCTGGATAAAATAGAAATATGTCTTATTTGTGAATCTAGGGAACATGAAGTTAATGCTTGTTCTCTTCTTCCATTCATAAAAATCAGCTTAAACAAACCAACACTTCATCCACTACGTAAAGAAGTAAACTTTGTCCAGAGACAACCTAGTCAGGGGAAGTTCATACCAAGATCTATTCCTAATCCCTAGATGATGTCATGGGTGGCTCAGACAGTACCACAAAATTGGGGACAACCACCTTGGACCCCTCAACCAACATGGAATCCCTAGGATTGGGAAGACAATCTTGGTATGCTCAAGGACACCAACAACCATGGTCTGGTCAAGGTAACCCTTATACTTGGTCACAACCTAGGTGGAACCCTAATAACTATGCTCAAGGGAAAACATATCCCAACCAGCATCAACAAGCCATAATGGGTTCTCCAACACAAGGTTCACAAACTGAAAATGTGGTTCAAACACAAATACCAGCACAACCAATGGCTAATCCCAAAAACAAACAAACAACCCCTATGTCTATGGAACAAAGAAAGAAAAACCAATTGATCTTAATGCCATGGACTGTAAGGATATTCAAACCAGATCTGGAAAAATAATTAATAGTCCACCTATTATAATTACCGAGATGACAAAAGAAATTGAAACCCCTAGTTTAAGTTATTCCTAAGGTTGATGAAAAAGAAAAAGAGAAGCAACCAGATAACAATTCTACAGAAACTCCATTTCTAGAAAGACTTAAGGAAGTTATTGAGACCAAGGAATCTGAACTAGTGTAGGAATTAAGGAAATTAAATATTGAAATACCATTATTGCAAAGAAATCAAGGACATTCTGAATTAAACAAATTAATCAAAATTTTATGCTTGAAAAGACCTGGAAGGAAGAAGCAATACCCTAGGACTATTAAGGTAGATGGGAAACTTGTTGATTTATTAGCAGGAAAACTCTTACTTCCCAAATATGGGGATCCTGGAAGCCCTGTTATTTCTATCTCTATAGGAAATAAACATATACATAATGTTTTGGTTGATTTGGGAGCAGATATAAATGTGATGATAGTAGACACTTTGAAAACATTACCATTGACATGTATACAACCTACTAGCACCATATTGCAGATGGTAGATCAATTCCAGTAGCAAAACCAGAAGGGATCATTGAAGATGTGGTAGTCATGGTGGAGTCATGGGAGTATCCAATGGACTTCCTTATATTATGACCAAAAGGTAAAACACTTGGTTATCCCATTATTTTGGGAAAACCATGGTTAGCTATAGTTGTTACCTTAATTGATTGCAGATCAAGTGATATGACTATCTCAAATGGTAAGAATTCTAAGAAAATTTCCTATATCCTTTTGCATGACCTTTTATTGATAATCAAGAACAATTATGGGTTGATGATCCTGATACTAATAAACAAAAATTTTCTTCTTTGGCTATGATAACATTGCAAGATCATGTATGGAGAGGTAGAGAATATGATTAATCATCCATTGAATGATCACCAATTATCTTTGGAATAATCGAGGATAGTTCTAGAACCTTCGGACTTAGTTCCAGAACCTTTGGACTTAGTTTTAGAACCTTTAGAATTAGTTCTAGAACTTATCTTATCTCGAACCACAACAATTCCATGCAGATGTAAATAATTTCACTCTAGAGGAATGTGATTTCTCTTCAAGAGGGGCATAAATAGCTATGGAATCAGTAGCTTTAGTCTCAAAGATATCAGGGAATAGTAAGGAATGTTTGGAAAACATCAGTGATGAGGAGTTTGACCAATGACAAGATAAGTATCATAACTCTGCCTATTGTCCTTTATCCAGTATTATTCTCAAGGGAACTTTAGAGACATTATTGCATATCATATGTTGTTACCACATTCATGTCCACTAAACACCCTAATGGAACCTTTTCAACAAATCAGTTCATCACACACTGGAACCAAACAAATTGAGATTCAACTAGGTAAAATTTTGAACATTAACAAGCTGGTTGGAAAATGATCAAGAAGCTAAATTGTTTGATGTCTTGAAAGGTCATACTAGAGATTTTTACTTGGGATTATAAAGACATGAAAGGAATCCATCCAAGTATTTGTACCCATCACATTTATACTGAAAATGTTAAACCAGTTAGGAAACCTCAGAGAAGGATCAACCCAACCTTGAGGGACATAGTCAAGTAGGAAATTGAAAAGCTATTACAAGTAGGCTTTATCTACCCCATCTCAGATAGTCAATGGGTGTCTCCTCTTGTGATTGTGCCTAAAAAGAATGGAAAATGGAGAATTTTTTTATTATAGGGAATTGAACAAAGCTACACTTAGAGATTATTTTCCCTTACCATTCATAGATCAAGTTTTAGACAACCTTTTAGGTAAACAATACTTTTCCTTCCTGGATGGCTTTAGTGGATATAATCAAATTAGGGTGGTTTTGAGGATCAGACAAAACTACCTTTACTTGTCCATGGGGTACCTTTTCCTATAGGGTATTTCCATTTGGACTATGTAATGCTCCAACAACCTTCCAAAGGGTTGTACTAGTAATTTTTAGATCTAACCAATGATTGTGTGGAGGTATACATGGATGATTTTACTATGCATGGAGAAACATTTGATGATGCCTTGAAAAATTTGGACAGAATATTAACAAGATGTGAGCAACACCATTTGTCTCTTAGTCATGAGAAATGTTTGATGATGGTTGATGAGGGAATTGTACTGGGACACCACATTTCAAAAAGAGGAATTCAAGTTGACCAAGACAAAATCAAGATTATTTCAGACTTACCTGTTCCTCAAACCCCCATGGATATCAAGTCATTCTTAGGACATGTTGGGTACTATAGTGTTTTATCAAATATTTTAGTAAAATTTTTGCCCCCATGTTTGGTTTTCTTACCAAGGATTGTGAATTTTTTTGGGATGAAAAATGTCAACATGCTTTTGAAATGATTAAAGAAAAATTAATCACTGCCCCAATATTAAGAGGACCTAATTGGGAGAAACCTTTTCACATCCAAACAGATGCCTCAAATAACTCAATTGGTGTAGTTTTGGGATAGAAAGATGAAGAAGGGAAAATGTATGCTATTTACTACCTTAGTAAAAATCTTACTCCCACTGAAAGAAATTACACCACCACTAAAAAATAATTTCTTGTTGTGATCTATTCAATTAATAAGTTTAGACATTATATTACATATGGTACAAAATATTTGTACATAGATCACTCAACAATTAGATACTTAATGAACAAACTAGTGGTTGGAGGTAGGATAATTAGATGGTTATTACTTTTACAAGAATTTGATATTACCATTGTGGATAATCCAAGAAAATCTAATGTGGTAGCTGATTTTTTGTCAAGATTAACCACTACAAGGGAGCAAGATCCAGTTAAGGAAACTTTCCAGATGAACAATTATTTTCTATTTTTAGTTGATACACCATGGTTTGTTGATATGGAAAATTATCTTGCAAAAGGAAGTTTTCCTCCTTTTACTAAGAAACAAATGAAAAGATTAATCAAAACCAATGCACAATTTAAATGGTTAAATGGAATGTTATTTAAATGTGGTCCTGATTTGGTTTTACGTAGGTGTGTGAGAGAAGATGAAATCTTTGACATACTTAGGGCATGTCATGATGAACCAAGTGGAGGAAACTTTTAGTGAAAAATAACAACCCACAAAATACTTGGCACTAGCTATTATTGGTCATCTCTGTATAAAGATGTGAAGAAATACATCAAGCAGTGTGATCCCTATCAAAGGATGGGACAACCAACTTTCACTAGTGAAATGCCTCTACAACCTCAAGTAGTGATTGAACCATTTGAAAGGTGGGGCTGGATTTTTTGGCCCTTTTAGTCCTCCTTCACAAGGAAAAGAGCACATTCTTGTATGTATTGATTATGTAACAAAGTGGGAAGAGGTGTAGGCTTTAACAAATGCTAATGAAGATGCAGTTGTTGATTTCCTTTGGCACAAAATTATGATGAAGTTTGGTGCACCAAGAAGTATAGTTTCAGACCAAGGCCCACAGTTCATGTCCAATATGATCCAGGCCTTCACAATGTACTATCAGATCAATCATAGGAAGTCATCTCCCTATCACCCACAATCAAATGGACAAGAAGAAGTGACAAACAGGAATTGGAAAACATTCTCACCAAAACAATTGAAGCAAGTAGAAGAGATTGGGTGAAAAGGCTACCTGAGGTTTCTGGGCTTATAACACAACTTGGAAGACTACAACAGGGTTCTCACCATATGAGTTAGTCTATGGGAAGAAGCCCTTGTTACCCATTGAATTTGAACTACAAACATTGAGGACAACAACTAAATTGGGTATTGAATTGGATACAACACAAAAGGAAATAATTCTACAACTCAATGAATTGGATGAGCTGAGATTGGAAGCACTTCAACAGACAGAGATAATCCAAGACCAAAGGAAGTAGTGGCATGATACACATATCAAGGAAAGGAAATTCAAGATAGGAGATTGGGCATTACTGTTTGATTCCAAGTACCAACAATTCAAAGGCAAGTTGAGAAACTAGTGGTTAGGACCTTATCAGATTGAGAAGATATATGACAATGGCTCTATTCAACTACTTCCCATTGATGGCAAAGCAGAAGGACACTTTTGGTCAATGGACACAAGCTAAAACTCTATAGGAAGCCTCCTACCAAGGATGAATTCTTGAAGCAAATTGAAAGCAAGACAAGGAATTTGATCATATGGAAGAACCTAGTTCTTCCAAAATGATCAAGTAATCAGATGCAAGGATCTAAAATAAAGGGAAGGGAATGAAAACCAGCAAATGACATTCTCTTTCCCCAAAAAAAAAAAAAAAAAAAAAAAAAAAAAATAAAAAAGGGAAGGGAATGAAAACTAGTAAATGGCATTCTCTTCCCCAAAAAAATTCTCTCAAAAGGCCAATTGAAAACCAGAAATGGATGGTTGGTCTCCTCAATAAGTGGCTAATTCAAATAAAAGGAACTTCTTTGGAATTCCAATTATCTTTTCTAACCATTTTTATTTTTCACTTTTTTTTAGGAATGATGAGTCATCAAGGTGGATGGATTACATCAGCAAGGATGGTAATTATGTCTTGATCTTATTAAAGGTTAAATTAAAAGTTTGCATGTGTGATTAGACTTGATTTAAGTAGGTGGTATAATGAGTCATTTATTACACATTATGATTAAAAGGAAATAATCATGAAGGTGATGTCGACTAAATAAGTAAAAGTGGTGGCATATTAATAATGAACTATCATTTAGGTGGAATAAATGAAAATTGAGAGTAGTTGCAGAGAAATTCAAGGAAGAAACAAGTAGAATCATATTTGAAATTCCGTAGCTAAATCTAGTAGTTCCACAACCAAATCTAGTA
Source organism: Taxus wallichiana var. yunnanensis (assembly GCA_018340775.1). Taxonomy (NCBI): domain Eukaryota; kingdom Viridiplantae; phylum Streptophyta; class Pinopsida; order Cupressales; family Taxaceae; genus Taxus; species Taxus wallichiana. The sequence goes on from CM031235.1 coordinate 374,160,683, forward strand.
GTTCCGCAGCCAAATCCAGTAGTTCCACAAGCTATCTCTGGTAGAGTAAGGATTTGAAAGAAGAAAGAATTTGAATCATCCTCTTTGCCATGGGTATCAAAAATAAGTCAGAGCCAGAAGATGATACGCAACTTCTTGCAGATGGAGAAGTAGCAACCATTTTTGAACAAGCAGGTTGGTTGGAGTTTCTGAAGAAATTCTCAAAATACAATGATGAACTGGTAAGAGAATTTGTTGTAAATTTAGAGCAAGTCCAGAACTAAGGTTAAAAGCATTGTAATTCCCTTTACTATTAATACAATGAGCAATGTATCTGGGGTACCAATTTTACATGTTCCAAACTCTGTAAAGGGAACCCTAAAAGAACTGGTGGAAACCTTAAGGAAAGAGGGTGAATCTGAACCCCAAGTACATTTATAATACTAAGAAGATCATCAAGGGGTTAGAAGAGCTAGCCTACCCAAACCCTTCGACAGAGTAGCATTCTGGGTAGTTAAGTACCTAACATGCGATGGCCAATATGGGACTGTTGGAAGGGAGGTCCTTAAAATGTTGATATATCTTAGGTATGGGGGGCAAAAAAAACAGAGTATATAGTAAACCTTCTTGGTTTCCTCTTTGATTCCATCTAAACAATGGCTCAGAGATATTCTTGGGGTGTAGGGACAATTAGGCACCATGGATTAATCCATCTAGTCTGTCAACATCATTTTCTCTCTAAGAAAAATGGAGAAGAAGCATGGGAAAAATTCCTCAATAAGTTCAGAAAACCCGATATTATTAAGGGGAATACCAACCCTTTCTCTCCTAAAAGTAACTTAGAAATTAATCCCCCTGATGAGAAAAAGAAGGAAATAAGTGGGGTTAAAGTACCAAAGAGGAGGAGGTCTGAAAGGATGATCAAAGCTACAAAATATATTATTTCTTTAAAAGAAACTCCTTCCCTATAACAATACCAAAAGAACTAATACATGTCTCTGACAGTGATAGTTCACCCAAGTTGGACCGTGAAGTAAAAATCAAAAGAAGTTCAAGGAGAAAGTCCACTTCAGAAAATGTTGAAGCTCCTAAAAGGAAAAGAATTCATAAGAAGTCTAGGGAAACTCCAGTGGATATTGAAGTACATGAGGGTTTAGAGAAAGAAGTTGTTGATATTCTGGGCAAGCATGGCAATGTCTCCTCCTCTACCAAGTCAAACTAAGGAGTTGGAGAAAGAAGATGAAAGATTGGAAGAGCAGGATTTTCAGAGATGGGTGACTCAACAATACTGTCACATGAGGAAGAAGAATTGGCATCTTGGAAACTAAAAGGAAATCCCTTTGGTGGAAGAACAATGCTTGTTCCCTAAGGAACTCCTAGAAAAAGAAGAAAAACAACAATTTAGGCAGGCCATGTTCTTGTCTAGAGTAGAACTTATCATTAGGGAGAAAGATGAGGAATTAAACTTCCTCAAACACAAATTGGAGCATAGAGAAATGCTCATTGAACAACTAAAAACTCAGCTCACAAATAAGAATGAAGAATTGACATTAGTAAAAGCAAGAAAATGGTGGAAAAAGAAAAAGAATTGCAATTGGCTAGTGAACAGAGTGTTATGACAAAAATATCTTCAATGGATCAAATTGTACAAACAGAGCTAACTTACTGGCCACTCAAGCAATTATGGGATGATACTGCAGAAAAGCTTAATGAGTTCAAAATATCAAATCAGAACTAAGAAGCAAGATGGAAGAGGAGAAGAAGGAAAGGAAAGAGTGGGAAGAAAAATTCTATAAAATGGAGGAAGAAAAATTTAAATGTCTGGAAAAGATACAGATGGTCTGTATAATGAGTGAAAGATTACTCACATGTAGAAGACCTTCTCCTGCATACAATGTCTTTCTAGAAGAGAAATTTATCCATTGGAAACTATCAAGGATTTCATGTGGCCTTCCACATGAAGTGAAGGATGAAGCAAAATTCATGACAGCATATTCCTCAGCCAGTGCAGAGAAGAAAAATCTTCTTTGTGAATTTTATCTCTGTAACTTTATGTTAGAAAAGAATACAAGCTTCATGATTAATCTATATGTGGGGGAAAGCCAACTTAATGCATTTGTTTTTGTACTCAGAATCAGATAGCTTGGAAAGAGAGGGATATTGAACACTTATTAAAGGCTAGTTCATCTGGCCTCTGCATGAGAGCTCATTATGGAAAACCATCTACCTTTGTTATACATTTCAGGTCCATGCCTTTGACAACCTGATTTAAGGCACATTATATTACCAACCTGCAGAAAAGTATTGATGCCTTCACCTCTTATGAAGAAAAACTTTGAGGACATTTATGATGGATGCTTGAAGAGATGGGAATTCCTCATTGTAGCATTAAGAAGAAGAGAAGTGATATCTCCCACAAATTTAATATGGAGTCTGGAAAGGGCCAGAGCTTTGTGTACACTCATTCCTCAAATTTGTGAAAAATGCAGGGGTATGTGGATGGGTATGAGAACAAGGCCTCCTCTCCTTCTTACACCCATGTCTCCATGGAAGAATAGAGAACCTCAGGATCCCACTCACTTTGAGGATTGGTAGAAAAAGCTAGAGGAAGGATCAGGATACAACACTTCTGAACAAAAGCACTAGGATATTTAGTTTCAACCATTTGACCTTAGAATCAAGTTGGAATGCAGAATTCACAATCCCAGTTTTGAAGAATAGAGTTTGTAAGAGGACTTACAAACAAGTAAGTGTGGGGGAGATGATAAGGCCAAAATATGCCTCATCAATGTGCAATGAATGATCTCATTTTACTCTCCTTTTAATCAAGTTTGACTGCATTTTGTGGATTTTGTTTGATCTAGTATAAGTTAGGATGTAATTGTCCATCTTTTGTTTGATTTAGTTCTAACATCTAAAAACTCCATAATTCCTAACAAAATGTGTGGAAATTTAGTTTTTGGAATAAAACAGTCATATTTGGTCAGATAAGAAAAGTGTGAAGCAACCAACACCTTTTTGAGGAAATTGGCTAGAATGTGGCTTAGCTCTAGAACTCCATCACTTAGCTCTGAAACTCTATCACTTAGCTGGAACTCTATCACTTAGTTTAAAACTCCAAGACTTAGTTCGAAAACTAACTTTAGCTCTAGAATGTTTGCAGTTAGTTCTAAAAGGTTTCCTTTGGTTCCAAAACTTCTCCAAAGTTTCAAAATCAATGGGAATATTTTTATTCTATCAAAATCTGGTTATAGAGCAATTAATGGGCCCTCCAATCAGAACAGATCAACAAATTTCTTGGTTCTTCACACTCCAGAAATACTTATGTAAGACCAACAATTATATGTCCAACTAGTTTTCTAAATTTCATATCTACTTTGAGCACTATTTTGTTTCACTAGAACCTATAGGTGGATAGACAGCTATTGAACACTCATGATTGTAAATGCATCCTCGGATGATGAAATATATATAAAGACTGAAGATAGATAGAGAGATATATAGATATAAACATATACATAGTTAAGTTTTGTAATAATAAAACGATTCAATAATAAGATAGCCATTTAATTTTGAGAGTATCATACTAAATTAATTTCTTATTCAAGGTGGAGCAAGGGCCCACTCCTCCAAGAAGAAGGATCTTTTTTTATTGGTATTTATATTTTCAAAAATTTGTATAAATCTATTATCTAGCAGTTCTATAAGTACTTTTGGTTCTTAAATTAAAAATGTTTACGTAATTGTCCCCGCAGTGTTTTAGATTAATGTTTTTATTTCTTTCAAAAGCATTTTAAACAACATTTTCAAATGTGTGTTTATTTCCAAGCAGTGTGTTTAATTTGCAAAAGTGTTTTTATTTCCAAAATTGTGTTTAATTTGCAAATGTGTATTTATTTCAATGGCAATGTGTTTAATTTTACAAAGATTTATTCATTTCAGCAATGTGTGTTTATTTCAACAAGTTTCTTATAGTTTAGCTTTAATAAGGCTTCAACCAAATAATCTTAAGACACTTTAAAACCCCCTAGAAAACTAAAAAAATAATAAATATCTACAATCAATTACTAGTTCACTAAGATTCTTCTTGTTGCATATAGCTTTAAATGAACACATGACCCTAGTTTGAATATGACATCAACCATGAGTTGATTAAAAGCATATCTATTGATCAGAATTGCATGGCTAAGTGCCCTAAGTTTGTATACACCTATATAAGCATGAAAGCTAGGGTTTAGAAGTAAGAATTAAGAAGAACTTGCAAAATTTGATGATTATTGTGAGAATAATTGTGTGAGAGAATTCTTGGAGAAGAAGCAAAAGCTTGAGTGAAAGAAAGTATTGTACATCTGAGAGGTGTGGAAGATTGTAGATCTTCAATTGTATATCTTGTCAAAGCTTTGGATAATAGATTGGCTTATTTCTTGGTGGATGTAGCCCACACTGGGTGAACCACGTTAAATTTGGTGTTGATTTATATCTCTTGTTTTGTATAATTCTTCTGGTAGGATATCCGCTTTCATTGCATATATGTTTAGATCTCGAGATATTATCTCGTACAACCGGTGTGCTAACTTCAACAAATTTCATTTCATTTCAAGTGGCTTTAGCGAATAGATGATAATTTATCTCTACTAAGCCACCATTATTTGAGAAGTGGTCACATGCCTTTGGAAAGACTCGCTCATCGTCCTCAAAATTTGCACCTTTATGCTCCTACCCGTTTATGATTGTCAATTTGCCATTTGAAGCTTCCAACAACTATACAACTCATTTGTCGTCAATCCACCCATTGTGATCCATATACAAGATTCATTTGACCTTTCACTCCATCTAAGATTTATTTCTCTTATGCTTATTTGTTCTCATGTTATTGTTGTTCTCTCTTAGATACGCAGCCATCTCTTCCTCGCCTATTACCAATCCCCCTGTCTCAAGGTCATTTTGCATTGTTGAAATGAATTTCTCTTCACGTAACCACTTCACATCTACCTTGGATTGTGGATTCATCATCCTTCCCTTTTTCACCTTAGAAGTGCTTGAAATTAGGTTGGTAGATCCCTCCACAACTTTATCAAGCTAGATACGAGGACACTTTATTATGCAAATTGAAAGTTTATTGTTTTAATAGCTATTAGGTTAGAAGTTATATGCTTTTTTTGTTTTCATTATAAATTGCAAATATAATTAGTATATTAGTTTGATTTATTAAATTTAGATTACTCTTAAAAGTATATTAGTTTCTTAAGTTATTGTTATAGTGGATGCAACTTAGCAAAACTTGTAATAGTTGCCACTAATCGCATAAAACCATTTGTGTGTTTAGTTGCTTGCTTACTCCTTTTCAAGCCTCATGTAAGTATTTGGATTCTTCCATCTACATTCTAGCACATTTTTAACCCCCTTTGCCAAGCCTCCCACATATTTGAAATTTTATATCTACATTCGGGCACACCCTCTACCCTTTTTGCCAAGCTTCTTGCATTTAATTGGTTCTTTCTATCTACATTTTGAAGCATGTCATGGTCCTAGAACCTATGCACCTAAGCACACAAAAGGTTATCCACAACCTATAGTAACTACTATCACTTTTTTGGATTGCATTAACTACATGAAAATATCAAGCAATTAATCTACTTATGGTACCAAAAATAGATTAATAAGTAATCTAAATGCAATAAATCAAACTAATATGCTCACAAAAATGCAATTTGTAATGAATACAACAAGGCAATACAAATTCTAACCGAGGAACATGTAAAAATGAAGTTTCACTTAGCATAGTAAAGTGTCCTCATACATAGCTCCAAATGCAAATCAAACTAATATGCTCACAAAATTTGCAATTTGTAATGAAGATAACAAAGCAATACAAATTATAATTTGACAACACGTAAAACGATGAAGCTTCACTTTGCATAAAGCAAAGTGCCTCATATCTAGCTCCAAATATAAATCAAACTAATATGCTCGCAAAATTTGCTATTTGTAATGAAGACAACAAAGCAATACTGATTCTAACGTGGTGATGACTTTCTTGCACCTTAAAAGTTATATCAAACTATTCATTAGTGAGGTCAAGATCTTTTATAATGGATTTGCAATTGAATTAAGTGTCACATTAAAACAAGAGATGTCTTGAGAATTTCATCAATGAATTTGGTCCTTGAGACCTTTGGTTGATGTTTCCAACCAAATAGCATCAACTATTATCTCCTTCATAGCTCATTGTCCTTTCATCAATGGCAATCAACAAAAATAAGAAATACTAATTAAAGGACTGTTTTCGGTTGTTCTTAATTGAATTGCATTAAAATATCATGCATCTAGACCTTCATTAAGAAGTCAAAACTTCATGAATCACATTCACATTTATACTAAAGATAAGCTCTACTAGCCCTAAATTCTCATAAACCTTATTGTTCAAAACAACTCTCAAGGACTCCGGAGATTCTAAATACCTTTTTGGATACCCTTTATGGGCCTTTAGCTTCACCCAAAGTTTTAGACTATGTCATTCATTTCAACTCCTTCAAATCACCGGAACTATTTGCATTAGGTCTAGTCCTTATAACCCTCCTTTTGTGCAAATCCTATTATTCTCGGATCACCGACACGGGACCTTGAGAAAATAATCACATATTTTGACCCCCTTTATAGAGTTCTTGCTTTATACAAAGTTTCAAGTTCAAATTCTCAAGAGAAGTTCTTCAACCTACCGTCATCATGCACTATTAGGTCTCTTCTTAAGGTCTAAGACTGAGTTTTATAGGTTTTTGGTTCTAAAACGTAGGGCTTCCTCAAACTTTATCCTCACCTTATTCTATCCTCTATCCACCTTGTGACCTAGTTTTACCAATGTTTGTAAGTCACTTTATGAAATTTACCCTTCAAACTAATTCTTAAATGTTATGAAAATAGAGCATATGACTCGTGATTCCTAACTTTTTCTCTATTCACCTTGTATTTAATCTCTTTTTTAAGCCTTCATTCACCTCTTATACAAGTCTCAGTGGTATTGACAAGTAGTCTCGTGTATTTATTCCTTTTCTTTTCTTAAACACTCAAAATTGGGTTTTATGTGCACCTGTCTAACTCGAGATTTTTGTGTTTGACCTATAATAACTTATTCATTTGCTTTGAAACTTCATAATACCCTTCTTTATGCCTCACTCCACCTTCTTACCAATTTATAGGCTTTTCACCAGCTTAAAACCGAAGTTTTGCTCATTTCTAGCTCTCAAACCCTATAACATGGTTTACCATATCGAGAGCTCTAAATTTAGGTTTAATTTTATCTTATTAAGTTTTAGAGTTTCTTCGTGGTTTCAAACACCTCTACTGAGCACCCTTTCACAACCTCACCAACGTTCTCTAAGCACATTTGACCATCAGTAGCATTGTTTATGGCCTCCAAGTATGGATTCCCTGACCATGAGTAAACCGTGTTAACTTGATGATTGCCGCTTTTTTATCCTCTTTTTATCAAACAAAGGTAAGACTACTATTGAACCCAAAACCTTTCTATCTCTTCCCGAGCAATACACATACCACTCTACATGATTCTTAACTTTGACAGGTCCTTTATGATATTGCCTCCATCTCAAATCACAAAATCACTTAAACAATCTACTTACCTCTTCAAGAACATATTACTTCCATAGTCCTTTATAAATCCATACCATTTCTCTCATGTTGTTGATGTTATATGGTTTCTCTATGCTCAATCACCCTACACACGCTTATAGTATACTCCAAAATACAAAGCTTTCTTATGAATATGAGAATATATTTCAAATGTCTTCTAGTCTCAATAAGCAAGATTAACTCTATCATATGAACTACACCACCATCCTCAAAGTCTCACTAGCTTAACATAATAAAAGAGGATAAAAAATTGGCAATCATTGTTAACATGCATTACTCATGGTTAGGGAATCCAGACTTGGAAGCCATAAACAATGCTACAATGGTCAAATGTGCTTGGAGAACATTGGTGAGGTTATGAAAGGGTCTACAAAGGTGTTTCAAAACCATATATAAAGGAACACAAAACACTCGCTTGTTCTTACACATATCATTCATATAAACAAGAAATACATGCTTCATTTAAGTTAATATCTATATTATAAAATCATCCCTTACTACATATAGATTCTTGGAGCCGTCTTGGCTCTTCAATACCTTACTACCTCCGTCCTAATCTCTCTCCTTTTCCTTGCTCCCATTTCTCATCTTCCTTGCATTTTTATAGCTTAGTTTTGACTCCACCAAGGATGATTCGATCCTAACAAACTCAAGCCAACCTCAACTTATCTCTATCAAATCTTGCCTAAAATCATGGATTTAACATGAGGACAAGTTATCTTTATCTCATCTACGCTAGCATATCTTCTTATGCCGGATTTACATTGTCACAAAGGTAAAAATACATTTACAACATAGTAGTGTCTTAGAACCATATAAGATATTTGAAATATTTTAGAGATACTCACTATTCTTATAACTCATACTAAATAATTCAAATTTTCAAACTACTCATTTTGGAGGGAAAATGAGTTTCAACTCCTATAGACTTAGAATGGACAATTTTTTTACTCTTCATTAACTCCTAAAGACCCTTAAGACCTTATTTCATCACTTGAAGACATGTTTACAAAATTTGCACATAGTGCTTATGATGAAGTTTCACTTTGCATAGCAAAGTGTCCTCAGACCTAGCTCATAATTAGATATGAAGAGATATCCCAATCGATTTCAAGCACCCCTAATTAAAAATGGGAAGGATGAAATATCCATGACCAGAGATGATGAGAAGTTGTTCCTTGAAGAGACCTTCCTTTCCAACAACACAAAATGCCCCGTTATCCAAAATTCACCCCTAAAAGTAATTTTGATAACCTACATCATTTATTCGAGTCGAGCGAGTAGAAATGGTCCAAGGCCCAAAAATTAGGTTTTGGGATTCCCTTTGGTTTCTCTTTGACTTCCCCATCCAAGGAAACAATCCAAGAAGTTATAAAAGTGCAAAAAAATCCTTAAAATGGGCTTCTTTTAGAAGGAATTGACAAAATCGGATATTTTTGTTCCACGCGATCTCATGGACGTCGGGACCCAATTTGCCCGAAATGGCCGAAAATAGTGAAAATCGGTTAAGTCGATCGAAATGTCTCTCGCGCACACATGACATAGCCGTGATTGGGACGCGGGCTCCAAATGCCGAAAAGGTCGATTGCAAAGGAGCTACGGCGAATGCGAGGTCATCACCGACGACTTGCCAACAGAGGGACAAACGAGACATCAAAGCCGAAATTGCCGCACCAAGAGGGAATCGGCAAAGAGGAGAATGGAGGCCCGACACCGGTCAAGTGCACGTGGGACACGAGTTCACCGAAAACCCGATTTTGCCGAAAATGTCGCGGAAGGAGGCTTGCGGGTGCATCGGAGTTTTTAGTCAGGACACCAAGACCCAAAATAGCCAAAATAACCGCATGCAAAGGAAAATAGTGCAAATCATACCCCAAACTTCAAACAGTCATAACTTTTGACCCCGAGCTCCGATTTTCATGAAATTTGACTTTCTGGAACAAGCACAACGTCCTCTACGCCACAGAAACTGGATTTCTTAATTTTGATGAGGGTAGGTATATGAAAATAAAGGAAACATCCTCAGCCCCAATCAATCAAACACTCAGTCCCTTTAAATGACGACAAATGTTTAACAAACCCAAAATAGTTGCTCGCACTCAAAAGGCCATAACTTTCGTGTTTCTCAACGAAAACACACAAAATTGGTACCGTTGGGATCGTGGTTCCGAAGCCCCTGATGCACGAAATCGAGAAATCCAAAATTTGATAAAGAATCGATAGATATTTTGTAGAAAACGATTTCGTGTTCATAACAATGTTTTATTTGGTAGCTGGGATGCATTAATGAAGCATGGGCTGACATATTTCATTCATATTGATTATGGACAAGATGGGGGCCTTTTACAAGTAACATACCATCATTGCAATCCATTTATGACATCTTGCAAGTGGTGGGAGTACAAATTTCGAGATTTCTATTTTTCACTCTCTATCTCTCTCTTCTCGATTTTATAAATTGGAGTGTTGGGCTCATTGAAAGAGAGATAGTTTTGAATAGCAAAACTCTGCTAAATTTATTTTGTGAAGACAATGTGTTTTATGTCCTTGTAGTGGACTCCTTGCATGGTGATTCAGACACTTATCTTGTAATAGATTGAATTGTGCATATCAATGAAGCAATAGATACAAGTTTGTGGATACTTTTTCCCCTATTGTATTTGTTTACATTCTTTTTGCCCTTTCAAACTCATTACAAATACATTGTGTCTACCTTATACTCTGCAGGGATTCATTATCATTGTGTATGTATGAAATATTGTTGTGAATACATTTGCTAACTGTGAAAAACTGTCATCACCCCTTCTAGTATGCATTTTGTTTCTATTTTTGACACATTTGAAGACTATTCTTACACTCTTTTTCGGTGTATCTTTGCTTTAATGTAAGCTTTATTTTTTCATGCACTATCTCTCTCTGTGGTCCCTTAGAAAGCTAGATTAGGATTATATAGTTTTGTTCTTAAAGTAGATTGTCGAGGTAGTTTAAGAACAAAACCAGTTTTCTCTAGAGGTCTATCTCAAATAGCAAGTCCCACAACTTGAAAATAGTACCCATGTTATTCAATCATACTGTGAGCTCAAGCACACACACGCTTGTGCAAACCATAGGGTGTTGTGATTCAAAGATAACATAACCTTGAAAAAGGAATGGTAGCAACGAGAATAAAATGGATGCATATCCATGAGAGAACTCCAATGGTGTCAAAGGGGCAGCAAAGGAACATGTAAATCAAATAGCAATATCATGAAAACAAATGAGCATAAGAGTATGTTAACAAGTGAAATAAATCTCGAATGGAGGAAGAGAGCAAATGAATTGCTTACCTAGATTAAAACAACAAGCAGATTCATGGCCAAATCAATTGTTTATAGTCATTTGACACCTTTAATGGTTTTGTCATAAAGTGGCAAGAACAATGAGGCAACAACTTTGTAGGAAAACAAGTGGCCTTAGCAAGGACAGCGCCGCCACTTTTTCAAAAAGCCTTGGTTTAGCAAAAAGACTCTCAAAAGTCACTTGGAGGGATACTTGTCCTCTTTCTATAACTTTACATTAGGAGCGGAATTGTAATCATCAAGATTTGGGAAAGGAAAATGAACATTACATAGAGGATGCTACGCGAGCTCTATATCAAAGCAAGGACAATACCACTTCATATAGGATATAATTGACAGTATCAACCTGGATAGTCCTCTACATGCTAATTGAGAAATCATTGAAAACCTATTGTGTGCATTCTATATACGTCGATAAAGAGAAGTAAGATAAAACCCAAATGTAGATACAAACATAGAAGCAGGTGGGAGGGGGCTAACATATAAAATGGCATCAAATGAAGAAAGCTTCTATTCCTAGGTAAGATTATAAGATTTACCCTTTCAAATATGAATATTTCTGTTTCCAATTTCTAGTGATGACTAATTACTCTTTTTATAACTCTGCCATTGATAATAACTCAGCCATTGATAATAACTCACATTGCAGATGGAATGTGGTATCCAATATGTTCCAGCTTCAAAAGGTTGTTAAAAGCATATGAGCAACTTAGAGTTTGTACATCATATACATTGGACCACAAATAATTGAGGCACGTGATTTAATGCATTCACTTAAATGAGGGTAATCCAACATCACATTCGGATTAAATCACCAAGTTTACAAAGCCAACATTTGCAAAGGAAGGCTTTAATTGGTCAGATGCAACACACCCAAATGAAAATTTAAGTAATAAACAGGAGATGCAACTACTAACAACACAATGTCTGAAACGGAATGACATTAAACCCAGATGCCATAAATAGGAGATGCAACTACTATCAAAACAATGTTTGAAATTGAATGGCATTTGGCCCAGATGTCATGAATAGGAGATGCAACTACCACCAAAACAATGTTCAAAACTGAATGGCAGAATAGTATTAAGCCCAGATGCGGTGAATAGCATATCCTTAGGTTTAATGAGGCTTTGCCCAACGGAAGAGGAGTCATCAGATATAGCAGCATTCAACATAATTCAATCAATTTCCCTAATATTTTGTCGATTGACACATCGAAGACCCTGTAGCATCCATACCATGGCTAACTAAACTTCGAGTCTTCTCCCTGCAGTGTCCATGTCAATCTATGCATGTAATGTCCAACTAAACATTGACCCTTCACCTTGCCATGTCTGAGACTAGCTATTATGTTTAGTAGCAGATACAACCATATTAGATAAATGACATTTTCTACCTCTTCTATGAAGAAATTTAGATAACAAGGCCTCCATTTCATCTCAGTGGTTTTCAAGTTGTAGAAATTATTTTTGCAACACTAGAATAGTTTCAATACATGATTCAGTTGTTTACTAATTACATCACTAATTGTTCAGTTTCTTATAGGAACTATACAGAAAATGTTGGCATCTTGTAAGCTTGATGATCTTGTCTAAGCACTTTGACCATGGAAAGTTAAATTTCACAGTTTGCAGTGGCAACAAAACGTTTACTTGTAAAAGATAGCCTCAAAAGCTAGAATTTTAGACTTCCCAAGGTATCTACTGAAAAATCCGAATTTATTAAAAATACAATTGCCTTGCTTTTCTGCTGCAACTGTACCGTATGTTACGATGGCAGAGCTGGTTTGGATTTATTGTCACCAACCTGCTATAAAGTGCAGACTAGAATCCATGAAAGATATGATGGGAACCTTGAATCCAAAATAAGAGCACATATCGAGTAAAATAAAGCCTGTCCAGATATGATTGCAAGTTGATAGCCAAAAATAAATCAAATTTTCTTATCAAACTTCACCCCATCAGAGACTGCCTTTGACTCGATGGTATAGGTACCCTTGATGTTCCAGACTTCTGAAGTAGAAGTACGGTTCACTGATGATCTATCTTGCAAAAGAATGGTTCCATATCCAAAGTTCATTGATAGCTAAATAGCCAATATCAGATAAAAAGTTATTTTTACCGATCCTGTTTGTAATTGGATGGAAGCTTGTGGTCCCTAGTGCTTCTGTTTCAAGACGTGTCTAAGTTGACATTTTTGACTTTCCATATTTGTTTCTAAAAGCCTTGCTTTCAGACTGTTCTTTTGGATGCCCCTAGGCCACTCTACACATCCTTTTATGCCTCTAGCAATATGGGGATTGCCTGCATCTGGTGAACTCCATGCTCCAACATTGGATGGACTGATCAACCCATTCACAGACTGTTGGCCAGGGAGGTCATTGTTACTAAGCTCTTGGTGTTTGCAGGAAAATTATTTTCCATTGAAATTCTTTTATAAAACTCTCCCTTCCCAGCATTTGATCCCCAAAATTGCCCTGCAGATGAATCTTTGGTCCTCAATTGGCCTGCTGTAGGAGAGTAGGCTTCAATTTCTGTGATGACAATGGCAGAGTCTTTGTTCTCTTCCCAATCTGTTTCACTCTCCAAAAAGCTACCATCAACTTCACCTCCATTTAAAGAGCTTTTGCTCTCTTGAAAAGAATTGCTAGATCCTTCCTCGTCTCCACTACTTGCATAGTCCCATTCGGTCTCTTCTTCTTCACCATCTCCTCTTCTTTTTACTTCATCATCCTGTAGATGTGTTTGTCTCTCTCCATCTCTGCTTTTCTTATCTTGGTGGCTTCTAATTAAATTTCTATTAAAAACATGCGTCTCAGGAGTCACTGTAAGAATCTTAGAAGTGTGACTCTTGGGGCTGTAACAACCATCCTCTGGATCCCATCCAGTCCTAGCATCAGATGTCTCATCGTTCACTGTGAATGGTTGTAAATCTCCAAAGGCAGAGAAAACATTATCTGGAGTTGGAGGCTGATATGAGAACTCCTTCATGTCTTGAATCTGTATTGAGCAGGCAGCCTCCCTGAGCACTTCGGCATCTCGCACATCTGCAGCAGCACCATATGCACTACCATGGCCTGGAGATGCCATTCTCGAATTTATAAATGCTTCCAAATCTCCTCGCAGTTTATCTAAAGCTGAACTCTTCTCTTGTAATGCAAGCTTTGCATCTACAAGTTTCATCTGAACTCTTTCTTCACGCCACACCTCAGCCATCTGCAGCATTCTGCGCTCTTCTTCAACTTCTTCCCTTACTTTTATAGACTCGCGTTTTAGCTGCTCAACTTCAGCTTTGTCTTCCCCAATCTCTCTTGCCAATTCATCACAAACCTCTTCCATGAGCTGCCTTGCCTTTCTTTCCTTCTCAATGTCTTCCAAAGATCTCGTAATTGTCATTTTAGCCTCTGCAAGCTCCTTTGTCAGTTTTCCACTTACGGCTTCCATCTTTCGCTTTGCTTTCCTTTCATTGTTCAATTCCTCTTTCATTTTTTGAAATGTTATCCTGATCCTTTCCTGTTCCTTATTCTGCCATATGGCTCTCTCCTCTGAAATTCTTTTCAGAAAACGGTCAACTTCTTTTCGGGAGGATTTCTGGGAATGCTCTAGCTCTTGCACTCGCAGACGAGTTTGTGCCAGTTCATTTTGCAGAGCCAAGACAAGAGATACACTTGTAGTCTGTTGCTCTTCCAGGGTCTTGATTTGGTGGTATGCTCTGACAACATCTTCTGATGTTTTTCTAACCCCAAAGTCCCATTTTGTGGCTTTCTCCAGTACAGGATTTGAGATTAGAGAAGCTTGCTTAACTGGATCAATCTAGAGAAAGTTGCAGCTGGGTCACAAACTATGAAAACATTGAAGGAACTGGATGCAGCTTTGATACTTGATTATGCAAATTTTCGTATGCATTGATGAATTCTCAATACTAGGAGAAGAAGAAGGGTGGGTAGAGGAAACAGAGATCAGCAAATAAGAAAAATTGAAATACCTGCTGACAGTTCTTGTTGCTTAAAACAGAAGTTGAGACGGGAATCCATCCATTCTTTTGTCTTCTTAAAGCTCCATGATTGGTCGACCTCATCAGGGCAAGTTTATACAAATATGAACTCTCTGCATAAGCGTCAAGGGGCTACATGGGCAATAATAAAAGCAGAATCAGAGACAACATTATCAGACTCTTCAAATATTTCTCTTGAGCATGCATAATTCCCATCATACATGCATAATTTTTTATAAAAACTGCACAATAAAGCCTCAAAAGATGCATTTCTGGTGTTTTAGCAGCTACTGCAATCAATTATACTCAAGGGCTATATATGAGAAATAACAGCATTTCCAAAAATAACCAATTCAAGTGATGACAATAGAGATGTGAAATAAAAATTTCTTTAGACTTCAAAATTGGCAAAAACAAAAGTAGAACCTGCATTTCCCTTATCAAACAGAAACGTTCTAAAACAAACAAGACATTTTGCAACCTTACGTAGCCAAATTTTGATTTCATTTCAAAAATGAACAAATAACTAATAAATTCTTAAGCAAGCAGAGCATTTTACGTTTTTATTTTTTAAACACTTTCTCATGACAAACCAAGAAGATGGCCAATGAAGAATCTAAAACAACAAAGTTCACGCCGATGCAACCTAACTTTGAAGAATAAATGCTAAATTCTTAGCCAATGCAACGAGATAATACAGAGAGAAAAATCTAGTCACATGAGCGTAAGAGTCACATGAGCGTAAGAAACTAAAAGGACATTTGAAAAATGGAAACCCTAAGATGTTCTTGTACTAAAAATGTAAAACATGATGACAAAATATTCAGGAATGTGAGAATATACTAATTAAAATATAAATAAAATACACTAGACTTGTATCAACAAGAAGAAGGGATAGTTTCCACTTACATTACAATAAGACATGCGCAAGTACAATTCTGGAGGTATAATTAGCTGTCAATATTAATTTCAGTTATGTTTTTATCTTATCAGACTAGGTATAGAATGAGCTTAGCTGTCATAAGTTAGTACTTCCGTTATCCTTGGAATGCTGTTATCAGGGCATGTATTGAGTTTGGTGTCGATAGTAGCGCACAAAACTCTGTTGTTTATCTTAATACAAAAGGAATATTTAGTATAGTTGTAACGGTGAGCCCTAATTTCGTGAACTGCCGGTGTTCAACACTTCGGTCTTGAATTCCCTCTTGGTTTAGGTGGAGGAGGTTTTGGTTGTATTTTTTTAATCTATAGCCAGGATGAAGATATCCCCCTTTTTTAATTTATCTCTAAAACAACATGAACATGTACAAATGCCCAGTAATACAAAATTTGCATCTTTATTCTGCCGTCAGAATATATTTGCTGGGACTGAGCTGAAGAATTGTCAATTTTTAACACAAATATAAATGAGCAGAAACCTGGTAAATCAGCGGACCAATGGCAGAACAGCTCTAAGCTAAAAATATATGATCTTTACACGAAAGGCCAAATTTTGATTACAGAAAAATTGTCACTTTCGATAAAAACCAGACGTTCATAACAAGGAAAAGTAAAAAAACTGACATCTTTTACCAAAAATATATTTTAGTCACCAAATAGAGATAAAAACCATAGCAGTTTCAAAATAAAAGCTACGTATCGTGTCAAAATACTACGTCGCTTTGAAAGGAAAGATGTCAATTGTGAAAAATATTCCAACCTACAGGTGTCGAAAGGATTCTGTAGAAACTTTCCAAGCAGTTAAAAACAGGGTAATGTGGACAGCAAAAGTTTAAACCCTTCCAACAGACCTTCCAAGTTTACATTTTTAATATAAAATCTTCGAAAATAAGAAGACAACGGTCGAGGCTGTGTTCCAGTTCCAGGTGAATTTAGCTTCCAATTGAAAAAAGATTAAAGTCTTTCAATTAACGGAAAAAACAACGATCGGCATTCTTGTAATCTTCAATCTTGAGTAAGCAAATACAAAGTCCAGACTAAGCAACGTCTTTCCAAATGCTTCGAAGAATACCAAAAAGAACATTTAGCAGATTAAGGCAGAAGCTTTCATAAAAGCTTTTGCACAATTAGATAAAAATCAATCTCTTTACAAATCTTCATATAACAGAGCCATAAAATCATTCTTATGTGGAATTTTCTGAGGAAAATAGGCTTGCAGGGCAAAAAATTCTGTAAATGCTAGAATTTTGTAAAAAAACGCCCTTCCGGCCAAAAAAGTTTCAAAATCTTATAACATTCAAAAGAAGCAGTGGTTTTCTACCAGTCTTTTTGCTTGGTTTGAAAATGATCGATGCAAACTTAACCTCTGAATGAGAAAATTGGAAAATATATCCACTCTCAGATTTTCCCCAACCTTACAAATAATGGGAACCGGGTATTTTTCAAATATGCTTTAGTAACCAAAATACAGCGAAATTTACACGCTAAGTTTAGTGAAATCCTTGGAGAAAATGTAACATTTAACAATATTCGGCACCAAATCCCTCAAAAAAAAAAAACCCTGCAGTTGGAGAGCTAGTGAATATTAAGATGTACGGCGAGGTGTCAAGAAAACCCCTCCCCAAAATTGGCATTGCTTTTCAAAGGTAAATCTAGGAGAGTCAAGAAAGATGTTGAGTCTGACGTGTCTTGAAGCGAAGACACTTAAATTAGCAGCATTGCCTTTCTTAGAAGAAAGACTTCCGACATTTATGCGATTCTGTTGCTTGAGATGCATTTTTTCAAATAAAAAAATAAAGATCTTTACAAGGAGCAATTGTCTCGTACTGAAATGTTATGCGCTACGTGTAATGCCTTGTTAAGGAAATGAACACGGCAGAGATTGAACTTTCAACGAGGTAAACACAAAAAATCTGTACAGGCTCAAACTTTCAGAATAATCGGAACCAGCACAAGGATATAGCTTAGGTCTACTGAAATCCTAGGAGAAGGCTAAAATCAACGAGTTTCCACAAAACTAAAAACTCTTAACGCACAAATTTAATACAGGAAAGAAGCATTCATCCCAGACTTGGTCTATGTAGGCAAAACATTTACTAAATCTGAGTCATAATAACACAAACTCATTAAAACCAAAGCAAATATAATGAGGACCTGTAACTCCCGCAGGTCAGTGCAGCCCGGTTTGTGCAGGCGATGAATGGCCGATGAGATCGAAGCGCTGCCACTGCTTCTCGAATCTTCCTGCTGCTGCAGCGCCCATACACCGGCCGCCAGTTTTCGCGCAGAAACTACAGCACAAGCATCGTCATTATTGTTACAGTTTTTGCCATTACCGCCGCCATTATTAGTACTATTGTGAGCGCTCATTTTTCTAGTACTATTTCTCCTGGCGCCGCGGTCATAGGATCGATTCTCGTAAAGCTTCCAGCACGGCGCAGGCGTTCCAGGCCCGCTTCTTCTACACAACCGAGGGCTGCGAAGGGGATCTCTTGGCGCCTTTTTTCTCTCCTCTCTTTCTCCTTGCAAATCCAGCGAAGCCACAAGCCTATTCGATACTGCCGTACACTCCGATGCCGCCGTTGCCTTCCGGTACTTCGCCATAGCCGAGTCTAAACCCTCACATTATCATTTTCCGATTTGTAGCCGCAGACAAAACTATCGATACCGCAACTAAAAACTAGCTCGCTTCACCTCGGGCTTAAACCCAGTAGAAGATCGGGAGAAGCTGTGTAAGATAAAATGCAATTCATTATGAACAGCTCAACTCATAGAATGCATTTCATCATGGATTGCTCGGATGATTGAAGCACACAATGACACACTGTCACGGATTTTCTGTGCATAAATGATAAAAAAAAAAAAGAGAGAGGTCTGCTTCTGTAGATGACTTATTTGCTGCAGATTTAATCTTATACTGTCTGAAAAATATAAAGTTACTTGACCAGTGGCTTCATTGCCTTCCTTAAGATAGGCAGGTACATACTTTGGGATTTCTTCTCCTGGTAGTAGAGTCCCTGGCAGAGCCAAAATTATGGTATTAATTAGTCGACTGATATAGAATCATTATTAAATTATTTGCAGGGGGAAGGGCAATTGGCATCCGAGGGAGAGATAGGTAGGACACGTGGCGAGCATCCGAGGAGCGAAGAGGTTCGTATGCGACAGGGGACTTTGCGTCTTCTCCGACGTTTAAGCCGTGCAATGATGATTTAATTTACAATATAAAAAGGAGAAAGGCACGGGGTGTACTTTGGGAAAAGGGTTTGCATTATGTATAAATCTTTTTGTGCGCCGGCGGCGTTGTAAATAATAATTGTGGTTGCCGTATAATAATGGGATTCGAGACACTCCATGTTCGCTTCAAATGGGCCTCGCTGTCCTATGTTGTTGGAGGTGTTTTTTAAATACACTTGTCACCCCGGGATTTTATCTAACACCCTCTTTTCCCTGCTAAAACGGGTATCTTTCTAGAGTATAGGAAAAGGGAGGATTTGCTTAATTGGCATTACGTTATTGTCCCTCACCTAATGTTTTTGCATGCAAAAACATTAGGCATATGTCCCCTTGGAAAACTCCTTTCTCACTTCGGACAATGTCACATCTCATTCTTAAATAATTCATTTCGCTACGCGTCTTCGGTTGATGTTTCTATTTGCCTTGAGAATGAGGATTGGACGAGCATTTTTAATAAAATCGGCATTGGGCACTAAGATAACAAGGGCCCAATCCCCAAAAAAAGCCCTCACAAACCCCTCATCATACCAATACATTAGTTGACAATAGAGATCAAAATCATCCACAACCATACGATAAGGATGAAGAAGATATGTCGAGAGACTACTCAATCAATATGTAATAGAATTACAATAAACATATAATAAATGAGCAATGAAACAATCACCGACAGGGAAAAACAAATCAAGAAAGCCCATGTAAGAGAGAATGAGCCATCCAAGTACAACATACAGAAAACCAACCACGAACAACCGCTAATATCCTCCCTCTATGGGTTACAAGGTCCCCCATCATCCATTGAGTGCCATCTTTTACCATCTTCTCAACGCCCTCTCTCAATCTGTTTTGCATATGATCTTGACCCTTGCATTTAGTCATAGAGTTCAAATTTGTTCTGAGCTTCGCTCGTTTGGACCGAGAGGGGGAAGAATCCAACCAAAAACTTCAAACTTCTAAGACACCATAAGAGAAGAAACAAAAGCTTTGCAATCCACACCAACCTTTTCTAACCGAGAAGACCCGAAACACCACCAATATCAACCACCTTCTCTTTAACCATTTATTGGGCGAGGCACAAGATCCATGGAGAAAGAGGGGGAACGGGTGGGAATGGAACTACTTGCAAAAAAACTTTGCATTGTTTTCACATACAAAATCCACATATGAGGATCCATTCTTGTCCTCCATACCATCTAAGAAGAGGGTGAATGAACACAATACGAAAGCAGGAGGGAGCCCCAAAGAATTACAACATAAACACTAGAAAGGAAGGCCCTCATAGTTGAGAAATTGAGTCCATGGCCCCCATGAAGAAGCCAACTTAACCAAATGGAAAAGAGGTATGGAGAGATCAATTAAAGGACAAACTCTCGCAAATTTGCTTCCCAAAGAGGTGTCATCGATCTTACCAAAAGAACCCGCCTTATTTTCTAAAATTTTAATATGATCATCTTTAAGTAAAATAGGGAGGTCATGCAATCTAAACCAAAGAACAACAACTAAGATTTTCACCAATTTAGGATTAAAAAAGCGACCCTTTTTTTTAATTTTTGGTTGCCACTTTTCATTGGCATTCACCCATTTAGTTACAATATCACTATGTCAAATATAATTGGGTTTTTCAATAGATGTGTTGGAATCATATTCGCGCACGCGCGGTGTGTGTGTGTGTGTGTGTGTGTGTGTGTGTGTCTGTGTGTGTGTGTGTGTCTGTGTGTGTGTGTGTGTGTCTGTGTGTGTGTACGTATGCGTATGCGTGTTCTGTGTGTCTCTGTGTGTGTGTGTTCCACACTCCTTGTTCTCATTTACCCATTTAATTAGAATGTCACTCATTCAAATAGATATGTGTATTAAGAGATGTCTATAATCATATTGATATTTTGCGTGTGTATTATTTTAAATATTGAAAGACGGTTGTAGTTTATGGAAGAATCTTCCATCATTTTGGGGGAAAAATAGGCAAATATTTTGAATTGACATTTACGATCACATTTCATTATTCATTATGAGGTTTGATTATGGATAATGGGGTGTGATTGGACTTTCAAAATTGTTTATGTTAAGTGTGATGATGGAATATGGTGTAGAATTTAAAATATTAGTATTGATCTAAATTATTTTCTTATTGGTGTGTTCTTTATGTTTGTACAATTGTTGACTTGTACCTTGTGTTTATTTGACTTTCAACGTGTTCCTTATGTTTATTCGAATTTCGACTCTATCTTCTTTTATCATTTTGCTAGTCTTCTTTGTCTACCATGTTCTCACTTTGTTTTCCTTTGTTTTAGTTGTCCTATTTGTTTTCTTTCTCATCCCTAACATATTTTTTCTTCCTCCCTGTTTTTTGCCTTTTTGGGTTTTCATAACCATAGCACTACTAGTTCGAGTTAACCAAACCCCTACTACTATGATTCGGGTTGCCTTATTTGTGGACCCTTTTGACCCTAATTTTAGGTGCTTCAAGATTTTGGCTCTTATTTTTGTCCTTTCCCACCCTTTGTGTGTTGACTTGTGTATTCATAGGGTCCTAATTTGAATTAAAGAATTTTATAAATACATAGTGCATTTGTTCATTTAGGACATAAGTGAAACAAATGAAAAAGATGTAAAAGCAAGGAATTCATTTATAAGAGAAATATTCCCATGCCAAATTCATAATCAAGTATTTAGAGAAGAGAATTGAGCATTTTACTTGTTACATATATTAAAAGGATGAGACTTGGGATGTTTGCATTACACTAGACTACCAGTTGTATTATATTAACTTGGTGTGTTGTCTCTAAACATTCATAATCCTATGTAATAATGAAGAGTAAACATGGTTCCCTATTAACTCATGTTGGAGCTCAAACTTGCACCCATCCCATATCAAGTTGAACTGGGTCATTGAGGCAACATGGGACTGTCTCCAAGTTGTGGGACCTTGTGCACTTGAGACAAACCTCCGAAGAAGGCCGGTTCATCTACCTATTTCTATTGTTATTGCTACTCCTAATGCTGAAATCAAATGTTATACTAATCATGCAAGGATCAATGTTAGAAGGATGTACGAAAAGGAAAATTAATCTAAGGAGGCGATAGCATCGAAAGAAAGGGGTTGAACAAGATCAACTTTGAGCGAAAATGAAGGGAATGTGCACATGGAGGACATGCACACATACCACGATGTAAAACACACTTAAACATCCATTTTCATGGAATAAAATGGAAAATATAACCTGCAAGGGACGTGAGAATGCACAACAACCCACCAACGTGAAAATAAAGGCAAGAAGATGCAATAAAACGAGTTAAGACAGAAGAGCCACAAAACAACTTTTATTGCTTCCAAATAATGCACAGTCGATTATAATGGTAGAAGAGGCGAATATCCACATACAAAGAACCAAATCCAAAGGTATGCAACTCAAAATGCAAGGCAATACCTAGATAATACCCTTGTGAACTAAAAGAATCCAAACCTTACAAAGAGCAAAGCTCTATAATATATAGAAGAAGGAGAGAAGAGGAAGAGACGAGGAAGAGAAGAAGAGGGAAAATAGGATTTGAATCTTCAACCCCAAAAATCAGCAATGAATGTTTGTAAAGTCGTCGATCCGCCTCCCCATGTCTGTTTAACTTGTAGAGGAAGGAAGGAGGCAATATTTGAATAAAATCTAGTGGTTGAGTTGATCAGATTCTGCATTAATGGTCAAGACGCATTTTCCCTACTTCTCATCTAGCAAATCCTACCAAAATTTGAATTTGAATGATCTCGGGGTGTAGCCCACATGGCGACTTTCTAATAAGACTAATCACACATTAATCCAAGCTTTGCAGCAAAATTTATGACGTTCTAAAATCTACATGGTGATCTGAACACGCAATGTCACTTGGCATGCGCTGATTGGATGAAGGATCGGCCAACTGTTTATCTATTTTGACATTTTTGCCACATGTCGCGTATTGGTTGGTTGCAAAGATTTGTTTCCCTATTGGTGTGCTTTGATAGGTTGTGTGTAATACACTTAAGTCGATGATTGCCACGTGACACAATAACAAGCGCAAAAGAATGCACAAGGCATGCACAAGCAAGAGGCATGAAAGAGGAAAGCAAAGGATGAGCACGAGCATTTGATTGAGGAATGCGAGGCAACAAGAGAGGAAGGGGCACAAAGAAAATGTGCAGGAATTAGCCAATTTTTAGAAGGCAAGTCAAAGGGGTGCAGAAGGGTGCACAAAATTTTGGGAAGAAGGCGAATGCGCAAGGAGGGCACAAAGAAAATGGAAAAAGGTAGAGGAATGGAGAAGGAAATGGGAAGGCGTGCAAGCGAGAGAAGAGCGTGTAAAGGCATGAGGAACTACAACCAAGGAAATTCTACCAAGGGAATAACTAGAGTGCATGCAACCTACAATATTGAACTTCATAGCCAAGGTGGGGATGTAAGTTGTCAAAATAACTAGGGAGTTATTTAGGATAACACTTTGACGACTTCGGGACCATCTTCTGCTAGATGATGGAGATTAGTACTGGAGCATCCATTGGGCATGGAGTCGACCTAAAACCTAAAAGTATGAAATTCGATCTTCATCTTGAAGAACTATCCCTTAAAGTCACTTGAAGCACTTTCTAAACTCTACTCTAAGTCCTGCAAAACTTTTGAAAATTGTTGGAAGACTTATGGGTGAAGAGTACACTAGAAGCAACAAAAGAGTGCATGCGAGAAGAACATGAGAAGAAAGAACTATATACAAACGAACAATGTGCGCGTAGTGCACTTAGAGGAATTCAAACTAATCTAATATTTAAAATGATGCAACACAAACTTCATGGAAGGGTTTGAGATAAATCCCATTGATAGTGCACCTATATCAAGGTGAGTCAACTCAAAAGATTTAGCCTCCTTATAAGAACTGATAGTGTATGGGCCACTCCAAAGTGCATCAAACTTTGAATGGCGCCCTGGTTTAGCTCTGTCAACATCCCATTTTAAGACTAAGTCACCAACTTTGAAAGCTTGAGGCCTAGCATTTCTATCAAACCACTTCTTTGTTGATTGTTGATGTTATTATAGCTTGATCATGGCAGAATTCCTTAATTCTTCAAGTTCAACCTCTAACTGTTGGGCAAGTTCTAATGAAGGCAACTCAACAGCCAAAGGAAGTTTGGCCTCCTTTCCATAAACAAGTTTGTAAGGTGAAGTACCTATTACCTTATTCACCATGATTATGTTTTCCTAGAGTGCACGCGAGACCTTTGTTTGCCACTGGATTTGGTTGATATTCATTATTTGCTTCATGATTTTGATCAGAGTTCTTGTTTGTAGACTCTGCCAAGCCATTACCCTAGGGGTAATAGTTAGAAGAAGTCTTTCAAGTAAATTCCAAGGCTTAGCACCCAATCAGAAATTTTGGTACCAAGGAAGGCTTTTGCATTATCTAGAAATAATGGTATGAGGGATGCGAAACCTTGTTACTGATTCCTCGAGAAAGTCAAGGATGGTGACTCGGTTGATTCTGAGTGCGACAACTTCATCCATCCGGTGAAGTAATTTGTAGTCATCAACCCATTTATGTCCAAAGACTTGAGGGAGGATTGATCATGCATATGAAGTCAAGACCCCATTGCATAAAAGGTTGATCCGCTTAGATTGGTCGGAGGAAGCACGCTAATTTATTCTTTTATGTAAAGAAAGTGCATTCTTTCCATTTCATGACCCACTTGTGCACGTCCACAAACAAGTTAGGCCAAAAGTATCCTACCTTGATAATCTACATCGTTATTGCTTTAGTAGAGAAGTGTCCACCAGAGAATCCATCGTTAAATTTTGTTAACACTTTTTCAACTTGTGCGTCGTCAATACATCTTAGTAACAAACCATCAAGATTTCTTTTGAAGAGAACACCATCAATTAGAGAATATGGAATAGACTGCAGCCTCAAATGTCACCTCTTTTCCTTGTTCAGACCAGGAGGATATGCACCGGAAGAAATGAATATCACAATTTCTTTCATCTAGCCGTGCGAGCAGAATCTACATTCCGCTTAGGTTCTGTGTGTGTGGGATTTTGACCTCCGAAACAATGAAGTTTTTGATTACTATGCATGTCTTCAACAATCTATTTACTGAGTGCTCTACCTCTAACCACTCTGTGGTTTTGATAGTCACATCAAACTCCATAATTTTGGTCACCCATTTTGCTCTTTTCTTGTTGATTTATGCTCCCATGATGAATTCTCTCACACCTGAGTTCGAAACTAACACCTTGATATGATTTGTGGCGAGCATACTTTTAAACTTCTTTAGCACACATGATGGTGTAGATTTGTTTCTCCGTGTATTTTGTATTTAAACTCGTAATCCTTAAGTGTTTGAATGAAGAAATACATTGGTTGTTCCGTCTTTGTTCATTTTCTTATGTCAAGACAACAATAACACTTGCATTAGTTCCATAGGCATAAAGGATGAAATCCTTGGAATAGTCCAGATTGATGAGTGTTTGTGTGCAAGTAATTTCTTGCTTGATTTTGTTGAAACTTTCCTTTCCTTTTGTTGTCCACTTGAAGATTGTGTTCTTCTTAAGAATCAAGGTGATGGGCTTAACCAGTCCTACAAATTTAGGAATAAACCTCCTAACAAAATTGATTTTTCCTAGGAAGGACTACGGCAGCCTTCTTGTGCGCGGGCAGGGAGAGAGTAAGGATGGTAGAAACGCGCTCAGATCAATAGAAATTTCATCCTTCGAGACCACATGGCCCAAAAGCTTGCCTTCCTATGCCACAACAAAGTTGCATTTCTTGGGGTTAAAAGATACCCCAAATTCTCTGCATCTCTCAAAGACTTTCTCCATGTGTGTCATGTGATCCGTTGTGCTTTGAGAAGACAATTATGTCATCCAAGTAAACTAGGATGAACTCATTGATATATCCTTTAAAGGCAATGTCCATGGCTCTCTGGAATGTTGTGCCTATGTTTTATAAACCAAACAACATCTTCCTTATATGTATATATTCCCCATTTGGTTTCAAACGTTGTTTTGAATTGATCTTCTTCCTTGACCATGATCTAATTGAAACCGAATACCCATCTAGCATGGAAAATCTCTTTCGCACTAGCCACCTTTGTCGTAAAATATGCTCCATATAAGGCAAAGGATAATGATCCTTCAAGGATGCCTTATTCAAATCTCTAAAATCAACACAAAGTTTGATTTCACCATTCTTCTTACGCACTGGAACAAGATTCATGACCCACGAGAGTACTTGATGGAAAAAATAATCTTCACCTCAATGAGTTTGGATAATTCTTATTGAGAAGACATAATATTGTTCTAAGGAGAAGACACATAAAGAATATGAGCGCAGGAACAAAGTGCGCAGTTGAAGGCGCATAATAATAGGAAAGGAAATGCGTGCCAGAAATAGTTGGCTCAAGACTTAGCCGTTTTTATGGATATAGGCTATTTTGGAGATAACATGCAGAGCACACATCGGGATGGAGACTTGCGTGACATACAAATGGTATTTTGGGAATGAGTGGTTGATAAGCGCCATGCATGGTTGTAGTTAATAATAGGATTACTTCTTCCAGTTAACTATAGGACATCTATTATTAGCACACTTGCATGTGTGCATGTTATTGTAAAGGTGCATGGATATTATCAACATGCGACCTATTTTGAGAAGTGTGTAGGTGGTGAAGGGAAAGTCCCCACCCCTATAAATATGTATTGAACTATGTATTTTAGTGTGTGTGTGTGTGTGTGTGTGAATTATTGTAGAGTTATGCTGCTAGATCTGATGCACACATGACTTATGGTGATAATTTATAATGTAAGAAGCTTATGTGTTTTACAATGTTTAATGTAATGAATGATATTGGCTGGATAATGGTGTTAGACATAATTGAAACTGGTTCATGTATGGTTAATCTTATTACAGTTATTATTTAATTCATGATTCTATAAGATCTAGATCTGGATTATGCATTGTGGAATGTTTATGTTTAATTACAGATATGAATATGTCCTATATTCATCACGCCAACATCTTGCACAAGCAGATCTAAAGAGGGCCCTGTACCTTTGCGTGCCGGGTGAGCGCACAGCTCGAGGCAGGTGATGTGCTAACATGCCTAGGTTTTACACTGTAGATTCTAGGTTGCATCATTGGTTCCATTGTCGGGACCTCTTTTTCAGTTGTTTTCAGGATGTCTCATGATGAAGACATACAGGTTGACTTTAACAAGTGTTGAGGAGTGGATAAAAGATCTAGAAGAAGAGTACACTCGGAGGTTCAACACTAGATCTGAGTTTGACGCACACACGTGGGTGGAGCATAATTTGTATGATTGTTTGTATGAGAGTTTCTTTGTTATCTTTTTGATAGAGTTGTACAAGTGGTTGGTTACTTATGTGTCTAAAAGGAATTGGAGGTATCGCACACTTGTCTAGACGTAGGAAGAATTTCAAGCCCTCTATGATGCTGATATGATTTGGACGTGCACTATGGACACTTGGTTCCATGGTGTTCTGAATAGCTATATTTTAGAGTACTCAATTTCCACTTACTCGTGCCTGAGAGGTAGCTGAGTTCTATTTTTTATGTTATCCAGTGGGAACTTATCTACAAGGCATTCCACTAGCAAACACCTGGAGGTAGAAATCAAACTTAAATATCCAGAGCTAATCCTCCCAGTTGAAGAAGAGGGAGATGCAGAGTAAAGATTTATTTTTTTGTACAATGATTCTTTAATTCTTTCAATTCTTATTATTTAGTGTCGGGGAAACCAAAAGGAATTCCCATTACCAAGATGACAATGTACTTTAGTGTGGGGTAATGTTGAGTAGACATAATATTGTTCTAAGGAGAAGACACACAAAGAATACGCACGTGGGAACAAGGTACATTTGAAGGCGCAAAATAATAGGAAAGGAAACGTGCGCCAAAATAGTTGGCTCAGACTTAGCCGTTTTTATGGAGATAGCGTGTGGAGCACACATCGAGATGGAGACTTGCACGATACACAAATGGTATTTTGGGAATGAGTGGTTGATAAGTGCCATGCATGGTTATAGTTAATAATAGGATTACTTCTTCTAGTTAACTATAGGACATCTATTATTAGCACACTTGCATGTGTGCATGTTATTGTAAAGGTGCATGGCTATTATCAACATGTGACCTATTTTGAGAAGTGCGTAGGTGGTGAAGGGCAAGTCCCCACCCCTATAAATATATATTGAACTGTGTAGTTTAGTGTCTCTGTGTGTGTGAATTATTGTAGAGTTATGTTGTTGGATCTGATGCGCACATGACTTATGGTGATACTTTATAATGTAAGAAGCTTATGTGTTTTACAATGTTTAATAATGAGTGATATTCACTGGGTAATGGTGTTAGACATAACTGAAACTAGTTCATGTATGGTTAATATTATTACAATTATTGTTTAATTCATGATTCTCTAAGATCTAGATCTGGATTATGCATTGTGGAATGTTTATGTTTAATTATGGATATGAATATGTCTTATCTTCATCACACTAACATCTTACACAAGCAACTATAAAGAAGGGATTGACACATTTGCATGCTTTAGGTAAGCGCTCAACTCAGCCGGGTGATGTGCCATCGTGCCTAGGTTTTACATGAGATTCTAGGTCGCATCAACTCTTTTCTCACGAGGGGCTCTATCCTTGGATTGACTAGTCTCTTCTTTTGTCTGATGGGCTTGATATTAGGATCAAGGTCAATGGAGTGTTAAACAACACTTGGATCAAATCCTTTCAATTCTTCATACTCCCATGAGAATCTATTATTATCTTTTTGACACATAGATATGAAGGTCCACTTTTCATCATGTGTGCAATCTTTATTAAGCACTAACTCCTTGTCACACACAATAGTGACTAGAGTACTGATCTCCTTGTGTCGCGCACATATACTTTTCTTCACCCTTAAACACATCATCAGGGCTAAACATTTTCTCTAAAGTGACCAATCCTTTAGGTAACTTGTTTGTCTTGAGTTGAATCACTTGATCATCATACATTTGTCATGCAAGTCAACCCGCATACTTAAAGAGAACTCACTTCATTATGAATGAACTGGATAATTTGTGCATCACTTTGTAAAAAACTTGTCATTTGGTGTTGTTATTTGGAATATATGGTTTGATTACCATTTTCACATTGTGTGCATGACCTTTGATGAAATCCTCGGTAGGTGAGCGTGAACCAAACATGACCATATGATCGCTCGTGTTCATCTTCCTTAGTATGACACGAAAGTTTAAAGCATCAAAGCCCTCACGAAGGTCCCAAACTCTATGTTTATAATCTTTGGGAAGCTTATTCTTTTCCACGCACCTATTTGTGACCGGTGGATAACCAACTCAGTGTCCCCAAAGATCTATAGCGCCTTGATCTTTCTTTTCTTAGCAATAAGAAGACCATGCACCAATGATTCATATTCTCGCCATGTTGTTTGAGCATGCAAACTATAGCATGTGCGCAAAGAATAATTTCTCATCATTGGGATAAATGAGAACAACACCTGTGCCTCGCACCATTTCTACTCGAACCATCAAAGTACAACTTCCACAATCGAATTTTCTTTGTTTTGTTTAAGCGCACATAAAATCACAACTTATTCTTCAATGATGCAATAAGTATCAAACCCAATTTCAAAGGCTTCAAGCTCTTCAACATATGGATCAAATTTGTGATGCCTCTCCACTTTGAATCATCTCAATAAATCAAGCAAAGGAGGGGAAATAGGCTGCTCTTATGAAATCGAGACTTATTCTTGGCCTTCTTGGATTAGGCAATCAACTTGGAGAGGAGATGGGTCATATGACTCAACATGATAGGAAAATATTGGCTCAGCTTGTATGGTAAACTGGGTACCATACCTTGTTCTTAGTAACATATGGGACCAATCAAAAGATGAGTAACCACCCACTTTAGCAGTGAAATCTCTTAATAGACACAAGTAAAACAAGGGTTTGGGTTAATGATTGACACAACTTACGTTATTGTTAGGCTTGGGCATGAATGAAGGGTTAATTCAATATCCTTGATGACTTCTAGAGTGGTGACAATTGAGCCATCAAGTTGTAAGACTCCTTTAGACAAATGGGTATACTTAAGATCAACAATTTTATGAGGCATAACAAAAGTGTTAGTGCCTGAGTCAATCATACAATTGTGCACAAGGTGTTTTCCTATTATCAAGGACATATAGAAGGGTGGGGTTTTAACAACCTTACTTACTTTCTTCTCCTCTGCTTGACATATATTGACAATAGCATGAGGTTTTGAATAACTAGATCAACGTGTGAGAGTTTCACCAGAGCTTCATGTAATAAAGGTCGCGTTGAGATGGAATGGCCAAGGTGTCCCACATTGTGACATTTACATTTGTCTTCTTCATTTGGTCCACAATGTTGAATGAAAGGCCCATTGACTTGTGCATTTGAGGCACAACAACATATTTTCTTGATTTTTCAGCATAGAGGTAGGGACCTTAACTTGCGCAAAGTCTTGACCTACCAAAGGAGGGGCACACACTACTTATGTAAGAGAATTGTGTGGAACCTCGCACATAGGAATCTATGCGCCTTGGTTGTTAGGTTGATGAGTTACATCCCTTTTTTAGGGTTAACTTGTGTAACAAGAGTTGAAGGTTGTGTGCCAGGACTTGAGCATTCTCTTTTTATATCTTGTGTTCTTAGTAATCTAGGTGCGTGGTTATTTTTAACTTTCCACACTTGATTGATTGCAGACCAAATATTTGGCACCAAAGAACATAAGGTTGGCCTCAAGAACTACTCGGCATTTCTTAATTTTTAGGGTCACGCGCACTAGTGGAAGGTTCATAGTTAGAAGAATTTTGGATCATATAAGTCTGTGTGTGCAAGGCATTGGTGCAATGATATTGGCTATGAGACATATTGCAGAAAGGAAAGCACCAATCAAACTCTTGAGCCATGTTATTATGTACTAGGAATATTGTTTGGTTTACATTGGGCATTGGAAGAGTCTGTGCAGGGGGAATTAGTTACACAGGAAGGTGCACATTAGCATTCCATCTATCATTTTGTTGGTTCTACCCATATCTTTGATTTGTATATTGATTTTTGAAGGGCGATGGCCTGGTTATGCCCTTGATTATAACTATTTCTATAGGATTGTGCTTGTTGTTTTTCTAATGATCTAACTTTATTTGATAAGTTCATAATCGTGTCCTTCATTTCTTTATATTCCTTTTGTTGCGTGGGGGAATATGATGTGGATGCAACAAGTTGAACACTTTTCTTGGGAAAAGGAGAAACAAGGCTGGGGTGCTTGGGACATTTCTAGGAATAAGGGTGTGGGCGGCCTAGGATTTAACTTTCTGGCCTGAATGAGACTATTTTCTGCCCTTATTGCAAAATATTATAAGCAACGGGAAAGGTTCTAAGCCCCATAGACTTAATCATGATTGATATGTCACTATTTAGATCCCTTAAATACTACGGGAAAGTGGGTTGGGTTGTAGGCCTTACCACTTGAGGAATTTTGTCCCAAGTCTTCTGAAACCTGATATTAAAATCAGTCATCTACTCATTGGGTGCTCTTTTTATTGTTGTTAGTTGCTCCACCAAAGACAGGTGATCTGAATTATCTTCAAAATATTTGAAAATAGCCATTCTAAGCTCATCCCAACTGTTAATATATGTAGGTCTCAGGCCTCTGTACCACTGAAGCACTTTGCCCTTGAGTGAAGCCACAAGTAGCCTAACTGCTACATCATCATGTGTGACTAAATAGACAGAGCACATATTGGATACATCCTGGATGTGCTCAATAGGGGTTACTTGATTCTCACTAATGAAGTATGGAATAATTTTGAGCATGACTGCTAGTATATCATGTTGCACATTGAGAAGGATAGGACTTCTGCCAATGAAGTTGGCAAAATTTCTCGAAAGTGGCAGATCTGTCATGGTAATGTGCACAGTATATTGAGAGGATGGTAAGTGCATGTCACGTTGGAGATGGATATGCACACACATATGTTCTAGTGTCTCTTCTTCCTAGAGAAAGCGAGAGATGCTCAAAATATTCTTCGATTTTTGTGTTTTATCCGGTAGGTATCCTTCTCATGAAAGGTGTGCAAAGTTCTTAAAAACAATAGATCCGAGTGTTTCGAGTCACCAGATGTGTTGAATACAAGCCTCCAAAGGCTAGAAATTGCTAAGTCACACACCGAACTTAGTAATAATGAAATTTAAGCTTCCAAAGTGTTGGTCCCATCGGCATGCCAAAAACTGTTGGAGCTCAAACTTACACCCATCCTAGATCAAGTTGAATTGGGTCGTTGAGGAAACATGGGACCTGTCTCCAAGTTGCGGGACCTTACGTGCTTGAGATAATCCTCCAGAGAAGGTTAGTTCCTCTACCTATTTATATTGCTACTCTGCTGCTCCTAATTCGAAATGAAATCCTTTGCTAATCATGCCAAGGGGCTCGATTTAGAAGGATGTGTAGAAAGGGAAAATTGATCTAAGGGAGGTGATAGTACCAGAAAGAAAGGGGGAGAACAAGATCAACTTTGAGAAAAAATGAAGGAAATGTGCATAGGGAGGGAAGACACACGTACCCCAGTTTGAAACACACTTAAAAATCTATTTTCATGGAACACAATGGAAAAGAGAACCTATAAGGGACGTGAGAATGCAAAACAATCCACCAACATGAAAAGAAAGGAAAGAAGATGCAATAAAATGAGTTAAGGTAGAGAATAGCCACAAAACAAATTTTATTGCTCCCAAATAATGCACAATTGTTTAAAATAGTAGAGGAGGGGAACATCCACTTGCAGAGAACTATATCCAAAGGTTTGTAACTCAAAGTGCAAGGTAATCCCTGACAATACCCTTATGAATTGAAAGAGTCCAACCATTACAAAGAGCAAAGCTTCGCAATATGTAGAAGAAGGAGAGAAGAGAAAGAGAAGAAGAGGGAAACTTAGATTTGAATCTTCAACCACCAACAATCAAAGCAATGAATTCCTGCAAAGATATCGATCCGATTCCCCATGTCCGTTTTATTGGTAGAGGAAGGAAAGAGGTAAGTTTTGAATAAAATATAGTGGTTTAGCTGATCAGATTCTACATTAATGGATGAAGACGTGTTTTCCATGCTTCTCACCTAGAAAATACCACCAAAATTTTAATTTGAATGATCTGGGGTATAGCCCACGTCAATATATTTCTAACAAGACCAAGCACGCATTGATATGAGATTATTTTATTATATACCTAGATTATTTTTTATGCATGTGAATTTTGATTCATGAGCAATCTTGCACCAATCAATAATATTAGATGTGAAAATAATAAGGTTTTTTAGTGTTTGCAATTGAAGGATTTAAGTTTGTGTTCATGCACATAGCCAAAAAGTGTCATGATTTTGGAGCCATGTGAAGTCCTATGCAATATAAATGTTGTCTGTGATATCTTTCATTTCATGTGAGGCTCTACGATGTACTATAGACAAATGTGCAACATAAATAGTGTAGAATTATTATGACACTTTATAATTTCACTTTATATGTAAGGCCACATATAAGTACATAAGTTTATAAGGTTTTTGAAGCCACATGAAACTCCTATTATGTATGATGCCCGTAGATTTTAGTTTTCTATGAAATCCAACAAGTTCTTTTTTCAAGTAGTTGTTTACATGTTACATGTTTATGAAGTTTTTTGTGAACTTATGTGAGAGGTTGTAAAAAGATGATGTGTAGGTTTACAAATGACTAAAGTTTGCACAACAATGAAGTTCACGATCTTTGTATAATGGGTGGTAATAATTTGGTTGATGGGAACTTTTATGAAGTACTTCACCCATCCGAGTGCACATCACCTTATATATGCCAAACACCCAAATGATGTCATGTCTTTGGTGAAAGGTTGAATGATAACATCCATAAAAATTTGAGCAACGTAATTAAAAAAATGTGAAGAGTTGCAAAGGGAAGCTTACACAAATCACGCATACAAGTTGAATTATTACTTTTCCATAATATTTCTTGGGAATGTCTTAAAAAGGAACTAGTTCCTTCTATGGGTTTACTTAAGCTACAAGAAAGTTGAAAAGCTCAAAATCTTGTTAGCTTACAACATGAAGTCGGTGTAGTTCTTTCTATGAGATAATTGGAGTTAACTCATTGATTTGATGAAATTTAAAACATAATTAGAGGACTCGAGATCAAATAGAAAAATCAATAATAAATAAGATTTAGTATGTGAAGTACAAGTAAGTGTGCAAGATAGGAGATAAGAGTGACTTAGCTTTTATTAGGAGATCTGGAATAATTTTAGGCTAGGAAATAGGTTAAGAAGGTTGGATATGGACCGTGTAAACTCTGTTTGAGAAACCAGAGTTTGGAACTTCTTCAAACAGAACCGCCCAAAGGGGGACATG
The DNA here is from genome assembly GCA_018340775.1 of Taxus wallichiana var. yunnanensis. Lineage (NCBI taxonomy): Eukaryota > Viridiplantae > Streptophyta > Pinopsida > Cupressales > Taxaceae > Taxus > Taxus wallichiana. The sequence continues at coordinate 374,195,271 of CM031235.1, forward strand.
GCGCCCTAAGCGATAATGTCTAACCCGGGGCTAGTGTCCAAGAAATTTCTCTACTTTTGATATTTTTAGGGTCTTAAGTTATATTTTTACTTTTGTTTTTTTATCGCATCAACTTCACTATAGGGTTCCTCTGTCATACATGTACCTACAAAACAAACCCTAACTACCTACACAAGTCTCAAGAAAACATTAGATGGAATAAATAATGCATATGCTTGAGTCAAACTAACCTCGGTGGTCACCCCAATGTGATTTTCACTCGAATGTTACACTACATTATAAACTTTATGTAGTTATGTGTGTGTGATTGTAGACACAAAATCATGCACTTTGAGTAATTATTTAGTCTCGATCGCATACTACTATTCATATGGTTCCTAAGTAAGAAAAGTACTAATTAGCCCATGTCTTTGGCCACCTTTCTTTGCTTTATGCTTTTGATTTCAGTCCCCGCAATCTTACTTGCTCATCTGTCTTTACACTTTTGACATTTCTCATTATGGACACCGGCGCACACAATTACCTAGGACACGAGCCATGTGCCCTCATCCCCTCTGGGTGCCCTTGTCCTCTTTGTACTTTGGTCACACTTTTTGGGTCCTTTCTAGTTGTTTGAGCATCTTATATTTTTGGTAGTCAACATTTTTGGGGTTGATTACAAAATTCAAGCAAAGGAATCATATAAATATAAAGTTATGTGATCATAATAAGGGACCAAACACTAAACATCTACTATCTCCACCTAAGGTTGCATCCATCAAAGGCATCTATAGCTCCATTTACATCCATCTAGCTCCATCACAAGGGACAAAGTTTGGTTCATCTGCATCACACTTCATAGGAGGGGATTCTATTGTTTCCATGCACACATTATTTATATTCTACATATAGCTACTTGCTTACTACTTCAAGTGCGACACACATAAGAGTAACCTAGGGCATAATTATGCACACACACACGAACTACATTGGGTCTGAGATGTAGTGCAACACTTAGTAGTAAGTCCATCATTATGGTAGTTGAGGATAGTTTGACCCCTCATTTTGCATCTTTCTTTTTAGGATTTGATGTTTTTGAGGGTTTTGTAGGTGTTTTCTTCATTGTAGGTTTATGGGTACCTCGGAGATCTAAGTGCGATAAAAGGTGAACAAGTGAAAACCTCTTGCGACACCTCAAAGGAGGTTTTTAAGCATCTAAGTAGACCAGTGGTGCCTAGAAATTAGATAACCATGGTTGGTGTAGACACAAAATCACACACTTGGGTACATTTCTAGGTGTAGAACAACATACTTGCATTCATATGATTCCTAAGTGGGAAAACTAGTAATTGACAACTATATTTGGCCTCTTTATTTTTTGTTTCTGGTCTTCTTTTTGGTCTTTTACACCCTACATCCGAGTCTAAACTTTATTGCTTTATCTTTCATGACTCTGGACACCATCTCCCGGCCTAGGACGTTAGTGCTAGGTGCCCTCGTCCCCTATCTTACTCGCTCTTTTTAGGCATCTTTTATCTTTTGGGCATCTTATTTTCTTATGGGTTGGCATTTTAGTTGTCAATTATAAATTCAAACAAGGGAATCATATAAATACAAAGCTCGTGACCATAAGAAAGGGACCAAGCTCTAAGCATCTATTATCATCACCTAAGGTTGCATCTAAAGGCATCTAAGAGCATCAAAGACATCCATCTAGCTTTCATTCAAGGGACAAGGGACTACATTTTCTGCATACACGCATAAGAGGGGAAGTTCATTTTTCCATCCACACATATATTTACATTGGTACATATAGCTATCGCCCGCTATCACGTGCACTTGCACAAGGGATTCCTAGGGCATGATTCTATCACACACGCACAAGAACTACATGGAGTCTAAGATTTAGTGTAGTGCTCAATTGTAAGTTCACTTTGTTGGGTGACTTTTGGGGTCAGTCCAACTCCCCATATTGCATCTTTTCTTTTTAGAATTTGATGTAGTTTGAGGGTTTTATAGACCATCTTCTCTTTCGCAGTTACAAGCGAATTCGATAATCATCTAGTGACATATAAACAATTAAAAGCAAAGGTTAATGACACTTGTGTGATACAACAAAAATTATTTTATGATCCCATGCGCATTCACATGCACCTAACAAAGGTCCCAAAGTGCCGTGCACCCCAGTCTTGTTCTAAGCTCATCTGACAGTTCCAATATTTTCTATGTTCGATTGTGACAATCTACTCCTCTTGTTCACTTTGGTTTTCCATTCCAAAATACTTCAGGATCTAGTGCAAAATTAGCTAAGTATTCTACTATCTCTCTCTTGCACTTAGGTTTTCATATATATTTAGCTTATTACTTGTGTCAAATATGTACTTTAGTGTTTATTTATCATTCATGACTCTGTAATTAGGGTTTATAAAAATGTTTATTTTTGTTAAATCAGATGGAAGTAGGCTTGCATAAGACAAAATGCTACATGTAAGCAAAGTGAAAACTCAACATAAGTGAAAGATAAACAAACATAACAACAAACCTTTCCTCCAAGTTTCTCTTACAAACCTCATATAAGATTGTAGAAGTATTTAAACTTGTGGAATCTTGTAGTTGTTGGATTATGGATGCTCTTGAATTGATCTCCAAATGTAGAAATGGAAAATGCTATGAGCACATAGACATGAGGATGTAGATGGTAATTTTGGCAGAAGTTGGTTGTAATTACACAAAGCTTCCAGGGATGATTTACAAAGGATTGGCCTACTTTTTATAGTTGAGGGTGAGGCCATGAATATTGGATCAAGATTTGAATGGGTTACAAGTTCATAATTATAATTTCCTAAAATAGCCATTGGATTTGGTTTGTGCATTTACAACTTTGCAGGGGCAATGAATGTTTGGATTTTGTTTGGGAAGGTGGTTGTACATGTAGATTTGTTGCCCCCACATTTGTAGGATTCTAGAAGTAGAGTTGAGTGGAGTGTGAGTAGATAAATATAATTATTTATATTTAAATAACTAATTTAATTAGCTATGGGGTGTGAGAGGATAATTAATTGTTTAATTAAGTTTAGCTAGATTGGGTAAGAATTAATTTAATTAATTATACCATGATTATGATATTCAAAGTATGAATTAATTAATTTAATTAATCAATTCTAATTGGGACGTGAATAGCTCGAGGATAGGCTAGGAACAAACATGCATTTTTAGGGTGTCTACATTTTCCCCTATTTAAAGTGTTATTACGAAGTAATAATATTTTAGAGATAATAGACATATACAGATTGGTGAGTGAATGAAAGGCAAATATGGTAGATGGTCTCAATTTGCCTCGATGAAGCATTTAGATGCCCCAAATGAGTAAGAATGGTAATGGAATGTGTATGTATGCTAAATAAGCTAAGCTAATTTAATGGAAACTAACACCAAGTAGTTTCAAATGAACTAAGCTAATCTACCATTAACATCAAGATAAGGCTATGCAAGATAAAAGCTTAAACTAATGCATCCAAATGGAGCTTTGAAAACATCAAGCTAATTCTTGCTAAGTTGGATATGCCTTCTAAATTGTAAGTTGCTCCTTAAGATCACAAAGGGATCAAAGGATGGCTATCTCTCACAAGAGGAAATGATCTCTCCAAAATGGCTACAAGGCCATGTATGGATCTTCCTTTACTACTCTAATGCAAAGAGTGGATGAATGGAGGCAAGATTAACAAGATTCTTCAATGGTGGAGAATGCTCTTACTATATGCCTATAATAATCACTATTCAAAGCATGGTGTGAGTTTGGAAGGAAGGGGTAGGTCCTTTATATAGATTTCCAATTTGGGAGAAGCTAGAAACCTAGTGAATGTGGGATAAAAGATAAAGTGGAATTAGAAGGGATAAGACTGATTAGAATTAGCAACTCATGGGAGTTTGAGATGATTTAATTAATCAACTAGGATTAATTAATAGGCCAAAATAAGCTTAGAAAGCTATTTGGAGTTGATTTAGAGGAAAATAGGTAGGATTTAGATGATTTGAAAGGGGATTTAACCAATAAGAGGGTTTATTGATTAAATAGAGGATTATAAAGTCTTAATTAACTAATAATAGTTAATTAATTGATTGAAGAGGATTATAACTAATGAAGTGTCGTTAATTGGCATCCGAAATGGGGAAAGGCTAGTTAATTAACAAAGTGTTGTTAATTGACCAAAATGGAGGAAAACGTTAGTTAATTAGTAGAAAATCACCAATTATAACGGAAATGATGGGAAAGAGGGTAATTAGTAAAATTTTAGTATTAAAATTGTGTAGGTGGATTTTAGGTGTCTACATTTTCCCCTCTTTGGGGTGGCATAATGCAAATGACACCACTTCAAAGATAGTAGACAATTATAAGAAAGTAAAATTTGAAGGAATGGAAGAAAAATTAGTAGAATGAAGGATTCCCCTTGAGTGTCGATGGGGTGATGAAAGAGGTCAATCGACGATCGAAAAGAAGAAGGAAATAAGAAGAATTGACACAAGCCTAGGAGGCGAGTGTGTAATGGGAGTGAGTGGGAAAGAAGAGCATGTGTTTCAATGGATAGAGGAAACACAGGGGAAGGGGGGGATAACAAAAATCCCTACCGCCTAGGTGGTATTGAAGAAAAATTGTGATAAAAGAAAATGGTGATGAAAAAATGTGGAGATGAAGAAAAGAGAGATAACTTTCAACCCAAACTGGCTCAAGAGCCACATGTTTTCATCATTTCTCAATGTAATCAACGAACCAATTGTTTGGGAGAAAATTTATTTAATGTGAAGATTGACCCAATGCAACATACAAAACGTAATGTAATATGAGAAAGTAAACAAGCAGACCAAAAAAGAAAACAAGCACAAACAAATGTACTCAAACAAACAACATTCAAGACAAGCATGTTTTTGCACCAAGCTTCAGTTCCCAAATGTTCGAGTTAATGACAAGGGTTAATAATGGCACCCCAAGTAAGGATACATGCAAGGTGAATAAATGAAGGACACAAGGGTCCTATGAAAAATAAATCGTGCTCTATGAAACTCCCAAGCAACTGGATGTGTAAGGAAGGGAAGACATAGTAGGTAAACCAAATTTGTTAATGGAGGTAGATCCAGATGATCCATGCAAGTCATGCACGAGAACAAGTGAGGACCAAAGAAAGATGTTTTGTAGGACAATTTTTGATGTTTGAGGACATTGTGTCCTGTAAATGATTCAAATGTGTGAATGCTTTTTACCAATTTTGATGGGATTTTTTAAATTTTTACCAATTTTTTGGATTTTTTGAATTTTACCAATTTTTTGGATTTTTAATGATTTTTGATGATTTTTGGATTTTTTTTTTTTAATTTTAGGAAGAATGTAATGTAGAAGAATTACGATGTTGTAGTATATTGATAAAAATTGTTGGGAAGCAAAATTATGCCTCAGGGAGAAGAAAGGGTCGTCAGGAAGCAAAAACATGCCCTAAGTGAGGCGAAAAACGAAAAATGACTATTTAATAAAAATAATAATCGCGACAGGTAACACCGACACGTAATGGGAAGAATATAGAAGAACACGTTAGTCATCTGGCCTTTGGGGAAAGAAAAATGAAGAATTAAGGCTTGGAGGGTATAAATAGTAGGGTAAGAATGGTAGAATCCATGCGATCCCATTTTGAGCTATTTGACCTTATTGAGATTTGTGAGATTTTTGCTCTTAGATGTTAGAGAGATGACATAGATTCTGAACCATAGACATCACGCAAACCGATTTCAAGATTTTGGAAGGGTGCTAGTAGACGGTGTCCTGGTAAGAAACTCAAAAATTTACATTTTAATTGCATTTATTGCTTGTTAGAACTAGGAGAAGTTGGTGGGTTAATGCTAACATAGACCTTTAGGTGTGTTAGTGTATTTAAGCATGTGTTAGCGTAAAGGGCATTGTGCCAATGTTAAAATGCAAGCATAGGAGTTACACTATGTTTTTCTTAGGGATAGTCATGTGCTAACATCAAAATGACAACATGGGCATAAAAGGGCACACTAGCATGGGCTTGTGCTAGTGTGAAAATGCATGCACTAGTGCAAAATGGCATGCGCAAGTGAAAATTTCAGCCTTTAAAAAGGCCTTAGAAGAATTTAGGAGATGTTTAGAAGAATTAGAAGTGATTAGAACACCTTAGGAAGATGTTTTTAGAAGAAATGATGTTAATTGGGTGTTTTGGGTAATCTTGCAAGTAAGATTATTCAATTTGGATAGAGCGAGTGACATGGATGCCTTCAAGCATATGAGCAGATGTTCTCCATCAAGAGCAGCGTGAGATTGATTTCTATTTTGGAGGTGACAAGGTTATCATATATTGCACAATTACCACATATTATGTTAGACCATAACCTCCTTAATGCCTTAGTAGAGAGGTGGCATAGTGAGAGCCAGACTTTCATACTTCCCATGGGTGAGATGACCATGACATTAGAGGATGTATATTAGATCCTCAGAGTTCTGATTTAGGGAAGTTTGGTAACATATGATGAGAATTGAGTCTAGGTGCTAGAACATATATGGGATCTATTTTAGTTGCAGAACATTCTATGATGGGGCATGGCCCGTGCACTTGTACAATTGTTTTGAGGATAAGAGGATTACACATTTACCAATGTACCTAATGGCTCTTGTCAACAACTACAATTGCTTGTCAAGATGGGGAATCATTTTCCACTCGGCTTGATAAGAGTGGTACTGGACTCATGGAGGAGAGGTATTTACTTAGGGTCAGTGCATATTGGTTCATTTGTATAGGATCTTCATATGATTGTGTATAGGAAGATGAGGAGCTTGAGCCCTACTACACTTCTGATTTGGACATGGGATCATATTGCTATCAAGTGCCCACTTGGATATCTACAAGTCGATAACCGAGATGATCCCTCTTGTAGCGGATGAGATCCCATAAAGGCGAGGATGCCTAATCTCATTTGGGGGACACACCATACCGTATGTGAGCATTCGATGATCTATCATTATGCTGAGATGGTGACCTCGAGACCATACTATATATATCGTGGCACGAGGATGCCATGGAGTTAATCATTGTTAGGGTGGAAAAATTTCTAATAGGAAGACACAAAAATATTTTGGAGTGGTACCATGTTGACAAGGCTCAATAGAAGTTCGGCCTCATCTAGAGCATTTATGGGGGTGAGATGTGGTACATGCGTAGAGCATGTGAGACTTTCAATTTTGGGCCCCGCATTAGACCATAGAGGGCACTGGACAATTTTCAGGGTGTTATCCTAAAGCGATAGAATAGACATAGACAAATAGTGGACACATGGACTACTATGGATTACGAGCCTTGGTATGCTACAATGATTCCTAGATGTATCACCATTCCACAAGTTTGCCATAGTTGTTAGTATAATCTGCAGCAATAACATGACTTAAGGGTCGGGATTTATATGATAGGGCCAGTTAGGGCAGCCATAGGCCGAGGAAGCATTACAGGAGAGCAAGGATAGGGTCCACTACCACGTGGTCCTCCACAACAAAGCCACACATGCACCAACCTAGTAGGTACCCCCATGCAGCTCCTCAACAACAAGCACATGTGTAGGTACAACATGTGTTACCATACAATAGATTCCAACACATGGTGTATAGGTACACTCACAACACATGCCCTTAATTTAGGTTCCACCCTCACTACCTCAAATAACGAGTCCATATATTGCAATAGGTGGGGGTGGCGGAGATGGATGGACAGGATCACCCCCACATATTACATGTGGGGGATGGGGATCACCACCGAGGTCACCACAAATATAATACATGTGTCTAGATTCAGGGTTATTCCAAGAGAGAAGGACCATTATCAACCACCTTACAGTGTAGAGGGCCATGAATATGAGGCAGGTGATGTGGTATTTATTATAGCATAGAACTTACAAAGACAAGTAGAGAGTGGTGAGGCAATTAGGCTACACCGAGGTAAAGAAGCATTACAATAGGCTACATTTGAGAGGGATCGGGATTGCCGTTGAGTGATGTCAACTCGCTCGCGGGTGAGAGATCATAGTGGGGAGTCGAGAGGACTCACCAGTAGGTGGATGTAGCCCAACTTACAGTAGAGCATGATGCTCTTCATCATACGATTTAGCAAGAGAATCCCCATATGTGGTATACGATTTTTCAAGTAGCATCATTGAGGTAATGTACTACAAGGCAATATACCATGCTACAGTTCTAGAGGGGCAAAGAGTATCCCCATATAGTCATATTCCAAGCATTCGGTCAAGATCTAGATCACACAGATCCTCAAGATATTCCAGACTAGTTTAGATGCCACCACTGGTCAGAGGTCGGGTAGCTCGAGTCATAGGCTAGGAAGTCCTAATGTTGGCGAGATTCATCCATGACTCTTTAGTGGCTAGGAAGTCCTAACCTTGATGAAGGCTCAATTTTGACCTGATGTATATGTAGTATTTTTTATTATGCCTTAAGATGAAGGCACACATTTTTTACCCATGCCCATAATGGCTTGTTTTTTGATATCGATGTATATCAAGAAACTTTTTTTGTACATGAAAATTGACATTTTTCATGGATATGCAATGATGACGGACTTTGATATTATCACATTTTTTATGAGATAACATGTTTAGCCCATGTTTTTATTATGGTCTATGATGAGGGGGAATAAAAATAATCCATATTTCCCTAGTGATGATATTATATGATGTTAGCTTAGCATACATGTTTGATGTTCATTTTATGATGATGTAACTTAGCAATTTTATTGATGATATATGATGTTTAGATGTTAGATGTGATGGTATAGATGATGTGAATGATAACAAACTATACAAGCAATAAATACATGCATAATGAAAATTTAATCAAATCTACTCTAAACACACTTGAATAATGCAAACAAGAAGTAATCTTATCAAGAACAAACTAATATAAAAGCATGTAAGAAAACACAAAAAAATACTACAAAAAACACTAAGTAAAGCACTACTTTGTTTTTTGTGGGACAATTTTGAAACGTTTTGTGTTGTTTTGGTATTTTCAAGATACAATGTTATATTATTTTTGAGTTATTTTTTGGAAAAACCTATTTTGAATGTTTAGGATGTTTTAAAGAAATGTTTGAAGTTGTGTAAGAAAATGCGTGAATGCACCCAATGTTATATGGGAATGTACAAAGGGCAAACATCACACATATGTACAAGAAAGTTAAGGTGTAAAGAGTGGCCCAACATTAGATGGGAATGTACAAAGGAAAACTCCTTGCATACAAGAGTAGGATCAGCAGATCAAGGCCACAAAGGATATGATCAAAAGAATCTTAGACACAAGCAAAAACTATCTTAGGATAAAGCCACCGTACCCTCAAGTATGAGATGCTTGTGAACAACAGACCCTCCGATGGTGTTGGAAATTGGTTTTCACTAAAGGAATTGTCCAAAGTGCCACAATTACGTGGTTTTCACACTTGGACAAATTTATTTCTCTTTACTTTTTTTATTTCTTTTTATTTCTTTTTATACTTTTTTAATTCTTTTTCTGATTATATATATATATATATATATATATATATATATATATATTCAAGGTCCCCTATGCTTAGGTGTAGAAATGCGTGAGATGCATGACATTCATAGGTTCCCTAAGTTCATCACCATTTGAGTTGGCAAGTTTATATGCTCCTAAACAAAATTTAGCGACCAAAATATATGGTCCCAACCAGTTAGGCTCATCTTTATCCTTAGTGGTGTTAAACCGATTCCCTACCTCAAAATGGTGAGGTACTCGATTCGATACACTTTTAAATGGTCTAGTGTATGAAGGTTCTTCTCATCTAGTAACTGTAGTTCTACAAGTTTGGCCACTCTATAGTCTTCCTCTTTGTCTAGATAATATTTCAAAGATATGCACAAAGATGGGAGCTCAATCTCAAGGGGTAGAATAGCCTCTGTGCCAAAAACAAGTGAATATGGAGTAAAGCACCAGTAGGGGTGTGGATGGATGTTCAATAATCCCAGAGGGTGGGATGAATTTTTAAGTGTCAATTACGACCAATTTTACTAACCATATTTTCCATAATGCAAACAAGAGTCTTATTCAAGGCTTTAACCTATCCATTACCTTAAGGGTAATAAGGAGTTGACCATTTTTGCTTGATTTGGAAGTGTTGGCACATCACCTTCACTATCTTATTCTTGAATAACTTACCATTTTTCGATACAATGGTAAGCGAGAATGCCTTATCGACAGATAATGTGGTTCATTTTGAATTTGGAAATTTGCACACCACATTGACATAAGTAAGAGGAACAACCTCTACCCATTTTGTGAAATACTCGGTGGATGCTTATAATATGGTGGTGGTCATCAGAGGAAGTGGGTGTAAGTTTTCCAATGAGATCGAGTCCCCACTTTGAAAAAGGCCACGATGTTGTGATGGGTTGCAATGACTGTGTTGGAGCATGTATCATATTGTCATAATTTTGACATAACAAACATTTATTGACATACTGACAGTAATATGTTTCCATGGCGGGCCAATAATATACTACTCTTAATAGTTTTTTAGCAAGAACCATTCCACTTATGCGGGCCCCACAGATTCCGTCATTCACCTCTGTGACCACTAAGATAGATTCTTTCAAATTAAGACAATTTAAAGATTCCAGTCATAGCCTCTACGATAGAGCGTACCTTCAAGGAGGGTATAACGAGCTATGCACTAGATTAGGTTTTGTTTCTCAAAATGGGAAATTTCAGGGGAAAGGTTCTATAATGTAGGTAATTATATATGTCAACATACCAGGGGGATAAGGAACCAAAAATTCACACACCAAATAAGATTATCACATGTTGTATGTTGGTACTCTTAGATGTTCCATAAAGAACGACATGCCATTGTTTCTAGGTGGGATGCATAACATAGATCCAACTATGGCCATGGCATCCACCAAGCAATTCTATCCTCCAGGTATCTGCCGAAACATGATTTGTACACATAAATATTTTAATGTATCTACTAGTTACTTATAAGGGAGGATTTTTTCATCCTTAACCTTATATTCATCGTATACTTGCTTGATGATTAATTGAGAATCACCTATAACATTAAACCTGTGTGATTTCCCAATGTATAGCAATTTTCAGTCCTACAATCAGGGCTTCATATTCAGCTAAGTTATTAGTGCATGGGAAGCCAAGTCTGAATGCCTAAGGAATTTTATCCCCTGCAGGGGTGATAAGATCAACTCCTGCTCCTGAACCGTGAAATGTAAATGATCCATCAAAGTACATTTTCTATGTGATGGATTCTTTAGTATACATCATAGAAGCATCTAGAAAATCTAGATTCAATGGTTCTATTCTGGCAAGGGGGATTCAACTAATTGATCCAAAATTACTTTCACCTTAACTCATTTCGATTAACATACTCAATATCAAACTCACTGAGCAAGATGATCCAATTAGCCATCCTCCCAGTAAGTGCTGGTTTAGACAATAAGTACTTGAGTGGATCAATTATGGATATGAGCTTGATCTTGTTATTCAATAGATAATGGTGAAGTTTTTGGAAAGAAAAAACAATGGCCAAGAAATATTTCTCAATTTGTGGGTAGTTAAGCTCATAAGCAATCAAAGTGTGACTGAGGTAGTAGACGGATTTTTCTTTTTGATTTATATCATACTAAGCCGAATGCACCGATTGCAAATTGAGTGGCTGAAATATACAATAGTAGGGGCTCGCCTGGAGTAGGTGGCATAAGAACATGTGGTTTGGCCAAATAATCCTTGAGTAAATCAAATTCTTGTTGTTGTTCAGACCCCAATGGAAATCAACATCTTTCTTAAGAAGATGTGTAAAGGAATGACACTTATCTGCGAGTTGAGAAATGAATTGACAAATAGCTTGGATTTTCTTTGTAAACTAAACAATTGTTTAAGGTTTTTAGGTGGAGGCATTTTAGTAATGGCAATGACCTTGTTGGGTCAACTTCAATTCCTCTTCTTGATACAATGAAACCTAGTAACTTTCCAGATAGCACACCAAAGACACATTTCTTTGGATTTAGTCTAACCTTGTAATCTATGAGAAGCTGGAAGATCCATCGTAAGATCTCAAGATGTTCGCGCTCTCGGTCCCAAATTTTCCTAGGATGTCATCAACATAATCTTCCATTATATCACTAAGCACGTTGTGGAAGATGACCATCATGGCCCTTTGATAGGGTCAGACCGAGTTCTTAAGATGAATGACATGACACGATAATGAGAATGTCCCCAAGGGGTTGTGAAGGTAGTTTTATATCGATCCTCTTCTACAATTTTAATCTGATTATAGCCTAAAAATCCATCCATGAGAGATAACATTTCATAACCAACAGTTGAATTGACAATCATGTCAATGTTAGGAAGAGGAAAATCATATTTTGGACATGCCTTATTGATGTCTCTGAAGTCCGTATAAATTCTAATGCCAATGGGTTTATTTTATATTGGGACTTATAGGAGCATGTCATAATCAAGGACTGGTACTGGATAGGATCGAATGCATGAATAAACTTGTATGTAGCAATAAGATCTAGAAAAAAATACTCGAATGATGAAGAAGCAATACTTCTACAACAAGAACAAGTACATGAGCAATCTAACTCTTCATTAAGTGATTAGCCTTCATTAGCCAAAAAATTACATAGGAAGGTACATTATATAGTGAGAAATTAGGTCACCCAAAAAGGTAACTTCTCAATGAAGAAATATAAAATGACTTAAAGTACATTTCCCTTTAATGACCTATTATGACCTAAGCAAGCTAAATTAGACCATGTAGGTAATGCCACAAGGTGGGTAAAATCCTACACCAACACCCTCCCTTAAGCGTAGCTTAGGTGGGTAGAAGAATGGGTCTTGAAAATAAGGCCTGATGAGGTACCCAAGAACAATGCAAATCTCTCATAAAGTAGAGAAAAGGAGAAAACCCAAAGTGGGAAAAACTCCCCCTAAAGAGAGAAAAGAAGAAAGGATGATTATAAAGTCCTCAAGATGATGTGACATGTCTTGTACCCCAAGAAGAGATCGCAAGTGAAGAAGCTTTCTCTTAGTGAAAGGTTTGGTGAAGATGTCAACAACTTGATCTGATGTTTGACAATATTGAAGATCAATGACCTTTCCATGAATCAGCTCTCTAATGAAATGCATGTGAATCTCAATGTGCTTAGTTTCACGATGCTTGAATTGGATTCTTCGCAAATCAAGATTATGCTCGGTTGTCACAGAGGATGACTCGGGTCACTTGTATTGAATACCAAACTCTATTAAAATCCCTTGAAGCCAAATGGCCTCCATAGCAGCATTTACAACTCCTTTGTATTCTACCTTAGTAGAAGATAAGGCAATAATATTTGTCTTTTTGCTTGACCAACTAATAGGACGAGAACCTAGAGAGAAACTATAACCTGATGTTGATTTACAATTATGAACCGTAGTCACAAATCATGCACTTTAGACATTTATTTATCTGGTCTCATACTACTATTTAGAAGGTTCTCAAGGGAAGAAAGTATTAATCAACCCCCGTCCCTTTTGGGGAAGAAAGTATTAATCAACCCCCATCCTTTTGGCCATCTTATTTATTTTATTTCATATTTTGTGACCTATTGCACCTATTTACCTAGTCATTTCCAAAGATCTTGTGTCATCTTAACCCTAATTGGGGTGCCTAGATTTAATATTGGGGTGTTTATGGGCTCCCAGTCCCACTCGAGGCGCCCGGTCTATTTTCCACTTTCCTGTCATTTTTTGGGTCTTTTCTAGCCGTTTTTCATTCTTATCTTTTATGTGGTTAGCCTTTTCAGGTTAATTATGAAATTAGACCAAGAGAACCCTATAAATATAAAGTTATGAGACCATAATGAGGGACCTAGCATCACTATCTACTATCACTCCATCTAGAGTTGCATCCATCTATTGCATTTGCATCCACATAGCTCCATCATCAAGGCATAAGCTAGGACATCTGCATCACACTTCATAGGGGAGGGGATTCTATTTTATTCCATGCACACATTCTACTACATTTTCTACATTTAGCTATTGCTCACTATTTCACAAAGTATGATTGGCACAAGAGCACCTAGGGCATGACATGCACACACACACCAAAACTACATCCGAGTCTAAAATGTAGTGTAACACTTATTTTAGTAAGCCCTTTATTGTCAGGCCATTGAGGTCAATCGAACCATTAATTTTGCATCTTTATTTTTTTAGGGTTTTGATACTTCCTTTTGGTCCTTTGTAGGTTACTTCTTCCTCTTGGAATACTTAGAGCATTCAACGCAATATAGAGAAATTAATGTGACAAGTAGTGAAGGTCACAACCCATCTTCCAACCCTGTAAGAACCAGTTTGGGGTTTTTTCATAGACTAGGGTTCCCAGATTGTGAGACCGGGCGTTCGTGGGTGCCTCATTCCTATTCCAAGCACCTCGGTCCACTCGGATATCTCGATCCATTCATTTTGGGACCTTAGTGTATTCATTCTTGCTCCCAGATTTTCCACCTAGACTCTGCAACACTCTATGATAACCATTTGTTATCGCCTGTTTAAGCCATTTACCTTTCTCTTTAACATATTAGTGATTAGTATTTCCTTTCATACATTTTTCTAGGTCATTTACATCTTTGTTTATTACATTTACCTAGTTATTTACAATGTTATATGTCCTCCTAGATTAGATTAACTATCTTGCACTACCTTAGTCTAGTTCAATTTTAGTTAATAATTAACATTACTTGCCCAATCCAAGTCAAAGTATATCAACCAAGTCAATGTCAACACCAGCTCCATAGTGAATCCCAAATCTATGTGTACCCTAAATGTAGTGGAGAATTCTCTTAGCTACTTTCCAGTGTAGCTCATGAGGCTCCTGCATGAACCTAGAGACCAAGCCTACAACATATGAAATGTCAGGTCAAGTATGAGTCAAATAAATGAGACTTCCTACAAGTTGTTGATACAAAGTAACATCAACCAATGGTGAAGTGCAATCAACCTCAAGCTTGACTCCAGACAAGAAGGGAGTTGGATTTGGATTACAATCAGCCATGTGAAACCAAGAGAGAAGATCAAGAGCATACTTAGTTTGTGCGATGAATATCCCCGAGTCAGACTGTGAGATCTGAATCCTAAGGAAGTAGTGCAACAAACCTAAGTCTGTCATGGAGAATATATTGTGGAGGGATTCTTTCACCGTTGTAATGGATGATGAAGAGCTCCTATGATCAAAAGGTCATCAACATAAAGAACCAAAACCAAAAGTGAATCATCTTTCCATAAAAGATAGACATTGGGATCTAAATGACATCGAGTGAAACCTACATAAAGAAGGAAGGAATCCATTTTGGCATACCAAGCCCGAGGGGCCTATTTGAGACCATATAAGGATTTCCTAAGTCTACAAACCAAGGAAGAATCCTGAATAAAACCATGTGGTTGTTCCATGTATATCTCCTCCTCTAGGTCACTGTGAAGAAAGGAACTCTTCACATCCATCTGATGAACATCCCAGTGATTAGCAATGAAAATGGAAAGAGTAAGTTTTATCAAGTTGATTTTTGCGGACGGGTGCAAAGGTCTCGAATAGTCAATTCTAGGAACCTGAGAGAAACCT
The DNA here is from genome assembly GCA_018340775.1 of Taxus wallichiana var. yunnanensis. Taxonomy (NCBI): domain Eukaryota; kingdom Viridiplantae; phylum Streptophyta; class Pinopsida; order Cupressales; family Taxaceae; genus Taxus; species Taxus wallichiana. The sequence goes on from CM031235.1 coordinate 374,210,951, forward strand.
TTTATAACTAACCGTGCTTTGAACTTGTCAATAGACCCATCTGCTACATATTTGGTCTGATAGATCCATTTGCATCAAACCATATTTCTTCCCTTAGGAAGTGGTGTCAAATCCCAAGTGTGGTTATTAATTAAGGAGTTGTACTCCTGCAGCAAGCAGTGTCCCACTCAAGATTTCTAGAAGCCTCTCTAAATGTTTGTGGATTGGAGGTAGAGGCAAAGAAAGCATGAGGCCCATCCCTGAACTCTGGTCATGTATGTATGACGTCTTCTAGATCCCCTACCCAAGTACCTACACTCTACAAAGTCTATCTAACCTAATGAAGACCAATGGTGGGAGTGTTAGGAATAAGCTCATCATCGTCTGAGTCATGGCTAGATGTGGAAGGAGACAAAGCTCCATCACTATCTTTAGTGTCAGAACTGGAAGAAGAAGAGTCCTCGGTAACAAGAATAAGCGCAGGAACTTTCTCAAGCTCCTTTGAACTATTAGAATCATCCTCGAAATTCCAAGTGATGTTGATGGAAGTGAAGAAGAGTCAAGTGTGGAATCTGGTGGGCCTTCCTGAAATTTGACACTCCTTTTGATGAATAACTCATGTGTGGTTGGATGAAGAAGACGGTACCCCTTAACACCATTTGGGTATCCCACAAAGATACATGGTCAACTCTGAGGTTCCATAGCCTTCCGTTTCTTCTTAGGGATATGAGCCATAGTTGGAGATCCAAAGACTCTAAAGTTCTTAACTGATGGTTTTTGACCATGCCAAGCTTCAAAAGGAGTGACTCCCTTTAATGCTTTATGAGGGACATGATTCTGTATGTAATTTACACAGTTAATAGCTTCTTCCTAGTATTGTGGTGCCAAATATTTGGAGTGGAGCATACAGTTAGCCATCTCTTTTAGAAACTTATTCTTTCTTTCTCGTAACTCCATTTTGTGAAGGACTGTAGGTAACTATTCGTTGTAACTCAATCCCCTCTGTAGTGTAGAATTGCTCAAACATGTTATTGACATATTCCCCACCATTATTTGTTTGTAAAATCTTGATGAATTTCCCGATTGTTTCTCTGCAAGGGCCTTGAAGTCCCGAAAGAAGTCATAAACATATAACTTCTGACAAAGGAAATAGACCCAAGTATATCGTGAAAAATCATCAATGAAAGTGAGAATATATCATGCCTTGGTGAAGGAAGGTTTGGGAAAAGGCCTTGAGACATCACTGTGAACCAACTCCAATACTTGTGTAGCTCTCCAAGCTTTACCTTTGTCAAATATCTCTTCTGGATGCTTTCCAAGGGCACAACCCTCATAGATACCTTTAGAGAAACTAACTTTAGGCAAGCCTTTGACCATTCCATGTTTACTCAATTGTTCCAAGTAGCGATAGTTAAGATGGCCAAATCACTCATGCCATAATTTTCTAACCCCATTTGAATGAGTTAACAAGGAATTTGGAGAAGAATGGAGAAAAATGAGAGAAGGTATACAAGTGTGCTTGGTGGTCTACCCTTCCCTCTGCAACTGTAGTGTCATTGTGTAGCTCTCTGATGATGACTGAATCTGGGTTAAATTCGACTCTCATGCCATTTCCAATGTGAGTGATTTGGTAAACTGATAAAGCAGATTGGTGGAAAGTGTTGGAACACTTAGAACATTATTGAATGCTCTACCATCTACTTCTACTGATCCACACCCTGCAACTACTATAGAGGTGTCATCACCCAATGTGATAGAAGACATATTGCATGGTTTCATAGAAGAAAATTGAACCTGTGAGGAACCCATGTGGTGTGAAGCACCAGAATCAATGACCCAAGATGAAGTCAGAGCCACTACTGCCACTAAATCCTTTCCCTTCTTCTTCTCTTTATTGTTGTCTTTTTCCTTAGAAGTTTCTTGGTTAGATGAATTTTGTTTGATAGATTTAGGGACCCCTATGTTGTTTTTCTCAAGAAGATGAGTAAGGTGGTCAATCTGCTTTTTCATACACTTGTGTTCATCATGGCCAAGTTTCTTGCAATAAGCACACTTTACCTTTTCCTTCTTAGGTTTAGCTTCGAGGAGGAGGATTCAGTGTAAGCTTTTGGTTGCGATGGTTTTTTATCCTTCTTTTTTCCTTGATCCTTCTTTTGTTTTTTCTCCTTGTTGTTAGAAGCCTTAGGTTTCACATTTCTTGCAATCAAGGCATGTGATTTGGAAGACTTCAAAGTGCCCATTTGTATCAAATTATCTTGTTCCCTAGTTAACTGACCAACAAACATGTCAAATGAAGGCATTTTCCATGATGCTCCAAGTGCATCCTTGGTGGCATGGAAGGTGGAGACAAAAATTGAGTAATCCGGACCCAATTTAGAAAGGATAGAAAGAATGAGTTGAGAGTATTTTTTTATCAATTCCACATTCCTTTAGTTGTAATCTTACTGATTTAAATTTTTGAAGAAGTCCTGGAGTGTGTCAAAGTTGGTGGGGCTCAAGCTAATGAGCTCATTTTCCAATTCATGTGCTCTCATTTCATTTGTTTTCCCAAAGATACTTTCCAATGTGGTCCACACTTCATTGGGAGATTTAGCAGAATCAATATGAAAGAGAAGATCTAGAGACACTGATAGACAAAAACCCAAAGGCTTCATCACAATGGTTAAACCATTTCACTTTGTCTGAATATGAAGTTGGTTCTGTTTCAAGCCCCATTGTTATCCGATGTAGACCCTTACCCCTCAAAATGAGTTGTATTTTGGAATTCCATTCAAGATAGTTAAATGGTGTGAGTGGTGTCACAGAACTGATATCCATTATCAAACAATTGTGCAAAAGATAGAAAGGAAATCATGAGAAAAAAGAGCTCACAAAGTACACCCCCTAAGCTTATAGAGGTTCAACTTTTCAAAGAATGAGGATACCTCCAATACGAAGAACACAAAAAAACATGCACTTTCAAAAAAATGACACCTAAAATGGAGTAGTCAGTTGAAAGTTATGCCAAATTAGAGTTTAGGTGATGCAAAGTAGGGGTCAAAATGTGACAAAAAGCAAGTGTCGAACCCGATAGGTGTAAAGAGGTGTCGAACTCGATAGGTATAAAGAAGGTATCAAAACCTAACATTTGTAAAGCAGTGTCGAACCTGACAGGTGCAAAGTAGGTGTCAAAACCTGACATGTGTAAAGCATGTATCGAACTAGATAGGTGTAAAGAAAGTGTTGGAACCCGACAGTGCAAAGTAGGGTAATAAACATGACACACTAAGGGTGGAAATTTTGACTTGTTGAACACACCTGAAAACTCGATTTGCACTTGGGCAGATTTTTTGACTTGCTTAAAAATGCTTGAAAACTTGATTTACACTTGGGAATATTTTTGACTTGTTGAACACACTAAAAACCCAAAACACTACAAATGAGAAAAATACAAAGAACCTCCAGATATGAGAAAATGGTTAATTTTTCATACAAAATAGAAAATACCCACCAAGTTATTCGAAAAACCCAAAAAAACCCAGAAGGGATTTTTCTATTTGAGCCCAAACTTGCACGGATTTTCTAAATTTGAAGAAAAAATTTCAAACCCTAAAACCTTCAAATCTAAGAAAACCTTAAGTTTCTCATACAAAATAACAAATACCCACCAAGTTATTTGAGAAACCCAGAAAAACCCAAAAGGTATTTTTCTATTTGAGCACAAAATTACATAGATTTGCTAATTTTGAAGTCAATGGCATTGTCTGTTTTTCATGTAGAGACTCTGGAGGAATAGATCTGCATGGATTTTCTAGAAACCCCACCAAACCCTTGAAAACTGAAATCAATGAAAAAATGGAAAAATATAGAATGCAAGATCTCACACAAAGGTTATGGCATTCGGCTACCAAAATTGCTCTAATACCATATAGGAGTAGGTCACAATCAAGGACTGGTATTGGATAGGATCAAATGCACGAATAAACCTATATGTAGCAATAAGATCTAGAAAAATACTCAAATGATGAAGTAGTACTTCTACAACAAGAACAAGTACATGAGAAATCTAACTCTTCATTAGCCAAAAAGTACATAGGAAGGTACATTATATAGTGAGAAATTAGGTCACCCAAAAAGGTAACTTCTCAATGAAGAAATAGAAAATGACTTAAAGTACATTTCCCTTTAATGACCTATTATGACCTAAGCAAGCTAAATTAGACCATGTAGGTAATGCCACAAGGTGGGTAAAATCCTACACTAATAGGACTATGTTAGAAATCCGCTCGAATAATCAATAGGCACGATGAAGCCTACTAGAAATAGTTTTGCCAACTCTTCTTTAACGAGTAAGGGAAACATGAGGATGTATCTTTCTAAGCTTTTACTTGATTGGCTTTGCTTCTTCATGCACAAATAGGTTATACACTACCAATGATGGATCTAAGCCTAACATGTTTGAATAGGATCAAGAAAATATGTCTGAAAATTCCCTTAAAAGCATGACAAAGGTCTTCTATTCTTGTGATTGAGAGGGAAACTCCCACATTAACAATTCTAGGTTAATCCTTTGTTCTAATATTAACATCTATAGTCTCCTCCACGAGTAGTTTTGATTCATCTTCCATATGTGTAGGATCGGGAGGGAGATTGAGATCTTCTTCTAAGGGCATCTCAATGAGATTTTCACCCTTAGAGTGGTCACTTTTTATGTCCATCGATGTTTCAATTTGTTTGTCTGTAAGTGCCTCAAAGAGGTTTTCACTATGGGACTTGGAATTTTTCTTTTACAAGGCTTCTTTGACAATATTTTTCCCTTGTTCTCTTTTAAATTTTTTTGACCATAAAGTTTAGCCTCCTCCCCAAAGTATGTGCATGTGTCAAGAGTAATTGAGAAGCCCTTATTATGATCACCAACAAGAATTCCATCATGGAGACCCATAAAATCACCAATTGCTTCATCATTCTCAAATAAATCAATTGGTACATGTTGTTGTTGGTCCCAATTAACAATGGAATGGTGGACAAGATTTAATTTAGGAATGGTAGGGGATATGGTTAGACTAGCCATGTTTGGAAACATGTTTGTAGAGGCAAGGTCATTGTAGAGACTATACCAGAAGCTATTTCCTGTCATAGTTAGATGAACTATATTTTTATTCAAAAGAGGTTACCTTGACCTCGGAGGATGGGACCCATACGGTCGGACACCAATACCATATTTGCAAACCTTGTGATGTGGTGTCGGAAGAGGTTCTCGCACACCTTGCTCATTTATACCACATCCGTATCCTTGATATCCCATGACATACATCATTTTATTTGGAATGGCATACTTGGGTGCTTGATAGCATGCTACCATGTCATCATCATGATATTGAGATATAGGAGTGTCGAGTAGTTTCTCATCTGCTAAAAGGCCACCAGGAGTAAAAGTCTTAATGTTACAATGTTCCCGGATCGTTGATATTTGTAGCAAGGCCTACCACATGTTCTGGGTGATAAGGGGAGTTTGGAAATTAAGAGGGCATATTGGAGGTTATATTCTCCACATCCATTTGCAAGAACTTTCATCTCCCATGAAGCAAAGGGAGAGACCGATGTAGAAGAACCATCCTTACGAGATCACAAGGTATCTAGATCAATGCGGGAGGTAAGAGCCTTTGACTAAAACTAGGTATCCAATTTAGTGGAAGGAAATTCATAAGTAGTAGGAAATAACTTGACAATGCTCTGTAATGGGTGAAGGGTTGGGGTCCCCTAGAATGGTAAAAATATATCCTTCATGGTATAATTTAATGCATTGATGGAACTTGGAAGGCACGAGCTACATGTCATGTATCCATGGGTGACCGAGGAACATATTGTATAGAAGGTCCAAGTCCAAGACATGGAACTGGGTATCATGACTAGTAGGCCCAACTTCCATAGGAAAAGTGATCATACCAGCTAATTATCACTCCGTGTTATCATAAGCCTTGATCATGATGATTTTAGACTCCAAATTAGTGTCAATGTGCCCTAGTTGTCTAACGATTTTTAAAGTACATATATTTAGACCAGATCCACTATCCACAAACACTCTTTTGATATTTTTATGATTCACAATGACTTCTATATACAAGGGTAGGTTGTGTGTATGATCATCATTAGGAATCTCATGTTGGCTGAAGGTAATGTTTTTAGAGGGAGCAATCTATACAACCAAGGCTTGGAAGCATGAAGGATCAATATTAGTTGAAAATCCTCACCCCTGAAGTGTTTTGCAAAGAATTTCCTGATGAATATTATATATTTTGAGAAGATCTAAGATCGAAATCTTAGCAGTGGTTTTCTCAAGTTATTTTAAAATATCATAGTGACTATCCTAAGGGGTAGGCAGAGGAGGTTCTAGGATAACAAGGTGAACATGTTGTGTTGCCACAATGCACTCTCGTGCCTTGATCCTAATAGTTTTTACATGCTCAATAGATGGATCAATACAACCAATAAGGGAATCAAAGGGATTAATAGAGTCAACAATATGATTGGAAATTTTAGTTTGATAAAACTAACCTTGATCCGACTTTTTATCCACTTGCTTATGTTTAGGAAACAGATCTTTGTATATTCCCAAATTTTGATTAGAATATTTGTTAGGTCTAGGTGAGTCCATCTCAACCTCTCCACTATCAATAAGGTCTTGAATGAAGTGCTTTAACTTCAAACATTTGTTAGTGACATGGCCCTTAACATGATGATACTCACAATATTCATGGTCTTTATACCATGATGGTTTAGGTGCATCATCTGCATATGGCGTAGTGTTAGAAAATTTATCATGTTCACCATGTATAATTGTTTTAATATAGACGACAAAGAATTTGTGAGAGGAGTGAATGCACATATTTTGATTTGGGTACAACTGGTCCTTTGGTAAGCTTTAAAGGAGCACTATTCTAGATTACTTGCACATGTTTAGAATTAGTTATACCATCACCTACAACATTTTTGTTCTTGTTTTGAAAGAATTTAGGCTTGTTTGTAGGTTTGGTTTCATGATTTTATCTTGAAAAGGGTTTCAATGTCCCTTTAGATAATAAAGCCTATTCGATCTATCTTCCTTTTTATATAACTTCTTCAAAAGTATTATCCTAGTGCATTTGCAAGTGGAAAGCAATTTTGGGATGTAGATTTGGCATAAGAATGTTAACCAACTATTTCTCTAGTATTGAGCAAGGGAAATGACTAGTTAACCCTCACCATCTTTGTAAGAAACCAACGAAGTTCTCATTATTTCTTTGTTTGGAATTGAATAAGTCTCACATGGTAATGTCACTTTCCATATTGAATGAAAAGTGGTGCACAAACTTTTCACAAATTGGCCCATGTGAAGATCGACCCTTTAGGTATATGGAGGAACCATTCAAGCGCTTGGCCTCCAAGACTCCATGGGAATATGCGAATGAGATAATTGTCACTATAGGAAAATTCTTGGAAAGCCATGAAGAAGTCTTTAACATGATCGTGCAGGTCACCCTTACCCCTATATTTATCAAATTTAGGGTAGTCAAAGTGAGGTGGAAAGGGTATTCTTAACATCGCTCTATCAAAAGGATAAGGGCACAATTCTTCAAATTGGTACTTTTTACTATGTCCTACATTACTTTCTTGCAAATTAGTGATGGAATTTTTCATAGACTGCCATTCATGATTAAATATTTTTCCACGTGTAGGTGAAGCTAGGCATATATACATGGTTAGATTTGGATGTTTCACCACCTTGGTTATCAGTGTATAGCTCACGATACACCACCTTAGGTTTCTCTTGACGTGGAGTTTTAGTGAAAAAATCCTGATATGAAGCCTTGGGCTTGTTTAAACATGGAGTTTTAGCCTTTATTTTTGGGTCTTTATGGACATGTGAAGCCAAACTCGCAATTGACGACTAAGGGCTTGTAATTATTGTTGGATTGTGACCTCCTCATTTTTTTATTCATGAGTTTCACATGGAGGTGGTTGTTCACAATCTTCACATTCTTCATTTTCTACATTTACATCATGGTTAATGTGAACAATGGGTATACAATAACTACCAATGTTTTTAGGAGGTGCGTCTTCCTCATTCTATGGACTAGAAGTAGACGCATGTCCCAGATTTAGTATGTCATCCATAGATCGAAGAGTTATTGCTTCCTTTTCTTCCCCATGAATCATGTTTGTGAGGAGAGTATGGTCAAATTTAGGTGGTAGTTTAGCCCCTAATTCTATGACACACATTAATACTTTGTTTTTATTTTAAAATAGAAAGTTATCCATGTGGGGTGTAAAATTCAAAGTTATCTTGAGGAGAGTTCCCCTCATCACCACTATGGTCAACCATGTTGTCTTCTTCAAATAAGGGGTTTAATTTATCGTTGATGAAAGGATTTGACCCTAATTTTTTGTGCCCCATTCTTGTAATAGGAGGCATAATGGGAAGTGTTTAGCTAGGGTTTGATAAATGTGTATAAAGACTATAAGGACCCTAGGAAAATAAAGTAACATGATGGCTGCAAATGTCTCAATGAATGCCAAATAAGCAAGGAAAAGAATCCTAAAGAATCAAGGTAAATTGAATCAAGGAATCAAAGAATATGAAACTGTATGATGAGAAGAACCAAGGACAAGTCAAACAAGTTCCAAACAAGGATCTAATCACAAAAGTATCTACTCCTATATCTCAAATATGGTTTGGTTCAATAATGACAACACAATATCAATACTTAAATCAATTTTGGGATAAACAAGACTTAAGTATTAAAATGGTGTTGAAGTGATTTTAATTCAAGGTATACTCAAACAAGTTTTAAGACAAACAAAGTCTAAGTTATTTTAAAATGGAGGTTACCAATGTGAGCAACGCAACAATACAACTTGGATACTTTTAATCAAGATTTTAGGAAAAGTGAGATGTTAGTATCAAAATGGTATTGATATGATGCGAACAGCGTAACAACAAAACTTTCCAAAACCTAAGGCAATTTTTGGTAAAAAAACAAGGTCTAAGTATAACAAGGATTTGATACTATGCGAGCAACGTAACAATACAATCTAGAAACTTATATCAAGTTTTACAAGAAAACAAGATGTAAGTATCAAAAATGTATGGATATGATGTGAACAATGTAACAACTCAAGGGGAAATCAATGATGAGACAACCTAACTATAATGAGATGATCTTGACATGGGTATCAAGATATAGGCTTACCAAAACATGAGGACATACCAACACACTTTCAACACTTAACATTCCTAATGACGACATGGTCATGTAAGTGACTACAAAAGTGGTGGACACGATTATTTTGGTAGTTCCATGTATGTTTGTTCTCTTTTGTCCAAAAATGGCAACAAGAGAACAAAGGAGATAGATCAAATGGGGATGAAAAATACATGGTGTAACTTTGGCAGAGTTTTGCCTTGTCTTATGACAAGGTAGAAACTAAGAAAAAGTGATTCTTTGTAAGTTTCATGATGAATGTCATGTGGCACCAACTTTAATGGACTCTCCCCTTGTTTGAATAACAAGGTTTTGACTCCAAGAAAGTTATTTCTTTGTGAAATATCTTTAGAACACGATGGATAAAGTCAAGTTTTCCCAATGCCAAATGGTTTCCTAAGATTTTGTTCTCAACACTCACCAATTATTTCCTAAGAGAGGTACAATTTTCTAGTAAACTAGACAAAGGACCATTACCCCATAATCAAATTAATGAACGAGGCCTCATATGGGAAACTTCAAATTTATTCACATGGGTTTTTGTTCTAGTAAAGTAGATCTTGGGGCACTTACCATTTCATCCACCGCCCTCAATAGGGTTTATTTTGAGAAGGTCCCTCTGAAAAATTATTTTAGAAATTGTGGCAAATCTCAAAAATTAACTTTTGAATTGTTGGTGAATTTATGAAAAATGTTTCATGCAAAAGGCGATTTCACAAAGAGCAATTTTCCCTGGTTTTACAAAGTAGGCTAGGCATGTTAGCATGTAGGTTGGGTGGGAAGGTTATTCAGGTGGGTTAGATGGTTGAGGGGTTGGACGATTAAGGGTTGGACGGGAAGGTTAGATGACTAAGGTTTGTATGGTGGGTTGGATGCTTATGGGGTTAGATGGGTCACTGGTCGGTTAAGGGGTTAGGTGGGTGGGTTGGACGGGTATGGGGTTGGATGGGATGGTTGGTTGGTTGAGGGGTTGGATGACTAAGGGTTGGATGAAAAAGGGTTGGATGGGTGGGTAGGATAGTTGGGGGTTAGATGGCTCGGGGTTGAATGGTTAAAGGCATTGGATGATTGAGAGGTTGGATGGCTAAGGGTTGGACGGTTGATGGGTTGGATGGTTAAGGAGTTAGATAGAAAAGGGTTGGATGGTGGGTTGGTCAGTTGAGGGGTTAGACGGCTAATGGTTGGACGACTAAGTGTTGGATGGGTTTATTAATTATGGGTTGGGTAGCCACCTTGGATAGCCAATACTTTTCAGCCACGTGTCCTTTGACCCATTCGAACCCTATAAATACCCCTACAAGGTTCATTTCTTCACTTTTCTATGAAAATTTCTAGTGCTCTGAGCTCTCCAATTTTCAAAGTTCTCCCAAATTTCAACAATGAAAAGCACCACATCTACTCTTACACCCAAATTACAATACAAAAACCTCATGTGCCCATAGATTGTAGCCCTTATGAAAGCAAAAATACATAAAAGGATTGGCTCGAAAAATTAGAATTTACCTGGGCTTATGGACATGCCCCAATTCGATACTGATACTTCAGTGCTTGATTACCTTCTCGCCTCTTACAATGAGAATGATGGAAAATTTTCTATTCTCCTGGTGCATCCGAGATGTCATCAAATTTCATTCACAATTGAGCCCACAGACGTACATCGGTTAACTAGGTTACCATTCGAAAATAAGCCACCCACATTACAAAGGTTGTCCTCACAGACATGAAGACAAAAAGTTTTGGAGTCTCATTACAGTGTGCAAGTTGATGGTAAGTTTATTATTTTCAAATTCTTTTTCTCTTAACATTTTTCCACCACCCAAGCCTCTAACATTTTTTTCTATTATTGCAGCTCCTCTTAATCATTCATCATGAGGCCTACTTCTTCAAGGTATTACAAACCAATTCTTTCTTATAGTTGCATCAATTTTTCAGGCCAGGATTGTATTATAGGGAAGATCTGTAGACATTCTGTATTGGGCGTTCAATATTTATTACGAACACTAGTAGGTCAATAATTCGATTGGTGCACATATTTGTCCAACCAAATAAAAACAGATGTCTCTTGTGCCCACAATGCCAATCAATCTAATAAATCCAAGACTATATTCTCTTGTTGTAATTTTATTATTGCTTTCTATTAGGAAGCGTTCTACAAATTTCAGAAAGCTAAAATTCCAACTGCAATTAATGATAAAATGATTGGTCTCACTCTTGAAGAACAACAGGTAATTGTTACTTTTATAGTTTTCTTGTTATAACGATTTCAAATTCAATATTTTTCAATAAAATAATAATTGTAAGATTTTCTTTTGCAGAGAAGAATTATTGCTGCAACAACTCATAAGGAGGCAATTGCTCGAGGTAAATCCCCTGTAGAGGTCTCTTGATTTTGACATGGATTCAACAGAATCAACACCAGTAAGAGCTCCTCGTCAAAAGTGACCTAGGGGGTCGCTATGTGCATCACGTCTACCATCACATTTAACTACATGTATGAAGTTTTCTTTTGATATAATTAACTAATTCAAACAACTAATATAGATTATGTAGGTAGTATTGTATTTTAATATTTCTATTGTTCTTTTTACATTTATTGTATTCAGAAACTACTAAAATGGGTGATGATGATCAAACTCATTCTGACACACAAGATTGAAATGTTACACTTGCGTCTCCAAATGTGCAAGGTAAATTGTAATATTTAATATTTATCATGTTTTATTACGTTACTACTTTTTAGAATTTACAAGGCCTAACCGTATAATGGCTTCTAACAATTTGTTGTTTTCATCTTGCAGGTAATATATCTTCTGAGAACATTCCACTTGCAAGGAGGCCACCAATACCGATCGTAAACTCTTCAACTTTGGAATTATTCACAAAATCACAATTAATCACTGTTGTTTACTTTCTATTAGAAAATAACAGAGATAGCTAGTGAATGAATTATTATTGTGCTTAGAATTAACAATTACAAGAAATGAAAGAATATAAGCTCATAACACCAACAATTTTATCCCGAAAACTTACAATGGAGGAAAAACCATCTAGGAAGAGAAATTGCTCTTTCTTCCCACTTCTATTGGCCAATTCAAATCAACAAGTACAAAATTTACAATAAGTATGAAAGGGAAGTAGATAATATCTCAACACTTCCTTTCAATTACTTGCTCTGTCTCAACACTCCTTTCTTCTACAATAATACAATTTCCAGCACTAAGACTTCTTTCTCACTTGCTCTCATACTTCGATGATCTTCTACACTTCTACAATCATGTATTTATAGCCTTTCTCATGTCCTCCCATGCACTGGAGAATGGGAAAGGTCATGAAGGAGAAGAGAAATGAACATCCTTTCAAATTCGGAGGTTGTTCATTTTGAATTTTTTTTTCTATCCGTAATGGCTAGGACTGCCACCCTATGCAGATCGGCGGTCCCAGGACCACCACCCCGACCGGGTGGTGGCTCTGTAATCGATACCCCGCACCGGGTGGTGGTCTTATTACTTACAAGAAAAAACCTCCGTTTATTGTTTTTCTTCTTTGTGTTGACTATTTTTGATGAAGTAGAGTTATTTTGGATCCCTATGGATCACACCTCCCCTACTTAGGAGGCTTTTGGTCCCACAAAAGCTTAGTGGGGGAGTAGATGAGGAAATAATTCCCTCACTTACTCCTTTGAGTACCATTGATCTTGCCTCGAGTGTCTTTCCTTTCGGCCTCGATCTACCAAGACTCCCGGGACCTCTTTTAGTCTCTCTCGACCTTCTCTGCTGCAAAGACTACATCCTCCTCCACCCGCCTCGTGAGTCCAAGACACAATCCTCAATGGAAGGTAGCAACTACAGTTCTTCATCTTCATCTAGCATGGATGGCTCATATAGGTGCAAGTTTTTGTAGTTTACTATAGAGTACATCCTCATGAATGACGAAAAATCAAGTCAAAAAGCATTTTCTCCAACTTGCTCCAATATGGTGAAGGGTCCATATCGTAGTGGCTTGAGCTTCCATGCTTGAACTTGTAGTCTCTCCTTGCTCAATTAAAGCCAAAATTTATCTCCAACACGAAGCTTGTGTTCCCTCCTATGCTAATCATGCCTAGCTTTGTACTTGGCTTGAGATTTCTCTAGTTGTTCTTTGAATTTGAGATGGATTTTTAGATCCTCTTAATGAATTTTTAGCCCTAGTTAGCTCGTGTCTCGTTTCTCCTTTTTTTCCTATGGTTATCTTATGCCCTAGCTTGTTTTAGTTCTTATTTATTTCCTTTCCTTCACGTTGTGTGTTTGGTGTGCCTTCTCACGTCCATGCATCTTTTTATATGATTGTGTTTCATGAAAATGACTGTGCATGACTACATTCGGCTTGTGCTACACATGTCTAGCCTCACTCTACACATTCTCCTTTGATTTTCACTCAAAGTTGATCATATTTATCCCCTTTCTTTCGTGCTATCGCCTCTCCTTAGTTTAGTTTTCCCTTTTCACATATCCTTTTATCCCGATCCTTTAGAATGTTTACCTTAGGTTTTCATTTAAGCATTAGGAGTAGCAGTAGTAGTAGAAGTAAGTAGAGGAAACAACCTTCTTTGGAAGTCTATCTCAAGCACACAAGGTCCCACAACTTAGAGACAGTCGCATTGTTGACTCAAACAACTCAATTTTACCAGATCTAAGATACGAGTGCAATTTTAAACAACCAACAATTTCTAGCATGCATGGTGGGACTAATATCAAATCTTTAATTTCATCATCGCTAAAATCTGGTGTGTGAACTTGGTGATTTACAGCCTTTTGAGGCTCATTTAAAAACTTCTGATGACTCCCAACACTTCCAAATCTACGATTTTAGCAAATTCCTGAGTGCCTTTCATGAGAAGAGTGAATATGAGACAAAGCACAATAATTGAAGTGTCTTTCGATTACCTCCAACTATCTCTAAGGAGGGTATGTAGGAGAACACTCACATATGTATATCCATCTCCAAGGTAGCGTCACATGCATTTCAATCCTCCTCAAAACAATCCTACACACCCTACCTACATGGCACTACAACCACCTCCTCATATGAGGAAATTTGTTAACTTCACTAGTAGAATCCCTCTCAATCTCAATGCACAATATGATATATCAATAGCGTAGCGCCAAGAGTATCACATATTTCAATGGTGAGAATCAAGTCACTCCTATTAAGCATATCGGGATGTAGAAAATGTATACTCTATATATCCGATCACACACGACGCACGTAGCAATCGTGCTACTCGCAACCTCGTTTAAAGGAAAAGTGCTCCGGTGGTACCAAGGCCTAAGTATCGCATCTATTTCCACCTCGGGATGATCTTGGAACAACTATATGCTGCTATTTTGAATATAATTCAGATCACCTATCACTTGTGGAATAGGTGACTACAACAAAATGAGTGCCCAATGAGCAAATTACTTATTTCAATATCAAAATTCAAAAGACTTGGGACAAAATCCCTCAAGTGGTAAGGCTTATAGCCCAACATGCTTTCATGTATTATTTAAGGGCTTTAAATAGTGACATTTCATTCATGACTCAATCCATGGAGGTAGAAACCTACTCGATGCTTACAAAATTGCAATAAAGGTAGAGAATAGTCTTATTCGGGCGGAAAGTTAGCTCCCAAACCTCCCACTCCCTTATTCCCAGAGATATCTCCAACACCCCAACCTTCTATTGATCATGTTCTTATGTAGAGATCTCAACCTACCGCATCCACATCCTATTCTCCTGTGCAATAGAAAGAAGATGAGGTATTGAAAACCCTGATTAGAAAATTTTCTAATAAGGTCATATCTTTGGAGAAGCAAGAGCACATAACTAGAACAATCAGCCCTAACAGATTCAATATGGAAACCAAATTTATGGGTAGAAATAGCATAATGATAGATGGCATGTCAATGTGCACTTGCCTTTACAAGTAATTCCTCCCGCGCAAGTAACCCCTTCCAATGACCAACATAGGTCAAACACTTGTCCCGATTCGAAAAACATGGCACAAGATTCGAGTGGTGTTTTTCTTGTAATATGCCTCATAGCCAAAACCACTACACTAATGTCAGTAGGTGCGTAGGCCTACATGATTCATGTTTCTTCTAAATGTGAACCTTCCACAAGCATAAGTGAGCCTGAGAATCAAGAAAAGCTAGAATTTTTTGAAGCTAACTTGATATTCTTTGGTACCAAGGAATTTTGTGCAATCAATCAAGCTATAGATGACACAAACAGATCGTATGCCCAAGTTATTGACAATAGAAGGTACAAGAAGAGAATGCTTGAGTCTAGCATGTAAGTATAAATTATCAAAACAAAGGTCGATCCTCAAAAGAAAAATGATGCAACCAAGGCATCTAACAATAAAGGATCACAAGTTCCTATATGTGAGGTTCTGCGCAATGTTCCTTCTGAGGTAGTGCGTGCCCCTCCTTTGGTAGGTCAAGCCTTTGTGCAAGCTAAGTCCCTTGGTTTTGCATCTAAACAAGCAAGAAAATATGTTGTTGTGCCCCAAATGCACAATTTAATGGGCATTCAATTCAATATTGTGGAACATATGATGAAGAAAAATTGAAAGTCACAATGTGGGACACCCTTGCCATTTAATCTAAGTGTGGCTTGTTACATGAAGCTCTGGGCCAACTCTTGCATGTTGATCTAGTTGTCCAAAAAACATGTGTTCATTGTCAATATTTGACAAGGAGAGGAGAAGCAAGTAGGTAATGTTTTTGAAACCCCACCCTTTTATATATCTTTGATCATAGGAATTTTTTTACACAATTGTATGATTGACACAGGTGCTAGTACTTCAGTCATGCCTAAGAAAATTGTTGATGTCCTAGGCCTTAAATACACCCCTTTGTCCAAAGGAGTCCTGCAACTTGATGGCTCAACTATTACCACTTTTGGAGTCATCAAGGATCTTAAGTTAACCTTCCATGCATTTCCAAGCCTCACTATAACTCAAGATGTTGTCAATCATTGACCTACCCCCTTTGTTTGCCTTGTGTTTCTTAAGAGATTTCACTGCCAAAGTTGGTGGTAACTTATCTTCCGATTGGTCCCATATGTTA
Source organism: Taxus wallichiana var. yunnanensis (assembly GCA_018340775.1). Taxonomy (NCBI): domain Eukaryota; kingdom Viridiplantae; phylum Streptophyta; class Pinopsida; order Cupressales; family Taxaceae; genus Taxus; species Taxus wallichiana. Next base: position 374,227,242 of record CM031235.1, read on the forward strand.
CTAAAGACAAGGTATGGTAATCAGTTTACCATACAAGTGAAGAAAATATTTTCCTATTATGTCGAGTCATATAACCCATTTCCTCTCCAAGCTAACTGCTTAATCCAAGAAGAGAAAGTTTCAATTTTTAAAGAGCAAATTGCCCCCCCTCACCCCCTATACCTGATTTAGTGCTAGATGAGTGGTTGGAAAGGAACCTAAAATTTGATCCAGATATTGAGAAGCTTGAGGCCTTTGAAATTGGGCTTGGTACTTACTTCATTCTTGAAGAAGATGTTATGCTGCCACGCGCACTCAAGTAGAATGAAGAAAGCACGGGTACATTGTGAGTGTAGGATTCATTCTCATTTTTTCCAAGGATGAGAAATTCTTGTTCATGCATAGGTTGCATTTGCATGCTCTAAGAATGTAGAAGAATATGAGGCACTTTGGTGCATGGTCTTTTTATTGTAGAGAATAAACAAATTAAGGCATTTCAAATATTTGGGGACACATAATTGGTTATAAACCAAAGTTAAAAATAAGTGTACGTCAAAGAATAATATCCTCAAAGCCTATAAACATAGAGTTTGGGACTTCCTTGAGAGATTTGATGCTCTAAATATGTAGGTGGTGCTAAAAGAAATGAATAAAGAAGTTAATCGAGATGGTTGCACTTGGTTTGCAGTTCTCACCACCCGAGAAGTTTATCAAAGGAAACGTACACCACACAAAAATGGTAATCAAACCATCTATTCCATTTAACAACACCAGATGGAAAGTGTTTCACAGTGATGTGTAAATTGTCCATTTGTTTCGAATGAAACCGAGTTCTCTTCAAGCATGCAAGATGATTTGCATGATAACTATGGTAACCAAGTGATTCAAATTAAGAAGAACAAGTTGCCTAAAGGGCTGGTCACCTTAGAGAAAATATTCAGCCTTGATCATGAGTTTAAGGGTGAAGAAAGGTATATGCACGTAACACAAGAATACTTCTCCCCAGTCACTATTGCATGTGGTAATGAGTTATCGCTCAAAGAAATCTTGCACACATTATGAAAAACAAGATTTCATCTCTTTGTGCCAAAAATACAATGACATATTCTCATTGGAGTATGAAGACCTCAAAGGATTTGATCCAAGTGTTGCTCAACACTACATTGACCTTGATCCTAGTATCAAGCCCATCAGACAAAAACAACAACCATTCAATCCAAAGATAGAGCCCCTCACAAGGAAAGAACTATCTAAAATCATTGAGATGAAGATTATTTTCCCCATCAAGTACTCTACCTGGGTCACGAATCTTGTTCCAATGCATAAGAAGAATGGTGAAATTAGGCTTTGTGTCGATTTTAGGGATTTCAATAAGGCATCCTTGAAGGATCGCTATTATTTTCCTTCTATGGAGTAGATTTTTTGCGGATGTGGTGGCATGCATTGGTTCTCAATGTTGGATGGGTATTTTGGTTTCAATGATTCTGGTCAATGAAGAGGATCAATTCAAAACAACATTCAAAACCAAGTGGGATACATATACATAATGAAGATGCCCTTTGGTTTTCAAAGGCAAGCGCGAGCTTTCGACGTAATGTGGATACCGCTTTAAAGGATATATAGATGAATTCATCTTGGTTTACCTCGATGACATAACTATCTTCTCACAGAGCGCAGATCACATGACACACTGGAGAAAATATTAGATAGATGTAGAAAGTTTAGGTATGTCTTAACCCCAAGAAGTGTAATTTTGTAGTGGCACATGGAAATATTTTGAGCCATGTTGTCTCAAAAGATGACATTACTATTGATCCCGAGCATCTTTTAGCCATCCGGCCCTTTCCCCATACCGCACACAAGAAATCTTTATAGTCCTTCGTTGAAAAATCAATTTTTGTAGGAGATTCATCCCTAAATTTACAAGCCTGGTCGTGCCCATCACCTTCATACTCAAAAAGGACATAACATTCAAGTGGAAATAGAAGGAAAAGAGAGTTTCAACAAGATCAAGCAATAAATTGCTTGTGTGCCAACACTCATCAATCCGGATTATTCTAAGGACTTCATCATCTATAACTACAGTGCTTATGTGAGTGTTGCTACTATACTAACATAGGAAAATGAACAAGGATTGGAGTAGCCGGTGAATTTCTTTAGCCATACATTATGAAATAAATTACGATCACATGGAAAATAGGTCTATGCCATCATGCACGCACTTAAGAAGTTCAAGAGTACGCTCACTTAAAATCACATCAAAGTGTTAGTTTCACACTCAAGTGTGAGAGACTTCATCATGAGAGCAGAAATCAGTGAGAAAAGAGCGCGATGTGTCACCAAAATCATTTAATATGATGTGACTATAAAAGGCATGAAGCTAGTTAGAGGTTGTGTGCTCTGCAAACAACTTTTCGAGGATGAGCAGAATGAACCCGAAACTTCTTTGTTTCTAGATGAAGAGTTTCCACACGTAGAACCTAAACAAAATGAAGGTCTTGGTACACACACGGTTGGATGGAGGACATGATAACATTCCTTTCCAAGGGCATGTACCCTCCTAGTTTGAACAAAGCAAAGAGAATACATCTAAGGTTGCAATCTATTCCATATGTTTTGATTGATGGTAGTCTCTTCAAAAGGATTCTTGATGGCGTGCTACTAAGATGTATTGATGACACACAAATTGAAAGAGTGCTAGTAGAATTTCACGATGGATTCTCCGGTGGGCACTTCTCCAAGACTACAACAAGGAAGATTATCATGGAAGGATTATTTTGGACTACCCCGCTCGCAGACATGCACAAGTGGGTCATGAAATGTAAAGAATGTGCTTTCTTTGCTAGGAAGAAAATACTGGTAGTGCTTCCCCTATGAACAATCCAAATGGATTAACCTTTTGCAAAATGGGGACTTGAATTCATAGGTATGATCAATCCTCCTTCAAGCGTTGGGCACAAATGGGTGACAGCTATGGATTACTTCACCAGATGGACAAAAGTTGTCATGCTCAAGGAATCAACCGAGTCAATCATCCTTGAATTTCTAGAGGGCATTCTAACAAGGTTTAGAGTTCCTCAAACCATTAACTATGATAATGCAAAAGCATACCTTTATACTAAAATGATTTATTGGGCTATTAGTCTTGGTATATACTTGAAGACCACCTCCAACTATTACCCTCTGTGGAAATGGCTTGGCAGAATTGAGAAACAAGAACTTGATCGAGAATTAGGAAGTGGATAATGAATATCAACAAGAGACAATGGCATACAAAGGTCTCACGCGTGCTCTGGGAAAATAGAATCACAATGAAAAAGGAAATAGGAACTTATCCTTATAATATTCTCTACAACAAAGAGGCTACACTTCCTTTGATACTTGAGTCAACTTTGTTAGCACTTGCCTAACAACTAGAATTGTAAGGCACAAACCAGAGAGATTAGAATGAAAAAGTTGGTTGAACTTGAAGAATCAAGAAACTCGCCATGATCAAGTTGGAATAACATCAACAATCAACAAATAAGTGGTTTGTGTAAAGGCTATGCCTTAAGCTTTTAAATTCAAGACTTGGTCTTAAAATGGGATCTTGATAAAGAAAACTAGGGCGCCATTCAAATTTTTGATACACTTTGGAGTGGCCCATACACTATCATTCTTGTAAGGTGGCTAACTCTTTCGAGTTATCTCATCTTGACGAAGAGACGATGTCAATCCTAGTCAATGGGATATATCTCAAGCCTTTCCTTTAAGCGTGCTACATAATTTTGTATATATTAGAGTAGTTTCAATTCCTTCAAGTGTGATGTGTGCACTTTGTATTGTTTGTACATAGTTCTTTATTCCGAATGCTTCTTGTGCATGCTTTTTTATTGCTTCCAGAGAGCCAAGAATCTTCCAAAGAGTTTATGAAAATCTTGTAGGATTTAGAATGGAGTTCATAATATGCTTTAAATGACTCAGAAAAGTTCTTCAAAGTTGTAGATCAAAGGTTCATATACACGCCGACTCCATGCCTAATGGATGCTCTAGGCTACTGATCTCCCGAACTAGTAGGTAGATGGCCCCAAAAGTTTCCAAACTATTATCCAAAATAACTCCCCTAGTTATTTGGACAACTTATATTCCCATTTTGTCTTTGAGGTTCTACATTACAAGTTGCACACACTTCAATTGCTCCTTTGACACATTCCCTTGGCTACGCCTCACACACCCTTACATGATCCTCCCTTCCTACACTTCCTATATTTTCTTTCTCCTTTATTCTATTCTATTTCATTTTCCTTACACACTTAATCTCGTGCACTCTCCTTCCTCCTAGTACTTCCCGCCCGTGTGCCTTAGACTTTCTTCCCAAAAATTAGCCAAGTCCTTGGCACACTTGCTTGCCTTTCTTTCTTACCGACACACATTATATTATAATGATTGCACCTATGCCATACATTCCTCTCGGCATGCATTCCTCCCATATCTCCAACGTGGGCTACCTTTGTGTGCATTTCCCTTTGTTTTCTCTTCATACCTTCTTTCTCGCACCTTTGTGTGCCACATGTTATATGTTTGAATTTGAGTGTGCTACATGTAACTAGTCAAAGCATGCCAAATGAGCGCCAAATCCTACAGAAAAACTATTGTTTGACACGTGGTAGAAATGACAAAGCAAATGCACAATTGGCTGTCCTTTAGCCATTCTCGAGCGCCACATGTCTTTGTGTGCTAGAGCGATCTGTAGACTTCGAGATGGTCATAACGTTTCACGCAGTGGCTCTAACGCTCATGCACTCGGGCCTCATTTGAAATTTTCTAGAATGAATTACACTTCGTATCACTCAAGTTCAAATTTCAACAGATTGGGTAGGTGATAAGATTGAAACATATCTCATGTCATTAATGCAGATCTCGATTGCTCCAACCACCCGATTTGATTCAGATCTTGTCCCTTTTATTCTCCTACATGAAAAATAAACATAAAGAAGCAAATTTGATATATTTTTAGGCATTCATTGCTGGTTATTGGTGGTTGAGTTTTCAAATCAGATTTTCCATCTTTCTCCTCCTTCTCCTCTGATCCATTCATCTATAAATATAAGAGTATTACTCATTGATAAGGGTTGGATTATTTCATTTTTTATAGTAATTTCCTTGCATTTTGAGTTGTAGACCTTCAAATTTGGTCCTTACATGTGGATATCGGCCTCGAGATGCCATTGAATCGACTATGCATTTCTAGAAGTAATAAAAGCATTTTTTGTGGCTAACTTCGCCCTAGCTTTTTTTTTCTTGTTTCTTGCCTTTCCTTCTCATCGTAGGAACATATTTAAACCTATAATCAACCCATTAGGTATTAATCAATAATAAGAAGACATATAATTAGGACTACATGTGTTAGTCTTCCACTCTACTCCCTTTCCCACACAAATTATTAGCATTTTAGCCACCTTGAATGATAAATTATCCGTAATTGAATAATTTTGGGATGAAAAAGTAAATCATATAAGAAATCCAAATCTATTTAGCCTAGAGAAAAGGATCAATGTGCGTGGAAGAAAGTTTAGGAAGAAGGCACATGAGGATGAGCACAAAGGGATAACTAGGTTTGCACATGAGAGCAGAAATGGATTTGAGACTTAGCTACATTTTGGGTTATGGTGTTCCATGGAAAACATGTGAGGATACGGGTAGGCATGATAGTGGATAAGGTTAGAACATGGAGACTTATAGCCCAAGGAAAGAATATTTAGGAATATAATCATTATGTTTAAGAGCTATAAAGTAGAGTTAGTTATGGGTTAGTTGGCACTTGTATGTTTAGAGTACTCGAGTATGGTAAGGTATGATGACATTTGGCATGCGGTTTTCTCTTGAGTGATGTTGAGGCGGTAAAGGAGAGCTCCCACTCTATTTAAGAATGCATTTGGATATGAAGCAGGGGATGGATGAAGATGGGTAAAGAGGGATGAGAAGAAGGTGGAAGAAGGGAAGAAGATGTGTGATGTGATGTAAGAGATGCAAGAGAGAATTTAGATGCACAAGGGAGAGCATGGCTAGAACTATTCAATTAGAATCATTTTTAGGGTTAGGATGCTATTTCTTGATGTATTCGATCTGCTATGACCCTTTTGATGTAATTTGGTTACTGTAAACAATTGTGAATCAATATATGAGGTGGATTATTCTAAATATCTATGTTTATGGGTCCAAACCCTTGTGTTCTTCATATTTCTCATGATTCAGATCTGATTCCTCTATGTTGTTATAATGATTACACTCATATTATGGTGCATTTGTTCTTGGATCTAGTTTCTTTACCTTTGTGTTAGAATGAATGTATGTATTTATATTTTTGCAATATTCCTCCATTAATGGTGAACATTCTTACAAGGCTCATATAAAAGAGGAGCTCAAAACCTTCACACACCTCGGGTGAGTTCCCGTTCAACATGGGTGATGTGCCAGTGCGCTTGGGGTTTAAAGGGAATAGGAAAAAGTGACTACATTTTGGTTCCATTGTCGAGACCTATTTTGGATCTATTGAAAGATCGGTATGTGATGACAAAGCACTTGACTTTGGCCACCATGGATACCTAGTTTAGGAACAAAGAGGATGAGTTTGCATAGATATTCAACACTGGACCTGAGTTTGATGCACGTAGATGGGTAGAGGAGCATCTGTATCATGAGCTCTATGAAACATTATTTTGTTGTTTTCCAATGGAACTATATGAATAGTTGTTGGCATATGTATCAAGGAGGAGTTGGTACTATCAATCTCGTGTGTGGACCCAAGAAGATTATCAATGACTTCATGATGTCGATCTGATTTAGACTCATGTTGTTGATTGTTGGTGGAGTGGTGTGTTGACTAGATACACATTGGAGTACAGTTTCTTACTTATTTCTTTTAGAGGTTGCTGAGTTCGAGTTCTTCCGAGAACCGAGGGATCTTTCTTATGTATTATACGATAGTCATCAAGATCACAATCATCACTCTAAGTTAATAACCATTTCCTATGGCTAGCTAAACTCCCACTAGGTGTGGGGTGTGGAAGCAGTGTGGCGAAATGGTGGATCCTATGGAAAAAGTGGAGAGAGAAGAGAGGCGGCTCAAGTATAATGAAGCTTGGGAGAGGGAATTCGTTAGAAAATTTGAGATTGTAAGAATGATGGATGTTTGGAGGCAGACATTGTGAGAAGGATTAGAGGTTCACGCAGAGGACGTGGAACCTAAGCATTCGTACTACCCCATCTTAGAAAACATGGAAGGAGAAACCCCTTAGTTTCTGATGATATATCATTAGATGGAGAAAGGAGATAGACCATAGGCACACATTTGAACCCACTTGATGACCAAGCCCTTGTACTTAGTTTTCCAGTTTCTGAGACAAGTATTGCTAGTATGGTTGGAATTGGTAAGAAAGCAACATCAGGTAGATATAATTTTACATTACATCCATCTATGGCCACACAGAAATTTCCTATGTTTGGTGGTATCCTGTTATGTGCATCATTTGGACAAGGTGTGGGCTCACCGAACATGGGTATCACGTCTGGAAGTAATTCAACTTCGCTGCATCGATGGAGATCGATTTAGCACAACAATGGGAACAAAAAGTTACATTACTTCAAGACCTATACCTGCTATAGGAGGAGGATCTCAAGAATCTGTGGATCTGGAGGGTCAGGGGTTAGTGGAACTAATTGATCTAGTGGTAGAGGCAACATAGGAGGAAATCAATTTTCTAGATCCGGTGGAAAATGACCACAACCCCATCAATAGATATTTTACAAGATGTAAATTAATTTTCCTAATTATAAAGGTGTCGAGGATGCCACAGAGCATGTACACAAGTGTGAATTACTATGGTGCGCTAAAGGGATCACTACCTTGGAGTAGAAGGTAAGCCAGTTAGAACTACGTTGCAAGGCATGTGCATAATCGGTACAAAAATATGACCCACATCAGATGGCATTAGATTATATTGTGCTGCGTGATATCTTCTTGATGGAATTTCATATTCTTGAATTTGAGCAAAAGGGTCTTTTAGACCATCAGAGCCGTGGGGAGGGCATATAGTAATCTAGCCCGGTTCTTGATTACTATGGTTCCAATAGTCCTCGACTTTGTCTCCTATTCCCTATTTGTAGAACTCTTTGAGTTCATTCCATGGTTCTTTCACCTCTAGGGTAGAGTTATCCAACCATATATCCTCAAATAAAGTTATTCCTCTTCCATCCCCAATGTTCCATTTGACACCTTTGAGGAGCACATGTTTTTTGTGACAAAAATATCCTAGAGAGCCGAGCACTTGGGTAATTTAGTATTGAGAAAATTACTATGCTTCCGTAAATGTTTCTGCAAGTATTTCTCTTGCAAAATATTGACCCACATCCCTTTTCTTTGGAGAGTCTCCAACCTATTTTTGCTATCAAGGCTTCATTCATGATATTCATATTTTTCAATCCCAATCCTCCATTCTTCTTGGGTTTAGTCACTTTTTCCCAAGCCACAAGTAGTATTCTTGTTTTATCCTCGGTTTCAAACCATAGGAATCTCTTTCTTATACTTTCTATTGCCATTCTAACTTTTCTTGGGATTTTGAAGATAGACATAACATAGATAGCCACCCCCTACATAGAGCTTTGAAGCAACTGGGCCTTACCATCTTGGGTAAGGAGGGCACCTTTCTAGGAAGAAAGCTTTCTTTGAAATCTCTCTATCAGAAAGTTCCATGACTCCATAGGCATATTATTACCACACAAGGGCATTCCAAGATAGTTTTCTAGAAAGGATTTGATTCTACATCCCATAATGTCAACAAGTCTATTTTTTTGCTCCTGTTGAACATTTATAAAAAAACATGAGCTTTTGTGGAAGTTAATTTGTTGAAGACAGCTTCATATTCTTTTGTGACTTCCTTTAGGGTTCTTGCTTCATTCACTTCCACCTGTCCTAAGAGGAAAGTATCATCCAAAAACTGTTGCAAGTTTATGGGATCCACATCATTTTCCACTTTAATGCCCTTCAGTCTTCCCCTCCCATAAAGATAACAACACAATCTACTAAGGGTTTCTGCCACAATAATGTATAGAAAGGGGGACAAGGGGTCTCCTTGTCTTAGACCTCTCTCAGCCTTGAACAATCCATGAGGCTTTCCATTTATCATGACAAAAACCTAGCATAAGAAAAGAATTCCTTAATCCAATGGATAACTTTAGGATGGAAGCCTAGTTTGGAAGGAATATTCTTAAGAAAGTCCCATTCCACCCTATCATATGCCTTATGCATGTCAAGTTTAACCAACATGGATTCTATTTTTGATTTTTCCACCGAATGGACAGTCTCATGGATGACAATGATGCTATCTAAAATATGTCTTCCCACTATAAAAGCTCCTTGGTTTTGTGAGATAAACTTATGCAACACTTCTCGCAACCTAAAATCCAAAATATTAGAGCATAATTTATAGATGGTATTACATAAGATGATGGGTCTAAATTCTTTGAGATCCTTTGCTCCACTGACCTTGGGTATCAAAACTAGGAAAGTGTGATTGAATTGCTTCAGCAACATTCCCCAAACAAAGAAGTCCTAGACAACCATTACCACCTCCTTCTTGACTATTTCCCAGTACATCTGGAAAAAGAAACAAGGGAACCCATCTGGCCCTGGTGCTTTGTCACCCTCCATAAAAAAGAGAATGGCTGTAATCTCATCCTTAGTTGGCACTTTCAAAAGAGACTGGTTCTCATTATCTTCAATAACCTCATCAAACAGAGCTAACACATTCTCTAACCTGCTCCCTTCAGCTATGGTTCCTTTCTTATAAAGACTTTTGAAGTATGAGATTATGGTCTCTTGAATTTCCTCTTCCTCCTCTATAGCAAAACCATCCTCTTTTTATTATTTCCACAATTTTTGTTCTGTTAGCTCTGATGGTTGCGAGACATGGAAGAATCTAGTGTTTTGGTCACCATCCTTTAGCCAGATTTATCCTTGAATTCGTCGCCAATACATCTCTTCTTTAGCGAAGATATTGTGATATTTTGAGAGCATAATTTTTCCCGATATCTCTCATGATAGCTCCACTCTCCATCTTCCATAAATTATTCAAGCATTCTAAGGTCCTCCTTGATTTTGCTTTTCTGCAAGAAGATGTCACCGAACACTTCTTTATTCCATTTTTAATTTTCTACTTTATGTTTTTCAGCCTTGAGGTGACTCTATACATGTTGTTCCCATAAATTGGTATATTCCACCATTTCTTCAATCTTCTTTTGCAGATCAGGTGCATGGTCCACATTTTTAAAATCAAGGGTCTCCTTTCATGATCTGGGCCTAATTAGATCTTAGAATGAGGGGGCTATGGTATGATATGATTGTTTCCATAGTTGAGAGAGAATAAACATGTTCTTGGACCCATTGGACATTTGTAAGAAATCTCTTGAGTTTGATTTGAATTAACTCTTATCATATATGTCTATTTGACCAAGTAAACTTAGATCCTAAGAGTTCCAGATCAAATAAACCATTATCACTTATGAAGCAAGATAAATCCTCCATTCTCTCAAAGAAGCAGATATTACCTCCCCACTTGTTTGAAGGAAGAATGGGTGTATTGAGGTCTCCACCAATAATCAAATCCCCATCCCTAAAAGCATTCATGAAGGTAGTTATTTATTTCCAAAGTTCTTTCCTTCCCCCCAACGAGTTTGGAGCATAGACATTAGACAAGATCCATTTTTTTTTGTAGCTATTTCTTTGAAACACATAGCCAGGTGATGTCTACCTTGGATTAGAACCTCACCTTCAACTGTTTTTTTATTCCATAAACAAGTTAGGCCACTTGAAGCCCCAAAAAGTCAACACAATCGAAACCCGCCTCTTCAAAAAAACCTTCACGATCTCTTTAAATCTATCTTATTTCATCTTAGTCTCCTGGATCATTAGTATATCAACATGGTTCTTCTTCCTAATATCATATAAAATCCTATGCTTATGTGGGTTATTTAACCCTCTGATATTCAAAGATTTTATTAACATTTAAAAAATTTAGTTTTTTTCTTACCATACACCAAGTTGCTTTGAGTGTCTTCTACTACCTCTTGTTGGGCCTCGAGAATATTGGCTTAGTACAAGATGGCACATGGGTGCGTGGGACCTATATGAAGAATGACACGTGGGTGCACAAGACCTATATGAAGAATGGCGTGTGGGGTGAAGGTGAGCAAGACAAGGATTTTGGAGGGTTTAGTAAAACCCACATCGTGCACTAGGAAAGCAAAGGGTTTCGAGACTCAGCCATATCCAACATTTCTAACAACACATGAGAAAAGTGTGACTTGAATGAGCATGTAGAGTGAATAAGGTGCTAGCTTGGAAACTCGGTGGTCAAGGAAGGAATATTCCATGCAATGGAAGGATCCAGAAAGACATCATTACAGAAAGTGGAGATCTCGGATGGGAAGAATCATGCTCCATTGAAGGACCACATGGACACTTGGCAACTGATCTATTACTTTAGGAAGGCATGGTAGTGGATGTTAAAGCTATATATAGAGATGCTTGGGTAGAAGGAAGGGACGAATCTTTGAGAAAAGTGTGTGGTCACTGGCATCACATAGCGATTGAAGAGGCGAAGCTCTATAGAAATAGTAATGGGTTATATGGATTCTCATTAGGAGGGCTATAGGAGAGATGACATATCTAGAGGGATGGGTCTGTGATCATTTTTGTAATATGGAAAGCATAGTTAGGATTTTGATGCATGAGTCTTATTTGCATTGATACATTGGTTTGTTATGGCCTTAATGAATGTAATGTGGTTACTGAACTAAGATCAATGAGGAATATATGGTTCTGTTTCTAAATATACATTTTTCATGGGTGTAAATCCTGGTTCATCTCCTTTATATTATGAATTGGAATTGTTATCTATTTGATATTTCTCTTTTGTTTGAATGGATGCGTTAATATAATGAATCATATTAAGTTCTCAGAATGAATGCATGTTTCTTTACCCTTTTTGTAAGTTTTGTCACTCACAAGACTCACATAAAGGAGGGGCTCGGTGCCTGCGCGTGCTTGAGGTGAGCGTTGAGTGCCCACTGGGTGATAGGCTAGTGTGCATGTTATTAGAATTTTTCTAAGGGTATAAAAATGAGTACATCTTGGTTTTATTTATGGGACCTCTTTTTGAAGTTGTTGTGAGAAATGGATACATCCACATCTTGGTTCCATTGATGTGTGATGACTGAGTGTCGACCTTGGAGAGTGTTGAAGCATGGTTTAGGAGCATGGAGGATGAGTTTGCTCAAAGATTTAATGTGGGACCTAAGTTTGATGCACGTAGATGGGTAGAAGAGCACCTGTACCATGAGTTGTATGAAACTTTCTTCTACTAATTTCTAGTAGAATTGTATGAATGGCTTTCAGCATATGCATCCAAATTGAGCTGGTACTATAGATCATGCATATGGACCCAAGATGATTACCAGAAGCTGCAGGATGTGGATCTGACTTGGACGCGTGTTGTCAATCACTGGTGGAAAGGAGTGTTGACCAATTATACTTTAGAATACACCATTTCTATGTATTCTTGTCTAGAGGTTGTTGAATTCAAATTCCTAAGGGAACCAGAGGATCATTTTTATGTGTTGTCCCTTTGGCTATGAAGATATTGATCATTACCCTAATTTTAGAGAATTTCCTATGGTCAGACTAAGCTTCCCCAGGCGTTGGGTGAGGAAGCTAGGGTGGAGGAAGATGAAAACATTGCAGATAAAAAGGAGAGGGAAGAGAGACAACTTAAGTATAGTGAAGCTTGTGTAAGGGAGATGGCTAGACAATGCGAGGTTGTAGGTGTGATGGATCTATGGAGACAAACATTACAAGGAGTTTTGGTTCATAAAGAAGACGTAGAACCCGAGCAGTTTTGTGCTACCCCATCTTGGAAAGCATGGGAGAGAATCCCCTTTAGCTCTTGATGAGAGTTTGTTACATGGAGAAAGAAAAGCCGTCGGTGCGCATCTCGAACTCACCTAATGACCAACCCTTGGCGCTTGGTTTTCTAGATTAAGGAAGAAGTATTGCTAATCTAGTTAGTATTAGTGGAAGTAACCGATCGATGCCTGGAGATATAATTTCTTATTTGGGACATCCATGGTTGTGCAAACCATTCCCGTATTTGGAGGAATTTTTAGACAAGGTGAAAATACATAAGGTTTAGGTATCACATCTAAAAGTGACACGAGACATACAAGTGACAGTGGGACAATATCACAAACCATCGACACGTAGTTCAATGGGACGTTGGGGACACTAGGCATGACCACTTTAGACCATTTTATGGCTAGGAGGTGGATCTAGTGGTGTAGGGGCTAGAGGACCTAGTGGACCTAGTGGATCTGGAGGATCTGGTGGGTCAAGAGGGACATGACCTGGTGGGTCTAGTGGATTTGGTGGTGGAGGAAACATGGGAGGAAACTAAGGTTCTAGGTCAGGTGGACAAGGGCCTCAGCCACCCCGTAAGTATTTTTTGAGATGTCTTTACACCTACTAGACTACAGAGGTATTGAGGATGTTATAGAGCATGTGCAAAAGTGTGAATTGCTATGGCGCATGAAGGGGATCACTACCATGGAGTGAAAGGCAAGTCGGTTTGCAAAAATTTTATAGGGGTGTGTGCATAGTTGATACCGCAAGTATGACCCCCACCAGATGGTCATGGATTACACTGCATTGAAGAACACCTTCTTAGAAAAGTTCCATATCCCTGAGTTTGAGAAAAAAAGCATTAGATCCCTCTGAAGGAGATCTAGAAAGGAATGAAAAAAGTGTGTGAGAGTATGATACATGGTTCAAAAATCTCTTATAAAAAATATCCTATGACATACACCCCTCTGAGCACGCTCAATGGTTTTTTGCATATTGATAACACAGTTTAGAAGGGTACTATCATACAAGACCTTCACAGAACCATGCAAGGCCTTCGAGGCTACCTTGTGTGCTGAGGCTATTGGGAGCATTGATACTGGTGTGAGCCCTTTTCTAGAGGCTCAAATTGCTGTGATGGCTAAGTAGTTGGAGAAGTAGTCTGTAAATTCAACGCATGAGGTTCGTAGTGGTCTTTGGTGTACAAAATATGATGAATGGAGGGCATACAAAAATAGTTTCCCATCGAAAGTTTTTACTTTCCATGGTGGTAGACTGTGATATTTTCCATGGGGATCATGATGCAAATAGATTTCCTCTACTACAATGCATAATCCATAAGAATGTTTCTTATTATTGCAAGATCTATACCTCTGCGACCCATGATACCAAGGATTGCAAGTTGATTGACTAGATTCATGATGTTATTGATCTTGGTGTGCACCATACTAGCCTTAAAAATAATTCTAAGGATGATGATTTCATGGCTATGAAGGGCACATAGATGGAGGAGCACACAAAAAGAGGTTTTTGTGGAGCATTTCATGGTTGTAGTAACTATGGTGGAGGAAGAAGTGAGTTCTGTGTGGAACTTGGTATAATTATGGTCAACGGAGCATTATAAAAACGTGAGTGTCTGTGGAAAAAAACATAATTATAAATCTCATGGTGTGGAAAACACATGAGCCAACAACACTGCAAGGATAAAGGTGATGGGATGGTGAGTATAATGAAGGTCAACCCACAGTGGATGCCAAGAGTGGTGCGTGAGTTGGGATTAGAATCTATGGTGGTGACGATGCGAGTAGAGGTTACGCACGTAAGGGAGATGCCAAGACAGAAATTGGTTATTAGGGAAGAAGTGGTACATGGGAAGTATCCAGACCCTGCTCATCAGAAAGAAGTGTATCAAGAGACTATGGATGTGATTTAGGGATTATAAGGAGATATCCAATGTCTAAATGAGTAGTCAAGAAATTTGGAGAAAAGGAAGAATGTTGAGGCTCTGAGAAGGATTTGTATGAGGTCACATAAGTGTGTAAAATGTTAAGGCAAGAGAATATCATTCCCTTGCTAGGAGAATGGTTATGGGAAAAGGTACCACGTACTAGGAGAGAGCACGAAAGGTAGGTTCTACATGCCAACCTTCCTCCTCACAACCTTGACTATGATAAAGAGATCACATTAAATGTAATTGTTAATGGGTGGATTCTGAGAAATATCCTCATCAACACATGAACAGAGGTCAATGTTCTCATCTTGGATGCATGGATTAGATGGGAAGGCCCACATTATAGCCATCTTTGAATGTGTTATATATGGTGAATAAGACAAAGGAATTCCCATTGGAGTCTTGAAAGATGTGGTTATCACTATTCAAGGGGCCAAGTTCATTGGGGAATTTGAAGTCTTAGCGCGCGCCGAGGTAGATAATTTCCCAGCATCACTTGGGTGCCCTTGGTGTTATAAAAACAATTCTGACCTATGGTTTAACAAGGGGTATATAGTTTTGAGAACAAGGAAGAAAGGGTGGTCATCATCCCTTTAAAAAATGGGAACTTAGCACCCTATACTGAGCCCTTAGGAGAGGAAGTCCTTGACATAATCTATGTGCATTCCATCAGAGACCCTGAAATAATTCATCCTATAGAAGGAGTTATCTAATTTGAAGATGCTTAGTTGATGAGTGATACAACTAGCATAACATGTGACAATTGGGCACACAGGACTTATGAGTTAATTGGGTGACAATTGAGAGGATCTATAACAAGGGTGATAAAGGTGTGCTCAGTCAAGCACCTGGGAAGGAAGAAGCTACCAAGTTACTCTAGAGGAGCAAGCCCTGATGATTTCTTATGAGAAATGGAGGCTCAGTGGAAAAATGAGGATGAAAGAAGAAGTATGCTCAGTTATAACTTCTCGGGACTGCAGCACATTGGTGGGAAACACATCGCGAAAGTCTCCTAGAGTGGTGCAAGGTAAGAGTCACATTTTCTGTCATTTTTCATGAAGCAACATGCCCCCTTGTTATCCAAGACTACCATGGCAAAGAACCCGCCTCTTCCCATATCCAAGCATGTGAGAAGGCCTAGATGGAGGGAAAAGAAGATTTACCACCTTCATTATGGGTGCATAAGTTATATTCCACCTTACAAGGTTATGTGTGTGCATGGTATATTCACTCTAGAGACATGCCGTCAGACAAGGAATTGGTAGGAGTTAATGGTGATCTCATTCAAGCTTTTGAGTATCGAAGTACCAAGCCATCAGTGGATAAGGCATTGCAAGTTGTCAAACACCTTATAATGGGAGATAGTTCCATGACAAAAGATAGGTTACTAGAATTACTTGGGTGAACCTAGTTTGGAGATGTGTTTCAATGAAGAAGAATCGAAGAGATACAACTTGAGCACGCATGCATTGAAAAGGAAAAAAAAAGATGGTCTATGTAGTAGATGGTGAAGAAATGGAAATTTTAGATGTTAACCATTCTAAAGGTACGCAAAGTCATAGATAACGCTGATGAGTGAGAACATGCGCCTACCATGAGCCCTTGAAAATAAAGAAGGTTAACATTGGGACAAAGACAAAACCTAAGGAAGCTATCATTGGGGATTATTTGTTGAGAGAAAGAGGTTTCAAAAATCATTGATCTGTTGCATGAGTTTCAGGATCTATTCCCATGTGGGTACCATGAGCTCAAAGGCATTCACCATTCCTTGGGGGAGATGAGGATCAAGTTGAAGGAAGGTGCACACCTAATTTGGAAGAGACCCTATCAGATGAATCCAAACTTGCTGCGTAAGAGTCAAGGAGGAGATAGAAAAGATGATAACATCTGGTATCATTGAGGCTATGGAAGAATCAAAATGGGTAAGCCCAATGGTTATAAGCATTAAGAAGGATGGGAGGATAAGGATCTGTGTTGATTACATGGACTTGAACAGTATGTGTCATTGACCCTTTTCCAACCCCCTTCACTAAATAAATTCTAGAAGGAGTAGTCGAGTGTGAGGTCTATTCCTTCACGGATGGATTCTCTGGGTATCACTAAGTCAGGATTGCAAAGGAAGACTAGAGAAAGACAAAATTTCACCATTGAGTGGGGAAGTTTTGCATACATAGTTATGAATTTTGGATTGAAGAATGCACCTATTGTGTTCTCACGCATCATGGTACAAGCATTTCAGGACTTCATCCATAAGTTTCTTCAAGTCTACCTGGATGACTGGATGGTGTATGGGCTAGTGAAATACCATTGTGATAATTTGAGACTGATGTTTGAGAGATGTCGGTAGTTGAGGATATCCCTCAAAATTAAGAAATGTGTCTTTTGATACTCCATTTGGAACCTGTTAGGACATATTATATGTAAGGAAGGTTTGTTAGTGGATCCCGTAAAAGTTGTTATTATTGTGGGATTGGGAGAGCCTACTAGTTAGAGCGTAGTGCATGGATTTCTTGGGCATACAGGGTACTATAGGAAGTTCATCAAAGGATATGCCAAGATCGCCATGCCCTTGGAAGAATTGATAAAGTGAAAGAGTACCTTTCATTGGGGAGAGGCAAAACAGAAGGATTTGAAACTTTGAAGGATAGGCTTGTCATTGCACCCATACTACGTTTCCCTTCTTGGGATAAGCCTTTCCATGTGCATGTTGATGCCTCAGGAACAACCATTGGAGTAGTACTAGCACAACCTGGTGAGGGGATTATTGATCACCCCTTGTGTTTTGCAAGTAGGAAGTTGACACCAATAGAACAAAATTACACCACTACTGAGTGCGAGGCACTGTCAATGATCTACATGTTGCATAAGTTTAGGCAGTATCTGCTAGCAACACTATTTATATTCTACACAGATCACATGACACTGAAGTACTTGGTAAACAATCTAGTTTTGCAAGGGCACATATGTTGTTGGGTCCTATTATTTCAAGAGTTTGAGTTCACGGTGGTTGTAAAACCAAGAAAAAGTAATTCAGGACTTGACCACTTATCAAGGATTGACTTAGGAGAGGATGCATAGAGTATTGAGGATACCATGCCAGATGCACAACTATTTAGGTTGTGGTGCACGCACCCTTGGACTTAGAAGATATTGTGGTATTCCTTAAAACAGGTGTGGTGTCGGACGAGATGAAGGCTTTGGAGAGAAAATAGTTAGTAATACGCGCCACACCCTACATGTTGATTAGTGGAGATCTGTATAAGTTAGGCCATGATGAGGTTTTGCCGATGTGTATTAGAACATGAGCACAAGGTGATTATGGAGGAAGTGCATGGTGGGATCAAGGAGGGCACTATGTAGGAAATGCAACCACGTGAAAGATTCTACTCATAGGCTCTGGTGGGAAACCATCTACTAGGATTGTATTGAATTTTGTAAGGCTTATGACCATTTTCAAGTGCCTGGGAAAACCTAGAAAGAGGGATGAGATGCCATTAAGGCCAATAGCTAGTGTAAAGCCATTTGAAAAGTGGGCAATCGACTTTGTAGGACCAATTTCTCCAGCCGCCACGAAGGACTAGTTCATGGTATATCATTACTTACATTGATTACTTGACAAGATGGGTAGAGGCAGCGCCTACAAAGGATTACACTATAGTGAAAACTGCTAGATTCTTATGGGAAAACATAATCAGTAGGTATGGATGTCCTTTGAGCTTGACAAGTGATAGGGGTACACATTTCCTAAATGAAATGGTCAGGATTCTGTTAGTAGAATTTATGGTGGCCCATCACAAGACCACCCTTATCACCCTCAAGCAAATGGGACTATTGAAGCGTTTAACAAGATATTGAGTCACACGTTGACCAAGATTTGTGATGTTGGAAGACAAAGATTGGGATGAAAAAGTATAAGCCATTCTATGGGCATACAGACAACCTACAAGAGGTTGAATAAGGCCACACCATTTCAATTGGTGTTTGGCACAGAGGCTTTTTCAGTTGAATTCATGTTACCATCACTGTGTATAACATGCACATGAGGATTGGATGATGAACAAGCACTCGAGGAAAGGATCGATAAGTTGATGTAGTTAGATGAGAGACGATCACTTGCTAGATGGAGTTAGAAGATTGAAAAGGCAGAAAAAGGCATGACATGATCATCATATCAAGAATAAGTAGTTTGAGGTTGGGTAGATGGTGTTGTTGTATGATTCCAAGTTTTTGCACCATCCTGGGAAGTTGAAAGTCCATTGGTTGGGCCCTTACATCATCTCATACATCCTTGATTCAGGTGCATGTTAGTTACAAGTGTTGGATGGGATGAAGTTACCTAGCCATTTCAATGGGAGTAGGTTGAAGCCCTACTATAAATAAGCCTTCCTTGTGTTTGTAAATAAGGTAGTATTGCCAATTAGCTTAGGATTTCCCTTTATGCATTTTCTTTTCTTGTGTTTCCCTTTCTCATTGCTTGTTCCTTTCTTTTTGTTTTGTTTTGCACCTTGTGCATGATAACCACTTATTACTTCCAAAATATTATGTATGTGTAGAGGACCACACATTTAATTTAGTGTGGGGTGGAGTAATGCAGAGTAGTGTGAAGTACGATACAAGCTGGTAGTGAAAGTTGTAAGGCCGAATGAAAGGATTAAAGGCAAAAAATAGAAGAATGCGCGTGGAAACGGTGGATAAGAATTTTGGTGTCAAGATAAGGCTTTACAAAAACCATGTACAAAGAAGAAAAAGTGCAAGAAAAACATGAGGTAGGCAAGGGAAAAAATCAGGTCAAGGACAGAAGAAGTGCCTTTGGCGTGCTGCAGGCATGCATGCGTAAGAGTCTTCGGTCAGTTAGGATTTTTTTCATGCCAAAAGGTTGTAAAATATTTTCACATAGTTTTGGGTGCGTGGGTAAGGGTGCTTAAGGAAAATTTATTGGAAAACCCACATTTAATGCTAAGTATGTTGGTAGGTGGTGTAGCATTTATTTCTAGAAAGGAGGAAAAATCTATAAGTATGAAGTCAAGCACATTATTATTTACCTTGTGATTACAAAATTGAAGAGCTCTTATGAACTAGGGCATCCACAAAGAGATATTTGTGTGCAAAGAAGGAATCATAGAGATCTGAGTGTGTGACTAGGGTTGATTGTACAAACTAGAGTGGAAGGAGTACATGGGCATAGGGAGAGAAGTTTCAGTGGAATACGTTATCTTGTGGAAGAGTTTTTCCAAGTTAGGGTTCTATAGCTAGGGCATGAAGATAAAAGGATTCTTTTCAGAGTTGAGCCACAAGATTGGGTAGAGTTAGGAAGTAGAGAAAGGAAGACGAGTTTAGGGTTTGGGATAAGTAAAAATGGCACCAAAGAAGGTGATTGTTTCACCAAAGAAGAAGGGAAAGGGAAAGTAAAAACTGCCGTAACAAGTTTTAATGAGGAGTGGTATGCAGAGATACAAGTACCCAGATGGAGTATTGCTGGGGAAAGAATGGGTATCACACATCAGGAAGATGGCCGTGAGTGACTAAAACCATCACACAAGTACCAGAGAAGGAAATGGCATTGGAACTAGTTTATCCAACTGATACGAGGACACTAGAAGGTATTCCAATCTACAATGATGAGGTGAAGGTAAATTTGGGTAAGGTCAAGTTTCTACAACTATATGAGTTGCCCTATTTTGGAAAGCCTAAGTGGTTATACCAGTGGTTGATGTGCACATGCATGAAGACCACTTCTATTTTGTAGGCCACAAAATGCATACTCCTCAACTCATATCAAAGTTCACTAGCCTGATTTGTGAAGGAGACTCCATAGATGATGACTTGGAGGATAAGGAGGCCATAAAGGAGACAGTAGAGGCCTATGACTACAAGAAGGGTTTCACTACTTTGATATTGTAGATATCCCCAAACCTGTAATGAGGATGGCCATGCATTTGGTTATAAAGTGAATGGTCAAGAAAGATGGACCCAAGTGAACAAGGCATGGTTGAACGTATGCTGAGAAGATCTCAATAGGAACCATCTACAACTTATATTCCTTCATTGCAGATGAAATCATTAGTAGCACGTAGGAGGGAGAAAAGATAATGTTTGGAAACATTCTCCTCACCATCATCTTCTTGGAGATTGGAGTGCCCGATGGGCGGAGAAGTTTGTATGGGAATACCCAGAAGAGGATCCCTCACCTGTGAAGAAATTTGAGAAATATACCTATGATACCATGATAGCCACTCACAAGGTGCACTAGAAAAATGGTACAAGAGAATGTGCGATGCATTTGGGGTAGAGTGGAGGATACCTGAGCAACTACCATGCATGCTTGTACGTGAAGAAGTTGAGTTTACTATATAACAACACTTCTGCATTGAAGATTCACTTTAATGGATGGGACTGAGAGTCCATGGTGCAAGTTGCCATTTTCCTTCACCGCGCAATACTTCTAAGTGGGGGTCAACCATTTTAAGGAGGCCAAAAGACTAAGGTTCGACCTTAGTGAGGTAGATCAAGACCATCACGAGTTGCATCGAAAGCTCATGTATATCGAAGAAGCAAGTATATGTGGAGAAGTATGTCTCCCATGAAGTGCAGATGATGATTCCATTGACACTATCAATCATCGGGAGGACTACAAAAAGGGTATACTTACACATCAGGCCAAAGTTTGAAAAGGGTGCCTACCTAGAAAATGATGTCTCCATTCCTGAGGACCCCACAGGAAGGAAGAAGGTTGTGCCGAAGAAAAGGGAGAGAGAAGTGTAGGAGAAGAAGGTACATTTTATGTAGACAACACAATTTGTGGGTGTTTTAGAAGCAAGCTCTAATCCAAGCACTTACATGCGTAGGAAGAAGTCCTTAGTTAAGGAGAAGACCCTAGAAGAAGAGGTTCTAGAGCAAGAGGATCCTCCCACACAAGAAGAGTCGCCAAGGAAGGATTCACCTACTAGAGAGAGAGAGAGAGAGGGAAGAGTCTCCTATACTGGAATCACCAATTAGGAAGAAATAGAAGGTGGTGAAGAGGGAAGACTTAGAGGAAATAGAGGGCTTGGAGGCCTACAAGGGTGAGAAGGATGACGATGAGGATGAAGAAGTTTAGAATCATCCCATGTATGATATACATGATTTCAGAAGAAGAAGGAAGCAAAGGGAAGGATGGTGAGGAGGAAGTAGATGCTCAAGGAAAAGGGGTGAGTGAAGAAGTGAACATAAGAGATCAGAGGACCCCAAGCCTCACCAAGGACAAATAGAAGAGGTCGCAGAGAGAGAAGTGGTAGGCATCATCAAAATGTTAGTGGAACATGAGGTAGAGCACAATGTGGATGAAGTGCTCAAGGAGATAGAAGAGGAGAGCATTGGAAAAGAGTATGACAGCATGGGAAGAGACCCCAACCTAGCAGTAAGCTTTCCAAAGGTTACACGAATAGGTGGGAAGAGCGTAGTGGTAGTACAAGGGCAAGGAATGGGTTATATAAATGATCCAAGAAAGGTGCTTATGCATGCACTTCTAGAGCACTGTGCCAACATAACAAATCCTGACCATGCCCTCATTTGACATAGAAGGTGCATACCCATGAACCAAGAAAATGCTATCTTGGGTGTTTGAATCCCATGTCGATGAACTTGAGTTTGAGGTAAGCTAAGGGGCATTAATGAAGATGTCAGAGAAAAAGGGATAAACCCCTTGGTTAATGCTCAATAGTTTTCAGATGAGAAATTCTGTAATGCACTCAACAAGGTTTTAATTGAGGTTGAGGCCAAAATTTTTGGAAGGAATGATAGGGTGAGATTCCTAGAGGCGGAATTGGAGAAGGAGGAGGAGGCTTCTTCAAGAAAGGAAAGGACCTGAAATAAGAAGAACTAATCAATGCACAACTAAGGTGTGAACTGAAGGAGGAGAAGGCAAGGGTGTGTGAATTATATAAGAAAATGAAATGATTATGGATGTTATTGTCTTAAAGCATCCCGACCTAGCACCACCCAAGAAAAAATATGAATCAACCTTGCAGTGCCTAGAGGATTTGACTCGCATCCTCACAATGGAGAGGCAACCACTTACCTTAGAATCCATAGAAGAGGCATTGGCGTGCCAAGAAAGGGAGGAGAAGCTGAAGGTGGTAGAGATCATTTCTTGGTATACCAAACTCCTTGCCAATGTAAAGGATGCCGTGTAAGTTGTTGAGGCCGCTTATGATAATTGTGTTGATAGGGATAGGGTAGCAAGCATTTTAGTTGCTACACATGAAGCGGAGCTCAAGGAATTTCAAGATAAGAATAAGGGAAACAAAGTATAGAGGGATAAGATCTGGCCAAAGTGGAAAATAAATCAGAAGCTATCGAGACCTTGTGGGGCTTGATCAAAAACCAGCTAAAGGAGTTATATCCCCAGATCACCTACATAATGGATGCACTCGATGACCTTGGAAAAAACTGGAGGGTATTTTTGATATGATGAGTCTAAGGGGAGGAGATAATTTTTGAGGAGGTGAGCACCCTAGTAGGTGACCTCTGTCAGCAAGCGCAGAGTGAGGTAGATGCCTGGGAGAAGCTCGAGGTAGATATTGGAAAGGATTTCCCACTCCTCCTTCAAAGCAATAAACAAATTATTTTACATTCCCCCATTATTTAATTCATTCTTTCTCATTCTTCATTCCTTCATTCTTTATTCCAACTATTTAGAGTCTACCATTCTTTATTCATTGAAGGAAGGTGTTCCCACGGATAGAGAACATGCTTAGTGTGGGGTGATGTTGAGCTTTAAAATATTGGCGAGTACAAGAAGGCATGTGGGCATGTGGGACCCATATGAAGAAGGGCGTGCGGGGTGAAGGCATGCAAGACAAGGGTTTTAGGAGGGTTTAGTAAAACCCATGCAGTGCATGCGCTAGGAAAAGAAAATGGTTTTCAGGACTTAGCCATATTCGGCATTCCTAGTAGCACACAAGAAAAGTGTGACCCGACTAAGCATGCAAAGTGGATAAGGTGCTAGCCTAGCAACTCGGTGGTCAAGGAAGGAATATTCCATGTGATGGAAGGATCCAGAAAGACATCATTGCAGAAAGTGGAGAGCTTGGATGGGAAGAAACATGCTCCATTGAAGGACCACATGGACACTTGGCAACCGATCTATTACTTTAGGAAGGCATGGCGGTGGATGCTAAAGCTATATATAGAGATTCTTGGGTAGAAGGAAGGGATGACTCTTTGAGAAAAGTGTGTGGTCATTGGCATCACATAGTGATTAAAGAGGCGAAGCTCTGTAGAAATAGTAATGGGTTCTATGGATTCTCATTAGGAGGGTTATAAGAGAGATGGCATATCTAGAGGGATGGGTCTATGATCATTTTTGTAATATGGGAAGCATAGTTAGGATTTTTGATGCATGAGTCTTATTTGCATTGATACATTGGTTTGTTATGGCCTTAAGGAATGTAATGTGGTTATTGAACTAAGATCAATGAGGAATATATGGTTCTGTTCTAAATATACATTGTTCATGGGTGTAAACCCTAGTGCATCTTCTTTATATTATGAATTAGATCTATTATCTGTTTGATATTTCTCTTGTTTTCTAAATGGATGCATTAATATAATGCCTCATCTTAAGTTCTCATAATGAATGCATGTTTCTTTACCCTTTTTCTAAGTTTTTGTCATTAATCAATGTATTCTCACAAGACTCACATAAAGGAGGGGCTCTCGGCGCTTGTACGTGCCTTGGGTGAGCTCCCAACACCCTTTGGGTGATAGGTAGCCGACATGCATGGGATTAGAATTTTTCTAAGTGTATAAAAAATGAATACACCTCTTTTCTAGATATTATTTCTCTTATTACTATTTTTTGGAGTCTACCCACACTATTTTTTGATCCTCCTACATCCACTGTGGGTGTTGTATTTTTCTGAACTTTCTCATAATACAATTTTTGTGTAGATTCTGGGCTAAAAAATGTTTTCGCAGTGAATCTCCTCAATCCCAATCATGTGAAACTAATTACTTACAAGAAAGGGGGTGGTCTCCATCCTTTGAGAAAATAAACTCGGACTTCCATAGGTGTCCTCAACTATGAGGGAATCCACTATATGCTCTTCCTCTAAGATCCCTTCCTCCTTTTCTACTTCATCCCTTTTTTCCTCCATGTCGTCGATCTTGACTTCCTCCTGGATTTGGTTATGTTACTTCATTTCTTCATTGTTCGAATTTGGCCTATCAACGAAAGGAGGTAGGGCCTTTAATGTTCATTTGTTATGAATTTATGCTAGATTTAATTCATTCTTTAATTTCTTCATTGTTTTGTCTCCTTTCGCTAATTGGATTATGCATGAGATCCTCCTCCTTCTGCTCCATATTTCTTTTCCTTTGATCCGTAGATGATTCCCACCCACTCGAATTTTTTTTTTTTTCCCACTCCCTCTCTCTCACTTTCCATTCCGTTGACTTCTTGTTTATCTTTATCTTTCTTATGGTCGGCACTTTCGGGGTTAATTATGAAATTATGCCAAGAGAAACCTATAAATATAAAGTTATGAGATCATAATGAGGGACCTAACATCACTTACTACTGTCACTCCATGTAGAGTTGCATCCATCTATTGCATTGAAGATCACTTGGATCTACATAGCTCCATAATCAAGGCACAAGGCTAGGACGTCTACATCACACTTCATAGGGGGAGGGATTCTATTCTATTCCATGAACACATTCTATTACATTTTCTACACATAGTTATTTCTTGCTACTTCACAAAGTGTGACTAGCATAATAGAAACCTAGGGAATGTTCACACACACTTACACATAGAATGGCATCGGTCTAAGATGTAGTGCAACAATCAATCAAGTAAGTGCACCATTGTGGCGGTTGAGGTCAATCCGACCCTTTATATGATTTTTTAGGGTTTGATGTTTTTTTTGGGGTCTTGCAAGTCTTTCTTCCATCTTGAGTTATTGGTGACATCCGACATGGGACAACAAAGTTGATGCGACAAATGGTGAATAGTCTGGATCCCATTTTGGTCAAATAAAGATCGATTCAGAGATTTTTCGCAGACTGAGCACTGCAAGTGCCCCAATTTTATTCCGGCACTCTAGTCTAGTTAGATCCTCTAGCTCCATCCTTTTGGTACTCCCGCACAATAGTTCCCGCTTATGATTTTTCCAGTTTCCTCTGCAACACAGATCCACAAGCATCTCGTCATCGGTTGAGTTCTTTCCTTTCCCTCTTACACATTAGGGTTTCTATTTTCATTAGTTTTATTATTTATGTCATTTACATACTATCTTAGTGCATTTATTTGCTGTGTTTATATGTCCTCCTAGATAAAATTAAATATCCCTTACTACACTAAGAAGATAAATTTAGTTAATCATTTAGGTGAACCTGACTCATTCATTCATGCTTCCACCTTCTTTAGTCATAGGGTTGAGTCATCATGAATATCTCAATCAATGATTACTTGCTTGTAAATCTTGATTTATTACATAGAGTACAACATTTTATTGCTACTACTCATATTTGTGCTGACATGCATCTTGATCCACTTTATCAAAACTTTGTTGATGCATTTTCTCCATGCCTAGTTTCTAGTCCAACCTTCCCACTTTGATGTTCCCACTTTTGATAATGACATACATTTACATATCATATCTTTCATTCATAATGTCGTTGTTAAGCACTTGTCATTGATAATGGATCTTATCTTAACTTGTGTCCTATGTCATTCCTTGGAGGTTTAGGTCTATTCACTCATGACGTTAGCCCATCTAGTATTTCATTGCGTGTTTAGCTCAGTCCATCCATGTCTTGGTCACATTACATTTTCCATTACTATTTGTCCAAAGACTATCCACATTGTCTTCTTTGTTGTTTAATTTCTAGACTCCTCCAACTGTCTCCTTGGTAGGCTATGGCTTCATGTCATGAAAGAGGTTGCCTCCACTATACATCATTATGTAAAGTTGTTACATGAGAACATGGAGTATACACTATTTGTGACCCATTCCGGTTTGTGATTATGATCCTAATACTAGTCTTCCCATTCCACACACAAATATTACTAATGATCCCTAACCTATCAAAGAACCACCCCACCTACCACCACTTGATGACACCATTTGTTTCATAGATATGGTTCCTTCTATGCCACCTATTACTACTACTATTATGATTCCTTATTAGGGGCCTGTCCAACCTATAGACGTCACTCTATCACATCCACCTTCTCATGCACCACCTACCTTAGCACGCCCACCATTCACTTGCACACTCTTCATGAATGGTTCATATTGGGAACACATTCCATTTGACCCTACATGTGATGTCACTATATGTACACATGAGGGCTTGGCTCACTTAGGCCTTACTTTTGAGGACCTCCACCCTACACCATATGCTCCTCATCTTTATTATGGGTATGTCATCATCACTACCGCCTATGGTCTTTGTATCTTTCATCTCACAATATTTCTTGCACGCAACCATCGATCTTCACCACTCACATTAGGAGAATCTTGGCTTACTTATATTGGAGGCACCTTAGATCCTAGTCATATGGACATTTTATTTTCTATGCCCTTTGGTCATGTTTTCATCTGCAATAGCTCTTTCCTAGGTTATACACGAATCTTACTCATTGGTATGCGCACGGTTTCCATTTTCCTCCATTTACTAATGAGGAATATGTTATGGGCATGTACACCTTACACCTCAATGGCTCACTACGCGATCAACCAGACATTGTTGCTTATCAGGTTACTAATGCTTACCCATTTGATTATGACTTGAAGGATGATGATATTCTTGATGAATTTACATGATCTCCTTACATACACTTGGGGGAATAACATCTTACCTACCCTCCTTCACATCTTATTAGCATAAATACATTTATCCTTATCATATTTTTCCTACATTCATCTCCTCACATTAGGCATATTCATCATACATTATAAGCATCATTACGATGACATATTCAGTGTTATGGCTCACACTTGACTATTGAGGGATTATGACACATAAACCTCATACATTTTACATCAATACCATACATATCACTAGCATATTAGCATACATACTACCTTTTACATTTCATATCACACACTGATTGGTTGTCTACACGCTTTGCATGTTCATCATACACTCATTATACAATATTTCTAGTCATCATACCTTGCATTACATTTATTACATGGGTATATTCATCATCATATACATTTACACTGTCTACCTTGCATTTATAGGCATATTCCTTGAATATTGTGTCTCCTACTAGTTTTCATCACATTTACATATTGGGCTTGTCATTCATATACATTGTGCTTTCTTATATTTATCACATAGCCTATTAATCCTACATACTACATGATATTACATTATATTATGCATTTCCACACCACATGCATTTACACTGTCATCTATGCATCTCATATAGGTTGCATATATCTTTCCTTTAGAGCCTCTCTTACCATATTACTAGCATCATACATACTATTTAATAACCTTACGCTGCACTATAGGCATTACACATTGCATATTATGCATCATACACCTTACATTCCACATTTAGTCTAAAACATTTTGAAATTTTCATATTTACACATCCTACATTATGATAGTTTTCATTAAGCATGCACCATTGTCTAAGCATCTTACATCCTACACGTTACATTATTTTTTTATCTACATAGCCTACATACCATGCATATTACACCACACATTTTCACACATATTTTATATATTATAATAGTCTTCATTATATAGGAGTCTAACATTACATTACTATTTTATCTACACACATTACATGTTGCTCCATGCATTAAACCTTACACATGTTACACATCTAGCATTACATTCTACATACTACACGCTCTTACGCATATTACACCTATTGCACACTACACTATACATTGCATTACTATACATCACACATACTCACACATTCTATTCACCTTGCATTTCACACATTTTACACATCTTGTATTTTCATATGGCCACACTCTCACCATCACACATTCAAATTTTATCGTTAGATATACTACATTGTCTTCTACACACTACACTCAGTACTCAATGACACACTTTAGTTCCTCGGTCCATACTCGACTGCTGAGGGTTTATAAATTAAATGGACCTTACACATTTACTATTCGACCTTTCACCATGCGACATTCCTAGGCTTGTGAAATATGCTTTAGGCTAAATTGTCACCTATTATATCATTTTGTAGTGGTATAAACCTTAGGTTACATCACCAATCCCTTACTACTCATCTCATAATGATATATGCTTTAGGATAAAGAGTCACCTATTCTATCATTTTATAATCGTCTACACCTTAGGTTACATCACCACTCTCTCTTTTCATTTTGTAGTGATATATGCTTAGTGCTAAATCATCACTCATCCATTCATATTATAGTGATATGCGCTTAGGCTAAATCATCAGTCATACATTCATTTGTTCATGATATATGCTTTGGCTATAAGGTTCAAAAACACATCGTTCTAGGTCATATCCCATCACTACACTTACACCTACACATTCCTCACAAAAGTGCATTAGATACAACACACACCACTTGACCATTTCCTATGAACCAACCTTAACTCTTGTTTACAATTAATTATTGATGCTATTGATGGGGCAAACACAATGAACCTCACTACATACACTTCCATTCTCTTGGGGTCAGGTGGCTCCTATGATTCCATCCTACCCATCCATCCAACATGCTGCATATTATGGTTGCTTTTATTCTTGCTTAGTTTTGCTTGTTCATGGTCACTTTATTACACATGCTAGTTAGCTTAATTGTATGTCATTTATCTATATCATCCACACATGCACGTTCACATCTTTTTCTAGTTGTGATTGTAGATATAGGTCTCTTACATGCAACCATGGATGCTCACCTTCTACCCTTCCTACACTAGTCACTGGGGGCATCCACATTCATCTCTTCTACTTGATATTGTTTCATTTTGTACTTAGCACTTTACATTACTTTCTTATACATGCTTTTGACATACCAGTTATCTTTCTAACATGCTAATGGGTGTTTCATGTGCAATATTTTTTATGCAGGAATATTTATTTCCATACCTATTTGATTACATTATCTGTTATTATTGTTTGTTATTATTTGCAGGCCTTTCCCTTTGTTTGGTGTACACACTTGTTTTTTTGTTTGTGGCCATGATGGCCTTGCTTGTCTTGCGACATCATGAGTGATGTCCCATGTTTGCAGCTTTCTTTTATCAATTACTTGTCTTCTTGCATACTTACATTACATTTTCTTGGTAGCTTACACATTGTTTGCGTAACTTATACATTATTTTCTATATACATGCTTGTTTACACTTGTCTTTGGCTAGCCTTCTTGTTTATGTGTTCCTTGGTTTCTACCAAGCACTTTTCAGGGTTACTACGTACATGCGATTGGTTCTATTTTGGGGCCACATTCTCCTATCAACAATGTTGCATGTGCCCCCAAAGAGGGGGGCATCATTTGGGAGTTTTACATACTAAGAAAGAGATTCTACACTTGATTCGGTTCAATTACATTTAGCGAGTGGGTTCAAACCGGTCTACGACCCCCATACACTAGTTTTTACATGACATGGTGTCCTTAGCATTATGAAGCGATTCTGATCTTGGAGGTTACAGTGGGTTTGCCTCTCTACACTACTTCATCCAGTGGCATCAGATCACCCAAAAAATAGGACGTAAAAAGATCTCTGCATACATTTAGAGAAGCATGTAGAGCTTGGAGCACACTGATCATTTCCTCCCTATACTTGTTTGGCCTATGGCGTGAGATCACCCCAAAACTCGCAGTACATGATATCCTTCTATACTCTCTCTCTTAACATGGATCAAGTGAATTTGTTCCATTTACATTTACATTTGAATATTTTACATTTACATTATTTAATATACATGTGTCTTTTACATAGCATTTTTACACTTACATACATACATATTTGACTACTTGATTGTTTTGTCCTTGTAGGTCCGGCCGTATGAGAAAAAAACAATCAAATGGGGAGAAACAACAATAAACATGTCAACAACAACATTGCGATAGCACACATGCTTTACTAACCATGTAGGTACACTAAATATACACATGAGCTCCACCCTAGGTTCACTCTCATCACCTTTTTCTTTGCACATTTTTCATCTTTAGTTTCCACGTTCCATTATCTTTTTTCATTCCACACTTTGTCTAGTCCTTTGGCACACCTTTTTCATCATTTTACATCGGCATCACGTATGTATCTCTATCTACTTTATGTTATTTAGCTTTCCGATCACCAACATAAAGTGGGGGTAAAATGTAGTCACAAAATCTTGCACTTTAGACATTTATTTATCATATTCTCGTACTACTATTTATAAGGTTCTTGAGTGAAGAAAGTACTAAATAACCCCCATCCTTAGGCCACTTTATATTATTTTAATTCTTCATTTATGAATCTTAAAACCATGCACCCATATTCTAGTCGATTCTATCATCCCACATTATTTTAGCCTCGAATAGGGGCGCTGTGGGCCCCTGGTCCCACCGTGGGCACCCCAATCCTTATAGAGCTTTCCTACCTCTTTTGGGCTCTTTTTACCTATTTGACATCTTTATCTTTCTTTTGGTTAGCCTTTTCAGGGTTAATCAAAAATTTGACCAAGATAACCCTATAAATATAAATTTATGAGACCATAATAAGGGACCAAGCATCACTTACTACTATCAATCCATCTAGAGTTACATCCATCTATTGCATTGGAGATCACTTGCATTCACATATCTCCATCATCAAGGCACAAGGCTAGGACATCTGCATCACAGTTCATAGGGGGAGAGATTCTATTTTATTCCATGCACATATTCTATTACATTTTCTACACATATTTATTCCTCGTTACTTCACAAAGTGCGACTAGCACAAGAGCAACCTAGGGAATTTTCACACACACTTGCACATATAACTACATTGGGTCTGAGATGTAGTGCAACACTTAGTTAGTAAGTCCACTATTATGGCAGCTGAAGTTAGTCTAACCCCTTCATATGTATTTTTCCTTTTTAGGGTTTGATGTTTGTTTTGGGGTCTTGCAGGTATTTCTTCCATCTTGAGATATTGGTGACATATGGAACTAGACAATGAAGTTGATGCAACAAATGAAAAATATTCCATATCACCTTTTGGCCCTATAAAGATTAGATTCAGAGATTTTATGTAGATTAGAGTGCCCAGATTATAGACCAAAGCACCCGCAGGTGCCCTAGTCCTATCCCAGGCACTCCAATCCAGCTAGATCCTCCAGATCCATCCTTTTCGGCACTACTCCATAGTTGTTCCCACTTCTTATTTTTATAGTCTCCTCTAGGACACGGTCCATGAGCATCTTTCATTAACGAATTCTTTCCTTTTCCCTCTTTCACATTAGGGTTTCTATTTTCATTAGTTTTATTATTTATCTCATTTACATATTGTCTTAGTGCATTTATTTGTTGTGTTTATATGTCCTCCTAGATTATATTAACTATCCCTTACTATAATAAGTATCTAATTTTAGTTAATCACATTGTGATCCATAGGGGATGAATGATACCCCTTCGTAAATTGATCCATAGTTACTTCCCCTCTTACAAACTTACTTCTAGACCTAAGTGGAGGGGGAAGACATTGTTTTGCAAAAAGGTGGCAATATATTCCCGTAGTCTATCAAATGACTCATCTATAATTCTAAATTGATTGGTTCTTTGAGAAAACCATGTTATAAGTCCATAATAGGTTGTAGGTAAATTGGAAAAGCATAAGAATGCATGTCAGTCTATAGTCTAGGCAAGACCGATGGATTAAGCCTCCTTTTCTCATAAATTTCATGTGATTAGAGTTGGGAGGTTGTATGGAATAACCTTAATAATTTTATTGTTGATTGATATCTTAAATCATTACATTGGAAGAGAAATTTTGTTCTTGAATAGAAGAGACACTTGGTAATTTCATACTCTAGGAATATATATCAACCCAACCAGATAAATAAGGTAACTTCTAAGACTACGTTTAAACATAATAACCCTTGAGACCCAAAATGGATCTATCAAACCCATGACTTGACATATTTTTAGGGTTCATAACACTCAAAAAATAAGGGGAGAGAGAAGACAAAAATAAAATAAAAATAAGGAAATGAGAAAGAACTAGTCTTTCATGTTGGGTTCACTAGAATTAGTACATAAGAAAAATGACATTGGTATTCATGTGCACTCAAATTATCGAGGTCGGGCCAAAATTTATAAAATGTGGAAAATGATGTGGAGATGGGGAATATAATACAATAGGGGAATAATAAGAAGTGATAGATATGGTAAAGGTGAAATCAACTAAGGATTGAGATTCAATGGGTGAGTAAATCTCAACCGATAAACTTACTTGTATGAAACCTCCTCATCAAAGGTGGTGAAATATCTCCCTATCTTTATGTGTGGGATTCTATAATCAAGGATAATTATAATTTGCAACTCCTTATCTATGTTAGTTATGCCAAAGATGCTTTCAACAGGTTGAAGGGATTTCAAGAAATGTTTATTTGTCTCTAAATACTCCTCTCTAGAGAGGGTCATGTAAATATAAAGACAATATAGAACAAAAGAATACTAAGGATTTGTATTTTTGATTTGGTTTGACTGGTTAGTCTAGAATTGTCTAGCACATATAATTACTCATTAAAGGAATCTAATTAGTTGATAATATATAAGGGAATGGGAGTAGAGTGTAAGACTAACAAATGTATTCCTAAGTATATGTCTTCCTTATATTGATTAATACCGATGAGTTAATGATAGGCTCAAATATTTTCCTTCAATTTTGAGCTACCGAGAATGGTCATGTATATATGTCAGCTCATGAGGAAGAATGGAAGCCATGAAGTATGAAAGGAAAGTAAGAGGATAAGTGTATGCAACATGAATTCCTAATAGCTATGTTAGTTATTTTCATCTTGATTACTTTGAATTCTAACAATGAATAAATAATTATAAAAGGATCTTAAAGAAATTGAAATGAACATAAATGAATTCTTTGATTTACTATTATAGGAGCATTAAAAAGCTTCCAATTTTATAGGACATGTTAGTCATATAGTGTGTGTGTGTGTGTGTGTGTGTGTGTGTGTGTGTGTGTGTGTGTGTGTGTGTGTGTGTGTGTGTGTGTGTGTGTGTGTGTGTTGTTCTATCTTGAATATAGAATGAGTATTTTATTGTGAAAGATTAAGCCATGAAAATGCATTAGTGGCACATTTGCACAAAAATGGATAAAGCACTGATTGGTTCCCAAGTGGCAACAAAAACCATCCCATACCATTTGTGACTAGTTTAGCAATGATCTATGATGGTGACTACAAACACGATGAGGACATAGTTCTCAAATTTCTATTTTTATACTATTTCGAGGTTGTGTGTGTATAAGAACATAAGATCAATCATGTTTGCAATTCCATTATTTTCTCTTGAATGTGTTGTGATATAACATGGAAGGTGTAGAACTATAAAAATAGTTCTATATGAGGGTAGCAACGATCCTTTGACTATCGAATTCTTGGAAGTGTGGTTGGATAGTGATAAGTTCACTATGGTGAAGTGAGAGATCATGTGTAACAATATCTAGATATCGGTATGCATACCTAAAAGTATTCATTGAAATATGATTCTATTTCTAGTTTGATGGTGTGTTTCTTACCCATGTTCACATTAAGAGGGTCAATATTAACAATTAATAATGTTCACACTAATGGGGTGAATGTTACGAATTAATAATGTTTACATTATTAATCATATTTGTTATTTGTAATATAATATGAGTTGTTATAATAAATTATATAGGAATATGTTTGGTTACGAGTTGTTAGAAATAACTCGTATAGATTTAGTGAGTAACTATAGGAGCCTTTATAGGATTCATGTTTTATAGGAAATGTTAGTCGTTCGTGTGTGTGTGTGTGTGTGTGTGTGTGTGTGTGTGTGTGTGTGTGTGTTGTTATATATTGATTATGAACTGAACATTTTATTGTTAAAGCTCTACCAATTACAATATTATAATTGAGTGTCTATACTTTATTTCTTTATATTAATAAAGTATGAATTATATATATATATATATATATATACATATATATACATTACATATATATATATACATACATATATACATATATATATACATATATACATATATATATATATATATATATATATATATATATATATATATATGTATATATATATGTATGTATATATATATATATATATATGTATATATATATGTATGTATATATATATATATTATGTATGTATGTATGTATATATATCTATATATATATATATATATATATATATATATGTATATATGTATGTATGTATGTATGTATGTATGTATATATATATATATATATATAGTATATATATATATATATACATACATACATACATACATACATACATACATATATACATATATATATATATATATATATATATATATATATATATATATATATATATCGGTACATGTGTGTGTGTAATAAACCCCATTGAATTCCATCTTTTAAGGTGAGTGAGATGTGAAATTGGAATACTCATCTCAAAGTAAATAACCCGTGTCATACATATCTTATAGTTAGAATTGAATCACATGGAGGGTTATTGTCGGTGGACACCATTGAGATCATATTTTGACAAGGGTATACATGTTATAACCATGACACATAGAGAAATAAAAATGTAATAAGTGCATAATATAGTAATATAACATATAATTACACAAGCAATGTTACATATGTTAGCAATAACAAAGGAAAAGAGCCACAAACAAGGGACATTGAAATGTTTTAAGGATAGAAAAATAAAATCCAAAGGCCACATACATGGAAGACAATATACATGTAAGAAATAAATTGAATATGATAAAAGAAAGTATCCCAAAGGAACATATATCAAGATAATATAATGGCTCATTGCACAAGACACATGTGTTAGTCATATTAGTCCAAAAAGTATCATATGACAAGTATAATAAATTTATTGAGCATAATGAAGAAGTGAAAGTAATTGTATTGAAACAAAAACACCTAAATAGTGTAGGATATGCCCCCAAATTAGCAAATCCACTAAGATGGACTCGAGCCAACATATATAACATAGTGATCTCATTTTTTTGTGAGTTCATATTTCATTCCCTTTTAATTTTTTAAGTGTGTTTATAATTAACATACATAATAAGGATAAAATAATGCAACAGGTGGATATTCTAATTTAATTAACTTCTAAAATTAATTGCACAAATCATAATGATGCTTTTCAAAGTGACTATTGATCCAAAATCTATAAAAAAATAAAGGAGAATTGAAATTAGTTGATTCTATGTGGATCTATGAGATTATAAGTGATATGAATGTAGGGAAAAGTTGATCGAGACTGGAAATTCTTCGTTAAAAAATGGCACTGAGATGAAACTGGTCAAAACCATACAACTAGGTTAATGGTCCTAACCCTTTTATATGGTCTTAGACCTACTTGGAATTTGGGTTTTTGAACTTCCTAAGTGATTCAAATACCTATAATTGAGTGTAAGTATTCTTTTATCACCTTCAAAATGGCGTTGTAAGCTTTACTCAAACCTTGATACCATTGTAGTGAAAGGAGTTCCTATAAAACAAATTTACTTGGGTTGTGTTCGCCCTTATGCATCTTTGGTATTTCCACTACTCCAAAGAGAGATGAAACCATGCATCATTCTCTTAACATGTGATATTTCTTGTAGTGCAATAAGAACTTGAGTTTCAAACTTTCTCAAATACTTAGGAATGGTCACTTTAATTTCTTGTGGAAGGAATATGTGATGAGGCCATAAATTGGCTATAAATTACCATTATTTTGTCCTTCCAAGTTACCTTTGAAAGTGAATTTAAATGTAATCTAGGAACTTATAGTTTGATTAAGATAAAATATAGGATATATATCTTATTAATTCTTTATAAATATTTTTTTTTAATCTATTTTGTTGACTAATCCTATAGATTATTTGAGAAAAGATGTAAAGTGTTGTGTATGCAGAGCCATAAAGGAAAGATAATGCTAGTATTGGAAAAATTGGAATTGATCATGAATAGTAAATTTAAAATCAAATCTAATTTCATATTTAGATTCCTCTTGAAAAATTATGCAAGTTCAAAAAAATTCATCTCAATCTGAGGTCGCATGCAAAAGTTATAGTTGTTTTGAGTTAGTCTGCGGAACTCACAGAGTTAGTTCGAAACTCACAGAGTTAGTTCCGGAACTTATAGGTTTAGTTCGGAACTCACAGATTTAGTTCCAGAAATTGTATCAATTGAATGAAAGTTAGTTCCAAAACTTTCAATTCATGGAAAAATCAGATTTAGTTCCAAAACTTGCAGATTTAGTTCCGGAACTTGCATAAAAGGAATGACAACTTTAGTTTGAACTTGCATCAATGGAATGACAGTTTTTGAGGGATTGTGAAAACTCAGAGATTCCAATGGGAAATCTGAGAGAGGTTTTTGTTCATAGCAATGTTTTTAACAAAAATCTCATTCATATTTTCTACAAGTTTTACCAATAAAGAGATATCTAACTTTTAGTGAGCTGTAGTCCGAGGAAAAGTGTATCAGATGAGCACTAAAAGTTCCATAAACAGAAATAGAAAAGTCAAATGAAAAATATGAGAAAGGTTTTTGTTCATAGAATTTTTTTAAAAAAATATCATTCATATTTACTACAGTTTTTACCAATGAAGAGAGATCTAACTTTTAGTGAGCTGCAGTCGAGGAAACGTGTATCAGACAAGCACTAAAAGTTCTATAAACAAAAACAAAAAATTCAAATGGAAAATCTGAGAGAGTTTTTGTTTATAACAATGTGTTTAACAAAAAATCATTCAAATTTTCTATAGGTTTTACCAATCAAGAGATATCTAACTTTTAGTGAAGCTGATCAAGAAAAGCGTATTTGACAAGTGTCAAAAGTTCCACAATCAAAAACAACAAAGTCAAATGAAAAATCCGAGAAAGGTATTTGGTCAAAATAATATTTTGAGGGAAATCCTCCTTCTAATAATTTAGAGGAATAAAATAATTATGATTCTTGTTACTGAAAAGTAAGGAGAAGATTTGGGAGCAAATCTTCCTAAAATAAGTGAGATAAGATTTGACTTCAATAATATATCTCTCTCCATATTTTGTGGAGATGGAGATCTTAGTTGTTAGGATTGGAATAAAGATAAGATTAGATTGTATTTCCTAAAATAAGGAGTTGGTTGGATGCATAAATTATAAATGCAACCTTCCACACTTAGATATGTAATTTCTTTTCCCCAAGTAATCAAGATTTGTTCTTTCTTTCCAATCTTTGGAAGTAAAGTTTTTCTGCAAGTTCTGAATTAAAAGTATGAATTAAATCCTCTTCTAAGGAATGAGCTAGCCACTCATTCCAAGGAAGATGGATCAATGTGTTAATGTTTATTTCTTTATTTCTACTGATTTTCCTTTTGTTTTAAATTTATGTTTTTTTATGTTATGTAATTTCTTTATTTCTGCAGTTTTCTTTTTGTTGTAAATTTTTGTTTTTTTTATGTTATGTAATTTCTTTTGTGAACCTACAGGTGTCCTTTCCTCTTTCCTTTATTTTCAATTTAGCAATTTCAATTTATGCAAGTGTGCCTTTATTTCTACAAGTGTGCATTTCAATTCATGCAAGTGTGTTTCTTTCATGCAAACTTTATTTTTGCAAGTGTGCCTTTTAATTTCTGCAAGTGTGATTTATTTTATGCAAGTTTGGTTTGTGTTTAAAGGATTTACTTTCCAAGATATTCTTCTCTTAATGCATACAACCTTCGGACACCAACCCGGATTGACATTTTTAATGGCGAGGATTGACGATCGTCATCAATATGTAGACTCCTAAAACTATAAGGAGACTTAAAACTTGTAGAGGATGTTACCTTAATGGATGTACATGATTAGTTTCATAGTTTAGGAAGCTTAGAGTGCCTTTTATGTTTTCTTGTACATGAGGAGTTCTTAAAGTGCTAGGTTTCCAAATGAGGTATGATTTACTTACATATATATGCTTTTGAAGTTTAAAATGACATGAAAGGCCATCCAAAAGGAAATATTAGTCCATATGTAGATGATGGAATTGAAATTTTTAGTGTACAAGGTGTCATTCCAAAACCATACGATAGGGTCGGTTTGTAGAATTGTATAACCCAACTAAAAAATGGTAGTTTTGTAGAGAGGAAAAATAATGTTTTGAATTCATGAGTTGAAGGAAATATGTTTATAGAGGTGTTTTATGTTGTTAAATTTTAGAAATTGATGAAAAATATGTGTGCAAATATAAGAAAGAATTTGAAGAGCTATCAGGGTGTCCTAAGCAAGAGTGAGGAGAGTGCATTTGTACATGCAAGTGTGTAATGTCAAGATCAATAGTGTTTAAGGATGAATTACCAAATTTTAGTGTCTCAATTTCCCCTCCTTTAAGTATGAAATTAAATTACATGTGTAAAGGAAAAGATACATGAGTGTGTAGACACACTTTTTCTTTTTCACAATAATTTTTTTTTTAATGTCCCATTTTTTGGTGTTGACACGTTTCAAAATGAAACCTGAAAAATAGAGTGTAGTCAATTCCCATGATAGGAAACTAAACTTTAACTCAAAATGTAATGAAATTAATGTAAGTAAATTTGCAACAAGAAAATCCAAAAAAGATACAAAACATGGAAGGAACACACCCATTTGTTTCATGGAGGGAATTTTCTCAAATTATTACACTTTGAAGATTTTAGATTTTTCGAACTTTGATAAATATTTGGTGGTGATCAATCCCCAATTTGTGTCGAGGAAATTTTGATGCATTAGGTATTCCAACCTAATGCATGAATACTAAAGAGAAGAACTAAAAAGAGGAGAAAAACACCCCTTCTAAGGAGGAAGACCATGTATCAAAGCCATCCAAAACTCGATATATTTCCCTTAAGAGAAAAGAGGATAGGAAAGTATGCCCATGAAGAACTTAGTTGTTTTGATACCTTCCATAACCCCATGTGTTGATTAGAGAATACTTGTTAGAGATCACACAAGAAGTCCATGCGGGGAGAGAAGGCCAGGATCAAGGGCACGAAGGGATAGGAAGAACCCGCACGTGGAGGACAAGTTCAACATTTAGGACTTAGCTGATTTTGAGCATGAAGACCTATTTTTAGAAGATGACATGCAAAACACACCAATGATGCAGAGACGTGCATGCCACACATTGTTTATCTTTAGAGGATCGGATTAAGCGCTTTGCATAGAGATGAGCTAAGAATAAGATTGTCACTTCAATTAACTGTAAGAGGTCTATAGATAACACACTTGCATGTGTGGTTATGCCTGTAAACGATGTGTGGTTATTAATAGCATGCGGCCTATTTTTGGAATAGATAAGTGGTGAAGGGAAAGTTCCCACCCTATATATGATGTGAAGCACATAGTAGAATATACACAGAGAGAGATGGATGTATGAAGATATAGAGGTATGCGCACATGATTGGATTATTGTATTAGATCCATACACGCATTGGTATAAATTGACATTATTGTAAGGAGATTCTGTGTTTATTAATAAATGGAAGATATTGGACGAATCTAAGTGTCATTCTTGTGTGTAATTGATTAATACATGTTCTTGATTCAATCATGATTATTGTTTAAGCTTGTTCTTTTATAAGTCCGAATATGACATGTATTGTAGAATGATGAATTAAATATGGATCTATATGTTTCTTCCTTCATCACGCTAACATCCTACTATAATAACCCTAAAGAGGGACTGGTACCTTTGTGCACTTTTGGTGAGCACTCGGTCTAGGGTGAGTGATATGCCAATGCATCTAGGGTGTTATCTGGTAAATTCTAGGCTGCATCATTAGTTCATTCTTTGGGACCTCTTTTTCAATTTTTTCAGGATGGGTGCGATGAAGACGTACGGGTTAACTCTAGCAAGTATTGAGGAATGGATACATGATCTCGAAGGAAGAATATGCATGGTGGTTCAACAATGGGTCCGAGTTTAATGCATGCACTTGGGTAGAATAAAATCGTATGATGACTTATATGAGAGATTTTTGATATATTTCAGTAGAACTATACAAGTGGCTTACCGCTTATATATCTCAATGGAATTGGAGGTATCATGCACTTATCGGACCCAGGAATAATTTTAGGCCCTTTGTGATGCTGATTTGATCTAGCCTTGAGTGTGGATACAAGGTGTTCTAAATGATTATATTATGGAATATTACATTTTGACGTAATCTTTCTCGAGAGGTAGCTGAATTCCAATTTTTGGTATCCAAGAGGAGT
Organism: Taxus wallichiana var. yunnanensis; assembly: GCA_018340775.1. Taxonomy (NCBI): domain Eukaryota; kingdom Viridiplantae; phylum Streptophyta; class Pinopsida; order Cupressales; family Taxaceae; genus Taxus; species Taxus wallichiana. Next base: position 374,268,523 of record CM031235.1, read on the forward strand.
ATATCTACAAGGTATTCCATTGGTGATCAAGATCTTGATGGTAAATTTGAACCTGGAGAGTAAACCAATGGCTAACTAAACTTCACCATGCATGAGGGAAGGAACAAGTTTGGTGAAAGATGGCAGACCTAGTGGTAGAGAGGCAGAGAGAGGAGAGGTGGCTTAAGTATAATGAGGTGTACGAGAGGGAGATAGAGAAGAAACGTTCCTGTTGTAGAAAGTATGGCATTGAGGAGAGAGATGGCTCATGAAGGATTTATAGCTCACGTAGAAGATGTGGATCTAGAGCATCAGGAACTCCCCCATCTTGGAAAACATGATAGAGATCCCCCTTGGCCTCACACAGAAGTGTGCTAGTAGAGACTACCTGGGCCGCGGGTGCGCATCTTAATCCACCTGGTGACCTAGCCCTTGCACTTGGTTTTCTAGTATCTAGTATGACAAGTAACCAACAAGCTAACTTGGGAAGTAGGAGAGTAGGAGTAAGTCAGGGAGCAAGTACATCAATGGCAGGATAAACGACTTCAATGATATTTGGAGGAACATTCTTAGGCACATCATCCACATAGAACGTGAGTGTGCAGAATGTTGGATTCACCTCTGGAAGTGGAACTACCTCACAGACTGTAGGGGTTTAGTATAGTACTATTGTCGAGAGCATAGGGGAGTACATCTACAAGCCCTATTCTAACTACAGGTGGAGGATCAAAAAGTATAGGTGGTTCTAGTTCTAGTGGATCCGGTGGTTCTCAAGGCAGGGGGGAAACATAGGAGGTTCGGATCGGTGGTTAAGGTGCAGTAACAACCACACAACATTTATATGGAGATGTCTCTTCATCTTCTAGAGTATGGAGGTATAGAGGATGCCGCTGAGCATGTGCATATGTGTGAAATCTTGTCGCGCACTAAAGGGATCATGACTGCTGAGCGTAAAACAAGTCAATTTGCTACTACATTATAGGGATGTGCAAACAAATAGTCGGTACATGAATTTTGACCCCGATCAAACTTGCATGGAATATGTAGCATTGAAATATGATTTCTTTATAGATTTCCATATCTTTGAGTTTGAGAAGAAGTGTATAGGTGCACTCAAGGATATCAAGCAAGGAAATACCGAGAGTGTACGTGAATATGATGCCCATTTTAAGACACTTTTATCTAAGCTATCTTATGATATTCACGCAAGACAACATGCACAATGGTTTGTTGGAGGATTGATTACACCATTTATAAGGGTACTTGTCACATAAGACATACATGCTTGATCCATGTGAAGCACTAGAAGAAGCTTTGTGTGCTAAGGCAATTGTTAGAGTAGGTATTTACCTTAGCTCATGTTCACCTAGGTACTTTATTTACCTTTATTGTATTTATCCTCACCCACTTATGTGTGTGGATATTTCCTTTATCTTATTTAGATATTATGAGATATTATCTAGTTGTTAGGTATAGTTCTTTCCTTGCTCTATGGTTTTGACTAGTTCTTTCCTTTATCTATGGTATTGACTAGATCCTTGATGTCTAGTTCTCTCCTAAATCTATGGTCTTGACTAGTTCTTTGATGACTAGTTATTTCCTTGATTTATGGCTTGATCTACAACCTTGACTGGTTCTTAGATTGTTATTCCTTGCCTATTTAAACAAGGCCCATTCTTAATGTATTACATTGAGTTCCATAATAATATATGATATTTCTGCTCATTTGTTTGCAAAGGTTTATTTAAAGTTATTATGGTGAATTACTTTCATCTTATTGATCATGGTGTTTGATTAAAATTTGTGTTCTTGGCTTGGTACGATCTGGTTATCGTTCCTTTCGGTAGTTGGGAGTATTTCCACCGACATTAGTCCATTCTTGGAGGCACAAATTACAGCTATGGAAAAGTAGTTAGAGAATCTATCAGCAAATTCAGCCCATGAAACACGCTCAGAAATTTGGTGTACAAATTGTGAAGTGGAAGGTCACACCAATGATAGTTTCCCTCGCAGATATGTATGATCATTACTACTAGATTGTGAGATCTGTCATTTGAATCATGATGCCAGTCACTGTCCTTTGTTACAGCGTGTGATAAGGAAGAATGTATCCTACTTTTCCAAAATTACCGGTCCACAACCCATGATATCTTGAAGATTGTTGATTGATTAGTCAGATCCAGGATGCTATCGAAATTGGGGTACGATAGACAAGTGTAATAGATAATTCTAAGGGTAAGAATGAGCACCAGGATCGGGATCATAATCAAACATGCTATGACAAGAATGAGGGGCATTTTGAAGGAGTTCATGGAAGGGGACATGGATATCGTGGTGGATATGGAGGGTAAGGACATGGTGGAGGGAGAGGTGAGTTCCCTCATGGAACATGTTATTCATGTAGGTATCCTAACCATTATAGGTGTAAATGTCCTCAGAATATTACATGTTCTTTCTCTGGAAAGAACCATCAATTCTAAGGGTAAGAATGAGCACTAGGATTAGGATCATAATCAAACACGCTATGACAAGAATGAGGGGCATTTTGAAGGAGGTCATGGAAGGGGACGTGGATATCATGGTGGATATGGAGGATGAGGTTGTGGTGGAGGAAGAGGTGAGTTCCCTCATGGAACATGTTATACATGCAGATCTCTTGACCACTATAGGTGTAAATGTCCTCTAGAATATTGCATGTTCTTTCTGTAGAAAGAACCATAGCTATGAAGAGTGTCCGGACTTATATGAGCATCTGAGTAAGTAAGAAAAAATGTGTTGGGATGGTTAAAATCCAACACGTAGTAGAAGCTAAATGGATGCCCAAGATAGTAGAAGGACTTGAGGAATTGACAGTGAAGATTACTACACAAGATGAAGCGGCGCGCATAAGAGAGGCATTACACCAGAAGCCTACAATCACCAAGGAGGAGGTTTTGCATGCAAGGTACCTAGATCCTGCTCATCAGAAGGAAGTTTACTAGGATACCATGGAAGTGCTAAGGAATCTTCAGGGTGAGATATAATACTTAAAGGAGTAGAAGAAAGCATTAGAGATAGTCTAAACTGATATCGATGATCTGAGAGAAGTGTGCAAAATGTTGCGCCAAGAGAACATTATTCCACTATTAGGAAGTTGGTTAAAAGGGAACACTCCATGTGTAAGTATTGAGACCAGACAATAGATTCTGCATGTAAATCTTCCCCCTGATAGCATTGACTATGACAAGGAAATTACTCTAAATGTTGTTGTGGATGGATGGTGTTGAGTAATATTTTGATTGATATAGGTGCAAAAGTAAATGTGCTTACATTAGATGCATGGGTACAAATGGGGAGACCCCATTACAGCCATCATCTAATGTGTTGTTTATGGCAAACAGACTAAGGCCACTCCCATAGGAGTTTTGAAGGATGCATCTATAACTATACAAGGGGCCAAGTTCACTGGGGATTTTGAGGTATTAGCACTTGTAGAAGAAGACAATTTTCCAGCCTTTCTTGGACACCCTTAGTGTTATGTGAATAATGCTGACTTGAGATTCAATAAGGGGTATATCAGATTCAAGAACAAGGAGGAAAGAGTTGTGATACCTCTAACAGATGGGAAGTCTACACCATATGTTGAGCCTCTAAGTGAGGACTTAAATAGAATTTATGTACATGCTATTCAAGACCCAGAGGTCAAATAACCATCAAAAGAAGGCATCCTATAGGGGGATGATTCTCATTCTATTAGTGATACTATGAGTATTTCTTGTGACAATTGGGCTCATGGTACATATGAACTAGTAAGGCGCGAGGTGAAAAGAGCGGCTGCGTGCAAGAATGGACTTCATTTGGTTTGACAGATAGGTAACACAATACCTTAGTATACAGGGGTAAGATCTTCCTGTATTTTTGAAAGCCATGGAAACATAGTGGAAAAATCAAATTAAGAGAAGAGATATGTTAGTATATACCTTACACGGGATAACAACGCACTGGTGGGTAGTCCACAAAGATAATATTATAAAATGGGAAGAGATTGGAGTCACCTTATCTATTAGGTTTGTAAGGAACAATGCACCTACACAGATCTTCCCTTATCATGGTGATTAACCCTGTTCAGCATCACATTCAACAATGTGAGAGACTCAGACAGTAGGATAGGAAACATTACCACCTTTACTGCGGGTGCATAGATTTTACTCTACGCTACAAGAATGTGCACGTGCTCGTTATGTATACATAGAAGCGCATCGAGAGACTAGGAAGCTGGGAAAAATTTGACTACGGGAATGATCCAAACCTTTGACTACTTTTCTTTGCAACCTCTAATAGAAGAGGCATTCAAATTTTTCAATCGCTTAACTATGGGAGATAGTGCAAATTCGAAGAGCATATTTATGAATTATTTGGTGAGGTAGAGTCCGGAGCACATTTTGAAAAGGAAGAAGAAATGGACTCCATACTACTTGAACATGCTTTCCTTGAGAAAGAGAAAGGAAAGATGGTTTACATCGTGGATGATGAGGAAGTTGAGAACCTGGATATTGAACATTCACAAGGGGTGCGTGAGGTCTTGGATAGTGCAGACAAGGATACACGCACCTATCACGAACTCATGAAGACAAAGAAGGTGAATATAATTTCGGAGGCTGAGCCTAAGGAGGCCATGATTGGAGACTACTGGTTAGACTCAGAGGTAGAAAAGATCATTGAGTTACTCAGGGATTATTAGGACTTATTCCCTTGAGGGTGTCATGAACTTAAATGTGTGCATGAATCACTTGAGTAAATTAAGATAAAGCTTAAGGACAATGCACAACTAGTTAGGAAGTGAACTTATAGAGTGAATCCTAATTTACGTGAAAAAGTAAAAGATGAAATTGATAAATTATTAAAATCTAGAATTATTAAGCCCATTGATGAGTAAGAATGGGTTAGCCCAATGGTGATCAATATCAATAAGGATGGACATATTCGAATATGTGTAGACTACGGGGAGATGAATGCTGCAAGCATCACAGATCCATTCCCTACGACATTCATAAGGAAATATTGGAAGGAGTGGCAAGGCGTGAAATATATTCTTTCACATATGGGTTTTTAGGTATCATCGGTGAGGATTACTCAAGAGGATTAAGCAAAGACAACTTTTACTATTGAATGGGGTAGTTTTTCCTATAATGAGATGCCTTTTGGATTAAAAAATACACTGTTGTATTTTCGCGCATAGTTGTTAAGGCATTCAAAGATTTTATTCACAACTTCTTACATGTCTACCTAGACGATTGGACAATATATGGGCTTGTGAAAGATCATTGTGACAATATGCGCTTAATGTTTGAACAGTGCGGACAATTTAGTATCTCTTTGAACATCAAGAAGTACATATTTGATACACCATTTGGAATACTATTAGGACATATAATCTGTAAGAAATGTTTGTTGGTTGATCCAGCTAAGGTTGCAGTCATTCTAGGCCTAGAAGCACCTACCATTCAAAGTGAGGTGCATGAATTTTGGGTCATACAAGTTACTATTGAAATTTCATCAAAGGGTATGCAAAAGTTGTTCAGCCTTTATAAGATTTACTTAAGGGGAAAGGTACATTTTATTGGGGAGAACCACAATAGCGTATGTTTGAGATACTAAAGGATAAACTTACTACCACACCCATTCCATGTTTTCCCTCATGGGATAAACCATTTCATGTGCATGTGGATGCTTCTGGTATGGCCATTGGCACTGTGCTAGCTCAACTTGGTGAAATTATTGTAGATCATCCAATTTGTTTTGTTAGTAGGAAGCTAACTCCTGCTGAATAGAATTATACAACTAGAGAGCACAAAGCTTTATAAATGATCTATGCATTGTACAAGTTTCAATAGTACTTGTTAGCAACACCATTTGTGTTTTATACAGATCACATGGCTTTGAAGTACTTGGTAAACAAGCCCATCTTATAGTGGTGTCTATGCAGATGCATACTCATATTTCAAGATTTTGACTTCACAGTTGTGGTGAAGCAGGAAAAGCAACTCTGGACTAGACCATTTATCTAGAATCAACTCAGGAGAGGAAGCATAGACAATTGAAGAAACCATGTTAGATGCATAGTTATATAGGTTACAATGTGCGCCATAGAATTAGAAGACATTGTTGTCTTTCTACAGACTAGTGTGGCACCAAAAGGAATGAAGGCATTAGAAAAGAAACAACTTGTTATACATGTGTCACTATTTATGTTGATCGGTGGTGACCTCTATAAGTTGAAGAGAGATGAAGTATTACGTTGTTATGTATAAGAGCATGAGCACAAGGATATTATGGAAGAAGCCCATGGTGGTATTGCAGGAGGCCATTATGCAGGTGATGCGACTACCCAAAAGATCCTACTTACGTTGGATTAGGGTGGGAGACATTGTATAAAGAATGTAAAGAATATTGTAAGGCGTGTGATCATTTTCAGTTCCTAGGAAAACTAGGGCAACGAGATGAGATTCCTTTGAGACCAATTACTAGTGCCGAATTGTTTGAGAAATGGGCCATTGAATTTGTAGGACCTATTTTTCCAGCCGTGCGTAGGAATGGATCGTGGTATATTATTACTTACATAGATTATTTCACACGGTAGGTGGAAGTAGCACCTATGAAGGACTCGCATATAGCTACAACAGCTAGGTTTCTATGGGAGAATGTTCTTACAAGAGATGCATATCCTTTAATATTGACAAGTGATGGGGTAAACACTTTTGAATGAGACAATAGGATCCTATTAGATGAGTTTATGGTTTCACACCATAAAACTACACCCTACCATCCTCAGGAAAATGGAACTACTGAGGATTTCAACAAGATTTTGAGAGACTTTGAAAAAAATTTAATGTTTGAAGAAAGGATTGAGATAACAAAGTGTCAATTTTTCTTTGGGCACATAGAACAACTTACAAGAGATTGAACAAAGCCACACCGTTGAAGATGGTGTTTGGTGCAAAATCTTTTCTTCTTATAGAGTTTATGTTACCTTCTTTACGCATTACACGTGGCTTTGGACGTCTAGTTGATGAACAAGCTTTAGAAGAGCGTATTGAGAAACCGATTCAATGGATGAGTGACGAGCCATAAGCACGTTGGATTCGAGAAATAGGAAAAGGCCAAGAAAAAACATGGCATGTGAAGCATAAGGGATAAGAAGTTTGAGATTGGACAAATGGTACTTCTTTATGACTCAAAGTTCTTGCGCCATCCAGAAATCTCAAAGTACATTGGTTGGGGTCGTATGTCATCACTTACATACTTGAATCAGGTGTTTTCTAGTTAGAAGCACTTGATGGAACATGGCTACCTGGTTACTTTAACGGGAGTAGGCTGAAGCCCTACTATAAATAAGTCTTCTTGGTGTTTGTAATAAGGCAATATTGCCATTTAGATTAGGTTTCCATTATGTATTTCCTTCATTATCGCTATGCTTTGTCAATTTAGTTATTGTTCTTGTGTAATAAGCATGCTTTCACACATGAAGCTAATTACTATATGAAGAATGTTTATGTGCAGAGGACTACACATAATTTTAGTGTGGGGTGGTTATAGTTATCCATGTAAAATACTATGGGAATTGAAAGGTGAAAGGAATAAGATGCTACAGGAGTGTGCTTTAAGTCAAAAGAAGATTACTTCTCAAAAGTGACCAAGGATGGAGATGAATGAAAGGACAATATAACATGAGGTAAGCAGAGGCCATGATAACTACCAGGAGAAGGTATAATGACAAGGTACTCAAAGCGCAAGGGCACACATTGAAGAGAAGTCATTGCTAGGAGGGTAGGAAGGCACACAAGAAGGTTCTCATTCATTGATGAATGAATTTGGTCAATGAATGAGAGGATATTTGGTAGGTGAAGGAGCAATAAATGCATCAAAATTTGAAAAATCTATATAAGGATGGGATGCAAATTCATTTTTACCATTACGATTAAGAGAAATTGAGAAAAGAGCTAAGTGTGAAGAGCCGAGTGATCAGGTTAAGGTGTGAAGGGTGTGAAACCAAGCGTGACAAACAGATCTATGTGAAAATAAGCTTGCATCCTCGGTGGTGAAGGGTTTGAGTGAAGCAAGGAGACAGAGAGGAGTTAGGGCATGAAGTTTCCACCTAGGGCATGATTGAATCGAGCTAGGGTTTGATTCATAAGTTACAAAGTTAAAGAGGAGACGTTTACAAGGTAAAAATGGCACCTAAGAAGGCAACTTCCAGTAGGAGCAAAAGGAAAGAAGAAGGTGGTCGTCAAGGAAGAAGAGATGGCACCCGAAAGTGATTTTTTAGAAATGCAATATCTAGAAGGAGTCATCATCAGCTAGGAATGGGATTCACCTATCAGAAAGAGAAAAGTGAGTGAATACAATCACAGGACCGTGGAGAACAAGAAGGAGATCGATTCCTGCTCACTGTGAGGATGAACAAGCATACGGTGGATGACATGTCGGTTTATGATGATGTAAGTGAGAAGCTTCTGAAGAGAATTGGGGTCTACCAATTATATGAGCTTCCATATTTTGGGAAGTATGAGCCCTTGTATCAGTGGCTCAAGAGCAGAGTGCATGAGGAATTCTTCTACTTTGTAGGATCTCATTTGTGCTTATCTCATCAGTTACAAGTTTGAAGGCCATAGGAGAGGACATAAATAATGATCTCATAGATAAAGCCATGATCTTAAAGACTAGACAGGAGTTGGGGTACCTAAAGGGTCCACGTGGTATGGATATAGACAAATTAAAGAACTATTTGGTTGTGCAAGTAGTAGCACACCTTGTTATAAAGTTGAATGATCAGGAGCGGTGGTCACAGGTAAATACTATGTGGTTACACATTACACGTAAGATGTCAGAAGGGGAAATCTATAATATTGCAGGCTACATTGTAGAACAAATAGTTGAGGAAGCACGCATAGGAGGGAAGATCAGCTTTGGGGCTATTCTACTATCACTAGTATTCATGGAAATTGGAGTACCAGATGGGCCAAAGGAAAAGGTATGGGAATACCCCATAGAGAATTTTTCACTAGCTGAAAGGTTCAACAAGTACCTATGTCAAGGGGCCATGACATATGATGTCAAGAAAAGGGAGGAGAAATGGTATGACAGGCTCCGCGTGGCATTTGAAGAAGAGTGTCACATCCCAAAGGACCTACCATTAGTAGTAGGGAAATAAGTCTAGTTTTTGTATATCAACATTTCGCATTGCACACTTCCCAATGATAGATGGAGTCTAGAGCCCTTGGTGTGAATTGCCTTATGCATTCAACGTAAGGTATTTCCAAGCATCTGTTCATAGATTTACTAACACGTCTTTTTGGTATTCAATATAGATAAGGTAGATTGTAACTACCATATGTTGAGGAAGAAGCATGTGTATCCTAGAATAAGTGCCTATAATGAGAGGATCATTTCAGAGGTGTTGAATATTAAGCCAATAAGTCTAGTTGTAGCAGATGTAGGGGCAACATTGGTGTATCTTTAGTTGAATCCCAAGATGGAGAACAATAAGTATGTAGAGAATGAATTCACACTCCCAAGGCTATCAAAGGGTAAGCACACAATAGAAAACATACCGGTGCAAAGGCCACATGAAGTTGTTGAAGTAGAGGGTGAAAAGGAGGAGCGTGAAGATAGTGGAGGCTTGGAGCGTAGAAGAAAGCAACCATATGATAGAGAAGAGTCATGATGCGCGGCCACTCCACCTCAAGGATAGGACGAAGAGGAAGATACAGAGGTTGAGTAGGGGAGCATAGATTTAAGAAAGTGTTCAGATATACAAGGACTCAAAGTGGAACCCCACAAATGGTACGGAAATCACCTCGTCTCTCTCCACATAAGGAGACCGCTGAACCAAAGAAGAGAATAAAGTTGAAGTTGGATAAAGAAGCAGAGGAATTAGAAGAGAGTGAGCATGCATCTCCTACCCCACTCAAGAAATAAGATGAGCCACAGAATGAGGAAGAGAAAAAAGATGAAGAGATGAAGGAAAAAGAAGAAAAAGAAAAGGAAACCTCCATATTCGTGCATGTGACTACTTAGGATTTAATGGGACATGCTCCTAACCTTGAAGATACAATTCCCAAGGGTCCTAGATCAAAGAGGATGAGTGGAGAGAATATTCCAATAGACATGGGGTGTATAGAGGACTCGGGTAAAATTATGCGCCCGCTTCAAGAGTATGATAGAATAGAAGGATTTATTTGGCTGGGAGCTAATGGATGAGGATATGGTGACTGTGTGCACTCAAAAGCAACTATCATGGTCAATGCACATCCACATGGATGAGCCTGACTTTGATGTATGCAAAGAGTCATGCATTTCGAGATGGCTGAAGAAGGCACCCCAAGCTAGACACATGATAATAAAGCCTACTATCATGTCAGATGAGCAGGTTAGCAACACATTGGTGAAGGTTTATGCTGAAGTTGCTAGAAGAAACATGGATAAAGCTGCAACAATCAGAGTATTGCGTGAGGAGCTAAAGACAAAGGATGCAGAGATAACACACATAACATAAGAGAGGGAATTTGCGCAGAAGAAGAACAAAGTATTTATTAGCATCGTAGAGGATATTGGGGACAATGTCATCAGAGCTAGGCCACACTTGGAGACCAAGGTACCACAGAAGTTTCCTCAGCGATACATTATGTAGGAAAGTTGGTGGACTTGGTGCTTGAAGATGAACCTTTGCACATGAAAATGCCAAGGAAGTCAGAGTAAGAGGAAGAATGAGAGAAATCCTTAGTGATGTGAAAGATTACATCATATGAAGGGATGCTACAAGTGCTACAAGAAGTATTGAAGAAAGTAGACCAGACTTTAAACATCTGCACAACTCCAGAGGTGCTTATCAACATAAAGACCCTAGAAGAAAACAATGAGGTCCAAAAATCAATGAAGGATGAGACATTGAGCCACACAGAAAGATTGTCAATGGTTGAGCGAAGCGCGAGGCCCTAATAGTAGTAGACAATAGCCGTATAAAACTCGGCTGGAAGAGCTTGAGAAGCTCATTGCGTAGAAGATGGATCTTCTAGAAGGAAGAATGACCTCAATGTCTAGTGTTGTGTTGGTTTTGCAAAATTAAAAGGGAAGATTACGAGGGACGAGTTGGAATCCATTCGTTGTGGAAATTCCAGAGAAAGTAGAAAAAGCACTCGTTGAATGGTAGGCCTTGGAGGCTAAAATAAAGGAGGAGTATCCAAATTTGATACTTCAAATTGATGTAGAGGAGGCTACCTCATAGCCTCATAAAAATTCTTTATTTATCTACATTCTTTCATTCTTATTCTTTCCATTCTTTTATTCTTTACTTCAATTTTTAGAGATACCCATTGTCGGGACAATAATGAGATTAGTGTGGGGTAATGTTGATCAAAGAATACTTGTTAGAGATCACACAAGAAGTCCACATGGGAGAGAAAGCTAGGATCAAGGGTGCGGAGGGATAGGAAGAACCCGCACGTGGAGGGAAAGTTCAGCATTCGGGACTTAGCCGATTTTGAGCATGAAGACCTATTTTTAGAAGATGGCGTGTGAAACACACCAACAATGCAGAGATATGCGTGCCACACATTTTCTATCCTTAGAGGATCGGATCAAGTATTTTGCATGGCGACAAGATAAGAATAGGAATATCACTTCAGTTAAATGTAAGAGGTCTATAGATAGCACAATTACATGTGTGGCTATGCCTGTAAATGGCGCGTGGCTATTAATAGCATGCGGCCTATTTTTGGAATAGATAAGTGGTGAAGGGAAAGTCCCCACCCTATATATATGATGTGAATCACATAGTAGAATATACACACGAGAGAGATGGATGTATGAAGGTATAGAGGTATGCACACATGATTGGATTACTGTATCAGATCTATGCGCACATTGGTATAGATTGACATTACTATAAGGAGCTTCTATGTTTATTAATAGATGGAAGATATTGGCCAAATCTAAGTTTCATTCCTGTGTGTAATTGAGTAGTGCATGTTCTTGATTCAATCATGATTATTGTTTAAGCTTGTTCTTTCATAACTCGAATATGACATGTATTGTAGAATGATGAATTCACTATGGATCTATATGTTTCTTCATCACGCTAACATCCTACTACAACAACCCTAAAGAGGGACCTGGTACCTTTGTGTGCTTTGGGTGAGTGCTTAGTCTAGGATGAGTCATGTGCTAGCGCATCTAAGGTGTTATCTGGTAAATTATAGGCTGCATCACCATGGAACATACCATTGTAGATGGATATAAGCCCACACAAGTAAAAAATAGAACTGGTTGCATGCTAAAATATGAGTGGAGAAAGGAGACCCATGCCCCTAATATGCCTAAATTGAAGTGAAATTGAGTATCTTGAAGAAAGAGAGAATGGAATACTTCATTAACCCTAAATCTATGCCAAAATGAGTCAAGTTGAGTATGAAACCATATGAAAATTTTCTAATAGAGATGAAAATTGAAAATGTTGAAATATATAGAGAAAATTCCCATCGGAAAAATCATATGATAGGATCAAAACCATTTATACGGTCATGACCAGGATGTACATTTTTCATCTTTTATAGATTTTGGTAATTTTTGTGCCCGAGTCTAATTTTAAAGTATTTTTGTTTCTCCTACATATGTATGTTTCCACACGAGATGCATGTATATATGGGAAATGTAGAATAAAACCCCAGATGTTTTCCCCCTCTTTTGAGGTATGTGTGATGAATAATTTGAGCATGTGGTTCAAAATAAAAGATGTATACCCATAACTGAGTATATAAAAATCTATATATAACCTTTGAAATGAATGATGTGGTGGCCACCAAGAATAAATTGTACCTGTAAAGGGGGATACATGTGGTAGAAACCATGGCACAATAAAATACCAACAAGAACAAGAAGAATGATAACAAAATAGTGTCAATGTAACAAAAAAACTATATAAAAATGACGTGTTAGTAGAAAACAAGGGCATATGATGTAGAAGTAAGTGTAAACATGTCAATAAATGTTGCACAAAAGGAAAACATTACTATGGGACACCCATGGTGTTGTAAGATAATCAAGGCCCATGAGCCTGCAAACAAGAGATACATAACCACGCGTAAGGTATAACACCACGGACATGGTACAAACATGGTGTCATAATATAACCAGGGCCCTTAGACCACAATTAGAGTAGAAAAAAAGTATACACACACAACTAGAAAACATGTATAAAAAGTAAGTGTGTCTAAATGTGAAAAACAAACAAATATGATATGATATAAAAGAGACAAAAATAATTTTAGGTGCTACACAAGACACATCTCATTATCCTTGTTATCCTAAAAGATAAAAATATACATTATAGCTATGTAATCAAGCATAATGAGGAAAGAAATGAACTATAATGGAAATATAACACCTGAATGTAGTATGTAAAAGTAAATTCCCGCATAGGTTAGCAATATGGGAAAAGGGAAGGCTAACACTGTCATCGTGTACCACTTTGTTTATGTCCCGCATCATGCTCAATATATCATGTGAACGCATGTGTGTAAAGAAGAAATGTTATCTATCAAAACAAAAAAGTTTACAATATGTAATGTAAAAGAGGGAGTTTGAATATGACATAAGTGCAAGTGGAACTATGATTTAATGATATTACGAGGAAGGGTTTTGAAACTCAAGTGTAATATTGTTTTAAGTGTAAAATTTTCATAGGAATTTTAAGAGGTATACCATTGAGAGTGGTGAGAAAATATACACTTGATCCTAATCACTTTGTAATAGTGTAGGGGCAAAACCAATTAGGCTTAAAATTTCCTTTTAATGCCACATATGTGTTAGTGTTTTTCTAATTTTCCTTGAGAACTAAGTTGCTAACCTAAAATTCATATGCATGGAATCTTTTATTATATGTGTGTTTGATATAATATTGGTATATAAAAAATTTATCCAACACTTGAAACCATTTGGATTAAATGAATTCTAACTCGTGTAAACATTTTTCATGGTAATCATTTTCTTTAATGATACCTTTCAATGACACACACAAAGTGAAGCAATATCTAACTCTAAAGGTAGAACAAATTTGGCCACATAAATGAAGGAGAACAATTTAGTATTAGTAGGTGTGCGAAAGTGCTAGTGCGATAAGTGTAAAGAGAATATAAAATTTGATTATGCTAGTTGGTACCATGTTTATCAATGATTTTGCATAAATAGTTGACAATTTTTTTGTTAGTATCCTCACCTAGCCATTTCCTTGAGAATATTAAGTGTAGAAAATTTATTTTTGATTTTAAACTTAGCAAAAATTTCTTAATAGTTTGGTTCTTAAAATATCAGCCATTTTCATTGAAAATGGCCAAAGGGATCCGAAAATGGGTGATAATATATGTAATTAAAAATATACAAATCTCATCACAAGTAGTAGTTTCTAAAGGTACTACCTTAACCCATTTAGTGAAATATTCATTGGCGTGAATGATAAATTATGTCCTTGTGCAGATTCAAGATTTACTTTACCAATCAAGCCAAATCCATGATAGAAAAGAGCCATGGGGAAATAACGAGTTACAATGCATGAGATGGTGCATGATTAAGATTACTATGTCACCTGGTATTGATCACATATTTTGACATATTCGTGAAAATCTTGTTCTATAGTGGGCCAAGAAAATCCTTATCTGAGTAACTTTTGGGACATTTATTTACCACTAAAGTGAAATTTGCATTCACTATCATGTAATTGTGATGAAGCTATTTGGGCATATTTGATTCCCAAAAATGTAAATATGACTATCAAATGGTTGTTTAAATAAGGAATATCCTATAAGGGCGTAACAAATTTCCTCACATTTTATCTGAGAGGCCCTCCTTTGAAGAAGCATTTTAATTTAATTATTTCTTATATAGGTAATTATAGATGTGATTAAACCATTCGAGAATGATCCATGATGCATGTAATAGCTAATATGTTAAGAGCGTTAATTGTATCGGTATCAAAAATGTCTTGTGTAGTTGTTGAATAGTAAACGTAGCATAATCATCGATGACATCTAAGGGTATTAGTAAGGAAACACTAACCATAGTATTAACATGTCAATTTCCCTTACGAGGGATAGTAGTGAGAGTGTATGAAGTAAATGTTGATAATAAGTGCTTAACCAAATTGTTGTAAGGGATGATATTTTCCTCCTTGGTGTTATATACATCTTGTACCCAATGAATGATGAGTTGTGAACTACCAAAAATATGGATATTGTGGATTTTAAAAGTTATACTTTTATTAAGTCTTAGGATGAGTGCTTCATATTCAGTAATGTTGTTAGTGCATGAGAATCCCAACTGGTAAACAAAGAGCATATTTTCCACAATGGGTGTGATGATAAAAATTTCAGCTCCTACACCCTTGGCACACCGAGATATGTCAAAGTACATAGTCCAAAATTCTATGTTGATGTTATAAGTGGTGAATTCATCAAAGAACTCACCTTTAATTGGTGAGGATCGAATATTGGTGCTTTAACAAGTTGGTAAGCTATTACCTTCCCTTTGATGGATTTTTAGGATATGAACTTAAGATCAAATTAAGTTATTAGTATTACCCATCGCGGTAAGTTCTCTAAAATGTGTATGTGAGATAAAAACTAGCGCAAATGATATACCTTAGTAAGGACATGCACCTTAGTGTTAATCATGTATTGGTGTAGCTTATCAATGACAAAGATCGGTCTGCAAGTCATAATTTATCGATTGGGGTATGATTAAGCTCATAAATAAATAAATTTTGGCTAATGTAATAGATGGCTCACTCAACATTGTTATCATCATATTGGAAAATCAAATAACCGATCGCATGTTATGTAGAAAGCAGAAAGTTATAACAAGAGTGGTCTACTTGGTACAAGTGGTATGAGGACTAGTGGGTTTAATAAATACCTTTTGATATATTCAAATTATTTTTGAAATTCATCATCCTAGTTAAAAATAATGTATTTCTTTAACAATCACATGAAGGGTTGAGTTTTGTTAGTCAATTGTGTTATAAAATGATAGATAACTTGAATCTTTACGAAGAGAGTGTAATTGATTTAGGTTCGAGGAGGAGGAATATCAACAATGTCTTGGATTTTATTAGATTAAATATCAATATCATGATGAGAAATTATATATCCAAGGAGCTTACCAAAAGTAAAACCAAAAACACACTTGTGTGGGTTTAATCAAACATTGTATTTGCATAAATGATCAAATATTAATTCAAGGTAATGGGTGTGATTTTGTCATATAGTATATTTCAAAAATAATTAATCAACATAATCCTTAATAGTATGGTGAATGTAGTCATGAAAGATATGTTTCATAACCAATTTCTTTGTGGCACTTGCATTCTTTAAGCCAAAGGAATAATGGTGTAACAAAAGGTTCCCTAGGGGGTAGTAAAATAAGTCTTTTCTTGGTCATCTAAATTAATTTTTATTTAATTGTACCCTATGAAACCAGCCATAAAAATAACATGTCATATCCAAAAATAGAATCAACTATCAAATCAATGTGGGGAAGAGGAAAATTATCTTTTGGAAAATCCTTATTTAGGTCTTGAAAATCAAGACAACATGATTTCTCTATTTGGTTTAGCCACAAAAACTATGTTGAAACCCACGTGGATAATCCACCACATGAAAAACTCTAGCATTAATAATCCACTAAATTTCCTTTTTACTAAAAGGTCCATGTGAGGATGCATCTTTCGAATATATTTTTGGACCGATTTAGCATTTGCATGCGAGAAAAATATTATACATAGTGGTAGATGTGTCAATTTTGGGCATGTCACTATAATTCCAAGAAAAAATATCATGGAAATCTTAGAGGAATCATATTATCATGGTTCGCTATGTCACTAAGGGTGGTAGAGAGAAGCACCAAATGAGGGTCATCACTAGTACCAAATTTGAAATATGTATTTTCCTCATTAAGTAGATTCAATTAATCTTCAATATAAGGTGTTTTTGGATAGTTTCATGAGAATTAGGTAAAGTATCAAAAGGCATCTCTTATCCGAAAGATGCATTGGACTATAGTGTACAAGGAAACTTATTCTTATGAAATAAGGGAGGGAAATGCTCCTATGTTCTTAGGTACTCAAGAAGATATTCCTCATTAACAAATTCATCCAATGTGGGGATATGTGGGAGACACTATCATCAATAAGATACGTGTGGACTAATTATAACGTAGTTATATAATGCATGGTAAATGCCTCTTGTGAATGATTTTGTGATGTAGGAATAAATATTGGTGTCATATCAGGTTTTCATAAGGGATGGAAAGACTAACCAATTCCTTGTATAGTTTGTTTTTATTTGAGTATAATAGGATGGGAAATACCTTGGTCATGATGTATAAGCCATTGAATTATAAAACCATGGTGCAAAAATATTGATATCCTATTCCATAATCTTGGTAAGAAGGTTGTCAAGGTCGTACACAAGGTAATGAGGCTTCGAGGAGTTGCATTAGTGAGATAATTAAAAGGAGTGGGATCAACCTTAATGATATATGTGGTTCCTTGATGAGAAGTTTTGAGATACCCACATATATTAGATGGTACTGCACATATAACAAAAATCCATGGGCATCGTAGTAACATAATATAACTAAGATCATTAGGCATGACATCACATATTGTATGAATAATACATGAGACTAATGTTATATTTAATATGATTTGACCTAAGGGCTGATGAGGCATGCTATTTAATCCACAAATACAAGTAGTAGAGGAAGAAAAATATTCAATATGAATTCCTAAAAGATGCAAGAAATAAATATTACAAATATTAAGCCCCAAACCATTATCAATGATAACACTCTTCACCAATGTCTTATTTATGCATACTTAAATCCCACCTAACTCTATTCATTATCATAACTCATCATAAGCACTCTTGATCTAACCATGTAACTTTGATTTGACCATGCAACATTGATCTCAAGAAGTCATCATCTATCTTGTGAAGATGAGAAAAAGAAATCAATCATCTTATCAATGCAATTTATATCTCAAGTAGTACATCTCGCATTAACAAGGTGAGCTCAAGGTATTCCTCTATGGAGGATTTCAAACTTTATCTATAACTAATTCTTAGGGGTTTTATCACTAAATACCATATTTTACAATGGTTTCATGAAATATGGCATACATTCTTCTCATTAAATTATTTCATTACATTAAGAACACACTCTTGCAAAAATAAATTACTACTCTCAACCCTTTAATCACACTTACACTCTTTGATAAATCTATACACCCACCTTGTTCTATATGTATCTAGTATAAGCTTGCATGAATATGATATTTGGAAGTGTCAATGAGGTCTTAAGAGTTTCTTATAAACTTATAACTAAACATCATATAAGATGTAGATATCTTGTAATGAATTTTCTTACGAATATTACTGATCCTTCATAAATTTGAAACTTCCCGAGCATTGGTTTACCTTGAAGAATAATGGGCATTTGCATGAGTATTCATTGTATGGTAATTCCTTGCTATGAAAGATCTAATCTCTTCAAAAACATGGTCCCCTTGTGTAGTAACAAGGTCAATCAAACTCAATTCATTGTGTTAGGAATGATGCATAACCCAATTATTTCAAACAAACCCTTCAAACTAGCCTTTCCTTGCAATACACATTCTTCAAAATAAAGTAATTCCTTAAATTTAACTCTTAAAAACCAAAACAATCATATCACCATGTTTTTGTTCATTTACCATGTCATATCCACCTTTTAAATAGATCAAAACAACCAAAAGGAGTAATTTGACATACCTTCTTGAAATTCTAGCTTTTAGGCTTCTTGACCAACTATCCAATGATACATTCTATTTTGGAAGGAACTATAGATTCTTTGTACAATATATAACCATTCTCCAATAACCTTTAGAGCTTATAATATGTAAAGTAATTTTAAGGGCTAATTCCTAAATATTTCTTCTCTACGAATCAAATTTGTATCTTTCAAATTAGGCTTTTCTTGATTGAGATATCTATTGTCACACTCTAGGAAATTTAGAAGTTATCCAAGAGAAATGTTTAAGGTAATATAATCAACCTCTCACATTTTGGAAATTAATCTTCACACCTTTTTTAAGCTATTTTTACCTCTCCTTAGGTAACCCCGCCTTATCTTAGTCCCTTGAGTTTTGATGTTAAAAACTATCCAAAGGTATTCATATATTCTTCCTTTTGAATGCCTTCCATTCATGGTTGTTATCAAGATTCAGTGATCCCTTAAAAGTATCATCCTTGATATCCTTTATGAAGGCTTTGTTTATTTTCAATAGCTCACTATAGAAATCAAGTCTTAATATCTTTTCACATGTTAGGGCTAGGACTGTCACTATTATCTTCTCTATGTGATTGTATCTAACCAATTTGCTTCTACAATATGATTCCTTCATTCAATTAGGTACTTTATTTCTAATACGAGGGTTTGATGTCACTCTTGAGCCTTTGAATTGAGATATTGAACTCTTTTCTTATGCCAACAATGTTGTCTCAATCCTCTTCATTCTTAGTGTTGGCAATAATTTCTACCAAAGAAATGCTTTATATTCAAAAGGTTCTAATATGTGTTTATGATGATAACTCGAGTCTCTTAAAGGGTTCCAATTCTAGCCCTTTCTATTGGAGACTTAGTTTCTCCCAATTAATCTCTTCTTTAGCTCAATTAGACACCTACATGCTACCATTAAAACTGTCACGTTTTCCTATATTAAGGAAGGGTTCCAAAGCTTGAAAACACCTAATACCTTATAATTGAGACTCCACTACTATTAATTCAAGGTCACAAAGTTGATTATTGTCCTCTAACACTCATTATACAATACCCTAGTAAGGGTTTCCAAGAAGCCCGAGGAAGTTATAAATTACATTCTAAATGAATATATTCCCCCTCCAAAGCCTAAAACTTCAACTAAAGGATATTATTGAATTTATCCACAAAATGTAATTACCAGTAGGCTTATAACATCCTCCTTGACTTGAGAAAGGTTAATAAATACTTTGCCCTATCACACAGTAAATTAGTGAACCCTGTCTAATAACAATTGACTCAAGAAGATAAACTTACAACTTGACCTATAGACTCTTATTTGCATAAAATGAGTCTGTATAACTCTATCTTTCACCCTCTTAAATATGCTCATTAGCATTCATACAAAGTTCTTGAATCAACATTTCATATTGGATCTTATAAGGTTTCAATCTTGATTTTCTGGAGTTTAGACTATCTTCCAATCATACCAAAATACACAATACTATGAAACTTCACAAATATTAATGGAAATCCTCAAATTAAGTCCTCTTACCTTTCATAAACATCATCTAAATCACTTGCATAGAATTGTTATTTAGACACAATGCTCAAACACAAGACTAATCTACAAACAACTATGTACACAGTAAAGTTCTTCTTCAAATTCCCTTAGAGCTATCTTCCTCTTGCAAGATCATTCAAATGATATAGAAAAATAGTTACATTCAGGCCTATATAAGCCTTTTCAAGTTTCCTCAACTGATTCTTGGTCTATTTTACCCTTAACACACTTATTTAGCCTTTTTAGTTCTTCATTACAAGTCTCATCTAGGCCATATCTTGAAGTTTTTATGACTTAAACATGATTAAGATGTCTAGACCAACAAAAATAGCTACAAACCTAACAAACCTCTTGAATTATCCAAGAATTACATTACAACACCACTTACAAACCAAAAATTGCCTTCAAAGGTCCAAATTGGCATTTTGGAGGGAAATGACCAGTTTAAATTTTTAAAGGACTTGAACTAAGCTAGCATGCCTAATAGACTCTAGATGACCTCTAGGACCTAGGAACACACTTAAGAAACAAAAATTGATAAATTACTTCATATTTACATATGGATAGTTGATTCTCCTACATCATACTCAAAAAGGAAGGGAAAATTTTCCCTATTTGTATGCTATCTCTTCTTCTTATTCTTCTTTTTCTTTCTCTTATTCCAATTGTAGATAACTATCTGAAAGTAGCTTTTAAATGCATTCCATCCTTGTTCTATCTTTATCGGTTGTTTCACATCTTCTACTAACTGGTTCTTCCTTGAAAATTTCAAGTTATTGTTAAAAATGACACTCTTATGATTGTATGCTCCTCCTTCCATCTTAGACCTGAGTTTATGTGTTTGATTTAGATTCACATAGGTTTTATCTTCTTCGGTCTTGACATCCCTTGACTACTTCTTATTCAAATCAGTTGCTAGATCTATTTTCATGTCATTTAGAAAACGTTTAGACTGAGAAAATTAATTTCTATCTCCTTGAGTAGCCCTTTTTCCTATTCCTTGCTTGCTTTCATATTATTTTTTTAATCTTGGTTGGCTCCTTGAGTTGTTTCCCTTTCAATTTCTTGATTGTTTTTTCTTCTTGCAATGTTTTATTGATCTTCATTTCTCTTAATGTTTGCAATTCCTTTTTCTCTTTCATATTCCTTGATCCTCTCCCTTAGAAAGTTACCTTCATTTTTCTATTTTCTTATTATCTTTTCCATGCTTCTTTTGGATGACTTACACCTCCATCCCTTCCAGGTGTAGCTGTAAAACCAATTCTAAAAACAATGTTAGAATAAAAACAAGAGGCTTATATGCCTCACTCATCTTCTTCATACTATTTTCTTCTTCCTTGTCTTCATTCACATATTCTTCACACATCCTTTTCATTTTGTCTTTGTCTCTCTCAACTTCTTCATTTGTTTTCCTTCTCCATAGACCTCTCTCTCACAAGTATTTAAGCACTCTAACATGTGCTTCTTTTCTCACTATGTCATCTCTTTCCTCTCTCTCATCATCATCTTCATCATTCACCTTTTCTTTTCTTACAACCATCTCTATCTCTCTAAACTCATGACATCCATCAATATCAAATCCATTACTCAAATCTGATTTATGTGGCTTAATAGCCATGTACAATGTATTTCTACATACTTCTTAGTCTATGTCAAGAACTTCTTGGCTTTCATCATCATCACTATCCCTCTTGTGCTTCTTCTTCACCTTTGAGTGGTAAGAGTATATGGCTGAATCATGTTGGTGTTGTAATAGTGTAGGTATTATTATTTCCATCATGCACTTCCTTCTTGCCATACTACCATAGTCTACCCAATAACACATGACAGACATCCATAGGAACTAAATCACATAAAACTTTATCCTTATACCTACCAATTTGAAATTCAACTTGACATTGTTCTCTAACTAGAATATGGTGTCCTTTCTGCATCCATGAAACTTGATATGGATTAGGGTGCATAGTAGTTTTTAATCCAAGTTTCTCCACCATCTCAAAGGAAAAAGATTTTTAGTACTTCCACTATCAATAACCACTTTACAAACTTTTCCTTTAGCCTTACATGCAGTTCTAAACAAGCATATTCTTTGAGTTATCTCTTCCATTGTTTTACTTGGTTTCAAAATCACTCTTCTACACAATAATGACTTACCTTTATCTTGTATAATCTAATCAACATCTTTGTTATCCTTTCTCATCCATACATTCACCTCATTACACTCATATGCCTTATGCCCTACATACCTCTGACACTTGTAGCATCTTCCTACAAATTGTACATGTCTATTGGCTTCATTCCTTTGAATATAGTTCACATTTTCCATCATATTTCTCTTACTCTTTTCCACACTCTCTAACCTACACATCATAAATTCCATTATTCTCTCCATCTTTGTTTCCAAATTTGACTTTATTTCTTCTCTCACTTGCACCATTTTTTCCTCTACCACGAAATCACTGTCTAAACAATATATTTTCATTTTCCAAGAAACATATTCTTTCTCTAATGCCAAATGATGTAGTAACAAGATCAATCAAACTCAATTCACTATGTAAGGAATGATGCATAACCCAATTATGTCAAACAATCCCTTCAAACTAGCCTTTCCTTGTAATACTATGAGCATAACATCATATTTAACATAACAAAAGATATTTTATTTAGCATGTTAACTTCATATTATAAGAACCCATATAAATAGGAATATAGCTCTCTTGTAATTTAAGAGGAAGCTATAACAAAAATTTAACCTAGGTGAGTTGTTACAAACAACCTCACTCACCCCAAACAATATACTAATTTATTTATTTACCACACAGTAGTTACTAATTACTAATTACAATGGTAAAACATAAATTACCATGAGCACTAACAAATGATTTCCTAACATTCCCCCTTAGTGCAAACATGGGGAAAACATTCCTTTGTACTTGCACTTACTTTCATGATTAGGTGATTTTTATTGCGGGATGATCATAGGCCCGTTGTATGGTTTTCAAATGATTAACCACAAACTGAAAATGGTGGTTTTACAACTGGAGTACCACAAACCAAAAATGAAGGTTTTAAATTAGTTTAGCTTCACTCACATCATGATGTCCCAATTAATACTATTAGCCCTCATCACATCTCACTACAGAAATAACATAGGAAATTCTAATGAATTCTACCTGCTCATACACAAAAATCGAAAACTATAAATGGAACATTGCATCATGTTCCCCCTCAATGTGAAATTTCCACTTATTTAGCAAACCAAAAAGGAACACTAAAAAATATTGAAAGTAAATACTCACACCACACATATGTCACCATAGTTGATATGCGGTCACGTTCTGTTGGAAAACTAACGAGAGGACGTCGTGTTTCCTCCATCCTCATGTGCCTTCATACTCCAGTGATATGCTACTAACTCAGCCAAATTTGATCATGGAGCTCATTATATAGTTTATCCCCACAAGATGGACGTCACGTACAAGTGAAAATGCATCCAATTATTGAAAAGTGAGGTAATTTTTTAATTTATTTTTACAACTTTTGACTTTTACAATTGATGCAACTTTGACAAAAAAACTAGATAACAAACAATGATTTTATGACACTTGACATAATAGACTGTTACTCTTATTGACCACCAATTTGATGACTAGAGATTTGACACATTTTTACTTTTACAATAAAGTGATATATAGGATAAAACTATAACAAGATTCGACTCTTACTAACTTGACACTATTAATGACTTTAAACATATAACTTTATAATAAGTATATAACAGTCAAATAACAATATGACTATGAATCTTATAGTTCAAATTATGATCTCATATTGTATATAATTGAAGCTGCTATTTGATATTGACAAATTGTTAGAAAATAAGGGATAAAATATGGAACAATCCCTCACAGAATCGCAACAATAGAAACTAATATGCAGAAAATATTACAAATCTGAAATAAAAGTGTAGAATAAAAATAACACAACACAAAGAGATAGTATTTAACGTGGTTCACCCAATTTGGGCTACGTCCACCAAGAATCACTTGCTCAGATTTTATTACAAGCCACCACTCTCTCAATACAATACCCAGATCTGTTTGGAGCTATGCTCAACAAACTCTACAGAATTCACACCCGAATTCATACACATATGCAATGTTACATTAACCCTACCATATGCACAAAACCACATAAGTAGACAATTGCTTAAGCAGTTTTACAAAACTTTACAAAACCATGGGCCAAAACTGTCCCATAAACCTATGGGTCAAAAATCCCACCCATATGAGAAAAGCACATTTCCCAGTATATCGGGAATGTTATAAGGCCATTTTTTTTCTCATGGGTTGCGCCCTCAAACCTCGATGAGACAACTATGGAAAGTCTACAGTACTCTTATTGTATAATCTTCAACATTTGTATCACATGAAAATAGGCTTCACACCCTAACACAAATGGCAACATTATCCAATATGCATGTGTTCAAATTGTTTGTGCATAAGGTGGTGGTCTTTGGCATACATTACTAATGCACACAATTAAGAGAATGGACTCCACACAATAGTGCCCAACTCGTGGCACATTCAATAAGTGACATACCACATAACACTCATCATTGTTATGATATTGGCTATCACAGTGTCTCATTATGTACCCAATTTATAGACTATGTATGACGAATGTGAAATATAAAGACTTGACACCAAATGTTGAAGTAGATTCGCCAAGCTAAATCAAGTCCATTCTAATCTAATCAATACTGATTACGAAGTAATGCGAGATCCAATGAATGTTTGATATAGACACAAATGTGAGTTTGAACAAACCACACAAATAGAAAACCACAAATTGATCACCAAATAATTCAAAAATATAATTATAATCAGCAAAGGTGATTCCTATTTAAAAATGCTTCATGACACTATCTAAAACTTCATTTCATACGAGATGCATTTCTCGGATGCTTCTCTATTGAGTATTGGCATTTTAAATATATAATGATACACTTCCTTGGCTTGATCAAGATTTCTCTCTCCCACTAAAAACAAATTTTTAATCTGCAAGCTAAAAAGAACATTCACTGGCTGATTTGAATGATGCAATGTTGACAGATCCCACGAATCTTTAAACAACAAACAATATAAATAAACTTATTCGAAACTATCCTAAATGAAGCTTACACGCCGGTCACTTGAATGTATACAAATTTCCAGCTCGCATTACTCGGGGCAAGCTGAGA
This sequence comes from Taxus wallichiana var. yunnanensis, assembly GCA_018340775.1. Lineage (NCBI taxonomy): Eukaryota > Viridiplantae > Streptophyta > Pinopsida > Cupressales > Taxaceae > Taxus > Taxus wallichiana. The sequence goes on from CM031235.1 coordinate 374,294,133, forward strand.
ATAAAAATTGCCCCTCTGAATAATTTATTCTTCCATCAAGAACAACTTGCTCGATGCCAAATATGAGCAAAGCATGAAATTGAACACAACAAAATATATTATATTCAACACGTTAACTTCATATTACAAGAACCCATATAAATAGGAATATAGCTCTCCTATAATTTAGGAGGTAGCTATAACAAAAATCTAACCTACGTGAGTTGTTACAAACAACCTCACTCACCCCAAACAATATACTAACTTATTTATTTACCACACAGTAGTTACTAATTACTAATTACAACGGTAAAACATAAATTACTATGAGCACTAACAAATTATTTCCTAACAAATACACCTTCAAAATCAGATAATTCCTTGAATGTACCTCTTAAAACACCAAAACAATCATATTACCATGTTTTTGTTCATTTACCCATGTCATCTCCACCTTTTAAATAGATCAAAACAACCAAAAGGAGTAATTTGACATACCTTCTTGAAATTTTGGATTTTAGGCTTCTTGACCAACTATCCACCGATAAATTCTATCGTGGAAGGAACTATAGATGCTTTGTACAACATATAACCATTCCGCAATACCCTTTAGGGCTTCTAATATATATAGTAATTTTTAGGGCTAATTTCCCAAAAAAAAAATTCTTTTAATCACCTTTGTAGCTTTCAAATTAGGCTTTAATTGATTGAGATATCTATTGTCACAATATGGGAAATATAGAAATTTCTAGGACTTAAGTCTTCAAATTCTCTAAGCAAAATGTTTAAGGTCGGATAATCTACCTCACACCTTTTGGAAATTAAGCTTCACACCTTTTGTTTTTAGCTATTTTGACCTCTCCTTAGGTAATTGTATACCTGAAAATCAACACGTGACCTAAAGGTGCATGTTACCTCCCGAGGTCGTACCGAGATAATCATTGTGGAATGGATGATGAGGCCATAAATTACCATTATTTTGTCCTTCCAAGTTACCTTTGAAAGTGGATTTAAATGTAATCTAGGAACTTATAGTTTGCTTAAGATAGAATATAGGATATATATCTTGTTCATTCTTTATAAATCTTTTGTTATATATTTTTGACTAATCCTATTGATTATTTGGGAAAATATGCAAAGTCTTGTGTATGTAGGCCATAAAGGAAAGATAATGCTAGTATTGGAAAAAGTGGAATTGATCATGAACAATACATTTAAAATTAGATTTGATTTCATATTCAGATTCCTCTCGAAAAATTATGCAAGTTCAAAAAAATAATCATCTCAATCCGAGGTCACATGCAAAAGTTATAGTTGTTTTAAGTTAGCTGCAGAACTCACAGAGTTAGTTCCAAAACTCACAGAGTTAGCTCCGGAACTTGCAGGTTTAGTTCCAGAACTCACAGAGTTAGCTTCAGAACTTGTAGGTTTAGTTCTGGAACTCACTGATTTAGTTCCAGAACTTGTATCAATTGAATAATAGTTACTTCTTGGAACTTTCAATTCATGGACAAATCAGATATAGTTCCGGAACTTGTATAAAAGGAATGACAGGTTTAGTTCCAGAACTTGCATCAAAGGAATGATAATTTTTGAAGGATTGTGACAACTTAGAGATTCTAATGGGAAATCTGAGAGAGATTTTTTTTCATAGCAATGTTTTTAACAAAAACCTCATTCAGATTTTCTACAGAGTTTTACCAATGAAGAGAGATCTAACTTTTAGTGAGCTTCAGTCAAGGAAAAGTGTATCAGACAAGCACTAAAAGTTCCATAAAAATGTAAAATAGAAAAGTCAAATTGAAAATATGAGAGATATTTTTTCATAGAAATTTGTTTAAAAAAACCTCATTTAGATTTGCTCACTGAGTTTTACCAATGAAGAGAGATCTAACTTTTAGTGAGCTGCAGTTTGAGGAAACGTGTATCAGACGAGCACTAAAAGTTCCATAAACAGAAACAAAAATTCAAATGGAAAATATGAGAGAGGTTTTTGTTCATAGAAATGTGTTTAACAAAAACCTCATTCAGATTTTCTACAGTTTTACCAATCAAGAGAAATCTAACTTTTAGTGAACTGCAGTTCGAGGAAAAAGCGTATTTGACAAGCGTCAAAAGTTCCACAATAAAAAACAACAAAGTCAAATGGAAAATCCAAGAAAGGTATTTGGTCAAAATCATATTTTGAGGAAAATCCTCTTTCCAATAATGTAGAGGAATAAAATCATTATGATTCTTGTTACCGAAAAGCAAGGAGAAGATTTGGGAGCAAATCTTCCTAAAATAAGTGAGATAAGATTTGACTTCAATAATATATCTCTCTCCATATTTTGTGGAGATGAAGATCTTAGTTGTTAGGATTGGAATAAAGATAATATTAGATTGTATTTCCTAAAATAAGGATTTGGTTGGATGCATGAATTATAAATGCAACCTTCCACACTTAGATATGTAATACTTTTTTCCAAAGAAATAAAGATCTATTCTTTCTCTCAAATATTATGTAGATTTGAGATCTCAAAGTATGATTTAAATCCCCTTTCAAGGAATGAGCTGGTCACTCATTCCAAGGAAGATGGATTTTTTTTTATGTTTATGTTTATTCATTTGTCTTTAATTCATTTTGTTGTATTGTTTTTATCTTTGTATTGTGAAAATTCAGTCTGTTGTAAACCTGCAGGTGTTTCATTCAATTGTGTTTATTTTTAATTCAGAAATTTCATTTATGCAAGTGTGCCTTTTAATTCATGCAAGTGTGTTTCTTTCATGCAAATTTCATTTATGCAAGTGTGCCTTTTAATTCATGCAAGTGTGTTTCTTTCATGCAAACTTTATTTCTGCAAGTGTGTCTTTCAATTTCTGCAAGTGTGATTTATTTTATGCAAGTTTGGTTTGTGTTTAAAGGAGTTACTTTCTAAGATTTTATTCTCTTAATGTATATAGCCTTTGGACACTAACCCGAATTGACATTATTAATGGTGAGGATTGACGACCCTCATCATTTTGACGTCATTGCTAGGGACATGGTGTTATTAGGAGATTCAAAGTTCTCTAAAAGAATATTCTAGTGACAGTAGAATACCTTTTAGCAATTCTATGATAGGAAGAATTTGGTAAGTAGTTTCTTTAGACTTTTATTTCTTACAAGTAGATTAAAATTTCATTTCTGCAATTAGGAATATTAAATTGTAAATATCTCCCCACAAACTAACTCTATGTATAAGAAAAATGACTGTGATGTTTGATCAAAAGGTATAATGGTATGAACAAAGAATTCAGATCTAAAAATGGTAGAATATGATATTGAATCTGGAAGTAGATCCAGTTGTTGAAATATCATATGCCATTCTTGATAACTACCACCATTTCCCCTTGTATCAACTAAGTACTCAGTGATCTTACTACACATAACCTTAGTAAAAAATTGGCTTATCTAGTTTGTAATAATGAAGTGGTAGTATTTCTAATTAACTTCATCCATATTCAGGGATTTCATTAGAGCCAAAATAAAAACTCACTCATAATAAATCCACCCATCCAAATCAGTTTTTCATCCCATAATAAAATTCAATCCTTGAACCATATCCATTAGAAAAATTTGTTTTCATGTCTTTCAATTTCTTCATTTTTGTATATGCTTGTATAATGTTAAGAAGCAATTATGGTGAGTATCAAAGAAAGAACTTTTACGTACTAATATATGAGGACTAGATCTATAGGAATTTCTAGATTTGTTCTTGATATCAACATGCAGATTTTGGAGGGACCCACGGATACCTTCACTTTCTCTTTTAACAACTCTCCATCTCCTGAGATCACTAGTCTAGGATTTGAAGATTACTATGGTGATTCTGATATTGCATAATTCAAGATGGGCTTTGAAGACCTAAAAATTGTCTACATAATTTTTGGAATCTTCTTGGAGTTACCAAGTATGCAAAAAGGTTTTTATGAGATCTCAAACATTGCTTCCTATTTTACACAAGTTGTACTTTGATGAATATAGTTTGATGATGGATCAATTTTTCTCTAATCCTTCTCATGCTATCATTTCAAAAAAAAAAAAATTGATTGGAAAACCAGCTTGTTGGCCAATCAAAGGCAAAAAAATAATCAAAAATCTTTGATTGGAAAACTAGCTTGCTGGCCAATCAAAGGCAAAAAAAAAAATTGATTGGAAAACTAGCTTGCTGGCCAATCAAAGGAAAAAGGAGGTAGATCTTCCTAAAAGGAAATCAGCTGTTACATGGTGTCTTTCTTCTCGGCACTATTTGACCATGTTAACAATAGGATGTCAAAGACAACTAAAGGTTAATAAATTGCTTCTAACTTAACTTAAAGATCCTAAACAAATAAATAGTTGGATGTAACTATTTATCTATGCAACAATATATCTAATCTATCCTAATAAAATAAATCTTTTCCAAAATGTAATTGTGGATGTGAATCTTTTGTTCGCCTCAGAGGCACAGGAAGAAATCAAAGCTTCTCAAAATATTTTCTTCCCCTACAACTTCCCAACAAAAGTAAAGAAGGATTCAATGGAAGTTTTACAAATGAAATGATATTGTAGTTGATTCTAAATTAATGTAGAAGATTTCTCCAGAAACTTCCCTTGCAAATCCACAGGGATAGGAAAGGAAGCAATCTATCACCAGAAGCTTTTCAAAAGAAATGGAAGCTACAATATTGATCTATCTATTTACAACAATTGAAATGGAAATGATTTTCTACTCTAGTAAGTAATGTGTGTATAGATTCAAAATAAAGAATTGAAGAAATAAGGAAATCCAATTATAACCCCAACTTAGAATTTATAGTGCTGAGGCAAAGCTAGTTGTGGTTTACTCTTGTGTCCCCTCAGTTATCTTTTCCAATCTTCAATGTTCACGTGAGTCTAAGAAGATGGGAATGCAAAAGAAGAAAATAAGAAGGCACTGGTGAAATGGTGGCTTCATAAGTGGTCTGGTAGCAATGCAGGTAGAAGAAGAAGAACACAAGAGAACAATGCTTGGTTGTGTAGTCTCTAGCAAGATTTCAACAACATAACAATACAATTCACAATAAAAATCTTTGGCCATTTTCTTCAGAAGAAGCGTTGGTTTTATAGAACATAGGCTAGGAAATGGTCTAAGCCATTTGGCAGCAATGGGATGCCACATCACAACAAGGAGGGGAAGTTTAACTCTCAATCAACAATTAGAAGTGGAAGAGGAGGTTGATATGAATCAATCAAGCTTAAAATCAGCCAAATTGACTAAGAAACATGCACTACATGTGAACTTAAGTGAGTTAACATGCATCCAAATCATGCCTGGGAAGTCTTGACCAATTCACACGGAACCACTAGTCTACTCGAGGTGGCGGTTATGCAACCATCACCTAGGGAAGACCGGTGGTTGCGTAACCGCCACCAGGTAGACCAAAGGTTACTTAACTACCACTTAACTTGACCGGTGGTTGCATAAATTTAGGCCAAAAACTAAGGAAAACAATGTAGAAAGCTAAAGGAAAGCAGGAAATGGCTAAGTAAGGTTTTCTAGGCTACAAATATAAACTACAAAGAGAGAAAGGGGCTCGAACACCTTTGGAAAATATATGAATCATCATTGGGGACTTTTGAACCATTTTCGACAATGTAGCATGTGTAAATTTGGGTGTGTACATATTTCCCTCGAGAAGCATTTTATCCATGAAGAGGCGTAAAACGTAATGTTTAAGTATGGCATTCCCAAAATGGGGAGTTAAAAGTTATACCTAACATGCCCATGTGCCAAAGTAATGACATCCAAGCTCCCGCTACCTGTAAAATGCAAACAAGACTCAAGTGTAAATAGATATGAAATCGAAAGAAACACACTAAAATAAAAGGACAAGAGTACTTACTATCTACGTGGGGATAAAAATATACCTGTGCCAACGCTCCAGCCCTTCAAGACACACATACTCAGAATGAAGTTAAAATAAGCCATATATATATCTAAAGCCATCATTTTGAAATCATTTGTACTCGCCTTCATAGAGAATTTAGAGCTTAGGATTACCTATGATCATTTTTAAGTGAGAGTAGAGCCAAATCGAAGAGTACAATGATGTGATCATGGCCCCATGAGAGGAGAAGAAAAAGTTAGTATTTTGCATTTACTAACCTAAAAGGTTAGTATTTTGCATTTATTCATTTCAAACCTAAAATGTGAAAAAATTAGTTAAAATGTTCCTTAGGGGGTCGTCTAGGTGGGTTTAGCTTTTATTTCATCCAAAATAATCCATTTTGGTCTTCTTTTGAATTTTGTGCATCATGGGGATGGCTTGTCTTTTGGGCATGGCCGCCACCTGCGTAGGGTGGTGGTTGCAAAACCGCCACAAAAATTACACAACCTCCACTCTCACATGGGGAAGAGGTTTTGTAATTGTCAGGAGAGTCTAGTTTTAGCTAACTTAGGCTATTTTTTTGGATTTTAAGTTGTTTTGTATTGTTTTTGACGAGCTTATGTGTTGAATCATGTTGTTAACTTGCTCTTTTCCTTGTTTTGGTGAACATAGAATGACTCCTACATTTAGTGGAGTGGGCCTAGAGAGTGCGAGTGGCTTCGGGGATTATTGATTAGTTGTCCCAAGTAGAGAGGGACTTGTTACATAGAGCTGGCATATGGAGGATTTCACAGACGATGTTAATAGCGCCAGCCAGTCATTTACTATGTGACTTATTGAGCTACTAGGATGTTGACCAAAACACTTTCCGGTTTCTTGGTGTTAGGAAGGGTGAACCATCACTCTTAAGATGATGTTCACAGATTTTAGGTGTTCTGTGAATCGATGGGTGATTGAAATTAGATAGTGTGGGATCGACCACCATATCTAGAAGTTAGGAAACATGCATGGGAGATGACATGGCACCCAATACGGGTGCCAAGTAGGGCGTGTAGTTACTTTTCTGTTTCCTTAACACCTATCCCCACCATACACAAGGCCATCATCAGTATTTTGGATTTACGTTTGGTGGGAGACAAGGGTGGGGACAAGATCTTGTATTGTTGGGCTCCCATTATTCAAATTATTGAGCAGTATGGGAGGATCTATGCTTGGGGTGTGGACATTCTTGGAGCCACATATCATGACTTATACCACATTTTTAGGCTACAGGGGAAGTCCCTAAGCCACCCTTTATTGGTTATGAGATGGGTCTATGAGAGGATCATCCCCTACCATAGGGGAGTTGGCATATCAAATTTGGGGGCTATCAGAGCCGCGAGGTGGATAGTCATGGCCCCTCTTAGAGGGGCGCATCATCCTATTGCTACATTGACCACATATGAATTCATTGTGAGGCCATACTAGGATATGATTGGGTTATGGGGTGATGATAGGGACTATACTGATTGCTTGTGGCTAGTGTGATGTAGTTAGTAGGCAGGATGACTAGGGTGGAGGTCACCCTATTGAAGATTCCCACAAAATTTTGGGCTTCCATATGATGATGCACTTCCTACCATTCCCATTATTTATCGTGGCATTAGAGAGGCTCATGGAGGCCCTAAGGGCCTGCATGGTTGGACAATTGTTACACCTAGGGTACCTATCAATGCAAAGGTTATCCCAGTTCCTCAGAGCACTAGTAGCCCTCCTCTAGATTGAGGCCACATCTCGATCACAATGGGGAGGAGGAGGAGGATGAGGCCCACACAACTATAAACATAGAGAGACTGGGGTGAGACGGAAAAGCAGAGATGGATGGGGAAGAGGAGAGGAGACTGCTCATGATAGTGAGGGGGATAGTGACATAGAGTGGCGGGTCATAGAGGATATCTCTATTCCAGAGAGAGCAGAGGCAAAGGTGGAGAATGAGACCCTTGTTTATGAGGAGCCACTTTCTCATGAGGAGGTGGTGATGAGCAGTCTGTGATGGGCCGAACATCACCTTAGGAGAGGAGGAGTGCAACAGGTGCCTGCAGTGGCCCCACCACCACCAACTGCACTAGCTAACCCTTCCTAGATGCCAGGAGATCCAAGTATGTAGATACTCTTCCTCGAATCTATTACTTAGAATTTTTAGTGAATTAGATGTTGTCTTTATTTTTTTGAGTTTTTAATAGTTTTCTAACTCTCCATAGTTTTCTTTTACTTTTACTTTTCGCCACTTCTTTGATGGATGTCGAGACTTCATTCACCGAATCTTGGTCAAAAATTTCTCATCCCCATAGAGAAGAATAGAGAGGAGATGTTTATGGACATGGGGAAGCCATTGTAGGTGGTCGTCACATTGATGTTTTTGCATTGGTTTGGTGAGCCACGAAGATCGTTTCTGAGATGAAGACCGAGCTTGCCACATTCCGATTAGCCCAAAGGATGGAAAAGTGGAGCCACTCTCATAGTGAGGCCATGACTAGTGGAAGATCCCCTTCCCTATCTCATGGTCATTCTCATCGTTTAATGCATGAGAGGCTCACATTAACACCATAAGAGCTGCAGTAGGAGCCCCCTAACATCACACCTTATCGGGGTCCTATAGGGAGGAATAAGCCATATGAATTTATTACTTCAATTTCATTTTTCAAGACATATATATGATTTTTTTATTTCATGCTCATTGAGAGCATTTTGACCACACCTAGAGTGTGACGAAATTATATACAGACTTGACTTATTATGGATATATATACAAATACTTTTTGTTTCAGTCATTCTTGCATAAGAGTTGACTCATTGATGGTTTATTTCACTTGTGTACTCTTAGATGCTCATAATTTCCAATGTTTTATATGCTTTTTGGATGCATGCTATGGATGATGATATGCTAATATAATGATTTTTTTTTTTTTTTTTTTTATATGATGCTAATGCAAACACAATGTAATGTCAAAACTTTGGTTTTTCAAGCAATATTTGATACCTCTAATTTAGTTGGAAAATTATGATGAATGTGATATGATAAGAAAATGAAACCACTCCACTTCTAACTCCACACAACTAGTAAGATGTGTAAGGGATGTGAGTTGTATGATTTTGATGAATGAAAGTGATGAGAGAAAGACAATATTTTGAGAAATCTAATTAGAAACCTACAACCTAACTCTACACATAGTTTACTACATAGTTTAGAATGTGATTTGCTTGCAATTTTATCTAGACTTAGATCCGTAGATGGCCACTTGATTGACAAAATCTAGTTTTAAGGTTTTAACTCTTTTGGAACATACACATCTAATTAAATTTTTTGGGATTTAATATTTCAAAGCACTTTTTATTGAATGAATTACTTACAACTTACTAACTTATTTGAAGAGACCCCCTATACCTTGCCCCATGCTACTAGTAAGAAGCATGGGATCATCACTAAGGATAAGATATAAGAGTAAGGGCAATTACTTCCTTTCCCAACCTCACGCTACTAGTAAGAAGTGTGGGCTCATCACCGAAGATTGGTGGGGCAAGGAAGTGTAGTTTTATTTGTAAATATTTTTACATTTATTTGATTTGAATTGTTCATTTTTTAAACTTTGAGTTGTGCTTTTGGGAGGGAGAGCTTTCCACTAACCTCAACCCCATATAACCAGTAAGATGCGAGGGCTCAACACCGAAGGCTAAGGTAGGTGAACAAGTGATCCGGGTAAAATGTTTAGAATGTTTTTGTTACCAAATATATTTTTTAGGAAAGATGTGACATCAAGAAGCTTCTAGAACAAACTATGGGCAAAGACACCTAGGCTAGAAGAAGCTACAAGAAAAACCAAGTATGCAGGCCTTGGTAGGATCAATGTCAAAATTATGTCTTAACTATCAAATTGATGAAATGATCAGAAATGTTGATGATAATATGGTGAATATTTGAAGAAGTATGATAAAATGTTTTTCCAACATTTTTAGAAGTTTTTGAAAGTTTCTTGAAAGATAATTTATTTGATTACAAATTTACAAAATGATCTAACAGATGAAAATGTAAATGCGGATGCAATAATGTATATAAGTGGAAATGCAAATGGATCATGCGTAGTAACATTTTAAGTGAAGTGAATTGATAGATTTTCCAAATTCTTCACCCTCTAATGTACATAGGTGATATGCCCCATTCTTGTAGTCCTCCATGACTCGATATGGGCCCAACCACTTGGGCCTAAATTTCCTTCCTTTCTCTAGTTTTCTTATCTACCCGAGTGTGAAGTCTCAATACCAAATCTCCTACTAATATTTCATGCTCATATACCTTCTTGTTGTACTTCCAACTCATCCTAGTCAGTGTAGACACTATGTCATTTCTCAACTTTTGAGCCGAGCTTTGTTGAGGGTTTCTAGCTCAATGAGTGTGCCTCGTGATATCCTTCTTCACCTAAGATGCCTTGCAATGATATTCAGAGACTAGGTATCTCAACTTCAAGTGGTAAAACCACTTCAAAACCAAACACTAAGGAATATGGGGTTGCCCCTCATAGGCATTCTTACCGAAGTTTTGTAGGCCCACAAGGCCGAAATAGCTTCAAATGCCAATCATGTTTATTCTCCTTGACCATTTTTAGGAGAATGGATTTTAACGTCTTGTTCATATCTTTCAGCCTTGTCCATTAGCCTAAGGATAGTATAAAGAGGTTGTGGTGGTTTATCTTGAACTTTGCACATAACTCATGCACCTCTTCATTCTTAAAAGACATGCCATTATTTGAGATAATGACTGTGGGACCCGTACCTACAAATGATCTGATTGAAGATGAACTTTGTGATCATAGACCCAGGAATGGTGGTAAGAGGCATGGCCTCAACCCACTTTGTGAAATATTATGTGGCTGTAATTATGAAATTGTGGCCATCCGTTGATGAGGGAGAAAACTTCCCTATCAAATCTAAACCCCATGTGGAAAAGGGCTAAGGTGTTATAATAGGTTGTAGATCTTGGGAAGGTATATGAATCTCATGAGAGAATTCTGACATTTTTGGCACCTGTGCACATACTCCACAACGTCGTGCTCTAAGGTGGGCCAAAAATAACCCATCTAGTGTATCTTGCGAGTAGTAGCATGCCCTCCGAAGTGACCCCCACAGACTCCATTGTGGGCTCCAAAGAGAATATTTTTTGACTCTTCCTCATCGACACACCTTAACAACATTCCATCAAAGGCTCTGTGATAAAGCACTTGTTCTATAATCACATATTTGGTGGCTATGATGTGTAGCCATCTTCTCTATTGTGAGGTTTCCCCCTTAGGGTATGCATGGTCCATAATGAAATTGACAATGTTTGAATACCATGGACACGCAAAATGGGAGAGGCTGCTTTCAATGTAGTATACACACTCATCAGGGAAATCCAAGTCTACTAGATCTCCACCATCTAATGGGTTGTCTTCAACCAATATATAATGATTTTTCCTTTGATGGACTTTTTATTGACAAAGGTTAACTCAAATTCACCCATTAGGGTCATGAAGCATCTAACTTTTCTTGGACAAGGAACCTTGTGTTAGAAACGTTTGAAGATGGTCTGTCTTGACAATTACCCACATTTCTTGGTTAAGCATATAATTGCCTTAACCATTTCATTGCAAACACTATAGCAAGGCATTCCTTTTTTTCCCACTTGTGTATAGTGTGTCTCATAATCTAGCAAGGTAGACTAATGAAGTAAATACACATTCACATTTATCATCATCTTCTTCTTGTGCTAACATGCAAGCTAGAGAGATGTCTGTAGCTTGAGAATATAGAATGAGAGGATGATATGATTTAGGTGGAATTAGTGTGGGCGGTGATAAGAGGAACTTCTTAACAGATTCAAATGCCTCGTGACACTCAGTCATCTAGACATATTACAACAATCCTTCTTTAACAAATTTGTTAATTAGATGAATAACATAGGCAAGTTAAATCAGGTATGAACCTATGGATTGCTCTCGAGCTTTTTGAGAAAGGACCTGATGCTTGAATCATCCATGGGTGGAGTCATCTCTAAGACACCCAATTTTTTCCGATCTACATCAATCCCTTGTGAAGAGATGATGTAACCCAACAAACTTCCCTCCCATCACTCCAAATACACACTTCTCTAGATTTAATGTGACATTTCGTATTCAATGAGACAAGAGAGGATGATGTGAAGCACCTCGGGGTGATCGCAATGCTTCTTGGCCTTAGCCAGAAGATCATCAATGTATGATTCCACAATCTTGTGAATAAGATCATGGAATATATAGGTCATTTCCCATTGATAGGTAGCACCAATGTTCTTAAGACCAAACAACATGACCATGTAGTAATAGGTACCCTAAGGAGTAGTGAAAGTGGTCTTTGTCTAATCCTCCTCAGAGATCCTAATCTGATTGTAACCCGAGAAACCATCCATGAGTGATAACAACTCATATCCAGCTGTTGTGTCCATGATAACATCGATGGAAGGTAATGGGAAATCATCCTTGGGACATGCCTTGTTTATGTCCCGAAAATCAATGCATATTCAAAATTTTCCCATTCTTCTTGAGAATGGGGACTATGTTTGATACCCACATTGAATAATCTACAGGTTTGATGAATCCCACCTATAGGATTTTCATAACCTCTTCTTTGACCATCAAAGCCACTTTTGGATTCATAGGTCTTGAATTTTGTTTGATGGGCTTGGCGTCAGGTTTGGTTACGAGATTGTGGACTATAACTTTGGGAGAAATTCCCATCATCTCTTTGTAGCTGAATGCAAAGGATTTTGAATGCTCCTTGAGAACCTTCGTATGAATTTCCACTTCTTCCGGAGTTAAAGAAGAACCAAGTTTCAATATCTTAGGGTCTTCCTCTATCCCGATATTTATATCGATGGTCCCTTTGATTAAAGAGGCATTGCCTTCTTCAAACTCAGAGTGGGCTAGAGGTAGTTCTATTTCTCCTTCCTCCTCTACTTCATAGATCTCAAGGCCTTCTAATGAGGAAGGACCATCGTATGATCTCCAAAATAGGAGGAAGAGTGAGGTATGAGAGTGAAGCCCCTCTTGTGATGTGCAAGATGAAGGTTCAAGTGTACACATTAAGGTAACCTAGTATAGCCTCATCATTCTCTACATAATCTAAAGTGGCATCCTTTTTCTAAGTCTCAACGTATATGCTAAGAATTGGATTGGTAGGCATTTTTGAACTAGGGGTTTGGTTCGGATTGAAATAGTGAATTTGGTATCTTCAAATCTTCGCTTGGACAAAAAAAGAAGAATAAGTAGCCATGGAATCAGCTAAAAGGTTTTGTTCATATGGGATAGATTCAATGGATATGAATTCAAAACCTTTTCTTAGGTTAAGTACGATAGTCTTATAGAGCTGCAAGTGCTCCACTCTAGTCCGTAAACTTCTGAAACTTGGTTGGTGACTAGTTGGGAATCACCCAAAACTCTAATATTGCAAGCACCCATTCTCTTAGCTACAATGAGACCAAGAATAAGAGCCTCGTACTGACACCATTGTTTCATGCATTCAAAATTGAGCTTAAAGGAAAAAGGCATAACCTTCCCTTCTGGGGAAGTGAGGATCACCCTGCCCAACACCAAAATGACACTTTTCTCCATCATAGTTGAGCATCCAACAATTTCTAGGGAAGATTGATGTTTGATCATTTCTAGTATCTTCTTCCTATAATTTCGAGACCTCAAGCATGAAACTATCTTCAGCTGGAAGAGATTCGAGTCCTAGAGCATGTCTTATGCCCAAGGATTCGAAAAGGAGGAGAATAAGGAAAATTTTTTTCTCCAACAACTCAACAATCTTAGTCATGGTTTTCATTGATATTATCTCAACAACATCAATTTCATCTTTAGTTGCAACAACCCCTCAATTAAAATGGAGGTTTCAGTTCCATCGTGGGAATCAGTTTAGACTCTAGCATTGTATCTTTAGGTTTGTTCACTTGATTAGGGGAGTTCAAACTCGGTATGGACCTCAGTTTCTTCTTTAAGTTGGCTAGGTGAATATCAAAAGGATTTGGGTCACCCTGAGTGATGAAGACTTTCCCAAATGTAGGAATTTGACTTCTTGGAACAACGTGGAAGGGATTGCCTTCATTTGATGGATCCAAGGTTGGCCAAGAATCATATTATAGTTGGTTTCCCTATCTATAATATAAAAATTGTTAGAACCGTCTTGGGCCCAAGAGTAACTGGGAGTACTATGGTCCCTATGGATGTTGCTTTGAGACTGTCGTAGCCTCTCAGTGTATTTCTAGTTGAGGAACAATTGGTTTCCCGTAGCCTAACTTTTGGAGGAATGAAAAGGGGACAATATTAACAACTTCCCCATCATCAATCATTACACATTTAATTAATTATTATAGATCCAAGACCTGTAAATACAATGTTGGGTCACCTCTATGTGTCAGCTCGACATTGGTGGGCATCTTCTTGATGTTGAAGATGAATCCAACATCTCTTTCAGGATGCCCAAGAGGATAGATGTCAAAGTCTATGTGGTTGATTTGTGCCTCCGACGGAGGGGTAACATTAATCAAGTGACCAAGACCCAATGCTTCTAACAAAGTGGATCGATGATCAAGGAGTTTTTAACAAATCAAGAAGGAGATGTGAGAAAAGGTCTTGGTTAAATCCGTAATCAAATCATATGCCCCTATCAACGGCCTGGAAGTATTGGAGTGTCATCCGACATAGATGGGTAGATGGGAATAGGCTGCATTGAGTAATCACGGGTTCTTGTAGTTGCATTAATTTGAGGTTTAGTATCTAATTCAGACAAGACCCACAATCTTAGTTTGTTTTCGACCATCCAATGGAGGTGCTACCAGTGGGTTTGAAGAAGTGGAAGCTTCATGGTCATTGTTTCCCACTGGGTTACCCTTGTTTGTGCCATGGGGGTTTAATTTTCCATTTTTAGGATGTAGGAAGAGGGTCACTAAAGATCCTAAGAGGTTTTTTGAGGGGAAACAGGCCCCATGCTAGCATTTTACGTTGGCGCCGTAGGATTTTCCAAAAACATCTCGATGAAGAGTTTCCTTTGGTCCTCTGGTAGGCATTATATGAACTTGTTACAATCATGGAAATTTCTAGCATCATGCCCTCAAACCCTATGGAAGCCACAATAAAGGTTAGGATCATAATCCTAAGGTCTTTGATTTACCATCATTGCGGTCCAAAGTTTTGGTTGTTGTTTAATTATTGATTGTTGTAGTTAAAGTTTGGAGGCCTTTTCCCTTGGTTTTGATATTGAATTTGATACCCATTTGGGTATTGATTGGGGCCTTGGCCTGAATTTTTTTGTGGAGGTGGACAATTGAAATCCATTACATTGATGGAAGGAGTGAAATTGTTACTCCTTTGATTATTTCTATTCACATTGTTATTGACATTGTTTGCACTTGAAGTGTTAACAACATTTTCTTCTTGGCTTGATTAATTACATTGTCCATTGTAACACCACGGTTCTTATTAAGGACCTTAGGTCCTTGATTATTGTTGGAATTGTTGGGGTAATTTGAATTACCTTGGGAGGGAGTGATCAATCTCCCATTTGAACCATAGGTATTTGACCGCTATCTATTGCCGCTTGATCAATGTAGAGAGCACCCTTTAGTACCTCTTTGTAGCTCCTAAGGGGAAACTTTTTTGAATTCTTCCTTTGTTTCCGGTTAAGGAATGAAGGAATAGATCAAAAAGCTCCATCTGATCCATATTGGGAGCACTCTTTGAAGAGTAGAGGACCTGTCACCACCTCTGAATGAAATGGGAAGCAGATTCATTATGCTCTTGTTTTATGTGAAGGAATTCCTTGATTCATATTCTTAACAATTTGTTCATGTCAAATGCCTTTATGAACTCGGATACGAGTTGCTTAAAGGAGTGTATGGAGGCTTCAGGTATCCTATAATACCAATCAAGAGTGATCCCCTCAAGGGCTTTGGGAAGATCTTAGCTATAATTGCATCCCATGGGAGTAGCTCTCTGATGGAAGTTGCATACAATTTAATATGCACATTTGGGTCTCCCTCCCCTTTAAACTTTGGCAAGTTAGGAAGCGGTCGTGGAAGCATTACGCTTTAGATGGTAAAATTGAGGGGCTCCTTAAGATATTTAGCATATGTGCCCAATGCATAGGATTCTACCATAGATGACCCTAGATGGGGAGGTGGAGGAGGCATAGGAGGCTGATATGGCACATCGTAAACATTTGTAGGGGTGTAAGGCATCCCTAAGGCTAAGCATATGAACTGGAAAAGAATACATGTCCCCCTGTGGTGATTTGGAATACATGTGCAAATATGGGGGAACATTATTTTGGTACGAAGTGGTAGACACAAAACTAGGGAATGTAGCATTTCTAGTTGGGATGGCATTCGAGAACGCACTTCCAGCTAGTGCTTGTTGAGGGTATTCATATGAGGTGTGAGAGGGCATACCTAATGTTCCTGATAAAGTTAGGAGATATCTCGGGGCTAGGAATGCCCATGTAAACTAGAGGAGATGATGGTGCAAAAGGCACATAACCAAGATTTTGGGAATGGTAAGGGATATTTCCTTTCCGGAAAAAGGTGAAACATGAGACGACTGGGCAAGTTCCAACTCCCTAACTCTATCTACCAGCATATAAATTACATCACCTAAATATGGTGTTGTATTTTGTTTTGGTGTATTTTGTGCCTAATTAGGAGATAAAGGTACATGATGTCTTACTATAAATTGTTCTCTTGGAGGCCACCCCTCTTTGGGTATATTTTCATTGTAGGGGGAGGGGTAGCAATATTGTTTTGAAGTAGAGCATCAACATACTCTTGCATCCTTTCCAAGGATTGGTCCATGGAATTGAAACATTCTAACTTTGGGAAAAACGTGCCATGAGTTCATCATTAGAAGAGAGGTAGGAAGTGAAGGGATGGGATTGCATGTTGATATGGGGTGTGAACAAGACCCGATGATTAAAACCTCGTTCTCCCATGAATGTCATATTGTTTGAGTTAGATAACTTAGGTTGGTCAATCTCCTCAATCCTGATAGATGAATTTTTGTTGGCACCTTGGAAGAGGAGTGTATGGTGAAGGTAAGTTTGGAAGAATAATTGTCAGCCCACCTTGATAATGAGGGTGACTGTGGTATGTCGATTTGGCGGTAATAAGCCTCAAGACCTAAAATAGGTATGTTATAATCTTAACCCGACATATTTGGGGGTATATGAATACCAGAATAATGGGAGAGGAGAAGGATGGATGAAAAAGAAATGAACAAAAGTGGAAACAAGAAAGAACTAGCTCTTTGATTCACGTTAGGTTCATCAATTTTGTACACCTAAAAATCAACATGTGACCTATAGGAACACATGACCTCTAGGTCAAGTGTCATGCTAATACAATCATTGTGGAATGGATAATGGAAATGTGGTAGCAAAATGGGATGAAGATGATCAAATAATCTATCAAAGTAATCTAATAACCTCTATGGGTACTAATAGAATTTGCTCATTACGGATGATAAATACCTCTCTAACTTGAATGGGTCTAATGGACTGGTCGAAAGAATAGCCACATGAAGACTCCAATCAATGTCAAACTCTACGGAAATCCTCTCGACTAGTTGTGGGATCCATGGAAAGTAACCTGCGGGTGCCTCGTAAGGGTTTCTAGACAAGGTCATGGAAGTAAGTGAGCGAGGTTGTGAATCCACAAGATCTAGGGTCGGTTAGCTAGAGCGGTCCATAACTCATAATATTTTTGGCTTTAGAATTCAAGATGTTCAATGTGCAATGATATCAGGTGGTGTTGGCGATGTTCTAAAGACTAAGGTTCTCAAGCCTGTGTCAATTTCTGTGAGTAGTTCGTGCCTGTTTGGTTGGGGACCCTAGGATCACAACTATATGTTCTTGTTGCTATTGTGGTCCTTGAATGGTCATGTGTGCATTTGTGTAAATTAATTATGAAAGCAAACAACAAGCTAATCTAAATAAATAAAACTAAACTATGTTTTTGTATTTTCCAATATAGAAGAAATGAAGCAATATAAACAATCTAATCTAATTTAAACTAATCTTTTTGTATTTTCTAAACTTTCTGGAATAAAACAGAAGAAGTGAAGAAATGAATAAATTAACTAAAATATCCTAAATAAACAAACAATTAGATGTAAATATTTATCTATGCAACAATATATCTAATCTATCCTAATAAAAAAATATTTTTCAAAGTGTAACCATGGATGTGAATCCTCTGCTTTCTACCTCAAAGGCACGAGAAGAAATAAAAGGTTCTCGGAATATTTTCTTCCCTTGTAAATTCTGGAAAAAAATTAAAGAAGGATTCAATGGAAGTTTTACAAATGAAATTATATTGCGAGTTGATTCTAAATTAATTGCAGAATCTTTCCTCTAGAGAAACTTCCTTGCAAATCCATAGGGATAGGCAAGGAAGCAATCTATCACCAGAAGATTTTTAAAATAAATGGAAGCTATAGTATTGATCTATCTATTTGCAACAATTGAAATGGAAATGATTTGATAATCTAGTAACTAATTCAAAATGTGCGTAAAGATTAAAAATCAATGCAGAACCCTAGCCTATAATTTATAGTGTTGAGGAAAATCTAGTTGTGGTTTACTCTTGTATCCCCTTAGTTATCTTTTCCAATCTTCAATGTTCATGTGAGTCCAAGAAGCTGGGAATGTGAAGAAGAAAAGAAGAAGGTGTTGGAGAAATGGTGGCTTGTAAGTGGTCTGGTAGTAATGTAGGTAGAAGAAGAACAACACAAGAGAACAATGTTTGGTTGTGTAGTCTCTAGCAATATTTTAGCAACATAACAATATAATTCACAATAAAAATATCGGCCATTTGCTTTAGAAGAAGCGTTGGTTTTATAGAACATAGGATGGGAAATGGTCTAAGAAATTTTACAGCAATGGGATGTTGAATCACAACAAGGAGGGATATTTTAACTCTTAATCAACAATTAAAAGTGGAAGAGGAGGTTTATACAAATCAATCAAGATTAAAATCAGCCAAATTGACTAAGAAATGTGCATTACAGGTGAACTTAAGTGAGTTAACATGCATCTAAATCATGCCTGGGAAGTCTTGGCCAATTCGCATGGAACTACCAGTCTACACAAGGCATCGGTTATGCAACCTCTACCTAGGGAAGATTGGCAGTTACATAACCGCTGCCAAATTAGATCGGCGGTTGCGTAACCTACACCCAACTTTGACCGGAGGTTGTGTAACTTTAGGCTAAAAACTAAGGAAAAACAATTCAGAAAGCTAAAGGAAAGCAGAAATGGTTAGTTAAGGTTCTATAGGCTACAAATATAAATTGCAAAGAGAAAAAGGGGCTCAAAACCTTTAAAAATATATGAATCATCATCGGGGACTTTTGAACCGTTTCCAATAGTATATCACATGTAAATTTTGGTGCGTACGGTAACCTTGCCTTATCTCGGTCCCTTGAATTCCGACTATTAACAACTATCCAAAATTATTCATATATTTTTCCTTTTTGAATGCCTCCCATTCATGGGTGTTATGAAGATTCAATTCTCCCTTAAAAGTCTCATCCTTTATATCCTTTGTGAAGGCTTTATTTCTTTTCAATAGTCAATGTTGAAATTAGGTCTTAATATATTTTCATAGGTTAGGGCTAGGAATGTCACTATTATCTTCTCTATGTGACCGTATCTTACTAATTTGATTCTATAATATGATTCCTTCCTTCAATTAGATACTTTTTTTCCTAATACGAGGGTTTGATGTCACTCCTGAGCCTGCAATTGAGATATTGACCTCTTTTCTTATGCCAACTATGTTGTCTCGGTCCTCTTCATTCTAAGTGTTGACAATAATTTCTACCAAAGAAATGCTCTATATTCAAAAGCTTCAAATACGTGTTTGTGATGATAACTCAAAGCCTCTTAAAGGGTTGAAATTCTATTCCTTTTTGGAGACTTAGTTACTCCCAATTAGTCTCTTCCCTAGATCAATTAGACACCTACAAGCTACCATTACAACTGTCACGTTTTCCTATCTTAAGGAAGGCTTCCAATTCTTGGAAACACCTAATACCTTATAATTGAGACTCCACTACTATTACTTGAAGGTCGCAGAGTTACTTTTTGTCCTCTAACACTCATTATACAATTGTTTCAAAACCCTAATAAGGGTTTCCAAGAAGAAACCCCAGGAAGTTGTAAATTGCTTTCTAAATGAATATATTCCCCTTCTAAAGCCTAAAACTTCAACTAAAGGATCTTCTTTACTTTATCCATGAAATGTAATTACCAGTAGGTTTACAACATCCTCCTTGACTTGAGAAAGGTTAAGAAATACTCTTCCCTATCACACGTAGAAAATAGTGAACCCTATCCAATAACAATTGACTCAAGAAGATACACTTATAACTTGACCTGTAGAATGTTATTTTCATAAAATGAATTTGTATAGCTCCATCTTCTCCCCTCTTAAATATTCTCACTATCCTTCATTCAAATTTCTTGCATTAACATTGCATATTAGATCTTGTAAGGTTTTAATCTTTATTTTAACAGTTTAGACTATCTTCCAATCATACAACAACACACAACATCATGGAAATTCACAATCATTAATGGAAATCCTCAAAATAATTCCTCTTACCTTTCATAAAATTCATCTAAATCACTTACACATAATTATTAATTAGACACAATGATCAAACACGAGAATAATCTACCAACAACTATGTACACAAGTAAAATTCTTCTTCAAACTCCCTTGGAGCTATCATTCTCTTACAAGATCATTCAAATGATATAGAAAAATAGTTACATTCAGGTCTATATAAGCCTTTTCAAGTTTCCTCAACTAATTCTTGGTCTATTTTACTCTTAAAACACTTATTTAGCCTTTTTAGTTCTTCATTACAAGTGTCATCTAGGCCATATCTTAAATTTTCTATGACTTAAACATGGTTAAGATGTCTAGACCAAAAACAATAGCTATAAACCTAATAAGCATCTTGAATGCTCCAAGAATTACATTACAACAAAACTTACTAACCAAAAAATTCCTTCAAAGGTTCAAATTGGCATTTTGGAGGGAAATGACCTAGTTTGAATTTTTGAAGGACTTGAACTAAGCTAGCATGCCTAATAGACTCTAGATGACCTCTACAACCTAGGAGCACACTTAGAAAACAAAAAATTGATAACTTACTTCATATTTACATATGGATAGTTGATGATCCTGCATCATCTCTAAATATAAACAAGAACTTGATTCTCTAATCTCATCATGCAAAACTTTGGTTCTAGAACAAACATTTTGCAACAAAATTCTGTCATGTAAATATTTTACCGCACAAGGAAAATTTCTCTACAAATTTTATATGTTTTATAAGTATCTAAAAGGAACATGTTTTCAAAATGTAATCCTTTTTTGTGTGGCATTTGAATTTTATGATTGTTTTCCGAGAAGACATTACATTGAACAGTTTGCATGCATTGTCATTAGTAAAATTTTTGTCATCAAGAAATTTGTACTAACTTTATATTATGACTCCAAAATTGTTTTATTTTTAATATGGATGACCAAGGGTCATATGTTCCAAATTTCAACTCTTCATTCCTCCTAGTTCATATGTTATCACAAATTCTTCTCATTATACCCCATCATGGGTTTCACAGTTTACTACTCTTAAGACTATCATAGAATTATTCCATGTGAGATCTTGAAACATCATAATTCCTTTTGGATATGGTTGAGGAGTTTATTTAGATCATATGTTCCTAATTTGAGCCTTCATCTCCTTAAAATCCATGAGATATGATAAATATTCTATTAAACCCTGGTCAAGGGTTTCATAGAGCTCGAGAGGTGAATATTTGTGATATTTTCTTCTTTCATACATCTTAAGACTCAATATTGATAGCTTTAGCTCTATATTCTCCCTACACACCTATCTAGTACCTTAATCCATGATTTCACGGTTTTATTTCTCTTTACACACTCATTAGCATTTAGAAAACCAAAGGATATAATATTGTACAATTAGGCCTTAAGAGAGATAATAACAAAATAAGCATTATGATTGTAACTAGTGCTCATACCAGTTCAAATTTCCTTCATGTGCATATGAGGAATAGGATGAAATAAAAATACATGCTCATAAACTTTTCCTCCATGTTCATGACCACTAATGAGTCTGCATCATTACAAAATTCATTCCTCCAACACCTTTTGCTCATCTTCTATGAGCTTCTTCACTCCATGCATGCTAACTCTACTCTACCTTCCTAATCTCCTTATTTCTATGGATATATTCAACCCATTCATCCTTGTATTTCTCATGACCAAAAAAACTATCTATCTATATGATCTCCTATCTAACTTGAGACTTATTCTATCTTCCTTGTTGAGATATTATCTCAACTTACAAAAACAATAGAAATAATAGTTTCTCTAGACACCTAAGAAATGATCCTCCAATATCCTATAACATCCTAATTCTCCTCCTCCCACGTAGGCTAAGCATAATAATAACTCATATCTTCCTTTACTCTCATGAAATGAGATTTTACATACAAATTCAAATATAAACAATAAACATGGTTTTACAGGGATAATTATTCAAACACCTTGTGTATAGTACTAATGCCTTAAGAAGGCTTCTTTTTAACTTGTTTATGCTTATTTTGGAATAATGAGATGCTCTGCTTCAATACTTGAATATATAAAGGGATGCTATTACTATTGAGATTGTAGGTCTTGAGAATAAAAATACAAGTTCTTATTGAAAACTTAGACATTTAAGAACACGTGAGAACAAGTAAGAAATTCTTAGTTTGTTGAAGAGCCTTGTAAAAATAAGATCAGGATGTAGGATCTCGATTAAGATAGAAAAAAGGGACATAAGGGGATCCATGGTAGCCCTATCAATCAAACCAGATCTAAGAAATAATAAAAATGAAAGCATATAACAATTAGGGTAAGATCTATGATGTTCGATTAGAAAATTTTGGGTTCACCATATGATTTCACTTTTTGTGAATTCCTATTCCATTATCTTTTATTTTTTAAGTGTGTTTATAATTAACATACATAAAAAGGATGAAATAATGTAACATGTGGATATTCTGTTTTAATTAACTTCTAACATTAATGACACACATTAGAATAACGCTTTTTAAAATGAATATTAACCTAGCAACTATAAAAAACACCAAGGATAATTACACTTAGATGATTATATGTGGATTTGGGATATTTTTTAGTGATTTGAATGTAGGAAAAGACGATCTAAGACTAGAAACTCTTTGTTATATAAATTGTCACCTAAGACTCGAACTGGTCAAAACCCTACAACTAAGTAAAAATGTTCATACGGTCTTGACCCTTCTGTATAGTCTTGGACCTGTTTAGGATATAGGTCTGCAACTTCTTGAGTACTTTTCCTACCCATAATTGAGTGTTGTTATGTGTCGTTCTAATTCTCTCACCTTCAAAATGTATTTTTAATCTATGCTCAAACCCTAAAACCATTATAGTGTAAGGATGTCCTACAATAAAAAGTTAGGTGGGTTTTTAGAACCCTTGTGCATTTCCCACATCATCACATCTTGAAAGAGGGCTTAAACCACATTTTCTCTCCTAGCATGTGATATCTATCATAATAAAATCATAACTTGACAATCATGCTTTGACAATGCTTCAACTTGGGTTTCACACTTGCTTAAATACTTGGGAAGGGTATTTTCTTTCTTATGGAAGGAAGATTGAGACAACTAAACCTAGAAGGAGATTTGGTACCTATAGAGAATGATTCCCTAGTGGATTTTTCAGTTTAGGGAGCTTGGAGTACCCTTTGTGCTTGCTTTTACATGAGTTCTTAAAATTTTAGGTTTCCAAATGAGGTATGATTTACTTTCTTATTTATGCCTTTGAAGGTTATTGTGTCATGAAATTCCAACCAAGGGGGAATATTAGTCCATATGAAGATAACGGAATTGAAATTTTTAGTGTACAAGGATTTGGTCTAAAACCGTACTATAGGCTCAATTTGTAAAATTGTACAAATCGACTGAAAGTGGTATTTTTGAGTGAGAGGGACAAATCATGTTTTGACTTCAAGGGTTAGAGGATGGATGTTTCTAGAGTTGTTTTATGTTGTTAAACTTCATAAAATGATGAAATAAATATATGAAAAGATAATAAAGTAGTCAAAGAGCTATTATGGTGTGTTAAGCAAGAGTGAGGAGAGTGCATATGTACATGCAAGTGTGCAATGAAAATATTAACGGTGTCAATAGATATATTCCCAAATTTTCATGTCTACACATAGAGTGGATAATATTCAATGTACATTAATACTTTTTTACTTTAAATCAGCTTTGAAGATACATTCATAACTTGAAAATTGAATTTGTAAATGAAAAAGAAAAATAAAAAGACATAGAAGGAATGCACCTATTTGCATTTTCTAAGGAGAAGATCTCAAATCTTGTTATATTTAGAGATTTCGATTAGAATTGAGATGTTGAAGTATTGAGGGTGATAAATCTCTAAATTTATCGAAGGATACGTAGGTTCCATAGAGAAATTACGTGTCACTTGACCTAACAAAAAATGGAAGATGTGTTAGATGGATGTCTAGTTGTCTTAAAAACGTTTAAAAGAAAGAAGGTTTCCAAAGGGTTTTATATTCACTTTGATATATTCCAAAAAAAGTGATTATAAGGTCAAGGTTTTATAGTCACCTTGATATTATTCTAATCGTACATGCCACACAACTATAAATAGATATAGGTTAAAGTAAAAAATAACACAAATTCAAAAAGGAATGAATGATCGCATGCCCCCACCATGTGATTTCTCTATGAGTATCGGATGTGTCATGTTCAACATAGTAGAAGGAAAGAATGCATATCCCCCTACCTTGTAATGAAATTATAATAAAGCTATGTAGTGTTGTAATGCAGAGAAGTACTCAAACCCCTCGTAATCTATACCAAAATGTAGTAAACCATTCTCTAAACTTTGTAATTCATTCTTGAACCTATATTATAAATGTGTAACTATCTTTGAGGATATAAAAATCTATAATCTTGAAAACCGAACCCTAGAATAAAAAAATCTTCATAGACCATAATTTTTTGTGGTTGTCCTTATTGGACAATTTTTTTCCCTATTTATAATCTATTCCTTTTATGAATCTAATTATATTATACAATGTCTATAATCTATGTCCTTTTATTCTTGAATTTTGAATTCTATCTATGTATCTAATGTGCATATATATTTGTGTAATAAACCTCAATAAATTCCCTATCTTTTGAGGTGCGTGAGATGCACATATAGAATTTTTGGCTTGAAATTAATTATGTCTATCCATGTCTAGTGCATCTGATAGTCAATGTTAGATCACATGTAGGGTTTTTTTAGGTGGCCACCATTGAGATCATGTTCATGTAAGGTTGTGCGTGATATAACCCATGACACATAGAGAAAGTAAAAAAACAACAAGTGCATAGGAAATCAAGCATACAAGTAATTTGGCATATGATTACATAAGAAATATTACATGTGTTATTCATAGAAAAGGAAAATATCCACAAACAAAGGAATGCAAAGTAATATTTTAACATCACCTAAATGAGCACATGTAAAATGCATATCTTTTGAATCACATAAATTTCCTTTATCCTTAATACTAATTGATCATGATGCATTGATACATGATTGACATGGGCATTTAAGGGATCATGTAGATAATTTATCTCATCCTTGAGAGATGTGATCTCGATACTGAGAGATTGAAATCATACTTTAAAAATATGTTATAATGCTTGAATAAAATCTAGGATAGCCTTATGAGATATATAATTGTTACTAATAGAAGGGACTTAATATGAGAATCCTTGGCATTATATGAAATATATCTTAAAAGGGATGCCACATACAAAGGATTCATATGTAGAGGAAGCATTTTTGTTGTAATACTTTTAAACGGGAATCTTTGGATACAAGATAACGGTGAAGAAAATCATACAAGGAAACTTGGGATCTAGTAGCATAGGCCATAACAACACAAAATAAGAAAAAAATCCTCCAATTAAATAATAAATTATGTACTAATCAAAAAATTGAAAGGCTATGATCAAGAGATCATAGAGGATAAGACCCAAAAGTGATGTTTAGGAAAATGCAAGCATTTTCAAATTACTAAAACGAACATTTATAAATGTAAAAAAATGAATTTAATGAAAGCAAAAGAGGTATTTTATAATCTAAATAATCTGGAACAAAAACCTCTAAGAAATTTGTAGAAAACGTGTAGATTTTTCTAATTAAGCTCTTATTAATAAAAATAGTAATTTCAAATTTTTGAATAGTTTGTTAATATTATGGAAAACAAAAATAGGTTTTCGTTTAAATTATCAAAATATAAAACAATCATATTATGAATTTGAAAATAAATTCATAATTTTTGACATCTGTGATGAAAATTGTTTTGACCTATAAGAAACTTTAAAAAGAGGCTCAAAGGGAAGGACTAAACATGAAACCCTAGGCAAAATTGTGAAAACCAAATTTAGACCACGAAATAGAAGGGAATAAGAGTTGAATATGAATATACAAAGTGAGTATGAGACCGTGGCAACTAGGGTTTGGAACAAGGTGCAAGATTCTATCACTTGTCAAGGTCACCACATGTTCACACCCTAAAAGTATATATTTGAAAATGTAATATGAAAAATAATATATAGGATATAATGTTTCATTAAAAGAGGCTATTCATAATTAATTAATTTATAGTTAACCATGCATAATATTTTTAACACATTAATACTGCAACAAGGATAAGCGATTAAAAAATAGCTCAAATATACAAGAAGAGATGAAGACTTAGTTGTACAAGGTTGAGTAAAAGAGATATGGATGTGCCAATGGGGAAAATAAGTCTATCTAGGATTAAATATGCTTCATTTTTTATACTATAACTAAAAAGTTCTCTAGTGCACATGAATGTACAAATATTGTATGTTCTTTCCTTCTTCTATATAGTCCTAACTGGTATTGTCCGATATTGGACCTTCTTCCAGTGATGTTATGTAACTTTTTATTCCCTTCACTCATCTAGAAATATGCTTCAACATATGTCACTCTTTTCATGTAACATACAATGACCTCAAATGAGTGGAAACCCAATACACTTCGCAATGTCCTTCATCAAAACATTAAATAATAAAAGGAGAAATCAATTTGTGGTGAGGTTGGACTACCTTTAGTGGTCAACCCCTATCAAACCAATCCAAGTGTTGCACTTCATGCCTTTGAGTTAGATCAAGCCTCATGTAGTTTTCCTAGGTGAAAAGGCAAGTGTGAACGTGATCTAAGCCAACCCCTTATGTGTGCCCTCATGTCTCTTGACACAAAGATAATAGATTGACTATAGAGTAGAGAGTGTACCCAATGTGGTAGTAGTGTGATATGGTGTGCTACAACTACTAAACGAAACCCCTTTATCCATTGAATACCTTTGACATTTCTTGGAGTGACTTTTCTCTTGTTAAAATATGGCTCTCGGACTTTTGCATTCTTAAAAATGGAGGAAGTTACACTAATTGACCTAGTTGAGTGCTTCAGAATTGTAGCAGTGGATGTTCTAAGTGTTGTACAACTAATTTAGGAATATGCAGGAGAGACATGAGTGATTTTGTATTGATATTTACAATAAGATCTTTTGGAAGTATCAGCGAGTAATGACGTGATTTTGACTTTTTTTTGTCCTTCCATAGGTGAACTATTATGATAACACAAACCCTAAGAAGATGAAATGACATACTTAAAATATTAAAATTGAAAGCAAAGTCAGAAGATAAAAGGCAGGACTGCACAAGTTGGCCAAGACCATATTCCACTCTAACCAAACTATATGGTTTTCCCAAGATGACATTTTTACAAAATCAAGAGTTTTGTAAGGATGCATAGGGATAATTTAATATTTGATAAATTAATAATTCTTGAATGAATGACATGGTAGAGTGTAGAGATGAGAAAGTCAAGAAAGAGCTAAAGATATGTACTAATTGGACTTAGAATGTGAGAATTTTTCTTAGCAAGGGAACATAGCCAAACTTATCATTGACAAAGGATAAGTTACCAAATTTGAGTGTCTACAAGTTTTTACGTTCCACAAATTTAATTTATCTTAGTTATTTTTATTTTATTTTAAATATTTATTTCAATTTTAATTTATATTATTTATTAAATAAATTATTCTATTACTTTTAACATTTGTAAATAAAGTGTCATAAAAAGTATAGTACTTCATAACTTTTAATTGTTATAGAATATGGGATAAATGTATAGGCAAACTATTCTTTCAATCATAAACTTATGGATTTACATTTAGAATGTAATTGATCTACTACATTTTTATTTTCATAAATTAATGAATGTTATTTATTTATATTGTTTTGATGATAAATTAATTATCATTTTAAAAGAGTGTTTTGAAAGGGTCCCTCTCCCTTATTCAAAGCCACTATAATGATATATATTCAATACGGATTACAAGAGACATGAACAAGATTCCAAAGGAAGGACAATCGACAATCACCACTTCCCCAATGGTTAGCAATAAGTTAGTCTACCAAAAATAAGGCCAAGCTTCAATCTCACATCTACTTAGGGAAACCAACTAAATCCCCATATCTACATCAAAATTTGGAAGACCCAACTTCCTTCATTTTTACACCATGTTTGAACCTTGTGCTTGGTTGAATAATGTTCTTGGTCTTGTAATTATGAAAGGGAACTACATTCCATCCTTTTTCTTATCATCCTCCATATCTTCATTTCCTTTACCGCATTCAACCTCATAATCTTATTGCATCTTCCTCATGTACTCTTTAAACATTGAACCTTCCCATAAAGCCAACACTTATACTTTCCTTCCACTTTTATAAATAGGTTGAACCTAACATTCATGTTGACCATCCACTTAGTTATCCTTTTAAGCTCTCTCATTTTCATAATTCCGAGTTTTACCTTTTGGTTCTTCTACCTCTTTTTCCTTGTCATTATTATCTTGTTGGATGTCTTTTATTTCTTCCATATTCTTGTTACCATCCCCCATCTTTTCATCGTCGTGTTCTCTAGTTCTCTTTCCAACCTCCTTTGGGTAGGAGGAAATAGATACATGACAACTTCCATCAATCCATAATATTTTCTAATTTCAAGACTTCTTCTTTGTTTGAATATTCACTTCTCCATTTGTGCCACAAGGAGCATTTTATTTTGGGCTAGTGAAACCAATTTTTTTACCATTTTAATGTCTCATTCTTTCCTCCGACCTTGTATTTTTATCCTCCTTCAATTGCAAGTATATCCCCTTTTCATATCCCACATTCTACCTCTTGGTTCCTTTCTCCTTATC
Source organism: Taxus wallichiana var. yunnanensis (assembly GCA_018340775.1). NCBI lineage: Eukaryota > Viridiplantae > Streptophyta > Pinopsida > Cupressales > Taxaceae > Taxus > Taxus wallichiana. The sequence continues at coordinate 374,323,466 of CM031235.1, forward strand.
CTTTTGATCATGTGGGTTAGGTTATTATTTCTTCTTCTAATTCTATTTTTGCCAATATCCTTACCATGTTCCTTACATCCATGACTCGCCTTCCTACGGGTTGTAGAATAGAGGGAGCAACCTCTTATTCATTATCTTGTACCCATTCACCAAATTTTGTTTTGAGCCTAATGGAGGTTGGAAGGGTGGTACCCCGAGCAACATTAACACAAAAATTGGCAAAAAAGCCCACTTCTTGATTTAGTTGTTTAATCTATGAATAAACGTTGCCCCACATATTTTGCAATCCTAAGGAGAACAACCTTCCCAAAATTCAAAGGGGATGAAGGAGTCTTTTCCAAATCACAATATCATTAATATATTTTTCCATTCAAAGGGGATGAGGGAGAGGTTTGACCTACTTAGTAATCGTGGTCCCCCAAACATAATATTTAAGTAATCTTCCTTGTACAAAAATGAAAAATACAAAAATCGTTTGTCATAGCCAACACTTTTAACCGTACATTAGGTCTTCACTTCTTATTGGCCCATTCCTCGCAACATCTATATTTTGGTGAGAACGAAAGAGATTTCCAAATGGTTATTACTTTGATCCACTAGGTTGTTCCAAATCATAAGATAAGGACCATCATTGTGCACGGTTGGAGATACGAAATTGATTCCCTTATATGCTCCATGGATATGAAATCGATACTATGTCGACAGGAGATCTCCATCATTGTAGATGTTTCCCCAAAATCAAGTGGGACCATTGTCGCCCACATGACTACTTTTGAAGTGTCTATTGCTTTCAATCTGCCAAGATCATTTGAATTTGGTCGGGCACCATAATTTATGGTTAAATAATTACAAAAAGCCCTTCTTTTTCCTCCACTCGCATCTTCCACTTAGAATGATCCATTGTTTTACTTAAAAATTATTTGATAATTTTGAGTTTAGTTTTTTATTTTATTTTAGATTTTTATTTAATTGTTTTTACTATTTCAAAAATAAATAAATTATTTTTTATTTCAATTCAATAATTATTTTAATTTATGTTTGGTTTATTTATTGAAAAACATTTTAATGAAGAGCAAAGATAATATTAACAATATTCCAAGATGTAAAATTGGTAACAATATTCACTAACAAAATAACAAAGGTTTGTTATATGGGGGTGGTTCACATTAACGAGTTGAATTAAGTGTAAATAGACTTTGGTGTCCTATTGTAAAAGCGGTTCCACATGCTAAAAACGGAGTTGCGAGTTCCGAGAAACATATAATAAAAAGATATGCGATGTTATTTTTTTTTTGCAATCATCGTCTCCCAAAGTTGTACGTTATTTGGAGTTTTGACATCACGGAAAAACTGTTTGCTTCCCGAAATGTGTCAATACAAAACTCCTTTTGCAGATAATGCTATGTCATCATGATAAGATGTCAAACAATGACCTAACTACTTGAGACAAATCATTCTCCTTCAACACCAATACCATTTTCGAAGATATGATGATGTTCTTAAGATCCCATTCCAACATAACACGACTTTTAACTTTAGAAGTGGTATTTAAAGCCTTGTTAAGTGTATGACTTTTAACTAGGATGTCAATGGTTTGATCCTACTTCACTCACAAAATATATTGCAATTCATATATTTATTTATTTCATAAAATAATATATTCAAGTCTAATATTTGACTAGAGAGTTTTAAAAAATATTTAATTTGTCGTAATTTTAGAAATAGTTAGTGGAGATTCGGTAGTTGAGTGTAATGTGAGTGTCACACCCTTATCACTTTCAATCACACGATCAATATACCAATAAACGCCCGATGCTCTTCAAACTATTTTAAATGTTTTAATGTTGGTCTAAAGCTTAAATTTTCTTCTAGCAAATGGATACTTCTCTATCACTTAAATTGACAATTCATTCCTTGTGTCATTGTCTTCTATGCACTTTGATGCACCTATGCATTTTTAAATTTCTCGAGTTTTAATGCCTACAATGACACACAAGTATGTAGGAAATGCCAAAAAAGGGCCCAAAACCTTAAGGGACCCAAATAAGGGTTAAATGACCCATACAAAAGTTGATTGAATTGTAGGCTACAATTTTGGCAAAAACACTAGAAAGTTTAGACAATGGACAAAAGAGAAACCAAGAGAGAACATGGGAGAGATAATGGAATATAGAGAAATAAAAGGGAAAAACACAAAGGAATATATTAGATGATGACCAAAAACTATAGACACAAATATTGCACATTAGACAATATTTAGCCTAGTTTTATACTACTATTTAGAAGGTTCTCAAGTGTATAAAGTACCAATTAATCCCACCTTTTTACCATCTTTGTTTTATGTTTTACTTTGTCATTCCCACGTACTTCGATACTTATCACCCCATTTTATAACTTCCCCGAGATTCTAGCCCTAATTCCGGGCGCCCCACCTGTATTGGGGCGCCCTGGTCCCACTCTGGGTGCCCCAATCTATGCTTAGCCTCTTTTGCTCCTTTTTGGGTCACTTTTAGTTGTTGGTCATCTTTATCTTTTCCTCAGTCGGCATTGTTGGGATTAATTGCGAAATTAAACTTGAGAGCCCTATAAATATAAAGCTTATAAGACCATAATAAGGGTCCTAGGTCATTGCATCCTATCACTACTATCACTCCATCTAGGGTTGCATCCATTGCACCATCTTGCATCCACATAGCACCATACATCCAAGCTAGGAAAGTCGCATCACACACATTCTTAGAGGAGGAGGGATTCTATTCATTCTATTCTACTATTTACATCTTCTATAGCTACCATAGCTCACTATTTCACAAAGTACAACTAACACGAGAGCACCTAGGGCATGGCATACACACACTCACTAGAACTACATCAGGGTCTGTAATGTAGTGTAGTGCTCAGTGATAAGTCCACTAGTTTGGCAGCTAAGGTCAGTCTGACCCCTTCTTCTTCATGTGCAGGGCGTAATCCAGTTCATTCGGCGAATCTAGTACAACACACATAGAGTATTCAGAGACACTTAGCGACCATGCCAAATTAGGGTTTTGAGCATTTATACTATTTCTCGTGGATCTGGAATCCGGACCATGGTGCCCCAAGATGCCCCAAGACACTCCCAGTGCCCGAGTCACTTTAGATAGTCCAAATATGCCCTACGCAGCCCCCGAGTGTTCGTTTGCAGACTGTCGAGTTCCAATTCCATATCTACTAAGCTTAGGATATCCACCTTCAATTAGCTGAGTCATTTCCTTACTCTCCTCTTACATTCTAGGGTTTTATTTCCATTAGATCAAATCATGCAATTACTTTACATCACTTTAGCATATCAGTTTGTTGTCATTTATTACTTTGTTTAGTATCTTTATTTACAAGCGTTTTAGTCCTCCTATTTGGATTATCATAAATACCCTAATACCTCATTTAGGTAGGGCTTATTTTTGTTAATAATTTTGGTAAACCCAACTATACTTTCTACCACCTCATTCTTTTTCATTCAATCATCATGAATATCTCTATCATTGAGTACCTACTTACCCATCCTGATTTGTTTCATCGATTCCAAACCCTTTTCTCTACTTCTGATGTTTCTGTCGACATGCATCTGGACTCTATGTATGACACATTTATCAAGGCCTTTTCTCAACATATAGCATTCTCGGGACAATCCTCCATGAGACATTCTCCCTTTTCAAGACGACCCACCACTTTACATCATGTCCCACATCTACAATGTTGTTGTCAAGCGTACTCTTATCGATAATGGCTCTGAGCTTAATCTATGCCCCATGTCCTTTCTCCAAGCCATAGGTTTGTCTTCCCATGACATTAGCCCTTCTTCCATTTCCCTCCGTGCTTATGATGGTTTTATTCGTCCATGTCTAGGCCATGTTACTTTACCTTTAACTGTCGGCCCTAAAACTCTCCCCACCATTTTCTTTGTTATTGATTTCCCTGTCTCATATAATTGCTTGTTAGGTAGACCATGGCTCCACACCATGCAAGCCATTCCCTCTACCATCCATTGTTGTGTCAAATTCTTACATGAACGTGTTGAGTATATCATCTTCTCGAGATCGTGATCCATTTCAATATTGTGTCCATGACCCTCATACTAGTATCCATATTCCTCACATTGACACCACCGATGAACCTCAAATTTGGACGTCCAACCACATTTTCCGCCACTAAGGGAACTATTTGTTTAGTAGATGCCATTCCCCCTCCATCACCCATTCCCACTGTCGTAGTTCCATCTCGGCCACCCCCTTACTCCGTGAACACTATCATCCCATCTCCTCCAAAGATCAAACCACAGAACCACTCTTCATGTGTACCCTCTTTATCTATGACTCATTTTGGGACCATGTTCCATTTGATCCCACATGTGATGAAACCATCTATTCTCTTGCTGGTCTAGCTCACCTTGGCTTTACCTTTGATGACCTTCAACCATCTACTCACACCTCTCATCTCTATTATGGTTTTGTCACCATTATTTTCACTTATGGTTTGCGTGTCTTTGATCTCCTCATTTATCTACCACGTACTCCGTGTTCTTTGCCACTCACACTAGGGGACTCATGGCTTACTTACATCGGAGGTAAGTTAGACCCTAGTCACACTAACATCTCATTCCCCATGCCCTTTGGCCGCATTTTCATTTGCAATAGTTCTTTTCTTGGCCATTCACCAACCTCACTCGATGGTACATACAATTTTCCACATCCTCCATTCTGAGACGAAGAATAGGCTATGGGCATGTACCATTTATTTCTCACTAGCTCATTACGTGATCAACCTGATACTATAGCTTTCCAAGTTGCTAATTCGATCCCTTTGACTTTGACCTAGAGGATGACGATCTCCTTGACGAGTTGACATAGCCTCTTCTCACATTACTACTAGGGAGCATAACACATTACATCCCACCCCCTCTATCCTCTCATACTTTCATAGCCTTACATTACATATTTTCTCTACATCTTCATCCTTTCCATAGGCACCCTATCTCATGCGTCATAACACCCTCGTTACCCGATGACGCACCCTAGTGCTTTGGTTCACACTGGACTATTAAGGGATCACTATTACACTGAACCCCACACACTATACTACCAAACCATATGTATACATCCTCTATCATCCTATACATACCTCATCTCCTCGTCATTTCTACCTCATCTATCTCATACATGCTACACTAGGCATCATCATCTATGAGTCTAGTTTTGTGTCTCATCCATACATCCTATACATTCTACATGTTACACTAGTTTTCCTTATCCTTGGGTCTAGTTTTATCTATCATCATTACACATTCTACTTCTATCTACGCATTCATTACATTACATACACATTCACATACCTTGGTCTTCTACACTATATTCTTCTACGCACTGCACCCACTACCCTATGACACACTCTAATTCCTCATTCCATACTCGAATGCCAAGGTTTTACCAATAAAATGGACCTTACCTACATGCGACATGTTGTAACACAATTCATCAGACTTGTGACCAATGCTCTAGGCTATATCATCACCCATACTTGTCATTATATCATGTAGTGGTATACACCTTAGGTTAAATCACCACTCCCTCCATCCATTCTACATTATCCTCTTACACCCTATCATCACTTATTCTATCATCCTCTTCTACGTCATTCTATTACCTCATCATTTATCCTACTCCTCACTTAGTGGTATACGCTTTAGGCTAAATCACCACCCTCGTCTTATTAATCATCTAGTGGTATACGCTTTAGGCTAAATCACCACCCTCGTCTTATTTATCATCTAGTGGTATACGCTTTAGGATAAATCACCACCCTCATCTTATTCATCATCTAGTGGTCTACGCTTAGTGCTAACATCACCACATTTTAGTATTCACCACTTATTTATGCTTCTTACACCCTCATCACCCATCTCATAGTGATATATGCTTAGGGCTAAATCATCACTCACCCATTCAACAAGTCGTGGTATACGCTTAGGCTATAGGGTCCACGCACATTTTTCCATACTTCTTATCCTCATCCACTCATTCTATAGTGATATACACTTAGGGCTAAATCATCACTCCTCTATCCAACCAAGTTGTGGTATACGCTTAGGCTATAGGGTCCACACACACCTTCCTATATGATGTATTCCCATCCATTCATCTTATAGTGATATACGCTTAGGGATAAATCATCACTTTTCCGATCAACAAAGTTGTGATATACACTTTGGCTATAGGGTTCACACGCATCTTCTCCTCATGTCACATTTCATCACCACTACACATACACATCGCATCGCATGGTGCGCTAGACATAACCAACACTACTCGACCATTTCCCGATGACGTACTCTCATTTACGAGTTCATTATTGAATGCTTTGAGGGGAAAACAAAATTAACCTCACTTTGCATATACTTCCATATACTCGGGGGCACGTTACTCCTATCATTCCATCTTTCATTCCATTCCATCCACCCATATCATACTATATTGTTTTGGTAGCATTTACTTTTACTTACTAGTTTTTTTACATGTTCACTTTATTACACATGTTAGCTTGCTTTCCTATATGTCATTATCATACACACATGCACGTTCACACCTTTTTTAAGTGTGATTGCATATACAGGACATTTACAAACATCCGGATGCTTACCTTATACCCTTACTATACCTTTGGTCCTTTGGGAATCCAAATTTGTCTCATACTGGTGCTATTATTTCATTTGTGTACTTAGCCTCTTATAATACTTGCTTATACACACTTTGACATATTGGTTTGTTGGGATTAACACACTTTGGTTGTACATATAATATATCGATCTAAGCATACATGCAAATAAAAGCATATATTTTACCGGTAAGAAATATACAAAACAAGAGATATAAATCAACACGAGATTTAACTTGGTTAACCTAGTGTGGGCTACATCCACCAAGAAACAAGCCAATCTATTAACCAAAGCTTTGACAAGATATACAATGAATATTTACAATATATCATACCTCTAAGATGTTTAGTACTTTATTTCACTCAAGTTTTTGATTCTTCTCCAAGAATTCTCTCTCTCACTAACTTTTGCAAGTTCTTCTTAATTCTTCTTAATTCTTACTTCTAAACCCTAGCTTTCATGCTTATATAGGCATATATAAAATTAGGGAACTTAGCCATGCAATTAAAATCAATAGATCTGCTTTAATGCTAAAAATATATCTAATTCCCAGAGTGTTAATTAAAACATCCATGCACAGGTAACCGATGTCAGTTTGCCCTTACTGATGTTGGTTCCTCCTTGCTTGACCATTGTTGGTCATAGGTGGTGATCTTTGGTCCCTCCTAATCGATGATGGTTACTATGTTTTCCAACAAGTTTCATATTACATGCTAATCTGAAGTTTAATTGATCTCCACAACTTAACATGGTTTTCACTCTAGCATGTTAATGGGTGTTCCATGTGCAACACTTGTTTTGCAGGACTACATGTTCCCATGAATCCTTGTATTTTTACTTTTATGCATTGTTTTCCATTATTTGCAAGATTTTCCATTTTCTTCTGTGCACACTTGACTATTGTTTGTGGCCATGATGGCCTTTCATGTCTTGCAACATCGTGAGTGATGTCCCATGTTTGAAACCCGCTTTGTGTGGTCTCCTTGTTTTCTTACATGTTTACACTACTATACTTGGTAGTTTTTCTACATTGTTTACATCTTTTACACTTATTTTCATGCATGTGTTTGGAATAACACTTTTATTGGCTAGCCATCCCCTTTTGTGCATGCCTTGGTATCTACCAAGTACTTTCCCTTTCCCCGTAGGGCTAAGTTGGTTATAAGGTCAGAGTGTGGTTGGTCCTCTTTTGGGGATGCATTCTCCTTCCAGGGTCATCGCATGCACCCCCAAAGAGGGGGCATCATTGAGGGTTTCTACTAACACAATGTATCTACACCGGTTCACACACAATGAGTGAGTTCAAACCAGTCTACGAACTCCATACACAATGGCCTTAACAAGACATGGTGTCCTTCAAAAATTCTATGGAGTGGTCATAGGCTCAGGGGTTACAGTGGGTGGCCTCTCTACACTTCTCCGTCTAGTGGCGTAGGATCACCCAAAACCAACACAATACAGAGATCTCTTCAACACAATTACAGCATAAGTGGTTAGAGTTAGAGGACATTGAGTATTTCCTCCCTACACTTCTTCATCTAGGGTGGCATGAGATCACTTCGAAAAAATTGTGACATCACAAGATATCCTTCTACACCCTTTTTCTCGACATGGATCAGGTGCACATGTTCCATTTTTCCATTTACACTTTCTATTCTAGCATACTTTACATTTACGTACTTTACACAACATTTTTACATACATACATATTTGACTACTTGATCATTTTCTCCTTGCAGGTCCGCCATATGAGAAACAAGCAGTCAAATTGGGGGCAACAACAACAATAACAATGACAATGATAAAACAACACACCACGATGGTACTTGCCATACTAACCATGCAAGTACACCACACACATGCAACAACTACACATGCGCGTTCGCCCTAGGTTCACTCTCATCACTTTTTACACATTTTTCATCTTTAGAATCCACACTCCTCCACATCTTTTTTTTTCATTCCACGCTTCTAGTCCATCGACATGTTTTCTTTGACACTCTACTGCACGAACATCAGGTACACTTTTCTATCTACTTTATGTTACCAAGTTGTTCACTCACTAACATAAAGTGGGGGAAAATGTAGACACAAATATTACACATTAGACAATATTTAGCTCGGTCTTATACTACTATTTATAAGGTTCTCAAGGGTAAATGAGGGTGTTGAAAGGACCCACATCCTTGTACAATTGAGGATTTTTTTAGAGGATCCACAACCTAGGTTACAATGAAGGGGACCACCATTAGGAACCCAATTGAAGCAACCATGAAGCCATAGTGAAGATGCAATGGCCGGTGACAAGAAACCGCAATGATGGCGGATCAGCTACCTACCGGTGGCGACAATGAGATGAACAACTACTAGTGACCACAACGAAAGGAGCAACAACCAACATCAACAGCGATGAGGATAAGCCACCAATATCAACAATGAGAGGAGCACCCACCAACATCAACAACAAGCGGAGCTCCACCAACGTTAGTAGTGAGAGGAGAAGCCACCATTGACAATAGCGAGAAGAGAAACCACCAATGGTAGTAGTGAGAGGAGAAATCACCGGCGTAATCACGAGAAAAGATGACACATCTAGTGGTGAACCACCTCCAAGGAGGATCATTCCTCAAGGGGATTTGAACACAGGTGGGAAAGAACACAACCATGTGACTTGACCATACCACTCCCACCACATTAGGATGTACAAAGGACTAATTAATCCCACCTTTTACAATCTTTGTTTCATGTTTTACTTCCCGATACTTATCACCCCATTTTCTAACTTCCCTAAAATTCTAGCCATAATTTCGTGTGCCCCACTCTGTCTTGGGGTGCCTCGGTCCCACTCTGGGCACCCTGATTTATGCTCAGCCTCTTTCACTCCTTTTTGGGTCACTTCTAGCCGTTGGTTGTCTTTATCTTTTCCCGATCGACATTGTTGGGATTAATTAAAAATTTAAACCGAGATCTCGTATAAATTTAAATCTTATAAGGCCATAATAAGGGTCATAGTCCATTACATCCCATCACTACTATCACTCCATCTAGGGTTGCATCCATTGAACATCTTGCATTCACATAGCACCATACATCCAAGCTAGGAAATTTTGCATCACACACATTCTTAGAGGAGGAGGGGTTCTATTCATTCAATTATATTATCTACATCTTCTATAGCTACCATAGCTCGTTATTTCATAAAGTACAACTGACATGAGATCACCTAGGGCATGGCATACAAACACTCCCCGAAGTACCTCGGGGTTCGTAATTTAGTGCAACACTCAATGATAAATCCACCGGTTTGGTACCTAAGGTAAATACATCTGACCCCTTCTTCTTCTTCTTCATGTGTAAGGTGTCATTTAGTTCATTCGGTGAATCCAACGCAACACACACAGAGTATTTAGAGACACTTAGTGATCGTGCCAAATTAGGGTTTTGAGCATTTATATTGTTTCGAGTGCCCATAATCTAGACCGGGGTGCCTCAAGGTGCCCTAGTACACTCCCAAGCACTTGTGTCACTTCAAATAGTCCAAATTTGCCATATGTAGGCCCCCCGAGTGTTTTTATGCACTTTTGAGTTCTAGTTCTAGATCTACGGTAACTTGCGATAGCCACCTTCAATCAATGAGTCATTTCCTTACTCTCCTCTTACATTCTATGGTTTTATTTCCATTAGATCAAATCATGTAATTACTTTACATCACTTTAGCATATTAGTTTGTTGTCATTTGTTACTGTTTAGTATCTTTATTTACAAGCGTTTTAGTCATCCTATTTAGATTAGCATTAATACCCTAATACCCCATTTAGGTCCCCATTAGGGCTTATTTTTGTTAGTAAAAAACATAGAATACATACCAATGTTTGACCACGATATGAAACAATAATAAAAAAGCACACAAATATAATAAAATAATGCAAAGTTATAACAAATAACTAGTGTACCAAAATTAGGATTCTACATAATGCCCCACATTGATATGTGTGCATGCATACGTATCATAAAACATATGAGTAGATATAAACAAGTGATCATCTGAAAACTTGTTGAGAGTTTACTTGATTTCCAAGAGTGCATGGTTGTATAAATTTTGGAAGTAACTTTCATGCTTATGTGTCTTGGGATATTGAAACATGTACCCCTACAAACACATAGAAACCATATGCGAGTGAATTTATGCCTACATAATCAATAATAAATTAGATGTTGAAAGTTATAAGAAGGAATTACAAAAAAACATATGCTTTTGCTAAAATGTAAGGATACGCCTATGAAATCCAAATCTTTGAACTTGTGTTGAATCTTACATGCATTTTTTAGTACAATTTTTAATAACAAAAAATTTGAATAAATCTGATGTAATATAAAGAGAGTAAGGTTAGAAATAGTCTTGAATACATCCCATGATGGGAATAATTAGTGTCATGTGTTGAGCATATCTCAAGGTAAATAACATGTGATTATCATCATTGATGGGGGAAAAATATCATAGAGTGTCATGTTCCCTAGAATCTAAAGATAAAATGACTCAAATATATGACTCCCTTTAAAAAGGTGGAATGAACCTTTGAATCACATATCTCAAAAGAAATGAATTGTGTCCATAACATATAAGATGGGAAATAAAATAATTGATGTCTCGCATAATGAGATATCACCTAGAAGCATACATGTAATAAGAAAGTCTCCCCACATCATCATGTGATGTAAACGATATAAATAAATGTGTAGTATGAAGCTTAAGGGTAAGATATAAGAAATGTAAACAATGAGTACTAAGCCTTATATGTGTGAGGTGTAAATGATGAGATCCCAAAGGTGTTGTGTCCAAAGTGAGACATAGTCAACATAATATTATGAATAAGTTTCCCCATATGGGAAATATATAACCAATGTAAGTACATGAGTATTGTAGTGCCCTATACCTATAACCATATTTTGGTGTCTCAATCTAGCATCATAACTAATAATATATTTTTTGAGTTCAAATTCCATGCAAAATGATATATCTACACTTAGCTTGATGTTTACACCTATTTAATTTCTAGTTGTTAATATACAACAATAAGAAGTATGTAAGGGTTAGTAATAGGTATACTATTCTTATTTAATTAACTTTCAATATCAATTATACATCATCAAAATAATGCATTCAAGCTTGAAATGATTGAATTTTTTTATAAATGATAAGTAATTAATCAAAACATGAGAGGAGTGATAAACTAAGTTGTTTATGATTATTCAGAATGATCTGCGTGTGTAGGAAAATGGAACAAGAAGATCTAAAGCTTTGGATTCTATAGTGGAAGTTCTAAAATTGGAAATTGAGTAGGTGGGAGATCATACATATTATGTATGGTCTAGGTTAGAACTATATGGTTTATACCTAGAGTTGTATAATTTTAGACCTTAAGATAGTCTATATTTGTGACTTACAATCTACTTTACTTATCTAGAAATGATTCTCACTATATGTCACTCTTTTTCGCACATATTCATGATTACTTATAATCAACAACAACAAATTAGAAACCCGACCAACTTGTGGAACCCTTCATCAAAGCATTAGAAAACAAAAGGATAAAAACATGTGTGTGCGTTTGAGGTGGACCACCCTTGGTGGTCAAACTTCCAGTTTTTGAACCAATCCAAGTGTTGCACTACATATCCTCATCTTTGGGAAATCAAGCTTTATGTAGTTCTACAATTGCTTGGAAAAGTGTGTAAAGCGGTGCCCTCATGTAACTTGATACCAAAATAGTGGGATAATGATGTAGTATAGAATTTACCCAACATGGTAATGATAAGAAGTGGTGTGCCTCAACTATGTGACTAACCCTTTTTTGATTGAGACCCTTGTGTAATTATTAGAGCGACTTTATTCTTGTTAAGACATGGCTCTATGATCTTTGCATGCTTGTATATGGATGAAGCTATACTCTTTGACATGGTTTAGTTCTTCATAATTTTATTAGAGACTTCTTTAGATGAAGTGCAAGTGAATTAGGAAATTTTTGAGTGATCTTTGAATAATATTTAAAATAGTAGCTTATGATAATTCCATGTGAGTTATAATGTGATAATGAATTGTTTATATAGCCATTTGTAGGTGAGATATTCTAATAAGGATGGACCTATGAAGATGAAATGACCCAAATAATGATTTGAAATTGAAATTAGAGGTTGTGATTTTGAAGGGCGGGACTGTTTAAGGTAGTTAAGACCAGAGCCTACATCTTGACCATTCTATACATTTTTGGTCAGAGGGATGAAAAGAGAAAGTGAAAGTTGTTGACATGTGGATGTTGAGTTTTCATTGATGTAAAAGGAACATTAACGACAAATAAGGATGAAGGAGAGAAAGAGGAAGCTTGGAGTGAGTGTTCCAAGGCAGGACAAGGCATCGCATGTGAACACCTAATGAAGACTTATCTTATTGAGTAGCTAGTGGTGGAAGAGGCATAATTATGATGTAAGAGAATGTAAATATGATGTCATAGGATGTTTATCAGGTATATGATGAATAAATAAGGTCATAATGATGAATATAAGGGTGCATGAATTGAATTAGTAAGATTATCTCGGTTTAGTATGCTTAATCCTAGATCTAGTCAACAAAGTGACCTTGAATGATGGATTGAAGGCATGAGGCTTATAGAGAGGAATTGTAGAGGCATGAAGAACATGACTAGGGCATGTTAAGGTAGGTGCATGATGAAAACAAGGAAATTTCATGAAGTATGAATTGAAACTAGCTCAATTAGGCCTAGTTTAAGGACCTAGGATGGTTGTATAAAGCAAAACAAGCTATGACAGGCCAGCCCAAACAAGATAATTGTGTAAGGACATTGTAGAGAGGTTTTAGATGATGTTATAGGTTATGTATTAGCTATTAGAGGCATTTTTGGGGACTTATTCATGACTCTCCTTGACGACAAACAAGATTAACAGCATAAATGGTATTGTTCAATAAGGTATGGGACTATTTATGAGAAAATTAGCCTTGGGACATGTAAATTAGGTTGTTGTAGTGTTTTGGACCAAATTTCATGCAAATGTGAAGAATAATTTTGAAGTTATGAAGTTTTTAGTGTTGTCAAGATCTCATAATGCTTTTTCCTTGCTCAAGTGTCAAATTTGAAGAGCTCATTAGTATGTAAAACCTCTGCATGGTGTGTTATATCTTTCCTCATAGTTATATCATTGAATCAATAGCATTCTAGATTAGGAATGAGGAATAATGAAGGCCTATCATTTATGAACAATCATTAACAGTGTAAGTCACTCCAAACCTTCCCAAAATCCTACCTCTAGAGAAATGGAGAAGAAATCAAGTTTTTGATCATGAAATGGATTATGAAATTTTAGTTAATGATTTGGACATGTATAATATTCATCCTACTTCATTTTTGTGGTATTTTTAGCTCCAAGTTAGTTGGTAAGGTATATTTTTATCTTTTTTTACAAAATAATTATCGCATGAGTCTTGTATATAGGTTTCATATTAAAAAGTTTTGTTTAGGAGTAATCTTGGAATGTTCCCCAAATTCTCATGAAAAAAACTAGACAAGTCAAATACAAAAATTGATGAACAAGGTCAATCTAGGTGACCTACCACTAAAGGAGAAAACAATCCAAAACCGATCGGTTGGGTTTGAGAGAGTCTTCATGAAATGGCATGCTTTCAAATAGAATATGGGTATGGAAGGTTACTAGAGGTATAATATGACTTTTTAAAGCCCATAAGTTGATTTGATGAGGTGGTTTAGTGTTCAAGTTTCAATGATAAAATATTCCCTTTTAGGCCTGTCAAGTAGGTCTGAGAAATGGAGGTGTAAATGCAAATTTCTCCATATAACTCATGCATGTGAATTTTTATAGATGGAGTATAGGTCCCATGTAAAGTGTTCAAGGTGTTGGTTCACCAAGAAGGTGAATATTTTGGTGTTTTAAGCTTCTGAAATAAAAATAGTTTTTTGTAGTCTAAAACATAGTTCCCATGTAAAGTGTTCAAGGTGTTGGTTCACCAAGAAGGTGATTTTTGGTGTTTTAAGCTTCGAAATAAAAATAGATTTTTTTAGTAGTCTAAAACATAGTGTGATCAATCCCAAATATGCAAGCATATCCATGCTATAAATCTTGAAATAGTGTATGCTATGTGCATGATTAGTTAGAGGAGTTTGTGTGATTTCCATAAAGGTTCCATAGGAGTCTTGACTAGGTGATATGATGAGTGAAGCAAGTCCCTTTGTGAAACTATTTTTCTGGGTATACAAGCCCATTAGGACCTTGCCCAAAACTAAGTGTCATTGTGTAACAAAGGTTAGAAAATTTTCTCCATGGATTTGAAAGTGATATAGAGATCACATACCACTATTTACATGAATTTATAAGGTTTGAAGGCTCATCCATTGAGAGTGTTGAAGCATTCTTGTGACTACACTTCTTGATCCTCCATGACTATGAAACTCAAGTTGAGATGAATAGAAATAATAAACCCGTGTGTCTTGATTTGAATTATCCTATACATGTGGAACTGTTGTAGACATCCTAAAGAATATTCCATTTGGTTTGTGTTGCATTACTTGAGCCTAGAGTGCACCCCATGCATAAAAGTTCAAGATTGTTATGTAAACCTCATACACCTAGTTGTGTATGTTAGTCCTAATGAATCCTTGATGAGTAAATGTCAATTTACATGGGTTGTAAAGTGTTTAGAAGACAAGGAGAGGAGTTTTATAACTCATGAAACTTGTTACCTTGCCTAGTGTTCTATAAGACAAGAAAAGAGTACGTTGAAGAAGAAGACAAATTTGACATGGCGTTTTTACACAAGAATATGTTGGATGATAGTTTGTAAGAAGAATATTTTCAGTTGGTTAAGGTGTTGAGAAAGTTCAGGAGTGTCTTCTTGTCCCTTGTAGGTATAAGGATTTTTATTACAACTCAAAGAAGATATAAATTTGTAAGCCGACACTATTACAGATTTAATGATTGCATGACATGAGTCTTGATGATGTCATATAGAGACTTGTATTTGAATTGAAAATTCTAGGAGTTTAAGGGTTCGAGAATGGGAAGAGTTATAGTATGTCATATTTATGTATTTGAGGGCCTAAGATTTCTGGTGTATTAGATTTTTTATGTCTATAATGTTGAAGTAGAAAATTTACATGAAAATAAAAGAAAATCAAGGAGTATGAAAGAAGCCTTTTATGAAAGTGGCTTGTGACAAATGAAGAAGATAAGAAAAGAGGTGAATCTAAGTGATCATGAGAGGTGAAGAGTGAAGATATAAGAGCTGATTTAGAGATCACAATTTGTTGTGTTATACAACTAAAATATGGTTATCAAAACCTTGTAAATATTCTAATTTGGTGCTTATAAATAGGGAGTTGAAGCTTCCTTATAAGTTGTAGCTTGCAGAAGATCAAGTAGGAGCTTGACTAAAGTTTTGGGAGTTGGAACTTCTATGAAAGTATGAGATTTATAAAAATCAAATGGGTGCTTGGTTAAAATTTTGGAGTTGTAGCTTTAAGTTGAGTGGATGCTCAATAGTTGAAATCTTTGTAATATTTACAAGACAATTTGTTGAAGCTAGTGCATTGATTTCAGTGGGTTTTCTCCCTTAAAGGGTTTCCCACATTAAACCTTGTGTTCATGTGTGTTTGATTACTCCTTTCTCATGTTTGAATGTCATTAGTCTCTCATGGTTAATGGTGATCTAGATTGAATAGCTTACTAAGTTTATGAATATTTTTCAAAGTTTTTAGAAGCACTGATTCACCCTCCTCTTAGTGCTTGTTTTTTTCCAAAAAACATTGTAACATTAATACTTAATGTTTAATATTGTTTTGATATTTTTTTTTTCAAAAATAATGATGAAGAAGAGTGTAAAGATAAACAAATTGTAGAATAACTAGAGAGATGGTGATATTGGATTTTGAATGTGAGCATTTGTCTTAGTAAGGATACATGGTAAAACTTGGCATTACACAAGGATAAGTTACTAAATATTAGTTTCTACATTTTCCCCATTTAAGTGTGTAGTTGAAAATTACATGTTAAATTAAAAACATACTTTAGTGTGCACACACACTTTTCCTTTCTCAAAGGGACTTTTTGATGTGTTAGTTTTTGCATGCTCCATGATGAAACTTGTTGCACGTCTATTTGTACTAACATATCCACACCCATGCATGTGAGTTAGAACATTGGCATGTATGGATGCCTTCACAACTTTACGTCGACCTATCATGCCAAAGAAACTTTTTTGTGGAGCTCACCGAGGCACGGAAGAATCTAGGTTCCATCAAGGTTAGTAATTTGATGAAGCGGAATAAATAATAAAAATAATACAAGAATGTGCAAGTAAAATATACTAAATTAGCATACTTATGCATAAATAATATAATTGCTCCCAAACCATGTTCTACTTATTATATTGTTCAATCATTACAAACATGTATAACAACTCAAGCTCTTCAATTAGACCTATAAGAATTTATCTTCTCTCATACTCATCCACACACATATGAAAACATCACACACAAATTCACTCATACTTTACAATGAACCCTTCAAGGGATATATATACTAGTGGGCAATTTCCCTTCACTAGTCCTTCAAGAGCTATTCTTATCCCTTTAGTTATTTCTACTAGTTAACTATTACATTGGGAAGTGGTTAGGCCGCATGCCACCATATCTGTCTCTTGCATGGAAATTGATTCTATTATCTTCTTGACTATATTTAACCATGTACTCATTTTTTCCACCTTATGTGCTATATTTAAACTATTTTCTCCATCCTGCTCTACTTGTTTTGTACCATTTCTATGCAAGTGACCCAAATTGTTAGTTTGCTACCTATTCATGTCATGTCTATTTTTTGTGTGTCACTTCACCTTTGCATATTCATGCTTAATTCTCTGTCTTATCCAAATCCTTCATGCTTCTAGCTATACCTTGAGAAATTTGTGCCTTTTCCACCCTCTTTTCCAAAAATTCTTCCATGGGGCTTTCCTATTCTACATGCACATAGTTCTTTCCTTCTTCCTACACACCTCTTTTCAAAATGTTTGTAGCATTAGATCCATCCTTATTAGACGCTCCTTGTCTCTTTTTTTTTCTTGCACACAACCCTTATTTTTTTAGCATCATTCAAAGAATGAAAAAAGAATAAATAATAACCAGCCCCAATGTGAGACATAAGAATAAATAATACAATAATTTCAGGTCCCAACATCACCCCACACTAACTTGGTTTTCCACCCTCAAGTAAAACTTTTGTGCCCCCTCAAAAAAATGTGGCACCTCTTTTTTGAGGACATCCCCATGCAC
Organism: Taxus wallichiana var. yunnanensis; assembly: GCA_018340775.1. Taxonomy (NCBI): domain Eukaryota; kingdom Viridiplantae; phylum Streptophyta; class Pinopsida; order Cupressales; family Taxaceae; genus Taxus; species Taxus wallichiana. The sequence continues at coordinate 374,341,502 of CM031235.1, forward strand.
TTTCCAATCATTTATTACTTTTAAAAAGAGAGGAGTTAAGTTGTCCAACCATGTGGATATCTCAATAATATATTTTGCACCTTTAACATCGGCTCTAGATACCATGTTTATTTCTTTGAAATAGGCATTGGCTTCTATGTGCACGACCTCCAACTTAGTATCAACCTTGTCATTGAGCTTTTGCAGTTCTTTTAGTCACTGTTTGACCTTTCTCTTTTTCCAGCAACCTCTTTGTTATCCTCTCAAAATATTCCATAATATTATTCCACATGGACTTATAATTTGAATCATCATCCATGTAGGCCTCTAGGGCTGCTTGTTTCTCATTGTCCTATTTTATGCATGCACTAATAATACATGTTTATTTGAAAATCCCATTGAGGATCTTGTCTTCTGGTGCCACCTTTTCTTCAAGTTCCTTGTCAAGATTGGTGCACACTTCTAACGTTTTCCTACAAATAACCCAGATGTTATCCTTCTTGCCTTTATTTATTTTTATCTTGCTCCCTTTTAGCCTCTAATTGTTTGAACAAAATATTGAAAAATTTCTCCAATTCATCTATTTTTAACCCGTGATGATTGGGTGTGCTTTCGTAAGATTATGTTCATTGAAGAGAATCTTCTCACCTAATTCCTTTTCCATGGAATTAGTGTGTACATATTTTTCTTGTACGAACTTATGCTCTTAGTTTAAATTGCACAATTGATTCCTTGTTTCCCAAATCTCTTTCTCCAATTTAATCAATTTTCCCTTTGTATTCTAGAATCATTGCTATTGTGTAAATATTTTTGTATTTCATCCTCAACAATTTTCAGAAGCACCTTGCCAACTCGTGTTTTATAAAGATAATATGTTTTTGTGAGGGATATTGTATCTCCTTCTCTTTTGGGGATAATATTTAGGAAAGATCTAGGTATTTTAATAATGGATTATTTTAAGCAAACATCAAGAGTAAAATATATAACCTTTTTAGCATGTTTTATTTCTAATTAATCCCTCATGTAGTCCCAAGAAAATAAATATTTCATGGCCCCCACTACTGGTACCTTATGCGAATGGCCTTCCGAGGTTGATTTGGATCCAAATTGAATTCTTCATCCCCAACTTCATCCTCTTTGTCCTATGGTTCTTCTATTGTGTGCTTCTCCTTATCCTAACAACACTCCTCTTCATTCTTTTTGCCTCTGTGGTTTCCTCTTGCACCTTAAGCCTCTACACGTTCTTCTTCTTCCCCTTTATCTCTTGGGTCATCTTCAACTATGACCACTTTTGGGGTTGATTTAGTAGCATAATATGTTCCTACACCTTAGTCCTTGAGATCCCTCATCCTATCTATTTATTATTTTTTACGGGAATGGGTAGGAGTGTTTTTATTGTTTCTTCTACGCCCATCTCTTCTCCTTCCTTAGGTGAAAGTGAATTTCACCTCCTGCCCCAACCTAGGTGCCTGTTTGTTTTGGCATGTGATATTTCTTAGGATTCACTGTAGTTTCAACACCATTGACCTATGTTCCATCATCACCTTTTTTGGTAGTATTGGGCATGGTTTCAAGAGTCTTTGTTGCGCTCTCCATCCATTTATTTTTAGTCGCCCCTCTTTTCCCCCCTGGTGAAGTGGGGTTTTTGACCAAGACCTATTTATCCCCTTTTTTTTTTTTCTTTCATCGGCAGGATCATTTTCTCATTTGGATTATCCTCATCTTGGAAGGTTGACATGTTTTTTTATTTTTCTTAGCCTTATATAGTAGTAGAAATTTTTTTGTGACTTGTTGTTCACTACTATTGTCTCTATTTTGGTAAGGAGAAGATATTTGATTCATGCATTTCTACATGCACCTCACACTCGACATAATTATAATTTTTTTGGAAAGTATGAATATCCCCGTATCAATTCTTAACAGATCATTTTTTTATTTTCTTCATCTCCTTGATCATGTTTATGGATCATATAATGTAATTGATTGTAAAGACGTAGGGAAATTTGGGCCAAAATGACCAATCCCCATCAATCTACTTGAATCACCCCAAGTTATCTGTTTTTCCACAAAAAATTTACCTATCCATCAAAATCCTTGGGTAGTTGGCATGGGATTATCCAATCTTGATTGAATACATTTTGCAAATTCACTAGCCAATTTCCAAATATTTCTTTGTACGTGTTGTTGAGAGTTGTGGGCATCAAGAATTGGTGGTACCTTTCGGGAGGGGAATTACATTCCATAGGGGATGCCTCAAGTTAGGATCTCATTCACCTTCAAGAATACGCTTTTCATTGAAGACCAAAAGTAGAAAATTCACACCCAATGGAATTTAATTCCTAATTTCTCATGTACAAGCTCGCATCTAAGGTTATGATTTCAAAAATAAATTGGGACATGATATATTGGGTCTCATGTGACATTTTGTATGCAATGTATAAATACTTCTTATTTACCTATGTCCATATTTTGATTCCTCGCTAACTTGGAAATTAGTAGTCCCACCGCAACACTAGTTCTCGGGTCTTGGATTTATATAATGGGAATGTGTGCCCTCCTCACTTGTAATTTAAGAGGTCCCTAATCCTATCAATTTCTATCTTGTTCTCCAGATCTTGTGCCAAATCTTCCCCAATATTGATTAACCATGTCTTATTTCTTATCATATAGAGGGTTATTATCATCTTCCTCCCCATAAAATAGAAATATGCTTCACACACTCATGAGATCAAGTCTTGGAAGAGTTCCACCGGTTTATTAAATTAGGGTAGCTCATAGAGTTGTAAAACCCCAACTTTTTAAACATCCTTTTTATGCTATTATCATAGATGATGTTCCTACATATTTTTGGTACATGTATCATGTACCAACTCTTTTCCGATCATTCCATATAATCTATGTGTGCAATGATTGTAATCGGATATCTTGCATAGACCCATATGCTTATTCCATTTTCCCACCCTTATAGCTTCTTTAGGGTAATGTATTTCAAGCTTTAACTAAGTGGGGCTCTTATCCTGTTTTTTTCCAACTAGAAGCCATTTTTTTATTTTCCTTCTTCATAGAGTGTGTATAAGAACTAGTTCTTTCATCAATAATTTATACCGCCTCTTCTTTTTGTATGAATATTTCCTCCTCACCACAAATAACTTCCTTAATTATCACATATCTTGAGTTTCTTTTTGACATTGGTCCTATAGAATCACTTGAGCTAGTGTTGCAAGAAGTGCTTGATTTGAGTGCAAATTGTTTTGGTTGTGCTTCCTGTCACCCAACCTTTATTTTTCACCTAGATGGAAATCCAAATTGGTTTACTTTAGGGGACAGTTTTGGCCCCAAAGTTCCTCATCCTCTTAGGGAGATTGAATTCCATGTTAATGGAGACCGAGGGTTACGTTTTCCTTGCTAAGAATCCACCTATGATAAATCCACTTCCAATTAACTCCACCCTTTTACTTTTTCTTCCCTTAGCTACCTATAAAATCTTCAATTATTCTCCAATGGTGAATGTTTTTTTCAATTTTGAATGTTTCAAATCAATTCCTTTTATTTTTTTCCCATTTTTCACTTAGAGATCTTGATTTCAATTGAAAAGTAATTTATAAATGAGTTATCCCCATTTATACTCTTCCAAATGGGTAATTATTGTTGCATTTATTATTTTTACACGTATGAGATATTACTCCTCTATTAATTGCAATCAATACCAAGTTGTTGATAGTTGTTCACCGCTTCCTAATTTCCACTTGATTTGATAACCCCATGTAAGTGTGTGTTATGAATCTCATAACCTTTTCTACTTCCCTTTTATTTTCATCCATGCCTCATGTTGTGTTAGGTGGCTTACCTTCTTGGGCTACGTTGATGTCCCTTGTGCACTTATTTCTTATCACACTCTTTCCTTTCCCCATAGCTTCTTTTAAAGAACCATTCCTTACCTATATCCCTTTTCTACGCACTACATTATCCCTTCTTTCAAGTTTATATTTGCCTTCAAGTGTTGTTTCAATTTTTTTCCCTTTACAAGAAGCATATGTTATTTCCTTCGCGCATTCCACTCGCCTTAACCCAAATAATTATGAAGTTTGTTTCCAGCTAGTGCATCTTTTGTTATTATGCCACCCTCATTCTTCCTTGTTTCAACTTTTTGCACTTTTTTGCTTCCAAATTCCCATAGAATAAAAAATGGTGTGTTTCTCCATGAGTTTTATATTATTAACATGATATAAATGATGTTGTGATGAATATAACACTGGAGCTAAATAAAATCCAAATATTACACAAAATAAATACATGAATATCATGTGCTTATTACATTTAAGAAAGTAAATATCTAACAAAATATTCCTTATTGTATTAAAAACAAGAATCTAGTGGTATTAGGGTTTTAACCTACTTCCATTAAAGTAGATTGACACAGTTTTCCATTTAGTTCCTTTAATCGACATGCCCAATTGGTAGAATTGCAACTATTTCATATGGCCATAACTAGTGCATTTTTAGTTTTCCTAGGTGGCATGCATATTTTGAGTCATATAGCAACACTTTTGAGCACACTATGAATCCATTGTTTTGATATTATGATTAAGTAATTCCTTCTTCCTTGCTTTTCCTATGTTCTGGTTCCATTGCGCATTGAGTCTTTGTTCATATAGTCAGTAAAGCAACTTTATTAGGCACTCAGTGATTGAAGCTTCATAAACCAAATTGGCGATGCATGTTATTCATAGTGATGGTACCAAAATTCAATATGTAATACAATTTTTGTTCTAAACACAATTTGAAATGGTGTACCTTTATTTAAGAACTTGTAGGTTATTCTTATATAGACATATTCCAATTGAATATTTGTCATCTAAATATTTATGCCCGACATTGCAAATATTTATTAGAGTGTTGCTTAAGATTTTTTGAACGCTCCACCGTTCCATCGGCTTATGGGTGATATAATTTTTTCTTATGGTGTGAAACCATAAACTCTTACAAAGAGGGATTCATATAGTTTCACTTAGCAAATGTGTTCATCTATCATTTTTAAGGCACAAGGACATCCATAATAATTGATTATGTTTACCCACATAAATTATGTAGTTGTTTCTATTGTGCAATATTTTGTTGGGGCTTCCTATATCTATCTCGGTTAATCAGCTTAGTTTTCGTAATTATTTATCGTGTACTTGTTCTTTGCACATTAAAATTGATAGTTCTAATAAAATCAATCTCCCATTTCATGAAACAACTGATATCAATGCCATTTCATCACACTTATTGGGTTTTTTTGTCACTTTGACATTGGTCACATGATTTTGGATATGCTTTTCATACTTAAACATGATTTTTCCCAATAAACTGGTTGTAATAATTTTCCATGCCATAGATTCCCTACATAATTTCATCCCGCAATGACTTCATGTGCCTCTTGTATACTATCTTGTTTTTCATTTTCCATAATGTGTCACCTTAACATTTAATCACACCCCATTTTATAAAGTTGTATTTTTATCAATTGATAGGGCACAACTTTTATAATGAGCTATTTTTTTTGGGTATTAGTATATTGTTTCAAAGTGTAACCCCATTTTATAAAAAGAATATGATTTTGTCTAGCCCATTTGTGTTGTTTTGTATTTGCAAAAGTTACATCTAATGCATTCCTTCTTCTCGTAAAGTTGTTTTCCCCGTATTTATACATTGTATATGATTAAGATCCACATTATCCTTTCTTGGTTAACAACATCCAAAAATTGGAATTCTTGAAACATTATTATCCATTGACATATCCTTCCAAACAACACCACCTTGTTAACCAAATGTTATAATTCCATGTGTTCGGTGAAGAATAAAAATGGGTTATATAGTAATCAGTATCAAAATTTCTCTAGTACATACACCATTGACAATACTTCACATTCGTGTTTTTATAATTCTTCTTCATGTGCATGAATTTTCTACTCGTAAAATAAATTACATGGTCCCAATTTCTTTCTCCGGGTTGTGCCAAAACTGCTCCAACTTTTGTTCTTGAAGTATCAACATGTATATTGAAAGGTTTACTCCAATTTGGAAATTGCAATATTAGGGCATGTATTAATTTTTCCTTTAACACTACAAATTATTTCTCTTTGTTATTACACCATTCAAATTATCATATCTTGTGCAATAGTTATTCCAAGGGTGTTGCAACTTTGGCAATATTTTATGAATTTTTGGTAGCATCCACATTTTTCAAGGAAAGAAAGGACTTCCCTTTATGTTTTTGGAGCTTCCAAATGAATTATAATTGTGATTTTATATGGATCAACCAAAAATAATCCTTATATATTATGTGCACTAGTAGTATGCTTAAAAGTATTATGAAGACACATTTTTAGATTCAACAAAATTTGTAAATTTTTACAATACTCAAACATAAGGCACAAGTGATTACAATGGTATTTTTACAATCCATATACTATCCAACCATATAACTATACTTAAAGGAACTTAAGAATAAATTCTTTGAAGGTTTTCACTATTATACACAAGAAAATGTTGGTGTGTTCTTTAACCCGAATGACATAAAAGTGTAATAAAAATATCCCCATTTGGTTGTGAATGTCATTTTTTCTCTTTCTTATTATGTAATATCAACTTGATGGTACCCTCAAAATCCATTGGTGAATTCATATATCTCTCTTCCAACGAACCACTATGAAAGGTGTTAGAATGGATCAATAACAAAAATGGAATTTAAATTCCTATACTCCACACAAATTGTTATTCACCCATATTTAATGTATGAATCACCATGGGACTCACCCATTATGATCCTTCCATTGGTATAAACACACTTACAACCAACTTACTTGTCAATTTACTACTTTACCTTTGTGTGAAGATTAGGATTCATTCAAGACAATATTCTCCTAACTCGGCTTGGCTTCTTAAACCAAATTAATCTGTATCTTTCCCAATGTTGGGTGTAGCCCTTTCATTTCTTGATATCATCTTGGAAATATATCCTCATATCCTCACCACATTTTGAATTTTTTACAATCCCGTGTTCACTCCAATAATCCCCAATTGTTTCTAGTTTTGGTGCTCAATCACTCCCTATGTTGGCCTATATAAATTTTAGTGGGTTTTCTTGTGGTTGATTCCTTGAATATTTCTTATCGATGACTTCGTGAGATCCATAAGATATTTTTATGTTCAAGTGATTGGTGATCACCTCATATTCTATTTGCCACACAACCTTCTCTTTACCTTTACGCCTCTAGTTTCTTTATAGCTAGATTTCATTGTATTTTCACTTGAATCATTGTTAGTAATTGTCTCCTCAAAAGTTTTCAGGAGTGTGAGTCCATTCTCCTTGTGTGGTACTAGGAATTTTTCTTCCATGAGTGCATTATCCCCAATATTTTTATATACATTAAATGAAGACCAAGATGGATAGAACTAATCAAAATGAATTTTATGAAGTATGAAGGATCCTGCGCACTGAGGGTATATTACCATTTTGAATTCCTAATAGAAGATTAGTTCGCATCCTTAGTCTTCTATTAGGAATTCAATTTCACCATTTAGTTCATGAATTTAATCCATTTCCTCTTGAAGTATCTCTTTTATTGCTTACCATCATGATAATGATTCTATAGATGCTCTTATGCAGTGCCTAATTTCATTTAAGGAATTGGATGTTTTGGCATGAGAAACAACCCCTCATGTTGTTATTTGTACTTTTAGTGATATATTTTCCTATGGTACAATTATTTTGTCTTGTTTAGATGTTTTTGGTTGACCAAAATTTCATTTTTCTTGTTTTCAACAAGGTTGCACACAATATTGATCATTTATGTACTTTTTTCACTTTTTTCTTTCATTAGCACATAAATATCTAGATAGTATTCAACCTTTTGTTCCTTTTGACAATGCACACATAATGGGAACATAGGGAAGTCACATGTATAATGGTCTAGTGACCCACACTTATAACAAGTTTTTAGTGGAAATAGTCCTCCACCATGTGTACCTCGCCTTCGATCACCACATCCTATCTCATGTCCTTTGTGTCCTTCTTGAGTTTTATCAATCATAGCCTCGTATTATTCCTAAGTATGTTGCTTCATGGATTTGATCAATTATACAGAGTTATATGGTTAGATGTATCATGTGTATGTACGCCACAAATTTTGTAATATGTTGCTACTTTCTACTCTATTGGATGATATAGTAAAAGGTAGTTTCTTACATCATGACTTCACATATTTCACAAGCTACTGAAATTGATTTAATATTTTGGCACGAGCATGTATTCTTTGTATTCCTCTCCACCTCAAATTTGGTGCACCATACTCTAATGCATGTTTCTATAGCATTATTGGACATCAAAATTTTTATTGAGTAACCATAGATGTAATATGCACCTCCATAAATGGTTTAACTCTTATGTTTATGCTCCTAAAAACTTCGGTGCATAATGGAAATTCTAATGCTTCACGCAGTCTCGTGAATATTTTGTGTGAGAGGGCATACAAAATGACATTAGTAACCATCATATGAACCATTTCACATGTTGAATTAGATGTATCTCATATTATGGCTTACATATGAGTGTCTTAAAATGTGCATCATAAGTGTGCACACTTTCTATCAACTCTTTCTTGATGTCCTTGAGCATTGAGATACTCCTTTTCTCAAATTATGGTATGTCACACTCTTTCAAAAGTGACATTAATAATTGATAATAATCAACCATATATTGTAATGGATCATACTTCCTATACCAAGCATTGTGCATGATTGAGTAATGTTATTGTGAACAACCTCACTTTATGTTCTAGTGAGATTACTCCTTTTGCGTGCCAAATTAGCTTGCATTTATGAACTTGTTTTACAACATTTTCAACACCATAGTACTATGGTAAGTGTAGATACATTTCATAGAATATGTTTGGTGGTAGAATTTTTTTGTGGTAAGCTGCAACACTTCCTTGTACCATTATTCCTATCGTAGGTACCCCATGTTTCTACTAGAACTTGACAAGTTCTAGTATTTTTTTATATGTGTTCATTTTACTACATGTCAACCAGTATTTGTGTTGCTAAATTGGCACTTATCAATCGAAATATTTACACTTTCGGAATCTTTAGATAATATTGTATCCTTTTTGGTGTTGGTGTTAGTGACTGAAATACATGAAAAAATACTATACAATGTCTCCTTTTCCTTAGCACTATCTATTTATTTGTCATTGTCCAATACTTGATCTTTTATATGTGGTGGTTCAATTACATGAACATGTGTAATATGTTGGATTATGATTCCATCTACATTATATCACCCTTCTTATTCCTCCATATTTTTCATCATTTGATAGTGTGTTATTCCTTCTCTATGGAACTCTCGTCCTATTTTTCATCTTTCTTCCATAACCAATGTCGTTTGTCTTTTCTTGCAATTTCTAAATTTAAATATTATGGACAAAGTATCTCCATCTATTCTATAACTTTTCACCTTTTTCTTCATATCACATCCTTCTTAAAGTGCATTCTTCGAGGGATAAATAGTTTATACTAGATTTTCTCTGCTCTCCCTACACTTATGCATCGCTCACGTGTGTGGAATGTTTTATTTATCCATGGGGAAATTATCAATACCAATTTCTACCATTAGCTTCTTCATTTATAAATATAAGTACATTAGATATGACCCATTCTTATCTTGTAAGAAGTTGAACTAGTATTTTTATGCGTAAGAAAACTAAACACTAAGTACTCGATGATATAGCTACAAAGTGTACCTTTCCACTAGTAATCCAACACTCGTATCTAAATTACGTCATGTCGTACAAGGTTTCTCATGCCATCAATATTCTAGTTGTGATTTATTCCAAAATTTTGATTATTTCCCAATAAATAAGCTACTAACCAAGCATATATATTTACGATAAGTTTGTAGAATAGTGTCTCATACAACTCATCATAGAGATTTGTTTCCACCCAATTTTTTGGTGAATAGTATTTTTGTCTCAGATGGTTATGTATGAATGCATCTTCAATATTTATTTGTCATGCCTCAATATTATCCCATGTTATTTTGAGAATCTCTCATCCACTTCATCATATTTACATAGTTATGATGTCCTGGAAATAGAACCAAAATGTTGAGCATCTAGTTTTACTAAAACCACACCCATGTGCATGCGTTGGAACATTAGCGAATATGGTTGTATTCAATCCTTCACATTGACCTATCATTCCAAAGTGGAAACTTTGGTGAGATCACCCAAGGTGTAGAAAAATCCATGTTCCATCAAGGTTAGAAATTTGATGAAGTGGAATAAATAGTAAACATAATACAAGAATGGGTAAGGAAAATAAACTAGATTAACATAATTATGTGCAAAAATATAATTGTTCCCAAACCATGTTCTAATTTTTATACTAATCAATCATTACAGGACATGTATAACAACTCAATATATTCACTCGGACTTACTTGAATATGTCTTCTCTCATACTTGTCCACACACACACACACACACACACACACACACACACACACACACACACACACACACACACACACACACACACACACACACACACACACACACACACACACACACACACACACACACACACACACACACACACACACACACAAACACACACACCACATATGCAATCACACTATATAATGAACCCTTCATGGGGTATATAAACTAGTGGGTAATTTCCCTTTAGTAGTCCTTCAAGATTTATTCTTAGCCCTTAGGTTTTTTCTATTTTTTAACTATTATGTTGGGTGGTGGCTAGGACACATGATGTCATATCTTGCTCTTGCATGAAAATTAGTTTTAGTAGTTTCTTGACTATATTTATCCATGTCCTCATAATTTCCACATTGTGTGCTATCTTTACACTATTTTCTCCATCTTTCTCTACATGTTCTACACCATTTCCATGCAAGTGGCCAAATTGTTAGTTCACCATCTATTCCTATTCTTACTATTTTTTATGCGTCTCGTCATCCTTGTATGTTCATGCTTTATTCTATCATATATAAATTCTTTATGCTTCTAACTAGACCTTGAGTACTTTTTTTGTTTTCACGCTCTTTTCCAAACACTCTTCAGGGGATTTCCTGTTACATGTATTCAATACTTTCCCTTCTAATTGTGTGCCCCTTTTCAAACTATTTTCATGGGTCAAACCCATCCTTCTTGAATGCTCCTTGTCTCTCTTTTATTGCACAAAACCCTTCCTTATTTTTCCACACATCATTCAAAGAATGAAAAGAGAATAAATAATAACCATCCCCTAATGTGGGACATAATAATAAATAATTTACAAGAATTTTGGCGCCCAAAAAAACCTATAATATAAAGTGTAGTCAATGTTTATGATAGAAATTGAACTTTAACTCATACTATAGATAATATATCGCAACTTTGAAAATTGCAAAAGTATACAAACAACATGCAAAAATGGAAGGAATACACTTATTTGGTTTGTGTAGGGGGATCTCTTATTGTTTATGTGCCTTTGAGAGTTGAAAATTTTCTTATAGACATGTTGGAGGTTAGGGGTGATCGGTCCCCAATTTAGTGTCATAGGAGATAACATAGAAGAGGAAGGATTTCGACTATGAATCACTCTTGTGCTTTTACTCCTTCCCCATTTGAGTATTTCGTAAGAGAGGAGGAAATATCATTCCATGGAGCTCACAATGTTTCTTTGATGATTTACATATTTAGGTATATGGTGAGAGAAGAGGAAAAAACAATCTATGAAGATAACACAATGCTTCGTGATGCTTTCCACTAAACCCATAAACCACAACATTGTAGACAAATCTAGGCCCAATTATATTAACCTTAAAGGGAATGCAAATCTTCATGCCCCCATAAGGTGATACTATGACATAAATAATCATGTCAAATTTTGAGATATTAAAGGGGAGAAGGAGGTCCATTTACCCAAATCTAGTTTTGTAATCGCATATGAAATAGTATTATAAAGAAGAAATTAAGTAATCTTGTTCCTCAGTAACTTACTCTAAACTATTACATCTATCATCTATCGCTATATAGAAATATTTTAAAATAGTAATAGGATCTATATAAGTTTAAAATTTGAGTGAAAATTCCCTTTGTCATGGAACATATGAAATGGTTAAGATCTGTACCATGGTTTTAACTACATACCGTAGGACTTTGATCTTATTTAAATTCTACCACATTTTAGTATCAGTGACTTTTTAAGGATCTTTTCCTATAAAAGTATGTCCATGTATCACGTAGTATACATATAATTGTAGAAATATGTTGTTGAATGCCCGATCTTTTGAGGTCCATGTCATAAAAAAATTGAGCACATGGCTCAAAAGAATAGATATGTAACATGTGTGATATGTTTGATAATATGTGTAGGATCACATAGAAGGTTAAATTGGTGGCCACTATTGATAACATGTACTTATAAAATGTTTCACGTGGTGGAAACCATGACACGAAGAAAAAGAAACAATCAATAAGAAATAATACATGTGGAAAGCAACTAGTAAAAACATACAAAAAGAAATCATGTCTTACTCCATACTAAAAAGTGTAGAGTAAACATAGTAAACATGTCAAAATGCCTAGTAGAAAATATAGTGTAATCATTAAAGTACGATAACAAAAATAGAGTAATGGAAACAAAAAAAAAAAAATGTGAAGTAGTGACATGTAAAAGGAATATAGTGGAATATATGGTACATCCACGGTGTCACAAGACAATTACATAGTAGAGAAGGAACAATGAGCCACATTCAGAGAAGAAATTACATACACAAAAAGTAGGCATGAATCCAAAAACATGGGATGCTCACGATGTCAATATACAAGAAAATCCCTTAGTTTGTATAATGAAAACAACCATAACAACATAATTAGAGATGGAAATCGAGCGAATCCACGTAGTAAAAAATCAAGGAATGAGTCCTTATAAATAAGTAGTGACAACAACATAAAAATAAAGTGTAGCAAACAATAATAGTAACCAAAAAGATAGCAAGCTAGGTTAACACTTTGCATAAAACACTTGTTAGTAATCTTGATCCAATCGTAGCAATAAACACCATGTATATAATCAAACATGATGAGGAAGGTGTAAAGTAACATATAATGAAACAAAAACACTTGTATTACATGGAGGGATGCCCCTAAGAGAGTAGTGTAAGGAACCAAGTAGGCTCTTATCATCATGTGAAAATATTTATATGTCATGCATCAAGCTAAATATACCTCATGAACCAATGTGTGTAAAAAATATCTACATTATGTATTTTGGCAATGTGTTTGATAATAAAAAGAAGTTAAAACAAAAACTTCAGGATCTGGAAATAAAAATGGATACTATGGGGAGATTGGCTGAAGACGAAGCTAATGAAAAGAATATTCTTTCAGAGTTGCATACGATCTGCAGCAGAGAGGAATCTTTATGGAGACTTAAATCTAGAGCTATTTGGCTTAAAGAGGGAGACAGGAATACGAAGTTCTTTCATATGACCACTTTGAAACACAGAGCCTGTAATAGGATCTTAGAAGTTTCTAAAAGTAACGGAAATATCATAAAAGATCCCAATAGCATCAAGAAAGAAGCACTTGATTTCTATAAAAAGCTTCTTGAGGAGAGGAATAACATCAATTCTGAAGCTATTTCTTTTATGTTGGAGGCCATTCCCCAAGATAAAATTGAGGAACAAAAATTTAGAAATATCACCACAGTGGTCACGCTTGAAGAGCTGCAAAAGGCTGTATTTTCTTTAGAGGGTGACAAGGCTCCTGGTCCGGATGGGTTCTCCATAAATTTTTTCCAGAAATTTTGGGAAATCTGCTCGGAGGATCTTCTCAGAGTGGTGAATGAATTTTATAGAATGGGAAATCTTTTGAAAGAGCTAAACAACACTCACATTGTGCTGGCCCCAAAAAAAATGGATGCTAAAGATTTCAAAGACTTCAGACCTATCAGCCTTGTGAATGCTATCTATAGAATTTTTACCAAAATTATTACTACTAGGCTTCAGCTCATTATGAATGATCTAATCTCAAGGCAGCAGAGTGGCTTTATCAAAGGCAGGATTATACAAGACGGAGTGATTATGGTTCATGAGACCATACATTCTATGGAAAATAATTATAAGGAAAATATGGTCCTCAAGCTTGATATGAATAAAGCCTTTGATAAGGTCTCTTGGGTTTTCCTTGACAAAGTCTTAACTAAATTTGGTTTTCCGGACAAATTTAGAAAAATTATTAAGGCTTGTATCTCTATGGCCAGATTCTCAGTGGTGGTTAATGGTGAGCCTATGGGTTTTTTCACCAGCAGCAGAGGGCTTAGACAAGGGGACCCTATCTCCCCCTTGCTCTTCATTCTTTTGGCTGATAGCCTTAGTAGAACAATTGGCAAAGCAGTTAATGACGGTCTTTTAAATGGCTCTAAGCCCACTTCCATCAGTCAAGCTGTCTCCCATCAGCAATTTGTGGATGATACTATCCTTCTTCTTCTGGCATCAGTCATTGAAGCCAAGGCTACCAAGGCTTTACTGCGGCTCTACGAATCTGCTTCTGGGCAAGAGATCAATTATGATAAAAGCTCCATCTTCTTTTTCAACACTCCTGAGGAAAGGCAACTTAAAATTGCTAAAATTCTGGGTTGTAAAATAAGTGCACTTCCAGCCACTTACTTGGGCCTTCCTCTCAGCACTAGGAAAGTCTCTAGCAAGGTGTGGGATGATTTATTAGAGAGATTCCAAAAAAAAATGGCTGGTTGGAAAGGATCCATTTTATCTAGTGCTGGCAAGTGCCTACTCATTAAAAGTACTCTTCAAAATCTGCCCATTTATGTCATGTCGCTCTATAAGATCCCCTCTTCCTTCAGAGATAAGATTGAAAGGATTGAATTTTTTTATGGCAAGGCATGGAAGAGAAGTTCAAATTTCACTTAGTGGCTTGGGATAAGGTTTGCACCCCGAAGTTTATGGGAGGTCTGGGTATAAAAGATATTGAGAAAATGAATGAGGCCCTCATTGCCAAAATGGGCTGGAGAATCGTTGTCTGAGAAACAACCCTGGATTGATTTAATCAAAGAAAAATACCTGAATCATCAATCTGTGTACTCTTTCCTACAAGATGAGCACCTTCCCTTTGGTTCCATCTTTTGGAACAATCTGGTTAAGAGCAGAAATTTCATTAAGCAGGGCAGTAAATGGAAAGTGGGGGATGGTAGGGACATTAACTTCTGGGATGATAATTGGTTTAATGGCAATCTCATGGATAGATTTGGGATTGTTAAGGACAGTCTTGTAAGCAAGTATGGCATTAAAATCAAGGACTATATTGAGGAAAATGGTACCAGCAAGAATTGGAAAAAACTTTCTGTGGAGAGAAATGATCTGATGCAAATTACTTCCTCCCTTCAAGATCAATTAGATCTTATTCCCTTAAGTCAACTGGATTCCAAGGATGAGCTGGTATGGAATAATTCCAATGATGGGAATTACTCTGTCAAAACTGGTTATAATAATTTCTTCCACAGTAGTCAAACAGAGTTCAATTGGAATAAGATTTGGATGACTGAATTAACTCCTAAAATAAATTTTTCCTTTGGCTGGCTATCAGAGGCAGGATTCTTACCACTGACAACCTGATGAGAAGAGGATTTATAATGCCTAATAGGTGTCATCTTTGTAAGAAAGATTCTGAGGATATCAGTCATCTGTTCATACATTGTGAGTATGCTACCAGAATATGGAGTTTTGCCCTCTCTAAATTTGAAGCTCTATGGGTGGTGCCGAAGGATCTAAATCAGCTATGGACTCAATGGAATCCACCCTTTAGGCATTGTGTTGTCAAAAGGATCTGGAAGCTGGCTATCCCTCATTTAATCTAGAGGATATGGAAGGATAGAAATGATATTATCTTCAGAAATAAGAAGCAAAACTATAAACTTAGTATTGGTAAAATTTCTAATGGTATCAAAGAGAACATTGCTAGATTTAAACCCCCCAAGAACAAGAGATATCCAGAGAATGAAGAATATATCTTATCCAATTGGTAGATTGGAACTGTCAATAGTCGTAGCAATCCCGGGAATAGCATTGATAGATCTTTGATTAAATGGCATCCTCCTGATTTTAATTGGTTTAAGTTGAACTTTGATGGGGCCTCTAAGGGGAACCCTGGGATTGCGGTAGGGGGAGGAGCGATACGGGATCATAAAGGTAGTCTGATTGCTGCGTATGCTGGGAAAATGGGAATTCAAACCAATCATTTTGCCGAAGCATTATCTGCTTTATGGGGCCTGAGAATTGCCCAGACTCAAAATATCCAGAACCTCATTATTGAAGGGGACTCCCTGAATATCATTAATCTCCTTAAACAGTGCTCATCTCCAAGTTGGAGCATCAAGGATTTTATCTCAGAGTCCATAAGTATTTGTCAAACATTCAATAACATCAGGATCATGCATACTTACTGGGAGGGTAATAAATTGGTAGATGCGCTGGCTAATTATGGAATTAATATTAATCATAGTGTTTGGGATAACAATAACATCCCTAAGTAGCTTTAAAACAACATTCATGCAGATTTCTATATGCACGCAATTTCTTGAGTTGAGATATGATTATTGGGTGTGGATCAGTATCAATAAAACTCCCACACGTGTTGACTTAAAAACTATGATTATGCAAATCCTATCGAATAATCAAGATAGTGTGAAGTATATGGGGAAGTCCAAGTGGAGTTACTTTGATATGAAAATCACACATGCGGGCAGCACTGTGCTTGCTAAAATTTGTATACAAGGCTCCACGGATACCGAAGACAGTAATAAGGTAATTGATGATAGGGAGTGGGCTAGCAAAAAGGCCGTTATTCCCACATGCGGATTTCCGCAGGCTCAGATCAGCAGGCACGCGACGTTCGTTGGAATAGAACGACTCTCATTTTCAACATTGTGTGGATTACAACAAGCAAAAAATAGATGGCCCGGCACTCTCAAGGATTTTGGAATTTGTTGCTTGATTAAGCATAGTGAAGATGGGGGTCCCCCTTGCCAAATTGAGCCTAGTGCGGACCTGGACTGGAAGGATAATGTTGAGTTATGGAATATACTCAGCAAGGGCGGCATCACCAACTTCATGGAGAAGGTTCAGGGACATGATCAAAGTATCTCAGTGCATTTTGCGAAGGATTGGAAAGAGCGGACTATGGAATATGGGGGGTAGAAGATCTTGGTCAACGAGGAGCTTATTGCTGAAGCGACCGGTCTTAGCATGGAGGGCTACCATTTTTTTAACAAAAGGGTCGACAGAGATGTTGAAGAGAGGAGATTTGTGGAGGGATCTGAGAAGCTGATCTTTATCGCGGCCTGCTTGTTAGCTCAATCCCTCCACCTTATGATGAGGTTACTTGCATGATGATAAGATTCATTTCTTTGGAAGGGAGGTTTGTCACCGTACCTGCTAAGCACCTTATCTTTCTCAACCACTTCCGTAGGAATCGCTGGGTTTGTTTCCCCCATTATTTGCTTGAACTCTCTTGAGCGCTCCATTTTGGAGTTTCAAAAGCATACCCAGGCGGTTCCTTTACACCAGGGGCTTATTTTGCTGCTGCATAAATTTTGTCTTCTTAGGTATCCTGGTCTCCCTTCCTCTCCTAGCTCTGTTCCCCCTATGCCGGGTTCTGCTGCTGCTAGCCCCATTTCTCCACTCTCTGCCCCTGCCACCACTGTTGTCACCCCCCGCCACTGTCCTAGGCTTCATTTTCCATTCCCGCTGCTGCTGCTCCCGCCCCACCTCACTTCCACCTCGGCCAGACCGGTCACCAGGGCATCTAGAAGGCTTAACCTCGATACTCTTGCTTTGTGGGAAGGGCCCTCATGAAATTGAAATTGCACATGACCTCCTGAATATTAGCAGTGCTAGTCCCCGAGATGTGCATATGGAGAGCTCTACAAAAAGGCTGGATGCCTTAGAAGCTGAAATGAAGCTGTTGAAGGATGAGGTTAAGAACTTGGCAAAACAGAAAGGAAAGAGGAAGAAGGAGGAGGAGGTGGATATTGATAACAGCCAGATTGAAGATATCTACAAGAAGCTGAACTCCTTAGACTCCCGTTTAGGGAAGGCCAAAACTCGTCATGACTACAATATGGCCATTTTTAGTGCGATTGAGGAATTCATTGAGCAACATGTCAGAAGTGTCTCCAATCTCAGCGGAGTTCCGGCAACACTTTGGGGCAATGATAAAGAAAGCAAAAGGACCATTGATCAGCTGGATAAGACTGACGCTGCCCACATGACAACTTTGGGAATGTTCAGATCCTGGAAGAACATCAAAACCAACATCGACAAAGCTGCCAAGAAGTAGTTGTAGGTGCTTTAGTTGCTCTTGCTTGTTTTTTTGTTGTTTTTTTGCGGTTTCTTTGCTGCTTTTGTGCAGGGTTTTTGCTGTTTTGTCTTGTTTGGGTAGCTATTTTTGGCTACTTTGGGCTTCATTGTCATACTTGGATTCTGATCCTTTTTTCTCTGATTTTCACTTCTATTCTGGCTCCTAGGCCCTCTCTTGTACTCAAGGGTATAGTCCCTTTCAAAAAACTATTTGCCAATAATAAAAAAATGTGAAAACATCATGTATAAAGTAACAATCTAGTCAAAAACTAGAAAAAGTCCTGATTTTGTATTTTTTCTCATATTGTTTTTGTATTATGTGATTATTTAAATGTTTTTGAAGTGTTTTGAAAACAATCTATGTACAAGAGAAGGGGATATCAAAAGAGCCTAGTAATCATCAAGGATATCATTTGTGTTGGGGTTGAAATCAATAATATTTAATGGGGTAAAATCTACGGGAGGAGAATTTCGCATGACCATATTTTTCGTGATGAGATCAAATTTTTGATGTTTGTCGATGAAAAATATGTATGATATTAGAAATACCATGACATAGTTGTTTGTTTGAAGTAGAAATTCCCAATGAGCATGATTTTTTTATTATGTGGAGTATTCAAGCAATATGGTGATGAAACCCTACACTTTTAACATGGTAATGTCGATAATAAAGGTCTTACATATATTAATGTCATGTATATACATGTAATGATATTCAAAAAAGGGATGTCCCCGATGTCTATATAAATTTTGAGTAGATTGATGTTGTAGATATGGTGAAGGCAATAACTCAAGATCCAATAAGATAGATAACAACAATTGTTGAGTATCCAAGTTTTCTAGAATGGCGATAGAATGAAAAACTAGTATATGATTGAGTGTGTTGAAATTATGTTTTGAGGTGGGTCAGAATTTTCTATAGAAAATGTATCATGACTAGTCAATGTGAAGGAAGTAGGAATGTCTAAGGGAGCTTCTCCGAGCCTATAATTCCTAGGACTAGAAGACGTGAAGAGGGAGTGGAGCATATATTCATAATCATCAATAAGATTGATATTTATTTGTGAGAGGTTATCATCAAAAAGTTCAATGATTTCGATATCACTATTTGAGGA
The DNA here is from genome assembly GCA_018340775.1 of Taxus wallichiana var. yunnanensis. Lineage (NCBI taxonomy): Eukaryota > Viridiplantae > Streptophyta > Pinopsida > Cupressales > Taxaceae > Taxus > Taxus wallichiana. The sequence continues at coordinate 374,361,014 of CM031235.1, forward strand.
ATCATCATCATTATCATGAGGAAGTGCATTTGTATTGAGTTGAAGTAGTAGTTGTAATTGATTAGTAGTACCAGAGTCATGACTAGATTTACCTACAACATAGGTGGGAAATTGATCCACATGTATAGGTTGTTGTGGGGGAGTGATAATGAGGATTTAGGAAGTAGAGGTGCTGAGTTGGCAATATTTAAAGGATTCTAGGTCAAAAACCACATTATACTCACATTTTTCATTTACAAATTTAATGCATTAATGAATAATAGATGGGATTGCTTGTATAGTGTGAATCCAAGGGAAATCTAACATGAGATTATAATAGAAAAATATTTCTATTATATGGAAGGTAGTGTGTAACTTATTGGGGCCAAAAAAGATCAAGAGTGATAGTTCTTAATGTAGAACGAGTAGCATTATCAAAACCCCATATGGTATTAATAGATGTGTTGAACACGTGCATATGAATTCATATCTTATCAAGCAAAGAACTAGGGAAAATATTGAGACTAGAGCCATTATATATCAATGCACATTTGATAAGGAAACCCTGAATTTGTGTTGTAATCAGAAGAGGTGTGAAGGGATCCTTACTAATTTTGGGTGGAATTATTATCCAGATAAATGAGATCACCTTGTCAATTTATTTAAATGTTTCTATTATCGAGAAAGAAACAGTTTGCGTGAGAGAAATTCAATGTAACAAATTGTAACATCACATATAATATTTCTTTGTAGATACACCTTTTGTAGTATCTCAAGTAAAGAAATCTTAGAGGGGGTATTATTTAATTGATCTAAGACATCAAACACCTTGGAAAAAACCCTAGATTTAGAAACATGGGCTATAGGTGGTAGAGGAAAGGGAGGCTTCCTTCTAATAGGTTGTTTGGTACGTGGAGTGGTGAGAACATTAACATAAATAATCATGATAAGAGAAGCGAAACAAGGTGGATGTTTTCACTTACGATGTATTCATCTTGTGTGTTTATGAATGTAGGATTTTCATTAATTATTAAATAAGTAAAACCATCATAGATACTTGAGTGAGAAACTTGATTGTCTACACATTTCAAGTCAGCAAATGGATCCCACCGTACTAAAGAGAAGAAGCATGGTGTATTGACCTAATTACTTTTAATTAGATTTATAAATGATACTATATAGTAACTAATCTTGTAAATGCAATTAGATTTATGCTATAAATCAGATAGAAGAAGTATACGAGATGATAATCAAAATAGCTAGAAAAATATGCAATTTGAAGCACTTGTAAACAAGATGGAACATGGTACTTAATTAGTCTATAAATTTCTTGGAGTGTGTCGAGGAGTGATATAGACATGAATAAGATCTGGGAACTAGTCAAATCAACTTATGTGGATTCAGAATTCTTTGCATAGACACATAATTCTCTCCACCCTATTAATCAATTAACTCCTCACCCCATCAAATTCCCATAAAAATTCATGAATGATTAATCGATGTTAATCATTTAATTAACCCCCCATTATCACTTAATAAAATTCTCCATGCCACCTTTCCACATCACCTTCCACTATAAGCACCATTAGAATAAAATATTCTAAATTATCCTCATGTCCCCACCATTAGAATAAAATAATTCTAATTTATCCTCATGTTCCCCACCATTAGAATAAAATATTGTAATTTATCATCCACTACCCTCCACCATTACAATAAAATATACCCATTATCCTCCATAATCGAATAAAATAATGGGTCAATTTTTCCATTAATCATCCACTTTCAAGGTCAACACTAATAACTATTATTCATCCATTATCTCAAAATATTAATTAATTAACCTCTCTTAATTAATCCCATTTTAAAAACATATAAATACAGACTCCCCCTCCCAAACAACACATGAATTAAGTGAGAGCCTTCATTATGCCCTTTTGGATTTCTAATCCCTTTGTGTTAAAATCCCTATTTTGAGCCCTCATTATGTCCTTATGATCCTTGAGTTCCATTATGCTTAAATTCCTCTCTCCATTTGGTAAGAGAAAAGTAATGCTATTAAACTAATCATGTATTGGAGGCATACTTATTAGGGCACCTACATATTCTCTATCCTTGGGCATGTCCACAATGATAACATGATCCGAGGTGCATAACAGAGTTGGTAAATTGTGTTATTTTGTATATGTAAGTGATTCTATTGTTATGTTGTTGATTTTTGTTATTCATATTCTAGAATACCAGTGGGATGTACCCCTCTATCTATTAACATTTATTGGTTTTGCAGAGTTCTCTGTTGACTACATGTATTTTCGGTTTTGTGTAGGTCAAGGAGTCTTTTGACGATTCTTAGAGATAATTGTTTGTGGGTGTGTTTTCAGGTTCCCAAACCTATTTAGTTGAGCCCATAACACCTTAAATCCTTAAACATTCATGCAAACATGCCTATAATTTATGATTTCTATTTTAGTTCCTCGCTAAGCCTTATTGTCATTTGGTTTTATATATTAGTTAGTTAACATATCTTTGCAAGCTTTGAGACTCGACATATTGTTTGTTTGATTTTTTCTAACCCTTTAGATGCACGGTTATTATTTTTTCAAGGTGTCATGCTCTATTAGTTTTAAAATAAAACTTCACCAATCGAGCTCCTCGAGCTCCACATGACTCCTCTTGAGCTCAACCTAACTTCCTCCATCCTCCACCAAGCTCTTCCGAGCTACGAAAATATCCTCTCCAACTCCACCTAACTCCTAACGAGATCTACACTAAGATCACTTCCACCAAATTTTACTCTTCTTCCCTTTTGAACACACATAGGTCTTCTTTTCCCCCGCCTTGAGATCGTCCCTGAACCAAAAATTTCTATTCTAGGTAGCTCGTGACCTCCACCTATTTTACCCTATGAATCAAATCCACTTTACCCAATAAACATTCTCTCCAACTCCATTATCATTTTGTGTCACATTCTCCCATCCATCAAGATTTGTTTTTGATTTCTCTACCGAGTTCTTTTCATCCTATGTAGATTTCTATCTCTTCACCATCAAGCTTTTCCCATATTCTATCCATCTACCCTCAAGATCCTTGTCAAGATCTACACCACCTGAAATAACACTACATGCATGTAACATGAATTAATGGGTTTAATCTTCCCAACTTAGAAAGCCACACCCAAATATCTCGAGATTCAACTTCCCACCATAGCATTCTCCACAAGTAGATCCATTGCTAAAAAGTGATAAAATAAATATAAATGAGGTGAAGAACAAAAAAATTAGATTGGGGAAGAGGAGATACCAAGATCTCGTCGAAGATAATAAGAGAGAGTGCCAACCCACCAAGTTATTCCCTCGCACTAGCTCCAAACTCCTCGGCCAACCTAGCACCGAGCTTCAACTAACCTAGTTCCACACTAGCCAAGCCACCACTAAGCCCCATCCTATCCACCACCAAGCTCACAATCACCTCCGAGCTCACACTCACCTTTGATATCACTCACACCAATTGAGATCACCCACACCTCAAGCTAACCCTACTCCTCGAGCTCGTTCCCTCCACGAGATCATACCCACCCCAAATTTTCCCTACTCTTTAAGCTCACACACAATGCCAATCTCACCCACACCTTTCCTTTTAACTTGCCCATTCAACTTGCTCATTCCTCTAGCTCAGTGATCCGGACCAAGTTGGGCCCTTAGAGCCCCTATTTGTGATACCCCAAACTTGTCATTTTAACTTGGTGTTTGTATTTAGTTTAGAATAATTTATTTATTTTGGAATTTTAATTAGCTTTGATCAATATTAATATTCTAGATTAATTAATGTTATTTAATAACTTTAAATGAATATTGTTTTAATATTATAATGATAGCCTAACATTCATCTCCTTAATTCATTGTTTTAATATTCTTGATTCAATTAATAAATTTAGATTAATTGTATTTGCATATCAAAATTTCAGTTTAATTTAGAATGCTAGAATGTTAAGATTCTAACTTTTCATAACAATAATACTCAAGATTATTGTTCACGGATTTATAACCATTATGAATAAAAATTTGATGTGTTTATTTTTAGTTGATGCTTATGACCATACTATCTGTTGGTGCAATTTATGGGTTTGCACACTTTACTCTAATTCTCCATTTTCCATTTTTACTCCAAAATGTCCTTGTTGCTCAAGTGAAGATCTGCAACTTGTTTTTTTGGATGTTTTCAAATGTCCTCATTGTTGTTATTTTACCCCATTTAAAAAAAAAAACTCCAAGTTTCCCCTTTGTTGTGCCCTAACTTCTTCATTTTTCGAGATGAGCCGTTATTTCCTTTGTCAAGTCCGTGTAAAAACTTGAAATGGAGGGAATCGAGTCATTTGTTGCTAAAATCCTAGTCCCCAGGCCTAAATCATTGTGAAAACGTGATTCAGTTGATTTAAGGTGAAAAATCCACCTTCCTTGTGAAAAAATTCGATTTCGGAGGCCTCCCCTGTGTTTCTACATTTTGACGGGTGTACGGGCATCTTCTACCTGTCAAATTTATCATTGCAAAGTTTATGCTGACATGGTAGGCTCTCATTGGCTAGGTGTGGTCGGAAAAATGTTATAACTTGTCAAATTTTCAATTTTTGGCGAAGGGAGAATTTGCTCTGCGGCCCCGCATTTGCCTAGTGTGCCTACGTGGCATGATTTGATTGGTCAGATGGAGCAGCGAGTGGCGGAGGTCACTTAAAAATTTTTGCCTTCATTTTTGAAAATTTCTCAAAATCAAATTTTTGCCCGAAGGCCCGCAACAAATGGCATGGTGACATTGGCGAGTTGTTTCACGATTTTATATCATTTTTCATCAAATGGATAGGGTTTTGTAACAAATTTGATCTCTTTGGCATATCCTTTTCTTGGGATGAAAGAATCCAAGTTGGCATAGGGTATATCAAGTAGTTTTGGAAACATTTTAGGGGATGGTGGAGAATTTTAGAGAAAAGAGAGAAGAATTTTCATAGGGAAAACTGGAAGAAGTCCATTTCCTTTTTGGAGAAACTACCTGAGAGCCATTTTAATTCCTGTTTGCATCAAATGTTCATCATGTTGAGTTGGTTTCAGCTGTAAAGCCATCAACAATCTTTGAGATTGTTCAAATAACATTCCCTTATTGTTATATTTGATCAAATTCTTGGATTAACTGGTTTTATCTCTTGGAAAAGCTTACATGCACTTGTATTTCAGTATGTTTTCAATTTGTGTTTCATGCTCATGTTGCAATCTTGTGTTTGGGATCTTTATTGGTCATACATGGTCTCATTTCTTGTAGAGGGTTTGAAGGCATCTGCAATCTTCCATTCAGAAGAGCATTCATTTGAGTGGAGATAAATAGATTTAAATCCATCTTACCTTCCTTGTAAATTGAGGGTATTTACAAACCTTTGGGTGTACCTTAGGACATGATCTAACAAGGGGTTCTAAATGCTTTATTGATATTTTGCTTCAAGCCTTTGTGGTAGGCTATCAAATTTTGTATGGAATAGTGTAGATTTGGGCATCCATTGTGCACACATCCTGGTTGAAAGAGCACTTCAAATTCATTGAAACATTTCTGATGTTTAGGTGTTGTAATTCTTTTGCAAGGTTTCCCAAAGAAGGTGATGATTTCTAGTTACTCTTATTCCAGGGTCTCTCATTAGAATTTCATTTTAAACTAACTCATCCTACCTACAACACCCCGCATCTCGCATTGTGTGTCCACAAAAGAATTCAATCCTTTCACAAAATGCACAAGGTTGATCAGGGTTTTATCATGTCTTTAGCAGCTCTAGCTTTGTTTTGAGAACATTTCCATCCTTTAGTAGTGACAACTCTTTTGAGTTTGGATAATGGATATTTGATCATGTTTTCACAAAGCCTCCTCCACACCATATGCAAAACACAAGGATATATTCATCTCCTTACCATATAGGGGCTACAATACAGGTTCTCTTGCCTTGGTTGATAGGCACAACATAAAATAGTGAGGGTTAGATCAAAACCCTTATGAAGGTGCTATCCACTCCCTCAACTATTGAATGCAAACAAGAAAATAGGTGTGATCCCGGCTATAAACGACATACAAAACATCTATATATCCTTGAGTGTCTTGTGTAGATTCATGATGTTGTTCAAGTTGTGAAGGAGATTAAATCTAGATACCAACACTATCTAATGGTAATAATTTCAAATAACAACATAATTGATTGCCTCCACCTTCCAAAATATATTCCCGTAAAGCTCCTTGAAATATTTTCTTACAAATTTAACTACGGTCTTCACCACAATTTCATAAAATTTATTGCAAGTTCTTATTACAATTTCTTCATGGGTTCCCTTTCAATCAAAAAGGTTATTAATTTTCCGTGTGACCAATCTTGGAAAGGAGCACCCATAAATTAGACTTTTCAAGCTAATCATCCTTGGAAGAGGCTACCCTTCACTCAATATGCACTGGTCAATTCCAATCAATGTATATTGGTGTCCATTGTGAAATGGATGGTCATGATGCATTGACCGACATTGATTGGGTGCATATTGAGTGAACATTAACCGTTGACATCATCCCTTAGCCCAAAATTTCCCCTTATCACCATGATGCCTACTTTGGATTATACCGCTAGTTTACAAGTCTACCCCCACCATGCTAAATATCATAGCCTTGATTGAACAAATTAAATAAAAAATCCAACATTTATGAACACTAATCTTCACTCAATATGTACCTAGTCAATTTCGGTCAACACATCATGACCATCCATTTCAAAATGTATACAGGTCATTATACGTTGACCGTGAATTGATTGGGTGCATATTAGTGAAGAAGGGTAGCCTCTTCCACAACTTGCTACCTCATAATATCATGGCCACATTCTTACACACTAAGCATACCCACAAATTCCAAATTTCTCACTAGCTAATTTCCTATGAACATCCTCGATGGGAAGCTGTTGGTTGTTTCAACCGTGTACCCGCATCTTAGATCTCGGAAGGGCCAAGGTGTTTGAGACCAAAATGGAACCATCCCCAAGTTGTGGGACCTTGAGACCACAATGGAACCTTCCCAAGGTGGAGCAAGATGAACTCATTAATGTATCCTTTGAAGGCAACATCCATAGCGCGATCAAATGTGGTGCCCACATTTGATAGACTAAAGGGAATTTTCTGATATGCATATGTTCCCCATTTGGTTGTAAATGATGTTTTGAATTGATCCTCTTCCTTAACCAGGATTTGGTTGAAACCTGAGTACCCATCTAGCATGGAGAATGTTTGTGTGCCAACCATAGTCTACAAAATCTGCTCCATTGAAGGCAAAGGATAATGATCCTTTAGAGATTCCTTATTCAAATCTCTAAAATCAACACAAAGTCTGATTTCACCATTCTTCTTGCATACTGGAACCAGATTTGCAACCAGGTAGAGTATTTGATAGGAAAAATAATTTTTTTCCTCAATGAGTTTTGATAGTTCCTTTCTCATGAGGGCTCTATCTTTGGATTGATCTGCCACCGCTTTTTTTTCGACGGGATTGATACTGTAGGATCAAGGTCAATAGAGTGTTGAGAAAAACTTAGATCAAAACCTTTGAGGTCTTCATACTCCCATGAGAAAATATCAATGTATTTTTGACAAAGAGAGATGAAGGCCTATTTTTCTTCATGTGCACAAGTCTTGTTGAGCAACAACTCTTTCCGTGCACAATAGTAATGGAGGAGCAATCCTCTTGCATGGCACACATGTATCTTTCTTCACCCTTGAACTCATCATCAGGGCTGAACATTTTCTCTAAGGTGACCAGCCCTTTAGGCAACTTATTTTTCTTCAGCTGTATCACTTGGTCACCATAGTTGTCATGTAAGTCAGCTTACATGTTTGGTGAAAATTCAGCTTCATTTTGGATAAACTGGACGATCTACACGTCACTGTCGAACACTTGCCACTGGTGTTATTATCTGGAATGGATGGTCTGATCACCATCTTAATGTGTTGAGTGTTTCCTTTGACAAAGTCCTCAGCATGAGAAAACTATGAACTAAGCGTGGCCATTTGGTCAGCTTCCTTGTTCATTTTGCATGGGACCACCTATAGATTAAGGGCATCAAAGCTCTCAAGTAGGTCCCATACTCTGTATTTATAAGATTTGAGAAGCTTATTCTTTGTCTGGAATTTGTTGGTAACCTAGTGGATGATCAATTCTATGTCCCCAAAGATCTGCAATGCCTTAATTTTCTTCTTCTCAGTAATGAGCAAGCCATGTACTAGTGCTTCATACTCTGCCACATTATTAGAGCATGTAAACTGCAGCCTGTGTGCAAAGAATAATTTCTCATCCTTAGGGGAAATGAGAACCACTCTTGCTCCCATGCCATTTCTACTTCTAGATCCATCAAAGTACAACTTCCATAGACCAGTTTGAACTTTGTCTTTCATGAGTGTGTGGAAGCATAACATCTTCTTCTAGAATGCAATAAGTACCAAGCCCGTTTCATAGGCTTCTAGTTCTTCAACATAGGGATAAAATTTTTGATGTCTTTCTACCCATTCATCAAGCACTAGGTTTGGAACAGAGGGTGGAAGAGACTGCTCTTCAGGAACTAAAACTTGTTCTTCTTAGATAAGACAATTGGCTTGGAGAGGGGATGGGACATATGACTCTACATGATAGGAAAATATAGGCTCAGCTTGTATGGTAAACCGGGTACCATACCTTGTCTTGAGTAACATATGAGACTAATCAGAAGACAAGTAACCACCCACTTTAGTAGTAAATTCTCTTGATAAACATAGGGAAAATAAAGGAGGCAAGGTTAATGATTGACACATCTTGAGTAATTGTTAGGCTTGGACATGCAAGAAGGGTTAACTGAAGATCCTTGATGACTCCTAAGGTGGTAACAATTGAGCCATCAAGTTTCAGAACTTCTTTAGAAAAAGGGATATATTTTAGACCTAAGACATCAACTATCTTCTTAGGCATAACAGAAGTATTGGCACCTAAGTCAATCATGCAGTTATGCACTAGGTGTTAACCTATAATCAAGGACATATAGAAGGGTGGGGTTTTAACATCTTTACTTATTTATTTCTCCTCTTCTTGGCAGATTTTGATAGAAGCGCATGGCTATTGTATAAATGGATCTGCATGTGTGAGTTGCACTAGAGCTTCATGAAACAGATCCCACTGAGATGGAATAGTCAAGGAATCCCACATTGTGACATTTATGTTTATTCTCTTCATTTATTCAAAATTCTAAATGGAAGGCCCCCATATTGTGCATTTGGGGAAAAACATCCCTTCTTGACTGTTCCAAGACGAAAACCTAAATTTTAGCTAGAGTAAAGGCCGACCTACCAAAGGAGGGGTGCGTCTTTGCAAGGAGCTTTTTGCGAGGCCTCATGTATATGGATTTTAGCACTTTTACTACATGATACCTTGTCTAATTCTTTCTTCTTTCGAGGATCTACTTGCATTGTTGGGGGTGTAACTGCATGCCCGAATCTAACATTATTTTCTTGTATCTTATGTTGTCTGCAACTTGGGCGCGTGGTCTATTTGTATCTTCTATAGCTTGGTTGATTACGCAAATTTCCTCCACACCAAAGAACATCAAATTAGTTTCTGAAGGAACTTCTAGTATTTCGGATTATCTACTACATGGGCTTGTGTTGAAGGCTCACGGGATGAAGCATTCTCGGATCGGAAGGCTTGGGCGTGCATAAAATTAGCACAATGATATTGACTATGAGGCATGTTGTAAGGGAAGCACCATTCCAACTCTTGTGCCAAGTTGTTTTGAACTAGAACAAGTGCCCGAATCACACTGGGTGCTTTGGGAGAGAAGGCGCGGGAGGGACAACTTGCAAGGGAGATGTGCATTAGGCTGTCATCTATCATTCTGTTGGTTGGGTGTGTATCTTTGATTTCCATATTGATTCTACCAAGGCTGATTGCCTTGGCCATGCGCCTGATTGGAATTGCCTCTATAGGCTTGTGCTATTACTTTTCTAGTGATATGACCTTGTTTGATAAATTTATGATCAAGGCCTTCAATTCTTCATCTTCCTTTTGCTGTGATGGAGAATAGGATGTTGAGGCAACTGGTTGTGTGCTTTGCTCAAGAATAGGAATAGGGGCCATAGAAGGTGGGGCACTTGTGACATCTCTGGGAACAAGGGCATGGGCGGTCTAGGAGCCAACTTTCCCACCTAAATGAGACTATTTTCTACCCTTATTGTAATGCTATAAGCAGCTGGTAAATTCCTACCTCCCATAGATTGGATCATAACTGAAATATCACTGTTGAGCACCTTCAGATAATAAAGGAAAGCATGTTGGGTTGTAGGTCTTACCACAAGAGGGATTATGTCCCAAGTCTTCTGAAATCTGATGTTGAAATCAATCATCTGCTCATTGGGCACCCTCCTTGTTGTTGTCAGTTGCTCCACCAATGATAGGTGATCTGACTTATCTTCAAAGTAATTACAAAGAGTTATTCCCAGCTCATCCCAGGTGGTGATAGATCCAAGTCTCAAGCCTCGGTACCATTGAAGTGCTTTACCTTTACAAGAGGTCAGAAGAAACCTGATTGCTACATCCTGAGGGGTGACTTGATTCTCTCCAGTAAAGTAAGGAATACTTTTGAGCATGCCATTTGGCATATCATGCTGCACGGCCAGGAGTAAGGGACTCCCTCCATAGAAAGTTTGCAAAATTTCTTAATGGAGGAGGTTGCTGATGGGCCATTGGACAATGTGTAGATTTTTTGTTTTGAGGAGGAGTTATGTAATGGCGTTGAGGAGTTTGAGAAGAGTGCACACAAGAAGAAGTGCAGAAATCCTGCTCGTGTTGTGTAATGGTGTTGTGTGAGTGGGATTTCTAGAATGAACTCTTCTCGGGGATAACTAGAGGTATTCAAAAGAATCTTCAGCTACTGTACTTCTTCTTGTGTGCAATCTTCTCATGAAAGGCACTTAGGACTGCTGAAATAGAGATCTTAAAATATTGGGAGTTGTCAGATGTGTTGAAATGAGCCTCAAAGGCTGAAACACTAAGTCCACACACTAGAACTTAGAGATATGAAATTTGAGATTTTAATACTGGTCCCACCGGGCATGCCAGAAACTATTGGTTGCTCAAACGTGCACCCGTGTCTCGGATCTCTGGAAGGGCCGAGGTGTTTGAGACCATAATGGAACTATCACCAGCTTGGGGACCTTGTGAGATTGGGATGGATCTCCAGAGAAGGCCGGTTCCTCTATCTATTTCTACTACTACTGCTACTCCTAGTGCTAAAAGGGGAAACTAAGCTAATAATGCCAAGGGACCAAGGATAGAAGGATAACATGGAAGGAAACTACACTAAAAGGCAATAGCACTAGAAAAGAGGGATGAACACTATTTGTTTTGAGTGAGAATGATAGGGAATGTGTGAAAGGAGGCTAGGCATGAGTAGACAAGTGAAACACACATTCACCAGATTGTTCTCATGGAACACAACTAAATATGGAGCTACAGGGACTGAAATAGCACAACCAACACACAATGCAAAAGAAAAGGCAAGAAGAAGGAATGCAAACATGTTAGGACAGAGAATAATCATAAAATGATGCTTCTATTACTTCCAGAAATGCATAGAGCTGTTACAATGATGAAGGAGGCTGATATCCACATGCAAGAGCCAAACATAGAGGTCTACAACTCAAAATACATAAAATATGGAGTCCTTGGCAAAATGCGTAAGGATCCAGAGTGTCCAACATAAAAATGAGCCTTGCTCTTACATTTATAGATGAATCCATGGAGGAAGAAGGGAGAAGGAGGAAAACATGAATTTGAAACACAACCACCAATAAGAAGCATTCAATGCCTACAAATCCACTTGAAATCTATGAAATATGCTTCCCCATGCCTATTTGATGTGTTGAAGACAAAGGAGGGCGGATCATACCAAATTGGGTGGTTGGAGCAATCAGATCTGCTCATCAATGTTCAAAAAGATGTTTTCCCATTTCTCACCTACCAGATCCACCAGAATTTGAATTTTGAATCTCTTGCACCGTAGTAAATGTCGCAGCTCTTTAAAAATTCTAGGCACATGCCAATCTAAGCTATGTAGTAGAAGATACGGCTATCAGAAGATGTCAGAGTCATCGACATATGTAAAACATGTGGCACACGTGGATTGGCTGAAATGATGGCCAACTATACAACTATTTTTCGTTTCTACCACGTGTCAATCATTGATTTGTTACAAGGATTTGGCACCCTATTGGTGCACTTTGAATGGTTACGTGTGACACACTTAAGCATGTCAAAAGATGATCTAGCATAGAAGGGCATGAGGGAAGGGCACATAGAGAAAATAGAGGAAGGCACAGAGGGGTGCATGTGATGCGTGCGGGAAATGAGGAAAACTGGTGAGTAGAGAACGTATGGTTAAGGTGTAACTATTACAAGGTGATGAGTGTGGTGCGTGAAGGGCCAAGGACTTACTTAGCAAGTAAGTGTGAAGCGTGTGGGAAGGGAAGAAGGCGACTAAGAAGAAGGTGATTGCACGGAAGGTGGGCATAGGGGAGATGTGGAATGAGAGAAAAGAAATGGGCACATCGGAAACTATGACCAAGGAATGTGCCAAGTGATCTTGAGTATGCACAATATTGCAATGAATAAATTAGAGCTAGAATGTGTATGTAAGTTACCCAAATCGCTAGGAGAGCTATTTGGATAATAATTTTGGTGACTTTCGGGGCCATCTATCCTGCTAGATGAAAGAGATCAGTAGCCTGAAGCATCCATTGGGCATGGAGTCCACTTATGTAATCATGAAATTGCCCTTGTAATCACTTAAGAATCATTTCTACACTCTATTCGAATCTTACAACTTTTGAGAGGATTTATGTACTCTGGAAGTAACAAAAGAGCATGCACAGGAAGCACATGAGAGGAAGGAACTATGTACAATGTGTGCAGAGCACACTTGGAGGAATTGAAACTATTCTAATATATACAACATGATGAAGTAAACTTAATGGAAGGATTTGAGATAAATGTCGTTTCGGGATTTCGGTGTGCCTCTGTTAAGATGAGTTAACTCGTAAGAGTTAGCTTCTTTTCAGGAACTGATCATGTATGGGCCACTCCAAAGTGCATCAAAATTTGAATGGTGCCCTGGCTTAGCTATGCCAGCATCCCATTTTAGATCCAAGTCCCCAATTTTTGAATCTTGAGGCCTAGCCTTTCTATCAAACCATTCCTTTGTTGCTTGTTGATTCTGTTCTAGCTTGATCATGGCAAAATTCATGAGTTCTTCAAGGTTAACCAGCTCTGCCATTTTGATTTCTCTTTAGTTTGCACCTTCCAATTCCATCTACTGGGAAAGTGGCAATGAATTTAGTTTTAGTGTCAAAGGAAGGAAACCTCCTTGCCATAGTCAAACTTGTAAGGTGAAGTTCCTATTTCCTTTTTGTTTCGTGATTCTATCTACCCGAGAGCACGCACAAGACCTTCATATGCCACCTGTCTTTAGCTGATGTTCATTGACGCTTCATGATTCGATTAGGTTCTTGTTTATTGGTTACGCGCACCATTTCCATGGGGGTAATAGTTGGAAGAAGGCTTCAGGTAAATGCCCATATTTAGAGCCCAATCAGTGATTTTAGTACTAAGGAAGGCCTTTGCATTATCAGAGATAATGGTTTGAGGAATGCCAAACCTCATGACTATACCTTTGAGAAATTCAAGGATAACTACCTCGGTTGATTCCTTGAGCTTGACAACCTCTATCCATCTAGTGAAATAATATGTAGCTGTCAACACCCATTTATGTCCAACATTTGAAGGTAGATTGATCATGTCTATGAAGTCGAGACCCCATTGCATAAAATACTGATTCACTTGGATTGGTCACAGAGGAAGCACTGCCAATATTTTCTTTCCTGCAAAGAAAGTGCATTACTTACATTTTATGACCCATCTATGTTCATCATCGTGAACGGGGTAGGCCATAAGATACCTGCCATTATGATCTTCATCGTTGTAGTCTTGGAAAAGAAGTGTCCACCAGAGAATCCATCATGAAATTCTGCTAACAATTTTTCAGTTTGTGTGTCGTTGATACATCTTAACAACATGCCATCAAGATTCCTTTTGAAGAGAAGTCCATCAATCAACACATAAGGGACAGATTGTAACCTCAAATGTCTTCTCTTTACTTTATTTAAACCGGGAGGGTATGCACCCTCAGAAAGGAATGTGATCATGTCCTTCATCTAGTCATGCACACACCAGGTCTATATTCTATTCAAGTTCTACATGCGGAAGGTCTTCATCCAGAAATAATGAAGCTTCAAGTTCAGCTCGCACATCCTCAACAATCTTCTTGCAGAGTGCACTACCTCTTACCAACTTTGTGGCCTTAATAGTCACATCATAATCCATGATTTTGGTCACCCATCATGCTCTTTTCTCACTAATTTCTGCTCCCATGATGAAGTCTCTTCTTTGAAGAGTAGGATAATAATACCTTGACATGATTGGAGGAAAGCATGCTCTTAAATTTATTGAGTGTGCACATGATGGTGAAGACTTGATTCTCCATGTGATAGTATTTTAATTTGTAATCCTTCAACTTCTAGTTGAAGAAAGCCACTAGTTGTTCCAACCCTTGTTCATTTTCCTGTGTTAGGACAACAACAATGTTTGCATCAGCATGATAAGCATAAAGGATGAAATCCTTTGAATAATCTATATTGATGAGTGTCGGTGCACAAGAAATCTCTTGCTTGATCAAGTTGAAGCTTTTCTTCCTTCTCGCTATCCGTATGAAGGCTATTTCCTTTTTGAGCACCGAGGTTATGGGCCAAACCAGTCTGCAGTTAGGGATAAAAACCTAACAAAATTGTTCTTGCCAATGAAGGACTATAGGGCCTTTTTATGCACTCTCGAGAAAGAGCTAGGATGGCTAAAATGCACTCAGGATCAATCATGATGCCATCCTTTGAAATAACATGGCCCAAGAGCTTGCCCTATTCCACCACAAAATTGCACTTCTTAGGGTTAAGAGATACCCCAAATTCTTTGCATCTCTTAAATACCTTTTCCAAGTGTGCGGAAAGATGAACTCATTAATGTATCCTTTGAAGGTGACATCCATAGTACGCTGAAATGTGGCACCCACATTTGACAGACTAAAGGGAATTTTATGATATGCATATGTTCCCCATTTGGTTGTAAACGTTGTTTTGAATTGATCCTCTTCCTTGACTAGGATCTGGTTAAAACTTGAGTACCCAGCCTAGCATGGATAATGTCTATGCTCTAACCATAGTCTAAAAAATCTTCTCCATTGAAGGAAAAGGATAATGATCCTTCAAATATGCCTTATTCAAATCTCTGAAATCAACACAAAGTCTAATTTCACCATTCTTCTTACGTATTGGAACCATATTTGCAACCCAGGTAGAGTATTTGATAGGAAAAATAATTCTTGCCTCAATGAGTTTTGATAGTTCCTTTCTCATGAGGGGCTCTATCTTTGGATTGACTGCCCCTTTGCTTTTGTCGATGGGCTTGATACCAAGATCAAGGTCAATAGAGTGTTGAGAAACACTTGGATCAAAACCTTTAAGGTCTTCATACTCCCATGAGAAAATATCACTGTATTTTTTACAGAGAGAGATGAAGGCCTGTTTTTCTTCATGCGCACAAGTCTGCTGAGCAACAACTCTTTCCCATGCACAATAGTAATGGAGGAGCAGTCTCTTATGCAGCATGCATGTATCTTTATTCACCCTTGAAATCATCATCAGGGCTGAAAATTTTCTCTAAGGTGACCAGCCCTTTAGGCAACTTATTTTTCTTTAGCTGTATCACTTGATCACCATAGCTGTCATGCAAGTCAGCTTGCATGTTTGGTGAAAATTCAGCCTCATTTTAGATAAATTGGATGATCTGCACGTCACTTTCGAACACTTGCTAGCTGGTGTTATTTTTTGGAATGGATGGTCTGATCACCATCTTAATGTGTTGAGTATTTCCTTTGACAAATTCCTCAGTAGGGGAAAACTGTGAACTGAGCACGGCCATTTGGTCAACTTCCTTTTTCATTCTGCGTGGGACCACCTATAGATTAATGGAATCAAAACTCTCAAGTAGGTCCCATACTCTGTATTTATAAGCTTTGAGAAGCTTATTATTTGCCTGGCACTTGTTGGTATCCTGATGGATGATCAATTATGTGTCCCTAAAGATCTGCAACGCCTTAATTTTCTTCTTCTTAGAAATGAACAATCCATGTACTAACACTTCATACTCTGCCACATTATTAGAGTATGTAAACTGTAGCCTATGCACAAAGAATAATTTCTCATCCTTAGGGGAAATGAGAACCACTCCTACTCCCACGCCATTTCTGCTTCTAGATCCATCAAAGTACAACTTCCATAGACCAGTTTGAACTTTTTCTTTCATGAACATGCGGAAACATAACATCTTCTTCTAGAATGAAATAAGTACCAAGCCCAGTTTCATAGGCTTTTAGTTCTTTAGCATAGGGATCAAATTTGTGATGTCTTTTCGCCCATTCATCAAGAACTAGGTCTGGAACAGAGGGTGGAAGAGACTACTCTTCAAGAAATGAAACTTGTTCTTCTTGGATAAGGCAATTGGCTTGGAGAGGGGATGTGACATATGACTCTACATGATAGGAAAATATAGGATTAACGTGTATGGTAAATCAGGTACCATACCTTGTCTTGAGTAACATATAAGACCAATAAAAAGACAAGTAACCACCCACTTTAGCAGTAAATTCTCTTGATAAACATATGGCAAACAAAGGAGGTAGGTCAATGATTGACACATCTTGAGTAATTGTTAGGATTGGACATACATGGAGGGTTAACTCAAGATCCTTGATGACTCCTAAGGTGGTAACAATTGAGCCATCAAGTTGTAGGACTCCTTTAGACAAAGGGCTATATTTTAAACCTAAGACATCAGCTATCTTCTTAGACACTAGCGCTTGAGTCAATCATGTAGTTACGCACTAGTTGTTCACCTATAATCAAGAACATATAGAAGGGTGGTGTTTTAATCGTAAGACTTCTATTGATAAAGGAAAATCAATGGTGGAACGACAATCTTCCCCGTAAAATCACATGCATATGTTATGTAGCCAAATACAACAACTAATATCAAAATTAGCTAACCCTACTTCTCAAGTTGACCTTGAGGCATCCAAACCCCTAACCAACAATTAGAAAATGTTTGAATGAGTCCCCAAACTCAATAGATCCAAATTTTATCCACCACCTCTATCCTCAATTCATGAAATCCCTTCTACCCAAGAATGGTAGGCTTGTAAGGATTCCATTCAAGGCTTACAAGCTAAAAGAAGAAGCCATCACAAATAATACAAGTTTTAGGAAGTCTACACATATCCTCTTAACCTAGATATATTGTGAGTCCCCTTCCCACAATAATATGAACTACCCAAATTTGAGAAGTATAAGGGAAAAGGTGACCCGTGAAAGCATATCAAAGAATTTTACGTGGCATTTTAGGAGGTCTCTTATAACGATAATTACCTAATTCATCTTTTCCCACAAAGTTTATGTGGGAAAGCTTTGGAGTGGTTCTTGTTGATCAAAATAACCTTGAGGATATTTTTGGTAACTTGCATTTCATTTTTTGGGGGCTTTAACATTATATTGTAGTAGGCCTAATGGATTATAGATGATTACATTTAAATTTAGGGGAAAATTCCATAGTTACAATCTTTGAGATGATCCCCAAACCTTTACGGAATCATTCCAAAGTGTTTACAAATGTACCCACATCAAAAAATCGAGATATTTTAATGGGGGTGTTTTCTTCTATTTTTCAATTGCAAGTTGTACGCATGCATTCCCTACCATGAGCTTTGTTATATTCCTTGGTGGGCTCGTGGGATTCCCTTGCAAATCTGCGCATGCAAGCACGCATCTCTCCAAAGCTCCACTACAGATTTAATGAAGTATGGGCGCCACAATTTCATCTAAAATTTCTAATAGTGCTTTTTTAGACATGTCGGATGCAAAATCTATCTCCATAGAGAAATCATATCAATATTTGGGATGGTGGGTGGTTTAAGCCATTAAAACACAGTATGTGACCTCCTCTCTCTCTCTCTCTCTCTCGTTTCTAAAAATATATAAATTTAAGTGCCTTAACATTCGAGAGGGGTTCTCTCTCGTATTTTGAAGTTTCTTCCATTTTCATGGATGTAGGCCTTTATAATATGCATTTTGTGTAATATTTCAAACATTTTCTCTATAATCTAGATAAAATATTGTTAATGTAAATTTACCTATGGTTTTTCTCCTTTCAAACATTCTCTAGTTGTTAGGGATGTTTACACTATTATTTAAGTATTAAGCTTTATTAATCCATGATCTCTAAGCTCTGTGTTTCTCTTCAAATTATTTATTGTGCCAATTTTTCTTTATTTCTTTTCTCGGATTTGAACCATGTCTCGGTTTTGATACATCACCTCTTTTATCATTCTCAGTAACTAATCCTCTTTTCCTAACCTGGTCCCTCCGAATTCATAGTTTATGTTTAGTTTAGTTACATTCCATGGTTATAGGTTAGTTTTCATTGGGTTGGGAGAGAAGGAACCAACCTCCTTTGGAGATTTTTCTCACTTGCAAGGTCCCACACCTTGAGACAAATCCATGTTACACCAAAGTTTTGTTGTTAAGGAAACAACACATGTAGAGGGTGCTAAATTTTGGTGATAACAGTTTTGGGATGCCCAATGGGACACTCCGATCTTCCTATTATTTCAATAAGTTTTAGTGTGTTTCTTAGTGAACTTCAACCTCTTAGAGGATTTATAGCGACACATTTGGTGACTCCAATAATCATATCTATTGGTTTTATCATTCAAAGTGCCTTAGTTTCATGAGAAGAATATAGAATTGATTAAGAACAACAGAGGATCCTTTTGATTATTTATAGTTGTCACCAAGGATAAGGAGAAGAGGTAGGAGATCTTAGAGATCCTCATCACCTCCAAGTAGAACTCTTTCTACTCCTCACCTTGGTAGACCTTTATTGCTGTCATCTATGGTTTTGAGACCCAATCCATTCATGATGGAACTTTAAAGAAATAAACCATTTTTAAATTTTAATGGTGGGTAAGTTCATGGAAATGGGGGACCAAAAGGGGGTCAAAAGTGGCCACATTTTTCCTAAAATTAATTAAACTTTAACTTCAATTAATAATTTGGCATGCATATGCTCAAAAATTTACAATGTGATAAGTATAAAAATCACAGTTCTTAGAATCTAGTTTCTAAACTACTAATTTTTTATTATAATGGTGGATATTAAAAAGGTCCTATGTGGTGCACACATAAAAAGCTGTTTCTATTTTTTGTGTCAAAAATATAATAATGTGTTGTGTGTGTGCCCCCATTTTTAAATTTCTATAAATTACAAATCCCTTTAGTAGAAAGTTAGATAAGAGCATGTATTAGGTCCCGATTTCAAAAATATGGAAATTTGTAAAACCTTAATTACAGAGTCACGTAAGATAAATAAATGATAAAAAAATACTAGAAGATAAATGACACAAGTAATAAGCTAGATAAAAATGAAACCCTAAGTGCAAGAGAGAGGGAAAAGACTTAGCTAATTTATGCCTAATGTCAAGATCATGCAGATTGGAGAAATTGACAAATGGGAAGAGCAGACTTTTGCAATTGAGCAAAGAAAATCCTTGAACTTATAGATGAGATGAGACTAGGGCACCTAGACTAGGGTGAGGGCACCTAGGCATCAGATACCTTTGTTGGGTTCCTTTGATGCAAGAGATCAGAAAATAATTTTTTTGTGTCGTATAAGTTTTGCTAACCTTCTATTTTGGTCGCCTATGTCATTGGATGATTGCCAAATTCTCCTGTCACCACTAAAAAAAGATGACCTGAAAAATCATCAAACTACATCAAATTCCAAAAAGGAAAGATGTATTATGTGGTGTTGGACTAACCCTAATGGTCACCAACCTGAGTGAGCTTACGATCGAGTATTTCACTACATCTCAAAATCCATATAGTTCTTGTGTGTGTGTGTGATAGAATCGTGCCCTAGGAATCCCTTGTGCAAGTGCACGTGATAGCGGATGATAGCTAGATGTACCAATGTAAATAGATGTGTGGATGGAAAAATGAACTTCCCCTTCCTATGAAGTGTATGTAGAAAATGTAGTCCCTTTTCCCTTGTATGAGTGCTAGATGGATGCCTTTGATGCTCTTAGATTCCTTTGGATGCAACCTTAGGTGATGATAATAGATGCTTAGATCTTGGTCCTTTATTTTTGTCACATAGCTTTGTATTTATATGATTCCCTTGTTTGAATTTCATAATTGACAAATAAAATGTTGAACCATAAGAAAACAAGATACCTAAAAGATAAAATAGACCCAAAAAGAGTGAGTAAGATAGAAAGATGTTGGGGGCGCCAAGAGGGGATGAGGGTGCCCGGGCGCTAGCATCTTGAATAGGCACTAGTGTCTAGATAAATCAATAAAGTATTGACTAGGTTGTAGGGTGTAAAATACCATAAAAAAACAAAGATGCCAAAGATAGTTTTCAATTACAATTTTTCTCACTTAGGAATCATATGAATTCAAGTATGTGTTTATGGACCTAGAAATGTACCCAAGTGCATGATTTTGTGTCTACATTTTCCCCACTTTATGTTGTTGAGTGAATACTTGATAACATAAAGTAGATATGATATGTGTGCCTGGTAAACATGTAGAGTTTGATGGTGATAGTGTGGAGTGATAAAAATGAAGCGTGAAAGCTAAGAAAGAGGAAGTGACCCTAGGAGTGAAGCGTATGTGTTGTAATGTGTTGTACATATTATTGTGGTTGATGCGGGGTTGCTTATTTTTTTGTATTAAGGACAAAAATAAAAAAGAAGAGTGAAGAAGTAGTCAAATACATGTATATGATTTTTTTGAATAAGTAAATGTGTGTAAAAAGGAAAGGGTGTACTTGATCCGTGAAGAGTGAAAAGTATAGAAAATTTCTGAATTGTTATAGAAGAGTGAGTTTTTTGGGTAGTCTCATGCCATGGCAGAAGATTTTTGAGGAGATATGTCCAGATTACTCTCCATTAATGACTAATTCCCAAATTATACACCACCGCAAATGTTGTGATCCACGTTTAGTTCATTGTTGTTCCGTGTTCAATCCAAGTAGAATAAAAGGAGATAGAATGCATTCTAATTACTTGGAGGATGTGTCAAGATTTATGAAAAGTGATATGTGAAATTCTATGAGAAAGTAACAATAATCGCCCCTGGTCATAGGATCCTAGGAAAGGTCAAGAGCACTCAGGAGCTAGTGTCTGTATCTGAGTGCTGGTGTTTTTGTTGAACTGAGGATCCAAGTCAAAATCTGGGCCATTTCTATAATTGTAGACTATTATGTTCTTGTATTATGTAGGTCTGAATTAAATCTTTGAGCTGTTGTATGGGGTGGATGAATCACCCAATGTATGCCCCCCTTGTTTGGGGTGCATACGACATTGAAAAGAGTATGTGTCCCAAAGGAGAGGACCTTATACTAATATAAACGTGTCCCTACAGGGGGAAGGGAGTGTGCATGGTAGAAACCAAGGCACATGCACACAATATGGCTGAAAACATGTGTTAGTAGAAAAAGTGAGAAACATGCTATAGAATACAATGTAAAAAAGCAATAATGCAGACAAAGTAGACCATGAAAAGTGGGTTCCAAACATGGGACATTACTCATAATGTCACAAAACAATTATGGCCAGAGTGGCCAAAATCATACAAGTAATGATTAAACAATACATTGGGCATAACCTGAAAACAATAACATATAATGGAAAATAGTAGCAAGAAAATAGTAGAACAACCATGTGGAAAATGGTTCCTACAAGGAAAATTTTGCAAATGAAGCACTGTTAGCATGTTAGAAGGATTAAAATTATGTTAAATTGTGTATAGATAAATGGAACAAGTAGTTTTTAAGTAAGAATATGAAGTAGTATAAAATGAAACAATAACACCTATAGTGTGTGAAGAAGTAGATGTAGATTCCCCCAAGAGCCTCGGTGGGATTGGTAAGAGGTACATTACCAATCATCATTACTATGTGTAAGGATTTGTAAAAAAATTCACTAACAACTAGAGAACAAGTAAATGCGCATGTGTATATATAGAAAGATAATGACATACTAAGTATCTGGTTAACATGGAAAACAAAGTGTACATGTAAGTAAAATAAAACAAGAATAAGTGCAACCAAGATATGCAATATGTTGTCGGTTTTAATGGATTGTAATGATATGCGATGTGAATGTGATAGGAGTAGCGTTCCCCCCAAGTGGATGTGGATGAGTATGAGATGAGGTTCATTTAAAAATGCCTCTCGAAAGTTAAGAATGAACCATAAAACAAGAGTGCATCATCAGGAAACTATATGAAATTGTGTTAGAAAGATATATCATGAAGCACAAAGCATGAAGTGTGAGAGAGGGAGGTTCATTTCATATCTAGACCCTCACCAATTGAGTATGACTCATGTAACTAGAGTGCGTCATAAGGTAATGAAGAAAAATGTTACAGTGTGTATCAAGATGTGTAAGATTGATGCATAGAAATAGGTAGTATGAAGTAAAGAGCATAATAGTATGAATGAGAGAGACCTGATGATGTTTAGAGGAAGGAAGAAGTAAGCATGTTTCCCCCAAAGTGTATTTTTAGAAAATAATAAAGTAACATCGTATAAGAGATCATCATTTTCATGGTTGAAGCCAAATAGAGAAGTCTCAGAGACATGATAAGCAATAATATGAGATTGATCATATAAAGAGACATTTCAACATAATTCATACATGCCCATTGTGTATTCTTCGTCGTGAAAGGTGGTAGTGTACAACCATGTGCATACCAGTGAGTAAGATTTTGTGTATATTCGAGAAATGAATAATTGAAAATAGAAACATGGACAAAAGGCATGGGAAATGTGATATCAATATGATTAGGATCCAAAGTGCCACCAATGTAGTCAAGCCAAGACTGCCCAAGTGTAAGTGGATAAGTGTGAGAAGTGCGTGCAAAAAGATCAATAGATGGAAGATGTAGAGGACATAAGAAACAATAATGCAAACATATCCGTGATAGAGGTGAAGAGAATGAAGTGGAGGGAGGATGTCTTATAGTATGAATCCTAACAAAGCCAATCCATCATGTGGGAAAATAATATTAGAGAAATCAAGATTGAATGGAATGTGAGACTAATAAAAATTATTTATGAAAAGTTTGCATGTGAAAGGAGGAAGCGCCGATGCAATGTGTTCACGAGAAGATGAATAAGGTGGTATGACGTCCAATGCATGGACATACCCCCAAAAAAGTACCATAGATTTAGTAGAAGGAGGGGGTTTCTTTAATTGGTATTCACTAGGGCCAATAACAACAAAATTATCATTGAAGTATAACTCATCAATCTTGATAGGAATGAAATTAATATTGTGTTATGTGTCATCATTAAGTTCCAAGAAACCAACCTCATCATTAAAATCACTAGTGTTGGCATTTTCATGTTGGAGAGCAAAGTGTTAAGGATATTGGCAGGAGTGGAACCACATGTAGGAGTGAGAGGATGTTTGACAAGCGAGAATAGTGGTAGTTATGGAAGTAGACAAGGTTGGTGAAATGATATCAGTAGTATGAGTGGGAATGTAAGGTACACTTGTAGAGGTGGAAGAAGGATGGAGAGCACTAGATTTTCCAACATCATAAGAACCAATATGGCTATATGGAATAGGTTGTGATGGAGGAATGGACATAACAAGAATGTGGTCAATGTGGCAAGCCGAAAAATTAAATGGATCCTAGTCAATAACAATGGTATGTTCATAGCCATCATGTAAGAAATTTACACATTGATTAATTTTAGAAGGGACAATGCGCATTTCTTGGATCTATGGTCAACCCATCAAGAGATTAAAGTGAAATGATGCATCGATAATGAAGAATAATGTAGGAATGGTTTTAGGCCCATGTTGTAGAGGTAAAGTAATAGTACCAATAAATGTGCAACTAGTGGAATCATAGCCAAGAATGAGAGTGTAATTCTTAGTAATTATATTATTAGTAATGCCAATTTTTCCAAGAAGGGCATGAGCACATAGATTTATGGCAGATTCATTATCAATGAGTACATGCTTGATACAAATGGTGCCAATTGTAACGGCGATAAGAAAAGGTGCAAATAGATTATCAACAACAAATGGAGGTATGTTCTCATCACTAAATGATATAACATCTGGATTTTTTTGAAAAATTGAATAAGACATGTGAAGGCTACCGATGAATTATTTATTTTAATGTGAATAGAGTGAAGGGAAACCTTTAATGTTTGACTATAATTAGGTGCACTACGTAATAGATTAGAAAGATATATTTTTCCTAGTGTATTCTTAATATGTTATGTGATATCATAACCCTTAGAAGTGGTGGTAAGAGAGGTATAAGTGATAGGTGGTAGGATAGAAATGGGTTGTGCCATAGGAGGAAGAATACGGTAAGTGGTGACTACATTGATAGATGGATCCGACATAAGAGTAATAAAGTGAGGAGGATCTTTGAGTACGAACTTCCATAAAATCAACAAAGGAAGTACCCATGACAAAAACACTAGTTGGGGTGAAAGAAGGATAAGAATATTAATTAATAGATTGAGAAGAAAAAGAGAGACTTTGATACATACTCAAAAGGTAGGATTTGAATAGTCGGGTACACCGAATGAATTAAAAAATATGGAAATTTGTAAAACCCTAATTGCAAAGTCATGTATGATAAATAAATGATAAAAACTATTGGAATATAAATGACACAATAAATAAGGTAGATAAAAATGAAACCCTAAGTGAAAGAGATAGGGTAAAGGACTTAGTTTATTTATTCCTAATGTCAGGACTATGTAGACTAGAGAAACCGATAAATGGGAAGGTCGACTATCGCAATTGAGCACAGAAAAATTGGAACTATCGGATGAGCCGTGACTAGGGTGCCTAGACTGGGGTGAGGGCTCTTAGGCACTAGAGATCTTCAACGGGTGCATGTGATCGTGTAAGAGCTCAAAAATGGATTTTTGTGTTGAACAAGTGTCACTAACCTTCACATTTGGTCACCTATATGTCATTGAATGATTATTGAATTCACCTTTAACCTACAAATAAAATATGACCTAAAAACCCTCAAACCGCAAAAATCCTAAAAAGAAAAGATGTAATATGGGGAGTTTGCTCGACCTCAATAGTCACCCAACCGAGTGAGACTACGATCGAAAGCACCGAACTACATCTCAAAATCCATGTAGTTTTTGTGCATGTATGATAAAATCGTTCCCTAGGAAGCCCTTGTGAAATCGCATGCAATAGTGAGCAATAGCTAGATGTACCAATGTAAATATATGTGTGGATGTAAATATGAACTTCCCCTTCATGTGAAGTGTATGCAAAAATACAATCCCTTGTCCCTTTTATGAGTGTCGGATGGATGCTTGTGGATGAAACCTTAAGTGATGATAGTATATGCTTATAGCTTGGTCCTTTATTTTGGTTACATAGTTTTCTATTTATATTATTCCCTTGTTTGAATTTTGTAATTGAAAACTAGAAGGCTGACCCATAAGAAAATAAGATACCCAAAAGATAAAAAAGGCCAAAAAGAGCGAGTGTAGTCATTTCTTCATATACCTTCTTTCTACCCCAAGTGCATCGGCCTATCACCTAGAGTGAGTTGGGTGCTTACCCAGGTGCGCGTGGGGGCCGAGGCCCTCCTTTATGTGAGATTTGTAAGAATGATCCACCATTAATGGAGAATGGGTTGCAAGAATGGAAACATAGACATTCACTCATAAACAAAATATACAGATAACATATTTGTGCATGGATGCATCATAAATGGGAATGAACATTGTAAATAAGCATAATGAAACTAGATATGAATAATAATAATATGAAGAACACAAGGTTTTACACTTAAAAAAATGAATAAACAAAATATCAAATAAATATTGATCTATAAACATTTACAAAGTGGCCTCATTACATCATAAGGGTCATATAGACCAAATACGCCAAGGAATATCATCTTAAACCCTCATAAACTACTATATATAGAGAGATCTTAGCTATTATACCCATTACAACTCTTGTTCAGACCCAAACCCATGCATATATGCTCAATAACATCCTTGCAAGTATTCTTGCAGCACCTTGTTACCACTTAAAACCCTCTTTAACCCTTCATTTCCCCAACACTTCGTTATCACTCTCCTCTCCCCTATTTCAGACCCAAGCACTCCTTTAAATAGGATTTGGATGCACCACCTTAGTTTCCTTCATGAACAAATCACATGCCAAGTGGAAGTGTGGTCCTCCATGGTCGAATGCCTATGCCAACTTAAAAATTCCTCCACTACCTGTAATGATCATCCTAGGAATATTCCTTATGTGGAATATTATTTTATTAACCTCCAAGGCTCCAGGATGGCACCTTATCCATTCAACATGCATGCTCAGGATATTCGCGTGTTTTTCTTACGAAAAATTATTCAAAATATGGCTAAGTCCCTAAACCTCGCTTGTTCCTAAGTGTGCGAACCTCTTTTCACGCGTGCCTTTCCCTTGCATGATTTTTCCTGAGCACCTTCCTTCTTTACTTCCTTCAGCACGCTGACTCCTTCCTTGGGACTTAGTCAATTTAGGGCCCAACATTACCAAAAACTACATGTGTTGTCTGTCCTCATAAACACTCTTCCCTTCCATCAAAGATTAAAGAATAGAGGAAATGAAATATTAAAGAATGGAAGAATCCTACTACTGCTGTATGAGAAGTGGGAAATATTTCTTCACGGGGATTCAATCTTAACCCAAGAATCCACCTCATTCTATGCCTGTTGAAGTAAGTTACATATGTAATAAACTCATCAAAAATCATCTCATCCCCCTTAGCCTTCAATGTATCTTCAATTCTTTCCATCCACTCGCTAAGGTCTCCCAATGTGTCCATCATGTGAGTAATTTGGGGGTACAACTCTTTTAGTTTATTTTTAATCGAAAAACTTAAGGTTTCGATTGCCTCTAATTTCTTCTCTACCTCGGACAAGATCCTATCCCGATCTTATATATTTCCCTTATTTTTCTCTTTAAATTATTTCAAATCTACTTCATGGCTAGAAACTAATATGTTTTCTATTCTATCCCTGTTGCCATAATTTTCATATACAAATTCTGCCATTTGCGCCATGGTCTTTACTAAGGAAAGGATCTTAGAGTACTGAGTTAGTATCTCCCCAATCTTCAACTTCTCTTCCTTCTTCGGCATGCCATTACTTCTTCTACTGATTCTAATGCAAGTGGCTACCTTTCCATGGTGAGTATGTGTGCTAAGTCTTCCAAGCAATGCATGGTTGACTCGTACTTCTACTCAGGAGGGGCTAGGTCCGGGTGCTTCAAGATAATGGCATCTAAAATGGCCTCTACCTTCTTGTGGAATTCATGCACCTTTTCCTTTTCATGCCTTAAGCGCACACTGATCAATTCCTTCTATTTTATCTCCCTATCCCTCTCAATGATATCCTCATTCTTTTTCTCAAGATCCTCCTCCAAGACCCTTATTCTATCATTTCTCCCAAAAAGTATTATATCCACTTCTATTGATACCTTGTTGAGTGTGTTAAAAGTTTTCTCATCCAAAAGCTGTTGAGTATTTACAAGGGGGTTTATTCCTTTGGAACACGGTGCCTTCACCAATGTGCCATTATCTACCTAGAATTTGGGCTCATCAACATGGGAATCAAAAGCACATGAAAACATTTTTCTTGTGCTCTGTGTACATACTCTCTTCATCAAAATATGACCAAGATATGAGTTGGTCTATGGGCACCGTACTTTGGAAGTGTGCGCGCAGTACCTTTCTTGTATATTTGATATAGGTCATGACATGTTCCTACACCACTACTACACCATTTCCACCTATGCACGTTGTTGTTAGGAAGCTTATTGCTAAGTTTGGGTCTCTGCCCATACTTCCATACTACTTCCATACACTTGCGATGCCTTCTATTTCCTTTAACACTTCATCATCGCTTCACTCTACCTCATGCTCCACTAACTGTTGTATAATTCCCGCCACCTCCTTCTCTACAGTTTCATCTATCTACTCCTTGGTAGGGGTCGGGGTCCTTTGATCATGCATGTTCACCTCCTCACTTCCTCCTTTGGCATGGGCACCCTCCTCATACTCCTCCTCTTCATCCCCTTCTTCACCAGACTCATGTACATTATACACATGAAGATTATGAGCTTCCTCACACTCTTCATTGTATCCTTCATTTTCCCCTTAGAATGATCATCCTGTATGCTCTCCATCTTCTCCAAGTCTCGAACCTTGCACCATCCTTTGATTTTTCTTCACTGGTGACTCCAACACAAGGGAATCCTCCTTTTTGGGTGACTTTTCTCTACTAGCAGAATCTTCTTTCTTTGGCAACTCCTTTCGACAGGAGACTTCTTCCATCAAACATAGGTGCTTGTATCCGTGCCTAACTCATGTGCCCCTATGGTTGGGCACCGTATGCGCACTTGGTGCCTTCTCTGTAGGAGTCTCTTCTCATTCTCTCTTATTACCTACTACCTTTTTCTTCCTCTCGGCGAGGTCCTTAGGTATTGATACATGTAACATCCTCATCTTAAGACTTCAGAAATAAGGGATTTATTTTTCATAATTTTCTTGGTTCTAAATTAATATAATTTAGAACACACAGTCCATTTCCAATCCATCTCATAAAAAAAAAAAAATATGCAGTTCTAAATGACTCAGTGAGACACTGATCTCTCATTCCA
This sequence comes from Taxus wallichiana var. yunnanensis, assembly GCA_018340775.1. NCBI lineage: Eukaryota > Viridiplantae > Streptophyta > Pinopsida > Cupressales > Taxaceae > Taxus > Taxus wallichiana. The sequence goes on from CM031235.1 coordinate 374,389,956, forward strand.
TGACTTGGTATTAAAATAATCTCTCATGTTAACTTAATAAAGTATATACTATATATACTTGGTTACTTTACCCTTCTAGGGTACCCACGTGTTCGATTTAAGAAGCCTTTTTGAATATCTACTACCGATATTCATCTAAAGTCTTGCATCTTAGACTAGGTGACATAGGACAATGCAACCAACAACTTGTGATACTTTGGCCAAAGTTTTAAAACATGATTACCATGTTTAGATTCCTAGACAACATACTCATCAAAATAAATATGTCCTTCACCACACTTGTTCTATTATCTAAAATGGTCTTTCTTGACTTCTGTCAACCCAATCTGAGTCAAAGTTAAACACTAAACAAGGGCAGTAATATGCACTAGTGTGGAGGACTACTCGTGGTGACTAAGGATACATAGAAATATTCAATCAAATTACTTTGATTAGATGTGTCTAGTCACCCTAAGTCAACATGAGTTGACCTCAACACTAGTTCATGTTTCTATCTCTATTTAGGGTGGGACCGTGATCCAGACTTCCACTTATGTCAATCGAGTTAATCAAACTAAGTGGGGTGTTGAGGCATAACAAGCTACATCATAGTATCCTCGTAATGACCCATGTCATTATGAAGGTACTATGTTGTAGTTGTTATGTTACAACATCCAACTGAGTTCCTCAACTAGACTAACATACTTAAGATTATTAGTTTATTAACCCAATTAATTATTATCTTATAGCTTAATGATAACAACACTATAAAGGGTCTACTAAGCATCAATTAACCCAACAAGGTTTTGAGATGTATTTTACACGAAAGGAAGGTATGTAGATAAAATATGCCTTCCTAAACACCCTGAATTCATGCTTAGGTTCATCTTAATCTTATCTGTTTATTTCATATGACGACATGTCTGAACTCAATGTTATGAAAGTGTGTTCATTAGATATTTTTACTTCAATTTTATCTTGTAATAATATTATTGAAACTTTTACTTAGACTTCATAATACTGAAATTCTAAATCCTTTTATTATCCCTTTTTAAACATTCATGTTTCAATTATAGAAAAATGCTTAAGGAAAAACACATCCATCCATCCTCATAATTTAAATCATAACACCTAGCAAGACCTCAAATTAAGCTCTTAGTTTAATTACAAGGAAAATATCCTTTTCCTTATCAAGGACTAATTTCCTAATTATGAAAATAGATCACATATATTTTAGCATAACAAATAATTCATACACATTCATATAATTTAATCATATCCCCTTTCTACTATTTAAGGATCTACCAAAGAGTATCAACTTAGTTGTGCTCTTTTCACGTGAATTGTAATCAACTATAGTGCAGATCCATAATCCAAGAGGCTTATATATTATAAGATCTATTAAGTTTCATAATCCCATATCACATACATATCCAAATTTCCCCATCATGAATGATATTACTTAGTAATATTACACATCTTATGTCATGAAAGTATCTCAAGTAAATCGAAATCAACAATCATCAAAGCAATTAATTTATCAAAAGGGAGTGATCCACTCACTGAACTTAGGAATATTTCAAGGATTACAAAATATCATTGCATCAATATAAAACTAGTTTTAATACATCTTCTTTTCAGAAAAAGTACATTTCAAGTAAATGATGCTACATAGTCATCATAACAAAGAGATAATTTATTTAATAAAATAGATGTAACTTTATATATGTCTTTCTCCTTTCATCTTTTACGAAATCCATCTACAAAATTGTTAGCACGAGTCAGTTCATATGAACTGAGCATGATAAACACTATAACATTAAAACAGTTTGCTTTTATCTAACTGTTTCATAAAAAGAACCTTGTTGTTAATGAAATAGTTCCGAAATCACAAATTACAATTAACAGAAGGATTTCCCAAAATATTACAAAACCAAGAAGGAGAGAGAAATATCATAGAATCTACAATAAGTATTGTTTAAGTAAGAACTAATCAAATCAACATAATTAATTCTATCTCAACCACAAATATGAACTCATTACAACCTACTAGTCATCTAACAACAATATTTAAGAAAGAAGAAATTCATATTTCAAACTTAATCTTAACTTCTCAATTAAGCTTCCAACTTAAGTTCAACAACTCAATCTATTTGCTTATTCAAGAAGAAGTACAAGGATATAAACAACTTCCTTTTTATAATAAGTATGTTGTTTTATATATTCAAAATGTTAACAATTTGTATTATGACTGAAAGATCAAACAAGAATATGAATATCATTTCATCAAACAATCCTACCTAACTCAGGCTCAACACTGAGTCTAAGGATTAGATTGATCAAGAACAAGTCTCAACATTACAGGTAAGAAAATTTTAGCCAAAAAAAGATTAGAAACAAGACCAACATATCCGATTGAATAAGTTCCTTAAAGGCCTCGCATTCAAATCTAAGTTTAAAAACTCAAAAGAACAGTCATAGAAAACACCATGCAGTCCCTTAAATAACAATAGTATCATAACTATTGTTCCAAAATCTAATGTTAAAGAAATAGCAAACATTTACAAACTTTACACAAGGTCCCAATCTTATCCAAAAGATTGAATTCAACTCAATGAAAGGATCTTAAGAATGAATGAAACAACAAATTTAAGAATAACATAAGACTCCAACCATCCTAAAGGAGAGTCACACAAAATATCCAATAGAATCATGGTAAAAAGACACCATGATTAACACATGGTTCCTAGACAGTAAAAAATTCAAACAAGAAAATAATGTCGATATACACCCACGTAATCACAAGTTCCACAAACTCAAGAATTGGGATCAACTCTAAAAGAGTGTCCATAAGAAGAAGAATACTTCCCTCCAAGAAGGAAAATAGATTTTATCCAGACCACAAGAATATGAAACAATATAAATTTATTCCCTAGCTTAGAACAAGCCAAATTTAATAGTTACCTCCTTTTGCGGGTGAACTCAACAACAAAAAAGAAGGAGAAAAATACAAGTCCTTGTTGTTAAACCGGTTCACCTGAAAGGGTTACAACTACCTAAACAAGAAATGCAGAAATATATCAAAAAAATCTCCCTCAAGAGAAATGCACTTCTAGTGCTAGGCATACTTCAAATGCCCAATTAAGATAAACACGATCTTACCTATATCCATAACATAGCCCAGAATTGGGTAACAATAAATGAATCAGTCGAAAAGAATATAAACCAAGAACATTCAAAAATTTTACCTTCCTATTCATCTTCCACAAAATATATCATCTCCCATACACTGTTTACCCAATAAACAAACGATTCATTTTAGTTCCAATTAGAGGTAAATAAAGTAATCATAACCCAACTCGATATAAGTTGGTATTCCATGCAAGTAAACAAAAATATAGTTACAAAACAAGTCGACCAAAAATAGTTAGTCCCCACTACCATCAACAAGTAAACATGAAAATACAAAGATCATAAGGACATTCACCCTATCGTAGACGTATGTCCCAACCATTATCAATAGAGAGCTTCATAGATGAAATGAGTATAGCTACGATATAAACTCCCTGTGAAACCACAAGTTAAGTCGAATCCTCAAATAGCCAAAAATAAATCCCACCATTAAGGTTGGCCTCCACATTTATAACAAGGAGAATAATTTAAGTTCAACCCAAAATATTTTATCAAAAACTTAGCAACCTTTTCACGTTTCCTAGTTACCCATACAAGGTAAAAATCCAACAATGAAACTTACACATGATTTGAACAATATCCAAGGAGGTTCATATATAGATAAGCTAAACACCACTAAAAAAACAAACAACCCAGACTTCATAATCATTACAACACACAAAACATCATAATGCATTCGAAGAAACCAAGTCAAAATGCCATAGAAGTAAGGAGAAGAAACACAAAACCAGAACCAGAGAGTTTCCAATCAAGAGAAGAGTTATTTTAATGAAGAAATTTAAATAAAAGAAGAAGATTTAAAGAGATAGGGCCTATCATGCATGATAGAGCTCCTGTCTTCTATTCCTTTTTGTGAATCTTCAATCGAACCTCAATAGCAAATTTTCCACGAAAAATGCAAAAACCAGGCTCTGAAACCTTCCCTTTCTTCCTCTTATAGCTTCCTTGCTTAGTTCCCATTACCATCACCACCATGCAAGGTGATATTAGGCATTCAAAAATTCAAATTAGAGGTTCGAAAAATGAAAAACCACATGCATATCTACAAAGATCACAAAAACCAAATGAAACAATGAAAACCCAAAACCAACTTTTTCTCCAACTTGTCCTATTCCCTAGGCTATTTTTGTAATGGCCGAGATCAATTAATGCAAATAGTACTGACTTACTCCTTCCTTATTTCCCGCATTTTCCAACTGATTGTTGGCTATAATCAAGTTTAAAAATCCATGCAACTAATCTTTCATGCACTCACAAAAATTGACAGTAACAAGGTGTTTAAAGCCCCATTAAAACCTCATAAATACTTAGAGATTGGTGCGACACCCCTTCACATGTCATCCATGCCATCCCTTTTAGGATAGTCCAAGTCTTAGGTTAGGTTCATAAACATTAGATTAGAAACCAACTTAGGTCCTTAGGTTATTTTATTAGTTTAGTCTTAGGATATCCTAGTTACAAGACATAGGATTACCCCATTCCATAGTCAACCAAAATAATAATATCATCCAGTTTAAACTTAGGATAAGATTACAACTTAGGAACTTAGATAAAATTAGGTTCCCCCAAAAAAAAAATCATTTAAATTACCAATTCAACATTACCAAATGAAGAATCCAAATGACGTTCTTGGATCACTTAAGAAGAGCATGAGCAGAAAAAGTCAACAAAGTGCTCTCGTGGCAACCAGGGGTTCATAAATCGACATTTTTCCCAGCTTGGTCAAGATGACCTTGACGTCATAAAATTGAAAGCATGCCTGATCCAAGGCATAGTTATCCCGAATTAGAGATCAAAAGGACTCAAGCACAAGTTCAAATGCAATAAATGCTATGAATGAGTTTAAGCTGAATCAATTTCCTCTATCCACATGTGGTGAAAATTTATCATAAGAAGAAATGAAATAATGCATTTTAAATTTAGAATATACACGGAAAATTTGTATCTATTTCTAGAAGATAACATATTATCTATAGCACACATGATTACTTAGTTCACAAGAGTACACCATCTATAAACAAGAATCACATATCAATGTTTGTAACTTCAAGTAAGGAAGTCATCATAGAAATAAAATATGTTAGAGGCATTCATCTTCAACGTAAGTGACCTTCTCAAATTTGGGCCTTAGCCACATATACACCCTTACCGCCGTCCTACCTGTAATAGGCAATGTCACTAATTTTACCATGTGTACGTCATGAGATACATACTTTTCTACATAGGCACGCTTCTGGGATACACCAAGGTTTGATGCATCTCACGGTAATATTGATCTACACCACTTGGACTAAATCTCATTTTCTTCACTTCTTTAAACCTATTTACTGCACCTTGAAAATATTGTCTTTGTGAAGGAGAATGGAAATTTACACCAAGGGTTCTTGGTGTCATTTGTCAAAGTAAACTTGCTGATACGTAAATATTAGTATACAATGAATTCAACTTCTTTATCCATAGTGTAGGTAGCTATTTTAGTATCCTCCATTCATCTTTGAATGTGTCGCGCATCTATTTATGCCATTTCTCCAAGCGTGCCTTGTGAGTAGCCATCATGGTGTCGCATGTATAAGCTTCAAACCTCTTCGCGGGAGATGGGTTCTCATCCGAGTACTCCTAAAAAAATTTATCTGGCCCATCGGGCACCCCAATCTCTGAAAAGGCAATGGTAAGTAGGAAATTACCAAATGTGATATTCTCTCCATCGCACTCCGATATCAATAATATCCTCCACAATGAAAGATAAGAGGTTGTAAATGGTGCCCTCTCGAGATCTTGCAGTAGAAATTCAACCAACCTTTGTTTATCTATGTCCATCTTTCCTGCCCATTCAACTTTATCACCAAGCAAGTGGCCATCCTCATAACAAGTTCGATGATTACAGTGATGTTAAAGTACTGTGAACCCTTCTTATAGTCATATGCCTCAACAGTCTTCTTAATTTCCTCCTTATCACATAAGTCTTCATCAAGCGACTCTCCTTCGTAGATCGAGGCCGGTGAACTTACAAATCAAGCTGTGGGGTTATATGCATCCACCTTTGTGAAATAGAAGTATTCCTCATTCATGCATGGTATGAACCACTTTGGTATAGTTGCGCAAGTTTTCCAAAATAGGGAAAATCATAAAGTTTCATAAGATAAAACTTTTCTAACTTCACTTTTATTTCATCATCATGACGGGCTTCCCCATCCGGTGTCCTCTTCTCTCGTTGGTTGAACCAACTCTAGGGTTATCTCCTTTTCCTCCTTATATGCGACACCCACTCTTTCCCTAACAACACACCATCTGGGTACTGCATCTTTGCATACCATTCTTCATTGAAACTTGTGGAAATGATTGGTTTTCCTTTTCCCTTTCCCTTTCCCTTCTTCGGTGAAGTGTTCACTCCTTTCCTTGGTGCCATTTTTCTCTTCCTCGGTCCTCTGTAGTTTCTCCCTTGCATCAAGTTCTATTAATACTCAAACCCTCAGCTCTACTTCTATGAAATTTCCACAAAAACCCATGCCCTATATTAGAAACCCTAACTTGGAGCACTTCCTTTCCACAAGACAACATATCCACCCAAAATAATCCACAAACAAACTCCTCACAGTACACCCATGTACTGTGATTCCACATTAGTTCACAAGTCCTTCAATTTCTCCAACTTCACACACTCATCTTCACATTTCTTAGTAATAATTGCCTTAAAATGCAAGAACTTATTTGATAACAAAATGTAAGGTGAAAGAATACTTCACCCCCAACCTTCTATTTATAGCTTTTTACTTTTTCCACACAAACCCCGATGCCACCTACCAACATACAAACACATTAAATTCAAATTTTTCCAACACCATCCTTCCATGTATTCTATCCAACACTTTTCCTCCACATACAAACCTATGCGAACACTCCCGCAACCTTCTGGCATGCAACTGCCTTGACCATAGAACTCTTTGCGCTTTCTCTATGCCGAAGTCAATCTTCCTCTATGTCTTGGACCAAGTTCTTTCCATTTCCTACCTCATGTTGCTCCTATGATTTTTATCCTTGTACGTGGTTTTTCAAAGCCTTTTTGACACCAATATTCTCATGTTCACATTTGCTATGCGTGCTCTTTTTGAACCTAAGCGCTTTTGAATTTTCAACCTAGGAAACTATTTCAACATTGCTCCACACACTTTTTCCAACTCTTATTACGTCCTTTTTGAACTTCATCTTTATGCTCCACCCCACATGAAAAAGATGAGCGGTCCTCTCTGCACATAACACCTTGATGATGTAATTATCCACCGATGCACACACGCATCCAAAACAAAGCAATGAGAAATGGAAACATAAAGAAAATAGAATGCATTAAGGTAAATCCTAAGCTAACTAGAAATATTGCCTTATTTACAAACACCTAGAAGCCTTATTTATAGTAGGGATTCAACCTACTTCCATTGAAATACTTGGGAAATCATGTTCTATTCAAAACTTGTAACTAGAAAGCACACCGAATCAAGTATATGGGTAATATAATATGGTCCCAACTAATGGACCTTGAGGTTAGAAACTTAGGATAAAACCATCTACCTAGCCTTAAATTGTGTATTCTTTGGGTTACGATCATGTCATACCTTTTGTCATGCCTTCTCAGTCTTCTAAATCCACTTAACAAGTGATCACCTTTCGTCTAACATCATTAGCTTGTCAATGTGCTCTTGCAATGCTTGTTCATCAGCCAATTCTCGCAATACGTAGAGAGGGTAGAAAAAAAATCTTGGAAAAATAGCTTCATTGCAAAAACCATTTGGAACAAGATGGCTTTGTTTAATATCTCGTAATTTTTCTATACACCCATAGCACGACTAAGAATTTTTCATCCCAATCCTTCCTCCCAACATCACAAATCTTAGTAAGTGTATGACTCAATATCTTGTTAAATGCCTCAGTAGTCCCATTAGCCTGAGGGTGATAAGGAGTAGTCTTGTGATGAGCCACCATGAATTCTACCAACAAAATCCTGACTGTCTCATTCAAAAATGAGTACCCCGATCACTAGTCAAACTTAGAGGGCACCCATACCTATTGATTATATTTTCCCATAGGAATCTTGCCATTGTGGCTATTTTGTAATCCCTCATAAGTGCTTCCTCCACCCATCGTGTTAGATAATTAGTGCAAGTAATGATATAGCATGAACCCGTCCTTCACCGAAAGGTGAAATAGGGCCTACAAAGTCAATTTCCCATTTCTCGAATGGTTCAACACTAGATATTGGTCTCAATGGAATTTCATCCCTTTTTCCTAGCTTACCAAGGCGCTGGCAATGATCATAGGCCTTACAATATTCAATACAATCCTTGTAAACCATCTCCCACCAAAGGCTAGTTAAGAGAATGTTATGTGCACTCACATTCCCCGCCTATTGTCCTCCCGCAAATCCACCATTATCCTCTCCCATGATTGCGGTGTGCTCATGCTCTAGCACACACTGGTGCAAAACCTCATCACAACCCAAATTGTATTAATCTCCACCAATTAACATATAGAGTGCAATGCGTATGGCTAAGCTTGCTTCCTTCAAATTCCTTCATCCCTTCTAGTGCCACACCCATTCCTAAGAACACAGGATATATTTCAAATAAGAGGGAACACACTTGTAATCTAAAAATTTGTGCATCTGACATTGTATCATCAATGCTTTGCGCCTCCTCTCCTAGATCAATCCTTGATGAATGGTCGGGCCCAGTTACATTTCTTACCCAATTTTACAACAACCGTAAAATCACACTCCTGAAACAATAGGAACCTCTTACATATGCGCCTTACAAGATGGGCTTGTTCACCAAGTACTCTAATGCCATGTGGTACGTATAAAAGATAAAAGGCATTGCTAACAAATCCGCCTAAATTTGTGTAACGTGTAAATCATTAGTAGTGCTTTGCGGTCCGTGGTATTATAATTATGTTCTCATCGAACTTAGCTCTGTACTAGGAAAGTACAAGGGATGGTCAATAATTCCCTCTTTATCTTATGCTAAGAATGCTCCAATTTCCATCTTGGATGTATCAACATGCATGTGAAAAGGCTTATCCCAAGAGGGAAAGCATAATATGGGCACTATAATGAGTTTATTCTTCAATGTGTCTAACTCCATTTGTTGGCCTCTCCCAAATGAAATGTATTTTTTTCCTTAGCAACTCCTCCAACGACGCCGAAGATCTTGGCATAACCCTTAATAAATTTCTAGTAATACCCCATAGTTCTAAGGAATTTGTGTACCATGCTCTAGCTAGTAGGTTCCCCAAACCCAAAATAATGACAAATTTGGTAGTATCCACTAACAATCCTTCTTTACATATGATATGTCCCAATAGGGTGCCAAATGGAGTAGCGAAGACACATTTCTTAATGTTGAAGGATATACTTAACTACTTGCATCTCTCAAACATCATCCTCAGATTGTCACAATGGTCCTTTACTAATCCAAAACCATCTAATCATCTAGGTAGACTTGTAATTTTTTTGATGAAGTCCTAAAACGTATGAACCACAATGTGTGAAAACCTTACAGCGCATTCTTAAAGCCAAAAGGCATGACCGTATAGGTAAAAATTCCCCATTCAGTGGAAAAAGTTGTCTTTTCTTATTCCTCCTTTGTAATTCTAACTCGATGACATCCTAAGAATCCATCTCGTGAAAGAATATATCTTGTGCCCAAATACTCCTTCTAGGATCTCCTCAGTGAAGGGGGCTAGAAGAGGATCAATGACACACACCGCATTCAAATCCATATAGTCAATGCAAATCCTTATCCTCCCATCCTTCTTAATGTTGATGACCATTGGACTTATCTAGTTTGATTTCTTAACAACTATGTCGACACTAAAATTTTCCTCCATAATTTCTATTTCATTAATGTATGTATTAGGAATAGGATGTTGTTAAGTATAATTAGTAGTAGCGTCGATAGAAGATAACGGCGCGTCAAGATCAAAGTGTCACCAATAATGTGGAGTACGGAATAAATCAAAGTACAATAGGAATGTTGTAAAATGTAAATATTTTTCGTAAGTGGTCCGATAATGTTAAAATGTCAAAGTTTGGGTAATTAGAGAAGTAGGGTCTACATGATTAGGAATTAGAAATATTATATTGGTAATAAGGACAAGGAGTGAGGTCATAAATATTTTGTGTATTTTATTTGTAAAAAGTCTAAAAATGTGGAACCCATGTAAAATGATAAGGTTTATCTTATCTTAAGAGATAAGCTTACATGTATAGATAAGAGTTAAGGTATGAAATATGATTCGTCAGAGTGGATTTCTTATCCTATCTTAGAGATAGGATGGATAAGCCTGGAAGTTCTATAAATAGAGAGGCCACCCCCCTCATTTAGCATAGAAAGAAGTAGTGAGAAATATTGTAGGAAGTGTGCAAAGGAAGCCATCAGTTAAAGGTGTGTTGAAGAAGCCATCGAGAGGTGTAATTGTAAAGTTTCTCCCATAGTCTTGTTGAAGTACCTCATGGGTGAGATTGTAACAATTTCATGTTAATATTATAATTTACTTTGATATTTCAGATTTGTCATCATTCCGTCTTATCATAGTCGATGGTATTCTTGTGTTCGGTTGTTGTTTTGTTTCAGATTACATCCACCAAACTAAAGGTTGTGCATTAGTAAATAATCATAGCACGAGGAGTTCCCGGTGAAGAATTATCATAGTGCTGGATTGGTGATGAAAAACCTCAATGATGCATGGTGCGGTCATCTTATCAATCTCCTCTTTGAATTTGATGTATATTTAGATTCATTCAATAAGGTCTCTTCCAAATTAGGCATGAACCTTCCTTTAGCTTGATCTTCATTTCTCCTAAGGAGTGGTTAAGTCCTTTAATCTCATAGTACCCATGTGGGAATAAATCTGGAACTCACAAAATTGATCAATAATATTTGAAACATCCCTTTCTATCCAATAATCTCCAATAGTAGCTTCCTTAGGATCTCGCTTAGGGCTAATGTTAACCTTCTTGGTTTTCATGGGTTCATGGTAGGCGCATGCTTTCTCATCAAAGCACTATTCATAACCTCATGCATACCGATAATATAGTTAACATCCACATTTTCCACCTCTTCACCATCTATCATGTAGACCAACTTTCCTTTCTCTTTTCCATGAAAACACGCTCAAGCTATACTTCCTCTGATTCTACCTCATCAAAGTGTGCTTCCAAGTCAAGTTCTCCCAACAAATCTAGTATTCTATCCTCTACCATGGCACTACCTCCCATAGTTAGGCACTTAAAACCTACAATGCCATATCCACCGATGGCTTACTACTTCGATTCTCAAAATATTGAATGAGATCAACTGTCAACTCTTGTTAGTTTCATGTCATGACAAAGACAACTCGAATGAATGTACCATGTGCTCGCAGCCTTTTAAGGTGGAGTAAAGCTTATACACCCATAGTGATGGTGGCAGAGCTTATTTTTCTTCCATCTAGGCCTTCTCACATACCTAGATGTGAAACGAGATGGGGTTGTCCCCATTATAGTCTTGTATAGAAGCAGGTGCATTGCTTTAGAGAAACCTAATAGATAATGTGATTATCACCTCACACCAGTCTAGAAGGTTATCTCAATGGGTAGCCCACAAATGTGTTGTGGTCCTGAGAAAATTATAGCTAAGAATAATTCCCCTTTTGATTTCACATCTCCACTAGGTATCTATTTCTCGTAGGAAAACATCGTGGTTGCTCTCCCAATGTAACTCAGAACTATTTTCCTCCCAAGCACCGACTAAGGGCGCATTTGTTACTCTTGTCGTAGATCATCTTAACTACATTCTGACTAACTCATATGTCTCATGTGCCCAATTGTCACATGCCACACTAGTTATATCACTTATATATTGAGCGCATTCCCACTAAATAACACCTTCTTTTGTTGGTTTCACAAACTCGGGTTCCCCAATAGTGCGCACATAGATTCTCGTCTCCAGTCTTCTTATCCCAAGGGCTCGAGAGGGAATTAATTTCCCATCCATTAGAGGAATAATAAAATGTTCCTCCTTGTTCTCAAAACTTATATACCCCATATTGAAAAGTAATTTAACATTGTTCTTATAACACTGTGGGGAACCCAAGTAATCTTGGAAAGTTGTCTACCTTAGCAAGCACTAAGAATTCAAAGTCTTCAGTGAATTTCACCCATTGGATGGTAATGGAAGCATCCTTTAACACCCCAATGGGAATTTCCTTAGTCTTTTTAGCCATGTACAACACATTGGAAGATGGCTGTAATGGAGGCCTTCCCATTTGGTTCTATGCATCTAGGGCGAGGAGATTAACTTCCACACCCATGTCAATCAAAATATTACTCAGTGTCATCTTTCAACAATCGCATTCAAGGTAATCTCCTTATCATAGTCAAGACTAGGAGGAGGTAGACTAACATGCGAAACCCGCCTCTCATACTCTCCTCCGATGCTTGGTGATTTTCCTCTAAGCCACTCTCCTAACAGAGGGATGATATTCTCTTGTCTTAGCATCATGCATACATCCCTAACTTCATCCTAATCCTTCTGTGGAGCCTCGGTGATTTTATTTTTCTCTAACTACTAGAACTAATCCTTCGAGACACTATATCTCTCCTTGAAGGCTTCAAAGAACATACATGGTTTCTTGATACACTTCCTTCTAATGTGTAGGGTCCAGATACTTCCCATGCACCACTTCTTCTCTTGTAATCGTAGTATCTCGCTTTGGTATCTCCTTGGCATGTGCAGTCTCATCTCGTGTCGTCACTAGTATAGGTTCTAACTATGATTCATGTGCCACCCCTAGAATCTTTGTGGATCAAATCTCTTCACGCTTACCATCCTGGTGCCTTTAACCTTCTCGCTACTTTTGGCTCATGTGTTTAAAAATTCTAAGCATTCCTCATACTTATGTTTTTTCCCACACCAAGAGCACTACAACAAATCGGGACACTTTCACTTGTAATGTTCTATAGATCCACAATTGTAATAGGTTCCACATGGAACCGACTTCTTCCTCCTCTCTCGATTTCCACACCTCAAAATCCATCCGAAATCATCTTTCATGATCTCCTCCATCCGCACGCCCTTCATAATGATGGCCATCATCCTTGGAACTAATGGCATTACTAGTCTAGAGCATACAAGTATTAATGGAACCATGTATTTGGTCAATCAATCTACAATACTTTGTTTCATGATTAGTAGAGGTGTAAATTTTGTAAAAGTAGGACACATTCTTTCGTATCACATGTTACAACAACAAACACCTACTTGCATCATGATCTCTGTGGAAAATATCACAGTCCCCCGACATATCACACATGGATCTTTGCAGGTATTTTTCCTTTGTATGAACCTCTACTTCATAATCCGTACACCATATCCCATTACAAGTATCATGAGCCAAGTTCATAAACAATGTCTCCAGCCTACTTTTCCATGGCAAAAATTGTGCTTCAAGAAATGGATTAACGTCATGTTTTTCACCCTAAAAATCCCCCTCATTTTTAAAGCCAAATTAAAAAATTTGAGCTCACGCCCTCTAGAAGTGTTCAAGTAAAGTGGAAGTCCGAAAAGATAGAGAAATTCATGCTTTGAAGTTGTTTAAACTCTCAAATCTACGTGGTTTGATCAATTTTTTGTTTCCCTGTTTAGACGCATGAAAATTCTATTGCAGCCTCCATTTGAATGAAATCTCCCATATTTTCTATGGTCATGGATCATTGAATCTTGTATTGTTCTCAATTCCTTGGTTCCTGAAATTTTTTGAAAATCGGGTGCAAAATGGTGGAGTTTTCTTATTCTATGCATTTTTTCCACAATCGTAAATGATGGGTGTTTTCTTCCCCGTCAAATTTTGGCTCCATTATCCACAGGTATGTGGACATATCTAATTAGAAGCGGGTCAGTGGAGAACTTTGAGGTTTTGAGCCTCTTTGTAAAAAAGGCTAAAAGTCATAAAGTGACCCGCAGCCCCGCCAAACACAAAGGAAAAAGTCAAATCTTGAGCCCGCCGTTGGAAAGTCAAAGTGGGGAAGTGGGTGAGTAGATAACTTCGAGGTTTTGAGCCTTTTTGTAAAATGGGATAAAAGGCCTAAAGTGACCCATGACCCTGAGCAAGCTATAATGGATAAAGTTAAACATTAAGCCCACATCAAAGGTCAAAGTAGGTGGGCGGGCCGGCAGAGCAATTTGTGTTTTTGAGCCCGCATTGAAAAAGGTAAAATTATAAAAGTGGCCCATGACTTTTTCTCCACTCAAGTGAGGCCATGTGTTAAGACCATATCAAAAGCAGGTGAGTGGGCCAAAATGTTCCAAAATGCCAAAGCTCTTTAAGGTCACAAAATGCAAAAGGAATCCTCCACGCCCGCTCCAGTAAATTTCTCCCACGTGGATGGCTCTGGTTTAAAGTTTCAAAGGTAAGATGAACAATTCAAATTCAAAGTTACAAAACAAGTGTAACAACTACATTATGAAAAGTCTAGTTTTTCCGCCATTGGCGTTTCTTCATGAATTAAGAATCTAAACGGACGTGAAGGATTGAAGAAGTTGTAACCATTTCTTATAAGAAATTTAATGGCTTCTTGAAGCATTGTAAAAGGGTTGGTAATTGATCTTGTAAACTCATGAGTGCATTGTACTTAGAGAAAGCAAAGGAGATAGCCATTTTCTTCTACTTCCCTCCTTTCTTAAATTTCTTCCATTCCCACATTATGTACAACTTTTGTTTAAGAATCAATACAAGAAGAAGGATTTTATAGCCTTTTTGATGAGGAGATTTTAGAAACTTTGAGTTCACAATCTTATCTCATCTTGTTTCCATTTGCAGGGTTATTTCTTCTCATAAATGATGGTGTTAAAGTTTCTAACTAATGTGTGTAGGAACCTGATTTTCTACCTGTGACATTAGTTCTCCTACCTCTTTTCTCACTCCCTTTCCCACCTTCATAGAAAATTCTCTCCTTGCAGATAACTGCAAGCATTTGCTACAGGGTTAGTGGAGTGCCCTTGTTGGATCCCCAACCGAAAGGCCACCACAGAAATCCATTATTTTTCACACATGCATACACGACAGCTACACTGGTTAAGTAGAGGGACTTACATTCCCAGAGCATTGGAAAGGAATTCACAAATTTTTCCACCTAAAAATTCCCTCACCAATAGTTTTTGGCACCCACCGTGGGGTAGATTTTGTAGCATCTACACCTAAATGTAACCATAAGGTCAGAAAATTAAAAATTCAAAAAAAAAGAGAGATTTTTTTGTAATTCGAATGGATATATGAGCCACATGGATTTAAATCATGGCTATTTCAAGAAAACCTACTATTGAAAGACCTAAATTGCTGATCTAAATCCAAGAAGATGTTGCTTCATATTTGAGGGAAGATATCTGGCATAATAGACAAAGTGCCAATCACTACTTCATTGCCACGAGAATTCTAGACCTTAAAGAAGAACGCACTGCTGAATTGGAGAGGCAAAGAAAAATTCCAGCACCACAAAGAAGAGCATAGATTTTGAGTTGGCAGATAGAAGATTCACCCAACAACAGAGACAAGGAGGACAAACTGATCCCATTTTTGAAGAACTTCAAAGGAGACAAAAGCCACTCAGAATCCAAAGGCTTCCTTTTCAAGCAACCGGTCATGTTGGGAACCTGAGTGTTGCCAATCCTTTAGATGGTGAATTCCCATACATTAACGAGAACCTTGTAGAATTCATTGACATGAAGACTGAAGAAGAAATAAGAGCTCAACTCGAAGAAATTGAGAGACTTCAAGCCGAGGAAGATGAAAGAGTAGCAACAGAAGCTACAACCTTAGCAAGGTTGGAAGCTAGAAACATAAATAGAATGGGAGATCATGATCATGAGTGTGAACATGGTTGTGAGGCCCGTAGGCCTAATGTACCATGGGGAGAAACATCGGTCGACTAGCTCTTGCTCAACCACTCTTTGAGCTACCGAGAGGCTCGAGAAAAAACTTCCCAAAATTTAGAGGGGATGGTTCTCAACTCCCTGAAGAGCATGTAGCAAAATTTATCATTGCTTGCAGTGTGTTGGGTGTTAAGGATGAAGATGTGTCATTCCAGCTCTTTTTGGAGTCACTTTAGGAGCAAGTCTTGAATGGTTCTACATGCTACCACCGTGGTTCATCACCTATTGAGAGGATATAAGAAGTGCATTCAAACACGGGTTTAAGAGCACGAGAAGATTTTGAGGATCATTTGGTTCAATTGGTAGAAATGAAAAAATAAACCTCCGAGTCAATGAGAGACTTTGTAGCAAGATATGATTGATAAGAAGGATCCTTGAAGATGTGGTTCCTTCTGAAAATAATTTGAAGAGGTTTTTCATTAGTGCTTTGTAATCAGAAGTAGGTTTCTTCCTTAGAAGAGCCCAACCATGAACATTTAGGGAAGCCAAAGAATATGCAATAGAAACTGATGATGATCTACTCATTTACGGAAAGTTGAAAGGCCCCAATAGAAAGAAAAATGATCAAAATTCAAACTCTATCACCATAGATCCGATGTTCTAAAAAATGGAAAATGACTTGGTTACCTTGAAGAAGAAGCTATCTCAGATCACAATGTGGAATGCTTCAAGGAGACCAAACCCTCTAGATAGGCCAAGGATTTCTCCACCTCCTCGTCGGCTTGCTCTTGAAGCACCACCAATCAATGCCATATGTGACACCAAAGAGTCGGAGGAGGAAGAAGAAATTGATAAAACTGAAGAAGAAAATATGGAAGACTATGAAAACTATCTTGAGGTCGAGGAAGTTGATATGCACAATTGCCTAATTGAGTATGTTGATGATGAAGATGAGGATGATGAAGAAGCTCCAAGTTTCTCATGTGTTGTTTTCACTCGTGCAAAATCAAGGAAAGGTGCTTCATCCTCAATAGCTGCAATAAAGGATAAGAATAATAAAGAAGATTCTCCCCCATAGGTCACACAAAATAAAATAATCAACAAAGGATCACCATTACCACCTTTTATGGAGTCACCAAAGAAAACCAGACTCACTCGGTTGTCGGGATCATGCTTTATTATGCTAAGTAGGTCATCTAAATCTTCTCCTAGCTCAAAAGTTGCTAAGAACAATTCTCCTTTAAATGTTGTTCCTACAAAAACATCTAAGGTTCAATCAAAAGCACACCCTCACCCTCATCCAAGCCAATTGCTACACCCAAAAAGAGAATTCAACACCCAAAGTAGAAAGCCTCTACCATGTAAATCTTCCTCAAATTCTGGAACTTCTTCCTCGCTCACCATAACCCCATTTGACTTTGTGGAACATGAAAGAAAAACCAAATTCCAACTCTCGAAATAGATTACCTACAAACACACCCACTTGGTTTGACAGTTCATTAATATAGTTCATGGTGGTAACCTTATATCCTCAAGTCCTAATTCTAAAGGCTTACTTCACACACCACCTTCCCAAATCATGCTAGCCCTTAGTTCCTCCAAAACCAACAGAGTTGAACCTTTCTACCTATCCCTCCTCAAGTAAAGGCTTCCAACTAATTAATTGTGTCATATATTTCAGAGCCTCAGACAATGTGATGCTAGCCAAAGTTACAAATGCTCTAGGCCTCACCTTGACCTGAGTAAATGGCACCTTCTACTCAATGGAATCCAAACAAGTGCCATTAGTAGGAAGAATCAAAGATGCACAAGTAGCACTAGCTGATTTTCCAGACAAGAAGGTGCTCCTAACCATACTGGTAGTAGACATCCCAACATCCTTTGGTATGCTATTGAGTAGGAGTTTCTGCAGAGACCTGGGTGGAGAGATAAAAATGGATTGGTCATCTACAACTATCCCAGTAAAAGGCGAGATGAAGAAGTTGCTACCAGTAAGAAAGATGAAGTTCATAGTACAAAAGTCTGATGATCGAAAGTAAACATTCTCTTTCAATATTGTGGGCTAGGAAAATACTTCCTCACATCAAGAAAAGAGGAGAAATTGCCACTTCTAATGGAGGAAGAGGAAGATAAAATTTGGACAATAGAATTTGATGGTATTCATTCCAATGTGAGCTTGGGAGCTAGTGTAGTATTGTACCCTCCTTCCAATGAGTTGTACCCATTTTCCTAAAAGCTACAATTTGATAATACAAATAACACTTCGTAGATTATGAAGCACTACTCTTAGGCATGAGTGTAGAAGAGGACATGGGAATCAAGAAACCGAGATGCTTTGAGGTGATGTAGAGGTTGTAGTCAAGTAGGTATGCTAATAATATCAGTGAAGAATCCAAGACTCGGCATTACGAAAAAGAGTGTGGGACTGCATTGAATCTTTTGATGCATTTTCCATTGAAGCTATTCCAAGGGAACATAATGAAAAGACTGATTATCTTACGAGTGTTAGGTTCCCTAGTGACACCTCATCCTTCTTTTGGTAAAGAAAAAGTGACCATTGAAATGGTATCAAGGCCTAATATACCGAGATAATGAAAATAATTGGCAAGTCTTCAATGATGATAACCAAATTCTAGCCTTTTTAGAGAAAAGCGAATAATTTCAATAACCTCTTCTTCAAATAAGGTGAAAACCCACACCGAGAAGCAAAGTCCCAAAGAAGAGAAAGAAGGAATTGAAGGGATTGATGATGAGGAGTAATCAAATTGAAATGGAACAAAATTTCCAAAGGCCTAGTCTCCTTAGAAGACCTCTTTGACAAACATGATAGATTCATTGAAGAGAAAGAAAAGAAATCTTCTTGTTGCCTAAGCGATTTTGATAAAGAAAACATTGGTGCCCTAGAGGAGCTAAGGATGGTCAATATTGGAAAAATTTTCTCTCCCTGAAGAAAAAGAAGGTTTGTTGCATTACTCAAGAAATACTTAGATGTCTTGGCCTATTCTTATGATGAACTCAAATCCTTCTAGCCAAAGGAAATGCATCACTCAATTCCTTGAAGTAGGGTGTTAAGCCCTTGAGCAAAAATAAAGGTTATACGACGCATTGTGGGCATATAGGATCACTCCCAAGAATGCACTACGTATGTCACCATTCCAACAGTTGTATGGAGTCGAAGCATAAATTCCTCTCACGATTGAGATGCCAATTCTCAAGTTGCTATAGGTACTAGAAGATGGTCAGTACAAGGATTCCATTGACAAGAGGATCCTCTTTCTTGAGAAGATGGAAGAAAATAGACTCTAAGTGGTGGATCGCATTAAGGAGCACCAATTGAAAGTAAAGAATATTTTTGATAAGAAGGCCAAGGAAAGAGAATTCAAATTTGGAGACTTCATCCTGCTATGGGACAAGAGAAGAGAACCAAAAGGTAGCCATAGAAATTTTGATTCATTATGGCTCTGCCCATTCTATATTCATGAAGCTTATGGTGAGAACACTTTTCTTCTCTCATATTTGGATGGAACGCTACTGGAATTTCCTCAAAGCGGGAAATACTTGAAATTTTATCATCAGTGAAAGTGGGTTGTCCCCGCCTTGTACCATAGGTGATTGCTAGGTGTGTTTCCCTTTCGTTGTGTGGTTTTGTTTCCCCTTTTGTTGTGTGTCATGTGTTTCCTTCCCATCATGTGTTTGTGTGTTTCGTCTTACGATATTTCTTTCTCAAAGTTATTCATGACTCTGCAAGGCCCAATGGATAAGGCACTAGTCAACAAATTATAGGGTCTAGAGATTGAGATTCTGGATTCCCATGTCATGTCTTCACTATGCTCAGTCCATGTCATGTCCCCAAGCTAGAGCTAGCTATTGTCACCCTCAAAATCCCCCTCATTTTAAAATTAAAATTCAAAATTTTTGAGCTCACGCCCTCTAGAAGTGTTCAAGTAAAGTTAGAAGTTTGAAAAGATAGAGAAATTCATGCTTTGAAGTTGTTTAAACTCTCTAGTTTGCGTGGTTTGATCAATTTTCCATTTCCCCATTTGGACACATGAAAATTCTATTGCAGCCTCCATTTGAATGAAATTTCCCATCTTTTCTATGGTCATGGATCATTGAATCTTGTATTGTTCTCAATTCCTTGGTTCGTGAAAGAATTTTGAAAATCGAGCACGAAATGGTGGAATTTTAGTCTTCTTTACATTTTTCCATAATCGTGAATGACGGGCGTTCTCTTTCCCATAAATTTTGGCTCCATTATCCATGGGTATGTGGACATATCTAATTAGAAGGGGGTCGAATTTAATGTTGGTAATGAAGTAAATCCTATTGTAATTGAAATGATTTAGGTATCTCATTAAAAACACAATAAGAAAGATCTAATCTAACAGGCTAGGTTAAAATAAGATCCGAAGGTCAAGTAGTTGGTTTTGGTTCTCTGTAGGTCTGACAGAGGTCTCAGGTAGGTCACAGGTGATTAAGGGTGATGTGAGAATAGGTGGGTAGGTCACTGTTCTAGGATTGTATTGGTAAATATAGAGACCGATGCCGGTTAAGGGTGACCGATGCCGGTTGGGGAGAACCGGTGCTCGATTACTGTGGAAAACTGGGAATGCCATAGAATGAGCTTTGGGTCTCCCTTATGATTGCACAAAGGACTTGGTTGGTCGGAATGAGGTATTAGGCTATTTGGATGGGGTTTGGTGAGGTTTTAATGGGGATATGGAGGGGTGAGTATTAAAGGAGGTCAATGGGTGGCTAAGAGAACAAAGGATGACAATACAATGATGAAATGAATGAACCAGAGGAGTAAACTGTTCTACTTACTTGAAATCTAGTTTGGGTGCTTGTGAGTGATGGATGAAGGTGTTGGTAAGAGGTTGAATGTTGTTGAGGATCACCAAACATGTTGGAAAGCTCCTGCATGGGCTGCATGTGCATTCCTTTTGCTTGGTTGGATCAAATATGTTGGGGTGGATGTTGGATGATTGTTGGGTGATTGTTGGATGCTTGTGTAAGAGAAAATGCTTGATCTCCTTCCTTGCATGTGTGTTCTCATGGAAACTTGTCTCTAAAAAGATGTGTTATCTCTCAGAAAATTCCCAATGTTTTCCAACCTCGAAAATAAGGTTGTTTTGGGGATTAAAAGGTGACCGACGGTGGTTCGGCTTAACCGGTGATGGTTAGGGGTAACCGGCGTCGGTCAAGGTGGGATTTCTAGGTTTACTAAACTAGGTAGATCCCCTTGATTTTCTGGGATCTCGTGTCATTAACCCCATAGATCAGATGGAAGCTTCTTGTAAACATGTGGGAATGTGGTTAGAGGGAATGTAGGCATTGATTTTTAGGGTTTGGGTAAGTCTTAGTTAGTTATGGCAACTTACTAAGAATAGGTCTTAGTGAGTGAGTTGGATGAGGTGTAGGTAGGTGAGGTGTAAGTGTGGGCATTATCTAAATTAAGATATTTAAATAATAAATATGGTGAGGATAATGAATTAATTAAATTAAATTAATTAAATTAATATTAGTGGGGTGAAGGGGGCCATGACTAGGTGAATGTGATGAAGGTATTTATTTGTCGAGGGACCAAAGGGGAGTGTGACCTAATTTTAGTGTCTACATTTTGCCCCTTTTTTTGTTGCGTAGCTTGTATTGGTAAGTGATGCTAACAAAAATAAGATGTGGTTGCCCCATGTGTGGGTGAAGGTGATCCCCCTCAAACTAGGAACTGATGAGGTAGAAGGTAGAATCGGTGAGTGGTTTGATAAAAGGTAAAATGTGAAAGGGAAAAGGTGGGGAGTGGGTGGAAAAAGGAAAAAAGGAAAAGGTCTACTCGGGTAATCTAGGTAATGGGTCAGGGTCAAAGGTAGTAACAGTCAAATGCACACGCACACGTATAAACTGCAACACACTACTAGGTTGAAGAGCAGGAAAACTCTACATTGTCTAAGGTCGATAGGTTTATCCAAACAAGGTTGAAGTGATTCCGGTATCCAAGGTATAGGATATGGTTAGGAACACAATGTAGGTTAGGTGTAGGAATGTTTAGGTATGTTCGGTACACCAAAGGTAGGGTTAGGATAAATGGTCATGGAAAGAGGCAAGGTAAGGTCATTAGGTCAACAACATAGGTAACAATGTCACAAGGTATAGTGAACACATGGGGTCAAAGGTCACTAGCGATGGTCCAGGTCCAAATATCTAGGTCACGGCATGGGTAAGGCCGAGGTATGGGTAAAATAATGAGTCCCCAAAAGGAGGATGAGGGTAGGTAGTAAATGATGAGGTAGGAGGGTGAGGTAAATGGTCAGGGTAAAGGTTGGGTGAGGGAAAAAGGTAAAGGGAGGGTGAAAAAAAAAAGGAGGGGGAATAGGGTAATAGGGTAAAATGTTGGGTTTTGGGCAAGAGAGGGTGACCGATGTCGGTCAAGGGTAACCGAGTCTAGGTATAGTGCAACCGACCATGGTAAGGTAGGGCACATGACCGATGCCGGTGAAGGGTAAAACCGGCATCGGTTAGGTCGGGTTTGTTATAAAAAAAAAAAAAATCCATGTTTTTGTTATTCATTTGTCATATAGTGAATTGAGAAAATGAAAAAAAGAGAGAGAAAAGAGGGAAAAGTGTCAGATGGAATGGAGTGTTGAGTTGGTGGTCTGGATGGTGGGTGATTGGTTGGTGAGAGGTGGGTCCACAGGATCGGTGTGTGTGATTCGATTGGTTGGAGATGGGTGGAGATTTGGTGATGGCAGAGGCCAGAGAGGGATCGGGCGGGCCACCGGTGTAGTGGCTAGATGTGCCACCATGATGATGGACAGACAACATGATGAGGTAAGCATCCAACTCTAGTTGTATTTGGTTAGATAGATTAGATGATTTGCAAATTGGTTTTTTTTTTGTTTTTTTTTTTTGGGTGGGGAAAAAATAAAAATTTGGAAATGGGAGGGTAAAGTGGGTAAAATAGGAATGGGGAGAGAGATAAGTGGGAGGAGAGGGGAGGGGATGAGGTGTAGGGGAGGTGTAGGTGAGTTTAGGTGGGTAAAAAGGGGTAGGGTGGGTTTTTTTTTGAGAAAGGGGGGTTTGGGGTCACGGGGTTTTCACGTGATAGTGACCGGCATTGGTCAGGTTTGGCCGGCATCGGTAGGGTTAAACGGTATTGGTCATGAAATAGGTGACCGATGTTAGTTAGGGGTGACCGGGGTCGGTTAGAGAGAACCGGCACCGGTTAGGTTTTGGGGGACAAGGGGCCAAAAGTGCCACAGGTTGGGTGATTGAGATGGGTAGGGGTAAAATAGGGTGTTGGAAAATGATAGGGGAAAGTATGGGTGTGATAAATGTAGATTAATGTGTTGTTTTGAATTGGATGTAGGGGAGAGATCAGCTACGTATGTGGGATAGGGTTCCACCCCCTACTCATGATAGTGCGTGGTGGCGTAACGACCCCTGAGGAGCTGCTGACATGTGGAGGTGGTGGGCTGAGAGTGGGGTCGACGACATTATCGGCATGTAGTCCAAAACCTAGTTTGATGATGGTCATGCTCATCGATAGATGGGATTCGTGACCAACACGTTCCACCTACCGATGGGTGAGATCATTGTCACCCTAGAGGACATGTTTAGGATTCTACAATGGCTACCCATATTGGGTATGTAAGTCTACTCTATCTCTTTCGAGGCCTCGGAGGAGCTGATGTTGATGGTGTTTGGAGAGGGGATGGCCGAGCTGACATTCCATAGTGCCAACATTCACTATGGAGAGATGTACCTAGCCCATCCGGAGGAGATGAGGCTAGTAGTTCTATTGATGGAGGTAGTGTGCTTGCTTTGCACTACCAGATGCAGAGGGTGGTAGTATTTCCCCGATCATTGATGGGGTATTACATGACATGATGATGGATCAGACCCACTTTTCCTTGGGTGCCAACATTCTGGTGTAGCTATACAGGGAGTTATGGGCATATGGATGGCTACGTAGGTTCAGCATGTGTTGTACATTTATACTTCATTGTTGGGCTTATGAGCACATAGTTTGTGTGTGGCCAGTAGTAGGGATGCCCCAAGAGCCGATGCATTTCCAGGAGATGCTATGTGGTGAGTGGGGTATAGGTGATGGGTGCCTGCTATTGGAGAGTGGAGATTAGACAGGCCCACACATGATGTGGCCTATTTTCGGTGACTTTATTGGAGGGGTTATCTCGGGGTGGACATCATATGGAGGCCATATGTGGGATTCCCCTCATATAGGCATATGCGTGAGGAGCTAGCTGAGCTCCAACTATTGAGATGGATATGGTCACCATGTTAGGGGAGCACGAGATGATCCCGGTTGATAGAGTTAGGTGGTAGTTTGGGCTATTACAGGATGTACCTCCACCCTTCCCGTAGTATAGGAGAGATGATGTGGAGAGGCCCTTACCTCTACCACAGCCGACAATAGTGCCCATAGGGTAGGAGGAGTAGGTAGTGGACGGTGGATATTGATGATGTCGGGGTCACAGACAGGTATAGATAGTGGTGGGTGGCTCATTTATGAGCCATACCACCCAATCGGGCAGCTGAGATCTAGCCACCATCACGGTGTAGAGAGATGCCCTATAGGGGTAGGTGGCTACTCTGATTACCCAGTTGGGTATGGTGTAGACACAACTTGTGAGCTCAGAGGTAGAGGTAGTAGAGCTACATGTACAGTGGCATCTCAGAGCCCGAGATGGCTGGGGGTGGGGGTGGAGATGGAGATGAGGATGATGGTCGGTGGCGGCCTTACAGGCATAGGTGATAGGGTTATAGGGCTAGTTGGCCACAGCTCAGGCATAGATTGGGGCCTTACAAGCCCGAGAATACAAGGCACGAGGGGGCAGAGGGCACCACCGAGGCTGTGCAGGACAGGGTCCCATTCATAGGAAGGAGTGGGACAGGGTCCCGTAGGATAGGTATAGGGCCGAGGCCTATGGGACCACCAGACCATGCCTATATCTAGGTTATGGGATGCCCTAGGTGAGGCTAGATACTACCAGGACCAGTTGATGGTGGTGGGATAGAATTTCTATCCTATGGAGAGTATCGGGCACAACAGGCCTTGAGTGAGAGGACTAGATCCCACACTCACAGTGTAGAGAGCACAGGGGGCCATCGAGCTCGAGGCCAGATCATGGAGAGGCCACCAGCTCATGGAGACCAGCTCTCCAGGTGAGGAGCCAAGTAGGGACTAGAGACTAGGGGCCGAGGAGAGGAGAGGTACATAGGTGACACAGATATGGAGGATGTGCACCGAGATGCCTGATATATGGCTCTGATTGTTGATGTATTATAGTCATTTTTTTGATATATACCGGCCTACGTGCCAAAGATAGTGAGGATGTATGAGATTTTTTTTGTATATTTTGAGCATATACTACCGGCCTGCGTGCCAAAGAGATTTTGTATTGGTTTATTGTTTTAGTGTATATGATACCGGCCTGCATGCCGATGACATTTTGTATTGAGTATCGGCCTGCGTGCTGATAATTTTGAGATGATGGACATGATTGGATATCTTGTGTACATTGTATTGAGACACATATTTATTTATATGATGAGATACATGAGATGCTTGATTTGTTGGTGTTTTGATGAGACTTTTGATTTGTTGTTGTGATATGGATGGAAATTAGGTGAGTTAGGCATGATGGAGTTAGGTTGTAGTTTAGGCATGGATGAGAGTTGGTTTAGGCATGGATTGAGTCGAGGTTGGTTTAGGCATGGAGTCAGGTTGGTTTAGAGTAGGTTGGTTGGCAGGCATGGTTGAGTCAGGTTGGTTTAGGCATGTGTCGAGTTTCAGTGGTTAGGTTTAGGCATGGAGTTAGGTTGAGGTTTAGGCATGGTTCGAGTCAAGTTGGTTTAGGCATGGATTAGTTGGTTTGGCATGGTTTTGTTTAGGCATGGTGGAGTCAGGTTTGTTTAGGCATGGTTGTGTTTAAAGTAGTTGAAGTTGTGATTCATTATTTTGTGTAATGAATGATAATATGGGTCATGTGTGAGATGTGTTATAATATATGCATGATGATGGTAGAGAAATGGTAGTCGTAATAAATGTATGTTGTGATGAGGATTAAAATGTTAAGCAACTTGTTATGTATGTGGTTTAATTTTCAATTTTTGATATAAAAAGGAAACTAAGTGGGGTAGAATGTATTTTAGGAAGATGAAAGATGGATTGGTTAGGGTAGAGAGTGGCTGAGCTAACCTCCAAGGGCCCCATGCCCTCGGAGTGCTGCCTACATAGTCCCGGTGAAAAGGGACCTCAGGCCGATGTAGTTCTCCCATGAGCTAGGGAAGAATATGATGAGGTATGAGAATGAGTTAGTAGGTTTTAGGCATGTTGTGGGTTTAGGTCTATTAGGTGTGGGTGGGTTATAGGTAAAGTGATATAGGTGATGTCGATTGTGGAAAAAGAAGAAGATTACCCCAAAGGTAAGTGTCGAGGACCAAATCTGTATAAGGTAATCAAAATGTAAATAAAGATGGTTAAAAGATAAGAGGGGCAATAAAGCCACCTGATTGGTGAGGATCATACCAAGTAGATCATACCTTGGAGGAGGTGATGAACGTAAGACCCTAAAGACATTGCATGATTGATTGTTCTAAGGTGAAAAGTAGTCACATGATCACCAAATGTCTTGGTTTCAAGAGGTCCCTTGAGGTGGTAGGAAATGGGAGTGGGAATGGTGAGAAGGGTGAAAGGTGGTTAATTTTTATATGATATGAGGTGGCATGCTCTTTGGGCAAGAGATCCGAGGTCACAATGGGCAAGTCCATGACTAAAAAGTTCTCTGTTTTGACTTGTATTTGAGATAGACTGATCGATGTGGGAAGTCTATATGGGATGAGGAATTTAACTCCTTGAGGTCTTCGTGAAGCTGATCGATGCGGGAAGCTTCAAATTCTCTCTTTTTTTTTTTTTTTTTAGCTTTACATAGTTGTCCTTCGAGGGAGTAGTCTATTTACAACAGCGATTGTTGAGAGGAAGATGTCCTTTTGAGGGAGTCATCTTTTTTTGTTAGTTTGACTCAAGGAGTTGGGTCCCATGTGGGGCTTTGAAGTCATGGACAAGACCAAGGTGAAGAATAGGATTCTTGTTCAAAAAGTAGGGTGAAACGACCATGGGATCTCATCTAAAGGTAGATGAAAAGTATCCATGAGAATCATGCTATATGTGCAGCATGCCATGGTACACATATTCAAGAGAAGATAATAAGTGATGGTACTCACATGATTCATTTTTAGTCATTGGTGAGATGTAGGAAGTGGGTAGCGCTCAAGGGATGAGCATGGAAAGAGGAAAAAGGTGAGGTAGGACTAAAGTCAACAATAGAATGGTCGAAGATGCAAGGCATTAAGGGGTTAGGTTTGGGTTTACCATCGAGTGAAGATAAATGATAAGCACCTGATCCATAAGTATGAGTCACGATGTATGGTCCAAGCCAATTAGGAGAAAATTTTCCCCGTTTACTTTTTTTTGCTTTGGTTACATGTTGATTTTCTTTTAGGACAAGGTCACCGACTTGGAAGGTTCGTTCATGGACACACGTTTTCGTAGGCACGTTTGATACATTTTTGGTAAACTTGAAGGTGATCAAGAGCATTAAGATGACGTTCATCTAATAACTCAAGTTGTGCTAAATGGTCTTGATGAAAGTCATCATCATTGAGCATGTCATGGAGAGAAATGTGGAGTGAGGGAATCTGGACTTCGAGAGGTAGAACAACCTCTATACCGTAGTAGACAGAGAAAAATGGTGTGGTGGTAGTGGAAGTGTGAATACTAGTGTGGTATGCCCATAGGGAAAAAGGAATGTGCGTATGCCAATCCTTCCCAGTATCATTAACCACTTTCATGAGAATTTTGTTTAGGGTTTTGTTAGTGGATTGGCTTGGCCATTGGTTTGTGGGTAATAAGGTGATGAGAAACTTAGTTGAATGCCGAAGGCATCACAAAGTTTTTTAATGTAGGGTTTTTTTTTGAATTTTTTTCCATTATCAATGATGAGGTGATGAGGAACACCAAAGTGAAAAATGATGTGATGATTGATGAACTCACATATTTTCTTGGCTTTCGTGGAGATGAGTGGTATGGCTTCCACCCATTTTGTGTAGTATTCGGTAGCGGTGATGATCCATTGATGTCGTTGGGAAGAATGGGGGTTAATCTCTCGACAAGATCCAAACCCCATTGAGAGAAGGGCCAAAGGTCACGGGTGACCTGTAAGGCATGACTGGGTGTATGATGAAGGTTGGCATGTTGTTGGAATTTTATACAATGTTTGACGTAGTCACAACAATCATGGTTAAAGGGTGATAGTAATAGCCTAGGTGAAGGATACGCTTAGCACAACAAGGCCACTGAAGTGACCTCCACATATGCCATCATGAACTTCCTTAATGGTATAAGGAATTTCAGAACTTGTGAGGCATCGTAAGAGAATACCATCAAATTGTGCTTATAGAGGAGGCCCCCATGATGACATAATGAGAGACCTTTTTAAGGAAGGCACGTTGTCCATTACGGGTGAGATCAGGAGGTAAGATGGAGAGAGAAAGATAGTCGGAGTATTGTTTATACCAAAGGTCACTCGGGTCGGGGGTGATGGTTCCAATGGAGTAAACATTTGTGAGGTAAATAAGAGGTGATTGGAGTCATTGTATGGTGACAAAGATTTTAGAATCGGTGGGTGAAGTGGGTATTTGAGAAGCAAGCAGGCCATGGTGTCCACAAATTTGTTGGTTGAACGAGGGACGGTTTGCAAGGGCGTAACGGTCAAAGGTGGTCAAAAGTATGTCTACATGATGTTTATACTTTTGAAGTATCATTATGACATTGGTATATACCATTGACTTGGTTTATGACCAATTGAGAATCACCAAAGATGTTGATTGATTTGACATCTAGGGCATAGGTGGCTTGGAGACCTAATACGAGTGCTTGTATTGGCAATGTTGTTTGTACAATCAAAATCTAGTTTGAAAGACAAAGGCATGGGTTCACCATCAAGTGGAATGAGGATAATACCAGCCCCACCCCCATGTTGACACTTGGAACCATCGAAGAAGAGTGTCATTTGGTAAGCGGGTTCATCAAGGAAAGGGTAGCAATTGACTCATCTGGAAAGTCAAAATTAGAGGGTTGATCCCCGGTAATAGGTGTGTCGGCCAATTGGTGGTGATAGCTTGGCCCTTGATGGAATTTTGATGAATGAATTTGAGGTCGAGGTCAGCTAAAAGCATAAGCCAATGTGGCACGTTGATTTTGATAAGGTTTGGCATACATGAAGTGTAAGGGGTGGTGTTGGTCACAACATAGGTTTTGTGGTTGAGTAGGTAATGGCGGAGTTTTTGGTGGCAATGAAAACTAAGGCTAAAAATTTTTTTTGGGATGGGTGTATCGGGTTTCATAGTCCAAAAGAGTATGGCTTATGTAATAAACCACCTGCTCCTGTGTTGTTCATCGATGATGAGTGAGCATGGCTCCCAAGGAGTGATCGGTAGCTGAGATGTATAGGTAGAAAGGTTGATCATCTTTAGGTGGAATGAGTATGGGTGGTTGGAGAAGGTATTGTTTTAGGGCCTCAAAAGCTTTGTGGTAGTCATCATCCCATTTAAAGGAGACATCCTTCTTGAGTAGATGATGAAATGGTTGGCACCGATCAGATAATTGTGAAATGAAATGGTGAATAGACTGCAACTTACCTTGTAGGCTATGGAGTTGTCTAAGGTTAGTAGGTGGAGGCATTTTTGAGAATGGCCTTGACTTTAGTAGGGTCAACTTCTATACCACGTAGGGAAATGATAAAGCCTAGGAGTTTTCTGAGAGGACCATGAAGATGCACTTCTTAGGTTGAAGGTGAACACAATATTTAATGAGATGGTCAAAAATGGTTTTAGGATGGCAAGGTGCTCGGAGTGGCATTTAGATTTGGCAGGAGATCATCCACGTAATCTTCAATATACGATGCATGATATCATGGAAGATGTAAGTCATAGCCCACTGATATGTGGCACTAGCATTTTTAAGGCCAAAAGGCATGACTCGATAGTAGAAGGTCCCCCAAGGGGTGATGAATGCGGTTTTATGTTGATCCTCTAGGGCAAGTAGGATTTGGTTATAACCCGAGAAGCCATCCATGAGTGATAGCATCTCGTGACCTAGTGGTAAGGTCAACCAGTTGGTCAATACCGGGTAAGGGAAGTCATCTTTTGGGTAGGCTAGGTTGAGGTCATGGAAATCCATGCAAATGTGGAGTCCCCCTATCACCTTAGTGATAGGGACAATGTTAGAAATCCAATGAGGATAATCAATGGGTAATATGAAGGAAATGGAAAGAAGGCATTGAAGTTCTTCTTTGATGAGAAGGGCAATGCGAGGGTGCATTTTCCTCAGCTTTTGTTTGATGGGTTTGGCATCGGGAATGGTTATGATATTGTGGACCACTATGGTGGGGTCAATACCGGGCATGTCTGCATAAGACCAAGCAAAAAGTGTGGTTATGATCTTTGAGAAAAGAAGTGATGGCTTCTGTTCAACAACATCAAAGATTGGCCGATCTTTAGGATGTGCGGGTCATCCTGAGTATGAATGTTGATTTCGATAGTCGATTCATTCAACATGGTTTGCATCTCAGAGGGTAATGACCGATGAATATATGAGTCTTCTGCACCAAGGTAGGTGAGTATAGATTCATCATCTTGACATTGAATGATGTTAATTGAAAGGTGTATCATCATCGATCATTTTAGGATATAGGAAGGGAAGAGAGGAAGGAGCCTCCCTCGCATTGATAAGTCAAAGGCCCCAAGGAAATGGTGTTTAAAAAAAAAAAGTTAGGAGGGATAGATTAGGATCCATCGACTCCATCGGTGAAGGTGGTGATGAAGGTGGAGTGGGTGAAGAAGGTGGAGAAGGGTTGATGTCCTTGATGAGTTCAATGTGGGCCTGTTTGGTAGGTGGTTTAGGAAAGCCGATACCACTACGGTCATTATGTTTGCGGGTGGTACATGGAATAATGGTATGGTGGCCTTGCTCATAAAATCCAAAACCAAAACCCTTCCATGCACATCGGTGTAGGAAGGTGTGGGAAAAATGGTGATTGGTGAGAGACTGGAAGTCAAGCGGAAAATGGGTGGGTTTGTGATGGTGGTTTGGGTGTGTAAGTGGTAGTATCAAGTCCCCCATAGGTGAGACTAGTATGAAGATGAGGAGGACCATAAAGGAGGCATTCTCCTATGTGGTGATCATAGCGAGGGTGTTGGTGAAGACTTCCATACTCTTGTGGAGTAAGGAATGTGTTGACACTATATAGGTGGTATTCCCCAGAGTGAGGCATTGAAAAACACCTTCCAAGGGATCGGTGGTTGGTATGTGGGTAGTGGGAATAGATGATGTGTCGGAGGTCGATGCGGAGGTGGAGTTAATGGATTGGGAGACTGATGGGTTGGCCGTGGAGGTTGTGGTGGTAGGAGTGGAAGAGGCATGTGCGGTGGAGGTGGTGACTATACTGGTAAGTAGGAAAGTGTAGGTGAAGTGGTAGGGTCATGGAGGTAGATGCCTTAATGGGTATAAGCACATCATTAGGTTGGTAAAGCATGTTGCATGTTTTAAAAGGTGATGGATCAGTTGGAATGGTATAGGTGTGTCCTTCATGTTCAAACTTTACACAATGATGCAAAGTGGAAGGAACACAACCCATGACATGAATCCTAGGGTCTGCCAAGCAACAAGTTATATTGAAATTCCCCCTCCAAGATGTAAAATAGCTCTGGGAATAGTGTGGGGGCCCACGTGAAATGTGGAGGATGATGGTGCCTAGTGTAGAGGTGATAGCGTCATTGAATGAATGCAACATGATAGGATGTTTATGCATGTAATTGTCAGGTATGCATTTGAGTGAATGCATGGGATGAAATGATGTTAATGCTAGCAGCCCCCATCAATCATTACATGTCGTACACATATATCATCGATGTGGATAGAGATGAAGAGATGAAGAGGGTTGGGTCAGGTCATTGTTTGGTGTGGTGTGATCTCTTCTCTTGAGAAGCTAAGGGAGGCTATTTGGTGAGTAGGGTGAGGTGTGGATAAAGGTGGTAATTTGGTGAGAGAGGCTACATGATGGGGTGTGATAATGGAGGCTACGGGTGTAGGGTCATTGGGTAAAACCTCAATAGATTGAAGAACCTCCATGAGAGCTTGACGATGGGATTAGAGGTTTGGATGAGGTCATATAGGGACATTTTGAGGGGAGATTGGTGTAATTGTTTGAGCATGGTGTGATGTGTGACCCCATTAGAAATAGGGTATGTGGGTCCATGGATAGTAATCTTAGGTGTGGGTGTAGATGGTATGTTGGGTATAGGATTGTTGTTGGTGGGTCAGTTGCCTTTTCCTTACCTTTATCCTTCTGAGCATGGGTAGTAACGTGGATCATGTTGATCTGAGGGGAGTTGGAAAATGGAGAAGGTGTAGGGTGAGTGGTATAATGACATGATGGGAAAAAACCTACTGGAGGAGAAAAACCCTTGTGAGGTGAGCTGGGTGCAATGACATTTGGGTGATGGTGTGGCAAGTTCTCTGATGTGAACCATGTTAATTTCAAATCTTGGAGGTGGTTCTAGGAGCTGTGGTGGTGGAGGTCGTGGTTGTTGAGTGGGTGAAGGAAGGACTATGGGAATGGGTGTCGGTGAAGTAGTGTCCTCATCGAGAAGGTCATCATCATCAAAGTTGGCTTTCGGAGGACACAACTGGATAAGGATGGTTTTAAGGCCTTGTAGTTCTCCACATCGTGCCCTAGCACATGATGGTAGGCACAAATTTTAGTGTCATCAAACCCTTTTGGCTTGGGTTTGGGGGTCATAAGGTCTGAGTGGTGGTAATGTGATAACAAGAAGTCTCAAGGAGGTTGGTTAATATTTTGGCATAGGACCCCACTAGTGGATCGCAATGGGAAGTGAAAGTGGGTTTGGGTGTAGGTATGGCTGATTGTTGAGGAACGGTCCTTGCAGGAGGGGGAGTGGGTTGAGCCATGGTTTTGGGTGTTGGAGTAGTCTTGGGTGTTGGTCGTGTTTTTTGGGTAGGGGTATGGTAGATGAATGGGTAGGAGGGTGTATGGTTGCTTTGACTACCTTATTGGAGGGTTAGTGGATTTTTTTTTTGTGTTGCACCTTCTTGGGTAAAGGTGATATGGGTGTATGAGATCTAGAGGGAAAAGTAGATGGGGGAAGAGGGTGAGTTACCCATGGGGATAATGGAGGTGTGAAGGTAGATGATGTGGGTCGAGTAGGGGGTGTGAGAGATAGAGACTGAAGTGTAGTGGGTAATGAAGAAGTTGTTGAGGTTATTGGAGGTATGGGTGGTAAAGATGTTGTAGGTGTAGGTGTAAGTGTGTCGGGTGCTTGGGTAGGTTAGAGGTTTGTGAGGAAGGAGTGGGCTGTTGTGTTTTTGGTTTATTGATGGGTGGAAGTTTCTTAACCGTGTTGGGAAGTTGAGGTCCTAAAGATGGGATGGGATGAGTGTGTGAGTGTGATTGGCGTAGCGGGGTATGAGTTCTATGGGTTTGGTTCTTTTGTTTGGGTGTGGAGTAGGTGTGGTGTTGACTTTGGAGGATGTAGCTAAATCTAGTTTGATAGGTGGATGAGTAAGGCTGGTGGTTGGGGTGACCCCTAAGGTAGTGATAGGTTTAGTCGAGGAAGATGATGTATGTGTGGGTTTGGATTTAGATGTAGGTTGGGTTATGGGTAAGGTGTGTGTTGAGTTATGATGGGTGTCATGGAAGAAGTTGTGATAGAGGTGGTTGTGTTGGTTTGATTGGTTGAAATATTTTTGGGTAGATAGTGGAAGTATCAGCAAGTGACATCTGCATTTGTGTTGAAACAGAAGTAGAAGATGCCCCCACAACAAGGCTCTATCCACATAATCTAGGTGATGGCCAAACATGTGAGAATGACACGTCTGTAGGTGATGTTGATGAGGACCCAATGGCTATTCCCGTAAAATGTGTCTTAGAGATGGGAAATTTGTTAGCTTCAGCTTCCGTGGGTAAGAGAGCCAAAAGTAGGTCTGCAGGATCTTGGGTAGCTGATGGAGAATGCTCACCTAGAGGAAAAGGTATCTCTATTGGGTCTGTGATAGGTGGAGGAGATGATGGGTGCTCCTCTATAGGTGGAGGAGATGATGGGTGCTCCTCTATGGGTGGAGGAGGTAAACAAGTATCCTCCATGGAGTGAAGAAGTATTATGGGTGTCGGTTCTCTAGGTGGAGAAGAGGTGAAAAACAAGTATCCTCCATGGAGTGAAGAAGTATTGTGGGTGTCGGTTCTCTAGGTGGAGAAGCCAAAGGTGAAATGGTCTCGATATTAGTGAAAGGCTCCTCCATGGGTGAGGAAGGAGGTGAAAGGTGTTCCTCTATGGGTGGAGGAATAGGTGAGGTAGGTTCAATGTAGAAGGAGGATTTTGGGCTAGAATCTCCTCTATGGAAGGAATATGGGGTAATTGGGAAGCAACAAGTGCATCACTAAAAATAGCATGGACCTCGTGGGTATGGCTATCATGAGTTGAGGTCTCACCGGTTTGATCAGATGAAGGGGCATGATTGGGAAAGGGTTTCTTGAAGATATGTAGGTTTTGATTGGTAGGTGCGTTAGGATTATCCACAGTTAACTCACCTTTCTCGAGCATTTCTTGGACAATATTTTTGAAAGTGATGCAATTTCCATCACTATGACCCTTTACTCGATGATAGTTATAGAAGTCATGTTCTTTATACCATGCGGGCATGGGGTGAGTAGGGTCAAAACTAGTGTGTGGTTTTATAGGTGGAAGGGTGATGGCCCCAACTTTGATGAGATTTTCTAAGACAGAAGAGTAGGGCTCCCCAATTGGGGTGTATTTCCATTGTTCTCATCTGAATTGAAAAGTCTGGATGGGTGAGAGATTAGATGAGGGGGTAGCCTGATTTGATGGATGAGCTGGACCGGCTTTGAGTACCACTGCGTTAGTGGTGCCCTTGGCCTTTGAATAATTGTTCTGTGGTTTGGAAGAAGAAGAGGTATCATTCGACTTGAATGCTGAATTTTTACTGCGTAATTGGATTTTCTTCTCTTCGATGGCCGAATCTCTAACTTTCGTGCCATGGTGAATGCTTCATCAAATGTTTGAAAGTTTGACCTGCGTAGGGTCGGTGAGATATGTCTAGCACAAGCCCATGTGAAGAGCTCGATGAGTTTTATTTGTGGTAGTTGGAAGGTGAGTTGATTGATCAAGCTACGCCAGTGAGTGACAAAATCTATGATAGATTCATCCTCATACTGATGCGTGGAGTATAGGTCAGTCATGGTAACCTTCTTGATGATATTGATGGAGAAGTGATCCAAGAAGGCTTGGGCTACCTGATTAAATGAAAATATAGAGTGTCTAGGTAACCCACTATACCAATCTAACGCAGGTCTAGTCAAGAGACATGGGAAAGGTCCTTAAGAGTAAAGCATCATCGTGAGTGATTAAGTAGCACCCATGTTTGAATGACCACAAATGTTGTTGTGGGTCTTCCTTGCTATTGAAGTGGTTGAATTTAGGCATCTCCCAATGCATGGGGTATGGATGAATAGGAATGGATGGGTGGATGGGCTCATTACAAATTTCATCATAGGTGAGAGTATTGTGGGAGCTAGAAACCGATGCCTCTAATGTTTGCATCTTGTCCATCATCAATTTGATTAGGTCATTGGTAGGTTGCGATGATTGGGTGCCTCTGTAGTGTAAGAGGTTGGTTTGGGCATATAATGGGGGTGGCATTCCAGTATATGGTGCTTGCCGTGTAGGTAGATTGAGAAGGAGGTAGTGAAATAGGGGGTACGTACCAGAGTGAATAATAGATGAAATGGGAGGCTGTTGATAGTATGTATATGGAGGTGGAAGGGTCATGGTAACCCTAGTGGAAATGGGGGCTAACGATTGTGGAATGGAAAGGACCACATTTGAAAAGGGGTAGAGGTCACCGACACGAGGAGGTGGTAGTGTAGCTACGGGTATATGCGAGACATTAGGGGTGGATGAGGTTGTGTTTTGGGTGGTTTCGAAGGTATGGTGGATGTGGCGGGTGTCATGGATATAGCAGATGTGGTAGTCATAGTGGGTATAGGCCCTAGCTGTGAAATCGACTAGGGGTAAGGTAGATGTGGGAAGCGTGGAGCTAGATGGGGCTGATGTAGGAGTGGGAGTGAGAGTCGGGGGGATAGATACGGGCATGCCATATATCAACTGAACCCGAGGCATCTCGAGTGGATGAGTGGGAAAGGTAAAATTACAAGGTGGTAGGGTTTTGGTCAAGGAGTCATGTGAACTCCTCATCTCCAGTAGTGATAGTGATAGGTTGGATAGGATCCATGGCGGGTGATAAAATGGAAGGTGGTGAAGGACTAGGTGGGAGTGGTTGACAACTGGCATGGAATACAAGTGTGCTTGCTTGTCTTTGGGTCAACACCATGTGAACAAGTACTGATCAGGTTAGGTTGCTTCTCTATAAATGACACAGAAAAACAACAAGAATAAGTGAAACAGGTGGTAAAAAGTGGATTAGGTACCAAATGTTGGCTGGAAAGTGGCACAGGATAA
This sequence comes from Taxus wallichiana var. yunnanensis, assembly GCA_018340775.1. Lineage (NCBI taxonomy): Eukaryota > Viridiplantae > Streptophyta > Pinopsida > Cupressales > Taxaceae > Taxus > Taxus wallichiana. The sequence goes on from CM031235.1 coordinate 374,426,654, forward strand.
CCGATGTCGGTCGGGGTAAACGACGCGGTTAGGGGTAACCGATGCCGGTCACTATGGGAAATGGACAGTGAGTCAAAAACAAGGTGTAAGGTCAAATTTGATAGGTATGCCAAACCTGATGAGTTTTACAAGGTCAATGGGAATGATAATAGTGACAGGGACTCTGAATAGTTGAAGAAGGTGAATAAATGTCCTTTTGGGTAGGTTAACCAAAATGACAGTGAACCGATGCCGGTTGGGTATAACCGATGATGGTCAGGGGGTAACCGATGATGGTCGTTGGACCGACACAGTCACTATGAAATTGAAACAGTGATGAAAGAAAAATGGTTGTGAATTAAAATATGATGTGGAATCAAACCCAAAATTATGAGAATGATGAGAATATGGTCAGGCACACTCAGATGAAGCCGAGAATACACCAACTATGATGAGGAGTGTGCAAGGATAAACAAGAAGAATGAAGAACGTGACCTCTCACCTCAAAATGCAAGCCAAGCAAGAAGAAACACTAAGAAAAATGTGATCCTAAGAGTGCCTTTTCTATTATGTTTGTTTAGCTTATTTATTTAGGACTTGACTCATGAACTGTAAAATAGATTTTTTTGGTGAGGATGGCTTCCTACAGAAAAAGGAGATCTAAAAGGTGAGGTTTCGGGTATGTTATGGTGGGGGCGGGCTTTGCTCTGAAGTATGACTCGATAGAGCAGTGAGTTGGGGAGTACCTGCCAATCCTCAGATCAAGTGCGATCATTGATAGGCAGGTGTTCCTAGGAAAGATGTTGTTTAAGAATATGTATTTGTTTTGAATTTGTGTAATGTGGCAAGAGACTGAGAGAGAGAGAGAGAGAGAGATGTGCTTTCTATGATTCGTTTGTCAACCATCAGTTGGGAATGACTTCCAGCGTATAGGTTGCCCTCAATTAATGTGAGCTAATGTGATAAATCAGAATGCAATGCACTTATTTTAAGCCCAAATCGAAATATGAAGTTTGATGACACAAATGGATGAATAGGAAGAGGGATGCTCTTTCACTAAAATGTAGAAAACAAGAAGAAATGATTCTTTTTAAGTACACCAAAAGAAAGGTTTCTTTTAGAGAAAATAGAAAGAAAAGAGGTTACCAAGGAAGAAAATTAATGTGTATGCTTTCAGAAGGAAAAAACACACAACTTTTCCTAGGAATGAATAAAATGCAAGGAACCCTGAATGGGTCCCACCAGAGTGTGCCAAAATGTTTCACCTGATTCTTAGACATTTCTTTGAAATATTGACAAAACAGATAGGGTAATGGGCGTAGGAGGAATACCTATTGAAATGTTGGTTGTTGGGTTGTTGCGCGCGTATGACTTCTGAATCCATAGCTGATCATGAGAGCTTCCTTTTGGCTAGGAGGAACTACCTGAAATGGAACACAAGACCACCAGAAAAGAGTTAAACAATATGTGCAGTGAACTACCTAGCGTGTGCTAGATCCGGGAAGTGTGATACTTCCTAGATGGTTGTCAATCCACTGTTTAAAACAATTTAATGTTGGTAATGAAGTAAATCCTATTGTAATTGAAATGATTTAGGTATCTCATTAAAAACACAATAAGAAAGATCTAATCTAATAGGCTAGGTTAAAATAAGATCCGAAGGTCAAGTAGTTGGTTTTGGTTCTCTGCAAGTCTGACAGAGGTCTCAGGAAGGTCACATGTGATTAAGGGTGATGTGAGAATAGGTGGGTAGGTCACTATTTTGGGCTCTATTGGTAAATATAGAGACCGATGCCGGTTAAGGGTGACCGATGCCGGTTGGGGAGAACCGGTCTTTGGTTACTGTGGAAAACTAGGAATGCCACAGAATGAGCTTTGGGTCTCCCTTGTGATTGCACAAAGGACTTGGTTGGCGGAATGAGGTATTAGGTTGTTTGGATGGGATTTGGTGAAGTTTTAATGGGGTATGGAGGGGTGAGTATTAAAGGAGGTCAATGGGTGGCTAAGAGAACAAAGGATGACAATACAATGATGAAATGAATGAACTAGAGGAGTAAAATGTTCTACTTACTTGAAATCTAGTTTGGATGTGCTTGTGAGTGATGGATGAAGGTGTTGGTAAGAGGTTGAATGTTGTTGAGGATCACCAAACATTGGAAAGCTCCTGCATGGGCTGCATGTGCATTCCTTTTTGCTTGGTTGGATCAAATCTGTGTTGGGGTGAGTGTTGGATGGTTGTTGGGTGAATGTTGGATGCATGTGCAAGAGAAAATGCTTGATCTCCTTCCTTGCATGCGTGTTCTCATGGAAACTTTCTCTAAAAAGATGTGTTATCTCTCAGGGAAATTCCCAATGTTTTCCAACCTTGAAAATAAGGTTGTTTTGGGGATTAAAAGGTGACCGACGGTGGTTCGGCTTAACCAGGAAATGGTTAGGGGTAACGGCGTCGGTCAAGGAAGGATTTCTAGGTTTACTAAACTAGGTAGATCCCCTTGATTTTTGGGATCTCGTGTCGTTAACCCATGGATTAGGATGGAAGCTTCTTGTAAACATGTGGGAATGTGGTTAGAGGGAATGTAGGCATTGATTTTTAGGGTTTGGGTAAGTCTTAGTTAGTTATGGCAACTTACTAAGAATAGGTCTTAGGGTGAGTTGGCTTGGTGAGGTGTCTAGGTGAGGTGTAAGTGTGGGCATTATAACTACAAGCATTTTCGACGGGGGCGGTGGAGTGCGCCTATTGGATCCCCAACCGAAAGGCCACCATAGAAATCCATGCTTTTTCATAGATGCATACATAGAAGCCGCATGCCTTTGGTTAAGTAGAGGGACTTTGATTCCCATAGCATTGGAAAGGAATTCACAAATTTTTCCACCCAAAAATTCCATCACCAACACATCAGTATCAATGCTTCCCATGGCCTCATCATGTAAGGAATCCTATAAGGCCTTGTAAAGATATGTGAAAATATTATGTGAAAATGCCATCCCGAATGGTGTGATCAGTCCTCCGAAAAACCACTAAACATGCTACAAAGGGTGAATGTCATAAGAGAACTTAGATAGGAGAGTCTTAAAACATGCATCATATTATTGCAAACTCTCTCGCCATTCCTTATTGAATATTCTTCAATGCACTGATGCTTTTTTGTTTAAAATTAGGTATGTGGAACTCCACCAAAAAGGCATTACGCAGCGAGATGTAATCCACCACCGTCTGGTGTGGATCATACTTCCTATACCGGCTATACGTGTGCCCTCGCAACGTGGTTGCAAAATGACTAGCATTCTATTTTAGGAAGTGATACCCTTAGTGTGCCATATAAACTCACATTTATGCACATGTTCTCATAGCATCTTTAAAATCTTTCTAATCAAGAAAATGCAAAGACATCTCAAAAATAACTGTTGAGGTTGTTGAGGACTTTGCCCACCAAATCCATAACCTTGGCCTCTTCCTATTTTTTTACCACCACTAGATCCACTAGTGCCAACTCCTCCAGATCCACCAGATCCTCCTCATGTCATGATCAAGGGGCCTAATGCAATTACACCCTATGATCCCACCATCATGCTAAACTATATGCCGACAGCCTAAGAGGTTGACCCACTCCTAGATGTGTTTCCCATGCTACCTCTAGACTTGATACCCAAACTTTGTAAACCCACACCTCGACCAAATTTTGTACTAGAAATAATACCTTTGAATACAATAAATGACCGTGTGTAACCATAGATGTACCAAATGAAAAATTATACCTCCTAGGTGTCGCTCAACTGCCAATACCGATACCAATTGGATTATCAAAACTTATCTCAGGAACTGGAAAAATAAGTGCAAGGGTTTGGTCACCATGTGGGTTAAGATGCATGCCTACAAATCTCCTCCTTTCTTCATATAATGAGCTCTCTCTAGAAGCTGAGGGGGTTTCTCTCCTACACTTGCTAAGATGGGGTAGCTCAGATTACTGTGTTTCACATCCTCCACGCAAAGCTCAAATCCTTCTAGCAACATCCGCCTCCATAAATACATCACTCCTATATCTTCATGTTGTCTTACTAACTCCCTCTCCCAAGCTTCATTATACTTGAGCCACCTATCCTTTCTCTCCATTTCCACAACAAGGTCTACCATCCTCTACCACACCAACTTTCGCACCGTGCCAAAGCAGGAGTTTATCCAAATCATAGGAAAGGCTTCAAAACTTAAAGTGATAACTAGGGTCTCAATAGCCAGTGGAATAACATGTAAGAACAATCCTCTAGGATCCCTCAAGAACTCAAAATCAACAATATCCAAGAAAGAATACATATAAATAGCATATACTAAGGTATAACTAGTCAACACTCTACTCCACCAGTGATAAACAACACGGGTCTAGGTCAGATCAACATCATGCAACCTCTGATACTCATCTTGGGTCCATACATGAGATCTATAGTACCAACTTGTCCTTGATGCATATGTTGAGAGCCATTCATACAACTCTACTAGGAAACAAAAGAAGAATGTCTCATAGAATTTGTGATACATGTGCTCTCCTCCACTCATTTTTGTGCATCAAACTCGAGATCCAAGATCAAACCTCTAATAAAACTCATCCTATGTGATTTTAAGCCACACTCAATTTTGTCCAAGGTCGAGGCTCCATCATCCCACATTATTCGACAACTTCAAAAGAAGTCTTGATAATGGAATCAAAATGTAGTCATTTCTTCATATACCTTCTTTCTACCCAAAACACATCGAGTGTATCACCCAATGTGAGTGGGTGCTCATTCGAGGTGTGCGGACACTAATCCCCTCCTTTATGTGAGCTTTGTGAGAATGATCCACCATTGATGGAGAATGAGTTGCAAGAATGGAAACATAGACATTCACTCAAAAACAGAAAATACAGATAACATATTCGTGCATAGATGCATCATAAATGGGAATGAACATTGTAAATAAGAATAATGAAACTAGATCTGACTTAGAATAATATGAAGAACACAAGGGTTTATAATTTAAAACATGAATAACTAGAATCTCACACATATATTGATTTATAAACATTTACAGTGGCCTCATTACATCATAAGGGTCATATAGACCAAGTACATCAATGAATATCATCTTAAAGCCTCCTAAAATAATTTTTAGAGAGAGATCTTAGCTATTCTACCCATTTCAACTCTTGTTTAGACCCAAAACCATGCATATATATGCTAATTAACATCCTTGCAAGCATTCCCGCACACTGTTACCACTTAAAACCCTCTTTAACCCTTCATTTCCCCAACACTTCATTATCACTCTTCTCTCCTCCATTTCAGACCCAAGCACTCCTTTAAATAGGATCTAGATGCACCGCCTTGGTTTCCTTCATGAACAGATCACATGCCAAGTGGAAGTGTGGTCCTCCATGGTTGAATGCCTATGCCATCTTGTAAATGCCTCCACTACATGTAATGATCATCCTGGGAATATTCCTTATGTGGAATATTCTTTTCTTGACCTCCAAGGCTCTAGGATGGCACCTTATCCATTCAACATGCCTACTCGGGATTTTCATGTGTTTCTCCTATGAAAAATTCTTCAAAATATGGCTAAGTACCCATACCTACCTACTCCTAAGTGCACCAACCTATTTTCTCACGCGCCTTTCCCTTGCGTGCTTTTTCTTGAGCACCTTCCTTCTTTACTACCTCCTGCGTGATGACTCCTTCCTTGGGACTTAGTCAATTCAGGTCCCAAAAGTGAGTAAGATAGAAAGAGATCGGGGTCACCAGAGGGGATGAGGGTTCTGCGACCGGTGTCAAGATTCATGAAATATAAAGCAATAAAGTATCGACTGGGTTGTAGGGTGTAAAAGACTAGAAATAAATCAAAGAGACCAAAGATAGTTATCAATTACTAGTTTTCTTTCTTAGGAATCATATGAATGTAAGTATGTGTTTATGAACCTAGAAATGTACATAAGTGCATGATTTTGTTTCTATAGGTCCCACTAATTTTTCATAATTTTTGGATGAATATATAATTTTTACTAATTTTCAAAGTGAACACTTAGGAAATGAAATATTTGTGTGTACACCCTTGTAATTATGAGAAAAATAGCCAATTTTTTTTGTTTTTTTAATGTGTGTATAATGAACTTTAGATCAAGCCTTTTTAAAAAGAAATTCGATGAAAAATCATAAATTATGTACAAAAATGTATACATACATTTTGGCAAGAAAAAAAGTATACTAATCAGATTTTAGAAAGAAGTATATTGTCACAAAGGTAAAACCACACTTGACCATACAAAGTATAATTTTTTTGGAATATTTTTTATAACACATGAGAAATCGGGGTGTACACATGAGATTGTTATGTTTTTTAAACACAGATTTATTCACAGATTACACAGTCCAAACCTTAGGTTTGGATATCTTAGGAAAATCCAAGCCTATGGATTGGGAATTTAAAATCCATAGAAGATAAGGTGCTCATGTTATCATGCACTCACATAAGAGATCCAAACAAAAAAACAAAAAAAAAAAACTCGTGATTTTGATCCCACCGATCATGGGTTGTCTGTAAACTCTTGCATTTTTTATTCTTCTTGACAATTTTGTATATTTTATCTTATATAGAGATTTTTGTGAAATATTTAAGCATTATTTGAGATATGAGTGTGTTTGTATTGTTTCTTATATTCCTAACTTTCATTATAATTTTTTTCAATTATCTTGTGGTGATAAAGATATTTGAGAATTATGGGGAGGAGAGCATTTACGACGAGGCAAACACTTGAAAAATTATAAAAAAAAGGAAACAAATGAAAAATGCATGAAAAAAGAAATTGAACACATATTTACTAGAGATTGGAGATGTTTCTAAATAATTTCTATCATCCAACAAAGCCAAGAAAGAAGGAAAAAAATAAAACAAGTGCGAGTGCCAAAAATTGTGAAAAAATGAACGATGGAGATGAAGGTATGTCATCTCTTCCAAATGAAATTGATGGTGTAACATATCCTCAAACACCAATTGAATCAATAAATAATGAATATTCAATGAATGACGATGTAATTCCAAATTTAAACATAGATGTTACACCAAATGACCAACCTATTGAAAACACACACTCTTTACCAAATTATGAAGATGAACAACAAATAGAAAATGAACAATGTTTATATGATATTCAACAATCATTTCCATTGAAATCACGATTAAAATTTTGTGTAAAACACCCAAAATTTTACTTGAGATTGATGAAAATATTTTAAACCCAATGACTAATAAGATTAGTGAATGCACTTGTAGAAGAAAATATAATCAGATATGGAAAACATTTTTTAATGACTTAAATGAAACATGAAGATGTCAATTGTTTGTTGAAATGATGAAAAATATTAATTTTAGACCTACTATGAAGACCCTTGGTCTAAGAACATCTAAGACCAACAATGAAAAATCTATTGTAAAAATATAATGAATGTTACCAATCAATAGGTCCAACCTCACATACCAAAGATAATAATACTACCCGATGTGTTATTACATCAACTATAGTAAGTAAAATAACAAAAAAATATTGTTTAACTTAAAAAAGTAGTGCACGAAAAATAAATAGGAAAACACCATTAACAGCTTCTCGAACGTTAGGAAAGAATTGAAGATACAAATAACAATGAATTATGGGCATTCTCTGGTAGACTACCACGAAAAGACAAAGACATAGTTGAAGAGTTAAAAAAATAGAATTTTGGAAAAATAATACAAGGGTTTCACCTAATGAAAAATATTTTTAAAAAGAAGAATTAGTTCTTGAAACCGTGAATCACATCCTAAACATTTTTTGGATATGACACAAACACAATTTTTAATAAGTTTAAAGAGACTCATCCCAAAATATAAATTAGTCAAAGGTATTTTGAAATGGAAAAACCTTTTTATGTTAAAATAAATCACTCATGGACTACTTGTTGTAGGATCCATATTTAATTTGCAATGCATTATGATATTTTCTGGCATATATGTGTTAATTTGCATATTGAGAATATTTTGCAGGAGTTTGTGATAAATTTTCCACTTAAATCAGCAAGAGATTTCATCTCAAGTGTTTTTGTACATGAGCGAAGGATTTTTTTTTTTATAATAACTCGTGTTTAAAAGGAACTTGTGATAGTTGTGGTGGTTTGCAACGTTTTAAAACTCTCTACACACATATAATACACATGTAATTATAAATGAACTAGTTAGTTTTGAAAAATATAAGTCACCGAGATACACTTCAAAAGATGGTAAAGAGGCCAAGAGGTGTGAATTAGTGAGTAATAAATAAGTGCATTAGATTTTATGACTATGTTTCGAGATAAGATAGTGTATACGTATGCATGACATACACACGAGCTTTATGGTTAGATGAGAAATTCAGGTTATGCAAGGACACATTTCTTCTTGGTACCATTGTGTCAGTTGTTGATTTTGTAGAGAACTATACTCTACAGCCACAAAATGAAGTGCAATCACAATACTACAACTCTATTCAGGTTTCCATATTTGTGCATATAGTATTCACTCATGATCTTGAAAAAAAATAGAGGAAGAAAAAAATATTTTGAAGGAATATTATTTCTATAGTAGCTATTATTGTGCACATTCATCGAGTTAATGTAAGGTTGTTTTGAGATCTTCTATGCCAATTTTAATAATAGAAACATCATATTTGATGAAAACATCATATGGTCATATAATTGTACATCACAATTCAAGAATGCATGAACATTCTACTGGTTGAGCAGGATGCATATGATAAGAAATTTTCAACATTTATGTAATTTCACTGAGATCAGACATAGAAGAGGAGAACATGATGGTACAGGAGCATGTGTTAAAAGATCCCTTACAAGAGAAGAATTGAAGTAAAAAGATGGTTCCAAGTTTATCGATGCAACATCCATCATGGAATGGTGTAACTCAATAATGGGTCTAGGTAATGAGGGTAAGTCTATAGTTTGTAGTTTTTTTGGTTGGTAAAAGAAGCTAATTTTGTAAAATATGAAGATTGTTGTACACTAATAGGATCTAGTGAGTTGCACTCTTTTAGAATTTCAAATGTAGGTTCATGGACTATTCATACAAGGAAAATGGTATGCTTTTTCTCTTCATGTATGTATTCATTTTGGGATGAATGTGATTCAAAAGAGTGGGTTGATGAATGGTGTTGTAGAAAATTATATCCACTTGACACCTATCAACCTCCACGAGCTCTACAAATCATAATGAGTGAATCATCAATTGACTTTGACCATATATCAGATCTAGTGCAACTAAATATTATATATCTACATTATTTTGTTAAAATTAATAGTTTTTCTCATTATGTAACTTATTTATGAATCATTTATTGAAATTAACTATTTTTGTACAATGTGATGTAGGTCATGTTTATGCAGTTGTTGCAGAAGAAAATAATAAAGAAGGAACATCTTATTATTTGTGTCATTGTGTTGAGGAAAAAAAAGAAATTGATATCCCCAATCATATATGGAGAAGGCCTAGAATATTCTATGGGGTCTGTTGTTATTATTAGAACATGGCTTAAAATATACCCAATGAATAAATTTAATGTGTGGTTTTTTGAGGAATTTGACACTCATAGAAATATTATTCATTATTATTTTTTTATTAGAGGTAAAAAAGGATTTAGGGGGATCTACCGCGAACACAATCACCTCTCCATGAGAGCAAATAAATACATTACCACGCCATAAAAACCGATAATAAAACAATTTATAATAATAAGAGCTCCCCGGGAGCTAAAGTAGAGAAACAACAACAACAAAAACATAGTGGAACTAATAACAACGAAGAAAATAACACCTAAAATTAGAAGAGATAGTAAATGAAAAAAACCCCTCCCCAAAGAAAATAACACCTACAAAGTAGCCGAGATAGTAAATAAAACAAAACACCCCTCCCCCAATCATTTATAGGATTTTTCAAGCCCCTCTAGCACCTTAGCCCATTCCTTAGCCGAGTATCTATGTTTCTAGCTAGAGACACCAATTCGAAACTATCAGAGTCACCTTTCTTTTTCTACCCTAACTATCCATAACACTATAGGCATTAGCAAGTTGACCCAAAGTCCGGAGATGCTGCAAAGTAGATTTCACCATGACTACACTCCACTCCATGTAGATGTGGAGAATGGCATGAACATGGTCCAACTCATTGGTTATGAAACCATAGTTTGATTTTAAAACCTCAGTCTCTCCACCATGCCCATTACTGACCACTTCCTCAACTCGTGCTTTCATCTTATACGAGTCATTAAACAAAAAATGCACCAAACTCTTGGTGAGTCACATATCTCCCTTAAATTCCTCAATATCCACCACCATCTTATCCAAATGGTTCTCCCCTTTCACAAGTCCAACGTGTCCCATAGCCTCGAATTTTTGTTCCAATTACACATTGATAGGAGTCAGAAGATCTTGTTTACTAGACTCCCCCTTGGTGTTCAAAGGGACACTAGGACCCTACTTAGATTTCATTTCCCTAAGATTCTGGGCCACCAAAATCTCAACCTCATCTTTATCCTCTTCCAAGTCACCTTCCTGAGAGTCATAATCTTCACTCAAGTCATCTTCCTCCGAGTCCGAGTTGACTCCATCCGCATAAGCTTCCAGAGCTTTAGTTAGGGAGCTAGTCTTGTCAATATCCAGGGAAACTATTTTAACAAGGGAAAGAATAAAGCCTTGATGGAGCGGGATAGAGACCCTTCGGTTTTGAACTAAGAGATAGAGGCACATAGGGAATGATAAAGAAAGTAAGGGAAGCTAAAATCCTGGCCATGTCTGAAATGATTAAGCATAGGTAGGTGGTAGGCGTAAATACATTTTTGGTGGCCCTCAAGAGTGAGGAATTGGATAAGGGTGAGAGCCACCTCATCATATGGATTAGGTAAAGATAGACAAAGATAACCAAAAAAATGGGAAGTGATATTTTCATTACCTTTTAGAAACAGGTTCAGCTCTTTAGAGGCTTCTTTTTTAGGTTTATAGACCTCCCTCCCGACAGCAAGAATACCCATCACTTTGGCAACCGAATCCATAGTAATCTCCATGCTAATCCCCTTCATTTCAACCACCACACCTTTTTAGTAGTCTTCCAGGCATTGGAGAAATATTTACTAAGACTTTCAAAATGACCTTCAAAAATTTTAAGGAAGGGCTATAAAACCCTTGCTCTCTAATAAGGCCATGGCTTCGGTGTCACCCCTTTGAGATCAACAGTTCGGTTTTGACTAGATCACCACCCATTTAGCTGGACAAAACAATATTCATAGAAAATCCCAAATTCCAGGTAGCTAGAGGATTACACGTAGGCCCAAAAATGAAATTTCTCCAAGCATGGGAAGCAGAAAAATCTTCCCAGAGACACGAGTGAATCCCCTTCCCGATCTTTTCATTACTGAGAAATAAATTCTCACTATTCCTACAGAAGATGACCATGATGAATTTGACACACCATGAGATGACATTATTTTGTGATGTGTCCATTTATGTCTTTATGTAAGTGTGCTCACACCTTGGGATCAAGAGCTTCCACTTCATTGATAAGTGTCAACTCATCACAATTAACCCCCATATTAGCAAAACAATCCACCACAAAGTTAGCCTCCCTAAAAACATGCTTGAAGGAAATAAATTCAAATAAATTTGACATTTCCTTAATTCTCTTAATAGAGTTATGGATGGAAATAGAGATGGAGCCTTTCCCAGTTATGTTGTTAATTATGTTTAGAGAGTCTCCTTCCACCTCCAAATTGGAAAAATTGTGTTGGAGAGCTATAGATAACCCCAAAAAAACCTCGTAACTTCGAAACATGGTTTTTTTGAGTGCTCAAGTTGTTATCGTACCCAAGAATAAATATTCCTTCAGAATCCCGAAACCCCCCACAACCAACTCTACCAAGGTTTCCTTTGGACGCACCATCAAAGTTCAACTTAAAACACTCCTTGCTAGGTTTCACCCATCCTTTGAGTCTAGGGTTTAGAGAAGGGGTACTAGTAGGTGTGGATCCCAAACCCCACTTTAAGGAGAAAATGGATTCATTTTGAAAGATAGAATTCTTTTGAGGGTTTAGATTAGAGAAATTAGATAGAATGAAATTAACAAAACAGGATCCAATTTTCTTTGAAGACTCTTTCTTGCCTTTGAATATTCTTTTATTTCTCTCCTTCCAAATCTCCCAAGCTAAATGCATAATAGAAAAGGTCCACAAATATTTTAACCCTTGGATCTTAAAAGGATTAGACCATTGGGACCACAACAGTTTTATGGAGTCGGGAAAACCCAATTGACTTCAAAAAGATTGAGAATGGTCTTCCTAACCAAGACCAAGAAAGGGGCAACTGAGAAAAAGGTGTGAGGAGTCTTCACACTCAGATTCACACAACACACACCTATTAACCATATGGAAATTTATCTTGTTTAGGTTGTTGAAAGTTAGAATCTTATCATGGATGACCAACCACCAAAACATATTAATCTTGGGGATTAACTCTTTGACCCAAACACTTCCCCAATTGAAGTTTTTTGTTTCCCCAACCTCAGAAAATAAGGAGTTGTAGGAACTTCTGACCGAGAAGACTCCACTTTGTCCTCCTTAGGCCAAGTAAATACTATCCTCTTCTAAGCTCTCCTTATTAACAATAATGCCTCTTAATTTTCGTTAATAGAAGAAATCTCAATGTTGTTAGAATCATCCAAATCAATGGTTTTCCATTTTCCTAGGGATCATCAAAGTTGAAAAATATTTGACCTTGGTCCCATATTTGGTCATAGAATCTCTATAGACTGTGGGGTAAATGATCTTAAGAGGGAGGTCCCCTAACCATTTGTCCTCCCAAAAGTTGATCGTTCACCCATTGCCAACCATCCATTTGTTACCCTCAGAGACCATGTGTTTAGCCCAATTTATAGATTTCCAGAAACAAGAAGAACCATTAGAATCTTGGATGTAGAAGCACCATTCATTGGCGGATAGATTTGGCCAATATTTACCTCTGATAATAGAATTCCAAACACTCTCTTCCTTGACTAGCCTCTAGCTCATTTTCAACAGCATTGCTTTATTCATTTTGGTCCAGTCTCTAATACCAAGACCTCCAATTTTTTGGGGGTGCAAACCTTTTCCCATGCAATTAGAGGAATTATATCTTTGGGTTTTGAGCCACTCCAAAGAAATATTTTTTGAATACTCTCCAACTTACTAGCAATTGAGGAGGGTAACTTGTAGATAGACATCATATAAATAGGTAAATTCTGAATTGAGCATTTGAGAAAGACTGCCTTTCTGCTCGAGATAATAAAGAACCTTTCCAACCTTCAAGTTTCTTCAAGAACCTATCAATTAAGAAATTCCAATCAGCATTCTTAGGTTTTTCCACCCCAATAAGCATGCCTAGATACCTAGTTGGGAGGGTTTTAGACACACAACCAAGAATTCCAACAATTTTATTGCATCTTCTTTCTCGGGGTGTTGATAAAGAAAACTGAGCTTTTCCCATAATTGATTAATTGATAATACACCTCCTCATAATCACCCATTAGTTGTTTGAATTCCATAGCCTCCGGGATAGAAGATTCACCAACCAACATAGTGTCATCAACAAAATCTTTGGTGAGTAACCCTATTACAGTTAATAGCAGGAGAAATACCTCTGATCCTACCATCCAAGGAAGCCTTATTTAGAGCTCTACTAAGGGTCTTGGCCATAATAATGAAAAGAAAGGGAGAAATAGGATCACCTTGTCTTAATCCACATGTGCTATTAAAAATCCACAAGGGGTCCCATTAATCAGACCGAGAACTTAGTTCTGTGGAAATACATGAAAGAATCAACATATTAAAATCTTCACCAAAGCCAAACCTAGTAAGGACCTTCTGAAGCAAGGGCAAGAGACTCTATCATAGGATTTTTCCATATCAAGTTTAATAAACATGGCTTCCTTCTTATTCTGCTTAACCAAATGAAGGGTTTCTGAATAGTGACTATACCATCTTGGATCTGTCTTCCCATAACAAAGCCTCCTTGCTACTCAGAGATGATCGAAGGCAAGACAAGTTAAATTCTTAAAGCAAGGATTTTGGAGCACATTTTGTAAACACAGTTACATAGGCTTATAGGTCTAAATTTTTGAAATCCGTAGGATCATGATTCTTAGGGATCAAGGCTAGAAAAGTGTTATTTAACTCTTGAAGCATATTTTTATTCTTAAAGAATTCTTGAATAACATTGCAAGTATCATCCTTCACAATCTCCCAGAAAGTTTGGAAAAAGAGAGCAGAAACCCATCCGGTCTGGAGCTTTGTTAGGATTTAGGGATTTCATCATAAATTCAATTTCTTCCAACGAAGGGATTTTGGTGAGCATATAATTTTCCTCTTCATTAATCAATCAGGGAATACAATCCAAAAACTACTCTTCCTTAATGTTGTTAGAAGCTCTGGAAGAAGCCAAAAGCTTGCTGAAAAAAGAACTAGCAACTTGTTGGATTTCCTTAGTGTCATTGAGCAACACTCCCTCTTCATTCTTGATATAGAGAATTCTATTAGAGATCCTTCTTTTAAGAGTTGAGATATGAAAGAACTTCGTGTTCTTGTCACCTTCTTTGAGCCATTGGACCCTTGATTTCTATTTCCAAAAATTTCCTCCTTCAGGAGAATGTTATGATACTCAGCTAATAATTCCTTCTCTTTTTTTTGTTCAAGTAGGAGATTGTCCTCAGTTGAAATCTCATTAGCTAGAGACTTATTTTTCTCAAAAATGTTACCAAAACTTCTTTTATTCCATCCTTTCATATTTTTTCACATGAGCTAGCTTTTTAGCAATCCTAAATAATGTTGTTCCTTTGATTTTCACATTCCACCAGCCCTTGACTAAATCAAAAATATCCTCATCTTGTAGCCACATCTTCTCAAATATGAAGGGGGTTCTTCTCCTCTCTTTATCCTTGATCTGGAAGAGGATAGGATTGTGATCAGACCCAATGCGAGGAAGGGAGTACAACCCAACTTCTTTGTTCAACCATCCCCATGAAATTAGATCTCTATCAAGTTTAACTTGAATCAACTGATCACCTTTTCTTCTGTTTGACCAAGTAAATCTACTACCCCTGCAGCTCAACATCCATAAGGTTATTGAGAGAGATGAAATCTTGAAGGTCTTCCATACTTTTAGTAAAATCAATATTTCCCCCTTCTTTTCCCTGAGGCATAAAGGGTGTTTGCTATGCCCTTAACGTATTGCTTGTATTAGGATATAAGTAGCCAACTTGTGGCTTACCATATCATTTTATTATATCATTTATACTTTATCATGCTTAGTAGGTTAGCCTTGGTGATGTCCATAACACATGAACACTATATATAGGGGATTGTAGGTAGTATTTCATCATCATTGGAGTATTTGAGTATTATTGTATGGTTTGGAGGTTGCCCCCTCGAAGTGGCGAAGCTATTATAATTGCATATTGAGATCATTATTCTAGAATATTGTGTTATTTGGTGTTATATTTCTTCTCATGATCTGAATTATACAAGTAATGTCATTACAAGTGGTATCAGAGCTGCGATCTGGGCCAAAATTAGGGTAAAAACCCTAATTTTTTGTTTCCACCATATATTTTGAAAAAAGTGAATTGGTGGGAGATATTTTTACCAGAGTTGCAAAACATTTAAAGTAAGTTTCCTAAAAATTTCATACTTTTTAAATTTATTTTTCAAAAGTTATTAAGAATTTAGTTTTTTTCATAAAATCGCTCCCTAGGGTGCAAATTGTGGAATTTTTTCAAATTCGTTACATTTTCAGAAATAAAAACAAAATTTATTTGGGGTTTGTTCTTCAAGTTTTTTTATATTTGGCTGAATTATTATCAAAATCTGAAACCCTAAAATTTGACTGTGATCCCTACATCCTACTATTTTGGGGCATCATGGCGGGGCCTTCCACAAGAGGAAAAAAGAATCCCATCACTCTAGGTAAAACACCAGAAAAGGATGAGATAGTAGTTGAGGAGTTGGAGATAGAAGATATAACTACAGATTCCTCAGGGTTAGGGTTTACTTTGACAGACCATAAAGTAAGCCAACTTGAGTTTAACCTGAGAGACCTCGAATCTAGGGTGGCCAACAAAGAAGATGTGGATAGGATTGGACAAATATTGGAGGATTTCATGCAAAAATTTAGTACACATATGATGGGTAATCATACTTATGTCAATCAAGGTGGATCCTCAGGTCAACATAATAGACACATGAGCCAGAGTGGTTCTTCGAGTGTGCACAATCCAAATACGAGCACTCTGTAGGCCCGTACTATGTTTCCAAAAGTGGATATGCGCAAGTTTGATGGAAAGGATCCACTCAATTGGATCAACCAAATGAAGAATATCTTTGAACTACAACAAATTCCATCAGGACAAAAGGTGACCATGGCAGCTTTGTATCTCAAACCTGACCAATTCATCTGGTATCGATGGTTATGTGCTCAAAGGAAGAAGAGTGGTCTCAATGTTACATGGAAAGTCTTCACTAAAGAGTTACAATTACACTATAGTTCTAGTGTGTCAGATAATTACTTCAGCCAATTAGCAAAGTTGAGACAGACAAGATCTGTTAAGGATTACATTCATCACTTCCAAAACCTTTCTTTGCGGGTGGAAAATATTACTGAAGAGAATCTGAATGACCTATTTCTTGGGGGTCTTAAGGATCACATTGAGCATGAGGTGCGTATGTTTAATCCTCATAAGGTTTCTAATTCGATGATTATGGCAAGAAGGGAAGAGGAGAAAATTTTTTCAAGTAGGAGACAACATTTCACTTATACTAGAGATCGCAACACCTTGGCCCTAGCACTCCCTCGGCCAGTTAGATTGACACCTCAAAAAATTGAAGAAAAAAGAGAAAAAGGGTTATGTTTTAATTGTGACAGTAAATTTGGACCCGGACATAAATGTGCTGAAAATAAGTTGTTCTACATTGATGGGCCTAGTGAAGATGAAGAGAATAATGAAGATGCAGAGTCAGAGGTCTTGGTTGAGCCAGAGGAGGAGTCAGAAGATCCTTAGCCAACAATCTCATGGAATGTAATTTCAGGTATTAGCACCCCCCAAACCCTAAAGGTGGTTGAATTCCTAAAAAAATAGAGGGTCACAATGTTGATTAAATCAGGAAGTACTCACAACTTTATAAATCATAAGTTAGCAGTGCACCTAAAATGTTTCATTTATCCAGCTCCTGAATGTGAAGTAATGATTGCTAATGGAGGTATTTTTACTTGTTCTAGAAAATTCCATAGCATTAAGCTTTCCATGGGAGATTACATACTAAATAGTCCCATGTATTCCATTTCTATGGGAGGAGCAGACATTATGTTAGGGGTTTAATGGCTTACCACTTTGGGAACCATTGAGATGAACTTCCAAGACTTGTTCATGTGATTTAACTCTGAAGGAAGGACTTTTGAGCTAAGAGGCTTAAGAGCAAAGTCTCCACAAATAGTAATTCCTCATCAGATGCACAAAATGCTAAAAAAGGGTGCAAAGGGATTTGTGGCACAAATCTTTTCATTAGAGGCTCATCATTCTAAGGACATTATACCCTTAGATATGAAAGCAAAGTGTTGGATGCACACTCTATTGTATTTGAAAATATACCAAAGGGCTTACCTCCAAAGAGAAATCATGATCATGCTATTCAGTTATTACTAGGAAGTCAACTACCTAACATTAGACCTTATAGGTACCTATATGTGTAAAAGAGTGAAATCGATAAGATTGTACAAGAGATGTTAGAAGAAGGAATCATCCACTATAGTTAGAGTGCTTATTCTCTCTAGTAGTGATGGTACGGAAGAAAGATGACATGTGGCGCATGTGTCCCGATTATAGGGAACTTAATAAGTACCCAATCATAGATAAGTCTCCTATTCTGTTATTGATAATTTTCTTGATGAGTTACATGATGTTGTTTATTTTACAAAGCTTTATCTTCATTCAGGATACCACCAAATCAAAATCAAGGATGAGGATTTTCATAAAACCACCTTTTGGACACATGAAGGCCATTATGAATGCATGGTAATGCCTTTTGGACTCACAAATGCACCTTCTACATTTCAAAGTTTAATGAATTCTATTTTTAAGTCATTCCTACGGAAGTTTGTCTTAGTGTTTTTTGATGATATATTAATTTATAGCAAAACATGGGAGGAACATTTGCATCATGTAAATAAGGTTTTGGAAACCCTTGAGCAACATCAACTTTATGCAAAGCCATCTAAGTGTTCTTTTAGACTCAACGATGTTGAATATGTGGGTCACATTGTCTCTCATGAAGGGGTTAAAGTGGATCCTAATAAGATCAAAGCCATGATGGAGTGGAAGGTTCCAAAAACCCTAAAGAATCTACGAGGATTTTTGGGGCTTACAGGTTATTACCGAAGATTCGTAAGGCATTATGGAAGCATAGTTGCACCTCTCACAACTTTATTAAAGAAGGACTCCTTCCATTGGAGTGAGGATGCAACCAAAGCATTTGAGCAACTAAAGGAGGCCATGTGCACCACTCTAGTCTTGGCTACTCCAGATTTTTCCAAAACATTCATTGTTGAATGTGATGCATCAAGGGTGGGTATGGGGGAAGTTCTCATGCAATAAGGTCATCCTATTTCCTTTTTGAGCTATCAATTCAAAGGTAAAAATCTTTCCAAGCTTACTTATGAGAAGGAAATGCTAGCCATACTTCATGCGCAAGAAAGAAACAGAGACCATATCTCATAGGAAGACACTTTAAAGTGAAGAGAGATCATGATAGTATGAAATACTTCTTGGAGCAGCATTTATCATCTGAAGAACAACAAAAATGGGTCTCCAAGATGTTGGGATATGATTTTGAGATTATCTATAAGAAAGGGAAGGAGAATGTAGTTGCAGATGCACTGTCACGGAAAGATGACTCAATTGTAGCCTTGTTATGTGCCATATCCATATTACAAGAAGATTGGATAGATGAGGCAAGGTCCGAATGGAGAAATGACCCAACCACACAAAACCTCATTCATCATCTCTAGAATGATCCAAGCATGTTTGAAAAATTTGTATTGAAAGGGGATGCTTTATGGTTTAAAGATAGATTATACCTATGTAAGAACTCCACTCTTAAAAAGGATTCTATCTCGAGCTTCACTCTTTCTCAGTAGGGGGCACTCTATATTCTTGAAGACTTATCATCGAATCAAACAAGATTTCTTTTTGGGAAGTGCCCAAAGGTGATGTCCAAAAATTTGTGGCGAGAATGCATGGTTTGTCACCTAAATAAGGGTGAAACAGATTCGATCCCAGTCTTCTACAACCTCTATCTATTCCTAGCCAGAAGCGGTGGGAAGAGGTTTCCATGGAATTTATCACGGGATTGCCTAAATCTGATGAAAAAAATTTCATCATGGTTGTGGTGGATAGACTCACCAAATATGCTCATTTTTTTGCCTTGGCACATTTATTTTCTGTAAGCACGCAGTAGCAACAACCTTGATGGACACAGTTCGGAAGCTTCATGGGACACCAAAAATTATAGTAAGTGATCGAGACCCTATATTTACTAGTAATTTTTTGACTGGTTTATTCTCGTGTTTGGGTACTCGGTTAGCTCGTAGCTCTTATTCTATCATCCACAACGATGGGAAAAGAGAAGTTGTAAATAAGTTTTGGAGGATATCTTCATTGCTTTATGTCCGATAAACAAGCAATATGGGTCTAATGGTTGCCACTTGCAGAATGGTGGTATAACACTTCCTTCCATACTTCATCTAAAATGTCTCCTTTTTGGCACTCTATGGGTACCATCCACCATCCATCACATCATCATTGAGAGGACAACCATGACTTAGAGTAGTAGAAGAACACATTTAGTATCAACAAGAGGTCCTCTCTAGTCTTAAGGAGAACTTGGTCATGGCACAAAACCGCATGAAGCAACAGGTTGATCAACATCACACGGAAAGGAATTTTGAAGTCGGTGATTGGGTTTTTGTGCGGTTACAACCATATAATTAAATGTATTTGAAACAAAAACAAAAGGATAACAAACTTTCATCGAAGTATTATGGCCCCTATCAAGTATTACAGAAGATTGGTATTGTAGCATACAAATTAGAGCTTCCACAATTAACCTAAATACATCTAGTATTTCATGTTTCTTTCCTGAAGAAAGTAATTGGATAGAGAGTATCAGCCCAAACAGTGTTACTTGAGCTCGATGAGGAGGGGAGGGTCATCTTGGAACTTGAATGCATCCTTCAAACATGAAATAAAAGATTGAGGACATGGGTTATTACTCAAGCACTGATCAAGTGGAAGAATATGGACAATGAAGATGCAACATGGGAAGATATGACATTCCTACAGAACACCAGAGCTTCTCAACATTGGGAATAATGTTTCTTTGAAGGGGAAGGGCATGCTACGCCCTTAACCTATTGCTTGTATTAGGATATGTGTAGCCAACTTGTGGCTTACCATATCATTTTATTATATCATTTATACTTTCTCATGCTTAGTAGGTTGGCCTTGGTGATGGCCATAACATATGAATAGTATATATAGGGGATTATAGGTAATATTTCAGCATCATTGGAGTATTTGAGTATTATTTTATGGTTTGGAGGTTTCCCCCTCGAAGTGGCAAAACTATTATAATTGCATATTGAGATCATTATTCTTAAATATTGTGTTATTTGGTGTTATATTTCTGCTCATGATCCGAATTATACAAGTAATGTCATTAAAGTGTTAAAATCCCTAGAATCACCCATTCTGTCCCTTTAATAACAAATTGGAATTTAGAAAGATCAGCCTAGATCTTTTTTTTTCGATTTAATATTTAGGGTGTAAATATTAGATAAGATCTAGAACTCCTTAGATTTCTTATCTTGAAAAAGAAAATCCATATGGTTATTTCTACTAAGAAGCTTCATACCTTTGAGTTTTTCCTCATTCCATATAACCACCATTCCACCAGAAGTACTCAATAAAACTAACAGAAAACCCCCTAATTTTTTTTACAATACCTTCCGCTAGCCTCCAAGAAAGCACCCTCCTCCATCTTGGTTTCCTGCAGAGCCAAAATGTCAAAATTTTGAGTCACCTCCAAATCCTTTATCAACCTCCATTTAATAGGGTTGTTCAAACCCCTGACATTCCATGATATAATATTCATTTAACCACTTGGTTCTTTGATCTTCTAAAGCTCCTAAGATTGAGTTTAGATTGGGTTCCATCATCTATTTCCTTTTGACTCTGTTTCTTCCTTGTAACCTGTTTGGAGGGACGCCCAGAGCCAATTTTTTTCTCTTTTGGTGTCACCTCAGATGTTTCCCCTTTGAAAGGAGTAACCAGAGAGGTCTCATTTTCAACTTGATTGGGGTCCCCTTTTTCAGAATCATTCAGCTCAAAGAGTAGATCTGTTTGAGTAGAGACAACTTCCTGGATAATGTTATGAATGTTGTTAAAAACCTGTTGGTTTTCATTTCCAAGTGTCAAAACAACATTTTCACTTTCCAATGATTTTCAAATGGATTAGAAAATGTTTCTATAGATTCATTGATATTTCTTCCATCCATTGATTTTGACTAGATATTTTCCTTAGCAACTTCCTTAAGCAGATTATCAGTTTTTTTGAGGATAAAAATTTTCAGCTTGAACATGGAGCTTAGCCTTCTGGAACTAGGGTTCCAACAAAGCTTTCCACTGGATCTTCTTATTCCTTACTTCTATGAATCCCTCTTCATCTAAGAGCTTGAGCATCTAGGATTTGTTCACATTAGATCCATCTCCATTGTTTTCTCGTTATTTGAATACCTTTATTAGGATTAAAAACTTGGGAGAGTTAGTAACCATATGAGAAATTTATTTACCTTTGTCCAGTTCATTGGTATGCTTCTCCCGGTACACCTTTGAGACTATCAGCTTGCACTATTGTTTTACATGCCCCACTGGCATTTCTCACATCTTTGAGGGCAGTTTTCAAAATCTATTTTTGGTCCCATATTTCCAATCTTGATTGTAGGGAGATTGATTTAGGTAGAGACAAACCCATCAAGGAGTAGATATAAAATCTTACACAAATTGCTCTTGATTTAGTAAGTGTCACATTATCCACAAAAACAAAGGTACCAAGAGTGTTTATAACTCCTTTAATAATATCCACATCCCATAGTTCCAAAGGTAAACTTGGGAGTCTCACCTAGACAGAAACTGATTAATATTCTCTCTATCAAGGTTGAACATGGGAGTCCATTTCCTCAAAAAGAGGCCAAGTTTCCCAAGGAACCACGGGCCATCATTGAGGATCCTTTGAGGGTCTTCAAAGTTGTTGAAGCTAAATAGGAAGAAGCCATTTGGCAGGGTTGTGACATCCATATGCCCCTTGGGTTTCCATTTCAAGATAGACCAAGATCTAATGGAATCAATATTAGGCCTTCCCCCTACC
This sequence comes from Taxus wallichiana var. yunnanensis, assembly GCA_018340775.1. Lineage (NCBI taxonomy): Eukaryota > Viridiplantae > Streptophyta > Pinopsida > Cupressales > Taxaceae > Taxus > Taxus wallichiana. The sequence goes on from CM031235.1 coordinate 374,449,171, forward strand.
AGTTTACCTATCAATGCATTCTCCATTTTTTAGATTTTGATCTATTATAATATCATGGATATCTAAGAACTTACCTGTTCCATCCTATTTAAGCTGAGGAATGATTCCTAAGATTTTTTCCTTATCAAAGTTTAAAATATTTACATATGATTTAGGGAACCACCCATTTTCCAAATGAATCGCACCCACAGATAAAGTGTCACACGTATCTTTCTCCCTCGAAGACCGATCCAGAGCATTTATCTTCTTTCTAGGAGGGATCTTCCCCCGTCGATTTCCCATCCATTATTGTTCGACCCTCATCCTCCTCCTTGTCCTGTTCTCCTTTCCCACCCATCACTTGATAGGAACCTACTCTATATCATTCATTATTTTCACCTTATTATTGCATCTAATAGTTAATTGATTAAATATGGAGGTAGATAGCACAATAAGAACTTGTAAGTTCTTGAGTCCGACCATGAAGCAATATCGACACCCTAAAAACTAGATCAGACCCATATGGTTCATTGGATTGAATTCGTATAATGACACATAAGTATTATCAGAATCCATCTAAAGCAATATTGCTTTGACTAAATCCAAGAAGACCACAAAATATTAAATCTATGAGTCCATCTACTAATGAACTCGAAACATTCCATTTATTGTTAAGTCCTAAGGAAAGGTTTGGGGAGAAGGCAATCCTTTCATAGATTTTTTTGAAGGTAGCCTCTTGGAGAGGGGGGCATTTGATCCATCTCATAGTACCTAAAAAGTCATTCTAATCCTCCATGATTAGTCCTATAGAGGTATTTGTGAAATTTTTTTCTAAGAAATGATTAGATTCTAAACTCGAGATTTAGGAAGCTTATAAAAATCTTTAAGGTATTTCCATTCCATCTACTTCCCAAATTTATACAAGTCATGAAATATTTTTATTCCTTTCTCAAATGAAAGGAGGGAAGAGCAACCTCTTGTCAAGGCAAGGATATTGTCATTATATTTCAGATTTGATGAAATCAATTTGTAGGCTTGACACCTAGTGTAAAAGTTTGAAAAGATAGGATGCCCAACCACCAAGTTCTTCACTTGTTCCCATACCTTCAAAATTGGCTGAATAATAAAGGACCCATGAAGAAAAAAAGAAATCCCCTAAATAGTAAGTCAATCAAATGAAGTCTTTTTATCTCTCTTGACCCTTCATAGCCTATTGACAATATTAAATCTCACACAAACTTTCCAAGGTTCAATTCCATTCAAATCTTGAGAGAGAGAGAGAGAGTTCTTTTTCACATTATTTTTAACAAGAACACATTCTCATTTCACCACCTATATCATATGAAATCTCTTTTTTTAACATTATTTTTACCTCTTACATATTCTCATTTCATTGAGAGCATCTAACAACCCACTCGTACTTATGGGAACCATCAGCCAATGACACAAGGTGCCTATATTGTATTCATTTTTAAAAATTTATCTTTGGCAATGATGCTAATTTAAGGTTTTTGCCACGTTTCATTCGCTACCTTTGAAAAAAAACACGCAAGAGATGGGATAAAATGAGATAGGATTTTGTAGGTGGACCATATGTGCATCCATAGGTTCAGATGAGACATTCCCAAGTGTCACGATTTTCTAGTTATCACCCGTCAAAGTTTGACAAGTTTTTTCTCTCAAGGCACTTAAGAGACATCAACGAACCAAAGTGCATCCCGAAAGGAATGGGATGGTATGAAAGAAAAAGACACCACCGATAATATCTAACGACCTACCTAGACATGTGAGAACAATTGGTTTGGTTCCCCAATGTGCCTATATTGTATTAATTTTTTAAAACAATTTTTTTCTCTAAGCATTGATGCTAATTAAAGGATGTTTCCACATTTCATTTGTTGCCATCACAAATAAATGAGTGAGAGATGATATAAAATGAGATAGAATTTTGTAGGCTAACCAAATGTGCATCTGTAGGTTTAGGCGATACATTCCTAAATTCCATGGTTTACTAGTTATCACCTGACAAAGTTTGACACTCTCGGGAACTTAAGAGACATTGATAGACTGTGTAACTGGAAGGACCAGGATGGTTTTTTAGCTAAAATACACCATTGATAACATCTAACATACCATACAAACATGTGGTAACCATTGGTTCAATTCCACTAGGTGCCCAAGATATAATATTTCCCTAGATTCCCGACACGATGTTAATTGAAGGATTTTTCCACATTTCATTTGCTACCACCGTAAAAAATGGGAAATATATAGGAGAAATTGAGATAGAATTTTGTAGGAAAACTAGATTCATATCCATAGGTTCGAGATAGGATATTCCCAAGTGACATGGCTTGCTAGTTATCACCGAAAAAAGCCGACAAGTAATTGCTCTCGGGGCACTCAAGTGACATCTATGGACCGATGTAGCCCATAAGTACCGAGAAGGTTTGAAAGCAAAATGACACCATTGATAATGTCTAACATCCCATCTAGATGTGTGGGAACCATTTTTTTAGTGCCACGAGGTTACCATTGTAAAATATCACATAGGATGCCCTGACACTGATGTTAATTGAAGAGTTTTGACACGTTTCATTCCTTGCCACAACGAATAAATGGGAAAGATGTGGGAGAAACCAAGATATGATTTAGTAGGTGAACTATATGCACATTCATAGGTTTAGATGAGACATTCCCAAGTGCCACAGCTTACTAGTTATCACATATCAAAGTTTGATAATTTTTTTCTCTTAGGGTGCTTAAGAGACATTGATGGATCGGTGTAACGGTGAAGGATCGGGATAGTTTGGTAGTAAAAAAATGACACCGATAGAATCTAATGGCTCATTTGGATGTGTGGTAACCATCATTTTTGTGCCACTAGGTTCTCAATGCAAAATATCACCCTGGATTCCTAGACACAAAAGTTAATTGAAGGGTTTTTCCACGTTTCATTCAAAGGCCATCGTGAAAAAATGAGTGAGAGATGGGAGAAACCAAGATAGGATTTTATAGGTGAAAAATATGTACATCTATAGGTTACTACAAGACATTCCCAAGTGCCACAACTTGCTCGTAGTGGAATGACACCACCAATAGTATCTAATAGCCCATACGAGATGTATGAGAACCATCGATTTGGTGCCATGAGGTGCCCATTGCAAAATATCATCTTAGATGTCCTATCATTGATGAAAATTTAAGGATTTTTCCACATTTCATTCATTGACACATCGAACAAATGGGTGAGAGATGGGAAAAACCAAGAAATGATTTTATAGGTGGACTAGATGCATATCCGTAGGTTCGGATGAGACATTCCAAATTTCCACAACTTGTTAGTTATTGCTCGACAAAGTTTGACAAGTTTTTTCTCTCATGGTGCTTAAGAGGTATTGATGGACTAGTGTAGATAAAGGATCGGGAAAATTTTGTAGTGGAACAACATCACCTGATAGCACCTAACATACCATCTAGATGTGTGGGAGCCATCATTTTGGTACCACGAGGTTCCCATTGCAAAATATCACCTTGGATTCCCGACATTGATTTTAATTAAATACTTTTACCACATTCCATTCACTGTCACCGTGAACAAATGAGTGAGAGATGAGAGAAACCAAGATACAATTTTGTAGGTGAATAAGATGCACATATGCAAATTCGGATGAGACATTCCCAAGTGTCATGACTTGGTAGATATCACCCGAAAAAAGTTTGACAAGTTCTACTCTTAGGGAACTCAAGAAACACTTTACAGTTGATGTATCCTAAAAAGATTGGGATGGTCCGGAAGAATAATGACACCGTAATTACGCCTAACAACCAATTTAGATGTGTAAGAACCATCGATTCATTGTCACAAGGTGTCCATTGCAAAATATCTCCCTGGATGCCCTGATACTGATGTTAATTGAAGATTTTTTCACATTTCATTCGCTATCACAATCTGGAATATGGGAGAAGTTGAGATAGGATTTTTTAGGTGAACGATTCATATCCATAGGTTCATTCGAGACATTCCCAAGTGTCATGGCTTGCTAGCTATCACCCATCAAAGTTTGACAATTTTTTTCTCTTAGGGTTATAATTTGCAATGGGTACCTCATCACACCAAAATGATGGTTCCCACATGTCTGTATGGGATGTTAGATGATATCATTGGTGTCTTTCCATTGTCGATTAACTTAATCATTTCGTGCTACACTGGTACGTTGATGTCTCTTAAGTTCCATGAGAGAAAAAATTGTCAAAATTTGTCGGGTGTGATAGCTAGTAAACTATGGCATTTGGGAATTTCTCGTCTAAACCCGTGAATGTGCATCTATCCCACATAGAAAATACTATCTCGGTTTCTCCCATCTCTTTCCCGTATGTTCACGGTGGCAACAAATGAAACATGGAAAAAAACTTCAATTAACATCAATGTCAAGGCATACTGTGGTGATATTTTGGAATGGGCACCTCGTGGCACCAAACCAATGGTTCCCACATGTTCATATGGGCTATTAGATGCTATTGGTGGTTTATTTCCACTCCCAAACCATCCTAGTCCTTCGAGTATACACCGATCTCACAATGTCTCTTAAGCGCCTTGAACATAAAGACTTGTCAAAATTTGATGGGTGATAACTAGCAAGTCATGGCACTTAGGAATGTCTCATCCAAAATTATGGATACATATCTAGTCCGAATAAAAATCCTATCTCTTTTTCTCTTATCTCTTGTTTGTTTGTGCGCGGTGGTAGCCAAACGTGGAAAAAGCCTTCAATTAATACCAGTGTGAGGGCATCTAGAGTGATATTTTCCAATGGGCACCTCATGGCAATAAATTGATGGCTCCCACATCTCTAGATGGGTTGTTAGGTGTTATCAGTGGTGTTGTTCCACTTTGTTAAACCATCCCAATCCTTTTGGGCTACACTAGTTTGTTAATGTCTCTTAAGTGCCATGAGAGCAAAAACTTGTTAAAATTTGACGGGTGATAAGTAGAATACCATGGAACTTGGAAATATCTCTTCTAAACCTATAGATGTACATCTAGTCGATCTACAAAATTCTGTCTCCATTCCTCCCATCTCTCACCTTTTTGTTTATGGTGGTAGTGAATGAAATGTAGCAAAAACCTTTAATTAACATCAGTGTTAGAGATAAAATTTGTTTTAAAAAACTTAATACAATATAGGAACCTTTTGGAACTGAACCGATGGTTCCCACATGTCTCGATGGGCTATTAAATGCTATCAGTGGTGTCATTTTTATGCCAAACCATTCTAGTCCTTCAAAATTACATTGATTTGTTGATGTCTCTTGCACCCCAAAGTAAAAACTTGTCAAAATTTGATGGGTGATAACTAGCAAGCCATGGCACTTGGGAATGTATCATCTAAACCTATGGATGCACATATAGTATGCATACAAAATACTATATTAGTTTCTCTCATCTCTCACTCATTTATTCGTGGTGGTAAAAAAGAAAACGTGGAAAAATCCTTCAATTAGCATCAATGTCAAGGAATCTGGGGTGATATTTTACAAGGGGAACTTTATGGCATGAACCGATGGTTCCCAAAATCTAGATGAGCTTTTATATGCCATCAATGGTGTTTTTACTATTTCATACCATCTCAGTCCTTTCGTGATACACTGGTCCATCAATGTAACTTAAGCACTCCAAGAGAAAAAACATGTTAAACTTTGACAGGTGATAAATATAAAACCATGACACTTGGGAATGTCTTATCTAAACCTACGGATGTACATCTGGTCCACCTAAAAATCTGATCTCAATTTCTCCCATCTCTCATCCATTTGTTTGTGGTGGAAGTGAATGAAACATGGAAAAACCCTTCAATTAGCATTGGTTTGGAGATTATATTTTGTTTGTAAAAAAGTAATACAATATAGGCACCAACCTGGTGGTTCCCATATGTATGGGTGGGCTATTAGATGCTCTTGATGAAATGGGAATATGTAAGAGGTAAAAATAATGTTAAAAAGTTAGATTTTATATAATATAGGTGGTAAAATGATAATGCATGTTTATTAAAAATGATGTGAAAATGAACTTTCTCTTTCTCTATCTCTTGATTTGTCTCTCTCTTTATCTCTTTCCCTATCCCTCTCTTTATTTATCTATCATGCTCTCTCTCTCTCTCTCATGCTTTATCTCTCTCTCTCTCTATTTATATCTCACTTTATCCCATTTTATTTCACTCTTTCTTTCTCCCTCTCACACTTTCCAGATGGTTACACAAATCGATGAAACACAAATAATTGTAACCAATCATGAAAAATGGGATATCCTTACCATAAATTCTGGTGATAGAAGTCACACTCAACTTGTGATACTCTTGATTATTGATCAGATTCATCCTCTCCTACCACACTCTCCTAGGGATTAATTTTACTTTCTCATATAATCATATTCTCATTCCTTTTATTTTTCCTTTATGATAATGGATATCTCCCATTCTATTTATTCTTGTACAATCTTATTTCTCTCTCTCTCTCTCTCTCTCTCCCTCTCCCTCTATCTCCCTCTCCCTCTCTCTCTCTATGTAGTTACATTTTAGTTATTAGAATTAATGTAATATTATGTTGTCTCATTACATATGTTTCATTTGAATTTTTGAGATTCCAGGATGTGGATAGAATTATCATTGAATGATTATAGTAGTGGCTAAATTGTATGTTAGTTACATATATATTTTAATTCCCATGTTCAAAACATTAAAAAATTAACACTAATAATACATGTTAACATAACATACATATGGAATCATATTAATCCACTTAGATACATGTATAAAGCATGTTTCATCCACTATACAAGTTTTAAAACAAAATATTTTTGTCTCATACATTATATTGATTTCAAAAATCCTTGATAACATACAAAATTTGAACAAAATTAATGTCTTAACAAAGCCATGTAGGCATATAATGATATACATCAACAAAATATAAATCTACGCCAACATTCCATGAAGGCATACAACAAAATATGTATACATCTAAACTATGGGGTATCATTAAATAATATGATTCTCTTGGGCCACTAGGAAGATGATCCAATCACATCATTGGAATGTCCTTCTTCGCCGATCAGTCTGCTACACTCAAAGGATGCTTATAGCTCCAACTATTAATACAAATAAACAACATACCCATTTGTATACAACTAATGACATATAAAATTACATTACTTCAAGTAAATGCTTACTCCAATCTCATGATCACTTGAAATCATCCTCTACCTCTCAAGATCAACATTAGTGGAAACAACTGTTGGTGTGTATTATTTTCCAAATCATTAGGGGAGTCATCTCATTTAGGTGAGATCATAGGTCCATGTTTCATTTAGGGGTCATTATGATATTCCCTTACGTGTCAAAGCACGCGTGACGCAGCGTCGATGCGTCGGTGCATCATATGCGTCATTAGGAGTTACACTTCTATTCTAGGAAAGTAACTCCCCTCTCTACTCGAGTTGTCATGGTTGCAGCACTGGGGGTTACTCAGTACCTCCTATATGTACACCCCATTTTATCTATGAGATAGAGGAGAGTTTTATGGCTTAACCAAGTTCTGCCCGTGTTTCAAATCTTTGCATGCACATTTGGCCGATGATGCGCTCCTCCCGATATCTCTTCATGCTACCATTCACACGTCCGTTGATGTGCACGTTCTCCTCGTGATCCTCACTTGCGGGTTTTGAACCCTCTTTCATGATATCGATGGATCTTGTGGATCCGTGCACTCCTCGGCGTTGCTCGTGCGTGTTTCTTAGCTTCCAAAGATGATTTACATTTCTCATTGCATGTGTCGTAATGGATATTCCAGTTGTGCTCTACTTGCATTTATTCGAGCTTCATACCTTTGTTCGGTTTTCGGGTGTTCATGGGTTCATTTTTTGGGATTTAACGGTTGTGCATCTTTGCATGTAGTTTTAGAGGTGTTGTTTTTACATTCCAAGTTGCAGATCTATATGATTTGTGTTGGTTTTGTGCATGATTTTGCTTGGTTCAACCTTCATTTTCCTTGTATTGGGTGTATGCTTCATAGTCTTGGACCATTCGATTCTCCTCACCGCCTTATTAAATCCTATGCCCACCTTGCTCAATGGCTGGGCACCAAGTTCTCGGCTCGGAGGTTTCACCTTGTTCTCCCCTCACATGGCACTATGGCTCGACACCTCCGAACCAGCCAATTCAAATCTCTTGTTGTTGTGTTGTTGTTGTGTTGTTGTTGTGTTGTTCGATTCCACTTAGTTTTAAGTGGTTACTTGGGGGAGTTTCAACTCTGCAAATGTCACAGCACCTGCGTTGGAATTTTTTTTTTTGCTACAAACCTTGGTCTCCTCTAAGCCAAGGGATCTCTACACATTCTACACATTGGTGCTTAGCTGCTCAACGACTTCACCAACTCTTGCTGCGTGCGGAGCTACTTCTTGCCTTCCACCGTTTGAACATGTTCTTGGCCACATTGTTGTTCTTGGCTCTCACGAGTTTTGCTACTACTGTTACAAATTTCCTCCTTCTAATGGCTCCATGACCTCAACCATTTTCTCCTCTACTCGGCCCTCCTTCCAAGTACCACGTGGAGGTTCGTGAAAAAAAAAAACATTTTTTCTGTAGAAACGTTGGAAAACATTTTTGTTTCATTATCTTTGGACATTTTTTGGAGGCCTTTTCTACGTTCAAACCTCTGGCATGTGGACCACCAGCACCTGCAACACTCTCCAACCCTTCCAACATGTGGCCTGTATTGAAAAACGTTTATGAATTGTGCTTGGCCGTTTAAAAAAAGTTTTTTTATTGTTGTGTTTGGTTGCTGAGTGCACTATTTGCATGCACATTGGTCACTCGCCAGCAGCTCCTTGCACCACATGGACACCACAACAACTCAGACAACGGGATTGTTTTCAGTAGCTAGACCACTTTACATGCCCTGCCTCGCTAACATAGGTTGCTCAACTCAAATTTGCACACGTGGGCTTCCACAGTTCGCTTCCACCATGCTTCAATGTGGGCCCCCTCCTCAATCTATTTTTAATGTTTTTAAGATAAAAAGAAACATTCATGGCATTATAATTGATGTTTAGGCTATATTTTGCTTGTTTTACTTGTCCTTCATTCGCATGCCGAAGACGGAGGGTGAGGTCCAGGGTTGGCGGGGAGGCTAATCCTCTCACGGTCACAAAAACAAACATCTACTAAAATTTGATGCTATTTCCAATGAGTACCCACATGAAACCCTTTGCACCCATTTAGGGCACTTTTTTAATGCGTTTGCATTATTTATTACATTTTCTCATCGATTGCGAGAATTGTTTTGTGCTATAAGTTTTGACTCATTGCATGTTTTTTTGCATTCTACATGATGGGATTATCATTTTTGTAAATGCACTACTTTATAAAGTGTTGCATTCAGGGGGTTGATTGTACTCTTGGTTTTCACACACAGACACATTATTGGTGAGTCGATGTCTTGCTTTTGTGTATCTTGCATTTTCATCATGGAGAGTGCTCTTTCGCGGACTTGAGCGTCGTAGGATCACCTTGACCTCCGCCACTTCTCACCAAAAGAGGGAACTATTCAGCTTGGCATGCTTCCATGGAACATTACTTCGCTCACGAGGGTCTTTCACCCTTCTTACTTGGGCCAGTTCCTGCACCCACTGATCATCGTCATCTAGAGGACTTTCTTGACACTTGCAACCATGTCTTTGGTCACTTGATGATGCATTTCTCTAGATCTCTCTGGTTTCATGTGGCACACTCAGATCCACCTCACTATGTCTGGAGCATTCTTTAGTCCCTCTATGGAGACCCTTCACATACTTGTTGCCCTTTATTGCTGCTGCACGATTTAGTTGTCTCATCTTCTTCATGTGATGATAGTTCCACTGACATAGACTCACTTGGTTCTACTTTTGATGACGAGGATTGTACACCCAGTTCTGATGCAGAGAGCATTACAAAGGACTTCTCTCCTCTTTCTCTCACTATTCCAGAGAGTGTTGACACATCACATATCTCATCAGATATCGAGAAGTCTCCTACTTAGCCTCATACAGTCATTACACCCACCTCCTTTCCACTTCCAGTGTGTGAGGCCCCTTCCACTCCTCTACCTTCATTAGATGACTCATACCTATCTGACATCACTCTTTTGTTTGTCGAGCCCCCTCATTGGGACGAGTATCTTCTTGACCTTTATCATATTTTTGCAGAGTCCACTTGTGATGCACTACAGGTTTCTCATCCATCTACAGGTGTTTCAAAGGAGTTCATCATCTCTGTTGTTGGGAGTTCCCCTTCCAGGAATCATGTCACTTCCACATTTCTAGAGACCTTCATTGATCCACCCTCAGTTGTGGATCCCTTTTCTGTTGTGGATGATGGCTTGTTACCTTCACATCACTTGGACATCCTTTTTGTGGGTGTTCCTCTTCACTCTGACAATTCTACACATGTGGCATTACCTTCGGTTCCTTGGCACTCACTCGCTAGACCTATGTCACACTTCTGTGCACCAGACTCATAGTTCTTCATGTTGCTACCTTCAATTTCCTTCACGGATTAGGCGGACTTCAAAGCCACGTCATTTCTATGCTTCTAAGGGCACACACGGTTCATTGTGGGTGGATCTTCTTGACCTAGAGGTAGAGGATCTCGTCATCAACATTCTTCTAAAGACTTCATAGAGTTACGAGTTCGAGATCCATCCATGACATCTTCTCGCATTCCTCTCATCTCTTTCTTATTCTCTCTTCTTCTTTTCGAGAGATTGCCTCTTTGTACATGGGTACCTTTTCAAGCTCGTCTATAGCTGGGACCCATATTTGGCATCTTTCTTAGATTAGAGAGTGTTTTGTTCTCTTGTGGTGGATGTTTTTCCCACTGGGTTTTCCTTCACTGCTTGGGACTTCTTTCCTGTACATGGGTACCTCATCAGGCTTTGTGTCGGGACCCATTTCTCATTTCTGACTTTCCACCTCATCCTAAGTTATGATGAAGGGGGTGTTGGTGTGTATTATTTTCCACATCATTAGGTGAGTCATCTCACTTAGGTGAGATTGTCGGTCCATGTTTCATTTAGGGGTTATTATGAGATTCCCTTACACATCGGCATGTCGGCGCGTTAGTTTGTTAGTGTGTCATATGCGTCATTTGTGGTTACACTTCTATTATAGGAATGTAACTCCCCTCTCTACTTGAGTTTTCATGATTACAAGACACTGGGGTTACTCAAAGCACCTCCTATATGTACACCCCATTTGATCTATGAGATAGAGGAGATTTTTATGGCTTAACCAGTTACGCGCGTGTTTCAAATCTTTGCATGCACATTCGGTTGATGCCCGCTCCTCCTGAGATCTATTCATGTTGTCTTTCACATGTCGTTGATGTGCACATCATTCCTCGTGATCCTCGCTTGTAGGTTTTAAAACCTCTTTCAACAACATCAATAGGAGGTGCACAAATTGGATTTGTCAACTCCTCCTGTAGAAACCATGATGAAAAAATTATAATACACATGAATTTAATTTAATTATACTACATGATGTTATTTAATACAATCAATTCAATATGAAAATTACTTTACTAGTGCATACCTATGTAAGAGGCACAACATAAGCTATGCCCATAAAAATCCAATATCTAATGATCGTCAAATGTTGATAGGATATTGTAATGATGTCATCAACTAAAAAGGAAGGTAACACACATACAAGTTACATGACATTATCTTCATACGTTAACTATAGTTCATTCTCTTCATGTATATGATGAATAAAAATAATAAAACTCACATTAGTAAATTCACCAACATGCAAAATCATACCGACATTCACTTGTTCAACATCAAATTGTAATTTTAGGATAACATCTCTATATGGAAAACAAATTAACACAATATATTTACTAATTTATTACCAATTTATACTTAAGGGGTTGGCATGCCTGCAAAAAAATGTGAAGAAGGGGAATGTGACATTGGATGTATAGTTTGACCTTGTAATTTTATAAAAATACACATGACTCATTAATTTTCATTCATAATGGATTAATATTGTTAATTATAAAATTTTGTATGAAATATATATATTAAATTGCAATTAACTTCATGTAAAATTACCTGTTGGTCAATACCAAAGGTTGAATCTAGTAGAACATTTGTGATGATGATATTGTCCAACACAGAATCACGATGTGCCTCCTCTAATCGAACAATCTACTTGGCTTGTGGAGCAACCTGACTAGGCTATGGAGCTGCATCATTAGGCTATGGAGCTTCCTATCGAGACTCTAGAGTTGTCTTTCTAGGATGTGGAGCCGTGTCATCAACCACATAGGTTCCTACTCCTAAAATCATGACATCGTATGGTATAATGTTTGATGCCTCGAAGGAAAAACCTCATCGGCTTAGGAGAGATGAGTGTCATGCTAAAAAAATGAATGTGTCAAATACCTAATAGAATCAAGAGTCTCAACCTCCATTGTCTCCTTCACAATATAAGGGATTGAAACATGTTGAATAGATGGGTGAGCAATGGGTCTAAATGGCCAGTTCTGTAAACATTGTTCCACCAATTAATCATGTGTAGAGATTTTTCCTCTTCCTTGAAACTCTTGAATGTCAAAATAGTTTGGTATTTCATTAAGGATGAACTCATAATAGAGTTTCCTTAAGAAATATTGTGGCACCTCAAAATTTTTACAAGGTGGTTGGTCAAAAACCATCCACCATCTATCCAAAAATTATTTTTATCCCCTCATGGTTACACCAGTGGATCAAGAATATTCTACAACTCAATAGTAAGGGTGCATTAGTTTTAGGATTAGTGAACAAAGCACACAACTTGTCTTTGGTGATTTTTTTTCTTCACTGCATCATAAGACAACTTGTCTGCATAAAAATTATGACAATTGGTTTTATAACCCTCCCCATGTTTATTTTACTAACCACATTATTGATATTAGATAATAATGACTCTAATGATGTAGCAAGGTTTTGGTGATGGGGATTTTTCACATTGGGGTTTCTTATGGTTTCTATTAAACACTCAGTTTGAATTTTTTTATTTTCAATCTTTGATAAAATGTTTTGTTGCCTATTTAGAGGATGTATTTATATTGAAGGGGATGTTTATGGAATTTTTTTCTTCATCATGGTTTACTAGTGAATGAGGGTTTTCAATTGAAGATATTGTAACCTTTAAAAATGAAAATACAAAAAAATAAAAAGCAATGAAAAAAGATTAATAATGAAAATTATCCTAAAATCAACAAGAAATCACCTTGTGAACTTTGCTCCATAATCGATTCGAGTTGCAGACAAATTTTGATATCCCAAAACACGATCACATTTTTTCTTGCTCATGTTTTTGACACTAGAGTTATTTTTAGTTTTATAATGATTTTGAGGTCTTGAGATTGAATGTGTTTTATCATAGTCTAAACACACTCACATTATAATGCGAGCATGTTATGGCTTGGTAAATACAAACCATAATGCGCTCACATTATAATGCAAGATAAAAAATTTACTGTCGCGTTATAATGTGGTCGAGCCATAACATGAGTGCCTCATGGAAAAATAGCCAAAAAGTGGATTTTTAGCCGCTTTTTGGTCCCCCATCTCTATGAACATGCTATGGTGGTAGTCCTTGGCTCTCAATGCACAACATGATATATCGGTGTCTACACTTAAAAATATCCCTTTCTTCATTGGTGAAAACCATAATACCCCATATGATCATATCCAAGATGTTGTTAATGTTTGTTCAGTCCATTCTATTATTGAAGATGATGTAGCAGTTAGTCTCTTGGCTTAATAATTCGAAGGAATATATCTTCAATGGTACAAGATTCGAGGAAAACTTTAATTCACAATTAGGATGATATTTGTATAGCCCTTTGTAACCATTTTGAAGACATGTCGATCATCTATCTTTGGTAGAGAAAGCGACAACTATGAAGAGAGCCCCAAATGAGAAAATGACTAATTTTAACATCATATTTCAAAGGAATTAGAAGTGAATTCCATGAGTGGTAATACCTACACCCTAATATGAATTTATTTATTATTTGAAGGTGTTGAAGAGTCATATTTCAATCATGATTCAATCTTTGGGGGTATACCAGATGCTTATGACATTTCTATTAGAGTAGAGAATAGTCTCATTCGGGTTGCGAAACTTGTTCCTAGACCCCAATGCCCATATTTCTAGAAGTAGGAACATATTTTCCATAAAACACTCCCAAATTAGCTCCCATTCCAAATTCAAGGAATCAAAGTTATAGTCAATCATCCACCTCTTGATTACTTCACTAAGTTACAATGGGTAATGAAAAAATTGTAAAATATTGGTAATGAGTTGGTATCCATTAAAAATATGCAATCTTAGAGTTTCAAACCTTATCAACCTCCATACCAGCCTAATAAGTCCCCTTATCAACCAAACAAACCTTCATTCTAAACTTATCCTCAAAATCAAAATCAAATTTCCCTTGTAAGGCCATTTTAACCATATAATCCAAATGTGGCTAGTTCATCAAAAACCTTGGTTCCTATTCAAAACAATATATTGTTGAATTATGAGTGGTGTTTCCCTTGTCATCTTCCACACAACCAAACAACATGCCCCAATGGAATTTTTAACCAAGATTTGATGGTGCAAAGTGCATCTATTTCTCAAGATGTGCCTACATAGGAAATTTAGTAGTAGGATACCTCTAAATGATACTTCACTTGTGAATTGGAAAATGGATGATTTTTATGGAATAAATCAAACCTCTCCTCTAGGTGTAGTTGTTAATACTAGATCTAAGAGGAGACTTATGGAAGAAGGAGGAACAAACAATTTATATCCTCCTTAACCTTCCCTAACAACCAAGGGATGACGATTCAAATTCATATGCTAATGTGCGAGAGGGCCACACAAATCAGGCACCAAGGATGTCAAATCAACCCAAAGGGCCCCTACACTAGCTAAAATGCAAGAAAATGTTATTATAAGTATGGTGCAGATGTAGGATAATCCAACTCCTTTCAATATACTTGAACGGATGAATAAGACCAATGTGAGGATCTCACTGTGGGAATCTTTAGCAATTCCAAGATAAAGAGATATTTTGCAAGTATTTATGGCCAATTTCTCCATTCCAAACGATTCTTCCAAGGAATAAGCCAAATTTTATTTTAATAATGCAATACAATAGAAGGAGAATCAACCAATAAAGGATGTAAAAATTCTACCCTTCTATGTGTCTTTGATCATTAACAATCATTTATTCCATAATTATATGTTTAATTCTAGGAAAGCAACTCAGTGATGCCAAAATAGATTGTAGACCAATTAGGTCTCAAATATGAGTCTCTCTCTAAAGGAGTGGTCCAACTAGATGGAATAATAATAGGAACTATTGTGGTTATGAAAGATCTAGGCCTTACATTACGTGCATGTCCCAACTTTTTTATTCCCCAATATTTCTTCATAATTGACCTACCTTCACTCTTTGCTTTATATCTATCTAGAGACTTCACTACCAAAATTGGAGGATATTTATTAGCTGATTGGTCTCACATGTTCTTTAGAACTAGGTATGACACTAAAGCTACCACCAAGTCTGAACCAATTTCTTCATATCATATAGAACCATATGTGTCCAACCCCATAAATACAAATGTAGCATCTTCGATCAAGAGGAGTGTCCAATTTCTCAAGATGTAAATAATCGGATGAAGGAATTCCTAATTTTCTACTTGATGAATGTGTAAATGATTGTTATAGATTTTATCCATATCAACAAGTGGAAGAAAATGGCCTTATTTTCTATTGCCTACATGAAGAGAGTTCACCATTACCTAGTATTTTCAAACCAAATGATGAAGAACTAATTGAAATTTGGATTTTTTTAATGGATCAATAAGTAGACATGGAGTGGGAGGAGGTGTAGTCCTTGTATCTCTAACAGGTATGAAATATTACTCCTCTTTCATATTTCAGTTTATTTTCTCCAACAACACATTAGAATATGATTCCCTCCTCCTTCGCTTCGCAACGGGCAAAAAGGACATAAAAAATCATAGAAATTTGGAGATAGTGATCTAATTGTAAACCAAGTTATAGGATAAAATGTAGCTAAGAATGACTTGGTAAGAGCCTAAAATAATTTAGTGTGTGATATTTTAGAATATTTTGAAACCTTCAACATCCGTTCTATACCAAGAAAGGATAATAAAATTGTTGATAGGCTGGATGCAATTGGAGCAAAGTTTGATGTTGTGGAGAATATTATGAGAGACAAGTTACAACCACATATCAAGGTAGTTATGAGGCTTACTATACTATATAATAACAAAAATTGGAAAGTTTTTGAAAGTGATCAACATATTGTCATTTTTATCCAAGAAGAGGTTGATTTTTTCATCAAAAATCAAGGAAAATTGAAGTAATGGTATGGGAATCAAGTGGTCCAACTTAGATCAAATAAATTACCTAAAGGCCTAGTGACCTTGGAGTATATTTTCAACTCGATGATCAGCTCAAAAATAAAAGGAAAACATGACAGTTAAGGGTGGAGATTCAAAACCCATTTCAATTAGAAAGGATAAACTACTAAAAATTGGAGAAAGGTTTGATGTTGTGGAGAATGTTATGAGAGACAAGTTGCAACCAAATATCAAGGTAGTTGTGAGGCCTACTATAGCAGACAATAACACAAATTTTCAAGTTTTTTAAAGTGATCAACATATTGTCAGTTTTATCCAAGAAGAGGTTGATTTTTCATAAAAAAATCAGGACAAATTGAAGTAGCAAGTATGGGAAACAAGTGGTCCAACTTAGATCAAATAAATTACCTAAAGACCTAGTAAACTTAGAGTCTATTTTCAAATCTAATGATCAGCTCAAAAATAAAAGGAAAACATGACAGTCAAAGGTGAAGATTCAAAACCCATCTCAATTAGAAAGAATAAACTACTAAAAATTGGCAAGGTAAGTACCCCATAAGAAAAACATGCTTTTGTAGGACTTTTCAAGAGTTTTATGATATTTTGTATGATGATATGAAGATCTTAGATTTTTTTATCATAATCTATCCCAACATACCATTGAGATGGATTCAACTACTAAGCCTATAAGGTAGAAAAAAAGACCTATTAATCCACACATTGAACCTCTGATGAAGAAGGAACTAAATAAAATTATTGAGACAAATATAATTTGTACCATTAAACATTCATCGTGGGTTGCCAAATTAGTTCTAGTATGAAAAAGAATGGAGAAATCAGGTTATGCGTTGAATTCAGATACTTAAATAGGGCTTATTTGAAATATCATTACCCACTATCTTTAATGGAACACATATTACAAATGGCGGATGGATCGAGATAGGTTTTATCTTTTATATTCCTACTCAGGGTATAATCAGATAAGGGTGAAGGAAGAAGATCAGTTCAAGACATATTTTACCATTAAATGGGGGACCTATGCTTATGGTAAAATTCCATTTGGTCTAATGTGGGAGAAACATTTCAAAGATCCATGGAAATGGAATTCAAGGGAATTATTTATAAATTTTTCCTCGTGTATCTTGATGATATCACAATGTTTTGAAAGGTGCATCGATCATCTTTCCCATCTCAAACAGGTATTTGAAATATGTAGACAATTTTGAGTCTCCCTCAATCCCAATAAATTCATCTTCTTAGCTCATGAAGGTAAGATACTTGGACACATTGTTTCTAAAGAAGTATTGACCATTGATGTAGAAAGAGTTATTGTTATCCTTGCATTATCATTTCCAAATCATAAGAAAGCACTTCAAATATTATTAGGAAGAATCAAATTTGTCAGATGATTTGTCCCAAATTTTTCCAACCTTGTCAAGTTGTTGACACCAATGTTAAAGAGCGAGTACACCTTTCAAATGAACCTCGAAGGGAAAAGTAACTTTGAAGTCATAAAGAAAAAAATTGCACAAGCCCCAACTCTCACCAATCTAGATTTCTCAAATGATTTCACAATGTATGTTTTTGGAGGCACAAATACAATATCTTCCATGCTGGTATAATTGAATGATGAAGGCTTGGAACAATCTATTGATTTTTAAGAGAAGATTTGGAAGATTATGAGGTGAGATATTCATTTATTAAGAAACATGCATTGTCTATCATAAGGAGTTTGAAGAAATTTATAAATTTAGTGTCTAATAACAAGATTCACCTAATGGTTTCAAATGTTGGTGTACAAGATTTTCTTTTAAATAGGTCCTAAATGAAAAATGATCTGAATGGATAACCAAATTAATTGAGTATGATATTGATATCAATGTAACTAATCTAGTACTTGAGGAAAAGGACTATGTGAACAACAAGTTTTAGAGCAACATATTGAGGAATACATTGTCCTCATGATATAGCATGATTAAGGGAAGCCAACTAATGTCTTGTTAATTCCTTGTTGGACTCATGATGTAGCCAACTTTATCCAAACATGCCATTGTCTTCAAAACATGAGAAAAACCAAAAGGAGTTATTTTAGATTTCAGTCCATTCTTTATGTGCTTATTGATGACATTATATGTAGAAAATATGTAAATGATGTTTTGAGATGTATTAAAATGGATGAAATAAAGAAGGTGTTGCATGATTTTCATGATGGAGAAGTAAGGGCACTATTCTCCAAGAATAAAAACACTCAGAATTATGAAAGCTGGTTATTATTGGCCTAATATATTTAGTGATTTTTATGTGGATTAATAAATGTTAAAATGTGCATTTTTCACGGGGAAAGGAAAGGTTAGTATCACTTCCGCTCCATCCCATCTTAGTAAATCAACCATTCATGCAACGAGGATTGGATTTTATTGGAGTAATCAGTCCATATTCAATCTAGGGTCACAAATAGATCCCCACAACCACTTGTTTACTTCACCAAATGGATAGAAGAAATTGCATTAAAAGAAGAAAATGAGGCTAGCATTCTAGACTTCTATGAAAGTATTGTGGCTAGGTTTGGTGTTCATTCTATAATAATTTCGATAATGCTTTAGAGTTCATTGGCATAAAAATATATGATTAGGTGTGAGAAATGGCATATTTTTAACACATTCAAAATATTACCCCCAAGGTAATGGAGATGTTGAGTCCACAAATAATAATATTTTTACGATAATACTGAGAGGATCTTAGATGGAAATTAGAGGATTTGGCATACAAAGTTAAAATCAGCCTTGTGGGATGATAGGATCACTCCTAAAAGATCTAATGTTAGTTCTCCTTACACAGCTGGTCTATGGTAAAGAAAGGAGGTCATCAATATCCCTTTAATTTAAAAACCTTGGAGCTCATCAAGTAACTAGACATGTTTGAATTTGAGGCCATAGAAATTAGATATGAACAATGCATGGAACTAGAAGAGCTAAGAAACAAAGAAATGTAAGTAATTGAAAGGGATCAAGCTCAAATCTTAATGTGTTTTGAGAATAAAGCAATGGATAGGAGTTTCCATGAGGGATATATAGTCCTAAAATGAGATGCGAGACAAAGATAAACTTGTAACGCACCGAAATTTTGATACAATTTGGACTAACCCTATGTTGTTTCAAGTTGTAAGTCAAACAATGCTCTCCAATTGTCTAAATTAGATGGTGAACCGATAATCCTAGTTAATGGGATTTATTTAAAGTATTGTTATTAAGGAATACCCTCCCTTGTACATAGTAGATTAGTTTTAAATTCCTACAAGTGTTATTCAAAAATTGTCTGTTGGTATTGTAGGTTTCCATTCCACATGTATTTTGCATAGTCTTATCGTCATTCCAAGTGATAGTTTACAATTGTAAATTAGTTCATGTAATGATCCAAGACAAAATATGTTTAAACAAAGTTGGGAGGTGAAGAGAATGAATTCTAAGAAACAACATAGCCAAATTTATATTCAACTTGCAAGTAATCAAGGTGTTGAGAGGGGAAATGTTGTATTTTGTTTATGATTTTCAAAACAATGGAGGGGAAAATCAACCTTATGCCAGTTTTCCACTCTCATTAATTCCATTCAAAATATTTTTCATGAATAAAATGATCTTTTCAAGTAGGGAAATGTAATGTCAAGTCCAACATTTCCTTATGTGGATTCGAGGATACATTTTTCATGTAATTGATTAGTTTTGAAGTGTATCAACCTCAACTTTGTTCCCAATGGATGCTCAAGGCTAATAGTCTTCATATTTAGTAGGAAAATATCCCCAAAAGTTGCTAAAATATTGACTAAAATCAACCCCTGGCTATTTTTGGAAAATTGAATTTCATTTTTGCGGCTCTGGCATTATATTTTAGCAATCCTCATGGATTACGATGATTCCATTTGAATTCAGGGGGAAATTCCACGATTTGCAAGCTTTGATATGATCCCAAAATCTTCACAATGATATTACAAAGTGTTTACAAAAAGTACCCACATCAAAAAATTAAGATATTTTTTTGGGGAGTTTCTTATCTTTTGTAAATGTAAGTTACACACATGCATTTCCAACCTCAAGCTCCAATCCATTCCTTTATATGATTGTAGGCTTGTTGGCTAGATTTTATGCTCAGCTAAACACACAACCTAGGCAGTCATGGGATAAATCCCCTTCATTTAATGGTGAAGCTCCCGTATGATTTATTTGTTTATTCTATCACCTATTTAACTTTTCTTGGGTATTAATTTTACTTGACTAGCTCATGAATCACAACTAGATAGTTTGGTAGCAAGTAAGAAGTTTTATGGTAACTAAAATGTAAAAGAAAATAGAAATATGGAATATGAACTAGAAAGGATGTATGAAGTGCAGGAAATGTGCTTTGCAATAGGTAGATTTCAGAGCAAGTTACTCACACATAAAATAAACAAACATTGGCTGATCCTCACAACTTTTAAGAAAATTAAAAATAAGCACACACTTATGAAAGTTAAGATAACTCAAATTCTATCCTTAACATCCACAAATGTTATAGTTAGACTTAAGTAGACACAAAGTTCAACAAAAGTCTTTCTTCCTTCTTATTAAGCTCTCAATTGTTCACCATGATTACATTTACACATTTTAACACAAATTCTAAAATAACCATGCACTAGTTATAACAGTTGATTGACCAAAGCCTTTTCAGATTCGATCCCTTTACATGTAGGCCTTTTCTTCTATTCATAGTTGTCACGAGTAAAACATATGGAAGAAATATCCGTTATACTTTAATAAATTAACAACTAACAAACAGTTAGGAGTTGAGAAATTTACTCCTCAAAATATTCATTTAATGCCACCTAGTTATTCTTAGAAAGTTCAAACATTAAAACCATAAAACTACTTCATAACTACTTCTTGAGCATTTGAATTTATCAAACAACTTAAAGTAATGGTGATTATACACCATATTACTTAAGTCTTATAATGAATGTACTCAAAAAGTAAAGAAGAAAAGAAAAAGGAAGTAGAATAAATAGAAGAATCATTCTGAATCAACAGCTACTGTCCCCACTTTTTATTTCCCTTTATTCCCATCCTTGGATTTACCTTTATCTACTTCATCTTCATTTTATTCATCTTTTTCATACTTATGCTTCTCTTTATAGATAGAAAATTGATTCCTCATGTACTCGATGGCATTAACATCAGCTGCAGCCTCCATTTTTGTTTCAAACATGAGAAATTCCTCTCCCAAAACCTTACATCCCCCTCTTACCTTCCCGAGACAATATCCCAATTGATTTAGATATATTGAATATCTTCCAATTTATCCAAGGAATTTTGGTTTAAAGGAATAATAACCTTGTTCATTAATCGTTGAAATAATGGAAGAAACTCACCAATACTATGTGGATACTTGGAAGTATCATACTTTTTCATACCATAAATTACATCATCAAGTTCTTCCAAAATTTTCTCAACTCATTCTTCCATCATTTCCATCTTGGTCATAATGTGCTTTATAATATTCTTCCTGAATGATAAAAGATGTTTATGTTGTTTTCCCTTCTTAATTGACCCTTCAAGTGTAATATTTTCTCCAATTAAAACATCATATGATAATTCATTAATTTCTTCTAGACTTTGTAGTTGTAATTTAGCAATACCACCTTCATTATCTGCTTCTTGCTTAAGATCCTTCAATTTATCAGATTCTCTTTATACTCAACAACTTTTACCAAAATTTCTTTGTAAAAATTCATAGTTGTATTAGTGATATCAACCACCCTTTCATGTATAGCCTTTGACCTATCACTTGTCTCTTCCATAACAATAATTAATTGTGGATTTACTTGTTCCTCCATAAGCATTGGTTGTGTGGGGTTCTTGTAAACCTTCGTGATAATATTATAGAGCTTAGATGATTTCTCTTTCAGCTTAGAATTTTTCACTTTTTCTTCATCTAACTTCTAGAAAAGGCTATTTATCAATGTTTGTGTGTCATGCTTTAAACCTTCAGTGAAAAATTCTCCTTGAGGAACCTTTGTGATTGCAAAATCATCTTTAGTAACCTCTCCTTTTATTTTCCTAGATGGTGGAGTAGATACCTCAAAAAATTTCTTTCTTGAAGAATCGATGATCAATCTTGAAATAACCTTGGACATTTTTTATCTTTTCCTCTTATTTTCAATAATTCTTAACAACTAAAGATCCATTTCATCCAAATGGATTACTTCATTAGAAGTAGGAAATGACTACATAGACAACCAATTTGTAAATTCTCGACTGAAAGATTTTAAGCTTCAAGATGAATAATTATTTATATACCACTTCCTTTTAGGAAAGGAATTACCACTATTTCACTATTTTTCAAGTTCTTGATGAGTAGAATTTTGCTGCAAAACCCCTCTTAACTCAACCATATTTTTCCTCATCAATTCTTATTTTATCTTCTTTGGTCCCAATATCAACATTTTCAATGTTCTTTTGTTCTGCAACATATGGGGTGAAGAGACTTCAACCATCTAATCATGCATCTCATCACCAACTTCTTGTACAATACCTCCTTCTTCCACATCTGCATATTTCATATGGGCTTCACTTTTCTTGATGTTTGAGATGCTCCTTGAAGAGAAGAAACATCATGTATCTTCTGTTGTGGTGTAGTTAATGATTCATATAGATATAGAGGAGGGGGAGGAGTAACTAGTGGAGAACAAGGAGGTGGTCTAGGTAATACGGTTTTGGTGGCGCTGAGGGAAATATGAAAGAGGTTGGATTAAGCATTGACATCAAAAATATTTTTAGAAGGAAGTTCTTGAATGGTAGGAGTAGTGACTGATGATGTTAATAAACTAGAAGTATTTTTGGGCCATCTCTTAAAATTAAAGGATTCTTTGTTTGCGCTCTCTTGATTGGCCTTAACTTCACAGCCATGCCATTATTCTCCCTCGAAGATTCATTTATTTTCCTACCTTCACTGACATCTTATTTCTTTATAGTTTTTATTTGAGTAATATATTTCATTACTGACTCCTCAAGGCAACATCCTCGACTAGTCAACCATTCAACAATGTATAACAATACTTTTGATGTTCTCTCCATAATTGACTTTGAAATATGAGTAACTAGAAGAAGATGAGCACTATCACCTCCTTGATCATAATATGCACTAGAAATCACTTTCCCATGATCTGCAAATCCTTTTAGAATCTTGGCTGAACCACCCTCTAAAATATGTTGTATAGTTAGTCGACTATAATCTCTTCTCCTAACTTCAAATTCATCTCTACAATCAGCCCAAAAATCTTCCAATGCTAGAAAGTGTGCATAATTTAGTGAAACTGATTTCTTGGCTATATTTCTATAATCAAAATTCCCCCTTTCATTAAAGGAAATATGATTATAATGGAGATACATCTCTCATGAACATCTCTTTCCTTATGAATATTTATACAATGATATTGCCCAATCACAATAGGAAAATTCACAATTGACCTATGGAGACCTTGTTGCAAATCATGAAGCACTACTAACTATATACATAAATCCAACAAAATCCATCTATCACTTAGATATATGGGAAAAATTAATGGATAATTTGAGAAACCATAGAATCTTAAATATATAAAGTGAGAAAAATGAATAAAAATGCACCCGTAAGGTTGGACTGCATTCCATGCTTCATTGTTCACCCTTTTGGATCTTAAGTCGGGTCAAGCCTATAAATGACCTCATACAAGAATAATTCATTAACTTGTTTATATTCATTAAAGTATCCCAACAAGGATAACTGTGGATAATATTCATAGATGGGTTTCTCATACTTTTTTCCAACAATTCTTAATTTGGGAAAAATTCGATGTGATGTTATAACATAGAAAAGATAAGAAGTCATTTTAAAATCCATAGTTTGAATAAAATTTCTCAATTGGAAATCAGTATTATCACTGATGATTTCAACAAAATTAATCAAAGTATCAGGCTTAGCATTCTCTATCATTCTCGAAAGAAAAAAATACATCCATTTATAAAAACAATTTGCACTCTTCTTGCTATTAATCCTGCAAAGCGTTGAGTAATATCATCGCTTCTTGAATCAAATATGATATCACAATTGTTTTGGTTAATCTAGAATTCTATTTGATTCCTTTAAATAATGTAAATTCATGATCTTTACAGGATCTTTCCTCCTATTTTCCCAATACTCATTGGCTTTTTACATACTAATACTCAAGGAATTTGGTGCAGTTGGAATCTTCAAGAAAAAGTTGAAGAAATGAGTATCCAGTCTTCCCACAAGGTCACCAACATCATTCTTGATTATTCTAGTCTGGGAATCATAATTTTTGGCACACTCTAGCACAAATTATGGCAACTGACAAGTGCTTGGAAAGGCAATTGCTTCAATTAATCCACTCCTAGTTAATGCCCTCATCTAAGGTGTTTTTTTTTTAGCTTTAGATCTCTCTATTAACTCAAACATTGTTACATGACCCATGTTTGTATCACCTATTCCATCCAACTTGGATGTAATGCAAGTCTCCACAAGATATCCCTTATACTCATACTTCATTTTGTCTTTCTTAGCTCTTGTTTTTATTTTTTTTTTTTCGCACACTTGAAGCTTCTTCAATATCCAAATTTGTATCTTATCCGATCATAGTAGCCTCCTCTTCTCCTCCCTTCAGTTCCTCCTTATTCCTCTAAATTTTCACTTACTTTAATTGTCTCTTCTCTAGTTTGGACATCTACTCTTTCCTTCGTCTTTCCACCACTGATAATTAGTAATTGTTTCTTCTCTTTAAATAACAATCATAAAATTAATGCAGACGTTCCTCAATTGTATGCATGCATTAAAGACTTAATTTACTCATGTAATCCTATTACAAACATCTTGGAAGTAAAGTTCCAAGAGATGGATTGAAAACAGTTCAATCTACAGACTCATTGCGGGTTTCCAGGGTATAACCAGTTAAGACTAGCAATTAACAAGCATGAACAACTCGAATCAATGTAATGTAAAAGAAGCAAAAACAAAACAAAATAACATAGGACTAAACAATAAATTGGTACTTGTTTTAACGCAAATCACAGATGGGAAACAATATCATTCTCCTTCGTCACAAAAAAAGAAGAAGTAACACGTGGTCATTTTAATGTAATGAGTAAAAGAAGTAATGGCAACACAAATCAATGCAATGAACATAATCAATGGTGAACATAAATTACTTTACTATAAATAAAATAAGTAAAGTAAATAAAAAAGGATGCAATGAATAATTAGTGTGCTTGTGTGGCTTTTATACATTACTTTACTTCTTTTAAAACCAAGGCAATTAGTAAGCCATCGGACCACCACAATTAATAGGGAGATATGATTCTACAGTTAACTCTTATTACTTTACTTCATTTAGAAAAAAATAAGTAAAGTACATTTGAATCAACGCAATGAGTAAGGAAAACAAATCATGTTGGAATCAATGCAAAAATGAGAATGTGACTAGCTTGAGTCTTTTTGAAATACTTTACTCTTTTACTAAAAGAAGAAAAAGACAATTGATTTGACGTGGGGAACAAGTTTTGTAGTGATTTTATATTACTCTACTACTATTGTAAAAAAGTAAAACTCAAACAAATTTACGCTAAATAATGGTTTTCCTTTAGCATAAGTAGAAGCAAGCAAAAACGATGCAACACTAGAGAAAACGTTTGTAGTTTATCCAATTGATTTTACTTTTTTGAAAATTAAGGCAAGGGAAAGACAACCAATCAACACATTGAAAAGGGACACGTTTTGCGTTGGTTTCACCCTACTTTACTCTTGTTACAGACACAAGTAAAGTATGCCCAAATCAACGCAAAACACGTATGAACGTAAACTGCCATGGTCAATGAAGAAAAAATCTTGACAAACACAAACCTAAGGCAAAACTAGGGCTAAAAGTTTAATAAATTTCCTTGAGTAGGTAACAACAAATTCAATTATTGAAAATGAATCCTAATCCCAATTAAGTAATGCACTTAAATTTTGAAATTGAAACCCTAGTAAATAGAAACCAAAAGAAGACGTAAACTAAAACCTAAAAAACACACAAAATAAAGTAAAACTAGGAAAGGAAGAAGAAAAATAAACAACTAACCTTATCTGCAAATGGGTTAGAGTCAATTTGTGCCAATCCCTCCTTAATCGATCATTTGGAGTTGCTCGAGGTCCGGAGGGTCGAAAAGCTGTTATCTTCTTGACAATGTGAATGTGTGGATCCTAGGTGGAATTACTTAGGAATTTTATATTTTCCACATCATTAAATGTTTATCGTATCGAATGCCAGCTCAACCCTCTTCTTTATGTGGCTTTTTGAAATGTCTTTACTACAACAATTTTGAAAAGAAGTAGAGCAATCCTAATTCACCGATAGCTTAAATTATGAATTGTGTGGCTTTTTTAGGATTACTTTACTCATTTTAAGATTAGGCCAGTAAATCAAATTGGATTCAACATAATGAATAGTTAAGCAATGAAGTTAGAA
Organism: Taxus wallichiana var. yunnanensis; assembly: GCA_018340775.1. Classification (NCBI taxonomy): domain Eukaryota; kingdom Viridiplantae; phylum Streptophyta; class Pinopsida; order Cupressales; family Taxaceae; genus Taxus; species Taxus wallichiana. The sequence continues at coordinate 374,476,148 of CM031235.1, forward strand.
ATCAACGCAACACATGAGCTTAGTTCAATGACATTTAGACATTGCTTTACTTGTCTTAAAAATAAGACAAGTAAAGTAATATGAATTTAGCACAATGAAAGGAAAAATTAAATCACTTTGAGTTCACCTCATTGAATATGAATTAAATCAATTTGAGTTTAGGGCATTACTAAGAAAACTTAAGCTAGTTTTGTGGCTTTCTTAAACCACTTTACTTGATAAGCAGAAGTACTTCAAAATGCAAAGAAGCAAGTTTTTGATCTTTTGAGGATTTTCATAGAATATAACACATGATTACTTAATAAACCATCCCCAAGAAACCTCGTGCAACCTATTGAAGAATCATCATGCACCCTGCAACCCAAATGAGTTAAAATAACAAGGTACACACACACTAAACAATAATCTAGAACTAAAAAAAACATGAACACAACTCATCACAAAACACGAAAACCCAAAATTTCAAAAAGGGGTACCCCAATATTTGTACAAAAATCTTGGGGACACCAAGGCTTCCTTACAAATATGCATGCTCATGCAAGCATGCACCCTCCTGCGATCTCCCCACTCTTGTATTTGATGCCCTCAACTCTGCTCCAATTCTAAGCCAACAAGTGGCGGTGGAGTAAGTGGTCACCACTATCAAATATCTAAAACCCTACATCATTTAGATAATTCCACTTGGTAGAAGATCATGGCTCAACAAAATTCAACGAGAGGCATTCAACAAACATCATGAGGTGACACATGTTAACATTCTGGGTAACAATATGGTAGTTTGAAAGGTTAGATGAACGTAAAAAAATAAGAAGATGATATATGGTGTGAATTGAGCGGTTCAAAAAGGACACATGGAGCTTGCTAAGTTCATAATGATCTTAGTATATATACACACAATCCCATCATTGATACAAAATTCTCTGAAATATTTTGTCTCATTATTTGCTAATAGATTCAAGAATTGTTAATACACTCATTTAATTTGCAACAAAGATAAAATTATTACATGCACACACAATCCCATTTTTGAACATTAACCATTCTTTCCTTATATAAACTTGCCCATTTTTTTCTCTATTTATTTTCTTATGAATTTAATTTCTTCCATTTATTTTCTTGAGTTATCTAATACGATTTTGAAGCATTGATTGTATGAGTTTATTAACTAATATGTAAAGTCTCTTACACACTATGTATACTTGGATCTCTCTACCACTCAAATAAAATTTTCCTAGAGTGTGCAAATATGTGTGAACAGAATAAGTGAAACCATATAGATTAAGAAAAATAGAATGATGTATATGCTGAAATTTGTATGTTTTTTTTTTGGCATACCCTATAATACTTATAGTTCCAACATTTCATTATTTATCCTATTGGTTTTTGTATGTAAGATATATATTGCTCGGAGGTGTTACCATTTTGAAATCTAATGCACTTTTCCATTTACTAGCTTTTATTGTATATACATTTTTGAACCAATATATCCATCTCCATGATATTGTAATTTGACTTATTTATCAAGAGACAATTGTAGCTAAATTACAATTGTAAAAGTTGAAGCTTTGGGAAGTTTTGGAAAAAAATTTGTTTTCATATTAATTAATCCTCGTGATTACTTACAAGTTTGAATTGTAGTAACTATGAACATCTTGTCTCCTTCAACCAAAAGCCCAAAATAATCGACTTATTGTTTTGAAAGTCATTTATATACATTAAAATACAACTAATTCTTTTGTACAATGTTAAGAACTTGTTATAGGTATTTCATGTCTTCCTCTAATTTCTTATTAAGCACAAGAATGTCATTAATTTATACAATGTGAAAACCATCCAAATAAAGCAATGGGACTTCATTCATAGGCTTCAAACGTTGACACCGCATTACATGGTCCAAAATTCATCATCAACTATTCAAACAATCCTTTCATGAATTTAATATTCTTTCATGAGTGTCTTCTTTGATATGGACTTGTAGGTAACTAGATTTGTGTCTCAATTTAGCTAAGTATCTTTATCCTTATAGTTGATTATTAAATGTAAATATTAAATAATAGATATAGATTCTTAATGGTAATTTTTTTAATTTCTTGAAAGTCTACCAAGAGTTCCATCGTTCATTGGCACAAATGTAATTGACTAATCATATGAAAAACAGTTGGGTCAAAACTACAAAAATCTTAAGATACCAAAAATGAAATATAATGGAGTTCAACCTCTTTATTCTTCTCATAAAATAATCCTTTGTATTTCTTTCATTACCTCATCTTGACGACTAAGGAGTTATTTATCCTCTCAATCTCCTCTATTTCCTTCTCAAAAACTATTATTTCTAGTCTATTATCATAGTTTATGAGATTGAATTTCCACCACTAATTTCCCCTTTATGAGAAGACTAAAAATTCTATATGTTAAATATAGATGAAGGTTCGATCCCCTATAGAAACCGTATTGAAACCTTGTATAGTCATTTTTTTAATTTTTCAACTTGACATGTATTATTTTAGGGATACTATCCTTTATTGGTTGTGCCCAAACCATATCACATATTTCAAATTCACTCTTCTCATCTTAAAATTAACATGTTTCTTGTATTTTGTAGTTCTTTCCAAAAAAAATGGCACTTGTTATTGTACTTCTCGGATATATTCATCAAATTCTTATGTATTTACACTTACATTACTCATGTTTCCTATATGGCATAAATGAAACACACAAAAATATGAGAATAAGCATCATATAATATAATGAGAACTAAAACATTTTTAAAATTGTCAATGTATGCTCATTTATGTCTATATTCCATTTAGATCGACCATATAAAAAGCGCATGTATGTAAGAAAATAAAGTATAACACATATATTATGTATTTTACATTAAAAAGTGGTCTATGACATCATGCTTGATAAATAAAAGTAAGGTGTTGTAATCTGAACTGTTGTATTTTGAGTTGCGCAAAAATATTTATAAGATATTTAATTCATTCATGGATATTTTTTTACTTTTTTTACAAGTTAGAATTACTTTTAAAGTCAGAAATAAATTAAGTTAGAAAAGGAAAAATGAACTTTATCCCTTATTTTTTTCCTTTTCAATTTGGTAGGTGGGGGCATTGCCTTTTCCAATGGAAAGAGTCATTTTTAGCCGAGGGTTTGTTCCCTTATGAGGCCACTTCAATACGCCCCAAGTTGGATGGTATAATGTGTTGCGATATGATTTTTAAATATATCTTTCAAAGAGAAATGATTACCCTCCACTTGCCCTTATCTATACAACCCTCACCCCTTTCCCCCACTTCCCCCTCCCACTCCCCTCCCTCACTCGAATAAAAGAAATAGTTTCATGGATTGATCTTTCCATTTCGATTGGCATGTTGTTTTATTTTCATTTTGATTATTTCTACATGTGTTCACCAAAGGTTACAAAAAGTTCTTGTTTCTTTTGGCATTGATGTTTTTTTGTCTTACTTCCTCCTAAATTCCCAACAATGAAGTATGGAAACATGATTATCACCCTTCGGTTGGAGTGACATTGACAATGCCACACTTATAAAGGGAGGAAAAGTTTAAAAGGATTCAATTTATTGCTATTTTTTGCATTGTAGGTAACCCAGCCCGTCGGACAGGAGATATCAAAAATGCTCAAGGTTCACTTAAACTTGTTGGCGACATATGTGATTTTACTTTCAAAGTTCCAAACACCTAGCCCACATTCAAGAGGATTTGGTTTAGCATATGATTCGAAGGAAGATGCACAAAAATATGAACCTCCCCACAAATTGAATAAAATGGGCATCGTAGTTGAGAAGTCGAATCGTAAAAGGACACTTGAAATGTGTAAGAGAAATTCCACATATAAGTAGTAATAATTTTGAAAAGAAAAAATATCTTATGAAGTTACCTTTTTCATTTTTTCGCTACAAATTTTGTTGTAGTATACCTTATTACAAACTATAAAGCTCGAGATGTGTATGGAAAGATTCATATTTGCTTACATTTTGTGCAAAAATAATTACTTTGGGTTTTAGATTGAATTTTGCAAATCCATTTTTGCCATGCATGCAAATAATGAAGGAATTAAATGTAAAGTAATCAACTATAAAAATTTTATACTAATTACAAGTTCTTTATTGGGAATGCTTTGTGTACCTTCCAAAGTTAATAACTTCTATCGATGTCTAACTATTTTTAGTTTGTGTTTGAATTTGTAATGATGGTCTACTAATTTTTTACTAAGTGTTCATAATTTGTGTTGTTGGTTATTTTATTTTTTCACTAGAAACATTGTTATATTTATACCTTATTACAAACTATAAAATTTAAATTGTTTAGGAAAATCTTCGTATTTACTTACATTTTTGTGCCAAGAATTTTAATCTAGGTATTAGATTGAACTTTGAAAATCATTTTTTACGTGCATGGAAACAAATACGGATTAATTAAAAAATGTGTTATGATCTTGTTGATAATTTCATCATTTTACAATTTATTAAATCTCTATATTTTTTAATCTTTCAAACAAAACAATTTTTTTAGATGTGTAGTGCCCGTATTAAAACACTCAAATAACACAAGTTAATAGTAAAAATTATGAAATATTTTTTAAAGAATTAATGGGAAACACATTTCAAGTTTATGTTATTAATCTTTGTTTCATGCGTCATCATACTGCACCATCCAGTTTGTGCTCTCTCAACTCTTGCTTGATATTATTCAATTTATCCGATTCTCTTTATACTCAACAAGTTTTACCAAAATTTAGTTGTAAAAATTCGTAGTTGTATTAGTGATATCAACTACCCATTCATCTATAGCCTTTGACCTATCACTTGTCTCTTCCACAATAGTAATTACATGTGGATTTACTTGTTCCTCCATAAGCATTGGTTGTGTGGGGTTCTTGTAAACCTTCATGATAATATTATAGAGCTTAGATGATTTCTCTTTCAGCTTATAATTTTTTACTTTTTCTTCATCTAACTTCTAGAAAAGGCTATTTATCAATGTTTGTGTGTCATGCTTTAAATCTTCATTGACAACTTCTCCTTGAGGCACCTTTATGATTGCAAAATCCTCTTTAGTAACCTCTCCTTTTCTTTTCCCATTTGGTGGAGTAGATAACTCAAAAAATTTCTTTCCGAAGAATCAATGATTAATCTTGAAGTAACCCTGGACATTTTTGATCTTTTCAATACTTCTTAACAACTAAAGATCCATTTCATCCAAATGGATTACTTCATTGGAAGTAGGAAATGATTGCTTAGAAAACCAATTTGTAAATTCGACTGAAATATTTTGAGCTTCAAGATGAATAATTATTTATATACCACTTCCTTCTGGGAAAGGAATTGCCACTATTTCAGCCTATTTTTAGGTTCTTCAAGAGTAGAATTTTTCTACAAAACCCCTCTTAACTCAACCATATTTTTCCTCATCAATTCTTATTTTATCTCTTCTTTGGTCCCAATATCAACATTTTCAATGTTCTTCTGCGTTTCTACAACATATAGGGTCAAGAGACTTCAACCATCTAATCATGCATCTCATCGCCAACTTCTTGTACAATACCCCCTTCTTCCACTTCTGCATATTTCATATGGGTTTCACTTTTTCTTGATTTTTGAGATGCTCCTTGAAGAGAAGAAACATCACGTATCTTCTATTGTGGTGTAGTTAATGATTCATATAGATATAGAGGAGGGGGAGGAGTAACTAGTGGAGAACAAGGAGGTGGTCTAGATAATACGGTTTTGGTGGCGGTGAGGGAAATATGAAAGAGTCTGGATTAAACATTGGCATCACAATATATTTTTTAGAAGGATGTTCTTGAATGGTAGGAGTAGTAACTGATGATGTTAATAAAACTAGAAGTATTTTTTGGGCCATCTCCTAAAATTAAAGGATTCTTTGTTCTCGCTCTCCTGATTGGCCTTAACTTCACAACCATGTGACTACTCTCCCTCAGAGATTCCTTTCTTTTCCTACCTTCACTGACATCTTCTTTCCTTCTAGTTCTTATTTGAGTAATCTCTTTCATTACTGACTCCTCAAGGCAACACCTCAACTAGTCGACCATTCAACAATGTATAACAATACTTTTGATGTTCTCTCCATAATTGACTTTGAAATATGAGTAACTAGAAGAAGATGAGCACTATCACCTCCTTGATCATAATATGCACTAGCAATCACTTTCCCATGATCTGTAAATCCTTTTGGAATCTTGGTGAACCACCCTCTAAAATATGTTCTACAATTATTCGACTATAATCTCTTCTCCTAACTTCAAATTCATCTCTAAAATCAGCCCAAAAATATTCCAATGTTGGAAAGTGTGCATAATTTAGTGAAACTGAATTCTTGGCTATATTTATATAATCAAAATTCCCCCTTTCATTAAAGGAAATCTAATTATAATGGAGATACATCTCTCACTGACCATCTCTTGCCTTACGAATATTTATACAATGATATTGCCCAATCACAATAGGAAAATTCACAACTGACCTATGGAGACATTGTTGCAAATCATGAAGCACTACTAACTATCTACATAACTCCAACAAAATCCATCTATCACTTAGATATCTGGGAAACTTTAATGGATAATTTGAGAAACCATAGAATCTTAAATATATAAAGTGAGAAAAATGAATAAAAATACACCCGTAAGGTTGGGTGCGCATTCCATGCTTCATCGTTCACCCTTTTGGATCTTAAGTCGGGATCAAGCCTGCAAATGACCTCATACAAGAATAATTCATTAACTTGTTTATATTCATTGAAGTATCTTGACAAGGATAACTATGGATAATATTCATAGATGGGTTTCTCATCCTTTGTTCCAACAATTCTTAATTTGGGAAAATTTCCATGTGTTGTTATAACATAGACAAGATAAGAAGTCATTTTAAAATCCAGAGTTTGAATAAAATTTCTCAACTGGAAATCAATATTATCACTGATGATTTCAGCCTAATTAATCAAAGTATCAGGCTTAGCATTCTCTATCATTCTAAAAAAATACATCCATTTATAAAAACAATTTTCACTCTTCTTGCCATTAATCGTAAAGCAATTGAGTAATATCATCAACCTCTGAATCAAATACGATATCACAATTGTTTTTGGGAATCTATAAGTATATTTGATTCCTTTGAATAATGTAAATTCATGATCTTTACGGGATCTTTCCTCCTATTTTCCCAATACTCATTGGCTTTTTACATACTAATACTCAAGGCATTTGGTGTAGTTGGAATATTCAAGAAAAAGTTGAAGAAATGAGTATCCAATCTTCCCAAAAGGTCATCGACATCATTCTTTATTATTTTGGTCCTGGGAATCATAATTTTTGGCACACTCTAGCACAAATTATGGCAACTGACAAGTTCTTGGAAAGGCAACCACTTCAATTGATCCACTCCTAGTTAATGCCCCCATCAAATGTGTCTATTTTTTTAGCTTTAGATATCTCTATTAACTCAAACATTGTTACATGACCCATGTCTGTATCACCTATTCCAGCCAACTTGGATGTAATGCAAGTCTCCACAGGATATCCCTTATAATCATACTTCATTTTGTCTTTCTTAGCTCTAGTTTTTCTTTTGCTTTTCTAGCACTTGAAGCTTCTTCAATATCCAAATTTGGATCTTCTCTGATCATAGTAGCCTCCTCTTCTCCTCTTTCTGTTCCTCCTTCTTCCTCTAACTTTCCACCTAATTTAATTGTCTCCTCTCTAGTTTCAAACATCTACTCTTTCATTTGTGTTTCCACCACCGAGAATTAGTAATTGTTTCTTCTCTTTAAATAACAATCATAAAATTAATGCACATGTTCCTCAATTGTATGCATGAATTAAAGACTTAATTTACTCATATAATCATGTTACAAACATCTTGGAAGTAACTTTCAAGAGATATATTGAAACAATTCAATCTATAGTTCATTGCGGGTTTCCAGGGTATAACTACTTAAGACTAGCAATTAACAAGTATGAACAACTCAAATCAGTGTAATGTAAAAGATGTAAAAACAAAACAAAATAACATAGGACTAAACAATAAATTGGTACTTGTTATAATGCAAATCACATATGGGAAGCGTAGAGCAATCTCCTTCGTCAAAAAAAGAAGAAGTAACACGTGGTCATTTTAATGCAATGTGTAGAAGAAGTAATGGCAACACAAATCAATGCAATGAACATAATCGATGGTGAACATAAATTACTTTACTATAAATAAAATAAGTAAAGTTACTCAAAAAGGATGCAATGAATAATAAGTGTGCTTTGTGGCTTTTATACATTACTTTACTTCTTTTAAAACCAAGGCAAGTAGTAAGCCATCATATCAACACAATGAATAGGAGATATGATTCGTAGTTAACTCTTATTACTTTACTTCATTTAAACAAAAATAAGTGAAGTACATTTGAATCGACACAATGAGTAAGGAAAACAAATCATGTTGGAATCAATGCAAAAGCGAGAATGTGACTAGCGGTCTTTTTGAAATACTTTACTCTTTTACTAAAAGAAGAAAAAGATAATTGATTTGACGTGGGGAACAAGTTTTGCAGTGATTTCATATTACTCTACCACTATTGCAAAAAAGTAAAGCTCATACAAATTGACACAAAATAATGGTTCGCCTTTAGTACAAGTAGAAGCAAGCAAAAATGATGCAACACTAGAGAAAAGCATTTGCAGTTTATCCAATTGACGTTACTTTTTTGAAAATGAAGGCAAGGAAGGACAACCAAATCAACACATTGAAAAGGGACACGTTTTGCGTTGGTTTCACCCTACTTTAATCTTGTTACTGAGAAACGTAAAGTATGCCCAAATCGACGTAAAACACAAAAGGAACGGTAAAATGCCATGGTCAATGAAGAAAAAATACTGATAAACACAAACCTAGGGCAAAACTAGGGCTAAAAATTTAATAAATTTCCTTCAGAGATAATAAGAAATTCAATTATTGAAAATGAATCCTAATCCCAATGAAGTAACACACTTAAATTTTGAAATTTAAACCCTAGTAAATAGAAACCGAAAGAAGACAAACTAAAACCTAAAAAAACTCACAAAAGAAAGTAAAACTAGGAAAGGGAGAGGAAAAATAAACAACTAACCTTATCCACAAATGGGTTAGAGTCAATTTGTGCCAATCCCTCCTCAATCGATCAGCTGGAGTTGCTCGAGGTGCGGAGGGTCAAAAATTGCTATCTTCTTGACAATGTGAATGCATGGATCCTAGGTGGAATTACTTAGGGTTTTTATATTTTCCACATCATTAAATGTTGATCATATGAATGCTAGCTCAACCCTCTTCTTTATGTGGATTTTTGAAATGTCTTTACTACAACAATTTTGAAAAGAAGTAGAGCAATCCTAATTCACCGATAGCTTAAATTATGAATTGTGTGGATTTTCAGGATTGCTTTACTCATTTTAAGATTAGGCCAGTAAATCAATTTGGATTCAACACAATGAATAGTTAATAAATGAAGTTAGAAATCAATGCAGCACATGAGCTTAGTTCAATGACATTTAGACATTGTTTTACTTGTCTTAAAATAAGACAAGTAAAGTAATATGAATTTAGCACAAGGAAAGGAAAAATTAAATCACTTTGAGTTCACCACATTGAATACGAATTAAATGAATTTGAGTTCGAGGAATTACTAAGAAAACTTAAGCTAGTTCTATGGCTTTCTTAAACCACTTTACTTGATAAGCAAAAGTACTTCAAAATGCAAAGAAGCAAGTTTTGATCTTTTGAGGATTTTCATAGAATCTAACACATGATTACTTAATAAACCATCCCCAAGCAACCTCATGAAACCTCTTAAAGAATCATCATGCACTCCTACAACCCAAATGAGTTAAAATCACAAGCTACACACACTAAACAATAATCTAGAGCTAAAAACAAACATGAACACAACTCATCACAAAACTTGAAAACCCAAAATTTCTAAAGGGGTACCCCAATATTTGTACAAAAATCTTGGGGACACCAAGGCTTCCCTTACAAATATGCATGCGCATGCAAGCATGCACCCTCGCCTTGATCTCCCCACTCTTGTATTTGATGCCCTCAACTCTTCTCCAATTCTAAGCGAACAAGTGGCGGTGGAGTAAGTGGTCACCATCCAAATATCTAAAACCCTACATCATTTAGATAATTCCACTTGGCGAAGATCATGGCTCAACAAAATTCAACGAGAGGCATTCAACAAACATCATGAGGTGACACATGTTAACATTACAGGTAACAATATGGTAGTTTGAAAGGTTAGATGAACGTAAAAAAATAAGAAGATGATATATGGTGTGAATTGAGCGGTTCAAAAAGGACACATGGAGCTTGCTAAGTTCATAATGATCTCAGTATATATACACACAATCCCATCATTGATACAAAATTCTCTGAAATATTTTGTCTCATTATTTGCTAATAGATTCAAGAATTGTTAATACACTCATTTAATTTGCAACAAAGATAAAATTATTACATGCACACACAATCCCATTTTTGAACATTAACCATTCTTTCCTTATATAAACTTGCCCATTTTTTTCTCTATTTATTTTCTTATGAATTTAATTTCTTCCATTTATTTTCTTGAGTTATCTAATACGATTTTGAAGCATTGATTATATGAGTTTATTAACTAATCAGTAAAGTCTCTTACACACTATGTATACTTGGATCTCTCTACCACTCAAATAAAATTTTCCTAGAGTGTGCAAATATGTGTGAACAGAATAAGTGAAACCATATAGATTAAGAAAAATAGAATGATGTATATGCTGAACTTTGTATGTTTTTTTCTTGGCATACCCTATAATACTTATAGTTCTAACATTTCATTATTTATCCTATTGGTTTTTGTATGTAAGATATATATTGCTCGGAGGTGTTACCATTTTGAAATCTAATGCACTTTTCCATTTACTAGTTTTTATTGTATATACATTTTGAACCAATATATCCATCTCCATGATATTGTAATTTGACTTATTTATCAGGAGACAATTGTAGCTAAATTACAATTGTAAAAGTTGAAGCTTTGGGAAGTTTTGGAAAAAAATTGTTTTCATATTAATTAATCCTCGTGATTACTTACAAGTTTGAATTGTAGTAACTATGAACATCTTGTCTCCTTCAACCAAAAGCCCAAAATAATCGACTTATTGTTTTGAAAGTCATTTATATACATTAAAATACAACTAATGCTTTTGTACAATGTCAAGAACTTGTTATAGGTATTTCATGTCTTCCTCTAATGTCTTATTAAGCACAAGACTGTCATCAAGTTATACAATGTGAAAACCATCCAAATAAAGCAATGGGACTTCATTCATAGGCTTCAAACATTGACACCGCATTACATGGTCCAAAATAAATCATCAACTGTTCAAACAATCCTTTGATGAATTTAATATTTTTTTCATGAGTGTCTTCTTTGATATGGACTTGTAGGTAACTAGATTTGTGTCTCAATTTAGCTAAGTATCTTGATCCTTATAGTTGATTATTAAATGTCAATCTTAAATAATAGATATAGATTCTTAATGGTAACTTTTTTAATTTCTTGAAAGTCTACCAAGAGTTCCATCGTTCATTGGCACAAATGTAATTGACTAATCATATGGAAAAACAGTTGGGTCAAAACTTGGGTCAAAACTACAAAAATATTAAGATACCAGAAATGAAATATAATGGAATTCAACCTCTCTATTCTTCTCATAAAATAATCCTTTGTATTTCTTTCATTACCTCATCTTGACGACTAAGGAGTTATTTATCCTCTAAATCTCCTCTATTTCCTTCTCAACAAACTATTATTTCTAGTCTATTATCATAATTTATGAGATTGCATTTCCACCACTAATTTCCCCTTTATGAGAAGGCTAAAAATTCTATATGTTAAATATAGATGAAGGTTCGATCCCTCATAGAAAGCTGTATTGAAACCTTGTATAGTCATTTTTTTCTTTTCCAACTTGACATGTATTATTTTAGGGATACTATCCTTTATTGGTTGTGCCCAAACCATATCACATATTTCAAATTCACTCTTCTCATCTTAAAATTCACATGCTTCTTGTATTTTGTAGTTCTTTCCAAAAAATGGCACTTGTTATTGTACCTCTCGGACATATTCATCAAATTCTTACATATTTACACTTACATTACTCATGTTTCCTATATGGCATAAATGAAACACACAAAAATATGAGAATAAGCATCATATAATACAATGAGAACTAAAACATTTTTAAAAAATTGTCAATATATGCTCATTTATGTCTATATTCCATTTAGATTGACTATATAAAAACCACATGTATGTAAGAAAATAAAGTATAACACATATATTATGTATTTTACATTAAAAAGTGGTCTATGACATCATTCTTGATAAATAAAAGTAAGGTGTTGTAATCAATCAGCTGTTGTATTTTGAGTTGCGCAAAAAATATTTATAAGATATTTAATTCATTCATGGATACTTTTTTACAAGTTAGAATTACTTTTAAAGTTAGAAATAAATTAAGTTAGAAAAGGAAAAATGAACTTTGTCCCTTCTTTTTTTCCTTTTCAATTTGGTAGTGGGGCATTGCCTTTGCCAATGGAAAGAGTTGTTTTACGAGGGATTTGTTCCTTATGAGGCCACTTAATACGTCCCAAGTTGGATGGTATAATGTGTTGAAATATGATTTTGAAATATATCTTTCAAAGAGAAATAATTACCCTCCACTTTCCCTTATTTATACAACCCTCACCCCTTTCCCCCACTTCCCCCTCCCACACTCCCCTCCCCTCCCTCGAATAAAAGAAATAGTTTCATGGATTGATCTTTCCATTTAGATTGACATGTTTGTTTTATTTTCATTGTGATTATTTCTACATGTGTTTGCCAAAGGTTACAAAAAATTATTGTTTCTTTTGGCATTGATGTTTTTTGTCTTACTTCCTCCTAAATTCCCAACAATGAAGTATGGAAACATGATTATCACCCCTTGAGTTGGAGTGACATTGACAACGCCACACTTGTAAAGGGAGGAAAAGTTTAAAAAGATTCAATTTGTTGCTATTTTTTTGCATTGTAGGTAACATAGGCCTGTCGGACCATAGATATAGAAATGCTCAAGGTTCACTTGAACTTGTTGACTACATATGTGATTTTACTTTCAAAGTTCCAAACACCTAGCCCACATTCAAGAGGATTTGGTTTAGCATATGATTCAAAGGAAGATGCACAAAAATATGAACGTCCCCACAAATTGAATAAAATGGGCATCGTAGTTGAGAAGTCGAATTGTAAAAGGACACTTGAAACGTGTAAGAGAAATTCCACATATAAGTAGTAATAATTTTGAAAAGAAAAAATATCTTATGTAGTTACCTTTTTCATTTTTTCGCTACAAATTTTGTTGTAGTATACCTTATTACAAACTATAAAGCTCGAGATGTGTATAGAAAGATTCGTATTTGCTTACATTTTGTGCAAAAAAATTACTTTGGGTTTTAGATTGAATTTTGTAAATCCATTTTTGCCATGCATGCAAAAATGAAGGAATTAAATGTAAAGTAATCAACTATAAATTTTTATACCAATTACAAGTTCTTTATTGGGAATGCTTTGTGTACCTTCCAAAGTTAATAACTTGCATCGATGTCTAACTATTTTTAGTTTGTGTTCGAATTTGTAACGATGGTCAACTAATTTTTACTAAGTATTCATAATTTGTGTTGTTGGTTACTTTATTTTTTCACTAGAAACATTGTTATAGTTATACCTTATTATAAACTATAAAATTTAAATTTAGGAAAATCTTCGTATTTACTTACATTTTGTGCCAAGAATTTTAATCTAGGTATTAGATTGAACTCGAAAATCAATTTTTACGTGCATGGAAACAAATATGGATTAATTAAAGAATGTGTTATGTCCTTGTTGATAATTTCATCATTTTACAATTTATTAAATCTCTATATTTTTTTGTATCTTTCAAACAAAATTTTTTTTTTTAGATGTGTAGTGCCCCGTATTAAAACACTCAAATAACACAAGTTAATAGTAAAAATTATGAAATATTTTTAAAGAATTAATGGGAAACACATTTCAAGTTTATGTTATTAAGCTTTGTTTCATGCGTCATCATACTACACCATCCAGTTTGCACTCTCTCAACTCTTCACGTTGCACGATTATGATACAACTTTGAGATAATATTTTGTATTTAGGTGCGGTAAATGATAAAAATGTTATGAGCTTAAGAGACTCAAACACTTGACTCCGGTGGTCATAATGCTTCGTTAAGATGGTGATAATTGACCTTATACGGATAAATGGACTCATTACTACTAAAACGTCAAACTCTCGATAAAATTTTGCAGAGCTGCAATTTTTTTTACCAAATGTGTATCTCTTACTAGGATCAAATCATTATAAATTTACTAAGAATATTACTTTAATTAACTTTCAAAATTTATCCAATACCACCTTTTTCTAACTCTTCTTAGATTCGTTAAACTTATGTTATTTAGCTTCAAGGTTTCACCATTCTTTTAAAAGACAAGTCAACTTGCAAATGTAAAAGTAGGGTTAGTCAGGCAATCGATCAACTCAACCTCCACCCTAGGATTTCTAGAGATGGTCAAATGCCCTAAAATCCTTATCAACTAGTTTATGATATCGTTCCTCATTTATCCTACTTGTTTATTTAGAGGTGTCAAATATTTTACTATAAATTTTAGATCATGGATTTTTCATGTTTATTTTTATACATAATTCTTATATATTAAAATGCTCGGAAGCATCCGCGGGTATAAAAGTGGACCTTAGGGGATGTGAAAATGTAGCGAGACACAGTGAGGCTGATATTTGGGGTTGCATCCATGGCATATCGATAGAGTGCTTCGGACCATCCCAACCTCCAAGTCCAACTTCCACCAACACATTCATGGCTTGGCCACAAAGGTAATTACGAATATCAAGGTTCGAGTGGTCGTGGCTCAACCGCTTAGAGTAGGGTTAAGTTTTTAGATTTTTATTTACTTATTTTTTAAAGTATATAATATATACTTATTATATATATATATATATATATATATATATATATATATATATATATATATATAATATATATATAAAGTTATAACAATACTACTTAACAACCTTGCTTAAACACTCTTATTTTCGCATTCAACGAGTTCCTCCTACTTGTTAGGTCTCAACACACAATGAAACTCAAATATTATTTTACATGTATTTGAAACATAATAATATGTGGATGTACCAATTGTAAAATGCTTCCAAGATGCCTCCAAGACCCCTTATTAATGCATAACTTAGATCTTAACTTACATGTTCTTTCACATTATGGTAAAGATATAGGAAAGGAGAATATTAAATGATCTCTTATCTTTGCAAGTTTCAAAATTTCTCAACAGAATTACATTACAAATATTACTTGTAATTTAAGTAAAGATAAAACAACGTAAATAGTTTATAATAACCTCATGATAAGAGCTACATTTCTTAACCACAATTCTTTCCTTATTTCATTTCAAGACAATTTTGCAATGGTGAAGCTCAAGAGCTCAAAAGGAATTATGAGATAGTTTTGTATGTTAACTTCGCAACAAGAGTGAATTCAACTTGAACCATTTCACAAACAACTTGTATTGTTCTACTCATATTCTTTCACTTTCACAACCTTTGTCCACATACAAAAGAATGTAATCAATCCTAAATGGGATATCAATAAGCATTCGAAATAATTTTTCATTCCTTTCAAAGAAGTGAAGAAGAGTAAGAACAAGGGAGACAAATTTGATTTCACATTTATACAACTATTAAATTCCCATTCCCATTTCTAACAAAGAGATCAAATTTACACAACACAAAATTTTCATTCAACAATGTGAAACCCATTGTTCACTTCCATTTCAATGATTAACAATGATTAAATTTCATTCACAATAACATGCCTTCAAAATACAAGCCACAATATTTCAACAACCCATATTATAACTTATATTGCAATCAATTTTTAAATACAACCATGAAACAACAAAACTCTTTCACTTAAACCATAAGTTTTTCAAAACACCATAAGATAATTATAACCTATATTAAGCTAAGATCTCACATTATCACAAGTTTTCCCATCACAACAAAGTGATTTCAACAAAGAGAGAGAGAAAAATAACATGATCTTTCCACTATCAATAACCACAAGTTTACAATGAGGAGAATATAACATAAAATCCTTTCACTCATAAAATGAAAGAGCCAAAATTCCTCCACTTCAATCTCATCTAATTCCAATCCATGTACCAAGAAAAACAATATAAACCATTTTACTTGGGATACAAAAGAGAAAGAAAAATAGTCAACTATCCAAAGCACAATGAACACATTATCAATCAAAACTAGGCTTTCAAAAAGGGGGAACAATAAGTCATCTCGTATACCCACTTATAATCTCCACTAAGGAATGAAGATTAGCCCTTGGTTCCTCCACAAGAAAATAATTATAAATTGTATCTAATTTTGTATGCCTCCCAAAACCCACAACTACTTATGATCTCCACAAAGGCTGATCTGCATCCCATTAGTTCCTTCATTGGTTTCATTTTGGATTTGTTTTATTCGTTTTGACTACACTTATCCCTCCAAATGAAAAAAGTTTTTTCAACACACAACACACTTGATAGCCCCACATTTGTTGCTTAACAAGAAGAAAAATATCATCAAATCTCAACACATACTCAGTTGAGAAATAAAAAATCATGACAAGTCCTTACAAGGGAGTGAGTAAAGAAGGGGAAACAACTATTTCCAAAGAAAGTAAAATAAGATGATTATAACTCACCTCATGTCCATCTTGTACCACCAAATTCTAAGTCAACCAAACACTTCTTCAAGCATTCCAAAATCTAGCAGAGTTTTACCAAGTCCAAAATCTTTTCCAAAACAAAGAACCGAGGCTTGTTTAAATAGGCAAAAGCCCAAATGGAGCATTCCATGAGATTTTACAAAGTGGAGAAACCCAAAATCTCAAGACAACCCAACTCTCAACAAGAATATTAAATTATCTTACATGCTCACATGGGATAAAATCCAAATCCCCACAAAACTAACTACTAACCATAAATTCACTTACACAGAGTGATAAGGAAAATTCAAAAAATCTAAAAATAAGAAAACAAAAAAATCAAAAGTACTCGCATAAAAATAACTTGGCTTCATAAGCAATCCAAGAGGTCAAAATAATGCATTTAAAATTATAATTTCAACTCACATCACAAACAACATAAATCAAATCATTTTCCCACAATAATAAAGTCCTTACATAAACAAATGTAAAAAGTGGAAGATAAATTTAACGGCAATAAATGGGTCCTTTTTGAGTCCCCAAGTGGCCAAAGAGGCCTAAAAAGGTACACCTACCATCCGGGTAGGTTTAAGAGGAATTTTGAAGTATGGGAAAAGGTTTACTTATCCCTGTACACTTTCTAAAAGTGACAAGTATAATTTTAAGACAAGTATGGGACAAGGTTTACTCATGCAAGAATCAAGTATATAGAATTGTAATATAACATTAATAGATTTTTACATTTCAAAGAAGTTTTCAAATTATAAATTTGTTAGGAACCTTGTGTCAAAATATATATGATCACCAAAGCCTAGTAAAATTCCTATTATTATCCTGATTATTTTATGAACAATGCTACAAGAAAATGGGCATTACAAGATGCATGGCTCTTTTTAAGTGCTCCACTTTACTCAAAATATAACAATTATTTATTGCAAATTCTTTGCATATATTTCAAAGTAAACACATTTTTTTGGATGTCTAACTATTATTTATTTGTGTTTGAATTATTAAAGTTAGGAATCAAGTTTTAAATTAATTATGTATATCTTGTGTACTTGTTTATTTAGTTTTTCTCTACAAACATTATTGTAGTTATACCTTGTTACAAAATATAAAGATTTGGAGGTGTAGGGAAAGCCTCATAATTTCTTAGCTTTTGTTCGAAGAATTGTGCTTTGTGTTTTAGATTGAATTCTACAAATCCATTTCTGGAATGCATGGAAACTATGATGTACACAGCAGTTCCTAGAGACTTTAATCATTACAATGTATAAATCAATGGTTGTAGAATGCAAATTTTAATGAAATTGATTTGATTATTATTGATAAACTTGTAATTGCTAAAAATACAAGATATTGCATAGAAAATAACACAATACCAACTATAAATTTTATTATCAACTCAAGTTTTAAATACATATATGAGAAACTCTGCAAAGTGATAATATTTTCCAAGAGTCAAGTACCCACTCAACAATGAGGAATCAGATGTGAACTCACACCATTAATGTTACAATAACATTAACCAACCATGGCTAGGAAATTTTAAGCAATGCACTCTATGAATCCTCTTGGATCCACTCTATAGACCATGTCTCATTTTTATTGAGTGTTATAGGTATTATTCCTTCACTTGGTTCTTTTACATAAACTCTTACTTTTCAATTCATTCCATACTTTTTCATTCATATAATTTCCACACACTCACACCCATTATTCGAAGGATTTTACTCCCATTTTTAGGGTTGAAAAGGTGGTTTTCACAGTGGACACACCTTTCCATTTACACCCCTTTTAATGTTAACACAATATTACAACACATTATACACTT
Organism: Taxus wallichiana var. yunnanensis; assembly: GCA_018340775.1. Taxonomy (NCBI): domain Eukaryota; kingdom Viridiplantae; phylum Streptophyta; class Pinopsida; order Cupressales; family Taxaceae; genus Taxus; species Taxus wallichiana. The sequence goes on from CM031235.1 coordinate 374,494,888, forward strand.
ATTTTATCAAGAATACATATTTTTACATGTTAACTCTCTTACATTTCTTTCACCTATACTTAGGTGACTTTTAAATGCTTTTATTTTTTTATTTAATAAAATCACTTTATTGTAATTTAATCACATAAAATTATCCCCTGTAAATTTAGTTGTTTCCCTCACTATCATGGAGTATATCTAAAAAATATAACACAAACAAGAATGATTAGTTACGATCTACACCATTTTCTAATTTCTCCCAAGTTATGCTATTAATATCACAAGAAATCAATTTCAATTTTACTTTTAATTCTCATATTATTTGATTATGTAGTATCTTAGTTAGTTTATCTATTTTCCTCTATTTCTATATAAACACATCTATATGGTCAATAAAACATCACATAGTAAGTCACAAAATTACCAACACATCGGCTAATAAAAAGGTCTCAACTCTTAGGTTTTCAAGGTAGTTTAAAACATATCACATTATTCAATACCTAAATGGTGATAACATGATTAATATTCAACATTCTACATCAGATATAACAAATCATAAAATCAAGATAAGGTAGTTTGATTATGAACTTATTTAAGTGATGATCATCCTCGTATCTAACATGCATCGAATTTGAACAACAAAAATGAGTTGTTAGTTATGAGGGGTCACATCTCCCTATATGTGTCAAATTATCCCCATTTAATTACATCTAACCGAAATATAATGACAATCTAAAAAACATTGTATGAAATTCAATACTTGACATCTCCAATATTGAAAATATGGATGTTCCCAAAATGTCTCATAATACACATACAATATTTTATTATGAATTTATTTAATGAACAAAACAATAACTGAATGTGAAATACATGATCAAAATTTCTTTTGCATCTTATTAAATTTCTCTCAAAAATCTATTCTTATAATTCCTAATTTTTCTATGGTTTATTGCTCTACAACATTTCCACTATGCTACTTTAAATGGTTGTACATAGGTTTTGTGTAGGGTATAGATGAATATTTTTGCTTGGATATATACATACACATTACTAGGATATATTTTCTTTACATGAAATTTATAGTATATGCTTTCAATAGATATTCCAAGTGTGTGTGTGTGTGTGTGTGTGTGTGTGTTATAATGACAATATTTTTGATAGGATATATATACACATATATATGTTTTCAACCAACAATATTGTCATTACAAAGGCGATGTGGAGCTTCCATCACCTTATTTTACACACTACAATTTTAATATTAATATCTTGATCATCTAATAAAGTTTAGATCACATTTTATTGGATATATATTAATCCAAGTGGTGTTATTACAATCCAAAAAGAATCTAGAGATTGATATCTAAAGAGATACATACATACATACATACATACATGTATATGTATATGTCTATGTATGCATATGGATATGAGTATGTATATGTATATGTATATGGATATGGCTATGGATATGCGTGCACGTACATATGCTGTGCACACACACACACACACACACACACACACACACACACACACACACACACACACACACACACACACACACACACACACACACACACACACACACACACACACACACACACACACACACACACACACACACACACACACACACACACACACACACACACACACATCCATGTGCAAACAATAAAATTTGAACAAAATTCTTATTATATCTTGCTTTTGTTAGAATTGTATGTACATAAATTTAAGACCTTAAAACTATATCTTAGTGGCATAACCTACACTCCTCCAAAATTTTATTTATTTTTTTGATCTCTTCGATGATTATTTTTCTCTATTTTTGGTATTTTTGTTGAGTCACATACTCCTCTATATATTTCTTTTTATGACCTTCTTCACATCTAATGTCAGTCTAAAACCATTAATTGGGGTTAGGGTTGTACATATGTTCTTGGACCTTTTATATGATTTTGGACCCTCTTGGATTTGGATTAAGTTTTATTATGAGTCATTTCATTATCCTTTTTATGATTTTTGATATGTTTGGGTGGGCCTTTCTTGCCACTAACATTCACAAAATAAAGAGTAAGAACTCATATACACACACACACAAGTCTAACCTAAGAATTTAATATCTAGAAAACTATATCTATCTACCACAATATTGAACTAAAGGAGAAACAAATATTATTTCATACTAAATATACAACATGGTAGAGAATAATTCTAATTTCTTCCATCAGCATGTAGTGCCCCTCCTATTGCCGCCTTATTAACCATGATATGTGCATTTTTGTCCAATGTCATAATGTTTCCGATCCCTTTTACACTTTTAGTGATGGTGTAAATATGAAAAATATGTATAATCCTCCATGCATGGGTTAAAATGGTTTTATTTGGAAACACAGACGATAAACTAGTACAAAGTGTGATAGTTTTGTACATGTAAAGTAATTTGGTAAGATAATGTTAAAAATTGCACTTTTGTAATGATGGCAACTAATGATATTAGTTAAAATGTACACATACATGTTTAAAACATTTGATTGCATGGTTTGGAATGTTCCCATTGATGAAATTGAACTAGGAGTTACCCTTGCTGAAAATTAAACTTGATCGAGAGTAATGTATCTCGCTTTTTTAATTCAAAAGGTGGAACTATTACTAATAATAAAAATTATGATGGAAATTAAAAAAATGATTTTAAAATCAATTAATCAATCAATCAGTCAAAATGATATAATTAAGAGGAAGTTAATGGTAACATGGGGGCTTGACATGTGTCCGAAGCATGCATTAACTACAAGTGAACCAATTATTTTAGAAAAGGCCTTGGATTGTACACAAATTAACTTTATAGGATCTAAAATAGGCTCCATAAACACACTCCCCACCATCATTTCATTTTGGGAGCTCACATTTAATAAGATATAAAAATTCTATTTCCTCCTCAACCTCCTTCTTAATCTTGTGTGTTGGGAAGACCAACAAAGTTTACGTATCGTTTATCTCTCTAGTTAGAATGTATTATAGATTGGTCTTGATACACCCCTATTATTTCCTCCTAGGACATGCCATCTAGGGAATAAATGTGTTTATCAAATGAATTTACAAGTGTGAGGAAAACTCCAAAAAAGTACTACTAAGTCACTCCCCAATTTGAGCTGAAATGGAAAACAACCCCTTGTTTTTTTTTTTGGTAAGGCACCTAAGAAAAGGTGGATACATGAATAGAAATGGCTGTAGGATGTGTAAAAATAGTTTTGTTGGAAATACTTTAGAAACATTCAAGTAAATTCCATTTGGCAGGTTTAAATACAAATCTAAAACTTTTTCCAACATACTCCATGTGTGAAAATAAAGAAACTTGGAACAGGAGATGGAAGACCACCATAACATGAAGGGAGAGGAGTTTTTTTAGGTTTAGATACATGTAATTACAACACGACGCAACTGGGTGAGAGGGTAGACTGGGACAACAATTGTTTGACAATATTTCCCAATCTTGTTTCAAATTAATAGAAAGGATATAAGAAATAAAGAAACTCAAAAACTATGTGAGGGTTTAAGGTTACCTCTGATTTGGATGGTGATGATGATGATATGGGTGAAAAATATCCTCTCTATGGAGATATCAGTGACATGTACAAAAATAGAAGCTAAACAAGAAAATGATTAGTGGATAAGAAGGTGGGTTTCTGACGGGGTTAGTTCGAAGAACTCGATAAGTTCCTAGGAATGGATGTAAACCCACTTTGATGGAAATAAATGATAATTGATAATGGATAAGATGGATGTAGATAAAAATCTGAAACAAAGATCGAGATATGCTAGAGATTCTGAAATAAATATATGATAATGTAAATAATGATAAACAAAATCAAACTTGGTTAGGTCGATAGTGACTTGAGACTTGATTGGTATATGGAAAATGACTGCTATAGATTTGATCATGAAATAATCAGAGAATAGATTTGGAACTTGATCGAGATTTTAGATCTGATGTCAAGATGGTGAGGAGATAGAAAGGATGTAGAAAATGGTAGATATGATGAAGATTATGATCAGTCAACCACAACATAGCTTGGTCAATACGAATGGGGAAAAGAAAAAACAATCTTGGATTTTAGGTAGATGGATGGAAAATTTTGAGGGATCTAGATAATGGGGGAGTTGTAGATAGAGACAAATGATGATGGAGATAGAAAAACAAAGCTAAGGGAGACCAGTTAGATGGCAACTAGAGCAAAGTCGATAGTGACTAGGGATAGATCTAGGATTTGTTAAAGATAACATATGAGAAAAGGCTATGAAGATGATCGAAAAAGGGTTGATGAAATAGCCAAGCTCCAAGACAACTTGCATACTTATAAGAGAGAGGTGGAAAAGAAAAATGACTCTAACAAACTTCAAATACTCAAACATCTGTGGATAACATGCAAATATTGTAAAGTAGCTCCAAGTCAATGATTATGGCTCCTCAGAAATAAAATAAAGAACACATCAAGCTCACAAGAAAACATGAACACCAAAAATTCTTCATCTTTTAGAGAGGAGGGGTAGAGATATATTAATAGGGTCCACAAATGGGTCACCGATGAGTGTGGTAGATTGTCCACTTTAGTGGTGGAAGTGGTGTTTTCTTAAAAACAAGGGCCTTAAAGGGGCTAAAAATAGGGTTTTAGTCATGTTGGGTGACTTAATGTTATATGGGGAGAATAAATGGTGATGGGAGGATAAGAGGGTATTAAATGAGTGTAAGTGGGAAGCTTAGGGAAAATGATAAATGGTGGTGTTTATGGGTAAGATTAGGATAATCAATAGGTTTGGGTAATTAAATTTAATTAGGGGTGGATAAATAATGGTAATATTAAAATGGGATTAGGATATGATAATAGGAAATTAAAGGGGCAAATGGGGTTTAAGACGGAAATAAGAAATTTAAATAGGAAGGGGGGAAATAGAAATTTGAATAGAAAGGGAGGTATGCATGTGTTCAAGAGTGATAACGAAGGGGAGTGAATGTGGGATGGGGGACAAGGGTACCAAAAATTAGTGTTTACATTTTCCCCTTTTTTCACGTGGTTTGTGTTAAGAAAGTCATGAGATAAATACAATTGAAGTGAAGGAAAATGATGGCTGAGGTGCTCCCCCTCAAACTAGGGATCGATGACACGAAGGGGAATCAATTACAAGTTTGAAAGAGATAGATGGAGATAGGAGTAAATAGAGTGAAAAGAGCATGAAATAGATAGAAGGATTCCTGAGTTAAGGGGAAAATGGTAAAAAACAAAATGGATGGTGACCTTATAAACACGTTGGTAGGGACATAGCACAGTTTATGATGGAGGTGATGTAAATGGCCTACAAACCTTGTAAGTCGAAAAATCACTACGAGATGGAGGGAATCCAATGGGAATATTCTTGGATGGATGTGCAAGGCATGTGACCAACGGGTCAAAGGAATAAATCAAAATATGCACAAATAAATGAGAGGATTGTCAAGACAATGGTTCGACAATATGGGGGCAAAAGAAAATGGGTAAAAATATCCTTTATACATGAGGAATCGATTAAATATCCTTCCCGGGGAATGGATATGGAAAATATGGCCATAACAGTGGGCTTAGGATGAGAGATAATGGTGCCCAAAAGGGAACAAAAATATGGCCACAAATGTGGGCTTAAGATGGGCACAAATGACCATAAAATAGGCTATTAGATGGGATTAAGGATGCACTACAAGATAAGATGATGGGTAAAGATAGGAAGATAAACCACTGAGGAAAAGGTGTGTTATGGGTGACACACAATCCTAAAGTGGAAGAAAATATTATTTGATAAAGATATTAGATAGGAGGGGATAAAAAAGGGGAAAATAGGGTTGGGTTGATAACAATTGGGTGAGTGGATGGTGACTTGGATTGGGTCGATGGTGACTACGCGGGTCACCAGTCAATATGGTTGGCATAACTATATAAGCATCGAATACGGATGATAAAACTCGTTTGAATGGTGAGATCTTGATGATCGAGAGATTTGAGAGAGAAAAAATATTGGATTTGAGTGAGATGAAGAAGCTAATGGAGGAATGAAGAAGTGCTAGAGGACCTAGAGAGCAATAAGAGTCCAAACCCTAGCTTAGTTTTTAATTTTAATTAGTTTTATTTATTTATTTTTAGAGTTTTGAATTTTTAAATGGGCACCAAAGGGGTGGTCGGAAGTGAGTGGACATGGTCACGTCAAGTCTAGGGACCATGGAAAATCATCGCATCTACCTAGGCTAGTTCAATAGCATTGACTAGGCGAGAAAAAGGGAGCATCGACCTAGGTTGGTCAACGTTGAATCATTTGGATAGATAGTGGTTTTGATTGATTATGGTAGATAGAAAGTGATGATTTTTTGATGATTAGATGATGATGAGTGTCATTTTGATTCGTTATCCATGCCAAAGACACTCTATATTTGAGAGATATGGTTATGGATATGATTGAGAGGATTAGGGGGGATGTTGTAAATGCAGAGTGGGATCATATAGAGGTAGTGGGATTAGGTGGATTCCATCACTATATGGGTTCCTAGAGATACATGGCTTATGATAACATTGATTGATAGATGGGATCCTAGTACCTCCGGTTTTGGACTGGAAGAGAGATGGCGATCATGTTTGAGGAAATGTATCATGTCTTGAGACTACTAATCTAGGGGGCACCGATAGTGCCCATCATAATAGAGGGAGGATGGATAAATTGACATGATTTTTGAGGCACGATACAAGATTTCCGGTGACATCGCCGAGGGATCCAATTGATATGTTTGATTATGATGGTGATTTCATGTTATGATTTACTAGATGTGGGATAGATTCCTAGGGAATTTAGTATGGGTGTTGGATGAAATTTTGGAGCATATGATGGTGTTTCCTTTTGGGACATATTTGTGTGCTTAGTTCTATCATGAGCTATAGATGTATGTGACGGAGAGGTGATTGGATTTGATGTGAGGCTTTCTACTTCATTATTTGGTCCTATGAGCATATAGTTGTGGTGAGGTTTTCAGAGATTTCATGGGTGATAGGTGATCACATTGAGGATAGTTGGATTTTTATGATGGAGAGCCAATGAGGCACATGGAGATAGAGAGGAGGAGTGGGGAGAGGATTGGTAAAAGGATAGGGGGAAGGTGGATGTGGAGGATTTTAGATGGATGCCATATAGTGGGTTTCTAACATGGCCATGACACAAATATACAACTAGCGGGGAGAAGAAGGGTTCATGAGAAAATGCAAGAGTTGGTGGAGGTAGTCTACTTTACATAGGTGATGTGAAAGATTAGGTTGGTTGTAGATGGTGCTAGGGGCACCAATTAGATACAAACAAGAGGAGATAGAGACGGGCCTTCCCTATACTATGATGGAAGACCTATTGGTGGAAGAGGGGAGCCATGGGATGCGACGATGATGATGTGGGAGTTGGAGAGGGATTTGTAGAGTGGATGGTGCATGAGTGGGAATCCTAGGAAGATGAGGAGAGGGCACATGTAGGTGGGAGGAGGAATATCCGAGAAGGAGGAGAGGTGGTAGTGTCCCGTAGGAGTGGAGGGTGGAGATGGGAGGAGTTCCTACCGAGATAGCTATAAGAAAATTTGGATTTGACTCATTAGGAGTTAGTGTGGGTTAATCATGAGAGGGACCTAGCCATACAACAATGATATCGATATTGGCAATAATGAGAGGCCTATAGGCCACATATGGAGATCTAGGTACCATGTCTAAAGAGATAGGGAGAAAATCTCAGGGATCCACATGGGAGCTAGACAAAGAATCCACCTAGTATAATGTCACTGGAGCAATACCAGAAACTAGGTGAGGAGGCATGTTATTATGATCTCATATTTACAGCTAGACTACCTAATGTGCTGCACTATGAAACATACCTATTTAGAAGAGAGGAGATCGGGAAAATTAGTGATAGGATATGTCATTAGGGAGCACAAGCTATCATGGCACATCCAAGATGTGCTTTTAAACTAGATGATGGTTAAGGGTGGACCCCATGCTAAGAGGATAGGTGGTACCTCGGGCTTAGAGTGTTTGATCTTGATTCACTGCCTAGTGGGTGAATGTTGTATAGATATTTTGATAGTAATTTTGATGTATAGATCTTCTAGATAGAGCCCAGTTGAGGCCTATCATGGATGTATAGACACTTTGATGATATATATATATATATATGACAATTTTTCTTGATTTTTGTGTGTTGTGTTGAGCATTTTAGATGTGATGATTTGATTCTTTGATGAATGTTAATATTGGATAGAATATTGATTTAGATGTATAGATGTGATGTAATGTGTATTAATGATGTGATGTGATATATTTATTGGATGTAGATTATATGTGATGGATTGGATATGATTAGATATAGATTTTGGATAGTGATGTAGATATTAGATTAGATGTAGATGATGCGATGTGATGGGTATGATGGATGAGATGTAGATGTTAGATTATATATAGATGATGTGATGTAGATTTTTATGTTGATGATGTTGATATTTAACTTGGATTGCAAATAGGAAATGATGTTTGATTAGATTATGGATGTTTATTTTAGATGATACATGGATGAAAATATATTATGATGTGAAAGCTTTATAGATATGATGTGATTGAGATTAGATTATATTCATTGAAGTAGATGTAGATGGTTATGATATGATGTGATAGGTTTAGATGAAAACGATATGGTGGATGTGATAAATATATTATGGTTTGATTTAGATTAGAATGGATGTGATGTACTAGAAATTATGATAAGAAGGTTTAGATTAGTTGTGAATAGTAATTGGATTGAATAAGATATAAGATGGTGTAATTGGATGAGATGTGATAGATAAGACGTGAATAGGATTGAGTGACCTTAGATAAAATAGGACAATTCATCGTAAAAAGATAATGCGTAGGAAAGATGCATTTAGAATGGATTAGAGGTAAAATGTAAAAGGGAACATGATCAAAGCAATGCACTTACAGTCTGGGAGGTGTTAACACATAAATAATGATAGTTAGTCATATTTTAGGTCACAAAGGGAGAGATTAAAGGTGTTCCTACATACCTACTATAGACATGACAAATGGTTGTGGATGTTACTTGTACGAGGGAAGTAGGTTATCCTTAGGTGGTTTTCTTATGTCTATTCCCCAACTTTGAACATTATGGGTAAATTGATCAATACAAGAAGCTTTTTTAATTTTTCTTTCTTGTGCTTTTTTTTAGATATTTAGAAGGTTGATCAATGCGGGAATCCTTTTGCCATGATAAGAAAGTAGCCATCCTTTGAGGGAGTGGTCTATATTTTGGAATTTTTGCTTTGGATTTTTACTTTTTCTTTTGAGATGGTAGAATAAGATATGATAATTATCCTTCGAGGGATCAATATATACTTTTGACATTATTTGATTTATATGAACAATTTTCCTTCGAGGAGAGTCAATTTTTTTGGATAAAATAACTTTGATATGAGCATCCTGAATTTTTGACTTTTACATGAGAGATAAGGATAACTAAGTAGTCCATTTGGGGAGGGGAAATAATATGTACAAGTTACACCTATGAACCCTTATCATGGTTTTAGTAGGTGGATAAGAAGGAGATAAATGTAATGATTGTGGGGTTCCCACCTAAAGAGAGGAACTTTCCATAAGGTATATGTTATGAGAAGAGTTGTGGTGCCCATATTCAAGGTCATAGATAGGATAGTGATGGAAGACCACATAATTCCAAATCATTATGATGAAATATGGAGAGGATAATGATGGAATAGAGAGGATCATTAAGTGCGAATAAGATCACGTTGGTAAGTGTATTAATAGTAGAATGACTACAAGTACAAGGAATTGAGATTTTCTATTTTTGGTTTACCATTGAGGGAGGCTAAGTGATAGGCTCTAGACCCATACTTATGCGTGATAATATATGTTTGAATCTAGTTTGGAGAAAACTTTCCACATTGGCTCCTTTCTAAAATTGTGACTTTGATTATATTTTAGGACAAGGTCATCGATCTTAAAGTCATGTTTTATTAGATTCTTTTTATAAGGAATGTTTAATGTAATTTTGATAGACATGATAATGTTGAATGGTGATTAAACGACATTTGTCTAGGAATTCAATCTATTCTAGGTCCTCCTTAAAATAATCCTCATTGGAGACAAAGTCATGAAGGGAGACTCACAAGGATGGGATTTGATTTTCAAGAGTAAGAATGGATTCGGATCCGTAGACTAGAGAGAAGGGGTTAGTTCTTGTTGAGTTGTTAATGTTAGTCGATAATCCCAAAGATCGAAGGGGTGTGAAAATTTCAACCTCACCTGCCTTATCGATAGTCTTAACTAGAATTTTGTGAAGAGTTTTTTCACCTTGGCCATTAGCTTGGGGTAGTATGGGGATGAGAAACTAATTTTGATATTGAAAGAGTTCCAAAGCTTCTTAATATCATTTTTTCGAAGGACTTTTTGTTGTTTGTGATGATTTTATGAGGAACGTTGAAGCAACAAATGATGTGCTGATAGAAAAAATCAATGATTTTGTTATCTTTATTTGTTATGATCGAAATGGATTCCACACACTTGGTGGAGGTAGTGGTGATGATAGAGTGATGGCTTAGAGAAGAACATAGATTGATGAGGCCAATGAGGTTAAGTCCCCATTTTGAGAAAGGCAAAGATCTTGAGTTGGATGTAAGGCACGGCTAGGGATGCATAGATGAGAGTGGAATGTTGTTAGCACTTGACGCACTTTTTGACATACTCATAACAGTCTTTATTGAGGGTAGGCCAATAATAGCGCAAGCGAAGAATGCACTTGGAGACATCCAAAGCTGCTAAATTTTCCACCACATATGTCATCATGGACTTCTTGGATAATGCAGGTGGATTAATGAGATTTAAGGCATCGTATGAGAATACCATCAAATCCATGTTTGTAGAGGTTTCTAGCAAGGATAACATAGTGGTTAGCACATTGAAGGAATGACCTCCTACCATTTTTGGATAGGTTAGATGGTATTTTGGATATAGATATATAATCGAAGATTTGAGTATACTAGAGATCTAATTAGTTGGTGTTGATAAGATTGATGTGAGGGAGCTCACTGGTATGAGATGGTTTGTTGATACATTGAAAAACAATGGAGAGTTTTGATGCTTCCATTGTCCAAGGAAAGAGAGATGCGAGAGATGTCATGGTGTCTATGAAATGATTGTTGAATGAGGGGATGGATTGGATGGTGTGATGATCAAATGCTTTGAGGATAAATTTGACGACATCCTTGTATTTTTGAAGGACTTCATCTTTACATTAATAGACTCCCTTGATTTTATTCATGATAAGCTAAGAATCACCATAGATGTCAAGATTTTAAATTTCAAGCATGATAGTAGTTTTGAGGCCAAAGATAAAGGCCTCATACCAAGTCATGTTATTAGTGCAATCAAAGTTTAGTTTATAAGCAATGGGAATAGGATTTTCCCAAGGAGGAATGATGATGATGTCGATTGCCTCCCCTTTTTGACACTTAGATCGATCAAGTAAAGTTGTCATTTTGAGGGGATAATACTCATGATTGATGGTATGGATGGATTATTTAAGAAATTTCTCATGAGAAAGATGATTATCATGGAGAGGGCTTCAACAAGTTGATCGGCGATAGCCTGGACCTTGATTGATTTCTAAGAGATGAAATCTAGGTCAAACTTAGTCATGAGCATGAGCCATCAAGTGATGTGATCATTATGATAAGGCTTGGAATGCATGGTTTTGAGGAGATTAAAGTTAGTGATGACATAGGTTTTTGGTTGAGAAGATAATGATGAAACTTGGATGTGGCGAAGAAAAAAATGCAACACAAATTTTTAGCTTCAGTGTAATGGGTTTTGTAATTTTGAAGGGTGTGGCTGATATAATAGACATCTTACTCCCTTCCCTACTCATCATGGTGTGCTAACATGGCACCTAGAGCATGATCGAGGTAGAGATGTAGAGATAGAAAGGATCCCCCTCACATGGAGGCACGAGAATAGGTGGTGATATAAAATATATTTAAGATCATCGAATGCCTTTGGAAATTAGCATGCCACTTAAAATGGGTGTTTTTACGAAGGAGATGATGAAAAGGATGGAATTGATCAGAAAGTTGTGAGATGAAGTGGTAGATAGATTGAAGTATTAATTAAAGACTATGAAGTTGATTTAGATTATAAGGGGAGGCATTTTGAGGATGGATTTAATTTTGGTGGGGCTAACTTCAATGCCCCTTATATAAATGATGAAGCCAAGGATTTTTCTAGTTAAGACTCCAAACACACACTTGATAGGATTGAGATAAAGGAAGAAACAAATAAGATGCACAAAGAGGATTTCAAGGATGTAAGATGGTCATGACAATTCTTGGATTTACCCAAGAGATCATTGACATAATCCTCTACAATTTTATGGATGAGGTCATGGAAGATATAGGTCATAACACGCTGCGATAGATGCCCGTGACGTTTTTCAAACTGAAGGGCATGACACGATAATTGAAGGTTCCCTAAGGGGTGATGAAATATGTCTTATATTTGTCTTTTGTTGTGATGAAGATATGATTGTAACTAAAGAAACCATCCATAAGAGAAATTATTTCATGGCCGGCTACTAAGTCGACTAGTTGATTGATGTTAGGAAGGGGAAAGTCATCTTTAGGGAAAGTGAGATTTAAGTCTTAAAATTTTGTATACAGATGTGGAGATTTCTAGAGGATTTAGAAATGGGTATGATTTTTGAAACACATTACAAATAGTCAATAGGTATGATGAAGTTAGCAGAAATAAGGCATTGCAACTCTTCCTTGATAAGGAGGGAAATATGAGGATACATATGACACAACGATTTTTTTAATAGGCTTGGTGTTGGGGATGGTGATGATGTTATGGATGAAGATGGAAGGATCGAGGCTTCACATGTCGGTGTATTACCATGTGAAGGCTTGGATATTCTTGGAAAGGAAGAGATGAAGGAATCAATCTCATGTGGATTAAGGGAATGACTGGATTTGAGAATGTGGGGCTCTTGTAGAGTCCCTCTTTTGATGTTGATGGTGGATTTGTTGAGAAGGGTAGATGTTTCATGAGGTAAGGACTTATAAAGATGAGAATCTCCTTCCCCCATGTAGGAAATAATGGATTCATCATCATTGTATTAGAGAATTTCGATGGTAGGGGAATCCTCATCTATCATCTTAGGGAATTTAAGATGGAAAGACTGATTTTCACCCTCATCCTGATAGGTGACTAGTCTAAGGGAAATTGTGGATATTAAAAAAATTCAAGCGGATAGAGACACGATGTCATCCATGTCCATGGGCTGGTTTGATGTGGAAGGGGATGATGGTTTGATGTTGATGGAAGATGAGGAGGAAGCACATGGAGAAGAAGTGGTGGGGTGCTCTTTGAATCCCAAGCCAAAATTCTCATGGGTTTTATGGGATTGGTTGAATACATGATCATGTATTCCTTTCTCATAATGTTCAAGACTAAATCCATTCCATGCACAATAGTGGAGATAGGTATAGGAAAAGGATTTATTGTAGAGGAAGTTGAATCCATTGGTGTATGGCTTGGTGTGAGGCTGATCATTAGTGTGAGAGGAAGGGAGATCGATGTCACCATAGACAAGATTGGTTTTTAGATGAGGTGGACTGAAGGAAATGATATCCCCAACATTTGGTTGATACATGGGAGCTTTATCGGGTCTACCAAGTCAATTGAGCATGGGAAGATAATTGAGAGTGAAGATATGATAATCCCCTAGTGAAAGACACTACTTCACATTATCGAGAGATTCATCATGAGGTAACTTGGATGTAGATATAGAAGAACTAGTGGATGCTTCAAAGGATTAGTCTTTATTAGGGATGAGCATGTCATTTTGTTGATAGGTCATATGAAATGCCTTGAATAGAGGAAGGTTGACAGGGAGGGTATGGATCCTTCCCTCATTTTTATACTTGATACAACAATGGAGAGTGGATGAGATGCAACACATTGCATGAATCCATGGGTGTCCAAGAAATATGCTATACTGAAACCCCCCTCAACGATGTAGAATATTTCATGGAGGAGTTTTTTGATGACGTGGATGGGGAGGTTAATTGATCCCAAGGTAGGGGAAACAAAGACACTAAAGGATTAGAGGACCATAAGTGATTTGGGAGGTAATGGTGTCGAAGAGATTAAATTGGTTGAAGGTATGGGATGAGATGATATTGATACTAGAACCATTTTCAATCATAGTTCGATGGATGAAGGTTTCATTGATGTGGATAGTGATGAAAAGTGGAATTTCATGTTCTTTAGTAAGATGTCCAATATTTTAGAATCATCAAAGAAGATAGAGGTAGAAGAGGCAAGATCTCCAAATAGGGTTTTGAAGGGTTGGGCTTCATCGCTAGTGATGAGGATACACTACAAGGCTTCAATAAGATCTTGTCAATCATTGGGAGATATTTGGATGAGTTAAAAGAGGGAGATCTTAATAGGGTCTGATGCATCTATTTTACGATGCTTTGTTCAATGCTAGAATTCTCTTGGGTTTGTGGTGTTGCTACAGTGGACACCTTGGCCTTGGATAAAGAAGGGTAAAGATTGGGCGCACTAGAAGGAGAAGCGATGAAAACTTTAGTTTTTGATTGGGTAGATGGTTAGGAATCATGAGGGAAAGAATGAGTGGTGATACAAATGACATATATATAAAGAGGAGGACCATCCTTAAGAGGTAGAATTCAGCGAGTGGGATGACTGTGAAAGATGTGGATGAAGAACTAGATTTAGAGGTTTTACGGTTTAAATACTTGATTGAAGGATTGGGCTTATATGTGGATGGGATGGTAGATAGGAGGGGTGGTCTTCTTTAATAAGGAGATTATCCTCTTCTATGAGAATGTCGATGAGGGTTTGGAGGGCCTTATAGTTTCTCGGTGTCATGTCCAAGGACACAATGGTAGTCACATATGGTGTTAGGATCAAACCATGTGGGCTTCGGCCTACATGGGTCAAACGGATTAATGGGTGGAAGTGTGACCATGGATGTTTGGATGAGATGCTG
The DNA here is from genome assembly GCA_018340775.1 of Taxus wallichiana var. yunnanensis. Classification (NCBI taxonomy): domain Eukaryota; kingdom Viridiplantae; phylum Streptophyta; class Pinopsida; order Cupressales; family Taxaceae; genus Taxus; species Taxus wallichiana. The sequence goes on from CM031235.1 coordinate 374,510,002, forward strand.
AAGGATTTCAAAGTATAAGATATAATGGGTGTTCATGAAGATGAATTCTTATGTACTTTGGGTTGATTTAGTTTAGGGATGATGATGAGGGAAAGAGATGTGTTTTGTATTGTGCAATATAGTAACGATAACTACAACCTCATACATGTACATATTTGTCCTTGCTCAGATTTATTTTGCCTACACCCATTTGTCCCACCACACCTTTTATCACTATGGCCACACATTGAACCATACCCACAAGATCAACCTGCGCCCTACAATTCCTTTGTTGCATCCTAGGAATCGTAATTTTACCTATAACTTGGCCTTACCCATGCCATGACCTATTTTCTTGAACTTGACCTACTTGGTATGGAAATTGACCTTATGTACTCACTATACCTTGTAATGTTGTTACCTATGTTGTTTTATCCTAACAACCATACCTTGCCTCGGCTATGTCGTTATGTCAAACCTTTTATCCCGACCATACCTAAACATTCATGCACCGACCTATGTTGTTTTTCTTGACCATATCCAATACCTTGGATACCGAATCATTTCACCCTTTTTTGGATAAACCTATCGACCTTAGACAATGTGGAGTTTGTAAGCTCTTCAACCCGGTACCATGTTGCAATCTATACATGTGCATGTGTTTGATTGCCATTACCCATGACCCAATTTTGACCATGACCTACTACCCATTACCTAAGTTGACCATCACCCTTTCCCTTAATGATCAAACCCTAACCCACTTATCTTACCCACCTACACATTTATCAAGCCACTCACCGATTCGTGTTTCACCTCATCAATGCATGGTTTGAGGGGATCACCTTCACCCACACATGGGGAAATCACTTCTTGTTTTTGTTAGCGTCACTTACCAATACAAGCTATGCAACAAAAAGGGGGAAAATGTAGACACCAAAATTGGGTCACACTCTCCTTAGTCCCCTTTCGAATAACTAAATTAAACATACTCACCTAACATTAGCCCCCTTTCACACCATATTAACATTAATTTAATCATCCATAATTAAATCAATACTCACCCTCACTCCTTTTATTAATTTAATTACTTTAATTAAATGGATGCACACCTCACCTAGCCACCTCACCTAGACACCTCACCATAGACCTATTCATGGCATGTTTCCATAACTAACTAAGACTTAGTCCAACCCTAAAATCATATGCTCATTCTCCCTCTAACCACATTCCCGCTCATTAAAACGGAACATTTCATTTTGATCTACCAAGATAGACGAGTTGGCCTAAAATATTTCCAAAATTTGACATTTTTAGTAAACCTAGGATTTCCCTCCTTAACCGACACGGTCAACCCTAAATCGATGCGATCACCTTGAACTGGCACCGGTTACCATATATCGATTTTGGTAAAATTGTTTGGAGAGGTTGACCACATTCTCAATTTTTGGAATGAAGGATATCTACATATAAGCAAGAACTAGAGCCCTTTCGCATGTTCGGATAGCCATAGCCAACACCAAGACTCGATCGAATGCATTTTCATTCACAACAACATCCCAGGAAGCACTACCGTAGCACTGAGCACCATTCCACATATCAATCGTCACCAGCATCTCCAACCACCTTTCCACCACTACAGACATTTAGAATACATCTAAACTCCAAGTAAGTTGGTTCCTCTCTCACATTACTAGCAGTTTAATTCTTTATTTTCTTTCATCTATTCATTATTCTTACTTATATATGTCCCTCAGCTTCCTCTCTATCAACCACCCCATCACACCCCACCTACACTTCACAAAATACTATCCCAAAACTGCCCCCATAGAACTTACAAACACCCTTCAAAATCTTTGTGAAATCATAGGGACGATCTAAAACTCATTCAACAATACCTTCTAGTTCCCCCACGATCACCAAAACCGGTTAACCCTAGCCATGGTCAGTCTTTCCTACACTAATATTGGTCTAATTAATCAATACCGGTCATTGTGACTATTAACCTAACCTAACAAATCAACCCATAGCCTACCCAAAACCTCACTCAAAATATTACCACACCTATTTTGGACCTATCACCTCACCCTCCTCCACAGAGACCTTTCTAACTCTTTGTTATAAGATAAAAGAGAGTCCAAACATCCTCCACCTAGCTTCCTGTCACTTTTCACAGTTGCCAATATTGGTCACCCTAAATCGGTAATGGTCCTACCTAAAATGAAAAATGGTCACCTTAACCGGTGTCAGTCTTTATGTCTAATAATATTTTTCCGGACCATCAACATAAGTATCACACTGAAACAACTCAAAATCCCACCCAACCTTACGAAGCCTCCGTCGCCATGACCTACATACCACCTACACTACCCGCAACCTAATCCAAAACCTTTTACCTCCATAGCATTTTAATATTTAATCAAATTAAAGTTGATAGTGATGTAAGGCACCCAAATCAGAATGCTATCACTAGATTCCTTTATGTACATGTTCAAGTTATTTTATATTGATTTATAAACAGTGGATTGACCTTCCAAGAAGTATCATACTTCTTAGATCTAGCATACGCTAGGCAGTTCCTTCACTGTCATATGTTATTTAATCCTCTTTTTGTGGTCTTGTTGTGTATTTTGGGTAGTTCCTCTTAGCCAAAAGGAAGCTATCACAATCAACATTGGATCAAGAATTTTGAACGCGCGTAATGACCTTCAAACCTATAACACACTCGACAATTGTTATATTCCTCTTTTACATTTCAAGTGTTGACATGTGATCTTCTTCTAAAGATGTGTTCTTTTGGTTGTTGGAGATCATGCTTGATATGGATAAATATTTTTGTTCTTATGATCATTAGATTGGAATGGAATGGCTTCCTTGAATCCATTTTTCACTTCTTATAGGAGAGCTGCAATCTGGTTTAAAAGTTGCAAACTTATCTCTTATCTGACTCATCCTTGGATCAATTTCAGTGATCCAAGGAATGTTTTAAACCTTCTCAGTTGAACGAATGGTAAATTGACATTCCATAATTGAGGGACATGGTGGACTGAAATTTGTTATTACAAGTTCTTTAATCTTGTGTGAATGTATTCCTATTTAGTTGTATGTTGTGCTTAGGTCCTTGAAGATTGATCTTGGCAGTCCATTGCTGACGTAAATGAAATACAACCTGTTCATGGCATAGGAAGGATTCAGAATCCTAAAACTAAGGGATTATCCTACAGAATCCTAAGCTAGGTAAGAATATATACTACCTAGCTATGTTACTTAATTGATTTTATTTCTAACCTAAGCCTTGTGCTAAGGGAGTATGGAAAGGTTTCTAGGCTATCTAAATTAACCTAAAACCTAATGCTATATGGTTATGAGATGATCTAACCTAATGTTGGAATTACCTAAGGTAATGTGTTAAGACCTAAGGTAATTATTCCTAAACTAACCTAAGTTTAAGGATCTATCCTAAGCTATTTTAATGGGAACCTAAAAGGGTCACATGCCTCTAAGGTGACGGTTCCAATGGCATTGAATTATTGATAAGGTTCTTAAAGGCATTACGTACTACCAGTTTTGGTAGGGGCTAGTTGATTTAGTGGAGGCTTATGTGGAAGCTCCACTAAAGATGGAGTTGCATGTTAAATTGGAATTGGCATTCGCTAGATTTGGGAGGTGGTGGCAAGGAGAGTTGAGTGGGAAAATTGGAATTAATGAAATTAATTGGCCTTGGGTTTTGTTCACAAACCATCTAGGAAACTTGGAAGGTGGATTTGTGGGAGGTTGTTGGTTTTTACATGCTTTTCAGATTTTTCTCTGCATGGAGCAAACTAGTTCTTCGAACCAGCAGTTTGACTTGCACTTCATTGCTATTTTTAACTCACCTGGTCTATTTTCGATCATGGGAAGATATAAGAGGCATTCTGAGGAAATTTGTTGGTTGGTTGATCTTTCGTGGAGGAGAAAAGGAGTTGGAAGCTCGTCTAGAAGTCTCCTTCAATTTGGTAGAAGCGCTATTAGGCATGATAGGCTCTAATCTTTAAGATCTCTTACTTTCTTCTAAATGATTCATTAAAATGACTCTGCTCTTATGAGATTCTTGGCTTGCATGTTTTATCTGGTTATTTGCTTGTTGGGTTTTGTAATCTTGGAAATTTGGGTATTAATCCATGGAAAATTGATGATAAGTGTTTGAAACTTTCTTGGTATGTGCTATTTAGTGTGACATGCATGAGAAACTTGTTACTGTAACTCTGCTTGTCATTTCTTGAACCAAGTATACAAAGAAGTTGTGTTTTCAACTGACCTTTGTCGTTGTGTAAATGGTTTTGAGTTTTGGGAACCTTGAATCCTATATGATCTTTCTGTATTTGGGTTCATGTTTTGTTGAGATAAAAACTTGTAGTTGAGCTTGTCTTTGTTTGGGCTAGAGCCTATATTCGGGTTCGTGTTTTGTTTGAGCTAAGGCTTGTAGTTGAGCTCATGTTTTGTTTGAGCTTGAGCTTGTATTGAGCTGGTGTTTCGTTTGAGCTTGTATTCAAGTTCATGTGTAGTTAAGCTTGATTCGGGGTTAGTGTTTTGTTAAGAACTTGGGTTGGAGGTTCTTGTCACTCTGAACAGTGTTTGGATTCTTGAGTAATCTTGGACTGTTGTTTTAAGTCCATATGTACCTCTGTACTCATGTTTATTCTTGTGTTAATCTAGACTGTTAATGGAAGTTCATATTTTACAGTAATAGTATTCTTTTTATTATTTTGAACTCTGGTAGGAGCTCGTGTTTCGAGCTGGTTTGAGTTTTCTTTGTTTGAAATGTAAACTGGAATGGGAATAGTGGACGCCCTAAACCTACGAATATCTACTCAAATGGTTCTGAACTCTTCTTGGAGAAACATGTGTTTCATTTTGAAGTTGGAATTAGGGTTTCTTATTTACGCTATAAACTGGTTAAGGTTTTCATGTTATATTCTGACTTGTTTCATAACATTTGTATATATCAGTGCTCATGTTTGAGACTTTGTGATTCAACACTGTACATGTAATTTGATACATAGTGTTTGGAATTTTTAGTTGAATGATGTGTTAGCTCTGTTCTGGTATTTGTGAGTTGGTTTTAAATTGTATTTTTAGTTGAGAGTTTATAACTCCTTTAATGCAAACTGATTACTCCCGGTAATTCTGGGTAAGTAGTATGACTGAGTTGTTTGAACATCTCTTGGAGATTTAATTGGAAATGCTTTCGTTTGATAGAAGAATTTGGAATTCTTTTAAACAAGTTTGTACCAGTGCTTAGAAATAGTAGTGGAGGCAGAATACTTAAATTTGTTCAAGTCTAATTTTGTTTTATAGTTCTAATAGAATTATGAATCACCCATGATTAATACAATGTTGTGGAGGCATGTAAAGGAACTTCAGTTTCGAGTTCGAGCATACTCCTGAACTAGTTTAGTTTAAAGTTTCAGGTTTTCTAATCTTGTTGGGATCAATAAGTGAATGCTTGAGTCTTTTAAAAGAAGAAGGAAATTGGGAACCCTTAGGGATAGGGTGTTGTTTTAAAACTTTACTGTATGTTGTTCTAAACTGAATTTGGAACTCATGCTTGTAATGACAAGGATTGTAAGGGGAACTTGTTGTACATTTCTTTGCATTAAGTTGGTTTTGTTTTCTCCTTGGGAACTAGTGTATGAGCTTATTGTTTGGATTAGAGATGGGAATTTGTTGTTAAGTTTGGAGAATAAATTAAAGATTGAGTCAAATTATGATAAGATTCCCTTTCTAACCTGGTAGGGTTAGTTCATTTGATTGAACCCTTCTGTTATTAGTTCTCTTGCAAGATGGAGATTTATTATACCTGTTTAGCCTTCCTTGTTCATATCATTTGTTAAAGTGATGAAGGAAGAGATTTTTTGTTTTGGTTTTGTTGAACAGAAAATACAATCTTGTTGTAAGACTATTTAAACTCTTTATTCCTTCTTAAGATTGATATGGGATTCTGTTCTGTTTAAAAATCTGAAATGTTGCATTTAAAGGTAGTTGTCCTTTAAACGAAACAGTTAAATTCATGTTATGAACTTGTATCTGTTTTGAATATTTTTGTGTTGAGCATAGTTTGGAATGGATATCCTTCTTCCTTGCTTAGGAGCTAGATGTATCATCTCAATGTGAACTATGCTGTAAACCCTTTCTTTGTTGTTTAAAGGTAATTGTTAGGATCAATTAAACTTTAATTTTGTAAGGTAGATGTTGTGGATTATATTCTGTTCTTCTCTTGGAAGTGAATTCAAATTGGTTAAGTGTACTTATTTTCCATTTGCTATTACTTATATTGATATTTATGATGTAATAATTGTCTCATTAAAGCAAATTTGTTTTAATGGAACAATTATTGGAATGCACTTTATTTTAAGGCTTAGTGCTTATCATGCTCAGTTCATTGAACTGACCCATGCTAGCAATTTTTGCAGATGGACTTCATAAGTGATAAAAAGAAGGAAAAACTTATATGATGCATTGGCTGATTTAAGTCTGATTCTTTGTGAAGAATTCTGATTTGTTCTTGAGATTGTAATGAAAAAGAAAAGTAGTATTCTTTTATAATGAAGGTGGTTGTTATGCAGTATGCCTAAATGCATAAGTCTTGTAAATGTATAAGTTATAAAGATGAATTGAAAGTTGAGAGTTTACCTGTATTGGTTGAGTAAATTATTTTGTACTTGTATGAAAGAGATGGATTTCTATCTTGTTTATATTCTTCATATTATTTATATGCTTGATGGGTTATCCTTTGATAAGTTGGATAAAGGGATTTAGTTCAATTTCCTAATCAAAATGCAGCTTGTTAAGTTGTAGAATATGATGTTCTTATCTAAACTATATAACATAGTAATGTAACGTGTGATGATCATACATTAAGAAATATGGATATTGGGTAGCATACACCCTAACACTTAACATGGAGATAAAGAATCTTTCTCCTTCTTAAATGCTTAAACCAAAAAGGTATGTTAATGTGATTACAATTTATTAGACTTCATTTTGTATGAAGTCTACTTTAATTGGATATATACTCGAACGTTGAACCTATCTAAAAGTTATTGTACTTCTTAAATGAAACTTGATAACGTTGTTCGGTTACGGTTAATTGGCTAGTTTAACTGTGTGATCAAACATTAAAAACAACCATAAGTATAACGAAGTTATTCATGGACTAAATAAAGCAAATTTAGGAAAGAACTTATTAAGTGTTGGGTTAGGGTTTGGCAGGGTTGTTGAAATCTAGAAATAATCTAAACTAACAAAGTATTAACAATCTCCTTGGGGTATGTACATCTCGATGATGTAGTTTCTGTAGGATGTTGGCACATGCCAATTGGATGGTTGTACTTTCAAGAAGGCTCGGGTATTCTCAAGAATACAACGTGATAGTTGATATGTGGCACGACCCTTCTACATTGATCATCTAGATCTACACCCAACAAGAACTTGGACTTGAATTTAGTTTCCCTCTATGTTGGATAGGAGCATATTTAGGATATGAATTAGCTTCCAATGGCTTAGGGTAAGTTAACACATCTGGTCAACTTAGTTCAATGAGTATGCCCATTTACCCTAAGCCATTGTGAGCATCTTCCTATAATAGGTTATGTTCCTACCTAGGTCTAGGGTTAAACCTAGAACAAGTGGGTGACGGTAGTCAGTAAAGACCAATCATGATTTATGAGGAGTGAAGTGAAGGACGTATTCTGATATGATGAGTATGCCATCTAGGAATAGTGACATACACAAGCATGTTATAAATATTTGGCCAAAGTATCGCAAGTCTTTGGTTGTGTTTTCCTAAGTCACCAAGTTCTAAAGAACGTGATATCGATGAATATTAGTAGCAGATATTCGGATATGTTCTTTAAACAAATCACTCAAGACCTAGCATAGGGTAGGATGACAAAGTATACAATATGTATTCGATACATAAGATAACATAAATAGATTGGTAGCTTACCGAGTTATGGAATGAATAGATCGGTGAATCACCGAGTCATTACAACTACATATGTTTATCCATTGAATTTGATTGGCATGGAATGTTTGTTCTAAATAATGCTATATTTAGAACAGTGAACACTATAAAAAAATGCCTTGTTTCTAAAGTCTTAAAATGGGAATGTTACAAAACTGACCATTGCAATAGGTATTCCTCCTTAGCCTACACCCTTATCTGTTTCATATAAAAACTTAAAGAAAATGGTGAAACATTTTGGTACGCCCGATGGGACCCATCCAGGGTTCCTTGAATTTTATTCATTCCTAGTTGAAAGTGGTGTGTTTTAAAATCTTACGCATTAATTTTATTCTCTGGAATCTTCCCTTCTTTCTATTATCTAAAAGCAATTGTGTTTTTGGTGCTATAAAAAGAATACTTCTTTTCTTTCATTAGTATTGCATTAGTGAAAGAGCATCCCTCCTCCTATTCATTACTTGATACATCAAATATCACACTTCGATTTTGGCTTAAAACACTTGCATAGCATTCTAATTTTTTGCATTATAGCTCACATTAAAAATGAGGGCAACCTATGCGATGGAATTCATGCCCAGCTAATGGTTGACATAATTGAATCATAGAAATCTCTTGCTACTCTCTCTCTCTCTCTCTCTTTCCTAAACTGCACAAATTTGAAATTTATATATCTTCTTAAACAACATCCCACCTAGAAGAAGTTGTCAACAATCACACAATCAGAGGATTGACAATGGGCACCCAACTGGTTCTCTGTTTAGTACCCCATCAGAGGATGGCCCACCCCCACCATAACATAACCTGAAACCTCACCTTTAAAATTTCCTTCTTTGTAGGAAGCCTTCCAAACCAAAAACTCTACTCTAAATTCACGAGTCAAGTATTTTAAATAGCATAAGCTAAAAACACTAAATTCACTTGTTGGATTACGTATTTTTCTTAGCTTTGTGCTTGACTTGTGTTTTGAGGTGTGAGGATATGATTCTTCATTTTTATTTTTCCTTTCACACTCCGCCATCACAATTGGAGTATTCTAACTTTCTCAGAGTGTGTTAGGACCTCATCTTATCATCCCCGAATTATGGGTTGATTATTCATCTCATCTAAATTCACAAAAACCCATTTTTTCCATTCTTCATATTTCACATAGTAACCGGCATCGGTCCAAGGACCATCATCAATTTACACCTAACCACCATTATCGGTTTACCTAACTAGTGTTGGTTCTTTGTTCTTTTGGTTAGTTTACCTAAAAGATACTTATCTCATCTTCTCTTCTATTAGAGTTTTTGTTTATCATGGTATTCTCTATACTATAGTAATAGTCATCAAACACAAATTTATTTTTTGATAGTCATTAGTTTCACCTAATTTTTGCTAAAATTGTTATTTTCTCACATAAGAATCGGTATCGGTTCCCGTAGCCATCATCGGTCATCCCTTAACCATCATTAGTTAGTTTGACCAAAATCGATCACTCTGCTTTTGATTTTATTCAAAACATTTACCAACTTTCCCTCTTAGAATCTTATTTGTCCCATCTCTGTCGTTCCATGTGTCATTTACAGAGTACAGTTCACCTGACATACATTGATTCACATAGTGTTGACTTGCGGATCAAACTAACACTCTTGTATTTCATGCCAGACCTTGACCACTCCCATCTAGTCCATCACCACCATCTATCTTATCACCTATGTATCTGTCTCATCTCATCCCCATTGCTACCAATGATGAGGAGTTCGAGCGACTCCTCAACCAGAATCCTACTACCCTCCAATACTACCTTTCTCATTCTTCCACAGAGATTCCTCAGGATAGTTAATATACGACATGCCCGTATCTATCCCTCCTTCTCTAGCCCCCACGTTTACATCAGCTAGCACTAGCTCGACACTACCATCATCCACTTTACCACATATGGTGTCTCAAATTGATCCCAAACGGCTATAACTACATCTACATGTGATTTGTCACACCCGTGAAATCAATTGTCCCCGAAAACCACTATGAGTATAGCCCCATCTACACCCTTTGTTTCATGTATACCCATTACATCATAACCACCTCTCGATGTCGAAACTTACACCCCTTTCAAAACCTCATCCTTTCTATCCCACATTCCTTACCTCCAATCACCACTAGAGTTGTTCTAACTACCCCACCCACTTACACATACTACCAAAACCCTCAACCTCATCTATCACTTATGTTGGGTATATGCCACCTACATCTATTCCTCCTGCACAATTCTCATACTCAACACCACCCTATGCTAGCATACCACCTACCTCATACATTTAGCATCAACCTCCTTTTTTTGCAGGGGGTACCCATTCATCCCAACCTACTAACGACCTCATTAAAATGATGATGGAGAAGATGCATACCTTAGAAGCATATGTTTCTAGCTCCCGTAATTCTTTAACATATGATGAAATCTATAATGAGCCTATCCATCCATCTATTCCCATTCATCCCTTACCCAGTGCATTGGGAAATGCCTAAATTCAATCGCTTCAATAGTAAAGAAGACCCGCAACAACACTTGTGGTCATTCAAACATGGGTGCTACCTAATCGCCCATGATGACGCTTTTCTCCTATGAAATTTCCCAATGTCCTTGATAGAACCAACATTGGATTGGTATAGTGGACTACCTCGACATTCCATGTATTCCTTTAATTAAGTATCCCAAGTTTTCTTAGATTATTTTTCAATCAATATTACCAAGAAAGTCACCATGACCAATCTCTATTCAACTCGATAGTATGAAGATAATCTATCATAGATTTCGATTGCCCACTGGTGGAGTCTTATTAACCAATTGAGGTTCCAACTACCTTAGATTGAACTTATTGAGTTTTTCACTAGAGCTTGTGCCAGACACATCTCACCAACTCTATAAGTCCAAACCTTCCAAACCTTTGATGAAGCATTCACCATGGCTGAAAACTGGAAATTAGCGCCATTGAAGAAAAGAAGATCCAATTATGGAACAATAGCACCCCATTCACATGAAATGATTCTTATTCATCTTAAAAACCTCAAAATAACTATTCAAATCCTAAAGGATTTACTCACGGTAGTCCTTAAGGCAGCTCCACCTCATCCTTCTAATCAGGCCCAACCTTCTTCCAATCTTTCTCCTGTCTAGGCCTTTTACCTTCATTGATGGGAACAACAAAAGTACACTTAAATTGGAGAGCCATATTCATTAGTCTTGGAAAATCTTCTTAAATCTGGAGCCGTTACACTTCCTCCCATAAAACCTCATACAGGTTTCGATCCTACTTAGTCCATGTTGGCATGGTATAAAGAAAATGACTACTATAATTATAATCACGTTAAAGGACATAGTGATGGTAACTACATAACTTTTAAAAACATTGTTCAAGAGATGATAGATAATGGAGACCTTGTTGGGGACAACCTGAACGCACCAAAAATAAAAATTTACACATCTTTAAAAAGCATTCCCTAATAATAAACCATAATCTAATCAAAATAGTAAACCTTCATCCAGCGACAGAAATGTTCATGAAGTCCACACAATTTTTGATATCATACCAACTATTCCTCAAAACCTACCTACTTCATCTATTGAGGAAATCTTGGCATGAGTTCCTCCACCCACAGAGGAGTCTCCCTCATCTCCCCTTGATCTCTCACGGAGGAACCCACACTTTCTACCAATTTCATTTCATCATTTTCTCCCAACCTCTTTTGAATCATCAACACTTATTATTCTCCCATCCACAAGAGAATCATCATCACCTTCTCCTCCACCAAGGGATAAGTCTACCTCACCCCACCTATTATCTCTACTACTCATGGGAGATTCTTCAGACATGTCACTACCTATTGGGGAAAATTTTCCCCTAGCATCCCAGGGCGCTATTAACATGATCTCGTCTCTTTTACCTATAGAATCGAGGATAGCCAATTCCTTGTCTCATAGACATATTTTACAAGGATTTCCACCAAACCCATTCCATCCTCTTCTTTAGTAGTCCGTTTTCATGGTTGGTCGATCATTTGGATTACATTGATCATTCCATGCTCTGGGGATGTCTTCGGCTCCCTGTTTCAACCCAAATGCAAATTCTTCCTTGAAGATACTTCCATGATCTACCTAGAGATATTTTCGAAAACCAAAACTAAATTGACCATCCCGATTGAAACAACTTCTTTTCATCATCTCTACCTAAACCCAAACCTTTATCCATGACCAAAACCATTTCAAAACCTAAAAACGCTTACCCACACCTATCTCCTCACCCGTATCTAAACCCATCACTACTTTGGGTGTCATGACGACATCAATCCATATTCACCCACCTATCAGATAGACTAAAATACGTCATCTCAAAGTCCACACAAAATTATCCCTCCACCTAAAAGGAAAAACTAACCTTTTAGGTTAGATACACCGGTCTCTCCTACCACACCTTTGTCACCTTCCCCCTTCATCCATCCTAGGGCCCCATCCATCAACCTGATCAAATAGTCTCATACCCAAGACTAGTCAAAATCTAAACAACCTACTCCTACCTCATGATCCTTTGTTATACGTCATCCACCCAAAACCAAACTCCCTCACCCTCACCCATGTAATTCTTTCCACCTATACCTCTATTAGTTAGCATAATCCCAACCTTGCCTATATGACTTCAACCAATGTTGTCTACCCAACCTCTACCAACCACTACCACCACAATCCGGTTGTCCCCATGGGTAACTCATCCTCTTCCACCATTTTCTTTCCCCTTTGCATCATGTAACCCCATGTCACCTTTATCCAAGAAGGTGCAACCTAAAGATAAGAACCCACTACCCTCCAAAAAAGTAGTCAAACAAACAAAACCTTCCATTGCATCTTCTACCCCACCTTTACCCAAATAAATGCCAGCAAAACATAAAACCATACCACTTATCAAACCAGTGGACTAACCCATTCCCCCTCCTATAAATCCTCTTCCCTCATAATCATCCACATCTGTACCCAAACCTACACTCACTTCCCATTGTGATATGTTAGTGGGGTCCTACGCCAACATTTTAATCAATATCTTAAAGAATTCTATCATCACATTACCTCCACTTTGACCTTATGATCCTCTCAAACCCAAACCAAAAGTGTTTATGAAACCAAGATTTGTGCCTATCATCATGTGTTAGGACATAATGTTGAAAATTATAATGCATGATGATGATGACCATGATCCACCTTTCTTCTTTAACTTTGTCCTCCTGAACAAAATTTCGACGATGATGATGATGAGGACCATAATCCACCTTCACCTATCACACATGCATCATCATCCTTTACCCATTCAACAATCAATATCTCCAACCCCACAACCATTTTTTCCACATCCAAAATTCAAGATTAACATGGTCCAGTATTAGAGATTTTGCCAAACCACCACCCAAATGTTAGTGCACCCTACTCATTTCACAAGGCTCTTATACACCACTACAATTTTTCCCCTCATGTCATTATACCTTTCATGACACACCCTCTCCATCCACCTCCCTTCAGATAAATATGGTTCGTTCATTGCTACCACGCTCAGAAAGATAAAGGAAAAGAAAAAGCAACTAACCCATCAACCAACCGTGTACCTAATATACCATCTACACCCACTCCCAAAATCACCATCCACAAACCCACATACCCTATCTCTAATGGGGTCACCCATCATGCAATGATCAAACAATTACATCAGTCTCCTCTAAATATGTCCTTGTATGATCTCGTCCAAACTTCCGAATCTCATAGACAAGCCCTTATCAAAGTTTTACAATCCATTGAATTTCTACCCAATGACCCCACACCAGTGGCCTCGATTATCACCCCTCACCACATGGCCTCACTAACCAAATCAGCTCCTTCTTCTACCCCCATGCCCACTCCTCACATCACCACCTCATCTTCTCTGATGAGGAGATTATACCTCTCCGATCGGATGAACCCGATCCCACCTATTCATTTCTGTCTATATCGATAACATACACGTATGACGTGTCATGATTGATGGTGGTGCTAGAATTAACATCATCTCCTCCCACACATATAATCAAATGTGTATTCCTTCTAATTGTATGCATAATAACCCAGTTATGTTGTGCTCCTTCAACGACGCCATCACCTCCACCCTTGGTACTATTATCCTTCACATTCACATAGGCCCTCGCACGCTCCTGGAATTATTCTACGTCTTAGAGGGGAGTTCAAGTATATCTATTTCTTAGCAGACCTGGATTCGCATCATGGGTTGTGTCCCTTCAACTTTACACCACTACGTAAAATTCGAGCATGAAGGACATAACTACACCATCCCCATCGACCCATCGCCATTCAAAACCTATAACATGTTGTACCAACCCAATGATGTACTTGTACTGGTCAAGGCATCTACCACTACCCCCATTCATATTTCACCAACAAACCCATCCACCAATGCTACCACCACCTCTCCCACATCTAATTCTTCTATTCCTACTACCACTATAGCTTCCACAACTAACCACCCTACTTCCCAACCAATCAATACCCCTCCTACCCAATCATCTAGTGAATCGTCTATCCCCGCCACCCACATATCAACTACGATCCTTAGAAGGTGTTTTTCAATGCCTTACTTAGGGGAGTGCCGCCTATATAATATCGACACATTCCTCACTGCAAGAGTATGGGAAATCTACACAACACCCTAGTTATGACTACCACGTAGGCGAGGTTTTTCCTTATGTCCTCCCCACCTTCACACTAATCTAACATATGGGGGACTTGATATTGCCACTTATTCACCCGAACCTCCATCCCAAACATGACCATTTTCATCTGACCTACAATCCCTTACTAACCGCCACTTTGCCCACACTTTCCTTCCACCATTGCACATGGAAAGGCTTTGGCTTTGGTTTTTATGAACAAGGCCACCATACTATCATTTCATGTACCACCCGTAAACATAATGATGTAGTGGCATTGGCTTTTCCGCACCACCTTCCAAGAAGGTCCGTGTTGACCTCATTGAGGAAGACAAACCTTCTTCCACCCCATTCACCAACGTCACCATCTTCACCCACGGAGTCCATAGATCTCAAATCTATTCCCTAACTTTTTTTTCATAAACAAAATTTCCTAGGACCTCTAACCTATCAACGCGATGGTGAGGTTCCTTCTTCTCTTCCCTCCTTGTATTTTGACATGATCGATGATGATACACCTTCTATTAACGTAATTTAATGTTAGGATGATGATTCTATCCTCACCTATATGGGTGAAGATTCTTATATTCACCATTCATTACCCTTTGAGACACAAACCATGTTGAATGAATCGACTATCAAAATCAACATTAACACTCAGGATGACCCACACATCTTAAAGATAGGTCAGTCTTTAGATGTTGTTGAACATGAAGCTTTTACCTCTTTCCTTCGGGACCATAGCAATACTTTTACTTGGTCCTATGCTGATATGCCCAGTATTGACCCAAAAATCATGGTCCACAATATCGTAACCATTCCTAATGCCAAACCCATCAAACAAAAGCTACAGAAAATGCATCCTCGCATTGCTCTTCTGGTCAAAGAAGAACTTTAGTGCCTTCTCTCTATTTCCTTCATCCTACCCATTGAATATCCCTAATGGATTTCTAACATCGTTCCTATCACAAAGGTGATAGGGGACTCACATTTACACAGACTTCCGTGACCTCAACCTAGCTTGTCCCAAAGATGATTTTCCTCTACTAGGCATTGACCAACTAGTTGATCTTCACCATAACCATGAAATGTTATCACTCATGGATGGTTTCTTGGGTTATAATCAAATATTACTCGCTCTAGAAGATCAACACAAAATGCCTTCATCACTCCTTGGGGGACCTTCTGTTATCGAGTCATGCCTTTTGGCCTTAAAAACATTGGTGCTACATATCAACGAGCCATGACTTATATCTTCCATGACATCATGCATCACATATTGGAAGATTACGTAGATGATTTTGGCCAAATCCAAACATTGGGCCGAACACTGAAGATTTCCTTAAGGTCATCTTTGAATGCCTCATCAAGTATTGTGTTCATCTTCAACCAAAGAAGTGTGTCTTTATGGTACTTTAGGAAAACTCCTTGGTTTCATTGTTTCTTTGCATGGCATAGAAGTTGATCTTGCTAAAGTAAAGGCTATTCTAGAAATTCCTCCACCTACTAATCTCTATCAACTTTGAATCTTGCAAGGTAAGTTGCAATCCATTTGTCATTTTATCTCGCAGCTTTTCGACCGTTGTCAACCATTTCATCATCTCCTCAAGAAGGACGTTTCATTCAAATGGGATGATGAATGCCATAAAGCCTTTGAATCCTTAAAACAATACCTTCTTCAACCACCAAGTGCTCATTCCTCCTAAGGATGACCAACCTTTTACCTATACATTTCCACCATTGACCATTCTTTAGGTGCCATGCTCACTCATCATGAATGAGCAACATAGAGAGAAAGCAAGCGGTTTATTACATAAGTTGCATACCCTTTGGACTACGAAACTAGATATACCCATGCCAAAAAACTCTTTTTAGCCTTAGTTTTTGTCACCACCAATTTTCGCCATTACCTACTCAACCACAAAATCTTCATTCATCACCAATACTAACCCCTACACTATTACATGTATGCCAAACCCTATCAACATCAATGTACCGCACACGTTAGCTATGCTTCTTTGCTGACCTTAACCTTGAATTCACTCATCAAAAATCCATCAAGGGCCAAACCATCACTGACCAACTCACAAACACACTCTTTTTGGGAATCAACCCTCTAACTTTGATTTCCTTGATGAATCCATAGCTTACCCCTTCTCCTTGGATGATACCACTTACCAAATAAACCTCTTCTTCGATGGCTCCAAGTGTCAGCGTGGGGGTGGGGCTGGTGTTATCCTCATTCCTCTTGATGGTGAACCTATGCCTTTATCTTTCAAATTGGATTTTGATTGTATAAACAATATAGAGTGAATGAAGCACTCATATTGGGTCTCCAGGATGCTTATGCCTTAGATGTTAAGTCAATCAATATCTTTGGTGATTCCTAGCTAGTATAAACCAAGTCAATGGTATATACTAGTGTTGTAATGAAATACTTCAAAAGTATAAACATCATGTAGACATACTTTTGACTACCTTTGACATTTACAAAATTCAAACCACCCCCTATTCTACCCATAATTTGTGGATACCATGGCTTCGCTTGGCTTCTCGATACCCACTTCACTTGCTGAATCTAAAATTTTTTGTCACAATAAAAGGTTACAATCACCCCTTATTTTTCCCTCATGGGGTCCACTTTGTTAGAACCATTACACTGACCCACATGACCTTTGGTATAAGCATTTTGTAGACTATCTTTCCCTTTCCATTCTACCTCCTGATCTCACTCGTAATGGACAATGTGCCTTTCTTAAAAGTGTCTCTCACTATGTCATCATGGGTGGTCTCCTTTATAAGTGTGGCTTTGATGGTATTCTCTTACGATGCCTTACAAGTTCTGAAATTCCCTACACCATCAAGGAATTTCACGATGGAATTTTGGAGGCCACTTTAGTGGTTTAGCTGTCACTAAACGCATTCTTCACCTTGGCTATTATTGGCCAACCCTAAACCATGATTATTGTGACTATGTCAAACATTGTGTGAAATGCTAGCAACATGCTAATCTTCATCACACACCTAGTCATGCCTTACAGGTCAGCATGAGACCTTTGGCCTTTCTCTCAATGGGGTTTGGATCTTGTCGAGAGATCAATCCCCATTCTTCACAACACCATCAATGGATTATAACCACTACTGAATATTACACTAAATGGGTAGAATCCATCCCCCTCATTTCTACAAAAGATGAGAAAATATGTGAATTCATTAACCATCACATCATTTGTCGCTTTGGTGTTCCTCACCATCTCATCACTGATAATGGAAAGCAATTCAAAAAAAAACCCTACATAAGATTGTGTGACACTTTTGGAATCCAACTGTTTCTCATCACCTTATTACCCACAAACCAATGGCCAAGAAGAATCAACCAATAAAACCTTGAAAAAATTCTTATGAAAGTAGTTGATGATACTGGAAAGGATTGGCATTCACACATTCCTTTCACCTTGTGGGCTTATCGCACTAGTATTCACACTTTCAATTGTTGCCACACCTTTTTCTCTGGTCTATGGTACCAAGGTTGTCTTGCCTCTCAAAGTCTAGATTCCATCTCTCCACATCTCACTACAAGACATGCTATATGACGATGACTTTTTATAGGATCATTTGGTGCAATTGAGTTATTAGATGAACATCGTCTCAATGCTCTTGACCATCTCCAAATTTACCAAAAATGTATCAAACGTGCCTATGAAAAATGTGTCCATGAACAAACCTTCCATGTTGATGACCTCATCCTAAAGGAAAATCAACATGTAACCAAAGAAGAAAAAAGTAAATGGGGAAAATTTCTCCTAATTGGCTTGGACCCTATATCGTTACCCATGCCTATGGATCTAGGTGCTTATCATTTGTCTTCACTCAAAGGTAAACCCAAACTAAGCCCCTCAATGCCTTGCATCTTGACCATTTTATTGTTGACATCAAGTCCTATATCACTTTTTTTCAATTGATCACTCATCCCTTGAGCATTGTTCACCTTCCATATTACCCATTTTTGAGGATCAACATGACTAAACAAGAATCATGTGATTACCCATCACCTTTCAGCCTTATCTTCAATATGAGTACCACGACTCTACTCATA
The DNA here is from genome assembly GCA_018340775.1 of Taxus wallichiana var. yunnanensis. Taxonomy (NCBI): domain Eukaryota; kingdom Viridiplantae; phylum Streptophyta; class Pinopsida; order Cupressales; family Taxaceae; genus Taxus; species Taxus wallichiana. The sequence goes on from CM031235.1 coordinate 374,528,799, forward strand.
GCATGATTCTCATGGATACTTTTCATCTTTTTAAAGATGGAATCCATGGTTATTCATCACTTGAAACCACCTCTTTCATAGTTAACCCTCTGTGTGTTATGGTTTTTTCTTCTAAACAAGAACCTAATCTTCCTCTATAGTCTTGTCCATGACTTAAATGTCAAAAACAAAATGGGATTCAACTCCTTGAGTCAAACTTCCAAACAAAAGATGACTCCCTCAAAAGGGACATCTCTTCTCTCTATTTCATGCACTATAAATAGACTTACTCCTTGAAGGACAACTATATAAAGTCATTGTAAAAATACAATAAAAATATCTAGAAGCTTCCCGCATCGATCAACTTTGTGAAGACCTCAAGGAGATAATATACTCATCCCATATAGACTTCCCACATCAATCAATCTATTAAAAAAAACAAATGAAGAAAATGATGAAATTTTCATCATGGACTTGCCTATTTTTGATCCTGGGTTTCTTGCTAAGTAAACATGTTGTCGTACACTAAGTTACGCTAAACCACCCACTTTCACCTCATTGCCTTTTACACCCTAGTTTTCTCTCTGCTCAAGGGACTTGCACAAATGTGACATTTCATGATCATGTGGCTTTCTTCACCTTTAGAATAGTCCATTATGCAACACCTTTAGGGTCTTACATTCATAAGCCCATCTTGGGTATGGTAGACTCATTAGGGTTCTTATCAATTAGAGGCTCTTTTACCACCTCTTACCATTCTACCTTCCTCATTACTTATTGATTATCATATACAGGACTAGACCATCGACACCTACATTTAAAACGACTCAACCATGCCTATGACCTAAACTCAACCATGCCTATGACCTACATTCAATCATGCCTAAAATCTACCAACCCATTCCTCTAATTCATCATATTCTTCCCTAGCTTATGGGAGAACTACATCGACTGAGGCCCCTTTTCACCGAGGCTATGTAGGCAACACTCGAGGGCATGGGGCCCTTGGAGGTTAGCTCACCACTCTTTACCCTAACTATTTTCCCCTTCATTTTCCTATTCACATCCTACCTTAGTTAGTTTCCATTTTATATCAACAATTGGAAATTAAACCAAACAAACACCAATTAATAAACATTTTTACCACATCATCACATCATTCATTTATCATTTTCACATTTCCACTATAGAAAATATTTGGAAACTTAAACCATAACATGCATATACATCACCATTTGTCTCCCATGTTACCAACAACTTGGACATTAAATCAACATTAAAAAAAAAATCCATCATGCCTATGACCTGAATCCATCATGCCTATGACCTGATCCATCATGCCTATGACCTGACTCCATCATGCCTATAACCTGACTCCATCATGCCTATAACTGACTCCATCATGCCTATGACCTGACTCCATGCCTATAACCTAACTCCATCATGCCTATGACCTGACTCAACCATGCCTATGACCTGACTCAATCATGCCTACACCAACCTGTCTCCACCATGCCTAATACACCTAGTTTCCATCATCTACAAATAACAATCAAATTTGCCAACACAAGTACATCATGCACAATCATCGATCTCATCATAAAAATATGTGTATCCATCCAATATACACTGATACAGATAATATAAATCTCTCAAAACTCTCATATACAGCCTCACCATCTTTCATAGCCGTATATGCTCAAAAATCTTCAAAACCATCATACATCTTCACTCATCTTCGGCACACACATGATAGTATATATAAAAATAAACAAAAAAAAGGGAAGAATACACACATATCAATCACCTCCCCATCAGATACCCTCCATGCCTATCTCACCCATCTCCTCCATCTCCTCTCTCTATGTGGCATTTAGCTAACATCTCACCACCCTCCATAGGCCTCAGTTTGACCTCTGATGGCCCCTCACCTAGCATTTAGTCTCCATAAACTAGTGGCCTCACCCTGACCCTATCTCTAGGCTCTCGAGGGCCCCCGTACTCTACACTGTGAGTGCGGGACTTGGTCCTCTCACTCGAGGCCTGCTATGCTCTGTGCTCTGCATAAGAGGGGACATCTATCCTGCTACCATTAGGTGATCATGATAGTATCAATGCCTTGCCTAGGGAATCCCTAAACCACGCCATTGATACTATTTGTGGAGGCACCATGGGCCTCACTGCCACTTGTGTACTAAGACCTGCTTCTAGCCTTGGTCCCTGCCTATAACTCATATCCTTGACCCTGTGTAGGTACATGTACCACCACTTGTCCCCATGGGAAGTAGCCAACTGCCCTTGTAATGTAGTCACATGGCCCTGTAAAGTGGCTACCTATGCCTGTGATGCGTTAACTAGCTCTACAAACCCATGACATGTGCTTGCAGAGTGGAAATATGTGCCCCATCATGTCCTAGCCCCGTTATGCCTATACCTATGCCATTTATCCCTGTAAAATAGTCACCTACCCCATCAAGGTAACTACACATGTGCATATGCAAAGTGGCTAACTACACTCCTAATGTTGTCACTTGTCCCTATGTAGTCATCTCCACACTATCACATATAGCCAAATCCGGCTGCCCCGGCCATGGAGGTGCCACCTGTAACTCTACAGCCCACCATCATCTGTAGCCATCCATCATCACCCTTCTGTCATCAATCTGGCCATCCAATGGCATCTCCACCGACCTTGCTGGATTTGTAGGGTGAGGTAGAGGCAAAGGCCTCTCCACATCCTCTCGCGATACCATAAAACCATTGAGGGCACATCTTGGACTAGTCCAAACTGTCACTAACTCTATCCACCTAAATCATCTCTTGCTCACCAAGACATCTACCTTGTATCCACCGTACTAGCGGTAACCCTCGCAGCTCCCACCTCATACCTCTAAATGCTGGGTAGCCCACATATGACCACCACATGATATCCAACACATAAACCTCCAACCTCTACCTATAATGCATGAAATCATAGGTCACCTCCTCACCTCATTGTGATCCCCAACTTCCACCCACCTCTTGTAACCTACTCTTTTCCACCTCTATGCCAATCTGCTACTAGCAATCCTCACGGCCACACTATCACAATGTGCTCATAAGCCCAACAATGCAACAAGAAGGTACAACATAAGTCGTAGCAGCACATCCTCTGGTAACCCCAAAGCTCTCTGTATAACTACACCAAATAGGTAGGTGCCCAAGAAAAGTGGACCCGATCCTCCACCATCTCCCGCAAAACCCCCATCAAACCTCGGGAAACTAGCCACCCTCTGAATCAGGTAGAGCATAGCACCCTACCGCCACCATCATCAATACCGCCAATCGTGTCTCCTCCGGGTGTGCTACGTACATCACCCCGTATACAAGGCTCACGTTGTGCTCAATCAACTTTTCACCATCTCCCCGAACACAGTGATCATCTCCTCAAAGGCCACATCGACTGACATTATATACACCAGCTCACCAACAATCAAAAACCACAATATCCGGTAGACATCCTCCAACGTGATCTTCATCTCACTAGTAGGTAAGTGGAAATTATTGGTCGTGGCATCCCATCTATCGATGAGTGCGACCATGAGGCTATGATCCCATCAGATCCTCCTATACCACCTTTGATGCCAACTAGGCCAACCACTCGAATGTGCCCCACTCCTCCGTAGTGACATGAGGTCGTATCTCCCCCAACAATGGTGAAGTTTCATCCCATCATCATCAGCTGATGTCGTGTCTGCACCCATACAAATCAACCATGTCAAAAATGCCACACACCTATCTATTCCATACCTACTTCCCTGACCTATCATCTACCATGCCCACTTACCCCCTCCATATTACCTTACCTAGGACATCACTTACCTACCTAACCCCTTTCCTCCTTCCTCTCCTTTCGGTCCCTCTTATACCCCATTTCTACCCATTCCTATTTTCCACCCACTCTTTTCCCTCCCACCCTAGCCTCGCCCAATTATGATGACCGATATCGGTCATGTCTTGCCGCACTATCGGTCACATATGACCGACATCAATCACCTAACCATGACCGATGCCAGCTTAGCCCAACCAAAATTTAATCACCCTTAATCGACATCGGTCTCTATTTTGGCTCCATAGCCAAAACCCCACGCCCCTAATTTTTCAAAACTTTGAAAACAGACCCTAAAACCTACCCCAACACCCAACCAACCCACCCAACATTATTTTTATTACCTAAATCACCTATGTGGCCTTTCCCCATACCCAAATCCACTCATTTTATTCACATTTTCAAAAAATTGATACCCCCCATTCTTTACATTTTTACCTAAAAATTTAATGCAAATCTACACATGGATCAAATCCTACCTCTACATGTAGGTGCCTCCCTCTCCAGGGATGTCCATGGTCTCCTTGTTCGCTGGATCACATGCACCTCCACCCAAGCTAATTCCATGTCTCCAATCAAAATATCTGGTCCTCTAACCAATCCAATCACTCAGAATGATCTCGTGGCCCCATCCACCTACCTCCTCCACCCACTCAGATACCTCCAACTCAGCATAGTACCACACCTTGTCCTTTTCTTCACAAAAACAACTTAAAATAATTCACTCTATCATTTTCTATGAAGTAGACAGGTTAAAATGAATCCATAATATATGGATTTTTTTTTTACCCTACCCTTGACAAAACCGACATCAGTTTTAACTTGACCAACATGGTCATGTGCCCTAGTAAACTGTGATCGGTTTCCCTAGAATGGCATTGGTTTACCATAACCGGTGTCGATTATCATTTTTTACCCCCTGCTCCATAATGCACCACATATCGAGCCATGAAAATTTTTCCACCTAACCCACCGTTGACCCTGACCTTACACCTCCCCCCATGACCTTATTACTTATCACCCAACCTCACCATCAGTTGGGGCATGTCTTTTTCCCTCACGTGGCCCTGTCTCCAACCTACACTACCCCCCACCTACTTCACAACCATTGATTATGTGAACACTCCAATTCACTAGCTCTTTTCATCTTTGATGATGATACTTGTATTGTTCCATCTAGTAATGATAACTACAACCTCATACCTATACCTATTTGGCCTTGCTCAGATTTCTTTTTCCTACAACCATTAGTACCAACACACCTTTTATCATTACGGCCACCCATTGAACCATACCTACAAGCTCAACCTACCCCTACAATTCCTTTGTTGCATCCTAGGAATCGTATTTTACCTATACCTTGGCCTTACCCATGCCATGACCTATTTTCTGAACTTGACCTACTTGGTATGACCATTGACCTTATGTACTCGCTATACCTTATGATGTTGTTACCTATGTTGTTTTATCCTAACAACCATACCTTGCCTATTTCCGTGTCATTTATCCCGACCAAACCTTTGGTATACTGGAGCATACCTAAATATTCCTACGCACTGACCTACGTTGTGTTTCTCGACCATATCCTATACCTTGGATACCTGAATCACTTCACCCTTGTTTGGATAAACCTATCAACCTTAGACGATGTAGATTTTTAAGCTCTTCAACCTAGTACCATGTTGCAATCTATACGTGTGTGTGTACATTGATTTCCATTACCCATGACCCAATTTTGACCATTACTACCCATTACCCGAGTTGACCATCACCCTTTCCCTCAATACTCAAACCCTTCCCCACCCACCTACACATTTATCAAACCACTCACCGATTCTGTATTTCACCTCATCAGTGCCTGGTTTGAGGGGGATCACCTTCACCCACACATGGGGAAATCACTTCCTATTTTTGTCAGCATTGCTTACCAATACAAGCTATGCAACAAAAAGGGAAAAATGTAGACACCAAAATTGGGTCACACTCCTCATTGGTCCCCTTTCAAATAACTAACTTAAACATACTCACCTAACATTAGCCCCCTTTCACCCCATATTAACATTAATTTAATTATCCACAATTAAATCAATACTCACCCTCACTCCATTTATTAATTTAATTACTTTAATTAAATGGATGCACACCTCACCTAGCCACCTCACCTAGACACCTCACCATAGACCTATTCATAACATGTTTCCATAACTAACTAAGACTTATCCCTACTTACCTTAATGAACTAAGACTTAGTATAACCCTAAAATCATATGCCTATTCTCCCTCTAACCACATTCCCGCTCATTAAAATGGAACATTCTATTTTGATCCATGAAGATAGAACAGAGCTGGCCCAAAAGATTGCCAAAATCTAGCATTTTTAGTAAACCTAGGATTTCCCACCTTAACAACAATGACTAGTCAACCCTAAACCGACATCGGTCACCCTGAAATTTTGTCGGGTTACCATATATCCATTTTGGTAACCTTTTTTGGAGAGGTTGGCCACATTCTCAATTTTTAGAATGAAAGGAGATCTACATGCAAGCAAGAACCAGAGCCCTTTCACACATCCAGACAACCATAGCCAGCACCAAGACTGATCAGAAGGTATTTTGCATTCACAACAACATCCAGGAAGCACTACCAAGACTAAGCACCATTCCACATATCAACCATCACCAACATCTCCAACCACCTCTCCACCACTACAAGCATTTAGAATACATCTGAACTCTAAGTAAGTTGGTTTCTCCTCTATTACTGGTAGTTGTATTCTTTATTTGCTTTCATCTATTCACTATTCTTACTTAGATCTATCCCTCAACTTCCTCTCTATCAACCACCCCATCACACCCCACCTACACTTCACAAAATCCTATCCCAAAACCACCTCCCCCATAGACCTTACAAACACCCTCCAAAATCTCTGTGCAATCATAGAGAGGACCCAAAACTCATTCTACAACACCTTCCAGTTCCCCATAGTCACCGACACTGGTTAACCCTAATGGTGGTTGGTCTTTCCTACACCGATATTGGTCTACTTAATCGAAATCAGTCGTTGTGAATATTAACATAACCTAACAACTCAACCCATAGCCTACGCCAAACCTCACTTAGAATATTGCCACCCCTTTTTTTGACCTATCACCTCACCCTCCTCCATAGAGGCCTTTCCAACTCTTTATTCTAAGATAGAAGAGAGTCCAAACATCCTCCACCTAACTTCCTATCACTTTTCATAGTTACCGATATCATTCACCCTAAATCTGGTAGTGTTCCTACCTCAACCGACACCGGTCACCTTAACTTAGGGTCTCTGTCTCTCTAATAATATTGGTCCGCACAGCAACATAAGTATCACACCGAAACAACCCAAAATCCCATCCAATCTTACTAAGGCTTTTACGTGACTTGTAAACCACTGCACTACTTGTACACACTAAAATTAGGTCACACTCCCCTTTGGTCCCTCGATAAATAAGCACCCTTCATCACATTCACCTAGCCATGGCCCCCTTCACCCCACTAATATTAATTTAATTAAATTAATTCATTATCCTCACCATATTTATTATTTAAATATCTTAATTTAAATAATATCCACACATACACCTCACTTAGACACCTCATCAAGCCAATGCAACATAAGACATATTCTTAGTAAGTTGTCATAACTAACTAAGACTTACCAAAACCCTAAAAATCAATCCCTACATTCTCTCTAACCACATACCCGCACGCTTACAAGAAGCTTCCAGTCTAATTCATGGGTTAACGACATGAGATCTAAGAAAACCAAGAGGATCTCCCTAGTTTAGTAAACCTAGGAAATCCCACCTTGACCGATGCTGGTTACCCCTAACCGTCGCCGGTTAAGCCGAACCACCATCGGTCACCCTTTTAACCCTCAAAAAAACCTTATTTTAAGGTTTGGCAAAGATTGGAAAAATTTGGTGAGACATTGAGATCTTTCTAAGAGATATCGTATCTTTTGGGACCGAATTCTAGTGAGAGCACATGTGCAAGGAAAGAGATTAAGCATTTTCCTTACATATCCACCCTAGCAATGATCCGATCTAACCAAGCAAAGAGGAATGCACATACAGCCCATGCATGAAGCTCTCCTCTAATTTTTGATCACTGTAGCCTTCAACCTCTCACCAAGCACCTCCATCCCTCACTCACAGTGTGTCAGGACTGTGGTCCAAGTAAGTATAACGTTATACTTCTCTAGTTTATTTCATTCCATCCTTATATTATCACCTATTGTTCACCTAGCCACCCATTGACCTCCTTCAACATTCCCCCTCCATATACCCATTAAAACCTCACCAAATCCTTCCCAAATCACCCCAATACCTCATCCTTACTAACCAAAATTCTTTGTGCAATCGCAAAGGAGACCCAAAATCCATTTTGTGGCATTCCTAGAACTCCACAAGAATAGGAACCGGTTATATCTAAGCTGTCATCGATCACCCCGAATCGCATCGGTTATTGTATTTTCCCATACTGACTAGAAGAACAGTGACCTCCCCACTAAATTCCACCTCACCCTCATTCACCGTGATCTACCTAAGACTTTTTCAGACCTACAAAGACCTAGAACCAATTATTTGACCTTTGGATCCTATTCTAACCTAGCTTTGTTAGATTAGATCTATCTTATTGTGTTTTAAGTGAGATACCTAAATCATTTCAAATTACAAAAGGATCTACTTTATGTCTTGCATTAAATGGTTTAAAATAGTGGATTGGCAAATGTCGTTTAGGAAGTATCACACTTCCTGGATCTAGGACATGCTAGGAAGTTCACTACATATATTGTTTAAATTTTTCTAGTGGTCTTTCTTTTCATTATAGGTAGTTCCTCCTAGCTAAAGGAAGCTCTCACAACCATTTGTGGATTTAGAAGTCATACACGCACAACAACCCATCAAACAGTATTAAAAAAGGTATTCTCTTATGCCCGTTACCCTATCTGTTTCATCAATACTTCAAAGAAACGTCTAAGAATCAGGTGAAACATTTTGGCACGCCGGTGGGACCCATCTGGGGTTCCTTGCATTTCATCCATCCCTAGGAAAATTTGTGTGGTTGTTTCCATTGTGAAAAGCATACACACTAATTTTCTTCCTTAGTAACCCACCTTTTCTTTCTATTTTCTCTAAAGGAAACCTTTCTTTTGTTGTAATTAAAAAGAACCATTTCTTCATGTTTTCCATTGTAATAAAAGAGAATCCCTCTTCCTCTTCATCTTATTATGTCATCCAACTTCACACTTTGATTTGGGCTTAAAAATAAGTGCATTCCATTTCGATTTATCACATTATCTCACATTAATTGCGAGTAACCTATACGCTGGAAGTCATGACCAGCTGATGGTTGACAAACAAACCATAGAAAGCACTTTATTTCTCTTTCTCTCTCTCGAGTCTTACCAAACCTCACAAAATTGAAAATACACACATTCTTAAACAACATCTTACCTTGAAGAAGTTGTAGGTGAACACATGATCACGACACAGTGGGCACCCAACTCGCTGCTCTATCGAGTCATACTTAAGAGCGAGGCCCACCCCCACCATAACATACCTAAAACCTCACCTTTTAGATCTCCTTCTTCATAGGAAGCCATCCTCACCAAAAAAATCTATTTCACAATTCATGTGTTAGTCCTTAAATAGCATAAGCTAAACAAACATAATAGAAAAGGCACTCCTAGGATCGCATTTTTCTTAGTGTTTCTGCTTGGCTTACGTTTTGAGGTGAGAGATCACGTTCTTCATTTTTCTTGTTCATCCTTGCACACTCCTCATCATAGCTGGTGTATTCTCGGCTTCACCTGAGTGTGCCTGGGCCATATCATCATCATTCTCAGAATTTTGGGTCTGATTCTACATTATATTTTAATTCACAACCACTTTTCTTTCATCATTGTTTCAATTTCATAGTAACCGTCGTTGGTTACCCTATGACCATCGTCGGTTATACCTAACTAACAATGGTTCCAGGTCTTTTTGTTAACCTACCCAAAAGGACATTTTATTCATTTTCTTCCACTTTTCATGAGTCCTTAACACTACCATCATTCCCATTGACATTGTAAAACACCATCAAATTTGGCATACCTGTCAGATTTGACCTTCTCCTTGTTTTTCAATCATTATCCATTTTCTATAGTGACTGGCAACGGTTACCCCTAACAATGCGTCGGTTTGCCCTAACTGCACCGCATCGGTTTGCCCTAACCGGCATTGGTTAGCCTATTTCATTTCCTAATCCACATTTGGTACCTAATACACTTTTTACCATCAGATTCACATGTTCCTACTATTTTTTGTGTCATTTATAGAGAAGCAGCTCTACCTAATCAGTACTAGTTCACATGGTGTTGACCCAAAAACAAGCAAGCGCACTCGTATTTCATGCCAGTTGTCAACCACTCCCACCTAGTCCTTCACCACCTTCCATTTTATCACCAGCCATGGATCCCATCCAACCTATCACTATCGCTACTAGAGATGAGGAGTTTGCACGACTCCTTGACCAAAACCCTGCCGCTTTGTAGTTTTACCTTTCCCATTCATCCACTCAAGATGCCTCGGGTCAGTTGATATATGACATGCCCGTATCTATCCCCCCGACTCTCGCTCCCACTCCTGCATCAACCCCATCTGGCTCTGTGCTTGCCCGCATCTACTTTACCCCTAGTTGTCTCGCAGCTAGGTCCTATACCCGCTATGACTATGACTGTCACATCTACACCTCCGTGGCACTCGCCACATCCACATACCCTCAAAACTACCCACAATGTAACCTCATTTGCCCCTAATGTCTCACATGACCCATAGCTACATTACCACCTCCGGTGTCGGTGAACCCTACCCCATTTCAGAACATGGTCCTTTCCATTCCACAATCGTTAGCCCCCATTGCCACTAGGGTTACCACGACCCTTCCACCTCCATATACATACTATCAGTAGCCTCCCATTTCATCGATTATTCACTCTAGGTACGTACCTCCTATTTCACTACCTCCTTCCCAATCAACCTACATGGAAGCACCATACACTAGAGTTCCAATCCCCTTATATGCCCAAAACCAACCCTCTCATGCTATAGGAGGCACCCAATCATCACAACCTACCAACGACCTAATCAAATTGATGTTGGACAAGATGTAGCCATTAGAGGTGTCGGTTTCCAGCTCTCGCAACACTCTCACCTATGACGAGATTTGAAACGAGCCCATCCACCCACCTATTCCTATTCACCCATACCCCATGCATTGGGAAATGCCTAAATTCAATCGTTTAGTAAAGAAGACCCACAAAAAAAATTGTGGTTGTTCAAACATGGGTATTATCTTATTGTTCACGATGATGCCTTGTTCTTGAGAACCTTTCCCATGTCCCTCACTGGACTGCATTAGATTGGTATAGTGGGTTACCTAGACACTCTATATTCTCATTCAATCAAGTATCCCAAGACTTTTGGATCATTTCTCTATCAATATCATCAAGAAGGTTACTATTATCACCAAATCATAGCACCCTATATTTATACAAGCGCATATACTTGAACTCATGGTGTGATTGGATAACATGGGTACTATCTCCAAGTTGTGGGACTTACTACTTGAGATAGACCTCCAGAGGAAGCTGGTTCTTTCTCCTAAACTACCTGCCACAATCTACTCTAATGCAGGGAAACTAACTATTCTAATCTAAATTTCAAGAGACTTAGGAGAGAGAATGCATAGAATGAAAGCCTACACTAAAGCGGTGATACACTAATAAAAGGAGGGTGTAAGAGTAGTCTTCAAATTCGTGAAATACGAAGCAAAGTGCACACTAGAAGGGGTGATGACAGTTCTCCACAATCTAGCAAAATGCATTCACAAAAATATTTCAAACATACACAATGATAATGGATCCCTATAAGAGCATAATAATAGACACAATATTCTTGTAATCAAGGTTAAAGGGGCAAGAAGAATGCAAGAAAACACAGCAGGGGAAGATACATCCACAAACTTGTATTTTATTGCTTCCTGGTATGCACAGTTCAATCGGTTACAAGATAAGGGCCTGGATCACCATGCAAGGAGTCCACAACAAAGACCTACAACACATTGGCTTCACAAAACAATTTTGGTAGAGCTTTGCTACAAAACTACCCCCTCTTTACAATGAGCCCAACACTCCAATTTATAGAAAAAATGAGAAGAGAAAGAGAAGGGAAAATGGAAATCCTGAAATCTGTCCTTCAACCACTTGTAAGAGGCATTAAATGGAGTAAAATGATTATATATTACTTGCAAAAGGCTCCCCATACTATCCTAGGTGCTGCAGCAAAGAAAGAATGATGACCATGCCTCTTAATTGCACTCCCAACCACCAAATAAAACACCTGTTATGAACCCAGCCACGTTTAGAGGAAAAAATCTTGACCAATTTCTCATCAAATCTAGAATTTCTTGATTGTTTGTGCATCATAATCAGAGTCACGATTCCAATGGTACCAATTTTGTGTGATTTCATTGAGAAATGTAAAAGTTATGGCCTTTCGAGTGCGGCAGCTATTTTGGGTCCAGCGGGTGTTTTGTCATTTCGACGGGAATGAGCATTCTCGATCTGGAGCCGAATATGTTTCTTTTAATTAAATATATCTACCCTCATTAAAAATAATAAATCCAGTTTTTTTGGTGTAGAGGATGTCGTGTTTCGTTCAGAAAGTCCAATTTTGTGAAAATCGAGTTCGAGTCAAAAGTTATGGCCGTTTGAAGTTCACGGGTCAAACGTTGACTTTTCTTCTTTGCCCTCGGCCGCTTTTCGCATCCCCACATACCTTTGTCCCAGCTTTCCTAGATGAAAATCTCTCGCTTCGGGTGATTTGGGCTTCCTTGTTCCTATTTACGGCTTTTTCACCTTTTCGCGTCCCTCACGTACTTTTGTCCCAATTTGCCCCATGAATTTGCTCAGGACAAATATCTCAAACCGCCGAAATGGATGTCATAGCTGGGCAAATCGGCCGATTCGCATCCCGCATTTACTTTTGTCCCAACTTTCCCAAAACCGTGCGAAACAAAAACTTGACGATTTTCCCTGTTCTCGGCGTTTCGGCTTTTTTGCGTCTTTGACGCCCTAATTGTCCAGCGGACCGCCTGGGACAAAAATGTCCCACTTAGCCAATTTTCTTTTTTTTTTCAGCCCCAAGCTTGGTACGACGAACCTCAGTACGACCCAAACCCTTCAGACCCGAAATGTTTTAAAACAGTCCTGCAACCTTATTTTTGCATTTTTCCATTTTTTTCAACTCGTTGGGATTTCTTCTTGGATGGGAGAGTTAGAAAAAAGCAGGGGACCCCGAAAAACACAATTCGGGCCTTGAATCAATATACTTTTCTCGGGACTAAATAATTTGATGTATGTTATCGAGAATTATCTTGAGGGAGAATTTTGGATAACAGATTACCATGACTAACCTATACTCCACGCGTTAGTATGAGGACGAATCTATCATCGCAGATTTTGTCGCTCATAGGTGTAGCTTGATCAATCAACTCACCTTCCAACTTCCACAAAAAGATCTCATCGAGCTCTTCACACTTGCTTGTGCTAGACATATCTCACTGACCTTACAGGTCCAAACCTTCTCACCATTCGATGAAGCATTCACTATGGCACGAAAGTTAGAGATTCGGGCCATTGAAGAGAAGAAAATCCAATTATGCAATAAGAATTCGGCATTCAAGTCGAATGATACCTCTTCTTCTTCCAAACCACAAAACAATTATTCAAATGCTAAGGGCACCGCTAACGCTATGGTACTCAAGGCCAACCCAGCTCATCCATCAAATTAGGCTACCCCCTCATCAAATCTCTCACCCATCCAGACTTTTCAATTCAAATGAGAGTAGTGGAAATACACCCCAATTGGGGAACCTTACTCTTTTGTCTTAGAAAATCTTATCAAATCCGGAGCCATCACTCTTCCACCCATAAAACCACACACTGGTTTTGACCCTACTCACCCCATGCCCACATGGTATAAGGAACATGACTTCTATAACTATCATCGAGTAAAGGGTCATAGTGACGGCAACTACATCACTTTCAAAAAATATTTTCCAAGAAGAAAGCGAGTTATCCGTGGATAATCCTAATGCACCTGCCAACCAAAACCTACACATCTTCAAGAAACCATTTCCCAACCATGCTCCTTCATTTGATCAAACTGGTGAGACCTCAACTCATGATACCCATACCCGTGAGGTTCACACTATTTTTAATGACGCACCTGTCACCTCCCAAATACCCCATATTCCTTCCATAGAGGAGATTCTAGCCCAAAGTCCTCCTTCTACATCGGAACCAATCTCCCTGTTCTTTCACCAACAGAGGAACACCTTTCATCTCCTTCATTACCTACGGAGGAGTCTTCCGCTAACATCGAAACCATTTCACCTTTGGCTTCTCCACTTAGAGAACCGATACCCACAGTACCTCCTCCACCCATAGAGGAGTACCCATTACCTCCTCCACCACAGAGGAGCACCCATCATCTCCTCCACCCATCACAAACCCAGTTGAGATACCTTTGCCTCTTGGTGAGCATTCTCCATCAGCTACCCAAAATCCTGTAGACCTACTTTCAGCTCTCTTACCCACGAAAGCTGAAGCTAGCCAATTCCCCATCTCTAAGACACATTTTACGGGAATTTCCATTAGGTCCTCATCAACTCCACCTATAGACGTGCCATTATTACGTTTGTCCGATCACTTAGATTATGTGGATAGAGCCTTATTATGGGGCATCTTCTACTTCCGGTCTCAACACAGATGCAGATGTCACTTACTGATACTTCCACTATCTACCCAAAAGTATTCCAACCAATCAAACTGAATACAACCACCTCTATCACCATTCCTTCCATGACACCCATCATATCTCAAACCACACCCTTACCCATAGCTCAACCTACATCTAAACCCAAACCCACACCTATAGCATTTGCCTCAATTAAACCTATTACCACCTTAGGGGTCACCCCAACCACCAGCCTTACCCATCCACCTATCAAATTGGATTTAGCTACATCCTCCAAAGACAACACCACACCTACTCTGACAACCAAACAGAAGCACCAAACCCATAGAACTCATACCCAGCTATACGCCTAATCACACACGCACTTGTCTGTCCATCTTAGGATCTCAACTTCCCAACATGGTCAAGCATCCTTCACCCATCAATAAACCAAAAGCACAACATCCCATTCCTCATTCACAAACCTCTAATTTCCCTAGACACACAACAAGACTTACACCAACACCTGAAATATCTTTACCACCCATACCTCCAATACACTCAACTATTGCTTCACTACCCACTACACTTCGATTCTTTGTCTCTCACACCCCAAGCATGACCTACATCATCTACCTTCACAACCATCCATTATCCCCATGGGTAATTCACCCTCTTCCCCATCTGCTTTTCCTTCTAGACCTGTACACCCATATCACCTTTACCCAAGAGGGTGTGACCCAAAAAAAACTCCACTACCCCACAATAAGGTAGTCAAAACAACCACACACCCTTCTACCCATTCATCTACTATAACCCTACCTAAACAAACATGACCAACACCCAAAACCACGTCGATACCCAAAACCATAGCTCAACCCACTCCTCCTCTTCCAAAGGCTATTCCTCAACAATCAACCACACCTACACCTAAACCCATGTTCACTTCCCATTGTGATCCACTAGCAGTGTCTTATGCCAAAAATTTAACCAACATCCTTGAGACATTCGTCATCACATTAACGCCACTTAGGCCTTATGACCCCCTCAAACCCAAGCCAAAAGGGTTTGATGATACTAAAATTTACACATAACATTGTGTGTTAGACAAGATGTGGTGGAAACTGGAAGGCCTTGAAAACCATCCTTATCCAGTTGTGTCCTCTAGAAGCTAATTTTGATGATGACAACCTTCTCGATGAGGACCCTACTTCACTAACACCCATTCCCACATTTCCCACTCAACAATCATAATCTCCACCCTCACAACTCTTAGAGCCACCCCAAGATTTGAAAATAACATGGTTCACATCACATAACTTGCCATGCCATCACCCCAATGTCGTTGCACCCAACTCACCTCACAAGGCTTTTCTCCTCCAATAGGTTTTTACTCGTCATGTTGTTACACCACTCATCCCAAACCTTCTCCATTTCATGACTCCCCTCAAATCAGCATGATACACGTCACTACACATGCTCAGAAGGATAAAGGTAAAGAAAAGGCAACTGACCCACTAACCAATCCTATACCCAACATACCATCTACACCCATACCTAAAATCACTATCTGTGGCCCCACGTACCCTTATCCTAATGGTGTCACACATCGCACCATGCTCAAACAACTACACCAATCTCCCCTCAAGATTTCCTTATATGACCTCATTAAAACCTCAGAATCCCATCGTCAAGCTCTCATGGAGGTTCTTCAATCTATTGAGGTTTACCCAATGACCCTACACCTGTAGCCTCCATTATCACACCCCATCATGTAACCTCTCTCACTAAATTCCCACCTTCATCTTCACCCCACCCTATTCACCAAGTATCCTCCCTTAGCTTCTCAGAGGAAGAGATCGCGCCACACCAAAATGATGACCCAAACCTAGCCCTCTTCATCTCTATCCACATTGATGACATATGGGTACACCGTGTGATGATTGATGGGGGTGCTAGCATTAACATCATCTCATCCCATGCATTCGCTCAAATGCGCATACCTGACAATTACATGCATAAACATCCTGTCATGTTGTGTTCATTCAATGATGCTATCACCTCTACACTAGGCACCATCATCCTCCATGTTTGTGTGGGCCCCCGCACTAACCCAAAATTATTTTACATTTTGGAGGGGGAATTCCAATATAACTTATTGCTTGGCAGGCCCTGGATTTGTGTTATGGGTTGTGTTCCTTCCATTTTGCATTGTTGTGTAAAGTTTAAACACGAAGGACACACCTATACCATTCCATCTGACCCATCACCTTTTAAGACATGCAACATGTTTTACCAACCCAATGATATGCTCATACCTATTAAGTCATTTATCTCCGCAACCATTACTTCTTTCACCTACACCTCCACTACCAATAGACTCGCTACCTCAACCACACATACCTCCTCCATTCCTCCCCTTGCCCAACCTCCACGGCTGACCCATCGACTTCCCAATCATTAACTCCACCTTCACATCAACCTCTAACACATCATCCATTCCAGCTACCTACATACCAACCATCGATCCCTTGGAAGGTGTTTTTCAACACCTCACTCTGGGGGAGTACCACCTATATAGTGTCAACACATTCCTTACTCCACAAGAGTATGGAAGCCTTCACCAACACCCTCATTATGATCACCGTATAGGAGAACATATCCTGTATGGTTCCCCTCACCTTCGTACTAGTCTCACCTATGGGGGATTTATACTACCACTTACACACCGAACCACCATCACAAAATCACCCATTTTTCCGACTTCCAATCACTTACCAATCACCATTTCACCCACACCTTCCTGCACCAATGTGCGTGGAAGGGTTTTGGTTTTGGATTTTATGAGTAAGGCCGCCATACCATTATTCCATGTACCACCCACAAACATAATGACCGTAGTGGTATCGACTTTCCTGAACCACCTACCAAACAGGCTTGCATTGAACTCATC
This sequence comes from Taxus wallichiana var. yunnanensis, assembly GCA_018340775.1. Classification (NCBI taxonomy): domain Eukaryota; kingdom Viridiplantae; phylum Streptophyta; class Pinopsida; order Cupressales; family Taxaceae; genus Taxus; species Taxus wallichiana. The sequence goes on from CM031235.1 coordinate 374,546,419, forward strand.
ACGGACATCATCCCTTCTCCACCTACTTCACCCACTCCACCTTCATCACCACCATCATTGACAGAGTCAATGGATCCTAAATCTATCCCTCCTAAAAAAAAATTTCATAAACACCATTTCCTTGGGGCCTCTGACTTATCAATGTGAGGGTGAGGCCCCTTCCACTCTTCCCTTCCTATATCTTGAAATGATCAATGACGATACACCTTCAATTAACGTCATTTAATGTCAGGATGATGAATCCATACTCACCTACCTTGGTGTAGAAGACTCATATATTCATCGGTCATTACCTTCTGAGACACAAACCATGTTGAATGAATCAACTATCGAGATAAACATTCATACTCAAGATGACCCACACATCCTAAAGATCAATCAATCTTTAGATGCTACTAAATAGGAAGCCATCACTTCTTTTCTTAGAGATCATAACCATGCTTTCACTTGGTCTTACATAGACATGCCTGGTATTGACCCCACCATAGTGGTCCACAATATCGTAACCATTTTTATGCCAAACCCAGGCAGGAAAATGCACCCTGCATTTTCTCTTCTCGTCAAAGAAGAAGAACTTCAGCCTTCTTGTTTTCCATTTCCTTCATCTTACCCATTGATTATCCTCATTGGATTTCTAACATTGTCCCTATCACTAATGCAATAGGGGACTCCATATTTACACGGATTTTTATGACCTCAACTTAGAATGTCCAAAAGACAATTTTCCCTTACCCGGTATTGACCAGCTAGTTTACCTTACCATTGGCCATGAGATGATATCACTCATGGATGGATTCTCGGGTTATAACCAAATCCTTATTTCCCTAGAGGATCAACACAAGACCTTGTTCATCACCCCTTGGGGGACCTTCTACTATCGAGTCATGCCTTTTGGCCTTAAAAATGTTGGTGCCACATATCAGCGGGCTATGACTTACATCTTCCATGACATCATGCATCACATATTGGAAGATTACATGGATGATCTCTGACCAAATCTAAACACCACTCGAGCACCTTGTCATCCTCAAAACCATTTTTGACCGCCTCATTAAATATTATGTTCACCTTCAGCCAAAGAAGTGCATCTTCGTGGTCCTCTCAGGAAATCTCCTAGGATTTATCATTTCCCTATGTGGTATAGAAGTTGACCCTGCTAAATTCAAGGTCATTCTCGGGAAATGCCTCGCCACCTAACCTTAGGCAACTCGTAGCCTGCAAGGTAAGTTCGTCTATTCGTCATTTCATTTCACAATTGTTTAATCAGTGTCAACCATTTCATCACCTTCTCAAGAAGGATGTCTCCTTTAAATGGGATGATGACTGCCACAAAGATTTTGAGGCCCTAAAACAATACCTTCTCCAACCATCCATACTCATTCCACCTAAAGAAAATCAACCTTTTTACCTATACATCTCAACTACCGATCATTCCTTGGGATCCATGCTCGCTCATTGTGATGATGAACAACAAAGGTAAAGTAAGAGGTTTATTACATAAGTTATACTCTTTTGGACTATGAAACATGATACACCCACCCTAAAAAACTTTTCTTAGCCTTAGTGTTCATTGCCACCAAACTCCGTCATTACCTACTCAACCACAAAACCTATGTTTTGACCAACACCGACCCCTTACACTTCATGTACGCCAAACCTTATCAAAATCAGCATGTCACATGATGGCTTATGCTTTTAGCTGATCTTGACCTCAAATTCATTCATCAAAATTCCATCAAGGGCCAAGATATCACCGACCAATTGGCTGATGCACCTATTTCCAGGATCAACCCTCTAATTTTGACTTTCCAGATGAGTCGATTACTACCCTTTCCCTGGACGAACCCCCTTACCAAATGACACTCTTCTTTGATGGTTCCAAGTGTCAGCATGGGGTGGGGCTGGTATTATCCTCATTCCTCTTGATGGTGAACCCATGCCTTTGTCTTTCAAACTAGATTTTGAATGCACCAACAATATTGCCAAATACGAAGCGCTCGTACTAGGTCTCCAAGTTGCCTATGCCCTAGATGTCAAATCAATTAACATATTTTGTGATTCTCAATTGGTTGTAAACTAAGTCAATGGTATATACCAATGTTGTAATGAGATAATTCAAAAGTATAAACATCATGTAGATGTACTTTTGACCACCTTTGATCATTACACCCTTCAAACCATCCCACGTTCAACCAACAAATTTACAGATACCATGGACTGCTTAGCTTCCCAAATAACTGCTTCACTCGCCAATTCTAAAATATTTGTCACTATACAACACCTCCAATCACCTTCTTATTTACCTCACAATGTTTACTCGATTGGAACCACTACCCCTAACCCGAGTGACCTTTTGTACAAACAATACTTCAACTACCTTTCTCTCTCCATCTTACCTTATGATCTCACCCGTAATGGACAATGTGCCTTCCTTAAAAAGGTCTCTCATTACGTCATTCTGAGGGGGCTCCTCTATAAGTGCGGCTTTGACGGTATTCTCTTATGATGCATCATAAGTTCCAAAATTCCTTATACCATTAAGGAATTTTCATGACAACATATGTGGAGGTCACTTCAGTGGCCTTGCTATTGCTAAGCGTATTCTTCACCTAGGCTATTACTGGCCGAACCTTAATCATGATTGTTGCGATTATGTCAAATGTTGTGTAAAATTCCAACAAAATTCCAATCTTCATCATACACCCAGTCATGCCTTACAGGTCACCCGTGACCTTTGGCCCTTCTCTCAATGGGGTTTGGATCTTGTCGGAGAAATCAATCCCCATTCTTCCCAACGCCATCAATGGATCATCACTTGCTACCAAATACTATAAAAATGGGTGGAAGCCATACCACTCATCTCCATGAAAGCATAGAAAATATGTGAGTTCATTAACCACCACATCATTTGTCACTTTGGTGTTCCTCATCACCTCATCACTGACAATGGAAAACAATTCAAAAACAAAACATTACAAAAACTTTGCGACGCCTTCGGCATTTAGCTTAGTTTCTCATCACCTTATTACCCATAAACCAATGGCCAAGATGAATCCACTAACAAAACCTTAAACAAAATTCTTATGAAAGTGGTTGATGATACTAGGAAGGATTGGCATATGCACATTCCTTTTGCCCTGTGGGCATACCACACTAGTATTTGCACTTCCACTATGCGGCCACACCCTTTTCTCTGGTCTACAGTACAGAGGCAGTCCTACCTCTAGAAGTCCAGATCCCTCACTTTACATTTCTCTCCATGACATGCTCAATGATGATGACTTTCGTTAGGACTGTTTAGACATCTAGAGTTATTAGAAGAACATCGTCTTAATGCTCTGGATCACCTTCAAGTTTACCAAAAAGTATCAAATGTGCCTATGAAAAATATGTCCATAAAATGGACCTTCCAAGTTAGTGACCTTATCCTAAAATAAAATCAAACACGTAACCAAAGCAGAAAAAATAAAACGGGAAAATTTGCTCCTAATTGGCTTGGACCATACATCGTGACTCATACCTATGGATCAGGTGCTTATCTTTCATCTTCACTCGATGGTAAACTAGAGACGAACTTGAGCCCCTTAATGCCTTGCATCTTTACCATTCTATTTTTGACTTGTAGTCCTACCTCACCTTTTGTCTCTTTCCATGCTCATCCCTTGAGCACTATTCACTTCATACACCTCAATAATGATTAAACAAGAATCATGTGAGTACCATCACTTATTATCTTCTCTTGAATATGCATACCATGGCACTGCTTTGCACATAGCATGATTCTCATGGATACTTTTTGTCTACCTTTAGATGAGATCCATGGTCATTCCACCTAGCCTTTTGAACAAGAGTTCTATTCTCCACCTTGGTCTTTCCATGACATCTTCCTCATGGGACCAAACTCCTTGAGTCAAACTTCTAATAAAAATATGACTCCCTGAATAGCCTTTCTCCCTATATAAAAGGACAGCTATGTAAAGCTCTTCTAAAAAAATGAGAGCAACCGAAGCTTCCCGCATCGATCAGCTTCATGAAGACCTCAAGGAGTTAAATTTTATTCATCCCATATAGACTTCCCGCATCGATTAGTCTATCTCAACTACAAGTTAAAACTAAAAACCTTTTAGTCATGGACTTGCCCATTGCTACCTAGGTTCTCTTGCCCAAAGCGCATGCTACCTATACCATATAAAAATTAACTACCTTTCACCCTTCATACCATTCCCACTCTCATTTCCTAATTTCATCAAGGGACTTCTTGGAACTTAGACATTTGGTGATCATGCGACTACTTTTCACCATAGAACAATCAATCATGCAATGTCTTTAGGGTCTTACATTCATCACCTCCTCTAAGGTATGATCTACTCGGTATGATCCTACCCAATCAGGTGGCTTTATTGCCCCCTCTTATCTTTTAGCCATCTTTGCTTACATTTTGATTACCTTATACAGGACTTGGTCCTCGACGCTTACTTTTGGGGTAATCTTCTTCTTTCGCCATAATCAACCCCACCTACATCACTTTACCTATAATCCACCCACACCTAATAGACCTAAACCCACACCATTCCTAAAAACCTACCAACTCATTTTCATACCTCCTCATATTCTTCCCTAGCTCATGGGAGAACTACATCGGCTTGAGGTCCCTTTTCATTGGGACTATGTAGGCAGCACTCGAGGGCATGGGGCCCTTGGAGGTTAGCTTGGCCATCCTCTACCCTAAACAATTCATCTTCCATGTGCCTCACATTACATCACACCTAACTTAGTTTCCCTTTTATACCCAAAATTGGAAATTCAACCACATACATAACAAGTTGTTTCATATTTTAAACATTATCACAGCATACATTTATTACGCCTACCATTTCTCTACCATCATCATGCATGTATTATAACACATCTCACATATGACCCATATTATCATTCATTGCATGAAATAATGACTCACAACTTCACCTACTTACTAACTCCATCATGCCTAAACAAACCTAATTCAACCTTGCTAAACAAACCTAACTTGATCCATGCCCAAACAAACCTAACTCAACCATGCCTATGACCTAACTCGATCCATGCCCAAAAAAACCTAACTCAACCATGCCTATGACCTGACTCGATCCATGCCTAAACAAACCTAACTCAACCATGCCTAACAAACCTAACTCGATCCATGCCTAAACCGACCTAACTCAATCCATGCCTAAACCAACCTGACTCGATCCATGCCTAACTAACTTTGACTCGATCCATGCCTAAACCACCTAACTCGATCCATGCCTAGCCCGACTGACTCGATCCATGCCTAAACAAACCTAACTCAACCATGCCTAACAAACCTAATCTTGATCGTGCATAAATCGACTGACTCGATCCATGCCTAAACCGACCTAACTCAATCCATGCCTAACCAACTTGACTCAATCTAGGCCTAAATCAACCTAACTCCATCATGCTTAACTCACCTACTTTCCATCCATATCACAATAACAAATGAAAATCTCATCAACACATCAACAAATCACAAAATACCATGTATCTCATCATATAAATAAATCAATGTGTATCTCAAAAATACATGGCTATCTCATCGTGTCCATCATCTCAAAATCATCGACACACGCAGCCGATACACAATACAAAATTTCATTGGCATGTAGGTCGGTCTCATATATATAATAAAATAATGAATCAATACAAAATATCTTCAGCATGCAAGGCGGTATATGCTTGAAATATACAAAACCTCTCATACATCCTCACTGTCTTTGGCACGCAGGCCAATATGTGATCAAAACTATAAATATCTCTTGGCACGCAGGCTGGTATATATCACACAAAAACTATCATACATAAAAAATCAGGTGCCATATCAAGCATCTTGGTAGATGTCCTCCATCTCGGTATCGCATGTATCCTTGGCCACCTATATCCCTACTAGAACCTCAACTAGATTTGGCCTCCGTGCGTTAGTAGCCTCTACCGATCGAGCCTCGGAGCTTCTTGACATCCTATGCTCTAAACACTTTGTGAGTGTGGGATCTCGTCCTCTCACTAGACACCTCTTGTGACCTGTACTCGGCATAGGATATAAAGTCTATCCCGGCCGCCATCAAGCTAGTCTGATAGTATCTAGCCTCACCTAGGGCATCCTATAACCTGGATATAGGCATGGTCTGTGGTGGTCCATAGGTCTGACCCTATGTACCTATCTGCGGGACCTTTCCCACTCTCTTACCTATGAACTGGGACCGGTCCCGGCCTGTGTGGTGGTGCCCCCTGCCCCTGTGCTGTATCTAGGCCTGTAAGACCCCAATCTATGCCTAGGTTATGGCCAACTAGCCCTGTAAACCTGCCACCTGAGCTTGTAAGGCTGCCACTTGACCATCCCCCTCCTCTCCATCTCCATCTCCTCCACCGGCCATCTGGGCCTGCAGACTAGCCACTTGTACATGTAGCTCTACTACCTCCACCTCTAAGCCCTCTAGCTGTGTCTGTAGTATACCCAACTGGGTAATGAGAGTAGTCACTTGCCCTGTAGGGTGTCTCTCTGCACCGTGATGGTGGCTAGATCTGGCTACCTCGGTCTGGGTGGTATGGCTCATAAGTGAGCCACCCACCACTATCTATACCTATCTGTACACCCAGTCATCATCTATCCGTTAGTACATTAGCTACTCCTCCTTGCCCTATGGGCACTATAGGCTGTGGTAGAGGTAAGGGCCTCTCCATGTCATCTCTCTGGTACTATGGGAAGGGTGGAGGTATGTCTTGTACTAGCCCAAACTGCCATTAGACTCTATCTACCGGGATCATCTTGTCCTCCCCACACACGGTGACCCTGTATCCATCTCTCTAGCTGGAGCTCAGCTAGCTCCTCATGCATATGCCTATATGAGGGGAATCCCACATATGGCCTCTAGATAATGTCCACTCCAGGACAACCCCTCTAGTAACTACCAAAAATAGGCCACATCATGTGTGGGCCTCTCAAATCTTTGCTCTCCAATCACCGGCACCCATCTCCTGTACCCCACCTACACAAATCTCGCTTGGGAATGCATCTTCTCGGGGCATCCCTATAGGCCACACACAAACTATGTGCTCGTATGCCCAATAGTGTAGTAAAAATGTACAACACAGATAAACCTGCGTAACTGCCCATATGCCCACAACTCCCTATACAACTGCACCAAGAATGTTGGTGCCCCTAGGTAAAGCGGGTCTCATCCACCATCATGTTGTGGAGTACCCACATTAGTGATCAGGGAAAGCATCCACCCTCTGCATTAAGCAGTGTGAAGCAACACACTACCTCCATCAGTAGAACCACTAGCCTCGTCTCCTCTAGATGGGCTAGGTACATCTCTCCATAGCTCAAGTTGGCACTATGGAATCTCATATCGGCCATCCCCTCTCCAAAAATAGACACAATCAGCTCCTCTGAGGCCTCGGAGGAGATAGAATAAAACTTGTGCACCCAATATGGGTAATCAAGAATCTAGAACACATCCTCCAGGGTGATAGTCATCTCACCCATCGGTAGGTGGAACGTGTTGGTCACGGAATCCCATCTATTGATGAGCATGACCATCAAACTGGGCTACCAGACAACATGTCTATAACGATGAACTCCACTCAACCCAACTATCTCCACATGTTGTAGCTCCTCTGGGGTCCTTGCATGTGCACTATCACCTAGTAGAGGTGGAACCATGTCCCGCATATGTAGTTGTACTCTCCCCTGCATCCAATATAAGCACGACATTAATTTACATGTATCATTCCATATTCAACAATTATCATTTTCCTACACCCTATTTTCACCCTACCTATTTCAACCACCTAGCCCACATCACTTTTGGACCCTTGTGCCCAATAATCGGCCGGCAGTGTACCGGTTCATCCTAACCGACCCTGATCACCCTTTAACCAGAATCGGTCACCTATTTGGTGACCGATACCAGTTCACCCTTACCGCCTCTGGTCATCCCTTAACCGGCATCGGTCACCTGTTTGGTGACCGATACTAGTTCCACCTAATTAATGCCGACTAAACTTGACCAATGCCGGTCACTATCACGGAAAAACCCATGATTTCCCAAAACCCCCCTTTCTAAAAAACCCCCTGCCCCTTTTACCCACCTATAATGACCTAAACTACCCTTGGACCTCCACCCACCCCCTATCCCATTTATTACCCTCCCCATTCCTCTTTTTACCTGTTATTCCCCCATTCCCAAATTCAATTTTTAACCACCCACAAAAATGAAAAACCAACAAAACCTACAAACAATAATAAACTAATCCTCTAATCTATCAAATCAACTACACGTAGAGTAGAGTGCCTACCTCATCATGCTGCCTTATCTCGGTGGCACATCTGGCCACTATACCGGTGGCCCCCTGATCCCTCTCTGGCCTCTGCCATCACCGAATAGCTACCCGTAACCTCCACCCAATCGAATCCCTCATAATGATCTTGTGGACCCACTACTCACCAACCAATCACTTGTCGATCACACCACCAGCTCACTGTTCCTTCCATCAGACACTTTTCTCTCTTTTCTCTCTTTTTGTCATTTTCTCACTTCACAAAATAACAAATGAATAACAAAAAACATGGATTTTTTGTTTTTATAACAAACCCGACCTAACCGACATCGGTTACCCTTGACTAACATTGGTCGCATGCCCTACCTAACCATCGTCGGTTGACCTATACCGACGTCGGTTCTCCTTGACCAACATCGGTCACCCTCACCTACACATTGCCCTATGTTTTACCCCTTTACCCTACCCCTACCTCCTTTTTTTCCCCACCCAACCTTCACCCTGATCATTTACCCCACCCCACCTTTACCCTACCCATTTACCTCACCTTTCCTAACCTCATCATTTACTACCTCCCTTTTTCCTCCTTTGGGGACTCATTATTTTACCCCTACCTTGGCCTTACCTATGCCGTGACCTAGATATTTCGATCTGACCCTTCGCTAGTGCCCTTTGACCTCATGTGTTCATTATACCTTGTGACATTGTTACCTGTGTTATTGACCTAATGACCTTACCTAGCCTATTGTCATGACCATTTATCCTAACCCTACCTTTGGTGTACCAGAACATACCTAAACGTTCCTACACCTAACCTACGTTGTGTTTCCTGACCATATCCTATACCTTGGATATCGGAATCACTTCAACCTTGTTTGGATAAACCTATCGACCTTAGACAATGTAGAGTTTGCCTACTCTTCAACGGGTAGCATGTTATAGTTTATACGTGTGTGTGTGTGTGTTTGATTATTGCTACCTTTGACCCTGATCCATTCCCTAGATTTCCGGGTAGACCTTTAACCCTTTTTCCCCCGTGCCCACCTACTTTTCCCTCACATTTACCTTTTATCAAACCACTCACCGATTCTACCTTCTGCCTCGTCAGTTCCTAGTTTGAGGGGGATCACCTTCATCCACACATGGGGCAACCACATCTTATTTTTGTTAGCATCACTTACCAATACAAGCTACACAACAAAAAGGGGCAAAATGTAAACACTAAACTTAGGTCACACTCCCCTTTGGTCCCTTGATGAATAAGCACCCTTCATCACACTCACCTAGTCATGGCCCCCTTCACCCCACTAATATTAATTTAATTAAATTAATTCATTACCCTCACCATATTTATTATTTAAATATCTTAATTTAAAATTATATCAAACATACACCTCATAGACACCTCATCAACCCAACCTAAGACCTATTCTTAGTAAGTTGCCTATCTAACTAAGACTTACCCAAACCCTAAAAATCAATGCCTACATTCTCTCTAACCACATTTCCGCATGCTTACAAGAAGCTTCCAATCTAATATGTGGGTTAATGACATGAGATCGAGAAAATCAAGAGGATCTCCCTAGTTTAGTAAACCTAGGAAATCCTACCTTGACCAATCCTAGTTACCCCTAACCATCACCGGTTAAGTCGGAAAACCGCATTTATCGGTTACCCTTTTAAACCTCAAAACAACCTTATTTTCAAGGTTGGAAAAGATTGGAAAAATTTGGCAAAACATTGAGATATTCCTAAGAGATATCACATCTTTTGAGATCGAATTCCAGTGAGAGCATGCGTGCAAGGAAAGAGATCAAGGATTTTCCCCTACATAGCCACCCTAGCAATGATCTGATCTAACCAAGCAAAGAGAAATGCACTTGCAGCCCATGCAGAATCTCTCCTCCAATTTATGATCACCTACAGCCTTCAACCTCTCACCAACACCTCCATCACTCACTCACAGGCATCCAGGACCAGGATCCAAGTAAGTATAACATTATACTTCTCTGGTTTATTTCATTCCATCCTTATATTGTCACCTAGCCACCCATTGACCTCTTTCAACATTCCCCCTCCATATACCCATTAAAACCTCACCAAATCCCTCCCAAATCACCCCAATGCCTCATCCTAACCAACCAAAATCCTTTGTGCGATCAAAAGGAGACCCAAAACCCATTCTCTGTGGCATTCCCGGAACTCCACGTATGAATTAGCACTAGTTATATCTAACCACCATTGGTCACCCTAAACCGGCATCTGTTAATGTATTTACCCATACTGACTCAGAACTATGACCTCCCCACCAAATTCAACCTCACCCTCATTCACTTATGATCTGCCTAAGACTTTTCTCAAACCTACGAGACCCAAAACCAAATATTTGACCTTCAGATCCTATTCTAACCTAACCTGTTAGATTATATTTGTTTTATTGTGTTTTAAGTGAGATACCTAAATCATTTCAAATAACAATAGGATCTACTTTATTTCCCACATTAAATGGTTTAAAACGGTGGATTGACAGATGTCTAGGAAGTATCACACTTCATGGATCTAGCACACGCTAGGCAATTTATGCATATATTATTTAACTTTTCTCGGTGGTCTTGATTTTCATTATAGGTAGTTCCTCCTAGCCAAAGGGAAGCTCTCACAACTAGTTGTGGATTCAAAATTCATACGCATGCAACAACCCATCAACCAACATTAAAATAGGTATTCCTCTACGCCTGTTAACCTATCTTTCGTTAATACTTCAAAGAAACGTCTAAGAATCGGTGAAACACTACTTTGCAACCTAATCCAAAACTTTTACTGCATAACATTTTAATATTTAATCGAATCAACATTGATAGTAATCTAAGGAACCCAAATTATAATGCTAGCACTAGATTTCTTTATGTACATGTTCAAGTTATTTTCTATTGATTTATAAATGGGTGATTAACGGCCTTCGAGGAAGTATCATACTTCTTGGATCTAATATACGCTAGGTAGTCCACTTTCATATGCTATTTAATCCTCTTTTGTGTTCTTGTTGTGTATTTTAGGTAGTTCCTCCTAGCCAAAAGGAATCTCTCACATTCGATGTATTGGATCAAGAAGTCAAAACGCGTGCAACTACCTACAAAATGACAATCACAATAGGTACTCCTCCTTGTCCTACACCCTTAACTATTTCATCTAAAAACTTAAAGAAAATGGTGAAACAATGGGATTGGATTCAAGTGTTGATGTAGGTGTGGGTGTAGAAGGATTTATAGCCATTTATGTAGAAATAGATGTTGAGACAGATGTGGGGATGGGTACAAATATAATAGATGTAGGTGTAAAAGATGTAGATGTAATGGATGTAGATGTAACAAATTTGAATACAAGAGATATGGGCATAGTGAGATGTAGATGTGGTTGATGTAGGCATGATATATATAGTCATGGGTGAGGATTCAGTATAGTTGGAGATGTGGAGAAAGATCTAAAATGATCAAAGGTGGGTATGGCAGCTAAAGGGACAATGGGAGTAGGTGATGGTGTTGAATCTTGACTTAAAGTATTGATCGTATGAGTATTGGGTGCTTGAGATGTAGACAAATTAGCTTGTTTATTTGGTGAATGATTAGGGAAGGGGTGCTTGAAGACATATAATGGTTAGTTAGGAGGGGCGTTATGATTATCCAAGTGAGGGTCTCCACGATTGATAAGTTATTGGATGAGGTCTTTGATGGTGCAACATTTTTCAATGTCATGACCACTGAATTGATGGTATTTTTAGTAGTGATATTTGTGGTATTACATGGGTTTAGGACATGTGTCATCGATGGGATGGATATGGGTAGGTTAGATAAGACACATAACGATGATTTTGTCAAAGATAGAGTTTTAGGATTCTCTGAGGGGAGTATAATTAGGATTTAGTCGAAGAGCCCTTGGTGGAAGCTTGACATGAGAGGTAGATGCATGGGAATATTTAACAATGAATACATTGAATAGATTTTTAGATTTATCATTATGCATAAAATACTTAGTGAATTCTATTTTTAGCTTGTTGGAGTGAATTTTGACATGGCTATGCTTAAGGGCACAAAGTTCTAGTTTGCAAGCCATGATGAAGGATTCCTCAAAGCTTTAAAAATATTGGATTCTAAGAGTTTATGAGATAATTTTTTTCCCATGATCCAATGAAAATATCAATAAGATTGATTTAGGGAAGGGAGAAGGGTGGCGATTAATGATGCCATGCCACCAAGTGAAAAAAATTGTGATGGATTCATCACCGAATTATTTAATTGTGTATAGGTTGGTGATGCTGATTTTTGTGTAATATTAATGGAGAAGTGTTCTAAGAATAATTGCGTGAGTTGCATGAATAAAAAGGAGTTCTAATGAATTTCATTGTACCATTCCAAACAGGGGTTAGATAATGACATGGGGAAGGTGTGAAGCATGAGATATTGGTCATGTGCAATGAAATATCATGTGTTCCTAAAGGCATACATGGGTTGTTGAGGGTCCTACTTATTGTTGAATTTAGATCACTTAGGGAGTTCTAGTGCAAAGGATAAGGTTTGAAGGGGATAGATAGATTGATAGGTTTGTTGCATATTTTTTCAGAGGTGAATTTTTAAAACCCATAGTGACTTCAAACATTTTTAAACCTACTTAGCAAAGAATATACGAATTCATTAGATGTATGAGGGTGAGGGGATGATTGATGAGTTACAGATTACAAAAAGTGGATGAGGTTGATACTTTTGAGGATAGGTAGGAGTTTGTGGAGGTGGTTGATAAGGGGGAAGATAGTTGAAGGCTTACGATTGAATAGTTTGGGAGATAGGATGTTGGGAAGGGATGTAGATGAGAGGGTGTGATTGAGGAGGCTATTGTTGGATGATAGGGGGATTAGATTGGGGATGTGTTGGATGAGGTGGTTGAGATGTTTGAATGGGGTGATTAGGAAACATGTGTTGGAAGGTGCTTTGGAGTGGAGGTTGATTGGTTTGTATTAAATCTAAAAGGTGGGGTTATAAAGTAATTACATGGACTTGGGATGTAAGGATAAGCACCGAGATTTGAATGGGATGCTTGGGAAGTGGAAGAAGTAAGTAGAATTATTGAAAATTTTGGATAGGGGCATTGATAGCACAAGCAGATGAAGTGATGATGATAGAAGATGTGGGTAAGGTGTTGATGTGGGGTAAATTAGGTGGAATAAGAACCAACAATTGAGTGGACTCATGAGTTTGGGGGATCATGGTAGAAGACTCATGAGAGCCATATTCATGTTGGGATATGGAAAGCTTATTCATGGCTCTAGGGAATAATACAACATGTTGAATAGTGAGAACTTGGGTGGATTAGGGTTGAGAATGATAAACATACAGCTATTTAAGGGGAGGTCCATCAATGGGGAGATTGGTGAATTTATGAATAATATAATCATGAAGAGAAATAGGATTAGCATCTAAGAGTTCCGAAACTCCAAGCATCCGCGAGGGATAATGGGAGGCCCAAAGGTCTCTAAGGAAGCGGAAAATGGGGGTGTAGATGGTCTAGAAGGGATAGAATGATGGTAGATGAAAGGATTAGTTTCAACATAAGGATGAGTTTGGACCATAGGGGGTCGCTAGAAGGGATCGTAGAAAAGATATATTGGGGAACCAAAGAGAAAGTAATAAAATGATTGGAAGAAATAACGGTAAGAGAAGATGTTTGTTGAGAAAGATATTAGAGATGGGGATGTTGGATGAGGTATGCATTCCAATTTTTATGATTTGAGAATTACTAAGTACGAGCATGAAACAAACAACAAGAACTTATGTTGATTATTAATATGACAAGCAAATCAAGCAGACAAAGTGTTAATTATCTTGATTATTCATAAAAGTTCGATGAAGAAAAAGAAAGGATCAAAGGGAACCTAATAAATTTCCAATATAAGGATGCTTTTAGTATGTTTAGGATGGTTTCCTACAAATACCTAAAGGTATGTGAGGCACAAATCTATGATGACTACTAGTACGTGTCTTGGTATAGGGGGCTACCCCCACACTTCACGCATCATAGTTGTTAGAAGCACTATGGACTAAGAGGGGGTGAATTAGTCCTTATAAAAATTCCAAATTAAAATTCAGATCTGAAACTCAAATTACAATATCCAAACAACCACAATAACCACTTATTCAACTTTTAATGTGTGCATACCATAAACCATCAACAATGCATGAAACCATAAAAACACAAGAACACCGTAATAACACAAGATTTAAGTAGAAAACCCTCAAGGGAATAAAACCCACTGAAAAAAATCTTATATTGATATGTTTCAAATTTATTGAGGCACCAACCCCAAAAGGAGCACCAACCCCTACTTTAATAGAGCACCAATCCCTATTGTTGTGAAGCACCAAATCCACAAGGAGGCTACAACCCCCCAAGATGATCAAGAACCCACTCAACCACCTTATGGTGTGGATATATCTTATTTTTTTCTACCACAACTGATGAGATTCAATATTCATCTTGATTTCCTTCACTCAAACCCTAAGTGTCAAATCTTCACTAAACAAGCTCCATAACTCTAAAATTCATCAAACCCTTGATCTCATCTTCTCTGATTTTTATTCACCTAAATCACACTTGTTTCAGCTCTAATTCATGCTCAAAAACCTGTAGTCACACTTCACCTAGGTCTCTCGGCTTGCACACACTTCCTCGTCAATAAAAACACCTAAAACATGTTTTCTATATGCAATTCATCTCTCAAACTTAGGCCCAAAATTTTCCCTCCAACTAGTTCAACCAATAAATCAAGGAAACACTAAATTTTTTAAATACAACAGCTACATATGACCCATATAGGTCACCCTACCCGAATACATTATTTCTTGTGCTAAAAATGGCTCAAAACCCTATGGGCACAATCTTAAAATTACCCTAACATGAGTCTCATACTTTTTCATGACCCAATAACCCTTACATATGAGTTAAAAATCATTAAAAATGCATTAATGGTCTCATATTTAATCAAACAATCAAAATATTTTATTTATTGGGCCCATTAATCTTTCTGATTCTCAAAATGGATGTTTCCTTCACCCTTCAACACCCTAGAAACTTCATACTGCCACCAAATGACTTCTACTGAATGAAAACATATCATGTTACAACTCAAAAGAAATTTCCTAACCTGTATAAAACTTATAAGTATGTTAAAATTCATGAAAATCTCTCTCTTCAAAACACAACAATATTTGCCTTCACCAAATCAACTTGCCAAAAAGAAGTTTCCAAAGGTTAGCTCATAAAATCAAATATACATATATTCAAGATTTAAAAATGGATTAATTGGATTCCAAATTCATCCATATTCACATTACAGGTGATAGGAAGCATAACCCAATCCATATCATGCTTCAAACAATGTCAAACTTGTACAAAAATAGATGTTGTCTTGAACTGCCAAAAATATTCTTTCTCAAAGAATGCCCTGAGAAATCATGTCATATGACCTCATCATGAGTAAATACATATATCAATGGAAATATATCTTAATCTACTTTCCAACACAACTTTAATCATCTTAGGAATCCACCTATAACTAAAGTTATGGCCAAAACACTAAACCCTACTTTTGAGATCCCAAAACTACCCTTTGACCAATCAACCTGTTTGGACCTCAAAACCTCATGAAATTTATTGAACTTGATCAGCTAACATACATCATACAACATCAATTTTTCATATCACTTATTTGGACCAACTTGCCTTAAACTAAAACTCATCAAAAATGTAGTTTTCAGGTGGGGCCCACATATGGTCATGACCTCAAACTTTCATTTCTAGAAATATCTCAGATTCCTCTACAACATCCAATCATCAAATTTTTACTAGTAATCAAAACTAGGTTAGTATACTTCATCTTTTGCAAACTGCTCCTAGTTAGGGTTTAACTAGGGTTTTGACCTCTTTACCTTCTTAACATTCATTCATAAAAATGTGATGATCAACTGATCTCATTAGTTTTCTTAAACCTTCTTCATTCACCTTAAGAAACACTTTGAAATTCTCAAGGTACCATGTAAATCATACTATCCACAAAGAGCATCTGAAGTTGCATTTCAAGCTAAAAATGGACTTGTTCTTGACCCCGTTTCACCATAATGGTCATATCTTGCAAAAAAAAATCATCATGGGAACCTAATTTTTTTTTGAGAGCATCATCACTCATCCCTCTAACATCTCCAATCATTATAATTTGAATTCCATGGCCCAATATCTCCATTCACGAAGACTTACCTATGCTTACATGTTAGATTCTCACTGTAACAACTAGAATCAACTAAAAGAGTGCAATAGTTGAACATAGAATCTCTAAAAATTACCCAAACATACCTTATATTCCATAATATACCTAATTATATGCTTCCATGAGCTCATCTAGCCCCAATGCACTTTGTCTCAGCTCCAAGTCAAGCATACTGCTCCCAATGAGTACATGTAACATGGTGAACCACATGTACCTACACTATTCCATTTTTATGAGTGCTAAATAACCCTCACTACTATCTATTCATCATGTCAACATGCTTCTCCATCATCCAAAAAGTTATCACTATCAAACTATACCTTCTAGGCACCTGTATAGGCTTGTTAGAGTAAGCATACTTCACTAAATCTCCCTGTAACAACTCATAACCATCTGAACCATCATGTTAGCACCTCATACATCATCCTAAAACATCCAATTTGTCATTAATTTGGTTTTTCATCAATTACAACACCTATTAGGTCTACATGCCAACAATTTCCCCTATGTCATTGATGGAAAACACCCTGAACTTCTCCCCTTTTTACATTAATGACAAAGGATAACATTTTACTCACCTCATTCAGCTTCTCTAGCAACATAACTCCATTCTTTGGTTAGAAACATCAATCAAAGGTCTCAAACAAGCCCATTTTCTTCATTTTCTCCAAAAAATAAAATGATACTAGACTTAATTACAAGCATGCAAATGCAAAGCTCCCCTTAGGAAAAGCATCTAAAAAAATTGAAAAGCATCAGTACACCATGAAAGAAACAAATTCTCACCTTTTAAGCAGCTCAACCATCATAAACCATCTCCTAGGCATGTAAGAGCACCATTTTTCACTATACCCATGCTTTGGTCTTCTTACAAACCTACAACTACTATAATTTGAGCAATACAACTTCTCACATGCCAAAAATGTTAGTTCATGAGCTCATCAAATCATCACTCACCTTTCTTGACCAAAATTCATCATCTCTAGGCATATAATTTACTTTTTCAATGCATTTCCTTGTTCTTCATACCATACAAGGACTAATGTCCATAAACATAATTTTAGAGCATTTTAAACCAATTTTGATCCTTTCTAACATCTCATACAAGATCAAATAAAGTGTATTCTAGCTCTAGATAAATGCTTCTATCTCTAGCTCCCAAGCACAATTTTGGACTACTAGGCTTGCTCACATTCCTTGAAATCAACTTTTCAATTTTCTCAAGGTCCTAAGACTCATTTTCAGTCTTTAATAGTCATATCCATCTGAGATAGGTCAAAGACACACCTTTGCATGCATGATCAAGAAGAAAGCACCATGCATACCTTGAATTTCCTTGAGAACACAATTTTACTCTCATGGAGGATAAAACACTCACTCCCCTAACTTGAAGCAACTATACACCATTAAACCATACAAAAAGTTTTCCCAAATCACTATAGCTCATCACGGTCACTCCATAAAGGATTAGACTTATAATAATGCCTAGCATTGATCAATCTATTCATGAATGAGCCACTTCCACATGTATCCATTATAAAAATTATCATGCAAGGGATTTAAGACATCATTAGACTCCAACATTATAGTCATTATGCAAGAGATGAGCTCATACAACTGTAGGTGACACTTTTGAGCAAAGAAGCAAGTACTTCTTACCTTGACACCTAATAATGGTCTTCTCCATGTATAATTTCATTGAAAATGTGGATAGATAACTAACTCAACCTTTAAACTAAGATAAGGCCTTTGAATCATGAGTCATACCTCTTCAATCTTACAAATATGCCTCTCATACATGTAGATGATCATTCTTCCACTAGAAGCAACATTTTGGCTCATGCAAGTGTACACTTAGCTAAGACTATCAAATATTACACTCCAACCTATCATGAAGCACTAAAAAGGGTATCTTAGAGATAATAAAACCTCAAAAAATGAATGAGAAACATTTCACTTACTTCAAGGAGCAATAACTTTGCTTTCTAAACCCCGATACTCCCTGTAGGTTACTTTTCCCTTCTCAAAGTTCTAGGAAATCCACACAAATATTGAGCTCAATACTGAAATATTTCTTAAAATATCTCAAATTCACCAATAATATAGTCACTTCAAAACTATGTCAAGAATGTAATAGCATCACCTCTCATACCTTAGTGACTATGCATTCCTCCTATCTGACATGTAGGTCTTTATAGACCTCATATGAGAAATAATCAACCTTCACAAGACCTTTTCAACTGAATGCAAATGGTAAGTTCACTCCCAAGTCATTTGAAATATCTCAAGGGTTCCTTAGAGAACTGAAATTCATAAAGAAAATATGAAGCATCATCATACTTACCATTCAAGCCATCAACCCTACCATTATACAGTGAAATACACCATTTTGCAAGAGACATGATGAAGATACCACTCAAGATCCTTCACATTAATTACAAAATATATGGCATATCTCACATATCATTTAAGAACTCCTCATACTGATAAAACATCAAGAAATTCTTGACAAACCATGAGAAAACTTTGGAGGTAGGGTTTTGGGAACTAAACCCTCAACATTGTGCCAATGAAGTAAATCACCAACTCTGTCATTCATAACTAGAAATATACACATACCTGGGATCCCAAATTCACACATCCTCTAGCTATATGAATCTTCATGAAAGGTACAAAATTTCACTTCAAAATTCTTTCATTTGAGCACTCAAACTTGAGTTTCCTTCTATACCGCTTGAATGATCTTGAGCAAACACAGTCAAGAACAGTGAAGTAGAAATTTTCTTGAGTTTATCTCATACCATCTTCAAACTTGAAAATTCACATTCCAAGGACATATTAAGACATGAATAATACCTTCTCATCTTGTAGATATCATGAATCACCATGATTCATACATGTAGCCTTCACTTTTCTTGTAGAAATCATGCAATATTTGTTATATACAAGTCTTAGTCAACCTTATTTGGGGTCAAACTTGATCAATTAGAAGTTTATAACCTTATATAACCTTTAAGGACACTCAAAGGACTAGACAACGCATTTCATTTCATGAATCAGACCTAAAAACACTCACGAGTAGGACACAAACTTTACACATAGGTTAACAAGACTGATAACATATTGATATGAGTCCAAGAGACTCATTTTCCATTGAAATGACCATACTTGTGGAATCACACATATATAATACACAATTCCACACTTGTCAAGAAAATTTATGCCCCATGACCAATCCATATTGCCTTCTAGTGACTCAGAAAAGACAATGCAGAATTTCACACACCCAAAGATAGAGTGGAAATAAAACTTTAACACAAAATACATGAGCATGATAATCAAGGCTACTAAGACCATTTAGAAAAACACAAGGACATGTAAAGATGATACCAAACCACTTATGACTCTCCACAAATGAACTATACATCATGAGATCTTATACATAGACTACTCAAGCCATTAGCAACTTCAAGTCGAAATGCAAGACAGAGTATCATGGAAATCACACAAGAATAATCATAATGACAAATATGAGACTACGAGGAGCATAATATTAACATACCTAAACTCTGTGGAGATGGCACACATGATAAAAACAACTCCCCCTCACCTACATGCTTCATTTTTAATGGTATACCTTCAAGAAGCATAGTGAAGGCATATATGATCCATGAAGACATAAAAGAAGGTCTTAAAGATGTCCCAAACCTTCTTAGACATCTGAAAAATAATTCCATATTCCCTTCCTTCATCGATCCCTAAGATACACTTCTTATTCCACCAAATTTTTCACTTGAGGACACACCATTGTCTCTATTAGCTTCCCAAACCCTTCTAGGGTCATACTCATACATTATAGCCTTCTAAAAATCAAGACTTTGCATTCTAGGACTTGAGTAACCTCTTATTTGACATTGGGAGGCTTGAAAACAGTTCCTAGTCACATGAACAATCTTATGATAGTATTTCCATACAACTGAGTTCCCTTTTACTAACCCTTCATTTTGACTAGGTCTATCATACAAATAGAACCTAATAGTGTGTCCTTGTTCATTACACTTATAGCACACAATTTTCTTGGAAACATCACTCCTATTGTTTCTCCAAGGATGATTTATGGCCAAAATCATTAAAAGTAAAATAATGACCATTGAATGATCTCTCATACCT
Source organism: Taxus wallichiana var. yunnanensis (assembly GCA_018340775.1). NCBI lineage: Eukaryota > Viridiplantae > Streptophyta > Pinopsida > Cupressales > Taxaceae > Taxus > Taxus wallichiana. The sequence continues at coordinate 374,567,240 of CM031235.1, forward strand.
TGAAGCTTGAGGTTTTCTAATGGACCTTAGTCTTTCATTGTTATTAATAGGATTCTCCTTCCTTCCCTCTTTCACAGTGAGTTTATATTATTTTTTTATTGAGACACCAACTTCTAGCTCAAATTCTTTGTCCTTAGGCTCTAGTTTGAATCCCAAACAATTCATATCATCTGCAGCCCTTTGTTTTATAACTAGGCCATCTATATCTTTAGTAATTTTCTCAAAATTTTGCTAGGACATAGTCTTCTTACTAATTTTTAGCAGCTCATCCCTCAAAAAATCTATATCTTGCTCATATTTGGTGCACAAATTCTCCTTATCCTATAGATTAGAGACCAAAAACTTTACCATATCTTATAACACTATGTTTTCCTTAATTAGCTTTGTGGAATCAATCACATATTGCTTATCCATCTTATGAAAATTATTTTCATATTCCTTAATCTGTAAGATTAGTTTTTTATTCTCTTTTTCATTTTTCTCAAGTTCCCTTTTATACTTTCAAGATCACCTATGTCCTCTTCACATTCATTATCAAAAAATTTACCATAACCATAAATGAAATCACCTAAAAGAGAAGAACCATCACCTAAAGATCTCATAACTTCTTTAGTCATGAAAAAAGCTTCATTACCTAAGCTTTCATACTCATTTTCAGATTCAGAATATGATACACCACTACTATCATCTAAAAAATCATCATCTTGATTTGAGTAAAAACTTCTTTTCTCCTTTTTGTAATTAGGCTTCTTAAAAAAATCTTACCTTTGCCAAACTTGTAGTTCTTCTTCTTGGGTTCTTCCTCTTGACCTTCATCATCATCATTTTATTTCTCATGCCTATGAGGACACTTAGCAGATAAAATGACCTACTCCTCCACAAGTGAAACATTTGAAAGGGAGTTTACCTTTATACTTACTAGAACCTTGCTTCATTCTTCTAGCTAACATATAAAATAGCTCTTCATCTTCAATCTCTAGGCGGTTTCCACATTGTTTACCTCCTTTTCCTTTTTCTTCATTTCATACTTAAAAGAAATCTCCTTCTTGGTTGATTTTTAGTCACTTATCCTCGTCTCATAAGTAGTAAAAGTTCCATGGAACTCATCCAATATAAAAGTGGTTAGATCTTTAGCTTATTCTATAGCAAACACTTTAGAATCAAACTTAGAGGATAAGGACCTTATAAATTTTTGAACTAAAACTTCTTCTTTTACTTCTTGACATAAGTATTTCATTTTATTCACAATTTTGTCAACTCTAAGAAGATATGCAGCAATAGCCTCATTTTCATTCATTTTAAGACTTTCAAACTGATTTCTACAAGTTTGAACTTTTGAAATTTTTACCTTTGAATCACCATCATAGATAACTTCAATATTTTCCCATTCCTCCTTTAAATTTTTGCAATGCATTATCTTACCCATTTCTAATTCTCCAAGTCCAATTAGAATGGCAGTGAAGGCCTTTGAGTTGTTGGTATAATCAATCTTCTCTTTTCAGTCCTTGGAGAAGTGGCAGGAGGATTATAAGCATTTTCAACTACTTCCCAAGCATAAAAACCTTGTTCCATAATGAATTTATTCATTCTAAATTTCCATAAGTAGTAATTCACACAATGAAACATTGGTATATTTCAACCATGGTGCTTCCTACCATTTTGTGCTTCAAGGATCTCCTTTTAAGTTGTCAAACTTCTGTAAAAAGGACCACTTTGATACTAATTGTTAGAAGAAATATGGACTAAGAGGGGGCTGAATCAGTCCTTATTAAAAATTAAAATTAAACTTTAGATATGAAACTAAAATTACAATATCCAAACATCCACAATAACCACTTATTCAAATTTTAATGTGTGCATACCATAAACCATCAACAATGCATGAAACCATGAAAACACAAGAACAACATAATAACACAAGATTTAAATAGGAAACCATCAAGGGAAGAAAAACCACTTAAAAAATATTATATTGATATGTTTCAAATTTAGTGAGGCACCAACCCCACAAGGAGCACCAACCCCTAATTTAGTAGAGCACCAACCCTATAAGGAGCACTAACCCCTAATTTTGTGAAGAACCAACTCCACAAAGAGGATACAACCCCCAAGATGATCAAGAACCCACTCAACCACATTATTATGTGTATATCTTTGATTTTTTTCTACCACAACTAATGGAGATCCAATATTCATCTCGTTTTCCTTCACTCAAACCCTAGGTGACAAATCTTCACAAAACAAGCTCCACAATCACTCTAAAATTCATCAAACCCTTGATCTCATATTCTATTATTTTTATTCTACTACAACACACTTGTTTCATCTCCAATTCATGCTAAAAAACCTGTAATCACACTTCACCTAGGTCGATCCACCATGCACACTCTTAGCTACTCAATAAAAGCACCCAAAACATGCTTTTTATATGTAATTCATCTTTCAAACTTAGGCCCAAATTTTTCCCTCCAATTTTTCGACCAATACATCAAGGAAACATTAAAAATTTTAAATACAACATATACATATGACCCATATAGGTTGGCCTACCCAAAAACATTATTTCATGAGCCAAAATGGCTCAAAACCCCATGGGCACAATCTTAAAATTTCCCTAACATGAGTCCCATACTTTTTCATGACCCAAGAACCCTTAAATATGAGTAAAAAATCATTAAACATTCATACATGGTCACACATTTAATCAACCAATCAAAATATTTCATTTATTGGGCCCATTAATCTTTACAATTCTCAAAATAGATGTTTCCTTCACCCTTCAACACTCGAGAAACTTCATACTTGCCACAAAATTACTTCTACTAAATTAAAATATTACATATGACAACTCAAAAGAAATGGAAGAACTTGTAGGACACTTATAATCATGTTATAAGTCATGAAACATCTCTCTCTTCAAACCACAACAAGATTTTCCTTCACCAAATCAATTTTGCAAAAAAAAAGTTTCCAAAGGTTAGATCATAAAATCAAGTATACATGCATTAAATACTTGAAAGTGGATTGATTGGATGCCAAATTCATCCCTCTTCAAATTCCATGTTATAGGAAGCATAACCATATCCATCTCATGCTTGAATAATGTTAAACTTTGTTGGACCTCAAAATATTGGCTAATTATAAGAAGTTGCGTGGGCGCATGAGGCATATATGAAGAAAGGCGCACAAGGTGAAGGTGTGCATGGCAAGGTTTTGGAAGAGTTTAGAAAAACCAAGGTGCACAAGATGAATCAGGGGTTTTGGGACTTAGCCATATTTGGCATTCCAGATAGCACATGAGAAAAGCGTGACATGTATGGCATGCAGAGTGGATAAGATGCCTGCACGATAGTTGCATGTTCAAGAATGGAATATTCCATGCATGCAATGGAAGGATCCAAAAAGACATATTTGCAAAGAGTGGAGATCTCGGAGTGAAGGAATCATGCTCCATTAGAGGACCACATGGACACTTAGTAACCAATCTGTTAACTCAGGAAGGCATGTCAGTGGAGACTAAAGCTATATATAAAGATGCCTGTAGTAGAAGAAAGAGATAGAGACACGCACTAAGAGCAACCTCATATAGCGCTAGATAGGTAAAGCTCTGTAGGAATAATGAAGGATACTTTGGGTTGGGATTAGGAGAAGACTAGGAGTGATGGCATATTTAGAGGGATGGGTCTCAGTAACTAGTTTTGTAATGTGGAAAGCATAACTTAGGGTCTTGATGCATGACTATGATCTACATTGTTATATTAATTTTTATGGCCTTAATGAATGTAATGTGGTTATTGAAATTGTTAACATGAATATAATGTTTTTTCTAAAGAATAGGTGTTGTTCATGAGCTTAAATCCTAGTGCATTTCCTTTGTGAGGATGATAGAGTTAGGGGCCCCGCCCCTTCCCTTATGAATCGATTATGTTTTCTATTTGATACTTCTCTTTTGTTATCGAATGGATGCATTGATATGATAACTCATCCTAAGCTCTTAGAATGAACACATGGTTCTTTTATTTCATCCATCTAAACCTATCATTAATAGGATGTATTCTCAAAGACTCATATAAAGGAGGGCTCGGCACTCACGCGTGCCTCGGGTGAGTGCCCAGACCTCTGCATTAGGTGATAGGCCAACGTGCATGGGATTAGACAGGTGTTCTAGGGGTTTAAAAATGACTACATCTTGGTTTCATTGTTAGGACCTCTTTTTGAAGTTGTTATGAGAAATTATATACATTTTGGTCCTTGTGATGTGTGATGATAGAGCGCTTGACCTTGGAAAGTGTCAAAGCATGGTTTAAAAGCACGGAGGATGAGTTTTCTCAAAGGTTTAGTACTAGACACGAGTTTGATGCACGTAGATGGGTAGAAGAGAATTTGTATCATGAGTTGTATGAGACCTTCTTTTGTTGTTTTCCAGTAGAACTATATGAATGGATTTCAGCATATGCATCAGATCAAGATGGTACTATAGATCATGCATATGGACCCAAGATGATTACCAGAGGCTGCGCATGATGTAAATCGACTTGAAGACATGTGTTATTGATCCTTTGGTGGAAAGGATTCCTAACTAGTTATACTTTAGAATATGCCATTTCTAGGTACTCTTGCCCAGAAGTTTTGAGTTCGAGTTTTGAGGAGTATAGAGGATCATTTATGTGTGTTATCCCCCTAGCTATGAATATCTTGGTCATTACCTAAGTTTATAAGCATTCCTATGGCGGCTAAGCTTCTCGAGAGTCTTTGGGTGAGGAAGCTAGGGTGGAGGAAGATGGGGGACATTGTGGCTGAAAGGGAAAGAGAAGAGAGATGACTCAAAAATAGTGAAGCTTGTGATAATGAGATGGATAGACAACATGAGGTTGTAAGTGTGATGGATCTATGGAGGCAGACGTTGCGGGAAAGAGTTGAGGTTCACGTAGAGGACATGGAACCTGAGTAGTTTGTGCTACCCCATCTTGGAAAGCATGGGAGAGAATCCCCTTCAGCTTATAATGAGAGTTCATCACATGGAGAAAGGATATTTTTTGGTGAGCATCTGAACCCACCTAGTGACCAACCCCTAGTGCTTGGTTTTCTAGATCAAGGGAGAAGTATTTTTAACCTAGTTGGTATCGATGGGAGTAACTGATCTATGCCCAGGAGATATAATTTCTCATTGGAACATCCATGGCTATGCAAACCATTCCTGTATTTGGAGGAATTTTTGGACAAGGTGCAAATATGCAAGGTTTGGGTATCACATCTGGAAGTGGTGCAGGATACACAATTGGTAGTGGGACAATATCATAAACCATCGGTGCACGCAGTTTAGTGGGACATTGGGAACACTAGGTGTGACACTTCAGGACATTTTTCACTACAAGAGGTGGATATGGTGGTATAGGAGCTAGAGGACCTAGTGGACCTAGTGGATTTAGAGGATCTTGTGGGTCAGGAGGAATAGAACCTGGTGGATCTAGTGGATCTAGTGGAGGATGAAACACCAAAGGAGCCAAGGCTCGGATTAGTAGAGGAAAGGGCCACAACCACCTCCACAAGTTTTTTGAGATGTATTTTCACTTACTAGACTACGGGGTATTGAGGATGTTATAGAGAATGTCCACATGTGTGAATTTCTATGGCATGCGAAAGGGATCACTACCCCAGAGTGGAAGGCAAGTCATTTTGCAACAACATTGCAAGGGCGCATGCATAGTTGGTATCGAAGTATGACCCCCATCAAATGATGGTAGACTACACTACATTGAATAAATCCTTCCTAGTAGAGTTCCATATCCTTGAATTTGAACATAAGAGCATCAAGGCTCTGAAGGATATCTAAGCAAGGAATGGAGAGAGAGTGTGTGGAGTATGACGTGCGGTTCAAAACACTCTTGTCAAAACTATCCTATGACATTCACCCTTCTCAACATGCTTAATGGTTTGTTGGAGGATTGATAACACCATTTAGAAGGGCATTTTCACATAAGAATTTCACAGACCCGCGTGAGGCCTTGGAAGCTTCCCTGCATGATGAGGCTATTAGGAGTGTTGATGATGGCATTAGCCCTTTTCTGGAGGCTCAAATTTTTGCAATGGCCAAGCAGTTGGAGAAGTTGTCTGCAAATTCAATACATGAGGTTTGTAGTGGTTTGGGTGTATATAATTTGAAGTGAAGGGCATGAAAAGGATAGTTTCCCTTGGAATTCATTACGCACCATGGTGGTATACTATGAGATTTTCCATGGGGATCATGATGCAAATAGGTGTCCTCTACTATAGTGTGTAATCCGTAAGAATGTTTTTTTGCTATTGCAAGATCTATACCTCTACGACCCATGATACTAAGGATTGTAGACCGATTGACCAAATTCATGATGTTATTGATCTTGGTGTGCACCAGACTAGTCTTACAAGCAGTTCTAAGGATGATGATCATCTCTATGAAGGACGTGCGATAGATGGAGGAGTATGCGGAAGAGGTTTTCGAGGAGGATTTCATGGTCACAATAACCATGGTGGAGGAAGAAGTGAGTTCTGTGAGGAACCTTTTATAACTATGGGTCTATAGAGCATTATAAGTGTGAGTGTCCTGACCTATTGTAGTGCTCATGGTGGAAAAAAACATAAGTACGAGGAGTGCCCTGAGTTGTTTTAGCACATGAGCCAACAACATCATCGGAAAGACAAAGGTGTTGGGATGGTAAGTATAAATAAGGCCGACCCATAGTGGATGCCAAGAGTGGCACGTGAGTCAGGATTAGAACTGTACTAGTAGTGACATAAGTAGAGGCTACGTGTGCAAGGGAGATGCTAAGATAGAAACTAGTTGTTAGGGAAGAAGTGGTACATGGGAAGTATCCAGACCCTACTCATCAGAAGGAAGTGTATCAAGAGACTATGGATGTGATTCAAAGTTTGTAAGGGGAAATCCAATGTCTAAAGGAGCGAAGTCAAAGAAGTTGGAGTAAAGGAAGAATGTCGAGGCTCTAAAGGAGGACCTAGATGAAGTCAAGGAAGTATGTAGGATGTTAAGGAAAGAGAATATTATTCCCTTACTAGGATAATGGCTACGGGAGAAGGTACCACACGCCATCAGTAGAAAAGCGTGAAAGGTAGGTTTACATGAAAACCTTCCTCCTCACAACCTTGACTATGATAAGGAGATTACTTTGAATATAGTAGTTTATGAATGAATTCTTAGTAATATCCTCATTGACATAGGAGCGGAGGTCAATGTTCTCACCTTAGATCCATGGCATAAATGGGAAGGCCCGCATTATAGCCATCTTTGAATGTGTTATATATGGAAAACAAGACAAAGGTAATGCCCATTGGAGTCTTAAAAGATGCGGTTATCACTATTCAAGGGGCCAAGTTCACTAGGGACTTTGAAGTCTTAGTGCTCGCCAAGGTGGATAATTTCCCAAGCATTACTTGGGCACCCTTGGTGTTATAAGAACAATGCCGACCTATGTTTTAACAAGGGGTATATCAGTTTTGAGAACAAGGAAGAAAGGGTGATTATCCCTTTAACAGATGGGAAATCAGCACCCTATACTTGAGCCCTTAGGAGAGGAAGTCCTCGATAGAATCTATGTGTGCTCCATCAGAGATCCTAAGATAATTCATCCTACGAAGGAGTTATCTAATTTGAAGATGCTTAGTCGGTGGTGATACAACTAACATTATGTGTGATAATTAGGGCATGGGACTTATGAGTTGATTGGGTGATAGTTGAGAGGATCTATAACAAGGGTGATGAAGGCACACTCAGTCAAGCACAGGAAGAAAGAAGCTACCAAGTTACTCTAGAGGAGCAAGCTCTGATGACTTTAAATGAGAAATGGAGGATCAATGGAAAAATGAGGGAAAAAGGAGAAGAAGTATGCTCAGTTATAACTTGCTTGGGACTGCAACGCGTTGGTGGGAAACTCATCATGAGAGTCTCCTAGAATGGTGAGGTAAGAGTCACATTTTCTGTAAGGTTCTCCAGAAGCAACGCACCCATTGTTATCCAAGACTACCATGGCAAGGAGCCCACCTCATTCCATATCCAAGCTTGTGAGAAGGCATGGATGGAAGGCAAAATCTTTACCACCTTCATTATGGGTGCATAAGTTATATTCCACCTTACAGGGTTATGCACGTGCATGGTATATCACTCAGAGACATACGATCGGATGGGGAGTTGGTAGGAGTTAACAGATGATCTCATTCAATCTTTTGAGTATCGGAGTACCAAGCCATCAGTGGATAAGGCATTGCAAGTTGTCAAGCACCTTACAATGGGAGATAGTGCTATGGTAGAAGATAGGCTACTAGAGTTGTTAGGTGAACCTTTTTGGAGACACGTTCATAAATGAAGAAGAATCAAAAGAAATACAACTTGAGCACGCATGCATTGAAAAGGAAAAAGGAAAAATGGTCTATGTAGTAGATGGTGAAGAGATGGAAAGTTTGGATGTTAACCATTCGAAGGTACACATGAAGTCATAGATAGCATTGATGAGTGAGCACGTGCCTACCATGATCCCTTGAAAACAAATAAGGTTAACATTAGGATAGATATAGAACCTAAGGAAGCTATCATTGGGGACTATTGGTTAGAAAAATAAGTTTCAAAGGTCATTGATCTATTGTGTGAGTTCTAGGATTTGTTCCCTCATGGGTACCATGAACTCAAAGGCATCCACCATTCCTTGGGGGAGATGAGAATCAAGTTGAAGGAAGGTGCACACCCGATTGAAGAAGAGGCCTTATCGGATGAATCAAATTTTTGCATACGGGTCAAGGAAGAAATAGATAAGATGATAACATCTAGTATCATTGAGGTTGTGGAGGAATCAGAATGGATAAGCCCAATGGTCATCAATATCAAGAAGGATGGAAGAATAAGGATCTATGTGGACTACAGGGACCTGAATGTAGTATGTGTCATTGATCCTTTCCCAACCCCCTTTACTAAAGAAATTCTAGAGGGAGTATCTAGGCATGAGGTCTACTCTTTCACGGATGGGTTCTCAGGGTATCACCAAGTCAGGATTGCAAAGGAAGACCAGAGAAAGAAACTTTCACCACTGAATGGGGAATTTTTCCTACATGGTTATGCCTTTTGGATTGAAGAATACACCTATTGTGTTCTCATGCATTGTGGTACAAGCATTTTAGGACTTCATCCATAAATTTCTTCAAGTTTACCTGGATGATTGGACTATGTATGGGCTAGTAAAAGACCATTGTGACAATTTGAGGCTGATGTTTGAGAGATTTCAGCAATTGAGGATATCCCTCAACATTAAGAAATGTGTCTTTTCTACTCCATTTGGAACCCTGTTAGGACATATTATATAAGGAAGGCTTACTAGTGGATCCCACCAAAGTTACAATTATTGTGGGATTGGGGAGCCTACTAGTCAAAGCACAATGTGTGGATTCCTTGGGCATATGGGGTACTACTATAGGAAATTCATCAAAGGGTATGCCAAGATCGCCACGCCCTTGGAGGAATTACTAAAGCATAAGAGTGCCTTTCATTGGGGAGAGGGCAATAGAAGGCATTTGACACTTTGAAGGATAGACTTGTCACTGCGCCCATACTACATTTTCCTTCTTGGGATAAGCCTTTCCATGTACATGTTGATGCCTCATAGAACAACCATGGGAGAAGTACTAGCACATCTGGTGAGGGGATTTTGATCACCCCTTGTGTTTTGCAAGTAGGAAGTTGACAATGGCATAACATAATTACACAACTACTAAGCGTGAGGCACTATCAATGATCTACGCACTGCATAAGTTCATACATAGTACCTATTGGAAACACCTTTATATTCTATATAGACCACATAGTGTTGAAATACTTGGTGAACAATACCATTTTGCAAGGGTGCATATGTCGTTGGGTCTATTATTCCAAGAGTTTGAGTTCTCGGTGGTTGTAAAACTAGGAAAAATAATTCAGGACCGACCACTTATCAAGGATTGACTTAGGGGAGGATGTAAAAAGCATTGAGGATACCATGCTAGACACACAACTATTTAGGTTGTGGTGCATGCCCTCATGACTTGGAAGATATATTTTTGTATTCTTGAAAACTAGTGTGGCGCCAGATGGGATGAAGGCTCTTGAGAGGAAGCCATTAGTAGTACGCGTCATGCCCTACATGTTGATTAGTGGAGATCTATATAAGTTAGGATGTGATGAGGTTCTGTGGCGATTCGTATTGGAATATGAGCATGTGGAAATTATGGAGGAAGCGCATGGTGGGATTACAGGAGGACACTATGTAGGAAATTATACTGTGTAGAAGATTCTAATGGTAGGGCTTTGGTGGGAAACCATCTACCAGGATTGTATTGAGTTTTGCAAGGCCTGTGACCATTTCTAGCGCCTTGGAAAACCTGGAAAGAGGGATGAAATGCCCTTGTGACCAATAGATAGTGTTGAACCATTTGAAAAATGGGAAAAACTTTTGACAATTTTTTTAGAAGGCTGGTTGGTTATCATTACTAGCCATGATGGGAAGAGGCTAGTTCTAAAGGATTACATATCGTTACTTGTACATTTTTATGGGAGAACATAATCAGTAGGTATGGTTTTCCTTTAAGCTTAACAAGTGATAGAGGTACACATTTCTTGAATGAAATAGTTAGGATTATGTTAGCAAAATTTATGGTGGCCCATCACAAGACTACCCCTTATCACCCTCAAGTGAATGGAACTACTAAGGCATTTAACAAAATACTAAGTCACACGTTGACCAAAATTTGTGACGTTGGAAGACAAGATTGGGATGAAAAATTATCAACCATTCTATGGGCATACAAGACAACCTACAAGAGGTTGAACAAGGCCACACCATTTCAATTGGTGTTTGGCATGGAATCTATTTTTCCAATTGAATTCATGTTACCATCACTTTGTATAGTGCATGCGCAAGAGGGTTGGATGATGAAAAATGTTGGAAGAGAGGATTGATAAGTTGATGTAGTTAGATGAAAGGAGATCACTTGCTAGATGGAGTCAAGAAGATAGAAAAGGCAAGACAAAAGGCATGGCATGATCATCATAAAAAAAAAGTTTGAGGTTGGGAAAATGGTGTTGTTATATGATTCCAAGTTTTTGTGCTATCCGGGAAGTTGAAATTCCATTGGCTAGGACCTTACATCATCTCTGTACATCCTTGATTTAAGTTTTTCTAGTTATAAGCACTAGATGGGACGAGATTACCAGGTCATTTCAATGGGAGTAGGTTGAAGCCCTACTATAAATAAGTCTTCTTGGTGTTTGTAAATAAGGCAATATTTCAGTTAGCTTAGGATTTCCCTTTATGATTTTTCTTTTCTTGTGTTTCCCTTTCTCGTTGCTTGTTCCTTTCTTTTTGTTCCATTTTTTCACCTTGTGTGCCGGTAACCACATTATTTTCTAAAGTTGTGTATGCACAGAGGACCACACATCTATTTTAGTGTGGGGTGGAGTAGTGTAAAGTAAAGTATAATCTAGTAGTAAAAGTTGAGGCCCAAGTAGAAGGAAGTGTGTAAGATTGAGAAAGTGCATGGGGAAATGATGGATAATGAATTGTGGTGTCAAGAAGGTTGTAATAAAGACCACATATGAAGAATGAAGAGTGCAGGAAAAACATGAGGTAGGTGAGGAAAAAATAGGTAAAGGAAAGAAGAAGTGCCTTTGCACTGTAGACATGAACATAAGAGTCTTTGGTCAGATTGGATTTTGCACACCAGAAGGTTGTAGAATATTTTTTACACAGATTGGGTGCGTGGGTAAGGGCACTTAAGGTCGGCCTAGTGGAAAAATCTACATTTAATGCTAAGTATGTTGGTAGGTGGTATAGCATTTATTATTGGAGAGGAGAAAAAACTATAAATATAAGGTCGGAAAGTCATTATTTTACCTTTTTATTATGAAGTTGAAGTGCTCTTGCAAACTAGGGAATCTAGAGAGATTTGTGAAGAAGGAAGAAGAATCATAGAGATCTAAGTGTGTGACTAGGGTGGATCTACAAACCAGAGTGGAAGGAGTACATGGGCATGGGAAAGTTTGTTTGAAGTGCATCATCTTGTGGAAGGGTTTTCCTAGTTAGGGTTTGGTAGCTAGGGCATGAGAGAGAGAAGGATTTCTTTCACGGAGTTAAGCCTTAGAATTGAGCAGAGTAGTAGAGCAGAGAAAAAGGAGTTTTAAATTTTAACCTAACAAGAAGAATGGCACCAAAGAAGGTGACCATTTCACAAAAGAAATAGAAGGGCAATGGAAAAGGAAAAAAACCACTATCATCACTAGCTCCAATGAGGAATGGTATGCGAAATATAGTACCCAGATGGAGTATTACTAGGAAAAGAGTGGGTGTCACATTTGAGACAAATGTCCATGAGCGATTACAACCATCACACAAGTACTACAGAGAAAGAAATGGTGTTGGAGCTAGTTCATCCAACTAACAAGAGGACACCAGATGGAATGTCAATATATATGATGAGGTGAAAGTAAATTTGGAGAAGGCATGGCTATTGCAACTGTATGAGTTGCCTTATTTTGGCAAGCCCGAGTGGCTATATCAGTGGTTGATGTGATGTCACATGTACACAAAGACCACTTCTACTTTACAGGCTATAAGATACGCATAACACCTCAGTTGATATCCAAGTTCATTGGCCTGAATTGTGAAGGAGAATCCATAGATGACGACTTGGATGATAAGGAGGCCATCAAGGAAACTATGGAGGCTTATGACTACAAAAAGGGTTTGTGGTACTTTGACATCATAGAAATTCTAGACCCTGTTATGAGGATGGCCACATGCTTGGTCACCAAGCTTAATGATCAAGAAAGATGGATGCAAGTAAACAAGGCATGGTTAAATGTATGTCGAGAAGATCTTAGAAGGGACCATCTATAACTTTTCCACCTTTATTGTGGATGAGATCATAAGCAACATGCGTAGGAAGGAGAAAAGATACTATTCAGAAACATTCTCCTCACCATCATCTTCTCGAGATATTGGAGTTCCCGATGGGCCAGAGAAGTTCATTTAGGAGTATCCAAAGACAATCCCTCACCCATGAAAAGGTTTGAGAAATATACTTGTGAAACCATGACGTTTACCCACAAGGCGCACCTAGAAAAGTGGTACAAGAGAATACACGATGCATTCAGGGAAGAATGGAGGATCCCAGAGTAGTTACCCATGCTCGTGGATGGAGAGGTAGAGTTTGCAGTTTATCAACATTTCTACATTGGCAGGTTTACATTGACAAATGGGACTAAGATCCCATGGTGCAAGCTACCCTTCTCCTTCACCGCGTAATACTTCTAAGCAGGGGTCAATCGGTTCAAGGAGGCCAAAAGGCTAAGGTTTGACCTTAGTGAGGTATACCAAGACCACCGTGAGCTGCGTTAAAATCTTGTATACCCTAAGAAGCATGCATACATGGAGAAGTATGTCTCCCATGAAGTACAAATGATGAAGTGATAACGCTACCGATCACCGGAAGGGCTGCAACAAGGGTATATCTCGTGCATAAGGCCTAAGTTTGAGAAAGGTGCCTATCTGGAGAGTGATGTCTCCATTCTAGAAGACCCCACAGGGAGGAAAAAGGCCACGCCAAAGAAAAGGGAAAGAGAAGAGGTGCAGGAGAAGAAGGCACCAAGTGTGCAAACCACACAATCGGTGGGTGTGTCCGGAAGCAATCGCTAAGCCTAGCACTTACACACGTAGGAAGAAGTCCCGGTCAAGGAAAATACCTTGGAAGAAGAGGTGCTAGAGCATGAAGGACCCTCACACATGAATAATCACCAAGGAATATGTCACCTATTAAGGAGAAAGAGAAGGAAGAATCTCCTACATTGGAATCACCAGTTAGGAAGAAGTAAGAAGATGGCGAGAAAAATCCGAATTAGAGGAAACAAATAGAGCTTAGAGGCCTACATTGGCAACAAGGATGATGACTATCCTGAGGGATCTCAAGACCATCTAGTATATGATATACATGACTCGAGGAGGAGGAAGAATATGAAGAGAAGAATTATGATGAGGAAGATGAAGAGAAGAATGGAGAGGAGGAAGCAAAGATCAAGGCAAGGGGGTGAGTGAAGAGGTAAGCACCAAAAATTAGGGAACCCCAAGCCTCACTAAGGAACAAGTGGAAAAATCCGTGGAAAAGAAGAAGTAGGGGAATCATTAAGGATTTGTGCAAAGTAGAAGTTGGAGTGGAGCAGAGATGAAATTTTGAAGGAAATGGAAGAAGAGAGCATTGGGAAAGAATATGGCAAAGCATGGGTGGGAATCCTAATTTGGTGGTAAGCTTCCCAAAGGCTACACAAACATGTGGAAGGGCATAATAGTAGCATAAGGGAAAGGGATGGGATATATTAATGATCCAAGCAAGGTGCTATGTGTGCACTTCCAGAGCACCATACCAATAGAACAACTCCTGGCTATGACTTTGTTTGATGAAGAAGGCGCATATCCATGAACCTAGAAAGATGTTATCTTGGGTGTTTGAGTCCCACGTGGATGAACCTGAGTTTGAAGTAAGTCAGGGAGCACTGATGAAGGTGCCAGAGACAAAAGGAGTAAATACCTTGGTAAATGCTCAACAATTGTCAGATGAGTAGGTCTGTAATGCACTCAACAAAGTTTCAATTGAGATTGAGGCTAGATTGTTTGGAAGAAATGATAGAGTGAGATTCCTAGAGGAGGAATTGGAAAAGAAAAAGGAGGAGCTCATTGAGAAGAAAAAATACTTGAAGAAAGAAGAGCTTATCAGTGCAATGCAGTTAAGGTGTGAAATGAAGGAAGAGAAGGAAAAGGTGTGTAAAGTCTCTAAGAAGGTGGAAATGATTACGAGATGCCATTGTCTTAAAGCATCCCGACCTAGCGCCACCCGAGCAAAAATATGAATCAGCCTTGAAATTCCGGAGGATTTAACTCACATCCTCATGATGGAAAGGCAACCACTTGCCTTAGAGACCACAGAAGAAGCGTTGGCACACCAAGAGAGAGAAGAAAAGCTAAAGGTTTTCAAGATCATTGCTTGATATACCAAACTCCTTGCAGAGGTAAAGGCTATCACGCAAGTTGTTGAAGCTACATATGAAAATTGCATTAATAGAGATAAAGTGGCAAGCATCCTGGTCACCACACATAAAATGGATCTCAAGGAGTTTCAAGAGAAGAATAAGGGGAACAGGGTAGAAAGGGATAAAATCCAGGCTGAGGTAGAAAAAGTCAGAAGCTATCGAGACCTTGTGAGGCTTGATCAAAATTGGCTAAAGGAATTATACCCTAGATCACCCACAGGATGGATGCACTTGATGACTTGGGAAAATAATTAGAGGGTATTATTGAGACAATGAGTGCCAAAGGGGAGGACTTAAGTTTTGAGGAGGTGAGTGCCCTAGTCAGAGACCTATGTTAACAAGCATAGAGTGAGGTTGAAGCCTGGGAAAACTAGAGGCAAAATAGGGAATGATTTCCCTCTCCTCCTTCAAAAAAAGCATTGTTCTCTTTCATTTTCCCCATTCTTTCATTCTTTCTTTCAATTATTCATTCCTTCATTCTTTTTCCCACTATTCAGAGCCCACCATTCTTTATTCATTAAAGAGAAGTGTTTGAGGATGGAGAATAGGAGTAGTGTGGGGTGATGTTGGGCCTCATAATATTGGCTAAGTACAAGAAGGTGTGTGGGCACACATGGCCTATATAAAGAAAAATGCGTGTAAGGTTAAAGGCACATGGGATAGGGTTTTGGAAGGTTTTGATAGAACCCAAGGCACATGCAAGGAAAAATAAGGGGTTTTGGGACTTAGCCATATTTAGCATTCCAGGTAGCACACGAGAAAAGTGTGACCCATCTAGCATGCGGAGTGGATAAGGTGCCATCCTAGCAACTGTATGGTCAAGAATGGAATATTCCATGCATGTGATGGAAGGATCCATAAAGACATCATTGCAAAGAGTGGAGAGCTCGGATCAAAGGAATCATGCTCCATTGGAGGACCACATGAACACTTGACAAGCGATCTGTTATCTCGGGAAGGCATGGTGGTGGAGACTAAAATATATATATATGCTCGGGTAGAAGAAAGGAGAGACACATGCCAAGATCAACCTCATATAAGTGTTGGATAAGCAAATCTCTCTGTAAGAATAATAAAGGATTCTTTGTGTTGGGATTAGGAGAATGGTAGGAGTGATGACATATTTAGAGGGATGGGTTTGTAACCATTTTTAATGTCGAAATCATAGCTTAGGTTCTTGATTCATGACTTTCATTTGCATTATTATATTGGTCTGTTATGGCCTTAATGAATGTAATGTGGTTATTGAACTTGTTAACATGAATATAAGGTTTTGTTCTAAAGAATATATGTTGTTCATGAGCATAAATCCTAGTTCATTTCCTTTATGTTATGAATCAGTTTTGTATTTTGTTTCATACTTCTTTTTTATCTGAATGGATGCATTGATATGATAACTCATCCTAAGCTCTTGGAATGAATGCATGGTTCTTTTCTTTCCTGCATCTAAATTTGTTATTAAGGATGTATTCTCACAAGACTCATATAAAGGAGGGCTTAGCACACATGCATTCATTGGGTGAGTGCTCAACACTGCTGGGTGATAGACACAGTGCACATGGGATTAGACAAATGTTCTAGGGGTATAAAAATGACTACAAACTTGTACAAAAATAGATGTTGTCTTGAACTCCCAAAGATATTATTTCTTAAAGAATTCCTTGGAAACCCTATCATATGACATCATTATGAGTCAACTCTATACCACTTTAAATCTATATTAATCTACTTTCCAACACAACTTGAATCATCTCAGGAATCCACGTATAACTCAAGATATGGCCAAAACACTGAACCCTACTATTTGAGATCCCAAAAATACCCTTTGACCAGTCAACTTGTTTAGACCTCAAAACCTCATTAACTTGCATGAAATTGATCTTAAACCTCCATTTAAATATATTAAAACTCATATACATCATACAACATCAATTTTGCATATCACTTCTTTGGACCAACTTGTCCTAAACTGAAACTCTTCATAAATTATTGTTTTTAGGTGGGGCCCACATATGGTCATGACCTCAAACTTAAATTTATAGAAATATCTCAGAGTCCTCAACAACATCAAATTATAAATTTTTCACTAGAAATAAAAATTGGGTTAGTGTACTTTATCTTTTACAAATTGCTCCTAACTAGAGTTTAACTAGGGTTTTTGACCTCTTTAACTTCTTAACATTCGTTCATAAAAATGTGATGATAAAATGACCTCATTATTATTATTAAACCTTATTCATTCACCTTAGGATCTAACTTGAAAGGATCAAGGTTCCATGTAAAACATATTGTCCACAATGAGCATCTGAAGTTGCATTTCGAGCTAGAAATGCACTTGTTTTTTACCCTGTTTCACCATAACAGTCATATCTTGTAAAAATATCATCATGGGAACCTAAATTTTTATGATAACATCATATCTCATCCCTATAACATCTCCAATCATCATAATGTGAATTCCATTTCCCAATCTCTCCATTCACTAAGACTTACCTATGTTTGCATGTTATATTCTCACTATAACAAGTAGAATCAATTTCGAAAGAGTGCAATAACTAAACATGGAATCTCTAAAAATGACCCAAACATACCTCATATGTCATAATATACCTTATTATATTCTTCCATGATCTCATCTATCCCCAATGCACTTTGTCACACCTCCAAGCAAGCATACTTGCTCCCAATGAGCACTCAGAACTTGGTGAACCACATGTACCTTCACTATGCCACTATTGTGAGTGTTCAAGAACCCTCAATACCTACTATGAATCATGTCAACATGCTTCTCAATAATCCAAGAAGCTCTTACTATCAAATTGTATCTTATATGCACCTTTATAGGATTAGAGTAAGCATACCTCACCGAATATCCTCGTAATAGCCAGTTCATAACCATCTACACCATCATGTTAGAACCTCATACATAATCATGACATCATCCTACAACATCCAATTTATCATTAATTTTTTTTTCATCAATGAAAACACCTATTAGGCCTACATGCCAATAGTAGTGATAAGGGTGTCGAGCACTTAACCGATATATAGATAGTCGAAAAAAATTATAACGTGGCTAGAACACCATGGAAGCTTGATTATTATGTGATGAAATCCCAATAATTCCACTTGGTAGAAGATTCTTAGATGTGTGAATTTATTTTTGATCTTGGATGTGGGTGTAAGGAGTGAATGAAAACTATTACCTCCTACTTAGACTATGAGAGCAATCAAGCACGAAGGTATTCATTTTAAAGTGAAAAGTGACATGTGAAGTTCGATGAAAGAGGGAGAAAGATGCAAAAAGGATAAAATATGAAACAAAATGAGGATTACCTAGATAACACTTTTTCCTTATTCTATTTTGTAATTTTAAACTCAAGCACACGCATTTTTTAATCCAAAGCAAGCAAAATCCACAAAGCGCGTAAGCGAAAAGAAGTGTTACTGCGCAGGATTAGTAGGAAGATGGAAATAGAAAGGAAACTAAATAATAAAAACAAAGAGATAACTCACCAAAGAAGACGGGTGGATCCCACTGGGTGTGCTAGAATGTTTGATGAGATTTCCTACTCATGTTTTAAGTTAATGGAAATGATACAAGAAATCAAGAAACTCAAAACTATGGGAGGGTTTAAGGCTACCTCCTGGTCTAGATGATGATGATGATACAGTGCAAAATATCCTCTCTATGGCAAGCTTGGTGACCTATACAACAAATAAAAGCTAAATAAGAAAATGATTAGTAGATAAGAAGGTGGGTTTCTGACGGGATCAATCTCAAGAAGTGATAACTTCCTAGGGATGGATGTCAACCGGATTTGATAGAAATATATTATATCTTATAATGGATACGATGGATACATATAATAATCTGAAATAAAGATATAATATATAATACAAATGTTAAAATAAAGATATGAAAATGTAAATACTTATAAACAAAAAAAAAAAAACTTGGTCGGGTCGATGGTGACTCGAGACTACTTGGTACGATTGACGCCGACTCACTGCAGATTTGATCATGAGATAAGCAAAGAACAAATCTAGAACCTACTCTAGGATACTAGATCTGATGTCGAGGACAATGAAGAGACATAAAGGATGTAAAAATGTAGATTTGATGAAGATGATGATCGGGTCGATGACGATCGGGCCTATTCAATGGCAACCGTGGAAAAGAAAACACAATATTGGCTATCGAGGTAAATGGATGGAAGAAATAGAGGGATATAGATAATGAGGTAGTAGTAGGACAAAGATAGATGATGATGGATACAAAAACATAGCTAAGGGAGACTGGGTTGATGGTTTCTAGAGAAAATTTTATAGCGATTGGGGACAAATCTAGGATTTGGTGAAGATAACAAATGGGAAAATTTCTATGAAGGCTATTAGAAAAAGGATAATGAGAGTATTACAACCTCCGTAATCTGCAAGAGAGAGGTGACGAAGAAAAAAGACTCCAAGTGAAATTCAAATATTCAAACTACCATGGATAGCATGCAAATATTATATGCTAGCTCCAAGTTGATGATTGTAGTTGATCATAAAATAAAGAACACAACAAGATAGCAGGAACACCGAAAATTCTTTAGCCTTGACAGAGGAGGTTGGAGGTATATTAATAAGGTCAATGGTGACCCGGATGGGTCACCGTGACTGCCGAAAATGTGGGCCTTAAAGGGGCTAAAAATAGGTTTTTAGTCGTGTTAAGCGAGTTAATGTTGCATGAGGAGGATAAATTGTGATGGGAGGATAAGAGGGTATTAAATGGGTGTAAGTGAGAATCTTAGGGATAATATACATGGTTGTTTGTGGGTAAGATTAGTATAATGGATATACTTAATGGGGTGATTGAATATAATTAGGAGTGGATAAATAATGGTAATATTAAAATGGGATTACGATATGATAATAGGAATTAAGAGGGGTAAATGGGGTTTAAGAGGAAATAACAAATTTAAATAGTAAGGGAGGGGAAATAGAAATGTAAATAGGAAGGGAGGTACGAGTGTGCAATGTGATAACAAAGGGGAACGAATGCAGGATGGGGGATAAGGGTATCAAAAATTGGTGTCTACAACAACCGTGGAGATTTTTGACACAGATTCCTCAAAAAAATGGCTTTTTGGAGTTTACTCGTCATATAAGCTTCATCCTTGTCTTATTGCCTCACGTTGCATAGGCCTATTGGATGAGAGCTACCAATGCCTCTATGGCATGAGTTCCCTTATAGTTTTTTTAACCATATAATTTCATTATCATGTGTGTTTGAAATTACGGTTACCCAACTACCCAGAGGAAAATATAAAATTTATCATCTCTACGTTTTTTACCTTTGATAGTTCTATGGATTTGTTTCTAGTTTGGAGTGAATGGTTTTGTTTAAAAGGCCCTAGAAACCTGAAATGGGTATGGACCCACTAACACATAATGGAAAAAGGGATTTCAGTTGTTTTAGTTGCAAGTTCCCTAGTAAACAAGTATGCGAGACATTGGAAAAAACCCATGAATTGTTTGACAAAATGTCTCCAATAAATATGGTCTCATTGAATGCAGTGATTACGAAATATGCATAAAACAAATATGAATTTCACTTCCTCTTGCACTAAAACTACACACTTTATTATTTCCTAATTTTGGGTTTTAAATATTTGAATAGTATAAAATGCAAGTGGAATGAATCATATAAACCTTTACCTTGCCAAGAATCATTTCAAAACATAGAAATTTGACCTCAAAAATCATGTGCATGGTGCCCCAAACCAAGCTACTAGCACAAACTAAAACCTCTAAAATTATCATTGTTGACCCATGACATGATGAATTCCCTTAAACAATCTACGAACTCAATTTGATTCCTTAACAAGACAATTTTTTAAGCCCTTTTAGCATTTTATTCACTTGTGGTGACATTCTTGTTTTAAGAAAATGTGATCAATTGGGAAAAACTAAAAATCACCCCCACCTACCTATAGACCTTCAATAGGAGAATTGAAACCAACTCTCAGTTCCATGAAAATACTTTTGGAAGTTAGTTTTTCAAGTGGGTTTTGGGGCCCACTAGTTGTTATGTAACAATAAATTTTGATGCGTTCATGATAAGAAGCCCTCGAGTCATATTTTTAACTTGATGCTTGTTCATCATAATCAACTTTCATCAAAAATGAGTTCTCCATATTTATAGGAGTGATTAGGAATTGGAAAATTTGTGCTTAAAATTAATATGAGTGGTTTTTGGACCCAGTTCATAATCACTTTATCCCTTTTAGTCAATTTTAGCAAACTTGCAACTTTAGCTAAAAATTCTTATGAAGTTCTTGTTTGACTAGTAACTACTTGTGAAACCTTTTACTATCATCACAGTGTTATCTAGAGTATGGTTTAATCAATTACTTTTTATGAATGGATTTTGATATTTCTAATGTGTATCTCTCTCCTCCCTCTTCTCTCTTTAGAAATAACTATGAAATTGTGGTTGGTATTGAAAATACATATGGATTTGAAATGAAAATGGCTATGAAATGTAGACAGGTTATAATATTTTGAATACAAAAGAAAATGTTTTCTAGTATTTCTCTCTCTAGAATCGAAAAAGAAAAGTGTAAATGAATGTGGAAGTGTGAATGTGTGAGGAAACATTCTCTCTATATCTCTCTCCCTCTCTCCCTATATTACTCTCTACTCTTTTTTTGGTTTTCTTGAAATGATCGATGTGTTGGTTTATGATTGAGTGTAAGGGTTTTCCATATCAAGCCTAGGAATGACCCTATGTTGGTTGTAGGTACTCTAGACAAGAAGGATTAAAAGCATGATATTTCATCATTAATGATATGGCCTTGAGATGTTGTAGATTGGAATTGAATGTGAATATTAAATTACACTTGAATTAGAGAAAATACAATATATAAATTAGTGTGTTTAAAACCTTTGTTTTCCTTCAACCCCTATGCTTTAATAATTGTACATGGAAAACTATTTGGTTTGTATCTACTTATGTTTTAAACTAACTTTTCAACATCAGTAGGGGTGACACCTAATGAGTGCGAGAACCAAACATGTAAAAACCATGTTAATTTAGTTAATAAAGAAGATAATCCACAATGTAAATTGGTAAAAAATAATTCTCACTTTGTGGTTTTTCATGCCATTTGTATTTAAATAAGTAAAGTTAGTCTCACCCAAGAACCAATATAATTATAGTTACTCATACGGTAAATCTCAAGATGGTAATAGACCAAAAATTATTTGTTGGGTACCCCATGGAAAATAACTTCTCTAGTGTTGCCTTTAAATCCTTGTAATATGCCTTACATGCGCGTATTGTGGATGTTATGAATTTTAATGGAATTATAAGTGTTTGGAAAAATAAATGGTATGATTTAGATGTAATAAATATGTGTTGACTAACTTGTGGTTAATTCTCAAGGGAATGTCATTATATCCTACTTAACACTTGCATGGTGGCCTAAGTGATGTAGTTGTTTACCATCAAGAACTTGTTTCGATGTGGTAATATTGGTTTAGAGAATTTTTAGAATAAGTGGCATATAATGGTAAGGTGAAGGGAAACATTCATGTAGAACACCAATGTGATGTTGCACTCCTCCCTTCCAAGGAAACTAAATAGGGAAAAATGTGCAAAGTAGACACAAGGAGTGTGGGTTACATCTAGCCCTCGTTAGATATTTTGTAAGATTTAAAGGAATGAAAGGTAATGCATGATTATTTAAGAATCATATCGTAGGGGTGTAACTAAACATGTTGGAGTATAAAAGACACTAGTAACTCTATTAAGGAACAATTTCAATAAAGTAAACATTTAAGAATAGAGAAGGCACTAGCAATTGCCATGTAACATTTCTATTGGCCACATCTAAAGATAAATATTTGCAAGATACATCAATAATACACAATATAAACCTTAACCAAACTCACGATCAAGGGAAAAAGAAAACTAAATAGTCTTTCCTAATGCCAACTACATAACCTTATGAGTATACATCATTACACTTTCTTTCAATTTGTCTCACTCCAAAATATCCTTATGCTTATGTTTTTATATAGAGAATTTGTGTCCAAAACTATATAATTATATTGATGTTTGTAGAAGAAAAAATCAAGGCTAGATTTTTGTACTGACTCTTCTTTGAACATGTAGTATTCTCTCTAATTTTTGTCTACAATTATTGCAATGGTATAAATAGTGAGTTGCGATACTTTAACACCCTTATTGTAGTGTATAGAAAGTTATATTGTGAAGGGTACTAAAATAACTAATGAGAATTGAGATGATATTTAATACACAATTTGAAACTAGAACAAAAAATAAGTCTTCTCAAAAAATGAGTTATGGGCCCTAACAATTGTAATGGTGCTTGTGCAGACATGCAAAACTTGATTATGAGATGTAATATATGTGAATGTAAAATAGTTAGTTGTATGTCATTTGGAAAAATGTAAACTATGAAACTTGGTGTGTATGTGAGACCTATACTTGTATTTGGTGACTATGGTAGCAGTAGTAAATGTGGTTTTATAAAAAAAAATATTCTAGTATTTTTACTGTTGTATTTGGGTGTGAAAATTATGGGCATGACACAAAACACAAGGTTGTTGAATGGGGTGAAGTAGCTTATCCCATTGTTAGTGTGGAAACAAAAGGAAACAGAAGGGCAAGGGATAATTGCATGCACAACAACACAAATAACTAGGAGAACTTCATGGAATCTGAAATGTAGTGTGACACTTAGTGACTCACATACGAAGTGATTTTCGAGGTCATTTTGCTCAATAATTTACATTTATTTTCCTTCTAATTTGTGTTTGAGTTTTTTGGAGGGTAGCTAGGGTTATTTTACATGTATATGTGTAAAATTTAGGGTTTGAAATGACACTAAACATTCCAAAATGTGACATAGAGTGACACTAGATTTGTAGATCCCCATTCGTATAAGTTCAAAAACATAGTAATCATTAAGGTTTTGACCATATTGTATGGTTCTGTCCCAAGATATCCAATAACACAACATAATATTTCTCCGGTTTCCAAACTTTCTCTCTATCTATATTTCATATAACTCATTGACATATTATGAAACTCATCGAACCAAACTAGTGACTCTTACCCTCTCAATTCCACCTTTTATTTCTTGTATCTCTTCTCTAAAGTGGTTGTTATGTTTATATGTATGCATATCTACTACGAAACATCATTTTACACATTAATTACCTTTTATTTTCTATATGATCATCCATCCATTAATAAATTTCAATTAGGGTTGATACATTTTGGTAAACCCACTTTGATCGAATCCTTAACCTAATCTAGGATCTTACCCAAGTTCTCGTATGTTAGGCATGCTAATATTAAAACCTTAGTGTTGTCTTATGGTGCAAAAGTGTTTTGTTTGTGTGTAATTTTTTCTTGCATATGAATCATGGCTTGTTTTTAGGATTTGCAGAGGCATAATTTTTAATATCCCCTTAGCCAGATCCATATTATTAGAGCTCAAATGTGCACCCATGCCCAAATCATAGACAATTCGGGATTTGATTCAACATGGGATTGTCTCCAAGTTGTGGGACTTGAACTGAAACAGACTTCCAAAGAAGGCCAACTTCCTCTAATTACTCCTAATGTTAAAATACTCCTAGGAATTGAAATGTGACTATCTCTAGCTCTATTCTAACTTTCCAAGGGACCAGGGTGAGAAGGAGATGCAAAAAACATAAATATAAACTAGAGAAGGTGATAGCACCAAAATAAAGGGGATGAATACTCAAGAAAGAGAGAAGATGGAAGAGAACGATGATGAGGAGGGCCAAAACGAAATCCAAATATCAAAATTGAATCCTGAGTTCTACCTTCATGATACACAATAGACACATATATCTAAAACAATGCATACAACAAACCTACAAGTGAATGAGAGGAAAGAGAATACAATAAAAACAACTAAGGAAGATAAGAGCCAAAAAACCATAAATTTTATCGCTAAGAGATCATGCACAGATCATCACGATACAAGAGGAATATGCAAAACAATTACAGAGACATAGCTTAAGGCATGTGACTCTTAGAACAATTATGCATCATGAAATGATGCCCTCATATTCTCAAAGTATCCAACATTAAAAATGGGCATAATTTTACAATATATAAAAAAAGAACAAAACAGAGAGAAGAAAGAGAGGGAAAAATCCATTTCCACCAACTGACCAACTTCATTTAATTTCTTTGCATGTTTTGAAAAAGGGACTGAACACCTCTGCAAATCCAATTCCATACGCCATATGAGGGGTGTCATTATTCCCTTCATTTAATCAACTCATGGTTGATGTCATATTCAAACCAAGGGTGTGTCTGAAGCTATATGCAACAAGAAGAATCTTAGTGAACTAGTAATTGATTGTAGATATTTATTATTTTTATTTTCTAGGGGTTTTAAAGTGTCTTTAAGATTTCTTGGCCAAAGCCTTATTAAAGCTAAACTATAAGAAACTTTCTAAAATAAACACACATTTCTGAAATAAATAAATCTTTGCAAAACTAAACACACTACTAGAAATAAATATATGTTGCAGAATTAAACACACTGCTTGGAAATAAAGTATGATACTCTCAAAATGAAATGGCTATCTTATTATTGAATTGTTCTGTCTTACAAAACTTAACTATGTATATGTCTGTATATCTATATCCTCCTTTTATCTATCTTTAGGTATTTATATATATTTCATCATCCAAAGATGCATTTACAATCATGAGTGTTCAATAGTTGTCTATCCACCTATAGGTTCTAGTGAAACAAAATAGTGCTCAAAGTAGATATGAAATTTAGAAACCTAGTTGGACATACAACTATTGGTCTTACATAAGTATTTCTGGACTGTGAATAATTAGAAATTTGTTGATCTATTCCTGATTGGAGGGGCCATTAATTGTGCTATACCCAGATTTTGATAGAATAAAAATATTCCCGTTGATTCTGAAACTTTGGAGAAGTTCCGGAACCAAAGGAAACATTCTAGAACTAAGCTGCAATAGTTTTGGTGCTAAGTGCTAGAGCTCTGGAACTAAGTGATAGATTTTTGGAGCTAAGTGATAGAGTTCTAGAGCTAAGTGTTGGAGATCTAGAGCTAAGTGTTGGAGTTCCATAATTAAGTCGCATTCTATCCAATTTCCTCAAAAAGGTGTTGGTTACTTCACACTTTTCTTATCTGACCAAATATGACCATTTTTATTCCAAAAATTGATTTTCCACACATTTTGTTATGAATTGCAAAGATTTTAGACGTTAGAACTAAATAAAAAAATATGGATAGTTACATCCTAACTTATACTAGATCAAACAAAAGCCAAAAAATGCAGTCAAACTTGATTAAAAAGAGAGTAAAATGATATCATTCATTGCACATTGATGAGGCATATTTTGGTCTTATCACTACACCCTACATGAGGAAGGAGTGAGCGCCCATAGTACATTAAATGTTATTGGTTGAACCAAATAATATTGCACCTATGCATGCTAAAGATTTTTCTCAAGGCCACGTCCACTATCTACCTTTTAAATTTGAAACTCAAACTCTTATGCTTATATGAGGCCAACACCTTCCCATTAATATGAAATTTGCAAGGATTGGGCCAAGAATTTGATAATTATGATAATTTTTTCCTTGCGTGGAAATTGTTGTTATCCGTGAATTTCCAAATTTTAGTTTCATGTGGCTTTAGAATTCCACAAAGCTCTCTCTCATGTCGTGGTTCTGTATAATCCCTTGTGGAACTTTTTTGATGGTGTGGCTTGATCCTTTTGGTATGCGGCATAAAAATTACTCCTCCTTATTCTACACGACTTCGAAACCATTTCCTTCATTCCGCAGCATCATGATTGTAGCACAAATTTCTATAACCTTCCACGGATATCTTCGGATCTCTACAGTTCTTCCTAGACTTCTTCAACATGCTTAAATTCTTTGTGGCTTTACCAATTCCATTTTTGAACATCCACAAAGTCCATACTTGTGTAAGTTGCTCTATTTTTTCAAGGGGTGCAAAAATAGAAAACATTTTTGGTGACTCACATGGGTCATCTACCTACTAGATGAATTATCTAGTAGCCTTAGCATCCATTGGGCATGGAGTCAACTTGAAATCCTTGAGTTTGATTTAGTTTCTCTGCATTTGACTCTTTGAAGTGACTATAACTAATTCTTGATATTTTGAACCTCCCTCCTTTGGAAACCATCTGGAGAACATGATGAAATTGTGCACAAGAACATCTCCAAGCAACAAGACTATGCAAATCACTTAGGGAAAGAAACCTACACTACCAAAAATGCAATGTGCTAAAAGCACTTGGAGGAATTGAAATTATAATCTACTATATACAAGATGCATGAAAAATATTTAATGAGAAGGCTTGAGATGAATCCCATTGATTGGGATTTGAAACATGTTCCCATCAAGATCAAACAACTCAAATGAGTTAGCCACTCTATAAGCAGTGATGATATATGGTCCACTCCAAATAGCATCAAATTTGGAGTGTCTACCCATTTAGCTCAATCTACATCCCATTTCAAAACCAAATCTCTAACCTAGAATGTTTGATTCCTAGCTTTTCTGTTGAACCATCATTTGGTTGAATCTTGATGTTGTTCCATCCTGATCATGGTGGAATTCTTGTTTTCCTCTAGCTGCACCAATTCCGCCATTCGATTTCCCTTTGATCCACACCTTCAAATTCAAGTTGTTGAGCTAACTCTAATGAAGGAAACTCAAGTGACAATGGAAATATTTCTTCTTTTCCATATACCAGTTTGTAGCGAGAAGTTCCAATTGCATTCTTCATCGTTATCATATCTGCCCAAAGAGAATTTTTACCTTTGTGTGTCACTGTCTTTGATTGATGTCCATTGTCCTTTTCATGATTCTAATCAGGTTTTTGTTAGTAGATTCTACCAATCCATTACCTTGGGGGTAATAATTGGAAGAATTTTTAGATAAATCCCAAGTCCCAAAGCCCAATTAGAAATATTAGATCCTAAAAAATCCTTAGCATTATCAGAAATGATGGTCTGAGGGATGCCAAACCTTGTAACAATTTCTTCAAGAAATTTCAGGATGACTAATTCAATGGCCTCTTTCAATGGCATGATTCAGTCCACCTGGTGAAATAATCTATGGCTGTGAGGACCCATTTGTGACCCACACTAGATGGTGGGTTGATCATACCAATGAAGTCAAGACCTCATTGTGTAAATGACTAATCTACTTAGATTGGATGAAGTGGCAGGGCCACCAATATTTTATTTCTAGTGAAGAGCACACATTCCTTACACTTCCTAACCCACTGTGAGCATATGCAAACAACATAGGCTAGAAATAACCTATTTTTATTATTTTCATGGTTGTAGCTTTGGCAAAGAAATGTCCACCGAGAATCCATTATGAAACTTGCTTAGAACACCGTCACGTTTCTCACCTTCAATACACCTGAGAAATACTCCATCAATATTTCTTTTGAAAAGGATTCCATCAACTAATGCATAAGGAATGGATTGCAACCTCAGATGTCTTATCTTTGCTTTATTCAAACTAAAAGGGTATGTACTAGTAGA
Source organism: Taxus wallichiana var. yunnanensis (assembly GCA_018340775.1). Lineage (NCBI taxonomy): Eukaryota > Viridiplantae > Streptophyta > Pinopsida > Cupressales > Taxaceae > Taxus > Taxus wallichiana. The sequence continues at coordinate 374,595,960 of CM031235.1, forward strand.
AAAAAAACTTTGACATATCAACAATCTAGTTGCAGTCATTGAATTCATTCATTTCATCTTTTTGTCATTCAACATCACATGGAAACTCATTACTTGACGGTACTTCATTCACGAAAGAACATTCTTGAGATTCCATAGCATCCAGAGCCATCTACTCACAAAGTGTTATTCCTCTTACCAATTTTGGAGCTTTAATGGTTACATCATATTCCATGATCTTATTCATCCATCCAGCTCATTTCTCGTTGATTTATACTCCCATAATGAATTCTCTAACACTAGAATATGACACTAAAATCTTTATGCGGCTAGCAGAAATCATAATTTTGAATTTCTTCAAAGTTCTCATATAGCAAACACCTATTTTTAAATATGACTATACTTAAGCTCATAATCCTTGAGTGTTTGGCTGAAAAATTCCACAGGCTACTCCATTTCTTGATCATTCAGCTATGTCAAAATTGTGGTTATGCTAGATTCTACCTAATGAGCATAAATAATGAAATATTTGATGTAATTTGGATTAATCAATGTTTGGGCTTGGGAAATCTCTTGCTTTATATTTTCAAAGCTATTTTTCCCCTCCGTGGTCCACTAGAATGTTGTATCCTTCTTGAGAATGAGAGTAATAGGTCTTATCAAACCTACGAAGTTAGGAATGAAGCGCCTAAAAAGTTAATTTTTCCAAGGAATGATTGCAGAGCTTTCTTATGAGATGGTAAGGAAAGAGCCATAATGGCTACAACTCATTTTGGATCAATGGCAATGCCTTCTTTTGAGACAATATACCCCAAGAGATTGCCTCTAGGAACTACAAAAATGCATTTCTTAGGGTTAAGGGATACGCCAAACTCTCTACATCTTTTAAACACTTTCTCTAGGTGCCTCATGTGATCTGCACTCTACTTGGAGAAAACAATAATGTCATCTAGGTAAACCAAGATGAACTGATTGATGAGTCCCTTGAAAGTAATATCCATTTCTCTTTGGAAGGTGGCACTTACATTTGATAAGCCAAAAGGAATTTTTTATAAGAAAATGTTCCCCATTTGGTGGTGAACGCGGTTTTATATTGGTCTTATTCTTTTACTTTGATTTGGTTAAAACCAGAATAGCCATCGAGCATGGAAAACCTCTCATCTCTTGCTACTGTCTACAATATTTGTTCCATGGAAGGCAAGGGATAATGATCCTTGAGAGAAGCTTTGTTTAAATCCCTGAAATCCACGTAGAGTCGTATTTCACCATTTTTTCCTCACTAGGACAGATTTTCCACCCAAGTAGAATACTTGATTGGAAAAATTATTTTGGCCTCAATGAGTTTAGAGAGCTCTTTTCTCATGAGGGGTTCAATCTTGGGGTTGACTAGTCTCTATTTCTATTTTGGTTTGATGTTGGGATCAAGATCAATGGAATGTTGGACTATATCTGGATTAAATTCCTTTAAATATTCATAGTCCCATGAAAACACATCACTAAACTTCGACACAAGGAAACAAAATATTGCCTTTCATTTTCATTGCATACCTTCCCAAGTAAAAGTTCCTTTCCTAGAGAAATTGAAACTTGTTGAAAATCTTCTTGTTTTCTTTGCCATGTTCTTTTCCATTCCTTTGAACTTCATCATCTGGACTAAAAATTTGTTCCAAAGTGACTAACCCCTTCGACAACTTGTTTGATTTTAATTGAATAATCTGATCCTCATAGACCTCCTACAAATCATATTGCATCTTTGAGGAGAATTCCACCTCATTTTGGGTGAAATGCAAAATTTGTTCATTGTTGTCAAATACTTGTCAATGGCCGATTGTTTTAGAATAGATGGCCTAACCACCATTTTGATATGTTGATAATTCCCTCTAATCAAATCTTTAGTAGGTGAAAATTGGGATCCAATGGCTGCCATTTGGTCTGCGTCTTTGTTTAGTTTCTGGGCATAGCTTGTAGGTTAATGGCATCAAAGCTTTCTAGAAAATTCCAGACTCTATGTTTGTAAGCTTTCAATAGCTTTTTCTTTGTCACACATTTTCCATGAACTTGGTGGATGACTAATTTAGTGTCTCCAAATACCTACAAATCCTTGATCTTATTGTTTTCCACTATCAATAGACCATGCACTAATGCCTCGTACTTGTGCTACATTATTAAAGCATGCAAATTGCAATCTATGAGAAAAGAAGAACCTTTCATTTTTGGGGAAATGAGCACAACACCCACCTCAGCTCCATTTCTACTTCTAGAACCATCAAATAAAATCCACCATAGTCCAAAAAAACTTTCCTTATCTTCTTTGAATACAAATTTGGCATCATGATTCTTCCCGAGAGAATGCAATAAGTTCCCAAACCAGTCTCAAAAGTTTTGATCTCTTCATCATAAGGATCAAACTTATGATCTCTTTCAGCCCATTCATCTAGCAACAAATCAGGCATGGAAAGAGGGACAATCTACTCTTCAGGAGCTAAGTCTTGCTCATGTTCTTCTTAGATTAGGCAAAATGATTGGACATGAGTGGGGTCAAATGGCTCAATATGGTAAGAAAATATGGGCTCAACTTGTATTGTGAATCGGGTACCATATCTAGTTTTTAGAAGCATGTGAGTCCAATATAAGGATAAATAGCCACCTACTTTAGTAGTGAAGTCTCTAGACAAACAAATGGAAAACATGGGAGGGAGGTCAATGACTGAAATATCATGGGTTATGGTGAGGCTTGGACAGGCATGAAGTGTTAATTCAAGGTTTTTAATTATGCCTAAGACATTCACAATTGACCCATCAAGTTATAAAACTCCCTAGACACAAGACTATATTTGAGACCTAGGATATCAGCAATTTTCTTAGGAATTATAGAGGTACTAGCCCCTGAATCAATCATATAGTTATGAACTAGGTATTTTCCCACAATAATTGACATGTAGAAGGGTGGGGTTTTGATAGTCTTACTTACTTGATCCTCCTTTCTGTGAGACATGACCGTGACATGAGCCTTTTTCATTAAAGAATCCATGGAAGGCAGCTGCTTGAGGGATTCATACAGGAGGTCATGCTGTGATGGAATGACAAGGGCATCCCACATAGAAATGTTGACATTGGTCTTCTTGAATTTTTCAACAATGTTAAAGGGAAGACCATGAGATTTTTCGCACTGTGTGGCATACCTAAACTCCTTCCATGGTCTTCATTCCTTTGTTGTGGCGGCATTTGTTTTGGTGAATTTGGTTGAGTAACAAGCTCCTTGTCCATGGATCTACCAAGATATTCTAGCAACTTGCTTTTGTTCATAGTGTCTTCTTTTTCCTTTTTCTCATCTTTAACTTGATCTGCAGAAGGTGACAAATGAGACTCCAACATCCTTTTCTTATGCCACATGTTATCAGCTATGTTGACTGATGGTCTTTTAGAACCTCCCACCATTTGGTTAACTACATAGAAGTCCTTAGCTCTAAATAACATTAGGTTAGCATCATTTTTGGTTTCTTAACTTACTTCCATGGTTGGACTTGGTGCCTCTAGTAGTAGTTCCTATTGACTGGAAGATCCTGGACCATTTATGCTTGAAGGTGCATTTCCCTTTCACAACCAAGTTGATCATGTGGAAGATTACATGGGAAACACCACTTGGTTTCTGTACCATATTATTTTTCCTAGGAACTAAATCCTAACTTGAACTGTGAGGAGAAAGTACTTGCAATGGAGGATTATTGCCGGTAGAGAGAGGGCACTTTGACCTTGCCATCTGTTGTTTTGTTGGTTCGATGCATACCTTTTATATGGTTGATACCCCTTATTTGAAGATTGTCATTGATTGTGATAATTATTATAGGATTGGGCTTACTATTTTTCTAGGGATATAAATTTGTTTGTTAAATTTCTAATCAAAGATTTCATTTCCTCGTCCTATTTTTTTGGGGAAGGAGTTTATGAGGTGGAAGAAACAGGTTGTAGATTTGGCTCAAGTATAGGAGCAATAAAAGGTTGGGTAATTTTAGGCAATTCAGATCTGATGACATGGGTGGTTTAGGAGCTAATTTCCTAGATTATATTAAACTATTTTTATCTATGATTGCAATTTCATAAGTAGCTGGTAGAGTTGTCCTCCCATAGATTGTATCATAATAGATATATTAGATTTAAGAGATTTTTAAAAGTAAAGAAATGCACCTTCTTCTTTCGGTCACACAAGGGTTGGAATTCTATCCTAGGTTCTCTGGAATCTGAAGTTAAAATCTACCATTTTCTCATTAGGTTATCTCTAAATTGTAGTTAATTTCTCTAAAAGAGATAGATTGTATGCTCTTTCACCAAATTGGTCACAAAGGGTTGTGCATAATTAATCCCAATTTTGAATTGTTCCCACCCCAAGGCTTCTGAACCATTGTAGATCTTTTCCTTTAAGTGATGAAGCCAAAAGTTTGATCATATATTTATCTCAAAAATTTCATGGATAACATAGAAATTTGTGATGTCCTAAATGTGGTCAAGTGAAGTAGTGTGATTTTCTCCAAGTAAAATATGGGATATTCTTCAAGGTAGCTATTGGGATAGGATTCTAAGCATTCAAGGCAAGCGGGTTGCTTTACCGGTGAATTTTACAAATGGATTTTGTTGTGGTGGTTGTTGTTGATGAGCCATTATGATAGGTCTAAGAAATCTTGTCGACTACAAGAAGGTCCTACAAGGTGGAGGTGTTTAGAGATTTTGGTTTGGAGTGTTGGTACTCAATTTGGTCTCACCCCATTTGCCATTGAAATTATTCGGTTTGTGGGCTCTGTTGTGTTTTCTATCTCCCGTATTAATGCGAAAAATATTTTGTCCATTTGGTTTCAGGATCCATCCCTTCCTTGGTTGAGGATCACTTAAAATTCTAGAATTTGTTTTTTGTTCCTCTGTCCGTGTGAAAGAATCTATAACTTGGGCAAAAACTCAGTTTTTTTCCTTTCCTTCCATTTTCCACAGTCATGTTTTGTTGTCCCTATCTTTTTTGTCCCAAATATATGTGGAAACGTGATTTTATATGGCTCAAAGGATCGTATTTTGGATTTATATCATTTCCAAATTCTCTATCCTTGAAGAAGGATTCTTTTCCGGGCTCAAATGGTGATTTTCCTACATTTTACGGCTTGACGGATGTGTTTTTCCCTATCAAATTTACATCTCAACATCTATGGAAATGTGGCCCTTTCTTATTAGATGCAGCTTGGTGGGGCACTTTGAAAACTGTAAGGCTCACTTCAACTAAAAACTTGTCCACATGGAGGGTCGACGCTCATTTGAAAATTCTCCTTTTGGTTTGGCCTTGGAGTTGTGTTGGGGAGACATGTGGAGGTTTCCATTGCCTTGCCCAGACTTAGACAAAATTTTCATGTGGTGTCATCTGACTTTAGTGGACCATGGACACATGGAGGGCCAATGCTCATTTAAGGATCTGCCTTAGGGTCCCACCTTAACAATTGTGATAAGGAGACATGTGAAGGCTTCCGCCAGCTCCACTCTATACTTCAACTTTTCAAAGAAATTTTCTAATGCCTGGGACACATGGAGGAACTGTGCCTATTTGGGGACTGGCCCCTAATTTTTATTTTGAAGAATCACTAGGAGGACACTTGGTGGCTTCTTCTCACTCTGCCCTCTGCTTGGACTTTTCAACGGCCAAGGAAAAATGTCTCAGACCCTAGATACATGGTGCCTTCCGCTATCCATCAACTTTTTTATCAACTCTTCCAAACAAAGACACATGGTGAGCCCGTACATTTGTTTGAGGTCTCTACTTTTAGGGACTATCTAAAAATGCACCATTAAGACATGTGGATGCTTCCATTAGCTCCTTTTTACACTGAGACTTTTCAAAGGCCAAAAGACATTTTTCTTGGGCCCTGGGCACGTGGTTGGCCCACGTTTGTTTGGAAACTTTCCTTGTACTTCTCCTTTGTAGTTGCACTAAGGAAACACATGGACGACTGTGATATAGAGTAGAAAAGGGGTAGAATCAATGGTTGTTATGTATTGCATCTATTTTTCTATCATTTTTCTCCAAGACTCCTGGAGATGTGAATATGCACTATTTTTCATCATTTTTGATGAAATTCCTTATCGTCTTTGTCTATAAAGTGTCATTGAATGGATTCAAAACTTAATTTGTGAGTCCAAGGATTGTTAAGATCGATATTTTGAAGTTGAAATTACTCGGGCACTTGCAAAAATGGGAATTACTAGAGAAGATGGATAAGTTTGAAAAGAGTTGTAGAGGAAAGAAAGGAAAAGTATGAAATGATGAAAATTTACAGCACAAAAGATTAAAAAGGTGTTGCCTCGAGAGCTAAAAGGATTACTGTCATATCCACAATTTATGAAAATCCTCCGAAAATGATTAAAAATGGGATTTCTTACATGACAGAATAAGAATGATTAGAAGGATTTCCAAAAAGTTGTGGCATGGCATCCTAGTCATTAGTCAAGGGCCTAAGAAATGTGATCAGTTCACAATTGGTCCACTTGACATCTTTTGGATGCAAATTTGTTAAACGTCACTTTCCGAGACAAATTGGTAACAAGAAAAGGTACCTCGAATATTCTTCTCTTTTGGGGGGAAAATTGAATAAGTAAAATGTATAAATGCAATGAGAATACTCTTGTACAAATGGTGGGGATTAAATTTCATAAGAAAAATTTGAGAAAATTCATATTCTAAGAAACCTGTCTAACATACCTAGTTAATTTCCTTGGTGTTAGATTTTCTATCATGTCAATTTGGTTACAAATGTATAGCCATTGATGAGAACTGAGATTTCTCTAGAAGCTTTCCCCATTGATGAATTTAAGTAATTTTGAAATTAATTTGTGTCAATCTTGGAGCAATTAGTGTTTGCTTTTTTTAATGTCTCGCACGTAGTTTTTATTTTTCCTATTGAAATCTTTGTACAATCACACACTAGTATCTCATCCCTATGATAGTTTAGTGGCATTTACAATTTCATTTTAGGAAGATCCTTCATCCTGTGATGAGATAAAAAATTTAAAATCATTCCACTTTGTCATTTTTGATAAATATTGTCTGTAAGTCTTTAAGTGTACCTTAGGCATGATTGATCGGATATTTTAGTGTTTAATTGATTCTTTTAACTCGAGATTTCGTCTTTAGATTCTCAAAGACCTTGTGTGAAAATGTTTTCATCTAGGCCTCCATTAAAGCACCCCTTATGGTTGAAGGAATGTCTTAACTATTATGAAGTTTTTACCTTGATTTGTCCATTGTCGTGAAATTTCTTAGAGATCTGGTATAATCAACTTTATCCCACTTAATCTCCCACCAAAATTATTCAAAACCATGAATCCATTCCTGAATTTCCCCTGTTTTCCATGTATATCAAAAAAAGAACAAAATCTATTTACTAAAATATGTAGAACAATCAAGATCTCATAATGTCTTGATAACCTTAGCCTTGTTTTGAAATTATCTCCATCTTTTAGAAGTGACAACTATTAAGATTTAAATTATGGAGTATTATTGTATTTTCCCAAGGTTTTCTTCATAAAATTTGTGAGAAAGAAGGATATCTCCATCTCCTTCATCAAACAGAGGTTACACTATGGTTCCTCTCACCCTGGTTGAAAGGCACGGCCTAAAGTAGTGAGGATAGGTCAAAACCTCTTGAAGGTGTTATCCATCTCTTCACAAACGAGTGACAAAGGGTTAGTTAGATCTCATCCCTAGCTACAAAATTACATACATCTTGATTTATCTATCTCTAAGCTCCTTATTAAATTTTTGATCCTCGCTCGATTTGAAATGGAGAACAAATTTGGATACCAACATGGAGGATATGGAGATCTTTGAATATTTATTCCTCTTCTTCCTCTATTCGGTGATAACTGCAAGTACTCAAACAAACCTTCTTCTCTTGTTATCGACCGTGTTTGGATCCTTCTCATAAATTAGGGACACTAAAAGCACCAATACTGCTGAAACTAGTTGATATTCTGAATGGAGTCATGATACGTGTTACTACAGAGCCTTTAAAGGCTAGATTTTCACCAAAATATACATCAAAACATGATAAAACTAGAAATATTAATTTCAAATGTCCCATTGGGCATGCCAAAACTATTGGAGCTCAAATTTACACCCATGCCCGAATCATAGAAAATTCAGGATTTGAGTCAACATGGGACTATCTCCAAGTTGTGGGACTCGAACTAAGACATACCTCTAGAGAAGGTCACTTCCTCTACTTACTCCTAATGTTAAACTACTCCTAGGAATTGAAATGCAACTATCTAGCTCTATTCTAAATTTCCAAGGGACCAGGGTGAGAAGGAGATGCATAAAACATAAACCTAAACTAGAGAAGGCAATAACACCAAAATAAAGGGGATGAATACTCAGGAAAGAGAGAAGATGGAAGAGAATGATGATGAGGAGGGCCAAAACGAAAGCCACAGATCAAAATCGTGTCCCGATTTCCACCTTCATGATACAAAATAGACATAGATATTTCAAATAATGCATACAACACACCTAGAAGTGAATGAGAGGAAAGAGAATACAATAAAAAAACAAGCGAGGAAGATAAGAGCCAAAAAACTAGAAATTTTATTGCAAGAGATCATGCACAGATCATCACGATACAGGAGGAAGATGAAAAACAATTACAGAGACGTAGCTCATGAATGCAACTCTTAGAACACTTATGCAACATGAAATAATGCCCTCATATTCCCAAAGTATCCAACATTAAAATTGGGCATCATTTTATAATATATAGAAAAAATAAAAGAGGAGAGAAGAAAGAGAGGGAAAAATCTCTTTCCACCAGCCGACCAACTTCATTTAATTTCTCTGCATGTTAAAAGGGATTGAACACCTCTGCAAATCCAATTCCACATGCCACACCCTAAGTAGGAGAAGGAGTGAGCACCCATAATGCATTAAATGTTGGTGGTTGAGCCAATTGACATTGCACTGTGCATGTTGAAGATGTTTTCTCAAGGTTGTATCCACCAACTACCTTTTAAATTTGAAATTCAGACTCCTATGCTTAGATGAGGCCAACACCTTCCCATTGATATGAAATTTGCAAGGATCGGGCCAAGAATTTGAGAATTATGATGATTTTTTCCTTGCATGGAAATTGTGGTTATTTACGGCTTTCCAAATTTTAGTTTCATGTGGCTTTAGACTTCCGCGGAGCTCTCTCTCATGTCACGGCTCTATATAATCCCTCATGGCACTTTTTTGATGGAGTAACTTGATCCTTTCAGTCCGTGGTGTCAAAATGTACTCCTCCTTGCTCCATAGATTCTGAAACCATTTGCTTCATTCTCGTGGCATCGCCAATGTAGCGTGGATTTCCATAACCTTCCACGGATATCTTTAGATCACCGCGGTTCTTCCCAAACTTCGCAACATGCTTAACTTCTTCACGTCTTTACCAATTTCAGTTTTGAACATCTGCAAAGTCCATACTTATGTAAGTTGCTTTATTTTTGCAAGGGGTGCAAAAATAGAAAACGCATACCACTTATAAGGATGCAAATCATGTTACTCCATTTTCACACTCCCTTAGGGATGATGTAGTATTTGATGTTGATTTAGATCTTGCTTGTCAACCATTCATTGATCATCCTCCCCATTTCCACACATCACCTCCTATAGATACTCCTTAAGACACCTTTCTGAATGACCTCACTCATTTCCCATCTCTTTCCACTCATGAAGACCTTAGGGATAGTCTTGTAGGTTAGAGTAGTGACCATGAGAAATATCCTCCATAGGTAGATCATGACACCAATGCTATAGATGACCTAGATTTTGGTGATGATGTTAGTGTTTCTAGTGCACATACAGATGATTTTCCTTCTATTTACACATTGATTGATGATGTCCCTTATGTTTCTGATAATGAAGATGAAGTAATGTACCATAGTTACAACCATGATGATGATATGCATGATGTTTCTTATTCCAATGAATTAGATGAAAATGATTGTGTTTCTACTCCTTATCTTGAATGCAAAAATAATGAGCTTGATTGTAGCATCTCTAGTTTACTTGCACATAATAACCATTGCACTTCTATTGTTCCATTTGAATGTAAAAAGAATGATGTTGCTTGTACTAATATTTCCATTTCTCATGAATGTAAAAATTCTAATATGGATCATGTTTTGGATGATGCACCTTGTGTTTCTCTTTCTCCTCTTACAAACAAGTGTGATGTTTTTACTAGTACTTCTTCTCTTCCACTTGTAGATACTAATATGCATAACAATATTATTAGCAAAAATGAGCATGTTTATTTCCCTTTAGTTTCAAATATCACACATGATGATACATCTCCTAGTGTGATTACATTTCCTATTGTTGATGTTGATATTCCTTTAGAGCCTAATCATGAGGTCAAGCCCATTTAGCCCATGCATTCTTTAGATGACTCATCCCTTAATAATATTCCTAGGCATGATAGTGTTCCTATATCTACTATAAATGGTAGGATGTAGCCTTTGAATGAACCGTTAATTCCTTATGATATACCTTATCAAGAGGTGCTTTCTCTCATGCATGTAGTATGTGAGTTACAAAGAAAGGTCCAAAGAAAGGCTTATTATGCTAGTGTTAGTTCTAATATTATTCCTGAAAATCCTATCTCGTGTAGCATATTTCAAATCCCATTCCCTATAAAAAATTAATGCCTTCATTTACATTGTTTGGTGGTACATTAGATCCATACATACATATTAAGCATTATACAATATTCATGGCTCATTATGACAATGATAGGGTTCTTCTTAAGGTTTTCTCTAAGAGTATTATTGGTGATGCTCTCTCTTGGTTTACTCATCTCCTAGTGGATCTTTAAGTACTTTTGTAGAACTTGAGGATGCATTCTTAGCTCACTTTAGTTGCAATAGAGGACCTAGAGCTATATATGAGTGTTTTCCTTCTTTACATCAAGATGAAGTTGAATCTATCTCTAGTTATATCTTACACTTTAAGGAAAACATGCACTTGCTTGTATATCAACCTACTGATTTAGAGATGCAATTCATATTTTGTCGCCGACTTATATAGTCCCTCAAAGAACAATTACATTATGACACTTGTGATTCATTTTATGATATTTTCTCATGTGTTATTGATTTAGAACAAGATATTATGCTAGCACATAAGCCTAAGCCTTTAGATGTGAATGTTACAACCCTTTTGTTGCACATGATTATGATACACACAATGATAGTCAAGTGAAGGTTTTACATCGTGGTAATACTTTTTATCATCCTAATCCTAATCAATAAGTATGAAAACCATCTCCTCCTAAGTGGAATCCCATATATTTTGATAAGGCTTGTGATAGACCCCATGACATCTTACTTACATTACTTAACAAGAGGATGATTCAGTTATCATCTAATGATCATATCCCTCCTTATAGGATTGAATGTGAGAAGGTTCATCCATTTTGCAACTTCCATCATATTAATGGACATCGTGACAATGATTATTATGCATTATATCATAAGCTTAAGTTATTAGAGGAAAATTGTATCATTTCTTATTAGACACAATATACAGATAGATCTACTTCATCTCCACTATGGCACAAACCTATAGGAAGTGTTACACTTGATGAGACTATTTTTGCTTCTAGTCATATCTCTCGTACCAATACTCTTCCTCCACGGAGAAATCTTGAACCGTATACAATTAGATCAACAAGGAATGAGGGTTTGTCCCAAAAGTTTCACATGTGACTTCAACAAACCTTTTAATTCTCTCCGACATTCATCTCGTCAAGTTGAATCTTTGCATATAGTTTCTATAGTGCATATTTCATACCATCCTACCTCATCCATACTAAGCCCTTATTCATTATATTACCTAATACCTTCAACCTCTCTTCATACTTACAACCTTAACACTTGGTCTCTTATGGGCATATTCAAGGATCACCCTTCCTTTGTTCTTACAAATAGGTTTCCTCACTTCATATTCACATGGGAATTAGTGTACGGTCATTAGTGCCTTTTGGTATCAATGTTCCAATTATTCATATACTATTCACAATATACCATCATCACATGGGTTCATATCATATTGAACATTTTGGTACAATTAATCACAAGACAACACATATCATCATTAAATCAGTGAAATATACATCATATTATTTCTCAACTTATCAATTAAAACTAACATATACATCGATCACATACTCAACTATCTATCTATCAATGCAACATAAAAAATTTAAGACAAGTCATACATAATGCACTAGATCCAAAATATCAATATATTTATGTATGTATGTGTGTGTGTGTGTATGTATGTATGTATGTGTGTGTGTGTGTATATGTGTATGGCATCAAAATGTTATACAAAAGTGGTGTAGAGAGCATAGATCTTCATACACATAATGATAATCCTCATCACTATAATTTTCTACATGTACTAGATCTTGTGAGATAGAGGATACTCCTAGATCTCAAGATCCTCGGATCATGACCTAGCTTGATAGTGTGACAATTGATATCGCAATGTCACATTCTTCACTAGCACCTAGGCATATTGTGCCTTTGAATCTACTACTCTCACCAATAAACTCTCGTTAACTCGCCCCTAGGATGGCATACAAGCTACCTCTATATATTTTCACGACTCTCATCTCTCTATATCTCAGTATCACCACACAGTGGCCGCTACAACCGGGTGAGTACACAAAGTTGGGGGCCAAAAGGGGGTCTTAAGTGGATCCATTTTTCTGGAAAAAAAACTTCAACTTGTACAAGTTTTTTGAAATAGTTACACTCAAAATTGGAAGATGTTGTAGAAATATGAATCGTATCATTTTGAGTCTAGTTTCTAAGCTACTAAATTTTATTGAAAATGGATAAGTTTAAGTGGGTAAAACAACTAAAATACCAAAAAATGCTCCTTTTTTGTTAAAAACATAATAGAGTGACTTTCGTGCCCCCCACCATTTTTAGCACCATTTAGTATTTTTGAAAACCCTTTGGTAGAAAGATAGCTAGGAGCATCTAGTTTGGGCTCTATTTTTTAGATTTTTAGTGAATATTTTTATTTATGATTTTTCTAGTACAAAAATTTTATGTTTTGAAAAATAATGGAGCTCCGACCGTGCCCCCTCCCCCTAACTACCTCAAAAATATCAAAAATTAGATTTTTTTTTTGAATATGTATAGAATTATGCCTAGTTTGGGATAGTATATTTTTTTAAATTTTGATCACCCAAAAAAAAGATACACCATGAAATATAGACATATTTACACTTCAAAAAATAGCTATAAAAAGGTATAGTTAGAAAATAAATAATATGGAAACCTTATATTAGTCAGAAAATTTAGAAAATAATATTTTTAGAAAGAAGAGACTTTGCTCTACGTCGTGGTATAATTTTTGTAAAATGGATTGATTTTTATTTTGATTTATCATAGAGGAAGTGTCTTTTTACATTTTCTTGTAAAAACTCGTTGTTTGCTATGTTTTGTAGGTCCATGCCTCAGGCTTGGGGATCCAAACCAAATCCCAAGCCTTGAGGCATGGCTTGGGAAAAGAGAAAAAGCAAAATGCATACACTTTTTTCTTTATTTTATATATTGTGGCCCCCAATGTCCCTTTCATCTCTTTCACAGAAATTCTGCAAACATTCTGTTTTGTCTGTAATATTCTCTACATTATTGCATGATTTTTAGTATTTCATTTTTTCCCCTACCCTCTAGTTTATTTTTTCTAATCATGGGTGATAAACGTCGAGCTAAGGACAAGAGGAAAGTCAAGAATAAGACACTGGAGCAATTGGAAGAGAAGAGAATGCAAAAATTCGAAGCGGGGCAAGGTACATCCGCTATATCAAATGTAGCTAATGTATTTAAAAATTGGGATGAAATACATAATGAAATTGTAGAGAATAATGATTTTGCAATGAATAATGATATTGAATTAAATGATAATGTTGGTATGAATGAAGATATTGATATGAATCCAATTGTTGAACCCTTACTTGAGAATCCAAATGTTAACCCGAAATTTGTATGAAAACACTGAATGAAGAAAGTAACCTTGTAAATGAATCTTCACCTCTAAGAACACCTCCTTCCATTTCACAAAGAAAACCAATTCACTTAATTGAAATTGATGAAAACATTATAAAAACAATGCCTAACAAAATGTCTAAAAGAAATGCGAGAAGAAAAGCTAGTGGAATTTGGGATAATTACTTTGAGAATTTAAATAACACACAAAGATGTCAATTATTTGTTTCATTGATGAAATTAATTAAGATGAGACCTATAATGAAGACCACAGGGTTAAGAACATCGATGTTGTTGATAAAAATGCGTCAATTGTTGAAAACATACATAAAGCATACCAAATTGTAGGTTGAAAAAGACGCACCAAAGATAGTAATACTACACAACATGTACTAAATAATTTTATAGTAATTGATAAAATAATTAATAAATATTTGATTAGAAAAACAAGAAGTGATTTGAAGCTAAACAGAAAAACACTAATGAAATCAATAGAGAGACTTAAATGTCTTGAGTTAGTCAATAACACCGACTATTGGGCTTTCTCTAGCAGACTTCCACGAAAAGACAAGAATACATCGACATTCTAAAAGAATTAATTGTAAAATTTTGGAATGAGAACACAAAGGTGTCACCGAATAAAAGAGATACTGTAAAAAGAAGAACATGTTCTTGTAATCGTGAATTATGTGCAAAACATTTCTTAGATATGACTCAAAGCAATTGTTCTCTAAGTTTAAAAATGAAAATCCACAAATTAACATTAGCCAAAGATTCTTTGAAATGAGAAAACCCTTTTATGTGAAAATCAATCACTCACATACAACTTGTTGTTGTAGGCATCATGTTGAATTTTCAATGCATTATGATGTTTTTTTGTCAAATACGTTGTGTTTTACATATTGACATCATGTTGCAGGAGTGTGGAATAAATGTCCCACAAAAATCTTCAAGGGAATTTATTCCGACAATATTTTGTGAAAATCAACAAGACATTTTTTTATAACAAAGCATGTTTGGATGGAACGTGCAATGTATGCAGTGGCTTGCCAAATCTAAAAAGTTGTATCCACCAGGAGAGTACATATTCAATAGGAAAAGAATTGGTCGATTTCACCAAATATAAATTGGTGGCCTATCAATTAAAATATTGAAAAGAATCTAAGAGGTGTGAGCTTGTTACAAAACAATTACATGTATTAGAATATATGGTCAAATTCAGAGAGGAAATTTTTATGAGTATGCAAGGCACACACATAGAGCTTGATGGTTGGATGAACAATTCAAGTTAAGTAAGGACACATTCCCACTTGATACTATTTGTTCGGTAGTTGACTTGCAGAGAATTACACATTACAGCCACAAATGGAGGTTAAGTCTCACTATTATAAATCAGTGCAAGTTTCTATTTTCGTGCATATAACATTCATGCACTCTCCTGAAAGCACTGAGAAAGATCAAAAAATATTAAGAGAGTATCATTTCTACATCAATGATGATCGGACACATTCTACAAAATATGTACAAGGGTGTTTCAGGTGTTTTATGCGAACTTGAATGAGAGGAACATTAGTTTCAATCAACATTACATTTGGCTAGACAACTGCACATCACAATTCAAGAATGCACGGATGTTTTATTGTCTAAGAAGGATGCACAAAGAAACAAATTTACAACATATCTGGAGTTTTAATAAGGCAGGGCATGGAAAAGGAGAGCATGATGGTGTAGGAGCATGTGTGAAAAGAGCACTTGCAAGAGAAGAGTTAAAGTTTAAGGATGGTGCTAAATTTATAGATGCAAAAAGCATTTTTTATTGGTGTGTCAAGAATATGGTCCATGAATCTCAAGATAGATCAATGATTCGTAGATATTTTTGGTTGGTAGAGTAACAACATCTGACAAAATTTGAAGATTGTATGACAATTACAGGATCAAGTGATATGCACTCATTCGTAGTTCAAATGCAAATGCTTGGACTATTTATACTAGGTGCATGACATGTTTTTGTATATCATGCATTGATTTTGCATGGAATGAATGTGAGTCACAGTAGTGGGTGGATGAATGGACTTGTAGACCTCTAATTCCACTCGACACACATCAAGTTCCATGAGCATTACAACTTGTAGGGTCTTTAGATCAAATGAAAACATCACCTAACTTTGACCAAGTATTTGATTTAGTGCAACAAGGTACATACATATATGTACATGTCATGTTTTAGATTTATAAATTATTAAATGGTCAACTCTTAATGTATTTATAAATTGACTGAACAATTTTACTTTGTGATACATACGGCACTTTTGCAATTATTGTGACAGAATTTAGTGAAGAGGGAACACACTACTTATCTCATTGTGTAGAGGGGAAAAAAATTGACTTCCACATTCATTGATGGTGAAGACCTTGAGTATCCCACTAGATCAGTGGTAGTCACTGGAACTTGGCTTCGACGATATCCTATCAAAAAATCAAACATTTGGTTGTTTGAAGACTATGAAGTACATCAAAAGATACTTCACTATTCACATTTGGTCCTTTCAACAAATATTAAATTGATCAAATATCGAGGTCGGACATCAAACAAAAATCTATGGAAGGTTTGTGAATTAGATCATGAAGCAATTATTGCTATTGTCAAGAATAGAGTTGATCCTTGCGGTTCATTGGATTGAATTTGCAAAGGTATGTTCTTCATGAATTTAATTTGAATATTTACTTAAATGATTTTGTTTAAATTTTGTATGATTTAAAATTCTATTTAATTTCTTACTAACATGTTTATGTAGGTTAGTGGTGTCAAAAACGCTTCCACCTTCACGTGGTTGGCACTGTCAATAGAGAATTTATTATTCTTGAAGCCAAGTGAAGCTAAGAAAAATTAAATATTAGAAAGGAACAAAAAACAGAAACTCTCATTTCACCACATATATTGTAAAAATATCTTATTAAAATTCTCATTTCACTAACTATATTGTATGAACCACCTATATTATTCGGGTGCTTGGCAATGGATGACCTTACACTGACTCGATATAAATGGAGATAGAGAAAACCACAAGAGGCTTTCGTAGAGGGCCCCAACATTGAGCTCTCGATCCGACAGGACATCTCTAGGTGCCACGGAGTCCGATAAATCACCCATCGAAGATATGGCATGATTAAGCCTCGGGGATCTTAAGTGACTATGCCCGGATGGCGAGCTTTGATAGAACAGGAGCGTATGGAACCAAAAAAATCCTCTAGTAGCATTCACCAAGCCACCCTGACATTTTGGTGTAGTTGGTTCGGTCCCACGAGCTTTCGTTTACAAACTATAGCCTCGCGCAACCCTACTGTGAGACTCGAGACTACACTATTTCTCACGTTTGCAAACAATAGCATAGCGAGAGAACCGAAAGGAGATAGATAAAACCATGAGAGGATTTTGTAGAGGGCCCTAACATGGAGCTCTTGGATCTGATGAGACATCTCTAGGTGCCATGGAGTTCAAGAAATCACCCGTCAAAGATATGGCATGTTTGGGCCTCAAGGCTCTTAAGGGACTACGCCGACAGGGGTAGCCCGAAAGCAAGGGGAGCATAGGGAACCAAAATGAATGTTCCACAAGGGTTCACTAGGCCACCCCAATGTGTTGGCATAGTTTGTTTGGTCCCACAAGCCTCAATTTGCAAACTACAGCCTTTGGTAGCCCTACACTAACCCTCTGACTTAGACTACACTATTTCTCACGTTTGCAAAACAATAGACATGGAGATAACCGAGATGGATGGAGAGAAAAAACCGTGAGATTATTTCATAGAGGGCCCTGACGTGGAGGTCTTGAATCTGATGATACATCTCTAGGTGCCACGGAGTCCGAGAAATCACCCATCGAAAATATGGCGTGATTGGGCCTCAAGGCTCTTACTGTGCCATTTGGATGTGTTTGCATAGCGACTACGCTCGGACGAGGTATCCCAAAAGCACGTGGAGCATAGGGAACCAAAAAAATCCTCCACTAGTGTTCACCAAGACACCAAAATGTGTTGGCATAGTTGGTTTGGTCCCATGAGCTTCAAGAGGATTTTGCAAACTATGATGCCTCTCACCCACATGGCGTGACCCTACACCGACTTAAACCAAAAATAATGCTCCACACTATTTCGTGTTTACAAACAATTACATAGCGAGAGACCGGATGGAGATGGAGAAAACCACGAGAGGATTATATAGAGGATTCAACTTGGATCTCTTGGATTTGAAGAGACATCTCTAGGTGCCAAGGAGTCCAAGAAATCACCCACCCCAACAATTGAAGATATGGCGTGTTTGGGCCTCGTGGCTCTTAAGGGACTACACAGGGATGAGGTAGCCCAAAAGCATGGGCAGCGTAGGGAATGAAAAAAATCCTCCACTAGTGTTCATCAGGCCATACAGACATGTTGTCTCAGACGGTTTGGTCCCACAAGCTACCGTTTGCAAAATACAGCATCTAGCAACCTTACACTGACTTAGACTACACTATTTCGCGCGTTTACAAACAATAAGACAGTGAGAGAACCGGATTGAGATAGAGAAAAATGTGAGAGGATTTCATAAAGGGATTCAACATGGAGGTTTTGGATCTGGCGAGACATCTCTAGGTGCCACAAAGTCGAGAAATAACATGTCAAAGGTATAAGGTGTTTTGGTCTTAGGGCTCATAAGAGACTATGCCCAAACGAGGTATCCGGAAGCATGGGGAGTGTAGGGAGCCAAAAAAATCCTCTAGTATCATTCACCTAGGCCATTTGGATGTGTTTGCATATTTGGTTCGGTCCACACACTACCATTTGCAAAATACTGACATCTAGCGTGGAGAACCTTGGATTACACTCGACTTAAACTACACTATTTCACTCGTGGCTCGTTTACAAGCAATAGGATAGCGAGAGAACCGAATCACTCTTAGCTCCACTAGTGTTCAGAAACTACAACCTCTTACGTACCTAGATTTCAACCGCAGAACACCTAGTTTACAAACATGGAGGTCTTGGATTTGACAAGATGTCTCTAGGTGCCATGGATTCTGAGAAATCACTCGTTGAAGATATGGCATGATTGGGCCTCAGGGCTCTTAAGCGACTATGCCCGAACGAGGTAGCCGAAAGCATGGGAGCATAGGGAACCAAAATGAAGCCTCCACTAGCATTCACCAAGCCACCTCAATGTGTTGGCATAGTTGGTTTGGTCCCACAAACTTTTGTTTGCAAACTACAGCCTCTGGCAGCCCTACACTGACTCAAACTGCACTATTTTACGTGTTTGCAAACAATAGCACATCAAGAGAACCGGATGGAGACAGAGAAAACCGCGAGAGGATTTTGTAGACTACAAAAATTTAACCTAAATAGTTAGAGTAATAGACTAAATCAGCATTCTATTTCTCACATATTAAATTAATTTCTACCTTCAAAAAAGAAACTATGGGTGAATGCTCAATCAAAAATAAATTCTAATTCTAAATGAGTTTGTGCTCAATTATCAATACTTCATTGCAGTTTTTCTTGCCGTATGCTACTTTTGGAACTACCGGTTTGATTTGTGAATTTGAAGCAGCTAGGATTAATAAAAATATTCAACTTGGCATGTTTTCCTTAAGATTATCCATGATTATATTGACAACATCACATAGGTCTTCCATTCCAGTTAAGTTTTGATCCTTCCATGCTTCCCATTTTTCCTTTTCTTCCACTCGTAGTTAAGTTGTGATCCTTCCACGCTTCCCATTCCAGTTAAATTGACTCTTTATGACTTTCAGGAGGCATTTCTTCTTGAATCATAGTGACATCTTAACCTAATTGTTTTTCTTCGCGATGTTCATTGTCATCTAAAGTTGAAGGCTGAATATTAATATGGCCTTCGACTTCTTTTTGTGCACAAACAACCTTTTGTAATGTCCAAAAAAATTCAAGATCTTCATTCTCTGTTTGATTGAAGATATTCATTCTTTCAAAAAGAAAAGTTAGAACATTGGTGGTCTCCCCAACAAAACTAAGTTCATAGTCTACATAGTTACATCCTATGGAAAAATCATTTAACATTGGTGGTTTCATCCACCCATGCTTTCGGCCTACCCTATCCAGGGCGTAGTTGCTTAAGAGCCATGAGGCCCAATCATGCCATATCTTCAACGGGTGATTTATAGGACTCTCGTGGCACCTAGAGAAATCTTGTCAAATCTGAGACCTCCATATTTGGGCCCTCTACGAAAGGCTCTCATAGTTTTCTTTGTCTCCATCTGGTTCTCTCGTTGTCAGCTATTGGTTGCAAATGAATGCGAGAAATAGTGCGATGCGAGTTAGTGTAGGGATGCCGAGATTTGTAGTTTGCAAAGGAAGCTTGTGGGACCAAACCAAATATGCCAACACATTGGTGTGGCCTATGAATGCTAGTGGAGCATTTTTTTGGTTCCCTACCGCCCGTGCTTTCGAGATACCTCGTCAGGTGTAGTCCCTTAAGAGCCCTGGGAGGCCCAAACACGCCATATCTTTGTGAGTGATTTCTTAGACTTCATGGAACCTAGAGACATCTCGTTAGATCCAAGATCTCCATGTTGAGTCACTCTACAAAATCCTCTCGCAGTTTTTTCCATCTCCATTCGGTTCTCTCGTTACCTAATTGTTTGCAAACGCACGAAATAGTGTAGTCTAAGTCAGTGTAAGGATGCTAGATGTTGTATTTTGCAAATGGTAACATGTGGGACCAAACCAACTATGCCAACATATCCAAATGGCCTGGTGAATGCTACTAGAGGTTTTTTTTTTTGTTCCCTACGCTCCCCGTGCTTTCGGGCTACCTTGTTCGGGCATAGTCTCTTAAGAGCCCTGAGACCAAAACACCTTATATCTTCGACATGTGATTTCTTAGACTCCATGGCACCTAGAGATGTCTCATCAGATCCAAAACCTCCATGTTGAATCCCTATATGAAATCCTCTCGCGGTTTTTTTCGTCTCCATTTGGTTCTCTCGTTGTCCTATTGTTTGTAAACGTACGAAATAGTGTAGTCTAAGTTAGTGTAAGGCTGCTAGATGTTGTATTTTGCAAACGGTAGCTTGTGGGACCGAACCCTCTTAGCCAAAATGTTTGTATGGCTGGTGAACACTATTGGAGGATTTTTTTCATTCCCTACGCTGCCCGTGCTTTGGGCTACCTCATCTGGGTGTAGTCCCTTAAGAGCCCTGAGGCCCAAACATGCCATATCTTCGACAGGTGATTTCTCAGACTCTATGGCAACTAGAGAGGTATTTTTAGATCCAAGAGCTCTATGTTAAATCCCTCTACAAAATCCTCTCGTGATTTTCTCCGTCTCCATCCGATTCTCTCATTATAGTATTGTTTGCAAACGTAAAAAATAATGCAATACGAGTCGGTGTAGAGTGTCGGAGGTTATAGTTTGCAAACGGAAGCTCATGGGACCAAACCAACTACGCCAACACATCATGGTGGCCTAGTGAATGCTAGTGGAGGATTTTTTTGGTTCCCTACACTCCCCGTGCTTTGGGCTACCTTGTTTGGGCGTAGTCTCTTAAGAGCCTTGAGACCAAAACACCTTATATCTTCGACATGTGATTTCTTAGACTCCATGGCACCTAGAGATGTCTCGTCAGATCTAAAACCTCCATGTTGAAGCCCTATAAAAAATCCTCTTGTGGTTTTCTTCGTCTCCATCCTGTTCTCTCATTGTCCTATTGTTTGTAAATGTAAAAAATAGTAAGTAAGTCAGTGTAAGGCTGCTAGATGTTGTATTTTGCAAACGGTAGCTTGTGGGACCAAACCGTCTAGGCCAACACATCCATATGGCCTAGTGAACACTAGTGGAGGATTTTTTTCATTCCATACACTGCGCCTATGATTTCATTCTACCTCGTCAGCAGTCCCTTAAGAGCCTTGAGGCCCAAACATGCCATATCTTCGACGAGTGATTTCTCAGACTCCATGGCACCTAGAGATGCCTCATCGATCTGATATTTTCATGTTGAATCCCTCTACGAAATCCTCTTGTGGTTTTCTCTATCTCCATCTGGTTCTCTCGTTGTCCTATTGTTTGTAAACGTGTGAAATAGTGTAGTCTAAGTTAGTGTAAGGCTGCTAGATGTTGTATTTTGCAAACGGTAGCTTGTGGGACCAAACCGTCTGGGCCAACATGTCTATATGGCTTAGTGAACACTAGTGGAGGATTTTTTTCATTCCCTACACTGCCCGTGCTTTCGGGCTACCTTGTCCAGGCGTAGTCCCTTAAGAGCCCTGAGGCCCAAACACGCCATATCTTCGACGGGTGATTTCTCGGACTCCATGGCACGTAGAGACATATCATCAAATCCGAGAGCTCCATGTTGAAGCCCTCTATGAAATAATCTCATGGTTTTATCTGTCTCCATCTGGTTCTCTCTCATTGTGCTATTGTTTGTAAATGCGAGAAATAGTGCAGTCTGAGTCAGTGTAGGGCTGCCAGAGGTTGTAGTTTGTAAATGGAAGCTCATGGGACCAAACCAACTACACCAACACATCATGGTGGCCTGGTGAACACTATTGGAGGCTTCATTTTGGTTCCCTATGCTCCCCGTGCTTTCGAGGCTACCCCGTCCGGGCGTAGTCGCTTAAGAGCCCTGAGGCCCAATCATGCCATATCTTCGATGGGTGATTTCTCAGACTCCATGGCACCTAGATACATATTATTAGATCCAAGACCTCCATGTCATGGACCTCTACAAAATTCTCTCACATTTTTCTCTGTATCCATTTGGTTCTCTCGTTGTGCTATTGTTTGCAAACGTGAGAAATAGTGCGATCACGAGTCAATGTAGGCTGTAGTTTGCGCGGAGGCTATAGTTTTGGTTACCTACACATCATGGTGGCCTAATGAATGCTAGTGGTACATTCATTTTGGTTAACTACTCTCCCGTGCTTTCAGGCTACCCGTCAGGCATAGTTTGTTAAGAGCCCCGAGGCCCAAACACGCCATATCTTTAACGGGTGATTTCTCAGACTCCGTGGCACCTAGAAACATCTCATAAGATCTCGAGAGCTCTATGTTAGGGCCCTCTACAAAATCATCTCACATTTTTCTCCATCTCCATTCAGTTATCTCTTTGTTCTATTGTTTGCAAACATGAGAAATAGTGCAATCTGAGTCAGTGTAGGGCTACCGGAGGGTGTAGTTTGTAAACGGAAGCTCATGGGACCAAACCAACTATGTCAAAACATATTGGTGGCCTAGTGAATGCTAATGGAGGCTTTGTTTTGGTTCCCTACTCTCCCCATGCTTTCGGGCTACCCGTCTGCAGGCGTAGTCGCTTAAGAGCCCTGAGGCCCAATCACGCCATATCTTCGACGGGTGATTTCTCAAACTCCATAGCACCTAGAGACATCGCGTCAAATCTGAGAGCTCCATGTCAGGGCACTCTACGAAATCCTCTCGTGGTTTTCTCTATCTCCATCCAATTCTCTCATTGTGTTATTGTTTACAAACACACGAAATAGTGCAGTCTAAGTCAGTGTAGGGCTACCCCATCAGGCGTAGTTGCTTAAGAGCTCTGAATGACTAGATTGGCTTAAGAATGAATTTGATAGGGGTATGTCTAAGAACACATGGGATTTATCAATCACTTAGTAAATCTTTCTTGTTTAGTTATGGATGGGATTCAACTGGCCTACGACTTAGTGACCTTCCATTCATTGATAATTTATGTTATGATAAACCCATGGATGCTTTCAAAAGCACCTTAAAAAGGATAGGGGTAGTCATCAAGCCTAGTGAAGGGTGTGATGTGATTTCTAAATAACTTGAAATTCCTACATATTTAAAGGTAGTAACATGAATTGGACAGGATTAGACAATCAAGAATCACCGAGTGTCGAATCGTAATGGCATTGCATCTAGAGACATTCTCAAGCATTGGAGTAATGTATATGGAGATACATTCTCAAAATATCAACAGATGAAAGGCATCAAATTGTGATGACTGTCGGGTGTTTTAATAGGGGAGAAGACTATGAAACATAGAAGAATGTAGTAAGTGCATGATAAGATAGGAACCAGTACAAAGAGACCATGAGCAAGAAGAAGCGCAAGTAAGGTAAATACACATATACACATTGATAAATTGAATGAATAATTACTCAAATTAGGTAACTCTTTATATACATACATTATATAAATATTGATTTCTAAAGTTTGATGCATATTATACATTGAAAATGCTAGTACATGTACATCACCAATAAATGAAAAAATAATCCATAATGTTTTAAATATTGTTAAGTGCACATCATATTATATTTATGCAAAAATAATTTCAGAAATGTAAGGTCTCATAAAAATGATCAAGTTCCAAATAGTATTTTAATGTGCATAATAAATACAAAATTCCCAAATAGATCATATACCATCAAGTTCGAATGCCATATAGGCTTACATATAATGCCATGCACATAGGCATACAAAAAAATGTCATGTAAGACATATATTTCCTACTCATCAAAATCTATCCCTCTCTTGGCCTTGCTTGAAGAAGGCCCTCCCTTAGACAAAGATGGAGATCCATGAGATGACTTTGGATCGTCCGAGCCCATGCTTCGAGTCCTCTTCCGCTGAATACTCGCCTATAGATGAGCCTGTAAATGCAAACAATGTTTTTGTCAAAAATTAATTTATATATGTTTTCAACATGTATTTAAGACCATGCTAGAATGAAAGTATTTACATAAATACACAAACTTACCAAAAATTTTCGATCACACCTAATTTTCAGCTCACGCCGGATGACTCATCGGGATCTCCTTTCATCACGAATGGGGGTACGAAGACAATGAGATGGAGGAGTCTCGTGCCCTCAAAGTCAAAATGGAGGGGGTTGAAGTTCCCTACATACACATAAGATAAGAAAATCTAACATCAGAATTAGCAAAAATAGAGCTAAGTACATGTATCTACATAATGACAATATTTTAACTAATTTTATCAATATAAAACTATTGTTTTTACCCCACCACACCTATGAATCAAATGAACAGGGTTGCGCCCTATCGCAGGTAACTCCTGCATACACACAATGAAGGACATTATTAACATAATTTAATAATTCTACAATGAAATACATTACTAACATGTAATTTAACATAATATGAATTAGACGAGAAATTTAAAAAAATTTACGTGTTGTTTGAATACATTAATGAGTTTTTCTTGCAGATGAAATCGCAAAGGCAACACCTTTATCTACTTGTCGCAGAGATGGTGGGGTGTCTAGTGAAGTCAATATCTTTATCAAACATGTATATCATGTGAGTTATATGGACATACAAGAACATACATATATTTGACTTCAAAACTATATATATATATACATGAAAATATATATAAATATACACATGTATGTGAAAATTTTACATAATTAACATTTTAAATTACCTCTGTGAAAGTATGTTTATGCATGGTGCTCACCGCCTATGGTTGGGATGAAGATGTGCCTCCCACACATTGTAATATCAATGCATGTACATGTACAAATACAATTATTTCAAAAATTTAACATATATAAGTAAATCAGGTACTCCAAACTTTTTGTAACACACATAACAAAACATAACAAATTTTACCTGTGAAGATGATGCCAATGAATGTAATCCAAATGTCTCACTCAAAAGGACATTTGACATAGTGATATTATCATGTTCACCCCTAACACCAGGTGCACCAAAATCAGTACGCATGAAAGTATCGTCCTCCTCGAGCCTTAAACATATGTTACCACATGACGAGAAAAATGTGGCCTCATGTTAGTAATCCCCGAGGGAATACTCTATGTACCTCCGCATGAGCATCCGGCTCGAAATATCCCTCATATGTCGAACAAGGGTTACGAGATATCCCCTGAAGTGCGTGGAGTGTATCAATCTCTATTGTCTCATTCACTACTTGAGGTACAATCTCAGGGGGTGAGGGGGCTTCGTGCGGAGAATCTACCTGCTTTGAACAGGTGCACGTTGTGCACCTGGTCGATCCTATTTAGATCCTTTTCCTTGGCCCTAGAAATCTCAAAAATCAAAATAATTTGGGATCTCATTGAGGATAAACTCATAATAGAGTTTCCTCAGAAATTATAGTGGCACCTTGTTGTTATACAAGGTGTAAAATCAAACACCATCCACCATCGGTCCCAAAAATTATTTTTAATCAAATTATTATTGCACCAATGGATGGGAAATTATTTACATGTCAACATAACATAAAAATTAGTGTGGGGGTCCATGAATAAGGCGCATATGAGTTCTTTTAAAATTTCTTTTTTCTTTACATCCACATATGACAATTTGTTTGAATAATAAACCTTACAACCCTCTCTGTAAGTTGTCCAACGATCAATTTTCCCTGTTACTGCGTTAATTTTAACAAGTAATGCCTCCAATGTGTTTACAAGAGAGGCACAGTGGGGGTTTGTAGATTGTGCATCCCTCATTGTTTTGATTAAATCCTCAATTTCAATTTTGTTTTCAACTATTTGGGCTGCTAAATCTTCTTGACTACCCGAGGGATGTTGAGAAATTATGGGAGTGTCGAGAGGGATGTCAGGAATAACAGGGTTTGGTTGTGGTTGATTCCCTCGACCTCTAACTATAACAATAAAAAATATGTACTCAATTCAAATTTTAATCTATAATTATCATATTTCAATGCAATTTTGAGAAAAGAATTGTGCTTACCTCTTCTTCGTGGTGCCATTATCAATTCAGATCTTCCGGTGATCCGAAACGATCCTTTGAGCTTAAGATTCAATTTGAACGAAAAACATGAGGGCATGAAATAGCTATGAAACTCGCATTTGGGAGGTAAAATGATAGAGGCTCGGGCCTCTTTTTTTTTATTATAACAAGCATAACGTGTACGCGTTATGCTTTAGTAATTCCTGAGCAAACAAATTAAAACGCGGGCGCGTTTTAAAAAATGCATATGCATTTTAACAAAACGCATATGTGTTTTTCTTTTTTCGAATTCTTGTATGTTTTTGGCCCCACAACTTCATGCACTTACCCAACTATTATGGGGTCAAATAATTAGTCTTACTATCCTATTATATCATCTACTCTCTCAAGTAATCCACTAGTAATAAGGTCCCCCGAACATTCTAGAGTAATGTACACATTAAAGCATCCACTATAGTGGTTCGGTAAGGATCACCTATAATAATAAACATACATACAATAGCAATAATCAATATCTACACATCCATAACATATTAGCAATGTATAACTCAATCACAATATATACTTACACTGGGCCCCAAGCTACTACCACATCACCACCAAGGAATCTCCATCTCCTCCTTCGTCATGTGTGGAGGAACTCGAGATCCATCTACCCCACTAGGTGGTGTACCTCCATCCGGGCCTCCCACTAATATAGGAAATAGGAGCACCCATTGATGTTTGGCCCACCATGTTGTATAGGTTTCTATAAAATCCACATCACCCATATCACTCACTACTATAATCTTTGGGTCCACCTACCTTATTTGGGGGCCATAGTATTTCAGCAATTATCGACTGAGGATGAACCCCATATCTATGTGTTACATGTGTGGACTATCTCCATGGGTATGGTGGTGGGGGCACTTCTGTATGATCTCAAATTGGTGGGTCAATCACTTATACTAATATTATTACCCATGCATGGGGAATTGATCCTCTAAACACATAGTCCATTAAATACATTAGAGTTCAACCACATCCTCCATCCACTTTGGTTAATCTCTATATGGTCTCCAAATAATGTATGTTGATGTCACCCTATCCAATATTGATCTATAGGTCATATTGTTAAAACCTTTCCTCCCGGGTAAGACCCATTGTGTTGCCACTATCTCGGAATGGCCCAATCATTCCATAGACCACCTACTAGCCACACACAAGAAATATACTCCAAAGGAAAATATGTAACAATGTGATGGATGTATTGCTGCCACAATGACTCTCCAAAGTGAATGTATACAAGTCTACATATAGATGCCCTAACATGCTTTATGACCTCATGCATAGCGGGTCCCATGATCTTCTTTATCCTAACAAATATACCACATCCTATATGATATGGATACCCCACCACCATTTAATGTTACACATGAAGCCAGTAATAGTCCAATATATTTCGTAATTGCATAACCTAGGATGTCATAATAGCACACATTCTAATCGAGGGCTTTCTAGCGTACCCCATCCTATAAAGTATCTCCACGCAACTCTCATATGATTCGGTGTATATGTAGGCACCACATGTACCTTCTCTCTAACTAATGGAAATATCAAAATCTATTATACCTCCTCTAAGGTGACCTCCATCTCCCCTTTTGGGAGCCAAAATATACATGTGTGGGTATTGCATCGCTCATAAATATTGTAATCAAGTGCATATGCGGGGGCACATTCCCCAACCATGCTACATGATGAAACCCTTCTCTATTTAGTAGGTCCTAATCAACATCATCCAAACCTAGGGAAAATAGGGTACCCATGTACCAAAAACTTGTGAAAATATATCAATTGTACATCTATTTGCAAACACAAATCAACACAAAAACACATATCAATACCTTTTCATGTCATATATTCCCTTTTAATCATTAAATCATGCTTTCGAATTCTCACTCTTTTGAAAAACCTAACTTGGGTCAAACCGTATGGTTTGGGTCAAAACTGTATGGTTTGGGTCAAAGCTGTATTGTTTCCTACGGTTTCAACCTAGGTCAGAATCTGTGCCATTTGATCCATTTTCATCTTTTTTACAAAATACATCAAAAATTGAAAAATTGTAAAACTTGGTAAAAATCAAGTTAATTCATACTCAATTGCTACATTAAATGCACTCATTTGGTCATTTTTCCTATGTGTTTGTATGGCTCTATCATCCTCTCAAACCGACATAGAATCATGTCTCTCGGGATTTGACAACCTTCTACTCTCAAGCACACAATTTTTAAATTCTTGATTACAAATGAAAATTAACTTTTTAACTTTTCTATTTACTATATATAGTAAATATTTTCGGTAATAAACTATGCCTCTCACTTTGACTAAATTCTAACTCTCCACTAATACCCCTGTCATGATATGGCCCATATCTTGGGGCCCAATCATCTATTTTACACTCTGTCCCGGGCATTGGCTTCATGGTTTTCGGTACTCTGCACCACATCATCATTCAAATATACTATACTCTATACAATCACACACAAACATTTTTTTCTTTATATCATATAGCCTCTACACACAATTCTATCCTCTATCAAATTTCTCTAAAATTTTCATGTATTGTTTTCTCACATCAAGTCCTATGTCCTAATGCATGTTACATCCTCATGTAGTATATAGTTATCTTATTTTTCCTCAAAAACATGGTTTCTCTATCCCCTTTTCATTGAAAGGGTGGAAACTATACGTCTAACTACACAAGGTCATCCACATCTTTGAAATTGACAATCAAAGTACTAGTTGGTTGGCCACATAAGACCATCTTATGTTAGTTGAAATTCTCAAAATAAAAACTATATGAAAGGCAGATAAGAAAGGTCAAGGTTAGTCTCTCGGTCATATAATTTCAACCTAATCTCATTATCTAATAAATGATAATTCAATCACAAAAACACGTTATATACAAACTAGTCACAAACACCATAATGTCACTATACTTTACAAGTGTAGGGATAAAAGTAAACACATTTAGATATACACACGAAAAGTAATGCTATGGTTCCTAATTTTAAACCCATGCTTTATACGGTGGGGAAATGAGACGTCATTCCCTTATACCTTTGTATGAATTTTTACAATAGCAATGTGACCTAGATCCATCTGCAATGATGGTGTGGTCCCATTTTGGGAAATATTATAATGACACCCTTCCTTTGGTTTCGAGATACGCATTTCCCACATTTACACCATACAAACACAAATATGTTGGGGATTTGAACATCCCTAACCCTTCAAACACACCTGAAATTTTCTATGTATCCAAAATTCTCTTTTACATAGTCACATAATCTCCCTTGAATCTCACGACACATTTCTCCCTTGGCTTCACATGATTCAATCATTGACTCACAAAGCATTCACAATACACAATTATTTTCTTTTAGCATGTTTATGTGTTTCTTTCTTCAATTTTTTTACATGTGTGATTCTTATTTCCTTTACACTAGTAAATTTCATTCACTAACATAAAGGGGGAAAATGTAGACACTAAAATTTAACACTTATTTCACTAAATATGGACTTATTCTAGTCCGAGGAAAAAATACCACCAATATTGGAATCTGAAATTACTAGTTTTGGATTTCAAAATGTTAAATATTGGAATTATTTGGACTCCAAAATCGCACATATTGGATTCCAATATTGCATATATTGGAATCCAAAATCACATATATTGGAATTTATTGCACTCCAAAGTCCCATATACTAGAATCTAAAAATCAAAATATTGGAATCGACATTGATCTATAAAATAATAAACAATAACATGTCTCTGTTCAAGATGCGGGCTAGTAGAAATCACGTAAATTTAATTCTTCCTTTGGAATAAAGGTTCTTATCATTTTTAAAATTTATTTAAGATTAAACTATGCAGTTGTTGGAAAATCATTTAATGATTTCAAGGAATCCAACATTGATCTGCAAAACCATAAATATAACATGTTTTATTTTATATGGGCTGGTGGCATCTAGGATTTAATTTTTCTTTGGAATAAGGTTCTTATCATTTTTAAATGTCATTAACATTAAACCATGTAGATCTTGGGAAAATATTTTAATGATTTCATGGAAGCCGACATTTGTCTACAAAACAATAAACCAACCATGTTTCCTTTTTATATGGGCTAGCAGCCACTAGGCTAATGACTTTCAAGAGATGTGAGACACTTCTAGGTTCATTTACTATGATGTGATTGAACCTCAGTGTAACTAGAGAATTACTTGAAGATATTATGAAGAAACTAGCAGAGGGCATCGATCCAGACTATGAGAATATAATTAAATGTAATGTCTTTTGATGTGCATGGTAGTGGTGCAAACCACCATCTAGCCCTACTTGTTGAAATTGTATTCAATGATCTTCTTCATCCATCCCAATGATATTCGGCAATGGCATAAAAAATCTAGATATTCATTATCCTCTTATTAAGATCCCCACATCTCATTCTGTTGGATGCCATCATTATAAATCCATAATTCAAGAAAAGGAAAAGTTGGGAAATCCTCACACATCTAGAGTAAAATTTAAGGGTTTACAGACACAAAAATCACCCTAAAAATAAAATTAAAAAAACATGTTTGTTAAAGTGTACACTATTGAGCTTAATCAACAATGGATAATCTTGATAGGTTTTCTTTAGTGAAAATAAATAAATCATTATACTAAACAAGGAAATTCAAAATAAAAGGAGAATCATTACGTTCAAGTGAAACACAACTGATCCTATCAACACTTAAGACCTACAAAACCTAAAGTGTAAAAAGTAAAAGACTCCATAGAAAGAATGAAAGATGTTTGATTTTAAGTCTACCTTACTTCAATATAAAAAAGGTCTACCTTGGAGTGGCCCATTTGACTCGAGAATAATATTATCATAACCATAGGCATTGAGCTTATTTATAGCTCTCTGAGCATCCTCCCTATTGAAAAATTAACAAAACCAAATCCCCTTCTAATCATCTTTTGATCCATGGCCACGTAGACATGCGTGATGTGTCCAAACGACTTGAAAAGCTCATGCAGATTGACATCCCTCATGGTCCTCGGACAAACTGGTAACTCAAATAAAATTTTCATTGTTTCGTAGTGCATGTTGTTTTTGGAGTGGTCCACACCGCCCTAAGGCGGGAGGTGCCCAAAAGTGGAGGTAATGCAACCCCCCGCCAACGATGCTTCCACTAAAGGTGAGGCCCTCGACGACCTTATCCCTTGTTAAGGTTTATGTGGCACATGCGCAACAAAATGCAACAAAATCCTTGTAAGGGAATTTTTATGTGCAGTGATTACCTTCTTACTTCATATATGACAAACTATTAGCATTACACTTCCCTTAGAGAGAGAGAGAGGCTCGATAGTGCATCTTCGCTAGACTTGGAATTATCGACCTTGGATGTGGGTGGTGTTGCTTAGTAGGGTTCTAGTTGATAGCGACTATGAAATTATGCCACATCACAGAGGTGCTCGAGAGTGCACTTATTAAGGCACACTTTGACCCCTTTTCAAAATCAGATGGTATTGGTGTGAACCACCTTCTATCCCTACTCATTGAACTTGTATTCAACGATATTCTTTGATCAACTCGATGATATTCGATGGTGGAAAAATAAATTCCATATATTCATTATCCTCCTATTCAATCTCCCCGCATCTCACTCTATCAGATGCCATCACTATTGTCCCTAACTCAAGAAATGGGAAAATTTTGGAAATCCTCACTCGTCCAGATTAAAGCTTAAGGGTTTTTGAGATACTCAAATCACCCTATAAATAAAAATAAACAAACGTCACCATGAGAAAAAAATGTCAAATGAATTTTAAAAATTAAGATTTGATAGGTTTTCTTTAGTGAAAACAAATAAATCATTATACTAAATGAGGCAAGTCAAAATAAAAGGATAATCATTGTTCATTCAAAGTGAAAATTTGTGTCTTATGACACCTTGTGCCCCGCATCTCATTTCGCAACCTAACCTCACCCTACAAAACCTACAAATTATTTATTAAAGACTTATAAAAATAAAACATATCCAAACCTTGCCACCTCAATTTTCAGTCACCCCATTCAATCTGAATAATATTATCCTAACCCTAAACTAAGCTTATTGATTAAGCTCTATGACTTGGTCTACATCCACACCATGACTAATTACTTCCATCACCCGCACCAAAACCAACCTAATCATGACTTGAAAAGCCCTCAACTAATCCCTCGGGAGAAAAGGAGGGAAAGTTGGCTATTTTACTAAAAATAGTCCACTTTGACATAACCGACATCATTTCTACTTGACCACCATCGGTTACGTAACTACCATGGTACCCCTAAAATGACCTCCCCCAAGTGGAGGAAAAAACAAAGGATCGTGAATTCATCTTATCCATTGGAATTCACTTGGTAGGCAGACTTAGACAAGTGAAGAAAAAGAAGAGTTTTAGAGAAGGACATCAAGCCCAAGACTTTGTGTAGATACAAAAACTATGAGCACGGTGACACTCATCTAAGCATTGAGAGAGAGAAGATGGCTCACTTTTGATTGTGAGATCATCCCATCACGGTAGGAGGGTACCTTCGTCATCAGTAATCCTTAGACCTATATCTTCATCTTGAACTAGTAACTCAGTGTCTTATACATTTTTAAATAACATTTTTGAACTTTTGGATTCATAGTAATTATAGGTTCACTCCTAGATCTACTACCCTGACACCCTACATCTATTTGATGATCATTCCTCTACCCTTACATTACCCCAAGAACAACCCCCACACTCTCCGAGTCTTCTCCATCACCCTATTGCCTACCCCCTAATCATTTACCAATCTTATAAACACCATAGCCACCTCACATCAAACCTTCATTTGAAATCCCTAAATCAGAAATGGGAAATCGGTTATGGGAAATCCTCACATTTGAGTAAATCTTAAGTGATCGGTTATGGATGACACTCAAATGGTCATTATGACTCAAACCAAAAAAAATCCTTTCTTCTATTTCTTTTTAAAAGGTAATTAAAAAATAATTTTGATAGCCTCTTTCTATAGTGAAATCATGTGTTAATTAAATGAGGTAAGTCAAAATAAAAATGACCAATCTTGAAAGAAAGTCTAATATTCAAACTTAACGGCCTTAAAAGTTCCCTCATTTATTGTCTAAATAAAATCTGGTGGTCTTGTATTCTTAAACTTGGAAGGTAGTCCTTCCTAGACAAAAATTATTTCTACAAATCGAAATGATCTCTCTCTACGGTATGATCAAAATGCACCCTTAAACACTCAAGAAGTATTCCTCCTAGCAAACCCTCATCTTGTTTCTCAAGAGAATGAAAGGATAGAAAGCACCTCTATTTTAAGAGCGGAAACATTTTGTGTGAAATTGTGAAACAGAAATGATCATATCAACACTAAAAACCCTAAAAACTAAGGTGGAAATAAGTAAAATACTCCATAGAAATAAGGAAAGATTCATGTTTTTAAGTATTCCTTGCTTTAATTTTTTAAAGTTTTCTTTGAGTGGCCCATTCAAATTTTAGAATAAGATTATCATAACCATAGGAATTGAGATTATTGATAGCTCTTTTAATCCTCCTTGTTGAAAAAATTAACAAAACCAAATTTTGTTAATCCATCTTCGATCCATGGACATGTATACGTGTGTGATGTGTACAAACGAATTAAAAATCTCGTGCAGATTGACATCGCTCATGGTCCTCAGATAGACTGGTAACTTGAATAGAATTTTCATCATTTTTTTGGTGCATTTTTTTCTTGATCAGTCCATGCCACCCCTGAGACTGGAAGACCCACATCATAAGAGGAAGTGATAGCCCCTCCAGCAATGCTTCCACTGGAGGTGAGTCCCTCTTTGGTCTTATCCATTGTTAAGGTTTTTGTGGCACTGACAGGGGTGAGATCCTTATAAGGGAATTTTGATGTGCATTGATTTCCCTTCTTATAGAAAATATGAAAAACTATGAGAACCACATTTCCCTTGAAGTGAGAGAGGGTGGACAACACATCTCTTCTAGATATGAACTCATTAGCCTTCTATCCTGGTGGCCAAGGTCATTCTAGTAGGGTTCCTAGTTGGTAGTGATGTCAAATTTACACCACTCATGACACTCGAGAGCACACTTGTTAAGGCATGCTTTGTCCACTTTGTAGATGTGCATGGTAGTGGTGCAAACCACCTTCTATCCTACTCGTTGAACTTGTATTCGGTGATCTTATTCATCACTACTTTGATGATATTTTGTGGTGGTAAAAGAAATTCTATATTTTCATTATCCTCTTATTCAAGCTCACATCTCACTCTATCAGATGCCATCACTGTCATCCCTAACTCAAGAAATGGGAAAAGTTGGGAAATCCTCACACGTCCGGAGTAAATCTTAAGGGTTTGCAGACACTCAAATCACCCTACAAATAAAAATAAAAAACGTCACCATGAGAAAAAATCAAAATGAAATTAAAAATTAAGATTTGATAGGTTTTATTTAGTGAAAAAATAGATCATTATACTAAATGAGGAAAGTCAAAATAAAAGGAGTATAATCGTTACATTCAAGTGAAACACAACTGATCTTATCAACACTCAAAACCCTAAAAACCCTAAAGCAGAAATAATTAAAAGACTCCAAGAAAGAAGGAAAGACACTTGATTTTAAGTCTTCCTTGCTTTAATTTTAAAAAAAACATCTTCCTCAAGAGTGGCCCATTCGAACTCTAAGAATAATATTATCATAACCATAGGCATTGAGCTTATTGATATCTCTTTGAGAATCTCCCTGTTGATGAAATTAACAAAACCAAATCCCTTCTAATCTGTCTTCTGATCCATGACCACGTAGACACGCATGATGTATCCAATCAACTTGAAAATATCATGCAGATTGACATCCCTCGTGGTCCTTAGATAGACTGGTAACTTGAACATAATTTTCATCATTTTTGTGGTGCATTTATCGCTAGAGTGGTCCCATGCCCCCCGAGACTAGGAGGTGCCTAGCGGCAATGGAGGTAGTGGAAACCCCCCAGCGATGCTTCCACTAGAGGTGAGGCCCTCAATGGCCTTATCCCTTGTTAAGGTGTTTGTGGCATGGGTAGGGGAGAGATCCTTGTAAGGGAATTTTGATGTGTAGTGATCCCTTCTTACTATAGATATGACAAACTATGAGCACCACACTTACCCTTGGAGTGAGAGAGCGGAAAAAGCATCTTTGGACTTGGAATTATCAGCCTTGGATCCCAATGGGTGGGTGGGGTCACTCTAGTAGGGTTCCTAGTTGGCGTGATGCCGAACTTCACGTATCACTCGCGGTGCTCAAGAGTGCACTTATACAGGCTAGTAGAACCACAAGGATTTAATTTTTCCTTTGGAATAAAGGTTCTTATTATTTTAAAATTTATTTAAGATTAAACTACGTAATTGTTGGAAAATGTTTAATGATTTTAGGGAATCCAACACTGATCTGCAAAACCATAAATATAACATGTTTTTTTTTATACTAGGTTATGACCACTAGGCTTTAATTTTTCTTTGGAATAAGGTCTTTATCAATTTTTAAAATGTCATTAACATTAAACCATGTAGATCTTGGGAAAATATTTTAATGATTTCATGAAAAGAACATTTTTCCATAAAAAATAAACCGACCATGTTTCCTTTTTATATGGGCTAGCAATGACCACTAGGCTAATGAATTTCAAGAGATGTGAGACACTTCTAGGTTCATTTACTATGATGTGATTGAACCTAGTGTAACTAGAGAATTACTTGAAGATATTTTGAAGAAACTAGCAGAGAGGGTGATGATCCAGACTATGAGAATATAATTAAATGTAATCATCTTCGATGCACATGGTAGTGGTGTGAACCACCATCTAGCCCTTCTTGTTGAACTTATATTGATGATCTTCTTCATCCATCCCGATGATATTCGGTGGTGGCAGAAGAAATTCTAGATCTTCATTATCCTCCTATTCAAAGCTCCCGCATCTCACTCTATCAGATGCCATCACTTTCATCCCTAACTCAAGAAAAAATGTCAAATTTGAGAAATCCTCATGCATGTCCGGAGTAAATTTTAAGGGTTTGTAGACACTCAAATCTCCCTAAAAATAAAATTAAACAAACATGTTCATTAAAGTGGATACCTATTGAACGTAATCAATGGTGGATAATCTTTTTGAGTGATGATGTATGACATTTAGGGGTAGTTGATCTATGTGCATGTTAGCAAGACACTCTTATGAGAACATGTTTCTTAGAAAAAATAAAGAAACCAACTCAAGTCCTTTATAGTGCATCTATGTATCTATTGCATATTTTGGTACAACTTAATTTTAAAATCCAGTCCTTTTATTATGGCATCATTATTATTGGGGGAACCATATTATAACTCATATAATAGGTAAATATCCTTCACATCACATTCCTTCAAAAATCATATATCTAAAACCTGCACTTACTCACCATAGAGAGAAAATCAAATAATAATTGACTTTACAAGTACTTGTTGCTTTCACATGATTTGATAAGAAGCATGTTAGAGCCAAAGTGAGTTTGGTCTACATTGAAGTAATATTGAACTAAATGTGAGATAAACTCTTTATTTTCAAGTACTATGTTAAGAAAATTTTTCTCAAGATATAAAATATTACCTGAGAGTAAACAAACACAAATTTTTGTAAGTACACAAATGATTTCTCAACAGTAAAAGGTAAAATTAAAATTTTAACTTTCAATTTTCTAAAATATACCATGAGAAAAATGTCATGATGATTTTTAAAAATTAAGATTTGATAGGTTTTCTTTAGTGAAAACAAATAAATCATTATACTAAATGAGGAAAGTCAACATAAAAGGAGAATCATTGTGTTCAAGTGAAACACAATTGATCCTATCAACACTAAAAACCCTACAAAACCTAAAGCGGAAATAAGTAAAAGACTCCATAGAAAGAAGGAAAGATGCCTTACTTTTAAGTCTATCTTGCTTCAATTTTTTTAAAAAAGTTTTCCTGGAGTGGACCATTTGACTTTGAGAGTAAGATTATCATAACCATAGGCATTGAGCTTATTGATAGCTCTCTGAGCATCCTTCCTGTTAACAAAATTAACAAAACCAAATCCACTGCTAATCTATCTTTGATCCATGGGCATGTAGACATGCATGATGTGTACAAACAACTTGAAAATCTCATGTAGATTGACATCCCTCATGGTCCTAAAAAAATACTGGTAACTCGAACAGAATATTCATCATTTTATGTGGTGCATGTAGTCATCGGAGTGGTCGCCCCCCGAGACTCGGGAGGCCCCCAAGTAGAGGAGGAAGACAACATCCCCTTACTAGATGATGCTTCCACTAGAGGTGAGGCCCAAGGTCTTATCCATTGTTAAGGTGTATGTGGCATGTGGTATGGGGGTGAGATCCTTGTAAGGAATTTTTATGTGTAGTGATCACCCTTCTTACTTACTACAGATATGAAAAACTATGAGCACCACACTACCCTTAGAGTAAGAGAGGGTAGAAAATGCATCTCCACCGGACTTGGAATCTCGGCCTAGATCTGGTGGGTGGGGTCACTCCAGTAGGGTTCCTAGTTGGCAGAGATGTCAAACTTGTGCCACTCACAGTGCTCGAGAGTGCACTTGTAAGGGCATGAGCTAAAACCTAGATTCCAAGAGAGGAATAAATGTGCATTAACATCCCCTTAATAGTTATAAACCCAGATTCCAAGAGAGGAATAAACCCGGATTACAAAAACATTAACATCCCCTTAATAGTTATAAATGTGTGATGGACATTCATCATTAACCCCCCGCATCACCTTCCGCCATCCTTGTGTGCCTCAAAAGAAGGGACATGAAATCACTATGGGAAATTTTCCTCCCACACTGACACTTTAAATGACAATTAAAATTATCCTTACTCCCTTATCAAGAGGATATCTTTTCATAATTAAATATAGATATGAAATAAATTAAAACTCCTTTTCTAAAGGTAGAATTATGGTAAATCATTTTAAGAATTATTTGAATTTCATTGTAAAACTATTTCATGCTGGAATCCCAAATTCATAGAATAAATCATAGAAAAATAAAATTATTTTCACGATATCTATTAATGCACTTGATTGTTGAAGTGGTTGAGAATTTTCAATTCCTTATATTCCTTAAACCGATGTGTAAACAATTTTTGTGTAATGGACAATTTGAAGTCGAGAGGATAATATGATTTAAAAAATAAAAGTAAGAGAGTTAAAACTTAACGCTCGCTAGGTAATGCCAATGTAGCTTATCTAGGTAAATTAACATTAATCAAATAAGAATTCACTAGAAATAAAAATGTTATGTACACTTTTTTTTTATATATTAACATATCTATTATCATTTAAATCCTTTATTGTATTATAAAATTACTAAATATAGTCACACATATTATACATATTAACATTATTAAGATAGTCACACACACATTATAAAAACTTGTTCTCAAATAAATTTAGGGAAAATTACATAATTTTTTTTTTAGATAGTTAAACACTTTTGACCGAGCTATGAACTGGAGGGTTGATGGGTCCCCACCCTAAAAGTATCGAAATATTTGATCGATGAAGGGCTACATAAAAAACCAAAAACCAATAGGAAATATTGTAAATAACAAGGCCAAAATGTAACATGAATAACCTAGGCCTAAAAAAACATAAAGTGGTGAAACAAAAAAAATAGAGGGGAATGATAGAGAAACCCTAGGGTTCCACCTCTAATTGGTCCACCGAGCCAAGCATTGTAATATTCTAGAAAGGAAAAGGATGAGCCAACAATAGTCTTCAACTGCACCACATGATTAGGAAGGGGCGGGGTAGGTTTTGCGAGTGACTAGGTCTAGGATGGCACGCTGGAGATAGATGCCCCATCGGATGACAGATACTTTAAACAAACTCAAAAAAATTGATGGAGGGCCCAAATTTTCAATTCCAGGGCATCAAAAATCCTTGTTGTCAACCCTAGAAAGGAGATGAACAAGGATACAAGATTAGAAAAGAGAATAGGAAGGCATACTTCTTCCAAAGCTTTGGCAACCAAACCCACATGATGACGTGGGTAAATGAAATG
This sequence comes from Taxus wallichiana var. yunnanensis, assembly GCA_018340775.1. Taxonomy (NCBI): domain Eukaryota; kingdom Viridiplantae; phylum Streptophyta; class Pinopsida; order Cupressales; family Taxaceae; genus Taxus; species Taxus wallichiana. Next base: position 374,635,900 of record CM031235.1, read on the forward strand.
GGATGTGACCACCATGACCACTTCCTTATCTACACATAGACAAGAAATTGAACATGAAGATGCCTATAATCTTGGAGTTGACATGAGCTCTCCTGGTGCTCTAGAGATAATCCATGCCCAGGACTTTCTCAATCACATTTAGAATAGGTGTGGAGCCTATGCGAGAAGACATTGCGAAGATGAGTGGAAGACACAAGAGAGAGGAAATCCATTTTGGCTTCTTTCCATGTAAGAGGATGAAAGGAACATATGTAGATGCCATGAGAGGGAAGGGGAAAACAATAGAGAGAAACATGAGAAAATGAGTGAGGGTAGGTGAAAGCACAACCCAATTAAGTAGTAGTCCCTCGACTTGTGTGAGGGCAGGACACAATAAAAAATGGATGGCATCATCAAGATTTTCCCATGCATTGGATAGATTATGAATAAAGGCTTCCGTTGATTGATAAACACACATTATACAAAATAACATTACTAAATATAGTCACACACATTATATAGAAAGGTGTTATCAATTAAATTAGGGAAAAATTACATAATTGTAATTGGGTTATTGATTTAATGACATCGCGTACGTCTCCACATCGTCTTCCACATCCTTCAATAGTTGTAAATATAGGCCACAATTCATCTATCAAGTACAATTGTAATATGCATTATAGGCCACAATTCATCCTTCAATAGGTATATTTTTACAATTGTAATATGCATTACACTTTCTCTAAATGGTGCTAAGATTTTTGAGAAATATGTTTTGATTCTTGGATCCTCGATAAATGGTATTTGGTCATGATGCAATCTTTCATGTATGAATATAATCTCGAAGCTTCCAACATCCAAGCCAAATTATGTATCATAGGAATGAGGGCATCATGTCATTAAAATTTTACATTCTTGTGATGTCCACACAACAATAAACAAAAATATTTAAAATAATGATTTGCAAAACATTAAATAGAAAATGTTTTGTTTATATGTCTATTAGTGGCCGCTAGGCTTTATTTTTTCTTTGGAACAAGGTTTTATCATTTTAAAATGTCATTAAGATTAACATATGAAGATCTGGTAAAAAATCATTTTATGATTTTAGGGAAGCCAACATGGATCTACAAATCAATAAACATAACATGTTTCTTTTTTATATGGTCTAGCGACCACTAGGATTATTTTTTTGGCTTTGGAATAAGGTTCTTATCATTTTCAAAATGTCTTTAAGATTAAACCATGCATAACTGGGAAAAAAATCATTTTTTGATTTAAGGAAGCCAACATCGATATGTTCCAAACAATAAACATTATATGTTTATTTTTTTACATGCTAATGCAGCCGCTAGATTAATTTTTGATTTGGAATAAGGTCTTACCTAGTTTTAAAATGTGTTTAAGTTTAAACTATGTATATCTATATAAAAAATATCATTTCTTTTATTGGTCCATGATCCATGATTGTCTCTTCACCCAAGTTAGAAAAAATTGTTTTTCTTAAAAAAAAGAATAAAAAAATGATTGCACACTACGAATCTTTAAGAACCTTAAGGTAGTTATTTTATTCCATAAAAATGCACAATACATTGTTGGATTTGGAAGAAAAGTATATAATTCAAATGCCAATGGTGCATTTGAAAGTTTTCAATGATCTACACATGTTCTTGTGTTCTCTACATGTTTCAACCATGTACATAATTCAATATAAATTTTGAATCAGTCTTATAGTTTCCATCAAATCTCCAAGTATGTTGGGGTTTTGAGAGTAATTTATTCTTTGACTTCATGTGACAAGAATCTTGTGTCATCGATCAAAAGTATATTTTTTCACCATAGAAATTACCATAAATGTCTACTATCTACTGATTGGTATTTGTTTTGAACTTACATTGGTGGCATCCCCAAATGAACTGAAGTGGGTATCTCACAACCAACTAATTTTTTTGATGAACATGTACTTCACCATTGTTGAATCCATAAATGAAGACCATAAGGCAAGTGTCAAAATATTTTGATGTATTTACTTATCAAGTCAACACTAAATTCTCATTCAAAGTATTCAATATTCCCGGATCTAAAATATGGAACCATATTATGAGGTATTTTGTCGCCAATACCAGAAATTCCAAACAACAAACCTTCAACTCCCAAAACTAGTAATTTTTGAGGCTTCCCAATTGGATCTATAAAAACAACTCAGAATTAATGTAAGCTTCCAAAAGTGATTAAAACAAGTCAACATATTATTGTGATAATATTTTATTTGGGTAATTCACACAAACAACTTATAAAACTATAATATCAACTCAATCATAGTGAAGATATAAATACTGCCAACTTTTAAATTTGTAATCTCAACATATAAAATAAAGAGTGACCATATGAATGTACAGAATGAATATCATTGTAAAAACATTTTGAAATAATTAATAGTTATAATTTATAATTTTGGTTTCTGCAATTTTTTGATGCCCTCGCAACACTCAAACCCTGAGACAATATCTATGATATGTTTGTGTACAAATTGGTCATCAACCACTTATCTTTGAAACAATTTTCTTCATTGGATTTCCTCCCCACCATAAAATTTTCTGGAGGGTTTCCCTTTGGGCCTATTATAATACAAAATGTGTGTGTAGGGCCAAAAACAATATCCTCTCTACTCCAAATATTTTGGAGATATTTTACTATAATTTTGTCTTCTACACAACAATGTTCTTTACCCAAAAAAATAACTTGGTTTGAATTCAACCACTAATTTTTTTTCAAAGCCTTAATCAACTTTTCAACTTTGGTGGAAGAGAGATAGCTAGACCAAAATCCCACTTCACATTTTGTTGCTAGTATCTTTAAAAATTCCTTGAGCCCACCTCACAAGTTGATAGTCTCCTTACCGAACTTGATTGCCAACTCCTTATGGGATTGGTTTTTCTCATAGAGAAAACCCTCCAAATCTAAAATAATTAAATAATCCTTTTGGCCAACTGCACAAAAGTAATTTTTTTCTCAATTTCCCATAATTTGATATTAACCAATTCAAATAATCAAAATTTTAGTATGTTAACACTTACTAATAGAGATTTTAGCTTGGATTCCCTCGCACTCCCCCTCTACAAGTTCTTGTGATGCACATTCTATTTAAAAAAAATAATCAATTCAAAATAAATTTTAAGTCAGTAAAAAAATACATGATACAACTTGATTTTATACAATATTGCATAGATGTAGTTTATATTATGTATATGTATATGGCATAAGCCATTAAGTTGGACTATGTTTGCGTTAATAGTTTGATGGGCTTAGCGATCGCTAATGGCCAACTCGCAAAAGTATTTTTTTTTTCAATTCTCGGCAGTTTATTTTAACCAATTTAAAAACATTAATCAATTGAAAATAAATACCATGTCAACGTAATTAAATTTCATGATATAACTTGCTTCTATTCAATGAAAAAACCTTTGATGGAAAATATTACATAGATATTGATGTATATTAGTGACCACTAGGCTAACCCATTATTTCCTGGACTATGGTTGGTATGACATTCTTTGATTAGCTTAGTGGCCACAAATAGCCAACTGTATAAAGTAATTTTTTTCAATTGTCTACAATTTAATATTAACCAATAAAACAAAAATTTACTCAATTCAAAATAAATCTAATTAAAAGATGTATGTTAGTGACCGCTAGGGTAATACATATAACAAATAAACTACTTGTTATAGGTTCCTACAATTATGAGGGGCTTATAAATGGTTTTGTTTATAATGCTACATGACTATCATACCATTTTTTCTATCTATGAGTTTGTGCATGACGTGCCAATAGCCTCCCCATTTGGCATCAAATCTGAAAAAAATTTTGAAGTTTTATTAAAAATATGTAAACAATGACAATTGAAAACTTCTTGTAGTGATAAATTTATAAAATGAGTATTTCCCACTCACCTTTTATAGATTCATTGGATGGATGGTCAATGACATCTGGGGAAACAATTTGAATTGGTTATGACATGTTAAGAATGACATCATCTCCTTTGTTTGTATGTGGAGAGGAAGAGATGATGTCTTCCTCTATTGTTGGTTGTCTGCATAAATATTGTATGTATCAGTTCAAATGCATTAAACTAATATAATTTTTTAAAGTGATCTTAATCAACGTACCTTTTTCAAATGATGAAAATAGTAATGTTTTAAAAACATTTCTTGATCATTTGATTCAACAATAAAACCATAGGTAGACCTGAGTCAACCAAAGCATGTAAATGCAACACTACCGTCGTAAAGCACTATAATGGAGATTTTTAAAGCGATTCGAGTGAACATATGAGACCAAAACTCATAAGATCTCTCATAAAGAAAAGGATGTGTCTTTCCTCGTAGGATGATTTCACTTGTAGTCACAAATTACTATGTGGAAGTTGGTCCATCCAATCCATGGTGATTTTTCTCTCCATCCCCATCATCAACATCACAATTGTGCACATCAGTTATTGTGTACATAAGACACAAGCTCTTAAATTTTCCATTGTTTCATAAAATCTATAACAACCTTCCACAACTGATTCCCCTTATCTTTAACTTTTTGCATGTATTTTTTTATTGTCTCTCTTAACATTTTTGAAGAAGCAATAAGTAAGAGCACAATAATAACACAATTTAGCAAGACTAGATCCGAAAACTGTAAGAAGGTCCATTATTGCATCAAAGTTAGTACACTAGACAAATTGTAGAAATATGTGATCACACATTCTACATTGAATGGATTAGTTGACAGAATAGATGATATTGTTGAATGGAGCTGGAAGGGATATGCACATTGATAGGTAAACTCTCATTGGTGTCTTCCATCCTTGCTGGAATTTGTTCTTCCATTGAAATCATGTAGTTGTCTATAATTGTTTGAGCTTCCCACAGGAGAACCTCTGCCACTTCAACATCAATTTTTTTTTTGCTAATTTTTCACTTCCTCCAGAATCAACTTTCTTTTTCCTTTCTTCTCTTCTCCCAAGAGTACACAACTAGTGGTAGTGAGATTCATGTAAACCAAATTTTTCAACAATATTATTTCAGTGCATTCTTCCAATACAATATTACCTAGATATTTACTTTTCATATATTTTAGAAATTTTCCTCTCATTTTTTTTTTCATTTTTACTCTTTGGCAAGTAAGAATCAAAAGTCTCTTCTATGACCTACTTCAATAGATCCAATTATCCATACTTTCCTTGATTTAGCATTTTATCGCTAGTAGAATTGATATCTCCTCATGGTCATTCCTCTTACATCCTGAAGGAATTCACCATGAACCTTTCCAATGAATTTTCTTGAAAGTTAGGTTGGTTATCCTTAAAAGGAGAACAAAAAAGCCCACCTGATTTAAATAACTCAAAGGTTGTTGTCCATTTTGTCCATATGTCCTCAGGTAAAAATAGAAATGTCATTTTTCATAAAGACTCTCTGTCTTAGCCACTTTGAAAATAACAAGACATTGCTTCTCAAAACTCTACATTGAAAGAGGAAATAGTATATTTACTTTTTCTGCATATTACAAAAATTAAATTTTAAGTACAAATGCCATAAAATTAAGTTTCATTACCTTCAACTCATCTGTCTTTTTGTTTCCCACTCTGGGCCTCCGAGGACATCCTAAGGATCTCCAAATAATTTGAGCCTTATAGAGTACATCAATAAAATTGGATTCAATCCAATTTTTATTTACCTTGTTTTGCTTCTTACAAATATTAATAATGACTTGCTAGGCACGTTTGAAGACATAATGTGAGCCTTTCTAAACTGCATCTTATTATGTAATGACTTGTATTTTCTTTCAACTAAAAATAAAATTTGGGCACAAATGGTATGTTGGCCATCAAGAATGTAGAATTGTACTTCATCTCTTTTCAGGTCATCTGGATCCTCTAGTTACACAAGTTCCTTTGTAGAATGTAAAAAGGGAAGAAGAATTGCATCCCTAAGAGAAGGAATAACATTAATCAACATTGAATGTATAAGAAGGTCAACATTCTCATCATACACCTGATGAGTATTGATATTTTAGATGTGCCACATGGGAAACTTCAACTAGAAAAGCATCACCATTAAACAAAAACAATTTTAATTTTTAGCGGTTGAAAATTTTGCATTTCTCAAATATATGGTCACTTTCTTCAACAATAAAGCCGATTTTTATTATTTTTAATCCCTTGTAACTTTGACTTAGAGGGATCTATCTCTAATTTAGACAAATAAGATTTCCTTAGTGTTGTAAATAGATTTTCATGTTTTGGTGGAGAAAGCAAATTTCTTCTATTCAAATAATGACAAATAGAAGAGGTATTATCGATTCTATACAATTTTTGAATACCAAATTCATGTTATTATGAATTTCAAGTGCATTTTCATGGCTGTTTTTTCTGAGTGTATGAACTTCCCCAAATTCCAACCATATTTAGAACAATAGCATATCCTACTTTCTCTAGAATCACTCATTTCTAGTTTCTTGAACAATGAAACTTCCAACTCCATGTCAAGAATAAGTAACTTATTCATTTCAATTTCAATGCATTCAACTTGAATATGCAATGTTTGTTGATTAATAAATTTTGAAGTTAGTACCATACCAAATTCACCAACAACATCTTTCATCAACAAAAATAAGCACAAATCACCATGGTAATTTTCCGAGGAATGCATTTCTACAAACCATTCATCATCTCTCTTTTTCATATCCTTTGTTCATTCAAGCAAAGGAATTTCATGAACAAAGTGGAAAAAATTAAAGACATAGTACCTGAAAAAAGGAATTAAACAAACTAATAGTTGGTAAGTGATTGGGAAGGATAAATATTGTTTTTCCATAGTGAAATAGTTAGGAGATGTTCTATCTCGATGTCATTATTTTCATAGACTAAAATTCAATAGGAATGGATATGTATAGCTTAGCAGTCATGTTGGTGAGAAACTTTCTTGGGTGGAAAAAATTTTGGATTTCTTGCCAACACTTTGGGAGTCTAAGTCCCTCTACTTAACCGCATGCAGATTTCATAGGTGCATACACAAATAAAAGTGGATTTCTATAGTTTTCCTTTCAATCGGGGATCCAATAAGGGCACTTGACTAACCCCGTGTTGTAGTTAGCAATCTATTGCTAGGAAAGACTTTATCTGAAGAGTGGCAAAGGGGAGTGAGAAAAGAGGTAGGAGAACTAATGTTGCAGGTAGAAAATCATATTCCTACACACACTAGTTAGAAATTTCATCACATGCACTAAAATTAGGAAGAAACAATACTGAAAACAATAACAAGACCAATTAGAATTTAATGAACACAAAGTATCAGTAAACCCCTTAGTCAAAAAGGCTAGAAACTCCTTCTTCTTGTATTGATGCTCAAGCAAAAATTGTACATAGTATGAGAATGGAAGACATTGAGAATAAGGGAAAAGTGGCTAACTCTTTTCACTCACAAGTGAGCAAAATCTCTCTCATGAACTTATAAGAATACAACTAGCTAGAAGAATTTTAGAATTAGAACCCTTTGAAATGAAGAGCTCATTACAATTTATAGCAATATGAATTGTCCTTTCACCTCCCTCATATGACTCTTCATTTCCATATTCCACTTGTGACCTTTCATTTTCCATGAATTAATTATTTCTCTTATAATTTTGAGAAAATACTTTTTACAAATTTAAAATACATCACTTAAGTTAATAGGATGAAATACAATGATGACACATAACGAAGAATTAGAATGGAGAGAGAAAGTAGAGAGGGAAAGAGAGGGAGAGGGAAGGGATGGAGGGGAAAACACTCCTCGTGATGAAATACTTTGAAAGCCTTAATGCAACCATGAACTTTGAGTGGGGATTTCTACCACTGGTGATCTTCTACACTAATGAAGATTTCTCACTTGAATAACTTTGAATCATTTTCCCAATCTAGTGATGACCGCAAACTCTATGATGCATGGACATCCTGGACCATATAATGAGTGTTTAGAAACACTATTATGATGTTTACCATTGTAAGCTTGAGATGAACACATACAATGCCCATGATGACCCTCCTTGAAACTTGGTTGATGAACCCTTTGAATTTTGAAATCATTCTAACCAATTTACTTTGGATCACTCGGTTCCTTAAGTGATGAAGATGAATTCACATGATGTGCCTTGCGATGCCCTCCCTTGCTTTTTGCAAACCATTGTACTCAAGATGATGCTTCTAAGACCTCCATGATGTTCTTGTTCCTCATTTTCAACTCATGAAATTATTTCATTATCCAAAGGGGAGTCCAAAAAGCAGTAAGGTGAGTGAAAACAAACTCATATGCAACTTTCCACTCTGAAATGAAAACTTTCTATTTTTAGAATATGAGCTTGTGCTTTGCTATTTTGAGGCATATCACCTGTCTTGTTCTAATTTCACCTTCTGAACCATCTACCATATTCTAACCTCATCTATTCCTGAGATATTGTTATTTTTAACACATTTCTATTTTTAGCAAGTTGCTATTTGGGGACCTACTATTTTGGGAAGAAGTCGTTTTATGTCTTACTTTTCATTTTACCCCTTTTCATTGATTGTCCTGAGCGATCGAACATGTAATTCAGTGGGACTCATAATTTATAGCATGTGAAGAAGTATAGCATATGTTACTTTTTTAAGTAGTGAAAAAATGTCTGCATTTGTGAAGGGAACAACTTTTTTGGATTCGCTCTTCGTCACGAACTCGTGCTCCAATTTTCATCATGATTCACTTTCCAGAAAGCTCATAAATGAAAAATGAAAATTTATGTCTGGTAAGAGCTTTGGGTATGGAGCTACCAGGAAGAATAATGATAAAAAAAAATTCCTTCATATCTCGAGAAACTAGAAACTTCATCATGCAAAAACTAGTTTGAGAGAAACTAGATTTTTGGAGACCCTTCCCTCGAATTTGGATGATTTTTCCCATCGGATCTTCAGGAATTTGAAAATTTCTTCAAAGAGGGTATAATGTTGATAAAAAAAAAAGCCCTCCATATCCCTAAAAATAGGGACTTCATGGCGCGAAAACTAATTCACGTGAAACTAGATTTTTCAACAATCATTCCCTCCAGTTTTTGTGCGATTTCGCTCATAGGAACCCCGAGAAGTGGAGAGGTAGCTCGCTAATTTCTTCCATTAATGTGTCATGGAGGCCATTAATGGAGCTTGAAATTTGTAGGTATATTTTTTTCTCCATTTACAATGAAATCAACTCCATTGTGATAGGTTTTTACTTATGGTGCTTCACGCGAAATTTTACTTCAATCGACAACCGGTTTGATGGGAAATTCAACTTTTTCTTCGTTGAGCCGGAAAGGAGATTTCTTCACTATGAATGCTCTATTGCACAAGAGGAGAGTTTGAAAGTATTTTTTTATGGTATTGGATAGAAGAACAAACAAAAAATACGTTTCATTTCTTTATGCCTTTGGTTTGTAAGATTTGTATGAATTTTTGTTTTACGGTAATGAAGATTTTCATTATTTTCTTCTTCGTTGTTCTTCGTTTCTCCTTCTTAACTTGATGAAAAATCCTTCTGAGACCTGAATATTTCCATGGGAAATTTATTTTAGTGCCTTGGTTGAGCTGGTATAAGCATTTGCAATGGCAGAGTGATGGTAGAAGGTTGCAGAGGAAGTATGGAGATATGGCTATGCACGGGAGTGTAAGAAGTTAGAAGCGGGGAAGCAAGTAAATATTTTAAATTTTAAAATCATGTTGAGAGAATCCTAGGTGCATTTTTTTGTCTTGACATCCCTCACCTCAAAGGGATATGAGGTACATAATTTTCCATGGTGAGAAAGAAGGCTACATGTGGCAACGATCCGGCAGCAAGGAGTGAGTGCTCCAAAATTAGCTTTAAAGCACTGAGGGGATGGAAATGGGCCACATGGGTTACCAGAAGTATCTCCTAGGGGATAGACACATTTTTCAAGGTTTGATGTCCCTGACCCTATGAAGGATGTGAGGGAAATCAAATTCCATAGTGGTCTTGGAGCTGACACGTGGCGAAGATCCAACGGCAGGGGATTTGAGCTCCAAATTACACCTAGGGGCTGAACTGGCAATCCTGATGGTTGCATGGGGTTCCAGAGGTCACAAGGGGCCTGGGTGAATTTTTCCAAGGTTGATGTACTTGACCCTCAGGGACGTCAGGGACATAAAATCCCACAGGGCTTCCGGAGTCGACATGTGTCCTCCCAAAATTTGGCTAAGTCCTGAACTTGCTCCAAGAGGAAAACTTATGACGATGATAACTTGTGCTTCCAATGGAATTTTCCAAAAAAATTATATTATCCTAACTGGAAATGGCCTTTTGAATCCAATAGTGGGGGCCTCATGTATTTATTTTTCCATTTGATCCTTGAAAAAGTGGATTTTTGATTTGGCATTCCAATTTGTACCTAAGAAAAATTGCCTATAGACTTAATGTGCCAAAGTGTTGTGAAAATTTATTTCACCGTCTTGTAGGGCTTGGAATTATATTTCCAGATATGTTTAGTTTTTCTCCTAACTCCATCTAGAGCTACCATAATCTCCTTCCAAAGCTCAACGGTTGTTTTGGCTGTGTATTGACTAGGCGGGTGAATCCTAATTTTGACGAAACTTTCCCAACTTCTCTCGAACCCTTCCAAAATCTTCTGAATCATTTCCATAATGTCCTAAGACCTTGAAATCACCTCCACATCCACTTTTTCTCTTCTTATTTGCTCCATGGGGTTTATCCATTACAGGAAGGCCGGTGATGGCCCTTCCCATAGCTACATATAGCTTGTAATTTTTAATAAACTCCTAAAATCACTTAGGGGTAATGGATGGAATTTCCTAAATCCCCTAAGGGGATGAGATAACATTAATCGGGAGGTCAATGGACTAATTGGGTAGACCCGGGGTGCTTTAGAAAGATAAAACATGAAAAATTTGCTATAGGGGTATCGTTATCATGTTTGGAAATTGTTAATTTCCTTGTTGCACATTTTCATTAAAATGGTTGGCTCTAGCTTGGGGACATGACATGAGGAATCAAGAATCTCAACATTTCAAAACAAATACTAGTGCCTTATCCATTGGGCCCTGCAGAGTCATGTACAACTTACAAGAGATAGAAAGAGAGAAGAAGGAAACACACACAAAACAAGGAGAGAGGGAAACACACGACACACAACATAAAGGGAAAAAAACCACGGAAAGGAAATTATATACAAGGGGGGACTATAGAGGTGGGGAAAGAATATACACATACCTGGAAACGGGTTGAGAAAATTACATGCCATCATGAAATAGCGGATTGAAGTATGACCATTAAAGCACAAAAACTATTATTTGATCAAACCATGCTTTGGTGATTTCTTTGCATGGCTTGAGAAGAAGAATGCTGACCATAATTCCATCTAGGTAGTCATAATGCGTAGAGAACATTCTTGCATCCAATGAACACTTCATCACTTTCTCAAAACTCGTGTACCTTGATGCTCCCGCTTTACATCCTGCGACCATGTGACACCATTCTTCCATGTCTTCAAGAGTGGGAAAATTTATCCTGTCATGAAAAAATTCATCTCCTTTGATTTGTAACTTCAAATTATCTCTTATATCAGCAAAAACTTGGAAGGAGTGAGAAAAAACTGATTTTCTTCCCATTCAAGAACTTCCCCAAACATCCCGCTTTGTTTCTTTGAGCAAGTGTTTTCAAACATGGAGGTTAAATCATTGAGTTGGAGATCTTCATCATCCTTGAGATATTGTTGCAACATGGGAACATGTTCAAGGTGAATATGAGCTTGGAGGATGGTGAGTGCAATCTGATTTTGGATCATTTGGCAAGAATCATGCATACTTTTACTTTTTGTCTAGAGAAATGGTTGTCAATATGCATTTGTTCGAGTGCATCTTGATATCATTTTCAAAATTTCAGCTTTTGGTTTGGTTGTATAATCATTCTTCACCCTTCATTGGATTTTTCCATATGAAATCTTGTTTTGCATTGATGGACCATTCGAAATGGTGGGAGAAAGTTGGTTTTGAATATACTCCCAACATTGCTGCAGATTTTCGCCATGTTCCAAACAACTTTCTTTAATGCAAATCAGCTCAATGTTTTCCCTGTTATCTTCTTCCATGGCGGAGGTGTTGTCTTCAAAATTGGAGATGTCCAAAGGAGATTCATGAAATTTTCTTCTTTTGCACTCATGAACTTCTTCACATGATGTGGAAGAAAAGACATGCTTTCATGTCCATTCTCATCAACCAAAGTATTAGAGAAGTCATCAAGCTTATCCAACTACTCCATCTCAACATCAAAAATTGGTGCATCAAAATAGGAAGCAAAAATTGACTCATACCTATCTTGTATCTCCATGGCCCGAGTTAAGAGTTCAAGATTGAGTTGAGGATCTTTAGTTTCTTCTGCATCCTTCAAGATATCTTGTACAAATAGTTCTTCTGAAATTTCCATAGGCTCATTTTTATCTTCATTGGAAGAATCTTCTTATTGTTCCTCTAGGAGATGGTTAAAAATCTGATCCATATGGGCCCATGATTCATTTGAAACATTCTCGTTCACCTCTTCCATGCTTTGCATTGCCAAAGATTCAATTTATTACAAACATGGGCATACTTGATTCATGTAATGATAAGGAGAAGAGGTCCAAGCTTTGTGGGAAGGGCACTCCTTCAAGCTCAAAATCCATATCATCTTCTTCTTGGTAAGAAGTAGGGAATCGTGTTAGGGCAGTAGTATGAGAAGAATTTTTAGCTACAAATCCATCCATTATTGAATCTTCCTACTCAAGTGAAAGATGAAAGGCTATGTTTTCACCATGATGATGATTTCTCTCCCGAGTGAGTAGAGGTTGTGTTTAAATTTTTCATTCTCCTCATATTTGAAGAGAGATTGGGATTCTTCCATTTGATCATCCATGATTGCATCGAGGAGAGAGTTTTATTCTTTGACTTCCTCCATTTCTTCATGCAACATTTCTACATCACTTGAAGAATCAAAATAGGAGGGAAGATTATCTATGACCATCTTGAATTCATCATCTTCGGACCATGATGTCGGGTGAATTTCTTGCACTTCTTCACATCTCTCCATTTCATCATTAATTGAAAGATCAAAACTTGAAAAGAGATCATCCATGCTTACTTTGAATTGGTTGTCTTCTTCATCATTGGTGGAGTCTTCAAAGAGCATTGGATCATCCATTATGCAGCAAGGATCTTCCTTTATTGAATATATTATTCCCCCATGGGCTGTGACTCGAGCCAAATGGAATTTCTGAATGGTGATTCTATCTTCATCTCTTCTACTTCTTCCTCCATGACATTGCTTTGGCTTTCATTAGGAGGTTCCATGACAAGATCTTCTTTGGAAGCATCCAAGAATCTTTCAAGAATGAAAACCTCATAGTATGGGAAGAAATCTGGGTCTTCTTCCATAGGGCGCGTCTCATCTTCTTCCTCCATTTGATGTGGAGCTTCAAGATGTTCATATCTTCTTTGTAGAGCTAAAGCATACCTCCAAATTTCATCAAAGACTTTGGGGTCAGAATTTCCTTCTATTATGCTCTGAAGCCTTTCCACATATTCTCTTTTCAAAATATTCATTTCTTCATCACCGTATGCAATGAATTCATCTAGATAATGGTAGAAGAAGGAAAATGTTCTCAATTTTGTAGTGAGTTGTGTGAGATTGCAAAAATCTTCTTCAGTGGATCTTGCATCATCTGTCTTTCATCATCTTCTTGAATGCTGATTTTATCTTCATCGGAAGGCTCAAGGATAGGATTTTCTTTAGTGGAATTCAAGAACCTTTCGAGTATGAAAACCCTATGGTATGAATGATCTTCAGGATCTTCCTCTATAGGATAACTCTCCTCTTCTTCTTCCTTGTTATGGGTTGCTTCAAGTTTCTCGTTCATCTCTTGCAAGAATTTGGCATATTCTCAAACTTCACACCTTAGCTTATGTCTCCTTTGAATCCATTCTTCTTCATCGGTGATAGGTTATTTCTTCTTTCCTTTGTCAATACTAGTCCAGAACCATGGTTGATCAATGATCTTCTTTTCGAGAAGACATCTTCTTCTTCTTCTTCATTGTCACTCATTGGTACTTCACTCCAATCTAGAAATTTCTTCATGATGCGGGAAACAAATGTGACAGGGGTTCATTCCTTGATGGAGTTGCCTTCACAAATTATTTTCCTTTGAAATTTGATTTTTTTGTGTTTTGATTTTGATATTTGAATTTTTTGAATTTTTTTGACCTTGCAGTCATATTTTGGGTGCGAGATGCTAGCAAGTCCGGCCCACGGTGGGTATCAAAAACTGTTGGCGAGAAAAAAATTCGGGTGGAAAAAATTATGGATTTCTTGCCAACGCTTTGCAATTTTAAGTCCCTCTTCTTAACCAAGATCTGACTTTCGTATGTGCATAAGTGAGTAAAAGTGAATTTCTGTGGTGGCCTTTCAACCGGGATCCAACAGGGGTACTCCACTGACCCTGTGCAGAAAAGCTAGCAATCTCTTTCTAGGGAAGACTTTGTCTAAAGAGTGGGAAAGGGGAGTGAGAAAAGAGGTAGGAGAACTAATGTTGCAAGATAGAAAATCAGATTTTTGTACACACTAGTTATAAATTTCATCACATGCACTAAAATTAGGAAGAAAAAATACTGCAACAGAAACAAGACCAATTAGAATTTAATGAACACAAAGTATCAGTAAACCCCTTAGTCAAAAAAGGCTCGAAACTCCTTGTATTGATTCTCAAGCAGAAATTGTACATAGTATGAGAATGGAAGACATTGATAATAGGGAAAATTGGCTAACTCTTTTCACTAGAAGTGAGAAAATATTGCTCATAAAATTACAAGAATATAACTAGCTAAAATAATTTCAGAATTAGAAACCTTTAAAATGAAGAGTTCATTACAATTTATAGCAATATGAATTGTCCTTTCACATCCCTCACATGACTCTTTGTTTCCAATTCTACTCATGACCTTTCACTTTCCATGAATTAAGTATTTCTCTTATAATTTTGAGAAAATACTTTTACAAATTTAAAATAGGCCACTTAATTGAATATGACTAAATACCATGATGACACATAATGAAGAATTAGAATGGAGAGAGAAATTAGAGATGGAAAGAGAGGGAGAGGGAAGGGATGGAGGGGAAAACACTCCTCGTGACAAAATGCTTTGAAATCCTTAATGCAGCCATGAACTTTGAGTGGGGATTTTTTCCACTGGTGATCTTCTACACTGATGAAGATTTCTCACTTGAATAACTTTGAATCATTTTCCCAATCTAGTGATGACTGCAAAATCTATGATGCATGGACATCATGGACCATATAATGAGTGTTTAGAAACATTGTTATGATGTTTACCACTGTAAGCTTGAGATGAACACATACAATTCCCACGATGACCCTCCTTGAAACTTGGTTTATGAACCCTTTGACTTGTTGAAATCATTCTGACCAATTCACTTTGGATTTCTCGGCTCCTTAAGTGATGAAGATGAATTCACAGGATGTGCCTTGCGATGCTTTGCCTTGCTTTTGTAAACCATTGCACTCAAGATGATGCTTCTAGGACCTTCGTGAAGTTTGCGTTACTCCTTTTCAACTCATGAAGCTATCTCATTATACAAAGGGGAGTCCAAAAATTAGTAAGGTGAGTGAAAACAAAGTCATATGTAACTTTCCACTCTGAAATGAAAACTTTCTATTTTTAGCGGAGTTGCTATTTAGGGACTTGTTACTTTGGTAAGAAGTCATTTTCTATCTTACTTTTCATTTTACCCCTTTTCTGATTGTCCTGAGTGATCGAACATGTAATTTAGTGGGACTCATCATTTATAGCATGCGAGGAAGTATAACATATGCTATTTTTAGTAAGTGGTGAAAACAACCTCTGTTTGTGACAGGAATAACTTTTTTGGATTTGGCTCTTCATCATGAACTCGTGCTCTAATTTTCATCATGATTCGCTTTCCAAAAAGCTCAAAAATGAAAAATGAAAATTTATGTCTAGTAAGAGCTTTAGGTATGGAGCTACCAGGGTAGAATACTGATAAAAATCAGTCTTTCATATCTCGATAAACTGGAAACTTCATTGTGCAAAAACTAGTTTGAGAGAAACTATATTTTTTAAAGACCCTTCCCTCTAAATTTCAGATGATTTCTCCTGTCGGATCTTTGGGAATTTGAAAAATTATTTATAAAGGGAAGAATGCTGATAAAAAAATATCCCTAAGTATCCCTAAAAATAGGGACTTTGTGGCGTGAAAACTAGTTCATGCGAAACTAGATTTTTCAACGATCATTCCCTCCAATTTTGTGTGATTTCACCCACTAGAACCCTGAGAAATGGAGAGGTAGCTCGCTAATTTATTCCACTACTATTTCATGGAAGCCATCAATGGAGCTTTAATTTTGTAGGTCTATTTTTTCTCCATTTACGATGAAATCAACTCCATTGTGATAGGTTTTTACTTCTAGTGCTTCACGTGAAATTTTACTTCAATCCGACAAATGGTTTGATGGGAAATTCAACTTTTTCTTCGTTGAGTTGGGAAGGAGATTTCTTCACTATGAATTCTCTATTGCATGAGAGGAGAGTTTCAAAGTATGTTTTTATGGTCTTGGATAAGATGATAAATAGTAAAATATATTTTTTTCTTCATGCATTGGTTTGCAAGATTTGTATGAATTTCTGTTTTATGGTAATGAAGATTTTCATTGTTTTCTTCTTCGTTGTTCTTCATTTCTCCTTCTTAACTTGATGAAAAATCCTTTTGAGACCTGAATATCACCATGGGAAAGGTATTTTAGTGCCTTGGTTGAGCTGGTCTAAGCATTTGCAATGGCGGAGTGATGGTAGAAGGTTGTAGAGGAAGTATGGAGATATGGTTGTGCACGGGAGTGTAAGAAGTTAGAAGCGAGAAGTAGGTAAATATTTAAAATTTTAAAATCATGTTGAGAGAGGGATGGGAGAATTTTATTGTCCTTGATGTCCCTCACCTCAAAGGGACATGAGGGACATCAGTTTTCATAGTGATCAAGAAAGTGACATGTGGCAACGATCCGATGGTAGGGAGTGAGTGCTCCAAAATCGAGTTAAACCACCGAGGGCCGGAAGCAGGTCACATGGGTGACCAGAAGTCTCTCCTAGGGGGATGGGAACATTTTTCAAGGTTTTATGTCCCTGAACTATGAGGGATGTGAGGTACATAAAATTCCATGGTAGTCCTAGAGCTGACATGTGGCGGAGATCCGACGATAGGGGATTTGAGCTCCAAATTGTACTTGAGGGATGAATTGGCAATCCTAATGGTCGCATGGGGTTACATAGGTAAGATGGTGCTTGGGAAAAATTTTCCAAGGTTTATGTATATAACCCTCAGGGAATTTGTGGACATAAAATCTGCCAGGGCTCTGGAGTGACACGTGTCCTCTAAAAATTTGGCTAAGTATTAAACTTGCTCCAAGAGGACAACTTGTGACGATGATAACTTGAGCTCCCAATGGATTGTTTCAGAAAAAAATTATATGATCCTAACTGTAAATTTCCTTTTAATCCAATGGTTGGGGTCTCATGTCTTGAGTTTTCCATTTGGTCCTTGAAAAATCAAATTTTTGATTTAGCATTCCACATATGCCAGAGAAAAATTATTTACTAGACCTAATGCACTAAAGTGTTGTGAAAAATATGATTTTACCATCTTGTAGGGATTGTAATTATATATCCCCCTATGTTTTCTTTTTTCTAACTCCATCCGAGCTCCTAGAATCACCTTTCGAAGCTCAACGGTTGTTTTAACCGTGTACTGACTAGGCCTATGAACCCTAATTTTGGCGAAACTACCCCAACTTCTTTGAGCCCTTCCAAAATCTTCTTGAATCATTTCCATGATGTCCCAAGAATTTTGAATCACCTCCATATCCACTTTTTATCTTCTTCTCTACTCCATGGGGTTGTTCTAACCACTGGGAAGGTCGATGATATACCTTCCCATAAGCTACGTGTAGCTTGTAATTTTTAATGAACTCTTAAAATCGCCTAGGGGGAATGAATGGACTTTCCTAAATCACCTAGGTGGATGACATAACATTAATCGGGAGGTCACTGGGTATTGACTGGGTAGACCTTGGGTGCCTCAAAATAATAAAACATAAAAAAAAATTGATACATGGGTATCGTTTTCAAGTTCGGAAATTGTTAATTTCCTTGTTGCAAATTTGCATGACAACAAAGTTGATAGGAAAAATTCAACCCTCCTTTAGTAATAAAAAATAAGAAATCATTAATAAAAGTTTTTATTATGCATTGCACTAAGCAATTTAAACAATTAATCAATATTAAATTTGCTTTGTTTTAAGTTGTCAATTTATTGCTAGAAGTGAAGACTAGTGGCCGCTAGCATCTATATATTCTAGGATATATTTCCATCAATGTAAAAAAACAATCAATATAGATTTAGGATAGAGGAGCTAATAGTGGATTGATGGTTATCTTCCCATCACTATTAAAAACAAATTTGAGTTACACTACATCATTGTGGAAACATGGAATCCAACATGAGTGATAATGGTCGATAATTAAATATTTAATAATAAAAATTTCATAAAATTTTGTGATGTGATTAGGTGTTTTCATTAGGTGCCTTTTATATTTATCATAAGACATATCATGAATATCACATAATTCAAATCAAGTTGTTAGTTTTATAAACCATAGGATATAGTTAGTTTCGTATGCTTAGCTGAAAAACTAACTATAAACCCCAAGATAGTATCGTAAAATTTAACTATAATAATGGATCATAGTTAGTTTTTCAGTCTTAGTATTTTTATTTTTCAGCCACACTATGCAATTATCATATTTGAACACAGTTTGCTAGGCTTAAAATTTTGTTTTTAATTACGTGTATTAAGAAAAGTCATAAATATTTTACTTGTCTTGGAATATTTGTTATCTTCCCTTGTCTTGGAACATTAAAGAAAGGTAGTAAGAATCCACCCTAGCGTTTCACTAGTCTTTGAAGATAGTATTGTAAAATTTAAATATAGTAATGGAATATAGTTATTTTTTCGGTTGTGTCATTACTTACTTGTCCAAAGTAAACAAGACAAAAAAATCCTGCGGCTGCTAACCTCAAGATAGTCTTGTAAAATTTAAATATAATAATGGAGCATAGTCATTATTTTAGCCAAGTCATTACATGTAATTATCTTGACCATAGCACCCACTAGGTTTCAAATATCGAGTTAGGCTAGGAATATCATGTAATATATTCTAAATGACATGTTGAACTCAGTGGTCGCTAGGCTTAAAATTTTGTTTGCTACTTGTCTTGTTTGCAAGACAACAAATATCCTAGTGGCCGCTAACCTCAAATATTTGTAATTTTCCACCAAAGCTATGTAATTATCTTAGACATTAATGGCTACTTGGGCCGAATACCATGTTTGGATAGGAATATCATGTAATAAACTTCAAATAACATGTTGTTCTCAATGACCACTAGGCTTAAAATTTGGTGTTGGAGCTTAGTTCAGTTTTTTTAGTTTTTAGTAGAGTCATTACACATTATCTTGAATGCAAGACAAAAATTATCACGGTGGCTTCTAATCACAATTATTTGTTATGTTACACCATGCGCAAAGTTGGAATAATCCACGACCATATTGAACTTAGACCTTAACGACCACTAGGATTAAAATTTATTGTTTAATTACATTTCTTCTCTTGTCTTGGAACATTAAAGAAAGGTTGTAAGAATCCACCTTAGCGGTCACTAGTCTTTAAATATAGTCTTATTAAATTTAATTAAAAAAAAATGGAGCATAGTTAGCTTTTCATTTGAGTCATTACTACTTGTTCTGTAAGAAAGACAACAAATATCCTACTAGCCGCTAACCTCAAGTACTTTTGATTTTCCAATGTTTATATGCAATTATCTTCAACCTTAGCATCTGCTAGGATTTGAATATCTGTTAGGCTAGGAATATCATATAATAGATTTCAAATAACATGTTGAACTTAGCGTCTGCTAGGCTTGAAATTTTATTTTCTATTTATCTTATTTACAAGACAACAAATATCCTAGTAGCAGCTAACCTCAAGCATTTGTGATTTTCCACGAGCTATGAATATCATGTTGAACTCATTAGACGCTAGGCTTAAAATTTCATTTACTACTTCTCATGTTTGCAAGATAGAAAATATCCTAGCTTGATCACTAACCTCAATTCTTTTGTGATTTTTACGGAGCTATGAATATCATGTTAGCTTTAGGAATATCATGTAATAGATTTTGAATAACATGTTGAACTCATGACGCTAGGCTTAAAATTTCATTTTTAATTAAGTGTTTTCGTGTCTTAGAACATTAAAGAAGGTGTGCAATATCATGCTAGGCTAGGAATATCATGTAATAGATTTGAATAGCATGTTGAATACAGCTATGAATATCATGTTAGGCTAAAAATTCAACCTAGAAATATATTATATGATATTCCTAACCTAACATGATATTATTAACTTTCTTTAATGTTCCAAGACAAGAGAATACACGTAATTAAAAATAATAATTAAGCCTAGCAGCATAAGACGCCATTAAGTTCAACATACTATTCAAAACCTATTACATGATATTCCTAGGCTAACATGATATTCAAGCCTGCTGACGCTAAAGTCGAAGGTAATTACATAGTGTGGGTGCAAATTCGGTGGACAATAGTCTTAAAATTTCGTTTAAAATCATGTGTCTTCTCTTATCTTAAAACATCAAAAAAGGTAGTTAGCATCTACCCTAACGAAGTTTGCTAGTCTTTGAAGATAGTCTTGTAAAATTTAAATAGAATAATGGAACATAGTTTTTCGGTCGATTTGTTACTACTTCTTGTTCGTATGCAAGATAACAAATATCCTATTGGCTGCTTTAACCTCAGTCTCATTAGAATTTGAGGATTTTAATAAATATGGATTTAATCAACTTACATATTATATAATGTTACAATAAATATTTAAATAAAGATTACATCATAACACAAGTAAATAAATAAATACTTATAGGAAATAAATAACACAGGTGACACAAAATTTATAGTGTAAAATCCAATAAGGTAAAAACCACTTTGAAAATAACATTTTACTTCAGAGAACTTATTTTACATCCAATAAGATCACCTCCTCTTTTGAAACCCTATTTACAAGGGTAAAATCAAATCACTTGATTTGCACACCTTTGATATATTTTTTTAATATATCAAATGAGGACCTAAAGTCATTTTTATATAAAGTGATCGGGTATGTCTCCGACACACTTTTTCAACCTAAAATGATTGACACATACACCTAGGTTTATAATATTTAATATTAGAAATATAATCATTTCATGATATTAAATATTTAACCTAAACTATATACCTAGGTTAGCATATTTAATACTAGAAATAGAAATATTTTATATTATTAAATATTAACTTATATATTAGTGATGGACCCATATACATCAAGGGTTGGCTAGACCACTTAATCATTATGTTCTAACACTCCTCTTTAATGTTAAGTGGGATAACATAACAGATGCCAATAGATTACCTTCCTGTGGTACACTACAGGATTTACAATCCTTAAACCATAAAGGTTTTAGGCTAGCATATCGGTTGAAGGAATTATAACACCTTCATCATACTCAATTTACCTTTTGGTACAAAAAGATTTGGAATCTCAAATATCATCCCATGATCAATGGCTAAGTATGATTTGTGAGTTTTACATGTTCTCACAGGTTCTCATAAAAGGTTATTGAACCCAAACATATAGGAGCCTTTTACAACCAAGGACCTCCTTAACAATATGCTTATACTGAATGTTTACCAGTAAACTCAATAGCATTAAAGAGTTTATTAAAAACCGCCTTTAAGATCTTTCTACACTTCTTTCTAAAAAAGAAGCCAAGGAGGTATACATGCCAAAGGTCTTTTTACACTTTCCTGAACGTATTTTTACACTTACCCGAAGGTCTTTTACAAATGTTCGAAGGTCCTTTTACAAAAACCAAGTTCCATTAGGAGGTGACATTGTCATGCACACTCCCCCTCAATAGAAACTCTGACAATCCAAGTTTTTTATGAAAGTGACAAAACTTTGCAACACTCAAGGACTTTGTGAAGATGTCAACAACCTACTCTTCAGTCTACATGAACTTGAAATTTATGTCATCACTTAGCACCTTCTCATAGGTGAAGCGTATATGTATCTCAATGTGCTTCGTCCTCTAATGTTGAACCAAATTATTAATCAAGAGTAATACAAAACTAACCACCACATAGAAGAGGAATACTTCCTTTAACTTCCATGTGTATCTCTACCAATAGTTGTTGCAGCCACATAGATTCTTTACTTCTTCCATTATACTTCTCTACCTCAGTAGAAGAAATGGAGAATCGTTTTTGTTCCAAGTAATAGTTCCTACACCAAAAAAACTTGAACACATATCTAGTATATTTTATAACAAAACATCAGTATGGTTGGAATCACAAAATCCATATAAGATAGCATTTTCATTCTTAGATAATGCAACCCATAATTGATTTTTCCTTTAATATATCTAAAAATTCTTTTTGCAAGATTCTAATGATCTCTAAAAAGGTTCTGCATAAACCTTGAAGTAATTCCTATTTTATAGGAAATATATAATATAGTTTTAGTTAGATAAATCAAACTATCAACTAACAACATATATAAAATAGGATCAAATTTTTTCTTATGTAATTTTAGTGTCAATATTTATTCCAACTTCCATTGAAGTAGAAAATAGTTTACAATCAATCATAAGAAACTTTTTCAATACAATGGCTACATATTGTGTTTTGAAAAATAACAATCAAATGAAATACAATCATATAAAGAACATGATGTGAGAGACCTAACTCATTCATTTCAAAGTACTATTTCAATTTCTCTTTAATCCGATGAATTAAATCAGAATTGTCACCATTCATAAGCAAATCATTAACATATATACATATAATGATAATATGTGAGTCTTATTGCTTGATGAATATATCATTGTTAAAAGAACAATTAACAAAATCTAATGAGTTTAAATAAAGAAACAATTTTCACATACCAAGCTCTAAGAGCTTGTTTTAAACCATACAAGGATTTCTCAACTTACAAACATAGTTTTCTTTACAGTTTCTTCAAATCCTTTAGGTTGAAACATGTAAAGTTCTTATTTTAAATCGCAATTCAAAAAAATATTTTTCTTATCCATTTGGTGGATTTCCCACCCAAATTGAGCGGCAATTGTAAATAAGGCCCTAACAGTACTCATTTTAGTTACAGGGGAAAATGTCTCAACATAATCAATACCAGGTTTCTGATTGAAACCTCTAGCAACAAGTCTAGCTTTATGTTTGTTAATATTACTATCAACATTATAATTTACTTTGTATATCCACTTAAACCCTATAATACTTTGCAGCTCAGGTTCATACAAGGTAATTAATGCATAGTACATATGATGACTTCTGGTCATTTTCCTAAGGTTAATAGGATTTGAACTTTATAACATAGATTGAGCCCAATTTAATTTCTTATCTAGGAAGATAAGAGTTTCAGAAACATCTATAACATTAAAACATCATCATGACCATTTACTAAATCGGAATCAAAACTATCATTTAGAAGCATTTAATGAAGCAACTTCAAGAGAAGAAGACAACACATGTAAACCTTTCACTAGATTATATCTATGCATTTCATATAAGATTTGATAATTAACATGTCCTAACCTTTCATGCCATAGTTTTGAATTATTTAAACTCTAAGATATAAAACAAGATGCAGAAGAGAAATCATCAAAAATATATAGACCATTTCTTTGAATTCCTTCAGTTATTATACTCTCATTATTATCCTTGATATACCAAGTATCTTTCATGCATGAATTTTAGTTGTGTCCATACCTCTTTCGGATGTTCAATATTACCAATGTGTAGAAGGTACTCATTGTTCACATTGCGTAAAATCATAGAAAGAGCCTCCTACATTCATTGCAAGAATGCATTCATGTTATTTACAGTTGCTTAACGACCGGTGGGAGCAACCTCAGATCTAGAAATAATTATCCAGAGTTTCCTTGCCATAAATTTTGTTTTGACCCAAATGTTGTAGTTGGTTTCATTCAGGATCTGGGTTTTGTCAAGACAGAAATAGTTGGATGTCATTATTTTCCTAAACTGTAAAACACACCCCATTATAATATACAATGTACCACAAATTTATAAACATATTTATCGATAATAAAAACAACACTTTTAATAGAATCATATCTAAATTTTATAGATCTAAAGAAACTATTTGATCATAACTAATTTTATCATTGCAATACATTATAATTAACCTCCTATGATCAAAATAATAACCCGTACTATAAAGGTCTCTACCTTATACCTCATATTTATATAAAAAAATATTTCTGACCATATAAAAGTGAAGAAGAGAC
This sequence comes from Taxus wallichiana var. yunnanensis, assembly GCA_018340775.1. NCBI lineage: Eukaryota > Viridiplantae > Streptophyta > Pinopsida > Cupressales > Taxaceae > Taxus > Taxus wallichiana. Next base: position 374,660,445 of record CM031235.1, read on the forward strand.
ACCTAAAAATGCATAACAACTTCAATTTTTTGAAAAAAATTAATGTAGATAAATATTGCCAACTTAAATTTGACATCTAAATGACTGTCATAATAGCTTATTTTTAAGTGCTGTTGTGATGGTCATTTGACCGTCAATTTTAACACAATGAAAGTTTCTGAAACCTGTGAAATTAAATTTGACGTCTAAATGACCGTCATATTGTCTTATGTTTGGTCTACCGTGACGGTCATTTGACCATCAAATTTAATGAAGCCAAAACTTGTGTATTTCAAAATATGAAATTCTAGAATTTCTTCTTACGTATAATATTAGGGAGGTTATATTTTAATACATTATAATAGCCTATTATAATTTGTAATATAAAAATATATACATTTTTTATAAAAAAGAGGTATATAGTTTATAGAATGTAAATAAAAATAACATATAGTTCATAAAAATTATAAACTATAGTATATTTTTTATAAAAACACAATGACCAAATAAAAAACATCGGCCACTTGGTATGTAATTATTATTTTAGGTTTTTATAAACATAAACTATGTCAAGGCGGCCCACATTAATATGGCATGATAATTTGGAAACATAAGTTAGGATATTAGTTTTTAATTAAACATGTCATACTTACCAATGCCACATGAAAAACCTAAGAAAATGCCATATGATTTAAAAAACTACTTAGGTTTTAAGTTTAATTTTTTTATATCTCACTTAGAAAAAAGAATGGGGCCGCTTTAGAGTTGAAGTAGTTTTTACGGTTTGCGTGTCCATTTTTTATTTTTTTAATAAACAAGTATAGGATTAAACTTAGTAATATTGATTATTAAGGCCACTAACCTTCAACTACCCACCATTCACCATGTCGGGCATTAACATTAAAACAATGTTTTATAGTTTAAATATGTTCAAAATATTTTTATGGAACCCATATGAATGGGATAGTTATAAACTATAATATAAGAACTATATAAAATATATAGTTTTCAAATTATATAAATTTTAATAAGATGTTTATATAAGTTATTATATAAACCTTATTCTATATATTTTTAATTTAAAAAAATATAGTTATAGATTAATTAAAAACTATAGTTTTTCAAATCAAATTTTTTTAGGGGTCCAAAGAACACATGTATGAATTTACCTTTATGAAATATTTAAACTACAAACTTTTGAAATTATAGAAAACATGAAAATTATTTCATATAGTAATATTCATACCTTCCAAATATTTAACCCGCAAACATTTGAAATTATAGAAATCATGAAAATTATTTCATATAGTAATATTCATACCTTCCAAATATTTAACCTACAAACATTTGAAATTATAGAAAACATGAAAATTATTTCATATAGTAATAAATCTTTTCATTTTCTGTATGTGATTTTCACACAGGTAAATATTTGAAGCCCCTTTCACCTATGCACACATCAATCTTCAAACAAACATTAATTCCATATAATTTACAAAATTTAAATGAAAGTAATAATCATATCATATTACATCTCCCTAAAAAAATTAGAGATTTAAAATTGAAAAACCCTACAAAAATTACCGAGAGTTTAATTGCACAAATGTAGTGCCAAATAAAATTGGAGAAAAAAAGAAGGGAATCGGATACTTATTTTACATCTAGTAAGATCACCTCCTCCTTTGAAACCCTATTTACCAAGGGTAATATCAAATCACTTGATTTGCACAACTTTGATATATTTCTGAATATATCAAATGAGAACCTAAATTCCATTTTATATTTAAGGTGATCGGTATGTCTCGACCCACCTTTTCAACCTAAAATGGTTGACACATACACCTAGGTTTACAATATTTAATATTAGAAATATAATTATTTCATGATATTAAATATTTAACCTAAAATATATACCTAGGTTAGCATATTTAATAATAGAAATATAAATATTTTATATTATTAAATCTTAACCTATATATTAATAATGGACCCATATACATTAAGGGTTGGCGGACCACTTAATCATTATGTTCCAACAAAGTCTTTGTGATTTTCCACCCGCACTATGCAATTATCTTGAACATTAGCGACTACTAGGCCTCGAATATCATGTTAGGCTAGGATTATCATGTAATAGATTTCGAATAGTATGTTGAACTTAGTGGCTGCAAGGCTTAGAATTTTATTTGATACTTTTCCTCTTTGCAAGACAGAAAATATCATAGCGGTTCTTAACCTCAAGTCTTTTTGATTTTCCACCAAATCTATGAATATCATGTAATATATTTCAAATAACATGTTAAATTTAGCGTCTGCTAGGATTAAACTTTCATTTTTAATTATGTGTCTTCTCTTGTCTTGGAACATTAAAGAAAGGTAGTGATATCATATTAGGCTAGGAATACCATGTAATAGATTTCAAATAGCATGTTGCATACCGGAGCTATGGATATCATGTTAGGATAGCAATATCATGTAATAGATTTTGAATAACATGTTGAACTCAAATGACCGCTAGCTTAAAATTTGTTTACTACTTATCATGTATGCAAGACAACAAATATCCTAGTGGTCGTTAACCTTAATATTTTGTGATTTTCCACCCATGCTATGTAATTATCTTCGACCTTGGCAAATAGTAGGCTTCAAATATCGTGTTAGACTTGGAATATCATGTAATAGATTTTGAATTGCAAGTTGAACTCAACGGCTTCTAAGCTTAAAATTTCATTTTTAATTATGTGTCTTCTCTTGTCTTGGAACATTAAAGAAATGTAATAAGCATCCACCCTAGCGGTCGTTAGTCTTTGAAGATAGTCTTGTAAAATTTAAATAAAATAATGGAGCATAGTTAGTTTTTTAGTCGAGTCGTTACTACTTATCCTGTATGCAAGACAACAAATATCCTACTAGCTGCTAACCTCAAGTCTTTGTGATTTCCACCGCGTTATGCAATTATATTTGACCTTAGCAATCGATAGCCTTCGAATATCATGTTAGGATAGGAATATCATGTGATAGATTTCAAATAGTATGTTGAATTCAGCGGATGCTAGGCTTAACATTTTGTTTGCTACTTTTCATTTTGCAAGACAACAAATACCCCATGGCCGCTAACCTCAACAATTTGTGATCTTCCACCGAGCTATGTAATTATATTTGACATTAGTAGCTGTTAGGATTTAAATATCGTGTTAGGCTAGGAATATCATGTAATAAACTTCAAATAACATATTTTACTCAGCGGTCACTAGGCTTAAAATTTCATTTTTAATTATGTTTCTTCTCTTGTCTTGGAACATTAAAGAAAGGTTATAAGCATCCACCCTAGTGGTTGCTAGTCTTTGAAGATAGTCTTGTTAAATTTAAATAAAATAATGGAGCATAGTTAGTTTTTCAGTCAAGTCATTACTACTTGTCCTGTAAGAAAGACATCAAATATCCTATCGGCCACTAACCTCAAGTCTTTGTGATTTTCCGCCCATCTTTATGCAATTATCTTCGACCTTAGCAACCACTAGGCTTTGAATATCCTATTAGGATAGGAATATCATGTAATAGATTTCGAATAGCATGTTGAACTCAACGGCCGCTAGGCTTAAAATTTGGTGTTGGAGATTAGTTCAGATTTCATTTTTAATTTTCAAGTAGAGTCATTACACATTACCTTGAATGCAAGACAACAATTATCCTAGCGGCCACTAATCTCAATTCTTTGTTATGTTACACCAATGTAGTGGAATAATCTATGACCTTAGCGGCCTCTAGGCTTCGAATATCATGTGATAGACTTCAAATAACATATTGAGCTTAGCGACAACTAGGCTAAACAACATTTTTCTTGATTGACTTTGCAAAAAGATACATAAATATACAAGTACAATATTTTATTACTATATTTCAAAAAAATATAAAATCAACAAATGATATGTAGCATAATAAAAATATATAACATAACATAATATCTCTAAAATGAAATATATGTTTGTAAATAGAATTATTAAAATTTATATTTAATAATATTTATGAGTACATATAATGTTCTTACCTTTTATTAAACATAAATAAACTTGCTAAAGACATTACATTTAACTATTTCTACGTAGGGTTCATTTTAAGACCCCCTCTGAAAAATTAGTTTAGAATTGGTGGCGAAACTCTAAAATTGACTTTTGAATCAATAGAGAAACGAAAAAAAAAAAAAATCGTGACAAAGCCAACTGGGTTGGATGGTCGTCCATTTTTTGTCATCTAACCCCGGCATCTAACCTAGTTTAGACATTCATCCATTTTTTTTCATCCAACTTGAGTTGGACATGTACCATCCATGTATGTCGCCTAACTCATCCGTCTAATGTTTATCATCTAACCTAGGTTGGACGGTTGGGTTGGACGACAGATAATGGACACCATCCAACCTAGGTTAGATGGTCATCTATCATCGTCACCCAACTCGGGTTTGATGAAAGATAATGGTTGTCTGGTCAATCAAACCCTAAGTTGGATGGACAACCACTCTTTATCGGATGTCCTGTATTAAGCAGTACCCCCTACAAGCCCCCGAGACTATGTATTATACCTCGACGAATACATGCATAAGTTAATTTTTACATATAAATAGTAAGAGAAATGACACATATAAATGACTTATGGCCGAAATTTTTGGTGAAGTAGGCAACAATTGACAATTGCTAAAATTTTGCCATTTCCAATTTCTAAAATCCCTAATATTCGTGAGTTTATGAAAATTCTCCACTAAAATTTTCCATGTTTCTACATGATAAAATGAATATAATTAACTATATATATCTATGTGGCAATAATGTAAGCATTGAACATTGAAATAATTAGTCACGAATATTTCATTCATATTAAAAAATCATTAAAAGATGTTAAAATGATTACCTAAACTATACAAAATCAAACAATTACGATTTTTTAAAAATGATATGTGACTCGTGTTTTGCAACTAGGGATAAATGCCACCACTTACGGGAAAGAATAAATATAGGAAGGAGAATGAAAAATCCACAAAAAATTAACCAGAGAAACACATATAAGGGATAAAAAGGGAACCCGTTTAACAGACATGAATACACGTGCTACTGAGTTGAACATAAAAATTGAGTTTCTATCAAGAAAAAATATTGTAAAAGGGATTACAATTTCTTCGGTCATGGAAGAACAAAAATGTGGTTTCAGATAGAGCAACGTGTTTTGACAAGGAGATGAAACGGAACTACAAAGGTGGCAGAGGGAAAGGCGGGGGATGATTGTGGTGTAAAACACAAGAACTAGGTGAATACAGACCCACTAAAAGTGCCCGCCATCAACTATGATACACATACAATAACATAGATTATTTTGATAAATACATGTTTTAGTAATATTTGGAATTTTTATGTGTTTGATAATGATTGTTAAAGCTCTATATTCTCTCTTAAACAATCTATGAGGTTCTATCCACAACCTATTTTGTTTGTCTCTTTTGATTATGTCCTTTGTGGGCCTCCTGATCTACATTTGTACCCGTGATCTATCCACAATCACTATTTTTTGTCTCATTTGTGCGCCCTCGAACGATATTATAATCACTTCCTCAACTTTCCTGTTCAAAAAACAACCATGAATCAAGCACTTAGACCAGTAAATTAGTGCATGCACGTGTTGTATTATGATTTCAAGAGCTACTTTTTGTGATTTCAAAATAAAAAAGAAACCCTAATATATATTTATCCGGTGTATTTAATTTTTTCCCAATACATTCAACAAAAGAAATTCTAAAAACTAAAAAAAAGAGGGATTAGGAAAATTTCAAAATTTAAATTTCCCCTTCATAAAGCGAAAGAGAAGATTTTGAAATTTCAAATATTTGCATTTAATGTGGGGATTTCACATATCGAACTTTAAATATACCCCTCATTAATATTTTCATTTAATTCGGGGGATAGCATGGGATATGGGGAAATCAAATTTATTAATTTTACTATAGAAACAAGTGGGACAATGACAATTATTTATTTGTGAACTCGCAGAAAACAACAAATATTAATTTAAGCATAGTAAAAAAACATTTAGAAAATATAAGTTGTTAGAGCCATGTAATTATTATAATTAAAAAATACCTTTGATAGATTATGATTTTGTCAATATACAGATTTTCTTTTGAGCATTATAAGTGTGATGAAATCATATTTTTACGACATTTATATTAAGTGTTTTTTAATAAAAAGAAATTTAAGGTGACCTATTATTTGGGAATAAAGTCACCATTTACGAAATCTTTGTGTCATCATTTCATTGGTTACCTTTTTATGTAACTTGATGTGACTTGCTTTATTGGTTGGTTTATATTTAATGTATAATTTTGAAAATGACATGTGGTCACTTTAAGTGAAACAACTAATGGTACTTTCCCATTCACAAATGATGGCACATTTATTATTAATTTATTGAATGCAAATTTAATATTTTTAAAATATCATTCATGTTAATTTAAAAAAATCCAATAAAATGTGACATCTTGCAAGTTTGAATCAATTAATTACACAACTATATAATTGACACATTTATTAAGAAATTTTTAATTAGCGATAGAATTAACAAATAACTTTTACCTATAAAAACCACCATATTAAGTTGTAACTGTAATCCATTAAAATGTTGGCACATGGCATGAAATTTCTAATATCTCTTGTGATCGTCAATATTAGAATTCAAATTTCTAATTTCTAATATTTATTATTAATTTTTATCGAATTCAAATCGGAAATTTAAAATATAGTGCACGCCAATTGAAAAATATATATATTGCAATAAAATGTGACACTTGACAAGTTTGAACTAGTTAGTTAGGCAACTCTATAATTGACACATTTTAAAAGAAATATTTAATCAAACTTAGAATTAACAAGTACTTTTAACCTATAAAGACCCGTCGTATTAATTTGTGAATGACATCCACTAAAATGTTGACACGTGGCATGAAATTTCTAATATATCTTGTGATCGTCAATATTTTGGTGTTATTTATGCTTTGCTTTAGAAAAACAAAAATATAATTTTACACTTCACAAGAATTTGAGAGTACCTTAAAGATAGGAAAGAAAATAGCGACCGCTAAGCTCCATTAGAATGATATTTTTGCAACACATAGTTCAAAATAGTAAATACTTAGATTTTATAGGGGACCAGGCTATTCTTTTTAGTACGTGGTAATGAACAACTCAAAGCATGTCATATGTTGTCTGTCTATTTGTTGAGCAGAATCCTAGCGGCCACTAGCCTCTACAACTCTTAGGTTTCCTTTCCAATAATGTAAATAAATAACTCTACATTTTTTTATCAATAGTATTTTTCATTAACTATAATCATATATTATTGGTTATACAATCCCTTGCATAGCTAAGTGCGGCACTACATACCCTTGAAAGATATCAATACTTCTATATTACTCATGAGTTTTTGTGCCTAACATATAATTTATATCAATTTGTATCTAGTAAAATAATTAGCGACCGCTAAGCTCCATTACTTGAACAATATCAATCAACTAGTGCATATTAAATAAAATACTTAGTGACCGCTAAGCTCAAATACTTACAAAAAGGAATGATTGTGCGAAAATAGGGTAAAATTTTTCTTATTTTTAACATAGCACTAGAATAACAAATCATAGTAATAGATATTAGTGGTCGCTAGGCATTTTCCATAATATATTTCAATGACAGATATGTGAGATATGGACAATTTTTATTGTCAAAAGCTATGGAGGTCTTTGCATAGTTGGGAAGAAATATGGTTATTAAAATGTTTTCAGAGGTTCTCAAATAATATCATAATGATTACTAGGCACACACCTTTGCATCTTGTCTTTTTACACATCGGTGGGCATCAATGAAAAAGCTTAGCGACCACTAAGCTCCGCTACTTATTAGGAGTAGATTAGTGGCCACTAGGCTCAACTGATTTTTTATTTTAAATATAGAGATCAAACAATATTGTGTATTAAAGAAAATTCTTAGCGACCGCTAAGCTCAAATATTTACATACAAAAATGATTTGGCGGTAACTAGGCTAAACAATATCTTATTTCAAAAATAACACTCTAATAAAAAATCGTGTAATAGATATTATCAATCGCTATACATTTTCATAATATAATTAGATGATAAATATGTGAGATATGAAAATTTTTACTCTTGAAAGCTACTGAGAGGTCTTTGAGAAAGTAATAGATACCTCAAGGCTAAACTATTTATTAATTTGAAAATAGAGATCAAAAAAACAGTTCGTATTAAAGAAAATGTTTAGCGACCACTAAGCTTAAATACTTACAGAATATAACGCTCTAGGCTTATTATTTATTGTTTATTGAGAAAGGAATAGATTAGTGGCCTCTAGGCTAAACTATTTCTTAATTGTGAAAATAGAGATAAAAAATTTTGTATTAAAGAAAATGCTTAGCGACCGCTAAGCTCGAATACTTACATAACATAGCACTTGGAAAATAGATCATATGAATGGATAAAATGTGGTCGCAAGTCATTTTTCATGTCAATTCATATCAAAGAAAATGCATAGCGACCGCTAAGCTACATTACTTACTGAAAGGAGTGGTTTGGCGCTCACTAGGCTCTACTATTTCTTTTTTAAATATCGACCTAATAAAAATCACTTTCTACCTTAGCGACAAAGATAAGAGTTAGAGCATAATAATAGAAGTACATATTTTAAACCTGAAGACATATCCTGATCATCTTGGCCCTACATATTTCCATAAATAACCCATTAAACAAAATAGTCCTAAACGATTTACTAAAAATTGAGGGTGAAGATGAACATGAATCTTGCTTAGGAATAAATGATCTGAGTCTGTGAAGAGAAATTCATGTTTTATGTTTACCAATTATTCATTGATGAGAAGGCTATCACCACTAGCCTCTATATTATTGATGAATCCATTTTAACAATGCAAAAAGCAATCTCAACAGGTTTGTTTTCATTATTTGTAATTATATTATATTGATGGACTATCCCTGGCAGATCCAAGTCCTTGAATACATACCTTCAAGAAGGTTGACGCCTTATGTAGTTCTCATTTGATATATTGTGCATAAAACATAATTCATATATTTTTCATATAAACAAAAATGCTTTGCAACCGATAAGCGTCGTTAGTTAATGAAAGGGAAGGCTTTGTTATTGCTACGATCAATAGTTTCTAGTAATAAACATAGCCACATAGTATGGAAAGGTTAGATCATCGTAACATATGTACATCATTTAAACCTAAAGAATTATCATGTCCATCTTGGCCTTGCATATTTTCTTAAAATCATCCTTCAAAGAAAATAGACCTAAATGATCTACCACATATGCAGGGCGAAGGTGAACAAGATTCTCGTGCAGGATTAAATGATGAAATTCTATTGCATTGATCTAATCTTGTTGATATACTATTGTTTTATTTCTATTTATATGGTTTCTATTTCGAGGATCCCCAATTGTGTGTTTGATAAAATCAACAAACTTTTGTTGTCCTATCTCTAACAAGGAACCGATGAGACCAAGAAAATACCTACTATTAAATGGGTTGATATTTCACTTTTTAAAGATCATGGGGAAGCGGGGATTTTGAACTTGGAAAAACACAAATCTCGGTCTAAGTGCTAAATGTGTGTGGCATCCTCTCTCCAATCCTCGAAGCGTGTTTTGCAAGATAGCTGCGAAAAAGGTGACCTTCTTCCAGAGGCTAATCTCATAATTAATAACATGACTAATGACTAGAATTTTTGTAAATTAATAAATGTATAAATAAATAAATTAAAGTGTTGGAACATTGTTGGTCCATGGCTAATGACTTGAATAGTAATGAATTAATTATTGGAGGCGAATCTCATATTATTTCTAATGTCGCAATCAAAAATCTTGTGTGAATAAAATTCATTTTTATTGTTTCATTAATTACAAATTGGACCTTAAATCTTATATACTAGGAGCTTACTAAATAAGCGGATTTTATAGAAAATCGAGGGACTGACCAAGTGTTTTGTGATAAGATTGGTAATAAATATGTTGATTGGCCGAACTCGCCACCTTTTACAATAAAATTTTATATTAAAGCCCGTAGCAAGCTTCTATTAATTACAAGCATGCGATGGCATAGTCACTCCATATATTTACCGATATTCTCTCCCATATTTTCACACCTTTCGGGTTTATTTCACCGGATTTCATTTCATCTGTCATGACCTTTTGCAATGTAGCCTTTCAATAAATTTTATGCGTTGGTTCGTGAAATGGGATTTTATACCAAAATTTCACGTCACCGTTTGAAATCCATTTTTGGATTGAATCAAAACAAGACATGGTTTTTATTGAGGGATTTCTTAGAGATTATTATCTTTCTCTGGAGGGACATCCAAGGTTAAATGTAGAAGTTTCTTCGGCATTCCTTTGTCATCTTCTTATCATACATCCGACATAGGATTGGGCTTTGGAGATGGGTTGTCACTGGATCAAGCCAACATATAGGGTTGTCATGGAAGTGGAAATGAACAAAACCTCGAGTGTGTCATGTCCATTTCTTTCTCAAGGTTGTTACATACATGAAGGTTTGATGGACGTGGCCTTTTTTTTAGAGTTGTACAATCGGTTTGATGTCCTAATGCATTTCATGTTTGGTGTGTCCAAATGGGGTGAGAGATCGAGGGCGAGACCTAGTTCTCTCTACTTTCTTGACTTCGATGATATTTACTCCTTATGCAATAGGAACCGACACATTGGGGTCTTCTTTGTAGGAAATATCGTGAGGCGTACGATTGGCTAAAGAGTCGAGTGTTCTTTGAAAAGAGCAACTTTTTCCAGAACCACCCGTGGAAACCGTTTTCATCCCCATTAAAGTGGAGGTTATGAATGTGCCATATGATTCAGTTAAATAAGTGCTTATAAAATTTGTCAGTCTGTATCTTTATTTTTTTTGCTTTATAGTGTTGTCAGTTATATTGTTATCGAATCATCATGTCTGTCTTACTGGTCTGGCATTTTTGTATTCCCAACCACTTGTTTTTTTGGCATAGGCCCTTGCATTTTTCAACAAAGTATTGATGGATCATTCGGGGTTTTAGATTGATCATCTCGTTACATATTTATTATAAAGGGAAGTTGACCCTTTAACCCTCCTTTAGTTATAAAAAACAAGAAATCATTAATTAATTTTTTTGTTATGCGTTGCACTAAGCAATTTAAACAATTAATCGCTATTAAATTTGGTTTGTTTGAAGTTGTCAATTTGTTGCACAACTTTTCTCTATGGACCAATTCAGTTTTTTTCCTTATGGTTTTTGGATATCGAAATTAAGCGATGCAATAAATAGTAATTATCTTTTAAATAGATTAGGTTCCAAATACATTCTTCTAATGTTAAATTTTTTTGGCAAACTTGGATATGTATGATGTTGTGTAACAAAATTGTGGCCCAATGCAATTAACAACATCCATCTCAAAATTGGCAATTGTTTACATCTGTTTGGGTTCAATACTACTATTATAGTTGTGTACCGTTCAAATCATCCAAATGCATTTACAAAAGGCTCTGCAAACAAAATGGAGAAAGGTGTTAAAACTAACATGACTAGACATGATTTCATATTATATAGATTATCGACAACAAATCAAAAACCAATATCTTATTACAATTTCTTTATTGACACATCCTTTTGTTACATTTAGGCCCTCCAAGATTGGTCATACTAAACATTAACATGGCTCTTTACATGTACGACAACGTAATGACAATCACAAAAAATCTAAACGATAAATATGTAATTGACTATGGTGCTAGAAGAATTGTTTATAAATGTGATCTAAAGAATTCTAATCCAATTGTTATAAAGAGAATGCACAATCGCTACCCACTAAGCTTGCTTGCATTTGAACTGATGTGGCAACAATTGGAATCATCAAGCATCGTAATCTTGAGAGTTTGTATGGATATTCATTTTCTCCACTTGGAAACTTGTTGTTTTATGATTACAGTAGTAAACGGAGTCGTGGAACAGCCTACATGGTTAGTAAAATGATTATGTTATGAAGAAAAATGGATATGTACATTGTAGATTCATATTTTGAAATAGAAGCATCCAATCAATCTCTAACCTTCATATTAAAATGGATTGTTGGAAAATCTAACAAGTGTTTTATTAATTTTTATTTTTGTATAGGATCATCAAAGAAGATTAAGCTAGACTAGAACACTCGGAGAAAAATTTCTCATGGTGCTGAATGAATAAGGATAGCCATATCTTTATTATGACAATAACCCACACATTGTTCGCAGGGATGTGAAGACTTCTAACATTCTTTTGGATTATAATTTTGAGCCACATTTGTCAGACTTCAGCATTTCCAAGTACATTCCCTTGGCCAAAAACCAAACCTCTACCTATGTTATGGGTACCATTGGTTACGTTGACCCAAAATATGCAAGAACATCAAGGCTTAATGAGAAATTTGATGCACATAGTTACATAATTTCTCTTCACGAGTTCCCCGACTTAAAGGAAGTTGTGGCCAATAACTCAAATCTGCAAGGGCGTGGCACTTTTACAAGGCTAAGAGAATAGGCTACAACAAGGAGACTTGTGAAAACAAATAGAAGAAAAGCGCTATACCACATTAAGGGTTGTGATGTAAATGTAGCTCATTCACATGGACCAACATTGGGAAAAATGTGTTGACATCTCTTGACTCACAAAGAATACAATTGTGGCATAATGAGTCTTTTGATTGATGTAAACTATAAAATATTGGTTTGTTGTATCTTCGGTTTGTTGTATCTCGAGGGCATATTGCATTTCTCAAAAAAATTGCTTGCATTGTGTCAAAGTATTATTTCCTTTTCTTGTTCACGAAAGTGACTCATCGTTTATATGGAGAATGGAACAATTTACAAGCATAAATTCTACTATCTTTCACAATAATAGAATTTGTGATATACATAAACTCCCAACTATGTTGTTTGCTTTTAATGATTACTTAGAGATATAGTTTATAATAATAAACACTAGTGAACTTAATGTCGTGTACAATATAAGAAAACAATACTTGAGTTGTTACAAGGTATATTTTGGGGTGAGAATGTAAATTTATTATAAGTTCCACCAGAAATCAAAATAACACCACTAGCATTTAAGGCTAGTGTCAAATTTAAGGATGTGCATAATAAACATTGAAAGTGTGAACCTCGCACTCTGAAAGTCTGACCCTTGGACTTTGAAATTGTGAGGCTCACACTCTGAAAGTGTGATCCTTGCACTTTCAAAGTGTGAGCCTTGCTCTTTTAGGTGTGAGGCTCAGACTTTTAGAGTGTGCAGCTCACACTTTTAGAGTGTGAGGTTCAAACTTTCAGAGTGTGGGGCTTGTAAATAAGATTTATGTGTGAGGCTTGCAACTTGGACAATGTGTGCTCACACTTTCAAAGTGCAAGTCTCATATTTTTCGTAACTTTGAAAGTGCGAGTCTCATAAATTTGACAATGTGAGGATCGCCATTTGAAAGTGCGGTTCGCACTTTGAACTTTTTATTGCAAGGATTTATTGTTAGTTTTTATTTTTAATTTAATACAACGGGATCATGACTTATAATAGTTAGCAACCACTAACCTCACATCGAGGATTTTGCACTTTCTTTTAATACAATGGGATCATGACTTATAATAGTTAGTGACCGCTCACCTTACATCGAGGCTTTTGCAGGAAGTTATTGTTAATTTTTTTATTTTTATTAATCCAACAAGATCATGCCTTATAATAGTTAGCGGTTGCTAGCCTTACTTACTCCCAACATGAAAATCTAAAAACAACAAAATTGGAATCCAATAATAGTAATATTGGAATCCATTAATAGCAAAATTGGAATCCAATAATAGCGAAATTGGAATCCAATAATATTGAAATTGGAACTCAAATAAGTCTAATAATGACAATATTGGAATCCAATATTGTTACTAATGGAATCCAACAATATTAATAATGGAATCTAGTATAGACAAAAATGGAATCCAATATAGGAAAAAATGGTGATAGATTTCTTCCAAAACATGTAATACTGGAGTCTAGATTCACTGGAATATGTCTAGATTTAGTGAAATAAGCGTTATTTGCACAAAATAATTATTACATCATGCTTTTATTAGAATTATATGTACATGAGTTTAAGACCTTGAAACTAGATCTTAGTGGCATAACCTACCCTCCTTCAAAATTTCATTTCTTGATTTGATCTCTTTTGATGATTATTTTCCCTAATTTTGGGATTTTGTGTCCAATCACGAGACCTCCGTATCTTTCCTTTTCAGACCTTCTTCACATCGATGTAGGTCCAAAACTCTACATTGGGGCCGGGGCCATAAATATGTTCCTATACCCTTTATATGTTTTTGGACTCTCTTGACTTTGACTTAAGTTTGATTTATGGGTCGCTTCATTATCCTTTTTACGAGTTTTGATATGCTTGGCGTTGGCCTTTCCCACCTCTAAGATTAAGGGACAACTAGAATATACAAGAAAGGTAAAGTGTAAAATATTTAATAAAAATGTTTCCAAACTAATAAGGGAATATATATTAATTAACAAACAAATATTTCAAAGTTAAATGTAAAAAGGATAGGGTTTTGAATCTAAGAGTTTGAGCAATATGCGGGAGGTAAAAACAAAGTTTTTGTAATTACTTAAGTCAACACAAAATATAATATCTTAGCCAATAGAAAGGGGTCAAATTTGCTCATTGCATTTCTGTTAGTTTCTATTTAATTATATAAGTATTAAAGTTGTGAATGAGCAACTTTTCAAGAATTACTACTACATTCATGTTGCATGAAAATTGTAAGACTTTTTTGCTTTACCTACACATTATTTTATGTAGGTGCACTCTCATGTTTTGACATAAATAACTCAAGAACAAACTACAACTTACCAATCCACCGACACTCTCACATTAAAAGGCTCAAGTAATTTGAGACATAATTTTAAACAATTTAATAATCTTAGTCTCTCGTTACATACTCTTGAATCTCAATAAATAACTCAACATAATATGATAATAAGTATAGCCATAAGAAAGACCAAGATATGACATGCATTGCTTCTTTGGTTACAAAGTGTTATAACCTAAAACTAAAAAGTAAAATCTATAAACCTTAAGTGAGTAAAATTTCACTAGAAAACTAATTTCATAATTACAAACTTCGACTCACTAAACCCATCAAGTTAGATCATGAATAATTTTTCACTAGCAATTCAAAGTATTCAACCCTTTAACACGTTTGAACCTCTTTCTATTCATGCTCACCAGATGTGGACAAAATTAAAATCATTTCAATAGTTGAAAGGAAAAAATAAACACCAAACCAAAATGCAATCTAACATCTTTATGCCCACCAATCAAATAATATAATTTTTAAAGTTAGTTCTTTAAACTATTATCAATCGCATCATCATAAGCAATTTGAGATATAGTTTCTAACATAATTCATATATATTTCAATATCATTACACCACATATCTACTAAATACCTATCTCCGGATTCTATCCCACAAACTACAAATGAATAATATTTGGCTTCTAATTTCTGTCCCACAAACTACAAATGAATAATATTTGACTTCTAATTTCTATCCTACAAACTACAAATGAATAATATTTGGCTTCTAATTTCTATCCCACAACCTACATATCTAGTAAACTAGGGTATTTTGTATAAAACCCATAAATTATGGATGTTGCCACACCATATCCATAACATCGTGGCAAAGGTTGATATGAATTCATCAACTATAGGAGCTTTTGATAAAGTTTTGTTTGTTTTTATTGTGGGTTATTTATATGATTTGTCTCATTCACCATTATAATATGGATGTAACATTTGATAACCATGTTTTATTTTTTTGCTTGTAGCATCCACTATTTTTCTTTAAAAATGATTATATATAATCATACCGACAACTTGTATAGTTGGGTTGGGAGGTCAAACTACGAAGTCACTAAACACTTACATTCTAGATTTATGGCTACTTTTTAATGCAATAAAATGTTTGAGTTATGGGGACCTGATCTCATTTTGTTGCATGTCAATATGCCCCGCATAATGAAGACATCATAATAAACACACAATTAGTAAAATCATTTCATTATTTAAATTCAATCAGTTTTATTATCTTGTTTCCTTTGATTGTCTAATGAAAATGTGTTAAATTTTGGCATGGATATATATCTCTATCATATGTATATCAAAAACATCTCAAAGTTTTTTTACAAACAAAAACATATGTTTTTCTCATATTTTCAAATCGAATGAAACAAATAATTTGCATATTTATGTTAATCATTTAAGGAGTATTATCAAATCAATGTAAGCTTACAAAATACCCGCAGGAGAGTTGACACCTTGCACTTAGCGGACAAACATAAAAAACATAGATGATTCACAAAAAATCAGCAAATCCACAAGAGAATACAACAAAGAATGTCGTTTCCACGAAATAGGGAATAAATATGGAAGCCCACCTAACCCACCAAAAATATACATGTTCCAATCAATTAAACCTTTACACAAACACGAAACCCTTCATGAAAGAACACAAATACAAAAAAAAAATAGGTCGATTGTTTGACTTGATATTAGCCACACTCAAAGGTGTCGTGAGACCGTATATGGAGCGTCCTCTAGCTCGTGAAAATGTCATTTCCGAGGCCACCCCGCATACACAAGTTTTCAATTAACTATACTCATCCAAATCTAACAAAATCCCTAACACTAACACCTCATTAAACAAAAAAATTTTTAACCTACAAGCTAAGTAGTTTTCTAGCTTTTGCCTTACATCTCAAAATAGCCACGCATGACCCACATTTGCTATCTATATTTGGAAACATGGCATTGGTAATCAAAACTACATAATTCCCTTTTGTATGGCCATCGCAATGACTTTCATTCCCCAACTACGGTCTCTACAACTCTCTACCCTTGTTACAACGCGCTCCAAATCCATGGTTTCCACCAACACCATACAACGTGCTTACAAATTAGGTCTCATCGTTTCTCCAACCCTTGGCTTATACACATTCAAATAAAGCCTTGCTTGTTTTTAGGGCTTCAAATGCAATCAACAGCCCAATGAACTCATACTTCAACGACTTGTCAACCATTGATTACAAGAGTTCATTCTACTCGGCAAACGCCTTTTAGCATAATTAAACTAGAACAACACCTTTAGTACTTGCAAATGAGAAAAGTCATGTATGTATAGACCTATTGAACATATATCAACCGTTCATTAACCAATAATAAACAAGAACAACGATGCTGCCAAGTACTGCCGCAACAAAAATTGCAATGTAAGGGCTGGTAGAATGTTGAAAAAAGTGTATCAATCGAGATGGACACCTATCACTTGTATTTGGTGAAACAATATCAATGTCTCACGAGGAAACTCATGTGTTGGCTCATGGTCACATTGCACAAAATATTTTGAAAATGCAACAATGAAAAAGTGCTCAGAAAATCTTTAAAACTGCCCAAAACTTGCACATTGTCGGGTTGCTTACCCAACACTTGTATTCATCACAGTGAGACAAGACTTGAGATTGCATCCATTCTTATCACTACAACAAAGCAATTTCAGTTGCCACACGTTCAATTCAACAACTTTAGGCTCCTTTAAATATAGCCACCCCACCTCATTCTGCTTGATTTGTCATCATTTAACATTCCAGCAACTGCATCCAGATAAAGATCGGAAAGGATAGTTTTCAAGGCTCTTATTCCTGTGCACCACCATTTTCTAGAGGTTTGTGTATTAGTTTAGTGCCAGTTGGGTTGTTACAATGTTGAAGGAATTGAAAAGAGGAAGGGAATAACATGGCTCGAATAGTACTAATAACAAAATATACGAGTAAAGCATAGACATATAAATAATAACATTAGCCCTAGTATCACACATGGGAAGTTGTACATTGGATAAAGAATGAAAGATATACAAGGAAGTGTTAATAGTTGTGATATGTACAACAAATTGTTACTTGTTAGATCATATGAAACATGCCATATCGACACCCCTTCCCTATCTTAAATTTGGGCCTCCAATTCTCAAATAAATTCCATCCACCCCTCCGAAATTGGTCAAAGAACAAAGGACAAATTTAAGAAATGGCAATAAGCTAAGGCGCCCCCATGTGATTGAACAGTGTGGCTCCTTGCACCTCCGGAACCCTTCATTAGATGGCAATTTGGGCAAAGAATGCGCAGATTCGAAATTGCCGCCGGAAGAAATCCATAACTAATTTAGACAAAACTATATAAAGTTCTCAAAGCACGGGAAACTACTGAAATCTAGAGTTAATCATTTAGCTCTTTGGGGCCAATGATCAAGTCATCGATTATTTTAAAGCTTGCAGTTATTTCAATATAACATTGTTGTGTCGTGGATTCAGACGTCCCATCAACAAAATTCATGTCACTGATGATTTTACTGTTGCAACGACATTCCACACCACAATGGTTGATTATTGTGTGCACGAAATTGTGAATGTTCAATGTTGAGCATCTTACTGGTGTAGTTTGATGCCACTTTGTCGGCTGTAAGAGTTCCACTTTACCAGCTTAGATGAGTGACCCAGACATGTTCTTGTTGGAGACTTGTGGTGCAATGGTGAGTTTGGTAAATTTAGATGCTTTCATGCCGCATAACTCCACGACAGAGTTACGAAGGTGAGGGCCTTTTCTGCGGCAAATCTTTAAACCCAGTGCACACTTGAAAGAGCAAAGAATGGCAGGAGGAGCTTTGGAGAAGTAATTCATTTTGTGCGAGTTGTTGCGGCTGGAACCGTTGACCTCTGGGGTGTTCACGAACAAATTTGCATTTAGCTTGATGTCGGAATACAAGTTGAGATTGAGGAAGTGCAGTGCACATTGTATGTGACAAGAGGCCAGCTGTATAGGCAGTAACTAATAAATTGTAATAATTATTATGACATCATCATTTTCTCGAAATTGTTGAAGGCTCCAATAACATCTCAATTTAACTTATGAGATAAATGAAAAATTGTAATTATTTTGTTAAAAAATGTGCAAGTTCATTAGTATTTATTATTAATGTGAGAAGTATTTAGTTGTTTATGAAATTAATAAAAATTTGTAATTGGTTGAAAAGCACAAGTATTAATAACTAGTTAACTGAAGTTGAAGAGTATATAACCCTAATAACAAGAGGCCTGTTGAAGTAACGAAAATTGAAGTATGGGACTATCATTGAACCCATTCTATCCCAGAGACAAAGCAGGAAGAGATTGCAGAGTTTGAACATCTTGTTGAGCCCAGTAGTCATCGCGACCAAACAAATGAGGAATTGAAGCTATTGTTTGCCGAGTAATTCATGGCATCATTTCTGTATTATGATTGCATTGCACGGGTGATATGAAACGAGGAAGAACAGAGGTTGATTCACTTCCTGGCAGCAGGGTTGCGTGTTATCAGATACTTGTTAGACCAAATAGATCAGCGTTCCAATAATTTGTAATCGTTTATGAATGTGTACGATGCTTTGTGCTTTGGTGGACGCTGGGGATTTACAAATAATGTTGAATCCCAAAAATGACTTACCTCTTATTTTGGGAGTTCTGGTTTGTGTTTTGGATAACGACCCTCGTTATTCTTGCAGTGGAGGGAGAAGATCTCAACGCAACTGTAAGTACGCTTTGTTTTTCACGAATATCAATAGTCTTCGTAGTTATACCGCAGGTCCACAGGTCTATAGTAAAAAAACTGTGATAGAAAATATAAATTTTGGTTCGAAACTAATATATTTGTGCAAAATTTCTTTAGATTTTTTATTTTGTGTCCTCTGCGAGTATCAATCTCCTCATGTTGGGATTGAAGTTTAAGATTTTTGTCCTTCAAATCTGATTTTTTTCCCTGAATGTCTACATAACCTTCATCAACACTGTTCTTGACTTGTAAATTTGTAATATGTTCCTCTTCTGTGCTTTTTTATTCAAAGAATGATTTCTAATTTTTCATTGCATTTAGAACCCCAGTGTACAACCTCAATTACAACTACAGTTTGTAATTGTGGTCTCGTTTTTGCCCCCAAACTCTTATAAAGATGTGATTCTTAACTTAAATATCATCTTTTTCGTAGAAACACATGAAACCATAGAGAAACCATTACCCTTAGACACATGATACTCATGAGTTGTTGAACACATATTGGAGCTCTGACATGGAACAAAAGGCTCTAGAGGAGTAGCTTGCCTCCGCAGAGGTTATCTCTAATTCTCTATCCAACTTGAAGGATCCTACGAATTTACAATTTTTTATGGATGTCGCTAGAAAGAAGACCTCATTTGCAGAAGTTGTTTATTGTTGCTTGTTACTTCCCCTCGATACCCGAAAGTATCCCATGGCTTTTGAAGGTGAATCCCTCCTTATACATTTGTAATCAAAGGGTACAAAATATTCTGCTATTGGCAAGGTACTTTTTGGCGCCTTAAATGCTTGAATTTTTCAACTATAGTGTGCTAGCCACGATCTTCACAACGAACCATTGATGATATATGACGTTGATCACCATGAATCAGGCCCCGGATATAATATGCGAGACTCCACCATGAATGCTTATGGGCCACACCTACTCAAGTTAGGCGAATGTCGTAACCTAATAAGATGTTATCCTTAAAACTCCCTATGGTTTGAGGGAGAATTATTTCTTGAAGATTTGTTCTCATGGAGGGTGTGAACCGTTCTCCACACATTCATACATTAAAGTACATAAATCATTAATTCTTTCGTTTCATGCATCCATATTATTTCTTATTTACCGATCGTATATTCAATAAAATTTATGTTTTATCCCTTGTTCTGTCTTCCTCCAATCCATTGTAATAACACATGATAAGCATTTCAGAATTTTTTATACGAAATACAATATTCAACTCATATCTCAGATTTTCACAAATCATGTATTGACATTGTTATCTTCCTTGCATGTGTAGGACTTGAGTGTCTTGCCCCAAGAGTGGGGAGGATAGGATAACAAGGTCATGGGTTTCACCCAACATGATAAGGTGATGCCCATAAGCATTCATGATAGTCTTCAAAATATCTTTGGAGGCTTCTTTCATGACAATCAACTTCATAAATTATCGATGGGTCATTGTGAAGATCATGGCTAACACATTGTAGTTGATCAATCAAGTCATTGAAGTCGCTAAGGAGTACCTCACCAAGAGAAGAGTATTTTGTAATCTTTGGTTGCAAGCCTACAAAGGGAGATTTGCCCTCAAAGCCATAACACACTTTGAGTGTGTATGGGAGAAATTGATAAGCAATAATGAACAACGTATGTAAGGTGGTCTTTTTCTAGTGATATCCATAAGAATCTTGCAAATTTGTTGGATCCTTCAAGTTGGATAGATGATTGAAAATGATCTTTATAGAAGCAAGTTACTTCACTAGAGCCTTTTGTTACATGTCAGAGATCCGATCTCTATACAATTATCCATGAGTATCTTGTATGTGAAAAGAGTGGTTTCTCCTTGGTTTCATGGGTTTCCATGAGAAAGATGATGTCTGAGTTAAGAGTCACATCTTTAGAAGAACCCAAGATGAAAAAAGAGAACTACCACAATTTTAAAATGGAATTGTGATTGAAGTTGTGAACTGTGGTTTCTAACTCTAAAGTAGGTGGGCCAAAGTTCAGTCCACCAATTAGGTGGAGAATCCTTGATCCAAGCTCTTCCATTACGAATCATAGCCCACTTTCCTTGCTTTCTGGATTTTAACACTGACCTTATACTTTCTTTGATCTCTTTTTGTTGTAACTGAGTTACATTTTCGTCAAAATAAATTTTATCATAGTCAAACAACTTTTTCTTTGATCTTAATGCCTCCAATCTGTCTGCTGATGTGCAAAAATGAATAATTAAAGAGTCGTCTTGATTGAACCAAAGCTCTGTCTGGCGATAAATTAGAAATTCCTAAATCATGACTTATGAAATTGGACGTTGTTTGGATGGCATCTTTTTTTGTTAGTCCTTTGACTCGTATGTTAAGGGCTTTAGCTTGCCTTTGTCTATCTTCTTCAAACATTGTCTATATTATTGCTTCAACAAGTGATGGTGGTTTTTATAATTTTCACTATTTGAACCTACAAATTTGGATTCATGGATTCCACTATGATAGTTAAATTCTTTTGTTCTTCTTTACTAGTCTCCCATTCTGCCCAAAAGTAGGGCGGCTATTCATAATTGTGTTGTCAGTATCGTCTAAGATAGAAAAATATTTAATTTCTACCAAAGATGTTTCTAAAATGTTGATCTGGTTAGACTACTCAGCAATTACTGTATTTAATTCCATGACAACTGAGAATAATTCCAACATTTTCTGTTTGAGGGACTGCAATTGTTCTTCTGCGATTGTTACTCTATCTATGAGAGCACTGTCCATATTGTTTGGCGATGCATTCAAGTTCATCTTCTCTATTTCTCCATTATTCCCTTTCATTGGCGTCTCTGACATTGTATTTTGAACAAGGAATTTCATTAAACAGTTTGCATGCAAACTTCCGTCTCAATAATTTATGAGAGTTTTGATTTGTGCTGCACCCTATTCCCTATAGCCTACAGCTATACCCTGGATCAGAAACCAAGAGACCTTCCAATTCCATTCAAAGATGCTTTTAAATTTTTTGCTGTACCGGAACCAAGGGTAAAGTGGATAGAATATCTATGTAAAGAAGGCAACAAACTCCAAGATTACAAATTAAAATTCAGCTCAAATATTTTATATATTTTTCATCCTTAATGGCAAAATTAACAGAAACAATTAATAGAATAGTATTTTAGAAGCACCATACTGAGTAGTATTTTAGAAGCACCATGCTGACGGGCATATTATTAGACTTGATTCTCTAATCCAGACAAATGCATCTGGTTGCTCATCCAAGGGGACACAATAATACATAGTTTTTACACAGCATTCATGTGGTCTTTTTTACAGCATTCATCTGGATTTTTTATGGCATTCATATGGTTTTTGTTATAGCATTCATATAATGAATTTGATCCACTTTTTAATGTCTATTTTTTTGTATATGTTACTAACACAAAGTAAGTCATTCAAACAGGTGGCAAAGTAGGCACAGGCCTTGGAAGAGAATATAATAGATTCGAAATAGAAAACATGAATCATGAATTATATGTATCTATGCAGGCCTTCAAGATGTTTAATTTTTGTGGTGCCGAAATCTTATGAGTCATCTTTTAGTTTCTCATGAAAATTTGCAAGGCACCTCCACAATTCTAACAGATCTTTGCTAATTTTTGGTGTATATTTGTCATATAGTTTAACTTTTTTGTGTTGTTTATTATTGGGGGAATTTCAAAAGGTAGAAAATGTAAGGCAACTCAAAAGGTTGAACATCCTAATGTTTTAATGTTTCCATATAAGAATAATTCTGGCTAATAACTAAAAAATATTTCAATTCATCTCATGGTCTGCACCATGAAAAATGATTTGTGTGATGCATTTAGAAAATGCAATTGGATATTTTTCTTATTTTCTTTTTTTCTCTCAAGATGATTTCACATTATTTTTTGTTATTATTGTCATTATGTTGTGGCAAAGCTTGCAGGTGAGTTTTTGAATTCCCTTGCTCGTAGAAGAGGTAATCATATGGTTGAATGGATGGATAACATTGAAGGAACTCGGTATTTATTGGTTGCAAATAACAGAGAAGTTTTCATTCTCACATGCAAATCTTCTTTGACCTGTATTCATTTGCTCATATAATTCATATCACTTCAAATTTGTGCTCATGTTGCCAGTCCAAAACTAGGGTTTATAATCTTCAAAGGTCTTATTCTTGCAGCTGTGACAAAGATGCAGATGGGAAAAGGACGGAGAAAGAAATCCTGGAGTTAATAAGAACAATGCGACCCATTATTATGAAAGGAGGCAGAGCTAAGTTCAGAGGGGCTCTGCATCAATTAACCATAGATTTAATGGTTTTACATGTAAATGTTATATGCTTGTCTTTCTTTTCAGAATTCGTATTTTATTAGATTATAAAATTTGACCAGTTCCTATGTTAAATTGTTTCAGTTTAGGATATTGGAGGTTGTTTTGTTGAGTGCGTCATCAAACAATTATCCATTTTGCAAGAGGAAGAGGAATATGTTACCCTCATTATGGAGGAAATTGACATGGACAAAAAGGGTTACATGAAAGTAAAGAATGATTAATTTTCTTCTTTTCACATATCTAAGTAAATGATTAATTTTCTTCGTTTCACATATATAAATCTTAACATGAGGACCCTTTATACACCTTGCTACATCCCTAGCATGCCATATAATTGCAGCCCTTGAACCAATGCTTCACATAGCTGAATTCTATTTTGTGTACAAATCAAGGGGTGAGGGAAGCTGGAGAGGACAGTGGCATCGATTTTTTCCATACAACAACAATGGGAATTGTACAATATGGGCTGCTATGATTTTTAAACTTGTCCCTGTGTATTTTAGGGCTGTCGATGCCACTTTGCTATAGAAAATTTGTTCATATTAGGCCCTTTTTGTTCTGGTATGGTTTTATAATATCTCCCAAATTCTCCGACTGTTTATGTTGTAATACTATCCCAAACTTGATGCATTCAGATAAATTTAAGAACAACCTTTCAGATCAAACCAGCACATATCACTGGATGGCACTGTAAGCTTCATGGCATCCTACTTTTCTTATCCATTTTTGCAATTTATGTTTGTACTTCATACAAATTATCACCAGAGTTTACACTTGTCATGAAGTATCTGACCCCGCATTGAAATATTGTTCAAAATCTTGAAAGCCCTTTGTTTGCGGATCCTAGTGAGTTTGTTCTTTTCAAACTTTGGATTGGTTAATTTCTATGACTGCAACATAAACAAATGTCAACTGAAAAGAAAAATTCAGCTGATTCCCTATTAGCATGGAGGTAGAAGTAGCTGCAAAATGCTAAATAGGCCATAACAAGCTTTATAAATAAAGATTTTTTTGATTGAATCCAAAGGAAACATTTTTACACCATCATACGCACCCTTGTACTATAACCCATTCGATATGATGAGGAGTTTTTAATTTATCCTAAAATAAAAATTCATTAGGTATATGCCATGACTATTATTCTTTGATTGCATGCCTTAATTTAATTTATCAAAAATAAAATTAGTTACAGATTGGGATTGGGAGCTGGTATTTTGTGGTCTAAATTTGCTCTCAAGGGACTAAGCAGCTTACCATTGGCTGTATATGGTTCTAGTTAAGCTTGTTTGCTATGCCTTTTGAAGGTAGGTTTTACATATAGCTTAATTTCAGGTCAGCTTTGTCAGTTCTATAAGCAAAAAGTATTTAAGGCAGCCATATTTCAATTCTTTATTTGTTCGCATATTTAAAGAAGCAATTATCTTGCACCATATGTTGAACATCATCTCTGCACTGCATTTTGTTTTTGGGTCTAGATTTCCTCGTCTATGCATTTGTTTCAGGTGATTTCTTCTTGAGTTTTAGGGTTGACAAAGGTATTCTTAATCATCTTTGAAAATGACTACTAGAAATGCTATTAGAGAATCATTATTTGCATAATTAGTATGTAGATATTTGTTGCTCCTCTTCTTTTTGTGGCCTTAGAGATTATGGCCTCGTCTCTCATAAAATATTCAAAACTTCCACCGAAGGGAAAGGTTCAATTTAGTTGACAACTCGGTTGCACAATATGAGAATCATGGATAAATTTTAAGAAATTGTTTTGATATTTTAACTATTATGTGTATGGATTCATTTAATTTATATGACATTGTAATTTGCTTAAACGGTAAAATTATCATTTTAAGAAAATAATAAAAAATATTATAATATATTTAAAAAATATAAATATATCAATTTTTTTAGTAAATTAAACATTCAAAAATATTATAATAATATTGGAAAAACTTAGCATTCTATTCTATATCATAAGCATGTTTACTCTTCACATATGGAAGGGAGAGGTGGTGTTTCTATTTCTGTCTCTCCTAGATTTCTGCTTTGATTTCTTCCACGAGGCATGATCCTCAAAATCGTGTCGTGTGGATTATTTTGGAGATTAATGGTTATTCTTTTGGTATTCTCAATCTTTATGCTTCTAATGATGACACAAAAAGGACAACGTTGTGGCGTTGGTTGGGGGATAACTTACCTCTCTCCTATTGGTTAGTATGCGAAGACTTTAATATGGTTGAACATCCCGAGGATAAATTGGGAACTCTTCCTATGAGGTGGTGCATGGGGAACGTGAGGCATGGTTTTATTTTAAAAGCTACTGGGGTCTTTATGACCCACTTTTTAGACGACAAAATGATTTTCCTTCTCAAAATTGGTTTACTTGGTCCAACTTCCAAGCAGGAACTAACAGGGTCATTAAAAGGCTTGATCATGTCATGATCTCTCAACAACATGCTTTTGATCTGGACATTAATGGTCATTTCCCCATCATATTCTGGTCGGGCGCTCTCTTGTCAAACTACAACCCCATCTCTTTCAAGGTACAATGGAGTGGGACCCCTTTTAAGGTGCCTAACAATCAATTCTATCTTAATGTCTCCTTGTTGAGTCATGTTGGTGTCATTTCTCTCATTGCCAAAGTTTGGAATATGGTGCCACATCTGCCTTACGCGCTATCCGGGTTGATTGGGGAAATTCCACCATTCAGCATATTGCCAAGTTTCTCTGTCATTTTTGTAAGCACGTTGCTCGGGTTCGAAAAAGGGTGGATTTCTCTATGCTTTAAGAATTTTAGAGGGTCTCCAATATGCTTGAAGCTCAAGCCTTAAACATCCCTACCCGGTTTGGGTGGCCAAACTCTATCATTAGTGTAAGATTATTGAAAATCATAAGGTTAGAGGTGCTCAGATCCGTACCAGGCTTCACTGGATTAAAGTGAGAGACAAAGCTTACAAAAGCTTCTTCAAATCCCTTTGGGCTCATGATCGGGTCACAAGCCTCCCTGATATTGTCAATACATTTGTGGATCATTATACCATGGTTTTTTTAGGCGCAGCGCCTTCTAAAGAAAGTCAAACAACAACTATGTAGCACTTTGTGGAAGTGGTTCCTTGTAAGTTGTCTTCTCAGGACAAAAAACATTGTGATGCTCCTCTTTCTTTAGATGAACTCTACAATGCCTTACTTTGTCTTGCTAATGATAAATCTCCAAGCATTGATGGTTTCCCTTGCAAAATCTACAAGGAAACTTAGTCAGTGGTTGGTAAGAATCTTCTTCAGGTTTATAGAGAGGCTTTGCAAAATCACTCTCTTGGCAATATCATTAACAAGGGCAATATTAAGTTTATTCCTAAAGTTGGGAATCCTAAGCTCATCACTAGTTGGCGGCCTATTACTCTTCTTAATGTCTCTTATAAGATCTTGGCTAAAGCTCTTGCTCTCCGTATTGTTACTTCCCAAGATTGTTTTCCCTGAGCAGACTGATTTTGTTAAGGGCAGATATATTCTTGATAATCTCATTGTTGTTTGGGAAGGTATAGAGTGGGCCAAAATTTCTCTGCAGTGGGTTATTTTTCTCAAAATTGATTTCGAAAAGGCGTATGATCGATTGAATGGCCCTTTATTCTTGTTATGCTCCAAGCCCTTAGATTTGGACCTTTTTTATCAATGTTGTTAAAAATTTATTTTTGATACCTCTTCTTTCCTCACTATCAATGGCCATCAATCTCAAGCTATTGGCTTATTCAGATCTATCAAGCAAGGGTGTCCTCTCGCTCCCACTCTTTTCATTCTCATAATCGATGCTCTTGGCTATCTTCTTGTAGAGCATGGCTAAGTGAGGACACATTCCACAAATCTTCCTCCTTGATCATGCTTCTCAGCTTGTCAATGGGAATTTCGCAGATGACTCTTTCCTCACCTTAGTTGAGAATGAGCAGAACATTAAAGAAGCTTTTTGTGTTTAGACACATTTTGTCAAGCTTCTGGCTCCAGTGTCCAATTAGCCAAGTCTCTTGGTTTTAGACAGAGTTCTTGGCCTATTCCCGATTGGATGACAACTTATCCTTGGCGATGGATCAAACATGGGGAAAGATTCAAATTCCTGGGGATCCTTTTTGCCTTCGATAGTGATTATGCCACTCTTTGGCAATTTTTGATTGATCGTGTGGAGCAAAAAGTTCAGCGTTGGGTCTCTAAGCTCTCTGTCTTTGTTTGTGCAAGTTCTAAGTCTGTACCAAAATTTTCGTTGCCACCCAAGTTTATTATGATGCTTGTTGGTGCCCTTCTCGGGCATCCTTTGACAAGTTGGCTAAGCTTTTGTGGGATTATCTTTGGTCTAATCAACAACAAGGTGGCTTCCATCGGGTTCTTGGGATGTCTGTACCCTCCCACACGACCAGGGTGGTATGGGAGTCATTAATGTTTACAAAAAGAGCATTTCTCTTTGTGCTAAATGGGTCATCATATGTGTTAATGGAAACCAATCTTGGAAAATCCTGTTACGTCATTACATTTCTTTAGGTTCTCCTTATGGTAAAAATGCTAGAAAAACATTGGGTTACATACCTTGATCATCACTAGAGCACCTATCAAAATTACAGTTACTTTTGTTGTGAAGAGCATCTATAAAGCATTTGAACCTATTAAGTCCTTTCTTCACTGGATTGGGGATGTATTTTACACTGGGCTCTCATTAAACGATCACAACATTTGGTGGTCTCCTATCTTCACCAATGATAATGTCTCCTTGGATGAAGTTTTGGGTATCAAGGCGATCCGGCTTGCTCGCAGAGGCATCAATTCCATCCGAGACCTTGTCTCCCAAAGATATTGGCTTCCTTGGCACGACATGAAACATAAATTTAGTTTGATCAATTCTGATCTTCCATCTATGCTCAAAATTCAGGAGTTCACGACTGATGTTATGCTTCATAGACTCAATTTGCAACCTCCTTCAACTTGGTGGCGGGAATGGCGATGGAACTTGGATATTCCCTTTTTCAACTTCCAGTCTGACATGATTTACAATCTTCTATCCCCTTTGTTTCTAGCCATCAACAAGCTTAACACCTGATGAAGCCTAAACTCCTCTATTTCCACTTGGCTTCAAAGACTCAACAAGACTTGAAATGCCCATTTTGAACCCAAGCTTAATTTCTTTCTTTGGTGTCTCATCTATCAGGGTCTTCCGCTAGGAGAGCAGTTAAGTCACATTGGCCTCCCCAATCCTAAATTCCCTTGTTGTGGTCGGCCTGAGTCTTTGAAACATGTTTTCTAGACTCATCCACGAGCCCAATCTATTTGGATTTGGATACACTCTCTCTTCCTTCCCTTCCATCCCAATTTTTTATTGGAAAGTTGCCCTCTTTGGTGACTTTGTTAATCTTCCTACTTGTCTTGTTTACATATGGAATTTTTTTCAAGCCGCTATTTTGTTTTAGTTATAGAAATCTAGAAATAATGCTATTTTTCAGCAATATGAGCTTACTTTGGAGCTAACTGTTAATAACAAAGTGGCTATCATCTCTTATGTGACTATGCAGATCCAGGCCCAAGCGTAGAAAGTGGCGTTGGAATTCGTGCACTTGCAACAACTTCTAGATCATTGTGGGAGTGTTCCTTGTACTATGAGTCGGGTTCCTCCAGAGGATGTCGTGCTCCTCCACCTCCCCCGTGTCGCATTATAGAAGTTGCTCTCACAAATGACATACGTCTCCTCCTCGGGTTCTTCCTTCTCCGTCCACCTCTGGATCGAGTTGGATTCTGCCACCTCGGGGAAAGGCTATGGCCAGCTCCTCCAACTGGAACTCTCCTCCTCGGGAGCCGATTTTGGAGGTTCTCCGTCGCCTGATTGGGGTATCATGGTGCCTCTAAATATACAAATTTGGATCAAGATGGTTGTGTGATTGATCCTTCGTTTGAGGAGCCGACTGCAAGGGTTTCATCCCTCCAAAGGATGATCCTCCACCACCTCCTAGCGCTACTACCCCATGTGTGCCTAATCCTGTGACTTTCTAGTTTTCTATTTTCCTTTTTGGTGTGTGTTTTGTGTCTTTGTGGCATTTTGATTGTGGACGGAGAGTTTTCCGGTCACCCCGTTGTTGTAACTCTTTTGTATATTAATATAAAGGCATGCACCAATAATATATTCACTATAATTATTTTTAATAAGGAAAAAAATGTCTTTTCTTAAATATGTTTCTATTAAATATCATTGCAATTACTTTTATAACATGTACACAAAATATAGAAACATAATCTATTTGACATAATCCAACAACATATTAAAATACATATCATTTTTTCACTTTTAACAAATAAAACCTTGACATTTAGTGCAAGGTACTTTACAATTATTACAATTAATTATGGTGAATGTGTTGTCTAAAGTAGATCAAGCCTTATTACATTTAACACACACCATTAGAACTAAAGTTGCAGATTTGATCAATATTGCAGGTCATCGATCAAAATAATCTTGACCATCTGTTTCTTTGCAAACCATATATCAACACAATAAAATCTATTTGTCGGAAAAGCGACGGGGTTTCATGTTTAGAATGGATCCCCTCTGATGAATCACAATGTACAAGAGATGTAGAATTTGGCCCACCTCACCTTGGTTTGCGTCTTTTTCGATTTCCATTTTTCTCTATGTTAGCTCTCTCGACACCACACTTAGATCTCACCACCCTATATCCGATGGATAAGTTAACGATGTTGACTAAGTGATCCCTCCATATGGCTAAAATAAGATGCAAAGTATAATGTTATTCTTAAGCTCGATACTATTTTTACTAAGTTGCCTCATGTTACTCAATAATTACTTCATCATCTCTACACACCACCCCCAAAAGTTTCTCTCCTCAATTTCTCCTCGATATGGAATACATTTTAATCACACCATCTAGATATATGTCAAAATAATTTCTGAAATTTGTTACCTCTCAAAAATTAAAAAATAGGGAAATAAATAACCATTTGTAAATCATGGAAAGGCCATCTTATCCATATTTCCACTTTTATATCTAAGAAGGATGAATCCCTTTGGCTACCATGAAAAAGCAAATGCCCAACATTAATATATTTCCTACATTTAGCTTTTTTATCTTTGCCATCTCATATTCTTTACGTGTGGAAATCGTTTCCTATTTGGTGCTATGTGGATATCTCATGAACCACTTCGTTATTAACTTTTAAAACAACTCCAATATCATGTTGTGCATGTTCAAACATCATATATCATCCCAAAAGTATTGCAATGAATGAACCACTATAGTGTATTATTGTTGATGTTGACCTAAACATCCAAAAGCCTTTGAAGAAAATAAAATTGAAATTTCGTAGTTTGGGTTTTCTTCTTCAATTAAGAAAATGATAATTTATGATGTCTTAAGCTTAAATAACAAGATTTCATGCCAAGAAAACATGTTCTGCTATAATGTACCAAGATGAAAAAAGGCAAGTCTAATTATTCATTGTCCCTAGAAATTGTACCCAAGAAGTGCACTAGAGACATTGATAGGAGGTGTTTAAGAAGTTAAATTTGAAAGATTGAAGGTGAAATATTGGACGGGGAAGAGTTACAATGAAGAAGGAGACTGAGGGAGGATAATTTTTGGGTTGGATAATCTATTGGAGGGAACATAGGCGATCCTCTTTTTTTTTTGTCATCAAAACACGTATGGATCGGATATGATTTTTTCTTACCATCGCCACATCACATATTTTATCTACACACCATTAACTAATGTTCTTGGTGAATTTTATACTGAGAAAAATGTAGTTTGAAAAATTTGTTCACCTCATCCTACGCTAAAAAAATGTACTTAGTTGTTTCTACCTTCCCTTTGATCTTACATAAAAATGACAACAAAGTATTTCTATAATTGAAGCAACAATATTTAAAAATTATTAAGGAAATACATGTTTATTTTAGGCCTTATGTTACTATTGTCAAAACGAACACCATGCTTCATTTTAGACAGCTGATAAAACAACAAAGACTTGGAGGCTTTGATCACAGTTTTTCAGGTCTTTCAGACCCCATGATGTTTTAAACATAACACAATCACTTGTACATATAATATTTTATTCTATACAAGAAAACTTAGCCAACACTTAGTTAAAATCATGCATTTTGGGCTCCATACGGACGATGATGTCCAAATTCTAAAATTTATAAAGGATCCAAACTGTTAAATGTAATCGAGTCACAAAGGGGGCACATGACGGTCATTGGTCACTTGGTTTGCGTTTTGTCACTTGGGATTAATCATGTATGCATAGGGAGAAAGGATCAAGTTCCATATATCATTGAAGTGGTCACCAAGTATAATTTGGGGATGGCCCATGATTGGCCCATGTGGACCAATGAGAGTGCCCTTTGAAACTTTGATCCCGCGAGAGTCAACTAGGTGACTTAGCTTCTCACATTCCCGAGAACCCTAGAATTTGAATAGGTGATCAAAATCAACTATGACATGAATAGGTCCCAAATTCCTGAGAACATGAAGGTTTCACCATTCGATCAAGGGCTCATGTAATGGTGAAAGTGGATAAGGCTAAGTCCCAAGATTTTGTGACCTCGAGAGATCACAAACAAGCCCAAAGGCTAGGTGAAGGATCATCGAGTTGTAAGTTTGATTTTGAAAACTTGATTAGTCCACGTGGACCAATAATGGGTCACAATGTGGTTGAGATCAATGAACAAGCCGCAAATAGTTCCGAGAATCCCCGAGAAGAGTCGAATACTCGGGAATCAGTGATTGGTCCATGTGGACAGATCACGAGTGACAATAAACCCCCAAGCAAACATAGGAAAAGGCGAAGGAAGTTTACAGGTTAGCGACCCCAAAAAATTTGATCCAATTAGAGAGAGAGACACATCACCTATTTAAGAAAGAACCGATCAAATGGGTCACCGATTAGAATGAGACACATAGAAAAAGAGAAGAAGAGGTTTAAATTGATGTTCTCATGGCTATCAACTTTGCTAAGAGGCTTGGGGTTGTCAATCAATCATAATTTTTTTCCTAAGTCACTAAATAAGGAAAAACGGTCTCATTGGAAAGCTATTAAGAATATCTACATGATAAAAGTGGTTTTGGGTCACTTTCAATCTCATTTTATGATCAAATCATGGTTTTAATAGGCCTACAATTGTTTTAGATCTAAGCCTTGTGACCACGATCTGGACCAGTTTCTTTTTATCATATCTTTTGATTTAGAGACCCTCTTCACATGCACATGGTGCCATTAGAAAAGTCTTGATGAAAGCTTTAATCTAGGATTGGTTTCATAGAGAATGAGTGAGAGATTGAATACTTTTGAATGACATAGCTTGGGCCATTTTTGGGATGTTTTTTCAATCAAATGGCACCCAAATCAGTTGAAAATGTTTTTCATTGACCCTAACAACCAAAATTAAAGTCTATCATATGTAGCCCCCAACTTTAAATGATCTGATTTGTAAAATTTAAAGGAGCTCTAGTGCCTAGTTTTGGTTTACACACTAAATGTTGATTGGTCCATTGGTGGTTGAAGAAGTGGGACGAATCTCTTATTTTTTGGGAATCATTTGATCCTCTCTTCTCTCTCCTTTCTCTATAAAATGTAGTTCTCTTTTTTATTTGAAATATGATCCTCTCTTGAATGTAAAGTTACCATGCCCAAATGTTGGTGAACATTATGAGTTTTAGACCTCTACGATTTAAATTTTTGCAATGCATCCAATGCCTTCCAAACCACTTTGTAAGAGATTGTGTATATCCTCAAAAAATGATATATTGTTGATCATGGCTCATATTTTCCCTTTGGCTCATGGTATTGTATTCTTACCTTTATGTTCTGTCATTTCATGATGTGTATGGATAATATTTGCATAGTTTTTAGTTCATTGTATCACACATGCATGGAATTAGAGTTTGATGATGTGCAAAGGTGAATGTGGCTTTCTCCTACCCTCGTGGTCTTGCAATTTTTCTTCCATTTCTTCATCACATGCAGAGATCCGCTTCTATTTTGGTGCAATAACCACCCCATTTAGTTTAGTTCATGATTTTTACTCCCCCTTTCTCCTACAATTAATAGCTTAGCTAGGAGTAGTGTTATCATTAGAGTAGTTAGTTTAGGAAGAAGTGACCTTCTCCAGAGATCATTCCAGGATTCAAGGTCCCACACATTACGACATTCACATGTTACAATGAGGTGTTGATCTTGGCCTCAACAAGGTTGCAATCTTAGATGACAACAATTTTTGGCATGATTGGTAGCATCACTTGAGTCATTTACAACTCATTCCTAATGAATTTCACCAAGATTGGTGTGTCTTAGTGGTACCTAGCCTTTGGAGGCATCACCTCAACACATATGACGACTCCCAAATCCTAAATTATTGGTTTCAAGAAGTCTAGTGTTCATTTTTTTAGAGGAATACGAATAAGGAAAGGTTTAGCTAAAGGAGATCTCATTGAACTCTTGCAAGTGTCACCAAGAATAAGAAGTGGAATATCTTCTCAGAGAGTTCCATACCATCCCAAAAGAAGGTTTTCCACTCCATTTATTTCCTTGTTCTCATGAATTTTTGCAAACATGGATTTTTATTTTCTACATTGGAATTTCTATGTGTTGTATAAAAATCCTCTTCCACCTTCATTCACTCCCAACTTCCCTAAAAATCAAATACATGAGCCTTATCATGATGAATTCACATATTCCCAAGCCCTACCGATTTATATAATTATCCTTCTAAATATGGAGGCTTTTACACACAAAAATATGCTTATAATGGGAATAGTTTCACCTCGATGATGATTATCGATTCGATTCAAAACATGGAGAAGAACATGTAGAGAGCCAAGGAGTTGTTTGACATCATGACAAATAATCTAAGCGGTCCCAGAGAACCCTACCCGTGGGGTGGTCCTCGACCAAGTTGGTAAGACTTTAGAAACAAGGGAATTTTTTTTTACATAATGTTCACTATTCTAAATAAAACTTTATTTAGAACACACATTCAATGCCAATCAATCTCATAACAGATAACCATATGCAGTTGTAAATGACTCGGTGATACACCGATCTATTCATTCCATGACTCAGTTACCTACCGATCTATTCATGTTTCACTTTAAGTATTGAATACTTATTGTATACTTCGTATACTTGGTTTTCACCCTAAACTGGGTACTGAGTGATCTTGTTTAAAGAACATACCTGAATATTTGTTACCAATATTCATCTGATATCATGTGGCTTTAAACTAGGTGACATAGGACAATGCAACCAACAACTTGTGATACTTTGGCCAAAGATTTACAACATACTGTGTATGTCACTATTCCTAGACGACATACTCATCATTTTGGAATACATCCTTCACCTCACTCCTCTATTATCTAGAATGGTCTTTACTGACTACCGGTCCACTTGCCCAAGGTTTAACCCTAGCCCAAGTTAGGAACATAGTCTATTATAGGAAGACACTCTCGATGACTTAGGGTAAAAGGGCATACTCAGTTGACCTAAGTCAATCGGATGTGCCAAAGTACCCTGAGTTATTGAAAGTTACTCCTTATCCTAAACATGTTACTAACTTGACCTAGAGAAAACTAAGTTCAAATCCTTGTGTGTAGATCTAGATGATCAATGCAGAAGGGTGTTGAACATGTCAACTACAAGGTTGTATCCTCAAGAAGACCCAAGTCTTCTCAAAGGTACAATCCTGCAGTTGGCGTGTGCAAACATCCTACAGAAGTTACCTCATCACAATGTACATACCCCAAGGAGGTTATTAATGTTAAATTAATTTGGATTATAAAACAAATTACAGCGTCTATGTTAAACCCTAATCCAACACTCCTTAAGTCCTTGTTCTATACTTGAATCCATTAAGCATTAAAGAACTTCCTTTAACTCATGATTGCTTTTAATGTTCGTTTATTTAGTTTAACAACAGTTAACCAAAATAGGACAACAATATCATAAGTTCCATTAAATATATCTTAATCATTCAAAGAAGGTGTAGCAACCAAATAGGTTCAACTAAGGTAGACTTTATAAGAAATGAAGTCTAACATTTAACGATCATATCACCCTTCTTTGGGTTACATTTCATTTAGCGAGGAAGAACCTTCCCCTATTTGATTAAGTGTTAGGGTTTGTCAAACCCTTCTTATTTTTCACAAACTCTAAAGTTCCATCACATATTCATTACACATTCAATACTATATTAGAATTGTTTTAGATAAGATTGTTAACTTATGCAACTTAACAAGTTGCATCTTATTAAGGGAGATTAAACTAATTCCCTTTTATCTAACTTATCAAGTTTATCCGAATTAAACATATAACATATATGAATAATATCATCAAGATAGGAATTCCATCTTCTTCATAAATATAAGATAGTTTACACAACCAATACAAGTAAATCTTCAACATTCAAATTCCTCATTTAAAACTTATTCATTTACAAGACTAAGTATTTCAAGCATGTTGTATAACAAACAACCTTCATTCCAAAAAGAATACAACTTTTCTTTTTCAATACAATTCAAGAATGAATCGAAACTCTTTACATAAGGTTCAAAATTAAATAACCCAATACAACATGAAATTTCTTGTCTTCTTTAATCACTTACGATGTCCATCTGCAAAATTGCTAGCAGACAGTCAGTTTAATGAACTGAGCATGATAAGCACTAAGCATTAAAGTAAAGTGCATTCCACTAATTGCTTCATTAAACAATTTTGATTTTATGGAACAATAGAAAAACATCATGCACATAATCATAAGTAATAACATCTAGAAAGAAGTACAATTTAAGAAGTCTGAATTTACTTTTAAGAAAGGAACATATTATAATCTGCAACATCAGATTTATATCACAAAACTTAATTGATCCTAACAATCACTTTTACAGTCTATAAGTCTTGTCATTCAATTATTCCCTAACCCATAGAAATACACATTCATCTTTACCAAGCAGCAAATGAAGTTAGTTACAACATAACTCCTAATAGTATGCTTCATCT
This sequence comes from Taxus wallichiana var. yunnanensis, assembly GCA_018340775.1. Lineage (NCBI taxonomy): Eukaryota > Viridiplantae > Streptophyta > Pinopsida > Cupressales > Taxaceae > Taxus > Taxus wallichiana. Next base: position 374,697,538 of record CM031235.1, read on the forward strand.
TTCCATATAAATCCAAGAAGAGAATTCGATACATACCTATTCCTCAGACACAATTCATCTAAAGAAAAGAATAAGGTTTAGTACTCACATCATTTCCTCAGTCAAAGATATTAATATAAGGAGCTCACAAATAAAAAGGTAACAACCAACAAGAATCCCAATTCGGCTCCAGCAGAATAAAAATAGTTCCACAGAAAGTCCTACAAACTTCAAGTATCTTTGTAGTTTATACTTCTAAAAGTGTCTAAGTAACCAACTTACTAAAAATCCAAGCTATACCTAAATAAAATAAGTCTCTTACCAATCCCTAGGAAAATTCCCATCTTAGGAGAGAATCAATAAAAGAGAAGTTCAGAAATGAACTTATCAGTCAATCATAAAAAAAGTTTCCAAACCATGAAGGGCCCAATCCAAATTTCATTTCATTTATACTATGAAATGAAATTCATTATCTATAAACAAACTTAGAAATTCTCTAACTAGTTCCCAAAGGAGAATTCAAAACCGAATGCACAGTCAAAGCAAGCACATAACCCACTTCCATGTAAACCTTCCAATGAAGACCTAGCTCAAATCCAACATCAAATCTCAGAAGAAAATACACAGTACAATCACGAACTGTAGAATGTTCCCAAAAGAGTATAATTCTTTCTCTATAATATATGGTGGCTCAACAATGATACAATAATGGAGTAAAAGTCTTCCATTTGAAAAAGATTAAAAAGTCACAACAACTCTCAACTCAAAAACTGAATTCCATTACCAACATTAACAACAAACTGTAAATGAGAAGGCAAGTTTGAAATCCCAAGCAAGAGCCACATTACCAACATCCAGGTAAGTGATATAGTAACTTTTCGAACCACATACAAAATAACAGGTTTAAAACTTAGCATTCTACAAAAACCCACGACTCAGATGGAAGTAAGAATTAAATAATTTGATAAGACAAGTTTTGTCCCACCTTCTTCCAACTCGACTGAACAAAATGACCACAACCCTCTCTAGTTCCTTTTAAAATCATATGACAGGTAGGGATCATTCAACATAAAGGAATAAAATGAAATAATAGTAATTCCCATAAACCTCTTTTATCGATATGACTGCCCCAAAGCGAGGCCATTATTCCAATTTGTTTATGTCAAAAGATTTAAATAAGTCAAGTTCAAGAACACAATGTGGTCTTAAAGGCTGAAATCATACAACCATTCAACATTAAAAATCAAAACAAAGGAGCTCTCAAAGAAGTTACATGGTCCATCATCTAACCAACCAAAACTCACAAGGCTCCCTTCCAGTAAATGGTATTAAAAAGAGACAGAAGATTTACAGTCCTTAATACCTACTAAAATTCTACTCAGAATACCTGTACAAGGTTAAACACGTCGAATCAAAATGAGATCTGAAATGACAAACAATGGAAAAACTTGTACCAAGTCAAATACGAGTTTAAAAATGAGAATCCCATGGCCCTAATAAAAGCTCAGAATATACACCAACACCCATTTACGGGTTCAAGCCTTCACGCTCTCCCTAAGGGAGGATAAAACTTCAATTCAAAACTCGAGTACAGAACACAACATTTCAACTTAACAGCAAGTTCAGTATTCAAGAACTAAATAGTGGTATAGTCGTTGAATACGAAAATTCAACCAATCGATTTAGAACTTCACATAGTTCTACACAGTCCCAAAACAAACACAGGCTCTCAACAAACTCAAAATGAATCTCAAGCTTCATTACAAGTTTAGAGAAACTACAGAGTCCCACTTCAACTCAAGAAACACATGACTGAATAGAGATTCGGAACCCAACAAGAAACTAGTTAGCTCTTTCCACATTATTTCGAATGCAAGAAAAAAAAGCTTTGAATACAAGCCAAGCTTCAAATACAATTAACAAAACCACTAGTTCAAGTTACAGAGTTCAAAAAAAATCACATGCAAACCTCCGACAACAGTTCTAGAGAGAGTTCACAAGAACTACTATTAACAACCAAGGATTCACATTCAAAAACCCACATAAATTTTCAAGAATACATGCAAGTAAATAACCAGATACAACATGCAAATATAAAATTTCCAGTGAGCAGAATTGTTTTAATGAATCATTTAGAAGAAATCAAGAAATCTTAATGGGTAGAGCCTATCATGCCTGATAGTGCCTCTGCCGATTGAAGAAGACTTCCAGCCGAGTTTCCAAGACCTCTTCTTCTCCAAGCAAGATCAAACAACCATAATATTTTTCCACAATGCCACTTATACATTCCTCAAACCAAAAATAGCTCAGAGAATTCAAAAATAGCCACAAAGTGGAGATCAAACTGCTGGTTCGAAGAACTAGATAGCTCCATGCAGAGCAAAAATTGGGAAGCATGCAAAACAAAACAACCCCAAACAAATCTGGTAGCATGCCTTCCAAGACGGTTTGCTTGCCAAACCTGAGGCATATTAATGATATTAATTCCAATTTTCCCGCTTAACTTTCCTTTCCACCACCATTCATAGTTGGCGAGACCTAATTGCACTTCAAAATGCATTTCCAAACTTAGTGATGCTTCCACGTAGGTTCCACTAAATTTCACTAGCCCCTACCAAACTGGTAGTACTTATTTGCATTTAAAACCAAATCAAATCAAATCCCAATAAAATCTTAGGAACCACCGCTTATTTTCCCCCACTTTCCAATGGCTCATAGGTCCCCTTTCGTATCCCATTAGCTTAGGATAGATAGAATTTTCTTAGGTTAGATCTTAGGTTAGTTTAAATATATAACCTTAGGATATAACCCCCAACAATAAATTGCCACCTTAGGATAGGATGTAGTTTTAACCAAAAACATAGGTTTAGAAATAACTTAGCATCCCCTAGGTTATTTCCTTACAAGCTAACAACTTAGGTTAGAATGTCATCCCACGTAAAGTGGTGTAGTAATAGTTAGGTAAATTACCTGAGTCCCGTATCTATTAGGGTAGACCATATAGATAAAAGGGTACATAATGATTTCTTTTTCTCAAGAATCTGAAAGTAGGGTTCCTATTTCCCCTTAACGCCATTAAGCACCCTGCAAGGGTCAATCAAGAAGAGTTGAGAACCACACAAAACAAAATGCAAGTACTGTTTCCAAGATGATAAAGAATTTGCAATAACCACAAGTTCAATCTGTTAAGTATTTCAATCAATGAATGTCAGTTTTTCATTCAGTTTTGATAAGAAGATTTAAAACATTCCTTGGATCAATGGAATTGATCCAAGGATGAGTCCAATTGCAGAGGATAAGTTGCAACTCTTAAAAACTAGATTGTAGCTTATCCAATGAGAAGTGAAATAGATTATTGCAAGCAACAACATACCAACCCTTCAATCAAAGAGCATAAATGATTTATCCATTTCAAGTATGATCTTCAGCAGTCAAAAGAACACATCTTTATCAAGAAAATCACATGTCAATACTTGAAATGCAAAGGAGGAATATAACCATTGTCGAGGGTGTTACAGGACATCATGACAACTAATCTAATCGGTCTGGAGAACCCTACCGTGGGGTGGTCCTCTACCAAGTTAGTACAACCTTCAACAAAATCTAGAGGTAATGAACGATAACTTGAATAAGATGTTAGAGTTGGTTGATGAAACGGAGGCTAATAAATCTAGTCTTAAGGAACCTTTTTAATGGGGAAACCCTTCACCACTATCAAACAACCTTCATACTCATCATTATAATTCTTGCATTACTCTCAACTTGAATTCCACGCTTCTAGTATTTTCTCACCTTCCCTTAAGAGTCATTCTTCTCCCAAGAAGGTTGTTGATATGCTTTCTCCATCATTGGAAGCTTTGTAAAATCATTCAAGAACTCGGTCCTCCCCCATTTCATAGATCCAAATTCATATACCTATGAGGCTCATGCTCAAGAACGTAAGAAATTTTAACTATCAACAATCACTTCCCCAAGCCCAACAAAAGTATTACCTAATCCCCAAGATCTTCATGAAAAATTAGTTTTAGACAATGATAAATTACATCCTGTCACATTTAAGTGCCCAACCACTTGGTTAGACCTTGTCAATCCTAGAGATAAAACTATGGCGGTGAAAGAGATGTCAATACTTTTGGAGAAGCAAACTTGATAAGAGGACCTACAATATTTGAAGGATTGGGCTGAAGATTTTGGGAAGAATTTTGAGATGGAGCAAGCTCTTCATCAAGAACCGTGTAGAGGAAAATATCTTACAAGTCTGCCACAATTTATTGATGTAAGCTCCATTACCGTTGTTCAAGAGATATCTATTTAAGATTGGATGGAATTTGAAAGTGAGTATGAAATCATAACTCAATTCTTTCAAGAACTTCACATTTTTATTATGATGAATCCACAATCAAAGCTAAATTTATTTAGCATAAGGTGGAAGAGGCTAATTTTTTTAAATCCAAGGATGACCAATTAGAGTCAAAAAGTGAACAAAACATTGTTGATATCCCTCAAAAGCGTGGTCCCTGATTAGACAAAGATGAAATCTGATCACGAACTATGAATAAGAGGTCATTTAGAGCTTCTTACTCTATTTTGAAGGTGAGCTTGGTGAACAATATTTATCTTCACCCATAGATTTAGACTTGGAGGTAAGCTTAGGGCTCGAGAAGGACTATGATTTATACTAAGGAAAATAAAGAAAAGAAAGAGAAGCTAATTGAGATTACTAACAATCTCGGTGGTTATGGTTTTCAGCTATAGAACATTGATAATTTCATGGTTTCCATTGAGGGAGATATCAAAAAGGAGTTTCACTCAAACATAAATAGTGAAGATGTATATGTGTTGTCGATCTTGAAGATTTGAGTGAGGAAAGAGAACCAATTTAAATCATAAGCATTCCATTTGAATCCTTTTTTTTCCTCAACAAGTATCCTCTTGCTATTAGGACTTCCCTTGAACCTAAAATAGAGTAAAAATACTATTAAATGCTAATGATGATTCGAAAAGGTTGTATAAAAATGGGAAGAAGGATCATTTTTAAATTTTACTTACAAAACCTTCATGAGAAAAGGTCATGGTTTTATTTGATTCTAAATTTGAGAAAAATGTGCATGATAGCTCTATTTATAGAGCTAAACACACAAGAGATGGGAAAATCAAAAGAAATAATACATTGGTTCTAAGTGTTGGGTTTCCAATTAGATATATAGCTAGATCATAGCCTAATTCATAGTTTCCACAAGTCATGTTCACTTTAGAACATGAGGGAGATTTTAAAATTTCAAAATTCAGCCCACGCACCTCCACAAACAAAGTTCAAATTAAACATAAGTGTATTTTTCTGTTGAGGCTGATATCTTCAAGGAAGAAGTGTAGGTTATGTTTTCACTCTTATCACTTTCCTTTGTTACAAAATTGACTCCATGAAATCATTTTAAAAGAAATGAAAGTTACTTTTCTAAACCAATCTCTAGTTTTGTTTAGTTTTTTTAATGTTGCTAGAGTAGGAGTAGTTTAGGTTTATTTATTGCGTAACAGGATTTGCACACTCTTCATGTTTTCAATTGAATCATGTATTCTTTATCTTTGTACATATTTTTTGGGGATCTTATTTTCATCTTGTGCACAATCTCTATCAGTTAGATTTAGTCATCCTTTCAAGCAATTTTAGAGTTAAACTAGTCTAATTTTTTGAATCAGGAATCTAGGTTCAAGGCCCTTTTATCTATGTCTAGAGCTCTAAGGTAGTAACTTAGAGGTTTGGATCATAATTTTAAAAATTTCAATATTTTGAGGTATAGTTTTGATGGCTTTAGATTTAATTTTAGAAAAATTAAAAGTTTAACACTTCATGTAAAGTTCAAGTTGAGTTTGAAAACCAATGGTTTTTTTCAAGTTTAAGGCATACTACATGACAAATGGACAAGGTTGCTGATCAATTCATCTACCAATAATATATTCCCTGTGAGTCACCACAAATGTTATCAAAATGAAAACCATGATTCATTTTAGACAACTAATAAAAACAAATACTTGGAGGCTTTGATCATGGTTTTTCAAACCCCATGATGTTCTAAAATTATCACAATCACTTATATAGATCAGATTTGAGTTTATAAAAAAAAAAAAGGGAACACTTAGTCAAAATCATGTGTTTTGGGTTCCATACACGTGGTGACGTAAAAATTATTAAATTTAAAAGGATCTAGATCGTCAAATTTAATCAAGTCATAAAGGGGACATATGATGGTCATTGGTCACTTAGTTCATGTTTTTTCTCTTAGAATTAATCTCATATGCATAGGGATCAAGGATCAAGTTGAAAATATCAGCGAAGTGGTCACCAAGTATAATTGGATTGAAGACTCCAAAATTCCCCCTTTTTCTCCGAGTTTAGAGTTGGGAAAGTTCAAGAGGTCGAGTTAAGTCCTGAGCCGAGTTAGTTGTTGAGTAAGATGAGCCTTGAATTTCAAAAAGTTGGCTGATTCACAGGTGTTGGATCAAGATCGAAAACATTATGGCCCATGATTGGTCCACATCAAATAATGACAATGCCCTCGAAACCTAAATCTTCTAGGGTCAAAGGGCTTGGTGGATTAGGTTTTTCGGATCCTTGAGAACCGGATAAGATGAATAGATGATCACATTCGATTATGGCATGAATTCCCAAGAACATAGAGGTTTTACTGATCCGATCAAAGGCCCATGTAATGGTGAAAATGGCTAAGAATAAGTCCCAAGATCTTGAGACATTGAGAGATAAAAATAATCTGAAGGCTAGGTGAAGGGTCATCAAGTTGAAAGTTTGAGTTCAAGCCCAAGAAGAAATAACAAACTTGATTTGTCCACATGGACCAATCAAAATTCAAAATGCAACCAAGATCAATGAACAAGACCCAAACAATTCCCAATAACCCCGAGAAGATTTAGAGACCCGAACATTAGTGACTGGTTCATATGGGTTGATCATGGGTTGTTACAAATAAATACAAATATATGCGATCAATCCCATAGAAGCATAACAAGAAGAAATATGAACAAAAATACAAAAATAAATACACAACAAGAAGACATGATTTAATGTGGTTCACCCAATGTGGGCTACATCCACCAAGAAACACTTGCCTAGATTTTATTATGAGCCAACAAGAGTATAATCCACTCTCATATCAGTCTTCTCATAATTATAATGCATAGATCTTGTTTGGAGATATGCTAAAAAAACTCTCTCAAATTCACACTTGAATTCACACACCCATATATCTCCCTACTATATGTCCAACTATTTATAAGCACATCAATAGGTAACTATCTAAGATTTTTACAATACCATGGGTACCAATACCATGGGCCAAGAAACCGACCCATAAACCTATGGGTTAAATACCACCCATATAATTAATACATGAAAAGACCACATTTTTGGTTACTCCCCAAAATAAAATTCCCAAGGGCTGTCACCCCCAATCCTCACCCGGGGCCCAACATGGCCTTAAAACTCAATAATAATACATGAAGAGTGTACAATACTTTTAGTGTACAATTTACAACACATCTAACATGAAAACATGCTCCACAACCTAACACGGGTCGCTATATAAACACAGGAAAACAAAGGAAAAAGGGAAGGAATTTTAGAGGATACATGCCCCGAGAACCCCTATCCAAATCCAAGAGAGATACATGTCACCTGTTTAAACAAGAATCATTCAAATGGGTTATCGATCAAAATGAGACACATGGAAAAATATAATAAGAGGTTAAAATTGATGGCATCGTGGATGTCAACTATGTTAAATGGTTTGGGGATCTTCAATCGATCATAACTTTTTCTAGGTCACCAAAATAGGAAACAACAATCTCATTGGAAATCTATTGAGGATACCTACATGATCAACATAGATTTGGGTTACTTTCAATCTCATTTGTGATCAAATCATAATTTTAATGGGCCCAAAAACATTTTAGATTTTAGCCTTGTGACCATGATCTCAACAATTTTCTTTTTCTTGTATCTTTTGATTTGGATATCCTATTCATCTACACATAGTATCATCATAAAGGTCTTGATCAAAGATTCAATTTGGGATTAGTTTTATAGAGAATGATTTAGAGATCAAAGATATTTTAATGACAGTATGACATCTTTCTAGGTTGTTTTATCAATCAAATGGTACCCAAATTAGTTGAAAATGTTTTTGAGTGACCCCAAAACCAACATTAAATTTTTTTCATGTGAATCCCCCAATTCTAAATTATTTTATTTTTAAATCCAAGGAAGCTATGGTGCCCAACTTTGGTCTACGCACTAAATTTTAATTGGTACTTTGGTGGTTGAAGAAGTGGGCGATTCTGTTATTTTTGGGCATCATATGATCCTCTCTCTTCTCTCCTTTCTCTATTAATTGTAGATCATTTATTTATTTGAGAGATGATCATCTCCTGAATGTAAATTTATCATGCCCAAATAGTGGCTAAACATTTTGAGTTGTAGACCTCTCGATCTTAACTTGTGCAATGAATCCAATGCCTTCCAAATGATTGTGTATACCTCCTATGCAATGATACCTTTTTTATGTGGCTCATATCTACCATTTGGATCATGTTATTGTCCTCTTACCTTTCTGTTATGTCATTTCATGATGTGTATGGATTATATTTACATATTTCTTATTTCAATGTGTCACACATGTAAGGAATTAGAATTTAATGAAGTGCATAGCTAAATGTGGCATTTTCCTTCCCTTTTTGCCTAACAATTTATCTTTCATTTCTTCATCTCAGGGAGAGAGCTCCACTTCCTATTTTAGTGCAATCACCACCAAATTTATTTTAGTTCATGCTTTCTCCTTCCCCATTCTCCTGCAATATGTAACACACATGTTATGATTCATTCAAATTAATGGATTTTTTTAAAACCAAACCCCTTAATTAAAGTTAATGCCTTTAATAATTTTTAGCTTGCAATAATTAAATCCAACATAATTAAATGTTTACAATCCATCTGATAACAAATAATAACCATGTGCAATTGTAAGGGTCAACTAGATCTACTCGATATCCCTTAACTTTACTCTAACTAAGTGAGTATAAATTGTATAATTTGGTTTAAACCTTAAGTAGGTCTTGAGAACTATGAGAAACTCCTAAATTCCAACTTGGAAAAATATAAGTTGCATTACATCAGGTATCGACACAAAAATTTAGGGAAATGGTGAACAAATAGTGTAATCAACTAGTGACACTACTTTGACTAAGATTTCAAGCATTTCTTTACAAGCTTAGTTTTTGTGATGCACATAAGTAAAAAAATGGTCTCAATCACCGCAAAACCATCTCTACATAGTTATTTGGATCTCATTTCATTGTTTAAGAAATTAATTTTTATTTTGAAGAAGTAGGAACCATGACTCACCCTTATAATCGAAAGGATCCTATCAGTCCCATCTTAGGATCCCTATGGGAAAGATAGTGACCATGTAATGAATTTCATCATTATGTACTCACTATCCTTCCCATAGCCATCCTAATCCGACACGGTTAGGATTTTTTTGAAATGAATGATGGGTCCTAATGCCCACACCTCGTTTACAATTTTAGTTATCTATTAAGATAAGTAAATAAGATCATCTTTACAATAGGTTATTTAGTATCGTAACATGTTATCCATTTCTCGATAGAGGATTATAGTAACTCATCGAGTTACTATCCTTTATGGGTACCTCTTATTGATTTATCACAACTTAATTTTATCATTTAATATATGTTTATTTAACCATGTCTCACATTTAAATGATCCAATCACTTCCTAGTTAGTATTGGTCTTAACCTCATATGTTCATCATTTAATCTTGCATAGTACACTTTATCTCATTTAATCATCATTTGATATGAATTGTGTACTTTATTTATTAAGGTACAATAATAATATAATGTTGTTTCCATTGTATTGTTTTCCATATCATACTATGTTTTTTAATCGACATATTTGTTCATCCAAAATGAATCAATAAAATCATTTATGATTGCATAACTTAATATCAATAAATTTTATTCATAATCTACTATAAAACAAAATTTGAACATCTTCATATTTCACAAAATATGATTCCAAATAGAAAATATTTTATTTAAACATAATAAGGATAAGTCCTTATTTTCCCAAATAATTACAAACATTTTATCAGGATAGAACAATAGGCAAAATGTCTCAAATCGATGAGGGAGAATGGGAAAATGCGAAGCATGAGGATCATGTGGGATGACATGAAAATTGACCATGGTGTAAACTGGAAGCGTGACTAGATCACATGAAGAGTGAGCATCAAACATAGGTACATATAATGATTCAAAAAAAAAGGGTGAACTGAACCTTGTTACAAACTCAACATCTCAACCTCTCATAGATCTGAAGGGCGGTGTACATATAGAGGGTGTTGTGTAACCCCAATGTTGTAATCATGACCTCTCAAGTGGAGAAGGGAAGTTCAATTCCCGGAATAGAAATTATCTCCCAATGACACATATGACACACTGCCGCACTGATGCATAAGGGAATCTCATGATGACCCTAAAATGACACCTAGACCTATGACCTCACCTAAGTGAGATGACCTGCCTAGTGATGTGGAAAGTGAATCACACTAACACCCCCTTCATCATAACTTAGGATGAGGTGGAAAGTCGAAATGAGAAATGGGTCTTGACACTAAATCTTGATGAGGTACCCATGAACAACAGGATCTCAAGCAATGGAGGAAAACCTAGTGGGAAAAATAATCCACCACAAGAGAAAAACACATTGTCTAATCTAAAAAGATGCCAAAAATGGGTCTTGGTCACTAAGGAGCCATATAAGGTACCCAAGTATAAGAGGAAAATATAAAAATAGAAAAATAAGAGAGGAGAAGAGGGGACAATAGACATGTAGAATATGTTATGGTCCAATATGAACTCTATAAGTCTAAGAAGTCTCCAAGAAGAGTGTCGATGATGTGATCCTCTTCCTCTAGACCGAAGAAGAGCCACTTGCATTGAACTGTGTGCCTGCCCTTATGAAGGAAAAAATAGAGTGCTAGAAATCCACCCATTCCACAAAGGAAACCGAAGGAAGCAACACAAAGAACTTTAAATATGGTCCATAGAAATGTGACATAGGTCTAGTAGATGAGCGCCAAGGAACTAAAGGTAATTCCACGTGCGTAGAACCATCAGTGTAGAAGAGGAACATCCCTTTGAAAGGATTCCTAAATGATGTGAAGGAAACAAAATAACCCCCAATAGAAAGAGGATCCACAAGCAAGGGTGGATCAATGAAGGTCTCTTGAAAAGTGGAAGTGATAAGAGTCCTAGAAGGGGCACTCCCAACAAAGGAGATGATCGAATCTTCTAAAATAACTCGAAGAGGGATGAGGAACCTGCACCGCATCACAAGTAGGGACTACGAGAAGAGGACCAAGGTCAGTCAAATACTTGTCCCAATTAGGGGTGTCAACAAACTGAAGAGTGATGTTGGAAATCTATGAGTCATCCATGCATGAAGGAAGAGGAGTGAAAGGGGCTTCACACACTGGAATTGAAAAGGAGGATGGTGCAATGACTGTATAATGATGAGAAGGATCTTGCTTAATATCTCGATGAGATGTGAGAAGTATCAACAATCTCTAGAATAGGGAGAGAAGGAGGAGAGGAGTCATCATTGGTACTCTTGGCATCGAACCGGGAGCAAAATCCTCATCATCAGAATAAGAATCAAGTGAGCCTATATCAGCAGAAATGTCATCACATAAAGAAGAACAGAGAAAATATATCAGCAATAGGAGAAACAATGATAATATATGAAGGGTATCCAAACAAAATTGAAATATGCTCCAGATATGATGGGGATGATCTAATTCTGCCACATGAATGTAGATAGGTCAAGTGATGGACAACATCAAGTGACCAATGAAATGGTCACAAGTGTCGAGAAATTCCTCAAGATGACTAGAATCAGTGGGTACAGGAAATGGCCCAAGCAAGAAGTGTGTAATACCCTCATAGGAAAAGTAGCATTCCATGGAAGCACACAATGATTGATAGTTCTCTCTCCCAAGTCCTGGAAAGAGCTTCATCCATGATGCAAAAGAGAAAATTACAAGGTGTAAAATAAGAAGGGTGCAATAATGCAAGATATCGACTCATCCAATAATGCACACTGTAAGAAATATGACACCCAATAAGAACAATGATGAGCCCCTATCTCGTGGCACTTTATAAGTAGTGCATGATTATAATATGGTGCATTTATGCGACATCAAATAGTTGACCACTCACCTCATAGTAGGAGAAAATTCATGCGAGGGTGGAGGACACAAGAATTCCTAGTCGGAAGCAAAGGAATGACACACAATCAAGAACAAAAGGAAAAAATCAATACAAGGGTAGATTTCTTAATGTGAGAGAAAAGGTAGCCTCACAACGTAAAAGAGAAGGCTCTATTTCTATAAGGTTGTGGTGGACACACTCATTAGCCACAACAAAAGAGGAGCACTATAATGCAAAGAACCCAAAAATGTGGCCTAGAAAGACCAATAACCCTATAAAGAAGTCTTGAAAAATATGCTCCCCATGTGAACAATGAATTTTTAATGTTTCCCCCTTTTAATTGTTTACACAATGATGAAAAAGTGGAAGCAGAGAAAAAATCTAAAAGGGGGTCAAAGGGGTGTCGGAACGTCAAAGGGTATTGAGGAGCAGTAACTTGGTGAGTTGGTTTGAGAATATCGGCAAGCTGGTCCGACTAGCTTAGTGGGGTGAGATGGGAGGTAGGAACACCGAGTATGGTGGTAAATTTCCAGGGTGATTTGTAGAGTGAGCGCTTGAGTTGAGGTTGGCGAATGGTGTACAAATTGAGTAGGTAGAAGTGACCTTTGAACCATGGAGTGGGATGTGTGAGATGCACTAGATAATGCCACATGGAAAGGTAAAGGAAAGTTGGTGGGTCATTTTCCAAGATGGAGTGTCGAGAGGATGGGGCTTGTTTAAAATGATTTTTAACCAAGTAATGTGACCTTAAAAACTAGCATAGTGAAATGTGTGGCAAGGAGAAGACTTCTGGAGCGGTAGGAAACGACTCAACACAGGAGTCGGCGATTCAACGCATATGCCAAAATGAGCATGGACAGAGACTATGACGAGAGGAACTAGGTGCGAGACAATGCCAAGCAAAAACAAGGGTCAAAACATAGGTCCAAATCCAACGTAGATGCCAAGAGGTTGGCACGGCGCCAATGACGAGTGAGTAGGTTTGGATCAACAAAGGCATAATGTATGGAGGTTCAAGTGGGAGGTTGACGGAAACACTAAGCATAAGTAGATCGAAGTGAAAACACTAGCCAGGCCAACTTGAAAATAATTCATGGGAGTTGAATATAATGCAAAGCTAGAGTCAACTAAGTGGAAAACACAAACACCGTGTATCCAAAGTAAAACGTGGTCAAAGTCTCTCGAATGTAAAATGACAAGAAAAGACTAGGGAATATGTAATAAGGAGGGTAACCCGGATGTAGAGAAACCAAACACAAGTGGTCAAACACACTAAATTCTATGCGGGAGGAAAAAATATGCATATTAAGTTATGCAAGGTGAGTTGTATGATGAGATGGTGGGGGGATCGATTACCATCTCCGCGAGATGGGGCCGAGTTGAGCCCAAAATCAGATTTTACACCCTTAACAAAGACCAAACTAGTACCAACAAGGACTGATCTATAACCTCCGAACTACAACATGATATTGAGAAACACCTCCACACATGCATGTAAGCCCTAAAAATCACCGTAAAACTTGTAAACACGAACCAAGAACAACCTAAACAAGGTTAGATCTCGAATCAAGTGCAAGTAGAGCACACAAAAATAACCATTACGAAAAACGCTCATAAAACCTTTATATCATGAACAAAAAGATGAAAGCAGCAAAAACATAGAGTTTCATGGATCCACATAATGTGTGCTCGATACCATGAGGGAGAATGTTAAAAATGTGAAGCACGAGGATCATGCGAGATGGCATGAACATCTATTGTGGTGTAAACAAATAACATGATGAGATCTCATGAAGAGAGAGCATCAACCTTAGGTGCATGTAAATATTCAAAAAAAGGCATAACCTCATTACAAAATCAACATCTCAACCTCTCATAGATATGAAGGGTTGATTACATAGAGAAGGTGTTGTGTAATCCTCGGTGTTGTAATCATGATTTCTCAAGTGGAGAAGGGAGTTACATTCCTAGAATAGGAAGTAAATCCCAATGACACATATGATGCACTGATGTGTAAGGGAATATCACAATGACCCTAAAATGACACCTAGACCTATGACCTCACCTAAGTGAGATGAACTGCCTAGTGATGTGGAAAATGACTCACACCAACAATCAACTCACGATGATAATACTTTTACGTTACAATTAAATACAATAATCCTTATTGGATTTTTAAAACAATATATATGACATAATCATGCGTAACTATCCAATCAATCAGTTCATAATTATCATTCCATCCTTCACACTATAGAGAGAGAAAATGTATACATGTGTCGATTCTAAGAAGCGCACGAGTTATCTAACTCATATTCTTGTTGTATTTAATTAAAATAAACGAATAAGTTAACTATGAGTTAACTATTAGCTAATAAACTTTAAATCATTAATTAAATTAGCTATGACATGTTCAAATGAATTGTTTCTTCATATGAATGCCATGGTTTCCAACATCACATGTATTCAACTGAAATCATAACCTTTAAGTAATAAAGGTAACATATTGTTGTAAATATTAATTACAATATTCATGAATAATATTTATATTAGTATCTATCAAATCCATTCAAACAATCCATAAGAACAATATTAGTAGAATATCTTTAAGCTAGATATTATTGTCTTGTTCAACAAAGAGAGAGAATAATCTAACTCATTATTTATTTCAGTCAAAGGTTAATACCAAATATGCACATCCATTCCTTCCCATAAACTCTATTCCTGAAATGATTACCAAGAAATGAATTGGCATCAATCTTACAATTAGTGATAACAAAACTCCATATTCGATGATAAAATTTAGCAACAATAATTTGAGATTAGCACATGAAAATAGAGAAAAATCAGAGACAAATAAAATAGCAAAAATAATTGATAGATTAAAATGTGAGAAATTACATGATGAGAGAACTTACAATATATATAAGAATGAACTCCTTAAAACAAGGATTCAACTCCAATTTTAATCCCATAATATCCTCACATATCTCTCCTATAATCACTCCTAAACCCAACAATCTCTCACACAAGTCCCAAATAGCTACGTGATTTGTTTATTCAACAAACTCACAACTAATACACATTATCCTATATTATTAATAATGAATTGATTAATAATTCATATTAATAATATTACAAACTTTTATTTTTCTCACACAAATATGATATTAATATATCAATATTAATATCATACTAACACACTAACTTACTAATGTAATATATGAATATTACATTTAACTATTACAAACAATAATGTGAGCACTAATTTCCTAACATTCACCCCCTTAGTGTGAACATGGGTGAGTTCTTTCTAGTACCTGCTCATGTTCTACAATACGATGGTTTTCAAAGAGTACCATCAACTCCAACAGGTTTTCTAGTGGAACCATTAACCACTCTGTATGTGATTTTCTAAGAGATTCACAAACTCTCAAATTAGTTTTCTAGTGGACCACCAACCACTTTCATAGTAGCGTACATGTTTCCCCACTCCCATTTTTACATTCAAGGGAAAATATAAGAAATATCGCTCACGCAGGAGCTCACTTATTACAAGAGCGAACATGAATAAATCATCTGTTCTTATTACAATACACAATCAAAATTAAACACACAAAAAAAATAATGCCACAAATTCATTGTGTGGCCCCTTCGCTGCTAGCGAGAGGTCACTGATTAACCTCCTTCCTCTCGTTGCCTCCTTCCTCCATCGTGATGCTACTTAGTTAGAAAATGTAGCTTTTAGGCTCATTACACAATTTTTCTGAGTGTTGGATTCAACCGATAATGCACCCCCTGACTATGGACATTGCGTGCAAGTGAAAATGCGTCCAATTAAAAAATTACATAAATGTATTACGCACCACTTTTTTTTTTTTCAGATCCCTATTTTTATTTCCACGTTTCTCTTAAACTAGAAACTAGGTTTTTGTAAAATTTTAACAAAAGTTTTCTAGATATTAACTAAACAAACCCAATAAATTTTGTAATATTTTGAATTTGGGTTTTTAGATACATTCAATCTATCAAATGTTTGTTTTAAAAACAACAAAAATTCTACTCAACTTACACTAAATTTTACATATAGATACAAGATGAATCAAGCTAATGTAAACTGCAATATTGTGTGTCTTGTTCTTATCTTTCCATAAAAAAATGAGACATCAATCGGATGTCATATGAGTAAACTACGTTCTTTTTACTGTGATGTGTCTGCTGGAAATTTTCTTACGGGATTCCTTCAACCATCTTCTTCTTCTTCTTCTTCTTCTTCTTCACTTGTAGAAGGAAACCTGCTTTGATACCAGATGATAACAAAACTCTAGATTTGATGATAAAATTTAGCAACAATAATTTGAGATTAGCACATGAAAATAGGGAAAAATCCAGAGACAAATAAAATAGCAAAAATAATTGATAGATTAAAACTTGAGCAATTACATGATGAGAGAGCTTACAATATATAGGAGAATGAACTCCTTAAAACAAGGATTCAACTCCAATATTTAATCCCATAATATCCTCACATATCTCTCCTATAATCACTCCCAAACCCAACAATCTCTCACACAACTCCCAAATAGCTATGTGAGTTGTTTATTCAACAAACTCACAACTAATACACATTATCCTATATTATTAATAATGAATTGATTAATAACTCATATTAATAATATTACAAACTTTTATTTTTCTCACACAAATATGATATTAATATATCAATATTAATATCATACTAACACACTAACTTACTAATGTAATATATGAATATTACATTTAACTATTACAAACAATAATGTGAGCACTAATTTCCTAACAATTAGATCATAAATTACCACAAAGTTATGCCACTATAATTTCTCAAGAAAGGAGTCAAACATTCATGGATACAAGAACATAATCATTTTTATAGAAGGGTTCAATGATAAGTTGTTATCAATTATATATATATCCTCTAACAATTATGTTTTGTACTACTAAAAAGGAATATTGTCGATGATATCCAAGAAATGTGAAGGATTAATAAAATAAAACAACATGCTTATCAAAGATCAACATACTCATTCATCAATATATATTGAACAATTTCCATAGACAACCAAGCTTTACTACGAGTTATAAGAAAATGTTGTTATCAAAATAAAATATCAATGAAGGAAACATGTATTATTCCATAATTGATACAACTTCTTAAGATCTTATAAGACTACAATCCTTTAATAACCAACAATGGTGATCTCAAACAAGTTGGAACAAACTTAAATTGCTAAGCCCAAAATAGGATGAAAATTATAATCAACAAGTTTCGACCAATCAATGAATCCTAGGTCGATAGTGAATGAATATAAAAATTTATAATAATAACCAATAGCCATGCTAAAATGATCAATCAAAACTTATCCATAGGGATCTAAAAAGAACACCACTTCATCAAAACAACTAGTACCAGAAGGAAAAGTTAGAAAATGTAGAGAAGACTCGCAAAGTTACAGGACCACCCCTCTATGTAGAGAGTTGGTTGCACAACCACCCCTTACATAAAATGACAAGGTTGTGTAATCGCCGGTGGTTTCATGATCGCGGTCTACGTACATCGGTAGTTCTATCATTAATGGATAAAAATAAAATAAAGCCATGAAAAGTCACGGATTTGGAGCGTCCGGACTATGTCTCTTCCTCTGTATGACCCTTCTCATTCTCTAGTGCACGGAGGACATGAGAAACAACTATAAATACATGGAGAGTAAGTGGAGTTGGATATTGATTCATGGGAGAAGTAAGCAAGAATAATTTAGTGCTAGAATTGAATTGTAGGAGTAAGGTGTGTGAGAACAAAGCAAACAAGTATAGAGGGGAAGTGTTTACAGTGTTTACTTTCCTTCATCTTATTGTAATTTGTATCTTTTGAATTGGCCAATACATATAAGTGGGAAGAAAGAGAAATTTCCCTTCCCAACTGGTTTTCCCTCAAATTGGGGGTTTCTAGGATAAAAATTTGGTTGTCTTGTTGGTTTAATTTATTTCCTTTCATTGCAAATAATTCTAAGCACAAATATATTTTCACTAACTTCAAACAAGATGTCATTTTCAAAATTGAAAGTAGAACAATAATTTCTTTTGTGGTCTTATAAATTTCCAAAAGCTAGAGGTTTACTGATTAAAAATGACAAACTTAAAAATTATCCTTTGAATCCAAAAAAACCCATTTATAAGAATCCCATATTTTTTCCATAAAAACTTAGACCTAGAATTCTCAAAATGAAAAAACTTCAGATATGTTATTTTCCAACAAACCCCAATGTTTTCATTCTTTTCCCTATTTTCACTAAAATTTCCATATTGAAATCGAAGATAATATCTATGTTTTAAACCACAAAAGCTTAAAACATTATTTTAATTTCAAATCTACTAACATCAAGCTCAAATCGAGTTGATAAAAAACAAAATAAAATTTGAATGCGTTTTTTCCAAGAAAGAAAATAGACCGAGACAAACTCATTAAAAATTTTATGCCTAGATTTCCATTAAACCTAGCAATTTTTTTAACAACATACCCATCATTTCCAGATTCACAAATTAATTGAAACCAAAAAGATATTCCATATTTGAAATTAAAAACATCAATAATTTCAGTTAAAATAACCCATTATTTTCGCGTTTGCTTCTTTTACAAATTTCTCTTGCAATCAAACTTTCAATGGCCACAAAATAACTCCAAATCCAAAAAGAAATATACCGAATACAAATTTTACATTAAATAGAGCTCTATATTAGCATGTAGTTTCCCAAAAAAAAATTCCTTAATATTCTCCCTAAAACCCTCATACGCAACTTCCAACGTAGTAAAACTAAACACAATTTTAAAAATGTGAATAAGGAGAGAGAATACATGCTTTGGATTTCTAAAAAGATATCGGTCCCCAAGAACCATGCTTATTTAATACACTTAATGACTAATAGTAAACCTCTTAAACCCAAAATATTCTTCCCACCTAAAATTCCAACTAAACTTGCATGCAATGTTTTTGTAAAAAGTAGGATAGGCTCCCAGAGGCCAATACAAAAAGATAACATCATGATGGCACAAAAGAGAGTCAAAAAGAGGAATAGGACCACAAGGAGTTAAACAAGCTTAACTCCATTACAAGAGTAGGTCCAAAAAAATAACTAACAGAAGAAACCGAAACCAAAAAAATGAAATAGAGACAGTTCCCCAACAGTCCACTAACAGTTCAAGAATAACTCCATTAGTTTTCCTTGTGATTGTTGGGGGAATTGACCTCCTTGGTCTCAACCTCCTTGCTGGTCTCAATCTTCAGCTTCTTCTAGGGAGGCTCCTCATCTTCATCTTCCTCAGAATCCTCCTCCTGTCTCATCCTCCTCCTCCTCTGAACTGGAATACCTCCTTTTCCACTTCTCCTCTTCCACTGCTTCCAACCAAGCACCCAAATCTTGAACTAATTTTTCCAGCCCCTTGATGTCCACCCTAATACTCTTCTGGGCCATGTAGATTTGTTTGGTGGCTTCAATGCTGTCAATCATACCATTCCTAACCATTGATTTAGTCTCTTCACTAACCCGTACCACCGCCTCCAAATACCGCACTTTGTTCTTCAACATCCAAGGATTTTCTCCTCTTCCAAAATCACTTTTTCCTTATCCTTCGAGGGTCCAAAGCCTTCCTTATTTTCCATATCTTCCACATTCTTCTCATCTCCCACTTTCTTTATACCCAAATTACCCTCACGCATCTTAGTGAGACATTCCGCTAGAGTAATATCCTCCTCACCCTCGATTTGGGACACGGTTTTTCCTTTTTAAAGAGGAGGAGAATGAGCCCCTCATGAATAGGGGTATCCACCTTTCCACGTTGGAAATCCTTCACCGAAGTGGTCAGAGACATGAATAAAAATAAGGGAATACTAAGCATTTTCTTGTGTTTGAACATGTTTAGGAACGACAAGTGATGAGTGTAGATCTTACGATATTTACCTTCCAAGGTAAGATACTTCATAATATGTAGGCATACCTCCCACCACACCCTAGGGATGTAGGACCAAGAAATGCCATCAGTGAAGAAATGGACTGTTTCCTTTCCCATGAAAAAGGTTTTGATTTCATGCTCACGCCTATTCCTATCCTTAAAATTTTTTAGACCTTCCATGTCCATATCAGTAATCCGAGCAATGGCCTCCTCCAAAGTCTCAATTTCCATACCCCAAACCACCGCCTTACCATCTTTCCAAGCCAGCCCAAACTCCATAGTTAGCGAGGGATCGTGCCCTTGGATCGGGTGATATAATTCTTGAAGCCCCCAATCCTAAACAGATGCCACATAGACTTGTCGTCCACAATACTCCCATGACTAGACATGACTCCACTCTGGTTCTATCTCCTCCCATGGTGACATAAAATTTTTCCCAATACTCAACCAGTTGAAACTTACAATTTTTGATGTTAGAATTGCCTTTCCAAGAATAGATAAATCCATAAACGCTCTTGTAGTTTTGGAAAATGAGCCAATTAACCTCACTCGCTCGGCCTAAGGTGGAGTCATTATGATTTTTCATGATGTATAATGTCATTAATAGGCTCGGGGATGACATCACCTTTATGTCGGACTTTGAAATCATTATAATGAACTCCCTCATTTTCAAATCTATCCACACATGTGTTTCGATACAAGGAGTATGAGTGATAATAAAGGTATCAAATTTTTATGATGTTCTTTAATATCATGAATAATGTTACCCAAAGCCCAATTTTGGGAATTTGTCTTGTTGATGGAATTTATGATGAGAAGAGATTCCCACTCAATAAGAATGTGTTTGATTAATTTTTCCCTAGCAATACTAACACCCTCGAGAAGAGCTTGGGCTTCCACTACATTTTTGCTTTGAATCCTTAAAGGGCCAGATAGGACAGATCCAGTCCCCATCATGTTCCCTAATAATGCCTCCTCCCCAGGCTAGACCAGGGTTACATTTCGAAGCCCCATAAAAATTAATTTTGACTCTTCCCCTTTCCGGTTTAGACCACTTAATGATAATAGAAGGAAAGCTGACCTAAGGAGGACTGAAGGTGAACTATTTGAGGACTTCCTCTTCTTTGCTAGAAAAAGCCTTTTTAATCTTCACTTTAAAGAGTTTGGAGTTTTATTTAATAGAGGAGATGAAAAAATCACTGAAATTTCTAATGTTAGATTTGGTTTCTGAAAATGAGATCATTCCTTTCCTTCCATAAACTCCAGAGGAAGTGGGGCAGGGCCATCTTCCAGGCTGTAATATGAAAGGGGAGCTCGAAAGGAAAATTCCATCGCATCCAAAAATCCTCAATGGAATTAGGGAAGATCCATTACACTTTGAAAAGATCCATCACCTTAGAAAAACTACTTGAGAGAAGGGGCAAGAGATGAGAAGGTGGTTAAAAATTTCCTCCTCTCTATTACAAATCACACACCTATTGGGGAGGACCATTCCCCATTTCCTCAAATCATCCACAGTGAGTATTTTGTTCTAAGCAGCCATCCAAAAGAAAATGTTAACTTTAGGTAATATGCCCTTCACCCAAAGTTTACCCCAATAATATTTTTGAATAAAATCGTTGAAATTTAACAAATAGGAAGATTTGACAGAGAAATTTCCAGAATCCTCCTCCTTCCATATAATAGAATCCTCATTCTGTTGGAAAAAGGAATATAGAAACTCTTTAATTTTGAATTGAGATTATCAAAAAGTCCTTATCCCCGACGAAATTAGGGGGGAATTCACATTCTCCCAAGAGACATTATTGTTGGAAAATATCCAATAATCTATAACCCAGACTTTTCCCATGTCTTTGAAGTATCGCTCATCAGCTTCTCCCTGTGTTCTTCCTCCACTAGAGACTTATCAAGTAAGCTAACAGTCCCTCCAAAAATGAATTTTGTTACCTTTCCCAATATTCCATTTAATATCCCTACTCAAAATCTCCCTAGATGAGAGAAAATAATTCCAAAAAAATATCCCCTAGGAGATTGTCCAAGAAGAAGAAAGTTTCAATTCACAAAGATTCCTTAAACATTTTTTTATCATATCAATCCAAATACCTTCTTCTTTTATCAGTCTCCATCTAGTTTTGGCCACAAGTGCTTCATTAATGAGTCTCAAATTCTTTAACCCTAGTCCACCACAAACCTTGGGCTTAGTCACTTTCTCCTAGGCCACAAGAGGGAATTTTAACTTCTCCTCGGCTCTAGCTCACATGAACCTTTTCTGAATTTTTTCTAGAGCCTCCAAAATCTTAACTAGTAGCCTGAAAAGGGACATAATACAAATGGGTATACCTTTGAGAGAACTTTGGAGCAATTGATTTTTACTTGCTTGAGAGAGGAGAATCCCCTTCCATGTAGTCATTTTTTTGTTAACTCTCTCCAATGAATGTTCCAGATGGAAGGATCCAATTTCTTATGGATGAGAGGCATTCCCAAATAGGATTCTTGGAAAGTCTTAATCTTGCATCCAAAAATGCGGGCTAGTCTCACTTGGAATTGCTCGCCCACATTAATCACTTTTGTGAAAATTGACATGTTGACCTCGACCTCCTCTTAATCAATTAGAATTCCTTTGAAGATAGAGGCTTCATGAATAAAAGATTTCCCCATCAATAAGTTGTCATCCACAAATTGATTAAGGCAAGTAGGTTGAAGACCATTTGAAATTTTGAGACCTTGCAAGAGATTCAAGGAAATCATCCGGTTACAAATTCTACTTAAAGCCTCTACCACAATAGAATAAATTAAACCAAAAAAATTCCTTGTCATTTACCTTGTGGTCGATGACCAACATTCCATGTAATAAACAATAATCGAATCATTAAACTTAACAAATACCAAGTGATCTATGACCAACTCAATATACATTAGTCATTAACCAACAAACCTTTTTTTAATATGCAACATTGTCGGCGACCCATATTGACATTGCCTATGGTCCAAAACCATTATTCTAATCATAAAGAAGGGTCACATAACATATGTCAATAAAAGTGTAACATGGTCCATGACCAATTCACAAAGACATTAAACAATGTCAATTAAATAATTACTTTGCAAAGTGGTCTAAAACTTTGTTCTCGATTAACAATGCTAATGAAATTTGTTCAAGTTTTCTTAATTCGATCAATTTAATCCAAATGGTGGTGTTACGAAACCATCCACAAACCATTACATCAACATCGTAAGTTCCTTTATAAATGCATTATAACTTTAGAAAAGGTTAACATTCGTAAATAATGAAAACAACAATGGTGGATTCCAACAAAATCAACCATGTATATTAATGTAATGAAGAATATGGTCATTAAAACAAAACAATCATACCAACGTAATAATTATATATATAATTATGTGTATATGTGTGTGTTTTTGCATATATATATATATATATTTGTATATATAATTATATATGTATATTTATTAAATTAACATTTATAATTAATTAAGTCATCATCCATCAATACTTCGACAAAAATTATATAAAATTATATTTACACACTTATCAATTTAATGTTAATA
This sequence comes from Taxus wallichiana var. yunnanensis, assembly GCA_018340775.1. Lineage (NCBI taxonomy): Eukaryota > Viridiplantae > Streptophyta > Pinopsida > Cupressales > Taxaceae > Taxus > Taxus wallichiana. Next base: position 374,721,377 of record CM031235.1, read on the forward strand.
ATTTATTTAGTCATTATCAAACATTTTCAACGATTGAAATTATATTAAATGTGGGGTATGACATTGTTGATCAAAGAATACTTGGCAAAAATCACACAAGGAGTCTGTGTGGGGTAGAAGGCCAGGATTGAAGGTGTGGAAGGACAGGAAGGACCCACACGTGGAAGGTAGGTTCAGATTTTAGGACTTAGCCAATTTTGGGCATGAGGATCTATTTTTGGAAGATGGCGTGCAGAACACATCAACGATGTAGAGAAGTGCGCACCAAGCATTGTCTATATCTAGAAGAGTAGTTCAAATGTCTATGCATGGAGGCAAGCTAAGAATAGAATGAACACTTCAGTTATCTGTAAGAGGGCTATAGATAGCACACTTGCATGTGTGGCTATAATTGTAAATAGCGTGTGGCTATTAATAGCATGCAACCTATTTCTGGAGTAGTTAAGCGGTGAAGGGCAAGTCCCCACCCTATATATATGATGATTAGGTGCATAGTAAAAGAGAGATCTATATGTGTGTGTGGAAGAGATGGATAGATATGTATGTATGATTTTGAATACGTGTATCAGATCCATATGCACTTAGATGAATTGATAGTACTATAAGGAGATTCTATACTTATTAATAGATGGAGGATATTGGCTGAATCTAAGTGTCATTCTATGTAATTGAGTAGTGCATGTTAGTATTTAATCATGATTACTATTTAAGCTCGTTCTTTCATAGATATGTGGGTAGCATGCCTTTGTAGAATGATGGATTAGTCATGAGTCTTTATGGTTCTTTCTTCATTATGTGTCATCCTGTTACAACAACCCTAAAGAGGGACCTGGTACCTTTGCACACTTTAGGTGAGTGCTCGACCAGGTCGAGTGATGTGTCGGTAGCGACTAGGGTGTTATCTTGCAAATTCTAGGATGCATCATTGGTTTTGTTGCTAGGACCTCTTTTTCAGTTTCTTTCAGGATGGTTCACGATGAATATGTACCGGTCAACTCTAGCAAGTATTGAGGAATGGATACATGATTTGGAGGAAGAATATGCACGATAGTTCAACAGTGGATCTGAGTTTAACGCATGCACTTGGGTAGAACAGAACATGTACAACAACTTATATATGAGAGCTTTTTGCTATCTTTTTAGTAGAAATTTATGAGTGGCTTATGGCTTATGCATCTCAACAGAATTGGAGATATCGTGCACTTGTTTAGACACATGAAGAATTTCAGGCTCTTTATGATGCTGATCTAATTTGGACTCGCGCGGTGGATACGTGGTTTCATGGTGTTCTAAATAGTTATATTCTAGAATATTCAATTTCGATGTACTCTTGCCAGAGGTCGCTGAATTTCAGTTTTTGAGGTATCCAAGAGGAACGTATTTGCATGGTATTCCACTGGAAATCAAGATCTTGATGGTAACCTTGAACCTAGAGAGTAAACCGATGGCTAGCTAAACTTCACCACGTGTGAAGGCAGGAACAGGTTTGGTATTAAGATGGTGGACTTAATGGTAGAAAAGAAAAGGGAGGAAAGGAGGCTTAAGTATAATGAGGCACGCGAGAGGTAAATAGAGAAGCAATGTTCTATTGCAGAAAGTATGGTGTTGAGGAGAGAGTTGGCTCGTGAAGGATTTATGGCTCATGTAGAAGACATGGAGCCAGAGCATCAAGAACTCCCCCATCTTAGAAAGCATGATAGAGATCCCTTCTCGGCCTCGCATGGAAGTACGCCAACAGAGACTACTTGGGCCGCAAGTGCGCATCTTAATCCACCTGGTGACCTAGCCTTTGCACTTGGTTTTTCAGTATCTAGTACGACAAGTACTCAGCAAGATAACTTGGGAAGTAGGAGAGCAGGAGTAAGCCAGGGATCAAGTACATCAATGGTAGGACAAACAACTTCAATGTTATATGGAGGAGCATTCTTGGGCGCATCATCCGCACAGAATGTGAGTGCGCAAAATGTTGGATTCACCTCTGGAAGTGGAGCTACCTCACAGACTATAGGGGTTCAGTATAGTACTACTGTCGAAGCATAGGGGAGTACATCTATAGGTCCTACTCTAGCTATAGGTGGAGGATCAAGAGGTATAGGTGGTTCTAGTTTTGGTGGTTCTAGAGGTAGAGGAAACCTAGGGGGTTCTGGATCAGGTGGTCAAGGTCCACAACAACCACAAAATATCTATATGGAGATGTCTCTTCATCTCCTGGAGTATAGAGGCATAGAGGATGCTACCGAACATGTGCATATGTGTGAAATTTTATGGCACACTAAGGGGATTACAACTGCTAAGCGAAAGGAAATCCAATTCTCTACTACATTATAGGGCGTGTGCATAATGGTATAAGAAATTTTACCCGATCAAAATTGCATGGATTATGCAAAGACCGAGGGATTCTTTCTTAAAAGAGTTCCATATTCCTGAGTTTGAGAAGAAGAGTATAAGTGCGCTCAAAGATATCAAGCAAGGCACTAATGAAAGTGTATGTGAGTATGATGCCCATTTTAAGACACTTCTATCTAAGCTGTCTTATGATATACACGCTAGCCAACATGCACAGTGGTTCATCAGAGGATTAATTACACCTTTTAGGAGGGAACCTTTGTCACATAAGACATACTTGAATCGCGTGAAGCACCGGAAGCGACTTTATACGCCGAGGCGATTGGGAGCATTAACATTGGAGTCAGTCCATTCCTAGAGGCACAAATCATAAATATGGCTAAGCAGTTAGAGAAGTTGTCAGCAAATTCAACCCATGAAACGTGCTCAGGAATTTGGTGTACAAATTGTGAAGTGGAAGGTCACACCAAGGATAGTTTTCCTCACAGATCTGTATGTTCATTATTATTGGACTGTGAAATTTTCCATTTGAATCATGATGCTAGTCACTGTCCTTTGTTACAACACGTGATAAGGAAGAATGTATCTTTCTTTTGTAAGATTTGTAGGTCCATGACCCATGATACTGAGGATTGTTAGTTGATTGGTCAGATCCATGATGCTATAGACATTGGAGTATGATAGACAAGTATAACAAATAATTCTAAGGGCAGGAATGAGCACCAGGATCGGGATCATAATCAAACGCGCTATGACAAGAATGAGGGGTGTTTTGAAGGAGGTCATGGAAGAGGACATGGATATCGTGGTGGATATGGAGGATGAGGCCGTGGTGGAGGAAGAGGAGAGTTTCCTCGTGGAACATGTTATACATGTGGATCCCCTAATCACTATAGGCGTAAATGTCCTCAGAACAATGCATGTTCTTTCTGTGGGAAGAACCATAGCTATGAAGAGTGCCCAGACTTATATGAGCATTTGAGTAAACAACATAAGAAAGAAAACAAAGGCATCAGGATGGTTCAAATCTAGCGTGTGGTAGAAGACCAATGGATTCCCAAGATAATAGAAGGACCTGAGGCATTGATAGTAAAGATCACTACACGCTCGAAGCTACACGTGCACGAGAGGCATTACATCAGAAGCCTATGATTACCAAGGAGGAAGTTTTACATGCGAGGTATCTAAATCCTTCTCATCAGAAAGAAGTTTACTAGGATACCATAGAAGTGCTAAGGAATCTTCAGGGTGAGATACAACAGTACCTAAAGGAACAAAAGAAAGCGTCAGAGACAGTCCAAACTGATATCGATGATCTGTGGGAGGTATGTAAGATGTTGAGCTAGGAGAACATTATTCCACTATTGGGAAGTTGGTTTAAAGGGAACACTCCGTGCACAAGTCTTGAGACCAGATGGCAGATTCTGCATGCAAATATTCCCCTTGATAGCATTGATTATGACAAGGAAATTACTTTGAATGCTATTGTGGATGGGTGGCTATTGAGCAATATATTGATTGATACAGGCGCAAAAGTAAATGTGTTGACATTAGATGTTTGGGTACAAATGGGGAGGCCTCCATTGCAGCCATCATCTAATGTGTTGTTCATGGAAAACTAGACTAAGGCTACTCCCATAGGAGTGTTGAAAGATGCATCTATAACTATACAAGGGGCCAAGTTCATTGGGGATTTTGAGGTATTAGCACTTGCAAAAGTAGACAATTTTCCAGCCTTTACTTGGACGCCCTTGGTGTTATGCAAATAATGCTGACTTGAGATTCAATAAGGGATATATCATCTTTGAAAACAAGGAGGAGAGGGTTGTGATACCATTGACAGATGGGAAATCCACACCCTATGTTGAGCCCCTAAGTGAGGAGGACTTAAACAGAGTCTATGTACGTGCTATTCAGGACCCAGAGGTCAACGAGCCATCAAAAGAAGGAATTCTACAAAGTGGGAGGATTCTCATTCTATTAGTGACACTATGAGTATTGCTTGTGACAATTGGGCTCATGGTACATATGAATTAGTTAGGCATGAGGTGAAAAGTGTGGTCGCACACATGAATAGATTTCGTTCAATACAATGGATAGGAAGTATAGTACCATGGTATACATGGATAGAAGCTCTGCATGCCTTTCTGAAGGTAATGGAAATGCAGTGGGTAGATCCAGTTACAAGGAGAGAGATGCTAGTATATACACTATGCGGGACAACAAAGGCACTAGTGGGCAATCCACAGAGATAATCTTATAAATTGGGAAGAGATTGGCATAGCTTTATCTACTAGGTTTATAAGGAACAATGAACCTATGTAAATCTATTCTTATCATGGTGATTGACCTATTCAACATCACATTCAAAGCAATGTGAGAGACTCTAGACAACAGGACAGAAGCATTACCACCTTCACTCTGGGTGCATAAATTGTATTCCACACTCCAAGGATGCGCACATGCTTGGTATGTATATGCAGAACTACATAGAGAAACTGGGAACTAGAAAAATTTGACTGCAAGTATGATTCAGACATTTGATTATTTCTCGACTCAACCTCCGGTAGTAGAGGCATTAAAATTTGTCAAGTGCTTAACTATGGGAGATAGTGCAAAAGTAGAAGAACATATTTAGGAATTATTCGGTGAGACAAAGTTTGGAGCATGTTTTGAAAAGGAAGAAGAAATAGACTCCAAACTACTTGAGTGCGCTTGCCTTGAGAGAGAAAAAGGAAAGATGGTTTACATCATGGATGACGAGGAAGTTGAAAACTTGGATATTGAGCATTCACATGGGGTGCGCGAGGTCTTGGATAGTGCAGACAAGGATACACATGCCTACCATGAACCCATGAAGACAAAGAAGGTGAATATAGGTTTAGAGGTTGAGCCTAAGGAGGCCATAATTGGAGATTACTGGTCAGACTCGGAGGTAGCAAAGATCATCGAATTACTCAGAGATTATCAGGACTTATTCCCTAGAGGATATCATGAACTTAAAGGTGTACATGAATCACTTGGGGAAATGAAGATCAAACTTAAGGACGGTGCATGACCAGTTAGAAAGAGACCCTATAGGATGAATCCTAATTTGCGTGAAAAGGTAAAGGATGAAATTGATAAAATGTTGAAATCCGAATTATCAAGCCCCTTGATGAGTCAAAATGGATCAGCCCAATGGTGATTAGTATCAAGAAGGATAAACGGATTAGGATATGTGTGGACTACAGGGAGCTGAATGCTACATGCATCATAGATCCTTTCCCTATGCCCTTCACTGAGGAAATACTAGAAGGAGTTCAGAGGGTGCAAAATATATTCTTTCACAGATGGATTTTCGGGTATCATCAGGTTTGGATAGCTCAGGAGGATCAAGAAAAGACAACATTTACAACTAAATGGGGTAGTTTTGCCTATATTGTGATGCCATTTGGATTGAAAAATGCACATCTTGTATTTTTGTGAATAGTTGTTTAGGCATTCAAAGATTTTATTCACAACTTCTTACAAGTTTACCTAGATGACTGGACAATATATGGGCTTGTGAAAGACCATTGTGACAATTTGCGCTTAATGTTTGAACGATGCAGAAAATTGAGTATCTCTTTGAATATAAAGAAGTGCATATTTGCTACGCCATTTGGGATATTGTTAGGACATATCATCTGCAAGGAAGGTTTGCTAGTTGATCCAGCCAAGGTTGTAGTCATTTTAGGCCTGGAAGCACCTACTAGTCAAAGTGAGGTGCACGGATTCTTAGGTCATACAGGGTATTACAGAAAGTTTATAAAAGGGTATGCTAGAATTGCAGCACCCTTGGAAGAACTACTGAAGGGGAAAGGTACATTTTATTGGGGAGAATCAGTAGCAACGTGCATTTGAAATATTAAAAGAGAGACTTACTACCACGCCCATTTTATGCTTTCCATCATGGGATAAACCATTTCATGTACATGTGGATGCTTTTGGTATGGCCATTGGCATTGTGTTAGCTCAACCTGGTGAAGGTATTATTGATCATCCAATCTATTTTGCTAGTAGGAAGTTGACTCCTGCTGAATGGAATTACACAACTATAGAGCGCGAAGCTTTGTCAATGATTTATGCATTGTACAAATTTTAACAGTACCTGTTAGCAACACCATTTGTGTTTTATACAGATCACATGGCATTGAAGTACTTGGTAAATAATGCCAGTCTTACAGGGGCGCATATGCAGATGGGTGCTTCTGTTTCAAGAATTTGACTTCACAGTTGTGGTGAAACCAGGGAAAAGAAACTCTGGACCAGACCATTTATCTAGAATCAATACGGGAGAGGAGGCACAAATGATTAAAGAAACAATGTCGGATGCATAGTTATACAAGTTGCAACGAGCACCCATGGAACTAGAAGACATTGTTGTCTTTCTACGCATAGGTATGGCACCAGAAGGGATGAAATCATTAGAAAAGAAGTAGCTTGCTATATGCGCGACACTATTTATGTTAATCAGTGGTGACCTTTACAAGTTAGGTAGAGATGAAGTATTACACCATTGTGTGTTAGAGCATGAGCGCAAGGATATCATGGAAGAATCTCATGGTGGTATTGCAGGAGGCCATTATGCAGGTGATGTGACTTCCCGGAAGATCTTAATTGCTGGATTATGGTGGGAGACACTGTATAAAGACTGTAAAGACTATTGCAAGGCGTGTGATCATTGTCAGCACCTAGGAAAACCAGGGAAAAGAGATGAGATGCCTTTGAGACCAATTACTAGTGTTGAACCATTTGAGAAATGGGCCATTGAATTTGTAGGACCTATTTCGCCACCACGCGTAGGACTGGATCCTATTATATCATTACTTGCATAGATTATCTCACATGGTGGGCAGAAGCAACACCTACCAAAGACTGTATGACAACTACAATAGCTAGGTTTCTATGGGAGAATGTTCTTACATGATATGGATGTCCTCTAAGCTTGAAAAGTGATAGAGGTACACACTTTTTGAATGAGACCATCAAGATCCTATTGGATGAGTTTATGGTTGCACACCACAAAACTACACCTTACCATCCTCAGGAAAATGGAATTGTTGAGGCTTTCAAAAAAATTTTGGCCGACTTTGACAAAAATATGTGATGTTGGAAGAAAGGATTGGGATGACAAGGTGTCAGCTATGCTTTGGGCATATAGAACAACTTACAAGAGATTGAACAAAGCCACACCGTTTCAATTGGTGTTTGGTGTGGAAGCTATTCTTCCTATAGAATTTATGTTACCTTCTTTGTGCATTGTGCGCATTGGAGGTCTAGCTGATGAACATGATTTAGAAGAACGGATTGAAAATATTATTCAACTGGATGAGCGCTGAGCCATAACACGATGGAGTCAGAAGTAGGAAAAAGCCAGGTAGAAAGCATGGCATGACAAAAACATAAGAGATAAAAAGTTTGAGATTGGACAAATGGTTCTTCTTTATGACTCAAAGTTCTTGCGCCATCCAGGCAAGCTCAAAGTACACTAGTTGGGGCCGTATGTTATAACCTCTATACTTGACTCAGGTGCATGCCAGTTAGAAGCACTTGATGGAACACGGCTACCCAGTTACTTTAACAGAGTAGGTTGAATCCCTACTATAAATAAGTCTTCTTGGTGTTTGTAATAAGGCAGTGTTTCCATTTAGTCTAGGTTTTCAATTCCATCTTTCCTTAATGTATTTCCTTTATTATCGTTATGATTTGTCAATTTAGTTGTTGTTTGTGTAATAAGTGTGCATGAAGCTAATTACTATATGAAGAATGTTTATGTGCAGAGGACTGCACATACCTTTAGTGTGGGTGGTTGTCGTTATCTAAGAAAAGGACTGAGGGACTTGAAAGGTGAAAGAAATAAGTCTGCTACATGTGTGCTTTAAAGGGGATTGCTTCTCAAAAGGTGACCAAGGATGAAGATGGATGAAGGAATAGTATAACGTGAGGTAAGTGAAGGCCATGATAGCTACAAGAGAAGGTGCAGTGACGAGGTACTCGGGTGCAAGAGCACGCTGTGGCTGAAGAGAATTCTGTGACCAGAAGGTAGGAAGGCGTGCTAGAAGGTTATAGCTGGGCGCAAAGATGTACCACATAGAACAAACAGATTTGGTCAATGAATGAAGGGATATTTGGTAGGTGAGGAGCAATAAATGCATCAAAATTTGAAAAAATTATATAAGGAAGGGATGCGGATTCATTTTTACCGTTGCAACTAAGAATATTTGAGAGAAGAGCCAAGTGCGAAGAGCCGAGTGATCGAATTAAGGTGTGAAGGGTGTGAAATCAAGCGTGACAACCAGATCTGTGCTTTAAGAAGCTTGCATCCCTGGTGGTGAAGGGTTTGAGCAAAGAAAGGAGACAGAGAAGAGTTAGGTTACAAGGTTTCCACCTAGGGCAGAGTTGGATCGAGCTAGGGTTTGATTCACATAGTTGCAGGAGTGAAGAGGAGACATTGGCAAGGTAAAAATGGCACCAAAGAAGGCATCTGCAGTAGCAACAAAAGAAAAGAAGAAGGTGGTCATTGAGGAGGAAGAGATTGCACCGAAAGTCATTTTTGAAGATGCAATACCCAGAAGGGGTTATTGTTGGCCAAGAATGGGATTCACCCATTAGAAAAAGTAAGGTGAGTGAATATAATCATAGGACGTTGGAGAACAAAAAGGAGCTTGACTCCTTACTCATGGTTAGAACCAAAAATGCATGGCAGATGACATGCCGGTATAACACTAAATCTTGATGAGGTACCATGAACAACAAGGAGATGTAAGCTCCAAATTTAGAGGCTAGAGTTCCTAAAGCAAGAGAGGTCTAGAAGGGTGAGTGGAGAGCACATTACTATCTAGGAGCTAAGTTTACTAGGGACTTGAAGTCTTGACGCCACCGACGAAGACAATTTATAAGCGCTACTTGGGTGCCCATGGTGTTACAAGAGCAATGCGGATCTTTGGTTCAATAAAGGGTACATCAAATTTGAAAACAAGGAAGAGTGGGTCATTATACCCCTAGATGATGGGAAGTCGACACCCTATATTGAACCTTTGGGGAAGAAGTTCGGACATGATATACGTGCACTCAATCAGGGACCCAGAGATGATACATCCTACTAACAGAGTTATCTAGTTCGAGGATGCTCAGTAAGTAAGTGATACCACTAGTGTAGCATGTGACAATTTGGAATGGGGGTCTAATGAATTGATGGGATGGTAGTTGAGAGGGTTGGTGACCAAGGTAACAATGGCACACACAGTCTGGCGCCTAGGAGGAAAAGAGCTACCCAAGTATTTAGGAGGATCCTTCCCTGAGATATTTTTGCAGGAGGTGGAAGCTCAGTGGAAGGATGAGAAGGAACAGAGAGGGATGCTAAGTTATGTCCTACTCGGAATAGTTGCATGGTGGTGGGATACACATCAAGAGAGCCTCTTGGAATGGCGCAAGGTAAGAATTTCTCTCTCTGCAGATTCTCTAGGAGCAACGTGCCCACCACCATCAAGGACTACCATGGGAAGGATCCCACCTCTTTCCATATCCAGGAGTGTGAATGGGTCTAGAGAGAAGGTGTGGAAGCTTTGCCACCATCCCTTTGGGTGCACAAGTTGTATTCTACACTACAGGGTTGCACGCATGCATGGTACATTAATTCAGAGACACGCCACCAAACAGGAATTAGCAAGAGCTCCCGACTGACCTTATTCAAAACTTTGAGTATTGAAGTACCAATCCATTAGTTGATAAGGCCTTGTAGGGTATCAAGTGCCATGGCGGAGGATAGGCTATTGGAAATACTAGGTGAACCAGGATTGGGGGTGCACTTTGAAGAAGAAGTAGAGGAGACATAAGAGTTATAGTTTGAGCATGTGTGTTTGGAAAAGGAGAAAGGAAAGTTGGTATATGTGATTAATGGAGAGGAATCGAAAGCTTGGATGTTAGCCATTCTGTAGGGATGCGTGAGGTAGTGGACATTGTTAATACTCATGCGTGTACCTACCACAAGCCCTTAAAGACAAAGAAGGTTAACATCGGTTCAGAGAAGAACCTAAGGAAGCTATTATGGAGATTACTTCTCGAGAAGGAAGTCTCTAAGATCATTGATATGTTGCACAAATTTGAGGATTTATTCCCAGGTGGGTACCATGAGCTCAAAGGCATTCACCATTCCTTGGGGGAGATGAAGATAAAACTGAAGGATGGTGTGCACCCAGTTAGGAAGAGGCCCTACTGGATGAATCCCAATTTGCGCATGAAGGTTAAGGAGGAGATGGATAAAATGATAGCTTTTGGGATCATTGGAGTAGTGGAGGAATTGGAGTGGATAAATTTGATGGTAATCAACATCAAGAAGGATGGGCGGATTAGGATCCGCATGGATTATAGGGAGTTGAATGCAGTTTGTGTCATTGATCCATTTCCAACCCCCTTCATTGAAGAAATTTTGGAAGGAGTTTTTGGGTGTGAAATCTATTCCTTTACAGATGGATTTTTAGGGTACCACCAAGTTTGGATTGCAAAGGAGGACCTAGAGAAGGAAACTTTTGCCACTGAGTGGGGAATTTTTGCATACATGGTCATGCCCTTTGGGTTGAAGAATGCACTTGCTATTTTTTCATCCATAAGTTTCTTCAAGTCTATTTGGATGATTGGATAGTGTATGGTCTAGTTAAAGACCATTTTGACAATTTAAGGTTAATGTTTGAGAGGTGTAGGCAATTGAGGATATCCCTCAACATTACGAAGTGTGTGTTTTCTACACCCTTTGGGACTTTATTGGGGGATATCATATGTAAGGAGGGCTTCTTGGGTAGATCCGCTAAGGTTGCAATTATTGTTGGGTTAGGGAACCTACTAGTCGAGCGCACAATACACGGATTCCTTGGGCATACGAGTTATTACAAGAAATTCATCAAAGGGTATGCCAAGATCACCACACCTTTAGAGGAACTGCTCAGACATAAAAGTGCCTTCCATTGGGGAGAGGTGCAACACAGGTGTTTGATACATTAAAAGATAGGCTTGTCACCGTACCTATATTACGTTTTCCCTCTTAGGACAAGCCCTTTCATGTCCATGTAGATGCCTTAGGGACCACTATTAGAGCAATGCTTGCACAACCAAGTGAAGGAATTGTTGATCATCCTCTGTGTTTTACAAGTAGGAAGTTGACACTAGCAAATCAAAACTACACCACAATTGAGTGTGAGGCATTGTCAATGATCTATGCACTTTTCAAGTTTAGATAGTATCTACTAGCAACACCCTTCATGTTTTACACTGACCACATGACATTAAATTATTTAGTGAACAAGCTTGTTCTACAAGGGTGCATATGTCGGTGGGTGTTCTTGTTTCAAGAGTTTTAATTCACCATTGTAGTGAAGACTGGGAAAAGCAATTGTGGACCTGATCATCTGTCAAGAATTGATTCAGGGGAGGATGCGCAGAGTATTGAGGAGACAATGCCGACGTGCAATCGTTTAGGTTACGGCGCGTGCCCTTAGATTTGGAAGAGATTGCAGTGTTTTTAAAGGAAGGTGTGGCATCTGGAAGGAATGAAGGCATTAGAGAAAAAGTAGTTAGCCATATGCGCCATGCCCTACATGTTAATTAGTGGAGACTTATACAAGTTGGGACGTGATGAAGTTTTGCGCAGGTGTGTATTAGAGCATGAGCGCTTGGCCATCATGGAGGAAACACATGGAGGAAGTGTGGGTGGGCATTATGCAGGTGATGCCACCACGTGTAAGATATTAATGGAAATTTTGTGGTGGGAAACCTTGTACAAGGATTATAAAGACTATTGTAAAGCGTGTGACCATTGTCAGTGCATTGGAAAACCAAGAAGGAGAGATGAAATGCCTTTGCGCCCTATCCCTAGCATAGAGCCTTTTGAAAAGTGGGCAATAGACTTTGTAGGCCCTATTGCACCAACGACGTGTAGGAATGGGTCACGTTATGTCATCACTTGCATAGATTATTTGACCAGGTGGGTAGAGGCATCCCTAAATAAAGATTACACAATAGCCACAGCGGCAAGGTTCTTGTGGGAGAACATTATCACGAGGTATGGATGTCCGTTGAGTTTGACCAATGATAGGGGTATGCATTTCTTGAATGAGACCATGAGGATCCTGTTAGCAGAATTCATGGTGGCTCATCACAAGACTACGCCCTATCACCCACAAGAAAATGGAACCATGAAAGCATTCAACAAAATACTGAGTCATACCTTGACCAAAATTTGTGATGTCGGAAGACAAGATTGGGATGACAAAGTATCAGCAATATTGTGGGCTTATAGGACAACGTATAAAAGGTTGAACAAAGCCACACCATTTCAGTTGGTGTTTGGCATGGAAGTTGTTCTTCTGGTTGAATTCATGTTACCTTCTCTACGAATAGCACGCGCAGGAGGGTTAGCCGATGAACAAGTTTGGCTGGAAGAAAGAATTGAGGAGTTAATGAAATTAGATGAAAGATGATCACTCGCCAGGTGGAGCTAAATAATAGAGAAAGCAAAATAGAAAGCTTGGCATGATCGCCACATTTGAAACAAGAAGTTTGAGGTTGGGCAGATGGTTTTACCATATGATTCTAAGTTTCGTGCCATCATGGGAAGTTTAAATTCCATTGGTTGGGTCCTTAAACAATCTCGTACATCCTTGATTTGGGTGCGTGCTAGTTAAAAGCTACTGGATGGGACGAAATTTCTGGACATTTCAATAGGAGTAGGTGAAGCCCTAATATAAATAAGTCTTCTTGGTGTTTGTAAAATAAGGCAAGCTTTTGCTAGTTAGTTTAGAATTTTCCTTTATGCATTTCTTTTCTTGTGTTTCCCTTTTGTGTTGTTGTTATGTTTTGTGCCTGGACATCGGTAAGCTTAGTGCTACTTTTTGATAATTTTTGAGTGCGCAGAGACTCGCGCATCATTTTAAGTGTGGGGTGGAGTAATGTGAAAGAGCGCATGGTTAAAGTGCTAAGGAAGTTTGTGTTAAAAAGCTCAGTTGAATGGCCCGGTTGAAAGAGGTGTATGGAGAGAAAAGATAGAAAAAGGATGGTTGGTGCCAAGATAAAGCTACTTATAGATCCCACATACAAAGGAGGAGAAAGCACATTAAGCAACACAAGGTAGGCAAGAGAAAAAATTAGGATAGAAGAAGTGCCTTCAACACTGTTTTTGTGCATGTAAGAGTTTCTGTCAAAGTTGGATTGGTTGCGCGCCAGAAGGTTAGGGGATTTTCCGTGCAGGTTGGGTGCGTGAGGGAAAGCACTTAAGTCAGGATTTGTTTGAAAAATCCACATTAAATGAAGAAAGTATGGTGGTAGGTGAAGTAGCACTTAATGCTCAAAAAGGGAAAAACTATAAATAAGGGGGTCGGGACACTTCATTTTTCACTTTTCATATAAGAGAACAAAGTAATTTTTACATCTTTGCAAACTAGGACTTCCAAAAAAATTGATTCGTGTGAAGAAAAATTTGAAAGGATTCAAGCGTGAGTAGCGGTTTAGATTGGTGAACCAAGAGGAATGGATTTCATGGCGTGGGAGAAAGTGTGAGAAGACACCGTCTTGTGAAGGGAGTATCCCATTTAGGGTTTGACGAACTAGGGCACGAGGTTAAGTAATTTTCTTCACAAGTTCAAGATCTAGGGTTGGAGAGAGCAGAAGAATGAAGTAACATAAGTGAGTGAAGTGGGTAGGTGACCTAGAAAATGGAACCCAAGAAACCAGCTAGTACACCCAAGAAAGGAAAAGGAAAGGGCAAGGGCAAGCAGAAGAAATTGAAGCAAGCACAAATGAGGAATGGTATGCAAAGACCTAGATGGAGTGTTGTTGGGGAAGGAGTGGGAGTCCCATCTTAGGGATATGTCTGTAAATGATTATAATCATCAGACAAACACAATTGAAAAGGATTTGGTGCTGGAGTTAGTGCACCCAACAAACAAGAGGACGCTAGAAGGTTTGCCCATATATAATGATGACATGAAGGTCAAATTGGAGAAGGCAGGGTTACTACAACTCTTTGAGTTTCCCTACTTTGGGAAACCTAAGCGACTGTATTAGTGGCTGATGTTGCACATGCATGAGGACTATTTCCACTTCACAGGGCACAAGATGCGCATAACTCCTCGATCATTTCAAAATTCATAGGCCTCATCTGTGAAGGAGATGGGTTGGAAGATGATTTGACAGACAAGGAAGTGATTAAGGAAACTATTGCCACTCTTGCTTGCAAAAAGGGGTCAAGGTATTATGATGTCACGACATCAAGGATCCAAAGAATGAAGATGGCCGAACAATCTGGTGTTAAAGCTAAATGGCCAGGAGAGATGGACTCAAGTCAGTAAGCCATGGTTAAACGTTTGTAGAAAGATTTTAGAGGGCACCATCTATAATTTGTCTGCATTCATCACGGATGAAATTATCAACTGCGCGAAGGAAGGTGATAGGATCCATTTTGGAAATGTGCTGCTAACCATCATGTTTTTGAAGATTAGGTACCGAACTAATCGATAAGTTCATATGGGATTACCTTGATGAAGACCCTCACCCGCTAAAATATTTCGAAGTATGCTTGTGACACTATGACAACAATGCACAAGGCGCGCTTAGAGAAGTGGTACACGTGCCTAAAGAACACATTTGGGGTAGAATGGAGAATTCTGAACAATTTCCAGTGGCCACTAAGGGAGAGGAAGAATTTTTGTGTACCAACATTACTACTGGGTAGATTCAAGTTGATAGATGACTCATGGAGCCCATGGTACAAGCTCCCCTTTGCCTTCATAGCTCAATACTTCCAAGTGGGAGTAAACAGATTCAAGGAGTCCAAAAAGTTTAAGTTGGACCTTGGTAGTTTGGACAAAGACCACAGGGAATTGTGCAAAGGGTTGGTCTACCCTAGCAAGTGTGCATACATAGAGTGGTACATGTCTCATGAAGTACAAATGAAAAGGCCCATGACTCTACCCATTGTAAGAGGATCCGCAGTGCATGTTTACATTCACATAAGACCCAAGTTGGAGAAGGGAACATACCTAGAGAACAAGGTATCTATACCTCAGGATCTAACTGGGAGGAAAGACCCACGCCCAAACGGGAGGAAAAAGAACCAGAAAAGAAAATCCCAAGTGTGGTGGAGACATAGGAAATAGGTTCCCCTGGACAAGTACTGAACCATCACGTACGTGCGCAAGAAAAATTCCATAATAAGAGAAAATAATCCAGAACCGAAGAACCATCAGATAAGGAGTCATCAGAAGAAGAAACAAAGTCACCTACACTGGAATCTCCGGTTAGGAAAAAGCAGAGGGTAGAAGAGGAGACCACCTCGGAAGAAGTTGGAAGTATGGGAAAGTACATAGGAGAGAAGGATGGTAGTGAGGAAGAAGTAAGTGGGGAAGAGGACCCCGAGAAAGATCAAGGGCTGCCTATTTTCAATATACATGATTCAGAAGAGGAAGGCAGAGAAGAAGAACAAGGGTTCCTTTTTGTGTGGCGCAAGGATAGCTAGGCAGGAGGAAGCACCCAGGACATGGGAAAAGATGAAGAGGCTAGCACACAAAAACAAGAGGTTCCAAGCTTGGCACAAGAGCAAATGGCCAAGGTGGTAGAAGAAGAGGAGACAAGAGACATTGAGAACCTAGTGGAGGACAAGGTGGAGTGTAGCACTGAGCTAGTGTTGAACAAGGAGAAGGAGAGTGTGGAAGAGGAGCGCAACAACACTAGAGGTCCGGTTTTAATTGTAAGTATACCCAAGGGTACGCGCATGGGAGGAAGGCACGTAGAGGGGGAGGCTAGAGATGGATTATATTGATGACCCTAAGAAGGTGTTTCGTGTGTGGTTCTAGAGTACACTTCCGGTGGAGAAACTTGTATGCATGTCATCTTTTGACAAGGAGGCTGCCTACCCACATAAAAGGAAGATGATCTCTTGGGTAATTGAGTCCCACGTTGATGAACCAGAGTTTGAGGTAAGCCAAGGGGAAATAGTAACATTTCAAGGACAAGGAGAAAATAACCCAGTGGTGGATGCCCAATAGCTCTCGGATGAACAACTGAGCAACGTACTTAACAAAGTCTCTATTGAGATAGAAGCTAGACTCTTTAGATGAAATGATAAGATCAGGGATCTGGAAGGGGAGATGAAGGAGAAAGAGGAAGAGCTAGCTACATTAACTAAGGAGGTGAGCCAGGAAAAGTTAATCAGTGCTCAGTGGATATGGGAATTGAAGGATGAAAAGGCCAAGGTGAGAGATGTGTACAAGAAGGTAGAATCCATCAATGGGGCCATACTATTAAAGCATCCAGACCTAGCATCGCCCACACAAAAGTATGGATATGATTTGGGATTCTGGAGGATTTAACGAGGGTCCTCACCATGGAAAGATAGCCACCAGCCTTAGAGTCTACAGAGGAAGTGTCAGCGCACTTAGAGAAGGAAGATAAGTTGAAAATCGTAGCACTATTCGCAGAGTACAAAAAAGTGCTTACGATGTAAGGGCCGTTTCTCGATCGGTTGAGGCCGCATATGAAAATTGTGTAGAAAGAGACAAAGTGGCAGTGCCTTGGTTTCCACTCATGAGGAAGAACTCAATGAGTTCCAGGAGAAAAATAAGGGGAATAGGGTGGAAAGAGACAAAATCCTTGCCGAGGTTGAGAAGAAATCAAAGGCCATTGAAACCTTAAGGGTTTCAATCAAAACCAGTTGAAGGAGATATATCTATGTATCACATGAAGAATGGATATGTTGGAGGATATATGCAAGGAGTTGGAGAAAATCACGGATACTATGAGCACGCAAGGAGATGGACTAAATTTTGGGAGGTAAACACCTTGGTCGGTGACCTATGTCAAAGAGTGCATGACGAAGTTGATGCCTAGAGTAAATTAGAGGTAGACTTACAAAAGGATTTTCCTAGTCTATTGCAGTGATTCTTTCACTCTCCCATTATTTCTTCTTTCCCATTCTTTCATCCTCTTATTCTTTTTCCTAGGCGTAATCCTATTTTTATTATTTCTCTCACTAAGGGAAGTGTTCCCATGGACGGAGAATAGGTGTAGTGTGGGGTGATGTTGGGCCCCTAGAATATTGACTAAGTACAAAAGGTGCATAGGTGTGCAAGGTCCTAGTTAAAGAAAGGCGCGCAGGACAAAGTGCACAAGACAAGGTTTTAGAAAAGGGTTTAAGGAAGCTCGTGGTGTGCGCAACGCACATGGAAAGAACCAAGGGTTCGAGACTTAGAAAAATTGGACATTTGGGGATGAACACGTGAAAAGCATGACCTGAATGCATGTGGATAAGATGCCAGCTTGGTGATAGGTTGGCCTAGGAAGGAGCATGCCTGCAGTAGAATATTCTAGAAGCACATCATGGGATAAAGTGGAAAGCTCAGGCTTGGAGGAGCATGCTCGTATGGAGGACCACATTTAGACACTTGGCATCGCATTTTAGGCACCTTTGGAGGATGAGTTGGTAGTCTAGAAAATCTATAAATACAAGTGCCTGCAGAGTAAACATGGAGACTTAGAGTGTGGGCGGAGCTCTGCAGAAATACTACAAGAACTCTATTAATGGATAATTACATTCGGGAAAGGATGTATTGGGCATGGGGATTGTAATTTTTATTTTTGGTAGCTTAGTTACATAGTTCCGGTTGTAATGCATGATTGCAAGGGTCCTGCTTTCTCCGTGACACTGTAATGGCTCCATGGATGTAATGAGGTTACCTCGTTATATATACATGAATATCAATGATTCTCGATGTATACTTCTCTCTCATGAGTTCTCTTTCCTTTTATGCTAAATATGGATGCTTGTATGTTTCTTTCTTATATAATACACATTATAGAGTCTATTAAGTACTCTCTCTGAAATGACTGCAAGTATCTAGAGGCTTTTCCGAGATCTATGGTTCTTGTATGTCCTAAATCCATTTGAAAGTCTTTTAAACAAAAATCATAGATGATGTTTCCCGCTAAACTCACATAAAAGAGAGACTCGACACCCGCGTGTGCCTCAGGTGAGCACCCAGCTTTCACTAGGTGATATGCCGACGCACATGGAGTTCCTTTCTTTTGTGTTAAGGGCAAAAATGACTACAACATGCATTACAAGAAGTCTCGAAGAAAGCAGATCAAGATTTGAATATATGCACAGCTCCAGAGGTGCTCATCAACATTAAGACCTTGGAAGAGACCAATGAGGTCCAGAAGGCCATGAAAGATGAGACCTTGGGCCACGCAAAAAGGTTAGCCATAGTTAAACAAAAGCGCGAGGCCCCGACGAGCAAAGAAAGATAAGAGCTGCACAAAGCTCGACTGGAAGAGCTTGACAAGCTGATTGCACAGAAGATGGACCTTTTAAACGGAAGGATGATATCCATGTCCAGTGTTGTGTTGGTTCTGTAGAATGAGAAAAAGGAAATTGTGTGGGATGAGTTAGAGTCCATAGCTATGGACATCCCAGAGAAAGCGGAACAAACACTCACTAAATGGCAGGATTTGGAGGCTGCAATAAAGGAAGAGTATCTAGAGCTGATACTGTAAACTGATATTGAGGAGGTTTCTTGAATAACCTCATATAAATTCTTGATTTTTCAACATTATTCATTCTTATTCTTTCATTCAAAATTTGGAGATGACCATTATCGGGATGACAATGAGATTAGTGTGGGGTAATGTTGATCAAAGAATACTTGGCAAAGATCACACAAGGAGTCTCTGCGCGGGATAGAAGGCTAGGATCGAAGGCATGAAGGACAGAAGGACCCACGTGCGAAAGGTAGGTTTAGATTTCAAGACTTAGCCAATTTTGGGCATGAGGATCTATTTTTGGAAGATGGTGTGTGGAACACATCAACGATGTAGAGAAGTGCGTGCCAAGCATTGTCTATATCTAGAAGAGCGGTTCAAACGTCTATGCATGGAGGCAAGCTAAGAATAGAATGAACACTTTAGTTATCCAGTAAGAGGGCTATAGATAGCACACTTGCATGTGTGGCTATAATTGTAAATGGTGTGTGGCTATTAATAGCATGTGACCTATTTCTGGAGTAGTTAAGTGGTGAAGGGAAAGTCCCCACCCTATATATATGATGATTAGGTGCATAGTAAAAGAGAGATCTTGTATGTGTGTGTGGAAGAGATGGATAGATATGTATGTATGATTCTAAATATGTGTATCAGATCCATATGCATTTAGATGAATTGATAGTACTGTAAGGAGCTTCTATACTTATTAATAGATGGAGGATATTGGCTGAATCTAAGTGTCATTCTATGTAATTGAGTAGTGCATGTTAGTATTTAATCATGATTACTATTTAAGCTCATTCTTTCATAGATCTGTGGGTAGCATGCACTATAGAATGATGGATTAGTCATGAGTCTTTATGGTTCTTTCTTCATTATGTGTCATCTTGTTACAATAACCCTAAAGAGGGACCTGGTACCTTTGTGCGCTTTGGGTGAGCACTCAATCTAGGTTGAGTGATGTGCCAGTGTGACTAGGGTGTTATCTTGCAAATTCTAGGCTGCATTAGACATACGTATTCTCCTAAACAATGATAGTCCCAATGATTTAACTTAACATTATCAAACATATCAATTGAAAAAAATCCAAATATCATCGTTGAAAAGGAAAATAGTTCACATTTTCTTAAAAACTTGAATTTTTTCAATTTCAGTCAATCGTAACTCATAAATCTTGGTTGTAAACAACCTTATAATAGAATATATTTTCAAACAGCTTAGTAATATTGCAAAATAAATTCCATTACAGTGATCTCAATATCAATTAATCTATAATATATTCATATTAAATAGTCAAATAACTATTTTAGTCACCGAAATAGAAAAGGAAATGTTGTTTTTATTCATCCGAATTCTCCAAGTTATGTTATCAATGAATATTGGTCCCATGGATCTTTCATTGTGGAATATTCTGATTTCTTAGATGTATAACTTGTGAGTTTCACCACTCGTATAGGTTCAACCATGATGATTCATGGGTTTCGAACCTATAAAGAGTTCTAATTTATGACATGTGAGTTCTAATTTATGACAACCTTGGTAAATGTAATAGAACTCTTTTTGGGTTTTACCCTAAAAACACTTTGTTTCCCTACTAAAATTTTATGTCAACTCTTTTTAAATTTGTGTAGCTCTTCTTCCTATCATATGTTTCTTTCAACCACTCATGAATGAGATTTACTTGCTTTTCCATTTATGTCAACATTTATAGGCCTACTACCTCTCTTTCCTCTATACTATGCCTACGAATAGGAGTTCTACACTTTCTCCCATACAATGTTTCACACGGAGACACTTTCAAAGAAAGAATGATAAGTGTTGTTATAGGAAAATTCAACCAATGACATATATTCTTCCCATTTATATTGTTTATCCATGCAATACATTCGAGCATATCCTCCATAACCTGGTTAACTCTTTTTGTTTGACCATTTATTTAAGAATGGTAAGTTGAACTAAAGTTGAGCTTTTGTTTCCAAATATGAATTTAAAGTTTGGAAAAATTGAGAGCTCCTTCTAAGATCCTTGTGAGAAATAATTAGTTTCAAAATCATGCAATCTAAAGATTTCATGCACAAACCATTTTGCAAGTACGAGTGAATCATCCTTTAGATTACCCGGTATGAAGTGAGATACTTTATTTAGTTTTTCAACCAATACTAAAATCATGTCATGCTTGTTTTTAGATAATGATAGTCCTTGCAAAAAATACATGCTAATTACTTGTCATTTGTAATGCATAATGCTATGCAGATACAACATACTAGCATGATACATGTTCTTTTGCTTAACGTGTTGACATTCTAGACAATGAGCAACATAACTTGTCACGTCTTTCTTCATCCCTTTCCAGAAGTATTGTTGTTTTACATAAACCAACATTTTTGTCACTCCGTTATTCCCGAAATATGGGCATCATGAAATTCAATCATAAATTTTTTTCTAAGGTTATTAGCCAAAGGTATATAAAATCTATTTTTAGTATCTCAAGACTCCTTCGTTATCAAAATTAAAAAACTCATATCTCCTATCATTCGGATATGTTGCTAACACAATTTTCACATATTGATAATACAAACCTGTTTGCATTTTTTTTTCTCTTCTTCTTCTTTGAATTGTGTTCAAAGGGTTACAATGGTGGAAATATGCTTCCGAAACTTAGCGCATTAGCCACATGGTTCTCCTTTCCTTTTATGTAACTAATGTCAAAATCATACTAAGTCAAAAATCTAGCCACATACACTATCTTACATTCAAATTAGGATACATACAGATATATTTCAACCTCGAGTGATATTTTATCAATTAAAATGGTTTTCCCAACATGTAATTCCTCCTAACTCAGAGGGTATGAACTATGGAAATAAGTTTTAAGTTTTGGGGAACATAGTTCTACTCATGCGCCTACATTTTTCTTCTCTCATAAGTAATTACATGATCATTTTAAATAACTATTTCACCAAAACCTTCACCGAGGAATTAGTTGGCACGGTTGAGCTTTTGTTGGGATCGTAACCTTCAAAATAGATATTGTATTAAGTTTTCCCTTTAATAAACTGGATGCATTTTCAAATTTGTCGGTCCACACAAACTATTTGTCCTTTTTTCTATAAGGAATTTATTGGTCCAACCACTCTTGATAAATCTTTCACGATTTTTTTGTAATAACCAACCAACCCCATGAAGCTTCTTACTTCATGTATGTTCTTAGGTGTTGGCCACTTAGTAATGGATTTAATTTTTGATGGGTCGAATGGAATCCCATCTTTATTAATTATGTGCCCAAGGTAATCGTAATTTTTTTGATAAAAAGAAAACTTTGAAATTTTTCCGTACAATTTTATTTTTCTAAGCACATCTAACACTATTCTCAAGTGTTTATTGTGTAATTTTATGTCCTTAGAATAAATCAAGATATCATCAATAAAAAATGGCACAAATTTATCTAAATATTCCTGAAAAATATTGTTCATGAGATTCACGAATCCAATTGGTGTATTAGTGAGTCTAAAAGGTAACATTGTAAACTTATAATTCTTGTATCTTGTTTTAAACATTGTCTTATGAATGTATTCATACTTTATCCTTAGCTAATGATAACATTATCATAAATAAATCTTTGAATAAGCATATTCATATCTCCTTTGGTTGAAAATGTCATCAATCCTTGGTAAAGGATACCTATTCTTAATTGTGGCCTTGTTAAGCATGTGATAATTGATGCATAGTCTTAATGTTCCGACCGGTGCTCCCCAAGGAGACACACTCGGTTGAATTAGTCCATTAAACAATAGTTTGTGAAGTTGTGTTTTTAGTTCAACTAACTCAGTTGTTTTCATTATGTATGGTGCTTTAGATATTGGTTTAGTTCCAAGTTTGATATCAATGGTAAAATCAAACTCATGTTTAGGAGGAAGTATAGGTAATTCCTCTAAAAATACATCCCGTACTCTTATAACAATGGATAATATTCTAAGGAATTCTTACCTTCCTCACTAAAATCATAAATTTTTATTGCATACAACATACAACCTTTATTTTTAGCTTTCTTAAGCTACATAACATAAATTTGTCTTACTTCAAAATTCCTTTTTATGCCTTGTATCTATCCATTTTATGCATGTAATCTAGGCATTCTATTCAATTTTGGTAACAATATACCATTTCTTTATGTTGAGACAACCAATTTACACCTATAATAATGTTATAGGACCCTAAATGAGCTACTTAGAGGTCTAATTCTGTAGTAAAGCTAGGTAATTCCAATGTTGTGTCAAATAATTATTGGTTTACATTTTGAACAACATTATTCCCATATTGTAAAGTCCATGTATATTTCATATGAAAAACTTTTAAAGATATTTTTATATCTAATTTTCCGATATAAAGCACTCGGTTGTAATGGTGTGAAAAAAAATAGTAATAGGAAGTCCATACAACTTACCTGGAACTTCAAGAGGAGTAGTTTGTTTCTCAACTTGACGGTTAGTCACTGCAGCATAAATCCTATGGTGTTGATTGTTCCCCTGATTCTTCTAGGGATATTTATTAGCATAGTGGTCACCACCACATTTGAAACACTTAGAAAAAGGTCCTT
The DNA here is from genome assembly GCA_018340775.1 of Taxus wallichiana var. yunnanensis. NCBI lineage: Eukaryota > Viridiplantae > Streptophyta > Pinopsida > Cupressales > Taxaceae > Taxus > Taxus wallichiana. The sequence continues at coordinate 374,744,868 of CM031235.1, forward strand.
TCTTTTCAAAATTGCTATCATTTGTTGCAACATTGTTATGCCCATTTCTCCTTGCATTTGCAACATGTTTAGTTGTTGTATTATTTTGGTAGTTTTCATTTTGCTTCCTACGTTCTTCCACCATGTTTTTTTAGTATCCAATGGTGAAGGTGAGCTGAAAGTATTCTTTCACTTTTCATCTCTATGAGCAACAATTTCTTGCAGTTTCTGCTCTTTCCTAATGCATTTTTAAATATAGATTTCATAGTAGAAGGCCCATGCACATATACTTGTCTTTCAATGATTGGGTTTAGACCCATAATAAACTTAAAAATTCTAATTTTTCTATCTTTCTCATACTGTGGTACATATTTCATTAACTTTGTGAAAATTTTTAAGTATTCAACCATAGTCATTTTACCTTGTGTTATGTTCGAGAACTCAAAAATTTCGGTAAAAGTATAGCTAAGGTAACTAGCTTTTATGGACATAAAATTTGAATTGTTCCCAGGTGATATTAGCAATATCAACACCTAACTCTACCTTTCAGTTATCCCACCAAGATGATGCCTCATTAGAGAGCTAGAAAGCACCCCAAATTGCCTTGGTTTCTTTCGAAAATTATTTTCCATTTCACTCAACCAGTTCTCAGCTCCATCTCCCAAGGTTGTTCCATCAAACTTGGGTGGATTGATCCACTTGATATCTCTTGACAGCAGTTTCAAGCGAGCTCTTTTTTTTTGGATGATTTCTAGCATTATGATTTCCAGCATTAGGTTATTCTTCCTCATTTTCTATAGGTTGTTCTACCTCAAGTTCTTCTTCTTCATTCTCACCCACAACCTACTGCTCCAAGGTAGCTACATGGTTTCAAGTGTCCTGAAGGATTGCTAGGATTTCATCTAGCTTTTGGGCTATTTTATTTTTAGCATCATTATTTTCCCTTCTCCTAACCATCGTATTATATTAAACAATAATAATATGTTCTATTAGTGTATGAACCCATTATGTCCAAGAGTTGATAATCCTCACTATGATACCAAAATGTAGCACCCATGTTATGATTCATCAAAATTAAGGCAATTTTCAAACAAACTCCTTAACTACGATTAATTCCTTTAATGATTTTCAACTTGCAACAATTAAATTCAGCATAATTAAATTTGTACAATCCATCTGATAACAAATGATAACCATGTACAACTATAAGGGGCAACTAGATCTACTCGATCTCCCTTAACTTCACTCTAACTGAGTGAGTATAACTTGTATACTTTGGTTTAAACCTTAAGCATGTATAACTATGTGCAACTCCTAAGTGCCAACCTAGAAAACATATAAGCTACATTCCATCGGTATTCGACACAATAAGTTAGGAAAATGGTGAAAAATGATGTGATCAGCTAGTTACACTACTTTGGCTAAGATTTCAAGCGTTTCTTTATAAGCTTAGTTTTGTGAATGAACAAAATTAAAAAAATTGTCTTTGTCATCGCACAACCATCATTCATAGTTTTCTAGATCTCATTTAGTTGTTTAATAAATTAAGTTTATGTTTTGAAGTAGTAGTACCATGACTCACCAATCTAATCAAGAGTATCCTATTAGTCCCATCTTAGGATCACTATGGGAAAGATAGTTACCATGTAATGAATTTCATCCTTATGTACTCGCTATCCTTCTTGATCCAAAAATGCAAGTTATAATTTTCAAACTTTAATTGTTCATAAGGATCTTGGAACTCAACATCAATTTTACGGAATTTAAACACTCCAAAACTGATTAATTCTGTTTCAAAATACGCACCTCAATATGATTTTTAATCACAAAATTGAAATGTGCATACACTTATTCCATTGTGGATTATGGATACTAAAATTTACTTAAGTCCATTTTCCCATTTTATGATGTTTTCTTAATCAAATTAATAAAAATCAATTACTAATTTTATCTGATCAAAAGATTCATCAAAACAGAAATAAAATATCCACAAAAATGAAATTGATAACGAAGTTCACCCTGAAAGCTACGTCTATGGATTCATATAAAGTGAATCGATCTATTAAAGTCCAAAGAAGTACAATTACCCTTCCATAATGACAATAGAACTTTGTAATCTATAAATGGGTTGGTATCAGACCTCATGGAACTCTGCAATTTACCACCATTCCAAAGTCCATCCATGGCCCCTACAATGTCTTCACTATATGACCCCCTACAATTATACTAGAAAAGCACCTATAGATGGAGATTTACAATAATTCCATGAATATAAATTACATACTTAAATTCCTCTTGGAATTTTGAGTAACTTCCTTTTACACCATGTCAAAATTCGACTCTAGGTGCTCCAAATTAAAGGTTTTCTAAAAGTGATCCTTGTTGCTCTCCTTGTATAGACCTATAGACTCTCTACTCCAAATACCTGCAAGCTCATATTATTAACCTTCGAGACACTTGGCCGATTCATTTGGTGAATTAGTATTACTCCTACGAGGTCGCAGGTTTGAAACCCCTCCTACCATTTTGGACACGGGTCATTTTGGCCATGCTCGGTAAAAATTCCACATCGTGGGTAGGAACAGTGGGATTATGGTTTATATAGGGAAAGCCCGAGATTTTACCCCATGGAATATAGCCACACCTTCCCCTTTAACCAAGACTCACAATATTTTCCAAGTTGTTTGATATTACCATGTTGGTGGCGAGCCAATTGTCTCCCATGCAAACATTGAACCGCCCAAGATAAGGATCGAGTCGTTTGGTTTGTTTGATCATTGCACCATAATAAAAGGTGTCGAGATATATGGTTGTTACACTGAGGTAAATGTGGAACCATTTGAATTGTTGGTTGTGCCACATCATTCCAATATTGATCCATCCAAACTGTTGGATAAAGGGCTTCAATTGAGTCGTATGAAAATCGACCAATGTGCTTGGCTTGAGGTAATTGGGGATAAGGTAATCCCAACCATAAGGAAATACTCCCGAACAATGTGGTAAAAATATGATCAACTTGGTGGGGATTTGATCACCCCATCGAGCTAAAACTTTTCTCTCTCGAGCTCAATTCAACCCTACGATGTAAAATCAACTCTCAAATACAATAATCCCACACGAGAAATGTTAGAGAGATATATGACATATATAATCAAAAATACGATAATGACAATATGAAATAAAGGCAGAAAAGGTGCCCTCCTAAAAAAATGTGTGTGATAAGATTGAAAACACAATATTTTTACCTTTTTCACCTTTTTCCAATCGCCACGTGTCAACGCGTGATTCGCTTGTTGACCAACTTGGACCATTTTAAAACCAAATATTTGACCTACAATAACTTTTCCATCTGGACTCCGTTTCGGAGTTTTACATACCGTCGAGAAAAGTCTCAAAGCAGTCTACAATGTGGTCATTATTTAGGGAGGTTTATGAAACATTCATCACCTAAAAAATTATCTAGATCACTCCTCCCAACTAGGAATGATTTTTGTCCACAAAAAGTTGTTTATCAACCCACAAAAACGTGTTACTCTTCTTAAAAATGAAAAATCACATACAGGAACCAAAAATAACATCATAGGTTAATTAAATGCAAATAGTTGATTATCTAGTCACATAACCGATCAAATAATAACATCCAATTAAGCTAGTGCTCAACTCATACACCGTAACCCTATCAACTCGTACACAAGTATGAACTATCAATCCCAATGTAATGTCATCATAAACAATTTACCAGATAATAACACCCTTTCTATAATGGAAAGCTAGTGTTCAACTATCACTTTGTGATATGACCAATTACAAAAATTACAATTCTATAAACATAGATCAATATACTAGACATCTGAATTTCCCACAATTAGGCTAGTGCCCAATGTCCATTTGAAACTATATCAACTCCAAAATTCACTATCCAGAGTAAATTATACTATCAACACCCAAAAATAGCTATAGTCAACAAACTGAATCCACGTGAATCTATCAATTCTATCCATACATGTTGAACCATAAAATGATAGATAACAAACTATATGCTTACCCATAACGGTGAAATGTCATCTACCGTAAATGATCACCACGAAATACCTACACACCATTTTTAGTGCAAATAATGTACACATTAATTGTAACTACATATAGTAGTCACAAATAAACATCCTAAAAATAAGGGTCATCATTTATTTGCAATTACCATGTATAGAGACAATAAGTTTGTATATTACCTACAATATCAAACATTTGTCACAGACTTGCAAGTTTGTATGAACTAGATTTAGCCAAAAATGGATTTCTTCCAATATTACCTACAATATTTTTGGCTATACTTGAATTCCATTAGTAGCAATATTAGATTCCAATATTGTCATTATTGGACTTATTCAAGTTCCAATTTCTCTATTATTGGATTCCAATTTCACTATTATTGGATTCCAATTTCATTATTACTAGATTCCAATAACGCTATTATTGGATTTCACTTTCGCCACTATTAGAATCCAATTACTAAATCCCAATTTTTGGATTTCAGTTTCACTATTTTAGGATTTCAGTATCACTATTTTAGGTTTTCTAACTTACATAACCCAACTAGTTGTAAAATTACATAAGCCAAGCGGTTGTTAACTTACATAAACCAAGTGACTGCTAACTTACATAATCCAAACGAACGCTAACTTCAAGATAGTGTGTAAGTGATTGTTGTCAATTATGCCACATATCAATCTTAATATCATCATACATATATGACTATTCATGCATACCTTATTTAAATCAATAAACATTGACGTTGAAAATCCCTTCCCTGAACATCCTTCAATGGTGTTAAAATTGATGATTGTTTAGAATTTTTCATGATTTTAGATGTAACATACTTTCAAATATTTTATAGAATTGGCACGTGTGATTCACATGTTTAAAAGGTGACCGTCAATATTTATATAAAAAAATATTCGTATATATTAAGCATAGTTAAAAAAATATGGAATTTTTATTTATAAATTTTGTAAGTAGTGTATAATTGCTAGTGATCATACTTACAAGCACGATTGGTTGTACTTATAAGTGCGAGCCTTGATTCGCACATCTTTCGGGTTGCACTTTAAGTGCGAGTCTTAACCGGAACTTCTAAATGTGAGTATCGACTCACACTTATAAGTGCGAGTATTGACTCAGACTTCTAAGTGCGAGTCTCGACTTGCACTTCTAAGTTCGAGTCTTGATTCACACCACTAAGTGCGATAACTCACATGTCAAACATTTTTTGGGTAACAATAAATTTTCAACATTGCCCTTCAAAAATACAAAACAATGTTTATTTATACTGATTATTCTATATAAATTTCATTATTTTTAATATATATTGATGTAATTTTTTATAATTTATATATAAATCTATATTAATAATTGAGGGTTATGTATTAAATATACAATTCGTGTGTGACATTTATTACAAATATTTGCAAATATTTTACGTCTACAATCAACACAAATGTCTAAATGGGCGTTAAGAGTCGCATGTCAACTTGTAATCACAAGAATTAAGGGCTTTATTTTTACCAGATTATATAAGGGATTTTATTTACAAGACAAAAATTATAATATTAAATTCTTACATTAATTCTTTACTATACCAAATGTAGTATTAATGATAACCATTTTGTAAGGAAAATGCTAATTAATGTTGTGGTTGCCTCAACATTAATTAGCCATTAATTTGAGCTATGTAAAATTCACCATTTAAAAGTACATGCACCATTTGAAATATGTGTGCCTTTTGGAGCATGTAACTTTTGTCAGCCATTAATTAGCCATTTAATGAAAAATTAATGTAAAATCATATGCGTGCCCTCTTAAATTCACACACCAACAAAATTGGCGGTTGGATTTGTCAATTACATATCATTATAAGTAGAAAGTTTTGAGTTTATATTTTTAACATTTTCCTTTCTATTCTCTTCGTCAATGCGTAAGCTTATTCATCAATAGAAAAATCTCACCAACACAAGCATTGAAAATTTTGTGCTCGAGTTCTAGAAACATTTTGATTTCATCTTCGCGTTGAAAATTGGTATGCATTCTCATGTTCAGTCCCTCCAAAATTACGAAATTCTATTAATGTAAAATTTTCCATAGCTGATTAAGGCTTATATCCATGTAAAATTTTCCATAGCTGATGAGGGCTTATATGCATGTAGGGCTTTTGTATATAATTATACAGAAGCAAGTTTTTTATTCAATATTTTGTAGAAGGTAGTTTTGTTTATCAAATAAATAATTTGTAATATAGTAAACATTTTTAGAGTAGTGAAAGAAGACGGAATGGAGCACATATTGATAGAGAAATGACACAACTTAATACATAATAACATGAGAGGAAGATTTGTAGAATTAAAAAAACCCAAAACACTTGCCAAGAACTTGTTTTGTTGAGTCTTGAAAAATAATCTTGGTGGTATGGATGGTGGCTCAATTTACACAGTAAAAAAGTGAATATCAGAATCAATTTATGGTCATGGTGGTGTGTAGGAATATAAGAGAAGATGTATTTTATAAAATTGATATTATTTTGTTGGCCTTATTATTGTCTGCAAATAGTCCTCCACTGCACATACTCAACAAAATTCAATGGCTACGACATTGTCAATGAAAATATTTTAGAAGATATTCATGTTAAGAATGAGTTTCCATTGAATGTGTTGGTGATGGATTACAGTGACCTATTTGTGAAAAAATATGGTAATGCAAGAGTGGGAGAACCAAATAGATTTTGGAGAACAAAAGAATGAATACAGATTTGTGAAAGGAGAATTTGAGGAACAAGGAAACTCTAAGATGCTACTACTATGGAAGCAACAACTATCCTCAAATTTTTTTCACAAAATGTAAATTTTCTTTGTTTGTGTCGTGGCTATGTGGCTTTTTATCTTTTGCTTCCTATGGGATTTCTCTCTTCTATGCTTCAATGTCATATTCTTCCTTAAGGACCTTTTTGTAAAAGGATGCGGGTCCTTTCAAAACCCCCATATTAACTCTTATACAAAAAATGGACATAGTTTTTGTACATCGAAATATGTTTTTGTGGCATAACCTAACAGACTCTATGATGACAATATCTTACTTTATTTTTTAATTCCTATCGATCAATAATATCCAATTACTATGGTGTTGCATAAGCTAGTGGATGCTAAACTAAAAATAATATTCTTTGACTTGTTAAATGCTAGCGATCCATAAGCTCAAAATTTTATATTGTGGAAGTATTAGGTTACCTTAGCATATCTAGCAAAATCACACAACTAGCACATCTCCCATCAATGAGGCATGAACTTGTTGCTCTGTCTTGTTTAATTTAAAACGTTGTTAACAAAATTAATATTAACAAGGTTTATTAAATATAAGTGAAAATAATGATTGGATACTTTATAAAGTGATTAAGGCACCCAGAAAGCTTACAATAGAATGCATTGTGAGCATCACTAAGAGTGAAAAAATAGGACAAAAAGGGCTAAAACAACTTATCCCAAACTACAGTCCAACAAATCAATACAAGGAAAAATCAAAAAACATGGAGGGGAAAACATCCCAAACGATATAGTCCACAAATAGTCAAAAAAATCTCTAAGATCTAATTGACTAGTTATTTTTCAAACATTTAATATTATCACCCTTCTCGCTCATGATAGGGATGTCGACTTCAACCTACTCTTCCTCATCAGAACTACTGAGGTGGAGATTATACCTGTAAACTTTGTGTCTCTACTCAAACTTTACCACACGCCCTACAACTCCAAAACCAAACTTTTGATCTCTACCATATTGGACCTAATAGAGTTTTGGGTGATGTAAATATTCTTATAGGCGTCAATGCAATGCATGACACTATTTCCCATATCTATTCCAACTTCACCTAAGGCCTCCATATCCATTTCCACCTGACTCACCCTGAGAGAAATTTTATCAAAATCCACATTACAACCAATCTCCACTCTCTCTTTCCCTTTAGATGACTCCCATTTCATATCAATTAGATAAATTGCAGCCCAAAGTATAAATATTGCCATTCCCCTGAGGTGCCTTACTCTTCTTTCTCCTCAGTTTTTTCATATGGTCCGCAAGAGTACAATTTTCATCTGAATCCCCAGATTCAGGCTCTATTCCTTTTCCACCACCAATGTACCATCCTTAAAAATCAAAAGAATTATTCCATGGTGTATCGGGGTATCAATATTTCCTTGTTGAAAATCATGCACCGATGCACATAATGACATAAACCAGAAAAGGGAAGGCTCATAACAATCTTATGCCTAAACATATTAAGCATAGTAAGAATGTGAGTAAATATCTTTCTATAATTTTCTTCAAGAGTAATGTACCTCATAAGGTGGAGGCAAACCATATTCCAAATATCAGGGATGTAGAATCTAGCTATACCGTCTACCAACATGTAAAACATTTCTTTACCATGGAAGAAAGTCTCAATTTCATGCTTATGTTTGGTACGATATTTGAATATATTTAAGCCCTCCATCTCCATTCCAACATCCCGCATTATTGAATCCTCACGAAACCTGAATTTACATGTCATAGATTAACATGTTGCCATTGTTCCGTGCCCGACCAAAATCCAACACAAGATAAGGATCAGACCTTGTGATTTTTGAGATGAAATTCCTAAATCCCCCAATTTTCAGAATGCGCCACAAGGAGGGGTTGTCCTTCATGACACCATATCTCATGGGCTTGGTTCTTGAAAGACCCCCTCCCATGGTTTTACTCGAATCATATTGAAAATGGAAGAAACATTGGCCAAAATGAATCGTAAGAGAAAAATTAATACAAATCCCGCCATATATCCTACACATGTGAAGGGTCATGCTAACCATAAGTACAAGGATGACATCCCAACGAGGAAAAAAACCACCAACACATCAGTACTTAATGTTATTAATGAGATTAATAGCATTGGTGATATCATCTCCCCTCTCACACACTTTAAAATTACTACCTTTAGCCCCCAATTTGGAAAGATAATCCACACATTTATTACCCTTTCTAGGGGTATGAATAATTACATTTATCAAACTCTTTCAGAAAATTTTCTTTAGTATCTTTATGGATATTTCTTATGGTCTAATTATTAATTGTATCCTTTCTCACATTATAAAGGGTTAAAATATTGTTTTGTATAGCTAACTAGAAAAACATGTTGACATTGGTGAGTAAATCCTTAATCAAAATTTTCCTCTACAAATCCTTTTCAAGACAACATATGCTCGGACAATGAATATGTTTGGTCCAAGAACTGATATGTCAGGTGTTATACTTGAGAATTATAGTAATTTATCTCCATAAACATATGTAGGAAAAACATTTATGTGAAAATAATTGAACTAGGATGTTTAAAATACATCAAATTATTTTAGAAACATGTTTAATATTTTTCATTCAAACAAAAACGTATTATAAGTACAACATAAAAGGTATTTTGTGGTAAGTAACAAATCTTTCAAATAAATATGATTTTCATCCTCCAATATTTACATTTCAATTCCGAGTTAACGCAGACAATCTTCATGTTGTTGACCTTGGGGAGTAAATACTTAGTCCAATTTTCCCTCCACAAATCCTTTGCAAGACAACATATGTTTTGACAATGAATATTTTTGGTGCAAAGTAACTAATATGTCACATGTTATACTTAATCATTGCAGTCATTGATCTCCATAAATGCATGTAAGCAAAGTGTTTTTGTGAAAACAATTGATCTAGGATGTTTAAAAGACATCAAACTATTTTAGAAACATGTTCAATATTTTTCATTCAAACAACAAAGTATTATAAGTACAACATAAAAGGCATTTTGTAGTAATTAAAAAATCTTTCAATCCCTCCAATAAGAAGAATTTTTAACATCCAAGATGCTATTCACACTTCTATTCGAGTAGTAAATTTTTTAAAAATAGATTATAAATTTCACTTCAATCCCAAACTACCATACCTTTTTTTTTTATATCAATTCAATCCTCCAACTAGGTGGAAGTTCATTATGAGATTAACATTGGAGATACTAGTGGAAACTAAACTCAATATTTATTTCTTTAGCTTCTTAAATGATAGTGACTCTTTAGCTCGAAATATTATACTCTTCAAATAAATTCGTCACCTAAGCTCAAACTAGGTTGATTTGATATGTTAAATCCCATGACCAATAAAATCAAAATAATATCTCACTTTATTTTGTCGAATCCTTGAGACGAAAAAAATCCAAATATTATGTTGTGTCATAAGCAAGATGATGCTAAGTTCAAAATATCATTCAGGAACTTGTTAAATGAAAGTGACCACTACACTCGAAGTAATATAAATAACCAACTGCCAACTGTACCTGCAACAAAACAATATTGATTCAAGTTAATATATATACCCACACCAGTCTGAATTCATGTAAGGGTTCAATATAAGAAGAAATTTTAACATCCACAAGGCTAGTTAAAAGATGAAAATGCATATTATTCTTTTCATGTACCTGTAATTGTGAATGTAATTATACCGTAAGAGAACACAAACCCAATAAGAATATTATTATTTCCACGTACATGTAATTGTATCTACATTTAAATTTATCTTGGTCTGAACTAAACACATTGCTCTTCGTTGAAAAAATTAGACCCCAAGATGGAGAGGACTCGTGGGGATGCATTTTTTCGAGACAACACCCTTGTCTCATTCTAGTCAGTGTTTTGTGAAATCACCTCACCAAATCTCGCAAACAAATTCCCATCACCAGTGTTGTTTGTGCTCCTGTAACATCTTTGTGCTTACCCACTTCATTTCCATGTGTAGAATGAACAACCTTGGAGAACCTAAATGTAACAAATAGATGTGTCAATAATGAAATTATAATAAGATATTGCTTTATGATTTGTTGTCTGATAATCTATACAATATGAAATCATGTCTAGCAATGTTAGTTATTTCACCTTGCTTAATTTTGTTTACAAATTATTCCTTTATAATATTGTTATCAGCTAATTTTTATTGCGTAAAATTAATTAAAAAAATGGAAATGTTGAAATTCTTCTTGAAGTGTTACTTTTCGTGATTTACCTCCCTCATCATGATCGTCTCGTTTTTGTGATCATTTCAGTCTTTGTTTCGTCCATTTCAGGTGAGAACTCCTCCTGTTAGGTCTTAAAATGCATTATTAATTAATTAATTTATCATCCTTTATTTGATAAAATCAATTTTTTAATTAAATTTGGGGTTTTTAATTAAATAACTATTAATATAATAATTATTAAAATTCATTCGACAATTTTTTTATTTTATTGCGAGGAAGTAAGCTTCTGCTTCCAATTGTCGGGAATGCCAAATTGGCTTCCTAGACCCAGATTTCCCCTTTCCTGGAAAATTTATTTTAATTTCCCGCTTGTGGGATTTTTTCCACCAATTGCCAAATCAATGAATTGGCAAACGGGAAAAAATATCCCGATTTCCCACATGGGGAAATAAAACAGGATTTCCAGCCAGCCTTGCCATTTCTCCGCTGATTGGCAATTTATTTCCCCACTTCCCCTAGCAATTAATGCCACTACCCGGGAAAGAGGGAAGTTGTTTTAACGGGATGAATTAATCCTCATAAAATCCTTCCGTCAAACTCGTTGGAAGAAGTCATACGAAGCTTTCCAAAAGTAATATTTTATCACATCCCTCAATAACTTCCCCAAAGCTCTCCACACATTCTACCAGAGTTTCCACACACAGTTTTCAGCAGAGGTGTGAAGAAGACAAGGAAGACCACACATTGTTTTATGCATCGAGAGGAAGAAAAATATAAAAAAACATGCAGTCAAGGAGGTTAAATGGTTTTCCAACATGTAAGCCAAAAATAGTTATTAATTTTGTTTCTCAAACATTGGCCACGTAAGTCGGAGAAATAAGAAGGCCACTTGATCAAAGGGAACACATTTCCATGCAAGAGTGTAGGGAAAGAACTGTCCATGCAAGGGAGAAGGAAGCATTGTTCACGTAGCCAAAGACAACAAAGACCACACATTAATCAGAGGGATATGTCCACACAAATCTATTAGCAAAGGTCACACAAAGTAAAAGAGGGAGGAGGAAATGTTTCCAAAATTCATCAAATCCCAACACACCTTGAAGGAAACAAGCTATTCGTATTTTTCAAGATCCACTCATCCACCAAGCAATTTTCAATGTAGGGGAGAAAAGACAGGTCCACACGCCCAAGGAAACTAAAGCCATACACATTTTGCAAAGGAGCAGAGTCCACATAGCCAAAAGAATCATGTCCACACGTGGGAGAGGAAAGAGTACAGTTGAAAAATAATTTGTTTTTTTTGTTGGAAAAGTCCACACAGGTTTAAGGAAATTAGTTTGAGTTTGATTCCCACGCAGGGGAAGAGAAAGCAACCCATCCACACACCAGTAAAGGAAACAAACATGGGCCCACGTGCTAGAGGTTAGAGGAAAGCCAATGTATTGGTAAAAACACCAAAACACTAACAAAAGACAACAATTTAAAAAGATTACAATCCATGCAAGAGGGACAAGAAAGACAACAATTCACGCAGTTAGGAAAGAATATTATTTTCTAAATTTTCACGCATTTGTATAAAGATACGATCTTCCATGCATCAATCCAAGGGATATAAGGCCATGCAAAGGTAATAAAGAAAAAGAAATATTCTCCAAAAGAGATCACATATTTCATGATATCGGTATCCATAGTCTACACTTGGTCCCTACATTGGCAAAATAATTCAAATCGACCGATCAGAAAATATTAAAATCAGGAGATTTTAATTAATAAATAAAATTGTTATCGCCAGATGTGGAACTCGAGCTTAGTCTCAATATGTTTGTATTGACACTTAAAAAAAATTGTAACCTAGGATCAATTATTATTATTATTATTTAAATAATAATAATAATAATAATAATAATATTAAAATGAGCTATATTCCTCTTGCATTGATGGGGGTTTTAGACCGAGACCGACCCTACTTGCGTTGTTTTACGTGCCTGAGTCATTTTTCTATAAAATTCATAATGGCCAAAAAATCTAATAAATATGTAGGAAGATCGAGGAAGCCAGTGGAGAAATTGAACAAATCCACACTCAAGTATGAATTCCAAGGAATCATCCCTCCCAGTTCCATTAAGTCAGCATATGACAATATCACTGATACAAATCTAGGTCACATTAATGTGCAACAATTCTGTGAATGGGTGAAAACTGAAGGCAAAACCATATTCTTGGATAGGCTTTACCATAGTGGTCTACCCCAAGTAACAAAATTTTCTGTCTCGGTGTAGTGTCTAGGGCTGGTTATATCGCTTGCAGACGAAGCATTATGATCCCGAGAGATGAGCAATTTTTAAAGATAATCACGAGCCTTTCCTCTTAATCACACCAGAGCACATCGAGGAATTTCTCAGATACCCGACTTTCTTGAGAATGTGGATATCACTTGCCGATTAGGAAAAGAATTTTGGGATGAAGAAATCCTCAGGTGGAGCAAGATGGTTAATAACTGGTTAGTGACCAAGAGGCCTTGAATTGACTGGCTTCCTAAAGAAGCTACTATGTTGCATTTGTGGAAGAAATTGGGAACATGATTACTCTCTTAAGTCAAGTTTTTAGTTTACCCTCTACCAGGATTTTCCACCCATGGATGTATCAGTTTATCTGTATCATCCTTGCAAGAAAGAGTTTGTGGATTGGGCCACCATCATCAATGATACCCTTCACAAACAATTGATTGAAGTTAAGATGATTGGATGCTTCTACATGACATCGTATCTGACTTATGCAGTGGCAAGAAGAAAGCTATTTTTTGGACTCGAAACAAGAGGAGTCATGGGTCCATCAAATAGTGTTTTCCATTATTACCTGCAACTAAGTTTCAAAAATAGCTCTCACCATTTTAGAAGGGTCAACGATGCATTTACTTTCCATGTGATTCGGAACCTGAATAGGAATACAGAGGAAATATTTTCCAAAGAAGCCATGAATGTCATTTCCCAATGGGGAACATGGTTTATTCAATTTTCATATTTTTCCTACATTCACGTAAGTGGCTTTATGGGTACTCCATGGAAACTTCCTAAGTACGTCAGTGACAAATGGGCATTAATGGATCTTGCGTGGAAACTATTCCAAGTTCACTGTCTTCTTAGTGACAAGCATTGTTCAGGAATTCATTTCCCAATCCAAATCAGGGAATAACAATTTCAAATATCTTCAGTGCACAACTCATGGAAAAAGAGTTCACCCTCATTACAATTCATCCATATGTGAAGAGATCCCAGTTTGATATCAATGGATATATGCAGAAGATTCTTGGAGGAAAGTATCAACATAATCATACCATGGAAGATTTTTGGTCTTCCTATTCACATAAGCATGAAGTAAGAAGAAGAGAGTTTTCTCACCTAACCCTTGCTCACATCAAGGTATTTCACATTAAGAGCCCTCCAGATTCATTCGTAAATGATGATGAAGATGTTATTGATCCTTCATATGATGCAGTTGCTTTTACCCCATTTCCTCGAATTGACTGGACCAAGAGAGATGAATTTTCTCTTGATAGCAAGAATCAACCAATCCTTGAAAGAAGCATATCATGGTACGAAAGATAACTTTCCAAGTTACAATCAATTCAAGATCATACTTCAGGATCACAAAAATTACCAACTTGAGGAGGTCTTCATTCAACCAAAGCACCTTCTCAATCGACCTCCGTGCCATTTAATCATATGCAATCAGCAAGAAAGGAGTGGTTGCCAAAATCCCCTTTCGCTGAATAATGTGTCACAAGGAGAAAAACCTAAGGGTCCTAGCCCCAGTGAGGGAAGAGAGCGTGTATCAGGATTTTCTACTTCAAGTAGAGATTCTTCTACTCACATTGTTAATAGTTCTCAAAAGCTAGTGACAAACGATCCTCAGCCATGCCTTGCACAAACGTCCACTCAAGTACAAGTAGTCCAAATATCGAACACTTCGAGAGCATATAGTTCATGAAGAGATTTCCCAAAATATCCCAAATGAGAAGGAGGTGGATATTGAGGTTATTTCTCCTGAAATTGGGGTCGTGGAAAGGGTTCTTGTAGAATCTCATGATGTCGAGAACAATGAGAATGTTGCTTTGAGCTCCAGGATTTTGTATGCAGAAATAGTGAATGATACTCCTTCCTGGGTTGATTCCGAGGTCAAGAAAAGGAAAAGGGTTGTCAAGGAAATTGACATTGATTTTGATTCCCTTTTCAAAATTTCTAATGATGTCATTCCCAAGAAGCTGAAGTTCTTTCTTGAATAATGGTGGATAGTGACGAGAAAAAGTTTGTGGATCTTGCCATCCCACAAGTTGACAAGGAGCGTGATGCCATGACATCTGCTGATTATGAAGTTTCTAGACTTGGACTTGGAAGGTCCACATTGGAAAGTGACATGGCAATGGCTCGATATTCTATTGATATCATGCTCAAGAGACTTGAGAAATATAAGTCTTAGAACTCTCAGCTTAAGGTTGAAAAGAATCAATTGGTGGAATATGTTCAACATCTAATAAATCCCATATCATCCACTTTCCAGATCTTGGATGCAATGTTTTCCCCGATGAAGAAACTCTCAATTTATCAAAAGAAATAAACACATTAGGCCATGTCACTAAAACTTGGATTTTAGAGATTATCATTTTAGGCCAAGAGATGATCAAAACAATGGTTAAGTTCCATGAAGATGTCGTACGTATCTTGATCCAATTCTTTCTTTCAAGGAAACTTTTGTTTCTAACATATCAAATTTGGATGAGATATTACCCAGTTTACAGGAGATGACGAGTATGGAATCCTCAGTTTTAGCCATTGAAGGAATTCTTGAATTTGAACATCGAGGGACACATTTTCTTTGGTGTCTACATCTCAAATCAAGGAAGACACTTCTCAAGGATTCTATGATCCATTATGAGAGCGTATGCAATGAAGCCTTCACTTCACTCGCCTTGATTCAAGAATTCATAGTTGAGATCCTTGCAACCTCGTAAATGAACATAATCAAAGCTGTTCTTGTAACAAGTGGAAGAGCAATTTTCACAATTTTTAAGGACATGAACACTTCTACCAATAATTTCTTGTCAGTCTCAATGGAGCGTTGCATCAAATTAAAGAAATTGTTTTAAAACGCTCAATCAAAGATGGTTAATTTAAATGATATGCCAAGTAGGATTATTGAATTACAGGTATTTTATGAGGCTATTCTTTGACCAAATGAACCTCCAGAAGAAGAAAATATGTTTGAAACTTTGGGAAGGTTTATATCCTTTCAATTAGCAAAAAGCGACAGATCCTAATTTCACCGACGATTCAAGGAGATAGTTTTCTTGGTATCTAACGAAGTGGGAGAGTCCATTTCTCATACATTTGAGATAGGCGGACCCCATTTCAATGGATAAGGCACTGATTATTATTGTATGTTTTTAAAAATGGGATTTTAAGAAATGAATGTTGTTATTTAGGTTGCTTTCAGAAAACTATGGATAACTTAAGTGATTTCTATTTTTAGTTATTTTTAATAAAGTTGGTTAGAAAAAGTCAAAGGTCACTTAAGTGCCTTATTTAATGTTCATGTAAAACCCTAACTACTTTGTAACCAACTTTTGGGTTATAAAAGGAAGTCGAGAGGCTCATTTGTAAGGGTGACTTTGAGAGAGGAGAAGAAAATCCTTTTGTGTACAAGATTTTTTTAGGAAGAAACTTTGTGTTCTTTTGTGAAGACATTTTAGAGTTAATGAAATACAAACTTTGTGTCTCATTCATTGTCTCTCATAACATTTGATGTTCTTATGTTCATTAGATGTTAGATGTTTAAATCTTGCATGCAAATATTGTCTTTGATCTTATTGTCAATGTTATTAAGTTGTTCTTGTTCACAGTGATCAAACTATGTTATTTACTTGCTCATGTGTGTTCCCTTTTACTAATTCTTGTTTAGTTGATGCAAAATCTATTTTATTTGTGTTAGTTATTGTTTGTTCTTCTCCATGCAATATTAGGCTCTGCTTTTACCTAACTCTTGCATGTTCCTTCCATTCATTCCTTTCCATTTCGTTCCTTCATTTCATTCCATCTCTTTCATTCACTTTTCTTTCAATTGATGTTCCAAAAACACCCCCACATACAATTTTGAATGTATAGATGTAAATACAATTTTGGTTTTCAATAAAGGCAACCTCACCTTCATGAAGGAGGGACTTCGTTCCCACACTTTTGCATGTCATTTGCATGCGTGCAAATCCATATTCTAACAAATATATATTAAATAAATACATCTAATATCGCTAACATTCAAACCTTCAACCTCCACTAAATTTAGTAATTTCGAACATTAACTAATTAATGTTGCAGTTGGCTGAACATTAACTAACATCACAATAAAATTTGTTAGGTTATGTCGACGCATAACCTCTTTTGGTGGTGGCAAGAGGATACATAATTTGTGGGGTTTTGGGCATTTATGGCACTCATAGATTGCGTTTGTGTGATGGGAGGGACTAATTAATGACTATTAATAATTACGTAAGATTTCAATTAGAAATCTTGGAGACATGTGTTGAATATTAGAATTAAAGTGATCAACATCTCTATTTAAGCATTGTCTATATCGGGCCTTTAACAATCACTATCAGAATAGCCCTATTCACTATGGGTGGCACCGTCAAATGCATTGAGCCTTATTCTGTGAAGAGGTCAAGGACGACCCGATAGTATGGAATATTTTGCATGATGGTGGTGTTACATCGTTTATGGAAAGATTGTCTGGTCACTTTGTTCGAGTGACAAATAGTATGTTGGCAACCTGGAAGAAAGGAAGAGTCAAAGTGAGAAAGATGATTTTTTTAATTTTGATAGAGTCCATTGCATGATCATGCGATAGGGATCTCAGAGGAGGGAGACATTTATTTTAAATGCTCGCTTCAAGAGGAGATGGATTATTTCCTGTATCCTGGTGAAAATCCGACAATGTATCACTCGGGCTATAAATGGGACTCGCTTCCACAACCTTGGGATAGGGTTGTTGAGCAATTAAGGAGGTACTTCACACTTTGTAGCGATGCTATAAAGTGATCTATGGACCTCAAATTTTTCTTCTTGCACATCTTTGACATGATCGAAAGGTAAAATTTGTGGATTTTTGTTTCAATCACTTGAGAGGTCCCTTAAACTAGCTAGAGAAGATGAAGGTCCATTCCTACACCAAGGTATTTTGTATTTTCTCTTTAAAATTGAAGCTTCCCAAAAAAAAATATTGTGCTTCCCTCTAAGCCAAGAAAGAAGCATCATGTCCCCCTCCTCTTCTCGCAACTATCTCCCTCTTTCCATCATCGTCGTCACCACCTTCATCTCCCTTCCGACTCGATTCAGACATCAAGATCATTATACCTAAATATTTCTCTCCCTGTTCTTTCACTCTTGTCACTCCCTCATCTTCTCTAGCGGCTCTTAACCATTTGGAACCCTCAAAGAACTCTCATAAGGTCTCTAAACCACTTTCGGACCCAACATCTACTTCCTCTCCACCTCTTTCGACGTTTCTCTAGCTTCTCCTCTCATCTCTCTAATGACATTGTAATGGCTACAACCGACTCAACTCACCTAATCATGGAAGCATGTGCGGATGCCCTCCCACCTTTTTGCATGGAAGTTAGCATGGACTCAAAAATTCTAAATGTGTTGTGGGATCTCTCCTCAATTTACCTTGATTCTCCTTTGTCAGAGAAAATGGGCTCCCCTCTACAACTTCAAAACACAATGAGCATTTAGAGAAGATCTCTCTGATCCACATGAGGCCATTGAAGATTATGTTACACTCAGTATCTACTATCAAGGAATGGAAAATTCACATGGAAATGACCTGGATGAAAATAAACGAAGACTTCCTGGAACACATTAAGTTAGTGGACGTGTTGGTTCAAGGAAGCCCTACTGCCAATGCTAAGGATAAAGAAACTACTCTCATGAATATCCATAAAATGTAATTTGGATTTTGTCGAGTTTGGGAATTTTTTGTTTTGTGTTTTGTGTTTTTTGTTACATACGGGATTGTTCTCTTCTTGTTTCACTATAATACCTATCTCGTGAGGGATTTTTTGTGCAAGTATGTGGGTCATTTGGGAAAACCCCTTTTACTCTAATTCCAAATAGTTTTATGTTTTGGCATATCGTAGTCACGACTAAGCTCATAATATCTTAATGAGTTTTCTTACATCCTTAAGATCACTATGCTCCAAATTTTATGTATTGGTATAACCTAGCAACTTCTCAGATGAAAATATCCTACTTTATTTTGATAAAACCTAGCCAACACCAAGCTCGAAAAATTTATGGTGTGGCATAACGTACCATTGTATAATATCAAAATATAATTCTATGACTAGTTAGGGGCTAGCTAAAACTAAATTTAGAATAATATATTGTGGGTTTAGCACAAAAAAAGTTATGAATATCTACCTCTAATTTGCTAGATGATGTAAAATATCTTAATTATGAATTATTAAACCCTAGTGATGAAAACACCAAATAACATGTTGTGGCAAAACCTAGCGGCCACAAAGATCAAAATACTATATTGTTTAAGTACCTAATGACAGTAAGCTCGGACTATTGTTTAAGTACCTAGCTTCCTTTCTTGGCACCTTAACTTTTATATCTCCAATATCCTTTTCTGGCTTGGAAAATTACATAGCTAGAGTATTAATCATGTTTATAGGGAGGAAAACCATGTTGTCGATCATCTAGATAACGAGGCAATTGATGGCCTGAGAGTTGAATTGATTTCTAATAATATAAAAGATTGGCATGGCTTGGAAGATATTATTATTCATGATGGGTGGCACAGACAAAGCTCGAAGAATTAATGGTGGCACATGTCACCTTTTTTTTTGGACGCTCATATTTCTCTCTCCCCCTACTTGTTTGTTTGTTTGTTTGAGCTGGCAAGAGAATGGATTTTTGGTGTTTTATTTCATTACTCTTTGCTTGGGAGAGAAGGGAAATGGACTTTACTTTGGCCATTTCCCCAAAAGGTGATTTACTAGTGCATGAAGAAATGGACAGTGCCACATCCCAGACCCTCTGCTTTGGGTGGAGGAGGTGGACGCTTAGCGAATGACACTGGGCACATGGAAGATTGGATCAAGTAAGTGGTATAAGGAGCTACTCCTCTATGCAGAGGATTTTCATGTTCTATTCTGGCATGGTGGTCTAGACCCTAGTAGACTACCTCCTTTAGATATCACCAATGCTTGCTCACCTATCGACTCAGCCATTGACCACCTCAATGATTTTGAGCTAATTCGAAGGATGCATTTCTTCTTTCGATAGGTAAGGAAAAGAAGGCGGAAGGCATCATTTCTAGAGGTGGTGGTGGTCGGGCAAGGAAGGAGGCCGGGAGACGCAATTTATACGGTGCTCAATGTAGTGGATGAGGGTAAAGCGGGTCTCCGAGAGCTAGGGGTGGTGGTTATATCATATGAGGATTAATACTCTTTTCTAGCTTGTTTTTTAGTTATGTGGCCATGTGTATTCGTTGTTTTGAAGCCACTTATGTTAGTTCATATGGTGTTTCTCTCTTCTCCATGCGGGCCATTCAGTGGGGCCTTGTGTTGTTGGTTTTGGTTTGAATCTTGTTTGAAGTATAGATGTAAGGGTGGGGTCCCTTAAACCTCTAGTTCATAGCTCTGGTAAAAATCATTTAAACATAAAAAAATATTATGTTGTGTCATAATCTAGTGAACGCTAAGCTCAAAATATAATTCAAGTAACATGTTAAATGATAATACCACTATGCTCAAAATAATATATTATGGAAGTACCTAGTCTCCGCATAAATCAATATATGTCAATTTAATTTGTTTAATCATATCGATTGCAATCTCCATATATTATGTCGTTGTTTAAACTAGCATCAATCGAGTTCAAAATATCTTCTGTAATTTTTTTAACTACTATTAAATATTATAACTATGAATTATTGAACCTAGCGAATTCAACCTCAAAATAATATGTTTTGGAAAAGGCTACCATCTACGTTAAGTTCAAAGTATCTACGAAACCACCGGTAGTATCCATATACTATGTGGTAGCATAACCTAGCGGGCACTAAGATCAAAATATCTTAATTCCAAATCTTAAATGCATACAAAAATTCAACTAATTTATACTGGTCTTGATTGCTATAAGGATCTCCAAAGTCAATGTATTTCTTTTTGATTAAATACTATTGATTTTTTAGCTCAAAATATTTATATTCTTAAGTTCTTACTTTCTTTTGTTAAAACCTAGATACTACAAAGATCATAATATTATTTTGTGGCATAACCTAATGGCCACTATGTTGAAAATATCTTACTTTAATTTAAAAATCCTAACCGCCGATAGGCTATAAAGAATGTGTGTAGTGGCATAAACTAGTAGGTGCTTATGCTCGAAATATCTTAATTTGAAATCTTAAAATCATATAATAACGTCAACTAATTTATATAGATATTTATTATTATACATTTCTCCAAAGTGAACATGGTTGATTAACTTAGAGGTCGATAAGCTCATAATAGCTTACTTTAATATTTCAAAATGTAGTGACTTATAATATTTTAATAAAAAATGTTAGATTATTCTGAGGGGTAACCTTTTTTGGCGATGACAAGATGATATGGCATCTACAACTGTAATGGTCATTTATGACATCGACAGATTGCATTCATGTAATAGATGTAACCGATTAAGGGTTAAATGCGCGCACGACATGTAATATGATGTTGGGCATTTAAGAGTCTAAATGGGAAGCATGATATTTATGATAAGGATATAAATCGACGATCTTGATACTGTCACACTTACCTCCTTTCGTGTGTTGTGCGTTAGTGGATTTATAACTTGGGCCAACTAAACATTTCACTACCCCTTTCCCTTTTCATCTTTGATCATTATGATTTCTGTCTCTCTCGTGATGGCGACAGGGGTGTTGGTGGTTTCTTGGGTAGCATGGAGTTTGGTCCTAGCAGGAAGAGGTAGAGAGCTATGCTAGGAAAGGACGTCGAGGAATTGTTTACTTCTTGGATGGACGGGAAAATTCAAAACGCAGCTATGTGGAATTGGCTCAAGAAGTTCTTGTTAATCGTGGAGCGATTCAAGAAGAATATGATAGTGATATTTTTGAGAGAATGCACAAGCTAATGCTTGACTTGAACCAGTCTAAAGGGTGGAGGAATGTTTTTGACATGGCTCAAGGGTTAAGCACAGAAAACATATTGTCCAACTCTTTGGGGTAGTTTATCTTGCATAAGGAGAATGAGAAGTTGGAAGAGAATCTAGTTAGCATTTAGTATCATATCCATGCCTTGACGTGGGGGATGTAGGTGATTGCGCATGGTTTGGAGGTAGTTGCGGAAAATCAGGGTATAAAACTCCCTGTTTGTGCTAAAGTGAAAATGCCAAAATGTTGTGTTTATCCTTCCTCCTCCTCTTATCAAAGTAAAGGGGATGCAGATTTAGAGATCATCAAAGAGGTGCAACTGAGACCTAATCTTTCCTAGATGCATTTTTCTTTAGTTTTTGATTAAGGGTCAAAATGGTTGTTTGTATAGTGAAGTGTATAGATATAGGAAGTATTTGTGGGTGAAGTGAAGTTGATTACAACTCTTCCCCATATTTTGGCATATATTTAGTAAGATAAGTTTCTTGTAATCATCATGGGAGTCCACTACTGGAAGAATTATCATGGATTGGTTCCTCATGTACTTTTTTTGAAGACTTATCATCAAAATATCCTAGTTTAAAATCTTAAAATCATATAATTTATATATATCTTCTTTGCGATACATATAATGTTTGTGATACATAAGCTAGAGAATTGAATACCCAAATACTATATTGTGGCATAACCTAGCAGCCACTAAGCTCTTAATACCTCAATTTAGTTTTTAAATCCTAACTACTACTAGGTTCCAACGATTATATGGTAGCATAACCTAGCGGGCACTAAGCTCGAAATATCTTAATTTAAAATAACATATCATGTTTGTGATACATAACCTAGTGAATTGAATACCCAAATAATATGTTGTGGAATAACCTAGTGGCCGCTAAGCTCTTAATACCAATATTCACTAAGATCGTATTATTATGTTGCATAACCTACCCACCGCTATGCTTATAATATCTTACTTTCTTTTACTGAAACCTAGAGACTTCTAAGATCCAAATATTATGTTGTGTCATAAGCTAGCGGATGCTAAGCTCAAAATATAATTAGGTAACTGGATAGATTATAGTGCCCACTAAGCTTGAAATATTATACTGTGGAAGTACCTATCGCCCACTTAGTTCAAACTATTTTAATTTAATTTGTTTAATCCAACCCACCATAAGGTCTTAATGTTATACAATGTGATATACTTGATGAAGCCTAGTGGCCGCTAAGCTATTCTTAGTCGTAAAGAAAATGATCGCTTGACCCAAAAAAGTGTGTTGCCTAAAAATAACAAAGTGTATTTAACATGAGAGAAATAAAAAAGTGATCGCTTGACCCAAAAAAGTGTGTTGCCTATAACAAAATCCACCTATCCTTGAGTCCGTAAAGGTAAACGAATACTTCATCCAAATAATAATTATAGCCTAGTGGTCGCTAGAGTAGGCAACATTTTCATTTAGATCGTATTCAAAAAGGATTTTATATAAACAATAAAAAATAAATCTGGAATTTATATAATAGTATACGTATAGACTTGGACTCATTGTACCCTAGCGGCCGCTAAGCTATACTTAAAGGAAAATATATCATGTTCATAATGAAGCTATGTACGTTTAGAATCATGTTTTTCATGTGTTACACAACTATACGTCTAGAATTCTATATTTCTTATGAGATTTTGGCAAAATATTTTTACATTTAGGACAAGAAAAGAAACTTGGACTAGTGACAAAGAAATTATACTACAATTTTTTAAATACAACGTGATCTACTCATTACACCCTAGAGTAGCCGCTAAGCTATTCCTAAAGGGAAATTTATCATGTTCATAATGAAGTTATGTTATAAATCTAAATTCTTAATCTTTTCTAGAAATAATATTGGAAAGCTATAAAAGATAAAAAATAAATTTGGCATTTATATAGTGGATACAAAAATATACGTGTAAAATAATATCTTTGATATGTTATACAGTAAACATATAGTTTTATCTACTTCTTACAAGATTCTGATAGCATTATTATACAATTATGAAAAAATATGGAAACTCATAGTTGAGTATGAGAATCTATAAAAAAATATTTTACATATGACGCCATCTAGTCGCATCGTTATCCAAAGACCGCTAATCTATTCTTAAAGGTAAATATATCATGTTCATAATGAAGTTGTTTTATAAATCTAAATTGTTAATCTTTGCGAATATAACAGCTGATGAAGAACAAAAGTGATCGCTAGGACCAAAAAATGATGTGTTGCCTATATAAAAACAACTGATCCGCGAGGGGCCAAGGAATACAAATGCTTTTTCCAAATTAGAATTATAGCCTAGTAGATGCTAGGGTAGACAATTTTTCCTATGGTAGAGTTTATTCATAGAAAAAAATCATATTGAAAAGATACAAATGATAACAAATAAATCCATAATTTATATAATGGATATATAAATATACATGTAGAATCCTATATGTAATTTGAAATAGAATTGGGGTTTCGTAAATAGGTTGTTTGAAACAACCAATTATATTGTGGAAGCCTCAAAGCTATGTTAATTTATGGCATAGATTAGCGGGCTCAAAAGGAAGAATATATTAATTATAAATGCATTTGATTAAAATTATATTTAATAATATTATTGCATATATAAAGTGTTTAACTTCCAATATACATACCATAAAAATGATGAAGACATTACATTTTATTAATTCTACATGGAAACACGTATATAATTGGAAATAATTATCATACAATTGAATTCTTAATATAGTTTTATATTTTTGAATTATTTTTTTAACCTCATATATTTTCCTAAAATATCTAAGCGACAACCATGTAAAAAATGTAATATGCATTAATTAGTGAGGTTTCTTTGCATCATCTTGATGAACAACATTAAACTATTTTGGTTCTCCCGACCAAAATAAAATTAAAAATAAGGTGGTTGTGTCATAAGCTATCATTATCCTAAAAAAAGCAGGAACGAGAACAAAAATTCAAAAAAAATAGCCAAAGAGAGACATAGAATGGCATAAATGGGAAAGCATTAAACAAAGATAAATACTAGAGAAAAAAATTGATTAAAATTTCTTTCATTAACGCACAAAAAGTGAGTTTTCATGAAGAACAAGGTAGTTTGGCACGAAGATCAAAAGAAACTAGAAAGCAAGGCTTGACTGCAGAGCATGATTCAGTAGGAAAAATAGGGCTTGTGTGGATCACGATTGGATTGCCGTGAAAAACACAAGAACCAATCGAATACAGAGAAACTAATAGATCCCGTAATAAAAAGGTACAAATTTACTATAAATACCTGGTTTAGTAATATATGGGATTATTTTATGCTTTATGTTGTCTGTGAAACCTCCATCTACTATCTCATTCAAACAATCATCACAATTCTTTTTGTAACCTCTGTTGTTATCCTCCTTCATGTGTATCATTTGTGTGCATCCTTTCTATTCTTCTTTTGTGTCTTTCTCTATGAACAATATTATAATCGCATGCAAAAAAAACTAGGATTTGAACACTTAGCCTTGCAATCTACGGTCTGTGCATTTTTTTAATTTTGAAGACATGCTTTTTTGATTAACTGAAAAAATTTGAAACCCTACTCAATATTTCTCTAAGGTATTTAATAATTTTTTTAGCACATTCCACAAAAGAAATTTCAAAAATAGAAAAAGAGTGGGATACGAAAAATTTGAAATTTTCACTTTCCCCCTCTAAAAGCAAAAGGGTGGGCTATTGAAATTTCAAATATCCGAAAATGCGGGGAATTCAAATTTCCCTATTTTTTATTTTTCCATGGTTTAAAAATTAAAAACTAAACATTTTTCATTGTCTATAGCCTATAATAATATAAACATAATAAAAAATATATTATACAACATATAATTGAACCAAGCATAGCAAAAAAAAATATTAAAAAAATAGAAGAAATAAATCCTAAACATAGTTTTGAATATTATTAGAATAATATACAGACATTTACATTCCATTCTTTATCAAAATCGATTTCTACATTGTTAGATATAGTGTGTGATAATTTAAATTAATTAACCAATTAAAATGTGTAATGTGGCAAGTTCGAACAAGCTATTTTGGATACATAATAAGGCTAGCGATCCAAGACTGTACAGTTAGTGTTACTGTATGGCTATTTTCAAAATAAGAAACATTTGAGCCTAGGTCTGATATGTCATTTCTATCAATAAGTAAAGGAGCATAGCAGGTGCTAAGCATTTTATTTGTTAAGAAACAATGAAATATGTCTTGAAAACCATGTATCTTATGGCAACTACATACTAAGCCTAGCGATCCACAACTTTACAGATAGTGTTTAAAATGAGAAGAGGTAAAGGTAGGAGCCTAGCAATTACTAAGCTAAAATGTGATTTATTATTTTATGTCTACTTTCAAAATAATAAAATTTTGAGCCTAGGGTATGATATGCCATTTTTGTCAATAAGTAAAGGAGTTTAGTGGGTGATAATCATTTTCTTTGATAGGAAATGATGTGAAGTATGAGTTGAAAACCATGTATCTCATTGGAACTACATACCAAGGCTAGGGATCCAAAATTGTAAAGATAGTGTTTAAAATGAGAAGAGGTAAAGGTAGGAGCATAGCGGCTATTAAGCTATACCATGATTTGTTCTTATTTTATGGCTATTTTCAAAATAAGAAACTTTTGAGACTAGGGTTTGATATGCCATTTCTGTCAATAATTAAATGATCTTAGTGGTCGCTAAGCATTTTCTTTGATTGTAAACGATATAAAATATGAGTTGAAAACTATGTATCTTATGGGAACTACATATTAATGCTAGCGATCCAAAACTGTAAAGATAGTGTTTATATTGATAAGAGGTAAAGGTAGGATCCTAGCGACCGCTAAGCTATACCATTCAATTCAATACGTTATGGCATTCCATTCAATACGTACAAAATATTAGCGATTGCTAATCATTTTCTCTCGTAAAAACAAATGTGAATTATATGTTACAAACAATAAGTCTTGTGAGTACTACATAATAGATGAAAATACAAATGGAACATCTAAGGGAAATCTAGGTATATTAGAGCAGGGTGCTTGATTAGAGATGTTGAAGGTAAGTTGGTAATAATGAGCCTTTCCTCTTGAAATCGGTTCATGTAATGTTGTAGAGGCACAAGCCCTTCTCGAGGGACTTAAGTTGGCGGTCCAAACTAGTTGCGAAGCATTAGAAATCGAAGGGGACTCCCAAGTGGTGATCAATGCCATGAGAAAAGGAAAGGCTATGTCTTGGCATTTGGATTATTTCATTAGAAATATTTTTTTGGTTAAATAAAATCCCAATTTGGAACATTAAGCATGTTTATAGGGAGATGAATGGTGTTGCCAATCTTCTAGCTAATCAGGGCATTATTAATAGAGTTGTCCCAGTCATTTCCAAGTGTGTGAGCGATTGGGAGGATTTGGAAGAAATTATTGCTTGGGAAGGGATCCCCAAGGCTCTTTAATTTGAGGCGGTGTAGGTTGTTTCCATCTCATTTTTGTTTGGTGGCTCGTGAAGGTGAAGGTTTCATCCCAGTTTTCTATGGAACTTTAGCCTTTGTTGTTATTATTCTTGCATGGAGAGAAGAGGGAGATGGCCTTTCATGGGGAGGTTTTGTAGGCTCACTGCAGATTATTTTTTGGGCCAAGTCTGATTCTGTTAGGAAGCCATTACTTACATTCTAGGGGCATAATATCTATCAGAGTAAGCTCGTTCTTGTGTTAACTTTGAGGTGGCTTCTTGGTTCATGTCATGACTGTTGTTAGTGAGGCAAGAATATTGAGGAGGTCAGGGTGATAGTGATTCATCAAACCCATGCATTGAGCTAACTTGGTGGAAGTGCTAGAGGAATTTGGTAGAGCTCAACCTTTTCTTGACTTGGTTTAGGATGGAAAATCTTTGGAGGAGGTGTGGTAAGTGATGGTGGAGCTATAGGATAGGATTGTGGTCTTGATGAAATTCACTGAAGAGGTGCATGTTTCTTATGTGGGGGTATCTATGAAGGGAAATGTCTTGAGAAATTGGATCTCCCAAGTCTCTCGGCGCCAGTCTTCACAGACTTTACAAGGAATCACAAGGCTTTGTCACAAGATCATTTCTACCTACAACTTCCTCCTTCAAAAGAATTGTGAAGGGGGAAATTTGGGAGGTAGGAAGGTGGTTGGTCCTCATTGACCTGCTTCTCTGGTTTAATTTTTTTGCTATGTCTAGTTTTGGTCTTAGGTTTTGTTCTAGTGGTCTCTAGTGTGGCGTTTGGGCTTCTAGTCTCCCTGTATGCTTGTAGGTGTTTTGTTCTTTCAGTTTGGGTTGGATAGTTTATGGTATGGTCTATGTTGTACTTGGGTGGGATCCCTCCAATCCCCAAGTTCGAGCTCCTGTAAAAAGTGTTTAAATATCTAAAAAAATAGATGAAAACACAGTAGATGCAAAAACGACCCAAAGCTATATACATATGGTATTTATAATGACTGGTAGTTATGGAGGAGCCTAGAGACCGCTAAAATAGAGCATGATCTTTTATTTTAGTGTTTTTTTCAAATGATTAAACTATTTAACCTAGCGTCCACTATGCCTTACTTTCGATAAGGAAAAATGCTTAGCATTTGCTAAGCATTTTCTCCCATAAGATCCGATGTGAATTATGTGTTTCAAACAATATACCTTATGGGAACTACGTAAGGCTTGATCCCTCTATATGGTATGTAGTGCAACTATTGTCTCCGCTAGGTACATTCTAGCCAACATGATATAATTATAATCAATGAAAAACACTAGCGATTCAAAGTTGTATAGATAGTGTTTACAATGACCGTAATGGTAGGAGCCTCATGGTCGCTTAGCTAGGTCACGATTTATTATTTTACCACAATTTCCAATAAAAGAAACTGTTGAAACTAACATCTCATTGTTTTGTTACTTTGATAAGTAATGAAACTAAGTGTTAGGTAAACAATTTTTGATATGAAACATTGTGAATTATATGTTACAAACAATATATTTTATGGACAATACATAAGGTTTGATCCCTATTCGATAAATTATAGTGTAGAACTTGTTTACACCATGGATATGAGCCAAAAGTGTACAGACAGTAAATGTTTACATCCTAAGAAGACTGACACTATAAATAAGTTAACATCAGTTCAAACAATTTGGAATATATTTCTTCAATTAGTATTGTAAATATAACTTATAGTCGAAGAGAGAATAGAACCTTGTTTTAGTGGTACTAAAAAAACATTGTTAATAATCAAATCTTTTCTCAAATAGGTTTAACCCAACATGACATTATAGAGATAATTGTTTCCACGAAAATGACTATTATGAAGAGGGTCTTACTTACATTAGGAAAAGTGTAATCCTTCCTGTTTTTTTTGATAGCTTGTTGTTGAATTTCCCACCAAGTACTACACGTAAAATATCATACCGAGAGTAGTTATAGACATTTAGACATAATGAATAAAGTATGTTCGATATACATATATTTCACATTGGCTTATATAACAAAAATTATGAGCTATCACTAACTCGTTAATGTGATTTGTTTCTCAAATACTCTCCTCAAAATACCAAACATTATATCTTCCGACCACTATCTGGAAAACATGTTCATTAGTCTTGTTAGAGGGATCTAATCCTCACTACTACAAAGTATGAAAAATATACACATAAATCACATAGTATTTTAAAACATAAAACCCCAAGATACCACAAACTCTCTTCAAAATACCAAATATTAAATCTTAATTTCCTCTATGGTTTATCATTAAAAAGGTGAGAATGGCTTACAAAAAATTTAGGATTTTCTTTTATATGTTGACTAGAAGTTTATCTGCCACTAAAGTGTGTATTTTTTAACGTTCCTATCATGCCATCTATATAATGTTATGGCTTGTCCAACTCATATGTAATACTTTCAGAAGGTGCAAATGGTTTCATATCTTTCAATGAATCATAATTCAATTTTAGACTTTTAGAAAATTTTTGTTATTATTGATTTGATCCACAAAATATGAATTATTGTAACCAGTTGAATGATACATAAGATTTCATATCGAAGCCTAGCGGTTGTTAACCATTAAGTTAATTACTCTGTTATGATACATAGTAAAGAAATTTATAGGTTGGTGTCCGCTAGGGTAGTATTTAAATATCTTAATAGACAATGTGATAAAAACACTTTAAAGTTCGGAAATGACCTAATTATTAATGTATTTTACTCTAAATATAGGTAAAATGTCTTCCATTATTCGTGATCCATTCAGAACAATTCCATTCATCGCAGGTGATATTTTTGGAAGAAAAGATACAAGGAATGGTTTGCGGAAATTAATTCCCCTGAAAACTACCACATCAACCTATGGTTATTTTTGTTATAGATGACAATCACAAGGAAGTTGGTATTGTTCTATCATTAGTATTGATTTGGGGACACTACGTGTCAGGTGGAGAACTTTGACTTTTGAAAACAATAAGTGTCTTATTTTGGATATGGAGTTGGGGATTTTTCTTTTTTTAGGAAATGGGAGATGCATGCCTCCATAAACAATGGACATATTCCTATTCAAAATATGGTTGGAATTTGGAGATTCTAATGATTCGACAAAGCTGGATATTCAAATGCGAAGTCATTCAAAATGGTATATTTATAGTATTGAGAAAATTGTATAGAAACGAGAAAACATATTTTGTTTGTCATTTCTTGTATATAAAAGTTTTTCTTTCACCTCCAAAACATGTCAAGTTGTTTACTATGCTTGAGGTGAATATATTTAACTAAATTGGAGATAAACCCATCTAAATCAAAATTGCATGGGTTGAAAAGGAATACTAAATCAACTAGGTCTTTTGAGGCTAGTTTAATAGAAGAGACATTTGATTCTTATTACCGAGAAAATAAAAGGAGAAAACAAAATGAGAGAAAAATTTCTACATTATTTGAGAAATAAACATCCGAGATAATATTGTATTGACATCCTGCAGTGAATCCAATGTAATAAAAAAATTAAATTACATGAATCACACTACTACCAGTTGTCTGTACTATTGGGTGAAGAGAGCAATGGAAAAATAAAATATGATTCCCATATTGGGGAAAAAATGGAAAAATGGAAAAAATATCATGAGGTGGAAGAAGTTATTCCCGTCGTAGCTCAGACAATATTAGACAACTATGTGATGTCATTGGAAGGAAATATACTAGCAAGGGTGAAATTCACAGACAATTTTTCTTGTAAATGTGCATATCCATTCCAGCTTCCATCAACTTTATTAGCTATTCCTTCGACTAATCCTTTCAATGTTGAATGTGTGATCACTGATTTTTATAATTTGGCCAGTGATATTTCTTCTAATGTCATAATGGAGCTTCTAATAGTTATTGGAACCAATGTGCTGGATTATATTATTATTGTTCTAATACCAATTGGTTATTCAAAAATGTTAAGTGAAACACAGTACAAAGATACATGGAAAAGGTTAAAGACATTGGAGTATCAATTTTGGATGGATGCTACAGACTCTATGATAGCAATGGGATATTCAAAATTTTGTGTCTTATGTACACAATATCTTGTGTGCACAACCACGAAAATAATGATGATTATAGAGAAGAGGTCATTATTGATTAGATGGAGAAACTGCCGCAAAAATTAGTAACTCGCAAGCTAAATTTTCCTACAATGAAACATCCATCCTTTTATTTATTGAAGATAGTATGAATTCTGGGATGATATGTTCACTTGATGTTGTTCTGTAAATTCTCTAGTATTATTTCTTTACGATGAAAGTGTCACACTCCATGCAACTACCGCAAAAATTGGTAACTACAAGCTAAATTGTCCTACAACGAAACACCCATCCTTTTATTTATGAAAGATCGTATGAATTCTCGGGATGAGATGTTCACTTGATGTTGTTCTGTAAATTCTCTAGTACTAGTGCTTTACGATGGTAGTGTCACACTCTGTGCATTGGTGGATTCCAAACTATCTGTTGTTTTTATTTTTGAGACACATAGTTAAGTGATGTTTCTGAAACATTACTATTCTCATATCAAGAAAGGTTCGTCTCTAAAAACAACTTCAAAAAGTGATTTTTTTAATGGATTTTAACCTAAATATGCTACTTATACAATTATTGTTCATGCAGACAACCAAAAATCTATAAAAGTTTATGTGCAACCATTTCATCATGATGCTACACAACTAACTCAACATGGTGATTTACTTTCGATCATTTTATAAATATGTTTAATGAGCTCTATCTTCAATTGCGATGGTTTTCAAAAATTTTAACAAATTTATGTTTTTACAGTTCAAATGGAAGATGTGGAGGACACAAGTACATCGACCACAGATACACCATCAGATCTAGGTATGTTAATTGTGTGAATTTACAAACAAAACCGCTAATAATCCCCACAAATTTATAAGACAATAAATGATTATGCGAGACAACTAATAAGGCCCACAAGTTTATAGGAAACAATATGATATCCATTTGTATTTTACAACAAAATTATTTATAAGGCCCACAAATTTATAGGAAATGATAACTAATCAGACATTAGTTTATATGCTTGGCTTAGGTTCGAAGATAAATTTTAAGGAATCCATTTATAAGCTACGATAACAATTTAAAATGAATTATATAGAGCTTAGCGGACTCTATGCATCCACATTCAATATAGAAATGGTTTGACTAAAAAACCTTACATTCATCAATATCTCATTGATTTACAACTGCATACTATCTACAATGTTTCACTAATTCACTACTGCATACTGACTACTTACATTGAATTAACATTGTTTTGGCTTCAACATCATCATAAACAAAACTACATATGACTTGATCTAGCTCATATGTATGTAAAGCAACACTTGGCTAGCCTCATTAAAGGTTTTCCAACTAAGTGTAGTTCAGCCAATGATGGCATAGCCTAGCGGTCACAAATCCTCATCAATAGCTAAGGACTATTCTTCGCAAATGGTGGTTTGATGAATATAAGTGTAGCTTAACAGACACTAAATTTAAATTATAAGACAAAGAATAATTGATATTGTACTTACCATATCACCACATAAACCACTATGTTTATCCATTTAAGTTTTCCACAACATGAAATTGATTATGAATTGATTAATGTTTATTTCAAATACATTATGCTCACATTTTCAATAGGAAGAAATAGATTATGAATTGATGATTGTTTATTTGAAATATCTCCTACATCAATGGATCCAACAACATGTATTTAGGTGATGTAATACAAGCCGCAATATCAATTGGTAACTATTATCCGTAAGCTAAAATGTTGTTTATTTCAATTGGTTGTAATTGATATACGATGAAAAAATAAATTTTGTTTACTTCCCTGCAGGTAGAGATAAGAGTTATTTACTTATTTTGGATATGGAGGACCTGGTATATGGGATAAACAAAACATACAATAGGAAGATTTCATTCAAGTTCGGTATTAAAGCTATCAACCTACAAGGTAGCATGCCATAATTTATTAAATTATTATCACCATATTGTGAAATGAGATATCTTACGATCCAACAATCTCATTTCTTTGATATTAAAAATATGTCAATGGGCTTCAAGAAAAAAATTTCAACCGTATTGAATCCAAGACTCACATTGGGAAAAGAACATTGCAATATAGTCGATGGAATAACAATAAGATACCTAGAAAAGGTTTGGATTAGAAACAATTATTCATATAGTTTGAAAAACACTCTGTGTATTACATTAGGTGTAAAGGAAACCCTTCGGAAAATTTTATGGTGGGTATGAAAAGAAGCAAAGATTGTACAAAAGATAAATGGTTGATGGCCGATTTGTACAAAAAAATCACAAATAGTGTCTCAGGAATTGAATGTGGTAGAGGGCATCAAATACTTGGAGCAAGAAAATGCTAAATAACTATTTATCTTTTCATAATGTTGTTATGATTTTTATTACTTAACATTAACAATAATATATATAAATTCATATGTTATTATGAATTTTGCGTAACTCTATTATATTATGTTGAGATTGTCAAAATATAAGTTGGGAGGATTTATATTTTCACTGATTATAAGATGATAGTATGATTGAATAACTTATGTGGTGAATTATTGGAAAAACTTGCCCTTGAAAATTTGTAAAATAGTATTTTTTACACTGTTCATAAAATAAATATAAAATTATACTATATATACTTAATTATTTTTTAATATAATTAATATATAAATAATCTATAAAAATTGATGGTCATATCTAAAATATGCAAGTCATATGTGACGGTTATTTCAAATATTTGTAACTATTTTATGGATAAAAAGATTTTAAAAATGTCTAAACGGGCATAAATTTAACACCACGTTGTGGCCTTTGTTGCAACCATTGAAGGACAAGAGAAGATGTTCAGGATGATATTTGATCAAAAACTGAATTCGAGGGAACTTATTTTTAGAGCTTCACTAAGACAAAGCATAAATAATGGTTAGTGTACTACTAGCCCTTACAAAACATAAACATGTTTTGTACATATAAAAATCATAAATAATACCTTAGTGGACTCTACTAGCCCATGTAATGGATTCCAATATTTGATTTTTTGGATTCCAATATATGGGACTTTAGAGTACATATAATTTCAATATTGGTGATTTTGGATTCCAATATTTGTGATTCGGATTCAATATACGTGATATTGGAATCCAATATGTGCAATTTGGAATCCAATATGTGCGATTTTGGAGTGAAGATAATTCCAATATTTGACATTTTGGAATCCAAAACTAACAATATTGGATTTTGATATTGGCTATATTTTTTAGCCACCAGGACTGGAATAAGTCCCAATTTAGTGAAATAAGAATTTTAATAAAATTAATAAAAACCAATTACTGATTTTATTTGATTAAAAGATTCATCAAAATAAAAATAAAACATCCACAAAAATGAAATTGATAACGGAGTTCTCCGAAGAAATTTGTCTCAGATTCACGGAAAGTGAATCGATCTATTAAAGTCCAAAAAAGTACAATTACCCTTCCATAATGACAATATACCTTTGTAATCTGCAAATGGGTTGATACCAAACCTCATGGAACTCTGTAATTTACTAGAAAACCATTCTTAAGTCCTTCGTGGCCCCTACAGTGTCTTCACAATGTGACCCTCTGCCAACTGTACTATAAAATCACCTATAAATGGAGATTTACAAGCATTCCATGAAAAAAAATTACATATTTGAATTCCTCCTGGAATTCTGAGCAACTTCCATTTTTACACCATGTCAAAATTTTGACCCTAGGTGCTCCAAATTAAATGTTTTCTAAAATTGCTCCTTGTTACTCTCCCTTCACGTGACATGTAGACTCTCTGCTTCAAATACCTACAAGCTCATATTCTTACCCATCGAGCCACCCAGGCGAGTCGGTTAGTAGACCGGTCTTACTCTGCGAGGTTGTAGGTTTAAAACCCCTCCTACCATTTTGGTTTTGAGTTGTTTTGGCCATTCTCGGTAAATATCCCACATCATGGGTGGGAATGGTGAGATTGTGGTTTATATGGGAAAATCCCGAGCTTTTACCCCATGGCATATAGCCGCACTTACCCATTTTTATGGGCCTCACAGTGTTTGTCGAGTTATTTGACATTGTCACATTGGTAGCGAGACGATTGTCTCTCATGTAAACGTTGAAATTCTGAGATAAGGGTGAGTCATTTGGTTTGTTTGATTGCTGCACCATAATACAAGGTGTCGAGTTATATGGTTATTCCACCGAGGTAAATGTGGAACCATATGAACTATTGACTATGCCATATCATTCCAATGTTGATCCACTTTTGAACTGTTGGATAAAGGGCTTCGACCAAGTCATATGCAAATTGATCAATGTACTTTCCTAGGTAAAAGGGGATAAAGTAATCCCAACCATAAGGAAATACTCTTGAACAATGTGGTAAAACCGTGATCAACTCGGTGGGGATTTGATCACCCCACCGAGCTAAAAAGTAGCTCGCTAGAGCTCAATTTAACCCTACAATGAAAAATAATCTCTCCAATACAATAATCCCACATGGGAAATGTTAGAGAGATATATGGAAGATATAATCAAAAATTACGATAATGGCAATATGAAATAAAGGCGGCTAAGGAAACCCTCCTAAGAAAGAGTGTGCCAAACCTAGCCGAGGGTTTCCCAACCAAAAAAAATTGGGGCCCACCAATTTTTTTGAGTGTCGAAGACTAGAGGCTCAAAAACACAAAATTTAAACCTTTTTCACCTGTTTTCCAACTACCATGTGATTCACCTATTGACCAACTTGGACCGTTTTCAAACCAAATATTTGACCTGTGATAACTTTTACATCTGGAGTCTGTTCCTGGAGTTCTACATACCAATAGAAAGGTCTCGTAACACTCTACATCATGGTCATAGTTTAGGGAGGTTTAGGAAAACCTAAAAATACTAATATGGTATGGTTAGGATTCTTTCGGAAGAAATGATGTGTCCTAATGCCCACACCTTGTTTACAATTTTAGTTATACATTAAGATAAGTAAATAAGATCATATTTACAATGGGTTATTTCATATCATAACACGTTATCCATTTCTCAATGGAGGATTGTAGTAACTCGTGAGTTACTATTCTTTATGGGTACCTCTTATTGATTTATCACAACTTAATGTTTGTCATTTAATATAGTTTTATTTAACCATGTCTCACATTTAAATGATCCAATCACTTTGATTGAATAAAATGTGGAATAATGAATAATTCTATAGTTAATCTATCATTAAGGAAAAAATTAATTAATGAGATAAATGTATAAAGAAAAGGTCCCAAGTAACTAAGAAAGTAGAAATGTGAAACCCTAAATTCCAAAGAGAGTTAGAAATAACTCAACTGATTTGATGAGCTTACTAGACTATGTCATAGAGATGGCTGGAGAAATAGGAGGAGAAAACTGTGCCAAATTCAAGAAAAGCACATATATGGGAAATATGAGTAGACTAGGACACGTGGATAGTACATAGGGGCACATGTGGGTGCCTTGCAGTACGTGAAAAAGCTCTGTAACCTTCCTCTGAGGTATCACTTGATGGTTTTATTCCTTGGCTTCTGTCGCGCTAAATTTTTACACTACGATGTATGTCACTAGTAATCAATGATGAATAAGATACCTAGAAAACCCCAAGACAAGCATCGAATCCTAAAAAATAAAGATGCATATGAAGGGGTCAAACTGTCCTCAACTACCATGATGGCGGAATTTCTAACTGAGTGTTACACTACATCTCAAACCTGATGTAGTTCTATGTGTGTGTGTAATCATGCCCTAGGTTCTCTTGTGCCAATTTCACTTTGTGAAAGTAGTGAGTAATAACTATGTTTATAAATTTAATAGAATGATGGATGTAATATAATAAACTTCCCTCCTATGCATTGTGATGCGAGATGAACCAGCCTTGTGCCATGTGATGGAGCTAGATGGATGTAAATGGATCCTTTGAAGGATGCAACCTTAGGTGATGATAATAGTGATTAGTTAATGGTCACTAATTATGGTATCATAACTTTATATCTATATGGTTCTCATGTTTTAATTTCATAATTAACCTCGAAAAGGCCAACCACTAAAAAGATAAGAATCTTAAATGGTCAGAAAGTGCCCAAAAAGTGTATAAAGGCTCTGGGCACCCCAAATGGGATCAATACACCTAGAGTGCCCCAGTATTGGGTTGGATGCCCCAATCAAAGATAAAATAATGCCAAATGAAAAAATAGAATTTGTGAAAGTACGTGTTGAAGGTTAAGTGTAAGTGACGATAAAAATCAATTTTCAATGGCTAAAAGACATGGGTTAATTAGTACTTTCTTCACTCAAAAACCATATGAATAGTAGTATGAGACCGAGACTAAATAATGTCTAAAGTGCATGATTTTGTGACTACATTTTCCCCCACTTTATGTTGGTGATAAAAATCTTGGTAACATAAAGTAAATAGAGATGCGTACTTGATAATCCATGTAGAGTGATGTAGAAATGTGTTGAAGGACTAGACAAAATGTGGAATGAAAAAATAGTGGAGCGTGGAAACTAAAGATGTAAAAGTGCAAAAAGTGGTGAGAGTGAACCTAGGGAAGAAACACATGTGTAGTTTCCAATGTGTGTGATGTACCTATATGGTTAGTATCGTGTGTGCTATCGAAAAATGTTGTTGTTGTTCCCCCATTTTTGTACTTGTTTTTTTTGACTTATTGTTTCTCATATGGATGGACTGATCCATGTCGAGAGAAAAAGTATAGAAGGATATCCTATACTACAATTTTTCTGGGTGATCCCACATCAACCTGGCTAAAGAAGTGTAGGGAGGAAGCTGCATTATTCTTCAACATGTAACTGCTTCCCTAAAGTAATGTGTGAAGATATATCTTTACTTCTTGGTTTTTAGGTGATCCGATGCCCCTTTGGTTGAAGTAGTGTAGAGAGGAAATCCGTTTTATCCTCTAACATAAGCTTGCTCCCTAGAATGCTAAGGAAAACCATGTCTTGTAAAAGCTGCTATATATGGGGTTCATATATTGGTTTGAACCCACTCGCTATATAACCCACAATGTCAATAACATAAAATTAAATCAAACTAAACTAGAGTAGAAGAAGCTGTGTAGTATGTAAAACCCCAAATGATGCCCCTCTCTTTCGGGTTACATGCGGCGTCATTGATAGGAGAATACGGGCCGAAAAGAGGTCCAACCGCATAAATTGTGCCCTCACGGGGAAGGGAATGCAATTGGTAGAAACCAAGGAACAGAGATAAACAAGTGGCTAGAATAACGTGTTAGTACGAACAAACATGCATGTAAACGATAAATATATGCTACGCGAACAATGTGTAAGCTAGAATGCAAGAAAGCAATATACCTCCAAAGAGGGTGGAAAACATGGGACATCATTAATTATGTCGCAAGCCACTTAAGGCTATAATGGCTGCATATAAACAAAGGAAAGGCCCACATACAATAGAAAACAAAACAAGGAAGTAAAAAAATAGATAACCATGGAAGCAAATAATCTGCAAACAAATTTTGCACATGAAACACCTGTTAGCATGTTATAAAGATAACCCATATGTCAAAAGCATGTATAAGCAAGTGATGTAAAGTGCTAAGTACAAAATGAAACAATATAAAATGTAAGAGATGAATGTGGATGCCCCTAATAACCATTGTATGAGTAGTAGGAGGCGAGCATCCATGCCACGTGTAAGAGGCCTATATCTGTGATCACAACTAAAAAAGGTGCAAATGTGCATGTGTGTATGGTAAAGATAATTACATATACAAAGTCTAGCTGGCATATGTAATAAGAAAGAATGAACAAATAAAGGTAATCAATAGTACAAACAACCAAGCTATGTAATATGTTGTGGATGGATGATAGGAGCTCATTTGCCCCGATTCAATGGAGTTGTATGTAGTGAGGTTCATTTAGAATGCCCCCTTAGAAGTCAAGAATGAATCACTGTAAATGAGAGTGTGTCATCGGGAAATGGTATAATCATGTGTTGTATCTAGTGCATTGTGATGATTGTGTATGTGTGTTGATGATACATGACCTAGAGATGATGTATGTGTGACCCTTATAGCGAAGCGTATACCAAGAAAAGATGATCTAAAAAGTGATGATGTATCCTAAAGCGTATATCACTATAAAATGAATGAATAAGTGACCATTTAGCCTACATAATATGTCACTAACCTAGTAATGTCACATGATAGAAGCTTGAGTGATGAATGTGTGAGGGTGATAAGTTCCATTTGATTTATAAACCCTCGGCAGTCAAGTATGGACCGAGGAACTAAAGCGCATCATAGGGTAGTGAATGCAACACGTAGAATAATATGTAGTATGTGTAATGAGTGGATGACCATATGATGTGTAAAGTGTTTGTATGATATAAAATGTAATATAAGGTGTGTAGATAGACTAGTAATGTGAGGATGTGCGTTATGTAATATGCAAGATGAGGAGTATGGAATGATAGACTTGTAGACAATAGGAGTGTGACACATATGATGAAGACTAGTATGGTGTGTAGAAAATGTATGATGTAGGAATGTGCAATGCAATATGTGTATGTAGACTAAAAGTGTAAGGTGTGTGGTATGCAAAATGGGAAGCATATAATGTAGACCCTAAGAGTGTGATACATGTATAATGACAACTATTATTATGTATGATGTGTATATGCGTAAATGATGTAGACTAAATATAGAATGTATAATGTAAGATGTAAGACATGTGATGTAAGATGTGTGAAGAGACGTAATGTGTAATACCTATTATGCAGTGTGTGGGGTTCATGTGTAGTAATCCCTCAACAGTCAAGTGTGAATTGAAGCATAAGAGTGTGTCATCGAGTAATGGTCACAAAGTGTGTAGATGAATGTGCCTATGCTATGAGAGTGATGTATGATAATGCAAAGATGAGAAATGCATTAATGCTAATGTGATGGGGGATTTTTGAGATGCTATGCCCCTAAGTATGTAAGCAATGGAAACCTAGTCAAAAGACACTAAGTGGATCAATGTAAGGAGTAGTTTCCTTAACAAAAGTGATAGGACGCGGAGGTGGTGATGTCACAGACAACTTGAGTGGAGGGGTAGTGGCTTTAACAAAATGAATAGGAAATGAAAGTGGAGTGGGATGGCTAGAAAGCTTGAATGGTGGAAGCTTTGGTGGTATTGATGATGCTACCAAAGAAGAAGGTTGATTTATTTTGAGAGGTGGTTGCGTACTTTGACTTGGTAATGTTGTAGATGTCTTGAGAGGAGGAGGTGCTATATTGATTTTGATAGGTGGTTCTTAGGCGGTGCTTGACTACAGAAGAAGGCACATTAGAAATGGTGGCATGATGCTTGTTTGACATGAAGGAACAAATTTAGGAGCCCATGTGGATGTAGCATTTGTAAATGGGCATGTAAAAATGTTGTGCAATGAATGAGATAAAACCTTGACGTTCAATATGTTTTATTCTTCAATACAAAGTGTGGCTATCATTTTCATTACGTCCATTGATTCAATGATAATTGCAATATGGAAGACCTTGATATTTGGATAGCTGATAAGGAGGATAGTAATGAGTAGGAAGTAAAGTGATCAAGTGATGAATAAGGAGCTCAATTAGAAGGTCATGGTGTTGAGTATTTCCATCAAGGATGAGAGGCTTTGGTAATGGTATGACTTGAGGCTCACTAATATGAGCACATGTAGTAGAAATAGAATGAGAATGAGATGTAGGAGAACAAACATGCACTTGAGAAGCATATTTAAGATGTTGAATTTCAGATTTGAGAGATGTGATCGTGGATTCCATAGCCATAAATTTGTCTTGAAATAAATAATGTAAATCTTGAATTGAGTCCAATAGGGGTTGATTAGATGGAGGAGCACGAGGACTAAGGTCATCAGATAGATGGTGGAAGATAGGACTTATTTCTTTTGGTGGCGTATCTTTAGGATGACATATAGAGTCTAGTTCTCTTTGTAGAACAACTTGACAATTGGGATACATTTTAAGCAAATCAGACAAAGGAACTTGAGGAAATTTACAACCCATGATAGAAGAAATATGAGGATCTAAATCGTGAAAGATGTGGGGTGTTAGGAAATAAGGGATAAAATATGCGAATAATCCCTCACAGAATCACAACAATAGAGACTAATATGCAGAAAATATTAAAGATCTCAAATAAAAGTGCAGAATAAAATAACACAACACAAAGAGACAATATTTAACGTGGTTCACCCAATTTGGGCTACGTCCACCAAGAATCACTTGCTTAGATTTTATTACAAACCACCACTCTCTCAATACAATACCCAAATCTATTTGGAGCTATGCTCAACAAACTCTACAGAATTCACACCCAAACTCAAAACACATCTGCAATGTTTTTCATCCATCTATCATATGCATAAAACCATATAAATAAACAACTGCTTAAGCAATTTTACAAAACCGTGGGTATCAAAACCATGGGAAAAAACTATCCCATAAACCTATGGGTCAAAATCATGCCCATATGAGAAAAACATGTTTCCTGATATATCGAGCATGTTTTAAGGCCCAAAAAAATTTGGGGTGTGCCCTCGGACCCCGCTCGGGGCCGGCACAGCCTCGAACCCGGTGAGGATACATGAAAAGTGTATTGTACTCTTAGTTTACGATTTTCAACACTTTCACACATGAAAATAGGCTCCACAACCTAATAGTGGGGTTCACCAAAATGATTAGCTAAAATGTGGAATAAT
The DNA here is from genome assembly GCA_018340775.1 of Taxus wallichiana var. yunnanensis. Lineage (NCBI taxonomy): Eukaryota > Viridiplantae > Streptophyta > Pinopsida > Cupressales > Taxaceae > Taxus > Taxus wallichiana. The sequence continues at coordinate 374,787,492 of CM031235.1, forward strand.
GACTAATTTGATAGTTAATCTAACATTAAGGACAACAATAAATAACAAATAAATGTATAAAGAAAAGGACTGAAGAAACCAAGAAAGTAGAAATGTGAAACCCTAAAGTTCAAAGAGAGTTAGAAAGAACTCAACTAATTTGACAAGCTTATTGAACTATGTCACAAATATGGATGGAGAAACATGAGGAAGAAACGATTGTGCCAAATTCTAGAAAAGTGTAGATCTAGGAAATTTGAGTATCTTTGGGATGCTTGGATAGGTATTGGGGTGCATGTGGGTGCCCTAGTCTGTAATATAGGCACCCTGGTTTGTGAAAAATCTTCATAACCTTCCTATGAGGTGTCACTTGATGGTTTCTTACCTTCATTTCCTGTCACACTAACTTTTTGCACTATGCCATACGTCATTGGTAATCAGTGATGAAAAAGAGACTGTAAAACCCCAAGACAAACATCAAACCCTAAAAAAATAAAGATGCATATAAAGGGGTCGCAATTTCCTCAACTGCCACAATGGTGGAATTACTAAGCGATTGCTTTGCACTACATCTTAAACTGATGTAGTTCTATATGTGTGTGTGCAATCATGCCCTAAGTGCTCTTGTGTTAGTCACACTTTGTGAAAGTAGTGAGAAATAACTATGTAGAAATGTAATAGAATGGTGGATGGAATAGAATAAAATTCCCTCCTATGTAGTGTGATGTAGATGAACCAACCTTTTGCCTTGTGATGGAGCTAGATGGATGTAAATGGAGCCTTTGATGGATGCAACCTTAGGTGATGATAGTAGTGACTAGTGCTTGGTCCCTCATTAGGGTATGATAACTTTATATTTATATGGTTCTCTTGTTCTAATTTCATAATTAACCCTAGAAAAGGCCGACCACTAAAAAGATAAGAAGCTCAAACGGTCAAAAAGTGCCCAAAAAGTGGTGGGAAAGTGTAGAAAGGATCAGGACACCCCAAATGGGACCAGGGTGCCTAGGGCACCCCAAGATATTGGGATGAATGACCCGATCAAAGATAAAATGATGTTAAACGATAAAAACATATTGGGAAAGTATGTGCTGAAGGTTGACAATGACAACATAAATCAAAGTAAAATGGCCAAAAGACATGGGTTAATTAGTACGTTCTTCACTCAAAAAACCATATGAATAGTAGTATGAGACTGAGACTAATTAATGTCTAAAGCATGTGATATTGTGACTACATACTTCCTAGTTAGTATTGATCTTAGCCTCATAGGTTCAACATTTAATCTTGTATAGTATGTTTTATCTCATTTAATCATACTTTGATATGAATTGTTTACTTTATTTATGAAGGTATAATAACAATATGTTGAGAAAATAAAATGGCTAAGTACTATTCATGTGCAGAGGTTGAATAACATTCGCAGATCGCGCACTGATAACCACAAGGAAAAATCAAGAGGTTATAAGGACCACACAAAAGCACATGCGTAATCGAGAATTATTACATAGATAAGTCAATGTGTGAAAGGTATACATGGAAGGGGGTGAAGAGATTACCGTGAAACACATAGGTTCCAAAAGTTAGCCAAATTTCTTATTGAATCCTAAAAATAGGAAAAGCAGAGATGACGAACCATGCAAGGCACATCTAGAAATAGATAGAGAACCGACTACTGAGATAAAACACATGCAAAGATGACATCTAATTGTAGGATCAAAGCATAGATAAAGCTGAGCTATTTATATATTGATCTATATTTAAAGCATGATATAAAAGGTATGTGACCTATATTTAGGACATCTATTGTTAGAATTAAATCATGTAAGTGGTGAAGGAAACGGTCCCACAATATATAAATAGGTGTTGCACTCTTTGTAATTTAGTGATAGATATATAGAGAGAAAGAGCGGTGCATGAATAGAATGAAAGGAGATATATAGTATGTAAGTGCCTTGTGAATGTTGTGTGCATGGATGTAATTAGTTGAATATAGGTAACATATTAATTATGTGATGGATAACTTATTATAGATTTTGTTGTATGTTATGAATGATTGATTAAGTTATATTCAGTCATGTTATCTTTGTTATTATTCTATGCAATGCTATCTTTTCATATGAAATAAATGACTAAATACATAACACACATCTTGATAAGTAACTAAAGAGGAAAATGGTGGTTATGCGTGCTTGGGTGAGTATTTAGAACTTTATCTAAATGAAGTGCCAGCGTGCCCAACTAGGTATTGGTAAATAAAAGACTACATTTTGGTTATGTTTCGGGACCTCTTTTCATTCTACTCATCAAGATGTGGCATGCATATAGCATTCCAACTATCACTAGAGAATATTGAGCATTGGATTCATGTTGACCATGATGAATTTTCTCATAGATATAACACTTTGCATGGTATTTTTAATGCATGGAAATGTATGGAAGATAATCTATATGACTCATTGTATGAGACATTCTTCATTTTCCCAATAGAGTTATACGAAAGGTTAACAAATTATGAATATAACAGGGGTGTGTGGATGGGAAAGAAACAAGTATGGAGCCAGGATAAGTACGACCACTATTTGATTTGGATAAACCGTGGACACAAGATGTAGATCACTAGTGGGAAGTTGTGTTGTGAAATTACACCTTGGAGTAGGCGATTTCAACATATTCGTGCACTGAAAGAAGAAGAGTTCCATTTTTACACGAGATAAGAGGATCATACTTAAGTGTGCTACCTATAGCAACAAATATTTTAATGATTGGTACAGGGATGGAGAACTTACCTATGGCGGCTAAAACTCCACCACACGCAAGGACAAGAAGCAAGTTTGGGAAGGATGACATTGGTCCAAGTGAAAGAAAGAGATACTACACAAATGAAATTACGCTCAAGAGAGGGCAATTGAAGAGGCACGATAATGATAGGAATGGGACCAAGAGAAAGTGATGAGAACCCTAAAGAAGGTGAGGGACCGTAGGACCATTTATTTTAGATATCGGGAAAGCGCATCAAAAGGATCCCTTTGACATCTACTAAAAGCGAGTCGAGGAAAGGATGAGAATCATTGACACACATCGACCTATTTGGAAACCTAGCCCTTACATTTGGTGTTTGGAATTTGAAAGTTGTTATAGAAGATCATCATAATGATGAAGAGCGGGAAGGTGACCAAGGATATCAAAATTGGGTTAGAGATATAGATATGAACGTTTTAGTATCATCAAAAGAGGCACAATAGATAAGAAAACACGTATGGCAATGCAATAGGCTCCCGTGTTTAGATAGATTTTGTTTGGAATTAATTTGGTAGGTGTAATTTCAGGACAAAGTAATGGCATCCTACCTATTGGAGGTGATCATATAGGTGGAGTAGTGGGACAAACGGTTGGTGTATAATTCAACACTACTATGGGGATGAAAGGTAGTACTTCTACGAGGTCCATAGGTCATGGAAGGAGGCTCGAGATCAAGATCTAGCCTCACCCTAGGAAAAGGACCAAAATAACCAACACAAGAACCTCAACAACAACAACCCTCTCAGATATTTTTCAAGATATCCCTTCATTTTCCAGAATATCGAGGTGTGGAAGATGCAACAGATTATGTATACAAGTGTGAACTCTTATGGAGAGCCAAGGGAATAACAACTCCAGATCGGAAGGCTAGTTAGTTTTAAAAAACACTTCATGGACGCACATTGATTAAGAAAATATTGAAATGAATAGATAGATTCCTAATCCGATTGCAATGCAACAATAAATGAATAAGTAATTAAGTACAAATAGACCCAAGAAAATTAAGCTAGAAAGTATGAAACCTTAGTTGTAAATGAAGGGATATAAAGACTTAGCTGATTTTGCAATTTATCCTTTCTTGTGCCAAAGTGATGAACTCGATGAGCAGAGAGGGAGAAATATCACACAAAGCCTTAGAAAAATGTGCGACCACAAGATTTTTCTAGACTGGGAGCCTGGAATGGGTTAGGGGTGCTGCGGGTGCTGCGGGTCTTGTGTAGACTTGCTTATGGGCACCTCTGACTTCTCGAGCCTTAGAAAACCTCCTTCGGAGGGTCACGAGGTATTCATTTTCCTTTGCTTCTTGTCGCTAGTATTTCACGCAATGATTGTCGATGTCACCTGATAACCTACGGTAAAGAAATTTTTACGACTATATAGTTGTTGTTAGTGCTCACATTAGTTTATTATGGATTATATTGTTTATAATGTGTGTGATGAGTTATATTTACAACTCATATCTTTGTAATATTATTATTAATAGAGTTTTCATGATAATACAACTCATTGATAATAATATATAGGATTATATTTGTGTACATGAGTTTATCTCACCACTAGAATAGGAGTTGTTGAGAAATTCTCTTGAGTTAGCTTAGGGATTTGATATTATGTTTGACCCCATGAAATAAGGAGTACAAACTCCTATATAACAAATAGAAGAACTATTATAATATTTAATGTTTATTATTGTGTGGTTTTTCACATTGTTATCATACCAAGTGTGGGACATTTATTTTCTAGATGGAAAGCTAAAATTATTGTAGAGGGGCGGTGCTTTTTGTTAGTGTTCCTGTACATATAAAATAAAGGATTTTGATATTAAAAATGACTGATAATTTTTTATTTCTCAAAAATATGGATTGAGAATTTTGTAAGATTCATTGGGTTTGAAGATACTTGTTTCATTACTCTAGAGTTCATATTTTAGAGTAACCGGTTCAGTATTTTTGTGAAAACGTGAAAACATGTCATCATCATGCTACTCTAGATCATTGCACATTATGAGGAGTTGCCAAATCAGTTCTTGTTGTAATTCAGACGGTCTGCACCTTACTGATATTCTGATAATTTATCAATGGTTGCAGTCTTATTAGTTCTTTACATGCATCTATAAAAATTCTCAACGTGCACATTTAAATATGGAAATACATTAGCTTCACTTCCTCTCATTCCATCAACTTGTAACTCTTGTTTTTAATTTATTTGTTGGTTCATGTGTTATGTAAGTTTTAATTGTCTTGTTTTAACTTTTTAGTGTGTTGTGTCAATAAGTTTTTTTATTTAGTATTTAAATACATGTGCCTGGAAAATAAATAGTTTGTTCTTATAAAGAGTCAAATTATCTTTTGGAGTCTTTGTTAAAGTTTGTTTTTTAAATGTTAAGTCTTACGTAATTATAATTTTTTTTTAGGAATTTGGTTTAATTTTGAGGTCCTTTAAAAGTGAAATGCGTGGGGATAATTCTTTTGTTTAGTTTTAGTTTTATATTTGTTTAATACGTTTTAGTATTTATTTTTAATTTTGATTTTATGTGTTTATTTTAAAATCAAGTCATTATATTAGTCTTATGGTTTCAAAAAGTTAGTCAAGAGTTAAGTATTTCCATGTTGTGTCATAAAAATTGTTATAAAGTGTCTTTGACTCTTTTCCTTGTATTTTGTCACCATGACGTGTTATCATCATTGTGATAAAATTATCATCAGATATCTTATTGTAAGTTAAGTATTGTCGTTATTTTGTATTGTCTCATTGTATAAGAGTCAAAATTTATTTGTCTGCCAATTTTGTGAGTCGTAAATAGTTCAAAAACTTTATAAAAAAATTGCCTTATGAACACATTTTCGGTGGTAACCTATTAAATTTGGTCAGAGTCTATGCAACAGAGAGCCGAATGAACACAATATAAAAGTAATATATTCAAGATGCATATAGAGAACATTACAGAGGCTATTATATAGCCATATAAATAGGAAAACAACTTCCTATAAAATAGGAAGTGATACAAACAAATAACCCATTAAAGGTTTTACGGGTGTAACAAAACTCTACGAATATATTATTGTTAAAACAATATATTATACTAAATAAAAATATAACCAAAATATTTACCACACCATAGTAAAATATATTTACCATACGGTAAACTCAAACCACATGTGAACACTATATTCCTAACATAATCGCGTCCATCAATGTAAATTGAGCCTCATGATCAAATCCAGCTATGTTAGCAGCAGACAAATGGAGGATGGAGGCAATGGAGGAAGGGGTTCAATCAACGACCTCTCTCCAAATCGTAAGTGACGGGGCCATACAATGAAGTTGTGGCATTTTTTCATTGTGTGTTTGATTTTCTTTGTGTGAAAATAAGAACAGATAGATCATACTGTTCAAGTATTGTAATAAGTGAGCTCTTGTGTGAGCGATATTTCTTGCATTTTTCCCTAATGTCAAAATGTTGTGGAGGAACAAAAGCACCAGTGTAAGACAGTTCATGGATCTTGAAAGGGTTTGTGGGAGGATCCAGAAAACCACACGAGGTGGACAGTTGATGGGGCCTATTCATGTCAAGGTTTGTGGTAAACTTGTTTAAAACCATGGAAGGAGAGATCCTTTCTTTAGATTAAGGTCGAAGTCACAAAGTTGTGCATGTTATAGGGGTTAGCATACTTTGCAGATGAGAGTATGTATGCTTTTACACCATGTTCACACTAAGGGGGAATGTTACAGATATATAGTTGTTGTTAGTGCTCACATTAGTTTATTATGGATTATATTGTTTATAATGTGTGTGATGAGTTGTATTTACAACTCATATCTTTGTAATATTATTATTAATAGAGTTGTCATGATAATACAACTCATTGATAATAATATAGGATTATATTTGTGTATGTGAGTTTATCTCACCACTAGAATAGGAGTTGTTGAGAGATTCTAGTGAGTTAGTTTAGGGATTTGAGATGATGTTTGACTCCATGGAATAAGGAGTACAAACTGCTATATAATGTAATCTTTATCAATGAATATAACATCCCGAATATATTTTCAAATAGAAGAAATATTATAATATTCAAAGTGTTTATTATTGTGTGGTTTTTAAAAGAAATGACTTAGAAAACCCTCAAAAGTGCATTAAATCCCCCAAAAAGAATACAAATTGCGGGGTCAGGACTATCCTCAATTGTCAAATGAGTGATCTTACGGTGAGCATTGCACTACATTTTAAACCAAATTTAGTTGTGTGTGTGAAGAGATTGTGCCCTAGGTGGCTCTTGTGCGCGTCACACTTAATAGCGAGTAATAGCTAGATGTAGAAAATGTAGATAGATGTGTGCATGGAAAAATGAACTTCCCCTCCTATGAAGTGTATGTAGAATAGTGCAGTCCCTTGCCCTTGCATGGATGCTAGATGGATGCTTGAATGCTCTTGATATGCTGTGGATGCAAATTTAGGTGGTGATAGCTAATGCTTAGTGCTTGGTCCTTTATTATGGTCACATAAATTTATATTTATATGATTCCCTTTCTTGAATTTTGTAATTAACCCCAAAAAGGCTGACTACCAAAAAGATAAGATGCCCAAATGGATATACAAGACCCAAAAGAGGTGAGAAGAGTACAAAGAAGTCGGGGGAACCCAAAGGGGATGAGGGCATTGACGCCGACATCCTAGTTGGGCCTTTGGTTTCCAAAAAGAGAAATACCGAAGTGTGAAAAAAGCAGATTGGGCAAATGGGAGTGTATGACCAAAATAGGAAACAAAAAGCAAGAAAAGGGGCCAAAGGCATGGGTTAATTAGTACTTTTCTTACTTATGAATCATGTGAATAGTAGTATGTGATCGTGTCTAGATAGATGCCCAAAGTGTGTGATTTTACGTCTACACGTGCATAGTTGGTATAGGAAGTATGATCCACATCTATCATCAAACAACAATGGGATATGATGTTTTGCACACCACTTTCTTTTCTAAATTGCACATACTTGAATTTGGGAAGAAAATCATTAGCTCACTTAAAGAAATTAAAAATATTTATTTGAGAGTGTTAGAGAGTATGATGCATGTTTCAAGACCTTGTTATCCAATCTTTCCTATGACATTCATCATATTCAACATGCACAATGGTTTGTAGGAGGTTTTCTAACACTTTTCCAAAGATAATTATAACATAAAATGTTCATCAACCCGTGTGAGGCTTTAGAAGAATCACTACACGCAAAAGTAGTTAGGGGTGTAAACGGGGTAAGTCCATTTCTTGAGGCCCAGTTGCAGCGGTGGCCACTCTGTTTGGAAAATTTATCTACCGATTTAGCTCATGAGATGTGTAGTGGAGTCTCGGTGCACTTGATTTTGAAGTAAAAATGAATTTAAAGGATAGTTTTCCACGTAGGAATGTGCATGCCCTACGATAGCTTACAATTTTTTTCACAAGAATCATGATGTCGTAACTATCCACTTTTACAATTTACTATGCAAAAGAACATTTATTTGTACTACAAAATTAGTGATGCACATACTCTTGACACAACCAATTATCGTCTGATTGAGTAGATTCATGAGGCTTTTGAAATAGGGTTGTGCTAGACCAGTGTAGAGAGTATCTCGCAGGTGTAAGAAGGATAGAATAATGAGGGGTGTAAAAATGGTAACGAAGGCTTTAGGGGTGGATAATGAGATAGAGTTCGTAGTAGTCGAGGATGGTTCACACAAGGAACATGTTACACTTATGGGTCTCTCGATAATTATTTACACAAGTGCCGGAAGAATCAAGTATGTGTGTACTATGGCACGGTGTATACTAAAGGAGCAAGCACATGATAGGGAACGCATGAAAAATGCTGAATTATCACAGAAGGACGTGGATGACCTCTGAGAGGTATGTAAAATGCTTAGGTAGGAGAATATCATACCTTTGTTGGGATAATGGTTGCAGGACAAGATATTGTGTGCAAGTGTAGAAAGGGAGCATCAAATCCTCCATGCTAACTTACCACCTCAAGATCATGAGTACGAAAAAGAAATCTCATTAGATGTAGTGATTAATGGATGGTGATAAGTACTATCCTCATTGATACAAACATGAAAGCAAATGTTCTAATACGTGATGATTGGAACTGATGGGCATCTTGTCATTGTAGCCATCCTCAAATGTGTTGTACATGGATAATAAGACAAGGGATATTCCCATTAGGGTTTTGAAGGATGATTTTATCACCATTTAGGGAGCCAAGTTCAAGGGTGACTTTGAGGTCTTGGAGCTAGCTGAAGTAGAAAAATTACTTGCATTACTAGGTCATGCTTAGTGTTATGCCAATAAATCCTACCTACATTTCAATAAGCATTATGTGAGTTTTGAGAAAAAATATGAGTATGTCATGATACCAATGGACAATAAAAATATTTCACCTTACATAAATCCCATCAGTGAAGAATATCTTAACAGAATCTACATGCATACGGTATATGACCTAGAGAATGTGGAGTCATCAAAGGAGGGTGTACTACAATGGGAAGACATGAATTCTATAAGTGACACTATTAGTGTATCTTGTGATAATTGGGATCATGGTACTTACGAGATGGTTGGTTATGAGGTTTGAGGAAGAGTGACAAAAGTGATTAGACGTGACTATTAGACGGTTGGGTAAGGTGAGTTTACATAAGTAAATTGGAGATGAAAATAAAAATCATTCTTGTGTGCCAAGGAGGAACAGTGGTGATATGAAAGAGATAGACAAACTATTTTAGTGTACACATTAAGAGGAAAACACTGTGTTGGTGGGCTGCAGAGATATCTTACTTGGTTGTACGAGATCGGAGTGGCTTTCTTGACCAGATTTTTTTGAGAACAATCTCCCTTCACTAATACATGATTATGATGGAAATAATTCTCCCATGGTACATGTTCACAATTACAAGAGGAATTGGATGATAGGGCAAGATGCTTTACCACCATCTTTGTGGGTACATAAGTTCTATTCTTCTTTGCAGTACGCATGTTCTGATACATACATGATGAAATGAGGTAGGAAAGGTATCACCCACACTTTTGATTAATTTTCTACTAAACCACTAGTTCATGAAGCTTTACATATTATAAAGTGCATTACATTTGGAAATAACATGAAGGTTGGAGAAATCATGAATCAATTATTTAGTGAGGTTGATATTGAAGCACGTGACAACATGGTGGAATTGGAGGAGACCTGTTGGGACACACTTGGTGAGAAAAGTAAAGAGAAATATTTTCTATCTAATATATGATGAAGTTAAATATTTGGATATCAATCACAAAGATGGTGTGCATGCATTATTACAATCAATAAATGTGAAAGCGTGATCCTACCATGTACCATTGAAGACAAATAAATTCAACATCGGGCGAGAACTTGTTGAAGGAGGTAGTTATTGGTGACTATTAGTCCAACCGAGAGGTAGCGAAAATCGTTGAGATAATGTATGACTTTCGGGATATTTTTCTAGAGGATATGGTGAGTTAAAGGGTGTGCATCCATTATTAGGTGAAATGAAAATCAAACTCAAATATGGTGTGTGATTAGTTTGGAAGAGGCCCTACCGAGATGAATCCAAATCTACAAGTCAATATGAAAGATAAAATTGATAAAATTTTGATGTCAAACATTATTGAGCCCATTGCACAGAGTCAAAATGGATAATCCAAATGGTTATCAACAATAAAAAGGATGTCATGATAAGAGTTTGTGTTGACTATAGAGTAATGAATTATTCATGTGTAATTGATACTTTTCACACGCCATTCACTAAGGAGATCCTAGAAGGTGTTGTAGGGCGTAAGATCTATTCTTTTACAGATGGATTTTCAAAATATCATCGGGTAAGGAACACACACAAATACTAGGAAAAGATAACTTTTTCACCTTTGAATGGGGATGCTTTTCTTACATGGTTATGTCCTTTGGTCTAAAGAATGGACCATCGGTGTTCTTGCACATCATTGTTCAAACATTTCAATACTTCATTCATAAGTTTCTTCAGGTATATTTAGATGATTGGACTATTTATGGACTAGTTAAGGACCATTGTGACTATTTGAGGTTTATGTTTGAAATATGTAGGAAACTTAACATCTCTTTAAACATTAAGACATGTATTTTACAACACCATTTGGTTCTTTTCTTGGACACATTATATGTAAAGAAGAATTGTTGGTAGACCCAACCAAAATTGTAACATCTTAGGATTCGAGTAGCCAACCAATCATAGTGAGGTGCATGGATTCCTTGGATATATTAGTTATTACCATAAATTTATTAAGGGGTATGCAAATATTGTTGCGCCACTTGAAGAAATGTTAAAGGAAAAGGGAAAATTCTATTGGGGTGATGCACAACAACTAACATTTTAGACTCTAAAGGAAAAGCTGACTACCACACATATTTTACATTTCCATTCATGGAATAAGTAATTCCATGTTCATGTAGATGCATCTAGTACAACCATTGGAGTATTTTTAGCGTGGCAGCGGAAGGCAATGTTGACCATCCTATTTTTTACAAGCGGGAAGCTGGCGTCGATTGAGAATAATTATACTATCACATAGTGTAAAGTGTTGTCAATGGTGTATGCGCTTCACAAGATTAGAAAATATTTGTTAGCAACATGATTTATTTTATACACTGATCACATGACACATAAATATAAGGTTAACAAGCCAATTTTGTAAGGGCACATTTTTCATTTGATCATTTTATTCCAAGAGTTATATTTTTCAGTTATAATGAAGCCTAGAAAAATAATTTGGTACCGAGACCATTTGTCACAAATTAACTCGGCGAGGAAAAGAAAAGCATACAACACAATATGTTGGATGTTTAATTTTTAGACTACTCAATGCACTAGCTGACCTAAAAGATATTGTAGTATGCTTGCACATAGGATTTGCACCTAAGGGTTTGAAGACCCTAGATAAAAAGTAGCTAGCAATTTGTGTGGTGCTCTAATGACTAATCAGAGGATACCTATATAAGATGGGTAGAGATGAAGTCTTGTGTAAGTATGTATTGGATCATGAGCATGAAGTTATAATGGAAGATGTAAATAGAGGAATTGTAGGAGGACACTATACAAGTGAAGAAATGACGTGCAAGATATTACTTGTTGGCCTATGGTGAGAAACATTCTATAAGGATACAAAGGAATTTTTAAAGCATGTGATCATTTTCAAAGGATAGGAAAACCAAGAAAATGGTATGAAATGTCGTTGTAACCTATAACAAGAAAAATCCTTTTGAGAAGTGGAAAAATAACTTTGTTGTCCCATTTACACTAGCTACACGAAGGATATGCGTGTGTTGCATTATCACATGTACATATTACTTGACAAAGAGGATAGAGGATGCACCTACAAAGGATTTAATTTTAGCTACAAAAACAAGATTTCTATGGGAAAATATCATTAGTAGGTATGGTTTTCCATTGAGCCTTACTAGTGATAGGGGAACTCATTTTATGAATGAGACAATTAGTATATTATTGACATAATTTATGGTACCACACCATAAGAATACCCCCTATCACCCACAATCCAATGGTACTAAAAAGGCCATCAATAAAATTTTGGAACAAACATTGACAAAGATTTGTGATGTAAGAAGAAAGGATTGGGATGATAAAGTCTCAGCTATGTTATGGGCATGTAGAACTACATACAAGATATTGAATAAGGCCACACCTTTTCAATTGGTGTTTGAAAATGAAGAAGTTTTTCTCATAGAGTTCATGTTACCCTCTCTACGTATTGCATGCACATGAGGACTTGTTGATGAGAAGGTAGTAGAGGAGTGTATTGATAAACTGATGCAATTGGATGAGTGACGTGCAAATGTGCGATGGAGTCGGAAGAAAGAGAAAGATAGAAAAAGGCTTAGCATGATATGCATATTAAGAATAATTATTTTGCAATAGGGAAGATGGTGCTTTTGTATGACTCCAAGTTTACATGCCATCTTGGGAAGCTAAAGGTACATTGGTTGGTATCATTTCTAGTAACCAATATATTAGAATCATGTGTTTGTCAGTTATAAGCATTGGATGAAAATATGTTTCCTAGTTACTTCAATGGGAGTAGGCTGAAAACCTACTATAAATAAGCTTATTTTGTGTTTGTAATAAGGAAATATTTCTACTTACATTAGATTTCCCTTTATTTTTTGTTTTGTTGTATTAAGTGTTTTCACTCACATGATTTAATTACTCTATTTTAGACTAATGCACAAAGGAATGTGCATGTTTTTAGTATGGGGTAAAGTAGGTGTAAGTGCAAAACATGAAAAATGAAGGATAAAAGAATTTGGAAGGATGTTGAGTGAGCATGCGATAAGGGTGAGATAATGGTGCACAAGAAATCATTGTGAATGGATGGATATGGTACAAAGTGTGCTTAAATTTGATGGAATTTCTCACATAAAAACCATATGAATTAAGAGATGAGCAATGTAACACAAGGGGGAATCGAAAAGGTAGAATACTTGGAAAGTGAAGTAGAGGAAGCATGTGTGTGGAAAAGGAAGGTACACATAATAAGATCTGCATCCTGGGAGTTGTAGAGTGCTAGAAGGTTACAAACCGCCATATGTGAGAGCTACTTTTGAGATAGAAAATGAAAGAAATTTTTTTAGAAAAGCAAAAAGTTCTTTAAATATGTGAAACAATGGTATGTGAGTGTAATTAATGTGAATGGAAACTAAAAAATATATAAAAGGGGTGCAAATGAATTCATGCTTACCTTGCTTTGAAGAATTTTTCCGAAAGAGAGCTCAATTGTGACAAAGTATAAACTAGATACCTACAACGAAGTATGAACCATAGATGATCGAAGTAAACAAAGAACAAAGACAAAACCTTGGACAAAAATATCTCCATGTGAGAAGTGGAAGCTAGGTGGAGGGTTTGAATGTAAGAAAATGAGCTAAAGTTTGTAGGTGGAGATGCAAAGCTAGGGAAAAAAGGTCTCGCAGGTTGGGTTAAGGTATATAGTCTCATAGATTGAACTAGGGAACAAAGTCGAAGAAAAAAGTGCAATAATTGAGCAAGAAGTTTGGATTATGACAACAAGGCACAAATTGAGTAAGTATTTGAATTACAACACCGAGCGCATGTAATTTTCAAGATTAAAGGAAATAATAGTTGTAGGAAGTGAAAAAGATAAAATGACACCAAAGAACAAGAATCATGTGGAAGATTCACCTAAAGATTGGTTCTCAAAGATGCAATATCCTCCACAGGTAGTGGTGGGACAACCATGGGCATCCCAAATTCAAAAATTCAAGATCAATGAGTATAATCATCGAGCACAAGTGCATGAGGAAAACATCAATAAGGATGTATTGCGAGAGTTGAATACAAGGACTGCAAAAGGGCATATTTTATTGGATGACATAGTACGTAAAATATTGGGGGTAGGAGTACTTTAAGCTGTATGAGATTCCATTCTTTGGGAAGCCCGCATGCCTTTTTCAATGGCTGATGTCACACATGCACAAAGACTATTTTTACTTTACGGGAAGAAGAATGTGACTTACTACTAAGTTAATCGGTAGGGTGACAGGGTTTTGCAACATTGGGGAAGAGATAGAGCTTGACCTGAGTGATGAGAAACAATAGAGGAAAAATTCACCAAGCTGAAATACCAAAGGGGAAGCTGAGCCTTCAACATTGATAAGATTGTTGACCCCGACACAAGAGTAGTTGTGCTCTTGGTTAGCTGAAAGTTGAGAGCTTATGAGTGCTTGACAGAGAGGTAAGTAATAAATTTCTGCATATCCGTATAAAATGGAACACAAGACGAGGTACAATACTTACTTGTATATAGCCAAAGAAATTATAGATGAGTAAAAGGTTCGAGATAGAGAAAGGAGATAAAATTACTTGGGGATCCATCCTTTTATTGATTGTATTTTGGGAAATTGGGGTGCCACATGGACCAGAAGACAATATGTGGGAGCACCCCATTAAAGAAAAGTATTTGACAATTTTTTTCCAAGTATACTTGTGATGTCCCGATTACCAATCCTTACAAAGTGCGCCTTGAGAAGTGGTATAAGAGAATGCACTAGGAATTCGAAAATGAATGGCACGTGCCTAGAGAGATTCCATCATTATTGGATAGATAGGAAGAGTTTACGGTGATGAAACACTTCAGCCTTGAAATATTTTTTTGAACAATGGGAAAATGGGCCCATGGTGAAAACTATAGTTTGCATTCTGAGCCAAGTATTTTAAGTGCACACTTGAATATAATTAAGGGTGAACAACACTTACGTTTAATGCGGTGAGGTTTAACGTAGACTACCATATAATGCAAAAGAGGTATGGGTATGTGTCAAAGGAATCATACATGGAAACCATAAAAGTGACAACATGGACCTTAGTTTGATTATAACCACTGGTAGTTGGAAAAGAGGCATGAAAATTTTATTTCGCCTACGGCTAAATATGAAGGACATTTTGAAAGCAAAATCAATGAGAGGGGGGTTAAATCAGTGATCACTAAAACTTTTTATTTACTTAAGCAATTTAATCCATTAACCATTAAACATGCATCCATAAGAACATAACAATAGAAGAGAAAATGAGAGGACATCAACACAAGAACACAAAATGTAAGTTTGAAACTCTCAAGGGAAATAAATTCCACTTTGAAACAAAACTTTATTAGAGCAATGAATCAAATTTAGTTAAGCAACAACCCAAAAAGGAGCACCAATCCCTGGGTTTAGTGAGGCACCAACCCCACAAGGAGCACCAACCCCTAGATTTAGGAGATCACCAACCCTACAAGGAGGCACCAATCCCTAAGATGACTCAAAACCAACAAAATCCACTTGATATGTTTGTCACCTTTGAATTTTTTCTAATTGATGATGACACAATGATTCTCACTCTCCTTCCTCCTTCAACTCTACTCTCTAGGTCAACGTGCTCTATATCTTCTCCACAAAGATGATTATGACTATTGACCTATCTCTCCAACATCTCCACACACTAGACATCTCAACACACTTCTATACCTCTCTTGAAGGTCAAAAATACCTCTTACACCTTCTAGAAACACCCTCTATCTCACACACTCAAAAATAGCTCAAATGATCCTTATAACATGCTTATATACATGTCTCATTATTATAACTCACCTATGTCATCCATCATAGAGAAAGTAACATCTTAACATCATAAACACATAACAAAACATTATACATCCAAAGAGCCTACTCGCCAAAATAGAATATTCTAGAAAAAAATGACCTTCACAAAAACATGGAAACTAGTTATACATGTTGTATAAGACTTAAAAACCTCTAAAAATTCTTACACCTCTTTACCACCATCTCACCTCATGAATCCACTTGAGAACAAGGACAACCAACATGCCCTAAAACTAGTCTTCAAAAATAAAGCTAAAAACCACATCAATGCAAGTGTAATATATCAATGGAAAGATCATGACCTCAGTGGTATCACTAAATTCATAGGAAACCATAAATAAGAATGAAGCTCCTTTAAAAAACCTCATCCAAGTCATCTAAAACTACCCAAAATTGCCCCAAAACTAGTCATGCAAGAATGACTTCAAAAACCTTCTAAGGGCTCAAAATTGATCTGAAACCACTCCATACATGAATTATAGCTCCCATAATTCCTCCACAACCATTTTAGTCGATAGGTCTAGTGTAAAACTTGAGCATAAATTGATCTTCTTTAGAAACTTACCTTTTGAGAGAGGTCCACACACAATTGTGACACCTAACTTGCACCTAGATAAACCTAAGAGAGTCCTCTAAAACCTCTAATCATCACAGAATCCAAAAAAATCCATTCTGAGCTACTAGGAAGAATGTCTTCTCCATCACATTAGAACTAGGGTTTTAGGAGGGTTTAAAACCATATTAGCGTTTTAACGATTATTAATAAAATTATGGGCCTTAATGTCTGAAATAATGCCACAAAAATAAATATATCACGTACAATGAGCATCGGAAAGTCAAATTCAAGCTCAAATTCCCACTTCCACAAACTCGGAAAGGGAAAACATGCAATAACATGCAAAATCATCAATACTAGGACTTGAAATTTTGAACCACACCTCTAAACAAACATACCAACACAACTCCAATACTCATCGTTTCTCAAATGTACTCGGAAGTTATGACTCCACTTCATTAGGGCATGTTTTCTCAAGGACTAGGTCTAGGAACAAACCTAAAACCAATGTATAACACCTAAACCAGCACTATAAGACACTTGTGAGTGTCTCTACACATCATACTAATTCTCTCCATGATCTAAAAATACATAACCAACTACTACATACATTAGTTCCTCATATCATACCTCATTTTTCCGACTATGCCTCCTAATTAGAACACTTGAACATTCTTGTTTCACCTGAATATGACATTCTCATCACTTTTCCACACTTAAAAACCTTCACGAACCTTCTCCACACTTCATGACACCTTAACAACATCATCAATAACTTTTCAAGACAATTACACACTCCTACAAGCCACTAAACTACTCAAGAAGCATGCTAAACCATCCGGACCAAACAACATCATCATGATACTACCAATCAACCTTCATGTTTCTCTCCTCTTTTGACATTAATGGTAGTTAGAAAATAATTAAAAAATCATAATTTGACATCAATGACAAAAATGAAAACAATCTCTACCTTTTTCATTGATGGAAAACCCTTTGATGGAAAAACACACAAAGCTCAAACTTCCCTTAAGGAACTCACATGCCATCAGATCATTCTCCCCCTTTTGACATTAATGACAAATTATAATACCTATAACACCTTATTCCACTTATTCTCACATCACTTTAGGCTCTCCTTTTGGTTGGAAACATCAAACAAACAATCAAGGTCCAATTGACATTCTTCTTCTTTAATTTGAATCTTTGAGCAACTCTGCTCCCCTTAGCTATTGCATACCTTCAAAAATGATTTAGACATATACCATGCTCTTCTCAACACACAACTGATGCCAAAATTCTCAAAAACAATTCTCAAATGTTACCAAGCAAGAAACAATCATGTTTACCTTCAATGACACCTTGAACTCATCATGCCACTTATGATTGTCTTGACTTCATACATGCCTCCATAGATTCTACTTACCTACCTTCTTGAGATGAACTCAACATATTATCACCCCGAGATAATAAACCTTCTACAAGACACCCTTTCACACACCATTCTTACATTAATCACCAACCAAACAATGCAAGATACCAATTTTGACAAATTCACAATATACCTACTTGATGCAACATGATATAGGTATTCTTTCAATAGGTCTAGTACACTTTCAAATATATTCAAAGGAACATGAACATCAAACAAATAATATTCATATCTTGAACCAACTACAAAGACATCTTATTTTAACATAAAATCAAAACCCCCTTGACTTTTAGGCATCTCGGACATGACTACTAGAGAAATGAACATCTTGCATACCTTCAAATATTTGATTCATGTATAATGAACACACAAACTTCACTTTATGATAAGTAACTAACCCACACCTATAAAATTCTCATCATGAAAACTTATCAACATTTACATAGTTGCTTTAATGACTCCAATCTTATCCAACTACCATAGTCCTTCTCACATAGTTGTCATATTGTTTTCAAGCTCTCAATCTTGATCACACATCCACCATACATTACTTCATGACAAGAATTTAAAAAAAATTTACCTAAGTGCACCGATCAATCATTTTCCTTAAGTATTATTGACTCTACAAACTACTCTTGGAGCTCAAATCAACTACATATCTCCCCCTTAACATGTTAGGATCCTTTAGACACCTTACTGATAGCTAGATAAAATTTTAAAACCATATTCAACTGATACAAATCATGATCATACATGTATTATCCGACTTACTCCCCTTGAGTCCATTACATCACTTACATGACTTTATACAACAAGAATTAAAGCCTTCAAAATATTAAGACACATCAACAGACTTAAAACACCCTTTTTTCTTGTCCTCTAGATGTGATAAGATACTTATTATAGCTTGAAAAAGAATAAACACGTTACTAAACTACAATATGACATCATATGATTTCATTTTGAGTCTTCAAGCTACCGATAACCTTCTAGGAAATAAGCCATACAACATATAAGTATTATCAACTCTTTTGTACATCACATGACTGATTTAGGTCTCAAGATACAAACCAAATGCTCAAAATAACTTACCACTTACCTCTCAATCTAGAAAAATTTCTTGAAGTACATAAATACTTTACTCTTTATCACTTCATGACTGTAATCTTTCTTCATATGTCCTTGACTTATAATCATAGACATCTGCCCAAAATTCTCTATGTACCAACCTCATGTTTATTGTGTCTTTTTCATGCCTCCAAGAATACACACACATATAGGTCATTCTAGGTCTTCATAATAACAAGATTATATTGGTATTATTAGGCCAATTTTCAACACAAGAGTTACAAACATGTATCTTTGAAATAATCTCAAGCCCATACTAGGTCACCAAACATAATTACAAGTATAAAAATTGCCATAAATCCTTGTAAGAATTTGTATAAGATCTTGTTACATGATATTCTACCTCTAGGACTATCATAACTCATTATTCATCACAAAACCTTCTTGGTGAATCTTCTAGAAATATGACTGTTCTTACAACACTTGTAATCCTATCTAAATCTCTTCAACTATCTTTCATACCCAAATTTGACTATCAAAGACATAATTGCCTAATGATGACCCACCAACAAAAGTAATCTTCAATACTTCATGTTTCTTATATAGGCATAAAAACACATATTGGTCTTTACTAACCAGTTCATGGAGCACTCGCCTCCCGATCAAGCCCTTAAGATACTTTTGTAGGTCTAATTAGATCCTCAAATAATACTAATTACATTATTTTGTTTAGATTCTTTTATTGAGCATATTTTGTTCCCCGACCCTCGCTTCTTTTGTTCACTCAAATCCCAAATCGACTAAGTATGGAAAATCAAGCGAGAATCCCTCCACATGTCTATCTCCGGTGCACTTTTGGCATGAGGCATAAAAGGAGAGACTCCCAAACTCACGTAGGCTCTCCACATGTCCAAGGCTGATAAATTCACTCCCAAATAGCTTGAAAATTCAAAACACAATAGAAGTAGCGAAGCCCTCAACGTGTCTATCTGGTGCACTTTTAGAATAAGGATAAAGAAAGACATCCTTAAATAAGTGAAAAACATCCATGTGTGAGAAAAATATCTTCGTCACCCCAGAGACTCGGTGACGAGACCAAGTAAGAGCAGATGCACGGATCCCTATAAATAATTGAAATATTTATTCTAGATCAGAAGATCAAACATCCGAATTAAATACTAATAGTGGTAGCTCTACATTTAAAAGATTGGGACATGATCTAGAAAGATAAGAATGAAAGACATATCAAATTGAGGGAGAGAGAAATGTAGGAGCTTGAACCACATAGAGAGAATGGGTCTTTAAAAGGAAGCAAAAGTTCTAGAACAAAGGGGGATATTTTTACGAGAAAAAAAGAAGGAAGGAGCGGAAGTAAGGAGTTCTATATTTTGTAGGAGTATAGCCTCAATAAGTCTTTGTCATACAAGAAAAGTGTAATCTGTGCCTTTGAGGGCCTTATGTATCATTTTATCTATGAATAAAGAGTTCTTATTCTGTGCAAATTGACTTTTATGTTTTGAATCTCCATTCTTTCATTATAAGTAGATCTAAATGGGTCGGGAAATTCATCGTGCTTGATGCTCTTGGAATTTATTTATTATTTCACTATCTATGAATCAATCACTTCACTTCCTCATACACTAATGTTATTATAATAGTAGACCATGCTATACAACTCTTCGACTATTCTAGATAATCCCTTTTAAGTATTATGTATCTTTCTATTTCTAGATTGGTACATCACTTTGTTATTTTAAGTTATTTCATGTTTTATTCTAACCCTAGCCTACACGAGAGAGAAGAGCCAACTTCTTTAAAATATAGAGGTTACCTTAGGGTGCACGTCCCACTAACCCGAGGTTTCAATGACTCGGTGATTCATCCATAAGAATAATCATCAATATTTTTCCTTGCACGCCTAGTGGGAGATTCAACGTTGATTTTACATCATCAAAGATCTACTAATTGGAGAAATATCCATTCCTCCCACTTGAAAGAACAAAATGAATGTAGAAAAGGGTGAGAACAAGGGAAGAAGGTCTAATTGACTATTTACAACTATCTCCTCCATGTCATAGAAGAGGAAGACATGTTCAGAGATCTCCGTCCCCCTAGACCGGACTCTCTCAACACCTCCACTAGGTAGGCCTTTTACATAGTCAAATAGGACCCTAAAATCTATCATTATGGCTCACATTCAACCTAAGCCTTCTAGGTAGTTTGTTCCATGGAATCAAGGGAGTCTTCTTATTCTACCCACACCCCTAGTGGTGTGGAATCCTATTCCCATTACACGCTAAAGGCATTACCCAAGTTCAGTGGAGAGGACTCAAGACTCCTGAAAAACACCTCTTGATGTAGCAGAGATATGTGTGGTAAATTACATCAGAGAGAAATAAATTACTTTGAATGTTAGCAGCTTCCTTCAAAGGTAAAGTGCTAGATTGGTATTGGTCCCTGACTCCCAACAACATTGGCACTTGGGATGGATTAGGAGACATGTTAGTAGCAAGATTCAATGAAAAAGGAGATAGATCATCACTTCTACAACAAATTATCAATATAAAAAAGGGGCCCACAAGAGCTGATGACCGATTTCAATACCAGGTTTCATAAAACTTGGCAAAGGATTCCCGCCTTGGCAAGACCGCCCCCAGGTATGGCTATCATCTTTTACTTAAAAGATCTAAATTCAGATGTCTCGGTAATGATTCAATCATTAGGAGGGGATTCCTTACCACATGCTTATAATATTTTTTTCCAAGCTGAGAACAATTTAATAGATGTTGGGAAGCTTCCTCCCAGAACCCTCTTGCCAATGTGCCCCGAGATGGCCCCTCTCCCTCAAGTCCCAAGCTT
Source organism: Taxus wallichiana var. yunnanensis (assembly GCA_018340775.1). Lineage (NCBI taxonomy): Eukaryota > Viridiplantae > Streptophyta > Pinopsida > Cupressales > Taxaceae > Taxus > Taxus wallichiana. Next base: position 374,809,378 of record CM031235.1, read on the forward strand.
GGCTCAAACCCCTGCATCACTATATAGCTATCCATCTACTCATTCGTCTCCAGCCCCCACTTCCACATCATCAACCTATAACCCTGAATTAGAGGAAATGAAAAATATTTTGAGGATATTTTCTAATGAAATAGTGAATCTTAAGAGGAATCAGGCCACTTACCCAAAACCAAACTACCAAAACTATCAAAGTAGTAGGCCTGCTTTTCCTCCTCAATACCAGAATAACCAAAGGCCACCATTTGCATAGCCTTCTAACTAACTAGTGCCCATACCAATTCCGCTCCAGACTATCCCACCTAATAGCGGAAGAGAAATGGTACCCGGTCAAAATCACTTTGTTGAAGATCCTAATGCATGGTGTTTCCCCTATAATGACTCCCACATGCCAAGAGATTTCTCTCAAGGGAACCTACAACAAAAAGTATCTAAGCATTGATTAAGAGAAGGCTATGAGATAAAAAAATTCATGCCTCTCCACTCTTCGGGAGTTCAGAATGCCACCCATGCCACATAGAGTTAAGGAATGTCCTTGGAACAAGAAGCAAAAATCATCATTGGAATATGCTCTTTTTCCTGGATAGAAGGAGAAGAATCTGTGTTTACTAATGAAGCATCCATTACAAAGCCTGTCCAATCTAACTACAATACTCATTTCAAAAGGAGAATCATGAAAGTGGACACTCCAGTTTCAAGCACGATCAGAGAACCCCACAAGGGCCATCAACCATCAAAACCACATCATAACCTATCACCAAAGAGAAATCTCAGGAAGTTGTTCACAACCCAGATATCACCCCCCATAGGCAAAGTAATAAAATGTTGATCATCATCCAAAGCATTTCTGTTGGGACCAATGAATGTGGTTCAACAACTCAAGAAAGCACTAGCTAACACTTCCCTTTGGGATCTTCTAAGTATTCCAGATCAGAGAGTGATGCTTCAAGAAGTGATTGGATCAGATAATGACCCAACTACTTTTGGAAAGGATAAGGAAAGAGAAAAATACCTGAGAGACTTGATGGAGATGATACTATTAAATCAAAAGGAGGAGGTCAATAAAGAAACCAAGACCATAGTAAGAATTTTGCATGGCTCTTATTATAGGTAAGAAATCCACAATTGGGACACCTTGGGTATTAAATATGAGCCTTAGAGAAAAGGAGTTATGCAATTGGATGAAAATTTTGTTCAAACCATTGGAATCATTAAAGGAATCCTATTGCAGTTGTACTCTTGCCCAAATATAACTGTTCCGCAAGATATTGTGGTGATTGATATCCCACCAATCTTTGGCCTTTGCCTCTCCCTATGCTTTTACAACTAAAATAAGAGGCTATATGTCTCTTGATTGGTCTCATTTGATCTTGCAAACCAAGTACGGGTCTAAAATGAAGGTCCTATCAGAGCCCCTTACTAGAGAACATATAACTAACCAGTTGGCTTCAGGCTTTGAGGCTTCCCATGCAATGATCACCCGAGAAGAAGAATCATATACATGAGAGGATAAAGCCCCCCATGCACTGGTCATCTAGCTAACCTTCCACCGGGTGATCCTTTTGGAAATTTTGATTCCACTGGGATGAGAATGTATGTATTTTCAATGAAGATCTGAATATTCCTAGGGTAACCAAGAGATATGATGAAAAGAAAGGGGATCCTCCTAAAGATCCTCAATTATGGACTCTACATTTCGATGGGGCCAAAAGTAATAATGGTTTGGGAGCCAGAGTGTGTTTTTTATCCCCAAGTGGGAGAAAAATGCTCCAATCTTTCTGTTTCCAGTTCTCTTGTACTAGTAACAAAGCAGAATATGAGGATCTATTACATGGCTTGATCATGGCCCAAAAGGAAGGCATTAAGAAACTGAGAGTCTTTGGCAACTCAGAGTTGGTAGTAACATAGGTAAGAAATATTACTTGCCATAAGGAATCCTAGGATGAGATCCTATAGACTTTGAGTCTTGGATCTTATCGATGATTTTGAGGCTTTCAACATCAAAGTTATCCCGAGAATAGAATACAGAAGCAGATAGGATGGCCTGATTGGATCACAGTTTGACCCAATTCAGGATTTAATAACAAATGAGAACACCATAGGGCTGATCATTCATCCCTCCATCCCCAAAAATTTCTATCATTGGCATGTCTTTGATGACAACAGCAAATCATACATTTTCTTCAATAGTCTGATCAATTTGTGGACCAACTCAACCTAAGATCAAGGAAGCATATGGAGATCAGATTATCCAGTTGAAGACAAACAAACTTCCAAAAGGGTTAATAACCCTAGAGATTCTTTTTTATTCAAATGATGCCAGTTCTGACCGAAGGAAGTTTGTAGCTATGAAGGAGGACTATGTAGAATTGGAAGTCACTAAGGAAAGGAGATTAAAGGTAGGAAGATCGGTGACCCTGGAGGAAAAAGAGAGACTTGTGGCCCTATGCCACAAATATGATAAGGTGATGGCTTGGATGTATGATGACTTGCATGGCTATAATAAGGACATCATCCAAAGCACACCATAGATCTTGAAGAAGGGACTAAGCCTGTGCACCAAAAGAAAAGGCCGATGAATCCTAAAATTGAATCCCTCATGGATGAGGAATTAAAAAATATCCTACATGCTCATATCATATTTCCCATAAAGCATACAACTTGGGTCTCTAATCTGGTTCCAGTTAGGAAGAAGAATGGAGAAATCTGACTTTGTGTAGATTTTAGAGACCTAAATAGAGCCTCCTTGAAAGATCATTATCCTTTACCCTCCATGGAGTAGATATTACAGATAGTGGCGAGGCTCAGAGATGTTCTCCCTATTGGATGGTTTTTGGGCTATAATCAAATATGGCTCGCACAAGGAGATCAACATAAAACTACATTTACAACCAAGTGGGGAACTTTTTCTTATGCAAAAATGCCCTTTGGACTAACCAATGTTAGGGCTACCTTTCAAAGGGCCATGGAATCTGTTTGGTGCATTGATCAACAAGGTAATTCTAATATATCTTGATGACCTCATAGTGTTCACCAAAACAACTGAGGAGCATTTTGACGCTTTGGAGGCTGTGTTCAAAAAATGCCAAGAATTTGGAATCTCTCTAAACCCGAAGAAATGTGTCTTTGGAGTTACCCCAGGGTAAACTCCTGGGACATATCATATCAAAGGAAGGAATCTCTATCAACCCCGAGAGGGTTAGATCCATCTTGGACCTACCTCTACCAGCTAATAAGAAAGTAGTCCAATCTTTCCTAGGAAGGATCAACTTTGTCAGCAAGTTCATTTCAAACTTTGCCAGAACGATCCACCCAATCACTCTCATGCTTAGAGGGGGTCTTAATTTCAAATGGACTCCAGAGGGGCATCAATCCTTTGGGATGATAAAGGAATCCATTACATCTACCCCTGTGTTGTGAAACCCCAACTTTTCAAAGGATTTTATTATGTATGTATACAGAGGTGAACACAACATTGCATCTGTATTGACACAAAAAGAGAATCACAGATGGAGGAACACCCGATCATTTTATTTTCAAATACTCTCCATGATTATGAGACAAGATACAATTTTGTGGAGAGATAGGCCTATGCCATAGTCAAAAGGCCTAAAGAAATTTAGGCACCTGGTCACTCACAATAAAATTTGGATCATGGTGGCTCACTCAGCGTAAAATAATATATCATGGAGGGTGAGATAACTAAGAAAAGTAAAATTAGATCACTAAGATCCTGGAATATGATGTCGAGGTGAAACCCACAAAGCTCGTAAGAGGAAGAGGTCTATGTCAATATATGACCCAGGTCTACATCCAAGACTCCATGCCCATAATCGATAGGGAACATGACCAGATACTCTATCTCCGGGAAGATGATTCATGCGGTTGGGTCTCAGATAGGATTCGCTTCATGTGGACTGGAAGATATCTAGGTTGTCTCCCCTTAAAAAGAGAAGGTACTATAGACAACAAGGGACTCATTTCACCATGATTGACAACTTCCTTTTTAAGAGGAATTTTAATGGATTAATGTTAAGATGCCTGGAAAATGAAGAGGCAAGAGAGTCTTATGGGAATTACACCACAAGAACTCAGGTGGTCACTTTTTGGCCCAAACCATGGCCATAAAAATATTACAAGCAGGATACTTCTGGCCAAGCCTGTTCTGATAGTCAAGTGGAAACAACAAATGCAAGGTTTTCAAGTTTACACGGGTTTTCAAAGAAACACGACATTTCCCCTCAATCCCATCCTAGTTGAGGAACCCTTCACACAATGGGGTCTTGATTTCATTAGAATGGTTAACCCAACTTCAAGTGTCGACATCGGTGGATTCTCACAGCAACTGATTATTTCACCTAGTGGATGGAGGTAGTTCTTCTTAAGGAGTCCACTGAAAATGTGATCCTAGAATCTTGCAAAATATCACTACATGCACTTTGGTACCCCCCACACTATTATATATGAAAATGCCAAAGCTTTCTTAGGGTTAAGGTATCGATTTTGTGGTCAAACATGGGATATATCTAAAGTCATCCTCTAACTATTACCCACATGGAAATGGTCTGACAGAGTCTACTAATAAGAATCTGATAAGACTCATCAAAATAATGGGACATGAGCATAAAAGATTATGGCATGAGCATGTTAAAACAACCTTATGGGCCGATCAAATCACTCCAAAAAAAATCCTGAAAGCTTCACCATATGAAATAGTCTATGGGAAAAGTGTTGTGATGCCAATTTCCTTGGAAATCCCTACATTACAACTATTGAAAAGGTCCGAGATAGAGGAAAATGGAGCGATGCAAGTAAGGCTCATTGAGCTAGTGGAACTCTAGGAGAAGTGTGAAATTGCCATGAGGCCATGATCAATTGACAACAAATAGTCAAGACGTGGTTTGATCAGAAAACATCAGAACCAAATTTCTAAGTCAGGACCACCATCTTGAAATGGGATGCAAGAAAAGCCAAGCCAAGGAATCATGGAAAGTTTGACCCCCTATGGACTGGTCCCTTCATAATTAATGCACGTAAGCAACATAACTCGTTTGAACTTGAAACCATGAAGGGATATCCTTAGCTATTCCAGTGAATGGGATTCACCTGAAGCCCTTCGTATAAGTGTATTCAAAAAATGTATCATATGTACATAGTTGTTTTCCCTTCTTTCTGGATTTTTTTTGCCCCCCTTCTTTTTGGGTGTCTTCGCCATGTGTCCCACCACCTCTTTCCATGTCTCTTTTTGAATTTTGAGGGAAATGCACATGCTTATTTATCCTAAAATTAAAGTCCCATCAAGAGTAAAGCCCCATTCCTTAATGAGGAGATCCACAATCAATGCAAAATCTATCAAAAGGCATTGATTTTGGTGCTTTGGGTCTCCGCTCAAAGGGACCATTATAAGAAGTGACCCTGAGTACGTGTGATATTTACTCCCTAAGTATAAGTGGTTATTAAAGGCATCTCAAGTTGTTCGACAGGGTCATTCCAAAGTGTTAGAGTCTTCTGAATTAATCGATGAGTATCAAAGCCTCTAGAGTCCTTTCTAAATTCAGAAAGACACCATGGCCACCTCTAACTCTATTCAAGTAGAAAAATCCTACGTGGGGCAACCCCTTCCGCCCCGGCCATTTGTGACCTCAGGTAAATTCCCTAATCCATTGTCTTGTACAATGACAAACCTTTTGTGGATCACCGACTTGACGATGATGACATCTTTGACCCGAGTCTCAACAAAAGGCCCAAAGCTTTAAGAGAATCAACATTTTCCAGGTTCAACAACTAGGTGATTATGAGTCATTCAGCTCTAGAATATGGAGCACAACTCTCACCCAATATATGGTTCCTCTCACGCACCCATGCCCAGAGCTCATACAAATGTGTGGCTATGTTTCAACTTAGAGAACCATACAATCCAGGGCTAAAATTTAGCTTTGGTAATTACACCACAAGCCGTTAGGGACATGTTGGCCCTAACCTATGACCAAATGACCAACTTCTATAATGTGGCCAAGCTTCAAACATATGGGCCCAATGCCAAAATAAGGCCTCATTCCTTAATAGAGAGTTGAGGCAATCAGACACCAATGGTTTAGGGATTCCAAGCTTCCCCATTCCCTTAAAATCCCTCATGGTTGACTCTCAGGATGCTTGCTCTATGTTGGCCTTTATTTTTGGGCAAGACTCTGATAAAGGCATTGAGGATTGGCAGATAGAGGCCCTATTCTAGATGAGGACTATTAGCCAGAAATAAACATATAGATTCAAATTTGCAGAGGTCATCGTGGGTCAATTTGTGAATAGATGGAACATTTCTTGATGGCATCCACTTTCAGGTATTCATATTTTCTCTTCCACCTCATCTTGTACCAAAATGCTCAATATTTTAGTCAGTATATGATTTGACCTTATGGGATGTGAGTAATTCCCAAAAGATTATTTAAGATCTACATGGACCCATATATTGTCCCATTAGTGGATGTATATGAATTTTTCAATGCTTTTGTGGAGCCCCTCATGCTAGAAATTGATCCTGAAGGGATCAATCATAGAATGAATGACTCTGTGCGGTCTATCCTCTCAGACCCATTACACCCCTGTGACTACTTCTTCACCAGAGGGAATTCCATGATTTGGGTTCATAGATTCAAGGGTGAATCCTTCATTCTCTCGAGGGTTCTCACACCTCGAGTTGTGGGTCTTGAAGTCACCAGGCAACTCATCTTTCTGGACATTGAATTTGGATCGACTCGAAAGAAGAAAGCACTCTATGATCTCCCCTTTAGTAGGGGAGGGGTTACCATACTCAAAAGGTGAGCGGACCACTTACCTCTTAAATAAGTTAGCCTCATATGGCCTCACCTTTATCAAAAATTCATGGAGGTACGACCCAGATGGGAGCATGGCTGCTACTCTGGTTTCCAAAAAAGTCTTTGACTCATGTAAGCATGAGTGAGGCCATTTTTTTGATTCGTGGTGGAGCCCCATGATGAGTCACCTAATGATATATTTGTTGAACTCAAGGACATCCCAACTCTAGGATGGGAGTCCTTCCACCAGGTCAAATACAAATTTGACCCTACTCTGAAAATTTCAAAAGGACTCCAAGTGGCCCTAAAAGGAAGGACTAGAGCTCCAAAAAAATTGAAGCCTTCTAGAAATATAGGTAGGAGATTGGCCAGACCACACAGAACTTTGAGGATGTCTCCAGTGATGAGTGTGGGAAGAAAAGTGGGACTCAGAGCATAACTATAATCCAGATAAAAGGACATATTATTCTCACTTCGAGCATTCTATTAGATCAACCACAAAAAATCTTCTGAGCTTCCACAACAACAAATGCTAGTACCACCTTCATCTTACGCTTCTCTTTATAGTCCCCAGTAGTTTTTCCTCACCCAACCGTCCCTTGAAATCAGCATAGGGGAATCACCTTCAAGCCCAGCTCACACAAGAAGCTAAAGTTATCACGGTCTCTGTTCTCCTTTGCCTCCACCCAGGACTTCTCTCTAGCTCTAATGCCTCCACCTCCACTTTCCTTCTAGAGGTCCCCCTTGTGTGTCACTCCATCACGAGACTCTTCCTCCACTTAGCACTCCCCTTATTATGTAGTTCTCTACCACCATCCCAAGTTTCTCCCCATGTGATCACACCCCCTTCTTTGGCCCTAGTAACTACAACGTCTCAATCACAGTTACTATTCCATATGGCCTGCCACCTAGGTTTCCATTTTTAGGGGGAATGGTCTCTTCTTCCTCTGAGTTTTTGAGCTAAGTAGAGTCCACTAAGGATGGCTTGGGATCGAGAGGAGGGTAAAATAGAAGAAGAAGGAGATGGTATCTCTATCAACCAAGTAGATATGGTCTTTATACGACCATCAATAGAGCTCCTTGACCATCATTCACCTTATCCCTCAAGTATCCAAGCTTGCAGAGCAAATGCAACCTGATGACTATTTAATTAGTGCTATCGTGGTAGACCTTTACTAAATTCGACCTCATGATAGGGTTAAGCTGATGAATGAAATAGTGGAAGTAGTCACTACAGACTACTTAAAACTTAGTAATCAACTTAAGAAGGTGCAATCCAACCTTTGAAAAGTAGAGGCCACTACGTCGGGCCATATGGTTGAGCTCAAAGCCAAGGACTAGAGAGGTAGATCAGCTCAAGAAGGAGTTAAAAGACATGTCTACCAAGAAAACCCTTGCAACTTCTCAAGTAGAGGTAAAGACTCTAGCAGCTAAACTCATTACATCTGAGGCCCTAGTCAATTCACTCTCACAAGAAAAGAGTAGCCTCCAGGCCAAGATAAAGTATTCTAAAGATATGGTCAAGGACTTGACCAAAAATTGGGAAACAATCCCAGAAGGTGGGGATTGTAACATTAGTACATGAGGATTATATGCCTCATGTTATGATAGGATTTCCACCACTACTACAAATCTGGCCCCGACACTCGGATTTATATCTGACGCACAAGAATTGTGCTCCAAGGTGGATAATGTAGTCTCCACCATCAGCAACACCTTATCCACAAAGTCCATGAGTCAAATATTTTGATTTAGAAAATCTATGATGCCTTGGACCCTCGCTCTTCAAAATGTAGGGATCACTGACAGGTGGTTGATTGTTGTGAAGATCAATGAGATTTTGAGCTGTAACAAAGCTTCTATCAAATGTCAAAATCTCTTGGTGTAAATCCACCAAGGAATAAAGGAAAGGAAGTATAATATCAATGAATTAGTGCAACTAGGTTTCCCCTCTCCCTTCCCGATGAGTCTACGGTCCTATCAAAGGACCAAATCCAATAGCTCTTGATTGCCAAGTGCTAGGACAAGACTTTCTTCAGTATTTGAAGGAGGACTCTAGTGTTTCCAAGGTGGAGGCCATCATCAATCCCATCATATAGTTATAGTTTCGCTTGCATGTAGTAATGTAAAGCCTCAGGTTTCTCCCACAAGGAGATAATTGAGCTAGATCGAGTGTTTCAAGCCTTGAAAAGAAGGACCTACCCAATAGAGTAGGAATGGCTCGGATACTAGGCTTCTTTGTAGAAGCTCTAGGTGGCATTTCAGTAAGCCACATTTTTATTTTTGAAAATTAGAGGATGTTATATTCTTCCATGACAGGCACAAAGTCCCTTGGTGAGTCGCTAAACTAATTACATTCTTTTGTTGAGACTCTTTTATTGAGCATATTTTTTTCCCCGACCCTTGCTTCTTTTGTTCACTCGAAGCCCAAATTGACTAAGTATGGAAAAGTAAGCAGAAGCCCTCCACGTGTCTCTATCGGATCACTTTTAGCATGAGGTAAAAAAGAAAGGTTCCCAAACTCATCGTGCTCTCCACGTGTCTAGGGCTCGATAAAGTCACTCCCAAATAGGTTGAAAATTCAAAACACAATAGAAGAAAGTAGAATCCCTCCACATGTCTATCTGGTGCACTTTTGGTATAAGGCTAAAGAAAGACATCCCTAAACAAGTGCAAACCCTCCACGTGGAAGAAAAATATCTTCATTGGCCAGACTCTGGCAGAGAGACCAAGTAAGAGTAGATGCATGAGATCCCTATAAATAATCAAAATATTTATTCCAGATCAGAAGATCAAACATTTAAATTAAATAATGATAGTGGTAACTTTGTATTTAAAAGATTGGGACAGGAGCTAGAAAGATAAGAATGAAAGCCCTATCAAATTGAGGGAGAGAGAAAAGTGGGAGCTTCGAGCGATAGAGAGAGAATGGGTCTTTAAAAGGAAGAAGAAGTTCCTGAACAAAGGAGAGATTTTACAGAAAAAGAGAGAGGGAAGTAAGGAGTTCTATATTTTGTAGGAGTCTAGCCTCAATAAGCCTCTGTCATAAAAGAAAAGTGTAATTTGTGCCTTTGAGGGCCTTATGTATCATTTCTCTATGAATAAAGAGTTCTTATTATGTGCAAATTGACTTTTTATGTTATGAATCTTTGTTCTTTCATTATAAGTAGTTCTAAATGGGTCAAGAAATTCATCATGCTTGATGCCCTTGGAATTTCTCTATTCATTCACTATCTATGAATCAATCACTTCACTTCCTTAGACACTAATGTTATCAGAATAGTAGACCATGCCGAACAACTCTTGACTATTCTAGATAATCCCTTTTAAGTATTATGTATCTTTCTGTTTCTAGATTGGTGCATCGCCTTGTTATTTTAAGTTATTTCATGTTTTCTTCTAACCCTACCCTACTCATTAGAGAAGAGCCAACTTCTTTAAAATCTAGAGGTTACCTTAGGGTGCACGTCCTACTAACCTAAGGTTTCCAAAATCACACAAATGCTAATGAAATGATAAATCAAGTGTATATACCTTTAAGATACGTTCTAGATTGAATCAAGCGTGCATACCTGATTTCTATCTCAAATACTTGTTATTTTGCCTTCAAGATATTATGACATGGATTCAAAATTTCAAAATAATTCATATAGGTCTTTAGCTTTTCTAACTTCACCTTGGAATCACCTTCATAGATCACTTATAGCTTATCCAACATGGCCTTAATGCAGCACATTGCATCACTTTGAAAAACTCGACTCTTCCAATACACACAAAATAGAATTCATAGCTTGAATTATCATTACTATCCTTGTTACTGTTGGACCAATCAGAGGAATTTGAGGAATGGTGCTCCAATATAAAACTAAATACCATACATCACATCCTAAAGAAATAATGTGATTCCACATCCTGATAATCCAAAAGGCATAATTTATCGCATCAAACATAAGATCTTTTCTAAAATAAGAACCACTTTGTTGACTCTCCATTTTTGTGCTTCAGAGGATCACCTCAAGCTTTCTTGAGAGGACATTATATGATACCAATTACTTTAAGAAAAATCATTGGAAGGGTGAATAAGTGAGAAATAAATTTTTTATTCACTTAAGAAATTTCATCCATTAACCATTCAATTAACCATTAAGCATGCATCCACAAGAACATAACCATAGAAGAGAAAATGAGAGCACATCAACAAAAGAAAACAATATGTAAGTGGGAAACCCTTAAGGGAATAAAAGACACTAATTTTTTTATTAGATTAATGAATTAAATTTTATTGAGCACCAACCCAACAAGGAAAGCCAACCTCTAGGTTTAGTGAGGCACCAACCTATAAGATATCTGAAAACCAACCAAAGCCACTTGATATTTTTTTCATCTCTAAAATTTTCTTTAAAGAATCGATGATGACACAATGATGCTCAGTTTCCTTCCTCCTTCAAATTTTCTCTCTGGGTCCACTCATTCTAGATCTTCTCCACCAAGGTGATTATACCTAATGAAATATATCTCCAATATATACAAACACTCTAGAACATCTCCAAATATCTCCAAATATCTCTTTAACCTTCTATAAATACCCCTCTAGCTCACACTTTCTCACACACTCACAACTAGCTCAAACGAGCCTTATAACATGTGTATATTCATGTCTCATGATTATAACTCACCTAGGTCTATCATAATAGATAAAATGAAATATTAAAACCATACATAAGACCATATAGGTCGAAAACATCATATAGAACTATAATTCCTTCATTAGGACTCAAGAAACCTAATTGCACCCAAAAAGTCTACTCACCAAAATAGAATGTTATAGAAAAAAACATTAAAAAACTTGGAAACTAATTAGAAATGTCTTATAAGACCATAAGAAACCTCCAGAAAGTTATTACACATGTACGACCATCTCACCTCATGAAGCCACTTGAGAACAAGGACAACTAACATGCCCTAAAACTAGTCTTCAGAAATAAATCTCAAAACCACATAAAATGAACTCATCCATGCAAGTGTAATATATAAAAATAAATATCATGACCTTAGGGTCATCAATAAATGCATAGGAAACCATAAATTAGAATGAATCTCCTCGAAACACCTCTACAACTAAGTCACTGAAACTACCCAAAAGCGCCTAAAACCCGGTCATGCAAGAATGACTTAAAAAAACATTATAAGGGCTCAAAATTGATCTTAAACCACTCTAGACATGAATTATATCTCCCATAATTCATCTAAAACCAATTTAGTCAACAGGTCCAATGTAAAACTTGAGTACAAATTGGACTTCTTGAAAAACTTACCTTTCTAAGCGGGGTCTACACGCAACCATGAAAATTAACTTGCACATGGAGAAACCTAAGAAAGTAATCTAAAACATCCAATCATCATACAAGCCAAAAAATCCATTCTCATCCATTAGGAAGAATATCTTCTCCATCGCTTCAGAACTAGGGTTTTAGAAGGGTTTATAACTAGTTTATCTTCTTAGCGATTGTTCATTTTTGTTTTGTCCTTAATTCATAAAATAATTCCAAAAACTCAAGATATAACAATTCATCACATGTATTTAATATATCATACTCCCATTCAAAGGTTTCACGTGCCAATGAGCATCAAAAATTTAAATTTGAGCTCAAATTCCCACTTCCACAAACTAGGTAAGGAAAAAAATGTAATAACTTGGAAAATATTCAATACTAGGACCTAAAATTTGGACCACACCTTTGAATCAAAATTCCAACACATCTCTAATAGTTTCCTTTTCTCAAATGTACTTATAAATGATGACTCCACTTCATTATGACATTTTTCTTAAGGTTTAGGTCTAGGACCAGATCTAAAACCAATGTATAATACCTAAACCAACACTATAAGACACTTGTGAGTGTCTCAAAACCTCATAATCATGATATCCATTCTTTTAAAATGCATAAATAGCTAATATATACCTTACTTCCTCATGTCATACCTCATTCTATTGACTACGCCTCCTAATTAGGCCACTTAAACATGCATGTTTCACCAAATCTGACCTCCTCATCACTTTCCCACACTTATAAACCTATCAAAATGATCTCCACACTTCATGAAACATTAATAACATCATCAATACATATGAAATACACTACCACACTCCTACAAGCCACTACACTTATCAAGAACCATGTTACACCATCTAGACCAAACAACTTCATCATGACGGTACCAATCAACCTTTATGCTTATTTCCTCTTTTGAAATCAATACTCAAACAAAATTAAAACATCATAATTTGACATCAATGACAACACAATTCCAACAATCTCCCCTTTTTCATTGATGACAAAACCATTGATGGAAAAACACATAAAGCTCAAACTCCCCTTAAGAAACTCACTTGCCATCAACTCATTCTCCCACTTTTGACATTAATGACAAAGAATCATACCTGTAACACCTCATTATACTTATTCTTACATCACATTATGATTTCCTTTTGTTCAGAAACATAAACCAAAATAATCAAGGTCCAATTAACCTTCTTCTTCTCTAATTTAACTCCTTGAGAAACTCTACTCCCCCTTAGCTAATGCATACCTTCAAAAACTGACTCATACCTAGACCATGCTCTTATCAACACACAAATGATGAAAACATTCTAAAAAAATGATCAAATGATACCAAGAAAAAAACCAATGATGATTACCCTTCAATGAAACCTTGAACTCATCATGCCACTTATGACTATCTTGACTACATACATGCCTCCATAGATTCTACTTACCTTCCTTCTTGAGTTGAACTCAACATCTTCTCCCCCTGAAATAATAAACCTCTAGCAAGATACCCTTTCATACACCATGCTTACATCAATCACCAACCAAACAATGCAAGATACTAATTTTCACAACTTCACAATATGCCTACTTGATGCAATAGATATAGGTCTTAATCTAGCGGGGCTAGGACAATTTAAAATATCTTCAAATGAATATGGACATTAGAAATATCATCTTCATACCTTAAACCATCTACAAACACATATTATTGTAACAAAAAATCAACACTCCACCGACTTCTAGGCATCTCGGACATGGCTGCTAGAGAAATGAATATCTTGCATACGTTCAAATCTTTGATCCATGTATAATGAACAAAAAAATTCACTTTATGCCAAGGAACTAACTTGTACTTGTAAAATTTTCATGATGACAACTTAGAAACCTTCATATAGTTGCTTTAGTGACTCCAATCTTATTCAACTAGCACATTCCTTCTCAAGCAACTATCATATTGTTTTCAAGCTCTCAATCTTGATCTCAAAAACACCATGCATTCCTTCATGACAATAATTTTCAAGACAACTTACTTGAGTGCACTAATCAATCATTTTCCTTAAGGATTCTTAACTCTACAAACTACTCTTGGAGCTCAAATAAACTATATAGCTCCCCCTTAACCTGTTAGGTTCTCTTAGACACCTTACTTGATATCTAGGTACCAATTGAAAATCATCTTCAACTTATAAAAATCATGATCATACATGTACCATCTTACTTTCTCCCCTTGAGTCCATTACATCACTTATATGACTTAATACAAAAAGAATCATAGCCTTCAAAATATTAAGACACATCAACAAAATCGAGAGCACTATGTTTTATTGTCCTCTAGATCTCATAAGATACTTATTATTGTCGAGGATGGAAAATAATCCTAGTTTGGGGTAATGTTAAGGAAAGAAATGGCTAAATAATAGCCATGCACGGAGGTGGAAGACCACACACATTAACCACAAGGAAACATCAAGAGGTTAGAAGGATCACACGAAAGCACATGCATGCAAGGGGTTGAAGAGATCACCACACAAAGGTCCACACATGCACAAAGGTTCTAAGACTTAGCCTAATTTCCCAGTGAAGGATAAAAATAGAAAAAATAGAGATGGCGTAGCATGGAATACATATCTAGAAATAGATAGAGCACCAACTATAGATAAAACACATGCAAGGAGGAAATCTAATTATAGGATCAAATCATGGATAAGGCTAAGCTATTTATATCTTGATCTAGACTTAAATAAGGAGTTTAATTGGAATGATACCTATATTTAGGACATCTATTGTTAGAATTAAAGCATATAAGTGGTGAAGGACAAGCTCCCACCATATATAAATAGGTGTTACACTCTTTTCAGTTATGATTGCATAAATTAATATTAATAAATTTTATTCATACTCTGTTGTAAAATAAAATTTAAACACCTTTATATTTCACAAAATATGATTCAAAACAAGTATTTTATTTAAATATAATAAGGATAAGTTCTTATTTTCCTAAATAATGATATACTTTTAATCAAAATGACTTAAGTCAACTCGTGAAGATAATACTTCCACATTACAATTAAATACAATAATACTTATTATATTTTTAAACAATATATAAGACTTAATCATGCGTAATTATCAAATCAATCACTTCATAAATGTCACTTTGTCCTGCACACTATAGGAGAGAGAAAATGTATACATGGGTCAATTCTAAGAACTGACATGAGTTATCTAACTCATATTCTTGTTGTGTTTAATTTAAATAAAAGAATAAGTTAAGGTTGAATTAACTGGTAGCTAATAAAATTTTAAATCATTAATTAAATTAGCTACGACATATTCAAATGCATTGTTACTTCATAAGAATGCTATGGTTTCCAACATCACATGTATTTAACCAAAATCATAAGCTTTAAGTAATAAAGGTAACAAATCATGTTGTAAATATTAATTACAATATTCATGAATAATATTTATATTAGTATCTGTCAAATTCATTCAAACAATCCACAAGAAAAATATGAATAAGTATCTTTAAGCTATAAATTATTGTCTTATTCGACATTTAGAGAGAATAATCTAACTCACTATTTATTTCAGTCAAAGTCTAATACCAAATATGCACATCCATTCCTTCCTATAAACTCTATTCCGAAATGATTACCAAGAAATGAATGGCGTCAATCTTACAAGTAGATCATAAATTACCACATAATTGTGCCACTATCATTTCTCAAGCGGGAGTCAAACATTAAGAGATACGGAACTAATTGCTTCTAAAAAAGGGTTCAACGATAAGTTGTTATCAAATATTTTTACATACCATTTCATCTTCCTCACAATGGCTCAAGATAACAATCATTTCATTTAAACTTTGAACGTCTAAATATATATATCCTCTAACAATTATGTTTTGTAATAACTATAAAGGAATATTGTCGATGATATACAAGAAATGTGAAGGATTAATAAAAGAAAACAACATTCTTATCAAAGCTCAACATACTCATTCATCAATCCATATTTAACAATTTCCACAAACAACCAAGACTTACTACGAGTTTAGCGATGGAGAAAACTATGGCAACATGGTTTACGTAGTTACAGCTTGAGAATGTCTCGCGCACTAAGGTTAAAAATCTTTGAGGAGAGGCTGATCTGGGCGCGAATCGGTCATTTGTGAGCATGAGTACGAGAACGAAGGAGAAAGCCTTTGAGAATGCTTGTCGGTCTTTGTTTACATGAAGTCCCAGCCACATAAAGCCTGCAACCAAAGCATGCTGAAAAAAAGTAGATCTCTGGCCATAATCAGACGGTTATAAACGAAAATGGGGAAATTCTGGGATCCACACCTATGGCCTGGAATAAGTTGCTTTAAATCCCTAACTTCCGAGGTGGGTCAGAAAATCTTTGGTCGAGTTCACGTGGGAAATGGACAACAAGGGTGCCACCTGCCTGAGGGTCCCAGATGGATTTGTTGATAGAGCCTTAAACAAAGCAAATCTCTCCCTCGTTGGTAAGTTTCTTGGCTCTAGACCTAATATTAATTTCATTAGAAAATGGGCTTTGAGAAAGTGGAAACCTAAGGGAGCCTTGAACATTACCATCATGCCAAAAGGCTTTTTTCTGGAAAAATTTAATCAGCAAGAGGATTTGGATTTGATGCTTCTGGGAGGTCCCTGGTGGTTGGGTAACATGGGCCTTTTTTTGAAAAAATGGTATCCGGGTTTTGATCCTAATACTGAAAATATAAACACCATCCCAATCTAGTGTAGGTTACCAGGACTACCATTGCATTTACGGGATGATGAAATTCTCAGTAAAATATTACAAAATCCTTAGGTGCACCTATTGAAATGGCTGGATGGACCCACGAGAAATAGATCCAGACTTGATTTTGCTCGTTTCCGCATTTGAAATCTAGATTTGGGATATGGAATCAAAAAATTGAGGTTGAAACTTTGAGATGTAAACATTGTCATAGCATTGGACACTCTGACAAAAGTTGTTCCAAGAAGAAGACCCCTACTTTGGATGCTGAACAGCCTGGGGAGGGCTCAGATCTGAACAAGGATAGTAGGGTTCCAAGCACGGATAGCTGGAATGAAGACAAAGCCCCTAGTCAGAAGGATTTGGATTTCAATAGAAAAGGAAAAAAAGGGGTTTTAGAACTCAAATAAGGAAACATCTCGTCTGGCATCCCAAAGTCACAGCAGTAGCTTTTCCTGAAGCACCTAACAAAGAAGACTTGGATAAACCTATGAAGGTATCCTTGGATAAACCTATTGAAGCATCTAACAAAGAAGAATTGGATAAATCTATGAAGGTATCCATGGTGGTGAACGAGAAAGATGGCTCTGTGAAGATTAATATAGTCCCTATTGAGCAATTTGAGAAGTATGATAGTCGAGAAAGATAATCAGTTGTGCATCACTGAGGAAACTTTGAACAAGGACTGTATGGCTCTTAAAGAACCTTTGAAGAAAAACTCTCCTAGGGGAGATGGTAATGCAGATCTACTTCCTTGTTGCAGCAACATAACAACAGTTTCGCTGGCTTGTTTCAGCACCAGATCAGCTGCTACTCACACACCTGACAGGATTCAGAAAGAATGTGAAGAGGGAGAAGTTACGCCTATCATGGATAAGGAGGATCCAGATTCTGGATTCACAATGGTCATTTCAAAAAAGAAAAAAAGAATGAAAGGTTTTGAAATGATCCCAGAATCACTTTACAGTGATAAAAAAAAAAAAAAAGACAATTGGGACACCTCTACATCCAGAACAACTAGATCTTCTGCTAGATGAATAGCTGACTTTGGAGGAAGTACAAAAAGAGGAAGACCATCTAAAAAGACTCTTAGATCTAAAAGAACGGAGAGGGACATTGCAGATGGAGTTCAGCGTCAGTTGAACCATCAGGCAATTCCAACCACCAATCATTCCATATGAAGATTATTTCTTGGAACATCAGAGGCCTAAATGGAAACTCCAAGCAGAGAACCATCAAGGAGTTACGGGATTCCAGTAATCCTAGTATTTTGATTCTGCAAGAAACTAAGATGAAAGCTAAGACCCTTGAAACTATTAAAAAGAATTTTTGGGAAAACTCTGAAATGGCGGCTGTTGACTCCCAGGGAGCTTCTGGAGGACTGGCTACTCTTTGGGATAAAAAACACTGTACTGGTATGGTTCTCAATGCTAATGTTAATCATCTTGCAATTAAATTTGTTACTATTGAGAATAAGGGTGAATGGATCCTTTCTAACATCTATGCCCCTAATTCGGTTAGTGGTAAAAGGAAGCTTTGGGCTGACCTTAAAACATTTAGAGAATAGTATTGTTCTACTAATTGGATTATTATGGGGGATTTCAACTCCCCACTAAACCCAGTGAGAAGTTTGGAGGTACCTCCAACTTTTCTATTGGTATGGAGGATTTTGCTGATTTTATTGCTGAACATAACCTCTTAGATGTGGATCTTCATGGAAATAAATACACTTGGAATAATAGAAGGTTGGGAAAGGAGTTTATACAGGTGAGATTGGATAGGGCTCTAATTTCAGCAAGCTGGATTCTCAGTCAAGACTTCCACCTCTCTTCCCTACCCAGAGTTGGATCGGATCACAATCCGATTGCTTTAAATTTTCTCAATTGGACTAAACCCACCAGAAGCTCATTCAAATTTGAAAAGATGTGGATGGAGCATGACAATATCTATGACAAGATAAAAGAATGGTGGGGATGGAATGGCGAAGGAACTGCTCAATTTAGATTGGTTCAAAAGCTCAAAAATGTCAAAAAGCAAGTCAAAATCTGGAATAAAAGCATTTTTGGTAATGTATTTGAAAAAAAAAAGTTAAAACAAAAGCTTCAGGATCTGGAATTAAAAATGGATACTATGGGCAGATCGGCTGAAGATGAAGTAAATGAAAAGAATATTCTTTCAGAGTTGCATACGATCTGCAGCAGAGAGGAATCTTTATGGCGAGCTTAAATCTAGAGCTATTTGGCTCAAAGAGGGAGACAGGAACACGAAGTTCTTTCATATGACTACTCTGAAGCACAAAGCCTATAATAGGATCTTAGAAGTCTCTAAAAACAACGGAAATATCATTAAAGATCCCAATAGCATTAAGAAAGAAGCGCTTGATTTTTATAAAAAACTTCTTGAAGAGAGGAATATCATCAACTCTGAAGCTATTTCCTTTATGTTGGAGGCCATTCCCCAAAATAAAATTGAAGATCAGAAATTCAGAAGTATCACCAAAGCGGTCACACTTGAAAGAGTGCAAAAAAGTTTTTTTCTTTAGAGGGAGACAAGGCTCTGGTCGGATGAGTTCTCTATAAATTTTTCTAGAAATGCGGGAAATCATTCGGAGGATCTTCTCGAGTGGTGAATGAATTCTATAGAACGGAAATCTTTTAAAAGAGCTTAACAACACTCACATTGTGCTTTGACTCTAAAAAATGGATGCTAAAGATTTCAAGGACTTCAGACCTATCAGTCTTGTGAATGCCATATATAGAATTTTTACCAAAATTATTACTACTAGACTTCAGCTCATTATGAATGATCTCATCTCAAGGTAGCAGAGTGGCTTCATCAAAGGCAAGATTATACAAGACAAAGTGATTATGGTTCATGAGACCATACATTCCATGGAAAATAATAAAAAGGAAAATATGGTCCTTAAGCTTGATATGAATAAAGATTTTGACAAGGTCTCTTGGGTTTTCCTTGACAAAGTTTTAACTAAATTTAGGTTTCCAAAAAAATTTAGAAGAATTATTAAGGCTTGTATCTCTATGGCCAAATTCTCTGTGGTTGTTAATGGTGAGCCTATGGGTTTTTTCACTAGTAGTAGAGGACATAGACAAGGGGACCCTATCTCCCCCTTACTCTTCATTCTTTTGGCTGACATCCTTAGTAGAACTATTGGCAAAGTGGTTAAAGACGGGCTTTTAAATGGCTCTAAGCCCACTTCCATCAGCCAAGTTGTCTCCCATCAGTAATTTGCGAACGACACTATCCTTATTCTTCTGGTGTCAGTCATTGAAGCTAAGGCTATCAAGGCTTTACTGCAGCTCTATGAATCTACTTCTGGGCAAGAGATTAATTATGATAAAAGTACCATATTCTTTTTCAACACTCCTGAGGAAAGGCAGCTCAAAATTGCTAAAATTCTGGGCTGTAAAATAAGTGCTCTTCCTGCCACTTACTTGGGCCTCCCTCTCGGCACTAGGAAAGTTTCTTACAAGGTGTGGGATGATTTATTGGAGAGATTCCAAAAAAAAATGGCTGGTTGGAAAGGAGCCACTTTATCTAGTGCTGGTAAGTGCCTACTCATTAAAAGTACTCTTCAAAATCTACCCATCTATGTCATGTCACTCTTCAAGATCCCATCTTCCTTCAGAGATAAAATTGAAAGGATTCAAAAAAAAAAAATTTTATGGCAAGGCATGGAAGAGAAGTTCAAATTTCACTTAGTGGCTTGGGATAAGGTTTGCACCCCGAAGTTTATGGGTGGTCTGGGTATAAAAAATATTGAGAGAATGAATGAGGCCCTCATTGCTAAAATGGGTTGGAGAATGTTGTCTGAGAAACAACCCTGGATTGATTTAATCAAAGCAAAATATTTAAATCATCAAGTTGTGTATTCTTATCTTCAAGATGAGCACCTCCCCTATGGTTCCATTTTTTGGAATAATCTGGTCAAGAGCAGAAATTTCATCAAGCAGGGCAGTAAATGGAAAGTGGGGGATGGTAGGGACATATGCTTCTGGGAGGATAATTGGTTTAATGGCAATCTCATGGACAGATTTGGGGCGGTTAAGGACAGTCTCATAAGCAAGTATGGCATTAAAATCAAGGACTATATTGAAGGAAATGGTACCAGCAAGTATTGGAAAAAAAACTTATTGTGGAGAGAATTGATCTGAAACAAATTACTTCCTCCCTTCAAGATCAATTAGACCTTATTCCATTAAGTCAGTTGGATTCCAAGGATGAGCTGGTATGGAATAATTCCGATGATGGGAATTACTCTGTCAAATCTGGATATAATAATTTCTTCCATAATAGTCAAACAGAGTTCAATTGGAACAAGATTTGGATGTCTGAATTAACTCCCAAAATAATTTTTTTCCTTTGGCTGGCTATCAGAGGCAGGATTCTTACCACTGACAACCTGATGAGAAGAGGATTTATAATTCCTAATAGATGCCATCTTTGTAAGAATGAATCTGAGGATATCAGCCACCTGTTCATGCATTGTGATTATGCCACCAGAATATGGAGTTTTTCCCTCTCTAAATTTGAAGCTCTCTGGGTGTTGCCGAAGGATCTTAATCAGCTTTGGACTCAATGGAACCCACCCTTCAGGCATTGTGTTGTTAAAAGGATCTGGAAGCTGGTCATCCCTCATTTAATCTGGAGGATATGGAAGGATAGAAATGATATTATCTTCAGAAATAAGAAGCAAAACTATAAACTTAGTATTGGTAAAATTTCTAATGGTATCAAAGAAAATATTGCTAGATTTAAACCCCCCAAGAACAAGAGATATCCAGAGAATGAAGAATACATCTTATCCAATTGGTGATTGGAACTATCAACAGTCGGAGCAATCGGGAATAGCATTGATAGATCTTCGATCAAATGGCATCCTCCTAATTTTAATTGGTATAAGTTGAACTTTGATGGGGCCTCTAAGGGAAACCCTGGGATAGCGGTAGGAGGAGGAGCGATACGGGATCATAAAGGTAATCGATTCTTTGCGTATCTTTGGGAAAATGGGAATTCAAACTAATCATTTTTTGAAGCATTATCTGCACTATGGGGCCTGAGAATTGCCCAGACTCAAAATATTCAAAACCTCATTATTGAAGGGGAATCCCTGAATGTCATTAATCTTCTTAAACAGTGCTCATCTCCTAGTTGGAGCATTAAGGATTTTATCTCAGAGTCCATAAGTATTAGTCATACTTTCAATAACATCAGGATCATGCATACTTACAGGGAGGGTAATAAATTGGCGGATGTGCTGGCTAATTATGGCATTAATGTTAACCTCACTATTTGGGATAATAATAGCATCCCTAAGTAGCTCCATAACAGCATTCATGCGGATTTCTATATGCAAACAATATCTAGAGCTGAGTCATGATCTTTGGGTGTGGATCAACATCAATAATACTCCCACATGTATTAACTTAATGAATATGATGATGCAAATCATGTCAAATAAACATGTTAGTGTGAAATATATGGGGAGCTCCAAGTGGAGTTACATTGATTTGAAAATCATGCATGCGGGCTGCATTGCGACTGCTAAAAGCCGGATACAAAGCTACACGGAAACCAAAGACAGTAGTAATGTGATTGATGACAGGGAGCGGGCTATTCCCACATGTGATTTTCGCATAGGCTCAGTTCAGCAGACACGCAGCCATTCATGGGAAAAGCAACGGCTCTCATTTCCAATCTTGTGCGGATTACAATAGCAAGAAGCGGACGGGTCTCAGCGCTCACAAGAATTTGGGAATTTGTTGCAATCAGTTAAGCATAGAGAAGATGGGGGGACCTCCCTGCCAAATTGAGCCAAGTGTGGACCCAACTGGAAGGATAATTTTGAGCTATGGAGCATTCTCAGCAAGGGTGGCATTACCAACTTCATGGAGAAGGTTCAGGGGCATGATCAAAGCATTTCTGTGCGTTTTGCAAAGGAATGGAAGGAGCGGACTGTTGATTATGGGGGGCAGAAGATCTTGGTCAATGAAGAACTTGTTGTTGAAGTCGACCGGCCTTAGTTTGGAAGGATACCGTTTCTTTAACAAAAGGGTCGACAGAGATGCTGAAGAGAGGAGATTTGTGGAAGGATCTGAGAAGCTAATATATGTTACAGCGGGCCTGCTTGTTAGCTCGATTCCTCCGCCCTATGATGAGGTTACTCGCATGATGATATGGTTCATCTCCTTGGAAGGTAGGTTTGTCTTGTTTCTACTAAACATCTTATCTTTCTTAACCACTTCCTTAGGAATCGTTTGGTTTGTTTTCCCATTACTTGCTTTGAACTCTCTTGATCACTCCATTTTGGAGTTTTGAAGCATACCAGGTGGTTCCCTTACACGAGGGCTTATTTTTTTGCTCCATAAATGTTGTCTTCTTAAGTACCCTGGTCTCCCTTCCTCTCTAGCTCGGTTCCCCTCTGCTGGGCTCTCTCTGCTTTGCCAACCCTGTTTCTCCATCTACCCCCGCCACACTGCTGAGTCACCCCCTGCCGGCTTTCAAGCTTCTCCTTCCATTCCCCCTTCTATTGCTCCCCACCCACCCACCTCACCTCTACCTCTAGAAGACCGGTTACCAGGGCCTCTAGAAAGCTTAACCTTGAGACTCTTGCTGTGGAGAAGGGGCCTCATGAAATTGAAATTACACATGACCTTCTGAATATCAGTAGTGCCAGTCCTCGGGATGTGCATATGGAAATTTCTTCAAAAAGGATGGATGCCTTAGAGGCTGACATGAAATTTCTGAAGGATGAGGTTAATAACTTGGCTAAACAGAAAGGCAAGAGAAAAAAGGAGGAGGAGGATTTTGATAGTAGCCAGATTGGTGATATCTACAAGAAGCTGACCTCCTTAGACTTCCATTTAGGGAAGGCCAAAACTCAACATGATTACAACATGGCCATCTTTAGGGTGATTGAGGAGTTCATCGAACAACATGTCAAAAGTGTCTCCAACCTCAGCGGTGTTCGGCTACACTTTGGGGTAACGAAAAGGAAAGCAAAAGGACCATTGAGTAGCTGGATAATACTGATGCTGCCCACATGAAAACTTTGGGTATGTTCCACTCCTAGAATAATATCAAGACCAACATTGACAAAGCTGCCAAGAAGTAGTTGTAGTTGCTTTTGCTATTCTTGTATGTTTTTATGTTGTTTTTTTGCGGTCTCTCTACTGCTTTTTTGCAGTAATTTTGTTGTTTTGTCTCGTTTGGGTAGCTGTTTTTAGGCTACTTGAGCTTCATTGTAACACTTGGATTTTGATCCTTTTCTTTACGGTTCACTTTGCTATTCTGGCTCCTAGGCCATATTTTGTTCTCAAGGGTATAGTCCCTTTCAAAAAACTATTTGCCAATAATAATAAAAAAGACTTACTACGAGTTATAAGAAAATGATGGTATCAAAATCAAATATCAACGAAGGAAACATATATTATTCCAAAATTGGTACAACCTGATTAAGAGCTTATAAGACCACAATCCTTTAATAACCAGCAATGGCGAGCTCAAAGCGAGATGGAACAAACTTAAATTGCCAATCCTAAAATGGGTTAAAAATTATAATCAACAAGTTTTTGACAAAACAATGAATCCCAGGTCGATAGTGAATGTATATAAACATTTATAATAATAACCAATAACCATGCTAAAATGATAGATCAAAACGACAAACTTAACCATTATCCTTTGAATCCAACAAAACCCATTTCTAAGAATCCCATATATTTCCATTAAAACTTAGACCCAGAATGCCCAAAATGACAAAAACTATAAATATGTTATTTTCCAACAAAACCATAATGTTTTCATTCTTTTCCCTATTTTCACTAAAATTTCCATATTGAAATCGAAGAGAATATTTGTGCTTTAAAAAACAAAAACTCAAACCATTATTTTAATGCCAAATCAACTACCATCAAGCTCAAATCAAAATGATAAAAAAATAAAATGAAATCGAATGTGTTTTCTTCCAAGCAGAAAAGCAGACCAAAAAAACTCTTTAAAAATTTTATGCCTAGATTTCCATTAAACCCAACAACAAATTTTAACAACATACCCATCATTTATAGATTTAAAAATTTAATTGAAACCAAAAACATATTCTAGATTTTGAACTAAAAACATCAATACTTTGAGTTAAAATAACCCATTCCTGGTCATGTTTTCTTCTTTTCTAAATTTCTAGATTGCAATATGAAACTTTCAATGGCCAAAAATAACTCCAAATCCAAATAGAAATATTGAATACCAATTTTCCATTAAATAGAGCTCCATATTTGCATGCAGTCACCCAAAGCAGAATTCCATAATATTCTCCCTAAAACCCTCACACAACTTCCAGCGGAGAAAAACTAAACACAATTCTAAAAATGTGAATATGGAGAGAGAAGACATTCTTTGGCTTGCTAAACAAACTACTAGTTCCTGAGAGCCGTGCTTCTTTAATATACTTAATGGTGATAGTACACCTCTTAAACCCAAAATATTCTTCCCGCCAAAATTCCAATTAAACTTGCAAAGCATGCAATGTGAATGGTCTAAGACCAAGTAATAATTAAACAATATTAAATTCCCTTGTTATTTGCCTTGTGGTCGATGACCAACATTCCATGCAATAAAAAATAATCAAAATCATTAAACTTAACATTTGCCAAGTGGTCTATGACCAACTCAATATACATTAGTCAATAACCAAAAACCTTTTTTAATATACAACATTGTCAATGACCCATCAAACAATAACAATAAATATTTACCTTGCCCATGGTCCAAGACCATTATTCTAATGCTAAGGAAGGAGGGTCATAAAACATATGTCAATAAAAATGTAATATGGTCCATGACCAATTCACAAAGACATTAAACAATATCAATTAAATAATTACTTTGCAAAGTGGTTTAAGACCTTGTTCCGGATTAACAATGCCAATGAAATTTGATCAATGCAATCCAAATGGTGGTGTTACAAAACCATCCACAAACAATTACATGAACATTGTAAGTTCCTTTATAAATGCATTATAACCTTAGAAAATGTTAACATTCATAAATAATGCAAACTAAAATGGTGGAGTCCAACCAAATCAACCTTGTATAATAATGCAACCAAGAAGATGGTCATTAAAACAAAACAATCATACTAACGTAATAATTATATATATTTATGTATGTTTATATATGTTTTCACTGTGTGTGTGTGTGTGTGTGTGTGTGTGTGTGTGTGTGTGTGTGTGTGTGTGTGTGTGTGTGTGTGTGTGTGTCTATTTAATACATTAACATTTATGATTAATTAAGTCACCATCCATCAATACTATGATGATAAGTATATAAAATTATACTAACACACTTATCAATTTAACAATCATAATTTATTTAGTCATTATAAGACATTTTTCGTGTGAGAAATTCCATTAAATGCGGGGTGTGACAAAATCAATAGCTTAGCTAGGAGTAATGTTAGCATTAGAGTAGTTAGTATAGGAAGATGACCTTCTCGGAGGATTTTCCTAAGGATTCTAGGTCCGTACCTTGGGGACATTCCCATGTTTCACCGAGGTGTTGAGCCTTTCCTTAGTAATAGTACTATCTTAGGTGACAACAATTATACTTACCTTTATTTTTATCACACCCCTAGACGGTGTACAATTTTCAAGACAAAAAACCAAAAATTGCATCAATTTATCATTCAAGAAAAATATTGCGATGCATTGTATAATCCTTTACCTTTCAAATGAATGGCTGATCTATAATGCTTCAATAAATTTCTCAATATGTTGTTACATTCTTGATCTTCTATTGAAATTATATATTTCCTTTTAAATTTCTATAGGATTGTTAATTTTAAACCAAGCTAGATGATCAAATGATTTGGAATGTATGTGTATTTATAGATAAATTTAATTCAATTTAATATCCTATTGACCCCCTCAAGTAAAGCGTCAATGACTAACACTTGTCAAAATGGCATGAATAACGATAAAATAAAATTGAGCCAAAGTGAACCACAAGTTATGGTTTAATAATTGATAATTGGGATTTAATATGAATATTTGACTTCATGAATATTTGGAAACATTCATCAATAATTTAGAAAATAAAATTATGGTTTTATGGCCAGATAAAGAAAACAAAAAAATTGCATTGAATATATAACCTTACCAAATTCATCAAGATAATATTTCATTGTTGAGGACCATCATCACTATTCCTATACCATCAAGATATAGTTTTGGAAAGTGTTGTGTAGGTGAAAATTGATTTCATGAATATATTTTCAGGTCTAAGGCTATGAATACCTCACACATATTTTAAAATTCCTTGTGAATATCCTGGGAAACTAATGTTCATTCTCCAAAACCTACTATGACAACTATGTTTGTAAAATGATTATGGATTGTTTTTTGGAGCTAATGTTAAACCATATAAGAGTAGAACTTTCTAGATATTTATCAGGCCCCATAAAAGTGTATAATATTGAGTACACCACACCAATTATAAAATTAATGTTTCATTTAGGAATTATAATGTAATACATTGTTTATTCTATATGATTTTTCATGGTAGAATGAATGCTTAATGGAGAAATAAATGCTCCATATATGCTTCTATTTTTAAATGACACAATTCACAATTAGGCTATATCTCTTATTCTCATTATTTTATGTTACATCATGTACTAAATACATTAATTCCAATATACGATTATTAATTTCAAATTAGGACCCTTTTTGGTGCACAAGTCCATAAACATTGGGTAGTGTATCACTTAAAATTCAACACTAGCTTAACACTAGTTTAACACCCATGATTCCCTAACATCAATCCCTCACATCAATTAACATCCTTTCTAATTATCCCTTCATAACATAAGACACTATAACATCCCACATACCCCTTCATCATGGTTAATTTCTCTAATCAATCATATAATCACATCATTTCATATTTTAGGAATTTAAACTTCCTAGCTACCTATCTCCACCTACCCTCCTAGCCTCTCTTAAAAATCCTCCAAGTAATATCTCATCTAATCATCATTTCATACATTATATGTAAATCAAGGGCCCAATTTTTTTACCACTCTACAACGTTTTTAATTTCTTCTCGGGCTTCTACGTCAGGTTTCCCTATGGTGATGTCGGATCCATTGGATCGACACCGACCCCCTCACGATGCCTTTGGTGATTCTCCACCATGTGCTCCCTCTAGGACATAGAGAGATGTGATCATTGGGTCTCAAAGGACTTCCTAGTTTTTAAGTTGTAGCAAAAGATTCTTGATGGGATTCTATCCCTATAGATTCTTGCCTAGCTTACCAATGCTACTTTGGCTTCAAGGAATTATCGCTTATCAAAAAGATCATGTGCCTCCACCCCCACTAGAGGACATTAAAAATGGGTGTGTATTAAATGGGCCCCTTACGGGACCTTAGATATTTCTGCTCTGCGTAATGGATTCATATTATTCACTTTTAGCCATAAGGAGGATTTTTTATGGAGCTTATAGGTGGACCATGGTTCTTTGGAAGAAGGGGTTTCTACCTCAAAAATGGTCTCAGGTTTTAATCATCATCTTGAAACAATGAACCAAGCTCCAATTTGGGTTCGCCTTCCGGCCTACCTCTAGAGTTCTAACATGTTGTTGTTATTGAAGGTATTGATTTATCTCTGGGTACCCTTATTATTGTTGATCATGAAAATAAATCTATCTTTAGATTCATCCATGTTATATTGTGTGTTAATGTTGATATTAGTATCCCTCTTCCCAACTCCATTGATCTTCATTCAAAATTTAGTACATGGGTTCAACTAATTCGGTGTGAATATATTCCATAGGCATGCCTAGTTTGTAAAATCATCGATCCACAGATCCCCAACGTGCATGTAAAATCCATCCCCTAAGCTCAAGGATCAAGTGAGTACACCCACTCTCAAAGGTAAATATGTTCCCAAGACTACAAGGAGGTTAGTACTTCTAACCATTTTGATGCCTTATTGGATGATGGTGAAATCCCTTTGGAGATGCCTACTTCTCAAATATCTCCATCCTCCGAGGATCTTGTTTCACTACCTCCCTTTGAAAAATTGTTGTGCAGCTAGTTGTGACCTCACTACCTCCCTCTTCCGAGGTTCCAATCTCTCTACCTCCTTTGAAAAACTATGTAATTTCTAAATCACCTCCCTCTTCTGAGGATCATGTTTTCTTACCATCTCTTGATTAACCAGTTGTTTTCAACACTCCTCTAACCTACCCCTTACTTTGAGTGTTGTTAGAGCCCTCTATTAATGTTGAAATACCTCATCTACCATCATTAGAGGATTTTATTTCATCAGTTCCTATTTCCTCTTCTCACATGCCTTGTTTGGAAAATAAAATATCCTTACCCTCTCCTTCTTCCTTAGTATTTGAAGATCATAGCCCACCTAGAGTAACCAAAAGAAACTATAAAAGAATTTGGATACTAGCAACAAAAATGGTTCTAGAAGACCTTCCAATCAAGTCAAGATTCAAAAATAAGCTACTCAAAATATTACATAAGGAACATAGGTCACTCTCATAATGGAAGGCATGGGGAAATCCAAAGCCAAAAAATGAAGATTCTCTCATGGAATATTAGGGAAATCAATGCTCCCCTAAAAAAAAGAGTCCTCAAAGATTTAAGATTAAAACACTCATTAGACATCACCACGTTGTATGAAACTAAGCTGAAAGAAGACGATATCCTATCTAGGATATGGCCTTACGCCTCCTTTACTTCTCGGTATCTACTAGTAACTCGGGCGACATCTGTAAATTTTGGAACCCCAAGGTCCTTTTTGGAGAATGCATCATCAAAACTCCCCATTTTTGGGGATTCTCTTTCTAAAAATTTGATCAAGTCTAGGTTGGATTGTGATGAACCTTTAAGCTCCTACTTTGGTGCTTCAAAGGAAAATATATGGAAAGAGTAGCTGGAATCCAAGGAAAATTGCAAACATTTAACTTGGATCATTGCTAGATATTTCAATACTTTAATATTTTCTTGAAAAATCAAGGTGGTTCTAATGCCGTTTTAGTAGTATGGATTCCCTAGAGAATTTTATTAGACAAGGATATTTCTTTGAATTTGATCTTCATGGAGCTTCTTTTACTTGGTCAAATAGAAGACTTGGGGGTAATCATATTCAAATAAGATTGGATAGGGTGCTTGGTTCTATTTATTGACTTACTCATTTCAATGATTTTTATCTGATGGCCCTCCCTAAGGTTGCATTTGATCATTTCCCATTACTTTTAAATGCAACCCAATTTCAAAAATCTAAAAACTCCCCCTTTTAGATTTGAATTGGCATGGTTACAAAACCATAATTTGGATAAACATATTGAGGAATGGTAGAAGGTTGATATAAAAGGCTTTTCCATGTATATATTTACTAAGAAACTTAGTTATGTTAAAAAAAAACTCAAAAATTGGAAGAAAAAAATATTTGGTGATATAAGAGAAAGAAAGGATCAAATCTCAAGAAATATTTCTGAAATTTCTACTAAGATTTAATCAAGTGGAAAAAATCCTTTTCTTCACCAATAGGAGTTATCACTTCTTAGTGAATTTCATAACACCCTTGTGGAAGAGGAAGTTTATTGGTGGCAAATATCAAGAGCTATTTGGCTACAACAGGGAGATCATAATAGTAAATTATTTCATGCTACTACCACTAAACATAAAATTAGAGACAAGATTGAGGAGCCCTTGACGATTGATGGAAGATATTTGAACTATGAGGATATTGTAGTTGTTAAATTGGTTAATGTATATTA
This sequence comes from Taxus wallichiana var. yunnanensis, assembly GCA_018340775.1. Lineage (NCBI taxonomy): Eukaryota > Viridiplantae > Streptophyta > Pinopsida > Cupressales > Taxaceae > Taxus > Taxus wallichiana. The sequence goes on from CM031235.1 coordinate 374,840,096, forward strand.
TAGTATGCTTCATGAAGAGGGTCCTTCAAGTGAGGAAGATTGTCTTGAAATGTTGCAACATATTCGTAAGTTGATATCGATGACATCAATATCAAGTTAACTCAACCGTTCTCTGTGCAACAAGTCCATAGAGTTATCTTTTCTATAAAGGGGGACAAGTCTCCTAGGCCTGATGGATTTTTGTAGAAATTTTCAATCCTTTTGGAATATTATTAATTTTGATCTGCTTGATGTTGTTAATGAATTTCAAAAAATAACTCCCTCTTGAACGAATGTAACAATAATTTTTTGGCTTTAGCACGCAACGCTTTGGGTTCCAAATTGGTCCCAAACTTACTCCCTATTATCCTTTACAATACTTCATACAAAATCATCACTATATTGCTGGCTTCAAGACTAAAACCCTTCATGGATAGATTAATATCAGAACAACATAATGGATTCATTAGAGGACGAGTTATTCAAGGTGGGTTGATCACTTTGCATGAAACCATTCACTCAGACCATCATACTAAAAATATAGGGACAAGCATTAAATTAGATATGCAAAAGGCCTTTGATCAGGTTAGCTAGACCTTTCTCCTAAAATTCCTTAGAAATTTTGGATTTTGTGATAAGTGGTGCTCTTGGATCCATAGTTGTATCTGATTCAATAAAATCTATGATATTTTATTAAAATCAGAAATGTACAACTATGATAAATGACACATAAATGAAGTATAAATGTTAAATAATTTATTTGGTAATTTAAAATGAAAGGGGAATGTACTTACGTGAATTAAAATTACCTCGTAAGAAGAGAAAAACTATAGTAATGGAAATTAAACAAAACAACAATGCAAACCTTCATGTAACCTTCTAATGCAAACCTCAAGTAGGTTGTAGAAACTTTGTTTGTGTAACCTTGTAAATGGATGTGGGTGCTCTTGAATGGTCTCCAAAATGGGGATGTAGATTTCTACGAGAAGTTGGCTTGAAGAGATTTTGAATGCAAATTGATAGAGTATACTTGCAAATAATTTATGAGGATTTGGGATAAGAAAAGCCTATGTTTTATAGAGGCAGAAGTGGTTGAAATTTGGTCATAAAGGGTTAATGAAAATTCTAAAAATAACATTAGAGGAGGTTGTAGCAGTTCTGAAGAATTTAGGGGCATTAAATTAATTAATTGTGGAAGTTACATCCAAAAACGTGGTTTCATGTGCAATTCAATTGCCCCCACCTTTCTAGGATTCTAGAAGTGCAATTGATTGTACTGATGAAGTGGATTCTAGGTGGAGTCGACTGATATGAGGATGTGGAGTCCAAGTGGATTCCATGTGGTTGTTGAATGTGCACACTTAATTAATTAATCATTTAATTAATAAACGATAATTAACTTTAGAAAAAAGGGGTGATAAAGGGTACTAGGTGTTAATGTAATTAATCCAAAAGCTAATACACATGATTAATCAATTTAATTAATTAATCTCAAATGGGTGAATAACAAGATATACTAGGATAACATTGGGAATAGGTGAGTAATTTAGGGTGTCTACATTTTCCCCTCTTTAAAGTGCTATTATGAAGTAATAATGCTTTAAAGATAGTAGACACATGCAAATCAATGAGCAAAAAGTTGTGAAGCATTTGGATTCCCAATGAGTAGGAAAGTGTGAAGAATTTAGATTCCTAGTGATTAGAATGGTAGAGGAACGCCCCTAAAGTGGGTGGGTGATGCAACAAAGCCATGGCCAATCGCTTGATATGAAATAAAATAAGGGATTAGAACAAGGATGGGAAAGGATTGTGCTCATAGCATGAGCATCATTTGGAGAATAATTTTAAGAAACCTTTTTTTTGTTGTTGCACAATAGATTTGTCACCATGATTATGAAAAAATCAAGATGGTTAACCTAGATGCATGTAAACAAACACACAAATCAAAGAACAAATAAAAAAGGAAAACAAACCCAATATTCGAGAGTAGGTACAAGAATCAAGGTTATAAAGGACCAATATGTAATCACACTACTCGAAAGTGGTCCAAAAATAAACATCAATAATGCAACACAATTTCGAAAAGAAAACAATCAACTATGCCCCTAACGCATGCCATAATGATGATTAAGTAGATGTAAATGCTCCTAAAGAGGGATTAGGATCAGTCACGGAAGAGAGGAGAGAAATGGCTCCTTATGACACTTTTGTCATATCCATTGTGAAAATGATCGAGTTGAAATTTCCCGGGAAAATTTATATCGCGAAGGTAAAACAATTATGTGGCTCACCCCAAGTAGCATTGGCATATCATGCAAGGGGAATAAAGTGATAGTTGTAAGATCAGAATGATCACTAGGGTAATAGATAAAGGTATGATGTTTATCAAGATTGTATGAAGATGTTGAAAAATTCACTTCAAGGGTTTTCCAATTGTAGGATTTCTATGATAAGTGAATGTTTGTTCGAAAATTTTGTAATTTTTTTGGATTTTAATTTTTGAAATATTTTATTTTTTTGAATTTTTGCAAGTTTTGAAAAAAATTGAAATAAAAATTCAAACAAACATGAAGACACAAAAAGGAAAACATTCCATGGCTTAAATAAACGGGAGGGAAAAAAACACGTGTAAGTGACAAAAAGAAACAAAAATGTAATAAAAATAAACCCAATATGAACATGAAGGATCCACACCAAAGCTATATGTGAACTAAGATGTGAATAAATTTCCTACAATTGGTCTATAAGCGTAACAACATTCCAGATACACAGAGCACTGGTTATTATAACTAACAAAAATAAGAGACTAAGCTAAGAATATACAAGACAACATTCTATATGTACAAACAATTAACAAAGAAAAGATGATAAACAAGCCAGTGAACAATGCACACCAATGTTAAATACTAACAAGTAAGCGACAATATAACATAGTTCGCAATAACAATGTCCAAAGACATTCCTAGTGTGTTCCACAATGAATAGATAGATAAATGTCAAGTTTCCCCCAAGCGAAAGCCAAAGCGAGGGGTCTCTAAGAAGAAAAATACATTACAAAGAGTGACTTGATTGATTGGAAAGAATGCAGATTATTGGGAATAATTGGATGAAGAAATTGGCAAATGAAGTTACATAGTCATGAATGTTTTTAGAAAGAATTTTTGAAACATTTTGCATTTTTTTTGTGTTTTCTCAACAATTTTATATCGTTTTTTGGATTTTGAACAATTTTATAATGTTTTTTTTTGTTATTTTGTGAGACATATGTGAATGGTTTCATATTTTTGGAATTTTTAACCACCCACAAAGGAAGAGGGAAAAGGAATTCCCAAGCCGTGACCAACATATTACGTATGAAAAAATTGGACGAAAGCATAATGGAAGGTGAACATGTGTAACATCCACTTTTGTCACTTCTCATCTAGGGATTTTTTAATAATTTTATGCTTCACAATTTAACTAACCATATATTTAAACCCAACATAAATATTAATGTAATCCATTGCGATAATTGTCATAAACCATGTTCACTTGCATGAGAGTATACATATCCTACTCGATCCCCCTCAACACTCTTTACGAGCCAATACATCAAGTGTATCCTTTGGTTTTTCCTTTATCAAGAATTGATAATTAAGTGATGCTTTCTAAGTGTCTACTTGGGTTCCACCACAGAATTCCCATCCAACATCCCACAACTTATATCTTGGTGAAATCACAATAGTGTTATCGATAACTTACACTACTTTGCACAAAGTTTTAGAGACATGTATGCCATTCTTAGTTCCGTGACGAAACACTCACCATTGGGAACTTGTCATCTCACCTTAATCACTTATTCAGTTATATGGATTAGCATTCAACAATGGTGCTATAAACAGCTACAAGTCTCGTACAAGGTACAAATCCAGAATTACCAAAAGGAAGATGTGCCACTATGACAAATTAGAATGCTTTATTCAGGTATCTTTCACATTAACACTTTTGCTAAGACATTACTATGTACTTAGTGTTTAACAGATATCAACAATAGCCCATCATCACGTTATCCACTTATCATTTGGTAGTTCTCATAATGGACTATAGGCTCTACAACCTTCAAGGGTGACCCCTTTGGACTTGAAATAAGTGTGGTACAAATTTTTATTTGTATTCCTTATCTTGTTCTTAACAATGATTCCTATATTGTTAAGTGAGATTCATGCCCATGTAAACCTATAACAGGAGAGTGACATTCCATTATTTAATTCCTGCACCTAGGATTACATTAGCCATTTTTGAATAGGATGAAAAACCCAATCATGTAGTTTGGTCAATAATTAACATCTCCAAGTTAATACATATTATATGACCTATATTTATTTTTCCCCAAGGATAGATATCTGTATCACCTAGGCTTGCCTTAATTTAGCTTAAGTTTCTGAACACTCTAGCTTCCATATTAAGGTACTATATTCTCTATTATATTGTGCCCTTAATTTTGGTAAACAAGAATATAAATATTTACAGGTTTTACTCCTCAAGTACCCATTTCTTTTTCTTAACAAGGTACTTATGTAAAGAAATGTAATTATTTAATTAATTCAACATTACTTATACAATCATATAATCAAATGACAACTTGTGTTCACTCACTAGGAGTCGCACATACATATTCATATTCTCTTTATATGTTTGTAAGGAACACCTTAGTAATTCCATTTAACGATTACCCACCTTACTAGACTAGGTCTAGTTTGAGGCTTGAGATATTCTAATAATTACTAAATAGATTAGTGTCATAGTAGTTATTTCAATGTTTGAAGATATATTATATGCATAAATATATAAACATTTATACTTAAATTACATCCTTGATAAATACTTCACAGTCACACATAATAATAGCAAATCTCAACGATTTAGAATTTATCAATAATACATTATTGATTCCACAACAAAAGTGTCTCAAGTACTTATTCATATAGAACAAGTCATCTTATTAAATTCATGTTCATATACAACTGAACAAGTCATACATTTTTAATACATCATCAACCATTCATTGTTGAAGTCCAAGGTGCCATATCAAATAGGGTTCATTCATTTTATCACTGTAGTCTTCTTAGCCAACTCTTCATTTTCATTTTTCTGAACTAATCATAAGTTCAAATTATGTCTTTCACATAGATCATTAAGATTACAATCCTTTCATTAATGAAGATAGTACAACCAACCAAATCAAGCCAACTAATTCTTTCTTACCAATTATCCTCTTAACCTACATGATGAAATCATGGTTATTTTTATACAAAATGGCATGAATAGTCCTTACCCCCAATTTACACCTTAAACCATTTAGTATTTCATTAAAGGAAAAACTACATTTAGGTTACACTTACTTAAATGACCTAAATGAGCACAAATCAGAATTATAACCTTTTCCGAATACTTTTGGAAATACAAAAGATTTACTTTAATTAAATACAATAACTCAATTGCAACCACTCAAGAATAACTTAATCATTATAATCTTATATTCATTTATTGTTCCCATTTTACAGTAATCCTTAAACATTCATTTCTTTAACCGCATAAAAATAGAGTCATCACGCATAAATCATACCTCAAGGTTAATATTTTATGGTTCATTTGTTTGGCTAATGTCATTACACAATGGTCTATCATTACAAACCAAACAAGTCAGCAACCTTAAAACCATACAATGCTAGTTATAATAAATAATACTCAACCAGTATATATTATAATAACATATTCCAATCAAATCATTGCTTACTAGTAATAAGTAGAATAAGACATGTAAGTACTCAACCTTAGTCTTCCCTATATCTACTAGTATCAAGGTGGTTGAGTAAAATGTTTTACATAAGTATCTACTCAATCCAATTTATCACAATCAATCCTAGTAATACCAAAACCAGAATAATAATACCACAGCCATATAAGCCCATACTTATGTCACTACAGAGTTATATTCAATCCATTCTAATAACATAAATTAATCCAATCAACATAACTAATTACAATCAACTCAAGAAGAGTCAAAGATGGAATAATAATATTACAGCCATATAAGCCCATACTTATATCACGTAACATTATATCTAGTCCACATAAGTCTGTAAACATAACTTCTACAATCAGTATATTTCTTATTAGTCCAATAATACCTTAACAAGGTATAGGAATTTTCATCATATATCTCTAAGTTATATACAATAATAACTTGTAAGAATTAAGGAAAAATATACTTCATAACTCAACATATAGTCTTGTATAATCTTTAATACAACACATCAAATTGAGTTACTTCCTATTACATTCAGTCGTAATAAGATCCAAATTCAAGTAAGGCCACAACTGAAACTTGATCATATATATATATATATATATATATATATATATATATATATATATATATATATATATATATATAGACTTCCTTAGCCTTTCATTGTAACTGGTATAAACTAAGCATCCATTATGATATAAGTCATACTTAACTATATCATCAGACAAAGAATACATACTTAGCCAAATAGTCACCTCATAACGAAGTTATGAGTTCTTAAATATAATTGGGCATTAGTAGCACAAAAAACTAAGTATTACTACTTGAGTCACGCATTTGGATTTTATCATCTAAAAAATTAAACAATATTTCAAAATGTGTCTACCCTATCAAATACTTCCTTGTTTAAGGTAAATACTTCATAGTCTTTAATCATTAAGCAAGATATAGTCAATCATTCGTTAGATATAACTTAGATATTTCATATATCAACTATCTGCCACCTTGACATATCTTACTCATTTTACTCATAAATCCTAATTTGATCAAGGAACACTATTGACTTGGTTACCCAATCATAATGAGCCATCAAAAAGTTTATTAAGGAAATCTTAACAAGCATTGACTCACAAATGAGTATTGATAGTCTATTTACCTATCCTCAAGCAAGAGGTTTGCAGTTTTGTAGAAGACCGAGAAAACTTGCTTACCTTAAATCTTACAAAGTGACAAGTAAAAAAGTTACTTTATAAAAATATAGGCCTTGCAATCAACATACAATAATGTTTCAATAGATGAAAGGTTAGGTTAGATACTTACAAATAAGTTTTTACATACAACTTAGTGGATAATTATCCACGTTCGACAACATAAAATCTAAGTTCAGATTTATATAAGATATATTCCTATCCGTACTGATATATAGCATGAATCCACTAACAATGAATGTTATTCATTTCAACCAGAGTCTTACCTCAAACAATCACTTAAAGGAGCAGAAAATATGTCACTACCAACCATTCTATCTACATGAACTAATATTCACAATAGAGGTTCAAGGTGAAGAACTCAGAACATGTGCTTATATAAATATAAATCACAACGATTACCCAAATAATGGTGAGGTTACTATTTCTACAAGTCTCAGATAGAAAGTAGATGAACCCAAATTGAAAATAATCAATAATTATCAATGTCATCACCAACGATTGAAAAAGTACAATTAAAACACCACAGATTGTATACCCTGTGATTTTCCCATTTACATTTAAGTCTAGAATCAACGTCAAAACCCATCAATATTTTCCAGAAGTCATATATAATCTCCAGGGTCATTTGATTCCAAGAATCACAAGAAGGTACAAATTTTAGCTGAACACCCAAACCCATCTTATGAAATTCATTCATATCAAGTAAAATCGTATTACCCATATCAAGTTATAGGTCTAAGAACAACTATGAAACACAGGGAAGGTGAAAAGTCCCTTGAATCCCTCTAAAGAGAAAAACATCTACCTTTTAATGATAGAATGATTTTGGGTAAATATACAAATGGTAACACAACTTATTCTCGAACCCATGGTTCTCTCTCTCTCTCTCTCTTTGTATATATATATCCATAAAATTCGTAAAGACCCCAACAGATGTTTACAGAAAAATATTCATAAATAGATGCACACATTGACTTCTCCAATCGGGGAAAAACAAAAACAATATACTTCAATAACTTCCAGATACAACCCTATTCCGTAGTGTATCAATCACAACCAAGCTCAAAAGATCAAAGGGAGAAATTACTGCAGATATCTCATAATAATCCAAATACAAAATGGGTTAAATTATAAAGAGAGGGTAGGAATTTTTCATGCTTGAAATTATGAAGGATTTCTCTTTATTTGTCCAATATTGAGGCAAATGAGACCTCCTTCCACACACATACCCTTCCACGAAGCTTCTTCCTTCGTGCCATGCCTCAAAGTCTGCAAATTTGAAGCTCTTAATCCATACAAAAGAAAATTACTTCTCCTAAATAATTTACATCCTAACCTCGATTTATATCACAATTTTTATAGCACCCAGTATCCCACATCTTACATAAAACTTCTATATTATGCATAAATGAAGTGGAGTTTCCCAAAATTGGCTCGCCATGGATTCACATGTAGAAATCAATAGTGAATTGTAACAATGGAAAGAAAAAGAACTAGGGTTAGACCAAAGTGAATAGATGGTGATATCCCCAAGGTTCACAACTAGAGTAATAAATTTCAATTAATTATTGCAACTTCCACTTAGTGGATTTTAATAAATTTCATTAAATTCCCACTTAAGAATGGTGGTGATGGAGTTTGGATAATCCATCATTGGCATGCTAACAAAAATTTAATCCAAAATAGAATAACTCGATCTAACTCGAGTTCAATCACTTGTCAATTTTACCTTTATGCATGGGTTGACTATATTGACTTTGTTTATAATTAAACAATCAAGTAGTAAACCCCATCTAATGCATGGTTGTTTGACCACTTCAATCCATAACACGATAATTAAAATCCATGTGACACATTTACATTGTTGTTGCATGGGTTACTTTATACCCTGCTACTAATCATTTTTATAAAAACATTATTTCCCAATCATTCGACAATACCATGCCTTAATATGGTTTAAGTACCTTATTGCTATAAGATAATCAACCATACCTATACAAGCTTCATCCTTATCATCAAATAATCTACCTTTCAACTTATCATGGTGAGGTTGACTATACCAAGTAATTACCAATTCCAAATTCTGATTATAACAAGAAGGAAATGAACTACATAAAATGTCATTCCTTTCAAAATTCAACATGATGAGGTCTTAAGAACCTCAGCTGGAAGAAATAAGACTTAACCACAGGTTAGAGCCTATCTTAATAATGGTTTTGCATCTAATAAACCAGTGTTGTCTTATTTCCACAAAGTGACAATTATAGCAGCTAAACCCACATAATGGTTAGCCCCTTGACAAGATATTAATCACTAATTTCTTGTAGTCCTATTATATGCAATATTAATCCATGTAATAGATTTATAACTGTTGTGAAATCATTTCCACAGTGAACAAGTATAGTCATCTAATATATCTGTATGGCCATCCAAGATGGTTAGTACCAGAAATATCCATAATCACCGATAATTATCAATTTGTGGTAAGTGAAATAAATCCTAAGATTTACATCAAAATATTGTAACCAAGAGTACAACTGAAATACAATCACTTGTAGGCACAAAGATGAAGGTCAGTCATATTTACAAACAAGGTAAGAATGGGTTGCGACTCATTAATTTATCAATGATTGCAAGGTGATAGGTGCCAATGCGGTGTTGGATATGCACCTACACGGTTGTACATACTTCCTTTGCGGAAGTATGTGTGATTGTATAACTACATACGTAGCCTTACATGGACACATGACAACTTGCATCTGCAGCAGTAATTTAACAAGCCATAACTTATTTTGTCTTCAAGTAAAAATAACATGGTAGGATATGACACGCTCCCCTCTTAAATGAATCATCGTTCTGATGATTTACCAATCATTATCATATTCGAATAATCTCACAAAATTGTGTCTATCAATCATGGAGGAAAGTCATTATTTTCCTCAAGTATATGCAATTTTCAAATTTCAATCAATCTCAAATCAATTTTATTGACTTGTAACTATCCTTCAACTATTATAAAAAACATCACACACTCAAAAATATGAAATATATTTTGTCATTCCAGCTCATCATATTAGGCAATAATATTTAATATTTATATCAGGTAGCCAAAATCAAGCTAAATAAGAAAAAAATTAATCTAGGAAATCGTTGTTTTAAATTTTCCTAGTCCAAAATTTTTGTTAGGTCACTTGCTTTTTCAGCTAACAGCCCAAATTAATTACTACATCTTAGGTTCCTATCTGAACTTAAGCATGTATTCAAATTCCATAGTGAGGTTAAGAAATGTTAAATTCATCATGGTGACATAATTTCATAGCTCAAACAAACCTCTTATCATATGATAAAGAATTCAAAATTCTCTTTTAGAAATTACAATTTTTATTATTTACCGTTGTATTTCTTGTAGTAGTTAAAGAAGACCCTAATCATCATACTCTTATTTACAAGGTCTTCCAAATTTACCTAGGCACATTGAATTTCATCATCAAATTTTTCCTTTACCTCGAGTTAAGATTTCAATCTACACAAATAGAGTCTTTAATTATTATTTCTAGATAAGAGAATGTAAGAAAATCCTTAATAACTGTCTTACAATGTATCCCTTGGATAATATGATAGGAATCATCTTTTTATTTCTTACTAAAACTTATAAATATTCTTCCAAGAGAAAGATAATACAAAATTATGCTCTACATAATATCTGATCTCATGCAAAGGGTGGATAGTGACTCAAACAATTCCTAATTCCTTCAATTTCATGAATTAAATCCTCTTATCACCACCAAGTAGAGAACCTCGAACTGTACTCTTAGATAATTTCACCATTGATATTTTAGAGCAGGATCGATATCAAATATTTCAGTAACATACAACTTTTCCCAAAATTCAATGGTTACTTTGGTGAAGTCAAAAATTCCTTTTATTTACTAAGCCTCAATTCAGGACCATAGTTCACAACTAATCAGGGTTGTATAAACTACACCTCTTAAGAGTTCATACATAGATGCATATATCACCAGAAAGAATCATTATGTAATGGTTTAAATACCCCTATCCATATCAAAATCACCCTCACATTATATCCTGGTAATAAGAATCAATCATTAAAACAAAACAAATTAAATACAACTAGTCCTTTTATTATCTTTTCCTAATCTTCACACAGTTGCAGATCTGATTTTAGGTATGATCTGTATCTTGATCCACTATTACCAACCTGTTAGGTCTTAGCACCATGTACTCATCCTAAACATACTATTATCAACTTGTGATCTGAGGATTATCAAGGAATGGAAGGTAAATTTTAAAAATATGCTACACATTCACATAAAATAGTATCAACTTGCCTTAGGCCCGAGAGTACAAATTTTACCCTTGGCATTTATTTCTTCATTCCATGTCTCTATCAAGGCACACAAAGTGCATGAAAAGACTATAATAAACTTGGTAATCTTATTCTATCAAGATTACAGACCCTTGAGCATTTCAGGTTCTCCTTCTCTCTCTTGCTTACCTTTCTTCCTAAAGGTCAGGGGTGAACATGAATCAATTCTCTTGGCATTTCAGCTTACTTCTACGTAGATAGTTCTTTCTTATCTACTCCATCTACCCTTTGTAGGTTTATAGGTCATTTTGGATTTAAGTTCCAAATCTATCATTAAGATAGTTCATTCAATCTAGCAACCCTCTACTGATTGTTATCATTCAACCTAATTTGTTTATCTTAGTTGATCCAATTCACACTTACCAATTGCTCACACATCTATCTAGTTTAGTGTGTCACGAAGGATTGTTAGAGTGTTTTTGTTTTTTTTCTAACTTACTTACCATCGAACCTGAAACATTGCTTGGTCTGGTTCGTTATCCATGGTATATCCTTCTATCATTCATTTTATTTTATTAATAAAAATTATAATTTAGTAAGTGTAAGGACTCAATAGGTCCAAGAGTTGTAACCTTCAGCTCTGATACCAAAATGTAACATCCACTTTTGTCACTTCACATCTAGGGAAATTTTTTTATAACTTTATGCTTCATGATTTAAATACCCATATATTTAAATCCAACATAAATCTTAATGTAATCCATTTTGATAACTTTCATAAACCATGTGTAGCTACATGAGAGTATAAAAATCCTACTTGATTCCCCCTCAATGCTCTTCATGAGCCAATACATCAAGTGTATCCTTTGGTTTTTCCTTTATCATGCATTGATAATTAAGTGATTTTTTCTAAGTGTCTATCATGTCCTTGTGGGTTAGGGCCTTTTCCTTTCTAGTTCATGTTTTTCATCATTCTATGGGCCTTGGTGTATTTATTGGATTCATAACACTATGTCATCTTGTCTTCATAAAACCAAGAGATTTCATAGATTTTTTTCTTAAATAGTAAGTTGTAGGTTCTTGTAGATGGGAAGCATTAGGATGCCTATAAATTCTAGGTGATAATTTGAGTTTTCCAATAAGAAATGCATTTTTGAGCATGTACTCACCTAGGAATTTATGGGATAATCTAACCTCGAGTGATGCCTTAGATGTAGATGCTTTAGAAGAATATATATAAGTGTGAGGGCACAACATTATTTTGGGGTCAATACGGTTGGTAGAAATGTGGATGGCACTAGATTCAACAGGGCTATCAACAGATGGACAATAATTTTCTTTTTGTACCTTGCTTAGAAAAATTACAGTATTCAAAGGGGTTAATATCGCCACACAAGGTGGAATATCTTCTATTATGTGGAAAATTTATGCATTGATGGAAGGTGGAAGGCATGGCCTTTATTGCGTGTATCCAAGGTCTACCTAGAAGAAGGTTATATGACATTTCTAGAATAACGGAGTTACATGCCTACTTGTATAATAGGATTGACACACTATATTATCATAACCATGAATTGTAGTAATATTAACATCTACGTCATTTGTTGTATGACCAAGGCAATAGATCATTTTTATAGAGTAGATGTTAAGAGCTGCTCCTTTGTCCATTAGCTTGCATATAGTATGGTGTGGAAAATATATGTTGAATTCTTTACTTATCACACAATAATTTGATGTATTTATTCTTGAACGATATTTTTTTGTTTGAAATAAGCTTAGTGGAAAGTCCAAAATGACAAATGATATGTTGGACAATAAATTTGACAATTTGGGGTCCTGTGGCACATGCAAATGGTGTATCTTCAACCCATTTCATGAAATATTCATTATCAATATTAATAAATGTGTTTCCATTAGAAGATAAAGGGAAAATTTTCCCATAAGTTCAAGTTTCCATTGGGAGAAAGGCCATATGGATTGAATATTTCATAACTCTTATGTGGGAAGATGTGAGACATTTGTAAATTTTTGACACTTGTCATAGTGTCCGACGTATGTACAACCATCTTGTTCTAATGAATGATAATAATAACCCATATGATGGATGGGTTGAGTGATAGCCATGCCGTTAAAATTACCCCACATGTACCATCATGTTCTTTAACAAGCGCAACAAAAGTCTCTTGAGGTAAAAAACATCGTAGTAATATACCATCATAATCACATTTATAGAGAAGGTCTCTAATGAGAACAAAATGAGTAGCTCATTGAAGAAAAAGGAAAAAATCCCATTGTATTAAGGATAGGTGGTAAAGTGTTTAGTTTCAAATATGTGACAAGATCTTCATACAAGCAAGAGAGGTGGCGGTGTCATTTCAATCTAAAAAATATTGAACATTTGGGTATGATCAATGGATGGTTGCACTAGAACATGAATGGGAACATAAATAATGTCAGCTTATTTTACTAAAGGAATATACGATCCTAAATAATCCATGGTGTCTACAAATTGATTGGTGGAACGTAGAGTGGAATCAATCTCAAAATGATCAATTTGAGTGAGAAAAAAATTAACAAGGGTCTTATATTATTGGAATGTGTCATTACGGAATTAGTAGGACCCTAGGATTTGATTGAAAACAAGATATGAATAAAAAATTCACAATCATTTTATCTTAAGACCAATAACTAATTAAAGGAAAATGAAAAGTGCCTCATACTCATCCATATTATTTATGCATGGGAAATATGGTTTAAATTATAATGGAATAGATTCTCCTTAGGGTGTGAAAAAAACACCTATGCCACCCCCTTGGTCAATTTTTGGATCCATCAAAATGCAAATTCATATTAAAATTGATGTTAGTGTCAACATAATCCTTGCTTTGAGATACGAGTAAATATAGAATCATCCAATAAATCAAGATTGAGTGGTCATGAATCATTAAGAGGCGTTTCAACTAATTGATCAACAATCACTTATCCTTTAATAGATTTTTGTGAAATGAAATGTAGGTCAAATTTGGTGAGTAACATGATCCACTTGGATGTACGACTATTGTGATATGTTTTTATCATCATATAATGTAAGGGATCCATTTTAGTAACAACATATGTCATATGATTGAGCATGTAATATCAAAGTTTCGTGTGTAGAATATCATGGCTATAAAAAGCTTGTCGATATGTGCATAGCTAACCTCATAAGTGATGAGTGTGTGAGTGATGTAGTAAATAAGCTGATTCATGGTTGTCACTATTTCATTGAGCTAATATACTTTCCAAAGTGAAGTTAGTAGCAATAATGTATAAATATAATGGTAGATTAGGTTGTGGTGGTAAGAGCATGAGAGGAGTGAGAAGATACTTATCAGGTTGTTCAAATGTGATATGACACTCCTCTATTCAAATGTGATACCTTTTCTAAGGAGTTGATTTAATGGAAACAAATGGTAAAAAATTTGCATGATGAAGTGCCAAATGACTTGAATATTTTCTTGAATGCTATAAAGTTGTTTAAGGTTGGTAGGAGGGGCATGCCCATAATGACATTAATCTTAGTTGAATCTACTTCAATGCTCGATGCGAAACAAAGAAACCAAATAACTTTCCGATGTTACTCCCAAAATGAATTTCTTAAGATTCAACAAATTTTGTATTCTAGGAGACACACAAAGATTTTGTGTAGAAATTTTATATGGTTTGATCATAGTTTGGACTTTTTGAGAATATCATAAACATAATATTCTACTATATCATGAATATAATCATGAAATACATAGGTCATATCACATTGATAAGTGGAACTAACATTTTTGATCCCAAATGACATTTCTTTATAGCAAAATGTCCCCAAGGAGTTGTGAAAGAAGTCTTATGTTGGTATTATTGAGTGATTTTGATCTGATTATAAGCTGGAGAAGCCATATGCGAAAGAGAACATCTCATGGATGGCGATATTGTCAAGCAATAGTATATATATTGGGTAAGAGAAATTCATCCATAGGAAAAGCCTTGTTGACACCCCTAAAATCACTGCAAACATGTATACCACAAATCTTCTTGCCCATGGGGACTAGGTTAAAGAGACCCATTCTAGATATTTGATTGGTTGTATAAAACCAACATCAAGAATATTTTGTAACTCAACTTTGAATAATAATGTGATACATGGGTGCATATTTTGTAACTTTTGTTTAACAGGTTTTGCATTGGGTTTTAACACCAAATTATGAACAATTGTATCTTGATCCATTCCTTCCATATCAACAAACGACCAAGAAAAGACATTGAAAATTTATCGTAAGAGTGATTTGTACTTGCATGTTCCTCATCGATAAGAATTTCCAAGGAGGACTATGCGAGGTTCCTTAGGTGTACTAATGTAACTTCAATAGTTTCTTCAATAAGCATATGAGATTGTGTACATGAATTTGTTAGCGGTCAAAAAGAGTTAGAACTAACACCTAGTAGTCTTGAAACAAAGATAGATCAAAATCAATGCACCGTCATGCTTAGAGCTTAAACAAGACTAATCTAACAACATCCTTACATTATAACATGAATAAATATTCAAATGAAAATGTTAATCCATTAATCTCTATCTATAATGAATTTTAATCAAATGAAATGAACCTATTTAGATCCTTAGCAATCAAATGTTTGATTGTATGTTTGAATCCCAAGGCTTTCAAAAATGGAGTCTTATCAATCCATGGCTACAAGACCATTTGACATTTCTCCATATGAATTCAAAAATTGGGTGGATGAATGCAAGAGATGAAGATGGCTATAGCTTAGGCTCTATCCTCATTTATATGTAAAGGTGTAAATAGAAAGGTAGCAGGAGGGCTCCTTATATAGCTCAATGGATAAAAGAATCTCTACATCCCTTTACATATGGGATAATAGCTAGGTTGAGTTAGTTGTGGATAATGATGGTTAAAAGGGGTTGATTCAACCTTAGGAGAGTTTATTTTGTCTTTTAGTGACTCATGGGGTTTGAGGGGATTTATTAATTTACCCAAGTAATTAATTAATAGGTGTGCAAGCTTATAGAAGCTTTTAGAGGAATAGTTAGTATGATTTATGTTATGAGAGGATTTTAATCAAATAAATGACGATTTATTGATTAAATAGAAGAGAGAATTAATTAATTAAGAATAATTAATTAATATAGATAGAAAGGGGAGCTTATTAATAGAAGGTCATTAATTGGCATCGTTGTTGGATAGAAGAGTTAATTAACTAACGTAATGTAATTAATTAACGACAATATCGAATAAAATATGTGATATTGACAATATGTCATCAATTTGTGGGAAAGGGTATTATTAGCGCAACTTAAGGATTTAAATTTCTCATGCTAAATTATAGGTGTCTATATTTTCCCCTCTTTGGGGTGGCGTAAGTAACGCCACTTCAAAGATAGTAGATAGATACAATTTTGAAGGCGTAGAAGAAAAATTAGTAGAAGTGAGAGATGCCCCCTCGAGTGTCAATGGGGTGATGAAAGAAGGCAATCGACGATTGAAAAGGTGAGAGAAATGGATAGAAGAATGGGTAGTGACAGGATGCCCCAGGTGAACTAGAAGAATAGTGTTGATAGGAGAATGATGTAGAAGAGGAATGAATACAAAAAGAAAAGAGAAATCTTTCATCCAGTGTATTGAAACAACTTTAGTGTCATCATATTGCCAAATATCTATGTCATCGGTCCTTATTAAAAATATAAGCATACGAAAAAAGTAGAATGACATGAAAAGCCATAATACAAACAATTGTCCATTGTTGAAAATACCAACTCCATGCAACATAAAAATGTAATGCAATACGAGAAAGTAAAATATGCCTAACTCCTTGCAACATACATAATGTAATGCAATACGAGAAAGTAAACAAGCTAACCTAATAGAGAAACATAATGCAATGTTTTTGTTATCAAGCTTTGATTCGACCTGTGCGAATTAATGACAAGGGTTAAAATATGGTGCCCAAAGCAAGGATACATGCAAGGGGAATAACAAAGGAAACTTGGGTCCTATAAAAATAAATCATGCACTATGAAACAATACCAAATAACTCATTATGCCCCAGAGTATAGACATAGTAAGCAAACCAAATTTGTTGATAGAGGTAGATCAAGATGATTCACAAGTCGCGCACAAGAATAGACGAGAGAACCAAAGATCGATGTTTTTAGGATGATTTTTATTATTTTTGATTTTTAGAAATGTATTTGAGTGTTTTTATTTTGATTTTTTTTTGAAACTATGTACAAGAAGACAAAGAAGCGTGGATTCCCAGGTGATAGATACGATGTACAAGGGTATAATGCCAATCGTATGTGCAAGAAAGTGAAGATGCAAAAATGCCCTAGCTATTAGGTGGGAATATTCAAAGGAAAAATCTTCACATAATGAAGGGGGATCAAGGCCAATATAAAATAGGTTTAATCATGAGGGATAAAGGATGCCCCCAATGTAATCGACCAATAAACACATGAGAGAAAAGAAGTAGAAAATTATCTTATTAAAAGGGGGACAAAAATGTCTCGTAAACATGGCAAAGAGGACATCGATACACATGGATGTTCTAAATTTTTTTCAACGAACATAGGATGCTATGAAAATATTTAGAAGGTGGTTGATGAAAAATTGATTAGCCCAAGGTAAAAATTATGAGACAAGACACGCGCTAAACCAAGAGTTTGAACAAGGTGCAAAAAGTAACACTTGATAATATACTAATCTGTTTACTCATTGAGATCCCGTGTGTGCATGTGGAAATGAAATACTTCTTGAAGGAAATAGTTGATAGACAATAAGTGAAGACACTAGCCAATGCATATGAATGATTTAGTTTGGAATGTGATTTGTGAATGAATTATAGAAGGAGATTCATACATTGTTTACATTGTTAGCCGAGATGTCCATAGCTTGACGGAGATGCATTTGATTCTAATCAAAACATTGCTCTACTTCTAGTCAGAATCCACATCCCTGGTATAGATTATTGAAAATACCCCAAGAGAGATTTATATATCAATTTTCTTTTTCTTTTAGCTTTTACTTTTTGATTGATTGATTTTGATTCTTTTGCTTCTAAAAACTCATTTTAGCTCTTTTTGTTAACAAGGGGTTAAGAACCACTAATGGCTTGATGGAAGGATGTGGAAGTGATTGCGATGAAAACATTGTCTAGTGTCAATAAATACGCCCAAAAATTCTTCCCAAGAAGTTTATTATGTAGATAGTGATAGGATCTCTAAGAGGTCAGTCATTCTTTAATTTACCAAGGTTATGAAAGACCAAGGTCAAATAGATACCATAGAGATAAATGTCACAAAATGCGTGTGAATAGGATAACCAAAATAACATCGAAGGGATGAAAATGGTGGATGAATTGCAGAGGAATATGAAAGAAAGGGAAGAAAGAACATCCATCTGTATGTAATACCTGATTGCAATGTTTGATCTTTGTAGCTTTGATTTTGTTTTTGTAATGATTTAATGTTTTCTCTTTTTTTTTGTATTTTTGAATTGTTATATGATCTATTTTTAATTTTTTGATGGTTATCAAAACAAAACATGTCACTCTAAGTGATAGGATCCAACAACGATGTTCACAATTTCTTTGATAAGAGAGACTAAGCATGTTTTCTTATCAAGTGTAATATTATCCCCGATCTCAATGATCTTGGTGATCTCACACTCAAAAAATGAATTAACATCGAAGGGATGAAAATGGTGGATGACTTGCAGAGGAATATGAAAGAAAGGGAAGAAAGAACATCCATCCGTATGTAATACACGATTGTAATGTTTGATTTTTGTAGCTTTGATTTTGTTTTTGTAATGTTATAATTTTTTCTCATTTTTTTGGTATTTTTGAATCGTTTTATGATTTATTTTTTATTTTTGATGGTTATAAAAAAACATGTCAATCTAAGTGATAGGATCCAACAATGATGTTCACAATTTCTTTGATAAGAGATACTAAGCATTTTTTCTTATCAAGTGTAACATTATACCCGATCTTGATGATCATGGTGATATCACACTCAATAAATGATTGTGATTTGTTTTGAAACATTGGTTTCATATGTGGGAGCTTGAGTTCCCTATCCATAGGTTTTTGCACTTTGCACCATACTTGATGGGTATGTTGGTGTGTATTATGGAATTAAGTTTGACCGTGTGAATTTTATAATCATTTGAGTTGTTGAGAGATTTGGATCACTTCATTTTTCTGGTCTTAGCTTAGTATAAAAATTGTCTAGGTTTCTTATAAGC
The DNA here is from genome assembly GCA_018340775.1 of Taxus wallichiana var. yunnanensis. Lineage (NCBI taxonomy): Eukaryota > Viridiplantae > Streptophyta > Pinopsida > Cupressales > Taxaceae > Taxus > Taxus wallichiana. The sequence continues at coordinate 374,859,698 of CM031235.1, forward strand.
TAATGCTTGACTTATCTGATCTCGAGAAGTGGGAGAAGAACGTGGACATTTAGAATTGATGTGATAAATTATGGTGGGCTTGCCACAATCTTTGGTAGAAGAATAATGTGATGGATGAAAAGGATACGGTCCAAGAATTAAAGAAGATGGGCTACCGAGGGGTGAACCACAGACAAAAGATGAAGGGATAATAGGATTTGGCCCCAGAATAGAAGGAGAAGGGATTTTAGGGTGTGACCCATAATTGGAAGATGATGGGCTACTAGGATGTGGCCCAAGAATAGAAGATGATGGACTACCTGGGGGTGACTTATACATAGAAGATAAGGGGCTAGTTGGATGTGCCCCAATAATGGAAGATAGGGGACTACTCAAAAATGTCCTATAAATAGCAGAGGGGGATACTAGAAGGTGATCCACACCTTAACGAAGGTGGAGGGCTACTTGGCATTGATCCCATAAGAGATTGTGATAGAAAAAGAGTGATTGGGTGATGATAATATAGGCCATGAATCAATGGAAGACCCAGTAGTTTCATCACGTAATGAAGAATGTGAAGATGGAAGAATAAGAGGAGGATCAAGCTACATGATCTAAGGCTCTTCCTTCATTTCTTGATAAAAATAATCAACCTTTTCCTCATAATATGTGGATGCATCGAAGTCTAAAGAGAATCCTTGTTTGTAATTTGTTACAGGGATATCTTCATGTGCCTATAATGAAATTAATTGTATAATTCATATCATGAGCAGCAATATAACACCAAATAACACAATATTCCAAAATAATGATCTTAATATGTAATTAGAATAGCTTTGCCACTTCGAGGGGCAACCTCCAAACCATACAATAATACTTTGAAATGCTCCAATGATGATGAATTACTACCTACAATCCCCTATATATACTATTCATATGTTATGGCCATCACTAAGGCTGACCTACTAAGCATGAGAAAGTATAAATGATATAATAAAATGATATGGCAAGCCAAAATTTGGCTACTCATATCCTAATACAAGAAATAGGTTAAGGGCATAGCATGCCCTTCCCATTCAAAGAAACATTTTCCCCAATGTTGAGAAGCTCTGGGTGCTGCTACAGGAATGTCATATCTTCCCATGTTGCATCTTCATTGTCTATATTCTTCCACTTGATCAGGTACTTAGTAATAACCCATGTCCTCAATATTTTAGTGCATGTTTGAAGGATGCATTCATGTTCTAAGATGACCCTCCCCTCCTCATCAAGATCAGGTAACCCTATTTGGGTTGATACTCTCTGTCTAATTACTTTCTTCAGGCAAGAAACATGAAAGACTGGATGTATTCTGGTGGATTGTGGAAGTTTTAATTTGTATGCTACAGTTCTAATCTTCTGTAATACTTGATAGGGGCCATAATACTTTGGTGAACTTTTTTATCCTTTTGTTGTTGTTTCAAAGACATTTGCTTATATGGTTGTAATCACACAAAAACCTAATCACCGACTTCAAAATACCTTTTTGTGTGATGTTGATTAGCCTGTTACTTCATGTAGTTTTGTGCCATGACCAAGTTCTCCTTGAGACTAGAGAGGACCTCTTGTTGATACTAAATGTGTTCTTCTACTGCTCTAACCCACAGTTTTCCTCTCAATGATGATGTGATGGATGGTGGATGGTACCCATAGAGTGCCAAAAAAGGAGACATTTTAGATGAAGTATGGAAGGAAGTGTTATACCACCATTTTGCAAGTGGAAACCATTGGACCCATCTTGCTTGTTTATCTAACGTAAAGAAATGAAGATATCCCTCCAAACACTTATTTACAACTTCTATTTTCCCATCAGACTAGGGATGATAAGAAGAGCTACAAGCTAACTGAGTACCCAAACATGAGAATAAATCAGTCCAAAAATTACTAGTAAATATAGGGTCTCGATCACTTACTATAATATTTGGTGTCCCATGAAGCTTCTGAACTATGTCCATGAAGGTTGTTGCTACCGTGCTTGCAGCAAATGGGTGTGCCAAGGCACAAAAATGAGCATATTTGGTGAGTCTATCCACCACAACCATGATGACATTTTTTCCTTCAGATTTAGGCAATCTTGTGATAAAGTCCATGGAAACCTCTTCCCACCACTGGCTAGGAATAGATAGAGGTTGTAGAAGACACGGGATCAAACTTTTTCACCCTTATTTTGCTGACAAACCATGCATTCTGCCACAAATTTTGGACATCCCCTTTGAGCCCTTCCCAGAAGAAATCTTGTTTGACTCGATGATAAGTTTTCAAGAATCCAAAGTGCCCCCTACTGGAGAAGAGTGAAGCTCAGATAGAATCCTATTTTTAAGAGTGGAGTTCTTACATAGGTATAATCTATCTTTATACCATAAAGCATCCCCTTTCAATAAAAATTTTTCAGACATGTTTGGATCATTCTGGAGATGATGAATGAGGTTTTGTGTGGTTGGGTCATTTCTCCATTCAGACCTTGCCTCATCTATCCAATCTTCCTGTAATATGGATATGACACATAACAAGGCTGCAGTTGAGTCATCTTTCCACGATAGAGCATCCACAACTACATTCTCCTTCCCTTTCTTATAGATAATCTCAAAATCATATCCCAACATCTTGGAGACCCATTTTTGTTGTTCTTTAGATGATAAACGCTGCTCCAAGAAGTATTTCAGACTATCATGATCTATCTTCACTTTAAAGTGTCTTCCTATGAGATATGGTCTCCATTTCTTTACTGCATGAAGTATGGCTAGCATTTCCTTCTCATAAGTCAGCTTGGAAAGATTCTTACCTTTGAATTGACAGATCAAAAAGGCAATAGGATGACCTTCTTGCATGATAACTACCCCCATACCCACCCCTAATGCATCACATTCAACAATGAATGTTTTGGAAAAATCTGGAGTAGCCAAGACTAGAGTGGTGCACATGGCCTCCTTTAGTTTCTCGAATGCTTTGGTTGCATCCTCACTCCAATGGAAGGAATCCTTATTTAATAAAGTTGTGAGAGGTGAAACTATGCTTCCATAATGCCTTAAAAATCTTTGGTAATAACCTGTAAGCCCCAAAAATCCTCGTAGATTCTTTAGGGTTTTTGGAACCTTCCACTCCATCATGTCTTTGATCTTATTAGGATCCACTTTAACCCTTTCATGAGAGACAATGTGACCAAAATATTCAACCTCCTTGAGTCCAAAAGAACACTTAGAGGGCTTTGCATAAAGTTGATGTTGCTCAAGGGTTTCCAAAACATTATTTACATGATGCAAATGTTCCTCCCATGTTTTTCTATAAATTAATATATCATCAAAAAACACTAAGACAAACTGCAGGAATGACTTAAAAATATAATTCATCAAACTTTGAAATGTAGAAGGTGCATTTGTGAGTCCAAAAGGCATTACCAGGAATTCATAATGGCCTTCATGTGTCCGAAAGGTGGTTTTATGAACATCCTCATCCTTGATTCTGATTTGGTGGTATCTCGAACAAAGATCAAGCTTTGTAAAATAAACAACACCATGCAACTCATCAAGCAAATCATCAATAATAGGAATAGGAAACTTATCTTTGATTTTGTACTTATTAAGTTCCCTATAATCAGGACACATGTGCCACATGTCATATTTCTTCCATACCATCACTACTGGAGAAGAATAAGCACTCTGACTATGGCGGATGATTCCTGCTTCCAACATCTCTTGTACAATCTTCTCGATTTCACTCTTTTGCACATATGGGTACCTATAAGGTCTGATGTTAGGCGGTTGACTTCTTGGTAATAATTGAATAGCATGATCATGATCTCTCTTTAGAGGTAAGCCCTTTGGTATATTTTCAAATACAACAGAGTGTGCATCCAACACTGCTTGCATATCTGATGGTATAATGTCCTTACAATGATGAGCCTCCAATGAAAAGAGTTGTGCCACAAATCCCTCTGCACCCTTTTTTAGCATTTTGTGTGTCTGATGAGAACTTACTATTTGTGGAGACTTTTCTCTTAAGCCTCTTATCTCAAAAGTCCTTCCTTCAAAGCAAAATCGCATGAACAAGTCTTGGAAGTTCATCTCAATGGTTCCCAAAGTGGTAAGCCATTGAACCCCTAACACAATGTCTGCTCCTCCCATAGAAATGACATACATGGGAATATTTATTATGTAATCTCCCATGGAAATCTTAATGCTATGGAATTTTCCAGAACAAGTAACAATACCTCCATCAGCAAACATTACTTGACATTCAGGAGCTGGATAAATGAAACAGTTTAGGCGCACTACTAACTTATGATTGATAAAGTTGTGAGTACTTCCTGAATCAATCAACACTGCGACCCTCTATTTTTTTACAAATCCAACCACCTTTAGGGTTTGGAGGGTTATAATACTTGAAATTACATGACATGAGATCATTTGCTTTGAGGATCTCCTGACTCCTCCTCTGGCTCAACCAAGACCTCTGACTCTACATCTTCATTATTCTCTTCATCTTCACTAGGCCCATCAATGTAGAACAACTTCTTTTCAGCACATTTATGTCTGGGTCCAAATTTACTATCACAGTTAAAACATAACCCTTTTTCTCTTTTTTCTTCAATTTGTTGAGGTGTCAATCTAACTGGCTGAGGGAGTGTTGGGGCCAAGGTGTTGTGATCTCTAGTAAAATTGAAATTTTGTCTCCTTCTTTCAACCCTTCTTGCCATAATCATCGAATCGAAACCTTATGAGGATTAAACATACGAACCTCATTCTTAATGTGATCCTTAAGACCCCAAGAAATAGGTCATTTGATTCTCTTCAAGAATATTTTCCACCCACAGAGAAATGTTTTGGAAGTGATGAATGTAATCGTTAACAAATCTGTCTCGCCTCAACTTTGCTAATTGGCTTAAGTAATTATCTGACACACTAGAAATGTAGTGTAATAGCAAATCTTCAGTGAAGACTGTCCATGTAAAATTAAGACCACTCTTCTTCCTTTGAGCACATAACCATCGATACCATATGAATTGGTCAAGTTCGAGATACAAAGATGTCATGGTCACCTTTTATCCTGATGGAATCTAATGTAGTTCAAATAAATTATCCATTTGGTTGATCCGGTTGAGTGGATCCTTTCCATCAAACTTGTGCGTCTCCACTTTTGGAAACATAGTACAGGCTTGTAGAGTGCTCATATTTGGATTGTGTACACTCAAAGATCCACTCTGGCTCATGTGTCCATTATGTTGACCCAAGGATCCACCTTGATTGACATAAGTATGATTACCCATCATATGTGTATTGAATTTTTGCATGAAATCCTCCAATCTATGTTCAATCCTATCCACATCTTCTTTGCTGGCCACCCTAGATTTGAGGTCTCTCAGGTTAAAATCAAGTTGGCTTACTTTATGGTTTGTCGAAGTAAACCCTAACCCTGAGGAATCTGTAGTTATATCTTATGTCTCTAACTCCTCAACTACTATCTCATCCTTTTCTGGTGTTTTACCTAGAGTGATGGGATTCTTTTTTCCCCTTGTGGAAGGCCCCGCCATGATGCCCCAAAATAGTAGGATGTAGGGATCACGGTCAAATTTTAGGGTTTTGGATTTTGATAATAATTCTACCAAATATAAAAAAACTTAAAGAACAAACCCCAAATAAATTTTGTTTTTCTTTCCGAAAATTTAACTAATTTGAAAAAAGTCCACAATTTGCACCCTAGGGAGAAATTTTATGAAAAACCCTAAATTTGTAATAAATTTTGTAAATAAATTTAAAAAGTCTAAAATTTTCAGGGAACCTTACTTGAAATGTTTGGCAACTTTGGTAAAAATATCTCCCACCAATTCACTCTGGTTCGCAATATATGGCGGAAACAAAAAAATTAGGTTTTTTGCCCTAATTTTGGCGAATCGCAGCTCTGATACCACTTGTAATGAAATTACTTGTATAATTCAGATCATGAGCAGAAATATAACACCAAATAACACAATATTCTAGAATAATGATCTCAATATGCAATTAGAATAGCTTTGCCACTTCGAGGGGGCAACCTCCAAACCATACAATAATACTCAAATGCTCCAATGATGATGAATTACTACCTACAATCCCCTATATATACTATTCATATGTTATGGCCATCACCAAGGCCAACCTACTAAGCATGAGAAAGTATAAATGATATAGTAAAATGATATGGTAAGCCACAAGTTGGCTACTCATATCCTAATACAAGTAATAGGTTAATGGCGTAGTAGTGCCCTTATAAAGGTTATGATCGCTCCTTCGTCCGAATGAAATCAATTGGTATGGGTTGTTGATCAAACACAGGGTTTTGATTGGAAGAAAAAGGTTCAATTGGTGTGGAAGACTTAGAATATGTTTGATGATGATTGATAGAAGAAGATGAATCAAGAGATGAAGTATAATTAAGGCTAGATGTCTTGTGAGTAGAAGAAGATGTGGATTTAGAATTGGTTGGTATAGGTTTCCCTATAAGACGATGTCATGGAGGAAGAATAGGAGGATTTCATATCTAAAATTCTATAGATTGTGACATAGGAGTTGACTTAGATGATTGACTAGAAGGACTTTGAGTCACACAAATATTCAAAGGAGGAATATTTCATTGAGGTGACTAATAAAAGAGGTCCTGAAGAAGGGGAGGACCACGATTGAAGAATCACATTAGATGTTTTATAAAGAAGGTCATGTGAAGAAGGGGAGGACCGTGAATTAGGAGTCGAATTGGATGAATGATAAATAAGGTCATGCAAAGGAGGGGAGGATTGTGAATTAGGAGTCGAATTGGATGAATGATAAAGGAGGTCTGTGAAGAAAGGGACTCAAAAATCACATTAGAAGTATGATGAAGGAGGTCCTACGAAGAAGGGGAGGATCGCAACTTAGGAGTCAAATGAGATGAATCTAAATAGTAGTTTGGATCCAAATTTTTAGAAGAATAAGATGAGATATTTAGATTGAAATCCTCAAAATAAGAGGAAATGTTTAGATTAGAATCAAGAAGAGTGGGGGAAATATTTGGATTAAAATCCTCAAATGAAGAGGAAATGTTTGGATTAGAATCAAAAGAAGAGTGGGGGAACTAAATAATAATTTGGGTAAGAAGCATCCAAACCATACCACCAACTATGAGATGAAGATGGGGAATGGGTTACTGGATGGGTTCTCTAGGGTGAAGAACTAATCAAGGTTTGGTCATGATGAGCATCTTTTGATGTGAAAGCTGAAAGTTTGATTCCTTATTGTTGTATGTATAAGGGACCTTGCGATAATCAGTCATTTTTGACATGTGTTGGGTTCAAAGGTCTAGACCTAGATTGTATTATCAAAGTTCTTCAAAGTGAAGAAGGTTTTATGTTGATTTGAGTAGCATAATGACAACAAACTAGACATCTTGTAAAGATGGGGATGCTTGTGTGATTTTCCAAAAGGGAAGCTAAGGAAAAAATACATTGTGATGACTCAAGATTGATAATCCAACAAGTTTTGGAGGTTTAAATGTCAAAGGATTGATAGAATTTTTAATAACATAAAGGATACAAAGGAAAGATTTCCAATGTTCGATTGATGCAAAATTTTCTTGATAGGAAATTTTTTTGCTAAGGTTTGAAAGATATGTTCAAAAATGACCATGAATTTAGGCAAAAACAAGAAGATCAAGAGGATTAAAAGTCCCAAAGGATTTTCCTAGAAATATTTTATAATATGGATAAACACAAGGAACAATCACGCAAGTTCAAAACACAAAGCCAATCTACAAGGAAATACTCCTTATGCAAAATGTGTGTCAAAGGTAGGTTGGTGTAAAATGATCAACATAATGTCACCACTTATGCCAAGTTCAAAAACAAACAAGATGTAAGAAATAACAAAAGGTTGATACAATTTCCAAACAAGGTATACTAAAAGAAAGTTTAAGTCCAACCAAGACCTAAATCTAAAAAAAAAGTGGAAGTTACGAATATGAACAACACAACAATACCACTAAGATACGTTAACCAAAATTTATGGAAAATTAAGGTATTAGTATCGAAATAATATTAATACAACGTGCACAAAGGTAATAACAACACCTTTCAAAATTGAGGTAGTGTTTGAAAGAAAACCATGGCTAGAGTATACCAAGGAATTGTTACGATGCGTGTAACATAACGTTACAATATAATTAATTAGGTCAAGTTTGCAAGAAAGAATACATAAGTATCAAAAATTTTGCGATATGATACAAGCAAGATAACAGTTTAAAATAAATCAAGTGATGAACCATGGCTAACTATGATGACGATATTAGCGTGGGTATCAAGATAAAACCGGTCGCCAATGATATGAGAATGTTCCCACACACTTTATATGTTTAACAACCTAGCCGCAAACATGGATGAGTGTAAATGGACATAAAAGTGGTGACACAATCAATTAGCAATACACGTGTGGTCACTCTTATTTTGATCAACAAAGTGTCAAAAGAAAGCGAAGGAAGTAGTACAAGTGAGGATGAAAAATTTTGGCCTCACTTCGGAAGAGTTTCGCCTCGCCTTAGGGTGATTGAAAAACTAAGAAAAAATAATGCTTCACACGTTTCGTGATGAATAATGACTCTTAACTCAAATTGGTTTTGAAATGGTCAAATTTAGCTCCTGGTTAAAGATATATTCCTAGGTGGTTCACTCAACTAGGTGTCAAAAGTTATCTAAGAATGATCTTAGTTTGCCAAGGTTTCCCAAGGATTATCCAAGATTTTCTTTACCCCCTTCAAGCACAGTGGGTAATAAATGTGTCCATCGTGTACTCTCATTGGGGTCGCGATACATATAACTTTGATGCTAAATCTCACAAAGGTAAAACTAGTCAAGTAGGTGTGTGGAGAACTTCCCGTTTCATCCACAAGGTTCCCTCTTACATGGACTACTTTGGGGTTCCTAGGACCACCCCCATTGTTGTAGCTTAAGGCTTATGCAAACAGGGTTATGTCCTAGTTTTAAAGTGGACGAGGTGTACCCTTATTCGAACCTACAAATCAAGTGTTTTGAATGTGGTGTTTTTTTAATCTTTTAGACTTAATGTGGTTTATTCATTCACCATTTGGCAACCTGTAACACACATGTAGTTAGAAAATTTTGTTTCGAACTCCTTTCTTTGACAAGAAATTTTAGTTCCTAAACTCAAGCGTTAGTAGTTCTCCAAGCAAATCACATTATTTAAAAGAGGATTAAGATTTTATTTTGATTTTGAATATCATCCAAGGATGCAAGAGAAGATCATACAAAAAAATAATCCAACTAAAAAATAAAGGAAAGCTTTGCAATTAATGAACCATACAAAAACTTGATAAATGTTCATTCCCTTAAACAAAAAATGAAAGATGAAGTTTCCAACTAACAAAATGTTAAAAATGAATACTAAAGTTTATTTTAATTCTCAAGATCACCCTAAGGTGCAAGAGAATAGCATACACAAATTTTATCCCAACTAGATAGAAATGGAAAACTTTAAATCAAAGGACCATAAAAATGCTTTGTAAAAGGTTCATTCCCTTAAGGAAAATAAATAATCAAATTTCCAAGTTAATCCAAATGTTAAAAAGATAGAGATAATTTTATTTTTGATTCTCAAGATCACCAAAAGGTGCAAGAGAAGATCATACACAAGCTTTGGTCTAAATCAAGTAAAACATGGAAATACAACATTCATCAAAACATTAGACATGTTAGAAAATGACCAATTTTACAATAAAGGGAAAACCTAAAAATTGACCTAAATGCTCAAGAAAATAAGATTTTCAAGAAATTTACAAAACACTAACCTACATACTCAAGAAATTAATATTTTCAAGAAATTGACAAAACTAGCATGTAGAATGTTGAAAAAGGAAGCCCTAAAAATGAAAACATGGAGAAATATTGAAATTTTTTCATCAAGATCCAATTTTGACAACACTTAACCTCCTTTATACCTAAAAGGAAATATTCAAAACATGAAAACTCAAAAAAACAAGTTATCTTAATATATGCAAAAAGAGGGGTAGTAACCAAAATCGAAACTTAACTAGAAAAACTTGCGCAATTAGGTGCAAAGGACAATGGATTAAGTCCCATTGGGCATGCCGAATGTGTACATGAATTATTTAACAAATAAATGGAAATAAAATCTAACACCTAATATCTTCAATAAAATGCTAACTAGATCAATATACCATCATGCTTAGGGCTTAAGCAAAGTTAATCTATTAACATATTTGCATTAGAACATAAAATAAATATTCAAAATAACATGCTAAACAAACTAACCTTTATCTCTAATTGAATGCTAATGAAATGAACCTATTTATATCCTTAAAAATTAAAGGTTTTTATTGTATGCTTGAATCCCAAGGTTTCAAGAATGGAGTCTTGTCAATACACGGCTATACGACCATTTGACATATCTCCATATGACTTAAAACTTGGAAGAATGAATGCAAGAGATGACGATGGCTATAGTTTAGGCTCTATGATCATTTAGGTGTAAAGGTGTAAATATAAAGGTAGGAGGAGGGCTCCTTATATAGCCCAATGGATAAAATAATCTCTACATCACTTTACATGTGGGATAATAGCTACGCTAAGTTAGTTATAGATAAGGATGGTTGAAGGGGGTTGAGTCAACCTTAGGAGATTTTATTTTGTCTTTTAGTGACTCATGGGGTTTGAGGGGATTTATTAATTAACCCAAGTGATTAATTAATAGGTGTGCAAGCTTATAGAATATTTTTAGAGGAATAATTAGTATGATTTATGTTATGAGAGAATTTTAATCAAATAAATGAATATTTTTGATTAAATAGAAGAGAGAATTAATTAATTAATCTAGATAGAAAGAGATATTAATTAATTAGAAATAATTAATTAATCTAGATAAAAATGGAAACTTAATTAATTATAATTAATTAATCTAGATAGAAAGGGGAGCTGATAAATGGAAGGTCGTTAATTGGCGTTGTTGTTGGATAAAAGAGTTAATTAACTAACGTAATGTAATTAATTAACAACGATATCGGAAAAAATGTGTGATATTGACGATATGTTGTCAATTTGCAGGAAAGGGTATAATTAGCACAATTTAAGTATTTAAATATCTTGAGCTAAATTATAGTTGTCTACAACGACGCCTTGTCAAGGTGATCAAAAGAGGGAAGCTCATCAGTAGGTTTTAGAGGTATGTCATCAGTGTCCCCAAAGTATGCTTCTTTATGGAGTTGAGTATCTTGCATTATATATTTGTAGGACTCTTTGTTCATAGCATCCAAGTGACATAAATTGGCTTCCTCTCGAAGGGAATAAATCTAGAGGTATTGGCTTATCTCGCAAGATAATAATTAATAAGAAATGTCTCGACTCGATAGATGGTAACATTATTTTGTAAGACAGGAATTTTTAGGTGGGGAACTAGGGGGTCTAAAGAATGCCATCATGATGTGTATGTAACATGTATGGAATGGGGTGATCAATGGACCAATCAAATGTTGTGCCAAACTCATTAAATAATTCGATGAAATGGAAATGTGTGGCTTCATTGAGGAATATGCGTGAATGATCTAGTATGAAAGAATGATAAAGAACTACATGTATATGAATAACCAACTATGTGCATCGAGATTGACAACTCATGTCAAGTAAAAAGATCTATTAGATTTTCAATATCATCATCAAGCTTGGTGTATCCTAATCTCGATTTGTTAGATGCTAGTTTTTAACATGGATGAATAGGAGTGGATATTCCTTGTTCAAACTTTATAAACCATAACCTTTCCATCCTTTTTCAAGTAAGCAATGCATAACAAAATCTGGTTTTGAAAGGTATGAAATGTTAGATGTGAACCAAGATTTTGTAATAGATATGTTGTTGTCTAATAGATGAGCTGCAATATTGTACCCCCATACACAAAATAATTTTTGGGGGAGGAATTCCAAAAGACACGAAGGACCCTTTGACAAGTCGCATGGATGATTGTCTACCCATTTCTTTGACAGTTGGCATATTAGATAGAGAGATGGTGGTATAAAAAGTTTGTATTTTCCAACACCAATAGATTGTGTGTAATTTGTCATAGGAGCCTTACCATGATATTGAGGTGTATTTCTAGATGCACATCTTCTACTAGAAAAAATAGAATTCAAATTTGTTCATGATGAATATAAAGAGGGTGGTGGAGGGGGTATGATTACTTCGGAAGTGATGTTGATGGTTAATCATGGTATGATGATAAAGAAGTAGATGGATCATGTGAATGTTGTGAATTAGAAGGTTGTGTTGAGGGTTATGGGTCAATTACAATAGGTATATGGGTGGATGTGTTAGTAACATCCGTGGGAGATGAAATTATTGGTGTAATAGGAACCAATCTTCCGAATGAGAATGTGATATTAACGTAGTACTTAAATGGTTCAACATTAGCGGTGACACAATGTGTAACTCTATCTTATTTGTAGACATTAATGAAGGGTGGATGGAATAAATTTCATTTCATGAATCCAAGGACTCCCGAACAAGATTTTGTATTGTTGTTCCCATTATATAACATATAAAAGGGTATAGAGCATCTTAGATCCAAATTTCAATGATACAACGATAGTGCCCAATGCACCGCAAGAAGCATCATTGAATGCATGTAGTTGTAATTTCAAGGACAAAAGGCGGGATAACATTATGTTGAGATGATGTAAGAGTGTGGATGATATGATGTTAATACTTGATATGTTGTCAATTAATATGTGTTTGAATATTTTATGTTCAATTTCAATGATGATGAAAAATGGTAGGTCACGAGGTTCAATTCCCCATAGTGTGATGAGAGGTGATTCATATTTAATATCATAGTTGTATGATGTGATTTATGATGAAGTTGAGGTATGAAGATTACCCATCAAGTGTGAAAAGGATTTGAGATTTTTTGTGGACAATTCGATCAAATTTAAAGCCTCGAGTAAGTGCTTCGCAATGATTAGAAGATTGAACGATGAGATTATATAATGAGATCATAGCTGGTGTATTCTTTAATTGATTGATAAAATTATTCTTGAGAGTGGTGAATGGTTGTGAAGGAGATGCCACATTCGGTGATGGAGAAGTTTTAGATGTCGCCTGGTGTAGATTTAGGCTTCATATTGGCAGCTTGATTTCTTGTCACAATGTGAATCATGCCAACAAAATCTTGGTGAGATGATGATGACACATCATGACTAACTTATTTGGTTTAAGCCACATGTGGTGGGAGTGGATTCCTTAAGACATATGAAATTTGATTTTACAGAACATGGCATTATCGAATTGAATAGAAACTTTGTTGATTAAGTCTTGAATAAAATTAATGTAATGACCCACGATCTTATGGTAGGCACATTTGTTGGTACACTATTGATGCCAAAGTGGTTTTGGTAATTCAGATCTTCTTGTCATATTAGTTAGAGTGAGATGATTTGAGCATTGAGGAATTTTTGTAGAATGCTAGAGAGTAATTCAGTCAAATTAATGTATTGCGAACACATTTAAAATGGACCACATGATGTACTTTGTGTGGCCTATAATTGTGGGTTATTAGGATCCAAAAAATTATTCTTGGTGGTAATTGATGTAAAACCTTTTTTTTGTTAGAGGAAAACCTGATTTACTCAAGGATTCTTCTTATTAAACTTAGAGAAATTATTCTTCTTACAAAGCTTGACCTCTCTAGTAATAACATGAACATCTTCAATTCTCTTGGCCATCAGTATGGCTTCCTCAAATGACCGAAACTATTGAATTTGAAGAGTGTGAGATATATGTTCAACACAACTCTTGGTGAATAATTGATTAATTTATGGTTGAGGAATTAAGAAAGTAATATCATGAATGAAAAACATCCAACATGATACATAATTAGTAATGGGATCATCATTATATTATTTCAAATTGTAGAGATCAGATAATGTGGTACACTTGGCAACATTGACTAAAAAGTGATCAAGGAATAAGCTGAATAATTAATTGAATTAGATGATGTTATGTTGAGTAAGGATGGTATACCAATCTAAATCTTGACCACCTAATGATAATGGGAATATTTACAACATAAGCACACCATTGTGAGTAATAATATAACAAGTGTAATTTAACATGCACAAGTGATTTTGAGGGTCTTCTTTACCATTTAATTTATCGAATTAGGAATCTAAAAATGAGGCAATATGATTTCATAGGAACTAATGGATGGATAGGTTCATTACACAACTATTAATATGTGAGATTAGGGATTCTCATTCCTTTATTTTGAAGTTCAAGGTTACAAATTATTTCCATTAATTTCATGATTGATATTTGGTGCCTGCTTGAGAAAATGACCTTGGAGTGGTTGAGTGAATGTATGCATAGAATAATAATGTGGTATATGGGTGTAAGTGTGAGAAAATTAAGGATATGTATAAGTGAAGGATGACAAAGTAGGTGGAATGTTGTGGGTGAAATCAGCTATTGTGGTATGAGAATGGGACCCAAGAGGTTGTGTGATGCTTGTAGAAGGGATATGATGTGTGTGGACAATAGTAGATGGAGTGGGGCCAATGGAAATATCAGTAGTATGAGGTGGTTTAGTAGTGGATGAAGAAGGTTCAAATTTTATAGCGTAAATCTTTAGAATGTAGGCATCTTTCTTGTAATAGTATATTCTAATATATTATGTAAGAGCCTCTAGATTATGGTCTAAGGCCTCTTCAAACTTGGGATTAAAATGTGGAATCTTGTAAAATTCATCATCATCCAGAGGAGAAGGAGAAATAGATGTAATATTTTCATCTAAATATCCCACTCCCATATGGCTAAAAATGTCAAAGCATATGAATGAGATACATGGTCCATGATGTGAGGTGGACTATATGAGCTCACATGAAGTAGTAACCATATAAGGATAAGTTCAAGATAACCCTAAAGAAATGAATGTGTGAGATGTATGATAAAAACATATGATGTACTAAATGAAAGAATTATGAAAATCACATACCAGTCATAGTCAAGCGATTGTATCGGGGATAAATTAGGAATCATAATAGAATGCAAAATGAATGAGTTGTGGATTTGGGAGGTTACAGGCTAGTCACGGTTGGAACTAAATCTAGGATGAATCGGGAATCGGGATAGGATGTAGAATGAATGAGTTGTGGGGAGTGAAGGTTATAGGCCACCACAATTGTGACTCACTGGGAAAAATTTGTGATGAGAAATTGCACCATAGTTACTGATTGTAGAATGGAATAAAAAAATTAGAACTTAGAGTTGTTGTCAAAAATATGTATGGAAGTGTGAGAAGAGTTTGTAAATGATAGAAATATTCACATGTGCGACTTAGAGACAATGAAAATTGAAACAAATCATTTTGATGAATGTGGTGATTTATTTATCTTAAGGTGGAATATGGGCCCAATTTTTTATCTTCCTATGTAGGGATCTCTCTCTAAATGCCAAAAGTTATTAATGATTTCTATACACTAGAAAATTTCTAGTTACAGACTTTAATTTATCCCCTTTGATAAAAAAAGATGGTGTTGTCACTATGGACAACATTGAATCTACTTCATGGGTTAAATTAGTAGATCAAGTTGGGTTGTTGACCTTTTTCTAGTGATTCATCTCAATATGCCACTACTTCAAGCTTCATGTGGTGCTACTTCGACAATGATTTTTAGTGATTATGTTGAAGCACTTACCACAATTATACAAATGGGTATTTTTCCTTATTCGAACATGTATTTAGTGTGTGATAATGCATAATTAATTCCACTAAGATTTAATAAGTTTTTTTATGTTTTTGCAGAAATAAAATTACAACACAAGTTGTAGTTGCGATTCTCCTATAGCTTGATTGTTAGTTTTTTTAGTAGGAAATCAAAACACATCACAATTGTGGCTGAACCGAAACCAATTTTTTAACGGACCTGCAAAACCAAGTGTTATATCTAAAACATAAACCTTAGGAGAAAACTAAAAATATTACAAAATCCTAAATAAAACATTATTAGATTTAGGAAAAGAAAAGAGTTACCCACAACCAAAATGGTCCCACCATGGTCACCAAAATGTATGCCTAGATTTAGATCACCTATAAGATGTATTAGTTAATATGAAATATCCAAATCAATGCTACTAAAAAGTAATGGGCTTATCTTTGCCATTTTGAAGAGAAGGAAAATTATGGGTTAGTTATTGAATAAAGTGGGAAAAATATTCCAAATTTGAATCTAAACTGCACACCATCACATTTAAAAAATGTTTGTTGGTTTTAGTGGTTAGGGGACCTACCTCTATCATATTCCTAATCATTTTAAGGAGATACAAGACATTTTTATTGATGTAAAATGATAAAAACATGCATGAAAATGAAAATTTTACCCGAATTAGATCGCAAGACAATTGCAATTGTGATTCACTAGAAAATACATGGGAATCACAAGCCAGCCGTAGTTGATATTCACACATGTGTTGGAATTTCACTAAAATAGCGATGCAACAAGTTGTATCTATCCTTTGTGCTTTCTTTCAATTCTTCATAACCTTTAAAACTCGAGATATGCAAGCATGAAATCTCAAGTATATCTTGTGTGCACCAAGATTCAATGGGTTGGAATGATGGGGGTGAGTGGTATTTTATATCTTTTGAGTGCATAGGGGAGTGGGGCACATATGGGTACAATATTCATAGGTGGGTGAGAGGATAAGAGTCCATAATGCATTGGGTATGCCAATGGGTAGGTGAGGTAAATATAATTAAATGTGTGTGGGTGAGGGTTAGTAAATGAGTGATGAGGTGTTTTTATTCCCATTTTTGTGGGGTTTTGTAATTTTTAGTTGTTTTTTGTAGGATTATTTCATATTTTCAGGATTATTTTGTTTTATAATGTTTTTGTGTTTTTAATAAGAAACCTCGTGCTTAAGGAAAATTTTCTAGTGTTTATACATATTAAATGTTAAAATTCCTTTAATTTTGGAGGGTTTTGATATGTAATTGAACTCAATCATTAATTCCCATAGGACCATCAAAGCATAGGTAAATGAATTGGGAAGAAAATTTTATTTGTACTTGATATTCAAAATTGTAAAAATTTAATCACTATATATGAAGGTGATTTTTACAAATTTCAACTTCACCTTGTTGGTGATTTGAATTAATAAATTCGGATATCGATGTAAATGCTAGGTGAAGTAACCCCTAAAAGTAACTTGAACCCAAAACATTTAGCCGACCCACCCTATCCCTACACCTAAAATTTCACCAAATGTAAATATCAAAAACTAAAATATTCATGAATTAAGAAATATTCGCCACTAAAAATTACTCTAAAGATAAACCAAATCCCAAGTTTGATTCTTCATCAAAGAAGAATACTCCTCCGCCATGGTTGTGTCCCACTTTGGTTTACCTACCACATCTAAAAAATTATGTGGTTCCTATTAAACAACATGACTCAAAAAATAAACCCTAGATGTATGCGAACATATGTGATGAGTTTTAGAAGGATAACCTACCAAAGAACTAGCCATTTTTCAAGTAGTATGTACCCACTTAGGAATATACTATGTAGTAGAAGGTAGATGTAGAGGAACACCAACATCAACAACATCATCAAGAAGAGTGGAATCATCAAGATGTGAGGAAGATGGAGTGAGCGAAGGAGAATATGTAGATGAAAACTCAATGGGGATGAAATTATCATCAAAATTTACATCCTGTTGAAAAACAAAACATCATGATTTATAGGGTCAAATAAGTAATAAGCCTTCACATCCTCGCAATATCCAACAAAAGTGAGTGGTTGAATCTTCTTCTCCATGGATTTACATTTTTCAACAGAATAAATGCCCAATCTTCATTACCAAAAATTTTGAATGTAGAAACATCAAGCTTGGTATGAGATAAATCCTCCTCTAGTGTCATGTTATATATCCGCCTTATGGGGCATGTAATTTTGAACGTATTTCACATAATTGACTGCGCCTTAGCCCAAAATGTACATGTCATATTCTTAGACTAGATCATGCAATTATCCACCGCTCTCAAGTTCCAATTATTTCTCTTAGTGACACCATTCTATTGAGGAGTGTAAGGAAATGTGTATTGATGTTGAATAATGTGATCTACACAAAATTCCTTAAATTAATTACTAACATACTCCTCCCCATTACCCAAGTGGAACGTCTTAATAGGAAGTGAGGATTTATTCTCAAAAATGCCTTGTAATCCTTGAAATGGTCAAATAATTCACTCTTGTACTTAATAAATTACACCCATGTGTGACGTGAGAAGTCATCAATGAAAGTGAGAACATACTTGGCCCCTAAAAAATGAGTAGGAAAGTACTTGATGTCACTATGCACGAACTCAATGGGAGCTTAAGCTTATAAATCCTTAACTTTGGGGAAATGGTCATGATGATATTTTCTAATTTCACAACCTCTATAAACACTATCAATATAAGACACCTTAGGTAGGCCAAACACCAAGTTTTGTGAACTCATATGCTGCACATATCATTGAAAAAGGCCAAGTATTGAGGCATTGTTCTAGCTAGCCAAAAGGTTTTATGACTTCAATAGTTTTTGACAATGTTTGGGTTTCCACATATTTACCCCAATACTCTTGTATGTGACAACCATGTCTCCATATCAATTTCACGCAACCTAGTAGAGTATGAACATACCAAACACATTGATATCCACATGTAATTCATTCAACAACTCATCAAGGATGATTTCCTTAGCTTGGAATTGGTAGGTTGCTGACATCTTCACTAAAGGTTAATCATCACCTTGTTATATTTAGTTATGATTGATGTTTGGGGTAAAGGAATTTTTCCTTGGGTACATTCATCTTGAGTAATTCCTTCCTCCATTGTCGAAATTGTAATAGGTACTTGATCATGCCTTAGTTTATAGGACCATTTCTAAAGATTGCAAGCCTCTAGTTTATTTTCTATAGACCTCCCTAAGTTTCACTTAGAGGGGGTGTTGGTGTAAATACTATATGCACCTAATTGTTAAATTGACTTAGTTAGCTTCTATAACTAGTACATTATGTCTAGGATTAGAATAAATAAATATATGCATCTAATTAATGTTATCTATTAGAGTACCACATTTAGTGGAGGTTCCACCTTTAGTGGGGAATATAATAAAAGGGGGATATCTCTTGTTTTAGAGATATATATACCCTCACATATGTACATTGTAGATTATTTTTGTAAATAATTTTTACAATTCATTCTCAAGGAAATATATTTTTGTCTCTTTGTAAATTAAGTTTTATCTTGGTGTGAGCCATACTACAAGATATATAATCCTTGGGAACCTACTAATGTTATGAACTTTAACTAACTTATTTTCATACTTTGGTGATTTACCTCTTTTAAGAAACTAACTCTTGACTTGCACTTAATCATTCCTTCACGTTCCTTGATTTATTCTCTTGAAATTCTCTCACGTACCAAACTTGACAATAATTCCTTTTATGTGCAAGGAGATAATTTGTTTAAGTAGTTTCATACATAAAAATGGTCTCCTTATATGGATTTTATGCACTGGATTGAGGTCCTTTTAAAAATTTGTGGGTGTGCACCATCTATAAACTTAATTAGAACCATATGTTAATATTCACTAATATAATATTTCCTTATACTTTGAATGAGGGAGTACTTAGCAAAAACATATTCTTTAAAAATCAAGGCTCAATGTTACCCCACACTATCTCTTTTTCCCACACTTAGGTAACCCTTTATCGATCTCCACAAAATATTTAGCACCTCATGGTGCAGCTGATATTCAATACCATTCGAATTGGTGAGTGTAGTTTGTAAGAGTAGGGCTCATTTTTTCAACCTTGCACCCATGTCCTTAAATTTATTATAATTCTTTTAGGGTCTTTGGATTCTATTTGCATTGTTATTAGTTCCTTCCACACATCCATATTCACTTGATCAAGAATTATCTCCTCCTTGAGTGTTTACTTTTTGACTTGTGTGAGGATCTACTTGATCTTATCTTTCTTCACGCTTATTTCCCCCATAAAATATTCCATGTCCTAGAGTGACTTATCCCAACCAAAATTATACAATGGATATGATTTCAAACCTAAGACATTTTTATTTTACTACTCGGGAGGATGCACGAATTCCTTAAAAACTTTTGCTATATGAGAATTTTTTTATTTATCTTGGTTTCTAAGTCTCCACACTCTTTCAACTTCTTCACATAGAGGGTTACAACCTTGTCTTGTTAAGCTTTGGAAAAATATTTGGCATGTTACCCACCATCATTACATATCAACAAAATTTTATTTATTTAATATCTTCATCCATGTTATTTTGGAGAAAATTCTTGTTCTTTTCCTACTTTTCCACAATATTGTATTTCTCATCCTTTAGATTCTTCTTCAATTGGTCTACATGGGCTATTTTCTTTCTTAGGTCAACATTATTTGAATTTTTTTAACACATGAAGTCTCTAGCTATCATTAGTATCACATCACCCATATGCATATCCATCATGTGGTATGTATCAAAAATGCTATTGATAACCCCTATATAACCTTTACAGGTAGATTATGTAAGATGATTGATGGGATCTCTAATTGAGGCCCATTCATGCACATGTCATTAATAAAAGACAATAAAATTCTTATTTTTGAAGTTACACTATTGGGTTCCATCTATTCCTAAAATAACAATTCTAAATCATTATCATCATTTATGGAACCATATATGGAGAGTTTGTGTTAGATATTCCTCACTTGAATGTTTAGCCTCCTCCTCCATATCTAGATCCCTTTCCTTTCCTTTCCTCTTCTCCTTCAAAAAATATTTCTATATCTCCTCATTTTTATCCTATGCATACTCTTCATGTATCTCAATACTATTATCCTCAACTTTATACAAATTTATGAACATGGGGGTTATTTACGAGGATCCTAGTATTGTACCTAAGTATCATTTCTCGTGTTCTACACCCTCCTCAATTTCATTGTGTGCAGTAATTTTCAGTGGGGTTGGTGCCCTTGGTATGATTCTAACTTGTCTATTTTATTCCCAACCTTCTTTTACTTGTGTTCGATGTGCCTAACTTCTTCACTTAGTCCCATTTCTTGGATTTTCATAGGAAGTATTGTTCATGCATTGAAATAGAGTAAGGTTAGATCTCTTCAATTGAAATATGTTCTAATCATATATTTATTAATATTCAAAAGTTGACATTTCAACGTACATGGAGGATTCACCACATTCCCTTGTCATTTACATATCCTTCATCCCTTGCATCTTTAATTTTTTTCATAAAAGTCTTCTTCGTCTCCTCCTCCTCCTCTAACATGCTCAGGTACCCTAGGAGGAAAAATCATGAAATTTCTCCTCTTCTTCACCTTCTAATTAATTGATCCCTTCTTTATGGGGGAATGCAATACCTTCTCTACTTCATCAGTATGTTTTTCTCTATCCTCAACATTTTTATCAAGCTTTAGATAATAATAAATATGAAAAATTCTATTGTTTACCCTAGATGTTTGCTTTGGAGTGATATCACAAAGGTCATATTCTTGTTTCTTAATGTAGGTACTTTTACCTAGCTATACATATGATATTTCTAGTAGATGGGATTCTACATATATGTACATCACATCAATATTTATTTAAATATAATTTTGAATCTCATTGATAAATTATACATAATACTTAGTTGTAAACCCAAATAGGAGCTTCTCCCATGATGACATACTTTTTTAGTCAACATGATGCATGCAAGTGATTAGTGTTGCATTATTGCAAGATGAGATTTATATTTTACTAGGTTTGGGACGATCCTTGATATGTGCCATTTATCTTCAAATTCCCCCTTCAAGTTCCTTATCTAGTTGTCAAACTTGGTATTGTATGCTTTCACGATTGTTGTTAGGTAGAGGTATTCCTTGTACCATGTGGATGGGGTTTTTCCTCCTTGAGGAGTTCCACACTAATCCCCCTATCCTCTTTGGTAAAACATTTTTGAATACTAATAATATTAGTATTGAACCCCAAATATACTTTCCTATATGGCATGCATATTTTCCAAATTGGCCTTCATACACATAGAAATGTATTAGTAATGTTGTAGTATATCATCATCACCATTTTGTGTGATATGTGGAAGAATTTATTGTTTACTTCTGTCCATTATTAAATCATGTCAAATTAAAACTAGTGAAGCATGCAACAATCTTATCATTAGATCAATAATATTTGTGATAAAGAAGGTGTACCATCCTATTTTATACTTTAGTTCTTACATTGTATTTTCTATTTCTTCATCATTGCATTATTATGTTATGGATCTTGTTTTCATGTGTGGAAGTGTTGAAGATTGTTCACTAAAATTATTATTTTCCCACTAGGATTTTTTTTTTTGCCTTGATAGATGTGTTCAATACCTCAAGAAAAATGTTTTTCTCATATGGGCAATGTTTTGACCCATAGGTTTATGGGGCAATTTTGGCCCATGGTTTTGGTACCCATGGTATTGTAAAAATGCTTAAGAATTTTCCTATTGATGTGATTTTGTGCATATGGTAGGGTAGATGTAACATTGTAGATGTGTGAATTCAAGAGAGTTTTTTTAGCACAAATCCAAACATATTTGGGTATTGTATTAAGAGAAAGAGGTGGCTTGTAATAAAATCTAAATAAGTGATTCTTGGTGGACGTAGCCCAAATTGGGTGAACCACGTTAAATATTGTCTTTATGTTATGTTATTTTATTTTTTGTACTTTTATTTCAGATATGTGATATTATTCTACATATTAGTTTCTACTATTGTGATTATGTGTGGGATTGTTCGCATATTTTATCCCTTATTTCCTAACATGCATAAGGTGAGTATGAGGTCTTATCTAGTACAAACTAGGCTATTGAACTTATCGATGCACGAGGATGTGATCCTAATCCTCCATTTGGAAGAGAAGAAGTAACCCTCATGTATAATTCAGAAAGGAATTGTATAAACTTTACCAACTTCTTAAAGAATGACAACTCAATAAGTTCAATACCTTGAAATTTTTCATCACACACTTAAAACTATCATCATATTTTATCCCTCCCTCTCAGGTCTTAAAATCCATTTGATTCATATAGTCTTGAATACGGATCATATTTAGTTCTTATGCACAAATTTTGAAGTCCAAAACTTTGAAAATAATTACCATGGACTTCCAATCCTCACCACGCAATAAATTTTGGGATGTGACTCATCAACACCTAATCATTCACCATCAAGTTCCTCTTATATATTCATTTTTACTTCTTCCTCTTCCAACATCAATATAATTGTGTTATGTGCTTCCTCAGTTATGTCCTCATTTATATATTGTATTATGGGTAAAGATAGGTTTTTCAGCTTGGGTTCTTAAGTATAGGAATCCAATATAAGACCGTCCACACCATGTAGATACAAAGGTGTTTAAGGATCCCTAAATTTGTAAATCTAGAGGATACTAATATTTTTCTAAGACCTAAAACTAAGATAAAGATAGGTATCTAACTTGGATCTTGAAATAGAAGAGGGAAACAACCAAAAGGTGGATAAATATAAGGGATATAATAACAATAAAAAAATTGATAGATCAAAATAAACCTATATCTACTCTAATTTATAACAATGAATGACTAATATTGACAAAAACATACATATAAAATGAAATACTATAGAGAATTATAAATACTTAATGATAACATGCGTGTGACTACTTATGCATAATCCTCCACAAAGACAACAATGAGAGAGAATTGTTATGGGTAGAGAAGGGGAAAGATCAACAAGAAGATCTCTAGTCCTAACTCACTATGGTGACCCAAATGCAAAATAGGCAAGCTCCAAGACTCTAAATTCAGATAATAACTATGAAATAATGTGAGAGAAGACCATGTGCATTTTTATGTAAACAAGAAATGAAAAAGTGGTGGTACTACTAAGAAAACATGCTACTATATATACTCGATGAGATTTCCCATGGGAGATGATGTCGTCCATGAAAGAAATAAAGTTGGTTTCATTTCCCATGGGTGATAACATCCATCTCGTGGGTAAACCTAAGGTCAGTGGATGAAAAACATGAGGAATGAAGGATAGATGGTAAACACAGATGAATGGAAAAGGTCTAAAATGACCTGAAAGTAAGGATAATAACATACACTAAGAAGAAACTAGTGGACATAATATGAAAATTAGATGTAATGGGTGTAATGTGTGAAAAAGGAAGAAATGAGGCATGTGTGGGGTGATTAAGGTGAATAAAAACATCCCTCAAATGTTTTGTTCTATTCGACATGACCAAATATGATCATAACCAAATCCCAACAAGCCCCTTAAGACATCCACTTAGGAGGAGAATGCATCAACAACCCTTGCACAAAATAAATGGTTAGCAAGAATGAAAAATATGGTGTATACCTATTCCCAAACTAAAGATCATCACATGTCGAGTGGTGAAACATGATATGGTCTTTGGGGAAATATTTATGCAACACAAAATTAAAGGTAAATGCTAAAAGTAAAGTGCTGAAAAAGAAGTAATGGATACTAAATGAAATATACCTACCTTATACTTACTTGTGGCAGGTGAAATACTTGTTTGGAACCTTAAATAAGAAATACTAAAAAAAAACACTAGAATATAATTAGTAAAATAATAAATATAACACCTAGCTAGGAGGGTCATGAGAGGATAGTTGAGAGGGGGATACCAATGCTGAAGAGCACAAATAAATTAATGGATAGATGCTACAAGGATGATAAAATTTGCTAACCATGACACGATGTCATGGAGTTAGTGGGCATGAAGAGATAAATAAATGATTAAAGCATCCAAGGTATGAAACAATGGTTGTATATACCCAAGTGAAAAGGATAAACCTAAGCGGTATGAAATTAGAGTAAAATAGTAGGTTGATGAAGTAGTTAATTTCAAGAATGTTGTTAAAGAGAAGGTGTTATTATTTGAAGATTTATTGGAGTTGAATTTTTGATTTAAAGGGAGGGTGGGCATCATGAGGTGCCCAAAAATATGGTTTGGTGAAAGAAGTGGCATTGTGAGATGCCCCAAAAGAAGTTTCAATCATGTTGGTAGTATGGTTAAAGGTATGCATTCTTTCAAAAGTTTTTTGATACCGGATTACATCGAGGTGTATAGAATGTGGTTGTGAGCTGCTGTAATCCTCATAATAGGAGGGAGGAATGGTGTATGTAGATATGTTAGTGTCATTAGGGGTAATAGTTTCTAAAGAAGGATCTTTGTGCAGATATTCCCCACTTACCGAAAGAGTGAGGGAAATAAGGGGAAATTTATGGAATAGTTTGGAAATCCTAAATTCATTACATTAAAATAGGCCCTCATTAAAGTCGTAGGAGGTTTTTCTTGTAGGAAAAGGGGGCTCCTCAGATTCTAATATGAAAGGAAACCAATATTAAGGAAAAATAATTGGGGGAAGATGATTGGTGATGGATTGTGGTAGATGGTTTTATTTACAATGTTTTGTAGTTAATTAGGCTAATCATTTTCGAGTAGGAAAGAGTGACATTGAGTGAAGAAATTAGTAAGATATATTAGGATATGGAGCACTATGCACTATAGGAGTAGTGTGAATGTGGAAGGGATTAGTGGGTATCCAGTCATAATATCAAATGTTATAAGACCACTTTTCTTCAAAACCTACACTTTGATGCCCACCGAATAGCCTCCATCTTCACAAATATCTAGAAACAAGACACCTAAACATACGAGATGCAAGAATGCATATGAAACTCGGTTTCTACGATGTAGACACTCATCCGCATACACACTGGGAGGATATGTCTTCGGCCCTTCGGACACTCGTCAACAAAAATAAATATGCTAACATTTATACTTCCGTAAAAAAACAACGCAACACCTTCAAGTGAAGAAGTCAAGGGAATATCAAACCCTAATGAACTCCTTTACAACCCTCAAATTAACCCTATTCTTTGATTTTCAAACCTTAATCCTAATTATAATAAGACATTTGAATCGAGTTATATAATAGGGCATCTTGATTTTGTAGTCGGGTGTATGTCTCTAAGTTATATAACCGAATGTCTAGTATATATTGGAAAATGTACTCAATTAGTGTTTTGAGGTAGTGGTGATATACATGCATAAGTATGAAATTTATTTTAAACACTAGGAAAGATGACCCACAAAATTAACTTGCATCTTGAAATTTTAGGTGAAATGTTGCTTTGTATGACTCCTCAAAATCTCCAAATGCAAATTTCAAAATGTAAATATTCATGAATTAGCGAAGAATCGCCACTAAAATTAACCCGCTTAGAAATATTTAATTTTCACCAACACCACCCTCGGATGGTTGGAATCTTCCTTGTAGGATTTTATAGGTTGTTTACACTGTAAAAATGGCCAAAAAAACTTTTAGGCCTCTCGGAGGAAGTGGTTTTCCATCGATTATGAATTCATCTACCATATTAGGTACTCCTCTATGGACATTGAAACACACTTTAAATTATTGTTATAACTTTCCTCTCCAGATGCAATGAGGGTGTAAACACTAGGTTTTTGACACCTACCTACTTCTCTCATACCCCTTGCATACATACAATTAAATTATTAAACCTACCACTATATCACTATCCTAAGTCATTTCCCTCACTCATAAAATAGTATTTTACCTATCCTAAATTATATTTACTCATCTTAAACCACTAAACCACCCCCTAACCACCTCAAACCCATTTTACCATAACACCCTAACCCCCAACTCAACCTTAACCTCCTCCCAACAATTCTACCTCATCTCCATACCTGAAATGTACATTTGGGAAGTGGTTAAAACCACTTCTCAACATTTTCTTGAGTTATCCGGATCACCGACGATTCCAAAAATTGCCAACGATTATAAAATCTGTTTTGGCTCCTCTCTTAGGGATCTTCAGAAATCATTTATGCGTTCTTGCACCCTTTTTTGACCAATAAATGAATATTTTTCATTCCAGCAATCATCAAAGCCCAAAGATCGTAATCAAGCTCTTGCAAAATATCAATCTTGATGGTTTTGCTGCAATGAGTATTTCAGGACATCAACTATCAACTTTACCAACTTCATCCAAAATTTGTAGACTTTTTTCATCCCATCTCAACATCACAAGGTATTCCTCTATGTTGTCTTATCATTCTTATTTCATAAACATATCCCAATCAATCAAAAACAACATTTAAAACTCGGTCTAAGTCACCTTTATCATTTTTTGAAAAATCAAACTATTGTATAACAATCGTTGATGATTACCTTGAATCACTAGTGATCTTTATCTCCCAAGATATTTTTAATTAGAATCATAGCAATTGTCAACTTTTGTTTATATGTTTGGGTTTAACTTGTTTGTTTGAAAATGTCTCTCTTAGATTGTAGTACCTAGCCAATCTCATCTAATTATGAGCATCTATGACATCCCAATTGTTTAACAACCATTATTTTGGGAACAATACAACAACCTTCATGAATTGACATTGTGTGTCATTCGATTCACAACCAACATTGAAGAAATTGATGATCGATTGAGTTCCTCCACGAGATCCAATAGAAATAGATGATTATTAGTATGACTACTTGAATCCATCCCGATTGATTCCATCCTCACTTGGGTCACCTATGAAGCTGCACAAGATCTTCCCTATGACATTTAATTCCAAATCAATATTATCTTTATCATTTTATTAATTTCTATTATAATTATCAATCTACTTAACTATATCAAAACGAGATGACATCCTCCAAGGAAGTCCCTTTGGATTCCTAGAATCGGCCTTTTCTCGAGATGCTCATCTATCCATCTATCTAATATATTTTGTCTAGATGTCTTTGATCTGCAGGTATATTCATCGGTGAAAGAGAAAGTAACTTTATCCAACAACATCAACATTCGTTATTGCAGGTATCAGTAAACCCCGTCGTCTTTCGAGGTCGGTTTGTTTTTGTTATTTCATTTTATTAAGTTAAAGTTGAAAAGAAAAAACTCTCTCGGTACATTCTAGAATGCATGGTGGGATCATTGTCCCATTTCTTTCATTTTTAATTTAATTAATTTTCAATTTTAGGTTCTATGCTTTGTAATAGCTAACGATATGGTCAAATCGCCAACGATTTTGGTGAGTCTCCAAATTCCCGTAAATTACCGATGATATTTGTAGATTGTTTTTTATTACTTAGTTAGTTAGTCTTTAGCATTTTTTTGTCTTTTTTCTTCTATTTTTCATCTAACCATTGTAGGTTCTTGTCTTGAGAGCTTCAGCTTTTCGCATTGTAGTTGTGCTTAAAAATATAAAAATAAAAAATATAAAAATTAAAAAAAGGGAAGTGTTTATAGGTGAATCTTCTTCCTTCCATTTTCTTTCAAAGCATTGCATTTTTGTTTATTGTCCTCATCAAAATCAACATTTTCTTTTGGGTATAAAAAGAACTTGTCATTCTATTTAATCACATAATCTAATTAGGAGGATTAATAGGTTGCATTTCACTTTACTTCCCCACACACAACCAAACCAATTTCAATACAAATTACATCAAAACTATTCTACCTAGGTGGACCCACCGGATTTCATCACCAAGGGGATAAGTCGACTCGGTTTTCTACACAAGTATAAATAATTTGGTGGGTGATATATTGGTTAAGTACCTAACTCCCCTTATCACCGTGAAACTATGAAGTTAGGGGATATGCCTCAATATAAAGCCCCATACTAATACCAACATAGATTCAAACCTCACGTTCCTTTAGGTATATCGAGGACTCTTTCCTTTAACATCACCTGAAACCAACCATAGATTTCCATTTCCTAGGACCCCGTTAGCCATTTTTCACATTTCACTTTTCTTTTAATTAATCAAAATAAGTAAAAACTCATGCATGATTTTTCAATTCCTTGTAACCAAAAATCTAGATTCATTTTTCATTTTAGGTGATTGTTTGTTTTCATGGTTCTTGCTAGACAACAATCTTGTCTACAAAATCATGACAATATGATTGAAAACTTCCAACGAATTATCAAAAAATTCAAACCCACATTGATTACGCTACACATTTAATTGATCAACATCGATCATCTCTATCACCTTGAATAAATTATCAAGAACCTCCCCATTCCCCTAGTACTCAATTTGTCTCATTTGAAATACTTGATCCACCCAGTCCTCATTTCTTTGATAGTGGGGATCCACTATTTTTTGAGATATTTGATTCAAACCTTGTTTTCCTCAATACATATATTATTTCTTATGGATTTCATCTTCATCAAATCACACCAATAACATGGCCTCCTATATCCAAAACTTCATATGACTTCTCTTGTCTTGTTGATCCTAACCATGAGCCTATTATCCAACAAATACATCCTTATCTCACTAGCATTCAATTAGAGATATCCAATGTCGTGTCTTCGGCTCCTATCATCACATTTGACCTTAATGTGGTCTCCTCATAGGATACAACTAACCAAAAACCCACGTCTTCATCAAATCTCTCATTTGGCTCCACATCATCCCAAAACAATACCAACGTATCCTTGTCAACATCAAGCCCTTTAGTCTCTTCTATCATTCAGACTCCTATGATTTCAATATCCATCCCATTAATCATATCTCAACCAACCCCCTCCCAAAAACCCACATTAGTTGTCCAAAATGTAGTTATGTCTATACCAACATCAATACCACCCATTAACACAAGCTCTATTTCCATTGTCCATCCCTCCTCACAACAATCATCCACTATCCCTACTTCCTCTCAACATATACATCAACAATATCAACCTTTCATTCACACTTCCATTCCTTTCCAAAATGTACCTTAACCATCCCAACCTCTCATTCACAACATACCTCAACAATCTCAACCACTCATTTACTCCTATACTCCTTTGTAAAATATAACACAACCATCTTAGCCGTTCATCCACACATCCACCCCTTTTCAACACATACCTCAACCATCACAACCTCTTATGAATACATCCATTTACGTTCAATATCAATACATCCAACCTTTATAGCCCTTAGTTTCACAACCTACTTATAACGTTCCCGTGAGTACTCCTCTCTAGAAAAATATCCCACAACCATATCAATAACCAAATCAGTTCCTATATAATTGACCTAGTCCTTCATCATCTAATATACAAAAAAAAACCACAAAATGACCCTTTATAGGCTTTAATAAAGCTAATATCCAACCTTGAATTCATTTCTATGGGTCCTAAGAACACATTTTCCTATGAACAAATATTTAATGAACCCATTCATCTATATGTACCATACAAAGCATATCCTCCACACTGGGAACTTCCCACGTTCCTCAACTTATATAGCAAGGAAGACCCTAAAGAACACATCGAAGCCTTCTTACATGCCCGTTACCTCATGCCATCTTATGTTGAGGACATTCCCCATGTCCTTAGTTGGCCCTGCCTTGGACTAGTATAACAACATACCTCAGTACTCACTCTTCTAGTTCACTCAAATTTTTCAACTCTTCCTTGATCATTTCTCAATCAATATCACATGTAAAATCACTATCACCGACCTATATACAATCAAACAATTTGAAGATGAATCTATCTTCGAATTCATCACCCATTAGAGGGGAATTATTGACCAACTTTCATTTTCCATCCTAAACTGATCTAATTGATTTATTCACACGCTCTTATGCAAAATACATTTCATTCACACTATAAATCGAGTCCTTCTAGACACTTGATGAATCCTTCACTATGGATAGAAAAATTGAGCTGCATTCTCTCAAAGAGGACAGAGTTAAACTTAGGTCAAAGAAACTAAAACCTGAGTTTTCATCTAAACCATCTTCTAGCCATGAAAAGTAAAAATTATCATCCAACGTAGTCATCATCAAGACCGCTCCTAAAGAATGTTCGGCCTCTAAATTCTCTCATCCTCAATGCACCTACACTCCTATTGGTGAATCTTATAGTGCGATCTTTAAAAAAATCGGATTTCAATATGATCACTCTCCCTCCCATCCGCCTCGTTGATACATCTATCTCGAAACCCTATTGGTATAGAGATAATGATTACTATAAATACCATAGGTTCAAAGGCCATTACATCGAGAGGTTTTATTAATTTAGAAATGTTCTTCAATACCTTATCAACAAAGGTGCACTACAATTAGATAACCCAAATGCACCTCAAAATTAAAATATCAACATTTTTAAACAACCTTTTCTAAATCAATCCCCATCCACCAGCCATCCAAAATCCAATGTCATCCATGCCCATCACACTATCAACATATTCAAAGATTAGTTACCTATAACATCTAAAAATCCAATCAACATTCGAACCATCTATCAATAGCTCTATCACCGAAACAATAAACCAAACATCCACAAAAGAAGACATTTTCATCTAGATCCATTGTATCTTCATCTAAAACACCTACAATATCTTCATAAACCTCACGGAAGAATCCCATCTTACAAATTGAGAAAATATCATATGATGATCATGTTTCCCAAGATTACCACCCTTCAAAATATTGTCACACAACTACACGTCCTTTCATTTAAGAAGGAAATAATCATAACACATCACGATATCACCACTTCAACACAAAAACCAAATCCCTTTCCTTATATTCTAGGGCCACATCCCTCATCCAAATAACTATTCATTATTACCCAATCAAAAACATCCCTTAGCACACATCAAAAGAAACCATGCCAAAAGTGACGCCTTTAACACTTATCCAAATGAAATAATCATCACTTCCTTTGACATCTTCCTTGATAGGACATTATACATTGTTCCTTGAAAGGCTTCTTTAATGATCCATCACAACGTTACCCCCTCTTAAGCCATCTAGCTCTCAAGGGTGGAAGCCTTCCTAGTATCAATTTGAATCCTTTTGTGATTATCATCACACATCAGATAACATATAGAATCTTACAAAGCCCTCTATGCCAATATCAAAATAATTCAAAATAAAGGCCTTATCCCTCCACACCTAGTAACATCAAAAACACATCACAAACCATGAATGACCACTAAAAGTGTGGATTCTTGTAAGAAATCCCCTTTGCATCAAATTAACACAAAGACGTTTCAACACTAGAGCACGTACCCATGAACCTAACACCACTGATAAAAAAATCTAAAGTTTCCATTCCACTCGCCCTAAGTCATTTACTTCAAAATCCCCCTCGCTAAGGCTAAGGTTTCCATCCTGCCTCTCCTCATGTGAAATCCACCACCTCAAAGTAGAAAATATCATCATCAAACAACTTCACCAAGCTCTAGTCAAGATGTCTCTTTATGAGATTTTGAAAACCTCACCTTCACACCAAAAATATTTGATCAAAGCACTCTAATCCATATTAGTGCCCTCGACTATCTACAATATTTTACAATTATAGTAGGCACACTACAAAAATCCACTTCTATTTCATTCGATAGTTCTGAAATACCATCTTTACAACTAGAATATCGTGATCTTACCCTCTTTATCACCACCCAAATCAACAATACCCTCATAAAAAAGGGTCATGATCGATAATGATGTCGGTATCAACATCATATCATCACATTCCTTCAATAAAATTTGATTACCTATCACCATCATATCCCATAAACAAAATGTGCTCCAAGATTTTAAAGACATCATCGCCCCCATATTGGGTATCGTCATCTTACCACTCAAATTTGGCATTAAAACTTTCCTTGAACTATTATATTTGTAGAAGGAGATTTCCAATATAACATACTATTAGGTTGACCCTGGATACACATTATGCATTATATCCCATCCAAACTCCATCAATGACTTAAATTCAAGCATGAAGATAGAAATTTCATAGTTCTTGCTGATCCAAACCCTTTCAAATCTTGTCACATGACATATCCTCCAAATGATGTGCTTGTTTCTAAATTAATCTCGTGATCCTATGATGAATCCTCTACAAGTTCATCCATTCCATCATTAAAACTACCAGATGAAACTTTCTTTGATGATGTTATGCAACACCTTTGATTGGGGAGTATCATATCCTCAAAGTCAATTCACTTCCTACACCAAAAAACATATGGTAAGCATTACAAAAAAACCCATGTACAAACCCAATGTCGGAGATGTCATCTCTTATAGTCCACCAAACCTGAAAAAAAAAATTCTACAGAGGGATCGACTACCCTCTACACAACCCACCTATTAACATCATGCAAAACCATTCCTATCAAACTTAAAATTCTTAGAAAATTGAGTATTCACACAGATCTACCTCCATCAGTGCACATGGAAAGGATTTGGACTCAAACATTATGAATAAGGTTCTCATGATTTGATCATCGAACATGCCCTCAAACCCTTTGAAAAAAATGGGCTAGGTTACATGAAACAAACTTCTAAATCCTCCACACACACCACATATGAATCTATCATAGAACCCGAAACATCCTACTTATCTACACACGACAATCCTATGGATACTAATGTCATTGTTTCCATTCCCCCTAACTTTTTTAGTAAATACTATTACATTAGGACCACTACCTTATCAAACTAATCAGGGTATTGAAACCCATCCTCTCATCTAGCATGAAATGATAGAAGAGGATTCACTCGTTGTTAACATTCTCTAATGCCAAGACGACCAAGACATCATCTCTCATATGGGACCGTACACACCCAAATTTGCATGTGCTACATTGTCAGAAATGGTTCAAAAGTCCCTAATGATGATTAATGTATTTTCCAAAGGTGTTCAAGCCCATTTTCCTCTTTGTATTTTATATTTGTAGTTTAGAATACCTTACTTAGCCATTTCTTTCTTTTCCTTAGCTTTCCAGAGTATTTTTCCTTAGTTTTCAGCCTTTAGTTACGCAACCGCCACCCTACTTAGGGCAGCGGTTCTATGTGTTTTGACCGAGACTTCCCATGTGTGATTTGGACACGTGTTAACTTATTCTAGTTCACCTTTGCGCATGTTTATTGGTCAATTTGGCTGTTTGTAGGTTTGATAGATGCATACCAACCTCCTCTTCCACTTCTAATTGTTGATTGAGAGTTTAACTACCCCTCCTTATTGTGATGTGGCATCCCATTTCTGCCAAATGGATTAGAACGTTTCCCATCCTATGTTCTATAAAACAATTTCTTCTTTTGAAGCAAATGGCCGAAATGTTTTATTGTTAATTACATTGTCATGCTACTAAAATATTACTAGAGACTACACAACCAAACACAATTCTCTTGCATTGTTCTTACTCTACCTGCATTGCTACTAGACCACTTTTGCAAATGACCATTGCTCCAACACTTTCTTCTTTGTTTCTTCTACATTCCTAGCTTCCTGGACTCACGTGGACACTAAAGATTGGAAAAGATAATTGAGGGGACACAAAGTGATACCACAACTGGCATTTCCTCAACATTGCAATTTCTAGGTTGGGGTTGCTATTGAGTTTCTTCATTTCTTCATTTCTTTATTTTTGAATTTGTACACACACTTATTTACTAGAGTAGAAAAATCATTCCCATTTCAATTTTTACAATAGATAGATTAAATACATGCACTTCCATTTATTTTGAAAATATTCTAGTGATGGATAAATTCCTCCCTATTCGACTATTTATTTGTTTAGGATTTGTTAATTAGAATTAGAGGCAATTCATTTCTTCTTTTGTTCTATTTATTTCAAAAAGATCAAAAAATACAAAAATATTAGCTTAGATTAGATTAGATTGTAGTTTATTTGTTCATTTCTTTTCTATTGGAAAATATAAAAACATAGTTTAGTTTCCTTTATTTAAATTATCCTGTTATCTTCTTTCGTATATTAAATTACACAAATACACACATGACCATTTCCAAACCACAACAAGAGAGAGTTTATGGTTGTGATCCTAGGGTCCCCCAATTGAATGGGCCCAGAGAATTCACAGATATAGACACTGGATTACATGCCCTAGTATTTAAAACATAACCACATCCACCATATATTGTTAGAAAATTTAACGTCTTGAACAAAGATGCTTATAGATATTTCACATTATGGATAGAACTATCTCATCGTGCATAGTCCTTGCAGAACCATGCCTCTTTCTCGTTTATTCCATGGCCTTGTCTAGAAATCCTTATGAGGAACCCACATGTTACTTTCTAGAAATTCAAACCAGCTTGAGAGAGTTTCACACACATACATTGATAGAATTTTACATGTGTGTATCATTCTCGATCGTTCCATTACACCCACTTAGGTTAGAGAGGATTTTATCACCCTAGCAGTAGATACCTTTTGTGTCCATAAAGGACATTATATTTCCTTGACAACATACTATTAAAATTTACCCTATTCCACTACATACAATCATCCATTCATTCTAAATTGGTTGTCTTGGCATGACCTCGGTGGTTGAGTGTGTGTTAAGGTCAAGTGGCATTTTTAGTTGTACAAATTGGTGAACCCAACATGAAATACTACTTCTTTCTCATTTATGCGTTTATTCATTTATTTCATCCATTCTTCTCCTCTCCCATTATTCTGTGAGTATTTATATACCCTCCGAATATGTCGAGTTAGGATTACAACATACCTATTTTAGGTCTTGAGGCTTACTACCGCGAAGTCAAAATACCACAATCACCCTCATTATTAGGGAGGGCTGATAGTTATTCTCTTAACCTACCTTCACCTCACACTCCTTTGCCATAAGGTTCTAACAATAATTTGTCTATCGTGATTTAGGATATTTACCAACTTGAGTTCTCCAACTTGAATGATATGACACTCACTAGAGGATAAGGCTTCTATCTTCGAGTCTTATCCAGCCCCAAGTCAGCATGCAATATGATCCCTTCATTTCCTACCTCTCTTCACATGAAAAATCATGGCATGCTTCACCCGAATCCAAGAGCGTTTCAACACCATGGACCAATCATTGGAAAGGATGCAATAGTATGTTAATGCTATGCTTCAAAACATGCTACTATCCCTCCCCGTAATCGAAAAAAATACCCAACGAGGGGTGGCCTATAAGAGAACAATTTATAACAGGACATCATGTACCTATACCTCCTAACAATGTATAGAATATTCTCAAAAATATTCCACACCATCTTCAAATGATGTAATTTCAACACTGGTAGATAAACTTAGGGATCTAGAGCTTTCCCAGTCATCTCATGTTTCACCTTTTACTGGGAAAAGCAAGATCCCTTACCATGCTCCAAATCTAGGTTATGTGCCTTCTACGCCATCACCTCCTTTAGTTTACATGGGAGTTCCTAGCCCCGGAGATCTTCTCACTAGATTAGGCACGTTAGGTATGCCCCCTCACACCTCGTATGGATACCCTTAAGAGGCATGGGTTGGAAGTAGGTTCAAACATGTCGTCCCAACTAGAAATGTGACGTTCCCTAGTTTTTTGCCTCCCACTCTGTACCACAATAATTTTACCCCATATATGCACATGTATTATTTTCTTGGTTCATATTCTTAGCCA
The DNA here is from genome assembly GCA_018340775.1 of Taxus wallichiana var. yunnanensis. Lineage (NCBI taxonomy): Eukaryota > Viridiplantae > Streptophyta > Pinopsida > Cupressales > Taxaceae > Taxus > Taxus wallichiana. The sequence goes on from CM031235.1 coordinate 374,896,280, forward strand.
CAAGGGATTCCTTATGCCTCTACAAATGTTTACATTGTGCCATATCAACCTCTTATGCCTACTCCACCTCCCCATCAAGGGTCATCCATAGTAGAGTCCTACGCATTGGGCACATATGTTGAATATCTTAAGGATTCCCTAGACTTTATGATACAAAGCGTAATGCTTCCACAACCGATTCTTGACTTTCCAAAGTCTAAAGGGGAGAGAGACCCAAATGCGCATATTAAATAATTGAAACCATTGTCGAGAACTACTCCAATGGGATGTAGTAGTAGCTAAGATCTTCCCCAAGACCCTTGAGGAGATTGGTCTCGACCGGTATTATAGGATACCCAAAGCCTCCATACATTCCTTTAAGAAACTCATGTCCGAGTTCATAAAGGTGTTTGATATGAACAAATTGTTAAGAAAAAGAATCAGAAAATGACCTATATATTCCATGATCTTATTCACAAGATTGTGGAATCGTAGGTTGACAATCTTCTAGCTAATGCCAAGAAGTGCTACAACCACCCCGAGGTTCTTCACATCATCCTCTCTCGTCTCATTGAATATGACATCACGTTAAATCTAGAAAAGTGCATATTTGGAGTGATGGGAGGGAATTTTTTGGGTTACATCATCTCTTTATGAGCGATTGATGTAGATTTGAAAAATATTTGGGCAGTCTTAGATATGAATCCACCCGTAAACGAGTTGGGAATTAGGTCCCTTTTTGGAAATCTCATAGAATCCATAGGTTCATACTTGATTTAAATTACGTCATTCATCTAATCAATAATTTATTAAAGAAGGATTTGAATGATATGCTCTATGGAAGGAATTGGATAATTATCTTTTAGAGATGCCCTATTTATATCTCTAAAGTCTACACATAATCTTATCTCTTCAATTTTTTTTCTAACCAGAACCAAATTTTCCACCCAAGAAGAATGTTTGATGGGAAATATAATATTTTCTTCTATTATCTTATCCAACTCCTTTCTCATCGGGGCTCCACTTGTGGATTTATAAGCCTTTGTTTCTACCTACTATGTTTGGTATTGAGATCTAATTCAATGGTATGTTGTGCAAGACTTAGATCAAAACATTTGAGATCCTCATAACCCAAAGAAAACACATCATCATATTCTTTGCAAAGGTTTATAAGAGATTTTTATTTTGAACTTCTACTTACCTTTCCAAACTTTAAGATCTTATCCTCTACAATGTCCACTTGTTCATAGTTATCCTCTTTTATGGTTATGCCATTTTTATCTCTTCGAATCGCTCATCAAGGCTGAAAACATTCTCTAATGTGATTACTCCTTTAGGATTTTTTTGGGTTTTTAAGTTGTATGATCTGATCCTCATATTTTTACTACAACCTCAATTGATTTTTAGTAGATAATTCAGCTTTTTCTTATAAAAATATATAATTTATTTATCATTGTCAAAGAATTTCCAACAGTTGTATTATTAACTATAGGCTTAAACGTAAGTTTTACATCTGTCCGAACCTTTCTTGATACCTTGATGGATGTCATATTGAGATCGAATCTGTTACCATTTTATCTACATTTTTTTCACTATTGGTACTACCTAAATGGTGAAAGCATCAAAACCTTTGATAATATCCCACATTTTATGCTTGTATAATTTTAAGAAACCATTCTCGGCCACACATTGAGCTCTAACATGATGTATAACTAGTTCACTATCTCCAAATGCTTGTAACAATTTGATTCCTCATTTTTGTGCCAATTGGAGACCTTGGATCAATGCCTCATACTCAGCCATGTTATTGGTACAAATGAACTAAAGTCTGAATGCAAAGAAATACTTCTCTTCATTAGGAGATACTAGTACAACTCTAGCACCAAAACCATTTTTACTTGTCAATCCATCAAATTTTAATTGTTATACTCCACCTTGGTCTTCCTATGTCTTCATAAGGTTAGGTATGAAATTATTTTCCTCATGTATGCAATAAGTCCCTAACCCTGTTTCCTCCATATGATCATAAGGATCAAACTCAAAGTGTTCCCTTTCCCAACTATCAAGTAAAATATAATGGACCTCCTCTAGGGAAATTAAAGCTTCATGAAGACCAATATTCTCTTCTTGGTTATGAACTATGTTATTCATGTCTGTAAAACTAGATGTATAAGGTTCAATATAGTTATGGGAAATAGGATGAGCTTTGATGGCTATTCTAGTCTCATACCTAGTTCTAAGGAGCATGCGTGACCAATCATGAGACCAAGATCCCCCTACTTTAATAGTAAAGTCTCTATAAAGGCATAAGGAAAAGAAGGTAGGGAGGTTAATGACTAAAATGTATTACAAGATTGAAAGTCTTGGACACGCATGTAAGGTAGGACACAAATCTTTTATGATTCTAATTGTATTACCGTAAGTCCCAAACAATTGGACTATTCCTATAGATATTGGTGTATATTTTATGTCTAATGAATCATAATGTTTTTTGGGAATAACATAACTACTAGCTCTATAATATATCATGCAATTATGGACAAGGTAGTTACCAATGATTAGAGAAATGTAGAAGGGAGGTAGTTTGATGATCTTACTTGTTTCTACTTCCCTTGGTTGGTAAAATATTTGAGGAGCACTTGATCTTCTCTTTTAGTTCACTCCCATCACCAATGTTCTTCAAAGCTTTTGTAAAAAAATTATTTGATTTGGAATAGAGAGTGTTTCCCACATGGTCATATAAATACTAGTTTTCTTCATTTTCTCCACTATATTCAATGGGGAATGCCCAACCTTTGATGGAGCCTTTGTGATAACAACATCTTTTAATTGTTGGCTATTCTGGGTCTGATTTCATTTCTCTTTAGAGGGTTTAATAGCTATACTCTCCTTTCTTACTTAGGATGTGGATGTTAGGCCACTTAGGGATGAATATTCCTCTTTTATAGCCCTCTTTTTATATTTTTGTTGAATGCAACTATATTGATATTTTCGTTAGTAGCTTCTTGATTCACTCGACAAAAATCATCCTCTTGCCAATTGATAAGTTTTATTCACTTAGATCTTTCCCTTGAGCTTCCTCTACCTTTACAATTGACTCTTCATGTTGTTCTACTAAAGTGGATGCACCCTGTACAATAAGAGCTTGACTAAGAATTCCATTCTTGCATGAATTTTGATCATGAGGAAAATTTCATGGATAACACCAGTCATATTCATGTGCTAAGTTATTTCAAGTTAGGAAAATGGCCTTAGAAAAACTTGTATAAGTAGGATACTATATGTTTAAGGGATTGGGGAAAGATAATTGGCTTTGTCCGTGAGCATTTCTTTGAAAGGATTGTGTATATGGTTTATATGGTTGATTGAAAGGTTAATAAGGTCTTCTTTGTTGAGCTACTTGCCTCTTTATGGTCACCATTTCATTTCTAATTATTTGACCTGATTCTTAGATGTTTCTTTGAAGTATTGATGAAACAGATAGGGTAACGGGCATAGGAGGAATACCTGTTCAAATGTTGGTTGATGGGTTGTTACGTGCGTATGACTTTTGAATCCACAACTGATTGTGAGAGCTTCCTTTTGGCTAGGAGGAACTACTGTATTGAAAAACAAGACCTCCAAGAAAGAGTTAAACAATATGTGCAAAGTGAACTACCTAACATGTGCTAGATCTAGGAAGTGTGATACTTCCTAGACAGTTGTCAGTCCACTGTTTAAACAATTTAATGCGGGAAATAAAGTAAATCCTATTGTAGTTTGAAATGATTTAGGTATCTCACTTAAAACACAATAAGAAAGATCTAATCTAATAGGTTAGGTTAGAATAGGATCTGAAGGTCATGTAACTAGATCTAGGTCTCTACAGGTCTGACAGAAGTCCCAGGTAGATCACAGGTGCATGAGGGTGATGTAGAATTAGGTAGATAGGTCACACTTTTCTAGGTTGTATGGGAAAATACAAAGACCGATGCAGTTAAGGGTGACCAACGACGCCATTTGGGGAAAACTAGTGCCGATTACTGTGGAAGACTTGGAATGCCATAGAATGGGTTTTAGGTCACCTTTATGATTGCACAAAGGATTTTGGTTGGTCAGAATGAGGTATTTGGTAGCTTGGGTGGGATTTAGTGAGGTTTTAATGGGTATATGGAGGGGGAGTGTTGAAGGAGATCAATGGGTGGCTAGGTAAACAATAGGTGATAATATAATAATGAAATGAAATGAACCAGAGAAGTATAACATTTTACTTACTTGGATTCTGGTCTGGATGCTGTGAATGAGGGATGGAGGTCATTGGTAAGAGGTTGAAGGTTGTAGGTGATCACCAATCATAGGAGATCTTCTGCATGGGCTGCATGGGCATTCCTTTTTCTTGGTTAGATCATATCATTGTTGGGGTGAGTGTTGGATGGCTGTGCAAGAAGAAAATTCTTGATCTCCTTCCTTGCATGCGTGTTCTTGCTGAAATTCACTCTCAGAAGATGTGATATCTCTCTGGAATGTGCTAATGTTTGCCAACTTTTTCCAATCTTTTCCAACCTTGAAAATAAGGTTATTTTGGGGGTTAAAAGGGTAATTGATGGAGTTTTGGCTTAACGGTGATGGTTAGGGGGTAACTAGTGTCGGTTAGGGGGATTTCCTAGGTTTACTAAACTAGGGAGATCCTCTTGATTTTCTCGGATCTCATGTCGTTAACCCATGGATTAAACTGGAAGCTTCTTGTAAGCATGTGGGAATGTGGTTAGAGGGAATGTAGGCATTGATTTTTAGGGTTTGGGTAAGTCTTAGTTAGTTATGACAACTTACTAAGAATAGGTCTTAGGGTGAGTTGGCTTGATGAGGTGTCTAGGTGAGGTGTATATGTGGATATTATCTAAATTAAGATATTTAAATAATAAATATGGTGAGGATAATGAATTAATTTAATTAAATTAATTAAATTAATATTAGTGGAGGTGAAGGGGGCCATGGCTAGGTGAATGTGATGAAGGGTGTTTATTTGTCGAGGGACCAAAGGGAGTGTGACCTAATTTTAGTGTCTACATTTTGCCCCTTTTTGTTGCATAGCTTGTATTGGTAAGTGATGTTAACAAAAATAAGATGTGGTTGCCCCATGTGTGGGTGAAGGTGATCCCCTCAAACCAGGAATTGACGAGGGTGAAGGTAGAAGTGGTGAGTGGTTTGATAAAAGGTAAATGTGAGAAAGGGGAAGGTGGGGAATGGGGAAAAAGGGTTAAAGGTCTACTGGGAAATCTAGGTAATGGGTCAGGGTCAAAGGTAGTAACAGTCAAACACACACACATGTATAAACTATAGCACACTACCAAGTTGAAGAGTAGGAAACTCTACATTGTCTAAGGTCGATAGGTTTATCCAAACAAGGTTGAAGTGATTCCGGTATCCAAGGTATAGGATATGGTTAGGAAACACAACGTAGGTTAGGTGCAGGAATGTTTAGGTATGTTTCGGTACACCAAAGGTAGGGTTAGGATAAACAGTCATGACAATAGGCTAGGTAAGGTCATTAGGTCAACAACACAGGTAATAATGCCACGGTATAGTGAACACATGAGGTCAAAGGTCACTAGCGATGGTCCAGGTCCAAATATCTAGGTCATGACATGGGTAAGGCCAAGGTAGGGGTAAAATAATGAGTCCCCAAAGGAGGAAAAAGGGAGGTAGTAAATGATGAGGTCGGGAAGGTGAGGTAAATGGTTTGGGTAAAGGTGGGGTGGGGTAAATGATCAGGGTGAAGGTTGGGTGAGGGAAAAAAAAGGAGGTAGGGGTAGGGTAAAAGGGTAAAATTTAGGGCAATGTGTAGGTGAGGGTGACCGATGTTGGTCAAGGATAACCGATGTCGGTATAGGTCAACCATGATGATGGTAAGGTAGGGCATGCATGACTGATGTCGGTCAAGGGTAACCGATGCGTTAGTTAGGGTTTGTTATAAAAACAAAAAATCACATTTTTTTGTTATTCATTTGTCATTTAGCTAAGTGAGAAAATGACAAAAAAGAGAGAAAAGAGAGAAAAGTGTCTAGACATGGAATGGAGCATTGAGTTGGTGGTGTGAATGATGGGTGATTGGGTGGTGAGAAGTGGGTCCATAGGATCAGTGTGAGGATTTGATTGGGTAGAGGTTACGGGTAGTGATTTGGTGATGGCGGAGGCCAGAGAGGGATCGGGCGGGCCACCGGTGTAGTGGCCGACATGTGCCACTGAGACGATGGTAGCGGCATGATGAGGTAAGCACCCTACTCTAGGTGTATTTGATTAGATAGATCAGGGGATTAGTAAATTGTTTTGTTTTTTTTTTTTTTTTTTGTTTTTGTGGGTGGGAAAAGATTAAATTTGGGAATGGGGGAAAAGTGGGTAAAAAGAGGAATGGGGAGGGTAATAAATGGGATAGGGGGTGGGTGGAGGTGCAAGGGTAGTTTAGGTCATTGTAGGTGGGTAAAAGGGCAGGGGGGAGGTTTTTTAGAAAAGGGGGTTTGGGGAATCATGGATTGTTACCACGACAGTGACCAACGTCGGTCAATTTTGGTTGGCGTCGGAAAGTTGAACTAGTATCGGTCACCAAACAAGTGACGATCTGGTTAAAGGGTGAATGCTGAACCGATTAACCAAAAGGGTGACCGGTTAAGGGTGCCAGGTCGGGTTAGGGGAACAGCAGCATCAGTCGGGTTTTGGGGGACACGGGTCAAAAAGTGATGTGGGCTAGGTGGTTGAGATGGGTAGGGTGAAAATAGGTTGTGGGAAAATGATAGTAGGTGAGTATGGGTATGGTAAATGTAGATTAATGTTTTGTTTATATTGGATGTAGGGGAGAGATCAGCTACGTATGTGGGATAGGGTTCCACCTCTATTGGTGATCAGTACATGGTGCAAAGTGACCCCAGAGGAGCTATAACATGTGGAGGTAGTTGGCTTGAGTGGAGTCGATGATATCGACATGTAGTCCGGTAGCCCAGTTTGATGGTTGCTCATCGATAGATGGGATTCTGTGACCAACACGTTCCACCTGCCGATGGGTGAGATTACTGTCACCCTAGAGGACGTGTTCCGGATTCTATGGTTACCCATATTGGGTACACAGGTCTACTTTGTCTCCTCCGAGGCCTCAGAGGAGCTGATTATGACTATTTTTGGAGAGGGGATGGCCGAGATGAGATTCCATAGTGCCAACTTGAGCTATGGAGAGATGTACCTAGCCGTCATCGGAGGAGACGAGGCTAGTGGTTCTTTTGATGGAGGTAGTGTGCTGCTTTGCACTGCTAGATGCAGAGGGTGGATGTTTTCCCTAGATCATTGATGGGGTACTCCATGATATGATGATAGAGGAGACCCACTTTTCCAGGCACCAGAATTCTTGGTGTAGCTATAGAGGAGTTGTGGGCATATGGGTGGCTACATAGGTTCATCCTATGTTGTACATTTTACTACATTCTTTGGGCATATGAGCACATAGTTTGTGTGTGGCCTATAGGGATGCCCGAGTAGATGCATTCCCACCGAGATTTGTGTGGGTGGGGTATAGGAGATGGGTGCCGGCTATTGGAGAGTGGAGATCTGAGAGGCCCACACATGATGTGGCCTATTTTCGGTAGTTATTGGAGGGTTTGTCTGGAGTGGACATTATCTGGAGGCCGTATGTGGGATTCCCCTCATATAGGCATATGCACGAGGAGCTAGCTGAGCTCCAGCTGGTGAGATGGATACATAGGGTCACCATGCCGGGAGTACGAGATGATCCCGGTGGATAGAGTCGTGGTAGTTTGGGATTTTACAGGATGTACCTCCGACCCTTCCCACAGTACTAGAGAGATGACGTGGAGAGGCCCTTACCTCTACCACAGCCTACAGTGCCCACAGAGGTAGGAGGAGTAGGTAGTGGACCGGCGGATAGATGATGTGGGGTCACAAATAGGTACAGATAGTGGTGGGTGGCTCACTTATGAGCCATACCACCCAGACCAGGGTAGGCAAAGCCGGATCTAGCCACCATCATGGTGTAGAGAGACACCCTACAGGGGTAGGTGGCTACTCTCGATTACCTAGTTGGGTATACTACATGCACACATTGGAGAGCTCGAGGTAGAGGTAGAGCTACATGTATGTGTACGAGTGGCGATCTGAGCCGAGATGGCTGAGTGGAGGAGATGGAGATGGAGAGGAGAGGAGGGTGATGGTCAGGTGGTGGCCTTATAGGCTCGAGGTGGTAGAGTTTACAGGGCGGTTGGCCCTAGCCCGAGTATAGATTGGGGTCTTACGAGGCCAGATACAGCACGGGGTAGGGCACCACCACAGGCACCGGGACCAGGTCCCAGTTCACGGAGTAGGAGTGGGGAGGGTCCCCGGAGATAGAGTATAGGGGCCGAGACCTATGGGACCACCACAGACCATGCCTATATCCAGGTTATGGGATGCCCTAGGTGAGGCTAGATATTACTAGGACTAGCTGATGGCGGCTGGGATAGACTTCATATCCTATGCCAAGTATAGGGCACAGCAGGCATCAGTGAGAGGATGAGATCCCACACTCACAGTGTGGAGAGCACAAGGGGTCAAGTGAGCTCTGAGGCTAGATAGAGAGAGAGGCTACCAATGCACACATGAGAGACCAGCTCAGTTGAGGCAGTAGCAAAGGGACCCAGGAGGTAGAGGGTATAGGTGATATAGAGATGGAGGACATCCGTTGAGATGCTTGATATGTGGCGCCTAGTTTTTGATGTATGATAGTCTTTTTTTGTGATATATACCGGCTGTGTGCCGAGAGATAGTTGTATTTTTATCACATACGCCTGTGTTGAAGATAGTGAGGATGTATGAGAGGTTTTGTATATTTTGAGCATATATCGGCCTACGTGCTGAAGAGATTTTGTATTGATTCATTATTTTATTATATATATGAGACCGGCTAGACTGTGTGTCGATGACATTTTGTATTGTGTATCGGCTACGTGTGCCAATGATTTTGAGATGATGGACATGAGGAGATAGCCATGTATATTGTATTGAGATACACATTTATTTATATGATGAGATACATGATATTTTTTTGATTTGTTGATGTGGTGATGAGATTTTGATTTATTGGTGCATTGATGAGATTTTGATTTATTTGTTTTGATATGGATGGAAATTAGGTGAGTTAGGCATGATGGAGTCAAGTTGGTTTAGGCATGGATCGAGTCAAGTCTTAGGCATTAGGCATGGATTGAGTTAGGTTTGTAGGGTAGGTTGATGGTTAGGTTTATTAGGCATGGTTGGAGTTAGGTTTATTAGGCATGGAGTTAGTTTGGTTTAGGCATGGGCATGATTCGAGTTTAGGCATGGTTCGTTTAGGCAGTCAGGTCAGGTTTAGGCATGGTGAGTTAGGTTTAGTGAGTTTAGGCATGGTGGAGGAGTTATTAGTCATAGTTATGGTTGAAGTTGTGATTCATTATTTTATGCAATGAATGATAATATGGGTCATATGTGAGATGTGGTATAATCTATGCATAGTGATGATAAAGAAATGGTAGGTGTAATAAATGTATGTTGTGATAAGGATTAAAATATGAAGCAACTTGTTATGTATGTGGTTTAATTTCCAATTTTGGGTATAAAAGGGAAACTAAGTGAGGTGTGATGTAATGTGAGGAACATGGAAGATGAATTGTTTAGGGTAGAGAATGGCTGAGCTAACCTCCAAGGGCCCCATGCCCTCGGAGTGTTGCCTACATAGTCTCGGTGAAAAGGGACCTCAAGCCGATGTAGTTCTCCCATGAGCTAGGGAAGAATATGAGGAGGTATGAAAATGAGTTAGTAGGTTTTAGGCATGGTGTGGGTTTAGATTTGTTAGGTGTGGGTGGATTATAGGTAAAGTGATGTAGGTGGGGTCGATTGTGGCGAAAGAAGAAGATTACCCCAAAGGTAAGCATCGAGGACCAAGTCCTGTATAAGGTAATCAAAATGTAAACAAAGATGGTTAAAAGATAAGAGGGGGAAATAAAGCCACCTGATTGGGTAGGATCATACCGAGTAGATCATACCTTGGAGGAGGTGATGAATGTAAGACCCTAAAGACATTGCATGATTGATTGTTCTATGGTGAAAAGTAGTCACATGATCACCAAATGTCTAAGTTCCAAGAAGTCCCTTGAGGTAGTAGGAAATGGGAATGGGAATGGTAAGAAGGGTGAAAGGTAGTTAATTTTTTATATGGTATAGGTAGCATGCGCTTGGCAAGAGAACCTAGGTCACAATGGGCAAGTCCATGACTAAAAGGTTTGTTGTTTTGACTTATAGTTGAGATAGACTGATCGATGTGGGAAGTCTATATGGGATGAAGAAAATTTAACTCCTTGAGGTCTTCGTGAAGCTGATCGATGTGGGAAGCTTTGGTTGCTCTCTCTCATTTTTTTAAGAGCTTTACATAGTTGTCCTTCGAGGGAGTAGTCTATTTATATAGAGCAATTGTCGAGAGGAAGATGTCCTTTTGAGGGAGTCATCTTTTGAGTGGAAGTTTGACTCAAGGAGTTATATCCCATGTGAGGGCTTTGAAGTCATGGACAAGACCAAGGTGGAGGATAGGACTCTCGTGTGCAAAAGGCAAGGTGAAATGACCATGGGATCTCATCTAAAGGTAGATGAAAAGTATCCATGAGAATCATGCTATGTGTAGTGCCATGGTACACATATTCAAGAGAAGATAACAAGTGATGGGTACTCACATGATTCTTGTTTAATCATTAGTGAGGTGTATGAAGTGAATAGTGCTCAAGGGATGAGCATGGAAAGAGACAAAAGGTGAGGTAGGACTAAAAGTCAACAATAGAATGGTCAAAGATGCAAGGCGTTAAGGGGCTGGTTGGGTTTACCATCGAGTGAAGATAAATGATAAGCACCTGATCCATAGGTATGAGTCATGATGTATGGTCCAAGCCAATTAGGAGAAAATTTTCCCCATTTTCTTTTTTCTACTTTAGTTACATGTTGATTTTCTTTCAAGACAAGGTCACCGACTTGGAAGGTTCATGCATGGACATGTTTTGTCATAGGCACGTTTGATACATTTTTGGTAAACTTGAAGGTGATCAAAGCATTAAGATGACGTTCATCTAATAACTCTAGTTGTGCTAAATGGTCTTGATGAAAGTCATCATCATTGAGCATGTCATGAGAGAGAAATGTGGAGTGAGGGAATCTGGACTTGAGAGGTAGGACTGCCTCTATACCGTAGACCAGAGAAAATGGTGTGGCAGCAGTGGAAGTGTGAATACTAGTGCGGTATGCCCACAGGGAAAAAGGAATGTGTGTATGCCAATCCTTTCCTAGTATCATTAACCACTTTCATAAGAATTTTTTTTAGGTTTTGTTAGTGGATTGGCTTGGCCATTGGTTTGTGGGTAATAAGGTGATGAGAAACTAAGTTGAATGCCGAAGGTGTCACAAAGTTTTTACAATGTTTTGTTTTTGAATTGTTTTCCATTATTAGTGATGAGGCGATGAGGAACACCAAAGTGACAAATGATGTGTGGTTAATAAACTCACATATTTTCTCAGCTTTCGTGGAGATGAGTGGTATGGCTTCCACCCATTTTGTATAGTATTCGGTAGCAGTGATGATCCATTGATGGTGTTGGGAAGAATGGGGTTGATCTCTCTGACAAGATCCAAACCCCATTGAGAGAAGGGCCAAAGGTCACGGGTGACCTATAAGGCATGACTGGGTGTATGATGAAGATTGGCATGTTGTTGGCATTTTACACAATGTTTGACGTAGTCACAACAATCATGGTTAAGGGTCGGCCAGTAATAGCCTAGGAAAAATATGCTTAGCAACAACAAGGCCACTAAAGTGACCTCCACATATGCCATCATGAACTTCCTTAATGGTATAAGGAATTTCAGAACTTGTGAGGCATCGTAAGAGAATACCATCAAATCCGTGCTTATAGAGGAGTCCCCCAGGATGACGTAATGAGAGACCTTTTTAAGGAAGGCACGTTGTCCATTATAGGTGAGATCAGGAGGTAAGATGGAGAGAGAAAGGTAGTCGGAGTATTATTTGTACCAAAGGTCACTCGGGTCGGAGGTGATGGTTCGATGGAGTAAACATCATGAGGTAAATAAGAAGGTGATTGGAGGCATTGTATGGTGACAAATATTTTAGAATCGGCGGGTGAAGCGGGTATTTGGGAAGCTAAGTAGGCCATGGTATCTACAAATTTGTTGGTTGAATGTGGGATGGTTTGAAGGGTGTAATGGTCAAAGGTGGTCAAAAGTACATCTACATGATGTTTATACTTTTGAAGTATCTCATTATGACATTGGTATATACCATTGACTTGGTTTATGACCAATTGAGAATCACCAAAGATGTTGATTGATTTGACATCTAGGGCATAGGTGGCTTGAAGACCTAATACGAGTGCTTCGTATTGGCAATATTGTTTGTGCATTCAAAATCAAGTTTGAAAGACAAAGGCATGGGTTCACCATCAAGGAATGAGGATAATACCAGCCCCACCCCCACGCTGACACTTTGAACCATCGAAGAAGAGTGTCATTTGGTAAGGGGTTCATCCAGGGAAAGGGTAGCAATTGACTCATCTAGGGAAAATCAAAATTAGAGGGTTGATCCCAGAAATAGGTGCATCGGCCAATTGGTCAGTGATTTCTTGGCCCTTGATGGACTTTTGATGAATGAATTTGAGGTCAAGATCAGCTAAAAGCATAAGCCATCGTGTGGCATGCTGATTTTGATAAGGTTTGGTGTACATGAAGTGTAAGGGGTCGGTGTTGGTCACAACATAGGTTTTGTGGTTGAGTAGGTAATGACGGAGTTTGGTGGCAATGAAAACTAAGGCTAAGAAAAATTTTTTGGGATGGGTGTATCAGGTTTCATAGTCCAAAAGAGTATGGCTTATGTAATAAACCACCTACTCCTATGTTGTTCATCGTGATGAGTGAGCATGGCTCCCAAGGAATGATCGGTAGCTGAGATGTATAGGTAAAAAGGTTGATTGTCTTTAGGTGGAATGAGTATGGGTGGTTGGAGAAGGTATTGTTTTAAGGCCTCAAAATCTTTGTGATAGTCATCATCCCATTTAAAGGAGACATCCTTCTTGAGTAGATGATGAAATGGTTGACATCGATCAGATAATTGTGAAATGAAATGGTGAATAGACTGCAACTTACCCTACATGAGGCTATGGAGTTTGTCTAAGGTTAGTAGGTGGAGGCATTTCGAGAATGGCCTTGACTTTAGTAGGTCAACTTCTATACCACGTAGGAAATGATAAATCCTAGGAGCTTTCCTAAGAGAACCGCAAAGACACACTTCTTTGGCTGAAGGCGAATGTAATATTTAATGAGGCGGTCAAAAATGGTTTTTAGGATGGTAAGGTGCTTGGAGCGGTGTTTAGATTTGGCCAAGAGATCATCCACGTAATCTTCCAATATGTGATGCATGATGTCATGGAAGATGTAAGTCATAGCCTCGTTGATATGTGGCACCAACATTTTTAAGGCCAAAAGGCATGACTCGATAGTAGAAGGTCCCCCAAGGGGTGATGAACGAGGTTTTGTGTTGATCTCTGGGGAAAGAAAGATTTGGTTGTAACCGAGAAGCCATCCATGAGTGATAGCATCTCATGGCCAATGGTAAGGTCAACCAGCTGGTCAATACCGGGTAAGGGAAAGTCATCTTTTGGACATGCTAGGTTGAGGTCATGGAAGTCCATGTGAAAATATGGAGTCCCCTGTGCCTTAGTGATAGGGACAATGTTAGAAATCCAATGAGGATAATCAATGGGTAAGATGAAGGAAACGGAAAGAAGGTGCTGAAGTTCTTCTTTGATGAGAAGGGCAATGCGAGGGTGCATTTTCCTCAGCTTTTGTTTGATGGGTTTGGCATCGGGAACAGTGATGATATTGTGGACCACTATGGTGGGGTCAATACGGGCATGTCTACATAAGACCAAGTGAAAGCATGGTTATGATCTCTGAGAAAAGAAGTGATGGCTTCTTTCAGCAACATCTAAAGATTGACCGATCTTTAGGATGTGGGTCATCTGAGTATGAATGTTGATCTCGATAGTCGATTCATTCAACATGGTTTGCATCTCAGAAGGTAATGACCGATGAATATATGAGTCTTCTACACCAAGGTAGGTGAGTATAGATTCATCATCCTGACATTGAATGACATTAATTGAAGGTGTATCATCATCGATCATTTAGGATACAGGAAGGGAAGAGTGGAAGGGGCCTCACCCTCACGTTGATAAGTCAAGAGGCCCCAAGGAAATGGTGTTTATGAAAAAAAAAAAAAGTTAGGAGGGATAGATTCAGGATCCATCGACTCCATCGGTGAGGGTGGTGATGAAGGTGGAGTGGGTGAAGAAGGTGGAGAAGGGCTAGTGTCCTTGATGAGTTCAATGCGGGCCTATTTGGTAGGTGGTTCAAGGAAAGCCGATACCACTACGGTCGTTATGTTTGTGGGTGGTACATGGAATAATGGTATGGTGGCCTTGCTCATAAAATCCAAAACCAAAACCCTTCCATGCACACATCGGTGTAGGAAGGTGTGGGAAAAAAATGGTGATTGGTAAGTGATTGGAAGTCAATGGAAAATGGGGAGTTTGTGGCGGTGGTTCGGGTGTGTAAGTGGTAGTATCAAGTCCCCATAGGTGAGACTAGTATGGAGATGAGGAGGACCATAAAGGAGGTGTTCTCTATGGTGATCATAATGAGGGTGTTGGTGAAGACTTCCATACTCTTGTGGAGTAAGGAATGTGTTGACACTATATAGGTGGTACTCCCCTAGAGTGAGGCATTGAAAAACACCTTCCAATGGATGGATGGTGGTTGGTATGTAGGTAGCTAGAATGGATGAAAGTGTCGAGGAGGTTGATGCGGAGGTAGAGTTAAATGGATTGGGAAGCTGATGGGTCAGCCATGGAGGTTGTGGGTAGTGGTAGGAATGGAGGATGTATGTGTGGTAGAAGCAGCGGTTGTATTAGTAAGTGGAGGTGTAGGTGAAAGTGGTGGTGGTTGTGGAGGTAGACGGCTTTAATAGGTATGAGCACATCATTGGGTCGGTAAAGCATGTTGCATGTTTTAAAAGGTGATGGGTCAGCTGGAATGGTATAGGTGTGTCCTTCATGTTCAAACTTTACACAATGATGCAAAGTGGAAGGAATGCACCCATGACATGAATCTAGGGTCTGCCAAGCAACAAGTTATATTGAAATTCCCCCTCAAGATGTAGAATAATTATGGGATAGTGTGGGGGCCACGTGAATGTGGAGGATGATGGTGCCTAGTGTAGAGGTAATAGCATCATTGAATGAATGCAACATGATAGGATGTTTATGCATGTAATTATCAGGTATGCGCATTTGAGTGAATGCATGGGATGAAATGATGTTAATGCTAGCGCCCCCATCAATCATCACACATTGTACCCATATGTCATCGATGTGGACAGAGATGAAGAGGGTTGGAGTCAGGTCATCATTTTGGTGTGGTGTGATCTCTTCCTCTGAGAAGCTAAGGGAGGCTACTTGGTGAATAGGGTGGGGTGAAGATGAAGGTGGTAATTTAGTGAGAGAGGCTACATGATGGGGTGTGATAATGGAGGCTACGGGTGTAGGGTCATTGGGTAAAACCTCAATAGATTGAAGAACCTCCATGAGAGCTTGATGATGGGATTCGAGGTTTGGATGAGGTCATATAAGGACATTTTGAGGGGAGATTGGTGTAATTGTTTGAGCATGGTGCGATGTGTGACTCCATTAGAAATGGGATATGTGGGGCCGTGAATAGTGATTTTAGGTATGGGTGCAGATGGTATGTTGGGTATAGGATTGGTTGGTGGGTCAGTCACCTTTTCTTTACCTTTATCCTTCTGAGCACGTGTAGTGACATGTATCATGTTGATTTGAGGGGAGTTGGCAAATGGAGAAGGTGTAGGGTGAGTGGTATAATGACATGATGGGAAAAAACCTATCGGAGGAGAAAAACCCTGTGAGGTGAGTTGGGCGCAATGACATTTGGGTGGTGGTGTGCAAGTTCTCTGATGCGAACCATGTTAATTTCAAATCTTGGTGGTGGTTTGAGGAGTTGTGGGGGTGGAGGTTGTGGTTGTTGAGTGGGCAAGTGTGGGAATGGGTGTCGGTGAAGTAAGGTCCTCATCGAGAAGGTCGTCATTGTCAAAGTTGGCTTCTGGAGGACACAACTGGATAAGGATGATTTTCAAGGCCTTACAATTCTTCACATCGTGCCTAGCACATGATGGTAGGCAAATTTTAGTATCATCAAACCCTTTTGGCTTGGGTTTGAGAGGATCATAAGGTCTGAGTGGTGGTAATGTGATGATAGAAGTCTTAAGGAGGTTGGTTAAAATTTTGGCATAAGACCCTACTAGTGGATCGCAATGGGAAGTGAACATGGGTTTGGGTGTAGGTGTAGTTGATTGTTGAGGAATGGTCCTTGCAGGAGGGGGAGTAGGTCGAGTCATGATTTTGGGTGCTGGTGTGGTCTTGGGTGTTGGTCATGTTTGTTTGGGTAGGGGTATGGTGGATGAACGGGTAGGAGGGTGTGTGGTTGTTTTGATTACCTTGTTGTGGGGTAGTGGAGTTTTGTCTTTGGGTTACACCTTCTTGGGTAAAGGTGATATGGGTGTATGAGGTCTAGAAGGAAAGGTAGATGGGGGAAGAGGATGAGTTACCCATGGGGATAATGGAGGTGTTATGAAGGTAGAGGATGTGGGTCATGGGGTGTGAGGGACAGAGATTGAAGTGTAGTGGGTAGTGAAGGAATAGTTGAAGGTATTGGAGGTATGGGTGGTAAAGATGTTGTGGGTGTGGGTGTAAGTCATGTGTTGGGCATCTAGGTAGGTTAGAGGTTTGTGAGGAAGGAATGGGTTGTTGTGTTTTTGGTTTATTGATGGGTGGAGGTTTCTTGACCATGTTGGGAAGCTGAGGTCCTAAGACAGATGGGACAGGTGTAGGTGTGATTGGCAGCAGCCGGGGTATGAGTTCTATGGGTTTGGTGCTTATGTTTGGGTGTAGAGTAGGTGTGGTGTTGACTTTGGAGGATGTAGCTAAATCCAGTTTGATAGGTGGATGAGTAAGGCTGGTGGTTGGGGTGACCCCTAAAGTGGTAATAGGTTTAGTCGAGGAAGATGCCATAGGTGTGGGTTTGGGTTTAGATATAGGTTGGGTTATGGGTAAGGGTGTGGTTTGAGCTATGATAGGTGTCGTGGAAGGATTTGTGATAGAGGTGGTTGTGTTTGGTTTGATTGGTCGAAATATTTTTGGGTAGATAGTGGAGGTATCAGCAAGTGACATCTGCATCTGTGTTGAGATGGGAAGTAAAAGGCACCCCATAGTAAAAGGCCCTATCCACATAATCTAAGTGATCGGCCAAATGTGAGAATGGCACATCTATGTAGGTGGAGTTGATGAGGACCTAATGGTCAATTCCCATAAAATGTGTCTTAGAGATGGGAAATTGGCTAGCTTCAGCTTCCGTGGGTAAGAGAGCCGAAAGTAGGTCTGCAAGATTTTGGGTAGCTGATGGAGAATGCTCACCAAGAGGTAAAGGTATCTCAACTGGGTCTATGATAGGTGGAGAGATGATGGGTGCTCCTCTATAGGTGGAGGAGATGATGGAAGCTCCTCTGTGGGTGAAGGAGGTAAATAAGTATCCTCCATGGACTAAAAAGTACTGTGGGTAAAGGTTCTCTAAGTGGAGAAGCCAAAGGTGAAATGGTCTCGATGTTAGTGGAAGACTCCTCCATAGGTGATGAAGGAGATGAAAGGTGTTCCTCTATGGGTGGAGGAATAGGTGCGGTGGGTTCCAATGTGGAAGGAGGATTTTCGGGCTAGGATTTCCTCTATGGAAGGAATGTGAGGTAATTGGGAACATGGATGCATCACTAAAAATAGCGTGGACCTCATGGGTATGGGTATCATGAGTTGAGGTCTCACCGGTTTGATCAGATGAAGGGGCATGGTTGGGAAATGGTTTCTTGAAGATGTGTAGGTTTTGGTTGGTAGGTGCGTTAGGATTATCCATGGTTAACTCACCTTTCTCGAGCATTTCTTGGACAATATTTTTGAAAGTGATGTAATTTCCATCACTATGACCCTTTACTCGATGATAGTTATAGAAGTCATGTTCTTTATACCATGTGGGCATGGGGTGAGTAGCGAGTAGGGTCAAAAATAGTGTGTGGTTTTATAGGTGGAAGGGTGATGGCTCGACTTTGATAAGATTTTCTAAGATAGAAGAGTAAGGTTCCCCAATTGGGGTGTATTTCATTGTTCTCTCATCTAAATTGAAAAGTCTAGGATGGGTGAGAGATTAGATGAGGGGGTAGCTGATTTGATGGATGAGCTGGGCCAGCCTTGAGTACCACTGCATTAGTGGTGCCCTTAGCTTTTGAATAATTTTTTTGTGGTTTGGAAGAAGAAGAGGTATCATTCGACTTGAATGTCGAATTCTTATTACGTAATTGGATTTTCTTCTCTTCGATGGCCCGAATCTCTAACTTTTGTGCCATAGTGAATGCTTCATCGAATGTTTGGAAGGTTTGGACCTGTAAGGTTGGTGAGATATGTCTAGCACAAGCCCATGTGAAGATTTTGATGAGTTCTATTTGTGGTAGTTGGAAGGTGAGTTGATTGATCAAGCTATGCCAGTGAGTGACAAAATCTATGATAGATTCATCCTCATATTGATGCATGGAGTATAGGTCGGTCATGGTAACCTTCTTGATGATATTGATAGAGAAATGATCCAAGAAGGCTTGGGCTACCTGATTGAATGAGAATATAGAGTGTCTAGGTAACCCACTATACCAATCTAATGTAGGTCTAGTCAGAGACATGGGAAAGGTTCTCAAGAGAAAAGCATCATCGTGAGCGATCAGATAACACCCATGTTTGAATGACCACAAATGTTGTTGTGGGTCTTCTTTTGCTTGAAATGATTGAATTTAGGCATTTCCCAATGCACGAGGTATGGGCGGATAGGAATGGATGGGTGGATGGGCTCATTACAAATCTTGTCGTAGGTGAGAGTGTTGGAGATCCGGAAACCGATGCCTCTAATGTCTACATCTTGTCCAACATTAATTTGATTAGGTCGTTGGTAGGTTGCGATGATTGGGTGCCTCCTGTAGTGTGAGAGGGTTGGTTTTGGGCATATAATGGGGTGGCACTCCAGTGTATGGTGCTGCCATGTAGGTTGATTGAGAAGAAGGTAGTGAAATAGGGGTACATACCCGGAGTGAATAATAGATGAAACGGGAGGCTGCTGATAGTATGTATATGGAGGTGGAAGGGTTGTGGTGACCCTAGTGGTAATGGGGGCTAATGATTGTGGAATGGAAAGTACCACATTCTGAAAAGGGGTAGGGGTCACCGACACGGAGGTGGTAGTGTAGCTACGGGTATGTGTGAGACATTAGGGGTGGATGAGGTTGTTTTGGGTAGTTGTCAAAGGTATGGTGGATGTGGTGGGTGCCACGGAGGTGGAAGATGGCAAGTCATAGTGGGTATAGGACCTAGCTGTGAAATGACTGGGGGTAAAGTAGATGCGGAAGCATAGAGCTAGATGGGGCCGATGTAGGAGTGGGAGTGAGAGTCGGGGGATAGATACGGGCATGTCATATATCAACTAACCCGAGGCATCTCGAGTGGATGAGTGGGAAAGGTAAAACTGCAAAGCAAAGTGGTAGGGTTTTGGTCAAGGAGTCATGTGAACTCCTCATCTCCTGTAGTGATAGTGATAGGTTGGATGGGATCCATGGCTGGTGATAAAATGGAAGGTGGTGAAGGACTAGGTGGGAGTGGTTGACAATTGGCATGAAATACGAGTGCACTTGCTTGTCTTTGGGTCAGCACCATGTGAACCAATATTGATCAAGTAGGGCTGCTTCTCTGTAAATAAATGACAGAAAAAAAGTAGGAATAGGTGAATCTAGCGGTAAAAAGTGTATGAGGTACCAAATGTTGGTGGGAAAGTGAAATAGGCTAACCGATGCGGTTAGGGAAAAAACCGATGCGATTAGGGTAACCATTACAGTCACTTTATAGAAAATGGACAGTGAGTGAAAAACAAGGTATAAGGTCAAATCTAATAGGTATGCCAATCTGATGAGGTTTACAATGTCAATGGGAATGATAACAATGATAGGGACTGTGAAAAGTGGAAGAAGATGAATAAATAGCAAGGATGAAGATGAATAAATGTCCCTTTGAGTAGGTTAACAAAAGGACTTGGAACCGATGCCTTTGGTTGGGTATAACCGACGATGGTAAGAGGGTAGCGATGATGGGTTTGGACCAACACCGGTCACTATGAAATTGAAACAATGATGAAATAATAGTGGTTGTGAATTAAAATTTGATGTGGAATCAGACCCAAAATTCTGAGAATGATGAGAATATGGTCCAAGCACACTCAGGTGAAGCTGGAATACACCAACTATGATGAGGAGCATGCAAGGATGAACAAGAAAAATGAAGAACGTGATCTCTCACCTCAAAATGTAAGCCAAGTAGAAACACTAAGAAAAATGTGATCCTAGGAGTGCCTTTTCTATTATGTTTGTTTATCTTATGCTATTTAAGGACTGACACATGAATTGTGAAATAGATTTTTTTGGTGAGGATGGCTTCCTATGAAGAAGGAGATCTAAAAGGTGAGGTTTCAGGTATGTTATGGTGGGGGTGGGCTTCGCTCTGAAGTATGACTCGACAGAGCAGCGAGCTGGGGAGTACCTGCCAATCCTCATATCAGTGTGATCATTGACAGGCATTCCAGGAAAGATGTTGTTTAAGAATATGTATTTGTTTTGAATTTGTGTAATTTGGTATGACTCAGAGAGAGAGAGAGATGTGCTTTCTATGGTTTTTTGTCAACCATCAGCTAGTCATGACTTCCAGCATATAGGTTGCCCTCAATTAATGTGAGCTAATGTGATAAATCAAAATGCAATGCACTTATTTTTAAGCCCAAATCAAAGTGTGAAGTTGGATGACACAAAAAGATGAAGAGGAAGAGGGATGCTCTTTCACTACAATGCAGAAAACATGAAGAAATGGTTCTTTTTAATTACACCAAAAGAAAGGTTTCTTTTAGAGAAAATAGAAAGAAAAGGTAGGTTACCAAAGAAGAAAATTAATGTGTATGCTTTTAGAAGGGAAACAAACACACAATTTTCCTAGGAATGAATAAAATGCAAGGAACCCCGGATGGGTCCCACCGCAGGCATGCCAAAATGTTTCACCTGATTCTTAGACGTTTCTTTGAAGTATTGATGAAACAGATAGGGTAATGAGCATAGGAGGAATACTTGTTCAAATGTTGGTTGATGGGTTGTTGCACGTGTATGACTTCGAATCCACACTGATTGTGAGAGCTTCCTTTTGGCTAGGAGGAACTACCTGTAATGAAAACAAGACCACCAGAAAGAGTTAAACAATATGTGCAAGTGAACTGCCTAGCATGTGCTAGATCCGGGAAGTGTGATACTTCCTAGATGTCAATCCACTATTTTAAACAATTTAATGTGGGAAATAAATAAATCCTATTGTAATTTGAAATGATTTAGGTATCTCACTTAAAACACAATAAGAAAGATCTAATCTAACATGCTAGGTTAGAATAGGATCCGAAGGTCAAGTAACTAGTTCTAGGTCTCTGCAGTCTGACAGAGGTCTCAGGTAGATCACAGGTGAATGAGGGTGATGTAGAATTAGGTGGATAGGTCACTATTCTAGGTTGTATGGGAAAATATAGAAACCGATGCCGGTTAAGGGTGACCGATGGTGGTTGGGTGTAACCGGTGTCGATTACTATGGAAAACTGGGAATGCCACAAAATGGGTTTTGGGTCACCTTTATGATTACACAAAGGATTTTGGTTGGTGGAATGAGGTATTTGGTAGCTTGGGTGGGATTTAGTGAGGTTTTAATGGGTATATGGAGGGGGAGTGTTGAAGGAGGTCAATGGGTGGCTAGGTAAACAATAGGTGATAATATAATAATGAAATGAAATGAACTAGAGAAGTATAACATTTTACTTACTTGGATTCTAGTCCTAGATGCCTGTGAATGAGGGATGGAGGTGTTGGTAAGAGGTTGAAGGCTACAGGTGATCACCAATCATAGGAGAGCTTCTGCATGGGATGCATGGGCATTCCTTTTGCTTGGTAAGATCAGATCATTACTGGGGTGAGTGCGTTGGATGGCTGTGTAGAAGAAAATGCTTGATCTCCTTCCTTGCATGCGTGTTCTCACTGAAATTCACTCTCAAAAGATGCGATATCTCTCTAGAATGTGCTAATGTTTGCCAACCTTTTCCAATCTTTTCCAACCTTGAAAATAAGGTTATTTTGGGGGTTAAAAGGGTAACCGATGGTTCGGATTAACCGACGATGGTTAGGGCTAACCGGTGTCGGTCAAGGTGGGATTTCCTAGGTTTACTAAACTAGGAGATCCTCTTGATTTTCTTGGATCTCATGTCATTAACCCATGGATTAAACTGAAAGCTTCTTATAAGCATGCGGGAATGTGGTTAGAGGGAATGTAGGCATTGATTTTTAGGGTTTGGGTAAGTCTTAGTTAGTTATGGCAACTTACTAAGAATAGGTCTTAGGGTGAGTTGGCTTGATGAGGTGTCTAGGTGAGGTGTATATGTGGATATTATCTAAATTAAGATATTTAAATAATAAATATGGTGAGGATAATGAATTAATTTAATTTAATTAATTAAATTAATATTAGTGAGGTGAAGGGGCCATGGCTAGGTGAATGTAATGAAGGGTGTTTATTTGCATTACTAGGATAGGGCTTAAATAAAGGGGGAAATTCTATCCTAGGGATTTTGGAATATGTTATTATAATTAGTCATGACTTAATGGGAGGATATATTAATGGTGGTTAGTTTTTCAATGAGGGAAAGATGATCAAATTTATATCCAAAGTGTTTGCAAAGCTTCTCCTAAGAACATCCCATGTATAAATAGAAGTTAGTTGTATACTTCCATACCATTTTAGTGTTCTCCTTAAAAATATGATGCTAATAATCTGAGTGTTACGTCATCCTCATTAATGAGATGAACTGAACAATAATTTTCTACATCTAAAATATGCTCAAAAGGGGTGTTTGAGTTATCACCGTGGCAAATGGGATAATCCCGAGAGTAGTTTTGGGGTATCATGGTGTGCATTTATAGCTAAGGGACTACCTCCATTGAAGGTAACAAAATGTTGATTTATTTGGGTGACCATATGGAAGATGGGTCTTGAATTTGTATGAGTGGTAGATGGAGGCCTAGAAGAAGGAGAGGTTGAATGAGATGTAGGTGATTTGAACAAGGTTATTTTTACTGGATTTTCTCTCCTCCTTGGGCAAAGTTGTAGATACTAAAATGACTCACCTCTTTCTCTACTTTTCCTAGTTTGCACTCTTCTCATGAAACCGAGAAACTATACTTGGAAAGCGATTGATATGTTTTGGGAGTCACCAGATGTGTTATTACATAGCCTTCAAGGGCTAGTTATCACTAATAAACACACCAATATTAGTGAAAAGTATGTAAATCTCACATTCAAGGCCCCACCAATTGTGCAAAAATTGTTGTGGATTAGAATTGCACCCTTGGGATTTGATCATGGAAGATCAAGGAATTCTAGACAACATTGGATTGTTTCCAAGTGTGGGACTTATAAATTGAAATAATCTTCTAGAGAAGGTTGGATCCTCCACCTATAATAATGTTAAAACTACTCCTATACTAAGCCTATTCTAATATATCCAAGTAACTAGGGGGAGAAATAAAGGGTTAAAAGGATGCATAAAATGAAATCCTAAGCTAAAAGTGGTGTGAATACCAAGAGGGGGTTCATCACTCTATTTTTAAGTTTTGGTGAAGGGAGGATATCAATTGAATCATAGAGGGGTAGATTATTTCCATTTTTCAACCCTTTAAATCAATTAGCTCACAACCTTGTTTGATTAGACACGGTTGAATCATTTTTGTAACATGCCATGGATACACAATCAAATTAAAGAGAAAAAGGAAAGAACATAATAATAGAAACAAGGGGAATATTTGGGCTACAATTTATATCATATTACTATTTTTGCATGCACATACTACTAAAATCAAGTTTAGAGGTAAAACGCTTCATAAAACACATGCCTAGGTTTGAAAATCCTTAGATTTCTCACAATTTTTACATTATAACATTACTAATATAGATAGGGGTCCTTTACAATGAGGAACTTGCATGATTTATAGAATGGTGAAGAGGGGAGGGGATAAAAAATATGCTATAGAATAAATGACTTATTAAACCTTGAAAAACTCATTTGAAACTACCTCTAACAAGTTATCCAATTCCTCATGATTTATCATGCTTTTGGTGCTCCCTTGGTATGCAAGAAAATTCAAAATATCTGATTTTGGTATAGCACAATCCTTAGATTAATTGAATCCCAAAAACTATGCAGATAGATGTAATAAAATGATGTCAAATATCCAAATTAGCTTGCACAAGTTGTTATTTCTCATCATTCTAGTCAATTATCGAAGAATATACCATTTTGGGGATCTTAAGGTGACAGAGGATGACAATAAGCATAATTTAACTGAATTTGTCATTTCATCCCTTCAAAAACAATGTGAAACAATCCTCAAATTCATAACTAATGATCTTCTAATACACTCTAACATTTGTTGAAAATATTACCTTTTCTAAAATCTCTCATTGAGATGATTCCAATAATACCAATTTTGTGTAATTTGGAGTACTAGGGAAAAATTTATGGCCATTTGAATATTTACAGTCGGGAGGAGTGAATAGTGCTTTTAAGCATGTTTTTGAAACATGGAAACTTTTGGTTCATTTCAGCTCACCTAAATGTTTCCCACATGTTATTTCCTTTGATCCGTATTGGCTGCCACATGCACTCCAAATATTATTTAATTCCACTAAATTCTATAGACTTGGAGTCCATAAAATGTTTATGGTTGAGAAATCCATATAATTCCAACACATGTCCACCCCCGACCCCCTTGGCTTACACCACGCAAACTCTTCTAATTCGTAAGGGGTTTGGTTCTTCGAGTGAAATACACGGAGTCGAGGCAAGAATGCATGCTCACATGAGCATATGGTGATATAGATGATGCTCATGGGCTAGCAAGGGAAGGCAACGGGGCTTGGGGTGAAAAATTCAAGCGAATAGGCAAAGCATGGTAGTGTAAAGGAATCCTGCAAGCATGCAAAGGAGAATTTAAAGGCTTAGGAAGGGAATTCATGCTTGTAAGAGTAGTTAGAGTTTTAAGAGAGACTTAAAGACCCACTAAAAGAGACCATGGAGCGGGATGCATGTATGTAACCTATAAATGCAAGACCAAAGAAAACTTCTTTATTTAGGAACTATGAAATTCCATGGATCACTTGTTTATGCCCTCCCTAGAACATATAGAACTTTGTTTTATGGATTTCTTAAACCACATATCCACCCAAGTCCAATCGATGCTCCCTTCTATTCCTCAAAGTTAGGAGAACCCATGGAACACTAAGCTCCTTAATTTCATGGAATACCGCAAAACAATGTTTCATGAAACTTTTTCCAAATTTTCTACCTAAGTGTCAAATAAAACCTTTTTAATGCTAAAATGATAATGGGGGTATTTCGAGGTAACACCTTTTGTAATAAAACTAAGGAAATGGTAAATTCATATGCAAAGGAGAAAATTTGAAACTCCTTATAATCTGGACTAGCCAACACAGGGGTAGTATTTAATGCATCTTTCACTCCTTTGAATGTTTGCACTGCCTCATCTCCCCATTTGATAATTTGATATTTCTTCAACATACTTGTGATAGGAAAATTGATCTTAGAAAAATTAGATATAAACCTTCTCACAAAGTTAATTTGACCAAAGAAAGATTGTATACCTTTCTTGGATTGGGGAATGGGTACTTTGTCAATTTCCTCCACCCTTTTAGGGTCAATCATAACTCCTTCTTGAGACACAATGTGCCCCAACAACTTTTCCTTTTACACACCAAAATGGCATTTTATAGGATTCAATGAGATACCAAATTCTCTACACCTGATCAAGATTATTTCAAGGTTGTCTAAATGATAACATCTCTTCTTAGAAACTATATCCATATCATCTTGTTTAACCACAATAAAATCATTAATGAAGCCAAAAATGCAACATCCATTTCTCTTTGAAAAGTATCTCATACATTCATTAGACCAAATGGCATTCTGACATAGACATAGGTTCCCCATGGAGTGGTGAAGGTAGTCTTGTATTTCTTTGATTCCTTAACCACCACTTGATTGTAACCAAAGAAACCATCCAATGTTGAAATCATTTCTAACCCTATAACTTTTTTGTAAAAGGTTATCCATATTTAGTACAAGATAATTATCTTTCAATGAAGCCTTGTTTAAATTTATAAATTCAACACACAATATGATATCCCCATTCTTATTTCTCACTGGAACTAAATTAGAAACCCATGAAGAGTATCTTGTAGGCTGAATGATACCTCCATCCTTGAGTTTCTTAAGATCTTATTGCATTTTAGTTACAAGGATGGGGTTGATTGGCATTTATTTTTTCCTAAAAGGATTGGTGTGAGGCTCTAAGGGTATCACATGTTGGAGAAATTTCTCCCTATAAGATTTCAACTCAGAGTAGGACCAAGAAAAAGTCTTGATTTTTTTCTTAATAGTTTAGTGTAGGCTTGTTTTTCATTTTCATATAAGTTGTTACCCAAAAAAATTCTTGGATCTTAGAAAGTTCATAGGTTACATTCAGTTACATTTATTTAAGTGTGGGTGGAATTATTTATAAATTTTTAAAGACCATCAAAATTAGATTCAAGGTTGACCATGAATCTTAGGATTGTGTTGGTTTTTAATGAATCACTTCCTTCCCAAACAATGTCATTATCCATCACACACATCTAACATAGTCTCAAGATCAATCAATTTATTAACAAACTCATCTTCTAAAATTAGTAATTTCATGATGTGAGGGTCATCATTAAACACTTTCCAATGTTGAATTTTTCAAGTATGGAAGACCTAATAAGCATCTCAACTTCAAATTTACAATATGGAGATATAACTTCATTATCATACTAAGAAGCCATTACTATTAATATGTCAACTACTGCATTTTGACCTCTTTCATGATAATTGATGTTGAAAGAGTGAAACTTCTCAATTAAATCTCATGTTGCATTTCTATATCACTTCAACAACTAAATTTTAGCTGCGTGTATTTTTTTGATTTGTATAACAACCAATTTGAGTCACATTTTACAATTAATTAATTTATCCCATGTCTCCAATCAATCCTCAAACCAAGTATGAGTGCCTCATATTTAGTAATTTTATTGGTGCATTGAAATCCTAACTTGAAATAAAAATTAAAGGATCATTGGTTAAGGGAGAACAACACTATACCTAATCCATTTCCAAGACTATAACATGGCCTCGTAGTCATTTTTACATCCCCCAAAGAACAAGGGAATCCCATGCACATCGGCCTATCACCCAATGGACGCCGAGCACTCACCGAGGCACGCGCATGTTCCAAGTCTCTCGTTTATGTGAGTTAAGTGGGAAAAATCATCTATGATAGGAACTTTAAAAAGAGTGAGTGGAAATGTTGGGCCCCTAGAATGTTGGCTAAGTAAAAAAGGCGTGTATGCGTGTAGGTCCTAGTTGAAGAGAGGTGTGCAAGGACAAAGTGCATAGGGTAGGGTTTAAGGAAGCTCATGGCACACGTGGCACACATGGATAGAACCAAGGGTTTAGGACTTAGCTAAATTGGGCATTCAGGATAGAACACTTGAAAAGCATGACCCGATTGCACATTTTATGTGGATAAGGTGCCATCTTGGTGACAAGTTAGCCCAGGAAGGAGCATGTCTACGGTAGAAGCTTCTAGAAGCACATAATCGTGAAAAGTGGAAAGATCAGGCCTGGGAGAGCATGCTCACATGGAGGACCACATTAGGACATTTAACATCGGATCTGAGGGCATTGGAGGATGATTTGGAAGCCCAAAAAGGCTATAAATACTAGCACCTTATTGGTGAGAAAATTTTTCAAAGTGAAAATTGGTCATTATCTTGCCAACTCTCGGGAATCTAAGTCCCTCTACTTAATCGGTGTAGCTATTGTATGTGCATGTACGAGAAAGTGTGGATTTCTGTGGTGGTCTTTTGACCTGGGATCCAGTAGGGGCACTCCATTGACCCTATGGCAAAGATAGCAATATCTTGCTAGGGAAGTCTTCATCTGTAGAGTGGGAAAGGGGACTAAGAAAAGAGGTAGGAGAACTAATGTTGCAGGTAGAAAATTAGATTCCTGCACACACACTAGTTATAAACTTCAACACATGCATTTATCGGAAGAAACAACTCTACGAATAGCAACAAGACCAAATAGAATTCACTGATCACCAAGTATCAAGAAACCCCTTAGTCGAAGAAAGCTAGAAACTCCTTCTTGTATTGATTGCTCAAATTAAAGTTTTACATAATGTGGGAATGGAAGAAATTTGAGAGGGGAAGAGAGTAGAATAAAATGGCTATCTCCTTTGCTTTCTCTAGGTACAATGCACTCTTGAGTCTATAAGATCAATTTCCAACCCTTTGAAATGGGAATGGCTTTACGATTTATAGAATAGAATATGACTCTTCATCTTCCTCATGACTTTTCGAATACCTTAATATGACTTAAGACTGTATTCATATTCCACTTTAAATATTTAAGTCCCTTTTATAATAGCAAGGTGACTTAATTTACATTATGTTTCTAAAATCACTTTTAAGTGACTTAAAGGTATATCAAAAAGTGCAAACCCCAACAAAGAATTAGAAAATTTGAAAGTGAGAGAAATTTGGGGGAAGAGGAGAGAGAAAGAGAGAGAGAAGAAGAAGAGGATATGTCTCTGATGAAGTCTGTTGATCCTCGTTGATGGAAAGCTCCAAATGTAGCGAAGTTCTAAATGTCCCATTGTGCCAAAACTACCCTTTGAGTGTGACTTACTTTTTTTAGTAAAGGGTCATTTCCACTATTTTCTACTCCGGATAATCATTCTAGCCTTTTGGAGATCTTCAGTGCACACTGCTCTTTCCATAGCCGCTTTTGATGAAGACTTGCCAAAAATAGCAAGCATGTATAGGAAAACTTACTATTTTTAGAAAGTGTGTTTCCAGTGCTCGATTTGTGATGGAACATACTTTTTGGACTCTTCTTGTCATTATGATCACACCCTCCGAATTTCACATAGTTTTGCCCACTAGAATGCCTAGAAATAAATTTTGAAATTTTGACCTAGCAGTGGCTTCGAGCACAGAGCTGTCATAGCGGCCATTAATGGAGCTCAAAATTTGTAGGTCTGGTTTTTGTATCTGTTTGTAATGAAAACAACTCCATTTTGATAGGTTTTTCATTTGGAACTCATGTGCAAGCTTTTAGCTTGTTTCCATTGTTGGAATGATGGGAAATTCGACGAATGTGAGCTAGTGCATGAAGTGAGGGTTTTGTTGGAGAAAATGATTCTAGGCACCATTTGAAATCTTTTTTTGGATCTTTATCACCTTGAAAAATTAGGAATTCTACAAAATACGGCATCTCAATCTGACTTGTATCTTGCAAGATATGAGGATTTTTCGATCGGGTGACTTCACGGTTATCTGGCAAAAATCTCCATTTTTCTCTTCGTTCTTCGTCATTTCACTCCATTTTTCTATGAGGCCTGAATATTTCTATGAATTCATGGTTTGAATAGTTTATGTGGCCATGGAGGATCTAGTTCAAGCAACAATGGTGGACCGGGTGTCTGGACAATCATGCACGGAGCCATGGCAAGGTATGAAGTTGTGAAGGAGAAATGAGAGGAAGAAAATGGCTAAGTGCTAGATTTAAAATTTAAAAACATGCACATGGAGGGGATGGGTAAAATTTTATGTCCCTGATGTCCCTGACCTTAGGGACATGAGGGACATCAATTTCCATGGTGGTCAAGGCGATGCCATGTGTCCTCGATCCGACGGCAGGGATTTGCTCCAAAAATGCACCTGGGGGCTGAAACTCGGTCACGTGGGTGTCCAAATGACTCCCCATAGGGGCTGGGTGAATTTTTCCATGTCTGATGTCCCCCACCTCAGGTACATAAGGGACATCAGTTTCCATGGTGGTCCTGGAGGTGACACATGGCACCCGATCCAACGATAGGGAATGGATGCTCCAAAATCCACATGAGGGCTGAGGCTGCAGTCACGTGGGTGTCAGAAGAA
Organism: Taxus wallichiana var. yunnanensis; assembly: GCA_018340775.1. Classification (NCBI taxonomy): domain Eukaryota; kingdom Viridiplantae; phylum Streptophyta; class Pinopsida; order Cupressales; family Taxaceae; genus Taxus; species Taxus wallichiana. The sequence continues at coordinate 374,926,621 of CM031235.1, forward strand.
TCCCCATAGGGGATGGGTGCATTTTTCAAGGTCTTATGTCCCCCACCTAAGGTTCAAAAGGGACATCAAATTCCACGGTGGCAACCTGGAGTGACACGTGGTACCCGATCTCGGGCAGGAGTGCATGCTCCAAATAACCACCCAGAAGTGAAGGCTGTCAAGTCTGGAGGTCATATGAGGGTCCTAGAGGTCACATGAGGGCTGGGTGAATTTTCCAAGGGCTGATGTACCTTACCTCAGGGATTTTAGGGGCATGAAATCCCGCCAGGCTCCTAGTGATGACACGTGTCCTCTCGAAAAAATGACCAAGTCCTGAACTGCCTTTGAGAGGGTAACTTGGAATGAATATAAGTTGAGCTCCTGGTGGAATTTATTGGTGAAATGTTATATGATACTGACTTGAAATGGAATTTGGAATCCAATTATGTGGATCATATGTCTTAATTCGACCATATGATCCCTGAAAAATCAGATTTTGATCTAGGACTCCACTTGTGCCTGAGAAAAATTACCTTCCAATCATATGTGCCAAGGTTTTGTGAAAAATATTATTTCACCATAATGTAGGTCTTGGAATCCTCTTTTTGAAGATGTTTCATTTTACTTCCAACTCCATCTAGAGCTCCTAAAATCTTCTTCTGAATCCCAGCAGTTGTTTTAGGCCTGTGTACCGCCTAGGCTTGAGAACCTTGTTTTTCTCTCAAACTGCTCCAAGTATTTCAAAACTTCCCAAAGCCTTCCAAAATAATTTCCATGATGTTATAATGTATTAAATTCATGTCCATGTTTAATTTGGCCCTTATTTTCCACTCCAGGGGGTTGAATCTAGTCCTGGGAAGGCCAGCGATAGCCCTTCCCAATACTGCCAGAAGATAACATCTTTTCAAAACTCCCTAAAATCACCTAGGGGGAATGAATAGAATTTCCTAAATCACCTAGGGACCAATTTTACATCAAATAGAGGGTGAACAAACTAACGGATTTGGCTTGGGGTTCCTAGGAATGATAAAACATGAAAATTTCGACATCTGGGTATAGTTGTCGTGCTCAGAAATTGTCAATTTCCTGTTGCACATTTTCACGACAATAGTTGGCTCTAGCTTGGGGACATGACATGGGAATCTAGAATCTCAATTTTAGACCATATAATTCATTGACCAGTGCCTTATCCATTGGGCCCTGCGGAGTCATGTACAACTTCTAGAAAGGAAGATTAGAAGGAAACACACACACACACAAAACAAAGGAAAGGAAAGGAAACACATGACACACAACAGGAAGGGAAACACACCTATTAATCACCTATGGTACAAGGCAGGGGACAACCCACTTTCACTGAAGTAATTTTCATTTCTCAAAAGTTACCCTTGAAGAGGCAACACCGAATGATGATGTTCTGTGAAGCCGTTGACGGGTTCCAGAAAGTATCCTCCTTTCCTTAATTGTTTATGGAAGCTAGGTGCTTCCATGATTTTCCTTTTACTTTGTAGGAGTGAGTCCATGTGAGCTTCTTGATGTTCTAGTCCTTTCTTGGAAATTCTCACTGCCTTTGTGTTCTTTGAAGTTGGTCTCATAGTGCCAGTTGCCTTTCATGTTTATCCATATAGCTGATTTTCCATTGAGCATCTCATCGCTGCCCCAGGGCTGATTTTTGTTCAAAATAATTGAAAATTCTTGATTCTTTTCTTTCCTAGGCCTATGCTCATTGACATCTCTTCCATGAGAAACCTCAGACTTATCTGTTTCCTTTACTCCACTGCGAGGTGCTTGAGTACTGACGGAGGGATTGGGCATGGCCTCATACTTTTCTTGTATGCCCATGGCACGAGTGAAGAGATCAAGAATCATCTCTGGGTCTTCCACAACTTCTACTGTATCCAATAGTTCTTGCACAGAGATCTCATCATCTTGGGAATCACTGAACTCTAACGATCCTTCATCAAAAAGAGATTCATCTTCAAATGGGAATGAAAATATCTCCATTTCATTATTGCATCCATCAATCATTAGCTCTGGAGTGGCATCGTATTTTTCATATTGCTTTATCTTGATGTGGCCAACCTTCACACTAGTTAAGGCTTCTAAACCAGACTTCATGCTTGTCTTGCAGATTTGTGGCTTGTATCAAGATTTAGAGATCGAGCTCAAGATCTTGATTTCTTCGCAACTTCAAGAATTTCTTGTATAGACATTTCTTTCAAAACTTTCACGGGCTCATCACAAGTTGAGTTTTTCTCTCCATAAATGGCTTGAATGAGATCATCTTCATCCCCAAATGGGAATGAGAATAAATCCTCATCTTGGAAAATCATATAAGTTGATTTATCTTCTTGAAAATAATCGAGAACCATCTCCTCTTCCTCGTGGTCTGCATCATCTGGTGATTCGGGCTGCCCTCTCAGTAACTCGAATCTCCTCAAGGCTTCTTCAAAATCCAAATCTCTTTGGGAAGGCATGTCTTGGCCTATCAAGATGGGGATATCCTTTTATTCCTCGGTTGGCACAAAGTGATTCATCCGCTCGCTACCTTGATAGAAGATGTTAGCTTAAGCTTTTGGAATATCGTACTATGTACCTCATCTTCTTCTTAGGAAGTAATTTCTCCATTTATCCCTTCATTGGTATGGTTGAAAAGACCAATTCATCTAAATTTTCCCTCCCAACTCTCATCAGAAATTTCTACTCAGCAACATTCCGAATGAGGTTGGGACGTCTACTACCAAAATCATCATTGAAAATTTCTTGTCTGGAAATCTAGTGAGAGCCACCTGTGCATCTTTAACCTTCCCTACAAGTGAGACCTTTTTTTATTCCAAAGAGTAACAAGAGCCACTAGGTGGAGTCATTGTAAGTTTAAGAGCCTTGGCGACCTTCAAAGGCATCACGTTTTCTGAGGCACTAGAATCTATTATGCAATTGTTTAGTACATATTCTCCAACAAGAAGGGAGATGTAGAAAGGTTCAACTTTATCAGTCTTTGATGCACTCAGAGAAAGCATGTTCTATGAGGGAGGTGTAGGTGAGTTTGGTAGCATGCCTTTGGAACTATGAGCTACATCATTGGGTGTTAGACTACCACTCCTAATATATCAGATGAACCTCTCGAATTGTTCAGGATGAGTCCGCAAATATTCGATTTTCGGTAATCTACACTTTGGCTTTGTTTTCATATTCTATGAAGTCAAAGGGAGCAGATGTGGACAAGGGGGTGAAGGGACTGATTTTGGAATATGGATATGTTGAGGAATGGATGGTATTTTAAAAGGCACACTAGGAGCTTTCAAGGAATTAGATTTTTAGGAGAAGATTTGGGTTTAGAAATGGAAGAGACATTGGAAGACTTACTTGGGATTTTGGGAGTCTTCTTACTTGCTACGAGATCAGGATCCAACAATGTAGACTTCATGGAAGATGGAAGTGGGGATCCTCGACTGATTATTTTATTTTTCGGAGTCGCCATAGGAGGATCATCAACCTTCTTTTCTTTTGCGTAGTGGAGGGAGATGCTCTTTTCTCAAACTGAGAACGAGTGAATACCACACATGAGAAACTGGGTGCATCTTCTTCATCTTCTTCATAACCTCTAGAATACTCACAAAACATGATTTATGTATCATTCTCAGACTCATCACTTTCTTGGAAATAGCCACCTTCTTGTTCAATCTCTTCTTCACTTTCTTGAAATCTGCAATTTACATTCATGGGTGGGGACTCCAAGGCAAGTCTTTGGGGTACTCCTACAATCTAATTTATGTTGCTTCTTTGAGAAGAAAATTGTTCAAATAATTCCCTCTTCAAAGAGGCCATCTCACTCACCAAATTTTGCAGTGATGGATTAGTTCTCTCATCTTCAGGATGTTGGGCCTTGCCCTTTGATGGATTCTTGATCTTTCCAGAGAGGATGAGATCTTCATCCAATTCAATGGCCCTCCTGTGTGCTTCTACAATGTTCCTTGGTTGAACACTTCGTACGAGAAATCCTACCTCCGGTGATTGAGCGTTTATGAAGAATCTTTTGATATTGTTCTGAGAGGGTGAATCTTCTTCCAGTATCTTATGAAGCAACCATTTGAAATGAGCCACGAAGTCTCTCATCGTTTCACTTTCTCCTTTCCTCATTTGATCCAACTGCACCAAGAGGTCTTGAAAATATTCAGTTGATTTAAATCTTTCCTCAAAGGCAACCTTGATGTCATCCCAACCAGTGATGGATCGGGAAGGTAGGAGGTAGAACCATTCTCATTACTTTTTCTTGGAGAGACTCCATGAACAATCTTACAAAGAACATCTTCATGTTGGACACCAAGAATTCCACATGATGTCATGAAAGCAACAACGTGTTCTTCAGGATGTTGTGTGTTGTCACCTTTGAAATTTGGAAATTTCTTGCGGAACCCATTGGTAGATCATGAAGAGGAGGTTCAAGAGCAAGCGGGCATGTATTCCTTCCCCATGGAACAATGGGTTGAGGTATTTATTCTTCATCTACCATTGTTGTTTTTCTTTTGCTCTTGCTTATACATATTCTTCTTCAAATTATTCTTCTTCTGGGAGCTCAATGTTTAATGGTGGTTGAAAAATGGGAGAATTTGAAGGTGGAGTATCCACAAGAGTTTTGATAGGATTACTCCGGTGAACTTCATGAAGATTCAGATGGAGAGGAGGCTTGAGAGAAGAAGTATGGGTTATCTCTAACTCATTCTTGCTGATTTTGTGAAGCCTCAAAATTGAAATCATCAACACCTCTCGACCTACTCAACCTGGTGTGTCTTCCTTCAACCAGCTTTTTGAAATTCTTGAAGTGGGAATATGAAAAGACATGTGCTGAAATCAGCAGTGTAGCCTTCAATAATGGACTTTCATGAAAACTCTTTTCTGATTTTTTTATATGATTTTTTAAATCTTTGGGACCTTGCGGTTATATTTTGAGTGCGAGATTGCTAAATTTGCCCCATGATGGATGCCAAAAACTGTTGGTGAGAAAATTTGTCGGGAAAAATTGATGGTTATCTTACCAATGCTCTGGGAATCTAAGTCCCTCTACTTAACTTGTGTAGCTTCCGTATGTGCATTTGTGAGAAAGTGTGGATTTATGTGGTGGTCTTTCGACCAGGGGATCCAAGAGGGCACTCCACTAACCCCGTGGCAAAGCTAGCAATATTTTCTATGGAAGTCTTCATCTATAGATCCGAGAAAGGGGACTAAGAAAAGAGGTAGGAGAACTAATGCCGTAGGTAGAAAATCAGATTCCTACACACACACTAGTTAAAAACTTCAACACATGCTAGCTACACTAGTAGAAAGGAGTACTGGCTAGCTACACTCTGGAGTACACCATTTCCACATATTCTTGTCCAGAGGTTGCTGAGTTTGAGTTTCTATGGGATCCTAGAGGATCATTTCTACGTGTTATCCCTCTAGAAATGAAGATCTTGGTTATTACTTTGGGTTTAGAGGTATTTCCAATGGCCGGCTAGACCATTCTAAGTGTTAGGCGAGGGAGCTAGGGTGGAGGAAGATGGCAGATATTACAATGGAGAAGGAAAGGGAGGAGAGACGGCTCAAGTATAGTGAAGCATGTGAAAGGGAGATTTCTAGATAACATGAGGCTGCAAGTGTGATGGATCTATGGAGGTAGATAGTATGGGAAGGAGTCGAGGTTCAGAAGAGGACGTGGAACCCGAGCGATGTGCTACCCCATCTTGGCAAGTGAGTAAGAGAGACCCCTTCGGCTTCACGGTGAGAGTTCATCATGCAAAGAAACAAGAGTCATTAGCACATATCTTAACCCACCCAAAGTGATCGAACTATGGCGTTTGGTTTTCTAGAACTAGGAAGGAGTATTATTGACCCATTGATATTAGTGGAAGTGATAGATCTACACCTAGGAGGTACACTTTTTAGTTACCACTTCTATGGTTACACATATTCCATTATTTAGAGGAGTCTTTAGACAAGGAGCCAGTATACAAGCCCTCATTCTCGTGCTCGTGAGTGGTGCGGGGTATAATAGTGGTATTAGGGCACTATCACTGAGACCATCGAGTGCATATTTTAGTGGAACCGTGGGGACACTTGGCATGACTACTAGTGAACCTAGTGGTTCTGGTGGATTTGGTGGCTCAGGAGGCACAGGACCTGGTGGACCTGGTGGATCTGGCGGTGGAGGAAACACCGGAGGGAACCAAGGCTCTGGCTTAGGAGGACAAGGGCCCCAGCCACCCCCTCAAGTATTCTTTGAGATGTCGTTACACTTGCCAGATTACAGAGGTATTGAGGATGTTGTGGAACATGTTCACAAGTGTGAACTACTATGGTGCACAAAGGGTATCACAACTCCACAAATGGAAGGCTAGTCGGTTTGCAACCATGTTGCAAGGGCACGCACATAGTTGGTATAGGAAGTACGAACCTCATCAAATAGTGGTGGATTATACTGCTTTAAATAATGCATTCTTGGTAGAATTCCACATCCTTGAGTTTAAACAAAAGAGCATCAACGCTTTGAAGGAGATTCAACAAGGAATGGCAGAGAGTGTGCGAGAGTATGGTGCATGCTTTAAAACTCTCTTGTCTAAATTATCATATGATATTCACCCTTCATAGCATGCTCAGTGGTTTTTTGGAGGATTGATCACACCTTTTAGAAGGGATTTATCTCATAAAACTTTCACAGACCTGCGTGAAGCATTGGAAGTCGCACCGCTTGCACCGAGGCTATTGGTAGTATTGAGCACTGGTGTTAACCCATTCCTAGAAGATCAGATTAATGTTACGGCTAAGCAATGGAAAATTTTCTACAAACTCATCCCATGAGACTCACGGTGGTTTATGGTGCACAGATTGTGAAGTAGAGGGGAATGTCAAGGATAATTTCCCCCAGAGGACGATACACGCCGTGATAGTAGACTTTGAAATTTGTTGTAGGGACCATCATGCAAGTAGATGCCCCTTATTATAGTGCACAATCCCGAAGAATTTTTCTTGCTACTATAAGATTTGTACCTCTACAACCCGTGATACTAAGGATTGTAGGCTCATTGATCAGATCCATGAGGCCATTGATCATGGGGTGCACCAGACCAGCAATGCTAGTAGTTCGAAGGGTGATGATTGCCGTTATGAGGAGTGTGTAGATGGAGGCACGCATGAAAGGGGTTTTGAGGAGGATTCTATGGTCATGGTAACTTTGGGGGAGGAAGGACTGAGTTCCCATGTGGAACCTATTTCAATTATGGATCTCCAGAGCATTACAAATGAGATTTCTTGGACTTGTTGTAGTGCTCATGGTGTGGAAAGAAGCACAAGTACGAGGAGTGCTTAGAGTTGTTTGAGCACATGAATCAGTAGCACAAGAAATAAAATGGTGTTATAATGGTTAGAATTAAAAAGTTAGACATGCAGTGGATGCCATGGGTAACACGAGATGCAGGTTTGGAACCAGTTTTGGTAATAACAAGAGCAGAAGCCACATGCGCACAAGAGATACCAAGGCAGAAGAACCTGGTTTCGAGGGAGGAAGTAGTTCATGGAAAGTACCCAGACCCTGCACGTCAAAAGGAGGTATATCAAGACACCATGGATGTCATTCAAAGTTTACAAGGGGAGATCCAATGTCTAAAGGAGCAGTCCAGGAGGGAGGAACAAGGAAGGAGAGTCGAGGTGCCAAGGGATGACCTAGATGAGGTCAAGGAAGTATGTAAAATGCTAAGGCAAGAGAATATTATTCCCTTGCTAGGATCATGGTTGAGAGAGAAGGTACCACATGTTAGAGGAGAGTGTGAGAGGTAGGTCTTGCATGTAAACCTTCCCCCTCATAGCCTTGACTATGATAAGGAGATCACATTGAATGTAGTTGTAGATGGATGGCTCCTTAGTAATATCCTCATTGACACAGTGTGGAGGTCAATGTTCTAACTCTGGATGCATGGCATTAGATGGGAAGACATGCATTACAACCATCTTCAAATGTGTTGTATATGGAAAAAAAGACTAAGGAAATGCCCATCGGTGTCTTAAAACATGTAGCTATCACTATCCAGAAGCTTAGTTTCTGGGACTTCAAATCTTAGCGCTCCTTGTGGTAGACAATTTTCTAGCACTCCTGGGCACCCATGGTGTTACAATAACAATGCGCACCTTTGGTTCAGAAAATGGTACATTAACTTTGAAAATAAGGAGGAGAAGGTCATTATACCCTTGGCTAATGGGAAGTCGATGCCCTAAATAGAACCCCCGGGAGAAGAAGTTCTGGATAGGATATATGTGTGCTCAATTAGGAACCCAGAGATAATACATCCTATCGAAGGAGTTATCTAGTTTGAGGATGCTCAGTTAGTAAGTGACACCACTAGCCTAGCATGTGATAATTGGGTGCATGGGACTTATGAATTGATCGAATGACAGTTGAGAGGATCAACAACAAAAGTAATAAAGGCGTGCACAATTCGGTGCCTAGGAGGAAAAATATTACCTAAGTATTTAGGAGGGGCCTTCCCTAAGATCTTTTTATAGGACATGGAAGCTTAGTAGAAGGAGGACAAGGAATAGAGAGGGATGCTAAGTTATGTCCTACTCAGCATAGTAGCACGGTGGTGGGCTACACATCAGGAGAGCCTTTTGGAATGGCGCAAGGTGAAAATTGCTCTCTTTGTTAGATTTTATAGAAGTAACATGCCCACTGTCATCAAGGACTACCATGGCAAGGATCCTACCTCTTTCCATATCCAGGAGTTTGAGAGGATCTGGAGAAAAGGTGCGAGATCTTTACCACCATACCTTTGGGTACACAAGTTGTATTCTACACTATAGGGTTATGCGCACACATGGTACATACACTCTGAGACACATCACCAAACAAGAAATTGGAAAGAGTTAGCAGCTGACCTCATTGAAATGATTGAATATCAAAGTACCAATCCATCAGTTGATAAGGCATTGTAAGTTGTTAAGTGCCTTACCATGGGGGATAGTGCCATGGTAGAAGATAGGTTGTTGGAACTACTAGGTGAACCAAGTTTGGAGGTGTGCTTTGAAGAAGTAGAAGGAATAAAAGAGTTACAACTTGAGCACGCATGTTTGGAAAAAGAGAAAGGGAAGTTGGTGTATGAAAATGATGGGGAGGAAGTAGAAATATGGGATGTTAGCCAATCTGCACGGACACGCGAGGTAGTGGACAGTCCGATACTGCACACGCCTACCATGAGCCCTTACAGACAAAAAAGGTTAACATCAGCTCAAAAGAGGAACCTAAGGAGGCTATCATTGGAGGTTACTTGGTGGGAGAAGGAAGTATCTAAGGTCATAGATCTGTTGTGTGAATTTGAGGATTTATTCCTGTGTGGGTACCATGAGATCAAAGGCATCCACTATTCCTTGGGGGAGATGAGGATAAAGTTGAAGGATGGTGTGCACTTGGTCAGGAAGAGGCCCTACCAAATGAATCCAAATTTTTGTGTAAGGGTTAAGGAGGAGATAGACAAAATGATAGCTTTTGGGATCATTGAATTAGTGGAAGAATCAGAATGGATAAGTTTGATGGTAATAAAAATCAAGAAGGATGGATGGATTAGGATATGTGTGGATTATAGGGAGCTGAACATATTTTGTTTCATCGATCCATTTCCAACCCAATTCATCGAAGATATTTTGGAAGGAGTCACTGGGTGCAAAATTTATTCCTTTACGGATGGATTTTCGGGGTACTACCAAGTCTGGATTGCAAAGGAAGACCAGGAGAAGACAAAGTTTTCCACTGAGTGGGGAAGTTTTGCATACATAGTCATGCCCTTTGGTTTGAAGAATGCACCTGCTATTTTTTTGCGCATAGTGGTGCAAGTGTTCTAGGAATTCATCCATAAGTTTCTTCAGGTCTATTTGGATGATTAGATGTTGTATGGACTAGTAAAAGACCATTGTGACAATTTATGGTTAATGTTTTAGAGGTGTAGGTAGTTTTGGATATCCCTCAACATTAAGAAGTGTGTATTTATTTACTACAACCTTTGGGACTTTATTGGGGCACATCATATGAGAGGAGGGCTTTCTAGTACATCCCGCCAAGGTTGTAGTTATTGTCGGATTGGGGGAACCTACTAGCCAAAGCGCAGTGTGTGGATTTCTTAGGCATACGAGTTATTATAGAAAATTCATCAAGGGGTATGTCAAGATAGTTGTGCCTCTAAAATAATTTCTCGAAATAAAAGTGCCTTCCATTGGGGAGAGGAGCAGTAGAAGGTGTTTGACACATTAAAAAATAGGCTTATCACCATGCCTATATTACATTTTCCCTCTTAGGAAAAACCCTTCCATGTCCATGTAGATGCCTTAGGAACTGCCATTAGAGTAGTGCTTTCCCATCCAGGTGAAAGAGTTTTTGATCACTCTTTATGTTTCGCAAGCAAGAAGTTGACACCAATAGAGAAAAATTACACAATAACTAAGTGCAAAGCATTGTCAATGATCTACGCGCTTTTCAAATTCAGGTAGTATTTGCTGGCAACACCCTTTGTATTTTACATTGACCACATGGCATTAAAGTATTTGGTGAACAATCCCGTTCTACAAGGGCACATATGTCGGTGGGTATTGTTGTTTCAAGAGTTTGAGTTCACGGTAGTAGTGAAACCTGGGAAGAGTAATTGTGAGCTTGATCATCTATCAAGAATTTATTCAGGGGAGGACGACTGAGTATTGAGGAGACAATGCCAGATGTGCAACTATTTAGGTTGCGGCACGCGCCCTCGGATTTGGAGGAGATTACAGTATTTTTAAAGGAAGGTGTGGCACCGAAAGGAATGAAGGCATTAGAGAAGAAGTAACTTGCCATATATGTTGTGCCCTACATGTTGATCAGTGGAGACTTATACAAGTTGGGACGTGATAAAGTTTTGTGCAGGTGTGTATTAGAGCATGAGCACCTTTCCACCATAGAGGAAGCACATGGAGGAAGTGCGGGTGGGCATTATGTAAGTGATGCCACCATGCGTAAGATATTAATGGCAGGATTGTGGTAAGAAACCATGTACAAGGATTATAGATAATATTGTAAAGCGTGTGACCATTGTAAAGCACATGGCAAGCCAGAAAGAGAAGTGAAATGCCTTTACACCCTATACAGAGCACGAAATTTTTTGAGAAGTGGGCAATAGACTTTGTAGGACCTATTGCACTAGTGGCACATAGGATTGGGTCACACTATGTCATCACTTGCATAGATTATTTGACAAGGTGGGCAGAGGCAGCTCCAACTAAAGATCGCAAAATGTACACAATGGAAATATTTTTATGGGAGAACATTATCACAAGGTATGGATGCCCTTTAAGTTTAACCAGCGATAGGGGTACACATTTCTTAAATGAGACCATGAGCATCCTGTTAGCAGAGTTCATGGTAGCCCATCACAAGACTACCCCTTATCACCCACAAGAAAATGGAACTGTAGAAGCATTTAACAAAATATTGAGTCATACCCTGACCAAAATTTGTGATGTCGGAAGACAAGATTGGGATGAAAAGATATCAGCCATATTATGGGATTACATGACAACTTATAAAAGGTTGAACAAAGCCACACCATTTCAATTGGTGTTTTGTGAGGAAGCCATTTTCCGCTTGAATTCATGTTACCTTCTCTGTGAATAGCACGTGCGGGAGGGTTAGCTGATGAGCAAGCGCTGGAAGAGAGAATTGATGAGTTAATGAAGTTGGATGAGAGATGATCACTCGCCAAGTGGAGTCAGACAATAGAGAAAGCAAAGCAAAAACATGACATGATCACCACATCAAAAACAAGAAGTTTGAGGTTGGGCAGATGGTCTTACTATATGATTCTAAGTTTTGCGCCATCCATGGGAAGTTAAAAGTCCATTGGTTAGGTCCCTACACAATCTCATACATCCTTGATTCAGAACATGCCATTTAAAAGCATTGGATGGAACAAAATTTCCTGGACACTTCAATGGGAGTAGGTGAAGCCCTACTATAAATAAGTCTTCTTGGTGTTTGTAAATAAGGTGGTTTTTGAGTTAGTTTAGAATTTTCCTTTATGCATTTCTTTTTTGTGTTTCCTTTTCACGTTGTTGTTTTGTTTTGTGCCTTGGGCACCAAAGAACCTTATTACTACTTTTGAGAATTTTTAAGTGTGTAGAGGGTCACACATCATTTTAGTGTGGGGTGGAGTAATGTGAAGGAGAGTATGGTTAAAATGTAAAGGAATTTTGTGTTGAAAAACCCAGTTAAATGGCCTTGTTGAAAGAGGTGTTTGAAAATAAAAGATGGAAAAAGGATGGTTGGTGCCAAGATAAAAGCTACTTTGGATCCCACATATAAAGAAGGAAAAAGTGCATAAGCAAAATGAGGTAGGTGAGAGCAAAAAAACATAGAAGAAGTCCCTTCTGGAGTCGGGTACGCATGCACAAGAGTTCCCGTCATGTTGGATTTGTTGCGCGCTAGAAGGTTGGATGATTATTCATTCAGTTTGGGTGTGTGAGGGAAAGCGCTGAATTCGAGATTTGTTTGAAAAATCCACATTAAATGTTAAAATTATGGTGGTAGGTGAAGGAGCACTTAATGCTTAAAAAGGGAAAAACTATAAATAAAGGGGTCGAGGCACTTCATTATTCACTTTGCGTATAAAGAGAAAGAATTACTTTTTGCACCTTTGCAAACTAGGGCTTCCAAAAAAATGATCCATGTGAAGAAATGTTTGGAGAAATTGAAGTGTGAGTAACTAGTTCAGATTTGCGAACCAGGAGGAAAGGATTTCACGGGCATAGGAAAAGTGGTAGAAGGCACTGTCAGAAAGGAGTATCCAAATTAGGTTTTGAATAACTAGGGCATGGGGTTAGTAAAATTTCTTCACAAGTTTGAGATCTAAGGTTGGAGAGAGTGGAAGAATAGAGTAACATGGAGTGATTGAAGTAGACCTAGAGAATGGCACCCAAGAAACCAATTAGCACACCCAAGAAGGGCAAGGGAAAGGGCAAGGGTAAGCAACAAGAAATTGACGCACACACAAATGAGGAGTGGTATGTAGAAATGCAATACCCAGATGGAGTGTTGTTGGGGAAGGAGTGGGAGTCCCATCTAAGGAACATGTTTGTGAATGACTACAATCATTGGAAAAGCACAATTGAGAAGGAGATGGCGTTGGAGTTAGTGTACCCAACAAACAAAAGGACACCAGAGGGTTTTCCCATTTATAATGATGATGTGAAGGTTAAGTTGGAGAAGGTAGGGTTATTACAACTCTTTGAGTTTCCCTACTTTGGGAAACCTGAGCGCTTATATCAATGGCTGATGTCACGTGTCCATGAGGACTACTTCCACTTCACAGGGCACAAGATGTGCATAACCCCTCAACTCATTTCACATTTCACATGCCTCATCTGTGAAGGAGAAGGTTTGGAGGATGACTTGACCGACAAAGAAGTGATTAAGGAAACTATCACCACTTATGCATATAAGAAGGGGTCAAGGTATTATGATGTCACAGACATTAAGGATCCAGTAATGAAGATGGCTGCACACCTAGTGTCAAAGTTAAATGGCCGGAGAGATGGACCCAAGTTAATAAGCCATGGTTGAATGTTTGCAGGAAGATTTCAGAGGGCACCATCTACAACTTGTCCGCATTCATCATGGATGATATTATTAGCTACGTGAAGGAAGGTGATAGGATCCTTTTTGGAAATTTCCTATTAACCATCGTGTTTTTGTAGATCGGGTACCTTTGGATACATCGACAAGTTCATGTGGGAGTACCTGTCTGGCCAAGACCCTCACCCAAAAAGAGGTTTGAAAAATATTCTTGTGACACCATGACAACTGTGCACAAGGTGTGCTTGGAAAAATGGTATACGTGCCTAAGGAATGCATTTGGGGTAGAATGGAGAATTCCCGAACAATTGCCAACAACCACTAGGGGAGAAGTAGAATTTGTTGTGTACCAACATTTCTACTTGGGTAGATTCAAACTATCAGATGAAACATGGAACCCATGGTGCAAGCTCCCCTTTTCCTTCACAACTCAATACTTCCAAGCGGGAGTAAACAGGTTCAAGGAGTCCAAGAATTTTAAGCTGGACCTTGGTAATCTGGACCAAGACCATAGGGAAATGCACAAAGGGTTGGTGTACCCGGCAAGCACACATACGTGGAGTGGTACATGTCGCATGAAGTTAAAATGACAAGGCCCATGACTTTTCCCATTACAGATGGATCCGTGGCATGCGTGTACATCCGCATAAGACCCAAGTCCGAGAAGGGAACATATCTAGAGAATGAGGTATCTATACCTCAGGATCCAACTGGTAGGAAGAGACCCGCGCCTAAATAGGAGGAAAAATATCCAAAAAGAAAATACCAAGCATGGTGGAGACACAAGAAATAGGTTCCCCAGTGACAAGCGCGAGAATCCAGTATGTATGCGCACAAGAAGAAGCCCATAATAAAAGAAAAAACTCCAGAGTTAGAAAAGCCATCGAAAAGGATTCATCAGAGAGGAAGAAACAAAATCACCTACATCGGAATCTCTGGTTAGGAAGAAGAAAAGGGTAGAAGATGATACCGTCTCGGAAGAGACCGAGAGTTTGGACAAGTACATAAGAGAAAAAGATGAGAGTGAAGAGGTGAGAGTGGGGAAGAAGTAAGTGGGGAAGAGGACCCCGAGAAGGATTGAGGACCACCTGTCTTCAATATACATGATTCAGAGGAGGAAGGCAGAGAAGAAGAACAGGGGTTCCAATTCATACGGTGGAAGGATAGCCATGTAGAATAAGGCACCCAAGACAAGGGAAAAGGTGAGGAAGCTAGCGCACAGAAGCAAGAGTCTCCAAGTTCTGTGCATAAACAGACAACCAAGGTGGTAGAAGGAGAAGAGACTAAGGACATTGATACAATGGTGGAGGAAAAATCGGAACATAACGTTAAGCTAATTTTGAACAAGGAGAAGAAGGAGAGCATAGAAGAGGAACACGACAACACTAGAGGCCCCATTTTGACTGTAAGTATACCTAAGGGTACGTGCATGGGAGGAAGGCATGTAGAGAGGGAGAGGCCAGAGATGGGTTATATTGATGACCCCAAGAAAGTGTTCCGCACGCAGTTCCAAAGTACCATTCCGGTAGAGGAGCTTGTAGTAATGTCATCTTTTGACAAGGAAGCTACATATCCACGGAAAAGGAAGATGCTCTCATGGGCTATAGTGTTCCACCTTGATGAGCCAAAGTTTGAGGTAAACCAAGGAAGACAACCCAAGTGGTGGATACCCGTAAGCTCTCGGATGAACAACTATGCAACACACTCAACAAAGTATCCGTTGAGATTGAGGCTAGACTCTTCAGGTAGAATGATAGGGTTAGAGATCTGGAAGGGGAGCTAAATAAGAAAGAGGAAGATCTAGCTGCTATGACAAAGGAGCTAAGCCGGGAGAATTTTGTCAATGCCCAATGGCAACGTTAATTGAAGGATGAAAAGGCTAAGGTATGCATTGTGTACAAGAAGGTGGAATCCATCAATGAGGCTATATTATTGAAGCATCTGAACCTAGCATCGCCCACATAGAAGTATGGATCAACCTTGGGATGCCTAGAGGATTTAACAAGGATCCTCACCATGGAAAGATAGCCACTAGCCTTGGAGTCTACAGAAGAAGTTTTTGCGCGCCTAGAGAAAGAGGATAAGTTGAATATCATAGCACTCATCATGGAATACAACAAGGTTCTTTTTGATGTAAGGGCTACTTCTCGATCACTTTGAGGCCACATACGATAATTACGTGGATAGAGACAAAGTGGCAGTGCCTTGGTCACCACTCATGAAGTAGAACTCAAGGAGTTCCAGGAGAAGAACAAGGGAAATAGGGCGGAAAGGGATAAAATCCTTGCCGAGGTTGAGAGGAAATCTGAAGCCATTGAAACCTTAAGGGGTTCAATCAAAAACTAGTTGAAGGAACTATATCCACATATTACACAAAGAATGGACACACTAGAGGATATAGGCAAGGAGTTGGAGAAAATCACCGATACCATGAGCACACAAGGAGATGGGATAATTTTTGGGGAGGTGAGCACCCTGGTCGCTGACTCTGCTAGAGAGCACAGGAAGAATTCGATTCCTGGAACAAGTTGGAAGCCAAATTGCAAAAGGATTTTCCGAGCTTGATGCATTGATTCCTTCACTCTCCCATTCTTTCTTCTTCCCCCATTCTTTCATCCCCTTATTCTTGTTCCAAGGCATAAGCTTGTTGTATTATTTCTTTCACTAGAGAATTGTTCCCATGGATGGAGAACAGGTGTAGTGTGGGGTGATGTTAGGCCCCTAGAATGTTAGATAAGTACAAAAGGCACATATGGGCGTAGGTCCTAGTTAAAGAGAGGTGTGTAAGGACAAAGTGCGTAGGGTAGGGTTTAAGAAAAGGGTTTAAGGAATCTCATAGCACATGTGGCATGCGTGGACAAAACCAAGGGTTTGGAACTTAGCCAAATTGGGCATTTGGGATAGAACACGTGAAAATAATGACCGAATATGCATGTTGTACTATGGATAAGGTGCCACTGACGACAGTTGGCCTAGGAAGGAGCATGTCTGTGGTAGAAGCTTCTAGAAGCACATCATGGTGAAAAGTGGAAAGCTTAGGCCTGGGAGAGCATGCTCACATGGAGGACCACATTCAGACACTTGGCATCAGATCTAAGGGCACTGGAGGATGAGTTGGCAGCCCAGAAAGGCTATAAATACTAGCACCTGTAGAGTAAACAAGGAGAGAACAAAAATAGGGTGGAGCTCTATAGAAATACTGCAAGAACTTTGTTAGTGGGTAATGGTATTTGGGAGAGAATGTATAATGGGTATGGGGATTAAAAAAATTTATTTGATAGCCTAGCTACATTAGTCCAGTGAAAAGCATGACTGTGGTCTGTTTCTCTATGAAATTCTGTAATGGCTTCATAGATGTAATGAGGTTACCAATTATATGAATATGAATATCAATGGGTTTGATGCATACGTATTTCTCATAGGTTCTCTTTCATTTATGTTTATGCTAAGTATGGATGCTTGTATACTTATTTTTGTTATGGTGCAAGTTATATAATATGTTAAGTGCTTTATGTTTGTAATGACTGCAAGGATCTAGATGCCATTCTGAGCTCTATGGTTCTGGAATGTCTTAACCCCATTTAAATCTCTTAAGCAAAAATCATAGATGATGATATTTCCCACTAGACTCACATAAAAGAGAGACTCGGTACCCGCGCGTGCCTCGGGTGAGCACCCAAAGATCCCATTTGGGTGATAGGTGACATGCATGGGGTACATTTCTTTTGTGATAAGGGTAAAAATGACTATAGGAAACAAGACATACATTTATCATAGAACTCAGAACAAATTCTATACAATGCAATCATCCCAGACTAAATGATACTTAACAAATTATAGATAGGCATCCAAACATAAAGGAAATGCATAAGGATGTATATTTATTCCATAAACATTCATGAATCAGAAATGTAAGCTATAAACATGGACCAGAATCATTAATAATCATATTCAATCAAGTTTTGTAACCTCATTACATTCATTAGATCCATTACAGACTACCATGTGGTGTAGACCGAAGTCATACATCATAATTGGATTTATACCCCTTAGTTCTCAAGAGAAAATTTACAATCCCAACCCCTTACTACATCCTTTTCCTATAGATTTCTACCCAACCCTACAGATTTCCTTGCAGTATATCTGTAGAGCTCCGTTATTTACCAATCTATATCTATTTATCCACACACCTTCTCCTCTGTGGGCGCTTGTATATATAGGCCTCTTGAATCACCAACTTGCCTTTTTGTGGCTTCAGATCCATCACCAAGTGTCAAATGTGGTCCTCCATGGGGGCATGCTCCTTTAGGCCTAAGCTCTCCACTCCTTACAATGATGGTCTTCTAGAAACTTCCATCGCAGGGTATATTCCTTCTTAAGTCAACTTTGTCGTCAAAGCTAGCACTTTATCCATTTCACATGCGCAAAATAATTCATGTTTTTCTCATGTTCTACTTGATGTGTTAAATATGGATAAGTCTTGGAACCTTTTTTCTCCCTTACACGCACACCACTTAATCTATTAAACCCTCCTAGAATCCTGTCCTATGCACTTTCTCCTTTTGCACCCCTCCTTAACTAGGCCTTGCACGCCCATGCGCCTTCTTGTACTTAGCCAATAAATTAGGGTCCCAACATCACCCCACACTATGCCTATTCTCCGTCTGTGGGAACATGTCCTCAAATAATAAAGAAAGAGTGAAAATAATGATGGAAATGAAGAATATGGGAAGAATGAAAGAATAGGGGAAACTCCAACTACCGCTGCAAGAGGAGAGGGAAGTCCTTCCTTAAGTTTTCTTCTAATTTATCCCAAGTATCCACTTTGTTCTGTGCTTGTTGACAAAGGTTTCCGACCAGGGTGCTCACTTCATCAAAACCCAACTCTTCTCCCTTGGTACTCATAGTTTTGACAACCTCATCTAACTATTTTCCCATATCCTCAAGCACGTCCATCCGACAGTGATCTATGGATATAATTCTTTAAGCTGGTTTTTAATTGAGCCTCACAAGGTCTCAATAGCCTCTAATTTCTTCTCTACTTTAGCCAGAATTTTATCCCTCTCAGCCCTATTCCCCTTGTTCTTTTCCTGAAATTCTTTGAGCTCTACCTCATAAGTGGTGACCAAGATACTTGCCACTCTATCTCTATCTACATAGTTGTCATAGGAAACTTCTGCTACTAGTGTTGCAGCCCTTATATTGGTGAGGATCTTGTTGTATTGAGAAACAATTTCCACCACCTTCATTCTATCCTCCTTTTTCTGGCGTGCCAATGCCTCTTCTGTAGACTCCAGTACCAAAGGTTGCCTCTCCATGGTGAGGACACAAGTTAGATCTTCTAGGCACTACAAGCTTGATTCATATTTCTAGGCGGTTGGATTCAAGTCTGGATGTTTCAAGATAATAGCACTTGTGATCATCTCCACCTTCTTGGATACTTCATGTACCCTTGTTTTTTCTTCCTTTAACTCCCACCTTAGTTGAGCGCTGACTAATCCTTCATGTTTTAACTCCTTAGTTCTTTCCAGGAGCTCTTCATCCTTCTTCTCCAGCTCTGCCTCTAGAACCTTCACTCTATCATTCCTCTTGAAGATTTTGGCTTCAATATTGACCGAGACTTTGTTTAGTGCATTGAATATTTTCTTGTCAGATAGCTGTTGAGTGTTCACCAAGGGGTTGGTTCCTTTAGACTCCGACACTTCCATAAATTCCCCTTGGCTTACTTAATTCAAGATCATCAAGGTGGGACTCAAATTCCCATGAAAGCATCTTCCTTGTCCATGGTTAGGCACCTTCTGCATCAAAAAAATTCATGGCAAAGAGTTTTTCTGTTGGAACAATGCTTTAGAAATGCACGTGCAACACCTTGTTTGGATCATCAATATAGTCCATTCTTTGTCTCGGATCTCCATGTGCCTTCCTTATTTGCATGCCCTTAGGAATACATATCATCAAACTGGGGCCTCCTCCTGTGTTATCATGATCTTTTCCCATACTTTCTTCTTTATCAGCATTCATTACTAATTCAACGTTGCGTTCTAACTCTTGCACTACCAAAGATTCAATGATTTTCACTACTTCTTTTTCTACCACCTCATTTATCTTCTCCTGCATGAGGCTTGGAGTATGATTTTTCGTACTCACTTCTTCGCTTTCTCCCTTATCTTGGGTACCTTCCCCTCCTGGCTGCCCTTCCTCCACACAAAGAGATAGTCATTTTTCTCTTCCTTGCCTTCTTCCTCCGAATCATGCACCTCAAACACTGGTGGTTCCTAGGCTCCTTCAGTTCATCTTCTTCGTCATCATCCCTCTCACCTCTGTAGGCCTCCAAGCTCTCTGTGTCCTTTGAATCATCCTCCTCTATCACCTTTTGTTTCTTCCTAACTGGGGATTCCAGTATAGGAGATTCTACTCCTTCTTCCTTCTCTGGTGACTTCTTCTTCATGATAGGTTTTTCTAGTTCGGTGTCTTCTCTCTAGTTTGATACTTCTTCCTATGCATGTAAGTACTAGTCTTAGCACTTGACCTTGGAGTGCCCACTTGTGGTGTACTATGGATACTTGGCATGTTTTTCCATTACACCTCTTCTTTTTCTTTCTTTATTGGTGGGGGCTTCCTTCTTCCCATGGGGTCTTTAGGAATGGAGACATCACATTCCAGGTATGCACCCTTCTCAAACTTTGGTCGTACATGCATATATACCCTCGCCATGGTTCTTTCTACTATTGGAAAAGTCGGGGATTTTGTCATATGAACTTCATGGGAGACATACCTCTCCACGTACGCATGCTTCTTAGGGTAAACAAGCTATCTATGTAGCTCCCTGTGGTCTTGATCCACCTCACTAAGGTTGAACCTTAGTCTTTTGGCCTCTGTAAACCAGTTTACCCTTGCTTGGAAATATAATGTTGTGAAAGAGAAGGGGAGTTTGCACCATGGGCTTATAGTTTCATCTACCATCTTGAATCTACCAATGTAGAAATGTTGGTATACTACAAATTCAGCTTCTCCATCAATGAGCACTGGCAGCTGCTCTAGGATCCTCCACTCTGCCCCAAATGCATCCCTTAAGCACTTATACCATTTCTCTAGGCATTCCTTGTGAGCAGCCATCATGTTGTTGCAAGTGTAATTTATGAATCTTTTCACAAGTGAGGGGTATTCCTCTGAATATTCCCAAAAACTTGTCTACCACATTTGGCACTCCGATTTCTAAAAACACAATTGTCAAGAGGACATTTCCAAAGAGTATCTTGTCTCCTTGTTGCGTCTTCTTGATAATTTCATCTATGATGAAGGTAGAAAATTTATAGATGTTGCCTTCTGATATTTTCCTACACACATTTAACCAGGCCTTATTTACTTGCGTCTACCTTTCTTGGTCATTTAGCTTTGTCACCAGGCATGCGACCATTCTCATGATAGGGTCTAGGATCTCGTGATATCAAAGTATCGTGACCCCTTCTTATAATCATATGCGGCGACAGTTGCTTTGATGGCTTCCTTGTCGCTCAGGTCATCATCTATACTCTCTCCTTCACAGATGAGGCCTATGAATTTTGAAATTAGTTGAGTAGTTATGCACATCTTGCACCCCACAAAGTAAAAGTGGTCCTCATGTACACGTGACATTAACCATTGATAGAGGCACTCAGGTTTTCCAAAATAAGGCAACTCATAGAGTTGCAACAATCCCACCTTCTCCAACTTTACTTTTACCTCATTGTTATAGATAGGTAAACCATCTGGTGTCCTCTTATTTGTTGGGCACACTAACTCTAGCGCCATTTCCTTTTCTTTCATGTTTGTGTGATGGTTGTAATTGCTCACCATAATTTTTATTAAGTGGGACTCCCATTCCTTCCCAAGAAATACCCCATCCTGGGTACTACATCTCTGCGTACCATTCTTCATTCATGCTTATGGGGGTTTCTGGTTGTTTTCCTTCCCTTGCCCTTCATCTTCTTAGGTGATATAGTTGGTTTCTTAGGTGCCATGGTTTAGGTTATCTTAGCACTTAAACTTCTCTTGCTTGCTCTGCTTTTCTACCCTCTCCAAGCTAAGACGTAAAACTTGTGAAGAAACCCTTTTCAACCTATGCCCTAGCTGCCAAACCCTAACTAGAATACCTTCTTTCAAAAGATGACACTTCTCCACAATTTTGTTTTTCTACACCCCTGAAATTCTTTCTTTCTGGTTTGTAGATCAAATCTAGTCACTCACGCCTTAATTCTTCAAACTTTTCTTCACAGATATCAACTCTATAAACCCTAGTCCACAAGAGCTCTTTTTTTCTTCTTATTATCAATGTCAAAATGAAGTTCACAACCTCCTATTTATAGTTTTCCCTTCTTTTAAGAATTAAATGCTACTTCACCTACCACCGTACTTCAACACTTATTGTAGCTTTTTTCACTAAGTGGGACTCTATTGCACCCCACTCACGTGCCCAACTCTCGCATGGAAAATCCTACAACTTTCTCGACGTCACAAACCATCTATCGATAGAAGACTCTTACATGCACATTACCAGCGTCGAAGGTACTTCTTCCTCCCTTGTACGTGGAACCAAGATGTAGTCTTATTTTGACACCAACCATCCTCATTCATATGACCATTCAACTAGGATTTCTAATGCAATCCTTCCTGGTACTTCGCATCTTGCACTTCCTTTCACATTATTCCACCCCACACTGAAATGAGGCGTAGTCCTCTATGCATTCACAATCTTTAAAAATTAATGAGATTACCAAGCACCCAAGGCATAACACAAAACAACAATGAGAAAGGGAAACATATGAAAATAAAATGCATTAAAGGAAATCCTAAACTATCCGGTAATCGCCTTATTACAAACACCAAGAAGAATTATTTATAGTAGGGCTTCAACCTACTCCCATTGACGTGTCCTAGAAATCTCAATCCATCTAGCACTTCAGAATCGGCACACGTCTAAGTCAAGGATGTATGAGATGATGTAAGGACCTAACCAATGGACTTTTAACTTCCCAAGATGGTGAAGAAACTTGGAATAATATAGTAACACCATCTACCCAACCTAAAACTTCTTGTTCTTAATGTGATGATCATGCCATGCTTTTTGTTTTGATTTTTTAGCCTTCTGGCTCCACCTGGAAATTGATCATCTTTCTTCCAATTGCATTAATTTTTCAATTCTTTCTTCCAGCGCTTGTTCATTTGTTAAACCTCCTGCATGCGCTATACGTAGTGATGGTAACATGAATTCAACTAGGAGGAAAACCTCCACGCTAAACACCAATTGAAATGGTGTGGCCTTATTTAACCTCCTGTAGGTTGTCCTGTATGCCCAAAGAATGGATGATACTTTGTCATCCCAATCTTGTCTACCAAAGTCAAAAATTTTGGTTAGTGTATGACTTAGTATTTTGTTAAATGCCTCCACAGTTCCATTTTCTTTTGGATGGTAAGGGGTAGTCTTGTGATGAGCCACCAGGAATTTCGCTAGCAAAATCCTTACTATCTCATTTAAGAAATGTGTACCCCTGTCACTAGTCAAACTCAAAGGGCACCCATACCTTGTAATAATATTTCCACACGTAAACCTTACTACAAGGTAGCTGCCGTACAATCCTTAGTAGGTACTGCTTCTGACCACCTTGTCAAGTAATCTATGCACATGATTATATAATGTGACCCAGTCCTACGTGCGGTTGGTGCAATAGGGCCTACGAAGTCTATAAGCCAATTTTTGAATGTCTCGGTGTTGGGAATAGGGAACAAAGGCATTTCATCTCTTCACCCTAGTTTTCCAATACACTGACAATGGTCACATGCCTTGCAATACTCATTGCAGTCTTGATACAAGGTCTCCCACCATAATCAAACCATCAATATCTTGCATGTAGTGGAATCACCTGCACTACCTCTGTGTACCTCTTCTATGATGGCTAGGCACTCATGTTCTAACACACACCAGCACAGAATCTCATCACATCTTAATTTGTATAAATCCCCACTAATCAACATATAGGGCGTGACATGTATAACTAACCACTTCTTATCCAATGCCTTCATTCCTTCCGGCACTACACCTGTCTTGAGAAATACTGCAATATCTTCTAAGTTTGAGGGCATGTGCCATAACCTAAATAGTTGTGCATCTGGTATTGTATCCTTAATACTTTTCGTGTCCTCCCCTGAATCAATTCTAGACAAATGATCAGGTCTGGAATTACTTTTTCCTAGTTTGACAACCACCGTGAAATCGAGTTCTTGGAATAATAGTACCCACCAACATATGCACCCTTGTAGAACATGCTTGTTTCGAATATTTCAATGCCATATGGTCAATGTAAAATATAAAAGGGGTTACAATTTACTATCCGAACTTGTGAAGCACGTAGATCATTGACAATACCTCACACTTAGTTGTAGTATAATTTTGCTCTGTTGGTGTTTCCTCATAAATGTTTCGTTCCTTTTAGAAGCAGATAAGGTTAGGGTTAGGAGGAATACCCGTAGAATGTCGAGATGGTGTGCGCGCATCTGTAGAGAAAGATCGGGACCGACTGCGAAGAACTCCTTTTTGTCTTAGAAGGACTACCTGCAAATAAGAACACAAGACCACAAGATTTTGATTAAACAATAAATGAGGAAACTGCCTTGGGCCTAGGAAATATAAAACTTCCTTTCGAAGGTGGTCAGTTTCCCTGCTAATATGAATTAACACAAAAGACTGTAAAATATCAATTAAGTTGTTTCGTTGAACTGGGTAGGGAAAAGGCTGTTTTTTCGGTTTTGATCGAGGAACCGATGCGATTCGATAACGATAACCGATGCGATCGATAACCGATACCGGTGGGTTATAAGATCTTCTTGGTAGCTATGGTGTTTGTAAGGCTGGTTTATGGATGATATTAGGAAATGATATGATGAGAGGTAAAAGAATAATGATTAGATGCAATGGCACATTGGGTAGTGGACTCGAAACGGATTTAGGAGGATCGAGATTCAAGAAACATAAGAAATGTTATAATAGAGGACATGCAAGATGTGACTTATCTGGTTTTGACCAAGATGCAAGCTGATCTCCTTTGCTTTGTAAACACTTCGGTATTTCCACTTGTCTCGCTTGGTCAAGTGAAGATCTCGGACTCGTTCCTCGCTCCCAATAATCTCTCGTTGATCCAAATCCTTCGACCGATCTCCAAAATGAAAATTCCGATCCTTTGTTTTTGGTTTGGGAGACCATTTACAGGAGCCGATGGCGGTTACGTAACCGACGACGGTCGAGTAGAACCGGCATCAGTAAGGAAAAAGTAGGCTATTTTTAGTAAAATAGCCCACCTTCCCTACTTTTCTCCCGAGAGATCGAGTTGCGGCCATGGGCTGGTCAAATGACTAGAAGGTCGGTTTTGGGTGCGAGAAAGGGGTCATTAGTTATGGGTGTAGGTGTGGACCAAGTTATGGGTCTTAATTAGGTTAGTTTAGGGTTAGGGCTAGGTCATGATGAGGTGGCAAAATGAGGTGGCAGGTGAGGTGATGGGGATTTATCAATTACAAGGTAATTAATAAATAATTGTGTAAGGTTTAGGTAATGAGGTTAGGTTGCGAAATGGGATGCGGGTCACAAGGGGTCGTAAGACACGAATTTGGTGTCTACATTAGCCCCTTATTGTCGTGTAGCTTGTGTTGTAAAGCTGCGCGGACAATAATATGAAGTGGTTTCTCCTGTTAAGGATATAGGTAATCCCCCTCAAATCTATCATGGATTGAGTGAACGGGAAATCAGGGATAGGGTTGATAAAGGGTACATGTTGTAGAGAGGATGGTAAGGTGGTGGGGGAGGTCCAAGGTAGCAGACGCATGTTGAAATGCAATAGTACGACTAGGGTACATGATTTGACGAGAAAACCAGCGATGTATAGGCAAAGGTCGATAGTTTATCCAAACAAGGGTGATATAATCCTGGTATCCAAGGCATAGGAAGCTCCAAGGTATATAATGGTAAGGTACAGGACGCGTTTAGGCATGTTCGACAAGACTCAAATGGTTGGTTTGGTTGAGATAAACGTCACGGTCTAGGTCTAGGCAAAGTTGGTCGACAGATCAAGTCAAGGACCCTAATCATGCTAAAACACGAACAGGTGAGCTCGATTGAACAAAAGGTACATGATGGATGGATAAAAATAAAATGTTGATTGTGGGTATGGTATTGAAGTGATACTGATCATGGGTCGGGCCAAGTTGGGGTGCGGCCTTGTGTTGGGCCGGATGGGTAGGGTGAGGCCTTTGGTCGGGCCAAGTTGTTGGGGCGAGGCCTTGGGTCGGGCCAAATGGGTAGGTTAAGGCCTTGGGTCGGGCCGAATAGGTAGGGCGAGGCCTTGGGTCGAGCCAAATAGGTAGGTTGAGGCCTTGGGTCGGGCCAACAGGTAGGGGAGGCCGTGGGTCGGGCCGAATAGGTAGGTTGAGGCCTTGGGTCGGGCCAAATAGGTAGGTTGAGGCCGTGGGTCGGGCCGAATAGGTAGGGCGAGGCCTTGGGTCGGGCCAAATAGGTAAACAAATGGTGTTTCAGCAAGGGTGGATATAGGTGATATGTGGTTAAAAAGGGGCAAATGGTAAATAGGGGCAAAAAATAAAATTGGGGGAAAGTTGGAAGACAAACCGATGTCGATTCCACATGACCGATATCGGTTAAGGGACCGATACCGGTTCATTAGGGAAAAATAAAACCGATATCGGTTAAGGGCGAAAAACCTATAAAAAGAAAAATACGGCTTGTCATTGTCACTTTGTTATTTTGAAAACCAAATTGACTTGTCTGACGTGGAGAGTTGAGATTGGAGGTTTATTGAGTGAGGTGGAGCTATTTTGCTGGAGGAGTGAGTTGTTTGCGGGCCCGTGTGAGGAGGAGGCAGCAGTTGATTGGCCGGGGACCCAGCAGATCAGAATTGGAGCTATGGCACAGGCAGGAGGAGCAGGAGGGGCTGGACCAGCTGGACCACCACCACCTATCCCACCACGACGACGTGTCGTCGTACGGGTAGGCTCGGAACTCTTTATTTTGTGCATTTTATTGCATTATGTTGTTTTTGGGATTTGGGTAGGAATATAATGTTTTGTAGAAAATAATGAATAAATGGAAATGATTTGAAAAAGGGAGAGGGTAGATAGGTGAAAGAGGCCAAGGCGGCATGGTGGGTAGGTTTTTAGGGTGTTTGGGTGGGTAGAGAGGTAGAAATAGGGAAAAAGAAGAAAGGGGTAGGCCGCGTCGGGTTCGGCGCGGCAAATTTTCAGTGACCGATGCCGGTCACTAAGCGACCGGCATCGGTTGCGAATTTTTTTAGGCAGGTGGGAGGGTTCGTGGGTTACCGATGCCGGTTGGTCGTTGACTAGCGTCGGTGGGAGGGGGACCGGTTATGGGTGAGTGTGGGTTGGGTTGGGTTGGGTTGGGTTGGTTAGTTAGAGAGTCGGGGTGTGGTTGGGGGGATAAAAGGGGGTTTAGAGGATAAAGTAGATGTTGTGATAAAAAGTAGGTCTAAAGATGTGGGTTGGTTTTGCAGGCACGTCAGCAGTTGACGATGCGGGATAGGATGCCCCCGCTATTGGTGCGGATGCGGCCACACATATCCGCAGCTCACTGGGTGATCATGCATGAGGTGGGACTTGGTGGAGTCCAGAGGTACAGAGCGATAGAGAGAGATCACGGCTGATGGTCGCCCTCATCGAGAGATGGGATCCGGTGACCAATGTGTTCCATCTCCGACTCGGGAGATGACTATCACGTTGGAGGATGTGTATCGCATCCTTCGACTACCTATCAAGGGAGAGGCAGTCTTCCAGGTAGATTCAGACGCCATGGGACAAAGCATATTACGAGTTTTGGAGATGCAAGTGCGCTTACTTACCTATCACACATGCGAGCATTGGGTATGGTGACATGTACCGTGCGCATCGACATACGAGAGACTGTTGGCCGTGGCTTGATGATGATTCGGGATCACCGCTTCACCCTCCCGGACTCGAGGGAGGCCGCTTTCACACGGACATTGATGGGGGTGCTTCATGAGATGGTGGAGGAGCATACATGTTATGCTTGGGCACCAAAGATATCCTAGTGCGCTTCTGAGAGCTCGGGGTTATCGCCGGATGAGGCGATTCGGTATCTGTTCGACATTTTTACTTCATTGTTGGGCATATGAGCACATCATATGCATCAAGCCAGTAGGGTTACCGCAGCAGCCAGGGCCACATGTCATATACAGTACGGCTTTCGAGGTGGTTGGGGGTCGTGGGGCAGCCACGAGCAAAGTGCTTTGCGAGGCGGGATGTCACCTATTACAGCATGTATTAGAGGGCCCGACAATGTAGATATTGTATGGAGACCTTACAGAGGTCATCACCCTCACGGAGGAGCCCGCTTACAGTTGCGTCTGATCCAGTATACATTCTGGATAGCAGGACGGAGGCCAGGAGAGTACGAGAGGATACCCCTAGAGAGGGTACGCCGGCAGATGGGGCTGCGACAGGACGAGCCACCTCCCTTCCCTCAGTACAGGAGGGATGATGTAGAGGCCCCACTACCTGCACCACAGCCCTTGGATCTAGATTGGGTTGCAGAGAGAGCAGCAGATGATGGCATAGATGATGCTGGGTGCACGGGAGCATACAGGGTTTGGTGGGCTGGTCAGAGAGCGGCGAGGGTAAAGATACCCCCGCACACTGTGACTGGGACTTAGCGTGGTGACGGCAGAGAGAGATCAGCTTAGGGGCCAGGTGCAGCTCTTACAGGGGCAGCTTGCTGCTGCACAGGCACAGATAGGGGTCTTACAGGGGCAGCTAGCCCAGCTCAGCACAGCACAGCAAAGACCACCACCAAGAAGATGCCACACAAAGCGCAGTGTGCATTGCATGCAGCAGCAAAGAAGATAAAGTAGCAGCACACCCACAGTGCATTGTGCACAGTACAGTGGCGTGCCGTAAAGAAAGACAACCACAACCACGGCCCAGCACGAGCCCAGATACCACCACGGCCACAGGCACCACCAGCGGCACCATCACAGGCACAGGGGGCACTGGTAGTAGGAGTCCGGGGACCAGCCCCAGTACCTACGGTGGCACGGGACAGATATATGGAGGCGAGGGCGGAGGCCCGGTATTATCAGGATGTCCTTGATAATACCGGAGCTGAGTATCAGCCATATGCGGCACACCGAGCGGAGACCTCGCATAGTCAGAGGTCACAGGGAGG
The DNA here is from genome assembly GCA_018340775.1 of Taxus wallichiana var. yunnanensis. NCBI lineage: Eukaryota > Viridiplantae > Streptophyta > Pinopsida > Cupressales > Taxaceae > Taxus > Taxus wallichiana. The sequence goes on from CM031235.1 coordinate 374,955,456, forward strand.
CGCAGCTACAGCCGGTGTGTCCGTTACAGGTAGGAGGCGAGAGGCACCGCAGGGACCAGCAGGGAGAGGTGCTGAGGGTGGTGGGGAGAGCTGAGGGATCCCCACATAGTTTTTGTATAGGGACATGGGCACCGGTCTGCGAACCGGTTGTGTTGATAGAGGCCTGCATGCCTACATTTATTCATTTATTGATTCATTATAGACCGGCCTGCGAGTCGAGTATAGGTTGTATATTTGATACCGGCCTGCGAGCCGAGTATATTTTTGATATGAGGGACAGGCCTGTGAGCCGAGTCGAGATTTTGGATAGTTATTGCGGCCTGCGTGCCGGCTTAGTTGTATGATGAGATCACAGAGGCCCCGATGCAGGGCACATTGTATATTTGCAAATTTGTATATATATATAGAGATGATGTTTTGATCCACATGCAGTGTTCAAAAATGTGTTTAAGTATTTTGTCGATGGTTTGTGATATAGAATGTAGGATGAGTTTAGTTGACATGTTGATATATGGATGATGTGTTATGTGATGAAATGTTGCACGTTTTGGGCTGGTTTTGTGACATTGTTATATATGTATCTGATGAGTTGGATCCAAATGATGATGTATAGATAGATAGTTTTTTGTTTTGTTGTGGTATCCTTAGTTGATGACTTGTTTGTTTTTGTAAAATAGATGATGTTAATGAAATTGTAATGATATGTGTGGTGGATAGACAAATATGGATAATGGTGTTGTGATGCAGGAAAAGAGCGCGACAAAAATTTGGTAAAAAAATGAAGAAAAGACGATGTTTCAAAAGGCCAAGTGTGTAACCGATATCGGTTAGGTAACCGACGTCGGTAGGTAGTAGACCGATATCGGTTGCATAACCGATACCGGTTATTTAGGTATGAGATGTTTTAAAAAAAAAAGCTAGGGTGGCAACTTAAGTTCTAATTTTGAGAGCCATGCAAGAAGTTAAATACACGAACGCGATGCTTTTGACGACCGAGAGACAGTAATCACATGAGAAATTTGAGTGATAAGGAGAAAAGAGACAGGAAGGTGATTGTGATCCGAGATTCTAGAAGAGAGTAAAGGCAGGTTTGAAAAAGGTGGTAATAATGGCAGGACGAGGAGAAACATCCAGCAGGCAGGGACAAGAGGGAAGACAAGGGCCACCTCAAGCTACCGCAAACCAAGAGGTAACGTTTTGTTTGTGATTTGACTACTGCATGTTTTGTGAATAAGATGGGGTAGAGTAGGTGGGTAGATATGAGAAAGAAAACATGATAACAAGGGTTGCAGGTGAGGTAAGTGTTATGGGGTAGGCAATCAGGGTTTTCAGGTATGTTTGTATGTATAAAAAGGAATAAACGAGCAAATTATTGTCGTAGGTGGTTGTTTTTAGGAAGGTGTATGTAATCGATGGACCGGTGAAGCGGTTAGGAGAACCGGTATCGCCATCGAACCGATACTGTTATGTATAACCGATACCGTTCATCGGAGGAATTTCCGAATGTTTGAAAAACCCCGACGGATTGAATGGTTGTTTGTTGTTTTGGTGTATGCAGCAGAGGCGGTGGTTGAGGATGAATGATAGTGTGCAGTGCGCCGTTGTCACTTAATCCGAGTGGATGTAACACCGTGGAATGGACATTGATAAATCATTTGGGGTTAAGTGGAATCCGTTATTATTCACGAATCACACATAACCATGGTATGTTACAGGTGTTGATTGAGAGATGGAATCCCGAGACAAATACCTTTTATCCGACAACAGGAGATGACAAGAACATCGAAGATGTGTTCCGTATTTTGAGACTCCCTATTACAGAGAACCAAGATATCGTGCACTACCTAGCGCGGCACGGGGAGCGATAACCGCAGTATTTGGTCCATACGCACGAGATTTGACATAGCGAGGTTTATCATTTACGTATGGGGTAATGTATGCAGCACATCCTGAGGAGACAAGGTTAGCAGTAATATTAATGATAGCGGTAGGGTATTATGCATTACCGAGGGCGGAAGGGGGAAGATTTCCAAAGGCATTGATGTGTGTTATCTGGGAGATGATAGAAAGGAACGTGACTTTTGCATGGGCACCTGCATATTTGGCGGAGTTATACAGGGGTTTATGGGCTTGTAGGTGAAATCACAGGACGACACTGGATTGCTCATACTTATTACACTGTTGGGCCTATGAGCACATTGTTTGTGTGCGACCAGTAGGCCGATCCATCCAGGCAGGAGAGACCGGAGTACAGAGGTTGGGATTCAGACGCTGGGTCCAGACAGAACAAGAGGCAAGATCCCAGGCCGTGACGGGTGACATTGAGTATTACAGGCAGGTATGGGAGAGGGTGACGATTGCGGATATCTGTTGGAGGCCTTACGGGAACTATATGGTAACCGAGAACATAGCTGAGGAGTTGAGGGGTGTAGAGCGATTGAGGTGGATCGCGGGGCACAGGCCAGGTGAATATGAGAGGATTCCTATAGATCGCGTGTAGCGACAATTTGGGTTTGTGCAGGACATACCGCAGGCTTATAGACCATATATGAGGATCGATGCCGAGGCAAAGATTCTCACCTCCCGGCCAACACCTCCAGAAGGGCCCGAGGAGATAGCAACCGATCGCAGATGTAATAGATGCCGGAATGACAGAGGCCTATAGGTTATGGTGGGTATCGAGCTGCGAGGTGTACACGATCGCCCGACATATCCGTGATTACGGCAGAGAGGATCGAGCTGCAGCGTTTGGTTCAGCAGCTCCAAACGCAGGTGAATGAGACAAGAAGATTGTTAGCGGTTGCGGAGTCACGAGCAGCGAGACTAGAGGCTGGAGTCCTCCATGCGAGAGGGCGTATTCATATGTTACAGGAGAGATTGGTAGATCAGTGGGTGGTACCAATATCCGTGGTACCTTTGAGGACAGAGAGGCCTGGCGAGAGGGGTCGACGATCACGATCATCACCTAGTTCGGGATGAGGCGTGAGGGTCTAAATAAATGTTAGCAAGGTATAAGAATAAATAAGAGTACCGACCTACGTGTCGATGATAGAGAAGATGTATTTGTTTAACATCTAAATAAAACGAGATATGTATGCTGATTTGAGTTATAATACTAAGAATGTTTTCGTTTTGACTTTCGGTGTTTTGAAAAAAGGATAAAGAGGAATGTGATGAAACAAAAATATTTATATTTACCATACATGATAGGTTATGGTAGGGGATGGTCAAGCTAACCTTGGGAGACCCCATGTCTCCTAAGTGTCGCCTACATAGCCCATCGCACAAAGCAAGGAAGGGCCTCAGACCGATGTAGTTCTCCCTTAGGACCAGGGAGAGGTGAATTCAGGCAATTGGTTGGTTGGTAAAAATATTGATATTAATATTGGTAAGGTAAAATGAATTGGTGATGTTGTAAAAGGTATAAGGGAAGCGAAAGTTAGCCTACCCAAGTAGAAGGGAACCATGTCCTGATTAAGATCAACACACAATCCTAGATGCGAGGCAAAGCGGAAAGAGCGCTCCGTAGGTGAAAAGAGCTAAACAAACCACACAACGTAGAACGAGCTTGAAACCCTAGGTACCGTGCATAGACGAGAAGTCAATAGGTGAAAAGAGTGGTATGATCACAATATATTGAGCGTACGTTACGTCCCTTGAGTTGAAACAAATGGTGAGGTGAGGTGAATGATATAGCTGAGATACAGAGAACTTGTTACAAAGTGAGTGTTCTGACGAAAGAGAACCTACCCTAAATAGACAAGTCCATGACCCAAAAAGTTCTTGTGAATGAGGCTTTTATTTGACTGAATATAGACTGATCAATGCGGGAAGTCTACCAGGGATATGGATTGTTTTATTCTTGAGGTCTTCACGAAGCTGATCAATGCGAGAAGCTTCTGATAAAAGGCTGACTGTGTATAGCTGTCCTTCGAGGGAGCAGTCTATTTATAGTAGCAGAGATGATTTCAGTGCATAGCTGTCCTTCGGGGGAGCAGTCTATATATAATAGCAGCAATAATTTGGCATATAGCTGTCCTTCGAGGGAGCAGTCTATATATAATTTAGATAGCTAGATGTTCTTTTGGCGTGAAGCATCTAGTTTGGTAGGAAGTTTGACTCAAGAAAATCCCATAAGAATACGGCTTATTTTAATACTTTGAAGTCATGGACTAGATTAAAAAGGGAAAGGCATCGTCAAGGGGAGGTGAGAATGTGATCTTGATTTTATTTTGAGATATAGAAAACAGAGTGTATGTAGCGGTAAATGAGCTCAAGGGACGAGCAGTAGGTAGATAAAAAGTGATATAACACTAGATTCAACAGTAGAATGGTCGAAGATGCAGGGCATTAAGGGGTTCAGGCTCAGGCTTACCATTAAGCGAAGCTAAACGATAAGTGCCTGATCCATAAGTGTGAGTGATTATATAAGGCCCAATCCAATTGGGAGCAAATTTTCCACGTTTTCTCTTTTCTAGTTTGGTTACATGTTGATTCTCTTTGAGGACAAGATCACCAACCTTAAAGGTACGCTCATGAAGTCGCTTATCATAAGCACGCTTGATGCGTTTTTGATAGATTTGAAGGTGATCGAGAGCTGTAAGACGTCGTTCGTCAAGAAGCTCTAATTGGGCTAACCGCTCTTGGCGGAAATCATCGTTGGTGAGAATATCCTGAAGAGATATTCTAAGGGAGGGTATTTGTATTTCGAGAGGCAAAACAGCCTCGGTACCGTATACCAAAGAAAAAGGTGTGGCATTAGTAGAGGTACAAATGCTAGTACGATAAGCCCAAAGGGCAAAGGGAATGTGATCGTGCCAATTTCTTCAGGATTCATGACAACTTTCATGAGGATTTTGGTTAGGGTTTTATTAGAAGATTCACCACCATTGGCCTCTGGAGATAGAAGGCGATGAGAAACTAAGTTTGATACCAAAGTTGTCACAAAGGTCTTGTAACAACTTGTTTTTGAAAGATTTACCATTATCTCGTTATTAGGCGATGAGGAATTCATTAAACGAGATAATGTGATGGTTAATGAATTCGACAATTTTTTCTTTTTGATTGAAATGAGTGGAATGGCCTCTACCCATTTTGTGTAATATTCGGGTTTGTGATTATCCAACGTGCTGACGTTGTGAAGAGGTTGGGTGAATCTCACCAATAAGGTCTAAACCCCATTGTGAGAAAGGCCAAAGATCTCGTGCGACTCACGCAATGGATGGCTAGGAGTATGTTGAAGGTTGGCATGTTGTTGACACATAACACAACGCTTAACATATTCGTAGCAGTCGTTATTGAGAGTAGGCCAATAATAACCTAGGTGAAGGATTCGTTTAGCCACGGCAAGGCCACTAAAATGTCCACCACAAATCCCATCATGGACTTGTTGGATGGTATAGGTGACCTCCGCACCGGTTAGAGACAAAGCAAGGAGGATGCCATCAAAGCCACGTTTATAGAGGAGTCCTCCCATGACAACATAACGCGAAACACTTTTAAGAAAAGCACGTTTGCCGTTACTAGTAAGGTCAGGTGGGAGAACAGAGATTGTAAGGTAGTCGTGAAATTGGTGGTACTGTGCATCCTGCGAATTAGTAGACACGGTGATTTATCATGCAAACTACCGAGGTTGAATAGGATGGTGCAAAAGTTCACTGGACCACAACGAATAATTCAGAGTCGGTTGGTGCGGTGGGAATTTGCGAGGCTAAGCAAGCCATAGTATCCGCAAATTTGTTAGTGGAGCGGGGAATGGTTTGGATAGAATAGTGAGTAAATAAGGCTAGAAGTGACTCCACGTGGTGTTTGTACTTCTGAAGTTCCTCATTTTTACATTGGTAGATGCCCATAACTTGATTGACTACCAATCGAGAGTCACCAAAGATATTGATAGATTTGATGCCTAAGTGTATCGCAACTGGAGACCTGTAACAAAGGGCCTCGTATTCCGCCGTATTATTAGTGCAGGGAAATCAAGCCGAATGAAAGAGGCATAGGTTTAGCGTCAAGAGGGATGAGAACAACGCCGGCTCCTCTACCATGCCGGCATTTAGATCCATCGAAGAAGAGGGTCATTTGATACGACTCTTCCCAAGTGAAAGAGTGGCGATGAGTTCGTGCTTGGGGAATGTAAAATTGGTAAATTGTTCCCTAGGTAAAGGGGCTTCCGCAAGTTGGTCTTCAAGAGTTTGTCCTTTGATTGACTTCTGTTGTATAAACTCAAGGTCAAGGTCGGCGAGGAGCATGAGCCATCGAGTGATGCGTTGGTTTAGATGTGGTTTGGCGTACATATAATGAATGCGGTCCGTGTTGGTGATGACAAAATTTTTGTGATTTAGGAGGTAATGTCGGAGTTTGGTGGCTACGAATGATAGGGCTAGGCACAATTTTTCTACATGTGTATACCTAGTCTCGTACTCCATGAGGGTACGACTTATATAATAAACGGCTGTTTTGGCGTGCCGAGTCCCGATGTGCGAGCATAGCTCCTATAAAGATGGTCGGTGGCGGAAAGATAAAGGTAGAAAGGGCGGTCGTCTCCGGGGTGGGATAAGCACGGTGGTCTGTAAGAGATAAGTTTTAGAGCTTCAAGGCTTGGTGACACTCCTCACCCATTGAAAGGCAACGTCCTTTTTAGAAGGTGATGAAAAGGGTGACATCGATCCGAGAGTTGGGAGATGAAACGCCGGATGGATTGAAGTTTACCCCGCAAACTACGCAATTGTTTGAGGTTCTTGGGTGGGGCATTTCTAGGATAGCTTTTACTTTAGATGGATCGACCTCAATGCCACGCAAAGAGACGATAAAACCAAGAAGTTTTCCGAAAGGACACCAAAGACACATTTCTTTGGTCAAGACGGAAAAATATTGCAACAAGTGATCGAAAATAATGGTTAAAACATCGAGATGTTCACCGCGATGTTAGACTTGCCAAGAAGATCGTCGACGTAATCTTCAAGGATTTTGTGCATAATGTCATGAAAATGTAGGTCATAGCCGCCGATAGGTTGCACCAAAGATTCTTAAGGCCAAACGGCATGACACAATAATAGAAGGTTCCCAAGGAGTTATGAAAGCGGTCTTATGTTGATCGGCAAAAAGTGCGACCAAAATTTGGTCAGATCCCGAAAAGCCATCCATGAGAGAAAGCATTTCATGGCTTGCATGAGATCAACAAGTTGATCAATACCGGGTAGGGGAAAGTCATCCTTAGGGCAAGCAAGGTTAAGATCTCAGAAATCCGTGCATATCCGAAGTCCCCGTCACTTTCGTGATGTGCACGATGTTAGAAATCCATTGAGGATAGTCAATAAAGCAGAATGAAGGAAACAGAAAGGAGTCGTTGGAGCTCCTCTTTGAGCAAGAGGGCAATGCATGGATGCATTTTCTCAATTTTCGTTTGATCGGTTTGGAATCGGGGCTTAGGGTGATGTTATGGATGGCAATGGTAGGATCAATTCTGGCATGTCGCGTAGGACCAAGCGAAATCTTGGTTGTGGGTACGGAGAAAGGTAGTAAAGGCAGCTTGTTCTGATGTGTTAAGGGATTGTCCAATCTTCACAATGTGAGGATCCTCCTCCGTGTGGATGTTGATTTCAATAGTAGACTCGTTCAACATGGTTTGAGTTTCAGATGGTAAGGCACGTTGAAGATAGGAGTCGTCCGCCCCAAGGTAAGTGAGGATGGAGTCGTCATCCGGCACTCAACAACATTAATCGAAGGCGAATCCTCTTCGATCATGTCCGATACGTGAATGGGAAGAGAAGATGGGTCCTCATTATCGCGTTGATAAGTGAGAGGACCTATGAAGATGGCATTTATGAAAAAAAAAAGTTAGGAGGGATAGATTCAGGGTCCATCGATTCTGTGGGTGATGATGGCAAAGTGGGTGATGATGGTTCGGTAGGGGTGACGTTGTCTTCTTCCAGAATACAGCTGACATGAGGTGTCTCCTGTGTAGGTGTTTCAGGAAAACCGAGACCACTGTGATCATTATGTTTGCGTGTGGTGATGGGGATGAGCGTATGTCGGCCTTGTTCATAAATACCAAAACCAAAGCCTTTCCAAGACAAATGAGTCAAGAAGGTGAGGGATGGCGACGATTTGTCAGGTATTGAAAATCGGATTGGAAGGGGACCACACCAAGAGGAGGTTCAGGGGTAATGGAAGATGCGTCAACACCCCCATATGTTAGGTTGGTGTGGCAATGGGGTGGTCCGTAAGAGATTACTTCCCCACGTGACGGCCGTAGGGGATGTGAATGTAATTGTCCGTACTCTGCGGGTAGGGAAAGAACTAACGTTATATAGGCGGTACTCCCCAAAGATAAGGCGTTGAAAAATATCTACTAAGGGGTCGGAGGTTGGGATGTTAGCCGTGGGAAGGGAAGTGGTTTTACGACGGTGGTTTCATCACCAAGGCGTAGGTGCGGTTGAGGTGGATGGTTGAGGTACATTTGAAGAGGATGGTTGGGTTGAATGTATGGGTGTCTTGATTGGTATAAGCACATCGTTAGGACGATATAACATATTGCAGGTTTTAAAGGGAGGAGGATCAGCTTTTACGGTGTAGGACTTCCCCTCGTACTCAAATTTTATGCATCTATGTAATGTTGAGGGAACGCATCCCATGGCCCGGATCCAAGGACGACCCAGCAATATATTATATTGGAACTCTCCCTCAAGGACATAGAAGAGTTCGGGTAAAGTACGCGGTCCTACACGAATGTTGAGGATCACGGTGCCTAAGGTAGAGGTAATAGCGTCATTGAATGACCGCAACATGATGGGGTTGGCACACATGCAACTAGAAGGGATATTCATTTGTTGGAAGGCTTTTGAAGAGATGATGTTTAGGCTGGCACCCCCGTCAATCATAACGCGATGTACCCGGATATCCCGGATGTAAGCGGAGATGAAAAGGGCAGGGTCAGGGTCTTCTATACCAAATTCAACAATTTCATCTTCCGAGAAATTAACTGCAGCAGCTTGTTGTACAGAGACGAAGTGGTGGGGGAGATGGATTGTTTGGTGAGAGAGGCAACGTGATTGGGTGTTAGAATGGAGGCAACGGGCAGGGTTTCATTAGGTAAGACCTCGATCCCTTGAAGAATTTCAACGAGAGCTTGTCGATGAGATTCAGAAGTCTGAATGAGATCATATAGTGTCATTTTTACGGGCGATTGATGAAGCTGTTTGATCATAGTTCAAAGTGGGAAACTCCATTAGAGACAGGATAGGCGGGTCCGCGAATAACCACTTTAGGTGGTGGTGCAATCGAGGATGGTCAAGGAGAAAGAGATGCCGCAGTGTGTTTTCTTTCGCTTTCCCATTGTTTTTCTGTCCTCGAGTAGCGACACTAATCATATTAATCTCGTAGACCTGAGATGAGGAAGATGGTTGGGATAACTCCTGGTCTTCAAGAGGTGGGGTTGTAATAATGATAGATCTTGGTGAGGCGGGGACAGATGATATAGTAGAGGGAATTGAAGCTAAAGGTCTCTCCCTTTGTAAGTTGTCTTTCTTAACCTTTCTATCTGAGAGAGGTGACGGACGAAGTATGACTTTCAACGCTTTGCATCCCTCTACGTCATGTCCTGGTGTGCGGTGATAAGCGCAGATTTTAGACTCATCATAACCTATAGGTCGAGGTTTAGACGGGTCATAAGGTCTAAGTGGGGGTAGGGAAATGGTAGCATTCTCCACCAACATAGCAAGGATTTTGGCGTAAGATCCTTTGAGTGGGTCAAAATCGGAGGAGGATGAGGGTATTGGTTGTGCGGGTTTTGGTAATGTTTGGGCGTGGTTGGTTCGTACTGGTGGTGGTTTAGCCGAGGGGTGTTGATACGTGTTTTTCACTAAACGTGGTTTTTTTGGCGCAGAAGTTACGTTCGGCTGGTTAGATGATGAGGCTACAGATGACGTGGTAGCGGGAAACAACCACGGAGAAAGGGGAGTGACAGAAAATAAATCCTTTGATGATGGGATTGGTTTAGGGTTGATAGGTGGACAGGATACGCGGGGTAACGATGTTGTTATACCCTTTGATCTCTGTATAGGTGTAGAAGGCGTAGGTCGTTTTGAAGAAAACGCAGGAGGTATGATATATTGATGTAAGGTGTAGGGATGAGGTCCCAATATGGAAGGTGGGTGTGACGATGAGGGTTTTGATTGTGATAGAGGCATGGATTGAGTTTGTCTCCTAGGTGGCGGGGCGGGTTTATTTTTGGATAAATCGAGTCGCTTAAGCGGGTGTGTTAGACTGGGCATTGGTGAGGTCCCAAGTGTAGGGGAAGATTTGGCTAAGTTAATAGAAGTGGACGGGGCATTTGGTAGAGGTGAGGGGGGTGAAGGTGAGAACATGGGCATTTTAAGCTTCTGTAAGCACTTCGGGTATATGGTGGAGGCATCAGGATCGGTCATTTGCATTTGAGTAGAATATGGCCTACTCAAACGTTCCCATAGGGCCTGTCTATCTTCTGTGGAATGACAGTCCTCACGTGTGAATATGAACTTTTGTACGGAAGAAAGACGGGTTGTGATTCCAGTCCACTGTAGGTGTGATACAGGGGGTAGATGAGGCATTGTATCCATAGATGTTAAGAGGTCGACTGGTCGTTGAAAAGATTTAGGTGATGAGAGACTAATAGGTAGGAGGGCGTGTTTGAGAGGATCTGTTATGGTTAAAGAATTTGGTGATGTTGGTGTAGGATATTTCTCTTCTAAGGATGTAAAAAGGAGTGGTGAGCCTTCCTCTTGTGTAGCAAGAGCAAGAGAAGGGGACGTTTGGGAAATAGATAAATTAGATAACATCCATTCGCAGTCTTGTAGGGATGTGGTATAAGAAGACTCATTGATGGGAAGAGAAGTCCAAGGCGCTTAACTCTTTTATGGGTAAAGGAACGATTTCGCTTTGGCTTGATGGTGGTAAAGGAGGTTCGGGCTCCCGTGTTAGTGAAGAGGCTTGATTCAAAATTTTCTCGATAGAGGCTTTTGGCTGGGTATCGAATACTGCATGGATCTCATGAACACTCTCCTCGGTTAAGATATCCTGGTTTACGTTACTGTTGGACGAGTGATTCGGGAATGGCTTGTTGAATATTTTCAAATTTCGGTTAGCAGGGGCGTTAGGATTATCAAGAGCTATATCCCCTACGTCAACCATTTCCTGCACTATGTTTTTCAACATCTTGCAGTTCTCATGACTGTGTCCCTTCACACGGTGGAAGTTACAAAAGTCATTTTCTTTGTACCAGGAAGGTATGGCGCGAGTGGAATCAAACCCGGAATGAGGTTTAACAGGAGGTAAGGTAATGGCTCCTGCTTTGAGCAATTTTTCCAATATCACACCATAGGTTTCTCCCAAGGGAGTGTAGTTGATGGGCTCGGCTTTGTATTTATAGGTGGTTTTTGGTGGAGTATTGGACGGTGGTTGGGATTTGACCATCACCGCGTGGACAGCTCCTTTTGATTTAGAAGAAGTGGACGCGTGAGGAGTGGTGGTATTTGGTTTATTGGTAGAATCAGGAGTTCGGAAAGTGGAGTTTTTGTTGCGCAACCGCAATTTCTCTTCCTCTAAGGCTCGAATTTCTAATTTTCGAGCCATAGTAAAGGCCTCGTCGAATGTACGGAAAGTTTGAATTTGGAGGGTAGGGGAGATAGCTTAGCGCAGCCCACGTAAATAGTTCGATAAGTTCGGTTTGAGGTAAGGCATATGTAAGTTGGTTGATAAGGCCCCGCCATCGTCCAACGAAATCTGCGATAGATTCATCTTCGAATTGTCGGATGGCATAGAGGTCCGTGATAGATACTTTCTTGGCAATGTTAATGGAGAAATGATCCAAGAAAGATTGGGCTAGTTGGTTAAAAGAGAAGATTGAGTGCTGGGTTAAAGCACTGTACCACTCCAAGGCAGGTCCTGATAAGGACATGGGAAAGGTGCGGAGTAACAAGGCATCATCATGAGCAATCAAATAACAAGCGTGTCTAAATGATCGCAAGTGTTGTTGAGGATCCTCTTTACTGTTAAAACGAGTAAATTTCGGCAACTCCCATTGAGGAGGATATGAATGAAGGGGGACAGAAGGGTGAATGGGCTCCTAACAAACTTGCTCATATGTCAAGGCGCTACGACTTTTCTTCAAACGAAGCCTCCGTGTTTTGCATTTTGTCCATCATTTGTTTAATTAAGTCGGTGGTTGGATGAGATGATGGTGTGGTTGTGGTGAATGGAGGCAGATTGGACCAAGGACCACCGCTATTAATCGTGGGGTTAAGTGTTGATAAGGTGTGGAGGATGAATATGTTGAGGCGACTGAATAGGGGTGTCCTATATAGGATGTTGAGGTCACTGGATACGTGTATGGGAATGAAAAGGTAGGCGGAGCTTGAGAAGGAAAGCTCGTGTGGATAGGTGGCAGAGAGCAAGTCATGAACGGAGCAGTCTGCAAGAGAGATGAGGTAGGGGCGGTCGGTGGTAATGATATGTGGGGTCCAAGATTAACAAAAGGAAAGCTAATCGGGGTCGTATGAACCTCTGCAGCCGTCGGATTGGGAGACGGGGCTAGAGATGCAGGAAGCAAGGTGGTATTATCAGGCGGAGTGGGAGCTAAATGAGCAGCTATACTGATAGGCATACCTACAAGGAGCTGACCATCAGGTGTACGGTCAGGGGTATGAGACAAATAGTATTGTACAGCGCTGGAATTAGCATCCAGAAACTTGGCAAAGTCCTTATCTCCCACAGGAATTTTAGGAACCTCGCTGGTATCAGTAGGATTCCCCACAGAAGGTGAAGGGGGTGATTCAGGAAAAGAAACAGAGCAAGCATGTGAAACCATGGCGGCGGCTTGCTTTCGAGTGATAACAACCATGGACAGAAGTTCACAGTAGGGTTTTAATCTGTCAGGAATAGAAACAAACTCAGACTGGTAAAATTGTTAGGTTGCTGGTTTGTCAGGAATTGGAAAAGACAGTAACCGATATCGGTCTAGTAACCGATGTCGGTTATACTATAGCCGACGTCGGTCAGGTAACCGATGTCGGTGTAAGAAGTCTGGGCTAACAAGATATAAAAAGGCTACTAATTTTATTTTTAACAACGTTTAGTATACTTGTCCAATTATTGATCACAGAAGACAGAGTATGAGAAAGAAAACAGAACTAAAAACAAGCAAGATGCACACGCAAATCCAGAGATTAACCCTAGGGTTAATTTTAATTATCGTGGGCTTATGCCTTTAGACGTAGAAGGATGTTAGAATCCTAAACAAGAGACTTAGGGGAAATGTCAAGTTGTTTTGGCTTATAAGGTTACCTCAATCGGGCTTAGGAATACCGCGGAAAAAGGGGGGATGTTTGAGCTGTTGTGTTAATTGTGAAGTGATTCGGTATGTGTTGTGCAGTGAATGTAAGATTAATTTCTTGTCAATACCGTGGATATCACCCCCACGTGTACGACCTGTTACTTAATCTATGTTCACTAGAATTGAAAAACAACAGGCAGGAATGCAATGCATGTGTTTTAAACCCAAATCGAAAGTGATATTCAATGAAGCAAAAGAGATGACTTTCACTAATGCAAGATGCAAAAACAAAGCAAGTTCTTTTACCAGAATAATAAAATACCTTGTGAATATCTTTAGAAGAAGAAAACAGCAAGTATGCTCCCTATATGAAAGCAAGCGAGAAATAAAGAAAAACCCAAAATGGGTCCCACCGGGCGTGCCAAAATGTTTCCCTCGGAAATGTTTCGTTCCTTTTAGAAACAAATAAGGTTAGGGTTAGGAGGAATACCGTAGAATGTCGAGATGGTGTGCGCGTACGGCATCAGAGAAAGATCGACTAACCGTGAAGAACTCCTTTTTGTCTTGGAAGGAATACCGCAAATAAGAACACAAGACCACAAGATTTTGATTAAACAATAAATGAGGAAACCGCCTTGGGCCTAGGAAATATAAAACTTCCTTTCGAAGGTGGTCGGTTTCCTCGCTAATATGAATTAACACAAAAGACTCAAAATATCAATTAAGTTGTTTCATTGAACCTGGGTAGGGAAAAGGTGTTTTTCTGGTTTTGATCGAGAGGAACCGATGCGTTTATCGATAACCGATGCGTTAATGCATCGATAACCAATACCGGTGGGTTATACGATCTTCTTGGTAGCTATGGTGTTTGTAAGGCTGGTTTATGGATGATATTAGGAAATGAGATGATGAGAGGTAAAAGAATAACAGTTAGATGCAATGGCACATTGGGTAGTGGACTCAGAAACGGATTTAGGAGGACTGAGATTCAAGAAACATAAGAAATGTTATAATAGAGGACATGCAAGATGTGACTTACTGGTTTTGACCAAGATGCAAGCTGATCTCCTTTGCTGTAAACACTTCTGGTATTTCCACTTGTCTCTGCTTGGTCAAGTGAAGATCTGGACTCTGTTCCTCGCTCCCAATAATCTCTGTTGATCCAGAAATCCTTCGACTGATCTCCAAAATGAAAATTCCGATCCTTTGTTTTTGGTTTGGGAGACCATTTACAGGAGCCGATGGCGGTTACGTAACCGACGGTGGCCGAGTAGAACCAGCATCCAGAAGGAAAAAGTAGGCTATTTTTAGTAAAATAGCCCACCTTCCCGCTTTCTCCCGAGAGATCGATTGCGGGCCTGGTCAAATGACTAGAAGGTCGGTTTTCGGTGCAAAAGAAAGGGGTCATTGGTTATGGGTGTAGGTGTGGACCAAGTTATGGGTCTTAATTAGGTTAGTTTAGGGTTAGGGCTAGGTCATGATGAGGTGGCAAAATGAGGTGGCAGGTGAGGTGATGGGGATTTATCAATTACAAGGTAATTAATAAATAATTGTGTAAGGTTTAGGTAATGAGGTTAGGTTGCGAAATGGGATGCGGGTCACAAGGGGTCGTAAGACATGAATTTGGTGTCTACATTGGTGTCAAATTCCTACTTACAAAGCAAAAGGAAGATCAACAATCCCTTCACCAAGTTGTGCAAGTACTACTCCAATGGTGGTTTCTGAGGCATCCACATTAACATGGAAGGGATTATCTCAAGAGAGGAATCGTAGTATGGGTGTGGTGACAAGCCTATCCTTTAAAGTGTCAAATTCCTCTGTTACACCTCTCCCCAAAGGAAGGCACTCTTGTGTCTAAGTAACTCTTCTAAAGGCATGGTGATCTTGGCATATCCCTTGATGAAATTCCTGTAGTAACCCATGTGTCCAAGGAATCCACACACTGTGCTTTGACTAGTAGGCTCCCCTAATCCCACAATTACTGTAACCTTGGCAGGATCTACTAACAAGCCTTCTTTACATATGATATGTCCCAACAAGGTTCCAAATGGGGTAGCAAAGACACACTTCTTAATGTTGAGGGATATCCTCAATTTCCAACACCTTTCAAACATCAACCTTAAGTTGTCACAATGGTCCTTCACTAACCCATATATTGTCCAATCATCCAGGTAAACTTGAAGAAATTTATGGATGAAGTCCTGAAAAGCTTACACCACAATGCGTGAGAACACAACAGGTGCATTATTCAACCCAAAAGGCATGACCATATAGGAAAAACTTCCCCACTCAGTGGTGAAATTCATCTTCCTCTGGTCCTCCTTTGTAATCCTTACCTGGTGATAGCCCAAGAATCCATCTGTGAAAGAGTAGACCTCACGTCCTACCACTCCCTCTAAGATTTCTTCAATAAATGGGGTTGGGAAAGGATCAATGACACATACTACATTCAAGTCCCTATAATCAACACAGATCCTTATCCTCCCATCCTTCTTGATACTAATCACCATTGGACTTATCCATTCGACTCTTCCACAACCTCAATGATACTTGATGTTATCATTTTGTCTATTTCCTCCTTGACCTTTACACGCAAATTGGGATTCATCGGTATGGTCTCTTCCTGATTGGGCGTGCACCCTCCTTCATCTTTATCCTCATCTCCCCAAGGAATGGTGGATGCCTTTAAGCTCATGGTACCCATATGGGAATAAATCTTGGAATTCATGTAATGATCAATGATTTTAGAGACTTCTTTCTCTAACCAATAGTCTCCAATGATAGCCTCCTTGGGTTATGCTTCTGAGCCGATGTTAACCTTTTTCATCTTTAAAGGTTCATGATAGGCACGTGCCCATTCATTAGCATTATCTATGACTTCACATGTCCCTAAAAATGGTTAACATCCAAGATTTCCACCTCTTACCCATAAATAACATACACCATCTTCCTTTTTTCTTTTTCCATAGACATGCACTCAAGTTGTATCTCTTATGTTTCTTCTTCTTCAAAGCACATCTCCGTGCCAGTTCACCTAGTAATTCTTGTATTTTGTCCTCCATCATAGCACTATCTCTTGTTGTAAGGCACCCTGAAACCTCGTAACGCCTTATGTACTTCGATGGATTTTTACTACGATACTTGAATGTTTGAATGAGATAAGCCACCAATTCTTGCCAATTACCAGTTTGACGATGTGTCTCTGAGTGGATATACCATGCACACACACAACCTTGCAGGTAGAGTATAACTTGTGAACTCATAATGAAGGTGGCAATGCTTTTGTGCTTCCTATCCAGAGCTTTCTCACATGCTTGGATATAGAAGGAAAGATCTCTTTACTATGGTAGTATTTTATAGCCGTGGGGAATTACTCCGCAAAACCTTACAAAGAAGGAAATTTTCACCTCACACCATTCCAAGAGGTTCTCTCGATGTGTTTCCCACCAATGCGTAGCAATTACCCGAGTAGGTTTTATTTAAAAATTTCCTCCTTTCCTTCTCATTTCCCCATTAGGCTCTATTACTCGCAAGAAATCTTCCTGGATTATCCCCTCCCAAGTAACTTGGTATTTTTCTTCCTCCTAGGTGTTGGACTATACGTGCCTTTGTCACCTTGGTTACCGATCCTCTTAAATGTCATCTCGATCAACTCATAGGTCCCATGCACCCAATTATCACATGTTATACTAGTAGTGTCACTTATGGACTGAGCATCCTCAAACTGGATAACTCCCTCTATGGGATGAATTATCTCAGGATCCCTGATTGAGCACACATATATTCTATCAAGGAATTATTCTCCCAAGGGTTCGGTATAGGGTGTTGATTTCCCATCAGCTAGGGGTATAATGACCCATTCCTCCTTATTTTCAAAGCTTATGTATCCCTTATTGAACTGCAGGTTAGCATTATTTTGGTAGCACCAAGGGCACCCAAGCAACGTTGGAAAGTTGTCCACCTTGGTGAGCACCAACACCTCAAAGTCCCCAGTAAACTTGGCCCCTTGAATGGTGATAGCCACATCTTTTAAGACACTCGATGGGCATTTCCTTTGTCTTGTTTTCCATATACAACACATTTGAAGATGGGTAATGCAGGTCTTCCCATTTGATGCCATGCATCCAAGGTGAGAACATTGACCTCCACTCCTGTGTCAATGAGGATATTACTAAGAAGCCACCCATCAACGACTGCATTTAAGGTGATCTCCTTATCATAGTCAAGGTTGTGAGGGGGAAGGTTTACATGCAAGACCTTCCTCTCACACTCTACTATGGTGCATGGTACCTTCTCCCGTAACCATGCTCCTAGCAAGGGAATAATATTCTCTTTCCTTAGCATTTTACACACTTCTTGTAACACTCTGAACTGTTGTTACTTCCTCCTGAGCATTCAAGTGTTGATATATGATTTCTTCTGTAAAAGGATGTGTTCCTTTGATTGTGAAGTCATGCTTGATATGTACTGTATCTTCTTTGCAATTGAAGATCTTTGACTGAGTCGGAATATGATTGGACTCTTTTATTTCTTTCATTTTTGCACCTGAGTTTAATCTGATCTCGGAATGAATTGTGGATTTATCCATCTATAAGACCCAGCCTTGGATCAGTGGCATTGATCCAAGAGATGCTTTAAGTTTATTCGGGATGAACAAAATTATAGACCTTACGCAGGTTGCAAGGTCTGAATGCGTTGAGTAAACTATTCCGGAGTCTAACTCAGGCTGATCATGTTAAATGAATTGGTTCCCGATATCGTAATATCAGGAAGGTCTTGATCGTGGGCCAGGTAATAAATTCAGATACATTTATTCAACTAGATTATTGGCCGTGCTGGAGTGAATCCTTTTTGTGAATGTAAATCTGTAGGTTCTTATTCTGAGCATTTTTAAATGTTAGACCTAAACTGGACTTATTAAGGTTAATAACCTAAGTGATGGGATTAGTGTTAATCTAACCTAGCCCTAAGCTTTAAGCTAAAAGTTCCTAAAGTTAGTAACCTAGCGCTAAGGAGGTTAGACTAAGTATCATCTTAAATCCTAACCTATGTTTCTAACCTAACAAATGTTAGTGAAGGAAGGGGACCTATGAAGGGGTGCGAGCCATGGGCGGTAGTTTCTATGGCATTAAATGGGATGGATAAGCATGAAGGACAGGGATATGGTGGAAGTTTCAAACGGCTAGCAAAAGCCGACGTGGCAGAGTCGCCAAAGCTAGAAATGGTCTTTCATTTGTTTTTGTCCATCGCCAACTATGGCGGTCGGTGGCAATGGCGATTGAGTGGGAATTTTGGAGTTAATGCAATTAATGAACTCGGTCTTCGAGCTCGGATTTCTCGGGAAGACATGCAAAATGGAAAACTGGTAGTTTGTTTGGTTTTTCATGCGCTCCGGTTTTCTCTCTGTTTGATCACTGGTTCTTCGCACCAGTCTACTTGGTGTTGCATGGAAAATATGAGAGTAACTAGCTCTTTTCTCTGGCAAGGAAAGTTTATAAGGCATGGAAATAACAAATTATTGTTGTTGAATCTAACGTGGAAAAAGAGGAGAAGGCTCGAGCTCTTTCAGTGGTCTTCCTCAGATTTTTAAGCAACATTACCAGGCATGTTAGGCCCTAACCTTTAAAAATATTGCTTTCTTTCAAATGATTTCATTAGAACAACTCTGTTCAGATGATTTTTGGGTTCAGTTGGTTTTTATGGTAGCTTGTGTGATTTAGTTGCGTTGTATCTTCTTACTGGCTCGATTTTTCAAGTAAACCCTTGATGGGTGTGTATTGTGTTTCGAACTGTTGCACTATCTTGCTGTGTATTGCATTTCGGTTAGATTTTGAAGAAATGCTTGCAAGGAAAATACATGAATTCGGTTCTGTGGGAGTCCATGAATTGTTCTCTTGTTTGGTTCAGACTTCTGTCGATACCTTGTTGTTTTCACTTGTTGAAAAGGATACTGTTGGAATTCTTGAATGTACATGATATTTCGACTTCTGTATAAGTTATGTCATGAGTAATATATATTATTGATGTTGTTGAACTTCTTGAAATGAAATTATGTCTTGGTTTCTGAAGAAGTACAGTCGTGAATACATTATGTTATTGAATCCCGTTGGAATCCTTGAGTTGATAGTATTTTGACTTCTGAAGGAGTTTTTGATTGAGAATATTACTTGGGTTCGACTCTTTTTGAACTATTGATGCGTATATTATGTTTTCCTTTCTGAATAATCTCAGTTGTGAATACTGTTATGACTCTTGAGTTGTGGTCGCATGAAAGTAACTTCAATCTAAACCTTGTTTTGAGCATTAGTGGTATGGATACTGTTGGAGATTTGAAATGTTGCGAGTTGGCTTGATTATCGGTTTAAACCCTCGCTGTGCGTGCATAACGTTCAGACTCCTATTTTATATTCTTGTGTCCCTTTCTGTCCGCTTCTGTGGAGAGTAAAGGAAGGGCTTTCTTTTCAAACTTTACTTGGTTTGAGACTTTGTTGTAATCCGAAGTAGCTTGGCATAGGATGAAACTTTGAGGAAAATACTGTTATGGAATTTCGGCTTCTGTGAAGACCTTGTTGAGATTATTTTCTGGAAAACGACTTCTAATATAAGTCATGGCTATATTATCAAAAGAATTTGTTCCAGTTAAATGAGGCTGTGCATGTTGTGTTAGATTCGGTATGAATGTCACTATATATGCATAAGGAAACATCATTGTATTAATGTTATTGAGTCTCTTGTTTGACTGTGATAAAGAGGTTATTCTTTGATTTCGGCTTTTGATCTAAGTCCTTGCAAAGTTTTAGTAGGGACTAGATTGAGCTGTATGTTGCTGAGTGGGATTGTTGTCGTGTTTGTGCATGATTACGTCTTCTGTTAGTATGAATATCTAGTCGTGAGCTTGACTGAACTAAAGAGCTGTTAACTGTACCTCGACAAGCGATGGCATTGGATATTTTCTCGTTTGTTGATTAGTATGGAAGGTTATGTGGAGTCTATTTGATAGATTATTCATCACTGCCTCGGCGCGAGAGCTACTGTATTGCTAGTAAGCTACAGGAAGTTGTTATATTTAAATTTTAACAAAACTGTGGTTCTTCTTGTGGTCTCGTCTGACTTATTCGTATGCGTATAAGGTGAATGCTTTACTCTTGAGGAGACGGTACAGTCATGAGCTTGATTGGAAGGGAAATATGAATGACTCATTTTCTTTCTCTTCTGTTGTAAAGTATTTGTTGATATATTTTTATCTAACTTTTGGAATTGTTTTAACATACTGATGGAATCATGAATTTTTATGATATTCATTTTACTATGTTGAATGTAATGGTCTGTCTGATGTTTGCTGTCCTTGGGATTCAGATGGATAGTTGTTTTAGATGCATTTGTTCTTCTTGGTCACTAACGTTTATGATGAAATATCTGGAAGGTATCTAGGACTATTTAGTAACTATAATATGAGTTACGCATGTATAGTTTTATTGTATTACAAGAGCATAATCTGAAATATGTTTACATGTTTGGTGAATTGATTTCATTTAAACAGGTTGTTTAATGAAAACAATTGATGGATTGCAATTGTTTTAAGAGTTAGTGCTTATCATGCTCAGTTCATCGAACTGACCCATGTTGACAATTTTTGCAGATGGTTGCCGTAAGTGGTAAAAGCTCGCAGATCTGATAGGATGATCAGATTGTTTGATTTGGTTTTATGATGAATTACAGCTTGATTCTCTGAATGTACTACTTGTAGAAAGATGTTCTTTTTCTGTTGAGTATTGTATCAAATGTGCTGAATGCATAAAATGTATTTGATTAGCTTGAGAGGAATGAAAAGAGATATTTGTTACTTATATGTTAGTATTCGTATCTTGATAAGTTTGACCTTCTTCGGTTCAAATGATCTTGAGAGCATTGTTATTATTGTATAATTTGGAGACTTTTGTGATTATCAATGTAAGCTTGCAAGAATATGTGACTGAATACTTATGATTGTTTAGTAGTTCTAGTATGTTCTATCTAAAGCTAAATTGGAATTTAGATCACTGTCTTTCTGGAAGCTAGGGTTAAAATAAACCTGAACAGGAAGCTAAACGAGCTGAATAAATTATTACTTCCTAGTCTTGTTCTAAGTCAAGACAACGTTTAATTGGAATCTTAATCACTTTATCTCGATACTAATAAGTAAGATAAGATTTCAGCTATGAGAAAAGATATAAACCTAAAAAGGGTTTGGTTAGCAATCTCATGTGAAGATTGAGGGTTATTGTCCAATTTCGTTGATTTAGAATTATGTATATTCTATGAACTCCTTGAAGGGACCTCTAGTCTTAATAACTTCTCTTGTGTAATGGGTTTTACTAAGAAAGGTAATTCTAAGGTGAGGAACCCAGGGATTGGGAAAGACTACCCTTAAGGGAGCATCTTATGGTATAATTTTAACTCAACGTATGTACCACTTATTAATAAGTAGATCTTTTCGAGGTGGATTTAAAGGTTGACGGCACAAGTCAACTGCAGGGTTGTACCTTCGAGAAGATTAGGATCTTCTCGAAGATACAACAATGCAGGTGACTTATGACGACACCCTTTGCATTGATCGTTAAGATTTACACCTTAAACTCGAACAAGTTACTCTGGGACTGATTAGGAATGTGGTCACGTTATAAGGCTGCCCTAGGATACTCGGGTTTTCTTGACACACTGGATTAACTAGGGTTGACCAAGTATGTCAGCGTATCCCTAGTCCTCGGGAGCATCCCTATAACGTTTTCATCTTACTAATCTATTCCTGAGTGAATAACTTGGGATAGGAGAGACTGATAGAAGTTAGTATAAGACATTCTACATAACATAGGAATGGGGTGAAGGACGTATTCCAGATTGACGAGTATGCCATCAAGGAATATGAGACATAAGCATTATGTTTCAAATCTTTGGCCAAAGTATCGCAAGCTACTGATTGCGTTGTCCTAAGTCACCTAGTCTAAGGGATGAGATGCCGATGAATAATGGTAACAATTATTCAGATAGGTTCCTTAGACAGAGCATTCGAATCCCGAGATCGGGAAGAGAACCGCAAGAGTGATGTGTTAAATAAAAATGCCAACTCTTAATACACATGAATAGATCGGTAGATTACCGAGTTATGGAATGAATAGATCGGAGGTACTTGAGTCATTACATGTGCATATGGTTATCTTATGAGAATGGTTGTTTTGATTTGTGAGTTTTAAATTATGTATTTAGAACCGGGAAGCATTTATAAAAAAAAAAACAAAAAAATTTACTTGTTCTAATGTATAAAAATTGAGGATGTTACACTTCTTTAATCTCATCTAGGTCATCTTTTGGGGCCTTGGCATTCCTTCTTTGCTCCTCCTTCTGGACTGCTCCTTTAGACACTAGATTTCTCCTTGTAAACTTTGAATGACATCCATGGTTTCTTGATATACCTCCTTCTGATGAGTAGGGTCTAGGTACTTCCCATGTACCACTTCTTCTCTTGAAACCAAGGTCCTCTGCTTTGGTATTTCCTTGGTGCATGCGCTTCTACTCGTGTTGTTACCAAAATAGGCTCCAATCTTGACTCATGCATTACCCGTGGCATCCATTGTGTGTCAGCCTTCTTTATGCTCACCATTGTAGCACCCTTGTCTTTCGTTGTTGTTGACTCATGTGCTCAAAAACTCAGGGAACTCCTCATATTTGTGCTTCTTCCCACACCATGAGCACTACAATAACTCTGGGCACTCGCGCTTGTAGTGGTCTATAGATCCACAATTAAAATAGGTTCCTTGAGTGAACTCACTTCTTCTTCTTATGTGTTTACCACAACCATAGAATCCTCCACAAAACCCCCTTCTATGCATGACCTCATTTGCACGCTCTTCATAATGGTGGTAATCACCCTTAGAACTATTTGCAAGGCTAGTATGGTGCACACCAATATCAATGGCCTCATGGATCTGGTCAATAACCCTATAATTCTTAGTATCCCAAGCGCATCATCCTATCACCCAAACGAGTGATGGGTTCTCACCTAAGGCACGCATGGGCACCGAGTCTCTCTTTATGTGAGTTAAGTGGGAAACATCATCTATGATAGGAACTTTAAAAAGAGTGAGTGGAAATGAGACATACATTTATCATAGAACTCAGAATGGCTTCTAGACAAATGCAGTCATCCTAGACCGAATGGTACTTAACAGATTATAGATAGGAATCAAAACAAAAGGAAATGCATAAGGATGTATATTTATTCCATAAACATTCATGAATTAGAACTATAAGCTATAAACATGGACTAGAATCATTAATAATCATATTCAATCAAGTTTGGTAACCTCATTACATTCATTGGATCCATTACAGACTACCACAGCTGTGCAGACCGAAGTCATACATCATAGCTGGATTTATACCCCTCAGTTCTCAAGAGAAAATTTACAATCCCAACCCCTTACTACATCCTTTTCCTATATATTTCTACCCAACCCTATAGAGTTCCTTATAGTATATCTGTAGAGCTCTGTTCTCTACCAATCTATATCTATTTATCCACACACCTTCTCCCCTACAAGTGCTTGTATATATAGGCCTCTTGAATCACCAACTTTCCTTTCTGTGGCTTCAGATCCATCACCAAGTGTCAAATGTGGTCCTCCATGGGGGCATGCTCCTTCAGGCCCAAGCTCTCCACTCCTTGCAATGATGGTCTTCTGGAAACTTCCATCGCAGGGTATATTTCTTCTTAAGCCAACCTATCGCTAGGATGGCACCTTATCCATTTCACATGCGTAGTCGAGGTCATGATTTTCTCGTGTTCTACCTAATGTGTTAAATATGGCTAAGTCTTGAAACCTTTGTTTTGCCTTGCATGTGTGCCACTTGTTGTATTAAACCCTACCGTAATCTTGTCCTTCATGCTTTCTCCTTACGCTCCCTCCTTAACTAAGCCTTGCATGCACATGTGCCTTCTTGTACTTAGCCAATAAATTAGGGTCCCAACACGCCCTATCAAAATACATAGACCAAGGAATAATGCGGTTCTGAAAAATGAGTTCCAAGTTTAAGGAACTAATCTTAAAATTCTGAATTACCCATAAAGTTTCCCGAATAAACATTTGTGTATGACACTTCCTATGATGCCTTCATAGGGTCTTCTATGAGGTGCATAAAATTTTCTTCTCCATGTAGCTTCACCAAATTTCCTTTTAAAGGAATGGTAGCATAATAAATTTCCATCTGTACACTACCTCCCACACTTTTTGCCCATTTTCTTGACAATAGATTTCCTTATTTTGCAAAGCAATCAAAAATAGCAAAATTCAATGTTAAGTATGTGTTAAGGTGATCCGCCAAATATATAATCAATATTTTGACATACCCAACAACAAGAAATTCCTTTGAATGCATGGATTAACATCTTTCATAAGTATTTTTTATCCTTATACCAAGTATATTCATGACTAACAATAACATTATATTCCAAGAAGCACCGAGTCAAACATAAAATTATGTAAGAGCCAACCATTTACAATTAGTGTAGTGTAAACGGGTTCCACATCCAGTTGAATTTCAACCAAGGGTGTTCCCAAATAAACTTTAGGGGATGGGTCAAGGACCTCTTGAGGTTTTTCAATCTCACTTTGAGCAACAAGGGGAGGAATTTATTTGTTTGAAATAGTATCCTTTTTAATCACAAATATTCAAAAGCCATGTTTCTATGTTTAGGAATCCTGAGTAACTCTACTAAAGGGATAATTATCTTCATTTGGCTTAAGATATGGGCCATATCACAAACATTGTAATTGGGTAGGGATGTTCTAGAAGGAAGTTTGATTACTTTCTTAGATAGTATACATTATTTCAAAACAAAAACATCATGAGGAATACTTGGATTTGGCTCAACAACATGAGTTTGCATGGTATATCCCTCTTGGAGTTCCTTTAGAAACATTATTCAAGATTTATATCTTGAATTTTTATGTTGGGGTAGGACCATTCACTTGTCTACTTATTATATTGTACTCTTTCTCCTAGGTGACAACTGCATTGATCAATAATTCTCTATCCTCCTTGGAATGAACCTCTCCATCATATTTATTTCTCATAAAAGCTCTTAGATATTCAAAATAATGATTGGAAATTCAAAGGATTGAGCTATATCACTCCCATCATAAACTTTAAGAGGAAGATAAAATACCTTGTTTACACTTTCCTAAGAATTATCAAAAGTTCTAGCATATATAAGATTAGTAAATGTTCCACCTTGTTCAAAGTTTACTTGATGATCAAGCACACATGCATCATCAAAGTATGATATAGAAACATCTTCCTCCAAGGTTGATTGTTCACAAGGAGAATGAAGTAATAATCATTTATCACACTAATAAATGATGTGTCCTTCTTCAATAGTTACAACCCCTACCCCCAATAGATCGGGGACTGCCCTATTGTCTTTAAATGCATGTTGCCTATCATTTTCACCCACAGTCCTCTTTCCTCTATCATATTCTCTTTGATATCCTCTAAATATGTTTTGATTTTGATTTTGATTTTGAACTTGAGGACTCAAACATAATTATTTTTCATCCTTTCCATATTACAATAAATTTATTTTAACTTCCCCTTATAATTTATTAGCCACTTCTTCCAGATTGATTGGCTTGCTTAGTTGTTGCTTCTCAAGAGTAACAAGTTTTACACCCTCCTCTTTGGTGGTTTTCCAACAACATTGATGTTTTTTTCAATTTGAATGGACATGTTGAAAGCTTGCCTTAAACCCATCGATTTATCGTCTTTGATGTAATAATATAACTTTTTATCAAATGTATTAGAATACTTGATCAAACAATATTCATCACTAGGTCTCAAATTAGCTGGTAATCTCATCAAGGTCTTGTTGAAACTTGTGTTGAAATCTTATACACATTCATTGGGATTTTTCTTTATATTTTCAAAAATCATATAGGAGGAACCTAGAGTCAGTCCTATCACCGTGTTGAATTCTAAAATCATTTACCATTTCATCGCAATAATCAATTAAACCATGAGGCAAGGCATTAAACCATTCTCTTGCATCCTCTTCTAAAGTATCCACAAATTTTTCAAGAAAACATCTCCATATAACACTTCATAATCATCCATAATATTTTGGAACATATTAAGATGTTGATCACCACTAATAGCATTATTTCCTTAAAATTTATGAAATCTATTCCTAAT
Organism: Taxus wallichiana var. yunnanensis; assembly: GCA_018340775.1. Taxonomy (NCBI): domain Eukaryota; kingdom Viridiplantae; phylum Streptophyta; class Pinopsida; order Cupressales; family Taxaceae; genus Taxus; species Taxus wallichiana. The sequence goes on from CM031235.1 coordinate 374,981,986, forward strand.
TTTATTGGGCACCTCATTTAGATATCCAAGCATGTCCCCAAAATTTATAGGTCTAAAGGCGTTAACTATGAAAGGGGCACATGGGGAGGATGATCCATGTTGTGATTAGTTGGATTTTTAAAAGGGTGGTGAACTTGGTTTTAAACAATTGGTCTATGAGCTAAGGGAGGGGTTAGTATTGTGAAGATTTATCAAAGGATAATTCTCAAAGCCAAAGGCTCTATTATCACTTGTAAGAAAATAGGTGGGCTTAGGGAATATTTTAGCAGATTTGGGCATAAAACTTTGTTGAAACAAGGAATGAAGTTAGTATTCAAGTTTATTTGGTTAAAAACTATGAGAAGAATTGAAATAATCCTTAATCAAAGGGGAATCACAAAAATTAGAAGACTAAATGTCCTTACTTTTTAAAATTTGACGCCTTAATGAATTCCAATCTTGCTTCCTTTTTCTTTGTAATATATTCAACTCAGAATAAGTTTCTTAGCAGGATCTAATATGAATGATGATCTTAGTCCTTCTATTTTTGTAAATGTAGAGTCACCAAAAATATATTAAATAATGAAGCATTGGTCAGACCCAAAACTCATAATGGAGTCGCCACTAGAGATTTCACTCTAAACATGATAAATCAACTTGAAAATTCTCTGAATACTACTCCAAAACAATAAACAAGTGATGAATCTATAAACCCTTCATAAAACCATGTGAATCAAACAAGTGTTATGCATATTTGAAACTAGGAAAGCATTGAGGGGATAAACCTCTCTTAAACCACGGGAATGAATAAATATTTTTTCAATTTTCTAGTAGAGTCACCAAGGAACAATGTTGTTGAGGAGTAAATAGAGTAAGTAAGAACAATTTAACTCATAGAATTTTAATAATCTTAGGTAAAACCTTATGAAATCATGCACAAGTCCCCGAAAATGGTCTCAAAAATAATATGAGATAATTCATTCCCTAAAAACGATGCCAAACGAGTGTTAGTTTCCAATCTAACACCCCAAAAAAGCAATGATGAGAAAGGGGAAAGGAGAAAAGATAGATGTGTTGATGTGTTAATTCATATCCAGGTATGGATCTATATATCTCTCTTGACCATGCCTTTTGGGAATGACCAGAAGCATGTGAATAAGGATGTTTCTCTTATCATACTACTTTATGGCTCTACTTGAACCAAGGTGAGATAACCTCAGAAAGATTCCTTTTCTCATTTAAATCCTTACTCAAAAGAAACTCTTTAACATTTGGATGTGAAACCATTAAATGGACTTTATTGTTATAAATCAAGTGCCTAAATGTTTTGGGAATTATAATGGTGAAAGGACTTGTTTTTCAGCTAAATAATACCTCACCTCATAATATTCTAATACTTGATTAAAAAAGTAATTGGATGCTCCAAATTTTCATCATTTTTGTACCAACATGGCTAAGATTGTGTCAATTGCTCCAAAAGCATATAAAATGAAATATTTGCTAAAATTTGGATTATTAAGTATTGGATCTTGTGAAATAACATGTTTTATTTCTTCAAAAGCATTCTTCCCCTCTATTTTCCAACTAAAAACCATGTTTTTCCTTAGCATTGAAGTTAGTGGCTTCACTAAATTTGTAAAATTTGGAATGAATCTTTTAACAAAATTAATTCTACCTAGAAAACTCTATAATGCCTTCTTATGATTTGGAAAAGATAATGAAAAAATTGCACTTACCCTTTTTGGATCAATGGAAATACCTTTCTTAGACACAACATGACCCAACAATTTACCTTCATGGAATAAAAATACAATTTTTTGGATTCAAAGATATGTCATACTACCTGCACCTTGCAAAAATGTGTTTGAGATGAACTAGATGATCTACAACATGCTTGGAAAATATAGTTATGTCATCCAAATAGATAAGAACACAATTATTAATCAATATCTGGAATTCCAAGTCCATTGCACATTGAAATGTGGCTCTTGCATTTGATAGTCCAAACAGACATTTTCTTATATGCATATGTGCCCCATTTTGTAGTAAATGTAGTTTTGAATTGGTCTAATTCTTGCACCATAATCTGATTATACCCAAAATAACCGTCTAAGAGTGAAAACTATTTTGAGCCATTTAAGTTACCATTTGTAAAAAAATTCTCCATTAATGGTAACAGATAATGATATTTTAAAGATGCCTAGTTCAAATCTATGAAATCCGCACACATGTATTTCTCTATTTTTCTTTCTCACGGGAACCAAATTGGAAACACATGATGAATTATTCATAGGGAAAATAATGTTAGCTTTGATCAATTTATTCAACTCTTATTTCATGAGAGGCTCAACCGTAGGAGTGATGGGTATTTACTTTTGTCTGACTAACTTTACATCTTAAACCAAATCTATTGTGTGTTAAGATAAATACGGATTGAAAACCTTTAAGCCATCATATATCCATGAAAAAACATCAACAAATTCCTGAGAGAGTTGAAAAAAATCAAGTTTTTCATCTTGATTACATACATGTCCCAACTTGAGAGTTTTTTCATTTCCAATGTTGATTTTTTCATTATCTTCTTACTTGATCAACAATGTTATATTTCTCACCTATGACCTGATCATCTGTATTAAATATAGAATTAAGAGTGACTAATCCCTGAGGTATTTTGTTATATCTCAATTGAATATTCTAATTTTCATACGGTTTTCGTAATGTTTCCTCATTTTTAATTGAAAACTAAGCATCATCAAAAAAATAAAAATTTGTTGATCTAATTCAAAAACTTTCTAGTTAACATCAAGTTATCAGGATAGAAGACCTTACAATTATCTTGATATGCTGCTGATTTTTTCCTTACTCGATTTGATTTGAAATTTCAACCTAAGAATCAATTGCAGCTAGCATATCTACATATTTATTATTTCCTCTAGGAATAGATTGAACAATGAAATCATAAAAATAATCTATTAAACCCCACACGCTATTTTTATAAGATATTAGAAAATTGTTTCTAGTTGCACTTTGTCCTCTCGATTGTATTAAAAACTAACTCACTGTCACTAAACACCTACAATTGTCTTACCCCTCTTTTCCTTGCCCATTGAATACCATGCACAAGAGCTTCATACTCAGTTATATTGTTAGTGAAACTAAACTAAAACCTTAAAGCTGAAAAATAATTCTCTTTTTTTTGAGAAATAAACATGATTCCCCAACCTAATCCATTTCGACTTCTTAATCCATCAAAATATAATTGTCATAAACCTTCATCCTACTGATTTGATCTGAAAAGGCTAGGAATAATAGAATTTTATTTATGTAGAAAATATGTTCCAATAATTTCCTCTTCAATATGACTATATGGATCAAAATCATGAACTTGAGTATCCCATTAATCAAGTAATAAGTTTGGATTCCCTAAGTGAAGTGTGTTTGGTTCTTGGTCAACTAGTCGATCTTATTCATATTGATCATACAATTGGAATTGATAGCACTAGGAATATAAGGCTCTATATGACTTATTGATATGGGCTCAAACCTTATTGTAACTTTGGTGTCATACCTTGTTCTAAACAATATGTGAGACCAGTCTAATGATAAGTAGTCTCTAATTTTAGTAATGAAATATATAGAAAGACATAAGGAAAAATAGGGAGGAAGATCAATAATGAATACATCTTGAGGGATGGAGAAATTGGGGCATGTATACAAGGTTAGGCTCAGTACTCTAATGACTCCAAGGTTTTCTACAGGTGTTCCATCTAGTTGAACTACTTCTTCAAAAGAGACTCATATTTTAGAATAAGTTTATCAACAATTGTTTTGGGCATAACTAAACTGGAAGCTCCTAAATCAATAATTAAATTATGTACTATATTTTGGCCTATGATCAAGAAAACATAGAAAGGAGGAAATTTTACAATTTTTATTTCTTGTGACTCTTTTAGATAAGGTGTATTAGTAAGCACAAATATAAATGTTTCTTTGGATGGTTGGCTAGAGAGACTGAGATTAAGAAAAACTTCTTGCAAAATATCTTTTTGACCGGGAAGAGAAAAAGAATCCCACATTGACATATTGACCTTATTTTTCTTCATATGATCAATAATATTGAAATATGAAGTACTAACCTTTTGTTGTACTTTATTAACAATAGTACCTTCTTGCATTGGTGGCATCAAAATTGGAATCTCTTGCTGATTTTGAACTCTTGTAGACTAATTTTTCTGAGTGCCTTATTGATTAGAAACTTAAAAATACCTTGAAATTTTGGAGAATATTGATTATTAGACTAATAAGTTTGTTGATCCACTTCTACCACTTTTTATTTGATCACGTTTTTGCTACCATAAAAGTAGAGGACTGATTTTTCTAATTTTCCATCTCATTTAGTCCACAAAAATCATCCTCTTGCCAATTTAGAAGTGTAACATCATTGTGCACCAAATCTTGATAAATCTCCTACTACCGTGGGATCTCATCTTATGAGTTTGGATACATAGAAGTAGTTTTCACCATAAGTGCTTGATTTAGAACACCATTATGGTAAGAGTTCTGGTTATGGATTAAATTATAAATATAACACCACTCATAGTCTTGTATCATATTGTTTTAGAAATGAAATATTTCCTTAGAGGTGATATCAGAAATGGGGTTGTATAATTGAATAGGATTAGCATTGGAAAATTGATTTTGGCTTTGTAAACTTGGTTGGAATGGAGGCATATTCTATTGATTGGGAGGATAGTAGGGTCTAAAATTTTGTCAATGTTTCCTTTTCAATATCACTACCTCATTTCCAAGTTTATTTAGTTGTTTCATGACTTCTAAGAATTAATTTTAAGTTCTTGGAGCTGCATTACTATGAATTATAGTTTGATTAATAGGCATTAGTACTAGAGCTATTACAGGTGTTGGGAGGGAAGTGGAAGGATGAATATCTAGGAAGATTTTCATGAGAGGCTTTGGTTTTATTATTGAATCCAATTTCTATTTCATAGCATCATGGAGTGTCCTTCGCACATTGATTGTATCATCACTAAAACATTAGAATTCAAAATAATTAGATAATACAAAAATCATACTCATGAGTAGGCCTTACCAGTTATGGAATTATGTACCAAGTCTTTTGAAATTTGTAGTAGAAATTAGACATGAAATATTTTATTGATCTCTCGATGTTAATCGGTTGTTCCACCAATGAAAGATGATCTGATTTTTCTTCAAATTACTTGCAAAAAAATTCTTCCAACTAATCCCACATACTAATAGAGTTTACTACCGATCCCTTGTACCATTGTAATGTTTTTCCTTTGAAAGAGGTTTTTAATAACCTAACTACAACATTCTCTTAAGTAACATGATAAAGAGATCATATATTGGTTTGGGTCACACCTTTAACGTAATTTATGGGCGTAACTTGATTTTCTCTAATGAAAAATGGAATGCTTGATGAGGGTCGTCAATCCTCGCCATTAATAATGTCAATCTAGGGTTGGTGTCTAATGGCTGTATGCATTAAGAGAAGAAGATCTTGGAAAGAAACTCCTTTAAACACAAACCAAACTTGCATAAAATAAAAGCACACATGCGGAAATTTAAATGCACACTTGCATAAAAAAATCACACTTGCATAAATGTAAACACACTTGCATAAAGGAAATCACACTTCACACTTGTAGGAATAAAACACACTTGCATAAATTGAAATTGTTGAATGGGAAATAAGCAAAATTAAATGAAACACCTGCAGGTTTACAACAGACTGAATTTTCACAATATGAAGATAAAAACAATACAACAGAATGAATTAAAGACAAATGAATAAACATAAACATAAATACAAAGATACATATTCCTTGGAATGAGTGGCCAGCTCATTCCTTGGAAGAGGATTTAAATCATACTTCTGAGATCTTAAAACTACAGAATATTTGAGAGGAAAGAACAAATATTTATTTCTTAGGAGAAAAGCATTACATATCTGAGTGTGGAAGGTTGCATTTATAATTTATGCGTCTAACCAAATCCTTATTTTAGAAAATACAATATAATATTGTCTTTATTCCAATCCTAACAAATAAGATCTCAATCTCCACAAAATATGGAGAGAGATATATTATTGAAGTCAAAGTCTTATCTCACTTATTTTAGGAAGATTTACTCCCAAATCTTCTCCTTACTTTTCGGTAACAAGAATCATAATGATTTTATTCTTCTACATTATTGGAAGGAGGATTTCCCTCAAAATATGATTTTGACTAAATACCTTTCTCATATTTTCCATTTGACTTTGTTGTTTTTGACTGTGGAACTTTTGACACTTGTCTAATACATTTTTTCCTTGAATTACAATTCACTAAAAGTTAGATTTATCTTCATTGGTAAAACCTGTTGCAAATCTGAATGAGGTTTTTGTTAAACAAATTTCTATGAACAAAAAAATCTCTCATATTTTCTATTTGACTTTTTATATTTCTTTTTATGGAAATTTTAGCGCTCATCTGATACACTTTTCCTCGGATTGTAGCTCACTAAAAGTTAGATCTCTCTTCATTAGTAAAACATGTAGCAAATCTGAATGAGGTTTTTGTTAAACACATTTCTATGAAAAAAACCTCTCTTATATTTTCTATTTGAATTTTCTGTTTCTGTTTATGAAACTTTTAGTACTCATATGATACACTTTTCCTCAGACTGTAGCTCACTAAAAGTTAGATCCCTCTTTATTGGTAATACCTGTAGCAAATATGAATGAGGTTTTTGTTAAAAACATTGCTATGAACAAAAACATCTCTCATATTTTCCATTGGATTCTCTGATATTTCACAATTCCTCAAAAACTGTCAAAATATGCTTAGTTTTGGAACTAACTCTGTGAGTTCTAGAACTAACTCTGCGAGTTTCGAAACTAAGCCTGCGAGTTCCGAACTAATCCTGCAAACTTAAAACAACTATAACTTTTGCATATGATCTCGGATTGAGATGATTATTTTTTGAACTTGCATAATTTTTTGAGAGGAATCTAAATATGAAATCAGATTTGAGTTTAGATATACCATCCATGATAAATTCCACTTTTCTCAATACTAGCATTATCTTTCCTTTATGGCCTGTATACATAAGACATTGCATCTTTTCCCAAATAATCAATAGGATTAGTCAAAAAATAGATAAAAAAATATTTCTAAAGAATGAACAAGATATATATCTTATATTTTATCTTAAGAAAACTATAAGTTCCTAGATTACATTTAAATCCACTTTCAAAGGTAACTTGGAAGGACAAAATAATGGTAATTTATGGCCAATTTATGGCCTCATCATTACCCCACACTTAATCTTATGCATGTCCTCATGCATTATATTATTATCTCCTCTTCTTAGAGTCTTCTCTGCATTGAGCTTATGCATGTATGCATTCCATATATAGTTCAAAGACAAGTTCTTGTGGATCTCTTTCTGCTGTTTTTAATTTCCTTTCTTTTGCAGTAAGGTTCTTGTGTGGATCTCCTTCTGCTGTTTTTTATTTTATTTCTTGTACAACAAGTTCTTGTGTGGATCTCCTTCTGTTGTTTTTTATTTTATTTCTTGTACAATAGGTTCTTGTGTGGATATCCTACTTTTTTATTTTCTTTCTTGTACAACAAGTTCTTGTGTGGATCTCCTTCTGTTGTTTTTTATTTTATTTCTTGTACAATAGGTTCTTGTGTGGATCTCCTTCGATATTTTTTATTTTCTTTCTTTTGCAGTAGGTTCTTGTGTGGAGATCCTTCTGCTACTTTTGATTTCCTTTCTTATATAACAAGTTCTTGTGTAGAGATCCTTTTGCTGCTTTTGATTTCCTTTCTTGTACAACTAGGTTCTTGTATGGATCTCCTTTTGTTGTGTCTCATATCTAAAATCAAAATGCATACCTCGTGCTTCTCCTTCTCTCTTGCACTTAAGCTCATGCATGTCCTCATGCATGTTGTTTATTCATGGCTTCCCATAAATTAGACTCTAAAATTTTGATTGCAAAGAGGTGCACATATTTTTCATATAAGTAGGGAGATATGAATTTTATCTTGCCTTTCTTGGAGATCTTAAAAGTGGATCTAGCTATAATAAAAAAACTTACAATAAAGCTTAAAAATAAAATAGTAGAACAAAATAACTTGATCATACCTCTAGTTTTCCTTGTCATCCTATTGTTAACATGGTCAAATAGTGTCAAGAAAGAAGCCACCAGGTAACAATTGATTGCTTTTGAAGAAGAGCCACCTTTTTGTCTTTAATTGGCCAGCAAGTTGGTTTTCCAATCAAAGTTGTTTTTTTATTTTTTCCCTTGATTAGCCAGCAAGCTAGTTTTCCAATCAAAGTTTTTTAATTTTTTACCTTTGATTGGCTCGCAGTGGTTTTCCAATCAAAATTTTTGATTTTTTGATTTTTTATTTTTGCTAAAATGATAGCATGAGAAGGATTAGAGAAAAATTTGATCCATCATCAAGGTACAACTTGTGTAAATTAGAAAGAAATATCTGAGATCTTATAAAAATCTTTTTGCATACTTAGTAACTCTAAGAAGATTTCTAAAAATTGTGTAGATAATTTCTAGGTCTTCAAAGCCCAACTTGAATTGTGCAATTTCAGAATCACCATAGTAATCTTCAAAGCCTAGACTAGTGATCTCAGGAGATGGAGAGTTGTTAAAAGAGAAAGTGAAGGTATTTGTGGGTCCCTCCAAAATCTACATGCTCCTTGGTTGATATTGTTGGTGTTCCAAAATTTGCATGCTGATATCAAGAACAACTCTAGAAATTCCTATAGATCTAGTCCTCAGATGTTAGTACACAAAAATTTCTTGCCTTGATATTCATAATAATTGCTTCTTAACGTTATACAAGCATATACAAAAATGAAGAAATTGAAAGACATGAAAACAATTTTTTCTAATGGATCTAGTTCAGGGATTGAATTTTATTATGGGATGAAACACATATTTGGATGGGTAGATTTATTATGAGTGGGTTTTTATTTTGTATCTAATGAAATCCCTGAACATGGATGGAGTTAATTAGAAATGCTACCACTTCATTATTACAAACTGGATAAGCCAGTTTTTTACTAAGGTTATGTGTAATAAGATCACTGAGCTATTAGTTGATACAAGGGGAAATGGTGGTGGTTATAAAAAATGGCATATGATATTTCATCAACTGGATCTACTTCCAGATTCAATATCATATTCTACCATTTCCAGATTTGAATTATTTTTTCATACCATTATACCTCTTGATCAAACATCACAGTCATTTTTCTTATACACAGAGTTAGTTTGTGGAGATATATTTACAATCTAATTTTTCTAATTACAGAAATGAAATTTTAATCTACTTGTAGGAAATAAAAGTCTAAAGAAACTACTTACCAAATTCTTCCTGTAACAGAATTTGCTAAAAGATATTCTACTGTCACTACAATATTTTTTTAGAGAACTTTGAATCTCCCAATAACACTGTGTCCCCGGTAATGGCGCCAAAATGATGAGGGTCATCAATCCTCACCATTAATAATGTCAATCCAGGCTGGTGTCGATGGTTGTATGCATTAAGAGAAGAAGATCTTGGAAAGCAACTCCTTTAAACACAAACCAAACTTGCATAAAATAAAAGCACACATGCAGAAATTTAAATGCACACTTGCAGAAATGTAAACACACTTGCATAAAGGAAATCACACTTGCAGAAATGTAAACACACTTACATAAAGGAAATCACACTTCACACTTGCAGGAATAAAACACACTTGCATAAATTGAAATTGTTGAATGGGAAATAAGAAAAATTAAATGAAACACCTACAGTTTACAAAAGACTGAATTTTCACAATACGAAGATAAAAACAATACAACAGAATGAATTAAAGACAAATGAATAAACATAAACATAAATACAAAGATCCATCTTCCTTGGAATGAGTGGCCAACTCATTCCTTGGAAGAGGATTTAAATCATACTTCTGAGATCTTAAAACTACTAGAATATTTAAGAGGAAAGAACATATCTTTATTTCTTGGGAGAAAAGCATTACATATCTGAGTGTGGAAGGTTGCATTTATAATTTATGCGTCTAACCAAATCCTTATTTTAGAAAATACAATCTGATCTTATCTTTATTCCAATCCTAACAACTAAGATCTCCATCTCCACAAAATATGGAGAGAGATATATTATTGAATTCAAAGTCTTATCTCACTTATTTTAGGAAGATTTTCTCCCAAATCTTCTCCTTTCTTTTCAAGAACAAGAATCATAATCTCTTGGAACATCCGAGGTCTAAATGGAAACTCCAAACAGAGAATCATTAAGGAGTTACAAGAATCTAGTAGTCCTAGTATTTTTATTTTGCAGGAAACTAAGATGAAAGCTAAGATCCTTGAAATTAGTAAAAAAATTCTAGGAAAACTCTGACATGGCTGCGGTGGACTCTCAGGGAGCCTCTGGAGGTCTGGCTACTCTTTGGGATAAAATACACTATACTGGTATGATTCTTAATGCTAGCACTAATCATCTTGCTATTAAATTTCATGCTATTGAGAACAATAGTGAATGGATCCTTTCTAATATCTATGCCCCTAATACGGTTAGTGGGAGACGTAAACTCTAGACTGATCTTAAGATCTTTAGAACCCAAGCATACTATAGCCAATTGGCTTATTATGGGTGATTTTAATTCTCCTCTAAACCCAGGTGAAAAATATGGAGGAATCTCCATCTTTTCCACAGGTATGGAGGAATTTGCAGATTTTGTTATTGATCTCAATCTCTTGGATGTGGATCTCCATGGAAATAAATACACCTGGAACAATGAAGGTTGGGAAAAGATCTTATCCAAGTTAGACTAGATAGAGCCCTGATTTCTACTAGTTGGATTCTCAGTCAGGACTTCCATCTCTCTTCACTACCCAGAATTGGATCGGACCACAATCTGATTGCCTTAAATCTTCTCAATTGGACTAAGCCCATCGAAACTCATTCAAATTTGAAAAGATGTGGATGGAGCATGATGAAATTTATGACAAAATTAAAGAATGGTGGGTTTGGAATGGTGAAGGCACTGCTCAATATAGATTGATTCAGAAGCTCAAAAATTTAAAAACAAGTTAAAATTTGGAATAAAAGAGTTTTTGGTAATGTGTTTGAAAAAAAAAAAAGTTAAAACAAAAGCTCCAAGATATAGAAATCAAAATGAATACAATGGGGAGATATTTTGAAGACCAAACTGAGGAAAAGAACATTCTTGTAGAGCTACATACGATTTGCAGTAGAGAAGAATCCTTATGGAGACTAAAATCTAGGGCTATCTGGCTAAAAGAAGGAGATAGAAATACAAAGTTTTTTCATATGACCACTTTGAAGCACAAAGCTTGTAATAGGATTATGGAAGTGGCTAAAAGTAACGGCACTGTTATAAAAGATCCCAACAACATTAAAGAGGAAGCTCTCAATTTCTATAAAAAACTTCTCAATGAGAGGAGTATCATTACTGATGAGGCAATTTCTTTCATGTTGGAGGCTATTCCCCAAAACAAAATTGAGGAGCAGAGATTTAAAGATATCACTAAAGTTGTCACACTTGAAGAACTGCAAAAAGCTGTGTTTACTTTAGAAGGCGACAAGGCTCCGGGCCCGGATGGATTTTCTATTAAATTTTTCAGAAATTTTGGGAAATATGCTCGGATGATCTTCTCAGAGCAGTGAATGAATTCTATAGAACTGGAGACCTTTTGAAAGAGCTGAATAACACCCACATTGTGCTTGCTCCAAAAAAAATGGATGCTAAGGACTTCAAATATTTCAGACCCATCAGCCTTGTGAATGTTATCTATAGAATTTTTACCAAAATCATTGCTACCAGGCTTCAATTTATTATGAATGATTTAATCTCAAGGTAGCAGAGTGGATTCATTAAAGGAAGGATTATCCAAGATGGAGTGATTATGGTGCATGAAACCATACACTCTATGGAAAATAACAAAAAAGTGAATATGGTCCTTAAGCTTGATATGAATAAAGCCTTTGATAAGGTCTCTTGGGTTTTTTTAGACAAAGTTCTAATTAAATTTGGCTTCCCTGCTAAATTCAGAAAAATTATTAAGGCTTGCATCACTACGGTCAGATTCTCAGTAGTGGTTAACGGTGAGCCGGTGGGCTTTTTCACAAGTAGCAGAGGGCTAAGACAAGGGGACCCCATATCCCCCCTACTCTTCATTCTTATGGCAGATAGTCTTAGTAGATCAATTGGTCAAGTAATTATTGACGGTCTTCTGAAAGGTTCAAAGCCCACTTCCATTAGCCACGCAGCTTCTCATCAGCAATTTGTGGATGATACAATTCTTCTCTTAATGGCATCCATCCTTGAAGCTAAGGCTACCAAAGCTATTCTACAACTCTATGAAGCTGCTTCTGGGCAAGAGATCAATTATGATAAAAGCTCCATTTTCTTCTTCAATACTCCTGAGGAAAGACAACTTAAAATTGTAAAAATTCTGGGATGTAAAATAAGTGCACTTCCAGCCACTTACTTAGGACTCCCTCTGGGCACTAAAAAAGTTTCTACCAAGGTGTGGAATGATTTGTTGGAGAGATTTCAAAAAAAATGGTTGGATGGAAAGGAGCCATTCTTTCTAGTGTTGGTAAATGCCTGCTCATTAAAAGCACTCTTCAAAACCTGCCTATCTATATAATGTCTCTTTATAAGATCCCTGCTGCCTTCAGAGAAAAAATTGAGAGGATTAAAAAAAAACTTCTTATGGCAGGGCATGGAGGAGAAGTTTAAATATCACTTAGTTGCTTGGGATAAGGTTTGTACTCCAAAATCTATAGGAGGTCTGGGCATAAAAGACATCAAGAAAATGAATGAGGCTCTTATTGTGAAAATGGGTTGGAGAATGCTAACTGAGAAGCAACCCTGGATAGAATTAATTAAGGCTAAATACCTTAATCAACAAGTTGTCTCTTCTTTTCTTCAAGATGAGCATCTTCCTTATGGTTCCATTTTTTGGAATAACTTAGTGAAGAGCAGAAATTTCATAAAATAAGGAAGTAAGTGGAAAGTGGGAGATGGTTGTGATATAAAATTCTAGGATGATAACTGGTTTAATGGTAGCCTCATGGATAGATTTGGAGTAGTCAAAGACATCCTTGAAAGCAAGTATGGCACTAGAATCAAGGATTATATTGTAAGAAAGGGCAACAAGAAGAAATGGAAAAAACTTACTATGGATAGAGATGATCTGACCCAAACTATTTCCTCCCGCAAGATCAGTTGGACCTTATCCCCTTAAGTCAGCTTGAAGTTAAGGATGAGTTGGTCTGGAGCAGTTCTATTGATGGGAACTACTCTGTTAAAACTGGCTATAATACTTTCTTTGACAATAGTCAAACTGAGTTTAATTGGAGTAGAATTTGGATGAAGGAGCTAACACCTAAAATTAACTTTTTCTTTTGGCTTGCTCTCAGGGGCAGAATTCTTACCACTGACAACCTGATAAGAAAAGGTTTTATAATGCCTAATAGGTGTCATCTGTGTAAAAAAGACTCTAAGGATATCAGTCATTTGCTTATCCATTGTGAATATGCTACCAAAATGTGGAGTTTTTCCCTTTCTAATTTTAAAGCTTCCTGGGTGGTTCCGAGGGATTTCAGTCAGCTCTAGACACAATGGAGCCCACCATACAAACATTGTGTTGTGAGAAGGCTCTGGAATTTGGTAATGCCTCATATTATTTGGAGGATATGGAAAGATAGAAATGATATCATCTTTAGAAATAGTAAACAAGAATTATAAGCTCAGTATTGGGAAAATTTCTAATGCTATTAAAGAGAATATTGCTAGATTTAAACCCCCAAGAACAAGAGTTATCTAGAAAATGAAGAGCATATCTTGTCCCAATGGCAGATTGGAGCTGACAATATCTGAAATAATTTAGGTAATAATATTGATAGATCTTTGATACACTGGCATCCTCCTGATCTTAACTGGTATAAGTTGAACTTTGATGGGGCCTCTAAGGGTAACCCTGGAATTACAACGGGGAGGAGTGATCAGGGATCATAAAGGTAGTTTGGTGGCTGCTTATGCCGGTAAAATGGGAATTCAAACTAATCATTTTGTTGAAGCATTATCTACTTTATGGGGCCTTAGAATTTCTCAGACTCATAATATCCAAAATATCATTCTGGAAGGAGACTCGCTCAATATAATCAATCATCTTAATCAAGTGTTCACCCCCAAGTTGGAACATCAAAGACTTCATCTTGGAGTCCATAAGTATTTTCCAAACCTTCAATAATATTCAGATCAAGCATACTTACCGGGAGGGTAACAAGGTGGCAGATGCATTGGCTAACTATGGCATAAATGTTAATCACATTATTTGGGATAATAGTGATCACATTCTGAGCAGATTCAAAACAACATACAAGCAGATACTTATGGGCATACAAATTTGGGATAAGATTAATGAGTATTTGGAGTGGGTCTTTATGAATAAGACTTTCACACGCGCGGATAAGTTTAAAATAGTGCTTAAACAGATATTGATGGGCAATCAAGGTTATATAAAGTATAATGATGATTTAAAGTGGATTTATCTAAAGATTAAAGCCACACATGCGGGAAATATTATGCCTATAACAGCTATTAAATAGTTTTTATGGATTTTCAAGTCCGTGGTAAGGCTGATGATGATCTGGAGTGGATTTCAAAGGGGACTGATGCTCACACATGCGGGATCTCACAGGTACAGAGCAGCAATAAAGCAGGCATTCGTGGGAAGTGCTATGACAACAACGGATACACTATTCATTATTACCATAGCGTGAGAAAAAAATAGAGAAAGGTGGGTTGGAAATTGTGGCTACTATCAAATTACTCATAGGGATTTTGAAGCTTACACTATCAATCACTTAAGCCCAGTGAAAATGGGAGGATCCCCTTGTCAGATCAAGCCCAGCGCGGACCCAAAGTGGAAAAATAATGAAGAGCTTTGGAATCTTCTCAACCAGGGAGGCATCACTAATTTCATTGAGAAGATACAGGGTCACAACCAAAGCATCTCCGTTCAATTCACAAAGGACTGGAAAGACCACAAAGTTGAATATGGAGGATAGAAAATTTTGATCAATGAAGAGTTAATCGCCGAAGCTACTGGCCTTGGAATGGATGGGTACCAATTTTTCAATAAAAGGATTGACAGGCCGGCTGAGGAGAGGAAATTTGTGGAGGGAAATGAGAAGTTGGTTTTTGTCATGGCGGGTCTGCAAGTCAGCTCTATCCCTCCACCTTTTGACGAGGTCACCCGTATGATGGTGAGATACATTTCTTTAGAGGGGAGATTTGTCACAGTGCCCTTAAAGCATCTTGTGTTCCTCAATCACTTCCACAGAAATTACATGGTATGCTTCCCTCATTATTTACTTAATTCTCTTGAGTGCTCCATCTTGGAGTTCCAAAAACATGCTCGTGTGGTCCCTTTGCATCAAGGTCTCATTTTCTTGTTGCATAAATTGTGTCTTCTTAAGCTTCCCAGCATTCCAACCTCCCCCATCTCTGTTCCTTCTTTTCCCACCACCACCGCCGATACCACTCCTTCTATCCCCATCACCATGGCTACTACCCCTTTGAATTCCTTCTCGGCTCCCCTATCATCCCCCCACCTCTGCTCCCACCCCTTTCACCTCCACCTCGAACAGGCCTATAACTAGATCTTCTAAAAGGTTGAACCTGGATACCCCTGTTTAGGGAACGTGCCTCAGGACTTGGAGGTTGCTCATAATCTCCTACACATTAGCAGCACGGGTTCTCAAGAGACACACGCTGAGAGCTCCACTAAAAGGCTAGAAGCTTTAGAAACTGACATGTTGCTACTGAAAGAAGAAGTAAAAAACTTGTCTAAGCAAAAAGGTAAGAGAATGAAGGAGGAGGAGGCTGATATTGACAACAATCAAAGTTGAAGATATCTACAAAAACTTTACTCCCTGGACAACCAACTTGGAAAAACCAAGACTTACCATGATTATAATATGGCTATATTTAGTGCAATTGAGGAGTTTATTGAGTGCATGTCATTGCATCTCAAATCTTAGCGACATATTAGCTACTCTTTGGGGCACGAAAAGGAAAGCAAACAAACCATTCAATAGTTGGATACTACTGACCCTACTCACATGATGGCATTGGCTATGTTCACCTCTTGGTAGACTATCAAATCCAAAATTTCCAAAGCTACCAAGAAGTAATTATGGATCTGTACGTTGTTCTTGCTGACTTCTGTCATGTTTTTGTTGTTTTGTTGCTATTTTTTGGCTGCTCTTCTGCAGTGTTCGAACTGGTTAGATGTTTTGGGGTAACTACTCTTTGGTTACACTAGATTTTTATGTCTTATCTGGATCTTGATCCTTCTTATAATGTTTTTCACTCCTATTCTGGCTTCTAGGCCCCTTTTTGTATACAAGGGTATAGTCCCTTTCAAAAAACTATTTACCAATAATAAAAAAACAAGAATCATAATGATTTTATTATTTTAAATTATTGGAAGGAGGATTTTACCTCAAAATATAATTTTGACCAAATACCTTTCTCGTATTTTGCATTTGACTTTGTTGTTTTTCTTGTATGGAATTTTTGACGCTGTCCGATACGTTTTTCCTTAGGCGCAATTCACTAAAAGTTAGATTTATCTCCATTGGTAAAAAAATTACAAATTTGAATGAGGTTTTTGTTAAACACATTGATATGAACAAAAAAATCTCTCATATATTTTTTTAAATTTTTTTGTTTCTTTTTATGGAACATTTAGCCCTCGTCGATACACTTATCCTCAAACTGCATCTCACTAATAATTAGATCTTTCTTCATTAGTTAAATCTATAGCAAATCTGAATGAGGCTTTTGTTAAACACATTTCTATGAACAAAAACCTCTCTCATATTTTCCATTTGAAATATCTTATGTTTTAGTTTATGGAGCTTTTAGTACTCGTATAATGCACTTTTTCTCGCACCTATGCAACTCACTAAAAGTTAGATACCTCTTTATTGGTAATACTTGTAGCAAATCTGAATGAGGTTTTTTTAAACACATTTCTATGAACAAAAAAATCTCTCATATTTTCCATTGGATTCTCTAATCTTTCACAATTCCTCAAAAAATGTTAAAATCTACTTAGTTCCGGAACTAAGCCCTGCAAGTTCCAGAACTAACTTTGCAAGTTCCGAAACTAACTTTGCAAATTCTAGAACTAACTCTGTGAGTTCTAGAACTAAGCCTGCGAGTTTTGGAACTAAGTCTGTGAACTTAAAACAACTATAACTTTTGCATACGATCTTGGATTGAGATGATTCTTTTTTGAACTTGCATAATTTTTCGAGAGGAATTTGAATATGAAATCAGATTTGAGTTTAGATATACCATCCATGATCAATTCCACTTTTCTCAATACTAACATTATCTTTCCTTTATGGCTGCATACATAAGACATTACATATTTTCCTAAATAATCAATAGGATTAGTCAAAAATAGATAACAAAAGATTTCTAAAGAATGAACAAGATATATATCCTATATTCTATCTTAAGAAAACTATAAGTTCCTATATTACATTTAAATCCACTTTCAAAGGTAACTGGAAGGACAAAATAATGGTAATTTATGGCCTCATCAATGCTCTTAAGGTAAAACACAATAATTTCATCATGTTAGGTAAAATGTAGTGGTATATCATCATTGAAGGGGACAAAAACCAGGTTTCTAGGGATGGCCATACTAATATTCGAATGGATATGGGGAAATCGAGAAAGTAAAATTTAATTTAGTGGTATGGAGGAGATTTAGGATATGGTTTGGACCTCAAAAACTTGTTTCTCTTTGTTGAATTCAAAGGTAATTCAATAAAATTAAATGGAATATCATTTGAAGATGATCTAGTTGTAACTTTTAGAATGAAATATGCATTGACTGCTACCATAATATTCTTTAAATTTATGGATCCTCTAGAAATTTGGATGAATGTGTTTTAAATATTAATACATGCCAAGAACAACATTAAATCTTTAGCAAATTCAATCATCTTTTTCCCACCAGAATACCAAAAACTATTGTCACAGAGGAAACACACTTTTGGGATTAGTGTGATGTTCCCCCTCTCCAACTGAAAAAATTGAAATGTTGGAGTGAAACTTCATAAAGGTATGGTTCCCCTAGTGTAACACCTAAAGACCTGTTTCTACTTACTGAATCAACAAGGAAAAGGGAGAAGGAATTAAGTGAAAATCTTAAAATATGATGATATACCAAAATTTTTGAGGATCTTCAAACTTGTTTGAACCACACATATAGACCACGGGAACCACACACACCATACACAACTTACAATGGATATGTCAATATAAAATTGTTTCAAAGAAGGGTTTGAAGTTGTGACATAATAAAGAAGGGAAACAAATGGATCTGAAAGAGAAATTTTGTAAGATCCACAATAAGATCTTGGATAAACTTGGTCAAACATAATCGATGCCACGAAAATTAACATACAACTATATAAATTCATGGAATTTAAAATACAAATAAGGGATAAAAATAATATCACAATATAAAATCAGCTTAAAGACACAATATTGCACAATAAATAGGTTATAAGAAGGTAAAAATAGCTCCTTTATTGATCTAAGAGGTGAAACTAGTACAAAAGATCACTCATGACACCTTCTCTTCCACTCAAAACTCTAAATAAATATAGAATGATGAATAGAATGTGTAAAGATATATTTTTCAATGATTCCATGGAGTTTGTATTGATAATGAGAAAGAAAAGAAGGGAAAGTCACTTACATGTAAGTCTTATGAGTAAAAATAGAAAAAGCATGAGAATGTTGCATGTTCATGTTATTTTTAACAATATTTGTTTGATTTGAAAGCTATTTTGTATGAAAACCTACTAATCGTATTCTTTGCATAGTAAAAAATAACTTGGGGAAGAAAATAGCTAACAATATCTAACTAAAGCTCTTTCTAGGTTGCGCATGCCTTTTATCGAGTCTACCGGTGAATGAAACCTTTGGAATAATGAGGGAACAATCCTTGTGGGCCTTAACATGTTGATTTAAGTTATTATTTCCTTGTGTAGAGATGTAGATGGTTGGGGGATTGATGGAACAATGGAATAGTTGTATGTGTTCGCTCAAACAACGACTTAAGCGATATTCAAGTTCAATGCGGAAAATGCGGGTGATCGGGGCATAACAAGAATAATCGAATAGTTTCAAAGGTTCTTGAAAGGGTGGTCAACGTATATGATTCCTATGTCCTGTCAAAATTGGTGTGAAAGTGATAGAATGAGGGAGTAATTCCCATTATTCCCTTTGAAACCAAGTATAACTATGGGTTGTGGAGATGGCGGGAAGCGAGCATCGATGGAATAGTGGAATTGTTCCCACGGTTCCATTATCACCAACTTAATCGACACTACCCATTTCTTTCATTTTGGTGTTTATGTCAAATCGGAAAACAAAGACAACACGGGAACATTTCCTTTGTTCCCACCATGACCTTATTTTTCTAAATTTCCTTTTAAATTAGCCAAGGTGGAAATGCGAGGAACATGTGGAACAAAGAAACAGTCCCATGTGTTCTTAAAAAGGCCAATTTTTCCCACATTGCCCCAAAATTTGGAAATTTTTAATAACTCTTGGACTAAAAAGGCTCATCAAGATAGAGGACAATGCCCAAAATATTGAAACTTTCCCAAAACATTGAGATTTTCCCATAGCGTAAAAAAATTTAATTTCATTGATGACAACACCATGACCTTTTAAAACACTGAAATGGCCTAGAGATTATTTTGGATAATATCCAACACATGAATCATCTTTCATTTCACCAATGAATTCTAGCCCCCTTTGTCTAAAGGGATATTCAACTGACACGGTTTGCAAGGGGGAGACCCATAATATTTTAACATGTCGGATAAACGATGACATTCTTCATACTTCCTCATCATGTGAGAAACATCATTAATAGAGATGGTCGCCAATAAATTTTCCTTAAAATCTTATGACCGATTACTTTAGAAACATAATGACCACCACAAAATCATCCATGAAATTCATTAATCAATCTAAGGGATTCATCTTCAGTTATACATATTAACAAGACCTCTTTCATATTTTTCCAATCTAAACCAAAGTTTTTCAAAACATATTTTTGGGACACTAGCTTCAATGTCCTTCTCTAATTCTTGTCTAGGAAAAAGGACCATTTAGACTCTTCGGTGTAATACACAATGTTCTTATACCAAGTAGATGCTCATACCTTTTCATGGGTATCATGTAGATCAACAACATTATTCACTTAAAAACTTACATATTTTCTTCTGCCATTAATCTTTCCAAACCAAGGCCTCTTACCAACTTGGTATTTTGAATATACATGTCATATTCCCGCATCTTATCGATGATTAAGCGAAATAAGGAAAATCATACTATTATTTTAAGTTAATATAAAATAGTAACAACAATGAAATAACTAATGTGAAGTGCACTGCAAATGCTAAATGATTTGATATTAAAATGAAATGAAATAATTAAAATAGGAGGGATAAGGTACTAACCTGAAAATGACTTACCTTGCTATGGGTTGGACTTGAACAAGCTGATGTGCGGATGAAGAATAGAATGATAGCACAACCCATGAACTTACGAAAGTGAAGATCTTGACTAGACCGGGGTGCTTGGAAGAGGATTGGAGTGCTGTGGATGCCCCAGTCTCGTAGTATGGGTGACCTAGTCTATAGAAAATCTCAAAATCTAAATATGACAGTGTCGTTAGATCTTCGCAATATTTTTATCTTTATCATATGGTTGTCATAATACCTTTTATTATGTCATTGTGAATTTACGGTGAAGATCTACCTGTAAAACCCCATACAAAACATCAAATCCCTAAAAATAAAGATGCATATGAAGGGGTCAGATTGACCTTAGCTTCCATAATGGTGGACTTACAACTAAGTGTTGCACTACATTCCAGACCCAATGTAGTTATGTGTGCTTGTGTGTGTAATTATGTGCCTAGGGTGCCCTAGCGTCAATGACATAGAAGTAGGGGGCAATAACTAGATGTAAGATGCAAATGGTGGATGGAATAGAATGAATACAACCCTTTAACCCTATGCTTGTGTGATGCAGATGTAAATGATGCCCAAATTCAATCATTTTACTTAGTAAATAGCTAGCTCTTGATAGTAGATAGTTTGCACATATAATAGTGACTATGTTATGTTTATATAGGTATATCTTGCTCAAATTTTGACACTAATGACCTGACATTTTGAATAGTACCTAGGGGATTGAGAGGGAAAATGACAAATACCGACCTCAAATAAGTGAATTAGACCCAAGTTTTACGGGGACAAGGGAAACTAAAATTAATGACTGGGATGCTCATGGGCCCTAGTACTACCCTAGGCACCCTATTCAAAGACTAGAGATGAAAAATTACTAAATAACGACACGATATACCCCGAGAGACAACCAAAACTATGTAATCAAATGATGATTGTGTAAGAAAAATGATGACAATGACCAAATGACTAATGACAGGACTAGGGGATAGGTCATTAGTGAACACTTTCTTTACGTGAGATCCAAATATAAAATAACATATTTGGTGGTATAGATGTAATAGAAAGTGCGTGATTTTGTGAATACATTTTCCCTCACTTTATGTTGGTGAGCGAAAGATGGGTAACATAAATTTAATAGAGATCTATACATGAGATAAATCCAAAGAAGCCCAAGTTATAGTAGAACACATAGATGTGGTAGTAAAATCATTTTGAAATAACTATAAAAGCATTCGAACCATGTATCGACGGGTTGATCCATACAATGTAACAAAATCATACTAGTATGATGAAGTACACTTAACAAGAGTGATGATTGTAATGTATGATGATTTTGGATGAGTTTAATGATGATAAGATGGGGAAGGGAGTGATTAGTTCCTAACTCAAACACGTGTATAAAAATAAATGACCAAAGGATTTGAGCATCATGTTGCCGGAGGAAGAGTGTAGAGAGAAAAGTGTTTTATTTTCTAATCTCTAACTACATCCTCAAGATCTAGATGTTGCGAGACAAACTCGAGATCAAAGATTTGTGGTTTCTGAATCTAAATAATTTCAATCAAACAGTTGACCCATATAGGAGTGGTATAGGAAAGGCGCTCTTTTCCCCACTCCACGGGTGTTCATGGCAATGTAATGGCTTCCAATTTATGTCATCTGGAAGTGAACATGTAATGTAATATGGCTTCCAAGTTAGGTCATCTGGAAGAAAACGTGAAATGTATGAATAGCATCCCAAGTTAGGTCATCTAGGAGGCCACACGTAACTCCCAAGTTAGGTAATTTGGGAGGCCAATTATGTTGAATTTGTATTGATTGATATGATTTCAATTGTTAGAGGTGTGAATGCATTGATTGATTGATTGATTCAAATTAATTTGATTACTCATAGAGATATTTTTATGCTAGTTGCCCCAGACTAGGTCATTAGGGGAATCAATGGAAATTGGTGAATGATCACATGGAAGTATTTTTAATTGCTTGTTTCCCCAGGTTAGGTCATTAGGGGGAAGTGATGAAATTTTACATAGAGAATTTTTTTATGTTTGTTTCCCCCATATTAGGTCATTAGGGGGATTAATGGTGAAATGTCACGCGGTGAACTAGTAAATGTTTTGGAATTGTCATATTGGTAGTGTTTTAAACATGTGTCTGATATAGGTGGAATTATAGGATGACCCCAATGATATTCCCCCTTTCGGTGAAATGGGGAGTGATGAGAAGAACAAACGATAAGTGAACGTAAGCATGAAATAGATAGAAAGTGATAGAAATTGCTTAAAATGTGTATGAGTGGGATGAAATACGACATCAAAGAGAAATAATGTGTACGTAATGTGTATGTTATGGTGGTAGGAAGAATTATGAAAATAATTCCACAAACGAGGTATAAATCAAAGTATAAACGCTCAAGATATGACAAAAATGATGTGGTGTATATTATTTGTGAGGATAAGTGTGAAATAGTGACTATAATAAGGTAAGAAAAAGTAACTATAAGTAGTGACGTGAAAAAGTGTTTAATTACTTCCTTTTTTCTTTCATGATTGGGAGATTGAGAAAGAATTGGGTGAAAATTCCACAAGTGAGAGTTAAGCATCCTATTCGGTTTGAGAGAGTGGTGACTACTATAGCATCACGCATGACTACAAAGTTGGTAAGTGCATTTATTTTTGGAATAAAAATGTATGGTGTAATAGTCATTTTTATTGAATTATTAACAATTTGATAATTTTATTTTTATCAAAGCATTTTAGAACTAGACAAAGCGGGAGAACACTAGTGACCCTTGGGACAAGAGTGTCAGATCGGGCTTTGGTGTCTTGCTTCTAGGTGCTCCAATCCTCGCATCTAAGTGCCTTGGTCCAGAAAGTGTGTATGTGGCCTAGAATGGTGAAAATATGATTTGAAATGTATAGTAATTTGATAAACGAGTGTGTTTGGATTTGTGTAGTGTTTTAACGTTGTGTTGTTTTATGTTGTGTAGAGGGATATTCACTTGAGGAGTTCCGCGGTGGGCGTCACATGAGTATGTTTCTTGGATTGGGCTGTTAGATGAGGAGTGGGATGTGATGGACCATGCCACCTACAACACATAGCATGGATGGGGGATGTGCCCCATAATATTCCTATGTTGAATGCACTATGCGAGATATGGTATGTAGATACTTGCATATTTTGGTTACCTACATGGGAGATGATGGTGACGTAGGAGGATGCATATCATATGCTACGATTTCTTGTTATAGAGAGAGTACACATGATTCCATTGTAGGATATGGAGAGGAAGATGCGAGTTGTGAGATGGTATTTATTTGGGACTTGAGTACCTACCAAGGCCCATATTATTTTGTATGTTATTTTGAGGTCTGGTGTTCTAAACTTGTGTAAGTTCATAGCAGTTGTTATTGCATCATCTATAGTAGTGGAGGGAGGTGGTGTAGGCATCTTGTATAATATGCACAATATATGCTAATGTATAGAGGGGGAGAGAACTAGATATGCATGGGTGCATTGTGTGTTGGCCCACATATACAGATATTTGTACCGATTTACTCATGATGAGCACAAAGGGGGATAAGAGATACTACATTGTTACACGTATGGGTATATGAGCACATAGTAGTGTTGAGGCCAGTTGAAAGTCCATGGGGAGAGTGGGCTAGGATAGAGATATATGCGAGGAGGTGGATTAATATTTGTGGTTGCAGGATGGACACATATACCTACAAGACACTGATAGACACAATGGGGCCCGAGGAAGTTACATGGAGGCCATATCGTGATTATGGTGGATGGCTCGAGGATGCTATAGAGTTACATTGTATTCGAGAGGACTATGTGGTTAGAGGATGTTCTAGGTGGAGAGGGTATCTCATCAGTTTGGTATGGCTCAGGATGTGCCCCAGAGCCATATATATGGTTGAGATCTATTAGGAAGCCTAGAAGGGCCGGAGCTAGACCAATACCCATAGCAAAACATCTAGTACCACCAATACGAGATGAGGTAGATGTGGAAATATATCCGATAGACTTAGACGATCGGTAGTACGAGGAGAGTACCATGCATGGTGGTTACTACATCGATTGGTAGTGTTGTTTCCATTATTTGTAGGTGTAGTGGGCTTACTGCAGAGGGAGGAGGAGAGGGGGAATTATATGCCCCCACTTTGTTATGGTGGTAGTTGTTGTGGAGTGTAATTATCTATAAATAGCTATGTCATATATTTATTTGTTAGCTTATGGATTAGTAATGGTTTTCTAACGAATTGTGCTAATTTTTTTGTGTGTGTTATGTGTATTGGTCACGATAGTAGACACATCCATCGTATCTTGACATGGAATGTGTTGATTGATGTACTTGGTGGAGGTATACTTGAGCGAGTGGATGAGATCATGGGTGAGCATGCCCATTTATTTGAGCTAGTGGTCGTAGTAGCAGCAACATGTATTGTATTGTTATCCGAGAGGGATGAGGCACACGAGGAGACTTGATGAGCCAAAGAGGCATTGGGTGGTGGTACCCTAGCATAAAATGTATCCACATGATATGTGCATTTATAGTGTAATTTCTCCGAGATGTCTACAGAGAACACCTTATTACGTAGGCAAGTAGAGAGGTATCGAGGCCATGAACAATGACATTGAGTTAGTGGTGATGCATCTAGTTATAGGGCTCTTGTAGTACCTAAGAGTGATAATGATGATGAGGTGTGATGGGTATTATTGTATATGATGTAGGGGACTTTTCCCCTAGTGACGATTATACTCGCTATATATGTATGGACACATGTGATTGATATATAATGAGCTTATTTTGTGGTGTATCGATGTTGTAATGTGATTGATGACGTATGTGTTAGTGATGATTATTGTCATAATGTATGTACTATGTTTGTATATTGTTAATGTTTATTGAATGAAATTTGTAATGCGTAGTTAGTATGATGATGATAGTAGAATGAATGTAAAAAGAGATGATGTATGATTATAAAACTAACTTGTTGTGATGAATGTGTGTCATGATAATGTACTGTAAGTGTAATATGTTAGTGTGATAAGGGGAATTAATGATGCCCCCAGTGTGTGGCTGATTAGGTTCATTTTAATTAAGACTCCTTAGTAGGCAAGAATAAACCATGGAAAGCAAGAGTGTGCATCATCAGGAAATGATTGGGTGTGTTAGATGAATGATAGAGTGCATGATGAAAGGTTCTTAAATAAAACCCTTAATAGTCATGTAAGAACCGTAAGAACACAAGTGCATCATTAGGGGGTAGGTGATAGCAATCTCCTACCAAATACCAAGACAACGTGAAGTGGTGGAAGCATGTGGGATAGAAGTAGTATAAGTGTATGAAATGAACTGAATATCATATGGAGCTGTGGTGGGATGCACGAGAGTGGAGTGTTATGGAATCCAATGTGAAGGAGACGTTTGATGCAATGGATGTTGTGAATGCAATGAATGGGATGGATGAAGTGGATGCAATAGAAGCAATGATGTAGTGGTGTAGGGATGCGGTGGAGATCGTGTGTGAGTAAAAAATCATAGTGAACACACCATGGCACGAGCACCCGGATGTAGGAGATGACTCAACTATGGAATAAATCAAATGGTGAGGTAGAGTAGAAATGGATGTCTCACGTGAGCGAGAGACAAAGGATATGATGCCCTTATTCCCTAGTTGTTGCAATCTATCATGAAGGGAAAGACAATCATTGTCCCTATGGCCATTTATGTGATGATAATTACAATAATTTTGGTCTCACCGATATTGTAATCGGTGTTGTGGATGATGTTGTTTGGATGGTAGGACGAATTAATCCCTTACTAAGTAAATCACATAGCACATCATGTGGTCGAATGCGATGAGAGAAATGTAAAGTATAGCATGACCTAGGTGGAGTGGTGGGATAAGTAGTCTATCATGGAGCTAGAGAAAAAGTATTCTTTTGTGGTGGAGTGAATTGGCATTGTTTTCTTTTCTTGTGAGGCGAGATGGAGACTCGTAGAATGCTCAAATGGAGGCACTAATGGAGAACTAGATGAGGCAATAGCCATAGAGATGTGTGGAGGATCTATGATGTGTGTTGAGAGAATATCTTGTTCTAGGTCAATGAATTTATAACATAGAATAATGAATGAATCACATATATCATACTATAATATTTTCTTGAGTAGAGGAATTAGGCCACAATAGAAAATGAATTTCTTCTCAAGGTCTATAGGTTGGAATACTAACTGATGCATACAAGCATTGAATCATAAAATATAATCCTTGATAGGTTTAGAGGAGCCTTGATCTAGAGTAGGTAAGAATTCATAAGTAACTTTAGGGCCATTGTTGATTATAATCCAACAGAGGAAAGCATCCTCTATGTCATAAAAAGTACTAATGGACCCAAAGGGGAGATGACTGTACCATTGTAATGCCTCATCAATAAAACTGTAGAGAAAGGCCTTAAGGAATAAGCAATCATTAGAATAATAGGCCATAGCCATATGAAAATGTAGAAGATGAGCATGAGGGTCACTAGTACCATCAAAACATGTGAAATTAGGCATGATAAAGTTCTAAGAGAATGCAGAATTATGAATCTTCTTAGGGATAAGATTACCATGTAATGAATTGTTGTCAATAGAAGCATAATAAGCCCTACTTTCTAAAGTGAGGTATTGAACTTGAGATTGTAACTAACCTACAACATGCATGAGAGATATGATATCCTATGAAGGAATGGTGGAAGATGGCAACAATGTATTAAATGGTTGTAATTTTCCATTGTGAGTGATCATAGGAATATCAAGAGGTGATGTGGGAGATTCGATGCTAAAGTCACACTAGGAGTAGGTTACAAGGAATCTATAGTAGGAGATATAAATGGAATATCCATAACAATGGTAGGACTAGCATCAGAAAAATCCTTAATAGCAGATGAATCTATAGAAGCAGAAGGACTAGAAGACATAGGTGATGTAACAAGAGGAGATGAAAAAGTAGGAGAAGAAGAAGTGATAGATGGTTGTGACTCATAAAAATGGTATATGTGATCCTAGGAGAAGGTACTAATGGGGTAGGTGATTCACACTCATAAATATATAAAGAAGGAGAATGATGACTATGAACCACCTCATCAGTATCAGATAGAGACTCAGAAATAAGAATATCACTAAGGATGTTATCAATAGGATCATCAACATAATGTGAAGGAGTATGCAAACTAGTATGAGATGTATCATTGGAAGAAATATCAAAAGTATCATAATCATGAGGAGATACTATATTATTGGTTAGACTAGAAGAAGAATCAGTATGCACTAGTGAGTATTGTCAATACTAAGAAAGTAATCAATAAGGGAATCATCTAAAGTTTCCTTTGAAATATTAGGAGGATCACAAGTATCTCGTATAACATGGTGTATAACGAGTAAAGGCTATTAGATCCTCAAAAATACTAATGCATAGATGGGTTTCTTCAAAATGAGTAGGAACATAATGTCACCATCTAGAATATTTTGTTGGATGTGATGCGTATAGTAACAAGAGTAATATATAGAGCCTTCATTTCAAAGAATGACTGTCTCATCATAGATAGGGTTAACACTAAAATGAGATATGATAAGTGAAGAAGATTAAATATCCTTATCCATTAGGTTTTGATTAGATCCTAGGGCAATATATTTGAAAGCACGGGTTCACCAAAATGATTAAGCGAAATAAGGAAAATTGTACTATTATTTTAAGTTAATCTAAAATAGTAATAAAAATAAAATAACTAATGTGAAGTGTAGTGTAAATGCTAAATGATTCGATATTAAAATGAAATGAAATAAATAAAATAGGGGGGATATGGTACTAACATAAAAAATGACTTACCTTGATATGGGTTGGACTTAAATGGGATGATTTGAAAATGAAGAAGAGTGTTATAGCACGACCCAAGAAATTGAAACAATTGAAGATCTTATTGGGTGGGAACTGGAAGAGGATCAGGGTGCTGTGGGCACCCTAGTCTATATTATGGGTGCTCTGGTCTACGAGAAAATCTTAGAATCTAAATCGATATTGTCACTAAATCTTCACAATATCTTTATATTTGTCGCATGGTTGTCGTAATACCTTTTCTTATGTAGAAATGAATCATGGTGAATATCTACCGCAAAACTCCATACAAAGCATCAAATCCCTAAAAAGAAAGATGCATATGAAGGGGTCAAACTGACCTTAGCTACCACAATGGTGGACTTATAACTAAGTGTTGCACTACATTCTAGACCCAATGTAGTTCTATGTGTTTGTGTGTGTAATTATGTGCTGTTATCTCATTTTTGTGTTTACGCCAAAAATGAGATAACCCTAAGAAATTTTTTGAGCTAGTTTCCTAAGAATGCCCTTTCAAAGAGATAATCAGGTTTTCGGGTTTCAATAGCAAGACAACATGTGTTTTGGATGCTTCATGTTGTATGTTCCCCAAAACCCGAAACCCGCATCAAGTAAGTCTTTCGGGTTTCGGGTCCTCCGAGCATCGGAACATGCCTTATTCAAAACATGCTTCATGTCACATGTCTTTCGATTCCCGAAACCCGATTTTCTCCTTTGTATCGGGTTTTGGGTCCTCCGAGCATCATGCTTCATGTCGCTTGTTTCCCACAACCCGAAACTCGAATTAATACAAAATCCTTTTTCTTGGGTTTCTAAATATCCCAAGCATGCTGACATGGCATTAATGCCAAGTTATCGGGTAGTTGACACGTGTCAACTGAAGTGTATTAAATGTGAAATTTCTTATAAATACTCGGATTTCCACATCATTTTTACCAGATGTACTTTTTACCTTGTGGATTTTTGTGCATGCATCTTCAACCCAGAAACCCAACTCGCCTCTGTGCCTGATTGCGTTGCTCATTTTTATCATTTTTCATTCTGATTGAAGGTATTTCCCTTTATTCTTTGTTTGTGATATTTGTGGAATAATTGTGTAATGATTCTTCTGAGTTTCTGTATTTTTCTTGTTGGGGTTATTGGGGTTTTATTTATTCCATTTTGGGGTTGTTTTCCAATCAAGTTTGTGTTTTAGGGTTCCCCCTTTGGAATGCTCACTTTGTTTTATTCCTTGGAATATGTCATTGTAATTAAAAATGTATCAGGAATATCAACAATGGAGAAGAATTTGCATGTTTCAACCTAACAATTACCTGATTCCCTCTTTTCGGGTTTTGCAGGGTGCTTTGCAGTTTTCAAAACCCGTAGTGTATCAGGAAGTTTAAGGTGTCAGACACTTCAAACATTCCAGAATCCTCCAAAGATAGTGGGTATTTCAAACTTTCCAACATCTCCAGTGTGTCAGATATTTCAAACTTTCCAACATCTCCAATGTGTCAGACATTTCAAACTTTCCGACATCTCCAGTGTGTTGGACATTTCAAACTTTTCGACATCTCCAGTGTGTCGGACATTTCAAACTTTCTGACATCTCTAGTGTGTCGGGTATTTCAAACTTTCGACATCTCTAGTGTGTCGGGTATTTCAAACTTTCTAACATCTCCAGTGTGTCGGGTTTTCCAAAGTGTTCGACACCTTCTGATCTCCGATACTCTCCATTGTTTTGAGCCTCTGAGATTGTTGAGCAGGTCCTCAAACCCGAAGTGTCTAAAAATCAGAAGCAATCAGTTCATTCCTCCTTTGAAATTCCTCATGTCGGACCCTGGTTCATCACAAGATAAGATTGAAAAATCAGGGAGGATGAAGTACAAATTTAGGAAGGTGGAGTCTCCCTCCTACATTGATTGCAATTACGACATCCGGGATACAGAGCTCGGAAACATAGATATGGAAGATTTTTGGAATAGAGTCAAGAGTTCTTCCCAAACCCCATGGATGAAATCAATAGTTGGCAGTGGTCTACCTCTTGTAGTAGGTTTCCCCATGTCTGCTCAGTGCCCCGAGTTCATCTTGGCCTATGCTTCAAACTATGACTCTACTTCTCGTTCTGTGAAAAATTAGGTGGGAGAGGTCGTAATCAAGTTGGACGAGAGGTTACTTCGATGATCTTCTCAAGCTACCTAACTTTGAGGAGTATGGAGATGTAGATCTCAAGTCAGCCCAAAAATCTTGGGACAATGATCAGGAGGATTGTATCAAACACGTGAACAAGAAGTTCCTAATCAAAGCCAAGTTGTTTCCAGGTTCCCAAGACTTGTTCCTAGAAGTGATTTCATTCAGGAAATCAATGATATCATTACTCTGTTGAGTTAGGTTTTTGGTTTCCCGAATCAAATGTTTTCCAAGGATGGATGTACCAATTCATGATCATTATTAAGAAGAATCAACAAGGGATTGATTGGGGTACTCTTATCAGTAATGAGATAGATTCTCAGATGACAATAGTCTTGTCTACTAGGAAGTTTTATATGTCCTCGTATGTCACCTATGCAGTGGCTAGCATGAGGAACTATCTGGATTGGACACAAAGGGGAACAAGACAGTGGAGCATGTTTATCGGTATTTTCCTCAGCTAACAAGAAAAGGGTCTGAAGACCAATTCAGAAGGGTAAATGATGCCTTCTTTTATGAGAACATCTACGGAGTTAAACATCGAACTCGAGGAAAACGAGAGTCTCACGATGAGGTATGGGCTGAAGTTTCAAAATGGGGTTGTGTCTTCTTGTAATTCAAGAATTTCACATATCTTCGAGTAGTCATGTACCCAAGGGATCCTTTCCATTTTCCCAGATATCCAGGGGATAAACTAATCTTGATTGAGTTGGTCAGGAAATTTTTGAATTTTCACAAATTCCAACAGAGTAAACACAAGGCCGCTGTATCTTTCCCAATTTCTATTGGAAGGTATACTTGTTCAATGGTGGTGAAAGCCAAGAACGTCATACATGAGCTTAAAGATAAGTTGAAAAATCACATGAAGCCCAGAGATGGGTTTGATTTTCGAGGAGTCCTTAAGTCATATGGAACTCTACACCCGCACATACCAAGCATAGAAGACATCTGGATTGATTTACGTGATGAGGTTGTTGTCGAAGAAAATATCATAGCAGGTTGACACTTGCGAGAGATTCGGACACTCGAGCTCACTAACATACCGGAAGGTCCGGCAATAATGAAATTTTTACGGATCCTTCCTATGATGGATTGAATGAAGATCAATATGTTTTCCCACCTATTGATTGGTCTATTGGTGAAAAATCCTCCATTACAGATAGATCGGCCCTAATTCTCACACGCACCAAGGCATGGCTCACCTCTTAGGGAATGAGTTTCAAAGAAGATAATTTTTCAAATTTGGTTGCTACAGAGGTGGGGCCCTCCAAAAAGGAAAAGGACAAAAGCTCTTCCAAGGGACCTATAAAGGTCAAGTTTGTCAAGAAGAGAAGAGAACAAGAAACCCCTTCAACTGTTACTCCAGTTGAAATGGTGAATGTGCCAGAATCACCAACACCACCAGAAATAGGAGAAATTTCTTTGGAAAGAGAAGTGAGCCAGCCCCTAGTTTCACCATTTCTGACTGCCCAACTGAAGTGACTTTATCTCTTGCATCCCAGGCTTTGGCGTCAGGATCTGCGCTTCCTACTTCACAACCACTTCTACCCCCTCTTTCCCCTTCCACTTCATCAGTCATGGCCAGCATTTTCTCTAGACTCTCACCCCTCTCTGTTAGGACCAAAGTAACTATAGGTATGCCTCCCCCTACACCCCTTTTCACCGAATCTGCTACCACACTGGTAACTATCCCCACTCCACCAGTGGATCTCCCTCCCCCTGAAAGTATGATACCAACTTCTACAACAATGGCAACTCCTCCTCTGGCATGCCTCAATGGTTACTTGAGAAAACTATGAGGAAAAGGAAGGTGGTTGTACCCATACCAGCCTTTGATTTTATTTCAATCAAGGCTTCTACTACTAAATCAGCCAAGAAACCCAAAATAGTTTCAAGGGTTTTAGTGGATGCTTCGGGACATAAGTTTACAGAGATTGCCACTCCTACGACTGACAAAACCAAAGAGGATATAACAGCCTTTGACTATCAGATAACCAAGGTGGCTCTAGGAGAAGTGACAACAGAAGGAGCACAACAGGATGCACGAGATGCTATGAACGTGCTATGCCAGAAATTGAAGGAGACAAAAGATAAAGCAGGGATAAGCTTAAAGAAAAGGTGGAGCAGTTGACAGAGGTATTGCTTAAGCTCTCAAAACCCCTTGAGTCCGTACCATCATCCTCTGATCCTATCAGGTTTGACTTCTCATCAGTGCCTGTAATTGAAAAGATTAATGAAAAAGGGAGGGTGGTCAATGAATGGACCCAAAGGCTACTCCAACAGGGGAAAGAAGTGATTCAAGACACCATAGAAGTTTATCAATCTTTGGGAATATACAGAGTGATGGGGAAAATATGGATGATGATTTCTCTCAAGAGATCGGACACCTTGATTTGACTTTCGAAGCTCTCCAGTACTGAAGCAAATCCCATCATGCATCTTGGTAGAAGAAGGTGTCATCCCACATGCGGATAAGCATTTCTAGCTAACCAAAGCCATCAAGTTCAGGGTAAAGATTCTCAACGAAGCTTGCAGTAAATTGAGAGAATCAAGAGATTAATTGATTGATGGCAAGAGTGACCTGGAAGAAGAACTGCTAAAAATCTGTGCAAAAGTGTCAGGTGGAAACTCGGGCATCCTACCAGCTGATGATCTTTTCAAACAAATCCAAGAATCAATTCAGCATGAACCAACTCATGGATTTGGCATTGAAATCATTGACAAGTTTGTAAAGGTTGAACATTCTTTGGAGGCCTTGAGAAAACTCAAAAAAGATTGAGAAAGCTTCCGATAATGCCAGTGAAACTCATGAAACATGTGAAGTCTTGAGTGATCATTCCACTGCGCCTGATGAAAATGAGATGCAAGGTATAATCCGGAAGTTCCAAGAATTTCAAAACAAACAGGCTCAGTTAGAAGAAGAGAAAGATGAGGAAGAAAAAGATGATGATTCAGACTAATTCTTGATGCAATGTGTCATTTCAATCTTGAAATTGACATGTCTTTTTCATTTATGTTCATCACATAGGAATCATATTTTGACTTGGTCTCCTGTGTGAGAGTCAAGAAAAATATGACTCTTGTTAAAAGACTGTTTTATAAGGCTTGTCCTATTTTCTCTCAACTATTTTTATTATAAATAAGGGATGTACGTACATTCCAAGAGGTTGAGAATTTTGGAATATTGAGAACTATTGTGAAGAAGAAAAACTTTCTATTTTCTTTTAATCATTTGAGGAATAGAAGTTGATGCTATTTTGCAAAATTTGTGTTGTGATATGTGTCTTTCTTAAGATATTGTTCTTATGTTCGTAATCTTAAGCTATTCTTTGTTTAGCATTTTGATGATTCTAATCATTTCAAACATTACATTTGTTATCTAAAGCTCATATGGTTATTTCGTGATCTATGTTTACTCAAAAGCAAATACATTCCTCTCATTTCCTTTCCATTGTGTTTCTTCCATAATAATAATTTCCGACCCATTCCATTTATAAAAGAAATATCTTCACCTAGTGTGGATATGGATTTCGGGATTCTATCCCAACCCCAAAGGTTAGATTAGTGTGAATATTGTATGCATTATTTCTATTGTGTTTTAGATTAGTAATAAACAGCAGCCTCACCTGCCTTTGAGGAGGGATTTAATCCCATGTACTGTGGTTGAACCCCATATTTTGATTTGAAAAAATATCCAACTAATGCCTTGGGTGCCCTAGCATCAATGAAGCGAAGTAGGGGGCAATAACTAGATGTAAGATGCAAATGGTTGCTGGAATAAAATGAATATAACCCTTTCCCCTATGTGTGTGTGATGGAGATGTAAATTATGCCCAAATGTATTCATTTTCCTTAGTAGATAGCTAGATCTTGATAGTAGATAGTCCACCCATAGAATAGTGAGTATGATATGTTTATATAGGGATCTCTTGCTTAAATTTTGACACTAATGACCGACATGCCGACTAGTACCTAGGAGAATGAGAGGGAAAATGAAAAATACTGACCTCAAATAAGTGAATTAAACCCAAGTGTTACGGGGACCAAGGTGCCTAAAATTAAGGACTAGGGCACCCATGGGTGGCCCAAGACTACCCTAATCACCCTAGTCAAATAATAGAGACGATAAATGGCTAAATCATGACATCTCATATTCCTTGAGAGATGACCAAAACTATGTAAAAGAATGACAAAAGTGTAAGAAAAATGATGACGACGACCAAATGAATGATGATAGGACTATGGGATAGGTCATTAGTGAATAATTTATTTTCTCGAGATCCATATATAAACTAATATATTTGGCAAGTATAAATGTAATACCAAGTGTTTGATTTTGTGACTACAATCGACCCATCTACAACTTTTTCTTAAAACTTCCATTTTTGTCGAATGTCCTTAACCATGATGTGTGGCACATAAACAACAACCTTGGAGCTCAAGATGTAAGAACAAAAAAATTATTTGCCTTTACTAAAGCAAAAACATGTTTCTTGATAATTGTGTACTTCAATTTAGATCCTCGGTAGGGCCTTACTAAAGAATGTGGTTAGTTTCTCATAGCCTTCATCATCTTTTTGTAATAAAAATGAAGCAATAGTAAATTCATATGCAAAGGAGAAAATTTAAAACTCCTTATAATGTAAATTTTCCAACACAAGTACAAGCTTTAATGCATCTTTCACTCTTAATGTTTGTACTTATTCATCCCCTCATTTGATAATTTGATCTTTCTTCAACATACTTGTAATAGGAAAAGTAATCTCAACAAAATTAGATATAAACCTTCTCACAAAGTTAATTTTACCAAATAAATATTGTATACCTTTCTTGGATTGGGGAATGGGTACTTTGTCAATTTCCTCCACCCTTTCAAGGTCAATCATAACTCCTTGAGACATAATGTTCCCCAATAACTTTGCCTTTTACACACCAAAATGGAATTTTCTAGGATTCAATGAGATACTAAATTCTCCATACCGATCAATATTTTTCAAGTTGGTTCAAGTGATCATCTCTTTTCTTATAAAATACTATTATATCATCTTGATAAACCACAATAAACTCATTGATAAATCCAAAAAATGCAACATCCATTAATATTTGAAAAGTAAGTAGCTCCTACCTTCATTAGACCAAATTTCATTTTGACATAAACATAGGTTCCCAGGGAGTGGTGAGGGAAGTCTTGTATTGTTTTGATTCCTTGACCACCACTTGATTGTAAGCAGAGAAACCATCCAAAGTTGAAAGCATTTATAACCCTATTACCTTTTGCAAAAGGTTATCCATATTTAGGAAAGGGTAATTATCTTTTAATGAAGCCTTATTTAAATTTCTTAAATTTAGACACAATTTGATATCCCCATTCTTATTTCTCACTGGAACCATATTGGAAACCCATTAAAATTATCTTGTTGGATAAATGATTCCTCCATCCTTGATTTTATTAATTTCTTCTTGCATTTTAGTCACAAGGATGGAGTTGATTGGAATTTTCTTTTACCTAAAAGGCTTGGTGGGAGGATCTATAGGTATCACATGCCATAACAAGTCCTCTTGGGATTGTGTTGGTTTTTAACTGAATCACTTCCTTTCCAAACATGGTCTCTTTTTTATCACACACCTCTACTATAGGATAAAGATCAATCAATTGATTAGAAAAATCATCTTTGCAAGTTAGGAATTTCATGATGTCAGATTCATCATAAAAAACATTCAAATGTTGAATGTGGTTAGGTGTGGAATTCCTAACAATCATATCAACTTCAAAATTGTAGTATGGGGATACAAATTCATTATCATACTGAGAAGACGGCACTATTAATCTATCAGCTTCTACATTTTGACTTCTTTCATGATATTTTATAGTTAAAGACTCAAACATCTCAATTAATCCCACGTTGTATTTCTATATTACTTCAACCTATGAATTTTTATTGTATATATATTTTTGATTTAATTAACAACCAATTCAGAGTCACCTTTTACAATTAATTCCTTTATCCCATGTCTCCAATAAATCCTCAAACCAAGTATGAGTGCTTCATATTCAACAATGTCATTGTTGTACTCAAAAAAGAAAATTTAAAGGATCCTTGGTTAGGGAAAAACATCACTATACCTGCTCCATTTCCAAGAATAGAACATGCCCCATCAAAATACATAGTCCAAGGAAAATTGGGGTCTTTAAATTGATTTATAATGTCAAGGAACTGATCTTTAAATTTTGCATTACCCATAAATTCTCCCAAATCCACATATGTTTATAACACTTCATATTATGCATTAATAGGGTCTTCTATTAGGTGCATCAACTTATCTTCTCTATGTAGCTTCACCAACTTTCCTTCCAAAGGAATGGTATCATAAGAAAGTTACATCTACACACTACCTCCCACACTTATTTCCTATTTTCTTGGCAATAGTACTCCCTATTTTGCAAGGTAATAAAAAAAACAACATTCATTGTCAAGTACTTGTTAGGGTGAGTTGCCAATTATACAACCAACCCTTTGACACACCTAACAACATGAAATTCTCTTAAATATATGGCATAGTATCTTTCATAAGTATTTTTTATCTTTATACCAAGTTCATTCATGACTACCAATGGCATTATACTACAAGAATCACCTAAGTAAAACATACAATTATGTAGGATCCAACCATTTACAACTAGTGTATTGTAAAAAGGGTCCATATCTCGTTGAATTTCAACAAAGGATGTGCTTGAA
Organism: Taxus wallichiana var. yunnanensis; assembly: GCA_018340775.1. Lineage (NCBI taxonomy): Eukaryota > Viridiplantae > Streptophyta > Pinopsida > Cupressales > Taxaceae > Taxus > Taxus wallichiana. Next base: position 375,019,435 of record CM031235.1, read on the forward strand.
CAAACCTTAGGGGATGGGTCAAGCACCTCTTAAGGTTATTCAATATAATTTTAAGCAAAAAGGGGAGGAATTTATTTGTTTTTCATAGTATCCTCTTTGAATCCCAAATACTCAAAATACATGTTTCTATGTTCATGAATCATGGGTAACTCCACTAAATGGAAAATTATTTTCATTTGGCTTAAGATATAGTCCATATCATAACATTATACTTTGTAATGGATGTATTAGAAGGGAAATTTATTACCTTCTTAGATGGTATACATTCTTTCAAAATAGAAACAACATGAGGAACACTTGGATTTAGCTCAACAACAGGGATTTTGCATGGTATATTCCTCTTGGGAGTTCCTTTAGGAGCATTAGTCAAGATTGAAATCTTGGCTTTTGAGGATGGAGCAAGACCCTTCACTTTTCTACTTATTAAATTGTACTCTTTCTTCCTGGGTGACAATGACATTGATCAATAATTCCTATCATCCTTGGAAAATACATCTCCATAACATTTTTGATCATAAAATATCTTAGGTACTCAAAATCATGATTGGGAAATTCAAAGGATTGATCCATATCAATTTCAACATCAAATTCAAGAGGAAGATAACATACCTTGTTTACACTTGTCCAAAAATCATCAATAATTCTAGAATATAAAATGCTAGTAGAGGTTGCACCTTGTTCAAAGTTTACTTGATGATCAAGAACACATGCATCATCAAAGTATGATCTAGCAACATCTTCCTCCAAGGTTGATTTTTCATAAGGAACATGAGGCAATAAGAATTTATCACACCAATCAATGATGTGTCCTTCAATAGTTGCAACTATTGTCCCTAATGGATGAGGGACTTCCCTATTGTCTCTGAATGCATGTTTCCTATCATTTTGACCCATATGTCTCTTTCCTATATCATATGCTCTATGATATGATCTTTTTTTTTAATTTTGATTCTAATTTTGAACTTGAGGGATCAAAAACAATCCTTTCTCATCTCTTTCCATCTTGTAGGAAATTTATTTAACTACCCATGCCAATTTCTTAACCACTTCTTCCAGATTATTTTGTTTCTTGTTGTTTCTCAGATTGACAATTTTTACCCCTTATCTCTTTGGTGATTTACCAAAGTATCCTTGATGTTTTTTCAATTTCAATGGGAATGTTTAATGCTTTCCTCAAATTAATGAGGTTCTTTTCTCTTAAGTAATAGGTTTCCTTTTTATCAAATGCATCAAAATACTTGATCAAATAAGATTCATCATTGGGTCTCAAGTTAGTTGGTAATCTCATCAAGGTCTTGTTGAACCTTGTGTTGAAATATTGTACACATTCATTGGTATTTTTATTTATGTTTTCAAATATAGATAGGAGGAATCTAGTGCTCCTCACCAAATTTATTTTTAAAAGCACTCACCATTTCATCCCAAGAATCAATTGAACCATGAGGTAAGGCATTAAACCATTCTCTTGCATCCTCTTCTAAAGTATGCACAAATAATTTCAAGAAAACATCTTCATATTCCACTTCATAATCATCCATAATATTTTGGAACATATTAAGATGTTGATCACCACTAATAGCATTATTTCCTTGAAATTTAGGCAACCTATTCCTGATTTCATTAGGCACCTCATTTGGATATCTAGATTGTCCCCGAAATTTATAGGTCTAAAGGAATTAACTCAAAAGGGGCGCGTGGGGAGGGTGATCCATATTGTGATCGGCTAGATTTTTAAAAGGGTAGTGAATAGGGTTATGAAAAAAAAATCTATGAGCTAAGGGAGTGGGATCAATATTGTGAAGATTTCTCAAAGGATCATCCTAAAAAAGGCTCTATTCTCACTTGTAAGTAAATGGGTGGGCTCATGGAAGATTTTAACATATTTGGGCATAGAACCTTGTTAAAACAAGGAATGAAGTTGGTATTTAAGGATATTTAGTTTAGAACTACCAGAAGAACTAGAATAATCCTCAATCAAAGGGGAATCACCAAAATTAGAAGATTGAATGTTCTTACCTTTTGAACTTTAACCTCTTATTGGATTCCAAACTTGCTTCCTTCTTCTTTACAATGCAATAAATTTAGGAAGAAGTTTCTTATTATGATGTGATCTGAATGATGATCTTAGTCCTTCTAGTTTTTTAAATGTATATTCACCAACAAAATATAATAAATAATATAGCACTGGTTAGACCCAAAACTCGTAATGGAGTTGGAACTAGATATTACACTCTAGACATGATAGATCAACTTGAAAATGCACCAAATGCCGATATAAAAATAACAAACAAATGATGACTTGATAAACCCTTCATAAACCCATGTGAATCAAACAAGTATCATGTATATTTGAGACTAGGAAAGCATTGAGTATACAAACCTCTCATAAATCATGGGAACTAAAAACCTTTCTTCAATTTCCCAAGACAGTCATCAAGGAATGATGTTGTTGAGGAGAAAATAGAGCATTTAAGAAAAAATTAACTCATAAATTTTGAATAATCTTGGGTAAAACCTTATTAAATCATGCTCAATTCCATGGAAACAGGCTTATAATTAAATCGAGACAATTCATTCCTGGAAATGGTGTTAGATGTGTGTTGGTTCCCAATCTAACACCCCAAACAAGGAAATGATGAGAAAGGGGGAAAGGAGAAAAGATATACATGTTGATGTGTCATTTTTAGATAGGGATGGATCTATCTCTCTTGACCATGCCTTATGGGAATGATAGGGAGGCATGTGACTAAGGATGTGGTTGTTATCCTACTACTTTATGGCTCTGCTGAACTCAAGGTGAGATAACCTGAGGGGTGGCTTGAAAGAGAGAGGGAGATATTATATTTCAAACCCTTAGACTTGTTGGAACCTCAATCTGAGATCAAATGTAACCACAAAATGTAATTCTAATTCAAAAACATGGTCATACAAGCATGGAAAACACTTGATTGATCGTAAACACGAGTAAACACTATGATTTTGTAATTGTTTACAAGGATATTTTAATTCATAAATTTATTGACTTTTATCAACTTAAAAACTAATTAAAATCTTTTCAAATGCATTGAAAAATTGATCTAAAACTGAATTAAAACATTCATCTCAGTTGCACATTCAAACCAAACAAGTTTCCATTTGAAACATGTTGATTTTCAATTTACCCGATTTCTTTAATTTCTTGTAAAATTTCCAACTAATTGAAATTTCTTTCACATAAAAAATCTAATTTCAAAATACGCAAAATTATCGAAACTGGATGCAAAAATCAGACACATGACACATGATTGTTTATGGGGTTTGAAAATTCCTACGCTCCCAGGGTTCTTTTTGAATTGATCCATTAATGTTCAGATTTGCAAGTACATATAAAAACTTACAAAATCAAATAATGAATCACATAAACCTGCCATAAGACTCTGAGAACCCGTGAGCTCTAAAAACATTCATATTTCTCACTCCATGTTTTTTCTCGCCTTCACAATTCAAAATTACCTTCATATTGTTTTCTTCCAATGACTTATGCTGCGTAAAAAGACATCACAAAAACTCCAAATTGGGAAAATAAATATATCGCGATTCGTCTCTAATTTTTGTAAAACTTCCTAGTTTGATTAAAGACCAGTTCTACTCCTAAGTGCATCAAAAGGTAGATTTCCCAAAACTACCTAGTTATGGTCTACACACATCCAAATCACTTAAGCGCTTCAAGTATAATCAAGCTCCTTTTATATCTCATTGAACTTGTGTGGCTCAATGACCGAGCTATCTTTTTACAAGGGGTCGGTTAAGGGTTCGAACCCCTTATCTCCCACCGTTGTTCGGGTTTTCCAATGTGGGGATATAATCCCACATGCATTGGGAGGTTAGAAAGTTTTTTTTTTAAAATAGGAAAAATGTTGAGTTGCATTGGCTTCACCACATTTATTTACCTCATATGTGGTGGTGTGGGTCATTACACTAAATGTAGTGGCTAGTGGTTGAGTTTCTAAGTTTGGTGCTTTGTTTGAAAAACCATGAATGTGTATCAATCGGTCGAGATATGTTTGGTATAAGTGAGTTTACTCACGGTAGGGGTGGAAATATATGCTAAGTATGGAGGGGTTGATGAGAAGTTAAAGCTGAATTTTGATGGATTTGGCATGTTGGTCGAATAGTATGGGTGGTGAGGTGGAAAATCACTAAGTTGAATAATATGATCTCATTGATTTGACCCAATATAACATTACGCTATAAAGTATATAGTCTTGCATTCACCATATAAATACATTCTAAGGCATATATATGCAAAATTGTGGTAATAACAATATAAAGTAATGGGTATAAAGACACACATCCGATAAAAATGTGTCGACCATAGATGAGGGCCCCAATTAGTAAATAGAAGGTCCCACCCATCCGAAAATAAGCATTGAAAAATAGAGTCAAAAACAAAATTTTTTTCTTTTGCTTTATTTTATTTTACCATGTGTCATAGTGTGATTTGTCATTTGCCCCTATTTTTGCTCCTTCAACTCACATCTTCTACGAATGGTAACTTGCTCTAACGGATTCCATATTTCACGTTAAAATAAGTGAATGAGAGCTCTCAAAATATTCTACCATATTGTAATGATCTTGGGAGATTTAGGAAACTCTATCCCTTGATTTGATCTTCCAATCACTCCTCCCCCCATTGGAAAGGCTTTTTGTCCACAAAAGTTGTTTTCACCCACAAATGTTGTTAATCATCTTCCTGCATATCAAAAACACATACAGGATCCATAGAAATAACATTATCGGTTATATTAATGAATATTGTTGATTATCTTATCACAAAAATAATTAGTATATAAATATACAATTTTTTCCAGAATAGGAAACTATCAACTCGATACTCTATGATTCTTTCCAATCTCTCTAAAACAATCGTAAATCGTAAAATCCCAAAGAATTATAACTTCCATCACAAAAATTGATTAGTTTAAAAATAGACACCTATTCACCAAAAAGGAAATTTTTCAATGAGATACTTTGTGATATGGCCAATCAATGTAAACATAATTCCACCAAAATAGATCAATGTATAAAGACATCTACATGCCAAAAATAGCTAGTGTCCACTATCCCTGTGAAATTGTCAATTATTGCAAATATCACAATCCAAAATGTTTAGACCACACACATGCCAAAAATAGACAAGAGTCAAAACTGAATCATGTGAATTTACCAATGAAATATCTATCCCAATATTTTTCACTAAAACTAAGATAGAAACAAACTATCTGCATACCAAAAATGATGAAATGCCATCCATTACAAAAGATCACCATGCATAATTTGTAATCCGGTTTTTAGTGTAATCATAATGCATTCTAACATTGTTACCATATTTAGAAATCAAAATTTTCCCCCATGGACATGTTTTTTCAAGTACGGTCGAACAATATTTTGCATTATGAGCACAGTTATAAACATGCCCAAATTACGATAAAATGCACCTAACATATATATGCTAAAAATAGATGCATTCCCAAACAACAATTATTCTATAAAACAAGTATGAAACTGAACACGCCAATGTGCCCATCAACCTATAAAAACTATTGTTAAATCTCCAAAGCTTAAACTTGAGTTTTATCCCATACCCAAACTGTACCAGAAACTCAAAATCTAAATAAAGAGATATAAAAGGAGTATTTTCAAAATTTCCAAAGTAAGAAAATTCACTGAGTATGGTTAACATGTTCCTCATCTTCCCTTACGAATCTAAACTCTCAAAATTCAAAGCTACAAAAATGGAAAAATATTTCCTTACAACAATAAACTGAAACCCAAAAGCTATGAATTAATTACATGCTTATTCAAAAATCAATAGTTATGCAATATATAATTGAAAAATTATTTTCCAACCCATTTAAATGGATTTTCATTTTCCATTATTACTTGATCCGGGTTGTATTATCAACTAATGGTGGATTCAAAACTTCATTTACCTTTGAAATAGGTTTGTATTCCATATTTGTTTTACCATTACTCTAATGGTGTGATGGATGAAGTTTCCAAAAATTGTCCACCTAATGCCCATTCACATGAAAATGAGCACAAAAATTCTTGGGAAAAGAGGAATTATTTTCTTCTTACCTCTCAATGACAAGATTGGTCTTTCTTATTTGTCTTGTTCTTAACAAATGACACAAAATTCTTTAATAATGTCCTTCTCTTCTAGCAATTGGAAATATAATGGTTATGTAATCCACAAAAAGTGCAAGGAAAATCATTCCACATTTTCTAAATATCATAGCCAAATTTCTTAAACTAAAAAAGAGGATCATAAGTCTTATAATTTCTTTTGTGATTATGATAAGAAAGAGGAGGTGGTATTTCATTACCTTTTATTTGTGTTCTCTTACCAAATCCATCCTACAATATTATTAGAGTATTCATTTTATTTTTGGAAGCTTGTCTCCTTCAACATGGTTTGAGTATTCTCCAATATCCATTCCCACACTAAGAAAACCCAAACATGCAAAATGAGGACGATCCTTGACCTATATTGGGTCGAGTGATTCCTCAAACATTTTTACTAAGGCCTCTTCCATCAAATCCCATTTTCAAAAATAATCAAGATCCAATGCCTTTAGTGTGTTTTTCAAATGAACCAAAAACATCATTACCTGAATCAATTTGAATGGGAAGAAGAATCACATGGTGAATAACTTACAATGCACTCATCGGTCATGGTTTTTGCATCTAAAGTTGAAGGTAATTCCTTTTTTCTCACCACACTTGCAACCTTACCAAGAGCTCATCCTTGGTTTGTAATTATGATTTCAAATGAGCATTCTCCTCTTCCATAGAGTAATACATTTATCTTGGGAGAGAGTTCTCTTCCTGGATCTAGTGGTTATATGACTCAATATTTTCAAGCTTTTTCTATTTTGATAAATTTCCCATAGTGCACTTGTACATGTCCAATCACAATTGAACCAACTACACAATATGAAGCAATAAAAATGTCAAATCAGCTTGCTCTGATACAAAAACATGGTCCATAAACATGATTAAATACTCTACTTTTAAAACTATTTACAAGGATCTTTTAATTCATAAGTTTATTGACTTTTATCAACATAAAAATTGATTTAAATGTGTTGAAAAACTGATCTAAAACATTCATCTCAAAGTTGCACATTCAAACTGAATAGATTTCCATTTGAACTATGTTGATTTTAAATTTATCTCGATTTCTTCAATTTCTTGTAAAATTTCCAACTGATTAAAATCGCATTCACATTAAAAAATGATTTAAAAATATGCAATTATCAAAATATGAATGCAAAAATTAGACACACAACACAAGAGTTATTTACGGGGTTAGGAAATTCCTACGTCCCCAAGTTATTTTAGAACCAATCCATTAATGTTCAGATTTGCAAGTATATATAAAAATTTACAAAATAAAATAATGAATCACATAAACCTGCCACAAGACTCTAAGAACTTGTGAGCTATGAAAAAAATCATATTTCACAATTCATGTTTCTTCTCAAACTTCACAAGTCAAACTTCCCTTGATTATTGTCTTCCAGGTGACTTCTATGGAGTAAAAATATGTAAAAAAACTCCAAATTGGGAAAATAAATATATCACTAGATTTTTCTATGATTTTTTCACAACTTCCTAGTTTTCTTCAAGACCTGGTTCTACTCCTAAGTGCCTCAAAATGTAGATTTACCAAAACTTCCTTGTTATGGTCTACTTAATTGCTTAGAGTATAATTGATCTCCTTTTATATCTCATCAAGGTCATGTGGCTCAATGGTTGAGCTATCTTTTTACAAGGGTTCAATCAAGGGTTTAAACCCCTTTATCTCCCATCATCGGTCAATTTGCCAATGTGGGGATATAACCCCACATGCTTATTCGGGATGTTGGCAAGTCAGCTTGTTTAAAAATAGGCAAATGATTTATTTACATTGGCCAGTACGCATTTTATTAGATTTTCCACATATGTGGCCAATGTGGCTATTGTGCCAAGTGGACTAGCTGGTTGTTGAGTGGTTAAGTTTGGTACTTTGCTAGAATGACCATGAACATGTATGACTCGGTCGAGATATTTTTAGCATAGGAAATTTAGATTGGGGTGGTAGGTGGTGGAAACATATGCCAAGTATGGAGGGGTTGTTAGTGTGAGTTATCCTATGTTTCCTCCTCTCATGTTGGAGGGTCATCTCACATGGGTTAGGTTTAGGGTTAGGTTTAGGGTTTCATATGTGTCATACACTAGGGTTACTCAGCACCCTATATATACCCCTTTTCTATTCATTTATGAGCATGCCAAGACACTTCGTTGTCTTTCCTCTATGCAAGCTTTGTTTCTGTTGAGCAAGTTCTTCCATTACTGATCTTTTTTTCCTTACTATCGCTGGAGCTATCACGATTTTATTGGAGTACAACTACTTCATGGTGCCTCGTTTCCGATTCGATTCTCACAAACTCTTTTCATGGTAGCAGAGATGAGATCGGGTAAACGTGCACTCGATTTTTTTTTTGTTGCTATTACTCTTACTTGGTTTCGTTATTTTACTCTACATGCAAGTCTTTTGATCACTATTTTCTAGAAATTATCTTGCTAATATCTCTAACAAGCTTTCTCGGAAAGTTTTTGTATTTTTTTCTTTTGCATGTGCAAGTTTTTCAAAATACCTTGAGAAATCAGGGGTTTTTTCTGCTCCTTTTAGTTGGATGTAACTAAATCCAAAATAGAGATTCATTTCATTTTTTTAATTTATTCAAATAAAAGTGAAATTTTTTAAGATCTCTAGTTTTTGTAGGATATTTTTCTATGCATTATAGTCTGTGGTTGCAGGATATTTGTGTTCTTCTGATGTGGTTGCTCGTGGAGGAACTTTTGACTATGCATGGACTGTTGTCTCTATTCAACTCTAGTTTGCGTGGTGTAATCTCTTTTTTGGCACCCACGCATCTTCCCGTACACTCATCTCTGCATTTTTCCTCCACTTGCGTGTCCTTTTATTTGTTTCAACATTTGTTTATCTTTGGCGGGAAAGTAAAACGTGCTCAGAACTCGAATCTCTTTGTGCCCACACATTTGCCACACCAAAATGGCTCGAAAACCCTCATCTCTGCGTTTCTTTATACTTGGCGTGGCACGGTAATTCCCTTGCATTTTTCTTACTTCTCCCATGCGGTTGTTCATCTTATCACTCCCGCGCGGCCTGGTCAAACATGGTACCTATTTTTTTCAAAGTTTTTTGGTGAGAGAAAGGTAACAAAAGGATGTAAACTCTTATGTGTGGCCTGCAGGTTTTCCTCTGTGCTTTTTGGCGTGGCTCGTGTCCTCTCCGTCACCTTTGGTAAGATTTGGTAAGTTTTTTAATTTCTTTCCTTTTTTAAAAAAATCCTCTGCTAAAAAAATGACCCGTAAGTTGTATATGGTAAGTTGGGTTTGTTTTTTAAAAACAAATCTAAACTCCTTTTTTTTGGTAAGTTTTTAAAACATTTCTAACTTTACCATGATTTTTAATATATATCAAGTTTCTAAAACCAATTTAGAAATTTGTTTTAATTAGAAGTTTCAACAGATATTTAAAAGATCTTAATTAAAATTCTAATTCATTTTTTTATCTTTTTCGATCTTAATTATTTCTTGAAATTAATTAGATTTAATTTAATTAAATCTATCTTTTATTAATTTCACATTATTTAAACACTATATTTCTTTGGCATTATAAAATTTGGTCTTTTGGCTTGTTGTATTTTTAACCTTCCATCGAAAGTGCCAAGACAAAGGCCGAGGTCTGGGATTAGTAGGTGGCTAATCCCCCTCGCAATACAAACAAACCCTATCTCAAATTCCATGTCATTTCCAATGGGCATACATACGACACCTTTTGCATGCGTTTAGGGTGCTTTTTTAATCCGTTTGCAAGCTTATTGGCTTTTTCTCATCAATTGCGGGAATTGGTTTTTGCTATAACTTTTGACTCGTTGCTCGGTTTTGAGCACTTCTTTAGTCAAAGTTGCATGTTTTTTCACACTCTAGATGATGGGATCATTAGCTTTGTAAAAACACTAATTTTATAAAGTGCCGCATTCTGGGGGGTGTCTTTGTATTGCTTAATTCAGCTCATTCTTTTGAGCTTTGTTCTATTCCTTTTTTTCATGGACTTGTGAGCGTGTCTACCACAGTCTTACGACAAAGGGATTATTTTGTGTGACGTGAGATGTTTTTTCTCACCACTAGGGTTGGCTTTCACCTCCTTTCTATTTTTTGCTTGCTGTGTTGATCTGTTGTGCCCTACAAATCTTGATTGTTGTCTCCACCATTGCGCGTTATTACGCTAATTGTAAGGTGAGTGAAAAACTGGTTCTCGGAACATAGTCGCATCTAGTTGTAATCAATGCACTAAACTATAAAGTGCTAAAAGCAGGGGGGTTGTTATTGTCCTGGGTGGTTGTGTTTCTTTTCTACATTTCTTTCTCTCTCTCTCACTATGGATGCACTTTCAATTCCTTTGCTTATGCCGTTCAAATTTTTCGAATGGAGATCAAAAATAATAATGAAACTAAGGGGTAAAGGGTTATTCCACATCACCATGGGAACTGAGACTGAACCAGACAACAAACCTGAAAAATCTAAGTGGTTAAATCGTAGTGATGAAGCTTTAGGTCTTCTTTGCATGTCCATTTCTCTTGACTTTCTCTTCCACATTGAGGCATCTAAAACACCTACATCTACATGGAAAATGTTGGATGTGATGTTTGGAAAACTAGATGACATGAGAGCGCATGAGTTAGAAAATGAAATACTAGGGTTAAATCCTAGTGACTTTGAAAACCTACAAGCCTTCTTCTTGAAATTTGTCCACATTAGATTATTGTTAAAAGGATGTCAAGTAGAAAAGAAAGATTCTTAACTAATCTTGTTGATTCTCTCTAAGCTAGGTCCCGAATATTCTGTCTTCGTGTCAACTTTCTACGCTACAAAAGTTGCTTTGGGCGATACTTGGACAATGCCCTCCTTTGACTATTTTTCGTCCCAACTCATTTGAGAATAGGAAAACTCATTCAAATGGGGTCTCTCAAGTCCAAATCACATGCCCTTGTAGTAAGTACTAGAAAGGGAAAGAATACTGAAAAGAAGAAAGAAACAAAGGATCAACCTAAGAAAGAAACCAAGATCAAACCTAAAAATGACACAAACACTTCGACTTCTGAGCCTAAGGCATAGAAAAGAAAGTATTCATGTTCCTATTGCAAGAAGACTGGTCATGACGAGAAACACTGTTTTAAGAAATAGATTGATCACTTATCTCATTTACTTGAGAAAAATAAAATAAGTGTTCCTGAATCCATAAAACAAAGTGCTCCGAAGGCCGAGTCTTCTACTGCAAAAGGTGCTAAAAATGATAAGAAGAAAGGAAAGGCCCTTGTATCAAATTTTCTCCTTCATCGACATGGATTATAGATTCCGGTGCCTTGCACCACATGGGTTCTTCGCATGTTAAGTTTTCCAGCATTGAACCTTGTGGAATGTCCCAAATCACAATGGGTAATGACACGACAGTGTCGGTTTCCGGTAGTGGATCGGTAGAGATGGATGGGGGAACATTTAACCAAGTGTTGAGTGTTCCTGATCTCTCTACCAATCTCCTATCGGTTTACCAAATTACTCACCTTGGTGAAGGAATGCGAGTGGAATTTTGTCCTAACTCGGTGATTATTTGTGAGCTTAACAATGACACTACAGTGGCTGAGGGAAAGGTAGATCACCGTTCATAGTTGTACACCTTCTCCCACTTTACTTCTGATTCTATGCCCACTACCTTGCTCACTCATGTAAATGAGGTTAGTAAGCTATGGCATGAGCATTTTGGACATCTAAATTATCGCTACCTTGAACAATTGAGTCAAAACAAAATGGTCAATGGGTTGCCTCGCGTCAAGTTTTCTAAGGGTCTTTGTGAGGGTTATACCCTTGGAAAGCATCCTAAAAAGAACTTTGACAAAGGAAAAGCTTGGAGAGCCACTCGTCCTTTGGATCTTGTTCACAACGATGTTTCTGGTCCATTTCCTTCTCCTTCATTTACTAGAGCTCTTTATATGCTAACCTTCATTGATGACTATTCGCGATATACTTGGGTATATTTTCTTAAGCTTGAGTATGAAGTCTTTGAACATTTTCAGGACTTCAAGGCTCTTGCTAAGAAACAGCAGTAACTGTCTATCAACATTCTTCGAACTAACAATGGAGGTGAATATGTAAACAATAGGTTCATGGATTGTACTTTTGAAGTGATCTCTTTGCAACATACGCTTTCTTACAGCCCTTCACGAATGGAGTCACAAGTAAGAAAGAACCGTACTTTCAAGGAGATGGCCACTTGTATGATTCACTCAAGTCTATTCCTCCGCAATATTCGGTTGAAGCGGTGAATTGTGCAAATTACATTCGAACCATGTTCCACACAAGGCAGTAAGAGGTATGACACCCTTTGAAGCCTGGTTTGGACGCAAGCCTGATGTTGAGCACTTTTGAGTCTTTGGATCCAAGGCTATGGCTTGGATTCCCAAGAAGAAATGCAAGGCTTTGGAACCATAATCCAAACCTTGTATCTTTTATGGTATCCTGATGGCGTGAAGGGATATCAATTGATGAATCCTACTTCTCATGAGCTATATATTGAGAGAAGTGTTAAGTTTGATGAGTCTTCTTTGACTTCTACTTCTCCACCTATTGAGGTTCTTCACTCACCTGATTCGGATTTCGACTCATCGATGATGACACTTTTAAGAATGCTCCTCTTCCGGATCCTCCCGACCATCAGACCCTTGAGTCTTCTAATTTTGATAGTAGTGATGATGAGGACTATGTCCCTTCTCACTCAAGTGAAGAATCTTCTGACTTTGAGCCTGATCCTCCTGGTCCCCTTTGGGCCAGGAAAACTTTATAAAGTGCTAGAGATTTAGTTGGAGATACTTCGGATATGAGACGTACTCACTCAGATTTCGTTGGACCCCACTCTTTCTTCACCTCTACTTCTAATCCACAGTCTTTCCGGGAGGCTTCTGGTATTCCTGAGTGGGATTCTACCATGGATGAGGAGTATTCCTCTCTCATGAAGAATGATACTTGGGATCTCACCACTCTTCCGAAAGGAAGAAAAATCGTTCGGTGTAAGTGGGTGTTCGAACAAAGTATGGAGTAGATGGAGACATCAAAAAGTTTAAAGCATGATTAGTAGCTAAGGTTTTATCCCATATAGTCTGGGGTTGATTATACAAAACTTTGCTCGTTGAAGATGACTTCTATTCGATTGACCCTAGCCATTGCCGCAGTGAACAAATGGAAAGTCCATCAAATGGACGTTAAGAGTGCCTTCCTTCATGGTGACCTAGAGGAAGAGATCTATATGGAACAACCTCTGGGTTATGTCCAAGATTCCTCCCTCGTTTGTAAGTTAAAGAAGTCTCTTTATGGCATTAAACAAGCCCCTCGGACTTGGTATGCCAATATAGACTCCTTACTTACATCAAGGTTTACTAGGTGTCACTCTGATCCAAATGTTTATATTCTATGGCAAGATGACTCCATACTCATTCTTGTTCTATATGTTGATGACTTGTTGATCATAGGAATATCTTCCTCTATTATTGATTCGTGAAGATCAACTTAGCCAACAAGTTCTCCATGAATGAATTAGGTTTGCTTCATTACTTCCTTGGGATCCAAATTTCACAATCTGACTCGAGAATCTTGATTTCACAACCTAAGTATGCTCTTGATTTTCTCACTCAGTTTTAGATGTCTGATTGTAAGTCTTCTCCTACTCCTTTTCTTTTTGAGGTTAAGTTGGTTTCTGATTGCTCTACTCCCTTGGTTGATGGTACTCTTTACCGATGATCGCTGGGGAGCTTGATCTACTTGACTCACACTCGACTGGATTTATCATATACTATTGGGATCGTGTCCAGATTCATGCAGGAGCCACATGAGCTACATTGGAAAGTAGCTAAACAAATCCTTCATTATGTTCGTGGCACTTATGTTGATGGCATTCACTATCATGGAGGGGTTGATATTGACTTGATTGGATTCATAGATTCTGATTGGGCTGGTGACTTAGATCATCAGAAATCTACTTCTGGCTACAGTTTCTCTCTTGGTTCGGGTCCTATTAGTTGGTCTAGCAAGAAGCAGAATGCAATTGTGATATCATCTACAGAGGAGAAGTTAACTCGCCACGGTTATTTGGCTATAGGGTATTCTCGATAGATTTTGGCATCTGCTTTCGGTGTCCTACCATTATCTACTGTGATAACATGAGCACAATCTCTATTTGTAGAAATCCAGTTCAGCATCAGTGGATGAAGCACATTGAGATCCATATGCACTTCATACGGGAGCTTATTCATGATGGTATCATCGACATTCAATACATTCAGACAGCTGATCAGATTATAGACTTATTCACTAAGCCTTTCACTGAGATGAAGTTTCTTCACTTACGGTCTCTTCTTGGGGTGAGGTCTTCTGTAGCTTCCCATCTTCTTATGGCTATGTAGTCCTTTTCTTCTTCTTCTTCTAGGAATATTTTGTTTGTATATGGGCACCTTATCAGGCCTTTAGTTGTCTGGGACCCATTGACACATCTTTCTTAGTTGTTTAGGAGTGTCTTCCTCTTCCGTCTGACTCATCATAGCTGCTACCCCAACTTTGATGAAGGGGGGGTGTTAGTGTGAGTTATCCTATGTGTCCTCCTCTCATGTTGGAGGGTCATATCACATGGGTTAGGTTTAGGGTTTCATATGTGTTATGCACTAGGGTTACTCAAAGCACCCTATATGCACCCCTTTTCTATTCATTTATGAGCATGCCAAGACACTTCGTTGTCTTTCCTCTATACAAGCTTTGTTTCTGTTGAGAAAGTTCTTCCATTACTGATCAATTTTTTCCTTGCTATCGCTGGAGCTATCATGATTCCGTTGGAGTGCAACTACTTCGTGGTGCCTCATTTCCGATTCGATTCTCACAAACTCTTTTCAGGGGTCAATAAGAAGTTAAAGCCAAATGGTGAGGGAGTTAGTGGGTTAGCCGAACAATGTGGGTGCTAAGGTGGTAGCTTGCCAAGTTGGCTAATATGAGCTCACCGAGTTAACCTAATACAACATTACATCGCAGATATATAGTCCCACATTTACCATAAAAATGTATTCTAAGGCATATATATGCAAAATTTTGGCAATATAAATATGAAGGAATCGCAAAAATACACCCCTTCGATAAAAAAAGTGTGTCGACAATTCGGCCGAGGGCCCTAAAGTAAAATAATGGGGCCCACTGCCTAAAAATGAGCGTAAAATACCCAGAGTCATAATACAAACTTTTTTCTTTTCCTCAATTTCATTTTTCAATGTGTCATACCATGATTCTCCAACTATTCCTATTTTTTCTCCTTTAACCGACATCTTCTATGGATGATAACTGTCTCGATAAAGTCTATTTTTACGTTAAAAATGTGACAGTAAATCTATTGGAGTATTCTACCATATTGTAATGATCTTGGTATATTTAGGGAAACTTTTCCCACTAACTTTATCTCCATATAATTGATACATTATATACAAGCCATCGAAAAAGATAAAATGTAATCATGAACATTCTCTCGCATAAACTATTAACTATTTAGGGTATGATGATGTTGAGATGCTAAACTTTACAGATCATGGAAAATAAACTTTGAATATGCAAGATATGTGTGATTAGAAGTTAAATACATGTACAATAAGAAAGGATGATGTGATTTGTAGAATTAGGATGGGATGCTACATAGTTAAATTGTGGGGGAGGTGGATCTAATGGGAAGAAGTATTAGTGCTCGCCATTTCATCCTATTGATTTGAGAATGCATAATGAACAAAGATCAAAATAATATAGTCTTCAAAGGGGAATTTTCATTCATTAATACCAAATTCATGCAAACACTACCACATAATATATGAATCTTTAAAACAAAC
Source organism: Taxus wallichiana var. yunnanensis (assembly GCA_018340775.1). NCBI lineage: Eukaryota > Viridiplantae > Streptophyta > Pinopsida > Cupressales > Taxaceae > Taxus > Taxus wallichiana. Next base: position 375,035,454 of record CM031235.1, read on the forward strand.
ACTTGTACATAAAAATTCAATAATTTATCTATCAGATCAACTCCAAGCACCCAAGATACACTCAAAGGCTATAAGTAGTCACATCCAAAGTAATATTATAGAAAGGAGTTTTATAACTAATCAAACATTGAAAAGTAACACTACAACATACTATTCATTCATTAAATAATCTCATGCAATAAACAAATATAACTTCTTCATTTTTCATTGATTCAATAGATACAAGATTACATCAAACACCATATCTCTTAATTGTGTTCTTATTTATAATCAATAGTACATGCCCGAAGCATAAAAATGGTTTTATATACTTTAATTTGGCAAGGGAGACATATGCAAACGCTCTCTAAAGACTATGTAATGTAATCACCTTAATAAAAATCCAAAATTAGAACCCTACCTAAAATGAATACAGACCTTCATTTTATACAAAAATTTCCCATAAAGGAATATACCTAGATACCCCCATCAAAGAATTGAAATCAAGAATACCATGGGGATATAATCCTTTATCCGCAAAATGAATGGAAGAGTTATCCCAACTAAATAATATTCCATTTTGATATGTCAGATGGAACGGTTTTGAACCATGATGAAACCCATGGAGGAGTGGAGAATATTCCTTCTTTTGCAAACAAACTCTTTTGTCTTCTTCTACATTGTCACCATCATACATATGCTCCAAGGAAGATTTTGTTACTCATTGCAATCAAATCATTTGATTCCTTTTCGAAATAATAATGAATAGAAAGGAATAAAGAATGGGGAAGGGGATAAAGAATAAATAAATTCTTAAGAGGGGTCGAGATCTATTTTCTCACTCTTTGTTTCTTCTCCCAACTTATTCATGTACACATCAAAATGTTCAAACATCCCCAAAATGGGGTCTTCATTTGGCCCTACATGGTAGAGGAATGTTTTTTTCATTTTAGATAGGACATTGTTAAATTTAGTGGAAATAATTCTTTTATTTTTTTCCTCTTAGCCAACTTATTAATATATCTCTCCAAATGAATGAATTTTTGAATAGAAATATAGTCAAAAATTTAAGGCTCCAAATCCCCTACAATATGTTGCTAAAGAATTTCTATCACTTGTTTACATCTACAGATCTTGGGGTGTATGTGTCCTTCAAGGGAAGCATTATTTCAAGTTTGGATTCAATGTCATTGACATACTTACATGTTTTATCCCTCACGTCTTACATTTTTCTTATGAAATTCCCAAGGTTTATATTCTTAATTTGAAATCTCCCCTATATTCATGATGTCTTCCACTAGAATATGGGAGAACTATCCCTTCGTTCTCCACTATTTCATCATCTAAAGTTGTGATGGATTCAAGATTGGGCAGCATTCCATCCCAATACTCAACATTTGTATGGTATTTATCGTTAATGTCTTTCTCTCCTCTATTTTCTCAGAACTTGGTTATATTTGTAAACACCTAAAATCTACCTACACAGTTTTAATACTTAAATTGCACTAATTTTCCTCTTTCATGTCATTTCCATAATAATTAGAGATTTTCCACTAAATAGATAACATTCCCTTCATTTTTCATTAATTAATTTTATTTCGTTAAAAAAATTAGCCTTCCTATCACTCCATATGCAAATTAACGACCTTTCGTTAATTATAATCCACTTCTAATTGATTAATTAACCATTATTAGTTAATTATGCCTTATATTTTAATCAATAAACCCCTTTTATTGGTCGAATTCCCCTCTTACTAATAATTTGGTCTAATCTTTCCACACAAATATAATAATATTATATATTCAGATTATGTTCAGAGAATATTACAAAGGCTACTATATAGCCAAAATAATAGTAAAACTACTTCCTATAAAATAGGAAGAAATACTACTAACAAGTAATATGCATGTATATTGTTTTTTACAACTATATATACAACTAATAATATTACTAATTATAAATAATGAATCATATTTACCTTACAAGAAATATTTTAACAACATTATTAGTGTAAGAACTATAATATTTCCCAACATTCCCCCCATTAGTGTGAACATGGGAGAAAACAATCACACTTCCTTCCATAGCATGTTGCCCATGCGTGCTCATGATCTGGATGGTTTTTCAAGACAACCAACAACCTCAACAAGGATGGTTTTACAGGACAACCAACAACCTCAACAAGGATGGTTTTACAAGACAACCAACAACCTCAACAATAATGGTTTTATAGAACAACCAACAACCCAAATATCATGACGTTGTTTTTACTTATGGTTTCGTTTGTCCACTATGCTTTCCTTCAGGGAATTATGTAGGAAACACCGCCATGAATACACACTTGAAAAAGGAGGAAGACATGAAAATGGAACATTGAGATCATGCCCCCCTCAATGTGAACTTTCCACTTATTCAACATAGAACAAGAACACTGAAATAGAATCACACTGTGCACAACTGAAATTAACTACAACTTTGAAGAGAAAGCAAACTCACACACACACACTATTACCATAGCTCGGTGCAGCCTCACGTCGTTGGTGACTAATGAGAGGTCGCTGATCAACCTCATACCTTTGATGCCTCCATCCTCCAGGAAATGTTGCTGCTAATTCAGAGGAATGTGAACATGAAGCACATATGTTTCCACATTGAAATTATTCTTTTCTTCCCTCCCGCAATCTGAAACATTTTATTTTTTTGAATTCGGGTAACACCAAAAATGCATTCGTAAGGCAAAAAAAATTATTTTATGAAATTTTTACAATGACATGAATATTGAGACTCTGACATTGAATAAACATGTATTGACTTATGAACTTAACTTTATGGATTTTACAAAATGACACCCTATATTTTAAAAAGATCAAATAAATGACTAATAAAATTTAAAAAATACTATAAAATTGGAAATATGTTTGACAATTGACTCAATGAAAAGAATTTTGACTCACAATAAATGACACATTGTTAACTTAAAATGACTTGAAACGTTTAATGTTAATATAGAATATCTTTTAATAAAGACTAATGGAATTGAACAAAAACTAAATAAACTATTTAGAATACCAACGAAGTAAGACTACGTACTTGTTATTGACACCGACTCTAATACAATTGGACTCAAATATTAGACCCATACACACACACACACACACACACACACACACACACACACACACACACACACACACACACACACACACACACAAAGAGACTTCATAGACTATGAAAAATTGATTGTGACACGTTTAATTCACATTGAGGCACTTAGAATGTGTGATTTCGGAGGTGAAACAACTCTACCATGTGAAAAGCTTACAGGTTGGAGACAAGTACAGATGGAAATGCATTCGAGGGGAATGAAATGTAATGAAAAAGTACATTATTTAAAGATACTCTAACCATAAGACATCACACATGTTTACAGAGAAGACCACAATGCACTTGGAAAATGAATCAACAAAGCCAAAGGGAGTGACATACAAATGATTTCTAGAACAATAGAGATAAATACTAGAAGTATATTTTGAAATTACATAGAAAATCCAAGTGGATAAAACAAACATCACTCAAATCAAGAGTTGCAAAAGTCTTTACCTCAGTAGTAATAAGTTCTATGATGAATCAAATGTAATGTTATTTATCCACATGCACGTGCATGGAGACATAAAAATCTGGAAATATTGGAGGAATGTTCTTTTTTTGGTGGTGTGGATAGAGATACATGGCAAAGAGAGTATTTGCGCTCAAAATTTTAACTAATTGATAGCAGAAAGGGCACGAATCTACACATTGACTGCCTATAACAACATCACATGCATTTCAAATTTGGATAACAAGCTTGAGGTAGCACGTATGAAAGCACAAATGAATCTCTACAAAATACACAATCAGATCTGCTATTGCACCCTTGGCAATGGAGCAATGGCTGATAAAATCAGAATCCAACCGTAGCAATGCGTCCAAGAAAGATAGCATGCCGCTGTCAATGCAATGAAAAACAATAATTTGCTGAGAATAAATGTGAATTTTTATGAATCTACTTATACAAAGATAGAATTACACATGGAATAAACTTTTCATCTTCAAGGGAAAACACAATCGATCCGCCCTTCACATCCTCTCAAAAAACCATAATCACTTTGATACCAAATAATAATTTTGTCTAAGCTTTCTACATGAATATAATAATATTATATATTCAAGATTTTGTTTAGAGACCATTATAAAGGCTACTATATAGCCAAAATAATAGTAAAACTATTTTCTATAAAATATGAAGAAATACTAACAAGTAACATGCATATATATTGTTTATTATAACAATATTACTAATTACAAACAATGAATCATATTTACCCTGCGGTAAATATTTTAACAACATTATTAATGTGAGCACTATAATATTTCTAAACACTTACATCCCTCAAATCATGCTAAGTTTCCTCTAAATCCCCTCTAAATATATTTATAGACTTATTCTATCTTATTAATTAATCTTAGTTGATTAATTAAATCATCTCCAACTCCCATGAGTTTTTAATTACTAATTAATTCTTTTAAACAAGCTTATCCCTTTAAAATGCACTTTATCATTTGTCCCACATTCATTAATTTGCAAGCTTCTCCCAAAGTGGAAAGCTATTTAAAGGACCAAGCTCCTTCCTCTCAAACACACACCACACTTTGATTAGTGAAAACTATAGGCATTTTGATTTGAGCCATTCTCCATTGTTGGAAATAGCTTCTCCATCTTGCATCCATTCTCTCAAATTGAGGAGCATGGGAAGATCCAAAGATGTCCTTATAGCCATTTCTTGGTGAGATCTCATCCTTAATTATTGAGGCAAACAACAGCAATTTGATTGCTAGGTGATCTAGTTAGGTTATACTACTTCAAGTAGAAATCAAAAGAATAGGAACAACTTAGCATTAGGTGTTTACTTCTATGTTTATGAATTAAGATAGTTATTTATTTTATGCTCTTATCATGATGTTTTTATTATTATTGGTAAATAGTTTTTGAAAGGGACTCTACCCTTGTATACAAAGAGGGCCTAGAAGCCAGAATAGGAATGAAGAGCAACACAAAAAGGATCAAGATCTAGATAAGTCATAAGAACCCAAGGTAACCAAAGAGAAGTTACCACAAAATAGCAAACCAGTTCAAACACTGCAGAAAAGTAGCCAAAACACAACAAAAAAATAGCAAAAAAACACGAAGGAAGACAACAACAACAATAGCAGCTCCACATTTACTTCTTGGCGGCTTTGGTGATTCTAGATTTAATAGTTTTCCAAGAGGTGAACATAGCCAAAGTCGTCATGTGAGTAGGGTCAGAAGTATCCAACTATTGAATGGTCTGTTTGCTTTCTTTTTCTATGCCCCAAAGAGTTGTTGGGATGTCACTGAGAGCAGAGACGTTGTGGACATGCTGCTCAATAAAGTCCTCGATTGCACTAAAAATATCCATATTATGGTCATGGCGAGTCTTGGCTTTCCCTAGATGGTTGTCCAAGGAGTTCAATTTTTTTTTATATGTCCTCAATTTGTTTATTATCAAGATCAACCTCCTCCTCCTTCTTCCTCTTACCTTTTTGCTTAGCCAAGTTTTTAACTTCATCTTTCAGCAACAACATGTCTTTTTCTAAGGCTTCCAGCCTTTTTGTGGAGCTCTCGGTGTGTGCCTCCTGTGAACTAGTACTACTAATATGAAGAATATTTTGAGCAACCTCCAAGTCCTGAGGAGCGTTCCCCAAAATAGGGGTATCCAGATTCAGTTTCTTAGAAGACCTAGTTATAGGTCTGGTCAAAGTGGAGGCAAAGGGGTGGGAGCCAAGGTGGAGGGGATGACAGTGGGAGCCAAGAAGGAAGGCAGAGGGGTGGCGGCAGCAGAGATGGGGATAGAAGGAGAAGAGATGGGAGTAGCGGAAGTGGTGAAGGGAATAGATGGAACAGAGATGGGGGAAGAAGGAAGGCTGGGAAACTTAAGGATACAGAGTTTATGTAGCAAGAAGATAAGTCCTTGATGCAGAGGGACCGCATGAGCATGTTTTTGGAACTCCAAAATGGAGCGCTCAAGAGAATTAAGTAGATAGTGAGGGAAACATACCGTGAAACTTCTATGGAAGTGATTGAGGAACACAAGATGCTTAATGGGTACTGTGACGTATCTCCCCTCCAAGGAGATGTATCGCACCATCATACGGGTAACCTCGTCAAAAGGTGGAGGGATAGAACTGACCTACAAACATGTCGTGATGAAGACTAGTTTTTCATTGCCCTCAACAAATTTCCTCTCCTCAGCAGGTCTGTCTATCCTTTTATTAAAAAAGTGGTACCCATCCATCCTAAGACTAGTTTCTTCTACTATTAACTCTTCATTAATCGCTATTTTCTGCCCGCCATATTCAACTTTGCGATCCTTCCAATCCTTCGCAAATTACACTGAAATTCTTTGGTCGTGACCCTGTATCTTCTCAATAAAATTTGTGATGCCTCCCTAGTTGAGAAAATTCCAGAGCTCTTCATTATTCTCCCACTCCGAGTCTTTGCTGGGCTCAATCTAACAAGGGGCTCCTCCCATTTTCACCTTGCTTAAGTGCTTGAAATCTTCAAAATCCCTATGAGGAATTCTATAATAAACGTAGGTTCCAATCCACCTTTCTCTATTTTTGGAAAGATACCTCACGCGATGGGAATGAGGATTAGTGTAGCCATTGCTGATATGTAAGTTCCCACGAATGCCTGCGTGAATGCTGCTAAGTACCTGGGAAATCCCGCATGTGCGAACTTCAACCCCCTTAGAAACCCACTCCAAGTCATCATCATCCTTACTACGGCCTTGAAGATCCATAAAAATCTATTTAAAAGCTGTTATAGGCAAAAGATTTCCGCATGAGTGAATTTAATCTTCACATAAATCCACTTTAAATCATCATTATGCTTTCTATATCCTTGATTGCCCGCCAAGATCTGTTTGAGTGTTGTTTTAAATTTATCAACACATGTGTAAGTCCTCTTCTTAAAGATCCACTCCAAATGCTCATTCACCTTACCCCGTATTTGCATGCCCATAAGTATCCGCTTGAATGTTGTTTTGAATCTGCTCAGGAATGTGATCACCATTATCCCAAATAATGTGATTAACATTTATGCCGTAGTTAGCCAATGCATCTGCCACCTTGTTACCCTCCCGGTAAGTATGCTTGATCCGAATATTGTTGAAGGTTTGGCAAATACTTATGGATTCCAAGATGAAGTCCTTGATGTTCCAACTTGGAGGTGAACACTGATTAAGATGATTAATGATATTAAGTGAGTCTCCTTCCAGAATGAGATTTTGGATATTATGAGTCTGAGCAATTCTAAGGCCCCATAAAGCAGCTAATGCTTCAGCAAAATGATTAGTTTGTATTCCCATTTTACCAGCATAAGCAGCTATCAAACTGCCTCTATGATCCCGGATCACTCCTCCCCAATTGCAATCCCAGGGTTTCCCTTAGATGCCCCATCAAAGTTCAACTTATACCAATTGAGATCAGGAGGGTGCCAATGTATCAAAGTTCTATCAATATTATTACCGGTATTATTTCGGATATTGTCAGCTCCAATCTTCCATTGGGATAAGATATGCTCTTCATTTTCTGGATAACTCTTGTTCTTGGGGGGTTTAAATCTAGCAATATTCTCTTTAATAGCATTAGAAATTTTACTAATACTGAGCTTATGATTTTGTTTACTATTTCTAAAAATGATATCATTTCTATCTTTCCATATCCTCCAAATAATATGAGGCATTACCAAATTCCAGAGCCTTCTCACAACACAATGTTTATAGGGTGGGTTCCATTGGGTCTAGAGCTGACTGAAGTCCTTCGGCACCACCCAGGAAGCAGTAAAATTAGATAGGGAAAAACTCCAGATTTTGGTAGCATATTCACAATGGATAAACAAATGACTGATATCCTCAGATTTTTTTTACAGATGACATCTATTAGGCATTATGAAACCTTTTCTTATCAGGTTGTCAGTGGTAAGAATTCTGCCCCTAAGAGCAAGCCAAAAGAAAAAGTTAATTTTAGGTGTGAGCTCAGTCATCCAAATTCTATTCCAGTTAAACTCAGTTTGACTATTGTCAAAGAAAGTATTATAACCAGCTTTAACAGAGTAGTCCCCATCAATAGAATTGCTCCAGACCAATTCATCCTTAACTTCCAACTGACTTAAGGGGAAAAGGTCCAACTGATCTTGTAGGGAGGAAATAGTTTGGATCAGATCATCTCTATCCACAAGCAAGTTTTTTCCATTTCTTATTGTTACCATTTCTATCAATATAATCCTTGATTCTAGTGCCATACTTACTTTTAAGACTATCTTTGACTACACCAAATTTATCCATAAGGCTACAATTAAACTAGTTATCATCCCATAATTTTATATCATAACCATCTCCCACTTTCCATTTACTTCCTTGTTTGATAAAATTTCTTCTCTTCACTAAATTATTCCAAAAATGGAACCATAAGGAAGATGCTCATCTTGAAGAAAAGAAAAAACTACTTGTTGATTAAGGTATTTAGCCTTAATTAATTCTATCTAGGGTTGCTTCTCAAATAGCATTCTCTAGCCCATTTTCACAATAAGAGCCTCATTCATTTTCTTTATGTCTTTTATGCCTAGGCCCCCAATTTTTTAGGAGTACATACCTTATCCCAAGCAACTAAGTGATATTTAAACTTCTCCTCCATGCCCTGCCATAAGAAGTTTTTCTGAATCCTCTCAATTCTTTCTCTGAAGGTAGAAGGGATCTTATATAGAGACATGATATAGATAGGCAGATTTTGAAGAGTGCTTTTTATGAGTAGACACTTGCCAACACTAGACAGAATGGCTCCTTTCCATCCAGCCATTTTTTTAAAATCTCACCAACAAATCATTCCACACCTTGGTAGAAACTTTTTTAGTGCCAAGAGGGAGTCCTAAGTATGTGGCTGGAAGTGAACTTATTTTACAGCCTAGAATTTTTGCAATTTTAAGTTGTCTTTCCTCAGGAGTGTTGAAGAAGAAAATGGAGCTTTTATCATAATTGATCTCTTGCCCAGAAGTAGATTCGTAAAGTTGCAGAATAGCCTTGGTAGCCTTAGCTTCAAGGATGGAGGCCATTAAAAGAAGGATTGTATCATCCGCAAATTGCTGATGAGAAGTTGCTTGGCTATTGGAAGTGGGCTTTGAACCTTTCAGAAGACCGTCAATAACTGCTTTACCAATTGTTCTACTAAGACTGTCTGCCATAAGAATGAAGAGCAGGGGGATATGGGGTCCCCTTGTCTTAGCCCTCTATTGCTTGTGAAAAATCCCACCGGCTCACCATTAACCACCACTGAGAATCTGACCGTAGAGATGCAAGCCTTAATAATTTTTTTGAATTTAGCAAGAAAACCAAATTTAATCAAAACTTTGTCAAGAAAAACCCAAGAGACCTTGTCAAAGGATTTATTCATATCAAGCTTAAGGACCATATTATCTTATCATGATGTTAATGATAGATTAATTTTGCTTTTAAGATACTTGGTGTTAGTTTCATTTAGATTAGCTTAATTAGTTTAACATGCATACATTTGGAATGCCCGATGGGACTTACTCCATTGTCTCAAGCATTTTATTTCAAGATTTATTGATTTAGTTTCAATTTTGGATAACCTATATTTTACACATGTTAAATACCATGAATTTATTGACATATTTTGTAAACCTTGCATGTGTTGATTCTTCATTATAGGATCAAAGGGGAAGGGTTGTTGCCTAATTCAGATTAAGATAACAATTTTTTTACCATTTTGTTGTCCTTGGAAAAATCACATGTTTATGATGTCACACAGAGACCCATGTTAGTGTAATTCAATCCCATATTATTGTCAAAAACTCGCATGCTACCGTTACTAATCCCACGCTACTACTTTTGTTTTCCACGCTACTATTGTTTGAGTTGCACTATTTTTACTCGGTCATGATATTGTGAAGTTGTTTTCTGCATTCATGTGTTTTTTCTCGAGACCCACACAAGTGTGAACAAGACCCATGCTACCGTCTTTCTAGCTAAACTACCATAACATTTTCTTCTATTATTCTACATTTTGTATCGGACCCACATTAGTGTATGTCGGGCCTCATGCTACTATCATTCTAGTCATGCTAGTGTCACGGGGCTTGTGTTACCATTATGTAGCTCGTGTACATCATGTCAAAAGGCTCATGTTAGTTTGTTGCATTAAAATTTGGGCTCTATTTTTGAGGTTTTCAGGATTTGGTCTTTGATGTTTTTATCCTTTTGAAAATTTTGGTGTTAACTTCTGTTTGCAGGGTGTGTTTTGAATCATTTTTTGTACCAACTTGTTTAAAGGTTTATGATGAATTTTATGTCCTCATGTCTTTCTTAGGCTAGAGTTGTATATGATCTTCTCTCACACATTCCAGGTGATCTTGAGAACCAGAAATAACTCTAACTCTTATTTTATTTATAACATTTCATCATTTCATTATTAAGGGAATGAACATTTTTCTAAACAAGTTTGGTAGTCCTTTGATTTAGAATTTTTTCCATTCTTCAATTAGTTGGGTTACTTGTTGTGTATGCTCTTCTCTTGTGTCTTAGGATGATCTTGAGAATCAAAAACAACATTTAATCCTCTTTCATGATGTTTTAGATCTTATGGAAAACTATTAACCTTTTGCGTGCAGGACCAATACTCACTTTTCAAAGAAAAAGGATCTAAACCAATACTAATACAGTTTTTTGTAGGTTTCCAATGGTGTACAAAACCACATTAAGATAAAAATATAAACAAACACACCACTTTATTCAGAACACTATATTTGTAGGCTCAGATAAGAGCTATGTCTCATCCGCTTTAATCGGGAAAATATCATGGCATAATCCATAAAACTCATTGTGAGGATTACCCTAGGAACCCCTGAGTAGTCCACACCTTAAGGAAATCTGGTGGATGAAACGGGAAGCACCCCACTTACCCATTTGACTAGTGAAAAACCCTTATGAGAAAAGCTTCATGTTACCCATATGGGGTATCATTCATTAATTTTATAATAGGGCAATGGTCCACCTCTCTAGGATTAATCCTATAAGTATGTACCTTCTTTAGGTAAGAATTGGTGAGTGTTGCAGATAAAAGCTTAGGAAACCATTTAGCACATGGGACAACATTGCCCTTATCTAACATGTTTCAAAGAGATCTCCCAAAGAAGTGAATTTTTGGATTCAAAACCTTGTTATTCAAATAATGGTAGAGTCCATCAAATTCGGAGCCACATGACATTCATCATGAAACTTTTTACGTCAAACTTTTTCCTAGTTTCTTCCTTCTACTTTAAACAAGCTGAAACTTTGACCAAGTTCGGCTAGGTTGGTTTCATCACCACTTGGTCTATCTCCTTTACTCTCTTGTTGATATTTTTGATCAAAAGAGGATAAACATACGAAGTGTTACTCAATATTGTGTCCACGACTTTTACACCCACTTACATCCTTCCTTACTATGAATGTGCTAGTAAGCATTAAAAGTGTGTTGGTACATCCTCATATCTTGGGTAACCTTGTCTTGATACCCAAATAGAGACATCTCATTATAGTTAGGTCTTCTCATCATTAACCTTCCCTAGAGTTTTTACACTACTTTCATCATATAAATACAATTTTGAAACTTACATCTTATTTTTATAAAACTTATTTTAAGTTTCTAAACTTTATTATTATGCTTCTCACATATTATCAACTCCTTATCATACTTTGACCTTATTTTCATCGAAACATTGCCTTGAGATTTAAAAACATTTTTTTATGTTGTTCACATCGTATCAATATTATTTTAATACTAATATCTTGGTTTTCCATCAATCTTGATTAACGTATCCAAGTGGTATTGTTGCGTTGCTCACATTTGTAACTTCCACTTTTTAGGGATTTAGGCCTTATTTGTATCTAAACTTGTTTTAGTATACCTTGAGTTGGAAGTCACCTCAACCCTTTTCTAATACTTAAATCTTGTTTTCCTAAAACTTGATTTAAGTGTTGGAATTGTGTTGTCATCTACAAAAGAAAACTTTGAGACAAATGTATGAACATTAGGGAGTTAGTTTCATCTTTGATTGGTCTTTGGTTTGAAACCTGCTAGTGTTGTCCTTGTCATTATTTGTCAATTATTTTTCATTCCTTCTTTGACATTCATTGTGACATTTTTAGCTATCACACTACTTGATTTTTGCCTAGGTTCATTGTAGTCCTTATACACATTTTTAAAACCTTAGAAAAAACATTTCCTATTAAAAAATCTTGAGAAAATCTAAACATTGGAAAAGTTTCCTTTACAGCCATTATGTTACTAAATTTTGATCAACCATTTTGACATTTACACTTGCAACTTGTTGTCCAAACCTTGTTGGATTGTTAAAATTATGTCATAAATATGTTTATTTTCCTTAGATCCCCTTTTTAAAATCACAAAAGCATCTCGTATTTTTACAAAATGTCTAGTTGGCTATCATTACGCTACTCGAATCGACATGGAACTTCCTTGTATTTGAAGGAGTTTAATCATACAATCTAGGCATATGAATTTGAACCCAAAAATTCCAACCATGACTGACTATCACATGGTTCCTCAAACTTACGATAATAGGGAACCTAGGTTTCAACATTCACATCAAAATATGCCCATCATGACTAAACCTTGATTGGTTATTCATGTTAGAGAACCCATTCGGTTACCCCTTTCCCCACCTTCATCTCATAGTCAGTGGTATGATTATGATTATTCTAATCCATGTTATTATTTTGATTCCCCTCAATATCCTAATTATTATGATCCAAACTATTATTCAGATTCACCTAAGTATCTTAACCCTTATCTAATCAAATTTCTTTTAAGGAATAACTAGTCTTCTAAACAACATTTTCCTCATCTAAGGATTTGTGTCACCAAAAATTCTCCCCATCATTCCTCTAATTTAACTCCTGATTCATGGTCCTCCCTTTCTCCATAGGACCCCCTTTATCAATCACCTAAATGACATCTTCCTCCTTTGAATATATGTGTGACTCTAAGTTCCTCCAATAATTCATCTAATTTGACTCTTGAGTCATAGTCATCCATTTCTTCATAGGACCCCCTTTATCAAGAACCTCATTGACCTCTTCCTATGTCAAAGATCCATACAAATAAAAATTCCAATAATCAATCATCCAATTCGACACCTACATCGTAATCTACTAATTTCTACTTGATCCTCTTTGTCTACCTGCATTATGCCATCTTCTAGGAAAACCAATGCCAAGCTCTTTAAAATCCACATCTTCTTTAACTCACAAAAATCCAAATCCAAATCAACCTCGTCTCTTACATCATCTTCTTATATCAATCAAAACCAATCCTCTTTATCCCTTGATCCCTTTCAACTATATCTTACCATATCCTTATCAATCTTCTAAATACTAATGTTTGCATCCATGTCAAACAATTAACAAGAAAAATGTGTTATGATATCTTTTTGAAGCACTATAAAATACCTTTGTGGGAGAAGTAAGGTCAAACCTTCCCCTCATATACATCATCAAAAATATTATAAATCTTTAACACTTTTTGGACCTATTCTTTCAATCATCCTACTATCATCAACAGACAACAACCCATATCAATCAATTTCTTTCAGAATGAAGAAGCAATCAAAGAATTTAAGGGGCTAACAATGACATTCCTCTAGAGGATCATGAAAAAGGATTATCTTTTGACATTGATGCAGATGAATATTGTGGGGAATAATTTGATTCATTTTTTCATAAAACATAGGAAGATCCTAAGCTCATCAAGCTTGACCCTCCTCTTGTTCTTCCATATTCTCATTCCTCATTGCATGACAAAACAAATGGGTTTATCCTTAATCTATATTCTATCCTATCGTCACCCCATAATTTATTACACATCACAATTCCTCAATCACAATATCATCTTGGGTCACCTCCTAGTAGTGTATCATCATCTTCTATATGTGGACCACCTCCTAGTAGCCCTCCATCTTCTATTTTTGGGTTACCTCCAGGTATCCCATTATCCTCTATTATTGGGTCACATCCTAATAGCCCCTTATCTTCTATACTTGGGCCACATCCTAGTAGCCATTCATCTTCTATCTATGGCCCACCTCCTAGTAGCCCATTCACTTCCATCCTTGGGCTACATCCTAGTATCCCTTCATCTTCTATCTATGGCTCACCTCCTAGTATCCCATTTCCTTCATTCCTTGGACCATATCCTCTTCATCCATCATATCATCCTTCTATCATGGAAATCCCACCATAATCCCTAAAATTCCTATCATCAATCCTAAACATCCACTTTATTTTCCCACTTCTCGGGATCAGACAAATAATGCATTAGTTGATATGAAATATAAATATTTTCTTCATTAAGCTAAGATCAAAACTCCAAAGAGCTCCAAAACTCAAAGAAAATCCAACACCTAAAAAAATAAAAATAAAATGCAATTCAAGAATGCACACCAATGAAAATGACAAGTATGACACAAATTGAAAAAATCTATGGATATGGAAGTCAAGCTCCCACATAAAAAACCATGTTTCAAGATAAGTCACAGTCACTTATCAAGTATGATCTCACCACGGTCATCGATATTGGAGATAATATCACTCTTGATAAGAAAATACTCCTAGTCTCCCTTATTAAAGAAATCACAAACATCATTGTTGGATCTTATCATGTAGAGTGACATTTTTGGTCCCAACTTCCCAATCATTCATCTTCATCATCTTCTCCTTCATAGGTTTCCCTTAAAAACCGGTAAAATTTCAAAAATATAAAGAAATGTGAAAACCTTAAAACATAAAAAAATCAAAGGTACAAAGATCAAACATTGTAATCAGGTATTACATACACATGGATGTTCTTTCCTTCCTTTCTTCATATTCTTTTGCAAACCACCAACCATTTTCATCCCTTCAAATGATCTTCCTTGGTTAGCCTATTCACACTCATTGTATAACATTTATCTCTATAGTATCCATTTGACCTTGGTATTTTATCACCTTGGTAAATTAAAGAATGATTGACCTCTTAGAGATCCTATCACTATCTACATCTAATAAACTTGTTGCAAAGAAATTTTGGGTGTATTTGTTGACACTATCCAATGTCATCATCATAATCACTTCCACATCCTTCCATCAAGCCATCAGTGGTTCTTAACCCCTTATCAAAAAATCAAGAGAGATGAAATAATTTTCAGAAAGAAAACAAAATCAATCAAAACATCAAAAATCAAAAGAAAAGAAATATATAACTCTCTCTTGGGGTATTTCTAGTATCTCTATTAGGGCTATGGACGCTTGGCTGACGAAGTAAAGCAATGTTGCAACTAGAATCAAATACATCTCCATCAAGGCTATGGATGCCTGGCTAGCAGCAGAGTAATGTACGAGATCTCCTTTCACCCTCCATTCATAAATCGCCTATCAAAATAAATCATTCCTACACATTGGCTAGTGTGTCTTCATTTTTTTCTATAAAATATTCCCTTTAAGAAGAAATTAGTTTTCATGTGCACACACTAGGTCTCTATGAGAAAATAGGATTAGTATGTTACCAGGTGTTGTTTAGACCTTGTTCAAACTCTTACTTTAGTCCTTATTTTGACTCACGATTTCTACCTTTGGCTAATCACCTTTTCATTACAAGAATTCTAGCTACATTTTCCATATCATTCACATTGTTCTTGTACATTTTTCATAACATATATGTGTATAATATTTCCTTGTTACCATGTTTACAAGAACTTGTGTCCCCTTTTAATAAAATAATAATCTACTTCTTTTCTATCATGTGTTTCTAGGCGATTGCATTGGGTGCATGCTCGCTCCTTCCTAGCACTTCATTGGTTTGAGTTCATCATCATGTTGAACCTATCCTTCGTGGCCTTGATCCAACATATCTTCTTCTTGTATATACATGTAAAGATTTTCCCTTGTATATTCCCATCTCTCGCTAGGGACATATTTGCATCTTCATTTTTCCTATACATAGATTAGAAAAAATTTCTAAAAAACCCTAAAAACATTGTCAAAAATCATTAAAAATCCAAAAATTGGTATAATTTCAAAAATCCAAAAAAAATGTAAAATTCAAAAATTCAAAACTTGGTGTAAAAACATGCACACAACTAAAGATTTTATCGAAGCATTGTCCTCAAACATTAAAATTTTTCCTACAAAACATCTTTCTTTGGTCCTCACTTGTTCTCACAAATGACTCGTAGATCATCTGGATCTATCTCCATTAAACAAAATTGGTTTTCTTACTATGTATGTACTCCCTTGCACAAACGAGTTGTTTAGTATTATTTCATAGTGCATGATTGTTTTTTCATAGGACCCTTGTGTCCTCCGTGTATTCCCTCGCATGTATCCTTGCTTGGGGCACCATTTTTAACCCTTTTCATTAAATCAAACATTTGGGAACTAAAACTTGATAACAAAAACATTGGTGCAACTATCTTGAATGTTGTTTGTTTGAGTATATGTGTTTATACTTGTTTCCCTATCAGGTTATCTTGTTTACTTTCTCGTATTGCATTATATTATGTATGTTGCATTGAGTTAGTGTTTTAGAAATGAACAAATGTTAGTATTATAGCTTTTCATGTTATGCACACTTTTGTTGTATGTGTATATTTTAATAAGAGCCGATGACGTAGATCATAAAGTAAAATGATGAAATAAAGTTATTTTTACATCAGTTGGATGAAAGTTATCTCCATTATCTTCATCTTCATTTATCTTCCTTATTATTTTCTCATATCACACTTTTTCTTCCAAAAAACACTGGGGAAATAGGGATTATATTTATCCCCTATCCCCCTTATTTATTTTATCTTCTTCCTTCATATTTTTTGATCACCGATTGACTTCTTCCATCACCCCATCAGCACTAGAGGGGGCATCCTTCATTCTACTAATTTTTATTCCACTCCTTCAAATTTTGTTTATTTGTACTTGTCTACTATCTTTGAAGTGGCTTCATTTATGCCACCCAAAAGAGGGGCAAATGTAGACACCTAAAATCCACCTACGCAGTTTTAATACTAACATTGCACTAATTTTCCTCTTTCATGTCATTTCCATAATAATTAGTGCTTTTCCACTAATTATCTAACACTCCCCTTCATTTCCATTAATTAATTTCATTTCATTAAGTAATTATCCTTCCTATCACTCTAGATGCCAATTAACAACATTTCATTAGTTATAATCCATTTCTAATTGATTAATTAACCATTAATAATTAATTATTCCTTCTATTTTAATTAATAAACCCCTTTTATTGGTCGAGTCACCTCTTACATCCACAAAATCATGTTAATTTTCCTCTAAATCCCCTCTAAATAGCTTTCTAAACTTATCCTAGCTTATTAATTAATCCTAGTTGATTAACTAAATCATCTCCAACTCCTATGAGTTATCAATTACTAATTAATTCTTATAAACAAGCTTACCCCTTCAAAATGCACTTTATCATTTGTCACATGTTCACTAATTTGCAAGTTTCTCCCAAAGTGGAAAGATATTTAAAGGACCAATCCCCTTCCTCTCAAACACACACCACACTTTAATTAGTGAAACCTATTGGCATTTTGATTTGATCCATTCTCCATTGTTGGAAATAGCTTATCCATCTTGCATCCATTTTCTCAAATTGAGGATCATGGGAAGATCCAAAGATAGATTTGTAGCCATTTCTTGGTGAGCTCTCATCCTCAATTATTGAAGAAAACAACACCAATTTTATTGGTAGGTGATATAACCAGGTTCATACTTCAAGTAGCAATCGAAAGAGTAAGAATGGCTTAACAATAGGTGTTTACTTCCATGTTTATGCATTAAGATAGTTATTTCCTTTAATTTCTTATCATGATGTCAATGTTAGATTGATTTTGTTTTGAAGCTACTTGGTGTTAGTTTCATTTATATTAGCTTAATTAGTTTAGCTTGCATACAATAGTAGTCTATAATTCCTTAAATACCTTGTTTCCCTTGCTCACAAGTTCTTCCTCCCACTTTTTAGTGCCCTCTCCCCTACACCTCAAGTCATCACAGTTTATAATTATTTTAGGAGTGAGGAATTTAGTTGTTTCTCGACTTCCTTGGGGATTTTTTACCCACTTTTTCACATAGGTTGACAAGATATCAACCTTATCTTTCATATATTTCTTGGTTTCCTTTACCTTACCCATTTTCTATAAGATTCCTCCCATAGCCATAATAGTTTCATGCTTTAGGCCCTTAGTGGTTGGATTTCCAAGTGGGATCTTGGTCACTTGATAATATAAAGGGGAATCTTCATCCCTTAAGACATCAATTTGTGGAGTGGAAACTTTAAAAACCTTTCTCCTTAAGTCCCCACCATTGTTCTTTATAAAATTATGGCTAACTTTGGTGTTTTGTGTGGCCTCAAGGAAATACTTCTTTCAAATTCTACTTCCTCCACCTGTACTTTTACCTTCTTCTTCCTTAGGAGGTTTGATATGAACTAAACCTCAGTTTGAGTGTTTCCTTATTCTTGTTCTTTTAGTTGGGGAACACTAGGTACTATAATTTTTGTTTTGGGTGTAATAAGAGAAAGAATGGGGCCTTCATTTTGTGCCTCTTATTAATAAGAAGTTTCAACAATATGTCCTTGAAATTTGTATTCTTCTATCCCCAATTCCTCCACCTCTTCCTTTGTCATACTTGAAGATGGTTTAGATTTTGTATCAATCTTTATTGTGTCCTAAACCTCTTCTTCTCTACATGAAGAAGGCTATTTTGTTGTTTCTCCTATTGTTGAGTTTTCTCTTTTATAACTTCATGAGTTACAACTTATTTCTCAACTATTTATAGACTTGGTTGAGTGGGTTCCACAACACTAGATTTTTCAACTTCAAAAAGAGTACATCTTCAACCTGATCTTTCCCAACTTCTTCTACAATAACCTTTTCTTTAATATTTTCTCTCACCTCACCACCTTCAACTTTCTCTATGGTATGTTCTTTGTGGTGTGTTTGGTCTCCCTCTTTCTCAATTGACATATCTTGTATGGTTTTATGGTCCAATATTGAGGTAGTTTAGTGAAGGTATGCTCCATGGATGGGTAAAACATTATTGTTTTCTCCTCCAATTGAACTTCTTACTCCCACTTTTTAGTGCCCTCTCCCTACACCTCAAGTCATCACAGTTTATAATTATTTCAGGAGTGAGGAATTTAGTTGTTTTCGACTTCCTTGGGGATTTTTTACCCACTTTTTCACATAGGTTGACAAGATATCAACCTTATCTTTCATATATTTCTTGGTTTCCTTTACCTTACCCATTTTCTATAAGATTCCTCCCATAGCCATAATAGTTTCATGTTTTAGGCCCTCATTGGTTGGATTTCCAAGTGGGATCTTAGTCACTTGATAATATAAAGGGAATCTTCATCCCTTAAGACATAAATTTGTGGAGTGGAAACTTTAAAAACCTTTCTCCTTAAGTCCCCACCATTGTTCTTTATAAAATTATGGCTAACTTTGGTGTTTTGTGTGGCCTCAAGGAAATACTTCTTTCAAATTCTACTTCCTCCACCTGTACTTTTACCTTCTTCTTCCTTAGGAGGTTTGATATGAACTAAACCTCAGTTTGAGTGTTTCCTTATTCTTGTTCTTTTAGTTGGGGAACACTAGGTACTATAATTTTTGTTTTGGGTGTAATAAGAGAAAGAATGGGGCCTTCATTTTGTGCCTCTTATTAATAAGAAGTTTCAACAATATGTCCTTGAAATTTGTATTCTTCTATCCCCAATTCCTCCACCTCTTCCTTTGTCATACTTGAAGATGGTTTAGATTTTGTATCAATCTTTATTGTGTCCTAAACCTCTTCTTCTCTACATGAAGAAGGCTATTTTGTTGTTTCTCCTATTGTTGAGTTTTCTCTTTATAACTTCATGAGTTACAACTTATTTCTCAACTATTTATAGACTTGGTTGAGTGGGTTCCACAACACTAGATTTTTCAACTTCAAAAAGAGTGACATCTTCAACCTGATCTTTCCCAACTTCTTCTACAATAACCTTTTCTTTAATATTTTCTCTCACCTCACCACCTTCAACTTTCTCTATGGTATGTTCTTTGTGGTGTGTTTGGTCTCCCTCTTTCTCAATTGACATATCTTGTATGGTTTTATGGTCCAATATTGAGGTAGTTTAGTGAAGGTATGCTCCATGGATGGGTAAAAATTATTGTTTTCTCCTCCAATTGAACTTCTTACTCCTTAGTTTTCTACATGAGCACATTTATAGAGACCTCTTGTAGCATAGGAGGTGGGTTAGTGAGAACTACCTCTATGGTATGAACTACAATAGTACATTCTTGGACTAATTTTTTTATACCTTGAATTTTTGCACTTATGGTAGTCTCTATTGTAGGTTTTTCCACTTTTTTCACTTGTTCCTCAAAAATTACAATGTGATTTATTCCTCCTCCTCATCAATATTATCCAAAGTTTGATCTACCTTTGGTTGAACTGAAGTAATGTTTCCTCTCATTCTCTTTCCTTTTTGAATGATCCCCTGGAGGACGTGGCTGAAACTTTAAATTGAGAAGTCTCTTTAGCCAGAGGTTTATTTTTCATTGAGGTAGGATGGGGAGATTCTTGGATAGGTGTAGTTGTAATGACTCGGGAATCCTTCATGGTTTTCTCCAATATATTATTTGTCATATGTGTCAACATTGACACTAGAATACCTATTTTTCTTGTTGTTGCACTTAGCTCTTCAATAGCCCCTAAATTTGACCCTTTGATTGAAATTTGTGGTGACTTCCTTTCAAAGGATTTAAACTTGTAAATTCCTTCCTATAAGGGATAATCACATCCTCAATAACCCCACTTTCCTTGTATACCCTTAGGACTGATGTGTTTTGTAGGGTTAAGTAATTACCCTTGTTACTCATCCATAAAAATATCCTTTTGATGATGTAAGAATATTTTTCATGCGGGAAGTGTTTTCTTTACTTTCCTAATATACACTTGGGATGGGATGAGATGTTATGTTCTTATAAACATAATATTTACTTACCAATTTCATATCACCATGCATTCCCGAGTAACAACAAGTTTATAATCCACTACCTGAGTGAGGTTCATTCTTGAGTAATATCTTAATTTGAATTCATCCTCATCCTTGAAATCCATCCACTAATCCTCATAATGAAGCTCATGTCCATATGCATTTCCTAAGGCTCCTTGAATAATCCATCTAATATCATAATTGGGCTCGGGAGAAATTTTTTGCAAAGTAAAGTTTCCCATTTCTTCCTCAAGGAGTCTTTCCTTAACCAATGTTGGGAATGTATACCTTCTAATGTTGATTGGAAATTTGATGTTTTTTTTTTTGCTTTTGTGCAATCAACTTGTGTACTTCTTCTAGTGTTCTTGACACTCCTAGAATTTCCCATTTATCATCTAGGTATATTGGCAACATGTAGGGAGCACCATGGAAGCCATTGAATCTAATATATGTGAAGGTTTGACATTGGATAATGTTGGGCCCTAAAATTAACTAAGTACCTAAGGCACAAAGCCTTGTGGCACGCAAATACATGGCATTAAGGCACATGCAGAAGTAGTTCTTGGAGGTGCAAAGGGTCACACTAGAGCATGATGGAGTTAGGACTTAGTGAGTTTTGAAAAATAGAAAAAGATGTGCATAGGGAGTGAATGGAAAAACAACCAAATATAGATGTGGATAAGCCATGGAGACTTGCGATCCAAGAAAAGGATATTCCAGGGAATCATTATGGTTATCATGAGAGGATAAGGAGTCGAGGTTGTTAAGGATTAGTTGGCACATGCATGCTAAAGGAACTCAATTGAGGGAAACACATGGTGACATCTGACATATTCCTAAGTAGTGGTAGAAAAATCATGAGGAGATTCCAGTAGGCTTTTACAGATGATGATGGATGGTTAGAAGAAGATTCCTTTGAATACTTGTTATAGAGGGTCATTTCTAAGAGGAGAAGGGGGATGGATAAGGAATTAGTATGTAATGAATGTAATAGAGAGCTCTGTGATGTAAAAAAATATCTTCTACTATGAACATTGCCATGGATGGAACTTCTTGATGTAATCTTAGCTATTGTATTTGACTTATCAATATAATGAAGCAATTCTGTAACACTCTTGTAATGGATCTTGATCTATGTTTTCCTTTATGTTCATATGTGTGTTACTTGGTTTCCTCAATGTTATTCCATGGTTGATTCTACTTTTAGTTGATCATGTTAAATCTGTGTTTGGGATACATCAACTAGGAGTAAAAGATTACATCTAAAAACCTATGGATAATTACATTTATTCTCTGGTTATACTACATCATCATGTTGATAAAGAAAATTCTCATGAATCTCACATAAAGGAGGGACTTTGTGCCTATGCATGCCTTGGGTGAGCTTCAGGATAAGATTGGATGATATGTTGGTGTGCTTGGGATTAGTTGCTAAAATAGGTGGTGATAATAGAGACTACATTTTGGTTCCATTTTTGGGACCCCTTTTGAAGTTTTCATGAGAATGGTACGTGATGACAGAACACTTAACACTAGATAATGTGAAACATGGTTTAAGAGCATAGAGGATGAGTTTACTCAGATATTCAATAATGGACCTAATTTTAGTGCACGTAAATGGGTAGGGAGCATATGTATCATGATCTATATGAGACTTTATTTTGTTATATTTTAGTAGAGTTTTATGAATGGCTTTTGGTGTATACGTCTAGAATTAAGCCGGTACTATATATCTCACATGTGGACCTAAGATGAGTATCAAAGGTTACAGGATGTTGATATGACTTAGACACATGTTGTCTATCATTGGTGGAGTAGAGTGTTGATGAGTTACACCTTAGAGTATGTAATTTCTATGTATTCATGTCATGAGATTGCTGATTTTGAGTTTTTTAGGGAGACTAGAGGATCATTTTTACATTTTATCCCCTTAGTTATAAATATCTTGATCATTACACTAAGTTTGGAAGCATTTCCTATGGCTAGCTAAGCTTCTTCTAAGTGTTTGGTGAGGAAACTAGGGTGGAGGAAGATGGTGGACCTTGTGGATGAGCATGAGATGGAGGGAGAGAGATGACTGGAAATATAATAAAGCATGTAAGAGAGAGTTAGATAGACAATGTGAGTACCCCATCTTGGAAGCATGGAAGAAACCACCTCTACTTCTAGCGAAAGCTTGTCATATGAAGAAAGGAGAGGAGTCATTGCTGCACATCTGAATCCACCTAGTGACCAACCCCTAGTGCTTAGATTTTAAAATCCCGAGATAAGTATCGTTAACCCAGTTGGTATTGGTGGAAGTGACCAATCCGCACCTAGGAGATATAACTTTTCATTTGGCACATCTATGGATGCACAATCATTTCTTGTGTTTGGAGGTATATTGTCTAGAATGACATTTGGGAAAATTATGGGTACAAAATCTTGGGTATCACGTCTATAAGTGAAATAGGACACACATATGGTAGTAGTGTAATATCACAACTATTGTTGGCATAATTCATCGTAACCACTTCAAGACCTTTACCAGCTACGAGAGGTGGATCTTGGTGGAATAAGAACTAAAGAACCTAGTGGACTTGGTGGATATGGAGGATCTAGTGGATTAGTAGAGACAAGACCTTTGGTGGATCTAGTGGATCTAGTGAGGAGACAACAATGGAGGGAATTAAGTTTCTAGATTAGGTGGGCATGGGATTTAACCACCTCAACAAGTATTTTTGAAATGTCTTTGCATCTACTAGACTACAAAGGTGTTGAGGATGTTGCAAAGAATGTACATAAATGTGAGTTGTTATGGCACATGAAGGGGATCACTACCTCAGAATGGAAGGAAAGTCAATTTTTAACAATGTTACAAGGACGCATGTATAGTTGGTACCAAAAGTATGACCCCCACTAAATAGTAGTAGATTACACCACGCTGTAGAATGCCTTCTTAGCTGAATTTCATATCCCTGAGTTTGAACAAAAGAGCATTAGTGCATTGAAGGAGATTCAAAAAGGTATGGTAGAGAGTGTGCAAGAATATGACATGCATTTTAAGACTCTCTTATCAAAATTGTCTTATGATATTCATCCTTCTTAGCATGCTCAAGTGGTTTTTGGAGGGTTGATAACACCTTTTAGGAGAGCACTTTCGCACAAGACTTTCACATACCCACGCGAGGCCTTGGAGGATACCCTACATGTTGAGGCTATTAGAAGCATGGATATCATGGTTATCCCTTTTCTTGAAGCTCAAATTGTTGCAATGGAAAAGTAACTAGAGAAGCTATTTGTGAACTCGGCACATGAGACTCATAGTGGCCTATGGTGCATGGATTGTGAGGTAGAGGGGCATACAAAGGACAATTTTCCTCAAAGATCGGTATGCACCATGATAGTAGACTATGAGATTTTCCATAGAGATCATGATGCAAGTAGGTGTCCACTATCAGTAGCGTGATCCGTAAGAATGTATCTTACTATTGCAATATTTACACCTCTACTACTCATGACACCAAGGATTGTAGATTGATTGACCAAATACATGATGTCATTAATATTGGTGTGCACTAGACCAACATCGTAAACAATTCCAAGGATGATGGTCATCACTATGAAGGATGTATGGATGGAGGGTGTGTGGAAGAGGTTTCAAGGAGGATTTAGAGGTCGAGGCAACCATGAAGGAGGAAGAAGTGAGTTCCCATGTGGAACTTGTTACAACTGTGGGTCTATGGAGCACTATAAGCATGAATGTCCTGATCTATTACAATGCTCTTAGTGTGGGAAGAAGCACAAGTATGAGGAATGCTCATAGAGCTATTTGAACATATGAGCTAGAAAAAATGAAGGATAAAGGCGTAGGAATGGTAAGCGTGAAGAAAGAAGACTCACAATGGATGTCAAGGGTGGTGTGTGAGTCAAAGTTAGAACTTGTACTAGTGACCACGTGAGCTGAGGCTACAAATGCCAGGAGATACCAAAGCAAAATCCACTAGTTACTAGAGAAGAGGTGGTGCACGGGAAGTATCCAAACCCTACTCATTAGAAATAGGTTTATCAAGAGACCATGGATGTAATTCAAAGCCTACAAGGAGAGATCTAATACCTAAAGGATAAGTCATGGTAGTTAGAGAAAAGGAAGAGCATGAGGCTCCACAGAAGGATCTAGATGAGGTCAATGAAGTATGAAAAATGCTGAGGTAGAGAATATCATTCCTTTGCTAGGGGAATGGTTACGAGAAAAATTACCGCATGTCGAAGGAGAGTGTGAGCCATAGGTCCTGCACACTAACCTTCCCCTCACACCATTGATTATGATAAGGAGATTACCTTGAATGTGGTAGTCGATGGGTGGCTTCTGAGTAATATTTTGATAGACATGGGTGTAGAAGTTAATGTTCTCACTTTAGACGCATGACATCAAATGGGAAGACCCCATTACAACCATCTTCAAATGTGTTGTATATGGCTAACAAAATAAAGGTGATGCCCATTGGTGTCTTGAAGGATGCTACTATCACTATCCAAGGGGAAAATTCACTGGGATTTTGAAGTCTTGGTGCTAGCCAAGGCGGACAACTTTCCAAAGATTACTTGGGCACCCCTGGTGTTATAAGAACAATGTTGACCTATGGTTCAATAAGGGGTACATAAGCTTTGAGAACAAGGAAGAACGGGTTATCATCCCCTTGACCGATGGAAATTCAGCACCCTATACTGAGCCCTTGGGGAAGAAGTTCTTGATAGGATCTATGTGCACTCTATCAGGGACCCTGAAGTGATTCACCCTATGAAGGAGTTATTCAGTTTGAAGATGCTCAATCTATGAGTGATACCACTAGTGTAGCATGTGACAATTGGGCACATGGGACTTATGAGTTAATTGGGTGGAAATTGAGAGGCTCCATTACAAGAGTGACAAGGGTGCACCCACTTAGGCATATGAAAGGGAAGCAGTTACCAAGCTACACTGGGATGTAACCCTAACATTTTCCTACGAGCCATGGAAGCCCAATGGAGATGTGAAATCAAACGAAGGAGAATTCTTGTCTATAATTTGTGTGGAACCACAACACGTTGGTGGATAGCACATTAGGACAATATTCTAGGGTGGTGTGAGGTGAGAATCACGCTCTCTATTATATTTTTTAGAGTAATGAACATGCTAACTAAAATTTATGTCTATGATGGGAAAGGATTTTCCTCAGATCATGTCTAGGAGTGTGAGAGGATCTAGATGGAAGGCATAAAGGATTTACCTCCTTCCCTTTGGGTGCACAAGTTTTATTCCACACTACAAGGTTGTTTGTGTGCATGGTACGTTCATTCGAGTTACGCATCAAATAGGAACGGTGAGAGTTAACAAATGACTTGATTCAAGCATTTGAATATAAAAGTTCTAATCCCTTAGTGAATGAGGCATTGTAGGTTGTTAAGTGCCTAACTATGGGAGACAGTGTCATGGAAAAGGATAGAATACTAGAATTATTGGGTGAGCCTGGCTTAGAAGAGCACTCTGATGAGGGAGAATCAAATGAGATACAACTTGAGTGCACTTACATGGAGAAGAGAAGGGAAATATGGTTTGTGTGATAGATGGCAAAGAAGTGGAGAACTTGGATGTTAACCATACTATGGGTATGTGTGAAGTAATAGATAGTGTTGATGAGCAAGCACACACCTACCATGAACCCCTCAAAACAAAGAAGGTTAACATTGGCTTAGAAACAGAACCTAAGGAGGCTACTATTGGGGACTATTAGTCAGAAAAGGAGGTTTCAAAGATCATTGATCTATTGTGTGAGTTTCAAGATTTATTTTTGCATGGGTACCATGAGCTTAAGGGATTTCACCACTCTTTAGAGAGATGTAGATCAAGATAAAGGAAGGAGTGCAACTGATTTGGAAGAGACCTTACCGAATGAATCCAAATTTGCACATCCAGGTCAAGGAGGAGATAGAAAAGATGATCACATCAAACATCATTGAAGTTGTGGAGGAATCAGAATGGATAATCCCCATGGTCATAAGCATTAAAAAGGATGGAAGGATAAGGATTTGTGTTGACTACAAGGACCTAAATGTGGTATGTGTAATTGATCCTTTCCCAACCCCTTTTACCGAGGAAATCCTGGAAGGAGTGGCTGGGCACGAGATCTATTCCTTCATGGATGGCTTCTCAGGATATCATCAAGTTAGAATCACAAAGGAGGACCAAGAAAAAACAACTTTTTCCATTGAATGGGGAAGTTTTTCCTACACGGTCATGCCTTTTGGACTAAAGAATGTGCATGTTGTGTTTTTCGCACATATAGTGGTCCAGGCATTTTAGGATTTTATCCATAAGTTCCTTTAGGTCTACCTTGATGATTGGACAAGTGTATGGACTAGTGAAATACCATTGTGAAAATTTATGGTTGATGTTCGAGAGATGTCAGTAGTTGCGAATATCCCTCAACATTAAGAAATGTCTCTTCACTACTCCATTTGGAACCATGTTGGGGCATATCATATGTAAGGAAGGTTTTTAGTGGAACCCTGCCAAAGTTCTCGTTATTGTGGGATTGGGGGAGCCTACCATTCAAAATGCAATGCCCAGATTCCTTGGGCATACGAGGTATTACCATAAATTTATTAAGGGGTATGCCAAAATTGTTGTGCCACTGGAGGAATTGTTGAAGCATGAATGTACATTCCATTAGGGAGAGGCACAATAGATGGTGTTTAATACATTGAAGAATAATCTTATCATTGTGCCCATATTATGCTTTCCTTCTTGGGATAAGCCATTCCATGTACATGTTGATGCTTCAGAATGATGATTGGGGAAATCCTAACATACCTGGAGAAGGAATTTTGACAACCCCTTGTGTTTTTCTAGCCAAAATTTGACACCAGAGAGCAAAACTATACTAATACTGACGCTAAGAACTATCAATGATCATGCATTGCAAAAAATTTAGGAAATATCTATTGGTAATACCCTTCATATTCTACATGGACCACATGGCATTGAAGTACTTAGTGAACAAGCCCATTTTACAAGGGTGCATATGTCGGTGGGTCTATTGTTTCAAGAGTTTGAGTTTACAATTGTTGTGAAACTAAGAAAGAGTAACTTAGGGCCTGACCATTTATCAAGGATTGACTTAGGGGAGGATGCGCAAAGCATTAAGGATATAATGTTAGACACACTAACTATTTAGATTATGTGTGTGCCCTCTGACTTGGAAGATATTGTTGTGTTTCTCAAAATGGGTGTGGCACCAAAGGAATGAAGACCTTAGAAAGGAAGAAGTTAGCCATATATGCATCACACCCTACATGTTAATTAGTGGAGACTTATACAAGCTAGGTCGTGATGAGGTTTTTTACCGGTGTGTGTTAGAACATGAGTGCATTACAATCATGGAGGAAGCACATGGTGGGATTGCAGGAGGACACTATGAGGGAATTCCACCGTGTGAAAGATTCTACTAATAGGTCATTTGGTGGGAAAGCATCTACCATGATATTATTGAGTTTTGCAAGGCGTGTGACCATTTCCAGTGCCTTGGAAAAACAGGAAGAATGGATGAGATGCTCTTGAGACCAATAGCTAGTACATAACCATTTGAGAAGTGGGCCATTGATTTTTAGGACCAATTTCACCTACCGCACAAAGGACTGGTTTCACTATATCATCACTTGCACTGACTACTTAACAAGATGAGAAGAGGTAGTGCCTACAAAGGATTGCACAACAACCATAGTGGCAAGGTTCATGTGGGAAAACATACTCAATAGGTATGGGCACTTTAATCCTACTAGTGATAGAGGCACACACTTTTTGAATGAGATGGTTATGATTTTATTAGCAGAATTCATGGTGGCCCATCACAAGACCACCCCATATCACCCCAAGCTAATGGAACTACTAAGGTATTTAACAAGATACTAAGTCACACATTGACTAAAATTTGTGATGTGGGAAGATAAGATTGGGATGACAAAGTCTCAACAGTATTATGGGTGTATAGGACTACCTACAAGAGATTGAACAAGGCCACACCATTCTAATTGGTGTTTGGCATGGAAGTTATTTTACCAGTAGAGTTTATGCTACCATCCCTATGTATTGCATGTGTAGGAGGATTAGATAATGAGAAAGCACTACAGAGTGCATGGAAGAATTAATGTAGTTATAAAAAAGGTAATCACTTAATAGGTGGAGTGAGAAGATTGAAAATGCGTGACAAAAATCATGGCATGATCACCATATTAAAAAAACAATTTGAGGTTGGGTAGATGGTCTTGCTTTATGACTCCAAATTTCTACGCCATCTTGGGAAACTGAAATTCCATTGGTTAGGACCATATATCATCTCATACATCCTTGATTCAGGTGCATGCCATTTACAAGCACTGGATGGGATGAGGTTACCAGGTTACTTCAATGGGAGTAGGCTGAAGCCCTACTATAAATAAGGCTTCTGTGTAATATGAAATAAGGTAGTTTTTCCAATTAGTTTAGATTTATGTCTTTTTGTTTGTTTCATTTGTCATTGTTTTCAAATTTGTTTTTGCATTGGTGTGCCGGTAGCTAATTGTATTATAAGAGGTTCTATGTATAGGGGACCACACATACATTTTTTTGTGGGGTGAGGTAGTAGCTATATTGAACATGGAGGCCAAAATGTTGGGAAAAATTAGCATGAAGGTAGAAGAATGAGCAAACGGGATGGAAAGGGTGCATGGATGGAAAAGGTGCGTAAATTTCATGTAGTTATGAAGGTGGGTTGAAAGAACATGAAGACCAAGAAGGGAAGGATCACGTGGTATGACATGAGGTAGGAAACATTATAGGGAACTACTTAGTAGATGATGTAGAGGTTATGTACTTTAGCACAAAAATGTGCAAAAGGAGGTTTTGGCAATGTAAGTGGTATTAGAGCGCCTAGAGGTTATAGCTACGAAGTGCAAGAGGAAGTCATAGAAGTTTCCTTAAGTAAAGAAAAGCATTTTATTAAAAATTGACATTAGGACACGTGGTTAGAGGAACTCTAAGGCATCGATAAATTATAAATAAGAGATAAGGATAGTCATTTCAACTACCTTTCCTTAGATAATTTATTTTGTGCTCCTAAGCTCGAAGTGTGACGAGGGTTTTTCAAAGAAGAGTGACGCAAAGTACTATCACGAACTAGTGGACTTGTGTAAAGTTGCAGTAGAATATGTGACATAACATGGAGGGAAGAAGATATCAGAGTGGAAAGGAGGTTGTGTGAGAGAGAAGTGGGGAATTTTTCAAGTTTGGACAGTCAAAAGAGAGGAACATAGCACCTAGGGCATGAAGGAAAGGAAAGGAAGATGGCACCAAAGAAGGCACACACAAAGAAAATAGTGGTGGAAAAGGAGGATCTCATGGAGATCTACTCAAAGATGTAGTACCCTCCTAGATTTATCAAGGCCGAGAAGTGGAGCTCAAGCTATACCAAATAAAAATTAGTGAGTAAAACCAAAAATGACCTAACAATGAAAAGTTGATGCGGGAAGACCTTGTGTCGAATAAAACGATGGTAGACAAGCTCAAAAACCCTAAGGTTGATGACTCAGTGAAACAAGATATGCAAAAGACTAGGGTTTTACAGCTATGGGAGTTTCCCTTCTTTTCCAAACCCACCCCACTTTTCAGGTGGTTAATGTCACGGGTGCATGAATATTTCTTCTACTTTGTGGGAAGAAGAATGTGGATCACATGCCATCTGATTCGAATGGTAACAGGCTTGCAAAATACTAGAGAAGATATGACACTTGATTTATGTGCCACTACCAAGATCAAGGAGCTGACAAATAAGATAAATTATGAGAAGGGGGTAGGGCATAGGTAATCATAGACTTCCCAGACCTAGCGCGAGAGTCACATCCCGACTCATTAGTCAAATTAGGTGCAAAAAGGTGGATGAACATCAACCGTAGATTCTTGTATGTGGCTTATAGGGTTTCCAAGAGGGCACACTACAACTTTTCCCAATTCATCATGAATGGCATTATCAAAGAGGTGTGGGTATAGAATGAGGTAGGAGTGAAGATCACTTGGGGCTCTATCCTACTATTAATCATGTTTTGGGAGATTGGCATCCCAGATGGACCAGATGGGAACATTTTGATTCACCCACCCCCAAGCACATTTCCCCTGCAGTCCAATTCACACAGTTCACCTACAATGGGACCATCTCAAATTCTTATAAGGCACGAATGAAATTGTGGTTCGAGTGGTTGTGTGGAGATTTTGAGAATGGATGGCGTATTCCCCCAAGCTGCCACAAGTTGTTGGTGACAAGGTAAAAATTTTGTCACCCAACACTTCTACCTAGAAAAGTTCATGATGGCCAAAGGAGATATGGGGCCATGGTGTAAGCTCCCCTTTGCATTCACTTCCAGATACATGAAGTGCACCATCAACATAATTAAGGATGCATAGAGGTTAGTTTTTGATGTAGACAAGGTGGATGTTGATGTCCACACGTTGCATTCTAGATTCAAGTATGTCATTAGACCTACCTACATAAAGGTTTTGGAGCTAGATTTCCTAGACTTACACCCACAAGTCAGCATTACCATCAAGGGGTATGTCCACCGGGTGTTCGTGTAGTTGTACCCCAAAACATAGGGAGGGATTGAGGTGGAGGTTATAGACTCTCCCTTTCAAAATAGTGCAAGATTCCAATCCTACCCATGAAGGCAGTACAAGAAGAAAAAGAACAAGAACAATAAGGGAAGTTAGATACTTCAAGGAAGAGGAAGTAATATACATGCTAGAATAACAACAAGGGTGCCAACACTTCAGAATAGGGTGGTGCCATCACTTCAGAACAAGGTGGTGATAACACCTCATCACCAGGGTGCAAGGGAAAGGAAGAAGAGAATGAATATCTTGAGGAAAAGAAATAGAAGACACATGACACATCAAGCCCCACAATAGGCTCGGAGGAAGAATACCCCACCACTTTCAAAGAAGAATTGGAAGCAGAGTTAGAGGGGCAGGAGGTCTGATGCAAAGGCCACAGATGCAAGTGACGCATGGGAAGAAAAAGAGGAGCATTCGGTAGGGGATGAGAAAATTCCGACACACGAATCTTCTACTCCGTAGAATTCCATCCCAAAGGAAGACAAGGGGGAATCCTTTACTATAAAGGAGGATATGGGATTCACCCCTGGGGTGAAGAAGAGGACAAAGTGCAAGGCTACAAGGAAGAAGTGGAAACCCATTTCCCCACATATGAACTTCGTAGATGACCCCAAGAAGGTCCTGTGTGTGTAAGGTTTCAGGCCACCCTCCCACTAGAAAAGTTACATGGTTGGGATTTAATGGATCAAGACAGGGGTGTTCCCAGAACTAGGAAGATGCTCAACTAGACTATGTACTACCACACTGAGGAACCTGAGTTCAAGGTCATCGATCAAATGATCAAAACCATTCACCTAAAAATAAGGGTGGAGATACATATAATGTGGTGGATCCTAACCACCTTAAAGATGAGCACGCATGTAATTCCTTGCAAAATATGTCTTTGGAGGTGATATAATGCAGTCTAGATATAGGGGCCACTGTTTGGACCTTGGTCGCAGAAAGAAAGAGCAAGGAGAAGGAAATAGACAAGTTGCACCAAGGGTTAAGGGGAGAGTAGGAATGGACAAAGGAGGCATAAGACCGAGATGATACGGTGTGAAGAACATTCTCGGGGCAATGTCCAGGATTGGTAAGCCATGCTAGGATAGATTACGGGGATGAGATGGAGTATCTTGAGGACCTCGTAGGGATTTTACTCATTAACATCAAGAATGGCATGAGCCCGATGGCTGCAAAGCTTGCAAAAGAAAAGGAAGAGAACAAGGTATCCATTGAAGTGAGATCACCGAGTTGGAATAAATTCTCTCCCAACTCAAGGAGGCGAGTATACTAGTAGATAGAGGCTTCAACAACTGTAGGAAATGTGAGAAAATAATTGACACATGGGTGATAGAGGAGGAGGAATCCCTCAAATTTTTGTAGGATACCATCCCCACCAATAAGAAAGAGTATGCACATTTGGTTGTTAACACCATGGCCCAAAAAGAGAAGATAAAAACAAAGTGTAAAAGGAGAGATTTTAGAATCAATGAGCTCGGAGACTTCGTCACTAAGCGAGATGGATGAGTTCGAGGGTTTTTGTGTGGAGTTAGGGGTGGCCATCAAAGCACATTAAAGGTAAAGGTGGATTATCTTTTGAACTTTATGCGTACGTGTATTGTGGGGAAAATTTTGATTCCTTTTTCATAAAATAGAGGAAGATCCCGAGCTCATTAGACTTGATCCTCATCTTGTTCTTCCATCTTCTCGTCGTCATTTCATGACAAAATAGATGGTTTTATCTTTGATCCATCCTCTATCCTATCATCACCTCATCATTTTTACATATCACAATTCCTCAATCACAATATCATCTTGGGTCACCTCCTAGTAGTGCATCATCTTCTTCTATATGTGGTCCACCTCCTAGTATCCCTCCATCTTCTATTTGTAGGTTACCTCATGGTATCCCATTATCCTCTATTACCGGGTCACATCCTAAGTAGCCCCTTATCTTCTATACTTGGGCCACATCTTAGTAGCCATTCATCTTCTATATATGGTTCACCTTTTGGTAGCCCATTCTCTTCCGTCCTTGGGACGCATCCTAGTATCCCTTCATCTTCTATCTATGGCTCACCTCCGGTATCCCATTTCCTTCATTCCTTAGACCATATCCCCTTTTTCCATCATATCATCCATCTATCAATAATTGTGTAAATCCCACCATCATCCCTAACATTCCTATCATCAATCCTAAACATCCACTTTCTTTTTCCACTTCTTGGGATCAAAAAAATCATGCATTAGTTGATATGAAATATAAACAATTTCTTCATCAAGCTAATATCAAAACCCCAAAGAGGTACAAAACTTCAAGCAAATCCAACACCCAAAAGACTAAAAATCAAATGCGAAGGCACATCAATGCAAATGAAAAGTATGACACAAAGTGAAAAAATCTATGGATATGGGACTCAAGATACACACAAAAAATACATGTTTCAAGATAAGTCGCAGTCATTTATCAAGTATGATCTCACCACGGTCATTGATATTGGGGATATTATCACTCTTAATAAACAAATAATCCTAGTCTCCTTATTAAAGAAATAGAAAACATCATTGTTATATCCTATCAAGCGGAGTGACATTTTTAGTCCCAAATTCTTAATCATTCATCTTCTCCTTTGTAGGTTTCCCTTCACAAAATCTGTCAAAATTTCAAAAATATAAAGAAATGAGAAAACATTAAAACATAAAAAAATCAAAGGTACAAAGATCAAACCTTATAATCGGTATTACATAAACATGGATGTTCTTTCCTTCCTTTCTTCATATTCTTCGCAAACCACCAACTATTTTCATCCCTTTGGTGATCTTCCGGTTATCCTATTTGCACTCATTGTGTAACATTTATTTATATAGTATCCATTTAACCTTGATCTTTCATCACATTTGTAAATTAAAGAATGACTGACCTCTTAGAGATCCTATCACTATCTACATCTAATAAAAATTTTGCGAAGAACTTTTGGGCGTATTTGTTGACACTAGCCAATGTCGTCATCACAAACACTTCCACATTCTTCCATCAAGCAATCGTTTGTTCTTAACCCCTTGTCAAAACAATCGAGAGAGCTGAAATAATTTCTCATAAAGAAAACAAAATCAATCAAAACATCAAAAATCAAAAGAAAATAAATATATAACTCTCTCTTTTGGCATTTCTAGTATCTCTATCGAGGTTATGGACGCCTAGCTAGTAGTAAAGCAATGTTACGATTAGAAACAAATACATCTCCGTCGAGGCTATGGTGATCGGGCGGTAGCAGAGAAATGTACGGATATCCTTCCACCCTTCATTCATAAATCACATATCAAAATAAATCATTCCTACACATTGGCTAGTGTGTCTTCATTTCTTGTCTATCAAATATTTCCCTGCAAGAAGTAATTAGTTTCCATGTGCACACACACTGGGTCTCTATGAGAAAATAGGATTAGTATGTTAAGGTGTTGTTTATACCTTGTTTAAACTCTTACTTTAGTCCTTATTTTGACTCACGATTTTCTACCATTGGCTAATCACCTTTTCATTACAAGAATTCTAGCTACATTTTCCATATCATTCACATTGTTCTTCTTCTTTTTCAAAACATCCATGTGTATAAGATTACCTTTTTACCATGTTTACAAGAACCTTTGTCCCCTTTTAATAAAATAATCTTCTACTTATTTTCTATCATATGTTTCTTGGCCAGCTTGCACTGGGGGCATGCTCACTCCTTCTTAGCACTTCATTTGTTTGAGTTCATCATCATGTTGAACTTATCCTTCGTGGCCTTGATCTAACATATCTTCTTCTTGTATATACGTGCAAATATTTTCCCTTGTATATTCCCATATCTCGTTGGGGACATCTTTGCATATTCATTTTTATTATACATAGCTTCATAAAACTTTATAAAAAAACCCTTAAAATATCGTCAAAAATCATTAAAAATCCAAAAATCGGTATAATTTCAAAATAATTGTAAAATTAAAAAAAAATCAAAAATTGGTAAAACAATATGCACACAACTAAATATTTTATCCGATGCATTTTCTTCAAGCATTTAAATGTTTCATATAAAACATATTTCTTTTTTCCTCACTTGTTCTCGCATGAAATGACTCGCGGATCATCCGGATCTATCTCCATTAATCAAATTTGGTTTTCTTACTATGTATGTACTCACTTGCACAAATGAGTTGTTTAGTATTGTTGCATAGTACACGAGTGATTTTTCATAGGATTAATGTGTCCTCCGTGTATTCCCCTTGCATGTATCCTTGCTTGGGGCACCATTTTTAACCATTTTCGTTAAATCAAACATTTGAGAATCAAGCTTGATAACAAAAACATTGGTACAACTTTCTTGAATGTTGTTTGTTTGAGTATGTCTATTTATAATTGTTTACATGTCATGTTAGCTTGTTTAGTTTGTCGTATTGCATTACATTATGTATGTTGCATTTAGTTATTGTTTTAGCAATGAAAAAATGTTAGTATTACATATTTTTATGTTATTATACACCTTTGTTGTATGTTTATATTTAAATAAAAGCCAATGATGTAGATCATAAAGAAAAATGATGAAATAAAGTTGTTTTTACTTCATTGGATGAAATTTATCTCCATTCTCTTCATCTTTATTTATCTTCCTTATAATTTTCTCATATCACACTTTTTCTTCCAAAAAACGTCTGGGGCAATAGGGATTATATTTATCCCCCTATCCCCCTTATTTCTTCTATCTGATTCCTTCATCTTTTACAATCACTAATTGACCTCTTCCATCACCCCATCGGCACTTAAGGGGGCATCCTTCATTGTACTAATTTTTCTTCCACTCCTCAAAAAAAAATTCATCTATATTTTTTTACTATCTTTCAAGTGGCTTCATTTACGCCACTCAAAAGAGGGGAAAATGTAAACACCTAAAATCCACTGTTTCACACAGAATGTTTCCGTTCTTGGAATAGAGTTGCTTCTATACTTTCATTCTCTTGAGAAAGCAGAGATAAGGGTTAGGGCTAGGAGGAATACCTGTTGAATGTTTGGAGGGTGTGCGCGTACCGTAGAGAGAGATCAGATCGATTGCAAAGAACTCCTTTTTGTCTGGGAAGGACTACCTGCAAGTAAGAATACAAGACCACCAGATTCTAATTAGACAATAAATGAGGGAACTGCCTTAGGCCTAGGAAATATTAGACTTCCTTTCGAAGGTGGTCAGTTCCCCTGCTAATACGAATTAACACAAATTCTAACAAAGAAGTTATTGCAAAATTACAATTTAATTACCTTGTTAAAACAATAGAGAAAAGGCTGGTCTTGGTTTTGAATCACAGTGACCGATGCCAGTCACTGTCACCGGTACCGGTTCCTAATAACCGATATCGGTAGGGGCAGTGATTTAGGGGCTTTTAGTGAAGGTTGGCTATAAGGTGGCTATGGTGTTTATTAGGCTGGTAAATGATTGGGGATAGGTAATGGGGTGATGGAGAAGACTCAGACAGTATGGGGGCTGTTCTTGGGGGCAATGTAAGAGTAGAGGAGGTACAGTTAGATGTAGGGTGTTACCGGGTAGTGGATCTGGGAGTGGACTTATAATTATTGTGATTCAGAAGTCCAAGAAATTTTATTACAAGAACGTACCAGACACTACTTACTAGTTCCGATGAAGATACAGTCCAAGGACTATGATAACGGCGGTGGCTCGGGTAGGATGATCTCGACAATCAAAGATGAGCTATCTTCCCTCCCAATACTTGGATGAGTGTCACCGGGCTCTGTTGCTCGGCCAGGTCTTGGGCTTGATGTCCTTCTCTCGCAAACTCCTTTTTTCCTTCACTTGTCTCTGCTCGGCCAAGTGAATTCCCGATCCTTCCAATGAATTTCCAGATCCCTTATTTTTGGTTGGGGAGGTCATTTACGAGGAACCGATGGTAGTTGCGTAACCGCACTTACGGTCGAGTAGGAATCGATGTTGGTTAAGTCAAAGTGGGATATTTTTAGTAAAATAGCCAGCCTTCCCTCCTTTTCTTCTGAGGGATTAGTTGTGGGCTTGGTCAAGTCATTATTAGGTTGGTTTTGGTGCGGGTGAGGAGTAATTAGTCATGGGTGTGGATGTAGACCAAGTTATAGGTCTTAATTAGGTTAGTTTAGGATTAGGGCTAGGTCATGATGAGGTGGAAAAATGAGGTGGTAGGTTTGGAGATGTGGATTTATTAATTATAAGGTAATTAATAAATAATTGTGTAAGGTTTAGGTGATGAGGTTAGGTTGTGAAATGAGATGCGGGGCACAGGGGTCGTAAGACACAAATTTGGTGTCTACATTAGCCCCTTGTTGTCATGTAGCTTGTCTTGTAAAGCTGCACTGACAATAATAAGAAGTGGTTACTCCCGTTAAGGGTATAGG
This sequence comes from Taxus wallichiana var. yunnanensis, assembly GCA_018340775.1. NCBI lineage: Eukaryota > Viridiplantae > Streptophyta > Pinopsida > Cupressales > Taxaceae > Taxus > Taxus wallichiana. The sequence goes on from CM031235.1 coordinate 375,073,650, forward strand.
TAATCCCCCTCAAATCTATCACAGATTGAGGCGACGTGAAATCAGGGATAGGGTTGATAAAGGGTGAATGGTGTTGAGATGATGGTAAGATGGTGGGGTAAGTGCAAGGAAGCAGACACACGTTGAAATGCAGTAGTGCGACCAGGGTACATGATTTGAAGAGCAAACAAGCAATTCATAGGAAAAGGTCGATAGTTTATCCAAACAAGGGTGATATAATCCTGGTATCCAAGGCATAGGAAGTAGCTCCAGGGGATATAACGGGTAAGGTACAAGAACGTTTAGGTATGTTCGGCAGTACCAAATGGTTGGTTTGGTTGAGATAAACGTCACGGTCTTGGTCTAGGCAAAGTTGGTCAACTGATCAAGTCAAGTACCCTAATCATGCTAAAACACGAATAGGTGAGCTTGATTGAACAAAAAGCTACACGATGGGTGGATAAAATTGTAATTTGTGGGCTTTGGGTGAGGTATTTAATTGGTGCGGCCTTGGGTCGGGCCGATTGATTAGTGAGGGCTTGATTGGTTGGTTGTGGCCTTGGGTCGGGCCAAATGGTTGGTTGCGGCCTTGGGTCGGGCCTGATTAGTTGGTTACGGCCTTGGGTCGGGCCTGATTGGTTGGTTGCGGCCTTGGGTCGGGCCAAATGGTTGGTTGCGGCCTTGGGTTGGGCCAAATGGTTGGTTGCGGCCTTGGGTTGGGCTGATTGGTTGGTTACGGCCTTGGGTCGGGCCGATTGGTTGGTTGCGGCCTTGGGTCGGGCCGATTAGTTGGGTGTGGCCTTGGCTCGGGCCTGGTTGGTTGGGTGCGGCCTTGGCTCGGGCCTGGTTGGTTGGTTGCGGCTGTGAATTGGGCCAATGAAGTCAAAAAAGGCTATTTAGCAAAGGAGGGTATAGGTGATGTGGTGAGAAAGGGAGATTAGTGAATAAGGGCAGAAATTGCGGTAAAATAGGGATTAAACCGATATCGGTTAGCTATGACCGGTATCGGTTAGATGACCGATACCGGTGTTTTAGGGCACAATATAACCGATATCGGTTATAGGTAAAAAACCTATAAAAAGAAAAATACGGCCTGTCATTGTCACATTGTCAATTTGATAACCAATATGGCTTGTCTGGGTTTAAAATTGATTTGGTTGATTTTGTATGCTTTGAGTTGGCAGTAGTTGAGTGGAGGAGTGAGTGATTGGTAGACCCTAGCAAGTAGGAGGCAGAATTTGATTGGTGGAGGACCCAGCTGAGGATATTTATAGCCATGGCACAGCCAGGAGGAGCAGGAGGTGCTGGACCAGCTGGACCACCGCCACCTATCCCACCATGACGACATGTAGTCATACCGGTAGGCTCTAAACCTCTAATTATGTGAATTTAATGATTGTAAGTGAGATGTGGGTTTTGGGTAGGAATCCAAATTTTGAATAAAATAATGAATAAATTGAAGTAATTTGTAAAATGGAGTGGGTAGGTAGGTTAGTTAGGTTAAAACGGTAGGGTGGGTAGGGTTGTAGGGTTTTCCAGTGGGTAAAAGGGTAGAAATAGGTAAAAAGATGTTTTTGGGGGCCGCGTCGGGTTCGGCTCTGGACCTGGACAGTGACCGATGTCGGTCACTAGGCGACCGGCATCGGTCACCAAATATTTTGCACAAATTGGATTTTTGGTAGACCGGCGTCGGTCGTATGTCGACCGGCGCCGGTGCATAGGATGTGCTGGGGAGGGGACCGGTGGCGGTCAAGGGTGACCGGTACCGGTCATTAGTTAGGTTTGTTTTGTTTTGTTTTGTTGTTGTTTGTGTTTGTGTGTTTTGTTTGTTGTTGTATGTTGTGTGTTTTGTTTGTTGTTTGGTTGTTTTTGTTTTGTTTGTTGTTTGTTGTTTTTGTTTTGTTTGTTGTTTGGGGGTGAAGAGGGAGGGGGTAGAGTTGATAGGAAAGGTGATTGGGGTGGGGGAAATGGGGTGGTTGTGTGGTTGGTTCGGTTAGGATAGATTAGGTGTTGGGTATGAAGTAGGAGGTGTTAAAGTGGCGGGGGTATAGGTAGATGGCTAGAGTATATCGGGGTGGTTGGTTGGTTGGTTGGTGGTAAAGGGGATGTGTAGGGTAAGTGTAGATGTGCGTTATAGAGTTGGGGTGTGGTTGGGTGGGTAAAAGGGGGTATAGAGGGTTAAGGTAGTTGTTTTTGTAAAGAGTAGGTCTAATGAAGTGGGTTGTTTTTATAGGCACATTAGCAACTTACGATGCGGGATCGGATGCCCCGATATTGAGACGGATGCAGCCACATGTGTCCGCAGCGTAGTGGGCCATTATGTGAGAGGTGGGACTCGGCGGAGTCCAGTGGTATAGGGCTGTGGATAGGGACCACAGCCTTATGGTTGCCCTCATCGAGAGATGGGATCAGCGCAACAATGTTTTCCATCTCCCTACTTTGGAGAGATGATGATTACCCTGGAGAATGTGTATCACATCCTAAGGCGCCAATCATAGGGGAGGCAGTGTTCAGGTAGATGCAGAGATGGTGATGGACAACATTCTTCAGGTATTTGGGGATGCAGCCGCCTTATTGACCTATCACAGCGTGAGCATTGCCTATGGCGACATGTATCGCGCACACAGACATGAGACATGGCTTGCCATGTTGATGATGATAGGTATCACATGCTTCGCCCTCCCGGACTCAGAGGGAGGCCGCTTCCCACAGGATTTGATGGGAGTGCTGCACGAGATGGTAGAGGAGCATACGTGTTATGCCTGGGCACCAGTATATCTGCAGTGCGGCCTCTCTGAGAGTGTGGGGTTATCGCCGGATGAGGTGATTTGGGATTTTCTCCACATTTTTGTTACACTGCTGGGCATATGAGCACATCATATGTATACGACCAGTAGGGCTGCCCCAGCAGCCAGGGCCACAGATTGTATACAGATATGGCTTTTAGAGGTGGTTGGGGGTCGTGGGCCAGCCACGAGCGGTGCTCACAGGATGGGATGTGGCCTACTACCGTCATATGCTAGAGGGTTTGACCACACTAGACATTATATGGAGGCCCTACAGAGGCCATCAGCCCCGAGGAGGAGCCCGAGCACAGATGCGCTGGATCCAGTATACTTTCTAGATAGCTGGACGGAGGCCCGGAGAGTATGAGCGGATACCCCTAGAGAGGGTACGACGGCAGTTGGGGCTGCGACAGGATGAGCCACCTCCCTTCCCACAGTACTGGAGGGATGATGTAGAGGCCCCCCCTGCACCGCACCGCAACCCGTTGACCCGAATTGGGTAGCGAGAGAGGCCAGCGGATGATACTGATGGATGATGCAAGAGTGACAGCTGCCTTTTTGGTTTGGTGGCAGGCAAGGAGAGAGCGGCAGAGAGAACAACCCCATACAGCCAAATTTGGTGTCGATTATAGCAGAGAGGGTCCGGCTCATAGGACAGGTGTAGTTATTACAGGGGCAGCTTACTGCTGCAGCACGGTCGAGGGTACTACAGGGGTAGATAGCTAGGCAGTGCACTGACCCACAGAACCACCACAAGCACCAGTACCACCACGAGGCACCGGCCCCCGCAGAGCATAGGCACCGCCATAGTACAGTACAGCACAGGTGTACCGGCGGGGAAAGGCCACTATTATTAGGAGTCGGGGACCAGCCCCAGCAACCATGGTGGCACGAGCCCGCTATATGGAAGCGAGAGCGGAGGCCAGTATTATCGGGACGCGCCTTGATGGTACCGGGCTGACTATCGCCCATATGCTGCGCCACAGAGCCGAGACCTCTCGGCCGAGAGATCCCAGGGGGGCACGGCCACACGGCCCGGTGGGTCGGTGATGAGGAGGAGGCGAGAGCCGGCATAGGACCTACGGGGAGGAGGGGGCTAAGGGTGGTGGGGAGAAGGCGAGACATCCTGGAGCGGAGATGGTTTTTTGGATATTGGATATAGACACCGGTCTATGAACCGGTTATGTATATAGAGGCCTGCGTGCCTACATATGATTTATTTATTCATTCTTGTTGTATATACCGGCCTGCGAGCCGAGTACAGGTTGTATAGTTGATACCACCTGCGAGCCAAGTATATTTTTGACATGAGAGACCGGCCTGCGAGCCGAGTCGAGATTTTGATAGTGATAGCGGCCTGCATGCCAGCTTTGTATTATTTTGAGATCACAGAGGCCCCCATGCAGGGAAGTTGTATATTTAAACATTGATATATATATATAGATGATGATTTTGATCCACATGGTGTGTATAAAAATGTTTTATGTGTTTTGTCGATGGTTTTTGAAATTTAATGTATGTAGATGATGAGTTTGATCCAAATGGTGTGTATACTGATGGGTTTGATGTATATATTAAAATGTCGTATGTATTTTGTCGATGGTTGTTTTAATGTAGATAGATGATGTTGATGAAATTGTGATGATATATATATGTGTTGATGTGATTCTGATGACAAATAGTGATAATGGTGTAGTTATGCAGGAAAAAGAGGACGGTGCCACAAAATTTTGCAAAAATAAAGAAAAGGCCCGGAGTTTAAGCAAAAGGAGACATGTGGCCGATATCGGTTAGCTAACCGAGCGTCGGTAGATTAAGGACCGATATCGGTTAGGTAACCGATACCATTATGCCAAACGAGCTTTTTTCGAAAAATAAAAACTTGAGCGGCAACTTAAGTTCTTATTTTTAGAGTCATGCAACAAGTTAAATACGCGAATAATGCTATTTGTTTGACAACCGATCTGAGGTAATTTCATGAAAGAATTGAGTGATAAGGAGGAAAGAGACAGGTAAAGTGAGTGTGGGCTGAAATTAAGAAGGTAGAAAGGCAAGTTATATTTGAAGAGGGTGGTGAACATGGCTGAACGAGGAGAAGCATCCAGCAGGCAGGGACGAGAGGGAAGACAAGTTCCACCCCAAGCTGCTGCATCCCAAGAGGTAAACTGTTTGGTTGTATTTTAATTCTTGCATGTTTTGATGAATAGGATGAGAGAAGGTAAGAGGGTAGAGATGAGAAAGAAAAGGTGATAGGAAAGGGTTTGGGATAGAGTGAGTGTTATGGGGTAGGTAAGCAGGGTGTTCACGTATGTTTATAGGTATAGAGAGGAGTAAACGAGCAAAATAATTATCGTAGGGGATGTTTTTAAGCAGGCTGTATAGGATTGACAGTGACCGGTATCATTTAGAGATAACCGGTATCGGTTAGTAAACCGGTATCGGTTATCTATAACCGATACCGGTTACTGTAGGAATTTCCAGAATGTGAGAAAAAACACTTGGGGATTTGATTTATTGAATGGTTGTGTGTCGTTTTGATGTATACATGCGGAGACAGGGTTGAGGATGAATGATAGTGTGCCAGATTTGTCGTCACGAATCGAGTGGATGTAACACCAGCTGAATGGGCATTGATAAACCATGTGGGGTTAAGTGGAATCCGCTATTATTCACGAATCACACGCAATCATGCTATGTTGCAGGCATTGATTGAGAGATGGAATCCGGAAAAGAATACCTTCTATCTGCCAACAGGGGAGATGACAGTGACAATGGAAGATGTGTTTAGAATTTTGAGGCTCCCAATTACAGGAAGACCAGTGTATCAGGTGTTGCCTAGCGCGGCGCAAGGAGCGATAACAATAGTATTTGGTTCAGCTGCACGAGATTTGACACAGCGAGGTTTGACATTCACTTATGGTACAATGTATGCAACACACCCTGAGGAAACAAGGTTGGCAGTGGTATTAATGATAGCGGTGGGGTATTATGCATTACAAGGGTGGATGGGGAAGATTTGAAAAGCATTGATGTGTATTATTTAGGAAATGATAGAAAGGAGCGTGACTTTCACATGGGCACCCACATATCTGGTGGAGTTATACAGGGGTTTATGGGCCTGCAAGCGAAATCACAAGATGACACTGGATTGTGCATACTTATTACATTGTTGGGCCTATGAGCACATTGTGTGTGTGCGACCAATAGGCTGACCAATCCAGGAAAGAGAGACAGGAGTGCAGAGGTTGGGATTCAGACGATGGGTCCAGACAGAACAAGAGGCGAGATCCCAGGCCGTGATAGATGACATCGAGTATTATAGGTAGGTATGGGAGATGGTGACGATTGTGGATATTTGTTGGAGGCCTTACGGGAACTATATGGTGACAGAGAACATAGCTGAGGAGTTGAGGGGTGTAGAGTGATTGAGGTGGATCGCGGGGCACAGGCCAGGTGAGTATGAGAGGATTCCTCTAGATCATGTGTGGCGACAATTTGGATTTGTTCAGGATATACCCATGGCTTATAGACCATACATGAGGATCGATGCCGAGGCATTATTCTCACCACCCGGCCGACACCTCCAGAAGGGCCAGAAGAGATAGCAGCCGATCGCAGGGTAATGGATGCGGGAGTGACAGAGGCTTATAGATTATGGTGGGTAGCAGAGCTGCGAGGTTCACGTGAGAGGGCCGATCATCCTGACATAGCTATGATTACAACGAGAGAGAGATCATCTGCAGGGTTTAGTTCATCAGCTCCAAACGCGGGTGAATGAGACAACGGGATTGTTAGCGGTTGCAGAGTCACGAGTGGAGAGACTAGAGGCGAGATTCCGCCACATGAGAGGATGTATTCGTATGTTACAGGAGATGTTGGTGGATCAGTGGGAGGAACCAATAGCAGTGGCACCTTTGAGGATGGAGAGGCCAAGTGAGTGGCGTTGACGATCACGATCACCACCTGATTCGGGAGGAGGTGCAAGGGTCTAAGTGAATTTCATAGGAGTATAAGAATAAATAAGGATGCCGACCAACGCGTCGATGATAGAGAAGATGTATTTGTTTAACATCTAAATAAAACTAAATATGTATGTTGATTTGAGTGATGATAATAATAAGAATGGTTGTGTTTTGAATGTTTTTGTTTTGAAAAAGGATAAAGATGAATGTTATCAAATAGAAATACACAAAAATATTTATATTTACAACACATGATAGGTTATGGTAGGGGATGGTCGAGCTAACCTTGGGAGACCCCATGTCTCCTAAGTGTTGCCTACATAGCCCATTGCACAAAGCAAGGAGGGGCCTCAGACCGATGTAGTTCTCCCTTAGGACTAGGGAGAGGTGAATTTAGGCAACTTGGTTATAGTTAGGCAATTTGTTGGCTGGTAAAAATATTGATATTGGTAGGGTAACGTTGTTGGTGTTGGTAAGGGATTGGCGATGTTGGTATAGGTATAGGTGAAACAAAAGTTAGCTTACCCAAGTAGTAGGGAATCGTGTCCTGATTAAGGTCAACACACAATCCTAGATTCGAGTAAAAGAGGCAAAAGTGTCTCGTAGTTGAGAAGAGCTAAACAAACCACTTATTAACGTAGGATGAGCTTGAATCCCTAGGTGCCTTGCATAGGTGAGAAGTTGGTAGGTGAAAAGAGTCGTATAATCACAATATATCGGATATACGTCACGTCCCTTGAGTTTTGTTGTTTTGACAAATGGTGAAGTGAGGTGGCTGGTAGAGCTAGGGCACAGAGAACTTGTTATAAGGTGATTATGCTGACTAAAGAGAACCAAACCTAAATAGACAAGTCCATGACTCAAAAGTGCTTTGGAATACTACTTTTACTTTTCTGGATATAGACTGATCGATGCGGGAAGTCCATAGGGGATATGCATTTTATTGTTCTTGAGCTCTTCACGAAGCTGATCAATGTGAGAAGCTTCTAATAAAGGCTGACTTTGTATAGCTGTCCTTCAAGGGAGCAGTCTATTTATAGTAGCAGATGTGGTTTTTGTGTATAGCTGTCCTTCGGGGGAGCAGTCTATTTATAATAGTAGAAGTGGCTTTGCACATAGTTGTCCTTCGAGGGAGCAGTCTATGTATAACTTTAGAGGTCTAGATGTCTGTTTGGCATGAAGCATCTAGTTTTGTAGGAAGTTTGACTCAAGAATATCCCATAAGCGTATAATTGAGAACGTGTTATTTTGATACTTTTAAGTCATGGACTAGACTAAAAAGGGGAAGGCATCTTTAAGGGGAGGTTATGACCAAACCATGTGAGCTTGATTTTATTTTGAGATGCATGAAACAAAGTGTATGAGGTGGTAAATGAGCTCAAGGGACGAGCGCAAGGTAGATAAGAAGTGATGTAACACTAAATTCAACAGTAGAATGGTCGGAGATGCAAGGCATTAAGGGGTTCAGGCTCAGGTTTACCATTAAGTGAAGCTAAACGATAAGTGCCTGATCCATAGATGTGAGTGATAATGTAAGGCCCAATCCAATTTGGAGCAAATTTGCCACGTTTGCTCTTTTCTAGTTTGGTTACATGTTGATTCTCTTTGAGGACAAGATCACCAACCTTAAAGGTATGCTCATGAAGTCACTTATCATAAGCACGCTTGATGCGCTTTTGATAGATTTGAAGGTGGTCAAGAGCTGTAAGACGACGCTCGTCAAGAAGCTCCAATTGGGCTAACCACTCTTGGCGGAAATCATCATTGGTGAGAATATCCTGAAGAGATATTCTTAGGGAGGGTATTTTTATTTCGAGAGGTAAGAATGAGCCTCGGTACCATATACCAGCCAAAATGTTTCGCATAGAATGTTTCTGTTCTTGGAATAGAGTTGCTTCTATCCTTTCATTCTCTTGAGAAATAGATAAGGGTTAGGGCTAGGAGGAATACCTATTGAATGTTTGGAGGGTGTGCGCGTACCGTAGAGAGAGATCAGATCGATTGCGAAGAACTCCTTTTTGTCTAGGAAGGACTACCTGCAAGTAAGAATACAAGACCACCAGATTCTAATTAGACAATAAATGAGGGAACTGCCTTAGGCCCAAGAAATATTGGACTTCCTTTCAAAGGTGGTCAGTTCCCCTGCTAATACGAATTAACACAAATTCTAACAAAGAAGTTATTGCAAAATTACAATTTAATTACCTTGTTAAAACAATAGAGAAAAGGCTGGTCTTGGTTTTGAATCATAGTGACCGATGCCGGTCACTGTCACCGGTACCAGGTTCCTAATAACCGATATCGGTAGGGGCGGTGATTTAGGGGCTTTTAGTGAAGGTTGGCTATAAGGTGGCTATGGTGTTTATTAGGTGGTAAATGATTTGGGATAGGTAATGGGGTGATGGAGAAGACTCGAGATAGTATGGGGGGTTGTTCTTGGGGAAATGTAAGAGTAGAGGAGGTACGAGTTAGATGTAGGGTGTTACTGGGTAGTGGATCCGGGAGTGGACTTATAATTACTATGATTGAAGTCAAGAAATGTTATTACAAGAACGTGCAGGACACTACTTACTAGTTCTTGATAAAGATATAGGTCTAAAATTTGTGATAACGAAGGCGGGGCTCGGGTAGAATGATTTGACAATCAAAGATGAGTTATCTTCCCTGCCAATGCTTGGATGAGTGTCACCGGGCTCTGGTTGCTCGGTTGTAGTCTTGGGCTTGATGTCCTTATCTCGCAAACTCCTTTCTTTCCTTCACTTGTCTGCTCGGCCAAGTGAATTCCCGATCCTTCCAATGAGAGGTAAGAGAGGTATTGCGGGTGGAATCAAACCCGGAGTGAGGTTTAACAAGAGGCAAGGTGATAGCTCCTGCTTTGAGCAATTTGTCCAATATGACACCATAAGTTTCTCCCAAGGGAGTGTAATTGATGGGCTCGGCTTTATACTTATAGGTGGTTTTTAGCGGGGTATTAGACAATGCTTGGGATTTGACCATCACCGCGTGGACAGCTCCTTTTGATTTCAAAGCAGTCGATGCATGAGAATTGGTGGTGTTGGGTTTATGGGTGGAGTCTTGGGTTCAGAAATTAGGGTTTTTGTTGCGCAACCACAATTTCTCTTCCTCTAAGGCTCGAATTTCTAGTTTTCGAGCCATAGTAAAGGCCTCATCAAAGGTGCGGAAAGTTTGAATTTTGAGGGTAGGAGAAATGTGCTTAACGCAGGCCCGCATAAAGAGTTCGATGAGTTCAGCCTAAGGCAAGGCATAAGTAAGTTCGTTGATGAGGTGCCGCCATCGTCCAACGAAATCTGATAGATTCATCTTCAAATTATCAGACGGCATAGAGGTCGGTGATAGATACCTTCTTAGCAATATTAATGGAGAAATGATCTAAGAAAGATTGGGCTAATTGGTTAAAAGAGAAGATTGAGTCTTTGGGTTGAAGCAGCTTTGTACCACTCCAAGGTGGGTCCTGATAAGGACATGGGAAAGGTGCGGAGTAGTAAGGCATCGTCATGAGCAATCAGATAGCAGGCATGTCTAAATGATCACAAGTGTTGTTGAGGATCCTCCTTACTATTAAAACGAGTGAATTTTGGTAATTCCCATTGAGGAGGATATGAATGAAGGGGGACAGAAGGATGAATAGGCTCCGAAAAAATTGCTTGTATGTCGGGTGCTCTGACTTCCGAAATAGAAGCCTCAGATTTTGCATCTTGTCCATCATGTGTTTGATGAAATCGGTGGTTGGATGAGATGATGGTGCGGTTATTGTAAAGGTGGAGGATTGGGCCAAGGGCCTCCACTGACAATGGGGGCTAAATGTTGATAAGGTATTGACAGACGAATATGTTGAGGTGACCAAATAGGGATGTCCTATATAAGGTGTTGAAGCCACTTAGGATAAGTGTGTGGAAATGAAAAGGTGGGTGGAGCTTGATAAGGAAAGCTCATGTGGATAGGTGGCAGAGAGCAAGTTATGAAAGGAGCAGTCTGCGAGAGAGACGAGGTAGGAACAGTTGGCAGTAATGATACGTGGGGCCCTAGATTAACAAAAGGAAAGCCAATCTGTGCCGTAAGAACCTCTGAAGCCACTGAGTTGGGAGATGGGGCTAAGGATGAAGAAGGCAAGGCAGAGTTATCAGGTGGGGAAGGAGCTAAGTGAGTGGCTATACTAATAGGCATACCAACAAGGAGTTGACCGTCGGGTGTATGGTCAGGGGCATGAGACAAATAGTATTGTACAGCACTAGGATTAGCATCCAAAATTTTTGTAAATTCCTTATCTCCTACAGGATTTTGGGAACCTCACTGGTGTCCGTAGGATTCCCTATAGAATGTGAAGGGGGTGATTCAGGAAAAGGCACAGAACAGGCATGTGAAACCATGGCTGCGGCTTGTTTCTGAGTGATAACAACCATGGACAAGAGTACACAGCAGGGATGTAATCTATCAGGAACAGAAGCAGCAACAAAATGTTGGAATTGGTAGGTTGCTGGTTTTGGGAACTATGAAAGATAGTAACCGATATCGGTCAGGTAACCAATGTCGGTCAGATTGTGGTGGCATCGTATAATAGGACCTGTGTAAGAAGCTGTAGGAAGTTGCTGATTTTGGGTTAACAATGCTTAGTATGCCTACCCAACTATTCTGAAGTGATCACTAAAACAGTGTAGGACAGAGAAACAGAACTAAAAACAAGCAAGATGCACAAGCAAATCAAGAGACTAACCCTAGGATTAGTTTTAATTATTGTGGGCTTATGCCTTAGATGCAAGATGATGTCAATCCTAAACAGAAGACTTAGGGGAAATGTCAAGTTTGTTTTGGCTTATAAGGTTACCTCAATCGGGTGGAGGAATACCGCGGAAAAGGGGGATGTTTGAGTTGTTGTGTTAATTTATGATGTGATTTGGTATGTGTTGTGCAGTGAAAGTAAGATTAATTTCTTGTCAATACTATGGATATCACCCCCACGTGTCCAACCTGTTACTTAATCTATGTTCACTAGAATTGAAAACAACAAGCAAGAATGTGATGCACGTGTTTTAAACCCAAATCAAAAATGATATTCGATGAAGCAAGGAGATGATTTTCACTAATGCAAAGATGTGAAAGCAAGACAAATTCTTTTACCAAAATGACAAAATATTTTGTGAATATTTAATGAAACAAACTGTAAGTATGCTCCCTATATGAAAGCAAGCAAGAAAGAAAGAAACCCAAAATGGGTCCCACCGGGCGTGCCAAAATGTTTCGCACAGAATGTTTCCATTCTTGGAATAGAGTTGCTTCTATCCTTTCATTCTCTTGAGAAACAAATAAGGGTTAGGGCTAGGAGGAATACCTGTTGAATGTTTGGAGGGTGTGCGCGTACCATAGAGAGAGATCAGATTGATTGCGAAGAACTCCTTTTTGTCTGGGAAGGACTACCTGCAAGTAAGAATACAAGACCACCAGATTCTAATTAGACAATAAATGAGGGAACTGCCTTAGGCCCAGGAAATATTGGACTTCCTTTTGAAGGTGGTCAGTTCCCCTGCTAATACAAATTAACACAAATTCTAACAAAGAAGTTATTACAAAATTACAATTTAATTACCTTGTTAAAACAATAGAGAAAAGGCTGGTCTTGGTTTTGAATCATAGTGACCGATGCCGAGTCACTGTCACCGGTACCGGTTCCTAATAACTGATATCGGTAGGGGCAGTGATTTAGGGGATTTTAGTGAAGGTTGGCTATAAGGTGGCTATGGTGTTTATTAGGTGGTAAATGATTTGGGATAGGTAATGGGGTGATGGAGAAGACTCGGGCAGTATGGGGGCTGTTCTTGGGGGCAATGTAAGAGTAGAGGAGGGCACGAGTTAGATGTAGGGTGTTATCGGGTAGTGGATGCGGGAGTGGACTTATAATTATTGTGATTCAAAAGTCAAGAAATGTTATTACAAGAATGTACCAAACACTACTTACTAGTTCCTGATGAAGATACAGGTCCAAGGACTATGATAACGAAGGCAGGGCTCAGGTAGGATGATCTGACAATCAAAGATGAGCTATCTTCCCTCCCAATACTTGGATGAGTGTCACTGGGCTCTGGTTACTCAGTTGCAGTCTTGGGCTTGATGTCCTTCTCTGCAAACTCCTTTCTTTCCTTCACTTGTCTCTGCTCGGCCAAGTGAATTCCCGATCCTTCCAATGAATTTCCAGATCCCTTATTTTTGGTTGGGGGAGGTCATTTACAGGGAACCGATGGCGGTTGCGTAACCGACGGTCGAGTAGGAATCGATGTTGGTTAAGTCAAAGTGGGCTATTTTTAGTAAAATAGCCAACCTTCCCTCCTTTTCTTCTGAGGGATTAGTTGTGGGCTTGGTCAAGTCATTATTAGGTTGGTTTTGGTGCGGGTGAGGAGTAATTAGTCATGGGTGTGGATGTAGACCAAGTTATAGGTCTTAATTAGGTTAGTTTAGGATTAGGGCTAGGTCATGATGAGGTGGAAAAATGAGGTGGTAGGTTTGGAGATGTGGATTTATTAATTATAAGGTAATTAATAAATAATTGTGTAAGGTTTAGGTGATGAGGTTAGGTTGCGAAATGAGATGCGGGGCATAGGGGGTCGTAAGACACAAATTTGGTGTCTACACCACCTACGCAGATTTTAATACTAACATTACACTAATTTTCCTCTTTCATGTCATTTATGTAGTAATTAGCACTTTTCCACTAATTATATAACATTCCCCTTCATTTCAATTAATTAATTAATTAATTACATTTTGTTAACTAATTATCCTTTCTATCACTCCAGATGCTTATTAACGACCTTTTGTTTGTTATAATCCACTTCTAATTGATTAATTAACCATTATTAGTTAATTATTTATTCCTTCTATTTTAATCAATAAAGCCATTTTATTGGTCGAATTCCCCTCTTACATCCCCTAAATCATGTTAATTTTCATCTAAATCCCCTCTAAATATATTTCTAAACGTATACTATCTTACTAGTTAATCCTATATGATTAATTAAATCATCTCCAACTCCCATGTGTGTTCAATGAAAAGTTGTAAAAGCCATGGATTTGGGGTAAGAATCTCTAAAGAAACCCCAAAGGATTTTAACAATATGATCAATGGACCATGTGATAAGAAATGAGCAAGGTTTTCTTCTTTGCATACATTAATTTGAAATAAACATGCAAACTAAGAAAATGAAGTTAACCTCTATTCTTTGAAAGCTTGAAATAATGAACCTAAGAGGATCTAAGCATTCAGTTATGTGTTTAAGAGAAAGAGATCTCCCCATTAATGGCTTCAAGGCCAATGGATCTTCCCTTTTACTCCATGTTAATGTTATGAAATACAAAATCAAATGCTTTTAGCTCAAATGGAAGAAGATGAAATATAATCTAAAGCCTAAACAAATTGCTATAATCTATGCTAGGAAGAAGAGAGAATTCTTAGGAAATGAGGGAGGGGGTATAGCCCTATTTATAGTTTTTGGTTTGGAAGAAATGGGAGATTTGGGTGCATGTGGGACAAAGGCTAAAGTCCAAAAAGCACTTTTAGCAAGTCAAAGTGTGATTTGACTATGTTTAGGGTATTTAACCTAGGTTAGACTAATTAATCTCTCTTAGAGAGTAATTAGGGTTCTGGAAGGGTTTCTGAAGGGCTTAATCAATCCAACGAAGTGGATTGATATTCCAGGGAGCTAATAGAAGCAAGATAGAAGGGAATAAGAAGCTAATGTAGTTAGAATGAGGCTATAACAGCTGTTTAAATGGTTTATAAGAGGAAAACGACAAAAAAAGGTGTCGTGAGAGGGGAGTTAGATAGGTCTAACTGGTGGTGTGCCGTCAATTTGCAAAGGGAAGAAGCGTTAGTGCACCATTAGAAATAATAGTGTATTGATCAAACTACAGGTGTCTACATTTTCCCCTCTTTGAGGTGACGTAAGCTACGTCACTTCAAAGAAAGTAGACAAATGCAAACAAGTAGAATTTTTTTGAAGGGGTAGAAGAAAAATTAATAGGATGAAGGATGATGAATGCCCCTCAAGTGTCGATGGGGTGATGAAGAAACTCGATCGATGATCAAAAAAACAAATAGAAAGAAAAGTGCTCAGAGAAGACGAGAAACTAGAAGAAAAAGGGATATTGAGCTATCCGCAAATCAATTGCTAACAATACTTAATCATCATAATGCTTAGAATCCTCCTCATGGGTCCTTATTAAAATGTGAGCATGCGATAGAAGCATAAAATGACATGAAAAGCCAAGATACAAACAATCGTCTTGTCTAAAAAATGACCAACTCCATGCAACATACACAAATGCAATGCAATACAAAAATAAACAAAATCACTTAACAGGGAAATAAGTACAATCACACACACTTAAACCAACAACATTTAAGATAGTTGCACAAATATTTTGTTATCGAGATGAAGTCCCAAATGTTATGATAAACAAAAAGGGTGAATAATGATGCCCCAAGTAAGGTGTATTATGTAAGGGGAAAGATGGAGGAAACTTGGGTCCGTGAAAAATTAATGTGCACGATGAAAATAGTACCAGAAAATTGATAGTGCCCCAGAGTACAGATGAAGTAAGTAACATAGCTTGTGTAGGTGTTTGAAGATTTAGGTGATGCGCGAGTCATTGTTTCAAAATATTTGAAAATGTTAGCAAGATTTGGGATGAGTGCCATGTAATAGACACATATTTCAGCCGTAGATGATCAGTTTTACCAATTCTGGTTGGTCATTTTCGAAGTATTTTAATGTTTTTGACTTTTTGAAGTTTTGAATTTTTGAATTTTTGAAATTTTTGATCGGTCAGAAGAATTTCAAAAGATCTAAGATCTTCTAAAAATATGCGCAAGGGCGATAGTGGGAAGGAAAAGCTATCAGAAAGCCTAGAATATATTCCCACAAGAAGAAAAACGGGTCAAGAATAATTTATTTAAAATAAATTAGTAAATAATTATCACGACGGGGAAAATAGATGAAAAATAGAGGAAAAGGTGGGAAAAGGGACCGAAAGGTTCGTAAATTATCTCAGTGCGATGGAGAAGTGACCGTTGGATGACATGAAGTGCCCCAACGTGTGAAAATTAGTAAAAATAATTATTTTAATACAAAAATAATTATCATAGCGGATAGAAGAAGGTTAGAATGATCACGACAGAGAAAACATGCCCTAGGGGCATTGTGATGGGTTAATATACCCACCCAGGTCGGTAAAACAATCACAACCAATTCATTTCTACCAAAGCCTTTCCAAATTTTACTACGAGTGAAAGTGACAACCCTAGAGTGAGATGGCAAGAATACCGAGGAGGACGAGGTGCATGGATCACATCCGAGAGTACATGCGGGACCCAAAGTGGATGGACCTTTCATGAGTGGCCTATCCCTCCCTATTAATTACGTATTTATTTTATTTTTAGGGTTTTTATAGGGTAGGTAGGATAGAATTTGATGCATGCACATGGGGGTATGCATCGGTTTGATGGGTACGCGCATGTGCATGCATCAAAACAGACATGGACGTGCACATGCATCCGTTCACGGGAGGCAGGGATGCGTACGTGTACCTATTTGGAAGAAGTGGGTACACGAATGCGTATCTATTGGTAGAGTCAGTACCCACACGTGTACCCATACGAAGAACTTTGATGGTAGGTGGGGCGTGTATACGTCGATCTAGGATAAAACAGCCACATGCATGCGTGCGCATTGAAATAGGCATGTAGGTGTCATGCATTTGGGTGCGTATGCATCCTGTATGGCCTATGCCAAAAGGAGAAGAAAGAGGTTATGCGCATATGCATCTATAAGGCGCATAAGCATCGTTTAGGCACACAGTGCAAAGGAGGCACGTAGGCACTAGAATGAAGTGAGAAAAGACAACTGGCTAAAAGAATAGCCAAGTATAGAAGAATATAGGTGAGATTAGTTCAGAAGAAAAGAATAATTAGTAAGTTAGATGTGTTTTAAGAATTATTTTTCCTTAGAAAAATATATAGAAATAGATAAGTGCCTAACACTTGCATTGATTTTACAGCGTATGTTACCCGTTCTTCAAACTCACGAGTGCTACGGTCGGTTAGATGTGATAGAGGCACAATTTGATGATGATGATAGAGTGACTTTGGAGAGCCTTTTACACGTGACGAGATTGTCTCATGTGGCGGAGATGCCACAGATTACATTAGATCATGGCCTTTTTGTGACCATATCGAGTTATGGCACGGCGATAGTCAATGCTTTTGCCTCCCGACCAGGGAGATTACCATTACCTTGGAGGATGTATGGCACATCATGCGAGTCCCAATTTAGGGATAGCTTATCGAGACTATGAGGCTGGTGATATTCAATTGACATATTATATATTTTTTTGGTGTTATAGACACTAAAATTAGGTCACACTCCCCTTTGGTCCCTCAACAAATAAACACCCTTCATCACATTCACCTAGCCATGGCCCCCTTCACCCCACTAATATTAATTTAATTAATTTAATTAAATTAATTCATTATCCTCACTATATCTATTATTTAAATATCTTATTTTAAATAATATCCACACATATAGTTCACTTAGACACCTCACCAAGCCAACTCAACCTAAGACCTATTCTTAGTAAGTTTCCATAACTAACTAAGACTTACCCAAACCCTAAAAATCAATGCCTACATTCCCTTTAACCACATTCCCACATGCTCACAAGAATATCCTAGTCTAATCCATAGGTTAATGACATGAGATCCGAGGAAATCAAGAGGATCTCCCTAGTTTAGTAAACCTAGGAAATCTCACCTTGACCGATGCCAGTTACCCCTAACCATCGTCGGTTAATCTGGAACCACTGTTGGTTACCCTTTTAACCCCAAAACAACCTTATTCTCAAGGTTGGAAGAAAAAAACAGAAGGTTGGTGAGAAAAACACATCTCAAAGAGATAACACATCTTCAGAGAGTGAATTCCAGTGAGAATCTACATGCAAGGAAGGAGATCAAGCATCTTTTCCTGCATAGCCATCCCAGCCATGATCTGATCTAACCAAGCAAAGAGGAATGTACATATGCAACCCATGTAGAAGATTTCCTTCAGTTGGTGATCACTTGCAGCCTTCAAACCCCTCATTAGCACCTCCATCCCTCACTCACAGGCATTTAGGATCGGAATCCAAGTAAGTATAATGTCATACTTTTCTGGTTTATTTCATTTCATCATCATTTTATCATCTATTGTTTACCTAGCCACCTATTGACCTTCTCCAACATTTCCACCTCCATATACCCATTAAAACCTCACCAAAGCCTACCCTAGTCACCCAATACCTCATCCCGACTAACCAAAGTCCTTTGTGTAATCACAAAGGAGACCCAAAGCTTGTTCTGTGGCATTTCCAGATTTCCACAAACCGGCACTAGTTACACCTGACCGCCGTCGAGTTACCCTTAACCAACATCAGTCTCTGTATTTTCCCATATAGCCCAAAACAAAGACCTACCCACCAAATTTCATCTCACCCTCATCCACCTGTGATCTACCCGAGACCTCTGTCAAAACTTGTAGAACCTAGAACCAATCATTTGACCTTTGGATTCTATTCTAGCTTAGCTGTTAGATTATATCTATTTATTATTGTGTTTTAAGTGAGATACCTAAATCATTTCAAATTACAATAGGATTTACTTTGTTTATAGCATTAAATTGTTTAAAACAGTGGACTGATAACCATCTAGGAAGTATCACACTTCCCGGATCTAGCATACGCTAGGCAGTTCACTGCCCATATTGTTTAATTCCTTCTGGTGGTCTTGCTTTGCATTACAAGTAGTTCCTCCTAACTAAAAGGAAGCTCTCATGATCAGTTATGGATTCGGAAGTCATACACGTGCAACAACCCATCAACCAACATTTGAACATGTATTCCTCCTATGCCCGTTACCCTATCTGTTTCATCAACACTTCAAAGAAATGATATAAGAATCAGGTGAAACATTTTTGCATGCCCGGTGGGACCCATCTAGGGTTCCTTGCATTCCATTCATTTCTATGAAAATTTTTGTGTTTGTTTCCCTTTTGAAAAGAATACACACTAATTTTCTTCCTTGGAAACCCGCCTTTTCTTTCTATTTTCTCTAAAGGAAACTTTTCTTTTGGTGTAATTAAAAAGAACCATTTCTTCATGTTTTCTACATTGTAGTGAAAGAACATCACTCTTCCTCTTCATCTTATTGTGTCATCCAATTTCACATCTTGATTTGGGCTTAAAAATAAGTGCATTGCATTCTGATTTATTGCATTAGCTCACATTAATTGAGGGCAACCTATATGCTAGAAGTCATGCCCAGCTGATGGTTGATAAACGAATCGTAGAAAAGCACTTCTTTCCTTTTATCTTTCTTTGAGTCTTACCAAACCTCACAAAAATTCAAAATACATACATTCTTAAACAACATCCTACCTGGAAGAAGGTGTAGGTGATCACACAACCACGACATAGTGAGCACCCATCTCACTGCTCTGTCGAGTCATACTTCAAAGCGAAGCCTACCCCCACCATAACATACCTAAAACCTCACCTTTTAGATCTCCTTCTTTGTAGGAAGCCATCCTCACCAAAAACTCTATTTCATAATTCATGTGTTAGTCCCTAAATAGCATAAGCTAAACAAACATAATAGAAAGGGCACTCCTAGGATCACATTTTTCTTAGTATTTCTACTTGGCTTGCGTTTTGAGGTGAGAGATCACGTTCTTCACTTTTTTGTTCATCCTTACATACTCATCACAACTGGTGTATTCTGGCTTCACCTGAGTGTGCCTCGGCCATATCACCATCATTCTCGCAATGCAGGTTTGATTCCACACCATATTTTAATTCACAACCACTTTTCTTTCATCATTGTTTCAATTTCACAAGAACCATCATCAGATTACCTCGACCGCCATTGGTTATACCCAATCGACGTCGGTTCAGTCCTTTTGCTAACCTACTCAAAAGGACATTTTTTCATCTTCCACTTTTCACAGTCCCTGTCACTACCATCATACCCATTGACATTGTAAACATCATCAAATTTGGCATACCTATCAGATTTCACCTTCTACCTTGTTTTTCACTCACTGTCCATTTTCTATAGTGACCGGCAGTGGTTACCCTAGACCGGCATCGGTTTTCCCTAACTAGCATCGGTTAGCCTATTTCACATTCCAACCACCATTTGGTACCTAATCCACTTTTATTGCGATTCACCTGTTCTTGTTGTTCTCTGTGTCATTTACAGAGAAGTAGCCCTACCTAATCAGTACTAGTTCACATGGTGCTGACCCAAAGACAAGCAAGCACACTCGTATTTCATGCCAATTGTCAACCACTCCCACCTAGTCCTTCACCACCTTCCATTTTATCACCAGCCATGGATCCCATCCAGCCTATTACTATCACTACTAGAGATGAGGAGTTCACACGACTCCTTGACCAAAACCCTGCCACCTTGCAGTTTTACCTTTCCCACTCGTCCACTCAAGATGCCTTGGGTCAATTGATATACAACATGCCCATATCTATCCCCCCGACTCTTGCTCCCACTCCCACATCAGCCTAAATCTCTCTGCTCCGTGCTGCCCACATCTACCTTACCCCCAGTTGTTTCACAGCTAGGTCCTATACCCGCTATAACTACCATGTCTGCTACCTCCGTGGCACCTGCTACATCCACCATACCCTTGACAACTACCCCAAACACAACCTCATCCGCCCCTAATGTCTCACACATACCCATAGCTACATTACCACCTCCGATAGGTGTCGGTGACCCCTAACCCATTTTATAACATGGTCCTTTCCATTCCATAATCATTATCCCCTATTGCCACTAGGGTTACCACGACCCTTCCACCCCCATATACATACTACCAAAAATCTCCTATTTCATCCATTATTCATTTCGGGTACATACCCCCTATTTCACTACCTTCTTCTCAACCAACCTACATGGCAGCCCCATACACTAGAGTGCCACCCCTATTGTATGCCCAAAACCAACCTTGTCATGCTATAGGAGGCACCCAATCATCACAACCCACCAACGACCTAATTAAATTGATGTTGGAAAAGATGCAAACATTAGAGGCATCGGTTTCTGGCTCCCGCAACACTCATCCATTCCTATTTTCTCATACCTCGTGCATTGGGAAATTCCTAAATTCAATTGTTTCAATAGTAAAAAGAAGACCCACAACAACATTTACATTCATTCAAACATGGGTGTTATCTGATTGCTCATGATGATTCCTTGCTCTTGAGGACAATTCCCATGTCCCTCACTAGACCTACATTAGATTGGTATAGTGGGTTACCTAGACACTCTATATTCTCATTCAATCAGGTATCCCAAGCCTTCTTGGATCATTTCTCTATCAATATCATCAATAAGGTTACCATAAACGATCTATACTCCACACGTCAGTATGAGGATGAATCTATCACAGATTTTGTCACTCGTTGGCATACCCTGATCAACAAACTTACCTTCTAACTACCACAAACAGAACTCATCGAGCTCTTCACACGGGCTTGTGCTATACATATCTCACCAACCTTACAGGTCCAAACCTTCCGAACATTCGATGAAGCATTCACTATGGCACGAAAGTTAGAGATTCGGACCATTGAAGAGAAGAAAATCCAATTACGTAATAAGAATTTGGCATTCAAGTCAAATGATACCTCTTCTTCTTCCAAACCACAAACCAATTATTCAAAAGTTAAGGGCACCACTAATGTAGTGGTACTCAAGGCTGACCCAACACATCCGTCAAATCAGGCTACCCATTCATCTAATCTTTCACCTGTCTAGACTTTTCAATTTAGATGAGAGCATTGGAAATATACCCCAATTGGGGAACCTTACTCTTTTGTCTTATAAAATCTTATCAAAGTCGAGCCATCACTCTTCCACCAATAAAAACACACATTGGTTTTGACCCTACTCGCCCCATGCCCACATGGTATAAACAACATGACTTTTGTAACTATCATCGAGTAAAGGGTCATAGTGAAGGCAACTACATCACTTTCAAAAATATTTTCCAAGAAATTCTCAAAAAAGGTGAGTTAACCATGGATAATCCTAATGCACCTACCAACCAAAACCTACACATATTCAAGAAACCATTTCCTAACCATGCCCCTTCGTCTGATCAAACTGGTGAGATCTCAACTCATGATACCCATACCCGCGAGGTTTATGTTATCTTTAATGACATACATGTTGCCTCCCAATTACCCTATATTCCTTCCATAGAGGATATCCTAGCCCGAAATCCTCCTTCCACGTCAGAACCAACCTCCCCTATTCCTTCACCAACAAAGGAACACCTTTTATCTCCTTCATCACCTACAGAGGAGTCTTTTGCTAACATTGAGACCATCTCACCCCTTGCTTCACCACTTAGAGAACCTTTACCCACATTACCTCCTCCACCCATAGAGGAGCACCCATTACCTCCTCCACCCACAGAGGAGCACCCATTACCTCCTCCACCCACAGAGGAGCACCTATCCATTCCTCCACTTATAGAGGAGCTCCCATCATCTCCTTTACCCATCATAGACCCAGTTGAGATACCTTTGCCTCTTGGCAAGCATTCTCCATCAGCTACCCAAAATCCTACAGACCTACTTTCGGCTCTCTTACCCACGGAAGCTGAAGCTAGCCAATTCCCCATCTCTAAGACACATTTTACGAGGGATTTCCATTAGGTCCTCATCAACTCCACCTACAAACGTGTTGTTCTCATGTTTGGCTGATCACTTAGATTATGTGGATAGAGCCTTACTATGGGGGTGTCTTTTGCTTCCTGTCTCAACACAGATGCAAAGATCCCTTGCTGATACCTCCACTATCTACCCAAAAATATTTCAACCAATCGAACCAAACACAACCACCTCTATCACAACCCCTTCCATGACACCTGTTATAGCTCAAACCACACCCTTACCCATAACCCGACCTACATCTAAACCCAAATCCACACATACAACATCTTCCTCAACTAAACCTATTACCACTTTAGGGGTCACCCCGACCACCAGCCTTACTCATCCACCTATTAAACTAGATTTAGCTACATCCTCCAAAGTCAACACCACACCTACTCCAACACCCAAACAGAAGCACCAAACCCATAGAACTCATACCCGGCCGCACCAATCACACCTGCACTTGTCCCATCTGTCTTAGGACCTCAGCTACCCAACATGGTCAAGCAACCTCCACCCACCAATAAACCAAAAACACAATAGCCCATTCCTTCCTCACAAACCTCTGACCTACCCAGACGCCCAACCCGACTTACACCTACACCTGCAACCTCTTTACCACCCATACCTCTAATACCCTCAGCTATTGCTTCACTACCCACTACACTTCAGTCGTTATCTCTTACATTTCAAGCACGACTCGCATCATCTACCTTCACAACACCACCATTATCCCTGTGGGTAACTCGCCCTCTTTCTCCATCGATTTTCCTTCTAGACCTCACACACCCACATCACCTTTACCCAAGAAGGTGCAACCAAAGAAAAAAAAAAAAAACTCCACAACCCCACAATAAGGTATTCAAAACAACCACACACCCTCCTACCCATCCATCTACTATACCCCTACCTAAATAAACATGACCAACACCTAAAACAACACCCGCACCCAAACCCATAGCTCGATCCACTCCTCCTCTTTCAAAAACCATTCCTTGACAATCAACCACACCTACACCCAAACCCATGTTCACTTCCCATTGTGATCCACTAGCAGGGTCTTATGCCAAAATTTTAACCAACCTCCTTAAGACTTATGTCATCACATTACCACCACTTAGACCTTATGACCCCCTCAAACCCAAGCCAAAATGGTTTGATGATACTAAAATTTGCGCATACCATCGTGTGTCGTGGCATGATGTGGAGAACTCTGTAAAGCCTTGAAAACCGTCTTTATCCAATTGTGTCCACCAAAATCCAACTTTGATGACGACAAACTTCTCAACGTGGATTCTACTTCACCGACACCCATTCCCACACTTCCCACTCAAAAATCACAATCTCCACCCTCACAACTCCTAAAGCCACCCCCAAGATTTCAAATTAACATGGTTTACATCAGAGAACTTGCCATGCCACCACCCAAATGTCGTTGTGCCCAACTCACCTCACAAGGCTTTTCTCCTCCGGTAGGTTTTTTCCCTTCATGTCATTATACCACTCATCCTACACCTTCTCCATTTTCCAACTCCCTCAAATCAACATGATACACATCACTACACGTGCGTAGAAGGGTAAAGAAAAGGAAACTGACCCACCAACCAATCCTATACCCAACATACCATCTACACCCATACCTAAAATAACTATCCGCGGCCCCACATACCCCATTTCTAATGGCATCACACATCACACCATGCTAAAAAAATTACACCAATCTCCCCTCAAAATGTCCCTATATGACCTCATTCAAACCTCAAAATCCCATCATCAAGCTCTCATGGAGGTTCTTCAATCTATTGAGGTTTTACCCAATGACCCTACACCCATAGCCTCCATTATCACACCCCATCATGTAGCCTCTCTCACCAAATTACCATCTTCATCTTCACCCCACCTTATTCACCAAGTGGCCTCCCTTAGCTTCTCAGAGGAAGAGATCACACCACACCAAAATGATGACCCAGACCTAGCCCTCTTCATCTCTATCCACATCGATGACATATGGGTATAACACGTAACCAAAGCAGAAAAAAGTAAACGGGGAAAATTTTCTCCTAATTGGCTTGGACCATACATCGTGACTCATACCTATGGATCAGGTGCTTATCATTTATCTTCTCTTGATGGTAAACCTGAACTTGAGCCCCTTAACACCTTGCATCTTTGACCATTCTATTGTTGACTCATCATCCTACCTCACCCTTTGTCCCTTGAGTGCTACCCATTCCATACACCTCCCTAATGATTAAACAAGAATCATGTGAGTACCTGTCACTTGTTATCTTCTCTTGAATTTTTGTATCATGGCACTACACATAGCATGATTCTCATGGATACTTTTCATCTACCCTTAGATGAGATCCCATGGTCATTTCACCTTGAATTTTGAACAAGAGTCCTATCCTTCACCTTGGTCTTGTCTATGATTGCAAAGACCTCACATGGGACCAAACTCCTTAAGTCAAACTTCTAATAAAAAGATGAATCCCTCAAATGGACATCTTCCTCTCAAATAATTGTTGCTATAAATAGATTTCTCCCTCAAAGGACAGCTATGTAAAGCTCTTAAAAAAATAGAGATCGAATGAAGCTTCCCGCATCGATCAACTTCACGAAGAATTCAAGGAGTTCAATTTTATTTATCCCATATAGACTTCCCACATTGATCAATCTATCAAAACAAAAAAAAATTATTCATGGACTTTCCCATTGTGACCTAGGACCTCTTTCCCGAAGGGCCTGTTACTTATACCATATAAAATTAACTACCTTTCACCCTTCTTACCATTCCCACTCTCATTTCCTCATTGCCTCAAGGGACATCTTAGAATTTAGACATTTGGTGATCTTGTGACTAATTTTCATCATATAATAGTCAATCATGCAATGTCTTTAGGGTCTTATGTTCATCACCTCCTCCAAGGTATGATCCTACCCAATCAGGTGGCTTTATTGTCCCCTCTTATCTTTTAACCATCTTTGTTTATGTTTTGATTATCTTATACAGGACTTGGTCCTTGACACTTACTTTTGGGGTAATCTTATTCTTTCACCACAATTGCCTCCACCTACATCATTTTACCTATAATCTACCCACACCTAGTAGATCTAAACCCACAACATGCCCAAAAACCTACCAACTCATTTTCACACCTCATTTTCTTCCCTAGCTTATGGGAGAACTACATCGGCCTGAGGTCCCTTTTTACCGAGACTATGTAGGTAGCACTCTAAGGGCATAGGGCCCTTGGAGGTTAGCTCAGCCATTTCTCTACCCTAAATAATTCATCTTCCATGTTCCCCACCATTTACACCATATCTCACTTAGTTTCCTTTTATATACAAAATTGGAAATTAAGCCACATATATAACAAGTTGCCTCATATTTTATACATTTATTACACAAAACCTAACTCAACCAACCTGACTCGATCCATGCCTAACCAACCTAACCCATCCATGCCTAACCAAACCTAAATCAACCAAGCCTACCAACCTAACTCGATCCATGCCTAACCAACCTAACTCATCCATGCCTATAACCTGACTCAATCCATGCCTAGCCAAACCTAACTCAACCATGCCTAACCAATTTGACTTGATCCATGCCTAAATTGACCTGACTCCATCATGCCTAACTCACCTAATTTCCATCCATATCAAAACAACAAACCCATATCTCATCTAATACAAATAACAAATCCATATCTCATCTACTACAAGACATAAACCAATATCTCATAAACACATCAACAAATCATGAAATAGCATGTATCTCCTCATATAAATCAATAAATGGGTATCTCAATATACATTCCTATCTCATCATGTCCATCATCTCAAAATATCAGCACGTAGGCCGATATATAATACAAAATGTCATCGGCACGCAGCCGGTCTCATATATACTAGAAAAGAGAATGAATCAATAAAAATCTCTTCAAAGACACAAAGCAAGTATATGCTTAAAATATAAAAGTCACTCATACATCCTCACTTGTCTTGACATGCAAGTCGGTATATGAATCAAAAAAATAACTAGTATACATCAAAACGGTGACCACATATCGGACATCTCGCCGGATATCCTTCATCTTTGTGTCACCTGTACCCTCGACCTCTTGTGTCCCTTTGGCACCTCACCTAGAGCTGGTTGTCATGCACCTTTGGTGGCATCTCTCTCGATTGGACCTCGGAGCTTGCGGACCTCCTGTGCTCTCCACACTATGAGTGTAGGATCTCATCCTCTCACTGGACACCTGTTGTGCCCTGTACTCGGCATAGGATATGAAATCTATCTCGGCCACCATAAGCTGGTCCTGATAGTATCTCACCTCACCTAAGGAATCCTGAACTGGATACGAGGCATGGTATGTGGTGGTCCCATAGGTCATGGCCCCTGTACCTACCCCGTAGTAAAATTCCATGAGCTCGCTTATGAACAGCGACTTGCTCGGTGTGCCTGTGGTGGTGCCTCCCTTTTGTACCTATATCTAGGCCAGTGCAAGGCCCCAATCTATGCCTAAGATGTGACCAAATGGCCCTGTAAACCTGTCACCTAAGCCTATAAGGCTGCCACCTGACCATTCCCCTCCTGACCATCTCCATCTCCTCTATCAGCCATCTGGGCTGCAACTGGCCACCTGTACGTGTAGCTCTACTACCTCTACCTCCGAACCCTCCAGTTGTGTCTACAATATACCCAACTGGGTAATCAATGTAGCTACCTAGCCCCTGTAGGGTGTCTCTCTACACTATAATGGTAGTTAGGTCTGGCTGCCCCGATTTGGGTGGTATGGCTCATAACTGAGCTACCCACCACTACTGTACCTGTCTATACATACAGTGTCATCTATCCACCGATCCACTAGTTTCTCCTTCTCTGATGTGGGAACTGTAGGCTATGGTAGAGGTAGGGGCCTCTCCACGTCATCTCTCTGATACTGTGGGAAGGGTAGAGGAATGTCTGTAAGAGCCCAAACGCCGTCGGACTCTGTCTACCGGGATCATCTCATCCTCCCCAGCACGATGACCCTGTATCCACCTCTCTAGTTAGAGCTCAGCTAGCTCCTCATACATATGCCTATATGAGGGGAATCCCACTTATGGCCTCCATATAATGTCCACTCCAAATAATCCCTCCAATAACTATAAGAAATGGGCCACATCATGTGTCAGCCTATCCGATCTATACTCTCTTATCACCGACACCCATCTCCTATATCCCACTAGCACAAATATAGGTGGGAATGCATCTTCTCGGGGCATCCCTATAGCTCGCACGCACACTATGTGCTCATATACCCAACAGTGTAGTATAAATGTACAACACAGGCTAAACTGTGCAACCGCCCATATGCCCATAGCTCTCTGTATAGCTGCACTAAGAATGTTGGTGCCCAAGAAAAGCATGTCTCATGCACCATCATATCATGGAGTACCCCATCAGTGATCGGGGAAAGCATCCACCCTCTACATCTAGCAGTGCATAGCAGCACATTGCCTCCATCAACAGAACCACTAGCCTCGTCTCATCCGGATGGGCTAGGTACATCTCTCCATAGCTCAAACTAGTGCTATGGAATCTCAGATCAGCCACCCCCTCACCAAAAACTATCCTAATCAACTCCTCTGAGGCCTCGAGGAGATAGAGTAAACCTAGGCACCCAATATGGGTAACCACAAAATCTGGAACATGTCCTCCAGGGTGATAGTCATCTCACCCGTCGGTAGGTGGAACGTGTTGGTCGCGAGATCCCATCTATTGATGAGCATGACCATCAAGATGGGATATCGAAAAACATGTCTGTAGTGACAAACCCCACTCAAGCCCACTTCCTCCACATGTTACAGCTCCAACGGGTCACTGTGCCACACAATGTCACCAATAGAGGTGGAACCTTGTCCCGCATATGTAACTACGCTCTCCCCTACATCCAATCCAAGCACAAAATTAATCCACATTTACCATGACCATATTCACCAATTATCATTACCCTCCACCCTATTTTCACCCTACCCATCTCAACTACCTAGCCCACATCACTTTTGCATCCTTATGCCTAAAATCCTGACCAAGACCGATTAATCTAACCGACTCCGATCACCCTTAAACCGGCATGGTGACCGATACTGGTTCACCCTTACCAACCACGGTTACCCTTAACCGGCATCGATCACCTGTTTGGTGACCGATACTAGTTCCACCCAACGCGACGATCATCACCGTCGCGGAAAACCCACGTCTTCCCAAAACCCCCTTTTTCTAAAACCCCCCCTACCCCTTTTAACTCACCTACAATGACCTAAACTATCCCTGGACCTCTACCCACCCCACCTATACAATTTTCTGCCCTCCCCTTCCTCTTTTGCCTTGTTATTCCCCCATACCCAAATTTAATTTTTTCCCACCCACAAAAACCAAAAACCGACAAACCAACATTTTTATATACCAACCTCTAATCTATCCACAAAATGTAGCATAGGGCACTTACCTCATCACGCTACTGCCGTCTCGGTGGCATGTCTTGCCACTGTACCGGTGGCCCACCCAATCCCTCTCTAGCTTCTGCCATCACCGAATCACTACCCATAACCTCTGATCATTCAAATCTCTCACCCTGATCTCGTGGACCCACTACTCACCAACCAAACCCTCATCAAATCACACTGCTAGCTCACTGTCCCATTTCCTCTAGACACTTTTCTCTCTTTTCTCTTTTTTTTTTTTGTCATTTTCTCACTTTGCAAATAACAAATGAATAACAAAAAAACATGGATATTTTGTTTTTATAACCAACTCGACCTAACCAATGTCGGTTACCCTTGACCAGGCATCGGTTGCGTGCACCTACCTAATCATCATCGGTTGTCCTATACCAATGTCGGTTATCCATGACTGACATCAATCATCCTCACCTACACATTGCCAACCCTTTTTCCCTTTTACCCCACCCTTCACCTTGATTCTTTACCCAACCCCACCTTTACCCAACCCATTTACCTTACCTTTCCCTGACCTCCTCATTTCCTACCTCCCTTTTTCCTCCTTTGGGGACTCATTATTTTACCCCTACCTTGGCCTTACCCACACCATGACCTAGATATTTGGACCTAGACCATCGCTAGTGACCTTTGACCTCATGTGTTTGCTATACCTTACAGCACTGTTACATGTGTTGTTGACCTAATGACCTTACTTAGCCTATTGCCATGACCGTTTATCCTGACCCTACCTTTGGTGTCCTAGAACATACCTAAATGTTCTTGCACCTAATCTACATTGTGTTTCCTAACAATATCCTATACCTTGGATACGGAGACTCTTTTCAACCTTGTTTGGATAAACCTATCGACCTTAGACGATGTAGAGTTTCCCTACTCTTAAACCCGGAAGCGTGCTTTGAAGTTTATTCATGTGCATGCATTTGACTATTGCTACATTTGACCTAGACCTATTACCTAGATTGCCCAAGTAGACCTTTAACCCTTTCTCCCCATGCCCACCTACCTTATCCTCCCATTTGTCTTTTATCAAACCACTCACCGATTCTACCTTCGGCCTCGTGCTTCTGGTTTGAGGGGATAACCTTCACCCACACATGGGGCAAATGCATCTTATTTTTGTTAGCGTCGCTTACCAATGCAAGCTATACAACAAAAAAGGGGAAAATGTAGAGACTAAAATTAGGTCACACTCCCCTTTGGTCCCTCAACAAATAAACACCCTTCATCACATTCACCTACCCATGCCCCCTTCACCCCACTAATATTAAATGAATTAATTTAATTAAATTAATTCATTATCCTCACTATATCTATTATTTAAATATCTTATTTTAAATAATATCCACACATCTGATTCACTTAGACACCTCACCAAGCCAACTCAACCTAAGACCTATTCTTAGTAAGTTGCCATAACTAACTAAGACTTACCCAAACCCTAAAAATCAATGCCTACATTCCCTCTAACCACATTCTCACATGCTCACAAGAAGCTCCCAGTCTAATCCATGGGTTAACAACACGAGATCGAGGAAATCAAGAGGATCTCCCTAGTTTAGTAAACCTAGGAAATCCTACCTTGACCGACGTTGGTTAATTTGGAACCGCCATCCGTTACCCTTTTAACCCCAAAACAACCTTATTCTCAAGGTTGGAAGAAAAAAGCAGAAGGTTGGCGAGAAAAAAAAACATCTCATAGAAATAACACATCTTTAGAGAGTGAATTCTAGTGAGAATCCGCATGCAAGGAAGGAGATCGAGCATATTTTCCTACATAACCATCCCAGCCATGATCTGATCTAACCAAGTAAAGAGGAATATGCATACAGCCCATGTAGAAGCTTTCCTTTAGTTGGTGATCACTTGTAGCCTTCAAACCCCTCATCAGCACCTCCATCCCTCACTCACAGGCATTTAGGACCAGAATCCAAGTAACTATAATGTCATACTTTTCTGGTTTATTTCATTTCATCATCATTTTATCATCTATTGTTTACCTAGCCACCTATTGACCTTCTCCAACATTTCCACCTCCATATACCCATTAAAACCTCACCAAAGCCTACCCCATTCACCCAATACCTCATCCCAACTAACCAAAGTCCTTTGTGCAATCATTAAGGAGACACAAAGCTTGTTTCGTGGCATTTTTAGATTTTCACAAGAATCGGCACTGGTTCCACGACCTTCGTCGGTTACCCTTAACCGACATCGGTCCTTGTATTGGCCCCTACACCCCGAATAGAGACCTACCCACAAAAATTCATCTCACCCTCATCCACCTATGATCTACCCGAGACCTTTGTTAAACCTGTAGAACCCAAAACCAATCATTTGACCTTTGGATTCTATTCTAGCTTAGCCTATTAGATTAGATCTATTTCTTATTGTGTTTTAAGTGAGATACCTAAATCATTTCAAATTACAATAGGATTTAATTTGTTTACAACATTAAATTTTTTAAAACGTTGGATGTGACCATCTAGGAAGTATCACACTTCCTAGATCTAACATACGTTAGGTAGTTCACTTCCCATTTGTTTAATTCCTTCGTTGGTCTTGCTTTGCATTATAGGTAGTTCCTCCTCGCAAAAGGAATCTCTCACGATCAGCTATGGATTTGGAACTCATATGCATGCAACAACTCATCAACCAAAATTTGAATAGGTATTCCTCCTACGCCCGTTACCCTATCTGTTTGGCCAACACTTCAAAGAAACTATCTAAGAATTAGGGGAAACAGTGTCCATACTATACCACAACATGGGATGTCCATCAGATTATCCCGATGTATAGATGATCCAGAGTTAGACCGAGTAGTGGTCTACATGATGGCTTTTGTCAGTGGAGTTCTACTCCCTGACAAGACTGGTGCTTCATTTCCGTGGACTCCTGGGAGTGATTCTTGGTTTGGTGGAGGGAGAGACCTACTGCTAGGGTCAGTGCATATTAGCACATCTATACTGGGACCTCCATTTGATTACTTACTACCATTAGAAGATGGTAGGACCTGCTCACCTTTTATAGATTTGGGCATGGGACCACATTGTTATTGGTCACCCCTTAGGTGTTCTGAGAGTTCGGGCTCCCGACAAGCCTTCTACGATGGGTTGGGTCCCAGCAGGGGATGATGTGCGACCATTTATGGGAGTTACATACCACTACTGTGCGAGTTGGATGAGCTACGATAGGCTTCCATTGTATGGAGGCCTTACAGACATTTTCAGTGGCTAGAGGATGGTTTAGAGCTCAGCACTACTACCGTTGAGCATTTTATCTTGGGCAGCCACAGCTATATGCGGGAGCTATATAGAGTAGATCGGTGTTAGAGGTAGTTTGGCCTTACCTAGGATGTTCCTGGGCTAGATAGATGGTATGCTCGCAGAGCCGAGAGAATTTTGATATGGGTCCACAGATTGCTTGTGATAGAGCACTGGCCAGTTTTTGATAGGTGGTACCTATTATGTGGGTACCACTACGACAGATTAGAGATCCGGGCACTACGCCGGAGTATGGGCCATGGTACCACGGTGTGCTCCCACATCATTTGAGTATTCCCAGAGTAGCATATGACATCGGTGTGAGACCTCCTCCAGTGGGGCCTCCTAGTGGTGGCGAGGGTGGAGCTGATAGTGATGATGACGATGATGAGGGTGGGCCCGATGCACACCACCATGTTAGAGGCAGGGGACAAGGTCCCGTACCATAGCAGCCATAGGGACAAGGCCCTAGGCCTAGGCTGAGATAGGTATATAGGGTAGTGGATATAGAGTTGCCCCCAGTGGGCATTCCAGTGGGGATATATACCCCTCTTCAAAGCAGTACTTCCAGAGCAGGGCCCACCACTTGATATTCTAGAGAGTAAAGCAACGCTGGTGGGTATTGAGATACTCTTCAGCAATAGTTACAGGTAGTTATTTTTGTACAATTACATGTGGCTAGGGAGAGAGAGCCTTGATCGGGGCACAGTACATGCCCTCATAGTAGAGTGAGATTAGGCACTTGCCTAGGTGTAGATTTCTATAGTGGAGAGGGATCGAGGCTAGGCAGCGGCTATCTAGTCCAGCGATAGTGCCTCATGGTAGAGTCAGATGTGAGAGATGGCCGCACAAGGTGCTCAGATATTGAGCCTCCTACACCAATCCTAGACTCAGGTGTGGATGGTTATTTCCCAGAGGGACCATGCATAAGCACAGTCATAGGGCTATTTCACACAGAGGGATCATGCACAAGCCCATGTGCAAGTTATTACCGCAAATAGAGATCGAGAGGCTACTACCTTGGGACATGATCAAGTCGATATTGGCATGTTGACAGGCTAGCGAGATGTCGTCCTATAGGAATCTCTTGCTTCGGAGAAGCAAACTTGATTCAAGGTGTGATGAGATCTGGTGGCGAGGCCATGTACTATAGGACTTCCTACTTCAGGGACAATTCTGGAAGATCATTGAGTAGTATCATTCCAATAGTTAGATGTGAGTGTGACTGGCTCCAGGTCACAAATATCAGGTTATTTAGTGAGAATAGTTAGGCAACCCATACCAGAGAATCTAGTTAGATAGGGGCCATCTAGATAGTTTGGTGGTACCCCTAGTGCAGGTCCATCACAACCACCATTATTCCGTTGACCAGGTGACAGACCTAGGAGCCCGACGATGGCAAGAGTTGTGGTTGAGCTCTATATTATTTTTGTATAGATATCTTGTATACATGCCTCTTATGAAGGTTGATTTTGATGTATAGCTATGTATACCATTATTTTGATGATGCCTCGTGATGAAGGCTCGATTTTTTTGTTACATGCCCCTTTTTGATGGCATATTGTATCGATGATGTATTATTTTGAGTACTGACCTGGATAGTTATACATGTATATATATGGACATTTTGATGTATCATTTTATGATGGATTTATGATGTATGATTTGTTCTTTCCTTTATGTATGTGGCATACCTTAGATTCAGAAATGTGTATATTTCCTACTTTCATTTTTGATGATGTATCTGTATATAGCACCACATGTTTTGGATTCATGATTTGTTTCTGAGTTTGTATTCTAGCACTTGGGATGATACTAGATGATATTGGTGTGGGGGATAGATTTGTGATTATGTGCAACCCCTCTTGCCCCCATTGATGATATGATATGTGATGATTAGCTTAGCATACATGCATGATGTAATACTTAGCATTTTATATATATATGATGTAGTGAATGATGTTAGAAATGTGATGAAATGATAGATGATAGATGTGATAACAAACAACTGTGTAAAACACACAAGCAAAAGTTAACAAAACTAAACAAATATACACATACAAACAACACAACAAACTACAACTAAACAAACACATGCAAAAGCTTAACAAGAGATTAAAATGAGATCTAATCTAAGCAAGTAAAAATGAACTTTAAAAGATGCACATAACAAATAAAGAAGCCTACAACAATTGTTTACAAGCATGAGAGTTCTCAAATGTATGTAATGCAATACATAATTTAAATCAAACAAGATTCAAAATCAGATAAGCAAATGATCCATTTAAAGAACCAACAATTCAACAGACTAAGTACATCAAAACTATACAAACCAACAACTAAAAGTAATTAAAGCACTACTTTGTTTTTGTGGGACAACATTGACATATTTTCTAATGTTTTTGGGTTTATCTAAAAAGATAAGTTTTCGTAGCTATATTTGTCACTGTTGTCTAGGTTTCCCTAAGATAACATTGTGAGATGAATGTAGCTTTATCCCTGAAAAGGGAAATTTTCTAGATGTTTAGATTTTTGTGTATCATTTTCTAAATGTTTTTGTATTTTTCAAGGTCATGTTTTGAAAGAAATGTACAAGAACAAAGAAGCGTGGATGCCCCCAACGTGATGTGGGAATATACAAAATTCATGTCCTTTAAGTGGATACAAGAGCAAACAAACCAGATCATGGCAAGGCAAAGGTGGTCCTAGTAGGGTTCCTAGACCTAGCAGAAAAAGTCGTATCTAAAAAGTGGTAACGATTACCCATCCTTCCGTAAGAGTAACTTGTGTCCAGGTGAATCTTCCTTGAGTGCCAAAAACTAGTTTTCACTCAAATACCTACCCACTGCGCCATAATTGCATGGTTTTCACATGAGGACGACCTGCTTTTTCTTTACTATTTTCTCATTTTTCCATTTTTTTGCTTGTTTTTTCTTTGTTTTCCAATTTTTAGTTCTTATTTGATATTCTCATCATGCCTAAGCATAGAACTGCTTCAAGTGCATGGCGTTCATAGGTTTTGGAAGCTCTTCACCATCTGAATATGTAAGTTTGTAGGCTCCTAATCCATATTTTGTAATTACAACATAAGGACCTAACCAGTTAGCCTTGAACTTTCCTTTCTTTTCTCTGTCTTTGATGGTGTTCTTCTAATTTTCTTTGAGAACTAGATCTCCTACATCAAATTTCCGATTGCTGATGTGTTTGTTATATCCTCTGGAAAATCTATTCTGATAGAATTTTAGGTGATTTAGTGCTTTGATATGCCTTTCATCTAATAGTTCTAACTCTGCTAGGTGAGAAACTCTGTAGTCTTCATCTTTATCAAGATAGTCTCTAAGAGATATTCTCAGGGAGGGAAGCTCCACTTCCAAAGGTATGATGGCTTCAATGCCATAGACAAGTGAATATGGGGTCACACCAGTAGGAGTGTGGATGGAGGTACAATAGGCCCAAAGGGCGGGATGTATCTGCAGATGCCAATTACGGCCGGTTTTACTGACCATTTTCTCCATAATCCATACAAGGGTCTTATTGGTGGCTTCTTCCTATCCATTACCTTGAGGGTAATAAGGGGTAGACCACTTAAGTTGGATATGGAAGCGTTGACACAATGTTTTAACTGTTTTATTTTTGAAGGATTTACCATTATCAGTGACAATGGCCAAGGGGATCCCGTAACGGCATATGAGATGGTTCATGATGAATTTTGAAATTTGTGCACCAGTGACATAGGTAAGAGGGACAACCTCTACCCATTTGGTAAAGTATTTAGTGGCAGTGATGATGTGAGTATGACCGTCTGATGAAGAAGGATGGAGCTTCCCTATGAGATCCAAGCCCCATTTAGAGAATGGCCAAGGCGTTGCAATAGGTTGTAAGGCTTGTGTTGGCGCATGTATTAAATTTCCATATTTTTGGCATAGTTCACACTTCTTTACAAAGTTGCAACAATCAGATTCCATGGTAGGCCAATAATAGCCTACTCTCAATAGATTTTTAGCTAAGACCATGCCACTAGTATGTGCTCCACAAATACCACTATGTACTTCTTTAATTGTGTGGATAGAATCAAGTAACATCCAAACAAAGCAAAGCAGATTCCCGTTGTAGCCACGACAATAAAGGGTGCCTCCTAGGAGGGTATAACGAGGCTATGTGGCGAATAAGGGCTTTCTTTTCAGAATGGGTGATGTCAGGTGGAAGAGTGCCATCTTGTAGGTATTGGAAGATAGGGTCATACCAAGGGGATAAAGGACCAACAACTTCACATGCCAAACATGACTCCAACATATCATATGTAGGTACCTGTAAATGTTCCATGAAGAAAGGCATCTTGCTTTCTTCAGGTGCTATGCATAAGAGAGACCCAATAGTAGCCATAGCATCCGCAGATCTATTATGCGACCTTGGTTTTTGTTCAAATATGACTTGTGTGAAATATTCCTTCAAATTTTCAACCATTTTTTTATACGGAATAAGCTTCTCATCTTTAACCTTGTACTCATCATTAACTTGTTTTATGATAAGTTGAGAGTCTCCAATGACTCGCAGTTGTCTGATGTTCCATGTAATAGCTAGCTTGAGGCCAGTGATGAGTGCTTCGTACTCTGCAATGTTATTTGTACATGGGAATCCCAACCGAGAATGCTCATGGTATGACATCGCTGTTGGAGTGATGAGCACCACTCCTACTCTGGATCCATGAAAGGTAAAAGATCCATCAAAATGAACCTACCATTCTATGGATTCTTCAATATACATCATAGATGCATCTGGTAAATCTAAGCACAAAGGTTCCATTCCTAGGAGAGGAGCTTCTACCAACTGATCAACCAATACCTGTCCTTTTAAAGACTTTTGATTCACAAACTCAATGTCAAATTCACTCAGGAGAATGATCCAATTAGCCATTCGGCCTGTGAGGGTAGGTTTGGATAAAAGGTACTTGAGAGGGTCAACTTTGGATATGAGCTTGGTCTTATTATTCAGGAGATAATGGCGAAGCTTTTGAAATGTGAAGACAACCACTAAGCAGGCCTTTTCTATTTGGGGATAATTCAACTCGTATGCGATCAAGGTGTGGCTAAGATAGTAAACTACTCTCTCTTTATGGGCTAAGTCATATTGGGAAAGTAATGCACCAATGGAAAACTGGGTAGCAGAAATGTATAAGAGGAGAGGTTCACTGGGGGTAGGTGGCATTAGTACAGGTGGGTTGGACAAGTACTATTTGAGTAGTGTTGGTACCCAAATTTGTTCTCCTTTTCATCCCGAGTAGAATTAGAGATATGGAATGAAGCTTGAAGTCGGATAGATCATGATGTGTGTTGTTTTGTAGTGGGAAGGTGATCTAGCGGCACTCATTTGTGGAGAGATGGATAGCACTTTGAAAGGATTTGATCGACCATCACTATTTTAGGTTGTGCCTTTTCAACCAAGGTAAGAGAACCTATATTATAACAATCCTCGTGATTCAATGAAAATGACATCAAAAGAAAAACATTTGCGAGTTGTTAGGTGTGCCCCAAAAGATTAAATCATTACAAATACGGATCATTATCCATCCTGGAGGCTTGTTTTTCATCATTGAGGCATGCAAACACCTTTTACTCATCATTTTCACCTTTTTACCTTTTCAAATTACCTCTGCAACTTTTGATTTTATCATTTCACATTTTTGGATGGATTAGGTAAAAATTATTTCAAAATCACCTCGATCAAATAATTAAGCCATGAAAGTGATGCCAATGATCCTGGAAGGCCAAGAAGACACAAAATCACTATAAATTTGATGAATTTTGATGCAAAAATCGTGATTCCAAGCTTCATGGATGCACAAGAATGGCTGTCGATCTTATCCATCTTTTAATCTTGGCCCTCCATGTGGAAGATAAAAACTTAGAAATAAGCTTGAGTTACCTTTTTTATTTTTTTTTTTTGGATAAGGCCGGACACGTGGTAAAAATGATTGGAGAAAAATTTGGGCTCATTTTTACTTTTCCACATTTTTGGAAAGATGGAAAATTTTGACTTTTTCTCCACCCTCGAATTTTGGAGCTGACATGTGGCACATGGTGGGTCCCATTGGGATCGCGCTTGATTACGTGCATAGTGACCTTTTTGGAAAATTGGAAAATTTTTACTTTTTGCCCCGTGGCCTCGCACTTCCGATTTCTCCCTCACCACGTGTCTCCTTGTGATTTGTTGCGGGCCAGCGCTCCAAATTTTGATTCTAAGCCCTTTTGTGAAAAAGGGAAAAAATCCCCTTTATCTCCGTCGGCCCACTAACCCCCTTGTCGTGCTGCCCGCCACATGTCGCTCGATGTTTCGCTAGTGGGCCACTGCTTCAAATTTTGATTTTAAGCCCTTTTTTAAAAGGGAAAAAATTCTCTCCTACCCCCACCGACCCATCGACATGCCTTGTCCGCTCTACCCGGCACGTGTCGCTCAATGATTCGCTAGTGGGGCCATGCTCCAAAATTTTACCCTAGGTCTTTTTGACCAAAAGGGAAAATTTTCCCTTTTCCTTCCATGGCCCGCACTTCCCTTTGACTCTGTTGGACATGTGTCCACCTATGATTGGCCATGGGGCCGCTCAAAAATTTTACTTTAATATTTTTTGCTTCCAAAGGCAAAAACCTCAAAACCTCTCGCCATCTGCATCCCCTCTATGTATGGCATGCTGCCACATGTCCTCATCTGATTGGAGCGGGCTGAAACTTATTTTGAAGCTTTATAGAATTAGAGCCAAAAACTCTAAGTCCCCCTCGGTCCACTCCTCCCTCTGACCTTTTATGGACACGTGTCCACTCCCGATTGGCTGTGGGGTTTCGGGCCAATTTTTAACTTTTAAAATTTTTGCAAAGTCAAAATCTCTAAGGAGATCCAACCACCCACCATCCCCCTGCCAATCGAACATGCCACATAGGAAAATTTGGAAAAAACAGGTCCCTAGGCCCGAAAATGCCCCATTTGTCAAAAAAGGTGAAAAATGAAAAGTTACAACACTTCCCGCTTTTCCTCAGCCAATTAGAAGCTGCCACATTGCCAATACCTTCTGAGGATGAATTTGACAGAAAATGATGCCCGTATGACCGTCAAAATGCAAAAAATTCAAAGGATGCCCTAGAATTCAATTTTTTCACCAAGGATGGCAGATTTTTTTATTTTAAATCAACTGAACCATGTTTTTTACAACATTCCCGATCTAGGATTTGGATTTTCAAATACAAACAAGTATGATTTGATCAATTTCAATTTTTCCATGATCTGGCAAAGGGAAAAATGACATAGCCCGTAAAATTGGAAAAACTAGGGCACAAAAAAGGGCAAACTTGGATTATTCTTTCAAATTAGGGAAAACAATGAGTTTGTGAGAATTTTTAAAGCATTTCATTTGGAGGGGAAGAATTTTAGATCATCAATTCAAAGGGTAAAATGTTTTTGAGTAGATATAGATTTGAAAATTTTAGGGCAACATGGTGCAAGCTCAAAAATGGCACCAACATCGGCTCTTGCTTGGGGATGGGCACTCCCAGTGAGTGCCACAAGGACAAAACATAGACCAAGTGCCAAAATATCCATTAGGCAAAGGATTCAATATGCAAGGTAGTCAAAAACCATAACCATCCTTCAAAAATGAGCTGAGAAACCAACCAGAATGGCTGCCAAGAACAAGGGCAAACCACACACCAACAAAATAGTAAAAACAAAGAAAAAACAAAGACTATACAACTGTACAATTGGTGCATACCTCAGATTTTGGGATTAATCCAAGAAATTCTTCAAATGTCTGCCATTAATAGGCAACTCCAGCAATTCCCCATCTAATTCCTTGAGAAAGAAGGTCTGCTGTTTCACCAATTCGATATCAATGGAGTAAGAACCCATCCATAATGCATCAAATTTTCCAATCTTTCCCTTGTCTTCATGCCTACTATCCCACAACAGAACCAAATCTCCAACATTAAAGGCTCTAGGAGTGACCTTCTTGTCAAACAATCTCTTCAATTTTTCCCTAAATCTAACAT
The DNA here is from genome assembly GCA_018340775.1 of Taxus wallichiana var. yunnanensis. NCBI lineage: Eukaryota > Viridiplantae > Streptophyta > Pinopsida > Cupressales > Taxaceae > Taxus > Taxus wallichiana. The sequence continues at coordinate 375,113,963 of CM031235.1, forward strand.
GCCTTTGATGGGATGCTCTTCTCTCCTCATCAAGCTCAATAATCTGATTGATCCTTAATTCATATGGGCCAATCTCTTGATCTTCCAACTATTAGGAAAATTGAAATGAAGACAATTGCAGGTGCAAGGGCAACAAATCCTAAGTTCCATACACCAATTCAAATGGGCTTTTACCAGTAGCTCTTTTAGGAGTTATCCTATCAGCCCAAACTACAAATTTCAATTGTTCACCCCATTTCTTCTTATTTTTCTCCAAGGTCCTTCTAATGATCTTCAACAAATTCTTATTCCTTGGACTCACTTGTCCATTCCCTTGGGGGTTATAGTTTGAAGAATAAGTTAGATTGATTCCATATTCATTGCACATTGCCATTAAAGGTTTAGCTCTAAAGCACATGGAATTATTAGCTACAATCTTGACTGGGACTCCAAATCTACATATGATTTGATTCAACAAGAAGTCCATAACTATTTGGTGTGTTTCTTTCTTGGTGGGGATTTCCTCTACCCACTTTGTAAAATAATCAGTGGCTACAAGGATCCACTTATGGCCAACACTAGAAGGATCTGAAATCTCACCAATGAAGTCCATCCCCCATTTCTTGAAAGGAGATTTAATTGATATAGGCTACAAAGGAAGGGAGCCTGAAGCTTTCAGTCTTCTAGAGAAACATTGGCAACTATCACATTTTCTAACCAAGTTGGGTTGCATCTTTGAAGAGAGTAGGCCACCAATAACTAGCTCTCAAAATCTTATGTGTTGTTACTCTTCCAGCAAAGTGTCCTCCACAAACTCCCCCATGGAAATCAAAACTATCTTGGGAGCTTCATCTTCAGTTATGCATTTCAAGAGGACACCTTCTAGGGTTCTTCCAAGCCAGCCCAAGGTCTGTGATGATATATTTTTGAGAAGCCAGCTTGAGGGCTCTTTTCTAATTTTTATTTAAGTTACTATGGCAGCATAAGTGTCTAAGGTAGAAGATCGCATCTTTGTACCACTCAGATCTTACCAATTTTTTAAGAACATTTTCCCTTTCTTCCTCTACTTCATTTACTTCCATAGTTTGTAAGTTGCTCTCAACCATGAGCTTAGCAAGACCCAAACCTCTTACCAACTTTGTGGTTTGGATGTCCATATCATACTCCTATAGTTTGTTCACCCATCTACATCTTTTTCTTGAGATCTCCATCTCTGATAAGATGTCTTTCACCATGGTGTGGGGAACATAAGCAACAACTTTTAAACTCAATATATAAGTCCTAAAACTTTTGTTGCTTTCACCAAGGCAAATGCTTGTTTCTCCATGATTGTATACTTCAGCTCAACTACTTGTAAAGCCTTACTAAAGAAGGAAATAGGCCTCTCAGCCCCATTCTCATCCTTTTGCAAAAAATAGAAGCAATGGTATACTCAAAGGCAAAGGAAAAGATTTGGAAAGGCCTCTTATAGTTTGGGGCTGCTAAAATAGGTGCATGTTTAAGTGCATCCTTAATTCCTTCAAAAGATTGAATGGAAGCCTCCTCCCATTTGATAACTTGGTCCTTCTTTAGCATGCATGTAATTGGAAGAGTCAACTCAGAAAAGTTGGAAACAAACCTTCTAATAAAATTAATTTTACCAAAGAAATATTGGATGCCTTTCTTGGTTCTTGGGATAGGTACTTTGCTGATTGCTTCCACTCTCTCAGGGTCTATCATAACACCATCTTTAGACACAATATGTCCCAGAAACTTGGCATTTTTCATGCCAAAATGACACTTCTTTGGATTAAGAGAAATTCCATACTCCCTACATCTGATCAGCATCTTCTCCAAGTGCTACAAATTATCACCTCTCTGCCTTGAAAATATAGTCACATCATCTTGGTAAACTGCAATGAACTCATTGATTTAACTAGAAAAATCAACATCCATTTCTCTTTGAAAAGTGGCACCAGCATTCATCAAACCAAAGGGCATCCTAACAAAAACATATGTTCCCCAAGGATTAGTGAATGTTGTCTTAAGTCTTTTTGATTCTTTGACAACCACTTGATTGTATCAGGAGACACCATCCAATGTAGAAAGCAACTCTGCACTGTCACAAGTTGTAACATATTTTCCATATTTGGAAAGGGGTAATTATCCTTCATGGGTGATTTGTTTAAATTTCTAAAATCCACACAAAGTCTGATGTCTCTTCTTCTTTCTCGATCGGCACAAGGTTTACAACCCAAGATGAAAATCTAGTAGGCTGAATAATACCTCCATCTCTCAACTTCTTTAACTCCTCTTACATTTTCATGGAGAGAAGTGGATTAATTGACCTTTTCCTCTATTTGAATGGCTTATTCTTGGCCTCAAGAGGGATCTCATGTTGAAACAAGTCTTCTCTATATGATTTTAGCTCGGAATAGGACCAAGCAAGGCAGTCTTGATACTTTTTCAAGAGTTGGGCATAGGACTGTTTTTCCTCTTTACTTAAATTATTGCCCAACCAAATCTTCCTTGGTTTACCATTAGTTCCCAAGTTATGCTCTTCCACATCCCTTGAGGTAGACATATTTCTATTTATGATGTAATCAACATTGTTAAAATTTGACTCAAGTGCAACAAGACCTCTAGGAATGGTGTTTGATTTCAATGGTATGATGTCTTTCTCAAACAAAGTTTCTCTTCCTTTATTCATGCATACCATTGGCTCACCTTGGTTTTTAAAGAACCTTATCACTTGAGAATCATCATCAAACACTTGTCAATGTTTCACATTATCAAGGACAGCTGGCCTAGTTAGCACTTCAATGTTGTATTCACAATAAGGTGAAATGGTGCAATTTCCAAATCTAGAACCCAGAACTGCCAACTTGTTAGTAGAAGAAAGCATTGAGACCTTTGTCATGATACACAATGTTAAAGGAATCAAACATTTCAATTAGATCCCAAACGGCATGCTTATCTGTTTCATACACCAATTTTTTTTTGTAGCATACATTATTCTTATTTGTTTGACAACCACTCTCGAGTCTCCTTTTGTAAGAATATCTTTGACTCTATACTTCCATGCAATTCTTAACCCCAACAAGAATGCCTCATACTCAACAATGTTGTTAGTGCATTCAAAATTAAGTTTGAAGGAAAAAGCAAACTCTTCCAAACTAGGAGAAAGAAGAACTATACCAGCACCATTCCCAAATTTGGAGCAAGCTCCATCAAATAGCAATGTCCATGGAGAACCTACCATATCAAGGCACTTTGATTTGTCCATCTTATTTTCTTTTCCATCAGCAAAACCAATGAAATTCTCTACATCTACATAAGAAAATAAGAAGCATTGTTGGGATCTTCAATTAGGTGCAACATCTTCTTCTCACCATAAAGTTTAACAAGGCTGCCCTCAATTGGAATGGTGGAAAAAGACATGTCCATCTGAATGCTGCCACCAACACTTGCAGCCCATTTTCTTGACAAAAGCATACCCCATTTGGCAGGGCAGTCAACAATTACAACATCCAGTTTCAAATTCTTACCCAGATAGGTTGCAAGTTGCACTACTAAACCCTTCACACAACCAACCACCAGCACTTCCCTTGAATCCATGGCAGTACACTTCCCATAGGCAGCTATCACTTTGATATCTAACTCATTCATGACTTCTAGAGGCATGACATTACATGATGCACCGGAATCAAACATACAATTGTGAAGTAGCCTATCTTTTATGAGAAAATTTGTAAAGAATGGATCAACATTCAATTGGGAATCAACCAAGGATGTCCCCAAATATACCTCAGGTGTCTCTCCAAGATCTTCTACTATTGGTGGTGTTTCAAGGTCAACAATGATCTAAGGTGGAGTTTCAACAACATTTACATTTTTGCCTAGAGTAACCTTCTCTTCTTTTAATCCCAAGTACTCAAATGCTCTCTTCTTATGCTCAGGAATTCTAAGCAACTCAATGATTGGAACACTCACTTTAATTTGGCTCAATACTTGGGCTATGTCATAGGGGACACTCTTTGGCAAAATAGCATTGGAAGGGAGACAAGAAGATTCATTAGATGGTAGTGGATTCTTGGCAGCTTGGGCATGAGGAGGACTATAATTTTTGTTTGGGACAACAAAACTTCGACAGGTGCTTCTCTCCTAGGAGCTTCTTTTGGAATGCTTGTGAGCAAGGGTGTTTTAGGTTTGGCTTGAGGCCCAAATCCCTTAACAAATTTTCTTCTAGTGTTATATTCTTTCTCTTGAGCTACAACAACATTCATCAACAATTTTTTATCTTCCTCCAAAGGGATACCACCATCATACTTCTTAATCATCAAAGCTCTTAAGTATTCAAAGTCATTGTTAGGAATTTCAAAAGCTTGCACTACATCAACTTCAAGAGCATGAGGGGGAGAAATACTTGTACCCATTTGATGCAATCCCAAAAGGTAGCAATAGTCCTAGCACTTATTACTTCAGTAGATGTTGCTCCTCCTTGTGAGCTTGAAGAACAACCCATCATGCAAATATCATCATCAGTACCATCATCATTATCAACTTCATCAACTTGTTGGTCCACTTCACATGGAGGATGAGGAAGAAAACATCTATCACACCAATCCATATCAGCAACTTCATCAACAACAACAACCCTGACAGTTAGAGGGTCAGGAACCAATCTACTTTCACGTGCTTGGGGTTGTCTATTTCCCCTCCCATAGGTCCTTTACCTCTATCATCTTGTCTTTTATCACCCTTAGGATGATTTCCAAATCTATCATGTTTTTGTGCTCTTTTTGACCTTTTGAACTTTGGCCAATTCCTTTCTCATCCCAAGCTAATTTGTATGAAATTTCTTTGACAGCCCCTGCCAAAGTTTTGACAACATCCTCCAAATCAGCACCCTTGCTAACTTGAGGTTTTTCAGGGTTTACTAACTTCACACCATCCCTCTTGAGAGGTTTACCAATGGCTTTAATATTGTTTTCAATCTACAAAGTGCCATGGTAAAATCCTGCCTCAAATTTGTAGGGTTTTTGTCTCTCAAGTAATAGGCTACCTTTTTATCAAATGCATCTACATACTTGATTAAACAAGATTCATCACAAGGCCTTAAAATAATAGGCAGCCTTCTCAATGTTTTATTAAACCTTGTGTTGAAATCATGAACCATTTCATTTGGGTTCTTCTTGATATTCTCAAACTCAAACAAGAGAAACCTAGGATCAGTCCTATCACCATATTGCAACCTAAATGCATTCTTCATTTCAGTCCAAGAGTCAATAGAATTATCAGGCAGAGCCTTGTACCAATCCCTAGCATCCTCTTCTAGTGTATGAATAAACAATTTGACATACACATCCTCAAACTCTATCTCAAAATCTTCCATCATATTATCAAAAAGTTTGAGATGCTAATCACCAGTAATAGCATTGTTACCCTGGAATTTTGGTAACCTATTTCTAACATCTTGTGGGACAGCATTTGGGTAACCATCCATTCCTCTAAAATTTATAGGACCAAAGGTGTTAACAACAAATGGAGGTCTAGGCTAAGCCATATTGTTTGGTGGGGGTGATCTTGGAGGTGAAACAAGTTGATGAGGAGTGAGAGGTCTTTGGGGAATGGGAATGAAATCTTCAAAATAGATCTCTCTTAAGGGCTCTCCTTCTTGATGATCTCTAGCAAATTTAGAAAATATAAGAGCAGATTTAGGAGTAAGCCTTTCAAATGCAAAAGAAGGTCCCTTACCTGATGGGAAATTCAAATCAGTAATAGGATTTTCTGAATCAGATCCACTTGAAGAAGAATTACAGTCCTCAATAACAAGTTACTCACTTTCAAACTCAACAATAGGGATCTCCTTTCTTGCAGTCAAGTCTCCAACAACCTTCCACACCTTTCTCCCCTCTAGCTCTAAGTTTCTTGAATCTGTAAACAACTTCTTAGCAGAATCCTTGATGAAGAGGGATCTTCTTCCCTCTAGTTTTGTAGATTTGAGCAACAAATTATAAATGACAGAGAGGTAAGACAACTAGTATTTTCAATATCAAATCAGCATGGAGTCGCCACTAAGGAATTTCACCTTAGTTGTGCAAATGCACTAAAATAATATGTCAAATGTTTGCTAGTACTGAAAACTTTGCAAAGCCTTATAAATCAGACCTTCTTCTTCTTAAATCAATCAATCACAATGCACCCAAAGTGTATGAACTGCTAGGAAATGGAAAAAGGGCTAGATAAAACTTGAAACCCTTGTTTAAAACTTGTAAATCTGAAGCATAGAATGATATTTTAACAATGTAGCAGCTCAAATAATTGAATACACAAATGCTCAAACTCTTCAAACACTCCATAAACACCAAGAAATTCTAAGAACTCCCAATAAACAATGTCGAAGGTGTTGGTACCCAATTTTTCTCCTTTTCACCTAAGTAGCATTAGAGATATGGCATGAAACTTGAAGTCGTAGATCATGATGTGTGTCGTTTTGAGTCGGGAGGTGATCTAATTGGCACTCAGATTTGTGCAGAGATGGATAGCACTTTGAAAGGATTTGATCTGACCCTCACTATTTTAGGTTTGGCTTTTCAACCAAGGTAAGAGAACCTATATTGTAACCCCCAAATGGTGAAGGAGATGAAGATATCCCTTAATTTCTGCAAATAGTATGAAAAGGCCTTGGGAAAATATGATCAACACTCCAAATCTGACTTTCACAAGTTGTCACTCCCAGATCATGGAGATATTTTCAATGCAAGGCAAGGGTTACTAAAGACATTGTATAATCCTGATTTGCCTTGTGCATTTTTGTAGATGGGTTAGATCCTTTTGTTGACACACAATGTACTGTGGGTAGTATGGGTAGGATTAGTTTGTTTGAATGAATTTTTGGTGGGGTGTTGACAAGACAAACTGGGATATATCAGATCTTTGACAACCTCTACAATACTTGAACAACTATCAGATAAAATGCTTCAAATAATCAGGATATTCTTTCAACCAGAAGAGGCATAAATTGTAACACCCCGAACTTTTGTTACTTCCTCCTAAGCATACAAGTGTTGATATGTTATTTCTTTTGTAAAAAAAAAAAAGGATGCGTTCCTTTGATTGAGAAGTCATGCTTGATATGTACTCGTATCCTTTCAGACATAAATCTTTGAGAAGACTCTTTTATTATTTCATGTTACTTCCTTCATTTTACATCCGAGTTTAATCTCGAGAATATGATCTCGAGTTTAATGAATTATGAAGTTATTCATCTATAAGACCTAGCCTTGGGATCGTGGTATTGATCCAAGTGGTGCTTTAAGTTTTTCATGATGAATTAAAAATTATAAACCTTTCACCGTCAGTAAGGTCCAATTCGTTGAATAAATCCAATCCCGAGTCTAACTCAAAGTTGATCGTGTGAAAAGGATGGTTCCCGATATCTAAATATATCCTGGAAGGTCTTGATCATGACTGTAATAATTGATTACATATAATTCTCAGTAGCCTAATGGCAAGACAGAGTTAACCCCGTTTCGAGAATGCATGTTGTGGGTCTTTTTCTGAGCGTAAGAAATGTTAGACCTAACTGGAATTATAAATGTTAGTAACCTAAAACTAAACTTAACCTAGGGGTTAGTGTTAATCTAACCTAGACCTAGGCTAAGAGCTAATGTTCTAAGTTAATATCTATGTTCTAAGAAGTTAGACTAGGTGTTATCCTAAATTCTAACCTAAGTTACTAACCTAACTATTGAACAAGGATGTAAGGGGACCTATGGAGGGGTGCGAACCATGGGCGGCAGTTTCTATGTTATTAAATGCGTGGATAAGCATGAGGGACAGGTAATTGGTGGAGGTTTTAAAACGGCTAACTTGAGCCGACGTGGCAGGTCGCCAAAATTGGAAATGGTCTTGGAATTTCTCTTGTCTATCGCCAACTATGGCGGTCGGTGGCAGTGGAGTTTGAGCGGGAAATTGGGAGTAAATGCAATTAATGAGCTCGGTAGTCAAGCTCGGATTTCGCGAGAAGGCATGCAAATTGGAAAGTTAATGGTTTGTTTGGCTTATCACGAATTCCGGTTTTCCCTCTGCCTATTCACTGGTTCTTCGCACCAGTCTTCTTGGTGTTGCATGGCGAGTATGAGCGTATCTAGCTCTTTCCTCTGGCAAGGAAAATATATATGTCATGGAAATAGCAAAATTTTGTTGGTGGCTCTAACTTGGAAAAGGAAAAGAAAGTCCGAGCTCTTTCAGTGGTCTGCTTCGGAATTTTGAGCAAATATCCAGGCATGTTAGGCCCTAACTTTTAAAAATCTTGCTCTTCTTCAAATGATTTCATTAGAACAACTCTGTTCAAATGATTTATGGAAATAGATGGTTTCTATGGTATCCTTGTGTGATTTTCGACACTGTATCTTCATGCTGGTTCGGCTTTTCAATTTAACCCTTGATGGGTGTTTATTATATTCGAACTGTTGCTATATTTCTTTGTGTTTTGCATTCCGGCTTTTATATGCGAAATATATGAAAAGAAGGTATGCTCGGCCTGCTCTGCGAGAGCCCATAAATTGTTCTTGTGATGGGTACAGGCCACTGTGATGCTTGTTGATTTATACTCGAAGTCGATGCTTGTTGTTGATACTTGTCGTTGTTGCTTGTTGTGGGTACTTGTCGGAAGGGATACTGATGGACATTTGTTTGATTGTTCAGTTAAAATTGAACTTTTTGTAAGCTATGTCGTGGTTATTATTTAGTGGTGGTTATGGATTTTTGTTGGGTTTCGTTATGAATTTTATAGTTATTGTGAAGAGGTAACATATTGTGTTATAGTATTCATTACGACCTCACTGGAGTTGTTTTTCCCTTTCGTGAAGGTTAAGGGGATTCAACCCTTATATATATATATATATATATATATATATATATATATATTTATTATTATATGAAACGACTCAGAGAGTCCATCAATGATTCGTGCACTATGGACCACTGTGGAAGCTTTATATATCTTTGAATATTGGTAATTTGAGTTTCGTTGGAGTCTAGAAGAAGTAACAGGTCATACGACCTCTGTTATTTGTAATAAATTTTGGTACAGACTCCCTGGTTGTACTGTTACGTTTCCTTCTGTGTAAGCTTGTTCGAGAATATTGGAGAGATTCAGTTGGAATTCTTGTTACGAAATCAGTGATTTGTTTAAGCCTGATTTTTAATGTTTATCATTGTTGGCACAGTTGGGAATCATTGTTTATTATTTATTTGATATACTGTTACTCGGGTTCAGTGGAATCCTTTCTAGGTAACTACAGTACCTGTCTCAAATTAAGCTTGCTTAGTTACTATTGTTTCGACACTGTTGGGTTCCTTGAGTTTGGAAAGATATCTTGTATATCGGCTTCTGTAAAAGCTATATTGTGAATACTGATATACGGATTTAGTTTTAAATCCTTGATTGGTAATCTGTGTCACTGTATCTGTATAAGCCTGAGTATGAACATGTAATGTTTTTGGCTTTGTTGGATTTCTTAAAATAACTTGACATTATGTATTATGGCTTTTATAAAGTAGGTCGTGAATAACATACTTTCAACTCTGGATGCATTCAGAAGTGACTATGTTATGTTATGTTATGTTTTCTTTCTGATTACATTCCCATAGATGTGGTCAGGCATGCATGTTGCGTGGATTTCGTTTAAAAATCTCTCTGCATAGTCATAGGGAATTGTCATTGCTAAAATGATTTCGAGTCTCTTGTTGACTGCGATAACAGAAGAGATCCTTTGAATTCGACCTTGGGTCTAAAAGCCTTACAGTGTAGAAAGGACTTGAATGAGTTGAAGGTTGTCATAAGGTATTGTTGGCGTGTTACGTCTTCTGTGCATAGATATCCATTTCTGAGCTTGATTGAGTTTAGATTATTCGATTTCACCTTAACAGGTAACGGCATTTAATATCTTCTTGTCTGTCGCTTCTTGCGTGAGGACATACTGAGTCTGCTTGTTGATAGACACCGTTGTTTGGCATGAGGGCTACTGTACTGTAGTTGCTTTCTTGTAAGCTTTAACAAAACAGTGGTGCTGTTGATGGTCTCGACTGATTTATTTGCTTGTGTATTAAGTGAATGCCTTGCTCTTGAAAAGACGGTACAGTCATGAGCTAGATCTGAAGGAAATAAGTATTATTCGTTTATTTCTCTTCTATTATAAAGTATAGGTTGATATAATTGTTTATCTAACTTTTGGAATTGTTCTATCATGCTGATGGAATCATGAAAGGTTATTTATTTATTATGTTGAATATATAATCCGTCTGATGTTGCTGTCCTTGGGATTCAGATGGATAGTTGGTTAGATGCATTTGTCTTCTTGGTCACTAACGTTTTAATGATTTGATCTCATTTAAACAGGGTGTTTAATGAAAACAATTGATGTATTGCAATTGTTTTAAAGGTTAGTGCTTATCATGCCTCCTCATCGAATCGACCCATGTTGACAATTTTTGCAGATGGATGCCGTAAGTGGTAAAAGCATGCAGATCTGATAGGACGATCAGATTGTTTAAATTGATTTTATAATGAATTACCGCTTGATTTTCTAAATGTACCATATAAGGAAAGATGTTCCTTTTTCAGTTGAGTAATGTATCAAGTATGCTGAATGCATAAAATGTATTTGATTAGTACCGAAAGGAATGGAAATGGATATTTGATACTTATGTGATTGTATTTCTATCTTGATAGTTAGTATTTCTCCGGTTCTTATGTCGTGAGAGTATTGTTATCATTGTATAATTGGTGACTTTTGTGAATACCAATGAAATCTTACAAGAATATGTGATTGAATTCTTATGAGTGTTTAGTAGTTCTTGTATGTTCTATCGAAAGCTAAATTGAAATTTAGTTCACTGTCTTTTTGGGAAGATAGGGTTAAAGTAAACCCAAGCAGAACGCTAAACAAGATGAACTAAATTATTGATCCCTAGTCTTGATTATGACAGGACAACATTTAATTGGATTCTTAATCATTTATATCTTGATACAAATAGTATGATAGTAATTCAGTTATGAAAACTGATATAAACCTAATGGGGTTCAGATGTCAATCTCATGTGAAGTCTATGAGATATTGACCGATTTCGTTGTTTTAGAATTATGTATATTCTAAGAACTCCTTGATGAGACCTTGGCCTTAATATCTCCACCGTGAATGGGTTTTATTGAGGAAGGTCATCCTAAGATGAAGAATCCAGGGATCGGGAAAGGCTAACCTTAGGGGAACGTCTTTAATGTAATTTAAACTCAACGTGCGTAACGCATATTAATAAGTAGATCTTTTCGAGGTGGATTTAAAGGTTGACGGCACAAGTCAACTGCAGGGTTGTACCTCCGAGAAGATTAGGATCTTTTGAAGTTACAACAATGCAGGTGACTTATGACGACACCCTTTGCATTGATCGCTAAGATTTACACTTTGATCTCGAACGAGTTACTCAGGGACCGATTAGGAATGTGATCACGTTACAAGGCTGCCTAGGAGAATCGGGGTATCTTGACACACCGTTTAACTAGGGTGAACCAAAGACGTCATCGTATCCCTAATCCTCGTGGGCATCCATATAACGTTATCACCTTGTTAATCCATTTCCGAGTGAATAAGTTGAGATAGGAGGGACTGACAGAAGTCGGTATAAGACATTCTACATAACATAAGAATGGGGTGAAGGGCGTATTCCAGATTGACGAGTATGTCGTTAAGGAATACGAGACATAAACAATATGTTTCAAATCTTTGGCCAAAGTATCGCAAGTTGCTGATTGCGTTGTCCTAATTCACCTAGTCTAAGGGATGAGATGCCGATGAATAATGGTAACAATTATTTAGTTAGGTTCCTTGGACAGAGCATTCTGAATCCCAGAATAGGGAAGAGAACCGCAAGAGTGAAGTGTTAAATAAAAATGCCAACTCTTATTACTCATGAATAGATCGGTAGATTACCGAGTCATGGAATGAATAGATCGGAGGTACTCCGAGTCATTACAGCTGCATATGGTTGTCTGTTATAAGAATGGTTATTTGATTTGTGAGTTCTAAATTATGTATTTAGAACCAGGATGCAATTATCAAAAAAAAAAAAATGACTTGTTCTATTGTCTAAAATGAGGATGTTACATCTTGGTATCGTAGAGTGAAGGTCGCAGCTCTCTGGACCTATCAGGTCCATAATCGATAAAAACCGAATTTTCTTGTAAAGTAAAATGGTTAGAACAAGGGGAACGTTATAATAATGCTCCACCCGATGGAGGGCGGCAACAACCCAGAAACTTGATGAGATCCTTGCTGCCCTGTTGACACAAGAGATCGTTTAGCTGTACTTGAGCAGCAGGTGATGGGGAATGAGGAGGATGAAGAAGCTGGAAATGACAATCAGCCACCTCCTGAGGACAACCCCAATATGGGTGTTGATGTTAATGCTGTAAATGCACCTGTCCAACCAGAAAACAAAAAGGCCAGATTGGCAGCAGAACTCACTAATGATATAAAAAGGATAAGCCCACCTAAGTATGATGGCACCACATTAGGAGATGGAGCTGAGAACTGGCTCAGCGAAATGGAGAAGTACTTTGCAATAAGGAACTTCTCAGAGGAAACCAAAGCTATTTGGGGAGCCTATCAGCTTTCCCACGAAGCATCTTCGTGGTGGGATAGCCGTAAAGCTGAACTAAACATTGATGAGACCAATATTACTTGGGATCAATTTAAAGGCTATTTTAGGCAACGTTGGCTGCCACAACTTTTCTATGATCAGAAAATGATGGAATTTCAGAACTTAGCTCAAGGGAAGCTAACGGTAACTGAATTCTGGGAGCGGTTTACAAAACTCCTCAAGTATGTACCGCAGTATCAAACTGACGAGAAGTTCAGAATACGGAAATTCATCATGGGATTGAATCCCGTGATAGGGGGAGAGGTCGATGTTCACAGTCCAACCACTATGGAAGGAGTTGTTGAAAAGGCCATAAGGCAAGAACAGAAATTAAAGGCTATTTCTGCTCATAAAGAGGAAGTGCGGAAGAAGACTGCAAATCCTTCTTCAACCTCTCTTGCACCTGAAAAGGACCATGGAAAAAGTTTGAAACAAGAATAAGTTTTCAGAGATAAGAAGAAAGCAGCAAAGTAAATAAGCCTCATTGAAATGTAAGGGATAATTTTGCTAAAAATTATAACAATGGGCGTAAGCCCTATGGAGGACAACGTGACAATTACAAGGCTCGGAGGCAACCTGAGCCTAAAAGGGACCCGTAGGAGGTGCTACAATTGTGGCAAAGATCACTACGCTAATCAATGCCCTTTCAAGAAGGATGATCGTAATCGCAAAGATAAGATACATGCCGCAAAGAAGCAAGCAAGCTGAAAAGCAAGTGACACCTATAGAAGTTCCTGTAAGTTATTTGGCATACCGCTCATTATTTTTGATACAGAGCTACCGAATGTTTTATTTCTAATAAACTTGCTTCTAAACTTAAAAGAAAAGTGGGAAAATGGATAAATCTTGGACTCGTATAAGATGGTAATAACTCTATTCATACAAAGTGAGTATGTGTCTTTTTGGGGCAGTCCTTGACTTACCTAACTTTTCCACGGAAGTTGATCTCTATGTTACACCTTTGGGATCGTATGACATTGTCATCGGTGTCAATTGGTTAGCTGACCATAAAGCAAAAGTAGACTGCTATGAAAAGAACATAAAATGTTTAGATGATCAGCTGGAATCAGCAGAGATTCAAGGGGTGAAACGGGAAATTTCAGTTAGAAAACTGTCAGCTATGCAGCTTAAAAAGGCTAAGAATAAAGGATGTACTCTTTATGCAGTAAAGATATCTGAATCTTCAGAAGAAGATGGTGATTATATGAAGCAAATTCCTCTGTTACAAAGTTTCAGGGATGTTTTTCCTGAAGAATTACCAGGGTTACCACCCAAGAGAGAATTTGACTTCACCATCGAAATCAAACCGGGAACTGAACCTATTTCCAAAGTGCCTTATAGGATGACTACTACAGAGTTAGTCGAGCTTAAGGCACAGTTGCAAGAACTTTTGACAAAAGGTTTGATTAGACCAAGTGTTTCACCTTGGGGTGCGCCTGTGATATTTGTGAAAAAGAAGGATGGAACACTTAGGCTGTGTATTGATTATCGGATGTTGAACAAAGCAACAATCAAGAACCGATATCCACTTCCAAGGATCGACGATCTATTTGATCAGATGCGTGGAGCAGCGGTTTATTCTAAGATAGACCTTTGATCTGGTTATCATCAGTTAAGGATTAAAGAAGAAGACATTCATAAAACAACTTTCCGAACAAGGTACGGACATTATGAATTCACGGTTCTACCCTTTGGATTAACTAATGCACCCACAGCCTTTATGAACTTAATGAATAATATTTTTCAAGAATATCTGGACAAGTTTGTACTTGTATTCTTGGACGATATTCTCATTTATTCTAAAAGCGTTGAGGAGCACAATGAGCATTTGAGGATAATTTTGGGAATTTTGAGAAAAAGAAAGTTGTATGGTAAGTTATCCAAATGTTCTTTCTTTGATTCAGAAGTTCACTATTTGGGTCATGTCATAAGTAAAGAAGGAATTGTTGTAGATCCTTCAAAAATAGTGGCAATAACTGAGTGGCCTGCACCAAAGAATGTGCATGAAGTAAGAAGCTTCATGGGTCTTGCTGGTTACTATAGAAAATTTGTAAAGGATTTTTCTAAAGTAGCTGCACCAATAACTTCATTGCAAAAGAAGGATAAGAAATTCATGTGGAATGACAAGTGCGAAGCGGCTTTCAAAAGTCTGAAAGACCAGTTGACTTCTGCACCTATATTAGCTATACCAGACCCTAATGGGAGTTTTTACTTGTAACGGATGCTTCTGGGGAAGGCCTTGGAGGTGTTTTGCTACAAAATGATCAGGTCATAGCATATGAAAGTAGAAAACTTAAGTTACATGAGCTGAATTATGCCCCTCATGATTTGGAACTTGCTGCCATTGTTCATGCACTTCAAGTCTGGAGACACTACTTACTGGGAAACCTTTTGAGTTGAAAACTCGATCACTTAGGACTGAAATATATTTTCACTCACCTTAATCAATGCCGACAGAGAAGGTGGTTAGAATTTTTATCACAATATGACTTTGATATTAGCTATATCAAAGGGAAGGAGAATAGAGTAATGATGCTCTAAGTCGTAGGAGGCACATTTCTCGCTCTTATAACATTAAAAACTTAGTTTAAAGATGAAGTAAAGAGTGCCTCGTAATCGATAATTACTTTTCGAGTAAAAGGCGGCTTGCAGTAACCTAAGGATATAAGGTATGAAGGTTTTCATTTTGATAATGAAGGAATCTTGCGTTATGAAAATAGGGTATATGTACCTATGTTGAACGATTTGAGAAAGAAGTTGTTAGTTGAATTTCATAATTCACCTTTCTCTGGACACCCGGGTATCACAAAGATGCTTGCTGATTTGAAACAGCAATACTTTTGGAAAGGTATGAAAAAGGATGTCATTGAATTTGTGACTCATTGTTTGGAATGTCAGCAGGTGAAGGCAGAACATATGCACCCTGCTGGACTGTTATATCCTCATAGCATACCGTAGTACAAATGGCAAGTAATAACCATGGATTTTGTACAAGGATTACCCATGTCTAGGAATAAACATGATGTTATCCTGGAAGTTGTAGATAAACTGACTAAGGTAGCTCATTTCATCACTAGAAATCTAAAGGATGATTCTCCAGTGCTGGCCAAAAGATTCATACATGAAATTTTCAGGTTGCATGGTGTACCAGAATTGATTATATCTGACAGGGATCCTAGAATGACATCAAGGTTTTGGCAAATGCTTAATGCAGCTCTTGGAACGAAACTAAACTTCAGTTCTGCATATCATCCGGAAACGGATGGACAAACTGAGAGGGTAAATCAAGTGTTGGAGGACATGTTGCGTATGTATTGCATGGATCAACAGTATAAATGGGAGGAGTATCTTCCATTAGTTAAGTTCGCATACAACAACACTTATCACTCATCTCTTAAAATGGCACCATTTGAAGCACTTTATGGAAGAAAGTGCGTAACTCCCGTTAGTTGGGACAAAGTGTTGAGGATAGAGTGGTAATTGGACCAGAGATTCTCACAGAAATGGAACAGCAAGTTAAGCTGATTCGTGAACGATTAAAGGAAGCAGCAGATAGGTAGAAGAGCTATGTTGACCTTAAGTGGGTTGATCAAAGGTTTGAGCTTGGTGAGAAGGTTTTTCTTCGTGTTAAACCCGTAAAGAGTTCTATAACTTTTGGCAAGGCTGCCAAGTTGTCACCTCGATTCGTGGGACCTTTCAAATTGTTGAAATAATCAACTCGTAGCTTATCGCTTAGCATTGCCACCGCTTTATCTCGCATGCATGATGTTTTCCATATTTCTTTGCTTAAGAAATACGTTTCAGATCCTGTCACATGTTTTAAATTGGAATTCTCTTGCAGGTCCAAGACCCAGAATAATCGTGGTTAAACCCACACGAGTGCTGGAAACTCGCCAATTGCATTTAAGAAATCATGAAATACAACAATGTAAGGTCCAAAGTGGGACCAGTTTAACGAAGAAAGTGCAACTTGGGAAAATCTGGAAGAGATGAAAATTGCTTTTCCTTCTCTTTTTCAATGTAATGAAATCATTGACAAAACATTCTTTTATGAACTTATTTTTTTTGTATTTATGAAAGTCAGATGAAGGCAAACATTATTCAAGTTGAATAAAATGTGTTGTGACATTGATTTCTGGAACTATTCAAGTTGGAAAATAGTCGCATTGATTTGTGAACTAATAAATTAGTTGACCTGAAGGTTAATTGAATATGTAATCATCGGGATGATGAATCTTTTTAGGAGGGAAGCATGTAACACCCTGAACTGTTGTTACTTCCTCCTAAGCATACAAGTGTTGATATGTGATTTCTTTTGTAACAAAAAAAGGATGTGTTCCTTTGATTGAGAAGTCATGCTTGATATGTACTGTATCTTCTTTGCAGATTGCAGATCTTTGACTGAGTCAGAATATGATTAGACTCTTTTATTTATTTCATTTTACATCTGAGTTTAATCTGATCTCGGAACGAATTATGAAGTTATTCATCTATAAGACCTAGCCTTGGATCAGTGGTATTGATCCAAGTGGTGCTTTAAGTTTTTCATGATGAATTAAAAATTATAAACCTTTCACCGGTTGCAAGGTCTGAATTCGTTGAATAAAGCCAATCCCGAGTCTAACTCAGGTTGATCGTGTGAAAAGGATTGGTTCCCGATATCTAAATATATCTGGAAGGTCTTGATCGTGACTGTAGTAATTCGATTACATATAATTCTCAGTAGCCTAATGGCAAGACAGGAGTTAACCCTGCTCGAGAATGCATGTTGTGGGTCTTTTTCTGAGCGTAAGAAATGTTAGACCTAACTGGAATTATAAATGTTAGTAACCTAAAACTAAACTTAACCTAGGGGTTAGTGTTAATCTAACCTAGACCTAGGCTAAGAGCTAATGTTCTAAGTTAATATCTATGTTCTAAGAAGTTAGACTAGGTGTTATCCTAAATTCTAACCTAAGTTACTAACCTAACTATTGAACAAGGATGTAAGGGGACCTATGGAGGGGTGCGAACCATGGGTGGCAGTTTCTATGTTATTAAATGCGTGGATAAGCATGAGGGACAGGTAATTGGTGGAGGTTTTAAAACGGCTAACTTGAGCCGACGTGGCAGGTCGCCAAAATTGGAAATGGTCTTGGAATTTCTCTTGTCTATCGCCAACTATGGCGGTCGGTGGCAGTGGAGTTTGAGTGGGAAATTGGGAGTAAATGCAATTAATGAGCTCGGTAGTCGAGCTCGGATTTCACGAGAAGGCATGCAAATTGGAAAGTTAATGGTTTGTTTGGCTTATCACGAATTCCGGTTTTCCCTCTGCCTGTTCACTGGTTCTTCGCACCAGTCTTCTTGGTGTTGCATGGCGAGTATGAGCGTATCTAGCTCTTTCCTCTGGCAAGGAAAATATATATGTCATGGAAATAGCAAAATTTTGTTGGTGGCTCTAACTTGGAAAAGGAAAAGAAAGTCCGAGCTCTTTCAGTGGTCTGCTTTGGAATTTTGAGCAAATATCCAGGCATGTTAGGCCCTAACTTTTAAAAATCTTGCTCTTCTTCAAATGATTTCATTAGAACAACTCTGTTCAAATGATTTATGGAAATAGATGGTTTCTATGGTATTTTGTGTGATTTTCGACACTGTATCTTCATGCTGGTTGGCTTTTCAATTTAACCCTTGATGGGTGTTTATTATATTCGAATCTGCTATATATTTCTTTGTGTTTTGCATTCCGGATTTTATATGCGAAATATATGAAAAGAAGGTATGCTCGGGCCCACTGCGAGAGCCCATAAATTTTTCTTGTGATGGGTACAAAGCCACTATGATGCTTGTTGATTTATAATCGAAGTCGATGCTTGTTGTTGATACTTGTCGTTGTTGCTTGTTGTGGGTACTTGTTTAAGGGATACCGATGGACATTTGTTTGATTGTTCAGTTTAAAATTGAACTTTTTGTAAGCTATGTCGTGGTTATTATTTAGTGGTGGTTATGGATTTTTTGTTGGGTTTCGTTATGAATTTTATAGTTATTGTGAAGAGGTAACATATTGTGTTACAAAGATTCATTACGACCTCACCGGAGTTGTTTTTCCTTTCGTGAAGGTTAAGGGGATTCAACCCATATTTATATATATATATATATATATATATGTTTATTATATTGAAACGACTCTGTAGAGTCCATTGAATGATTCGTGCACTATGGACCACTGTGGAAGCTTTATATATCTTTGAATATTGGTAATTTGAGTTTCGCTCGAGTCTAGAAGAAGTAACAGTCATACAACCTCGTTATTTGTAATAAATTTTGGTACAGACTCCTCGGTCAGATCTTGTTACGTTTCCTTCTCAGTGTAAGCTTGTTCGAGAATATTGAGAGATTCATTGAATTTGTTACGAAATCAGTGATTTGTTTAAGCCCGATTTTTAATGTTTATCATCATTGGCATATTGGGAATCATTGTTTATTATTTATTTGATATAATGTTACTCGGGTTCAAGTGGAATCATTTCTAGGTAACTACAAGACTGCCTCAAATTAAGCTTGCTTAGTTACTATTGTTTTTAATCGTTGGGTTCCTTGAGTTTGGAAAGATATCTTGTATATCGGCTTCGTAGTAAAATCTATATTGTGAATACCGATATACGGATTTAGTTTTAAATCCTTGATTGGTAATCTATGTCACCGTATCTCGTATAAGCTTCGAGTATGAACATGTAATGTTTTTGGCTTTGTTGGATTTCTTAAAATAACTTGACATTATGTATTATGGATTTTATAAAGTAGGTCGTGAATAACATACTTTCAACTCGGATGCTCAAGTGACTATGTTATGTTATGTTATGTTTTCTTTTCGATTACATTCCGATAGATGTGGTGTGCATGTTGCGTGGATTTCGTTTAAAAATCTCTCTCGCATAGTCATAGGGTATTGTCATTGCTAAAATGATTTTGAGTCTCTTGTTGACTCGCGATAAATGAAGAGATCCTTTGAATTCGACCTCGGTCTAAAAGCCTTACAAAGTGTAGAAAGGAGTTGAATGATTTCAAGGTTGTCATAAGGTATTGTTGGCATGTTACGTCTTCTGTGCATAGATATCCATTTCTGAGCTTGATTGAGTTTAGGAGTAGTCGATTTCACCTTAACAGGTAACGGCATTTAATATCTTCTTGTCTGTCGCTTCTTGCGTGAGGACATACTGAGTCTGCTTGTTGATAGACACCGTTGTTTGGCATGAGGGCTACTGTACTGTAGTTGCTTTCTTGTAAGCTTTAACAAAACAGTGGTGCTGTTGATGGTCTCGACTGATTTATTTGCTTGTGTATTAAGTGAATGCCTTGCTCTTGAAAAGACGGTACAGTCATGAGCTAGATCTGAAGGAAATAAGTATTATTCGTTTATTTCTCTTCTGTTATAAAGTATAGGTTGATATAATTGTTTATCTAACTTTTGGAATTGTTCTATCATGCTGATGGAATCATGAAAGGTTATTTATTTATTATGTTGAATATATAATCCATCTGATGTTGCTGTCCTTGGGATTCAAATGGATAGTTGGTTAGATGCATTTGTCTTCTTGGTCACTAACGTTTTAATGATTTGATCTCATTTAAACAGGGTGTTTAATGAAAACAATTGATGTATTGCAATTGTTTTAAAGGTTAGTGCTTATCATGCTCAGTTCATTGAACTGACCCATGTTGACAATTTTTGCAGATGGATGCCGTAAGTGGTAAAAGCATGCAGATCTGATAGGACGATCAGATTGTTTAAATTGATTTTATAATGAATTACCGCTTGATTTTCTAAATGTACCATATAAGGAAAGATGTTCCTTTTTCAGTTGAGTAATGTATCAAGTATGTTGAATGCATAAAATGTATTTGATTAGTACCGAAAGGAATGGAAATGGATATTTGATACTTATGTGATTGTATTTCTATCTTGATAGTTAGTATTTCTCCGGTTCTTATGTCATGAGAGTATTGTTATCATTGTATAATTGGTGACTTTTGTGAATACCAATGAAATCTTACAAGAATATGTGATTGAATTCTTATGAGTGTTTAGTAGTTCTTGTATGTTCTATCGAAAGCTAAATTGAAATTTAGTTCACTGTCTTTTTGGGAAGATAGGGTTAAAGTAAACCCAAGCTGTAACGCTAAACAAGATGAACTAAATTATTGATCCCTAGTCTTGATTATGACAGAAAACATTTAATTGGATTCTTAATCATTTATATCTTGATATAAAAAGTATGATAGTAATTCAGTTATGAAAACTGATATAAACCTAATGGGGTTCAGATGTCAATCTCATGTGAAGTCTATGAGATATTGACCGATTTCGTTGTTTTAGAATTATGTATATTCTAAGAACTCCTTGATGAGACCTTGGCCTTAATATCTCCACCGTGAATGGGTTTTATTGAGGAAGGTCATCCTAAGATGAAGAATCCAGGGATCGGGAAAGGCTAACCTTAGGGGAACGTCTTTAATGTAATTTAAACTCAACGTGCGTAACACATATTAATAAGTAGATCTTTTCGAGGTGGATTTAAAGGTTGACGGCACAAGTCAACTGCAGGGTTGTACCTCCGAGAAGATTAGGATCTTTTCGAAGTTACAACAATGCAGGTGACTTATGACGACACCCTTTGCATTGATCGCTAAGATTTACACTTTGATCTCGAACGAGTTACTCAGGGACCGATTAGGAATGTGATCACGTTACAAGGCTGCCTAGGAGAATCGGGGTATCTTGACACACTGGTTTAACTAGGGTTGAACCAGTACGTCATCGTATCCCTAATCCTCGTGGGCATCCATATAACGTTATCACCTTGTTAATCCGTTTCCGAGTGAATAAGTTGAGATAGGAGGGACTGACAGAAGTCGGTATAAGACATTCTACATAACATAAGAATGGGGTGAAGGGCGTATTCCAGATTGACGAGTATGCCGTTAAGGAATACGAGACATAAACAGTATGTTTCAAATCTTTGGCCAAAGTATCACAAGCTGCTGATTGTGTTGTCCTAATTCACCTAGTCTAAGGGATGAGATGCCGATGAATAATGGTAACAATTATTCAGTTAGGTTCCTTAGACAGAGCATTCTGAATCCTAGAATAGGGAAGAGAACCGCAAGAGTGAAGTGTTAAATAAAAACGCCAACTCTTATTACTCATGAATAGATCGGTAGATTACCGAGTCATGGAATGAATAGATCAGAGGTACTCCGAGTCATTACAGCTGCATATGGTTGTCTGTTATAAGAATGGTTATTTGATTTGTGAGTTCTAAATTATGTATTTAGAACCAGGATGCAATTATCAAAAAAAAAAAAAAATTGACTTGTTCTATTGTCTAAAATGAGGATGTTACATAAATAAAGCCTGGTTGCACTCTTCACATAGTCTTTGAGATTTCACCACAAAATCTTGAAGTAAAGAACTCAATTAAACACAAAAATCCTTGATCAAACCATGCCCGAGGTACCCCAAAGGCTTATAAGAACTCTTTGTAGTCAAGGAAGGTAAAATGATTTTAAATTTTTTATCTCTTTATCAAATGAAGGCTCTTCTGAACATGAGATTTCAAATGCCACCAAACTATCAACAAGAAATGGAGATTATGTGTGATTTGTAAAGACTTTCAATGCAAGATTGCAACAAGAACAATGAAATTTGTTTGCAAGCATTTAAAAATGATAATGACATCGTATTACCCAGAAAACACAAATTAACTCAAAAGCTTGTTAGATTCATCAGCAGGGGAGAGTTTCATGAACAATCTCAAAGCTGTGTGATGGCTATACACTTTTAACCAACTCACATACATGAAGATCCAACACAGAAGAAATTATTCTAGTTCTTTGGTGGGTTTCTTAGAAAATGAGCTTTCTCTTAGAATTTTCTCATGATTTTCAACTTCCCCAACCCCTTTGCATGTCTCAAAACATGCATTATATATCTCTTACCACCTTGGAGCCTTCTTTCCCAAGAAAATAATATGCCAAGGGATCAATTCTATTGATACAAACAATCCTCATGATTTAATGAAAATGACATCAAACAGAAAAACATTCATAGGTTCTCGGTGTGCCCAAAAAGATTAAATCATTACAAATATCTGGATCATTATCCATCCTGGAGGCACGTTTTTCATCATTGAGGCATGCAAACACCTTTTACTCATCATTTTCACCTTTTTACCTTTTCAAATTACCTCTGCAACTTTTGATTTTGTCATTTCACATTTTTGGACGGATTAGGGAAAAATTTATTTCAAAATCACCTCAGATCAAAGAATTAAGCCATGAAAGTGATGCCAATGATCCTGGAAGGCCAAGACGACACAAAATCACTATAAATTTGATGAATTTTGATGCAAAAATCGTGATTCCAAGCTTCCTGGAGCTCCATGGCGATCAAAACAAATGGATGCACAATAACCATCGATCTTATCCATCTTTTAATCTTGGCCCTCCATGTGGAAGATGTGGACTTAGAAATAAGCTTGAGTTACCTTTTAAAATTTTGGATAAGGCGGACACGTGGTAAAAAATGATTGGAGACAAATTGGGCTCATTTTTACTTTTCCACATTTTTTTGAAAAATGGAAAATTTTGACTTTTTTCTCTGCCCCCTCCACCTTTGAATTTTGGAGCTAACACATGGCACATGGTGGGTCCCATTGGGATTGCACTTCAATTCTATGCATTTTGACCCTTTTTGGAAAATTGGAAAATTTTCACTTTTTGCCCCATGGCCTGTACCTCCGATTTATCCCTCACCACGTGTCTCCTTATGATTCATTGTAGGCCAGTGCTTCAAATTTTAATTCTGAGCCCTTTTGTGAAAAAGGAAAAAATCCCCTTTTACCTCCGCCAGCCCACCGACCTGCCTTGTCCTCTACCACGTGTCGCTTGATGATTCGCTAGCAGCCAACACTTCAAATTTTTATTTTAAGCCTTTTTGCAAAAGGGAAAAAATTCTCTCCTGCCTCCGCCGACCCGCCTTGTCCGCTCTACCCACCACATGTCACTCAATGATTCACTAGCAGGGCCATGCTCCAAAATTTTACCCTAGGTCCTTTTGACCAAAAGGGAAAATTTTCCCTTTTCCTTCCGCGGCCCGCACTTCCCTCTGACTCTATTAGACACGTGTCCACCTATGATTGGCCACGAGGCCATGCTCCAAAATTTTACTTTAATAATTTTTTTCTTCCAAAGGAGAAAAACCTCAAAAACCTCTCGCCATCCGCATCCCCTCTCGTGCCTCGCCATGTTTGTTACATGTCCTCCTCTGATTGGAGCAAAGTTGAAACATATTTTGAACATTTATAGAATTAGAGCCAAAAAACTCTAAGTCCTCCCTCGGCCCGCTCCTCCCTCTGACCTTTTATGGACATGTGTCCACTCCCGATTGGCTACGGGGTTTCGGGCCAATTTTTGACTTTTAAAATTTTTGCAAAGTAAAGTCAAAATATCTAAGGAGATCCAACCACCCGCCATCCCCCTACCAATCAGAACATGCCACATAGGAAAATTTGGAAAAAATGGGTCCCTGGGCCTGAAAATGCCCCATTTGTCAAAAAGGTGAAAAATGAAAAGTTACAACACTTCCCCACTTTTCCTCAGCCAATTAGAAGCTGCCACATTGCCAATACCTTATGAGGATGAATTTTATGGGAAAATGATGCCCGTATGACTGATCAAAATGCAAAAAATTCAAAGGATGCCCTAGAATTCAATTTTTTCACCAAGGATGGCAAATTTTTTTGATTTTAAATCAACTAAACCATGTTTTTTACAACATTCCCGATCTAGGATTTGGATTTTCAAATACAAACAAGTATGATTTGATCAATTTCAATTTT
The DNA here is from genome assembly GCA_018340775.1 of Taxus wallichiana var. yunnanensis. NCBI lineage: Eukaryota > Viridiplantae > Streptophyta > Pinopsida > Cupressales > Taxaceae > Taxus > Taxus wallichiana. The sequence goes on from CM031235.1 coordinate 375,138,502, forward strand.
TCCATGATCGCAAAGGAAAAACAACATAGCCCGCAAAATTGGAAAAACTAGGGCACAAAAAAGGGCAAACTTGGATTATTCTTTTAAATTAGGGCAAAACAACAAGTTTGTGAGAATTTTTAAAGCATTTCAACTGGAGGGGAATAATTTCAGACCATCAATTCAAAGGGTAAAACATTTTTAAGCAGATATAGATTTGAAAATTTTAGGACAACATGGTGCAAGCTCAAAAATGGCACCAACAAGTAGCGCAAAGGCCTTTTTGATCAGTCCCTAATTGAATGTGACATTTTTCTTGAGCAAATGAGTAAAGGGGTAGAACTTATCCACAAGTTGTAAAATAAAATGACGGATTGCCTGAATCTTTCCTTGTATGATCCTTATCTGCTTGAGAGTGGTAGGTGGTGGAATTTCTATGTTAGCCATAACCTCTGCAGGTACCACTTCAATCCCTCTTTGTGAGATAATGAACCCTAGGAGTTTTCCTGATAAAACACCGAAGACACATTTCTTAGGGTTCAAATGAACCTTATAGTCTCTTAGACGCTAAAAGATACACCTCAACACTTCAAGGTGTTCTTTTCTACTTTTGGATTTTGCTAGGATATCATCAACATAGTCCTCCATGATGTCACTTATCATATCATGGAAAATAACTGTCATGGCCCGCTGATAAGTAGCCCCAGCATTCTTAAGCTTGAAGGGCATGAATTTGTAGCAAAATGTTCCCCAAGGGGTGATGAATGTTGTCTTATGTTGATCTTCCTCAATTCGTATCTGATTATAACCTGAAAAACCATCCATCAAGGACAACATTTCATATCCAAGTTGTTGAATCAACTATCATGTCAATGTTAGGTAGGGGAAAATAATCTTTTGGACATGCTTTTTTGATGTCACGAAATACGTGCAAATCCTTATGCCAATAGGATTTTTCTATACTAGGACTATGTTAGAGATCCATTCTGAATAGTCAATAGGTTTAATGAAATCAATAGCTAACAAATTTTCTAATTCTTCTTTGACTAAGAGCACCACCTTAGGATGCATCTTTCTCAACTTTTGTTTGATTGGTTTGGCATCTGGGTGCACAACGAGGTTGTGCACAACTAGCTCCAGTCCAAACCAGCATATCTACATATGTCCACGTATTCTTTTAAGATCTCTACAAAGGTCTTTTGTTCCTGAGCTGAGAGTGAAGCTCCCAACTTGACTATTCTAGGTTGCTCCTCTGAGCCAATGTTGACGTTGATTGTTTCCTCAATAAGCATTTTAGAAGCATCTTCCATCTACGTAGGATCAGGGGGAAGAGTAAGATTGACCTCTTGTGGTAGTTCATGATCATCTTTGAATGGATAAATCACTTCATCTTTAGACTCTTCGTTCTATTTGTCTATGAGTTTATCAAAGAGTTTGTCACTATGGGATTTCCATTGAGCCTTCTTGCTTGGTTTCTCAGAAGTAGGTGTACTTTTATTTACAACCTTTTTATTCAACCATCCACACATCTCTACTTCTTCCCTAAAGTAGGCACAGTGTCTAGTTGAATCTTAAATCCTTTCTTGTGGTCTCCAACCGGAATAAAGTCCCTAAGTCCCATGAATTCTGTGAATGCCTCATCATTTTCAAAGAAATCTAGGGGCACGTGAAGTTGTTGATCCCAATCTATAAGTTCAGGATATACAAGGGCTATTAGATATTTATCTAGGGGGTGGATTCGAGATAAGGTAAGGACCAATGAATCTGGGAATAGGTTTGTGGAGGCAAGATCCTCGTAAAGGCTACATTGGGAATCTATGTCACTATCAGAATGAGATGAAACATCCTCACGTTCAGAAGAGGTGGCATCATTCTTAGAAGGTAGAGCATCATGGGGCCTTATTCCAAGGCCATGTTTATCAGTTTTAAAATGAGGGATAGGGATAGGCTCCAACCGGCCTTGTGCATTAACACCACATCCAAACCCACTATAGCCCATGACAAACATCATCTGGGACCTTTGATGTACTGAGGTGCTTGATTGCATGAAGCCATGGTGCCTTCTGGCACTCTGCTGGTAGGGTCTTCTAACATTTTCTCCTCAGATAGGAGACCACTATGGACAAATTTTTCCAACAGTTTAGGACATTGCTCGCAAGTGCTCTTGAACTGAAAATAAGGCTTACCCCTTGTCCTGGGGGATACTGATAAGTCTGATATCAATAGAGCCTTCAAGAGTGAATGGCTTACTTGGGCCATATTTTTCTGATGTGGCCTCCCATGAAGCAAATGGATTGACCAATGAGGGAAAATCTTGATTGAAAGGCATGAGGGACTCTGAATCTATTCATTTTTATAGCCTCTGTTTGTAGAGGGACAACAACATCCGCAGAAGGACATTCATAAGTGGCACGAGAAAAACTATGCAATTCCCTACAATGTGTGAAAGGTTCCGGGTCACCCAAAATGGTAACCACCTGCCCTTCATGACATAACTTGATGCACTGATGAAAATTTGATGGAATAGCTTACATGGCATGGATCCATGGGCATCCCAAGAGCATGTTGTATGGAAGGTCCAAGTCAAGGACATGAAACGTTGTGTCATGACATGTTGGTCCTACCTCCATGGGGACCACTATAGTCCCTGCTGACTCTCTTTCTTCATTGTCATATGCTGTGATTGTGATAGTCTTAGCACCTAGACTCTATTTCTGAATGGCCTAGCTGCTTTACCAGCTTCAAGGTGTAAATATTCAGACCAGATCCCCCATCTACAAGTACTCTTTTGATTTTGTGACGGGTAACCACCACTTCAAGATACAATGGCAAGTTATGCTCTGGGTTGTTATGCGGGATTGCAGTATGATCAAAAGTAATATGATCATTGGTGTCTAAGCGTGCAATCATGGCTTGAAGGTTCGTGGGGTCTACCTCTGTGGAAACCCCTAAATTTTGCAAAGTTTTGTACAATATGTTCTTATGGGCATTAGAGATCTTGAGGAGATCAAGAATAGATATCTTAGCGGGCATTTTCTCTAACTGCTCTATTAAGTTATACTGACTTTCCTAAGGGGTAGGCATAGGATCTGGTATGATTAAGCGGGCACGTCTTGTCCCGACTGCACAACTCTTTTCTAAAATCCGAATGGTGTTGATCTATTCATTAGATGAGCTAATACATCTAATGAGGGAATCATAAGGACTATCATTTGTAGGGTACACATATGCAACAATCCTATAGTCGTTGGAAGTTTTCCCTTGATCGGTTTTCTTTTCTTCTTATCTGCATGGTCAGGAAAAGGTTCTTTGTAAATACCCATTTTTTCATTTGAAATTTTACTGGTCTCAGGGGGAGACTCCACAACAATCTTCCCTTCCTCTATGAGGTCTTGGATATAATGGCGCAATCTCAAACATCTATCCATTTTGTGTCCTTTGACACAGTGGAAGTCACAATATTCATGGTCTTTGAACCAAACTGGTTTTGGAGCATCTTCTGGATATGGTATTGTTGCAGTTGGATATTCTACCATTTTTGCACCATCTAATTGTTTTAGGATGGTAGATAAGGATTCTATCAAGGATGTGAACATATGTTTTGTAGGCACTTTGGGACGAGGCCCTTGCGAAAGCTTTAAGAGTGGGCCTATTTATATGGCTTGGACTCTCTTGGAGTCTATAATGCCATCACCAACAACATGTTTATTCTTATTGAAGAATTTAGGTTTTTCTATGGATTTGGATTCATGTTTGTTTTTAAGTAATGTTTAAGCGTTCCCTTAGTAATGAGCGCTTTCTCAATTTGACTACCTTTCTATATGAATTCTTTGAAGTTTGAGCCACAATGCATTTGTAAGTGAAAGGCTATTTATGGGTTCAAGTTAGGAACAAATATGCTCACTAACTATTTTTCTGGTAAGGCACAAGGAAAGCGACTAGCTAACCCATGCCATCGTTGTAAAAATCCTGCAAATGTCTCATTGGGTTTTTATTTTGTATTGCATAGATCATTCATTGTGATGTCACTCTTCATATTATAGGAGTAATGCCTTACAAATTTCTCTACTAGTGTGGGCCACATTGTAATGGATCCCTTGGGTATGCTATAGAACCATTCCAATCCCATGACTCCTAGGTTGCGAGGAAAAAGTCATATTAAGAAATTATTGCTATATGTAACCTCTTGGAAAGCCATGTAAAATTCTTTTATATGATCACAAGGATCACTTTTGCACTTATATTTATCAAACTTAGGAACAGTAAAGTGTTTTGGGAAAGGTTGTTGTAACATGTCCTTATCAAAGGGGTAAGGACATAGTTCTTCATATGAATATTTTCTATTTTGGCCTACATTTCCCTGTTGTAATGTAGTAAGCATATCTTTCATAGATTTCAATTCCTCCTGAATGAGTTGCTCTTTAGTAGGTGATATTGACCTTTGAGCCTGAGTTGCCTTAAAGGTATAGTCTATATGTGGATCAAATTGAAACTCGTTAGGTTTGTTTTTGTCTTTGTCTTTGCATATGTTTTTTTCTTGAAGAGCCTAGGTTTGCTAGTTTTGACTCAACTTCAAGATCTGTTTTTGGAGGATCTCCTCCTCAACTAGGGGGTCCTCTTCTTCATCAAATTTCAGAGGAGGAAGCTTTCCGCTCAGTTTTCACTTTACGCGAAGCTTTATAGTGAGGTTTCCATGATGGTTCACCTTCGACAACGGCCTTATGTTTCCCAGAAGTGGAAGCATACCCCACATCAAAAGGATTATCTATGTCTAAGATGAATCTTCATTCTCCTAAATTAGGGTTAATGACCTTTGTTTCTTCTTTTTGTGCTCATGTGGAAGTTTAGCTCCTAATGCTAAGACTCTTGCGAGTACTTGATCTTTATTATAATATAGGAGTTCATCAAATCTACTTAGGTCTAACCTTTGTTGTTCTCCGAGAAGAGTCTGACTCTTCTCCACTATGATCAATTAACATCTCCATATCTTTGACTTGAGAAAAGAGTGGTCCTAAATTGTGACCACTGAATGGGAAGGTGTCGAAAGGGTTTTCTCCTATATCATGCTCATTTGATTTGGCTGCCATTTTTATGATTTTAGGCATTACTAGCGGACGTTTGTATGTAGCTAGCATAACCCCTAAGTGTATGGTTTTCTGTAAGCCGTTCAAGGTGATGTTGGAATTATACTACAGTGTATCCTAGATGTAGTGTTATGCAATCATCTTTATCAAGGAACACTCATATGCACACCTAAAATTTATGACCACTCAATTTTTTGTTACCAAGCCTATGCCCTAAAAATAGATAGCGACAATGATGTATCAATATGTAAGTCAAGTTAGAACCCCAACAAGGTCTAAGCACTGACGTGATGTTGTCACAGTCCCTCGACAAGGTATACCTAAAACTAGTTTGAATGTCGATGAAAGCCAAACCTTCTGAAAAATGGAAGTCACGAATAGATATAGCGTAATAATGTCACCGTGATACATTAACCAAGCAAGCAAGGTGTTAGTACCATGACAACTTTATTATGATATATGTAAGGTGTTATCGACACTTTTCAAGAAGACTCAGATGACGTTGAAACTGAAACCAAGTGATAAGTATAACAAGGAGTTTTTAATCGTGTGAGCAACGTAACCACGTAATAAGGGGACTTATACCATCTTCTCACAAAATGAGAATACAATGTAAGTACCGAGATTGTGTGTCTAGGATGCGAACAAAACTATCAACTCAAGAAGAGACAAAAGATGAACCGGACTCACAATGGTGAAGATGATCTTGAAATCAAGATGGATGGACTTTTATCAAAGATACAAAAAGCATACCCACACACTTTAGACATTTAACAACCCAGCCGCAAACATGGATGGGTGTAAACGGACAAAAAAGTGACGAGCACTATCTCTGATAAAAATGTGTGATGTATGCACCTTTCTCACCCCGAATAATGGGTGATGAGAATGCAAGGGTATTGATCAAAAGATGGAAACAAACCAAGTGCCACTTAGGTAGAGCTTTGCCTCATCTAAAGACAAGAATAAAACTAAGCAAAAAGTGGGACGTAGTTTAGTTTCGTGATGAAAGACACTCAAATCAAACTCACAAGGGTTCTTTTGCCTTGTTCGACAAACAAGGTTTAGATTCCAAATGAGTTGTCACTTCATGATGGCTTGACGCAACAAGGACTAGTAAAGTGGGCTCCAAGAAAAAATGGCTTTCCTAATAAGTTCTCTCAACTAGGTGTTACAAATTTATCCACGAGTGGGGTGATTTACCCAAATAGTCCCTTGCCTATCTTGGGAGTATCTTGGCTTTTCCCCCTTCAAGCACAGTGGGCAGTAAATGCATCCATCATGTACTTTTAATAGGGTCGCGATAGGGAAAACTTGTAACTCTAACTCACAAGGCGTACTAGTCAAGTGGGTAAGTGGAGTGCTTCCTATTTCATCCACGAGGTTACACAGCGGTGGACTACTTTAGGGTTCTTGGAACCACCCCCATTGTTGTAGCTTAAGGCATTATGCCAAAGGGGTTATGTTCCAGTTGAGTGGATAGGGACGTACCCTTTTCCGAAACCTACAATACAATGTTTTGAATATGGTGTGTTTTTTATCTTTCTTAGCTTAATGTGGTTTTAAGTAGCACACCGTTTGGACAACCTGTAAGAACACGTGTATTAGAAGTTTTGTGTTTTATTTTTCGACACCTTTCTTTGACAAGCAATAGGTCCTGTAGACAACAAGTTTTTAGTAATTTTCTAGTTCGTAGGTTGATGTTAAGAAAGAGAGTTTTTCACTTTGCTTTTGATTCCTAAGATTGCCAAAAGGCACGAAGGAAGAGCATACGCAACATGAAAAATTCTACTGAAATCACATGAAATTCTTACTTCAACCTTTATAAAACAAGTGTTTTTTGAACAATTTATGATGTGAGGAGAGAGCATACACACTTCTACAAAGCTACTTCTAAGCCAAGAACAAAACACTTTAACTATGTAAACTGAAATGTTAAGAAAGAACCCTGTTTTTTTCAAATTGTTAGTCCTAGAAACCTGCATAGTAATAGATCGAGAGAAAAGATTTTTGTAGACTATAAAATTTTTCAATTTTTAGTACAGACACCTATGCACATATACTGACACCAGCACTTCCCAACCAACGGATACACGCCTACTTAACGAGTACACCTACAGTCAAAAATTAATGAAACCTAATGCTATAAAACATAGATGCTCGCAACATAATCAGAGACACACCCATATTGACATCGACGCTCAGGTTCTGACGTATACGTGCCCAAGCTTGAAATAGGGAACTATAATTTTATTTACACATTTAGATCATTTACGCATACGCAGACAGAGAGGCAGATACACACCCCAGATGACGGAGATGCATGCATCTCTCAGAGAGAGAAAATGTACAAATGATGAAGTCCTCCTAACAAGTACATACCTGATATGATGGGTATGTTGGGGTTTCAACGTGTACGCACCCCTTGTTTGACACCTATGCGCACCCTGTGAAAAACCTGTAAAAAACATGGATTTTCAAATTTTCAAGAGCAAACAAGTTAGTTGTTAGTCAAAGTGTCCTATTTCTATATCAAACCCACAAAATGTATGTAAATGAAGGTCATTTATCTAGGGTTAGAAATAAAAATGAGGAAATAACAAGTGATTTGACCCAAAAACTTGAAAATGAGCTTTGAAAAACCTAAAAGACCTCCATTAATGGAGGATGGACATAAGTGTCCCACCGGGCGTGCCAAATGTGTTCAATGAAAAGTTGTAAAAGCCATGGATTTGGGGTAAGAATCTCTAAAGAAACCCCAAAGGCTTTTAACAATCTGATCAATGGACCATGTGATAAGAAATGAGCAAGGTTTTCTTCTTTGCATACATTAATTTGAAATAAACATGCAAACTAAGCAAATGAAGTTAACCTCTATTCTTTGAAAGCTTGAAATAATGAACCTAAGAGGATCTAAGCATTCAATTATGTGTTTAAGAGAAAGAGATCTCCCCATTAATGGCTTCAAGGCCAATGGATCTTCCCTTTTACTCCATGTTAATGCTATGAAATACAAAATCAAATGCTTTTAGCTCAATGGAAGAAGATGAAATACAATCTAAAGCCTAAACAAATTGCTATAATCTATGCTAGGAAGAAGAGAGAATTCTTAGGAAATGAGGGAGGGGGTATAGCCCTATTTATAGTTTTTGGTTTGGAAGAAATGGGAGATTTGGGTGCATGTGGGACAAAGGCTAAAGTCCAAAAAGAACTTTTAGCAAGTCAAAGTGTGATTTGACTATGTTTAGGTATTTAACCTAGGTTAGACTAATTAATCTCTTAGAGAGTAATTAGGTTCGGAATGGTTTCTGAAGAGCTTAATCAATCCAATGAAGTGGATTGATATTCCAGGGAGCTAATAGAAGAAAGCTAGAAGGGAATAAGAAGCTAATGTAGTTAGAACGAGGCTATAACAACCTGTTTGAATGGTTTATAAGAGGAAAAATGACCAAAAAGGTGTCATGAGAGGGGAGTTAGATAGGTCTAATTGGCGGTGTGCCGTCAATTTGCAAAGGGAAGAAGCATTAGTGCACCATTAGAAATAATAGTGTATTGATCAAACTACAGGTGTCTACACCATGAGTTGTTAATTGCTAATTAATTCTTCTAAACAATCTTATCCCTTCAAAATGCACTTTATCATTTGTCCCACGTTCACTAATTTACAATCGTCTCCTCGAAGTGGAAAGCTATTTAAAGGACCAAGCCCCTTCCTCTCAAACACACACCACACTTTAATTAGTGAAACCTATTCGCATTTTAGTTTGATCCATTCTCCATTGTTGGAAATAGCTTATCCATCTTGCATCCATTTTCTCAAATTGAGGATCATGGGAAGATCAAAAGATGGCCTTGTATCCATTTCTTGGTGAGATCTCATCCTCAATTATTGAAGCAAACAACACCAATTTTATTGCTAGGTGATCTAATTAGGTTCATACTTCAAGTACCAATCACAAAGAGTAAGAATGGCTTAGCATTAGGTGTTTACTTCTATGTTATTGAATTAAGATAGTTATTTCCTTTAAGCTTTATCATGGTGTTAATGGTAGATTAATTTTTCTTTGAAGCTACTTGGTGTTAGTTTCATTTATATTAGCTTAATTAGTTTAGCATGCATATAATAATATTCTATATTTTTTGTAAATACCTTGTTTCCCTTGCTAACAAGTTCTTCCTCCCACTTTTTAGTGGTCTCTCCCCTACACCTCAAGTCATTAACATTTTTAATTATTTTAGGAGTGAGTTATGTAGTTGTTTGTTCACTTCCTTTGGGAGTTTTTACACACTTCTTCACATAGGTTTACAATATATCAACCTTCTCTTTCATATATATCTTGTTTTCCTTATCCTTGTGCATTTTATAAAAGATTCCTCCTACAGCCATAATAGTTTCATGCTTTAGTCCCTCAGTGGTTGGATTTCCAAGTGGGATATTGGCCACTTGATAATATAAAGGGGAATCTTCATCCCTTAAGACATCAGTTTGTGGAGTGGAAACTTCCACAAACCTTTCTCCTTAAGTCCCCGCCATTTTTCTTTACAAAATTATGGCTAGCTTTTGTGTTTTGGGTTGCCTCAAGGAAATACTTCTTTCAAGTTATTCCTTCTCCATGTGTACTTTTACCTTCTTCTTCCTTATGAGGTTTGATACTAACTAAACCTCATTTTGGGTGTTTCCTTCTTCTTGTTCTTTCAGTAGGGAAATACTAGGTAACATAATGTTTTTTTGGGTGTAATGAGAGAAAGACTAGAGCCTTCATTTTGTGCATCTTATTGATCATAAGTTTCAACAATATGTCCTTGAAATTTTTCTTCTTCTATTCCCAAGTCCTCCACCTCTTCCATTTTCATACTTAAAGATGGTTGAGATTTTGTATTAATCTTTATTGTTTCCTCAACATCTTCTTCTCTACATTGAGAAGGATATTTTTTCATCCATTTTTTACTTTCCTCTCGTTATAACTTCATGAGTATCAACTTATTTCTCATCTATTTCTAGACTTTGTTGAGTGGGTTCCACAACACTATATTTTTCAACTTCAACAAGTGTGACCTCTTCAACTTGAGATTTCCCAACTTATTTTGCAAAAACATTTTCTTTAATATTTTCTACCACCTCACCACCTTCAACTTTCTCTACAAGTATGTGATTCTTTGTGTGCTTGGTCTCCCTCTTTCTCAATTGACATATCTTGTATGGTTTCATGGGGGAGGTTATCCCAAACATCTTGGTCCAACCTTGAGTTAGTTTAGTGAAGGTATGCTCCATTTATGGGTCAAACATTATTGTTTTCTCCTCCAATTGAACTTCTTACTCCTTAGTTTCCTACATGACCACATTTCTAAAGACATCTTATAGCATAGAAGGTAGGGTAGTGAGAACTGCCTCTATGGTATGAACTAAAATAGTAGATGCTTGGACCAATTTTTGTTGTCCCTTGAATTTTTGCACTTGTGGTGGTCTCTATTATAGGTGTTGTCACCTTTTTTCACTTGGTCCTCACAAAGTACAATGTGATTTATTCCTCCTCCTCGTGGATAGTCTCCAAATTTTGATCTACCTTCTATTAGACTTAAGTAATTTTTCCTCTCATTCTCTTTCCTTTGTTGGATTTGACAAGGATCTATTTTTGGAGATAGCGTGTGGAGCACTCAAACTAATTGGAGACTTGTGCATCACACATTGGCTATTTTTGGAGGATTAGCTATGAAAACTTTTTGCATGGACACAGGCGGAAATAGATCTACTACTGTTAGTTAACTACCAATAGTCTATTGTTAGCACACTTGCATGTGTGGCTATTTTTTTTGTATGGCGTGTGGCTAGTAATAGCATGTGACCTATTTTGGGATTAGATAAGTGGTGAAGGGAAAGTCCCCACCCTTATAAGTATGTAGTAAAATAGTGTATAGTATAGAGATAGATATATATATGCATGTGCATATATAGGGAGATTATGTTGCTAAATCTATTACGCATGCATACTATTGTTATTGTAATGAAGCTTTTGTATACTTATTGCATTTAATATAATGGAGGATATTGGCTGAATCTAAGTGTTAGTTTTGTGTGTATCTGAATCTAGTATGTTTTGATCTCATCATGGTTAATATTTAATTTGTTCTCCCTTAGATATAGATCTGGCATGCTCTATAGAATGATGTGTTAGTAATGGAACTGCATGTGTTAAGTCTTCATCATGCTAACATCCTACAACAACAACCCTAAAGAGGGACTAGTACCTTTGTGCACTTTGGGTGAGCTCTCAGTCTAGGCTGAGTGATGTGTGCAGTGCGTCTAGGGTCTTATTGGGCTTGTATTACTGAATTCTAGGCTGCATCATTGGTTCCATTTTTAGGACCTCTTTTTTAGTTGTTTTTAGGATGGTTCATGATGAAGACATATTGGTTGACCTTAGCAAGTGTTGAAGAATGGATACATGATCTGGAAGAAGAATACGCATGGTGATTCAACACTGGATCTGAGTTTTAACACACACGTGTGGGTGGAAAAAAATATATATGATAGTTTATATGAGAGATTTTTCTATCTTTCTAGTAGAATTGTATGAGTGGCTGATTGCTTATGCATCTAAGTGGAATTGGAGGTATCGTGCACTTTTCTGGATGTAGGAAGAATTCCAGGCCCTTTATGATGTTGATCTGATTTGGACTCGAGTTGTGGATACGTGGTTCCATGGTGTTTTGAATAGTTATATCTTGGAATACTCAATTTCCACTTATTCGTGTCAGAGGTAGCTGAATTCTAGTTTTACGATATATAAGGGGAGCTTACCTACAAGGCATTCCATTGGCAATCAAGATCTGATGGTAACTTTGAATCTGGAGAGTAAACCGATGGCTAACTAAACCTCACCACCATGTGGGGTAGGAGTAGGTTTGGTGAAAGATGGAAGACCTAGTAGAAAGGTAGAGAGAGGAAAGGTGGCTTAAGTATAATGAGGGCGTGAGAGGGAGATAGAGAAGCAAGTGTAACATTGTAGAAAGTATGGCATTGAGGAGAGAGATGGCTCGTGAAGGATTTGAAGCTCACGTAGAAGATGTGGAGCCAGAGCATCAGGAACTCCCCATCTTGGAAAGCATGATAGGGATCCTTCCTTGGCCTCATGTAGAAGTGCGCCAACAGAGACTACCTGGGCCATGGGTGCACATCTGAATCCACCTAGTAACCTTGCCCTTGCATTTGGTTTTTCAGCATCTAGCATCTAGTACAACAAGCAAAGTCAACAAGCTAGTTCAAGCAGTGGGAGAGTAGGAGTGAGTCTTATAAGAAGCAAATGATGGTAGCACAAATGGACTTTGTTGTTATATGGGAGTACCTTTTTGGGTGTATCATCAACACAGAATACAAGTGTGCTGATTTTTGGATTAACTTCTGGGAGTAGTAACGCTTCTGCAGACTATTGGGGTATAGTTTAGTTCTACTATTGGGACATAGGAAGTACATCTTCTAGTCGACCCCAACTATAGGTTTGGGATCAGGAGGCATAGGTAGCTCTGGTTTAGGTGGATCTGGAGGTTCTAGAGGTAGGGGAAACACAGGAGGTTTGGATCAGGTGGGAAAGGTCCACACCAACCCCAGAATATTTACATGGAAATGTCTCTTCATCTTCCAGAGTATAGGGGCATAGAAGATGTTGTTGAACATGTGCATATGTGTGAAATATTGTGGCACACAAAAGGAATCATGGCTTTTGAGCATAGGGAAAGCCAATTTCTACTACATTACAAGGGGCACACACACTGGTATAGAAATTTTGACCCTGATCAGACTTGCGTAGATTATACAACTTTAAAGGATGCATTCCTTAAAGAGTTTCATATCCCTGAGTTTGAGTAGAAGAGTATAAGTGCGCTCAAGGATATTAAGAAAGGCACTACTGAAAGTGTTAGAGAGTATGATGCATGGTTTAAAAATGTTGTTATCAAAGCTTTCTTATGACATACATGCAAGCCAACATGCACAATGGTTCGTTGGGGGCTTGATTACCCCTTTTAGGAGGGCATTATCACATAAGACATACATTGATCCATGTGAAGCACTTGAAGCAGCCTTGCATGTTGAGGTAGTTGGAAGCATAGATACTGGGGTGAGCCCATTTTTAGAAGCACAAAAATAGCAGCTATGGAAAAATAGTTGGAGAAACTATCAGCAAATTCAGCACATGAGATGCATGCATCAGGGATTTGGTGCACAGATTGTGAAGTAGAAGGTCACACAAAGGATAGTTTTCCTCATAGAATAGTATGCTCATTGTTGATGGATTGTGAAATATGCCATTTAAACCATGATGCTAGCTACTGCCCATTATTACAATGTGTGATAAGGAAGAACGTTTCAAGCTACTTATAAAATCTGAGGTCCATGACTCATGACACAGAAGACTTGCCGGCTGATTGGATAGATCCATGATGTTATAGATATTGGTGTACGATAGACAGGAGTTTTAGATAACTCTAAGGAAAGAATGAGCATCAGGACCGGGATCACAATCAGTGCACTATGATCGGAATGAAGGGCATTTTGAAGGTGGTCGTGGTAGAGGTCGAGGATACCGTGGTGGATTCGGAGGATGAGGCCGTGGTGGTGGAAGAAGTGAGTTTCCCTCATGGAACATGTTATACATGTGGATCTCTGACCACTATAGGCATGAATGTCCTCAGAATATTACATGTTCTTTTATGGAAAGAACCATAGCTATGAGGAGTGCCCAAGACTTATATGAGCATCTGAGTAAGCAACATAAACAAGAAAAAAAGGTGCAGGGATGGTTAGGATACAACACGTTGTTGAAAATCAATGGATGCCTAAGTTGGAGGAGAATCAGGGGCACTACAAGTGAAGATCATGACCCGCGCTGAGGTGGCACGTGCCAAGGAAGCATTGTAGAATAGAAACCTACCATCACTAAAGAAGAAGTTCTTCATGTATGGTACCCAGATCCTACCTATCAGAAGGAGGTTTATCAAGAAACCATGGAAGTTCTAAGGAATCTTCAGGGGGTGAGATACTTAAAAAAACTTAAAGAGAAGAAAAAAAAGCATCGAGAGATGGTCAAACTGATATAGATGACTTTGAGGAAGTGTGTAAAATGTTGTGCTAGGAAAACATCATTCCATTATTAGGGAGTTGGTTAAAAGGAAACACTCCACACGTAAAGTATTGAGACTGGATGAAGATCTGCATGTGAATCTTCCCCCTCATAGCCTAGATTATGACAAGGAAATCACTGAATGTTGTTGTGGATGGGTGGCTATTGAGTAATATATTGATTGATAGCAAGTGTGCAAAAGTCAATGTTCTTACCTTGGATGCATGGGTACAAATGGGAAGACCCCCATTGCAGCCATCCTCTAATGTATTATTCATGGCTAATCGGACTAAGGCCACTCCCATCGGAGTTTTGAAGGATGCATCCATTACCATACAAGGAGCCAAGTTCACTAGAGACTTTGAAGTTTTAGCGTTGGTAGAGTCAGATAGCTTCCCAGCTCTATTGGGGCATCCTTGGTGTTATGAAAATAATGTTGATCTTTGGTTCAACAAGGGCTATATCAGTTTTGAAAACAAAGAGGAAAGAGTTATTATCCCTTTAACAGATGGAAAATTTATGCCCTATGTTGAGCCCTTAAGTGAAGAAGATCTGAATAGGATTTATGTACGCGCCATCCGAGATCCAGAGATGATTGAACCAACCAAAGAAGGACTAATTCAGTGGGAGGATGCATAGTCTATTAGTGATACTACAAGTGTTTCTTGTGATAATTGGGCTCACAACACTTATGAGTTGGTAGGGCATGAAGTAAAGAGCATATTCCTCGAGGCACAAAACCACGTTATGTTAGGAGGATAGGTAACAACTTGGTACCTTGTTACACTAGGAGAAGGGGATCCCATGGTATTCCTGTGCCATGGAAGAAAAGTGGATAGACCCACTGGAAAAAGAAGAAATATGCTAGTATATACACTATGTGGGACAGCACACACGTTGGTGGGTGGCCCACAGGATAATCTTGTCGGATGGAATGAAATTAGGATTGCTCTTACTACTAGGTTCTTTAGGAGAAATGCACCTACTCAAATAAGTACTTATCATGGTAATCATCCTGTTTAGCACCACGTTCAGAAGTGTGAGAGACTCTAGACAGAAGGAAGGAAGCTTTACCACCTTTTGCTATGGGTGCACAGTTTTATTCCACTTTACAAGGTTGTGTGTGTGTTGGTATGTATATGCAAAACTCCATAGAGAAACTAGAAATTGGTAGAATTTAATTATAGGAATGGCCCAGACATTTGACTTCTTCTCTACAAAGCCTCTCGGTAGAAGAAGCATTGAAAGTTATAAAGTGCTTAACTATGGGGGATAGTGCCAAGGCTGAAGAACTCCTTCAGGAGTTATTAGATAAAGAAGACTCAGGAGTGCGTCTTGATGAAGAACCAGAGGCCGATGCAACATTACTTCAACATGTGCTTGCCTTGAGAAAGAGAAAGGAAAAATGGTCTACTTAGTGGATGATGAAGAAGTAGATAATCTGGATGTAAACCATTCAATAGGGAGGTGTGAGGTATTGGATAGTGTGGATAAGACCACGCGCACCTATCATGAACCTATGAAGACAAAAAGGTGAATATTGGAATGAGATATTGAGCCTAAGGAAGCCATAATTGGAGACTATTGGTCAGACTCTGAAGTGGAAAAAATCATAGAGTTACTAAGGGATTACCAGGACTTATTTCTAGGGGTACCATGAACTTAAAGGCATGCATGAATCATTAGGGGAGATGAAGATAAAGCTTAAAGAGGGTGTGCACCAGTTAGAAAGAGACCTTATAGAATGAACCCCAATTTGTGTGAAAAGGTCAAAGAAGAGATTGATAACATGTTGAAGTCTGGGATTATCAAGCCCCTTGATGAGTCAGAATGGGTTAGTCAATGGTGATCAGTATCAAGAAGGATGGATGGATTAGGATATGCGTGGACTATAGGGAGCTGAATGTTGCATGTGTAACTGATCCATTTCCTATGCCATTCACTGAGGAAATACTAGAAGGAGTTGTAGGGTGTGAAATCTATTCATTTACAGATGGGTTCTCTGGGTATCATTAGGTTAGGATTTCCCAGGAGGATCAAGAAAAGACTACATTTACTATTGAATGGGGTAGCTTTGCCTATATTGTAATGCCTTTTGGTTTGAAAAATGCCTGTTGTATTTTCATGCATAGTTGTCCAAGCATTCAAGGAATTTATTCACAACTTCTTACAGGTATATTTAGATGATTGGATGGTGTATGGATTAGTTAAGGATCATTGTGACAATCTGTGCTTAATGTTTGAATGGTGTAGATAGTTGAGTATCTCTTTGAACATCAAGAAGTGCATATTTGCTACACCATTTGGGATACTTTTAGGACACATAATCAAGGAGGGTTTGTTGGTTGATCCAGCAAAGGTTGCAGTCATTATAGGCCTAAGGGCCTACCAGTCAAAGTGAGGTGCATGGATTTTTGGGTCATACAGGATATTATAGAAATTTTATCAAAGGATATGCCAAAATTTTTTTCCGCACCATTAGAAGAGTTACTGAAAGGGAAAGGTATGTTCTACTTGGGAGAAAAAGCAAGCATGTGCATTTGAGACATTGAAGGAGAAACTTACTACCATGCCTATTCTACATTTTCCTTCATGGGAAACCATTTCATGTACATGTTGATGCCTCTGGCATGGCCATTGGTGGTGTTGGCTCAACCTAGAGAAGGTATTGTAGATCATCCTATCTATTTTTCTAGTAGAAAGTTGACTCCTACAGAATAGAATTACACAACTACAGAGCGTGAAGCTTTGTCAATGATATATGCGCTACATAAATTCCACTAGTACCTACTAGCTACACCATTCATCTTTTATACAGATCACATGGCATTGAAGTATTTGGTAAATAAACCTATTTTACAAGGGCGCATATGTGATGGGTGCTCTTATTTCAAGAATTTGATTTCATAGTTGTGGTAAAACTAGGAAAAAGTAATTTTGGACCAGACCATCTATCAAGAATATAGTCAGAGAAGAAGAAGCATAGGAAATTGAGGATACCATGCTAGATGCATAGTTATACAGGTTATAATGAGTGCCATCAGAACTAGAGGACATTGTTGTCTTTCTACGAATAGGGATGACACCAGAAGGAATGAAATCCTTGGAGAAGAAACAACTTGCTATATACGTGCCACACCTTATATGTTAATCAGTGGTGACTTGTACAAATTGGGCTGAGATGAGGTATTATGTCATTGTGTATTGGAACATGAGTGCATGGATATTATGGAAGAAGCTCATGGTGGTATTATAAGTGGCCACTATGTGGTGATGCCACTGCGTGCAAGATTCTACTCATTGGATTATGGTGGGAGACCCTATATAAAGATTGTAAGGAATTTTGTAAGGCATGTGATCATTGTCAACATCTTGGAAAACCAAGTCAATGAGATGAAATGCCTCTGAGACCTATTACTAGTGCAGTAGAGCCATTTGAGAAATGGGCTATAGATTTTGTGGGTCCTATTTCACCACTAGTGCGTGTAGAACTGGATCATGCTACATCATAACTTGCACATAGACTATCTGACAAGGTGGGAAGAAGCAACACCTACAAAGGACTTGTACAATGGCTACAATAACCTGATTTCTATGGGAAAATATTATTACAAGGTATGGATGTCCTTTGAGTTTGACCAGTGATAGGGGCACACATTTTCTTAATGAGACAATCAGAATTTTATTGGATGAGTTCATGATTGCACACCATAAGACTACACCCTATCATCCTCAGGAAAATGGAACTGCTATTGAGGCTTTCAACAAAATTTTGAGCAGACATTGACAAAAATATGTGATGTTGGAAGAAAGGATTGGGATGATAAAGTCTCTATAGTACTTTGGGCATATCAAACAACATATAAAAGGTTGAACAAAGCCACACCATTTCAGTTAGTGTTTGGTGCAAAGCAGTTCTTCCTATGGAATTTATGTTACCTTCTTTGCGTATTGCACATGCATTGGAGGTCTAGCTGATGAGAAAGCTTTAGAAGAATGGATTGAAAAGATAATTAAGTTGGATGAGTGATGATGAGCCATAGCACGTTGGAGTTAGAAAAGAAAAAAAGGCCAGGAAGAAAGCATGGCATGACAGAAACATAAGGGACAAGAAGTTTGAGATTGGACAAATGGTGCTTCTCTATGACTCTAAGTTCTTGCGCCATCTAGGAAAACTTAAGGTACATTGGTTGGGGCCGTATGTTATCACTTACATCCTTGAAACAAGTGCTTTCAGTTAGAAGCACTTGATGGAACATGGCTACCTAGTTACTTCAATGGGAGTAGGTTGAAGCCCTACTATAAATAAGTCTTCTTGGTGTTTGTAATAAGGTAGTATTGCCATTTAGATTAGGTTTTCAATTTGCATTCCCTTAATGTGTTTCCTTCTTTGTTGTTATGCTTTGTCAATTTAGTTGGTGTGTTGTGGAATAAGCGTTTACGCGCAGAAGCTAATTACTATTTGAAGAATTTTTATGCGACAGAGGACTGCACATACTTTTAGTGGGGGGATTGTTGGTATCTAGGTACAAGAACTATTGGAATTAAATGATGAAAGGAATAAGCTGCTATGGGTGCTATTCAAGTCAAAGGATTGCTTCTAAAAAGTGACCAAAGATGGAGATGGATGAAAGGATAGTATAACGTGAGGTAAGCGGAGGCCATAACAACTACCAGTGGAAGGTGTAGTGACAAGGTACTCGGGTGCAAGGAAGCATTGAAGAGAAGTCTGTGACCAAAGGGTAGGAAGTGTGCTAGAAGGTTATAGTTGGGGTGTGAAGATGTACCATGTGGAAAGAAAAAAGTTGGTCAATAAATGAGAGGACATTGGGTAGGTGAAGGAGTAATAAATGCATCAAAATTTTGAAAATCTATATAAGGATGGGATGTGAGTTCATTCTTACCATTGTGATTAAGAGAATTTGACAAGAGCCAAGTGTGAAGAGAGAGAAATCATGTTGAGGTGTGAAGAGTGTGAAACCAGATGTGGAAAGGAGGTTTGTGTGAAGAAGAAGCTTGCGTTCCCATAGGAGGAGGGTTTGAGCAAAGCAGATGCGTTACAACCAAGCTAGGGAACATGATTTCCACTAGGGCATGATGATTTGAGCTAGGGTTTGAGTTACACATTGTAGAAGTCAAAAGATGAGTATTTTTAGAGGATTTAGAGGTAGAAATGGCACCAAAGAAGGTAGTTGCAGCAGGAGTTAAGGGAAAGAAGAAGGTGGTCATGGAGGAAGAAGAAATGACCCCTGAGAGAAATTTTTAGAGATGCAATATCCAGAGGGGGTTATAGTAGGCTAGGAGTGGGATTCCCACATTTAGAGAAGCAAGATAAGTGAGTACAACCATCATACCATAAAAAAAAAGAAGGATCTGGATGCATTATTGAACACGAAGAAAATAAGCACATGGACGGAGGACATGTCGTCTATGATGATCGTTGGGGAGAAGTTATTGAAGAATATTGGAGTATATCAGTTATACGAGCTCCCCTACTTTGGAAAATATGAGCCCTTGTACCAATGGCTCATGAGAAGAGTACACGAAGACTTCTTCTACTTTGTAGGACGTAGAGTAAGGATTTCAGCCATGCCTGATCTCCATAGTGATAGGGTTGAAGGCTAGGTGAAGACCTCAAGGAGGACTTAACAAGACAAGGCCATAATTCTAGAGACTAGGAAGGAGCTAGGGTACACAAAGGGTCCACGTGGCATGGACATAGACAAGCTGAAAAAGTACCCAGTTGTGTGCAGGAAACCATGCACCTTGTGAAAAGTTAAATGACCAAGAGAGGTGGTCACAAGTGAATACCATGTGGTTGCACGTTGCTAAAAGGATGTCTGAAGGAGTGATCTATAACATTTTAGGTTACATTGTAGAAACTATCATCGAAGAAGTGTGTTAGGAGGAAAGATCAGTTTTGGGGCTTTTGTTGTCTCTGAGTATTCATGGAGATCGGGGTGCCAGATGGACCAAAAGAGAAGGTCTAGGAGTATCCTATGGAGAACAAGTCACCTATAGAATGATTCAAAAAGTACTTGTGTGAAGGATCGATGACCAAACAAGTCAAGCAGAGGGCTGAGAAGTGGTATGATAGGCTGCGTGGCATTGAAGAAGAGTGGCACATACCAAAGGATTTACCATCGGTGGTGGGTAAGGCAAGTTCAATTTTTCATATACCAACATTTTTGCATCACGTGATTTGTGATGAAGGATGGGGCTTGGAGCCCATGGTGCAAACTACCATATGCCTTCACAATAAGGTATTTTTAGGCATCGGTTCATAGGTTCTCAGACACATGCCGACTAACATTCAATGCAGACAAGGTAGAACTGTGACTACCACACATTGAGGAAAAAGTATGTATATCAGGACGTAATGCATATATTGAAAGGCTCATTTCAGATGTGTTAAGCATAAAGCTAGTAAGTTTGGTTGTTGGAGATGTTGGAGCAGCACTTGGTGTACCTCCAACTAAAGCCCAAGCTGGAAAACAACAAGTATGTGGAAGATGAGTTTGCACTCCCAGGGCCACCAAAGGGTAAGCATACCATGGAGAACATTCAGTGCCTAAGCCCATAGAGACAATTGAAGTAGAGGATGAGGAGGATGAGTGTGAAGATAGTGGTGGTTTGGAACATAGAGGTAGAAGACATCCTATGAATAAGGATGAAGATGAGCGCAACTACACCACCTCAGCCACAAGAGGGGGATGATGAGGACTTGGATGTAGTCCAAGGAGAGCACCGATTTAAGAGAGTGTTTAGGAGAACAAGGACCCAAGGTGCTACTCCAAATAGTGTGCAGATCACCCAACTCTCTCTCCATAGAAGGAGACAACCTGAGAAAAGGAGAAGGAAACTAAAATTGAATGAGGAAGTGGAAGAGTTAGAGGAAAGCATGCCTAATTCTCCTACACCTCCAGAGAATGTAGAAGGACAACAAGATGAAGAAATGAAGGAAGGAGAAGAGGAAGAAAAGAGAACATATGAGACAACTATCGAGACTACTCAGGACATGGAAACACAAGTCCCAAATCTGGAAGCTCAAGTTCCTAAGTAGCCTAGGTCAAGAAGAACAAGTGGGGAGCACATTCCACCAACCATGGGTTATGTTGAGGACATAGGTAAAATTTTTGTGCCCATTTCCAGAGCACACTGACACAAAAGGAGTTATATGGCTGGGAATTAATGGATGAAGATATGGCAACAATGCACACAAGGAAGCAATTATCATGGTCGATGCACACACACATGGATGAACTAGATTTTTGATGTGTGAGGAGTCATGTGCATGTCGAGGAGGTTGAAAAAGACACCTCAGGCTAGACACATAACAAGTAAAGCCTATTGTTATGTCAGATGAACAGGTGAGCAATGCATTGGTAAAAGTCTCAATAGAGGTGGCAAGGTGGAATATGGACAAAGGCTGCCACAATTAGGGTGCTAAGGGAAGAGATCAAAACTAAGGATGAGGAGATAGCACACCTAACGTAGGAAAGAGACTTAGCATAGAAGAAGAACTCTGTATTTATCAAGCATCGCAGAGGAAATTGGTGATAATGTCATATGAAGGCTAGGCCACACTTAGAGCCAAAGGTACCAAAGATGTTTCCTTTGGAAATACACTATGTAGGTACATTGGTGGACTTAGTGCTTGAAGATGAACCTCTGTGCATGCCAGTGCCAAAGGATCCAACACAAGATGTAGAGTGAGAAAAGGCTTCAGTGATGTAGAAGATTACATCATATGAAGGACTATTGCTGCAAGTGCTTTGCGAGGAAGAACTAAAGAAGGAAGACCAAGCCTTGAACATCTGTATAGCTCAGAGGTGCTCATCAACATAAAAACCCTAGAGGAGAACAATGAGGTCAGAAAGTGATGAAGGATGACACATTGGGCCACGTAGAAAGATTAGCAATGGTTAAATAGAAGCATGAGGCCCTGGTAGCAACCCAAGAACCACACAAAAATGGCTAGAGGAGCTTGGGAAACTCATTGTGTAGAAGATGGATTTTCTAGAGGGAAGGATGACTGCAATGTCCAACATTGTGTTGGTCTTGTAGAATGAGAAAGGAGATTGCGAAGGATGAACTGGAGTCCATTGTTGTGGACATTCCAGAAAAAGTAGAGGAAGCACTCATTGAGTGGCAGACCTTGGAGGCCGAGATAAAGGAGGAATATCTTGAATTAATTTTTTAGGTTGCAGAAGAAGAAACTATAGGTTAAAAACATTCTTTCATTCATCCAAATTCTTTCTATTCTTCTATTCTTTTGATTTCATTTTGGAGACAACCATTTTGGGGTGGAAATACAACTAGTGTGGGGTAATGTTGATTAGTTAGACCCTAGCACTTAGTAAAGAAAATACATAAGGTTTGTGTGGGAGAGAAGAATGAATTCAAAGGTGTGGAATATATCGGGAAGGCTCGTGTGTGTGAGAATAAAATAGGTTCGGGACTTAGCCATTTTCACGAAAAGGATCTATTTTTGGAGATAGTGTGTGGAGCACTCAAACCGATTGGAGACTTGTGTGTCACACATTGGCTATTTTTGGAGGATTAGCTATGAAGCACTTTGCATGGACACAAGCTAGAAATAGATCTACTATTGTTAGTTAACTACCAGTAGTCTATTGTTAGCACTTGCATGTGTGGCTATTTTTGTAAACAGTGCGTGGCTAGTAATAGCATGCGACCTATTTTGGGAATAGATAAGTGGTGAAGGGAAAGTCCCCACCCTTATAAGTATGTAGTAAACTATGTAGTAGAGAGATATAGATGTGTGTGTGCATACATAGGAGATTATCATTTGCTAAATCATTATTACTGTGTTGCATACTACTATTATTATTGTAATGAATATTTTTTGTATACTTATTGCATTTAATATAATGGAGGATATTGGTTGAATCTAAGTGTTAGTTCTGTGTGTATCTGAATCTAGTATGTTTTTGATCTCATCATGGTTAATACTTAATTTTTTGTTTGAAATTTTCTCCCTTAGATATAGATCTGGTATGCTATAAGGGATAGAATGATGTACCCCACTTTCCCTTAGTAATGGACTAATGTGTTTTTAAGTAAATTCATCCCTTGAAATCCATCCAATAATCCTCATAATGAGGCTCATGTTCATATGCATTTCCTAAGGCTCCTTGAATAATCCATCTAATATAATAATTGGGCTTGGGAGAAATTTTTTGCAAAGTAAAGTTTCCCATTTCTTCTTCAAGGAGTCTTTCCTTAACCAATGTTGGGAAAGTATACCTTCTAATGTTTATTGGGAATGTGATTAGTTTTTTGTGCTTTCCTACAATCAACTTGTGTACTTCTTCTAGTGTTCTTGACACTCCTAAAATTGACCATTTATCATCTAGTTATATTGGCAACATGTAAGGAGCATCATGGAAGCCACTGAATCTGATATATGTGAAGGTTTGACATTGGATAATGTTGGGACCCTAAAAGTAACTAAGTACATAAGGTGTGAAGCCTTGTGGCATGCAAAGAAATTACGTGATGGAAAGCGTAGAATTATTCCTCGGAGAGGTGCAAAGGGTTGCATTATGGCAGGATTGATATAGGACTTAGTGATTTTGGACAAACAAAAAAGACGCGTATAGGAGCGCACGAAAAAGTGACCAAATATAGATGTGGATAAGCCATGGAGACTTGTAATCCAAGAAAAGGATATTCCAGGGAATCATTATGGTTATCATGAGAGGATAAGGAGTCCATGTTGTTAAGTATTAGCTGGCACATGCATGCTAAAGGCACTCGATTGAGGGAAACACATGGCAACATTTGGAAGATTCCTAAGTAGTGGTAGAAAAATCATGAGGAAATTCTAGCAAGTTTTGCAAATGATGATGGATGGTTAGAAGAATATTCCTTTGACTACTTGTTATAGAGGGTCATTTCTAAGAGGAAAAGGGGGATGGATAAGGAAGTAGTTTGTAATGAATGTAGTGAGAGAGATTTGTGATTTAGAAAAAAGATCGATACCATGAACATTGTCATGGATGGAACTTCTTGATGTAATCTTAGCTATTGTATTTGACTTATCAATATAATGAAGTAGTTCTGTAACACTCTTGTAATGGATCTTGATCTATGTTTTCCCTTTATGTTCATATGTGTGTTACTAGTTTCCTCAATGTTATTTCATGGTTGATTCTTACGTTAGTTGATCATGTTAAATCTGTGTTTAGGAAACAACAACTAGGAATAAAATCTTACATCTAAAAACCTATGGATAATTACATTTATTATCTAGTTATACTACATCATATTTATTATAAATAACATTCTCACGAAGCTCACATAAAGGAGGGACTTGGTGCACGGCGTGCCTCGGGTGAGCTTCTAGGATAAGACCTGGATGATATGCCGGTGTGTTTTGGATTAGCTCTTGAAATAGGCGGTGATAATAGAGCTATGAGATAAATTAGTATCCAAACCCAATGATCACCTTATTTTTATGCATTGATATTTTTTTGTTCTCCCACTCAGGATAGAAAAGGCATATGACAGGAGCAAAGAAAGTGTCATGTACCACCTTGAAATAGTTGATATAATTGCTTAGGTTCAATTGAGGGTACACATCATAAACTATGTAGTTGTTAAAGTCTCTTGCTTTGTCCAACTTAGGAAATGTCATATGCCTAGCAATGTTGTACACCAAATATGAAGTCATGTAGAATTCCATGTTGCTTATGGAGCCTTCTAGATTTGAACTGCTAATTTGAGCATCTTCTCATGGATGTAATCACTTATGAAGTCTCCACAATAAATGTGTAGCTTTCAATGAGTATAATTTGGATGAACTTGAACATACAAAGCACTAAAATAATAAGTATTTTCATTCACCATAACCCTATTTAACATGGTGACAATATCCCCAATTTCTTCCATTAAATTTGTTTCGATCAGTTTCTTTACGAATCCTAGTGGCAACAATTCTTGGATTGTCAAGAATTTTTTTAACTTGGGTCACTAATCAATGTTTTCATTCCATTACTTATTTGTACTTTTAATTGAAATATATTCCACATGAGGTTCATCAAGAATCCCCAATAGTTCCTCAAAGGTTTTAGTTGTGAGAGGAACAAAACCATGACATTAATTCCATTTATAACTTCATTGGTTATTGGGTTATAAAGTTATACACAAACCCACATTAGCTTTGGATATTGAGCAAAAGGATGAAATGTAGCCATTAGGTTTAACCCATTCCAATCAATTTTTCCATAATTTCATTTTTGTCGATGGCATGCAACCTTTTTGGAATTCTATTATGTCTGCATTGATTAAATCGGTGTATGTGATCTTTTCTAAATCAGATAATAAGTAGGAATTGGTGTGGACACCAGCTAATTGGATCTTCATTTTGCAAGGTGAAATTTTGGGAGAAGCTCTTTTGAGGGAAAGTTTTACAAATGTTTATACTTGTTCATTCCTCCAACACAGCTTTTACTAAAGCACCATGGAATTCAAAACTACTTATAGACCCAAGTGAAGCTCTTACACATTCAAATGTCGAGTTTTCTCTTGTTCACATTGAAAAACAACAACCATATCTTTGTTAGATCTTGAAAATCACCGTTCAATCGATTAAAATGCACAAATTTGGTCTCTTCGTCATTCTAGGGCTTCAAATCTCTAGTTGAACTTGAAATTTGGATACAAAGTGACAATTTTACATAAATTGTAGTCTTATATTGCTCTTTACATGCTCCCATTAATGGATACATATAATTTCATGTTTTATTTACTCGATCATTTATTTGAATTTTCAAGTTTGAATTTTGTCCTTACAGGTTGGATAAATGAGCTACCTACTTACCTTTTTTGGGTGTCAGGGATTTTTTAGTATCTTGAAGTTTGAAAACTACAAAACTATGAGCTATATTTCTAATGTTCCCTCTAAGATTTATAGACACCGACACATGTCCCACTCATCAAACTATGGGCGTGGAAATGTACCTTGTAATATTGTAGCTACGTAAAGTTGTAAGTGCAAAATTTTGTATTTTCTTTCTTGATCAAATGTTGCCAAATCATGACGGTGTCCTTTGCAGGCATTAAGGATAAGCTTGTAATTTAATGTTTATAGAAGCTATGCAAAGCTATAAAATTAACAACCGCAACACTTCCTTTCCTCATTTTAGTTACGATAGCATGTCATGTGTCCCTTTTTAGACATCGGGGATCAAATTATAGTTTACACAAATGTAGTAATTGCAAAACTACCAACTATAAAATTGCATTTCTCTGTTAGAAGAACATGGTGAGAGGGGGTGAATAAGTCATTTAAAACTTTATTCCATTTTATTCATCATTCATAATTTATCTAACCATACATAATTATAACCTTTTAAGTATTAGGATGATTAAACGATGTACAATCAAACCATACACATGATAAAGATACACAATAACATAATATATGTGTGGGAAACCCTTAATGGGAAGAAACCCCACTTAAAATCTACTTATATTACTCAAAACAAAGGACTTATGTGAATATTACACTTTAAACAAGATTTTTTTAGTGAGTTACCCACCCCACAAGGAGCACCAACCCCTAAACCTCAAAGATGAGGCTCAATACCACATCAGATGACCTCAACCATGAAATTATTGTATATCAATGGAAATATCTTGATGTCATCTACATCACCATGTTCTCATATAACCATAAATCCTACATTATATGCCTCAAATATTCTCTACAAGAAGACTACTCAAAACTACCTTTTCATCCCCAAAAACCATTCTTCATAGATAGGGCACACTTTACATCTTAGGACCTAAACCATGATCTAAAACTATCATGGACATATATTACAACTCCCATGCTTCCATAATTGGTTATTTAATCAATAGGTTCAAAGTGGAAAATTCTCGCAAAAACTGAAAAACCTCCATAAAATAACATATTTATGTGGGGCCCACACACAACCAAGACCTCTAAAAGACACCAAAAGGAATCAATCATCACATTTGAAAAAGGAATCAATTATGGGATTGTATACTCATTTTATCTCAAGTCACTTTAAACCTAGAGTTTTGAACTCATAAGAGTAGTTTTGGTGTTAAAGATGATTCATAAAAGTTTGACAACCAAAATACCTCATCCTTATTGCTATAACATTTTGGTTCCATGTGCTATCATCCCCCAAATTCTTATCCTCCCATTAAAATAAAAATTTCTCCAACAAGCATCCAAAATTGACCTTGAATTGGAATTTAACTTTCAACGAAAACTCAATATAACCAAAAATGACTTTTCTTGCTTCTTCTTGATCCTCATGGCCTATAAATTTTCTCAAATCACTACAAAAACCTCCTTAATGATTTCAAATTCTCATTTTTCCTTGAACACATCTAAAAAAACTCTAGACACCAAGACTTACCCATGTTTACATGTCTTTTCTTCATTTTCTTACTTTAAAATGACCTTGTACTTATACTATACATATGAGTTATGGACTTTAGACCTTCAACATTTGATATACCATGTCACAAATCCCTCCAAATTCTTTCACCGATCTACTCTACCTCATACTCCATGTTACCATCCCATCCTTCTTGCACTAGGTCAAGAACAAGACCTAGAAAAGTTTGTTTTACCGCATGAATATCATAATATGACCACGAAAACATAGTACAAACTCATTAACACCTTTGACTCATCATTGAAGCATGCTAGACCTTGTCAAATCATATAAAAAATATTTAGAGCTCACACTCAACACCTACTTTCTTGACTCATGCATTAAACTATGTAAATCCACTATGACAACATCAATAGAACTCACTATGCAACTTCTTCATATCACTAGACACTCAATGAACCATCGAAAACATCATGCACTCACCTAGAAAACATGGACATTATACGTACCCAAATTTTATGTCTTTTGTACTATCAGAAAGAGGTTACGAAAAACCCCAATGATGATTCAGATCTCTTCACAAGGTGTTCGGAATCTAGAAAGCATGTTGATTATACATTTGCATCCTAAAATACCTTAACTAGACTTTACATGCTTTGTTCTAACTCCTTTCCTCTTTTTCCTTACATTTTTGTCTTTAGTGCCAAGACCACCGCCCTGCTGGGCATCGAGTCCCATGACCGCCGCCCAAGACAGGGTGGCGGTCCCTGGAAACCGCCATCGTACTCACAGGTGATGGTCCTACCTACATTTTTAGAAGCTTCTGGCGTGCTTGACGACATGAAAAATCAAGTTGTTCTTGCAAATCTCAACTACTGCTTTGTTTAGAGTTTCTAGCCACTTTGTGATAATATTTCTCCATTTTAAATGATAAAGCATGGCAATTTGTACTTTCCTTGTGGTGAGTAAGAAAACTATAAATACTAAGCTTTTTTACAATAAAACAGCCCCTCTCTCTTTGATTTATCGAGTTAGTGTGTTTGGAAGCTCCTCAACAAGTCTCAACAGGTCTAGATTTTGTATAAGTTCTCATCCTCTCAGTTCAAGGCTCCTCTCCTTCTTTCTGATTTAGAGATCACTTGATCTCTCTAGTTTCATCTTGTTCCATTGTTGTTCTCAAAATAACTAGCTTAGCATAAAACAATTTTAGTTCTAGATTAAGTTCATTTGAGAATCTTGATATTACCTAGAGTTATAGGTTGTTGTTTCATCACATGAAGTATAGGTCCTAGAGTTTTCGGTGTGTTTGTGTTGTATCCCTACAACAATCTTGCTAGGAATCACATAGCCAAGCTCTGTTCTCTTGTCGCGCTATCCTCCTCCTACATGTATTTTGTTTGGTTTACGTCTAAGCTTCCACTATTCAAATATCTTCTCCATTCTATTTGTCACATTCCCACTTTTATGGATTCACGAGAACACGTAGGAACGAAGAGATCACATTGAGGGGACAAGCTACAATACAACTGGATTTTCCTCTATTCTGTAAACTCTAGGTTTTAATTTTCAAAGTTATAATTACAATATATCAAATAGAATACCAAATTATTTCACTTGATTAAGGTCTCTTTCAACTTCACCGGGGAAGTTGTGGGAATAATAGATTTTGAGAAGCTATGATTTGTTCCTCACTTCGAGAGGTAATATTGAAGGTATTTCAATTGAATTAGTTAGTTTTTATATTCAGGATCAATTCACAAGTGCACAGGAAAATAGCTACATTTGGCTACCTTGCTTGTTATAGTTCTATTCTTAGATTAATTGCTCATTATCTAAATTTATTAGATTAGTTTCTCTTTAATTTCATTCAAGTTCACGTCTTTGAAAATACAAAAAGAACAAGCATAGCATAGATTTATTTTCATAATTAGTTTACTTTATTTAGTTAAATCTAGTTATTTCTTGCATGACAATTACGGGACCCAGAGATCCCAGGGATTACATATTCGAACTAGTAATACCTCAGCCAAATATCCTCATGGAATTAGCAGATATAGATCAAGGTCTTAAAATTCATGTCTTCCAAACAACAAAAAACCCACAAATAATCAGTGAACAATTGAGAGAATTAAACATCGAAGACAAAAAAGCATATGAATTTTGTTCAAAGCAACCCAATTATAGATTACCTTGAACATATCCACATAACCATACAAGAACCTAAAAGAGAGAAAACATTTGGTTGTGATCTGTTAGTTCCATAGCTAGACACAAAGCTTACACATGCAAGTCACTAGAACACCCATAAGATATTCATAAAAGATCGTACAACTCCTAGTATTAAACATAGAGGCTGAAAAATCTTATGACTCTTTGGATAGTCGGAAGAAGAGATTGATTCTTCACATGACCATAAAAGGTCCACAATGTTGGTTGGATATTTTGTCAATCTAAAATATGAGGTTCAACCACGGTATATGGGATTAAATCCTCCTCAAAGACAGTGAGGCTACCGCTTATTACTAATCTAAAACACAGAAAAAACAATATATACAGTATTCACACTAATCTAACCATTGGGGTTGGGATAAAATCCCGAGATCCATATACATACGTTGGGAAGATGTTCTAATAAATGGACAGGGTCGGAAGTTATTACAATGGAAGAAACACAATGGAAAGGAAATGAGAGGAACGTATTTTCTTTCGAGTAAACACAGAGCACGAAATAATCATACGAGCTTTAGACCATAAATATAATGTTTGAAATGATTAGAATCATCAAGATGCTAAATGAAGAATAGCTTAAGATTATGAACATAAGAACAATATCTTAAGAAAGATATATCTCACAACACAAAGTTTGCAAAATAGTATCAACTCCTATTCTTCAAATGATTTAAAAGAAAACACAAAGTTTTTCTTCTTCACAATTCTACCAATATTCCAAAAATCTCAACCCTTTGGAATGTATAAGCATCCCTTATTTATAATAAAATGAGTAGAGAGAAAATAGGATAAATCCTAGAAAATAGTGTTCTAATGAGATTCCTATTTTGCTTGACTCTCACGCAGGAGACCAAGTCAAAATTTGCTTCCTATGTGAAGAAACAGAAATGAAAAAGACATGTCAATATCAAGATTGAAATGACATGAAACATTATGCTTATTTTGTTTCATCATCCTTGTCTTCCTCCGGTGCAGCTTGCTTGTCTTAGAATTCCTAGAACTTCCGGATTATGCCTTACATCTTAGCTTCATCTGGTGCATTGGAATGATTGCTAATACACCTCACTTGACATGTGTACCAACTGCCAAACAACTAGACATTAATGACATGTCATCATGGTTAGAG
Source organism: Taxus wallichiana var. yunnanensis (assembly GCA_018340775.1). NCBI lineage: Eukaryota > Viridiplantae > Streptophyta > Pinopsida > Cupressales > Taxaceae > Taxus > Taxus wallichiana. Next base: position 375,169,439 of record CM031235.1, read on the forward strand.
CATCCGAAAACCTATAACAAAGGATTTGCTTTATTTCGGGTTTCAGGTTTCAGGAAACATGAGACATGATGCATTTCGGGTTTCGGGTTCCAAGAAACATGAGACATGATGCATTTCGGGTTTCGGGTTCTGGAAAACATGAGACGTGATGCATTTGGGTTTCGGGTTTCGGGAAACATGAGACATGATGCATTTCGGGTTTCGGGTTCGGGAAACATGAGACATGATGCATTTCGGGTTTCGGGTTCCAGGAAACATGAGACATGATGCATTTCAGGTTTCGGGTTCCAGGAAACATGAGACATGATGCATTTCGGGTTTCGGGTTCCGGGAAACATGAGACATGACACATGAGATGTTTAGATGCTTCTAAGTTCCGAAAACTTGACATGAAGGACTTAGGCAATTCGGGTTTCAGGTTTGGGAAACATGAGACATGAGGCATGTTTTGACGAAGGCATGTTCCGATGTTTGGAAGACCCGAAAACCCGATTATCTCTCTGAAAGGTAATTTTGCAAAACCAGCTTAAAAATTTCTTAGGGTTATCTGATATTTTTGGCGTAAACTCAAAAAATGAGATAAGAACTAGCTCTAGTTGGGGACTTTCTTTGTGATATCAAAGGAAGAGAACTCAGAATCTTTGGCTTTATCCATTGGGCTATGGAGTCAGAAAAGAAGAAAACCGAAAAACAAAACAAAGAAAGAAAGAAAACCAAAAGAAAACACACAACAGAAAATAAAGTATGTACAATGCAAAAGAGCATCTTGCATCAATGATGGAACAACTTCAGATGTTGGCCGCTGAAAGGCAAAGGGAGTAACTCTCCATCAAGATATGATAGATGGAAACTATTTTCACCACTCAGCTGATGGATCTTAAAAGGTCCTTTCCACAAAGAATCAAACTTTCCGTGCATTCCTTTCTGCTCCCTCCTTTTATCCCAAAGCAACACCAGGTCTCCAATTTGGAAATGACGTTACCTTGACTTCTTGTCAAAAAAATTCTTTACTTTGCTCTAATGGTCTGCAATGTGATCAACCACTTTGCTTCATTCCTCTTCTAGCCTGGCTAGGTACATAACCCTTTTCTCAATAGAATTTTGAAAAGTCACATCTTCCACTGCTTTGGCCAACTGTAAGGCTGGCAACTCTACTAAGATAGGAATCTCAGCATCAATCCCATACAACACTTGGAAAGGAGACATTCCTATAGCTTGCTTTGGGGTAATTCGATCAGCCCACAACGCGTCATACAATGCTTTGTGCCATGTCCTCTGGTTTTCATCTACTAGCTTTCTAATTATGGTGACCAGGTTCTTATTGCTGGACTCAGCTTGCCCATTGCCTTGGAGATAATAATTGGATGAGTGAGCCAGGGTGATGCCGAATCCATAGAAAAATTTTGTCAACTCATGCGACGAGAAATTAGAGGCATTATCAGCTACAATCTTGTGAGGCACACCGAATCTAACAATTATATTTTCTTTAAGGAACTTACACACGACTTCTAAGGTTGCTTCCTTGATTGGTGCAGCTTCCACCCACTTGGTAAAATATTCTGTAGCAGTCAGCATGTAATTATGTCCGGCACTGGAGGCAGGATTCAATGTTCCAATGAAGTCAATTCCCCACTGGCGAAAAGGTTCTTCAATCACTATGGGATTCAGGGGTAGAGCTGCTAGCTTGGGATGACTAATGAAATGTTGACAAGCTTCACACTTAGACACCCACTCTGCTAAATCCCGAAAGAGAGTAGGCCAATAGTACCTAGCCCGTAGGATCTTATAAGCTATTACAGAGGATGAAAAATGTCCTCCGCATGCTAGGCTATGGAAGGACTCTAACAACTTTAACTGTTGTGATTTATCAACACAACGCAGGAAAACACCATCAATACCTTTCTTGTATATTCCGTTATCCCACAAGAGGTATCTTGCAGATCTTAACTTGACTGTCCTCTTCTCCTTTTGGCTTAAATGTGGGGGCACTCACCATACGTCAGAAAGAAAGCAATGTCTGTGTACCATTCATCAGTTGTACTTACAAAAAGCACCATGGGCAGCTTTGAAGGAGTATCTTCAGTCTTTTCACATTCTGCTTCAGCATGGTTTTCTGCGATCAATTGGCATAGGCCCCTTCCTTGTACCAACTTGGTAGGTTTGATATCCAAGTCATATTCCTAAAATTTAGCTATCCAGGTACCTCGTTGGCTCCCTAGCTCTTGTTGAGTCAAAATGGATTTAACGGCAGTGTCGGGAATGAGAACGAGGGTATGGGAGTTCAACACATAGTACCTGAAATGTTTCACCACTCGTACCACTGCATAAGCATGCTTTTCAATTTGTGACATATTTAATTCATGTTCCTTCAATGGGCAACTCATAAACGAGATGGGAGCTTCAATGCCCTCCCCGTTCTCCCGCATCAAGATGGCCGACAACCTTTGTGTGAGCAGAGGTGTAACTATACATGATGAAATCCTTTTTGAAATCTAGACACACTAGGATAGAAGCACAAGCAACTGCCCTTTTGATTTCATCGAACGCAAGCTTCCCTTCAGTACTCCATCGAAATGGAATTTTACCTTTCATCATTCCAAGGATATCCTTGGTTTTATCAGTAAAATCAGGTACGAACCTTCTTAGGAAATTAACCTTCCTGAAGAATGAATGAACCCCAGTTTTACTTGTGGGTAGGGAAAGGCTTTGAATGGATTTTACTCTCTCTGGGTCGATTTTGGTTCCTTCTTTAGTCACGATATGACCCAGCAGCTTTCCTTTGGTCACTCCAAACATGGACTTCTTGGGATTTAATGAAATCCCGTGACGCCTACATCTCAAAAGTACTTGCTCTAAATGATCATAATGATCACTCCATTTTTAGAGAAAATGGTCAAGTCATCTAAATATACCACTATGACTTTTCCCATCAGGTCTCTGAATGCCAAGTCCATAGCTCTCTGAAAGGTGGCTCCGGCATTGATCAAGCCGAAAGGCATCCTCCTGTAAGCAAAGGTACCCCATGGGGTTGTGAAGGCCGTCTTGTGTTGATCCTCCGTAGTTACCTCAACTTGATTATATCCTGAAAATCCATCGAGCATGGATAGCATTTCTGATCCAGTAACAATTTGTAATACCTGATCCATGATAGGCAAGGGATAGTTATCCTTCAACGAAGACTGATTCAGGTTCCGGAAGTCAACACAAATTCAGATTTCGCCATTCTTCTTCCTGACAGGGACGATGTTAGCAATCCAAGTGGAGTGATGGATTGGAAAAATAATCTGGCATCTAACATTTTCTGAATTTCTGTAAGGATAGTCCCTGAGATCTTGGGATTGTAATGTATTTGCTTCTGCCTGTATGGTTTCGCATTAGGCTTCAAAGGGATACTGTGTTGTACGTCTTTGGGCTTGAAGGATTTTAAATCTACATAAGATCAAGCTAACACATCCATGTATCTCTTCAGGAGTGAAGTTAATCTTGCTTTCTCTTCAAGGGAACAACATTTCCCAATATTCACCATCCGAGGTTGATCAGACAAACCTAGATTGACTTGATCTATTTCCGAGGAAGAAGCTCCTTCAACTTGTCTCTTGTTTTGAATAAAACGATCATGCTTGTCGAACAAACCCTCTAGAGAAACTAGACCTTTGGGTATCTTGTTTCCTTTAAGCTGGATAAACTCACCATCAACCTCTTGATATGGATCTGAGATAGATTCACAAAAAGCTGATTCCGAACCTTCAAAGTACAGCTCACTAAAATTTTTAGCCTTTTCTAGAAAAGCCAACACCTGTTGATCATCATTGAACACTTGCCAGTGAGTTGCATTATCCGGGATCTTTGGGATGGTACACAATCTCAATAGTGTACACATCTTGTTTGAACTAGGGATGAGGAAGAAGGAGGGATGCGAGACACGACCAAAGAATCATCCTTGTTGTTATAATCTCTCAAAGCGCCTTAATAGAGAATGCATTAAAGCATTCTATACTATCCCAAACTTTGTTCTGTAATGTCTCAAGCGATCATTTTTACACGATAGATTCCCTTGACCTGGTTGACAATCAACTCCGCATCCCCCTGGACCTTGAGATTTCAAATTCCCTTCTGTCTGGCCATTTCTAATCCTAGTAATAGAGCTTCATATTCAGCCATGTTATTAGTATTATCAAACTATAATTTGAAAGCAGAGGAGAAAATCTCGAACTAGGAGACATAAGAACTACACCAGCGCCCAATCTAGTGGTTGAGCAGCTACCATCAAATTCAAGGGTCCAAACAAAGCATTAGGATCTTCTTTCTTGACAGCCACGATCGGTATCTCAGATGTCATGAAATAATTTCCAAAGCTAGCATCTTCGAAAAGAATTTGAGCCTTAGGGTCATCTGATTTAGTTACCAAATACCTCGCCTAAGGCTCGGGATGGAGAACATGATAAGCCACATTGACTGGAATCCTTGCCTTGGTCCAATCCATATTAATCTCTCCTCCGACATATTTACAAAAACCTCTACCCAAGAGGATACCGTAAGCTGCAGGGATGTCAGCAACTAGAATGGTCATTTTCACTCTTTTCTCTGGGAAAGCAACGAATGCGAATTGTGCATCTTTGATTTGACCAATCAAAGGAACTTGTTTGGTTTCCATGGAGTAACACCGTCCATATGACTTAGTCAAAGTAAGCCCAAGAGCATGGGCTACTTTTGCGGGCATAACATTGTCGGAGGCCCCTGAGTCGATGATGCAATTGTTGAGTTTGAAACCATTTATAAGTAAAGACAAATAAAATGGTTCAATCTTTCCCGAAGAAGAAGCAGAGGTCATATTGTTCTGAGGTGGGGGTTGAGAAGGATTTGGAAGGAGACCTTTTGAATGTGGGGGAACAACTACTTTACTTCTAATGAATTTGTCAAGTTTTTCGAACTGCTTGGATTTGTTGAAGGTATTCCGCCACGACATTTGGATTTTGGTTCTTTTTACATGATCGATAATGTCAAAAGCAGTATAAGAAGGGGTGATGGTAGGCTCGGTCCTAATCACATGAGCTTGGTGAGGCACCGACCTTAGGAGAAAGAGAATGAGGAGAAGTTGCCTTTTGGTGACTTCTCCTTCGGTTTGTGTTGAAATAGGAGTACCTCTCTTAACTATTGCTATGGGAGGTTCCTTGTTCTTCTCCTTGGGGTTTTCAAGAGGTTTTCTTGGATTTTGAGATTGGGATCGGGTGAAGACAGCAAATGGTGACCATCCGACGAGCGTACATTCATCTTCATCGTATTCCAAATACCCAATCTTTGGAGTCACCAGCCGAATCGTCATAAGACTAATCGGCATATCCTGAAGCTTCAAAAGCCTCGGGAGAATCTTTTCTTTTGGTTCTTCCTCTTCTTCAACTATTTCTACTACCACATTAACAGGAGGAGCTTCAATTGCTAGCCTAGGTTGAGCAAAAGTTAATCGTGGCCTATCCCTCGCAAGTGCACCATTGTTGTTATTGAAATTCCGTCTAGGGATATCCCGATATGGAACATTGCTCACTTGCTGAGACATTTTCTTTTTTAAAGCGATCAAATCATTAGCCATTTTTTGAAACATAGGATCAGTATTACCTTGGGAAGAACCTTGATTTTTAGCCTTGGGTACATCTTTCCTAATCCTTCCGGCCAAAATGAGATCATCCTCTATTTGATAGTTGTTGGTGAGCAATGACCAAATCTGGGATATCCGACCTTCTTAATAAAAATCTCACATCAGGAGGCTGAGCATTAATGAAGAAGCATTTCTGGTTTTTGGAGTAGGTACAACTATTTCTAGAATCTTCCGGATCAACTTGTTAAACTTTGCCACAAAGTCCCGCATGGGTTCATGCGATTCCTTCTTCATATGAGTAAGTTGAGCTAACAAGGCATGAGAATCTTTGGCTGGTTTGAAACGTGCTTCGAACTTGGTCCACATGGTAGCCCAATTTGTGATGCATGCATTTGGAAGGTGATAAAACCATTTAGCTGCTGCACCGTGCAATGTTTCAACGAAGAGTCAAATAGAGACATCTTCGTGAGCTACTCCAAGGACACCGCATGCTACGAAGAAAGATGTAATATGTTCATCAAGATGCTGCTTCCCATCCCCATTGAACTTGGGAATGTTTTTACGTGATCCATGTGGTAGCTCATGCAACGGTGGAGTTAAAGAAAGAGGACCAATAACTGCGCCCCAAGGCACAGGTTGTACTGCCATCCTTCTAAAAAGAGTGCGTATAGGGATCGAGTATCAGACAAGAGTAGTGCATGACAAATTCTGAGACACTTCCCGTTCCATGGGGATCTGGTTTCTCACGAGCAGGTGAAGAACTTCTAGTTCGGTTAGAAACAATGTTGTTGGGGGACAAGGCTGAAATTGTCTTTGTTGTAGTAACTCAAAGAGTGGGTCAATTTCACCTTGGGCTCGGCGAAGACCCAGTGAAGATCTTTCTAGCCAGCTTGAACTGGGAAAGAGACCTTGTTAAAAATAAGGCAAATACGGAGTCGCCAGACACCAAGAGGATAAGCTTTATACTATAAATCCGTATTCCCAGTGGAGTCGCAAAAATTGTTGGTTGGATATTTTGTCAATCCAAAATATGAGGTTCAACCACAGTATATGGGATTAAATCCCTCCTCAAAGACAGTGAGGCTGCTGCTTATTATTAATCTAAAACATAGCAAAAACAATATATACAATATTCACACTAATCTAACCATTGGGGTTGGGATAAAATCCCTGGAGATCCATATACATACGTTGGGAAGATTTTCTAATAAATGGACGAGGGTCGGAAGTTATTACAATGGAAGAAACACAATGGAAAGGAAATGAGAGGAACGTATTTTCTTTCGAGTAAACACAGAGCACGAAATAATCATACGAGCTTTAGACCATAAATATAATGTTTGAAATGATTAGAATCATCAAGATGCTAAACGAAGAATAGCTTAAGATTATGAACATAAGAACAATATCTTAAGAAAGATATATCCCACAACACAAAGTTTGCAAAATAGTATCAACTCCTATTCTTCAAATGATTAAAAGAAAACACAAAGTTTTTCTTCTTCACAATAGCTCCTAATATTCCAAAAATCTCAACCCTTTGGAATGCATAAGCATCCCTTATTTATAATAAAAGGAGTAGAGAGAAAATAAGATAAATCCTAGAAAATAGTGTTCTAACGAGAGTCCTATTTTGCTTGACTCTCACGCAGGAGACCAAGTCAAAATTTGCTTCCTATGTGACGAAACAGAAATGAAAAAGACATGTCAATTTCAAGATTGAAATGACATGAAACATTATGCTTATTTTGTTTCATCATCCTTGTCTTCCTCCGGCGCAGCTTGCTTGTCTTAGAATTCCTAGAACTTCCGGATTGTGCCTTACATCTTAGCTTCATCTGGTGCATTGGAATGATTGCTAATACACCTCACTTGACATGTGTACCAATTGCCAAACAACTGGACATTAATGACATGTCATCATGCTTAGAGCATCCGAAAACCTATAACAAAGGATTTTCTTCATTTCGGGTTTCGGGTTTCGGGAAACATGAGACATGATGCATTTCGGGTTTCGGGTTAGAAACATGAGACATGATGCATTTCAGGTTTCGGGTTCTAGGAAACATGAGACATGATGCATTTCGGGTTCCGAGAAACATGAGACATGATGCATTTTAGGTTTTGGGTTCCGGGAAACATGAGACATGATGCATTTCAGGTTTTGGGTTCCGGGAAACATGAGACATGAGACATGAGATGTTTAGATGCTTCTAAGTTCCGAAAACCCGACATGAAGGACTTAGGCAATTTGGGTTTCGGGTTTCAGGAAACATGAGACATGAGGCATGTTTTGACGAAGGCATGTTCCGATGCTTGGAAGACCCGAAAACCCGATTATCTCTCTGAAAGGTAATTTTGCAAAACCAGCTTAAAAATTTCTTAGGGTTATCTGATATTTTTGGCGTAAACTCAAAAAATGAGATAACACACAACAACCATGAACTCATGGTTGTGATCCCCAGGTCCCACAATCCAACATGCCTGCTAATCAATCAAACATTGACACCAGTTTATGTACACTAGTATTTAGATCCTCACTGCTCCCACCTTTGGATATCATCACATAGTTTTCCGTGTTGAACATAGAAGCCGATTAGGCTAAGATTTTTTGTTAGACCAGAAAATCACCCATAGTTCCTATAAATCTATTACACCTTTGGCTACCACTTTCATGACCTTATTTGGAAATACACATGAGGCACTTGTAGGTCACTTTCCATGTGTCCAACAGCTAATAGATATGATCTTGACAGAGCTTGACATTAATTGGAGCCTCTGAGAAGCTATAGTATTCAACCGATCCCTCACACCAATTCAGGTTAGGAGAGCTTTCTTTACCTTGGACTCGCATATCCTGTTATTGCGTGTTGAGGATATAAGATTGCCCAACTAGTTTTTCCACATCCACATACATTTCATTTCCACCGGCTATCTTGGCATGACCTTGGGAGGTCATGTACAGAGAAAGGCTACTTATCGATTTTCTTGCTTACCTGTCACTTTTATATCGTACAGACACCCTTTGACATCAATGTGATATTTCACATCAATGATAACAACTAAAACACTATGTCCAACAATCTCTCCTTTTTCATTGATGGCAACCACCTTCAAAAACATTTATGGGAACCACACAAGGAAGCACCTACAAGACATTTTTTCATGTTTATGATTATATTCTTCACATTTTAGATATATGGAAAATCCATTATGAAAACTTGATTTGAAAACAATTGACAACATGACATGAAAAAAATTAACAATACATAAACACAACTTACTTGCTTCTTCTTGGTATGTGCACATACTCTTGACTTCAACACTTGTTGATGATCTATGGACCTATATGAACATACTCATCACTACCACTGAACCGATACACTCTTCAAAAACTTACTTATACCTTCTTACCATATCTGACCTCATTCTTGCTATAGACAACTCGAATACATGCCTTTGACTATCATATAATTTACTCAATCATATATATCCTGTAATAATCAAGTCGTGAGATGATGCTCTTCCACTTAGTTGATGACCTACCTACTTCATTTTTAGAGTAATTTGTCACAAAACTTAACTCCTTACGGACTATAATTTCTTCTTATGAAGACCTAATGAGATAGGTATGTTTCACTTTAGCCTACATTTCTTCTTATTTGATCATTACACCTTAAATACATGCATATGATACTAACAATCATTTGTGAGATAATCACTAAGATTTATATATCATACTACCTTTCCCTTAATTGATACGAGTATCTTCAAACTATAATAAGACATTATTTAATGAAAACTCAAATTCATATAGACAATAGAATGATCAATAATAAATATTGCATACCTTGTACCTCTTTGAGTTTCCTCTATCCTATCATAATGATGAGCAACAAATTTTCTCCCCTTGAGATGAAATTATCCTTTGAGCCACTTTGAGGTTTCATGAATTTTTTCACAGGGCACACTTGACTATAGTCAATTACAAAAATATCAATACTTTACTTATGAGATAGAAAACAAATTGTGATTCCATTAGCAACATAATTCATCCACTTAGAAATAGTTGAATTGACTTTAAAACATAGTTCCCCCTGTCATCATGCCTTCTCTAACCTTATATCATTATTACTCTCCCTTAAGAACATACCATATGAATTAGCACAAATTTCTTTGGGTTAATGTATGTATTCTCAAGTAACTTCAAACTTTTTCAAATAGTCAGACCAAAATGAGAGCTTAAGATGCACTCTTTTAGCTCCAATTCACATACTACAAATCTTGATTCATGCCACTATTGACATACATTTGTTTCAATGACTTCTTGTAATGAAATAAACTCATACCTTAAATACAATCATCAAAGTGATAATATTTCATCTTTGATCATCACCTTTGATACTTTTTCCCTGTACTCACTAATGATAGAAATCAATGTTTTCTCTACCTCTGTTATAGACCTTCTTGCAATCACAGACATCTTCTTTGAGTCACACAGATGATTCAAATGTAAAAATCATCAACAGAAAACCATGTCTAACACCTTTATAAGAATGCATACATTTCTTAGATCAGGAAACTTTCACCATATACATTCACTCAAGGCACAAGGAATATTACATTAACCTATATATCTTCCTCGGATGCAAATAAGATACCTTCAAACCTTGAACACTAACTCAGACTTTTGTTAAACAAACTTATAATGTGAACAACAGGACCATCAAGGATCTTTCATAGACCAATAATACTTTAAAATTGTTGATAGATACCCTTTGAATTCATGACCATACTGATACACTCTTCGTAGACCTCAACATTTTTCATGAGTTGGGTTCACTTCACACACTTCTCATAGTCACTCATTTTCATGAATGGAAAATAGTATATCATGACACAATAAAATATAGAACAACTTCATTTGTAACTTACCTTCACAAAACTATATAAATACATCTTGATGCACTTCATAATATAGATTTGAGCTAGGCCACAAAGAACGATCTTTGATCATGTTTATCTACTCAATATAAATCCTTTTAGAGAAATTTACTTAGAAACACTTGAATATGATAAATGGTTATGGAATTATCAAAGATAGAAAAATTTCAATGATAAGTGTATGCATGTGAAAGTAGGCTAAGTCAAATTTTCAACCATCAACTGGGCATGAATTCCAACATATAGGTTGCCCACAATTTTTAAATGAGCTACGAGATGCAACACTCAAAAATGATATGAAAATATTTTAAACCCAAATCCACAATGATATTCTATGAGAGAAATGATGAATAGGAAAGTGTATGTCTTTCACTAATCAAATAAAAAAATTAAAAGAATGGTTATTTTTAGTCCAAAATACGAGTGTCAATGCAATAACTAAAAGATATAGAATGTTCCAAAGGAGAAAATTTAATGTGAACTATTTCAAAGGAAATGAACACACAATCTTTCACCTAGGATTGAATGATGTAAAAACCTTGATGGGTCCCACCAGGCATACCAAAATGTTTCACCAATAAGTATGTGATAAAACATATAAGGTAAAGGTCAAGGAGGAATACCTGTGATTATATTGGTTGAAGGTTAAATGCACACATTATTGAATTTATCCAATCTGATCGTAGAGAAATACTTTTTATCTAGGAAGGAATACCTGTAGATAAAAATCAAGACCACCAAATGATATTAAATAGCAAGAGTCAAAGGAATGCCTAGCAAGGCTAGATCCGGGAAGAGTGATGCTTCCTCAAATGGTTGTCAATCCTATGTTTTTATCTAATTAATGAAAGTAAATATGGTAAATAAAGGTCCTATTGCTAACACTTTGATTTAGGTATCTACCAACGTTATAAAAAAGCTATATTAAATAAAGTATTAAAATTTAAACTAATCTAACATCGAGACAAGGTATGCATCTGGTTAGGGGGACAGTCACAAGGGTGTTAGGTAAGGTCATATAGGTATCTAGTAAGGTTTGGGTGGAATTTAGGTGATGTTAGAGGTAGTTTGGTGAAGTTTATCAGAAAATAAAGTGACCGATATCGGTATGATGACTAATTCTGGTAGAGAGTGGAGACTGACGATGGTTAAGGTGACCAACATCGGTAGGGGCAATTTGATAATAAATTATTAAATAGAGGTTTTAGGCTCTCTATGATTACACAGAGAGTGAGGGTAGTATGGTTTAGGTCATAATATGGCTGAGAAGACTCAGGGATACTAAGAAAGAGCTTTAGAATGGTGAAAATTCTTGGGATGGATGAATAGTGGGTTGATGGGAGGAAGGTGATTTATAGGCAACAAAGGAAATAAACTACTGAAATAAAATAAAGATCTACAAAGGAATAAGCAAAATTATTAGGATCACAATACTTACTTGATGTCTTGCAGATCTTGGGAGGTGGAGGAAGATAGTATTTGATCCGTGAAGATATTTTGTGTTTAATGTCATGTAAATACGGCCTCTGTGCTTCCATGATGTTTTTAATTCTTTGGAAAGATGAACCAAATGTTTGTCTTGCACTGTGGTTGTGTGTGTTCATCATCTAGATGTGGGAGGGCTTGAGGATTTGCACTTGAATGCAATAAGACTCCAATCACTAAATGACCCACCCAAGTAAAGAGTTGTAAAAGTGTATATAAGGTAACCAATGGAAACTAATGTGGTGGCATCGGTTGAGGGATAACCGGTGTCGGTTAGGCGAAAAAAGTCTAATTTTACCAAAAATAGACTGATCTTTACTATTTTTGGCATGATTCTGATTGAGTCTGCTTAGGGAAGTGGATTTCATGTGAGAGAAGGAAGGAAGGTCATAGAAGAATTCCAATTAGGTTTTAGGAATAATTCTTAGTTATTTAGGTTAAGTGGTGACTCGGCACTGGGAGTGATGACTTAGTGTTAAGAGTGATGACTTGGTCATTGTGAATTAAATGACCCTGGAATGGGTCTAGGGTGAGGTGTCTAGGTGATGTGTAAATTGACTTAATTAAAGTAATTAAATTAATTAATAATGTGAGGATTAACATTAATTTAATTGTAAGTAATTAAATTAATACGAATGTAAGGTAAATGGGTCATGGTTAGGTGAACACATTACATTAATTGATAAAAGGGGACCAAGGGGAGTATGACCTAAATTTGGTGTCTACATTTTCCCTTTTTTGTCACGTAGCTTGTATTGGTAAGTGATGTTGACAAAAATAGGGAGTCGATGTCCTAGGTATAAGCGGAGGTTAGGTTGCCCCAAGTAGGGCTGAAGGTGATCCCCCTCAAACTACGAACCGATGAAGTTGGAAAAGTAGTTGGGGAGTGGTTTGATAAATAGGTGAGTGATGAAAGTGAGGGTCAGTAGGTAATGGTATGGTAATTTATGGTAATGGGTAGTGGTCATATTGGGTACTGGGTAATGGTCATTGAATGCATGCACACATATAGATTGGTATACGGTACAGGTGGAAGATCTTGCAAAATCTACATCATCAAAAGGGCGATAGGTTTATCAAAACAAGGTTGAAGTGATTTAGGTATCCAAGGTAAACAATATGGTCATGAAGCACAATGAGGTCTGTGTAGGAACGGGTAATAGGTTTTGTTCCATGGCACCAAAGATATGGTCGGGATAAATATCACATCATGAGGCAAGGTAAGGTCATTAGGATAAACAAAACGGGTAACATCATCGCAAGGTATAGTGAGTAAAAAAATCTAAATGTCATATAAGGTGGTTCAGTCGTGGTATGTAGGTTAGGGAATAGTTACGGCTGAGGTATAGGTAAATAACATGTCCCTAAACGTAGTTAAGGAAAGGTACAGGTAATGTAGGCTTGCAAGTAAGGTGTAATAGGTGTTGGTAAGGTCAAAAGTTGTTAAATCAATAATGGTTTTATATAGAATGGGCATGTGGTGGGTAAAATGGTTACGTCGGGTGACCAATGTAGGTTAAATCTTAAGCGATGTCGATTAGCTAGGGGAATGACATGACCGATGTCGGTCATGTCCAGAAGGGGTTTAAAAAGGGAAAATCCAATTTTTATAGAATCATTTCAACCTTTCCACTTTTAGAAAATGACATAGGAGAAGTGTAAGAGTGGAAAGTAACAAGATGAGGTGTTAAGCGTATTTAACAAGCCACATAGTAGGTGTTTGGAATTTGTATGGTGGGTCCACAAGATCTATTGAATTGATTCAATTGGTTTTGAGGTGAGAATTTGATTTGGACATGGTAGAGGTGGGATAGGGATCGGGTGGACCATCGGCGTAGTGGCCAGATGTGTCACCATGGAGATGGTCTTTGACAGATGAGGTAGGAGTCAATGTAAATCCTTTATTTGATTGAAAGAGAGTTTGTTGAAATCATTTTGTGTAAAATGTGGGTGTAATGTTAATTTGTGAAATCATGGTTAAAAATGAATGAAATGAGGGAGGGGGAAGGTCCAATGTAGCTTAAATAGGGTTGGTAATGAAGCTATGATAGGTTTGGGTGGGTGGGAGTAGGTATTTAGGTTATTTTTTGTGAATTTTTGGTAATGGGGATGGGGGTTTTAGTTTTTGGCCAAAACAGAGACCGAAATTGGTCATGGTTTGTTCAACATCGGTGGGCTTTGACCAACATAGGCATGGTGGATTCTAGGTGATTTAGGCATGATTTGGTCATGGTTTTACGTTTGATTTAATTTCTAAGTTATTGTTATTATGGAAAATAAATGATGATTTATATGTATGTTGTGGTGTAAATGTCCAAATATTTTCTATCATTGATGTATGATATGGTGATGTTATAAAATGGTAGGTATGTATGTTTTTATGATTGTTTAATTTCCCAATTTTGTGTAAAATGGAAACCAACTAAGGTATAATGTGAATGTAAAAGGGGAAAATTGGTTAGGGGAAAGAGTGGTCGAGATAACCTCTAAGGGCCCCATGCCCTCGAGTGCTACCTACATAGCCTCTTCGAAAAGGGTCCTCAAGCCAATGTAGTTCTCCCATAATCTAGGGAATAATGTGATGAGGTAGAAGAATGGGTTGGTTTGTTGTAGGAATGATTGAGTTTAGGTCATTCAAGCATGTTTTATTTTAGGTCATTTATGCATGGTTGAATATAGGTCATAGGCATGGTTTAATTGAGGTCGAATAGGCATGGGTGAGTGTGGTGAAAGAGGAATTGCTAAAATATAGGTGTTGATGGTCTAGTCTTGTGTAGGAGAACCAATAAGTAAGAAAAAGAGGTGAATGGTAAGACGAGACAAAAAAGCTACCTAATTGATAAGAACCATTACGATTCTATCATACCAAAGATGGTGTATGAATATAGAATCCTAAAGGCATTGCATGATTAACTGTTCTAAGGATGAAGAAGGTCACATGATCATGAAATTTCACATTTTTGGTGTGTCCCTTGAGTAGATGGAAGGTTAGAAAGGAAAGATGGTGAGGTGAATGAAGTTGGTTTAGTGTAACTTGGTGTGAGATAACATGCCTCTTTGGTAAGAGACCCAAGATCAAAATAGGCAAGTCCATGACAAAAAAGTAATCTTTTTCTGTTTGCGTATGTTTTTATATAATGATCAATGCGGGGAAGTCTATGTGGGACGAGTAAAATATCTCCTTGAGATCTTCATGAAGCTGATCGATGCGGGAAGCTTCAAAATATTTTTATTTTATTTTATTTTTATATAAATAGCCTTCTTTTTATGATAGACTATGTGCATGGTATGGCTATCTATGTATAGCTTTCCTTTGAGGGAGAATTCTATTTATAGTAGCAAGATAGAAAGATTACATGTCCTTTTTAAGGAGTCATCTTTTTATGAGAATTTTTACTCAAGGAGTTTTGAATTGGAAAATATTGTATATTACTTTTGAGTTTTTTTGCACTTTTAGGTCATGGACAAGACTATAAAGAAGTATAGGATTCCTTTCTAAAGACAAAACCATAACACACAATGGTTAGCTATGAAGGAGAGGTTTTAAGTAATGAACCACCATGATATTCCATCCTTGATAAGGACAAAAGTATCCATGAGAATCATGCCATGAATAGATCTGTGGTGATCATATTTAAGATAACACTGAAATGTGAAAGGTAATCACATGATTCTTGTTTAGTCATTGATCCTTAAAATAGGTAAGTGGAAGGTGAATGGTGCTCAAGGGACAAGCACTTAATAGACATAAGATGATCTAGGACTTGATTCAACAATAGAATGGTCGAAGATGCAAGGCATTGAGGGGCTTAGGTTTTGGTTTACCTTCAAGTGAATACAAATGATAAGAACCTGATCCATAGGTATGAATAATGATATAGGGTCCAAGACAATTAGGAGAAAAATTTCCCCATTTACTTTTCTCCACTTTTGTTACATGTTGATTTTATTTCAGGATGAGGTCACCGACCTGGAAGGTTCATTCTTGGACATGTTTATCATAGGCACATTTGATACATTTTTGGTAGATTTGAAGGTGATTGAGAGCATTGAGATGACATTTGTCTAATAACTTGAGTTGTGCCAAACAATCTTGGCAAAAATCATCATCGTTGAGCATATCTTTGAGTGAGATACAAAGATATGGAATTTGGACTTTGAGAGGTAGAACAACCTCTGTACTATAGACCAAAGAAAAAGGTGTGGTGGCAGTTGAGGTATGAACATGAATGTGCATGTGCCAATCCTTTCCAGTATCGTCAACCACTTTCATAAGAATTTTGTTTAAGGTTTTTTTGGTTGATTCCACTTGGCCATTTTTTTTAGGATAGTAAGGTGAATAAAAACTGAGTTGAATGTTGAAGGCATCACAAAGTTTCCATAGGGTTTTGTTTTTGAATTGTTTTCCATTATCAGTGATGAGGTGGTGAGGAACACCAAAGTGAAAAATGATGTGATGATTGATGAATTCACATATTTTCTCGGCTTTTGTAGAAATAAGAGGTATGGATTCCACCCATTTAGTTTAATATTCGATAGTGGTAATAATCCATTGATGGCATTGGGAAGAATGGGGATTAAGATCTCTAACAAGATCCAAGCCCCATTGAGAGAAATGCAAAATATCTTGTGTGAACCGTAAGGCATGACTTGAGGTGTGATAAATATTAGCATGTTCCTAACACTTCACACAATTCTTGACATAGTCACAACAATCACGGTTTAGGTTTGGCCAATAATATCACAAGAGAATAATGTGTTTAGCGATAGCTAAACCACTGAAGTGACCCCCACAAATGTTGTCATGAATTTCCTCGATGGTGTGGGGAATTTCAAAATTCATAACACATCGTAAAAGGACAAAAGACATCAAAACCATGTTTATAAAGAAGACCACCCACGATGACATAGTGAGAGACACTGTTGAGAAAGGCTTGTTTTCCATTGTGAGTAAGGTTTGGAGGAAAAATGGAATGGTAAAGGTAGTCAGCAAACTTCTTATACCAAATATCACGTGGGTCAGTTTCAATGTTTCCTACAAGGTTGACATCTCAAAAGCAGAGATAAGAAGGTGATTGCAACCTTTATGCGGCAACAAATATTTTTGAGTAGAATGGTGAAGCAAGGATTTGAAAAGCTAGATAGGCCATGATATCTATGAATTTATTAGTGGAAAACATGGTGGTTTGAAGATAATAACGGTCAAAGGTTGTAAAAAAATATGTCAACATGATGCTTATACTTTTGAAGTATCTCATTACAACACTAGTATATACCATTAACTTGGTTCACAACCATGTGATATTTGCTAAAGATATTAATTTATTTAACATCTAAGGCTATGGCGGCTTGAAGGACTAACACGAGTGCTTCATATTCAGCAATATTGTTAGTAAAATCAAAATCTAGTTTGAAAGATAATGGCATAGGCTTACTATTAAGAGTAGTGAGGATAATTCTGGAACCACCCCCATGCTGACATTTGGAACCATCGAAGAATAAGGTCATTTGGTAAACAGTATCATCCAAAGAGATAGTAGTGATGGATTCATAAGGAAATCAAAGTTACTGATATTGATTTCTAGAGAGAGGTGCATCTACGATTTGGTCAGCAATTGTTTTTCCTTTGACAGACTTTTGATGGATGGATTCGAGATCTAGGTTTGCAAGAAGCATGATCCAACATGTAGCACATTGATTTTGGTAGTGTTTAGCATACATGTAATGTAAGGGGTCAATATTGGTGACAACAAAGGTTTTTAGTTGAGTAGGTAATGGAGAAGTTTAGTGGTGAAAAAAATAAGGCTAAGTAGAGTTTTTCGGTGTGATTATATCTAGTTTCATAGTCTAAAAGCATATGTCTTATATAATAAACCACTTTCTCCCTTTGTTGCTCATCACGATGAGTGAGCATGGCACCCAGGGAATGATCAGTAGTAGAAATGTAAAGGTAAAATGGTTGGTCATCCTTAGGGGGAATGAGCACATGTGGTTGGAGGAGGTATTGTTTTAAGGCATCAAAGGCTTTGTGGCATTGTAATGTACCCTTCTAGGAAAAGTTAGGAATTAACACAAATCTTATCACATAGCTATAAATAATTAATTTCTAGACCCCAACTACTACAAACTTCAAAAATTAATTCCCGCTTAACTGTTCATGCAAAAATCTTCAAACTTTGGATTTTGGGTCACAAAAATATGAATAACAATATGCAAAAATCAGATTTCACACAGCCAACCTGAAACCCTAATTTTGACCTAAAAAGTAGGTCACCCAACACTTTTAGGGCACAAAAACTCCTCCAAAAATTATGAAATCAATTTATCCTTATTCCTCCTAATTTATATAATCAAATGCAATATTAAATCAACCCCAAACCGCAGATCTGAAATAAATATTAATTTACCGTACCCAGAAAAGCCTGCAGACAGCTGAAATATTCTAAAATTGATATCTCACTCAAAACTCAATATTTCTTCACCAAATAAAATGCAGATTGTTCTATAAATTAAGATCTTTCCAAAGAACTAAAGATCTGAATTTTGTGACAGCCGAAAACCCTCCAAAACAGCCCCCAAAATCCTCAACCCAGTCGCTAGGGTTAGAATAAGTTTACTGCATTAAAAATCAGATCATAAAACACCCAACAATCATCAATAACATCCAAATATCCTCCTCAAATAAATGTGCCACTTATCCAAACAAGTCACCAATGCTTGCAAGCATAAATCATACAAAGAACATACTTCAACACAAGATAACTCAACAAATGGAACAAGAGAGAATACTTCAATTGATCAAACCAACTTACTAACTTCCCACGCAAAGAGAGAGAGAGAGAGAGAGAGAGAGAGAGAAAGCTTTAATGGGCATGCATCCCAACTCCAAGCATGGAGCATAAAATAAATATCATCATAACATGATTCTAACAATGATCCTAGCACTCCTTTTATAAGCAAGGAGGCACAAAATTGAAATCCCTAGGAGAGGGAAATTATTAAATAAAAGTAGTTTATTATCCCTAGGTGTGGCGTCCCCTTTTAAAAGGGTGATTTTAATATTTAAAAGCCACCTAAATATTATTTAATTAATTCCCCTTTTTAATTTGCATTTCAAGAATTTAATTAAATAATTACTTGCTCCATAAATATTAAATAATTAAATAAATATTGTTTTATAATGTCAAATGATTAAAATCACTCTCCAAGCAATATTATAAAATTATTTAATATAATTTTCCCCTTGCAACATCCCTAAAGCCCACGGGGAATGATAGGCTAAGGGTCTTCAAAAATGGGGACATTACAGTCCTCCCTTCCCAAGATTGCTTGCCCTCAAGCAATAGCAAGCTCATGTGTCCATGTCCAAAAGTGTGGTACTCCAAAAGCCGTGCTCCCATGCCACTCAAGTGAAGTAGCCTTTGCAATATCTTGGACTGCTTCATTCTCCTAAAAGTTAGGAGTGTAGTCTATTGTAATTTCTTCTTCAAACCTGCGCATGAAGCAAACAAATTAGAAAAATAAGTGTTGAAGAACACTTTTCCAATGTGTCTCCATGGCATGTACAACTCCTCCATGTATGGGCTGCCCCCAAACTCTGTTATGTGGCCCCAAGTGCTGCTGTAATCTCCAAAAATCAGAATTGGAGTGGCTGGTTTCCACCCCCAAATAATCACCCATGAGTCAACATCAAGTACCATCACCCATGTCATCGAATACATGTGAAAAATCTGAATTATGGAGGTGATATCATCCATAGAAATTAGAGGACAACAAGCTATCATGTTTCCAAATTCTTTTCCCACATCAATGAGCAACCATCTAGTAAAAGCAATAGGCCCCCATGCAACTGAAATTTCACTCCCTATAATAAAAATCTGAAAATCATCCATATGCACAGCTGAAAATGAGACTCTTACCATGCCATGTGAAGCCCATGTGATCCATTCTTCATCATCACAACCCTCAATACATTGTTCCCAAGAAAACAAATGCTGAAACTCAATCATATGCATGATATAGAGCTGATTCAAAGTGAATCTCATGACAAATGTGGTACTTCTCACTATCATGGCTGAAAATACAACATGCTTACCCTTTTTCTCAGAACATAACATGACAACTCAACACCAAACCTTCCTCTTCGCTGCTCCAATGTAAAATAAGTGCTAAATGGTCAAAAGAAGAACCTGTAACATGTACCAATGATGCTCCAAACTGAAAATCAGCGTACCATGTGACTAAATCCTTTTGTAAGCATGTTAACATGTCCTCAAACAAACCAAAAATGTACATTACAGCAGTGTGAATGTTAAGTATGCACATATTCCTCTTGGATGCAAACTCAAACATGAATAGATGATGCTCGTACCTTCCTCTTATGACCTCAACAATCAAAAACTGAATTTTATCAAGGTATGAGAACAATAGAATGTCCATCTTAATCATCTTATGAGCACTAGTAAATACAAACAACTTGTTATTTACTTCTCCATGCCATGTAGAGGGATGACATCTCACTATTTTTGTTGCACCATGCATATAAAAAGAGAAACCATAATTCATGCATCCATAAACCATATCACCGTAAACCCAAGGAACTTCAAACCTTTGATTGTGCCCATGTACCTTCTTTATGGATAAAGAAAATAAATCTAAAATATCATGCTTGGGGCTGCTCATTACATTTTCGCACCATAAAACATCACTTCTCACCTTGTAATTATGTACCTTTACTTGACATGTGCATGGAGCTTCCTTGGAACTTGATTCTAGAAGAGAAAACACACTTATTTGCTCCCTAATGACTGTTGTTATACACAAGCCAGCAAGCTTACTGTCATGATTTTCATTTGTAGAAGGAGTCTTAGGCATCCCTTTCCTTTTGCCATGTTGACACTTATGCACCCAAGTGTTAGGAGCAAAAACATCAACAATAGTATGACCAAAATACCTCTTATCCATCCATCTAACATGCTCATACTCATATTCATCAAAGCTCAATATATAAGGAGGAAATAAACATGAAAAATCATACCTTGGGCTGCCCCCAACATCTACAAAACTCAGAATTTCTGAGTTTAGGACAGCGCTCTTTCCTTCATCATTTTCTTCATCTAAACCCCTTTTTTCTCCTTCACCAATGCTCATGTCATGTAGGAAATGACTTGGAGTAACCATGAGACTCATACTCCCTTCTTGTCCTTCAAATGGCTCATGATGAAGGTGAATGCTATCCTTCAAATCTGATTTTTCCTTTTTATCATGCACATGCTCATCAACAACTTCATCATTAGTACTAGCCAAATCAAACTTGGAATAATTTATTACCTCAATGTAGTTGTTAAGTGGTTTCCTTTTATGTGGAGGGAGATATGGTGAAATAGACCCCTTTAGGGCCATATTGAGGTCTACCCTTGGCTGCCCCTTTGAAGCTTGTGTTTGATCACTCAATAGTGACCTTGGCTGCTCCTCCTTCACTATTTTTCGCTGCATATGTACAGCAGTACCATACGGACCAGCAAGCTGAGAATGGTCTAGAGTGCTCAGAAATGTCTCTTCTTCTTTCCTATCATTCATCCCCTCATCCTTGCATTCATTGCCAATCCAAGTAGCATTAGTAACAACAAAAGAATGACCATGGATTACCTCTTGGCTACCTTCATTTTTCTTGTCCATGCAAGCTTGCAAATCAGATTTCTTTCTTTCCTTGGACTCCTCTCCCATAACCATTTTATCAACATGCATGTGATCAAATGAAAGCAAAGAAACCTCTCTCATCAACAATGAATTTTTACCCCCATCTAATGGCTCTTCTTCCTTCACTTCCTCTTGAGTTAAATCTGATTTCTTCTGGCACATATTCAAACCCATGTAATCATTAGATGCCAATAATGTATCATTAAAAACAAGAGAGCTCATACCTTGGAGAATCATAGTTTTTACTTTGCTTGAACATTGCTCTAGAACACCCTTGGCAAGTGTATGAGCAACATGTGATGCCTCTTGACTCAATCCTTCCCCAAGTAGTGATAGCAACTGTGGTGGGGGGTTCTCATATTCATTTAACACCAAAGACATAATGGTTTGCATGGGAACCAATACCTCTTGAGTGTGATCATCATGTACAACATCAAGGAACACTTCAAACATGTGAGAAACAAGATCATTACATTCTAGGTCCATCATTATCACACAAGATCTCACCTTTGCCATAGTGTTTAAAATACTAACCCTCTTACCAAAGCAAGGGCTTGTAAGGTCCCAAAGGCCTTGGAAACTTCCCACCATGACCTCAAAGATGTCTTCCATGATGGCATCACTATACGGCAAGTTTGGGGCTGCAATCCGCATAACTTCACTAATGCAAGTGATGACCATAATTCTTATTTCCCCATCTTCATGATCCAACAATTCGTGCCTAGCCAACTGCATCACCAAGGAGTCTAAAATTGGAGACATAGAGCCATAATCTGATTGCTCTATCAAGCATAAACAACTCACTATCTCTTCAAGAGTGTTGAGCAATACACTCTTCAAAAATGAAGGCCTCTTGAGCCTTTTCCCAAGCTTATATAGCTTGGCCCTCAAACCTCCATCACTAGCAAGATCCATGATGTACTCTGCAAACAAACCCACAAGGATGGAAGAAGGTTGCTCTGATACCACTGTAATATCCCCTTCTAGGACAAGTTAGGAATTAACACAAATCTGATCACACACAACTGTAAATAATTAATTTCCAAACCCCAACTGCTGCAAACTTCAAAAATTAATTCCCGCTTAACCGTTCATGCAAAAATCTTCAAACTTTGGATTTTGGGTCACAAAAATATGAAGAACAATATGCAAAAATCAGATTTCACACAGCCAACCCGAAACCCTAATTTTGACCTAAAAAGTAGGTCGCCCAGCACTTTTAGGGCACAAAAACTCCTCCAAAAATTATGAAATCAATTTATCCTTATTCCTCCTAATTTATATAATCAAATGCAATATTAAATCAACCCCAAACTGCAGATTTGAAATAAATATTAATTTACCGTACCCAGAAAAGCCTACAGACAACTGAAATATTCTAAAATTGATATCTCACTCAAAACTCAATATTTCTTCACCAAATAAAATGCAGATTGTTCTATAAATTAAGATCTTTCCAAAGAACTAAAGATCTAAATTTTGTGACAGCCGAAAACCCTCCAAAACAGCCCCAAAAAATTGATTTAACTTGATCACTAGAGTTAGAATAATTTTAAATGCATTAAAAATCGGATCATAAAATATTAGCCCCCAAAATCATCAATAACATCCAAATATCCTCCTCAAATAAATGCGCCACTTATCCAAACAAGTCGCCAATGCTTGCAAGCATAAATCATACAAAGAACATACTTCAACACAAGATAACTCAACAAATGGAACAAGAGAGAATACTTCAATTGATCAAACCAGCTTACTAACTTCACACAAGAGAGAGAGAGAGAGAAAGCTTTAATGGGCATGCATCCCAACTCCAAGCATGGAGCATAAAATAAATATCATCATAACATGAGTCTAACAATGATCCTAGCACT
Organism: Taxus wallichiana var. yunnanensis; assembly: GCA_018340775.1. Classification (NCBI taxonomy): domain Eukaryota; kingdom Viridiplantae; phylum Streptophyta; class Pinopsida; order Cupressales; family Taxaceae; genus Taxus; species Taxus wallichiana. The sequence continues at coordinate 375,193,034 of CM031235.1, forward strand.
CCTTTTATAAGCAAGGAGGCACAAAATTCGAAATCCCTAGGAGAGGGAAATTATTAAATAAAAGCAGTTTATTATCCCTAGTGTGGCATTCCCTTTTAAAAGGGTGATTTTAATATTTAAAAGCCACCTAAATATTATTTAATTAATTCCCCTTTTTAATTTGCATTTTGGGAATTTAATTAAATAATTACTTGCTCCATAAATATTAAATAATTAAATAAATATTGTTTTATAATGTCAAATGATTAAAATCACTCTCTAGGAAATATTATAAAACTATTTAATATAATTTTACCCTTGCAACATTCCTAAAGCCCACAGGGAATGATAGGCTAAGGGTCTTCAAAAATGGGGACATTACAGTCATCATCCCATTTGAAGGAGACACCCTTTTTGATGAGATGATGAAATGGATGGCAGCGGTCACAAAGTTGTGAAATAAAATGACGAATAGATTACAACTTGCCTTGAAAACTAAGAAGTTCACGAAGGTCAATAGGTGGGGGGATTTTGAGAATAGCCTTAATTTTAGTGGGATCAACTTCAATGCCACTCAAAGAAACAATAAAACCAAGGAGCTTGTCAGAGATAACAACGAAGACACACTTCTTAGGTTGAAGGTGAACACGGTACTTGATGAGATGGTTGAAGATGAAATTAAGGACTATAAGGTTTTCAGCCCGATGTTTGGATTTGGAAAGAAGATCATCAACGTAATCTTCCAATATTTGATGCATAATGTCATGAAAGATATAATTCATATCCCATTGATATGTAGCTCCAATTTTTAAGGCCAAACGGCATGACACATTAGCAGAAGGTCCCCAAGGAGTGATAAAGGTAGTTTTGTGTTGATCTTCCAGGGAAAGTAATATTTGGTTATAACCCGAGAAACTATCCATGAGTGATAGCATCTCATGGTCGGCGGTGACATCAACTATTTAGTAAATACTAGGTAAAGGAAAGTCATCTTTGGGGCAAGCTAAGTTAAGTTTGTGGAAATCCATGTAAATGTAGAGTACCCTTGTCAATTTGGTGACACAAAAAATGTTAGAGATACATTGGGGATAATCAATGGGTAGGATGAAGGAAACCAAAAGAAGGCACTGAATTTCTTCTTTGATAAGAAGGGAAACGTGAGGATGCATTTTCCGCAGCTTCTATTTCATGCGTTTGGCCTAAAAAATAGTTATGATATTGTGGACCACAATGTTAGGTTCAATATAAGGAATATTAGCATAGGACCAAGAAAAAAAATTTCTATGATCTCGGAGGAAAGCAGTAAAAGCTTCATGTTTAGTAGCATCTAAAGATTGGCTTATTTTTAGAATGCGTGGGTCATCCTAGTTATGAATATCAATTTTGATGGTTGATTCAATCAACATGGTTTGCATCTCAGAAGGTAATGGCCAATGAATATAATAATATTCCACACCAAGGTAGGTGAGAATAGACTCATTGTCTTGACATTGAACGACATTAATAGAAGGTGTATCATCATCAATCATGTCAGGATACAAGAAGGGAAGAGAAGAGGGAGCCTCGCCATCTCATTGATAAGTTAGAGGTCCTAAGGAAATGGTGTTCATAAAAAAAATAGGAGGAATGGATTCTGGATCCATAGACTTTGTAGGTGAAGGTGGTGAAGTTGGTGAATGGGGTGGAGAAGGTTTATCATCCTCAATGAGTTTGACTCGGGCCTTCTTAGGAGATGGTTTGGAAAATCCAATACCATTACAGTCTTTATGTTTACGAGTGGTGCATGGGATGACAGTATGGCAACCTTATTCATAGAAACCAAAGCCAAATCCCTTCCAAGCACAACAATGGAGGAAGGTGTGGGTGAAGCGGTGGTTGGTGAGAGATTGAAGGTTGGATGAAAATGGTTGAGTTTGGGAAGGTGATTCGGGTGAGTAGGTAGAAGCATCAAGTCCCCATACGTTAAGTTGGTGTGAAGGTGGGGAGGACTGTAAGGGAAAACCTTACCTATGTAGTGATCATAGCAAGGATGTTGGTGAATTTTATGAAACTATTGAGGAGTAAGGAATGTGTTAATGTTATAAAGGTGGTACTACCCGAGAGAGAGGCATTAAACAATACCTTCTAAGGGATCAGTAGTTGATATATGAATAGTGGGAATGGATGAACTATTAGATAGCTGGGAGGAAGAATCATTGATTGCTTGAGCGGTGAGGTGGGTTAGCTGATGGGTCAACTATAGAAATTGTGGTAGCATTAGGAATAGAAGAGTTGGTTGGTGAAGAGGTAGCAACAACATTAGTGGATGGGTTCGTGGGTGAAGGGGAAGTGGCAGCGGTGGTAGATGCCTTAACCGGTATAAGGACATCATTGGTTCAACACAACATGTCACAAGTCTTGAATGGTGAAGGGTCAGCTGGAATGGTATATTTTTGTCCTTCATGTTCAAATTTTAAACATCAGTGTAAGGTTGAAGGAACAAAACCCATGGCATGGATCCAACACCATCCAAGCATCATGTTATATTGCAATTCCCCCTCTAATACATAGAATAGTTATGGAATGGTACGGGGGACCACATGAATGTGGAGAATGATGGTGCCAAGAGTGGAAGCCATGGAATTGTTGAATGAATGCACTATAATTGGGTTATTATGCATGCAATTGGTAGGGATGCACATTCAGTTATACGTATGGGAGGAAATGATGTTGATATTAGAAGCACCATCGATCATAATGCGTCGAACGTGTATATTATCAATGTAGATGGAAATGAATAGGGTAGGATCAGAATCATCTGATTAGACAGGTAAAATATCATCATCAGAGAAACTGAGAGCGGCCACTTGATGAGTGGTGGTGGGTGTAGAAGAAGGGGATGAAGTGGTAAGAGAGGCCACATGGTAAGGAGTGATAATGAATGCCACAGAGTGGGGTAATTTGGTAAAACCTCAATAGATTACGTAACCCGAATGAGAGTCTGTTGATGAGATTCAGAGGTTTGGACCAGTTCATACAAAGACATTTTGATAGGTGACTATTTCGAGTGTTTAATCATTGTATGATGGGAAACCCTATCATAAATAGGTTATGTGGGTCCACGGATGGTGATTTTTGGTGCAGGTGCAAATGGGATATTGGGTAAAAGAGTAGCGGATGGGCTAATGGTTTTCTCCTTTCCTTTGTCCTTTTGGGATTGAGTTGTAATGTTAACCATATTAATGTGTGGTAAAGGAGAAAGTGAGACATGATATGTGTAATGAAAGGATATGAAAAAATATGGTGAGGGCATCTACTAATTTTGTGAAAAGAATGCAACTCATTGGAATTTTGTTAGAGGTTTGGCTAGCTCTCTTATACAGACTATATTGATCTCAAATGTTGGAGGAGGATAAAAGGGTTGTGGAGGGGGACATGAAGGTATCGAATAGGTTTAACTCCATATAGAGACCTGGAACTTTCTAGGATTTAATTATAGGAATGGCCCCGACATTTGACTTCTTCTCTAACAAGCCTCCACCGGAAGAAGTATTAAAATGTATAAAGCACTTGACTATGGGACATAGTTCCAAGGTCAAGAAATCCTTCAGGAGTTATTAGATGAAGGAAACTAGGGAGAAAATTTTGTTGAAGAGACACAGTGATGCCACACTACTTCAGCGTGCTTTCCTTGAGAAAAAAAAAGGTAAAATGGTCTACTTAGTGGATGATGAAGAAGTAGAAGATATGGATATAAACCTTTCAACAAGTAGGTGTGAGGTGTTAGATAGTGTAGATAAGACCACACACGCCTATCATTAACATATGAAGACAAATAAGGTGAATATTGGATCACATGATGAGCCTAAAGAAGCTATAATTGGAGACTATTGGTCGACTACAAGTGTAATAAATCATAGAGATACTACAGGATTATTAGGACTTATTCCCTCGAGGGTACCATGAACGTAAAGGCATGCATGAATCATTAGGGGTTATCAAGATAAATCTTAAGGAGGGTGCTCGCCTAGTTAGAAAGAGACCCTACATGATGAACCCCAACTTGCGTGAAAAGGCCAAAGAAGATATTGACAAAATGTTTAAGTTTGGGATTATCAAGCCCCTTGACGAGTCAAAATGGGTTAGTCTAATGGTGATCAACATCAAGAAGGATGGATGGATTATAATCTATGTGGACTACAGGGAGCTAAATGTTGCATGTGTGACCGATCCCTTTCTTATACCATTCTTTGAAGAAATACTAGAATGTGTTGTAGGTGTGAAATCTATTTGTTTATAGATGTGTTCTCTGGGTATCATCAAAGTTAGCATTTACCAAGAGGATCAAGAAAAGAATACTTTTACTACTGAATGGGGTAGCTTTTCCTATACTATGATGCCTTTTGGTATGAAAAATGTTCTGTTGTATTTTCATGCATAGTTGTTCAAGCGTTCAAGGAGTTTATTCACAACATCTTACAGGTTTATTTGGATGATTGGATGGTTTATGGATTAGTTAAGGATCATTGTGACAATCTGCGCTTGATGTTTGAAAGATGTAGACAATTGAGTATCTCTTTGAACATCAAGAAGTGCATATTTTCTACACCATTTGGGATACTATTAGGACACATAATCTGCAAGGAAGGTTTTTGGTTGATCCAGCTAAGGTTACAGTCATTATAGGCCTAAAAGAGCCTACCAATCAAAGTGAGGTGCATGATTTTTGGTCATATAGGATATTATAGGAATTTTATTAAAGGATATGCCAAATTTTATGCACCATTGGAGGAGTTACTAAGAAGGAAAGGTACATTCTACTGGGGAGAACTGCAACAATGCGCATTCAAGACATTAAAGGAGAAACTTACTACCACACCTATTCTGAGTTTTCCATCATGGGACCAACCATTTCATGTACATTTTGACACCTCTGGCATGGCCATTAGCATGGTGTTGGCTCATCTTGGAGAAGGTATTATAGATCATCCTATCTATTTTGTTAGTAGAAAGATGACTCATGCAGAACATAATTACATAACTACAGAGCACAAATATTTTTCAATGATTTTTGCACTTCATAAATTCAGAGAAAGTACCTACTAGCTACACCATTTTTATTTTATACATATCATATGGCATTGAATCATTTGGTAAACAAACCCATTTTACGGGGCACATATGCGAGATGGGTACTCTTATTTCAAGAATTTGACTTCACATTACGGTAAAACTAGGAAAAATAACTCTGGACCAGACCATTTATCCATAATCTAGTCGGGAGAAGAATCACGAGCAATTGAAGATACCATGCTAGATGCACAATTATATAGGTTACAACTAGCACCCATCGGAATTAGAGGACATTGTTGTCTTTCTACGGATAAACATGGCACCGAGAAGGAATGAAATCCTTATAAGAGAAACAACTTGCTATACGTGCAAAGACTCTATATGTCGATTAGCGGTGACCTATAAAATTAGCTTAGAATAAATTATTTCATCGTTGTGTCTTGGAACATGAGCACATAGATATCATGGAAGAAGATCATGGTGGTATTGCGGTGGCCACTCTTTAGGTGATTCCACTATGCGCAAGATTCTACTCGTTAGATTATGGTTGGAGACCCTGTATAAAGTTTGTAAGGATTATTGCAAAGCTTGTGATCATTTTCAATGTCTTGGAAAACTAGGAAAATGATATGAGATTCCATTAAGGCATATTCCTAGTGTAGAACCGTTTGAGAAATGGGCTATAGATTTTTTGGGTCCTATTTTCACCAAAGCGCCTGAGTAACTAGATCACGTTATATCATCACTTGCATAGATTATTTGACAAGGTGGGTAGAAGCAGTATCTACAAAGGATTATACAATAGCTACAGTAGCTAGGTTTCTATGGGAAAATATTATTACAAGGTATGGATGTCCTTTAAGTTTGACCAATGATAGGGGCACACATTTTCTTAATGATAAAATCATAATTTTATTGGATGAATTCATGATTACACACCATAATGCTACACCCTATCATCCTCAAAGCTAATGGTACGCTAAGGATTGCAACAAAATTTTGATCCATACATTGACCAAAAGATGTGATTTTAGAAGAAAGGATTGGGATGATAAAGTATGTGTAGTACTTTGTGCATATCAAACAACATATAAAAGGTTGAAAAAAGCCACACTATTTCAGTTAGTGTTTGGCATAGAAGTAGTTCTTCCTATGGAGTTCATGTTACCATATTTATGCATTACACGTGTTGGAGGTCTAGTTGATGAGAAAGCATTAGAAGAATCAATTGAAAATATAATCAAGTTGGATGAGCGATGAGCCATAGCACGTTGGAGTCAAAAACAAGAGAAGGCTAGATAGAAAGCATGGCATGACAGACACATCAGGGATAAAATGCTTTAGATAGGATAGATGGTGCTCCTTTATGATTCTAAGTTTTTGCGCCATCCAGAAAACTCAAGGTACATTGGTTGGGTCCGTATGTTATCACTCACATACTTGAAATAGGCACTTGTCAATTAGAGGCACTTGATGGAATATGGTTACCTAGATACTTCAACAAGAGTAGGCTAAATCCCTACTATAATTAAGTCTTCTTGGTGTTTATAATAAGGCAATGTTTCCATTTATATTAGGTTTTCAATTCTACATTTCCTTAATGTGTTTCCTTCTTTATTGTTATGCTTTACCAATTTAGTTAGTATGTTTGTGTAATAAGTGCATTTACATGCCAGAAGCTAATTAGTATTTGAAGAATTTTTATGTGCAGAGGACTACACATGCCCTTCATGTTAGTAGGTTATTGATATCCAGTGTACAAGACAATAAGTCCATATGAAAGGAACAAGCTGCTACGGATGTTATTCAAGTTCGAGAATTGAAAAACATTGCTTCTGGAAATGAGGACCATAGATGGAGATGAATGAAGAAACAAGTATGACATGAGGTAAGTAGAGGCCATGGAAACTACCAAGGGAAGGCATAGTGGTGAGGTACTCAGGTGCATAGACGTGCACTAAAGAGAAGTCTGTGGGCCGGGAGGTAGGAATGCATGCTAAAAGGTTATAACTTGGGCGTGAAGATGTACTGCGTGGAAAGAACGAAAAATGGTCAATTAATGAGGGGATTGTTGGTAGATGAAGAAGCAATAAATGCACTAACTTTTTTAAATTATACATAAGGATGGGATGCAAGTTTATTTTCACCATTGCAATTGAGATAATTTGAAAAGGGATAAGTGTGAACAAGTTGAGAAATCATGTTGAGGTGAAAACATTGTGAAATCAGACTTGGAGAGAAGGTTTGTGCAAAGGAAAAGCTTGCATTCCTATAGGTGAAGTGTTTAAGAAAAGAAGACACATTAAAAACAAGCTAGGGCACATGATTTCCACTAGGGCATGAAGATTTGAGCTAGGGTTTCGACTTGCTCAATTACTGAGAGGAAGAAAAAGAGATTTTTTTCTAATGACACCAAAGAAAGCACCACAACAAGAGTAAAAGGGGAGAAGAAGGTCAAAGTTGAAGAAGAAATTGCTCCGAGATAAATTTATTATAAATGCGAGATCTAGAGGGCACAATCATGGGATAATAATGGGATTCCCATGTCCATCAATGTAAAATCAAAGTGATTATAACCATTGGACATCAGATAACAAGAAGGAGCTTGATGCATTGTTGAGCAAAAAAATGAACAAGCACGAGAATAAGATATGCCAAAGTGTATGATGATGATGGTAAGAAGTTACTAAAGAAAATTAGAGTCTATCAATTGTACAAGATGCCATACTTTGGGAAGTATGAACCATTTTATCGATGGTTGATAAGCACATCCATGAGGACTTCTTGTACTTCACCGAATGGATGGTTAGAATCATAGTTGCCTTGATTTCAATAGCGACAGGACTAAGGACCTCAGGATCAGGTGCGGAGAGTGATTTAACCGATAAGGCCACAATCCTACTGCCCAAGGAAGGAGTTGGGGTATACCAAAGGTTTGCATGGCATGGACATTGATAAATTGAAGAATTACCTAGTAGTGCAGGTAGTTGCACATCTTGTAACAAAGTTGAATGACCAAGAAAGATAGTCATAGGTAAACACAATGTGGTTGTGCATTGCAAATAAGATGTCTCAAGGAGTGATCTATAATATCACGGATCACATAGCAAAGACAATCATTGAAGAAGCATGGACAGGTGATAGAATAAGTTTTGGCATTGTTTTATTGTCTTTGGTGTTTATGGAGATTGGAGTGCTCGATGGGCCAAAGGAGAAGATTTGGGAGTACCCCACGGAACACAAGTCACTGCGGAAAGATTTAGCAAGTACTTGTGTGATGGATCAATGAGTGGACCATTCAAGAAAAGGGTGTAGATGTGGTATGATATACTTTGTGTGGTGTTTGAAGAAGAGTGGCACATACCCAAGGAGTTTCCTTTGGCGGTGGGTAAGGACAGATTGTAGTCTACCTACATTTTTACATCATGTGATTTTTGATGAAGGACGAGGCTTGGAGCCCATGGTGTAAACTGTCATATGCCTTCACAACAAAATATTTCAGAGCATCATTTCACCGGTTTTCAGATGCATGTCACCTAACCTTTAATGTAAATAAGGTAGATTGTGATTACCAAACTACGAGAAATAAATATTTATATCCGAGTTGGAATGCCTACATTGAGAGGCTTATCTTAGATATTATAAGCACGAAGCCTATAATATTGGTAGTTGGGGACACTGGAGCAATGTTGGTATACCTAGAACTCAAGCCAAAGCTAGAGAACACTAAGTATGTGGAGAATGAGTTTTTGCTCCCCCTAATCGCTAAATGATAAGCATACAATTGAAAATGTTCCAAAGGCCTAATCCCATAGAGATAATACATGTAGATGATGAAGAAGAGGAGAATGAGGATATTGGTGGTTTAGAGAATAGAGGAAAAATATAGCCTCCAAGTAAGGAAGAAGTTGAGCGCGTGACTAATCTACCTCAGCCATAAGAAGGAGATGATGAGGACTTGGATATAGTCCAAGGAGAGCACTACTTAAAAAGAGTATTTAGGATAATAAGGACCCAAGGTGCTACTCCACAATCAATGTGCAGATCACCTCAACTCTCTCCACAGAAGGAGACAACTGAGAAGAGAAGAAGGAAGTTAAAGCTGAATGAGGAGGTGGAATATTCTAAAGAAAGCATTCCCAATTCCCCTACACCTCCAAAGAATGTGGAAGAACAAAAAGATGAAGAAATGAAATATGGAGAAGAGGGAAAAAAAGGAGGTAGATGAAAGAGCAACCGAGAGGCGCTCAAGGTACAGCAAAACAAGCTCTGAATCTTGAAGCCCAAGTTCCTAAGGGGCCAAGATCAAAGAGAACAAGTGGAGAATATGTTCCACTAGTCATGGGATAAAGCGAGGACATGGGTAAAATTGTATGTGCATGTTTTTAAAGCACGGTGACACAAAAGGAATTGTACGGATGGGAGCTAATGGATGAAGATATGGCAACCATGTGCACAAGGAAGAAATTTTCATGGTCAATGCACATGCATATGGAAGAACTAGACTTTGATATATGTGAAGAGTCGTGTGTTTCAAGGAGGTTGAAGAAGACACCTCAGCTATACACATAACACAGAACAAGAAAGTCTACTATTATGTCAGATGAACAAGTGAGAAATGCTTTCGTGAAGGTATCGATAGAGGTGGCATGATGAAATATGGATAAGGCTGCAACAATTAGGGCATTGAGGGAGGAGATCAAGACTAAGGATGTAGAAATAGCACGCCTAAAGAAAGAAAAAGACTTGGCACAGAAGAAAAATGATGTTTTCATTAGCATGGTAGAGGAAGTTGGGGACAATATCATGTAAGTAAAGCCACACTTAGAGCCAAAGGTACCCAAGACATTTCCTTTAGCAATGCATTATATAAGTACCTTGGTGGACTTAGTACTTGAAGATGAACCTCTGTGCATGCTAGAACTAAAGGATCCAACACAGGAAGTAGAGTGTGAAAAGGCTTCAATGATGAGAAAGATTACAACATACGAGGTGTTACTTCAAAGCTTGCAAGAGGAACTAAAGAAAGCAGATCAAGCGCTGAATATTTGTATGGCCCCGAAGCCATTATAAGAACCAGGACCATCTTGGAAGACATTGAACTCCCGAAGGCCATGAAGGATGAGACCATGGGCCATGTAGAATGATAAGTGCTTGTCAATCAGAAGTGTGAGGCCCTTACAGTAGCTCAAGAACCACACAAGGAAAGGTTGGATGAGATTGGGAAACTCATCACACAAAAGATGAATTTATTGGAAGGAAGGATGACTACCATGTCTAGCATTGTGTTGGTCTTGTAGAATGAGAAAGGAGAGATTGCAAAAGATGAGTTAGATTCAATTGTAGTGGATATTCCAGAAAAGGTAGAGGTCATGCTCAATGATTGGTAGACTTTAGAGGTAGAGATAAAAGAAGAATATTCAGAATTGATTCTTCAGGTTGAAGCAGAAGAGGTTGTAGGGTAAAAAAATTATTTTGTTCATAAATATTCTTTTTATTCTTATATTCTTTGATTCATTTTGGTGACAACCATTGTCGGGGTGGCAATGCAATTAGTGTGGGGTAATGTTGATCAAATAAAATATGGCACTTAGCAAAGAATATACAAAAGGTTCACGTGGAAGAGAATAGCACATTCAAAATCGTGGGAGGATCGGGAAGGAATCGTGCACTGAGAAAAGAGACAAATTCAAGACTTAGCCATTTTCACGATGAGGATCTATTTTTGAAAGATGGTGTGCAAAGCACACAAACCGGTTAGAGACTTACGTGACACACATTGGCTATTTTTGGAGGATCATCTATGAAGCGCTTTGTATGGATTCAAGCTAAGAATAGATCTACTACTAGCAGTTAACTAAAAGAAGTCTATTGTTAGCACACTTGCATGTGTGGCTATATTGTAATGGTGCATGGATAATAATAGCATGTGACCAATTTCGGAATAGATAAGCGGTGAAGGGAAATTCCCCATCCTTATAAATATGTAATGAATTATGTAGTATAGGGATATGAGAGTGGCATGTGAGAACTGATTTATTATGAGGTTATGCTACCAAATCTGATGTGCGCATAGACCATGGTATTATCTATTATAATAAGCTTTTGTGTATTTATCATGTTTAATGCAATGGAGTATATTGGCTGAATCAAAGTATCAAATCTTGAGTATAATTGGTTCTTGCATGCTTGATTTCATCATGGTTATCTTTTAAGTATGTTATTTTCTAGATCTAGATCTAAACATGCACTATAGAATGATATATTAGTTATGGATCTGAATTCTTTAAGTCTTCATCATGCTAACATCCTACAAAAACAACCCTAAAGAGGGGCACGGTGCCTTTGCGTGCTTTAAGTGAGCGCTCGGTCTAGGCTAAGTGATGTGCCAAGGTGCATGGGATTTTACTGGTGAATTATAGGTTGCATCATTGGTTCTATTAAAATATAGCACTTCACGAAGAATATACTGAAGGTTCGTGTGGAAGATCGAGTGCCTTCAAAAGCATGGGAGGATGGGAAGGAATCACACACCGAGGATAGAGACAGATTTGGGACTTAGATGTTTTCAAGATGAGGATAAGTTTTTGGAAGATGGCGTGTAGAGCACACAAACCAGTTAGATACTTGTGCGACACACATTGGATATTTTTGGAGGATCGGCTATGAAGCACTTTGCATAGATTCAAAGCTAAGAATAGATCTACTACTAACAGATTAACTAAAAGAAGTCTATTGTTAGCACACTTGCATGTGTGGCTATATTGTAACGATGCGTAATAGCATGTGACCTATTTTGGGAATAGATAAGCGGTGAAGGGAAAGTACCCATCTTTATAAATATGTAATGAACAATGTAGTATAGAGATATGAGAGTGGCATGTGAGAGCTAAGTTATTATGAGGTTATGCTACCAAATATGATGCGTGCATAGACCATGGTATTATCCATTGTAATAATCTTGTGTATTTATCATGTTTAATGCAATGGATTAGATTGGTTGAATCGAGTTTCAAATCTTGAGTATAATTGGTTCTTTCATATTTGATTTCATCATGGTTATCTTTTAAGTCTGTTATTTTCTAGATCTAGATCTCGAACATGCATTATATAATGATATGTTAGTTATGGATCTTAATTCTTTAATTCTTCATCATGCTAACATCATGTAAATGTAACCCTAAAGAGGGTCCAAGTACCTTTGCGCACTACGAGTGAGCGCTCGGTCTAGGATGAGTGATGTGTGCACTGTGTGCTTGGGATTTTATTGGTGAATTCTAGGCTGCATCAAGGGAATATACTAATTTTGTGAAAATAATGCAACACATTGGCATTTTGGCGAGAGGTTTGGCTAGCTCTCTTATGTGGAATTTATTGATCTCAAAAGTGGGAGGAGGATAAAAGAGTTGTGGAGGGGTATATGAAGATCTTTGAATAGGTAAGGGACAAGGATTTGTGGTGATAGGTGGAGGTGAAATAGGGTCCTCATAGAAAAGATAATCATTGTCAAAGTTTTCTTCGGGAGGACATAATTGGAGAAGAATAGTCTTAAGAGCCTCAAAATTTTCCACATAAAGTAATAGCACATGATGGTAAGCACAAAATTTTGTATCATCAAACCCTTCTTGTTAAGGTTTGAGTGGGTCGTAAGGTCTAAGTGGTGGCAATGTGATGATAGAGGTTTCCAAAAGGTTAGCTAAGATATTGGCATAAGACCCTGCCAATGGATCACAACACGAACTAAGTGTGGGTTTAGATAAAAGTGTGGGTTATTTTGATGGGAGAGGCTTCACGAGAGGTGGAATCAAAGGTTGAGTCAATATGAAAACTTGTTTAGTAGGTATTATGGTTTTAGGTTTGGATTACACCTTCTTGGGTAAAGATGTGGTAGATGAACTAGCAGTTAAAGGTGGTGTAGGTTTAACTACCTCTTTGGAGGGTAGTGGTTTTTGGATTTTGGTTGCACCTTCTTGGGTAAAGGTTTAGAAGGATTGCATGATGTAGAAGGGAAGGTAGATGACGGAAGGGGATGGGTTAGCCAAGGTGATAATGGAGGTGTGGTGAAGGTTGTGGGAAGAGGCAAGGTGGAAGGTATTGGTTGAAGAGAAGGGAATATCATAGGTAATGATGAGGATACTAGAAGTGGTGTGGGTATAGGTGGTAGAAAGGATGCGAGGTGATGGTGAAGGCATAAGTTGTGTAGGTAATTTGGGTGTAACTAAGGATCATGATGAGGAGGTGAAGTGTTGATATTTTAGTTTACCTATGGTAGGAGGCTACTTGGCCAAGGTTCATGGGTGAGGCCCTAGGATAGATGGAAGTGGTGAAGGTGATAAAGGGCTAGTAGGTAAAGCTAGTGTATGCGGCCTAAGAGGTTAGATCTTCCTCTTAGGTGGGGGAATAGTCTTTGCACTAGCTTGTGAAGATATGGCTAAATCCAATTTGATAGAGGGATGGACTAGGCTAGATGTCAACATGACTCCCAATGTGGAAATGGTTTTGGATGCGGAGGAAGATATAGATGTAAGTAAGGTTGTAAGCATTGGCAAAATTCCAGTCAATGGTAAAGGTTTAGGTGTGGGTGAGGTTGATTCAAAATAGGTTGCTACAACATGCATGGGCATAGTTTTCTTGTTTTTCTTAAATACCTTTGGATAAATCCGGAAGTATAAGCAAACAACATTTACATCCGAGTTGAAAGAGGCATCCAAAGGCATCTCCAAAGCATGGAATTGTTGACATAATCCAAGCAGATCAACCAAACATGAAAATGGAACCATTGGAGGGGGATGATGTTGATTTGGTATTAATCCCTATAAATAATGTCTGTGAGACAAGGAAATGGTTGGCTTCTGACTCTATGGGTAAAAGAGCCAAGAGAAAATCAATAGGATCCTTGAAAGCCAATGGAGAATTGTCACCAATAGGAAGGGGCGTTACTAATGGATCCCCTATGGGTAGGGGAGATGACAAGTAAGATGAGGTAGGTTCATATTTTCACAAAGAGGAAGGTAATCATGAATCTCTCATGGGTAGGAGAGTAAATACTACAGGTTGTTTGTCAGTTTGAGGGGTGTGTTGGAAAACTATCTCAACAGATATGGTGGACTCCTCTATGGGTGAAGGGGGAGATAATGGATACTCCTCTATGGGTAAAGGAGTGGATGAAAAAAAAACTTTCATGGATGAAGGATCTTGTGCAAGAATCTCCTTGATAGATGGAGTAAGAGGAAATTGAGGAAGAGCTGGTATGATGTCAAAAAAAAATGAACCTCACGAACATTATTGTCATTGGCCGAAGGATCTATGGTTTGTTTAGATGATGGGGTGTGGTTTGGGAATGGTTTCTTGAAGATGTGAATATTATGATTAGCTGGTATGTTAATGTTATCCAAGATGAGATCGCCACTATCTAACATTTCTTGGACGATATTTTTGAAAGTTATATAATTGATGTCATTATGACCTTTAACGCGATGATAGTTGCAGTAATAATTTTCTTTATACCACACAGGCATAGGATGGGAAGGGTCAAAACCAGTATGTGGTTTAATGGGTGGAAGAGTGATTGATTCAGCTTTTAGAAGTTTTCTAAAACCAAATAATAGGGTTCTCTATGGGAATTTATTTTTGTTTCTCCCGCTTGAAATGAAAATCAAGCAGGAGAAAGGTTGGAAGAAGGATTTGATTGGTTGGATGGGTGAGATGGGATAAATTTAAAAACTATCACATGGGTGGATCATTTTTCTTTAGAGTAATTATTTTTTGTTTTCAAGAAGAATAGGTATCATGTGATTCAAACACAACGTTCTTATGACCCAATTGTATTTTCTCTTCAATAGCATGAATTTCAATTTTTTGGGCCATGGTGAATGCCTCATCGAACATGTGAAAGGTTTGAACTTGGAGAGTTGGCGATATGTTCCTAGCATAAGCCCTAGTGAACAAATCTATTAACTCAGTTTGAGGTAGTTGAAACATGAGCTGGTTGATTAGGCTCCACCAATGAGCAACAAAATATATGATAGATTCATCTTCGTATTATCGTGTCGAGTACAAGTTGGTCATGGTGACTTTCTTGACAATGTTGATAGAAAAGTGGTCTAGGAAAGCTTGAGCTACTTGGTTGAATGAGTAAATAGAGTGCCTAGGTAGAGCACTATACCAATCTAATGCACATCCTATCAAGGACATTGGGAATTTCCGTAAGACCAAAGCATCATCATGAGCGATCAGATGACACCCATGTTTAAAAGAGTGCAAATGTTATTCTGAGTCTTTTTTTTGTTAAACCGATTGAATTTAGGCATTTCCCAATGCATAGGGTATGGATGAATTGGAATGAATGGGTGAATGGGCCCATTGCAAATCTCATCATATGTCGAGAGAATTACGTGAACCGAAGACTGATGTTTCAAATTTATGCATCTTATCTATCATCATTTTGATAAGATCGTTAGTAGGTTGTGATGACTAGGCACCTCCTACAGTATAAGGGTGTAGATGATGAAGGTATGACGTAGGTAGAATCCTAGTATATGGTGGTTATGAAAATTGTGAGGGAGGAATAGATGTAGGTTGCAAATATATTTAGTAAGTGATAGATGAGATAGGAGGTTGTTGGTGATAAGTGTAGGTGGGTGGAGCGGATGTAATGACTCTCATATTAATTGGAGGAAGTGATTTTCGGGATGGAGAGGACAATGTTTTGGAAGGGAATATGGGTTCTTTGACACCTTGGGTGGTTGAGATGCAATAGGTATATGAGAGGTGGTAGGTGTAGATATACCTACACTCAAGGGAGTTGATAAAAGAATGGTTGAAATCACATGAGAAACTAACGTTAAAGGCATGATAGATGTCGTAGGTGTAATAGATATCAATGATGTAAGGTCAAGCTAGGATACCATAAGCTGGTAAGGTGGAAGAGGGTAAGGCCAAGATAGTAGTAGCTAATTCGAGAAGTGGGTATGAGGGTAGGAGGAATGGACATATGAATCCCGAGTGGATGAATGGGATAAATAATATTGTAAATCAACGGGGTTTTGATCAAGGAGTCTTACAAACTCCTCATCACCGGTGTTGATGATGATAGGTTGACTAGGATCCATAGGTAATAGAATGGAAGGTAGTAATGGGTTAGGTGGGAGATACGAAGGCTAACATGGAATACAAGGGAATTGGCTTGGCTACAATTCAAAACCATGTGAGTTATAGTAGACCTAGTAATGTGATATTTTTAGATGACATAGAACCACAGAAGGAATGGAGAAAATAGTTCCGGAAGGTGAAAATTGGTCACTATTTTAATTGAAAAAA
Source organism: Taxus wallichiana var. yunnanensis (assembly GCA_018340775.1). Classification (NCBI taxonomy): domain Eukaryota; kingdom Viridiplantae; phylum Streptophyta; class Pinopsida; order Cupressales; family Taxaceae; genus Taxus; species Taxus wallichiana. The sequence goes on from CM031235.1 coordinate 375,209,384, forward strand.
TAAAACATAGAGACCAAAAGTGGATGGCTAACCAATGTTAGTGAGAGGGTAACTGATGACAGTCAAAGGACCGATATCCGTTACTATGGAAAATAAAAAGATTTGTAAATGAGGCAATAAATGATAAAAATGAAGTGAATCTAGATTTTGACAATGATTTCAAAGACACATTGACATGGTGAGGTAAGCGTGAAACCCCAAAAATAATAGAACTGTGATGAATGCTACTATCATTAAAATGACCAAAACAACAGGAAATTGACAATGGTCGAGTAAACTGATGATAGTTAGATGAGTAAACCGATGATGGTCACTAGACCGATGCCGATCACTGTAAAATTTGTGAAAAAATGAAAAAAGTGAATTTGGTAACTTAGATCAAATAAAAGACCAACCCAAAAACCTGAGTATGGAAATGATTGACCCTAACACACTCAGAAAGATTCATAATACACAAACTATGATTATGGAGTGTGAAAGGAAAGAATAATGGAGAATACGATCTCACACCTCAAAACACAGATCAAGAAAAATAGCAAACATGAAATCCTATGTGGTGGATTTTATGTTCCGGCTTATGCCATTTAGGACTAAATAGTGAATAAAATAGAGTTTTTGGTTTGATAAAAGGTGTCCTACAAAAATCCAAAAAAATAAGGATAGTTTCAGGTAAGTTTTGTGGAGGGAGGTACTTTCTCTGAGATAATGATTGGACAGAGAAACCAATTTGGAACCCAATGTCAATCCTTTGATTGTGTGATCATTGAAAACTTCTTCCGGGTAGGATGTTGTTTAAGAAAATGAGTACTTTATTTTAGTGGTTTGGTGTAGAGAAGAAAGTGTGCACTACAATTAATTTTTTCAACCATTAGTTGGGCATGATTCGATCATATAGGTTGCCCACAATTTTTAAATCAGCTACATATGCAACACTCAGAAATGATATGCAAAGATTTTAAACCCAAATCCATAATGACATTCAATGAGAGCAATGATGATAAGGAAAGATTATTTCTTTAACTAATGCAATACAAAAATAAAAAGAATGGTTCTTTTTAGTCCAAAATACGAGTGTCAATGAGACAAGTAGAAGAGAGAGAATGTTCCAAAGGAGAAAATTTAATGTGAACTATTTCAAAGGGAAATAGACACACAATCTTTCACCTAGGAATGAACAATGCAAAAGAACCCCTGATGGATCCCCTTTGGATATGCCAAAATGTTTCACCATTAAGTATGTGATAAAACAAATAAGGTTAAGGTCAAGGAGGAATACCTATGATTATGTTGGTCAAAGGTTGAATGCACGCGTTACTAACTTTATCCAAGCTGATCGTAGAGAAATCCTTTTTGTTTGGGAAGGACTACTTATAGATACAAAGAAAGACCACCAAATGATATTAAATACCAAGATCAAAGGACTTCCTAACAAGGCTAGATATAGGAAGAATGATGTTTCCTCGAATGGTTGTCAATCCTCTGTTTTTATCCAATTAATGAAAGTAAATACGAGAAATAAATATCCTATTGCTAACATTTTGATTTAGGTATCTACCAACATTATAAACAAGATAGATTAAACAAATTATTAAAATATAACCTAATTTGGCATCAGGCAAGGTATGTTTTTGGTTGGGACAGGTCACATGGGTGTTAGGTAAGGTCATAGAGATATCTCGGTAGGGTCTAGGTTGGATTTAGGTGATGTTAGAGGAAGTTTGGTGAAGGTTATCAGAAAACACGGTGACCAATATTGGTCCGAAGACCGATTTCGAGAGAGGGATGCCAAAAGCTGTTAAGGTGGTGACGTTGGTAAGGGCAATTTGATAATAAAATATTAAATAGAATTTGTTTAGGCTCTTTGTGATTGCACAGAGAGTGAGGGTAGTATGGTTTGGGTCGTAATATGGCTAAGAAGACTTAGGGATACTAAGAAGGAGGTTTAGAATGGTGAAAATTATTAGGATGGTTGAATAGTGGGTTGATGGGAGGAAGGTGATGTACAGGAAACAGAGGAAATAAACTACTGAAAGAAAACAAAGATCTACAAAAGGAATAAGAAAAATGATTAGGATCACAATACTTACTTGATGTCTTGTAGATCTTAGGAGGTGGAGGAAGATGGTATTTTATCCATGAATAAATTGTGTGTTCGAGTCTCATGGAAATATGCCTTTGTGCTTCCGTGATTTTTCTAATGCTTTGGAAAGATGAACCGGATATTTGTCTTACACTTTGGTTGTGTGTGTTCACTGTCTAGATGCAGGAGCGCTTGAGGACTCGTGCTTGAATGCAATAAGGATCCAATCACTTAATGACCCACCCGAGTAAAGAGTTGTAAATTGTATATAAGGTAATCGATGGTGGTTAATGTGATCGGTGTTGGTTGAGGGATAACCGACATCTATTAGGGTGGGAATGTCTAGATTTACCAAAATCGGGTAGATCTTTACTAATTTTGGCATGATTTTGATTGAGTCCGCTTAGGGAAGTGAAGTTTACATGAGAGAAGGTAGAAAGGTCATAGAAGAAGTCCCATTAAGTTTTAGGAATAATTATTAGTTAGTTAGGTTAAGTGGTGACTCAACACCTGGGAGTGATGACTCAATGCTTTGAGAGTAGTGACTCGATCATTGTGATTTAAATTCCCCTAGAATGGGTCCAGATGAGGTGTCTAGGTGATGTGTAAATTAACTTAATTAAAGTAATTAAATTAATTAATAATGTGAGGATGAACATTAATTCAATTATAAGTAATTAAATTAATACAAATGTGGGGTAAAGGGGTCATGGTTAGGTGAACATGTTACGTTAATTGATAAAAGGGGACCAAGGGAGTATGACCTAAATTTGGTGTCTACAATATGAGAAGAATAGATAAAATATCAATGAGCTATTCCAAGTGTAAATACCCTTATCATGTGCGTGTAATAACACTTGTAAAAAAATTCAAAGGTGTGAAGGGAGGTTGTTAGGAATTAGAGAACAAATATGTGGAAACAATTCCTCAAACCACAAAGTAGGAAACTATATAGTAGAATTATACTAGCAGAAATATAACAACATAAATAAATAATGCACAAAATAATACAAGACAAGATTTAACATGGTTCACCTAATGTGGGCTACGTCCACCAAGAACTTTCTAAGATTTTATTATCAACAAGAGTAAAACAACTCTCACAGTCTTCTCTCAGTTATGAACTCACAACAGAATTCCAAAGATGTTAAACCACATCTAAACCACAATTGACACCCAATTGCTTAACCTTGATCACTCTTGATCACCTCTTGATCATTAAGACTCAAGACCTCTTGAACACTCAAGATATCTTCAAGATACCCTAAAACCTCTATTTATAGGATTACAATCCTTTTAAGAAGTCCTAAAGCTAACCCTAGAAGTTTGAAATTCACGACCTTTCAACTTCCCATGACTGGAAAAATTGTCACAACGTTAATAGCCAATTAACAACATGTTAATAGCATATTAATAGCAATGGCATAGTGACGACATAACAACGTCACAAAATATCACTCTGAGAATGCTCCTGAAGTCTCCAAACTTAACCATTCGAACTCCAACACTTTAACACTGATTCGAGAAGACCAAAAATAGGCTCCACACCCCAACAATCTCCCACTTGAGACTGTTTTCACGAAAAAATTTCTTAACCCTTCATTATCAACCATAAAGGCCAATCAAAGTTGAACACAACTTCAAATTCTCCTTGTGACCACCTTGGTCATCATATCTACTGAGGACTCGACCGTGGTATGAATCTTTTCCAACTTCAACTTAACTTCTTCCAAAGTTTCCCGATGAAATGATATCTCACTGAATGTCCTTCGTCCTAGAGTGGAAAGTGGATTTCTTCACCAAATGAATAGTCCTATGACTATCATTGTGTACTCTCCCAACTTCCCGCTCAAAGAATCGCTATAGCCAAATCATCTCCTTGCTTGCCTCTATGGTAGCAACATACTCAGCCTCTATGGTTAACAAATCCACAACCTTTTGTAACCATGAAATCCAACTCACCATTATATCACCAATCGTAAATACATAACCTATCGTGCTCCTCCTATTGTCCAAATATCCGCCATGTCTAAATCTACATATCCATGTAATGTAGTGTCTCGATCCACTTTGAAACATTATGCTACTCCCATGGTCCCTCTCAAATACCGAAGGATCCACTTTCTTGCATCTGCCGGTGTCTCTACCCTGGATCACTCATAAACCTACTCACCTTTGCTCCTACTACATGGGAAATGTCGGGCCTAGTGCATACCATAGCATATATCAAGTTACCAGCTGGCTTTGATGAGTACACTACCCTGGACATCTAGATTCGATCCTCTTCGTAATTGGGAATCTACTCCTTTGATAATTTAAAGTGACCCGCCAAAGGAGTACCAACTAGTTTAGCATCATGTATACTAAACCTCTCCAAGACATTATTTATGTACTCTTTTTGAGATAATACCAGCCTTCCTCTCCTTCTTGTTCGAGTTATTCTCATACCAAGGATTTTTTTACGCCCCCAAATCCTTCATAAGAAAGGAGTCACCTAGTTGCTTCTTGAGTACCTTTATTTCTTGCATGTTCTTCCCCGCAACAAGCATATCATCTACATACAAACATAGAATAATATAGCTACCATCAAGAAACTTCTTGATGTACATGTAATGGTCCGAGTGACACCTAGAGTAACCTTTCTCCCGCATAAAAATCTGTCAAACTTCATGTACCACTATCATGGAGCTTGTTTCAAAACATACAAGCTCTTCTTCAATTTGTACACTAACCTCTCCTTCCCTTTGACCTCGTAGCCCTGTGGCTGTTGCATGTACAATTCCTCCTCCAACTCACCTTGAAGGAATGCAGTATTCACATCCAATTGTTCTAAGTGTGGGTCTTCTACTACAACTAAATTAAGAACAGTCCTAATAGAAGTCATTTTAACAACCGGAGAAAAAATTTCATCAAATTCTATACCTTTCTTCTATGCAAATCCTTTGAACACCAATCAGGCCTTGTATCATTTCCTACCTCAATCTTCCTCTTTAATTATATACACCCACTTGTTCTACAATGCTCTCTTGCCCTCGGGTAGCTCCACTAGATCCCAAGTCTGGTTTTCCATAAGATATCTATGCTCTTCATCCATGGCTTGCTCCCACTTCTTCCTGGCATCCACCTACACTACTTCCTCAAAGCACTCTGGCTCTCCACTATCAAGTGAGCAATAAATAATTCAAATATGGATTAAATCATTCAGTTCCCTTCTTACCCTAGAAGACCTTCTCACCTCAGGAGTTTGGGGTTCCTGATGAGTAGGTACTTAAACTGGTTGTGCCGGAACATGTTGTACCTAAACCGGCCCCTTGGACACCTTGTTGTCTGCAATGTCCTCTAACACTGTGTATTCTTTATTTGATTCCTATTTCTGTTCTTCCAACTGATCTTTATACATGAATTTTTCATTAAAGACAATATCTCTAGATTGAAATATTTTCTTGTCTTTAAGACTCCAAACACGAAAACCAAAATCATCTTCACCATATCCAACAAAGGTGCATTTCTCAGACTTAGCCTCTAACTTGGTCCTATCATCTTTATCAATGTGAAAAAATACCTCACATCCAAATATTCTAAGAAATGAGTAATCATTTTCCTTACTGAGACTCAAGCCTCCTCAGGTATATCTCCATCCAAAGCCATAGAGGGTCCTCTATTAATTAGATAAATAGTTGTTCTTACCGCATCTACCCAAAACATGAGTGGTAGCCCCGCATGTAACCTCATGCACCTAGCACGCTCCATGATTGTCTAGTTCATTCTCTCTGACACTCCATTTTCCTATGGAGTATTTGGAACCATCCTTTTCTTACATATCCCATTTACCGAACAAGTAATCAAGAAACTCATTTCTATAATATTCCCTCCATTATCCTACCCGAGACATTTCAACTTGAGACCTATTTCATTCTCAACCAAGGCTTTCCATCTTTTGAAAGTTTCAAACACATCATATTTCTTTCTAATGCAATATACCCAAACTTTTCTAGTTGCATCATCAATGAAAGTGACGTAATAACATGAACCACCAATAGAGTTTACCTTAGCTGGCCCCCATACATCTGTATGCACTAACTCCAAGTTACCCTCCTTGGTAGGTCCAACCTTGAGGAATCTCACCCGCTTCTGTTTCCCATAAACACAGTCCTCATAGAAGTCCAAATCTAACTCCTTTAATCTGGGCAACATGTCCTTTATAATCTACATGCCCTTATGACTCATATGACCGAGTCTCTAGTGCCACAAAGTTGCATCTCCATCTACAACAACTAAATTGCAATAATCAGCACCATTGGTTAAATACAAAGTACCAATTTTCTTACCTCTTACAACCACAAGAGCTCCCTTGGTAACCTTCCAAGAATCCACTATAAAACTAACCGTACAACCATCACTACCCAGTTGTCCCGCTGATATCAAGTTCCACCTCAACTTAGGCACATGCTTGACGTCCTTAAGTAGCCATGTGTTCCCATTCTGCATTTTCACCTAAACACAACCTTTCCCTACTATGTTGCATGGTTCATCATCACCAAGATATACATGTCCAAAATCACCTTGAACAAAATCAGTAAAGTAATGTCTATGTGGGGTGGCATGGAAAGAAGCCCCTGAATCTAACACCCAAGATTCAGCAATATTATCTAAAGAAAGAATTAAGGCATCTTGACAAACATCACCTGCTGCCAAATTTACCTCTTTAGTTTCCTCCTTGTTCTTCTTATCCCGAAGAGCCCAGCAATCTTTCTTAGCATGACCAACCTTCCCACAGTGCCAACATTCTAACTTACTCTTGGACTTTGACCTTCCACGATCATTCGACTTCCCACAATTACCTTTCCCTCTGTTCTTTTGTCTCCCTCTACTCTCCACCGTCAAAGCATTTCCAGAAGTAAAAGAATATCTGTTTCTCTTCCTTCACATTTCCTCGCTTAGGATCACACTTATTACAATCTCAAAATTCATCTTTGAGTTATTAGAGATTGAATTAATTACAGCCATAACCAAGTTGTCCCAAATTGCTATCTAGCAAGGAGTAAAAATCAACAAAGCCCTGACCTCATCATCAAAGTCAATTTTTACCGAGTTTAACATACTCACAACTGTATTAAATTCATTCAAATGATCAGCAACATAACCATTCTCAGACATCTTCATATTAAATAAATTTTTCATTAAAAATATTTTATTAGAGGCAGATGGATTTTCATATAACTTCCCCAATGTACTCATGAGACCTTCCGTGGTCTTCTCCTATGATATGTTGAAAGAAACCGAAGATGCAAGGCATAAACGAATTCCCCAAGCACCTTTCTATCTAGCAACTCCCAATCCTCATCCGACATGGCTCTATATTTCTTTGCTTTTCTAGCCAAAGGGACGTGGAGGTCCTTCTGATATAAGTAATCCTCCATTTACATCTTCCACAAACCAAATTTCTGCCCATTGAACTTCTCAACCCTCGATCTACCCTCATCTACCATAGCTCCCACTCAAGCTAAACTTTCCCTGTGATTTACAACTTCAGAAAAAAACCACCAAAGCTTTGATACCAATTGTTAGGAATTAGAGAACAAATATGCGGAAACAATTCCTCAAACCATAGTAGTAGGAAACTATATAGCAGAATTATACTTGCAGAAATATAACAACATAAATAAATAATGCACAAAAGAAGACAAGACAAGATTTAACATGGTTCACCCAATGTGGGCTATGTCCACCAAGAAATTTCTCAGATTTTATTATCAACAAGAGTAAAACAACTCTCACAGTCTTCTCTCAATTATGAACTCACAACAGAATTCCAAAGATGCTAAACCACATCTAAACCACAATTGACACCCAATTGCTTAACCTTGATCACTCTTGATCACCTCTTGATCATTAAGACTCAATACCTCTTGAACACTTAAGATATCTTCAAGATACCCTAACACCTCTATTTATAGGATTACAATCCTTGTAAGAAGTCCTAAATCTGACCTAGAAGTTTGAAAGTTGTGACCTTTCAACTTCTCAATGACTGAAAAATTGTCATGACGTTAACAACATGTTAATAGCATATTAATAGCAATGGCACAGTGATGGCATAACAACATCACAAGTAGATGACTCGCTGAATGCTCCTGAAGTCTCCAAACTTAACCATTCGAGCTCCAGCACTTTAACACTGATCCGAGAAGACCAAAAAATAGGCTCCACACCCCAACAGAGGTACTAGGTTCTTTATATAGCTTTACAATTTTGGAGAAGCTAGAAACCTAGTGAATGTGGGACAAAGATAAAGTAGAATTAGAATGTATAAGCATGATTAGAGGGAATTAATTAGTGATTAACAACTCATGGGAGTTGGATATGATTTAATTAATCAACTAGGATTAATCAATAGGCCAAGATAAGATTAAGAAGCAACTTAGAGGTGATTTAGAAGGGATTTGATAGAATTTAGAGGATTTGAAATTTAGCCAAGAAGAAGGTTTATTGATTAAATATAAGATTAAAAAAGGATTAATTAACTAATAAATAATTAATCAATTAGAAGAGGATTACTAATGAAGTGTCGTTAATTGGCATCCGGAATGTGGGAAAGGCTAGTTAATTAATGAAGTGTCATTAATTGATTGAAATGGAGGGGAATGTTAGCTAATTATCGGGAAATCATTAATTATAATGAAATGACATGAAAGATGATAATTACTACAATTTTAGTATTAAAACTTTGTAGTCAGATTTAGGTGTCTACATTTTCCCCTCTTTGGTGTGGTATAACACAAGCGATGCCACTTCAAATTTAGTAGACAATTACAAACAATTAAAATTTGAAGAATTAGAATAAATATAAGTATAATGAAAGATGCCCCCTCGATTTTTGATGGGGTGATAGAAGAGGTCGATCGACAATCAAAAAGATGAAGGAAAAAGAAGATGTAAAACAAGCCTAGTAAACTAGTGTTCAATTTGATTGATTGGGAAAGAAAATATTATGTTTCAACAGATAGAAGAGACAAGGGGAGAAGGTGGGGATAAATATAATCCTTATTACCCCATGTTTTGCTAAAGAAAAGATGGATAGTGATGAAAGAGATTCCAACTGATCCTGGTTGGCCATTGGTAGAATTGAGAAAATGTGTAAAATGATTGGTAGAAAGTGAGATAGAATGAAAATCGCATATGGAGATAACAATCATATTAGTTGGCTTAGGAACAAATTTTTATCATCATATTACTACATGATCAATGAACCATCAGTCTAGGAAAAACTTTTTATTTAATACGAGCATGCAAAAATGTGTAGAATGACATGAAAAGTCATAATACGAATATTTTTACATTGCACAAAGTAATGACTCAAAGTAACATACATAACATAATGTAGTACGAGAAAGTAAACAATAATATCAACAAATAAACAAGTACAAAAAGTGTACTCAAACAAACAATGTTCAAAAACAGTTGTACCAATGTTTTTATTGTAACACACCCTTTAATAGTGCTTCAAAATGGGATTATTCTTTTTAAAATATCCTTCCCATACTAACTTTATGCCTTCCATGATTTAAATACACAACATTTAAATCTATCATTTATTTTAAAATTCAATCCATCCGAAACCATCAAAACCATGTGCAGCTATATGGATCAACTAGATGTATCTAATCCCCCATATTTCACTTTTTTATGAGTGTGTATACAAATTATAATAATGGTTTAACCTATAACATGAATTTATAATCAATCTGTAGATCCTAAGTGTCTACCAGAATTCATTCAATCTAATTTTGAGTGGCTTCTCACATCTCTACTTTGGGAACTGGTGAATTTGATGATGTAATAAAAAATTACACTACTTTTGCCAAATGTTATGAGACATGCTTGCATGTTCAATTTCATGGCAGCACACTCATCAATCAAAATGTGTCCTCTCACCACATCACTTCATTTAGTTCTCTATATTTAAATCGTATATTTGGGTAAGTGCATGGAAATGGGGGCTAAAAAGTATACACAAATCCATGTTTTAGCCATAATACACTCATGTTATGGCTCGGTCACGCTATAATGTGACAAGGGAAAATCTAGGTCGCGTTATAATGCGAGCGCGTTATACTCAAGTTTACCAAGCCGAAATGTGTTCACCTTATAACACATTCACATTCTAGTTCACTATGTGTTTTACCATGTTATCCCTCCCAAATGGACATATTCCACATTGGAAATAGGAATGCAATCGCGCTATAATGAGCTCATGTTTCATCTTGTTGGGGTTTTGAATACCCAATCCATAGGCTTGGATATCCAAACTAAAGGTTTGGATTGTGTATCGCTCGATTAAAATTGTGTTTGATGAAAAACATCAAAATTTTATGTGTGTCCCCAATATCTCATGCATTATAACATAGTATTCAAAAATAAATTATACTATGATGTCAAGCTCAGTTTTACCTTGATGATGATATAAGTCTTTCTAAAATCTGATTAATTTAAGGCTTTCATCCATAATTTCTTTTACTAGTGCCTTGTTTTCTTGCAAAAACCTATGCATATGTTTTGGTACACAATTTATGATTTTTACATCAAAATTTCAAAAAAAAAAAAAAAAGTGGTTTTTTCTAAACTCCATTCTACACACACTCAAAAAATACAAAAAAATGACTTTTTTCTCAAAGTTATGGGGTAAACACACAAATATTTCATTTTCGGGATATGTGCACTTTGAAAATTAATAAAAAATTATATATTCATCCAAAAATTATGAAACATTAGTGGAACCTCGTACATGGTCTTAGATAACTTTCTACTAAAGGGATTTGAAAAATAATTTATAGAACTCAAAAATGGGGGCACACAAAATAGGTTCTTATCCTTTTAACACAAAAATAGAAATAATTTGTGTGCACACCACATTTGACCCTCTTAATCTCAACCATTTTCAAAAAAACTTAGCAGTTTAGAAACTAGATTCCAATATCTATGGTACTTATTCTTATCACTTTGTCAAATTTTGAGCATATGCATGCTGAATTATTCGATGAATTTCACGTTTCGCTGATTTGAAGAAAAAGGTGTCCTTTTTAATCCCCTTTTGTCCCCCTATTTCCATGCACTTACTGAGTTTTGCAATTCATATTACTAGTTCACACACAAGTTACATGACCCATCCATGTGCATGAAAAGTCACTTCAATGCCCACATAGTCACAGTGATAATTTATCGAATCGACTTATGCCATGATCCATACTTAGGATGTGGTATCCTAATAGTCTATGGAAATGATAATGGGAGAAAATAAGTAGTACCCATTGTTACTTAAATCATTATCTAAGTTAAATTTCTAAGTTCACTTACTATATGGTCACCTATGAAGCTTATAGTATAATTGCTTCCTTATTACACAATACAATATATGAAGTTAAATGTCCTCACATTATTATATGCATCATAGGTACATTTATCTCATTCTCCTTTCACATTAGGAATTTGAATCACATCCCTATGACAAATCATTATTAAAATAAATGTTTTCCATTCACTCTAAATAATAACATATTATTATAATCAGTATCCCGATTTCCATCCATATCAAAAGCATCATCTTTATTAAATAATAATATTTCTATTTACACTATGGCTTGCCAACAAGTAATACTTTATTTACAACAAGCTTGACTTCCCTTTTCCTCTTTGATATGACATGAAGTATAACTTTTACTTTACAAAATTTCATGTATTTAAGTACAATAAAATTCAAGTTAATCATTAAAATCAGACAACTGCGCATGTGTAAACCTTCTTTAATCATCCACCAAAAATGGTACATCTTCGTCATCTATAGGAGGTAGAGAGGGTAAAAATGGTCAATTCAGAATGACTTCACATGAACAGTCATTCTCGTCATCCCTGAATTTTATCACATTATAACATACATGTTCAACATCCCTTCAATCCTATGATTTCCATTTCCCTGAAACACCGAGTAATAACAAAATATTAAGGAAACTATATTAATCCTCATTACCTTCATACCCTTCATATCATAGGAGATCAACATACATCATAATAACCAAAAATTATTGTTGACCCATCTTAGATTACTACAACATCATATCATAGAGTTAGCTCTTTTGGCAACATAATTCTATTTATTTAAAACAAGTAACATGAGTCGATCCACATTAATAGTCACTTCTACTATCGATTTTAATTAAGCATAACATCACGACATTCAACTTAACCCTATCATCCAAGCTACCAACCGACATCGTAATATGTAACTAGTCATGTCGTAGCCATTTTCTACTATCAAACTCCATTCAAATATGCAATCAACTCGACCCAATCACAATATGTTACTAGCCGACATCAACAGGATGTAACCAGATGACACCATAGTGAAACACTATTAGTCGACACCTTCAAAAACATGCTACAAGTCAACACCGTAACAAACATGCTACCGAATAACACCAACCAAACATACTACTTGGATGATACCATAAAATTACTACTAGATGACACTAACCAAACATGCTACCATTCGACACTATAGGAAAATGATACCATCTCGACACCAACCAAACATGTTAGCGGCCAACATCGTATCAACAATGCTCATCGGCCGATAAAGCATCCAAGAATTCTACCACCCAAGCGGAGCCAAAAATGCTACCATCCAACAACATCCAAGAAAGCTAGGGACTAACGGTAGCAAAAATTCTCTGGTCGACAACATCTAATAATGTTACCCGGTGACGGTAGAAAAATTCTACCAACCGACAAAGATATCGAGGAATGTTACTAGTCGACGGTAGAAAAAATGCTACCGATGATGGTAACAAAAAAATCCACCAACTGAAAACATCTAGGAATTCTACCACTGACGGTAGTAAAAATGCTACCAGCCACCAACATCATCCAGAATGCTAATCTTGGTCGAAGGTAGTAAATCGCTACCAACCAACAACATCTAGGAATGTTATTGGCCGATGGTTGTAAAAATGTTATTTGGTCGACTCTAATCATTGATTTCTTGTATAGCCCAGGGAATATGATTTTCCACATTCCTTATCTAAACAAGGATTTCTACATAATCACCCTTGTAAGTTTCTAGGTCAGCAAAAGAAGGATCAATGAACCCAAAACAAGGTGACCTAGATAACCTTTCCTTATCTAAATCCAAACACAATGAAACTCCATAAATTTAAAATAGGATGAACATCCACAAGGGGTGAAGAAACATATTTTCTCATACCAAAATGACCCAAGTCCAAGACTTCCAACTAAAACATGTTAAAACCCTTGTTTATCATCAACATGAAACATCCAACATGTATAAAATAAAGTGATAAAAACATAGGAGAGAGAGATAGTTAACGATTTCATGCCTAAAAAGAGGTGTATGAACTTTCTTATAGCTTCTACATGATTTTTCCGGTAGTCAAGCAATTCAGCAAGTCCTTTCACCACGTTTTTGCAACCAAACATCCAAGTCAAGCAACCCACAACCAAGAACTAGCACTTCGCACCATCAATAGCAATGCAAGGATTGAATATCTCTCACCACCATTAACAACCTTCTATAATCCCAACACTAGTTTGAAACTTGCATGTACATGTAAATTCAAGAATGTAGCTCGCAGGGAAACAAAACTCAAGCTAAGTCACAAGACAACAATAATAATGAGCCTTCATGCAAATGGTTAGCTTCTAAGGGAAGTTTAGGGATTTCCAATGTCATTAATTTCATTAAATGCATGACCTACCAAGTACATGTTTCCTTTAACACTCCCATCAACTCTTTTCCTTTAATACTCCCATCAACTTAGCTTCGTTGGATGCATGACATTGAAAATTAGGTTGGTCAAAGATTAGGAAAATCAACTCCCAATCAACTGAGTTGATAATATAACACTAAATTTTAATACCCAATGTTCAAACACAACCAAGGATATCCCAAATTAGCTTACCAACATAAAAATATGCCAAATGGTAAGACAAAAACATCATCCACAACAAGAATGAAATAATCATTACCAAAGAAATGAATGTAAACTAAATTACAATTTAGTGTGGTGTTACATACTTCCCCCCTTTAAAATCATCGTCCCAATGATTAAACTCTAAAACCATTAATAGATAAGACAATTCAGATAAGCATACCCATTCTTACATCCAAAGAAATCACCAAATTTAAATAAAACATGAAAGCTGTTCCATTTTTAAAAATATTATCACTAGAGTTCATTGGTCAGTAATAATACATATTCAACAATGTTTGAATTTTACATCATTTTTAGTTAACTTAACAATAAAAATAATAATTATATCGTATTAGATGTCAAAATATAAGTTTTTATCACTGAAATAAGTGCAGAAAAGAAGTTTTTATATCATCAAGATTTTCCCAGGTTGCACTTTCTTTAGAAAATTGGTCCCATTGGACCTTACACTAAACAATATCCCGATTTCTTAAGTTCAACTGCAATTTTCCACCACCTTCATCGGCTCAACCACGATGATTCCAGGATCCTAAACATGTAAGGATTTCTAGTTCAGAACATGAGATATATCAGATACATACTTTTAAGCAAATAAATATGAAAAATATCATGCATCTTGGACAATGCGGGAGGCAAAAACACTAAATGGTATGCCACATGACTAATCACTTCAATCACTTAAAAGGTCGACAAAGCTAAGTGAAATTTTGGCTGACTTTTCGGACAATATTGAACTTTTCTTTGGCGTAACCCTTAGAAAAGCGATGAGGCCATAAATTGGGAATAAATTACCATTATTTTGTCCTTCCAAGCTATCTTTGAAAGTGGATTTAAATGTAATCTAGGAACTTATAGTTTTCTTAAGATATAATATAGGATTTATATCTCGGTTCATTATTTATAAATTTGTTGTTATCTATTTTTGAATAATCCTATTGATTATTTGGGAAAATATGGAAAATCTTGTGTATGCGAGCCATAAAGGAAAGATAATGATAGTATTGTAAAATTGGAATTGATCATGAAAGGTATGTATAAACTCAAATATTATTTCATATTTAGATTTCTCTCAAAAAATTATGCAATTTCAAAAAAATAATCACCTCAATCCAAGATTGCATGCAAAAGTTATAGTTGTTTTAAGTTAGCTCTGGAACTCACAAATTTAGTTCTGAAACTCACAAGTTTAGTTCCGGAACTTGCATATTTAGTTCTAGAACTTGCATATTTAGTTCGGAACTTGCATCAATCGAATAACATTTAGTTCCGGAACTTGCAATTCGTATATTTATATTTTCAAGCAATTAAAAACAAAGGCAAACTGCAAAGTATAGAATGACAGATTAGTTCGGAACTTGCATTTCATGGACAAAGCAGATTAGCTCTAAAACTTGTATATTTAGTTTCATAACTTTCATAAAATAAATGACAACTTTAGTTCCGAACTTGCATAAAAGGAATGACGACTTTAATTCGAGAACTTGCATCAAATGAATGACAGTTTTAGTTTTGAAACTTGCATAAAATGGGAACTGTGAATAATCGAGAATATAATGAAAACTCGAGAGACAGAGGTTTTTGTTCATAGAAATGTGATTAACAAAAACCAAATTTATATTTGCTACAAGTATTACCAATAAAGATAAATCTAACTTTTAATGCGCTACAATCTAAGGAAAAAGTGTATCAAACAAGCACCAAAAGTTCCATAAATAAAAATAAAAAGTCAAATGGAAAATATGAGAAAGGTTTTTATTCATAGAAATGTGTTTAAAAAAACCTCATTCATATTTGTTATAGTTTTTACCAATGAATATAAATCTAACTTTTTAGGAACTACATTCGAGGAAAAGTGTATCAAACGAGTAGTAAAAGTTCCATAAATAGTAATAGAAAATTCAAACGAAAAATCGAGAGAGGTTTTTGTTCATAGCCATGTTTTTTAAAAACTCATTCATATTTACAACTGGTTTTACCAATGAATAGAAATATAACTTTTAGTGAACTACATTCGAGGAAAAATGTATTAGACAAGCGTCAAAAGTTCCATAATAAAAAAACAACATATTCAAATAGAAAATCCAGAAAGATATTTGGTCAAAATCATCTTTTGAGGAAAAACCTCCTTCCAATAAAGTAGGAGAATAAAATCAATGTTATTATTGTTACAAATAAGCAAGGAGAATATTTGGGAGAAAATCTTCCTAAAATAAGTAAGATAAGATTTGACTCCAATAATATATCTCTCTCCATATTTTGTGGAGATGGAGATCTTAGTTAGGATTGAAATAAAAATAAGATCAGATTGTATTTCCTAAAATAAGGAGTTGGTTGGATGCATGAATTATAAATGCAACCTTCCACACTGAGATATGTAATTCTTTTCTCCCAAGAAATAAAGATTTGTTCTTTCTTTCCAATCTTTTGAAGTAAAGTTATTCTACAAGTTCTGAATTAAAAGTATGAATTAAGTCCTCTTCCAAGGAATGAGTTGGCCACTCATTCCAAGGAAGATGGATCAATGTGTTAATGTTTATTTCTTTATTTTTGTAGTTTTCCTTTTGTTGTAAATTTGTTTTTTTATGTTATGTAATTTCTTTTGTGAACTTACAGGTGTCTTTTCCTCTTTCCTTTATTTTCAATTCAACAATTTCCTTTATGCAAGTGTGTTTACATTTTCTGCAAGTGTGATTTATTTTATGCAAGTGTGCCTTTATATTCCTACAAGTGTGATTTCCTTTATGCAAGTGTGTTTACATTTCTGCAAGTGTGCCTTTAAATTTCTGTATGTGTGATTTATTTTATGCAAGTTTAGATTGTGTTTAAAGGATTTGTTTTCCAAAATCTTCTTCTCTTAATGCATATAGCCTTCAGACACCAACCCAGATTGACATTATTAATGGTGAGGATTGATGACACTCATCAAAAACATTATCCCCTTGTTCAAAATTTTTGTCAACCCTCTTTAGATCTGCATAGCTCTTCTACTTATCTCAGTAACTTCCTTCAACCACTCATGAATGATCTTGACTTTATGTTCCATTATTTTCAACATCTCAGGTCCTAATACTTCTTTATCCTCCATGTTATCCTAGTTGATAGGAGTTCTGCACCTTCTCCCATATAATGCTTCAAATGGATCCATTTTCAGTGATGAATGGTAAGTGTTATTGTATGCAAAATCAACTAGTGGAAGGTATTCTTCCCACTGGTACTGCAGATCCATACAGTACATCCTAAGCATATCCTCCAAAATTTTATTGACTCTTTCATTTTTCCCATCATTTTTCGGATAGTACGTAGAATTGAAATTCAGCTTTGTCCCCAAGGCTAAATTCAAGGTTTGCAAAAATGATAATTATTATAGGATCCCGATCATAAGTTATCAATTCAGGTACTTCCTACAATCTAAAAATTTTGTGCACAAATCTTTTTGTAAGAACCGGAGAATCAACCTTCAAATTTCATAGTATAAAGTGAGCTACTTTAGTTAGTTTATCCACTACAACTAAGATCACATCATTCTTATTCTTTGACATTGGTAGTCCTTGCACAAAGTCCATGATGATTACTTGCCACTTAAATTATGGAATGTTATGAGGGTAAAATAATCCCGTTGGATGCATATGTTTAGCTTTGAAATGCTGAAATTCTAGGAAATGTGAAACATAGTTTACAATGTCTCTTTTCATCTCTTTCCAAAAAAATTATGTTTCACATCAGCAAGAATTTTAGTCACTCTAGGATGTCCAGAATAAGGAGCGTCATGAAATTATTTAATCACTTTTTTCCTTAAATATTTTTCTAGTGGTACATAGACTCGATTCTCATACCTTAGGACTCCTTCATTATCAAATTTGAAGCCCTTATACCTTTTATCATTTGGATCAGCAGTTAGTGTTGTTTTAACATGTTGATAATAAGAATCAGCCAACATTACCTTTTTAACTTCATCCTTAAATTGGGTTCTTAGCGTTACAAGAGTATAATGTTCTTCCTACGACTTAGTGCATTTGCCACCCTATTTTCCTTACCTTTGATATAGTTGATATCGAATTCATACTGAGATAAAAAAATATATAAGCATCTTGATGCCTCATATTCAGTTGGGTTACATGAAGATGTACTTTATCCTGAGATGATCTGTTTTCAATTCAAAGGGATTTCCCAAAAGGTATATCCTCTATACTTACAAAGAATGTACAATGGCCGGAAGCTCCAAGTCATGGGGAGGATAATTTAGTTCATGTACCTTCAATTTTCTTCTTTCATATGTAACCACATAGTCATTTTGTAGCAAGATACCTTCCAAACCCTCACCAAAGGCATCAGTCGCCACGGTGAAGTTTCCATTGGGATTAGGAACCTTTAAAACATGTGCGTAAGTCAATATTTCCTTTAACAAATTGAAGGCACCTTCACATTTTTCGACTTGGGAGATACCGCCTACTACATGTGAGCCTTTGATGACTCGGCAGCATTATGGATGGTGACTTAGAGACCATCTTGTTTGTATCAATGGACCATAGACACATTAGAGCTAAGCACCATAGAGGTGGAGCATTACTTTATAGGCAGCTCAAGCATGTCCTAGAGTGGTACCGAGTTGACCGAGTTCAACATCAACTTGGTGTCTTTTAGGGTACCCTAGGGGACGAGAGATGGTATGCATGAGTAGCACACAAGACATTTGATTTTGGGCTTTGCATGGACCACGAATATCTTTATAGATTTTCCATGGGGTCATTCCACATGTATGGGATGGATGGAGTGCGAGATAGTGGACCCCGGGACAACAACACACTATACGGCACAGTATGCGACTATGATGGCTCATCGCATCACCATTCCAAAGTGGAAATGATATTTTCTAGTATAGCAGAGTGGCGACAAGAATCAAGGGTTAGGCCTTGCCGCGCAGTGGGCCTGATTAGGCCGATGGGAGGTCAAGGCCAAGTTACAAGAAGCTTAGGGTCTACATATATAAGGACATGTACTAGGACATGCACATCCATAGGGACAAGTACAACCATAGGTATAGCAAGGTCTATAGGTACCTCCCCATATACAAATACCAAGTGATCTAGTAGGTGTCTTTCATTTAGTAGGTTCATGTATAAGTGGTGAAGGGGCCATTTATTCATCGAGTATCATTATAGGTCTTGTAGCAAGCAGGTGGGTTTAAAGGTTCATCTTTCACCCCCCATAGTAGGTAGTCTATATATTACATTAGGTGGGACTGATGGGGATGGTGATGGAGTGGGGACCACGTAGGGGAAACCACAAAAATAGATACCGGTCACTGGGATACATAATGACACCAAAAGCAAGTGGGCCATCAATGACCATTTTGTAGATGCAATGGGATATAGCTATGATATGGGGTGATGTAGCCTTTATTATAGTTCGAGACCCTATAGTGACAGATAGAGCATGGATCTGAATATCAAGAGTCTCTTAGGTAGAATTTACAACAATCCAACATAGAGAGGGATCAATGATGTAGAGAAAAATTAAAATTCAATAATAATTTAATTCTATCAATAGGATTCAAGATAACTGTTTCATTTAATCTTCCTTAAAGCATCCTATAACAATCTTATAATGGATTTGATCTTGCAAAAATGACACAAGAAAACATGGAGGGCTACCTTATTATCATCCCATGTCTTATCAATCTTAACACCACCCTTTCAACTATCTAACTTTGTCCTTATCCCGAAAATTTCATAAATACTCACCACCCTTTAACTAGTTTTGGACTTTAAAGTTGGTCCTTAATCAATCTTATGTATGCATTTACCTCCCACTACTTCACATCCCATTTCCCTACTTACACATCTCAAAGCACAATTAAACTGGTTACAAAAGACCTCAAACAACCAAAATCACATGGTCTGTCAAGTCTATCCTTGTTTCTTATTCACTAACCATCCACCCCAAGAAAGCATTATTAGTCCTTTTATCTCCTTCAATGTCTCACAACTCCCCCAACCTACTCCTACACCTCAACAAATGTTAACTCTACCTTAATCTTGGATCACCAAGTACCAACTCTTTAATCTCGCAACTATTTCCTTTAAACCTACCCTTAAAACCAAGGATTTTGGTATAAGCATGACTGGAATCAACTATAATTACCCACAAAATGGTTTCAACTCTATTATATCTCCCTCAACATCCCAAAGGTGCTTGAATCGTGAATTTCTCCTTCCAACATACTTCCACTCCTTTGGCTTACTAACCCTCACTAGGTCCACTTTAGACTATTGTTGGGATTATCTCAATCTGTAGGATGTTTTCATGCACATGAATGAGGTTTTCAAGCACTCATTAAACTCTTTATCATTCCCTTTATGTTCCATTTGCTAACTCTAAGTAAAAAAAAATGGTTTCTTTGTAAATTTTCCCTTCAAACTAGGTCTCTGGACTAGGTTTACCCACTCTTTCCTACACTATCAGCAAGATCTCATTAATGGGGGTTTTTATACCAAACCTTATTCAAAACTTGACCCCTTCTAAGATAGAAAATACTATCAACTTTCATGAATTTATATTGGTAAAATCAAGAGATAATGTCAATTCATTCTCTAAACCCAAGCTAGTGCAGAGAAACCCGAGAAGGGTGATATTGTAATAACTTTCACAAAACCTCATTTCAAGAAGATAAAACTCATCATAAGGTTTTTTTCAACATGGACTCCACAAATAACTTACCAATAGGTGAAGATGACAATTCTGGATGCTCCTTTTTGGGATGATTGTATTGTAACCTAGTGATCAAGTAATGAAATAAACCTTTAATGGCACATTGAAAGCCTTTGAGATTTCTTGCATGCAATGACTAAATTATTTCATCGAATCATAATCCTAATGGTTTCTCTCTTCATGCACCCAAACCCTCTGATTTCTACAATAATCTTAAACATGTTTGAAAGATAATACACATTTTCATTTCCTACCACTTAGTTCATTTGCACATGCATGGAATTATATTGTAGAGTTTACCTTCTGCTCCCATACATACCTTCAAACCACTACGATAATCTATGTTCATTCCTCCAAACCTCCACATTGAGTTTCAACACAATCACATTAACTAATAGAGAACATAGTTATGCTAATAAATATCTCCTTAAGCTAGGCATCAAAATAGGGATTTGATTTTCCACAATAACTCGGGATAAGGTACCATCAAATCTCATATATAGTTAGTTAACTCTCACATATGACTTAAAGGGATAAGGTTATAGATCCCTTATATAAAATAAGAAATGTTCTTACAAGATTGTTATAGAGGTCACGATTCCTCCAACATGCATTACTCATAAACAAGGAAATAAAACAAATCTTATCAACAATACCTCCTCACCCCCTTTTTTATGGATAAAACTCTCTCTCGCATAGTATTTCCAATACTCTGTCACCTTGCATTGTATATTACAGTAGTTACAAAATACATAACACACACAAGCACCATCAATCCATCTTTTAGTGGTCAATGCTCATAACTAAGGTTTAAGATCATTATATATTCATTTGGAGAGCAAGACTTACTTGTATACACACAAAAAAACATTAGAATCATACAATAAGTTATTACATACTGATTCAAGACAACATTCATGCAAGAAACATAAAAACCTGAGCTTTTTTCTTGTTTTCTTTCCTTGAAACTAAAAATTGATTCATACCAGGTAGAATGACTTCAAAATAGTTACATTCTCCTTCTTATATCCCTCCATCCTTTCTCACTTGAATGGATTTTCCTTGGGTTAGTTACAAGTATGATTCATGATGAGATTCCATCTTAGGAAGTTACATTTACCTAACATGTCTCAATTTTAGCATGACTAATACATTTCATGACATGTGACCCCTAGAGGACCTAAATACACTATACTTTCTTCATTCCACCTTCTTATAAAGTTCTCAAGCTTCAAGAGTGTTTAAAATGACCTCAACAAACCAAAATTACCTATAGCATACTACTAACACACTCTAAAAACTAGACTAATTTCCTTCTAAATTATTTATAGGATGTTCTGCATTATAATCTAGGGGTAGGAAAAGAGTAGTCCTAAGATTTCTTTCGTTTTCTTCTTTTTCTAGTTTCTCTACTTTTTCATCTCCATTTTGATGTAGTCTTCATCTTAAGCTAGTTCATCATCTCGGTCTTCATTCAAATTCCTTACTTGATCTTCATCTTGTACTAAATATTCATAAATGAAGTATGCTTTACTATAGACTTCTGCTTCTTCACACTCTTCCATCATCACTATGAATTCTTCTTGAATAGGTTTTTTCTGCCCTTCCTTTCTTACATATGGTCCTTTGTCTTCTTCCTCACCATTCACTTTCTCTGGTTATTCCACATCATATTATTCTTCATGTTGCATCTCCATTTCTTGGTCTATTCCTGCAATGTCATTGTCTTCTTCATGCTCTAAGTTTTCTCTAGCACTCATCTTGACTTTCATCTCATCCTCCCCACTAATTCATCTCCATATTCCTCTGAGATCTTTCCATACTCTCTTTACTATGCTAACTATTGCATTATCACCTTTATCTGATCCACAAAGTGAGCTTGAGATGGCCCACAAACTTCTTCTTCTATCTTTTCTTCATTCTTGTTCTCTGGTTCTTCATTTAAGGCATCATTTATTTCCTTTATTTCTTATCTTGTTGTACTGCATTCACACACTCAAAGATAAATTTGGACTTAAAATTTGGAGGCTCTCTAGCCTCTTGAAAATATCCATCAATGAGTTTCCCATCTTCCTCATTCTACTGCTTCAATTCACCATTATTATCTTCATACACTATATTATTGTCAACTTTGTCTTCTTGTTTTCTCAGTCTCTTCTCTTTTTATCTCAACTTCCTTTCTTCTTGTCTTATCTCTCTTCTCTGTTGATCTCTCTTACTCTTCCTCACAATGAACTCTAATGGTCACTTAACTCCTTTCTTCATCTCAAAAACAAGTGTATTGTCCCCTTTGTCCATACTTGTAGCTACTATAAACTCCCCTAGATTCTTTACATCCTCCTTAATCTACTTGAGCTATTTTTAAACCACAATTCATGCCTTCTTTCCTTTTCTCTCTTCTTCTCTTCTTTCCTTTCTTTTTCCTCTCTCATCTTCCTCGTCCACTTCTCTATTTCTTCCATTTTCCATTACACACACTCCCACAACACTGTCAATCACAAAGTATATATTCAAATCTCAAGAAAAAATACACACTCTAATACCAAATTATGTTGAGTAAAATTAAAATTAAATCATACATTTAGTCTATCAATAGGATTCAAGACAACTACTTCAATTATTGTGCCTAAGAGGGTCCTATAACAAGCCTATAATGTATTAGATCTTGCAAAAATTACACAAGACAACATGGATGGTTCCTTTATTATCATCCCTTATCTTATCATTCTTAACACCGCCCTTTCAACTCCCTAACTCAGTCCTTCTCCTAAAAATTTCATAAATACTCACCACCCTTCAATTGATTCTTTCCTTTTTAGTTGGTCCTTGCTCAAGCTTGTGTATGAATTTCCCTCCCACTTCTTCACATCCCAGTACCCTCCTCACATAGTGTTAGTACCCAAAATTACACCCACTTGGAGCTAGGAAGTTTTCAAAAAATGAGTTGAAGGACTTCGAGGATGGCAAACTGGAAATGTATGTCATTTTTAGCTAGGGAAGAAGTTTGAAAAACTTGTTTTGACCTGACCTTATATGGACCGGGTGACATGTGAAAAGGGGATGACCTTCCCTACTGCTTTAGGTCCTACCTTCGACCAAGGAGAGAGAGCTGTTTTGTAGCCTATATTAGCGAGAAAAGATAGATGTAGTAATAGTTTATTAGTATTTTCTTTTGCATTTAAGTACTAGTCCTAAGTTAACATGCTCAATATATGCACTACTTAATTCCTATGAGTTATCACACTAAGAAATGAAAATTTCACTCGAGAAGGACTCATGATACTCTAAACAATGGAAATTTTTGTTTACTCCTACATGGTTATGGAAGGATAAAGTGAAATTAAGGTTTCCTTTTACTAATATGTACAAATGATCATAACGGGATGGTTGTGAGAACATTTGTGCAGTATGATAAGACTCAAATTTTGTTTTATGAGGGTGGGGGATTCACAAATTGATAGATCTTTAAATAACACTACTCACAACACTTGTTCAGACACATACAATGCTCCAAACAGTAAAGAACAATTTACCATTTCATCACAATTTTCACTTAAAGAAATATTTGCATTCATTGATACTCAATTAAGACAAATATTTCACACAATCCTCAAAACACTCAACACAAAGGCTCATGTAAATATTTTGATGAAATTTTTCTTGCTTCTGATCACATATGCCTAAGATACACTCAAAATCTTACAAAGATCCATCGACAAAATGATTTCAGCAAGGATTTTATAATTGTATTCAATATTGTAAAGTAAAATCTCACACCACAATATAAAAAAAATCCAAAAGCTTAGTTACTAAGGACATCCCTAGTGTACTTCAAAGAAGAAAGAAACATAGAATTGTAGTGAAAATCGCAACAAATCAGCTAAGTGTTCAATATTTGAAACCCAAAACATAAAAAATTGAACCCATAGACACATTTCATTTTAAATCCACCAAATTCTTGACAAGGGAACAAGATAACTATTGATCTCAATTCTGTTAGTGACTATACATTATCATCAACTTAACATTCTAAATTTGAAAGAGTCAAAAAATGAAAGTGTACTTTTAGGAAACAGATAAGTAGTATCACAGTAAAGCATATCAAAAAACAATTCTTCACAAAAATCTTTAGAAAAAAACATCCTTAGTATGAGGGCAAACTCTTCATACTTATATTATTGTTCTATTTAATTTCCCCCCACAAACATCTACTTCAATCCTTGTTCCACCTAATTAAAAATTTGTAGGATAATCATCTCGCTAACTGAAAATATTCCCTTCTAATTATTATTGGGCTAAGTGCAAAAGGGGAACCATGTAATGACACTTGGATGAAACAGAAAAGATATTCTATTTCACTATGCTACTCCTTTACTACACTTTCTTCTCTCCAGAGTTTTGATGTCAACTTCCCCTACCTTGTTCCCTGTAGGCATCATATCTCTCAAACATCTAGGTTACTGACTTCTTCATCAAGTTCCGAGTGGTATTTGAAGCTCACTTTATGTTTCATACTTATGTCATCAATCTCATTAAATATTGGCTTTCTTTTTCAACTTCCTTATCAACTTATCAATTGTTGATTCAATACCTACCCATTTATGCATGAGAGCTATATCAAAAGTTTAGGTTCTCCTATTTTTCCCATAACATGTTCTCTGAAAACCTTGATTCAATTTTTAGTATCCTCCATTTTGATTTTTCTCCACTATCTATCCCAATCAATTTGTCCACCAGAAAATGAAGATGATCAATAAAATATATTGTCTTATGTCTTACCCTATCAAGGATTTTTGAGAGAATCTGTCAATATTTTTGTTCTTACTTTTGCCATGTTGTAATACTCATGTTAACTACCCATAAAATTAGGTGATACCATACCTTCCTCAACAATCAGGTCATTATCTAAGTTTACAATAGCCTCCATTTTAGGAAACATGTCAGTCCACATTAACTTTTCAGCCCTACATTTATCTATTAATTCCTTGGTTTCTTCTACCTTTTCATAGTTACGGGAATACCATCTTACAAAATTCAAGATTATTGGTTCACCTCTAGCAACCAAAGCATTTTCCCATTTGATAGTTGCCTCTCCTCTTTCACTTAAATCACTTACTCTCATGATATCTTCATTAGTGATTTCTGGGACCTCATTTTGTCCCTCCTGGCAAGTTCTAGTCATTTTTCTGACTAAAATAGATAGTGCTTCATTATTTTCCTTTAAGTCCCTATTTGTTTCTTTGAACTCATCAATCCTTTGGAATACTCCTTCTACTGCTACAAAAAAATCATAATTCATCTCTTAGTAGAAGGTTTTCCAAGTGAAATCCTAGAGATTTGAAAATCAGATGGGGATGCTTCACCTCGAGGTATACTAACCTTAGGAGTTGCAATATATATAAATCTTTCTCCCGTTTTTCTCGGGGATGTCACGGAAATAGTTTTTCCTTTTGGATACTCTTGTTGGGGTGAGTAAAGCCAAACTCTGTAAATAATCATCATCATAAAGTCATATTTCTGCCTTCTTCTTCCTTGGGAGAGTACTACTAATCCATTCTATTATAGGAGACTCATGTTCATCAAGTGGTTAAGAAGTTGGAGTCATATGGATAAGCTGTAAGGGCCTTAGAGTAAGATAAGGGTGTTGACGTACCTTCTATAATTACAAGTACTAGCTCCTTTTGAGCATCTAAACCTATAGCTCCACCTTGATGTTAAATCCCCTTCATAGGCTCAAAGTTGACCTTCTCTTTCTTCACCCGCTAAGGGTTGTTGTTTTTGATTTCCCTATCTACTTGTGTCAAATCCTCATCTATCTTATCACCAAGAACAGGAATTTCTTCACCCATTCCCGAGAGATAACTTCAATCATAGAGATGTGAGCATCAATAATCCTTGCATTCACTTCAATGTCATGAAGAACTGTTGTGGCATGTGACATTTGGATTTTCTTCTGTGAGACTGTACTTAGAATTTCTTCGGCAAAGTAGTCCCATCATGTTATTGTGGAATATTTGAAATATTGGGTACTGGGAGAATTTATGGTGGGCTATTCCTTGGTGACTAGAAAAACTATAGTTGGAATAACAAGGGTTTCTATCATAGGTATAGGCGGTTAATGGGTAAAGTTGTAGGAGGTTGGGTAATATCAGATAAAATAGCGGGACATCAAGACTCATTACCTATCTAGGGTCTCTTCCTCCTCCAAATGAATACATTTTGTAGTTTTGTTCTTTTTCTCTTTCGATCTGGATCTGTTTCTCTTCTTCTAGTCCTTTTGGATCACCATAGGGAATCTCAGACAATTTTTCCTCTTTACGCTTCTTCAAAGTGGTTTCTGTCACTTTCTCTTTTCCTTTGGCTCCTGGAGTAGATATCAAAATAATGAAAAGAAGTAACATGAACAAGGGAACCTTCAACCATACTTTCCTAAAGTATTTCTCTAGTCCTTCTTGATGCTTGAAGAAGGGAGTTCTTACTCTACAATCATGAGCACCTACATCACTTGTAGTTGACAATGA
Source organism: Taxus wallichiana var. yunnanensis (assembly GCA_018340775.1). NCBI lineage: Eukaryota > Viridiplantae > Streptophyta > Pinopsida > Cupressales > Taxaceae > Taxus > Taxus wallichiana. The sequence continues at coordinate 375,236,698 of CM031235.1, forward strand.
GTCCAACTTCTTAATCTTCTGTCTCCGTGAAACATATCTAGTGGCATAAACCCTCCGAATGTGGGAAGAACATCAATGAGATGATTTTTTCTATATTCTCTCAACAATGGGCTCTGGTGGTAACTTATATCCACTCCTTTTGAAAATAACCACCTTATGGAAAGTTGGATGGGGTGTGTATACTTTTCTAGGTTATATTTCCTCTCATTAAGGTTCCAATTAATTGGTGGAAAAGGTTGAGAAGTAATGTTCTTTTGGATGTATTCTTCATTGATTATATTTCCATCATCCTCCGAACTTTGAGGAGTTTGGATGACCCCAAAATCAATCATCTGAAATAAATTCATTCTTGAATATTCTCTTCATCTGACCTCTCTTTCATCTTCACAGTTCATCCAAAAGTCCTCATAATGAGGCTTGTGCTCTACCTGAGTGGGCACAATACTATGTAAGATATGCCTTATATCATAATTCTTCTTGTCCTCAAATCTATCTATCATGCACCTGTTCATTTCTCCTTCCATAATTGTTTCTTTCTAGATATGAGGACAAGTATAATTCCCTATGACTATGGGAAACTTGATTGGGGATGTTACATGCTTCTAAGAACTGAAATGATGCACTAAGAGAAACTGTCTGACTAATTCCATTAATGCCCATTTGTCACTGACACATCTGGGAAACACATAAGGTTTTCCATCAAAACCACTAATTCGATATATGAATAAGTCCTAAACTGAATAAAATAGCATCCATACTAAGTAATGACTCTCTTGGCATCAAGGGAAAACCTTTCAATTTCCCAATCATGGTGATATAAGAAAATTGTAGGTGCAAAGAAATGATTGGAAATATTTATGTAATGTGTTTCATAATTTTCCAATCTCAACTAATAGAAAACATCATAGACCTTGGAGATACTAAGCTCTCCATCCATTTGTAATTTAGGAAACTTTCTATGAAAATAAATATTATAAATAAGGTAAGAGATCATGAAAAATTCAGCTATCCCAAGATTTTCTCCTCTAGTAATCTAGACAACTCCCATAATTTTCTCATGAATACGGATACATATGATTTCAGCCCAATGGAGATGGTTTTTGTTCCTAAGTATCACCTGAATCAATTGAAACATCCATTCCTGAAATAAAATAGTAGATTCCATACCAATTAACCAGATTCACATTGGTGTAATTATATCTCCAACCTCCTCTATGAACTTAGACTGTTTATGTTTTTGTCATCACGAAAGCAGAGGTTCATGGATTTTTTATCTAGTACTCATTCATGAATTTTGTCCACTTTTTTTAGTGAGATTTCCAATAATCCCGAGCTGAATCTTTAGTGATTGCCCCTTATTCTCTTTCCAGAGGAAAACCCAACATTCTGTCAAATGCCTATTCTTGGAAAGATAAAACTAAATCTCCTCTTCCATCCGGAATTCATTGGCTTCAAGATTGTAATGTTGATCACATACCCATACAAGTTCGGGAATGGTGTAGGGGGACGAAAGTAAATGTGACAAGGTCAATTAAATATTTTCCACCTAGGTCATGATATTACTCCTCTAAAGGGGAATTTAACCTTTGTTTTAACTCTTATAAGTCACAAGATGTAATATCGAAATCAAAGATTTTGTCTAAAGGACAACTAAGGTTAGAAATTATTTTTAGGGTACCACATTGATCTTCATGATTAAGTATAAATTTTACCGCAACCCTTTTATGAAAGTCCCAAACTTAATATACAAGTTCTCAAAAAGCACAAAAATACAAGAACTGATGTACTAACCTATCCACGAAACTTCTAATCAATTCTCGAACTTGATTGAGGATACACCACAACATATTATGATCCTGGTTCAATTTTCAATTTTTTATTCTCTAATTATCAAAATCCTTCCTTCAAAGTGCTTTACAATAATCTTCCTTATTAACGACTCACAAATATTATGCATTAATGTTGAGGATTGCGTTCATGAAGATCTTTTTCGTAATTCTCAACTTGTTAGTGCAAATCAGCAGCACCCTCTGGATGTTTTCTCATATTTCTAGTTTGATAATGGACATCCAGTGTGATTGCACAACATTGAATCTTTTCCCCAAGTGTGGGACTTGCAAAATGGGAAAAGAATCTCCAGATTAGAGGCTAGTTCCTCAAATCCTCTGATTAGATGTATGCTTGCAAATTGCAGAGGTTTAATACTCAAAATCCTACTCTAAATTCCAAGGGGACAGAGGTAGAGGATGCAAAAGAAATAAAACTAAGACTAATAAGGTGATACACCAAAGGAGTGGTGAAAATTTACTTCTGCAAATTGACACAGATTAAAGGAATGCAACAAATATCATGCACAAACTGCTAAAGTGTAATGAAAGACCAGAAATGAAGCAAACAACATAAGAAGAGGATTGAAACTCATTCACAGAGCTTGCACTGTCATTTCCATTCAAAAATACATGCATTACAACATAAGAGAGGTAGAAAACACGTTGCGATCTGAAAGAGGTATGATATTCCACAAATTCACTTTCTAGGGTGAAGGAGGGAGTCTGTAAAACCAAAAAATGTCCAACCCTTTACAAATGAGCCAAATCTGGCTTTTAATGATCAAGCAGAAGGAGAGAAAGCAAAAACATAGGTAAAATGGATTTATGAATTCAACCACCAACCAGATTCCTCAAATTTCACTGCAGAGTGATGGGCTTCATGGATGAACCCATACTTAGAAGTACATTGTTCTGCAGATCCAAAAAAACAACCATACTTCATTAAATTTGGTGGTTGAGCGTCAATTCTGCATTTTTACATGCTAGAGACTTTTTTCAATTTTCTCCCAAAATTCTCCATCAAAAAACAAAATTGAACCCTCCATCGTGTAGATAATTTCACTAGCTTTCCAATGACACCAAGAACATGAAAATCCAAGCTCTAGATCAAAAGTTATGCCCTTTGAAGATTTAGGGCAAAAAAGGGCCAAAAATGGGTTGGCGGGATGAAAGTTTAAAATTTTCCCTCTTTTGAAATTTGGGAAAATTTCCCCAAAATTCTCCACCCTCCACCACGATGCCACGTGGCATGTTTTGATTGGTTTGTGGGTCTACAGTCCATTTACGCTCTTTTTTTGGATTAGGAAATTTTTCATCGGGCGCCCGTGTCTGGTCACCGATGCCATGTGGCACCTTCTTATTGGCCCTTGGGGGCATGCTTCCAATTTTCCGTTGACTCCGACCATCTCCCGAATGGGACACGTGGTACCTTTTCATTGGCACGGGCCTAAACTAGCTCTTTTCCTTCTGCGGACCCGCCTTAAGATTTTCGCGACCACATGGACACGTGGCAGCTTCTGATTGGCATGGGCCATCGGGGTGGAGTTTCATTGCATTATTTTCCACACTTTGGCAAAAGGGAAAATTTCCTTCCGTGCGGGTAAGTGCAAGAAGTTGATGGACAAATATAGGGTCATCTGTGGACATCATATTGCAAAAAACAGTGAAATCTCAACTTGTAGGGATTATTAGCTATACGCGCACTCTAAATTAGAAAAATTTAAATAAATATGAATCGTATCATTCAGAATCTAGTTTCTAAAATACTAATTTTTTTTGAAAACGGACAAGTTTAGCTATATTAAACACTTAAAATTATATGACTTAGATTTTTTTGAAAAAACTTATAAGATTGAACTTCGTTTGCCCGCATTTTGGATGACAAAATATTGTTATTTTTTTTTTCATTTGGTGAAACATTAGATGTAGTTGTCTATCTTGGGATGGATTTTATTTTGTATTTTTTAGCAATATTTTTTTATGATTTTTTCCATGAAAGTGGTCTGAAAATATTTAGAAAACGGAGCGCTTTCCATTTGCCCGCCATAACTATATCAAAAAATATCGAAATCAAATATTTTTTTTTAACATGTATAGAATTTGTCCATGCTTGGGATGGTATAAGTTTTATCATATTTTGATAAGCGAAAAAAAGTTATAGTCTTAAACGTAGACATGAACATTCACGGGAAAAAATGTCTTAAAGACCTATTGTTAGTAAAAAATTATAAAATGATATTTATCTTATTCTATTCACTTTAAAAACAATATTTCTACGAAGCTAAGAGTCTCCCCTACGTGATGGCACCATTTTTGTGAAATGTTTTCAGTTTTTTAGCATGGTTCAAGTCTTTGGAAGAGCAAATTTGAGGTTTTTGACCTTTTACACTTCATAATGACCTTCCATAGCTTTGGTTAGGGAAAAACAAAGATTTTTCGAGGCTTAGGTTTGGCAGATAGATCCGCGATCGTGGTTTATAAAGCATGATCGCAGTTTTTTTAACACAAACCGCGAGCGCTTTATAAACCGTGATCGCGGTTTATAAAGTGCACTCACGGTTCATAAATCATATTTACACACATCCCAATGTTTGAATTACCATGTGATTTTTACTCTTTGACCTTACCGCATGCAATTTATCGTGGAAATTGTCTTTTTTCACACATTTTTCTTATCACGAAGCAAAACATCATGGGAGACAAAAACGAAGTCAAAAAGGAAGTCATTAAGTAAAAAAACACCAAACGAATTAGAGGCAGAAAAATTTAAAATACCGAGTGAATGCTAAAACTTCGTGAATCAAGAAGAGGTTCATCTTCAATCCCAACTATTGTAAGTAATGAAGAACGTGTAATGTTTCTACTTTGTCAATGTTGAAGTTGAATTAAATACTCGTGATGAAGAATTTTTACCATCAATATTGAAGAAGAATTAAATACTCATGATGTAGCAAATGTTGAAATGAAGGAGACAATGAAAATGTGAATAAGGAAATTCATGTTGAAATTGTAGACAAGCAAAATTTGACAAAAACACCTCCTAGGATTTTACGTAAGAAACCTAATTTTTTTTTGAAATTGATGAAAACATTTTGAAACCAATGTCTAACAAATTTTCTAAACAACAAATCAGAAGAAAAGGCACTCAAATTTAGGATAATCATTTTGAAATTTTAAATGATTCCCAAAGATGTCAGTTGTTGGTTGGTTTGATGAAATTGATTAAAATGAGACCTACATTAAACACCTTAGGATTGACAACATCTAATATACGTGGTCAAAACCTCTACAATTGTTGAAAACCTTCATGATGCATATCACATTGTTGGTGTCAAGAGACGCACTAAGGATAGTAATATTGTGTGTCATGTACTTGCTACTAGTGTTGTAAGTGAATCAATTAAAAACAACGTTTGATTACGCAAACAAGTTGAATATTACAAGTTAATCGAAAAACTCTAATGAAAGCAATTGAAAGATGTAATATCCTTCAATCACTCAATAATGCCAATTTTTGGGCATGTTCTGCTAGAGCACCGCATAAGGACAAAAATAATTCTGATACTATAAGAGAATTTGTTATTAAATTTTGGCATGATAACACTAGAGTTTCACCTAATACAAGAGATGTTATAAAACAGAGAGTTGGTTCTACTAATCGTGAGCCACATCCAAAGCATTTCTTAGATATGACTCAAACTCAATTTTTTCATAAGTTTGAACAAGAGAATCTAGAAATTAAAATTAGTCAAAAAAAATGTAAATGTTGAAACCATTCTAGTGAAAATCAACAACGCTCGCACCACTTGTTGTTGTAGGCAACATGTTGAATTTGCAATGAATTATGCTTAAATTTTATGTATTCGTTCTAATTTTCATTCTGAAACTATGTTATCGGAATGTGGTGTTCAAGTTCCACCAATATCTTCCATGGATTTCATTCCTACTATATTTTGTGAAAAAGAAGTTGGACAATTTTTTTATAGTCAGGATTGTTTAATAGATGGAAGCTGTAGTACATACGACGGATTACCTAAATTGGAAAGTTGCATCCATGAGCAAATTGAAGGTACAATAGGACATAATTTAGTTGAGTTTGATAAATATAAATTAGTTGCATACCAGTTGAAAGATGGAAAAGAGTCTAAACGGTGTGAGCTAGTTATAGAACAAATGCCCGTTTTCTAATTTTTGAGAAAATTTAAGGATGAAATTGTTTATGAGTATGCGAGGCATACACATAGAGCTCGATGGTTGGATGAACAATTCAAGCTATGCAAAGACACATTTCCTATTGGTACTATTGTTTTAGTGGTCGATTTTGTAGAGAATTACACATTGCAACCACAAATGGAGGTTCAATCGCAATATTACAACTCAGTACAAGTTGCCATTTTTGTGCATATAGCATTTCTACATTCTCTTGACAGTACAGAGAATGATCAAAAAAATTAAGAGAGTACCACTTTTATATCAGTGATGATCGTACTCATTCTATTGAATTTGTGCAAGGGTGTTTCCAGTTATTTTATGGAAACTTGTCTGATAGGGACATCCACTTCAAACAACATTATATATGGTCAGATAATTACACGTCTCAGTTTAAGAATGCATGAATGTTTTATTGGATGAGTAGAATGCACGTCAAGATGGGTGTGCAACATATTTGGAGTTTCACTGAGGCTGGACATGGAAAAGGAGAGCATGACGGTGTAGGGGCATGTGTGAAAAGAGCTCTTGCAAGAGAAGAGTTAAAGTACAAAGATGGTGCTAAATTAAAAGATGCAAAGAGCATAGTGGAATGGTGTACTGACAACATGGCCCGAGGTTCTCAAGAAAATTCCATAGTTCACAGATATTTTTGGTTGATAGAGGAACAACATATTGCTAACTACGAGGATTGTATGACACTCACTGGGTCCAGTGATATGCACTCATTTTGTAGCTCAGACGCTACTTCGTGGGCCATATGGACAAGAAATTTGACATGTTTTTGTGCATCTTGTATCGAATTTGTCACTATTGAGTGTGATTCACAAGAATGGGTGGAATGATGGATTTGTAGGCCTCTAACTCCGCTTCCTAGTTATCAACCTCCACAAGCATTACGACTTTTTTCTGCAGATGAAGTTACAACATCCAAGGACTTTGTGAAATTTTGATTTTGGTGCGACAAGGTATTTATAATTATTTATTTAATTTTTGTATTAAGTTATGTCCATTGAAATTTTAATATGTAATTTAAATTTGAGTTGTTCAACCAAGTTGTTTTTGTAGGACATGTGTTTGTAGTAATTGCGATAGAAGACAATGAAGAAGGAACAGACTATTTCTTATATTGTTGCATCGAGGAAAGAAAGAAGTTGACTTCTCCTATTATAAATGGTGAAGATCTTGAGTATCCTACGAGGTCATTGGTAGTTCTTTGGAACTTAGCTTTGATGGTATCTATTAAAAACTCCTCTGTTTGGGTGTTTGAAGACTTTGAGACACACAGAAAATACTCTTATATTCACATCTAGTTCTAGCAACAAATATTCAGTTGTATAGATATCAAGGAAGGCCTAATAACAAGATTCTTTGGAAGGTTCAAGAGTCAAATCATGAAGCAATCTTGTTTGCTATTCAGAGTAGATCTGATCCTGATGGTTCATTGGAATGAATTTACAATGCTCATGTCTGGTATATATAATTTCTTTTCAATATATATATAAATTTGTTAGTTTAAAGATCTAGATTTAAGTTTGAATATATTTTATTTTAAATTTGTGTATTTTGTACATATATAGATAGTATATGGTTTTGATTTGAAACTTAAATTTCTTTGACTAACACTTTTATGTTTAGGTTAGTGGTGCGGAAAAGCTTCCACATTCACATGGTTGGCACTGTTAGTAGAGAATTTTAAATTCTCGAAGCTAAGAGAAGCTTTCATTGTTTGAAAAAGTTGTAAATTTTGAAAAAGTTGTAAATTTTGAAAAAGTTGTAAATTTTGAAAATGTTGTAAATTTTGAAAATGTTGTAAATTTTGAAAAAGTTGTAAATTTTGAAAATGTTGTAAATTTTGAAAACGACTCCTCCCCAAGTGTTTACAAGACCATACCTACGTGTGTGCACCGATCTGGGAAGGAAAAATCGAGAGAGAATATTGTAGAGGGTCCCTACGCTGAGGTGTCGGATAAAACGAGACGTCTCTAGGTGCCATGGAGTCTGAGTAGTCACCGTTCAAGTTGAACAATATTTTCATCTTAGGGCTCTTAATGGACTATGCCCGAACAAAGTAGCCCGGAAGCAACGACCTTGTTGCACACCGAAACACTACCTCCTTTAGTATTCACCTAGCCACCCAGACGTGTCGGTGCAGTCATTTTGGTGCCACGACCCACCGTTTGCAAAATATAGGGTTTGACAACCAATCACTGGCTCTAACTACACTATTTCACACGTTTGCAAACAATAGGGCAGCGAGAGCACCGAAATGAGAAGGAAAAAACTGAGAGAGGATTTTGTAGAGGGTCCCTACACCGAGGTTTTGGATCAGACGAGCCGTCTCTAGGTGCCATGGAGTCTCGAGTAGTCACCGTCGAAGTTGAACGATATTTTGGTCTCAGGGATCTTAAGGGACTACGCCCGAACGAAGTAGCCTGGAAGCAATGACCTTGTCACACACTGAAACACTACCTCCTCTAGCATTCACCTGGCCACCTAGATGTTCCGGTGTAGTTGATTTGGTACCATGACCCACTGTTTGCAAAATATAGCATTTTGACAACCTTATATCGGCTCAAACCGCACTATTTTACGCGTTTGCAAAAACAATAGGGCAGCGAGAGCACTGAAATGAGAAGGAAAAAAAACCGAGAGAGGCTATTGTAGAGGGTCCCTACACCGAGGTGTCGAATCAGACAAGGAATCTCTAGGTGCCATGGAGTTTGAGTAGTCACCTGTCGAAGTTGAATGATATTTTGGTCTCAAGGCTCTTAAGGGACTACGCCCAAATGAAGTAGCCCGGAAGCAATGACCTTGTCACACACCAAAACACCACCTCCTCTAGCATTCACTAGCCACCTGGATGTGTTGGCATATTCAATTCAGTGCCACAACCCACCGTTTGTAAAATATAGCGTTTGACAACCTTACACTAGCTCCAACTACACTATTTCATGCATTTGCAAATAATAGGGCAGCGAGAGCACTGAAATGAGAAGGAAAAAAATGAGAAAGGATTTTTATAGGGTCCTTATGCTGAGGTTTCGGATTAAATGAGCCATCTCTAGGTGCCATGAAGTCTGAGTAGAGTAGTCACCCATTGAAGTTGAACGATATTTTGGTCTTAGGGCTCTTAAGGGACTACTCCCGAACGAAGTAGCATGGAAGCAACGACCATGTCGCGCACCAAAACACTACCTCCCCTAGCATTCACCTAGCCACTCGGACATGTCGGCATATTTGGTTTGGTGCCACAACCCACCGTTTACAAAATATAGTGTTTGACAACCAATCATTGGCTCCAACTACACTATTTCACACATTTGCAAACAATAGGGCAACGAGAGCACCGAAATGAGAAGGAAAAAACCAAGAGAGGATTTTGTAGAGGGTCCCTACACCAAGGTTTCAGATTAGACGAGCCATCTCTAGGTGCCACGGAGTCCGAGTAGTCACTCGTCGAAGTTGAATGATATTTTGGTCTCAGGGCTCTTAAGGGACTACGCCCGAACGAAGTAGCTCGGAAGCAACGACCTTGTCGCACACCGAAACACCACCTCTTCTAGCATTCACCTAGCCATATGGATGTGCCGACATAGTCATTTTGGTGCCATGACCCACTGTTTGCAAAATATAGCGTTTGACAACCAATCACTGGCTCCAACTGCACTATTTCACACGTTTGCAAACAATAGGGCAGCGAGAGCACCGAAATGAGAAGGAAAAAACCGAGAGATACTTTTGTAGAGGGTCCCTACACCGAGGTGTTAGATCAGATGAGCTATCTCTAGGTGCCATAGAGTCTGAGTAGTCACCCATCGAAGTTGAATGATATTTTGGTCTCAGGGCTCTTAAGGGACTACGCCTGAACGAAGTAACACTGGAAGCAACGACCCTTTCGCGCACCGAAACAATGCCTCTTCTAGCATTCACTGGACACCTAGATGTGCTGGCACATTTGGTTTGGTGCCATGATGTCCTGAGGCATGACTTCTCACTCCTCACCTCTGTTCATTTCCTAGGACTCAAAACATTCAATTTGTCACTTGTTTACCTTCCATCTCTCTTGTTCTCTTTGGACTTGCCTCTGTCCTCTTAGACCTGCTTCATCACTGTCCTTGCTTTTCTCTCTTGAGCTATGTTGTTGTGGTGATCTCTCTCCATCCTCTGCTGCCCCAGCTATGTGCTTACATGCTCATTATTTTTGCATTGTAATAGGATTCTTCATCACATATCACTAGACACAGAATTAGGAGTATAAGTACAAATCATCAAACAATTAAGGGAACACATGTGTGAGGACCTTTTATTCATAAGTGCCATCATTGATTGCATGAGATTAATCATCTCTGCCTCAAATTGAAGCAATGTCTCCCATCTGAAACTTCAACCCCCAATCCAACAAGCAAGATCAAGCATTCATACTACAAAGAAGGACATGTGACCATTGGGTGAGCATGATCCTTAAAAAAGGGAACATCTATTTCCTAAGATTGTCTATTTGTTTAGATTGTTCTTTGTCATATTTTTGAAAATCAATAGGAATAGAGTTGAGATCAAGAAAGATAAATTCCATTGGGAAAATAATCTCCCATTTGTGAGTGAGATGAATAATTTTGATTCTCATTCCTTGGTGAGCTCAGGTGTGTTTTCATCTGACTCAGAGAACTTGTATGACATTTTGTCCCATACCATCACCTAGAGGTTTGAAGCTCTAAAAGAAGCCATTGTGCATTCTTGGCACAAGAATGCATGAGCTTGGTACACCTCTCAGGAGAATAATTCCACATGAAGAATCTTCAGGATTCAAATTTTAAGAATTGGTTCAGGAAAATATTTGTGACCCTTTCCTTCAATAGTCAATAAGTTTTAGTTCAGCCCTTGTAGAGATCATAGGTTATATCTCTAGAATCCTATGAAGAGTTAAATGAAAAATATTTTAGTCAATGTGGAAATATCAATGCCATTCCTGAGAATTGACTCAACACATTGGAGCATGTGAACATCTTGGAAGATGAGAAAGTTTCATTTGTAGTTTCCAGATTCAACAAGATGGTCTATGGAAAAGCCTCATCATTCAAGATCTTCCGTGGAGGAAGACATGAGTTGATTCTTCATTAGAGGAGGATTCTTCATGCGATGGGTGGAACCTAAGAATACTAATAAGGGCTTACTATCAAATTTTTACCCAAGTTTCAACTTGGGACATCAGAATGCACCACCACATGAAATCTCTCCCTTTCGTCACTTAAGGCTTGTAACATTCTCACTAGGTATTCAATTCCTCAGCACCCCAACTTGATTATGTTGCCCCCTCTCATGAATACTTAACCCCTTCTCACATTATCACCCCTTTAAGTCCCTTTGTCACTTAAGGCTTGTAACCCTACCCTGTCATGCCATGTAACCCGGGTTAATCCAGAATGGTCAAGGATGAGTTAGAAGGTGAGTTAGCTAGGTTAATGTTAAGAGGTGAGTATAAACATACACTTAGCCATTTTTTTAATCCCTTTTTAAAATATTTCCTTTTCCTTCATTGTTGCTAGTATATTTAGTTATGCTACTAAATTTTCAAGAAACCCTATTGCAAAAATCACATTTTTGCTCATATCTCCTTCATTTTTGCTCCATTTCCCCTGCAATTTTGCCCATAACTTCTACTCATGAACTCCTTGAAGATGATCTAAAAATATTTTCCATTGGTACCCTAATTTTTTATAGCATCCCATTTAAAATTTTAGAGAAAAAACTTGCCTTTTTAGATCCTTGCAATTCTAGAGATCAAAAACACTTGAAATTTGAAGCAGGAAACCATATGAAAATACCTAATCTAATGAAAAAATTTCATCTCAATCCAAATACAAGAAGACATGATTAAATATTTAAATCAAACATGTACATATCAGAGAACTAATTTAAATGGTTATGAAAACATACATAGAAGGATATCATACATGCAATGAAATCAAATCAAACATATATAGTTTAGATTTATCGTTATAAAAACCAACACACATGGATATATAAGAATCAAACAAAGTGTGCTCCAGACACACGTCTCTAAAAATATATATGTATAAGTTCATAATGTATGTGTACATCTCAAACTAAGTGTGTCATAATGTACATATGGGACCACATGCGGTCGCAAAAGGCTATATATATACAATGGACTATATGAAGAAACATGTTCACTAGGACCAGATGGCCCATATATATATATATATATATATATATATATATATATATATATATATATATATATCTATGTACATCCAAGTGGACTATGAATCTACTCATGAAACATCTTCCCTCTCTTCACCCTGCTAGAAGTAGCACGTCCACGACCTGGGGATGTAGTGGAGGGAGATGCCACTACGGATTTCATCCGTGTGGTCCTAGGTGTCTCTAAGCATGCCTACAACCTAACCTGCACATTCATAAACAACAAGTTTTTAATACCCAAAATTTTAAAATACATTCAAAATTTAGAAACTTGTACAATTTAGTTAAAATGCATGTGAAATCTTACTGCAATGTCATGATCCTTATCAATTTGTTGTTGACGCATCGCAGGGACAACAATAGACTCATGAGGGGTAAGCTACATACAAATAATTAATTTTCAAATTAAATATTTCACATATACATACAAAATTTGATATTGTAGATTTAAGTAATAAGAAATAATGAACCTCCAAAATTTAACAAATTTGAAAAATTGTACCTCAGTTAGTGGATCTGCAGATGCTATGGCAATATCTACAAAGCAGCCTCCACAATCTGCATATATGGAGGAGTCTCTCTAGCAGTCATAAGCTATACAAAAAACATGTACAAATCAATATTAAAATCTACATGACTGTGCACCACATAATAGAGGTCCAAAGCATGTAATCCACGTGAACTTCCAGTAATTAGAAACAAAGTGTAAAGAGATTTACTAACCTGCATAAAACTCATGTGAGGCATGCCAGTAGCCTCGGTTCTGAGCGAAAGATGATGACCCACCGTGCCCTGTGTATAAAAGAAAAATATTAATATGTACAACATACACGTGAAACATTATAATAATAATCTAGTGCAATCAAATGAAATTAAAAATGTAAGTTTGTACAACTTGAAACTTACATTTGAAACACACCCAACTACAGTAGCTAGCATGTCGACGCCGGATGTTTCCTTCACCACTCTTGCTATTTAAAATAAAATAAAAAATTAGTTTTTTACATGTATGTACATGACGTACAATCAAATATATATATATATATATATATATATATATATATCTCAAACATGTGAATTAAACTATTGTATATATATATATATATATATATTATTTAAATTTATTTGAAATTTACCTGTGAAAGACCAATATCAGTGGCACCAGTTCCAAAAACATTCCCCAACATCTCATCTATAGAAAAGAAATCTTGTGAACCAGCAAATGATGTCTCGCCCGCAGTGCATATGGCACCACATGATCCACAGTGGTGTGGTGTGCTAGAACTGGTGCCTCCACCAACATCACCAGATGTAATCTGGTCACTATGTTGGGTCAGAGTGTCAGTGAGCTCCCTCAATGCATGCAATGTATCAATCTCCACAACCTCCTTCACTGTAGGAGGGATAACTGAAAGGCTAGTGGGGTTTTGGGGCATGGGGGATCCTAGGTTGACCTATGTGTGCACCAGGTCTACTCTGTGTAGAGCCACCTCCTTGACCAAAAAAGTCAGAAAATTCAAAATAATTCGGGACCTCATTGAGCACGAACTCGCAATATAATTTCTTCAAAAAATAAAGAGGAACCTCATTGTTGTTGCATGGTGGATAATCAAAAACCATCCACCATCGGTCCCAAAAATTGTTTTTGATTCGGTCATCATGGCACCAATGGATTGGGAACCGTTTGCAAGTAATCGTGGGGGCATTGGTTCTAGGGTCGGTAAATAATGCACAAATGAGGTCTTTTTCAAAAAAAAATCTTTTACGGCCGCATGGGATAGTTTATCCGCATACCATCGCCACTTGCCACAGGTCACCTCTAGAGGTGTTCCATCTATGTATTTGGTTGGTTTGACTCAACTTCGCCAATCAATGTTTTGCGATGTATTCAAGCTAAAGTCATGCGGGATGGATTTGTAGCATGATTTTATCTTATAGTTTGAATTAGGTTCTCAATGACAATTTTATTTTCTCGGATTCTTCCAATGATATTATCTTGTGTTCCTGCTGGCTCAGTGGGGACAGAAGGAGCCACAGGAGGTGGATCTATGTTTGGAGGAGGGTTTTGAGGAATGTTTTGATGGTTTGCACAATTTCGAGCTTACCGACCAACTGATAAAATAAGAAAATTGTATACATAAACAAACATTTCAAAAAACCCATGAAAATGCAAAAAAAACCTAAAATGCAAAAAAATGATTACAATCGGGGACTTACCTCCTCATCTTGGCAGCATGGTTGAATCTATCACTATCTAGAAGTCCGATGAGCAATTTTGAGGTGGTATTCAAAGCTCAAGTGAAAAATGTTTAGGAAAAATCACGGTTTGAAATGAAAAATGAGGAAAATAAGGAGTCGCGGGACTGCTAATTTTTGTCTCAGAGTTCCACGATCACGGTTTATAACCGCGCATGCAGTTCTAAACCATGATCATGGTTTTAGGTTCGGTAATTACCGAACCTGGAATTCAGGAACCGCGATCGCGGTTCCTTTATTTCAGTTTTTATGTCCACGAAATTGTCCACCAACTTCGTGCACTTACCCATGCCTCTACCTCCCGATGCTCTAAGGACACGTGGCATCTCTTTATTGGTTGGCGGGCCTTTGCCTCCAAATTTTCCACTGCGCCAAATTTGGAAAATTTTCTAACTCCTTCCCGTCCATCTGATCTCCGACGGCCCCAAGGACACGTGGCCTCTTTTTATTGGTTGGCGGGCCTTCGCCTAAAAATTTATTTTGTGTGCCCCATAAATCCTTGGAAATATTTCAAATTTTCCTCGGCTCACCATTCCACCACTGACGTGGCACATTTTGATTCACCAACGGACCTCCCATGGGAAAATTTCCCTCCAAAACTCTGTGAGCCATAACTTGAAAAATACAAGGAGTTAGAGGCAAAATTTTACCTTTTTGGAAAGCTGAGAAGATTCTCTATCCAATGAAACCATTTCAAAAATTTTGAGTGCCTGTAAAATGAAAAATTTTGATTGAGACATAAGGAAGGAAGAAATGAAGGGGATTTAAACAAAAATAAGAAAGGGGCTTATTTTGGATAACACAATTTCTTCTTTCTTTTCAACCGTTGTAAAATTTTCACGTCTTATCATCCATGTATATCTCCTACATGAATTCTTTTTTCATTAATGAGCTTTACTCCCATATGGATAGTGCATTAATGAACTGTCTTTTTCCGCCAACGGTTTTGGAGGATTTTGTGAAGTGATAGGCACATTGTTTCTTATAATATGCAAAATGCAATAATTTCTCTTCCTCATGTATGTTACATACTTGGTTCATATTCTCAAGTAATTCAAAATTTGGATGTTTTTTTTTCATTTACATGCTTCAAGGAATTATGAGACTTTGTTCCCCTTTTTCTCGTCCTCCTCCGACCTTCTCTTATATATTGGTTTCCTCTTACTTGTTGACTTTGACCAGGTGAGGTACCATACGTCTTCTTTCGGGTTTCGTGCTCATAACTTCATCTTGTAGTTTATAAGATGTAATGTGCCTAGGAAATTAAAGCTCATCTCCCCATTCCAATTACTACCTTTACATGTATTTTATTTTTGAGGAATGGGGATACATCCATATGTTATACTATATTCACATGACGTTATGTCATAATTTTGGGAACTCTCTTGCTCCTTACATATCTTCATTATCTTTACAAACATCCAAATTAAGTCTGATGTAGAAGAGAAAACTAACAACACGTCATTTTCATTTGGGCATTGTGGGAATAGAAATGCAATTTTTCACAAGGATTAAGAAAAATGGAAAACCAAGAGACTTTTGCATGGATCAACATGACTGTTCAATAGAATTTACACAAAAAATATTTAAGTAGATAGGACATGATAGTTATTGGAAGAACACAAAAATTACATGGGGTGAGTTTGACACAAGCACTAACATTGGCTCGACTCTGGGATCGACACCCCCTACAGGTGTCAAAAGAACCACATAGACAACATTTTTACATATAGACCATGTGCCTTGATCCATTATGCAACAGAGGCATAATGAAGCACACACATGGCCCTATGAACTGATACACACAACAAATGACTAAACAAAACAAGAAAATCTGGTCACTATAGACAAAGAAACATAAAAAGGGAAACAAAAACATAAAATAAAAAATGTACACTATACAAAAGTCATACTTGATTGTGTTCAGTCCAGAATTGCTTGATATTCCTACCATTAACAGGATATTCAAACAATCTCCTTCTAGGTATTTCAAGAAAAAGTGTGCTCTCCAATTTGGATATCAATAGAATATGGCCCCATCCACAAGGCATCAAAATTTCCATGTTTTCCCTTATCTTCATGCCTTGTGTCCCAAAATAATACTAAATCTCTGATATTGAATTCCTATGGGGTTACCTTTTTATAAAATATTTTTAAATCCTTTCTCTAAACTTTAGTTGTTTTTGTGGGATTGTCATCTTTTCATCCAATTCCAGAATTTGATTCATCTTTGCTTCATAAGGGTTCACTTCCCCTTCATCTCCAATTTGTTGCATGAATTGATATGAAGACAACTGTGTATGCAAGGGAAAAAGATCTTGAACCCCATAAACTAGCTCAAAAGGACTTTTACCAGTTGCTCTTTTAGTGGTAACTCGGTCTGCACCATAAAGAAAACTTGATTTGTTCACCCCACTTTATTTTATTAACTTCTAGGGTCCTCCGAGTATCTTGACCATTTTTTTATTGCTTAATTCAGCTTGGTCATTTCCTTGTGGATTTTAGTTTGATGCATAAGCCAAAGTAATGTCATACTCTTTACACATAGCTACCAACAATTTAGCCCTAAAGCTCATGGCATTGTCAGCAACTATTTTGATAGGAACTCAAAATCTGTAGACTATATTATTTAAGATCAAATCCATAATTACTTGATGAGTTACTTTTTTAGTGGGAATAGCCTCAACCCACTTAGTGAAATAATCGGTAGAAACTAGGATCCATCTATGTCCGGAACTTGAGGAATCTGATATTTCTCCAATGAAATGCATTCCCCATTACTTGAAATGAGTTTCAAATGAAACTTGTTGTAATAGTAAAGCACCTGCAACTTTCAATCTTCGAAGAAATGTTGCCAACTTTGGCATTTCCTAACTAGTATAGTTATATCCTTGAATAGTGTGGGCCACGAATATCTTGCTCTTAGAATCTTATGTGTAGTTACTCTTCTAGCAAAGTTACCTCCACACACTCCTCTGTGGAATTCTAAAATTATAGTGGGAACTTCCTCTTAAGTTATACATTTGAGTAACACACCCTCTTGATTTTTCCATGCTAGACCAAAATTAGTCATGACATATTTTTGGGATGCCAACTTGAGTGTTCTTCTTTGATTTTTTTCTAGGTGTCTAAGACATTCCAAATTCCTCAAGTAATAAATTACAACCGTACACCAAACTAAGTTATTCACTTTTTCATGAGATTCATACCATCTTCTTCAACAACATTCACCTCTATAACCTGTAAATTACTTTCAACCATCAACTTTTTCAGTCCCATACCTCTAACCAATTTGGTGGTCTATATCTATATATCATATTCCCTGCAATTTATCAACCCACCGATACCTTTGCCAGAGACTTCCATTTTGGTCAAGATATCAATAACCATCGTATAAGGGACATAGGATTCAATTCAGCACCTTGTAGAGCCTTACTAAAGAAAGCAATATGCCTTTCATTTCCATTTCCATATTTTTCATAACACCGATGCAATAGTATTTTCAGATGCAAAATAAAATATTTGAAAATCCTTTTTATAGTTAGGGTTTTCCAGTACCAAGGCATTCTTTAATGCTTCTTTAATTCATGTGAAATCTTGAACAAATCCTTCTTCCCATTTAATGACTTGGTCTTTTTTATCATGCTTGTTATAGGGATTGTTATCTCAACAAAATTAGAGATGAACCTTTTGATAAAATTTATTTGACCAAAAAAGACTGAATTCCCTTTTAGATTTAGGGATAGGAACCTTACCAATCACTTCCACCCTTTTAGGATAAATCATGACCCCTTCCTTTGACATAATATGTCCCAATAATTTATCCTTATGAATTCCAAAATGACATTTCTTAGGATTTAAAGAAATCCCATATTCTCTCGCATCGAGAAACATTTTCTCTAGGTTTTCTAGATGGTCACCTCTTTTCTTAGAAAACACAATTATATCATCTTGATATATAGCTATAAAATCATTGATAAGTCTTGAGAAAGCTACATCCATATTTCTTTGGAAATTTTCTCCCACATTCACGAGTCCAAAAGGCATTCTGACATAAACATATGTTCCCTAGGGAGAGGTGAAAGCAGTCTTAAATTGTTTAGTTTTCTTGACAACCACTTGATTGTATCCTAAGAACCCATCTAGTGTAGATAATAACTCAGATCATGTGACAATTTGTATCATGATATCCATATTTGGAAATTAATAATTGTCTTTAATATATGCCTTATTAAGATTTCGGAAATCCACACAAAGCCTAATGTCTCCATTTTTCTTTCTGATTGGAACAAGGTTTTCCACCCATGAAGAATACCTAGCAAGTTGTATAATTCCTCATTCCCTTAATTTTATCAATTCCTCTTTAATTTTAAGAGATATGAGAGGATTGATGGACCTTTTTTTTTTCTTGAGGGTTTAGAATGGGGATCTAGAGGTATTTCATGTTGAAACAAATCTTCTCTGTAAGCTTTCAACTCGAATATGACCAAGAAAAACAATCTTGGTACTCTTTCAATAACTTGGTATAAGCATGCTTGTCATTTTTACTCAAATTATAACCCAACCATACCTTCCTTTGTTTTTCTTGGGTCCCTAGCTTACATTCTTCAACATCTCTCTGTAAACAAAGATAGATATGTTGATAATTCTATCATCATTATCAAAATTGGATTCAAGAGCAACCAATCCTCTAGTAATTGTATTCAATTTCAATTGGATCACCTCTCTTCCTAAGAGAGTTTTTGTTCCTTCACATATTTCCACATTGGTTCCAAATAAATATGTTGGTTTGCAAATTCATCATGGATCTTCATAAATATTTGTATTTAAGCATCATCCTCAAACACTTTCCATTGTCGATGTTATCGGAAAAAAATATCTAGCCAAAACTTCGACATCATAATTGCAAAATGGGGATACTATATACGGTTTGAGAAGTGTGATGCAATTACAGCTAATTTATAAGTTTTTTTGTTTCGAGTTCTTTCATGATACAAGATATTAAATGAATCCAACATCTCAATAAGATCCCAGACCGCATGCTTATATTGTTTCATCTGTTGATTCTTAGTTACATATAATTTTCTTACTTGTTAATGATGTTACAATCAACTTAGAATCACAATCAACTTAGAATCTCCTTGATAATGATGTCGATAATTTCATGTTTCCAATCAATTCTTATTCCTAAGAGCAATGCTTCATATTCGTAATGTTGTTAGTACATTCAAAATTCAACTTGAATGAAAAATTGTAAGATCCCTTTTCTAATGATGTGAGAACTATTCCAGCTCCACTCCCCACTAAAGAACATGCTCCATCAAACAAAGACATAATCCAAGGAACACTAACATCTTGTGAATTAACAACATTTTTTATACATTGGTCCTCAAACTCAACATATCCTACAAAATTATCCAAATCAGTATTTATAAATAATACCTCATAAGAGTAATTCTTAGGGTCTTCAATGATGTGCAACATCTTTTCTCTCTCGTATAGTTTCACCAATTTTCCTTCTACAAGTATAGTTGCATAGGGCATATCCATCTATACACTACCACCCACACTAGCATCCCATTTCCTAGATAACAACATGCCCTATTTAGTAGGGAAGTCAACAATTACCACATTCATAGTTAGATATTTACCTAAGTAATAAACCAACTGAACAACTAGCCCTTTCACATACCCTATAACTAACACCTCTCTTGAATACATAACATGCAATTTTCCAAATGCGATGTTACTTTTATGTCTAATTCATTCATGACCTCAAGTGGCATTATATTGCATGAATATCCTAAATTGAACATGCAATTATGGACAAGCCTATCACTGATAATCAAAGAAGTAAATAATGGATCAACATCCAATTGAGATTCTACCAAAGAAGTGCCTAAATATACTTCCGGGATTTCCCCATACTTTCTTGTTCTTGAGGCATTTCTATTTCAATTATGGTAGATGATACATCCACATTATTTACATATTTGGTCACAACTATTGCCTCTTCTTTGAATTCTAAATATTCAAAATATATTTTTCTATGCTCGTGGATCGTAATCAACTCAACAATTGGTACTGTGATCTAGATTTGACTTAAAATCTGAGCCATGTCACAAGTAATATATTTAGGTAGATTTTTATTAGTAGACAAAGTAATTTTTGTTTCTTATGGGATGAGATTTCTTGCTACTTGAGCGACATCAGTGGTATTTGGTTTATTATTAGAGATGGGACCTTTATTTTGTATATCATTTTTAGGGACGTTCTTAGGAATGTTAGTCAAAGATAGGTGATTTACTTTTGGAAGGTAGGGTAGATCCTTTTACCAACCTCGCTACGGAGGTTATAATCTTTCTCTTGAGCAACCACCGCATTCATTAAAAGTTTTTGTCTTCTTGAAAGGGTGCCTCCATCATACTTTTTAATCATTAAATCCCTTATATATTCAAAATCATGATTGGGAAAGTCAAAAGAATACTGAACCATGTCTATATCAACACCTTTGGTAGTAAGAGGAGAGAAAATTCCCATTCAAACAATTCCAAAATGATTAAAAGCGGTCGGCACCCAAAGAATTTACTAGAAGTAACTACGGTGGTATAACATCTAAGCATTTCATCATACAAACATCATCAAAATCATCTTCATCATTAACATCATCATCATCATTAGAGTTACATGGGTAATGTGGTAGAAAACATTTATCACACTAGTCAATGACATGATTTTCTTTAACCAAAGACACTCTAGTAGTTAGTGGATCAAGTACTATTTTGTTTTCTATATAGTTTGGCTATTTGTTTCCTAACCCCATAGGTCCTTTTCCTCTATCATCAGCCTTATGATCACCTTTGAGATGATTCCCATATCCTGCTCTGCACCTTAGGTTGATGTTGACCTTGAGTATTTTCCCTTATAAATTTTTCAGCTCTAGCAAGCTTGTAATAAATATCCTTAACTTCCCTACTATGGTCTTAACTACTTCTTCTAACTCTACTTATTTTCTTGTTTGAGGTTTTTCTAGATTTATCAACTTAACACCCTCCCTCTTTGGAGGTTTTCAAGTTACTTTAATATTGTTTTCAGTTTGTACTACCATAGTAAAATCCTACCTTAGATTCCCTTGATTCTTATCTCTTAAGTAGTAGGTCGACTTCTTGTCAAATGCATCAGAATATTTAATTAAACAGGAATCATCACTTGGTCTCAAATTCACAGATACTCTTGTCAAGGTTTTGTTAAACTTGGTGTTAAAATATTGAATAGATTTATTAGGATTTTTCTTTATGTTTTCAAACTCAGAAATGAGGAATCTAGGATCTGTCTTATCACCATATTGCATCTTAAAGGCATTTTTCATTTCCAACCATGAATCAATTGAATTGTTAGGAAATGACTTATACCATTCTCTAGCGTCTTCATCTAATGTATGGATGAATAATTTCACATACACATCTTTTTGTTCAATTTAAAAATCCTCCATGGCATTTAGGAAGATCCTAAGATGTTGATCCCCACTTATGGTATTATTACCCTGAAATCTGGAAAATCTACTTCAAATTTCGTGTGGGACCTCATTTAGATAACCAATCATTACTTGAAAATTTATGGGCTTCTAATTGTTCACTACAAATGGAGGTCTAGGTGGAGGTTGTGCCATATTGTTTGGAGGAGGTGTTCTAATAAGAGGATTAAAACAATTGGGAACTAGAGGTCTTTGAGGCAATGGAGTATGATCTTTAAAGTAATGATCCTTTAATGATTATGTTTCACAAAATACTATATTATTTCTAATCAATAAAGGAGAGAGTCTAAGAATACCCCGATCGGTGTGAATGAAGGGCCTTCCTAAGCTAGTGAATATAAATTGGCACAAGGAATACCCGATCCAAAGCTGTCAAAAATATTAGAGTATTCTTCCACCAAAGGTTGATCACTTTCCACAATAGGTACAACTTTCTATTCTGACCTTTGAGCACATAAGGCTTTCCAGACTTGTTATCTCCCTGGATCAGTCTTTTCCTAATTTTGGGAACAATCTTCTAAGAAGATCGATATAAAGAAGGATCTTCTTCCTTCCATCTTTGGAAGATGTTCAAGTAAAATAACCAAGATGTGGATATTTTGCACTAGTTCTTATCATAGTTTTTAATAGAAGATGAAGTCATTACTAAGGTTTTGCACCTTAGATGTGTTCATTACTTGAAATCACTAACTAGAAGATAACTTTATATAGAAATGACACAAGCTTTACAAATATTTACAATCTTTGCCGAACCTTTCCTAGTGAAGTCAAATTTGATGGAAAACTTACTTTTACTAGGAAAATATACTCAAATTGGGCTCTATTTTAACAAAGCTCAACAAAGGATCGGGTTCAAGGAATGTATTTAAATCAGATGCACAACATACATCACAGATACATATGATTTATATAAGTTTTAGGAAATAGTCCTCACAATGGCACAAGAAGTGTGTTGGTACCCGAAATTACACCCACTTGGGGCCAAAAAGTTATCAAAAGATAAGCTAAAGGAATTTGAGGATGTCAAACTGAAATGTATGTCGTTTGTAGTGGGAAGAAGTCGACAAACTTGTTTGGACCTAACCTTAGATGGAGCAGGTGACATGTGAAATGAGGATGACCTTCCCTACTGCTTTAGGTCTTACCTTCGACCAGGGCAAGAGATCATGTCCTGTAGCCTGTATTTATAGAAAGGATAGATTTAGTAACAATTTATTAGTCTTTTCTTTGGTAGTTAAGTACTACTCCTGGGTGAACATGGTCAATATATGCACTACTTAACTCCTACAAGTTATCACACTAAGTAATGCAAACATCACTCGAGCATGACTCACGATACTCTAGACAGTGGAAATTTATGTTTCCTCCTGCATGGTTATGGAAGGATAAAGAAAAATTAAGGTTTCCTTTTAATAATATGTGTAAATGATCATAACAAGATGGTAGAGATAAAAAATTTCAGTATGATAAGACTGAAATTTTATTTTATGAGGGTGGGGGATTCACAAATTGATAGATCTTCAAATAACACTACTCACAACACTTGTTCGCATAAAGAAAGAACAATTTACCATTTCATCATAGTTTTCACTTAAAGAAATATTTGCATTCATTATAACTCAACTAAGACAAATATTTCACACAATCCTCAAAACACTCTAAGACAAAGGCTCAAATATTTTGATAAAAAAATATTTCTTCTAATCACATATGCCTAAGATACACTCAAAATCTTACAAAGATCCATTGACAAAATGATTTCAGAAAGGATTTTATAATTGTATTCAATATTATAAAGTAAAAATCACAACATAATATCAAAAAATGCCCAAATATTAGTCACTAAGGACAGGCCTAATGTACTTAAGAGAAGAAATAAACATAGAATTGCAACAAAAATGCAACAAATCAGCTAAGTGTTCAATATTTGAAACCCAAAACATAGAAATTGAACCCATAGTTAAATACATTTCATTTTAAATCCACCAAATTCTTGACAAGGGAACAAGATAACTACTAATCTCAATGCTTGTTAATGACTATACATTGTAATCAACTTAACCTTCGAAATTAAAAGAGTAAAAAACTGAAAGTGTACTTTTAGGAAACAGATAAGTAGTATCACAGTAAAGCATATCAAAAAAATTCTTCACAAAAATCTTTAGAAAAAAACCCCCTTAGTATGAGGATAAACCCCTCATACTTATACTATTGTTCTATTTAATTTTTCTCCCAAAAACATCTACTTCAATCCTTTCTCCTCGTAATTCAAAATTTGTAGGAGAAACATCTGTTAACTGAAAAGATTCCATTCTACTTCTTATTGGGCTAAGTGAAAAGGGGAACCATGTACGGACACTTGAAAGAAACAGAAAAAATATTATTTTGCTTTCTAGTGCACTTTCTGATCCTTCTTTATTGCACTTTCTTCTCTCTAGAGGCTTGATGTGAACTTTCCCCTACCCTATTCATGTAGGCATCATATCTTTCAAACATTTGGGTCACAACTTCTTCGTCGAGTCCTGAGTGGTAGTTGAAGATCACTTCATGTTTCATACTTGTTTCATCAATCTCATTAAAGATTGGTCTTTCTTTCTTCAACTTCCTTATCAACTTATCAATTGTTGATTCAATATTTTCCCACTTACGTATGAGAGCTATATCAAAAATTTTGGGTTCTCTTATTTTTCCCATAACATGTTCTCTGAAAACCTTGATTAAATTGTCGGTATCCTCCATTCTGGTTTTTCTCCACTTTCTATCCCAAAGTAAATTTTCTCGAGAAGAAAATGAAGACGATCAATAAAATACATTGTCTTATGTCTTACCTTATCAAGGATTTTCATAGAGTCTATCAAGATTTATGTTCTTACTTTAGCCATGTTGTAATACTCATGCTGACTACCCACATAATCAAGGGACACAATACCTTACTCTAAGAACCAAGTCATCATCTAAGTTTTTAATAGCCTCCATTTTAGGCAACATGTCAGTCCACATTAACTTTTTAGCCCTACATTTATCTATTAATTCCTTGGTTTCTTCTACCTTTTCATAGCTACAAGAATATTGTCTTACAAAATTCAAGATCATTGGTTCACCTCTAACAACCAAATCATTTTCCCATTTGATAGTTGCCTCTCCTCTTTCACTTAAATCACTTACTCTCTCGATATCTTCATTAGTGATTTCTAGGACCTCACTTTGTACCTCATGGTGGGTTCTAGTTACTTTTCCGATTAAACTAGATAGTGCTTCATTCTTGGCCTTTAAGTCCCTTTTTGTTTCTTTGAACTCGTCAATCCTTTGGAACACTCCTTCTACTACTACAAAAAAATCATACTTCATCTCTTGGTCAGAGAAGCTTTTCCAAGTGAGATCCTGGAGATCTTAAAATCAGTTGGGGATGCTTCAACTCGGGGTATGCTAACCTTGGGAGTTACAATATCTACAAATATTTCTCCTATTTTTCTCAGGGATGTCCTGGAAATATTTTTACCTTTTTGGGTACTCTTGTTGGGGTGAGTAAAGCCAAACTCGTAAATCATCATCATCAATCCATATTTCCACCTTCTTCTTCCTCGGAGAGTACTTTTGATCCATTCTCTTATAGGAGACTCATGATCGTCAAGTGGTTGAGGAGTTGGAGTCACAGGGATAATTGTAAGGGCCCAGAGGAAGATAAGGGTGTTGAAATACCTTCGTAATTACAAGTAATAGCTTCGTTTGAGCATCCAAACCTATAGCTCCACCTTGACTTTCAATCCCCTCTATAGGCTCATGTTGACCTTCTCTTTCTTCAATAGTTAGGGGTTCTTGTTTTTGAATTCCCTATCTACCCGTGCCACATCCTTATCTATCTTCTCACCAAGAACCGAAATTGCTTCACCAGTCCTTGAGAAATAACTTCATTCAAGGAAATGTGAGTATCAACAATCCCTACATTCACTTCAATGTCATGAATAATTTTTGTGACTATGACATGAGAATTTTATTCGATGGCTAAATTTATAGGAGGATGGGTAATATCAGATAAAATAGCAGGAATATCAAGATTCATTACTTTTCTAGGGGTCTCTTCCTCCTCTAAATGAATCCATTCAATAGAGTTTTGGTTCTTTTTCTCTTTCGGAGTTGGATCTTCTTCTCTTCTTTTGGTCCTTTTGGATCACCATAGGGAATCTTAGACAATTTCTCCTCTTTAGGATTCTTCAAAGTGGTTTCTATCACTTTCTCTTTTCCTTTGGCTCTGGAGTAGATATCGAAACAAATTGTAAATGAGTAGCATGAACAAGGTAACCTTCAACCATAATTTCCTAAAGTATTTCTCTAGTCCTTCCTAATTCTTGAAGAAGGGGATTTCTTACTCTGCAACCATGAGCATCTACATCACATGTAGTTGACAATGAGTCCAACTTCTTAATCTTTTGTCTCCATGAAACATATCTAGTGGCATAAACAGATGGAATATGGGAAGAACATCATCAATGAGTTGATTGTTCTATATTCTCTCAACAATGGGGTTTGGTGGTAACTTATATCCACTCCTTTTGAAAATAACCACCTTATGGAAATTCAAATGGGATGTGTAGTCTTTTCTAGGTTATATTTCCTCTCATTGAGGTTCTAATTAATTGGTGGCAAAGGTTGAGAAGCAATGTCTATTTTGGATGTATTCTTCACTAATTATATTTCCATCATCCTCTAACCCTTCAGGAGTTTGGATGAACCCAAAATCAATCATCTAAGATAAATTCATTCTTGAATATTCTCTTCATCTAACTTCTCTTTCATCTTCACAGTTCATCTAGAAGTCCTCATAATGAGGCTTGTGCTCTACCTGAGTGGGCACGATACTCTATAAGATATGCCTTATATCATAATTCTTGTCCTCAAATATATCTATCATGCACCTATTTATTTCTCCTTTCAATATTTTTTCTTTATGGATATGAGGATAAGTATAATTCCCTATGGCTATGGGAAACTTGATTTAGGATGTTACGTTCTTCTAAGCACTTTGAAATGATACACCGAGATAAAATGTCGACTAATTCCATTAATGCTCATTTTTCACCGACACATCTAGGAAGCACATAAGGTTTTCCATCAAAATCACTAATTTTGATATAGGAATAAGTCCTAAATTGAATAAAATAGCATCCATAATGAGTAATGACTCTCTTGGCATCAAGGGAAAACCTTTCAATTTTCCAATCATGGCAATACAAGAAAATTTTAGGTACAAAGAAATGATTGGCAATATTTATGTAATGTGTTTCATAATTTTTGAATCTCAACTAATAGAAAACATCATAGACCTTAGACCTATTCAGCTCTCCGTCCATTTGTAATTCGGGAAAATTTTTATAAAAACTAATATTTTAAACAAGGTAAGAGGTCATGAAAAATTCAGCCATCCCAGGCTTTTCTCCTCTAGTAATTTGGGCAACTCCCATCATTTTCTCATGAATACGGTTACTTATGATTTCAGCCCAAGGGAGAGGGTTTTGTTCCTGAGTATCACCTGAATGAATTGAAATATCCATTCTTGAAAGAAAAAGTAGATTCCATACCCATTGTCGGTTCAACAATGTAATTATATCTCTAACCTCCTTTATGAATTCAAACCTGTTCATCTTTTTGTCATCCTAGAAGTAGTTATTCGTCGATTATTTATCCAAAGTGCTCATTCATGATTTTTTTCTAATTTTTGAGTGAGAGTTCCAATACTCCTAAGATGAATCTTTGGTTATTTTACCTTCTTATCTTTCCAAAAGAAAACCCAACATTCACAAATGCATGTTCCTGGAAAGATAAAACTAAATCTCCTCTTCCATCCCATATACTGTGGCTTCGTGGATTGTAATGTTGGGGACATACCCACACAATTTTTGGGCATTGTGTGGCGGGGGAAAGCGCTGCAAGGTCAATGTAACTATTTTCCACCTAGGTCATGATATTACTCCTCTCGGGGAATTTAAGCTTTGTTTGAAATCTTCTACGTCACGGGATGTAATATCGTAATCAGTGATTCTTTCTAAAGGATAACTAAGGCTAGAACTTGTTATTATCACAAAAACTAGCTAACCATCTACCCCAAGAAAGTTATTATCACCAAAAATAACACCCTCTAATTTTTTCACATGTGAATGAAATGAGAAATCAGTGTTTTTGGGAAACATGGAATTATCTCAAGGTGTGGGACCAAGAAAATGAGATAACTCTCCAAGAGAAGGTTGGTTCCTCTTCCTAATATAATGTTAAAACTACTCTTAATGTTGGAAACACAATTATCTAATCCTATCATATGATTCTAAGGGACCAGGGAGAAGGAAAATGCATGAAATAAATAAATCCTACACTAAGGGGGTGATAGCACCAAGATAAGGGTGGTGTGGACACTTCATAATGAGTGGAAATGGGATAAAATGGAGGTGGAGAGGGAAAATACAACACCACATTCCACAACAACACTCAAAACACCATTTCCATAAAAGCACAATAATATTAGACCCTGCAAGGAGAACAATACATGCACAAAATACCTACAAATATGATAGAGAGGTAAGAGAATGCAATAAACAAAGCTAGGGCAATGAAATAACCACAAAACTTATGTTTATTACTTCATATTGTTGCAAATTCTATTAAAATGAATAAATGAGGCATGAATCCACCATACAATGTATAAAGTGAGGCTAAGAGATCATTTACATGCAAGAAGCACCTCAGAAGAGGGCAACAACATAACCAAAATGTTTGACAACTCAAAATGAGTCACTTTTTACAATATATCCAAGAAAGAGAGAGTGAGAAGGGAACTCCCAAAATCCTCTTCCAACCACCAACAAAGGGTCATTAAATGACTGAAAAACATCATGGTGAACCTACAAACCCCATCCCTCCATGTTCTCTAGCTTGTTAGAGAATAAATACACCCTCATGCTTCCATTAAATGCCTTTTAAACTGCCTGGAATGTTGCATTTTGAATCGAGGCGTTTTTTTTTTCTCGCTCACCAACCCCACCTAATTTCCATATTTTATTGTTTCATGATGAATAATTTGGAAGGACATTTCCATAAAGTTCAATTTTATTGGATTTGGTTCCCTTGGGAGTGATTATGGCCAATCTGGTTTCCAAGGTGCCATTACTTCATTACTTCAAGTCATTGCCAATTGGATCCCCACAACACTATTTCACCTTTACCTTTTGGGCTTTTGCAACTACTCTACTCGCACTTGCAAGCCCCACTTACTTCATGGTAATTTCCCATTGAAACCACGCAAAGATCTCCTCCTTATCTATGGGATTCCAAAAGTGCCCTACTCACATTTTTTAGAGTGCTTTGATTGATTACTTTGAGAAGTAAAACATCACTACAAACCCACATTACTCCAACTCTCCATATGCTTACTTTGTTTTGCGATATTTTTGGGTGCATTACTTCAACTCGTCAAGTATCTCAATCATGAGCTCACCAAGATACTTTCCAACTCTTGCCTCCTTTTTCACCTTTTTCATTTTTCTCCCAAATTTTAAATAACTGTTTGGATTTTTCTAGACCGAGTTAGGAAAAAGGAGAAAAGTCCTCTTAACCCAAATTTTACCAGTTTAACCATTTTTACATTTTTGGCTAAGTATGGACTTGTAAATCCTATAGAGAGGGGAATGACACCAAATGACTTCAGTGCCCAAAAATCATGAAAATTACCTAAAATTTCAAGATTCATCTATCAAGCTCTATCACCTACCCAAGTCCATTTTGCCTAAGTTGTGCGTTTTTAGTAGGGGATAAAAATGGATAACAAAAGCATTATTAGGAATTTTATCTCCTTCAATGTCTCAAAACTCCCCTACCCTACTCCTACACCTCAACTAATGTCAACTCCACCTTAATCTTGGATCACCAAGACAAACTCTTCAATCTTCGCAACTATTTCCTTCTACACCTAACCTTAAAAGCAAGGCTTCGATATAAGCATGCCTTAGGTCAACTAGAAATACCCACAAAATGGTTTCAACTCCATTATATCTCCCTCAACATCACAAAGGTTCTTGTGAAATTTTAGTTCCCAACTCTGTGATTTACACCTTCTAACTCACTTTCACTCCTTTGGCTTACTAACCCTCACTAGGTCCACTTTAGACTACTATAAAGCTTATATTAATTTGTATGAGATTTCCATGCACAATAATGAGTTTTTCAAGAACCCATTAAGATCTTTATCATTCTCTCGTAGTTCCATTTTCTAACTCCAAGTAAAAAAATATGGTTTCTTTGTAAAGATTCCCTTCAAACTAAGTCTATAGATTGGATGTAGCCACTCTTTCCTATACTATCATAAGTATATCATTGATGGGGGTTTGTTTTGCTACCAAACCTTCTTCAAAACTTGACCCCTTCTAAGACAGATAAGACTATCCACTTGCATGAATTTATACTGGTGCAATCAAGTGATAATGTCATTTCATTCTCTAAACCCTATTTAGTGCAGAGAAACCCAAGAAGGGTAATTTTTCAATAAATTTTCACAAAACCTCATTTCAAGAAGCTAAAATTCATCATAAGGTTTTTTTCAACATAGCTTCCATAAATAACTTACTAGTAGGTGAAGATGATGAGTCTGTATGCTCTTTTTTTGCGATGACTGTAATGTTTCCACATCATCAAGCAATGAAATGAACCCTTAATGGAACAGTGAAATCCTATGATCTTTCTTACATGCAATGATTGACTTATTTCATCGAATCATGCTCTTAATGCATCATCCTAATGGTTTATTTCTTCATTCACCCACACCCTCTCACTTCTACAATAAACTCAAACATGCTTGAATGCTAGTACATACTTTCATTCCCTACTAGTTAGTTCATTTTCTCATGCATGGCATTATATTATAGAGTTTACCTTATTGTTCCCATACATACCTTCAAACCACTATGAGAATCTATGTTCATTCCTCAAAACCTCCACATTGAGTTTCAACACAAGCACATTTACGATAGAGAACACGGTTATGCTAATAAATATCTCCTTAAGTCGGACATCAAAACAAGGGATTATATTTTTCCACAATAACTTGGGATAAGGCACATCAAAGCTCATTAATAGTTACTATGTTAACTCTCACATATGTCTTGAAGGGAGAAGATCATATCTCCCTAACATAAACTCGAAATGTTCTTACAAGATCTGTTATAGAGGTCACATTACCTCCAACATGCATTACTCATAAACAAGGAAATTAAATAAATCTTATCAACCATACCTCTTCACCCCCTTTTTCTAGGCTCAAATTCTCTCTACATAGTATTTCCAACACTCCATCACCTTGCATCATATATTCTAGTAGTTAGAAGAGAAATAACACACACAAACACAATCAATCTATCTTTTGGTGCTCAATGCTCATAACTAAGTTTTAAGATCAGTGTAGCTTCACTCTGAGAGAAATACTTACTTGTATACACAATAAAAAATATTAGAATCATACAATAAGTTATCAAATACTCAGTCAAGACAACATTCATGTAAGAAATATAAAAAACCTGAGCTTTTTCCTTTTTTTCCTTTCCTTAAAACTTACACTTGATTCATACTCGGGTAGAATGAATTGAAAACAATTACATTCTCCTTCTTATATCCCTATATCCTTTCTCACTCGAATGGCTTGGTCCTTGGGTCATTTACAAGTATGATTCATTATAAGATTCCATCTTAGGAACTTACATTTTCCTAACATTTCTTAATTTTAGCATGACTAATACTTCATGACATGTGACCCCTAGAGGACCTAAATACACTATACTTTCTTCAATCCACCTTGTTATAAAATTCTCAAGCTTCAAGAGTGTTTAAAATTACTTCAAAAACCTAAATTACTAATAGCATATCACTGCTAGCACACTTGACAAACTAGACTAATGTCCTTATGAATTATTTATAGAATTTTAGTACATCAATCAAGTTATAGCTACATGAGATCGGCTCATGATAGAGAGGACACATTTGAGGTTCGATGTGGCATGTATTATAGGAGAGTGTGATGCTTTGCATCGTCAAATGCACTGAGTCAACTAGATTCGTGGATATAGTATATGATTTTGTAGCAACTTTAGGTGAAGTTGGGTACTATAGAGCTCTATATCGTGTTGTCAGTTCCAAAGGCACCGAGGGCAATTCCTTATAATCAGATTGTGGGCATTCGATCGAGGTATAGATCACATAGACAATCCAACTCTGTTAGATCATTGCACATACCTCCACTTAGCCAGATGTCTCCACCAAACCATAGGCTAGGCACTTTGGTGTTGGTGAGATTCATGGTTGACTCCTTTATTGTACATATGTATGTATTTTTGGTATATGTCTCATGATGAAGGCACATAATTTTGATACGATGTATATGTTTTTTTTTTTATGCCTCGAGATGAAGGCACGTATTT
Organism: Taxus wallichiana var. yunnanensis; assembly: GCA_018340775.1. Taxonomy (NCBI): domain Eukaryota; kingdom Viridiplantae; phylum Streptophyta; class Pinopsida; order Cupressales; family Taxaceae; genus Taxus; species Taxus wallichiana. Next base: position 375,269,202 of record CM031235.1, read on the forward strand.
TTATCCATGCCCATAGTGGCTTGTTTTTGTATTCGATTATATCAAGACATGTTTTGTAAATGGACATTGATTTTTTTACATGTAATGATGATGGACTTTGATGTTTTATTACACTTTTCTTATGAGATAGCATGTTATCCCATGTTTTTATTATGGTCTATGATGGGGGATAAATATAATCCATATTACCCCATTGATGATATGTTATGATGTTAGCTTAGCATTTTATTGATGATATATGATATTATGATGTTAGATGTGATGCTGTAGACATGAATGATGAAATGATAACACAAAATGTACAATCAAAGAACATAATTACAAGCAAAAATTAACAAATCAAATATGTACACATGTTTAATCAACATTGCAAAGTAACCACACAAAGTTATACACAAACAATGAATTAATCTAAGTTAACACAACTACAAACCAATCTAAAAAAATCATGTCACACAACACACCATACAAACAAACAAACAAACAAGACTATGTGCAATCAAAAAACAAGTAAGTAACACTACTTTGTTTTGGAACATTTTCAAGACATTTTCTATTGTTTTTGTATTTTGCGAGACAATACTTATATTATTTTTGGGTTTTTTTTTTTATTATTATTGGCAAATAGTTTTTGAAAGGGACTATACCCTTGAGTACAAAAGATGGCCTAGGAGCCAAAATAGGAATGAGAACCAGAGAGAAAAGGATCATAATCCAAATGTGACAATGAAGCTCAAAGTAGCCAAAAAACAGCTACCCAAACAAGACAAAACAACAAAAATACTACAAAAAAGCAGTAGAGAGACCGCAAAAAAATAGCATAAAAACATATAAGAACAGCTAAAGCATCTACAACTACTTTTTGGTAACTTTGTCTATGCTGGTCTTGATATTCTTCCAAGAATGGAACATACCCAAAGTTGTCATGTGGGCAGCGTCAGTATTATCCAGCTGCTCAATGGTCCTTTTGCTTTCCTTATCATTACCCCAAAGTGTTGCCGGAACTCCGCTGAGGTTGGAGACACTTTTGACATGTTGCTCAATGAACTCCTCAATCACCCTAAAGATGGCCATGTTGTAATCATGTCAAGTTTTTACCTTCCCTAAACGGGAGTCTAAGGAGTTCAGCTTCTTGTAGATATCATCAATCGGCCGCTATCAATATCCACCTCCTCCTCCTATTCCTCTTACCTTTCTGTTTTGCCAAGTTCTTAACCTCATCCTTCATCAGTTTCATATCAGCCTCTAAGGCTTCCATTTTGAATGTTTGATATTTTATGAAATTTTATCGAATGTTTTAGTATTTTCTAAAAAGCGAAGATATGTACAAGAAAGTGAATATGTGTGGATGCCCCCAACGATAGATGGGAATGTACAAGGGAAAACTCCACACATATGTACAAGAGTAAGATCATTTAGATCAAGGCCACAAAGGATAGGTTCAAAAGTATCTCGGTCGGGGTGTGAGATTATTGTGAACAATGAACCCTCCTATGGCGCTAGAAACTGGTTTTCACCAAAGGACTTTTCTAAAGTGCCACAATTGCGTGGTTTTCACATTTGGACGAATTTATTTATCTTTACTTTTTTGTTTCTTTTTCCTTTTTTTTATTTTTTTATTTTTGAAGGACCCCCATGCTTAGGCTTAGAAATGACATGAATGGAATTCATGGGTTCCCTAAGTTCATCACCATCAAGATAGGAAATTTTATATGCACTGAACCAAATTTAGAGACCACAACATATGGCCCTAACTAGTTAGATTCAAACTTTCCTTTCTTCTCTCGCTCTTTCGTGGTGTTAAACTGATTCTCTTTCAATACAAGGTCTCCTACCTCAAATTTCCAATGCATGATAAATTTATTATAGCTCTTTCGCACTCATTTCGATACACTTTATGGTGATTCGGCGTGAAAGCTCTTCTCATCTAGAAGTTCCAGTTCTTTCATCCGAGCCACCCTATAGTCATCCTTTGTATCCATATAATCTCTCAAGCATATGTGTAAAGAAGGAAGCTCAATATCAAGGCGTAGGATGGCTCGTGTCAAAAATAAGAGAATATGGAGTTGTACTAGGTGTATGGATAAATGTTCTATAAGCCCAAAGGAAAAGATGAATTTTTAGGTGTCAATTCAGCTAGTTTTACTAGCCATCTTCTCCATGATATAAACAAGAGTCTTGTTCGAGGCTTTTTCCTATCCATTACCTTGAGGGTAATAGGGGTTTGACCATTTCTAGTGGATTTGGAAGCATTGGCATAGTGCCTTCACTTGCTTATTCTTGAAATACTTACCATTGTCAGATACAATGGCGCAGAGGGAACATTGTAACGGAAAATTATGTGATTCATTATAAACTTGGAAATTTGTGCACCGGTGACATAAGTAAGAGGAACAACCTCTACCCATTTTGTAAAATACTCAATGGTAGTTATGATGTGGTTGTGACCATCAGAGGAAGTGGGTGTAAGTTTCCCAATGATATCAAGTCCCCACTTTGAGAACGGCCATGATGTCATGATGGGTTGTAAATATTGCGTTGGAGCATGTATTAGGTTGTCATATTTTTGACATAGCAAGCATTTTTCACATACTAACAACAATCAATTTCCATAGTAGGCCAATAATATCCTACTCTCAATAGTTTCTTGACAAGAACCATTCCACTTTTATGGGCCCCATAGATGCCTTCGTGCACCTCTTTGATTGCTAAAATGGATTCTTCCAAGTTAAGACATCAAAATAGATTCCCATCGTAGCCTCGACATTAGATAATGCCCCCAAGTAGGGTATAATGGGCTATGTTTTTTATGAGGTTATGTTTTTCAGAGTGGTTAATATTGGGAGGGAAGTGTCCATCATGTAGGTAATTAAAAATATCAAGATACTAGGGGATAAGGGACCAACAACTTCACATACCAAGCAAGATTCTAAAATGTCATATGTAGGTACTGTCAAATGTTCCACAAAGAATGACATGTCATTGTTACCTGGTGGAATGCGTAAAAAGATCCAATTGTGGCCATGACATCTGCCGAGAGATTTTGTCCTCTACGTATCTGCTGGAAGGTGATTTTCATAAAGAATTCCTTTAAAATTTCAACAAGTTTCTTGTAATGGATGAGCTTCATATCCTTGACATTATATTCATCATTCACTTTTTTGATGATTAATTGAGAAGCACCTATAACATTAACTTGTCTGATATCCCACTATATAGCAATTTTTCAGTCCTACAATGAGGGCCTCATACTCAGCTATATTATTAGTGCATGGGAAACCAAGTCTAAAATCCTAAGGAATAAAATCACCTGTAGGGGTGATAAGAACAAATCCTGATCCTGAGCCATGAAAGGTAAAGGATACATCAAATTATATTTTCCATGTGATGGATTCCTCAATATACATCATAGAAGCGTATGGAAGATCTAGATTCAATGGTTCCATTTCGGAAAAGGGGCTTGATTGTTTATCCGCAAGCACTTTCCCTTTGACTAATTTTTGGATGATGTACTCAATATCAAAATTGCTAAGGAAGATGATCCAATTTTCCATCCTTCCAGTAAGCATAGGTTTAGATAACAACAACTTGAGCAAGTAAACTCTATATATAATCTTGGGATTGTTATTCAAAATTTAGTGATGATTTTTTTGGAAAGCAAAAACAATGGCCAAGAAATATTTTTCAATTTGTGGATAGTTGAGCTCATATGGGATCAAATAACGGCTGAGGTAATAGACAAATTTCTCTTTCTTATTTATATCATACTAAGCTAGAAGTGCACCTAAAGTAAATTGGGTAGCTAAGATATATAACAACAAGGGTTCACCTAGGGTAAGCGGCATAAACATAGGTGGTTTGGCCAAATACTCCTTGAGCAAGGAAAACACTTGTTTGCATTTGGGACACCAAAGTGAGAATAAACATCTTTCTTAAGAATATGTGTTAAGGAATGGCACTTATCTGCGAGTTGAGATATAAATCTATGGATAGCTTGGATCTTACCCTTTAAAATGTGCAATCATTTGAGGTTCTTTGAAGGAGGAATTTTTGTGATAGTTGTGACCTTTTTGGGTCCACTTCGATTCCTCTCCTTGAAACAATAAAACCTAATAACTTCCCTCAAAGAACCCTAAAGACACACTTCTTTGGGTTTATTTTGACCTTATAATATCTAAGATGTTGAAATATATGTTGTAGGATCTCATCATGTTATTCTTTAGATCAACATAGTCTTCCATTATATCATTTAGTATGTCATGGAAGATGATAGTCATGGCCATTTGATAAGTTGTGCTTGCATTCTTGAGGCCGAAGGGCATGAATTGGTATTAGAATGTCCCCAAGGGTAGTGAAGGTAGTTTTATGTTGGTCCTCTTCTAAAATTTTGATCTGGTTGTTTCTGAAAATCCATCCATGAGGGATAGAATCTCGTAGCTAACTGCGGTTGAATCAACAATCATTTCAATGTTTGTAAGATGAAAGTCATCTTTTGGACATGCCTTGTTGATTTCCCTGAAATACATGCAAATCCTGATACCAATGGGTTTCTTCGTACTTATATTAGAAATCCATTCTAAGTATTCAATAGGTCTAATAAATCCTATTGCCAATAATTTTTCAAGCTCTTCTTTGACCAACAAAGCTACACGAGGATGCATCTTATGAATTTTTTTCTTAATTGGCTTTTCTTATTCATGCACAACTAAGTTATGCACTACCAAAGAAGGATCTAATCCTGGCATGTCCACATAGGACCAAGAAAATATATCTAAGAATTCCCAAATAATCATGACAAAAGTTTTCGATCTTGTCTTTGAGAGGGAAGAGAAGCTCCCAACTTAACCATTTTAGGTTCCTCTTTTGTTCCAATATTAGCATCAATAGTCTCCTCCACAAAGCAATTTGGATTCATCTTCCATACATGTAGGATCAGGGGGGATTGATATCTTCCTCTAAGGGTGTCTCAATGAGATTTTCACCCTTAGATTGGTCACTTTTATGTCCATTTGTTTGTCTGCTAGTGCCTCTTAGAGGTTTTCACTGTGGGACTTGGAATTTTTTTTAAGATATCATGCCCTCATTTTCTTTCTTATTTTTTGACCACATAAATTAGCCTCCTCATCAAAGTACATGTATGCATCAAGGTTGATGGAGAAGACCTTTTTGTGGTTACCAATAGGAATGTCATCACGGAGACCCATAAATTCACCAATTTCTTCATCATTCTCAAAGAAATCAATTCGTACATTTTTTTGTTGGTACCAGTTTACAAGGATGGGTGGACAAGATTCAATTCAGGAGTAGAAGGGGATATGGTTAAAATATCCATGTCAGGAAACATGTTCGTGGAGGAAAGGTCTTCGTAAAGACTACATTGGGACTCTGTTTCGCTATTATAACCAAAAGAACTATCATCGCGTTCAAAAGAGGTGGCTTCAACCTACAAAGGATGGGACTCATACGGATGAATATTAATACCATATTTTCCACCTTTTGATGTGGTGTCGAAGAGGTTACCGCACGCCCTTCTCATCTATGCCACATCCATATCCTTGATAACCCATTACATACATCATCTTGTTGGGGATGGCACATTTAAGAGCTTAATATCATGAAGCCATCTCATCATCAGGAGATCGGGATATAGAAGCATCAACAGTTCCTCATCTACCAAAAGGCCACTAGGAAGGAAATTTTTGATGGTGCGGTGTTATAAGGGCCGTTGATATTTATAACTAGGCCTACCATGTATCTTGGGTGATAGGGGAGATTGGAAACTAGGAGAGCATGTTGGAGGTTATATTCTCCGTAGCCCAATACAAGGAACTTCATCTCCCATGAAGAAAAGGGAGATATAAAATTATAAGCACCATTTTCACAAGAGCACAATGTATGTGCCTAATCTTTTGTTCTCAACACTCACCAATACTTTCCTAAGAGAGATACACTTCACTAGATAACTCCTAGATGAAGGACCATTACCCCAAAATCAAATTAATGAAAGAGGCCTCATACAAAAACTTGAAGCATTCCTCTTTGGCATTTCTAGTCAAGTAGGTAGTGGGGAACTTCCCATTTCATCCACCAGTTCCCTCAAGGTGTGGACTACTTTGGGTGATCCAAAATCGAGGGGTTTCAGACTTAAGGAACAGATTAACAAATGTGCCAAATGAATTGCAAAACAACTATCTCTGAAAAGAGATGTAAATTACTCAAAGACTTCAAATTACATCAATTATCTCTGCCAAGAGATGTCTATCTCACTGATCCGGTTACATATGTATTTATAATAATTTTATAAATACGAAAGGACACCTAGAAAGATGTGGAAGGTCACCAGTCTCGAGGGAGATGAGGTGTTTCATCTTCCAAGACTTACATGTGCACTAATTTTGCGAAACATACTATTTTTAGAATTTACTATTTTTAGACAGCACTACAAAAATCACAATTTGGGCCCCTTAAACGTGGATTTCGGGGGTCAAACATTGCCGAACAAAGTTCGGCACCTTCTCATCACATTCTACACATTCCAAGCTTTCCGTTGCCTTTTGAACGGAGTCAATCGGAGGTACGGTGCAAAAGTTATGGTCTCTGGAAGTTGCGCCACTAGAATTGCTGCTGGATCATTGGGGTTCCTTTTGGTAATCCTCATAATGAGTTTTATGGATTATGCCAAGATACTTCCCATAGTTTAAAGTGGATGGGTTTTAACCCTTATCGAACCTACAAATACAATGTTTTGAATAGAGTGGTGTGTTTTTTTATCTTTGATTAAAATTTGGTTTAGCACACCATTAGCAACCTGCAACACACTGTAGTTAGTATTTGTTTATATCTTGATTCTTTGACAAGCGTATAGGTCCTGCACACAAAATATTTAGTAGTTTCCCATATAAAGAGGACCAAGGTTGCTTTTGATTCTCAAGATCATCAAAAGACACAAGAGAAGAGCATACACAATGATTGATCCAACTAGATAGAAATAAAAACTTTAAATCAAATGACCATTAAAATGCTTTGTGAAATATTCATTCCCTTAAGCAAAATAAATGATGAAATTTCCAAGTTAATCCAAATGTTAGAAAAGAAGACCAAATTTGCTTTTGATTCTCAAGATCACCAAAAGGTGCAAGAGAAGAGCATACACAAACTTTAGCCTAACTTAAAAGCATGGAAATACAACATTCATTAAAGCATGTAAACATGTTAGAAAATGGATTTGTAATGTAAAAACCTACAAAACAGATTTAGAAAACTCAAAACAACAATAAACACCAAAAAATCAAATTTTTAAAATCTCAAAATCTGAGCCAAAATTTTACACAGAATGCTAGTGCATGAGTTTTAATGGTAGCACACAGGAAGCAATGCTATCACAGAGGTTTTAACGGTATCGTAAGGGATGCAATGCTAGTGCAAAGGAGTTCTTTGTGTAGATAGAGAAGAAAATGCATACAACACTAGCGCGTGAGTTTTAATACAGATGCATGGGAGATCAAAGTTATCATGTAAAGGCTCTATGTGTATAACAAAGGTAGAATTTCTAGAAAAGAATCACACATGGAAGCAACACCATCATGCAGACAGAATGCTAGTGCACAAGAATCAATGGTAACACACGTGATTTAACACAGATGCAACATCATTAACACTAGCACACGAACCCTGTGTAACTTCAAGAACATGGGATTTTGACCAAAAAAATGTCAAAAAGCTCAAATATTTGTTGATTAGCTTCAATTTTGGCAGCACCTCACCTCCTTCACACCTACAAAGAACACTCAACACATGCAAACTCAACAAAACAAGTTAAGAAATACAAGATTTATCAATAAGTGCAAAAAGAGGGTTAGTAAGAAAAATAAAACTTAACTACAAAAACTTGAGAAAATGTGCATGAGACAAAGGAGTTGTCCCACCGGGCGTGCCATATGTATGCATGTGAAAGTAGGCTAAGTTAAGAACTAGGAATTAACACCAAGTAATCCCTATAACTAAGATAATTTAACAACAACATCATGATAAATCTTGAAAGAGAAAGTTAATCTAAATGCATCCAACATGAAAACATTAAATGCTAAGCAATCCCTTTGAAATTTGGATGTGCTTTGTATGTGTGATTACTCCTTATGATGAACCTATCTTGTTCATGAGAAATCAAATGAATGTTATCTCCATGTAGAGGAAATAATCTCACCAAAATGGCTTAATGGCCATGTTTGGATCTTCCTTTACTACTCTTGTATGAGAAGAATAGATGCATGTAATAACACTAGTAAAAGTGTGTTGTCAAAGGTGGGAAGGGAGTTCTTAGGTTCTTTATATAGCTTTCCAATTTGGGAGAAGCTAGAAACCTAGTGAATGTGGGACAAAGATAAAGTAGAATTAGAATGGATAAACATGATTAGAGGGAATTAATTAGTGATTAGCAACTCATGGGAGTTGGAGATGATTTAATTAATCAACTAGGATTAATTAATAGGCCAAGATAAGATTAAGAAGTCATTTGGAGGTGATTTAGAAGGGATTTGGTAGAATTTAGAGGATTTGAAAGGGGATTTAGCCAATAAGAAGTTTTATTAATTAAATACAAGATTAAAAAGGATTAATTAACTCATAAATAGTTAATCAATTAGAAGAGGATTATAACTAACGAAGTTTTATTAATTGGCATCCGGAATGGGGGCAAGGATAGTTAATTAACGAATTTTAGTTAATTGACCAAAATGGAGGAGAATGTTAGCTAATTAGTAGGGAATCACTAATTATAATGAAATTACGTAAAAGAGGGTAATTAGTGAAATTTTAGTATTAAAGCTGCGTAGTCGATTTAGGTTTCTACTGATAAGGGCTCACCAAATGCATGAATAGACCTTGTAATGGCATCATATTTGGAGATACATCCTTCTTGGCATATTCCCCTACCTACAAAGCCTTTATGATGATATCACTACATTCCAACCTTAAATTTTTACCCCTAAACTTCATGAAATCCTTCCAGGACCTTAAGAGCACAAACTATTGTCTAGCCAAGCACACACAACACCATTAAGATGACCCATATAGGTAAGACAAATTTATATGAGCTGATAGAGAACTTTTACATACGTCATATTCTCACAATAGCACATTAGATCCACTTGAACACCACAAATTTGACTAACACTAGAACTCATGGTAGGAGCCAACATGTATCAACCGGAACACAAAACATGCATACAGAACAATCTAACATCTTGTAAGCCCATAATTATTGTCTTTCAATCACGATATTTCACTTCTTAAAGGTATACAATCACAAAGAATTGTTCACACCTTTACATTCATCTTAGATCGGGTAAACATCTCTTCTAAGCCCTAAGGTTTTACTTAGACTTCATAATTGTCTTGAACCTCAGTCTTCATGCTTCTCAATCTTGTCCTATTTGAGTCAAATTACATGTTACAAATCTAGACATCATAGAACTTAATACTTCACATTCGGTCCTTCTCATGGCATTGTTAGTGCAAATCAGCAGCACCCTATGGATACTCTATCAGATTTCTAGTTTGAGATTTTAGCATCCAATGTGATTGCACAACATTGAATCTTTTCCCCCAAGTGTGGGACTTGTAAAAGTGGGAAAAGATTCTCCAGATTAGAGGATGGTTCCTCAACTCCCCTGGTCAAGTGCGCATGACATTTTGCATAGGTTTTACCTATAACTTAATCAAACTTTGCCAGGGAGACAGGGTTGAGAAAATACAAAAATAAACCTAGTCTAAATAGGGTGATGCACCAAGGAGTAGTAGACACCTGCTGCTCGCAAAACATACACAATCCACAAGAAAATACAGCACAAAACATGTACAAATTGCCAAAATGTAATGAAAGATCAGGAAACAATGATAAACATATGAAAGGATTGAGAAAATTTTAATCACAGAACATACATTATCATTCCAGGTCCAATATAGTACATTACAATGGCCAAGAGGCAAAAAGAGATGCTGTATTTGCATGAAAAGGTAAAAATTTCCACAAATCTACCAAAGGAGGAAGAAAAGAGAAGTTGCAGAGCCAGAAAAATGTCTAACTCTTTAAAAAATGAGCCCATTTTGGCTTTTACAATGCCAATTCAAGCTCAAGAGAGAGAAACATGGGAAAACATGAAATATGCTTCAACCACTCGACCAAATGGTATTAAAATAGCATGGGCACCCTCAAAATTCCATTCCCTGACGTTTTTAACCATGCTGGAAGAGAATGTGAGCCATACTTCATTAAAAATGGTGGTTGAAATGTCAGTTTTGTTGATTTCCACGTGCTAGAGGTGTTTTCCAATTTTCTCCTCCAAAATCCACCAAAACACAAAATTGATCCTGGAATCATGTAGATAATTTCACTAGCTTTCCATTGATATAAATAATGCAAGAAACTAAGCTCTGGATCGAAAGTTATGCTCCTCTCGAAAAATTTAGGGTAAGCGGGGCCAAAATGGGTTGGTGGACAAAAATTTGAAATTTTCCCACTTTTTGCATTTTGGAAAATTTCCTCAAAAATCTCCATGCCCCACCACTCTAGTGACACGTGGCATGATTTGATTGGTCGCAGGCCCTTCTTGATTAATTTCTCGTCGTTTCGGCCTTTGGAAAATTTTCCAAAAATTCTCTGCCGGCTGGATGACCCAAGGATACGTGGCACAATGTGATTCATCGCAGGCATTTGCTCTCAACTCTTTCATTGTTGTTAACCATCTTCCCTGGGCTGGACATGTGGCACAACCCTATTAGATGTGGGCCTTTCATGTTCATTTTTCCTCGTGGGCTTGCCTTGTGTTTTTTTCGCCACGTGGACACATGGCACGATCCTATTGGCTGGGGCTTTGGGGCGTGGTTTTCCTTCAATATTTTTCTTTGATTTTGCTTTTGGGAAAAAATCCCAACTTTCCCCATACTCGGTGTGCGAGGACACGTGGTAGATCTCCATTGGTCGGCGGGCTTGAAGGGCCGAAAAATTTGTTTGCACCAACCTTTGGAAAATTTTCCCAACTCCTTCCCGCTGGTTCGACCCGCGATGCCTCGTGGGACACGTGGCCTCCTTATATTGGCTCAAGTTTTGGGGGCAGGCCTTCCTTTTCAAATTTTCCAAACTTGGGTGAAAAGGAAAATTCCTTTCGCACCTTCAACCCCCGCCGCCCCAGTGACACGTGGTGCCATGCCATTGGATGCGGGCCTTGGGGACGAAAAATTACTTATGCCAACCCTTGGGAAATTTTCCCAACTTCTCCCCACTTGGACACGTGTCTGCATCTCATTCTCCAACGGGCCCTCAGGCTAATAATTTCTCTCTGAACCCCGCCAAACACTTGGTAAAAATTCAAGTTTACCTCCGCCTCCGCCCTTCCGAGGACACGTGGCCTCATCTTATTAGCTCGGGCTTTCCATGGGAAAATTTCCCATTGTGCCAACACTTGGTAAAAAATCCAAAAAAATTCTCCCACCTCCCGATTGCTCCGATGCCGATGTGGCAAGATTCGATTGGCTGGCAGGACTGTCTAGGGAAAATTTCCCACAAAAACTCCACCGAGCCATAACTTCAAAAATACATGGAGTTAGGAAGAAAATTTTACCTTTCTGGAAAGCTAAGAAAGAGCTCTATCCAATGGTGCCATTTCAAGAAGGTTTTGGGTGCCTAAAAGATGAAAAATATATGATTGAGGCACAAGAGAGGAAGGAATGAAGGGAGTTAGCCAATAAATGAGCAAGGGGCTCATTTTGGATGACAGGCATCACTAATATTGATCATGAATTTTTTAAGATCCATCAACCATATAGGTCTACCACATACTTTTGATTTCTTGTCCTAGGAATGCATATCTATCTCGTACCTTCATAATGATGAATCGAGATATTACAAAATTGCTAAAACCTATCTTCGTACACATCCTAAAGACACAAGTGTTGATCATTAAAAGCATACATGTAACCTTGCTTTTCAAATTTCGTGAACAACCGTCTACCTAGAACTGATGATCAACCATGGTACTCAGACCCCAAAATATTGTCATACATCTATGATCAAGAGTATACTTTGTAAGGAAATTACAAATCATCAAGAACATCACATACTTGAAATAAGGTCTTGAAACAATTAAGCCTATTGAGATAGACCTAAACAAGGTCTTAACACACTCATAAGCTTCAACACCCATATCACAGATCCTTAAACACCTTGTGGCATTCAAATCATCTTGAATAGCTTCCTTTCGAGAAAGAATATACTTTGATGCTTCTACTTGAAAACATTATACCATGAATTCATCCAAGAAGAATAGACACATACCTTTCACTTGGTCTTCAAACTAACTATCATACCTCCTGCTTGTAGTGTCTTTCAAGACTCCTTGTCTGACCTTCTCAAACCACTTGTATGCACTTGTACTCTTCTCAACCTCAAACTAAACTTCATGACTTGAACCAACACCATGCATCTAACCAAATGATAAACACTAAAATGTATCATGTGCCTAAGAGTGTGACAACCTCTCCTTCTCTTCTTCCTTGGTGGTGGATTGTTGATAACAACTTCAAATGGCTTCTTCACTGAATGAATACTTATTCATGTGATTTTGATCACTGATACTTGATTTCTCCTTAGGCATATTAACTTTTTACTCCAACTTGTATACATTTAGGGAATTCACAACATTGTTTGATACGCCACCTTCATTTTTCCATACATGTGCTTCAATGATCTCCTTCAAGTGGTTAAAATTGCTTGAAGGACATTTCTCTCGATACCGATTTTTAGAAGCACATGATTTGAGAGGAGGAGTGAATTAATCATTTAAAACTTTATTCCATTTCATTCATCATTCATTTTCATTCATGATTCATCCAACCATACACAATTATAACCCTTTAAGTATTAAGATGATTAAACCATGCACAATCAAACCATACACATGAGAAAGAGACACAATAACATAAGAATATATTATCAAAACAAAGGACTTATGTGAATATTACACATCACACAAGATTTCTTTAGTGAGGCACCAACCCCATAAGGAGCACCAACCCCTAGACCTTAAAGATGAGGCTCAATACCACATCAAATGACATCAACCATGTAATTATTATATATCACCTGAAATCAATTGATGTCATATATATTACCATGTGCTCATACAACCATAAATCAAACATTAGATGCCTCAAATATTCTATGTAAGCAAAGTGCTCAAACTACCTTTTCATCTCCAAAACCAGTCTTCATAGATAAGGCACACTTTGCATCATAGGACCTCAACTATGATTTTAAACTATCATGGACATATATTAAAACTCTCATGCTTCCATAAATGGTAATTTATTCAATATCTTTAATGGAAAACTCTTGCAAAAAAAAGAAAAACTCCAAAAACTAGCATATTTAAGTGGGTCCCACACACAACCAAGGCCTATAAAGATACATCAACAAAAAATTGGAGGAGTCTTATACATCATAAAATCATCACATTAGAAAAAGGAATCGATTCTGGGTTTTTATACTCATTTTCTCTCAATTTTCTTTCAACCTAGGGTTTTGAACTCATAACAGAGCAGTTTTGGTGTTAATGATAGTTCATAAAAGTATGGCATCCAAAATACCTCATTATTATTGATATACCTTCTTGGTTCCATGTAATAAAATCCCATAAATTATCATCCTCCCATGCAAAGCACACTTTCTCCAGTGAGCATCCAAAGTTGACCTTCAAACTAGAATTTTCCTTTCTATAAACTCGATATGACCAAAAATGACATTTCTTTCTTCTTCTTGATCCTCCTAACTTGAAAATTTTCTCAAAGCACTAAAAAAACTCCTTAATGACTTCCATCTCTCATTTTTACCTACACACATTTGAAACTCTTCAGACACTAAGACTTACCCATTCCTACATGCCTTGTCTTCATTGTCTTACTTCAAAATGACTTTGTACCGCAATATACATATAATTTATGGCCTTGTAGACCTTCCACATCTGATATAACATGTCAAAAATAATTCTATATTATTTCACTAATTTACTCTACCTCATACTCCATGCTACCATCTCATCATGCTTGCACTAGATCAAAAACAAGACCTAGAATGGCTTGTTTTACCACATGAACCTCATAATCTAGCTTTGACAACATATTAAAGACTCATTAACACATTTAACTCATCCTTATAAGCATTCTAGACCTCATTAAATCATCTAAAAATATTTAGAGCTCACACTCAACACCTACTTTCTTGACTCATTCCTTAAACCATGTAAATGCACCATGACAACATCAATACAACTCACCATGCAACTTCTTCATGCCACTAGATACCTCACACTGACTCAATGAACCATTGATAACATCATGCCCTCACCTAGACCACCTGGACACCATTTGACATCAATGAAAACAAATAAGACACTATGTCCAACAGGTCTCTTTCATGGCTTCAATATTCCAAGAATATTTGTTTTCGAGTCTCGGGGATGGAATTCGCAACTTGCAATTTTGCAACAACTTTAACATTCCCCCAAAAATGTATAGGTAAGGTAATATTCCATGAATATACCTTTTGTAAGGTGCATACTTGCATTTGCAATTCATTTTTTTGCAAAAGTGCAAAACTTCTCTAAGGACTCGTATTCCCCGACGCTTGAATATTCCTTTTGCGAGAGGTTAAGCGTGGGCATGGAATATGCAAAGCTTCAGAATCGCAAAAACACAAAGTAGCTTCTACAAAAAAATAGTTAAGTTTTACGAGATGGGTACTTTTATTTTGGATTGTAAGGGAAATATGAGGGTATGGGGACCACCATGGGATCTCAGAATCGTGTATTTTTTCTCCGAAATTGAAATAAATATGAGTATGTTAAGTTTCATGCTTCAAGGTTCAAACATGACGCCAAGGGGGAATATGATGAAAAGGGCTAATAATAATCATCAATTCAACCTCTAAATTTGTATAATGAATCCACACTACTCCAATCTACAAGTTGGATTCAGAAAATCTCTTCAAATCAATAACAAGGCAATAAATCAACAAGAAACATTATGAAACCGTGAAATCATCCTTGGAAATTCTTCAACCTATAAATGAGCTTTAGGGATCCCTTCAAGCCTTCTTGAAACATGGTAGCAAGTACCATAGGGAATTATTTGAAAAATGAATATCATGAGAAGGCTTACATCAACATGACTATGAACAAGACTCACAAGTCATAGACAAAATGAGGAACAACATGGGGAAATGAAATACCATACCCAACAACAATGGATGATTTAACAAAGATGGTGCAAGGATACACAAGGATCAAAGTGAGCATCAACAGGGGGCTCGGTGTGATTGATATCTAACTCTAACTAGCTAGAAAGTTAGTCCTCAATGTGTTTTGCAACATATTGGATGAATCTTGTGCACATTCATGAAATTATCGATGAAATTTTTGTATAGAAAGAGGAACATCGGATTTAGGGACATCTTTGGGTTCCCCTTCTTCATATTCAAAGAAAAGATTTCAAATTCTAGATCTATTTTCTACATTGCAAGCTGGTGGTTTTGACTTCTTATCATTAGTAGCTCCTATGGCGAAATAGTCAACATAATGAGGAACTAGCTTATGAAAATCATTATCCTAGTTGTTATTTTTTCTAAACAAATATGGCTTGGAAAAAGAAGTTGTAGAATCACAAATTATTCCATTATGAAGAAGGGATGCCTAAGAAAGAGCTTATTGCATGATTTTACGATGGGATCGATCATGTAGAAATCTTGCACATGGGCCAATAAAGCGTCAAAAAAGATAAGTGTGACAAGTTATGGATAATTAGAATATGATGATTCATGCATAAAGATGCATAGATGTTGATGGCATCATGATAGATTGAATAGCTTGCGTAAACAAGATTGGGCTTGAAGTAGGGTTCTACAAAGTGGACGATCACGTCAAAAAGTAGGAAAATTTAAAAATAAAGTAAAATTTGGCCTAAAAATTTCAAAAATAAAATGGCAAGAAAATTTAACTAAGCTCTAATTTACATGGGCTTAATAGATCCTCCTCCTCAAAAAGATGACATACCATCGGTTAAACCTATCAAAGTCTTTGGTTGCTTATAAGAAAATACTAGGCTCCCTAACTAAGCTCTCAAATGTAGGGTATAGACACATGTAGTTTGATCAAATTCACTATTACTCTCCTAATAATCCTCTTCTAGATTGTTTCTATTATGGTCACACGATTCAAGGATATTGCTTTATTGCTAATCTAAAACACATGAAATCTAGGTTGGGATGAAATCCCGAAATCCACATTCACACGATTCAAGGATATTGCTTTCGTACATGAAATAGGTTAGAAACTATTACAGTGAAAGAAGCACGGTAGAAAAGAAATGGGAGAAACGTATTTTCTTTCGAGTAAACACAGAGCACGAAATAATCATACGAGTTTTAGATCACAGATATAGTGTCCGAGATAATTAGAAACACTGAGATTCTATGCAAAGAATAGCTTTAAGATCATGAACATAAGAACAATATCTTAAATAAGATATATTTCACAACACAAAGTCTGCAAAACAATATCAACTTCTATTCTTCAAAATGATTGAAAGAAAACACAAAGTTTTTCTCCTTTCCAATAGCCTCTTAATGCTTCAAAAATTCTCGACCCTTTAGAATGCACAAGCATCCCTTTTTTATAACAAAAGAAGCTAGAGTTTAAACAGAACAGATCCTGAAAAGTAGCATGCTAACTAGAGTTTCAGCTTTGCATGATTCTCACGCAGGAGATCAAGTCAAAGTATGAATTAAAAATAATGACAAAAAGGAAATAAAAGATATGACATTCTAAAAATAGAAATGACATGGGACGTTGGAGCTCAATCCGAGTCATCATCTTTTGATTCTTCTCCTTTCTCTTCCTCCAGCTGAGACTGTTTGTTCCGGAACTCCTGGAACTTCCGAATAATGCCTTGCATTTCATTTTCCTCAGGTGCAGTGGAATGATCATTCCACATTTCGCAGGTCTCATGGATATCACTGGCACAGCCGGGAAGTTTCTTCAATCTTTTACTGAGCTTTTTTAAGGCCTCCAACGTATGTTCAATCCTTACAAACTGACCAATGACTTCAAGGTCGAATCCATCTACAGGTTCATGCTGAATAGTCTCTTGAACTTGTTTGAAGAGATCATCTGCTGATAGGGCACTTGAGTTCCCAACTGACACCTTTGGACAAATCTTAAGCAATTCTTCTTCCAGATCACTTTTCCCATCGATCAATTTATCTCTTGATTCTCTCAACTTGCTGCAGGCTTCGTTGAGGATTTTTACTCTGAACTTGATGGCCTTGATCAGCTGAAAGTGTTTATCTGTATGTGGAAGAACGCCTTCTTCTACCAAGAGATGTGCTGGTATTTGCTTTAGCACTTGGAGAGCTTCACAAGTCAAATCAAGCTGTCCAAGTTCTTCAGTGAATTCCTCATCCATCTTCTCTCCTTCCTTCTGAATCTCTGCCAAGGACTGATGAACTTTCACCACGTCTTGAATTACTTCCTTCCCTCGTTGGAGCAACTTTTGGATCCACTCATCAACCACCCTTCCTTTTTAGCGATCTTCTCAATCGTAGGCACCGATGAGAAATCGAATCCGGCAGAAGCAGAAGCAGATGGTATGGATTCCAGGGGTGTTGAGAGTTTAATCAAAACCTCTGTCAACTGCTCCACTTTTTCCTTAAACTCATCTCTGCTGACCTTTGTTTCTTTCAACTTTTGGCACAGCACGTCTATGGAAGCCCGTGCATCTTGTTGCGCTCCTTCTGTTGTTACTTTCCCTAGAGCCACCTTGGTGATCTGATAATCAGCAGCTGTTACATCATCCCTAGTTTTGTCAGCTGAGGGAGTGGCAATCTCTGCGAACTTATCTCCTGAAGCATCTACCAAAACTCTTGAAACTGTTTTGGGTTTCTTGGCTGATCTCGCAGTAGAAGCCTTGAGTGAGCTGAAATCAAAGGCTGGTAGGGGTACAATCACTTTCCTCTTCCTCGGAGTTTGTTCGAGTAGCCATTGTGGTGTATCAGAGGAAACTGCCAATGTTGTAGTAACTGGTATTCTACTCTCAAGGGGAGCAGATTCTACTATTGGAGGGGGAACAGCAGTCAACGTGGTAGTAGGTGCAATGAATAAAGGCACAGGTTGTGGGGGAGTGTTGGTGATCACTTGGGTTCCAGTAGAAAGGGGTGAGAGCCCAGAGAAAATATTGGCCATGCTTGAAGAAGTGGATGGGGAATGAGGAGGTCAAGTGGTTGTTGAGGGGGAGGCATGATTCGGCCTCCAAAGCCTTGACCGCCAGAGATAAGGTCTCTTCAGTTGAGCAATCAGCAAATGGTGAAGTCAAGGGCTGACTTCCTCCTTCTTCCAAATTAATTTCTCCTATTTCTGGTGGTGTTGGTGATTCTGGCACATCCACCGCTTGAGTTGAGAGACAATCAAGAGATTTGTCTTTCTTTCCTCTTCTTGGGAATCTTGATTTTTATAGACCCCCCAGTAGATTCCTTGTCCTTCTTCTTTTTGGAGGGCCCCGCCTCAGGAGCAGCCAATTTTGGAAACTTGTCATCTTTAAAATTCATGCCCCAAGAAGAGAGCCATTTCTTTGTACGAGCCAGAATTAGGGCTGACCTATCGGTGATAGAGGATTTTTCGCTAGCCGACCAATCAATAGGCGGGAAAACGTATTCGATCTTCATTAAGCCCATCATAGGACATATCTAACACACTTTCATTGTCCCTTGTACCATCTGGCAAATCAGAAATCTCTAGCGTCTGAATCTCATCAATAGTTAATCTGCTATGATCTTTTCTGCGAACCGCAACTTCGTTACGCAGATCCACCCAGATATCCTCAATGTCGGGCCTGTGCAGATGTAGGGCTCCATAAGTTCTCAGTACTCCTCGGATGTCAAAACCATCCCGAGACTTCATATGCTTCTTTAATTTCTCCTGGAGTTCACATTCGACATTTTTAGCTTTTGCCGCTGTTGAGCAAGTATATCTCCCAATAGAAATTGGGAAGGATACAGCTGCCTTATGCTTGCTCTGTTGGAATTTGTGGAAATCCAATAACTGTCTGACCAATTCTATTAGTATCAATCTATCGCCGGGATAACGAGGCAGACGGAAAGGTTCTCCGGAGTACATGACCGTTCGAAGGTAGGTAAACTTCTTGAACTGCAAGAAGATACATCCCCACTTAGATACTTCAGCCCATGCCTCGTCCGAGACCCTTGTCTTTCTCAGCCCTGGATTGAGCTGGCAGATGTTTTCATAGAAAAAGGCGTCATTTACCCTCCTAAAGTGATCCTTGGACCCCTTCTTCGTTATTTGAGGATAATACTTATAGACTGGATTTGTGGTTCTGCTTCCTTTAGTCTCCAAACTGGATAGCTCCTCATCCCACTGGCCGATAGGCCACATATGAGAACATATAAAACTTTCCATTGACAGACTGTCATCATCCTGGGAATCAATTTCATCACTGATAAGGGTTCCCCAGTCAATCCCTTGCTCGTTTTTCCTAATGGTGACCATAAATTGGTACATCCATCCATGAAATAAATTTGATTCCGGCAAGCCAAACACCCGGCTCAGTAGGGTGATAATATCGTTGATTTCTTGGATGAAATCCGATCTAGGGATAGTTCTTGGAAATCTAGATATTACTGGTTTTGCCTTAACCAAGAACTTCTTATTAACATCCTTAATGCAATTCTCCTGGTTACTGTCCCAGGCCTTCTGAGCCAATTTCATGTCTAGGGCTCCATACTCTTCAAAATTTGGTAGTTTCAGGAGATCATCCAAATAAGCCCCATCTAGTTTGATAACTACTTCACCAGCCTGATTCCTTACGGACCGAGAAGCCGAGTCGTAGCTGGATGCACACGCCAAAACAAGCTCTGGACATTGGGCAGACATGGGGAAGCCCGCTGCAAGGGGCAAGCCACTATTAGCTAAAGCCACCATCCATGGGGTTTGAGAAGAACTCTTCACCCTGTTCCAAAAATCGTCCATATCTATGTTGCCCATCTCAGTATCCCTGATATCATAATTACAGTCGATATATGACGGGGATTCTGGTTTCTTAAATTTGTATTTCATCCTGCTAGATTTTTCGGCCTTCTCCTGTGATGAACCAGGATCCGACATGAAGAATATTGGAAGAAGAAAGGCTCTAACTCCGGAGATGCCGTGTGCACACCGAAAACCCGATTGACGGAAGGCGCCTAAGAAGCGAAGAACCCGACACGCGTAAGAAGATATCGGAAAACTTTGAGAACCCGACAGTCCGATATGTCTGAGTCTTCGCGAAACCCGACACTTGCTTTCAATGGCGGAAACAGGGAAAACCCGCACTTGTCGTTAATGACGGAACTCGAAGAAAACCCGGCCCACCGTGATGGCGGAACTTAGGAGGTGCCCGCACTCCACCGTTGAGGTCGGAATGTTAAAAAAAAAAAAAAACCCTGCCATCGCGAGCTTCCTTTGTATTTCGGACTTTGAATCTGCAATACAAACTTCAAAATCCTGGGAAACAAAAAACAGAGCCTTTCCTTTGAATTTCTACATACACATCTTCCTTTCTTTTTTTTGTTATTCATATTCCATACATTATGCAAGTAATTGGAATTTGGAAGGAACAACACCAATTGATAATCTCAAAAAGAAAATAAACCCTAAAAACCCAAAACCCTTTCCAAAACAATACAGAACGAAGAAGGAAGAAAAACCCTCAACAACTGGCAAGAAATTGGAAAGAAAATATACGCAGTTGATCCAGAGAATCAAGAATAAAGAAGGAACGAAAAATACCTTCGATTCGAGACAAGTAAAATCGAAAACAAACGATCCACCGTAACGCGAGCTCATGGGTTTTGGAGCGGAAGAGCATGCTAAAAATCCACGAATTAAAAATATGAACGGTAAAATGACGGGATTTTTACGTATTTATAAGAAAATTAGTAATAAATACGCCCACAAGACGTGCCGACTCACCAACCATTCGGCATGAACGCCACGCCGCCGTGTGGAGGAGTCCAAAACCCGACACGAGGAGATTTAGTGCATTTCGGGTTTCGGGCTTCGGAAAACATGGAGCACAAAACATGTTTTGGTACATGAATGTTCCGATGCGTTCAACTTCCAAAACCCGATTACTAAGGATTGTCTTAACACAAGGAGGCGGGTTCGGGTTTCGGAAGTCACGCGACACAAAGCATGTCTTAACACAAGTATGTTCCGATGCGTTGAATTTCCGAAAACCCGATTTCAAAGGATTTTTCAATACAAGGCGGGTTTCGGGTTTCGGAGGTCATAAGACATAAAGCATGTTAAAACTTATGTCAAGCTGTTAGTAACACCCGAAAACCCGATTTGCTCTAAAAGAGATCATAATGCAAAATCACTTCAAAAATTTTGTAGGGGTTATCCGATCGTTTCGTCGTGAACTCAAAACGGGGATAACAGCTGGCTCCAGTTGGGGACTTTCTTTGCAATACCAAAGGAAGAGAACTCAGAATCTCTGGTCTCGCGGACCAGGGCCTTATCCATTGGGCTACAGAGTCAAGGAGAAAACCAAAACAAAACAAAACGAAGAAAGACAGAAAACCAAAAGCAAACACACAACAAAAGCAAAATATGTACAATGCAAGAGAGCATCTTGCATTAATGGTGGAACAGCTTTAGATGTTGCCCACTGAAAGGCAACGGAAGTAATCCTCCATCCAGATACGATAGTAGGAAACTATTTTCGCCATTCAGCTGATGAATTTTGAAAGGTCCTTTCCATAAAGAATCAAATTTTCCATGCATTCCTTTTTGTTCTCTTCTTTTATCCCAAAGCAACACCAGGTCTCCAATTTGGAAGTCACGTTGCTTGGATTTTTTATCAAAAATCTTCTTCACCCTGCTCTGATGATCTGCTATACGATCAATCACCTTGATTCGCTCTTCTTCTAGCTTGGTTAGGTACATAACCCTCTTTTCGATTGAATTCTGAAAAGCTACGTCTTCAACCGCTTTCGCTAATTGCAAGGCCGGCAATTCTACTGAGATAGGAATTTCAGCATCAATCCCGTATAGCAATTGAAAAGGGGACATCCCTATGGCTCGCTTTGGAGTGATCCGGTCAGCCCACAATGCATCATACAATGCTTTGTGCCAATTCCTCTGATTTTCGTCCACTAGTTTCCTGATTATAGTAACCAGATTCTTGTTGCTGGATTCAGCTTGCCCATTTCCCTGGGGATAATAGTCAGACGAATGAGCCAAAGTAATGCCGAATCCATAGCAAAACTCAGTTAGCTCGTGTGATGAGAAATTGGAAGCATTATCCGCTATGATCTTATGAGGTACACCGAATCTGACAATTATGTTTTCCTTAAGGAATTTGCAAACAGCTTCAGAAGTTGCTTGCTTGATTGGCGCGGCCTCTACCCACTTGGTAAAATAATCTGTAGCAGTTAGCACATAGTTGTGTCCAGCACTGGAAGCAGGATTCAATGTTCCGATAAAATCAATCCCCCATTGGCGAAAAGGTTCTTCAATCACCACAGGCTTCAGAGGAAGAGCTGCTAACTTGGGACGACCAACAAAATGCTGACAAGCTTCACATTTAGACACCCATTCTGCTGAGTCCCGGAAAAGAGTAGGCCAATAATACCTAGCCCGTAAGATCTTATACGCTGTTACAGAAGACGAAAAGTGTCCTCCGCATGCTAGGCTATGAAAGGATTCTAATAACTTTTCCTGTTGTGATTTATCGACACAACGCAAGAAGATACCATCAATACCTCTCTTGTATATTGCATTATTCCACAAAAGGTATTTTGCAGATCTCAGCTTGATGGTCCTTTTCTCCTTTTGATTTAAATGCGGAGGGCATTCACCATAAGTTAGGAAGAAAGCAATGTCCGCGTACCATTCATCGGTCGTACTTACAAAAAGCACCATAGGCAGCTCTGAGGAAGTGTCTTGAATCTCTTCATACTCTGCTTCAGCATGATTCTCTGCAATCAATTGACACAGGCCTCTTCCTCGTACCAACTTGGTAGGTTTAATGTCCAAGTCATACTCCTGAACCTTAGCAATCCAAGTACCTCTTTGGCTTCCCAGCTCTTGTTGAGTTAGAATGGATTTAACAGCAGTATCAGGAACGAGAACACGAGTATGAGAATTCAAAGCACATAATACCCAAGTGTTTTATCGCTTTTTACCACGCGTAAGCATGTTTTTCAATCTGCGACATCTTCAATTCATGCTCCTTCAACGACAGCTCATGAATGCGATAGGAGCTTCAATGCCTTCTCCATTTTCCTGCATCAGGATCGCTGACACTGTGTGGGCTGAAGCATAGCTATACATGATGAAATCTTTCTTAAAGTCTGGACATACTAGGGTCGGAGCGCAAGCAACTGCCTTTTTGATTTCTTCAAATGAAAGTTTCCTTCGCACTCCATCCGAATGGGACTTTGCCTTTCATCATTCCAAGAATATCCTTGGTTTTGTTTTGTCAAGTCGTGTACAAATCTTCTCAAGAAATTAACTTTTCCGAAGAAAGAATGAACTCCGGTTTTACTTGTTGGTAAAGTAAGACTCTGAATGGCCTTTACCCTCTCTGGGTCAATTTTAGTTCCTTCTCTGGTCACAATATGACCCAGCAGCTTTCCTTCTGTAACCCCGAACATAGACTTCTTAGGATTCAACGAAATTCCGTGACGCCTGCATCTCTGAAGTACCTGTTCTAAATGATCATAATGATCACTTCGTTTTTTAGAAAAGACAGTCAAGTCATCCAAATACACGACTATGACCTTACCCATCAGATCTCTGAATGCTAGGTCCATAGCTCTCTGAAAAGTAGCTCCTGCGTTGATCAAGCCGAATGGCATCCTTCTATAAGCAAAGGTACCCCATGGGGTCGTGAAAGCTGTCTTGTGTTGATCTTCTGTGGTTACTTCGACTTGATTATATCCCGAAAACCCGTCGAGCATGGATAACATTTCTGATCCAGTAACAGTTTGTAGTACTTGGTCCATGATCGGCAAGGGATAATTATCCTTCAGCGAGGACTGATTCAAGTTCCGAAAGTCAACACAAATCCGGATCTCGCCATTCTTCTTTCTGACAGGAACGATGTTTGCAATCCAAGTGGAGTGATGGA
The DNA here is from genome assembly GCA_018340775.1 of Taxus wallichiana var. yunnanensis. Lineage (NCBI taxonomy): Eukaryota > Viridiplantae > Streptophyta > Pinopsida > Cupressales > Taxaceae > Taxus > Taxus wallichiana. Next base: position 375,293,436 of record CM031235.1, read on the forward strand.
TTGGGAAAATAATTCTGGCATCTAACATCTTCTGAATTTCTGCCAGAATAGTCCCTGAAATCTTCGGATTGTAATGCCTTTGCTTCTGTCTATAAGGCTTCACATCAGGCTTCAGAGGAATACTGTGCTGAACATCCTTGGGCTTGAAAGATTTCAAATCTGCATAGGACCAAGCCATGACATCGATGTATTTCTTCAAAAGCAAAGTAAATCTTACCTTCTCTTCAGGAGAACAACATTTACCGATATTCACCATCCGAGGTTGATCAGATGAACCTAGATTGATTTGATCCACTTCACAGGAAGAAGCTCCTTCAACCTGCCTTTTGTTTTGGATGAAGCGATCATGCTTGTCAAACAGACCCTCCAGAGAAACCAGACCTTTTGGTATCTTGTTGCCTTTCAGCTGGATATATTCACCATCAACCTCCTGATATGGATCTGAAATAGTTTCACGAAAGGCTGATTTCGAACCTTCAAAATACAGTTCACTGAAATTGTCAGTTTTTTCCAGGAAAGCCAACACTTGTTGATCATCATTGAAAACCTGCCAGTGAGTTGCATTATCTGGGACGCTAGGGCGGTACACAATCTCGATAGAGTATGTGTCTTGCTTGAACTGAGGATGAGGAAGAAGAAGAGATGCAGATACGGCCAAAGAATCAGCCTTGTCATTATAATCTCTTAACACTGCCTTAATAGAAAATGCATCAAAGCATTCTATACTATCCCACACTTTGTTCCTATAATGCCTCAACCGATCATTTTTTACCTGATATACACCCTTGACCTGATTAACAATCAGCTCTGCATCTCCCTGCACCTTGAGATTCCTGATTCCCTTCTGTCTGGCCAATTCTAATCCTAATAACAGGGCTTCATATTCGGCCGTGTTGTTAGTATTATCAAATTGCAACTTATAAGCTGATGGGAAAATCTCGGAGCTAGGAGATATGAGAACAACACCAGCGCCTGATCCAGAAGTCGAGCAGCTACCATCAAATTCAAGCGTCCAAATTGCATTGGGATCTTCCTCTTTCACATCTACAATAGGTATCTCTGAAGCCATGAAATAATTCCCAAAGCTAGCATCTTCGAAAAGGATCTGAGCTTTCGGATCATCTGATTTGGTCACCAAATACTTTGCCTGCGGTTCAGGATGAAGAACCTGTTGAACCCCTTTGACTGGGATCTTAGCTTTGGTCCAATCCATACTAATCTCTCCTCCGACATCTTTACAAAATCCTCTACCCAAGAGAATGCCGTAAGCTGCAGGAATGTCTGCAACCAGAATAGTCATTTTCACTCTCTTCTCAGGAAAAGCAACAAATGCAAACTGTGCCCTTAATTTGACCAATCAGAGGGACTTGTTTAGTTTCCATGGAATAGCACCGTCCATATGATTTAGTCAAAGTAAGCCCAAGGGCATGAGCCACTTTTGCGGGCATAACATTATCAGAGGCCCCTGAGTCAATGATACAATTGCTGAGTTTAAACCCATTTATAAGTAGAGACAAATAAAATGGTTCAATCTTTCCCGAGGAAGAAACAGAGGTCAGATTATTCTGAGGTGTAAGTTGAACAGGATTTGGAAGGAGACCTTTTGACGGTGATGGAACGGCCGCTTTACTTCTGATAAACTTGGCCAGCTTTTCAAATTGTTCGGGATTCGACTGAAGGTATTCTGCTTCCGACATTTGAATTTTTGTTCTCTTCGCATGATCAATAATGTCAAAAGCAGTGTAAGAAGGAATGATAGTAGGCTCAGTTCTAATTACATGAGCTTGTGGTGGGGTACTGGCCTTAGGAGAAGGAGAATAAGGAACAGCTGTCTTTTTAGTAACCTCTCTTTCAGTTTGCGCCGAAATAGGGGTACCCCTTTTGACTATGGATACAGGAGGTTCCTTATTCTTCTCCTTAGTATTTTCCAGAGGCTTTCTGGGAACCTGAGATTGGGACCGAGTGAAAACAGCAAATGATTGACCATCTGGCTCACATTCATCTTCATCATATTCCAAATAACCAATGCTGGAGTCGCCAGCTGACTCATCATAAGACTCATCAGCATATCCTGAAGCTTCGAAATCCTCAGGGGAATCTTGTTCTTCTGGTTCATCATCTTCTTCAATTATTTCCACTGCTGCATTAACAGGCGGAGCTTCAATTGCTAATCTCGGTTGAGCAGGAGCTAACCGTGGCCTATCTCTGGCAGGTACACCATTGTTATTAAAATTCCGCCTAGGGATATCCCGGTACGGAACATTGCTCACCTGCTGAGACACTTGCTTCTTTAAAGCAATCAAATCATTAGCCATTTTTTGAAACATAGGGTCAGTATTACCTTGAGAAGAACCTTGATTTTTGAGTTTGGGTATATCTTTCTTGATCCTTCCAGCCTAAGATGAGATCATCCTCTATTTCAAAGAGCGTTGACCGAGCAAAGAGCTGATCCGGGATAACCGACCTTCGTAATAAAAAGCTTATATCAGGAGGTTGAGCATTGATGAAAAAGCACTTTTGATTTTCTAGAGTTGGTACAGCTATAACTGGAATTTTCCGGATCAGCTTATTGAACTTAGCCACGAATTCCCGCATAGGTTCATGCGATTCCTTCTTCATATGCGTAAGCTGAGCTAACAATGCATGAGAATCTTCGGCTGGTTTGAAACGTGCCTCAAACTTGGTCCGCATGGTAGCCCAATCTGGAATGCATGCATTCGGGAGGTGATAAAACCATTCAGCTGCTACTCCCTGCAATGTTTCAACGAAGAGTCGAACAGAGACATCTTCGTGGGCTACTCCGAGGACACCGCATGCAACAAAGAAAGACGCAATATGCTCATCAGATGCTGCTTCCCATCCCCATTGAACTTGGGAATGTTCTTACGTGATCCACGTGGTAACTCATGCAATGGAGGAGTCAAAGTAAGAGGACCAATGACTGCACCCCAAGGCAGTGTGTCAACCGCCATCCTTTCAAAAGAGTGCGACAGGATCGGGTATCAGACAAGAGTAGTGCACGACAAGTTGCAGATGTTTCCCGTTCTTCAGGGATCCGATTTCTCCGAACAGGTGAAGAACTTCTGGCTCGGTTAGAGACAACGCTGTTGGGAGAAAGGCTGAAATTGTGCTGTTGCAGCAACTCAAAAAGTGGATCAATTTCACCTTGAGCTCGGCGGGACCGAGTGAAGATCCTCCTGGCCAGCTTGAACTGAAAGGAGATCTTATTAAAAATAAGGCAAATATGGAGTCGCCAGACACCGAGAGGATAAGCTTTGTACTATTGATCCGTATTTCCCCAGCGGAGTCGCCAAAAACTGTTGGTTGGATATTTTGTCAAACCAAAATATGAGGTTCAACCACAGTACATGGGATTGAATCCCTCCTCAAAGACAGGTGAGGCTGCCTGTTTATTGCTAATCTAAAACACAGTAAATAATATATACAATATTCACACTAATCTAACCATTGGGGGTTGGGATGAAATCCCGAAATCCACATTCACACGATTCAAGGATATTGCTTTCGTACATGAAATAGGTTAGAAACTATTACAGTGAAAGAAGCACGGTAGAAAAGAAATGGGAGAAACGTATTTTCTTTCGAGTAAACACAGAGCACGAAATAATCATACGAGTTTTAGATCACAGATATAGTGTCCGAGATAATTAGAAACACTGAGATTCTATGCAAAGAATAGCTTTAAGATCATGAACATAAGAACAATATCTTAAATAAGATATATTTCACAACACAAAGTCTGCAAAACAATATCAACTTCTATTCTTCAAAATGATTGAAAGAAAACACAAAGTTTTTCTCCTTTCCAATAGCCTCTTAATGCTTCAAAAATTCTCGACCCTTTAGAATGCACAAGCATCCCTTTTTATAACAAAAGAAGCTAGAGTTTAAACAGAACAGATCCTGAAAAGTAGCATGCTAACTAGAGTTTCAGCTTTGCATGATTCTCACGCAGGAGATCAAGTCAAAGTATGAATTAAAAATAATGACAAAAAGGAAATAAAAGATATGACATTCTAAAAATAGAAATGACATGGGACGTTGGAGCTCAATCCGAGTCATCATCTTTTGATTCTTCTCCTTTCTCTTCCTCCAGCTGAGACTGTTTGTTCCGAACTCCCGAACTTCCGAATAATGCCTTGCATTTCATTTTCCTCAGGTGAAGTGGAATGATCATTCCACATTTCGCAGGTCTCATGGATATCACTGGCACAGCTGGGAAGTTTCTTCAATCTTTTACTGAGCTTTTTTAAGGCCTCCAACGTATGTTCAATCCTTACAAACTGACCAATGACTTCAAGGTCGAATCCATCTACAGTTCATGCCGAATAGTCTCTTGAACTTGTTTGAAGAGATCATCTCACGATAGGGCACTTGAGTTCCCAACCGACACCTTTGGACAAATCTTAAGCAATTCTTCTTCCGCATCACTTTTCCCATCGATCAATTTATCTCGATTCTCTCAACTTGCCGCAGCTTCGCTGAGGATTTTTACTCGAACTTGATGGCCTTGATCACCTGAAAGTGTTTATCTCGTATGTGGAAGAACGCCTTCTTCTACCAAAGATGATGCTGGTATTTGCTTTAGCACTGGAGAGCTTCACAAGTCAAATCAAGCCGCCCAAGTTCTTCAAAGCTGAATTCCTCATCCATCTTCTCTCCTTCCTTCGAATCTCTCGCCAAGGACTCGATGAACTTTCACCACGCCTGAATTACTTCCTTCCTCGTTGGAGCAACTTTTGGATCCACTCATCAACCACCCTTCCTTTTTAGCGATCTTCTCAATCGTAGGCACCGATGAGAAATCGAATCCAGGTAAGGTAGGTAAGATGGTATGGATTCCGTGGGTGTTGAGAGTTTAATCAAAACCTCTCACAATCGCTCCACTTTTTCCTTAAACTCATCTCTCCGACCTTTGTTTCTTTCAACTTTTGGCACAAAGACGCCTATGGAAGCCCGTGCATCTTGTTGCTCCTTCTTCGTTGTTACTTTCCCTAGAGCCACCTTGGTTATCTGGTAATCAGCAGCTGTTACATCATCTCTAGTTTTGTCAGCTGAGGGAGTGGCAATCTCTGCGAACTTATCTCCTGAAGCATCTACCAAAACCCTTGAAACTGTTTTGGGTTTCTTGGCTGATCTCGCAGTAGAAGCCTTGAGTGAGCTGAAATCAAAGGCTGGTAGGGGTACAATCACTTTCCTCTTCCTCGGAGTTTGTTCGAGTAGCCATTGTGGTGTATCAGAGGAAACTGCCAATGTTGTAGTAACTGGTATTCTACTCTCAAGGGGAGCAGATTCTACTATTGGAGGGGGAACAGTAGCCAACGTGGTAGTAGGTGCAATGAATAGAGGCACAGGTTGTGGGGGAGTGTTGGTGATCACTTGGGTTCCAGCAGAGAGGGGTGAGAGCCCGTGAGAAAATATTGGCCATGCTTCAAGAAGTGGATGGGGAATGAGGAGGTGAAGTGGTTGTTGAGGGGGAGGCATGATTCGGGCCTCCAAAGCCTTGACCGCAGAGATAAGGTCTCTTCTGGGCTTGAGCAATCAGCAAATGGTGAAGTCAAGGGCTGACTTCCTCCTTCTTCCAAATTAATTTCTCCTATTTCTCGGTGGTGTTGGTGATTCTCGCACATCCACCGCTTGAGCTGAGAGACAATCAAGAGATTTGTCTTTCTTTCCTCTTCTTGGGAATCTTGATTTTTATAGACCCCCCAGTAGATTCCTTGTCCTTCTTCTTTTTGGAGGGCCCCGCCTCAGGAGCAGCCAATTTTGGAAACTTGTCATCTTTAAAATTCATGCCCCAAGAAGAGAGCCATTTCTTTGTATGAGCCAGAATTAGGGCTGACCTATCGGTGATAGAGGATTTTTCGCTAGCCGACCAATCAATAGGCGGAAAACGTATCGATCTTCATTAAGCCCATCATAGGACATATCTAACACACTTTCATTGTCCCTTATACCATCTGGCAAATCAGAAATCTCTAGCGTCTGAATCTCATCAATAGTTAATCTGCTATGATCTTTTCTGCGAACCGCAACTTCGTTACGCAGATCCACCCAGATATCCTCAATGTCGGGCCTGTGCAGATGTAGGGCTCCATAAGTTCTCAGTACTCCTCGGATGTCAAAACCATCCCGAGACTTCATATGCTTCTTTAATTTCTCCTGGAGTTCACATTCGACATTTTTAGCTTTTGCCGCTGTTGAGCAAGTATATCTCCCAATAGAAATTGGGAAGGATACAGCTGCCTTATGCTTGCTCTGTTGGAATTTGTGGAAATCCAATAACTGTCTGACCAATTCTATTAGTATCAATCTATCGCCGGGATAACGAGGCAGACGGAAAGGTTCTCCGGAGTACATGACCGTTCGAAGGTAGGTAAACTTCTTGAACTGCAAGAAGATACATCCCCACTTAGATACTTCAGCCCATGCCTCGTCCGAGACCCTTGTCTTTCTCAGCCCTGGATTGAGCTGGCAGATGTTTTCGTAGAAAAAGGCGTCATTTACCCTCCTAAAGTGATCCTTGGACCCCTTCTTCGTTATTTGAGGATAATACTTATAGACTGGATTTGTGGTTCTGCTTCCTTTAGTCTCCAGCCCTGGATAGCTCCTCATCCCAGCTGCTGCATAGGCCACATATGAGAACATATAAAACTTTCCGGTTGACAGGACCGTCGTCATCTGGGAATCAATTTCATCACTGATAAGGGTTCCCCAGTCAATCCCTTGCTTGTTCTGCCTAATGGTGACCATAAATTGGTACATCCATCCATGAAATAAATTTGATTCCGGCAAGCCAAACACCCGGCTCAGTAGGGTGATAATATCGTTGATTTCTTGGATGAAATCCGATCTAGGGATAGTTCTTGGAAATCTAGATATTACTGGTTTTGCCTTAACCAAGAACTTCTTATTAACATCCTTAATGCAATTCTCCTGGTTACTGTCCCAGGCCTTCTGAGCCAATTTCATGTCTAGGGCTCCATACTCTTCAAAATTTGGTAGTTTCAGGAGATCATCCAAATAAGCCCCATCTAGTTTGATAACTACTTCACCAGCCTGATTCCTTACGGACCGAGAAGCCGAGTCGTAGCTGGATGCACACGCCAAAACAAGCTCTGGACATTGGGCAGACATGGGGAAGCCCGCTGCAAGGGGCAAGCCACTATTAGCTAAAGCCACCATCCATGGGGTTTGAGAAGAACTCTTCACCCTGTTCCAAAAATCGTCCATATCTATGTTGCCCATCTCAGTATCCCTGATATCATAATTACAGATGATATATGACGGGATTCTGGGTTTCTTAAATTTGTATTTCATCCTCGCTAGATTTTTCGGCCTTCTCCCGTGATCGAACCAGATCCGACATGAAGAATATTGGAAGAAGAAAGGCTCTAACTCCGGAGATGTCGTGCACACCGAAAACCCGATTGACTAAGGCGCGCTAAGAAGCGAAGAACCCGACACGCAGAAGAAGATATCGGAAAACTTTGAGAACCCGACAGGTCTGATATGTCGGAGTCTTGGCGAAACCCGACACTTGCTTTCAATGGCGGAAACAGGGGAAAACCCGGCACTTGCTGTTAATGACGGAACCTGAAGAAAACCCGGCGTCCACTGTGGATGGCGGAACTTAGGAGGTGCCCGGCACCCACTGTTGAGGTCGGAATGTTGAAAAACCCCGTCACTGCGAGCTTCCTTTGTATTTCGGACTTTTGAATCTGCAATACAAACTTCAAAATCCGGGAAACAAAAACAGAGCCTTTCCTTTGAATTTCTACATACACATCTTCCTTTCTTTTTTGTTATTCATATTCCATACATTATGCAAGTAATTGGAATTTGGAAGGAACAGCACCAATTGATAATCTCAAAAAGAAAATAAACCCTAAAAACCCAAAACCCTTTCCAAAACAATACAGAACGAAGAAGGAAGAAAAACCCTCAACAACTGGCAAGAAATTGGAAAGAAAATATACGCAGTCGATCCAGAGAAATCAAGAATAAAGAAGGAACGAAAAATACCTTCGATTCGAGACAAGTAAAATCGAAAACAAACGATCCAGTCTGGTAACGCGAGTTTGCGGGTTTTGGGAGCGGAAGAGCATGCGAAAAATCCACGAATTAAAAATATGAACGGTAAAAATGACGTGGATTTTTACGTATTTATAAGAAAATTAGTAATAAATACGCCCACTGCAAGACGTGCCGACTCACCAACCATTCGGCATGAACGCCACGTCAGCGTGTTGGAGGAGTCCAAAAACCCGACACGAGGAGATTTAGTGCATTTCGGGTTTCGGGCTTCGGAAAACATGGAGCACAAAACATGTTTTGGTACATGAATGTTCCGATGCATGAACTTCCGAAAACCCGATTACTAAGGACTTCCGAATCGAGAACCATAAAAGTATGTTTGCGTTGGAACATGGAATGGAGTTCATAAACCCGATTACTAAGGATTGTCTTAACACAAGGCGGGTTTCGGGTTTCGGAAGTCACGCGACACAAAGCATGTCTTAACACAAGTATGTTCCGATGCGTTGAATTTCCGAAAACCCGATTTCAAAGGATTTTTCAATACAAGGCGGGTTTCGGGTTTCGGAGGTCATAAGACATAAAGCATGTTAAAACTTATGTCAAGCTGTTAGTAACACCCGAAAACCCGATTTGCTCTAAAAGAGATCATAATGCAAAATCACTTCAAAAATTTTGTAGGGGTTATCCGATCGCTTAGGAACTACATTTAATGGCTATTTTCTAACCCGTTGACACTTTTAAATATTCATTTTCATTTTTGGTGGTTTTTTAGGTAGGGGCGCACACACCTTTTTGCCAATGTAGGCACCTTCAAATTGTCATTTTTAGTAGAGGTGTGCGGGCACCCAAAACCACCACACCCAAACCATGGCCACACGCCCTTCTATCAACACACACGCCCTTCGCCAGCACACACGCCATGTCAACTATCATTTCTACTAGGCGCACAGGCACCCAAACCCACGTGTAAGTGCACTATGTACTCTCGGCCCTCTGTCACATTTTTTACCCGACGCATACGCCCTTTTGCTAGCATAGGTACCCCTCTCTGCTAGCGCACACACTCTTGTCATAAATTTTACCATTTTTATGCTTCCTAGCGCATGCACCTATTCCTTGATGCATGCACACTTACCCTAGCGCAGCATCTCTCGGGTAACACACGCACCCTACATATATTCTTGGTTTACAAAAAGGGGCGCATGTACCCTAACCCATGTGCACACACCTAAAATGGCATGTATACACCTCAAATGGGGTGTATGTATATCTATTTAATCTGGATTTTTTTATTTTTTTAGTGCTCCTAGTTTTGGTCATATCTTTTGACCCGTTGACTGTTTTGAGTTTTAGTAGGCATTGAAAAGAGAACGAAGTGAAATTTACGAGCGAAGTTTCAAAATAATATACCTTAGGTATCATTAATTCTATCATCAAACTCCCAAAGTGCCCCAAAGACCTCCAAAAATGCAAAATACTAAAAACCATTGAAAAATTGCTAAAAATAGATTTCTAGAATTTCCTAATTTTTCTTGGTTTTCTAACTTGTTTGCAGGTTCTAACAAGTGATTACAGGTTTATTTTTGGTTTTATTTGACTAAATTAGTTTAAGTGTTTCATTTTCTTAGTTAAAAGGGATTTTTCGAAGTGTGTATGTTTTTCCTCACACCTTCTAGGTGATCTTGGGAATCAAAACACTTCTTAAAACACCTTGTCGCTTTTAAAAACCCTTACTTTACGTTTAAATAATTGGATAAATATTTCAAAGTTGGATAAAACGAACTCTACCTTTTGAAATATTTTTCACAAAGGCTTATTTTAGTAGGGTTTTCACGTTGTGTATGCTCTTCCTTCACACCTTTTTAGTGATCTTAGCAATAAAAAACAACATGCAAATTCTCTTTCTTATTTGATGGAAAATTACTAACTCTTTGCATGTACAACCTAATGCTTGTTAAATAAAGGAGGATTCAAGATGAAACAAAAACTTCTAATACATGTGTTTTCATGTAGGTTGCCAAACGATGTGCTACTTAAAACCACATTAAGTTAAGCAAGATAAAAAAACACACCATTTCACTTCACATTGTATTGCAGGTTTTAGAAAAGGGTGTGTCCTTATCCACTCAACTGGAACATAACCCTTTTGGTATAACGCCTTAATCTATAACAATGGGGGTGGTTCCATGAACCCTAAAGTAATCCACCACTAAGTAACCTCATGGATGAAGCAGAGCGCTCCGCTTATGCCTTTGGACTAGTTTACATTGTGAGTTAGAGTCAAAGATTTTTGTATCACGACCCTAGTGACGGTACAACTGAACACACTAGTTGCTCATTGTATCAGAAGGGGGTAAAGTAAATTTGAGATACTCCCAAATCAGTCATTGTAACTCTTTGGGTAAATCGAGCTCGCTCTTAGACAACTTGTGACACCTAGTTGAGAGATATTATTAGGGAATCCATTCTGTCTTGGAGCCCACTTTGCTAGTCTATTGTCGCGTCAAGCCATCATGAAGTGATAACTCACTTGGAGTCTAAACCTTGTTTTTGACCAAGGAAAAGAACCAATGTAAGTTATAACTAAGTGTCAGTCATCATGGAATTAAACTATGTCCCACTTAGCTCGGTTTCATTCTCACCTTCAGACGAGGCAAAACTCGCCCAAGTGGCGCTTAGGTTATTTTCATTCTTTGATCTATACCCTTGCATTCTCGCTGCCCTTTTTTGAGATGAGAAGGAAGCATACCTCGATTTTTTTATCAAAGATAGTTCTCACCACTTTTTTTCCATTTAATCCCATCCATATTTACAATTGGTTTGTTGAACGTCTAAAGTGCACAGGTACATTTTCATATCTTTGATAGTTCTTTGATCTTGATTTCAAAATCGTCTTCACTACTATGATTTCGGTTCATATTTTTGTCTCTCATTAGGTTGATAGTTTTTTCTCTAATTCTAATCACACAATGTTGGTACTTACATTGGGTTTTTAGTTTCTTGAGAACTTGATATAAGTCCCTTTATTGTGTGGTTACGTTGCTTGCGCAACTAACAAATTCTTGCTATACTCTTACTTTGTTTTAGTTTTGACGTCATCTAAGCCTTTTTAGGGTGTTGATATTGCCTTATATATACCAAAATAACATCATCTTGATACTAACACCTTTCTTTCTCGGTTAATGTATCAGGATAGTGTTGTTATGCTATACATACTTGCAACTTCCATTTTCAGAAAAATTAGCTTTCATCGGCATTCAAACTAGTTTTAATATACCTCGTCGAGAGATTGCGTCAGTACCACTTTAATATTTAGGCTTTGTTAGAATTCTAACTTGACCTACGTATTGATACGATATTGGAACTATCCACTTTGGACCCTTCACCGAAATCATAGTTAGGGTATAGGCTTGGCAAAACAACAATTTGAGTGATCATTGCATTTGAGTGTTCATATGAGTGTTCTTTAAATCATAAAAACAAATGCATAACATTACTTCTAGAACACACTAGGTTATTTCAACATCACATCAAGCAACTTACATAAACATACACCTAGGTTTCACGCAAACTTCGACTTAGCATTTAGACGGAACCTCGTATAAATTTTGGCTAGTGATGCCTAAAATCACGAAGATGGCGTCCAAACCAAATGACCGCGACTTAGAAGAGAATCCTTTTGAATCATTCCCATTTAGTGGAAACAACTTAGTACCTCTATTTTCATAGGTCAAGGACACAGAGCCATTGATTGATCATAGCGGAGAGGAGTCTGACTCTTCTGAAGAACAACACCAATTAGACTTAGGTCACTTTGACGAACTCCTTTATTACAACAGAGATCAAGTACTCACAAGAGTCTTAGAGTTAGGATCCAAGCTTCCTCGGGAATGTGAAGCAAATACCAAGGTCATTAATCATAAGAAAAAAAGAGCGAAGGTCCCTCTTAGACATAGGGTACACTTCTACTTGGGAAACATCATAACACCATTGACGAAGGCCCATCGAAACCACTTGGTGATCCACAATGACCTTATTACAAATCTTCATGTAAAGTGAAGATTGAGCACAAAGCCTCACCGCCTCCCAAGTTCGATGAGGAAGAAGATACTTTAATTGAAGAAGAGATCCTTCAAAAACATATCCTAAAACTGAGCCAAAAATTAGCGAACTTAGGCTCTTCAAGTAGGAATGTATACAAAGAAAAAATCAAGATGAAATCTAATGAATTCCACTTTGATCCATATAGTGATGTGACCTTTAAAGTGGCTAAGGCGCAAAGACCAATGTCACCCACCAAAGAACAAATCATTGAATGAGAATTACAATCAATGAAAGATACACTTACTATGCTATAAGAGGGAAACATAGGACATAATAGGAAATATTTGTATGAATAACTATGCCCTTACCCCTTCGATAAGGACATGTTACGGAAACCCTTCCCAAAACATTTTATTGTTCCTAAATTCAATAAGTATAAGTGCAAGAGTGATCCTCGTGATCACATAAAATACTTTTATATGGTTTGTCAAGAGGTCACATACAGCGATAACTTCTTAATACGAATCTTCCCTCGCAGCCTAGGGGCATTGGGATTGGAATGGTTTTATAGCATACCCAAGGGCTCCATTACAACATGGCCCATGTTAGCGAAAAATTTGTACAACATTATTCCTATAACATGGAAAATTATATCACAATGAACAATCTCTGTAATACAAAGAAAAAGGCTAATGAGACATTTGTGATATTTTTACAATGATGGCAAGGGTTGGCAAGTCATTTCTCTTGCACATTACCAGAAAAGCAGCTAGTAAGCATATTTGTGCCTAACTTGAACCCAAAAATAGCCTTCCATTTACAAATTCATTGTGGCTCTAACTTTGAAGAAGTTATAGAGAAGGGAAGTCAAATCGAGAAGGCCCTCATCATGAAGGGAACACTTAAACCAGTTGTCAAAGACAAACATGAAGCAAAATCCTTAGATAAACTGAATTTTTTCAAAAAAACAAACATGTCGTTGGAGATGGCATTACGGACTCCAAAAGAGTCCAAGTTGTATAGACTGGTCCACTTTTAAAGCTTTCACAAGGACCTCATCCCAAGGAACCTACCAAATGTGAGTTCACGCCATTAATGAGTCCCTATCTACCATACTAAAATAGTTAGATAACGTAAACATGGTGGAGTACCCAACCACGACAGTACCATACCCAGAAAATGCCCCAAAACCCGTTTGGTTCAAGGAACATGAGTACTATGACTTCCACCGTGTTAAAGGGCACAAGACATATAGGTGTTTAAGACTGTGTCATTACATACAAGACCTCATTGAAGAGGGAAATATCATTGTAGATTCTCCCCGACTCAGGCCAAGGTCCAAACGAGAAAATGGGTATCTTTAAAGAGCCTTTTCTAGAACCATGCAAATAAAAATAAAAGGAATCTAGATCATGGAAAAACATCCAATGATTATAGGACTGCTGCTTATAATTATCCCACTAATGACATTCCCTTCTATTCTCTCATAGGATGTATTCGTTCATCTGATGAACAGGTCAATATTATCGTTATCTTAGAAAAGAGTTACACAAGAGGTACAAGACACACTCATTTAATCATACCAGATCCCCTACCTGTCCCTCAAGAAGGTCAGTACAATTTGATAGACCAGTTAGAGAAAACACCTACTAGGATATCCATTTTAGATCTCCTCAAAATCTCCTACCCATAAGAACATATTATATAGAACACTATAGAGTTCAGGAGTCTCAACCGATGTATATCACGTGCACCTCCAAGATATGATTGCACACTAATGATCATATCACTTTTGATCATGCTACAATCCCGTGTAATGACCTAGAGCACAACTTACCCTTATACCTAGAAGTGGTTATTACCCATCGCAAAATTAAGAGAGTACTTGTGGACACCTGGATCCAGTCTAAACATTTGTTCTTTGAAGTTGGTTAAGTAGCTATGCCACTCAGAAATGGATCTAGGTGCCAAAACTATTACGATCATGGCCTATGATAATGAGGAGTGAGAGTCAACAGGAACTATAGTGATTCCAATGGAAGTAGGGTTGACTTGTCATGTTACAACGGTCCATGTCCTTGACTTGGATCTATCATACAACATGCTATTAGGACGCCCATGGATCCATGTCATGCGGGTCATTCCTTCTACTTTCCATCAATGTATTTAAATGTGCCACAAAGGATAGATAATCAACATTTAAGATGATCTTGAGCCATTTATGCATTACAAAACCTTGCATAGTTTTTCTCGTGTAGCTTATGAATGCCCTTCTGCAGAAATTATTGTTCCTTTGCAAACAGAGGCTATCAAGGAACATGTGGATCCAAACTCACTCACTCCTTACAATCAATACTTTTTGTCGCTGGTCAACCCTTTCGCATCATGGGAGGAAACATCGGTAAAATATAGACCATGTGAGCCATTCACCCTTGAACAAGATTTATTAATTCATATTTATTAGTATCAACCAAGACACGTGGAAAAACCTATTTTCAGTTCAAAAACACTTGGGATCAATTCCCTAAACCATTGGAGAAGTTCATTCCTAGTGGCTTCTTATCTGAGGAAAATATGTTAGGGGATCCTACTAACAAAGTGTCGGAAGGAACCATGGCTTAATGCCATCAGGCACCCCAATATGTCAAAGGCCACCACATGATGTTTTTCACCGGTTACAAAGGGTCGGGATGTGGTATCAATGTGTAAGGGCGATTGGAACCCATTCATATCCCTCACTTCAAATCAAATAAACATGGTCTAGGAATATGACCTCACAATGATCCACCCTTTGAAATTGATGCCACCTCTTCTAAACACGAGAGTGATTCATCTCATTCTAATAGTGATGTGGATTCCCAATGTAGCCTCTATGAGGATCTCACCTCAACTAACCTATTCCCTGACTCGTTTTTCCTTACCTTATCTGAATCCAGAGCCTCAAACCAATTACCAAGTAGCCCTTGTATATCCCGAAATTATAGATTTGGAACAACAATTTCACGTGTCAATCAACTTCTTCAAGAATGATGAGGCATTAATAGAATTCATGGGACTCGAGGAATCTATTCCAGCCAGAGATCATAAGAAAGGCTTTGCAATTCAGCTAGACACCTGTGCATACTTTGGAGAAGAAACAGATATGTGTGGACGCTTGAATAATAAAGTCGCAAACAAGAGTAAGAATACTTAGAGAAACCTTGTGCAAGGAATAAACACCAGTCTCATAGCGACAAACTCTTTAAAGCACTCGTAGACAAACAGAATGAAGAACCTATGGATAAAATGAGCTATCCGTTCAAAGATGATGATGAGCTACCTAAGGAGGTTGACCTTACTCTTCCTCTGATCATTACCGGGATGGAGGATGCTTCTAAGATGCTTGTGGAGGAAACCATCAATGTTAACATTGGCTCGGAAGAAGAACCAAGAATGATAAAGTTGGGAGCTTCACTCTCAACTCAAGAATAGAAGGTTTTGTAGAGTTAAGATAATATGGAGATATATTTACGTGGTCATACACAGATATGCCTAGGTTAGATCCAGACTTAGTCGTACACAACCTCGTTGTACACCCAGATGCTAAACCCATCAAGTAGAAGTTGAGAAAGATGCACCCTACAATTGCACTCCTTGTCAAAGAAGAATTGGAGAAATTATTAGTTGTTGATTTCATTAATCCCTCGACTACTCAGAGTGGATATCTAATATAGTCCTTGTTCAGAAGAAACTTGTTGGCATAAGAATCTACACTAATTTCCGTGATATCAATAAAGCATGTCCTAAGGATGATTTCCCCTTGCCTAACATTGATATGATTATGGATTCCACTGCTGGTTATGAAATGTTGTCCTTAATGGATGGATTTTTAGGTTATAACCAGATTTGGATTATAGAAGAGGACCAATATAAGATGGCCTTCATCACTCCTTAGGGAACATTCTGTTACAAGCTCATGCCTTTCGGACTCAAGAATGTTGGGGCTACCTATCAACGTGCAATGACTATCATCTTCCATGACATGATGAATGACATCATGGAATATTCGTTGATGACATCATATAAAAATCCAAAAGCATAGTAGAGCACCTCAAGTCTTTGAGATGTATTTTCTAGCGTCTCCGGGATTACAAGGTACACTTGAACCCCAAGAAGTGTGTCTTTGTCGTTTTTTCAAGGAAGCTCCTAGGTTTCATTGTTTCACAAAGAGGAATAGAAGTGGACCCTGTGAAGGTTACAGCTATCATAGAAATGCCTCCACCTACAACTCTCAAGCAACTTAGGAGTTTACAAGGAAAGATTGTGTAATCTGTCATTTTATTTCACATCTTGCATATAAGTTCCACCCATTTACACATCTCCTCAAAAAGGATGTTGCATTCAACTGGGGAACAGAATGTCAAAAGGTATTTACATTACTAAAACAATACCTTAATAACAAGTATGTACTCATGTCACCTAACCTAGGTGAACCTCTCCCCTTGTACATCTCTACTACCCAGGTTTGTTATTGGTGCATTGTTTTCCCAATATGATCTACACCATAGAGAAAGGGTTGTTTACTACCTCGGTCACACTCGAATTTCCTACAATCGAATTACCCGCAGATTGAAAAGGCCTATTTAGTAGTTTTCTTCAATTTTCAAAACTTCACCACTATCTCCTCAATAATAAAATCAAACTAATAACAAAATTTAACCCTCTCAAGTACCTTTTATCCAAACCCACCCTTACAGACAAATGGCTAATTGGATAATTCTCTTAAGTGAATTTGATATTGATTTTGTGAATCGAAATCCTTAAAGGGATAGGTATTGGCCGATCAACTAGCGAAGCTCCTCTACCAGAATGGAACCTTTGTGTATGGACCTACCGAAGCATCTATGATGTATATTGAAGAATCTGTAGAATGACAAGTCTATTTTTATGGATCATTCACTTTCCATGGATCGGGGTAGGAATAGTGCTCATCACTCCCACAGGTGAGGTTATCCCAAGATCATTCCGTTTGGGATTCCCCTGCACTAATAACATTACGGAGTATGAGGCACTCATTTCTAGCCTCAAACTAGCTATTACTTGGAATATCATACAATTGCGAGTCATTGGAGACTCCCAACTCATTATTAAGTAAGTTAATGATGAGTATAAGGTTAAAGATGAGAAAATTATTCCATACAAGAAGTTGGTTGAAACCTTGAAAGAATATTTTACACAGATTATCTTTGAGAAAAAACCAAGGTCACATAATAGATCAGCAGATGTTATGGCTACAATTGGATCTCTCTTACGCATTCCACCTCAGGAGAGAAAAATGCCTTTCTTTGTAGAGCATTTACAAATACCGCATATGACATGCCGAATCTTGTTTGGCATGTGATATTGTTGGTCCATCCTCCCCTTCGTATGAGCCTATATTTAGATACCTACAAGATGGCACATTTCCCGACATTACCCATTCTGAGAAGAAATACCTTATCCATCGTATAGCCCATTATACCCTCCTAGGAGGCACCCTCTATCGTCGTGGCTACGACATAAATCTTCTTCAATGTTTGGATGTTACTGATTCAATCTACAGTATTAAGGAAGTACACGGTGGTATTTATGGAGCGCACACTAGTGGTATGGTTTTGGCTAAGAAGCTATTAAGTGTAGGTTGTTATTGGCACACCATGGAAGTAGATCGTTGTAATTTCGTCAAGAAATGTGAGCTATGCCAAAAGTATGGCAACTTGATACGTGCACCATCACAGGCTTTATATCCTATCACAACACCTTGGCCATTTTCTAAATGGGGCATGGAATTCATAGGGAAGTTCCATCCTTCTTCTTCAGATGGCCACACCCACATTATCACTGCCACCGAGTATTTTACCAAATGGGTAGAGGTTGTACCTCTTACTTACGTCACCGGTGCACAAATTTCCAAATTCATCATGAACCATCTCATTTGCCGTTATGGTATCCCTTCAGCCATTGTCACTAATAATGGTAAATCCTTCAAAAATAAAATAGTTAAGACATTATGTCAACGTTTCCATATTCAACTCAAGTGTTCTACCCTTATTTACCCTAAGGTAATGGAAAAGCCAAAGCTACCAATAAAACCCTTGTACGAATCATGGAGAAAATGGTAAGTAAGATTGGCCGCAATTGGCACTTACGTATGTTCTACCCCTTATTACCCCCAAGGTAATGGAAAACCAAAGCTACCAATAAAACCCTTGTACGAATCATGGAGAAAATGGTAAGTAAGATTGGCTGCAATTGGCATTTACAGATGCATCCCACCCTCTGGGCCTATTGAACCTCCATCCGCACTCCTACCAGTGCGAGCCCATATTCCTAGTTTATGGCATTGAAGCCATCATACCCCTGGAAGTGGAGCTTCCTCCCGAGAGTATATCTCTCGAGATTATCTTGATAAGGACAACAACTATAGAGTTATTCAACTAGCAGAGCTAGAGTTTGTTGGATGAAAAGTGGATAAGAGTGTTTAATCACCTCAAGGTCTACCGTAATGCAGTATCAAGAGGATATAACAAACGCATCATTCATCGTGAATTTGATGTAGGTGATCTAGTGTTGAAAGAAAATCAGAATAATATCGTCAAAGACAGAGAAAAGAAAGGTAAGTTTGAGGCCAATTGGCTAGGGCCTTATGTGGTGGTTGCTAAATATGGGTCAGGAGCTTATAAACTAGCATATTCAGATGGTGAAGAGCTTCCAAAACCAATGAACACCATGCATCTCAAGCAGTTCTACGCTTAAGCATGATGAGAATATCAAATAAGAACTAAAAATAGAAAAACAAAGAAAAAACAAGCAAAACATGAGAAAATTGAGAAAATAGTAAAGAAAAACAAGGTCGTCCACATGTGAAACCACACAATTGTGGCGCGGGGCGAGTCTTTGGTGAAAACCAGTTTTCGGCACTCAAGGAGGATTCACCAGTCACAAATTACTCTTACATCATGATGGGTAACCCTCACCACTTTCTAGAAATAACTTCCTTTGCTAGGTCTAGGAACCCTACCGAATCCATCTTCGCGAGCCATGATCTGGCTTATTTACTCTTATATCTACATGAAGGATGTGCCTTTGTATATTCCCATCTAATGTTGGGGGCACCTTCACATTCCAATTTCTCGTACATATGCACGTGGTATTCTACCCTTTGTATATTCCCACATCACTGGGGCATCCACGCTTATTTGTCCTTGTACATTGCTTTTGAACATGACCTTAGAAAATACAAAAACATTCGAAAAAGGATACACAAAAATCTAAACATTCAGAAAATCTCCTTCTAGGGACAAAACTACACCAACGTTGTAACATTGTCTTAGGAAAACCTCAAAAACAATGTGAATAGTATCCTTGAAAACTTATCTTTCAAGATAACCCAAAAACATTAGAAAATATATCAATTTTGTCCATGAAAACAAGGTAGTGATTTAATTGCTTTTAGTTGTCAGTTTGTATAGTTTTGGTTGTATAATTGTTTAGTTTTATTAGTTGTTACTTGTGTATTGCACATTTGTTTGTTATCATATCTACCATCTATCATTCATCACATATAACATCATCTGATACATCATATATACAAAGAATGCTAAGTTTTACATCATGCATGTATACTAAGCTAATCATCACATATTGTATCATCAATGGGGGAAAGAGGGGTTGCGCATGATCAAAAATCTATCCCCCACACCAATATCATCTAGTATCATCCCAAGTGCTAGTATCTACCAAAATATCTCATGTACAAAATGTATGATATCATCTCAATCACCCTGGGGCATTTTTAAATATTTCTAGGTGCTTCTTGTCTTCTATTTTTATCTAGTGCCATGATTATTTTTAAATAATTATTGTTGGCCCATTTGTCTTCTCGTCAAGGCATTTTATTGCCACCCGACGCCCATTCTCTTTGCCTTGGGAATTTTTGTGTGCTTTTAGGTGATCTTCCATTTCCTAAATTCTTCTAACCGATCAAAAATTTAAAAATTATAAAACCATTCAAAAATCTAAAAAATTGTAAAACACTTCGAAAATGGACTAAAATTGGTAAAAGCTCATTTGCAGCTGAAATTTGTGTCTCTCACATGGCACTCATCTTGTATCTTGTTGACATTTTCACATGTTTTGAAACAACGACTCGTGGATCACCTAACTCTACAATCATTTTACAAAAGCTATGTTGCTTACTTAAATGCGTACTCTCGACTGGGCACTATCGGTTGCACGGTACTATTTTCGAGTGTGCACCTTGCTTTTCCATCGACACGAGTGTCCTCCATCCTTTCCCTTGCATGTAAAAATTTCTTGGGCATCATTTTAAAGCCCTTGTCACTTATCAAAACATTTCAGACTACATCTCGATAACAAATTATTTTGCAACTATCTTGAACATTGTTGGTTTGAGTGTGTGTGATTGTACTTATTTCCCGTTAGCTAAGTTTGTTTACTTCTCATATTACATTGCATGTTTGTATGTTTCATGGAGTTTTTGTTTTAGCAAGGGACACTTGTTTGTATCTTTGCTTTTCATGTCATTTTACGCTTCGTCTTATGCTTACATTTTAGTAAGAATTGATGATGAGGATTCTAAGAAAAATGATTATTACAATGTGTTTCTATAAGCACTAGTTTATGGATAGCTCAATATCCCCTTTTCTTTTTATTGTCTCGTCTTCTCTTTTATTCTCTTTTCGATCGTCGATCGAGTTTCTTCCATCACCCCATCGACACTCGAGGGGGCATCCCTTTAGCTAACTAATTTTTCTTCTACCCCTTCAAAAAATTTTACTCGTTTATGCTTGTCTACTTTCTTTGAAGTGACGTAGCTTATGTCACCCCAAAGAGGGGAAAATGTAGACACCTGTAGTTTGATCAAAGCACTATTACTCTTAATATTGCACTAACTATCCTCCTCCTCGTAAATTGATGACATACCATCAGTTAGACCTATCTAACTCCCCTCTTACGACACTCTTTTGGTCATATTCCTCTTATAAGTCAATTAAACAAGCTAATATAAGCCTCTTCTTAGCTAAATCCTCTTCTTATCCTCTTCTAGACTGCTTCTATTAGCTTCCTAGACTATCAATCCATTTCATTGGATTGATTAGACCTCTCAAAACCCTCTCAAAACCCTAATCCCTCTCTAAACAGGATTAACTAGCCTAACCTAGTTTAACTAGTCCTAACCCTAATTAACTTCTTCTAAACCTAATCAGATCTTACTTTGACTCCCTAATTAACTTTTTGGCTTATCCTTTAGTCCCACATGCACCAAAATTCCTCCACTTTCCCAAATGGAAAACTATAAATATCCCACTACCCCCCTCTCATTTACAAGAAAACTTCTTCCCTCTAACATAAACTATAGTATTATTGCTAGAATTAGGAGTTTTATTTCATTTTATTGAGCTATTTGTTTTATTATTTGCAACACATCACACACCATTGAGTAAATGGGAGTAACCATTGGCCTTGAAGCCATTAATGGTGAGCTCCCATTCTCTTAAGCACAAACTGATTGCTTAGATCCTTATTAGGCTCACTTATTTAAGCTTTCAAGAATAGAGGGTAATTATATTTGTTAAGTTTTCTTGTTTGCTTCAAGGTTAATGTATGCAAAATAGGAATCCTTGTTTACTTCTTATCTGATGGTCCATTGATTGGTTTTGCACAAATATTTGGGGTCTCTTGAGTGTTCTTACCCCATTCCATAGCTTTTACAACCTTTCTTTGAACACATAGGGATCAAATTTAATTCGAACATATGATGTAGATACCAAAGGTTCCCGAGGAGCATTAATGTCATAATTCTAGCGAATAATGACCATAACCCAAGAATAGTTATAGATTTCCAAGGTCTATATCTAAGATTAAAATAGGTATCATATTAGGATTCAATATACGAGTAAGTCAAGAGATCGATAAATCCAAGGGGCATAATATAAGAAAACAAAGCAATAAATCAAAGTAAACGTACATCTACCCTAATCTATAGTAATGAATAAACAACCATCCACACAATAACAATATACAAGCAACAAAGGATAAAAATGGTTAGAAATACTAATTTGCAATGTGTCTATTGATGCATGATCATCTCTAGAGACAACAATATTAAGAGAGAATCGCTATAGGTGGAAAAGGGGAAGCTCAAGTAGAAGACCTTCGGTCCCAACTCACTATGGTGATGCAAATGCAAAATGGAAAGCTCCAAAACCTTAAGTCTATCAACTAAGATCGAAAATGTGTATAGATTATAATGTGCAAGAAAATTAAGCGTTTTGGAAAATTGAATAAATCTTGTTACAAATGAAAATAGTGGAGGGGTATATATATCGACGCCGTCGCTCGTGGGTGATAGTGTTGGCTATAAAAATGAAATTTTCCATTATCGCCCATGGGAGATGACATCATCCTTAGGAGAACCCTAAGGTCATGGGGTATAAATCAATGAGGAATGGAAGCTAGAAGATAAATGGGAGTAATGACGAAATTCCGAATGATTGAAAGTAGTTATATGAGTGTGCAATAAGTGTAAACAAGTGAACATAATGAGACAAGTAGAAAATATGGGTGTAATGTGTAGACAAAAAAAGAAACGACACAAGGATAAGGGAACTATGACATAATAACGATATCTCTCAAATGTTGTGGTCTAGCCCACGTGACCAAGTCCAATCACACCACAATCTCGGCATGACTCTTGAGGCATCCACTTAAGAGGAGGCGCATTAGCAACCCTTGCACAAGAGAAATGATTAGCAAGTGTCAAAAATGAGGTGTATACATTGATCACACCCCAATCCCAACATGCACCTTAAGGCGACCACTTAGGAGTAAAATGCATCACCAACTCCTAAACAAGAGAAAATGTTAGCAAGTGTAATAAAGGATGTGTATACACACTTGAGTTGATGGGTCCATGCACCCCCCTAAGTAACTCAAAATTACAGTTACCTTAAATTTTAAAGGTTCATCTTTCTCAACTTTGATTTTTCTCCCATCAACATTGACACAAACCACCATATCCCTTAGAAGCTCATCATGCTTATAAGGTTTTCTCCTGGAGTTAGAGACGGGGACATTATTTCGGGTGTTCTCCTTATTGTGAGATAAGGGGACGATTCTTTTTCCTCTTTAGAGATTATGTTGGATCTCTTTAGACATTCATGGCGTATGAAGACTAGTGATGCTTAGCCTTCTCTATTCAAGAGATATTCGACCTTTGCCAACAAATTTTTAGGCATAAGTCCCCAATGGGGGCTTGCGCTTAAGTTAATTATATCCTACGTGTAATGTCCTCACATCATCAATAGGAAGCAACAATGTGGTCATCTTCAACACTTATATGGTAGACTATTAAGTCATTGCACTTCTTCACCTCCTTGATTATTAGAAGTGGTTCTTTAGAAGAACGAGATTCATCTAATTGCGTAGAGCCTCTTTTATTTTGTTGGAGAGTGGGTTTCCATTTGCTTATTTTATGTTTGTCTTCTATAAGTTTTAGGATGTCCTACTATATTTTAGGATGTACTACTCTAATCTCTCTATCTTCAATATGTTATATCTTTTGTAGCCCTATAAAACATTTCATCAACATTAATATATAAAATAAAATAAAAATATTAACTCTAATTTATCAAGTTGTATTCCAATTACCAAGTTTAAAATATAGCTAATGCAAACCCACTTTATACACAATGGGAAACTAAAATTATAAATATGGTTACGGGGGACTTCATATAAATCTACCTCTATGATAATGGATTAAACTTAAAGCAACATAAAAGAAGGAATAAAAAAATAGAAGAATATTCATAGAAATCGAGGATATTATAGAGATAAGGAAAATAAGTAAAAATAGAAAGCTTTGCATCCATCATTATCACACGCTCCTTCAATC
This sequence comes from Taxus wallichiana var. yunnanensis, assembly GCA_018340775.1. NCBI lineage: Eukaryota > Viridiplantae > Streptophyta > Pinopsida > Cupressales > Taxaceae > Taxus > Taxus wallichiana. Next base: position 375,317,476 of record CM031235.1, read on the forward strand.
ACAATAATTTATCCAAAACAATCCTCCGGAATCCCCATGCACACTAACAGAATTACAAAGGACGGAAAGCTTTCGAGCATTAGCCAGAAAAGCCAGTATGTCTCCAGACGGCGTTACGTACAGTGAGATCCCTGCTCTTCCCATTCCGTCCAACACCCTGCGACGCACTTTCATTCCTCGCATATTGCCGTGCCAAATATTCATGAGGCGGCAAAGCCAACGGCTCTCCTGATCCTCCCTCATCATCGCCGTTAACGTCCGTCTTACTTTCGTCAGCTCCCGATCGCCGTCTACTGTCGGGAATGTTAACCGGCGCAGATTTCTGACGGCTCTGCTGTTGAGAGCTTCTCGCTCCCGTAAGCCCGCTCGCTTCTCTCATGTGACCGCGCGCGGATTCATCTGTAACGCTCCACACGTCCTCCTCCGAGAGCTCCTCCACGTGACCACCCGCTCCTTTAGTTTTACCCCACCTTGTGAGGCTCTTCATTGAGAAAAAACTGGTTGCAGCAGAAAAAGGTATATTTGAAACTTAGCATACACAGAAGTGGGTGTGGATTCATGTTTCCCCGGTTTCTTTATTACTGGGCAGTGGAGAGTGGGCAGTGAAATAAAACAACTTCAGCTGCTGTTGTGTACTACATAGAGAACTGTTTGAGCAATTCGTACAAACAAGGAAAAGATTCCCTACTCAATTATATGTCTATTTATCTTAATAACTTCTGTTCATTAAATGGTCTTTTACATACCAATCTACTCTGCTTCTTTATTTGAGGACCCCCATAAATGGGTGCAAATGGATTTCATTTGTCACCAATTTGTTGGTGGTGACCCCTCAAAAACTACTAAAATGATGTAATTGAGTACTCATGTGTGGAGGGGGTGTGATGGTTTGTTGGAAGCAAAGCAATGTACAACTATATTACTGATTCTCATTGGCCCTTGTACTCCAAGTGATTGGGAGCCTTCCATTTTCTTTTCTTATTGTTCACACCCTCTATCATTTTCGACTTTAACAATAAAGTTAAATTCTAGGGTGGACCCCAAATGAAGAGTGTATCCAAGGAATGGAAGCATGCTTAAGAAGTGCTAGGTATAGGTTGTCTTTGGTAACATGTGGACGTTAAAATATCTTCCTCTTCTTCTTCTTCTTCTTCTTCTATATTAGGTAGCCAATTGTTTTTCAAAATACTATAAACATTTTAGGCAAAGTGAAGTTCAAGGATATATTTTTGAGGGTGTCCTCCTTTGGCCAATATTGTAATTTTTCATTTGGCTAAATACAATGAATCTTCACTTTAACTAGTTAATTCTTTCTATTTCCTACCCCACGCCCTTGGAACAAATTAGAGGTTGCCAAATGGCACGTATAGTGTACTTTATCGTCAAATGTCAAAAGGCACAAGCATCTCCGGAGGAGTGTTTTGTCATATTAGGTAAGCATATTGTAATGTCAATAATTGAAAAGCAAGTTAATAATTGAGACTCAATTCACCAATAAAATTCCTTCATATGGCATTTTCTCATTACATCTCCTTTTATCTTCCCTAAAACATTTTATATTGATTTTGTATAAACGGTTTAGCTCTCCACATGTGGCTACACTTTACGGATGAAGAATTTAATCATTTAAAAAAATAAAAAAATTAATGATGATTGTATGCTTCAGGATTCACGACTCCAAACCCACGGGCTCCGAGCCATACCTACCCACTTACATATCTCCAAGTGGCTGGTTTTTATTTTTCTTGTTTTTGTCGTTGCGTTTCCTTTTGGTTTTTTAATTTTCATTTTCCCTCCTTCGTTTCTTCTATATTTGACTGTTTTTCGGAATTGTATATTTATAGTAAATGGAACCTAAAATCGATCTTATATAAAGGGGAGGAGCCAATTCTCCAACCAACAATCAAGAGGGTACTTGAAGGGGGATACTTAAAATATACACAAATTTAAATGTAAATTAGCTATACAAATTACATATTATTGTACTTGCACTCAATAATGGTGTGAAGTAGTGAATCATGTGGTGATACACCATGTACCTAACACGCAAGATTAGGTCTAAACTTTTTTAAGTGCCGACGCACAAGATTAGGTCTAAACTTTTTAAGTGCATGTCAAAATGGTTGTTTTAAATCAATTCAAAGGGTGACTTTCCTTCAAATAGACAGTGAAACAAAATATATATATTAAACACACGCGAACTCAAATGTGGAATAAAGTTCAAGTGTCGATGTGACACTAGTTTATTTCCATGTAGGTGCAAGTTAGGTGTAAGAGTATTGGTTTCTCTACCCTAATATTAAGGACTTTTATTGTATGGGCCATTCTAACCTTTCTTTCGATCCCTTGAGGTATTTGAGTCTTCGTTTTCGGGTTCCCTACCTATGTACAAGAAAATCATAGCATGAACTAGAAGATCATGGATGCAAATACCAAATATATCTACTCTAACTCAAACACATACCTCCAATTGAGAAGACAAGGGATAGAAAATATACATTACTTATCAAAAGAAAACTCCCTTATGAAGTGTTGGATTTACTCAACATGATTGATTGATGTCGATTGATTCAAAATGGAGTTTATGTGTGAATTTTGGTAGCACCTCCCCTTAGAAGTGTGATGATTGATTGATAAAGAATGATGGCTTTAGTTTCGGTTTCCTTCATTGTTCCTCCTCTTCAAGATGGTGGAGAGTTTGATTTATAGTTGGAGGATGGTAGATTCAATGGCTATGATGAAGCCATGATGGATTTAGATCAATGGTTGAGGTTGATTTGGGATGAGGAAGGTTCTAGAAATGGGAGGGATTTTAGCAATTTTAAATTCATGGAAGGTGGTAGAAGATGAAGGTTCTAGAGATGGAGAACTCTAGAAAAGAATTTTATTAGGTTAAGTTAATGATGATTAGATGAGAGATTAGTTGGAGGATTTGTAGGAGAGGCTAGGAGGGTAGGTAGCTAGAAATTTTAAATTTCGAAAATAGGAGATGATGTGAGTAGAGAAATTAACCATGATGAAGGGGTATGTGGGATGTTATAGGGTTGGATGTGATGAAGGGATAGTTGGTAAGGGGGTTAGTTGATGAGGGGGATTGATGTTAGGAAAGGGGTATTGAACTAGTGTTAAACTAGCGTCGAATTTCGGTATATACAATTTTCCCCTCTTTGAAAGGTCATTACGACTAGAGGAAGTAATGGATTTGCAAATTAGATAGGAGACAAATTCGGGTTAGTTAGTAGAATGGAAGAGTGATGCCCCTCAGAGAGCATGTGGATATAAAAGACATAGATGGTCTCTCGATATGAGAAGAAGGGGCTAACATTAAAAAGGATTAGAATATTTGGCTAGCATAGAGATGGGGATAGGAAATATTTGATGGGTGGATGAGGAGATGGTGATAGATGTGATGAATGGAGGAGATTATCCCTCGGCTTTTATGTTTGCATGTGGTGATTGGCTTAGATTGATTCATAGTTAGTTGATTGATAGGTTGATGATGCCCCAAGAAACAATGTATGCAAAGGAGCAAGATTGATAAAGTTACGACCCTATATGTGCCCTAATCAATGATATATGGAAAGGGGAAGTCATAAATTGTGGATGGATTGATTGATTTGATATAAGATTGGATAAACTGTTTGGATAATTGATTTGGATTGGAGTTGATTGAATCGATCATTGTTGAAAGGGATGTGTTACCAAAAATAAGCACCATGCTTATTTTTGGGCCACTAGCTACAAAATGAATCTTTATGTACCTTGGTCTCTCAAATATTTTTCAAATTACTTGTTTGGATCACATCTAACGTTTCATAGTTCGGGAAAGTCAAGAACTCAAAGTGTTCCACGAGAAGGAGAAAATTGTATTGTTCTGCGGAAGTTCAAAAGTTAGTCTTTCCATAGGTTCTAGTGGAAAACTTAGTGTTCCTCGGACTTTGAAAATTTGTGTTTCACAAAGTTTTCAAATCCGCACAACAAAAGTGAAGTTCATGGAGAAAAATTCGTGAAACATGAAAAGGGGTGCGACACCGCGAAGGTTACAAGAAAGTGAAAACAAGACAAAAGGAAAGCCGTGGAAGTCGAACTAGTGTTCCACATAATTCGGAACTTAGTGTTCTGCGGAAGGAGAAAGTTGTTAGTGTTCCGCGGGAAAGTCAATAATTCAATGTTCTACGGAGTTCAAAAGGTGTAGTTTTATGGGTTTTCAATTCCGTGTAATAAAATAACAAATCCAAATAGACATATTCCATGGGAAAAGGAAAAGCGAAGCGCTGGAATGTTATAAATGTTGAACACGAAGGAAACAAAGTAAAGTTGTGGAACAAAGGAAAAGGCTATGCAAAGCATTGTGGGAAGTGAAGTAAGGTAGAAAAGTGCTAGAAAGGTTCACTAAAAGCTAGTTGTGTAACAAAGCTAGCCATGGAACATAGGGAAAGATGCATAACATGAGAAAAATCGAAAAAGAAAGTTATACTCCACGGAATACAATTTATACTATGAGACAGGAACAAAAGGTTGCAGGTAGTCAAAGGAGTTGCGGAGTTAGTGGTTGTTCGTGGATCAAGGAAAAAATCAGGAAGAAAATTGTCGGATGAAGGAGTGAGGAATTTGTGAGAAAATAAAAATAGTGAAGCCGCATAATAAAGAGATTATGCAAAAGATTCGGACCACTTCTGTGGAATAAAGGCAACATTTAGGAGGACTATGCGGAACAAAGGATTTTTGTATTTTTGTCGGGAATCTTCAAAACGCCATATCTTTTGATCCAAAGCTCCATTTGACATGATTATGATCTCATTGGAAGCATTTTTCAGAGGGCTTCACTAAAAGATTACTTTTGAGGAAAATGATCAAGAAACTTGGGATATTTTAATGAAATATTTTTGGGTCACTTTCGCAATCACGAGATTAATACTACACTAGATCAACCTATCCAAAGGGTATTAATCTCTACACTAGATCAACCTAGGGTTTCCAAGAACCGTAGTCAAGATATAGGAGAGTACTCTCCTAAGATATCGGTAAATGTGTGAGAAGAGGTATAGATCGATGATGGATAAGATAAACATGCACAATATAATTGAAATATAAATAAAGGGAAGCTAAGGAGTTGATCAAATAAGAGCACCATGTTAACTAGTATCAATGTACACTAGGCTAACATAGAGCACTAGGGAAGGGAAATGAACTAATCTATGAAAAATGACAAAGAGAGTTAGAGCACTTACTTGTGGGGTGGTCATTGATGCATCTATCTCTCCAGAAACAACACATCGAGAGAGAATCACTATTGGGTGGAGAAGGGGAACACCATTCCTATCTTAGACTCACTATAGATGACCCGAAGTGCAAACAATCCAACCAAGAAGAAGAGTGTCCAATCCAATCCAAGTCAAGTGCAAGATGAACCAAAGGATGAGTGAGCAGATGTGAAGTTAGTGCAAAAGATCATAACATATGGTAGTTCCTATGATTCTGGCTTCCTTCCTTTATGAATTTCAAAGTTTTGTGTGTATATGTATGATGCCATTTCCCATGGGTGGTGGTGTTGGTTAGAAAAAATCCTAACATCGACACCATTTCCTATGGGTGATGACATTGTCAGTGATGTTAAATTTCATGAAAATTGAAAATAGGTGTCATGGATCAAGAAAATGAACGAACAAAGTGCCAAATGGTGAGATGCAAACAAGGTTTCAAGAGTGCAATGTGTATGAGACATGAATGGAAAATGATAACTAATGCAAGGACAACTAAGGTTAGGACAACATAATGAAACTCTCTCTATGTATTATCTCTAACCCATAATGACTATGTGAATAGTCATACCCCATTCTTGGTAGGCCCCTTAAGGAACCGCTCAAGAAATAAATGCATCAATGACCCTTATTTGCACAAAGGAAATTGTTAATAACATGTATGAAAGATGAAAAGTGAAAATTAGGTGTATATATATGCCCTAGCTATTGAGCACCACATGTCGCAACAATGAAACATGTGGTGCTTAATGAAAGAAATAGTTCGTAACACCAAAATTGAAAGTAGATATTGAAAGTAAGAACATAAAGGACTAGCTGAAATGAAATATGCCAACCAATGTGTACCGATATTATCACTCATCCTGCTTTATTGCGGGTGTAATCAATGTTGCAAGAACCTTGAAGAAGAAAATTTTAAAGGAAAAACTAGAGGATCGTCAATAAAATAAGACATAAGTCACCAAGTTAGGGGCCTATGGGACAAATTTCATGGCATAGTGTCGAGATTTCGTAATGTCATAGATATCATATGGTGTCAAAAATAGGTGAAAATTGAAGATCGTCGAAAGTATACATATAATAGGTCAAAATGAGCAGGTTCAAGATTATGGTCAAGATGCAACAAATGACACATTTTGCGAAGCTCGGGAACAAAAATGGAATTCATTGGAAGATTTAGGTTTATCGCATATGAATTTGAATAGAAATCTTAGTTTTATACGGGCATTTAGTTTTTATTTTATTTTTATTATTTTTAGAATTGAGAGAATTGAGATTTGGAATTCCAAATTTGAGTGTATTTCAAAGACATGACATGAGTATTGATTTGAGCACCATTGATACTCGCACTTTAGTTATATCATGTTTGTCAAGATAGGCGCAAAGTGTCCAAGGTTGTTTGCAACAAAGGGAATAGTAGAAATTATTCTTAGCACGTATTAACACCATAATCAATTGAATAAGAGACTTACTGTAATTAGGAAATGAAATACATTGAAAACAAAAGAATATCAAAGACATAATTTAAAGGTATTTAACATAGTTTAATGTTGAAATGGTAAATGCATTCAAAATGACAAAAAGGAAATAACAGTAAATATCCCTTCTCATTGGGGGAGTAGCCCTTGTTCCTTCCCTTCGATTAGGTTCAATGTTGATAGTCAAATAAAAAGTTTTCCCCTGAATCTGTAATTTTATTGAATTGAAATAGTTTGCTTTTACAATAAATCAACTAATTAAATGGAACCCATAAATCTTAAGACATTAGCTCTTTTATACCAAAGCAACCATAGTCTCTCTAGGAGAGAACTAGTTTATGCGCAATAACTAACATTTGCTTAACTAGATGTTGACTAAAAAAATGACTATCTATTCTAAGAATTACATTTGGGGAAGGAGTAGTCTTTGCAGGTGTTTGGATTGAATTAATCTTGCTAACTACAGAGGAATCCCGTAATTGACTCATTTGAGAGAGTCAATCGATGATGGGAGATACTTCAGATCTTAGATTGATTGTAGAGAATCGTGGTGATAATAAATCCATAGGTGTTGGCCGCATCATGTCTCCAAGCAACTAAAGTGACTGAACCTCATAATCTGCATGAATGTAGGTTGAGGTAGTGGCACACATTTCATGCTCATGTTGTTGTGCTACCAGTTGTATCAACTTATAGTTCAGTCATCCGAGCTATTTATCTCCTTTGTGCAAGTTCCTTATTTCAAGGAAATCTAAATTGGTGATTTGGGACGAGCCCGACGCTTTACTACAAGTCCCGCACTAGATGCAAGGGTGATTTCTATGCCATAAGGAGATTCATGCATCATTACACTTAGCAAGTCCTGCGCTAGCTTGCAATTAACTCTGTGATAACTCAACATATGATTTTCTAAATGTATTGTTAATGCTCATAAAAAGATCAATTTAAGCCATTTTGAAGAAGCAATAACAAGATAAAATAACAAGAATATGCATAATATTTCCTTCCAAACATAGTAAAGTATTAATTATAAATAGTCAATATTATACATCGTGCAATATGATATCAAAATAATACAAGGTTTCACATGGGTTTAAACATAAAAAAATGGGGATTCATCACTCCCCCAAACTTAAGGTTTAGTAGGTCCTCCTACTACCTATTCAGTTGTTCCACTATCCTTGAACAATTATATTCATTGGAAAATGTTTTCTAGGTTTCATCTAATCTAGTATTATATAACCCAAAGAAATCAATAATAGACCTCCTCCAAGTGTTATAACTGCCCTCTAGCTGATCATCTGTAGAATCCCACCATGGCATCAATGCAATCACCAATGGAGGTCTATACCGCATCTCAATACACTTCACTGTATCTCTAAAATGATTTTGTAGAGGTCTTTATCCCTTTTTAGTGACCAACAGAGGTTGGTGGGTGAAATCACCTCCTTTTTCTTATAATGTTATGCAAAAAGTTGATATATCACTTGACAAGTAAGGAAGTTTACATTGAATATTGGAAGTACCTACTCCTGAAATTTCGACACAAGTTTTAAGAATATATTTGTACCTGTCCACCAACCATAAACAATATACTTGAGACCAAAATCTATTAAAGAACCAAATTGGGGTAGGAAGATCATGCCTCATCAAGAGGCCTATATTAGATTTTGTTTGAAAAAAATTTCCCTCTAGTCCCTCCATTGAATTTATTACTTGAGAGTAGAAATAAATGCTCGTAATTATACTTCTCCCACATAGAAATTTATGGGGATCTCAATTGCTCAGAAGAATAAATTTGTGAACATAAAATTCACAAAGCAAATTATTTTCAACATCACTTCCTGATGTATATGCACCAACAAATTGTCTTTCATCATCAAACTCAATGTCTTGCATAGCACGGGCTCTAGAAATCTTCCATTTTAGAAATTGTTCTTTTAAAAATAGTGCATAAAAATTAGAAGGGGGCCTGCATGAAATAACTTGATCATATAACCGAGAAATAGTAATAACATTCTCCTTAAGTAGTTTGTTTTCTTCCTTCAAAGCCTTATTCTCATCAAGAATCGCTCATACTTTATAAAATTCTTCCATCCATTTAACCGTGCCCTTCAAGAAAATAATTTGGGGGAAAACAAAGTCTATCTGAGTTGCATGCTCTTCAATGGCCACAGGCTCTAGTTTGTGTTGATTTTATTGCTGTGAACTATAAGGGATGCATTCAACTCATTTGTTTTTCCTGAAGGGAGTGAATTTGTTATTCTTTTTCTTTTAGGGCATGCTAGATTTAAAGAGTTTCCTCTTCTTATTGCCTTATAGTCGATGTAACTATGGGATTTGTTTATTTTTATCAGACTCCAAATGGGAGAAATTGGATTCCTTGGCTTCAAGAAAGAGTTGGAGATGTGTAATTCTCTCCTAGGCTAATTGTAGCTCAAACTAAATTTTAGACAAGGACAATACTTATGCAATAAATTTTTGAAGTCGGGGGAGAACTAGGTTCTCCTTCCACCATATGATCCTTACTATTGCCTTTGTTTAACACATTAGAATTTATAGCAGAGGTTGGAGTGTGCTCAACTTCCTTCTCAATAACAAGAACAAGGGGTGACATTGATTGAGTGGGAGACAGGTGGGGTCTTTACTAGGGTTTGCATTATGGACACATTGCTTCCTATTCTTCTTGGGAAGGAACAATTTCAATTGGTGTTTCATTTAGGGCTTGTGCATGCCTAGAGGTCCTAGGGTGATTTTTAGGTCTTTTTGAGGTGGAGGGCTCTTGCTCTAGGACTAATTTAAACCGTAGGGCACATTTCTTCTAAAAATTTAACCATTTTTAGTGCCATGATTTTTCCTAATAAACTGGTGCTTGCATATCAGATGTATTAAACCCTGAAATTTTAAGTAATAGGCATCCCAACAAAATTTCTCAGTGGCTAAAAAACATAATCATACATAAATTGAGGAAAATTGATTTTGTACTGGGGTTTAGTTTGGCCATGGCGAAGGTGTATTAAAATTCTCAACACATGTCCCAGAATGATCTCATATTTCCCTTCACAGGTGAAGTATTTGATTACCCATTTGGCAACTTCTGCCCAAGGTTCAGGAAGGGTGATTATTTTTATGCATTTTTCTTTACCCTTATTGTCTATCACCAATTCTAATTTTCCTTTTTCCAACCAAAAATATTTTAATAATTTCAACATACATTGTCCTATTACTGACTACTTGACCTTCCTCTGTTATTCCTAAAAGATGACTAATTACAGTGGGGCTAAATGGAATTTTCTTACCTTTTCACAATGGAGTATCCTTCTTCCATGTTTTTGGAGAAATCCTCTATCATTTTTTTGTTGAATTCTTCATAAGCAAGCAACAAATCGAGCCATCCTTCTTATTGACGACCATCCTTGGTGGATAGAGAGAGTCATGGGAATCCTTAGGTTAGTGGGACGTGCACCCTAAGGAGACCTCCAGATTTTAAAGAAGTTGGCTCTTCTCTGTGGTATGTGATGAGGGTTAGAAAAGTGAAACAAAACATAAAATTTAGCGGGAGGTGATGCGCGTAGAAAAGTAAGGGAGTTAACTCAAAACATAAGCTGCTGAGAAGGAAAATAGTGAATAACTGGAAAAGGGTGGACGAAAATGCACCACAAGTCAAAAAGGGTCACACAGAACACTACCTCAAACTACTTAAGCACAACTTCAAAGATAGTAACAACATTAAGAGATGCACAGTTTCTATGTGAAAATAAAGGCGATCAAAGAAAACAAAGATATGCGAAGGATGGAAAAAATGCACCACAAGGCATATTATATTACTCCAAAAATTGTGCACAATATTACAATAGAAAAGAGGCAAGATTGCTATTACAAAACCCAGGAAGAAGGCTAGAGCTCCAAGCCCCTACCTTTTATAGAAGAGGGACTGAGACAGAGAAGAAAACCGACTAACTCTCCTTTTTTATTCCTCTTTTAAAATGAGACCCGGTCAATATATATAACCACAAAGAGATAAGAGTGAAAATCCTAAAATTACTTTTCCAACCACTTATAAGATGCAATAAATGAGTGCAATCAATGGCACCTTGCTTGTAAAATACTCCTCCTTCTAGCCTGTGACCTGTAACAGTGAAAGAATGATGGCCATGCTTATTAAATGCATTCCCAACCACTTTCCAACTATCTCTTTGAAGTGGGATCTTTTCCTTAAATATCACCATCAATGCTTCATTAATTTATGCATTTATCGATTGATGTGCACCGTGCTCAGTTTATCAGAGTTGAAGATGTTTTTTTTTTCACCCACCTATCCTTACAAAAAATACAAAATCCTCTTATTTTGGTGTAGAGAATGTTGAGAGATTTCAAAAAGTCCAATTTTGTGAAAATTAGAGTTCTGGGTCAAAAATTATGCTCGTTTGAACTTTGGGGTCAGGCGTTCCACGCGGGCTCTCACAATCTCTTAAAAGATCTGATCATTTAATATTCTAGGTGGGTTTCATGATTAATCCTGCATTGAATTAACCTGCCACCAATCTTTTGCAACTTGCTTTGGGTTCGGAGTCTATCGTTTGAGCTCCACGTGGAAGCCAAGCACATCTCTAGAGCCTCGCTTTTCTTGCACCTTTTGAAAGTGCATCGAGCTGACATGTGGCACCTTCCGTGGCTCCTTTTACTTTCTCGCGAGTTCATAATGAGACTTGTTGCACATTAATATGAGGACCCTCTCTTGGCGGGCCCCTTACCATTCGACCCCACGTGGAAGTCCCGCGGAGTTTTGAGATTTAATTTTCCCTCTCACTTTTTGGAATTGCGCTGAGCTGACACATGGTGCCTTTCGTGGCTCCTTTTACTTTGCTTCGATTTGAGTTGTTCCAGGCTCGCTTTTAGCTCACCAAGATTTGGCTAAGTCCTTTCTTAAATGCCGAGGGCTTGACTCTTTTTACATTTTCTCCAAGACTCTCAAAATTATCTTGATTAACCAACAGAAATTTTCTTGTTATCTAATTTTAGCGGGTGGTGGAGGAAATTAGATAACACTTCCTTTTCAAAAATCACCACTAATCTTGCATCTACAAAAAATTATGTTGAATTGGTTGGTTCATTCCTTAGTCGATGCCCCATGGTGATGTATAGAATAATTAAGTGAAAAGATAAAGGTCACAAGACTAGAAATGAAAGGTTTACAAAGACGTAGCTAGGAACAATAGTAGGATGGATAGTGGCACAAGAGTGAGAGAGAAAAATTTGGAAAGTAAAAAGTGGAGAAGAAATGGTTCTAATTTAAAATAACTAAATTGGGAAAGGTGTGATCGAATCCCAATGTGATAATGATATTGATTGGGCATGTGTGGTGATTATTATGGAGGTGGATTATGGATTTTGTGGGGATTTGTGAAGCGTGGGAAGTTATGGGAAATGGGAGAGATAATCAATTTACACGAGCATAATAATTAATGGTTCATAAATTAAAACTTTTCAACATTTAAGAAGGGAATTATTTGTGCATACCTCATTAAATTAGCTTTTCGCATCATTGGCCACCATTTCCATGTTGATTTGATCCTCCATCCACATGTGGTCCTTCATTTATTTCATGTTGGATTCAGGGGTGGTGACCACCATTCCTAGTTTTCGATCACTGTATTTCTTTTTTTTTTCAAAATTTCCTTATTTTTTATTTTTTAGAAGCAATGGCCGTCATTGCTAGTTTTCATCCAATGCTCCAGAGGATGATGACCGCCATTTCTGGTTTTCAATCATCTCCTCTTTATTTCTTGTTAAAAAATAGCTCAGTTCTAAGTTGTGTTGGACAAAGAGAATTTGTCCACACACTTCAGAGCTGAATCTTCTTGAATTTCATTCTAAAACTCTTCTCTGGATGTTGGTTTATGGTACAACCTTAGCCTATGCCCATTAACTAACATTACCTTCTTCTCTCCATCAATTGGAATTAATTTGGATGGTCCCATTGTCGAATACTAATTCAATATAATATGGGCCCATATATCTCATCTGTAAATTCCCTTTGAAATCCTTGTACTTTGAATCAAATAACAGAGCCCAATCCCCTTCTTGGAATTTCCTTGGTTTTATGTGTTTTTCATGCCATATCTACCTCTGGTGTTGGATGATTTCAATTTGATGTAATTTTTGGAGTCTAATTTCATCTAACTCATTTAGTTTCACAATCCTTTCCTGTTGTGCCTCTGATAATTCAATCCCCACATCAAAAGTTTTCTCAAGGTTTGAATCTCAAATTCTATAGGGAGAATGGGATTCTTCCCATAGAAAAATTCATAGGGAGTAAACTTTGTGGTTGTTTTCCAAGTAGCATTGTGACGTCCATACTTTGCTTTAGGAAGTTTTTGTACCCAATTCTTCCTCGATATATCCATTTTTTTGGTTAGGATATTCTCTAATTCTCTGTTAGTAACCTCTACTTGACCATTAGAATGTGGGTGGTATGGTGATGACTTCTTATGTTTCAACTAGTAGGTTTCCATAAAGGAATTGATTACCCCGACATGAATTGTGGTCCTTGATCTAAAACAATAGATCTTGGTGCTCCAAACCTGGAAGATATGCTCATATAAGAAATATGTAACTTTCTCATCTCTTACATGTTACAGTGCTTGCACCTCAGCCCATTTAGTGACATAGTCAGTACAAACTAGAATGTATTCTTTTCCTTGAGAAGTTGGGTCAATTGGTCCAATAAAATCCAATCCCCACTTCTCAAATGGTTCCAAGACAACTTGTGGTTGGAGTGGCATTTTAGATGTAAATGTTGGTTTCCCATTCTTTGGCATTGATCACATCTCCATACATACTTTTTGACATCCTTAAACAAGGAAGGCCAATAATAACTAGCTCCTAGAAATTTGTGAATGGTCCTTTGTAATGCCCTCCTGATGGCTCATCATGACATGATCTAAGTATGTTAAATACTTCATCTTCAACTACACACCTGCATAAAACATGGTCAGTCCACATTTAAAAATAATTCCATTTAACCATGTATACATCACACTTTGTTTAATTAATTCTTTTCTTTTCTTTTGCATGAAAAAGGTTGGGAACTTCCATATAGCCAAGTAATTAGCCATATATGCATACCAAGGAGAGGTAGTATAAATTTCAAACAGATGTTCATCTAGAAATTCATCATTGACTTTCTCTTCCTCTTCTGAAGTGGTCAGTTTTGAAATAAAATCAGCTACCACATTAGATTTCCCCAGCTTGTCAATAATTTTAATATTAAATTCCCTACAATAACCACCTTACAATCCTACCATGCACTAAAGATTTTTTCATTAGGTACTTGATAGCAAAGTGGTCAGTGTGAAAAATGACTTCATAGCCTGTGATGTAACGAAAAACTGTTGATTGCATATACAAATCGCAAGAAATTATTTCTCCATTGTGGTGTGATTTCTTTTAGCGAGGAGAGATTTTTATTGATGTAGTAAATAACATGCATAGGCTCTCCTTCCTATTATTTTCCAAAAACAACACCTACTAATTCATTGGAGGCATCTATCTCGTATATGGAAGGGAAGCTTCCAATTCATACCTCTCAACATTGGTGTGCTGATTAATTTATCTTTGATAACATCAAAGGCTTGCTGGCATGCTTCTGTCCATTCAAATTCTGAATCTTTAGTTAGAAGATCAAAAAATGGAGAAGCTATCTTGCTAAAATATGAGATAAACCTTCGATAGTAACCAGCATGGCCATGAAATCTTATTTACATCTGTCTGGTTTGTTGGAGATAGGAGTTTTACAATGATATCGACCTTGTCTGGGCCTACCTTGATTCCCTTAGTTGAGACATGATGACCTAAGACTATCCCTTGTTCCATCATAAATAAGCATTTTTCATGGTTTAAGGATAATTGATTTTTTTCACACCGAGCAAGGACTTTGTCTAAATTTTCAATTACCTCCTGGAATGTTGCTCCATAAACTATGAAATCATCCATGTAAATCTCTACACAATCATGGGTGAGATCAGAAAATATTGCCAACATGGCTCTTTGAAAAGTGGCAGGAGCATTACATAAACCAAAAGGTAACACCCTATAAGTAAATGTCCCCATGGGTAGGTGAAATTTGTTTTGTCTTGATCCTCAGGTGCCACTATTATTTGATTGTACCCACTTGAACCCATCAAGGAATGAAAAGTACCTTTTCTAGATAAATTGTCTAAGACCTGATAAATAAAATGTAATGGAAAGTAATCCTTATGAGTTTCCTTATTTAATTCCCTATAGTCCACATGAACTCTCCATTTCCCATTCTTTTTAAGAACTATGACTAGTGGAGAAACCCCATTGGATTTCTAATATCAAATAAATGAATCCTACCTTCAGAAGTTTTTCAATCTCAGTTTTCACAATGTCTCTTAGAGTAGGGTTTATCCTTCTTTTAGTTTTCCCAACTAGTATGGAATCGAGTGGTGTGTACAAATACCAGGATGAATACCCTTCATGTCACTATATTCCTAAGAAAAATATTGGGGATGAGAGCATAAGAGTTCAAATAGGGTATTTGCCTCACCAACCGTTCACCGTCAATGTCTTTCCTGGAAAAATAGGTAGTTGTTTGGTAGCTGGATGAAGAGAATCTACAATAGGATATTCTCTTAATAATGCATTCAATGGACACATGTGTGGAAGTAATATATGAACAACAATAATGTTTTGAAAGATGGACTCGGTCATATCTATATTTTGTGTAAAAGGATAGATGATGGGCTGGTTGTTTTCATCCATAAAATCATCTCTTGTTTCATTAGTTGTAGCGTAGGACTTGAATTAGACCTAGCGCAAGAAATCGGGCGTAAGACTCAAAATGAATCTAGTGCAAGGCCCAAGCATAGGACTTATATTATGTCCAACATAGGGCTCATGGTCACCATATTGAATTTGATCTGAGTGTTCTTGAATTATGACCATGGCTAGAGAAGAGATGATGTCATCTGAATCATCTGAATTGTCCTTACACCATTTTTTGTAGAAAAAGGTTTTGCAACAGGGTATATTGATAATTTTTTAAAATATGACCCATTTGTAATCACCATATTCCTTGTTCTATAATTAATGAGGATGGCATATGTGGCTAACCAAGGATGTCCTAGGATTATGGGGTATCCAATATTTATAGTATTTGTTTTAATGATCATAAATTCTCTTGAATAGTCATAGGATTCAATAGTGATGGTGACATCTTCTATAATTACCTTTGGCTTATTCACGATTGATTTTCATTTTTAAAACTATGGAAGTTGATGCGGTTCGGTAGTGATAGCATGGATAGGGTATCTATGGTCATAACATTGATAGCAGCTCCTAGGTCAATTAGGACATTAGGAATCTGGACATATCCTATGCAAACTATAACAATAGGACTTCTAGGGTCTTCGTATTTAGGAGGGGTCATATTCCCTTCTAGAATACTAGCAAGTTTCCCATCAACATGGATGGTTTTATGTTGATTCTTTCTTCTTCCCGAGTCTTAAAACAAATCTCTTTGATAGTTTTGTTTAATTCAGGAATTTCCTTAAGAGCTTGCAACAAAGGAATGCCAATACTCAACTTCCTCATTCATTGAATTAACTCTAAATTTGGTTGTTCAGAAACTACAATATTGTTTTTTTGAGAGTCTAGATGGAAAGGGAATGTCAATGTTTGGTTGAGGAGTTTCCTCAACAATGAGACTAGGTTGTGTTTCTTCTAGATTTTTTGTATCTTCAGGGATTTCTTCTATCATGGGGGATGAAGGTTTTAAAGTAGCCTTCCCGAGTGCAACAAAATATTTTAATAATCCACATAATTGACTGTGGAATTCTTATATGATTCCACAGTGTACGTTGGATTACCCTGCCTCACATTTTTAGGATTTTCTACAACTTTTTCGGTATCGTGGTTAGGCGAGTTGATTGGATGGGGAAATGTTTTGGGTCTAGTCAACAAGGATTGTTGACCTTGGGATCTTATTTGATTATAATATTGCTTCCCAAATCCTTGAGGTACATTCCACTATTGTTGGTACTGAGGATTAAACTGTTGAAATAGTGGAATGTTTGGATGTGGAGCCCAGGGTTGTTGATAATAACTTGGTGGTGCATTCCACCTGTGGGCTCCACTCTGTGGGGCTTATTGAGACCAAGGTTGGGGATATGGCCATGGTGCATTCCATTTATTTGGGACCCATTGTGACTTCAACATATAGGACTGATTTTGGTTGGAGTGAAAATTTCCTCCTTGCCTCTGAGCCATATAGTTCAGCTCAACTTCATCTTGTGTGTTATGTTTTAGATGATTCTTTAGCAAGGGAAGCAACCCACATTGGTCTATGGCATGCTTGAGTTCACAAATAAGAAAAAAATTCTTGTCTAAGGGGTAGTCCTTAATTCCATGTTTGTCTCTACATCTTAGGCAAAGATATGAAAAAAGGCTCTATATTTTTAGCCTTCTCCTATCCATGGTTGTATTGATTTAGACCAAAAGGTATGTTCTCAAATTTTTAATCTCTTCCCTTAGTTTGGATAAATCACTACTGGCCATTTTTCCTTTCTTTCTATGAAAGTTGGGGTGAGTTCGGGAGTAGTTCCTACAGATGTCAATGATTTATGTAAATTATAGTTTTTTCATGTCTCCCTTTCCCATAAGATTGAAGGCTTCATGTGTGTCTTCATCTAACCCTTTTAGGAATAAATTTTTGAGCAGATTAATATCTAGGCCAGTCCCACACCTCTTGTGAAGGAAGAGGAACCAATCAAGATAATCTTCCACACTCTCATCTTCCTTTTGTTGAATTTAAAAGTTCTTCCTTCCTGTCCTAGACTCTGTAGTAGTCTTGATACTTTTCAAAGAAAATTATTTCCATCTCCTCCCAACTATGTATGGAGTTAGGTTTTTTCCCCATAAACCATCTCATAGTTGTATCTTTTAAAGTGGAGGGAAATAACTTGAGCTTCTGGGAATCGGAAGTGTAATCATAAGTTTGGAATAGGACCTTGAATTCAAAAAGGAATTGGTCAAGTGTATTCTGAGACTAATCCCCAAAAGGTTGGTAAGATTGAGGGGGATATATTTTTCATAGGATCCTGATCATTAGGATCTAATTGTATGGGATAGGTAAACATTTTTCCAACTGGATGGTTTCCATTTTTGCACCATTGGGGTTATCTACTTCATCAACCATAATTCCTGGTCAACAAATTGTTCCACAAGTTGGTTTTGAGGGGGTTTTGAAGATTTATCCTAATGAATCTACCTCTACGGTCTCTAGGTATATACATAAAATCCTATCATACTGAGGATAGTTCCCTAACCATCAGTGCTTAACTTGATTGTTTGTGTTCCACATACTCAAAAGCATAGAGGATTCTTGTTGTCACTACAAGGTCTTCTTACTTCCTAAGAAAGAGTTATGGAAATAAAATTTCTGAATGGAAACTTACCAAACAACACTTCTAGCTAGCACTTTTAACCTTTGATAACACCTTGAATTCCCCGACAACAATGCCAAAAAGTGACGAGCGTCGTTGATACTCACACTTTAGTTATATCATGTTTTTCAGTCCAGGGTGGTGTCCATGGTTGTTTGCAACAAAGGGAATAGTAAGAATTGTTCTCAGCACATATTTAACAACAAAATCAACTGAATAATAGACTTACTGCAATTAGGAAATGAAATGCATTGAAAGAAAAATAATATCAAAGACATAATTTAAAGGTATTTAACATAGTTTAATGCTGAAATGGTAAATGCATTCAAAATGAAAAAAGGAAATAATAGTAAATATCCCTTCTTGTTGGGGAGGAGTGGCCCTTGCTCCTTCCTTCGATCAGAGTTTAATCTTGTGAGTCACACAACAATTTTTTCCGTTGAATCTACAATTTTATTGAATTAAAAGAGTTTTCTTTTATAATAAATCAACTAATTGAACCGAACCCATAACTCTCAATACATTATCTCTTTTATACAGAACAGCCCCGGTCTCTCTAGGAGAGAACTAGTTAATTCGCAATAACTAATATCTACTTAACTAGATGTTGAATAAAACAATGACTATCTATTCTAATAATTACGGTTAGGGAAGGAGTAGTCTTTTTTTGTGTTTTGATTGAATTAATCTTGTCGATTGTAGAGGAAACATGTATTCGACTCTTTTAAGAGATTCAATCGGTGATGGGATATACTTCATATCTTAGATTGATTACAAGGAATCATGTTGAAAATAAATTCATAGGTGTTTACCGCATCATGTCTCCAAGTAAGCCGATGTGATTTGGACCACATAATCTGCATGAAGGTAGGTTGAGGTAGTGGCACACATTTCATGCTCATGTTGTTGTGTTGCCAATTGTATCAACTTATAGTTTAGTCATCTGATCTATTTACCTCCTTTGTGCAAGTTCCTTATTTCAAGGAAATAAATTGGTGATTTGGATGAGTCGGATGCTTTATTGCGACTCTTGTGCTTTAGATGCAAGGGCAAGTCCTATGCCAAGTACACTTAATGAGTCTTGTGCTAGCCTGCAACTAACTCAAAATGATAACTCAACATATGATTTTCCAAATGTATTGTTAATTCTCATAAAAATATCAATTTAAGCCATTTTTGAAGAAGTAATAACAAGATAAAAATAACAAGAATATGCACAATATTTCCTTCCAAAACATAGTAAAGTATTAATTATAAACTACCAACATTATACATCAAACAACATGATATTAAGATAATATGGGGTTCACATGGTTTTATAACAAAATTGGGATTCATCAAGTATGAGGTGGTGATGGAGGACGATGAGGTAGTGCATGCAATGGGGTTCTACCATAGGTAAGTTGATTGTATTTAATTTTGTTGGGTAGATTAGGTGTTACTTGGTCTTTTTACTTTTTAAAATTTTTAAGGGCATCATTATTTTCCAAACTTGTGTCATTGAGTAGGTTAGGAAAAAATATAAGTGGGTTTGGGAGGGATTTTAATTTCATTTTGTCAATTTTGGCGAAAGTCAACTTTGGGAAAGTCACAACCACATTTTGGCTAGACGCCATCAACCCCTTTGTAACAAGAGGGCCGATGGCTTCGGGATGGGAGTGGATTTTCTCGGGGGCCAATGGTGTTTGGATCCATTTAGATGTAAGTTGAAAATTTTGCTTTGACATTACAAATTAATTTTGCATTGTCATTACAAATTAATTTTGCAAGCTTCTAATGCTTGTTTTGTTATCATTTTTGTGTGCGGGCAGAGCGTAGGATCTTCCTATAAAGGAGTGTGGATATCTCTTAGCTTAATGGTTTGATTTCCTAATTGACCTAGGTAGAGGTGACCCAATTATAGGGTTGGGTATTAGGGGTATCATGCAGATGCCCAAGATACCATTGGATTTGGATCGGCCACGAGATGTTTTTAGCCATATGGGAGACTAGATCCAACACCTTTTGGTGGTGGACAGGACAAGAGACCATGGAGATGACATTGACCTTAGAGGATGTTCATGGGATTTTGGGGTTACCCATTAAAGGGACCCGCATGTATTATAATCTAAGTTCAAATGATGTTGAGTGGAGATCGTTAACCGTATGAGCTACTAGGAGTTATACATACGGCGAGTATGTTATGTTTCGACTCAACATGGTGTAGTTTGTAGTGATTTTAGTGATCTAGAAGGTGGTTATGAGGATTTTTGTGACACAGATAGTGTGCCATAAGGAAGATGGAGCCATCCCATTATTTTTTATAGTAGTATGCAGAGATGTTGTAGATCATGGGGTGTTGTTCAATTGGGGCACTACCATATGGGTACAGTTGGTGCATGATCTCTACAAGGTTAGGCACATAGGTCAAAGGGTTGTGGAACCCATCATATTATTGACAACATAGATATATGAGAGGTTTGTGATGTATAGGGTTACATGGAAATCATTGGAAGTAGCGACATATGCCCCGAGAATGCTTTAGTGGGCACTGGGGCTCGCGGTGAGATCACTCGGAGCATTCCAACCACTAACGCAAGTGGGTTTGAATGATGTTATATGGACACCCTACGTAAGGAACATGGATCGGTGGCCCATTTTTCCTAAGAAAGAGTATTTAGAGGCCATCGCTAAGATGATATGTCATTTATATATTGGGTAAAGACCCATGTGGTGAATCAGATCCCAAGGCAATTTAGGTGACCAAAAGCCATGGTGATGCCACAATATTCACCCTACTAATGTATTCATTCCAAATAGACCACGTGAGTAGAGGTGAGGGTACCAACATTATGACCTCGTAGGATATGGGTAGTGGGCATACTTTTTTAGAGACATTGTATGCATTGTGGGGATGCTCAAGGCCTACCAAAGGTCATATCGGTGAGTGGTTAAGAGGAGGGATTTGATGGAGGATCCACCGATATAGGTTCACAAGTTAGGGGTGCGGTGGAGATGGTCCTAGCACTAAAGTGTGAGTAGCAGGTACGTAGCGGTGTGGTTGAGTGAGCATAAGATGTAGCGGCTAGGAGGAGGTTACTTGACATTGATTGGGGTATATATGGCAATGCATCGAGGAATATTATCAAACCACAACATAGAGTGAATATGATATTGGCACCTTGAGATAAGTGGGAACAATACATAGGATCCGAACTAGTCGTGATGTAGAGGATGAGATACTTGGTGGCCACAAAGATGACAAGAACGTTGTGGAGAGGATCAGATAGCCAGGTATGTGTGATATTGGTTTATTTAGATGATTCTTGAGAAATGGTTTTTACGTGTTATATTTGTATTATAAGTAACATGTGTCATTTTATTTGGTTTTATAGAGTGGACAATGGATGAGTGATACTCCCGATAGAGAGTGACCACAATGACATCTTGGATCTAGTGATAGATGTCTATAATACTACGGTGATGGTGGATCCAACAACACCATTTACAAGAGATTCAGTGAGTTCGTTCCATCTGGTTGGAGAGGCATCTAGGACACTACACATATATAGGGATGCAAATAAATTGGCGGTGACTGAAGTATAGGTGTAATGTTGTAGAGTCTATTACAAGCACATGTGTTCGTGGTTCAGAGTACGTATCTTGCTTATCAAATATGCGAAGAGCATCGAGAGGATCACCTGTAATGGAGGACCATCTTGTGAGAGTGCAATGAAAGGCCTCTAGAGCTTAATCTAGGGTAGAGGCGCTAACTTACATATCCATAGATACTAGCCCAGCCCCATCATCCTAAAGCATTCAAATACCCCCCACATGGGGTGAGGGTTCTTGACCCATTTTGTAGATGGGAAAAATCCATGTATTGATTTTCTCAATGTATAAAAACTAATTTGAGATATATATAGATGATGATTTTGGGGATCTTGTATATGGGATATTTTTGTGCATATGTTGCTTTGTTTATCATTTTCCTATTTTATACATGTATGTATGCAATGATAGCCATAATACTTAGGAATAATTATAACGTGGTTATATACGTAAAAATGGTGGGAGATGATCGATAGGATAGCCCAACCCACGTGATGTGAATTATCCAAGGGATGGAAAAGGCCAAAACATCCAATGTTGGGATATCGGGATGTGATTGGGCGAGAAATCCAAGCAAGGCCATAAGCCTAAGAAAAAAATGCATAAAATACCATGGTGATCCATAAGGAAAGACCGGGGTGTATCAAAATCCAAAATAGGTAGAATCAAGAGTGAGGCACTCCAACGGTAGTATGAAATAGGGCACATGCGATGATATATTTGAGTAGGGAAATCAGCCTAAGCAAAAATGTAACAAGATATAAGGACGTGAGTGAAAAACCAAATTGGGGGATTAAGAGCCCAAGATAAGGAATAAGGTAGTGTGTAAAAACCCAAGTGGGGCCAAGATCCCAAGTGAAGGCGAGGTTCGGGAAAATAAAGGAAAATAAAATATAATCAAGGTAATGTAGATAACTATCTACAAGGGGGAAATATCATAATGTATCAGTGATGAAATCATCAACCTGATTCAAGATGTGCCTTTTAGAATGAGTCATGAGGTCCTCTATGGTATGTTGTGTAATAGGGAGTTTCATGAACTTCGAGATCTTGTGGAAAATAAGGTTTCATCAATTTGATCCTTTATTCGAGTGGGAATGACATGTTAAATTTCATTCATGGAGGGATGAGGATCGGGGCAAGGTGGTGGCCCATAAGTAGGTTTTGGTCTAGGTGGTTGAGGGGAAGGTGGTTGGTTCTGAGAGGAATTGACCCCACACCTCTAGTTACTGAGGAACCTTATGTTTTCTACACAGAACTTGACATTTAATGTCAGTGCTTGTGTAATACTCATGATGAGAGCAGAAGAAGAGATCTAAAGCAGAAGGTTGTGTATCCTTTCTAGTTTTGTCACACTTGACCTCATCTTTGAGATTCTTTATATTGTGTCGATAGGATCTATAGTTAGAAACATCACGCCCAATGACTCATGCCATGTGAAATACAAATGGGTAGTAGAGGACTACCTGAGCCATAAGGGAAAGAGGTAAGGAGAGAAGTCTCATAGGCTAAATAGGGCTAGTGGAAGTATCTAAGGAGGGGGATGATTAAATAGGTAAATATGGTGCCAATGGAGAAATATGTTTCTCATTCATTAAGGCACGATATATAGGATCATCACCCATAAGATCATCGTATTTTTAGTCAAAACAAACAAACTAATCATTCACTTTTGTAAGGGAAAATGGGTCAGCTAGAACGATGGTAGAGTGTGGAGGTGTAGTCGGTGGAGAAGTATGAGGCCTAAGAACTATTTGGGAAGAATTAGAAACTATACTCAAGGATTTATATTGTATGCAGATGATGTTCACACCATGAGAAATTTTGGTGTGAAGGGTCTCTTGATAATGCAATACTTCCCTATCATGAATACGAGCATATTTATCTAGATGGTGATTTTCTAAAGCGTAACCATCATCATACTCAAATATTTAGGCATACATTACACAAGAATAAACTATGGTCTATAGTTGGACCACATGATCTAGTGAGGGCGCGGTTTACATGAGATCACTACGGGAACCGAAGGCTCCTTCTTACGATAATAAGACCACAAATAAGGATATAGTTAGGATATGATAAGCTTAGGAAGGTCACAAATATTGATTCTAAGTGTGACCTCATCAAGATCAGTGTCATTAGACTTCAAGATATTGGGAGGTGTGCACCCAACCAATTTGGGATGACTGGAATTTCCACAAAGAGAATTTATAGGATAGTTAAAACATTGGTATTCTTGGAAGGGAATAGGAGATAATTCATCTAGTGTTGGGAGCTTGTATGTCCTCTTTTTCTGGAGTGTGTCATAATTCTAGGGATTATAGTGTCCTTGAATCTTATAAATATCTCCTTGGTGAGAAAACTTCACACACCGACAGTAGAAGAATCAATGTCATGCATGCAACAATTCCAAGGA
The DNA here is from genome assembly GCA_018340775.1 of Taxus wallichiana var. yunnanensis. Taxonomy (NCBI): domain Eukaryota; kingdom Viridiplantae; phylum Streptophyta; class Pinopsida; order Cupressales; family Taxaceae; genus Taxus; species Taxus wallichiana. The sequence goes on from CM031235.1 coordinate 375,341,690, forward strand.
TTCCCTAAGAGTATTATAAGATAAATTAAATTTAAAACTCATGAATTTGATGCGGACAGTCCTAGGAGGGATGGTGATGGGTAACTAAACACACCCTATAGGAGGCATCTATCGGCGATTGTATTATTGACAATTGGTTTGTGTATTTTTTAAGTTATCTTTATAATAACTAAGTGCCTTGATGAATTCTAATGAGGCCACACATGTGTTGGATCCTTCTTCAATGAGAGCATGCTTAACCACGGTGTTACCAATATAAGTGAAAGGAAAAGGGTTGGATCATCTACAAAGAGAAAGAGTTCATCAAGGATCATAGAGGCTATAGGAAAATGAATGTAATAGTGAGAATCTGTGGTAAGGTGGGTATGAATGGAGATTTCTTCACATTGATGGAGGATTCTTTCCTCCGATCCATGTAATGTGGGACTATACCCTAAAGAGTGAGGAAAGGGAATTTTTATGTCGAAAAACATTGTCATAAGACTTACCCAGTGGTGAGGGGATGTACTAATGATTTATAAGAAGGGACTTGGATAGGAATTTGAGAAAGTACTTCAAGAGGATTCTACTCTATTAGAGTAGGTATTTACCTTAGCTCATGTTCACCTAGGTACTTTATTTACCTTTATTGTATTCATCCTCAACCACTTATGTGTGTGGATATTTCTTTTATCTTATTTAGATATTAGGAGATATTATCTAGTTGTTAGGTATAGTTCTTTCCTTGATCTATGGTATTGACTAGTTCTTTCCTTGATCTATGGTATTAACTAGATCCTTGATGTCTAGTTCTCTCCTAAATCTATGGTCTTGACTAGTTCTTTGATGACTAGTTATTTCCTTGATTTATGGCTTGATCTACGACCTTGACCTGGTTCTCGATTGTTATTCCCTACCTATTTAAGCAAGGCCCATTCTCAATGTATTGCATTGAGTTGCATAATAATACATTATATTACTTCTCATTTATTTACAAAGGTTTTATGTAAAGTTATTTAGTGAATTTCTTTCCTCTTATAGATCGTGGTGTTTGATTAGCATTTTTGTTCTTGGCTTGGTACGATCTCGGTTATCATTCCTTTCATACTCATCATGACTAGACTATGCAAGTATGCTAAGAATGTTGGGAGTCCCCAAAAAAAGAGCCGAAAGAAGCACGTGTGATCAATGATACTTTTGAAATGGTTTTTTAATCAAGGAGACTTTTGAAATAATTTTTTACTCAACCCCTATGCCTTTGGTTTTGCAATTTTTATTTTTATAGGGGCTAATGGTGTTTGTAGTTAAATAAATACATCCATACACCATCGACATGTAGAATATTTTTCACAAGGGCCGATGGTGTCTAGAGAAGGCATATTTTGCTTTGGGAATCCTGGTTTTGAGGTACAAAGGGATATATAACCTTATGAGTTTGAGGCTGGAATGATGTGAGGTATTCAGGTTCTACATAAGCTATTACACACTTCACATCATTAATTACAACCATATTTTCAAGAGGATAGTCCATCTCGACTACATTAGTCATAACATGTTCTTGTTTCTTAGAACTCTCAGAAACATTATGATTAGGCATGGGATTAGAAAATATATGTAGCTTCTCATTAGCTTGGTTGATAGCTTCATGGTGATATTTTTGTTTATCTATATCATGGGCTTTGAATGCTTTAGTCAAACTCTCCCAAGTGATGGTATCATGGTCAAATTGGGGACCTAGGAAAAATTTGATGGAATTTGTTCATAGTGCATGACAATTTTCATGAGAGTGACCCCAATTATCATGCCACCAATAAAATTTAATCTCATCATGCCATTGAGGAATAGGTCGATATGGACCTAGGATCACAAGAAACGGATTAGGTAAGTGATGTTTCAACTCTTCCCTACTCAATGGTTGATGATAGTTAGGTTGATTCTTATTACTATTAGTTTTTTGATCAATGTTAAAAATATATCCTATTTGAAGAAGTAATGAGAGGAAGTCCATCAGAGACTTCGTCATCTTTCATGTTCTTGTTCTTAGAACATTGAAAGATTTGAAATTGTTTATTAGTTTTTGTCTTAGGAATATATTTCTCAAATTCCCTCATGAGATAATCATGCCTTTTAGCTTGTTCAAAGGATTCTTTTAGAGAGGTGGGAGAAAATGACCTCATCTTGTATTAAAGGCGAGGTTAAAGAGCTCGTAAGAAAATTTGTAAGAGGCTATTATTAGGCATATTAGATAGGTTCTTCTAATGCTTGATGAAAGCTTGTGCTAATTAATTTTCATATTGTTAGCGATTGATGAAAGCATTGATATTATTTTAAGGTAGATCACGATATTTAAATTTGATCACCAAGGTTGTCTCCTAAGACTATCTCAACTATGGAAGTATGAGGTAAAGTGTAATACCAATCCAAAGCATATCTAGTGAGATTATTATCTATGAGTTTTTAGGCATCATATGAATTGGTTTTGATCCATTCCTTGTAAAGGTTACCAAATGCCTTGATGTGAAGGGTGGGATCAATAGACCTGTCATAGGAGATAGAAGGAGCAATGCCACCAATATCCATGCTAGCAATGTAAGATGCTAGAGGCTCTTGATGTAATACTCTTAAGACTTTGTTTTGGATAGGGGTTGGGTGATGGGAAACCTAATAGGACAATTTGGAAAAGGAGGGGGCGTGGTGCCCCAAGATCCCGTTATAGGGTGATTGACCAATTGAGCCATCTTAGCTTGCATTTGAAGGAATTGACCCATAGTAGTAGATCGTTGTTGGATCATCCTATCAATGAGTTGGAGATTGAGTTTGGTAGGTTCATAATTAAATCAATTCTTGGATTAACCTAATTTGGGGCCTTTCCCTTTTCTCGTCATATTGTCAAGTTGTTATGAGATGAATTCAAGAAGATCTTTTCCAATCATTTCCTTTTATTCATCTTTGTATCAGGGAAACTAAAAGAGAAAATTATGAACCTAAATAGGATGATCAAAGATATCATAATTTTGGTTTTATTATTCTTTATCCTCAGGTGGGTCATTTTGGTGGGTGAAGGCTTATTTCTAGGCGCCCCTACGACACAAGAGTCCATGCAAAAGGGAAATTCATCTTTAAGATTATAGGATTTAGGAAATGTCTATGTGAAATAATTAGAAGACCCTAGGCCAAGATAATCCATGATGGAGTGTTAATAAGGATAAGACTAGGTCATGAGATGGAGCTTGCAGAGACACAATTGGCTATGTAGAAAAGTTTACATAGGGGTTGATGCCATCTAGGAGCATATTTAGAAAAATTGAAGGGATCAGTTGTGCATGCAAGTTTGCATAGGGGCCGAAGGTGCATGGGAACATGAATTCTAAAGTAAATAGGATCACCCTTGGATGATGGTGTCTGTGGTAACTAGTTTTTGAGATTTTTCTAATTTTTATAGGTTTGGAGTTAGATCAATTTTGAATATGGATGTTTTTAACAAGTTTTTCTCAATCAAGAGGTTTGTAGGATTCACGTCGGGTTCAGCATAAATGTATGGTGGTTGAAGAATGTGTCTCAATGGTTTATGATCCTAAGTCTTCTGTTCTATAAGGGTATTAAGGAAACAAATATGAGACACACATGAACTGACATATGGTGGGTAAATTTAAAAGGGATATGATAAGCACTAAGATCACATATCCATAGGGTAGTAATCCCTACACTAGGTCAACCTAGGGTTTACAAGGCATGTAGTCAAGATAGAGGAGAGTACCCTCCTAAGAAATTATTAAATGTGTGAGAAGAGGTATAGATCAATGATGGATAATAAAAACCTATACAATATAACTAAAATGTAAATAAAGGGAAACTAAGGAGGTGATCAAATAAGATCACTATTCTAACTAGTATCAATGTACATATAACACATGGATAACATAGAGCAATGGGGAAGGAAAATTAACTAATTTATGCAAAATTACAAATAGAGTTAGAGAACTTTGTAGACATAAAATCATGCACTTACTACTATCTACTATACCCCAAGTATGTTGTTTTATATATGGATCTTAAGTAAGAAAAGTATTCATTTTTTCCATCCACAAATTTTCATTCTATCTAGCTACTGACCTATCTTAGCGTCATCAACGTAATGGAAACCTAGGAGCATTATTGCACACACAAACACATAGAACTACATTCATCCGAGATATAGTATAACACTTTCGGTCGTAAGTTCACTTGTTTGACGACCAAGGATAGTCGACCCCTCATTTTACACTTTTATTTTTTCATATTTGATGTAGTTTGAGGGTTTTGTAGGAGATTATTTATGTTACAAATTTACAAGTACTTTGGAAATCCAAGTGAGAAATGCAGGTGATCAAAGGTGAGCAAGTGCAAAACCATGGAGACGGTGTTGAAACCTTATTCCAACCATTTTGGCATACTACAATGCCCCACATAGGTCTAGGGAACCCGTAGGCACCCTCGCCCTTACCAACGTGCTCATGTCTCAACATTCCCGACATCTCTACATTTTTATGAACATGATTGAGACATTATGAGTTGTTGTTTCCTCATTTCATCCGGTCTATACGTATTATACGGATAAGAAAAATCAAGATAATTTCCCTATCCTTTTCATATTTTCTTTCATAATATCAATTAAAATTCCATGGCATTTTAATTTCATTATATATCATTTATAAAAAATATTTATGTTCTGGTGAAACCATAGATTAGAAATTCTTGCCCTAGGATCCACTCATGGCTAAAAATAAATTTTCTTCTCCTAAGAAAGCTATGCATCATATGAGCACCGTTAATCCTATTTTTGAATATTGTGTTGAGGCTGAATTGCTTGATCTTTACCATTATGTTAAATTTGATGATAATGTTCAATGATAACTAGATGATAATAAACGCATGATCCCTACTAGTTTCAAGCACTTGTACTTTAGCATTGTTTCGACACACAAACATTTTTGGATGCACTCCTTGTTACTCATTTAGCACTAGGGTCACTCCACCTTCTTCTTGTTTCTACAAAAACTCTTGATGATGTTATTATCGATTATATGTTTGGTCTTGATTGCAATATTGTAGATAAAAATCATGATGAAAATGTACATGTGCATGATATTATTTCTCATACTAGTCAGGATGATTGTATAGTTGCATCTCATTCTCCTTCAATTTTTTAAAATGCTTCTATTGATTACAAAGGTACACTTCATGAAAGTTCTTGTCCTATTTCATGATACACTTGATGAAATCATCACATGTGAATATTTGTATTATATTGGTGTTACACGTGTTAGTAATGATTCTACTTATCTACATACATCTTGTTGAGTGTTAATTCTCCACTCCGCTTTCATCTTCTTATGAGATTATATCTAATAACATGCATGTTGATTCTTATCCTTCTATTGCTTCATATTCTCGTGACTCTTCGATGTTATTCATAGTGCTTTTATTGACATTCCATGTTCTTCACCACATATTACTTCTTCTACACCTACATCTAGTATGCCTATAACATCAAAATCCTCCACTATTGACATTCCTATGATCACTCATAATGGAAAACTTCAACCACTCAATACACCATTCACATATGTTTCCATTCCTTCACATGATATCTTATCACTCATGCATGTTGTTGGCCAATTACAATATCAGGTCCAATCTCTCACTCTTGAAAGAAAGGCCTATTATTCTTCTATTGATAACAAATATTTACATGAAAATCCCATTCCAAAAAAAATTCACAATTGAGTATTCCCTAATGATTTAATCATGACTATATTCTCATGCTTTGGTGGTATTGGAAATCCATATCTTCATCTCAAGAATTATTGTCTAGCTATGGATTCTTAATCAAATGATCAACTATTGCTTAAAACTTTTCTCCATAGTCTTAATAATAATGATCTCCAATGGTATACACATCTACCTTTTGGATTTATTAGTACCTATTTTGAAATGGAAGAGGTTTTTCTTCAACATTTTATACTTAATAATTTTCTTAGAGTCACACATGATCACTTACCTAGATTACATCATAGAAAGACCAAACCTATTATTTATTATATTATGTTTTTCAATTCTTGCATGCATCAGTTAGTCTTTCATCTCATTGATTCATAAAAGTAATTTATCTTTTGTCGCGTCTTGATTCCTCGCTTTGAATCAATGCTTGTAATATGACACATGTGACTAATGTAGTCATTTTTTCACCCACTAAAGAACAAGGTAATCCCATGCACGTCGGCTTATCACCTGGGCGGGTGTTAGGCGCTCACCCAAGGCATGTGCGGGCGCCGAGTCTCTCTTTTATGTGAGTTAAGTGGGAAAGCATCATCTATGATAGGAACTTACAAAGAGTGAGTGGATACGAGACATACATTCATCATAGAGCTTAGAAAGGCTTCTAGACTAATGCATTCATTTTAAAAAAAAGGATACTTAACAATTTATATAACTGAACTGAAAAGAAAATGTGTAAGAGTTTATATTCATTCATATAACATATATGAAATAGAACTATGCAAATATATGTATAAAATAGAGTCTATTATATTTATATTCCATCATACCGAAAACTTCATCACATGCCTTAGATCCATTACTGAGAATATCACAAGTATGGCGAGACCAAAACCATACATCATAACTGGATTAGAGTCCTCCTAAACATGAAAGCAAAATTTTATACCCAAACCTCTTGATACATCCTTCCCTATAGGTCATATACCCAACCCAATAGAGTTCCTCACAACATTTATGCATAGCTCTGCTCTTTATTGATCCATATCTCAATTCCTCTGCGGGTAATTGTATTTATAGGCCTCTTGAACCGCCAACCCACCTACGAGGCTTCATATCTATTTCCAAGTGTCCAAATGTGGTCCTCCATGGGAGCATACTCCTCCAGGGCTTGAGCTCTCCAATCCTTTCGTGATGGTCTTCTAGAAGCTTCCATTATATGTCGTATCCCTTCCTAAGCCATCCTATCACTAGGTTGGCACGTTATCCACTCTACACGTGCATTCAGTTCATGCTTTTCACATGTCCTACTTGATATGCCAAATATGGCTAAGTCCCAAAATACTACTTTGCCTTGTGCGCATGGTACTTGTTCTATTAAACCCTCCTAGAACCTTTTTCATGCATGCTTTCTCCTTGCATGCCCTTCTTTAACAAGGCCTTGCGTGCACACGCACCTTCTTATACCTAGCCAATAAATAAGGGTCCCAACAAATCATTTACATTATTATGCTATAAGGTCATTGATCTAGAACAATATCTCATTGCTACACATGTTATAGATCCTCCTCTTATTTTTGTAATGGTTTCATCATCTAGTTATTCTCCTCTTCCATATATTTAATATCCTTCAAAGTCTCCATATCCTTTTCCTCGCAAGAAAATTTAGTCCCCTCTATTGCATAAGTGTCCTTCATCTCCTCCACTACATCAGGATCCACCTCAAACTTTTGTATCTTCTACGGGAGCCATTACACTTTTCACATGCTACTAAGCCTCATGATGTGTTGTATGTTTTTCTTGATAAGAACTTGATTCAATTTCCTTCTAATAAACATCCTCCTCCTCAAGTACATCCATCCCCTTTGTGATTTGTGGGTACAACCCTTTCACCGATTCTTGATGAACCTCTTAGGACTTTAATGGCTTGAGACTTCTTCTCAACCTCGGCTAATATCCTATCCCACTTTGCTCTATCCCTTTGTTCTTCACTTGGAATTCTTTGAGCTCGCCTTGTGAGTGGTGACAAGAATGCTCGCCACTCTATCCCTGTCTGCATAGTTTTCATATGCATCCCCAATAGCTCTAGTAGAAATTTTCACATCAGCAAGGACCTTGCTTTATACTCAAGAATGATTTATATAACCTTGGTTTGTCTTCCCTTTCCAAGCACGTTGATACCTCTTCATGAGACTCTAAGGCTAGTGGTTGCCTCTCCATGGTGAGGATACATGTTAAGTATTCTAAGAACTTCATGGAAGATTCATACTTTTATGCAGGTGGTGCTAGGTCTAGATACTTCAAAACAATGGCATCTATGATGGATTCTACCTTCTTGTGTACCTCACACACCCTTGCCTTCTCTTCCCTTGGTTCACTCTTTAGTGCGACCTTTGGTTAGTTCCTCTTGCTTTAAGTCCTTTCTCCTTTCTTCGAGCTCTTCTTCCCTCTTCTCTAGCTCTACCTCTAGGAATTTCACCCAGTCATTCCTCCCGAATAACATGGCTTCTAGTTCAACTAAGACCTTGTTTAGCACATTGCTAGACTTGTTCGTTAGATATTTGTTGAGTGCTCACCAAGGGTTTGTCTCCTTTTGACTCATGCACCTTCATTATTGCCCCTCCACTTACCTCGAATTATGGCTTGTCAATGTGGGACTCAATTTCCCAAGAAAGCATTTTCCTCATCCAAGGGTATGTAGCTTCCTCATCAAAGGACTTTATAGCCAAGAGTTCCTCTATTGGTATTGTGCTTTGGAAACGTGCACGCGAGATCTTGTTTAGATCATCAATATAGTCCATTCTTGGTCTTTGGATCTCTGTGCATCTTCCTCTTATGTGTGTTCCTTTAGGAATACATCTTTGTCAACCAGGGCCTCCTCTTGTGCCTGCCATGATCATTTCCACACTTTCTTCCTTATCTTCATTCATTACTAAATCAGCGCTGCGCTCTAACTCTTGTTCTACCAAGGCTTCAATGATTTTCACCACTTATTTCTTTGTCACCTTGTTTATCTTCTCTTGTGTGAGGCTTGGAGTTTGATTTTTGGTACTAACTTCTTCGCTTCCTCCCTTATTTTGGGCACCTTCCTCCTCCTAGCTACCCTTCCTCCGTACGAAGAGAAACTCATTTTCCTCTTCTCCACCCTCTTCCTTTGAATCATGCACATCAAACACTTGGTGGTTCCTAGGCTTCTTCAGTTCATCTTCTTCATCATCATCCCTTTCACCTCTGTAGGCCTCCAAGATCTTTGTGTCCTCTGAATCAGCCTCCTCCATCACCTTTTTTTTCTTCCTAACTGGGGATTCCAGTATAGGAGATTTAACTCTTTCTTCTTCCTCCTCTGGTGACTTCTCCTTTGTGATAGGATTTTCTTGTTTTGGTGCCTCCTCTCTGATTGGAGACCTCTTCTTGTGCATGTAAGTACTAGTTCTAGTGCTTGTCCCTGGGGCGCCCACTTGTGGTGCACTTTGGACACTTGGTGCCTTCTTCCCTTGCACCTCTTCTCTTCCTTTCTTGATGGCGCGGGCTTCTTTCTTCCTATGGGGTCTTCAGGAATGGAGACATCACATTCTAGGTATGCACCCTTTTCGAACTTTGGTATTATGCATAGATATACCCTTGCCACGGTCTCTCCTGTTATTGGAAAATTTAGGGGATTTGTCATTTAAATTTTGTGAGAGACATAGCTCTCCATGTACACACACTTATTAGGGTAAAAAATCTTTCTACATAGCTCCCTGTGGTCTTGATCCACCTCACTAAGGTCGAACCTTAGCCTTTTGGCCTCTTTAGACCTATTTACCCCTACTTTGAAATATTGAGTAGTGAAGGAGAAGGGGAGATTGCACCAGGGGCCCATGTTTTCATCTGTCAATTTAAATCTACCAATGTAGAAATGTTATTACACCACAAATTCAGCTTCTACATCAATGAGTTCTAACACTGCTCTAAGATCCTCCACTCCACCCCAAATGCATCTCTTAAGTGCTTATATCATTTTTCTAGGCGTGCTTTGTGGGTAGCCATCATGCTATCGCAAGTGTACTTTGTGAATATTTTCATGGGCGAGGGGTCTTCCTCCGGATATTCCTAAACAAACTTATCTGCCACATTTGGCACTCCGATCTTTGCAAACACAATTTTCATAAGGAAATTGCCAAAGAGTATCTTGTCCCCTTCATGCATGCTACTGATAATTTCATCTACAATGAAGGTAGATAGGTTGTAGATGGTGCCTTCTGATATTTTCCTACACACATTTAACTAGGCCTTATTTACCTGTGTCCACCTCTCTTGGTCATTTAGCTTTGTCACCAAGCATGCAGCCATTCTCATGACAGGGTCTTGGATCTCCATGATATCAAAGTATCATGACCCCTTCTTATAATCATATGTGGTGATGGTTGCTTTGATGGCTTCCTTTTCACTCAAGTCATCATCTATACTTTCTCCTTCACAGATGAGGCTTGTGAATCTTGAAATCAACTAAGGAGTTATGTGCATCTTTTTCCCTGTGAAGTAAAAGTGATCCTCATGTACGCAAGACATAACCACTTATAGAGGCACTCGGGTTTTCCAAAATAAGGCATCTCATAGAGTTGTAACAATCATGCATTCTCCAATTTTACTTTTACCTCATCACTATAGATAGCTAAACCCTTTGGTGTCCTCTTATTTTTCGCATGCACTAATGCAGTGCCATCTCCTTTTCTGTCATTTTTGTGTGATGGTTGTAATTTCTCACCATCATGTTTCTTAAGTGGGACTCCAATTCTTTCCGAGAAAAACCCCATCCATACCGAGTCTTGCATCTCTGTGTACCATTCTTCATTCATGCTTATGGGGGTTTCGGTTGTTTTTCTTTTCCCTTGGCCTTGCCCTTCAACTTCTTAGGTGATATAGTTGGTTTCTTGCCCATGCCCTAGCTTCCAAAACCTAACTAGAATAATCTTATCCACAAGACGATGATTCTCCACAAAAGAAAATTTTTCTACGCCCTTTGTGAACTTCTTTCCTTCTAGTTTGTAGATCAAATCTAGTTACTCACGGTTAAATTTCTCAAATTTTTCTTTACACATGTCAACTTTGGAAACCCTAGTTCTTAAGATCTCTCCTTTTTCATATTCACAATGTCCATAATGAATTACCCAACCTTCTATTTATAGCTTTCCATTCTTTTTAGAATTAAATGTTACTTCACCTACCACCATACTTCAACACTTATTGTGGATTTTTCCACCAAGTCGTACTCTAGTGCCGAAAATCATGTGCCCAATCTTGTGTGGAAAATCCTACAACCTTCTGGCACATAACCAATCTATCTAACAGAAGACTCTTACATGCGCGTTACCAGTGCGAAGGTACTTCTTCCATCCTCATGATTTTTTCTCTCACCTACCTCATGTTTTTTTATGCTTCTTTCTCCCTTGTACGTGGAACCAAAATGTAGCCTTATCCTGATACTAACCATCCTCAATCACCTTTTCCCTTATGCTCTTTCTTCCATGGCGCCATTCAACCGGGATTTCCAATGCAATCCTTCCTAGTACTTCACACTTTGCACTTTCCTACATTATTCCACCCCACACTAGACGATGTGTGGTCCTCTCGTGCATTCATAACCTTTGAAAAAGTAATGAGGTTAATGTGCCCAAGGTGCAACACAAAACAACAACGAGAAAGGGAAGTACAAGAAAATAAAAAATGCATTAAAGAGAATCCTAAACTATACGGAAATCTTGCCTTATTACAAACACCAAAAAGACTTGTTTATATTAGGGCTTGACCTACTCCATTGAAGTGTCTGGTAATCTCTTCCCATCCATCACTTGTAAATGGAACATGCTTAAATCAAGGATGTACGAGATGATGTAGGGACCCAACCAATGGAATTTTAACTTCCCAAGATGGCGTAGAAACTTGGAATCATATAGTAGCACCATCTGCCCAACCTTAAACTTTTTGTTCTTAATGTGATGATCATGCCATGCCTTTTGTTTTGCTTTTCAGTCTTTTGGCTCCACCTGGCGAGTGATAATCTTTCGTCCAATTACATTAACTTGTTAATTATTTCTTCAAAGTGCTTTTCATTGGCGAGAGAAGGTAACATGAATTTAATTGGTAGGACAACCTCTGTGCCAAACACTAATTGAAATGGTGTGGCCTTATTTAACCTCTTGTAGGTTGTCCTATATGCCCAAAGAACAACTGATACTTTTTCATCCCAATCTTATCTACCAACATCACAAATTTTTGTTAGGGTATGACTTAGTATTTTGTTAAATGCCTCCACGGTCCCATTTGTTTTTGGATGGTAAGGGGTAGTCTTGTGATGATCCACCATGAATTCCACTATAGAATCCTTACTATCTCATTTAAGAAATGTGTACCCCTATCACTAGTCAAACTCAAAGGACATCCATACCTCTGAATAATATTTTCCCATAGGAACCTTGCTATGGTAGCTCTTGTCACTGATTCTTAATAGGTGTGTTATGCCGCCCACCTTGTCAAGTAATGTCTGTGTAATTGATTATATAACGTGACCCAATCCTACGTGCGGCTGGTACAATAGGGCCTACAAAGTCTATAGCACACTTTTCTAATGGCTCGATCTTTGGGAATAGGGTGTAGAGGCATTTCATCTCTTTTCCCTAGTTTTCCAATGCACTGACAATGGTCACACGCCTTGTAATATTCGCGAGTCTCCTAACATAACCCAACCATCAATATGTTACATGTAGTGACATCACTGCATAGTTCCCACATACAACCTCCGTGTGCTTCATCTATTATGGCTAGGCACTCATATTCTAGCACACACCGATGCGAATCTCATCACATCCTAATTTTTATAAATCCTCACTAATCAACATATAGGGTGCGGAGAGTATAGCTAACTACTTTTTATCCAAGGTCTTCATTCCTTCCAGACTACACATGTCTTGAGAAATACTGCAATATCTTCTAAGTCTAAGGGCACGTGCCACAAAATAAATAGTTGTGCATCTAGCATGGTATCCTCAATGCTTTACATGTCCTCCCCTGAATCGATCCTAGATAAATGATCAAGTCTAGAATTACTTTTTCCTAGTTTGACAACCACCATGAACTCAAATTCTTGGAACAATAGTACCCACCAACATATGTGCCCTTGTAGAACTAGCTTGTTCATTAAATATTTCAATGCCATATGGTCAGTGTAAAAGTTAAAATGGGTTACCAGCAAATCTTATCACGAACTTGTGAAGCGTGTAGATCATTGACAATGCCTCGCACTCAGTTATAGTATAATTCTGCTCCGTTGGTGTCAACTTTCTGTTTGCAAAGCATAAAGGATTATCAACAATCCCTTCACCAAGGTGTGTAAGTACTACTCCAATGGCGGTTCCTAAGGCATCAACATGAACATAGAAGGGCTTATCCTAAGAGGGGAATCGTAGTATGGGCACGGTAACAAGTATATCCTTTAAAGTGTCAAACACCTTACATTGCGCGCCTCCCCCAATGGAAAGCACTCTTGTGTCTAAGTAACTTTTCTAAAGGTGTAATGATCTTGGCATATCCCTTGATGAACCTTCTGTAGTAACCTGTGTGTCCAAGGAATCCACACATTGCGCTTTGACTAGTAGGCTCCCCAAATCCCATAATCATTGCAAATTTGGCGGGATCTACTAGTAAGACCTCCCTATATAGTATGTGCCCCAATAATGTTCCAAGCGGGGTAAAGCAAAGACACATTTCTTAATGTTGAGATATATCCTTAACTTCCTACACCTTTCAAACATCAACCTTAAGTTGCCACAATGGTCCTTCACTAACCCATATATTATCGAGTCATCCATGTAAACTTGAAGGAATTTATGGATGAAGTCCTGGAAAGCTTGCACCACAATGTGTGAGAACACAACATGTGCATTCTTCAACCCAAAAGGCATGACCGTATAGGCAAAACTTACCCACTCAGTGGTTAAAGTTGTCTTTCTATGGTCCTCTTTCACAATCCTTACAGTGATACTGTGAATCCATCCGTGAAAGAGTAGACCTCACTTCTGCCACTCCCTCTAATATTTCTTTAGTAAATGGGGTTGGGAAAGGATCAATGACACACACTACATTCAAGTCCCTATAATCAACATAGATCCTTATCCTCCTGTCCTTCTTGATACTAATCACCATTGGACTTATCCATTTTGACTCTTCCATAGCCTCAATGATACCTGATGCTATCATTTTTCTATCTCCTCCTTGACATTTATGCACAATTTGGGATTCACCCAGTATGGCCTCTTCCTGATTGGGCACACACCTTCCTTCAACTTTATCCTCATCTCCCCCAAGGAATGGTGGATTCCTTTAAGCTCATGGTACCGGGTGGGAACAAATCTTAGAATTCACGTAACAGATCAATAATTTTAGAGACTTCTTTCTCTCGATCAATAGTCTCTAATGATTGCCTCCTTGCGTTTGTTTTTGAGACAATGTTAACCCTTTTTGTCTTTAAAGGTTCATGGTAGGTGCATGCCTGTTCATTAACACTATCTATGACTTTGCACATCCCTATAGAATGGTTAACATCTAATCTTTCTGCCTCTTCCCCATCATTGGCATACACCATCTTCCCCTTTTATTTTTCTATACACGTGCACTAAAGCTATATCTCTTCTATTTTTTCTTCCTCAAGGCGTGCCTCTAGGTAAGATTCACCTAGAAGTTCTTGTATTCTATCTTCTACCATAGCACTATCCCATTTTGTAAAGTTCTTGACTACCTACAATGCCTTATGTCTTGATTGCCTTGTACTCCGATACTCAAATGTTTGAATGAGATCAGCTGCCAGTTCTTACCAATTACCAGTTTGACAACACATCTCTAAGTGGATATACCACAAACGTGTATAACCTTGCAAGGTGGAGTACAACTTGTGAACCCATAATGAAGGTGGTAATGCTTTTGTGCTCCCCATCCAGGTTGTCTCACATGCTTAGATATGGAAGGAAGTTATCTCTTTACCATGGTAGTCTTTTATGGCTATGGGCACGTTGCTCCTGCAAAACCTTATGGAGAAGGAAATTCTCACCTCATCCCATTCCAAGAGGTTATCCTGATGTGTCACCCACCACAGGCAACTGCAGTCCCAAATAGGTTGTAATTGAGAATTTCTCTTCTCTCCTTTTCATTTATCCTATGGGTATCCATTTCTCGTAAGAAATCTTTTGGATTAGCACCTCTGAGTAACTTGGTAGTTTTATTCCTTCTAAGCCTTTGGACTATACGTGCCTTTGTCACCTTAGTTTCTTGATCCTCTTAAATGTCTTCCAATTAACTCATAGTTCTAGTGTGCCTAATTATCACACGCCATGCATGTGGTATCACTCACAGGACTAGGCATCCTCAAACCTGGATAACTCCTTCTATAGGGTGAATTATCTCGGGATCCTTGAGTGAGCACATGTATATTCTATCAAGGACTTCTTCTCTCAATGTGACTCTGTGTAGGGCATCGACTTCCCATTTGTCAAAGGAATGATCACTCATTCTTCCTTGTTTTCAAAACTGATATATCCTTTGTTAAACCATATGTCAACATTATTCTTGTAACACCATGGGCACCCAAGCAATGCTTTGGAAAATTGTCTTCCTCTCGAACACCAAGACTTTAAAGTCTTGATAAACTTGGCCCCTAAATGATAATCACCTTGCATCCTTTAATACTCAATGGGCATTGCCTTAGTTTTTTTTTCCATATACAACACATTCAAAGATGGATGTAATGCGGGCCTTCCTTCATCGATGCCAAGCATCTAAGGTAAGAACATTCACACTGCTCTGTTTTGATGAGGATATTTCTCAAGACCATCCATCAACAATTACATTCAAAGTAATTTCTTTGTCATACTCAAGGCTATGTGGAAAGGTTTGCATGTAAAACATGTCTCTCATGCTCTACTCCGGCGCGTGGTACCTTCTCCCTTAGCCATTCTCCCAATAAGGGAATAATATTCTCTTGCCTTAACATTTTACATACTTCTTTGACCTCATCCAGGTCACTTCTTGGAACCTCGTTATCCTTCCGCTACCCCACCTACCTCGATTGCTCCTTGAGACACTATATCTCCCCTTGTAAACTCTTAATTACGTCCATAGTCTCCTGGTATACTTCTTTTTGATGGGTAGGGTCCGGTACTTTCCATGTGGTACCTCCTCTCTAGAAACTAATGTCCTTAGTCTGGGCATCTCCTTGGCGTGCGTGGCCTCTGCATGCGTTGTCACTAATATAGGTTCTAGCTCTAACTCATGCACCACTCTTGGCATCCATTATGAATCAGCCCTTTTTACGCTCACCATAGTAATGCCCTTATCTTTCCAGTGCTACTGGTTCATATGCTCATAGAGTTCTAAACAATCTTCATACTTATGTACATGCTGCCACAAGCATTATAATAAATCGGACACTCTCATTTATAATGTTCTGTGGATCCACAATTATAACATGTTCCCGTGGGAACTCACTTCTTCCTCCTCTGCAGTTTCCATGATCCTGAAAATCTCCACGAGAACTTCTTCCACGCGCACCTTCATCTGCGCGCTCCTCATAAAAATGGTCATCACCCTTAGAACTACTGACAAGGCTACTCTGGCACACACCATGATCAATGGCCTCATGGATTTGGTCAATAAGCCTACAATCCTTAGTATCATGGGTTGTAGAGGTACAAATATTACTGAGTAGCAAGATACAAAAAGGGACATCTACTCACATCATGGTCCCTATGACAAATCTCATAATTTTTGCTACGGCGCATCTTTGTCTTCCTCGGGAAACTATCCTTGGTATGCCCCTCTACTTCACAATTTGTACACCACATTCCATTGTGAGTCTCATGAGTTGAGTTTGTAGATAAATTTTCTAGTTGCTTAGCCATAGCAGCGATTTGAGCTTTCAGGAATGGGCTAACTCTAGTATCAACACTTCCAAGAGCTTGACACGTAGAGCAACTTCTAATGCCTCGTGCGGGTTTGTGAAAGTATTATGAGATAAATCTCTTCTAAATGGTTTTATCAACCCTCCAACAAACTATTGAGCATGTTATGAAGGGTGAATGTCATATGAAAATTTTGATAGGAGAGTCTTAAACCATGTGTCATACTCCTGCACATTCTTCACCATTCCTGTTGAATATCCTTGAGGGCACTAATTCTCTTCTATTCAAACTTAGGGATGTTGAATTCTGCTAGGAAGGTTTTTTCAACGTAGTGTACTCTACCACCATTTGATGGGGGTCATACTTCCTATACTAGACATGCACGCGCCCTTGCAATGTTGTTACAAATTGACTAGCCTTCCATTCCGGGGTTGTGATCCCCTTCGTGCACCATAGCAACTCACACTTGTGAACATGCTCCGCAGCATCCTCTATGCCCTAGTAGTCTGGCAAGTGTAAAGACATTTCAAAGATTACTTAAGGAGGTGGATGAGGCCCCTATCCTCCTGGTCTAGATCCTTGGTTTCCTCCAGTGTTTCCTCTACCAGATCCACTAGATCCACCAGGTCCTGTGGCCCTAGATCCACCAATTCCACCTCCAAATCCTCCTATGACCAACAATGGTCTGAAGTGATCCGCCTAATGTCCCTAATGTCCCACTAAACTATGCACCAATGGTCTGTGAGATCATTACATTAGCAGATGTATGTCTTGTGCCACTCCCCGACGCATTGCCCAAACCTTGTGTATTTACTCCTTGCCCAAAAATTCCTCCAAACACTAGAATAGAGTGTGCAGCCATAGAAGTTCTAAACAAGAAATTATACCTCATGGGTTCTAATCGGTCACTCCCACTAATACAAAATGTGTTATGAACACTCCTCGATTTGTAAAACCTAGTGCCAAGGTTTGGTCACTAGGTGGGTTCAGATGCACGCCAACGACTCTTCTCTCTCCGCTTTGATGAAATCTCATCGGAAGATGAAAGGGTCTCTCTGTTGTGCTTGCCAATATGGGGTAGCACGAGACTCCTCGGGTTCCATGTCCTCTACGTGAACCTCAAATCCTTCTGCAATGTATGCCTCCATATATCCATCACACTTGTAACCTCATGTTGTCTAGCAATATCCCTTTCACGCACTTCACTATACTTGAGTCATCTCTCCTCCCTTTCTTTCTCGGTTACTTGATATACGCCATCTTCCTCCACCCTAGCTTCCTAGCCCAATCTTTGAGGAAGGTCTAGTCGGACATCAGAAATGCCTCTAAACTTAAGGTAACGATCAAGATCTTCATTGCGAAAGGAATAGCATGTAGAAATTATCCTCTAGGCTCCCACGAAACTTGAACTCGGTGACTTCCAGGACAAGTATATGTAGAAATAACAAATTGCGAGTGTAGCTAGCCAATACTCCTTTCCACCAATGATCCACAACACGAGTCCACATTAGATCTACATCTTGCAGCCTCTGGTACTCTTATTGGGTCCACATGCATGATCTATAACACCATCTTGATCTAGATGCATATGTTGAGAGCTATTCATATAGCTCTACTAGGAAGCAACAGAAAAAAATGCATATAACTCATGGTAGATGTTCTCTTCTACCCATCTACGTGAATCAAACTTAGGCCAAGTGTTGAATCTCGAGAAAATTCTTTCTCTATGCTCTTGAACCATAATTCAATAATTTCCAAAGTTAGGCATTCTATCATCCCTCATTGTACGAGATCATGATGTATGTTGTTTCCCGCTACAACTTTGAAAAGAGGTCCAGATAATGGAACCAAGATGTAGTCCTTTTACACCCACTAAAGAACAAGGTAATCCCATGCACGTCGACCTATCACCCGGTGAGTGTTGGGTGCTCACCCAAGGAACACGTAGGCGCTGAGTCTCTCTTTTTATGTGAGTTAAGTGGGAAAGCATCATATATGATAGGAACTTAAAAATAGTGAGTGGATACTAGACATACATTCATCATAGAGCTCAGAACGGCTTCTAGACCAATGCAGTCATTTTAAAAAAAAGGATACTTAACAATTTATAGAACTAAACTAAAAAGTTCTTGTGTAGGAGTTTATATTCATTCATATAACACATATGAAAAGAACTACGCAAATATATGTACAAACCAGAGTCTATTATATTTATATTCCACCATATCGGATAACCTCATCACATGCATTAGATCCATTACAGAATATCACAGTATGGTAGACCAAATCCATACATCATAACTAGATTAGAGTCCTCCTAAACATGAAAGGAAAATTTCATACCCAAACCCCTTGATACATCCTTCCCCTATAGGTCATCTACCCAACCCAATAGAGTTCCTCATAGCATTTCTGCAGAGCTCCACTCTCTATTGATCTATATCTCAATTCCTCTACGGGTGCTTGTATTTATAGGCCTCTTGAACTACCAACCCACCTTTTTGAGGCTTCATATCTATTGCCAAGTGTCCAAATGTGGTCCTCCATGGGAGCATGCTCCTCCAAGCCTGAGCTCTCCACTCCTTTCCATGATGGTCTTCTAGAATCTTCAACCGTAGGGCATATCCCTTCCTAGGCCAACCTACCATCATGATGACACCTTATCCACTCTGCGCATGCACAGTCAGTTCATGCTTTTCACATGTCCTTCCTGATATGAAAAATATAACTAAGTCCCGAATTCCTACTTTTCCTTGCACACGTGCTACTTGTTCTATTAAAACCTCCTAGAACCCTATCCTATGTGCTTTCTCCTTGTGCTCCCTTCTTTAACAAGGCCTTGCATGCCCATGCACCTTCTTGTACTTAACCAGTAAATTAGGGTCCCAAAAAATCATTTACATTATTATGCTATAAGGTCATTGATCTAGAACAATATCTCATTGCTACACATGTTATAGATCCTCCTCTTATTTCTATAATGGTTGCATCATCTAGTTATTCTCCTCTTCCATATATTAAGCATCCTCCAAGGTCTTCATATCCTTTTCCTTACAAGAAAATTGAGTCCCCTCCATTGCATAAGCATCCTTAATCTCCTTCACTACGTTGGGATCCACCTAAAAATTTTGTATCTCCTACTTGGGAGCCATTACACTTTTCACATGTTGCTAAGCCTCATGATGTGTTGCATGTTTTTATTGATAAGCACTTGATTCACTTTCCTTCTTATCAGCATCCTCCTCCTCATCAATTGAAACATCAACGTGATCGTCCCTATTACAACTATCATCACATCAATGGATAATGTGACAATGAATGTTGCACCCTTCATGAAAAATTAAAACACTTAATAGACAAGGTTTAACTCTCTCTCTCTCTCTATCTCTCTCTCTTTGATAGGTGATTTTTTCACCTCACCTTCTAATGACACACTCATGTTCTCATGATTCTTACATGATTTGTTTAGGGATCCGTTATAATAAGAACCGCGCTACATATTTGTGCTACATATTTCATTGATATATCTATCTAGTGTACACTATCATACCACTTCTGAAAATGTACTTGTGTTCTATAGTTCATTTTTAAGCTGTTTAGGGTTCAATATAAATGAGCCTCATTTTACTACACATATCTTTGGGGGCATCGATTTTCTTCCCCCTCTTTATCATAACTTACACATGATTTCATACATAATTATACATCTTTTTATTCTATACTCATGAGACATCATTATACTATTTCCTATCATCTTGTGATTTCATTCATACAATTATTATTGTCACATACCATTTATCCTCATTCATACATACAATAATTTTTTTCAAAGCATTACTCATCATCATCATCTATGTCACATAAGAAACTAATAAACATTAAGTACAACGTAAGTATGCTAATAGTCCATATATATATATATATATATATATATATATATATATATATAGTAGTTATAAAAATGCCAACCACCGGGGCAATCCCCATACATCGATACAAATCATAAATCATCATCACTATCACTATATATAAGTGCAAGAGAAAGAGAACTAGATGCTTCATCACTCAATCTACATTATTGGTCTCGGCCCCTGTATCTCTCGACCTACCTACGTAATACTGGATAACTCACCTAACATCTCTGAAAACCATCTCTATAAATCAATGTACTTTGTGTAAAAACATCATGTGTTAAGGCTCCTCATCCTACCGCCTACCTAGTCTCTACGAGTCTTTGCTTTCATCTTATCACTCTCACACAAAATCATAGTACATGTCACCACCGCTACTTTATCACCACTAGCTCAAACAAGTGTGCATTCTCACCCGTAATAACATCAACTTGCCCCAACATATCACCACCAATAAGAACATCAATAGGAACATTCCCCATCAATTTTTGGATCAATGTATCCATGATCAATGACTTATATGCATCACCTACATCCATATATCAATACATTATTTACTATATGCAATATCGATAAATTAATCCACTAAAAAACAAACCATACTTACGCTCTCGCTATCGATACCGTTATACCATCACCATTGGGGAAGCTGCTTGTCCCTCCACTCCTCTAACCGCGGCACTCACACTACATCCACAACAATTGGATATAATAGTACCCATCGATATGCTACCCACTATCCACAATATGCCTCAGTACATCCTGCATCATCCACCTGTATCGGCTCTATAGCCGCATCTATCTTGTCTACACACTGGGGGTACTAGTTGCGACCATGTGGGACATAGTATCATTCTGGCCCTCCTCGGTACCCTTGTGGCTCTCACCCATACATACGGCTTTGGTATGCCCCCAAATCCATACCAAACTATTGTGACACACACTCTTCCTAAAATAGCTTCACCACTCTACGAAATATGTCCTCCAACCACATAGTATGTCGAATACATCGTAGCTCTACTCAATCCTTAGGTCATGGCCTCCATATAATGGCCCATGGTATAAGTATTGGTGTCCATCCTCCTACTTTGAACACTATCCCATCTCGTGGAAAATACATCGGCCTCACCCTTTCCCCACATGGCCCACCAGCGGCCTCAATATTGCAATATGCTCATAAGCCCACATATGTAGCAATGTGGTGGATCTTAGTCCACCCCATGCTCCTCATGCATGAACCTATATAGGTCCCTATATAAATGTGCTAATACACATCGTGCCCTGACCATATCTAGTACCATCCTCCTCTATACGATGACAAATATCATGCATCTTATACAAGATGCCTACACCACCACCCTCCACTTTGCCTTTGAAGAATAAATCTCAGCTGTAATGAAATTCAACAATTGGGAACACCCGACCTCGGTATAGCTTCCAAACTAATGTGTGTCTCAGTTTGAACTCGTGTACCTATAAAATACCACCTAGTTTCTTGCATCTTTCTCTGAGAATCATCTACTGCCATCACTTAGACCCTCTCACTCTGACAACCAATAGTTGTAATATGCAATATACATCCTCCAGGGTCATATTCATCTCCCTCATAGGTAACCAAAAAGTACACACATCTGCACACCACCTCTCACACAATTCAAGTAATCATCAACAGATTATGGGGCACATCCCTTATGCTTGTTATGTGTCATAAGGTAGCACGATCCAATATATCCCACTCATCATCCGATAAACCCAATCCCAATAATGTTATCAAATAACGACCACTACAAAACTCTATTGAATGAATATCCCTCTACACATCACAAAACAACAACAAAATGTGACATTAGCACCTCCTATACATGTAAAAAAAATAACTACTAGCATCAATTTTCACATTCATCACATTATGGGTCAAAAGCATCCTCCTGGGTCATCGATGCCCAAAAGTAGTTTTCCGGTGCCTATATCTAGGCATTGGTGTCCTGAAGGTCATTAGAGCCTTTGTCGCTCTTTCCCAAGTCAAAAATTCCTATAAACTCAAAAACAAAAATTTCACAAAATTTCACAATAAATCACTCATTTCAACACATTTTTCAAAATTACCCACACTTACCAACTCAGTTGTCATATGCGATGTCATGGCTTCCACCACCATCTCGAACCAACTCAATCACACTGTTCTAAGTTGCGGCATCTTCACACACTCAAAGATCCAAATCTCACTTAATCAAAGTTCAAATGAAATCAATAGTCACTTTCTACACTTACTATATATAACACTTTTAATAATAGCTATATTAGTGTGGTCATTATTCATGCTCATTCTTCCAACTAATACACATCACATGATTTTTCTCATATCTTGATCTTCATTACTTTATTTTTATCCCGTCTATGTCATTCTTTTTAGAATTTTTCTTACTATCGACTTATACGAGATCCAACAAAGCTATATTCTAATCTGCATATCTTCATCTCGATATACACACAATCTTGCGACATTTACTATACTTCATTTCATTCACTATTACATCATTGTCCATTTAATTTTGCCTCGGGCTTCATTCTCACCATCACTCTCCCTTTCACTAAAGGGGGCATATAATTGGGGTCACTTTATGATCCCCTCACATTGTTACATGATCAATTCACACATCAAATCTATCACTATAAAAATATGCTCACATTATATGACATTTCATACCACTTTCTAGTGATTCCCCCAATGACCTAATGGGGCAACAAGTGAAAAATATCTCCATGAGTAATCTATCATACATATTCAATCTCAACGCAATTTTCTACTCCTTGGATCAGATCAACCAATTGACATAACACAACATATTTTACTCTCTTAGATGACCCAACTTGGGATCTTCGCTATTTTGTACCTTTCCCAGATGACCTAACATGGGAAAATCACTTTACATTTTCTATCACTTCCAGATGACCTAACATGGAAGCCATAAAACATCATACATATAATGACACCCTTGGAGTGGGGGAAATGAGACGTCATTTCCTTTCCTATACTAATCCTATATGGGTTATTTTTCGTTGGATCAAAATGAATCAAAATGAAAAAAATTGGTATTTTTTGTTTGTATTGGCTTAACCTTTGAGGATTTAGTTAAATTTGGAGGGTAAAATTAGACCTCTCTCCCTACACTCTTCCTCTGGTGGTAGGACACCCAAATCCTTTAGTTTTTCACATATATAAAAATCGGGTTGGGAACTGATCACTCCCTACCCCAAAAAATCTCCATCAAATGAAAAAATCAAAATATCCAATCACTCAAAATCGAAATCATCAATCTCACTTAGTTCTCCTCACAGCGGTTTTCCATATCTCTTCACACCACATGGATTAACACATTAGTCCATGGTTTTCCATTCTATATGCTCTTATTCTACACATACTTCTGGAACATGAATTCTTTAGAATTCTTTCAAGTATGTTCCTTACTTCCTTTACACTACTTGAATTTCATTCAAATAGCATAAAGGGGGTAAATGTAGACACAAAATCATGCACTTACTACTATTTATTATACCACCAAGTATGTTGTTTTATATATGGATCTTGAGTAAGAAAAGTATTCACTTATGACACACTTCCTAGCCTATCCACTTGTGTTATTTGTTTCTATTTCTTTTATATTTCACAATTGTCACTCATACACCCAGTTCTAGTTAGGTCACATGGATCCATGTTTCTCATTCTTCTCAAATTTGTCGTCAATTGTCTATAGACACTAGCACCTAGGTACTACTTTCCATCCACGGGTGTCCATGCCCACTTTATATTTGATCTTAATTTTGACATTTGAGGTTAGTATTTTTGGTTTTCCCACTCATATCTTGAGATATTAGTTGGCATGTCAGGTCATTAGTGTTGAAATTCAAGAAATAGATCCCTATATAAACACAACATACATACCATAATAATGGCATGCAATTAATATCAAGGGCTATCTATCTACATATCAAAACATACACACTACATAGGAAGGGAAGTTCATTTTTCGCCGATACATTTGCATTCTATCTAACTACTACCCCTATCTTGGCGCCATCGGCACAAGGGAAACCTAGGAGCACTATTATACACATAAGCACATAGAACTACATGATGTATGAGATGCAGTGCAACGTTCAGTCGTAAGTTCACTTGTTTGACATATGAGGATAATCTAACCCCTTGTTTTACATCTTTATTTTTGGGATTCGATGTAGTTTTAGGATTTTGTAAGAGATTATTTTTTGTAGATTTACAGGTACTACAGAAATCCAAGTGTGACATATAAGTGATCAAAGGTGAGAAAGTGTGAAACCCTAGCAACAGTTTTGAAACTAGATTCTGACTATTTTGGTAGACTCCGGTGCCCACAGAGGTCTAGGGTTCCTATAAAAATCCTCTCCCTTACCCGGTGTTTATGTCCCAACATTCTCAACATCTCTATATTTTTCTAAGTGTGATTGTGACATTTTGAGTTGTTGTTTCATTAGTTCGTCCAGTCCAGACACACTTTGGGATAAGTGATCTCAAGATAAGTGCCCTATCCTTTTCATATTTTCTTTCATACTATCAAAAAAATTCCTAGTATTTTAATTTAATTGTATATCATTTATATCAAATATTTACATTGATTAAAATTAAATATTCAGATTTTATTGAATCACACTTACATGTGGGATGGTCCCCGATGCATCTATCTCTCCAGAGAAACAACACACCAAGAGATAATCACTATTGGTTAGATAAGGGGAACACCGTTCCTATCTTAGACTCACTATAGATTACCCATTAGTGTAACAAATCCAACCAAGAAGAAGAGTTTCTAATCCAATCCAAATCAAGTGCAAGATGAACCAAAGGTTGAGAGATCGAGATGTGAAGTTAGTGCAAAAGAGCATAACATATGGTAGTTCATATGATTATGGCTTCCTTCTTTTATGAATGTCAACTTGTGGTGTGTGTATATATACGACATCATCACCCATGGGAGATGGCATAAACTAGGAAAAATCTAACACAGAAGCCATCGCCGATGAGCGATGGTGTCGGCGAGATGATAAATGTCACGTAAAGTGAAAATAGGTGTCATGAATCAATAAAATGAACAAACAAGGTGTCAAATGGTGAGATGTAAGCAAGGTGTTAAGAGTGGAATGTTTATG
Organism: Taxus wallichiana var. yunnanensis; assembly: GCA_018340775.1. Taxonomy (NCBI): domain Eukaryota; kingdom Viridiplantae; phylum Streptophyta; class Pinopsida; order Cupressales; family Taxaceae; genus Taxus; species Taxus wallichiana. The sequence goes on from CM031235.1 coordinate 375,367,449, forward strand.
AGACATTAAGGGATAAGGATAATTAATGTAAGGATAACTAAGGCTAGGAATACATAGCGATACTCTCTGTGTGGATTGTATCTAACCCATTATGACTATGTGAATAGTCATACCCCATTCTAGCAGCCCCTAAAGGCACCCACTCAAGAAATAGATGCATTAGTGACCCTTATCCGTACAGGGAAAATGTTGTTGATAGGTATGAAAGATGAAAAGTGAAAAATAGGTGTATACACACTCTTCATCTATCTCCCCTAATTTCATGGAAATTCATTGATCTAAGTTAGAGTTCATCCACATAGAAAATATCTAAAGGTTTTCTTGCAATCCAAGGCACCCATATGAGTGTGGATCATCATGAGACTAGGAGATTACCTCCTGGATCTGCATTCGAGGAAATTTAGAAGGGTCAAGCAGTTTTAGAATCTCCTATGGCATCTTCAAATCCCTTCCTCTCTCTTCTCTTTCTATAAATGTAATGAGTTTCATAACTGAAACTATCCTCTTGTGAATACAAGGAAACTCTTCTTAATTGGTTTTGAGTGTTACAGAGTCTATGTAATGCGTTCACTTCCTCTCAATGATAGTGAGAGAGTGTGTATTCCTCAAGTAATAATATATAGTTGATTGTGATTATTATCTATCCTTTGGCTTGTGTTATTGCATCTTACCTTTCTCTCTTGTTAATGTATGAGCTATATTTACATAATCCCAATCTAATGTGTCCTTTACACAAAGGATTAAATATTTTTAATGCGGTGTGGATTATGGCTCATATCTTCCCTTTTCTCCTTTGTGTTCATCCTTTTTTACTTGATCTCGGGAGAGTGTTCCCTTCATACTCTGGTGTATCATTATTCTTTTCAAATTTCTACAATCTTTCTCCCTCAACTTTGCATCTTTTAGTTAGTTTAGAGTAATGGTTAATCTAGATATTTTAGGGAGAGGAATTCTCCCTTCTCGAAAGGTTTATCTCAAGGGTTAAGGTCCCAAACCTTAGATATAGTCTCGATTATGTTGTAGAGATATTTAGACACTTTAATAACTGCCTAAATCATAAGGGTGTGCACAAATATCCACCATTTTTTTGGAACACCTGATGGGAGTTATTTTCCATTTTTGTGTACATATTGTGAGGTTCCTCAAATATTCTCCTGGTTGTTCTTGTAAAATACAACTAAGTTTTGGTGTTTTCTAAGCTCTTTTGGTTTCTAAACCTATTCTATTAAACACCTAATGAATGTGATGTCTCTATTTTGAAACTCCAATTCCTCAAAGATTATGAGAATAATTAACACAACAAGTAGTGTTGTTAAACAACTTTTGAACCCTTGCATTTGTCTCACAAAAAGTGTAGGAGTGGGTGTTGTTATCCAAAATTCACCCCAAGGTAATTTTGATAACTTGCACAATTTCTTCAAACTTGGAGGGGTAGAAATGGTGAAAGGCACAAAATTTTGATTTTTGGGGACCCCTTGGCTTTTCTCTAACTTCCCTATCCTAAGAAAAATCCAAGGAGTTAGAGAAATTTGAAAAAATCTGAAAAAATGAAGTCAAGGGCCTATTTAAGTGAAAATTGAGTGCTGGGGCATGTGGATGGAACCATTGTGGATCATAATGGGGTTCGTTGTACCTAGTTCAGACCCGGAATACTAAGGAGGCAAAAATGTGGCAAAAGTGGAATTTTTTTCCCACGCAATCTAAGGGACTGTTGGGATAAAAGTACATGCGGACCCAGAAAAGCTGAAATAGCCGTAGCGGTGAAGTACGAAGATGGCGAAAAATTATCCAGGATAGTCGGGCCCAAAAAATCTGAAATAGCCAATCTACTAAGTGACCAAGTCAACGTGCGGGAATGGCATAAAATTGGGTCTCGAGTGTCCCGAATGAACCCGAGACATAGGTACGCAAAAGACCTAAATCACATAAACACCCATGGGAAAGCCAAATGTGGAAAATATGGTGGTCGATGGCCCATGGCCAGTCAACAGTGGATGTGCAAGGACAAAAAATCTTGATTTGGGTGACATGGAGAAAATTGGCCCAAGCCGCATAGGAACACATTTGGACAATTGGGCCCAAAATAGTTGATTTCACCGCACAAAGAAGGAATCAGAAAAGGAAAAGAATCTTAGCATGAACATCCCAAGATACATGGGACATCTAAACTGTAAAACTGCAATGCAAAGAAAAATAACATCCCGACCCTAAACTTCAAACGGTCATAACTTTTGACCCAGAGTTCCATTTTTCACAAAATTTGACTTTTCAGAAAGGACAAGACATCCTCTACGCCACGAAAGGATTTATTATTTTTAATGAGGGTAGGTGGGTGAAAAGGAAAGAAATATATCCAACTCCAAAAATTTAAATACTCAATCCTGTAAAATGCAAGAAATCTTTGGCAAACTCAAAATAGCTATTTGCACTTAGAAGACCATAACTTTTGCAATTCTCAACAAAATTGCACAAAATTGGTACCATTGGAATAATGGCTCTAATATTGATGCACAGAGATCAAGAAATATGGAATTTTATGAGTAAATCATGATCATTTTTCTGAAAATGTGGCCAAGTTAAGAACAATGATTTTGTTGGTGGTTTGGAGGACGTTAAATGAGCATGGGAAATCATTCTTTCACTTTGTTGCATGTCATGGGAAAGAATAGGGAGCCTTTTGCAAGAAACATACCATCATTTCACTTCATTTATTACCTCTTTCAAGTGGTTGAAAGGTAGATTTCAGCATTTCAATCCTCTCTCTTCCAAATTCTATAAATTGGAATGTTGGGCTCATTGTAAAAATGGAGTTTGAGTAGCAAAACTCTGTCATTTTGGTTTTGTGAAGCTAATGTGTTGTAGGCCCTTGTAGTGGAATCCTTGCATGGTGCTCCATGCCTTTACTTTGTAATATATTGAACAGTGCATATCAATGAATCAATAGATTAAATTGTGTGGATGTATCTTCCCTTCTTGTGTTTGTTTGCATTCTTCTTGCCTCTTCAATATTATTATGAATATATTGTGTCTATTTTATGCTCTTGCAGGGATTCATTATCATTGTGTGTGTATGAAATATTTTTTTGAATGCAGTTGTTAAACTATGGAGAATTGTTATCACCCCCTCTAGTATGTATTTTGCTTCCATTTTTCACACATTGGAAAGCTATTCTCATTCCCTCCTTTTCTGGTGTATCACCACTTTAGTGTAGGCCTTGTTTTCATGCACTCTTTCTCCCTAGTCCCTTATAAAGTTAGATTAAGACTAGATAGTTTTTCATGCATTGGGAGTAGATTGTGGTGGTTAGTTTAGGAGTAAGAACAATCTTTCTCTAGAGGTATATCTCAAGTAGCAAGTCCCACAACTTAGAGATGGTACCCATGTTACCCAATCACACCGTAATCTCAAGCACACACACTTGTGTAAATCGTAGGGTGTAGTGATTCGGCAATAACAGTATTTGCAAAGATATTAAAAAGTAAGTCTAAATTATTCCCCTCTACTCCCCCGGTGGTGTTCATTCATAAATCCTAGAATGCTACCTTAAAACCTTAAATACCATGTCTCATCCAGGAAAACATGTTTTTTAGCCTTTAATGTTGGTAGTCCATTAGCTTAAATGTGTGGAATGACCTCTCAAGTGTTTCCCTCAAAATCCTTCCCTATTTCACTGCTGAGAAACATGCTAATCTTACTGATCACCTTAGGGACATCATCCACTTGTGCTCAGTTCACCACATAACTAAGTAGATGTTGCGGTGAGGCTCTTTATAGCTTCCTTAAAGGAAAAATACGATAGGGTCTAGGATCCTTCCTCCCAATTCTATTTGTATATCCGATAAATTTGGGGAATGCTTGGTGAGACAATTTCAAGATGCATCTAGAGATCAAGTGACAACTGATTCGGGAGGAGAAATCTCAAAACCAATAGAGATTTCACCTCACTCACGAGGTAAAAAAAAGGTGTATACGAGTTCTACATCAACATATCATTGAGAAACCAAATAAATTTATTGATGCTCACAATTTACAATGATTTGCAACAACACCCCTTAATATTATTGAGAAAATGAAGAGAACAAATATTCATGTATCCGTATGGGATGCTTTGACAATTCTAGGGTAGATGGATCTATTACAAGAAGGATTAAGACAATTCAAGATTCATCTCAAAATTCAAAAGGAGGTAAGCCCAACCTCGGTCAATTTGTATCATTATAATGTCGGTGATGCAAGTTGTGCCCCTAAATCCCCTAAATTTTACATATAATTGACTATTTAGAAATATCAAGTCCATAATTTTATTATTGATTATAGGGAAAGTAACATAGTCATGCCGAAACAAGTTTTTGATACACTTGGTTTGAATTATACCCATGATAAAAAAAAAAATTTACAATTATATGCTATTGTTGTGAAAACTTTGGGTGTCATAAAAAACCTTAGTTTAACCACTGAATGCTTGTCCTAATATCACTTTCCCTTAAGATATTTTAGTTATAGACCTTCTCGTGTCTTTTCCTTGTGTTTGTACATAGATTTTTTCGCTAAAGTAGATGAATATTTCTCATCGATTGGTCTCACATGTTCCTTAATACCAAATATGACACTATATTCACAATAAAGGTTTGAGTCAATTTACCAATTCCATGTGGAGGCATATGATCCAAAGCCCATTGAGCTGAATTTTATCTTGACCTCTAAAATTAAAGGATTTTAAGTTGGTCCTAAACTTTTAGAAGTGAGAGCTAAAGTTCTTAATGAAAACATAGATGAATTGGCCAAATAAATATGGATTTATGATCCCTATGAAGCCTTTGAAGAGACTGAACTAGGTACACATTATCTAAAGGATAAGGATAATTTTATGCCTAGTCTTCGAAATCGAGAGAATGACCTAGATGAAATATGGAAGAGGTTTTTTACGGTTCAAAGTGTAAAATTAGATTTTGTGGAGGTGTTTTCTTATCTTCCTAAAGGAAGATAATTTACTATTTTACCATAGACTCGTAGTTCATTTGTACCAATAATGTTTCCAAATATGAAGCCTTGATTCAAGGGATAATAATTTCTAAAATTAAAGGGATCAAGAAGCTGATGATCTTTGGGGATGTTAAACTAGTTTTTCAAAAATTTAGGTCAAAATTCCTAGCTAAGAACCCTCTCCTCATATCCTACAAACATAGAGTTTGGGACCTCTTATAAGATTTTGATGCCATCAATTTTCAAGTTGTCCCAAGAGAACAAAATGTGGATGCAGATAAGATGGATTTTATTGGAGCTCAATTTGATCCTTCCAAAGATATCATGAATGTTGTAGAACAACATGTCAAGCTGGTAATTAGACCAACAATGCCTAACAATGACTGTCATTGGCATATTTTTTATAGTGATGAACAAATTTCCCTCTTCATTTAACAAGAAGATGATTTTTCTTGGGTTTTGCAACCAAGGTTACAAGAAAGTTATGGTGACCAAATCCTTCAGCTAAAAAGTAACAGGATACCCAAGGTTTTGATCACTTTGGAAAGCATGTTCACCCCAAATGATCAATATAAAGGGGAGAAGAGGAATTTGAAAATAAAAGAAGAGGACTATCATGATGTGGCTATCTTTGATGGAAAGTAACTAAAGATTTGAAAGGTATGTATGTCTAAGAAACAATTTGAATTCATCCAATTATGCCAAGAATATGATGACATTTTTGCATGGTATTATGATGACCTTAAAGGCTATGATCCTAATATCATTCAACACACCATTGAATTGTCCCCTAAAACCAAACCAATGAGACAAAAGCAAAGGCTAGTTAATCCTAAAATTGAACCATTAATGAGAAAGGAGCTGACCAAATTGATTAAAGCTAAAATTATCTTCCCCATCAAACACTCCTCTTGGGTTGCAAACCTCATCCTTGTTAGGAAGAAGAATGGAGAAATAAGGTTGTGTGTAGATTTCAGAGACCTCAATAAAGCCTCTCTCAAATATCATTACCCTTTACCTTCCATGGACCAAATATTATAGTTAGTAGTAAGGGCTTGAGGTTTTCACTTCTAGATGGGTTCTCAGGTTATAATCATATCCTTGTCAAAGAGTCTGACCAATATAAAACAAATTTCACCACCAAGTGGAGGAGGTTTATTTATCAAAAATGAATTTTGCACTATCTAATGCTAGTACTACCTTTCAAAGGGCAATAGATTCATATTTTAAAGGGATAATTAATGATATTTTCTTGATCTATTTGGATGATATTATTGTTTTTGATAAAATAAAATAAGATCATGTAATATATATCTCGAGGGAGATTTTTAGTAGATGCAGGGAGTTTGGAATATCTTTAAATCCAAAGAAATATATATTTGTTGTCCCTGAGGGAAATATTTTGGGACATGTTGTGTTTAAAGGTAGTTTGGTTATTGATCTAAATAGAATTCCATCTAATTTTTCTCTATCTCTTCCCCAACACAAAAATCATTACAATCTTTCCACAAGAAGATCAATTTTGTGAGAAAATTCATCACTAAATTTACCAAGTTGGTGAGGCCCATAACATTGATGCTTAAGAAAGGATGTAATTTTTAATGGATGCAAGATGCTAGGAATATCTTCAAAAAGATCAAACAATCTATCACCCAAGCTCCCACTCTCATCAAATCTAGTTTTGAAAAATATTTTATCATATATTCCTTTGGAAGGGAAAGCAGTAGTGTTGCCATCTTAACCCAAGAAAATCAGGAAGGATTGGAGCAACCAATATTTTTTACAAGTCAAAAACTTAAATATTATGAGCTCATATACAACTTTGTTGAAAAAAAAACATTTTCAATTTTGAGGGCTCTAAAAAATTTAAACACTTATTGTCCAACAATAATATTAGAGTCTTTATTACTCATCTAAGCATCAAGAAGTACATTATGAGCACTGAAATAAGTGATAAAAGAGTTGTTTGGATTACTAAAATCATGGAGTTTGACATTGAAATAAAGTCCACCAAGCTGATCAGAGGTAGGGAATTGTGTCAACACACTGGATAAAGATGAAGGCATCATGCAAGAATCAATTTATGTCTAATCAACAAAAGTTGTAGTAGAGGGAAGTGTTGAAAATGATTGGTTTCAAAATATGGTTGAATACCTTCAGACTATAAAGCTACCTAATACTTTCAATAGAATAAAAATAAGGCATTTTCGATTAAAGGCCCTTAACTATGAGATGTTTGAGGGTGTCCTTTTCAAGAGAAACATTGATGGTGTGATGTTGATATGTGTGGAACCTGACAAGGTTGAGATGATAATCAGAGATTTCATGAAAGCTTTTCTAGTCAGCACTTTTCTCCTCAAACTACTGCATTCAAGATCTTGAGGGCTAGCTATTTTGGTCAAAAAAAAAATTCAAATTTTTATAAATGAATAAGGATCTACAAATAATGTTCATTTTTTTGTTAGGAAAAGATTAATGCAACACTTCCACTTCAACCCAATGTTGTTGATTAACCCTTCTTTCAATGGTTATAATTTATTGGTATGGTGAAATCTCCTTCAATTATTAGCCATCATTAGATTTTGATTTGCTACAAACTGATTTTCAAGGTGGTTGGAGGTTGTACCTCTCAAATAAGTAACTGATAATGTCATCATATACTTCTTGGAAGATATTGTGACCAAATTTGGAGTTCTCCACACAATTATATCTGATAACGCCAAGTATTTCATTGGATCCAAAGTGACCGAGTTTACCTTGAGATATGGTATTTACTTGAATAAATATTCAAACTATTATCCTTAAGGAAATGGCATTGTGGAATCCTCCAACAAAAATAAGATCACAATCATGAAGATAACAATGGAAGACAATCGAGAGGAAGTGACATACCAAGATAAGAAGCAACACTTTGGGATGATATAACATCTAATAAATCTATTAGGAACTCTTCATTCATGCTTATATATGGGAGAGAATCTAGGTTTACCATCTCACTTGAACTTATAGCTCTAGAGTTGGTTCATCAACTAGAATTAGAGCATCATGATGTAAAAACCATAAGGATTGTTGAGTTGGCTAAGTTAGAAGTTAGGGAAGAAGCTAGACAAAAATGCAATACCACCAATAAGCTATACAAAAGTGGTTTATGAAGAAATATCACTCTCAAACTTTCAAATAAGGAGATTTGATCCTAAAATGGGATGAAGACCACTCCAAGCTAGGAAAACATAAGAATTTTGATGCTATTTGGAGTGGCCCTTATCAGATTGTAGAGATCAAGGAGAGTAATGCTTTTTAATTGGAAAAGTTAAATGGTGAAATATTGCTTATCCCAGTCAATGGGATCTTCCTCAAGCCTTATTTCTAAAGTTTTCTCTCCCCTTGTACATAGCTGTAAATATTTTCCTTTCCCTTTTCTATTTTTTTCCTAGTTTTTTTGTTGGTGTCTTCATGGACTTGGTTTTTAGACTATATGTGTTTTTTTCTCCTAACATGTGTTTTCAGTCATTTTCTCAATTTTGTCTAGTCTAAATTGCTAGGAAATTTTTGTTGGTGGATATTGTGTTATCATCTTGGATCATTATGGTCACATGTCTCATTTTTTAATTAGTGTAATATTGATATTTCATTCAATTTGTGTTTGAACAAGAAATCTTCACCTTGTAAACACCCTATCCATTTGCAAAATTGAACCATTTTCCTATGCACCTTATTTTTCTCTTTTACTTAAGCATAAATTTTATTTCATAATGGTTTAGAGTTGTAGGTATAGAGGAACATGTTTACAAATCATTCAAACACTTATGGGATGGAGAACTTGAGATCAAGTAAAGTGAGAATTATCTTGGGGCACAAGATGGTTTCTAGGCCATTGTAGTTTTCTTACGAAAAAGGATATATTTTTAGAAAGTCTAGGAAGATATGTTAGATTTTTATATTGATTCCATGCATAAGGTAACATGTTCTCACATCTAGTAGGAATATGGCCCCTTTGAGTCACCAAAAATGTTGCCAAAATAAGCACCTTGCTTATTTTTTGGCCACTAGTTACAAAATGAATACTTGTGTGCCTTGGTGTCTCAAATATTTTTCAAATTACTTACATGGATCACATCCAAGGTTTCATAGTTCAGAAATGTTAAGAACTCAATGTTCTACAAAAAGAAAAATTGTAGTGTTCGTGGAAGTTCAAAAGTTATCCTTCCATGAGTTCAAGTGGAAAACTTAGTTTTCCATTGAGACTTGAAAATTTGTGTTTTGCAGAGTTTCCAAATCCACAAAACAAAATTAAAGTCCTCAACAAAAAAAAAAAGCAAATCATGAAAAAATGAATCATGTAGCACCACTAAGGTTACAAGAAAGTTAAAGTGCAACAAAAGGAAAGCCATGGAAGTTAGAACTAGTGTTCCATAGAATTCAAAACTTAGTGTTCCATGGAAGGAGAAAACTATTAGTGTTCCACAAAAATTCAAGAACTTAGTTTTCCACAAATTTCAAAAGGTGTAGTGATCAACGGTTTTCTAGTATGCGTAACAAAGGAAAAATTCAAAGATACATGCATCATGAGATAAACAAAAGTGAAAGTGGTAATTTTATAAATGCTAAATGCAAAGGAAATAAAACAAAGCCACATAACAAAGGAAAATGTTAGACGACACTTCAGGAAGTGAAGTAAGGTATGGAAGTGATGGAAAGGTTCATAGAAATCTAGTAGTGTAAAAATATAGCCATAGAAAAAATGGAAATTTTTATAACATGAGGAAAATCCATTAAACAAATTTATACTTTGTGAAATGTAAATGTATACTACGGGACAAGAACAAAAGTCAACTAGTAGTCAAAGGAGTTTTAGAGTTAGTGGCTATTCGCGGATCAAGGAAAAAGTCAAGAAGAAACCTACGGGATAAAGGAGTGATGAATGTATGGGATGATCAAAATAGTGAAGCCCCATAGAAAAAGGTTATGTGAAAGATTCATACCCTATAGAAAAAGATGGTATTTAGGAAGACTTTGAGGAATAAAGGATTTTCACATTTTTGTATATTTGGGAATATTCAAAATGCCATATATTTTGATCCAAATCTCCATTTGGCATGAGATTGATATCAATGGAAGAATTTTTAGTTTGATTCACTAAAATATCACTTTTGAGAAGAATGATGGAGATACTTGGGATATTTTAATGACATGGTTTTGGGTCACTTTTGCAATCGAATGATGATCGATTCAGCTACAAACGCTTTTGGTTTATTCCTTTTATGTCATGATGCTTCTTGGATGGTATATTCTCATCATGCCCCCACAAAAATGGGTTGAATGGTTTGTGTAATAAGAAATGAGTTGTTATTAGTGGTCTAAAGCATGATTATGACCAAAAATGGACATTTGACAACTCACTCTTTATCTATCTCCCCTAATTTTGTGGAAATCATTGATCTAAGTTAGAGCTCATCCACATAGAAAATATCTAAAGGTTTTCTTACAAACCAAGGCACCCCCATGGGTGTGGATCATCATGAGTTTGGGGTATTACCTTCTAGGCTAGTTCTGGGGTAGTTTGGAAGGTTCAAGGATGTTGAACATATCTTATGAATTTTCAGAACCCTTCCCCTCTCTTCTCCTTCTATAAATGTAATGAGTTTCATAACTAAAACTATCCCCTCTCGAATGTAAAGAAAATTTTCCTGATTGGTTTATGAGTGTTAGAGTCTTACAAACCTTCATATTTTAATCATGCAATGTGTTCAATTCCTTCTCAATTAATGTGAGATTTTGTAAACCTCAAGAAATAATATATAGTTGATTGTGATTATTATCTATCATTTGGCTTGTGTTATTGCATCTTACATTTCTCTCTTGTTATTGTATGATGTGTATGATTATATTTACATAATTCTAGTCCATTGTGTCCTTTACACAGAGGATTAAAGATTTTTAATGTAATGTGGATCATGGATCATATATGCCATTTTGTCACTGTGTTCATCCATTTTTTCCTTGATCTCAAGGAGAGTGGTTCCTTGGACTCTAGTATATCACCATTCTTTTCAAATTTTAGCACTATATCTCCCACAACTTTACATATTATTTTATTTAGTTTAGAGTAGTGGTTAATATAAAGCTTTTAGGGAGAGGAAGTTTTCCTTATTCAGAGGTTTATCTTAAGGGTTAAGGTCCCACACCTTAGAGATAATATGATTATTTTTTATAGATCTTTAGACACTTGAATAGTTTCCTAAATCGAAGGGTGTACACAGATCTCCACCAACAGGATGAAAACTTAATTCAAGAGCTAACCAATGTCTAATGATGATTGGTGTGATGAGGATGTGATTGAAAGATCAATGATTGAGGGATAGAAAGAATGAGAGATGATGACGTGAGACTGATTCTCTTCCTATGTAGTGAGGGGGTGAACGATGGTTAGTGATGGATAGATATGTTGTTAGGTTGGATGAATGATTTACGATAGAGAGAGATTGTTATCTTAGATGAAGATTGGTTGTTATATTTTTGATAAATTGGTTTGTTGATAATTGATGGTGGGAGATGATGGGAGAGGATGATTATGATGGGTGAATTTTCTTCGACATTACGCACAAATTTCCCATTATTTTCATCCTTAACAACCTTATTTTTGACATATATCGGGATGCACCATGATATAGGAAAACCATGATGAAATTATCATCATATGCTCCAGAATGACTCAAAAATGAAAATATGCACAAACATCCTCATATCATTGGATAAACTCAAAAAAGGAAATATGCATAACCATCTTCATATCATTAGAAAGATACTCACACAAACAAAAATTTAAAATGCCAAGATAAATAGGAAAACAAAATGAACTAAAAAAACAAAATAAAATGTGATGTCCCTTGCTTAATTTAAATATCCATGTTTAGTGATTGATGATGAATCGATTTATTGATTTTCCTGAGCAAGGATGCATACAAGTGGAGTGGTATTGGGAACAATGTATCCGGGAAAATTTAAAATTATTAGTTTATTTGAGGATAAGGATTTCAACTAGATTTAGGACAAGAAAAATTATTTTTGGATGTGTGATTTTATTTTTATTTTTAAAATTTTGGGTGATGATTGAAGGGAAAAACAAAGGGAGAAAAATTGTTCTAGTCTCGGGGATGGCAATGATAGTGGATGAAAGGGGTATATATAGTATTCAAAAGGGGATGGCTGAAAATATGTAGAATAAGATAGTTGAGGGGTGTTTAGGGTGGAGTGGGATGGAATAGGATGGAATAGGATAGGATGGGATTGAGGGATACGTGATAAGACTTGATTTTATCCTACAAGTTCTAAAGTTTTCTTGGATTGGATAGATGCAAGGATTCCAGATAATATGGGCAAGGATATGATAGGATAGGATGAATTTGAGGGATAAAGGATAGGATAGGATAATATGGATTTGAGGGATTCATGGTATGATATAATATGATAGGATTGATTTATGATAACAATGGAGGAGGGATGTATGAGGGATTTTATAAATACAACTTTACATATGACTATGTGCCCAAATATCTAGGCATTATTTTGATGAAAAATTAAAGAGGATATGCCAAGATGTTTCCCAAAATAGGTCCCAAGATTGCCTCAACATCTTTAATAAGGCCAAAATGGGAAGTTGACTAGATATGAGAGGTATGATGGTGATGATAAGGATGCTTAGGATGGATGAAAAGGGTATTTTAGGATAAGGATGATATGTGAGAAATAGGAAGTTGAGGTCTTCATGTGTAGGGTAGGATGATCCGAACAGGATGTTATGGATGAAGGATGGAATGGATGATGTAGGACAATTTAGGTTATCATGAAGTGGATAAAGTGGATGGTTCCCAAGTGTGAGTAAAATTTATTTTACATATAATTTCATTTGATTGTTGGATGAGTGAATTTGATTTATCTTGTGGAAGTGCATCTCTTTAATCTTGTACTCCAAGGATGTCTTTTATGAATTTGTTGATTACTAAATTGGTGTTGTTTTCACATCTCGATAGGTTAATTTTCATATCCATTATAAGAGAGGGTGATGCTAAGGTGAGTAATATGGTAGGCATGTTGGATTATTGATTTGTGTTGATGGTATAGAGGATTAGAGGGATGGTATGATTGTGAGGGTATTTAGGATTGGGATCAATATTACCACTCATTGTTATAGGAGCCAAAAATTATGTTTATGATCTCTTTGATGAGGGTAATAAGGATTTTTGCTTCTTAGGAGGGATATTGGGTCCAAGATCGATGGTCTGGTGATATTTTACTTGATGAGTGATTTATATTTTTCCTACAATTTTTTTGTGTGGGGAAGCTTGAGTTCCTTGTGCATAGACTACATTGATTTCAAAGATTTTAATTTTGATGTTTGGTTCCTAGTTTTGAATTTTTGAAATTTTTATAGTTTACATCTGATAGCACCTTAAAGAGGTTTTCATTAGGTGGCGTGGATTTTTTCACCTTTTCCCATACTTGACATTATTAGCTTTGAATTTTGAATCGCATTTGATTTTTGGATTTTTGGCTATTGGATTTATTTTGATTTTGGATCTCCTTTGATGAAGAAACTCTTTTTGGTTCCCATAAGTTGATGTATTGATATTGATGTTGAAGCATTGATCCTCTAATTGGATTTCATGTTGAATTCCCATGCACTTTTTGTAGCGACATCATTTTAAAAGGATAAAATGATGTGTGATTTTGTTGGTCCTAGGACATGTGAGAAGGAACTAGATGTTCAAGATTGATGAGAGGATTATTCGGGAAGATGGTGGTGTTGATGAAATGATTTTTATAAAGTTATTGTATATAATATGACAATATCATATTTTGATGTGGGAAGAGGCTTCCTAAAAATCATATAAGTGTCGCTAATATCCACATTGTGATCTCCATATGGTTTATGGATGATTCTATGATATTATGGATTTACACACATGTGAATGGGATATAGGATTCCTTACTCATGGAGGCCAATTCCTTTTTGCTATAGTGCATGTTTTGGCATATTCAATTTGAAATTGGATATATTTTTCTTTGAAATAAATAGGCTAAACCGTTATGATTTAGGAATGGTTATAGATTGGATGAATGTTTATTTGGATTCGATTAGGATGGATTTTGGATGAGGATTTATTTTTAAAAGGATTAGGATTAGATGAGGAATAATATTAGATGGATATATATCTATATTAGATCAGATTATAAGAAAAAAATTGAATTTGGGATTTGAAGGTGGTTTGGTTGGATAATATGGATGGATAGGGATGGAAATAGTTTTATATTGGATTGGGGGTTTGAATAAAATTATATTGATTCATGGTATGTTTGATCAATAATGGATTGTACTATGTCCTTGTTTGGTTTTAATTTTTATAGTGAGGTCTACAAACACATGGATCTCGACAACACATAAATAAGAGAACACAAGTCACAAGCCCTAATGCTAATATAAAAGGGTGTGTAATGTGACTATTAGCCCAAAAATATCCCACATGTGAAGTGGTGCTAGATTGGTCTCCTAATCCTCACTTCATGTGACACATAGTGAGTAATATTCGGGGTGTTGTACCCCTTGCACTATTAATTGGTTTTGTCCAATATGTCTTAATATAGGATATAAAATTCTTTCTATGTGTGTACCCTATATAAATTTCAGTACGTGGGGGCCAAGTTTGTATTATAAGGATGGTGTCTCGAGGCTTAGGTATTGGTTTTGGAATCCCTCACTTCATGTTGTCATTTAAAAAATTTAACACTTAGCAAAAACAACTTATGTCCTTAAATTTGTATACATTTCTAGAACATGATGTGTATCTTAGTGTGTGGTGATGAAATCCATATTGCAAGACCGGTAAAAATAAAATAAAAGGAGGAATCAATTATTTTTATCCCCAAGATCATAAATCAATGTGAGGGCAGAGCATACAAAATCTTACCTTAATGAACACAATCACAAGGGGAATTAATACTAGTTTAACAAATATATAAAAATAAAGCATATAATACAATATTAGATTAAAATGTATGACTACAATGAAAATTGGATATGGGTTATTTAATCGGGGTTCTACAAGCACACCTTTGTTAGTATTTTAAGATTCATTTAGGGATTTGAAAAACTTGAAAACATTGCAACATAGTGAACACATTATTAAAAATCAAAAATGTTATTTAACATATCAAAAATGCCACTCGAAGATTGAAATTGTAGGTAGAGAAAAAATGTTATTAGTTTGGAAAAAACATCAATCGATTAGTAAAAAAACACTATTTAGTAAAAATTCACTGGGTGAATTTTTTTTTTTCAAAAATGTCACTGGGTTGCAAAATATCATTGGGTGAAATTCATTTTTGTCAAAAACATATTTTAGCTAGAAAAAACTTTGTTAGGTCATAAATGACTTTTAGAAGGTCCAAAAATGTATCAAAAAAATTCTATATGTCACAAAAATCTTGTAGATAACTTGAAAATGTTGAGGTTAGGTGTGAAAATTCATCCTATAACTTGTGAACACAGAAAAATGACATTCAACATCGTAAAAATGATTTTATCAGTCAAAAACAACTTTCGACAAAGTGAAAATGTCTCTATCGAGATAACACAAAATTGTATAAAAGAATCATTTTTTCTCAAAATTATGCACCCTAATAAATCCAATATTTTGACATGTCATAAATTACTTCCTAATAAGCAAAGAGAATATGAAATAATAATTTTTTTGGAAAAGGGTAAAATTGGGGGTTTTGAAAGGACCCACATCCTTTTACAAAAGGCCCATAAGGCTAGATATAACAATAAATCAAACTACAAACATGTCCATGACCAAAAAAACATAAAGAAAAAAATATCGCACAGGGGATTACATACTAAGCATTTTCTTAAGGGTAGCTTGTTTGCATCTTTGATTGTTACATTGGGATTCTTATTAGCCATAGTATCGGCCGGTTTGATGAGCTCTATATAGTCGTATTGATACACTCCCTGTGTTTTGTCACTATATGCCTTCCAATCCTTAATGACCTTAAAGGATATGTTGAGATTCTCAGTAAAATATTAAGAACAATGTCTCGCATTGTCATCATCCTTTGTAGAAAAAGGTGTAGTGTCTAGATTAAACTCCTATGATTTAGTCATGTTAACATCCACACCAAGACTAGTAGGTGATACCGAATTAACATGAAGAGGATAACTGGATAAGAAGATAAGAGTCTTAACAAGACCTCGAAAATGTCTTCATTTGACGTATTGTTCAAGGGTTTAGAAGATGTGGGATCGGTTCCCGGATGTAGAAAGCTGGGAAATGTGGGGAGAATACCAAGCATATCCAACATCCACTAGAGGAGAGGAGGTCCAGATTAGTGAGATAATCGAGGTGACAGGAAAATAACCAACAAAAAAAGAAGAGTGGCGGGATGGGAGGAGTGGGATGAAAGAGGAGAGGTGAAAAGGGGGAAGCGAAAAGACTACATTGACTCATGATTAAGACAACTGAGTCGAGTCGACGGGAGGCTAAGACAATGGAAAAGCGGTAGGGAGGGGCGGACAAGGTATCGGGGATAGGTAGAGGAAAAATGATATCATGGAAAAAAAATTAGGTTTGGGAGGAAAACGAGGAAGGTCATTAGGGAAAGTAGAGACTTTGAAAAGTAAAGAGAGGAGACCCTGGTGAAGTAGAGGACCTTTATCTTCACGGGACTACTTAATGGATAAATCCAACAATTGAGGCATAAAATTATCTAATTTTACCTATTTTCCATTTTGGAAGTATGTCAAGAAGAAGAGTTTGGGACCATAAATAAGTTTATATCTCCCATCTAAAGTGAAGTACCTCATAATCTGCTCCACCACCATATCCCATGGAGGAGGAAGCTAGGAACATTCGAATCGATTGGTATTTTTTATCTTCTTCCCCTGGAATAATAAATCTCCCAAATTGGCTTTTAGGTAACATTTGAAGTAGACATCTCCTTGATCGGGAAGACCAAGTAGTGGTGACAATGGAGTTTGCCAAGATCATAAAATTGGTCCTACCCACCTTGACCCTCCCCTTTTTCCATGTCACGAGGATGCTACTAGAAACTCTAATAGAATGGCCCGAATGTCTCTCCATAAAAGGCATAATCCCCTTATCCTACAAAATGTTTCATACCTCATGGTATTTCCAGATTTCATCACAATTTGTAGGTTCAATTATATGGATAGAACCCCCATTTCGAGCAGATAGAAAGAAACAATTAAGTCAAACATTTTCCAAGGTGTGTCACTTAAATAAATATCATGAGCTCCACCAAACCCATCACTCACAAATTTTAAAGGGTAATCTAAGAAATCACTTCCATAATTAATAAATTCACACGAATAGGATATATTTTAGATATTTATCCCACACGAGTGAGTACCATCATAATTATAAATGGAAATTAATGTGAAATCATTGCCTCTGCTAATGGATGAGAGAAAAGATATGATTTTTCTTTATTGAAACTGGATAAAGCAAAAGCATCAATGACCAACATGAGCATCATCTCCTTAGGAAGTTAATATTTTGGGTTAAAATCATTTGCAATAAAAAAAAGAAGGTTCCCAGGAAAATCTCCAATCCATATCTCGTTGATCATCGATAACACTCCCAAATTGGATAGGAAATCGAAACTCTATTACCTTCTCTATATATGTGTTGGTATTTTATATTTTGAAATCGAGTTATAGGCGAAGGATATCATCAATTATGCTACTTATTTTCCATCTTACATGTTCATTTGAGTTGAGGATGCAAATTAGATTGAGTGATTCACTTTCCACTATAAGTTTTCGGGGCTAACTCCATCCCTTCAAGAATAACCAAAGCTTGCAATTTTTGATTAGTCCCCTTTCCCATATTAACAACAACAACCAAGGGTTTTCCCAAATCATCTATGAGAATAGTGGCATCATCGGAAGCTCCCAGGGTCCTTTAGCACCATCAGTATTAATTTTTAAACAACCAATAGGAGGGGGAGACCAATTATTGTTCACTCTAATAGTATCTAAAGAAGACATATCCAAGGAAATGTGAATTTTTTTATTCCAAAGATGAATAAGATTAAGAGAAATTTTCTCTTTATGTTGCTTCCAGATATAGCAGTTTAAGTTCTCTTGAAAACTAGAGATAACTCCTAAGAAAACTGTCCCAAATCCTCGGGACTAGTCCTTGAAGATTATTATATTTTATTCTTTCCCAATGTTCCACCTGTGGTTTTTAGAAAAAATCTTCCACACTAGGGAGGTCACTAAATGAATGAAGGGATATCTTCGTTGATTAAAATTTTTAGAAAGAGAAGAGGGTAAAACCCACAAAACCCCAAATTTATCCAAGAGGAGACTCCATAGGGAGTGAGAGAAGGATAAATGTATAAGAAGGTGAGAAGAAGTTTCTAAAGTGTTAAGACAAATGACACATCATCTTGGGAGAGAAAATCCTCTATGTTTAAGATTTTCCCCTGAGAGAAAATAATCCCGAGACGTAAGCCAAGAAAAGAAGCCAATTTTAGGAGAAACTTATGGGACCAAAATTTGCTTCAACAGAGGACCACAAGGGGGACATTGGATGGAGAGGTAGGAAAATTTAATCGATAAGATTCCCAAAGGGGTGAGTGTCCAAATACGTAAATCCTCATCCTAGGAGAATTGGATGTATTACAAAGAAAGGTGGTCTTGAGGAAATCAATACATTGCATCAACAATGAGTTGTAACCTTCCCAGGAAGGGATAAGCCAACAAGGCTTAAGTTTATTTTTATCGATGTAACCAATAATAGATCTACCACATAACCTCATGAGATGTATCCATATAGGATCCTAGAAAGGATTTACCGCTAAGGTATTATCACTTATCCACTTGTATTTCCAAAAAGCAATGTGTCGCTATTTAGTACTGATCGCAACAGAGATTGAGTGTTGATTATGGAGTTCCAGATAGCAGAGCCTCTAAAAATTTCAAAAGAGAAGAAATATTCTTAAGAGGACATGTATTTAGATATTAGAGTTTGTTCCCATGGATAATTTCTATTGGAAGCAATATCCTAGCCAAGCTAAGCTAGCATTGCTTCATTCATTTCGAAACCTGTTCAAAGTCCAAGTCCCCTAAAGCAATGGGTTTCTAGACCACATTCTAATAAACCAAATGGATCCTTTTACACTCTTCTAAACCAAACCATAGGAAAAAAATGGATTTGTTTAATACGAGATACCACCGAGGAAGTCATTTTAAGAAGGGACATAAAATAGATTAGAATAATTTTTAGATTTTTTTAACAAGTTGAAGATTACTTGCTTGACTAAGAAGAGAACCTTTCAACACTGCAAGCTTCTTCTTAAATCTTTCAATAACAATATTTTAGAGATTTTTAATTTGTCAACCTTTGAAAGAGGGAGTCCCAATTAGGAATAAGGGAGATCCATAATGTTGTAACCAAAGATAGCAGTAATATTTCATTGTTTGTTGGGAGGAGTGTTTATAAACATTGCGATACTATTAGAAACATTAATAAGTTATTGGGAAGCAGATTGATAGCAATCCATTATCCTTTTCATAATTCTAGCCTCCACCACTAATGATGGACCCAAAAGGAGAGTAACATCGTGAATTTTATGTGAGTTGCCGTTGGGATATTAGAGGCGATATTAATACCGATATAACATATGAATTTATATAGCTACCACCAGTGCTCAACTAAGAATATCATCCATGAGGCGAAAAAAGAAAGGTGATAAAGGGTCACCTTGTCTAATTTCTCTTCACCAAGTATGTTGTTTTATATATGGATATTGCATAAGAAAAGTATTCACTAATGGCCCATTCCATTTTCCAGTCATTTGTCTTGATGGTCTTTATCGTTATTTGTCTCACACATTTTTCACTCACTCACATAGTTCCATTTAGGTCTCGGGG
The DNA here is from genome assembly GCA_018340775.1 of Taxus wallichiana var. yunnanensis. Lineage (NCBI taxonomy): Eukaryota > Viridiplantae > Streptophyta > Pinopsida > Cupressales > Taxaceae > Taxus > Taxus wallichiana. Next base: position 375,387,392 of record CM031235.1, read on the forward strand.
ATTTTATCTTTCAGTAATCACTCGATGTCATCACTAGTCTTTTATTAGGGCACCTAGATGGGGATTAGGCCACCTAGGGCACACTTGGTTCTAATTTTTAGCCACACTAGTCCCCGTCACACTTGGTTTTATTTTTTAGAAATTTGAGGTCGGTATTTTTACGTTTTTCCTCTCATCTCCCTAGGTACTAGTTGGCATGTCGGGTCATTAGTGTATTGAAATTTGAACAAGAGATCCCTATATAAACACAACATACATACTACCTTATGGGGACTATTACTATCAAGGGCTAGCTATCTACATAGAGAAAGGGACTACATTTGGGAACTATTCTACATCACACCCTTGCATAGGAAGGGGAGTATTCATTCTATTCCATCCACCATTTTGCATTTTATCTAGCTATTGCCTGATATCTCTTGTATCATTGGCACTAGGGAAACCTAGGCACATTATTGCACACACAAACACATAGAACTACATTGGGTCTAAGATGTAGTGCAATGCTCAGTCATAAGTCCATCCATTTGGAAGTTGAGGATGGTCTGACCCCTTCATTTGCATCTTTATTTTTTAGGGTTTGATGCTTTGTGTGGGGTTTTGCAAGTGATTATTCATTACAGGTTTGTGGTGACATCAAAAAACAAGTGTGAAATTCACCGACCAAAGGTGAGGTACTATAAATACCTAGTGACCATATCAGGATCATATTTCGAGTTGTTTTGCAGATTAGGGCACCTATATTTCAGACCAGGGTGCCCACAGGTGCCCCTATCCCTCTCCAAGCACCCTAGTTTGGCTAGATCTGCCTCTATTGTTATTTTTTGAAGATCATTATGACACTCTGTTCCACCATTTCATCACTTTGTTTAGTCTCGGATCACTACGAGGTAAGTTCAATTTAGGTAAGTACCTTCCCCTTTCATTTTATTTCATTTTAAATTACCAAATAAATTATTTAACATTTATATTTCATTTATGTGTCATTTATCATAGTTGTACATTTCTGATTTTAATAAAATATCATAGATTTTATTGAATCATTTTGGTGAACCCATAGCTTAGAACATTTTCCCTAGGATCCACTAAAACCCTAATGGCTAAGGATAGCTCTTCTCCTTCTCGGCTAATCATGCCTCATGTTAGTATCAATCCTATCTATGATGAGGCAACTATAGCTTGAGCTTATACTATATATATATATATGTGATGTTACTATGCTAGATGATATTCAACAACAACTCTTAGCTAATGAATGCAATATACCTACTAGCTTTGAAAATTATTCTTTTAGCATCATGTTGGATCGGCTAGCTTTTCTGGTTGTTGACCTTGTTATATATTAGCCATGATCCCCCTTCTCACATTTCCAAGGAAATTCTAGATGACTCTCTTATTGATTTCATGTTTGGTCTTGATGCGTTAGTACACATGTGCATAATGATTCTCCTCCTAGTCAATACCACTACTATAGCTACATCTCATGCTTCTCCTATTTTGATAATGCTTCTCATGATCCATCACATACTCATTCACATGCTCATTCACACTATGTTGATGATCCAATTGATGACATTTTCATATCTGAGTCTCTCTCTGATTTTTGATGAAACAATTGATAGTCATGAGTCTACTACTTTACATACAGTTGAGTGTGAATCTCTTACTCCATTGTCATCTTCTTCTGAGGTTGTATCTACTACTATGCATGACTCATCTCCATCTATTAGTTCATCCCCTCCTCATATCACTTCATCTCCATCTATTAGTTTTCATCTCCTCCTATCGTTGCATCTCCATCTGACACTCCATCTCTAGGGATGTTTTTGATGCTAGTCCTACCACTTCTATGGATGTTCCATGTCCTTCATCACCTATTTCTTCTTCAGCACCTACACTTAGTGTGCCTTTAGCATCGACTTCTCCTACATCTCCTCTCGACATCCCTATGATTACTCACAATGGAAAATTACAACCGCTTAACACATTATTTCCATCCTCTACTATTCCTTCACAAGATATCTTGTCTCTCATGCATGTTGTGGGTCATTTACAATCTCAAGTTCAATCAATCACATTAGAATAAAATCCTATTATGCTTCCATTGATAATAATTCATTACATGACAACCCTATTCCTAAGAAGATTCATAACTCAACATTTCCTAAGGATTTTATCATGCCTACCTTTTCATGTTTGATGGTACTAGAAACCCCTACTTACATCTCAAACATTATCATATGGCTATGGCTTCATATTCTAATGATCGATTATTACTTAAAGCCTTTCGACATAGTCTTATGATGATCTTTACAATGGTATACTCACCTACCATTTGGATCTATTAGCACTTATCATGAGATGGAAGAATCTTTTTCTCATCACTTTATCATCAATAATGGCCCTAGAGTTACCTATGATCATCTACCTACTTTACATCAGGGAAAAAAAAACCTATCATGGATTACATCTTACGATTCAATGCTTGTATGCACCAATTAGTCTTTCAACCTATCGATTTAGAGAAGCAATTTATCTTCTGTCGTGGTTTGATTCAACATTAAAACAAAGATTGCAATATGACACATGTGAATCATTCACACTTCTATGTTATAGAGTCATTGATCTAGAACAAGACCTTATTATTACACATGTTATAGATCCTCCACCTATTGTTATTACTACTACTTGCATTGCATCATCTAGTTATTCTCCATTTCCATTATTGAGCATCCTACATGATCTCCATCTCCTCCTCATGCAAGCAGTTCAACCTACTACATCAGAAGTGTCCTTCTTCTCCTACTCCATGATAGGCTACACCTCAATATTCTACACTTTTCATGTGAGCCATTGCATTTCTCTCATCATGCTAGACCACATGATGTGTTTGTGTTTTTTCTCAATGAGCATTTAATTCACTTACCCTCTAACCAACATCATCCACAACATCATTTACAACATCAACGTGATCGACCATATTGTAACTATCACCATATCAATGGCCATAGGGATAATGATTGCTTTTCCCTTCATGATCAATTGCAATAATTAGAGGATAAGGGCATCATCTCCTTTGTCTCTCACTCACATGAGTGGTCCATATCTCCTCTCCCTCATCCATGAGTTACTACTTGGTTGAGTTATCTCCTTCTCTCTAGTGCTAAGGTCATTATTCATCCATCACCATAGGTTGTCACTCATGCGCACTCTCCATCACATCCATCCATCACCATGCATCCATCTCATCATCATCCATCGCATCATGCTACTACTTCACATTGGCTTCCATGGCCCTTGACATTTGCACCTCCCACCACCTCCACATGACATTCAATTTGGTTCATACGCTCACGTTGCTTTCATTCCACATGCTTCCACCACTTCATGCCACCTCGGTCTTTGGTAGGTGATTGTTATCACCCTACCCCCGATGATGCACTCATGTTCTTATGGTTCTTACATGACTATTGAGGGATCTATTACAATAAGAACCTCTCTTCATGTGCTCTATCAATTCATCTAGTGCATCTATCAAATCATTTCTCGATGATGCACTCTTGATTTATGGTTCATTCTTGACTGTTGAGGGGTCTTATCTAAATGAACCTCATCATCTATATGCATGGGGGCATCACTAATATCCCCCTATCTTCATCTTACTACTAATCATACTATTACATATATAACGACTATATCATACTTTTTTACATGAAAATTGATCATTTCATCACAATTTTATCTTCAATCAACATATTACAACATCATCACTACATCATCTACATATATCATCATCACACATTACTCACAATTGTGCATTACAATATGCATTCAAATCAATTCAAAAAATACGAACAACACTCAACACATCAAAGCATCATCATACATAAAACAATCAATAAATCATCACATCATCATCACATCATCACATCAATACACAATAAATATAATCATCATATGCCAATAAATATATATATATATATATATATATCAATCAAAGTTACAAAACATCTCATCACTAGGGGGAAACTCCCCTATACATGAATACATCAATACAAATCATATCTCATCATCATTGTCACTATCTAGTACTACAAGTGCTCTAGAACTAGAAGCCTCGCCACTAACTCGCATCGTTGATCATGACCCCTATACCTCTCCACCTACCTACGTAGTAGTAGTGTTTCTTTATAATTCTCCACAAATGACTCTGTAATGTGAAGGAATTATGCAAACACATCCTGCACTAAAGGACCACCACCCACCACCTCTCTAGCTCATTGTGTCTCCTCGTGTGCCTCATCCTCTCTCTCAAAATCACATGGTACACGTACATGTTGCTGTTATGGCCACTGGCTCAAAAAATGGGCATGCTCACATGTAATATCATCACATGCTCTAACATCCCTCCATCCACAAGTATGTCGGTGGGCACATTCCACGTCAATGTGTGGATAGATGTGTCCACAATCAAGACCAATACGTGTCACCTACAACCAATAACACAACACATTAGAAAACCATAACCATCACATAAGCAAGTAATCAATCATACAACATAACTATATAGATACTCACACTTTGCTATCATCGCCGCTACATTGTTGGGGGCATGTGCTTGCCCCTCCACTAATCCTCCTCCTATGGTAATCCCACCACATCCAAAAACAATGGAAAAAAAACACCCATCGATGCATTTTCCACCATGCATGGTATGCCTCCATACACCCCACATCATCTATCATCTATCGGCTCTATGCCACATCGGCCTCCTCTCAGCCCTGGAGAGGTACTACTTGCTCTCTGTGGGCCCCTCAGTCTAGCTCGACCCTCCTCGGTGCTCTCTAACTCTCTAACCCACACATATGGCTCTGAGGGCACATCTTGGAGCCATACCAAACTATTGAGATACCCTCTCCACCTGGAATAACTTGGTCACCCTTAGAACCGATCCTCAACCACATAGTCCTCTGTGTGCATTGTAACTCTATCACATCCTCTGGCCATCCTCCATAATCTTGGTATGGCCTCCATATCACGCCTCTGGACCCCATCCGATCTATCAAGGCTCTATAAGTATCAGTATCCATCTTCCCCCATGCACACCAACCCATCTCCTAGAAAATATGTTTGGCCTAGCCCACTCCCACTCGCTCATGGACCACCAACTGGCCTCAATACTGCTATATGCTCATAGGCCCATACATGTAATAAAGTAGTACTCAATCCCACCTCCATGCTCCTCCTATGTAAATATGTAAAGATCTCTATATAGGTGGGCCAACACACATCATGCCTAGGCATACCTAGTACCCTCCTCCTCTATTCGATGGAAAATATCATGCATCTTATATAAGATCCCACACCACCTCCCTCCACTATGATCGATGATGTCAATCACCATGGCTATAAATTTTTGCAAGCATAGAACCCCGATCTCAAAATCACATCCAAGATAATATGGGCCCTTAAATAACTCAAGTCCCCACAAAATACCACCTAGTAAGCCCTCATCTATCTCTCCATATTCTCCACAGCCATGACCTGTACCCTCTCACCAACAATAGGTAATCATAGTATGTGATATACATCCTCTAATGTAACTATCATCTCACATAGTAGGTAGCCAAAACATACAAGTGTCATGCACACCATCTCTCACACAATGTTGTCAACATAGGCATATTATGGGGCACATCCCCCATCCTCACTATGTGCCGTAGCCGACATGGTCCATAACCTCCCAATCATCATCTGACAAACCCAACCCAAGCAACGTACTCAAGTGGTGACCACCATGGAACTCCCTCGAATGGATATCCCTCTACACACCACAACACAACAAAAAACAATGCGTTAGAACACTATACATATGCAAACATAACCACTTATGACATCACTACATATCAAATTTCACATTTACATCACTAGACAAAAATCAGACTTTCTGGACATGGGCACCCAAATAAGGACTAGGGTGCCCAGGAGTAGGACACTAGTGCCCATGTCTGGGATGCTCTCTATCCCGAAGGCCATTAGCACCTTCACCACTCTTGTCTAAGTCCCAAACACCAAAAAAAAAATAACAATTTTACAAAAATTCACCAAAAATGACTACTACACATGCATTTTTTTAAAAAAAATCACACTTACCAACTCCATCATCATATGTGATGCCACGATGGTCGCTACCATCTCAAAATCAGCTAGGTTGTGATGCTCTAACTTGTGGCATCCTTACACACTCAAAGCTCACTCTCACACTCACACAAAAGACAAATGAGTTGACTAATCACTCTTTCACTTTACTATTTATAGTCACTTTTCATTATTCACTCTATTATGGTCATACTTTACATTCACTACTCAACTAATACATGTCACACGATTTTGCTAATATCTTGAGTGTTTTTACTCGATTTCTATCCCGTTTGTGGAATTATCTTTATAATTCCACCTACCATCATATTATACACATACACACACACACATGTTATTTCTCCTTGACATTGTCTTTCACTCGATTTACACACATTTTTGTGATATCTATCATACATTGTTTATTAACGACTTACTTTTGGCTCAGCGTTCATTCTCATTATCACTTCCCCTTTCGCCAAAAAGGGGGCATACAATTGGGGTCATCCTATAATTCCCCTTACACCACTATGCGATCATTCAACACTTCTAATTGTCATTTTCAAACATTTACTAATACACCATGATATTTCATCATTTTCTATCGATTCCCCTAATGACCTAACTGGGGGCAACAAGCGTAAAATATCTCTATGAGTAAAATAATCAATCAACCAATAAAATACGTTCAAGTCTCTAACAATCAAAATCATACCATTCAATCAATCGATACAATACAACACATTCGGCCTCCCAGATGACCTAACTTGGGAGTTACATTCATTACTTTCCCAGATGACCTAACATGGGAAGTTATTCTACATTTTGTTTTGCTTCTAGATGACCTAACTTGGAAGCCATCACACATTGTGGTGACACCCTTGGAGTGGGGGAAATGAGATGTCATTTCCTTTCTATACTCTATATATGGGTCAACACATTTGATCGAAATCTTTGGATCAAAATCTAAAAAATTTATCTGTGTTCATCTGCAGTGACTAGATCTTTTGAGGATGTAGTTAAAGGTTAGAGAATAACACACCTTTCTCCCTACACTCTTCCTCTGGTGGTAGGATGACCCAAATCCTCCAGTTTTTCATACACACATGCAATCGGGTTGGGAACTGATCACTCCCTACCCCATCACATCATCATCATACAAAATTTGAAATCGTCAATCATTCCACATCACAAACATTAGTCTCATTTAGTACACTTCATCATGGTTTTACATCTCTCGTTACACCGCATGGATCAACACGTTGATCCATGGTTCATCACACTATATGTTTTCATTTGGCATGCTCTTCTACCACATCTATGCATTCTTCTACAACATGGGATTCTCCAAATTTCTCTTAGGTACGCATCTCTAACTACTTTATGTTACTGAGATCTTTCGCTCACCAACATAAAGTGGGGAAAATGTAGTCACAAAATCATGCACTTACTACTATTATTATACCACAAAGTATGTTGTTTTATATATGGATCTTGTGTAAGAAAAGTATTCACTAATGACCCATTCCATTGTCTAGTCATCTATCTTGTTGGTCTTTGTCGTTATTTGTCTCACACATTTTTCACTCACTCACACAATTCAGGTTAGGTCTCAAGGAGTCTTATCTATCAAGTACTCACTCGGTGTCATCACTAGTCTTTGAATAGGGTGCCTAGATAGGGATTAGGGTGCCTAGGGGCACCTGGTCCTGATTTCTAGGCACCTGTGGTCCCTGTCACACTTGGTTTTGTTTTTATACATTCGAGGTCAGTATTTATGGTTTTCCTCTCATCTCCCTAGGTACTAGTTGGCATGTCGGGTCATTAGTGTTGAAATTTGAACAAGATATCCCTATATAAACACAACATACATACTACCTTATGGGCGGATTATTACTATTAAGGGCTAGCTATCTACATAGAGAAAGGGACTACATTTGGGAACTATTTTGCATCACACATGTATAGGAAGGGGAGTATTCATTCTATTCCATCCACCATTTTGCATTTAATCTAGCTATTGCCTGATATCTCTGCGTTATTAACGCTAGGGAAACCTAGGAACATTATTGCACACATGAGCATATATAAATACATTGGTTCTGATATGTAGTGCGATGCTTAGTTATAAGTCCATCTATTTGGCAGCTGAGGATGGTCTACCCCCTTCATTTACATCTTTCTTTTTTTAGGGTTTGATTCTTTGTGTAGGATTTTGCAAGTGATTCTTCATTGCAGGTTTGTGGCGACATCAACAAAAAAAGTACAACATTCACCCAACTAAAGGTAAGGTATTGCAAATACCTAACGACCATATCACGATTAGATTCTAAGTTGTTTTTAAGATAATGGCACCTACATGTGTCCCTATCTCTTTCCAAGTGCCCCGCTTCAGCGGATCTTCCTTTGTTGTTATATTTTGAAGATCATTGTGACACTCTACTCTATCATTTCATCACTTTGCCCTATGTCACCCCTTTGTGTTAAAGTTAATTATCATTTATTAATTAATGAAGTGTGCACATTCAAAAATCACATGGACTCCACATCCTCATCTCTGGGTCAACTCCATCTGGAATCCACTTCACCAATCTAGTCAACTGTACTTCTAAAATCCTAGAAAGGTGGGGGCAATTGAATTTCACATACAACCACCTTTCTCGGATGTCCAACTTCCAACAACTTCTGCCTCTATAAAATGTAGGCTTGTCTTATCCCAAATCCTCTTGAATTATTTGCAAGTATACTCTGTCAATATTCATTCAAAAGATCTTCAATCCAACTAGTTGTAGTAATTTGCATCCCCATTTTGGATACCATTCAAGAGCACCCACATCCATTTATAAGGTTACACAAACAAAGTTTCTACAACCTACTCGAGGTTTGCATTGGACGGTTACAACAAGTTTTGCATTTTATTTTGTTTACTTTCCATTACCATAGTTTGTCTCTACTTACATTTTGGCATGCCAGTGGGAATCACACTCCCATCTTTTTTTTTGTTTCATCTCTTATTCTTGTGTTTCATAGTTAATATCTTTTTGTGTAGTTAAATTTCTAGTGTGTGTGTGTATCTTTTACATGTGTTTTGCAGGTGTTCTGGAGTAGTAGGCCATTTAATATTATTTATAGGTGTTAATCTTGTTTGCAGTGTATGAGGCATTAGTCCTCCTTGTATGGTTTAGTTTTTAACTTGTTTTCTTGTTTTTGGAAAACATGAGAAAAATAAAATTTATTGTTGTTTACATTTATTTTGACTTCTTTTATAGATCCTCCTATAAAAACCTACAAAAATCACAAGTAAAACATTAAATCTTAGTCCAAAAATATTTTTATTTTAAAAAAAGGCATTGGACAAATCTAGTTTTATTTCTAACAAAATTTAGATTTAAATACGACAAGATAAAAAAACAAAAAAATAAAACCCTAAGCTAAACTACACTACCCCCTCCCCACTATCTCGGCCAACTTGGTCAAGTTACCCTCACGAGCCCTCCTACGCCCCGTGAAAGCCACCTCGTCGAACAAACCTAGGACCTAGCCCCCATGTTATAGCCCCTAAAGCCTTGCGATAACACTCACCCCCAAGCTCCATGGACAACACATGTCTCGATCTAACCCATCTTAAGAAAGCAACCCCCTTGAGTCCTCAACTCACCTTTCCTCGAGTGGATCCTATCCCAACCACGACTCCCAACTCCCGTTGACCCCCTAAACCATCCCGCGATTTAGTGGCCGACCCCAACTCCTTGGATCCCGGTCACAAACCTCTCTGCGAGATCCTAGCTCGACCCCACCCTTCCTAGGCTACGAACCCTGCGCATCAAGATCCCTCACCCCATCCCGTAGTCTACTCATACCTACCCTACACAATAAACACAACCACCAAGTTGAGCCACAAATTCAAATCATATGTTAAAAGGGTTTCCTATTGTTTAATATACTTCTTGTTTTTAGGTCATTTTTTTTTTTATTTTTAGGCCTCGTTTGTTTTTCTTTTTTGTTACACTTAGGTTTGGCTTAGGATTTAAGTTTTATTCTCCTTATTAAGGTTCTTTGTTTATCTTATTATCTTTTCCGCTTTACTTAGATTATTATGTTTCATTAATGTTTCTACTTTCATTTAATTCAATTTTAATGTGATTAGATTAGATTTCATTCTTTTGATTTTACTTACTTCCTTTGTTAGTTTACTCCATTAATTTAAATCATTAAGTATTTAGGTCTTATTAATAAAATTAGGACTTTTATTTTTATTATTATTATTTTTATTTTTATTTTTCATTTCCTTCCTTTTGCCCACATAAACTAATTGTTAAATTGGGTTTTTGAGGATATCGGCTATTTCAACTCCAATTCTTTCCACTTTTGAGACTTTATATCACCATGCATGTGTCTCATCCCCTTTTCCTTCTTGTTTTTGTCAATTTTATTGTATCGAGCTAATTTCCAACTTCAATAAACTAGGGTTACTAGACGTTTTGGTCCACTTTTTTATTTCTTTTTAACCATTTTGTACACATTTCATTGTTTTGCCAACTAGACTAATGCTTTCTCACGTGTTCTACTTGTTTTTATTGTCATTTTTTTGTTGTTTTGTTTTTTTGAGATTAATTCATTGAACGATCACGTGTATGCTCTTCCCTCGCACATTTCTAAGTGATCTTGGGAATCAGAAATGTGATCGTTTCTCATTTTATTTTGGGAATTAACACTTTTCACTTAATCAAATCTAACCCACATGTATGCTCTTTCCTCACACTTTTTAAGCAACCTTGGAAATTAGAAACATGGGTTTGTTTTTGTTGTCTTGTCCTCCACCTACCTCGGTGAAAATTCTAATCCTTATTTACAGGACCCACTCTTACAACGATTGAAAACAAACACTTACAAACTACTAACTACATGTTAGCTTTGATCGTGAGATTCCAACTACTAATTATTGTGTACAGGAAATTGTGGATAAATAAGATAAAATGAACATTTTTTCTATGCATTGTATTTATAGGTTCGAATAAGCATAAAAACCCATCCGCCTAACTATGGGAAGTACCTTGGCATAAGCCATAAATCTCTTTTGAGGATTACCATAGGAACCCCAAAGTATTCGGAACCTTGAGGGAACTAATCGATGAAATGGGTACCCCCATCCCAAATGACTATTAAAGCCTTGAGTTATAGTCACGGATATCTAGTAGTGGCGACCCCATTAAGATTCATTCTCGCACAAGATCTTTTCTCATGGTTTTAAAGGGGGTAAAGTAAATCTATCATTAGCAATAGTGTTGTGTTTGCTCGGGTATACTATTGACACCTAGTTGAGAGAGCCACCTAGGAAGCCAAATATTGTCCAATCCAATCTAAGGTAGAGGCCACAAATAAACAAATTAAAATAAAAAACTCTTTTTCTATTTTCTTCTTTTGTTTTATTTATTTTTGTAGTAGTGTTCCACACTTTATTTTTCCCAAACACTTCTTGTTTGGGATTCATCGTTTACATTTGTATCTTCTCGTCATTTTCAAACACTCCTTGTTTGAATTCCACCTTCATATTCATACTTTTTCATCATTTCCAAATACTTCTTGTTTGGATTCATGCTTTCATCTTCTCATCACCTACTTGGATTATTTTTCACCTCCTTTTCGATATCTAAAATATTCTTTATTTGGGTTCATCTTCTATTTTTTCGCTATCTCCAAATTTATCCTTATTTCGACTTGTCATTCACTTATTTTTCTCGTCATCTTTTCTCTTCATTGTCATTCATTCACTATCTTTCATTTTACTCTCAAAATTCCCCTTTTTAGAGCTTTTGTCTCTTTTTCATTATTTCAATATTTTCATCCTCATTACACTCTCCATTTGATCTTCTTTCATTCCTTTGGAATTCTCATTTACTTATTTGAGTCTTCCCTTTTTCATGATCATCAAATTCTTCCATCTTTCGTACTCACCTCATTTTGAGTTTATCTCCCATTTCATTCTTGACTTAAACATTTGGATTACATTTCCCAAAGTTTAAGTTTCCACCTCCTTTTCGACATCAAGTCTTGAGTTGTGGATATCCATGTCCTCACTCAAGCACTTTCATCTTGCAACTCACACCTTGACATTGTTGTATTCCACTTTGTCATGATCAATTCCATTACATCTTATCTTTCCTTAAATATTTGATACTTTCATCCTCTTCTTACGTCCTTTAGTTTGACATCATCATTATTAAACTATACACGTTTTTTTTTCTTCACGTCTCTAATTTGAAAAACTTTTTGTTAATTTTTAGAAACTTCAGCATATTATCTTTTCCCAATGTTTAAGTTGTCAATATTTGAGTCTTATTATTTCATTAGCCTCTTCATTCTTAAATATTTTTTTAAGGGTTGAGCACATCACATATGAACAAACTAACTCTTCATACCCTCTTCCCATTTAGCATTCACTTTGCTAGTGGTAGAGTACATTCAAAATTAATTTATCCTCACTCCTCCATTCTAGCATTCACATTGTTAGAAGTTGAGCTCATTTGATCTTTTGTCACTATAACCCTCCTCCCATATAGCATTCACTTTTCTACGAGGATGAGAAATTTTTCCACATTGAACCCTCTTCCATATTGGCATTCACTTTGTCAAGGTTTGAGTTTATCAACAATTTTCACACGCTTCCATCTTGATATTCACTTTGTTAAGGGTTGTTTCAATCATATCTTCCAAATATCTTTCCCATCTTATCTTTCACGTGTTAAGGGACAAGTTATTACCAAATTTAATTGTACACCTCTCTTCCATCATATCATTCACTTTCTTTATGGGTTGAGTTATCTTCCGCATCTCTTTTTTCTCCCCTCTATTCCAATACTAACAATGACCAAAACTTTGAGGATGATCAAAATGAAATCTCTCCTGAAGAAAAATCCCAAGTCAAAAATATCTTACATATGAATAAAGACCATTTTTTTCTTCATCTCCTTGAGATGGGAGAAAAATTATCCTTCAATTTTGATGAGGATTTTATACGAACATTACTTGTCAAACCACCACCCAACAAGGGTGAAACTTTCATTTCGACAAATAATTATGATGGGTTAGGACCTAGTCACATGAACAATGAGGATCAAAATAAATCCACCTCAAACAACACCAAATACGATGAATTAAACAAAGAAAAAATTAACGTAGGGAACACAGACAAATAAATTGATTCAGCCACCGATCCCACTAAAGCCCTCATGGATCAAATTAATGAGATGGCTAAACAACTCACTATCCTAAATTCCAAAGTCACTAATGAATCCCATAACAATGAGGCACCAAATAAAACTAATGACGCTTCATTTAAGAGCCATACCATGCCCACCAAAGAGAACAAATCCTCTACGAGTGATGGTTCCTTATCTATCTTGCATAACTAATCACCATTTTCCCAAGAATGGAAAATTATGAAGGACACTATCTCGGGTATGCAACATCAACATAAACAATTCAACTTTGAAGAATTGTTCCCTTACCCCTTCGATAAGGACATCTTGCACATACCCTTTTCCAAACTTTTGAGATGCCCAAATTTGACAAATATAAGGGCAATAATGATCCTAGAGAACACATCAAAGAATTTTATATGGATTTCCAAGAGGTGGCCTATAGTGATATCTTCTTAATGCATATTTTTCCATAAAGTCTAGGTGGACAAGCCTTAGACTAGTTTCTACACCTCCCCAAGGGCTCTATACAAACTTTCACAGACCTCTCAGAGAAGTTCATTAAAAATTTCTCATTCAACCTAGACTCTGAAATTACAATGATGGATTTGTGTAATTCCAAACAATGAAAAAATGAAACCTTTTCACAATTCCTACAAAGATGGTGTGGGATTGATAGTCGTTTCCCATGCTCCATGCTTGAGAAACAACTTATGAGCATCTTTGTACCTAACCTCAACAGTGAGTTATCCTTTCACATGTAAATGCATTGCCTTAATACTTTTGAAGAAGTTATTGAGAAAGGATCATAGATTGAAAAATATCTTTTCACAAAAGGTTTGATCAAACCTCATTCAAAAGATAATAGGAAATATAGTGAAAAACATAGTATCTCTCACCAAGACAAATCTAAAGAAGTTAACTCCAATTATAATATGGTCGATGATGGTGTTCAAGACAATTGCAATGTCCACAAAGTGTCCAAAATACTCAAGCTAAACCAAATAAAGGTAAACAACCCGTTGTTATTTCTAGAAAGAATTTTCTTCATCCCGCGATTCTAAGTGACATCATTTCACTAGTTTAGGAGAAGCTCTCTCAAGTGTCCTCTAAAAACTCATTGATTCTAAAATGCTTACCTATCCCATCACTAGACCTTGGGTTAAAGGAGAACCCAATCCCACTTGGTATAAAGTTGATACTTACAATGACTTTCATCGCATTGATAGTCACACAACCGATCAATGCTTTCACTTATGTCACTTTGTCCAAGACCTCATTGTGATAAAGTGGGAATATCACCATTGAAGAAATTTCACCAAATAAAACACCCAATGAAAATATTAAGGTGTTCTCAAACCCATTTCCAAAACATGGTGCTAACAATAAAAATGTTGACAATTGTTCCTCCACCAATAACACTGATTATAGTTCAATTATCTCATTTATTGAGGAAGTACCTTCTACAATAGCAACCATTAAATTCAAACCTTTGAGTAATGTTGTGGCCACATGCCAAAATAAGATATGGATTCTCGTGGAAAACTAACCTTCTACGTATTTTATAGACCCTCAAACGTCCAAACCAATAGCTCCCTCGAATCAAAAGTCAACCTTTAATGCCAAATCTTCCACTCTGGTCAATATGACCTCATCAAACATTAGCAACCATGCCAGCACATATCTCTCTAATGGAACTATTAAAAGAGTCACCTAACTTTCAGGACATCCTTTGTCATGCTCTTCACGAAGCACATGGTCCTCCCATTCTCAATGTTCAACAATTTCAAGTTATGATTGCTCGAAAGTCCTATCTTGTCTTTTATCCCTCAAGATATGTTGAATCCAAATTTGATTAACAAAGATCCTTTAAAAAAATCTAATATTTCCATAGATATTGGCACACGTAGTTTCCTTACACACTTTGGGCATATCCTACTAGAATTTGTATGCCTACAAGATCTACACATTTTTCTCTAATATATGGGGTTGAAGTTGTTATACCCTTGAACTTGAAATCCCATCTTTACATTTCACTCTCCAAGAATTTATTACTAGTAATAACTACTGTCAAGAACTCCATGTGCAACTCAATCTACTTGATGAAAAGTGTGTTAATGCTCTTGATCATCTCCAATTCTACCGTGATCGCATGGCAAGATCTTATCATAAAAAGGTCCACATTCGTGAGTTTGAGTTAGGACAAGTTGACCAATGGGCCAAGTTGATCTTATCATAAAATGTTCTTAAATAAAATCAACAAAAATCATCCCAAACACTTGGCCAATGGGACAAGTTTTCCCCTAAATTGTTTGGACCCTATGTGATCATTCAAAAATATGGGTCCAATGCTTACAAGTTAGATGACATGGATGGGAATGAAGAACTTGAGCCATTAAATTTCATGCATTTGTGGTGTCTTTATGCTTGACAATCACAAAAATAGTAAAATATTTCTTTAAAAAATCTGAAAAAATTTAAAACTTTCAACAACACAAAAAATAATATAATATTGCAAAAATCCAAAAACATAATAAAATGTTCAAAAGTACCTAAATGAGTCATGTGACTATCTATATGCATTGATGCTTTCATTAGCTCTACATGTACATATTCATTCATCCATAAAACCATATTTTCAAAATTGCACTTGTATATAGGTGTCTCAATACTTTTAGGCACGATGCCCTTGGTTTGGACACCCTCGCATTAAGTTTTCATGTGGTTAACTCCGAGTGTTTTGAACCTGGTCCTCGTTGCTTAGTGGCTTTAAAACAACTTCATCTTTTGAGATATCTATTGATTTTTCAAGTCACCTTGCCTAATTTGCCTTTTTGTTTTTCATGACTAATTCCTTTTAAAAATATCTTTTTAAAAAAATTTGCCTCAAGACCATGTTTGTGAAAATCTCAAAAAAATGCCTAAGTATATAAATATTCCTTTACAATTGATTTCGGGTTTCAAGAAAAAATGTGCGGTTTGCATGCAAATTGTTCCCCGAAACTGAAAACCCGAAATACAAAGGAATTTATGCATTTTGGGTTTTGGGTTCTCTTTTGAAATTTTCATGCAAATTGAAAAATAAAAGCCGATCCCTGAAATACAAAGGAATAAATGCATTTTTTGTTTTGGGTTCTCCTTTGCAAATTGCAAAATGAAACCCAATCCCCGAAACCCAATCATCTTGCATTTTTATAATCAAACCCCAATGTCTGATCAACACATTTAATACAAACCCTCAAACATGTCACCTACGTGTAATAAATGTGCCATTTATATTTATATTTATATTTCCACTTATCCTTTTACACTCCGACTTACAAACTTGACCCTTCGACTTTCAACCGCTTATGTACTCAAGCTTTTTCGAGATTTATTTTGTAACCAATTTGAGTTATCGGTAAGACATTGTGTTTTAGTGATTTTTTTAGGATTTTTCATTGTTTATGAGGAATTTTTCCACATTTCTTTAAGTATTTGTGGTTTGGGGATTAGATTTTTCCTTGGCATTTTAATAACCATTGTTTTCTTTTATTAACCGCCTCCTTGTATGTCCTCTTTGTCTTTCCTTATTTTGATCATAATATGATGTGTAAAACAAGTTTCATATTTTCTTAAGTGTTTCTCAACATTCGAAGATTGCGAAAAAATGGGTTTCGATCCTCAAAATGGAATTTTGAAAGTCGAAGACTGCAAAAAAACTACCAGCTTCCACCAAGACCATTTTAGAAATTGGCAATTGCATTTCAAGGCTCAACTTCTACCAAGACCAAGTCAGGAGTTAGCAAGTGAAAACCAAGGTTGGATTTCCACCCTTTGTATTTCATAGGTTATAAGTTTAATTTCAAGACTTGACTTCTACCGTTGGTTTTAGGTGCTTCAATGGATTTTTCAAGAGGTTCTTTGAGCAAATGATGGAGTCTTCCTCAAAAGGAAAAGGGAATTCATTGACATGTTGTGTTATAGGTGTTTTCATTGATGTAAAAGACCATTAATGAAAATAATAATGATGGAGTGGAGTTGGAGGATTCTCATTATGATGGTTGCATGGAAATTCATATGTTGATATGATGGTATGAGGTGATTTAGTGAGATTGGCTTGTTCTAACAAGCCTAGTCAGTTGGCCTAGCGATCTTAGGTGATGTTGCATCTTTGGTTAGAGATTCTTGGTAACTAGAGGAGAATTTTGGAAGCATGGATAGAATTTTGGGGAGTTTTTAGGTACTTGCATGAGTTTCAGGGTGCATGTACATGTTAAAGACCAAGATTCAGGTGCTCATCTAGACTAGGTCTAGGTGCTTGGAGGCATGAGGTTGAGTTATGGATCCATGTGAGATCATGGATGCATATAGTTAAGTATACCATGATGTATTGTGGTTGTTATGACCTTTTTGAGAGGTTTCATGGTGAGTTTCGGTGGTTGTTCGAGTTAACCCTAGCTTAAACCATGTAAAACCTCGAGGGCTAGTCATCCAAATAAGATGGTATGAGAATATTGAGAATTATTTGATCTATGTTGATTATTTGAGATGATGCATAGAGGTTTCCTAGAGTTTTAAGAAAAATTTAGAGTCATTCTGAAGAGTATTTTGCAAGATAAGTGGTTTTTGGTGAAAAGGGTCAAGAAGAAGGTCATTTCCAGCTCGAACTACACCTTCTGATGCTCACCATGAATTTTGTGCTTTTCATGGGATATTGTGTCTTTAAGGTATTTTTATACTTTGATTCTACAAGGTTTCACAAAAATAATGAGGTCATTTCATCATCATATTTTTATGATCAAATGTTAAGTGTAAACAACATTTTGTGTGCTTGAAACCCTAGCTCAAAAGTAGTAGGAGAGATATTGTTACTAAGTGCTAAAAATGGATTGATAGTGAAATTATGATGATTTTATGATGTATATGAATCCTCCAGGTTTCCATAAAGGTATGGTAGTGTTTGTGGTGATGAGTGGACCCCACTCAAACAAGCTTGTTTCTGAAGAAGTTTAGTTTGGGACAAGGTTGTCCAAAGGAGTTGAAAAATAAATGGACATTATTTTTATTATGGGAGTTTTTATTTATTTACATGGTGTTTTTAGGTCATGTTGATGCTTATAAATGGAAAAGTGTTCCCTATTTGTGAAGACTAGTCAAAGGGCGGTTTGGGGGCAATTCTAGGAAGTTTGCAGAGATGGTCTTTGTTGAAGGTCTTCAAATTGGATTTTGAAGGAGTTCCAATATGCTCTTGAAATAGGATTCAGAGAGATTCCTATTGATATATTTTTTTATCTCGATGATGGTGATATTTTTTGGGTAATCCAAGTCATTTTGTGAGGAAGAAGGTTTCTTGGTTTTTCGGGATAGGATTATTCAGGCTGAAAGATTGAGTTTGTTGAAGCATCAAATGGATTGTTTAATGCTTTATATCAGTTTTAGAGTGAATATGGATTTTTTTTCTATTGAATGCCTTTTGAGGTCTTGGAAGTGATAAAAATGGTGCAAACTAGTTGATTTTGCAAAACTGGTTTCTGGGAAGCATGATTTGGTGAAGAGGAAAGTAGTTTTGGTTTGAACACATGGATGTTTCATGATCTATAACATGAATGGATGTGATGTACAGGTCTTTAGTATTCCATATATTGGTTACATTCCATATTTTAGTTAATATTTGGTGGTCTTGAGGCCCAAAGGTGAAGACAAGGTGCTAGAAGCAATTGTTTGGTGAAGGATATGAGGCTTTTGAGTTGTGTTATGAATTATTTTATTGGTACAAGATAATTAAAGACCATGGATGATTTTTTATGATATATTACACATTTTTATTAATTTTAGAGCTTTAATAATCATGGTTTTGGTGTTAGTGGATTTTACTCATCCTAGTGATGGGGTTTTGAGCCTGTTTTGTGCAAGTTGAGTGGTTTTGGGAATGGACGACCTATATGGGTCATATGTGAATGTTTTAATGATTTAATTGGTATTTTTAAGTTTAATTTGTCTAAAAAAATGAGGGAAACTAACTTGGTGTGTGTTTGAATCAAGAGAAGGGTATAAAGTGCATGTTTGAATTCAAATTTGCACTAGTTGAGCAAGAGTGAAAAGTGTGACCTATATGAGTGTGTGTTATAGGTACCAAAGAATGTTTTTAGAGTTGAGAGATTTTATGATAGGTTTAAGAATTTTGGAATAGTTTGTGCAAGATTTTGAATCAAAGAGAAGTCAAGAAAGTGAGAGATAGAGTGATTAGAGAAGCTAGGGTTTGAAGGTGTGTGAGTTGAATAAGTGATCTCAACTAGTTGTTAGAAAAATGACATCAAATATATTCTTCAAAGGTGGTTGAGTAGTTTCTTGATCATCTTAGGAACTTTTATCCTCCTTTTGGAGTTGATGCTTTACTTGAACTAGGGGTTGGTGTTCCTTCTAGGGTTGGTGCTCTACTAAACTAGGGGTTGGTGTTCCTTGTGAAGTTGGTGCTTCACTAAAAACTTTTATTTCAATAATATAATCAGAATTTTAGGTTTTGTTTCTTCCCCTTGAGATTTAACCACTTATATCTTGTGTTATGGTGTTATGTCTCTTATTCATGGTTATTTGAATGCATTTTATTTGATGTTGTGCACACATTAATGGATGGTTAATTGGTTTGTGGTTTAAGTAAGCAAACTAAAATTGAATTAATTTTTAAGGATTGATGCACTCGCCTCATCTTAGTTCATTGTGCTTCCAATATAAGGAAATTAAATACATATTCGTTGAGGTGAATCCCCCTTCAAACATCACATTGGACTTTGATAACATTAAGGACACCAATCTCGGTCATATTGACCTCCCGATTTTATGAATAGAATCAAGGCTCCATCTAAGTCCATTTAGATTAAAAGTATCTATGATATTGGTTTATCCCTAGCATCTACTTTCCCACCTTCTATATAGTGCCCAAAGTTCGTACACACAACATCCACACAATATGATTCTCGAATCACAGACTATTAAGGATCAAGATAGAGTGCTAGTGATTAGATTAGATGTTGACTACCTTGAATATTTGTTAAAACTTCCATACATTGAAACTTATGTGGAAAATATTTCCTAAAATGAATATGCAATATTAGAACAATAATTTTAATACCTACATTAAGATTCTCAACAAGATTTACCTAACAAAGCCAAGGTCGTCACTAACTTGGGTTCCCAAAAACTATTCCCCATCAAGTCTTCATCCAGAAGTTAATAATTTAATTACCTTGTTGTGTAGAGTTATGGGTCTTCCTTTTCTATGGATTTGTTTGGAGTGGATGTACCAATACATCTCCACTATCTACAAGAAAAAAACCTTCATTCGATGGGATAAGCACATCAACGATGCTTTGCACTCATAGTTGCTATAAGTTCGGACCACGGGAAATTTCTACGGGACTTCTTACCTCATGTATGCCACATGCGAGGATGAGGAAATATCCAGGATAAAATATGTTGGTTCAAGAAACCAAGTACAAATATATGATTTCTACCCCTAATTGGCAATGAAGGAAGTGTTGCTACATTTTAGAAGGGTGAATGACATCTTATTCTATATTATCATGTGTACATCTAACAAAGACATGTATAACCATTGGGCCACATATGAATCTGGAACATGGTCGAATATGGGGATGTATCTTATTTTAATTCCCAACCTTCACATACCTCATAGTAGGATGTTTTTCAGGTGTTCCTTGCAATCTTCCAACATTCCCTAGTGACAAATGGATCTTGATGGAATTGGTTAGACAAATGCCCATCTCCATAAATACCAATAGAGAAAACATAAGGCAAGGGTTCAATTTCCTATCACAATGGGGCGATATGCATGTGCATCATCTTACAAGGCCAAAAATTTCAAGGAGAAATGCAAAAAATGAATATCAAGGCCTTCCACTCATGAACTAGCTTTTATTTCTAGGGCTTCGTTAGTGGGATTGGGCTAGTTAGTGTTCATATGTCTCGATTAGAGGATATCTAGATTGGTTCTAGATATGAGGTGTCCATAAGGGAGAAAGATTATTGCATATTGACACTTGAAGAGGTGGTCAAATATGGCATCATAGATGCTCCTAAAGGAATCCATGATGATAAGGAGTTATTGGACCCCACATACACTTGAATTACCACTACCCTCAATCAATTGGTCACTCCAGGAGTGCATGGTCACCAAGGAACGCACAGCGGGAATCCTCAACCACACCCACCAGTGGCTACTTTCCTTGTGAATTCCACCCAAGGATCTAGAGTACACTTCGGCTGTCAATCCATGGGTACAACTGGAGTTGGGTCATATTACTACTACAATATAATAAATTCCCCTATCCAATCCTCAAAAAATCAAATTTGTAACCAAAGGTGTGGGACCTTCTTCTTCTTCTCCTTCCACTGAATTGATAGACTTGATCCTTTCTCCATCTTCTACTACCCAAGTGTTGTAGTCTCCTCTCTCACCTCCTCTTCCTTCTTCCTCATTTTCAGTTCCTTCCCCTCCTCCACCTCTCATGTTTCCTCCACTCACAACCTATATTCCTTCTCCTTCCACTTCCTCTTTTCCCATCTTTTCCACCTCCTCTCCTTCCATGGCCCAGGTGTTTTCTTTCCTTCCTTCTCTTTCATCTGGAGATAGTCTAGTTTTCTCCTTTAAAGACTCATCTTCCATGCATTCTCCTTCCCACTTCTCCTCATATCATCCATTTCCATACCTGTATATGTGATGTCCATCCCTCCTCCAATGGTTACTCCTTCCTTGACAATCATCACCATTGTAGAATATGTCCTTTCATCACCTATTCTTTCAACCCTCATTATTTCTTTGCCCTTGTTTTCCTCTCAAGAAATGATTTCTTACTCCACTCCTTCTTGGTTGATTGGCCAAACCCTAAGAATAATAAAGTATCCATTGTTGATGAATTTTATCTTAGCATTCTAGATCTTGCTTCCCGACACTAGACAAAGAAGCCAAAGAAAATCTCTCATCTAATGGTTTATCATTCTAGAGAGAGGTTTTTCAAAAATGCAACACTTGTTACGAAAAAATCCAAAGAAGATATCACAACAGCTGATTACTAAATCTCCGAGGTATCCTTGGGAAAAGATACTCATGATGGTGAAAATAGGATGTCTAAATCATCCTTGGCAACCTTCTAGAAAATATTTATAAAGATAAGGTCACCAAAGAAGAGCGTCACCAAAGAAGAGCTCAAAAATAAAGTGGAGTAACTAACATCGTCATTCATAAGATCACTTAGCCTACTCATTTTTCTGCGCTTGGAATCACAACAAGCTTTAAGACCACTTTGTTCTCTATAGTGGAGAAAATTGGTCAATAAGAGTGATAATTTAGAGCCTGGGTGGACCGTTTGATCCAAGAAGGGGAGAAAGTTATCATATATGTGGTGGTTATGCACAATGAACTTGAAACGGAGAAGATTATTGTGATCAAGATGTGCAACATTTTGGGAGATGAATGTGATAACTGGGAACTCACTCTAGAAACTTGGAGAGAGTTACAGAAAATGAATCCAGATGTCCTCCTCAGTGAAGGGATCATTGATGATCCTACCAAGCTCTTTGAATACTTGAGGCCATTGAGTTTCACATTTAAATTCTCAAAGAAGAAACTCATAAATTGGTCGAGTGCAAAGAATGAGGGAATTGATGTCATTGATGATATCATTGATGAATTTGAAAAGAACCATTGTAAATTCTAGGATAATGACTTAACGAACTCCCAAAGTAGATGATATAGTTGTTGAATTCAAGAGCCTAGTTGAGGAGGGTACAGGAGTAACCCAAATTTTTGATCTTTAGTCTATTGACAGGATAGTTTTGTATCAAAAAAATTTTGGGTCAACTTCATAATATTATATGTAGGATCAAGATAATTCCCAAAAAAATAAGTCAAAGTGACTCTATTGAAATCGAACCACTATGTGTGTGGACCTAATGATAAATAAGTACAAGAAATCATCTAATGATTTCTTGAATATCATCAAAAACAAACTAAAGAGAATACTAAGGAGGTCAATATAGATAAATATCAGGGTGCACAAGAAAAGAGTAGTGTTAGTCCGGTAGAATTTTCCTTTGAGTCACTGTCATTTTTTGCACATTCCTCCAGCCTACGAGTTTGATTGTTTCAGTTGTAGGTTTGACCAGTCAAATTTGCACAACCGTTTAGATATGTTTTAGGAGGATTATTTCATAGATATGAATGTGATCTATTTTTAGAATGTAATTAGTTAAGAGGTGTAGTTGATGTTGCTCAACCTCTTTGGCTATATATACAAGGATGCACAATGTATTAAAAAACTTTTTAATATATTTTTAAAAAGGATCTGCCCCTTTTTGAGAACTTGTACACAGGCTCAAGCCTTAATATTCAATATAAAACTAATATTTTACCTTCTTTCCACTCGCATGTGTTGTGTACATCAATGGTTGATTATTGTACTTGTTAATATTTCTTTCCTAGTGCTTATATGATCCATTTTACCTTCATATGGAGTTAATTTCTTCTCTTTACAGGATTTGTATGTTGTGTTAAAGTAATCTTATTGTGATAGTTGTGGAATCATGTGTGAATCCCTTCTATTATTATTTGATTTTCTAACCTTCATGCAAAATACTTATGTAAAGAGGTTAAGATAGGGAGTTGTGCATATTATTGTCTTTCTATCAAATGTTTTGTGCTTATACAAGCTGATCATTTTGTTCCCTTACTATTGGTGCATCACCATACTTTTACTTTTTTATCTTCCTCTCCTTTTCTCATAGAAGTCATGAATAGTATTACTTGATTTTCTTTCCATTAATCATAGGTTCTGTACCTTGATATTTAATCAAATGCACAAAGTTTAGGAAGAATCCAACCTAGTCTCGTAGGTTCATCCCAAGGATCTAGGTTCCCACACTTTGAAGATGTTCCCATGTTGCAATGGATCAATTTAATGATCTAATTGGTGCAAAATCCAAGTGAAAACAAGATAGACACACTTTACACACATTAAAAATATTGTTGTAAACACTAAAGGACCGTATTTATTACATGCTATCTAATGACATATCCAAATTTACTTACACATCCTCCATTGATTCATAGTAGTTCTAAACCCTTAAGAGAGAGAGAGAGAGAGATGACTATCATATCAAAAGAAATAAAATAATGAAAAATCAATAAACAAAAGTACATAAAAAGAAAAAATAAAATAAAATAAAACAAATATCAGCAAACAACAAACAATATCAATAACTCTCTTAAAGGGGTCTTCCAAATATCTATATTGGGGCTATGGATGCCTAGTGAAGTAGAGCAATGTTGTGACCATGATAAAATGTATCTCCTATAGGGATATGGATGTTTGGCTAGCAACAGAGCAATACACAACTCAAAATTACCTTCCATTATTCACAATACACACCATATACTTTCCTCGCATACCTACACATTGGCTAGAGTGTTCTCATAAATATTTTCTTGATGGTTTTCTTCAATCGGTAATCAAATAACATATGCACACACTATATCTTAATGAAATGATGAGCTAGTATGTCACCTTGTATTTGTTAGAATTTTCTAAAATTGGTGGTTTTCTCTATATTGATCTCGCATGCATCCGCACCCTCTCATGAGCTCTAGTACACCTATAAGAATTGTGTCACATTCACACCATAATAAGTTATACCCACATTGCACTATTCCACATTTGTATATCTCATGGCATTGCATTTCTATAGTCACTCATTCCTACAAAAAAATACCAATAGTAGTTCACCATTGTATATATCCATTTCATTAACAACATCACAAGCACACAGTATCACCGAGAACTTGATGATTAATTTTATGCCATGATAAAAAAAAGAGTGAGATTGATGTCTCATGTATATATAGCATCATTTTGTACATACAAAATCATGATCACATGTCAATATAATCAGGGGTGGCCCTACATCAAGACCATGCCTACTATTACCTATATGTGATCTTATTGGATGCACCGATCCACTCATATAAGGACCCATTTTGGTCCTATGATTCTTGGATCTTGAACTAGATGATCTCAAGAATGGTTGCACAAAAATATGTGGGGTGTGCACTCGTAGCAGAGCCTCATAGTACCCAAAGCATGTATACCCTCTCTAAAAATATGCTAACTAACATGAGTCAATTCCTCCTTCATGAGCTCTCAATGACCTCTCTCATGCTCATGTGTAGCTACCACTATCTCTTGTTGAGTGACTCGCTCTCGATCATGCTCTCACTCATCCACTATGGTCTATAGTTCATGGATATGTCTCAGAATCTAAATGTACTAGCATCTAACCCTCCAACTCGTTAATTTACGTTTGATACACCTTTGTAGCTCTGTCACCTCCCTATGTAATCTATTCACTTTATTACCACATCATCTAAAGATGCCAATACTAACTTATCCACACTCTCCACATCTTGTCTCTGGCTTGATGTAGTATTTTAGCGATACTTACTTCCCACTACTCTCTCCAATTTCAGTATATGATAATCTTTGGCTCCTTCCCCCACCTCTACCCATGTGTTTTCCTCACCACTCCATCAATCTCTTCTACTAGATAATCTACCCTAACTCTACCTCTACTCTCCTCCTCTATCGATGCCTCCTAAATATCTATCGCATCCTCGACTCCACCAACCCTTTGTGTACTAGAATTTACTAACTACGTTACTCTACACCTATGGCTCTATAATAGTGTATCATTAGACTCTATCTCGGTTGTCTCTATCTCCTCATCATCCTTTATACTATTTCTATCTCGCGGCTCTCTAATCTCTCCGGAGTCACTCCCACTACACACTTTCTCGACCCATACACTACCCACCACATAAAAATATCATGTGGTGACTTCATAATCACCCATGGTAAGTTCTACTAGGCATCATCCTTGTCACTCATCACCTCATATAATGGAACTCGCCACCTATCACCACTCAAGCATGAGTATCTAACAAGAACTAGTGGCACTCCTAGGAGTAGCCAAAACTTCCTCATAACACTCCCATACTAGAATAGCTCTATCTCTCGTTCTCACCTCCCAACCACCCATCTATCCATCCACACCCATCATAGTTGTATTACATCCTCTCACTATCCAACAAACCCTACCACCTCCTTAATATCTATAGGCTCTAATTTCACTAGCATATGTTGATAGTGATCCATCATGCCCTCATATGTCCTATGTATGAATACATCCCTATCCACCCTCCATTGTAGACAGAATAGTTCCTTCATTGATAACTACTCATGGATAGAATATGGTAGCCCACACGTCCTGTCCACCACTATATTCTCCCATGCCCATACCTATAATAGGACTCACATACTCAAATCCACTCTAAATCAGCCAATATACTACTCTAACTTTGAATATGTTTATGTCGTAGTTCCTACCCCCATTCATATACTACCCCATGCTCTATCATATCCGCCAACACCTCAACTATCCCCCATAATAATGTGTACCTTGAAGAATTTGATAATATAATAATACAAATCACACCGCATAAATATGCTATAAATCATCTACCTACACCTTGATCATATAGCTCTTGATATCCGAATCCTCCACTCACCACCTCAATCCCCTCTACCACCCACCCATACAATCTCCACAATATATCATGCCAACAAACATGTTTCCATCTACACTTTCTTAATCCATGTAATATAAAACAACCCTACACTCTATAATAATCTCACGCATGATCTATGTATAAAATTGGAAAATTTATATTGCAATGTCAATAAGGAAATCCCTAAATCAACAAAGCATACCCATCATCATTCACATACTCAATCATTTCACCCTCAAAATTCTACCTATAATGGTTATAGGACAGCTACATGTCGGTCAATAGTGAGGTCATAGGATGATCACAATAGCCTCAAAAATCAATAAAAATCATAACTTCCCATAAAAATATATATATATACCATAAAGTAATCCTACCTTTGATATGGTGGCCCTTTGCCTAGGTGTCGAGTCTCTTACATGGTCATGTCATATCCACTCCACCTCATGCTCCTACGGTCCCCATATGGTCAAATGGGCCCTCCTCTCCACCGCACCTCTATATGTACACCGCACCTACCCCAATTGGTCGCATGGTACTATCCGTCTAGTCACACCTACGCCCACTCATATACTTTACTTGGTCGCACCAATGACCGAGGCATGTGTGCATCAACTCTACCTCACCCACATCAAAAATCACCATCTAATAAATTGTTCCCTATCCTTTAAGCACCAATCTCCTCTTTGCATGTGGGTCACATTTATAACCCACCCCAAAACTTCCCACCAAACTCCCACCCCACCCACTCCTCTTGTTATCATCTCACTCTTCTTCCACCCACTACCTAGCTTGGTGCTTCCCCATTAGTTGTTATCACAACCCACTAATTTTCCCACCCCATAGTGTTCCCCCACCCCATGGTGACCTCCCATCTATGGTGGGTCACACCCGTAACCCACTTCCATCCCCATTGGCCACTCCTCACTCAACACCTATCACCTTAGCCCTATCCTGCGACTCCACACCAAGTTGTGGGAGTGACCCTCCTACATCATTTCTACATCGTTCCCCACCCCTCCTCCAATTCTCCCACCTCATTTCCACGTCACTCCCCACCCATCCTTCTCTAATTCTCCCATGTTTTCTCTACATTGATCCATGCCCTACCTCCCTTTCCAATTCTTCTCGCCTAACCACCCCTTCCTCCTCACCACACAAACCTTCACCCTTTATTCCCTCTCCCGTGACCACTCCTCTCCACAATGGCTCGCACCCTATAACTCACCCCATGCTCTCACCACCATCCATGGTATTCACCTTCCTCCACACCTATCATCCTCCCCTCCATTGCAACCACACTTTCTTTCTCCTACCGCCCCCCACCTCTTCGCTCTTCCAACTCCTTTCCTACTCCCACCTTGGTCTCTCAACTATCTATATGGGTCATACCCATGACCCACACCATTAAACTCGATCTCTTTATCCTTCCTCACTTATTTCCCTCTTGCATTGATCATGTCACTCTCCTGGTTGTTATTGTGACTCACCCTCTGTCTCGCCCTTCCTTCCCCATGACACACTCCTCTTCTACGTCGCCATGATGACTCCTCATGACCCCTAATCTCACACCCTCAATGTGCCACCGTCATTTCTTCATTCACGCCTGGTCACAAGAATGATCGGGTCACCACCCCATACTAACTTTATCCTTCCTCCCATTGGTCACTACGGAAGCTGGACCACCTTCCTTCCTCCCACCTTGACGTCCTCCCCTTTCTCCTCCCATACTTCCAACTTCCACCAAGCTTTCATGCCTCTAGTACCACATCTTCACCCCTTGACTTCACCCTCTCCCCCATCATAACCATGACCTAATTATCCTCCCCACTTCCACCCACCCACAACCATGACTCCTCTACCAATCCTATACTTCTACCCCGCATTCCTAGGTGATTCATTGTATCAACTCACCCATTAAGCCTACCCTTCATAACTATATGAACTCTACCCCCTCACCTACACCCCACGAACTATACCTTGCCTACCAAGTCACTTAAGAAACTTGCCAAGTCCCTCTATCTAACTTGTATCCACCCATTGCAACGCGTATCTACCCCTATCCAATTCATATCCACTACGCAACTTACTATTATCACCTATGTCCCACTACCCCACACCCTTTACATCTACACCCCTTTAGCTTGCTATCCTAAGCCCCAATCGTCATAGGGACCTACTTTTTCCCACCTTCACGTACGCTCCACCCCGCCTCTGCACACACTCTTCCCTATCTCTATGTGTGCTCTACATATCTCTGTGTGTGCACTATTCCTTTCCCGTATGTAATCGCCCCACCCCGCAATCACTTTTCCTTACCCCTGTGCATGTTACATCCCTCCCTTTCATGTATTATTCACTTACTCCGTACATACTCTACACCTCCTTTGCACGTTCTCCATTCTTCCTTCATGTGTGCTACATTTTACATCAACCATTTCCGTTATTTTTAATCCACATGTGCTCACCAATATTTAAAATTCATCTAATTTTGTTTGTGTCTATTATTATATTTTCACCTCCACATGGTTGAGGAAACCTTGTCTCGCTTTCTCTCCTCATGCTTTTTCCAAGGTTCTGTTTTTATCATCTTCAATCGCCACTTTTCATCTTGCGTTATTTTGGGGAAACTTGCATCTCCAAAACTGTCACTTGAGGGGGAATCATACAAAACCCTTCTCATCAATCTTATGACACCCAATCATCAATCACCTTAGTCAATTGACTCAATAGTATCTACCTTGAAAATCAACCTATCAATCCCATTGCAATCTCTAGCTAAAGTGGCCCATCGATTGTATTTCCAAGTTCTTGTATATCCAATCAACCAACTAAGCTTGTGACTACAACAACCACCGTCATAGGGTTAGATGACCCCATCTCATCTTCAAATTTTTCATTGTATTCTACCTTTGCAATACATAGGCCAAAAAGGGGAAAAATGTAGACACTAGAAAATGTATCTTGTGCATAAGGTCTCTTGTTCAAAAACACCAAAAACATCATAAAACATAATAATCCCAAAGAAATTAAATAATCCTAGAAAAACAACTACAAATTATTAAACCCCATAAAAATGGGGATAAAATAAACCTCATCACTCATTTATTAACCCTTTCCCACTCACATTTAATTTTATTCACCTCACTTACCCATTTGCATACCCAATGCACTATGGACCCTTATCCTCTCACCCACCTATGCACATTACACCCATATGTGTCCCACTCCCATATGCACTCAAAATCTATAAAATACCACTCACCCCCATCATTCAAAACCCCTAACTCTAAGTGCACAAAATATATACTTGAGTTTTCTTTCTCTCTTGCTCGCATATCTCGGTCTTGCAAGTTTTGAAAAAGTGAAAGAAAAGCACAAAGGATAGATACAACTTATTGTAGCATTGTTTTAGTGAAATTCCAACACGTGTGAATCACAACTATGTTTGGCTTGAGATTCCCATGTGATTTCTCGTCGATATGATCTTTAAATGTTATTGTTAAAATGATTTTTAGAAAATTACATATGTTGTTAGCTAACAACATATCTTATTAGTGATAATTTCTACCATGCCAACACCATTATCAAATGATTTTCCAAACCGTTAAAAACTCGTTTCCTTGAATTCATCATAATTTCAAAAGTCATTTTCACATATTCACCAAGTAATATCTATGAGTTTTTCTAGGGGTCTTAAAATTTACCTTGTTGCTCTTCCTAAGGTAAGAAATGTGGTTCATTTTAAGTAGGTCTATAGGACCAAATATGCAGCATATGGTTCTATTGAAAATTATAAGCCCCATCTTATAGCAAATGGTTTTTCACATGTTGAAGGAATTGACTATTTTGAGGCCTTTTCCCTATTTCCAAAATGGATTTTATTCACCTTGTGTTTTCAATAGATACGGAAAAGGGATGGTCAATGCATTAAACTAATGTGAAGAGTACATCTCTTCATGTTGACCTTGATAGGAAATATACATGGAGGAGTCACAAGGATTTGTATAGGATTCTTCACTTATTTACAAACTTTATCATTCATTTTATGGTATAAAATAAGCTCCTCAAGCTTGGTATGAGAAGATCAACACTTTTTTCTTTCCTATGGTTTCACTCATTGCCATTCTAACCCTATAGTATAGATCAAGAGACCTAGAAAATATATTTGGATACGTGTTCTCTATGTTGATGATTTAATTTTCATTGGTAGTTCTTTTTCTATGATCCATGATGTACAACATAGCTTGATGGAGCAATTTGATATGACAGATTTGAGACTTTTCCATTATTTTCTTAGACTATATATTACTCAGTCTTATGATGGGATCCCCATTTTCCATGAGAAGTATGCTCAATACCTACTTCATCACTTTGGCATGCTTGATTTTAAGATTACCCCTACACCATTTCAGTTAGGATTCATATTGATAGCCACATACACTACACCTAGTGTTGATCCTACCTTGCACAAAAATTTGGTTATAATTCTTATGTATCGATAAATACTCATCATGATATTTCCTTTATAGTTGGTGATCTGTAACCTTCTACTTTGGAACTCTAGGAATCACATAATTATGTTGTTCTAATTTCAACTTTGGAAAATGATAGCTTTAGATGAAGATTAGAGCTTTAGTGACTGATTATCTAGTGCTATAGAAAGGAAATTGTAGAGAAGAGAAAAGAATTCAAACTCCAAACACCAACAATTTTATCCTAGAAACCTCCAATGGAGGAAAACCAGTCGGGAAGGGAAAAATGCTCTTTCTTCCCACTTTTATTGGTCAATTATAGATAATTACATATTACAAGAAGTAGAAAATGGAGACAACAATGTAAACCTCTCCCTTCCTATGCTTGCTTTCTCTGTTTCTACACCTTGCTCCTACAATTCCACTCCAACACTGAAGATCTTGCTCACTTTCTCTCATTAAACTTAAACCTTTGCTCTTTGATCTCTTTAGATCTTTGAATGCTCAATTCTCTTGCTCCTCTTTGTATTTATAACCTTCTCCCATGTCCTCCCATGCACTGGAGAATGGGAAAGGTTAGGGAGGGAAGAGACACAGTCGGGCGCTTCAAATTCACGTCCATTCGTGCTTCCGTTCTTCTTTTCTATTCAAAAGTGTTAGGACCGCCACCCTGAGCAAACCGGTGGTTTTAGGACCACTTGCTCTACAGAGAGTGGTGGTTCTATCTATAACCTTCATTTACCTCATTTTATTTATTTTCTTTAATTCTCCTTCTTAGTGTGATGAACCGGTGAAGTGGTGTGTTTTTACGGATCCCTATGGATCGGTTGGCCTTTTCTATCATTTCTCACAATATCCACATGAGATTCATTGGCAAGAAACCAAACATATTATGAAATACATTTGAGGCTCTACATAATTTGGTAATCACTACACCTCAAAGTGGTTTCTTCACAACTTATGGGATTCACTAATTTTTATTGTGTTGGTGATGTTAGTCATCGAAATTCTACTACTGGATTTTTTTATCATCTTCATTCAGGTCTTAGGGCTTGGTCTTGCAAGAATTTATTTTTGTTGAGATATATTTAAAGTTTGATAAAGTTGTTAAAGGGATAAGGGTGACACATGGGAATTTGAAGCTAAGGATCATGGGCACCATTTATCTTGTGTG
This sequence comes from Taxus wallichiana var. yunnanensis, assembly GCA_018340775.1. Classification (NCBI taxonomy): domain Eukaryota; kingdom Viridiplantae; phylum Streptophyta; class Pinopsida; order Cupressales; family Taxaceae; genus Taxus; species Taxus wallichiana. The sequence goes on from CM031235.1 coordinate 375,419,996, forward strand.
GAAACTATTAACTAGTAAAAAACTCATTGTAAATTGGGGCTCAAGGACTAGTATGAATTTTAGTCAAATTGATGAAGGACAAGACCTCATCAGTATACATACCCCCTTGAGACATTAATATAGGGTTTTTAAAATTTGGCCATTGTTCTATATTGGTTTTTGATTGATTTATAGATCTACTTGATATGTGAGTTGTCCATTATAAAATAGACCTTATAATACATAATTTTAATGAACGTAAGGAAGATCCATGATTATTTCATATTTTACTATTATTTTGTTATGTTATGTTTGTATACATTACATATATGATTGTCTCGATTGATTGTTTAATAGAAAAAATGCAAACTCTTTACATACATCATGACACAACTAAAACCAATGAGGACTAGTATACTCTTGCACATCATGTGAGCACACAAGGTTTCCCCCTTGTGTGATATGTTAACATGAGGTTTTTCCTCTATATGTCACATGTGGTGGTAAATTTACCTCACATATGGTTCTAAGAATGGTGGGTATACTTAAATAACAACACATAATACACATAAGGTGTCAAGTAGATGTGGATTAGGATCAATTGGTGTAAAGAATGTTAGTCAAACCTCATACTACACCTTGTGTGAAAATTATACATATATTAGGTATTAATTGTCCTTATTTGCATCAATTGAGACATAATACAGCTATTGTGAACATTAAACATGTATAAGGGTTTGATTGGTCACATTCACCTACTAAAACCCTTATAATACACATAATGTAACAACTAGACATGTATTAAGGATTGATTAACCTCATTTCACCAATTGATCCCTAATACACCTAGTACAACAATTATACATGTGTTATGTCTTGATTAGTTCTAATTATACAAATTTATCCTTAATTATACACATATTACAATAATTATACATGTATTAGGTCTCAATTGGTGTAAAGGGGGTCAATCAAAACCTAATTATACCTAGTGTGATAATTGGACATGTATTAGGGGTCAATTGCTTAAATAACGTTGATAGATCCTTAATACATGTAATGTAATTATAAAATGTTTTTAAATATTGAATCATGAAAAAGGGACCAAAAATCCCTAAATATACACCTAGTTTGACAATTATATGTGCATTAGGAATCAAATAGAAAATCGAGCCCTAATACCCCTACGTGATAATTAGACATGTATAAGGTATCTATTAGTGTATACATCCAATCAAGCCCTAATACACATAATACAATAATTATATGTGTATTACAACATAATTGGGAGAACATGGACTAATCAAACCCCAATTATTCACCTAGTGTGACAACTAAACATGTATTAGGGATTGATTGGCACTTTTTGTACTAATGATCCTTAATACACCTAATGTAATAGTTAAATGTTGATTAGATATTTATTTGTGAAATAATGCCAAGCAATCCCTAATATGCAAAGTGTGGCAATTATAAGTGTATTAAGTGTTAGGAAATAAGGGATAAAATATGTGGAATAATCCCTCACGAGAATGCACAGAGTGAGAAACTAATATGCAGAAAATATTACAGATCTCAAATAAAATTACAGAATAAAATAACACAACATAAAGAGATAGTATTTAACGTGGTTCACCCAATTTGGGCTACGTCCACAAAGAATCACTTGCTCAAATTTTATTACAAGCCACCGCTCTCTCAATACAATACCCAGATCTGTTTGGAGCTATGCTCAACAAACTCTCAGAAATTCACACCTAAATTCAAAACACATCTGCAATGTTACATTATATCTACCATATGCACAAAACCATATAAATAGACAACTACTTAAGCAGTTTTACAAAACCGTGGGTATCAAAACCATGGGCCAAAACCGTCCCATAAACCTATGGATCAAAAATCTGCCCATATGAGAAAAGCATGTTTCCAACGATATATCAGACACGTTTTAAGGCCAAAACAAAAATCGGGGCTGCGCCCCAAACTCCTACTACCGGGGCTACCATCCCAACCACGAACTGCGGGAGACAAGCTGTGGAAAGTGTACAATACTCTTAGTGTATAGTCTTCAACACTTCCTCACATGAAAATAGGATCCACAACCTAACATTAAGGATCAATTAGCATAAATCAAACCCTAACTATATACCTAGTGTGATAGGTATATGTGTGTAAGGGATTGATTGGTCCCAATCAATCCCAATACACCTAATGCAACAATTAGACATATATTAGGGATCGGTTGGTATAGATAGGGCCAATTAATCCTTAATTATACACCTAGTCGATAATTAGATATGTATTAGGGATCTATCGGTCCGTTTGTGCTTTAATTGGTCCCTAATACACCTAATTCTATAGTTAGACATGTATTAAGGATATCTTTTTGAAAATAAGGAAAATTGAGCCCTAATATTTATAATTAGATGTGTCTTAAGGATCAATTGGTGAAAAGTGGGCCAATACAACCCTATTTATACATGTGGTGTTACAATTAGACATGTATTAGGGATCAAGTGGTGTAAACTTGGTCAATCAATGCATGCATCATGTGGTAATTAAATGTATATTAGGGATCAATTAATGAAATGGGGCCAATCAAACCCTAATTATAATCTTAGTATGATAAATAAACATTATTATAGATCAATTTTGACAAATGGAGCCACTCAAACCTTAATATGTATAACATAATAACTAGACATGTGTTAGATCTCAATTGGTGCAAAGGAGGCCAGTTGAACCCTAAATATACACCTAGTATGACAACTAGGTTGTATTGGGGATTGAATGGCCTCATTTTCACTAGTTGATCCCTAATTGGTATTTTTGTACCTTTTAAACCCTAATTATACGCACAATGTGCTAATTAGATGTGTATTGAATATCAACTAGCATTATTTACACAACTTGATCCCTAATTCACCTAATGTGATATTAGACATGTATTAGGTCTCAATTGGCACAAACATGGCTAATTAATCCTAATAATAAAAATATTGTCACAATTATACATGCATTAGATCTCTAACACTCTCATTTATGTAAATCAACATGTATTAGGGATTTATTGGTGTAAATTGTACCAATCAAGCCCTAATACATATAGTGCAATAACTATATATGTATCAGGCTCATTTGGAACATAGGATGCCAATAAAACTATAATTATACACTTATTACAACAATTATACGTGATTAAATGGGATAAATTGTTCCCTAATAGACATGACATGACAATTATGCATGTATAAGGGCTCAATTGGCAAAAGAGGGCCAATCAAACCCATATTATACTCCTAGTGTGATAATTAGACATGTATTAGGGATCTAGTGGTCAAAACTAGACCAAAACTTCCTAATACACATAATGTGACAAGTAGACATGTATTAGGGCTTAATTGGCACAAAGGGGTTGATCAAACCCTAATTGTGTACCTAGTACAAAAAATAGACGTGTATTGGATTTATATTGGCCTTTTTGTTCTAATCAAGACACAATACTCTTAATGTGACAATTATACATGTATTAGGGCTTGATGTGTCCTATTTTTCATTCAAACCATAGTTATACACCTAGTGCATCAATTAAATGTGTATTATGGATCGCATTAGTAGTGTTTGTGCCAATTAATCCCTAATATGGCTAGTGTGATAATTATACATGTATTAGAACTTTATTGTTGTAAAAATGTTGATTGATCCTAATTATACACCTAATACAACAATTAGATATGTATTAGGGTGTAATTAGGCCCATTTATGCCAATAAATCCCTAATAAACATATACAATAATTACACATGTATTAGGGTTGGGTTGGCATAAACGGTCCAATCAAGACCTAATACACATAGTACAACAATTAGACATGTAATTAGGATTAATTACTGGAAAGGGGAAAATCAAAACTTATTTATATACCTAGTGTGATAATTTTGTGTCTCAAGGATCGGTTAGTGAAAATGGGGCCAACTAAACTCTAATAAGCATAATGTGAAAATTAGATGAGTATAAGGAGTCAATTAGTGTAAAGGGGTAAATAAATCCCTAATTATATACCTAATGCACTTTTTAGATGTGTATTGGTGATTTATTGGCCTTATTTGTGCCAATCAAGACCTAATACACCTAGTGATAGACATGTATTAGGGATCAATTTTTATTTTTTATATCAATCAAACCCTAATTATAAACCTAGTGTGATAATCATATGTTTATTGGTGATCAATTGGCCTTGTTTATAGAAATCAAACCATAAAATACTTAGATCTACAATTATATGTGTATTATGGATTGATTGGTTCCATTTACACTATTCTATCCATAATTATATATCTCTTTGTGATAATTAGGCGTGCATTGATCCCTAATACACCTATTTTGACAATTATACTTTGTATTAATCCCTAATATACATAGTGTGATAATTAGCGATTACCATCCCCAATTGAGATCACTATGAGAAATTTCACCAATGCACAATTTGTAATTATGATTTCGCATGGATGGATATGGAAAATCTTGTAATTTACAAGTATAATGATGGATATTTTCCATCAAAATCAACTTTATTAGTAAGAATTGAAAAAGAATAATAAACTCAATATTTATACATACTTTTCAATGTGTATTTACTTCTAAAATTTTATTGAGGTCATTTTCAACAAGGTGATTGATGCATGATTCTCAATTATGATTGCATGAATGGATATGGAAAATCTTATAATTTATAGGTGCTCTAATAGATCTTCGTTGCAAAAATCAGTCTTTATAAGTAAGAATCAAATGAGAATGGTGATTTTAAAATTTATATATACCAATAAATTTGTAGCCACTTCCATCAATTTATTGAGATAGTTATCAACAAGGTCAGCGATGCACAATTATCAATTATGAATGCATGAATAGATATGGAAAATCTTGTACTTTGCAAGTATAATGTCTTCATTATTTTATTTGGTATTTATATGAAGTAATTGAATAAATAATTATGATTTTGATATTATTTCATATTAGTTAAAGTGTATTCACTTCCATCAGTTTATTAAGATCATTATTAACAAGGTCAATAATTCACGGTTCTCGGTTATTATTATTTGGATGTATATGGAAAATGTTGTTCTTTGTATCTACACTAATAGATCTTTGTCTTCACAATCATCCTTCATAAGTAGGTATTGATAGAAAATGATGATGTCATTATTCATATGTATTATTCAATGTGTAGTCACTTTCAACAAGGTCACTAATGCGTGATTCTCAAATATGTTGTATTGATGGATATAGAAAATATTATACTTTGCAAGTGCACTAATATATCTTCACCATCATGATTAGTCTTTGTATGCATGAATTAGTAAAGAATGATGATTTCAATTTTATATTTACCTTTCAATGTGTAGTCCCTTCTATAAATTTATTAAGATCATTGTTAGTAAGATCATTGATGCACGATTCTCAATAATGACTTCATGGATGGATAAGGAAAATAGTGTACTTCTTTCTCTTTATTATTTCAATCAAAATTTATATGTAGGAATTAGTGGATAATGACAATTTGAATATTTATATGCACTAATCAATGTGTTGTCACTTCTAATAATTTATTATGAAAATTTGCAATAAGGTCATTGATGCATGATTCTTAATTATGATTGCATGGATAGATATGAAAAATATTGTAGTTTTATTACACTTTTTTTCCTTTTACAATACTCAATTCAATTATTATATATTTGAACCCTTCTAAACATGGAAAACTTTCCATTCATATCTTCAAATTTTAGTTATATTTTTCACATATTTCATTTCTCCTTTGAAATTCAATTATGGTCCATATCCAAAAAAACAAAATGGGAAATAAAAAATACAGCTAAAAATTAAGAAAAAATAAAATTTGGATGACTCAATGAAATAAGAGAGTGAAATATTGGGTTATGTCAAGACTTGTCATCACGAAGCATGATCAAAAGCTTAAAATGTATGAAGGATATAAGGAGGATTACAAAGTGGAGGAGGATAAGGACGTGGCCAATGATTATAAAAAAACATAATATGAAGAGACAAATGAGGATGAGATTGAAGAAGAATATATTGTTATCCAAAACACCCCCTCCTATGGCTATTTTGAGAACTTACATTTACGGTTTGGGCTAAGAAAACATAAACTAATCAAAAATGGAGAAAATCAATATTGGGGACATTTCTTTCCTCCCTACCAAGCCCCTCATTTCCATATTTAGCCAAAAAAACAAAAAAATGGACAAAATACAAGTAAATAAGCTAAATCGAGCACAGGAGGAATAGATGTAATAGTTCCATGTTCCTTTTGTTCCTTGCATTTCCACATCATCCGCATCAAGGTTGGGGCTTTTGGTTAGACGATCGAGATTTTCAAGTATTGGAGGAACAATTTTGTGGGGTTGCAATTCTCTACATTCTTGCATCGTCGCATAGGGGGAGTTAGACATTGCGATTGGGTGAGTTGCGTTTCAATGGAACTAACGGAGCAGTTCATTAGTTCCATTGGTTCCCCACATGGGAAAATCAGCCGACTATTACAGAAATTAAAAGAGGAGTATGGGGAGCATTACGGACAAAGCAGATATGATGGGCACCAATGAAATAGGTGGAACTTTTCCACCATTCCACTCGACTCGAATTCCCAACTAAACACGGTCACGGGAGAATCGGTTAAGTAGGGTTCCGTGAACACAAATGGAACTATTCTCCCCTTCATCCGATTCCCAACCGGTTGATCCATCTACACTTGAAGTAAAATCATTAAAGTGGACTGCATGAGCCCACATGGAACCTTATCGTGACCATCCCAAGTCCCTGAAATTTCGAGGGCCATAACTTTCACCCTGTAACTCCAAATTTCACAAAAATGGACTTACACCATGGAAATTAAAAATCTTATGTTTGGTGAGGTTAGGTGGGTGTAAAAGAGGAAAATCTATTCCAACATTAAAATAACAACTCCAGGTATCTCAACTACTAGTTTTTATGAGGTAGGGTGCCCATTCCTTCTCCTACAAGAAAAGTATCATAAGGGAATGGTCTTGGAAGGGTTCCCATGCCTATTTTCAGACATTTAATGCATGTTTGGAAGTAAGAATTTGAGTTTCCTTATTTTTCCCTCATCTCTCTTTCCCATTTTCTATATATTGTAAAATGATGCATGTTTGAAGGGTTGGACCCTCCTGTAATGTTAGTGCATCCTTTTACAAGTGTTGTATATGTATTTTAAGTTGTGGGCCTCATATCTGGACCTTTGTAGGGTGATTTTTAATTTTCTCCTTTGTTGTAATGGATTTTGTATCTATTTAAAGCAATAAAATATGTGTTTTGTGGCTATTTTCTGCCATATTTTGTGTTTATTGCACTATCTTTCATCTTTGTTTCCTTTGTGGTGTATTGCGCATGTTTTATTCTCTTTTGCAGGGTTTGTTTTTGTTTTGCTCCATGGAAATGAGAGTTTGAATACTACTTTGGATTGTAGAACTCATGTCTACCCTCTCCTTCTTCATTTTCCTCCCATTTTCACTCATCTAAGAGTGTCTTTCCCCCTCTTCTTGGTGTTATCACCTCTATTATCTTAGGATTTACCCTTTTCATGCATCTCTCTCTTCCCCTAGTCCCTTGGATTGTTATAATAGGATTAAATAGTTGCATTTCCAGTAGTAGGAGTATTTTAGCATTAGGAATAGGTAGAGGAACCAGCCTTCTCTAGAGGTTTTCTTAAGTATCAAGTTCCACAACTTGGAGGCAATCCCATGTTACCTAAAAACACTAACTAATCATCTTCAATTCATGACAAATCGAGAGGGTGTTGTTTTTTTGGCTATAACGATTTCTATCATGCTTGGTGGGACAGATTATAAGTTAATCTCTCCATTTCACTAAGTTTTGGTGTGTATCTTGGTGAATTTCAGCCTTTTGGAGGCTTTCTGATAATACATCGGTGCCTCCAAATGTTATATCTACTAGTTTTAGTATAGTGATAGTGCCTCTATTTCTTATTAGAAGGATTCGAGATAAGGTCAATAATATTGGGGAAGAATATTTTGATTACTTGTACCTATCACTAAAGAGAAGAAGAAAAGGTAGGTTAATTCAAAGATGACCATCACCACAAAACAAATCCCTCTCTAATCTTCCTCTTGGTAAGCACTTTTTACTATCATCTAGAGTTTTAAGACATATCCCAGTCATGGCACATCAAAGGAATCTTCCTTTTATCAGCTTCAATGGTGGTAGTCCTCTAGCTCTCAATACACAACATGATATACCAGTGTCTGCACTCAAAATTATCCCTTTCTTAACTTTTGAAAATTATACTACCTGACTAATCACATATAATGCATTGATAATGTTTGTTCAGTCCATTTTATTACTGAGGAGGATGTTGTTGTTAGATTATTGGCTTTATCATTTAAAGGAAAAACACTTCAATGGTACATAATTTTCAAACTGCTTTAATTCAAAAATGGGATCAACTTAGCACGTCCCTTTCCAATCATTTCGAGGATAAATCAGATCACCTATCTTTGGTAGAATAATTGATCACAACAAAGAGATCCCCAAATGAACAAATGATTGATTTTAACATCAGATTTCAAAGGACTTGGGACAAAATTCCTCAAGTGGTAAGACCTACACCCCAATATGCATTTCTCTATTATCTAAAGGCTTTGAACAATGATATTTCAGTCATGATTCATTCTATGGGGGTAGAACATTACCAGATGCTTATGAAATTTCTATTAGGGTTGAGAATAGCCTTATTCAAGCTAGGAAACTTTCTCCTAGACCTCCAATGCCTATTTTCTTAGATATTGAGAACTACTTCTCATCGACCCTAAATTAGCCCCTATTCCATCTTTAAGAAGTCTAAGTTATAGCTAATCATCTACTTCCTCAAGTACCTCAACTAAGTTACAAGAGGTAATGAAATAATTATAAAATTTTGGGAATGAGTTAGTATCTATTAAGAGGTAAGCAAGCTCAAAATTTCAGACCCTACTAACCCAACAAGTCCCCTTATCAACCAAACAAACTTTCCTTCCAAGTTGCTCAAAATCAAAATCAATTTCCTCCTACAAGACCATTTCAACCATACAATCCCAATGTGGCTAGTTCATCCAAATCCTTGGTTCCTATTCAAAATAACCTTATGCAAGATTACGAGTGGTGTTTCCCTTGTCATCTTCCACACAACCAAGCAACATGCCCTAATGGAATTCTAAACCAAGATTTGATGGTGCAAAGTGCATTTGTTCCTCAAGATACACCTACAAAGTAAAATCAGCAGCAAATAGTCACTCAAGAGACACCACCAAGTGATACTTCACTTGTAAACTGGAAAATGGATGAATTTTGTGGAATAAATAAGACCTTCCATCAAGGTGTTACCGTAAATAGTAGATATAAGAAGAGGGATATGGAAGAGGGATAGTTAGCAAATTTAGTTCCTTTTCAACATTCTTTGACACTCCAAGGAGGTATTAATTCAAACGTAGCTCCAAATGTACCAAATAAGCCTAAGGGTCCTTCTATATTAGCTCAAGTGTAAGAAAATTTTGTTGCAAGAAAGGTACCACAAAAGGATAATTCTACTCCTTTGAACATCTTTGAATATATGAAGAAGGCCAATGTGAGTATGTGAATGTGGGATTCTTTGGTAATTCCAAGATAGAGAGATCTCTTGCAGGAAGCTATGGCCAACTTCTCTATTCCAAGTGAACCACCCAATAAAAAAGAAAAAAATTATTCTTATTAATGAAATGCAACAAATGGAAGATCAGCGAAAAAAAATTGAAACCCCACCTTTTATGTATCATTGATCATTGAGAATCATTTGGTGCGCAATTGTATGATTGGTTCGGTATAAGCAGCTCGGTGATGCCTAAGTAGATTATTGAGACGATTAGGTCTTAAGTATGAATCTCTTTCTAAGCATGTCTGCAATTGGATAGGACAGCAGTAGGAATTTTGGAGTTATTGAATTTCTAAGCCTCATGCTACATGCATGCCCCAATTTCTCAATTCCTCAAGATATATTCATAATTGATCTACCTTCGCTCTTTTCTCTATGTGCCGGTTCGAGACTTCATTACCAAGATTGGAGGATATCTATCGACTTCTTTGGTCTCATATGTTCTTCGAACTGGCATGGCACCAAGGCTAATATCAAGTCTAAACCAATTGTTACATAGCATATAGAAACCCTATGTGCAAAATCCCATCAATGTCAATTGTACCATCTTTGATCAAGAGGATTGTCCAAATTCCCAAGATGCGGATATCAGGCATTCCTAATTTTCTACTTGATAAGTAGGGAAATGAATTCCATGGTTTTGACCCATATCAATAGATTAAATAAGTTGGCCTTGATATCTATTACTGCATGAAGAGAATTCACCTTTTCCTAACATTATTAAACCAAATATTGAAGAGGAATATGGAATTTGGAAAATTTTCTTTTATGGATCAAGAAGTAGACAAGGAGTAGGAGGAGTAGTCCTTGTGTCTCCTAACGACATGAAACATTAAACCTCTTTCATATTTCAATTCAGCTTCTCCAATAATATAGTGAAATATGAGTCCCTCATCCATGGCTTACAATGGGAAAGGAAGAAGAATATCAAAAATTTACTAGACCTTCGAGGATAGTGAACTAATAGTGAATCAAATCAAAGGATAAAATTTAGTTAATGATGACTTGTTAAAAGCTTACAAGCACATAGTTTGGGATATTTTGGAAGATTTTTAATCTTTTAATATCCATGTCATTAGAAAGAAAATGAAGTTGATAACATGTTGGCTCGTAATTGGGGAAAAGTTTGACTTGGTTGAGAACGCTAAAAGATATAAATTACAACTACATATCAAGTTAGTAGTGAGACCTAATATACTTGATGAGGGTCGTCAATCCTAACCATTAATAATGTCAATCGGGTTGGTGTCTGAAGGTTGTATGTATTAAGAGGATAAGATCTTGGAAAGCAACTCCCTTAAACATAATCCAAACTTGGATAAATTGAAAGCACGCATGTGAAAATTTAAATGCACACTTGTAGAAATGTAAACACACTTGCATAAAGGAAATCACACTTGCAGGAATAAAACACACTTGCATAAATTGAAATTTCTAAATTGGAAATAAGAAAAATTAAATAAACACACTGGAGTTTACAATGATGAATGTTTTGCAATACAAAGAGAAGAACAACACAAACAAGATGATAATTACGGAAAAATAAATAAACACAAATAAATTTAAAAATATATATATAAATATAAATATCCATCTCCCTTAGAATGAGTGGCCAGCTCATTCCATGGAAGAGGATTTAAACCATGCTTTGAGATCTTAACTCAAAAATGTAGAATATTAGAGAGAAAAGAACATATTCATTTCTTGGTAGTAAAATCATTTCATATCTAAGTGTGGAAGGTTGCATTTATAATTTATGCATCCAACCAAATCCTTATTTTGGGAGATACAATTTGATCTTATCTTTATTCTAATCCTAACAACTAAGATCTCCATCTCCACAAAATATGGAGAGAGATATTATTGGAGTCAAAGTCTTATCTCACTTATTTAAGGAAGATTTGCTCCCAAATCTTCTCCTTAATTTTTGGTAATAAGAATCATAATGATTTTATTCTTCTACATTATTGAAGGAATATTTTCTTCAAAATATGATTTGTACTAAATACCTTTCTCAGATTTTCCGTTTGACTTTGTTGTTTTTTACTGTGGAACTTTTGACGCTTGTCTTATATGTTTTTTTCCTCGATCAAGTTCACTAAAAGTTAGATCTATCTTTATTGGTAAATCCTATTGCAAATCTGAATGAAATTTTTGTTAAACACATTTCTATGAACAAAACCTCTCTCAGATTTTCCATTTGACTTTTTGTTTCTGTTTATGGAACATTTAGCACTCATCTGATACACTTTTCCACAGACTGCGGCTCACTAAAAGTTAGATCTATCTTCATGGGTAAAACCTATTGCAAATAAAAATGAGGTTTTTGTTAAACACGTGTCTATGAACAAAACCTCTCTCATATTTTTTGTTTGAATTTTCTATTTTTGTTTATGGAACTTTTAGCACTCATTTGATACACTTTTCCTTGAACTACAACTCACTAAAAGTTAGATCTCTCTTCATTGGTAAAACCTGTAACAAATCTGAATGAGATTTTTGTTAAACACATTGCTATGAACAAAAACCTCTCTCATATTTTCCATTTGAATTTTCTATTTTTATTTATGGAACTTTTAATGCTCATCTAATACACTTTTTCCTCGAACTGCAGCTCACTAAAAGTTAGATTTCTCTTCATTGGTAAAACCTGTAGAAAATATGAATGAGGTTTATGTTAAAACATTTCTATGAACAAAAATTCTCTCAGATTTTCCATTTGACTCTCTAATTATTCATAGTCCCCATTTGATGCAAGTTTTGGAACTAAACCTGCAAGTTCGGAACTAACTCTGTGAGTTCCAAAACTAAACTCTGCAAGTTAGGAACTCACTCTGTGAGTTCCGGAAATAACTTAAAACATTATAAATTTTGCATACGATCTCGATTGAGATGATTATTTTTTTGAACTTGCATAATTTTTTTAGAGGAATCTGAATATGAAATCAGATTTGAGTTTATATATACCATCCATGATCAATTCCACTTTTCCCAATACTAGCATTATCTTTCCTTTATGGCCTACATACACAAGACTTTGCATCTTTTCCCAAATAATCAATAGGATTAGTCAACAAAATAGATAACAAAATATTTCTAAAGAATGAATAATATATATATCTTATATTCTATCTTAAGCAAACTATAAGTTCCTAGATTACATTTAAATCCACTTTCAAATGGAACTTGGAAAGACAAAATAATGGTAATTTATGGCCAATTTATGGCCTCATCATATACCAGAGACAATAACAAAAACTAGTAGGTGTTTGAAAATGATCAAAAAAATTTCAATTTTATTCAAGAAGAGGCTAATTTTTCTTCAAGAACTCAGGATAAGTTAGAGAGGAAATATGGACACCAATTTTTCAACTCAGATTAAATAATTTGCCCACAAGCGTAGTGACCTTAGCATCCATTTTCAGCCCCAATGACTAGTTTAGAAAAGAAAAGGAAAACATAACAATCAAGGGTGAAGATTCAGAACCCATCTCAATTGGTGAAGGAAAATTGGTAAGGTAAGCACTCCACAAGAAAAACATGCTTTTGTAGAACTTTTCCAAGAATTTTTGACATTTTACATGGAGCTATGAAAACCTTAGAGGTTTTTATCATATTCTAGCTCAAAACACCATTTAGTTGGATTCAACCACCAAGCCTATAAAATAAAAAAAAAAGACTTGTTAATCCACATATTGATCCCCTGATGAAGAAATAATTGAATAATTTGATTAAGGAAAACATCATTTTTCCCATCAAACATTCATCTTGGGTTGCCAATCTAGTTCCGAATGGAAAAGGAATGGAGAAATCATACTTTGTATTGATTTAGGATTTGAAAAAGGAATTTTTAAAGGACCATTACCCATTGCCTTTAATGGAGTAGATCTTGCAAATTTTGGCATGTTCATAAATTTTTTCCATTCTAGATGGCTACTCCAGCTATAATCAGATCATGATAAAGGAAGAAGATCAATTCAAGACAACTTTTACCACTAAAAGGGAAACTATGCCTATAGAAAGATTACATTTGGGTTATCCAATTTAGGAGAAACCTTCCAAAGATCCATGGGCATGGTATTGGGGGACCTGATCAACAACATTGTTCTTATGTACCTGGGTCCTAGATGATATCACGGTGTTTTCCAAGAATTTGGTTGATCATCTTCTTCATCCGAGATGAGTATTTGAGAGGTGTAGGCAGTTTGGAGTTTCTCTCAACCCAAATAAATGCATCTTCCTAGCTCATGAAGGTAAAATCCTTGGCCATATTGTCTCTAAGGAAGGATTAACCATTGATCTAGAGAGATTTAATGTCATCCTTGTTGTTTCATTACCTAGTCACAAGCAATCCCTCCACGTTTCTTGGGAAGAATCAACTTTTAAGGTGGTTTGTTCCAAACTTTTCCAACCTTTCCAAACCATTGACACTAATGTTGAAGAAGAGTATGGCCTTCAAATGGACCACTGAGGGAAAAAATAACTTTGAAGCCATAAAGCAAGAAATAACATAGGCCCCAACTCTCATTAATCCCGATTTTACAAAATATTTCTCGTATGCTTTTAGTGGCACAGAGACAATATATGCTATATTAGTGCAGCTAAATGAAGAAGGCTTGGAACAACTGTTGCATTTTTCAGCCAAGTTCTAGAGGATTATGAGGTGAGATATTCATTTATTGAGAAACATGCATTAGTTGTTATAAGAAGCTTGAAGAAGTTCAAACATTTGGTATCCAACAACAAGATCCATCTACTAGTTTCACATGTTGAACTAAAATAAATCCTCTTGATAAAAGATATGAATGATAAGAGAGCCGGTTGGATAACCAAAGTGATGGAATATGATGTTGATATCAAGGTAACTAAGTTGGTCGAGTAAAATTTGTTGGCATGTGTGAGTATAGGTGTTTTCATTGATGTAAAATATAATTAATGACAAAGAGGATGATGGATAAGTGTCATAGAATGCTAAGAGTGATCTTTGACATGGAGATTCATGTTGTTTCATGATTACATGAGTGGATTCGGTGAGATTGGTTGTGTTTAGCAAGCCTAATCAGGTGACCTAGCTAGTCTAGGTGATAGAGCATGGTGTTTTAAGTTTATTTGTGGTTTGAGGAGCATGTGTTGGGGTTAGACCAAACCGATTGTACAGATATATATCAAATTAAAGCATACATGCAATAAAAATAGAAATAACTAACAAAATAAAATACATAATATATAACGTGGTTCACCTAGTGTGGGCTACGTTTACTAAGAAACAACCAATATATTATTCCAAAGGTTGTATAATTGAAGATTTGTAATCTTCCACACCTTACACAATGTACAATAATTTTCCTCTCACAAGCTTCTCTAAGATCTCTCTAATAATTCATTCTTACAATTCTCTCAAATCTTCTTGATTCTTACCTCTAACCCTAGTTTCCTAGCTTATATAAGCCTATACAAACTTAGGGCACTTTATCCATTCATTTACAACCATTAGATCAACTTTATAACAAATATTAGATCTAATTCCCGTGACTTAAATATAAACAATCATGTACAGGTAACCGATGTTGGTTTATCTCAATCGATTTCGGTTGGTCTACTAGGTGACATGCGGACGCGTCGGTCAACTAATTGATGTTGGTTACTATGTAAACTTGCAAGTTGTAAATAAGTACCTTTGTGAATCATTTTAGCTCCAATATTTCAACAATCTCCCACTTGGAGATAAATTGCTGCACTATCCTGCACAACTTCATCCTTGGTTCCTCTCCTGGCTTTGTTTCATCATCTTCAATTCTCAAACTTGAAGACCAACAGAAGTGGAGTGTAGCTCCAACTTCTCCTTTTCCAATGGCTTCATTATCATATCCACAGGGTTCTCATTTGTATGTATTTTCTCTAGCTTCATTTTCCCATCCTATAACACTTGTCATATGAATTGATATCTCAACTAAATGTGTTTCATTCTTGAATGAAATGCATTGAGTTATTTTCCAAATGAATTGTACTTTGATTATCACTATATAATTTGCAATCCTCGTGTTCCTTTCCTAAATCTTCCATGAACCTACTCATCCATATCATATCTTTACTAGCCTTTGTAGCTACAACATACTTGGCCTTTGTATTAGACAAGGCCATAACCTTCTGTAATCTCAAAATCTTGCTAATTTTTGTCCCACCCACGTGAATACATATCCAATGGTGCTTCTCCTACCATCCAAATCTCCATCCATATCTAAATCAACATAGCCCCGTAAAGTAGTATCTAACCCTCCATAACATAACTACATACCAGATGTCCCTCTCAAATACCTGAGAATCCATTGGGATTCTTTCCAATTCTCTTTACCTAGATTGGCCATAAATCTACTCACAACTCCCATTGCCTATGCAATTTCTAGTCTAGTATGAACCATAGTATACATAGGAGTTCAAACGGTTGAAGCATATAGAACTCATGTCATGTACTCAACCTCCTCATGTGATGTAGGACACTGATATTTTCTCAATTTAAAGTGTTCATCCATAGGTGTACCTATAGGTTTTACATCTTGCATTTTAAATCTTTTCAACACCTTATTGATATAATATTCCTCAAAGAAATACAATCTCCTATTCTTCATGTCTCTATAAATTTGCATGCCAAGGATTTTCTTTACAACTCCCAAATCCTTCATTGCAAATGTGTGAGCTAATTTTTCCTTAAGCTCACCAATGTCCTGCATACTAGATCCTACAATAAGCATATCATCCACATATAGTAACAAAATAACATAGCTCTCATTTTCAAGCTTCTTGAAATAAACACAATGGTCATATTCACATCTCATATAACCATGATCATGCATAAAATTTTCAAACCTCATATACCATTAGCTTGGAGACTTTTTTGAGCCCATACAAGCTCTTTTTAAACCTACACACATGTTTATCCTTACCCTTGACTTCATAACCAAGCATTTGATTCATATAGATCTCCTTCTCCAAATCACCATGAAGGAAATCCATCTTAACATCAAGTTGTTCTAAATGCAAATCTTCTACTGCAACTAAACTCATAACAGTATGGATGGAAGTCATTTTAACAACAGGATAAAATATCTCACCAAAATCAATACTTGGTTTCTATGTAAATCCTTTTACCATAAGCCTTTCTTTGTATCTTTTATTTCCATCTTCTTCCTCCTTGATTCTGTAAACCCACTTGTTCTGCAATGTCCTCTTACCTGCTAGCAACTTGACCAAATCATTTGTCTAGTTTTTTTTCAAGGAATCAATATCCTCATCCATGTCATGTTCCCACTCAACATGGGTATTCTACTACATTTCTTCTTCAAAAAATTTTGGTTCACCACTATCAGTCAATAAAAGATAAAATAATGGAGTAAATATTTCTGGAGGTTTACTTACTCTTTGAGACCTTCTTACAAAAATTTGGGGTGCTTATAGCTCATTCTAGACCTCCTAGACATTTGTGTCCAAATCTGATAGTGACCGATGTCGGTCCACTTTGTAACTAATTAGTGCCGGTTACTCTATAGTTGATGTCGGTTCACCTAACCAACGTTGGTCCTACTCTAACCAACACCGGTCACTTTGACCAACACTGGTGTCTATGGATTTTTGTTTTAAATTTGAGAATGTACTTTTCTCAACAAAATCTTCACTTGGTTCATTCTTGGGAACCAAAACCTGAACCTTGTACATTAAATTTTCATTCCAATCAATATTACTACTTCTAACAATCTTAGCATCTTCTAAATCCCAAAACCAAAATCCAAAATCATCAAAGCCATAACCAATGAAAGTGCATCTCTTGGATTTAGCATCTAACTTCTTCCTATTTTTTTTATCAACATGTACAAAAGCTTTTGAACCAAATACTCTAAGAAAATAAAGATCTACCTCTTTTCCAGTCCATGCTTCTTTGGGTATTCCACCATCTAGTGCACTTGAGGGGCCACGGTTGATCAAATATACTTGTTGTATCTACTACTTCTGCCCAAAACTGCAAGGGTAATCTAGCATGTATCCTCATACTTCTAGCATGTTCCATAATAGTTCTCATTTTTACGCCACTACATTCTTTCGTGGAGTTCAAGGAACCATTCTTTCTCTGTGTATTCTATTCATTGAATAGTAATCACTAAAAACCTTATTGTAGTACTCACCACCATTCTCAGAGCTAAGGCACTTCAACTTCAAATTAGTTTGATTTTCTACAAGGGATTTCCATCTTTTAAATGTTTCAAAAACATCATATTTACGTTTAATACAATAAACCCATACCTTTCTTGTTACATCATCAATGAAAGTCACATAGTATTGGGATCCTCCATGAGAAGCTACCTAGGTTGGTCCCCACACATCTGAGTGCACAAGCTCCAATTTCTACTCCTTCATTGCCCCAACCTTAAAAAATATCACTTTATTTTTCTTTCCAAATATGTAATGCTCATAGAAATCAATATCTACATCTTTCAAATCGATAACTTACCCTTTTCCTTTAAGATATACATTCCCTTCTTACTCATATGGCCTAGCCAATTATGCCACATGCTTGCATTTGAATCTGAAGTAGATAACATAGAAAATGAATTAGTAATACAGGTAGACAAATATAATGTTCCTACCTTCTTTCCTCTTGCTACAACAAGATCTCCCTTGGAAACTTTCCAAGAATCGATTGTGAATGTAACCATGCATCCATCTTCACCTAATTGTCCTGCAGAAATAAGATTTCTCCTGAGGCTTGGCACATGCCTCACATCTTTCAATATCCATGTATTTCCATTCTACAATTTAAGATGAACTTCACCTTTACCAGTAATATTTCATGGTTCATCATCTCTTAAATAAACATGCCCAAAATTATCCTAGACATAATTCCTAAATAACCCTTATTAGGGGTAGCATGGAAAGAAGCTTCTGAATCTAAAACACATGATTCAATTTTATTATCTAAGGAGAGAATAAGGGTGTCTTGCATTACCTCTGATGCTACATTTTCCTCTTTACCTTTCTCTGGTACATTCTCTTTGTTTTCCTTAAACCAACAATCCTTCTTTGCATGTCCTTTCTTTCCACAATTCCAATGAGTTATTCCTCTACCTTTGGATTTAGATCTGCCACTATTAGAATTTGATTTCCCATTACTCTTGCTCTTATATCTCTCCTTAATCTGTCCTCTAATTTATATATTCAAATCATTCCCAGATGATGATTCTCCTAAAATTTTCCTATGTATTTCTTCATTTAGAATTATACCAATCACATCATCAAACTTTAAAATATTAATAGCAAATGTTGTATTACTATGTGCAGCACTACCAAATTATCCCAACTATCTAGAAAAGAACACAAGAATAACAATGCTTTCACTTCATCCTCAAAAGGGATATTAACCAATTTTAATTGATTTACAATAGAACGAAAATCATTCAAATGATTAGACACAAATCCACCTTCTTGCATTTTAGAATTAAACAATTTCTTCATCAAATAAACTTTATTCGATGCACTTGGTTTTTCATATAAATTAGCTAAATCTTTCATTAATTCTACCGTGGTTGATGCTTCTATTATATTTGAAGCCACAAATGTTATCAGGCTCAATCTTATAGATCCAGAGCCTTTCTGTCAAGAATCTTCCATTCTTCATCAGTCATCTTTGTAGGCCTTGCCTTCTCATCCAACGGTAAATATAGATCTCTCTGATACAGATAATCCTCCACCTACATCTTCCATAGCTGATAATTACGGCCTTCAAATTTCTCTACTTTGTATTTACTATCTTCTACCATTGTTGTGCTCCCACTCAATCAGAAATCCCTATGAGTAAATATGTCAACACACACAACCCTCAAACAAAGCTCTGATACCAGTTGTTGGGTTAGACCAAACCAGGTTGTATAAATATATATTAGATTAAATCATACAATAAATAAACATGAAAATAACCAACGAAGAAAATACACAAGATATAACGTGGTTCACCCAGTGTGGGCTACATCCACCAAGAAACACTCATATATTATTCTAGAGGTTGTACAATTGAAGATCTATAATCTTCCACGCCTTAGATGATGTACAATGTAACACCTCTAACATGGTTGATATTTATGAGGACTTTTGTATTGGAAGTTGCAAATGTTGATGTGTGATTCTTGTCTTGAAGAGATGTACTCTTGTGAATTAAGAATCATGTTTATTGTAGATAATATGTTATCTACTAGAATAGATACCATTCTGCCATGTTTATGTTGAATTAAAAATGAAGTAATTCATTTCTTCTTATGTTGAATAATGCACTGCATGTGGAAATAAGAAACTAATTTAGTTTAAACTAGTTCATAGTTTTGTTGCGAGATGAACTTGTGCTTGATCTTCATAACCTCTCATTGCAGGATATTTTACTAAAAGAAATTGTATCTTTATTATGATGATTATGTGACATCATTACTTGAGATGTACTTTTTCAGAAAAGAAATATGTAATAAAACTAGTTTTATATTATTGTTATGACACTTTGTAATCTCTGAAATACTTTTGTAATCAGTGAATGGATCACTCTTTTTGATGAATAAATAGTTTATTGATTGTTGATTACTATTTTATTGAAATACCTTCTTTGGCATAGATTGAGGGGTATTATTAAGTAATATCATAAATGAAGGAGGGAAGTATATATATTTTAGAGTTATTCAATTTGGAACTTAATAGTTCTTATATTTGTAAAACTATGAGTTTGTGAATCTGAAATCTTAGTTGATTATTATCACATAAAAGAGATGCAACTAATAAGTTGACACTCTTAAATAGATCCTTAGAACAATGGAAAGGAATCATGATTGAATTTTATATATATATATATATATGAACTCTTGATGTATTTGAAATATATGTAATTTGTTTTCATAATTGGACATTAGTCCTTGATATAGGGAAAAAGGATATTTTCCTTGAAATCAATCATAGAGACTTAACTAAGATCTTGTTAAAGTGTTATGAATATAATAAGTGAATGGTTGAATGTGTTCTTCCTTAGGTAGATTTATTTAATCAAATTATGGAATGCTTAAAAAGGAATTAAAAGGGATTTAGAATTCATCTTCATGAAGTCTAAAATAAAGGTTTATAATGAACTTGTTTAAGCTAAGGCTGAAATAAGAAAGGACCTAATGAACACACTTTCATAACTTCAAGATTAATCATGTCGTTATATGATACAAGTTGTTTCGTTAAAGAAAAACTTACACATGTAATTGAAAGGTTAGGAAACAGATTTTACCTACATACCTACTCCTCATGTAACTTCAACTTGTAACCTTATAGGTTAAATGATGCTAGTTGAATCTTTAAGCATTGTTGTAATTAATCTTTAAAACAATGATTAAATGGGTTAATAATCTTATAATATAAGGTATGTTAGTCCAGTTGAGGAAACTCAGTTGGATGTTGGTACACATCAACTATAGCATAGTACCTTCGTAATGACATGAGTCATTATGAGGATACTATGATGCAATTGATATGTCTCAACACCCCGCTTAGTTTTTTTAACTTGATTGACATAAGTGTAAGACTGGATCATGGTTCTACCCTATACAGGGATAGGAACATGATCTAGTGTCAAGGTCAACTCATGTTGACTTAGGATAACTAGACACACCCAATCGACATAAGTCGATTGAGTATGTCTATGTACCCTTAGTCACCACGAGTAGTCTTCCACACTAGGGCATGTTGCTAACCTTGTCTAGTGTGAAACCTTGAATCAGATTGGACTAACAAGTCAGGAAAGACCACTCTAGATAACAGAACAAGTGTGGTGAGGGACTTATTCTATTTGACAAGTATGTCATCTAGGAATGTAAACATGATAAACATGTTTAAAATCTTTGGCCAAAGTATCGCAAGCTATTGGTTGCATTGTCCTATGTCACCTAGTCTAAGATGCAGGATTTCATATGAATATCAGTAATAGATATTCAGATAGGCCTCTTAGATAGAACACTTGGGTGCCCCTAAAAAGGTAAAAGAAACCAAGTATACATAGTATACACATTACTGAGTTATCATGAGATATCAGTTTAATATTGAGTCATGAAATGAGATATTTTGTTTCACCAAGTCATTTATAGTTGCATATGGTTTTCTGTTATGAGATGGATTGGCATTGGAATGTGTGTTCTAAATTATGTTAATTTAGAACAGAACATTATGTATGAAAAAAAAATCCCTTGTTTCTAAAGTCTTAAAATGGGAATGTTAAATACAATACTTTTCCTCTCACAAGATTTTCTAATCTCTCTCCAAGAATTCCTTCTTACAATTCTCCAAATATTCTTGATTCTTACCTCTAACCCTAGTTTCCTAGCTTATATAAGCCTATACAAACTTAGGGCACTTTATCCATTCATTTACAACCATTAGATCAAATTTATAACAAAGATTAGATCTAATTCCCATGACTTAAATATAAACAATCATACACAAGTAATCAATGTCGGTTACCCCAACCAATGTCGGTTTGTCTCAACCGATGTCAATTGGTCTACTAGGTGACTGACATCGATTAAGCTAACCGATGTCGGTTACTTTATAAACCTGTAAGTTGTAAATAATCTCCTTTGTGAAGAAATTCAGCTCCACAATCTCAATAGCATGGTAGAGGCATGGAGATAATGATAGGAGTGTGTTCATACACTCACATGAATTTCAGAGTGTAAGTATAGGTGGAAGATTTAGTTCGGGTGATCATATAGACCTAGTCTAGATGCCGGAAGTCAAATGGATCATGAGGATCAGTGTGAGAGCTATCCGAGATCATGGAGACATGCAGGGGTGTGAGAAATGTTTTCTCAAGTGTGTTAGGTCCTTCTGGATAGCTTGGAAGTAGATTCACGAGGTTGGTCTACTTGGTCATGGTGCAAACTAGACCTAATCCTAGTGTTTGAAGGCCTAATTAGGTATGATAGTCACTTATAATTGTGTATAATCTCTTAAAATTGCTTGTAGAGGTATGTTATGTTGTTTCTACCATGTTGAGGAAGTTTTCAAAGGTTTCGTGCTTGGTTGTAGTGTTGGTTCATCTTGTTATGGCCTAGAACATGTAAAACCCTAAGTCCTGGTAATGCAAGTCTTAGTGGTGGTAAATATTTAGATCTATTTATGACTTAGTGGGCATTAGATATGTTATTATGGTGTGTCATTATTCTATGGGAAAAATTTAGGTTGCCATGATGAATATTTTGCAAGTTATGATGTTTTAGGCAAAACATGGTGCTTGAGAAGGAAAATCCAACTTGTATTGTGAACTTTAAATGTTCATTGTGAATTGTATGTTTTGTATGGGACCCAAAAAAGTTTAAGGATGTTTTTCCATTGAGATAATATAATTTTAAAAAAATAATGGAGTGGTTTCATCATCAATTTTTATGAACGAATGTTAAGAAGGTAAACAATTTTTTATGAGTTTGAAACCACGGGTTAAGAGTAGTAGGAGAGATATTCTTAGAAAATACCTATAATGGATTTTTCTTACTAATGTAATGATTATAGGTTGTATAGGACTCCTTCATATTTCTAGAAAGGTATAATAGAGCTTGTGATAATATGTGGACCCCACCCAAATAGGTAATTTTTGAAGATGTTTAGTTTATAAAAATTTCTTCCATTAAACCCAATGAATAAATAAACATTGTTTTTACTAGATTTCCATGATATTTTAAAGTCATTATTGAATTCCTAGAAGTAAAATTGTGCCCTATTTGTGGAGACTAGTCTTTGCGACCTAAAAATGAATTTTTGATCGATTGCGTAGATTGACTGGTTGAAGGCCTTCTACTTGGAGTTGGAATAAAATGTAAGATGTTCTAAAAATTATGTTCATATGGATTTACAATGATGTATGTTTTTTCTCTTGACAAGGTGATTTGATAGGTGAACCAACTTAGTTTGTGAAGACCAAGTTTGATTGTTTTCAGGACAGATTGCTCTAGCTAGAAGATGGAGGTAGAAGTATCATGTGTTTAGACTACTTTATGCTTGTTATCTATTAGATAGTGAAGAGGAATGAATTTTGTTCCTAGTGAAGGAATTTATATCTCTTGAAAGTGACAAAAAGGGTGAAAAGTAGTTAATTTTCAAAACCTATTTTATGGGAAGCTCAATTTGGTGAAGAGGAAAAGAGGTGTGGTTTGCATTGATGGATGTTTCATGAGGTCTAGCAAGCATGGATTTATTCTACAAGTTATTGGATTTCCAATGAGTTATTACATGTCATATTTGAGGTGTTATGATGTGACCTTAAGCTTGTTTGGTGAAGACTGGTTCCTAGAAGTAATTGTTTTGTGAAGGAAATGGTCCTTCTTGATAGAGTAATAAAGAATTTGATTAGTGAAATTTGTGTGAGCATGTATGATTTTTTTATGATATATTTGACATGTGTGAGGCATTTGGAGTCTTGAAAAAGTATGGTGATGAGTTTGGAGGTCTTTGATGAGCCAGGTAATGGGGTTTTGAGCTTATTTTGGGCTTGTTTGGTGTCTTGGAGCATGGCCGACCTACATGGGTCCATCTTATGAGTTTTTATTAATGTAGTGCTATGTTTTTATGTTTTATTGGCCAAGCTCCCTTGTATGGACCGACTTGTGTTATGTTTTTGAATTGAAATACATATAAAAGTGCATGTTTGGTTCAAATTTGAACTAGTGAAAATAAAGGGAAAAGTGTGAGCTGCTTGAGAGAGTGAAAGAGGTTCAATGGAATAAAATCAGAGCTGAGAGTGTATGGAAAATTATTATGAGTGTTGAAATATATTTTGTGCAATGTTTTACATTCAAATCATATCTTGAAAGTCCAAGTTTGAGCAAGCTAGGAGAAAAAGGGTTTGAAGAGGGTTTGAAGGTGTGTGAGCTGAATTTGTGATCTCCATCAGTTGTGGTAGCAAAAATAAATCATATATCTTCATTTAAATGTGGTGAGTGGGTGTTTTATCATCTTAGGGGGTTGTATCATCTTTGTGGAGTTGGTGCTTCACTAAACTAGTGGTTGGTGCTCTACTAAACTAGGGGTTAGTGCTCCTTGTGAAGTTGGTGCTTCACTAAATAATTTTGATTTGAGTAATATAATCAGAATTTTCAATGGGTTTTCTTCCCCTTGAGGTTTTCCCACTTATATATTATTTTCTTGTGTTTCTTTCATGGTTATGCTCATTTGAATTAATTTTAAGCACACATTAATGTATGGTTTAATGGTTTATGGTTTAAGATAGTAAATCTAAATTTATTAAAAAATTTGAAGGACTGATTCACACCACCCCCTCAGTCAATTTTTCTTCCAACAATTGGTATCATAGCATGTCCTTTTAGATAAGTTTTATCACTTGAAATGAGATCCTTAGAAGCACAAAATGATGGGTCAGTAGAGTGGATCTTCTTCCATCAAGGCACCATTGTTTGATGGAGTGAACTATGTTTTTTAGATTCTAAGGATGAGGACTCATATCATGTCTCTAGGGTTTTATATATGGTAATTTTTGTTGGATGGTTATAAATTTCTTGCTACTCCCCCAATAAGCTACAAATAAGAAGACTAGTAGTGACAATTCTAAGGCTATGAATGCCATCATGTGTGGATTGGTTGAACCTAAACTTGTGAAGGTCATGCATTGCAAATCAGAAAAATTAATGTGGGAGAAACTTCAGGTCCTATATGAAGGAGATTCCAAGGTAAGGATAGATAAGCTTCAAACTTTCAAAAATCAGTTTGAAGGACTAAAAATGAGTGATGATGAGTCTATTGTTACATACTTGCTTAGAGTTGACAAGGTTATTAATACCATGAAAGGATAGGTGAATATGTGAAGGAAGAAGTTGTGGTACAAAAGGTATTGAGGTCTCTTACTCCTAATTTTGATTCCAAAGTGTCTGCCATTGAAGAATCCAAGGATTTGACTCTCTTGACTATGGATGAATTGCATGGAACTTTGACTTCTTATGAGATGAGGGTTGTTGACTCTAAACTAGCCAAGAAGGAGATTGATTTCAAATCTGAAATGAATACCAAGGGAAAGAAGGCTAAGGATGATGGTAATTCTCCTAAAATTGATGATGAAGAACTCTTTGTAATGGTTTTAGAATATTGAATGTTGGCTCTGGTAAGTACAAAGGTAAAATTCCTTTTAAATGTTTCAATTGTGGTAAAGTAGGTCACTTTGCTGCTAAGTGTCCTCATAGGCATGAGAAATAAGGTGATGAAGATCATGAGGATGATCATGACAAGAAGAATTACAAGTATAGTAAAGGAAATAAGGGTTTTCAAAAAGTTTGATTACAAAAAGAAGGGAAAAAGAGTTTTTACACAAAGGAAGAGGTTCATTCTTCTGAAGCAAGTAGTGAGAGTGATGTTTCATATTCTGAATCTGAATCAAAACATGAAGATGTTGGATATGAGGTCTTTTTCATGACTAAGGAGGCCATGATATCTACAAGTGAGGGCTCTACATTGTTAGGTGATTTCATATCAAATTATTGCAGGAACTTTGAAGAAGAATAAGAAGAGGAAGAAGATGTCTATGAGACTAAATTAGTGTGTGTCCAATCTAAACTAAAGCATGCTGAGAAAAAAAATAAGAAGCTAAGATCATAAGTCAAATAATATGAAGCAAAAATTCAGGACCTAGAAGAGAAACATTGGGTTGTGACATAAAATCTTGATGAGACAGTGAGAAGGCGGGAGAAGCAAATAAATTCCATGACTCTAAATTTGCAATCCAAGGAAGAAGAAGTGACTCTTCTTAAGAGAGATTTATCTGATGTATTGACAGAAAGGAAAAATCATTTCAAAAGTTTGAGAAAATCTCCAAGACTCTTGATGATATCTTGAGCAATCAGAAATTTGTAGGTGACAAGATAGGTTTGGGGTTTAGTGACGATCTCAAAGGAAAAGAGGCAATGATAGAAGACATTGTTACAAGAAAGGATGTTGAAGGACCAAGCAACAAGGAAGAGTAAAAAGATAAAAGTGTCAAAGACAATGTGAATATAAATTCAATTAGGCAACCAAATGCTTCAAGGTATGAAATATCATTCAATGGTTATTGTTTCACTTGTAATGAGTTTGACCAAGGGAAAATGAGTGTAGGAATTTTGTCAAGGATGATCACCCTTGGAGGGATAATAGGTCTGATTCATAAAAGAATGTAATGTGCTAAAATTTTCATGAGAGAGGTCATACTACTAGATATTTTCTACATGAACCTTCAAGTCAGAATTGGGGTAATGAAGGTTACAAATGTAGAAGTGAAGTTGTGTGTGTTTTAGTTTTAATGAAGTTGGTCATGTTTCTAGAGAATGTCACTATGGTAACTCAAGGAAAATCAAGAGATTTTAGGCCCTAGGATGTAAGAGAGGAACTTTCAAGGTTCTAGAATACATGTTAGTAGTCAAGGAAGGATATGGGAATCAAGAAATAACGATATGGTTTCACCTAGAACATATATGAATGCTAATGAAAGGGATTATCGAGTGGTACAATTCAGAAGAAAGATTTTAAATGTGTATCTCATGCATCTAAAAGTGTTTGGAACATCTTCAAGTTACTCTTAGGTTGATTATGAAGAGTTATGTCTCTACTAGGCTTCTTAGAGACATAATGATCCATATGAAGCATTATAAGAAAGGAGAGCTGGCTAGGTTGAAGTGTGTTGTTGTAGAAGTCCTTCAAGATGTCAAGGTATGTTATCAAAGTGTCAAAATATGTCTTGCAGTCCTATGTAACTGTTCAAATAATGAAATTCAATGATTACAATCAAGAAGTATTTTTAAGGATGTACAGTCATGTCTTCAAGTTTGTGTTTCCATATTTGGAATCTATTAGGTCTTGTTCTTGATCATTAAGGTATAGTTATGGTTTGCACCTATGTAGTTCATGTAGATCAAGTGTAATGATATGAGTATGTTGTGTCATGTTGGGTAGTCAAAAGATGTTTGTGTAGACACAAAATCACGCACTTGGGTACATTTCTAGGTCCTAAAATCATACTAAAGAAAACTAGTAATTAACAGTTATCTTTGGTCTCTTTTCTATCTTTCTTATTTTCTATTTGGTCTTACACACCCTACAGCCCAGTCGGTACTTTACTTGCCTATATTTTATGACTTCAAATGCCAATGCCTCGGCCAGACGTCGGTGCCCAAGTGCCCTCGTCCCCTCTAGATGCCCCTGACCTATTTCTACCTTACTCGCTCTTTTTGGGCCTCTTTTATCTTTTGGGCATCTTATTTTCTTATGGGTCGACTTCCAATTATCAATTACAAAATTCAACCAAGATAATCATATAAATACATAGCTATGTGATCAAAATAAAGTACCAAGCTCTAAGTATACTATCTATCACCTAAGCTTACATTCAAAGGCATCCAAAACACTCAAATGCATCCATTCAAGGGATAAGGGACTGCATTTTCTACATACACGTCATAGGAAAGGGAATTTCATTATATTCCATACACACATTTGTATCTTTTAGAAAATCTATCTCGTTATCTAGTGCATCTTGCATAAGGGCATCCTAGTGAACCATTTTCACACACTCACCGAACTACATGGAGTCTAAGATGTAGTGCAGTGCTCAATCGTAAGTTCACTCAGTTGGGTGACTATCGGGGTCAATCCAACTCCCCATATTACATCTTTATTTTTTGATTTGATGTAGTTTTTATGGGTTTTGTAGGTGAACAACTCTTTTACGAGTTACTGGTACATCCAGTAATCAAGGTGTAGCATACAAGTAACCAATAGTGAATATCAATGACACTCTTGTGAGACTCTAGAAATAAAACTTTGAGTTCTTGCACAGTCATGGGCACCTAGTAGAGGTCTCTAGAACCCAGGCACCATGGTCCAACTTTATCGAAAGCTCCATATTTAATAGTGCAAAGTTGCGATGGTCTTCCCTTTTCTGTTCATCATTTTTCCTAGTACGCACCAATCTCTGAATTGAGTGCAAATCAGCTAAGTCCTTCCCTCTCTCTCTCTTGCACTTAGGGTTTTATATTTTATTTACTTATTTCTTGTGTCAAAATGTATCTAGTAACTTTACTTCATTGTTTCTATAAGTTACTCTTCAATTATGGTTTTACAAAAGTACATTTTTGTTAAATCATTTGGTGAACCCACTCGTTTAAACCCTACCTTCTAAGAATGCATCAAAATCTATCTCCTTCTTCGAATTTATGGATCAATATTCTTATCCTTCTTTAACCCTAACTAAGGTTTCTAGCATGGTTACTACCGATGCTGATTTCATACAAGTTTTTACTCAACATCCTCCTCGTTTCAACACTCCTATGGTTAATCCATCCATCAATGTAGTCACTAGTCACCACACTCATCCTTGTAGACACTAAATCACACACTTGGGTACATTTCTAGGTCCTAATCACATACTACTATTCATATGATTCCTAAGTGAGAAAACTAGTAATTGACTATTGTCTTTGGCCTCTTTCTTATCTTTCTTGTTGTCTTACCGATCTTACACACCCTACACCTTGAGTTGATGTTTTAATGGTTTATTTTTATTGGCTTTGGACACCGGTGCCTCGGCGCCCTTGACCTCTTTGTATCTTGATTGGCCCTTATGGGCCTCTTTTATCTTTTGGGCATCTTGTTTTCTTATAGGTTGGCCTTTTAGTTGTCAATTATGAAATTCAAATAAGGGAATCATATAAATACAAAGTTATGTGATAATAATAAAGTACCAAGCTCTAAGCATCTACTATCATCACCTAAGGTTGTATCCAAAGGCATATAAGAGAATCAAAGGCATCCATCTAGCACTCAGACAAGGGACGAGGTACTACATTTTTGCATACACTTCATAGGAGGGGAAGTTCATTTTTACATCCACACATCTATCTACATTGCTACATCTAGCTATTGCTCTCTATAAAGTGCATATTACACAAGAGCTTCCTAGGGCACAATTTTACACACACACATAACTAAATGGAGTCTGAGATGTAGTGCAGCACTCGGTTGTAAGTTCACTCTATTGGGTGACCGTTGAGGTCAGTCCAACTCCCCATTTGCATCTTTTCTTTTTAGGATTTGATGTATTTTGGGGTTTTGCATGAGATCATTTGTTTTTCAGGTTACAAGAAAATTATGCAGACATAGTACAACACATAATTGATCAATAACAAAGGTTAGTGACATTGGTGTGACATAAGAAAAATTAGTTTTCAAGGACTTGCGTAGTCACAGGTTCCCAAAAAAGGTCTCTAATGCCTAGGCACCCTCGCCCCAATCCAAGCACCCTAGTCCTGGCATATCGATGACTCCTAAATTTATTGTACATAGTTATAATAGTCGCCCTTCTTGTTCATCAATTTTCCAATTCATAACACTTCACAATTAATTATGAAATCAGCTAAGTATTTTATTCCCTCTCTTGCACTTAGGGTTTTATTTTTATCTATCTTATTGCTTGTGTCAAATTTTGTCTTTAGCATTTATATATCATATGTGACTTTGAAATATATAGGGTTTAGCATGATTTCTTTTTTTGTTAAAGCATCCCTCCTAAAACTCCACAGTTTCTATTCCACCACTAATTACTTCTACAGTTCCTACCACCACCTCTAAGTGTTATGACATCATTGATTAACTTAATAATACACCTGCAAAAATATCTCTTTATGATCTCTTGCACACTAAACCTGATCATCATCATACATTAGAATTTTCCCTTCATTTTATCCACATTGAAAACAATAATTCACCTATGGCCTTCACACATCTTATTCAATCTCTCAAAAATCTGCCACATGTTATATCATTTAGTGATGAGGATATACCTCCATCTGTTGATGACAATCCATTTGAACCTTTTCTTATCACCACTACTATCGACGCCATTTGCATCAAGTGTGTACTTGTTGATAATGGATCCATTATAAAATTATGTGTGCATTCCCTTCTTAGGAAAATTGGCATTATTGATAATCTAATTACTAAAAAATCTACTCTCATTTATGGCTATGATTCCACTACTTGCACATATATGGGTACTATCACTTTACATATACAAGTTGGGCCTAAGATTATTCCTATGGTATTCTTCAATATCGATGCCTCATTTTAGTTTAATCTTTTTTCGGGTAGACAATGTATTCATGCAATTCATGTTGTCCCTTCAATATTTCATCGATGCATTAAATTCTTACATGATGGCTACAAACATACCATTGTTGTTAACCTTGATCCATTCAATTTTTGTCACATAGGCGTTATTCTTGCTTATGCCTATTCCTCCATCGCAGCCTATTCCATATAGCAATATTGAGTACCTATGATGTTGGAAAATATAGTGCTCCATATCCTTCTTCCACCTCTGTAAGCATACCATCCATTCCCACTCATACTATTGATATCATTTCACCCACCTTGTCTACTCCCATAGCTACCACTATTCCGCCTGTCGATAATCCTCTCACTCCTACATCTAGCTCCACTCCTACCAATATCCTTGATATTGTTATTCAACATGACAATGCCAGCACTAATGATTACGATGATGAGGTTAATGTCATAGAGCTTGATGATGACCCACTACACAATCTTAACTTTACTTCTATCAAGATAGATGAGTCTTAAATCAATGAAACTTTTATTGATATTATCCCGATGAATATCAATTCAAGAAACCCCCTCCTTCTACTAATGCTATGATAATTTTTCAAGGGTTTGTCCATACATTAGATGTCATACCACCTGCCTCATCTCACTTTGCCTCAACACTACCTCCTTTCACATGCAATATTTTCATACATAACTCTTATTGGCCTCATATTCCATTCGATCCCAATTTCTCTGACATTTTTTCACGCATGATGGCTTAGCCCATCTTGGATTCACACTTGATGATCTCCACCCACTACCTCATTCTCCTCACCTTTATCATGGATGTGTCTTTGTTACTATTGCTTATGGCCTCTAGGTCTTCCATTTATCAGTATTCCTTACACGTAATCCTCATTCCTCTCCACTTACACTTGGGTAGTCTTGGCTTGACTACATTGGTGGAACTTTGGATCCTAATCACACTAGTATCACTTTCCCATGTCTTTTACCATATTTTTATTTACAATGGTTCATTTCTTGGCTTTACTCAAAATCTCACACTATTTGGTATAAACATGATTGTCCACAACCACCTTTCATTGATGAATAATATGTTATGTGCATGTAAAATCTATGCCACTAATGGCTCTTTATATGATCAACCTCATACTATTGCTTACCAAGTTTCTGATCCAGCTTCATTTGGCTTTGACCATGACAATGACGATCTCCTAGATGATGTTACTTGATTCTTCTCTACATCATACACTTGGGGGTACCATGCTTACTCCCCCATAGTATCATCCAATGTCTATAATTTCTATTATTATGCTTTGTGCTTCATACTTCCTATCTCTAAGCATCATCACACAACTTGATAAAAATCTTGTATCATCACTACCCCATGACACACTCTTATGTTAAGGTTCACACTTGACTATTGAGGGCATATTACATCCATGATCCTCACACACTACATGTTTCACTCTTCATGCTTCATGATACATCTTTCTAGCATCCCATTCTCACACAACATACTACCTTATGACACACTCTAGTTCCACGATTCATACTCGATTTTTGAGGGTCTAAATCTGAGATGAACATCACCCCATTCACTCTTCACTCTCTTTGCTTCGTGATACATTTTTCTAGCATCTCTTTTTCAAACCATTTCCTAATTATGCACTCTTGTTTTATGGTTCATTCTTGATTATTGAGGGGGAATTTATAAATGAAACTCATCTCATATGCATCTGTTGGGGGAATGCTGCTCCTATCGCATTCACATACTACATACCATTCCTTCACACTCATAGCATACTACATATCTTGGTTGCATTTATTCTTTTTTGCTTATACTTATATGTACACTTTATTTCCCATGTTATATGGATACTTAGTAAGTCAATATATTTTCTATATACACATGCACATTCACTTGGTCTTTACTTTTAAATGCATAATTTCTACATATATTTACACATAGTAATAATGCTTGCACAGTACCTTTTACCAGTACCACCAAGGCTCCTTGAGGCATCTGCATTTCTACTCTTACATATCACATGGTGTTATTGTTTCATTATTCACTACTTCTAATTTCTAGCACACTAATTCCCATTGATCCATACATGCTTTGAGATACTTTTTATCTTTCTAACATACTAGTAGGTGCTTTATGTGTAGCATTTGTTGTGTAGGATGATATGCCACCATCATTATATGTTACACTTTGTTTGTCATTGTTTTCATTGTATTTTATTGTTTGTGGGTTATGCCCTTTTTCTTGTATACACATTGTATGCTTTTGGTCACTTCATCCCTGATTATCTTATGACATTGTGAGTGATGTCCCATGTCTAAAACCTACTTTTGCGGTCTATCTTGTCTTTTTGCTTGTTTGATTACACATTGTCTTCTACTTGCATATTAGCTTTGATTGCACTAACACATGTTACTAGCCTTCTTTCTTGCATGTGTCTTGGTCTCTACCATGCACATTCCCTCCCCTTGTAGGTTATCCACTTCATACCAATTTCAGGTCATCTCCTTTGAACATCATGCTTTTATCAGCATCACATGCACCCCAAACGAGGGGGCATACATTGGGTGAATCATTCACCCATATAATAGCTCAGAGCTACAGTTCATATATGCACATTACGAGAATAAACATAGGTTATAGTTACAGAAATGACCTAGAATCTATCTTGGGTCCTTAGTTCAGCACAAACACCAATGCCCAAATTTAAACACTAGTTCCTGGGTGCTCTTGACCTCCCTAGGTGCCTATGACCTAGGGGCATATACTATTACTTTCTTATATCGGTAGAGTTCATAGCGAGTTCATAAAGAAGTTTTTACAATACAAGGACAGTCCTTGACAACATAATGCATTCTATATTCATTAAATCAATACAACTCGGTGAAAAATATAATTTAATTTGGTACAACTCAGAACAAAATAGGGACACACCATCTGTAATGGTGTTTATCGGGAAGCAGTCATG
The DNA here is from genome assembly GCA_018340775.1 of Taxus wallichiana var. yunnanensis. Taxonomy (NCBI): domain Eukaryota; kingdom Viridiplantae; phylum Streptophyta; class Pinopsida; order Cupressales; family Taxaceae; genus Taxus; species Taxus wallichiana. The sequence continues at coordinate 375,453,850 of CM031235.1, forward strand.
GAAGGAGAGTAATACTAGACCTCTCTCCCAAATACTCTTCTGTTGTGGCATGAGATCACCCAAAAAACTCATGTTTGGTGTGAGATCACCCAAAAACCTTTCATTTAGAGTGATATCTCCTTAAAAACTTGCTCTCGGCGTGAGATCGCTCAAAAAACTCACTCTACATAGCATTTTCAAGACATCTTTCTATCCTTTTTCACTCATGTTCATCGGTCCATCCTTAATACATAACAAATAGCCCCACATCAGCAATGCAATCACAACAATAGGTACAAATCAATGCATATGCTTCACCCCTAAGATCACAACCTCTTTCATAGTTTCCACACTTAATTTTTATCACTTCACGCTTTCACTTGTCTCTTCGACACGATGTTTCCATCATGCTCTACGATTACAAAAGTTAGGTATCTTCTAACTACTTTATGTTATTGAGTATTCACTCAACAACATAAAGTGGGGGCAAATGTAGACATAAAATCATGCACTTGGGTACATTTGTAGGTCTTAAAATCATACTAACATTTACATGATTCCTAAGCGGGAAAACTAGTAGCTTGACTATCTTTGGCCTCTTTTCTATCTTTCTTATTTTCTATTTTGTCTTACACACCCTACAGTCTAGTCGGTACTTTAATTTCCTATCTTTTATGACTTCAGACACTAGCACCCAGCTAGGACACCGGCGCCTTTGTCCCCCTCTGGGCACCCCCGACCTCTTTCTACTTTACTCACTCTTTTTGGGCCTCTTTTATATTTTGGGCATCTTATTTTCTTATGGGTTAGCCTTCCAGTTGTCAATTATGAAATTCAACCAAGGGAATCATATAAATACATAGCTATGTGATCAAAATAAAGGACCAAGCTCTAAGCATACTATATATCACCTAAGCTTACATCCAAAGGCATTTAAAGCACTCAAAAACATCCATCTAGCATCCATTCAAGGGACAAGGGACTGTATTTTCTACATACACAACATAGGAAGGGGAAGTTCATTCTATTACATACACACATTTTCATCTTTTAGAAATATAGCCCGCTATCTAGTGCATCTTGCACAAGGGAATCCTAGGGTACCATTTTCACAAACTCACCGGAACTACATGGAGTCTAAGATGTAGTGCGGCGCTCGATCATAAGTTCACTCGGTCAAGTCAATCCAAATCCCCATATTTCATATTTATTTTTAGATTTGATGTGATTTTTATGGGTTTTCTGGTCAACATCTCTTTTATAGGTTATAGGTACATCCGGTTGTCAAGGTGTGACATACGGAAGAACAACAATGAATATCAACAATAGTCTTTGCAACACTCCGAAATTAGATTCGAGTTCTTGCGTAGTCACCGGCCCCTAGTAGAGGTATCAGCACCTAGGTGCCCTTGCCCCATTCCGGGAACCTAGTCTAATTTTATTAGACAACTCTAGATTTTATAGTGCACATTTACAACGGTTTGTCCTTTATGTTCATCATTTTCCCTAGTCTACACTAGTCCCGAGATCAAGCACGCAAATTAGCTAAGTCCTTCCCTCTCTTTCTTATAGTTAGGGTTTTATATTTTATTTGCTTATTTCTTGTGTCAAATTGAATCTAGTAGTTGTACTTTATTTTTATCGATTACTCGTAATTAAGGTTTTACAAAAAGTACATTTTTGCTAAATTAGTTTGTCTAGGTGAGTAAATATGAAGTATAGAGAATGTTCATAGTTTTATCATGTGTCTTTAAGTTTATAGGTTGATTCCTTGAGTGGTACATTAGTTATCAAGATGGTGGTATGTATAAATGTATGACTTCATCATGAGAATTCATTCTAGGTCCATGATGGGTCAAGACAAGAAGTTTGAACTTGTAAATATAACTCAAGTCATGAGGATCTGTGTTGTGTATTGTATGGTCTGAGTTTATAGTCTGTGTTGACTCATATTTTGAAGAAAGGTATTGTAGTTGTGGATGCATAAGGTCAAGACATTGTTACTATGCTCTTGAAGGTCTTTTAGTAGGTTAAGAGTGAGTTTGATGCTAGTATAAGTACAAGGGAGAAATATTTGTAAAGAAGAATTAATTTATCTTGACTAAACCATCTATGAAAAAGTGAGACAATGAAACTTAGGTATGTTCTTGTATTATTTGTGCCTACAATATGATCCTTTGACTCTTGGTTCAAGCTTGAAGTGGATTAAGAGTTTACATACTTCAAGAAGATTATCTAAGTATACTAGAAGGTCATAAATGAGTTCTACAATGCATGTTAGGGTTTGTTAAGATCATAGGACAATCCACCGGTACGAGGAGAAATAGTGTGTTTATGAAGTCAAAAGGTGTTCATCATTTTCTTGAAGGTTATCTAAATGACTTGAAGATGGTAAGAGTAGGGCAAGAAGCGGGAATCAAGAAGAAGAAACAGTCAATCGTCGATATAATGACTTGATTAGACCATATGTATATCGTGTAATGGTGTCTCTGGTTATCTGAAGTCTATAGCATCATCTCAAGCAAATAATGAAGGGTGATAAGAAGGTTGGTTAGGATCTTCATGCCTATGAGGGAGAGTTTCACCTTGGACCTTTCACGGAGGTAAAATATGACTCCTAAGCCTATTTCTTAAAGGAAACTCATGTCTACTGGTATGAGAATGATTTACTCAATTTGAAGGATCATGCACATAGTATTCACAAGGTCAAGAAGAGTTTTATGTGTCATGTAAAATCTTGGTATGCAAGGATTAAGATCTAGTGGGGAAGCATGGTTGGAATGAGTCCTCAAATAAGTTTATTAATATAGTGACCTTATAACATTTGGTATAAGCTCATTGAGTCTCGTGTATGAGGAAATGGAATGCTACAGGGTGTGAAATTAATGATGACATTTCCCTTTATGGTTTTGAATCCTCAAATTCATGCTACAAGTGATATACAAGTGTGTATAAATCACAGCGGTTATATAAAGGAATAAAATGAGTTATCAAGTGAGATAGTAGTGTATCTAAGTAAATATAGTTTGTGTCAAGGAAGTAAAGGTATGAAATAGCAAGCTACATGTATACAAAGGATGGCTTAAGCAAGGGAACTACTCTTGATCCTAAAGTAGGTGTTTTAGATGCCATGAAGGTTGTGTAAACACTAATTACTATGAGGAGTGCAAGAAACTTGAGAAAGCTCATGTAAAACAAGGGTTCAAACATGTTATGAAGGACTATGATAGTATGCTCTGAGTTTTGAATTAACTTATTAAGGTAGGGGAGATATTTTAGTCTCTATCAAGTGTGAAAGATGGCAAGATGGCTTGATTAGGTAGATTTTTGATGGTTTGCAAGCATACTTCAAGGGTAAGCAATTTTTTGACTCAACAAAGTATAATAGGATGTAATAAGGTTGAAAACACTAAGATGATAGTTCATGATAGAGGTATAGGTGTTGATCACTCAACATGAGAAATGAGAAAGGTAAGTACTCAAGTATTTGCATTTTCAGTGAGTTATGGGAGTATGAATCCATGGGAAGTCATAAGGAAAAGGTTTAAGTGATGAATGATCTCTTATGAGGTGTCAAAGATTGGATTTTAGGATTGAAGGTGGGTTTGAGATCCTAATTGTTTCTTATGAGGTGATAATGCAAAGTACAAGCTTGTATAAGAGTTTTTAGTCAAGATAAGGAAAGAACGTGTAAGCATGATGTTCTAAGCTCATATTCATGATTTTTGGATGTATGAGTGACTTGTATAGCTTTACCCATGTATGTTACGAGTGCTTCCATGTTGTAAAAGAAATCAAAAACGAGTTTAGTGAGGTATAACAAGTTTTGCATGCTTGTATGAAGATCTTGGTAATGTTTTCACTCATGGAGAGCTCCAAAGATGTTAAACGGGATGAATAACATGAAATTATAGGTGTGTTTTTTTCATTAATATAAAAGGGGAGAAGATATAAGTAGTTTTCCATCAATGAAAAAGGGGAGATTGTTGGCATGTGTGAGTATATGTGTTTTCATTGATGTAAAATCTCATTAATGATAAAGAGGATGATGGAGAAGTGTAAAAGGATTATAGGAATGATGTTGACATTGATAGTCAGGTTGTTTCATGATTGCATGAGTGGATTCAATGAGATTGACTTGGTCAACAAGCCTAATCAGGTGACCTAGCTAGTCAGGTGATAAAGTATGGTGGTTTGAGTTGCTTGGTGGATTTAGGAGTATGGTATAGGCATGGAGAGAATGATAGGATTTTTTTAAGACACTCATGTGATATTTAGAGTACAGTACATGTGGAAGACTCGGTTGCAGGTGCTCATCTAGACCTAGTCTAGATGTTTGGAAGCCAAATGGAGCATGAGGATCAGTGTGAGAGCTATGTGAGCTCATGGAGACATGTAGATGTGTGAGACATGTTGTATCAAGTGTTTTATTCCCTTTTAGAAGATATTGGAAGTAGATTTGTGAGGTTGGTCTACTTGGTCATGGTGCAAACTAGGCCTAATCCTAGTGTTTGGAGGCCTAATTAGGCATGATAGTCACTTGCAAGTGTGTATGAGCTCTTGAGATCACTCATGGAGGTATTTTATGTTTTTACACCATGTAGAGGTATTTTTAAAGTTTTAATGCTTGTTTGTAGTGTCGGTTCAACTTGTTATGTCCTAGAACATGTAAAACCCTAAGGCCTAGTCATGTAAGTCCTAGTGGTGGTGAAGATGAAGAGGTATTTATGACTTTTTAGAATTTGAGATGTTATTAGGGTGTGTCATGATTTTGTGGGAAAATTTTCAGGTTTCCATGATGAATATTTTGCAAGTTATGATGTTTTAGGGAAAATAGGGTGTTTGAGAAGGTAAATCCAACTTGAATTGTGAAATTCAAATGCTTGTTGTGAATTGTATGTTCTTCATGGGACCTAGAGGATTTCATGGATGTTTTTAATTGATCTAAGATCATTTCAAAAAAATAATGGAGTGGTTTCATCATCAAGTTTTATGAATGAATGTTAAGAAGGTAAACAACTTTTTATGACCTTGAAACCCTAGGTTGAGAGCAGTAGGAGAGATGTTCTTTGTAAGTATCAATAATTGATTTTTCTTGCTAATGTGATGGTTGGAGGTTATAGATGACTCCTCCATATTTAAAATAAGGTATAATATAGCTCGTGACAATATGTGGACCCCACTCAAACATGCAAGTTTCTAAAGATGTTCGATTTGTAAAAAGTCTTGCATTGAACCCAATGAATAAATCAACGGTGTTTGTATCTAGGAGTTTTACTATGTTTCCATGATATTTTTAGGTCATGTTTGAAGTCATATAGGGATAAGTGTTCCCTATTTGTGAAAATTGGCCTTCGGACCCTAAAAGGGAATTTTGAGTAGTTACATAGATTGACTTGGTTGAAGACCTTCCACTTGGATTTGGAAGGAAATGTAAGATTTTATGGAAATAAGATTAAGAGATATTTCAATGATGTATGTTTTGTCTCTTTATGAGGTGTTTTGATAGGTGAACCATCTCATTTTGTGAAGACCAAGTTTGATTGTTTTCAAGATAGGATTTCTCTAGCTAGAAGATGGAGGTAGAAGTCTCATGTTTGTTATCTATTTGAGAGTGAATATGGATGAATTTTTTTCCTAGTGAAGGAATTTAGAGGTATTTAAAGTGACACAAAAGTACAAACCAGTTGAGTTTTCAAAATTTCTTTCACGGGCAGCTCAAGTTAGAGAAGAGGAAATGAGGTGTGGTTTGCATTGATGGATGTTTCATGGTCTAGCAGGTATTGATGTATTTTATAGGTTAGTTTATTTCCAGGTGATTTGTTACATGGAATATTTGAGGTGTTATGATGTGATCTTAAGATTTTTAGTGAATACTAGTTCTAGAAGCATTTGTTTTGTGAAGGAAATGGTCCTTCTTGATAGAGTTATGAAGAATTTGATTGGTGAAAGTTAATGTGTGAGATTTTTTTTTTTATGATATATATGATGTGTTTGAGGCCTTTAGAGGATTTAAAAGGTATGATGATGAGTTTGGAGGTCTTTTATGAGCCAGGTGATGGGGTTTTGAGCCTATTTTGGGCTTGTTTGGTGTCTTGGAGCATGGCCGACCTACATGGGTCCATCTTATGAGTTTTTATTAATGTAGTGTTATGTTTTTATGTTGTATTGGTTGAGTTATTTGGTATGGACCAACTTGTGTTATTTTTTTAATTGAAAGGAATATAAAAGTGTATGTTTGGTTCAAATTTTAAGCGGTGAAAATAGAGGGGAAAATGTGAGATGCTTGAGAGAGTCAAATAGGTTCAAGGAATTAAATTAGAGTTGAGAGTGTGTGAAAAAAATTTAGGAGTGTTATAGAGCTTGTGTGCAAGGTTTTAAATTCAAATCATATCTTGAAAGTCTAAGTTTGAGCGAGCTAGGAGAAAGAGGGTTTGAAAGTGTGTGAGTTGAGTTTGTGATCTCCATCAATTATGGCAACAGTAATACATCAAATATATTCATATAAAGGTGGTTGAGTGGGTGATTTATCATATTAGGGGGTTACATCCTCCTTATGGATTTGGTGCTTCACTAAAATAAGGGTTGGTACTTCTTGTAGGGTTGGTGCTCTACTAAACTAGGGGTTGGTGCTCCTTGTGAAGTTGGTGCTTCACTAAATGATTTTTATTTGAGTAATATAATCAGAATTTTCAGTGGGTTTTCTTCCCCTTTATGGTTTCCCACTTATATATATATATATATATATATATATATATAGTGTTTATTTCATGGTTATTCCCATTTAAATGAATGTTAAGCACACATCAATGTATGGTTGAATGGTTTATGGTTTAAGCAAGTAAATCTGAATTGGTTAAATTTTTTGAAGGACTAATTCACCCCCTCCCTTCATCCATTATGCTTCCAACAAAAGGAATGTGTGAACATCTAGCGGCTAGTCTCATATCATCATACTAATGAAGAATCCATTCTCATGTTTCAACAAGAGAGAGAGAAATCAGCCAACATCTTGCCTACTTATTGTTGGACTCATGATGTGGTCATTTTTTCCAAACAGAAACTACCCCCAAAATTTAAACAAAGCCAAAAGGAGGTATTTCAGACTTCAGTCCATTCTCTTTGTGTTTATTGATGGCATCCTATTCAAGAAATATGTGAATGGTGTTCTCTTGAGATGCATTAAAATAGATCAAATAGAGAAAATGTTACATGAGTTTCATGATGGAGAAGCGGGAGGTCACTTTTCTCCAAGGGAAAAAAATCTCGGGATCTTAAAGGTTGGATATTATTATCCTAACCCATTCAATGAATATCATGCGTGGGTTAAGAAATGCAAAAAATGTGCCTTCTTTACAGGTAAAGAAAAGCTAACATCCCTTCCACTCCACCCCATCTCAATAGATCGAGTCATTCATGTAATGGGGATTGGATTTTATTGGAGTGATCAACCCACATTCAATATTAGGTCATAAGTGGATCCTCACAGCCATGACTATTTCACCAAATGGATAGAGGTAGTTGCATTGAAGGAAGTAAATGAGGCTAGCATTATAGACTTCTACAAATGTATTGTGACCAGATTTAGTGTTCCTTCCACAATCATTTCTAATAATGCTTTAGCATTCCTTGGCACCAAGATATATGATTGGTTTTTCAAGAATGCCATATATTTAATCACCTCTTCAAATTATTACCCCGCGGTAATGGGCGGGTTAAGTCCATAAACAAGAATATTTTGAGGATCATAAGGAGGACCTTGGATGAGAATCAGATAACTTGGCATGTAAATTTGAAATCAGCCTTATGGGTTTATAGAATAACTCCTAAAAGATCAACTGGTAGCTCCCCTTATAAATTGGTTTGCGGTAAAGAATCAAGGCTTACAATATCTCTTGAATCACTAGCCTTGGAACTTATCAAACATTTGGAAATGTTTGAATTTGAGGCCATGGAAGTCATATATGCAAAGCTCATGGAGCTAAAAGAATTGAGAAATAAAGCAATGCGAGACAATAAAGAGAGATTAAACTCGATTAAGAAGAATTTTGACAAGAAAGAAAAATCTAGGAGTTTCCAAGAAGGGGACCTAGTCCTAAAGTGGGATGCAGATCGAGTTAAACTAGGTAGGCACTCAAAGTTTTATACAATGTGGAGTGGCCCCTACATGATTTTAGGTTAAGTCAAACAATGCTTTCTAATTATCAAAATTGGATGGAGAAGAGTTGTAGATCCCGGTCAATGGGATCTATCTCAAGCATTGTTATTAAAGGAAATACCCTCCCTTATACATAGTAGTTTAGTTTTAATTCCTCCAAGTGCTTTTAGCACATTTTCTTATTGGTAGTGTAGTTTCAATTTCCCTAAGTGTTATGCACAGTGTTTTCTTGCTTTTGGATGGTAAGGTTTCGTTGCACATTATTTCACGGAAGACTTCAAAGAAGATATGTTTTGGGTGATTTTGGTGGAATTTCAAATTCAAGATAGTTTTCTATTCTCATTAAAACTTAATTTAGAACAATTTTTATAATGAGAATGTCCAGTTCAAGCAGTCCTAGATCATCTCCAAGTCCAGGTAGTACTTCATGTGGATTTAGGGGTGAGAGGTTCAAGTTTTAGATCAAGCTGACTCCATACCCAATGGATGTTTCAAGGCCACTTATCCCTTCACCTGGCAGGTAGATATCCCCATTTAGTTACCAAATTGTTATCCAAAATACCATGTCCTATGGCTATTTTGATAACTTACATTTCCAATCTGGGCTTGGATAGTAGAAACTGATTAAAATGGAGAAAATAAATGTTAGGGACATTCCTTTCCTCCTTTCCAAGCCCCTCATTTTCATATTTAGCCAAAAAAATATTTTAAAATGGGCAAAATGAAAGTAAGTCAGCTAAATCGGGCCTGGGAGGAACAAAAGGAACAATTCCCATGTTCCTCATGTTTCCCGCATTTCTGCATCATCCATGTCAAGGGTTTGGGGCATTGTGGTTAGACGAAAAGGGATTTTCAAGAAGCTGGAGGAAAAGTTCCATGAGGTAGGAAATTCTCTGCATTCTTGTCTCGACCGCATAGGGGGAGTTGGACATTGCGATCGGGTGAGTCGAGGTTTCAATAGGAGGCGAAGGAATAGTTCCTTGGTTCCATTGGTTCCCCACTTGGGTGAATTGTCTTAATAACATGGCAAGTGAAGTGGAAGATGGGGTGTATTGTGGACAAAGTGGATATGACGGGAACCAATTGAATAGGTGGAAGCTGTTCCACCGTTCCACCCTAACTCTAATGTTTTTCTTAAACACGAGACCTACGAGAGAATCGGTTAAGTCATGTCCCATGAGCACAAATGGAACTATTTTCCCCTTCCTCTAGTTCCCCAACCGGACGATCCCTCTACACTTGGAAAAAAATCATTAAAGTGGATTGTAGGAGCCCATGTGGAACCCTATCATGACCATCTCAAGTCCTTGAACTTCTGAGGGCCATAACTTTTGTCCTGTAACTCCAAATTTCACAAAATCTAACTTTTTGGAAAGGTCTCATCATGTACTACACCATGGAAATTAGAAATCTTAATTTTGGTGAGGTTAAGTGGGTGTAAAATATGAAAAACTATCCCATCATTAAAATAACAGCTTCAAGTAGCTCAACTACCATTTTTGATGAGGTATGGTGCCCAGTCCTTCTCTTAAAAGAAAAGTATCATGGTGGAATGGTTCCCATGCCTATTTTAAGACATTTAATACATATTGTTGATGGTTGAAAGAAAAAATTTGAGTTCTTTCTTTTTCCCTTCTCTTTTCCCATTTTACGTATATTGTTAAATGATGCCCATTTGTAAGGGTTGGACCCTCTTGTAATGCTAGTGCATCCTTCTACAAGTGTTGCATATGTATTTTGAGTTACAAGCCTCATATTTAGACCTTTGCGGGATGATTTTTCCTTTCTCCTTTATTGTAATGGATTGTGCATCTATTTAAAGCAATAAAATATGTGTTTTGTGGCTATTCTCTACCCTATCCTATGTTTATTGCATTATCTTTCCTCTCTATTGCATTTGTGGTGTATTGTGCATGTTTTATTCTCTTTTGTAGGGTTTATTTCTATTGTGCTCCATGGAAATGAGAGTTTAAATGTTTTTTTGGATTGTGGCACTCATATATGCCCTCTCCTCCTTCATTTTCCTCCCATTTTCACTCATCTGAGAGTGTATTTCCCCCTCTTCTTGGTGTTATCACCTCTGTTAGCTTAGGATTTCCCCTTTTTATCTCTCTCTTCCCCTGGTCCCTTAGATTGTTAGAATAGGATTAGATAGTTACATTTCTAGTAGTAGGAGTAGTTTAGCATTAGGAATAGGTAGAGGAACCATCCTTATGTGGAGGTTTGTCTCAAATATCAAGTCCCACAACTTGGATACAATACCATGTTATCCAAAAACACTAATTGTTCATCTTCCATTCATGACAAATCCGAGGGTGTTGTTTTTGGTGATAACAAATATGGATAAAAATTGGCCTCTAATATTAAATGATTCCATATCATCTTATAATTCCAAAAAGATAAATAAAGAGGTTTTTAAGAAACCTAAGTACCCAAGTTACATTAACAATGATGATGATACTAATATATAACTATTATAATTTATATTATCTGATTTTTAGTTTGAACTTAGATTTTAGAATGTAGGATTGGGTTCATTTACCATGCGATAGATATTACATTTATTTATATTGTAATATTTTTTATTTTATAGATATCGGTGAAATTTTCTTTTCATTTTTTTGTATATTTGTATTTCATAAATTAAAAAATAGGGAGTATAACCTCGTTATGTTATAACAATTTTATTTAAAACCTTGAATCAATTAGGAATTTATAAAATAAATTCACCGTCATCATACTTATGATTACTGACCAAAACAAACAAGGGTGTATTTTTATTTTTAAAAATATTAAAGTTAGAAGCAAGAGACATCAAGATTAATTAGTTTATATTAATATTTAGATCAAAATATACTTATATAGAAATATGTAAGATAGATCAATCAAAACAAGTTCTAAATGAGAAAATACATAAGAGGGAGATGTACTTAGTTATTATGTTGTTACTGAGATACTAATCTAGATATGGAAAAGGGATAAAAGAACTACAATTGATCTTCAAATGCTTTATTTCAAGTTCTAGGATTACATGACAAGTGGGGATAAAACTATTGAATATGTATGGAACCATCTAGAAATTTCATACTTATTTAGAAGTTCCATATGATGATTTAATGACTTTTTCTAACAATTTGTGCCTATTTATCGATTGTAATATGCCTTCTTATGATACCCTAGGTTTTTAAATGTATGAGACCCTTTTCTAACCAAAAAAACTTCAAACCCTAACCATGGGTAAGAAAATCCACAAAAATGATATTCATTAGGTTGAATTTAATTTTGTATACTATTTACATTAGAACCGATTTGATGCGAGAGGCTTATCACAAACAACAACTCACACAAGTTAGAACAATCAACATTCAAAATCCATCAAAAATTTCACCTTTTCTCAAGCTCACAATTAGCATTTCTTCATCAAATTTTCTATATACAATGATTAAAATCTTACAAATACTTTACACCATCTCTAATTCACCAAACAACAATGTTTACAAGCTTGAATAAGTCTCAGTACTTCATCTTCTCTCAAAGTCATTTTAGACCTTCATACTTCTTTCTAGCCCTTCAAATCTACATTTTTCAGCATAAAAATCACACAACCCTATTTCATGACTCACTGGTAAGCTTTTTAAGGACCCATTTAGCCTAAAAATCATCTTACAAAATTTCATAAAGTAAATCTACACCCATTTGTTTTTATACTCACTTTCTGTATTTTTGCTAATTCCTCTCAATTAGCCCTAAATGTTTACAACTCTCCATACATTCAGAATAGACCAAAAATTTCATGCTAAAGTGAAATGATATCTTGATGCCCATTTTATTTTTATTGCTTTCTGCAAATTTATGAGGTGTATATCTCTCCCTATCATTCCCAACTCATCATTCACCTTGTTTATAGGGTTTGAGGAGGTCTCTTAGGGTTTCATTACCATCTCCTAGGTTTTGACTTTTCCAATTGGTTTTCACCATTAAAACCCATTTCTTCTACTATATAAAAATTTTCCAAGACCCTTTCAATGCCTTAACTCACTAATGTCTCCCTTTTTGCTACTTTTACACTTTTGGTTTCTCGAGGTCACTTGTGTGTTCTTAAGACTTAGTTGTTTCTATATTTTGTCCTCTGAGTCTTAACATTACCTTCATATCCTTCCTTTACTTAAAACACCATCTCCTATTCTCAAGGTTTTTCCTACATTTCCTCTCAAGCTTGGATGATATTATTTATTTACAAACCTCTTTAAAACTTGCTTACACTTCTCTTCCTAAGCTCGAGACAATTCAGTCATATATATCCTTGACAAGTTTTTCCCTTTGAACTACTCTCACTATTCACATAACCTTGAAGAATTCTTCTCACTCTAAACAACTTTCCAAAAGATTCCTTCTATACTTTAGATATGAATCTCATCACCTTTTTATTTTTGGTTCTCGGGTTTCCTTGAAATCTACTTCAATATTACTGAGTTTCACCCTTAAAATTGTCACTGATTAAATCTGGGCCTTCTCTGAACTCTATTCACTTCTTGTCTCTCGAGTTCACAGTATATTTAAATTCATTTATTTCCTTATATTTCCTTGATAATTTCTCTAATAATTTTCCATACCTTGTCATTGATGGGTTGGATCTAAAGACAATGTCATGCTCTATACTACAAGACTTTTACAAAGCTAAGAGGTTGTGCATAGGTTTTCATTTGGCATACTCATCAAATCCTTAATGTTTTGTGTTAAAAGTTTTGTGATGCCTTCTCAAAGTTTTTCAACACTCTTATTATCCTCTTAAATAACTTAACTCTTCACAGTACCCACAAAAGTCTTTAAACCCATTGTCCCACGTCCATCTTTAATATTTACACAATCGAACTTTATCTTGCATGAAATCAAGATACTTGAATTATTCTTGTGCTTATACCTCTAGGTGATTCTTACTCCAAATACACTTGCTACATGAAAAATAATTTCCACAAGTTTTAAGATGGTGAGCCAAAACTTCAAATGAACTTGCTTTCCCCTTGCTCTTAGTCTAGGTAATCACAATCTTATCCTCAGTTTTTAACTTGATCTAGAACTCTTACCTTCTCACATTCTTGTTTCCTTGCACTCATTTTTATACACGCTAAGCCTTTTAAACAATATTGTGTCTAAATATTAAGGGTTCCCCATAGGTTTCAGTCAAACACTTATCCTTCTAACTTTGACATAGAGTTCTCTAAACCTGCAATAGTACTTTGTCTACTCACCTTGTTGATCTTCTACGTATCTTTATTGGCTTAAGGTTCTTTCATAACTCAAAACACATCTCTTAACTCAACATAACCATCTCAACCATTTAAAACACATATCCATAGTATAGTGATTACATGCAAGACTTCAAGCCCATAAAGGATAGCCTACATAGAAGTTTTGACACAACTTCCTTCTTCTCATCATCATGAAAACTACACATTGCAATGCAAATACAAGAATGAGTTTCAAACACCTTTACCCTTATTTATATTGGTACCAACCTTACTACTTCTAAGATACTATATCCTAAGTATTGTTAATCATTCGTCCATTTTCATTCCCTTATACAAATGCTTTATTGTAGTCTTATGAGATTATTTGAAGTTTTTGGGAACCTTACAATGTTATACCATAGCTTTTATAGAAGCTTCCAACCTTGTGCTTGGCTTATCATGAGACTAAAACCACTATAATTAAATCTTTAAAGCTTGAACACTGTAGTGGCCTACCAAAGTAACCATATATCAAATGCATCACAGTCTTAATAGTTTTTATACACCCTTTCAAACTAATAAACATTAGTGCTTTGAAGAAACTTCTCCATTTATTTAAATTCCTTGATTATTACAAATTTTTATGAGCCTTCATGGCTCTTAATACAAATACCTCCACCCTTCCCCTCTATACATTCGAATACTTCTTACAAAATTGGATGACATGAGATAGTTAGGTTTTTCCAATCCTTTAACCTAACTAGTATATGGTCACCCCAAGTAGGTTTACATCTTAGTTAGGCATATCTTTAGATAATTATACTAACCCCTAGTTCTAAGACACTCCAACACTAAATATCAAATATTCAAATATACATTTGGAGGAAAACTCCTTATTTAAACTCAAGGAGTCCGAAAAGTCTAGAACCAACAATGATCACCCTAAATGGACTCAAGACACCTTAACAACCTAAAGAAAGCAAAAAATTGTGTTATTTACACGATGCTCCTGCATCATACTCCTAAGGGGGATAAAATTGAGTTCACTTTCTTTTTCTTCCTCCTTGATTTTCAATTTCTTTGTCTTCTTGACTTGATTTTCGTCCTTTTTTAGCTCTTTCCATCCTCAATATTCTCTCTCTTTACTTGTTTAGCTTGACTTCATTTTATTTATCATTTTCTTCACTTTTCCTCTCTTTTTTTTTCTTCATGCATTCTCAGTTGATCCTTCAAATGTGATTCTTCTTCTGGATCTTCATTCCCTTGGTCTTCCTTTTCATTTTGCAAAATCTTCATTAGCTCTCTTTCATAGTCATTTTCATCTTCAAACAAGTCTGAAAATTTTGATTCTTCCATGATTTCTTTCCAAATGTGTTCTTCATCATCTGTCAAGTATTCTTCACTTTCATTTCTTCTTGCATTTTAAGTTTCTTCATCTTCTTTCTTGACAATTTTCTTTATTTTTGGCTTCTCATCTTCATCACATGCATTCACACATTCAAAGGAAAGATTAGAAATAAAATAGGGAGGCCTTATAGACTCGTGAGAAGCTCCACCGATGAGCTCTTCACCTTCTTTACTTTGCTTCTCTACTTCATCACTTCCTTCTCCTTTTCTAAGGCAATATTATAACCTTGTAATCACCTCTTCTTCATCCAAACTCTGAGGTTGTTTCCACACTACCTCTTTGTCAACTTCTTGTTTTCTCATCATCTTCTCCATCTTCTTTAGATCTTTCTCTTCCTTTCTTATCTCTTTTCTCAGCTACTCTCTCTTTCTCTTCCTCACAAGTATTTCTATTGGCCACTTGACTCCTTTTTTCATCTCTAATTCAAAAATAGTCATACTACTCTCTCTCATCTTTCTTGTATCTTCTATCAGCTCCACTAGCTTATCCACATCTTTCCTAATCTCTTTGATTTCTTGTTCAAACCACAACTCGTGCTTTCTTGTCATCTCTTTCTTATTTTCTTTTTTTCTTTTCCTTTCTTTTTCCTCTTTCATATTCTTCACCAACTTTTCTATTTATTCCATTTTAATCTATTCTCTGATACCAAATTATGTAGAGGCTCATCACAAACAAAAACTCAAACAAGTTAGAACAATCAACATTCAAAATCCATTAAAATTTTAACTTTTTCTCAAGCTCACAATTAGCATTTCTTCATAAAATTTCCTATATACAATAAATAAAATCTTACAAATACTTTACACCATATCTAGTTCACCAAACAACAATGTTTACAAGCTTGAATAAGTCTTAGTACTTCATCTTCTCTCAAAGTCATTCTAGACCTTCATATTTCCTTCTAGCCCTTCAAATTTGCATTTTTTTAGCATAAAAACACAAAACCCTATTTCATGACTTTCTGGTAGCATTTTTGAGGACCCATTTAGCCCAAAAGTTATCCTACAAATTTTCATAAAGTAACTCTACACCCATTTGTTTTAATACTCACTTTACCGTTTTTGCCTATTCCTCTCAATTAGCCCCAAATGTATACAACTCTCCATACATTTAGAATAGACAAAAAAATTTCATGCTAAAGTGAAATGATATCTAGATACCCATTTTCTTGTTATTACTTTGTGTAAATTCATGAGGTGTATATCTCTCCCTATCATTCCCAACTCATCATTCACCTTGTTTATAGGGTTTCAAAGAGGTCTTTTAGGGTTTCATTACCATCTCCTAGGTTTTGACTTTTCCAATTATTTTCACCATTAAAACCCCTTCATTCTACTATATCAAAATTTTCCAAGACCCTTTTAATTCATTAACTCACTAATGTCTCCCTTTTTACTAATTTTACACTTTTGGTTTCTCAAGGTCACTTGTGTGTTCTTAAGACTTAGTTGCTTCTATCTTATGTCCTCTCGAGTCTTAGCATTACCTTCATATCCTTCCTTTACTTACAACACCATATCCTATTCTCAATATTTTTCCTACATTTCCTCTCAAGCTTGGCTAAGATTACTTATTAAAAAACCTCTTGAAAAACTTTCTTGCGCTTCTCTTTCGATTGTGACAATTCAGTCATCTATATCCTTGACAAGTTTTTCCTTTTGAACTCCTTTCACTGTTCACATAACCTTGAAGAATTATTCTCACTCCAAAAAAAAATCAAAAATATTCCCTCTAGCCTTTAGATATTAATCTCATCACCTTTTTCTTGTTGATTCTCAAGTTTCCTTGAAATCTACTTCTTTATTCTGATTTCACCCTTAAAATCGACACAGTTGAATCTAGGCTTTCTCCTGAAGTATATTCACTTATTTTCCCTAAGTTAAGACTATATTTAAATGAATTAATGTCCTTATACTTCCTTGATAATGTCTCCAATAAATTTTTATACCTTTTCATTGATGGGTTGGCTCTAAAGACAATTTCATGCTCTCTTCTACAAGACATTTACGAGTTAAGAAACTGTGCATAGGTTTCCATTTGGCATACTCATCAAATCCTTAATGTTATATGTTAAAAAATTTGTGATTCCTTCTCAAAGGTTTTTAAGCACTCTTATTATCCTCTTAAATAACTTAACTCTTCTCAGTACCCACAAAAGTCTCTAAAACCATTGCCCCACGTCCATCTTTAATATTTGCACTGATCAGAACTTTATCTTGCATGCAATCAAGATACTTTAATTATTCATGTGCTTAGACCTTTGGGTGATTCTTACTCCTAATACACTTTGCTACGGGAACAAATAATTTCCACAATTTTTGAGATGGTGATCCAAAAATTCAAATGAGCTTACTCTCCCCTTGCTCTTAGTGCAGGTAATCAGAGTATTACCCGAGTTTGTCTAACTTGATCTAGAACTCTTACCTTCTCACATTCTTGTTTCCTTGCACTCATTGATACACACGCTAAACCTTGTAAACAATCTTGTGTCTAAATCTTAAGGGTTCCTCCACAATTTTTAGTCAAACACTTATCCTTCTAACTCGACATAGAGTTCTCTAAACCTGCAACATCACTTTTCTACTCACCTTGTTGATCTTCTACATATATTTATTGGCTTATGGTTCTTTCATAACTCAAAACACCTCTCTCAACTCCACATAACCATCTTAACCATTGAAAACGCATATTCATATTATAGTGATTACATGCAAGACTTGAGGCCTATAAAGGATATCCTACACAAATTTTTTGACACAACTTCCTTCTTCTCATCATCATGCAAACTACACATTACAGTCTGCAAATACAAGAATGATTTTTAAACACCTTTACCATTATTTATATCATTACCAACCTTACTTTGCTTCTTAGATACTATATCTTAAGCATTGTTAATCATTCATTCATTGTCATTCTCTTATACAAATGTTTTAACACGGTATTATGAGATTATTCAAATTTTTAGGAACCTTACCATGTAATACCACAAAGATTTTGATAGAATCTTCCAACCTTGTGTCAGGATTATTGTGAGATTGAAACCATTGCAATTACATATTTAAATCTTGAACAACCATATATCAAATGCATCATCGTCTTAATAGTTTTTATAAACCCTTTCAAACTAATAAACATATGTGCTCAAGAAACTTCTCCATTTATTTAAATTCCTTGATTATTATGAAGTTTTATGATCTTTCATGGCTCTAAATACAGATACCTCCACCACCCCCCTCTATACATTTGAATACTTCTTACCAAATTAGATGACATGAGGTAGTTAGGTTTTCCAATCCCTTAACCTAACTAGAATATGGTCACCCCATGTAGGTTTACATCTTAGCTAAGCATATCTTTAGATAATTATACCAACCCCTAGTTCTAAGACACTTCAACACTAAATTTCAAATATTCAAATATACATTTGGAGGGAAAACTCCTTATTCAAACTCAAGGAGTCCAAAAAATCTAGAACCAACTATGATCACCCTAAATGGACTCAAGACACCTTAACCACCTAAAGAAAGAAAAATTTTTGGTATTTACATGATGCTCCTACATCAAACTCTTGAGGGGGAGAAAATTGAGTTCACTTTCTTTTCCTTCTTCCTTGATTTCTAATTTTTTTGTCTTCTTGATTTGATTTTCTTCCTTCTTTTTTAAGTTCTTTCCATCCTCGGTATTCTCTCTCTTTTCTTGTTTAACTTGTCTTCATTTTCTTCACTTTTCCTCATTTTTTTCTTCTTACATTCTCAGTTGATCCTTCAAATATGATTCTTCATCTTGGTCTTCATTCTCTTGGTCTTCTTCTTCATCTTGCAAAATCTTCTTTAGCTCTCTTTCTGCTCTTTCATAGTATTTTTCATCTTCAAATAGGTCTAAAATTTTTGATTCTTCCATGATTGCTTGCCATATGAGTTCTTCATCAACTGTCAAGTCTTCTTCACTTTCATTTCTTCTTACATTTTAAGTTTCTTCATTTTCTTTCTTGAAAATTTTCTTTATTTTGGCTTCTCATATTCATCACCTACATTTACACATTTAAAGCAAAGATTACAAATAAAATAGGAGTACTTTTAGCCTCATGAGAATCTCCATCCAAGAGCTCTTCACATCCTTTACTCTGCTTCTCTACTTCATCACTTCCTTATCCTTTTCCAAGGAAATCTTAGAAGCTTTCAATCACCTCTTCTTCATCCAAACTTTTAGGTTCTTTCCACAGTACATCTTTGTCAACTTCTTGTTTTCTCATCCTCTTCTCCATCTTCTTTAGATCTTTCTCTTCTTTTATTATCTCTTTTCTCAATTTCTCTCTCTTTCTCTTCCTCATAAGTAGATCTATTGGCCACTTGACTCCTTTTTTCATCTCAAAAACAATCATACTACTCTCTCTCATCTTTCTTATATCTTCTATCATCTCCCCTAACTTCACATTTTTTCGTAAGGTCTTTTATTTCTTGTTCAAACCACAACTCATGCTTTCTTGCAAACTCTTTTTCTTTTCTTCTTTTCTCTTCCTTTCTCTTTCCTCTTTCATCTTCTTCATAAAATTTTCTATTTTTTCCATTTTATTCTCTACTCTAATACCAAATGATGTAGAGGCTCATCACAAACAACAACTCACACAAGTTAGAACAATCAACATTTAAAATACATCAAAAAATTTACTTTTTCTCAAGCTCATAATTAGCATTTCTTCATAAAATTTTCTATATAAAATGAATAAAATATTACAAATACTTTACACCATATCTAGTTCACTAAATAACAATGTTTATAAGCTTGAATAAGTCTCGGTACTTCATCTTCTCTCAAAATTATTCTAGACCTTCATATTTCCTTCTAGCCCTTCAAATCTACATTTTGGAGCATAAAAATCACACAACCCTATTTCATTACTCACTGTTAACCTTTTTGATGACCCATTTATCCCAAAACTCATCCTACAAAGTTTCATAAAGTAACTCTAAACCCATTTGTTTTTATACTCACTTTACCATTTTTGTCAATTCCTCTCAATTAGCTCTAAATGTATACAACTCTCCATGCATTCAGAATAGACCAAAATTTTCAAGCTAAAGTGAAATTATATCTGGATATACATTTTATTTTTCTTACTTTTTCTAAATTCATGAGGTGTATATCTCTCCTATCATTCCTAACTCATCATTCACCTTATTTATAGGGTTTCAAGGAGGTCTCTTAGGGTTTCATTACCATCTCCTAGGTTTTGAATTTTCCAATTGGTTTTCACCATTCAAACCCCTCCCTTTTGCTATATCAAACTTTTCCAAGACCCTTTCAATGCCTTAACTCACTAATGTCTCCTTTTTGCTACTTTTACACTTTTGGTTTCTCAAGGTCACTTGTGTGTTCTTAAGACTTAGTTACTTCTATATTTTGTCCTTTGAGTCTTAACATTACCTTCGTATCCTTCCTTTACTTACAAAACCATCTCCTATTCTCAATATTTTTTCTACATTTCCTCCTAATCTTGGCTAATATTACTTATTTACAAACCTCTTTAAAACTTGCTTACACTTCTCTTCCTAATTATGACAGTTCAATCATCTATAGCCTTGATAATTTTTCCTTTTGAACCCCTCTCACTGTTCACATAACCTTGAATAATTATTCTCACTCCAAAAAAAATTCCAAAATATTCCTTCTAGCCTTTAGATATGAATCTCATCACATTTTTCTTGTTGGTTCTCAAGTTTCCTTGAAATCTACTTCTTCGCTATAGTTTCACCCTTAAAACTAACACGAGTTAAATTTGGTCCTTATCCTAAACTCTATTCACTTCTTTTACCTAATTTCATGCTATATTTAAATGACTTCATTTCCTTATACTTCCTTGATAATTTCTCCAATAAGTTTTCATACCTTGTCATTGATGGGTTGGCTCTAAAGACAATTTCATGCTCTCTTCTACATGACTTTTATAGAGTTAAGAGACTGTGCATAGGTTTCCATTTGGCATACTCATCAAATCCTTAATTTTCTGTGTTAAAAAATGTATGATGCCTTCTTAGATATTTTTCAACACTCTTATTATCCTCTTAAATAACTTAACTCTTCACAGTACCCACAAAAGTCTCTAAAACCACTTTGTCCCACTTCCATATTTAATATTTACACAGTCGAACTTTATCTTGCATGCAATCAAGATACTTGAATTATTCTTGTGTTTAGACCTCTGGGTGATTCTTACTCCCAATACACTTTCTACATGAACAAAGCGATTTCGACAATTTTTAAGATGGTGATCCAAAAACTTCAAATGAACTTACTCTCCCCTTGCTCTTAGTCTAGGTAATCACATTCTTACCATGAGTTTGTCTAACTTGATCTATAACTCTTACCTTCTCATAGTCTTGTTTCCTTGCACTCATTCATACACATGTTAAACCTTGTAAAAAATCTTGTGTCTAAATCTTAAGGGTTCCTCCATAGGTTTCAATCAAACACTTATCCTTTTAACTCTTAGATAGAGTTCTCTAAACCTGCAACATCACTTTGTCTACTCACCTTGTTGATCTTCTACATATCTTTATTTTCTTAAGTTTATTTCATAACTCAAAACACCTCTCTCAACTCCACATAACCATATCAACCATTGAAAACATATATTCATATTATATTGATTAAATGCAAGACTTCAATCTCGTAAAGCATAGCCTACTAAAAAAATTTGACACAACTTCCTTCTTCTCATCATCATGCAAACTACACATTGTAATGAAAATACAAGAATTATTTTCAAACACCTTTACCCTTATTTATATAATTTCTAACCTTAATACTTCTAAGATATTATATCCTAAGCATTGTTAATCATTTATCCATTTTCATTCCCTTATGAAAATGTTTTAACATGGTATTATGAGATTATTCAAAGTTTTGGGAGCCTTACCATGTAATACCACAGAGCTTTTGATAGAAGATTCTAACCTTGTGCCAAGATTACCATGAGATTGAAACCACACTGTAATTACCTCTTTAAAGCTTAAACACTTCATAGGCCTACCACGGTAACCATATATCAAATGCATCACCGTCTTAAGGTTTCTATACACCCTTTCAAACTAATAAACATATGTGCTCAAGAAACTTCTCTATTTATTTAAATTCCTTTATTATTACAAAGTTTATTAGCCTTCATGGCTTTGAATACAGAGACCTCCACCCTCCCCTCTATACATTTGAATACTTCTTATCAAATTGGATGACTTGAGGTAGTTAGGTTTTCCAATCCATTAACCTAACTAGTATATGGTCACCCCAAGTAGGTTTACATCTTAGTTAGGCATATCTTTAGATGACTATACTAACCCATAGTTCTAATACACTCCAAAACTAAATTTCAAATATTCATATATACATTTGGAGGAAAACTCCTTACTCAAACTCAAGGAGTCCAAAATGTCTAGAACCAACTACGATCACCCGATATGGACTCAAGACACCTTAACCACCTAAAGAAAGCCAAAAAAAATCTATTTACATGATGTTCCTGCATCACACTTCAAGGAGGCCTCAAACCACATATAATTCTCCACCTAGATATGTGATATCTATATGGATGCAACTATATTTGATAATTTATTCACTTGATATTTTTTTGTAGTGGTTATGTGTGATTTTTTTACTTCTCTTGGATATTTTACAACTTGGGAAGCTAGACTCTTGAACCTAGTTGGGAGTGATTCATACCCATGTGTGGGTTTTTTTATGTGTGTTACTACTTTAGGTTAATTTAGGAGATCTTTGAGTTTCTTTAGAATGATTTTATCTTGAGATTGTTATGTGGATTTCGGGTGAGTAAATGAGAACATTTAAATTTCTTAGATAGGATTTCATAGATATAATTTCATGTTAAGGATTTCATAGATATAATTTCATACCTATTTGGAAGTTCCATATGATGATTTAAGGACATTTTGTAACACTATGTGCATGTGCTATCAACTGTAATATGCCTTCTTATGATACCTAGGTTTTGTAAATGTATGAAACCCTTTTTATGACCAAAAAAACTTCAAACCCTAACCATGGGTAAGAAAACCCAAAAAAGGATAATCATTAGGTTGAAGTGCAATTTATATACTATTTACATTAGAAGCACTTGAGGAGGCCTTAAACCATAGATAATTATCCACCCGAATATGTGATATCTATATTGATGCAACTATCTTTGATAATTTATTCACTTGATAATTATTTGTAGTGGTTATGTGTGATTTTTCTTTACTTCTCAAGGAGATGTTGTAACTTGGGAATCTATACTCTTGAACCTAGTTGTTAGTGATTCATACCTATGTGGGGTTTATTGCTAATGTTTGTTACTACTTTGGGGTAATTTAGGAGAGCTTTGAGTTCCTTTGGAATGATTTGATATTGAGATTGCTAGGTGGATTTTAGGTGAGTAAATGAGAACATTTAAATTTCTTATATAGGATTTCATAGATATAATTTCACATTAGGGATGACCTATGTGAGAGTACCAACCCATAAACGATATAAAATTGAGAAAATGACCATTTGTTAGCTTGGGTTGAAACTTATATTTTGGACCAAACCACTCTATCTAGAAATCCCATATGGCTAGGAGTGAGGTAATGGAAATTTTTGGGCATGACAATTAGGAGTGATAGATTTTTGTAGTAAAATGAAAGATATTTTATGAGTAACTAAGTAGTTATAATGAAGATATAAAGTCATGAAATATAGATAAGGATAGGAAATTGAGCTCAGAATGTGCGCATAAGTCATGATTTAGGGATTAAGATAATACCAATATTATCAAGTAATAAATTACCAAATTCAAGTTCCTAAATTTTCCCTCCCTTTAAGATATGAAATGAAATTCACATGTTTAAAGGAAAATATACCTAAATGTGTGGAAATAGTTTGTATTTTCTCAAGATGCTTGATTTTATTGAGTATTGATACAATCTCCATAATGAAATATACAAAGACATAAAATGTATTCAATTTCCATAAAACTAATTGAATTTAAATTCAATTTTTAAATGTATTTAAAACTAGAAATTTGAAATTTAAAATTATAAATTTGAAAAGTGAGAAAAATAAGGAAGGATTACACATGTTTTTCTTTCTAAAGGATAAGATCCTTGAATGAATTCTTAAAGAGATGGATTAGAACAAAGTCACTAATGGGTTAGAGGTGATCAGTCCCCAATTTATTGAAGGAGAATTCAGAGCCAAAATGGAATTGGATGTCACTTGATCCAAAAACAAATAAGGGTGTCACAAGGATTTGAAGTTTCTTTGAAGACTTTCTAAAAATAGGAAGTGTTACAAGATGTCTAACCTTCTAAAAAACTCCCAAAAGAGTGAGAAGAAGAGTGTGCTAGGTTTTTCTAGTTTCCCAAAATCTTCTAACCATGGAACCACACCAATGCAAATGGATCTAGGTCCTAAATGTGAAAAATAAAAAATAAAAAAAAATTCAAAAGGTAATGAAGTATACTCATGCACCCACTATGTGATGTCTTAGTATATCAAGTGTGAAAAGTTGAGCAGTTAGGAGGAACTTTCCCACATACCATGTCTTGTAATGGTGCTCAAGATGCACAAATTTAGAAAGGGGGTGAAGTAATCATGCCCCCACATTATACATATAAATGTATTACATTTTTCCTTTGGACTATTCTAGTTGTCGTTGAACCTATATAAAAACTTGTAAATTTTGGTATGTTCTAGAAAATTTTGAATTTTTACTAAAAATATTCTCGAGATGAAATCACCCATCCGGAAATAATGTCTAATGGATTTTTACCCTATTCCATGTATAAATTTTGATCGACATGTATTTATTCCTATTCTTATCTATTTGTATCCTATTCCATTCTATTTTGAATTTTTATTATCTTTATGCCTGAATTTCATAGATATTTATGTGATAATCCCATTGAATGCCTCTTATTTGGAGGTGAGTGAGTTGTGCAATAGATCTCTCATCTTAAAATAATAGAAGTGTGTTCATGTCAAATGTAACATATAGTCGAGTGTTGGATCACATTGAATGTAGTTGTAGGTGGTCATTGTAGAGATCTTATTCCTACAAAAGAGTGCATGTTAGAAACCAAGGAAGGGAAAGGTAGAAAATAAGTATAAAAGTATACAAGTATAGTAAGAAATGTCATATAATCAATCGTATAAAATTCTAAAGGTTGTATATAAGGGACACCACAATGTCGTACACGCAAACAAGATTGAGTAAAGGCAACAAAGGCTACAAATAAGGGACATAAAGGTGTCACACACACATTCATAAAAAAATCCATAGACCTTATACATGAAAATAAGAATAAAATAAATCAAGTGAATACAATCATAGATATAATCCTAGAGGCATATGGATCAAGAGATGTTAGTTCTACGAAGGCATGTGTTAGTTGCATTAATCCTAATAAATAACATATGTCATGGAATATAATATGAGTATAATGAAGAAGTGAAAAATTAAAGTGTGATGAAATAATAGCACATGATAGTGTAGAATATTCCTGCAAATAATCAATACCATTGTGAAAGTAACTAGGCTAATACCTTTCATCATGTAGATTCTTATGTATGTCTTGCACCAAGATCGAATTTTACATGAAATGTGTGTGTAAGTATTATATAGAATATAGTATCTATTAAACTACATGAAAAAAAAACATATTTTAAGTAAAGAACTAGGAAATCAAGTCATATGCAAGTCTTGAATTTGTATTTTGATAATATTTGAATGTTTTAGTGCTTATTAGAATATTTTATTTTTGTATTTTTAGAATATTTGTATTTTTAAAGGTGTGTTATTCAACATCGAGATAATAATCCACATAAGGATCATAACCTACTAGTCATGGATCAACCATATGATAAAGCTTACAAAGACAAGGAAAATGTAACTATCTAGTTTTGTGAAGTTGATATAGTGTCATAATATATTTTTCATCAAGTATATGGTGGGCCCTTTTATTCCATAATGGATTTCATATGTGTCATATTATACGAGATAATCAATTAGATCATCATATCAAATCATAATACATGTATGAAGTTAAGGTAAGGTAATATTATGATTTTTCTCATAAATAGAGCCTTTCATATGTCATAACCAAGATATTTGAAAGGAAATATGGGTGGGATAAGGATCAAGTGTGACCTATACTTTAGATGTTATAACATGTAATCTATATGTGATAAGCAATGTAATGTACCCCGAAATTCATGGGACATGGTAAGGAGAGGTATAAGGCCAAGAGTGTGTAATGCATCATGTGTGTGTGCACACACGTGTGTGCATGCATGTGTGTATGTATGCATTGTGTGTGTGTGTGTGCGCACTCATGTGTGGTGTCTTATGAACTCTTGGCCTTACTTTATCAAACATTACACACATATATGTGTATAAGTGTTTGTACATGTGTATACATATGTATATCTATGTGTGTGTATACACACATACATATATGTATATATAGACATATGCATGCATACATGTGTGTGTGTGTGTGTATTCTTTTTGTGTGGAAATTAAGTGGGAATTATTCCCAATACGTGACATGTATAAAAAGTGTGCTCATAAAAGTATTGAATTGAGGGTTCTTATTGGATTTCATTATATCGATATGAGATGATCATTTTAATTATATGGACTCATTGTGAATTATGTTAATTATACTATTATCTTTTAATGTATGTATGTGAGATATTGATGTTTGACAATGATTAGTGTCATGACTAATAACATGATGATAATCATAAAAGGATTGTCCTAGATTGCTAGAGTACATCCTTTTTATCTCCCTCCGACCTTAGACGTTGATACAAGAAAGCCTTTTGGTAAATATTTTGAAGATAATTCCTATTGTGATAATCATAGATGTATTATATATCCTACTAAAATATGCTTCAATATTCCTTATATCATCTAAGATCTTATTGATGTAAATTTTATTGAATTTAACTCACCTCCGATAATTCTAAGCATAATATTTTCTATGACGTACTTCCTAATCACAATAATCCTGAATCTAATCAAGAGTTTCACCATACTTATCAAGCTTAATACCCTTTCCTTCATATGATCATCAATTGGATTCTCTTATTGGTACTATGTTATCATTGATGATTCTCGATATCACTCATGATCCTATTTCGATAAAATTTATATGTGATCCTTTTTCATTCTAATATCTATCCGTAGTGTCTTGATTGATACTAGTTCTAAGCATAACATGTGCACATTTAAATTTCTTTCTTCTCTTGGATATACTAAGCAACATATGATTTTTTATGTTAATACACCTCTTAGGAATTTTTTACCTCTCATTCTTGGCTTTGTTTCTATTTTTATAACTTCACGATTACTTCTTCCCTTGGGTCATATAACATGTGGCTAGGTTTTCCTTGGATTAATAATATTAAGGCTATCATTTACCTTTTTCACTAAAGCATCAACTTCATTTAAAATAATAAAGTTATTACAATCAAGGTTATCTCATACGAGGCCCCTTTACCTAATATTTTTACTAAGAAAGAATTGGTTGCCACAGTTAATCCTATTGTATCTACTTGTTTTACCTCTAGCAAATCTATCCTATGTAGGGATATTCTTAGGACTCTTAATGTACATATTATGGCTCATGATAATGTTATACAACCCCATATTCCATAGGTCTTTCCTACTTCACCTACATGTGTTTCATATTCAAGGTTTAAGCCTCCCTCAACTACTGAGCCTACTCATCACAATTTTGAGTATGTCATCATATAGCTCTTGATTTTTTGTTACTTTTTATGAAACTATTCTAAAATTCAAAAACATTCAAATAATTCAAATGAGTCCAAAAACATTCAAATATTTTTAAAATATAAAATCAGAACCTACATATGTCTTACTTCATTAGATTTTCACTTAACATGTGTCATTTTTCATACGTTTTAAAGATGTCATATTTTCTATCTACTATTTACACATGTTTATGAGGTTTTTAGCTTGATGTAGGACATATACAAGATTATACATAATGAAATGTGTTGGCATACATCCATCCCAGTGGCATTTCTAATTTGAGGGCATCTCCTACACTATTGAATTACTTTCATTTAAATATAGTTACTTTCACTTTCTCATTACGTTCAATTACGTATATTTTGTCTTATTTTATTTTTCAAACTAATATAGATAGAGATACTATCCTATATTGTATTCACTTACTTGCTTTCTTATATTTTTTCTTTCATGCATGTGGCCTATGGAATTTTCATGTTGGTCTTTTTGACAAGTCGATGTCCCTTGTTTACAACTTCTTTAGCCTATTTATTATGTTTTTATGTTTCCCTTGTTT
This sequence comes from Taxus wallichiana var. yunnanensis, assembly GCA_018340775.1. Lineage (NCBI taxonomy): Eukaryota > Viridiplantae > Streptophyta > Pinopsida > Cupressales > Taxaceae > Taxus > Taxus wallichiana. The sequence goes on from CM031235.1 coordinate 375,481,996, forward strand.
ACTTACATCCTCTTTAGCATTCTTTATGACTAACATATGTGACATTTCTTATGTACTAATACACTAAATCTCTTGTACACTAGATTTCCTTTGTGCGTGTTTTATTACATACATTATTGTCTCTATGATTGTTGTTTTTTTCTTGTTTTATTTTCGTGTGCCACGATTTCTACCATGCACACCATTGTAGGAACAAGATATCAATGATGACCACCTATATAATCCTTCCACATGATCCAATAGTGACTAGTAGATACATATGACATAGATACACATGATTTATTTTAAGTTGAGCATTCAATTTTCACATCTCACTCAACTCAAAATAAGGGGCATTCAATGGGATTTATTACATGGATATCTATGCACATCAGGAATGCAAAAATAATTCAGACTTTAGGAATAAAATGACATAGTGTAAAGACACTTAGGAATATAATTATATTGGAATAGGAACATATTACACACTCGAATGAAACCATCCAATAAAGATGAAATTACAAAAATTATAGTCTAGGATGGACATTCTCATCATATGGGAAGATTTTGAATAGGATACAAATTTCCTATATTTATATAAATAGTTATGTTGTCACTTACCGAGAAAAATGTGTAATTTTGAAAAAAATTGAAATTCTTGGTCAAGTGTGTTGAGTGTGGAGATTAATTGCTTAATAGAAAGCTTGATTTTACATGTTGTTGGTTTTGATGATGACCGGCATTGGTTAGGATGTAACCTTGATCATCGGATAAATCGGCATCGATTAAAGAGTGACCGACATCGATCGGTAGTGACCAAAGCATCTATCACTTGTGCGAGGGTGCTTTATTGTTTGGTCAAGAATTAGAATAAATCTTTTGCTTTAAATATGATTTCTTGATTGTAAAAGCATAGTTAGTTTCCCAAAATAGATATATATATATATATATATATATGCATTTATGCATTGTATGAGGGTATCGAGAGAAGAAAAAGTAATTGTTTTACATGTTAGTTTTCTTAGTAAGAAAGAAAGAGTAGGCTGAGTGAAGGAAAAACATTGAACATCTTGTGAGGTGTTGGAAGACAACAGATAGTCATTGTATTTCCTTTGTAAAGCCTTGACTAATAATATTGGTTGTTTCTTGGTAGATGTAGCCCACCTTTGGGTGAACCACGTTAAATCTGGTTTTATCTTTCTCTTGTTTATTTTATATTCGGTTTATTTCGCATTCATTGCTTGTATGCTTTATCCGAAATTAGATATGTGCAACATTGTTATTGTTAGGAATAAAACTTAGCTTAATTCATCATTTACTAAGTTGTAATGTTAAAGTAATTAAATTTAATTACTTTAACTTAGTTAGCTATTAGTTAGCTATTATCTAGTTGTCACATCCCTAGATTAGTGGGGGCTATACTATTGTTAGTTTATTACTTTGGAATGTTCTCAGATGTTCTCGGATGTGATTAGTTAGGGCAATATGTTATTTCTGCATATTTTTCATAGTTAGTATATTTGATCCACTTTCTATGGATGTTGTTATAGTTGTTCAATGTCTATAAAAATTACAGCTTCTTCATTTGATAATATGAAGGGTTTCCAGAATATTACATTGTCAAGATTTGGTATCAGAGTTGGTTGATCCCAGTCTCTATGAGGATCCCTCATCCTCTAAGGAGAGTGTGTTGTATAAGGTTAAGGATTCATTGCTACAAGTTTGAGCTTGGAGGAACCATAGTTGTCCCCAGCCTCTTGGAAGCACCTTCCTGCTTCATTACCCCTAGAGTTTTACACAAAGTGATGCAGATTACTTTGTAATAGCTTAAAATCTATAGATTTTTTTAAAAAAATTGGGCCCATAAATGCGGGCATTCACATTGGGTGAGTTTTAGATTTATTTGGGATCACCCCTATTACACAAGTTGGAGCCTCGAGATCTGGTCGACTCAAAGCATTACTTCAACCCTCTCGTTGAAGATCTCCATACCATGCAAGAACAAACAAAAGTAAATAAAAATGTTCCCAAGGTAAAGTCAAATGGCGGAAGGGAGGATGAAAATAGAATAAAGGCGAGATATATCTAAAAGTGACGGAGAAACCAAGGTTGCATGCATGTGAGCTAGGTAATCCTTGATCAAGCCGCATTTTAAAAAAATCGGAAAAATTTCTATTTTGGAAAGGGGTGCGGAAAGATATTAAAATCAGAATTTAAACACGTCGGAACTTTCAATTGGTACCTCAGATTGAGGTGCCATTTTTTTTGAAAGTGTATGATTTTTGATCTCTATGTCTTGGTCTAAATCTTAATAAGCTTTATCTTGAAAAAAAAAAAAAAAATCAAAGGTTGAAGTAAGCTATATATATATATATAATTTGCAATTTTGTACTCACAATGTATCCCAAAAGGAATTTTTCCACAAAAGAAGAGACAAAATTGTAATCGCACTATCATTATAAAGTGCCAAAAACTTTTTCATTCTCATGGAGCTAGTTGTCTTCACTTTTCACTTAGAATTTAGGGGGAAAAGATGAAAGACTTGCAAATTCTTCATTGATCGCTCAACAGTGGTATTCCTTGCGGATTAGAGCAAAGTGAATGGAGGGTAGTTTTTCATGCCAGTGCCAATTTCAAGCTATGAGCCAACCCAAAGCATAGGTTTTATTGAGCCAAGATCCAACCCAACGAAGTTTTCAAAACGTTCAGAGCTACTCGTTTGTTTTTCGAGCACACTTGCCAACCCAAAAGAGGTTCCAAACATCCAGAGACAATTCTGAGCCTATTCCATCTCTTGCACATCGTTTAGAGGAAGTACCTTCATCTAGCTACTCTTATTCAGATGATATCTAGAGATACCATACTGAATTAAGGGGGAATGATAAATTCATTTGATTCACCTTAGAATATGTTTATTTTAGCATGTGTGTGCTAATAAATGTTTACCTCATGTAAACATATTTTGTTTTAGATAATTTATTTCCTATTCATTTGAGACCATGTTGAATTAAGGGGGAATGTTAGGAATAAAACTTAGCTTAATTTATCATTTACTAAGTTTTAATGTTAAAGTAATTAAATTTAATTACTTTAACTTAGTTATCTGTTAGTTAGCTATTATTTAGTTATCACATCCCTAAATTAGTGGGGGCTATACTATTGTTAGTTTATTGCTTTGGAATGTTCTTGGATGTGATTAGTTAGGGGCAATATGCTATTTATGCATATTTTTCATAGTTAGTATATTTGATCCACTTTTCGTGGATGTTGTTATAGTTATTCAATGTCTATAAACAATGCGGCTTCTTCATTTGATAATATGAAGGGTTTCAAAATATTACATTGTCAAGAGTTATATGGTTAATCCCAACAAGCGGTATCGAGATATTTGTTTGGAGGTTTTGTGTTTTGATAAGATTTACTCATAGATGGTTTTTTGATTGAGCGGGAGCATAGCAATTGTAGAAGATAGTAAATAGAGAGAGAAATTTGATGACCACAATTATCAATTATGGAAGATGTAGGTGGAGGATTATTTGTATCAGAAGGATCTATACCTACCATTGAATGAGCATGCACAGCACTGATCATGATGACTGATGAAGAATGGGAGGTTCTTAACAGAAAGGCTCCGGGATCTATAAGATTGAGCTTGACATCATCTGTGGCTTTGAATTTTACAGATGCAAAAACCATGGTAGAGTTGATGAAATCTTTAGAAAATTTGTATGAAACTCCTAGTGCTTTGAATAAGGTTTATTTGATGAAAAAATTGTTTAATTCTAAGATGCAAGAAGGTGGATTTGTATCTAATCATTTGAATGATTTTCGGTCTATTGTAAATCAATTAAAATCGGTAGAAATTTTGTTTGATGATGAAGTGAAAACACTTTTATTCTTATGCTCTTTGCCAGATAGTTGGGATAACTTGGTAATGGTTGTTAGTAATACAACGTCTACTTCTAAAGGTTTGAAATTTGATGATGTGGTTAGTGTAATCCTTAATGAGGAAATACGCAGGAAAATATTAGGAGAAGAATCATCTGGAAACACTTTAAATGTAGAAAGCAAGGGAAGATATAAGGAGAGATCATCAAAGAGCAAGAAGAATGGGAGATCAAAGTCAAGACATGAAAGATCTAGATCCAAGTACAGAGATTTACTTTGTTGGAATTGTGGAAAGAGAGGACACGTAAAGAAGGAGTGTTGGTCTAAGGAAAACAAAGATAATACATCAGACAAAGGTAAAGAAAAAGGTAAAGAGGAAAACATTGTAAGTGAGGTAAAGCAAGATGCCCTTATTCTCTCCTTGGATAATAAATTAGAATCTTGGGTTTTATATTCTAGAGCTTCTTTCCATGCTACTAGGGATAAGGGTTATTTCAGAAATTATGTTCAGGAGATTTTATACAAGTTTATTTAGGAGATAATAAGCCATGTAATAGTCTTGGTAAAGGTGATGTTCATCTAAAGTTGCAGAATGGAAATCCATGGGTATTGAAAGATGTGAGGCATGTGCCAAGCCTCAAGAGAAATCTAATATCTGTAGGGAAACTAGGTGAATTTGGATGTGTGGTTACATTCACAACCGATTCTTGGAAGGTTACCAAGGGATCTCTTGTTGTGGCAAGAGGTAAGAAGGTAGGAACTTTATATCTATCTACCTGTGTTACTAATTCCTTTTTTGTGCTATTTACTACATATTCAAATGTAACCATGTGACATAATTAGCTAGGCCATATGAGTGAAAAAGTAATGCATATCTTAAAGGCTAAGGGTAAGTTATCAGATTTGAAACAATTAGATCTTGAATTTTGTGAGCATTGCATATTTGGAAAGCAAAAGAGAGTGAGATTTCTCAAGGTTGGGTCAACAAAGGATCGAAATTAGATCTTGTACACTCAGATGTGTGGGGACCAGCTCAGGTAGCTTCTATTGGAGGATCCCAATATTATGTGACTTTCATTGATGATGCCACAAGGAAGGTATGGATTTATTGTATTAAGCGTAAATCGATGTTTTTGAGACTTTTAAAAGGTGGAAAGCCCTTGTAGAAAATGAAACAAACTTAAAATTAAAGTGCCTTAGATCTGACAATGGTGGTGAGTACTACAGTAAGGATTTCAATTATTATTGTTTAGAGAATGGAATACGAAGAGAAAGAACGGTTCCTATAACTCCACAGGAGAATGGAGTTGTAGAAAGAATGAACAGAACAATCATGGAACGTGTTAGAAGTATGAGAATACATATTGGTTTTCCTTTCAAGTTTTGGGTAGAAGTAGTGGATACAACAAAGTGTACTTGATCAACCATGGGCCTTTAACAACATTAGATGGTGGAATACCAGAAGAAGCTTGGTCTAGAAAAGAGGTAGATTCTTCTTTTCTTAGAGTTTTTGGCTCAAAAGATTTTGTGCACATTGATGGGGAAAATAGGAAGTTAGATGCTAAACCTAATAGATGTGTTTTCATTGGTTATGACTCTGGTGATTTCAAATATCATTTTTGGAATTTAGAAGATTTTAAGATTGTTAGGAGTCATGACGTTGATTGGAATGAAAAGAGAATGTACAAGGAACAGGTTGTGGTGCCTAAACATGAATAGGTTGATAAGATTTTGGAGGAAAATCAACTTTCGATCTCAAGCAGACATCCCACAGACATCGATGTTAGTTCTACGAAACCAATGTTGGTCGAAAGCTAACCAACATCGACAAATAGATCGAGTTGTAAGCAGACAATTACTAAAACCATTGTCGGACTCCTCAAACCAATGGCGGTGAGGCAACCATAGTCAACGTTAAGTTAGCAAAGGAACTCAAAGCTGCATGATCGATTCATGAAGTGCAATCGGTATCACGAGACAAGTGTTAGTCACTAACAGAGATTGACATGAACATGTAACAAGCACAGAATGAGCCCCAAACACCCCAAATCTCAGTGAGAAGGTCATAAAGAGTAAGTAGACCTCCAGAGATATTTTCACCTTTCTTTTCTTATTTATTATTGACTGATAGTAGTGAACCAGAAAGCTTTGAAGAAGTAATGCAAGTAGATACCCATGAGCAGTGGGAGTGTGGCATGGATGAGGAGATGGACTCCTTGGAACAAAATCAAACATGGGATTTGGTCAAGTTGTCAGCAGATAAGAAAGCACTACAAAATAAATGGGTTTATAGAATCAAGGAAGAAGAGGGTGGACCTAAAAGGTAACAAGCACAAAATGAGCCCCCGGACACCCCAAATCTCGGTGAGAAGGTCATAAAGAGTAAGTAGACCTCCAGAGATATTTTCACCTTTCTTTTCTTATTTATTATTGAGTGATAGTAGTGAACAAGAAAGCTTTGAAGAAGTAATGCAAGTTTATACCCATGAGCAGTGGGAGTGTGGCATGGATGAGGAGATGGACTCCTTGGAACAAAATCAGACATGGGATTTGGTCAAGTTGCCAACAGGTAAGAAAACACTACAGAATAAATGGGTTTATAGAATCAAGGAAGAAGAGGGTGGACTAAAAAGGTACAAGGCGAGGCTTGTGGTAAAGAGATTTACACAAAAAGCGGTATTGACTTTGATGATATTTTTTCTCCTATAGTTAAGATGACTCTTATTCATATTGTTCTAATTTTTGTTGCAATAGAAGATTTACATTTAGAAAAACTTGATGTTAAGATGGCTTTTATTCATGGTGATTTGGAGGAAAAGATTTATATATAGCAACCTCTTGGTTATGAAGTCAAGGGTAAGGAGAAACTTTTGTCTAAATTGAAAAAGAGCCTATATGGGCTCAAGCAAGCTCCAAGGCAATGGTATTTGATATTGTGAGCTTTATGCATGAGCATGGTTATATGAGATGTGAATATGACCATTGTGTTTATTTTAAGAAGCTTGAAAATGGGAGCTATGTTATTTTGTTATTGTATGTGGATGATATGTTGATTGTAGGATCTAGTATGTAGGACATTGGTAAGCTTAAAGAAAGGCTAGCTCACACATTTGCAATGAAGGATTTGGGAGCTGCAAAGAAAATCCTTGGCATGCAAATTCACTAAGACAGAAAAACAAGAAGTTGTATTTGTCTCAGGAGGCTTATATCAATAAGGTGTTGGAAAGGTTTAACATGCAAAATTCAAAACCTATTAGTACACATATGGTTAGACACTTCAAATTGAGCAAATATTAGTGTCCTTCATCACATGAGGAGGTTGAGTACATGGCACGTGTTCCCTATGCTTCAATAGTAGGAATTCTTATGTATGTCATGGTTTGTACTAGATCAGACATTGCACAAGTAGTGGGAGTTGTGAGCAGGTTTATGGCTAATCCAGGTAAAGAACATTGGAAAGCAGTTGTTGGTGAGAAAATTTTTCAGGTGGAAAAACTTGTGGATTTCTTTCCAACACTCTGGGAATCTAAGTCCCTCTACTTAATCGGTGCAGCTGCCGTATGTGCATGTACATAAAAAGGTGGATTTCTGTGGTGGCCTTTCGACTGGGGATCCAACAGGGGCACTCCACTGACCCTACGGAAAAGCTAGCAATCTCTTGTTAGGGAAGTCTTCATCTATAGAGTGGGAAAGGGAGTGAGAAAAGAGGTAGGAGAACTAATGTTGCAGGTAGAAAATCATATTCCTACACACACACTAGTTAGAAACTTCAACACATGCATTTATCGGAAGAAACAACTCTGCGAATAGCAACAAGACCAAATAGAATTCACGATCACCAAGTATCAAGAAACCCCTTAGTCAAAGAAATATAGAAAATCCTTCTTCTTATATTGATTTCCCAAATCAAAGTTGTACATAATGTGGGAATGGAAGAAATTTGAGAGGGAAGAGAGTAGAAGAAAATGGTTATCTCCTTTGCTTTCTCTAGGTACAATGTACTCTTGAGTCTACAAGATCAATTACCAACCCTTTGAAATGGGAATAGCTTTACAATTTATAGAATAGAATATGACTCTTCATCTTCCTCGTGACCTTTTGAATACCTTAATATGACTTAAGACTGTTCATATTCCACTTTAAATATTTAAGTCCCTTTTATAATAGCAAGGCGACTTAATTTACATTATGTTTCTAAAGTCACTTTTAAGTAACTTAAAGGTATATCAAAAAGTGCAAACCCCAACAAAGAATTAGAAAATTTGAAAGTGAGAGAAAGTTGGGGGAAGAGGAGAGAGAGAGAGAGAGAGAGAAGAAGAAGAGGATATGTCTCCTGATGAAGTCTGTTGATCCTCGTTGATGGAAAGCTCCAAATGCAATGAAGTTCTAAATGTCCCATTGTGCCAAAACTGCCCTTTGAGTGTGACTTACTATTTTTAGTAAATGGTCATTTCCACTATTTTTTGCTCCAGATAATCATTCTAGCCTTTTGGAGATCTTCAATGCACACTGCTCTTTCCATAGCCACTTTTGATGAAGACTTGCCAAAAATAGCAAGCATGTATAGGAAAACTTACTATTTTTAGAAAGTGTGTTTCCAGTGCTCGATTTGTGATGGAACATATTGTTTTGGACTCTTCTTGTCATTATGCAATCACACCCTCTAAATTTCACATAGTTTTGCCCACTAGAATCCTGGAAATAAATTTTGAAATTTTGACATGGCAGTGGCTTCGGGCATAGAGCTGTCATGGCGGCCATTAATGGAGCTCAAAATTTGTAGGTCTAGTTTTTGTCTCTATTTTTAATGAAAACAACTTCTTGTGATAGTTTTTTCATTTGGAACTCATGTGCAATTTTTAGCTCGTTTCATTGCCGGAATGATGGGAAATTCAACGAATGTGAGCTAGTGCGAAGTGAGGGTTTTATTGGAGAAAATGATTCTAGATGCCATTTTACCTCTTGTTTTTGTATCTTTATCACCTTGAAAAATTAGGAAGTCTACAAAAGATGGCATCTCGATATAACTTGTATCTTGCAAGATATGAGGATTTTTCGATCGGGTGACTTCACGGTTATCTGGCAAAAATCTCCATTTTTCTCTTTGTTCTTCATCATTTCACTCCATTTTTCTATGAGGCCTGAATATTTCTATGCATTCATGGTTTGAATAGTTTATGTGGCCATGGTAGAGCTGGTTTGGAGCAACAATGGTGGACCGGGTGTCTGGACAATCACGCACGGAGCCATGGCAAGGTAAGGAGTTCTGAAGGAGAAATGAGAGGAAGAAAATGGCTAAGTGCTGGATTTAAACTTTCAAAACATGCACATGGATGGGCTAGGTGAAATTTTATGTCCCTGATGTCCCTAACCTTAGGGACGTGAGGGACATCAATTTCCACGGTGGTCAAGGCGATGTCATGTGTCCTCGATCCGACGGCGAGGATTTGCTTGAAAAACGCACAGGGAAGTGAAACTCGATCAAGTGGGTGTCCAAAAGACTCCCCATAGGGGATGGACACATTTTTCCATGTCTTATGTCCCCCACCTTAGGTGCATAAGGGACATCAATTTCCACGGTGGTCCTGGAGGTGACATGTGGCGCCCGATCCAACGCAGGGAATGGATGCTCCAAAAATGCACGTGGGGGCTGAATTGCGGTCACGTGGGTGTCCAGAAGATTTCCTGTAGGGGATGGGCACATTTTTCAAGGTCTGATTTCCCCCATCTCAGGTGCATAAGGGACATCAAATTCCACGGTGGTCCTGGAGCTGACACGTGGCGCCCGATCCGACGGCAAGGAATGCATGCTCCAAATAAGTACCCGGGGGCTGAACTGTCAAGTCTGGAGGTCATATGAAGGTCCCAGAGGTCACATGAGGGCTGGGAAAATTTTCCAAGGGCTGATGTACCTAACCTCAAGGATGTCAGGGCATGAAATCCCGCCTGGGCTCTGAGTGTGGCCGACACGTGTCCTCTTGAAAAAATGACAAAGTCCTAAACTGCCTTTGAGAGGGTAACTTGGAATGAAGATAACTTGAGCTCCCGGTAGAATTTCTTGGTGAAATTTTATATGATCCTGATTGTAAATGGAATTTTTAATCAAATTATGTGGGTAAAATGTCTTAATTCGACCATATGTTCCCTAAAAATTTGGATTTTTGATACGGGACTCCACCGTGCCACGAGAAAAACTACCTTCCAATCATATGCACCAAGGTGTAGTGAAAATTTTTATTTCACCATAATGTATATATTGGAATCCTCTTTCTGAATATATTTTTTTTACTTCCAACTCCATTTGGAGCTCCTGAGAATCTTCTTTTGAATCCCAGCAGTTGTTTTAGGCATGTGTACCACTAGGCTTGAGAACCATGTTTTTCACTCGGAGGCTATGCAACAAGTCTTGAAAAAATTATCTAAACCTTCCAAAATCATTTCTTTGATGTCATAATGTATTCCATTTACCTCCATGTTGAATTTTTCCCTTCCGTTCTACTCCAGGGGGTCAATCCAGTCCTGGGAAGGCCGAGCATGACCCTTCCCATGACTCCCCAAAATTTGCATTTTCAATGAAGTCCTAAAATCACCTAGGGGAATGAATGGAATTTCCTAAATCACCTAGGGGGATGATATAACATTGGTTAGGAGGTAATTTGGACTAACTGGACAGAGCTAGGGTTGCCTAGGAATGATAAAGCATGAAAATTTCGGCATAGGGGTATAGTTGTCGTGCTTTCGAAATTTGTCAATTTCCCTGTTGCACATTTTCATGACAACAATAGTCCAATAGATTCTTAGGTATTTGAGAGGGACATCCGACATGGAGTTATGATATGGAGGGTCATATACTTCTTTACGTGGCTATGTTGATTCAGATATGGCTGGAGATTTGGAGAGGAGGAGGAGCACCACTAGATATGTTTTCACAGTAGGTGGAATGGTAGTTAGCTAGATTTTGAGGCTGTAGAAGGTTGTGGCTTTGTCTACTACAGAGGTAGAGTATGTTACAACTACAAAAGCTAGCAAGGAGATGATATGGATGATTAGGTTCATGAAAGAGTTGGGAAAGGAGCAAGAGGATTGTAGATTATATAGTGATAGTTAGAGCACGATCCATCTGCAAAGAACTCAAGTATTTCATTCAAGAATGAAACACATTCAATTGAGGTATCACTTCATACAACAGGTGTTAGAGGATGGGCAGCTGAAGTTAGAGAAAATCCATATGGATGAGAACCCTGTGGATATGCTAATGAAGCCATTGGTAAAGGAGAAGTTGGAGCTTCACTCCACTTCGTTGGTCTTCAAGTTTGAGACTTGAAGAGGAAGAAACAGGCCAAGGAAAAGGAACCAAGGATGGTGATGTATAGTACAATGCAACAATTGATCTCCAAGTGGGAGATTGTTGAGTGTGGAGCTTAATTGCTTCACAAAAAGCTTGCTTTTACATGTTGTCAGTTTTGGCGATGGACCGGCATCGATCAAGATATAACCGACATCGAGTCAAATAGTAACCGACATCGGTCAAAGAGTGATCGGCATCGGTCAAGCGGTGTGAGCATCGATCACCACATGTACGATGGTGCTTTATTGTTTGGTCAAGAATTAGAATAAATCTTTTGCTTTAAAGATGATTTCTTGATTGTAAAAGCATAATTAGTTGCCCAGAATAGATATATATGCATGTATGCATTATATGAGGGTATGAGAGAAGAAAATAGCAATTTTTTACATGTTAGTTTTCTTGGTGAGCAAGAAAGAGTAGTTGAGTGAAGGAAAAGTATTGAACATCCTATGAGGTGGTGGAAGACAACGAGATCTTCATTGTATTTCCTCCGAAAATCCCTAAATAATAATATTGGTCATTTCTTAGTGGATGCACACCCACGGTGGGTGATCCATGTTAAATCTAGTGTTATCTTTCTCTTGTTTATTTTATCTTTGGTTTATTTCCGCATTCATTGCTTGTATGTGTTATCTAAAATTAGATCTGCACAACATTGTTATATGGTTAATCCCAACAAAGTGACCCCTTTGTCAAATTTGTTTGTCTTTGTGAAGTCTTGAGGAGTGAAAAAATTCATAACAGTTAGTCATTTTGAGTGTTTTTGGGGCTTATCGGTGCATTGTGGTGATTCGGTGTTTTGGAGTAACAAGAGGAACAAGTTTCTCTGGGTCCCCCATTCCCGTATCCCTGCTTTGCCCACATTTCATTGAGTTACAGTGTATTACGAGATCATCGTGTCCCCTTGGAACTATTCTGTTTGGGTCTTTGTTCCCCACACCCACTTGTTCTCCGCATGGCACTTGAACCCACAAGTCTTTGTTTTGTAGTTATGCAAAAATCTTCGTGCCGAAAAGAATTGTTCCCCATCACTTATTATTCCTCGTAGCCTCATATTGTTCACATTCCTCTAAAATCCTTCACATTGAGGGCATTGCGGATATTTTTGGTACTCCCGACCCTATTCCATCTAGACCTCCGTTCTCCACAAGATCCCTTCTTCCACACTTCATTGATTTTCCTTGTATTGCGGAATTTTAGACATTTGTGGAACAAGTGGTACTTGTTCCCTCAGGCCTCTAGTTCCCGAAAACCTGACATATCCACAATTTTGAGAAAAAGGATTTTAATAAGTTCTAGGACATTGCTCACCACCCACATTACACTAATTTTCTCAAATTAACCTATTTCCTCGGGCTATGTTGTTATAAAAGGGGGTAATGTAATTCATTTTCACTATTCTAAGTTGCGAATTTTAACTGTGCACTGTTATTTTCCACTCTCGTGCCCTAGCAAATGTGTTTGGTCATAACTTGCTTGTTTCTCATCCATTTTCAAAAATTCAAAGTGTGTTGGAGTCATTGTAAAGGTGTCATTCTTCCCATGCTAGAGGTAATTAATTCCATGCTCATTTGACCCATTTTGGTGGTATTTTTGTTTTACACCTTATCATTTGATTTCTCTCGAAAACCATTCTTAAAGCCCCCATTTTTATGAGTTTCTTTCCTCACCTTACCACCATGAAGTTCATGTATGGTGGTTACAAGCACATTTCTTATTTGGAAACCATTGTGCCTAACATTGGGGATAGTGACATTAGACATATCAATCTGGATGACTTCTGGGCTTAAATCTCTGGAGACACCCCCACTGTTATAGCCCAGTGTATCAATGATGGTGGAATTACTTATTTTGTTGGTTTCCCTCTCTCTGTCCAATGTACTAATATTATCCTAACTTGTGACTCTTATTTTGATCCTGAAACTAAAGATATCAAATACCCTTAAGGTCAGGTCATAGCCAAGTTGGATGCTAGTCCTGGATGACTTATGGGCTTAAATCTCTGGAGACACCCCCACCGTTATAGCCTAGTGTATCAAGGATGGTGGAATTGCTTATTTTGTTGGTTTCCCTCTCTCTGTCTAATGTACTAATATTATCCTAACTTGTGCCTCTTATTTTGATCCTGAAACTAAAGATATCAAATACCCTTACGGTCAAGTCATAGCCAAGTTGGATGCTAGTTGCATAAGTGCTTCCCTAAGAATCCATGTGTCTGAAGATTCAAACACCCTGACTAAGGCCCATGCCCAAAATATTTTTAAGAAAGATAAAGATAGATGTAGGTAAATGATTACTAAGCCTTGGCTCAAAGCTCATAAGAGAGGTGCATCCAAATTTTCCAAGGTTCTATATAGGTTATAATTTAAGGAAGAATTATCTGATATAATTACCCTATTGGCAAGATTGATGGGCTTACCCTCCACCAATGAATTTCATTTTTGGATGTGTGTCTACATCAACATCATTTGTGAGGGAAAAAAATCCTAAACTAGGCCGAGATAATTTGTGAGAATTTGAGTGAGCAACTTGTGAATGTACAATAGAATAAAGCCTTTTATATGACCTCCTACCTTATGTATGTCATTATAGCTTATAAAGTATGGGTAGGATTGTCCCCTCAGGATGATAAGAAAAATGAGCATGTCTATGAATTTTATCCACAACTTACCTTTGAAAATAGTAAACACCACCATAGGAGGGTTAATGATGTCTTTACAATGTATATAGTCAGGATCTTTGAGGGAAACACAGCAGAAAGATTATCTGCAGAGGCCAAACAGTTAATCTCAACCTATGACAGTCTCTTCATTCAATTTAAGAAGTTTTCCTATATCAGACTAGCTGGTTTTGAAGGTGCACCTAACAAGTTGCCCATGTATTGCAATGATAAGTTGGTTCTTGTAGAAGTCTCGTAGATAATTGGACATGTTACATAAGACATGTAGAGATAAGAAGATCACAGGTATCCAATTTCCTATCTCTTTGGGGAATTATACCTGCAGGACTGCATTAGATGCCCAAAATGTAGAGAGAACAATCTCTGAATTTAAATTCCATTCATACCACAGAATATCTTATTTTGATATAAAAGGGTTCATCTCCAATCACTTGAGAATGTCTTATTACCATGTGCCTGCTCTTGAAGATTATTGGGAAGATTGCTCAGATGAATATGAAGTGAGAAGAAGATATTTTGGCAGACTCTCTTTGCAACAGATCAAAGACTTCAAAGTATATCAAGTCCCTAGAAGATTTGGAGGATGACAATGAATATTTGTACTTTGTTGAGTACATCAAAACCATCTAGCACATGCCCCTCCTTACTATTGATTGGTCCCAAAAGGAGAGGGATGATCCCTTTGAAATAATCAATCCAGTTTTGGTGAGAACAAAAAAATGGTTTAATAAGAAGATGAGAGCATATAATCAAAATGTGAAACAATATTCCTCCCAAGAGGCTTCTTCATCACACAAGGAGGTTTCCATTCCTCCTCCAGAGGTTCAAGCCCAATCTACTCCTCCCTCCTCACCTTTGGATTTTATAACCAAAGTGTATACAAAGAAAGATAAGGCCAAGGAGATTGAGAAAATTGAAGAAACTCCTGAGAAAGAGATGGAAGAGGAGAAAATTCAAAAAATGATAGAAGAAGTTTCCCTTACTCCTGAACAAGTGTCACAACCACTAGGAGAAGAAGTGAAAACAACTGAGGAAGGAAAGGATGAAACAGAGAAGGCCATTGCAGAACAACAAATGAATGAATCGGGAGAAGGATCTGAGGAACAGAAGGATGATCAAAAGAAAGAAGATGATGAGGATGATAGTGATGAAGAGGATCTCCAAATCATTGAGCTTGACACTGGAGAAACTAGCAAGCCCAAACTGGATATCAAGGAATCAACTTCTTCTTCCATTGAGGTATCTGTTCTTGAAGTTGCAACTACTCAACCTCTTGGTCCTCCTAGTGTTCTGGTATTAGCACCATCTCCTCCTCCATCTTCAAGTGACTCTTTCACATGGGTTTAACCCATGATTGATAGTAAAAAGAGGAAATCTTCTTCCAAGATAGTTGCTCCTAGTTTCGATTCAAAGGGACAACAATTCTTGGAAATTGCAAAACCAAGGGAAGAGAAAGATGAAAAGGATATCACTCTTGCAGACCTGGAGCTGACCAGAATCCCACTTGGTGAATCTACTCTTGAAGGGAGGTTCAAAATTTGAAGGAGATTGTTTCCAAGGTAATTGAGAGGCTTGAAAAGAACAAACAAACACATGAGCAACTGGAAGAACAGGTTCAAGTTATTTCAAATTTTATTAAATATTTTCTTTCAAGTGACAAAGTTCTTGATCAAAATATTCTCTCCTCAATTCATCCTCCAACCATTCTATCGAGGAATAATTAAATCCATCAAGGAGATTCATAAGCATGCTTCATATGGCAAGGTTGTTGAGGCACTAGTTGAAGGAATGTTTGTCTTTGGTCTTAGTTTTATTGATGAAGCTTTCAATGTGTATGATAGCATCTCTACAACCCAAGATCAATTCAAGTCAACAATTGATGCTACAGAGAAAGGGCTCAAAATATGGTTGGATCTTATCCATGATCTAAGAATCATGAACACAACTCATGAAAATATTTTACTCTCTCATAAGATCTTTGATGATTCTAAGAGCAACATGTCCAAGAAGTGGATTTATAGCGTGGAATGGAGAATCAGGGTTCTTAAAGAGGATTCTACTGAACTAAAAACATGATGTAGATGGGTGAATCATTCAAGTCAAAAATTTGTGCTGATTTACAGGCTCTTCATTTCCAATTCTTTAAGGACAATTCTTCATAAAGGAATTCAATAGATGAGGTAAAGGCTAAGTTTAATGCATTGATCAAAGTAGAATTATTCAAAGATGATTTTTTCAACGAAGAGAAGATGGAGGAGCTTTCTGAATTACACAATGTTTTAGTAGAGGCCACCAAGGGCCTATTGCAAAATGGAAGAATTGCCAAGGAAATGGACTATTCTCTATGTAGCTAGTTTGTTGTTATGTCCAATACTCATTCCAAAGGTCATGGAAATATCTCATGTTTAGTCATTTTCTAACTAGTTTTTATATTTTGGAGTTAGCTTTATCATTTTGAAAATTAAAAATTGTAAATAAAGCTAACTTATGTAATTGATTAATTAAGTGTTAGCACTTAATTAAATAGCAATTAGTTAGAAAGTTGGTTACAACCACCCCTCAGCCTATATAAGGATTATTTTTCATTGTAAAGGGGTTGGATTTTGGTGTTTTGGAACATAAAGATACAAAAATTCAAGATTAATATAGAAGAATTTTTCTCCCTCTCTTATCTATGTTCTTTTTGTTTCTCTTCATGAAGTTATGATGTGAATCTTGGTATATTTGAATCTAAAATTGTGTGTTCAATCCATTGATTATAGTGTGAGGAACTTTGTGTCTGGTTGCATCTATATTTTGTGGATTTTCAGATATACTAATTCATATGTTCTTGAAGTCTTATGCATGTATCAGTGGGTTATAACTGCAGTCTCTATATCTGAACGTGCAACCTTCTTCACTTCTTTTCATTACAATAGTGAGTAATCTTGCATAACCAAGGAGAATACTTGTGTTCTTGACTGGTGGATTAGATTGAACTTTGTGTCCCTATTTCACTTGTCTTACTCATATAAGTTATTATTTCCTCCTCTGAAACCCTTCTCCCTTTTTCATCTTCTGTATTGAGAATATCAAAATATGGAGTCATTATTTACACCAAAATCCTCAATAAAAATGTTAGTTTGTATATTTGTAAATAATTAGATTCTCAATTTTTTGGTGAATAAGGGAACCTCCCCACAAAGAGGAGGGATTGTTGTTCCTGAACTTTTTTGTGTCTAAAGACAAAATTTCCAACCAACAAGTTACATACTTCTAATATATGTTCAATAACATACTACATGGTTCATAGTAGGTTCTACTTGCATTTTGGTACAAAATATGGGAGGTTCGAGTACTTCATTCTTTTTAACACTACATAACTTGAGAAAAGTTTCACTACAAGGTATGACGGCATGTGAATTCAATATTATTTTACTATAGTCAACATTTCACATCTAATACTCATGAGAAACCACATGGTGTGGGCATGATACTAATCATTCCCTTTTACAAATTTGTGTCATTGTTCACTGGACCAAGATCTATCTATAATGGTGTGGTTTGTGGGATTATAATAATGTCATGATGACTAGAAAACCTTTTGGCAACCTTCTTCTCACTTTCCTTGTAAGATATCATGGTGGATAGAAAACCTTGTTGCAACATTCCTTCTTTTGAGGCTCTTGGGATGACTACACAGTCTTACGGCACCTTTCCTTCGATGTTGGGTCAAGTGACACTTAATTCCTTTGCAGCTCTAGCACCTATTTAAAAAAATGTGGAGTAATCACCCCCAATCTTTCAATATCTCTAATCCAATCCAAATATCCTAGTGTGAAAAATTTGGTAGCTTCTCCTTTGAAAAAGAAAACATGTGTATTTCTTTCATGTTTTCTTCTCTTTACTTTGTTACTTACAAATTTGATTTTTAGGTTATAAATATATTTTCTAAGATGAGATAAATTTAAATTATTTTTATGAATATATTTTATGCTTTGCATTGTAATTTTCATCATGAAGCATGCTAGTACTCAAACAAAAACAAAAACTTTGAGAAAGGAGAAAGTGTGTTTTCACACACTAGTATATTTTCCTTTAAGCATGTAATTTTAATTTTATACTTAAAGGGGGGAATGTAGATATCTAAATTTGGAAATGAAAACCTTGGTTTCATACCCAAAGCATGACTTGTGCACTCTTTTCAAGCCTAGGTGGTTTATCCTTATCACTCTTCCATTACTTTCTTATCAATTCACATTGCTCATTCATTACAAAACTACTTGCATTTGTCCACAACAACATACTCCTCCCAAGAATCATTCCATGAAACTTACAAAATCCCATACACTCGCCTATATGGAACCATCCATCCGGGACCATACCATCTAATAGTTTGGTCTAAATCTAACATTTTTGTCCTCCACAACCCAATAGTCACTTTTCCAATTTGATATATTTTCATGTTTTAATTCATATCTTGTAGGTTGGCCTTAATGCAAAATTAAACCCACATATACCAATAAAGTAAGTCTAACTTTCCTATTTACCTCACTCCGACACTTTTAAGATAAATCATTGTTAAATTCATTCCTAAAACACTCTAAAATAACCTAAATCACTTCAATATAGTAGAACAATCTAGAGTAACCCAAAAATGTCTAAAACACTCTCAATCGGGTTCAAGACTCAAGCTTCTCATTGTATTGACCTTAAGAGCCAAGTCAATCTTAAGTGTGCCAATTCATTGCTTTACATTATCAAGTGATCAATTTATTAAAGTAGTTACATCCATATAGAGATCACATGTTAAGTGGAGAACTATATTTTATTTGAGGCCTCTTTAAATTAGTGTTGGCATAAGTAGTGCATGAATTACACTTCAACCCACCTAGTAACCTATTTATAGGGGTCTCTCACCCATGGTTAGGGTTTGAGGTTGTTTTACATCATACGAGAGGATTTCATATATGAGTGATGACTAGGGTTATAATGTGAATTTCATCACAGAGTGTCATGGCCACACATAGGGTTGTAAAGTATCATCATATCTTGTTTGAAACCATACAATAGAGGACTAAATTATACCACATTCGGCACAAGCCATATGGTTCCATACCTATTCATATTTTCACTTTGTAGTTATATAAATGAAACACTTCTAGGTCACTTCTGGTATGCATAGTCAATTTACACTACTATTTCAGCCTCCTGCCTCTATAATTTGCTAAGTGCATTTACTACTTTGTATTTTATAAACTATTTCCATTTTTATCTTTCAATTTGTTAATGGGGATATATTCTAATTTGTATATTAATGTGCGTTAATTAGTTTAAATTTTCTAACCCTTTAACCCTTATATAAATAACCTATTCATACCCCTTTATTTATCTATTTTTAGGGTTAAATATGTAAGGAAATAAAATTTATTAATAGAATGAGGCCTATAACTTTCCATTGAAAACCATCTAGTGTGAAATTTGAGCTAGTTATGGATGAAGTGAATCCCTTTGGTAACATGGAAACAAAACATTAAATATGAAATGTCATTTTAGTTCAATATAATATTTATCCATGGGCAATATGAAGAAGTACCTTATACTTTCACTTATTCTTACAAGGATGAATCAAGTGAAAAACATGGATGTTTATCCTACACCACTCTTAGAGGAGTTTACT
Organism: Taxus wallichiana var. yunnanensis; assembly: GCA_018340775.1. Taxonomy (NCBI): domain Eukaryota; kingdom Viridiplantae; phylum Streptophyta; class Pinopsida; order Cupressales; family Taxaceae; genus Taxus; species Taxus wallichiana. Next base: position 375,501,550 of record CM031235.1, read on the forward strand.
AAATTTGGAATAGCGTGGACATATTTTATGTGTCAAGACTAGTCAATAGAAGAGGCTTTATATGTTATGGATTTTTTTATGGTGTATTCATGACTACCTAGGATTTGTCGTATGTTAAGGTATCAATAATATTTATAGTTCATTTCAAGAAATTTGTATGACAGATTAATTTTTTATGATCAATATTTATTTATGTTTATTTTGATATATGTTTTCACATGTAGGGAGTATTTTCATGTCTAAAGTACAAATAACAATTAACCTCTAGATGGTTATAAGACCTCAATAAGTTTTTGTATAAAGGGAACCCGAGATTACTTCTAATGATTCACCCCTTTCAAGTTATAATAAATTGCAACTTTGATGATACAATCAACACGATGAAGTATTCAAATATTTAGTTCCCAAGTGATTAGTACATTTTTATGAAGGAATGCAAATAAGAACCTAATGATCTTCCTATCATGATGGAAGATGAGATGAAGACATTGTAAATATTTTCATATCAGATATAACTTTTTGTCACACATATTGACAACCTAATGAGTCTATTAAACAATTGTGGTCAATCATTTCAAAAAAACATAACTTTGAAAGAAAAATACAAATTGAAAATGAGGATGGACCTCAAGGTGTCAAATATAAAGAGAAATTATTAGGTGTGCAAGGGAAAAATGGTATTATGGGATATGAAAAGAGAAATGTGTGTACTCTCAATAGTCAATAAAGACAAATTAGGAAGCATGATGAGAAAAACCAAAATGCTAACAAAATATGGGTCATCTCTTTGAAAGGAATTTACAAATTATAAGAAATTAATAGGTATCAAAACTCATGATTTTAGACACATGCTCAAATATAGATGATGGTGCTTAATATTTTATGTTATGACATAAATTGTGATTACATAAATATTTAATGACATGTGAATATTTTTTCTATTTCATAGCATATTTTCTAAGGTTTTTAAGGGGGAAGAATGCCTCACCAAAGACTTTTACAATGTTATATACTAAGTGTAGACACCATATTTTGTTATGCTTGATAACCATTTCTTTTGTGAAAGTGTTGCTAATACATTCTCCTTCTCGTGGTGCCTTAAGGGGCATGTCAAGATTGGGGTATGATTGGACTTAGTCATGTGGGATAGACCACAATATTTGAGAGATGTCACTATTAGCCTTAGTTACCTCATACTTGCCTCATTTCTCCCCTTTGTTCACACATTGCACTCATTATGTCCACTCCCACCATGTCCCCCTTCTTATTCTTATCACATGTTATTATCCCTATTTTTGGTCACTCTAGACCTTCATCATCCACCATCACTTGTATTTTAGACTCCACTCATAATTTTTAGAATTTTACCTTGGAATTCCCCGAGGCTAATGCCAACATCTATGGGTGATGGAACTTGCTTTGGATTTCCCATAACCGATGACATTTCCCATTGTCGATGGCATCGAGTATATATGGTTTACCTTTCTCCAATTAGTAACACCAATCTACAACTACTTTTTACATATAATTTACGCATAATATACTCATCCTCGTACTATTTCACACTTGTTAGCCAATTTTGGATTCTTAGATCTTACCTCTTTTTCATTTGGGTTACCATAGTGAGTTAGGATTGAAGATCTTCTTGTTAAACTTTCCCCTTCTCCACCCATAACGATTTTCCCCTATATTATTTTTTTTTGGGAGGATTATGCATTATCGGTCACACACATTAAAGGTATGTATTTCTAACCCTCGTTAGTATTTTATTTTATATGTGTTTGTTTTTGTTGGTCATTCTTTGTTGTAGGATAGAGTAAATGTATGTTTTCTTTGGTTTATTACATCGTATTATTATTAATACACCACTTAGCTTTATCCACCCTTGGTTTCTTCCCTCTTTATTTTAGAATCTTAGTAGGATACATATAGTTATCTTAGTTATAGGATTTGGAAACCTATAGCTATCCTAGGGCTAGGGCTACTATCCTCTAGATTGACAATTGTAGCACTCCCTGAGCACCTTTGCATTTACATAGTGTGGTCGGTCTTAGATTGGATCCTTATATTTGAGAACCTATCCAAGAGCCTCTTTTACCCATCATATGATCGGTGAACTCGACATGAAAGATTACTTTTCCTCAAACTAGGTCAGTTCACTCCTTTTTATTTTTCCTACTTTTTCAAATACCTTTGGCTCCTATGGAGAACCCTATTTCATGGTCGATTCGGTATGAACATAAATATTCCCTCTCAAACGTCATCATCCCCTGTGTAGATTTCCTATAAGGTTGATCCCATTTGGAAATTATCATTTATGTCCCATATTCTCTTCCTAACATCATTGGCCCCTATACAAGCCTCTTGCATGACTAATCTCATTTGAAAATCATCTCCAATAAGCTTCCTTTAAGTATTTTCACTTTGTTGTGGAGTTTTTCTCGGTGATTAGTTTATATCTCTAGTTGAAGTGTCTTTATCTCATCATAAAAACTTTATGAATCACTTCCTTCCTAAGCTAGTTTCACATTATGTCTATTTCATTTTCATAGGATCTAATGCTAAGAAGTCCAAGATACCACCTCAAAACATTCAAACCATATCCATCATCTAAAACCCCGTATTTGATTATAAAGAAGAGGAGGAATGTGAGGATCTCCTTGAATTTTATCACACCCCCACTACGTAAAAGTTTCTACAATAATTTCATGAGTAGGTAGGAGTGTCTCCTGAAATTTTATCCAAATTTCTTGATGACTATATTACTCATAAAGCTGGATGTTGATATTAACCATCCTAAGCCTCCCTAGATGGAGAAAATCTTAATCTAGATGATAATACCAAAACCCCTCATTATACGGATTCTACCCACTCATCATGCAACTCATTGATTGTTTAAGTCAATGAAAAACTATGGATTCAAATTTATTTCTACGATTTCAAACTAGCCTATGATATCTTGCAGATCGAAAAACAAGTCAGTCCCCTCCACTTCCAATTGGACCCAATAGTATTCCCATTACGCAACCCCCATTCATGATAAGACCCTTCAATATCCATATAGAACCATTAGCTCCCTACATCATTTCTATGGACATTGGAGGTGTATCCCCTTCCATCACTTACGATGGTTCTCCTAGCCTAACTCTCTATATCAAGGATTTTGGAAATACCTACAAGGATTGGGTTATGAACAACTCTTATGGTGCCACAAAGATCCTAGCTAAGACCCTTATAGGAGATGCCTTGGATTGGTATCATACTCTTCTAGTTAAATCCATTATTGAGCTAAAAATTTTGGCAACCACCCTAGTCAACGAATTCCAATATCAAGATCTTTTTGAAAACAACATTAATGCCTTCATCAATTACAAGAATATGGATAATGAATCTACCCAAGCCTTTATCAAACATTAGAAAACCTTGTCCACTAGGGATGAGCATAAAATCCTAATGGGATCCTGTTCTAACTATTCCTTAGAGTGCTTGAGCCTCGCCTTCAATATAAGGTTCAAGAATTTTCCCCTGCCTCTTTGGAAGAAGCATTCAAATAGGCTAAGCGCCAAGGTTATCGCATAAAAGAGTTTTAAAATCCTTCTCCAAAGTAGCAAACCCCTAATAACATCCATGTCCTCATGTTTCCTCTAAACAAGAATTCCACTAATGAAAGAGTCACATATACTCTCCCTCTCTCTATATATGCGTGTGTGTGTGCGTGAGCGCATGTATATACGTGTGTGTGTGTGTGTGTGTGTGTGTATGTGTGTGTATACATAAACATGCACACGCGCACGCATGCACACACACACACACACATGCAATGCTTTATGCGGAATGATACTTATGTAAGTTTTGGGGCGATGAATTATGCACACGTGTTTTTCTTTTGAATCTTTGAGTAACCCTAAAGATTCTTTTTTTGTAAATTACCTGGATTTTTTGCATTTTTGCTTCTGCAACAACTAGAGAATTTCTTCAATTGGTTGTGTTTTGGGAATTGATTTCCTATTAATTTCCCCCTACCTTCTGATGTTTGTGACCTATATTTTATTAATAATATTTAAAGTTATCGAATTTGTTACAACTCTTACAATATGTATCGAAATGGTTTACATACATTTTTTGGTTGTATTAGTTCAATGGTTATGTTATTAAAATATGTAATTATGTAATTGTAATAATCCCAAAAAATTACAAAGCCATTGGAAAAGGAAGGCTTTGTAGGTTGATGACATTTAATACATATATAATACTAAACAAACATTGCATTAAATAAGATACTCATTTATATTAATTATTAATAGATATAGGTTTGTAATGACATAATTATAAATGAATTTAAAACTAAATATTACTTGTACTCATGAGGCTAAGTATGGCCAACTAAAATGGAAATGTTAAAATGCAAATAAAGATTTTAAATTAGATTAAATAAAATTTATTACAAACGTTAAAGATTTCCTTTTAATCATTAAGTCTACACATGGTTAATTAACCTCATAACTCGTGTTTATATGTTTACACAATAATGTATTGTCATTGGGCTGACCATCTCCCTAGCTTCTTGTGCTAGAACCCCCTTAAAAGATGCTCAATTGGAAATATAATTGAAGATGCAAATATGGCTCAATTTACACAAATGACATGTAATCCATATATGACTTACTAAAAGAAAGACAGGGATTGTAGATGGTAGATGAGAGATTTGAACTATTGGTCAATTTCAATTGGGCTAAACATATCCCTTGGCTTCTCTAATTGTATCCCCTTCAAATCCACTTGCACCGTGAGTGCCTCTTATCACGCATGCCGGACTTCATTTAAAATGTAGTCCAAGGTGCAAAATCTCAAGAATTTTTCCAACAAATTTGTCATTTTATACTTGACAAATGCCTTAAAAATTTGTCACTTCTTTCTTCGACGAATTCATCGAAACTATTTGGGGATGGAAATGAGTTATAAAGCTTACTGTGTTCTCACATAACCCAATACATGTCTTAATCACCCATCTTCCTCTTACATTTTTCAACCTTCACTCCTTCCACTCTAACTTCTTTAATGCCTCCCTTATGTTGGCCCCATTTCACTTTCCATTTTTAGTTGCATTTATGAGTGGATTTTCCCATCATAAAATGACATCTTTCGATAACAAGTTTATCATTCTCGTTGGTGACACAGGTAAATGCCTCCTACTAATGATATAGCTTTGTATGGGTTACCCTTTGGAGAATATCTCAAACATCTATCACTTTTCTATAAAGCTTTCTCCAAAAAGGTTCCAACCCAACGTGACAATCCACAAAGCTCGACATCTAACATTACACTAAGCAATTATAGATATTAGATGTGTTGAATGACACGGCCTTTCTTTCACATCAATCCCCAAAGTTTTTTCCCTTGATTATTTGCACATTTTTTCACCTTTCTCATTTTAGTGTTTCTCAAAGATAGCTCTAGGTGCATATGTTAAATTTGAAAAAATATAAGTGGTGTACCTACAAGTGCCTCAATATTTCTCTCGTTAACTAGATATTTTTAACTCCCAACCACTCTTAGATAACTCCTTTGACTCTTCCAATTTCAATTCCACATCTTGTTCCACTTCTCAAAGCACTCATTTCCACCCACATCAACGTCTCCATCATGCCACCTACAAATGTTTGTGTGCCAAATGCAAGAAGGTTTGTGAAGAATAAAATTTAGGAGTAATGACTCAATGAATGAATAGAACTATCAAGTCTTGATTTGACAGATTATACAAGAGCATCAATGGTTCTCCATTGAGCTCAAAATATATGATGGAGACCATGAATAGATTCCATAATTTAGTGGTTATTCTATAGCCAAGGGCATGGGCATGGACCAACACATTGTGACTCGAGTCTTTTAACATAGGATAAAATTGCCAAAGATAATTATTTGTATGTGTCGATTTTCATTGCACTAGCTAGTGAGGCCATAAATGTACACACTCTTTCTAAATTGAAGTTGATCAATGAGAGTGGAAATGACAAGAATAATACACATGACCTTTTTAATTGACATGTTTGCTTACACCCATAGTATTAAAAATAAATTAGTGAATTAAGTACACTAAAATGATGTAATAGGAACAACAAGAGGTTATTCTGATTAATTAACTTCTAAAATTAATTATGCAATATAAGAATAACATATTAATTCCTCCACTAATGTCTACAATATGCCATGAGCTCAAAAACATAAGAGAATGAGTGCACTTATTTGATTACAAATGAATCTAGTAAGTTCTAGGTGTGTAGACTACTAGAAGCGGAATATTTGAACTGTAAATGCTCCATCTCTAGAACTGTAGTTAGAAAATGACCAAGTGTAGGATCATACAACTTTGTCAAAATTATCCGTATGGTTTTACACATGATATATAGTTTTGAACTTTTCTCAATCCTACTCTATAACTTTATGAGATTGTCTCCTTCCTGGAAATGTCTATCATTGTCAAACCCTAGTTATTGTTCATGTTGTGAAGCCCTCTGAATATTTTGAGTAAGATCTCAAACCCTAGCCACATGTAGGAGATCTTACAAAACAAACATTAGTTGAGTTAAACTACAATCCTTCACCACTTTGAAGTTGGATCTACTTTGAAGAGGACTTAAACCACTCATCGTTCTCCACCTAGCATGTGATATATGAATGAATGCAACTATGATTTGGAAATTGGAACCTCTTTGACAATGCTTGGATTGAGTTTAGATCTTGCTAATACTTGAAGTGAGGATGTTTGAGTGCTTACAAATGAGAGAAGATGATTCCTTGACCTAGTAGAATGCTTGCACCTATATGGATTGTTTCCTAATGATTATCCGTAAGCTTTGGTGAGATTTGGGGAACCTTAGGTGTCTTTAGTGCTAGTATTTGTAATAGGAATCCATGAGAATGTCAGGTTGGTAAATGAGATGAGTTTAACTTGCTTATATATGGCTCTAAGGTAAATTATAATGGAAAGGATTGTTAGGAATATTATTTAGCGTGAATATTATATATTATTTAGGAAGAGTAGTAGTTTGTAGCTTCCTATTATTTAGGAGAGTGAAACTCTTATTTATATGTTGCTTGCAATAATAATATAACTTTTGATTTATTAATTTGGTTACATTTGAAGCTCGCCTTCATTTGGTATCACAATGAGTCTCTACAAATTGTTGATTTGATTCGTTAATGGTGAAAGAGCCGAGCAAAGTGAGGACCACATGTGAAGCTCTATTTGAGAGACCATTCAATTTTGATGACAAGAAAAGAGTTATGCAAAAGACAAATTTATTTATGGATTTTGTCACGGTTTGTGCTGAGCATCGTATTCTACATGATTGGGTTTTAAGTTTTGTCGCACTTGAATTAGAAAAGGTTTTATTTATGGGCCGTGTGAATTAAAAGTTCCATTGGCGGATTTAACTACATAGTAGTTTCATTGCATTGGTGTTTGCGTTTACGGTGGCTCACAACCATTGCTCAACCACTCACATTTGAATTTACTTGACACGCGGTTTTTCCCTTGGAGAGCGTGGAGATGCTGATAATCAAGCCGCACAACGACCTATCTTTATCCACCTACTTTTGGTATCTCTGTCATGCCATTTATCCAATGATATATTCAATGCCTTTGTTAACAAAAAAATTCACCGTATTTTAATTTGTATGTGGATCCTATCACGAGGATCTACGGAGTTGCATTCAATCTGCATCGAGTATTTTACAAACCACGACCCACATTGATTCCTCTTGCATTGCATCTAATCTTCATTCAACGGTGAAACCATGCAACCCAGATCACACCCCAATCATGGTCTCTTCCCAATGCTATACCAGTGATGTTTTAACTTCCTTTATAAGCTGTCACCGCCTCCCGTAAATTTTCTCATTTTTATCGCCCTTTATTCAAGGTTATATTATATTTTGATTCGACTTTTCCTTTTCATATTATTTTTTTTTATTCGGTCTATCTTATGAAGGTAATTAAATATTACTTTCAATATTATCATTTTATTGTGTTGATCATATTATTAAGTCTTTTGTGCAAGTCATTCCCGTAAAAGTAAAATTTTGTCAAACTTTGTAAAGACGCATTCTCGGTTGAAGCGACATCCACCAAGTCTTTAAAAATTTTTGGGAGGGAATATGGAAAGATTAATCTTTGTTGAAAAGTTTGAAAGAACATATTTTCACACATGGCAATTACTGAGCCAATTGATTTTAATTGAAAGAGATCTATAGGATGTTTTTAATGACACTGCTTTGCCCAACCGAATGGTGGTGACGACCTCAACAAGTGGAAGATCAAGGGAAAAAAAGGCTTTAGCCACCATTTTCTTAGGGTTTCTAAGCCATATTTACATCATATCGACTTAAAGAAATCTTCTAAAGAGATTTGGGACATGTTGAACACACTCTTTGGTACGTAAACCGTGTAATGCAGAGATAACAATGAAGCAAAACTTGTTTGGGTTAAAAATGGAAGAAGGAGGAGATATAGTTGCTCACATCAGCAAGTTCCACTCTCTTATAACACAACTAGCAGGAATAAATGAAGCCATTAAAAACAATGATGCAAAAGCAATACTATTAAACAACATGCCCAATAGTATGTCAAACATAGTATTCACTTTAAGCAAGTTGAATCCAAATCTGGAAAATATCATATCTACATTGCTTGAAGAGGGAAACGGAACAAAACTTCACATCGATCTGAGAGAAATTGTTGTCTACAATAACTAAGCCCATCACTTCTTATCATAAAAAGACTAAAATTACATGTTTTTATTGTAAAAATCAAGGGTATGTGCTTTTGAATTGTAAACAACGAGCACGAGATCTCCTTGATGGAAAACTAACAAACATGGTTATGGCAATTGGAGAAACTGATGAAGAGGAAGATTATGAGGACTCGAACAATCAAAGGGATGAAGATTTTTATATTAATGGGTGTGAGTGTAATATTCCTCCTCCATATTCACACTAAGAGAGGTAATGTTAGGAATATTATTTAGCACAAATATTATATAGTGGAAAATAACAACTCATGTAAGTTGTTATATTGGGTTGATTAGTTATATGTGAATAGTGGTGGTTAAAACCACTCATGTATTTAGGAGATTAGTTTGTGATGTCCCTATTATTTAGGAGAGTGACAAGACAATTTATATGTTACTTGAAAATAATAATATAACTTTTGATTTATTAATTTGGCTACATTTGAAGCTCCACCTTCAAGGCTGAACCAAAGGAATTAAATGACCCAACGAAGAAGATCAAAGTGAAAGATCGGATGGAGGATATATCGTTCTAAAACCATACAAGTCAGCTAGGACCAGATTCCACCGGTGGACCAAAGTGAATATTTCTAGACAAGGATGAAAAACATGAAAAATAAAGGTTGCATTATGTTAGGTGGAGTTTTTATATGAATTTTGTCCATTTATTTCTTAGAATCTATCGACATACGGTGTGTACGAATAAACAATTTAGACAAGAGACCTCAAGATGTACTTAACGGGGATAGAAAGAGTGTGTTTATTTTAAAAGAGTGCATTGTCAAAACCAGTAGTATCGGAGGGTGAATTTCCAACTTTGACTTTTTACGGTTTCCCCACCTTTAAGTATGAAATGAAAATTATATTCATACAAAAAAATATACTTGAGTGTGTAGACGCACTTTGTCTTTGATCATAGTTTGTTTTACAATGTCCCTTTTTGTTGGTGTTGACATGCTCCATGATGAAACTTGCAACACAAAGTGTAGTCAATGTCCATAGTAGATAATTGAACTTTAACTCAAATGTAAGATGTAATGTGTAAAATTTGTATTTGCATAAAGTGAAATAAAGAGATGCAAAACATGGAAGGAATACACTGTTTATTTTGTGGAGGGAGAAGCTCATGTCCTTTTCTTGCACTTGGAGATCTGGATTGTTGAGATTCTTTGAAGGATTGGGGATGATCAATCCCCAATTGTGTCAAAGAGAAACCAAAGTGTTAGTAGCATGTAACTTTGACATGGAATAAAGAAGAGAGAAAGATAAAATAAGAGTGAGGTACCGAAGCAACCCATGAAGGAAGTGTTTCACCTTTTTCTTAGATTTTTTTTTTTGAATTATTGATGAAACAGATAGGGTAATGGGCGTAGGAGGAATACCTATTCAAATGTCGGTTGATGGGTTGTTGCGCGTGTATGACTTCCGAATCCACAGCTGACCGTGAGAGCTTCCTTTTGGCTAGGAGGAACTACCTGTAATGAAAACAAAACCACCAGAAGGAATTAAACAATATGGGCAGTGAACTGCCTAGCGTGAGCTAGATCCAGGAAGCATGGTACTTCCTAGATGGTTGTCGGTACCCCTTTGTTTTAAAAAAATTAATGCAGTAAACAAAGTAAATCCTATTGTTATTTTAAAATGATTTAGGTATCTCACTTAAAAACACAATAAGAAGTAGATCTAATCTAACAAGCTAAGCTAGAATAGAATCCAAGGTCAAGTGATAGGTTCTGGGTCTCTGCAGGTCTGATAAAGGTCTCGGGTAGGTCACAGGTGAGTGAGGGTGAGGTAAAATTAGGTGGGTAGGTCTCTGTTTAAGGCTGTGTGGGAAAACATGAGACCGGCATCGTCGGGGGTGACCAACCGCGGTTAGGTATAACCGGCGCGCAAGTTACTATGAGATCCGGAAATCTCACTGAAACGGGGTTTTGGTCTCCTCTGTGATTGCACAAAGGATTTTGGTTAGTCGAGACAAGGTAATGGGTGACCTGGAATAGGATTTTGAGAGGTTTTGGTGATTCTACGGAGGTGAAAGTGTTGGATGTTAGGAAATAAGAGATAAAATATGCGGAATAATCCTTTACTGAGAAAGCAACAAGAGAAACTAATATGCGAAAATATTACGAGATCTCAAATAAAAATGTAGAATAAATAACACAACACAGAGAGACAATATTTAACGTGGTTCACCCAATATGGGCTACGTCCACCAAGAATCACTTGCTCATATTTTATTACAAGCCTCCACTCTCTCAATACAATACCCAGATCCATTTGGAGCTATGCTCAACAAACTCTACAGAATTCACACCCAAATTCAAAGCACATCTACAACACATTTGCATTCTCATGTCATCATATGCATAAGACCATATAAATATACAATTGCTTAAGTAGTTTGATACAAAACTGTGGGTATTAAAACCGTGGGTATCAAAACAATGGGCAAAAAACTGTGGGTATCAAAACAATGTGTACCAAAAAACCATGGGCCCAAAAGCAACCCATAACAGTTACCCATTACCCATGGGTTAATAAACCACTCATGAAAATTTGCTTGGGGCTTCACCCCCGACCCACTCACCGCGAATGGGACCGCCAGTAAAAATACCCGAGTGTAACACATAGAAGGTGTACCACACTCTAACATGAAAACAGGCTCCACAAACATAACATTGGAGAAGATCAATAGGGAGCAAGATAAATAATGGGTGATGAAATAGCGATGAAAATGAAATAAACCAACGAAGTATGACGTTATACTTACTTGAATTTCATTCTGGGTGGTCTGTGTGTGAAGGATGGAGGTGCTGATGATGGGTTTGAAGGCTGCAAGTGATCACCAACTGAAGAAAAGCTTCTGTATGGGCTGCATACACACTCCTCTTTGCTTAGATAGATCAGAACGTGGCTGGGATGGCTGTGCAGGAGAAGATCCTCAATCTCCTTTCTTGGATGTGAGTTCTTGCTAGAATTGGCTCTCTGAAGATGTGTTATCTCTCTGAGATTTGTTCTTGTTCGTCAACTTTCTTGCTTCCAACTTCCAACTTCCAACTTCCAACCTTGAGAATAAGGTTGTTTTGGGTTAAAAGGGGTAATCGACGATGGTCCGGCTTAACCGGTGACGGTTAGGGGTAACCGACATTGGTCAAGGCAGGATTTCCTAGGTTTACTAAACTTAGGGAGATCCTCCTGATTTCCTCGGATCTCATGTCATTATCCCGTGGATTAGACTTGGAGCCTCTTGTGAGCATGCAGGAATGTGGTTAGAGGGAATGTAGGCATTGATTTTTAGGGTTTGGGTAAGTCTTAGTTAGTTATGGTAACTTGCTAAGAATAGGTCTTAGGTTGAGCTAGCTTGGTGAGGTGTCTAAGTGAACTGTATGTGTAGATATTATTTAGATAAGATATTTAAATAATAAATATAGTGAGGATAAAGCATTAATTTAATTAAATTAATTAAATTAACATTAGTGGGGTGAAGGGGGTCATGGCTAGGTAAATATAATAAAGGGTGTTTATATGTCGAGGGACGAAAGGGGAGTGTGACCTAATTTAGTGTCTACATTTTGCCCATTTTTGTTACATAGATTGTATTGGTAAGCGATGCTAACAAAAATAAGATGTGGCTGCCCCATGTGTGGGTAAAGGTGATCCCCCTCAAACCAAGAGCGACGAGACAAGAGAGTTGAAGCGGTGAGTGGTTTGATAAAAGGTAAATGTGAGGAAAAGGCAAGTGGGTGCGGGGAAAAGGGTTTAAGGTCTACTCCAGGAAATCTAGGTAATGGGTCGGGTCACAGTAACAAAAATCAAATGCACACACACGTAGAAACTACACAAAGACGCCACGGGTTGAAGAGCAGGCAAACTCTACATCGTCTAAGGTCGATAAGTTTATCCAAACAAGGGTGAAGTGAATTCGGTATCCAAGGTATAGGATAAGGTCAAGGAACACAACATAGGTTAGGTGCATGAACGTTTAGGTATGTTCCGAGTACACCAAAGGTAGGGTCAGGATAGACAACACGACAATAGGCAAGGTAAGGGCACGAGGTCAAACAACACAGGGTAACGGTGTCACAAGGTATAGCGAGCACATTAGTTCAAAGGTCACAAACAATTTTTCGGGTCCAAGTAGATAGGTCATAACACGGGTAAGGCCGAGGTAGGGGTAAAAGAATGAGGCTTCAACAATGGATGAGGTGAGGTTGAAGAAGGTGGAGGGCTAAAGGGGAAGGTAAAGTGGTCCAGGTAGGTGTAGGGGAGGCAAAAGAAAGAGGAGGTAAGGAAAATGAGGTCAATGTGAGGGAAATGAGTATGCAAGGTAACCGACAGTGGTCAGTATGAACCGATGACGGTGGAGAGGAACCAACGGCGGTTGGCTAGGGCATCGATCAAAGATCGGTCAAGTGTGAACCGACGTCATTGAGTCGAGGTAGGCGATAAAAGGTGAAAAACCCACGTTTTGAAAATTCATTTGGTATTTGTGAAAAGGAGAAAAGGACAAGAAGAGAGAAAAGAGGAAGAGGACAAAGAGAATGTCAGAGAGCTTGGTTGATGAGTCACATAGGTGAGATTGATTGGGCAAGAGGTGGGGCCACGAGATTGGATCGAGTGAGGCAATTGGTTGGGAGAGTGAGAGGTCATTCGAGGATGGCAGAGAGGTGGTGAGGGGTTGAGAGGATCGACGCGGAGGCCAGAGTTTCCACCAAGACGGTGGCAACGGGATGTGGTAGGTTTTGAACCTTTTGATTCATTGTTTGGTGAATTTGATGCAAAATATAGAAAGTATGAAAATGGGGGTTTGGGGGGGGAAGAATTTCAAAATGGGAAAAAGAGAGGGAAAAGGGAATGGGGAAGGGTAGGGTGTAGAGCAAGAGGGTAATAGAGGGATATTTAGGGGTGTAAGGAGTGAGTTGGGTGGGTAGAATGAGTAGGGAGGAAAAAGTAGGGTTGGGAAGTCGTGGTGGGTGGCACAACAGTGACCGACATCGGTCAACTTGTGGCCAACATCGGTGGGTAGTGACCGGTATCGGTCACAAGAACAGTGACCGATGCCGGTCAAGGGGAGACTCATGGTCGGTCAAGGGATAACTGGGGTCGGTCGACCTAAGGTTAAGTTGGGACAAAAAAGGGAATAGAGTAAGGGCAGGGTGGGAAAGAATTAGGTGAGAGGGAAAAGGGTTAAGGGAGATGGGAAGGGTTTAGGGTGGCTTGGGTGAGGGGTAGGGTAGATAGTTTAGGTGGATGGGTTTGGGTAGGTTGGATTAGTGACAAGGCCAATGGGATGGGGGTGGGGAAAGAGATTAGGTCGGGATGTGGGGTGAAATAGGGTAAGTTGGGAAGGTGTACTAATACATTGCTTCTTATGGGATGCAGGCCCAAGATGAGTTGCAGATGAGGGCCTGGGTGCCGCCCTTATTATTGATAGTACGGGTGAGCATGACGCAGGAGGAGTGGCAACATGTTGCAGAGGTGGGATTGATAGGGGTGAGGTGCTACCAAAGCATGTAGTCCAGAGGCGAGTCTGATGGTTGCCCTCATCGATAGATGGGACTCGTGACTAACACCTTCCATATGCCAACGGGTGAGATGACGATCACCCTAGAGGACATCTACAGGATTCTGCGGCTACCCATATTGGGGGACAAGGTTTATTCTATTTCCTCGCAGGCGTCGAGGAGATACTAGCACCCGTTTTTGGTGAGGGTGTAGCAGACCTGACGTTCCATAGTGCTAGCATGAGCTATGGAGTGATGTATAGAGCTCATCCAAAGGAGATGAGAGTAGTTGTACTATTGATGGAGGAAGTGTCTTTGCCGCACCGCCGGATGCGAGAGGGTGGGAGATTCCCGAGGTCACTGATGGGAGTCCTTCATGACATGGTGATACAACAGACACGGTTCACATGGGCACCTACATTGCTGATCGTAGGTATATAGAGAGCTATGGGCCTACGAGCAACTGTGGAGGTTCAACATCTGCTACATCATACTACTACATTACGTTGGGCTTATGAGCACATTGTTTGTGTTTGACTAGTGGGGATGCCCCAGCAGATGCATTCCCATGGAGAGTTTTGAGAGTTGGGTACAGGCGGTGGGTACCAGCCATGGGAGAGGCCCGAGGTGCTAGAGCTACTCATGATGTAGCTTACTACAGGAGGTTGTTAGAGGGTTATCCGGGGTGGACATCATTTGGAGAGGTCTGTATGTGGGCTTCCCGCATACAAACAGATGGCCACAGAGCTAGATGGGCTACAACTATATCTGTGGATAGAGGGGAGGAGAGTGGGAGAGCATGAGCAGATACCCGTAGAGTAGGTTAGGTGCTAGTTCGGGTTAGTCTAGGATGTACCACCACCCTTCCCACAATACAGGAGAGATGACGTGGAGAGACCTATGTCTCCACCATGACCCATGATCCGCACGGGCTGCCACGGGGAGGAGCATCCAAAGTAGATACACATATTGATGATGCTAGGGTTACAGATGGGTATAGGTAGTGGTGGGTGGCATAGTTAAGAGCAATACCACCGAGGCCAGGGCAGCCAGACTTAGCCACCATCACAGTTCAGAGAGATGCCCTATAGGGGCAGGTGGCTACTTTGGTGACGTAGCTTGGGATCATGTAGGGGTAGCTCATAGGTTCAGAGGCACAGGTTGCCACATTACAGGCCCAGATAGTGACGTTGTAGGCTCAGGTAGGGCGGGCGAGTACCTACATAGGTGGAGGAAGGGGAGATGGAGATGGAGAGGAGGTAGGCGGAGATGGAGAGCAGATAGCCACCCTATAGGCGTAGGTACTAGATTTCTGAGGCGATTAGCCCACAAACAGTAGGGGCAAGTTATGGGTGCAGAGGCCGATGATAATGCAACACGAGCACGTATATAGCATGCACGCACACGCATTCTAGGGTGACTCAAGCTCTAGTACCAACACAAGGCTCAATGTAGGTTCAAGGACAGGGTCCCCTTATACAGGTACCCACGCAAGTAGTGAGACCCATGGAACCTCCACAGGTAGTGACCATGGTCGATTCGAGGATACCCTGGTAGAGGCATGATATTATCAGGATCATTTGTTAGCTACCGAGCTAGATGTGCCCTCCTATGCCAAGTACAGAGCACAAGGCCTCCAGTGAGAGGACTAGATCCCACACTCATAGTGTGGAGAGTACAGGGGTCGGTGAGCCCAAGGACAAGGTCATGGTGAGGCCACTAGTGTGCAGAGGCCAGCCCTAGGTGAGGGGCCATCGGCGGGGAGGTGAGGCGAGTGCGAGAGCACCGGACATGTGCTTGGCAGAGGGTCGGGAGAGACACAATCACAAGGAGCATTCCCCGACATCAGATGGGGAGATGATTGACTTGCTTATGGACCGGCCTACATGCCGAGTCATTTTTGTATGGATTATATATGAGACCAGCCTACGTGCCAGAAGAGATGTTGTATTTATTATTATTTTTGTACATGATATCGGCCTGCGAGCCGAAGATATTTTGTATTGGATAGCGGCCTACGAGCTGGCGATGTATGAGAGACACATGTTTTTTTGAGATGAGTGTATATTATTGTGATACACATGTATGTATATGATGAGATGTATGAGGTTCAGATGATTATGTGTTGTGATGTGTATTTTATTTTACTTTCGTTATGATATGAATGGATTAGGTGAGTTAGGTATGACGGAGTCAGGTCGGTTTAGGCATGGATCGAGTCAGGTCAGTTTTAGGCATGGATCAAGTCAGGTTTGTTTAGGCATGGATCGAGTCAGGTTGGTTTAGGTATGGATCGAGTCAAGTTAATTTTAGGCATGGATCGAGTCAGGTTGGTTTAGCATGGATCGAGTCAAGTTGGTTTAGGCATGGATCGAGTCAAGTTGGTTTAGGCATGGATCGAGTCAGGTTGGTTTAGGCATGGAATAAGTCAAGTTGGTTTAGGCATGGATGTGTATTTCAGTATTTTGGTAATACATGTTAATGCAAATGAATGTAATGGTGTTCAATGTTTAAATATGGGTTATAGATGAATATGGGAAATAATGGTAGTGGTAAAAGAGTATGTGAAACATGAGGAGTGTATGTAGGTCGAATGATGTGGATATGGGATAGATTTCGGGTTTTTATATGAACAAGAAATCAGGTAAAGGTGGGGAAAATGGTTAGGGTAAAGAGTGGCCGAGCTAACCTTCCAGGGCCCCATGCCCTGGAAGTGTTGCCTACATAGTCCCGGTGAAAAGGGACCTCAAACCGATGTAGTTCTCCCATGAGCTAGGGAAGAAGATGAAAATGAGTTGGTAGGTTTGTGGGCATGTAGTGGGTTTAGGTTTAATAGGTGTGGGTAGATGATAGTTAAAATGTTGCAGGTGAGGGCGATTATGGCGAAAGGGGAGGATGACCCCCAAAGGTAAGCGTCGAGGACCAAGTCCTGTATAAGGTAATCAAAATGTAAACAAAGATGGTTAAAAGATAAGAGGGGGAAATAAAGCCACCTGATTAGGTAGAATCATACTGAGTAGATCATACCTGATAGGGTGATGAATACAAGACCCGAAAGGCATTGCACGATTAACTGTTCTACGGTGAAAGTAGTCACAGGATCACCAAATGTTGAAATTCCAAGATGTCCCTTAAGGAAATTTAGGAAATGAGAGTGGAAATGGTAAGGTGGGTGAAAGGTAGTTAATTTTATATATTTTGAGTGTGAGTCTTTTGGGCAAGAGGTCCGAGGTCACAATGGGCAAGTCCATGACTAAAAAGTGTTTTTGTTTTGATAGACTGATCGATGCAAGAAGTCTATATGGGATAAATAATATGGTACTCCTTAAGGTCTTCGTGAAGCTGATCAATGCGAGAAACTTCGGTTTCTCTCATTTTTTATTTTTTTTTAAAGATTCACGTAGTTGTCTTTCGAGGGAGCGAGTCTATTTATAGTAGTAATTTGGTCGAGAGGAAGATGTCTTTTGAGGAGTCATCTTTTTATTAGAAGTTTGACTCAAGGAGTTTGGTCCCATTGGAGGTCTTTGAAATCATGGACAAGACCAAGGTGAAGGATAGGACTCTTGTTCAAAAGGTGAGGTGGAATGACCATGGGATCTCATCTAAAGGTAGATGAAAAGTATCCATGAGAATCATGCTATGCGCGCAGATCATGGTACACATATTCAAGAGAAGATAACAAGTGACGAGTACTCACATGATTCTTGTTTAATCATTAGGGAGGTGGATGGAGTGGATAGCGCTCAAGGGACGAGTGTGGAGAGAGACAAAAGGTGAGGTAGGACAACGAGTCAACAATAGAATGGTCGAAGATGCAATGCGTTAAGGGGCTCAAGTTCGGGTTTACCCTCAAGCGAGGACAAATGATAGGCACCCGATCCATAGGTATGAGTTACGATGTATGGTCAAGCCAATGAGGAGTGAATTTTCATCACTATTTCATCACCCATTGTTTATCTTTCTCCCTATTGATCTTCTCCAACATTTTCACCTCCGTAGACTCACCAAAACCTCATAAAAGCCTACTCCAGTCACCCATTACCTCGTCCCGACCAACCAAAATCCTTTGTGCAATCACAAAGGAGACCAAAACCCCGTTACGTGACATTTACAGTCTCATAAATAGAGAGAAAGCGCTGGTTATAACTAACCGTGGTCGATCACCCCGACCGACGCCGGTCTTTGTGTTTGCCCACACAACCTTAAATAGAGACCTACCCACCTAATTTTACCTCACCCTCACTCACCTGTGACCTACCCAAGACCTTTATCAGACCTGTAGAGACCTAGAACCTATCACTTGACCTTGGATTAGGTGCGTCGCCTAGTTGGTCGGTGATACCGGCCCTTAATGGACTTTTGGTGAATGAATTGAGGTCAAGATCAACTAAAAGCATAAGCCATCATGCGGCATGTTTTGATTTTGATAAGGTTTGACGTACATGAAGTGTAAAGGGTCGGTGTTGGTCACAACATAGGTTTTGGGGTTGAGTAGGTAATGGTGGAGTTTGATGGTGACGAAAACTAAGGCTAAGCAAAGCTTTTCTGGATGGCTGATCGGGTTTCATAGTCCAAAAGAGTATGGCTTATGTAATAAACCACCTGCTCCCTATGTTGTTCATCACGATGGGTGAGCATGGCTCCAAAGGAATGATCGGTAGCTGATATGTAAAGGTAAAAAGGTTGATTGTCTTTCGGTGGAATGAGTACGGGTGGTTGGAGAAGGTATTGTTTTAGGGCCTCAAAAGCTTTGTGACGAGTCATCATCCCATTTAAAGGAGACATCTCTCCTAAGCAGATGATGAAATGGTTGACACCGATCAAATAGTTGTGAAATGAAATGGCGAATGGACTCTGCAATTTACCTTAAGAGACTCTACAAAGTTGTTTAAAGCTATTGGGTGGAAGCATTTCGGGAGAATGGCTTTGACCTTAGCATGGTCAACTTCTATACCATGGAGGGAAATGATAAATCCCAAAGCAGCTTTTCCCGAGAGAACGCGAAGACGCACTTTTTAGGTCAAGGCGGATCTGATATTTAATGAGGCGGTCGAAGATGGTTTTGAGGATGGTGAGGTGTTCGGCACGACGTTTAGATTTGGCCAAGAGATCATCCACATAATCTTCTAATATGCGATGCATGATATCATGGAAGATGTAAAGTCATAACACACCGATATGTAGCACCGGCATTTTAAGGCCAAAAGGCATGACTCGATAGATAGCAAAAGGTTCCCAAGGGGTAATGAATGCGGTCTTGTGTTGATCTTCTAGGGCAAGAAAAATTTGGTTATAACCCGAGAAACCATCCATGAGTGAGAGCATCTCGTGACCAGCTGTAAGCTCAACTAGTTGATCAATACCGGGTAAGGGAAAGTCATCTTTCGGGCAAGCAAGGTTGAGGTCACGGAAGTCCATGCAAATGCGAAGTCCCCCTATTACTTTAGTAACAGGGACAATGTTAGAAATCCAATGAGGATAATCAATGGGTAAGATGAAGGAAACGGAAAGAAGGCATTAAAGTTCTTCTTTGATGAGAAGAGCAATACGAGGGTGCATTTTCCTTAGCTTTTGTTTGATAGGTTTGGCATCGAGAACGGTTATGATATTATGGACCACTATGGTGGGGTCAATACCGGGCATGTCTGCGTAAGACCAAGCGAAAGCATGGTTATGATCTCCAAGAAAAGAAGTAATGGCTTCCTGTTCAACAAACATCTAAAGATTGTCGATCTTTAGAATGTGTAGGACATCTGAGTATGAATGTTGATCTCGATAGTCGATTCATTCAACATGGTTTGCGTCTTAGAAGGTAATGATCGATGAATATATGAGTCTTCTGCACCAAGGTAGGTGAGTATGGATCCATCATCTTAGCATTAAAAGGCGTTAATGGTAGGTGTGTCATCGTCAATCATCTCAAGATATAGGAATGGGAGAGTGGAAGGGGCCTCGCCTTCGTGTTGATAAGTCAAAGGCCCCAAGGAAATGGTGTTTATGAAAAAAAAATTTAGGAGGGATAGATTCAGGATCCATTGACTCCATCGGTGAGGGTGGTGATGAAGGTGGAGAAGGGCTAGGGTCTGCAATGAGTTCAATGTGGGCCTATTTGGTAGGAGGTTCAGGGAAGCCGATACCACTCCGGTCATTATGTTTGCAGGTGGTACATGGAATAACGGTATGGCGGCCTTTCTCGTAAAATCCAAAACCAAAACCCTTCCACGCGCGAGTGGTGCAGGAAGGTGTGGGTGAAGCGGCAATTGGTAAGTGATTAAAAGTCAATGGAAAATGGATGGGGTTGTGATGGTGGTTCGGGTGTGTAGGTGGTAGTATCAAGTCCCCATAGGTGAGACTAGTACAAAGATGAGGAGGACCATACGGGAGGCATTCTCCTATACAATGATCATAGCGAGGGTGTTGGTGAAGGCTTCCATACTGCGTGCAGAGCAAGGAATGTGTTGATACTATATAGGTGGTACTCCCCCAGAGTGAAGTGTTGAAAAACACCTTCCAAGGGATCAGTGGTTGGTATGTGGGTAGCTGGTATGGATGATGTGTCAGAGGTCAATGTGGAGGTGGAGTTAATAGATTGGGTAGCTAATGGGTCAGTTGTGGAGGTTATAGCAGTGGTAGGCATACGGGAGGTATGTGCGGTGAAAGCAGTGGTTATATTGGTAGGTGGGGGTGTAGGTGAAGCGGTATTGGTTGCGGAAGTAGATGGCTTGACGGTATGAGCACATCGTTGGGTCGGTAAAGCATGTTGCATGTTTTGAAAGGTGATGGGTTAGCTAGAATGGTATAAGTGTGTCCTTCGTGTTCAAACTTTACACAATGATGCAAAGTGGAGGGAACACAACCCATGACACGGATCCAGGGTCTACCAAGCAACAAGTTATATTGGAATTCCCCTCCAAAACATAAAACAATTCTGGAATAGTGTGGGGGCCCACACGAATGTGAAGGATGACAGTGCCTAGTGTGGAGGTGATAGCATCGTTGAATGAACGCAACATGACCGGATGTTTATGCATGCAATTGTCAGGTATGTGCATTTGAGCAAATGCATGGGATGAAATGATGTTAATGCTAGCACCTCTATCAAACATCACACAAAGCATACCCGTATGTCATCAATGTGGATAGAGATGAAGAGGGCGAGGTTTGGGTCATTGTTTTGGTATGGCGTGATCTCTACCTCTGAGAAGTTGAGAGAGGCCACTTGGTGATCAAGGTGAGGTGAGGATAAAGGTGGTGATTTGGTGAGAGAAGCTACATGATGGGGTGTGATAATGGAGGCTACGGGTGTAGGGTCATTGGGTAAAACCTTGATAGATTGAAGAACCTCCATGAGGGCTTGACGATGGGATTCCGAGGTTTGGATGAGGTCGTATAAGGACATTTTGAGGGGAGATTGGTGTAGTTGTTTGAGCATGGTGTGATGTGTGACGCCATTAGAAATGGGGTATGTGGGGTCGTGGATAGTTATTTTAGGTATGGGGGCAGATGGTATGTTGGGTATAGGATTGGTTGGTGGGTCAGCTGCCTTTTCTTTACCCTTGCACGCATGCATAGTGACGTGTACCATGTTGATTTGAGGGAAGTTGTCAAATGGAGAAGGTGTAGGGTAAGTGGTATAATGACATGAAGGGAAAAAACCTACTGGAGGAGAAAAGCCCTGTGATGTCAGTTGGGCATAATGACATTTGGGTGGTGGCGTGGCAAGTTCTCTGATGCGAACCATGTTAATTTCAAATTTTGTGTGTGGTTTAGAGAAATTTTGTGAGGGTAGAGGTTGTGGTTGTTGAGTAAGTAGTGTGGGAATGGGTGTAGGTGAAGCAGGATCCTCGTTAAGAAGGTCGTTGTCGTCAAAGTTGGTTTCCAGTGGACACAATTGGATAAGGACAGTTTTCAAGGCCTTGTAGTTCTCCACATCATGCCTTGGCACACGATGGTATGCTGCAAATTTTGGTATCATCAAACCCCTTTGTCTTGGGTTTGAGGGGGTCGTAAGGTCGGAGTGCGGTAATGTGATAAAGAAGTCTCGAGGAGGTTGGTTAAAATTTTGGCATAGGACCCTGCTAGTGGATCATAATGGGAAGTGAATGTGGGTTTGGGTGTAGGTGTGGTTGGTTATCAGGGAATTATTTTTGGAAGTGTAGGAACAGGTCAAGCTATGGGTTTAGGCATCGGTGTGGTTTGAGGTATCGGTCGGGTTCGTTTGGGTAGGGGTACAGTAGATGGACGGGTAGGAGGGTGTGGGGTTGTTTTGACTACCTTGTTGTGGGGTAGTGGGGTTTTGTTTTGGGTTGCACCCTTGGGTAAAGGTGATGTGGGTGTACGAGGTCTAGAAGGAAAAAGGATGGAGGAAGAGGGTGAGTTACCCATGGGGATAACGAGGGTGCTATGAAGGTAGATGACGTGGGTCGTGCTTGGGGTGTGAGGGACAATGACTGAAGTGTAGTGGGTAGCGAAGCAATGGCTGAAGGTATCAGAGGTATTGGTGGTAAAGAGATTGCAGGTGCGGGTATGAGTTGTGTTGTGTGCACGGGTAGGTTAGAGGTTTGTGAGGAAGGAATGGGTGGTTGTATTATTGGTTTATGGATGGGTGAAGGTTGCTTGACCATGTTGGGCAGCTGAGGTCTTAAGATAGATCGGACAAGTGTGGGTGTGATTGATGCGGTCGGGGTATGAAGTCGATGAGTTTGTTTCTTTAGTTTGGGTGTCGAGTAGGTGTGGTATTGACGTTGGAGGATGTAGCTAAATCCAATTTAATAGGTGGATGAGTAAGGCTAGTGATCGGGGTGACCCCTAAAGTGGTAATAGGTTTGGTGGAGGCAAATGTTGTGGGTATGGGTTTGGGTTTAGATATAGGTCGGGTTACGGGTAAGGGTGTGGTGTGAGTGCTAACAGGTATCGTGGAAGGGGTTGTGACAACAATGGTTGTATGTGGTTTGATGGGTGGAAATGTGTTTGGGTAGATAGTGGAGGTGTCATCGAGGGATCTCTACATCTATGTTGAGACAGGGAGTAAGAGGTGCCCCCATAATAAAGCCCTATCCACATAATCCAAGTGATTGACCAAACGTGAGAATGGCACATTTGAATGGAGTTGGTGAGGACCTAATGGGAATTCCCGTAAAATGCATCT
Organism: Taxus wallichiana var. yunnanensis; assembly: GCA_018340775.1. Taxonomy (NCBI): domain Eukaryota; kingdom Viridiplantae; phylum Streptophyta; class Pinopsida; order Cupressales; family Taxaceae; genus Taxus; species Taxus wallichiana. Next base: position 375,524,991 of record CM031235.1, read on the forward strand.
TAGAGATGGGGAATCAACCGACTTGACTTAGTGGGTAAGAGAGCTAAAAGTAGGTATGTTGGATGTTGGGTAGCTGACGGAGAATGTTCGCCAAGAGGCAAAGGTATCTCCACCGGGTCTATGATGGGTGGAAGAGATGATGGGAGTTCCTCAATAAGTGGAGGAACGGATAGGTGCTCCTCTGTGGGTAGAGGAGGTAATGGGTGCTCCTATGCGGGGAGAAGATAATAGGTGCTCCTATGTGGGTGGAGGAGGTAATGGGTGCTCCTCTATGGGTGGAGGAGGTAATGGGAGCTCCTCTATGGGTTGAGGAGGTACAATAGGTAAAGGTTCTCTAAGTGGAGAAGCTAGGGGTGAGATGGTCTCAATGTTAGCAGAAGACTCCTCGTAGGTGATGTAGGAGATGAAAGGTGTTCTTCTATTGGTGAAGGAATAGTGATGGTTGGTTCCAATGTGGAAGGAGGATTTCGGGCTAGGATTTCCTCTATGGAAGGGATGTGAGGTAATTGAGAGGTGACAAGTACCTCGTTAAAGATTGCGTGAACCTCACGGGTATGGGTATCGTGAGTGGATGTCTCACCGGTTTGATTGGATGAAGGGGCATGATTGGGAAATGGTTTTGAATATTTGTAGATTTTGGTTGGGGGTGGTGTTGGGATTATCCACAGTCAACTCACCTTTCTCGAGCATTTCTTGGACAATATTCTTAAAAGTGATGCAGTTTCCATCACTATGACCCTTCACTCGGTGATAGTTACAAAAATCTTGTTCCTTATACCATGTGGGCATGGGGTGAGCAAGGTCAAAACTAGTGTGTGGTTTTATGGGTGGAAGGGTGATGGTGCAGATTTGATAAGCTTCTCTAAGATAGAAGAGTAAGGTTCCCCAATTGGGGTATATTTTCACTGCTCTTGTCTGAATCGAAAAGCCTGGACGGGTGATAGATTAGATGAGGGTGTAGCCTGATTGGACGGATGAGCTGGGTCAGGCTTGAGTACCACTGTGTTAGCGGTACCCTTAGCCTTTGAATAAGTGGTTGGTGGTTTGGAAGAAGAAGAGGTTTCATTCGAATTGAATGCCGAATTCTTATTTCGTAATTGGATTTTCTTCTCTTCGATGGCCCGAATCTCTAACTTTCATGCCATAGTGAATGCCTCATCGAATGTTCAGAAAGTTTGGACCTGTAAGGTCGGGGAGATATGTCTAGCACAAGCTCGGGTGAAGAGCTTGATGAGTTCAGTTTGTGGTAGTTGAAAGGTAAGTTGATTGATCAGGTTGCGCTAGCGAGCGATAAAATCTATGATAGATTCATCCTCTTACTGACGTGTGGAATATAGATCGGTCATGGTAACCTTCTTGGCGATATTGATAGAGAAATGATCCAAGAAAGCTTGGGCTACCTGATTGAATGAAAATATAGAGTGCTTGGGTAACCCACTATACCAATCTAATGCAGGTCCAATGAGGGACATGGGAAAAGTTCTCAAAAGTAAGGCATCATCATGAGCAATCAAATAACACCCATGTTTAAACGAGCGCAAATGTTGTTGTGGGTCTTCCTTACTATTAAAGCGGTTGAATTTAGGCATTTCCCAATGCACAGGGTATGAACGGATGGGAATGGATGGGTGAATAGGCTCGTTGCAAATCTCATCGTAAGTGAGAGTGTTGCGGGAGCTGGAAATTGATGCCTCCAGTGTCTACATCTTGTCCATCATCAATTTAATTAGGTCGTTGGTGGGTTGTGATGATTGGATGCCTCCTATAGCGTGAGGAGGTTGGTTTTGGACATATAATGGGTGTGGCATTCTAGTGTATGGGGCTGCCATGTAAGGTGGTGGAGAAGAAGGTAATGAAATAGGGGTACATACCCGGAATGAATAATAGATGAAACAGGTGGTTGTTGGTAGTATGTATATGGGGGTGGAAGGGTTGTGGTAACCCTAGTGGCAATAGGGGCTAATGATTGTGGAATGGAAAGAACCACATTCTAAAATGGGGTAGGGGTCATCGACATTGGAGGTGGGAACGTAGCTATAGGTATGTGTGAGACATGAGGGGTGGATGAGGTTGTGTTTGGGGTAATCGTCAAGGGTATGGTGGATGTAATGGGTGCCACAGAGATAACAGATGCGGAAGTCATGGAAGGTATAGAACCTAACTATGAAATGACTGGGGGTAAGGTGGACGTGGGTAGCACAGAGCCATATGGGGCTGATGTGGAAGTGGGTGCAAGATTCGGGGGGATAGATACGAGCATGCCGTATATCAACCGACCGAGGTGTCTTGAGTAAATGAGTGGGAGAGATAAAATTGCAAGGCGGCGGGGTTTTGGTTAAGGATTCGTGCAAACTCCTCATCTCCGAGTAGCGATATTAGTAGGTGGATAGGATCCATGGTGGTGATAAAATAGAAGGTGGTGAAGGACTAGGTGGGAGCGGTTGAAAGCGGCGTGGAACACGAGGGCACTTGCTTGTCTTTGGGTCGGCACCATGTGAGCCAAGTATTGATCGAGTAGGGTTGCTTCCTGTAAATGATCTGAGAGAACAATAGGAATAGGTGAATCTGGTGATAAAAAATGGATGAAGTAACGAATGGTGGCTGGAATGTGAAAAAGGCTAACCGATGTCGGTTAGGGAAAACCGACGTCGGTCAGGGGTAACCGCTACCGTTGGTCACTGTAGAAAATAGACAGTGAGTAAACAATGAGGCAAAAGGAAAAATCTGACAAGTATGCCAAATCTGGGGATGTGTAAAATGTCAATGGGAAAAATGACAGTGACAGAGACTATGGAAAGTGGAAAAAAGTGAAGTGAAACTGTCCTTTTGAGTAGGTTAGCAAAAGGACTTGGAACCAACGTCGGTTGGGTTTAACCGATGGCGGTTAGAGGTAACCGATGACGGTTACTATGAAATTGGAACAGTGATGAGAAAAAGTGGTTGTGAATTAAAATTTGATGTGGAATTAGACCCAGAATTTTGGGAATGATGGTGATATGGCCTAGGCACACTCAAGTGAAGCGAAATACACCAGCTATGATGAGGAGCATGCAAGGATGAACAAAAAAGTGATGAACGTGATCTTTCACCTCAAAACGCAAGCCAAGCAGAAACACTAAGAAAATGCGATCCTAAGAGTGCCCTTTTCTATTATGTTTATTTAGCTTATGCTATTTAAGGAGGTGACACATGAATTGTGAAATAGATTTTTAGTGAGGATGGCTTCCTACAAAGAAGGAAAACTAAAGGGTGAGGTTTGGTATGTTATGGTGGGGGGCTTCACTCTAAAGTATGACTTGACAAAGCAGTGAGTGGGTGCCCCTTGTGTCATGATCGTGTGATCACCTACTGACTTCTTCCAGGGAAGATGTTGTTTAAGAATGTATGTATTTGAATTTTTGTGTGGTTTGGTAAGACTCAAAGAAAGAGAAAAGGATAGAAGTGCTTTTCTACGATTCGTTTGTCAACCATCAGCTAGTCATGACCTTCAGCATATAGGTTGCCCTCAATTAATGTGAGATAATGCAATAAATTAGAATGAAATGCGATTGTTTTTAAACCCAAATCAAAAATGTGAAATTGGATGACACAATAAGATGAAGAGGAAGAGGGATGCTCTTTCACTACAATGCAGAAAACATGAAGAAATGATTCTTTTTAAATACACCAAAAGAAAAGTTTCCTTTAGAGCAAATAGAAAGAAGAAGTGGATTACCAGGGAAGAAAATTAGTGTGTACGCTTTTTTTTTAGAAAGGAAACAAACACACAATTTTTTCCTAGGAATGAATGAAATGCAAGGAACTCGAATGGGTCCCACCGGGCATGCCAAAATGTTTCACCTTTTTCTTAGATTGTTTCTTTGAATTGTTGATGAAACAGATAGGGTAACGGGCGTAGGAGGAATACCTGTTCAAATGTCGGTTGATGGGTTGTTGCACGTGTATGACTTCCGAATCCACAACTGACCATGAGAGCTTCCTTTTGGCTAGGAGGAACTACCTGTAATGAAAACAAAACCACCATAAGGAATTAAACAATATGGGTAGTGAACTGCCTAGCGTGAGCTAGATCTCGGGAAGCATGGCACTTCCTAGATGGTTTGTCATCCACTATTTTAAACAAATTAATACAACAAACAAAGTAAGTCCTATTGTTATTTTTAAATGATTTAGGTATCTCACTTAAAAACACAATAAGAAGTAGATCTAATATAACAGGCTAAGCTAGAATAGAATCTAAGGTCAAGTGATAGGTTCAGGTCTTTGCGGAGTTTGATAAAGGTCTTAGGTAGGTCACGGGTGAGTGAGGGTGAGGTAAAATTAGGTGGGAGTCTTTGTTTAAGGCCGTGTGTGGGCAAACACAAAGACCGGCATCGGTCGGGGTGCCGACCACGATTAGGTATAATCGGCGCCAATTATTGTGAGATCTGGAAATGTCACAGAACGGGTTTTGGTCTCCTTTGTGATTGCACAAAGGATTTTGGTTGGTCGGGACAAGGTAATGGGTGACTGGAGTAGGCTTTTGTGAGGTTTTGATGAGTCTATGAAGGTGAAAATGTTGGAGAAGATCAATAGGGAGCAAGATAAACAATGGGTGATGAAATAGTGATGAAAATGAAATAAACCAACGAAGTATGACATTATACTTACTTGGATTTCGTTCCTGGTGGTCTGTGTGTGAAGGATGGAGGTGCTGATGATGGGTTTGAAGGCTGCAAGTGATCACCAACTGAAGAAAAGATTCTGCATGGGCTGCATGCACACTCCTCTTTGCTTAGATAGATCAGAACATGGTTGGGATGGCTGTGTAGGAGAAGATCCTCAATCTCCTTCCTTGGATGTGAGTTCTTGCTAGAATTGGCTCTTTGAAGATGTGTTATCTCTCTGAGATTTGTTCTTGTTCGTCAACTTTCTTGCTTCCAACTTCCAACTTCCAAGTTCCAACCTTGAGAATAAGGTTGTTTTGGGTTAAAGGGGCAACTGACGGCGGTCTGGCTTAGCCGGCGATAGTTAGGGGTAAGCGCGTCGGTCAAGGTGGGATTTCCTATGTTTACTAAACTTAGGAGATCCCCCGATTTCCTCGATCTCGTGTCGTTATCTCACGGATTAGACTCGGAGCCTCTTGTAAGCATGCGGGAATGTGGTTAGAGAGAATGTAGGCATTGATTATTAGGGTTTGGGTAAGTCTTAGTTAGTTATGGTAAATTGATAAGAATAGGTCTTAGGTTGAGCTAGCTTGGTGAGGTGTCTAAGTGAGTTGTATGTGTAGATATTATTTAAATAAGATATTTAAATAATAAATATAGTGAGGATAAAGCATTGATTTAATTAAATTAATTAAATTAATATTAGTGGGAGTGAAGGGGTCATGGCTAGGTAAATGTAATAAAGGGTGTTTATATGTCGAGGGACGAAAGGGAGTGTGACCTAATTTTAGTGTCTACGGGAAGAATACCTTGTATCAAATTTATTCAAAAATGGTGATATCTTCCCCTTTGAATGTAAAAGGAAAGGAAGAAGCGCCACAAATAACTTAGTTACTTTTATACTTTCCGTAACCCTACGAACCACACTTTTGTAGATGGATCCAAGCCTAATTTTTAAAATAAAGACTAGTAGAAAAGATAACGAGTGCCCCCATGCCCTTCCCATGTGCCACACAATTGAATAACAACTATAGTGTATTAATTTGTAGATGGAAAAAGGAGGCCCATGCCCACAAGACCCCGAATCTAAGTGTTGTGGTGAAGGAGTGTAGTACTTCATGCCCCGTAATCGATCGAATTGAGTCATATGGATCTAATATTGTGTCAAGAAACTATAATTGTAGGTGGAAATTTGAAATTGTTAAGAAATTTGGTGTAACTTCCCCTAGGTAAAACCGTGTGAAAAGTTCGGAGAACCATTCATACAATCTTGAATAGGTTGTACAAATTTGAGATTGTGCATGATTTTCTAAATTTATGTGTTTGATGTTGTTTATGAGTGTTTTTCCCGTGTATACTTGTATCTAATCCCAAAATTTTGTATATGTTTGTTATAGGTGTATAATATACCTAAATGTGTGCCCCCTCTTTTGAGGCATGTATGATAACACGTTTGAGCACATGGATCAAAAGAATAAATATGTAACCATGTCTAATGAGTATGATAATTTGTGTAGAAACAAATAGAAGGTTGTAGTGGTGGTTATCGATGATGGGATCCCAAACTCTTTGTAAAGAGGACATGTATAGTAGAAACCACAACATGCAACAATAAACACAATAACAACAATAGTAATAACATGTGTATAATAAAATAAGTGCGAGAGAGATAACAACAATGGATTCAGAGTCAATACTATGCAAACAATGTCACAGAAAGGTATAAAGCCACAAACATGGGACACCCATGGTGTCAAAAGACAATCAAGACCTCAGGCCTACAAACATGAGAATCAAGATCATGTAAGATAGGCGTAGAGCCACAAACAGGACACCCACGGTGTCACAAGACAAGCAAAACACACAGACCAAAATTAGTGAAGTAAACAAGTAGTAACACAAACAACTAACAAGCATGTATAAAAACAAGAGTGTCGAATGTCATGAAGTAATATAGTAACTAGTATATATAGAAATGTGTGAAACAAAAGGTGTCAACATTACTCAAGACACGTGTGCTAGTTATGTTAGCTCAAATAATAACATGTACACAATGTATATAATCAAACATAATGAGGAAGTAGAAAGGAACTACACTTAATTAATAACACTTGTGTGTAATGTATATAATAGATGTCCTTAGATGTATAAGGAGTCTAGGTAAAGGGTACACAAATGCTTGTCATCATGTACCCCTCTATGTATGTCCTGCATCAAGCTCAATATACCACGTGATCGCTTGTGTGTAAAGAGTAAAGAGATATATTATCTATTAAACCAAAGTGACAAACAACATGTATAATGTAAAGTTCCATCGACACAAGCTATGTATACAAGTCCCGGTTTTGTATGTTTGTAAATATTTGAATGTTTTTTTATTTTGTAAATATGTCAATGTTTTTGTATTTTTAAATGTTTAGCTATGCATATATAGAGGGGTAGCATGATATCTACCAAGTGTCGAAGAAGGGTATAATCCGGTGAAACCCATAGGCTAGGTCATAACACCATATCATAAAAAATAGGGGTTGGAGGTAAAACATGGAGCCATGAATAAGTAGATTATATAGTGATAGAGCATGTGGCCACAATGTGGTAATCAAGGAAAGGCTCATGCCCTACATCAAGGGAAGATGAAACTATAATACCAATATTATCATGAAAGATGTGAGGAGATGTATCAAGAGTATGATGTAACATAGTAGTGCCCCCAACAATTGTAGATTTTTCATAAAGTAAATCGAATAAGGGTGATGTATGAGAAAAAGTAGTCACCTTGTTGAAATTGTAAGATATAGTCGTGTGAAGCACTAACAAGGGTTTATAATCTATGTAAATTAGAAGACATAAGAGTACTCATGTAAATAGTGTGCATCAATGTATAAAGTGTCATGAGATCTACAAAAGGATCCATAAGATGATGTGCATCGATAGGAGACATAGCTGCTAAAGTGGAGCATGGAGGATAAGTATCAAGTGTAGTATTAATGTGCTCATGAAACTCAGAAGGTGTATGATCATTAGATGTATATCTAAAATTGTTCCAAGTAACCAATTTAAAAGCCATAGTCATGGTGACATTTTGAAGTGGAATATGAGATGCCCCCAACACCATGTGTACAATAGATGTAGCCACGAGAGGCAGAGTGTAAGAAACAACTAGAGGGACAATATTGAGTGATTGATCGAATGTTAAGTGATAAAATATGTTGCAAGATTAGGTTTCATATTGGACTTGGAAGGGATATCCCATTTAAAAGCATGTGCATCAAGAATATATTTTATAACATGACGAAGTTTAGAACATCAATCAAGTATGGCGCCCAATGCATCCATGGTAGTTATAATCAACATTAGCATTGCATTTCTTGCTAGGAGGTTTGTTCATGTCAACCTCAAATGGCACGGAGGGAGAGACACGAGGTTACGCTCAAGTAAGTCTTTCGACAAAATATGTGGAGCACAAGGTGAACACACGAATTGTTGTCTAGGTGGAAAAATATGAAGAGATGGAATGTGATTGTTAATGGATGTTTACTACCATAGAGAATAATACTTAAAAGGAGAAGGGTTCCATCTATAAAAATGAGTAGATCTTTGATGATGGGTGTTAAGGTGATGTGTGTAGCATGTAACCAAGGTTTCCTAAGGAGGATGTAGCAGCGATTTAATAAAATTTAAATCTATGTAAGGACATTGTTGATCAAATAGATATAACAATAAATATGCAAGATCTAGCTAAATAAGTACAAGAAAGAGTGAAAGATATGAGATAAATATGACTCAACTTGTAACTATGGGTGCAGGTGATGAATAGACCAAAAAGGTAGATGCTTGTTGTTTGAGCTTTATTTTAGAAACTATAATGTGACAATCTCAGGGATAGGAGTGCTCAAAATGAGATAAGGCCACTGGGCATCAACATCTATTTTGGGCCTTTGGTGTTTCATGAGATAGATTTGGTTTTGGTTCTTTCTATGTCACTTCTTGTTTGTTATTGATCATGTTAAGCTCGCTACAAATTTGCTTAGTTGCACATGTACTGCAAAAGAAACCCTAACTACCTACACAATACTCAAGCGCACATTAGATGAATAAAAATATGCATATGCTTGAGTCGGACTGACCTTAATGGTCACCCAAATGTGATTGTCACTAAACATTGCACTACATTTCAGATTCAATGTAGTTCTAGTGTGTATGTGATTGGAATAGTGTCCCTTGAGCTAGGATGCCCTAGTGTCAGTCACACAAAGAATAGCAGCTACAACTACTTTGTCCCAATGTAAAATGTGTGGTATGGAATTCAAAATAGACCTTGTTATGCAGTCCCAAAATGTAGTCCTTGATGTAGTAGATAGAAAATATTAGCTCCTTGTAGATGTATATGCCTCTCCTTGAATGCTTCCCCTCTAATAAGGTTAAGTAAGTCATATATATATATATATATATATATATATATATATATATATATATATATATATATATATATATATATATATATATATATATGATTCCTTCATTTATGTTTTTCATTAATGGTGATAGCCCGACCTAGGGTGATAACAAAGACAAGAAAGAAGCAACATCCAAAAAATCAGAAAAAGAGAGAAAGTGGATAGAAGCACCCATAGGGGATAACAATGCCAGCGCTCCCGTCACCGATGGGGGTTTTGTATAGGGTGCTTGAAAGGTAAAACAATGAAATCAGAGCTGAGAAATATGTTTGATAATATGTAAAATTATAAGTTACAAATAAAAAACAATAAACAATAATATGAAAAGGATAAAAGAAATGTCAAAGCAAAGTAAAAGGGATGTTAATGAGTAATTCTCTTGCTTAGGAACCATGTGTATAAATGACATATGTAGAGGCAAGATGTACATATTAAATGCATGATTTAGTGACTACATGTAGTTAGCACCATCGGGGACAACATAGAAAATAATATCAAAGGTCTTAGGGCCAATGGTGATTGGCATAGTGATAAAACCAAAGAATTTGCGAGGGACATTGTCAAATCCTCATACACCGCCATTAGAAGGGGAGAGATCCTTAACAAATACATCTAAACCATGGATAAAAGAGATGTTGTAATCATCGAGGCTTGATGCTTTGTCAATAAGATCATGCTTGACCAAAGTCTTGTGCACAAAGAGGAAATCCTTTATAACAAGAGGTTGAGGAGGAGTTGTAATAAAATGCTTATTAGCATTGAAAGATGGAGCCTTTTGAAGAACATTTTGAACATGCTCAACGAGTGTATTAGGATGAATTTGAATGTCATGAAAAAATGTAAGGAGCACATCCTTACATGTGGGGTTTCACTTTAGATATTAAAGGAATGATATGGTTTGATCATGAGAGGAATCCATTATTGCAACTAGAAGTATAATAAGTAGGCCTATAAGAAGAATCACAATCCAAGATAGATAAAGGAACCCCGCACGATGTTCAATTTAATAGTTGGGTTCTTGAATTTTTACACCCTTATTAATATTAATAAATTAGCAAATTAAGTACACTAAAAGGATGTAATGGGAGCTACAAGAGGTTATTCGATTAATTAACTTCCAACATTAATTATGCAATATCAGAACAACGCATTAATTCTTGCAGTAACTGGTGTATACAATACGCTATGCGCTCAAAAACACAAGAGAATGAGTACACTTGGCTGATTACAGATGGATTTGGGAGATTATAGGTGTGTAAATTATTGGAACTAGAATATATGAACCTATAAGGGCTTTGTTTATAGAAGCTGTAGCTAGAAAATGACACGGTGTAAGATTGTACAACTCTATCGAATCATCTATATGGTTTTGCACTTGTTATACGGTTTTGACCTTGATCTAAAGCCTGCTTTGTAACTTTTTGAGACTACCGCCTACTTGGAAATGTCTCTCCCTATCAAACCCTAGTTGTCACTCATGATGCAAAACCCTAAGAATATTTTGAGTAAGATATAAAGCCCTAGCCATGGGTAGGAGATCCTCGATTCAAACATTAGTTAGGTTGAAGTGCAATCCTTGCACCGTTAATGTTGACACTACTCCAAAGAGACCTCAAACTACATGTCATTCTCCACTTTGCACATGTGATATCTGAATGAATGTAAATATGATTTGGAAATTAGAACCTCTATGATGATGCTTGGATTGAGTTTGGCTTTTGCTAATACTTGAAGTGAGGGTGTTAGAATGTTTGCAAATGAGAGAAGTTGATTCCTTGGCCGGGTAGAATGTTTCAGACCTGTAGTGATTGTTTCCCTAATGATTGTGCATAAGATTTGGTGAGATTTAGGGAGCCTTGGGTGCATTTAGTGCTAATGTTTGTAATAGGAGTTCATGAGAATGCCAAGTTAGTAAATGAGGCGAGTTTAACTTGCTTATATAAGGTTTCAAAGGTAAATTATCATGGAAAGGCCGACCCAAAGGGATTAAATGATCCAATGAAGAATATAAAATTGAAAGATCAAATGGAGGATATGTCGGTCCAAAACCGCATACAAGTCGATCGAGTTCGAATTCTAGACAAGCCGACCAAAGTGAATGTTTACGGATAAGGATGAAAAATATGAAAATTGGAGGTTACATCCTATCGGTGGAGTTTGTCTATGGATTTTGTGCATTTAATAATCAAAATTTGTCGACATATTAGCGTATATGAATAAACAAGTTAGACAGGAGACCTCATGATGTACTATGCGGGGATAGAAAGAGTGTGTTTGTTTTAGCAAGAGTGTATTGTCAAAACCAATAGTGTCAAAGGGAAAATTGCCAAAGTTGAGTGTCTACACTCTTTGAAAGTGGGCCTTATACTTTGAAGTATACTGGCATTCACACGTGAGTGGTGCAATGGATACAAAGAGACATATTATTGAATATTGAATCTATCTTAATAGTTGTCAACGGAAAGCTAGGTTGGTGTCCTAGGTGGAGATGTGAGCCCACAATAGGAGGGGACCATGTGGATGCATTAACAATCCCCTTCATTGGCGTCTGCAGATAAGGAAGCTTCCCTCATGCTATGCCCTTTCCCACCATGCCTTCCAACTCGTCTTGCACCTTCCTTTAGGCATCGTTGTGTTGGTTCCTCGAAATATTATTTCCTGCACATATCCTGTGCAACCATGACACTCCATATTGCCACATCTCCATTGAGGCATAATAGTTAAACAACGCACATGCCTTGTGTAGGCGTCTCCAATTTGCATACATATCTACCATGGTGCCTGCAACTAAGACTCCGACATTAATTTCACTTTCTTCTATGCTTTGATATCCTTGTTTCAAGTTCTCTTTTTGTGTAGTTGGGAAGGCATCACATTCCTAAAAGGGGCTATATAAAATCACATTCACTTTCAATCAAACAAGCTCCTCTTGGAGTTATCACTTGCAACATGCCCAACTTTTAACAACCACCTATATGCCATGTGTATGATTCTACATTTGCATACATATCTACAATAGAACTCGCAACTATATCAAACCAAAAAGACTTGCCACTCTCATAAATAATAATAAACACGAATCCATAATTCTCCAATCGTTGCGCAAGAGTAAGGAGCTCTCACTAAACTCACCCAACTCCCTTGTCTGTGATCTTTTCGGAGGCAAAATTTTAGTCTAGATGCCAAATCTTTTGTGGGTATAATGGTCACGCCACTACCCCGGTCGACAAACAGAGGATAACACTAATTAGTCTTTGAGTGACACCTATTGATGTTTTAGGTGGAGAGGTGGGCCACCTAAGTGCATCACAAAGTCTCCTTCGCCACCGCATGTAAATAAAGAAACTTGCATATGTTCGAATCCCTTGCACTTAAGTTGTTTCTTATCGCGTCCCTCTTTAAAGTCACCATAGAACCAAAAAGAAGTAAAAACATTTCTCCGTATTCCTCCTATAATGCTTCTCACTGGGTATGACGTAATTAAAACAATTTCATTTCATCCCATTTCAAATAATTCGTTTACGTTATTTCGATCAAGGGGTAATACTAGGTAGTACGCGGCTCATGAGAACAATATGCAGTTCTGGAAACCTACATTTGAAAATTATGCCCCCAACCTGACTTGAGAGGGCCGAAGAATCTGTGGCACTGTAGATTCATCGAATAACTCGCTTTGGTAAGCTGCATCTTGTATAAATCTTCTCTGGTTCTAAACATGGCTGTTTTACTTTCAATTTTTATCCGCAATATATAACCAATTTCCAGCATTAAAAAAGCCATTTGTGCTCTTCTCATTTGTGGATTAACTGTTATATCGACGTGCTCGACTAGATAAGTTTTCGTGACCATGATGTTGGACGATTTCATGAACCATTCTAGATCAAAAGATGAATAAGATAGAGAACCCGTTTCTGCTGACCACAAGTTACAAATTCTAGTTGACATGTGTAGTGGGATTTTTAAGTATTACTGCATCTAGACTGCAATGCACAGTTATGTTCAAATTGTTAAAAAGTCTCTGGGTGTATAAGTGTAGGTGGAAAAGGGTGCCTATCTATCTATCTATCTATTCCATATAATACTTGAGAATAAGGCTGCATTTGCTGCTTGGGGATTTATATGTAACAAATATGAATCCTTTTATATTTATCCCAATGAGATTTGCTTTATGGTGTACAATTTAGCAGGTTGTGTACATACTTCTTTACGAAAATAGCCAAAAACGCTAAAGAAATTTAATGTTTTTACAATCTGGCCGATAGAAAACTGATCCTGTAATTCGTGGTACCTCCAATTTGCAGTTGTGTTCTTTGTTTGGAAGAAGGACCTTCGTACATATTTTTATACATCAAACAAAGCTTACACTTATTCCGACACCCAAGTTCAAAGCTGGGCTGTGCAGTATTTCCCCAGGGAATACTCTTCAGTTGCCAAATGCTACGGAATCCCGGTGAGCCAAGGATTGCTACTAATCACAGGAGGAATCACTTCGGCTCTGTGAGAGGTAAAAGCCCAAATCTGCCCCTGCTAAGGGGGATTGCCCTTTCCAATTAAGTGTTGTCTCACAGTTGGCAGTACGGTAATAAATACAGTTCGCAGTACGGTAATCTATTTATTAGATAAATTAGAAGGTATTCCGGGAGCAACATGCATTGGATAATTTATTACTAAATACCAGTACGAGAATTATATGTTTTGGTCTCTGTCTGTGCTGTTGTTTAGCTGAACTATAACCCAAGTCCTGTACAACATGTTTCTTTCCATGACTTTGAACACATTTGATACCTGTAAAGTAGCAAATGAGTTTGTTGATGCTAAGTTGTTTTGCTATCTATTCCAACCACGGTATGTACAATGGGTCTGAACCGCCTTGCCTTTCAATAATGTTGCATTTTACAAATGACTGCCAGGACAAGGTATTGCATATCTCTTCTTTTAAATCTGGGTTTTCTGTCTCTGCTAAAAAGAGCACAATCTGACTTCAGTTAGGTGGTTATTCCAAATAAGAGGGTATTTCTGTATGATATGCTGCACTTAACGAGCAATTTTCTGTTAGGAAGAGACCTTTGAAAACATCTGCAATGCACAAAGTAGAATGAAAAGCTGGTTGTCATACTGTTTAGTCAAGCGGATTTTGCCGCCAACCTACATCCACAAGGAGTCAGGATTGCCTTGGTTAGGACTTCTGAAAAGATCTTGAGACAAGATTTGTCAACGTTTATGCTTGGCATCTACTGATCTGAGTTGATGGAAGCTGACGGGTAATCTTTCCATGTTTCTCATGTTACTGTCCTAATGGACGATCAATGTGATGTTAATCATGTACATATCTAGAGTTTTTAAGTAAGTAAACATTTTTATTTCATTATACAAGGTAAGGCCACTTTAAAAGATTACAGCATTTGCAGAATTTCAAAATGGCCCAATAGCTTTCAGTGCAATAACTTCCCTGCCAAAGCCAAAGGCAAAAGCATGTCCCGGAATGGGAGGGTAGAGGTCAGTTAACGTCATGAACATATCCATGTCATAAATGTGGAGCCTTAAAAGGAGAGGCATAATCAACAGTACATACTCCAATGTATTACCCGTTTTATCTGGCCAGAAGCAGACCGGCATGCTTACAAAAAAATCAACTTTGGACATTATGCTTTTCTGATTCAAACCCTCTATATGGTCTACCAAGAGGAGCAGGAATGTCATCTATGGCTATCGTCCATTTGGCAAGGCTTTTCCACCTGAATATTCATGGTACTTTTCCTCCCGTCATCTGTTCATGAAGCACTGGGATTTGCCTGTAATCAACATGGCCTTTACTCTTGCAATGGTCCCGCTGAAGGCTGTTGTTGGAAGACCTGCTCTTTGTATGCCCAGAATTTGCCCAAGTTGAGTTCATTATGATATGTATTACCTATCATAATAAGTATGAATCCTCACTCATTCCAGTAGCAGCCTTGTAGATATTATGAATGTTTTCTGGAATCAACTGCAAGGTGGTTGTTTGATCTGACATTTTGCATCTCTCTACAGGATCCATCATCAGGGAAAAGATTGAAGCCAATGTTTCTAGACCTCATGGTTCCTGGATCTGGATAATGTTATTAAGGTTTGTAAGGGAATCTCTCATTGTCCTCTTCTCTCCGCTTCTCCTTTGCAAGACTTACTCGCCCTTCTTCTGCGTGGAATTTATCCAGTCTACCACATGCAGATCTCTGTTTTTCCCTTCTAAATTCACCTGCAATTTTGTTCCAAACTTTTGCTACAGTTTTACTACGCTTGCTGGCCAACCACCAGCTCATTGATCTTCCACTTGAACTCACCTCTGTAACCTTCCTCGTATCTGGTCTTTGATTTTGTTCTCACGTCTTTCTTGTTGATAGAAATATCCACTCCCGACAGATAAATATAAGCTTCATACATAGGAAGTGATGCCCCTTCAGCATACCAAGATGGAAAGCTCTTAAAACAATTATCATGATATGCCATGGACGAATTTTTGAATGAAACCAATGTCCTGAAACAATGTATGATCCTTCCTCATGGACTGAAGTGACTTGGTTCAGCCTGAAATAGATTGACATTTTCATCTGACTAAGATAGGCATCAGTCCTAGCATCTAGCAAAAGCCCCCAAAATAAGGATGGCACATTCCATATGATTAAGGCATTGATGAAACATGACATCTGGTATTTTGCTTCTTTAGTTTGAAACAAAAACATGGACCTCCTCCCGATTCAAGGGTAGGGTTTTCTCCTTTTTTTTGCCGTTTCTTTCTGTTCTACATTTTTCTCTTCTTTTCATTCTTATACCTTTTGTCTTTCTTCTCCTTTTGATTTCCTTTCCCATAAAGCTAAGAATGCTTCTTTGGCTCTTTCCCAAGTGAATTTATCTGCTCCCTCAGGGCTATCCCACCAATCCCTTGCCCCACCCTTGAGGAAATGGTCTACTTATCCTTTTCAAATGCTCAAAATAGAGATCTCTCCCCCATAGGTTAATACCACCATTATTGATGGTCACTATCATCTCTCTTCAAAAAGGGAGGATGGCTATTTGTTCTGTTCTTCTACTTTTGTTGCTTGTGTTTTCCCTTTGAGCTAGGACAACCTGTTCAACCGCTTCCCAAGTGAAACGAAACTTACTACTTTTAAGGTTATTCCACCAATCTGCAGCTTCTCATTTCCAAATATACATCGCCATTCGCTAAACATATTCCTTTCTAGATTTTGGGTATCTCCAGGAATCACTCTTCAAATAAAAGCTAGGGTTTCAAGAAAAATGCCTTTAATGGAACCCCTTTTGCATGAAAAATAAGAACATAACAATCATATAGGCCTATAGGTCTCAAAATTTCCTTCACAATGCAAAAACAACACCTAATTGCTCCCCGAATTGTAAGATGTGAATATTTTTCCTTTTTCTGTCAGGGTCATGACTGCAACAAATGACAGTACAGAAGATATGAAAGGCCAACTTCCCAAGGTCATATTTTACTCAATAGTTGTCAGAATTTTTAATGGATTCACTTACGGGAAATCTCTTGAGGAGTACTTTATGATGATGCAAGTAATACTCTGATCAGATGGTTATGCTAAGAGGAACTTGCATTGCAAAATAAGGCATTTTTCGTTAAAAAGTAGTAAAATATCTTCCAATCCATAGTTCGCATACTTGTACTTGGCAGACCAAAAAAATTTCGACTTGACAACTTAAAAAATACTTAAATTTATTTGAAAGACATAAATTTTATACAAAATACAGTTATAAAACGGATCAAATAATGAGTCAATAAAACATTGGGAAAGTGTTTCCTATTAGATCTGAAAACAAATAGAGTACAAAATCACCTCATCAGGTGAATACAACTAGCTGATAACTTTTATGAATTTATGATGATTGTTATTGGAAATCATCATAAATTGCATATTATGCAAGTTACAAATTACAAGAATTTACAATTTCTTTTTCCTGGTATACTTTAAAAATTGGGGAGAGGTTCTAGTGACTCTAGTCCTTGAAGTTGGCTTCAGGTCCTCACTCCTAGAAGGTTGCGACTGCAGGTCCTTCGTGGTACTAGATGGTAGTGACTCTTCCTCTGCCTCATGTTTGACATCTTCTATAATGACACAATTCAATCCAATCTCTCCGCTTCTGCTTCACCTCCCATAGATTCTCTCTCGAAAGAAGAAATCTCGTCCTCCGAGAACATCGGGATCTCCTCTTCTTGCATAGTCTAGTCACTGTAGGGATCAATCTCATCCAAATCAATAGGCTCCTATGATGTGTCTACCTTTCTTGTGTGAAGCCAAAGATTGTATTGCACAAAATCTTGGTCATTGAGTCAACTTATTGCACTTTTTGTGTGAATGATCTCAAACAAACACCAATTGTGCTCACATCTAGAAGTGCTACAAGGTTGAGATAAAATTCAAAGGGCTAGCTTTTGAAGATTTGGGTATTTCCACCCTAGTCTTCTCACTATGAACCTACAAACAAGATATTCAAAAGTTAATAGTAATTGTAAATTGTAACTTGTAAGTTATCAGTAAAGACTCCAATTTTTGATACGGTGTGTGGGTGGCTTTGCCTCAAGTAGCTAGTGGTGAAGAAAAGAGCCTTACCCTAGACTACTCGTAATTCTACAACTCTAAAATATTGAGGTTAGTGTCGTTCTCTCAATACACGTTAAGAGGCGCTCCATAACCTCCCCATTAATATTTGTGAAGCCATTAGAGAAGAAAAACTTGGGATTGAGGTAGTACTCCATTGCATGAATTGGTTGGTGGAGTTGATTGTTCCACCTCCACTCAATTAAGTCCTAAATGGAACCAAATTTGTCTATACCCCTTTTGTAATTGTATTGGATGGGCTCTTTGGCTCTATCCATGGCCTCGATAATTGTATTTCATTAGGTTTTGCTCCCCACTTACCAAGCACAAAACCCTCACCAAAAGCTCCCACACTTTAAACAAATTAAAATTACAAACTTACAATTAAAGTAAATAGCAATACATTATAAAAATTGAAAATAAAGGAATCGACTTGAAATTAAATTGAAGTTTGAAGTTACCTTGATGATCTCTACAACTTTCTTTGCAAAAACATCATTAAAAATTGTTTTTGCAGTCCTCTCTCCATCAACTTTCTTTGAATATGTTGAGTCTAGCCATGCTTGACTCACAAACATTTGCTTTAATGGTGTCAACAAACTACAAATACTTTACAATGTTAGGTAGTTGTAAACCTTGTGACACTTGCTCGCACAAACTCTTTCCCTTGGTATGATTTCTCATCAAGTTGAGAACACGTGATTCTAAATGTATTTTGTGATATTTCTGGCATCTTCTACAATTAGTCTCACCTAATAAATTTTGCCTATGTTCTCCAAAAGAAGGTCAAGACAATGGACGGTGAAAGAGGTACAAAAGAATGATGGATGCCTGTCTCAAGTAGCATCCCATTTGCCACATATGTTGTTGCATTGTTAGTGATAACTTACACAACATTCTCAATGCCAACCTCAAAGAGAACCTCCTTTAGCATAAGGTTCATTTTTTCTAAATTTGTTATTGTGTTAGAGACATTAGTTGACTTCAAAAAAACCATCTCACCATTTGAAGCTACAAAAATTGATGATGGTGCGGATCCTTCCATCTGTTAACCCATCCGAAAGAATGGTGCATCCATACTTTCTTCACTACTTATTTTGTTCTTCTAGAATTAATTCTGCATTTGCAACAACATTATGGAGCAACCTCCTACTTAAGTCTTTTGGAGAGGGCGCCTTGTACCCTTTCCCTACAATTGTCAATGACATCACCAAATACTTTGATTACAAACTCTTCGCCATGTTGAAGGAAGGTTGTTGTAATACCAAAAATTTGCAATTGCCTTATCTGCTTCCTTCGCACTTCCTTTTTCCACCTTGTACCTTGCAGTGAAGGTTGTGTTCCAGGTATGTTTCTAGGTACAAAAAAGCCCTGTGATTGGATTTTGGTTGAACTGGATGTGCCTTGTATGTGTGGACCATGACTAGAGCTCATAATCTGAGATGCCATATCTACCTTTGTTTCCACGACCGAGGTGGGATTAATGGTCCGCTTATGATTGCTTGTAACCATTCTCTCTTTAGTTTCTTCTTATCCGATAGTGGCAACGTTTTCTCGTATCTCTCGTTTTGTCGCTTTCGTGACATTGGGACATGGTGTGATGTTGCGGCAACAAATGCATGCAATATGATACTTAAGCGATTTTTGCCTCTTCGAACCTTCTTTGAACAAAGTGTGCAAACCACATTTCCAATGGTTGGTTCATATAGGATGTACTTCAAGCAAGGTCATTGCTTGAGGGGAATGACTTCCAAGGTGAAAGAATTCACATGCTTGGGAAGAAAAAGAACTAGCCTAATATTAACATTTTAGAAAGAATTCACATGTTTGGAAAGAAAAAAGAACTAACCTTGAAACTCAAAATTCCTCAACTTTGATCTACAAATCCATTACAAACTCCCTCCACCCGCTCAAAGGATGCTCAAGTGTTGTGTGATGATGATGTTGTTAGACCACGATTGCCGTTAGACCAAAACCCGCAGGCGTTAATCTCTGCTACAATCGCCAAAGTTAGGATCCACGAGAGGTGGTTAGTCCATGTCATGAAATTCATGGGGAGCGCTGGACGCACATGCCAACAATCCCCCCGCCCCCGGCTGTTACCTGTGAGTTTCGAACTCAAGACTTGTCGCTCGATACCATTTGTTGGACCACGATTGCCGTTAGACTAAAACCCGCAGGCGTTAATCTCTGCTACAATTGCTAGAGTTAGGATCTATGAGAGGTGGTTAGTCCATGTCACGAAACTCAAGGGGAGCATTGGACGCACATGCCAACATATGTGTGGGCGAGTCAATGTAAAAATAAGAAAAACCGTGTAAAAATGTGTTTTCTCCACATCCCATGTAAAAACGTGTTTTTTCCATGTCCCACGTCTATCCTATCTTTGGTGAGTTTTCAACGCGGAATCACCGAGTGCTCGCGAGCATTGTCTTAATACTCGCCCATGACTCGCTTTTTTATACTTGCAAGTTTTTTCATAAAATACTCATCATTTTATATTTTCAAAGTGAGAACTTGCAATTCAATGAGTACTCACCTAGTTTTCCAACTTCGTTCCAATCTATAGAAGTATAACTCACTTAGCCAAAGTTCCACTATGATACCACACGTAAAGAGCTAAATGTGACATACAAAAATATGCCCAAATATATAAAAATGTACAACAAAAGAGATATACGGTGAGTACCAATGTACCCAAATATTCAATATACTTATACACTTGAGATAGGTTTACAACATATACTACTCTTTAAAAAAGGAATCACTCAACAAGATCTCTCACTATGAAAACCGAAGCACACTATCCCACCATCTCAATAGTCCATGTTCAAGATTCACAACAATATGATCCTTCTATATCTAACCATCTATGTAATAATATTGGGGAGGGTAAACCCTTAATCCACATATTACATGTTTGACTGATACTTAATTCAGAAGCTAGCCATTAGACCCAATATAGCGACCTGAAAGTTATGTGTGCCACAAGTCAGCTGTCTATAAACTCACACATGTCATGATACCATGAGCTTAGGTGTATAGATTCCCACCCCTTATTGTATAGCACAATATTAATTTGCCTTGGCATGCCATAAAGTGTGCAATGCTGAGAAAAATCTGGTGCATCTATTGACTATCTTGATGATATTGTCGTGTGCCATATGCTGAATTTATCGGTTGCAATGGCAAAGGTGTAAGGAAAAACTTGTTTTTGTTCTTATCATATAGGTTGTTCAAGCTGTCAAGCATGAGTGAAATTCATGACATGGATCAAGGCATACCAAGCATTTCTGTTATTGCTATAATGTTGTAGTTTCTTAATATATTTATGATTTGTTACCTCCTACTTAAGGCATTTCATAATCAGTAAACTTGTGAAGATTTGAAGTACAAGGGGAAAGTGAAGGTTGACAAACAGAAGGGTGACATCAAGAATGGCATACATTGCAAGGCTCGAGTCAAATTAAGTTTGTCTATGCACTTAGATATGTCCTACAGGCTGTATACACATTATTTTTACTTCATTGACATTTTCTTGTCTAAGGCGTGGTGGTGTATTAATCTCCCATAGTGTATTTTTATGCATACTTCGAGATTGAGGTGGGTTGATTTGTAGTGCTTGGTAAGAGCTACAATTACGTCCACACTTAGAAGAGCTGCAAAATTGACAAAAAGGGTAGGGCTAACCTCTAAATGTTTGGTGTTTTTGCACCATAATCTTCCCACCACAAATCTGCAAATAAGATATTTATAATTTTGTAAGTCAACTAGGCTTGAATAAATGAAAGAAGTCTAATATCTATGAGTAATGAGACTAAAAACAAATGACTCAATTTGGATTCAACTGGTTGAGAGGTGTTTCTTCTTTTGACGCGTAGAGCAATCATGCATTGTGTTAAGTATGTGATAGATCTTATATGTTTAGTCATTAGGAAATGAAGGGTCCTAAATTGTAAGTGGTGTCCCCAAAAATTTCACTTGGAAATGGTGGGATACCCCTTTAAAAAATTTGTTTTGTTCAAGGTGACGGGTCTGTTTTGTGTTTGTTTCGCCTGCAGTTGTCTTCATTGCTTTAGAATATTTCCAGGGAGTCATAAAATTCAAACTCGACAAATACCCACATGCTAAAACTCACTCTATCCCTTCGCTAGGTTTTGTTTGAGAGAATTTTATTTATTTATTTATTAAATAAATAAAGTTTTGTTTAAAAATAAATTGTGTTGCAGTTGAACCCTATTGAGGATTTTCACGCCAGTATTGCTTCCGCCTCTCAATGGAGTGTTCACCAGGGAAGAGTTTTTACTAACCACCTAATCAGTAGGTGACCAGAGCTTAGGATTCCTTCAGGAGATTGCAAGAGGTTGTTTGGTCGAAAAGGTGCAATAATGGATTTTATGAAAATAAGAAAAATACCGCCACCAATGTGTAGAGCTCGAGAAAATATGCACTTTTAGAAAAAATGACACCTAAAACGGAGCCACGGAATGAAACTTATGGCACTTGTAAGTTTTTGCTACTACATCGTCCTGGGCCCTTTCCAAAAATGGAAAATTTTATTCTCTACTTGTGTTTTCTTCACCGAAAATCCAACGATGGAAATAAAATGCTATTGATGAGTTTTCACACAACTTTAAAAGTAGAAGTCATGCAAGTCGCACTTTTAAGGAAGAGCAATTTCATAATACAAGTGTTGGTGCTCGATTTAATCTCGCCTGTTTGTTCAAAAAATTTCTCAGTCCACTTGGTTTGAAGTATTTTCTGTCTCCCTGTATGGATGCGTGAAAACTTTCTCCTTCATTTGTATGCCATTGTTAATCCTTCTCTATGGTCATGGATCACGTTTAGCCATGTATTATTTGCAATTTCTCTGTCCATGAGGAACATTTTGAATTCTAGGTGCGAATGGTGAAGTTTCCCTGCATTTTATTTTTCCACGGTCGTGTTTTCCCTGTCAAATTTTATCTCAACGTCTGCAGATACGTGTCCATCTCTAATTGGACAAGGCATGGCGGGTTTATTTGGTGAACTTGTCACTTTTGTAAAAATGTCAAATTGGCCCCGCGGCTCCGTTGATTTCTAATTGGCTAGTCAAAATTATGAAGTGGTGGAGCAAATTTCTTATTTTTGCCCCGAAGGTGTACACGTGTCGTAAGTTGAGCAGTTGCGGAAAGCGGGCCTTTTTGTGTTTTAAGGCGTTATGGCAAAAAGAGTAAAAAGGTAAAATAAATGCCTAAGGCCCGCAAGAGGACACGTGGCCGCTTTTAAGTCAAAAGCGGGAAGGCGGGCTATCGGAGCACTTTGAAGTTTTTGGCTTTGTTTTGTGAAAAGGAGTAAAGTTATAAAATGATCCGCGACTCCGCGGGGGACCAATTAATGTCACATGTTTGAGTCAGCATTGAAAAGTCAAAGCGGGAGGCGGGTCGCGAGGTTTTGTAACTTTTAGCTTTGTTATGAAAAAGGAATAAAGTATAAAAGTGAAGCGCGCCCCGCTTAATGCCCAAGTAAAGCCACGTGTTGAGTCTACATCAAAAGCGGGAGGCGGGTCGCCGGAGCACTTTGGAGTTTTTAAGCTCTGTTTTGAAATGAAGTAAAAGTATAAAAGTGAGTCGCGACTCCACTGAGGCCCACATCAAAAGTTAAAAGCGAGAGAGGTGGGTCGCCCTGGGCATTTTGAGATTCTCAGCTTTGTTTTGAAAAAGAATAAAAGTCATAAAGTAAGCCGCAACCCCGTTGACGCCAAGAAAGCCACGTGTAGGGCCTATATTAAAAGTGGGTGGGCGGGCCAAATTGTCTAAAAGTACTCATTTTCTTTAAGTGATACAAAATGTGAAAAGCACCCAGACCCGCTTCAACTCAAATCTTTTCCATGTGGACGGCTCAAATTTGAAGTTGTGAAAGACAGAGTTAACGATTGTGATACAATGCATCTGGTTTTGCCGCCATTATTGCTCCTACGCAAACTAGGGACCTTAAGGGATTCGATTGCTTTCATCCTTTTTGGTTAATTCCATGGTCTCTCGTCGTTTTTGTCAGTGAAGTGCAATCGAATTGATTGTGGAGCTCGATTTGTAAATCTGAGAAGTGCAAAAGTTGAAGTTTTGAAACAGAGTTGCTCGGGCACCTGCAGAAAATGAATTATCAGTAGAGCAAGATGCAGAGGAAAAGGATGTGGAGAAGGAAGCTACAGGCTTGAAAGAGGATGGACATGCTACTAGAGGAGATGACCGGATGCCCCAGTTAAAACAACCGGTGGAAATAATTGAAAAAGCTTATCTTTTGTACACCTGGAAACTTTTGGGTGTAAATTTGTTAAATATCACTTTCTGGAACAAATCTGTAACAAACAAAGTATTCCTCGAATATTCTTCTTTTGGGGGGAAAATTTGGGATAAGTGAGTGAGTAAAATTGTATAAATGCAATGAGAATACTCTTGCAAAAGGGGGTTAACTTTTCTGAGAAAGTTTGAGAGAAACCATTTTCTCGAGAGACCATCTGAGAAACTTGTTTATTTTCCTGTGTTTTAGATTTAATCACGTCAAGATGGTTGCAAGTGTACAACCATTGACAAGCTCTGAGATTGTTCAAGAAACTCTCCCCTACTGATGAATCTAATGAACCTTGAAATGAATTTGTGTTGATCATGAGCACAATTGTGTTTGCTCTTATTTCAGAATGTTTTCAAATAGTTTTTCTTGTTCTGTTGCAATCTTATGTTGAAATCCCTCTGAATCACACAAGATCTCGTCCGTGTGTTAGTATTGTGGCATTAGCAATTTCATTATGAGAAGAGCTTTCATCTGGTAATGAAATAAACAATTTAAAATCACTTTACTTTCACTATGTTGATAAATATTGTTTGTAAGCCTATGAGTGTATCTTAGGCGTGACGAATCAAGGACTTTCAACGTTTAATTGAGTCTTTAGCATGAGCCTTTGTGTTGAATTCTTGAAGAGTGTATGAAATCGTGCATCTCTGGGCCTCCATTGATACACACCTTTTGGTTGAAGGAATATTTTGGCTATTTTGAAGCATTTTGTTTGTGAGTTTTCCAATATTTGTAAAGGTTCTCAAAGATCTGGTATAATCAACTTTATCTTGCTTAACTTCCCACCAAACGATGAATCCTACATGAACTACCCCTGTTTGTACTGTGTATCCACAAATGAACAAATTCCATTGCCAAAATATGCAGAGACAATCAAGATTCAATTATTGTCTTTAGTAACCCAAACCTTGTCCAGAAACATCTCCACTCTCTAGTGTGACAACTCGTGAGAGTTAGATTGTGTTGTATTGATCATATTTTCTCAAGGTTCTCATTAACATTGTGCTAGAGAAGGATCTCTTGATATCCTTCACCAACACGGGTTACAGAACGGGTCCTCTCACCCTGGTTGAAGGCACAACCTAAAGTAGTGAGGGTAGATCAAACCCTTAGTGAGGTGCTATCCATTTCTCCAACGCTTGAGTGACAAAGAGTCAGCTGAATCCCCTCCCCGACTACAAAACGACTCATATCATGATTCGATCTGTCTCTAAGCATCCTGCTAGTTTCATGATGCCGCTCATCCCTCGCGGGAGAATCAATTTGGATACCAACAAGTCGCATTTTTCAAAGCTATCATTCCTCTTGAATTTCCACGCAAAACATGAAAGTCAAATCACTTAAGTGAAAGTGGGAATTTTGGCACTACCTAGAAGGTGGGAATTTGGAGGCTTCCTGGAAGGTTGTTTTTTCCCATTATGAAAGTCAAATCACTTAAGTGCAAATGGGAATTTTGGAGCTGCTTGGAAGGTGGGAATTTGGAGGCTTCCTGGAAGGTTGTTTTTCCCATTATGAAAGTCAAATCACTTAAGTGCAAATGGGAATTTTGGGGCTGCCTGGAAGGGTAAAAATTCCCACTTCCTTGCCCTCTTAATTTTCACATAAAAGAGGTTTTATTCACCCATGCAAGTCGCATTTTTTAAAAACTATCGGGAAGGTTAGAAATTCACCCAAATCACTTAAGTGGAAAGTGGGAATTTTGGAGCTGCTGGAAGGTGGGAATTTTGGGGCTGCCTGGAAGGTGAAAAATTCCCATGATGAAAGTCAAGTCATTTAAGTGAAAAGTGGGAATTTTGGGGCTGCTGGAAGGTGAAAAATTCCCACTTCCCCTTCCACATATTTTTCACACTATTCCTAGCCCAAAAATGGCAACCCACTTTGGCAAAGCTGCATGCCTTAAAAGATATTTATTTTTATTATTTCCGGGAAAGGTTGGTGCAAAGGGAGAAGTTGTTAGCATTAAAAATATTTTTAATTGCCGGGAAGCATCCAATTTTGGCGCCTAGGGTTGGAAAGACCTTCTTTTTATTATTCTGGCTATCTGCATGTTGATGTGAGTGCACATGTGAATAAAATAATATTTTTAGCTTGCTTGGCATGCAAGCAAAGTCTAAAAATATAGGGCAACAAGCTTTATAATCAGATTTTGGTGAAGAAATTGGGCATTCATGCCATGGATTCTATGTTGGTCTGAATTATTTGTAGGAATACTTCACTGGTGCTCATATTGGTGAAAAGAAGGCAAAGTCAATGTCTGATACATTGAATATATCTTCAGAATTAGAGGAAGCAATTGTAGCTTCTGCATGAGAGATCCAAATTTCACAACTGCAAAAGCTTCACGCAAAGGTGGAAAAGGGAAGTCTCAGATAGAAGCAGATTCAGACAGAATGAAGGGTGATGACAAGGGTAATCCAGCAGAACCATGCATAGTGTCCAGGCATGCTTGAAGTTAATGATACAAACATGGGGCACATGTCTATCATCGGATTAATGGACAGATCAAGGGCAAGAATGAAGTGTTGCAGCTAGAATAATTTCTTCTCCTCTTTCTTCTTCTTTCTCTTATTTTCTCCGACAAAGTGATTGAGTGATCAATTAAATTGTAAAACTTAGGTAATTGGTTTAAAAGTCGTTACTTCAAGTTACTAGAAAAAGTCAATTACTTGGGAATATGTGGCAGACATGCAGGGCATTGATTTAGTCTTCAGATGCAT
This sequence comes from Taxus wallichiana var. yunnanensis, assembly GCA_018340775.1. Taxonomy (NCBI): domain Eukaryota; kingdom Viridiplantae; phylum Streptophyta; class Pinopsida; order Cupressales; family Taxaceae; genus Taxus; species Taxus wallichiana. The sequence continues at coordinate 375,551,744 of CM031235.1, forward strand.
GTCATGCAAAGAGGAACTCTGGGGAAAGGTTGTCAGTTGTTTCCTTTATACCTTCCGCATGTGTGAGTTCAATTAAAAGCTTCCTATTTGTAATTGCCCTCTATGCACTATAAATAGAGGAAGAGCCTACGGGTTTAATGATCGAACTTGTTGATCACAATTTTGCTAGAGCATTCTTGAGTTTTCAGACTTTGTGTTGTAACCCTTGATGTTATTTCTGTGAAAGTCTGGGGAATTGAATAAAAGATGATTTATGGAGAACTTTGTGTCTACGGTGCTTTGCTTCTTGCTTCTATTTGAATTTTTAGATAAACTTTGTGTTATCTGAGATTTAGGTTAGAAGCTATTCTTTTCCTTTACTTTTGAATATTGTGAGATCTATTTGTTTATTTAATCTATGTATGAGACCAACTCTGAGAACTATTGGTTGAATCACACATCTTCCTTCCTTTCCCAAATTCCATATTTCCCCCTTCTGCAAATACTTCATAACAGTTGCTTACTTGCTGCAGAATTGCTAAGCTATGGTTCATGAGCTTTGTAATTAAAGTAAAACCCCATAAATAGTTATTAGGATTCATACCCACTACATTGATAAACATCTTACACGGGAGCCTCACCGTTAAATGAGGGAGATTTATCTCATGATTGCCTAGGTTTTTAGCAGTGCATAAAATCTAGCCAACAATAAGTCTCTAGTTTTTAGTTTTGTATGTGGTAAAGAATAAAACATGATTCTCAAGTTAATTATCATTCATATATTACTATTGAATTGAGTTAAAAGCTTAATAAACCTTAGGGCTCACCCAAAATACCCAACTCAATAGGAGTAGGCTAATTAGGTATTTCATTGATGCATTTTGTGAAAGCTTGATTGTGTTTGGGTCATGAGTTTTGAATATGTTGCGTCTTAAGTGGGAGGTTATGCATACTATGTATATATTCTATCATTGACATTAATAAACAACAAAGGTTTTTCCAAAGCATAATGTTTTCGTTTGGTGATCCCTCACCTTGTGGAGGGACAACTTAGATGTTTGCTTAATCCAGAGGGTCTCGAGCCTTTCAACGACTCATGGTATAATGGTGGTAATCTGTGCCATGTGTTATCTTCACATCAGTTCAAGACTATCTCAAGCACTTGTTATATCGCGAAGTCCTAACTCCTCTTCGTTAATGCCACATAGCTCAGATAGTGTTAGCACTTTGTTTGCGCAGAGGTACAACAACGCTTCAAAGAATGACAAAACGAAGTATCTAAACACTCATGAAGCAAGTGGTTGCTATTCTTGTAATGGTTAAATCGCTCCCTTATCTTCTACACTTATATATTAGTGTATTGTTCCAATCTTTGAATAAACAAAGATAGAATAGGAATCGTAGTAGTGGTTAGACATCTTATTGTGTTCTCAGATTATTGTACAAAACTATTGCATAATATAATCTTGCCCCTTATAGCTCTAGCACGGTGTCTATTGTTCCCCCTTTTCCACCTTGTCTCATAGTACTTTGATTACATATTTTTGGCTCTATCATTTCATATATGCTTTCGTCGTTGTACATTTAATTTGTCAAGTGTGTTTATCCAAATGACACCTCATGTGCCCCTGGATCAACACTTATTATGATGGGACAACATTTATTCATATTTTTTCTTTCTCGCAAGTTCATTTTACATATTTTTCTAATAGATTGCTCTTCTTTCACACTTCATTTCTATATTTTAGATTGTTTGGGATACCTTGAAGTTGGGATGCATATTGCATCACTATGGTCAAAGTTTGGATGAACCTCTTGTTATGTAATGTCCCCTTTTCTAGATTAAAATAATTAATAATGTTATTTAAGCCAGGCCTGGTCATTTCTAATCTTTGGACAACTTAATAATAATATTATTACTGAAATAAAAAGTATTTTTAAATACTTAAAAGTAAAATTAACGATTTAACTAAGTCAGCCAATGTAACTTTATGCTTTATATTATAAGGCAACATATGTTTTATTATTGAAAATAAAAGTGACTTTTAAATAAAGTAGGCCACCAAAATTGAAGGAAAGAGGAAAGAGAACTTATGAAAGGGGATGAAGTGGTTCATTTGAGTATCATCGTCTATCTATCATCTTGATTTTATGAAGTCGAGCACTTGTGCTTCTACTTTTAGCTATTGAGGACGGAAACCCTCTTAGCATTCATCACTTGAGGACGAAAACCCTCATTGTGATCAGAATTTGGGGATGAAAACCCTCATATTTTGTTGGTGGCTTCACTCAGAAGTCATATTTCTGCATAAGGACAACCCGGAAAGGGCTAGGGCATCATCATTGGCTGGCAAAAAGGGGGTAAAAGCTCCATCATTGGTTGGCGCAAGGGGTAGAAGGGCTGCTAGAGCTTTGGTAGAAGTTTTCAGACCCTCTCCTAGGGTGGCGACTTGCATCTTAGAGGAGTTTGTGGGCTTCTAGGGCATGACAACCCAAATTTCAATTGTATTTGGCTTCTTCATAATTTTTGGAGTTGTTTGCACTCTTCCATGGTTGTGTTTGGGCTTGGAATCATTATTTCCAGCTGTGTTGGTGAAGTATATTTGCTGCTGTCATATTTTAATTCTAGCTGGTCTGAAAAATACAAAAATCATATTTTTCGGTGTTCTTTTGTGTTATGTTTGTTCGGCTCTTGAATAAAATAATTTGGAGGGTTTCTATATTTATTTCCGTCTATTTTGCATGCATGATGCCATAAAAAATAAAAAACAGATTGTTGTTAGGGTTTGAAGATAATTTTCAGTTTGCTAGTTGAATTTGAAGTATTTTCAGTATTTGAATCATAAGGGTTTCAAGGAAATCCAATTTTTCCAGATCTGCCCTAAAAGGAACACTATAGTAGTATCGAGCACTTGATCCTACTAGCATGTGATTCAAAAGGAGAAGATAAAATGGCGGACATAATTTTTGATGATGTTAGGTTTGAGAGGTTTTCCCAAGGGCAAGAGAGATTGGCTAATATGATGGCACAGCTAATCCATACCATGCAACATCCGAATGGTGAAGGAAGCTCTTCAAGGGCAAACAATAAAATCCAACCACCAAGAACCGTGAGTGATTCTTCATCTAGGTCATTCGGCCTACTTTCCTTCCAAAAGAAGAAACCATTCCGGTGAGGGAAACTCAACCCTCCATAGTGGATGACATTGCTGCTAGCTATGCTGAATATAGAGCCCTTCTAGTTGAGATCCGAGAAAGAACTACCATTTTCCAACTTCATGGTATTGAAGAAAGATCGAGTTGGGATGGGACAAGGCCTAAACGCCGAGCTACACAAGGAGACTTGTAGCATGTCTTGAGGAAGGAAGAGGAAAATAATGGTAATGGTGGAACATGAGGAAAAAGAGCAACTAGAGTTCTTTGGAGATTGAGAAGAAACAACCCAGAGGAATATACCATGCGAGTTGAAGAGGAAGAGTCCTCCAAAGAAAAAGGTATTTACTCGAATGAACAAAATGTTGGGGTTAAAGAGAAAAATGAATTCAAATTTTCAAGTGCAGAGGATGTAATGAAGACCCAACAAAAGTGTGATGAATGGTTAAAAATAGCTAGGAAGCTAAGTTGATAGCCGCTCATGCCAAAGAACGCTCTTTGGGAAATTAGGGCAAAAATTTCTCCCTTGACGATGAGGGAAGAGGGAGAAATCATGGAGCACGAGCCAAAGAAAGAAGAAAAGTCAAACTTGCAAGATTGTGGTGAGAATTTTGTGGTTGAAGCCCAATGGATGAATGATAATGTTGATGTTCAACTTTTTGGGATTTTGAGCGAAGCAAGTTGATGGTGTTCATGGCAAGAACTATGAAGATGCTCCATGCATGTGTCAACAAAATATGGATGAAGTCAAGGTGGAAAGGGCTTCACTTGTTGAATGTGAAGAGTCTAAGAGGAAGGAGAATGCTGATCCTAACTTAGAAATTTTAAGTCACAAGGATGGAGGTGTGAAGATATCTCAATCATTCTTCATCCAGCAAAGGAAGGTGAGCAAGTTGTGGACAACCAAAGGTATGAAAGTGTTGTGGATTTGTTGCTTCCTACTATGTCATTTCAGATGTGTTGTCATCATGGGCAACATGTTGAAAAGAATGATCTTATGTCAAGTTTGATGCTTCATGGTACATCACGACAAATTTGTGGTCATCATGGACAACATAGTGAAAATAGTGATAGAGTGAGGAACCCTTTGAATGGTAAAGGGCACATAGATACTTTCATACAAGTTCTAAATTGCTTGTACATGGAAGTTTGGGATCCGAGTGATACTTGGGTAAAATCAAAATGAGATCTTTTGGATATGTGTTATCAACTTAACATAGTGGGTATGGATATGGGAGTTGTCTCAAATTTTCGGACTACTGTTCACCACATTTTTGATTTCTCCCATGTGCATGTTGTTGAGATAGAAGAAGATTTTGTCACAAGAAAGATGCATATTCCACCTACAGTCATTGATGAGATTTTTTAGTTGTTACAAGATGGTTTCCAGCCACCATAAGCCCAATTTGAGTAAGAAAGTACAATGTTACAGCTACGGTACGATACTCTTTCTAATTTCATGTGGAGTGATAGTACTTTCCTTGGACGGGAGAGGTAGATTGTTTAGTTTGATGAAGTTCTCTTGGTCTAACATGATGTATGTAATGTCCCCTTCTCAACGCTAGTTCTTTTTGAAGACCTTGGGCCCATTCCACTTCCCATGGGCTAAAAGGGATTGAGCAAGGAAAGTTAATGTCATGATTTTCAGTTGTTTTTGTGAGCTTTGCATTATTTTAAAGTAATTTTCTAAGTATAGTCAAATTAATTGAGAAAAAGGTGAAAAGCCAATTGAAAAATAAAAGAAAAAGGAATTATTATTTCCCAAGGAGGTTGATCCTCTTTAGGAGGATTCTATTTGGTTTTGGCACCACCTCTAGCTATTTAAAGGGGTCGCTTGGCTTGGAAGATGTTTATGCATGCTTCAAAATTTATTCTCTTAGAGTTGGAGCTCACTTTGCTTTCTCTATCATCCAATGAGGACAGAAACCCTCCATGGAGGTCTATTGAGGACGAAATCCCTCAATAACACTTAGATTTGAGGATAGAAACCCTCACATCTTCATTGGTGATCTCATATAGAGGTCGCACTTGTGCTACAATTAGATTTATAGAGATTCGAGGCAGATTTATCAGTTTTATGGCATCATTTGCAGCTAGGGAAAATCAGATTTGCATGGTTTTGAGTGCGGGACAGCCATACAAGTCCGTTTTTGAGCTTACAAGGGTTTCGGACCAGCTGTTTGGCCAATTTAGGACTCTCTCTAGGGTAGCGACCTGCCCTATAGTGGAGTTTGGGGTGTTCTAGGGTACAACAACTTCAAATTCAATCATCATTGTGTTCCTCCTATTTTTAGTAGCTAGAATCTTCATTTGTACTTGAGTTTGGGCTTGAAATTCTTCATTTTCCAGCCATATTTGTAAAGGGTATTTGTTATTGATAATTAATTTCCAGTTGATATTAAATTGGTAAAAAAAAATTCTCCGGTACTTTTTCCTTGCAATTAATTCCCGCTTTGAAGAATAATATTTTGAAGGGTTTCTATAAGTTTTGTGGTTGATTGCTATCATAAAAATATATTTACAACTTGTTGCTAGGGTTTGAGAATTTAATTTCAGTTTTGTTTTAGTTTACTATTTGGTTTTGTGCAAGTTCCTTTGGTGTTCAGATCTAACCCAAAAGGGGCTTTACAATGTATGGAAGGAGTCACTTAATGTGATCGGTGAGTGCAAATATTTCAATACCCTTATGGTTGTCTGCGGGAGGCAATTAAGAACAAGGGGGATCATCTACTACCTCTCAAGGAAAAGGAGAACATAATGGGGACAACCATGCCCTAAAATTTCAGCTTGGAGGCTAAAATCATCACTACTTCCAGTTGCTACATTGCATCATTTGCAACCATACAAGTGCCTTTAGTCAGGGGAAAGAGTTTTTTCAGTTTGTGACTGCTAATATGATATTTTCAGTCCTTACATGGTTGTTCTCAGCCACTACATTGACCGCCTTGTTAATTTTGCAAAAAGTTTCAATTTGGTACTTGTACCTTCTTCATGTTGCTGCTCATAAAAATAACTAGTATAGGACTGCTGTTATCAGCTAAGGACAGCTGCGAGCTTGCAAAAAATAATGGAAAGTCTTTGATGGAAGAAGTTGGAGAAAGGGTTCTGCTGAAGCTGATCTTCATGGCAGCCACCAAGGTACCTAGTTGGATGAAAATCCAAGTGATTTGTGGCCGTTATAATTCATCTCCAGCCTATCCACCATTTAATTTTTATGAGATATGGGGAGGAACAACTCGCCAAATCATGGGAGGAGCCATTAGGACCCAAGGATATGATATCCCAAAACCTTCTTTGCATAGGAGGAGCCAAGTAGGATAGTAGCAACACAATGACATGGGCATATGGCAGCCTTTAGTCTTGTGGGAGTATGCGGATGTTTCCAGATATCTACAATTTTTTGAGGATCAACTTGAGGTAGAATGGCATTCATTATCCATTTGGGATATATCATACTATGTTCTTTGGCAGGAGCTATCCCATTTGACAGGTACAGGGTCCAGGCTCTATAAGCACTACAACATGACTCATCACTTTGGCATAGTGATACTTGCGCATATGAGTTGGCGTTTGCTTGAGGGCAAACAAATTTGGGAAGGGCGGATTGTAATGTCCCCTTTTCTAGATTAAAATAATTAATAATATTATTTAAGTTGGGCTGGTCATTTCTAATCTTTGGGCAACTTAATAATATTATTATTATTAAAATAAAAAGTATTTTTAAATACTTAAAGTAAAATTAATGATTTAACTAATTCAGCCAAATGTATGTTATATTATAAGGCAACTTATGTTTTATTATTAAAAATAAAAGTGACTTTTAAATAAAGTAAGTTGGCCACCAAAATTGAAAGAAAGAGGAAAGAGAAGTTATAAAAGGAGGATGAAGGGGTTCATTTGGGGATCTATCATCTTGATTTTATGAAGTCGAGCACTTGTGCTTCTACTTTCAGCTATTGAGGACGGAAACCCTCTTAGCATCCATCACTTGAGGACGAATATCCTCATCGTGATCAAAATTTGGGGACAAAAACCTAATATTCAGCTGGTGGCTTCACTCAAAAGTCATATTTGTGGATAAGGACAACTGGAAAGGGCTAGGGCATCATCATTGGCTGTTGAAAAGGGGGTAAAAGCTCTATCATTCATTGGTGCAAGGGGTAGAATGACTGTTAGAGCTTTGGCAGAAATTTTCAGACCCTCCCTTAGGGTGGCGACTTGCATCTTGGGGGATTTTGTGGGTTTCTAGGGCACGTCAACCCAAATTTCAGTTGTATATGGCTTCTTCATAATTTTTGGAGTTGTTTGCACTCTTCCATGGTTGTGTTTGAGCTTGGAATCATTATTTCCAGCTGTGTTGGTGAAATCATTATTTCCAGCTGTGTTGGTGAAGTGTATTTGCTGCTGTCATATTTTAATTCCAGCTGGTCTGAAAATTATAAAAATCATATTTTTCGGTGTTCTCTTGTGTTATGTTTGTTCCAGCTCTTGAATAAATTAATTTGGAAGGTTTCTATATTTATTTCCATCTGTTTTTGCATGCATGATGCCATCAAAAAATAAAAATCAGATTTCTTGTAGGGTTTGAAGATAATTTTCAGTTTGCTAGTTCAATTTGAAGTATTTTCAATATTTGAATCATTAGGGTTTCAAGGGAAATCCAAAATTTTCCGGATCTGCCCTAAAAGAGACACATGTTAACAATTGATGGTGAGATGAAGCATCTGTCACTCAGAAATGTTAGTTTTTTAATTTTCAATTGGGCTGTCTCTACACATTCTGTTATAGAGACTACTAAAGTGTTCTATTACAGATTGCCTCCTTGCAGCTGATCACAAGTAACGACAAGAAACTGCCATTGGGTTAGTATGCAATGCATACCTCCTCAAGATCTAGGAATATATGATAATTCTGCATAGCATTTTCCTTAGTGTAGACTGCATTATTTATTGCCATCCCAAATTCCATGGAGAATCCCACCAAATGGTTGCTGCCACTTACAGTCATAATCAACTTTTTCATTTTAAGTAGCTCTCTAGTAACACATAGAATACCATAAACAAAAGGCTTATTAGAATAAAACAATCTTAGCTTCAACCTTTACTAAGCCATTAGCATGTAAAAGTAAATGGCAATCAGAACTCAAAATCACTGATTTAAACACAGTAGCAGCTAATAAATTACTCAGCAGTGAATGACAATAATTATATTCCATTACATCAGTTTCGTGGCAACCAAAAGTCAACTATCAACCTTTTGCATGATTCTCCACCTAATCAGTTTCATGGCAACCAAAAGTCAACTATCAACCTTTTGCACGATTCTCCACCTATTCAGTTTCCTCTTACGTGCCCACTCCCTCGTGCTGAGATCATGACTTGCGAACAAGGCTTGAGATAATAGCTCATACAAGCTTACCCACATTGTTCATGCGTGCACAGCTAGGATCTCCCTTGTCCTTGGCAGAACTACTTAGCTGCTATGAGGCCCTATAACTTTGCCTTCATTGGCTCAAGAGTTTGCTACCCTTGGTCCACCACTGAGCTCAACCTTCTCCACTTCCTGACTTGGATTCATTCTTTCATAGTTGCTATGATCGGTAACTACTAGGTAAGACTGTCCCACTCTCAACGTGGATGCAAGAATAGGATACAGATCTTTATAACCTAATACTTTTCAACTCTAGCTATCTATTATCCATCTTGAAAATACAATCGGATCACAAAACCACTATTAGCTGTGCTATACCCATAACCCTGGTGATATCAAACAAACCTAAGTACACTAACACATACGTACATATGCATCCTTTAAAATATGCTAGCATTCACACATGAAAAATTGGTCACCATCATGTCCTAGAGGATAGCGTGATCTCTTTTTAAACCAATCGCATATGAAATGGGACTTATTATATGTTCAACAAAGTGTCATAATTTCATTCTTTCTCTTTGATATGTTGAGATCACATCTCCAATGATTCCACTTCAGCCTTAGGTATCCAACCTCAGTTTTCCATTTAATAAAATTAAAACATTATATTACATGCTGCAAAGATCAGTAAACATGGCCCATCATAACAACCTTGTGCAAGAATGTTGCTTGACTTTTTCACATTTATATCTTCAAGGCTCCAGGTCTAGGATACTACATTAGGAAACCACTATTCTAGTTGTTGGCCTTAGTGCCAAACCAAAATGGGTACTTCTCTTGCATTGGATATCCAATCTCCAAGGTCACCTCAACTGCTTGGCCTGCTTTATGGCTTTGTTTTGCAATGTGCGAGAGAAAATTTTACTAGAAATGCACTGCTTAGGGCATGCGATAACCGAGGCTAGAATTGCAGGGGATCCACAGAAGATCCAGACCATTCCTGAGTGGCCAATGCTCATAGATGTCATTGAAGTGAGATAGTTTATGGGATTGGCTAGTTATTGCTATTGGTTTGTGAATGATTTTTTAAAGATTGCACAGCCCATCACCAATGAGATTTCAGTCAACCAGAGTCAAACTGAAGTCTTGAGTTTACATGTGCAGTTTAGTTATCTTTTACTTATCTTATATAGCATGTATTTATAGATTTCATGCTTATCTTGGGTCAAAATGTAATGTTGTGAATCTAATCATATTTTAAGTGACTTTATGTACTCACTCGATGTGGTCAACATAATGTAGTGAACTTAGTCATAACTTGGGAGAACCCTCTTGAATGCACGTGTGACAAGTGACCAATGTGCATGCAAGTTTTAAACTATTTATTTGGAACCTAATGAAGTGTGTACACTATGTGATGGTTCCAAACTTCCAACAATATCTCCTCTTATTCGTATGTGGTTGTTTTCTGTTTATTTATATATATTGCTGCCTGACACTGATTGTGCACATATCAATTACGATTCTGTTAAAGTAATGAAAGATGTTCGAGTGGACGGATAAATGCGAAGAAATGTTATGAGATATGAAGGGCCTCTTTACGTCAGCCAGATTATGTGCTTGTTTTGTCACCTTTTTAAATTTGTAATAATTACTCTTGCCCAATGGAAAATGACCAAATACTCAAAAAATGGAATGCGACCGTGTCTTGGGGTTCCTTCTGCATTTGAGAGGGGTGGCTCTCCTGTGGGATTCAATTTTTGTATTTTTGTTTTTTTTTCCAAAAAAGGAAATGGAACAATTCACAAAACTAGATATGGCTAAAATGGAAGAATGGCAACCCTAAGCCAAGACAAAATAGTTGAAGAATGTCCAGAGAAGCCATGAAATATGAAAGTCTATATAAAAGGTTACCTAGGATCACCATGACATTGCTTTAAAGTTTAAGGTATTGAGAAATTAAGATTGATTCAATTATGTTGCAAAATGTGTTGAATGCTAGAGAGTGACGGAAAAAAATCATTATCTGATGGGTTTTCTGCAACCACTACTGGTTCTTAAACAGAAGTGGTATGTTGGCACTATGAATTCTATAATTGGATTGCCTAGAATGAATGAGAAGAACAATACCATCTTGGTGGCGGTACATAAGTTGACCAAGGCAACCATTTTATTGTGGCAAGGGAAAAGCATGTAGCATTGGATGTAGCTAAAACTTGAAGCGCTGATGCTGCATGGTCTGCCTAGACAAATCATAGCGGATTGAGACATTAGGTTACAATGAGTACCAAGTTGAGCTTCAACACTGCATATCATCCTCAAGCAGACAGATAGGTGTTGTGTGTGAATAGAGTTATTGAGTATATGCTACAAATGTATGTGATGAAGAGACCAACCAATTGGGAATATTATCTCTGTTTCATAGATCATCCTCATAACACATCCTTAGGAACAAACCCAATTGAAGCTTTCTATGGACCTAACCACAATGCTCTTTTGAGCTGGAATAATCTTGAAAATAAAGTCTTGGTTGGGCTTGAGAAGGTCAAGGAAATTAAAGACCAAGTTACTAGAACTAGAAAAGTTTATCAAGATGGACCAAGACAAGGAGGAGATCTACTCTAATGTGCATAGAGTTCCAAGATATTTTTAGAAAAGGACCAAGGGTTCCTAAGAGTAATAAATACCCAAGAAATCATTGAATCTTGAGAGCTAAAAGAAGCTCATACCCAAATATTGTGAAACATTTGAAATATTGAAAAGCCTCGGGACAGTGACATATAGGCCTGTATTGCCACAAAATGGTAAAGCTCGTAATTTTTTTCATGTTTCTTTATATACGAAATACCTGCCAATTACATGCTTGATTGGTCTATGATGTAGGTAGAATTAGACTAATATTTTCCAGTTAGTCCCATGGCCATACTAGATTTGAAGGTCAACACATTTTATAATATAACCATTGAGTAGGTCAAGTTCCGATGAGAACATTGTGTATACACATGAATTTCACTTTACGAGGAACTTTCCTTGTTCAGGGCTTAGCGGCATGTTAATCTCTCTTAGTGTATGTTCACATGTGCTTGATTGGTCTATGATGTAGGTAGAATTAGGCCAATGTTTTCCAGTCAGTCTCATGGCCATACTAGATTAAAATCTCACCACATTGCAGAACATAACCATTAAGTAGGTCAAGTTCCAATGGGAACATTGTGTATACACATTATTCACTTTAGTGCACTTTTCTTGTCCAGGGCTTGGCGGCATGTTAATGTCCCTTAGTATATGTTCATGCACTATCCTTCCTACTACCACCTTCATATTACCATCACATCAATTGATTTGTCCTCCTTGGTCTCCATAGCCTACCTCTATGCTTTTTGTCCTCATTGCTTGCACATAGCTAACATCATCGTCGGCTTGACCGAGAATGTCTTGTAGCATCCCAATCTTGGTTGATGTATATGTCATTGACAGGCTGATGACATTAGCTAAAATTGTGTTTTGAGTTTTAGGGATTTGGTCCATATTTATAGGATCCTATTTGTCATTTCTCAAAATATGGAATATCAAATGACTCTACTCGCGCACACAAATCCACATAAGGAAGAAGAGGACTTGGGGCCAAAAGGAGCTTATGCTAAGGAAGATGAGATTAGTGTAAAGGCCTTGAAGATATCAAAAATAAGAGTTGCACCAACAAGGTTTGCCAAGTCTTTTGAATCTCAACGTTGATTTATTTACGTCTTTAGTTTTCACCTACCCATCTTGACTTGACCTACAAATCTGCGTCACAAAATTCCCGAATTCCAAATAAAAACTTTGGATTTTGGTGATTTTCAAGAAAGCACAATAAAATAATTGGAAAACACCCTAAAATTCGCATGGTTAATGTTTTTCACGATTTTCACAAAAACCCAAAATCGGGAGCACCTATGTTATTTTTCACTTCAAAAGCCTCTTGCATTGAGTCCTTTGTAACTTTGTAAGTAAAGCATGAGTCCGGATACCGAAGCACAAAGACATCAACATGAGTGGGAGTTTGCAAATGAGTGGGACTGTAGTGACTTGCGTGCAAATTGGAGGAGGGTCTACATTTCTATTTTGAACACTGTGTGAAAATTGCGGCGAACCTTCCGTCACTCCGTGGACCTACATAAAACTTCCATTGTGCCTTCCATCACTCTTTGGTACATTATTTCAAAACAATTCAAAGGCTCAATTCTTTTGCGATAATTAATTAATCATGAGGCTTTTTTGTTTTTAGTTACTAACTTATAAATAGTTAACGGGAAGGAAATTGAGAGTTTATAAATAATTTAAATTAATAGTTAGCAAATTACTTAATTCTTAATTTTATAACTTATTGCAACTTAAGTTTTAGGTTTTTATATATTAAATTTATTAATATTTATGTGAAGTTAAAGACTTTTAGGATCTATTAAAATAAATTGATATATACTATTTAGTTTTTTAATTTTGTAAACTTACGTTAAGTTGAAGGCTTTTACAAGCAATTTAATTAAATTATTATTATTTTGATATAGAGTTTGTATTAGATGTTATTTTTGATATTCGGTTTATATTAGATTTATATGATTTGAACTTCTGACAATTTTTTTCCCTGAATTTTATCGGCTAACAAGTTTGTTTGAATATTATCCTTTCCGAACTCGAACACAATCGCGAACTTGGTGGCTGTCATGTCCCTTTTTGGAAACTAGCGGATTTGAAGACCTTAACCCATTTTACCTCTCCGTGGGTTTAAGGAAGGAAGCAAGGGGAAGACGTGGAAGACATTTTCTAAGTAAATATTTTCATTATTATCATGTATTCCTATTGGGAAGCCAAGCGCTTCAAAAGAACTTCTTATTTGATTAGAATATAAAGTATTTTGTGTATGTAGGTTGTTAAAACAAATTAGATAATTAAAAGGTACTTTATAAGGTCGGCCATAAGTTGTGATGTAGCACCCCTTATGTTATAAAAGGAGGATGCTTGGCCATTATGTGACATGTTGAATCTTATTATTTCATCTAGATAAAGGTTGTACCTTTCCTTTCTCATCAAGGATGAAAACCCTTGATAGTGGAACATGTCTTGGGGACGAAAACCCTCAAGCAATGATATTTGGAACTATTGAATATCTCAAGTAATTTGGAGCCGATATCTTTATATCTAGCCATAGACAACTTGCATCATGAACATTTTGGATGTGTTTTGATGGATGTATGGTACGATTTTTGCATGGATGGACTTGTACTAATTTTTGAAGGTGAAATCAATCATTTCCTTGCATGTTTGAGCCACTAATTCATTATTTCCATAAGTTAGGTTTGACATGTTTGGGTAAGCTGATTTGGTATTTGCATTCTTCATTTTTAAAAACCCCAAGATTCCAAGTTTCGTGAATTTTGGAGCTTCCTAGGTAAAGTTATGATTATTTAAAGTAATTCTGCAGACAAAGTGTTTATAGAAAATTCATGTCTTCATTCCTGGGGCACTAAAAATCAATTTTCCTTCATATTTTGATTCTTTGGTAATTAATCAAAAATTTTGAGCTTGACTAGGTGCATTTTTAGCGAGTTTAGGGCATCCAAAAGTGAGTGGGAGTTCTCAAAACAAGTCACCGCCCTAGTAAGGGAAAAATTGTAGGTTTCGAGTGTGCAGTTACAGCCATCTAAAAATTAATTTCAGTCATCTCTCATTCAGCCCTAACTATTTTTCTCGAAAGTCCCCAAAAAGGGACATTATAGTGGCTTAGCACTAGAACCAAATCTCCCAAAGTGCTACAAGCCATGGGGGAGATTAATTCGTCGTCAAATCAACCTAAGGTAAGTATCCTAACCCTAACCTTTCTTTCTTTTGTACTTGGGTCAATATTATGGATGTTTTATACTTTATGTATTAGGTAGTAAATATATATATATATATATATATATAAATTTTGAAAGATGCTTCACATATATATAAGAATTATTTATAGGCCTGCCCACGTTGGGTTTGAACCGGGGGTCTCTACATTAAGCTTGATCACCTTGCTTGATTGATAGACCACACACATGTGGGCTTTAGATAATATATTTTAATAGATGTTAATTTATTGCTATCTTTTTCATTTTTGTCATCAATAGCTCTTATTGATTTAACAAAAAGTAATTTTTGTAAAACCCTAGATATTTTAGAGTCACATGTGATAAATAAGACACTAAAGTACGAGATCGACACAAGCAATTAGCTAAAGAAATGTGAAACCTTAAGTGCAAGAGAGAGAACAAAAGACTTAGCTGATTTCGCAATTAATCCCGGAGTGTTATGGTGGAGGATTGATGAATAGGGAGGGGCAGCCATGCCGCAATGCACAATAATTTCGTGAGAGTTGTCGGATATGCCGGGATTAGGGTGCTGGATCGGGCGAGGCGTCAGGCGCCGTGAGACCTCAGTAGGTGCTTGTGACTACGCAAAACCTTAGAAAATGATTCTTCTCGTGTTGCACCAATGTCACTAACATTATTTGTTTATCGCTTGTATGTCGCACTTTGTCCGCAAAATTTTCTTGTAACGTGCAAAACAAATGATCTCCTACAAAACCTCAAAACACATCAAATCCTAAAAAGAAAAAGATGCAAATAGGAGTCGGATTGACCCTGGCGGTCCCCCGATAGAGTGAACTTACGACCGACCACTGCACTACAACTCAAACTCCATGTAGTTATGTGTGCGTGTGTAAAATCATGCCCTAGGAAGCTCTTGTGCAAGATGCACTTGATAACGAGAAATAGCTATATGTAGCAATGTAAATAGATGTGTGGATGTCAAAATGAACTTCCCCTCCTATGAAGTGTATGCAGTCCCTTGTCCCTTGAATGATAGCTAGATGGATGCTTTGATGCTCTTAGAATGCCTTTAGATGCTAACCTTAGGTGATGATAGTAGATGCTTAGAGCTTGGTCCTTTATTATGGTCACATAGCTTTGTATTTATATGATTCCCTTATTTGAATTTCGTAATTGACAACTAAAAGGTCGACCCATAAGAAAACAAGATGCCCAAACGATGAAAGAGCCCCAAAGGGGCAAGTAAGATACCAAGAGGTCGGGGCGCCGGAGGGGTCGAGGGCGCCGACGTCTTGGTTGGGCGCTGGTGTCCAAAGTCAATAAAGATAAACAAGTAAAACATCGATCGAGTGTAGTGTGTGCGAGGCCGAAAGACAACAAGAAAGAGGCCAAAGACAGTTGTCGATTACTAGTTTTCTCGCTAAGGAATCATATGAATAGTGGTATGTGATTAGGACTTAGAAATGTACCCAAGTGTGTGATTTAGTGTCTACACTTGCTTTCTTGTCATGTGGTATTTTACCTTATCATAGCTCTTGCTTACCACCTAGTGGCACCCGTAGAGTACATAGCTCTTACTTGCCTAGTGACACCTCGGATATAGTAAGGCTATCCCTTTGGAGATTGTATGTGTAGGTTCCCCTTATAGATTCATTACAACCTCCTTTACATATGAATCTTGTTTACAATTCCGAACTGCTTTGTGCATTGGCCTCTTGTGCATGTGTGTTGGATCTAGAATGGTCTTTTACCTTTTTCCTATTTAGAGGATCCTTATATTAGAGATCTATTTTAGGCCCTAGTGTGCATATTGCAAGCCGGTGAGGTTACTTGGAAGAGGGGAGATGTAATGTAAGATAAATAGTCATTTTCGTTTCAACAAGGATGACACACTAAGGGTGATGCTCATACAAAGGGAGGAGAATGTAGTATCCCAAAGTATGATGTTCTAGTATGTATATAATGTAATGTTTTGTTGTAACTATGGTAAAAAACATAAGGCGAACGAGATCATCCGAGAACATGATTTGAATGGATCGAAATGGCACAACACCAATCAATGACACTTGTTGAACATGTGATATATCATCTTTGTGATAATCTTGGTTTATCAAGAGATCACATTATCCTTGATGGCATCACATTGATTGGTTGTTCATATCTAGATGTGGGCATATTAAGGAAATATTTTTATTGCTATGTTGAAAATTTTAGGGTTGTTCTATATCCTTATGTTTTTGGATAGAGAAACTTAGATTTCCTTGATTTGGTTATATTGTTAGGATGGACAATGGATTGTTGGAATAGGAAAGGATCAGGTTGTAAGGTTTTGTACTCTTTTTGATTTTACATTGAAAGTGGAGTTATTTTACCAAGTAGCTTCTAATCATGGGGGCTACTAAGTTGCCAGAAAGCGAAGCGGAAACGGAAACGAAAGCAGTGCGAAATGCGGAAGCGACAATTTTCATAAAACCTTGATACGAAACGCAGCAATGGAAACGTCCGTACAATATATTATTAAAAATAAAATAAATATATATATATATATATATATATATATATATATATATATATATATATATATATATATATATATATATATATATATGCATAGTACTCATTTTATAATTGTAGACCATAAGAGATAATTGATAAAGCACTCAAAATATTTTGAATTCATTGAAATTTGAACCTCTAAGTTCTAAAGAGTCATCATTCAACATGGTTACAATTTCAATTTGAATAACTATTTTGGCAGTACCCTAACACGAGTGTCAAAAGATGCAATGACAATGTTGACACTTGGCGGTACTACATATTGAGAGTTATTCTGTGTTTTTGACCTTGGATGTTTGAGACAATGACAAAGCTAATGGTGTGTACTACACGATTAAACTTCCATTGTGTTGCCCATCCTTGAAAAGCAATGGAACCTGTTGCAGCAAGTTTAGAAAGTTCGACTTGCAATATGGTGTCTTCCCTTGGTGATGTGTGAACTATTAAGTGCAATTGCTTAATGGAATATGCAGAAAGAATCACTATATGATGACCTGCTCGAAAATCTACTCGTAATTGATAGTTTCAAATGGCCAAAGTACCTAGAATTAGTGTAGTGTGGTGCTGAAAACATAATCAGAACTTGCAGCAACTATGAATGTAAACAACCACAAGCAAGAAAACATAAAGTATGAACAACAATGGACAATGATTTCAGCTTGGAAACCCTAGTATGGGGAAAACATGATGGAAGTGGTAATAGCTCAACTTTCGTGATCTTCTTATTGCAAAAGACGATCAATTAGAAGAAATACAACAAACTCTCTGTTTTTTGCTCACTCAGCTCGTATACGCAGCTTTCTTCCTCCTACAACGAACTGAACACCAAATCTTGTCTCTCACACACTAATGCTTACAATTAGATTTGTGTGCCCTATTTATCATGCTCTAGGAGTATATTATCATGCACTTAAGGAATATAAAATGACTTAACTTGAGGAAACGGCAAAAGCGCAGGAAACGGAAAAAGCGTTTCCAATTAAAGCTTCTTCTATTAATATGAGGAAAGATTACAAACTTGGGCATAATAGCTCCACCTTTGAATGACAATCTTATGACAAGACTCTGCAAAAATTCTCTAAGAATTCCAATCCTATGACCTATCTTATCTAAGCTTGCAAACTTTGCTAAGCTTTTATCAAACCAAACTTCGATCAATTGGGCGATTGTCGGAGGACATATCTCTTTGAAGTCTCAAGATAGATCCTTTGGATTCCCAAATTGGAATTTGATGCCTTAATGTTCACAACTCCCTTCCATTTATAGAATCTATCATGACTCATGCGGGAGAACAAAGATACCTTTGCAAGTAAAGATACTCTTGCAAAGATTCCTTAAGATGCTCCAAATCACCATCAATCTCCTCAATTGGTTTACATGTAGCTTCCCATGAAATTATTTCCATTAGATCAAGCTATACGAGGTCGCTCGGTTTGCCCTTGGGTGAAGAAAATGGATTAAGGTCCATATTTGCTTCCCCCTAATTGTTGAGAAGCATGGGCACATCCCCCACCCCTCCAAATCCCCTTGATACATACCCAATATGGATCCATCCCGGGAATGGTATTGATACATCCGGGTACATCACAAATGTACCGGGGATGTACCGGACATAGTCGGGACGTACCCGCATGGTTTGGTGCTGCTCTTTGCTTTAAAAACATTTTTTTGACTGGACTGTAGCACTATTGGTATAGTTTTGAGACAATAAATTAAGTAAACTTGATGGAACCAAATTGAGTGTTTATTATGAACTCTATGCACGTTAGGTTTGCAGGTTTGAATTGTATTTTATCAAACAATAGAATGAAACTGAATCATCATTAAATTTTAAATTGAAAATTGACTTTTTGTTTCAAGAATACAAAACTTGTATTTTGTCAATTGCCAACATTATTTGACATTTGGATGGCAGACTTGTTTTATAACGAAGCTGTTGAAAATAATTAAATATTACTCTCTTGCTCAGTGTACCAAGTATTTGTCTGTATGTAAAAATATCTCAACAAATGGGAACCTGCAATCTTCCAAAGTTTGTAATAATTTGAGTTACTGAAATGTTGACTGAACAACTTTTGAGAAGCTTCTAACCATTAGCCCTTGTAATAACCACCAATTTGATGTAATGAATCTTGAACATTGTGACAAAATGATGTTAACACAAAACCATGTATTTTGGACATTTTAGTTCATTATTGTATATGGAACATCCGGAGGTGCATGAATATCTTTTTATCATGTGAAAAGCACCTGTAGCCTGGTATTGTGACAAAACATGCCCATTTTGTTGGCAATTTAAAGGCAAAATGTTTTATCTTAATTTCCTTACTTTGTATATATGAGTAAAATTAGTGTGTGTGTGTGTATATCTATATGATAATTTTTGTTATATATGTACGGACTGTGGACATACCCAAGACGTATCATACCCAAGGGTTTTTTAAAATCCACGTATTGGCATACTGAACCCGTACCCATATCCCGACAACATAGCCTAATTGTATTGATGTTGATAGGAGATGCGGCCAAATGCAAAATCTCATCATGATGACATCAACAATTGGTCCTCCAAGGTGTGCCGTGCATGAACATAGAAGGCTTGGCGACATCGCGCAAGATCTTAGCAACTTCCACACACAAGAATGAGTTAGCGTAAGGCTCGTGGTTATGCAAGAGTTTGGCAAGCATTCACTATGTAGAGCTTTGTTGATGGAAAGGCGCAGCGTTATGTATGGGCCTAAGCGACATTACATGATTTGGGATAAGGTAATGCGGTTTTGTGTGGCACCGTTAGACACTTGTGGCACTTAGTAGTTTTGTGCGACATTGATAGGTCTTCGCAGCATTGATTGGCCTTAATAGCTTAATGACTTGTGTGGAAAGATAGGCTATTGCTGTATTGAGTAAAGTCTATGTGGCATGGACAAGGGATTGCAGCATACATGACATGCTACGCGGGATTGCGCAAGTCTTTATTGACTAACTCTAAATGCCTCTATTTGATGTAGGATTGCAAGTGAATCCAGATGCTCTTGCATTATGGAGTCAAGGA
Source organism: Taxus wallichiana var. yunnanensis (assembly GCA_018340775.1). Classification (NCBI taxonomy): domain Eukaryota; kingdom Viridiplantae; phylum Streptophyta; class Pinopsida; order Cupressales; family Taxaceae; genus Taxus; species Taxus wallichiana. The sequence continues at coordinate 375,571,694 of CM031235.1, forward strand.
ATCCCAATAATGGCTGAATGGTTTTTCCAGGGACCAGGGAGAACCTAGTAAATGTGCATATGAAAAGTATGGGCAAGTCTATATCAGCTATTTTGAGATCTGTAATATTAATCCTTGTCCGCAAGTTAGGATCTCAACATGGAGAATTGGATCTATCGGAGCGTGGTAATCATGCTGAAGATTAATGGTTACCTAGCTGCCACGATATTGATCAAACGATTTATTATTATGCCTTACAAAGAGAATATAATTTTTCATTGTGTGCAAATGAGTGCTATTGAGTTCTGATTGTTGTCATATTTATTTGTTACTAGAAAAGAATTGTTCGCTAAAGTTTGACCAATGGTTTTGTTTTATTTTAATGAGTCTTATGTTTACGGTTTGTCATAGAGTAACTTCAAAACTATCTATTAGTGTTTATAGAGGTTTCCATAAACCCCACATGATGGATAGTATTCTAAGGCCAAAATCCAAAGAAAAGTGAATAGCATATGTACCACATGCATTGGATAAAAGATATAAAGGGAATAAAAAGTGATCCGCACCATGGGGCCCACGACTTGGTGTCCAGAGTTAGGTTCTTACGTGGGGACAACCCTATGTTGAGAGATAAGCTGCTAAGGTTATGGATAGGCGAGCTAGTTAACTTGTAGAAGTAAACCAAAACGCTCATGCAATGAGCAAAGTTTGATTCGTAGGAGATAGGGAACAATGAATAAGTACAAAGGTGTACAATGTTACAACAAGGATAAGAGAGTAGGCTCCTATGATCAAAAAAGGAAACACTTCATCTGATTTTCCTAGACTAAATGTACATATACAAACATGTATGAGAAATATTGGATACTTGGGGTATTTCTAATAATCACTACTATTTGGTTCGGCTCTAAGAGTGTCGACCCTTGGTCAGTTGAGGATGTTACATATTTATACTACAAATACAATGTAGTTACAATTTGGTGACAACTACAAAGAAGAATGGTTCCAAGTCATTTCATCTTCGAATCAAGTGATAGTTGAACTTCTAGGTGTGTGGGGGTCGATTTTCTTGTCGGATGGTTACTTTGAGAGATTCTCTCATGTGCTGCTGAACTAGAAAGTGCCAACTAGCAAGCCATGTAGCAAGCGGAGTTGCTTTATGTGTCAGTTCTTTGTGAGGAGCCATTGCACACAATGTTGTTGTTGTGCAAGAGTGTGCCACAAAGGTGACACGTGGGTGCTAAATGAAGCAAGATATGCATGGGGCACAAGATGTTACAAGGTTCTAAGAGGCTTTGGAGGTTATGCAAAAGAAGCATTGCACGGTCTTGTGGTGGCACAAGGATGATGCAAGACTTGAGGTGTGCCTTTGCACAAAGGAAGAACTCCAACTTGAGAGGTGCACAAGTTACACAAGTGCACAAAGGAGAAGCGTATGCGGCTGCACAATTATGCACAAATCATTTTCCTTCTCTTTAAGAGAAATGATCTCCATTGCGTCCTTGTGTAGTTCGGGAACTAAACTTGAAGTTGTCGAGGGTTGCACGACTTAGTTTGATCAGCATATTACCCAACCTTGACCATTCGAAACAATTGATGTGTGCCATGGCAAGCTCATGTGTCCCTCGCTTCAATAATCTGATCCGTATTTTTGGGATGCAAGTGTATGGGATCTAATTAGAACAATGTTGTGTCATTGTTGGCTCAAGAAGTGGAGGGAAGTAAGGCTTAAGGAGCTCCACATTGAATATTAGGTGCATGCCCAAGTATAGAGGAAGATCAAGAACAAAGGTCTTCTCACCCGGAGTGGAGAATGGTGTAAGGACCATATCATAGAGGCTTGATCTTTCGGTGTGGACCCTTGAAGCATTCCTTCTGAAGATGCAATTAGACTTTATCGCCAACTTAGAATGCATGAGGTGTGTGATGTGCGTCATGGCACTCTTTGTACTTTTGTTGGGAGTGTGAGAGAATCATTGAACATCTTGGTGAATAGATTGGATATGCTACATAATGTTTTGGGCTTTGTCCCCTTTTTTGTGCATGATTCTTTGCCAACTAGTGTGCGATAGATGTCTAGAGGTGCTACTAGTTGGAACCCAAAACATGTCTGAAATGGACCATGCCCCATAGAACTCTAAGTAACTCTTTCGTAGGTATGTTGGTTGTGTAAAACATTATCATCCCAAGTATAAACATGCACATAGTTGTACATCTGCAGACAATGAACTAGAGTGCGATTGACACTTTGTGAAGTTTGCTTCTGCAACTTGTGTATGTGCAAGGTGTCTAAGATGCATGAGATGTGTTCCACATATTCCTCCCATGTCTTTGTGAAGATGAGGATTTCATTTGAGTAGACGATGACGAAAGAGTTGAGGAATGCCCGAGTAGATTGTCCATCAAGTTCATGAATGGTGCATTGGTCAAACCAAAAGGCATAAACAACCATTTGGACAATCCCTCCGGGTCTTGAAAGTTGTCTTCCGGACGTCTTGGGATGGATTGAAATCTAATGATAATTTGAATTTAGGTCAATCTTGGTGACGTGTTGTGCATCTTAGAGCTAGTCCAAGAGGTCATCGATGTGAGGTAGTGGATGTTGATTCTCCACTGTGAATTTTTTGAGTGCGCACTATCTTTATGCTAGGGCTCCAAGTCCCTTCTTTATTGGGAGCAAGGACTATCAGATTCTCGAGGACAAGAGCTAGGTTTGATCTTGCCTCGACCGAGTTCTTGTATTTGGCATTGGCATTCATCTTTCTCCTAAATTGATCCGTGGTATAGAGGGCTATTTGGGAGAGGGGTTCCATACGAGATCTTTGTGGTGCTTTGTGTTGGAAGGCCTTCAAGCTCCACAAAGACTTCACCGTGATGCTTTAGTACCTTCTTGAGCTGCTATTACTGCGACAATGATTGTGTTGTGCGCACTGCCAATGCTTGCTTCCTCTCTCTCACGGGTGTCGTAGGGATGAGTATGAGCAACACAATTGGTAGAGACCAAAGCAACTTTGGTTGTTGGAGTTGACTCAAGAGATTGAAGAAGTGATATTTTGTGTGGTTAGTCTAGTACTAGAGTTTGGCTTGATATGTAGCATATCAATCATACAAATACGGTCTCCCAACAAGATGTCACAATCTTCTAGAGGCGTAATGCCACAAGTGATAGTGTCCTCTATAGGCTTGACTTTGTATTGGAAAGTGCATTGTTCTTTGGATCAATATATCTCTCTTGCAGAAGCCACCCCAAGGAATAAGATTTGAGACTAGTAGTGGAAAAGACCTAAACGATGGGTGGTTGCTTGCGCAATGTTCTTTGTCTCCCACTATCAATGATAACATGAAGAGGCTAACCCTTTACCCAAAATTTGGTGTGGAAGAGAGGCATTCACTTTCTTCAAAGCTTCATGTTAGTGGCGTTGGTGCTCAAACAAGAAATACCTAGATTAGTGTCATGCATCTACACAAAACCTTATGTAGACTACGCAAAAGCAACGATTGTAGTGTGTGACATTTAGTATCATCGTGGGTGTGTGAGCCATGTTGTTGGCACCACTTGTCACCTTATTTCTTCTTGCCTTTGTCCGAATTAGAAGGTGCACGTGCCTTTTGGTGTTGCACAATCTTCTTAGGCCGCTTTCCTCTACACAACATGTTTTACTTTTGTGGCGCAAGTGGACAAGATGGTATGTTGTGCGGTCTAATTGTTGCACACATTGCTAGATGAAGAGGAAACATTGATTCATCTTCCCTTTGGCTTTGATCTTAGTTGTCTTGTGGTATGCTTGCCCAAGAGAGTTAGTATTCAAGAACTCCATCTTGACGTGTATATAAGTCTTGAGGTCACTGATGTAGTTCAACATCTTATGCTGCTTTGTGACGTCCTCGTGTAGGTGTGCAATGTATTCATAAAACTCATTGGTGTAATCCTCCACCAATTGCTCTTTGCATTGTTGTTGATGCCGGCAATTCATGTATTCTTCTTGATAGTGTTTGAGGGGGTAGAATTCCTTCTGCAGAGTGCTAACAAAATCCTCTTGAGTCCAAATGGACTTGTAGGATTTCTTGCATTGTGTGCTGAATGTTTCCCACTTGTGGGTGTCACACCCCATATTTACACATGCTTTGATGACAATACATCATTGTTATTTTACTATGCTTGCTTGATGATTGTGCAACGTGCTTGCTGAATGAGATGATTTGTAATGTTGACAAATCTTTTACATGGCTGTACTTTGCATTAGTTGGTGCTTGGAAATAATTATTATTGTGTTAATAATTTGACCAACTTCCTTGTCATTATTGGTCATCGACCGCAAGGCATTTTAATGGTCTTCTTCACTGGTCGGAAAGGGTTGTGAAATGACGACAAGGTAAGAGATGGTTGGTTGATTTTCTTACTTAGCAATGAATAGTAATGTAAGTATTATTGTCTATATATATGACTAGTCTGTTACATTGTTTTACTTTGTATTATTTTTGTACTGAGAAATAATTATTGTCATAATGATTTGATTAGCCTTCTTATTGTTGCAATAGCGGTCTTAGACCATAACACTGAGTTAATCGTTTCAAGGCAATATAGGTGAGTTTAATGTTTTATTTGACAAGGCCATTGACTGTGATTTCATCTAAACGATTGGATGTTGGAAACCATGATACTCACCATAGTGATTGGCAATTTTAATATGTTAAAGGTAATGCTTGATTTCTAAGTTGGTCATTGACCGTGGCAGTTAGCAAAGGTTTAATGATCATGCTAGATGGGTCTAGGACCCCAGTTTATTAATATTGTTTTGATATATATAGATGGCAAGGTAAATGCTATTATAGTTGTGAGTTTAAATAATCTAAGACCCCAAGGCATATTTTTTTAATGTTTAATAAAAATGGTCTTCGACCATACTTTATTAGCATCTTGAATGTTTAATAATTAGAACTCGGTCGTTGATTGACCCATTCACCATTGGAAATTTGATTTGTTTTTTTGAGGTCTTCGACCGAACATGTAATCACCATGCAAAGTGGATAATGACTAAGCTTTGGGTGTTTGATTGTTTATTGGACATAGTCCACCATTCAACTTTGGTTGTTATTTAAGTTTTATTAAAAATTGGGACCGCTCGTTAACTCCACTCAACGTTGGAGGGAAAATTTGGAATGGGTGGCGACAAGATTTACAAAGCCACTACGTGGCACCTGTAACCATTGAATGGCATTGAAGAGGGACAGTTGGCTCCTTGAAATCCGGAAGCTTCTTGGGAAGTTTCGGAGGCAGAAGGGTTTATTTTTATTGTTTTCTCTTTCATTCTTGAACTCTTTTGGTGAGCTGTGCACGGAGGTTTGGTAGGCTATTTGCAGTGGAGATTTGCATGGGACTTCTTTGCTAAAAATAAATGCAGATAATTTGGGCATCAATGGAAATTAATTTGTTTATAAGTGTGAGAAAATTTAAGTATCTTGTTATTCGGAAATTTAGAGATTAGTGGGTCAATTTGGTTGAAGATTTTGTAAAGAAGGTTAGAGGAAAAGTTGCAGAAGTTTTACTAATCACTGGCATGGATTCTCTAACCCAAATTTGTTGTTTTATTTTGGAATATAGAACATTAACTGGTTATCTATTTTGGTTGAAATCTAGAAAAATATGCGTTTTGTATTAAAAAGATTTGATAGAAATCTTAATGGGTAAGAGCAATTCGTATTATTATGTTATGGGCTTATAGATAATGCCATATTCTTGAATTGGTGTACCTAATCCTTGCATAAAACACCCAAAAGGTCATGAACTGCTACAGTCGAATTACGAACCAGTTTGTGTTAATGTTCTTTTTGGGTTTTGGCCAGTTTTGAAATGCTTAGTGAAATGTACAATAAATATTAATCTAACTTATATCGGCATGAGTATTTGATTCGGGTTGTATTTGTACTGGGTATGAATGTTGGGTTAAATCTTTAGATTGATTGTTTTTTATATATAAGAGGACAATGGCGGCCTATACGGTCACAAGTTTGTTATATAGGTTATGTGCCCGATATATTAATAGAAAATCCAGATCAATAATTGGGTATGATGGTTATACATTACTCTTGTTGTTTATCTTATTGGGATTTGATGGATGCCTGATACTTGACCTGTCATATGTCGTTTTACATCGACCTTACGGTCATGAGTTTGTTGGGTCATTTTGGTCATGGTCTCAATTGAAGTCGACTGTTTTCTTATAGTGGTTGAATTCTGACGGTGTTTTAGTTATTGAAGGCCGTCTCATCTATGACATGGCTGTTAATGTGTATTTGAGACAATACTCCCTTTTAGTTTTATAATTCTCTGTTCGTAGAACCTCCAGTCAAAGTGTATATTGCCTTTGAACAGATTTACTTGAGTTTGCTAAACAAGTGTCACTTGTTTGATTAGCTCATACGAGCTAAGAAGAATGTATATCCTAATATAGGGAGATGTTACATATATCTGTTGACTGTGATTATTGTTGAATCTTCTAGATACGAGATTCTATTCTTAGGTGGGTAATTTTTTGTTTAACTTCTGATTGGGAATATTTCCCCAAGAATGGCAGTTTTTGACTCTTTACATATGTAAAGGAAAACTTGACTTACCTTGTTGATCTCCTTGTTGCAAAATAATTATGATTTGTCTTACTGTCTTAAAAGGATCAACAACAAATATTGTGAATGATTAGAAATTATGAGATTGACTGTAGGTGACCATTCCTTGTCCAATTCATGCCTATGTTATTATTGACTATAAATTGTAATACTTAGTACAAACTAGGTTACTGAGATAAGGACTTGATCATTTTTATCAGATAAGGAACATTGCTTTGCAAGTATTCTTACATTGAAAGGACTGTTTAATTAAGTAATTCAGTTTATTTGATGGCTATTTGAAAAATAGGGATTGCATTATTACCTTGTTTGATGATTATTACGTTAATTGATTAAACGTATATGAAAGAAAGAGGATAGATTACCATTTCATATTTTGTATTTCATAATGATGCAACATGATTAATGGTTGTTAATCCATGCTAGTTCGATGACCATGCAACATTATTATCTTTCTTACAACATGTAGGATGTACTAAACATTATTAGTGACTTAAAGGATTGGATGCGCATGATTCGTCATGCGGTGTTTGTTGTTATTTAGTTTCAGACAATTGTATTGTTGTAATCATATTTTAATAAAAAGCGAAAGTATTATTTCACGGTTGAATGAAGGCAATATGGCCTATTGTACTCATTGGATTATTTGTTGATAATCGCTTCTAAAAACATGTAATATCATTATTAAGTATTTAATAAAGTACTTGCTGTTTTGATTATCACGATTGCGAGAAGTGAAAGAATTACTGTTGTTTTACAACAGAGTATGTTTGTAATATGAATGAAGTTGTATTGTAAGACTATATCTGCTTTTATGATATCGTTGTGATTGAATAATTATGTTAGTAAACAATATAGTTTGACTATGAAAACAACATGACAAACAATGATGGATATTATTATACTTGCAACATTAAATAAACTATTCACGAATGATGACAAGTATAATAGGACTTGTAATAACCTTATTTAGTGTTGAAAGGTTGATAATTATGTCATAAATGTAAATAACACATTACATAGGAACAATAACATAAAGTTAATATTTCAGTGTCGTTGTACTTTAATATAAACAAGTACACCATTTATGTCACCATGACGACACATAAGCCTACTAGTTGATTTGACAAATAACAATAACTCTATTATGATATGTTGTTTCCATTAGTTCACCATGAAAGAACTTATATGATTTATATATCATAGGTAAACAATATGTTGTCTTATAACTACAAAACATAAGCATATCATCATGCTTATTCAAAGGGAATTATAATTGATTAATTGCCTCATTTTGAGTGAGCAATTGTAATATGGTACAAAAATGGACAAACGATATGATGACACCATGATAAGTCACCATAGTACCTTGTTAGACTTAAAAGTGATTAAGTGCTAATTTTAATACAACAAAGTGATTATATATAAGTTAATGATCTGTTATAATAATCATGACTGTTGTTATATTGTCCTTGTGGATAATCAAAGGTGACGTAGACTTATAAGGCACGAAATGGAATATGGTGAAATGTATACTTAGTCATATCGTTGGTATACCGTATTATAATAAGTTGTTCTATGAATGGCCTGTGATGACCAAGTAAGAATTAAGAGGACTATTCTTATTGAATGTTAAACTTATGTGAATATAACTATGACCGTAACTATCTATGAAACAATTGTAACAATAAAACACAAAAGGTTATACTATAGCCTCAAACAATCACCGTAACATGATAAGAACGATGAAAGATACTTATTGATGATAGTAACTCAACAAGTTACTATGACTCTCTTCTGGAAAGGAATGTCGTAGATTGGTACTAGATAGGTTATCGTTAAGATAAACTTATATACTCAACTAAAATGGTTGTCTAAAACTTAAATACTTAATCAATGAAAAAGAATTCGATAACTATATTGAGACGGTTGTGTGGTGAATGGAAGACAGGTTTCGTAGGCTAGTGTGCAGTCTCGAAACTGGCTTGCTAGTGCAATGCTTGAAACTATGCACATAGTAGTGCAACTGACTGATTACATTGTCTTTTCACTATTTCTTAAAAGTAGTGTTTTGAGCTGGAGGGAAGTACTTGCATACTTTATTGGCTGATACAAAGAAGATGCGCAGGATATCAAGACCTATAAAAGGTCTAACCAAAGATATACAATGTCTACTGAGGCTTGTATATAGTGTTTAAGGATTCGGGTAGATCTAAATGACCCTTACATTTGCACATGGTTAATGTATGTTGTCAAGATGGATTTTGGAATGATAATTATCTTTGGATTACTTAGTGTTAAGCTAAGTAATAATGTTATTCATTACAACATAGAAATAATTAAGGGATTTGTAAATATTAATATGCTGGATTTTATTTGTTGCATGCTGAAAATCATTGAAGGCATAAAAAGGTAATTAAAGGTTATGTAAATTTTTTTCCGTAATTTGTTGAAGTATAATACGGGTGTTACGGTGGGTCAATGAAATGGACATTGTCAATGCTGTGAAGGCGATCTCATCATCATTGTAATGTCCCTTTCAGGCTCAAATTGGAGGAATTTGGATTCACCCCAAAACCCTAATGGAACTTTGCTGGAAATGATGACAACTACATGTAGAAAACCTGATTTTTATGATAGCAACCTGATTTTATTCAAGAATTAGGGCAGCGACCTGTTTTAGGTCTACAAAAACCCTAAGCGACCTAGGTTAAATTCATATTTTAGCCTTTCCCACTCACAAATCTTCAAAAGTACATCAACAACATGAAACCCTGATGAATCATGCAAAATAAATGCTTCAACAATAAATTACAAACTGCTGGAATTAATTATTGCTCAAAAACAACTGAAACTTCAAAATTTCATATCTTCATAAATACTTGGAGATAAAATGCAAACGATAGCTCAAAATGACCACAAAAATGGCAGCTATCAAACAAAATTAGAATCAGATTTTTCCAACCACGGAAACCCACTGAAAAGTGATCCCGAAATCTCCAAATGGGTAGATCAAGTTGGAAATAAATGCGGCAGCCCCAAAAAAGCATGTCCTAGCTGGAATTTGTGCCATAAAACTGATAGAAACCCTTGCTGTTCTAAAATTTTGAATTTTGAAGCTCAAATGTGACTCTGGATGAAGCCACCAATGCAACAAACGAGGGTTTTCATTCCCAAGTGTTGTGACTATTGATGGTTTCCCTCCCTAATAGGATCCAATGAGGGTTTTCGTCCTCAAAGGCTGAAAATGAGAGCTCAATGCTCCAATTTCCAAAAGAAAAGTATATAATTCACAAGATGATCCCACAAATGAGCCCCAACATTTGCTTTTATAGCCTTTTCTTCCTTTTCTTGTGGAGCGCTCCATGTAGGCCTCTTAATTTCTTTTTTGACATTTACTTTTCCCACTTAAGGAGGGACGACCTCCCCCTTTAACATTCTTTTTCTATTTGGGAGTTGGCGCTTTGTACTTTTAGCCACCAACTTGTTATTTTTAATGCTAAAATTGGCAATTTGCCTTTTTACAAAATATTACAAAGCTGAAAATAGCAAATTACAATCATAGCACGAATGTACTTCCCTTATTTTCTCCCTTAAAGCCCATGGGAAGTAGAAATGGGCCCCAAGGTCTTCAAGTCAAACTCGCTTGGAAAAGGGGACATTCCAATCATCAAAGCAATTGATGGAGAAGTGGGCCTCAAGTTGATGAACCCACTTATCCAATTTTGCATTGCCGATTTTTCCTTTGAACACCGGAATGTCGAGATTCACTTGGACCTTGAAAGGGGTTTGATGCTAAAACTGTTGGAGAGATGGATGCAAGAAAGAGGGTGTGCTCGTTGGGTTGAGTTGAAACATCAACTCACAGAACTGGGCAAAGTGTTCAATGTATTGTGCTTCCAATGCATCCTTGATGAGCTTTTGGACACCTAGAGCTGCCTTAGGGCATCAATGATCTTGCTCTTGCTACGGCGCTCTTCCAATTAGATAGAAACATAACCAACTTGATGAGCTTTTGGACACCTGGAGCTGCCTCAGGGCATCAATGATCTTGCTCTTGCCATGGTGCTCTTCCAAGTAGATAGAAACATAACCAACTTGTTCTTTCTCATGTTATGCTCTTCCAAGTATGCATAAGAAAGAGCCATGCTTTGATAACATAGAGCTCAAGACCTTGTGTGGGGATAACTCTATGCTTAGAGATAGGCTGCTAAGGTTATGGAGATTGTGTGCTACTTAACATGGAGAAGTAGAACAAAACACACATTCAATAAGCAGAAGTTTGATTTGCAAGAAATGCAATTTCTATTCAATATGGAGGAATAGGGAATACGTATAGAGGTGTACAATGTTACAAGGCTAGGAGAGCAGGCTATTATGATTAGAAGGGGAAACATTTACTTTAATTTTCCTAGATTGAACATGCACATAAAGATGAGTGTGAGAAATATTGGATACTTAGGGCATGCCAATAATCAATACTATTTATTTTGGCTCTTAGAGTGTCGACCCTTGGTCTATTGAGTATGCTACGTATTTATACTCTAGATACAAGGTAGTTACAACTGGTGACGGTTAGAAAGAATGTTTACAAGTCATTTCATCTTACAACTAAGTGGTGGTTGAGCTTCTTCCAGGTCTGTGGCGGTTGATCTTCTATGACGGTTACTCTTAGAGATTTTCCTTAGAGATTCTCTGACGTGTTGCAGAACTGGGAAATGCCATCTAGCAAGCCACACGGAAGTAAGGAATTGCACGTGGTTTCCGTGAGGAGCCGCTGCATGCAATGTGGTTCCTACGCAGAAGTGTGCTACAAAGGTGATACACAGGTGTTGATTGAGGCAGGCTCTGTGTGAGGTGATAGATGTCTCAAGGTTCTACGAGGCTCTAGTGGTTTTGCAAGTAGAAGTGTTGCGTGATCTTGCAGTGTGCAAAAATGCCACAAGACTTGAGGGTGTGTGTGCGCTGCGAGGTGCGTGATGCAAAGGAAGAACTCCAACTTGAGAGGTGAGTAAACGAGAAGTGTGCATGAATGTGCATAGATAAAAATGATGCTGTCCCCACCTTGGGGTCACATGATTAATTTCAGCAAAGTGGTTGTGAAACCGAAGGTTTGGCCTACATGCACCAAAGTTTTTCATGGGAACAAATCTTGCCAAAAACCTTAAACAATAAGATTTGAAAGTAATTGGATTAGGGTTTGGCGATAGCTTTGAGTGTTTCAAAACGCATCACTTAAGTGTATCAAAGTCAAAATACTTCCAAAGAAGAAAGAAAGAAAGAAAGAAAGAAATTGCATTAATGTCTACAAGTGACCAAAGAAGGTCACTGGAAACACAAAAACTACATCTAATTACAACAGAAGTATTAAGGTAAAAAGACCCTAGTTTATGGAAGTAACTAAGCACTAAGGAAATGTAAACATAACAAGGGGTTAAAATCAAAACAGTACCCAACCATAGTAACATAATAACTGTACAAATACAAATATCCCTGCGAAAGAAAGACCCTCAATAAAGTGTGGAGACATGTTTGTAGCAATGCTTCAGTCAAAAGAGCCAGCAAAGGGAAGACCTCGACTAGAATGAGATCAAGGCGGCTGGGATACTCCAATGGTAATTCACAAAGAGGAACATTGTCTCAGTGATCTGTCCACATCTGTGTTTGAAATTTGAATGGGCTGTATTTGATGGGAACCTAATGCCTCTAATGCATGTAGTGGACCTTAAGAAAAGAGTCAGACTGACAGCTCTAAAGGTCCCCTGTATGGATCTTGTTTGAGAATGACAACCTCCCAAAGAAAAAGTCCAAGCACCTCTGATTGGATTATTGGAAGAATGGGGACAAAGGTTGCCTGAGTCCTTTTACAGAAAATGGTGTTTCTCCCTAATCTTACAATAGGTAGGACACCTGAAAATAAAGTGCTCCTTGGTCTTCGCTTACTAGAGGTGGCAAAGATGACAAATGATTTTTCCCACAAAATATAGTTTTTAGCGTCAATCGTACTTGGTAGGAACACATCATCAACTGCTCAAGGATTGTAGTAAAGTTGAATAATGATGCCATCTACAATCCATAAGAAATGCTCACCATGGACAACCAACTTGGGGTTGAGCTGTGGAGGATATGTCCTAGTAACATGAACATGTAATCATTGTATATCCTATCACAGCATTGTTCATGACCTCCTTCAAGGGAAGAAGGCGGTCAGGGGCATCTAAGGAGTACATGATTGGACAAAGATGATTGATAGCGACACCGATAGATAGATGAAGCAAACTGATATAAAAAGTACAATTGTAGTTACTGAGAGGGCCCAAAGAGGCAATCCTCTTTGATGAACAAAGAGCAAAATAGGAGTACCTCTTACGGCATGAGGCTGATTCACCCAAGAGGAAATTATGAGTTTTCAAAATTGAAAGGTAAAGCTAAGAACTTGGGAATTTTTTGATTTTGGAAAGATCGACCAACTTGGCAACCCTAACTATCAGGGTAAACATTTTTACTAGTCCAACTTTATCTAGATAAATAAAGGGCTTGGTAAATTTTTAGTTTGGCATTCCTTGGCAATGCCAGTGATATGGGAAAAAAACATCAATTAGCAAACTGAGAACTTGGTAAAATTTCAGAAACAAAAATGCCTATGCTCAACCACTGGCAGACCTGACTGTGACTTGGGTATTGGCATTCAAAGGTGCCATGATGTCTCCAATTATCAGTAGTATACTAATAGCATTGAACGGCCTTAAGTTGTCATTGATCAGAAGAACCTAATGAGTCATATATCTTCAGAAGATGCCACAGAAGACGATACAGGCAACATGGATCATGTTTGACACATCAGCGACAGTCATTCAGGGAATCTGGCACAAACTCTAACTAATGTGTAAAGAAACCATTTGGTTATCTACTCAACTTCCATAACTGATGGCAATTAAAGATTGCTAGTGCCATCGCATATGATTGTATAATAAATATCTGCAAAATCGATGAGATAGGGTAGCAAGAGTGGCAGAAATTCTATAATCTCACAGTTTGAAGTCTTTTGTTTACCAGCGTAGGTTTTTCTCCACTTCCTATAAGAAATCTGCAAAGACATTTTTCATTGTCGTAATTTGTAAATAATTTGGAACCCAAAGCGATGAGAATAACTGACACTTGCACCCATTTATTTGTCTTTATTTTTTTCATCCATGTGAGTTTGCATGCAGACTCCTACAATTTTTTTCATCCATGTGAGTTGCATGCAGATTCCTACAATATTTGCACACAGATTCTAGAGTTCGGTATCTTTCTGAAAATCAGAGGCCACAGTCCTGCAAATCAGGGGAAATATACTTGCATTCCAAGACAGAGTAATCCGGTTTCCAGTGTACAACCAGTCTATCATCCACCTATGTATTCACCTTTACATTACACCCATCCACCAGCACATAATACCTTTGGAATTTGTCAAGGGAAGCTAAAGTCCTCTTTGTTTAGTTCTATACCAATAGGATAGAGCGGCATTTTCATTATTGAATCCTAGCTGGCTTAGATTTTATAAAGTTTTCCAAGATTTCCTCCAGAGAACATTAATGCATCACAAAATATTTCGGAGCCCAACCACCATTATGCAGAGCTATTGCATGAAAGGGAATATATTTTAAAGAACTCATCCTGGAGTCTGGCTAAGTCAACCCACATTCTGCAAAAGAATTGATGAATATACTTTGTGAACGACACAGTAGATCTTGTCACACACACAGACACACACACATATTTGTGGTACACCCCAGGAACATGAAACACCATTTGTGAATAATAATCTCCTATTAACACGATGCCTAGATTCAATTAAAAATGAATATTATCAACCTCAAGATGTAAATGGCACGACTAATGAGCCTTGCTTTTGACTAAAATTCAGTTTGAGGGTTTCCTTGAATGAACTGAAGCGATTTTTTATCGTATCCCCAACTCTAAACCAACCTAGCTTAGGAGGTAGGAGCATTTCTTTCAAGAGTAAGATTGTTAATCTGAAGATGCAAAGGACATGGTGGGTGAGGCTTGCTTTCAACTAATCTTAGGTTGTAGGGGTGCCTGATATTATGAAGCCGAATTTTAACTTTTCTCACCATCTATTAAACTAACCTAACCTAGGATCTAGGGGCCTTGGGGAGCATTCATTGCAAGTCTCTGCAATCCTGTTAATTCCATGTTCCTTGAAGATTTATCACCATTTCAGAGCAGTGAGTGCTACGTCTTTAGACATCCTGATTGCCCATAGACTAGAGCAAGCTGAACTTGAATTTCATTGCAGGCTGGCATATTGTGCAACTCTGACATGGAACTGATTCTAAAAAGTTTTCTTTATGCCCAAAGATCAAATTCATTAAGGAGAAAGGAAATCTCAACTGTTATAAGCACCAAAATATGCAAAAATTGTGTGAACATTAATTCATCAACCTTCTTCTAAAAATCTAATGAGTTTGAGCAACTCAGGAACCAGAACCTGTAAAAGTCCTCTTGTACGATCCCATCAAACATCTATTTGTGGATACTGTCAAAGAAAGTAAACAACAGAAGGCACCATGTGTAAAGGCACTCCCGAGGCCACACCTAGCAGCACTCAAGCACAGGCAACGGATCAACAGGTTCCCATTTATTGTCCTGATGCAACTCAACCAACTTCCTGACTCCATCAGCTCCAAGATCAACTGCTACTCCAGATGTCACAAATCGGGACTTTTGGAGATCGATGTATGTGATCAAAATTCCTTATGTATAAGCAGATTTCATATGTATAACTACATTGTGATTGCAACACCATGCACAAATTGTCTCTATTCACTTCTTAGTCCGCTAGGAAACTATAGATGTTTTATAGTTCTAGACAGGATGCTCACAAATCATGGCTCGAGTGAAACTTAAGAAGTCTAGGTGTCATACATAATGGATTATAGGTGTATTAGCAAGACTGGATTTACTCCTGAGTTTGGGCATGAGGTCAAAACGTAGGAGAACAAAATTTGAACAATGTAAAAGGTTATTGGAAAGAAATCCCTTGTGGGCTTCTGACGGGAGGAGTCTTGTATACCAAATTGGTGCTTGGCTTGGCGGCTACCTAAAAGATAACCTTTATCGATAAAATGACCCTGGATATAAAATAAAGCCAATTTACTTTCTAGTGTAAGAGTGCGTATAGAATGCATGTCATTGCCTTGAAAAGTGGCTATCTAACCAAAAGGCTACAATCTCATTGCTTATGCTGATGCATTTACTCAAATCCTAAGTTGCCGAAATGTTTTGGATACGGGAGCGGGAGCGGGGTATCTGATACGTGGAAACGGCAAAAATTTTTTGACCCCGGATACGGCGTAGGATATGGCAGTACAAAAACTATATAAAAATTAAAAAATATATAAATTTCAGCCTTTTAAATAGGAATTTAATTATTAACCACATATTATGCATATGAAAGACAAGATAAAAGACAAGTTATAAGCTAAATAAGTGAATAACCACAACAAACAAGCTAGGATACCGATAAAACTTAGAAACTTAAAAGCTTAAAAGTTAAATTAAAATTTAAAATACTTAAATCGAACACAATGTGAATGTCATGAATCTCATGATATATTAAATTCAATCATAGATCAATAGTCAAAGTTCAAACTATCTTTCATTGTCAATATTCATCATATTCCTCTTCATCAAGAGGATCAAAACCAGCTACATCATCATCATTATGTGGTTCATTAGAACCACATGGGCTCGAACCACTCACACTAGGGCCACTGCCAGTTGCACCCCCTTGTGCATGTAGGTCTCATGGTGCTAGTGCCACAGAACTCCCCTCATCATCATATGCTCCATGGTGGGAAATGGAAGCATCCAAGTCAACTATCTCTGGATCAATGTCCCAATGTCTTGTTGACCCTTCCTTGTACTCCGACTGCTTGTGGGATAAAAGGTGTAAGTTGGAATGTATGTATACCAAATCTTCAGCCCTTTTAGCCCTCAACTTGTAGTGTTTCTGTGAGTGGATGAAACTATATGTACTCCAGTTGCGTTCAGAGGAAGATGAACTTGCAACCTATTAAGACAACCCAAACTTAAAAGTCAATGCAAAGTTCAACTTCAAACTTAAACACTCAAACTTAAATTTTAAAAACTAAAAGAAAAGAGAATTAAAAAAAAAGTTACCTGTGCCAAGACCTTGATTGCAAGAGGTCTGCAAGTAAACCGATGAAGTACCATGGAGGTACCACCACATATGAGCATCCATCTTGTATTTGCTCGAAGAGTAAGAATGCTATGACCCATTTACTATGAAGCGCCAAACTCTACCATAACCTGGTCTTGGGCCTCAGGATCAGGGAAGAGCCTAGCCAATGCCGCCATATATCCCTCACTGACTTCCGCATCCCTATATGGTGCTACCCTCCCTGGCAAGGAAAGGATCTCTATGCTATAAAATCTAGGAGTCAATGCAAAAGCCAGTAGATGTAATGGGGTGGTCATTTTGTTCCACCGCTCAATGAGGATTGACTTCACTTGTTTGAAAAATATTTCCTTGGGATCTTGTTCTTTTGCATTTATGACGGCTTTTATCTTTTCAATCGTCGAGTTGATGCCGTCATATATCTCTCCTAAACATGGTTGATCCGTGTCAGTAAACCGGATCATGCTCATAATGGGCTCCGTAAAACTCAACAGATAATTCACTCTATCCCACCAAGGGTCCTCTAAGATCAGGGTCTTCACTTTTTGAGCCCGTTGAGTGTTTGATTGCCTCCATATAGACCAAAGATTGGATGTTACCATCCTCATGAGTGCCTCTCGCACCTTCACTAGTCGTCTCAAGACAATTGTGTGTGATGCAAACCGAGTCTCAGCAACCTAATAAGAATGAGGAACAAAAATTAAAAATAAAATTGAAAGCTAAAAGAATACTAAAAACTTATATTTAAATTTTAAATTAAAAAGAAAGAAAGAAAGTTTTTCTTTACCTTCAGTAGCTCCAACTGCGAGAATGATCTAAAAATGCCCTGTGACATGTGGTGGTTGGTGACAAACATTTGGATCTCTTCAACTTCTTCATACACTTGTTGGATCCACTCTATTTTGTTTGCCATTTTCTTTAGCATTAAATTCAATGAATGCACAACACATGGTGTCCAAAAAATATGCCCATACCGTGCCTCAACTAGCATCCCCAGACTTTGCAATTTTTGGCGTTGTCCGTTATGACTTGGACAACATTTTTAGGCCCCACTGCCTCAATGGACTCAAAGAGAATGTTGGCTATAAATTGGGCATCCTTCACTTGCCCCTCACAATCAACCGCTTTCAAAAACATTGCCCCCTTAGGGCATACTGCAATCACATTGATTAAAGGGCGGTTTCTTGCATCTTTCCATCCATCAGAAACAATGGACACACTGTTTTGGTCCATGAGTCCCTAATTGGTTGCAAGGAGGTTTCCACATATTTTTTTGTTTATCCAAAAGGGTGGTGCGGATCTTCTCATATCCTGGTGATTTATACCCTTTTGGTGCCTCATTGATGGCTTTCACCATCTCATGCCAATAAGGTGATCTCACAACATTAAAAGAAAGCCCATTAGCATATACACACCTTGCAATGTGTTCATCTGCAATTGCCCTGGTCTCATTCTGAAAGGCCTTTTCCAATGGCCCTTTTGTCTTGCTTTTCTTTCGTGCAAGGGAAACATCCTCATCCGTGGAGATAGGAGCCACAAATGGATGTGGCATGGCCACAATTGGGGATCCACTAGGTGATGGAGCAACTGGAGGCCTCGTTGAACGAGATGAACCTCCTCTTTTAGCCAATGGATGACCCGCTCTCATAGCCACATTTGCCTCTGCATCTTCCTGCTCTTTGATATATGCCAAAACTTTTGCTTTTGGCACCCCAACATTATTCTTCCCCTTGCATACTCTTATGCCATTACCCGTTATGGCACACAAGTGGCTTTTCACCCTACTGTAAGAGCCTTTGAATAGTCCATCACAATCATTGCATTTCCATTCAAAACAACCACCACCTGCAAGTTGTTGAACTATTGTTACGTGCCTCCATAACGGTGAATTTGGGTCAAAGTCCTTGGCCAAAGATTGCCCAGAAGAAGCAAAACTTGTTGTTGCCATTGTAGAAATACCTACAAGGTTCCAAAAAAAAAAAGCAAAGAAAACAATGGCATGCAATTGCATTGTGATTGAACAATGAAAATTAAAAAAGTTAAATAGAAAGAGCAAAAAAAAGATGAACATAAGCAAAAAAATCAAAATGTAATGTGTGCAAGATTAAATAACAAAAAAAAAAAAAAACAAGGTTAGAAATTAAAAAATAACTTACCTTCACTTTGTAAACCACAAATCCTTCACAAATCTTCCTCCTTTACAGCTCCTCACACTCCTACAAGCTTAGCAATAGCTCCTCAAACCCTAGACAAGCACAATGCAATTTTGGAGAGCCAAAGGTAAGTTTCTTTGCTTTATGTTTTGTTTTTGTGTTGTTCTTTTGTTTTATTGTTTAGAGTTAGCTTTTAGGGTTTAGATTAGAAAAATATTTTATTTTTTAAAGGAGTGGTGCTTTTAAAACATTGAAATCATTAAAAAAATGAAAAAATTGCGTTTTTTATGTGGGAGCGGGCAGGGAGCGGTGGCAGGGCTGCGGAAACGGCCAGGTACGGCACAGGCCATACCCGGCCGTTTCCGCAGCCCTGCCGCCGCTCCCTGCCCACTCCCGTGCCGCTCCCGTCGCCGCTCCCACTCCCGCTCCCACGGCTTTTCCTAGCCGTATCGGCTACCTAGCTCAAATCACCCTTAAATCATTATTGAAATCTATGAACAGGTATGTAAAATATCCTCCTCTGAAAAGTTTAACCGCAAGTCAAGTACTAAAATGAAAAACAATAAATTATAATGCATTATACTTGTGTAGTACAAATATGAAATGACTGTCCATCCAGGAATCTTAAGAGAAAGTAATGGGCACGTGCTTTTAATGAGTATGGAATATAACGGACGACGTCTTTTCTTTATGTAAAGATTCATTCTCATATTAATAAAGAAAGCTCCACAAACAGCTGGTCACATTTAGAGGGCTCAAATAGAAAGAGAGAAGACATTGTGGTTTATGCTTCTTAATTGTAAGGGCAAAACTAATTCAGACTATGTCAATATGCAATTTAACTTCGAAAGCTTCTAACATCGAATGGTTCCTTACTATTTCTCTATTTTCCTTGAGCTGATATTTCAAGCATGGGCATTGGAAGTGGAAGGAATGATATGCTATCTAATGTATTTTGCATGTCAGTCTTTTAATAGAAGAGTATCAGTTGTATCAGTAGTAGATCGTGATTGAGAGGGGAGTAATATTAATAATTGTGTTTTATGCTGTTCTTAAGGTCACGTTTTGAACTTAGGTGCTTACAGCCTTTGCTCACTTTTCTCACAACAGGAAGCATGCATTTACCTACCTACATGTTTATAGTCTTTAAAACAATGTTGTCTTCCATGATTATTGTCTCAATGATGCAATAAACATTTTGGCCGTACTTAAATCCCTTTACTTGGGTTTAGTTCTTTATTGTTTCTATATCAATAAGCCATGAGCTATTCTGCAGAAAATTTATGACAGCTCCCTTAGATTTGCGAGCATTTATACTTCGTGCCCATGTGCTACAACTCTATCGTTCAGCTTTGAGAACTGCTCGACGAGCTCCTGCTCATGCTCGGGGTTAGTGATCAGAAATTAGTTCTCAAAATATTTAGTTTCAAGCATCAGTATCTTACTTTTTTTGAGGTTCTTTTCTATTTGTTTACCTTTTTCTAGAAGCTGATATTTCTAATTGTGGTTCATAAACAGAGGAACTAAGTCATACAATCCGGCAAGAGATGGAGAAGAATAGATATTGTGAAGACAACAAAAGATTCGATTCTTGTTAAGTGAAGGCTTACAAAGATTGAAAGAACTGAATAATATGCTTGATATACAAGGTCATGGGTAATTTTTTCTCAGTTGTCACTAACTACAATCTCTGGTATGAATCATTTTGCATCAAGCTAAATGGTATTGCCAGATAGAGAAATACAGTCAATATCTCAGAGGACAGATTGCACAAGAGCTCTATTCTTTTCATTCAAAATACATGTAGTAGCTTATTTCTTTGATAATGGGGCAGCTAATTGTAACATTTCCTGTTGCAAGTATTGCATATTGTCCACCTTGATTCATAATTTCCCTGCACTACAAACAGATTCTTCCACAAAACAAAATTTATTTTTGTTTTTTTAATGATGAAGGCAAGGTTTTACTAGAGACTAATATAAATATTGGTCTTGTAATCAATGGGATAGTTGCATTTTCATTGCTATTTGTTCTTCTTTGGACTTTTCCACACGGAATTCTTCTCCGAGTGTTGATAGTATTTAATAAGCCCGGTTTGCAGAAATGATGTTTGCTTGTTAACGTTGACCATACCTTAAATAATGAATGGGGTCTAATGTGGAAAACAAAGTACTTATTGAAGTGCACTTGTATAGGTCACCCAAATCATATTGTTTTCCATATCACATATAAACCTCTTGGATGTTTTGTGAAAATTATGTTGAAAGTCATCTTGTATTGTATTGAGTTAATATAATATAAGATCCTTTTCAAAAAAAAAAATTATGTTTGCTTGTAAAATTGCACATATGGTTAACAATATATGGGGTAGCTAATTTCTTATCAATTGCTACCCCTCAACAAACATTCATTTGTCACATGAAATTGTTGGGGAAACACTTTCATTTGGTGCAGAATGTTATGCCGGTAATTGTGATATAGTTTAAGGTACTGAGTTTCCAAATAATTTCACTCTTTGGGGTTTTATCAACAAAACAAAATCACATAAAATTGACATTGTTTCTAAATATGAAATTGTCAAATATTCATCTATGGCTGCTAATGAAATTGAAGATGATGCTACTTTTTCCAAATATTTGCAGCAATAAAAGAAGTCAATAACCTCATTGCTAGACCCTAAATCTTCCTTTAATAATAACATTCCATCTTCCACTAACAATGATTCAAAAATTGAAGGAAATGAGAAGCCCATGTCGTACCATTTTTGTGCTCGTTCCAACAACCATTATGTGAAGGGGGTTGTACCAACATTTGATATTGTTTCTCTTCTTAAAGATGGCGAATATGGTTCACAAGATGTAGTTATTTGCAGAGTTATTCATGAGTCTCACACAAGAAATCTTGAGTTGACACAATTGGACTTCGACAATGATCATAACCTTTACATTTTTGGTATGAATGATTCATGGATAGAAAGTATGCAAAAAAATTCTTACACATATGGTTTATGTAGATGAAGAGCGAAAGCTTATGCTACACCATCCCTCATATTGTGAAATAAAACCTCTCTTGTGAATAACTGATTTGGAAGCATTTGATGACAAAACAAAAAAATGTTGGAGTAATTAAGTTTGGTATTACATGGAATCCAATTTAAATGTTTCCTTATTATAGAGAATATGTTGTCTTTTGAAAATTGATTGGAAGAAATTCATCTTTGTGATATCAACCTCAAATCCAGAGATTTTACTATCGAGTCAAGCATGTTTGCATTTATCACGAAAAGTTGCTTATTTTATCTAAACAAGCTTCATTGAGCACTACATATCCTGTAGAAGTTTTACAATATTTAGTAGTTGTTTCTCTTGGACAAACTTTTTGTTGGGTAAGAATTTTTAGAGTCGCAAGGATGTTTTTGGTAGAGGTCACAAATTTCCCGAGGGTGTTAATTTGTATCCGCACGAGGTGTTCTACACAAAGTAGGGGTTACTAATTCTAACTGAAATTATTGATGGTATGATATTGTTTTTTTAATATTGTCATTCATTTTGTAATTCACAATTTCTTATTTATGATTGAGTTTGTTGCAATATTCATATCAATGAATTGTATAATGTTATGTGCATTGTTTGTTGGTGCACGTTTTATTACTACTTTTTAAAGCTGTTAGCTCTATTTTTGATCTTTGATGGAGTTTGATGTAACATTCATAATGATTTGTTTGCTAATAATATGCACTTTGTTGGTGCAAAATTTGTTGATGTTTTTTACTATTAGCTTTATTATAAGGTGGGTCCAACCGGTCAAGATTGAGACACATTCTTTTGCCACTTTATCGCTGAAGTTGATGAAAATCACACAGTCTTTCAACTTCTGCAATGAAAGGTAATGATGATGTTGTCACTACTAGATTAACTACCTCTACAAAATATGGTATACATAATGCATTACCTTCATACCTTGGAGTCTTGCAACCAAATCAAGTGTATCGTCACAATATTCACCTTTTATCAAACAAAGTTTTCAATCACCTTAGTTTCCGCAACACGATTTGTAGTGAAAGTTTTGTGGAAATAAGTTGTTTAAATGAAAGTCTCGTGGTTACTTACGAACTTATTGCTATATATTATGTGACACATGGTATTGTTAAGTGTAATAATTCACTAGAGTTCACTATGGAAGGTTATGACAATTTGAAAGAAGTAATTTTCTATACATGGCCAACATTCCTTGATAGATTTCATGCAACTTCAAGTTCATTGATTAGACCCAACCTCCAGGAAAGTGGCATGTGGGACCAACATTTAAATTTGTATATCTTCATAAGAGTTTGCAACCTCGTGCTATTGTGTACTTTTCTTGGGATGTGCACCAATAGGACCCAACTTATAATTGTTCGGATAGGTTATGATAATCGATGCTCCCTATATAGAGTTGTAACTATGAAAGTATTTAATACGAGATATTTTGAAAGTTATATATAATTTTTGTTTTGAATTGTTTTTTTGCAATAAATGTAGCTAAACATTTATCATATTCCACTATTAAGTTATTTAATTTGTTACAAACATTTCTTTGAGCCTCTACAACTATTTTTCCTTCATGTTGATTTAATGGAAATAATGTTAATTTATTTTATCATGCTTGCAAACAACTATATTGCTATTTGTAGATCAAAAATTGAGTATTATGTCATGCTTGCAAAGATTGCAATATTGATCATCTCAATGGAAACAATGTTTATTTAGGGATGACATGTGGAAAGTATTATGCCATGTTTGTAAACACTTATTGTATAGCTCTATGTAGATCATAAACAAAGTACTATGCATTGATCATTTCAACTGATGGAAACAATGTTGATCTAAGGATGACATGTGGAAAGTATTACTAATCGGGTGTGATGTCTTAGCATCATGCATCAGTGGGGTTTTAATTTCCATCTTATATTGGGGTTACAAGTTCAATATTTTTGTTTTTCTATTGTATAGATTTTTGTTTCATCATTGCTATACTCTTTTGTAAAGTTACAAATATATTACTTTGCCACATTCTTGATTAGAAATCTAAGATGTATCACCTTACATATTACATGGAAGGGGTTCTAATTACTTTTGGATCATTTGAATCAAATTGTTTTCCATCGGTATTTGTCTCTAGGATAGTAAAAACAGGGGATGCTATCCATACACATGCATCAATAACAAAATGGATTAAAAAGAGTGTTTGGGAGGCTTACACTATAGGGCCCCATCAAGCATCTAATTCTCCCACATGATTCTATTATTCTTAAAACCCAAGTCTATTGGGACCATCCAAAAACAAAAGCAAGTTACTTGTCATGCTTGCAAATCGTTGTACTACTATGTGTCGATTAGAAATTGGGTATTATGTCATGCTTGCAAAGATTACAATACTGATCATCTCAATGGAAACCATATTGATCTAGTGATGGCATGTGAAAAGTATTATGCGATGCTGCAAACAACTATTGTACTTATATATGTAGATCGAAATCGAGTGAATTGATGGAAACAATGTTGATATAGAGATGACATGTGGAAAGTGTCACTAATCAAGTATGTTGTCTTAACATCGTGCATCAATGGATTTTCAATTTCCATCTTATATTAGGGTGTTATGAGTTCAATATTTTTTCATCTCTATTGTATAGATTTTTGTTTCATCATTACTACTCTTTTGTAAAGTTACTATAATATTACTTTGTCACTTGTTCTTGATAAAAATCTAAGATGTATCACCTTACATCTTACATGATATTTACATGATAGGGGTTCTAATTACTCTTGGATCAATTGAATCAAATTATTTCCACCAATTTTTGTCTCTAGGATAGCGAAACAAGGAATTCTCTCCACACACATGCATCAAGAACAAAAAGAATAATAAAAAGTGTTTACAAGAGGCCTGCACTATAGGGCCCCATCAAGCATATGATTGTCCCACAAGAGTCCATTTTTCTTAAAGCCCCGATTTTTTGGGACCATCATAAAACAAAGACAAGTTATTTTGTCATGCTTGCAAACAATTGTATTACGCTTTGTAGATTATGCTATGCTTAGATAAGTTGGGGTATGTCATCTCATTAAGACAATGAGTGCATACATGAAGTAAACATTACACATTTTAATACATGAACTAAATTCTTACTAAATACTTAAATTAAGTAACCGTAAATCAAGATTGTCATAATGACCAACTGGTAGAGAATATACATGTAGATACATATTTTCACATGGTAGAAGATTTAGAATTACAAATGTTTGTCATTCAAGATTTAGTACAATTGAAGTCTTAAAATGAATCATAGCAAGTAATAGGATGGTGTCCTTTACAAAGCATTACAATGCTTCACTACAATGCACATCCCCCATTGTGTAACGAAATTATAAATAGATCTTAATATCAATAGCAATATAACACCAAAGAACACCAAAATATATAGAAATGATCACAATATGCAAGTAGAATGACTTAGCCACTTCGAGGGGGCAACCTCCAAACCATACAATAAGACTCAAGTGCTCAATATCATGATCATCTACCACTTACTAAATCTTATATATATACCCTACTATGCTATGTAAAGAAACACGACCGACCTACTAAGCATGTGAAAGCATAAATAAATATGATATGACATGTTAGGAGATAATGTTACCTACATGTCGGTTATACATATCTTGATATATGACCAAGGACTAAGGATGTAGCATGCCCCTCCCCTTCAAAGCAACATTGTCCCCAATGTTGACCATTTCAGGAGGCTTCTTTAAACAAGTATAGCCATCAATGTTGATGATCTCTAGATGTCAATAAATGAAATATTTCTCCTCCCATGTTGCAGCTTCATTGTCTTGATTTTTCCACTTGATTAGATAATAATTACTCTATTCTTCACCCTCTTAATGTGCATATGAATAATTTCCTCATGTTCCCAAATTATTTGGATTTCTTTATCCAAATCAGGTAACTCTATCTGGGATGCAACATTTTGTGCAATGACATTTTCAAGCCGAAACATGCCTAGTATATGAAATTGAAAAAATCTCTTTGAGACTAAAGAGCTTCAAATCTTTAAAAAATTGAATCTTCTTACCATCCACTTGAACTCCTTTATATTCTTTTTTTCCTATGGATGCAATCTTCAAACTGAAATATTGAAGCTTCCATATTTGGAGCTACACTATCTAAACTCTTATCCTCTATTTGTTCTTCAACTTGATCCTCTTCCTCTCCTACATCACCCATAAATGCTTCTTCCTCTCCTCCTTTTTCTTATTCTTCTTCTCCTCTTCCTTCTCCCCCTCCTCCTACTCCTCCTTTGTCTTCTTTTTCTTCTCCTCAATCTCTTCCTCCCTCTCCTCTTCCTCCTTCTCATTCTCATTTTTATTCTCCTTTTTATTTTTCTTCTTCTTCCACAACCTCATTATTTTCTTTCTCATCCTCTTCTTCTTTTGTCCACCTAGCCAAGAAAACTTGTTTTATTTCCTCCCAAGACCAATCTGAACTCTCTCGATTCAATTGAGAGAACCAACTTTGTGCTGGACCATAAAGCCAAAATGAAAACCAAGACCATTTCCATCTAGATGAAAAATAATTCTTCTTAAATTTGACCCACCATTCCCTAGCATCAATCACTCCATTTCCATAGAAAGGTCGCATCCCCATGATGCACAAAAATTAGGGTTTCAAGAACAAACTCCTTTAACCAAGATTTAAGTGTCCAATTTTAGAATTATTTTGACCTTAATTCAGAAAATATAGAGAAGAAACCCATTTTATTGTTTAAATCTTTCCGAAAAAGTAAATTTTTTTGAAAATTTGAAAAAACTTCGGCATGTGGAGCGAATTTATGAAAAACCCTAAAATGGATATAACTTGTGCAAAAAAAGTCAAATAATCTTGAAATTTTTAGATAACCTTGCTTGAATGATTTAACCACTTGAGTTAAAAGGTTACAAAAACATTCACCACTTATTTATAAATATAGCCAAATCTTCAAAATTAGGGTTTTGACCCAAGTTTTTCTTTGGATTAAAACTCTAATACCACTTGTAATGAAATTAATTAGATATATCTAAATATCAATAATAATATAACACCAAAGAGCTTCAAAATATATAGAAATGATCACAATATGCAAGTAGAATGGCTTAGTCACTTCAAGCGTAATCTCCAAACCATACAATAAGACTCAAGTGCTCAATATCATGTTCATCTACCACTTACTAAATGATATATATACCCTACTATGTTAGGTAAAGAAACACAACTAACCTACTAAGAATATGAAATCATAAATAAATATGATATGACATGCTAGGAGATAATGTTAGCCACCTTTATTTATACATATCTCAATATATGGTCAAAGACTAAGGGTGTAGCACATGCATGCTCCTCTAGATTATTTTTGAGCATCTTTGTTTTGTTGGCTTTGATCATCAATTTTTATATTTAAATGTTTCAATTTAAAATAACACCTATCAATATCAATGAATGAATCATCAATAGTTTTCAACACGTCCCTTATCACTATATCACTTTCTTGGCTTTTTGGCTTTCCAACTTTGCTATCCTTTTGTTCTTATCTACAATAAACCTTTCCAATCCCTCTATCTTTTGGTCTTTTTCTCTTAGTAGCTCATCCCTATATGCCATTGAGTCATTTATATTTAATTCCATGTTTGATAGTATTTTTTCCAATAAATAATACTTATTTTTGAATGCCTTCATATATACAATATCATTAGCCATATAACTTACACCTTCCTCTAACTCAATTATTGTCATGTTTTTGTCTTCTATGGTTTTCTTTAGAAGTGCAATAAGTTGTTCTTGTTATGCTTAGATGAGATTTATGTTTCAGTTCCTTCATTTTTGTTGCATCTCATCTTGTGTATTATCATGTTCGGCTTCCAATTTGACATTAATTTCCTTTTGTTTTAGACAATTCTTGAGAGAAGAATATTCTTCTCCCTGTAATTTTACTTGTGCTTGCAATTTGATAGTATTTTCTTCAAATTCAATGAGTTTTCTTGCATATTTCCTATCACAATGTCTTTTTCTTCTATACATTTCTTAAGAGACATTATCTCCTCTTCCAACACCTTATTCACCCTAAGACCATTCAATATATTTGTTGCTTCTATAAAAATTTCACTTGACCCTTCCCTCATTTTTTCATTTTTCATGATCTATTAAAATCTGCATGACACAAGGGTGTATTATCTCCTCACACTCTCCATTATTCCATTCCCTCATAATTATTTTTATGTCCCATGCAAAGTAGCTTGCATAATTTATTATTCGATTTTTTACAAGATGCAGTACTAAAAGAACATTTATATAAAATGTACCAAGATGTTTAAAAAAAACATATCTTCTTACCATATCAACAACCTCCCGACATGGAGATGATAGCTTTACAATAGAACAACCTTGATATGGTGTTATTCGCTTTTCTTCCTCCTCAAAGATCAAACACCTCATAAAGTACCTGATTGAAGAGATTTCAACACGCCCTTTTAAAGTTTATGCTTATATTGTCCCTATCATTGGGAAAATTTGTAGCTTCAATAATGCTCCCGCAGACACTCGTAATGCAAAATCCTTCCACCTTTGTCTTTCCATCTAAGGAGTCTTCCTTTCCTACGGGGATGTAATTTTCTACAAACTGATGCACCTCATTTTCATATAAACATGTAGCCTTCATGATGAAGTCCTATAAGCTAGCCCTAACTAACACATCCTTCAGTTCTTTGGAACTATGAATTTGTGCCCTATCATCTTCTTCCTTTCTAATTGGAGGTAGCCTTTCTTATCTTCTCCCAAATCCTGTTTTTCTTTCCTCCGTCTGATTATTATTCCCTTTCGATTTTTCCATTTTTGTAGCCAACTCTTTTTCTTTTCTAAACTCCAATTTTTTCATCAACGACATGGAGTTTTCTTGTTAGTTGAGTATTCATTTACTTGTCTACCTATTTATTCGCTTATAGATGATCATTAATCATTGATCGTCAATCTTCGATGGATGATAGTCATTTGCCTCTCAGCATAACAATACATGATTGTCGATCACCGATTAGATTAAATATATAAGCATTAGAAATGTAACCATATTCTTCTGGAAATAAAAAAATATATTTTCTAGACGAAAAATATATTTATACTATATTTTCATATTCGATATTTACATATATCATATATTTTTCAAGTAGGTGAATACTCTATAATTTGATCTATTCATTGGTGGGTGGTTGAAATTAAGTGACTTATGTTGGAAAGTAGTGTACATTAATTATGAAAAATAATAATTCATTATTATATTTATTCATAATAAATGTTCTATCAAAAAATCTTTATAATATGACCAAAATTTTAGGTCACCATGTCACTCGAAGGTAGTTGTCGATGAACCCTAATACAAGAAAGAAGAATTAAAGAAAGAATCCATTAAAGCTCACTCGGGTTGTTAAAAATATTAGCCAATGAAAATTGAACTTACCACGTAGCAATCACGTTGTTAATTCTTGGGATTGTAGGCACACATATTTAGGAAATGATGCCAAAAGGAAGTAGGGGGTTCGGGGGAAATGGAAATTTTGGAAAATGATAGAGGTTGAGCAAAAAAGATTGCCAGGGGAGGTCAATAGAGGAAAATCGAGAAATTAGATTCGAGTGTTGTGCATACATGGGTTAAATTATATAATTATGTTCCACTTTTTTACAATTTTTGTACCTTTAGAAAAATAGTTCCCACAACCAAATCATTACCAAACACATGTAAATTTACCAAACATCTATTTTTAAGTGCTTAAATATACCAAGATGTAAGGCATCCAAATTTACCTAATTTTTATAAATTTTTATAGCATTTTTAAATACATATTTACTAGTCATATTTGAAAATTATTTTTGGCCACCAAGTGGGACACAACTAAATGCTTTAACCCACATATGATCGTCATTGGTGGCCCTCATTAGTCATCGAAGAAGGTGGAATTTAAATGGATATGATAGGACTACTACACTCTTCAATATTTGTTTGGAAATGTCCGGTTTGAATAATAATAAATTACATAATGCTTTGTTTAAGGTTGTGGTTGTAAAATTAATAAGCATGTTAGTCTGTGTATTTTATGATGAAGAAATATATGTAATGATTGAAAACTACGTGGATCATGCATGTGTGAAATTTGAAGGTATGACATTGGAACTCTCTCAAAAATATTTTCCAAGGTATTTGGTTTACCTCTTCATGGTTCAAAATTTGTAGAGGTACTTGTCTTCATAAGTGAGGGAAAATTCATTGATGTTGCATGTATTAGTTTTCCCAATGAGGTAAATAGAGATAAGGGCCTTTGTTTAAAAATTGTTGTAAAATTTATTTGTGATTTTTACTCTCTAGCTTATTTACGGTAGAAAAAAATATTAAAATTGCAATACTGAGACAATGGTATATGTTTTGAAAGTTATGAAAGGGAAATAATTTGATTGTACAAAATATGTATGCAATATATTTATTAACCAATTCGATAAAATTCATCATAATATCATATTGTTCTACGAGGATCAATACAAAACCTTGTGCACATCAAAGAGGGTTGCACTTCCAATGGTGATAAGAACACTTCACGTAATCAACAAGAGAATGAATCACAAGGAAAATCAAGTACAGAAAGACCATTGGTGTGTTTGACATGCTCATAGATAAAAAATAAGAGGTACATATAGGAGTGTTGTGTAACTCCTGTGCATGACACATGTACACAACCCTAACTAACCCTATTGACCTATTCTCACTAAGTGAGATGACTAACCACATGAGGTGGACAAGATGCCAAGTGTCGATGAGACAAGTCATATACACCAACACCCCCTTCATCGAAGTTGAGGTAGAGGTCATGGAAAGTCATAACTGAAAGAGAACTCCCATAGACAACTAAGAAATATGTGTCAATAAATTTGGACAATTAAAGGCTTGATAAATTACCCATGTAAAAACAACATCTCTCTAGAAAAATAAGAATAGGATATCAAGTAATGGAGGAAAAACCCCTAAGGGAAAACATCCACTTACAAGAGATAAAATACTCCCCTAAACAACCTAAGAAAGATGCATCAAATGAGTCCTAACAACTAGGCCTGATGAGGTACCCATGTACAAACAACATCTCTTTGGAAGAGAAGAAGAGAAGAAGAGGAATAGAAATCTTGAAGAAGATGGGTGGCTATAGCAGACCTCACCCCAAGAAGAGACCACAAGTGAAGATACTTTGCCTCAGTGAAGGGCTTGGTGAAAATGTCTGTAACCATATTAAAAGTATGATGATGTCATTGCATCATCTACCGAATGAAGTGCATATGTATCTCGATGTGCTTCATCTCACTGATGTTGAACTAGATTTCAAAAAATTGAGATGGTGCTCATGTTGTCACAATAGATGATAGTAGGCCACCGATAGTGAATACTGAACTCTATCAAGATACCTTGTAACCAAACATATTTCGTGGCAATGTTAACTACTCCTTTGTACTCTTCCTCTATAGAAGATATCATAATTGCATTTTGATTCTTGCTAGACCAACTAACAGGACCCAAACTAAGAGAAAAATTGTAGCTTGAGGTAGATTTATGATGATATAGATCACTAGTCAATCAAAGTTAGTATATCCAACTAAGTCAATATTTACTCCTCCTAGATAGTGAATTCCATCGTATAACTTCCATGAACATAATGAAGGATCCACTTTGTTGTTTTCCAATGCAAATCATGAGGATCTTGCATGAATTTAGACATGATCCCAATGACATACGATAGATCTAGACATGTGTGAGTAAGGTAAATCAATCTCCCCACCAACTTTTGATAAAGGGTACCATCAACCAAGGAGTAGAGAAATCAGAAACCAACTTAACCCTAGAAAGGAAAGGAGTAGGAGAAGGCTTACAATCAGACATATGAAACCGAGCAAGAAAATCAAGGGAGTACTTAGGCTGTGAAATTATAATTCCCAAGTCAGATTGTGAAATATGAATCCCAAGAAAGTAATGAAGCAATCTAATAGATTTTTTTTGGATAAGGAAATCTTCACATAATTGATGATAGAGGAAGAACTACATGTGATCAACAAGTCATCAACATACAAAAAAAGGATGAGTATGGAGTCATATTTCCATAGAATGTAAACATTTGGGTCAGAGTGACACCGAGTGAACCTTGATGCAAGTAGAAAGGAGTCCATCTTGGCATACCAAGCCTAAGGGGCTTGTTTAAGACCATAGAGAGACTTATTTAACTAAAAACAAGGGAGGGATCATGGACATAACCTAAAGGTTGTTCTATGTAGATATCTTCCTCTATGTCCCCATGAAGGAAGGAACTCATAACATCTATCTAATGGAATTCTAATCATTCGCCGTAGTAGTGATGATGAGGGTCGAGTTGAATAGAAGTCATCTTTACAACCGAAGCAAAGGTTTCCGAGTAATCAAACCCAACTACGTGAGAGAAACCCTTAGCTACTATTCGCGCCTTTAACTTATCGACGTTTCCATTTGCACCAAATTTTGTTGAACACTCACTTACACCTTATGAGTTTTTTTTCCTTTCGGAAGAGGGGTGAGATCACAAGTATCGTTCTTCATGAGTGAGGAATACTCCTCATCCATGACATAATTCCACTCAAGAATTCTAGAAGCCTCCCAAAAATACTGAGGGTCAAAAGTAGAGGTAAAGAAGGAGTGTGGTCTAATGAACTATGAGTGAGTCCATCTCTTATTTGAAGGATCTCCCATCCAATCTTTAACACTTTGTAAAGTTTTCCTAGCCCAACGAGGACTAGGAGGATCAAGCTTAGAGTTGGAAGATTCTTCACTTGAGTGAGAAGTAACAAGGTTATAATCAACACTACTATCAAAATCATAAGACTCTAAAGCATGAAGGTCGGGAGGCGCATGAGGATCAAGCGAAGGAGGAGCATTCTCAATAACATCATCATCCGAAGAGTTAAATTCAGAATCAAAGAGCATAAGGACCTTAGAAGGTAGAGAATTAGAATTTGAAGAAGACTCATCGAATTTCACACTTCTCTCGATATAAAGCTCATGAGTAGTAGGATTCAACAATCGAGATACCTTGAAGCCATCAAGATACCATACAAAGATAAAAGGTTTAGACTATGGTTACAAAGAATTGCGTTTATTTTTGAGAATTTGGGCCATATCCTTGGATTCGAAGACTTGAAAGTGATCAACATAAGGCTTGTATGTAAACCATGTTTCAAAGGGTGTCATCCCTCTTACTTCCTTGTGTAGAACACGATTTTGAATGTAACAAGCACAATTCACTTATTTGGCCCAATATTGCGGAGGAAGGAACTTTGAGTGAACCATACAAGTGGCCATCTACTTAAGTGTTCGATTATTTATTTTTGTAACTCTATTTTGTGAAGGAATGTAAGCAACTGTATGCTACAAATAAATCCATTTAGAAGTACATAAATCCTCTAACTTATTTCTCATATACTCACCTCCATTTTCAGTTTGAAGAACCTTGATAGATTGTTCCACTTGTTTCTCAGCAAGAGCCTTAAATTCTTAAAAGTGATTGAAATCTTGAACTTAAGCTTAAGAAAATACACCTAAGTTCAAAATGAAAAGACATCAATGAAGGTTGGTAGATAGAGAGCTCTAATAAATGAAGGAGACAAGAAATGGACAAAGATGTCACTATGAACAAGATCCAAAAGATGAGTATCTCTCCAAGATTTTCCTTTGTCAAAACTCTTTTTAGGGTGCTTTCGAGGGCACAACCCTCATAAAGACCCTTAGAAAATATGACACGAGGTCGCTTTATAGACCATTTCATTTTGGATCAATTGTTCAAGGTAATGAAAGTTCTAGATGGCCAAAATGCTCATGCCATATCTTAATAACCTCATTTACATGAGTGAGAAAGGAAGTGGGTGTCAAATTAGAAGTAAAGTGGGAGAAGGTATATAATCGTGAACGGTGATATGCCTTTCCCTCAGTCACAAAAGTGTCGGAGTGAAGCTCATGAATAATCATCAAGTTAGGAAAATATTCCACACACATTCCTTCACCAAGGTAAGTGATTTGGTAAACCGATAGGAGATTGGTAGGGAGATCATGAACACTCAACACTTGGTTAAATGATCCCTTATCCTCTACCAATCAACTACAAGAAGCAAACACTGTCGTGTCATCACCCAATGTGATTTGGGACATGCCACATGGTTCGATGTTGGATAACTCAAAATGTAAAGAAGCCATGTGGTACGAGGCACCAGAATCTATAATCCATGTCAATGAAGTAGCAACTTTAGCTACAAGGGTCTCTCCTTTCTTCTTATCAGATTTAGGCTCTCTTACAGTGGAATACTCAACTTTCAGATATTTTTGTTTGATAGAAGCAGGAAAACCTTTATGATTCTTATCAAGTAAATGAGTAAGGTGATTAATTTGTTTTCTCATACATTGATGCTCTTCATGACCAATATTCTTGCAATAGGAACACTTACACTTTTATTTCTTCGCTTTAGGATCATAATTCGAAGATTCGTGCGTTGGTGTTAGATTTGGTTGGTCTTGGTTTCCTTCTTAGGTTGGTCCTTTTTCTCTTTCTTCTTTTCAGTCTTCTTTCCCTTACCAATTATTACTACAAGGGCATGTGACTTGGACTTAAAATACCCCATTTTAATGAGTTTGTCATGTTCTCGAATGAGTTGGGATGAAAAACTGTCAAATGAGGGCATATTCCAAGCACTTCCCAGAGTGGCTTTTAGCGTGAAAATTTGACATGAAGATGGAGTATTCGGGACCTAACTTAGAAAGAATCGACAAGATCAACTGGGAATATTTCTTCTCCACTTTACATTCCTTTAACAACAATCTAGTGTGGATGAATTTTGAGAAGAATGCCTATAGGTTTTCAAAGTCACTAGGATTTAATCCTAGTAGTTTGTTTTCCAACTCATGTGCTCTCATGTCATCTTATTTTCCGAACATATCATCTAACATTTTCCATGTAAAATTGGATGTTTTGGTCGACTCAACGTGGAAGAGAAAGTCGGGAAAACATATATAAAGAAGACCTAAGGCTTTGTCACTTTAGTTCAACCACTTAGATTTTTTGGTCTCGTCATCAGGTTCAGTCTCAGCTCCCATGGTGATGCAAAATAACCATTTACACCTTAGTTTCATTACCATTTTTGATCTCCATTCGAAGAAGTTGAATGAGTGAAAGAGAGAGAGAGAGAGAGAGAGAGAGAGAGAGAGAGAGAATAAAAGAAAAACAAACAACACAACCACCTAGGACAATATTATAACCCCCTTATTTTGGCACTTTATAGTTTAGTGCATTAGATATAATATAGTGTAATTGTGTATCATGAAACAGTTGGCCACTCACCTTGCAATTGACCTAATAACAAGTAAGAGAGGATATCGCAATCAAGTTATGTTGATCATAGTAAATTGACACCATAAACAAACAAAATAAGCTAAAAAATAAGAGAAGGGGCGAAAGCAAGTCTTGTTGTGAGAAAGAGTGTCTCATGTCGCAGCAGAAACCCCCTTTCTACAAGACTTTAGAAAATTCTCTCACTAGTTTGCAAGCAATAATAAGGGATATTACAATGCAAAAACGGGCTCAAGATGAGTCCCAGGGACATCCATGATTTCAAAAATGCTCCTGGAAGGTAAAAAAACACTAGAAGGTGTGCCACATGCTCCAACAAAGATCGGTAGAAAAAATTGTCTAATAACGCTAGTTTTCACACTTTAAAAATGCAAATAAGTCGATTTGATAATTAAAAGGGTTTAAAAAGAGACTCCAAAATTAAATAACGATTAAATTAATTACTAATCTAAGATGAAAAATCTTATTTAAATTTTATTGATTAAATGCTTAGTTAAAAATTAAAAGCTCTAAGGTTAATTAATTAAATCAATCCTACCTTGTATTGAATTAGATCCTAATGATAAGCACTAAGACCTAACAATTAATATAAACCACCTTTTATATTAAACAACCCCACCTTACCTTACTCTTATAAAGCCCCACCCTTAATTAAATACCCACCTTACTTATAGTAACACGACCGTTTTTAAAACTACCCACTTTAATAATTTTAAACCACCGGTTAAAATTTAATAAAACTTTGTTTTAAAAAATGGGCAAGGATTTTAAAAAAGTGGGAGAAGCGGTCAAAGGATTTGGTGGGCTCGAGGAGGGATGACCGAGGTGGAGCGAGTGACACATAACATGATGTAGACCTCAGGATAGGAAGATGAAAAACTAGGGGAGGAGGTCTTCCAACACACAGACCGCAGGGACGGTTACAGAGAGCCCAACACACGCAAAAGGAGCATGAGCAAGGAGGTGGAAAAAAAAAGACATAATGACACAACAAGATACGCACACGACTCGGGGTAGAGCCGTTAGCGGGGAAAGCAGTGTGCAATAAGAGACGAGGGTTCGAAACGGCTTGGAATCCAATGTAGAGAAGGATGCGCCAAACACGCAGGCCGAGAAGGGAGAAAGGCAAGGCCTAAGCGACCCTATCCTAGCACGGAAAACACATGGGAAAATGAACAATGCGAGTCAACGAACAAGGAGCTCGACACCAAAAAAGCAAGGGAAAAAAATAGAAATTTAAAGAAATCAAAACAACCTAAATGCAGTGCAAAAAGAGACGTGCAACGATGTACGCAATGCAAGGGGTAATGCAAAATAACAAACGCAGTAAGCAACCAACTCGATTAAGCAAGAGAGGGCTCAGCGCAAAACAAAGTAACTCGAATGCATGTAGAGTAAAACAAGTCAATGCAAATGAAAAATGAGGTAACTTGACCCCCAACACGAAAAGGAAAACGCAACTCGCCCAACAACACAGTAACTCGCTAGGAGCTCGCCGAGCTTTGCAGGAGCTTGCTTGAGCTGAAAGAGAAGCTGAGACAACAACAAGGAAAATACCACAGAATATGCAAACCAGGTAGGGAAAAAAATGCCAACCAATTGGTTCAAAAACCAAAATTTATAAAAAAAATTCACTTTCAATTAAAAATTATCGATTAAAACTAGAGATGTAAAACCTACATCCAAATTTAGCGATTCCTCCAAAATTAGTTGCAGCTAGCTAGATCTGGTTGTGAAACACCTATAACCTGCACATACAAAACTAGAAAACCAACACAAAATCCAAGAAATGAGATTGTTAAATATTTTAACAAGATTCCAAAAAGTAATCAAAAAATCGAATGAGAAGCACAAAAAACAAAAATGAAGTAATCAACAACCAAATTAATCAAGTGCATGTTTACCAAACAATAAATTTGATACCATATCAGATTGTTCTGCAAGGATCAATACAAAACCTCGTACACATCGAAGAGGGTTTCACTTCTAATGGTGATAAGAACGCTTCACGTTATCAACAAGAGAATGAATCACAAGGAAAATTAAACACAGAAAGACACTGGTGTGTCCGACATGTTCATAGATAAAAAATAAGATGTATATATAGGAGTGCTATGTAACTCATGTGCATCACACGTGTACACAACCCTAACTAAACCTATTGACCTATTCTCACTAAGTGAGATGACTAACCACATGAGGTGGATAAGATGCTAAGTGTCGATGAGACACGTCATATACACCAACACATAAAGGGTATGCCATATTTACTTTCTCAATTTATGCAATGATTTTAAATTATTTGCTGAGAATCATAAGTTGTACATAGAAAAACCCTTAATTCCTTCCATTTTTTTAAAAAATGTTGGAATACTTGACTAGTGAACAATTGGAAAAAATAATGAAAAAAAGAATACTAGAAGAGAGAATAAAATAATAGTTGTTAATGTGGAGGATAAAGGGGACTCAAGTTCAACTTGTGACTTGTCCAAATTATTGTCTTAGCCACGTTCAAGCAAAATTTATAAATATACTCAATAAAATGTTGTAGTAGAAGATATGTGTTTAGAGAAATGAAGAGGAGTTTCTTATGTGTGGGAGGAAGTAATCCATTAGTGTTTGATTCAATGATACCATATTGGCGATTTAGAAGTTGGTTTTATTGAATATTTGGAAGCACAATTGCAAGTCACATAGAGGCAAAAATGTCAACAATGAAGAAGATGAGTATCATGGGGCTAAAAACCCTCAATAGTGCCACTTTTAGACTTTGCATATGCTTCCTTTGAATTTTTTCAAGTTGTACATGAATTGAATCTTCCTATACAAATAATGCACACAAAGAAAAGATAAGAGTATTTACTAAATACAGGCAAGTGTTTTTATACCAAAGGAAAATAATTTAAAACTTGTGGGCCCCACTAGTAGTCAATTTCATGAATTGGAGAAACAAACGATGCCTACTAGCTATCAAAAGAGGCTTACCAAAGAGATGATATATGGCTTCCATTCAAATGTAGACACCGTTGATGTTGGTGTTAGTCCCAAATTACTGAAAAATATGTAAAAGAAATGGTTGACACCTCATTTAAGTTAAAAATTTCCCTTTCCAAAGTTGATCTTGGGGAAGGAAAAAAACTAAAACTTTTAAATGATAGATATGAGAGGTTGGGAATGCCGAATCAAAGTGTTTTTAATATTCATGTTATAAGTCATGATGATGACCACATTAGCCATGTTACAAAACAAAGTTTAAAGGACTCATTTTTGTGCATAAATGATTTGTATATGGAAACCGAGATCATAACATAATTAAAGTTCAATTCTTCATGACATTGTGGATAAAGTTGAGTAGGAGAAACTTGATTTGAAAAAAACTAATGATGAATTGAATTTAAATAATAATGAATTAAAGGAAAAGGTTAAAAGTCAAACTATTTTGTTAAAGTAAACTACTATTAGTGCTAAATTATACAAGGCTATAAATAAGAAGCTTTATCTTCCAGTTTAAAATTTGAATAACACTATAGGATTATAGGAAAAAAGTGATTAAATTGAAGGAAGAAATTACTTGGTGAAAGGAAACCAAAATATTATTGAATCCACATTTGACATTGCACCAAATACCCAGATTGTTGATTTGATAAACATGCCACATTTAGAAAATGTGGAATTGGGGCTCTAGTCCTTGACTACTCAAACACATTCACATGGTTCACACAATTTTAGTTCAACTATGATAATTGAGCATTGTGAGAGATCTAGAGAAATTGGAGAAACCTATACACATTAAATGGCAATTTAAGTTACCCATGAACAATCATAACTTAGTACAATGATGGTAAAGGAGCAAAAATAGAATAATAGGATATGGTGGAATCAAAGGAAGAGCTGAAGCGGGATATGCAAACGAAAATCAACCCGCATTTAAAAAATTATAATGAAGTTGTTTTTAGTCATTCCTATGTTGTTGTTTAAGTTAAAATTAATTGATGTTGTGGTGTTGTTTAGTAATTCATATTTTGATGTTGTTTAAATCAGAATAGTTCTAATATGTTTCCCTTTTCCATGAAATGTTGAATTTAACAATTACACTATGAATTGCATCTTATACTATAGAAGCATTAACTATTTAAAAATATGTATTCCCTTAGTATTTGAGAAGATGTTTTCTCACTTTCTTTGTCTACTCATTAAGTTTTTAAGAAGTATGGAATGAACTAGGTGAATGGTAAATCTTGTAGTCCTTTTCATGTTGAATCATTTCCTACAAGTGATCATGGTTATATGTAGTGAAATGATTTTTGTTCAAGGGCGATTTCATGCTATGTTTCATCAATATGATGTGGTTGTGAGTTCATTTCAATGATAAAGAATTTTTTGAGCTGTAGGCTTATCGAATCTTGTTTTCATGTTCTTGAGTAATATTATACAATTGCTAATAGAGACCTGGAAGTGACCATGAGGATCCAGACCAAAATGGTGAAAAAGTGTTATGTTTTTATTGTATATATGTTATAATCAAGTAAGCCATGGAAATTGGATTCTAGATGAGAACTTTGCTACTAATTAGCGTTATCACAAAAAAGTAGCACCTTGGGATATGGCAATGACAGATCCCTACTTTTTGCTAACATTGGACCATCTCTCAAGCTGTGGGACTTGCGAACTTGAGATGGCCCTCCAGAGAAGGCTGGTTCCTCTTCCTAATCCTAGTACTACAACTACTCCTAATGCAAGAAACCACCTAACTAAGCCTATCCTAATAATTCCAAGGATATGGGGGGAGAGGGAGAGAGTGCATGAAAAAGGAGAAATCCTACACTAAGATGTGATAACACTAGAAAGGGGGTGTTGAACAATCCTCAATTCCTGAAAATGGAGAAAGGTGAGAGTGGAGAGGATGGACAAGAATCATAGACCAAGATACACACAATGCACCATTTTCATTAAGCATAAACACATTTAAACCTGTAATGGGAAAAATAAGATGCACATAACACTGCAAGACATAAATAAAGGTAAGAAAAGAAACAAAAAAATGCAAGGATAGAGAGATAATCACAAACATTAATTTTTATTTCTCCAAGGGTATGCACAATACATCATTGTAGGAGGGAGAGGAAAGATTCTCCATTATAGAGCTTAAACATGGAGGCTTGAAGCTCCACAAACATCCTCACAGGGAAGAAGAAGGGAGGGCAACACAAAAATGTCCAACCTTTTACAAAATTTCCCCCCTTTACATTTTATAGAAGAAAGGATGAGAAATAGGGAGAGAAATCTGAAATATTGCTTCAACCACCCAAAAATTCATCATTATACCTACAAGAGTGATGGGGAAACCTACAAAACCCATGCTTCTATGAAATCTACCTTGTGGAAGAAGGAATGTGAACCCATACCTCTATTTACTCCATTTTTGCACCTGGGTATAGCCTCCATTGTCCTAGAAATTCATCATTGATTTTCTCCCACTTAATCCATCAATTTTCCATTTTTAATCACTTCATTTCATAGGTCTTTGAATTAGCTTTCCAATGCTAAAAAATTTGTGCAATTCTAATGACTATAATGAAAGTTATGATTAATTAAGTGGGGGGCACTTTTTAGGTTTTGGGCTTCAACTCCCACCAACCACCAAGCTCCTCAAGCGACGCGCCACCTAACCCCTCGGGTAACTCGTGAAGTCAACTCTTATTTTGTGGTGCCAGTTCCACTTTTGCAACAACACCGAGCCACTTGGCGTGCATCATGCTCCTAAGATCCCGTTTCCATTTCGACATACCTCGCCCCATGATTCACGTGTTGCCAACTTATTGTGTTCTCCCAACAACGACCCTCGATACATGCCAAATTGTTTATTGGGTTTGAAACCCACTCTACACTCAAACCGACTCGGTGGGATGCACATGCACTATGTACCCCGATGTGTTTACACGATGCCAAACACCAACACATGACGAGCCACCCGCCATCATTCAAGCTACATAACCCACATGCATCCACCCTCCAAGTCATCAAGATGTGAAACATGTAATGTGTTCCCGTAACCACTTCTCGATAACACTCATCTCGTGACTCATACCAACACCAGCAAGCCCAATCAACCTCCAACTTGTCGATGGACTTGCCATGTTGGCTCGGCGAGCCAACCTTCCATGCTGTCAAGCTCCTCATGGAGCTTGCCCATTCAAACTTGTTGAGGTCTCTGTGTTGTGTTGAGCTATTTGGTGATTCAACCTACCGATGCAACGTAGACCAGCTCACCCAAACGAGCCATTCGAACAACTCGCTAACCTCATACACCTAAACCAACTCACCTACTAGCTCGACCAAGTGGTTAGGATCCCTGCCATTTATTGAGATTTTCCACATTTTCCTTGGATTTTTGGAGCTTTCTTGAATTTTCTCGATACCAAAGGATCATGAAGGTGCAATGAGATTCCCTGAAATTATATTTTCCACTTCTTTCATTTTTTCCCATTTTTTGGCTGAATGTGGGCCTAGGGCCCATTTTCTCTCGTGGCGAGTTTTGAACCTTTACAACCCGGAAGAGGAAAAAATGCTTCCTTTGATCTGAA
Source organism: Taxus wallichiana var. yunnanensis (assembly GCA_018340775.1). NCBI lineage: Eukaryota > Viridiplantae > Streptophyta > Pinopsida > Cupressales > Taxaceae > Taxus > Taxus wallichiana. Next base: position 375,613,710 of record CM031235.1, read on the forward strand.
CCTTCTTGGAACATTGAAAATGATCCCAAAACTTAGAATTTCACCTACAACCTTAGATTATTCATGAATCCCTCTCCAATGTCCTGGGTCCAATCCTTCCATGTTGTCCATTTTTCTTGGGGGGAAAAATGGATAACAATTGGTGACTCAGCGGGGACATCTACTTCCTAGATGTGGTTGACCAATAGCCTTGTGCATCCATTGGGCATGGAGTCATCATTGGTAGCCTTAACTCGACATGAATCCTTGAGATTTCAACCAAAATCCGCTTGAACACTACCGAACTTGGGATGACCTGTATGACCATCTCATTTACAAGATTTCCGAATTAAGATTTTTGTAAGAATGGAAAATTATCTTGAACCTGCGGCCTTCCTTCTCTTTCATCTGCAATTTGATCTATTGGGACTAAAAATAAGGTCCTGAAATTGTCTCAATACCGATTTTTTCCAAATCAAGCACAATTGATTTGAATATCTCTTGGCTAATATTGAACACTAAAAAGTTTGGGAACATTTTCAGACATGGGGAGCAATTTGGGAATGTTGTAATATTGGTTTTCCTCTCTGTGTACTCTTTGGAACATTATGAAAGCTGGAGTTTCCTACAAACTCATAATATTTTCAACTGAAGCATTTTTGAAGGATGATTAAGGTGAATTTGAGGTTGATATTCTACCTAAAACCAAAGAATACCTTTAATGATTTGAGGATGGATACTCACTGTGTGCAAGGTGCCATGAGGCCTATCATCGCGCAATGCAACAAGCTTCCTCTAATATTGATTTTATGATTTTACATAAGGCACTAGAAGCTCAAATGTGATTGTTTTAAAGGTACAAGTGGATAAAAACATTGAACTATTTCCCTAATTTGATTTTAATTTCTCTGCATTTGAAACCCCTTGAGAATTTTAATTGTTTCCTACAATTTGTGATGGATCATACACCTCTAGAAATAGAGTGCCCACATGAATCTTTTCGCACTCGAACAAATAGAGTGTTTATCATCATCTTCTTGTTTTTGCTTTGCTTCCATTGCAAAACTAGTTTACACCACTTGTTCTTGAATCTCAACCTCTATTGAGGGCCTATTCATCACCAAATTTTCTTAATGTTGAACTTGACAACCCACTCCTTCAAGTTTCTTTCCATTCTTCTTTAGTAGGAACCTCAACCTTCTCCTCCCCTTTGCTAATTGTCTGATTTTGTTCACCCCAAAATGGGTTTGGGACTACAAGAGGAGGGGTGGGTTGGGATTCGACTGACGTTTGCATGGTTGGTGGTGGTGGGAGAGGTGGGATCTCCTCATTTTGTGGAGGGAAATTGGGATTGGAAGGGAAAAGGGCAGAGCTCGAGAATGAGATGGTGTTGTTAGGGGAATGGGGAGAATATTGTGATATGATGGTGTAGGACTTACCCATTGACAAGGTTTCCTTGCATAAAGTTCATAAGCCTCTATCTCCTCACTCCATCCTGCAAGTTGGGGAAACATTTCAATCATGAATTCAAACTGTTGAGGGCTAAAATGTCTTGGCATAGGGCCAACCCATGGACAAGGGACCTCAAAGCCAATCTTGAATGCTTACATATAAGATCTAGCCCTAGTTTGCACCATACTTGCCTCCATACTTTGAACTTTGACCTAAAACTCCACATATATAGGTGTAGGATAACCTCCAAAGTCTCCATACTTCTTCCTTTGTAATGCCGCATAGTTTGTGGAAGACCAAACCGACTTGTATCCTGCTCATGGAAGCATGCATAATGCTGATTTTCATTGAGAAACAGATATGGAGGTGGTTTAAAATAAGTGGAGATGAAATTTGCAAACTTAGAGGTGAGTTGAACTAGTATTTCTCTGCTGCTGCAAGCATAAAATCCATGAGGGGAATGAAGTCATGATTGCATAACTTTATGGATGAAAGGAAAATGGAAGGTACGGAAAGAAAAATGGATGGAAGAAATGGTCTCGCAACTCAGAGAATGGGTTATTTGGAAAAATGGAGTCACTAGTTGTGCTTTGTATGTGCCTATGAAGGCCAATATTTCATCAAGAGCATAAAAAATTGATAAATGGAGATAATAAATTTGAAGGGCCCAAAACCGGTTGCATGAAGTTGGACCTTGTTTACAATTGTCAATCCTCGAAATAAACAGGTGGAACTTATATCATGCAATACAACCTCCAAAATCCGATCTCGCCTTATTTTAGAACTTGAGACTTGTTTTACAAATGCTAAATCCCAAAATACCCTTTCGGAGGTAGGGCATGTAAATGCAACCTCGAAACTTGAAATGTGAGGATAAGGTCCGTTTGGTGTTTTACAATCTTGAAATCGTGATTTAGCTTTAAAATTCCTACAAATCTATGAATGATATGACTTCTTTTTATCCCACCAGGTGTTCTAGAACTATTATCACAAAAAAAAACACCCTAGGATATGACAATGACAAATCCCTACTTTTTGCTAACAGTGGACCATCTCTCAAGCTATGGGACTTGCAAACTTGAGATGGCCCTCCAGAGAAGGCTGGTTCCTCTTCCTAATTCTACTACTAAAACAAGTCCTAATGTAATAAAACACCTAACTAATCTTATCTTAACACAAACAAGGAGACAGGAGAGAGAGTGCATGAAAATGGGGAAATCCTACACTAAGAAGTGATAACACTAGAAAAGGGGGGTGTTGAACAATCCTTAATGCTGAAAATGGTGAAAGGTGAGAGTAGAGAGGATGGACAAGCATAAAATAAAAATATACACACAATGCACCATTTTCATTAAGAAAAACACATTTAAACCTGTAATGGGAATAATAAGATGCACAATACACCTGCAAGCATGAAGAAAGGCAAGAAAAACAACAAAACAAAAGAAGGATAAAGAGATAATCACAAAAATTAATTTTTATTTCTCCAAGGGTATGCACAATACATAATTGTAGGAGGGAGAGGAAATATTCCCCATCACATAGCTTAAACATGGAGGCTTGAAGCTCTACAAACATCCTCATAAGGAAGAAGAAGGGAGGGAAACACCAAATATGTCCAACCTTTTACAAAAGTGCCCCCCTTTACATTTTATAGAAGAAAGGATGAGAAATAGGGAGAGAAATCCAAAATATTGCTTTAACCACCAAAAAAATCCATCATTGTACTTGCAAGAGTGATGGGGAAACCTGCAAAACCCATGCTTCCATGAAATCTTCCTTGTGGAAAAGAAATGTGAACCCATACCTCCATTTACTCCATTTCTGCACTTGGGTATGACCTCCATTGTTCTGAAACTTCATAATTTATTTTCTACTACCTAATCCATAAAATTTCCATTTTTAATAACTTTATTTCATAGGTATCCAAATTACCTTTCCAATGCCTATAAATTTGTGCAATTCTCATAAGTACAATGAAAGTTGTGATCAATTAAGTGGGGGCACTTTTTAGGTTTTGGGCTTTAACTCCCACCAACCATTGAGATCCTCGGGTGACTCACCACCCAATCCCCTGGTAACTCGATGGTTAACTCTTGTTTTACAGGTGGGTTCCGCTTTACAACAACACCGAGCCGCTCAACATGCATCATGCCCTTTTGACCCCGCTTGCATTTTCTCGACGTACTTCACCCCGCGATTTGCATCATCGCCAACTCACCGTGTTCCTCGATTTACGACCCCCAACACACCAAGTTATTTATTGGGTTTGAAACCAACTCCACACTTGTACCAACTCTCGGGATGCACATCCAACATATACCCCAACATGTTTACTTAACGCAAAACCCCGACACACGCCTGAGTCACCCGCCATGCATTCAAAGTTGCGGAACCCACATGCATCCAATCTCTAAGTCGTCGAGCCGTGCAACATGCACCGTGTTCCCCATGATTACTTCCCAAACATAATCATCCTGCAACTCATATTGACCCCACCAAGCTGGATCAACCTCTAATTCACCGATGGGCTTGCAAGGTTGGCTTGGCGAACCAACCTTCCATGCCGCCGAGCTCCTTGTGGAGCTTCCCAACCAAACCCACCGAGGTCTCCGTATTACGTCAAGCTATTTAGTGATTCAACCCACGAATGTAACGCCAACCAGCTCACCCAAGCAAGCCATTTGACCAACTTGATAACCTCATACACCGAACTAGCTTTCCCAAACTATTTTAGGTCGCCCAATAGCTCGGCCGAGAAATTTGGTTGGGCTCCCCGCCATTTCTTGACCTTTTCCACATTTTCCTTAGACTTTTTGGAACTTTCTCAATACCGGAGGATCGTGAAGGTACAATGAGATGCCCGATATTGGATTTTCCACTTCTTCCATTTTTACCCATTTTTGGCAATATGTGGGTCCGGGGTCTATTTTCTCTCTGTGGTAGATTTTGAACCTTTACAACCCAGAAGAGGAAAAATTACTTCCTTTGATCTCGAACCTTCTCAAAATGTTGAAAATTCTCTTGAAACTTAGGATTTCACCTTCAACCTCAGATTCTTCATGAAGCCCTCTCCAATGCATGGGTCCAATCCTTCCATGTTGTCCATTTTTCCTGGAGGGCAAAAATGGATAACAATTAAATTAGAGTTTTCATTGATTTTTATTTCCAGTTACAAAATAGTGTTATTGAGGGACATATCTTGTACATAGTGTATTGTCTATTGAGATGTTTTTATTTTGTTATGGATCAATATAATCTTGTTTTTATATATTCCCTCCATACACCCTAAAGATGACCAATAAGATTTAGGATGACAAGGTACATTCACTTATATAGTGGTGAATTCACTTTATGTGGTTGAGAATGTTAGTGAACTTATGTATTGATTGTACTACAGATGGTTGCTTCTTTAAGGAGGTTATTCGATATTATAGTTCCCACCTTGTAATTTATTTTCATGTTGTCATTTCATATCTATTACACATAGATAAATTAATTAAAATAGGAAAACTATTAGGATGCATGACTTATAAATAATTCTTATTAAGTTTTCTTTCATAATTCGTATTGTATGCATGAGAAGTTTAGCTATGTTAATAAACAAGAAACAAACTAAGTAGTTCCATGATCTAACTAAACCTATCATAAACATCAAGATGATTGCTAAACAAGATAACTTCTACAACAATGAATTAAACTAAAACACTATCATTTTATCTCTAACTACTCTATGATTACTTAAATCATAAATTGAACCTAGTTAAACCTATGAGCAATCAAATTAGATTTGTTGTTTGCTTCAATGGAGGTGAAGAGGTCTCTCTAAAATGGCTACAAGGCCAAGTTAGGTACCCTCCTACTAACCTACTATGAAGTTATGGATGCAAGATGGATGAGCTTCAACAATGGAGGATAGCCAAGATCAAATGCCTTATTAGCTTGGTTAATGCAAATGAGGTCTAATGCTAAGATCTCCAAATATGAGAGAGAAGGACCATTTGAAAGGAAAGCCTTAGGCTTGTATTTATAGTTTTTGGTTTAGAAGAGTTTGGAATTCTGGTGCATGTGGGACTAAAGTCTAAAAATCACTTTTTTAGGATTAGGAGCTAGTAAACATGCTTTAGAGTTTGGTTTAGGCTAGTTAAGCTAGGGTTTAGGCTAGTTAAACTTGATTAGTGAGTGATTAGAGACTCATTGAGAGTTCGGAGGGGTTTGGTTAATCATTTATGAGTGATAGATAGCCTAGGAAGCTTGGAGAAGTGGTTCAGAGAGAAATAGGGAGGTTTTGAATGGTCGAAAGGAGGAATGTTTAGCTAATAAGAAAGATATTAACCAAATGGGTTGAATATAGGAGGAATACAACCGAAAGAGGGTCGTGAATGGGTATCTGAGAATGGAGTGGAGAGGGTTTGATTAACGAAGTGTTGTTAATTAGTTGAATTGGAGGAAATGCTAAGTGTAAGCATATTTAGGTGTCTAAATTTTCCCCTCTTTGGGGTGGCGTAAGTGACGTCACTTCAAAGAAAGTAGACAAGCATAAACAAGTAGAAATTTTGAAGGGATAGAAGAAAAATGAGTAGAATGAAGGATCCCCCTCGATTGTCGATGGGGTGATGGAAGAACTCGATTGACGATCAAAAAGATGATAGAAAGAGAACAAGAAAGAATAGTGTGAAGAAGAAGAAGAAAAGAAAGGGGATATAGAAGAAAAGGAGTATGAGGAAGGGGGAATGAGCTAACATCCATCCAATTCCTTTTAAACAACTTTATTTTTCATCATATTACTAGTGATCTTCATCATCAGTCCTTATTAAAAATAATGAACAAAAGTGTAGTATGACATGAAAATCCATATACGAACAAATGTCCATTGCTAAAAGCACTAACTCCATGCAACATACAAAATGCAATGCAATAAGATAAATTAAAATATGCCTAACTCCATGCAACATACATAATGCAATGCAATACGTGAAAGTAAACAAGGTAACCTAACACAGAAAAATAATGTAGTGTTTTTATTATCAAGCTTCAATTTCAACCTATTAAATTAACGACAAGGGTTGATGATGGTTCCCCAAGAAAGGATACATGCAAGGGGAATAACGGAGGAAACTTTGTTCTATGAAAAGCAATGTGCACTAAAAATAGTACCAACAACTCATTTTGCCTAGAGTACAGAAAAGTAAGCAACCTAGCTTTTGTTGATGGAGGTAGATCAAGATGATCGTGAGTCACATACATGACTAGGTGAGAACCAAAGAGAGACTTTTTGTAGGATGATTTATATTATTTTTATTTTTCTTGTACCATATTTGAATGTTTTTGTGTTTTTTTTAACATATTTGAATGTTGTTTATGTTTTTGAAATTTTTTTGAAACTATGTATAGGAAGACAAAGAAACGTGGATTCCCCCACCGATAGATGGGATGTACAAGGGAAGAATGCCACACACATGCACAAGAAAGTGAATATGCAAAAATTCCCTAGCATTAGGTGGGAGTATTCAAAGGAAAACTCTTCACATGTGATGATGAGTGGGGGATGAAGGCCAAAATAGATATGTTTAACCTGATGATGAACAAAAACTAATGGAGTGTTGGGAAAGAGCAAGGATGCCCCTAGCATAAGATGGCCAAGAAACACATGATAGAAAGGAAGTGGCAGATTGTTTTTGTGAAAAGGAAAAAGGTGTATGTAAACATGGAAAAAAGACAATACCATACACATGGATGTTCGAATGGAGTAGAAGAATGATGTGAATGATATGAGGTAGCTTAGAAACCTCGTGATGAAAAAAGTGATTAGCCAAAGGCACAAATAGTGAGATGAGATAAGAACTAAGAAAGAGTTTGAACAAGGTCCAAAAAAAGACACTTGGTAACATACTAATCCTGTTTTCTCATAGAGATCTAGTGTGTGCACGTGGAAATGAATTACCTCTTGAAGGGAAGATTTAATAGGCAAAAAATGAGGACAAACTAGCCAATGTGTAGGAATGATTGATTTTCAAAGGTGATTTATGAATGGAGGGTGGAAGGATAGCCATGAATTGCTCTGCTGCCAGCCAGATGTCCATATCCCCGATGGAGATGTATTTGATTCTAATCGCAACATTGCTCTATACTTCTAGTCAGGCATCCATAGCCCCAATAGAGATTATTGGAAATACCCCAAGAGAGAGTTATATATCAATTTGCATTTGATTTTAGCTTTTCTTTTGATTTGATTGATTTTGATTCTTTTTCTTTTTACGAAAAATTATTTCATCTCTATTTTTTGACAAGGGTTAAGAACACACGGATGGCTTGATGGAAGGAGGTGGAAGTGATTGTGATGACAACATTGGATAGTGTCAACAAATATGTCCAAAAGTTCTTCACAACAAGTTTATTAGATGTTGAATGTGATAGGATCTCTAAGAGGTCAGTTGTTCTTTAATTTACCAAGGTGATGAAAGACCAAGGTCAAACAGATACCATAGAGATAAATGTCGCAAAATGCATGTGAATAAGCTAACCAAAATAACATCGAAGGGATGAAAATGGTAGGAAGACTTGCAGAATTAATAGCAAGGAATGGAAGAAATAACATCCATGTGTACGCAATACTTGATTGCAATGTTTGATCTTTATACCTTTGATTTTTGTTGTGTTTTCTCATGTTTTTGTATTTTTGAATTGTTTTTATTTTTAGATTTTTGATAGTTTTAGGAGGTTGGGACTAACAAAGTCACTCTGCATGGTAAGATCCAACAATGATGTCTGAACTTCCTTGATAAGGGAGACTAGGTGTGTTTTTTATCAAGCGTAATATTTTCTTTGATCTCGATGATCGTGGTGAGCTTGTACTCAACAAATGAGTAGGATTTATCTTGAAACATTGATTGTTCATGTGGGAGATTGAGTTACCTATCCATAGGTTTATGTACTTTGATCCATACTTTATGGTTATGTTGATGTGTGTTCTTGAATCGCGCTTGATTTATAACCTTAAGATCATTAGAAATGTGTTGGTACTTTGGAGATCTTGTAAGTTTTGACTTCGAGATTGATTAAGAAACTGTTTGGGTTTCTTATAAGCTGATGCATGACTTGTCGATCTCGAGAAGGAGAAGAAAAAGAAAGTTTATGATTAATAATAGGAATGAGAGGAATGATGGGGTATTGCTACCGGTCATTGTAGAAGGAAGAATTTGATAGGTGAAAAGGAAAAAACGGTCCAATAATTTAAGAGAATGGGATACCGGGACGTGATCCAATGATAGAAGAGGATGAAAAAAGGGATACTAGGATATGGCCCTAAGATGGAAGAAATTGGGGCTACAAGGACATGAGGACCAAGAATGAAATGAGAGGGATGATGGTGTCCCATAGATGGAAGAGGATGAAAGGGTACTAGAAAATTTCCCAAGAATATAAGGTAATGGGCTACCAGGAGGTGACCCATAAGTAGAAAATGGAGGGCTACTCGGGGTGGCTCCAGGATAGAAGAAGATGATGGGATACTCAACGGTGACCCAAGGAGAGATTTTGATTGAGGAATGATGATAGATAAGGAATGATTGGGTAATGAGAAGATAGGCCATGGATCAATGCTAGACCCCAGACATCTCATCATGCTCAGAGGAAGGTGAAGATGGAATAATAGAAGAAGAATCAAGTTCCATGAATTTAGGCTCTTCCTCTATGTTTTGACAAAAGGGATCAATTTATTCACTCCAATACGTGAGTGTATCAAGTTCAAGAAAGAACCCTTATTTGCTATCCTCTAGAGGGATATCATCGTGTAGTCGATTGTTCCTTCATTATGAGAGAAATCAATTAGTAGAGGTTGTTGTTCTTCTACTATGGGAGGTTGACTAGAAGAAAATGTTCAACAAGAGGGGAATATTGATTGATAGAAGAATATGAAGATGTTTAGTGAGGTAGATGAGGGGAAGGCTTGACCTTATCACTCCCATGAATATTTTTGATAGTACTTTGAAAAGATATCTTAGCACATGGCTTCTTTCTAATGGTTCGACGTTGTCACAGACATTGATCTTTAGAAGATGGATGAGGAAATGATATGATATGGTTGAAAGGGATCAAGGGCTGAAGAGGGATTGAAGTTGGATTGATATCAGAAGATGACTCAAGAGAGGAAGTAGGCTTAGAGGTAGGCGTCTCATGAATGGATGATTTGGATTTGGACCTAGGTCATTTTTCTAGAAGATGACGTAATGTAGTTTAGAAAGTAGGATCGCATAGCCATCCATTAAGTTATGACATAGGAGTTGAATTGGATGATTGAATAGAGGGAATTTGAGTCATGGAAGTCTTCGAAGGAGGAAGGGTCATTGAGGTGGATCGATGAAGGATGTCCCGCGATGAAAGGGAGGACCATGACTCAAAAACTGAATCAGATGTTTGATTGACGGAACTTGGAGATGCACAAGTCTTCAAAGGAGGAAGACATCATTGAGGTGACTTGGAATAAAGGTCTTACAAAGAAAGGGAGGATCGAGATTCAACCTTTGGTCTAGGGGTATCCGAATTATAGTTATGATCTGAATGTTTAGAAGAAGAGTGGGAATCGAACATGGTAGTTTGGATTGAATCAAAAGAAGAGGGGGAACCGAATAATAATTTGGATCAGAAGCATCCAAACCATACCACCGAATATGAGTTGAAGGTGGGGAACAAGGTACCTAATGAGCCCTCTAGTATGAAGAACCAAATTAGGTTTAGTCGTAATGGGAATCTTTTGATTTGAATTCCTAAACTAGGTTCCATATTTTTGTAAGTGTGAGGAACCGTGTGATAATCAGTCATTTTTGGTGTCATTTAGGTACAAATGCCTAGACCTAGATAGTGTGATCAAATTCCTTCAAAGTGAATAAGGCTCCATGTCAATTCGGGTAGCATAATGAAACCAACTAGACATTTTGTAAGTATAGAGATGCGTGCGTGATTTTCCAAAGAAGGTATAAGGAAAATAGACATCGTGATGACACAATATCGATGAGATAAAAAAGGATTGTCCTAAAAAATAAGTTTTCTAGATGAATGATCACAAGGAACAATCATACAAGTGTGAAACACAAAGCCAATCAATAAGGAAATACTCCCTAAAAATGTGTGTGCAAAATGATAGTTCGATGCAAAGATGATCAACACAATGTCAATACTTACGTCAAGCTCAAAATGAACAAGGCGTAAATATTAAAAAAGGGTAAATATGATTCCCACTCAAAGGATATTATGACCAGTTTAGAGACAAGCAAGGCCTAAATGTCAAAGGGAGAGGATTACAAATATAAGCTACGTAACCCCACCAAATTGGACACGTCTATCAAGCTTCGTGGAGAAGTGAGATATTGGTATCAAATTGGTATTGAAACGACACAAAATAAAGTAAGTGACACCCGTCAAGATTTGGAACAATGTTTGAATTTAAACCAAGTCAAAGTATACTAAGGATGTGCTAAAATGTGTGTAGCGTAACACCACAATGCGGATACTTAGATCACGTTTACGAAAAACATGACATAAGTATCTTAATTGTGTCGAGACAATGTGAACAAGGTAACACGTCAAAGGGAGATCAATTGATGAATCAATCGTAACTATGATGATGTTCTTGAAATCAAGATCAAGTGGCCATCAAAGATATAAGGACGCATCCACGCACTTTAGACATTTAACAACTCAACCACAAACATGGATGAGCGTAAATAGACAAAAAAAGTGGTGAACACTATCTATGAAAACACTCCCGAATGATGCTTTCTTTTGTCCCAAATGGGAAACAAGAATGCAAAGGTATAGATCAAAAGATGGAAATAAACTAAGTGTTACTTGGGTAGAGTTTCACCTCGTCTCGAAGGTGAGAAAGAAACCAAGATAAGTAACATGTTGTAAACTCCGTGATGAGTGGCACTTAGATCTAACTTAAATGGATTCATTACCGTGTTGAAAAACAAGGTTTTGAATCCAAACAAGTTATCACTTCATGATGGCTAAGACACGATAATGGACTAGAAAAGTAGGCTCTAAGAAAAATGGCTTCCTAATAAGATCTCTCAACTAGGTGTCACAAGTTGTCTAGGAGCGAGCTCGATTTACCCAAAGAGTTCACTGACTGATTTGGGAGTATCTCGGCTTTACTTTACCCCTTTTTGATACGATGAGAAACTAGTGCATTGGTTGTATCGTCATCGAGGTCGCGATACAAACAACTTTGACTCTAACTTATAGTGTAAATCTAGTCAAGTGGGTAAGCGGAGTGCTTCTATTTCATCCATGAGGTTACTCAGTGGTGGATTACTTTAGGGTTCCTAGAACCACCCCCATTGTTGTAGCTTAAGGTGTTATGCCAAAGGGGTTATGTTCTAGTTGAGTGGATAGGGACGTACCCTTTTCGAAACCTACAATACAATGTGATGTGAAGTGGTGTGTGTTTTTATCTTTTCTTAACTTAATGTGGTTTTAAGTAGCACACCATTTGAAATATATATAAAACATGTGTTAGTGGGTTTATGTTTTGTTTTGACTCCTCCTTTCTTTGACAAGCATTTAGGACCTATATGCAAAGAGTTAGTAATTTTCCATCAAATACTGATATCAAGAAAGAGAATTTGTGTTTTTTTGATTCCTAAGATCACCAAAAGGCGTGAAGGAAGAGCATACACAATGCAAAAACTCCACTAAAACAAGTTTTATGGAAAATACTTCAAGTGTGTTTTGCAAAAATGTAGAGTTCTTTTAACCAATTTTGAAAGGTTAATCCAATTAGGAAACGTAAAATAAGTGTGTTTGAAAGTGGCAAAAGGGTTTTAGAAGTGTTTTTTATCCCCAAGATCACTTAGAAGGTGTGAGGGAGAGAGCATACACACTTCAAAAAATCCCTTTCTAACTAAGAAAATGAAACACTTAAACCACATTAGTTAAATAACCAAAAAAGAAACCGTAATCACTTGTTAGAAAATGAATAGTTATCTAATAATGTAAACCATAAAATTTTCTGTAAGGAAAATCCTAATTTTATGTTTCCATTACATGGTATTTCTCTTCAATACCTTTCAATGTGAAAAAAGCGAGTCATTTCGAGTTTGGGAGAAAAAGTTATGGCCTCTAGAAGATTGGTAATGAACATAACTCAACACATACGCACCCATGTACGCGCTTGTTTTTTCAATGGATGTGTGCGCAAGTGAATGAATGACATGTGTGCATCTGTTTTCAATGGATACACATGTGCGTAGGTGTTTTTATACCCAAAAATATGTGTACGCACATGTTTCAATGGATACATGCCTGAATGACACCTACGCGCTCACGCAGTGTTTTTACACCTAGAAAAGACATGTACATGCTCTGTTTCGATGGATATGCCCTAGAATGATGCATGCATGTGCATGTGCATGGTGTTTTTACCGAGAAAGACCTATATGCGCTTTTTTCAATGGATACGTGTCCTTTTGATGTAGACACTCCACTTTAAGACACATACGCGTACCCCCTGTAAAACCTACAAAAATCACGAAATGAAAATTTCAATAGTCAAACAGGTTAGTTGTTAGCCACTAAATCCAATTTCTAACTTCAACCCATGAAATGCCTTAGCAAAAGGAAGATTAAGCCCCTTTAAAATGTGAAATATGTTAAAAACAAGCATTTAAAACCTAGAAAGCATAAAAATGGTTAGAAATGGACATGTAAAGCTTAAAAAGACCTCCATTAATGGAGGATGGACTAAGGGTCCCACCGGACATGCCAAATGTATGCATGAGAAGTTTAGCTATGTTAATAAACAAGAAACAAACTAAGTAGTTCCATGATCTAACTAAACCTATCATAAACATCAAGATGAGTGCTAAACAAGATAACTTCTACAACAATGAATTAAACTAAAACACTATCATTTTATCTCTAACTACTCTATGATTACTTAAATCATAAATTGAACCTAGTTAAACCTATGAGCAATCAAATTAGATTTTTTGTTTGCTTCAATGGAGGTGAAGAGGTCTCTCTAAAATGGCTACAAGGCCAAGTTAGGTACCCTCCTACTAACCTACTATGAAGTTATGGATGCAAGATGGATGAGCTTCAACAATGGAGGATAGCCAAGATCAAATGCCTTATTAGCTTGGCTAATGCAAATGAGGTCTAATGCCAAGATCTCCAAATATGAGAGAGAAGGACCATTTGAAAGGAAAGCCTTAGGCTTGTATTTATAGTTTTTGGTTTGGAAGAGTTTGGAATTTGGGTGCATGTGGGACTAAAGTCTAAAAAGCACTTTAGGATTAGGAGCTAAGTAAACATGCTTTAGACTAGTTAAGCTAGGTTTAGGCTAGTTAAGCTTGATTAGTGAGTGATTAGAGACTCATTGAGAGTTGGGAGGGGTCTGGTTAACCATTTGTGACTGATAGATAGCCTAGGAAGCTTGCAGAAGTGGTTCAGAGAGAACTAGGGAGGTTCAACATGGTTGAAAGGAGGAATTTTTAGTTTATAAGAGAGATATTAACTAAATGGGTTGAATATAGGAGGAATACAACCGAAAGAGGTGTCGTGAATGGGTATCGAGAATGGACCGGAGAAGGATTGATTAACAAAGTGTTGTTAATTAGTTGAATTGGAGGAAATGCTAAGTGTCCCCGAGGAGGATTAGAAGTTTAGATTTGTATATGAGTGATGTGAGTTAGAGTTTTTATTTATATATAATATTGATCAATTAGGGTTTTAAAAAATGGTTTCACCATATAATATATTAGTAGCTCGGTGTAGACACTGCATGCATACGCTCGGTATGTTTTTGTTTTATTTATTTGTTTAATACAAATTTATATATTTGTATTAAGTGATTTCATAATCTATTAGGCTTCTTAATGGATCGAGAGAGATATATATGATATTGATTCATGTGTTTTTGATGTCAACAAATTATTTGTCATATACATGAATTGTGAATAGAAAATTCATGATCATTACTAAATGTGAAAAGTTGGGGCACCACTTGATTTTATCTTAAATTAAAATGTATTTTATCTTATGCTTGGAAGTGAAATACTTAAGAAAGTACTAGGTTGTAATTTTTAGGGTTTCACACATGGTCACTATTATTAAATATCAATTCCTTTAAAAGACATTGTTATGAAAAAGATAACTTTCAATCATTAGTATTCAATTTTCAATCACAGTACATATTTCAAGCATATTGAAGTCTTGAATTTGAATTTAGGAAGAATTTGATAAATTTTGTCACCATTCTGCATACAATGATTCATGCCTAGCCTTGGATGCATCTTTTGTCTTTCTTGGTTTTTGATTTTAGTCTAAAGTGTTTTTCTACAATCTCCTAAATTGCCCTACTCTTGAAACATATGCTTGTTCAATTTTAATCGGGGTGGTTATTGGGTCGTTATTTTCCTCAACTAAGATCCCCATTTATATAACATCATTGTTGACAAAAATTTTAAGTCCTTCATTGTATTTTGTTTGACCAATATCCCTCATGTCATTTTTGAAGATGATAACAATGAGTTAGTTAAATAAAATAATATAACTTCTCAAAATGTTAATTCAAATAATAAACATCATTACTAGCTTACCAATTGATTGCATGTTTTGGAAAAATAGTACCATGTTTCAATGTTCCTTATCCTCTATTTTTCACTTCTTTCCAAAATGGTGTGCTTCAAGATGGGCCTCTTCATCATTTTTATTATGGTCCTTGTTTTTGAAAGATATTCAATTTTTCAAAGGCACTCGGTAGTGCTTTCTTATCCTATTTTTGTAATGAGTTACAAACTTATTTCATTGCTATAGATTCAATACTAGAGAAATAAGATGCCATCTCCATTGCCTTAGTGATTGTAATTTTTCCGGGGTATTCTCGTATTCAACCCTAAGTTAATATTTAATGTTTGGAGGAAATAATTTTATTTGTACCATTATTTGATACATATCTTCTGATTTAATGACCCACTTGAATAATTGTGATATCATATCATTAACCAGACACATTTTATCATGTTTGAACATGTTTCAAAACTTTAAAGGAGCGCCTCTTCCTCTACTAGAGTTGGTATTCAATTTTTTCATCTCCCAATGTTTACGCTCCATAACCTCATTCCTTAACCGACCCAATGTAAAAGGGTGAAATGAATTAGTTATATATAAGGCATGGGATCCTTGAACATGTATATAAGAGACCTTCTTCTCTCTTATACATGAATAAAAAACCAAATCCAATCATTGGATATGTTTCCAATCATACAAATGATGAATACTCAATTCAATTCTATGCAGACAAGATAGTATAAGTCATCAAAACCCAATAAAACCAAGAGTTTTCATACCTATCCTCATATTCAATTACTATGGTATCATTTGGCCCTCTAGATGGTTGTAGCTGCAACATGTGGAAATATTTGTAACACTACCACATTCTCACAAGTTTTATATAATTTTGTTCATTCAAAAGGCCTTTGATTACCTAGTCAAAAACAACAGGGAATGAATTCTGAATTGAAGTCACTAAACACTTTATTAAAAATCAAAATAAATTTTACAACCTTTAAAATGATTTCATGGAAAATGAGAATCTTGTCAAAAATTGAACCATTTGATTGTTTGTAGTTAAGATCCTTATAGTCTGAAATTTATAATGGTATGGTTTCCCCAACCTACATGAAATCCCCATTTTTCTATTTCATCCCAAATCATAATAAATTTATCTTTCTCATGTTTCTTGGATGGATGTTTCTTTTCATAATCTTGTGTTATCTTTTAAACTTTGTGAATCATATTTTCAATAATTCAAACTCCAACATGGCAAGCACAATAAACAAGGTTGGCCATCATCCCAGGGACGAGTTGTAAATGATAGTTTGCAGTAAACAATTCCAAGACGAGTTGCATGTTAGATATAATTTTTTATATAAAATTGAAAGTGATAGTGTGACATGCAATGTACCTTTTCATCATTGATTCTATTAATAATATAGTTTTTCATAACTATTAATTCATATCCAAATGATGATGGGTCGACATTTGTAATACACTCATCAAACCAATCTTCCCATTGTTTGATTGCATCCAACTTAGGGTTCAGTTCCTACTAGTTATTTTTTTGCATTGTCAAGAAAATAAGATTAGAAATTGACAATGCATTGTTGAAAACACTTAGTAACGTAAAAAATAATTTTAAAAATACTATTCATCAACTTTCCTAGAGAAATTTTGTTATCAATGTGTACAACATGGAAAAAGCTGTGTAAAGTATCAAAGCATTACCCATGTTTTTTTAGGATTGTGTATTATGGATATAGTTCATATGCCATACCTAAAACTTTATTATTACATGCCAACATTTTTATGGTCATATAGTCATGACATTCATAGAATTTCATGTTGACATCCCTATCATCAAGAATCTTAATTCTATTTTGGAGGAGAAACAATAACTGATTCATTATGTTCTTTGGATATGAAGGAGTAGGAGCATGGGATAAAACCTATTTATAGTCCTTACTATTAACCTTTTTTCAAGATTATACAAAACATGATACCATTATTTTGTAGTAGCTCAAGTAATATCTCACACACCTTATCACCACTATCATAATGGACATGATAATCAATACCAAGATTGAAATTAACTTCATCAACTCTAGATCCAATTCATTTCTCATATGAATTAAACATAAAAGATGCATATGAATTTACATCCTTAACTTTAACAACCACTATAACATCATTTGTTTTGTTCAACCCATATCCATTTCCTCGAGTATATTTGGCCCACAAATTCATCTCCTCACAATCTAAGGTTACATAACCCTCAAGCACTTTATGAGTTTCAATGTATTTTAAATATTTCAAGGTATTATGGGACTTGTTCGATTCAACAAACATATATGCTAAGTTATGAGGCTTAAAGTCTATGTGGATCTCATCCATAAGAAGTGATTGAAGTTTTAATAGAAACTTATCACCTCAATAACAACACTACATAAGGTGGGCTTCACAATAAGTGTGAATATGAAACACACTAATACCCCTTGTGAAGATCAACTTAGGAGATATGGTAAAAGACAATAAGTTTTATGCTCATAAATATTGGTCCTAGTAATTAGGCCCAATGAGGTACCCATGTCAAATGACAGAACTAAAAGAAAAATGAAGTTGTTGGAGTAATGTCCATTGAATCTGGTGAAGCTTCCATGATTGATCCGGGAGGATCCCCACACAAAATTGATTAGATGGTTTACACATGTTATGAAACTTCCTACACACGAAATATCTCAAACGCACTTTGAATGGAAAAAAATAGACGTCATATGAGGAAGATAAGTCATGTTGAATATTTTCTCCAACCGGTAAAATAATAGAGCAGGTTACATAGCTATGAGGTGTCATTATGATATCTTGACAAGTGGATGAATGATGTGTCTTCAAATGGTAGGGTGTGTTCGATCAAAAATATGGTTTTGGTTTTAGCCTCTGATCTTCAATGGTCGGTGTGGGGCCCACACTATGTGTCAGTTGGGGGTCCATAAGCCGGTGGGGTCCACTCTTTTTCAGGAGGGGACCCGCGCGCTATCTTTAAATTACATAAAAATCATTCTTGCTTATATACACCTTTGAAGAACAATTTTTTATGCATGTGGGACTAAACCAAAATGTTTTCCCAAAGATCTACATGGCTCGGGTGAGTTCATGTCAAGTCATAACCACCTCACACCATTTATGGTGATTCATCCACCAACTCACCAACCAAGTTCATTACCCCATGTATGAAGTGGATCACATACGAAATGGAAAAGTCACAACCATCACCATCCCAAGAGCCAATTTGGACAACGAGTTCACAACACTCATTAAAAAAATGATGTATGCATGGTTGAAGCTACAATCTTCTTGGCGAGTGTCATTGCTACTCGCAATTTAGTTATCTCATGATTGTTAGTCCAGGAAGTGACCCGGCTATTTTAAACAAAGGAAACAATTGAAACCATGCTCAATACTTATTTTCTAATGAATTTAATCAAATACTATGCTAAATGCGGTTAAGAAATGAAGTTTATTAATGAGTAGGAGATTATTGAACTCGAATAAAAAATACTAAAAGTAATGAAATTGTTGTAAGTAAAATAAATGCTTCATAACAGATATAAATAAATAATAAATTCTCGGTTCACATCGGGAGGAGTGGCCCTTACTCCCTCCATCCGATCTAGTTTAGAATTGTAAATCACACAAGTCGATTTATCCTTGAATCATGCACTTTATTGAAATAGAATAATTTCTTTTACAAAAATCAACAAAATAACTCTACAATTCTACTACCAATTCCCTTTTATATCAAGATCAATCCTTGTCACTCTAGAAGAGGACAATTTATTTGCAATAAATAATACTTCTTAATTAAGATATTTCTATGATAACAACTGATTGTTTGAGGAGTAACAATTGTGGAAGGACACATGCTTGCCACACTTATATTAGATTTATCTTGTGAAATACAAATAGAGTCCTCAATTAACTCTCATTTGAGATGAGTAATCAGTTCCAGAGGAGGTCAAAGATCCTGTATTAAATTCCTTCAATCATGGTGATGATACGCTATTTGTCTTGTTCACATACTCTACATATTCAACCGATTAGGTGTTAATTTAGGCTTGCATGATCCACATAAACCGCATGATGTATTAGATGGTATCTCACCTTTCATGCCCTTCTCACCATGTTGATTCATGTGATTTCTACATCAACTTGTCATCTTTCCATCTAAGTCATTTGCTTTCTTTGTGTGAGTCTGCGCAGGTGCTCGAGGCAATTCGCACTCTAAAGCAAGTCCCATGCTAATGTACGGGTGAGTCTGCGATCAAAGAGCGCCCTGCACTAGTGCATAATAAATTACTATGCTAGTCCATAAATGATTCATGTGATGGCTTACAATATGCTCTTCAAACACATTATTAATGCACATAAAGATCAATTTAACATATTTTGAATAAGCATAAACAAGATGAAAATTACAAGGTTATGCACAAAACTTCCTTTCAAAATATCCTAAAGTATTAATTACAAACGATAATATCATCCTTAGTGAAAAATGATGACATGAAAAAATGGGGGTTTACATAGGAATTAGGAGGGATCATCACTCCCTCGCACTTAAGGTTTAGCATGCCCTCCTGTATCGGTTCAAATTATCAACAATTCATGTACAATTATATTCATTAGAAAAAGTACACCATGTCTCATCTTACTCTATGTCACAAAACCCAAAGAATTTTACTAGTGTATCTCTCCATGTTTTGTAGCTTGCTTCAGGTTGATCTTGGGTGTTGTTCCATCATGGCACATGTGTTATTACCAATGGAGGTCTAAATCTCATACCTATCAATTTCTCTTGTATTTCTAGCATAATTTGGCGAGAGGTCCTTATCCCTTTTTAATGATCGGAAGAGGTTGGTTGGGGAAATAACCTCCTTCTTTTTCCAACCTCTCGGAACCAGTCCATACCTCGGTGTGCAAACAAGAAATTTGACATTAAAGGTTGAGAGTATACACTCTTGGAAGTTTGTTATACAAGCACAATATTTTCCTTATACTTGTCCACAAGTTGTAGACAATAGACTTGGGACTGATATCTCCTGAAGAATTTGATTGGAGTTGGGAGATCATGCCTTATCAAGAGGCCTGCATTGGTTTCTTCTATTACATATGCCCCTCTTTTCTCTCTCAATACATATTGGTGTCTCATAGTGGAAAAAAATACCTCAATTTGCACTTATCTAATATATAAATTAATTTAAATTTCCACTTTCTCAGGGAGAAGAAACTTATGGACATAAAAGTCACATAAGAATTTTTGACAACCTGTGTGTCTCACTTTGTATATGCCCCAAAAATTTATTTGTCATCTTCAAACTCTATAGAATCCATGAAAATGATCCTTGATACTTTCCACTAACAAAACTTATCTTTAAAAAATAATGCATAAAAATTTGAAGGTGGCTTGCAAGAAAGGGCTTAGTCATACAACCTATAGATGTGAAGCATATTATCTTGAAGTATATTATTTTCTTCTTTCAACATTTTTTTCTCTTAGGCTACTCTTGTGAGGTTATAAAATTCATGCATCCATTTTACCATACCCTTTAATACAATGATATGGAGAAATACAAAGTTTGTTTGAGTTAGTTGGTTAGTGGTTTGTAAAAACACTATTTCCTTCCTATCTCCTTGTGAGAGCACAAGTTTTGTGGTCAATTCTTCAATTCTAGACTGAAGGAAATGAATCCTTTGCTCTTTCTCCTCTGCATTATGTTGAATTTTCTAGATTACCTATTCTTTCTGCACTATGGAAAGTTGGAGATGTTTAATTTTCTGTTCTTTCTCTTCCTCTATCTGAAAAATGTTGGGGTTAATCACACCAGTTGTACAAATATATTATTTAGATCTAAGCATACAAACAATAAATACAAAAATAAACTAGAAGAACAATACACAAGATATAATGTGGTTCACCCAGTGTGGGCTACGTCCACCAAGAAACAACCAATATATTATTCAAATCTTCACAAAGGATATACAATGAAGATCTGCAATCTTCCACACCTCTCCCGGATGTACAATACTTTCTTCCTCACAAGCTTCTCTTTTTCTCTCTCCAATAATTCCTTCTTATAATTCTTCTAATTCTTAATGATTTCTAACCTTCTAACCTAGATTTCTAGCTTATATATGCATATACAAACTTAGAAAGCACTGTAGCTATGCAATTAAAACCATTAGATTAAATTTATATCAAAGATTAGATCTAATTCCCATGAGTTAAATAAAACAATCACGCACAGGTAATTGACTTGATTACCCTAGCGATACTGGTTCTACTTGATTTGGACCGATACTAGTCCCCAGTGGTGATGTCGATCACCACCAAATGACTTTGGTTACTATGTATTCCAACAAGTTAATAAAGCATGCTAATGTGAAGCAATTAAGCTCCACAACTGAACAAAAGAAACTTGCCTCTCTTGTTTGTAAAAGAATTTGTAAATGAGAAATTTTCTCTTGATCCTGGTGGAGCTCATATTGGACCTTAGAAATATAAAATACTTGGCGAATGATTATATCCTAATTTACAAGTGAACTAAGTTCACCTTCAAATATGGGTGCTTTAACTTTGTCCCAAGTGGGTGAGTCTTCAATTATGCTTAGTGTTTGATCAATATCCATTTTGGAAACATGGCATGGAGGGGACACAAAATGAGGTGGAGAAATAAGAAGTGTATGTTGTAGGGATTGCATAATTACGGCTACTTCTCTTTCCTTGCATGAAGGGACATTTTTGTTGTATGTTCATCAAGGGTTTTGGTAGGCCCTAATGACCTAAGACATTTCCTTGGCCTCTTTGAGGTAGAGGGCCCTCTTTCAAGAACCATAGTAGGTTCAAGTGCATACTTCTTCTGAAATTTAACCCAATTTTTAAGCCCATGTCATTTCTTAATGAAATGGTGCTTGCAGATGAGGTGGATGAGGCCTTGGAATTTGAGGTAAGAGGAACCCCATCATAATTTCTCAGAAGCAGAGGAAACAAAGTCAAATATAAATTAGGGAAAATTAACCTTGTTTTGGGATTTTTCCTAACTGTGGCGTAGATGAATGAGGATTCTTAAAATAGGGCCTAAAATAACCTCATATTGACCATCACATGTAAAGTATTTAATCACCCATTTAGCTACATTCACCCATGGCTCAAGAAAATTACCCCTTTTATGAATTTAGCCCTTCCCTTATTGTCAATAACCAACTCTAATTTCTCTTTCTTTCCAATGAAAATTTCTTAATTATCTCAAAGTAGGGGGTCCTGAAATTAACCAACTTCCCTTCCTCTGGAATGCCAGAAATGTCACTAATTATGGAAGGGCTGAACAATATTTTCTTACCTTTCAATTTTGAATATCCCTCCTCCATGTTCACTGCGAACTCTTCTGTCATCTTTTGGTTAAATTCCTCATATGCCAACATGAATTCTAACCACCATGCTTTCTCAAATATTGCTACTAATTTCCTATCATAAATCAATTCAATTGAACCGATTGGTTCATGATGGAGCTGAATTCCCACATATGATACTTGAAACGAGAGAAATGAATGGCATAGGATTGGAAGGAGCTAAAACACAGGAATGTGGGAGCAATGATGCAAGAATGAAAATTATATTAGCACAAGAATAGGACTAGTGGTGGCGCACGAATGGAGCAAAAAAGATGGAAAATGGGGAGAAACATGGGGAAACAGTTTTATATGAAAACAACACAAATTGGGTAAAGATTAACCAATTGTGATGAGAAAATGACAATGTGGGGAGTAATTTGGTATGAGAGAGGGATTAATTGGGAATGAGTGTCAGATTTACTAAGATATGGTGTGCGTGCAAACATATTAGAAAAGGTGGAGTCATCATTTCACACAAGCATAATAATTATCACCTCATAATTAAAACTTTTAACATTTAAAAGAGAAGTCATGGCACATACCTTGTCATTAATATCTTATCAAATATTGTAAGAAACACTCAATTATATTTTTGTTTTTATCTCTCCACATGTTATCTCACATTTATTGATCACATGATTTAGGGGTGACCGCCATTGTTGGTTTTCAACCACTTGTATTTATTTATTTATTTTCAAATATGTTTTTAGAAGTAATGACCACCATTTCTAGTTTTCAATCAATACTTCATAGGATGATGGCTACCATCTCTAGTTTTCAACCATATCCTATTTATTCTTGCTGAGAACTAATTTATCCCTGAATTGAATTGGACAAAGAAACTTTTCCCACACAATTAAGAGCTACATTTTCTTATAACATCTTTTTGAATTCCTCTTTTGATGTTTGCTTTTAGTATAGCCTCAATGATGCGGGAGCATCAAGATGGTTAGAGTTTCTTAGGGTCATGCATGTTTATTATGTTCATTTGATAACATTCAAATCATATGGATGAGTGATTTTATTGATGGAGTAAATGTAAGGGTGAGTGTAAAAAGTGAAAAGTGAGTGTGTAAGATGGGATAAGAGAAAGTGAAATGGTTGTTATTATGCCTAATTAAGGCTATATGGTTGTGATATGAGTCAAAATAGGGATATGGTTGAGGTATAGAGTGTGTAAGATGTTTTGTTGATCAAATATTCCAATATTGGTAGGTTGTTGAGCTCTCTTAGGAGCTGATTATGATATCTAAAAGGCTAGGTTAGAGAAGAGTATGGATAAATTATAGAAGACCAATGAGTAGAAATAATGGAGCAAGGTGTATTACAAAACAACCATGAAGGAAGAAGATGTATTTATTTTCCAAGGTTAATAAAATATGATTTCTCCTGAATTATTTGTATTCTTCAAAGACTTTAGAGTGCATGCTCGCTCCAGGCCAAAACTTTCAAATTGACAGTCATGGTAAAATGCATATTTTGGGAACTGTGATGGTATGGTTGTCTAGTTTTTTTCATTCATATATGCTTGTATGAGGTTACAATTTGTAAGGTGAAGGAAGAAGATACATTAAATATACAATACTTGATTAATGGAGCCAGAGATCCTCAATGTAGGGGTGTAGGAATGAGTAAGAACTAACAAATTAGTGTGTTTAGGTAAGGGATGTACATACCCACGCATAATTTTGTGGTATCAGAGTAGAGACTTTGATTTGAATAGATATAATGTAGCCATTCATTTTTTGACTATTTGACCAGGATAGTGTTGTCTCTGTATAGTAAGAAGAAAAAAAAATTGAGTAATTGCAATCGTGTTAAAGGAAGAAAACAATAATTCAGAGATTATGGACTGTGAATCAATACAATGTTGTTATTATATACAAAAGGGAATAATTATTCATTTTTTTCATGTTATAGTAAGAGAATAAATTATTGAAAATTCAATTTCTTTTGCATGAACACTACGGGCATGCAATTTTGAATTTACATAACTGGTTCTTAACAAATTGTGAACTCAACATGTTGTGCATTGACTTATGAAGGGATTTTAGAGGGTATTAACATGAACTCAAGATTGGAAAGGTTTTGTCAGTAGCAGGTCAATTGATTCCCTAAGGCTAGAAATTGAGAAAGGGAATTCGAATTTGGTAAGAATTAATTGTTTTATTGTCTTTGTTTTAACACAAGTCATGCAAAATTACAAATTAGGGCTTGAAATGAAACCTTCATTGTTCTCTTAATTTAACCCATGAAATTGTCTAAATTTTTGAAGATAATTTTTTTGGAAAGGTCATACAAATGTTAGAAAAAGAATCAGATCGAATGGGAAATGAATGAGATAGAACGATTTACCAAAAATTTGGTAAAATGTGCGGGACGTCACAGTATAGCATTTTTTTGAAAAATTTGATGGGAATATAAAATGTGAAAGTCTGTGTTCATCAAAGGAGAGGAAATAAGTATTGTGGAGTGTGGAATTGTGTAGAGGAAGCCATGAACATCCTTTAAAAGGTAAAATTATAGTTTTATCAGTTCAAAGAACGATACAAAAAAAAGACTAAGGAAAAAGAATTAAATTTTCAAGAACTCTAAAGACATATATTTCTAAATATTTCTCTGGCCGAGTGTTTGATTTCGAATACAAAGGCCACATAAGTTTCCTAGAGAGAAACCAAGAAGAAAGTAGCAAGAAATTATTTCAACTAAGAATGCCAAGATGTCAGGAAGGAGGTCAAGGAGGCATCCTGGAGGCTGAGTGGTTGATTGTAGGTACAAAAAGGCCACACAGAAGGAGGCATTGAAACTTGAAGAAGCACCAAATTATGAGTTTGCTTACATCAACATGGAGCAGCTACTTAAAGAATTGATAGCCTTGGATAATGCCATACGTGTAGATAAAGAAGACAAAAAACAAGGAAATTTCATGCAATGATAAATACAACCACAATTAGCTACAGTGGAGCAAAGGTTTCAGTTAAGGAGTCACATGGAATTTTGAGGAGTACACAAGAGTTAGATTTCAATATAGCAGACTTTCACTTCCTTGACAAAGTCAAACAAGCTTATGAAGAAGCAAGTTGTGAAGTAGAGAAGGAGAGGGTAGTAGAACAAGTGAAGGAAGCCATTAGACCTTATACTTTTACCTCTAACACTGTAATGGATGTTATGATAACAAGTAAACAAGAAGAATGCAGGTTGAAATCAAGATTCATAATGCAGGAGATTGAAGAAGGACAAGAGGTAACCATGAAGACAAAATGTAAGAAGAGGAAATGCAAATGAAAATTCAGAATAGTGGTGATCCATCAACAAGCACAAGTAAGAGGATTTGTATAGTCAAAGGGAACAAGAATGGATTGGAAGAAAAGAAAGAAGAAGGGTACAAATATGTATTTGAGTAGGAACTCAATTTTTCCTTCCATGGGAAAATCTGATGTAGGAGCATCAAGATGGTTAGAGTGTCTTAGGGTCATGCAAATTTATTGTGTTCATTTGATAACATTCAAATCATATGGATGAGTTATTTTCTTGATGGAGTCAATGTAAGGGTGAGTGTAAAATTTGAGGTGTTGTAAAAAGTGAAAAGTGAGTGTGTAAGTTGGGATAAGAGAGAGTGAAATGGTTGTTATTATGCCTAATTAAGGCTATATGGTTGTGATATGAGTCATAATAGGGATATGGACGAGGTATAGAGTGTGTAAGATGTTTTGTTGATCAAATCTTCCAATATTGGTAGGTTGTTGAACTCTCTTAGGAGCTGATTATGAGATCTAGAAGGTTAGGTTAGAGAAGAGTATGGATAAATTATATGAAGACCAATGAATAGAAATGGAGCAAGGTGTATCACGAAACAACCATGAAGGAAGAAGATGTATTTATTTTCCAAGGTAAATAAAATATTCTTTTTCTGAGTTATTTGTTTCTTTAAATATTATGTACAGTGCATGCTCTGCTCCGAGTTGAAACTTTCGAATTGAAAGTCATGGTAAATGCAGATTTTGGGAGCTGTGATGGTATGGTTGTCTAGTTTGTTTCATTCATATATGCTTTTATGAGGTTAAAATTTGTAAGGTGCATGAAGAAGATACATTAAATATACAATACTTGATTAATGGAACTAGAGATCCTGAATGGAGGGTGCATGAATGAGTAATCAATAACAAATAAATGTGTTTATGTAAGGTATGTACATACCCCTGCATCACTTAATCTATGACCATTAAAAACATTAGCTTTCTTTCACCATCAATAGGAATCAACTATACGGATTGTTGAATACTTCCTCGATTTGGTATGGGCCCATCCATCTTGTTTGAAATTTACCTTTGAATTCCTTGTACTTTGAATCAAATAGAAGAGCCAGTTTCCTTTTTAAAACTTCATTTTCTTGATATGACTATCATGGAATACTTTTATTTAATTTTGGATGAGTTTTGTTTGATGAAGTGCTTGTAATCTCATCTCATCCAAATCATTTAGTTGAAGAATCCTCGCTTGTTGAGCTTCTAATAACTCAATTCCCACATCAACAACTGTTCTTAAGGTCTGGATTTCAAATTCTATAGGTAATATTGGTTTTTTTCATAGACCAACTCATAAGGGCAGAATCTTGTGGTTATCTTCCAAGTGGTGTTATAAACTTTGTCTTGCTTCTAGTAAATTTTGGACCCAATTTTTCCTTGAGATATCCACAGTCTTGGTTAGGATATTTTCCAATTCTCTGTTAGTGAATTCCACTTGACCATTGGATTGTGGGTGATATGGGGATGATTTATTATTCCTCAGCTAATATGTTTCCACAAAGGAAGGGATTACTCTTGACATAAACTATGGTCTTTGGTCTGAAACAATGGATCTTGGTGCTCCAAATTGCTAGAAGATATGTTCATATAAGAATTCTGCAACTTTCTCATCCCTTGCATATTGGAGAGATAACACCTCATCCCATTTTTACATAGTCTGTATAAACCAAGATGTACTTCTTCCCTTGAGAATATGGGTCAATTGGTCCAATAAAACCAATCCCCACTTCTCAAATGGATCTAACATAACCTGAGGTTGGAGTGACATCTAAGATGTAAATGTTGGCTTTCCCATCCTTTGACATTGATCAAATTTCCATACATACTCTTTGACATCTTTATGAAAAGAAGACCAATAGTAGCCAGCTCCCAAGAATTTGTGGATAGTCCTCTTGACTAAATAGTGTCCCCCGATGGCTTATCATGACATGTTACGAGTATGTGAAAGATTTCATCCTCGCTATACACCTATGAAATACATGGTCAAATCCACATTTAGAAAGAATTCCATTAGTCCATATATATATTTCAATTTGTTTAATTATCTTCTTTCTTTATTTAGGTGTAAGGAAAGATGGAAACTTCCATGTAGCAAGTAGTTAGCCATATCGAAAACCAAGGATAGACAATTGATATTGAAAACATATGTTCATCCAGGAAAATCATTATTTACCTATTCCTTAGTACACGAAATAGTTAGCCTTGAAATAAAGTTAGCCGCCACATTGGATTTCCCTAGTCTATCAATAATTTTAAAGTTAAATTCTTACAATAACAACAACCACCTTACAATCCTTTCATGTACCACATGTTTATTCATTATATACTTAATAACAAAATGATCAATATGAACAATTACTTCATATCCTGTAATGTAATGGTGGAACTTGTTAATTAAGTAGAAAACTTAAAGAAAATCCTTCTCTATGTTAGTGTAGTTCCTTTCAGCAAAGGAAAGGTTTTTGCTAATGTAGTAAATAACATGGATTGCTTCTCCTTCCTCTCGGTTTTCTAAGTACATCCTCTCTTGCTTCATTGGAAGCATCAATTTGTATGTGAAAGGGAAGCTTCCAATTTGGGACACTTAACAATGGATTATTTTTAAATTTTTCCTTCATAGTGTCAAAATATTGTTGACATAATTACGTCGATTCAAACTCAGAGTCTTTTGTTAGAAGAGAAAACAATGGAGAATCCAACTTAATGAAATATGAAATTAATCTTCTATAATACCCAACATGTCCAAGAAAACTCCTTACTTCAGTTGATATGTGGGAGATGAAAGTCTTAAAATGATGTTGAGTTTATTAGGATCTACCTTGATTCCCTCAATAGAAACATGATGGTCCAGGACTATACCTTGCTCCACCATGAATAAAAATTTCTCATGATTTAAGGATAATTGATGTTTCTCAAACCTTGAGAGGAATTTTTCTAAATTATCAAATACATCTTGGAATGTTTCCCCATAAATAGTGAAGTCATCCATGTAAATATCAACACAATCATGAGTGATATCAACAAAATTTGATAACACAACTCTTTGGAAAGTAGCATGAGCATTACATAAGCGAAAAGGTCAGACCCTGTAGGAAAATGTACCCATAGGAAGGTAAAGGTAGTTTTGTCTTGTTCCTCTTGTGCCATTGTTATTTGATTGTACTCCACTTTGAACCCATCAAGGAATGAGAAATGACTTTTTCTTGATAAATTATCAAGGATTTGATCAATAAAAGGCAAGGGAAAATAATCTCCATGTTTCCTTATTCAAATCTCTATAATCCACACAAATCCTCCATTTCCAATTATGTTTAGGCATTATTACTAATGGAGAAACCCACTGCTATCGAAATTGGATAAATGAATCCTACCCTAAGGAGATTTTCAATCTTTCTTTTTACAATATCTTAAGGCATGGTTTATCCTTATTTGTGGTTGCCTAAATTTGGTTTGGAATCAATTGTGTAAATATGGCATGTATAAATACCAGGTAAATACCCTTCATGTTATTATATTCCTAAGCAAAGGCTTGATGATGAGAGCATATAAGTTTGAATATGGTATTCTCCTCTTGAATAGTCAACTAACTATTAACTATCGGTGTTTTTCCTGGGAAGATGGGTAATTGCTTGGTGTCTAGGTGGAGAGAATTTACAATAGGGTATTCTCTCAACAATGTGTTTAAGGGGCACCTATGGGGAAGTAATATGTGAATGGAAGTGATGTTGTGAAAGACAGACTCTGTCAAATCTATGTTTCGAGAGAAAGGATAAATTATAGGTTGATTGTTCTCATCCATCATGTCATCCTTTATTTCAATTTGTTGCAGCTCATGACTCATGATCAAAATTTTGGATCTAATCTAAATGTTCTTGAATTATAACCATGGCCAAGGATGAAACCACATATTATTATTCATTTGTATCATCTTTTGATGTAGCCTAGAATTCACTAGTAAGACCCTAGGTGCGCTGGCACATCACTCAACCTAGACTGAGTGCTCACCCGAAGCACATAAAGGTACCAGGTCCCTCTTTAGGGTTGCTTATTGTAGGATGTTAGCATGATGAAGACTTAATACATGTAATTCCATTATTAATACATCATTCTACGAGCATGCTAGATCTATATCTAAGGGAGAACATAATTAAGTATTAACCATGATGAAATCAAGAACATACTAGATCCAAATACACACAAAACTAACACTTAGATTCAACCAATATCCTCCATTATATTAAATATGACAATTACACATAAGCTTCTTACAGTAATGGCATTCTATGCCCATACATGCACAGATCTGATACAATAGTCTAGTCTTGCACACATACATACATATATATGTCTCTCTCTCATTCTTTTATATTATATCTTCTACTATGTAGTTCACTACATATTTATAAGGGTGGGGACTTTCCCTTCACCGCTTATCCAATCCTAAAATAGGTCGTATGCTATTATTAGCCACATTACAAAACTAGGCTTACATGTAAGAGTTTTAACAATAGATCTCCCTTAGTCAACTATTAGTTCGCCATTCTATGTTTAGCCTACATCCATACAAAGTGCTTCATAGATGACCATCCAAAAGTAGCCAATGCGTGATGCACAAGTCTCCAATCGGTTTGAGTGCTCTGCACGCTACCTCCAAAAATAGATCCTCGTCATAAAAATGGCTAAGTCCCGAATCTATCTCTATTCTGTGGCAATCCTCTCCGATGCTTCCACACATTTGAATGTACTCTATTCTCCCATGCGAACCTTCTATATTTTCTCAACTAAGTGCCAGAGTTTGACTGATCAACATTACCCCACACTAGTTTCATTGCCGCCCGACAATGGTTGTCTCCAAAAATGAACCAAAGAATATGAATAAAAGAATAAAAAGAATTTGGATGAATGAAAGAATGTCTTCAACTTGCAGTATCCTCTTCTGTAACCAGAATAATCAATTCTGGATATTCCTCTTTTATCTCCACCTCTAAGGTTTGCGAAGTGAGCGCAACCTTTGCCTTCTCTGGAATATCTACTACAATTGAATCTAATTCATCCCTTGTAATATCTCCTTTTTCATTTTGTAATACCAACACAATGCTGGACATGCCAATCATTCTTCCTCCCGACAAGTCCATATTTTGAGCGATGAGTTTTCCAAGCTCATCCAGTGTTTCCTATGAGGTTCTTGAGCAATCAGAAGGGCCTCGCATCGCTTAACAAGTGCTAACCTACAAGGCCTAATGTCTCATCCTTCATGACCTTCAAGACCTCATTGTATTCTAAAATGGTCCTAGTCCTTATAATAGCCTGCGGCAGCCTTTGTACAAATATTTAGCGAGTTGATCCACCTTCTTGAGTTCCTCCTACAAGCTCGAAGAAATATTTCATATGATGTAATCTTTCGCATCACTAAAGACTTTTCTCGCTATACCTCTTGTGCTGGATCCTTTGGCTTAGGCATGTGCAAAGGTTCATCTTCTAGCACTAAGTCCACTAATGTACTCACATAATGTATTACCGAAGGAAACCTCTTGGGTACCTTTGGCTCTAAGTGTGGCCTAACCTTCATGACATTGTCACCAATCTCCTCTGCCCTGTTGATAAACACAATTTTCTTCTTTTGTGCCAAGTATTTTTCCTATTTTAGGCACATTATCTCCTCACCCTTAGTCTTGATCTCCTCCCTTAGCGCCCTAATTGTGGCAACTTTGTCCATATTCCTATGTGTGACCTCTGTTGAGACCTTCACCAAAGCATTTCTTACCTATTCATCTAACATAATCTGTAGGCTTTATTGTTATGTGTCTGGCGAAGTGTCTTCTTCAACCTCCTTGACATGCATGAATCCTCACATACATCAAAGTCTGGTTCATCCATGTGCGTGTGCATTGAACAAGACAATTGCTTCCTTGTGCACACTATCTCCATATCTTCATCCATTAATTTCCTTTGTATAACTCCTTTTGTGCCATTGTGCTATGGAAACAAAGCGTGTAGATAATTTTACCTATGTCCTCCGCGTAGCCCATGGCTAGTGGAATATACTCCCCACTCGTTCTTCTTGATCTAGGATGCTTAGGAACTTGGGCTTCAAGATTGGGAACTTGTCTTTGTTATCTCTGAGCAGTCTCTATTGTTGTCTCTTTTGCCCCATTTTCTTCCTCTTCTCCATCCTTCATTTCTTCATCTTTTTGTTCCTCTACGTTCTCTGGCGGTGTAGGAGAATTGGGCGCACTTTCCTCTTAATCTTCTACTTCTTCATTCAACTTTAATTTCCTTCTCCTTTTCTTATTTGTCTCCTTTTATGGGGAGAGTCGAGGTGATATGCACACTATTTGCGGAGTAGCACATTGATTCCTTGTTTTCTGAATACTATTTTAAAGTAGTGCTCTCCTTGAAGCGCTTCTAGATTCTCTTCTTCTCCTTGCCCATGAGTTCACGTAGTCACGCACTCTAATTCTCTTTTATCTGATGGTTGTTTCCTCCTATGCTCCAAACCACCAATATCTTCACACTCATCATCCTCATCCTCTACTTCGATTGTCTCTGTGGGCTTAGGCACTGAAATGTTCTCCATGGTATGCTTACCCTTTGGTGGCCCAAGGAGCGCGAAATCATCTTCCACATACTTTTTTTTTTCTAGCTTGGGATTTAGTTGGAGGTACACAAGTGCTGCTCCAATGTCTCCAATAACCAAACTTACTGGATTTATGCTCAACACATCTGAGATGAGCCTTTCAATATATGCATTATGTCCTGGATATACATACTTCTTCCTCAGTGTGTGGTAGTCGCAGTCTACCTTGTCTACATTGAATGTTAGGTGACACGTGTCTAAGAACCTATGAATCGATGCCTAAAAATACCTTGCTATGAAGGCATATGACAGTTTGCACCATGGGCTCCAAGCCCCGTCCTTCATTATAAATCGTGCGATGCAAAATGCTGGTAAACTACAAACTATACTGCCTTACCCACCACTGAAGGTAATTCTTTGGGGATGTACCATTCCTCTTCAAATGCCACACGGAGCCTATCGTACCACATCTCCACCCTCTGTTTGAACATTCCACTCATTAATCTATCACACAAGTACTTTCCAAACCTTTCCACAGGTTATTTGTGTTCCATGGGGTACTCCCAAATCTTCTCCTTTGGTCCCTCATGCACCCCAATCTCCATGACTACTAAGGACAATAACACAACACCAAAACCGATTCTATCACCTATATGCACTTCTTTGATGATTGTATTTTCTATGTGATCTGTAATGTTATAGACCACTCCTTGAGACATATTCTTGGCGATGTGCAACCACATTGTGTTTACTGCGACCACCTTCCTTGGTCATTCATCTTTGTCACAAGATGTACAACTTCCTACACTATTGGGTACTTCTTCAACTTTTCAATGTCCATGCCACAGACCCTTGGTATACCCCAGCTCCTTCCTTATCTCCAGGATTGTGGCTTTATCAGTTAAATCATTATCTAGATCCAACCCTAAGGCCCTTAGTCCTTTCACTGTTGAAATCAAAGCAATTGTGATTCTTACCCTCTGTCTGGAAAAGTAGAAGAAGTCCTCATGGACTTTACTCATCACCATTGATATAATGGTTCATACTTTCCAAAATATGGTATCTCATACAGCTGGTAGACTCCATTATGCTTCAGCAACTTCTCACCAGCGTCATCGTATATTGGCATATCCTCTGTCATGCGCTTGTTTGTTTTCATTCTCAACAACACATCGAGCTCCTTCTTATTATCTGATGTTTGATGGTTTTAGTCATTGATTTTACATTGGTGGATATGGGAATCCCATTCTTGTGCCACAATCACGCCCTCTCGGATATCTTGTATTTCTAAAAATTACTCTTGGGAGCAATCTTTTCTTCCAATTCAATCTTATTCTTCCCTTTATCTCTTGTTATGGGTGATTTCTTTGGTGCCATTTTGAAAAATTATCTCTTTTCTTTCCTTTGTAGTCAAGCAAATCAAAAACTAGCTTAAATCTCCATGCCCTAGTTGAAATTACGTGCCCTAGCTTGTTTGTAACATGTCTACTTTGTTCAAACCCTTCTCCTATGGGAACGCAAGCTTCTCTAGCATACAACCCTTCTCCCTACATCTAGTTTCACACTCTACACACCTCAACACGATTGCTCGACTCATTCACACTTAACCCTTTTCAAATTCTCTCAATTGCAATGGTAAAAATGAACTCGCATCCTGTCCTTATATAGAATTTCAAAAAGTTAGTGCATTTATTGCTCCTCCACCTACCAACAATCCTCTCATTAAGTAATCATTTCATTATTTTGTGCGTTACATCTTCACGCCCATGCTATAACCTTCTAGTGCGCCCTCCTACCTTTTGGTTACAGACTTATCTTCAACGCACTTCCATGTGCCTGAGTACCTCATCACTTTGCCTTCCACTAGTAGTCTTATCGACCCTTGTTACCTCGCATTATACTTGTTTCTTCATTCCTATCTATCTATGGTCCTTGTGTCCAAAAGAAATTTTTTTTTCAATTTTCCAACCTTGAATAACACCCGTAGATAGTTCCTTTCATGTGGACTTATTTCCATCAATACTATAGCTGAATATCATCAACCTACCCCACACTAAGGGTATGTGCAGTCCTCTCTGCACATAAAAATTCTTCAAATAGTAATTAGCTTCGGGCACATAAACACGCTTATTACACAAATACACCAACTAAACTTGAAAAAACATAGCAACAAAGAAGAAAACACATTAAGGGAATGCAAAATTTAAAACCTAATCTAAATGGCAACCTGCCTTTTACAAACACCAAGAAGACTTATTTATAGTAGGGCTTCAGCCTACTCCTGTTGAAGTAACGGGTAACCATATTCCATCAAGGGCCTCTAATTGACAAGCGCCTGATTTGAGTATGTGAGTGATAAAATACGACCCCAACCAATTTACTTTGATTTTTCCTAGATGGTGCAAAAACTTAGAATCATAAAGGAGAATCATTTGTCCTATCTCCAACTTTTTACCCTTGATGTGCCTATCATGCCATGCTTTCTACCTGGACTTCTCTTATTTTTGACTCCAACGTGCTATGGCTCATTGCTCATCTAGCTTGATTATCTTTTCAATCCATTCTTATAAAGCTTTCTCATCAACTAGACCTCCAAAGTGTGCGTGATACGCAAAGAAGGTAACATGAATTCCATAGGAAGAACAGAATCTTGTGGCAAACACTAACTGAAATGGTGTGGCTTTGTTCAACCTCTTATAAGTTGTTCTATATGCCCAAAGTACAATAGACACTTTATCATCCCAATCCTTTCTTCCAACATCACAATTTTTGTCAAGGTTTGGCTCAAAATCTTGTTGAAAGCCTCAGTAGTTCCATTTTCCTGAGGATGGTAAGGTGTAGTCTTATGGTGCACAACCATAAAATCATCTAATAATATCCTGATTGTCTCATTCAAAAAATGTGTGCCCCTATCACTTGTCAGACTTAGAGGACATCCATACCTTGTAAGAACATTTTCCCATAGAAACCTAGCTGATGTAGCTACTTTGTATAATCCTTTATAGGTGTTGCTTCTACCCACTTTGTCGATAATATGTGTAACTTATGATGTAACGTGATCCATTATGTGCGCAGATGGTGAAATAGGACCCACAAAATCTATAGCCCATTTCTCAAACGGTTCTGCACTAGTAATGGGTCTTAGAGGCATTTCATCTCGTTGACCTAGTTTTCCAAGACGTTGACAATGATCACAAGCCTTACAAAATTCCTTACAATCTTTATATAGGGTCTCCCACCATAATCGACGAGTAGAATCTTACGCATAGTGGCATCACCGACATAATGGCCACCTGAAATTCCACCATGAGCTTCTTCCATAATATTTGTGTGCTCATGTTCTAATACATAACGATACAATAGTTCATCTCAACCTAATTTGTACAGGTCATCACTAATTAACATATAAGGGGTTGTACGTATAGCAAGCTATTTTTTCTCTAAGGATTTCATTCCTTCTGGTGTCATCCTTGTTTGTAGAAAGACAACAATGTCCTCTAGTTCTGATGGTTCTCATTATAACTTGTATAACTGTGCATATGGCATGGTATCCTCAATTGCCTGTGCTTCTTCTCTTGATTGTATTCTTGATAGATGGTCTGGTCTAGAATTACTTTTCCTGGTTTTACCAAAACGGTGAAATAAAATTCTTGAAATAAGAGCACCCATTGACATATGTGTCCTTGTAGAAGCAGACTTGTTTACCAAATACTTCAATACTATGTGATCCGTATAAAAGACGAATGGTGTAGCTAGTAAGTAATCTTGGTGGAATTTATGTAGCACATAGATCATTGAACAAGCTTTGCGCTTTGTAGTTGTGTAATTCATGTTATGAAGGAGTCAACTTTCTACTAGCAAAATAGATAGGATGATCTACAATACCTTCTCCAAGTTGAGCTAACACCATGCCAATGGCCATGCCATAGGCATCCACATGTACATGAAGTGGTTGATCCCATAAAGGAAAATGTAAAATAGGCACGGTAGTTTCTCTTTTAATATCTTAAATGTGTATTGTTGTGGTTCTCCCCAATAAAATGTACCTTTTCCTTT
Source organism: Taxus wallichiana var. yunnanensis (assembly GCA_018340775.1). NCBI lineage: Eukaryota > Viridiplantae > Streptophyta > Pinopsida > Cupressales > Taxaceae > Taxus > Taxus wallichiana. The sequence goes on from CM031235.1 coordinate 375,650,085, forward strand.
CAGTAACTCCTCCAAAGGTGTGACAACTTTGGCATATCCCTTTATGAATTTTCTATAATACCCTATGTGACCCAAGAATCTACACACCTCACTCTGACTAGTAGGCTCCCTTAGGCCTATAATGACCACAAATTTGGTTGGATTAACCAATGAGACCCTCTTTCAGATTACGTGTCCTAACATTATCCCAAACGTATGTGTAGCAAATATGTACTTCTTGATGTTTAATGAGATACTCAACTGTCTACATCTTTCAAACATTAAGTGATTGTCACAATGATCCTTAACTAATCCATACACCATCCAATCATCTAAGTAAACCTATAATAAGTTGTGAATAAATTCCTTGAATTCTTGAACAACTATGTGCAAAAATACAGCAGGTGCATTTTTCAAACCAAAAGGCATTATAGTATAGGCGAAACTACCCCATTTAGTAGTAAACATAGTCTTTTCTTGATCTTTTTAGGAAATCTGAACTTTATGATACCGGAAAAACCATCTCAGTAAACGAATAGATTTCACGCTCTGAAATGCCTTCTAGTATTTACTCAGTGAATGGCATAGGAAAGGGATAAGTCACACATGCATCATTCAGCTCCCTGTAGTCCATGAAAATCCTGATACATCCATCCTTCTTGATATCGATCACCATTGGAATAACCCATTCTGACTCATCAAGGGGCTTGATAATTCTAGACTTCAACATTTTGTCAATTTCTTTTGACCTTTTTGCTCAAGTTAGGGTTCATCTTGTAGGGTCTCTTTCTAACCTGGGCTCGTACCCTCTTTAAGTTTTATCTTCATCTCCCTAATGAATCATGCATGCCTTCAAGTTCATGATACCCCCAGGAATAAGTCCTAGTAATACCTTAGTAACTCTATGATTTTTTCCACTTGAGTCGACCAATAGTCCCCAATGATGGCTTTCTCGGGCTCAACCTTTGATCTAATATTCACCCTTTTTGTCTTCATAGGTTCATGATAGGTGCACATGGTATTATCTACACTATCCAACACCTCCCGCCTACTCGTTGAATGAATTACATCCATATTTTCTACTTCTTCATCATCCACTAAGTAGACCAATTTTCCTTTTTCTATCTTAAGGCAAGTGCATTGAAGTAATATTGTATAAGCCTCTATTTTTTCATCAAGACATGCTCTTGAGGCTCCTTCATCCAATAAATCATGAAGGAGTTCTTCAACCTTGGCACTATCTCCCATAGTTAAGTGCTTTATGAATTTTAATGCTTCTTCCACCGGAGGCTTTGTAGAGAAGAAGTCAAACATCCGGGTCATCCCCGTAATTAAATATTTCCAATGTCCATTCTCTCTATGGAGTTCCGCATATACATACCAAGCATGCACGCATCCTTGTAAAGTGGAATAAAACTTGTGCACCCATAATGAAGGTGGTAAAGCTTCTTAACCTTATGTCCGAGTCTCTCACACTTGAACATGGTGTTGAACATGTTGATTACCATAATAAGTGTAGATTTCAGTAGGTGCATTTCTCCTAAAGAACCTAGTAGCAAGAGCAATCCTAATTTCATCCCATCCTACAAGATTATCCTTGTGGGCCATCCACCTGGCGTGTTGTTGTCACATGTAGTGTATATGCTAGCATTTTTCTTCTTTCTAACGATTCTATCCTTGTTCTTCCTTGGCACAGGAATACCATGGGATCTGCTTCTCCGATATAACAAGGTACCGAGTTTTTATCTATTCTCCGACATAACACGATTTTCTACATCTAGGAAATATGCTCTTTACTTAGCGCTACCCTACCAACTCATAAGTGCTATGAGCCTAATTATCACAAGCAACACTTGTAGTATCACTAATAGATTGTGCATCCCCCCACTTTGAATTATTCCTTCTTTGGTGTGCTCAAGTATCTACGGATCTCGGATGGCGAGTACATAAATCCTATTCAGATCTTCTTCACTTAAGGGCTCAACATAGAGCATCGATTTTCCATCTCATTACAGGATAGTAAATCTCTGCTCCTTGTTTTGAAACGATATAGCCCTTGTTGAATCGAAGATCAACATTATTTACATAGCACCAAGGATGCCCTAATAGAGTTTGGAAGCTATCCGACTCTACCAACGCTAAAAACTCAAAGTCTCCAAAGTGAAATTGGCCCCTTATATAGTAATGGATGCATCCTTCAAAACCCTGATGGGAGTGGCCTTAGTTCTATTATCCATGAACAATATATTAGAGGATGGCTGCAATGGGGGTCTTCCCATTTGTACCCATGCATCTAAGGTAATAACATTGACTTCCGCACTTGTATCAATCAGTATATTACTCAATAGCCACCCATCCACAATAGCATTTAGAGTGATTTCCTTGTCATAATATAGGCTATGAGGGGAAAATTCACATGCAGGATCTATCATCCAGTCTCAATACTTGTGCATGGAGTGTTTCCTTTAACCAATCCCCTAACAATGGAATGATATTTTCCTAGCGCAACATTTTACACACTTCCCTTAAGTCATCTATATCAGTTTGGACCATCTATGATACTTTATTTTTCTCCATCTTCCATGATTTCTCTTTTAAGTATTGTATCTCACCCTAAAGATTCCTAAGAACTTCCATGGTTTCCTGATAGACCTCCTTTTGATGGGCCGGATCTGGGTACCATGCATGTAGAACCTCCTCCTTAGTAATGGTAGGCTTCTACTGCAATGCTTCTCGGGCATGTGTTGCCTCAGAGTGCGGTCATGATATTCACTTGCAACTCCTTAGACTCTACCTCCAACTTAGGAATCCATTGATTTTTCACAACACTTTGTATCCTAACCATTCTTGTGACTTTATTTTTTTGTCTTTACTGCTTACTAAGGTGCTCATACAAGTCTGAGAACTCCTCATAGCTATGGTTCTTTCCAAAAAATGAACATGTAATATTCTAAGGACATTCATGCCTGTAGTGGTCAGGAGATTTGCATGTATAGCATGTTCCGCGAGGGAACTCATTTCTTCCACTACCACGACCTCATCCTGTAAATCCACCATGGTATCATCGACCTCTACCATGTTGCCTTTAAAACACCCTTCATTCCATTCATAGCATGCCTAATTGTGATCCTAGTCCGATGCTGAGTTATTTCCCTTAGAGCTATCTGAAACTCATATCTATCGTACACCAATATCTATAGCTCATGGATCGACTAATCGGTCGATAGTCTTCTATGTCATGACTCGTGGACTGTAGATTTTGCGTAGCTTGAAACATTCTTCCTTATCACATGTTGTAATAATGGGCATAGACTAGCATCATGGTTCAAATGGTATATCTCACAATCTAACAACACTAAGCGTCTTAATCTGTGAGGACAATTATCCTTTGTGTGACCTTCTACTTCACAATCTATACAAAAAAATCCCTATGCACGTCTCGTGTGCTGAATTTGATGTTAGTTTCTCCAACTTTTTTTCCATAGCTGCAATTTGTGCTTCTAAAAATGGGCTCACCCCGGTATCTATAATTCCAATTGCCTCATCGCGTAAGGTTGTTTCAAGTGCTTCACACGGATCGGTGTATGTCTTATGTGATAATTCCCTTTTGAAAGGGGTAATTTGGCCCCCAAAAACTACATGCATGCTAGGTGGAATGCATATCATAAGAAAGCTTAGATAACAACATTTTAAAATGAGCATCATACTATCTAACACTCTCGGTAGTGCCTTGCTTATTATCCTTGAGTGCACTTAGACTCTTATGCTCAAACTCAGTGATGTGAAACTCTTTAAGGAATACCTCTTTTAGAGTTGTATAATCTATGCAAGTCTGATCAGGGTCAAACTTTCTGTACCAGTTGTGCACACCCTTGTAACGTAGTAGCAAATTGGCTTTCTCTATGCTCAGAAGCTATGATTCCTTTTGCGCGCCACAGTATTTCACACATGTGCACATGTTCAACAACATCTTATATGCCCCTATACTTTGGAAGACGAAGAGACATGTCCATGTAAATATTCTGGGGTTGGTACGGACCTTGCCCACATGATCTAGAACCTCCTATGTTTCCCCTACCTCTAGAACCACCAAACCCGTCGAAACTAGAGCTACCTATGCCTCCTGATCAGGTAGCTATAGCTGGTGTCGGACAAGAAGATGTGCTTCCCTGTGTCCTAAAAATAGAACTGAATTGTACCTGACAGATCTGTGAAGTGTTACCACTTCCAGAAGTTAGTCCAAAAATTGGTGCACTTGAGTTCTGTGTAGATGATACACCCAAAAAGGTACTCCCATATAACAACGAATCCGTTTGTGCTACCATCATTGTGCCTTTTATAAGACTCACTCCTACTCTTCCACTACTTGAATTAATTTGTTGACTGATTTTTTGTACTAGATGCTAGAAAACCAAGCACAAGGGCAAGGTTTCAGGTGGATTCAGATGCACACTTGTGGCCCAGTCATCTCTGTTGGCACTCTTCTATGTGAGGCCGAGGAGGGTTCCCTATCATGTTTTCCCAAATGGGGGAGTCACTGAGGCTCGGGTTCCACGTCTTCTGTGTGAAATTCAAATCCTTCCCGAACTATCTTTCTCCACAATGCCATTTACTCTGTAACCTCCCTGTTGCTTCTCAATCTCCCTCTCACACACCTCATTATACTTAAGTTGCATTTCCTCTCTTTACCTTTACGCCACTAGGTGCCATCTTTCACCAAACCTACTCCTTTGCCTGCATGATGATGGGATTTATTTAGCAATCGGTTTACTCTCAAAATTAAAAGTTACCATCATGATCTTGATCGCCAGTGGAATGCCTTGTGGGTAAGTTCCCCTTAGATATTGTAAAAACTTGAATTCAGCTACCTCTAGGCACGAATAAGTGGAAATTGAGTACTCCAAGATATAACTGTTTAAAATGCCATGGAACCACATATCCATAGCTTGAGTCAAAACCAGATCAGCATCATAAAGGGCCTAAAATTCTTCCTGTGTCCAAACAAGTGCATGCTACCTCCAATTCTGTTAGATGTATATGCAATCAACCACTCATACAATTCTCTTTGGGAAGATAACGAAAAAAATCTCATATAAAATGTCATACAGGTTTAATTCCACCCATACGCTTGTGTTAAACTCAGATCCAGTGCTAAACCACCATGCATATTCTTCTTGCAGATCATGTATCCACTCTTCAACACTTGCTAAGGTCAACTGATATGTCTTTTTCATGAACCATCCTTAAAACAATCTGAAAAGAGGTCCCAAAAATGGAACCAATGATGCGGGATAGAATTCACCAAGTAAGACCCTAGACTTGACCGACACATCACTCAGCCTAAAATGAATGCTCACCTGAAGTGTGTAAAGGTACCAGGTCCCTCTTTAGGGTTGTGTTGTAGGATGTTAACATGTTGAAGACTTAATACATGTAGTTCCATTATTAATACATCATTCTACAGAGCATGCCATATTTGTATCGAAGGGAGAACATAATTAAGTACTAACCATGATGAAATCAAGAACATACTAGATAAAAATACACACAAAACTAACACTTAGATTTAGCCAATATCCTCCATTATATTAAATATGACAATTACATGAAAGATTCTTACAACAATGGAATTCTACGCCTATACGCACACAAATATAATACAATGGTCCAATCTTGCACACATACATACATATATGTCTCTCTACTGATTCTTTTATATTATATCTTCTACTATTGCGTTCACTACATATTTATAAGGGTGGGGACTTGCCCTTCACTATTTATCCGATCCCAAAATTGGTTGCATGTTATTATTAGCCACGCGTTGTTACAAAACTAGGCTTACATGTAAGAGTGTTAACAATAGATCTCCCTTAGTCAACTATCAGTTCACCATTCTATCTTTAGCCTACATCCATGTAAAGCGCTTCGTAGCTAACCATCCAAAAATAGCCAATGTGTGACGTACAAGTCTCCAATCGGTTTGAGTTCTCTACACACTACCTCCAAAAATAGATCCTCATCATGAAAATGGCTAAGTCCCAAATATGTTTCTATTCTGCGCGCGATCCTCTCCAATGCTTCCATGCCTTTAAATGCTCTTTGTTCTCCCATGCAAACCTTCTTTATTTTCTTAACTAAGTGCGATTTTGGTGATCAAAATCTTTCTACCATTGTTTATCCCTTGTGGCAAGGCTTTTGAAGATGGATAAATGGATAACTTATTTGAATCATGTCCATTTATAATTACCATGTTTCCTATCTTGTAATCAATAAGAGCTTCAACAGTGGTTAAGCAATCGTGTCCTAAGATCAAAGTGTATCCAATTTTTTTATTCTTCATTTTTTAAAGTTAAGGATAAAGGTTTTTTGGCTATGACCCTACCCAGTTACAAGAAGGAGAATGCCCAAATATTCAATACAAAACAAGACTGAAAAGATAGCCAATCAACATACATCCCAAAATCAACAAGAATTCGGAAGTAGATCAACACAATTTCAACAACATCATAATAGGGAGACAAAAACCAGCTCATGCAAAACCCGAGGAGAAAGGAAAGGATAAAAATTATTTCATGAGATTATGGAAGCTCTTATTTACATTATCAAGCCCCTTTTTGATGTCACTTTGAAGCTGGTGTCTTTTTGGTTTTATCCTTTCCATTTTGAACATAAAATTAAGAAATGAAGAGGGAAAGGAAGTCCATAGTACTCTTTTGCATGTTGAGGATATCACATTGTTTGGCCCTTAAATTTTCCATTTATTTCTCAATTTTGTTGACATGATTGCTAAGATCAATCACTGTCTTATTGTCAACCATTCCCTCCACATTGTTAAGTTTAAGGGCTTGATTTTACTCTTGAGTTATTTTATTTTATCATTGGATATCCAACTCAATTATAGTCTTACGGACAACAACATTGGAAGATTCAGGGCCATCCTTTCCAATAGAGAGTAGCCTAAAAATGGGCTCACCTTCACCAATGATTGGATGAGTAGGGACTTGGGAATTATGAGAGGATCTAGGCATTTTACTCCTATGGGATATTTCAAGAAAAATATCCCTAGATATCTTACTAGTATAAGGGTCATAATTAGGAGGAATAGGGAGTGGAACAAAGGTGGATGACATAACAGAAGTGGGGTGGGAGGGGTTAGGGGTAGAGGTGGAGGGAGGTAGAGTAGAGGAGGGGAAGTCGGAGGAGGAGGGAGTAAAGAGGAAGGGGTAACAAGGGGATTGATAGTGGGGAAAAGGGAAACAAGTTGGGGATGCAGGATAGAATAATAATAAAACTTGTATAACATTTGAATAACAACATGGTGTAAGGGGAATAATCTCTTGTCCCATTTTACAAGATTCACATAATACTCTAGATAAGGAAGTATGAAAAATGAGAAACTTACAGAGCATTTCTTATGAAATTGATTGAGAAAAATAAGATAGTATTTAGGTATTACCAGAAATGACCCTCTAGCATGATGAATTTCATTACCAATAATCCGATGGTGTTGTAGGGATAGGTAGAGAGTCATGGGTGAACCCCCTGGCTTGTGCATAAAGGATTCACCACTATCCAAGAATTTGAGTTCTTTTGCCCCATAATCAATGTTGTTTTTATAGAACTTCAATCCTTTTCAGTCAAGTCATATAAATCAAGCTATGAAATCTTCATTAATATCAAATTCTCTTCCTTTATATGATACTTTTCTTTTCTTCCAATTTTTGACAAACTCCTGGGAAAAATGGAGATCGTATCCCTTGAATCTTTCCATAAAATTTGTAAGACCTCCCTTGATTAGAATACTCCAGAGAGCAACATTGTTCTTCCACTCATCAATTTATGCAGTCTCAACCCTACTGATGTTCCCCGTCATTTTTGTAGAAGGAATCCTAAAGAATTTATAAATTTTATTATTGAATGCGATAAGCGAGGGTGTAGGTTTTAAAGTTGAGAAATCGATCGCACACGAGCCAAATCCAAGACACATGTGAATTAATTTGTCTTTTCATTATTGATAATTCTAATGGAGATTGATGGGGAAGTCTCATCTGCTTCCCACAATTGAAATTTATTGAGATTAATCCCAATATTCTCCATAATGTCATCGAGATTATTCCCTTCCAATAGGTATGTTAAACAATATAAGTTTAAAAATTATTCACAATATGCATAAATTCTTTAATAATAGTTTTGATGGACCAAATCACATTATTAATACCTTTTAAAAAGGTGGTGATGTTTAATGAGTCACCCTCCACAATTAGATAATTAACATTGAGTTACCTAGCCAATCTAAGCCCCCACAAAGCAGCAAGAGCTTCAAAGTAGTGATTAGAGTTTATACCCATAGGACCGTCATAGATTTTGATAATTTGACCCTGTTTATTTTAATACAACCACCTCCAATAGCCATACCTAGATTACCCTTTGAATCTCCATCATAGTTGAGCTTGATCCATCCAAATTGAGGAGGGTGCCATTGAATATGATCACTTTGATCACCACATTCGTTAAGAGATAATTGGAAGAGAATATATTGAGATTTCATTTCTAAATAATTTTGTTGTCTTCTCTACCTTGGTGATTATTTTTAGGATTCTTGGATCTAGTAACATTCTACCTAATTCCATCCATCCGTCTATTAGGGATTATGGGAAGAGAAGGTATAAGACCAATTTGCACATAGGTATAACACTGGACCCATTTAACGCACGCAAGTGGGTGGAGGATAACCTACATCATGAATTGTATGATATGTTCTTTATATTTTTCCAAGTAGAATCATACCAATGGTTAGAAGCGTATGCATCAAATAAAGCTTGACATCCTAGACCAAGGATTTGGATGCAAGAATATTACCAGAATCTCTTTGATGCAGATGAGGAGTGGAATAGAGTTGTAGATCATTGGTGAGCTAGTGTGTTACACAATTACTCATTAAAATACACTATTCATGCCAGGAGGAATATGAGTTCAAGTTTTTTCGTGAGCCCAGAGGCTCTTATCTATGCACTATCCCTTTAGCTATAAAGATCTTGATGGTAGAACTGGAATTGGAGAGATTACCCATGGCTAACTAAACCCCCACCATACAAAGGGGTAGGAGTAGGTGTGGAGAAGGATATTAGCCTTGAAAAAATCTAGACAAAGAGAGGAGAGATGACTTGGGTTTAATGAAGCAAGAGACAAGGAAATTGAAGCATTGATGTAGTTGAGGAGATTGATGGCTCACAAAGGTTTTAAGATCTCGTGGAAGATGAGGAGCCGCAACATCATGCCCTCCCGAATATGGGAAAATGTAGTAGAGAATCCCAATTATCTTTGGATGAAAGCGTGTCATAGGAAAAAATGAGAACCACGGGCATGCATCTAACTCATCTTGGCTACATAACCCTTACGTAAGGAGTTCTAGATCAAAGGTATTTGAATGACAGAGTAGTGAAGACAATCGAGTAGATATCACTTTATGTTGAATCGGGAAGTACATAAGATTAGTAATGCGCCCATGGTAACATAACAAGCACCGGTGTTTGAGAGTACTCTTACAAGGTTATTTTCAAGAGTGTCAACAAGGCAGAGTATTGGTGTGTAGAGCATTAGAAGAAATTTCGTAGGTGTTGCGTCAACGTAGACAATGGGTGTCTAGTTTAGTACTACAACTGGGACACAAGGAAGTTCATAAAATGGGATAAAAACTACGGTAGGTGGCGTAGGGGAATTAGAATGATAAGGAAAACCACCACTTGAAGGGAATCCAAGAGGAGGATTTGGTTCGGGTTTATCCTTACTCTAGGACATGTCCCACCACTATAACAACCACCACCGAATCAACCTCAATAGACACCACCTCAAGTATATTTTGAGATGTCACTCTACTACAAGAGTATGTATGTATAGAAGATGTAGTAGAGCATGTGCACAAGTGCGAATCACTATGGCATGGCAAGGGAATTATAACTTCAGATAGGAAGGCAAGCCAATTTTCCACTATGTTTCAAGGGCACGTGTATAGCTAGTATAAAAGTACAAACCACATTAAATTGTGGTGTGGTGGACTATAATGCTTCGTATGCTAAATTTTTGGATGAGTTTCACATTTTAGAGTTTACGTGATAGAGCATCAACCTGATGAAATATATCAAGCAAAGTTTGTTAGAAAGTGTGAGGGAATATGATGCATGCTTCAAGATGTTATTGTCCAAATTGTCTTATGAAATCCATCCAAGTCAGCACACATAATGGTTTGTTAGGGATTTTTGACTCCATTCCAAAGGGCATTATCTCATAAGATGTATGTTGATCTAGGTGAGGCATTGGAAGTGGCTCTGCTCTTTGAAGCGATAAGAAGTGTAGACACCGGAGTTAGTACTTTTCTAGAAGCGCATATATCAGCTATGAAGAAGTAGTTGGAGAATCTCTCTTCCAACTCCATGCATGAGACTAAAAGTGGTATATGGTGCACTGATTGTGAGGTTGAGGGACACACAAAGGATAATGCTCATGCATAATAGTGTGCACGTTGTTACACTATTGCAATATTTTTCATAAAAATCATGATGTGTGGAATTTACCTCTCTTGCAGCATGTGATTCAGAAGAACATGTCCATGTATTGTAAGATTCATGATGCCCATACCCACAACATAGATGATTGTAGCTTGATTGATCATGTCCATGAAGTTGTTGAAATAGGATTGCACCAGAATAGTGTGGAAAGTGGATCAAAGGAGCATGAAGGAAAAAAATGAAGAGTGAAACCATTGGGATAATAGGAATGGAGGCTTCCAAGGAGGACATTGAGGGAAAGGTCACGATGGTGCTAGAGGCAAGTTGACATAAGGAACTTGTTATACTTGTGGGTCAACTGATCATTACCAACATGAATGTCCACAAAATATAGTTTACACATGGTGTGGGAAACAACATAAGTTAGAGGATTGTCAGGATCTATATAAGCACATGAGTAGGGCCAAGAAGAAGGACAAGGACATGGAGATGATCAATGTATAATGTTAAAATGTTGATAAGTGGATTCCTAAGAAAATGTTTGATCTAGAGTTACACCCATATTAGTGACTACACGCATGGAGGCATCACGCGCACATGAGCCTCGAAGGCTCAAAGCACATCGAAGGAGGTCTATAAAGAGACTATAGGAGTTATCGAGAGCTACATGGTTAAATACTATGCTTGAAGGAGTAGGCATGAGAAAGAGAGAGTGCAAAGAAAGTCGATATCCCTGCGAAGGATGTGGATGATGTAAAGAAGGTCCGAAAGATGTTATGACAGGATAATATCATTCCATTATTAGGGGAATGGTTACGATAGAAGGTGCCACACACCGAGATGAGTGTAAGTGATATATATTGCATGCAAAATTGCCACCACATAACCATGAGTATGATAAAGAGATTACTTTGGATGTAGTAATTGATGGGTGGTTGGTAAGTAATATCTTGAGGTCTTTGAAGTGAATGTACTAACTTTGGATGCATGAAATCAGATGGGAGACCAACATTACATCCATCTTCTAATGTGTTGTATATGGCGAACAAGATGAGGGCTATGCTTATTGGGGTTTTGAAATATGCCTCTATTATAATTTAAGGAGCCAATATTACTAGGGATTTTTAATTATTAGAGCTTGTTGAAGCAAACAACTTTCCAGCACTACTTGGGTGACCTTGGTGTTATGTGAATAATACATATCTGCACTTCAACAAAGGATACATCATCTTCAAGAATAAGGATGAGCACATGATTATACCTTTGAATGAGGAAAGAGCTACACCATATGTTGAGCCTCTGAGTGAAGAAGATTTGAATAGGATTTATGCGCACACTATACGAGATCCTGAGAATGTAGAGCCATCTAAGGAAGGCATACTTCAATGGGAAGATGCGTAGTCATTCAATGACACTACAATCATTGCTTGTGACAACTGGGCCCATGACATGTATGAAATGGTGGGCATGAGATGAAGGGGAAAGTAACTAGAATGATCGGACCGCGTATGGGAAAAGTTCACTACTAAAATATAATGGTGAAGAAAGTCTTGAGAACCTATTACATGTCATGGAGGAACACTAGAAGAACAAAGATGACCGGATGAATATGCTAGTTTATAACTTACACGGAATGGAAATGTGTTGGTGGGAAACACACACATACAACTTTTATTTTGGAAAGAAATGAGAATCACCTTCTCAACAAGGTTCACTCGGAGAAATGTGCCTAGACACATATGTGAATATCATGGGAAGACTCCTCTGGTACACATCTATAAGCTGTGAGAGAATGTGAGCACACGGACATGAGGACTTAACTCCATCTATGTGGGTGCATAAGTTCTATTCCAATATATGTGGATGTACACATGTGTGTTGTATGTACACACCGAGCTAAAAAAAGAGACTACAAGCCAGTGAGATATGACTATAGGTATTGTTCAAACCTTTGATTACTTTTCTAATAAACCTCTAGTACATGAAGCATTACAGATCATGAAGCACATCACATTGGGGGATAATGCAAAAGAAGAGGAGCTCATATTTGGGTTATTTACGAGAACTTGATCCCAAGGCATTTCGGATTTTGAGGAAACATAGGAGATACTGAGATGTGCCACGCTTTGGATGGAGAAAGAAAAGGGAAAAATAGTGTACCTCATTGATGATGAAGAGGTTGAGAACCTAAATGTTATCAATATAGAAGGTGCGCCTTATGTAATTGACATTGTGGATGAAAAGGCACACGCATATCATGCTCGATGAAGACAAAAGAGGTAAAAATTGATATCCTGAAGATGCACCAAAGGAGGCCATTATTGGTGATTACTAGTAGGAGCAGAAGGTAATAAATATCATTGAGCTTTTGTGTGACTTCTAGGATTTTTTCCTATGAGGTTACCATGAGTTGAAAGGAGTTCACCCTCATTAGGAAAAATTAAGATTAAGCTAAAGGAGGGTGTGTTCCAAGTTCAAAAGAGGAATTATAGGATGAATCTTAACTTGAACGTAAAGGTCAAGGAGGAAATTGATAAAATTCTTACATATGGAATTATTGAACCAATTGAGGAATCTGAGTGGGTTAGCCCTATGGTCCTCAACATCAAAATATATGGAAGGATCAATATCTCGTATGGATTAAAGGGAACTTAATGACTCATGTGTTATAGATCCTTTTTGACACCTTTCACGGAAGAAATACTTGAAGGAGTTACTCGGTGCGAGATTTATTCTTTTATAGATGGGTTCTCAGGCTATCACCAGTGCACATTGCGTGAGAGGATTAGGAGAAGAAAAATTTCACCCTTTGAATGGGGAATTTTTGCATATACTATTATACCTTTTGGATTAAATAATGTGCCGCAGTATTCTCACACATTTTGTGTGAGGCCTTTCATGATTTTATTCACAAGTTCTTGTAGGTGTATTTAGATGATTGGACTATTTATGGGTTAGTTAAGGATCATTGTGATAATATGAGGCTCATGTTTGAGAGGTGTAGGTAGTTAAACATCTCTCTTAACATTAAAAAGTGCATCTTTGCTACACCTTTTGGAACTCTACTTGGGCACATAATTTGCAAGGAAGGATTATTGGTAGACCCAACCAAGATAGCTGTGATCTTGGGTTTAGAGGAGCCTACCAATCAAAGTGAAGTGCATGTATTTTTGGGGCATACTGGCTATTACATAAAATTTATTAAGGGATATGCAAGGATTGTTGCACCCCTAAAAAAACTACTCAAAGATAAAGGAAAAGTTCATTAGGGTGATGCGCAATAAGAAGCGTATGAGACCTTGAAGCATAGATTGACTCATCGCACCGATCTTGCATTTTAATTCTTGGAACAAACCCTTTAATGTGCATGTCGATGCTTCGGTACAACGATAGGTGTAGTCTTGGAAAAACCTAGGGAAGGTAACATGGATCATCCTATATGATTTGCAAGCATGAAGTTGACACTAGCAGAGAAAAATTACACTACCATTGGCCGAGAGGAATTGTCTATGATCTAGGCATTGCATAAGTTTTGTCGATACTTGTTGGCCACCCCATTTATATTTTATACATATCATATGACACTAAAATATTTGGTTAAAAACCCTATTTTACAAGGGCACATATGTAGGTGGATACTTCTCTTTTAGGAGTTTACATTCATAGTTATTTTCAAGCCAGGAAAGAGAAATTATGGTTCAAATCACTTATCAAGAATTAATCAGGTGAGGACACGCAGAACATTGAGAATACAATTCCTGATGCAAAGTTATTCAGATTGAACCACACACCTACAGATTTGAAGGACATAACAATATTTTTATGCACTAGGTTATCACGAAGGGATGAATTCTAGAGAGAAAAAGTAGTTTGTTATACACGTAGTGCCTTATCAAGCTGATTAGTGGAGACTTATACAAGATTGGCATAAATGAAGTCTTCTTTGGTGTGTTCTTGAACATGAGCATGAAGCTATCATGGAGGTATTTCAAGAGGAAATTATGCATCAAATGTGTAGAAACCTATAATTTAGCTTTAGCAATTTAAATACTTAAATTACACTAAATATGCCCTTTCCCATAAATTGACGACATATCATCAATATCACACATTTTCTCTTCTATCGTCGTTAATTAACTACATTACGCTAGTTAATTGACCCTTCTATCCAGCAAAGACAACAATTAACGACCTTCCATTAATTAAACCCCTTTCTACTTGAATTAATTAATTATTCTTAATTAATTAAGTTTCCTCTTCTATTAGATAAATAAATTGTCATTTGTTTAGCCTAAACCCTTCTTATTCCTAAATCACATTAATTGTTCTTATAAAATATTTTATAAAGCTTTCTCACTTATTAATTAATCACTTGGGTTAATTAATAAATCCCCTCAAACCCCATGAGCCACTAAAGGACAAACTAAACTCTCCTAATGTTGACTCAACCCCTTTTTCAGCCATAGTCACCCCCAACTAACTCAACCTAGCTATTATCCCACATGTAAAGGGATGTAGAGATTATTTTATCCTTTGGGCTATATAAGGAGCCCTCCTCTTACCATTATACCTGCACCTAAATGAGCATAAAGCATATACTATAGCCATTTTATCATCTTAGAGCGTTCTTCCATTAGAGGAGCTAGTTATCTTCATTTCTTGCATTCATCCATCCAATTTCAAAGCCATATGGAGATATGTCAAGTGGTATTGTAGCCATGGATTGACAAGACTCCATTCTTGAAACCTTGGGATTCAAACATACAATCAACCCTTTTGATTGCTAAGGATCTAAATAGGTTCATTCCATTGATTAAAATTCAATAGAGATAGATATTAATTGCTTAGCATATTAGTTTAAATGTTTATTCATGTTCTAATGCAAATATGTTGGTAGATTAGTCTTGTTTAAGCTCTAAGCATGATGGTGCATATATTTTAGTTTAGCTTTGTTTTAGAACTACTAGGTGTTAGTTCTAATTCTCTTTGCATAGCTAACAAATTCTTGCACACATTTGGCACGCCGTGGGACTTGAACACTGGAATCAAAATCTCGTTTGTTATATAAGAGGAGATTCCATTAAATTTCAAATGATGTGTCATTCATCATGGACATTGTGAAGAATTAATTTTTCTTGGGTTTTCAATCACCCTAAGGCAAGGCGAAACTCTGCCGAAGTGAGGCCAAACTCTTTTCAACACCAATTGATCTACTTCCTTCACTTTCTTTTGACACTTTGTTGATCAAAAGAATATTTCCTACCCTTGTGTTTCTAATTTATTATATTCCCCACTTTTGTGTCCATTTACGCTCCTTCATGTTTTCGGCTGAGTTGTTAAATGTATAAAGTGCACCAAGACGTTTTCATATCATTGGTATCCTTTTTGATCTTGATACCCAATTCAAGATTGTCAATCGTAGTTAGGATTGATTCATCATCTTGATTCTCCTTTGAACTGTTATCTTGCTTGTATCATACTACAACAATTTTGATACTTATGTCTTGTTTCTTGCAAACTTTGCGTAAGTATCTAGATTATAACGTTATGTTATGCGCATTCTAACAATTCATTAGTATACTCTAGAATTAGTTTGTTTTCAAAAATTACTTTGATTTTGAAAGGTTTTGAGTGTTATTAGTTCATTTTGCGTTATATCAATATCATTTTGATATTAATACCTTACTTTTCTGAAAATTTTGGTTAACATATCTTAGTGGTATTGTTGTGTCACTCATAATCATAACTACCACTTTTTGAGATATAGGTCTTGATTGGATTCAAGCTCACTTTTAGTATACTTTGTTTGGGGATCATATTAACTTTTTGTTATTACTTACGCCTTGTTCATTTATTTGAACTTGACATAAGTGGTGACATTTTTTTAACCATCTTAAACACCAACTAATATTTGCAAACAAACTTAGTATGGCATTTTGATTGATTGATCTAAAACAAGCATTGTGTGATTGTATCTTGTTTGTCACTTTTGACTTATTCTTTTAAGACAATCACTTTGGCACATTGATCATTTGAAATTCATCATTCTTTGAACTATTGACATTATTTAACATTTGTAAACTTCCACTTAGGTTTGATCATTACCTTTTGAAAAATTCAAAACACCTTAGTGAATTTATCACACATCATGGACCCCAAAACAAGCATAGGAAACATCAAACAAACAAGGGTCAAATACCTTTAGTGATCATGATTTAGGAACTCTATTTTCCGCAGAAAAATAAACAAAAGAGATGATAGATCATAGTGGTGATGAGGAAGATCACCACGTGTAGAGTTTGACTTTGACCCCGCCCTTTTAGATGAATTCCTTTTCATAAAAAAGATAGGATGCTTGCGAGAGTGGTGGAATTAGGTGCTATAATTCCAAAAAAACATGAAACTATTACACCCAAAAATGAGGATAATGAGGAAGAACTACCTCTCATTAACATGGATGACATATTAGAACATGGACATACTTCCACATCAAATGTAGAAAACAACAACATGGTGGGTTATAAATTACCATTCATCAAGATACCACATAGAGTAAGAATAGAACATGAAAACGTGGAACAACCCCCATTTGATGAAGATGAAGATGAAAATCATAGAGAAGAAGTCACTATACCACAACAAATTTAGAACCTTAGTCGACAATTAGCTTTACTAACATCTCATGTATAAAAATAAATAAACAAAAATGTACATCGAGAGAAACCTAAGGACAAAATAGTGAGCTTCATATAGAAAACCAAAAGGCGGAACATTGAAATATAGTCACGTGTCTATGCACACTTCTACCAAAAAGGAGTAAATTATTTCACAAGAAATACAATCTATGAAAGCAATGCTAACAAGCCTTTAAGAAAGTAATGTGGAAATAACAAAAGTATCAATAGAAAGAGCTATGCGCCCATCCATTTGATAAAGGCATGTTGATTCAAGCCTTTCCTAAGAAATTTGACATGCCAAAATTTGACAAGTATAGAGGAAAAGGTGATCTACGCGATCATGTGAAATAATTTTCCATGGCATGCCAAGAAGTGGCCTATAACAACAACTACCTCATACGACTCTTTCCAAAAATCCTAGGAGGACAAGATTTGGAATGGTTTACTCACTTACCTCGTGGATCAATTTTCACATGGCTCAAACTTGTAGAGAATTTTGTATGACATTCTCATACAATATGGAAAGTGACATAACCATGTCGAATTATGTAATACCAAACAATGTCCAAATGAAACCTTTGCAAGTTTCCTACAAAGATGGTGGGGGCTAGCTAGCTATTTCCCTTGCTCAATACCTGAAAAGCAACTTGTTAGCATCTTTATACCAAATCTAAATCTGGACATCACTTTTCATTTACAAATGCATTGTGTTCAAAGATTTTAAGAGGTCATCGAGAAGGGCATACACATAGAAAAATCCCTCATTGTAAAAGGAACAATCAAATCATCTTCCAAGGATAATAAATCTACCAAACCAAAATACAAGCCAAAGATATTTAACAAAAACAAGAATGTGGTAGGAGATGGAATCATGGATTCCAAATGTATACAAGTAATCCAAGTTGGTCAACCTTTTAAACTAACCAAAGGGCCGATCCAACCACCAACCAAACCTAGAACATTCAATCCTCTTAATGAGTATTTGTTTGAAATATTGAAACAATTGGTTGTAGTCCACATGGTGACTTATCCTACGACACAACCCTTTGATGACAATGCTCCTAAAAATTCATGGTATAAAGAGAATGAATATTTCGATTTTCATCGTGTAAAGGGAATCAAGAAAAAAAAGTGCCTAATACTTCGCCACTATATCCAAGATCTTACTAATAATGGAGATAGAAGTTGATCCACCGAGAGAAAAGAAAACACCAAATGAAAATATGGGGATATTCAAAGAGCCATTCCCTAAGAATGGTAAGTCAAATGAGAAGAATTTGGATCAGGGAGATTCATCCCAAAGTTATAAAGCCACAAATTATTTGTATACCAAAAGTGATAACAATCATTACGACTCACTCATTGGATGTGTTCGCTATTCTAATGAGAATGTGAATATAGTTAGGATCAAGGTAAAATACTGTGATGTAGTAACAAGGTGCGCTCGTCTCACAATATTGGAACCTCCTCTATCTAGCCCTCAAGATGGTCAATACAACATCTTAGAGAAACGTCAGAAGACATCTACCAAGATTTCAATCTTGGACCTTCTTAAAATATCAAATGTACATAAGGAAATCCTATACAAAACTCTCTAGGGCTTAGGAGTACCAATGAAAGTAGACCCGTCATGTTTACAAGATGTGGTGGAAAACATTGCACCAACTAAACACATCTCATTTAACCACAAGGAAATCCCCAACAAAGATCACACACATAATATTCCCCTGTATATAGAGGTATTTGTTACCCGCTAGAAAATAAAATGGGTGCTTTTGGACAATGGTTTGGGGTTGAATATATGCACATTGAAGCTAATCAAATAGCTGGGACATACAAAGGAAGATCTAGAGTCCCACATTATCACCATAACCACATACGAGAACGCAGAGCGGGGAGTCAATTTGGAACAATAACACTGCCGATGGAAGTAGGGCCTACTTGCCACAACATGAAGTTTCATGTCTTAGATTTGGAACTTCCATATAATATGCTTCTTGGCCACCCATGGATCCATGCCATGTAGGCCATACCATCAACATTTCATCAATGTATTAAATTGAAACATGAGGGACACACTTTTACCATTTAACGTGATCGAGAACCATTCACTTCCGTAGAGCTTTCAACAAATTTATGCGTAGGGGTACATATACATGTCCCTCCACTGATATTGTTATTCCCCTCTAGTGTAAGCTTTTGAATCACGGTAGATTTAGAATCCCTAGTTCTTTACCCATGAGGATTCTGCGTCTACTTTTCCTTTGATTCATGGGAGATGAAAATACTTGAGTATGGTTTGGAGAATATAATGTGCAATAGGCTCTCTGGTTTTAGATCTGTCTTTATCACAAAAATAAAGGCGTAGAACCAACTATCACTTTAAAAGCATAAAGATGAACATATTATTGGGACATTATTACCGGTGGACTACTTGTAGAAGAAAAATTATTGGACCCACCTACAACTTGAGTCACCAAGGACACTAAGCCTACCTACTACGAAACCCTAGAATATGCCAAATCCATTAGAATGATGTATTACATAGGTTACAAAGGACTCAAATGTGGAAAATTTGAACAAGGAGCAAGATAACTAATCCCACTTCCATATTTCAAAATAGAATGTCATGGTATTGGTATTTAGAAATATGGGTTACATCCTATGCATCAAAGATACTACCGATCTGAACATGAGGATAGCTTTGCTTATTCGGATAGTGACACAAATTCCCACTATAGCCAATACAAGGATCTTGCCTCCATGAACATTTTCATGGATATTGTTATCCTTACCATAACCCCCACCGATCCTAAAGTTGACCTTGTATACCCTACCCTTGTCGATTGGGACCAACAACGTCATGTGCCATTAGACCTATTTGAAAATGATGAGGCTATTACAAAATTTATGGGCATATGTGATACCATTCCTATTAGAGATCATAAGAAAGGTTTCTTTATTGACTTAGATACCTGCACATACTTGGTGAGGAAGTTGAGCTTTGTGGTCAGAAAAATTTAAGAAAAAGTGAGGGTAAAAGTTCCAAAGAAAATCCTCAGCAAAAACATACGTCCAAGTCACATAGTGAAAACCTCTTTGAGGCGTTGGCTGACCAACAAGTAAAAAAATCAATGGACAAAAGAAGTGACCATGCTGAGGGTGAAAATCTCATAGAGACGCCCTTGGAAGAAGATCTCAACCTTCCTCTTGATCCTACATGTATGGAGGATATGTCAAAAATGCTCGTAGAGGAAACTGTTGATGTGAATATTGGAACAAAAGAATACCCAAAGATAGTTAAGCTAGGAGCTTCACTTTCAACACAAGAACAAAATACATTCACCTTGCTTCTCAAATAATTTGTGGATATATTCACATGGTCTTATAAAGATATGTCAGGATTAGATCCAACTTTGGTGGTACACAACTTAGTAGTGCATCCAGACACAAAGCCTATTAAAAAAAAGCTAAGGAAAATGCATACATGAATGAACTTTCTAGTTAAAGAAGAGTTAGAGAGACTATTAGCAGCAGGGTTTATCAAACCCATTGACTACTCCGAGTGGATATCAAATGTAGTTCCAGTACAAAAGAAACCTGTTGGAATCATAATTTTCACTAGACTTTGAGACATCAATAAGGCATGTCCAAAATATGATTTTCCTTTTCCTAATATTGACATGATTGTCAATTCAACTGTGAGATATGAAATTCCATCTCTTATGGCCGAATTTTTAGGATACAACCAAATCAAGATAGCAAAAGAAGATCAACATAAGATGACCTTTACAACCCCTTGGGAACATTCTATTATCAGGTAATTCCCTTCGGCCTTAAAAATTCTGGTGTAACTTATCAAAGGGAAATGACTGTTATATTTCACGATATGCTTCATAAAATTATGAAGGACTATGTAGACAATATCCTAGGGAATAAAAGAGAAGAGAAGACCACCTTGAAGTGTTGTGGCGCATCTTTTAACGACTTTGGGAATATAAGGTTAGATTGAATCCAAAAAAATGTGTGTTTGGGGTATTATCAGGGAAATACTAGGGTTTATTATATCAAGGAGAGGGATTGAGGTGGACCTAGCCAAAGTCACTGCCATTACAAAAATGCCTCCTCCCAAGAATATCAAATAGCTTCACAACCTACAAGAGGAAGATATAAGTCATTCACACTTCATTTCGTAGGTTGCTAAAAAATGTCATTCATTCACCCATATGCTTAAGAAAGATGTTGAATTAATTTGGAGACCGAGCAACAACATGAATTTGCCTTACTTAAATAATACTTGGCTAATCCACTGTCCTCATGCCTACAATTCCATGGGAGCCACTTTAGCTATACATATTTGTTATATAATTTTCTATTGGCGCTTTGCTCGCACATGATATGACCTAAGCCAAAAAGATAAAGTCATGTTTAATCTCATCCGTACTTTAATTTCCTATAAGCTCAACTATCCTCAAATTGAAAAATCTTGTCTGGATGTCATTTTTACCTTCCAAAAACTTCACCATTACCTATTTAATGCTAAAACCAAGCTTATATCTAAAGTTGACCCACTCAAGTACTGTTCTCAAAACCCGCCTTATGGGTAGAATGGCTAATTAGATCATTCTTCGCTTAGGAATTTGACATTGAGTACGTATACCAGAAAGCTAGTTAAAGGAAAAGTGCTTGCCAACTAATTAGCATAAAAAATTTTACCTAGAACAGAGCATGTGAGTCTGGATCTACCTAATGCATGACTAATGTATATTGAAGAATATTTTATGTGGCAAGTACATTTTGATGGATCATTTACTTTCCATGGTTCGAGGGGCAGGTGTAGTGCTAATCACTCCTTCAAGAGACCCCATACCGTAAAATTTCCATCTTGGATTTCCTTGCACAAATAACATTGTAGAATATGAGGCACTCATCACTAGAATGAAGCTGGATATAAAATGGAATATCCACCACCTTAAGGTTGTTGGTGACTCACAATTGATTATCAAGCAAGTCAACGATGAGTACAAGGTCAAGGATGAAAAAATCATCCCATATAGAAAGTTGGTAGAAACTCGAAAGAATATTTTGTGTGCATAACCTTTGAACAAATTCCAAGGGCACAAAACTGATCTATAGATGCAATGGAAACAGTGGGTTCTATCGTTATGGATTCCACCATAAACCAATGATAGGCCATTTTTTTAAATCTACTTCATCTTGTATATGAAAATGCCATATTATTGTCTGGCATATGAAGTTGTTGGTCCCCACTCCTCATGGTATGCCCATATTTTTAACTACCTCCAAAGTGGTACCTTTCCTCATAACATTACCTGTTCAAAAAATAAATCCTTATCCATAAAATATCTCATTACACCCTCCTAGGAGGCACACTTTATCATCATGGCTACGATGGGAATCTGTTGCATTGTCTAGATGTAGCAGAGTCAGTCCAAGCGATCAAGGAGGTACATGAATGAGTATGTGGTGCCCATACAAACAAAATGGTATTAGCAAAAAAGTTTTTAAGGGTAGGATATTATTTCCCTACTATGGAGACAGATTATTACAACCATGTAAGAAAATGTGTTCTATGTAGAAAATATGGAAATTTCATTTATGCACCGTCACAACCTTTACAACCGATAATAACACCATGGCCATTTTCTAAATGGGGATTAGACTTAATAGGAAGCTCACCCCTACCTCATCTAATGGTCATACCCACATCATCATGACCACATAATACTTCACTAAGTGGGTGGAGGCCATTCTGTTGACATATGTTATAGGTGCTCAGATATCAAAGTTCATCATGAATCACCTTATTTGTTGGTATGGCATTCCAGCTACCATTGTTATTAATAATGAACAAGTCATTCAAGAACAAGATGGTTAAGGATATCTGTCATCACTTTTAGATAATATTAAAGTGGTCCATGCCATATTACCCAAAAGGTAATGGGAAAGCAGAAGCCACTAAAAAAACATTGGTCCAAATCATGGAGAATATGGTGAGTAAGACAAGTCGCAACAAGCATTTGCAAATTCACCCAGCCCTTTGGGATTATAGGACTTCCATTTGCACTCCTACAGGTACGACACCCTACTCCCTAGTATTTGGAACTAAATCTACAATCCCATTAGAAATCGTGCTCCCTTCTCTAATTCTATAAAGATGAGGATTACATAGTGGACAAGCTTGTAGAATTAGAGCTCTTAGATGAAAGATGCATCCGCTCTCAACCATCTCAAGGTGTATCAAAAAAGAGTATCTCGTAACTATAACAAAATAATTATACCTCATCAGTTTGAGGTTGGAGATTTGGTAATGAAAGAGAATCAGTTCAACACAAGGGTAGAAAGGGAGAAGAAAGGAAAGTTTGAACCTCATTGGTTGGGACCTTATGTCATTGTGGCCAAATATGGGTCAGGAGCATACAAGTTTTCCCATCCAAATGGAGATGAGCTCCATAAACCCATGAATTTCATGCATCTCAAGTGGTTATATGCTTGAGCATGGCACTAAAATAAGAAAATACCCAAAAAAAGTGAAAAATCATAAAAAAAAAAAAAATCAAAACAACAAAGGAGAAAAAAAAAACAAAGAGAAAACAGGTCATCCAAATGTGAAAACCATGCAATTGTGGCACTTTGGATAAGTCCCTTGGTGAAAACTAGTTTCGATGCCTTGGGAAGATTCATTGTTCACAAGCATCCTGTATCTAGGGGTACTTTTACATGGCCTAGGCTAGTTCAAACGTGCGCATTTGAGATTTTTTTAAACCTATCTTTTCAAGCCTTGATCTAGCGATTATCCTCTTGTAAATTGGTGAAGATATTTTCCTTTGTATCTTCCTCATCTAACGTTGGGGGCACCTTCACACTTTCATCTTCCTGCATATAACATGTGGCACTCTGACCTTGTGTATTCCCATCTAACACTAGGGGCATCCACGTTTCTCGGTTTCATATACATAGCTTCGGAAAACCTTTTAAAAATCCAAAAACATTCAAATATGTTGAAAAACACAAAAATGTTCAAAAATATTCAACATTTCCAAAACATTCACATAATACTTGAACAACCAAAAACTATAGAAAAAGCAGAAAATACAAAAACAATAGAAAATTGTTTCACAAAACTCCCAAAAACAACACAAAACGCATTGAAAACAATACTACAAAAACATAGTTTTAGTTTACTTTCTTTGATTATTTGTTTTGTTTCTTTCTTTTTCTTGTTTGGTTGCATGTACATTGTTTGTATAGTTTTTTGTTTATTTTGTACGTTTGTATAATGTCTTGCTTAAACATACCACTTGAGATTTATCTTTTCTTACTTAGAATAGATTTATTTGTATATGTGTCTATGGAGTATGTTTTTGCATGTTTGTAAATAGTTTTACATAGTTGCTTTGTTTAGAATTTTTTTCATGTGTACATTTGTTAGATTTTTTAGCATTTGCTTGTTCTTGTTTTTTACTTGTACATAATTTTGTTATCACATCATCATCATAGATCCATCTAATATCATCTATACATCATATATAAATAAAATGCTAAGTCTACATCATACATGTATGCTAAGCTAATCATCACATATCGTATCATCAAATGGGGGAAAGAGGGATTGTAAACATCAAAATCTATCCCCTTGCACCAATATCATCATATCATCATCATGCAATGAATAAAAACAAAATCACACATGCACATATAATAAATGATATCATCTACGGATATATCATGAATCAATAAACATGTGAATACATCATCACTATACATAGAGTTCATAAATTCATCATCATCATCATCATCATAAATAGCAAAAGGAAAATGTTCGTATACATGTATGTATCAAAATATACATCATCTGGATACAAAACCAGCCATCATGGGCCTAGATCAAAATAAGCCTTCATTGCGAGGCATGACAAAATAATACATGTACATCGATAAAAAATAAGCCTTCATAAGAGGCGTACATCAGATACATCTACAAAATACCTAAGTCAATGAGGAAGAGTCATCCATGACTCTCTCCCTCACCTGGAATTCTTGGCTTGGGGTGTTGAGGTGGCATCTATCATTCTTTGATGAGAAGGCCCTACCACTATATCTCTACACAACTGGTAGTTATATCTTGAGTGAATAGATCTAGATGTCCTATGGGATCTAGTCACTGACCTAATAACAACAAGATGCTCAAAAGGTGTAATCCTATGACCCTCTGGAACTACCTTGAGGTAAGATTTCTTGTAATAGGAAGCTTCCCCACTATCTCTAATGATACTGGACAACATATTTGTTTGTCCAACTGTTGTGGCTGCCTCTATAGTGCCATCCCACTCTCCTGTAACCCGTGCTACATCAGCATGTGCATGTGTCGTAATACAACATGTCTATCCCTATCTATGGTAGTAGTGAGGACTGAGCTCATGCCTACTATAAAGTTATCATAATTTGTGACATCGAGCTACCATCTACCATATCTACGAAACCATGCCGTACCATCACCTCCCTCGGCCAACATGTCCCTTGGCCTCATCCCGCTCATTGTGTGTGTGTCATGTATCTAGGCCCTAGCTTGGTCCTCTCTGTTTTGGTCTATAGTGGACATCTATAACCTATTGAAGCTGTAAATAAAGTACACAACTATCTATCCCCATTTCGCCCACCTCTCTGATCTCCATGGTCTCCTCTCCACCTCTACCATCCCTCGGCTTTGTGGGTTAGGAGGTGGCCCCTATGTGGAACTCCACCGCAGTGGACCCTGTGGCGCTCTCTGTCGACACACCTCGCCACGGTGGGACATCTATTCCTACAACCATGCCCACTCGGGAATTTCAATTTTCCATACCCGGACCTTGTTGCCTCTATACTTGCTTTATTGTATGGGTGAAAGACCTTATCCGTCTAACTTGTCATTGTCCCTCATACTCTTCCTCCTCCTCTCCCATATCCTCCATAATCTCCTCTCCACCTCCACCATCCATTGACAGGATAGGAGGTGCTCCCTACTATAAAATTACTCCTACATATGGACCTTGTGGTGCTCTTTGTACTAGAACATGTTGAGTGAGACATCTAGTCCTATAACCATTCCCACTTGGGGCATCTCAATATGTTGTACTGGAACGTTGCCTCTCACCCTATTTTATATAGGTGGAGGAACCTATCCCCAAAATTTCCTTATCCCTCTTCCTCCTCATCCTCATCCTCATCCTCCTCCTCCCCACCATTGACATCCTCCCTCTTACCCTCTACAGGTGCCCTAACCCTGTGGACCATGTCTTGAATATGGAATAGTAAGACGGCGCAATATAACACTATCAAATACCAAGGAGCATACTAAATAGTGGTCCTGACATCTCTGATGTGCCTCAATGGAAGCCACTGCTATGGAACCATCTGATCAAAACTAGCTTGAGACTTCATTTGGTAGCTGAATCTGGGGCCCCATTTCAAATCTCTAAGAAGCCTACGAGTATACCACATGTTTGGGCCGGGAACATCTTGAATGCCCCCAAAATGTCGGGAACATTGGTCCACGTGATAATACTCCATAATGTAGCCCCTATTTCCTATCAAAAAGTGCTCAACCATCTCTATGTTGAGCTCATTGACATCCTCATCCCACTGATAATAGTGATAGGGCCTCCACACTATCATTTTTGTGTATGATCATCAAAATATCACCTATAATGGTAGGTACTACCTGTGTGCCCTCAAATATCACCACCTGTTGAGACCCATCCCATAATAGATGGCTCCTCTAGGTCTCAAGCTCGTAACTCACCTACAAGGTGAGCAATAGCTATGTGGTCCCATGACTAGATCTGTAACAAAATCACTGGGCCCACAATATTCTGACCATGGTATGAAATAAGATGCAATTCCCATATAGATGTGTTAACATGCAATGTCCCCAATAATATCTCTCACCTCATAATAAACCTATTATAACTCCAATGAGGCCAAGCGGAAAGGTAGCACCTATTTTTTTCAGAGGACAAGAATACCATTGAAAAGTGCCATCAAGTATACTGAGAATGCGATGAAAATATGGCTCTATAATGTAACGGTTCGATAAACCATGTTATTCCTTGGTGAGGTATATCCAAGCAACCAAACACCTTAATAAGACCCCTTGTAATAGCCTCATCATCAGTAGTATACTCAACTAACTAGCCAACTATGGGAACATGGAATATATGCCAGACATCCTCAAGTGTAATTATCATCTCCCTATGGAAGTCGAGTCGGAAACACTAGATCATTGTGTCATCTCTCAGCCAAAGTTGTAAGGAGACCATGGTCTAAAGTGATCATAGGCATCTATGCCACATAAGACAATCCATTCACATCTAATAAGATTGCCAACATCCACCGATCACGTGAATGGAAGCCAACCTCTATGGTGGCTAGTCGGTTATTTCATTCCCTCGTCTAAAGCGATGGTAAGCACACCTATAAATGGAAAATACACATGTTACGACTTTCTTCAAAAAAAATTATTTTTTATTTTCTTCTATATAACTAATTTTTCATCTAAAATATCATCTCATTATGTACTAACAATTATTCTAAAAACTCGGAAGGTTGGGATTTTCCCTTCTTTTCTACACGTGCCCCTTTGGGCATATACACGCATATGCGTTCTTTAGGTGTATATGTGTTTGGTGTGTATACACGCCTTTCTCGACACATACACATACTTATGTATGTGTGTACATGTACCCTAGCCTATGACCTAACCCTTGCACATACATGACCATTTTTCGCATGCATGCGTACCCTCTTTTGTGTACACTAACCTTTGGATGCACACGCACCCACCATAGGCCACGCGTACACATATTTAACCTAGTTACTAACTATGTAATAAATGTAAAATTAATGCTAAAGGGACAAAGCAAGGTTAGGGCACTCAAAAATGGTCTGTCATCATCATATCGGACATACTCCGAGATAGTTTTGAATAAATCCTATGGAGGATCTCGAACTCGCCATCTTGCTAATCACTCATGGTATCTCACGGTAATAATTCGGCAGAGCTCGATAATAATTAAACCGATCATGATGATTTAACCTCTTGGGAAGGGTATATATTTGGCCATTTTCTGGCCGTGATGCCCTAGGGGCATGTTTTTACCATCGTGATTATTTTAACACTTATTATATCCACAACGATGATTATTTTTATTAAATAATCATTTTAAACTAATTTTCACCATCGTTGGGGCATATTTTTATTACCTAGCGCCCGTTTATTCTCATTGGGGAAATTTTCTTTCTTCCGGTGCTCTTCTATCTTCTTATTTCTTCTACTAAAAATAAAAATTTTCCAAAAAAATCAAGAGAATAGAAAAATCCTAAACATTTCTAAAAATCCTAAAAATTGTAAAAACAATCCAAAATTTTGTAAAAATTTGGTGACAGGCCCATAGTGGTAAAACTCGTATCTAGCATGCATGGTGTTCATTACATATCTTGCTAGTATTTTCACATGTTCACAAATTAAATGACTCAGATCATCGGATCTACAACCACCTAAAAAAAGCTAGCTTTTTGCTTCATCGGTACTTTGGGGCACATCTTGTTCCTCGGTATTGTTTCATTGTGCATAAAGCTTTATCATTGGACCTGTGTCCTTCATAATTTTACCTTGCATGTATCCATGCTTGGGGCATCATTTTTAACCCTTTTCGTTAATGATGAAAATTTGGGGATCTTTAGCTTGATAACAAAATGTTTGTGCAACCATCTTGACCATTGTTGGTTTGAGTATGTGTTTGTACTTGTTTCCCTATTAAATGAGTTTGTTTCCTTCTCGTATTGCATTGCTTTTGATATGTTGTAGTGAGTTTGTGTTTTCAGTAATGGACAATTATTTGTAGTATGGATTTTCATGCCATTATACTTTTTTCATATGCTTACATTTTTAATAAGGACCGATGACGTAGATCCTGGGAAATATGATGATACGACAGTTGTTCTATGATGGATGCAAGACTAATTCATCCCTGGACTTATTCCTCTCTTTCTTCTCGATCATTCCCCTCTCAACACTATTCTTCTAATTCTCCTGGGGAATCCTACCCCTACCCATTCTTCTATCCATTTTCTCACCTTTTTGATCGTCGATTTCCTTCTTTAATCACCCCATCGACACTCGAGGGGCATCTCTCACTCACTTATACTAATTTTTCTTCTAGCCCTTCAAAATTTTACCTATCTACTATCTTTGAAGTGGCCTCACTTATGCCACCCAAAGAGGGAAAATGTACACACCTATAATTTAGTTGTAGAAATTTAAACACTTAAATTTCATTAATTATGTCATTTCCCACAAATTGATGACATATCGTCAATATTGTACATTTTCTCTTCTATCATCATTAATTAACTACATTATGATAATTAAGTGTCCCTTCTATCCAGAAAAGATGAACATTAATGACCTTCCATTAATTAAACCCCTTTCTACTTGAATTAATTAATTATTCTTAATTAATTAAGTTTCCTCTTCTATTAGATAAATAAATCATCATTTATTTAGCCTAAACCCTTCCTATTCCCTAAATCATATTAATTTTTCTTCTAAAATCTTCTATAAAGCTTTCTCACCTATTAATTAATCACTTGGGTTAATTAATAAATCCCCTCAAACCCCATGAGCCACTAAAGGACAAACTAAACTCTCCTAAAGTTGACTCAACCCCTTTTCAACCATAGTCGCCCACAACTAACTAAACCTAGCTATTATGCCACATGTAAAGGGATGTAGAGATTATTTTATCCACTATGCTATATAAGGATCCCTCCTCTTACCATTCTACTTACATCTAAATGAGCATAGAGCATACACTATAGCCATTTTATCATCTTAGAGAATTCTTCCATTAGAGTAGATAGCTATCTTCATTTCTTGCATTCATCCATCCAAGTTTGAAGTCATATGGAGATATGGAAAGTGGTCTGTATAGCCATGGATTGACAAGACTCCATTCTTGAAACCTTTGGATTCAAACATACAATCAACCCTTTTGATTGCTAAGGATCTAAATAGGTTCATTCCATTGATTAACATTCAATAGAGATAGAGATTAATTTCTTAGCATATTAGTTTTAATGTTTACCCATGTTCTAATGCAAATATGTTAGTAGATTAGTATTGTTTACACTCAAAGTATGATGGTGCATAGATTTTACTTTATATTTGTTTTAGAACTACTAGGTGTTAGTTCTAATTCTCTTTGCATAGCTAACAAATTCTTGCACACAAGATGCAAGTTTGCACGAAAGATCCTTATGGTTGGACTTTGGTGAGAGACTTTGTATAAAGACACTAAGGTGTTCGTGAAGGCATGTGATCATTTTCAAAGAGTTGGAAAGTCTATAATTAGGTATGAGATGTACCTAAGACCTATTGCAAGTGTAAAACCTTTTGATATGTGGGACATTCAATTTGTAGGACTTATTGCACCACCTGTATGGATTATCTGAAAAGGTGGGCAGAGGTTACACCTACAAAGGATTGAAATGCAGCCACAAGAAAAATGTTCCTATGGGAAAACCTTATTAATAGATATTACTATCCATTAAGCTTGACCGAGTGTGTTGGGGTCGAGAAAACCGAGTCATACAAATAATATATCAGATCTAAGTATAAATACAAATAAAAGTGGATATTCTACCGGAAGAAATATATAGAACAAGAGATATAAATAAACACCCTATTTAATGTGGTTCACCCGGTATGGGCTACGTCTACCAAGAAACAAGCCAATATATTATCCTAAGATTTGACAAGATATATAATTGAAGATTTAAAATCTTCCACACCACTCAAATGTACAATGATTTCTTTCTCTCAAGCTTTTGATTCTTCTCCAAGAATTCTCTCTCTCACAATTATTCTCACAATAATCATCAACTTTTTCAAGTTATTCTTTTCAATTATTCCTTCTAAACCCTAGCTTTCATGCTTATATAGGTGTATACAAACTTAGGGCACTTAGTCATACAATTACAATCAATAGATATGCTTTAATGCTAAAAATAGATCTAATTCGAGAGTTAAATAAAACACTCCCACACACAGGTAACCGATGCCGGTTAGCCCTAACCGATGTCGGTTCCTCCTTTCCTGACCGATGTCAGTCATAGGTGACCGATGTCGGTCCCTCCATAATCGATGATGGTTACTGTGTTTTCCAAAGCAAGTTTCACATTGCATGCTAATCCAAAGTAATTGAGCTCCACAACTCAACAATCTCCCACTTGGAGATTAATTACTACACCATACATGTACAATGTCATTCTTGGATCCTTCCTTAGCTTTGTTTCTTCCTCTTCAAGTCTCAAAATCGAAGACCAATAGAAGTGGAGTGTAGCTCCAACTTCTCCTTTGTTAATGGCTTCGTTAGCATATCCGCAGGGTTCTTTCTCATCGAATCTTTTCCAAATTAAAGCGCCCATCCTCCAATACCTACCGTATGAAGTGATACCTCAACAGAATGTGTTTCATTAT
The DNA here is from genome assembly GCA_018340775.1 of Taxus wallichiana var. yunnanensis. Classification (NCBI taxonomy): domain Eukaryota; kingdom Viridiplantae; phylum Streptophyta; class Pinopsida; order Cupressales; family Taxaceae; genus Taxus; species Taxus wallichiana. The sequence continues at coordinate 375,681,788 of CM031235.1, forward strand.
CGAATGAAATGTTGAGTTCTTTTCCAAATGAATTACACTCGATTTTCACTTAATAGTTTGCGCAATCATCTTTTTCCTTTCCCAAATCTTCCATGAACCCACTCATCCATATCATCTCCTTTCTAGCCTCTATATCTCGCAACATACTCTACCTCGTAGTACACAAAGCCATAACCTTCGTAATATTGAAATCCATCTAACTTCCATCCTACCTACAAAGTGAAAATATAACCAAGTAGTGCTCCTTACGCCATCCAAATCTCCAGCCATATTTGAATCAACATAGCCACATAATGAAATATATGAACCTCCATAGCATAACCGCATGATATATGTCCCTTTCAAATACCTGAGTATCCATTGGATTGCTTTCTAATTCTCTTTACCTACATTGGCCATATATCTACTCACAACTCCCACTACTTGTGCAATGTCTAGTCTGGTATAAACCATAACACACATGAGACTCCCAACGGCTGAAGCATATGGAACTCATTTCATGTATTTGACCTCATCATGTGATGAAGGACACTAATATTTTCTCAATTTTAAGTGTCCAACCATAGGTGTACTAACAGGTTTTACATTCTGCATCTTGAATCTTTCAAACACCCTATACATATAATCCTTCTGAGACAAATACAATTTCTTGTTCTTCATATCTCTGTGTATTTTCATGCCAAGGATTCTTTTTGCAGCTCCTAAATCCTTCATAGAAAATTTTCTAGCTAGCTTTCCCTTAAGCTCACCAATGTCCTCCATATTAAATCCTGTAATAAGCATATCATCCACATACAGTAACAAAATAATATAGCTACCATTTTTAATCTTCTTGAAATAAACACAATAGTCAGATTCACATCTCAAGTAACCATACTCATGCATAAAACTATCAAACTTCATCTACCATTTCTTTCGAGCTTGTTTGAGCCCATATAGGCTCCTTTTCAACCTGCACACTAATTTCTCCTTACCCTTGACTTCATACCCAAGCGGGTCTTTGCATATAAATCTCTTCATCCAAATCACCATGAAGGAAAGTTGTCTTCACATCTAGTTTCTCTAAATACAAATCTTCTACTATAACTAAACTCAATACAATATGAATAGAAATCATCTTTACAATAGGAGAAAATATTTCACCAAAGTTAATACCTACTTTCTGTGTAAATCCTTTTACTACAAGCCTTTCCTTGTATCTTTTCTATCCACCCTCTTCTTCCTTGATCCTATAAACCCACTTATTTTGTAATGTCCTTTTACCTGCTGGAAACTTAACTAAATCCCAAGTTTGGTTATGTTCCAAGTAGTCCATCTCCTCATCCATGCCATGCTCCACTGGACATGGGTCTTATCCTACATTTCTTCTTCAAAACTTTGGTTCACCATTATCAGTCAATAATAGATAAAATAGAGAAGGGGTAAATATTTATGGAGGTTTACTTACCCTTAATGACCTTCTCATAGGAGTTTGGGGTACTAGAGGCTGAATTTGGACCTCCTGAACATTTGTATCCAAATATTATAGTGACTGACGCCGGTCACCTGTAACCGATTCCGGTTTGGCTCTTCAGAATCGATAAGCGGTTTTATTGACCGATGTCAATTAGGGGTCAACCTACACTAGTTACTGTGTAACCCTATCGGTATTTATTTTAAATCCAAGAGTTAATTTTCATTCAAAAACTTCTCAATTGGTTCATCCTTAGGTACTAGAATTTTATCCCTGTACATTCTCTTTTCATTCCATTCAACATCATGACTCCTAATAATTTTAGAATTCTCTAAATCCCAAAAACGAGAATCCAAATCACCGGATCCATAACCAATGAAAGTGCATCTCTTAGATTTTGCATCCAAATTCTTCCTATTTTCCTTATAAGTATGCACAAAAGCTTCTAAACCAAAATCCTTAAGAAAATAAAGATCTACCTCTTTTCTCGGTCCAAGCTTTCTCGGTATTCGTCCATCTAGTGAACTTCAAGGCCCACGATTAATCAAATAAATCTGTTGTATCAACTTCTTCCGCCCAAAACTACAAGGGTCGCCCGAATGTATCCTCATATTTGTTAGTGTGAAATCACAACACCCCCAGATGATTTCTAAATATTTTCTTTTCTAAGGCAGAATCATCTGGTGTGATTGCATAACATGGAACTTTTCCTAAGGTGTGGGACCTTGCAAATTGGAAAATCTCTCCAGATTAAAGGTTGGTTCCTTATTCCTCTATTTAGGTGCATATGTGAGGATTTGTAGAGGATCTATATCTATACCTAGTCTAAGACTTACCAAGGAGACATGGATAAAAGAGTACAGAAATGAGAAATAACTAAACTACCAGGTGATGCACCAAAGGAATGATGAATACTTAGTTTTCCTTCGACACAAACCAATAAAATGCATACAATAAACAAACATAGACAGCCAGATCTATAACAAGAGATCAGATAGAAGCAAAAGAAACAAGAAGGATCTGAGATCGATCACAAACATATTTTATTTCTCTAATAGATTGATACAGTTCATTATAGAATAGCCGAAAGGTAGAAACATAATACAATTTTAAAGGAAGGCCTAAACCCCACAAATCCTTTGCTAGAAGGAGAAGGGAGCCTGCAAAACTAAGAATATCCAACCCTTTACAATGAATCCTTGCCCGTATTTATAGAATCGATCTGAGAGAAGAAAAAGGGAGAGAGAAGTGGGAAAACGTGGGTCGAAGCTCAACCACCGTTAATGTTTTCTACTAAAATTTTCCCCCGAATCCATCTTTACTACATCAATCCTTGATTCGATGCCTTGAAGGAAGAGGAAACGGTGGAAATAGATTGAATCCGATCTGGTTGTTGAGACTGATGATCCTACATTGAAAGCTCAAAGATGTTTCTCCATTTTTATTCCACCTACCCTCTCAAAAATTAAAGTTTCAGACTCCCATGGTGTAGATGAGGTCGAGATCTTTCCAGCGATATTAGATTCACAATCTCTCGAGCCCTGAGTCGAAAGATATGCCCTTTTGAATTTTTGCATTGATTCTATACAAATAGGTGGGAAAATAACTTGAAAATGGGTCCCTCTTTTGATTGGGATACGTGGCAGCCAAATTGGGATAAAAATTCAGTCCATGGCCCATAATTTACCTTTTGGCCCTTTGTGCAAAAAAATGCAAAAACTCAAAAACCTCTGCAGCCCCGAAACTCCGTCTGGACACGTGGCTCCTTTTGGTTGGCTGGGAAACACGTTTCCATTTTTACCTTTATGCCTTTTGGACAAAAGGCAAATTTTCACTTTTCTCCCCAATGCCCCACCTTGGCTTTGACTCGGGTCTGTATGTTGACTTTTTCCCTCTTGGGTAGAGTCGTGGGTCTTTTTAGAACTTTTACCCCTTTTGAGGCAAAGGGTGAAAAACTAACCTTTTCCCCGACTCCCAGTTTTCCCTGGGACACGTGTCACTCTGGCGCTTGCTCGGGAATCTCTTTTCCATTTTCCCCTTGAAACAACGTACTTGAGACACTTGGCAGCCTCCGTTGGCCTGTTAATGCTTTGAAAATTCAACTAACTCTATCCCCTTTGAGGACACATGGAGGCACCACGCATGTTTACAAATCCAACCCAAAGTTTTCCTTTAGAGGAGCGTCGGGTTGACACTTTTCTGCCTCCACTGCTTTGTGGACTGTTCAACGGTCCTTCTTACTTTTAGATTTTGAGCTATGTGGCGGCCTCATGCTCATTTGGGTTTCTGCCTGATGACTGAATCTTCATTGTTCTTCCTTCTTCTGGCTTCTTTGTAGCATTGATCCTTATTGTCTGACCCTGCTATTTTATAGTTCTTCCTACTGTAACTTGGAGGATGGATTTAAGATGTAGAAACGACCCGATAGAGTCGTTTTCTTTTTGTACATGGTCCTTTGATCTTTCTTGGCCTCTGCCACTCCATTGCTGAATCTTCTTGCAACCAATTTATAGGATCTAGATGAGTTTTCTCGGGTTCCTTCAAGTGGGGTCATGATTCGATCCACTATTTCACCCGGGGTGAAATATGGGTAACAATACTTCTAGCACATTCCATGATTATCTTGTTCATTCTCTCGCAACACCATTCTCATGTGGTGTTTTTGGAACCTTTCTTTCTCTACACATCCCATTCACTTTGAATAATAATCATTGAAATCCTTGCTACAATATTCACCACCATTTTTCAGATCTAAGGCACTTTAAATTTGAATTTGATTCATTCTCAACAAGAGCTTTCCATCTTTTAAAAGTCTCAAAAAAATCAGATTTATGTTTAATACAATAAACCCATACCTTTCTTGTAGCATCATCAATGAAACTAACTTAATACTAGGATCCTCCATGAGAATCTAGCCGAGCTAGTCCCCACACATCCGAGTGTAAAAGCTCCAATTTCGATCCTTCTTAGTTTCCGCAACTTTGAGAAATCTCACTCTCTTTTTCTTTCCAAAGACACAATGCTCACGTAAATTAAGATATAAATCTTTCAAGTATAATAACTTACCTTTAGCCTTTAATATTTGCATCCCTTTTTGACTCATATGACCCAAACGATTATGCCATATGCATGCATCTAAATCTCAAGTAGATAATGCGTAAAAGGAATCAAGAATACGGGTAGATAAATATAATGTTCCTACCTTCTTACCTTTACCACAAAAAATCACCCTTGGTGAATTTCCAAGAGTCTCTGTAAAAGTAACCATGTAACCAACCTCACCTAGTTGCCTGCAGAAATAAGATTCCTCCGAGGCTTGGCACATGCCTCACATCTTTCAATACCCATGTATTTCCATTTTACAATTTTAGATGAACTTCCCTTTACCAATAATACAACAAGACTCATCATCTCCCAAATAAACATGCCCAAAATTTCCCGAACATAATTTTTGAAATAACCCTTATTAGGGTTACATGGAAAGAAGATCCTGAATCTAAAACCCATGATTCAATTATATTATCTAAAGAAATAATAAGAGTATCTTGCATTACCTCTCTCACATGATGAAAGATTTTCTTCTTTACCTTTATCTCGGTTGTTGATTCTTTATATCCTTTGACCAACAATCTTTCTTTGCATGTCCTTTCTTTCCACATTTCCAACAAGTAATTCCCTTACCTATAGATTTAGATTTGTTATCCCTTGACTTTGATTTCCCATTACTCTTACTCTTGGATCTCTCCTTCTACCTGCCCCTGATTTCTACATTTAAAGCATTCCCAAATGATGATTCCTCTGTACTCTTCTTGCAAATTTCTTCATTCAAGATTATACTAACCACATCATCAAACTTCAAAATATTATTAGCAGATGCTGTATTACTAACAACCATTACCAAGTTATCCCAACTATCAGGCAAAGAACATAAGAATAAAAGTGCTTTCACTTCATCATCAAATGATATATCAACTGATTTTAACTGATTTACAATAGATCTGAAATCATTCAAATGAATAGATGCAGATCCACCTTCATGCATCTTAGAACTAAATAGTTTCTTCATCAAATAAAATTTATTTGAAGCACTAGGTTTTTCATATAAATTAGCAATAGATTTCATTAACCCTATCGTAGAATTCACTTCTGTAATATTAGAAGCCACATGATCGCTTTGTGTTCAATATTTTAGATCCCAAAGCCTTTTTGTCAAGAATCTTCCATTCTTCATTAGTCATCCGAGTAGGTCTAGAATTCTCATCTAATGGTAAATAAAAATCTCTTTGATACAAATAATCCTCAATCTGCATCTTCCATAATTGATAATTTCGGTCGTCAAACTTCTCTACCTTGTATTTGTTTTCTTATGCCATTGTTGTAGCTCCCACTTAATCAGAAAACCATCTATGAGTAAATATGTCAATACACAAAACTCTCAAACAAAGCTTTGATACTAGTTGTTGGGGTTAGCACACAATTTGTACAGATAATATATTAGATATAAGCATATATGCAAATAAAAGTGGATATTCTACCAAAAGAAATATACAAAACAAGAGATATAAATCAACACCAGATTTAACATGGTTCACCTAGTGTGAGCTACGTCCACCAAGAAACAAGCCAATCTATTATCCAAATCTTTGACAAGATATACAATTGAAGATTTACAATCTTCCACACCTCTCAGATGTACAATACTTTCTTTCTCTCAATATTTTGCTTCTTCTCCAAGAATTCTCTCTCTCATAATTATTATCACAATAATCATTAAATTTTTCAAGTTCTTCTTTTTCAATTATTCCTTCTAAACCCTAGCTTTCATGCTTATATAGACATATACAAACTTAGGGCACTTAATAATGCAATTACAATCAATAGATATCTTTAATGCTAAAAATAGATCTAATTATCAAGAGTAAAAAAAACACTCCCACACAAGTAACTGATGCCAGTTAGCCCTAACTGTTGTTGGTTCCTCCTTTCCTGACCAATGTTGGTCATAGGTGAGCAATGCTATTCCTTCCATAACCGATGATGGTTACTATGTTTTCCAGCAAGTCTCACATTGCATGCTAATCCGAAGTAATTGAGCTCCACAACTCAACACAGTGATAGAGGAACTCATTTTTGTAATGAAACAATTAGAATTTTATTGGTAGATTTTAAGGTAGTAAAACATAAATATACCCCTTATCACCATCAATTTAATGACACTATGAAAGATTTCAACAAGAATTTGGGTCAAACTCTTACGAATATTTATGATGTTGTAAGAAAGGATTGGGATGATAAAATGTCCAATTGTAATTTGAGCTTACATGACCGCATATAAAAGGTTGAACAAGGCCACACCCTTTCAGTTGGTTTTGGCATAGAGGTGGTACTTCCAGTGTAATTCTTGTTACCATCCCTACGTATTGCTCACGTAGGTGGATTGCCATATGAAAAGGCTATAAAAGAGCACATTGAGAAACTAATACAACTAGATGAGAGACACTCCATTGTGTGTTGGTTACGAAATAATGAGAAGGTGTGACAGAAGCCCTAACATGATAGGCACATTAAGAACAAGACATTTACAGTTGGAAAGATGGTCCTTCTTTATGACTCCAAGTTTGTGTGCCAACCAGAAAGTTGAAGGTGCATTGGTTGGGACCTTTTGTAGTAACCAAGATACTTGAATCAGGAACATGTTAGTTGCAGGCACTAGATGACACCATGTTTCCTAGTTACTTTAATGGGAGTAGTGAAGCCCTACTATAAATAAGATTCTTGGTGTTTGTAATAAGGCAGCATTGCCACTTATATTAGGTTTCCCTTTCATGTTTTGTTTTTGTTTTTTATTTTCTTGTGTTTTACTTGTTTTGTGTAATAAGAGCTCTTACATGTGAAAATCTTATTACTATCTATTAATATCATGTGCGAGGACTCGCACATGCTTTTAGTGTGGGGTGAACTAGGTGCATATGCGTGAAAATGAGATCTTATTAATCGGGACTTGTGGAAAATTTATGAACCCGAGCACGTGATGGTATAAAGGTGGGATTCTATTATAAATATGCACAAAAGTAAAAGAAAGATGTGTCACATGTGCTAAAAATAATGGTGCTAATAAGAATTACTCGATTGAATACCACGTAAGGAAATGTTGTGCAATGTAACATGATGTAGGAAGCAGTAGGATGGAATACTTAGTATGAAGCACATAGGGAAGATGTGTTATGCACAAGTAAGCATGTGCAAGGATTCCTATGGTTTGGAATTAGTATGTGTGTCGGAAGGTTATGATTGCGGTGCGTGGAAGAAAGTAGAGAAAAGTGTAGAAAAAGCAAACCACATTATTAAAGATATGGTATGATGGTAGATGAAGAGCAATAAATGCAGGAGATTTTGGAAGTATATAAAATCACGTTGAATAAGGTTTATTCTTTACCTTTCCTTGTGAATAATTTGAGTGTGAAGTTGTGTGGATTTGTGCAAATTTAGGAAGAAGTTTAAAAATAGAGGGAACCTGTGATTAAGTGAGATACACGGTCGTTTGTGGAGATCCTTCGTGTGGAAGTTTGAGGTTGAAAGGTGTGGAGGTTTGGAATTGTGAAGGGTTGTGAACTAGGGTTTGTAGAGGAATGAATTCAAGTTAGGGCACGTATTGGTTTGAAGAAGACTACGATTAAGAGCAAGTAGGAGAACACAATAGGTAATTAGGCGCGAGTGGTTGAACAAATGATTTTAGACACCTAGGCACAATTGTGAAGTTATAATTTTGCCAGATAATAATATGGCACCAAGAAGGGAACCCATAGTGGAAACAAAGGGGAAAGGAAATAAGAAAGAACTAGAGGTTGAGGTTAAAGAAGCACCTAAAGATATTTTTTGGATGTGCGTTTCTTGGGAAGTTATCATGGGATATATTTGGGAGAAACATATAAGAAAGTGCAAGGTGAGTGACTATAATCATCACTCTAATGCGAATGGTGCCAAATAGAGAATGAGTTGGTGCATAAGACAAATCAAAGGATTATTGATAACAAACCAATTTATGATGATAAAGGGCACAATATTTTGGAGTGTGCGGGAGTTCTTCGAGATCTATGAGTTGTCTTATTTTGGCAAGTCTGTAACACCTCTACTAGTAGATGATTTTACAAGTCCATGGGGCCTTCTTATACTTTTCATGGAGATGAGTGCACATTACAACACCCATTATTAGAAGGATTATAGGGTTGTGCATCTCGGGACCAAAGATAACAACGGATTTGGATGATGAGGTATGATTGGATGCCATTGAGACGAGCTTAAGTATCGGTGAGGGGATCGTGTGATGGAAATTTATAAGTTGACTAACCCAAAGGTGTTGAGGATCACCGTGTATATGGTCACCAAGATGAGTAAACAGGAGAGGTGGAACCATGTCTACAAGAGGTGGCTCCATATTGAAAAGAAGATGTCTAAGGGAATGGTATATAATATTGTTACTTTTATTATAGAAGGTATTAATGAGGAAGCAAGCGTAGGTGAGAGGATCACTTGGGGATTATCCTCCTGTCTATTGTCTTCATAGATATTGGAGTCCCGGATGTCCCCAAAGATAAGATGTGGAAGTACTAGTTGTGAGCAAGTCCTCTTGCCAAGAGATTCGTGAGAGTACACCTACAATGGAATTACTAGCACTTATAAGATAAAGGTAGATATCGGTATACGCGAATGCATGAGGAATTCGATCCGATTGGTGCATTACTAATGAATTTCTGAAGTCTTGGAAGGGAAATAAGTATTTGTGGTGTACCAACACTTCGCATCGAAGGTTCCATTTGAATACTTTGGTGAGAAGATCCTTGGTGTAAACTACATTATGCTTTCACAACGCTGTTATTTTCAGGCATCAATAAATAGGTTCTCGGATGTGCGCAAGTTAAGATTTGATCGATAAGGTAGACATTGACTACCATACACCTGTGAAAAATGTATGTGTATCTACAAAAGGTGACATATATTGATACTATGATATCGATGGTATAAATATCATCTCTACAACCTTGGTGGTAGGAAATGAAGAAGAAACAAAGGTAAACATCTACTTGAAGCCCAGATTGGTCAATGATAAGTACATCAAGGATGGGATCAAGGTCACAAAGCCACCAAAGGGTAGACAAAAAGGTTGGGATGAAGAAAGCACATGAGACCAATCCTCCAAGGTAAACAAAGGAAGAAAAGTCTAAGGAAGAGGATGAGGAAGAAGATGAATAATACAACACCATAAGTAGGGTGAAGAGAATGCGAAAGGAACGAGATAGTGGCACAGGAACTTCAGAACCTACAAAGTCACTAGAAGTGAATCTCCCTAAGCAGAGCCTGAAAAGGAAGAAGAAGAGGATACAAAGGTGGTGCGTAAGGGTAACACTGATGAATAAGAGTTAGTAAAATATATTCTTCATGAGAAACATGCCCTAATCTATTATGCAAAGGAAGAAGATCAACACATGGAGGAGAGTGTTGTGCATGATGTTGAGTTACAAAAATACCATGAAGAGCATGAATAAAATCCCAAGAGAGATGAAGATCCCTCAAAAAGTAAAGAATGAATAAGTGTGTGTACATGTGAGGAACAACATATACCCATAGGACGGTGCAGGCGTAGGAGGAAGAAATATGAGGTCTTGCACACGCCTCAAGTCAGTTACATTGATGATCAATCAAATGTATTGCACATGCAATTTCAAAGCTCAATGGTGACAGAGAAACTTTATGGCTCGAAAGTAATCAACCCGAGAAGGTGTGACAATGCACACAAGAAAAATGTTGTCATGGAGGATGGAGAATCATATGGACAAGCTTGATTTTAAGGTCCCGATGAGGCATTTATTACCCGTAAACCGAAGATGAAATTGAGGAAATGTATGATGGTAAGGCCAATAGATCTTACTAATGAGAAAGCCAACAATGTTTTGAACAAGGTAATGTACCTAAGTGAAGTAGTACACAAGAACACGGACAAGGAGGCCACCATTCAAAAATTTCTCGAAGAAAAAAAGGATAAAGCGCATGAAGTTGAGCATCTAACTAAAGTGAATGAAAAGGCTAAGAGGCGCACAAAGACTATCCTAGACATGGCCATCCACATTGCACAGATGAGATCACGACAAAGTGTGCCCCGAGCTTAAAGATAGAGAAAAAGATGAGAATCCTTTCGCACCGCACTATTTTTAATATCTAGTTCATATGTTGTTACAAGTGAAGGCTAGTGCACAGGAGCAAAACAAGAAGATATGGCAACCGAAAAGGAAAATAATAAAAATTTCATAGCACGAAAAATTGTGGGATATGAAACCATGTGCCAAACAATGAAGGATGCATTGAGGAAGGTGGGATGGGCCTTTGACCATTTTCAAGACCTGACCCCATCCTCAAGGCATATACCACACAGAAGAGGTGAATTTTGCGAGTATGCAAGATGCAAAGAAGGAGGGGAAGTTTGGGCATGAGGAAATCTTAGCGAGTATATTACGTAGAAGTGGGATTCCTTACGTAAATTTAAAGATGCATATGAAACAAGGATTAAGGAGCTAGGGTCCCTCGTCGGATAGAAGATGGATGGTATGAAATGACTAATCTCAAGCCTAGCTGAAGTGATAAGGGAGTTAAAGCAAAAGGGTGAATACATGACCCCCAAAAATATGATGGAGGTAGCTAGATTGGTCCAAGATACAACTACTAAGGGGTCGATGGAATGGGATGAGTTGAGATTACCCTCAATAAGGAATTCCCTAAAAATTTTGTAGCTGATTGAGGAGTAGGAGATCGATGTGCATTAAATATTATTTCATTATTTTTTCCATTATTCTTGTGTTCACACATTTTTCATGGATATTATTTGATTAAGTGTTTCGAGGACGAAAAACATGCCCATGTGGGGTAATGTTAGTCAAGTAAACAAACTAAATACCAAGTATGGAAGCTTACATGTAGGAACACACACATGCAGAGGTAAAAGGGAAATGTGTGAGAGTGCATGTGAAAATATAAAACAAAGTAGTGCGTGGGTTTGCATACATATGTAAGGGAAACAATTCAGGTCTTAGCTGATTTTCGAGGATGGCATAAAAATAGACATGGAGTGTCGATCACGAAAGAAGAAAAATCTCATGCAGATCACACATGGAGGAAGCTATTAATAAGATTAAACTATTCTTATTTATAGGATTAATCTATTATTAGTAGGATTTATACAAGCATGCAAGCTATTTACGCATGGCTATCTATTTTTAAGAGCACATCTATTTTTAGGAGATTGCATGGGCGGTGAAGGGAAATTCCCCACCCCTATATATACCATTGTGCACCTCGTTATAGAGAGTTCGTAGTTAGTAGTTTAAAGAGTTATATTATGGTCTAGGGTTTAATAATGGCGTGCATGGTTCTCGTACGTCCTTTGTAATGACTAGTTTTGTATTTAACTTACTTGTTATGTAATGTGTTTTAGTGTAATGGATTATTGTGGATGGATTATGGTTGTTGACATGTCTGAGCATGGTGATTTAATAGTTCAGTTGATCTTGGTTATTGTTTAAATTATTATCTTTCCTTATTATATGTGTTTCCAAAGTGAGTTGAATGTAATGGTTATATATAGTTGAATGGTTTCATGGTTAATTATTGTGCATGCTAACTTCCTGAAAAAAATCTCAAAGGAGGAACCTAGTAGTTGTGTGTGCTTAAGATGAGCATTCATAAAAATCTAAATGAAGTACCAACGCACATAGCTTTGTGGTGAAATCAAAGACTACAAGCTCCATTAGTTATAATGGAAAACATATGCGATGATATGCAATTCTTCAAAAAAATTTAGAAAGTGCTCATCAATCCCAAACTTCATTAGCACTTTCACTAAAAACTCCATAAAAATTTGTTGAAGGCTTTGTTCATGTTGAGTTTAACAACCATACCTTCCTTTTTGCTATTATCCATGGAGTGAATTTCCTCATACACCAATATTATTCCATCTTGAATATTCATTCCTTTCATAAACCCTCCTTGATGATTATGAATGAGATGTGGGAGAAGAGGTTGTATTCTAGTGGCCAAATTATTTGTGAATATTTTGTAAAGTACATTTTAGAGACTAACGGATCTGAAATACTTGAAGTATTTAACTCTTTTCTTCTTGGGGATGAGCACGATAGACATTTTTTAAATCTCCTTGAGAAATTTACCAATTCTCAAGAATTCATTAATGGCATGGAAGAGATCATCCTTGAAAATCTCCTAGTATCTCTTAAAGAAACTAGCTAGGAATCCATCTCGAACCTAGTGATCTTGGGAATACCATTTTTGGTGCTCTTCCTTTGTCAGATTTTTTCATTAGCTTATTCAAGGTACTATGATTAAAAAATTGGAGGGAATATCAATAATCAACCTACCAATAATTTCCTCATCTTGAGTGGAGTCCTGAATTCAACAACTCTTTATAAAAATAAATAACCTCTTTCTTGATGATCTTAATGTTCTTACTTATACTCCATCTTTAGTCATGATTTACATGATTATGTTGTTGTTTCGTGTTTGAGTGCAGTCATATGGAAATATTTTTGTTGTTGTCACCGTCTTTTAGCCAAATAGCTCTATATTTTTGTCTCATGAAATGTTATTCTCTATAATTTATCGTGTGAATCTTCAATAGGAGATGTTTTTCAAGGTAGTAGTCATCAACATCCATACCTTTTTCAGCAACCCTTTTCTCTAAAAAAACCATCTCTTCTTTTATCTTTTTTTTCAAACATTTTCCCAAAGACCTCCTTATTCCATTTCCTAACATTACTTTTAACATTCTTCAATTTTGAACAAAAATAAACATGGAAAATTATTCATTTTAAAGACCATAAAATCCAATAAATAATCCCATGATTTTATGGTTATAGTCACGTCCTATATGATTCCTTTAGGCATAGATACAAAATAGTTATCCATTTGTAACACTACTGAAGTTGATAGTGGTTCAAGGAGAGATAAGGTGGAAAATGCATCGTGGTCATCACATTAATTTCAGCCCCTAAGTCAATTAACACATTAAGAATTTGGACATCTCCTATACAAACTATGAAAATGGACTCCCAAGGTTCCCATATTTTGGATGGGTCATATTCCCTTCCAATATGTTAGTCAATTTTCCATCAACATGTATTTTTTAGGTTGATTCTTCCTTCTACCCTGAGTTTTAAAACACAACTCTTTGATGGTCTTATTCAATTTTGGAATTTTTCAAGAGCTTGTAAAAGAGGGATTCTAATACTCAATTTTTTAATCCCCTGAATTAGATCTAACTCTAGTTCTTCATGGGTTGCAATGTTGTGTTTTTCCAATAGTATAGATGGAAAGGGAATTCCTAAGTTTGGTTCAGATGTTTCTTCAATAACAGGATTGGGGTGGGTTTATTCTAATTTTTCTTTTTCTTCAGGGAATTCTTCTATAATAGGAGATGAGTGTCTTGAGGTAACATTCCCGAGCACAACAAGATATTTCTACTGACCCATAGATTTTACTATGGGGTTTTTGACTGATTCCACCGCAGTGTATGTTGGGTTACCCTGCCTCACATTTTTGGGTTTTCTACCGTTTAAGCTGGAATTTGTGGTTGGATAGGTTGTTCAAATGGGTTAGCAGTTGTAGGCCCAATCAACAAGTCTTCTTGTCTCGGGGTCTTCTTTGGTTATAATATTGCTAACCCGATCCTTGGGGTACATTCCACTATTGTTGGAATTGAGGATTAAATTGTTGGAATGGTGGAATGTTTGGGTTTGGATCCCAAGGTTGCTCATATTAATTAGGTGGTAAATTCCACTAGGAACTCTATTCCTATGGGACTTGTTGAGCCCAAGATTGGGGGTATGACCATGGTGTGTTCCACTGGTTTGAAACCCATTGTGTTTTTGGTGCATAAGACTGGTTCTGATTTGATTGAAAATTCTCTCCTTGCCTCTGAGCCACATAATTCAACTCAGATTCATTTTGTGTGTTCTCTTTTAAATGTTTCCTTAGTGATGGGAACAATACACATTAGTATGTGGCATGCTTTATGTCATAGACAAGGTAGATGTTTATTTTATCTAAGGGACAATCCTTAAGCCCATGTTTGTCCCTACATCTTGGAAAATATATGAACAATGGCTCTGTGTTCCTATCTTTCTCCCTATCCATAGTTGTATTAATTTGAACTAAGAGGTTTGTCCTTAGATTTGTAATTTCCTCTCTTAATTTGGATATGTCACCATTGGCCATTTTTCCTTTCTATTTTCGAAGATTTGGATAAGTCCAAGAGTAGTTCATACAGAGGCCAATGATATCAATGAATTCCAATTTGTTTATATCTCCTTTTCCCATAATATTAAAGGCTTGTTATGTGTCCTCATCCAATCCCTTAAGGAATATAGTTTTAAGAAGAGTGATATAAAGACCAGTGCCACACCTCTTGTGAAGAAAGATAAACCAATCAAGATAGTCCTCAACACTCTCATCCTCCTTTTGTTACATCCTAAAAAGTTCTTCCTTTCTATCCCTCACCCTACAATAATCTTGGTATTTATCCAAGAAGATTGTTTCCATCTCCTGCCAATTGTGAATGGAGTTGGGGGTTAGGCCCATGAACCACCTCATGGTTGCATCCTTCAAATTTTAAGGAAATAAATTTAATTTCTAAGTGTCTTGAGGTGTATTCATAGGTTTGGCACAAGACTTTGAACTCAAATAGGAATTTGTCAGGATCTTATGAGACTAGTCCCCTGAAGGTTGGTAGAATTGAAGGAGATATATTCTTCATGGGGGATTGGTCATTAGGATCCAATTCTATGGGATAGGTAAATGTCCTTCCAAGTGGAGGGTTTTCATTATTTACACCATTGGGGTTTTCCACTCCATCATCCATCCTTTCTTGTTGAACAATTTGTTCCATAGGTTGGTTTTGAGGGGGGGTTTGTAAATTGATTCTAATAAATATACCTCTATGGTATCTAGGTCTAAACATAAAATCCTACCATACTGAAAACAATTTCCTAACTACAAGTACTTATTGATTGCTTGTGTTCCACATACTCCAAAACACAAAAAGAATCTTGTTGTCACTACAAGGTCTTTTATTTCAAAAGAAAGAGTTATGGAAAATAAATTTCTAAATGGAAACTTACCAGGCCATCAAGAAAATACTTCAAGTTAGTACCTTAATCTTTTTTAACACCTTGAGAATTCCCTGGAAATGAAGCCAAAAAGTGACGAGCATCATTGGTACTTGCACTTTAGTTGTCTCATGATTTTCAGCCCCGGGAGGATTCCGTGGATATTTGCAACAAAGGAAACAATTGAAACCTATCATTACTTAATTTATAATGAATTCAATCAAATATTATGCTAAATGCAGCTAAGAAATAAAGTCTATTGATGAGCAGGATTGTTGAACTCGAGTTGAAAATACCGAAAGTAATGAAATTCTTGTAATTAAAATAAATGTTACATAACAGAGATGAAATAAATAACAAATGCACCCTTCATGTTGGGAAGAGTAGCCCTTACTCCTTCCCCTCCGATCCAGCTTTAGAATTGTAAATCACACAAGTTGATTTATCCCTAAATCATGTGTAGAAACGAAATCATGCACTTTGAGTCATTATTTAGTCTCGATCACATAATATTGTTTTGATGGTTCCTAAACAAGAAGAGTACTTGACTAACCCATGTATTTGGCCATATTTTGTTTCTTTCTATTGATACTTTTGGTCTTGCACCTTTATTGGCCCAAACCCATCTTTTCATACTTTAGTTTCACCTTTTTTAACTAGAGCACCTACCTAGGATGCCAGTCTTTGGCGACCTCATCCCCTCTGGGTGCCCCTGTCCTCTTTACACTTTACTCTCACTTTTTGGGTCCATTTAAGCCATTTGAGAATCTCATCTTTTTGGTAGTTGGAAGTTTTGGGGTTGATTACGAAATTCAAGAGAAGGAATCATATAAATATAAATTTATGTGATCATAATAAGGGACCAAAACTAAGCACTAGTTATCACCACCTAAGGTTGCATCCATCAAAGGAATCTATAGCTCTATTTGCATCCATCTAGCTCCATCACAAGGCACAAAGGTTGGTTCATCTACATCACACTTCATAGGGGGGGTCTATTGTTTCCATGCACACATTATTTAAATTCTACACCTATTTTCTTTCTCGCTACTCACAAAGTGTACCGACACAAGATCAACCTAGGGAACAATTCCACACACACACACACACACCTAGAAATACAATAGGTCTAAGATGTAGTGCAACACTCATTGATAATGAAATGAATACAACAGTTTACAAAGAAATATAATTGATATTCGTTCAATCTTCTTGATAATGATTACACATATATAGGAAATATACTCCCTAAATAATAGGAAGTAGTTTATAACAACTCACTAACTTACGTGAGTTGTTTCTAACACACTAACCAAATATAATTGTTATTGTTGTTTTATATAACAACTAATAACAATTTACTAACACATACTTACAACATAATAATTACTTCACGTAATTATTGTTTACTAATGGAGCACTAATTAAATATTTCCTAACATTCCCCCCCTTAGTGCGAACATGGGGAAAACCTGCCTTTGTACTTGCACCTGCTCATGATCTGGTGATTTTCACAGGATGATCACAAACCTCAGGGATGGTTTTGCAAATGGTTGACCACAAACCGAGAATGGTGGTTTTGCAATTGGTTTACCACAAACCACAAAGTGATGGTTTTGCAAATGGATTACCAACAACCAAGAATGGTGGTTTTGCTATTGGTTTACCACAAACCACAAATGAAGGTTTTCAAGTGGTTTACCTATAACCACATCATGATGTGCCAAGCACTATCATCGGCCCTCATCACATTTCACTGTAGGGAATAACATAGGAAATTCTGCTGACATCTGTTGCTCATACATACATAGAAAACTGACATACTGGAAATGGAACATTGGAATCATGTTCCCCCCCTCAATGTGAAATTTCCACTTATTCAATCACGAACACTGCAAATAGGAACACTGATACTGGAACTCTGAGAAAAAACATGACAAGAAGCACACGACACAAGCTGAAAGCAAATACACCACAAAAATGTCACCAAACCATCTGTGCGGCCCCGTCGTTGGCGACTGACGAGAGGTTGCTGAATGACCTCCAACCTCCGATGCCTCCTGCCTCCAGTTTCATGCTCAGAACAAGAAGTCTTCAGAACCACTGTCTTCATTTACTTGTTCTTCCTCATTCTCTGATCTTTCTTCAGTAATAAAGTTGGCCTCAATTCCTTTGAGTTTTCCACTAAGTATATCTTGAGCTCGAGCTCTACAAAATGAAGCTGTATGCCCCTTTTTCTTACAGTAGAAACATTCTCTTTCCTCTTTATATTTAGAAAAAAATTGTACTTCCTTTTTACATACATTGTCTTTGTTTCTTCTTCTATATCTTCTTTGGTCCGTTTTCCTCATTAGGAGAGAGTGATATCATATCTTCCAATGAGTTAGAAGGTATCTGACCAAGAGTGAAAACAACATTATTGTATTTGGGTGGTAAACTATTCAGCAGAATAGCTTTTGCATCCTCGTCGTCTACTGGGGCTTTTACTTCTGCAAGTTGTCTCAGAAGAGATCGTAAATTGTTGATGTGACTAGACATTGTATCTCCATCACTCATTTTGAGCTTGAACAACTGAAGTTTTAGAGAAAACTTTGCATTGACTGCTTTTGAACCAAATAATTTGCTCAAATTATCCCAGATGTCCTTCGAGTTTTTATCTAGATCAACATAATGTAATTCAGAATCTGAGAGGGCAAGGCCAATAATGGCTTTGG
The DNA here is from genome assembly GCA_018340775.1 of Taxus wallichiana var. yunnanensis. Classification (NCBI taxonomy): domain Eukaryota; kingdom Viridiplantae; phylum Streptophyta; class Pinopsida; order Cupressales; family Taxaceae; genus Taxus; species Taxus wallichiana. The sequence continues at coordinate 375,700,120 of CM031235.1, forward strand.
CTTTATCATCCCGTATTTCCCATTCTGCCAATCTGGTCGGATCTGAAGGTGCTGGTTCTTTTCCATCCACTATCCTCCAAAGATTTTTGTTCATCAACTGCATCTGGATCTTGACTTTCCATGTGTGAAAATTGAGACCATTGAATTTTTCTAGTGGAATGTCCATTATATCTTAGAGCGTCGGTTTCAACCGAAAATGCACTCTTTTACATGACCTCAAATTTTTAATGACACTTGACGAAAATAATATCTACAATAATAACATTAATATTTCAACAAGACTAACAAATAATATAAACACTATTTAGATGACTTGAGTATTGACACACACATTAATTGCAGTCAAAAACATAAAAGAACCGACTATGGGGACACAACAAAATAATATTGAACTTGCCTATAGATCGGTGACTCTAAAATTGACTAAACTTAAATAGCAACATAAAATGAATTGTAAAACTAACGACACTACTGACCTACTCAAAATAATATAAAATGAATGGAGGTAGAATATTACTGTCCTTACGAATCCTTCATTTCCACGTGCATATCCACGTGTATGACATTTGCAGTCTATATTAAGGCTACCAGTTGGTATCTTGGACGCAATAATGTGAATGGGTGCTTCAGGAGCTCAACACAGCATGTCTTCAAACGCTACCATTAAAATAGATCTACCAATAAAATTGTCTTGCTCTGCGCAGAGATACTTTCGACCATGAACTAGTAAAACACGTTTCTCATATGAAACTCAATAAACACTGAACCGATCACAAGTTTAGATGATTATCACATAATCAAACTCTGAATCCGAATACCACTACGTGCTTGCATTATTTAGCAGATCTGAATCACCCAATGGACAAATCGAACACGAGAGCGCAAATCAAATATTCGGTGGCAAATAAAAATTTCAGAATGACAGTGTTGATGGGTATTATCTCTGTGGAGTACGGATCAAGAAGAAGTGAAAGTTTTTACAGATTCCACGCCCAGGAAAGATCTATTACGCCACGAATAGATCTATCATATTCGGTGCCAATAGAATACAAACGCCAAGAGAAATCGGAGTGTATGTACTCGTTATAAATGAGTCGCTCCCATGTGGATGAAGGCGGACCACAATTGAAGATATTACCACGGATTCAACGCTGCCACAAGTTGTTAACCGAGCAGAATAACAAGCCAAATAATCTCTATCAAATGAAAAATGTTGAGCTTCTCACATGCGACCACCGATAACTCATATGCACATAGGCAATGTGTCGTACACGTTTATGACTTCACAAAATGGTATTAAACAAAGGGAAATACCTGTAAAAGACTCTCATGGAAGAGGCATTTCGGATCTCAAGTGCTCGACACCAATTGAAATGAATACAACAGTTTTACAGTGAAATATAATTGATATTCGTTCAATCTTCTTCAATATTGATTACACATATATAGGAAATATACTCCCTAAATAATAGGAAGTAGTTTATAACAACTCACTAACTTACGTGAGTTGTTTCTAACACACTAACCAAATATAATTGTTATTGTTGTTTTATATAACAACTAATAACAATTTACTAACACATACTTACAACTTAATAATTACTTCACGTAATTATTGTTTACTAATGGAGCACTAATTAAATATTTCCTAACAGATAAATACATCAATTTTGAAGCAAAGGACATTCCTACCCCTTCATATGCATCTTTATTTTTTTTAATGAATTTAATGTTTTGCTTGAGGTTTTATAGGTGATTATTCTATTGTAGGTTTACCAATGCTTAGGTGATCATACAATGACATACACGTGACAAGAATTCAAGGCTTCACATCATCGCGACTATGTAAAATTGGCTTCTAGACTTCTCGCACAAACCAAGGCACCCTTATTGCAAACTAGGGTGCCCTAAGGTCCCCAATCCAACCGGGACAGCTCGAGATCTATATTTTTCCATGTTCATGTGCGACTATTTCCTCCTCTTGTTCGATCGTTCTCCATTGTGACATAGTCCCATGACATATTTGAATTAGCTAAGGCTCTTCCAACTCTCTTTGCACATTAGGGTTTCTATATTTCATTTCTTAGATTGTTTGGGTATTGTAAAGTATTTTTTTGTTTCATTTATTTAGTTATATATTGTTCTATAACATCTAGATTAGACTATTATCTTTACATTTTAGTTTAATCATTTTGGTGAACCCGTACTCGATCATTGCACTCCTAGGATCCTCATTCTGTCATTGCTCATATTTCTAGAATATTATCATCATGAGTATCTCAATTAATGATTTCTTGCTTGCTAATCCTAACTTAAGACATAAAGTCCAACATCTCCTAGCTACTACTCACATTCCTACTGATATGCATCCGAATTAGTCTATCAATCATTTGTCGATGCTCTCTCTCAGCATATTACTTTTTGTCTAATCCTCCTACTAATCTTAATATTTTTGATAATGACCCAACTTTTCATATCATGATTCACATTTACAATGTGGGTGTCAAGTGTACTTTAATTGACAATGTTTCGAGCTCAACCTATGTCCTATGTCATTACTTGAAAAGATAGGTATTTCAGCTAATGTTAATCCATCATGTCTTTCCCTTCATGCATATGATGGTTCTATTTATCCATGCATAGGTCACATTACTCTACCTATCACTGTAGGGCCAAAAACCCTTAACACGGTATTATTTGTCATTGAATTTCTGGTCTCATATAATTGTTTACTTGGTAGACCATGGCTCCATGCTATGCAAGTCATTGCCTCTACAATACATCATTGTGTCAAATTCATACATGAAGGCATTAAATATACTATTTTTCATGACCGTCATCCATACAAATATTGTGACCATGATCATCATACCACTCTTCCTACCTCATGAACTGATACTACCGACGACCTCAGCCTATGGATGAACCACCTCATCTACCACCACTTGAAGGTGTTATTTGCATGATAGATACAATTTCCTCCACACCACCACCTCCAACTACTACTAATGTTATGATTCTTTATCATGGGATTTTCCAGTCTATAGACATCGATCTATCCCCCGCACCTTCATATGTACCACCTTTACTTGCACGGACACCGTTTATATGCACATTTTTATGAATAATTCATTATATGAACATATTCCATTTGATCTTACTTGTGATGTCTCTATATGTTTGCATGATGGTTTGAATCAGCTCGGTTCACTTTTGGGTATCTTTATCCTCCTACTCATGATCCTTGTCTATATTATGTATTCATCACTATCACTATGTAGACACCTATAATTTAACCCGAGCAATTTAAATACTTAAATTGTGCTAATTATCCTCTTTCCCCAAATTGACAACATATCGTTAATATAGCACACTTCCTCTTGTATCACCGTTAATTATCTTATTACGCTAGTTAATTAACCCTTTTAGCCAAGAAATACACCAATTAACGACCTTAATCTCCCTTTCTATCTAGGCTAATTAATCATTATTAATTAATTATCTTCCTCTTCCATTATATCAATAAATCATCATTTATTTGATTAAATCCCTCTCATAGTCTAAATCATGCTAATTATTTCTCTAAACAGATTCTACAAGCTTGTACACCTGTTAACTAATCACTTTGGTTAATTAATAAATCCCCTCAAACCCCATGGGTCACTAAAGGACAAACTAAACTCTCCTAAGGTTGACTCAACTCTTCATAAACCTTCCTTATCCACAACTAACCCAACCTCTCCATTTATCCCACATGAAGAGGGATGTAGAGATTCTTCTATCCATTAGGCTATATAAGGATCCCTCCTCCTACCTTTTTATTTATACCTAAATGAGAATAGAGCATACACTATAGCCATTTTATCATCTTTGAGCATTCTTCCATTAGAAGAGCTAGCCTTCTCCATTTCTTGCATTCATCCACCCAATTTTTAAAGTCATATGGAGATATGTCAAGTGGTCTTGTAGCCATGATTTGACAAGAATCCATTCTTAGAAACCTTGGGATTTCAAGCACATAATCAACTCTTTGATTGCTAGAGATCTACATAGGTTCAATCTCATCTCATTTAGCATTCAATAAGAGATATAAGTTAATTTGTTTAGCATATTAGCTTGAAATGTTCATTTCATGTTCTAATGTAGAGATGTTAATAGGTTAGCTTTTCAAGCTCTTATCATGATGATGCATAGGTTTAGTTTAGAATTGTATTGAAGATACTAGGTGTTAGTTTAAACTCTACTTACATAGCTAACTAACTTATACATTTGGTACGCTCGGTGGGATGGGTCCGTAGTCCCTTAACATTCTAGTTCAAATTTTATTGTTATTTCAAGTATTTGGCTAACCCTTGATATGCACATGTGTGAAATAATGTTAAATTTCTTATGATTTTGCTAATATTACATGTGTAGAATCTCATTTAGAGATTTAATTCTAATGGGTTGTCAATTTTGAGCTAACATACTAAAATTTGGAGCATTTTGAACTTGTTTGTGTCATTTGGTCATATTTTGACTGCAGGATAGCGCAGATACACAAAACCAGGTGTAGGCACACATCTCGATGCACACACATTATGCTCTCATATTGTACCTTTACTACGCTGTCAAACCTCGTCACGCCGGCACGTAGACACCCTAACCCGAGCGCAGACACCCTAACCTTGGTGTACACACCATTCTACTGACACACGCATTATGTGTTTGTATCTATGGCGCAAGCACCCATATCCCTGGTGTAGGTATCTCTTGGCAGCGCACACACCCTGTCTTAGTCTTTGTACTGTCTTTTTGCTAACCTTGACACACATGCTTATACCCTAACGCACACACCCATATCCTAGCGCAGACATCTCTCGGGTGGCACAGGCACACTGGGGATCTATATTTACATAGAGGGGTGTAACCTCCTAACCCACGCACACATGCCCTAACCCATGCGCAAGTGCTTCCTGAGTTGGCATATTAATTCCAAGTTTCTAAAGGTTTGTGTCCTAAAGTGCTAACATCATTACAGGTTTTATTTTTGCATGGGTATGCTAGACTAGACATTAGATAAACCTTGCATGCTTAATTATAAGAGTAAGGTCACGTATGCTCTTCCCTTGCATCTTTTGGGGTGATCTTGGGAATCAGAAATGATTCTTATATCTTTTATTGCTTTGAGAATGTGTTGAATGTCCAAATTGAGAAAATATATATTTCATGTTTGAATTAAGTGTTTCTGTTGGTGTAGGTGGTATTTTTCTTCACTTATTTAGTGTTATTCCACCTCACTAGGTGAGTCATCTCACTTAGGTGGACATGGATCTAGGTGTCATCTTAGTTATGACAAATTCTCTTATAGAATCTGTCATATGTGTAAGTGTGTCATAGGAGTTACATTCCCATTTGGGAAATTAACTCCTCTTCTCCATTATGGAGGAATCTTCTACACAAGAGTTACACTTCACTCCCCTATTTATACTCACCTCCTTTGATCTATGGTTAGCCTAAGCCCACCAAGAAATTCCATTCTACTCCATTTTTTTAATCTTGATCTCTCATATGCATGCACATTGCTTTTACAAAGCTTGCTTGTTTTAATCTCACAAATCCTACACTTTGGTGAAGTGCAACTATTCGATGCACGTGAATTCCTTCCAGTCTTTGTCCTTCACTCCAGCTTTCTATTTGTTGATTTCTTGGATTTTGTGTCGCGTATGCTCTTCTCTTGCGTCTTAGGTGATCTTGAGAATCAGAAATGACATTTATTATTTTCATGGAAAATTACTAATCCATTGTGCAAAACCAAAATGCTTGTCAAAGAAAGGTGGAGTTGAAACAAAATTAAACTACTAATACAATTTCTATGTAGGTTGTCAAAAGGTGTTCAAGAAAACCACATCCAATTAAAAAGATAAAAAAACACACCACAATCATCACATTGTATTTGCAGGTTCAGATAAGGGTACGTCCCTGCCTCGCTAAAACTAGAACATAACCCCTTTGGCATAAGCCTTAAGATACAACAATGGGGGTGGTCCTAGGAACCCCAAAGTAGTCCACGCAAGAGGGAACCTTGTGGATGAAACGGGAAGTGCTCCGCACAACCTACTTGACTAGTATTACCATTTGTGAGATTTAGCATCACAAGTCGTCCATATCATGACCCCAGTGAGAGTACACAATGGACACATTTATTTCCCACTATTCTTGAAGGGGGTAAATTAAAGCCAAGATACTCCAAGAATTAGTCAGTGTGACTTTTCTTGGTAAATCAAGCTCGCTCTTAGATGACTTGTGACACCTAGTTGAGTGAACCACCTAGGAAGCTATCTTTGACTAGGAGCCAACTTGGACCACATCAAAGCCAATTTGAGTTGAGAGCTATTGTTCATCATGAAACGTGTGAAGCATTACTTTTGCTTAGTTTTTCACTTGCCCTAAGGCAAGGTGAAACTCTGTTGAAGTGAGGCCAACATTTTTCAACCCCAATTGATCTACTTCCTTCACTTTCTTTTGACACTTTGTTGATCAAAAGAAGAGTGACTACCTTTGCATTATCAATTGATTGTTTTCACCACTTTTGTGTTTTTTATGCCCATCCATGTTTGTGGTTTGGTTCTTAAACATCTAAAGTGTGTGGAGACATTTTTATATCTTTGGTAGCCTTTTTATCTTGATACCCAAGTCAAGATCGTCATCATATTTAGGCTTCGTTCATCACTTTGATTCTCCTTTGAACGGTTATCTTGTTTATATCGTGTCACTAAATTTTGGTATTTATGTCTTGTTTCTTGTAAACTTGACCTAAATACCCTACACCTACCCTACTAATTAAATCATTAATTACAATATTAAATGCATAATTGACAAGTTAGGTCAAGCTACTCATGAAGAAGCCATCGTCTACATGCCAAGCGTACTCCCAAACTCGGTTGACATGTCTCCTATGGGCTCATCCTCTCACCATTGTCTTTGTCACTATCGGGGGTCTAGCAGTAAAATTTCGGCAGCAAAGATCAAGAATAAATGAATTGGTCGCGATGATTTACCCCTAGGTGGGGTATATTAAACCATTCTCACCGGCCGTGATTGCCTGGAAGATTGTTTTGATCAGTTGTTGTTTCTATAACTCTTCTTCTACTCACCATGAATAATTATTTTATTTAAATAATTATTTTTCTTTCATTTTTTGTCGTGTTGGGGCATTATTTGCCATAGAATAATTATTTTTATTAAATAATTACTTTGTTAAATTTTGCATTTTTTTTAAGTGTCTTTGGGCATTCTTTGCCATCGAATAATTTTTATTAAATAATTATTTTTCTTCTCATTAGGACAATTTTATTGCTCCTAGGAAATATCCCTTCTTCTACACACTCCATCGAATAATTATTTTTTTATTAAATAATTACTTTGTTAATTTTTCCATTGTGTTGGGGCATTATTTTCTTTTGTGTTTGGGACATTCTTACCGATTCTTCTACACATCCAAACCGTCAAAAATTAAAAAACAAACAAAAATAAAAATCAATTCAAAATCCAAACAATTTTTTTCAAAAATTCTCCAAAAAATCCTAAAAATTGTAAAACTCACAAAACTAGGTAAACCAACTCATAGTGGCTGAAACTCATGTCTTGCGCATGGTATTATTTCTATATCTTGCTAGAAATTTCACATCTTTACAAATCAAATGACTCGTGGATCATCAGATTTACAACCATTTACAAAGCTATCCTGCTTGCTTCGTTAGTACTCTGGGGCACATATAGTTTCTGGTATTGTTTCGTAGCGCACTACGCTTTCTCATTGGACCCGGTGTCCTTCATCATCTTCCCTTGCATGTATCCTTGCTTGGGGATCATTTTTAACCCTTGTTGTCAATCATGAACATTTGGGGATCTTCAGCTTGATAACAAAACATTTTTACAACCTGTCTTGACCATTGTTGGTTGGAATATGTGTGTTTGTACTTGTTTTCCCTATTAAATGAGCTTGTTTCCTTCTCATATTGCATTGTTTTTTTATGTTGCATTGAGTGGGTGTTTTCAGCAATGGAAAACTATTCATAGTATGGCTTTTCATGTCATCCTACTTTTGTCGTATGCTTATATTTTTAATAAGGACCGATGATGTAGATCTTTGGCAATATGATGACAATAAAGTTGTTTCAATACACTGGATGAAAGCTTTCTCTTTTCTTTCTATCTTCATTCCTCTTCTACATCATTCTCCTATCAACACTATTCTTCTTATTCACTCTGGGGCATCCTACTCCTACCCATTCTTCTATTTCCTTTCTCTCACCTTTTTCGATCATCGATCACCTTCTTTCATCACCCCATCAACACTCGAGGGGGCATCTCTCACTTCTACTAATTTTTATTCTACGCCTTCAAAATTTATTTGTCTACTATCTTTGAAGTGGCGTCACTTACACCACCCCAAAGAGGGGAAAATGTAGACACCTATAATTTATCTCGAGCAATTTAAATACTTAAATTGCGCTAATTATCCTCTTTCCACAAATTGACGACATATCATCAATATAGCACACTTCCTCTTCTATCACCGTTAATTATCTACATTACGCTAGTTAATTAACCCTTCTATCTAACAAATACACCAATTAATGACCTTTCGTTAATTAATCCCCATTTATATCTAGACTAATTAATTATTATTAATTAATTAGCTTCCTTTTCCATTAAATCAATAAATCATCATTTATTTGATTAAATCCCTCTCATAGTCTAAATCATGCTAATTATTCCTCTAAAAGATTTTATAAGCTTGCACACCTATTAATTAATCACTTTGGTTAATTAATAAATCCCCTCAAACCCCATGGGTCACTAAAGGACAAACTAAACTCTCGTAAGGTTGACCCAACCCTTTCTAAACCTTCCTTATCCACAAATAACCCAACCTATCCATTTATCCCACATGAAGAGGGATGTAGAGATTCTTCTATCCATTGGGCTATATAAGGAGCCTCCTCCTACCTTTCTATTTACACCTACACACCTAAATGAGCATAGAGCATACACTATAGCCATTTTATCATCTTTGAGCATTCTTCCATTAGAAGAGCTAGCCTTCTCCATTTCTTGCATTCATCCACCCAAGTTTTGAAGTCATATGGAGATATGTCAAGTGGTCTTGTAGCCATGATTTGACAAGACTCCATTCTTAGAAACCTTGGGATTTCAAGCACATAATCAACTCTTTGATTGCTAGATATCTACATAGGTTCAATCTCATCTCATTTAGCATTCAATAAGAGATAGAAGTTAATTTGTTTAGCATATTAGCTTGAAATTTTCATTTCATGTTCTAATGTAGAGATATTGATAAGTTAGCTTTTCTTAAGCTCTTAGCATGATGATGCATAGGTTTATTTTAGCATTGTATTGAAGCTACTAGGTGTTAGTTTCAATTCTACTTACATAGCTAACTAACTCGTGCATACAACTATTTCTTATTGTCTACGTGTCTTGCATCTAAATGTACCCACCTTGCACACACTCCTCTCTCTTCTCCACTTACATTAGGGTGGTCTTGGCTTGCTTATATAGGTGGCACATTAGTCCTTGATCACATCGATATCTCATTTCCTATTCCTTTTGGTCGCGTATTCATTTGTAATAGTTCCTTTCTTGGGTATACACAAAATCTCACTCGGTGGTATGCACATATATTTCCATTACCACCCTTCACTAATGAGGAGTATGCCATGATTATGTTCAACCTATGCTGCATTGGCTTGTTATATGATCAACCTAACATTATTGCTTACCGGTCTCTAACACTTCCCCATTAGGATTTGATCATGACATTGATGACCTCCTAGATGACATTTCGTGATTGTTCTCTTCATCATACACACACTTGGGGGCATTGAATTCACACCCCTAACATCAACACATGTTTCATATTTTCATTTGCATACACCTAACTTCTCTCGTATACATCCTCACCCACTCTAAACATCGACACTACCCAATGACACACTCTTGTGCTTCAGTTCACACTTGACTATTGAGGGCATCTTATACACATGAACCTCACACACTAAACAATAGACACTACACATGGCGCATCTTCACACATCTTGCATTTTTCTCATCTTACATCATACATCATACATCTAACATTTCATACATAATACACATCCTACACATATTTCAAACATCTTACATTCCATACTATACATCCTACATTATACACCACACATGACAATTTCTCATCACGACATCTACTACACATATTCTACACCTTTCACATCTACTTATATGCGTTGCACTCACTACCTGATGACGCACTATAGTCTCACAGTCCATACACAAGATTGCTGCAGCTATACAACATAAATGAACCACGTCACATGCACACATTCATCAATCAATATTCCCATCATGTGAAATTCCTAGAATAGTGATATATGACATTGGTTGCATCATCACTTCCGCTTGCATCATTTTAGTGGTATACACTTTAAGCTGCATCAGCACTCCTACTCATCTTCTAGTGATAAACATTGTAGGCTACATAATCACTTCCTCTATTATCATCATCCCCTATTATGATCATCATTTAGTGATATACACTTTAGGATAAATCATCACTTCTTCAATCATCTTGTTGTGATATACGCTTAGGCTACATCATCACACACACTTCGTCTCTATGTCACATATCATCACTACACATTCACCACAATGCACTACATGTAACCCATAGATCAAAAATTTCTTGATGACACACTCTCATTTATGGTTTATGTTATCACCAACTTACTTGTGCCCCTCCGAATGGCCTGAGTGCAAATGGGAAATTTGGTGTGATTAGGTAACATGGGATCACCTCTCAAGTTGTGGGACTTGTGGGCTTAAGGTGAACCTCTGGAGAAGGTCAGTTTCCTCTTCTTAAAATAAGCACTACACTACTTTTAATGCAATAAAACAACTACCTATACCTATACTAACATTTCAAGGGGATTAGGGAGAGATATTTGCAAGAAATAAAACCTAAATTAGAAGTGGTGATGCACCAAGAAAGGGGTTTGCTAGACAAAATCTGGTATTTCAAATGAAGAAAGATGAACATGGGAAGAATGAACTTACATTACAAACCCAACTACATAAAATACTTCATTCCTTGATAAGCACAATAACCTCCAAAATTTGTGATATGCACCAGGGTTGCACATTAGACCTGCAGACACGAAGAGAGGCAAATGGAAGAAGCAAAAATAATGTAAGGAAATATAATTGATCACAAAACATAATTTCTATTACTCCAAGCATGTGCACAGTGCATCATTATAACAAGAAGAGGTAGAAGTTGCCATTACAATTTTAAGAAGAAAGGCTTGAAATAAAGTGTGAAAATTCACAACAGCTTAACTTTTGAAGAGAGGGGAATCTTGGAAAATTTTCTAACTCTTATGGATAAACACCCCTTTACATTTTATAACATTTTTGGGCTGGTGAGAGAAATAAGAAGAGATTCCTAAAAACTAGGCAAGATTGTAGAAGAACAAGTCAACCATGTTTACCTCATTAATTCCAACTCCACCTTCTTGGCACTATTCACGAAATGAGGAAATATCATAATTTTGGAACACTAAAAACTCTGAAAATCCATTTTCTGATAATTCCATTGTGTAGCTCTCACTCTCCCGATTCCAATGACTACAATTTTGTGAAAAATGGACAATCAGGGAGGAAATTATGGCATGTTGAGAAAAAATTACTTTTGGGTATCCTGCACTCTGCTCAACTAGCTCACTGAGTCACAAAATGGTTACTTAACGAGTTTCATGTTTTATGTTTTCATCTTGGGCTCCGAAATGGATGACATGGCTTGCCATCTTTGTTACCATCATGCTCCCTAGCTCCACATATTACATTGGCCACTTTATGTTCTAATGACTACAACCCTTGTCACATGTTGAGCCCACATTGCTCAACATCTCCGTTAATTCGATCAAATATTTATTATCTTAATCGTGTCCTTTACATTTGGTTCCTTACACTCAAACTCCAACAACTCCACGTTTTACATTTAAATGGGATTTCACTAAACCCAAGCTTATTGACATGTAGATATCAATTTATTCACATTGATTATCCTAAGTTGTGCCTTGAATAGTTCCTGAACACACTCGCATTGGTTAGAAATATGTTATGTTATAAATTGATGGGCCTTCATTGAACGTAGGGGTCCAAACTACTACTTAACACAATGACAAGCACTTCCAAAAATGAATGAGCTTGAAACGCGAAAGCACCTATCAAATTTGAGGTTCGGACTCGAAATCCCACCAGCGTTTTCAATGACAGGAGAACATGGGACTCAGGCTAGCTACGTAACTTTGCACAAGCAGCCCACAGGCTAAGCCCTAGCCATGTTTATTGCTTGAGGCCTTAGCGTTAGAATTATTGTTTTGGGCACCATGGGTGACCCTCATTTGTAATGAATTATGTCTTGTAATTATTAATTTTGCTTAGGGTGTCTAGTTGTGTTGTAAACTTGTTTTGGGAATTAATGACCCCACTTGCATTAAGTTTTGAATTAGATTAATGATGTAATTAATCTAGAGGGTTTAAGGTCACATGTGAAGCCTTGGGTGGTCCCCACACCCTCTACCCTTGTGCCAATTTTTACCAAACCCGAAATTGGGTTATTTTGGGCATTTTGGGGACCCCTTTTTAGTTTGGGAGTTCCCCTAACATTAAAATGAGCCCTTGGACCCTACCTAGTAGGTAGGGGGCTTATTTCCAAGGATAGAGGGAGTTTCCCCTCCCTTTTTGCCTCTTGTTTGGTCACATCCATGTAAGGGGTGTGGATTAAAGTGCTTGTTAAAAGTTGCACTAGAATTGTCTTGTTATCATTTAGAGTAATTTGGGAGAAGAGGGCTAAAAGCATTTTACCCTCTCTCTTTTGTTTTGGCATCTTTGACCTTGAAGGAAGAGAGGGGTGACACATGTCACCCCCTCATTTGTGAGGATTTTTCTTGCTCCTCTTCAAATTCCCCTTCATGGGAAAAGAAGAGGACTTTTTTTTTTGGAACTTTGCTTGAGGCTTGGGTGATTTAGAGCTAGAGTTTGCTTGGGTCAAGAAGGAGAGAAGTTTGAAGTTGGAAAGCTTTTTGGAGAGCTTTCTTTGAGGTAGGCTCTTAAGCCTTATTGTATGTGTTGTATTCATATTAGTTGTTAGATTGTTTACTTGGAAATGTTGTTGTTGCATGTGGTTTTTGATTATTTGTTGCTTGTTTTACTCCTTCCATCATATGGCATGATGGAGTTTTGGAGTTTGTGGGGGAAGAGAGAGGGATTTTTCCTCTCAATCCTCAAGGCTTGATGGACAAGCCTTGTAGGATTTAGTGACTCCCCTCAAATGGTTTGAGGTGGGGAAGGTGATTCATTTGGCTTGAATCTCCTTCCCCATTCTTGGTAAGGAAACCCCTTTGGGGTTTGAAAATCCTTCCAAGAAGGATTTGGTGAAAGGGTGGAGGAATAAGGAGGGTTTTTAAAATGAAATAGGAGAAATAAGGAGGGTATGGAGATCTTGGTATTGTGCTTATATTATTGGTTATAACTCTTGGAGAACTCTTCTCCTCTCTTCCCCACTTTTGAGGTAGAACATGGGTTCTCCTCCTTGTAAAACTTGGAGTCTTGTTTTATACTTGTTTGGTTTCATGTGAATGTGTCATTGTTTGGTCACCCTCATTCTTGTGCAAGTTGTGGTTAGTTGTCCTCTTTCCCATGGGCTTGGGGGAGGCTAGCATGCATCCCAACCTTGGGAAAGGCATGTAATGATGCCTATGGTTGGGTGGCAAACAAGCCTCTTCTCCTTGTTGGTTTTCTTGAAGGCATGAAGGTTGGAGCTCAAAGTTGGAAGTTGGAGATAATGAGAGTTTTTCATTGTCCTCTCTAATCTTTGTGAAACATTTCTTGTATTGAAACCTCTTGAGTATGGCTTGAGGAAAACTTGTACTCCTTGTAAAAAAATCCCTATTTTGTGGTTTGTATTCTTGAAAACTTGAGCCACTCTTGAGTTTGTAATCTACCTCAAAGCCTTGTAAAAATCTTGTGATAAATCTTTTTGGGTAGTTATTTATTTGTGTATGTTTGTATATGTGAACTTCAAATCTTGAAAATGAAATATTGTATTTGTTGTTTTCTTTAATATGAAAATTTGATTTGTAATCTCCTTTTGAAAGAAAATGTATAGGTTGGAATATGACCTTCTTGTGAACATATTTATACCCTTCATGTTGAATATCTATCTTGTTTAAAAATCTGAAATGTTTATTTAGTTATTGCATTTGAAAAGCAATATTAATACCTTGTTGAAAGTCTCATTTGTATGGAAAAAAAAAAAAAAAGGATGTATCTCTTCTTATTGTTTCCAGAATAATATGGAATGGAGAGTGAATAGATGCAACTTTCTAAGTGCTTTGTTTTTGCATCAAAGAATAAAATTAAAATCTATTATTTATTTTAAGTTGAAATCATCATTATTTAGCATTGTGTATGAAATAACCATATTCATAGATTTAAAAATATATAGTCTTAGTTTAATTATTATATTACTATAAGTAATTTTTTGAGATATATATGTGTATGATAAAGCTTATATTATGGAATATAAAATTATATATACAATGTTATATATATACATATATATATTATAATATATATAATATTATATATTATATATATTATAATATATATGTATATTATATAATATACACTATGTGTTTTGTTAGTTACCTTTTAAAACGAATTCAAAAAAAAAAAAACAAAACAAAATAAGTGATAGTGTTGGGTGTGGGGGAGGGCCGAACCCTGTCCCCACACACCCCGACCTCCATCCGTCGCCACCCTCACACACTATCTCGTAGTGCCTCCACCGCCATGGCTGCCCCTGCTGCATCCCCACCGCCTCGGCCGCCTCGCCAACACTTCGACCTCCCTTTCTCCCGCGCCTGTCCCCTCCACACCGCCGCGCTGTCCCCCCTCATGGCCTCGCTTCCCCGCCCTCCGCGGCATCCCCTGCCCCGCCGCCTCCTCTCTTTTTCACACCAAAATTTTAAAAAATGGGGTTATCTAAATCAATATATATTTTCAAAAAAAAAAATTAGCAGTTTATATATATATATATACTCACACACACCAATATATATATATATATATATATATTTCAATTTATTTGCATTTATATAAATGCACAAAACCAAGAAAATGATACAAAGGAAACTTGAGACCTCCTCTTGAACATTCATGGCTTCTTTCTTAACCTGCACATTCAAATGAAAACACAAAATAAAATGAGAAGAGGAAATAGAAAAGAAGAGAAACCAAAGAGATAATTAGGGCAAACTTTAGGGCATTTTCAAAACCAAGGGTCAAGATCAAATTTGATCCAAGGGCTCACAAATAACCTGTTCACTTTTAAGACATGGGTATTTTTAAATTTAAGTGGGAAATAAAGTTTAGTGTATGTGCATGTAAAGAAAATAAATTAAAAGGGGATGTGTGGACAATGTTTTAAAGGGGAAAACAAATAAATTTTAAAGAGATGTGTGTATTTATTTGGTAACTTTAGTAAGTCTAATTGAATTAGGTAATTAATTTGTTTAGGGCTAATAATACATTTGATTTTTTAACATGATTAAATTATTATAATTAAATAACATGGGGGAAAACGGATTAAGCAAATACAATTGTAGTAGATTTAGTTCACCTTTTTAAAAAACAAATTACCCAATATATTAGTTGCACATTTGTATGGTTTTTCCATGTCCCGAGGTGGGCATCACAAAAAATATTAAAATGTTTGTTTCTTTCTATGAGATAATAGGTAGAATGGGAAACTACCCATTCAATTCAAGATAAAAAGATTAAAATGTTTGTTTTTTTGCATGGGAGAATGGAAAACTACCTATTATTTTTTATCTCTATTCTTCTTGTATTAGTCATATATCGAATGAGCAGATGAAATAATATTTTCATACAATTTCTTCTTCTATTAGTTTATTCTTCTTCTATTAGTCATATATGAGAACATGAATCTTCTCATGAAGATAAAAAGATAAAAAAAGGTTTAATTGATTATATGAGAGAATGGACAACTACTTGCATGAGGAATGGGAAACTTCCCATTCTATTTTATGTCTATTCTTCTTCTATTAATCATATATCTAGAATGGGCAGATGAAATAATATCCTCATACAATTTCTTCTTCTATTAGTTTATTTTTCTTCTATTAGTCATATATGAGAATGGGAATCTTCCCATGAAGATACAAAGATAAAAATGTTTGCTTGTTTGTATGAGAGAATGGGCAACTTCCCATTCTAAAACAAAGTAATTTTTTTAAGTAAATTTTATCTCTCTTCTTCTATTAGTCTGTATTCTTTGTTTTTAATTAATAAAAATTATAATTAATTACATTCATTCATTTTAATACCTCTAATCTATATTCTTCTTCTTTCATGATTCTTATATGAGAATGGGCATCTGCCCATTCTAAAACAAAGTAAAATTTATCTCTCCACTTGCCCATTTTAATAACTCTATAAAAATTACTAAAGAAGAATAATAGAAATAAAATTTACTTTGTTTTAGTCATTTTAATACCTCTATAAAGACTGTGATTGTAGTCATTTTAATAACTCTAAAGATTTTGAGAATTTTTATCACTATTCTCATGCCCTTTCGAATCATTATAATGCAAGCAATATTGAATATAGTCATTTTAATAACTCTATAAAGGCTATGAGAATGTTTTTCACTATTCTTCTTCTATGATTCCTATATGAGATTGGCCATCTACAATGTTTTTTCACTATTCTTCTTCTATGGTCCCATTCAATACAAGACAATAAAAAAATCATACGAGGATGGGAAAATTCCCATTCTAAACACTCTAATACAATATATTTTTCACTATTCTTCATCTATGGTCCCATTCAATACAAGACAATAAATGTTTTTTCGTACGAGGATGGACAAATGCCCATTCTAAACACTCTAATACAACAGATCAAAAATATGGCCATATCAAAATGTTAGAATGTCTAGAATGGGATAATTTGCATATTCTCATACAAAAAAACATTTTCTTATCTTGTGTTGATATATGTCAATTCTCATATGGGGATCATCTTGCAAGGGAACGAAAGAGAGAGAGCCCAAAATTGAAAGAATAAACAAAAATTAAACAAATGTCTCACATGCAATAGTTTTGTGGTGAATCTTACCATTCCCAAGAACTCCAATTTGTCTTTGAAAAAATTAACTACCATTAATAGCTCCCTGGGGTGGATAAGCCCTCTCTAACTTTCCCTCCACTTGCATGAGAGTAACAACGAGCGGTCGAAGACTAGTGTTTTAAACCAATTACCTTTATTTAATAGTTTTAATGGTGGTCTAGTTATTATTTATAACGATATGTTCACATGATGGATTAGCTATGACTAATATAGAAGTAATCAATCAATTAAGTTATATATTACTTGTATTAGAATGTTTAGAATAATAATATGGCAGTTCTCATACAAACAAAAATAATTGTGAATGGGCATAAAAATGATTAAGTTCAATATTGCTTTTATTGAATAGGCACATGCTCATTCTCATGTAACAAACAAACATACAACGTTTGAGAATATAAGATAAAAATGTTTGTTATTTGAAAATGGGCATTCGCCCATCCTTTACATGCTCATTCACATATACGGATCATAGAAAAAGAATAGATATACAACTTACTTAGTTTTACAATGGTTAGTTCTCCACCTTGTAAGGAAAAGAAAACAAAATTATATTCTTCGTCTCAAAATAAATCAATAGAGAAGAGTAAGAAAAATTCACACCTAAGATCAAATTGGTGTTTCTCATAAACTTTCTTGAATTGGTGTTTCTCTAAAAATTTCTTGATATCTTTTTTATGTAAGTACTAAATACAATATGGGTCGTTTTATGTAAGGACTAAATACAACAGATCAAAATGACAAGGTATCAAATTGTTAAAAAATTTAGAATGAGAATATGCCCATCCTCATATAAAAACCTTTGTTTTATCTTTATATTGAATGGGCATATGCCCATTTTATATGACCATTCTCATATGGAGATCATAGAAAAAGAATAGATATAAAATTTAATTTTTTTTAAAATGTTTAAAATGGGAATATGTTTATTCTCATACAAACAAACATTTTGTGAGTTATAGCTTCATGGTAAAGCTTCCCATTCCCAAGAACTCCACTACCTTTAAAAATGTTAATTTCTATTAATATCACCACTACGCCTCATAGTGGCATGGATTAACTACCATTAATATCTCCATTGTGCCACGTACCGGCGTGGAAAAATCGTTCTCACTTTCCCTCCAATGAGTGGTCAAAAACGTGTTTTAAAACAATTACATTTAATTAATAAATAAATGGTGAAAATAATATATTTGTTTGGTGGTCTCGCTATGTTATGGTCAAGAAAAATATTGTTTTTAAACATTATCATAGCCATGTTTTAGGTTATTTTCATTTATAATAAATTGGTACTACTTTAATCTAGAGAGAGGGAGATATGCATGCATTTAAAATTAGTAAAGTAGTGGGACAATATACAAGATGATTATTTATCGGAAATATGATATATGAATTTATTATTTTCTTTTCTATTGTGCCACATAGTATCATGGAAAATCTCTTGTATTAGAATGTTTAGAATGGGCATATGCCAATTTTGATACAAACAAAAAAATTTGTCTTGTATTGATTGGGAAGTTCCATTCTCATAACCTTTAAAGAGGTATTAAAATGATTAAGTGCAATATTGCTTGTACAAATACACTTCCCATTCTCACAACATTTATAGAGTTATAAAAATGATTAACTTTAATATTGGGAAGATGTTCATTCTCATGTATGAATCAAAGAAGAAGAATAGAATTAAAATTTACTTTGTTTTAGAATATTTGGAATGGGCATATGCCCATTCTCATAGATCAATCATATATTCTTCTTCTATGATTCCTATATGAGAGGTATTAAAATAATTAAGTTCAATATTGTTTATACAAACACACTTCCCATTCTCACAACCCATTTTAAAAATGTATACAATTATATAAATATACATATATATATGTATGTATGTATGTATGTATGTATGTAATGTATGTATGTATGAGAACTACATAAGGCTTGATCCCTCTCAAGGGTATGTAGTGCAGCACTTGGCTCTGCCAGGATAGTCCAACTAGTATGATACAATTATAAATAATTACAAGACAAAAATGTTTGTTTGTATGAGAATGGGCTTGTGCCCATTATAAAAATTCTTACACAAGCAATATTCTCTATCTATAAAGGTTGTGAGAATGCACAACTTCCCATTCTAAAACAAATTAATATGTGTTTGTATGAGAATGGGCTTGTTCCCATTATAAACATTCTTATAAAAGTAATATTTTATATTTATAAAGGTTGTGAGAATGCACAACTTCCCATTCTAAAACAAAGTAAGGTTGTGAGAATGCACAACTTCCCATTCTAAAACAAAGTAAATTTTATCTCTATTATTCTTCTATGAGAATGGGCATATGCCCATTCTAAACATCTATTCTTCTTTTATGTTTCCTATATGAGAATGGGGATCTACCCATTCAATACAAGACAAAAAAATGTTTGTTTGATTGAGAAGGGGCTTGACATGAAGAGATAAAGTTTACTTTGTTTTACAATGGAAAGTTATCCACCTTGCAAGGGAAAGAAAACCAAATGATATTCTTCATGAGAAGAGTTAGAAAATTCATGCCTGTGAATGATATGCCCATTCTAAACATATATTATTCTTCTATGTTTTCCTATATGAGAATGGGCATCTGCCCACTCAATACAAGAAAAAAAATTGTTTGATTGAGAATCACTTGACATGAAGAGATAAATTTTACTTTGTTTTACAATGGGCGAGTTCTCCACCTTGCAAGGGAAAGAAAACCAGATGATATTATTCATGAGAAGAGTTAGAAAAATTCATGCCTGTGAACGGATTGGTGTTTCTCATAAATTTCCTTGATATCTTTTGCTTCACAAGCCAAAACCGTACCCAATGAAAGAGATAGATCCCAAAAGTGAAAGAATAAACAATAATCAAACAAATAGCTCACTTGCAGTATAGCTTCATGGTGAATTTTACCATTCCCAAGATCCACACTACCTTTGAAAACATTAATTACTAGTAATATCTCCACTGTGGCATGGATAAGCTCACCCTCACTTTCCCTCCACTTGCATGGTAGTTACAACGAGTGGTCGAAGACTGGTGTTTTAAAATAATTGCCTTTAATTGAATTAAATGGTGGTCTGGCTATGTTTTATAACAATATGTTTGCATGGTGGTCTAGATATGACTAATAATTTCCATGGTCTCATACAAACAAACATTTTTATCTTGTATTGAGTGTGCATATGTCCATTCTCATATATCAATCACAGAAGAAGAATATAGACAAGAATTTACCCTTTCTCACATCCTTTATAGAGGTTGTAAAATTATTTAAGTTCAATATTTCTTGTATTGAATGGGCATATGCCTATTCTCATATAGCAATCATAGAATAATAATATAGACAAGAAGTTATTCTTTCTCACATCCTTTATAGAGGTTGTAAAATGATTTAAGTTCAATATTGCTTGTATTAAATGGGCATATGTCTATTATCATATGGCTCATATATTCTTCTTCTATCATTCCTATATATGATGATAACTACATAAGGCTTGATCCCTCTCGAGGGTATGTAGTGCAACACTTGGCTCTGTCGGGGATAGCCCAACCAATATAATATAATTATAAATAATAAAATAAAACTATAGACATCTTGGTAAAAAAATTAATCGAGCTATGTGAGGCTTGAACAATTAAAAAAATGTATTGCAGCACTTTGATGCCCATTCAAAAAAAGATGAAATATTTTTTATATGAGAATGGGCATATACCCATTGTAAACATTATAATATATCCAATATTGAACATGTATTTTTAGTACCTTTATAAAGACTATGAGACCGAGGAACTTCCCATTCTAAAAACAAGTAGATTTCAAATCCTTTCTTATTTTTAATTCTTACATGAGAATGGGAAACTTCCCATTCAATACAAACAAACAAAATTACCTTGTATTCAATACAAAAATTATTATAATAATATGTGGTTTTTTCATTCCTTGAGATACCAACACACGCCAATTGGTATTATTTTGAGCATAAAGTGTATAATAAATACTATTGTATATCTGTTTAAGTGGAATAAATAGACAACACAACAAGAACATGCTCAATACTTCAAATGGAGTTACATGTTTCTCTTTATAAAAAATATGGCATGGAAAGGTCTGCAAAACACCACAAAGATTCATGTTATAGTTATGGTTGGAAAATAGAGCCATACATTGAAGGGGACAAGAGTGGTGTACAAAACAGTCAAGTTATTTATGTTGGAATTACAACTA
Organism: Taxus wallichiana var. yunnanensis; assembly: GCA_018340775.1. NCBI lineage: Eukaryota > Viridiplantae > Streptophyta > Pinopsida > Cupressales > Taxaceae > Taxus > Taxus wallichiana. The sequence continues at coordinate 375,721,644 of CM031235.1, forward strand.
CATACAAAAAGCTTTATCAGTATGCATTTACTTCATTTGTTTCCCACCGCATGAATATGGATAAGGAATTGAGCCAAAGAAAATTACATTCCAAAATTTTACAATGCTTAGAAGACAAAAATTTCTAAGCTAGAAAAAGACACTTCATAATCACACTTTCAAGATTTAAAGGGATCTACAAAATAAAAATCATTATTAAATCTATTGTTACCGATTTAATCTACCTTAAGAAGTAGACTTTGAAATCGATCAGACAAATTTTGAAAATCTTCACATGGAAGATCTCTGCATCTTGAAAAATCTCCAAGTCCCAAAGATCCGAAAATTGGACATCAGACTTCGGGTACTTTCCCTTTAGGAATTTAATTGGCTTGAATTTGAAATTGTGTTTTTCAGTTCGAATTCCAAAACCTCAAAAGTCTGAAATTTCATACTTTTAGGATTTGAGTTTTGGAATTTTAGGTTGCGATTTTTAGGAAATTCCCTTTGGAGTTCTGAAGTCCAAAACCCCGAAAGTCTAAAATTTCAGACTTTCAGGATTTTGGGTTTCAAAATTCTAGGTCACGCTTTTGAAAAATTTCTTTTGGACTTCCGAAGTCGAAAGTCCAAAATTTTGGACTTTGAGCTTTTGGGTTTTAGAACTCTCCCAATCATTCTCAAGTTAATTACGTTCAAACTTCCAAAGTCCAAAAGTCCAAAAGTCTCAAATTTTAGACTTTCAGGCTTTCGGGATTTGGAACTCTTCTGTGCCATTCCATGATTTTCATCCACGATATCAAAGTCGAAACCCCAAAATTCCAAAATTTCAGAATTTTAGGCTTTCAATTTTTGGACTTTCGGAGCTCTCTGCACATTTAATCCTTACCTACTTCCGTACGGATTAGAATTTTGCCATTAATATCGGAGTTTTTTCTATTTAAATCACATTTTCTGTCGTGACTGACGACTGATTTTTACTATATCTTGTACTTTTCGACGTCATTCTCAAGGTATTTTTATTTTGGTCATTTTATTTTTGGTTTAAGATCTTTTGTTTTGTTTCCTCCTTGTTCATTTCTTTTGTTCCTCCTCTGCATACCTTGGAAAATGACAAACTCATTGCCCACCATGTTTTCACGATTTGAGTTTCTATAAGCATTTAGAGTTTGCAAAGATCCTCTCGAGTTCTTCAATTCACCCTCTCAGCACCTCTTGTTTTAGAGTTTGGAGATTGGCATTTTGGAGAACTCTCTTTTGGAATTCGGAGCTTTGGTTGTTCGGTGCTTCTCATTTTTGGGAATTATGCCATTCAAACTTCAGAGTTATCTTTTTCAGGATTTTGGAACCTATCGTTTGAGACTTCTTTAATTTTGGTTTTGAGAATTCTCCATTTCAAAGGTTTTCACTTCAGGTTTTTTGGAACCTATCATTTCAGACTTCTCCAATTAGGTTTTTTGGAGGTTTTCACTTCGGGTTTTCGGACTTTCCACTTCGGGTTTCTAATTTTTGGGTTTTCGAAGGTTGGAGATTTTTAGGTTTTTAGACTTCTCTTCTTGAAATTTTGGAACTTAGAATTTGATGTCTACTTCCACATCCAAGGGCAAGGAAAAGATGAAATATTTGTTCCTCGGGGTTGCTCCTCACTCCTGCTTATCTTTTGACCTGGGGAACATAGGAGACACCGATCTCAGACAAATTGATTTTCCAGACTTCTAGGAAAGGGTGAAGGCCCCGAATAAGAAACCCTAGATGTAAGCCATATATGACAATGGGCTTGTTCTTGTTGCTTGTTTTCCCACGTTCATGCATTTCCCAGAGCTTGTTCTAGCTATCGTAGCCCACTATGATGAAGAATCTATAATAGTTAAAAATGTCGATAGAAAATTTATGATCTGTTTGGACCCATATTTCTTTGAATATTTTCTTAAACTCCCTGATGTTGAAGATTACGCCATAATTTCACCAGAGTCAGTGGTGGAACATTGGGACAAAGAAGCAGAATTGTGCACGAAGGTCGTGTTGAAAAGTTATCTGGCCAAGAGTTTTGCCAAATTGCAAAGACCATGTATCAGTCAGACTTCATTCAGGAGGTCAATGACATCATTGTGCTACTGAGTAGAGTCTCAGGTATTCCCTCTGTGAAGGAATTCTAGGAGTGGATGTTCTTATATATGCTACCATAAAAAAGAATAAGGAATTTATCAGATGGGGGGAGCATATCAGTAGCTCCATTTGCTATCAGTTGAGTAGAGTGCATTCTTCAAAGAGTTTCTATATGACATCCTTCTTGGTTTATGCCGCATGCTTTATGGGAGACTTCATTGGGTTGAATACTAAGGGTATTCGAAGCACCTCTCAAATCTATGATTTCTATCCTCAACTCACACTAGATGAGGGAAGCAAGCACTTCCAGTAGGATCAACGATGCCTTCTTTGTTGTTATTCTCTACCGTTTCGATAAGGAGTTGTATAATCAGAGGATTTCTAATGAATCCTTCAAGGAAGTGTATGAGTGGGGATATATCTACCTTTAATTCCCCACATTTACTTACATTCAAATTCCTAGCTTTATAGGTGCTCCCAAGAAGTTGCCAAGATGTCCCACCGACAAATGGGTTCTACTAGAATTGGTTTGACAACTGCTGGACTACCATAAGATCCAAAACAAACGACATAAAGTGGGAGTTCAATTCCCTATTTCAATTGGTAGATACACTTTCCCAAATATTTACAAGGCTAAGAATGTGGATGCGAGAAATGGCAGAGGTAACCTTGCAGACTTTCCATCCACGGACTAATTTTGACTATTGGGGTAAATTCAGCAAAACAAGTCAGTCCAGTTCCCATGTGCCCCAGTTGGAAGACATCTAGATTCATTTTTAGGATGAATTCATCATCTAAAAAGAGACTATGAAAGGATAACTTTAGATGAGGTTCGGAAATTTGGAATAGCCGACGTCCCAAAAGACATGCAGATGATGACAAGGTTTTGGATGTAGTATATAAAAATAATAATATTTCCAATCAACCATTGCCATGAATTGATTGGTATGTGGAAGAATGTTACAACACAAAGGAGAGGGCGGGGCCCATTCTACAGAGAACTTACAGTTGGTTGCTTACCTTGGGAATCTCACCCAAGGGGTTAGAGCAACCTACAAATATAGAAGCCCCATCAACCATGAGCCAATCAACACCCACAAAGGGGAAAAGGTCGACCCAAAAGGCCCATACAGTTCCAAAAATATTTCATTTGTTTTTGGGAGCTCATCTCTCTCCAAGGCTCATGTTCCCAAATTCATGCCTCCTACAAAGCACCCATGACAGAAATAGTTGAAGTCAATGATTCTCCAAGTGTCCCACAAGACCCATTAATTCCTTTTTCTCTTGCATTGTCGATTCCTACATCAATTCCTTCCACTTTCACGGTCATTTCTTCTTTTCCATCTCCTTCATGGCCCAAGTATTCTCATCCCTTCCAGTTCTCTCAGCTGGAGAAACTATTGGGTCACCCATTTCTTCTTCACTTCCCTTAACACTTCCATTTCCTTCGATCTCATCCCCTAACATCATTGTATCAACTCTTATGGCCGTCCTCACATCCACCCCATCCATTACTACCACTATCATTCAAATGCCAACTAATGTTATTAGAACTCTTATTGTGACTAATGTTTAGTGCATCGAATCAACTATTATATCCTCATCAAACATCACCATTCTAGAATGGTTGTTTCAAAGATGGACTCAAAGCAAAAGAAGAAAGTGCCTCTGGGGGATGTAATAGATCTAAGCATATTGGAACATATACCAAAGAGATAGGCCAAGAGGCCAAATATTTTTTCAAGCTTGATAGTGAATCCATCGGGGAATGAGTTGTAGAGGTTGCCACTCCCATTGAGGGAAAAACTAAGGAAACAATTATAGCTGCAAATTATCGATTTCTATATTTTCACTGGGAAAAGCCACTCATGAAGGAGCTAAACAAGATGTACACACTACTCTTGGAAATATGTTGGAGAAATATGATAAGGATAAAGCTTCTAAGGATGAGCTTAAGGCCAAGGTTGAGTAGCTCACTACATTGCTACGAAAAGTAACAAAGCCAACTCCATCTACTGAAGTCTCAACTACTACGGCTATGACAGTTTCATCTACCATTGATGACATTTCTTATCATGAGATTGAGAAGATAGGCTAGAAAGGGAGATCGGTAGATGGATGGATGGAACGTATACTGCAAGAAGCTAACCCTTTAATTAAAGAGGCTCTAGAAATATATAATGATTTGCAGGTTGGAAAAACTACTATTTGCAAAATGGATGAAGCTTTTTTAGAGGACAATAACAACATGAATTTGAATTTGGAAACATGGAGTGAAATCAAGGAGGAAGATTCATATCTACTCCTCTAGGAGGATTTTATCGCCGATGCTGCAAAAAAAAAAATTGAATATCAAAAGGCCATGGAATTCCAAAGTGTCAGTCTGCCGTAAGATTTAATTAAGAAATTGGATGATAAACGAGTGGAATCTACGGATGCTTTCAATGACATATCAAAAGAGTTTCATAATATAAACTACAAATTCTTCAACAAAAATATTGATGCTCTTCAGAGGAGTAGATCAAGAAGAATTTCAAAGATTTGGTGAAGTGTGATGATGAGGTTACCAAAAATTTTAGTAGTGAATCTATTGACAGGTTGGTTTTATGCCAAAATTTCACAGAAGATTGAAGAAATTTTTGAGTAAACTTAGAAGAGTTCCAGCTAAGATCACGAGGGAAATTGAGATAGCAGATGTAGTGAATCACTACGCATGTGGGCCAGGGATGAGGAAATTCAAGGAATCATTAAATGCTTCATCAAGTATAAACATCGAATGGTTGCGTGGGAGGAAACACAAAAAAACCTACAGAAGAAGAAGCATTGCAGAACTAGGCCAAAGCTGAGTGGCCATGAAAGGACAAATCCAAGCTCTGGATCGGTCAAAGTTGCGCAGGTTGACTGAGTCAAACCCTTGTAACAAATTTTCTATTTTCATGGGAGCATATTCCCTTGAATTAAAGACATTTCTATTTTTAGTAAAATGTTAGTTGAAGGCCCAACTATAATGGCTCAACCTAAAGAACTTATAAATAGTTAGGCGTATGGGTTCATTTAAGGGAGACCATTTTTGGTGAAGTTTCTCTTCAAGCTTTGAAAAGTACTTCAGATATTTAAAACCTTTTAATTATACTCAGAGCGATATCTTGCCTTGAAGAACCTGATTTATTATGCTAAATGGTTGATTGGTATATGCTTTGTGAATGTATGATTCCTTAGTATAGATTATTAGCTTTCCTTTATTTTAGATTATCTTGTTTCACGTTATGGAAAAGTGAAATAACCATCTTTTATGTCAGTTGTGGGAAGAGTGTTTTCCTTCTGTTATTAAAATTTATATTATCGTTAGCCATAATCAATGAAATGAATGTTTGACATGTTCATGTGTTTTATCCTCGTGGTTGGTTAATTGTGTGTTCAATCAAATTTGGTCTCTCTATTTTGTATGATTCAAGTTTTAACAAAGGAACGTATGCTTCTGGTTTGTGGTATTATGTATCCTTTCTAATTTGCAATAGGTGAAGGTGATTAATGGTGCAAGCATCCTATTCACATTAACCCTTCCTGAGATTAAAATATCCTTTTATTTGGTGCATCACCATCCCTAGGATAGTTTCCTTTTGCAAAAATCTTTCCCTAAAACCCATGACAATGTTAGCATAGGACTAGATAGCCATTTTATGAAACTAAGAATAGTACAGCCCCTAGTTTAGGAAGAGGAAGCAGGCCTTCTCCTTAGGTTCACCTCAAGTCCAAGTCCCACGCCCCATTTACTTAACTTAGTGTTAGATGAGTGGGCGAAATGTAGCACTAGTTTGATCCATATGTCAAAGAACTTGAATTTTCTGTTACATCTTGGGCTTGGTACCTACTAGATCCTTATTGAATAAGTTGTGTTGACAAGTGCACTCAAACAAAATAAAGGAAATCCTAGTCTGTGGAAGTTGTACTTTTACGGATCCAAAAGCGAGAAATGGTGCAGTGCGGGATTTTTCTAATTCCTCCTAAGGATGAGAATGTATTCTTTGCACACATGTTACAGTTCATATGCTCCAACAATGTGGTAGAATATGAAGCATTAGTGCATGGTCTTCTTATTATAGAGAAAAAAAGGATTGAGGCATTGTAGATATTTTGGGACACGGAATTGATCATTCACTAGATCATAAACAAGTGCACAAAAAGAATAAGCTTCTCAAAACTTGTAGACACATATTTTGGGACCTCTTTAAGAGATTTGATGCTCTAAATCTATAGGTGGTGCCAAGGAAGATGAAAAAATAAGCTTATCGAGATGACCACGTTTGGCTCACAATTTTCTCCTGTGGAGAATTTTGTCAAGGGCAATGCACAACATGTCAAGATGGTAATCAGACCATCCATCCCAGACAACAACACAAGCTAAAAAGTGTTTGAAAGTGACGTGTAGATCATCCAATTCATTCATAATGAATTTGATTTCTCTTCAAGCATGTAAGTTGAATTACATGATAGCTATGGTGACCAAGTGATTCAACTCAAGACAAATAAGTTCCTAAAGGGTTGGTCACCTTAGAGAAAATGTTCAGCCTAATGATGAGTTAAAGGGTGAAGAAAACTATATGTGTGTGGCACAAGAAGACTACGACTTGGTCACTATTATACATGGCAAGGAGTTGTTGCTTAGTAAATCTTGCGCGCATGATGAAAAGCAAGCCTTCATCTCTCTATGCCAGAAATACAGTGACATATTCTCATGGGATTATGAGGACTTAAAAATATTTGATCCAAGTGTCACTCAACACTATATTGACCTTGATCCTAATATCAATCCCATCATACAAAAACAAAGGCCAGTCAATCCAAGGATAGATCCCCTCACGAGGAAAGAATTGTCTAAAATCATCGAGGTAAAGATAATATTTTTGATCAAGTACTCTACTTGGGTCACGAATCTTGTTCCATAGTGCATAAGAAGAATGGTGAAATTAGACTTTGTGTTGATTTTAGAGATCTGAACAAGGCATATTTGAAGGATCATTATCATTTTGCCTTTATGGAGGAGATTTTACAAACTATGGTTAGTGCGTAAAGATTTTCTATGTTGGATGGGTATTCTAGCTTCAATCAGATCATGGTCAAGGAAGAGGATCAATTCAAAACAACGTTTACAACCAAATGGGGAACATATGCATATCGGAAAATACCATTTGTCTCTGTCAAACGTAGCATGACCTTTCACCATGCCATGGATATTGCCTTCAAAGGATATATCAATGAGTTCATCTTGGTTTACCTAGATGACATAACTATCTTCTCAAAGTAGAGCGCAGATCACATAGTGCACCTGGAGAAATTCTTTGAGAGATGTAGAAAATTTGGGGTGTCTCTTAACCCCAAGAGTTACAATTTCATAGTAGCGTAGAGGAAACTTTTGTGTCATGTGGTCTCAAAGGATGGCATCGTTATTGATCCTGAGTGCGTTTTGGCCATCTGCTGTTTCCTTGTCGAAACACAAGAAATTTTTGCAGTCTTACCTAGGAAAAATCAATTTTGTTAGAAGATTCATTCCTAACTTTTCAGGATTGATAAGGCCCATCACCCTCATGCTCAAGAAAGACACAACTTTCAAGTGGACAGCAGAAGGAAAGGAAAGCTTCAATAAGATCAAGTAAGAATTTTTTCACACATGCCAACACTCATCAATTGGAATTACACTAAATATTTCATCATTTATGCGTATGGTGTTGATGCGAGTGTTTTTGTTGTCCGACATACAAGAAAATGAACAAGGGTTAGAAGCATCTAGTGGATTTCTTCAATCAATTGTCAAGGATTATGAGTTGAAATATAGTCACATGAGAGAAACAAGTCTACGCCATCATGTGCATGACTCAAGAATTTCAAGAGCATGCTCACCTCAAACCACATCAAGGTGTTAGTTTCACACTCAGGTGTTAGAGACTTCATCATGGGAGCTAAGAAATTAGGGAGAAACAAGTGCGATGGGTAACCAAAATCATGGAATATGATGTGACTATCAAAGCCACAATTTTAGGTCGAGTAGCGTGCTCTACAAATAACTTGTTGAGGATGCACAGAATGAACCTTGAGACTTCATTGTTTCTAGATGAAGATCGCCCACTCGCAAAATCTGAATAAGATGCAAATATTGGCACGCAGCTGGATGAAGGACATGATTACATTCCTTTTCAAGGGTGCATACCTCCCGTTTGAATAAAGCAAAGATAAGACATCCGAGGCTACAATCTATTATATGTTTTGATTTATGGTCTTCTTTTCAAAAGAAGCATTGATGGCGTCATGCTTAAGGTGTATTAATTGTGACAGATTGAAAAAGTGTTAGCAAAATTTCATGATGGATTCTTTGGTGGACACTTCTTTGCCAAGACTACAACAATGAAAATTATAATGGCATGATTCTTTTGGCCTACTCTATTCGCAGACATGCACAAGTGGGTCATGAAATGCAAAGAATGTCTTTATTTGTAGGAAAGAAGAAATTGGCAATGCTTCCCCTTCGACCAATTCAAGAAGATTAGCCTTTTACGTAATGGGGTCTTGATTTCATAGGCATGATCAATCTTCCTTCAATCGTTGGACATAAATGGGTGCTGATAGCTACGGATTACTTCACCATATGGATAGAAGTTGTCGCGCTCAAGGAATCAACCAAGTCATTCATCCTCAACTTTCTCAAAGGTATTGTAACAAGGTTTGGCATTCCTCAAACAATTATTTCAGATAATGCAAAGGCCTTCCTTGGTACTAAAATAATGGATTGGGCTTTTAGTCTTGGTATATATTTAAAGACCTTCTCCAATTACTACCCTCAAAGTAATGGTTTGGCAGAGTCAACAAACAAGAACTTGATCAGGATCATGAAGCAAACAATGAATATCATCCAAAAGAGTGGCATACACAGGTCTCTGCACACTTTGGGAAGACAAAATCAAAATGAAGAAGGCAATAGGAACTTCACCTTATAAGATTTTCTATGGAAAGGAGGATACACTTCCTTATACTTGAGTTGAATTCGTTATCACTTTCCTAGTGCTTTGGAATTTTGAAGGCACGGACCAGAGAGAAATCAGAATGGTAGAGCTGGTTGAACATGAAGAATCAAAGAACTCTATCATGATCAAGCTAGAACAGCATCAAAATCAACAAAGAAGTGGTTTAATAAAAGGATAGGCCTCAAGCTTTCAAATTTGGGACTTGGTCTTAAAATGGGATGGTGACATAGCCAAACCAGGGCATCATTCAAAATTTGATGCACTTTGGAGTGGCCCATATATTATCGATTCTTACAAGGATGTTAACTCTTTTGAGTTATCTCATCTTGATGGAGGCATGCTATCAATCCCAGTCAATGGGATCCATCTCAAATCCTTCCATTAATCTTTCTACATCATTTTGTATATATTAGAGTAGTATTAATTCCTCCAAGTGTGTTGTGCACATCATCTTGTTTGTACATAGTTATTTCTTCTTTGTGTGCCCCTTGCACGCGCTCTTTTTTTCTTCCAAGGATGTCAGTCATCTTCCATATTCTTAGAAATAGTCTTGTAGGATGTAGAACAAAGTTTAGAACATGTTTCAAGTGACTCAAGGGTAGTTCTTCAAATTTACAGATCAAATATTCATATACACGTTGACTCCATGTCCAATGGATGCTCCAGGATACTGATCTCCTTCATCTAGTAGAAGATGGCCCCAAAAGTCACCAAACTATTATCAAAAATAACTCCCTAGTTATTTGGACAACTTACATTCTTATTTCGGCTCGAGGTTTTGACATTGCGGGTTGTGCACACTTAATTGATTCCTTGGCACATTTTCTTGGCATCTCCTCACGTGTCCTTGCACACTCCTTTTCATGTGCTTCACATATTTTCATTCTCCTTTATTCTATTATGTTCCATTTTCCTCATGCCCAATATGTGTGCATTTTCCTTCCTCCCAATAGTCCATCACACCCTTCACGCGCACCTTAGACTTGATTCTCAAAATTAGTTAAGTCTATAGCATTCTTGCATGCCCCCCTTCCTTTTGCCACACATTATCTTGTAATGATTGTGCCTCTTCCATACATTCCTCTAGTAGGTATTCCTTTCATTCCTCCTACATGTGCATTAATTTTGTGTGCCTCCTTTTCTTCTTTCACTCTTCTTTCCTTCTTTGCACTATCGTCACACTTTCTTCTACGCCAGTTCTGTGCCATGTCGGAGACTATCAAACATTGAGTGAATCACATGCAACCTATCAAAGTGCACCAACATGGTGCCAAATCCTTGTAACCAACTAAGGTGTGACACATGGTAGAAGATGAAAAAATAGTTGATGACGTGGGTTACACTCCAGATCACTCAAGTTCAAATTTTTGGGATTGGGTAGGTGAGAAGCTAGGAAACATCTCTCATGCCATTAAACGTAGGATTGATTACTCCAACCACCGATTTGATTTAGATCTTTCCCTTTTCTTCTCCTACATGCCAAATAGACATGGAGAAGTGCATTTGACAAATTTACAGTGGATTTACAAGCATTCATTGTTGGTTGTTGGTGGTTGAGTTTTCAAATCATATTTTCCCTCCTTCTCCTTTTCTTATTCATTCATTCATCTATAAATGTAAGAGCATTGCTCATTGATAAGGGTTGGATACTTTCAATTTTGTATAGGAATTGCCTTGCATTTTGAGTACAGACCTTTAGATCTGGTCTTTGCATGTGGATATCGGCCTCAGACGACCATTGTAATCGACTATGGATTTTTGGAAGTAATAGAAGCATTGTTTTGTGGCTATTCTTTGCCTTAACTTATTTTTATTCTTCTTTCTTTCCTTTCTCTTCATGTTGTGTGTTTGTTGTTCCTTCTCACATCCCTTACACCTCCTTTTCTAATTGTGTTTCATGAAAATCGATTTTACAGCATGTGTTTCTAGTGTTGTTATGCGTGTCTAGCCTTCCTGTGGATTTCCTTCATTTTCACTCAAAGATGATTGTTTTCATCCCCTTTTTTCTAGTGTTATCACCTCCTTAGTTTTAGTTTTCCCTTTTCACATATCCTTTATCCTGGTCCCTTGGCATTTTTAGCTTAGGATTTTCTTTCAGCATTTTAGCATTAGGAGTAGTAGTAGCAGTAGAAGTAGGTAGAGGAACCGACCTTCTCCAGAGGTCTGTCTCAAGCACGCAAGGTCCCACAACTTGGAGACAATCCCATTGTTGACTCAATGACTCAGTTTTTTCAGATCTGAGACATGGAGGTGCAAGTTTGAGCCCAAAAATTTTTGGCACGCTCGGTGGGACCAAGTATTGAAAGCTTAAATTTCATCATTTACTAAGTTTTGGTGTGTGACTTAGTGATTTTCAGCCTTTGGAGGCTTGTTTCAACACATCTGGTGACTCCCAACACTTCCAAATCTACTATTTTTAGTAGTCTAAGCACCTTTCATGAGAAGAGTGCATATGAGACAAAGCGCAAAGTAGCTAAAGCATCCTTTCAAGTACCTCTAAGCTATCTCTAAGGAGAATACGTAGTAGAACACCCACGTGCATCATCCATCTCGTGTCATGTGCATTCCATTCCTCACAAGTAGACTATGCACCCTACTATGGACACTACAACCACCTCCTCCTCTCGAGGAAACTTTTCCAACTTCACTGGTGGAATCCCTCTTTTCTTGAATGTGCACAACATGATATGTTAGCAACAATCATGCTCAAGAGTATTCCATACTTTACTAGTGAGAATCAAGTCACCCTTGTTGAGCACATATAGGATGTAGCAAATGTGTGCTCTGTCTATTTGATCATGCATGATGATGATGTGTAGCAAGTTAGTTTTTTTCAGCCTCATTCAAAGGAAAGTGCTTCAATGGTACAGAGGTTTGAGACCTGCATCTATTACCACCTAGGATGAGCTTTGGAACAACTCTATGTAATTATTTTGAAGATAAGTCAGATCACCTATCACTAGTGGAGCAAATTGACTACAACAAAGAGGGCACCCAATGAGAAAATGATTGATTTCAATATTAGGTTTTAGAAGACTTGGGACATAATCCCTCAAGTGGTAAGGCCTACACCCAACATGCTTTCTTGTATTATCTAAGGGCTTTAAATAGTGACATTTCAATCATGATTCAATCCATGGGAGGTAGAACCTTACCTGTTGCTTACAATATTACAATAAGGGTAGAAATAGTCTCATTCAAGTAGGAAAGTTAGCTCCTAGACCTCCCACACCCTTATTCCCAGAAATGTCTCATGCACCCCAACCTTCCATTTCCCCATTCCTAAGAGTAGAGCAGCTCAACCCACTGCATCCACATCCTATTCTCCCACATAATAAAAAGAAGATGAAGAAATGAAGGCCCTGATTAGAAACTTGTCTAATAAAGTTATATCTTTAGAAAAAACAAAGCAAGCCTTCAAAAAATTCTAATTAGGGCATAATCAAAATAATCAGCCCTAGAGGAATCAATATGCAAATCAAAGATATGGGTAGAACCAAAAAATGATAGATGGCATGCTAATGCACATCTTCCCTTGTAAGTGGTCCCTCCTACACAACCCTCTCCCAATGCCCAACACAAGTCAAGCACTAGTTCCAAGTTTAGAACAATATGGCGCAAGATTAGAATGGTGCTTTCCTTACAACATGCCTCATAGTCAATATCATTATGCTAAATTGTGTGCACGCACATGCCTACATGATTCACTTGCTTCTAACTGTGAACCTTCCACAAGTGCAAGTGAGCCTGAGAATCAAGAAAAGATAGAAGCCCCTGAGGCCAACCTTATGTTCTTTAGCACTAAAGACTTCTATGTAATTAATCAAATTTGTAGATGACAAACATAAACAAACATGTGTGCCCAAGTTTTTGACAACACAAGATACAAGAAGAGAATGCTGGATTCTAGAGCACAAGTCTCAATCCCCATAACACATGATGATCCTCAAAAAAAAAGAGATGAAAATAAGGCATCCAAAGTAAAAGGCATGTAAGTTCCTATACATGTGAGTTCTCCACACAACACTCTTCTCTAAGAAGTAGTTTGCCCCTCCTTTGGTAGGTCAAGCCTCTGTGCAAAGCTAAGGCCCCTGCCTACCTGTGTTTGAAAAAAAACAAAAAATATGTTGTTGTGCCCAAATGCACAAGTCAATGGGCCTTCCATTCAACATTGTGGATCAGATGAAGAAGAAAATGTAAATGTCACAATGTGGGATACCCTGGCCATTCCATCTCAGCGTGACATGTTACATGAAGCTCTGGCACAACTTGCTGTTGATCCATCTATCAAAAAAACCACATGCACTATTGTCAATATTTGTCAAGAAGAGGAGAAGCAAGTAAGTAAGGTTGTCAAAACCCCACCCTTTTTATATGTCCTTGATCATAGGAAAACACCTTTGCACAATTATATGATTGACTAGTGCTACTATACTTTGTCATGCCTAAGAAAATTGTTGATGTCCTAGGTCTTAAGTACAACCCTTTGTCCAAAGGAGTCCTATAACTTGATGGATCAACTATCACCACTCTAGGAGTCATCAAGGATCTTGAGTTAACCCTCATGCATGTCCAAGCCTCACATAACTCAAGATGTGTCAATCATTGACCTACCTCCTTTGTTTTCCCTTGTGTTTATCAAGAGATTTTACTACTAAAGTGGGTGGTTACTTATCTTTTGATTGGTCCCATATGTTACTAAAGACAAGGTATGGTACCTAGTTTACCATACAAGTTGAGCCAATATTTTCCTATCATGTTGAGTCATATGATCCATCTCCTCTCAAGCCAATTTCCTAATCCAAGAAGAACAAGTTTCAATTTTTGAAGAGTAACTCATGTTCCCCTCCTCTACCTGACTTAGTGTTAGATGAGTGGGTGGAAAGGCACCACAATTTGATCCATATGCTAAAGAATCTTGAATTTTGAAACTGGGCTTGGCACTTACTACATCCTTGAAAGAAGAAGTTGTGTGTTATCGCGCACGCTCAAAAAATAAAGAAAATATTGGTCTATGGAAGTTGTACTTTGATGGATCCAAAAGTAAAAATGGCATGGGTAGGTTTTGTTCTCATTTCTCCCAAGGATGAGAAGTTATTCTTCACACACAAGTTATAGTTCACATGCTCCAATAATGTAGCAAAATATGAAGCATTGGTGCATGGTCTTCTTATTGTAGAGAAGAAAAGGATTAAGGCACTGCAAGATATTTGGGGACACAAAATTGGTCATCCACCAGGTCACAAACAAAATGTGTGACAAATAATAAGCTTCTCAAAGCTTATAAACATAGATTTTGGGACCTCTTTGAGAGATTTGATGCTCTAAATTTGTAGGTGGTGCCAAGGAAGATGAACAAAGAAGTTGATCAGATGGCTGCATTTGGCTCATAATTTTCTCTTGTAGAGGATTTTTTCAAAGGAAAACACAACATGTTAAGATGGTAATAGACCATCCATTCCATACAACAACACTAGCTGGAAAGTGTTTGAAAGTGATGTGTAGAATCATCTAGTTCATTCAGAATGAATTTGAGTTCTCTTCAAGCATGCAAGTTGACTTGCATGACAACTATGGTGACCAAGTGATAAACTAAAGACAAATAAGTTTACCTAAAGGGTTGGTCACCTTAGAGAAAATTTTCAGCCCATGATGATGAGTTCAAGGGTGAAGAAAAGTATATATATGCATGTGGCACAAGAAGACTACTCCCTAGTCACTATAGTGCACGATAAGGAGTTATTGTTGAGTAAAGCTTGCGCGCATGATGAAAAGTAGGCCTTCATCATCTCTCTGTGCAGAAATACAAGTGACATATTCTCATGGGAGTATGAAGACCTAAAAGGATTTGATCCAAGTGTTTTCTCAACACTCCATTGACCTTGATCCTAGTATCAAGCCCATCGAAAAAAATAGAGGCCATTCAATCCAAGGATAGAGCCCTCATGAGGAAAGAATTATCTAAACTCATTGAGGAAAAGATAATATTTCCAATCAAATACTCTACTTGGGTCACAAATCTTGTTCCAGTGCACAAGAAGAATGGTGAAATCAAACTCTGTGTTGATTTAGAGATTTAAATAAGGCATATTTGAAGGATCATTATCCTTTTCTTCTATGGAGCATATATTTTGCAGATTGTGGCATAGCACGGAAAGATTTTATATGTTGGATGGGTATTCTGGCTTCAATCAGATCTGGTCAAGGAAGAGGATCAATTCAAAACAACGTTTACAACCAAGTGGGGAACATATGCATATCATAAGATGCCCTTTGGTTTGTCAAATGCATGTGTGCAACATTTCAGTTGCCATGGATATTGCCTTCAAAGGATATATCAATGAGTTCATCTTGGTTTACCTAGATGACATAACTGTCTTCTCAAAGCAAAGTGTAGATCACATGGCACACCTGGAGAAAGTCTTTGAGAGATGTAAAATTTTGGGGTATCTCTTAACCCCAAGAAGTGTAATTTTCGCAAAGTGGCGTAAAGGGAAATATTTTGGGCCATGTGGTCTTAAAGGATGGCATCGTTATTGATCATGAGCATGTTTTCAGCCATCCGACTCTTTCCTACCAGTGCATAAGAAAGCCTTATAGTCCTTCCTAGGAAAAATAAATTTTGTTAGGAGATTCATTCCTAACTTTGTAGGATGTAAGGCCCATCACCCTCATGCTCAAGAAGGACAACTTTCAGGTGGACAACAGAAGGAAAAGGAAAGCTTCAACAAGATCAAGCAAGAAATTTCTTGTGCCAACACTCATCAACCTAGATTATTCCAAGGATTTCATCCTTTATGCTTATGGAACTGATGTGAGTGTTGTTGTTCCTAACACAAGAAAATGAACAAGGACTAGAGTAGCCTAGTGGCTTTCTTCAGTCAAAAACACTTTGAAGGATTATGAAGTTGAAAAATACATCAGTCACATGGAGAAAAATAGTCTATGCCATCATGTGTGCTCAAATAAGTTCAAGATGTGCTCACCAAAACCACATCAAGGTGTTAGTTTCACACTCTAGTGTTAGAGACTTCATCATGGGAGAAGAAATCAATGAAGAGAGCACGATGGGTGACAAAAAATCATGGAATATGATGTGACTATCAAATCCACAAAGTTGGTTAGAGGTAGCGTGCTCTGCAAACAACTTTGAGGATGCGCAAAATGAACCTGAGACTTCATTATTTTTCTAGATGAAGATCTCCATGCGTAACTTGAACAATATGCAAATCTTAGCATGTGTAACTGGATGAAGGACATGATCACATTCCTTTTTGAGGGTGCATACCCTCCTAGTTTAAACAAAGCAAAGAGAAGACATCTGAGGCTGCAATCTATTCCATATGTTTTGATTGATGGCCTTCTCTTCAAAAGAAATCATTGATGGCGTGTTGTTGTTGAGGTGTATTGACATGTACAATTGAAAAAGTGTTAGCATAATTTCATGATGGATTCTCTAGTGGACACTTCTCTACCAAGACTACAACAATGAAAATTATAATGGTAGGATTCTTTTGGCCTACCTATTCATGGACATGCACAAGTGGGTCATGAAATGCAAAGAATGCTTTTTTTTTAGAGGAAAGAAGAAATTGACAACACTTCCCCTCCAACCAATCCAAGTGGATCAGCCTTTTTACGCAATGGGGTCTTGACTTCATAGGCATGATCAATCCTCCTTCAAGTGTTAGACATAAATGGGTGCTGATAACTACAGATTACTTCACCAGATGGATAGAAGTTATCACGCTCAAGGAATCAACCGAGTCAGTCATCCTTTGACTTTCTCAAGGTATTGTAACAAGGTTTTGGCATTCCTCAAACCATTATATTTCTATAATAATGCAAAAGCCTTCCTTGGTACTAAAATCATTGATTGGGCTTCTTAGTCTTTAGTATATATTTGAAGACTTCCTCCAATTATTACCCTCAAGGTAATGGCTTGGTAGAGTCAACAAATAAGAACCTGATCAGGATCATGAAGTGGACAATGAATATCAACCAAAGACAAGTGGCATACAAAGGTCTCACGTGTGCTCTGGGAAAATAGAATCACAATGAAGAAGGCAATAGGAACTTCACCTTATAAGCTTTTCTATGGAAAGGAGGCTACACTTCCTTTGATACTTGAGTTGAATTCATTATCACTTGCCCAACAATTTGGAATTTGAAGGCACAGACAGAGAGAAATCAGAATGACAGAGCTGGTTGAACTTGAAGAATCAAGGAACTCTACCATGATCAAGCTAGAACAACATCAACAATCAATAAAGAAGTGGTTTGATAGAAAGGCTAGGCCTCAAGCTTTCAAAGTTGGGGACTGGTCTTAAAATGGGATGCTAATAGAGCTAAACTAGGGCATCATTCAAAGTTTGATGCACTTTAGAGTGGCCCATATATTATCAATTCTTGCAAGGAGGCTAACTCTTTTGAGTTATCTCATCTTGATGGAGGCACGCTATCAATCCTAGTCAATGGGATCTATCTCAAACCCTTCCATTAAGCTTGTTGCATCATTTTGTATATATTAGAGTAGTTTCAATTCCTCCAAGTGTGTTGTGTGCACATTATCTTGTTTGTACATAGTTCTTTCTTTTCATGTGTTCTTCTGCACGCACTCTTTTTTGCTTCCAGGATGTCAATCATCTTCCAAAGTAGTTTTGCAGGATTCAGAACAGAGTTTAAAACATGCTTCAAGTGACTCAAGGGTAGTTCTTCAAAGTTACAGATCAAAGGTTCATATATACATGTTAACTCCATGCCCAATGGATGCTCCAGGATACTGATCTCCTTCATCTAGTAGAAGATGGCCCCAAAAGTTTTCCAAACTATTATCCAAAATAACTCCCCTAGTTATTTGGATAACTTATATTTCCATTCTTGGCTCTAAGGTTCTACATTGTAGGTTGCGTGCACTTTAATTGATTATTTTGGCACTTTTTATTGGCTTTTGTTCCTCACACTCCTTCTTGTGCACTCCTTTCTTGTGCTTCCCATCTTTTCCTTCTCCTTTCTTCTATTCTATTCCATTTTCCCTTATACCCAATCTCTATGGATTCTCTTCCTCCAAAGAGTCCATACACCCTTTTGCACACCTTAGACTTGCTTCCCAAAATTAGCTAAGTCTTTGGCATCCTCGTGCGCCCCCTTCCTTACTACCGCACATTATCTTGTAATGATTGTGCCTCTTCCATATGTTCCTCTGTAGGTATTCCTTCCATTCCTCCCATGCATGCATTAATTTTGTGCACCTCCTATTTTTTTCTTCTTTCGTTTTCTTTCCTGCGCGTTTTCATTTTCTTCTTCGTGTCAGTTCTCTACCACATGTGTAAACTATCAGACATTGAGTGAATCACACGTAACCTACCAAAAAGTTAACTAACAAGGCATCTAATCCTTGTAAACAATTAAGGTGTGACACATGGCAAAAATGACAAAATAGTTGATGATGTGGGTTACACTCTAGATCACTCAAGTTCAAATTTCGGTGAGATTGGGTAGGTGAGAAGTGGAAAAATGTATCTCATGCCATTAATGCAAGGATCTGATTGCTCCAACCACCCGATTTGATTCAGATCTCACCCCTTTTCTTCTCCTACATGTCAAATAGACATGGAGAAGTGCATTTGACATATTTGCAGGTGGATTTGCAGGCATTCATTATTGGTTGTTGGTGGTTGAGTTTTCAAATTGGATTTTCCTTCCTTCTTCCCCTTTTCTCTCTCATTCATTCATCTATAAATGTAAGAGCATTTCTCATTGATAGTGGTTGGATACTTTTAATTTATATAGGCATTGCCTTGCATTTTGAGTTGCAGACCTTTAGATCTAGTCTATGCATGTGGATATCGGCCTCAGATGCCATTGTAATCGACTGTGCATTCTGGAAGTAATAGAAGCATTGTTTTATGGCTATTCTCTACCTTAACCTATTTTTATTCTTCTTTCTTGCCTCTCTTTCACGTTGTGTGTTTGTTGTGCCTTCTCACGTCCCTTGCAGCGCTTTTTCTAATTGTGTCTCACGAAAATGACTTTGCAAATTGTTGCATTTTGTTTGTGTTTATATAGCATTCCTTTGTGTATTCTCCTTCATTTTCACTCAAAGTTGATCATTTTCATCCCCCTTTCTTTTTGGTGTTATCATCCTCCTTAGTTTTAGTTTTCCCTTTTCACATATCCTTATATCCCTGGTCCCTTGGCATGCTTATCTTAGGATTTACCTTTCAAGCATTAGGAGTAGCAGTAGAAGTAGAATTAGGTAGACGAACTGCGGCCTTCTTTGGAGGTCTATCTCAAACGTACAAGGTCCAAAACTTGGAGACAATCTCACTTTGTTGACTCAATGACTCGTCTCTTTCACATCCGAGACATGGGTGTAAGTTTGATATTGTGGAGCAATAAGGAGATTGGTGGGTTATTTGGAGTTGTGGAGTTATCATATGTTTGGAGGATGATCTTGGCACTACATGTTATACTCTTGGTTTTGGGATTCCTCTTTCCCCTCTTCCCATTTCCTTTGGTTTTGGTCTTTTAGTACTTGAGTCTTCTTTTGATTTGGTGAAGATTGGATTCTTCCTTCTTTTGGTTGTCTTGTTTGGCTAAGTTGGATACTTGTTGTTTTGACTTGGGAATCTTGGTGGCATGTTATCCCTCTTTCCCATGGGCTTGGGGAGGTTAACATGCCTTCTCTTGGGAGAAATGCATGTGATGATGCCTATGGTTGGGAGGTTTTCAAGCCTTTTATTTTTGGTGTTTGGAGCACTTGGTTAATTTGGAGCTTGGAGCTAAACTTGGAGACATTCTTGGAGTTTCTTGGTTGGAGGAGAGTTGATTAAAAATTCAATTTTTGGGCATGTTTTTCCCACATAGTGGGAGGCTTGTAATATTATATTTTATAGTGTTTTGTATTACTCTTGTTAAGAAGCAAATTTACATTTTGTTGCTCTCTTGGAAACTTGATGTAAGATGTTGTGAAACCTACTTTTGGGAGGAAAATCTAAGGGGAGTTTAAAAGTATTAGTCTCATTGAAATATTCTTTTGAAAAGTAAGTAAATGTGGGATTGGGATAACTCTTTTATATTTTAAACCAGTTTGTATCTATGGTTATTATGGAGGCTATTCTCTTTGTGATTATATGGAAAGTATATTTTTGTGTTTGTATTATCACTAGCAAGAATAAATGAATTTTTAAAATGATTTGTAGGCTTATGAGTTAGTTGAAACTTGTGAAAATCATATTTTGGGTCATTTAATTCATATGGTTACAAAAAATGAAAAAGATAAGCCATTGTTAGATTATTAGACTTGTTGGAATAATGTTTTATAAAGGAACCTTTATTGTTAGCCATGTCATCTCCCATTGTTCTTTGTTGATATATTGATACTTATAAAAAATTTGTTATACTTACCAAATAATCCCTTTTTCCAAGTTGAAATATAAATGTATTTGAAATATAATGTTAATTTGCAAGTGAGATAGTAATGTAAACTTTATTCTTGTAATTACTTTCATTCCTACAATACATTGCAATGGTTTGTGTGTGTGTGTGTGTGTGTGTGTGTGTGTGTGTTTAAATATAGATTTTATGGTTGTGCAAGAACATGATTTCTTTTATAACTTTATTAAATATTTGGTAGATCTTTATGAATAAGCTCTACTCGGGAAAATGAAATATCTAAATATAATCCTCATTGATAATCTTATTTTGTATAATCAAAAACATTCTATATTATAGTTATAAAATATATATTTGGGGCGAGTTTGGGAGGAGTCACGATGTCCAAACCCTACCCCCTTCCCTTACCATTGTGGTTGGCATACTCAAAGCGTAGGCCGCATAACATGTGATTGGCCACCCCTAAGTATGGATTGCAATGTTTACACACACACGCACACACACGCACACGCGCACGCGTGCACACACATGTTCTCATATATATATATATATATATATATATATTGTAGTCGGGAACTGCTTAAAGTGCATGTCACATAACAGTCGACCACCCATCCATTTAAAATGTAAACATTTTATATTATATGTATGTATGTATATAATCTCATATATATATTGTGTACATGTGTGTGTGTGTGTGCACGTGTGCACCCACATATCGTTGAATTTGTATCCATAGGTAAAAATAAATTTTACCCACAAACGAAATAAAGGGATATTTGAGAATAAATATCATAATATACTAAAATTTAGAGTTGTAAAATCCATACAAAAACAAGATATGCAAAAATTTAGAGGGATTGAAGCAACATACCTTCCTCCACCATCCATGAGAGCTCCACATAAAGAACCTACAATAACCTGACAATAGAAAGGAAAAATGAGAAAAATAAGAAAAGAAATAAAGAAAATGGAGAAATACTTTGTTATAAGGAAATCTAGGGGTTTCTTGACCTAATTTTGATATAGGGTGGAGAGCATTTCAATCCAAATGCTCTCTTAAACCTATAATTTTCACTTGTAAGTGGGTCCCATGATGGGTCTTCCCACTTGCAAGTGGAATTTTAAATTTGGCCTTGGGTGAATACCCATTTAAGGTGAAAATAAAAAATAACTTAATTGTTTTAATGTGCATGGGTCTTGGAGACCCCTTTAAATTACATTAGGGATAAAATTATAAAACCATTTAATTTATTTAGGGGACCTAGGGATTTATTATCCTCCCGGCTTAAATAAATAAAACTTCACAATGGGTAATTGAATTTAATTAGTTTTACAAATTTACTAATACCTTAGAAAATTAAACTTGCTCCCTTAGACCTAGGGATTACCTTGGTGCGGAGATTTAAATATGAAAGTTATTGTAAATTTATCCCTTTGGATTTGGTGTTAACTATACTAATGTTTGTTAACGTAATGACCCAATTAAAATGTAATAATGATGTTATTTTAATCATCGTAATGACTTGTTATTACATTGTAACATTATTAAAATATTATTTTTGGTACGTAAAACAAAAAAACATATCACCTTATTTAACGGATTTTATTGGGAAATCTATGGTATATTTTGGAGTTTAAAATATCGGCGCATGACAGTTGGTATCAAAGCTTAGTTTCAACACCAAACGTTGTAGGGATTACGAAGATAAAATTTGTTTATGTTGGATTATTTAATTAGGCCCTTTAAATAATCATTTCTGCTAAAACACTCTAAACTAAACATTATTATTCCCATACGCTGCTTTGGATGTCCAGGACGTGGTACTAGGCATCGATTTGTTAGGATTCGAGAACATACGTCACCTACTTTGGAGTCAAGTACCATAGATTTTGGACCATAGATCTAGAGGCATTATAAAAGATGATGGGGTTTTATAGGACCGCCTTCCTATGCGGTGAGAAGTAAGATAAAATGTCATTTAGCTAGAGTATTTTACTCATCCGGTTGAGGGTACACACTCGGCGACATATCAACAGGATACATAGTGATGGGTGGGGTCTCATTGCTCTTCACTACACTCGAGAGGGTTTCCACACTTCTTCGAAGCCATTCTCATAGAATTTTAGGGCCACTTGGAGAGATAGTTAAGCCTTCTCGGTAGGACCGTGATGTAGACACCTAAAATTAGCACCGTTATTTTCCCTATCCATGTGTGCTAACCCCTCAACAATATCGAATGAAAATAAGTCACCTAACCCCATACCACACACATTATTTAATATATTAAACCCTATCCTAAGTTATATTCTCCCCCATGATATTTACTCCATGTAAATATTATCCTACACCCATAAATACCATTCTATAGCTGTAAAATCCTATTTTACCCATCCTAAACCACCTAACCACTTTAAATCTACCCTAACCATCTTAAAACCACCTAAACCTATTTTATTAACACATCTCAACCTCCACACCTCATCCATAACCTCCCTTAACCATTTATCCTCATCAATTACCTGAAAAAACCTATTTGGAAGTGGTTTCAACCACTTCCCAAATGTTTTCCCTAAAAAAGTGGATTGCCACCAATCCTAACCAATCGACAACCATTATAAAAATGAGTTTTGCCTCCTCTCTCAAGGATCTTCAGAAATATTTTGCTCATGCCCACACTTCAATTTCAACTTCTCAGAAAATTTAGGTCATTCCAAAGATCCTCAAGAGCTTGTATCAACCTCCAAGAACTATCAACATGCCATTTTGAAACAAAAATCATCAATCAACTCTCAAGAAGCTCAACAACAAGACATCAACTTCAATCAATTCCATTTAACGATTTGAGGCATATTTTAGCTCATTTTCATATCCAAAGGTATTCCTTTATTTTTTTATCATTTATAGTTCATACAAGCATAAAAAATAATCAAAATTATCATTTTAAAGCTTTGTTTATCATTTTTAGCAAAGTTGTCTTTTTAGCAAGTAATCACCAGTGATTACCGAATCATCAGCGATCCCTATCAAATTAAATCTTTTCATCAATTTATCAGTTTATCATCATTTTTATCAACCTCTTTACATTTAACTTGTTCTTTGCAAGCATGGATTTGCTTTAGATGGCAGTACCTAGCTGGTCTCATCCCATTACAAGCATTTATGACCTTCCTATAGTTCAAGCACCCCTTCTTTTAGGAACAATACAACATCCTTCACGAGTTGACATTGTGTGCAATACGATTTACCACCGACATCAAGGACATTGACAAGCAGTTTAAATTTCTCCATGAGATCATTCAAGAGATGAAGGCTTTTGGTATGATTACTTGAGTCTATCCAGATCGCATCCACCCTTTCTTGGGCCACCTTTGAAGTTACACAGGACTTACCCTTCAACCTTGAGTTCTAGAGCTTCTCATTTGTTATCTATCTATCATTGTCTACCTTTATCATTATCTTTATCAATTTATTTAATTGTACCAAATGGAGTTGACATCCTCCAGGGAAGTCCCTTTGGATTCTGGAATCGGCCTTTGTCGGGCATCTTGTTTATCCATTTAGCCAATTTTATCTTGTTTATCTCTCTTTGATTTTTATTTTTCTTCATCAGCGTGAGAAGGAGCTTTATCCAACATCAATTTACATCCATCATTATGGGTATTGGTAAACCCTACCATCTTCGAGGTCAGTTTGTTTTTGTTATTTCATTTTATTAAGTTAAATTTAGAAAGCAAAAAATCTCCGGTACATGTGACATTGGTAGTGTTATCAAGAATATCCTTCATTTACAACCACCTACTTATAGAGGGATGACCGATGGAGAGTCGAATCATGGCTCCCGAGTCTAGATAGTTGCTTTGGGATCCACCCCTATAAGAGCAATATCAAGGATTGACTTGTTATTCACCCCTATAAGATGCAACATGCATTTTGTGGAGGAATGAGGAGTGCAGGCTCCATATGACATGTGATATAATTACTTGGGAGATGTTTGAGGAGTACTTTCAGGCCAGATATATATATGAGCACTTTGTTCATAAGAGGATTGATGAGTTCCACAATCTCCATTAGGGACCGAGCATCATGGCACATTATGAGTCTAGATTTCTAGACCTCTTACAAGTATGTGGATTATTTACAAGATGAGAAGTTACAAGTGAGCATGTTCATGAGGGGCCTAAATGCAAACTGGATGGGGCGATTAGGATGTTATTTCTTCCGACCTTGGAAAAGGTAGTGGAAAAGGCTTATTTGGCATAAGAATATAGGGGAAGGCACAAGAGTACCATAGCGGGAACAAGATTAGGGTGCATGATCGGATTCATTTGTTTTAGGATCATAGATCATGAGGTATAACTCCACCACCGAGAGGAGGTTTTAGACCTCCACAAATAGCTTTGAGACCTCCGCCTCATCCACGAATCATTCACAACACCAAGCACACTAACGGTGGAGGACTAGAGCTACACGGGACATGCAAAGAGGTAGAGGTCGAGGAGGATTTGGTTTTGGCAGGGGATAGGAGATAGGGAAATCGTAGGTTCAGCTAACATACACACAACACTCTACCCAGGGGTTGGACCCATAGGTTTAATCCACCAAAGTACAAGTGGGACTCCCACATAGAGGGAGTCATTGGGATGTTATATTTTTGGGTCCCATGATCATTATGTTCATCTTTGTCCACAGAAACATTCTTTTTTTATAGACAAAAGGCACCTATATCCAAGCATATTGTAGCATATGTAGGACATGCTCACCATGTTTATGCGTGAGAAGTAGATAACCATCAGGCCAAACAACAAGCCATGGTTATTGAAACCACAAGTATTGTCGAGGATATTTATGTATTTGTGTTATTTGACTCTGGAGCTTATGTTTCTTTTATTTCATTGTCTCTAGTGGACCGGTGTGGGATTGTGGCATCTAGGCAGTTAGATAAATGGCATGTTGAGTTGGCTACGAGGTCAAACTCGCGCGTCGTTGACACTGGGGTTCATTTTAGGGGTGAATATTCATGAATAGGTGAATATTAGGATTTTTAAATTTTGAAATTGGCAAATTTTTACTACCATACGGTAACATGTTCGCCAAAATTTTATGGGTCCTAAATAAATTTGACCATAATTTTTCCTTAGTGTTTCCACTAAGGGCCGACCAATGTTAGTATATTCACCTTCATGTTATAATATACCATTATATAGGATTAATTTTCCATAATATAGTAATACAATATAATTTTAAAATTTGTTAATTTTGATATTTGTAATTGAAGTTGAAGGTAAAAGTGAATAATCCTGTGAAAAAATGAAAGTATAAGCCAAAAATCCGAAGGAATAAGTGAAAGAGGTAAGTGAAAAAGTTTGAATTATTAGTCTGTCAAGGTTTTTTTTTGAGAACTATTACCGGATGACAATCTAAATACATGATGTCGTCTAGTAATGAGAATATTCAATGTCGTATGGTAGCAAGAACATGTTCTTTGGATCATAACATAAATTTGTGTTGTCGTTTACTAGCAAGCAAGTATGCAATCATGCGGTGATTCGATATCATGTTTGCATAACCCTGTTCGGTATCCTAACCCATGTTATCATGTAGCATGATCTTTATTTTTCACAATGTCTTGCATTTATTTTTTACATATCTTATTTGAAACTTCTATATTTTTGTCACATGTGTAGACTTCAAAATCACCCATACGATGGCCCCTATTACAAATGAGAAAAGAACTCAAGGAAAAGAAAATGTGACATGGACATTTCAAAATATTTCAGTCAGCCCATAGTAACACTAGTGCCAAGAGGTAATTTTGACTCTTATTATGTTAATGTTACTTTATATGTTGATTTACTTAAGGATGCAATAAGAAACCCAATTTCTTTCAAATGCAGAAAACCCTAGCAATGACCATACTCCAGATGAAATTCCCAATCAGCAGAGTAATTCAATTCACATTGATAGTATTGATAATCCCAATTTCCATCTAACTCAAACTTCATATAAACATTCCAGAAACACACATCGAAACATAAGAGTGGGAAGTGGACTTTAGGAAGGACTTATAAATTTGAATGGTCATCCAAATATCCATTCATTGAACTTGTTGAACCAGAAAACAATATTGATACTCCTATAGAATGTAGATGTACTATATGTAGTTGGAAACTAGGCAAAGACCACAAAATGCAATTGAAGTTAGACACAATAGAGAAGCATTATGGGAAAGTATATGAGTCTAAAAGGCAAGATGATGGAACAAGTAATAAAAATAACTAGATGGAAAACCAAGGAAGATTGTTTACATATGAGATATGCAGTAGAATATGACAATCATCATAAACATCTTCAAGACCTTTTTGAGAAAGGTGGAACAATAAAGGCTAAATTTGGCACTAAACATTGATAAAATTAGCTCCCTTAAGTTGGCTTTGGAAGCTTATGCGGATGGCGTTGGTTCGGACTCGAGAGGAGAAGGAATCGAGCGATGATTCGACTCCTAGGATGGGGACTCGGATGATGACCAAGATGAGGTGGAGGTGGTTGTAACCCAGAATCTTAAGGACCTGAAATCAAAGCAGACCCCTTGCTCCCTGTCGAACACCAAGGGTGAGTCCAACAAATAGGATGTCTCGACCCCTATTAACACTCAACTAGAACAACACTTTGAGGCAATGGGTCATGTTGGTCCGATCAAAGGGGAAAACCACTTGGCAAGGATGGTGGCGGTATAGAGGAACTCAAGGGTGATATGTGGCTCACTAAGAGCTTGGTCCAGTTTTTATTCAATGACTGGCATAAGATGAAAGAGCAGGTGGAGGTAGCGGTCAGCTTTGGGCAGGGCGGAGAGATTGAGGTTTTAAAGGCCAACTTTGGTGCCATAACCAAAGAGATGGATCAAGTTAAGGAAATTCTCCATAGTTATATGGAATGGAGCATTGTGATGGTGAAATCAACCCTACAACACCTTCAAACTTTGGGGTAGCTCGCCAATACCTATTGTGCCATGGATAGTTAGGGCAGGAAGAGAAAGGCTACCCGAATGGTTTTGACCTAGGATCCTTGGCGGTTAATATTGAAGCTTTGGCAAAAGAATGGGCTAAGGTGTTGGAGGGGCTTGAAAAAGCCTACAAATGACCTAGGATGGGTTGTTTTTTTTTTTCATCATCTCTGTTATTAGTTGTTACTTTCATTAATGATGTTAGTTTATCTGTGTTTTTTGTTGTTGTTAGTTTCGCTTTATGGGCTCCAGAGAGCTCTTATTACTATGAACAATTATATTATGGTTTTTTGATGTTATTGTAATGTTGTTTTCTACTCTCATGGAGAGTGTTCGATGTTCGAGTGGTAAGATCCCTCAACCATTTTTACCTCTAATCAAAAAAAAAATAAATAAAGGCTAAATTTACAAAAGCTACGATGTAAGTCTTCGGGAAAACTTATACAATTCATAACAATATTTCACATTTTAAAAAAAAGGCGAGCCAATTTCAGATCTCATTGATTATAAGATATTATTTCAATGTAATGGGTTTCCAAACATTCCAACAACACACTGGTCAGATACCAGTGTATGGGAAATGACAAAGTGTATGGTAGAAATTGAAATCATTGATTTGAGAGAGAAGGTAAAAATGTGAATTTTATCACATTGTCGATTGATGAGGTCACAACAGTAGACAATACATTATGGGTTTGTATGCATGTCTACACTTTCAATTTCAATAACCATTTGAGGGAAAATCATCTACTAGCTATGCACAAAATGATGGAGAATTACAATTTTGAGAACCTCTGCAAACTTGTTATTAAAAATTTGAAAGAAATAGTTAGTATGGATGATCATTCAATCTCTATAAAGTTGATTTATGTTGGATTTGATGGGGAAGCTGTCATGTAAGGTCACAAAACTGGGATTTGTATTCACCTTCAAATAATCGTTGCCCTATACATGATACCTATTCACTGCATGGCTCACAAAATGAATCTCACTTACAAGATTGTAAGTAATTTTGAAAATGTTGCTAAAGTGGAAGAGCTTATACGGGACTTGCATTCATACATGTCAAGCAATCCTAAAATATTTTTGGAGTTTCAAATATTTTCTGTTGGAATAAAAATGGTAAAAAATTATTGAAAGATGTTGACACAAGATGGATATCATTGTATGATCCAACTTGCAGAATTTTTAGGAATACAAGTCATTAACATGGTATATGTTCAAGAATCGTAGAGAAGTTAACAAGGCTAAAGATTTTTGTATCGCTTGATGATTTGGATACATTATTAACTTTATGCGGTATTTTTCCAATGCTGAAGGAAATAAACAACTTGGTGAAACAAGCTCAAGAAAGATCTATATACATTGTTGATTTTATAAAATTAATGAAACAAGTATGTATGATTTTGGATAACTTATATTCCACCCAAGAATGGTTTCAGAAGCTAATATTTAGTAGTTGGAAGGTTTTAATAGATATAAAATATCCAAAAACTATTTGAATTTCAATATCAATGGTCATGTTTGTATCTTAGTTGATGGGGAAAATATTCCAATGCACACTTTCCACAGAGATCCTTATGTCCTAGGTTCTGAAATTAAGGAAGTACAGTCACAAGCCTTCTTTTTTGATGTTACAGTTTTTAATACACATAAAAAATTGATGAAGATATCTGAAACATTATCTTCTGAGATCATAGAGCATTTTAAGAATAGTGATCTGCTTGAGGCCATGGGAGTTGTAAATCCCAATTTCTAGAATCCAATGATTGGTGAAGAACAAAGAGCTCAACTCTTTGGGAAATACATGACTACACTAATGGATCAGTTTTGCAAATCTTCATATGTTAATGGAGGAGAATTGAATGGTATATTGAATAGAAAATTACTCATATCACAGTCATCACATTTTGCAATGACAATGAGTGATCAATATAAGACTCTTGTTGAACCAATAGAAATGGGAGCTATCACACTATTGTGGAGAAAGTTGTATCAGAGTAGCATTCTGAGAGAAACTATAAGTGAATACTTCAAAATGTATGAACTCATACATACAATGATTATTGGGTCTGTTGAATATGAAAGGGTATTTAGCACACTAACATTTGTGAAATCAAAACTTCACACAGATTGGACAAAAATATGGAAACTTGTTTGAGACTATATGTTTCAAGATATGGAGTGGAAACATTTCCATATGAAAGAGAATTAACTACTTGGACATCCCTTGTAGAGTGGAGATTTGTTAATCAGATAGAAACCAATGTAGACTCAAATTATGGTGAATTGATTTAGATTCTAGCGGACTAGAAACTGCAACAGATAAAATAAGTGATGAAGGACCATTTAGGATAGGGTTGTTTCAGCTACCAGACAGTTGAACGTATTCATTTTATGAAATATATATTGTGACTTATCATTTTTTCATTTACATATATTGTGTATATAATGTTTGGAAATTTTAAATCACTTTTATGTTTTTATAATGTTTGGAAATAACAGATAATAGATAGTTGTGCAAACTGCAAACTGGATGTTGTAATTAAATTAAATTTCATTACTAGGAAAGTATGTTCAATATTTAATTTCTCAATATTGAATCCATAGGCACACGTGTTCACAAATATATTATAATCCATATATCCCATCATGATTATTCGGATTAATAAAAAACATAGTAGTTCTAGAGATAATGTTTTTGTAATTATAATCTATCTATACATGAAGAATCAACTATCAAGATTCAACATCAAAATGTACATCCAAGTTTTCAATATTGAGTGCATACATGTTTGAAACTAAATTATACAATGTAAATCCATATTCCGAATCCATGTATTACTATTCATCAATTGTACAAGCTTGAAAAAAAAGATAATGTTTTCATTTAACAACAGA
The DNA here is from genome assembly GCA_018340775.1 of Taxus wallichiana var. yunnanensis. Taxonomy (NCBI): domain Eukaryota; kingdom Viridiplantae; phylum Streptophyta; class Pinopsida; order Cupressales; family Taxaceae; genus Taxus; species Taxus wallichiana. The sequence goes on from CM031235.1 coordinate 375,752,044, forward strand.
CATGAGAGAAATACAACGATTGACAATTTGACATAAAATAATGTTTTCATTTGAAAATAAAATGATTTACATCAATAGTTTTCTGTCATTTGGATCCTTGTTCTTGAGGAGCTTCTATAACATCAACATTTGAACTATCTTTTATCACACCCAGATGAACTAATTCTTTTGCATTGCATTGATATTTTCAAGATTTTGTCTATCCTCATTAGTTGCATCTCCTCTACTGAAAGGAGAGAAGGATCCTCATCAATTTTTTCTTCAATAGAATATCCGGATCCAATCCATGCTCCTTTATAATCTTACGTAATGTATTGTTCTACTTGTTTAACAGAACAAGTTTCTCTTTAAAAGGCAATTGCACTGCGTGTACACTTTCTCTCACTTTTTTCAAGTGCTCATCTAACACCTGCACCTCCATCTTCAATGTTTGGTATTTGGACTGCAATTAAAAATCCCATAATTAGAATTAGATAAACGATAACATAAATTATAATCTTCAAAATATTAAGTACTTACCACAACCAAGTCTTTCTCTGCATTTGTAATAGTGACAAGTTTATTGTCTCTATTCCACTTATCGTAGTAGTAAAATTACGCCTCGAAATTCAAATTAGCCAATATGTTAAGCATTATAGTCAAAACATTATCATTATTATAAATATTATTGGTGACTGAATTACCAAATTGTGCTTGAGCAAGTAAAGCATCAATCGTCACTAGTTTATTTTTAATCAATGAAAAAAAAATCCATGTGTTCAAAATTATGATATCTTTCATTAATTTATTTGATCAGAGATTTCACTCTAATCTCCCATATCTTCGTTCCTTAATATCAGGAATAATATTTTCCATCACAAGGGTTGTAGCATTATCAGCCACAAGGATGTCTACTGAAAATTTTGTTTTCCCATCATCATCCAAATTTTCCTCCCTAGTTGGGGAAGGAGGATTTGAAGAGGATGGTTGTTGTGGCTTGAGACCTCCTTATGTGCAAACTGAATGAGATCTTCGCTATGTTTCCTTGTTGCTACAATGTCATAAATGTTGTCAAAACTAAGATACTCCTCATCCATATTGATATTATTTAAAACAAAAGTTCCTTTCGCACTCAACACACCGTCAATTTAAAAGTTGGGAACTCTAATGGTGTAGCATTATGCGTCCCCCTACTTTATTCTGAGAGAACACTATCCTCTTTCCCCTACCATAAGACGAAAGGGGAGGTGGTGTGTTGTAATCCTTAAGTGTTGAGGAAGTGGGGGTGGCCACGGGTTGAATATGAGATCAAGGTTGCAAAAATTCTGTGAGCATCAATAATTTAACAATATTAGTATGTTGTATTTACGAAGTCAAACAAGAGAACAATAAGAACTTAAAAAGAATGAAATCAATAAATATTTCTTATGTTGTGAATGTTGTTGTCCATAGTCAATAAACTTTGGCTTGGTGGAAGGGGGTGGTGGCATTGTAAGACTTGATTTTAACAAAAACAAGTTAAATAGAATGATAAAATCCCAAAAGAAAGACTAATATAAAAAAATTAAATCATTATATATTCATACTAGATCTTGAAGGGAAAAAAATAGTGCAAATGGATCTCTGTTGCTTAGTTATGTATGTAGTGTCTACAACACTAGACACCGTGCGTCTTGGTGATGTGTCGAAAAGGTGCACATTAGGAAAATGACATATGTCATTTTCAAGGATCATATTATCATTAATTAGTCTATAAATAAATTTAGTCAAAAGTAAAACTTGGATTGGCCTCGGTGGCCGCATTCTATCTTGGTTCAAGTTGTGGGATGATTCCATAGAACTTTGCATTTGTTTGCTTCTACCTCTATGTGGTTGGGTACTAGTGACAACCATAGAGTCATCGATCATGGTGAGTTCAACTGCAATGTTGTCACCGACCCCTCAAAACCATTTGGGTTATGTGTACGCAAACTTGTTGCATTACGTCAAACCATTATTTCACTTATTTTGAGCTATTGAATTTTGAAAATAGATTATATATTTTTAAGAATTGATTTTTAAAAAAAATTATGAAAAGAATCAAACTAGAATTCTTTTGAAAAAAACACTCACCAACTGTCAGTCCAGAGGCATTGCATATTTATCCATCTTCTCATGCAAAGCAGTTGGAATAGTTTTTTATTTGAGTCTATGAAAACCCTAATAATATAAAGCAAGAACAAAACAAGAAGAAGAAATAACTGCACTCTGATTCATAATGGATTTTCAAGGTCAAAATGAATCCTTTTTAAAATAAATGTACTCAATGAATCTAACACTGGAAAAGGTTTAGAGAAGTTAGTACAGTGCCCACTAAGGAAATTCAATGTATCTTCCTATAACATGATGTGGGTCGGAAAAATTCCACCATGGCCAAGAGAAAGGGGTCTTTGATTGATTGTGTGTTAATCCCTCTTTTGGAGGGATTATTAACCTCAGCATCAACAAAAAGATCGTAATGAGACTCTAAAAATTTCTTTTTCTCATTAGGTAGAATGGTTTTGTGGATACAGGCAATGCGTTTTGATGGGGTAGCCACTGTTAGATGATGAATATCATCAGGTGTTATTTTGATGAAAAATTGGTGGGATGGTAATGCAACTGTGAAAGAGCCATCAGAACTATTATACATTTGCATTAAATTATTTAACAACTTGTATTTTGTCTCATACTGAGGCATGTAAATAAGTCCATGGAACCCTAAGTTACCAATCCAATCAGATTGACTTTTAATTTGTGGGTCTTCCAGTAGTTGTAGTAACTGTGGATATAATATGTTTCTGTAAACATAGGATGGAGTGTTAATTGAATTTTTTTGGTGCCATGATTGAGTATTCTTGAATCTTGATCTTTTGAAAAAAAAGGTGTTGGCAGATACTTGTTTTGGTACCATGTACTTCTGATGTGAAGAGCTAGTCATGTCATGTGTGGCTAATACGAGGAACTATACAAGGATTGTAGAACAAATCTGTTTGTAAGAGTGGAGGAAATTCTAAAAAAATCTAGTCTAGAGAAACCTACAAGTGAAAATGGGACAAAATTAATGGGGATAGGTATTTATAGGCAAGGAAGGGGCTCATTGGATGAGGAAGGGAATAGGGATTTGGGTACATCTAGTAACAAAGGCATGTTACTGGGTAGAAACACTCACATATAACCATGCGAAACATAGTTAAATGACATCAGTAATAGAAATGTGCTACTGAGAAGGCAACAACTATGAATGTACCACACAATAAGATATTTCTCACCGTAGACCGATAATAAAAATGTGTTACCGATCGACACCACAAAATGTGTATCAATGGTAACAATAAGTATTATCGGATGACACACCAACTTTTGTTATTGGTCAACAACCAATATGTGTTATCATCGGTAATAGATTTTTGTTATCGTACGGTAACAAAGTTAAAACCCCTGGATTTGTTGTTGTCCGAAACCCTCTTTTCCAATATTTTCCACCAATACGAATAGATTTTTCAACACATTCTCCACCCATTCTATACAATGTTTTGGAGAGGGTGTCTTAAAATAAACCCTTGTTGACACTTACATAGAAAGTTGTGTACTTGATTTGGGCATGTTATCCACTACTTTAGACCTCCACGTTTTACCTTTTGGGTCCTACTGAGGTAGTTTTAGGCATGTATTGTCTTGATTCTCATCAAGACAAGGTTAATTGTTGGAATAATATTATTGAGTGTCGGGATGAATTGGGTAGTTCATTATGATTTCTAGTATTCGAGGCTGTCTCCTTGCGTATTATCTCTATCATGCATCTCAAGTGGAACAAGCACAAGGGTTGTCGGATGTATGTAATCATGATCGAGTGATTGGTATGAGGATGTTCCAAATAGTTCACCATTTGACGAGCACATTATTTTTAGAGAGTTTACAAATGTTTTCCTAGTGAGCTTCTTAGTTTTCCACCAAGTAAAGAGGTGGATTTCACAACCGATTTGGTACCGGGTGCAACTCTAGTTTCTCGGGAACTATATAAGATGACGACTCACGAGCTTTGTGAGATCAAGATTCAATTAGAGGATTTGTTAGAGATGGGTCTTATTCACCCTAATGTGTCTCCTTCGGGGTACACCGATGATATTTTGAAGAAGAAGGATGGGTCCCTTTGTTTGTGTGTCGATTTTAAACAGTTGAACAAGGTAACTGTGAAGAACAATTATCCCCTTAGAGGATAGATGATTTATTTGATCAAATAAAGGGAGCCAAAGTTTTCTTCAAGATTGATCTTAAGTCAGGGTATCATCGATTCTGATTATATAAGCGAGATATTCACAAAACAACATTTTGCACTCGTTATGGACATTACAAGTTCATTGTGGTTCCATTTGGTTTAACTAATGCTTCCAAAGTCTTCATGAGCCTTATGAATGGAGTTTTCAGGAAATTATTGGATCGGTTTGTCTTAGTGTTTCTTGATGATATTTTGATATATTCCCACTCGGAGGAGCATGAGGAGAATTTGAGATAGGTTCTACGAGGTTTTGAGGGAGAAAAAAATTTTTAAGAATTTATAGAAGTGTTCCTTATTCCAAACAAATATTCGGTGTTTGGGACACATCATCTCGACGAGGATATCTCTGTAGACCCTCAAAGATTCATGTCATCTTATATTGGCCAATACCCACTATAGTGATAGAGGTTAGGAGCTTTATGGGGATGGTAGGCTATTGTGCATATTTATGCGAGATGTCTCTAGGATTATTCACTCTATCACTTCCCTTCGGTCTGCAAAGGGAAGAAGTTCATTTGGTCATAGAAATGTGAGCAGACCTTTCAATTACTTAAGGAGCATTTGATTATGGTACCTATTCTTGCAGTACTTGATCCGTTGGGAGAGTTTTTGGTTTGCATTGATGCTTCTTTAGAGGTGTTTGGGGTATTCCTCATGTAGGAGTGGCATGTTATTGCTTCAAGTCATGAAATCTCAAGGATTATGAGCTTAACTACCCTACCCACAACCTTGACCTATTCTCTTGGATACATTTTCATTTGGGTAGAACTTTTTTTGAACCGATCATTTGAGCTTACGGCACATCTTCTCGCAACCTAACCTTAACACCCATCAACAACGTTGGATGGAGTTCTTGTGTGAGTATGATATGGACATATAATACATTAAGGGAAAGGAAAGCATCATCGTTGATGCCTTGAGTAGATGATGACGTGAGATTTCCACTTTGACTCTTTGTTACGCCCTACGATGCATGATATTACAACACCTTAGGGTGACAAATTTTATGAGGGAGCTAGGTAGGACTTTGAGTCATAGTCCTTAGAGGGAAAATACGCGATATGTATTTTAGAGGAAGATGGTATTATTTAATTTCATAAACACATTTATGTGCCTAAGGTAGGATATTTGCATAGTTTTATCCTCTTTGAGGCTTATTGAGCCCCATGCACGGCTCATCCCAGGGTGAAGAAGATGCAAGCATATTTGAAACAATTTTATTATTGGCTGGGGTTGCATTGAGATATTATATATTAAAGTATCCCATTGTCTTGAGTGTCAAATAGTTAAGGAAGAACACTCTCATCTAACAAGACTTCTTTACCCCCATGATATTCTCGAGTGGAAGTGGGATGTAATTTCTATGGATTTCATTGTTGGTCTTCCTACTTCATCGTATCACCATGATGCCATCATGGTAACGGTGGAAAAGTTGACCAAAGTTGCCCATTTTTCAATGAAAAGGTCACTTACAATGCATTCACCATTGTTAGAGTATTTCTTGGTGATATTGTGAGGCTGCATGGGATTCTAAAAACCATTATTAGTGATCGAGATACTATTTATACTTTAGATTTCTAGACTTGCTTCCAAGTCACAGGTACTCAAATTAACTTTAGTTCATCTTATCACCCCAAGATAGACGGACAAAATGAGAGGTTGAACTAGGTAATCAAGGATATGTTGATGATGTATGTTATAGATCGGTAGAAGAAATGGGTACTTATATATTTTTGATTTCGCATACGACAATAATTATCATAGTTTTATTAGTATGAAACTATACCAAGCCTTGTATGGGAGACCTTACATGACACCCAAAATGAGCGAGTAAAGTAAAGATAGGTAAGGGAACCTAGAAGGATGAGGGCACTGCAGGCACTTTGGTGTCAGGAGTTATGAAAGATAAAGCAATGAATTCCAAACTCGGTTGTAGGGTGTAGAAGGCCAAATAGAAAATAAGAAGCATAGACAAAGGGCCAAAGATAATTGTTAATTGCTATTTTTCTCACTTACGAATCATATGAATAGTAGTATGTGATTAGGACCTATAAATGTACCCAAGTGCATGATTTTGTGTCTACATTTTCACCCTCTTTATGTTGTTGAGTGAATTCTTAATAACATGAAGTAGCTTAGAATTTGTGTACCTTATAGATTGATGGCGAAAGTGTGCCGAGGGAGACAAGTGAAAGCGTGAAGTGATAAAAAAATTAAGTGTGGAAGCTAAAAAGAGGAAGCGACCCTAGAGGTGAAGTATATAGTGTTGTACCATGTTATACCTATTGTTGTTGTAGCTTGTGACCGCTTCTTCTTGTTGTGTATTAAGGATGGACCTGTAAAAGAAGAGCGAAAGAGTAGTAAAAGTCATGTGTTATGAAAACTCTCTGTAGAAGCATGCAAAAATATGTAAAAATGTGTGTAAAAATTAGTAAAAGGAAATTGTGCACCTGATCCGTGAATAGTGAAAGGGATAGAAAATGTCCTGAAATGTTGTAAAAGAGCAAGTTTTTGGGAGATCTCATGCCAAGAGAGAGTTTTTGGGAAATATCACACCAAGAATGAGTTTTTGGGCAATATCATGCCAAGTGTGATTTTTTGGGCGATCTCATGCCACAACATAAGAGTTTTGGGGAGAAATGTCTAGTGTTATTCTCCATCCATGACTTCTTCCTAAATTTCTACACCATTGCATATGGTGTGATTTGTGTTTAGTTAGTGTTATTCAAGTTCAATCCAAGTAAAAAAGAAGATAGAATACATTTTGATTGTTAGAGGAATGTGCCTATACTATGAAAGTTGCTCTATAAACTGCTAAAAACTATGTTGATATGAGAAAGCAAATGTAACTGCCCCCTGGTCATAGGCACGTAAGAAAGGTTAGGAGCACCCAGGTGCTAGTGTTTGTATTTGGGTGTTGGTGTCTATGTTGGTGATGAACCAAGTCAGAATCTAGGCCACTCTATGATTGTTACTTTGTTATGTTCCTATACTTGTGTAGGCTTGTCTTGAAGCTCGATTTTATTAATGGGGTGACTGATTCACCCAATGTATGCCCCCCTTGTTTGGGGTACATGTGACATCACTTAGAGAATGTGGCCCAAAGGAGAGGACTGGATGTTGATCTAAAATTGGTATGATGGAGGGGGAAGAAATGTTCATGGCAAAAACCACGGAACATGCAAACAAAGTGGCTAGAAACATGTGTTTGTAGAAAAAGTGATAAGCATACTATAGAAGACAATGTAAACAAACAATAGTGCAGCAAAGTAGACCACGAAAATCATGTTTCAAACATGGGACATCGCTCACAATGTCACAAGACAATTAGGGCCGAAGCGACCAAAATCACACAAGCAAACAATGGACAAACAACACATAGGGCAAAGCCCAAAAACAATGGCATGCAATGAAAAACAATATCAAGTAAAGGATGAGACAAACGTGGTGGAAAATGGTCCTGCAAAACAAATACTACACATAAAGCACTTATTAGCATGTTAGAAAGATAATAAGTATGTCAAAGCGTGTATAAATCAATGTGAAAATAGTGTGCTAGTAAGAATAGGATTTAGTATAAAATGAAATAATAGCTTTGTGATGTGTATGAATGTAGATGCCCCATGAGCCTCAAAGTGGAATTTGGTAAGAGGTACGAGTACAAACATCATTGTTGTGTGTAAAGATTTGTATATAGTATGCATTCGCGACTAGAGAACAAGTGAGCGCACATGTGTATATAGAAAAGACAATGACATCTTGGATATCAGTCTAACATAGTAAGCAAAGTGTACATGTAATTAGTATAAGAAACCAAGAGTATATGCAACACGGATATGTAAAATGTTATGAGTGTGAATGGAATGGAATGCAAAGTGAATGTGATATGCACCAAGACCACCGAGTGAATGTGGATGATTGTGAGATAAGGTTCATTTATAAAATATTCCTCGACAATCAAGAATGAACCATAGACCAAGATTACATCATTGGGAAGTGGTTTGATAAAGTGCACGAGATAGGTAGATCAATGAAGCATAGAGTGTAAAATGTAGAAGAGGATAGTATGATGTGTGAAAATAAAATGTTAGAAAGATGTATCATGAAGTGGCATGAAATGTGTAGTGTGAGGTTAATTTCAATTGAGACCCTCAATAGTTGAGTATGAACCATGGAAATAGAGTGTGTCATCGGGAAATGATGAAACAAAGTGTATCAAGTTTTGTAAGATTGCTTAGAAATAGAAAACACAAAGCACATAGCATATGGGTAGAAATCGTAAACAACTAGTGATGTTAGGAGGGGGAAGAAAAGTAAGCATGATGCCCCCAAGTGTATGATGTAGAAAAGAATCAAGTAACATCATCAAAAATATCATCATTGTCATGGTCGAAGTCAAATGAAGAAGCGCCAGAGACCTGGTAAGCAATAGTATGGGCTTGATCCTGTAAAGAGTCATTATGGCATAAATTGTACATGCCCATTTCGTATTCTTCATCAATGAATGGTGGTAGTGGAAAACCATGTGCATACCAGTGAGTAAGATTTTTTGTATAGCCGATAAATGAATCATTGCAAATATAAAATCGATCGAAGTCAATTGGAAATGTGATATCAATATGATCAGGATCCAAAGTGCCACCAATGTAGTCAAGGAAAGACTACCCAAGTGTAAGTGGAGAAGTGTGAGAAGTGTGTGCAACAAATACTGATAGATGGAAAACACAAAGGCCATAAGCAACAGTGATGCAAACATATCCATGATAGAGGTGAGAAGAATGAGGTGGAGGAAGGATATCATTGAGTGTAAATCCTAAGCAAGCTAAACCATCATGTGTGCAAAAAGATGATCGTAAGGTAGGATCAAATGGAATATGTGGCCAATAAGAATTATTGATGAAAAGAGTACATGTGAAAGGAGGAAGTAGTGATGTAGAGTGTTCATGGGAAGATGAGGAAGGTGGTATGACATCCAATGTATAGACAGAGACCCCAAAAAAGTACCATAACATTAGTAGGAGGGGTTTTCTTGAATTGATATTCACTAGGGCCAATAATAACAAAATTATCATTGAAATAAGACTCATCTATCTCTAAGGAGTAAAGTTAATATTGTGCAATGTGTCATCATCAAGTTCCATGACATCAACCTCATCATCAGAATCATCAGTGTTGACATTGTCATGTTGAATAGCAGTATCAAGGATATTAGCCTCAACGGACTTAGATGTAGGAGTGAGAGGACTCTCGATAGGCATACTAGTGATAACTAGGGGAGTAAATGAGGTAGGTGAAATGATATCAATAGTATGAGTGGGAATGGATGGTACACTTGCAGTGGTGGAAGAATATTATGGAACACTAGATTGTCCCAAATCGTAAGTACCAATAGTGGTATATGGAATGGGTTGTGATGGAGGAATGGGCATAACGGTAATAGTGTATATACAGAAAAACTTGAATGGATTTGGGTCAACAACAATGGTATGTTCATAGCCATCATATAAGAATTTAACACATCGATGAACTATAGAAGGGACAACATGCATTGCATGAATCCATGGTCTACCCAACAAGAGATTAAACTGAAATGATGCATCAATAATGAAAAACACCATAGGAACAATCCTAGGCCCAACTTGTATAGGTAAAGTAATAGTACCAAGACATGTGCAAGTGGTGGAGTCATAGCCACGAATGAGAGTAAAATTTTTGTAATTAGATTATCAATAATACTAATTTTCCCAAGAAGGGAGTGAGCACATAGATTTATATCAGATCCATTGTCAATGAGCACACGCTTGATACAAGTAGTACTAATGGTAGCGAGTGATAAGAAGAGGTGCAAATGGATTGTCAATAACAGATGGTGGGATGTCCTCATCATTAAATGATATATCATGCGGTATATTTTTGAGAGACTGAATGAGATGTGTGAAGGCCACCGACAAATTATCACTTTCAATGTGAATAGATCAAAGGGAGGATTCTAATGTTTGATGAAAATTGGGTGCACTACGCAATAAATCATAAAGAGATTTTTTCGGTGTATTCTTAAGTTGTTCTATGATGTCATAACCCTTAGAAGTGGTGGTAGGAGTTGTAGAAGTGATAGGTGGTGGGATAGAAATGGGTTGAGCCATAGGAGGATGAGTGCAACAAGTGGTGACTACATTGATAGTTGGATCAACCATAGGAGTAACGAAGCAAGGAGGGTGTTGAGTACGAACTTGCATGAAATTAATAACGGTAGTAACCATGCCAGAAACCTTAGTTGGAGTAAAATAAGGATAAGAAGATTGATCCATGAATTGAGAAGAAGAAGAGAGATTTTGATACATGCTCAGAAGGTAGGGTTTGAATGGATGGGTTCACCAAATGATTTAACAAATATTGAATTTGTAAAACCCTAATTGTAGAGTCACATATGATAAACAAATTTTAAACAACTATTGGGATATAAATGACACAAGGAATAAGCTAGATAAGGATAAAACCTTAAGTGCAATAGGGAGAAAGAGATTCTTAGCTGATTTCGCACTTGATATCGAAGTATTCTGGACTGGAAGACTGATGAACATGAGGAACATATTATCATGCAACTATGCTCAAAATTTTTGGAACTATCGGATATGCCTAGACCAAGGTGTCTAGAATGGGTCAAGGGCGTCGGGTCTTAGAGACCTCATCTAGGCACCTATGACTACGCATAAGCTCGACACCTGTAGTCATTTTTACACCCACCAAAAACAAGGGAACCCCATGCGTGTCGGCCTATCACCCAACGAGCGCTAGGCAGCGCCACCGAGGCACGCGCGGGCGTCGAGTCTCTCTTTTATGTGAGTTGAGTGGGAAAACATCATCTATGATCAAAACTTAAAGGAAGTGAGTGGAAATGAGACATGCAAGCATCATAGAGCTTAGAATGACTTCTAGATCAATGCAATCATTCCAGACAGAAAAGTACTTAACAGATTAAGAATTGAATCAAATAGAAAAGGAAATGTGCAAGGATTCAGACTCATTCCATAAACATGCATAACACATAACCATGAAGATATGTAAATGCACCAGAATCATTACTAATCATATTCATATAAATTGGTAACCTCATTACATTCATTAGATTCATTACAGAGCATCGCAGAAAGGCAAACCGAAGTCATGCATCATAATTGGATTCCTATCCTTTAACTCTCAAAATGAAAATTTAAACATCCAAGCCCTTGATACATCCATCTCCTATGTTTTATCTACCCAACCCAAATAGACTCTCTCTCTCTCTCTCTCTCTCTCTCTCTCTCTCTCTCTCTATGTGTGTGTGTGTGTGTGTGTGTGTGTGTGCAGGAACTTGTATATAGGCATCCTAAAGTGCCAACTCATTCTTCTGCGGCCTCAGATCTGGCGCCAAGTGTCTGAATGTGGTCCTCCATGGGCACATGCCCTCCAAGCCTGAGCTCTCCACTCCTTGTCATGATGGTCTTCTAGGAGCTTCCATCACATGGCATATTCCTTCCTAGGCCAACTATCGCCGGTGGCACCTTATCCACTCTGCATACACGGTTGGGTCATGATTCTCTCGTGTCTCGCCCGACACGCCAAATACGGCTAAGTCTCGAGACCTTGTCCTATGGGCACACATCATAGGTTCCACTAAAATCCTCCTAGAACCTTGCCTTGCATGCGCCCATGCGCCTTTTTGGACTTAGTCAATATTTTAGGGGCCCAACAACACCTAGTTTTTCTAGCATCCCATAAGTGTCGCTAACCTTCACTTTTGGTCACATGTATGTCGATGGATTACTTCTTAATTTACCTATAACCTGTAAAACAAATGATATCCTACAAAACCCCAAACTACATCAAATATTAAAAAAGAAAGATACAAATGGGGAGTTGGGTGACCCCAACGGTCACCTGATAGAGTGAACTTACAACTAAGAACCGCACTACATATCAGATTTCATGTAGTTTTTATGTTTGTGTGATGGAATTGTGCCTTAGGAAGCCCTTGCACAAGTGCATGTGATTGCGGGTGATAGCTACATGTAGCAATGTAAATAGATGTGTGGATGAAAAAATGAACTTCCCTTCCTATGCGTGTATACAGAAAATGCAGTCCCTTGTCCCTTGAGTGAGTGTTAGATGGATGCTTTGATGCTCTTATAATGCCTTTGGATGCAACCTTAGGTGATGATAATATATGCTTAGATCTTGGTCCTTTATTATGGTCACATAACTTTGTATTTTTATGATTCCCTTGGTTGAATTTCACAATTGACGACTGGAAGGTTGACTCACAAGAAAATAAGATGTTTAAAAGATAAAAGATGCCCAAAAAGAGTGAGTAAAGTAAAGACATGTTGGGGGTGCCCGGAAGAGCGAGGGCACAGTAAACAATGTTTAGAGTCATGCAAAGATAACACAATGAAGTTGAGATGGGCTATAGGGTGTAGAAGGCCAAATAGAAAATAAGAAGCACATATGTCGGACAAATGACCAAAGATAGTTGTCAATTGTTAGTTTTCTCATTTAGGAATCATATGAATAATAGTATGTGATTAGGACCTATAAATGTACCCAAGTGAGTGATTTTATGTCTACAGTGGTAAGAGACAGGAGGGGGTCTCTGACCCATTTAGTAAGTTTGGCAACCATGGGGGAGAGAGAAATTTTGTCACTTGAAATTCATAACCTAACCACTAGGCTTGCACCCTCAACTTCACAACTTGCATTTTTGTCATGATGCCTCACCCCATGGCGTATTTTTCACCCCCTGGTGTCCCTTTGTCCCTTACTAAAAGTGGTAAGGAACATGGGGACAATCAAGACCCATTTAGTAACTTTTAACTCATGCTCTCATGCTAGTTAACCTAGGTTAAACAAGGTGAGTTAAGGAGTAAGTTGGCTTGGTTAGTGAGGAGAGGTGAGTATAAATCAAATACTTAGTAATTTTTGAAGAAATTTTTCAAAATTTTCTTTGCCTTCATTGTTGTTATAGCTATCCATAAGAATCATACATCCACCACGGCCAATAACATTTTTTCTCATTGTTTTATGCAACCTCGCCTTTGATGGTCTTAGAACTTTGCATGAAGCTTCCCTATGTGAACGCCTTTGGAATGATTTTTACATGAACTCATTGATTCCCTTAACCATTTTTACAATCCTATGAAGTTTCCAACCATGTAAAATTTCTACTCATATCTATGGAGTTCTAGCGATTCAAATTGCCTCAAAATCGAAGTGAGTAACCTCCAAAAATCAACTTTCTAATGAGCACTCTCTTGCTCCATGAAAATGAGTATAATGGAAGATATGAATGACTATTGTTTTTACATTTTCCTTGTTCATGGATGAAAACACATACCTAAAACTTTACTTTTCATTTTCATAAAGATCCGGATGAAAGAAACCCCGAAAACTGGAGCAAAGCATCCAAGTGTGAAATAGATTTTTGAAAACCATTTTCACCCCGATCGACACTCTGTGACTAATGTCTATTTTTAGTAAGTACCTATTAAATAAAATTACTAAGAATATTAATTACAAAGTATGAATGGATTAAATTCACTCGATTCATTCCCAAGAGGAAAAGTGCTCAAAAGTGACAATTCGACAAAATTGCAAAACTAGTCACCCATGAAGAACTTACTAAAAATAGTAAGTGTCTAAAAAAGGCTCAAAATGGTCATGGTTTCTCATCCTCCACATCCCTCACTAATTCCAACCTTCATACCCTCACACGTGGCGGGGTTTAGCTAACCATCGGTTTTTCTTCCAAGTTCAAGGTTACCATCAAGATTTTGATCACCGGTGGAATGCCTTGCGAGATAGGTTCCCCCGTGATAACGTAAAAGCGGAAGTCAGCCTACCTCCGAGGAAAGAGTAAGTAGAATTTGAGTACTCTAAAATATAACTATTCGAACAACTGCGGAACCAAGTGTCCATAACACACATCCAGATCGGATCGCATCATAGAGGGCACTGAAATTTTGCCTGCATCCAAACAAGTGTGCGATACCTCCAATTCCTTTTAGATGCATAAGCAACCAACCATTTGTATAGCTATATCAGAAAGATAGCAAAGAAACTCTCATATAAACAATCATACAAGTTCTGCTCCACCCATGCATGTGCATCAAACTCAAATCCAGTGTTGAACCTCCGAGCGTACTCTTCTTCCAAATCTATTATCCACTCCTCAATACTTGCTAGGGTCAACCAGTACGTCTTCATCATGAAACATCCTAAAAACAACTAAAAAAGAGGTCGGCAACGGAGCTAATGATGATGCGGTCTAGAATTTACTATGAAAATCCGTGCACATTGGCACATCACTCAACCTGAGCTGAGCACTCACCCGAAGCGCACAAAGGTACCATGCCCCTCTTTAGAGTTGCTTGTGCAGGATGTTAGTGTGATGATGATAATACATATTCAGATCCATAACTAATCATAAACATTTCATAGTGCATAAACCAGATCTAGATCTTAGGGAATCATGAACTAAACAATGACAATAATAAGGCTAACCATACAAGAACTAGATTCAGTTATGTCTAACACCATTATCCAACCAATATACTCCATTGCATTAAACATTGTAAAACACGAAGCTTCTTACACTATAAAGTATCTCCATGAGTCATGTACGCATTAGAACCAACAACATAACTCTACAATAATTCACACACCCTAAACTACATAGTTCAATACATATTTATAGAGGTGGGTACTTGCCCTTCACCGCCCATGTACTTCTCAAAATAGGTTGCATGTTGACAATAACCATGAGCCTTTAAATTGGCATGCATAGCGTGCAAGTGTTCTAATAATAGATGTCATATAGTTAACTCTAAGAAGAAATCCTATTATTAGCTTGAACTATGCATGGCACTTATCAGCCGCTTGTTCCCAAAATACCATTGCATGTCGTGCAACTCTTCATCTCTATGTGTTCTCCACACGCTATCTCCAAAAATATCCCTTATCCATAAAAATGACTAAGTCCTGAGAAAAAGTGTTCAGGCGTGTGCTTCCTTCCCTATATTCCCGTGCCTTTAAATGTGCCTTGTTCCCATGTACACATCCTTTGTGTGTCTTCTCCTTAGAGAAACATTCTATTTTCTCAAAACTCTAGGTGCCCCTAACCTCTTTGTACTTTGTTCACATCTTTTAGGTCCTTTCTATCTGTTTGAGAATCTTATCTTTTTGGTAGTCGATGTAGTCATATTTTATACCCTTAAACCAATAGTCTAATCCCATGCACGTCGGCCTATCACCCAGTGGGCACTGGGCGCTCACTCGAGGCACATGTGGATGCCAAGTCTCTCCTTTATGTGAGTCTCATGAGAATGCATCATCTTATAACATATATTTAAATGGAGACAAGCAGAAAGAACCATACCATATCCTAGACGAGTTATCTTATTACATCTAGAAAATAGATATAACAAGTAGCATAAGGAAATGGCTCATACAGAAAAGGAAATAAATTAGTATACTTCCAACCACATAGATGATTTATAATAGAGTATTGCATTCATATTAATAGATTTAATAACCACATTACAATCCCTTGAGGTTATGACAGATCCTCATCTAACTATGCAGAGCAAAGTCATGCATTAGAGCCATATTATGCTCATCATATTACAAAGAAGAATAAAAACCCATCCCCTAAATGTGCCATTGCTTACAGAGTTCTTCTAATCCCTAACCCATAACATCCCTATTCAGTTTTTGTAGGGCTTCGCCTCTCTTCAACTCTCTCTTTTCTTCTATTGGGTGCTTGTATTTATAACCTTAGCACCACCGCCATGCCTTTCTAAAGTTATAGATCGGTTGCCAAGTGTCGAAGTGGTCCTCCATGGGAGCATGCCTTCTTAGATCCGAGATCTCCACTCTTTGCAATGATGTCTTCTGGAAACTTCCATCACATGCCTAGTATATTCCCTTTTTGATACCACGGTTTCAAGTCGGTACCTTATCTGCAAGGGTCATGCTTTTCTTATGTGCTACTTGGGATGTCGAATGCGGCTAAGTCGAAACTTGTTTTGCCTTGCACACACGAGTCGTGTTTTCTCGCAATCCCTACGAGAACCCTTCTCTATGTACCTTAAACCCATGCGCCCTTCTTCAACTAGGTCTCGCACGCCCACGCGCTTCTTTCACTTAGCTATTATTTTGGGGCCCAACATCACCCCACACTACACCTATTCTCTCGCCTCGGAAACACTCTACAAAGAATAAAGAATGGTGGATCCTCTCAATGGGTGGAAATAAAGAATAAGGGAATGAAGAAATGGGGACAAGAATGAAAGAATAGGGGACTTGTTTATTTTCGGAGGAGAGGGAAATCCTTCCTAGCTCTATCTCTAATTTTTCCTAAGCGTCGACCTCGTTTCGTGCTTGTTGACAGAGGTCACCCACTAGGGCACTCACTTCTTCAAAACTCAGCTCCCGCCCCTTAGCGCTCATTGTCTCTACAATCTCCTCTAGCTGCTTGCCCAAATCCTCAAGCCCGTCCATCCTCCGAGTGATTTAGGGGTATAACTCCTTTAGCCGGTTTTGATTGAGGCCGCAAGGTCTCAACGGCATTTGATTTCTTTTCTACTTCGGCTAGGATTTTGTCCCGCTCAACCCTATTCCCCTTGTTATTTTCTTGGAACTCCTTGAGTTCTGCTTCATGGGTGGTAACTAAGATACTTGACACTTTATCCCCTGTCCCCGTAATTATCATGGCGGCCTCAAAGAACTGCATGGTGGCTTTTACATTGGTGAGGATCTTGTTGTACTGAGCAACAATCTCCACAACCTTCATCTTATTTTCTTTTTCTTGGCGTGCTAACGCCTCTTCTACGGATTCTAAGGCCGGTGGCCGCCTCTCCATAGTGAGTATGCAGTTAATTACTCTAGGCATTGCATGATGATGATCCATACTTTTGTGCGGGTGGTGTTAAGTCTAGATACTTTAAGACAATGACATTTGTGATCATCTCTATCTTCTTGTATGCCTCGTGCACTCTTGCCTTCTCGTCCTTTAGCTCACACCTTAACTGAGTGTTGATTAGTTCCTCCTGCTTCAGGTCCTTGATTTTCTCAAGGAGCTCTTCTTCCCTTTTCTCTAGTTCTGCCTTTAGGAATTTCACCCTGTCGTTTCTTAGAAGAGCACGGCTTCAACTCGAACTAAAACTTTGTTGAGCACGTTGTAGATTTTCTCATCCGATAATCATTGAGCATTCACCAAGGGGTTTATCCCTTTTATTTTGGCACTTTCATCAATTCTCCTTGGCTTACCTCAAACTCAGGCTCATCAATGTGGGACTCAAATGCCCATGATAGCATTTTCCTTGTCTGAGGGTATGCACCTTCCTCATCAAATGAAGTCATGGCTAAAATTTGTTCCGTTGGCACGGTGTTCCAAAAGTGCATGCGCAACACCTTGTTCAGATCATCGATGTAGCCCATTCCTCAAAATTTTGTTGCTTTTGGGATCTTCCTCCCCATGCGTGTGGCCCTTGGAAAGCTTACAACCAAACCGAGATCTCCCCATGCGGCCATATTCTTTTTCCCTGCGCTCTCCTCCTCAGCTTCCTTCATCACCACATCCGTGCTTTGCGTTCAACTTATTGTTTTACTAGGTCCTTAATGATCTTTTCCACTTATTTCTTCGCGGCCTTTTTATATATTCCTTTGTGAGGCTTGGGGTCCTTTGATCCTTTGTATCTTCTTCCCCGCTTACCCCCTTGCCTTGAGTTGCAACCTCTTCTTCGTCCTCCTCCTCACCTTCTTCGTTATACTCCTCACCTCCTTCTTTATACTCCTCATCTCCCTCTTCCTCAAAGTCATGTATCTCATAGACAGGATGGTCTTCACATCCTTCTAGCTCATCATCATCATCCCTTTCAATGATGTAGGCATCTAGATTCTCTGTTTCTTCTTAATCCACCTCTTCAGCCACCTTCTGCTTCTTCCTTACTGGGGATTCTAGTATAGGGGAATCTTCTCTTTCCTTTTCTTTGGCGGTGAGGTCTTCATTGACGATTCCTCATGGGTGAGCGTTTCTTCATGCTTCATCACCTCTTCTTACGGGGTATTCACCTTGATAGGAGACTTCTTCCTTCACGCGTAAGTACTACGCTTTGCGCTTATCTTCGGTGCGCTTACTACTTGTGTGGTTTGAACACTTAGTACCTTCTGCTCCTCTTCTCTTTCTCTCTTCCTAGATGTGGCCTTCTTCCTTGGTAGATTCTTCGAGGATGGAGACATCATTCTCCAAGTAAGCACCTTTTTAAAATTTTGGCCTTATGCGTAGATACACCCTTGTTGCGGTCCTTCCTACAATCGGAAACATTAAAGGCTTCATCATCTGTATCTCATGGGAGATATATCTCTCCACGTACGTGCACTTCTTTGGGTAGAATAGCTTCCAACTGACACAACTCGCGGTGGTCTATATCTACCTCACTAAGGTCGAACCTTAGTCTCTTGGCCTCCTTGAACCGATTAACTCTAGCTTGGAAGTATTGTGCGGTGAAGGAGAAGGGTAGTTTGCACCATGGACTCATATTCCCATCTGTTAACATAAATATGCCAATGTAGAAGTGTTGGTATATTGCAAATTCTACCTCTCCACTCACGAGTGCGGGAAACGACTTTGGGATCCTCCACTCAGCCCTGAATACATCATGCATTCGTTTATATCACTTCTCCAGTGCACCTTGTGAGCGGTCGTCATGGTTTCACAAGTATATTTTGCAAACCTCTTTGCGGGCGAGGGATCCTCTTCTGGATATTCCAAAAAAAAAAAATCCAGGCCCATCGAGCACTCCAATCTCTGAAAACACAATGGTGAGGAGGACGTTACAAAGAGTATCTTCTCTCCCTCCTGTGTGCTACTTATAATTTCATTCGCGATGAAAGCAGAAAAGTTGTAGATGGTTCCTTATGATATATTTTGGCATACATTCAGCCATGCCTTGTTCACTTGTGTCCATCATTCCTGGTCATTGAGCTTGGTGACCAAGCGCGTGGCCATCCTCATCACTGGGTTTGGTATCTCGTGATGTCAAAGTATCGTGACCCCTTCTTGTAGTCATATGCAGCTACAGTCTCCTTGATAGCCTCCTTGTCACTCAAATCATCATCAATGTTATATCCTTCAAAATTAAGGCTGTGAACTTGGATATTAGTTGTGGTATGATGCACATCTTACGCCCCACGAAATAAAAATGATCCTCATCCACACCCAACATCAGCCACTGATAAAGGTGCTCAGGTTTACAAAAGTAGGGCAACTCATACAATTGCAATAATCCAGCCTTCTCCAATTTGACCTTCACCTCATCGTTGTAAATGGGCATTCCGTCTAAAGCATCCTATTGTTAGTTGGTTAGACCAACTCCAGCACCATTTCCTTCTCAGTTGTGCTCGTGTGATGATTATAATTGCTTACGAACATCTTTCGCAGTGTGACTCCCATTCTTTTCCTAGTAATACCCCATCTGGGTACTACATTTCCGCGTACCATTCTTCATTGGTGCTCATGATGGCAATGATTTTCTTTCCCTTGCCCTTGCCCTTTGTTTTCTTTGGTGAAATGGTTGGTTTCCTTGGTGTCATTCTTTGGGTCGGGTTGAACTTAAAACTCCTTACTCTTACTCTACTGCTACTCTCCCCGATCTAAAAGCTCACTCAAAAGCTTGATTCTGAAATGAATCCTTCTTTCTCCATGCCCTAGCTACCAAACCCTAACCAAGAAATCCTTCCACAAGACGATGCTCTTCACACAACCTACCTCACGCCTGTACCCTTCCTTCTAGTTCGCGAGATCTACTCTAGATGCTCACTCAAATTTCGGATTCTACTTTCTACGCACAAATTTCTCTTTGGATGCCCTAGTTCACAAGAGCTTCTTTTACTTCATAATCACAAGGTAAAAAATGACTTGCCCGACCTTGTATTTATAGTTTTTGCTTCCCTCCAACATTAAATGTTATACCACCTACCACCATACTTTAACATTAAATGCAATGATTTCCACTAAGACAACTTTAAGTGCCATTATCCACTCACCGCATCTTGCACGTAAAACCCTTTACAACCTTCTACAGGCGCACAAAAATCCACCCCAGCCATGAGACTCTTACGTGCGCGTCCACAATGTCGAAGGCACTTCTTCTATCCTTTACCCGAATTTTCCTCGCCTACCTCATGTTGTTCCTGCACTCTTCATCCTTTCTATACGTGGTTTTGCAAGGCCTTCTTGACACCAACCATTTTTGTCCACCTTCTCTTCTATGCGCTTCTTAACCTTATGTGCTTTTTATCCTTCAACCGGGCCATTCACTACAACTTCTACTACCAGCTCAAATTTGTATTAAAGGCCTATACTTTACATCACTCCACCCCACACTAAAACAGATGATGTGTGGTCCTTTACGCATACACAACCTTGGAAAAAATAATGTGGTTACTGACGCACAAGGCGCAAAACAAAACAAAAAGAGAGGAAAAACAATGAGAAAGGGAAACACAAGAAAATAAAATGCATAAAGGGAAATTCTAAACTAATTGGCAACACTACCTTATTACAAACACCAAGAAGACTTATTTATAGTAGGGCTTCAATCTACTCCCATTGAAGTGACCTAGTAACCTTGTCCCATCCGAGTGCTCGAATCCAGAATGTACGAGATGATGTAAGGTCCCAACCAATCAATTTTCAACTTCCCGGGATGGTGCAAATACTTGGAATCATACAACAATACCATCTCGCCCAACTTTGAACTTCTTATTCTTGATATGACGATCATGCCATGCCTTTTGTCTTACTTTCTTTGTTTTTGACTCCATCTAGCAAGTGATCACCTTTCATCTAACTACATCAACTTATCAATTCTTTCTTCTAGTACTTGTTCATTAGCTAACCCTCATGCGTGTGTTATACACAATGATGGTAACATGAATTCAAATGGTAAAATAGTCTTCACGCCAAACACCAATTGAAATGGTGTGGCCTTGTTTAACCTTTTGTAGGTTGTCTGTATGCCCATAGAACGACTGATACTTTGTCATCCCAATCTTGTCTTCTAACGTCACAAATCTTAGTTAACGTGTGACTTAGTATCTTGTTAAATGCCTCAACAGTTCCATTTACTTGAGGGTGATATGGGGTAGTCTTATGATGGGCCACCATAAATTCTGCTAATAGAATCTTGATTGTTTCATTGAGAAAGTGTGTACCCCTATCACTTGTTAAACTTAAAGGACAACCATACCTATTGATTATGTTCTCCCATAAAAATCTAGTAGTTGTCGTTGTGGTGCAATCCTTTATAGGTGTTGCCTCTACCCACCGTGTCAAGTAATCAATGCAAGTGATGATATACCATGAACTAGTCCTTTGTGCGGTTAGCACAATTGGCCCTACAAAGTTGATTGCCCATTTTTCAAATGGTTCAGCATTGGCTATTGGTCGCAAAGGCATTTCATCTCTCTTTCCAGGTTTGCCAAGGCACTGGCAATGGTCACAAGCCTTATAAAACTCAATACAATCCTTGTAGATGGTTTCCCACCAAATCACCGCTAATAAAATCTTCCACATAATAGCATTTCTGCATAATGTCCTCCTGCAATCCCACCATGCACTTCTTCCATAATGGCTACGTGCTCATGTTCCAATATGCATCGAGTGAGAACCTTGTCATGACCTAACTTATACAGGTCTCCACTAATCAACATGTAGGGTGCGACATGTATTGCTAATTGCTTTCTCTCCAGAGCCTTCATCCCTTCCGGTGCCACACCTATTTTTAAGAACACTGCGATATCTTCCAAGTCTGAGGGCACATACCGCAACCTAAATAATTGTGCGCGTCGACATGGTATCCTCAATGATTTGCGTGTCCTCTCCCGAGTCAATCCTTGATAAGTGGTTAGGTCCTAAATTGCTTTTTCTTGGTTTCACAACCACTGTGAACTCAAATTCTTGAAATAACAGGACCCAACGACATATGCACCCTTGTAGAATGGGCTTGTTGACTAAGTATTTCAATGCCATATGGTCCGTGTAGAATATAAATGGTGTTGCCAACAGATACTTCCTAAACTTGTGCAGTGTGTAGATCATAGATAATGCTTCGCACTTAGTAGTTGTGTAATTTTGTTCTGCTGGTGTCAATTTTCTACTTGCAAAGCACAAGGGATGATCAATAATTCCCTCACCAGGTTGTGCTAGCATTGCTCCCATAGTTGTCCCTGAGGCATCAACATGCACATGGAAAGGATTATCCCAAGAAGGAAAATGTAATATGGGCATCGTGACAAGCCTATCCTTCAAAGTGTCAAATGCCTTATGTTGCGCCTCTCCCCAATGAAAGGCACTTTTTGCTTTAACAATTCCTCTAAGAGTGCGACGATCTTGGCATAACCCTTAATGAACATCCTATAATACCTCGTTTTCCCAAGGAATCTATGCATTGCACTTTGATTAGTAGGCTCCACTAATCCTACAATAACTACAACTTTAGCGGGATCCACTAATAAGCCTTCTTTGCATATAATGTGTCCTAACAGGTCCCAAAATGGAGTAGCAAAGACACATTTCTTAATGTTGAGGGATATCCTCAATTGCCGACATCTCTCAAACATCAGCCTTAAGTTTTCACAATATTCTTTCACCAATCCATACATAGTCCAATCATCCAGGTAAACTTGAAGAAACTTATGGATGAAGTCCTGAAATGTTTGTACCACAATGTGTGAGAACACAACATGTGTATTCTTCAATCCAAAAGGCATAACCATGTAGGAAAAAATTCCCCACTCAGTGGCAAAATTTGTCTTTCTTTGGTCTTCCTTTGCAATTTGGACTTGGTGATACCCTGAGAACCCATCGTGTAAGAGTAGACTTCGTGCCCAGCTACTCCCTCCAGAATTTCTTCAGTAAAGGGAGTTGGAAAAGGATCGATGACACACACTGCATTCAGATCCTTGTAGTCAACACGATTCTTATCCTACCATCCTTCTTAATATTGATAACCATTAGGCTTATCCATTATGATTCTTCCACTACCTCAATGATACCAGATGCTATCATTTTGTCTATTTCTTCCTTAACCCATACGCATAAATTTGGATTCATTCGATAAGGCCTCTTCTGAATCGGGCATGTACCTTCCTTTAACTTGATCTTCATCTCCCCCAATGAATGGTGGATGTTTTTGAGTTCATAGTACCCATGAGGGAACAAATCTTAGATCTCGGGCAATAGATCGATGATCTTTGAAACTTCTTTTTCTGACCAATAGTCACCGATGATAGCTTCCTTAGGTTCTACCTTCGTCCCAATGTTAACCTTCTTTATTTTCAAGGGTTCATGGTAGGTGTGTGATTTCTCATCAACGCTTTATATGACTTCGTTCTCGTACCCTCTAGATGGTTAACATCCAAAGAATTCATCTTCTTTTATTACATAAACCATTTTTCCTTTTTCTTTTTCCATGCACGCGCGCTCAAGTTGTACTTCCTCTGATTCTTCTTCATTGAGGCACGTCTCCAAATAAGGCTCACCTAGTAATTCTAGTAGCCTATCCTCTGCCATAGCACTATCTCCCATCATAAGGTGCTTGATCACTTGCAACGCCTTATCCAATGATGGTTTTGTACTCCTATACTCGAAATCTTGAATGAGATCAGCCACCAACTCTTGCCAATTACTTGTCTGATGACGCATCTCCGAATGAATGTACCAAGCACACGCACAACCTTGTAAGGTGGAATACAACTTATGTACCCATAACAAAGGTGGTAATGCTTCTATGCTTCCCATCCAGGCCTCCTCACATGCTTGGATATGAAATGAAGCGGTCTCTTTACCATGGTAGTCTTGTATGACCGTGGGCACATTGATCCTAGAAAACCTTACTAGAAAATGTGATTCTCACCTCACGCCACTCCAGGAGGTTCTCTCGATGTGTATCCCACCAGCGCGTTGTAGTTCTCGAGTAGGTTATAATTGAGCATTCCTCTTCTCTCGTCCTCATTTTTCCACTGAGCTTCCATCTCCCGCAAGAAAATTTCAGGGTATGCCCCTCTAGAGTAACTTGGAAACTTCTTTCCTCCTAGGTGCTTGACTGAGCACGCCTTTGTCACCCTTGTTACAAATCCTCTTAACTATCACCTAATTAACTCATAAGTCCCATGCACCCAATTGTCGCATGCCACACTAGTGGTATCACTCAAGGATTGAGCATCTTCAAACTAGATAACTCCCTCCGTGGGGTGAATTATCTCATGATCTCTAATGGAGCGCACATAGATTCTATCAAGGACTTCTTCTCCTAAGGGCTTAGTAAAAGGCGCTGACTTTCCATATGTTGAAAAGATGATCACCCTTTCTTCCTTGTTATCAAATCTGATATACCCTTTGTTAAATTGCAGATCGACATTGTTCTTTGAATAACACCATGAGGGCCCAAGAAATCTTTGGAAAGTTGGTTTCCTTGACGAGCGCTAAGACTTTGAAGTTTCAAAGTGAACTTGGCCCCTTGAATGGTGATAACTACATCCTTCAGAACTCCAATGGGCATTACCTTAGTCTTGTTCACCATATACAACACATTCGAAGATGGCTACAATGCGGGTTGTCCCATCTCGATGTCGTATCTAAGGTAAGAAAATTTACCTCTGCTCCTATGTCGATGAGAATATTTCTCAGAAGCCACCCATTAATAACTACATTCAGAGTAATCTCCTTGTCATATTCAAGGCTGTGAGGAGGAAGGTTTGTCTTTCGCACTCTACTTTGGCACATAGTACCTTCTCTCTCGGCCATTCTCCCAAAGAAGGGAATAATATTCTCTTGCCTTAACATTTTACATGCTTCCTCGACCTCATCTAGGTCATTCCTTGGAACCTCGTTATCCTTCTGTTGCTTCACCTACCTCGATTTCTCCTTGAGACATTAGATATCCCCTTATAAACTTTGAATCACGTTCATAGTCTCTTGATACACTTCTTTCTTATGGGCAAGGTTTGGATACTTTTCATGTACTACTTCTTCCTCGACACTAGTTTCCTTGGTCTTATCATCTCCCCGGTGCATGCGGCCCTCGCTCGTGTCATCACCATTACAGTTCTAGCCCTAATTCACACACCACTCTTAGATCCATTACGAATCATTCTTCTTGATGCTCACCATCCCAACGCCCTTGTCCTTTCAAAGTGCAACTAGTTCATATGCTCATAAAGTTCTGGACACTCTTCATACTTGTGTTTCTTTTCGCACCATGAGCATTGTAACAGATCAAGACACTCGCATTTGTAATACTATGTAGATCCACAATTATAACAAGTTCCTCATGAGAACTCACTCCGTCCTCCACCGTAGTTACTACAACCACAAAATTCTCTACAAAACCTTGTAGTCATTTTTACACCCATCATAAAGGAAAGAAATCCCATGCGCGGCCTATCACCCAACGGGCGTTGGGTGCTCACCCAAGGCATGTGCGGGTGCCGAGTCTCCCTTTTATGTGAGTTTAGTGGGAAACATCATCTATGATATGATTTTAAGAGATTTGAGAGGAAATAAGACATACAAGCACCATAGAGCTCAGAACGGATTCTAGATCCTTGCAGTCATTCTAGGCAGAAAAGAGCTTAACAAATTATAGAACTTACACCAAAACAAAAAGGAAGTTGTACAAGCATTCATACTTAGTTCATAAACATAAATGAGAAAGAGCTATGAAGAAGGATATATGCATCAGAACCATTAATGTTCATATTCACATAAACTGGTAACCTCATTACATTCATTAGGCCCATTACAGAATGTCACAGAAAGGCAGACCGTAGTCATGCATTATAACCGGATTCATATAGCTAGGCTCTCAAAAGAAAATTTAAAACCCCAAAGCCTTGATACATCCTTTCCTATGCTTATTTACCCAAGCTAATAGAGTCCTTGTAGTATTTTCGCAGAGCTCGCCTCTATCCATTTCTCTCTCTCTTTGTTTTTTGCAGGCACTTGTATATATAGCCTCCCGAATCGCCAATTCATTCTTCGTAGCCTCGATCCGTCACCAAGTGTCGAAAGTGGTCCTCCATGGATGCATGCTCCTCCGTGCCCGAGCTCACCACTCCTTGCCATGTGTTGTCGTGAAAATGTGCAACAAGGAAATTGGAAGTTTCAAAGCACGACAACTATACCCCTATGGCAAATTTTTCATTCCTGGTACCCTGTGTCAAATCCATCAGTATGATCACCCCCTATTTGATGTCAAATTTTTCCCCTAGGTGATTTATTAAAGTGCACTCATTCCACCTAGGTGATTTTAGGGAGTTCTAAAAGACATTATCTCGTGGCGGCAAAGATAGGAAGGGCTATCGCGGCCTTCCCAGGATCGGATCCCCACGGAGTGAAACAAAAGAGAAAAATCAACATAAAGGAAAATTAAATACCTTGGAACATCATAGAAATGATTTTGGAAGGTCTGGGGAAGTTCTGCAAGACTTGGAGCAGTCTGAGTAAAAAACAAGGTTCACAAGCCTAGGCGGTACACAGGCCTAAAACAACTGTTGAGCTTCAGAAGAAGATTTCGGGAGCTCCAGATGGAGTTGGAAGTAAAAAGAAACATATTCAGAAAGAGGATTCCAATACCTACATGATGGTGAAATAATATTTTTCACAACACCTTGGTGCATATGATTGGAAGGTAGTTTTTCTCAGGCACAAGTGGAGTCCTAGATCAAAATCTGATTTTTCAGGGATCATATGGTCGAATTAAGACATGAGACCCACATAATTGGATTTAAAATTCCATTTAAAGTCAGGATCATATAAAATTTCACCAATAAATTCCACCAGAGCTCAATTTATCTTCATTCCAAGTTACCCTCTCAAAGGCAGTTCAAGACTTAGTCATTTTTTCGAGAGGACACGTGTCAGCACCAGGAGCCTGGCAGGATTTCATGCCCACAATGTCCCTGAGGTTAGGTACATCAGCCCTTGGAAAATGTTCCCAGCCCTCATGTGACCTCTAGGACCCTCATATGACCTTGGACTTGACAACCCATTTGTGTGCATTCTGGAGCATTCATCCCCTGTCGTTGGATCGGGCACCACGTGTCGCCTCCAGACCATCGTGGAATTTGATGTCCCTTATGCACCTAAGGTGGGGGACATAAGACCTTGAAAAATGTGCCCATCCCCTATGGGGAGTCATTTGGACACCCACATGACCGCAGTTCACCCCTAGGTGCATTTTTGGAGCATCCATTCCCTGTCGTTGGATCGGGCACCACGTGTCACCTCCAAGACCACCGTGGAAACTGATGTCCCTTATGTACCTAAGGTGGGGACATCAGACCTTGAAAATGTACCCATCCCCATAGGAGTCTTCTCGGACACACGTGACCGCAATTCAACCCCAAGTGCTTATTTGGAGCGTGCATTCCCTGCCGTCGGATCGGGTGCCACGTGTCACCTCCAGGACCACCGTGGAAATTGATGTCCCTTATGTACCTAAGGTGGGGGACATCATACCTTGAAAAATTCACCCAGACCCCATAGGGAGTCTTCTGGACACTCACGTGACCGTAGTTCAGCCCTTAAGTGCTTATTTGGAGCGTGCATTCCTCCCGCCAGTCGAATCGGGCGCCACGTGTCACCTCCAAGACCACCGTGGAAACTAATGTCCCTTATGTACCTAAGGTGGGGGACATCAGACATGGAAAAATGTGCCCAGCCCCTAGGAGGAGTCTTTTGGACACCCATGTGACCTCCTTTCAGCTCCCAGTGCTTCAAATCAACTTTTTCCTCCTTCATTCCCTGTCGTTGGATCTAGTGCCACATGTCGCCGTCTTCCTCATTGTGGAAATTGATTTCCCTCATGTCCCTGAGGTCAAGGACATCAAGCATGGAAAAATGTGCCCAAGCCCTACATGTGCATATCTTTTTGAAAAATTTCCAAGTGTCCCTTTTCCCGCTTCTAACTTCTAACAGTTATATGTGCACTCCATTCCTCCATTCTTCCTCTGCAACATTCTACCATCACTCCGCCATTGCAAATGCTCAGACCAGATCAAAAAATAAACTGAAATACCTTTCCCATGGTGATGCATAGGTCTCAGAAGGAATCATCATCAAGCTAAGGAGAAACGAAGAACAACAAAGAAGAGAACAACAAAATACACATAGCTAAAAATGGAAATCTAAACAAAGCTTGCAAACCAAAGACACGACTCAATGAACCATTTATTGCTGTTCATTCCTCTATCCAAGACCATCAAAAAGACACCTTCAAACTCGCCCCACGTGTGATAGAGCATCCACAACGAAGAAATCTCCTTTTTCAGCTCAAAAAAAGAAAGAAAGTGGGATTTTCCGTCAAACCTATTCACGGATCGAAGTAAGATTACACGTAAAGCACCAGAAGAAAAAACCCAAATCAAAAATATAATTTTCTTAGCAAATGGAGGAGAAAACAAGACCTGTAATTTTGAGGTCCATTAATGGTTGTCATATCGTAAGCACCGCCAGTCCGAAAATTAAAACTTTAAAATCTCTTGGATTATTAAGCGAGCGGGCCGGAAATTTCTCAAGGATGATATGGGTGAAAACCCATATCAAAAAAATTCGTTCCACGTTAATACAACCCCAGAGGCCAAATTTCTAAAAATAGTAGGTCTACTACATAGAACTGCTATTTCAGGAAAGTCATCAATAAGAAGAGCTCAAGGAGATGAAGACATTAGAGGTGCACTACAACCGAGAATTCACTGAATGGACATTTTTAGAACTTACTAAAAATAGTAAGCTGGGCCCTCGAGAACTTGCTAAAAATAGAAAGTTGATTCAGAAGGAACGAGGAACACAGAGAGAAAGAGGAAAACTGAGCCACAACATCTAGTTGAAGATCGGGGACTTGATTTCTCATACTTACTAAAAATAGCAAGTTGATTTTTATAAGGGAGATATGAAGCCAAAGTGGATGGGTCAGAAGCCTTCTCAGGATCACGAAGTGGAGAACAGAAAAGAATGGAGCCAAGTTTATTGCAAAGTAACTCATCTTTCAAAGATAGTTCTTCTTCTTCTTCTTCCTCTTCTTTCTCTCACTCTTCGCTTCTCATACGACACTCTCTTTTCAAATGTTATATTTTTGCATTGAGGGTTGCACTTTTAATATGACTTAAATGACTTTAGAAATATAATGTAAATTAAGTCACCTTGCTATTATAAAAGGGACTTAAATATTTAAAGTGGAATATGAACAATCTTAAGTCATATTAAGGCATATGGAGGGTCACGAGGAAGACGATAAGTCACCTCTCATTCTATAAATTGTAACGCCATTCCTTGCAAAGGGTTGCTAATTGATTTTGTAGACTCAAGAGTGCATTGTACTAGAGAAAGCAAAGGAGATGGACATTTTCTTCTACTCTCTTCCCCTCTCAAATTTCTTCCATTCCCATATTATGTATAACTTTGATTTGTGCAATCAATACAAGAAGAAGAAGTTTGAGCTTTCGACTAAGGGGTTTCTTGATACTTGGTGATCGGTGAATTCTATTTGGTCTTGTTGCTATTCGCAGAGTTATTTCCGATAAATGCATGTGTTGAAGTTTCTAACTAGTGTGTGTGCAGGAATCTGATTTTCTACCTGCAACATTAGTTCTCCTACGTCTTTCTCACTCCCCTTTCCCGCTCTATGTACGAAGACTTCCCTAAAGCAAGATATTGTTAGCTTTTTGCCGCAGGTCGGTGGAGTGCCCCCGCTGATCCCCGGTTGAAAGACCACCACAAAACCCACACTTTCTCGCATGCACATACGTAATTCACCTTTGACGGTTAAGTAGAGGGACTTAGATTCCCAGAGCATTGGCAAGAAATCCACAAGTTTGTCCACCCAAAAAAATTTCGCCAACACCATGATGTCCTTCTAAAAGCTTCAATCACGGGGCATATCCCTTCCAGGCCACCTGTCACCAAGTTGGCACCTTATCCACTTGGGTCATGTTTTCTTGCATCCTACCCGATAGGTCAAAAACGGCTAAGTCCCAGATTCTACTCCGCGGCGCATCCTAGGTTCTACCAAAACCCTACCTGAACCCTTCCCGCATGCTTTATCTTGCGCTATTTTTTTCAACCTTGCACGCCTATGTGCCCTTTTTGGACTTAGTTGATATTTCAGGGTCCAAAAAACTCTTACATGTGCCCCCTCCATCTATGTACCCTTCATAACGACGGTCATCATCCTTAGAGTCGCTTGCAAGGCTAGTTTGCGCACACCCGGATAAATAACATCATGGATCCGATCAATCACCCGTAATCCTTGTATCATGGTTTATGGAGGTACAAATCTTACAAAAGTAGCAAGAAACATTCTTGTGGATTGCGCATTGTAGTAGAGGGCACCTACTTGCATCGTGATCCCCATGGCAGATCTCATAGTCTACCGCCATAGCGTGTACCGACTTCCAAGGGCAACTATCCTTTGCATTCTCTTCCACCTCAGTCCAGTACACCAAAGGCCATTATGAACCTCAAGCATTGAGTTTGCAGATAGCTTCTCCAATTGTTTGGTCATTGCAGTAATTTGAGCCTCTAGAAAAGGAGTAACACCAGTATTGACACTTCTAACAACATTGGTGTGTAGGGCGGCTTCCAATGCCTCAAGTGGGTCGGTGAAATTCTTATGCGATAGAGCCCTTCTAAATGGTGTTATCAATCCTTCAATAAACCATTGGGCATGTTGAGAAGGATGAATGTCATAGGATAGCTTTGACAAGAGATTCTTGAACCACGTGTCATACTCCTACATACTCTCTGCCATTCCCTGTTGGATCTCCTTCAGAGCGTTGATGCTCCTTTACTCAAACTCAAGGATATGAAACTCTGCTAGGAAGGAATTCTTCAATGCGGTGTAGTCTACCATCGTCTGATGGGGGTCATACTTCCTACACCAACTATGCGCATGCCCATGCAACGTTGTTACAAACTAACTTGCCTTCCGCTCAGGGTAGTGATTCCTTTTACGCACCATAATAGTTCACACTTGTGCACATGTTTTGCAACATCTTCAATACCCCTATAGTCTGATAAGTGCAAAGACATCTTGAAAAACACTGGGGAGGTGGCTAAGGTCCTTGTCCTCCCAATCCAAAGTCTTGGTTTCCTCCAGTGTTTCCTCCTCCACCAGATCCATTGGATCCACCAGGTCTTGTTCCTTCTGACCCACTAGATCCACCTCCAGTAGTCGTGCAAAGAAGAAGAAGTATGGTCGCGCTAAGGGTTCCTAACGCCCCACCGAATCGTAAGGCGTCGATGGTCTCGTGATATTGTCCACCACCATTGTGTATGTCCCACGTCACTCCCATATGCAATACCCAAACCTTGCGTACTTACACCTTATCCAAAGATTCCTCCAAATATAGGAATGGATTATGCAGCCATGGATGTTCCAAACGAGAAATTATATCTCTTGGGTGCAGATCGGTTACTCACATTGATACCAACTGGGTTAACAATACTCCTCCCTTGATCTGAAAAACCAAGCGCCAGGGGTTGGTCACTAGGTGGGTTCAGATGCACGCCGACGGATCTTCTTTCTCCATGCGATGAACTCTCGCCGAAGCCGAAGGGGCTTCTCTCGCTCGCCAAGATGGGGTGGCACAGTGATCGCTCCGGTTCCACATCCTCTACATGAACCTCAACTCCTTCCCACAACGTATGCCTCAGAGATCCATCACACTTACAACCTTGCGTTGTCTAATCATCTCCCTTTCACAAGCTTCGCTATACTTGATTCGTCTCTCCTCCCTTTCCCTCTCAGCCTACAACCCTGCCATCTTCCTCCACCCTAGCTTCCTCTCCCATCGCTCGAGAAGCTTTAGACGACCATGGGAAATGCTTCTAAACTCAAAGTAATGACCAAGATCTTTATAGCCAAAGGAATAACACACAAAAATGATCCTTTAGGCTCCCTCCGAAACTCAAACTCAACAACTTCTAGCAAGAATACATAGAAAATGGTGTATTCTAAAGTATAACCGGTCAAAGACTCTCTTCCACCAGGTGATCAATAAGACGTGTCAAGTCAGATCTGCATCTTGCAGCC
This sequence comes from Taxus wallichiana var. yunnanensis, assembly GCA_018340775.1. Classification (NCBI taxonomy): domain Eukaryota; kingdom Viridiplantae; phylum Streptophyta; class Pinopsida; order Cupressales; family Taxaceae; genus Taxus; species Taxus wallichiana. The sequence goes on from CM031235.1 coordinate 375,784,450, forward strand.
TTTGATAGTCATCTTGGGTCCACACACGCAATCTATAGTACCTGTTTGATCTGGATGTGTATGTTGAAAGCCATTCATATAGTTCTATTGGGAAGCAACAAAAGAATATCTCATACAGCTCATGGTATAGGTTCTCTTCTACCCATCTACGCGCATCGAACTCAGGTCCAATGTTGAATCTTTGAGCAAACTCATCCTCCGTGCTTTTGAACCATGTTTCAACAATTTCTAAGGTCAAACGCTCTGTCATCACACATCACAGGGACAAAGATGCATGCCATTTCTCACAACAACTTCGAAAAGAGGTCCTGCAACAGAACCAAGATGTAGTCATATTTTATACCCTTAGACCAATAGTCTAATCCCATGCGTGTCGGCCTATCACCCAACAGGTGATGGGCGCTCACCCGAAGCACGCGCAGCATCAAGTCTCTCCTTTATGCAAGTTCCATGAGAATGCATCATCTTATAATAGATATTTAAATGGAAATGAGCAGAAAGAACCATGCCATATCCTAGAATGAGTTATCTTATTGCATCTAGAAAAGAGAAATAACAAGCAGCATAAGGAAATGGCTCATACAGAAAGGAAATACATTAGTATACTTCTAACCACATAGATGATTTATAACAGCGTATTGCATTCATATTAATAGATTCAATAACCACATTACAATCCTTGAGGTTATGAAAATCCTCATCTAATCTGCGGCAGAGCCAAGTCATGCATCGAGCCATAGTATGCTCATCATATTACAAAGAAAAATGAAAACCCATCCCCCGAGTGTGCCATTGCTTACAGAGTTCTTCTATCCCTAATCCATAACATCCCTATTCAGTTTCTACAGGACTTTGTCTCTCTTTTATCCCCCTTTTTCAGACGGGCACTTGTATTTATAACCTTAGTAACCACCGTCATGCCTTTATGAAGTTACAGATCGGTTGTCAAGTGTCTAAGTGGTCCTCCATGGGAGCATGCCTTCTCAGATCCAAACTCTCCACTCTTTGCAATGATGTCTTCTGGAAACTTCCATCGCATGTCTAGAATATTCCCTTTTTGATCCCACAGTCACCAAGTTGGCACCTTATCCACAAGGGTCATGCTTTTCTCGTGTGCTACCTGGGATGCCGAATGTGGCTAAGTACAAAACTTGTTTTGCCTCATACGCGCATGCCATGTGTTCTCGCAAACCCTCTGTAACCCATTCCGCGCACCTTAAACCCCGTGCCCTTCTTCAACTAGGTCCCACGTGCCCACGCACCTTCTTGTACTTAGCTGATATTTTGGGGCCCACGATAAGTCAACCTTTTCGGGGTTAATTACAAAATTCAAGCAAGGGAATCATATAAATATAAAGTTATGTGATCATAATAAAGGACCAAACACTAAGCATTAACTATCACCACCTAAGGTTGCATCTAAAGGCTATTCAAGAGCATTCAAACATCCATTCTAAGCATTCATTCAAGGGCAAGGGACTGCATTCTTCTACATACACTTCATAGGTGGGTAAGTTCATTCTATTCCATGCACACATCTATTTACATCTTTTACATCTAGCAAGTGTGACACACAAAAACCACCTAGGGCACAATTCCACACACACACCTAAAACTACATTGGGTCTAAAACGTAGTGTAATGCTTAGTCATTATTTATTTATTTTAGGTTATCGGTGATGTCGACGATCATTGTGTGACATACTAATGACAAGAAGAAGGACAATGAACATCTTGTGACCCTGTGAAGGAGGTTTTCATAGGGTTTGAGTAGTCATACAGAGCCCATAGTAGGTATGTGGCACCCGTAGACGCCCTTGACCCATTCCAGGTGCCCGAGTCTAGGAAAATATTTAGCTTGCACATTTTTCGGAGACTCGGTGTGACACTACTCCCTCTATGTTCATCTAGTCGAACTTCTGGACAATTCAAATTTGGTTGTGAATCAACTAAGTCTTTTTATCCCTTCTTTGCAACTAGGGTTTCATATTTACTATCTTAATTTTCTTGGGTCTATTTTGTACTTAATTGCTTATTCATTTTCTGCTACATTGCAATCAAATTTAGGCATCAATAAATTCTATTTTTGCTTAATCGTCTTCATCATTCTAAGGGATCCTGAAAGTTTACTTTTCTATAATAATTGTGGATTGTTGTTTGGATGTTGAGATTTGTATCACCAACACAATAAATAAAAGCTACATTTCTTCCCTTTCCCTTTCTCATGTGTCCCTCTCTCTCTCTCTTCTACACTTTGTAAGCATAGTGATCAAGAAAGAACTTTGCATCCTTGATTGATGAATCTAAAAAACTATGTGTCTATGGTTTGTTAGTCTCTCTAATGGCTTACATTGTTGCTTTCCTCTAATTGAATGTTGAACTACTCTAGTTATTGTGTGCGAACTTTGTTGTTGCCTATTCACAACAAAAACCTCTCTTTCCTAATTTCTCTCCTTCACTCCTTATTGCTGCAAATTCCTCCTTGTACCGTGCATGCAAGCACTTTTCCACATAGTGGTGAAGTATTCTTGTTTGATCCCCGGTCTATTTGACCACCCCACAACATATAGATATAATTGGGATAGTTGAATTCAATAATGGGAGCCTCTCCATACACTCAGAGGGGTGTAACCCCATGAGCGTTGGTGGAAACACATAATTTGCAACACAACAATTTTTTTCACCAAAAGTCCTATAGAAAAGGGTAGAGGGATTTCTCCCAATATTCACTTAGGTGTGTTATTAAATCCACGAATACGTAAAGTAGATGGAGTTAAATCAACAATAGAAAATCCTATTTGATGGAGAAAAAAATGTTACATATATTAAGACCATATCCATTATTAAGAAAAACATGTTTAACAAGCATATTATGAATATGAGCCTGAATATACAATGGAGTTACATTATCAACAATTGTTTGGGAAGGGATATTAGTCATTGTAAAAGTAATATGTTCATTGTTTATTGCAAGAGCAGTTGATACCCGGTGGTTAACGTAAACATGGGAAGTATTTGAGCAAATGGGAGTACTATCCATACTGTGCCTTACAACATGTACACATTCAAGATGAGCTTTATAGAGTTTAATCATAGATATATCCATTGTGATAAGCAAGAACACAAATAACTAAAACAAAATCATATACAAAAATTTAGACACTATAGGGATCCTATAGAAAACCAATGTTTGATCAATAGTTGTGTTCACTAAATGATTAAACTGAAATTAAATTTTAAGTCATAGGATTAAGATGAATCAAATATACCAGAAACATAAAAGATATAAAATATGTAACTTTAAATGGCAAACAAGTACAACCAACAAGAGGATGAGAGTGACTTAGCGATAATCTGGCTACCTGGATTGGATCTCGAACTAGAAAGATGATGGAACATGATCAATTTGGATTGTGCATGCTTCATCCGGAAGAATGTGATCTCAAGGTATGTTGAACAATAGCGCCCATAAGGGAGAGAATCGCCCTATGCACTAGTGTCTAAACTAGGTGCTAATGTCTTGGTAGTAAGTACAAATTTGGTTCTTTTAGGTCCGATCATGTCACCTTCACTTCACTACTCATCGCATTCACTTTGTTATAGGGTTCTCTTATCACACATATACATGCAAAACAAACCCTAACTACCTACACAAGGTTCAAACACACATTAGATAGAATAAAATATGCATATGCTTGAGTCAAATTAACCTTGTCGGTCACCCTAATGTGATTGTCACCAAGTGTTGCACTACATTTCAGACTCAATGTAGTTCTAATGTGTGCGTGATAAAATCATTTCCCTTGAAGGTTAACCTTATGCCATTCACACAAGATAACGATCTACAACTACTTTGCACTAAGATAACATGTGTGATGGAATTCAGAATTTGCCCTTCCTATGCAATGAATAATGTAACCCAAATGCAATCCTCAAGTGTTCCTTTTGTCCAAGTAGTATATAGAAAGTAATAACCCAATTGCCTTATTGCCTCCTTATTTCCCTATTCGCTTTCTTTATTATAGTTAGTAGGTCATGTGTGTGTATATATATACACATGATCATAACTATAATATCATACTAACTATATATATATATATATATATATATATATATATATATATATGTGTGTGTGTGTGTGTGTGTGTGTGTGTGTGATTCATTTGCTTGAATTTCGTCATTAACAACCCTAAAATCGACCTAGATTCATAAATAGAAGTTTAGAAAAGATAACAATTGATGTGGCATTTTAAACATAAGAAAGCAACGGAAAAAGACAGAAGCACCAAAAGGGACAGAGCGCCTGGCACTCCCGTCCCTTATTGAGCACTAATGTTTGGAGAGCTTCAAGATAAAACAAGAAGTAATGTCTTGGGTAACACATTGTTTGTTGTCCAAAAGCAAATGGATAATTCTAGCAAAGTAGATTTACAAAAGCATGGGAAGATAAAGCAATGCCAATAGAAAGCAAAACAAGTGTTGTTAATGTCTAATTTTCTTGCTTATGAATCATGCATATAATGACATACTAGAGGCATGTCAGAATAATACTATGTGAATAATTCGTGTCTACACACGCATATTCCTCCTCGGGTGCTTCCAAGATCCATTTTGAATCGTGTGCTACCACACATTTTACTTGATCAACATTGCACTATTTGGTTAGTTTTGTGCCATGTGTTTCACTCACATTTCGTGGGTAACCATCCTCATTAATGCACCTCAAAATCGTTGGTCAACAAATGACCTCATATATATATTTTTAATATATAGGTGTCTCTTCATTAATTTTTGTCATGAGCGACCCATGAAACATGTCTAGGCCAACCTAATGGAGATTGCCCAATGTGAGAACTAGCCATTAAAATATTTTTGTGGAACAAACTTAAGATCAAATTTAGTAAGCAACATGACCCAACGAGCTAAACGATCAAATAAACGAGTTCAGAAAGCAGAGTAACACAATGGATCAACTTTAGTGATGACATGAATTTTAATGTTGATCATGTAATGATGTAGCTTGTCACCGACAAAAGATAAGACCGAGGAACAATGTCTTCAGAATTATATTTACACTTGTAGGATAATAATGTATGACTAATATAATAGATAACACGCTCTCATTGAGTCATATCATGTTGAGCAAAAAAGACTCCCAAGACATGAAATGTGGTAGAAATATACAAAAGTAATGGTCGATAAAAATGGGAGGGGTCGAGACAAGAGGTTTAAGTAAATAATCCTTGATAGCATCAAAATCCTCATTAACAATCGGCATACCATGCAAATTTAGTATCTTTTTCATTAGTTGTGTAAAGGGATAACTATGCAATGAATCATTGGATAGCTTGGATTTTACCATGGGCGTAATTGATGAAGATTACTAGGAGGAGGTATATTTACAATGACTCATATTTTTGTGGATCAATCTCAATACCTAATCGAGAAATATCAGAGCCCAATAACTTCCCAACAGTAAGAATACAAAAACATATTTTTTAGGATTGAGTCGTACATTATATTATCTGAAGCACATAAGTACGAAGGTCTCAAACATGGTGGGCATGATGCTTTGACTTGGAAAGAATGTCATTTATATAATCCTCAATGATCTTATGAATATAATCGTGGAATATGTGAGTCATAACACGTTATCATTTTTAAGTCAAAAGGGCGTGATAGTATAATAAAATGTGCCCTAAGTGTTGCGAAGGAGGTATTTTCTTAACAAGTAGGGATAATTTTGATTTGATTGTAGCGGAAAATCCAACCATAAAGGAAAGCATGTCATGACCAACGAGGGAGTCAACAATAGTATCAATAAGTGACAAAGGAAAACTATATTTAGGACAAGATTTATTAAGGTCGCGAAAGTCAAGACAACAACAAACCTTCCCATTAGGTTTCATCACAGGGACAATATTAGAGACCCATTGTGGGTAATCGATGACGTGAATAAATCTTGCATCTGATAAATGTTAGATTTCTTCTTGAATAACAAGGCACGCTACTGGGTGCACCTTACAATTTTTTTGTTGCACAAGTTTAACACCCTCATGAAGTACATGTTGTGCATAGCTATAGAGGGATCAATACCATGCATGTCACTATAGTGACAAGTAAATAAATCAGTAAATCTGTAGTACTTTTTGAATATCACTCACTCAAGATTGCTAAGAGAGGTTGCTAAAAGAACCAAGTGTGGATCTTCATCAATGTTCAAGTCGTGTGATGTAGTCTCTTCATTGAGTAGGGTAGACCGATCTTCAACATATGGTTGTGTGGGTATAATATCAGGAGTATCAATATTTGCACTAACAAGGTCACTCTCACCAAAGTATGTAGTAACCTATAAGAAATGAGGGAACCTCTTCTTACGATGATACGAAGGGAAGTGGTCATATGCTCTAATGTACTCTAGGAGTGTCTCGTCATTATGAAATTCATATAAGAGTGGTAGGTCGGGAGATACAATAACATTAATAAGGTGTGGATGAACTAATTGAAGTGTATGTATATGTGAAGTGGTGTAAACCTCAAAGAGAGATTTAGAAGGAAGAGACCTGTGTTCCCCATGAAAGGGCCCTAGGTGAATGAGGAGAAAATCCTATGCGATTTATCAAATCGCTTAGGAAGATAGATAGGCTTAGTAATATCTTGGCCATATCTGCCAAGTCTGGATCCAGAAAAACCATGTCGTAGTAAATACTTATACCAATACCATACGTGTTATAATTGGTAATAGGATTTGTATAATTATCCTCAAGAGCATGTGTGTGCTTATGATCAATAGTGCCATAAAAAGTAAAGGGTGATTGGTCAGCCAAAACATCATATACGATACCCTCATGTAAGAATTTGACTCGTGCACAAAGGGTATAAGGGATACATGCATGCATATAATGCAAGCATGAATGACCTAGAAGGAGATCATAATTGAGATTATTAGGCATAACATGACATAAAACATTAAGAGTGCATTGTCCTATAGTAATGGGTAGAGAGATTTCTCCCAATATTCACTTAGGTGTGTTATCAAAGCCACAAATACATAAAGTAGATGGAGTTAAATCAAATAAAAATCCTATTTGATGGAGAAAAGAAATGTTGCGCATATTAAGACCAGATCCATTACTAAGCAAATCATGCTTAACAAGCACATTATGAATATGAACTTGAATATACAATGGAGGTACATCATCAACAATGGGTTGAAGGGATATCAACCGTCAGAAAAGTAATATGTTCATTGTTTATTGCAAGAGCAAAGATTGATACTCGATGAATGACATAAATAAGGGAAGTATTTGAGCGTATGAGAGTACTATCCATGATGTGCCTTAAAGCATGTACACATTCAGGATGCACTTTATAGGATTAAGTCATAGAGATATCGACCGTGATGAGCAAGAACGAGGATAACTAAAACACAATCATATACAAAATGCAGACACGATAGGATCCTACATGGCAACCCAATGTTCAATTAGTAGTAGTTGTGTTCATCAAATGGTTTAATCTGAAATTAAATCTTAAGTTAGAGGATATATCATAAACATACAAGATATAACAATATGTAACATGCATATGGCAAACAAGTACAACCAATAAGAGGATGGGAGTGACTTAGTTGATAATCGTTTTCTGGAATGGATTTGAACTAGAAAGATGATGGAACATGCTCAATTTTGACTGTGCATGCTTCCTGGAAGATTGTGATCTACAAGGATGCTAGACAATAACGCCCATAAGGGGAGAGAACGCCCAAGTGCTACTCAGGCTCGAATCGGGTACTAGTGCCTTTGTGGCGGTAAATACGGATTTGGTTCATTTAGGGTCCGATCATGTCAGCTTCACTTCACTACATGTCACATCCACTTTGCTATAGAGTTTTTCTGTCGCACATATACATGCAAAACAAACCCAAACTACCTACACAAGGCTCAAACACACATTAGATATAATAAAAGATGCATATGCTTGAGTCTCGAGACCTCGTCAGGTCACCATAATATGATCACACCGAGCGTTGCACTACATTTTAGACTCAATGTAGTTTTGATGTGTGTGTGATAGAATCGTGTCCTCAAGCTAGGTTCCCTTGTGCCATTAACACAATATAACAAAGCTTACAACTACTTTGCCCTCAAGATAATGTGTGTGATGGAATTCATAATTTTCCTTCCTATGAAATGAATAATGCAACCCAAATGCAATCCTCGAGTGTTCCTTTTGCCCAAGTAGTAGATAGAAAGTAATAGCCCAATTGCCTAGTTTCCTCCTTATTGCCCTATTGCCCCTTTATTATAGTTAGTAGGTCATGTATATATATGATTCATTCGCTTGAATTTTGTCATTTCGACCCAAAGTGATAAATAGAATATTAGAAAAGATGACAATTGACATGGCATTTCAAACATAAGAAAGCAAGGGAAAAGATAGAAGCGCCCAAAGGGACGAAGCAGCACCTAGGCGTTCCTGCCATCTGTCCCTTACTGGGCGCTAATGTCCTGGACAACTTTCAAGATAAAACACAAAGTATTACGCTTAGGTAACACATCGTGTGTTGTCCAAAAGCAAATGGATAATTCCATAAAAGTAGATGACAAAAGCATGGAAGATAAAACAATGCCAATAGAAAGCAAAACAATTGTTGTCAATGTCTAGTTTTCTTGCTTAGGAATCATGCATATAATGACATACTAGAGGTGCGATGTAATAGTATTAAGTGCATAATTTTGTGTCCACTGACGCATATTCCTCCTCTAAAGCGCTCCAGGATCCATCGTCATCTACTCCATTTTGAATCGTGGCCGCCACACATTTTACTTGATTGACATTGCACTATTCGGTTGGTTTTGTGCCATGTGTTTCACTCACACTTTGTGGGTAATCATCCTCATTAACACACTTCAAAATCGATGGTCAATAAATGACCTCTCACACACACATATTTAATATACAGTGTCTCTTCATTAATTCCCCATGTCAGCGACCCATGAAATGTGTCTAGGCTAACCTAATGGAGATTGCCCAATATGGGAACTAGCCATTAAAAGCCCTTGGACATAGATCCGTAAAGTGACCCCTACAACAAATCAAAGTTGTTTGGGTTCACCAATAGTGCCCCGAGAATGCAAAAAGTTGATAGAGTATGGAAACTCTTTGTATATAATTTTAAAGAGTAATTGTCTAGAGTTAGACTAAAGAGATTATGAATAGATACGTCTAACACATAAACGTAACTAAAATTCAAAAGTCAAATATACGTTATTTGTTCAAATAAGTATATCGAATTATATTTCCGAAATGCTACTCACTAAATTTAGGTGTCTACATTCGTGCGGGTTTTGAATCTTCGAATCTCGCGCTAAAATGATTGAAAAATGCAAACCACATTTCCACTCAAAATAACTCAATTTGGTGACGACCTTCACTGTGTATTGAGGCCACACGTTCTTATGGACAATTTTGAAGCACTTAATTTATATTTTCAAATGCATTAGGGAGAGACACCAATAGTTGAGCGGGGTCTAATTGTGGATATAGTGTCTTGAATACAAAACACTCAATAGTTGTCATAAAGGTACCTGGTGATTAGTCATTTTTGACATGACAACATTCAATCATATCATGACATGTAAGATTTGCCTTTTTGAAAATTTAAATGTTCAACCATTTTCACCCATGATCAAATATGGGTCCCAATCAAAATGTAGTGTAACTAAAATTTACAATTTTAAATAAATTCAAAATATATTTTTCCTCCAATTCAACATTCAAAAAATATATGTAATTTAAAAAAATCTTAAACTACATGCTGGTGAAAAAATCAGGTTCCCACATTTTATAGAATTTATTTTGTGGGCCCCCTAACATAAGGTGCACCACTATTGGTGTCTCTCCCCTATGCCACTCACCAAATTTAGGTGTCTACATTCTCGTAAGTTTTGAATCTTCAAATCTTGGCGCTAAAATGATTAAAAAATACAAACCACATTTTCACTCAAAATAACTGAATTTGGTGACGACCCTCGCCTGTCTACGGAGGCCACACGTTCTCATGGATGATTTTGGAGCACCTGATTTCTCACTCGGTCTCGATTTCGAGTCGCAGCGCCCATCCTTCTCCCTTGGTTTCGACATCGACGACGAGCCTGAAATCGCACCCCCTATAAATGAACCCTCAAATATCATTCACATACAGGACTCACAGGAATCTTCAGACCGGGAACCTCAACAGCCAGATTCGAACCCTGGACCTGCCGCCCGTCAAACCCTCGATGAAGAACCTTTACAATGCACTGACGAGGAAGAACCGCTTCCCATACTCAAGAGACTCAAAAGAGGCCCCCCTGCGAAAGCAAATGCAGATGATTTTCACACGCCCACCGCTAAGATTCAGTGTTCCAGATTTGAAGCGGGCAAAACCTCGATTGATTGCGATGACATCGAAGACTTTTCGACTGATGATGAATTTATGACAGGTTAGCTGAGTTTTTATTTTGCTTGGAAAATCTTGGGTGGAATTATGGGCCTATTTTAATGCCATACAGGGTAAGGTTTGGCCACATTCTCAAGATTTACATCTGGATCGTTATAAAATGTGCGCCACAACCTCACATTTTATCAGTTCATAGGATTTGTTTGAGATAGATTTGAATCCAGGTCAGGTTCTTATGATTGCTTTCCACGAGCAGCACAACGAAGTGTCTTCTCAACTAAGCCCCAAGGACATGCTGACTGAGATTTTATCAAAATTACATGTCTTGCAAATGTAAGGTCTAGCGAAAATAATTTTCTGTCAAATTTAGGATTTGTAAAGTTTCACTTACATATTACTCTGTCAAATCTAATGTTTCACAGTACTTTAATGGCAAGGAAAATCTCTTCTCTGTACTGTAAACGTAAATCTTACCAAGACAAGCCTGCATCCGACATCTTTTGTTTGGGCACCGTGCTATTTCACCCAACTTCAATCCTTTCCAGTATATCAAGGGGTTTGAACCCCGTACTCTATTATAGAAGCCTCAACACCTATACCACTTGAGCTCACGCCATTCAACAAATTTTGTACACATTTATCCCTTGTGTTCTGATTGCCATATTTTAAAAAAGATTTTATTTTTCCTAAATTTATGGAAATCATTATTAAAAAAACAAATACTAGCCATGCGCATCTTCTGCTACTACTGCATCTTCTTCTATTAGCAGCAACAGTTTTCCATTTAATGTAAATTGCCCCAAAAGAATGGATGTCTATATAAAAATATGTTTGTTTATTTGCAGATTACAATAAAACCCCAATCCCCCTGGCATACGAAATAGCAGGAGTGCAAAGCTTTCACTTCATGGCAAGAAAGTTGTTACCTGTCCATTATCCCAAATCCCTAATACTACACCGTCAATTGCCAGAAGCAATAACTCTTCTATTGGAAGGTCTGGGCAAAAGCTGACTAGGACAGAAGAAATTCGACCGCTCGGTAAAATCCATCACATAGCAGGCAATTCTAGTGACGAAGAAGACAATATCACGTTCGGTACAAGGTCAGCGGCATGTGATGAAGGGGCAATAAGCGGGGCATCCAATGCACCTGCAAAATCTGTGTTTGGCAGCCAGAAGATTTTGGAAGGTGCTAAACCCTTTGAAAGGAAGGTGTGTTCTCAAGATCCGCATAAGTGTTTTAATGTGTTCCCAAACACTAGTTTGCCCTCACCAGCTTTTGATGAGTTCTGTGACGAATATTTTAGTTCTTTCAAGACAACCAACAATGTTGTCTCTGGTGAAAGACATGATTCTATTGTCGATAGCTCTGTGCCGCCTTCTTATCAATATTTTGACAATGAAGACCCAAGGATTAAAATGCTATTGCGCCAGCGGTTGCGTCATTTTTGCCTATCAATGCTGTTATGCGTGGTGAAGGGCAGAGTGCAGAGCAAGTAGAGATTGATTACTTGTAAGTAAGCCTTTCTATTTTGTTAAAATAGCTAGGTTTTATTATATATTTGGACCCTTGTATAAACCACGGATTTGAATTCTGTAAAGATCACTCTATATTCTGGAATAAGCACAACTTCAAAACATACACCAGCAATTTTTTCTGGTACCACATCTGACAGCTATGTTTGAAATGATATTAATAAAATCATCTAATTCTATTCCCTCTTAATTCCAGAAACTATTTTCAGTTGGCCATAAACTTTGTTTCCAGTTTTTCAAAATGTTTCCCCACCTCAGAAACTTCAAAAACTCCAAGAGAGTTGTTGGAAACTTGTAGAAAAGTTCTAAGTGAATTTCAAAAGTTCTACAGCAGGTTCCAATCATATTGCAATATTTCCAGAAGTTTCCAGCAATGGAACTCATATTTCCAGAACGTTCCTTAAGTTTAGAACACCATTTCCAGGAATTCCTGAAATTTTCTAATGCCGTTTCCTAGGTCAAAAGTTTTCCAGCAGGTTCCAATCGTATTGCAAGATTTCCAGAAGTTTCCTGCAATGGAACTCATATTTCCAGAATATTCCTTAAGTTTAGAATACTATCTCCAGGAGTTTCTGAGATTTTCTAATACTGTTTCCTAGAATTTCTAGAAGTTATTTCCATTTCAAATACCTTTCCCTGCAGATTCTCTGATCGCTAGTGTTTATTTAAGAAGTATACCCCAAAGTTTGCAGTTTCTGCCATTTCCTGACCTAGCCGTACCCATTCTGAAATATGTGTTTCCAAATCCTTTAATTACCCATTTCAATCCTCTGTTCAACATAACTGCTTCCTTTGCACAATCACAATGTAACCTATTCCCTTATGATGTTTCTTAGAAAATTTGGAGTCCTGCTAACTTAGTGACTAGTTGAGCTATTCCAATAATTTACGAGTATACACCCTTTGATACTGTTCTTCTGTTATGGGAGTTTCTTTTGTATGATTTTTTTAGTGACGGGTTTGAATTTCAGGGTCAGTTTGGTGGTAGCCGAGACGCAAATGGTTCAAGTCGGGTAAATTTACAGGGTCCGGTTTCAAATTCGAATAAAAAGAAATCTGTCTCAAGAAGTTTGGCAAAGAGAAAGAGACCTACTCGGCATGGTAATGAAAGCAGTAATTGGACTACTACAAGAAATCGAATCTCTGAGCCAGCGGCTCCAAGAGATGCAGGGAAGAGAAGAGTTAGTGCCAGTGGACGCTGGTATACGGACCGGTCAGGAAGAAAGGTATTTCAACTTAGTTCCTTTCCTTTTAGGAGAATACTTTTGAGCTTTATGATTTCTAAATTGCATGCATCCTTATTGGAGCAACTCCTAATTCTTGCTTAGTGTAACAAATTATTCCAGCTGTTTATTTTAAAATTTTATACCATAAACATTACTTTTAATGATTTTGCCTTCGGATAACTGCATTTTGTTTTAAAATAACCATTAGTGGTTATCCGTAGTTTGATCAGGTTATTTTCCTTTGTATTTAAATGTTTGTATTTTTGATGCAGATTTATGTCACTAAAAATGGTCAAGAAATGGCTGGTACAGCTGCGTATACGAACTATAGGAAGGTATGTTATATATAATATCAGCACTCTGTCCAAATCTTAAATAAGAACTCTTCTCCATTTCAAGTTCCGTATTATGTTGATGGTCATCTTGTTGTAAGTTGCATTTGGCATGTCTTGACTCTTTGCTATGAATGTTGAGAAAGGCACTTCTAAAATCTTTCTGGTTGCATCCTTCTATCCTGCATACACTAAGATAGATGCTCTCACTGCATTTATTTTTGATTGATTAATAGAGGTTTTTGGTGGGCCCTCACCTTGGAACACAAATGGAGGTCCATTCTCCAGGTGTGCTGTCCACATGTTCTTTGGATGTCACATTTACTGGGAGTCACATGTGTGACTCAAACCTGTGATCCAATGGAATCAGTGAACTTATTCATCACCAATCAACCATCGGACCACAGCACTCAGACCATACTCACTGCATTATTAGTCTGCACTGCATCCCACTCAAGCTCATGTATGTTATGATTGGATAGTCATAGGACACCTGAAGGTTTGCCATAGGGTTACAACCAATAACGTGTGCCCTCTGATGTCCGTTCCCATACTTTTGGGGAATTAAACCTAACTATTTTGTGACTGTGTTTTTCATATCCTTATTTGGTTACAACCTGAAGACCTAAGCCTGACGAAACACAATCTAGTTTATGAGGCTATGCCATCAGATAAATATCTGGATACAACATTTGGTAACAGACTGTGAAAGAAATCTGAAATACATATGCAACTAAAACTCATACGTTACAACCTGTCAAAGAGATAACAATGAGGCTATAACCTTTGAATTCAACACATAGATATAACTGTCACAAAAATTAACAGTAACAACAGTGCCCACAATCATCACCTTGCTATTCACCAGGTATCACGAATTACATAATAGTCATAAGCTCAGGCATGAAACATCAAGGAAACAAGAATGATAAAGGAGAGCTTATTGCAGGTAACAATCCAAGTTTTCTCCTTCTCCGGATGGGCTGCCCTGTCGTTCAGTCTAAATTTGGTTAAAAACAGGTAAGTGAAGTCAATTGACACTTGTTGCCACCTTATAACACTAAAAATAATATTCATACACTATCCTAAGATAATGACAAAGTTCCTATACAAAACCATTGAAATAGCTAGAGCTTTTCCTTTGCAATGATGCCAAATTTAGTGACTAAATAAAGTAAACCGTCATGTGTAAGTGGTTGGGTAGGGGAGCAGATGGCTATATGTAGGTTGAGTTGAAGGGCATCCTTTTAGTACCTCGATATTGGAAATTTAAGGTAAAACTCAAGTTGGCTTTTAGGGCTTTTCCAGTAGCAATTGTAGGCGTCCCAGTTCAGCACACAAAGCTAAATATCAATGCCTAGATTCCTGTGTCCAATTAATAGTGTGCCTACTTTGGGCTGGTTTGGGATTCCTAAGAGAACGACAGAGTTCTTGTACAAAATCATTGAAATAGCTAGAGCTTTTCCCTTTGCAACGATGCCAAAATTAGTGACTAATAAAGTAAATCGTCATGTCTAAGTGGTTGGGCAGGGGAGCAGATGGCAAGATGTAGGTTGAGTTGAAGGGCATCCTTTTAGTACCTAGATATTGGAAATTTAAGGTAAAATTCAAGTTGGCTTTTAGGGCTTTTCTAGTAGCAATTGTAGGCGTCCCAGTTCAGCACACAAAGCTAAATATCAATGCCTAGATTTATGTGTCCAATTAATAGTGTGCCTACTTTGGGATAGTTTGGGATTCCTAAGAGAACGACAGAGTTCTTGTACAAAATCATTGAAATAGCTAGAACTTTTCCCTTTGCAATGATACCAAAATTAATGACTAAATAAAGTAAATAGTTGTGGCTAAGTGGTGGGGTAGGGCAGCAGATGGATATACGTATGTTGACTTGAAGGGTGTCCTTTTATTACCTAGATATTGAATGTTTAAGGTAAAACTCAGGTAGGCTTGTAGGATTTTTCTAATTCCAATTGTAGGCGTCCCAGTTTGACACGCTAAATTCATGTGTCCAATGAATAGTTTGCATGCTTTTTTTGGCATTTTGGTAGAAATTGCATGCAATGTTAAGACAATGATGCAACCGAAAGCCATTTTATTTTGATATTTTTGATGGTAAATGGTTGACTAAAACATTGGCAGTTTTGAGAAGAGTTAGATTTGTACTTTTTGATTAAAGTTTACTTACTGTAGTGAGACTTATGTTGATAATTGCTATTGGAAGGCAGTGATTAATACAAGTAGTGATGACATTCAACTCTATTATCATTTGTAGGCTGCTTTGAATTGCTACCTTTTGCTCTTGGATCTGTGTAAAACATTCATGTTCCTTGTAGTAGCTGTTTTTGTTTCTTCGTATTTTTTTGCAAGAAACAGTTGGGATGTACTAAACCGTTTCTTCCTTCCTAATATATTTTCACTCGACTTCACGTGAAAATAGAGACTATGATGTAAATAATTGAGATTAGACATGTTCTCATGCTTGGGACCCTAGCTAATTTGAAGAGAATTTGTTTCAATTGATGGATTGTAGCAGTTACTACATTATCCATGGATTTCTTGCTTTTGCCCGCATTATTGGAAGAAGCAATTTGGGTAATAGTAATTTTGGAACAGGGAGCTTTATTTATCTTGCTAGGATTTGTTAGAAATCAGAAATCTGTATGCAAGGCTTAAAACTGTTCTATTCTATTAATGAAATAAGCTGCAATGTATATAGGCATTTAACAACTTATTACAACCAGTTACAAATGATGATAAGATAAGATCAGACCCCATAATAAATGGAGATAACAAGTGAACTACACTATTCTAAACCAGTAAACTGAATTGAAGTGAACACCTAATTGTATTGACACAACAAACAACTATATGAGTAACAACTAGTTACAACAACACTCTAAAAGGTGCATTATTATCCAAATAATAATATAATAAAATGCTAAATTAACTACTAAAATACTGATTTTATCATTCACCCCCTTAATTTTGCATTGATTACATTGACTAGAGAGGAACTCTCTGATTTGGTTTACGTGCAAGTGCTTACAGTGAAAAGTTCTACATGCATGTCAGTCAATGAAGAAAAGTGGAGCCGTTGGATGTGCTCACGATAGGCTGTTTTTTTGAAAGACATAGTCCTTCATGAATGCTACCCGATCCTTTCTTTGTGTTGACAACTCGTTTTGCTTTGTTGATTACCATATCCCCCATTGTTGTTTGAGGTTGAGACTGGTATCACCTGGACTCTTTGGAGATCCATTGTGCTTAAGATGCTCTTCAATCTTGATTTTCCAGACTTTGGAAGCTTGTTTGAGCCTTTCTTGGTGCTTGTCAACGGTGCTATCCCTATCACATCCTGTTGAGTGCTTTTGTGGTTTTAACTCGGGTGATTGTTGAACTGTTGGAGACTTTATTTTACTCATTAAAGCTACGTTGTCCTCTTCATGAGTTTTTCTGCAAGTCTTTGGTCCAGAAGAAGATGTGTCTGGGACTCCATCTATCTTTGCATCTTTAAGTAGATTGGTACACCATTTTGGCATACTTTGAGCAATAAGTAGTGGATTTTCACCAATTTTCCCATTGTTAGTCACCATTTTCATCATTTTCTTCAATCATCACAGGTCTTTCTTCTGAAAATTTTATTTGTGAGTTTGCGGACGGTTGACTTGAAGCACTTGTCTCGTCAAACTCAACATCCCTGCTAATGAAGGCTTTCTTGGTCTTCAGATCAACTAACTTGTATCCCATTGAATCTTCACTATATCCAACGAGGATGTATGGTGTAGACTTCATGCCAAACTTTGTCCTTATATGGGCCTTGCTTCCGAAAACTCGAAGATGAGCAATTGATGGTTTCTTCCTTGACCATGCTTTCTGTGGAGTCATGTCATCAAGAGGAATTGTTGGTGACCTGTTGAGCAGGTGTACTGCTGCTTTGGATACTTATGCCCATTAAGAGTTATCCAAGCTTGCATCCTTTATCATGCATCACACCATTCACATGATTGTGCAGTTTCACTGATCTGCAACATTATTTTGTTGTAAAGTCAATCGGACGAATTCCTTGTTCCTTTAGGTACGCAATGAATGCATTATTGGTGAATTTCCCCCTTGATCTAAGGGGAGGACTTTTATATGATGCCCAATTTGTTTCTCAACAAGAGCTTTGAACTCTTTGAAAGATTGGAATGCTTGATCTTGTGTTTGCAACAGGTAGGTCCACATTTTTCTTGAGTAGTCGTCAACAAAGAGTTGAAAATATCTGTACCTTGAATAGGTCTCTGTCATCTTCTCACAAAGATTGGTACGAACTAGGTCCAATTTGCCTTTAGCTCTAGACAGATTCTTTGGAAATGGTGCTCGATGTTGTGTCCCAACTAGACAACTGGCATGGATTTACACTCTCTGTTTATCTGTGGCAAGCCTCAAACCATTTGCTTCTAGTTGAGATTTGCTAGGTACTCGAATTTTTCATGCTTTTATCTCCGATGTGACAATTATACAAAATCGGTGTCTCTAGCTATTAGTGCCTGATTATTACAAGACTCAAATTTCAACTAAAACATGTTGTTTATTCTAGCAGCTTGTGTAATAACTTCGGACATATTATTTTTATCCCGACTAAGGCACACTTTCTTGCCACTTATACAATAGAACTCAACTTGGAGATTGAGATTCAACAATTGGCTGCTTGATAGAAGATTCCTAGTTAGTCTTGGTACATATATGACATTGGTTATTGTGCAATGTCTATTGCCATGGGGCAACCTTATGCTGTTGGTACCCTAAACTTTGTAGGAAGAATCATCCCCCAATGAATTTGTGTTTTTGGTGGGAAATTGAGTTATTGTGGAGAACCAATCCTTGCGTCCTATCATGTGCTTGGTTGCACTTGAGTCTACATACCATATAGAACTTTGTGTGGAGGTTTCTTCCATTGTGCAGCGAACAAGTTATCCCCTTCGGAATTTTCATCTTCATCGGTGGCATTGCTGTGATGTTGCTACTTCTTCTTCCGATTGTTTTTATTTTGTCCACAAGATTGTCGGTTAGAAGACTGCTTGTTGTTGGACTGCTTTTGTTTATTGGGCTTTGAATCATTTGACTTGTTTGTCAACCCATTATACCAATAGTTCGTGGTTTCATGATCCTTATTGCAAATTGCACATTTTGTTTTGCTTTTAGATGCTTGGGCATTTTGGTTTTGGTTGGAGCCTTGTTTCTTATTGAACTTTTGCTTGTTCTTCCCTTTATAGTTAGAAGCAAGTGCATGGTCATCTTCATTATCTATTTCACATTGCATGGACTCCTCTTGCTGCAACAGTTAATCAACTCTTCGAATCTTGGTTTTGTTACGTGACATTGAATGTTGTCACGAACATCTTGAACGAGGGTAGTAGACCTCTCAAGACAATGGGTATGAGAGATTCGTCTACAACTTCTTCTCTAAGAGCTAATAAGGAGGCCCTCAATGTTGCAATTCTCGATAGAAATGCTTCTACGGATTTCGAGGATTTCAGCTTCAAATTGTGCAATTGACTTTGCAAGTGGAGAATGCTATTCGATTCTTTGCCTAAAAATTGTGTTGAGCTTTTCTCACATTTCTTTGCGTGGTGTTGGCATCCCTTATGTGATGCTTTATACCTCATTTGTGACTTGGAACATGATGATGAGCTTGACTTTCTAGTTCACCTTGTCCCACTTTCGTTATAGGTCAACGAAACATGAACAAAATTGCCATTCAAAACAAAATATAAGTCTTCAAACTCCAAACATGTCTTTCATGCTCCATAATTATATCCTCTTAGGAGTTTTGAATCTGACAAAAAAACTTAGAACCATTTGCCATTATGTAGAAACTGAATTGAAAGATGGGCAATGGATTGGTACCTTATCACTCCAAATAGGTTACCCTCTCTATATACCTAAGTCACAGGGTTTGGCGATTTTCAAACACAAAGTTCGAAAATTGCCGAACCTTATTCACCCCAAAAAAGTCGCGAATATTCGTATATATTTGGCATTAAAAAAACTTATTAGACACTTTTAAAAAATTGTAAAAAAAGCCCAAGGTTTCTCATTCCGGTTTTGAGCAAGCGGGACTAAGAGTGCTTTGAGTGGAGAGTTCATGAGAGCAAGTGGAGCTACGACTTGCAGAAGAAATAAAACTTGCGGCCATTGACTTGCGACCTGAGCTTTGAATACAACCTGCGACCTGAGCTTTGAGTTGAGAGTTGAAGCGACCTGCGTCCGCTTTGGAGAGTTGATACACCTGCGACTTGGAGCCATCCCTAGTGCCGCCGATAACCATTAAAAATCCTTGCTCATGAAATATATTTTTCAATGGGTCGATTAGGTTAGAGTAAGTTTTAAAACTTATAATTTATAACTGATTTATATTTTATAATTTATAATTTTGGTCGATTAGGTTAGAGTAAGTTTTAAAACTTATAATTTACAATTGATTTATATTTTATAATTTATAATGTTATTCATATTTAATATTTAATCATTTTATTTTATATTTTATAATTATAAATTTATAATTGTTTTTAGTTTATTAATGTTTTAATTTTAATAAAATAATTAAGCATAGAATTGGTAATTCAAATTGTATAGTAATGTTTTAGCTATTTTGAAAAATTTGTGCATTTATATCTTATTTTTTAAAAAAATGAAAATTATAACAGCCGAATTTAATCACAATTTTTTTTTTTGAATTTTATCATTGCCGAACTTAATCCTCACTTGAACACAAACACGGACACAAACCTGGTGACATAGCTATATACTATTAGGTTGATATACCAAACCTCTCTATATACATGCCCTTTTGATATACCCGTCTTCGTGGAAGAAGCTCTTCCTCTCGATATATGTGATCATACGTGAGAGATGTTAACGCACGTGAGAGCATAATGGTACACGGTATGTGGACAACACATGAAAAGAATCTATTCGATCAATGGCACTTGCTTAAAGAGATCTTTCTATGTGGGTGACAAGTTTGATATGCTCAAATTTACCCAATTTTAGGATTTATGTTGAACGATCTTGGCAGATTGGAAACAATGGGATTGAAAATGAGTGCAATGTCCTTATTTCTCCCGATGATTTATAGGACAATGCCATAAATGTCATTCATTGCCGTTATATTAGACATTAGATGTAGTTGTTCAAGTGTGACAACATGACCGGAAGTGTGAATCGGAGGCACTTGTTTATACCGAATGTTGTGATGAGATCAAAGATCTTGTGTTTGAGTATGTGTTCAATTTTTTTCAGTTTTTGTTGTTTTGCATGCACAATGAGTTTGCATATATATGACAACTCATAGATTAACACAAAATATTTGGCAACAAATATTGTGGTTTAAAAAAATGCCCCGAAGTTGGGAAAATTGAAATTCAGCAACTATTTTTTTGTTTTTAGGCTATTGCACTTTTTGGTGCTCATTCAAACAAAATAGTGCCCCCTTGATTTTGAGTTTTTGAAAAAACTTACAATTTTTGTTGTGTTTAGGCTAAAATGGCCCATATGGCCCCCATCACACCTTGTTTTTATAATTTGCAAGAAAAAATGTTTTGTTTTCGAAAAAAATAATCCCCTTGGTAAATAATTTTGAAATGCCCCCTTTAAAATTTTTTCCTCTTTGAATAGGTGGCCCCTTTGAAAATTTTCACTAAAAAGTTGGGAGGGTCGACCCTTGGATCTTTCCCAACCTAATGCCCTTACCGTAACCGTTTTGATGGATGACCTATTCAAGATCTAAATTTGCAACCTTATATTTAAGGTTTAAAACCATTAGTTTTAGGTGTAAAAAAACTTGCTTTTAGTGGGTCGAACCCCGACCTTGGGATGAGCAGAGTCTCAAGTGTAACAAGGTAGTCAGACGCTGGAAATCAACATGTGATTCCAGACTCACTCGACCTCTCGAGGTTGTGCCAGGACATCCAAAATGAGTAGGATTGAGGGCACACTGAAATGTAGCTATAGGAGAATCAAGGACTAAGAATGGGTAGTGTGAGTTCCTACGAGCTAAGTTGGCCAAAGGGGAATTAGAGGCTATGTATGGGTAGCGTAAGTTCCCTATTGTTTGATTTGTTTGGTTTACTAAACTATGTTGAAAGTTCGTTTTAAATAATTAAGAAAAGTAAATCTAGCTTAAATAAAAGACAAGTGTGTTTTAATCTTTTAATTAGCTAAATTCTTTCCGATTAATTAACCAAAACAAAATAACAAATTAATCTATTCTATTTGTCTCAGAAAGAAATTAATCAAAAGAAACTAATTAAACAACTAACATCTTTTTGTATTATTTAGAATTTAAATAAAATAAATAAATAAACTATTCTACAGACACAAGAAATTAATTAAAAATAAAATACTACTTCTAATAAAATAAACTAAAAACAGAGAATAGCCGGATGTGGCTATTCCTCTGAAAGTCACTCGACAATGCTATTCTAAAAGAATGTATTAAAAAATTATAAATCTAAATAAAACAAAATAAACCTCTCTGTGCAAAGCACGCCTCAAGTTTTCGGAAAGGGAAAGCTTCTCAAAAGCGATTTCTCTCTTTGCCGTATGAACTTTCCCCAAAGTAAATCTAAATTAATCGAAAGAAATAAATGATGTGCAAGAATTTCTTCGCTTCTTCTTCCAACTATATTCCGAAAGCAGATCCATAGGATTAGCCGGAAAGAAGTTATCAAGGGAAGATATAAGAAATATTTTGAAAAGGAATACTAGAAATAAAATAAATACATTCGGGAAGTGATGAAATCTTCCACTTCTACAATTCTATCAACTTAAAACATTGCTTCCTTTCTATTCTAATAAATACAATTTAATTAAAGCTTCAAAGAATTTAAGTATATCCCAACCGGTTACTCTTTGTCTTGTGGTAGCTTCCCAAAGGTGAGATGTGCTTGTTGTCTCCTCAACTTTGTATCTTCTTCCAAAGATGAAGTCCAATTGATCTAGGATTGTGCACAGATGTTGGTTGGTAGCAAAGAAAACAAAAGACTGGTTGTGTGGCTTGGTGCAAGAAATGATTGAAAGTAAATGGCAGGAAAGAACAAAGCAATGAGCTGGTTGTCTGTGGTTCCTCTCAAAATTTTAGTAGCATAACTTTACCTCAAGAATGTGAAAATCCAACCCATCATACGGGTAAAAGTTTGGATTTTATAAAAATCTGGGAAAGAAGAAGTCAATTACATGTGTTGATCAAGAAGTGATAAATCATCCAAAGGAGAGGTAGTCAACATTCTAAACATAGCTAAACAAGAGGAGAAAATCAGTATGATTCTAATGAGTCCAAAATAGGCAAAACGGTTGAGAAACGAGTGAGAAAATCACTCCTAAAAGCCAAACACACGTTGAAAAATGTGTGTTTTAACTCTGATTTAAAGTGACAGGACCACCGGTGTAGGCGGACTAACAGGTTACACAACCGCCGCTAACAATTACGATTCACCGCCGGGCGGTTGCATAACCGCCGCTCAAGACAATGCCAAAAGTCATAAAAAGAGGTCTTGCATGATAAAAATAAAGTTTTTGGCAGACAAAACCTAAAGGTTAATTTGAATCAAAGGAGGGATGTAAAGGAGAGAGGGAAGGATTTGAACTTCATTTTTACCTTGGAAGAAGTTTTTATCATCATTGGAGACATTGCGTTTTCCGTGTTGCACCATGTAATTTTTGGAGTGCGTACAGAGTGCTGATTGAGCTAAGATTGTTGGTTAATGCAAAAAGCGGGGTTTATATTTAAAGCAACAAGAATTTAATATTGTTTTTAAAAATAACTGACTCGAGTGCAAACTTGGGTTCACATTTCGATGTGGGTTTCAAGGTTTTGATAGTGCGTCCTTCGGTGAATTGGGTTACCTTTGCTTGGTGTTGGGTTGTGTTTTTGAGTTGGGTATGCGGTCGCTTGAGGCATTGGAGGGATGTCGGTCTACAATATTGCAATTGATTGAATTTAAATTGGAGAGTGTGTTGACCGTGTGAGTGCTATCCGATATGGTGTGGTTGTCGTTCTATGGTGCTTGAGTCGGACGTTTGTTGAGCTGGAGATTCACAGTGGTCCGGATTTGAGGCTATGCGCTGTGTCCACTTTTGCAGTTTTTGTTGTCACCGCCTGGACATTTGAGATTTGTCAATCTAAAGGAAACTTTTTGCGACTTCGTGACATCAAAGCCCACTGGGTGCGTGCGGGGTTGGTGGGAGTATTGAGCTTGCCTTGGACACTATTGGTGGAAAGAGCATGAACTTGTTAAGTATATGTAGAAATTGCTCACTTGGGCTAAAGGCTATTTGTAGGGGTCGGTTTGGTCTCGATGTGCTGAGAGACTTTGTGAGAGGTAGATGGCGGGTTTGTTTTTGGGGTCTGCGTAACAAATGGGTCTAGCTGTTTGTAGTGTGGAAGAAGTGCTTTGAACTAGCTTGGTTGGGGTAGAGGGTTGAGCTCGACAAGATTTGTAAAGAGCTCAATAGGTTTAACTTGCAAAAAAGAGCTTGACGAGCTTGTGTAGAGGGATAAATTGGTCTTACAGGGGTCGAGTTCAGTGAAGGGAGGATGGAGCTAGGTATGCGCAGAGCAGATCTACATAACTTGAGTTGCAGGAGGCAACACAAAGGTGAACTTTCTCTACACAAGTAGAGCTCAATGCCCTTGAAGGCCGCTTACTTGAATAACAATAGGAAGAGAGCTTTGTGCGTGCAAAGCTCTTTCAACACGTTGATTTTTTTGCTAAAACGCGACTAGTTATGTTGACACCTCCAATACAAAATTTGCACTGAAAACATAAAAAATTGTGGAGTTGGTAGTGCACGGTGCTCCTTCACTTACTTTTTTGCTTCAAAAATGATTTTGCACAATAATGGTCGAAGTTTGTTTTTGGGCACTACACCTTTTCTTACCTCTCTCTCAATTAGATGTTTGCATTGCAAGCTCGATACCAAATGTTAGAAATTAGAAATCTGTATGCAAGGCTTAAAATTGATCTATTCTATTAATGAAATTAGTCAGTAGTGTAAACATGCATTGAACTATTTATTACAACTAGTTACAATCGACGATTAGATAAGATCAAACTCCATAATAGATGGAGATAACAAGTAAACTATACTAGTCTAAACTAGTAAATTGAATTGAAGTGAACACCTAATTGTATTGACACAACAAACAACTATTAGTAACTAGTTACAACAACACTCTAAATGGTGCATTATTATCCAAATAATAATCTAATAAAATGCTAAATTAACTTCTAGAATACCGATTTGATCAGATTTAGACCCTTTGGTTATGGTGGCCGTTGTCGTTGCCACATCCTCTCCTTGTTTTGATCTAGACTTTGATTTTAACTTGCTTTGAGAACCTTTCGAAATCGTACTTTGTTGATTGTATAAGGGCCATTCCCTTAATACCTAACGGTGGTTTTGATGTTTAAAACTTCACCATTACATTCTTCAACCTAGATTTGTATCAAAAACACACACACACAAACAAACACACACACACACACGAGATTGAATGGCCATGAATGTGTAATGCGAGAGAGCTGCGTGAGAGCCGCCAACGCCTCGGAAGACTCGAAAGCTTGTGCTCCTTTCCTTTGCACCTGTATCAGTTGAAGCCCCATTTAGGCAATGGGGAATGGATTTCATTGGGGAAATTTCTGATCCTTCAAGTGCAGGCCATAAGTGGATACTAGTGGCCACAAATTACTTCACCAAGTGGGTGGAGGCAATCCCCACCAAGAAGGCAACTCACCAAATTGTCATGGATTTTATCTTGAATTATATCATTTGCAGATTTGGGGTACCTGCCAAAATAGTTGCTGATAATGCCATGAGCTTAGGGCTAAACCTTTGGTGGCCATGTGCCATGAATATGGGATCAATTTGACATATGCTTCTAATTATAATCCCCAAGGAAATGGACAAGCTAGAGTCCAACAATAAAAATCATTGAAGATAATTAGAAGAACTTTGGAGTTGAACAAAAGGAAGTGGGGTGAGCAGTTGAAATTTGCTTTGTTTGGGCTGATCAAATCACTGTTAAACGAGCTACTGGAAAAAGCCCATTTGAGTTGGTGTATGGAACTCAAGCTCTGCTGCCCCTGCATATGCAATTGTCTTCTTTTCAATTTCTTCAACAACTGGAAGATCAAGAGGTTAGTCCCTATGATGCTCGCATAAATCAGATTGTTGAGTTAGATGAAGAAAGAAGGGCATCCCATCAAAGGCATGTAAAATTCAAAGAGAAATTGAAGAAGTTGTTTGATAAGAAGGTGACTCCAAGAGCTTTCAGTGTGGGAGATCTTGTGTTATTATGGGATAGAGCACGAGGATAAGGGAAAACATGGAAAGTTTGATGCATTATGGATGGGCCCTTATTCAATTGACATTCGAATTGGTGAACATACTTTCTTCTTAAAAGACTTAGATGGGGAATTGCTTGAATTGCTTGTTAATGACGGAGCATTTGAAACATTTCCTTGATTGATTTCTCAGAATCAAGGTATACACCATTGTACAGTGTATAGTCTTTTGGTTTCTTTCTGCTTTCGTGTTTTTCTGTTTTGTTTCGTCTGGTCCTTGGTGGCCATTTTGTTGGTTTCTCGGTTCGTCCTTGGGGGAGTTGGTTATTATTGTTCTGCTTTGCAAGCTTGTTCTTTGACTCCGTTGCCCAATGGTTTATTTTGGCACTTGGTCTGCTATTTGTTCTTGTGGCACTCACAGGAGTGCCCATCCCCGAGTCGGAGCCGATGTTGGTGCTCAATTTGATCTTGCCCGTTTGTCCTTGAAATTCTTCAGTTTACGGGCTCTGTTGTATTTTCTATCTCCCTGTGTTGATGCGTGAAAGCTCGTCCTTCATTTGGTTGCCATGATCAGTCCTTTCCTTTGGTCGAGGATCATCTTAAAGTCCAAAATTTGTTTTCCGTTCCTCTATCCATGTGAAAGAATTTGTAACTTGGGCATAAACTCGAAGTTTTTTCCCTTCCTTCCGTTTTTCCACAGTCACGTTTTGTTTTCCCTGTCAATTTTTGTCCCAATACTTGTGGAAAAGTGGTCCTTTTCTGATTGGATGCGGCTTCAGTGGATCACATTTGGGCCTTATATCATTTCCAAATTCTTTGTCCTTAAAGAAAGATTCATTTCAGGTGCAAATGGTGATTTCCCTGCATTTTACGGTTTGACAGGTGTGTTTTCCCGTTAAATTTATATCTCAACATTTGTGGAAACGTGGCCCTTCCGATTGGATGAGGCTCGACGGGGCATTTGAAACTCTAAGGCCCGCTTCAACTCAAGTTTTGTCCACGTGGAGGGCCGGTGCTCATATGAAAATTCGCCTCTTGGTTTGACCTTTGGAGTTGCGCCGGGGAGACACGTGGAGGTTTCGCCGGCCTTGCCCAAACTTAGACATTTTTTTCATGCGGCCGGTGTAGCTTTGTCGGACCATGGACATGTGGAGGGCCGGCGCTCATTTGAGGATCCGCCTCAGGGTCCCACCTTAGCAGTTGCGCTAAGGGGACACGTGGTGAGCCCGCGCTTGTTCAGGGTCTCCGCTTTTGGGCACCATCTCAAAATTGCGCCAGGAGACACGTGGAGGCTTCCGCTGGCTCCTCTCTATACTTAAACTTTTCAAGCAACTTTCTAAAGGCCTGGGACATGTGGAGGGATCACACTGTTTGGGGACCCCCTAAATTTTATTTTGAAGAAGCGCCAGGAGGACACTTGGAGGTTTCCGCTCACTCTGCCCTTGCTTGGACTTTTCAATGGCTGATGAAACTTTCTTGGACCCTAGACACATGGCGCCTTCTGCTGGTCCTTCAAATTTTTCAACAACTTTGCCGGATTGAGACACGTGGTGAGCCCGTGCTTGTTTGGGGTCTCCGCTTTTGGGCACCATACCAAAGGTGCGCCAAAGAGACACGTGGAGGCTTCCGCTGGCTCCTTTTATACTGAGACTTTTTAAAGGCCAAAAGGCAATTTTCTTGGGCCTAGGGCACGTGGAAGGCCCGCACTTGTTTGGAAACTTGCCTTTGTACCTCACCTTTGCAGTTGCGCCAAGGAAACACATGGACGACTCTAATCTAAAGTTGAGAAGGGGCAAAATCAACGGTTGCTGTGCATTACGTTTGTTTTTCTGCCATTTTTGCTCCAAGACTCCTGGAGATGCGAATATGCATTGTTTTTCATCATTTTTGATGAAATTCCTTGTCGTTTTTGTTCTGCAAAGTGCCATTGAATGGATTTATAACTTAATTTGTGAGTCCAAGGATTGTTAAGGTTGATATTTTGAAGTTGGAATTGCTCGGGCACTTGCAAAAATGTGAATTACCAGAGAAGTGGATGCGGGGCAGAGTTGCAGAGGAAAGAATGGGAAAAGGATGAAATGATGGAGGTTGCAAGCGCAAAGGATGAAAAAGGTGTTGCCTCGAGGGCGAAAAGGATTACTTGTCAGATCTAGCACATGCAGAGCCACCGGAAAATGATTAAAACAAGGATTTCTCGCATGACAGAATAAGAATGATTAGGATTGTCAAAAAGTTGTGGCATGGCATCCTAGTCATTAGTCGAGGGTCTGAGAAACGTGATCAGTTCATGATTTGTCCACTTGGCGCTTTTCGGGTATGAATTTGTTAAACGTCGCTTTTTGAGGCAAATTGGTAACAAGCAAAGGTTCCTCGAATATTTTTCTTTTTGGGGAAAATTTGGGATGAGTGAGTGAGTGAAATGTATAAATGCAATGAGAATACTCTTACAAAGGGTCGGGGTTGAATTCTTAAGAGAAAATTTGAGAGAGCCCATCTTCTTGAGAGACCAATCCGAGAAACTGTTAATTTCTGTGTTTTAGATTTCAATCACGTCAAGTTGGTTGCGAGTGTACAACCATTGACAAGCTCAGACTGTTCAAAGAAACTTTCCCTTGCTGATGAATCTAATCAATTTTGAATTAATCTGTGTCAATATTGGACCAATTTGTGTCTGCTTTATTTCAGAATGTCTGCAAGTAGTTTTTCTTATTCCTATTGCAATCTTGTGTTAAAGTCCCTCCGAATCACACAGGATCTCGTCCCTGTGATCAGTTTAGTGGCATTTGCAATTTCATTTCAAGAAGAGCCTTCATCCTGCAATGAGATAAACAATTTAAAATCACTTTACTGTCATTTGTTGATAAAGATTATCGTAAGCCTTTGAGTGTATCTTAGGCGTGAGGAACCAGGGGTCTTTGATGTTTAATTGAATCTTTAGCTCGAGCCTTCGTGTTAAATTCTTGGAGATTGTGTGAAACCGTGCAAATCTGGGCCTCCATCGATGCACACCTTCGGTTGAAGTAATATTTTAGCTATTATGAAGCTTTCTGTCATTTAGTATTCTAATTGTTGTGAAGGTTCTCAAAGATTTGACATAATCAATTTTATCCTGCTTAATCTCCCACCAAAATTATTCAAAAACAATGAATCCATCCTAAACTACCCTTGTTTGCCCTGTGTGTCCACAAATGTATAAATTCTATCGCCTAAAATATGCAGAAGCAATCAGGATTCCATAATGTCTTTAGTAACCTTAGCCCTGTTTAGGAAATATCACCATTCTTTAGAAGTGACAACTCGTGAGAGTTAAATTGTGGTGCATTGATCATATTTTCTTAGGGTCTCCTTTCAGATTTGTGCAAAGAAGGATATCTTCATTCTCCTTCACCGACAGAGGTTACAAAACGGGTCCTCTCACCCTGGTTGAAAGGCACGGCCTAAAGCAGTGAGGATAGATCAAATCCTTAATGAAGGTGCTATCCATTTCTCCGATGCCCGAGTGACAAAGAGTCAGACAAATCCCCTCCCCGGCTACAAAACGACTCATAATAAGATCTGTCTGTCTCTCAATGTCTTGCTAAATCTGTGATGCTGCTCGGTTTCCAAGGGAGAATCAATTTGGATACCAACACGCTGAACACCGGAGGTGTTGAGACCTAATTTGTTCAATAAAGACTTGGAAGAGGGGGTGTGTGTTCACACACTTTGTATCATACCTTGTCATTTTTGTGAATTGAATTTTTCCCAAATGATTCATTATTCTATCTAAAATCTTAAGTAGTGAAATTGTTTTGTTATCATTTGTATGTCTTAGGTAACGATTGGTTCTTTGATCTAAAACCTTCTTAAGTAATGAAACTGTTTTCTCATCATCTGTATGTCTTAGGCATTACGCCACAAAATGCCCCCTAATGCCTACCTTTGTTTCCTAGCAATATAGGAAATCGGATGGGTCATGTACCAGAGGAGATTGTTATCTTTGATTCCTATTCAGTCTAAGCGATGAATGCATCAGCGGTGTTGTACTCTGTGTAGTATTTTGGAGAATAAAGTATACATTATTGGTTTTATGACCAAGCATTAAGGTTAGATACCTCCATTTTTTTTTGCCACAAAGAGCCCTTCCTCTATTATTGTTCCTTCAGAAAATTTCAAACTTATGTATGTTGCTGGTTTTTGAGTTCTCAAGATTCAATTTACACATAATGCTATACCCTGTACGTGGAAATCTGTTGTGCCTAAGAATCCATTTTTTTGGTAAGCTATAATCAATTCACTTGACATTTTGAAATTCTTTCTTGTCTTCTGAAGTTCCATAGGACAAAATTTGAGTTTCCAATGAATTTTTTGTTTATTTCGTTGGATGAAATCTATGTTGGATAGTAGCATACATTAATTTATTTCGTTGGATGAAATCTATGTTGGATAGTAGCATACATTAATTTATTTCGTTGGATGAAATCTATGTTGGATAGTAGCATACATTAATCCAAATTGGATCATGAAAGTTAGTAAAATTCAGCCAACCAAGACACTAACATCTCTTACTAGTAAAAATACGAAGGCAACTTGAAACATTTTCAAACACTACTATTACGATTATTTTCAGCGAGAACAAGTATGCAAGATGTGTATAGGGGTCTATATAAGTTGCAGATGGTTCTAAGGTGATCTGGACACCTTAGGGTTGAGAAAATGACTCAAGAACGTTCCTAGAACAGAGTAGAAACAGAGATTAGTCTGTATAGATACAAAATTGTTGGCTGTAGTAGGGTGGCAATTCTGTTTGTGTCACGGCAGTTTCACGTGTATCATGGCTATTGCGTCATGGTGGTTTTCCCTGATGTATGTGGTGTTTTTTTGTGTCAGATAGAAAAGAAGAGTAACGGATGGCAACAGATTCTCTTCATGTTCTCTGGTGTCTTGGGTTGATGTTTCAGTTCATTCTTGCTGAGTTCAGTTATAGGTCATTATAATTCATCTTTCATTCATTCGTTGAGGAATTAATGTAGTCTTGGTTGAGAGTACTCTAGGGAGTGTAGCAGGAGAGAGTGCATTTGAAGTATGGTGTGGAGTATTGCAAGCTGTAAGGATGCTGTTGATATGTTGTTGTCATCCTTGGAGGCCTCAAGAAGGGAGTAAACTTGTAACATTGCAGAGAAATGACGGAAAGAGAAGGAAAGACCTTACTCTTTTGGAGTTTTACTTCATCGTGTTTCTCTAGGGTAATCTGTTGTGTTGTGTGATCTGTTTTTGTTATGTTTCAGCTCATGTTTGGTTCATTTCACGCACGCAGCAGCTTAACAACTGATTTCTTAGCATTAATTGACTGTTTTCTTAAGTAAATCTTAAGGGGATGGTCATTCAATCAATTAAGCTGTTTATTCATGGGAAAAGATTCATGTTAATTAATTAGTTGTGGAATCTATGCTAATCACGAATCATACTGTTGATAGTACCCTAGATCAAATCGAGAAAGTTGTAGCCGATGACATACTTTAATGCTTAACACTTAATTTCTTTTCTAATTTGTGAATACTGCCACATTCATGTGGAATACACATCAAAATAAAATGGCTTACACATGTTTTAATATTTTATCTAAGACAAATCAAATTGTTGTAGCCACTAAAGTTTGAATCTTGGATTTTACACATTGAATGTTTTGTACCAATTGATTTTCAACTAGGGGGTTGCTTGACAGTCTTTTGGTCAAGAAGAAAAGGTTTCTATTATATTGCAAGTCAATGCATACAAATTAGTGGCTTAGGAAACGTATTAGCTATTCCAAAACACTTAACTTGATCTACATTAATATTGTGCACAATGTTCCATCGCTATCTTCTATAAAATGGACCATCTACGCCCATTTTATGACGTAGACTAAGATTTTGCTTCACATGAAACCATTGACTTTTCTTTCAAGATAACGGATGACATTATTGATACAAAGAACAGGAGAAAACAGATTTTAGGTGGATTACAAAGGAAGGGAATGCCTTTTGATATCTCATAATCATTCATAACATTAAATCTACACTATTTTTTTCACAATTATTAACTTACTCAAATCATTATCTTCAAAAAGCTTGTATAAACTAATTCAATCCATAAATATGCCACACCTTTCCCAACCATGTACTTTCTTTCATTTCTTGAAAAATGAAGAAGAGACATATTGGTAGAATGTAATTGGTGATGTTTGCATACATGGAGTCTTCCCATTAATAATAGAGGTGTTTTGGGAATGGATTATCATTGGCCCTTTTTCAGTTGGTGCAACATTTGTGGTAGATGATCTGCAACTACATTTTCAGGTCCGGTTAATCTTAAATCATGAAATCAAACATTCATAAGAGTTGTAAGGGGATAGTTTGTGCATAAGTACCAAGCATGCTCATCAAGCATTCAATGTGTGACTCATTAGCATGCAACATGCACTACAGTTTGAAACCCAAATATGCAGTGTATAAGTTTTCTTAGTGCAAAAACAATTGCTAGCCTCTCTTTCTCCATTAATCTCTAAAGCATAGTAATCAAGAGACACATCTCCCAATCCTAGGTATGCAATGTGCATCTTTGAGACAAATATCAATTCCAGTTACGGAAAATGTGGAGGGGGATCTTAGAAGATTGTGGCAAATGTTTCCTCCCACCTCTTGATGTGCCTTATGCGTTTCTTTTGGAAGCACTCTAGAATGACTAAGAAAATGTAAAAAAACCCATTTCTTGTTGTTTCCCAACACTAAATTTCATATATAAATATATATGTATGTATGTATGTATGTATGCATGCATGTTTTTGCATTACAAATCCCAAAACCTTTGTACTAAATGTTTGTAACATGGTGTCATCATCCCAATCCTTGCCTCTCATACTCGGGACATCCCACATCTCCAAGTCACTACAGTATAATGCTTCATAGGTCATATCAACTTTTTCCCATCAAATTATATACCTTATTCCTCCGCATTCTTTTGGCTTAGCAAAATACCAATGACAAGTCAAGGAGCATCAATGAAAACACAAAATAATAAGGTCTAATCATAATCTCCTATGATATGGTAGAACTAACCTTCACTTCAATTCATGAAAAACTACTACACATTCAAGTGCTTGCTAGAAAACTGCATGTTTTGAAACCAAAATGTTAACTTTGAATTGTAATTGTTATGTCAAAAAGTAGCACCTTAGGATTTGCACATTACAAAACCCTACTTTTGACTAACATGGGATTGTCTTAAGGTGTGGGACCCTCGCAATTGAGACAAACCTCTAGAGAAGGTTGGTTCCTCTACCTATTCTAATGCTAACACTACTCCTAGAAGGGAAAATGCAACTATTCTAACACTAACCTAGAATTCCAAGGGACCAAGGAAGAGAAATATGCATAAAATGAAAGTCCTAAACTAAGGGAGGCAATAGCACCAAGAACAAGGAGTGGAGAGATTCTAAGTGAGTGAAAATGGGGAGTGAACAAAGTGGGAGAGGGCAAACAAAAGTGCCACAGTCCGAAACAACATTCACATCTCCATCCTCGTGGAGCACAACAAATTTTGATCCTACAAAAGAACACGATATGCACAATATACCTGCAAGTATAATGGAAGGAAAAGAACACAATACAACTCGAGCTAGGGCAATAAAATCCACAAAACACCAATTTATTGCTTAAAAAGATGCACAATCCATTACAATATAGGCATAAGGCAAAAATCCTTTACAAAATGCACAAATTCGAGGCTTGCAGCTCATGAAAGTGCTTGGAACAATTTTGGCAGAGTTCCTTTACATTCCAGAATGTCTCCCCTCAAAATGAGGTGAATTTTACAATATATAGAAGAAGAGCCTCGAAATTGCCTCACCAACCGACATATTTCATTAAAGAGGTATGGGAGGCCATACAAATTTGGTACTTTTCTTGCACAGGCAATCATGGGCGCCATACCTCATTAAACTAGTGGTTGAACCACTTTGTACTACTTCCATTAATGCCTGGTTTGTTCTGTGTTTGGCAGTCGCATAATTTTCTCGGTGTCGGCCGGTTGCATAAATGCAACCGACCGGTAACATGCTTTCCCCGCAACCGATTGGTAGCTTAAAATCTGCTGTTTTTCAAGAATAACATCCGTATAAATGCTATCGGCGACCTCGTCACCCGACTTCTCCTTGTAGTCGCCTTTGTGCTACGGCCGGTAGCACCAAAAAGGTACCGACGACCGTTAACCATCCGCCGACGATGTCACTATTGCTATCCTGCTACCGGCCGGTAGTGCCTCGAAATGCTATCGGTGGTTTCTACCGCCGTTCCTTTCCAACCAATCAGCTCGGACCTTTGCTGCGACGAGACCAACTCGTGAGCTAACATGTTAAATTTCAAAGTGTTACACCCATCAACCACCAACGTTCAAACTGTTAAGTTGTCCATTTTGTAGGGGTGCAAAAATGGATAACAATAATCTTGTATAAATTCTTACAAACCTTTCATGGCATCCCGCTTGGCCTAGAAAACTAAAAACATCTTTACCCTTTTAAGGTGAAAGCATCTCGTTCATGACTTCTATCTTGGATCTGGAAAGATTAATTCTTCCAAAAGCAAATGTCCCAAGCCAGCCATACAAAGGCAAACATTACTATACTTCTGCATTCTTCATTGAATAGATCTTCGAACATGTAAAACCATCCATGAAATATATTTATGCAGTCTTACGAGGTACATATCACTGCCCTTATGGAGGTAGTAAAACCATTGCAACAGCAGCCTACAATCAAACTTTACTCTGGCTCTTGCTGTAATGCTACAATTTGTATTTGATTATATTTGGAAAAACCATCTAGGATAAAAATATTTCTTCCCAAATAGCTTATTCAATATCCAATCATCAAAGAATGGGGAAATATTTTCTTTTTAGTGGCTTTGTTAAGGTCTGTATGGTTCACAAGAACCGCCACTTACCATTCTTCTTAGGCACCACTATCAATTGGGATAAACAGTGGTTGTATGAGGTGGCTGTGAGGTAGATAAATCTTTTATGGAGCAGATTTTCCTACCCCTCTTTATCCACCTGCATTATGAGAGTGTTCAATTTGTGTTGGGACTTCCCTATTGGTTTTATATCTTCATATAACTTTAATTTTTACATGCATCTAGATTCTAGAGGTACACCTCTCAAAGCTTCACAGGCTAAGACAATATCTTCTTGGTACCTAATTAACAACTTTTCCACCTCTTCTACTTGTACATCTGTCAAGTCTGCCCCAATCACTAATGATTGGTTCATTTCAATCTTAGTAGGCTGCCAACGGATGGAAGAGAAGGGAGATTACTCACATCTTGATTGGATACACAAGCATGTTCTATGTTGCTTTCATTCTACTCTTGCAAGAAGCTAATAATTTGCTAATCTTCATTTGGAGGCTTCAAATTAAGATAGTGATCTATGCCTTTCTCTCTCAAGACATCAATGTCGTCTCTTTTGAAATTTTCCCAATTAGAAGTGAGGAATCTATGCACTTCAAAGTTGTCTTCATCGACTTCATCATCAAGTTCATCAAGTTCCATCCATCTATGACTATCATACTCGGATGGAAAATTGTATTGGTGGAAACAAATTGAAGTACGTGTCATTCAAATCATGCGTAATTACCATTTTTATGAACTGATATCCAATAACCACAAGTCTGTTGCAGACTAGATTAGAAGTGAGGAATCTATGCACTTCAAAGTTGTCTTCATCGACTTCATCTTCAAGTTCCATCCATTTATGAATATCATACTCGGATGGCAAATTGGATTGGTAGAAACAAATTGATGTGCTTGCCATTTAAATCATGCGTAATTGCCATTTTCATGACCTGATATCCAATAAAAATAAGTCTGTTGCAGATTAGAATTGTTGCAACCATGCTCTGCCCTAAATCAATAGAGAGCTTTCATTCTCCTTTTTGGGTTATATAGTGTTACAAAGCTCAATAATAATAGGCTTCAGCCCTAAGCATTAGCTCCTTGTGGATCCCATGGGGCCAGTTGTATTGGTCTATTTGCTTTCGGGTTTACTTGAGGTAATTTTTGTAAGAAACTATTCGTCTGACATGCAAAAAGCAAAAGACCTGATGTGGGAAAAATGCTATTAATAGCCTCTTAGAGAGTGGAGTAAAGCATGTTTTGAGGAAAGCAAAACTTACGCACATGTTTGAAGTCTATGATGGGCCAAGGCAGTCCTTACTGCACTGGATTCTGCCAAAGTCAGCAACCATATCTTCCCATGATCCTAAGTCATTATTTTGTTCTGTACTATTTTCACTGTTCAGTAATATTAGGTTATGATCTTTTCCTAGTTTTAACAAAAGAGTCAGTTTTTCAGCAGTTATAGAGTTCATTTTTGTAGTTTTAAGAATTTCTGTTTCATAAGATTGTTTCCAGATATTAGACACCAAGAAATTCATCATATTTGATTTTACCGTCCAATTCAGA
The DNA here is from genome assembly GCA_018340775.1 of Taxus wallichiana var. yunnanensis. Lineage (NCBI taxonomy): Eukaryota > Viridiplantae > Streptophyta > Pinopsida > Cupressales > Taxaceae > Taxus > Taxus wallichiana. The sequence continues at coordinate 375,820,789 of CM031235.1, forward strand.
TTCAAAACTTCAGATGCAGGGTTTATAGCATAAAATTTCCAGAACTGTCCGATTTTTAATTTTTGCCTGTGGTCAGATCTAAGGTTTGCAGCTGTGCAGTCAGCCACAATTGGACTCATAACATCCAACCATGAAATTAATTGGGTATTCTCATGGTGCTTCCACAACTTAAACATTCTCTAGCAATATCACACTAGGTATTATAATGGTGCTTTCACCACTAAAATTCTCCAACACTAGTATCTTGGGTCATCTCATGGTTGTAATTAACCTTTATAGCATTTAAAAAATGGTGTGGGACTAGCATGTTGAGAGTGATAGCATCCTCCAATTTCACTTCCACCGAAGGATTGCCATAGTCGCAATTTTTAAGGAGTACTTAATTACGAAGAATGATATTTGACTCATCCCATGGCATGGACCATTTATAGGTCATTCTTTCTCCTTCTATTTGTTAGCTTTGAGCATAGATCCCTAAGTTGTTTACCACAAGAGGCATGTCCTTGATGGCTGGGACCAAAGAAATGTGAACATAGAAGTTATTCGATTCCTTGGAGAAATAAAATGTTGATTTCTAATTTAGTTCTTCCGTCGAACAAGCCTCTTTGAAAAAGAGCTCCTCATGATTTTACAATCTTGTGGGTACTTGTTCCACCTTTCTTGTGGCTTCCACACCGTTTATCTTTTCATCTTCCTCTTGTGCACTAGTTTCTCTTCCTTTTGTCGTTCTCTTACTTATAGAGCACTATGATTTTGTTTATGCACCAAAAATTAAAAAGATTTATTGGGCTTTAAAGATAATCTTGCATATTGAATTATGCTTTTGCATTTTTAATGATCCCTTGCTTCACATACATATCAATTACAAAGGTAAGGCATACTCTAGGACTATATAATATGTGGCCTTTGGTGTTTGGGATTTTGTATAGTTTGTGCTAATATGGAAGGTGCACACCTTCCATTCTCAAAGGAACTTGCTTGAGAGGAAGAGTCTCTAATTATTGGCATTGCAGTTACAAACCATCTTCATCGAGGTCAAGCGAGTCATCTTCATCTGATGGTAAAGGAAAGAAGTATTGCAACTATCACAAGAAGCTTGACAATTCTAATAAGAATGCAAAACTCTTTTGGCCAAGAAAGATTCTAAGGCTCTCATCACCTTGCAATAGGCTGAACCAAAAGATGTGTTGATTGCAGTTGACAATCCAACTCCTTTAGATTTGTAGCTTATCCTCTTGATCAAAGATTATGTAATGTCCCTTTTTGGGGGCAAAACTGAAGAATAAGGAATTAGCACAAATCCCAATTATATCAAATCTGATTTTCAAACCAGCAAACTGAAAATTAAACTCAGTTCAAATCAGCGATCAGATTTTCAGAACAACAGTACAAAAATGGATGAAAAACACTTGAAACTCTTCAAATAACCTTTGCCAAAATATAAATATGTATTTTAGGCATCAACCAAACCAATTTTCAATATGAAATCTGATGGAAAACACTGCTGGAAATTAATTAAAAATAGCGAAGTACAACTCCAATAAAAATTATGAAATGAGGGTTTACAAACCCCAAACTTCACAAAGAATAGTAGATTCCAGCTTTATAAATTATGAGAAAGCCAAATATGAAAACAAATCTGATTTCCGTGCCCTAGAAGGCACCAAATTCCACACTAGGGTAAGTCGCTCCACCTAGGAGAGGCTCAACAATGCATGTAAATATCTGAAATTGTCTTCTCTTCTTCCAAATCTGCAATATGCCTTCAAACCAAACAAGGATGGAGGGTTTTCGTCCCCCAACCAGCCACAAGAAGGGTTTTCGTCCTTCTTGGAAGAGCCACACACTTGGATTTTCACCCAAGAGTGGAGAGAACAATGAGCAACAACCCAAAAGTCCAATTTAGAGAAAATGTGCCAAAAGTAGATGTCTGCAAATGAAGTCCTTAATCTCCTTTTATATCCTCATCTTGGCGCCAAAGGCCAAAAAGGCAAGGCTGACCCATATAAAGCATATTTAATCTTTTAATTTGCTTTTAAAATGCACCAAACCCAACCGACCCCTTATAATGGGAATTACAAAGATAAAAACATAAACATGAATGAGGAAAAATGGAAATATAACCCACGATCTTCCCTTGCTCATCCATTGCTTGCCTTCAGAAAGAGGAAAGGCAAGAAATCCTTTATTTTGGATTAATTCGAAAAAATGGACATTACAATCCTCCCTTCCCAAAATTGCTTGTCCTCAAGCAATTATAAGTACCTGGATCCCAAATGAATGCTTCTCCTTTGATGTAGCACATGAAGCAAACATATCAAAGAAAACAAGAGTGTTTAACAACACTTTTAAACTCTCCTTATCATGCCTTAGGGACATGATAGCTAGCTCTCTTCCGTTGCTTGACACCATCTCATAATTTCCATCCAAATGATGGCTTCCCAACACTTCAGTAATGCTGTCCCAAAAACAGCTGTAATCATGCATTTTTTCAAAAATCAGAATGTTCAATTCTGAAAACAACACATCATAATTTGATTTATTCCTTCTTTTTTCGTTGAGATCTTTTCTCATCATTCCATGACGGAATGCTCTTCAAAAATGAAAACACACTACTGTTCATGGCTGCTAGTGGCAGCCCCAAATCTGATTTTTGCAAACTCAGCCCTATAACCATGGCATAACAACTATCAAACTGAAATCTTATGGAAAAAACCAAATTTGTGAGTAGCATAGGGACTGAAAATTGTCTTACATGGGCTGGAAAATGAAGATCAACAAGCCTATGGTTGAAATCAACAAACATATTAGCCCTTAACACAACATTCTTGCATTCCTTCCTTGCCCCAACTTGGCGTGAAAATGGCTTTCAACAAGAAAGCTCCAATTTGCTCTTAATCCCTCAAGTGTTCCCCATATGGAGGTCATACTATGCATGCCCGGAACTAACCATAAATTATCACCATGAAGCATTCTACCAAAGAGTAAACCCTTGCTATCTTCTATGCATTGAATGCCCCGAAGATGTGCTTCTTCCTTTTTCATGCTAGCCATGCTTGGAAGTATATCATTGCATTTCCACATAAGATGCATACAACACATGCTAAAACTTATACTCACCTCTTTTGGAAGGTTGTTACCTTGCTGATTTGGTTTTCCAATGGTTGACTTGAAGCTACCCCACCGAATTTCCTTCCCTGTTAAGTTTGGATCAGTCCATAGAAGTGCGGATGAGTGGGTGTAGTGTCCATGAACAACCCTACATTTCTTGTAAGCAATGCCCAAGATGTTGGAATGTTAGCCTTGCTCAATCTCCAAGTGAAAACCTTCTTACCCATCATATTAAAAGGAAAGAGTGTCCCCAAATCAGCCTCTTTCTTGCTGCCCATGGAAGGTATGCACAGACCCCATGCATAGTTTTGAAGAGGACAGCCCCTCATAGCTGTAGTCTAACTCAAAATTCTTGATTGTTATTGACATAGGAAGGGTGTAACAACTGTGATACTTGAAGTTCCTTCCGCATATCATATTAAATCCAAAATTCTTCATCAAAAATATCAACCTACAACTGTTCAAGGAGAGAACTATCCATCCAAAATGCAAATTTAGGACGAGTATTTTACCTTGGCTGTAGCAATGTGTTGTCTCATGCAAAATTGGCATGATGGTGGTGGAAGACCATCTTGTTTCCCATGCAAACACTAGATCCTCAACTGTGGATGAGATATACATTTTTCTTGTGATTGCCAATTTGCTTATGGCTGCCATAAGGATGTAGACAACAGACCTCAAGTTTGTAATAACATCCTTCCAAAGGTTCCTGTATCCCAAACTTCAAGGTGCAAACAACCCGGAATTTGCAAGGAAGAATTTATGTGCCCCTTGTCCCTCCATATATTCTTTCTCTTATCAAATTGATCTCGCTGCCCCCATGATACAAATATAGCAGCGACATAGGAGGAATCAATTTTTTGAATTATGATGGTCATACCTAGGGCTGCCCACAAAGAGTTCCCTTCTTAGGGCTGAAGTAGAATCCCTTCCCCATTCGGTACCTTTCATCCTCACAAAATTGTTAGAATATTCCTTATGACGATCAAAATATTGTAAGGACATAGCATGAAGGTGATGAAGCAATCCCTTAGGAAAATGATGCAATTGCTTACCATAGGTTGCTGTCCTAAAATTTCCAGCGAACTGAAAGTGATCATAGGCACCCGAAAAGCACTCTTTTCACCCATATGAACCCCAACAAGGTTACCCAAAAGTCTTGGTCCATTGACCCTATGCAATTCTGATTCTTCTCCATCCCTAGCATCATGAAGTCTTCCCATTTTCTGTGATTTGCTTTGGAGCATTAAATTTGCCCCAAGGTCATCCCTTTCAACTAATTGCCCATGATCATAAATCTGAAATGGCATGGCATAAAGAAATAAATCTGAATTACCTCCATACCTTTGGTTGTCTTTTGGCAATTGGGTTTCAACCTTCAACTTCTCTTCATCATCTTGTAAATCAGATTTTTCTTCTTTATTCTCCTGTAATGTGTCATCATTAGAAATCATAGAATCATCATGAAATATCAAAGGATTTATACCTTCCAACTTGTGCTTCATGATTTCTCTTTCCTTTCTAGGCTCATGATCCCTATTTGCATCAAACTTTGATGTCTTCAAGTTGTTGTTCTGAAAATCAGTCGAGGAATCCAATTCGGCAAGAGGGTTGGGGGGTTCTAAGACTCCCAAGGGCTGCTCCCTCTTAGTAACCAGCTGCTGCAATCTATCTTCCTCCATCTTATCCTTAGGGAAGTAGGCATGCCCATCTTCTTTTTCCATCTTGATTTTGTCCATGCCTTGTTGGCACATGCATGGAGTCTCTTTGTGGTCCTTTCCCAAGCCACAAACACCTTCAACTTGACTCTTAGGAGCTGCTGTCCTAAACAGACCAACAAGTTGATTGTTGTCATGTCTCTTGGAAAGATGGTTTCGATCATCCCTTTCACTTCCCCTACTTGTTCATCATCCTCCCTTCCAATCCTGGAATCCACACATGTTGAAATATTATCAATATTAGCCAAACAATGATTAACAATTACCTCATAATGATGCCTATTTGGAACAATGATGGGATCAAGGGCTGAATCTTCATCCTTCATGGCTCCGTTTCTCTCAAAGTGCAGATCTGATTTTTCACCGGCATGTGGGTGACTGTTGAAGTTCAAAAACTTGTCATGAGGACTTGAGAACCCTCTACCTTCAAGCCCTTCTTTATGCATAGCATCCATACTCTTGAGTGTGGGGTCCTAGGGAGGGTTGACCCCTTCCTTGTTGCTTGGGGTTTTGACCCCATGCCAATTCCAACTCTTTCTGTCTCCAACTTCACGAACTCTGCAAAAGGTAGGGCATCACAGATCTTTTCCGGAAGAGCTCTATACTCTTCATACCATGTACCGATGTTGCTTCCTTTGGATGACGGAGAATTCATGACTTCTTTTGAAGAGATCCTTCCACCATTGGAGCCTTGAACGGTATGGATCAGCCGAGCCATTGTGTTGGCCAATCTTTCTTGCCCTAGGGCAAGCCTTTCAATCCTAGCATCGCTGAAAACTCTATCCATCCCTTTTGATCTTCAAACCCTCAGGCTGGGAAGACCGAAGCTCTGATACCACTATAATGTCCCTTTTTGGGGGCAAAACTGAAGAATAAGGAATTAGCACAAATCCCAATTATATCAAATCTGATTTTCAAACCAACAAACTGAAAATTAAACCCAATTCAAATCAGCGATCAAATTTTCAGAACAACAGTACAAAAATGGATGAAAAACACTTGAAACTCTTCAAATAACCTTGCCAAAATATAAATATGTATTTTAGGCATCAACCAAACCAATTTTCAATATGAAATCTGATGGAAAACACTGCTGGAAATTAATTAAAAATCAGCGAAGTACAACTCCAATAAAAATTATGAAATGAGAATTTACAAACCCCAAACTTCACAAAGAATAGAAAAATTCAACTTTATAAATTATGAGAAAGCCAAATATGAAAGCAAATATGATTTCCGTATCCTCGAAGGCACCAAATTCTATACTAGGGTAAGTTGCTCCACCTAGGAGAGGCTCAACAATGCATGTAAATATCTGAAATTGTCTTCTCTTCTTCCAAATCTGCAATATGCCTTCAAACCAAACAAGGATGGAGGGTTTTCGTCCCCCAACCAGCCACAAGAAGGGTTTTTCGTCATTCTTGGAAGAGCCACACACTTGGATTTTTGCCCAAGAGTGGAAAGAACAATGAGCAACAACCCAAAAGTCCAATTTAGAGAAAATGCGCCAAAAGTAGATGTCTGCAAATGAAGTCCTTAATCTCCTTTATATCCTCATCTTGGCACCAAAGGCCAAAAGGCAAGACTGACCCATATAAAGTATATTTGATATTTTAATTTGCTTTTAAAATGCACCAAACCCAGCTAACCACTTATAACGGGAATTACAAAGATGAAAACATAAACATAAATGAAGAAAAAAATGGAAAGAGGAAAGGCAAGGAATCCTTTATTTTGGATTAATTCGAAAAAATGGGACACTACAGATTATTTATCAAGTTTGTAGCAATCACTTTTCACTAAGAACTGTTGGGTAAAAGGTCACTTGATTTATCTTATCATTGATAATGGTCATCTATCTCAAAAGCTAGATCATATATACATATTTCTACTATAAGCCATCCGAGTCCCTATCACTTTGATCAAGTCAAAGATGGTGGGAGTACAACATTTGTATCAAGGTGACGTGTAGTGACCTTTTCCATCAGACCCTTTTAGGATACAATTCAATGTGAGGTCTCTCCACTCAGCTTTTTGGAGTTATCCTTAGGCATTCTTACTCATATTATTGACATCTCATTCATGGTGACCAGCACAATGCTTACATAATTTGGAAGGAGAGTAAAGTATCCAAACTCACCTCTTCTTCTCGTGTAGATCTTCTGTACTTTTTTGGAAAGCAAGCAACAAAACGAATAAATATCAATAAATAGAAGTACTTAGCACTCTGTGTTGTTTGCCAAGCAAAAGAAGATTGAGCATTTAGTCTATTGTTATTGCATTCAGATATTTTTGAAGAACCTAAAGGATTTCTTCCTCTTATGCTATGCCAGCATAGCATAGAGACCAATACATCCAATTATGCTATAGGTGTCGTTCTTGAACAAAGAGGTCACCCCATTGCATACCACTTGGAAACTTTTCTTGTAGCAAAACAAAACTATGTCACATGTGATAAATAATTCTGTGGATTGGTTCAAGCACTTGAACAATGAAGGTGCTACATCCTTGGTAAGGAAATAATCCTTCACACTAGTCGTCAGCACCTTAAGTTTTTGAAATCAAGAGCCAAGGTATCTTAAATGTTCTTCTTATATTCAAGTTTCAACAAGTTCATAGAGTAATTGATAAGTTAAGTAGATCTCCTTCCAAGGTTTCACGTATTCTTAGTATCTGATTTGTTGCATACAAAGATTGGAAGTCACTTTGTTCTTTAGATCCACACTTTGGGCCAATTCTCATCTCTTTACAACAGCCTGTAGTTTTAAATCAAACTCCTATTCTTGATTATACATCAAGAGATGATTTGCTGGACAAATTAATCAAGTGCGTTCCAATGGGTTTAGCTCGCCTCTCATTAGAGAGGCACACTAGTCGTATGATGGTCATTTTGGCACCTTGAAAACTTTGCAGCATTTATAGAGATGTTTTTATTGCCATTCTAGGAATAAGCATGTGGACAATTTTATCAGTAGATGCTTGCTATGCAATCAACGTAAGCCTTCTTTTAGAAACTTGGTTTGAACTGGCAACTTACAATTCCTCCATGCATTTGAAATCCATAAGCGGAATTTATTAGTGAATTACCACCTACTATTTGAAAGCACAATTGCATTTTCATTGTTGTATGCAGGTTTTCTATAATGACTATATTCATTCCACAAAACAAGATTATAATTGCTTCCAAAGTTGTGGAGTTGTTTTTGCAGTAAGTGTGGTCTCACTTTGGCCTACTCCTAATTATTACATCTGACTGCTACTCCAAATATTTATATCACTTTTGGAACACATCGTGGAAGATTTTATGCTGACAGTTGAGGTTTTCTACATCTTTTCAAACACAAGCTAATGACCAAACTAAGGTAGTTAAGTGCATCTTGGGTTATGCTCTCTGCATCTATCACATAAAGTAATGGGATAATTATCTTAATGTGTTACAGGGTAGTTACAATAGGATTTATCCATGTCTCTTCAAGACACTCTCCATTTGAGGTTTGTTATAGTATCAGACCCTTGCTCCCTATGAAATTCCTGTAGCTCAAGGCACAAATTCTTCATCTAGTCAACAAAAGGAGTACGGTAATTTTTCTTCTTTTATCTGAAATTTGGATAAACTTTATACGTAGTTTCATAATACATAATGTAGTGCCCACCCATGTGGGACCCAAACACATGACCAAAATATATATATATATATATATATATATATATATATATATATATTTGACTTTCATTTTACTTGATACAACTATGTGACACCATAAAGACTCACAAGAGATTGCACAACACCACATGTAACGTTTACACCAACATGAAGAACACACAAATAACAAGATGACACAAGATGCAACTAACGTCACACTTATATAACTGAACAAGTAAGAACCCATGACCCAACCACAACATGAACTTCACAAATATATATATATATATATATTTTCCACACTATCACATTTTCAGGTTTAACTCTTTATTGTAGTCATTTTTCATTGTTAGCCTTTAAGGTTCGAAGAGCACTTGACATGAAATGTACTTTTCCTTTTTTTCTAGGCTGCATGCTTTTGTTTCGTTTAACATTTAACTTAAGATTGTTCTGTCTTAATTGCCATTCAAGTCCCTTAGTTAACCTTATAGGTCTCGGATTCATTTATCAAGAAGCATACTTTCTTATTCACAACGTTACAACTTATTCATTTCATTTCAGATTTAACTTGTAACAAGTACACTTAATTGGGTTCTTCCTCTATATACATTTTCCATAACCCAATATCATATTGGAACATTTTAGCGCACTTGTGAGAGTCTCCTAGCTCTCGGTCTTCAACTAGAGTTTCCGTTCCACCTAAAATCACATTTGCTGACATTTTTAGTTGCTAAGGTTCAATAATCGGTTAGGGTCATTTCCAAATAGTTATGTGCCATAAGTTTTGTTTTCTAGACAAGAGATTAAGTTGCTCAATGCTCGAACTCACGTGGAGCAATTTATAAGAACTTTCAACAACAAAAGAAGGCCTAACTAAGTATAAGGTAATTCCAAGTTTCACTTGTGTGTCCGTTTTATATCGCTTGCATTTAAAGGAGTCAGGATTTTATTAGAGGTACTAAGTGAGGTACCACCTCACTTTATGGTTTGCAAGGTAAACTTGATCACATTTCAAAGAATAAACATTACCTTCCTTATTGCTCTTATGATCCCATACACGTACAAAGATTGGTCCTTCCCAGGAGACTTAGCATAAAAGGCAACCATCTAAAAACGTTGATACAATACATCAATCATGTCACAAAGGGGTATTGCACCCTTAACTATAATAACATGCATACTTCCACGAACATAAGAAATCCTTTTGACACACATGCCTAAAAAGTACTACTAAGCCTCTAGGAACACATGAGAAGATTGGTTTCAAGGCATATCTCGGAGAACAAAGGTGGTTTCTAACACTAAGATGCCTATTAGCAAGACAATCCCTTTGAGAAACATCTAGAGATTGAAACTTCACTTAAACCCAACAAGGTGAACGACACACAAATAACCCAATGCTCAAGGGTAACCTTCTCAAGGGTTGATAGATTGGGGTCAGTTGGGTAAATTTTAAAATAATAACCTCCTAAAAGTGGTCAACCATAACCATTCTTAAATAAGGTAGTTTCATTACTTTTGAGTGTTCCAAGCATTTTAGTAACGCACGCAAGAATACAAAATCACTTCATTCACATAGGAGCACAATTATAACATGTTCATTTCATTTCTAGTTAAAATGTACATCTACACCATTAGCAAGATATATACCTATAATCAAAATCACCCCTAAAATAGAATGCCCATTTTCCCAAGATACCAATACACTACGATATCTCACTCATCACAACATAATCCATAAATAACATTCATGATTATAAACATAGTGTTGATACATCTATTTAATATTACATGTATATTTCAATGATAATCCATATTACAAAAACACCAACAATGCTACCATTTGCTTTTTGTCTCGCATACCTACAACCACCGCATGGTCAAAGCACAATTGCTGACATGACATCAAACTACAACCAAACACGATATATGATTTCACAATTTTCTAACAATAATGAAACTATATTTAACACACTTCAAAGGAGAGTAAGAAATGCAATGCCATTTCATTTCGTTTCCAAAGCCAATGAGAGAGATAGAGAGAGGGAAGAGAACACCATTTTTCCACAATCAATTTCTTTACAAGCAAGCGTCAAAAGAAAGTTTTCTATAGTCATGTATTCGTGTTTACAAGGTTTCTCTATCATTATTTTGCTTGGATAAGGTCATATGACAGTTTTCTCCAATTAGTTACAAGTTTCCAAAACGTCAAATTTAGACAAGTTGCTCAAAAATCAGCGTTCGAAAACCATCTTTGAGACTCAAACACACAAGGGAACAAATTCTTACCTATTCCCCTATATATAGGAAGCACTAAGTTGTTAAACCTCAAACTGACAAACAAGATTAAAATGGCACTTGTCTTTCCAGAGCTACCGGTCGTAAATGCACCCAAGCGGCCTTATCGCAAAACCTATCAAGACAACTAGCTTGCGTAAATGTTTTCTCCAAATTGAGAGTTTGTAGCATAGTTCAAAAAATCGTAAATCGGGATTAATCGGCAGGCCAAATTTTGAATCGAAAATCGGGAATTGGCAAAAAATCGGCAACTTTTAAAAACATTTAAATTCATAAAATATACTTAAATTAAATGTAAAAACAATGTTAAATGATGCGAGAAGTGACTCTATAGAATGCCATATTTTTAAAATCGTTATACAATATTGATTCTTGAATATACTATTATTAATATATAGAATATACAGAATTTATACTTAATAGTTAATAGTATAATACTTAATATTAATATTAATACTTATAGTATTTATTAAAATTTAATATTAATATTACAAAGTATACGATTGCACTATACACTATATATACACTTTGTACACTATACAAAAGATTTAGTAATTTACAATTACACTTACAGTATTTAGTTTTACTATTTATAATATATATTAATATATATTATACAGTATTAATAATAAATATTAATATACTATAGTCTAGACTGTATATTATACAGTATTTACTATTACTATTAAGTTATTAACTATTAATATTAATATACACTATTAATATTAATAATAATATACAGTATTAATATTAATACTTAATAATAAATATAAAGTAGTTTAATTTTTACCTGCTGCCGCTGGAAATGGGCACGAAATGACTGAACTGGAGCCACGAACTGGTAAATGCCACGAAATGGAGCCACGAACTGATGGTAATGAGCCACGGATCTGTCGGAAATGGCCTCGCAGTCGCAAAAATGAAAGTCAAATGCCCTCGCAGTAGTAAACGCAAGTCGCTGTTGCAAAAACGAAGTCGTGGAAAGAGAAAAGAGGATTAAAAACGATTTAGTCTATTTTCGTGTTATACCCTAGGCCGCGTTTTTCCCCGATTTTCGCCGATTTTAGCCACGATTTTCAACGATTTTTGCAGGGTTTTTGACCGCGATTTATCAGATTACAAAAATCGCAATTTTTAAGAAGTTTAATCGTTTTGCTAGAAGAACACGATTTATTGCGATTTATCGGCGATTTTTGAATCAAAGGTTTGTAGTGATTGTCCCGTAGAAATATTAGAGGTATGTGAAAGCCAAAATCCGTTTCTACACCTAGGGCCAAACGGGGTCAAAACCAAACTACATTTTTAACTTTCAGTTGTTTAAAGCTGTGAACTAACCTACTGGGCTCCTAAACACGTTACGAAACAAGGTCAAACGGACATCCAAGGAACAACCCAGGGTTCGGTTGAACACTCCACATGACAAGGTACATGGCTAAAACTTGCTTTTCTCATTTTGGGGTCTACAGGATGTTTTGCGCCTCCATGAAAACATGTTTTATTAACATTACACAAAGTCATCAAGAAGTAGTTTTTACCAAGTTTTCCATTTAACACGCCAATCGCGTGGTTTTCAAAACCAAAACTAGTATCGTAATTTATCCATCCATCTTATGAGGTAAAAGAGAGTAGTGTTTACATTCATGGTTAATGGTCTTGTTGCATACAAACAGAGGTGCAATTTGTTATGAAATAACCCGTTTCATTTAATTCACCTAAACAATTTATTTTTCTTTAGTTGATTTACAACTCCATTAGAATTTAGGGAAAACTAGAACGTAAAAACAATGCAAGGATAAAGTAAGATGACCATGCCTGATAATCGAATTGGCAAGGTACAAGGATCACTTGGAGCTCGGTTCGTGGCCGTTCAAACATCAAACTTTTATCAAAAGTTCTCGTGCCATACAACAAGCATCTCATAAAGCCAACGGGATCGAGTTAGAAGTCGAGTTGAGAACTAATCTCATGATGTCAAGCTCCGCCAGGGACCAATTCATATTGCCAAGAGTCAACAAAACCAGCCAAGCCCACCGCTGAGTTGGGAATGCCACATAGCCCACATAAATCAAATATATCCGGTCATAATGCACGAAGCTAGCTCGAAGCAAAGGAGTAGCCTACTCGTGGCAAAAGGGAATGACCAAGGGCTGTCTCAAGCCCACCTTTCTTCTAGGTATTTGTCAAACAGTTAAGGTGCCTGCTGCAGTTGTACCCAAACTTTACATCTGTCATCTGCATTTTGCTTGAAAGTTCCTGATGCCTTTTGTCAACCAGTTGTTTCTTGGATAGAATTCTCTTGTTTAGTAGGCATGAAACAATCCACTGAACATTTTTGATCTATTGAAACATTGGGATCAACCAAAGCTTCCTGCTTCTTCAGCACAATGGTATTTATAATGTCAGACTTATCAAATAAATCTTCCAACTTAAAGCTTTTTGTTTCTGTAAGAATATAAACATGTTGGTCCAGATGGTGCTCACAGAGATTAGAATGATTGCCAAATTGTAGATTTAATCCTTCATTTTATGTAGCAACAAAAGTTTCTGGTGCTGAAATTGCTATTCATGCCAATTTTCCAATTATTCATTTGTACCATCATTTCTCTAAATTGATATTTTTTTGCTCTGGGAATGCAATTTCTGTCTCTCTTTGTATTCTTGCATTTCACTTTGGTACATTTCTTTATCCTTTAATCCAAGATTTTGATAACCTTTACTAGGGGAGAAGGATATTCCCCATTAGTCATTGCATTTAGTGGAATAAACCTTGGGTGGGGGTGATGACAAGGTCGACCCTTGCGGGAACCGTGGTAGACAATCTCGATGATGTCGATGAGTTCTTGCTTGTCCTTCATGTCCCAATTGATTTTGTTATTGTTGTTAGTGCCCAGATCTAACATTATGTGCTTGTTGTGGAAGAAAAACATTACCATAGACGGATTGCAGAGCTCATACACAACGTTAAAGTTTGGAACCTCTGTGATGTCCACCAGGTATATCACGACAAAGTTCTTGATCGACTCCGCCAAGCTTGAGAGCACCTCGTCCATCTGCATGCGGGGTCATCCTAGTCATGCCCAAACCGAATCACAACCAGCTGCTCCTCCTCTAGTATAGCCTGGTCCACCACCCAACTTGAATGTAGATGCGACAACAAATACCACATTTTCTTCAATTTTATCTTTTTCCTTACCCTTACCCTGATCTTCTCTCACGCATGCCCATAAATGCAATAACATTATTTGATTAAAATTTTCCAAAACTCATCTCACGACACGAAATTCACAAACCCAAGAAAAATTCATTAATTCTCTCACGACTAACAAACCCACAATACCCAAGAAGAATTTCATTAATTTCTTCTTGGTAAAAGTTTTGGCACAAGCCTCAATATTTTGGTAGGATTTAGGAATATGAACAATCTTTAAGATTTATTTAAATTTAATAGAATTTCTTTTTGTTTATTTCATGATTTATTTTATTATTTTAAAATTTGTTTTAATCGAAACCACAACAGCTCCTCGTTAAGACACTTATTTTCTTCCCACAATTATTTTCATTAAATTTAATAAAGGTAATTATGATATAATTAAAGCGACCTTGTTATTTGTGGATGCACCTCGCGTCAAAGATCGCAAGAGTCCTCCTAACCACCACGGAGGTGGTAATAACCCATAAAGCATGAAGACTTGACTCCCATCAAGATAAAGCGTCTCAAAAGCTTGAATTTTAGAGCTTTCTTAATTATAGATAATCGTGCTCTTGACCTTAGGAAAGACGGGCCACCAAAGATAAAAGATCCATACAATTACTTTTATCCTTTAACAACATCTAATATTTCAATTTTAGGAAGGTGATACTATTTTTCCTATACCGTATTTAATTGTTTCAATCTCCGAATCATCCAAATCGTAAGCATGATGCTTAGAACGACGAACTCAATCAAACCAAGGCCAATGCGAGATCACACAACAAGAGTCAAAAGGGTGGTAACGGGAGGGGCATTACACATAATTGAAGACTCGAGTCAAATAAAAAGAGATTCATGATTGACATTGAGTTACTCCACATTTTCAATTTGGTGATATAGTTTGTTTCTATTTAGATGAGCAAAGATTTAAACTTTAGCAACACCATGAACTCAAATCTAGTCAATAATTACCTTATACCATGTTGCAGCAGATTGGTGACGATGCTTTTGGGGTGCATCTTCCTTCTCAACTTGGTGTGCATTATATTGTGAATGGAAGTCAACTCAAACACTGTAATATTGGCAAAGTGTTTTGAAGGGCTTCCATTTACCAAAACTACAATTCTAGATGTAGAGATGTAGGCATTGACTCAATTAATCTATTACTTTGAGAATCAAAATCAGGCAAAGGCCATACTGGTTTGACAGCCATAAATCCATCAATCTTATTCTTTTCTGCTGAGCTACTGTACACATTTTCTAGGGTCAAAAGTATGCTCTTTTACAGCTATCTTCTTGGAATTAAACTTCCTTGCTCTTTAGATGGCACTATGTGGAATAAAGGATTCCCATGTGTGCCACCAATTTAGGAATAATCTTGTACGAATTTTTGCAGCAATGTTGGAATATAACTTCAAAACTGAGTTGGGTTCTTCTCCTGGGAACAAATCAAGATATGTTTAGTTTGGTCCCCACCTCTCCCTTTTTCTCTAGCTTCTTCAAACAGAAACCTTAAGATCTTAGTAAAATTTCATGTTAATTACCCAAGAGAAGTTGAGTTAGTCTCACTTGCAACTCTCTGTAATGTCCCTTTTTAGGGGGACTCAGGAAATGACCAAAAACTGAGATGTAACTTAAAAATCAGATTATGGAACTGTTGTTAGATGGCTGATATAACCCTGCAAATCTGCAAATTAGACCCTTCCTAGGGCAGCGACTTCCCTAGAGGAGTTAAACCCCTCAAAGGTGGGTCAAACCTTGCTAATGCCCTTCAAATCTCATGCCAAAATTATTAGGAAACCCTTAGCAAACACAATCAGCTGTTAGAAATCAGAATTGAGCGTGAAAATAATTAATTATGGAACCCTCAATCAACGAACATCATCAAGCTTGAAAAAATAGTAAAACACCTCCAATATTCACGAAACTCAAGATCTTGGCCTTAGAAAATATGGAGAACAAGATAGTAAATTTAGATTTGCCAAATTATCATTACACATACCAAACAATCACTCCCAAGTGGCTTGCTTCACTCCAAATAAATAGATCCTTGAACCAAAGAGATAAATCATGCAAGAAAATGATATTTATTGCCTTTCAAATCGGCTTGCATACATAAAACCTTATGGAAGGGTTTTCGTCCTTGGGAAAGGTCCTCAATCAAGGGGTTTTGTCCTCGAGAAAGGTAGATAAGGTGCTTCACAAGAAAACCTTACCCCAAATATGAATATTCACCAAAACATAATTTAATAATGGCCAGCGACCTACTTATATAACCACAAGGAATGCTTTTACAATATAAAATGATGGCCGACCCGTAAGGTAAGTTTTTTTAATTATTCAGTTGGTATTTGGAGCCTACATGCTCATAATACCTTTATTTCCTAACTACTTAAGCCCTTCTATTGGAGAGCTAGGCTTCCCAATAGGATACATGATAATAAATGAAATAATTACCTAAATAACAATAAAAATATAATCTAGATCTCCCCCTTGCTTTCTTCCTTAGACCCACAGAGAGAAGAATGGGTTAAGGTCTTCGAAAATCAGCCTTCAAAAAGTGAAATGACACTCTCCCTTTTCTTTAGCTTTTAAAACCATGAATCTTAGTATCTTTGTACTAAAAATTACATGTTAGCTAATTGCTTGAAAAACAAAGTATTGTATATGCAAACATACCTTTGGATTTGTCATGGGCTACAAATTTAACAACTAGTTTAGTGCAAACCAAATTTATATTCCATTAATAGAACAATGAGATACAATTACATATTTATTACTTTGAGAAGTGACTGTATTCAATTCATCTTTAGATGACTCTAAAAATTCAACTAGAAGATAAATGACTGCTCCTAGGATTATGTTCCGTAATATTACATCCCCCCTTTAATTTGTAGGGGTTATTGTGAGACCAAGCAAGCCTATGAACATTTCAAAATTTTCTCTTCCAAGTGCCTTTGTTAGGATATTTGTTGGCAACTCTGCGGTTGGACAATGTGGCCATTTGACAATGCCGTCTTCCACATAGTGCCGAATCAAGTGGTGTTTGGTGCTTGTGCGTGGTTCGATCGTGAAATATTGGGTTCTTGGCCATTTGGATTTGCTGAAGTGTTATCGACCATGAGTGATGTAGAAGAAACCTATTTTACCTATAAATTTGCAAGAATCCTTCGAGCCATACTATTTCCCCTGGTTGCCTCCGAAGCACCCGTGTATTATGCCTCTGCATTCAAGCAATTGCTAGCATTGACAACTTCTTTGACTTCAAGAAATGAATGTTGTTTTTAAGTTCATCAAGAAACCTGAAGTTGATTTTCCATCTTCAGAATATCCTGCATGGTTTGAATCTGAATATTTGACTAGTTTGGAGTCCGTTGCCTTGGAGTATTTGAGTCCAAAATTTTGTATTCCCTATAAATATCAAAGTACTCTCTTTGCTGTAACCCAGTGACTTTCTCTAGGCTATTGCATGAATCTAGAAAGAATACTAACGACAACATAAATGCCTAGTCTAGTTGTGGTTACATAGATAAGACTTCCAATAAGTTGTTTGTACTTAGTTGAAACTACAAGCTCTAAAGTATCATCCGATGTTAGCTTCAAATTTTATTCTATGGACATACTAAGTGGTTTGTAGTTTTTCATTCCAAATTTGCTCAAAATTTCACCAATATGTTTTTGCTTTTGTGACAAAAATGTACTTCGATGTTTGAATCACTCAATACCGGTATCCCAAGTCTATCATGTTAAACTCTTTCATCAATTTTGCTTTGATCTATGTAGTGTATCTTTCATTGTTTTCGAGGGCAAATCATCCACATATACAACTAGAATTACCATTTTGTTGTCATTTGTTTTAACAAATAGAGTTGCATCTTCAAATTCAAAATGCTGAAAATTCATGTTTAGGAGGTGCTCAGTGAGCTTTTCATACCATGCTTTGGGGGCTTGTTTCAATCCATACAACGATTTTTCCAACTTGCACACTTTGTACTCTTGGACGTCAGCTATAAAACCTTTTGGTTGAATCATGTATATCTGTCTCCAAGCTATAGTGGATCTTTTACCATAATCTTCCTTATGTTTTCTTTGAGATCACTATTCAGAAAAAGCAGTTGTAATGTCCATTTGATGAACTTTCCATTTGTTATGTATTGCTAAAGCCAACAAAGTCCTAATAGTAGTCCATTTCACTGTTGGTGCAAAGGTCTTATTATAGTCTATCCCTTCCTTTTGAGCAAATCCCTTTGCGACAAGCCTTGCTTTGTGTTTGTCAAGTGAGCCATCTGCTTTGTATTTGTTGTGGAAGACCCACTTGTAACCAATTGATAGGAGAGTCAATTAACGCCCAAGTTTCATTTTGACCAAAGCATCATATTCAATTTTCATTGCTTTTCTCCATGCATCAAGTTTTTTAGCTTGTTTGAAGGAAGCTGGTTTAGAATCAAAATCAATATTGACTTCTTGGATGGTCAAAAGGTGGTTTGTACTTGGGTGTGCCCTCCAAAGTGAATCTTTTCCATTTTTTCCCGAATCTCTTCAAACATTCTATCTATTTTCTGGTTTGTTGTATATGTGCTTTTGGTGCATGTTTTTCCAATTTCATCAGGTTTGACATATGTTAATGTCTATGTGAGAAACCTAGGTATCTTTTATGTCTCTTGCGGAACAACTTGTGCCTCAATTTCTTGTTTTGAAGCTCCTTCATTTCTGAAAATTACTCTAGAAACACATGCTTGCTTATATGTCCTTTGCGGTTTCAAAAAATATCTCTTGTAATGAGAATGTCTTGTTCTATTCATCATATAACTTGTAGGCCTTTGAGGATTCTGAATATCCTAAAAGGATTCATTTGCGACCCTTGTGGTTTAACTCATTTCTTTTCTCCTTTGGAATCAATGCATAACAAATGGATCCAAAAACCCGAAGATCTCGCACTAAAGGAAGATGACTACACCAAACTTCATATGAAGTGTTCATTTCAAGGCTTGTTGACGGTGACTTGTGGCGGAGATACACTCTCTGTTTGGGCACCTTTTGTCCGAAATGTAGATTGACCCCTTTGAAATACAACATTACATGAACCATGTTCATCACAATTTTGTTCATCCTCTTAGCTACTTTATCTTGTCGAGGAGTGCGTGCAACTATTAGATGATGCTTAGTTCCTTCTTGCTTCAAATGCCCTCACTACTACACAAAGTCTGCAAATACTGCCATTTTTGGGTCAATTTCGCATTTCAAATCAACTTCTTTTGGTTTTTTTGGCCACGTTTCTTTGAGAAAATCGTGTTGTGGAAGCTAGTGTAAAGGTGACATTACACTAGCATGAGCAGACATTTTTAATTGCGTCACCTTAGAGCTAGTTTAGCGCCACTTTATCACCTATTTTACGCCATCTATAAGTAACACAACATTGCGCCACTTTGGTGTGGCACAAAAACAATGCAAATTGCATTAAAAAAATTACTAATTATTATATTATATTTATATAATTTTAAATTAAACAAAATTAATTTTATTATTTATTATATTTAATTTTATATATTATACTAATTTTTCTTAATATAAAATGAAATTGATTTATTAAAAGCTAGATTGTTAGGATATAGGTATGGGTATGGGTTTGCTATTTGAAACGACAATTTTTTAAAAACCCACGGGTACAATAATGAAATGCGTTTCTTGGGTACATTAAATGCTTGATATATTTTCAAAAATAAAAATGTAAATATATATAAAAATTTAAAGAAAACAACAAGCTTATAGTCTCAAAGAACAATAAAATATTAGAAGCCAACATCAAGCTTATTATGAATAAGAAGCCATGTAAAGCAAGATTTCTTTGATTGAATACAAGAAGACCACAAAACATTAAATCTATGAGTCCATCTACTAATGGGCTTGTTGGTATCCAAATTGATTCTCTTGCGAGGGCTGAGCAACATCACGAAACTGGCAGGATGCTTAGAGACAGACGAATCATGATATGAGTCGTTTTGTAGCCAGGGAGGGGATTCAGCTGACTCTTTGTCACTCAGGCATTGGAGAAATGGATAGCACCTTATTGAGGGTTTGATCTACCCTCACTACTTTAGGTTGTGCCTTCAACTAGGGTGAGAGGACCCATTTTGTAACCCGTATTGGTGAAGGATATCAAGAGATCCTTCTTTGCACAATTTTCATGAGAACCTTGAGAAAATATGATCAATACAACACAATCTAACTCTCATGAGTTGTCACACTAGAGAGTGGAGATGTTTCTGGAAAAGGTTCAGGTTACTAAAGACAATAATTGAATCTTGATTGTTTCTGCATATTTTGGCAGTGGAAATTGTTAAACCTTTGTGGATACACAGTACAAACAGGGGTAGTTCATGTAGGATTTATCATTTGAGAAGTTTTTGGTGGGAAGTTAAGCAAGATAAAGTTGATTATACCAAATCTTTGAGAACCTTTACAAATATTGGAAAACTCACAGACAAAATGCTTCAAAATAGCCAAAATATTCCTTCAACCAGAAGGTGTGTATCAATGGAGGCCCAGAGATGCACGATTTCATACACTCTTCAAGAATTCAACATAAAGGCTCATGTTAAAGACTCAATTAAACGTTGAAAGTCCCTGATTCGTCACGCCTAAGATACACTCATAGACTTACAAACAATCTTTGTCAACCTAGTGAAAGTAAAGTGATTTTAAATTGTTTATTTCATTACAAGATGAAAGCTCTTCTCACAATGAAATTGCAAATGCTAGAATACTACCACAGGGATAAGATCTTGTGTGATTCAGAGGGATTTCAACATAAGATTGCAACAGGAACAAGAAAAACTATTTGAAAACATTCTGAAATAAGAGCAAACACAATTGTGCTCATGATCAACACAAATTCATTTCAAGGTTCATTAGATTCATTAGCAAGGGAGAGTTTCTTTAACAATCTCAGAGCTTGTCAATGGTCTGTACACTTGCAACCATCTTGACGTGATTAAATCTAAAACATAGGAAAATAAACAAGTTTCTCAGACGGTCTCTCGAGAAAATGGTTTTCTCAAACTTTCTCAGAAAAATTAACCCCCTTATGCAAGAGTATTCTCATTGCATTTATACAATTTCACTCGCTCACTCATCCCAAATTTTCCCCCCAAAAGTCTAAATCTTCAAGAGAATATTCCTCTTTACAACATACCGTTTAATCATGTTTATTCCCTTGAAAATATCTTACTTTCTGTTGCTAGGTGGATAAATCATGAATTGATCATGTTTCTCAGTTCCTCAACTATGATCGGGATGCCATGTCATAACTTTTGATAGTCTTTTTAATCATTCTTTTATTTTGTCGTGCAAGAAATCCCCTTTTAATAATTCTCAGGTGGTTCCATATGGCTTGATCTGACAAGCAATCCTTTTCACCTTCGAGAATACACCTTGAGGAATATATACCTGCATTCATGCCTCTCAGAAATGAGTGTCCTCGCATGGATTATACCACATATTTCAATGCTGCGAGTCCGAGTCGGCCAAGTGTAAAGAGGAGCCAACGGAAGCCTCCACGTGTCTCCTTGGCGCAACTGCAAAGGTGAAGTCCAGAGGCAGGTTCCCAAACGAGCGCGGGCCCTCCACGTGTTCTAGAACTTGAGAGAGTTCCACCGGTCACTGAAAAGTCCGAGCATGGGAAAGTCCAACGGAAGCTTCCACGTGTCTTGTTCGACGCAACTTCAAAGATGAAGTCTAGAGGCGGGACCTCAAACGAAAGAGACTCTCCACGTGTCTATGGTCTAACAAAGTTGCACTGCCGTTGAAAAGTTTGAGAGCAAGGAGCCAGCTGAAACCTCCATGTGTCTCCTGGCGCTCTTTCAAAAGTAAAATTCAGGGGCAGGTCCCCAAACAGGCGCGGGCCCTCCACATGGAAAAGATCTTAGTTTGAGGCGGGCCTGGGGGCCTTTTGCATTTTATTCCACTTAAAAGAAATTTCTAAAATACCTCCGGTGACCTACCCTTTCGTCTTTGATGTAGACTCAACACGTGGCTTTATCTGGGCACTTGCATGGGGTCGTGCTTCACTTTTATACCTTACTCCTTTTTTCAAAACAAGGCAAAAATTTCCAAAGTCCTCCAGCGACCCGCCTCCCTGTTTTTACCTTAAAAATGGCCATGTGTCCATCTTCGGGGTCAAAGTAAGAAATTTGCTTCACCACTTCATATTGTTGAATAGCCAATTAGAAATTATCGGGGCCATGGGACCAATTTGGCATTTTTTACAAATGTAACAAAAGTGACAAGTTCACCAAATAGACCCGCTTATGCCGCGTCCAATTAAAGACGACCACGTATCCACGAGATGTTGGGATAGGATTTACAGAGGAGACACAATTGTGGAAGATGCCCAACAACAAAATTTTTCCCGCATGGAGAGAAGATTGTAAATAATACCAAGACTCAATGTGATCCATGACCCAAGGAAAAGACTGACAACAACATCTAAATGAAGGAGAAAGTTTTCACGCATCCATATAGGGAGACAAAAATACTTCTAACTAGGCGGGTTGGAAATTTTAAATGACAAAGGGGCGAGATTACAATTGAGCACCAATGTGGCTCACAAACATTCCACTTTTTGTTAAGGCCCGGGGGAAAGGTTTGGGGAGAAGGCAATCTTTTCATAGAGTTGTTTGAGGTAGCCTCTTAGAGAGGGGCCCCTTTGAGCCATCCCAAAAGCCATTCTCATCCTCCATAATTAGTCTAGTCGAGGGAGCTGTGAAAGCATTTCTGAGCATTATATACATTACGAATTGAGATTGAGGAAGCTTATAGAAAACTTTAAGATCTGTTCATTCCATCCACTTCCTAAATCTGTACAAGTCATGAGATATTTTAATTCCTTTCTCAAACCAAAGGAGGGCAGAGCAACCTCTTGTCAAGGCAAAGATCTTATCATTACATTTCAGATTCCACCAAATTGATTTGTAGGCTTGGCACCTATTGTCAAGAAGAGAAGATAGGCTGCCCAACTGCCAATTGCTTCATTTGTTCCCATGCCTTCCAAATTGATCTGAAGAATAAAGGACCCTTGAGGAGCAACAAGAAATCCTCCGAACAATAAGTCAACCAAATGAAGTCCTTTTCATCTCTCTTGACCCTTGGGAGCCTATTGGCAATATTGAATCTCGCATGAACTTTCCAAGGTTCAATTCTAGTCAAAGCCCTCAAATTTATTTATTATTTTTGCATTTAAAAAAACTATGTGGGTACGTACCAAAGGCTTTGGGTACGACCCGTGTTTAGTTTTTTGTACCTGTAACATACATAGGGCTGTGGGTATGTACCCACAAAGTACCCAGAGAGTGCTAGTACGAGTTTCTGTACCAAGTGCGTTTTAGACCTGGTATGGGCCAGTATTGGATGTTTCAAAGTGCAGTCTAGATTAAAAGTTGTCAATATATCATATTATTCGAATATGAAAAGTAAACAAACACATGTTATAGATAATCAGAAAGAACAAGATTTAAATTCCGATTTTATTGGAACACGTCTTATATTAAATTGGAATACAAATGGCTACAATAAATTCTGATTTGATATATACAATAATGTATAATATATATACATTTGCAAATGACAAAAAGGGACCAATTGCCTTCCAAATTACAAAACAAATAAATATATGCCTAGCTTGCCCTCCTCTTCCTTGTTTGTACAGTCCTCGTCATCATCCTTGTCTGTGTCCCAGTGATACCGCTTTCCCTTCTCCTCTTCCAACTCCCATTGTCTTTCAACCTGCAAATATATAATGATAAAAATTTATAACTGTTTTAATTTAAAATTTACATAATTCACAACTAATTGAACATGTCTTATCGACACGATTATTCTCATCATTTTTGTTGATGAACACAATTGTGCCCCATCCCGTTGATTGTTATGTTGCGGGCATGGTTTTTTTTGCAGTGTATTATAGTGGGTTTCTGCAAGAACACCGATATCATACAATTGTGTTAATTAATAATTTATATAAGACGATTTATATAAGCAAAAATATATAATTGTACAATAACTTATATTGAACTTACAAATTTGTTTATTAACTTCGCTAAGTTGTGTTGTCCCATTTGGTGTGTCACTTGTCCTCCTTTCCCCACCCGTGCTTCAGTAACCTAATAACTTGTTACCTTTTCTCCTTGTGTTAAGTAAAATATTTGTAAAATACTTAATTAATACAAAAATAAAATTGGGTGGCTTGTCCAACTCATCTTCCATGTCACATGATGTTAAAGCATGAATGCTAGAGCTTCCACACATAATTGTGTCAATGACATGACCCACAACTGTGTCGCTCTAATATAAAAAAGAAAACATGCAAAAATCCAATTTAAGAACAATGTGATTGATATCTCACCATGTATTTTAGATAGATTTATTTAAGATATATGTTCTTGCATATAAATGCATAAATACATTAATACCCTAGAAATTAATTAATTGCATATCAAAATTAGGTGTCTAGAGTATACTTGCATTAGTTCATATCTAGTTTATTGAATATTGAGTACAATTTTAAAGTTATTAATCTATGCGACACAACATTGGACCATGGGAGGGTTCAATATGGCAAATTAGAGGGCACAATAAATAAACCACAGAAGGCTCGAGCTATGAGGAAGAACATAAGGTGAGGTGCAAATTTGGTAGTAAGTAAGAAATGAAGGTGAGGTCCATTCAAACAAATCTGCCCTTATTGTGGTTGCCTTTGCACCCTTCCATGAGCTCAAGTTTGGTGTTTTCCTTAATGATTTTTGTGAATCCAATCTCAACTTCATTTTTGCCATCCATTTCATTTTGGGTGTGGTATTGTCGGTGCAGATATGATCGGCCATCCATTTCCTTTTGGTATTCCAAAAAAATGTGTTGGCAAGGTTCTTGGTGGGTTTTAAAATGTATTCAATTTTGGATTGTAGGCGGTGAAAAAGATTTTGGGGTGTGGAAAGGCCTCCAACAACCCATGATCATTTTTGGGGTGGGTTGAGGTCATCATTTGGATTATTCTACCCATTATTGCTTAAGGGGTTTGTTTGTTGACATATCAAGCCACCATCGAGAGTGGAGCTATCTATGTTGGTTATTTGAAAAGAGGGTGATAATCGAAATGGGATTTTTGGATGGGAAACATCTAGAATTTTGAGGAGCAGGGAAAAATAGGAGAAAAAATTGCGATTTCAAAAATATATTTAGGTTGAAGTTTTTTTTCTTGTGAATCGGTTGCTCTAAATATTATTTTTTTTTGCAATTCTTTTCCTACATTTTGTTTGTTGTTGATCTCTATAACTTTTTTCCTACAATTTATACAATTTTGGTTTACACAATTTACCTCCGTGTTACAAGAAGTGTGACAACCTTCCTCGTTTTAATTTTTAGGGCTTCCCGACACTGCCTATATAGACCCATAGCATAGATCCGTGGGCTTGAATCTCTCCTCTGCATCCGGGTGGGTACTCACTAGACCCCTACGAGAGATCTATATGGGGCGACTACATATAGATAGATAAAGGAAACCCGTTTGCAACTTAAAATGAAAGTTGTGGATGGACATGACCTTTTGTTTGTTTGGTTATGATATGTTTTTGCCGGATGGAAATGGGTTGCCATTTTGGAATGGTTGTGAGCTTGCAAAAACTTAAAATAATAAAAAACTTCCATGATTTTGTCTTGTAGCAAGTTATTGGTCTATGGTTTTGCGGTCATCCACATCCCTCTTATTATTTTGGTCTTGTGGAACACCATCATTGTAGGATGTATGCTATGTGGTCAAGGTAAGGAAGCATTGATGATTTTTTGTGAAATGCGAGATAAATGCATTGATCTTGATCATTTTACTTGTTCTAGTGTTATAAGTGCTTTTGCTGAGTCAAGGCTATTCAACAAGGAAAGCAAGTCCATTCTTATGTTATCCAAGTTGGGTTTGATTCACATGTGAGTGTGAACAATACTCTTATTATAAAATGCTTGAAAAGGATGAGATTTCCTGTAATGCTATGATTGTTGGGCATGCCCAACATAGACATAAGCGTTGAAGCCCTTAAATTCTTTGTATGAATGGTAGGTGCGATTGAAACCAAACCTCTTCACGATGGCTAGCGTCCTCACAACCTATGCCAATCTTGAAGCTTTGCATAAGGAGATTCGGGCCATGCCACATAATCATAATCGGTTTTGAAAGAAATGCATATGTGGGATATGCTCTCATTGATTCTAGGTTTTTTAGAATTTATCCGACAATTTAAATAAATTAATCACAAGGTTTTTAGAATTTATTTAGGGTTTAAATAATTTTCCCTAGAATCTATCCTAGGGTTTACACAAATTCTTGTAGGGTTTATACAATTTACCCTAGGGTTTGTTATTCTAGGTTTTGCAATTTACCTTAGGGTTTTTGATTTACATTTGAATTTCTAAGATTTAAATAAAATTCATATAATTTGAATGAAAAATCAACATGCCTCTCGTGCTCGATTTTCTTTGCAGAGGTGGCACATATTCATCTTCCTCTTCTCCTTTTACTATTGGGCCCAAATAGTCCATTAGAGGTCTTTCTTACCACCTCGTCTATGGGTTTGCCATTCTTCCTTTTTGCCCTTGAATCTCTACCTTCGTTTCTCACTATCTCCTTTTCCTATTGCCGTCATTTTTCTTCTAGTTGTCTAAATGAAATAAATTGAAGTATGTTTTGTTTTTGGGCCAACCACTTTTTTATCTTTTTATTTTAGGTTGTCATGTGTGGTGCAACTATGGTGTAAACGTGATGCAAGTTTTACATTGCGTTTGTGCCACCATCATGTTTTAAAAAAAAGGTAAAGTTATTTAAACACAATTTTTATTTTTAATATATACATTAATATTACTATTACATTAATTAATATTATTATAATATTATATGACTATAATGTTATTTTATTATTGTTGTAAATATTAATATTTAATGATTGTAATATTATATAAATAGTAATATTAATAGTATTATAAGGGCTAATTGGTGCTTCCAAAGGAGGTTGGTGATGAGTCATAAGTTTAACAAGAGAAGAAGAGATAGTGACGATTAACAATAACAAAGTAGATAGGGAGGGGGAAGTAAGGAAAGCCCATATGGGGCAAAATTTCTCGAGAAGTAGATGTCTCATCTTTGAATCGCCGAGCCTCGGATTGTTGGCAATCCCGATGCCAAAACCGATAGGATAAGAAGGTGGATGGTGCGGTTGGTGGGACGATGACTTTATCGGTGAAATCAATAGATTGTATCTATATCTTGAATGCCCTAATGCTAGTTACCTATTCCATGGCCGTTTTGAATTTTGTTGGGGGCTTATTTTATCTTCTTACCCTAATGCTTACCAATCCTTAGTTCAAAGCCATCCCGGACATGATGTAGCGAGGGTGACTCTAGTGATAGACATAGAAAGCAATGGATTAGGGTTGATAGAGACAACAAAGGGGACTAGGGTTGTAGACTCTCTTTCTTGGCGATATGCAGCGACATTTGACCCTATTCAGTAAGTAATGGAAAAGCTTCTTTACAAGAAGAATATCCAATTTAGTTAGAACTTAACAATGCCTCTATTTTTATGGTGATTGGTTGACTTTCCAAACTTGCATTACAAATTCATAGGAAAATGGGCTTTGCATGAGAAGGTATTGAAAAGTGGTGCTTGGAAAACTAAGGAAATGATTTGTCTCTTTGCTTTCTACCCAAGGGGTTTTTTATACTGACTTTTGAGTGAGGGGAGCAAAAGCAAGTTACTTTTGAATGACAAGTCAAGACTTCTTGAATTGGTTGGGCTCCATATATAAGCTTGGGTTCCCAATTTTGACACATTGAAAACAGTAATTGGGCCTTCCCTAAGTTTGAATCAAGGATCTTTTTCCCAAGTTAGTTTCACTTTTAGTTCATTTTGTTCCTTCTAGCTTCATTTTACTGAATCTTTCTTTTCTTTTTGATCCAGGCTCTAATGCTTGTAATCATTCTCCTTGCTATTTGAAATTATAATGGGAAAGGGCCCCACCTACCCTAGTTCACCTATTGTTTGAACGGTTATGTACTCTTGGTCTTCCTAATTTGTAAAAATTGTTCGTATAAGTTCATTTACATACCTATAGCTTCTGTAAGTTCAATATTGATCACAATCAATCAATAAAAAGTTCCAACATTTTGATTTTCAAAGTTGTGGATGTGATGGATATTTAAGGCAGGAAATTAAAGTGGGAGGGGAGAAGAATAAAGTTTTGGGGGTTGTAAACTGTTTGATTGGTTTAATTTTCATGCTATAATTATACATATTCATATGGTCTTTTTTGTTACTGAACTTGTAAGCCCCATTGCCAAAACTTTTGCTGGACAAATATGGGGCTGGAAGGAAAACTTATACTGTGGATGATATAAAGAGCAAGGGAGGGCATCAACATGCATGGGAAGGAGGACAACATTTCAAAGGATTGGATAAGTCTGATCTTGTTGGTGTCATATTTTGGCTGTTCTCACAAAACATTCAAAGAATGTGTTACTCAGCTCATATTTAGTAATTTTTTGGTTCAATATTTTATGAGTAACCCAAAATGAATTATTTTAGGATTTTGTTTTTATGCATGGTGAATGGGTAGTAGTTTAGTTTAGTTTGTAGTGTGTTGTGATAATTCTATAGAAAATACAAATTTTGAAGGATTATGGGTTTTCAATTTATATTTATTTTTGCCATTTGGTTACTTGTATTTGCATGCATGCAACCCTAACTTGTGCATACTGAGAATTTTTTTTTTGTGAACTCTTAAAGGTCTCTTACACTGCATGGAAAAACTTGTCATGGTTTCTTTTTTTTCTTAGGTTAGGTTTATGTTCTGCCTTTAACATGCTCAGATCTAAGCTTTTGCCGCCTTTTGACATTTAGACCTGGGACACACTTAAATATACTCCTTTAAACTTGGACCACTCTCTCATTCTACTTGGGTCACACTTTCAATGTACTTGGGTTACACAATGTACCTTGGATTCATTTCACCACAACCTTACCACGTCTTCTGGGGTTATATTACCCTTTGTTGCGTCTAGGGGGATTCTAACTTCGGTCACACTCTTAATTGTGTTCCCTATTATGGTTTTTCTATAACCCACTGGGCTATTGTTTATTCTTTTAACTGGCCACAACTACTCAACATGCGTGATTGCATTTGAATTCGAAGGAACATGCCGAACTCCATCATTTGCTTCTATTCTTGTGATGCCATGACATCAACTCTGCAAGTCCTTACACTATTCTATGTAAACAAAGGTTAGGCTCTGCAATAACTATGACTGCACACCCTTTACATCTTTAAATGAAAATAAAAATTCACAATATACTTAAAAAGGCAAGGCAGCCCTCTACATTGCACTTCTAGCCCTGACTGACCACCGAAGAGGCAAAGCCACACCAAATCTCCTCTTAATTAAAGCTAACTGCAATTCACAGAATCACAACAAATGTAAAAACTCTATGGTACGGCTATAATGGATTTGCATCAGTTTTGTGACAACCTTTTACTAAATAAGGAAAATAAAGTATCTAATTTGTGTGGTCGGTTATGTTGTCAGTTACCTGTAAAAACAAATGGAGTCCAAGTTCTTTACCCTTGGGTTTTCTTTTAACTGCAATTACATTGCTTTGGGCGTCATATTTTTGCTTACAAATATGGGAGCAACCATCACAGCTTATTTCTTTTCCTTTATATCATTCGTATTTCCCATCTCCTTTCCATTTAGCACTAAATGCAATTCACTGTTTTCACATAAAACAATTTTATTGTTAATAAATAGATCTTTTGCTACATTCTCTTTATGGACTTGAATTTTAATGGCTACTTGAAGTGTTTATTTTTTCGAAAATGGCGCCATGCTTAACTTTGCATTTAAGTCAAAGCGTGTTTTCCTGAGAGCTTACTTAAATTACTTGTGATTTGAAAGACATTTTCGCGGTTTGAAAGTAGAGCAGGGATTTTTTTTTAGAAAAGGGTTTGCCTGGGCAAAAGTAGTGGAAAATACGAGGAAGAAGTATGTACAGTGCTTCTGATGGACTTGAATTTTAATGGCTACTAGCAGTGTTTCTTTTTCAAAATTGGCACCATGCTCAACTTGGCATTTAATTCATAGCATTTATGTCTGAGAGCTTACTTAAATTATTTGTGATTTGAAAGACACTTTCACGGTGTGAAAGTAGAGTAGGGATTTTTATTTTTAGAAAAGGGTATGCCTGGGAAAAAGTGGTAGAAAATATGAAGAAGTATGTATGGTTAGAGTTTAAATCTCGGGACTTGGCATGGTATGATACATCTCTCAAAGTGAATAGTTCACAGCTAAAGGTACATTATATTGAGGTCAATAGCGTAGAAGATTTGAGGTCAAGGTTTCGATTCTCTTCCAAACATCTTCAAGATCAAAATTGTGGGAAGTTGAAGGAACACATGGACACTGTGTGCACTAATTTAATATTAAATGCAAATGGGGAAATCAAAGTAGGAAGTTACTTTTGTCATGTATGTGGTGCAAAATTTGGGCCACATTTGTGCCACCCTTAGCGTCATCAAGCACTATAAGAACGGAAAAAAATGACATGAATTTGACACAAATTGTGACATTTTTGCACTATATGTTGTAGTGCTTTGATGTGAATCACCACCGTTAGTCTTATCAATGCAGTTGGAAAGAATAAGACTCCATGCTCCAGTATAAATTTGATGCTGACGCCTTGTGTTGGGCTGTAATGGAACGACACAATGCCTTTGACAACAATGTCAGTCAAATCATTGTAAAATGGCGCAGGTCTGAAGATTAAAATGCCTTAATACAACAGAAATTTGTCAAAAACAGTCAAAGCTCTTAGAAGTCTACAGGTCCATTGCACTTGCAGCCAACAAAACACATTTTTTGTAAAATTGATGACAAAATGACTGATCATGTGTAGCCAACGTTACAGCAGCAGTTAGTGGCATTCAAGTTGACCTGCAGTATATTGCAACACTCCAAAAGACTGACAAATACTTCACATGGAATATGTTAATTGCCGCTGTAGCCAAAATTGAAATGCCCTTAAAATAAGTTTACACAAAACAAAAAATATTCAGAGCAGGTCGTACAGCTGAAAACAAATTTATGGAGGAAGAGAAATAATTGAAAAAGCCTGTGCCGTGATACCAATGTTGGGCTGGGAATGGGCTGCGAACTACGTTGCCAGGATATGCCCTGACCCCCCACGAATCCTGTCTGATACGTATCCGATACGGATACGGATACACCACGGATACGTGTGGGTACCTCCCGGATACGTCACAGATACGTGATGACGTATCCGGGAGGTACCCACACGTATCTGTGGCGTATCCCTTCCTAAATACGTCTTTTAAAGGTTTTAATTCATTTTTTTGACTTTTCTAATCACTAAAACCGAACCCTAAAAATAAAATGAATAAAATAAAACACCCTAATCACCACATGAACAATGAAATGTAAAATCTTAAGTATATTGTATGTTTTGAAAATTTGAACATGGATCCTAGTATATTTTTCAAATTTCAAGTTTTGTTCGTATTCATGTTGACATGATATTCGTATATCATATGTATGGCAGCCACATGATCAATAAAAATGCAAAGTCTTAAGTATATTGAATGTTTTGAACATTGATTCAAGTTTTGTATTACTATTTCAGTTTTTATGGACTAAAAATGAGTAAAATGAGTAGATGTACATATATATATAATTTTTTAATATATATGTACGGACGTATCCAAGATGTATCGTACCCAAGGGTTTTTTAAAATTGACATATCTGCGTATCGCACTGCATACCGCACCGATACTCGCACGTATCCCCGGCAACGTAGGTTGCGAATTTAACAACTAATTTGCTGTTGGCCAAAGTTGTATTCTATTAACAAAACAATGAGATGTAACTAGATATTTATTACATTGAGAAGTGACCATTCAGTTCATCTCCAGGATGACCGTTCAGTTCATTTTCAGATGGTTTTAGAGATACTACTAGAAGACAAATGACTACTCCTAGGATTATGTACAATAATACTACAAGATTTGGAAAATATGGAGAAGTTCTGCAAGATTTGTAAGTTGTTAAGAATGTGGTGTCAAATTTTGGAGAGCTCATTTATGGTGGAAGAAACAATATGGTTCTATGAGAATAAGGATCACTATAGCTATGTATAGATTCTAAACCTACTCGATATATGTTTTTTAGTTGGTCTCTTTGCTGTTTTAATGGTCTCTATGGATAAATCGTCTGTTCTTGTAAAAGGTTTGTTGAAACATGATTTTATTCCCATATAGTCTTTTTGTTTCCTACGCTGCTTTATTAATCATCATATATTTAAGTAATATCTGATTTTTTTCAAGTATAGGCAGTTTACTGTGTCATTTTCAACTCTGCAATTGCTATTGGTAATTACTTTTGCTGCCTTTCAAAAGCAATAAAGAAAAGAACAGCCTACCTGAAAGGAATTGCTGAACACAAGTGATCATGCTTTCCTTGATACTTTTTAACTGAAGATCGTCAAAGAAAGCTGAATTGTCTATTATTTAAAAACAATACTTTTCTGGAGTAGCTCTCTGATTGTTGACTTAGTTGGGATGAAGGCATGCACTTGTACGTAATTATTATTTTAGTCTTAGGGATTATGCTCTGTGCATTAAGCTGGACATCCTACATTAGGTTATATAATGTATCAATATGGTATCCTAACTTAGAGGAATTTACATTGTGGATTGGAGCTCAAGACATGATGTTTCGTTGGGAACTGCTTTTGTCCGAGGATGTGACCTGTTCTTTTTGTTTTCTGCGTCCTAAGATTTACTAGAAGTCTATGGTGAATACCAGACAATTAAAAAGAAAGTTATATGGCTCCACAAAGTCCTGATAGTCTCATCAAATCTTCTAAAGCTATTGGAAGATTGAGAGAATGCGTTCTCAATCTCTATTAGGATGGCAAACAAATCTTTTGGTTGAAAGAGATTCTACCTAGCAAGTGTGATGTTTGTCAAAGATTTGAATGCCTCCACGCCTTAAACAAATAAAAAGGCATAAATAACACAATTATTTGTACCTTTTACGGGATGAGAATATGCAAATTTGTTTGTGGCATCAGTCACGAGGAGAAACATTTTTCTTGTGAAGGTTTCTTTCATGAGATCATGTATGTTTTCATGCTGACAAGAGTCTAATGTGAAAATTTCTGGATCCATCATGTCATTTAATGGCAAATCCTTTGACATCATATTTGACGTTTTAAGTACTTCATGTGTACCCATCCTCAAGGAGATGAGTTAGTTTCATGTTCTCTTTCTCCCAAGGATTTGGCATCAAATTTCATGATGGATCCAGAAATTTTCATATCAAAGTTTTTTTCATGATAGTCAACTTCAAGAACACCATGGGGATCCTGTTTATACTAATAAAGAAATTCTTTGTTGACAGGATAATGGGAAGACTGTTCGGAGGTCAAAGAAAAAGTTGAAGAAAAATGCTATCAAGAAAAGTAAAGGTCGTAGGTGAACTCACTTGTATGCACTGTTATCAGTTGGAAACAATAGCTTGTGTGATTATGTTTCCTCCATTTTGTCAGTTGGCTTCTAATTAGATTATGTTGCTTAGGTGTACCATTAGCTCTTTTTCATTGCTGTCCTTATTACGCGTACTAATATATTCCTTATCACTTGCAATACTGTTCAGCTGTGTAAGCTGGTCTGCAGATTAATATATTGATGCTAGCAAATGCTCATGAGACATAATGTTCTTAAGAGTCGACCGATGCGTTACTGTGGATTGCATTGGAATCATGGGCTCTGTGCATTCTTGGTTTAGAAATGATGTATTTGCTCTTCTACGTGCTTTCCTTCACTATAATTTTCTGCTCTGATGTTACGTCCAATTGTGTACATGGATGAGATGGTCTTCCAATTGATTATGTTATAATGCTTGTAAATAGAAACAAACATTTCTTTATTTGATGATATCCCGTGTTTGAGCTATGGGCACTTGTGGCTTGGAATATCTTGATATAGACATAAAAATAATTGTGCTATGGTTAGCATAATTCCTAACATATTAAAAATTCAGTAACAAGCATAGAATTCACTCTAATTTGAATTGCTATATAATGATGTTTTTGTTGCATTGAAGCTTGCTGTAAATTCAACCATGTCTGTTCTGTGAACAAGACCATTTTTTTAATCCCAAGTTGATTTTTTTGAAACTGAGATCTTCCACATGAAAAAATCATGTCGGTGTATTGAAATTTTGTTTTTTTGAGTGACTTGCGTACATTATAACCGGAAGGCAATCACAATGAAGAGGGTTGTGGTTTTTTAAACAGCAAGGACACATCTTGACACTGTATTATAATTAGTCTCTTCCAATCACCCAATAAGGGAGAGGAGCCAATGTTTGTGCACCCTAAGTTTATGAGTGCACATAGAAACCTAAACATCATATAACTGAAAACAAAAAATACCCTTTAATAGATCATGCTCTCCCCATTATAAATATTTCGTTTAAAAACAAAAATTAAATGGATGGGGCTTTTTCTTAATATTTAAATTTGGTAATTTGAAATACAAACAAAATTCAAGGTGCACCATTACTTGAGAGTTAAGTCATACATTTTCTTTGACCTATTTGTCATCATTTGATTGGTTAAATAGTTTGATATGACTTGATGTGACATATTCTATGGGGTGCATTTTTTCAAAATTTAAGTGGGAAATTTACATGTACTAGCTCCTTTATTTTCATCTACCCTCACATGTATTGGTCCATGTTCAAGGATTGGCTCTTCTCCTTAAGTTTTACATTTGATTAAAATGGTTGAAAAACTTAGCCATTGCACTTGATTTAATTAAAGAAATGACTTGTGAAGTCTATAATAACTGCAAAAATGGCACACAATGTATACTTTTATAACTTTGCTCAATAGGATATGCATTTGATATTGATGTTGAGACTCTACATTTGTTGTTTATAGTCAATCTACAAATTTTTAAAAATTTATTGCAATATATACCAAACAATTCCATTATTGGACATGTATAAATTTATACATTTATATATACACCACAACTTGTGCTCGTTTTCTCTAACAACGTCTCCAAGTCTATACAAAGCAATCTTATGTCTTTTGCACATTTTTTTTTTTTGGGGACAACATAGAAAATGCAGTAGAATAAATTTATTTAAGATAAAGATAGTCACAATCTTGGACATGTCTTTTGGAGCAGTATTACTCTATTGTTATGGAATCAATGGAAAGAAAGAAATAGACTACTATTTCGATAGGAGAGTAGAGACAACTCTTGGGTGCGGGAGAAGATCAAGTTGAATATCCACGAATCCATCAAGCACAAACTCCGGTTACCTCAATCTCTCTCCACATTGGGATAACATTCTAAAAAGTTGTTGATATGTTCAAGTACTATAGTGGCTGTTTCTAAATCAAGAAAGAAAAAGTAAATTGATATAAGTGGTTTGCCCCTCCTCTAGGATACAAAGAAGTTGAACACATATGGTGCTTGTAGAGGCAATCCTAGAAAAGCATGGGTTGTATCGGAAGATTTTTTGATGGTTTTGTGGTCTTTTTCTTTTTAGAAACTATTGGGTACATCAGTAAATAATTTAGCTGAAATACATGCTATATCTAGGGGTTTGCAAGAAGCCTTGAAACTTGGGTGGCAGAGGATTCAGGTTGAATTTGACTCTCTCGATCACGCTTAGATTGCTCTCCACCTCTCGTTGTGAATCAAGGCAAAAATTGGCAATTATGTAAAGAGGGACAAAATACAATGTCTGAAGGACAGGTTTCAAGAAATCACCTTCAAACATATTCCACGAGAGCTCAATAGAGTGGCAGATGCTTTAGCTAATTGGGCCCTTGACAATGGGAATATATCTTGTTTTGCTCCACCACCGTGGTGGTCCGTCAAACTTCAACAAGATCTTTGACAAATTTTTGAGTTAGATTTGTACCGATGATTATGTCGCCTATGTTTGCTTATGTTTTTATTGCCCAATCATGGACAAATAGCTTTTATGCCCGACACGGTGGAGTGTATTTTTGATCTTTCCATAGTATAAATCTTTTTCGTGCTTTTTTAAAGAAGATAAAGATAAGAGCTTATGAGGAAATGCACGACAATGATATTAGATTTTGATTCCACAAGAATGGAGACAAATACATTTGTACAAATATACATGAGCTACTCTTTTGTTTTTCTTGTTCCAATTTGCTCTAAGCACAAGAGTAGACGATGCACTTTCTTCTATGGATTTAGATGCCTCTTTTTGAGAAGGTTTAGGGACGTGTCATCAGCTTTTTTTTATTATGTTAATCTAAGGGTGTCTACCTATTAGTAACTAAAGATGCACTAAGAGCATGGTCCCATGTTGCGGACTAGTACCCTTTTTTATTTGGGAAATGTAGTCCCATGAAATTGTTTTTAATCATTGCCGCTTAAACCCAACAAAGCTCCTAATTTTTTCGAGTAATAGTTTAGTGAGAGGATTTCCAACCCCATAAAGTATTGTGGGGAACAAAAAAATCAACTGCTTAAAAATTTCAAGTAGTTTTCTTGCCACTTGACATCTCTATTTGAGCTTTCCTCCAATTTTTTCCTTCCAATAATCCATTTGCGGTTCACAGGACCATACTTTTGCTATTGCTAAAATCTCTTATTTTGTTTCGTAGAGAAAAATAAAAATTCATGGAACCCTATTAATACTAAAACATCCTATTTTTTCTCCTTCACCTACTTAAAAGGTTTAGCTTGCCCATTGCATGGGACCACAACCTAAGAGCTCTAAAACAATTTTTTGTAGATGAGGCCAATAATTACTCATTATTGGCAGAGGGAATCCTTTACAAATGTACATGGATTCGCCCGATCAAGACCATTATCGTTGGTCCATGTATTTCCTAAAATTACAATTTATTTTCAAAATTATGGATCTCATAACCATCCAAACCAGCCGCAAATGTTATCATCATCATTAAAGGGACCAAATTGTGGAGCCATGTGGGGCCAAATTGGAGTTCTTAAGGAACAAAATGGTTAGCTTGAGTCTTGTTATTGTCATATTGTATTTGCAATCTAGCGGTGGTCCATCAAAGATGATAGATGGTTGGAGTTATGTAACCATTGGGATCAATGATGTGATACCTAAGGTTTCATATTATGTGCAAAGTTACTCTTGGTGTAACATATTCCACAATTTATAACATTGGGAGATGAAATGAGATTGGTTTATCCTAACCCGTGCAATACTATGAGCTTATTTACATCTTTTTAAATCTAGAAGCAAAGATACAAATTTTATGTACAAATCGAACTCTTCTTGTTAAGGTAAACTTTACCAACACCACCAACTTATATAGAACCCCAATTTTGCTTCAACATAAAGACTCGACTCATATTCTTCACTATTTACAAAGATTCACTATGTGAAATGGACTAACCGGGGTTCCTTCTTTGCTACCTTCTATATTTCTTGTTTTAAATATATGGGAATTCTTTGTACCATTCCTAAACTCTCGCAATTTTTGTTGTCATTATATCAAGGAGGCTATTCTTCTTTCCTGTATCCACCCTTCTTCAAAAGAATAGGTTTGGGAAAGGCATGCCACTTGTAGAATGTTCCGTGACACAAATGTAGATTAGTTTACATCTTTCTAAAATTTGTTGGAGTTACTAAGCCACACTTGAACCGTAACAAGGATCCTACCAAAATGCCCTAGTCACAAAAAGGTTGGTAGCTTAGCGATAGAGCACCCCAACACGCAATGAGAGGTTTGAGTCTTAGTCGCTCCATGGAAAATAATATGGTATCGAGCCAAACTAGGAGCCACAAGAACCAAAGTGCAGCTCAAAGAGGAGTGTTGGAGAAAATGAGCTATACATGAATTGTAACAAAGAGCCTACAAAAATTTATGGTCACAAATGGGTGTGTAGTTTTTGGTAGAACTCTCTAACATGCAATGAGAGGTCCTAGGTTTGAGTCCTAGCTCATCCATGGAAAATGACAAATTGTTTTGAACTTCTTATCAATTTTGATGATAAATTGTATGTGAGAGATTGATCTTTAACTTTTCCATGCCTTTGTTCATTGCACAAAGGGTCAAAGCATATAATTGTGTCCCACTTTTTTGCACTTTTTGTACCTTCAACAAAATAGTTCCCACAACTTGACCAAACACATGTAAAATTACCAAACATGTATTTTTAAGAGCTTAAATATACCAAGGTGTAGGGCATCCACAATTTACCTGAATTTTTTAAAATTTTATAGTATTTTTTAAGATTTATTTACTAGTCAGATTTGAAAATTATTTTTGGCCACCAAGTGCAAAGTCTCTTTCTTATAAGCATGATACTTTTGCTCAATGCCGTTGATTGTTTCACTCACTGTAACCATATAGCCCTTTATTTCTTTCTTTCTTGAGGAGTCTATTTGCCCACGTTGCATTATTAGGACCAATGACTAGAACCAAATCTACAACCTATTTCGGGAGAGAGGAGTAGTAATTTCTCACAATTTTAAATGCTTGAAATGATTTTTGAAGTGACCAAATACAAGAATATCATCTATGTTTACAATTATGTACATGTGAGGAGAGAATACACTCAGTAGTACTCTAAATTTGGTTAGAGGACTTGACAATGACATTTTTGTACTTATCTCAATATATATCCCATTTACACACAATGTTGACCAATTTTAGGCATCTTTATGCTCTTCCCACACTCTTTTAACCATTAGGTGACAACCACTCTCTAGTTCAACTTATTAGAAATTGCCTAATATGACATTGAACATTTGTAGAAAGTTTGCTTGTTTTTTACAAGATTTCTAAATGCTTGAAATGATCTTCTCAAGGGACAAAATACAAGAATATCATCTATGTATACAATCATGTACATGTAGCGATGAGAGAATATACTTGTAGTACTCTAAATTTGGCTAGATGGCTTGACATTGACACTTTTATACCGATCTTAATATATATCCCGTTTACACATAGTTGACCAATTTCGTACATCTTTGTGCTCTCCCCACAATCTTTAAACTACTAGATGACAACCATTCTCCAATTCAACTTATTAAAAATTACTCGATATGCCATTAAACATATGTATAAACTCTCCATGACTTAGGTTGGATTGGTGACTTACAGGATAAGTTCATAGGTCTTAAACAATACCATTCCTAGTACTATCCACGTGCCACAAATGTGTCCTCTTGCTCTCTATCAATCATCATTTCTTGTCCAATTTACAGATCATCTTGATGTTTGTGTTTTACCGCTATATACAATATGAATACTTTGTCTTACCTTCTCGTGTATGTATTCTAGTTGATTTGTACCATATCTAACATTAAGTACATTGTCATATTTTGAGTAGCGTAATATTCAATGTTCGAGTTTTTATTCCATCGTGTTATTCTTTGGTATTGTAAAGGCTATTTTTTTACTCCCAATTTTTTTGACATATCGCTACCAAGACCATTCCAAATAAAAAAACCAAGAACCAAGAAACAATTAGCAAAATGATAAAAGGCAACAAAAACGAGATCATGAAAACAAAAGTACAAGAAGAAAGGAAAATCAAGAAGAAAAAACAAAGGTATCATATCCACTAAGGCCAAGAATGGCGGATCCTGCCAAAGCAGGAGGAAAATGTTGTCATTGAAGTAGCCCTCAAGATTTACAAAATTTTTATGCCACCTGCAGCCGGAATACACCATCAAGAAGATTAAGTTTGAGTATGTAGAAACAAAGATACTTCTTTTTCTGGACAAGCGGTGTATAAGCCTGCAAATGTATCATGACCTTCCCAAGGAATTACATGGATTCCTCAGGTATGAAGTGGAAGGCATCGGAGGAGAATAATCTATAGGCCTTGCCAAAGGATACTCATTGTCATTGAAAACTAGCGGTTTACATGCCAAAGAGACAACCTGGGTTATGATGGCAGCACATTGGAAGATGATTCAATTAATGTCGGGAAGGATTTTGTAAACGTAGGTGGCATCACCATTCATGTCCTTAGCCCATAATTCAACAAGTTATTGGTAATCTCTTCTGCAGGCAGGGTTTCCATAGTAGATTTGGAGTCTCAGCAGGCATTACTCCAGTCAATAGATGGCGGTGAATGGATCGACAAGAATGAATCTCTCCAACAGTATCTAGACAAGCTGGCTCAAGAGAAAAACAAGCTATGTCTCAGCAGAGAGTGAACA
The DNA here is from genome assembly GCA_018340775.1 of Taxus wallichiana var. yunnanensis. Classification (NCBI taxonomy): domain Eukaryota; kingdom Viridiplantae; phylum Streptophyta; class Pinopsida; order Cupressales; family Taxaceae; genus Taxus; species Taxus wallichiana. The sequence continues at coordinate 375,861,067 of CM031235.1, forward strand.
AGCTATGGGCCGGACGAAGACTCTCCTTCGCCTCTCGTGCGGAGCACACAGACATAAATCCGTAACCCTAATATCTCCTCATTTTACCATATACAAATTGATTGATCTAGATCTGTATTTGTATCTGAAGCGGGTTCAATTGTCTCTCTAGGAAACTACCGCATATCATCAAGTTATTTTTATTTCCCCAATGGAGATGAACTGACAATTAGATGAACTAGACAATTGATTTAATGTTTTACTTGCAACATTTATTGTAATGTGTCAATATTTCATAATTATAATGTTTCAACTATAGTATATGAAAAAATTGAAAATTCCTCTTTTATTAATAGAAAATTCTTGAGATGGTTATAATTTATTTTTAGCCAATCAGAAAAATCAAATCAATTTTTGAAAAAATCAAATAAATATATAATTTTGAAAAACTATATACAAATGATATAAAATGTCACATGCATCATTGTGATTGGTCAGGCAAAAAAATTATATTAGTTTTTCAAGCTTATATACACCGCCTTTGGCAAGATAATAACGACACCACAATCAACACATTAATTGCGAAGAGATAAAGGGCCCTCCATGTAAAAAGAAACACGTCCACCATGATAATCATGATGCCTATGACATATAAAAACCCGAGAGAGGTGTACAAAAATCCCATCAACCTTTAAAAACTCCACAAAAACTTTAAAAAAGTGCGTCAACGAGAAAACAAATTAAAGAAAACCCCATATCTCCCTAGACCCAAGACCACACTAGTCCCCCATCACATGAAGATTTATGTATTTAAACATTCTCGCTGCTATGTATTCGATTAAGACCCATAGGTCTACCACCAATGGTAACCCCTCCTTGGAGAGCAAATCGACCACAATATTTAGCTCCCAATAACCATGAGCGAAAGATATCTTTTGGAAAAGAGGGAAACATTTGAATAATTTGGATGAAAATATTTTGAAGAAAATCATTTTCCATTAAAAACCCCTTTATCCAATTTATGACAATCTAAGATTCCTCGAAAACTTGACGTTTCACACTCTTCTATCCTTTCGCAATACTAGTAGAAGCTTCAAAGCCATGAGCTCGGCGAAATTATTTGTACCCTTCCCAAACCAACCCTTCGTAGAACAAGTCCTATAAATAAACAATGTAAATTAAATATTTGATTAAAATATGTCATGGAATTTCTAATAAGTTATGTGTAAATAATTATGAAATTATGGAAAATAAACAAATCATATAAGTACATTAACAATATATTTAATGTGGGGAAAACCCAAAGGTAAAAAATCTCACATCGGAAAAACATATTTCTTATTATTTGAGGAATAATACAACAATACCCAACATAATAAATCTACACTTCTCTAATTTACATTCAATGTCTCGAGTTCCACAATGCTCTTGTAAAAATACTCCAATTGAATATTTCACCGATCATATTATCATCATTCCCAATCTCTAACAAATCACCATATTATATAGGGTGGGTGATTCGGTTCCACCAATTGGTAGGACTGTTTCACTCTTTAATTAATTCAAATGGGAATTAATTAACTTCTCCACACTAGGTGGAATGGACCCGAGAATATGTTATATTAATAACTTGAAACTTATGGATGTGTATATGTGGTGGCCCACCAAAGGTGACTCCACTTAATATTTTATACACTTCAACAATCTTGAAACGATGAAGTTCTTGGAGTTTAAGAAGAGAGTGCCACCAACGCCACACATTGCAAGAGTTCCTTGAAAAGCATCGCCAAAATAATCCCAAGTTCCAAAATGATCAATGGGAGGATGAAGAATCATACATGGTCTCTTTATCTTATGATTCTTCATCTTAGATACACCTTTGAAATAACAATATATCATTATTATTTAGGAAATACATTGAAATGTGGGGATATCTCTACCTTGAAATATGTTAGCATTCCAAGTAATCCATATGCCTCATGACATGACTAGAGGTAATGCCTTCTTATACCACCCATCCAAGAATTATATCACATAAACACCTTGCCAAACATCTCTCACCCAACCAATACCTCCAACTCTACCCATATTTTGATCGTATATGGACAAGAGATGAGGATATGATGTATAGATTCAAAATCTTGGAAGCACAAGTTACATCGACTAGACCATGCCAAATATTTTTTGCAATATCTTCAAAGTGAGAGCTTTATTTCTTATAGCCAACAATAAAAAAATATTTTTAAGGAGCTTTAAGATTTCAAAGTTTATGCGACCGCCCATATCTCTCGCTAATAATGTCATTAGTGATAACCGACTTATAACCTATCCTCATAATGTATTCTCCCAAGGAAGGGTTCTCTTAACCAAGTTGTCCATATCTTCACTTAATCGACATGGCCCCATTTCAATCTCCCCATAAAATAATCCCACCTAAGACCATCCTTCCCATCCAAACTAATCAAACTTACACTTTTCCACCCTTGGCTCCAAATATTTGTAGTGTTTTGATCCACTTCTTTAACTAAATTTGTACTATTCAAGCCCCCGCAAAGTATTAATCATTCATTCAGACAACCTAAAATTGCCACCACTTCTAACCCATGGGTCAATCCCCACCTCAATTTTGGATTCATTCCCCACCTTCCATATGAGCTAGTTACCAATAATTGGAAAGGATTGAATATTTTTCCACATTATCAAAGCATTGTGGATGAGTTTAATAGGGCTTCGATCCACTCTTTAATATTGAGAGGTTCAATATATTTTGAGTTATAATTTTTTTCCATAGTTATTCCTTTGAGATAAACCTTCAAATGCTTTTTGGCAGTAATAGCCACTCCAAATAGATGGATATTTTGGAGGTTGCATCCACCAACATCCTCTCGGTATAACAAGGACTTTCCATCTTACCAAAGTGACACCTTCTTTATTGTTTCTACCATTCCAAAGAAATCTGAAACATTTTTATGAACCTTATGCATGACACCCTTTGAAATGTGGGATAGAGATAACCAGTAGATAGGAATAGCCTTAAGTATTGACTTCAATAGGGTAAGCCTACCCTAAGAGTTATCCATCTATTACACTAACAATTGATTCTATTTTCCGCCTTTTCAATTTGTTAATTCCAATCATCTTTTCCATAATCATGGGGCTTAAAAAAGAACCCCAAATAGTTGAACTCCATTTTAAAGTCAATTCGCTAAAAGGGGAAAACCCCAAGAACCAAGTCGATATCTTGAGCCATCACATATTTGAAAGAAATGCAAGACTTATTAAAAATTGGTTCCATGCCATTATCCTCACAAAATATTTCAGAGAAAAATTTATAGATGAGACGTCCCTCTGCGAGCCATAAAAAAGTAAAACATCATCCACAAAAATAAATGAGTAATAAAGGTAGTCCTTCCTTCCTTAACGCCCTAATAGAATTAGACCTTTTGGATTCCAAGATGGCCTAACTAAGCCCCTCAACAATCAATCGGAAAAGAAATGGACAAAGAGGATAACCCTTCCTCAATCCATGAGTGGTTCTAAAAATGACAAAGCAAACCCATTAATTAGTATGACAAAATATACCAAGGTTAGGCACCTCGTAATTGACTTCATCATTCGTAAGCCGAGACTAATATGGATCAATAGAAATCTCAAATAAATCCGATTTTGTCTATCATAGGCCTTAGATAAAATCAAAATTCATTACCATTGCTAGATGCTTCCAAGTTTTAATGGAGTGAAGATCATCTTGGGCCACACCAATAACATCATGGATGTGTCTTTTGTGAAAAAATGTTCATAAAAATAGTCTTAGAGAGAAGCCTCTTAAGCTTTATGGAAATCAAGCGTGTGTTATCATATTATAGATGCGATTGCATAAAGAGATGGTCCCTGAAATCATCAAACGAACCCAACATATCCTTATTAGGAACAAGAACCATAAATGTGAAGTTAAAATCCCCTATAACATTTCTTGTTTGCCTTGATTTCTCCACCATCCCGAACAATTCCCCACTAATCAAACTGAAAAAACCACTAAAAATTCCACCATCCAACCATTCAAAGCCAAGTATTTTTTCCTTTTTGAAGGTAGTTAGAGAAGACCATAACTCTTCCTTAGAGACTTCCGATCAAATATCCCATTTTTTCCTCTCGAAACAAAATTGGGAAGTAAGTAACAATTTGTTCAATCTCCGCTTATGTTTTCTCTATCCGAGTCCTTATACAAATTATTGAAGTTTGAAACTACAAAACCTTCAATCTCCTCAAAGACCTCACAATAGAACCATTCAAGATTATCATGTACCATCATACAAAGTATTATTATTTCTACGATGATTAGAAAAATTATGATTTTTTTAGTGTTCTCATCACAATTTCCAACCATAATGCTCTACTTTTTAATCTCCAATATGCTTCAATATTAACCAATAGTTTCCTCTTCTTAAGATTGAGTGCATCAATTCTAGTTTTAGTTTCCACATCAAAAACCCTTTCAAAATATTGGTGATAGAAATTAATGCCCTATTATTTTGCATAAATAAGAGCCTTCTCAACTTCCTTATGATTGGTGAAAACCTAATAACCATTACTTACTTTACTCTTTTCAAATTTTATGCAGATTGAAGACCAAAAATCCTTGGAAATTGCATCGAAGGATACCCAATCAAAATTATCCAAACTAATGAATTTGTACTTATTTAATCAAGGAGGGTTGAATTTAGAAGGACTTAAATGCTTCTAGTCCTTCTCTATTTGCTTCAATATGGGAATGTGATATGAATCCCCACCCAATGACACTCATGATCGAATCCTCACAAGTTTGTCTAGCAAAGAATAAATGATTTTACACCTATCAAAATGTTTAGCCACTAGATCGGTTCCCATACTCATATTTCTCCAAGTTGGAACCAACTCAATCTAAGTTCCATATCCACTAGCCCAACTTCCTCAAATTCGTAAAATTAATCAACCAAGGGATTAATTCTAGTGATAACCCCCTCACAGTTCAACTCTTTTAGTGGTCAAATTCAAATCACCCCCAATGATGATATTATCAACATTGAATTATTTTTGGTCTAACATTTCCTCCCACTATGCCATCCTCTTTGCATAATTCCTAAACATGTTTTCCATTGCAAATTTTTTCTCAAGTGTAAGGAGTGCAATTCAAAATAGGGAAAATTTTAGTGGTGAATATTTGTAATTAGGTGAATAGTAGGAATTTTGGAATATACATTTGGCTATTTGGTTGACTATGTCATTGCCCAATTTTCACCCCAAAAAACCACAAAAATTAATTTGTCCCATGCAAATAGCCAACACATTTGTAATCCCAATGTGTTTTTATGGATCACCATGCTAGCGATGGGCTAGGATTTCATAACATTCTTGAATCGCCAAGAATTCCAAGGACCCTTTTGTCACAATCACTGGCATTTTAGGGAGACTTTGGAATTTGATTGAATTCACCACTTATATATATACATAGATCTATTTAGTATTTACTCTAAAGAAAACAATTTTTTTTATCTTTTCCGATTTGCAAATTTGCGATTTGGGCATTGTTCCAAGTAGTAGAAAAGGATTCAACATATTGCTTACAAAAATCAAATAAATCAAGGTCTTGCAAGCTGCAACGTTGCAGTTTACATCCTACAAGTACTTAGTATAGGTAAGTTCCAATTTAAAACCTATTTTCTATCATGTCACATTGCTTTATATGATTTTATTAGTTAGGCCATTAGCAATGTCTTTGTTAAAATATATTAAAATATGTTGAATGCTTTTAAGTCGTTATTTTTTTATTTTATGCTACCGCCATTATATGTGCATAATTGTCAGTGTCATTTTTCTTTCCATGTCACATGATACTAAAATTCCTTGGTTGATTTTCAAATCGTCGCAACTAACTCAAAAATTGTCCTTATAGGAAAATGGCAACTAAAAAGGGAACCTCGGGAAAAAAAAAAGAAACCGCTAACACCTCCTATTCTAGCATACGAAAAATCATATCTTATTTTGAGAAACCATCTACGGAATCCTATCCTTCTCTAACACTATCAAGGGATAATGATTGTGTTCAAAATGAAACTCAGAATGAGTTCATTGATGATTTGATGATTGACGTTGTCAATGAAAAACGACAATGAAATACCTCCCTTGAAGACATCCCATTGAATGAAGTTGAAACTACATCATTGGATGATTTACATTTCCACTCTAGTGCTAGGACGTCATTTCCTTCTAGATTGAATGTTGGAGGTGGAAAATCTAGAAGTCAACAAGATTAAAATTCCACCATGCCAAATACTGGGGGACACTGCTTTCGACGTAAAGAGAAAGGAGAGAAAGTGGGACTTGGGAAGGAGTTTTAGGTTAGATTGGGTTTCTAAGTTTCCATTTATTGAACCTGTTGAAAATGAAAATAAAGATGAACCTCCTAAAGAATGAAAATGTACAATTTGTAACTAGAAATTGGGTAGTGACAAGATAATCCACTTATTTTGGATACTATTGAGAAATATGTCGGAAAGATATACAAAAGCAAACCATGAGATGAGTTGTGATTAATGTTGCTAGATGGAAAACTACAAATGATTGTTTACATATTCGGTATGAAAAGGAATTTGAGGAGAAAAAGAGAATTGAAAGAATAGTTGCACAGAATGGAGGGACAATTACATATCAATTTAACAAGGTCATTCAAAACAATATTTTAAGTAAAACAATTCAACTAGCAATTGTTTTCACATTTTGAAAAGAGGTTGTCCGATAACATATTTTCTGAACATAAGAAGATGCTATCTTTTCTTGGTGCCTCACAATTTTCCTCATTCTCATTGGTTTGAAAGTAGTGGTTTGGGACTGGGAAAATGCATAGCTATGGTTGAGAAATAAGTCTTATAAGAGAAACTCAAGTCTGCATGATACATGTCTTTGTCTATTGATGAGGTTATAACAGTAGATAGTACTACATGCGTATGTGTGCATGTTTATACTATTGAAATTCATGTGAGAAAAGCTCACTTACTTTTTATTCACAAGATGAGAGAGAAATCCAATGCTGAAAACCTTTGTGAACTTGTAATAAGAAGTTTGAAGGAGATCGGTGGCATAGATGATTCTACAATTGTAACAAATTTGGTATGTGTTGGGGCAGATGAGACATATGTAATACAACGTCATCTTAGTGGTCTATGTGTAAGAATATAAACATCCCATTTCCTGCATATGATTTCCATTCATTGTATGATTTATAATGAATCTAGCATACAAAATAGTCAACAAATTTAAACCTATAGAAAAATTTGAAGAACTTGTTTAAGAGGTGCATGCTTATTTATATCATAGTCCTAAAAGGTTCATGGAATTCCAAAGCTTTATAGAAGGACTGAAAATGGGCATAAACTATTAAAATATGTCGACACTAGGTGGATCTCATTGTATCAACCGGTTCATAGGGTGTACAACGAGTATCAATCCTTATTGGGAGTAATGTGGCAGAATCACATGGAAGTGGACAAGGCTCAAGATTTGATACATCATTTGAATAATATAGATACATTGCTGATGTTGTGTGGTCTCCTTCCCATGTTGGATGAAATGCATCGTTTAATTAAAAATCCCAAGAAAGAACTATATATATTGCTGATTTTTCTAGTTTGAGGAAACATGTTTGTCTGGAAATAGAATATTTGTTTCTCAATGAGACTACTTTTTCAGGTCCAAAGTTTGAGAGTTGGAATAATTTTATAAAGATTGAAAATCTAAGTAGATTTCTAAGGTTCAACTTGTTTGGAGAAGTATGTGCTTCTGTACGTGGATATGAGATACCAATGCACTTCTTTCAAATAGTAACCGGTAAGGTTGAGAAGGTAAATGTCATAGGGATGCTCTTTGATAACATTGTATCATTAATAAGGGAAAGGTTAAGAGAAAATGTAGATTTCCTACTAGAAGAAATAACAAAACATTCTAGTAGGGATGCTTTACTTGAAGCAACATCTTTAATAAATCCCACCTATTGGAATAATGTCCAAAATGAAAGATCTTTATAGGAAGACTACCATCAGATATTGAATACATTGATTCAACATTTTGTAAGCCTGTTGATTCGATGGAACAAACATTCTAGGTATTGTAAATAAGGACAATGTCATCATGCTAAATGTATAACATGCAAAATTTAAAATTTTGTCGATGATAACCAAATCTCCACTTGAAATCCTCCTCCCCTGGTCATTGTAGAACCCTTCTTCCATCTATCCTATCAATTACTCATTTTGGATGAGAAGAACGTGATAACATGGTTTTCAAGTGTGTTTCATGTGCAGGGAAGTATACCTAGTTTGACTCATGAAGTTGTTGAGATCCAAGGTGGAGTAGTTGTTCCTAGAGGCATAAAAGGGCTATTTTTAGCCATTTTGCAATAAAGGAATACCCTCCGAAGGATGATTGCAAGGGATAAACCCATAGGTTTGTGTAGAGGAGTATTGAAGAGATCCAGGGCAGTTTCTAAGAATTCTACGGGGTCATATGGTTTTAGGATTTTTTTAAGCAAAACAAGGTCATTGTGGGTACAGGGAATAATAGCTTCAACGAAGAAAGTGGACTTGTTATAAATATTTTGGGAGTTATGGGAGGATTTGGAAGCTAAAAAAATAGTCAATGGAAATATCTTGTAATTTACCACATGGTCAACTTATCTCCATTGCCTATGAGTCTTCCTTAGACCTTATACAATACAGCCTGCACGTATGCATTGATTTTGCACAATTTATCTCTTATCTTAGACATCTAATGCTTTGTCTTAGTATCCTTGAAATTTAGTTAACCCTTAACCATTTATCGACCATGTAACCCGGCTTCAAGTATGTCACACTACCATAACAACTTTGTGAGGACCTAAAACTCCATGGCTCACCTTTTCTCAACACCATAAATATTGCATAAACCTTGGATCATGATTTCCTCTGTTATTATCTTATCGAGATGCTCTTATGGGTTCAAGCCATCATTTTATGATTGGAGCAAGATCTTGTAGCACTACTTACAACTTTGTATCTTACACAACCTTAATTTCACTGTCTCCATGTTCCAAGACTCTTAAACCACCGATTCATCGGCCCTTTACACTTTGATAAGTCACAAGCCATCATAGAGGTCAATAGGAAACTTTCATATCTAGTCAAGAAGCTAGAAAAGTTTGATACACTGCTTTGATTGCCTAAATATAGCCTTAATTTAGAAATTTTGCTTCAAGGGCTCAAAATGGTCAAATACGATCCTGTAGTAGGCATTTCACACCACAACTTGTCTTGTTAACATGTACCATCAATTTTATCTCGATGGAATACCTTTTTTTTATTACTTTAGACTCATAATACCTTCTTACATGTCAAACAAAATACAATATCATCCACATATCTCGGGATCAAATCCCTAGTCTCCAATTTCTTTTAGAAACCTTGTCAAGTTTTCTAACACCGAGTAATTATTTGCACTTGACATTCACATGCACCGATTCCATGAAGTTACCTTAGAGAAACCTTTCACATTCAAATGATGATCCTTCAAGAGCCTTCTTGACTAATACTTGTATTATACTTTCATGACAAGTAATGAGCATGCCTCCTTTGAGATAATCCTTCATAATTCTTCTTGCTTAGGAAAATAACTTCACATGAGTGATCTACGGTGTTTGGAGGAATTATTAATTCTATGTCTTTATAACTTCCGAGGATTATATTGAAGAAACTATAACCTCGCCTTAAGGAGATTCAAGGACAAAGAAACCATTCAAGAATCTCAAAACCTACTCAACATACATGTAGCTCATCACATTTTACATCTCCACCCCCATACAATGTGCTATCATACTGCAGAATCTTCATTTCCACCATTTTAAAAACTTGAAAATACTTAAGACTTGAATATTTGACCACAATGCACTCACCTTTGAAGCATAAACTTCCTTTGTACACTTTCAATTGGACTTGGCTTCATAGTGATGCATTTTTGACAAGCTTGTAGAAGCATTCCTATCTTATAGACATGAAGAGGTATCAAAACTATCTAACACCAATTTACATTCCTATAGCATGATGAACTCCTTCATAACTTAACCATGTTCTTCATAAGATGGCATGATCTCTTCGACATGTAGAATGACATTTTACTAAACTTCATGTAACTTCAGATCATTACATAAACTAATGACAATCGGGAGACAAATTTCAAATCCTAAGAGGCATCTTTAGACCCTATCATGCTCAACATGAGACCATCACCCCTTTATCTTGTCAAAAACTAAGCACATATTGAATACTATGTGAATTTATTGAAGGAGTTTATACCTATAGACTTTGTCAAGCTTTTCACATTGCCTTTAATACAAGTACACATCTCAGAATATAGACATTGCTTTCACAATATTTCATTCCCTAATATTTTTGCTACAGTCTTACTTAGAACATATCTCCCTCTTAAAGGATATGACACACTATGCCATCATGTAAATAATCCCCTTGATATATTTTCTCATCTCTCGATGAATCCTTTTAATCACATCTTACTCCCCTAGAGCATAAGTTATGATCCTTTGGATTTGATATAATATTTCACCACCTAGGATTAACAACTTCTAGGAGCAAGTACTTAGAATTCAAACCTTGAGATACACACAATAATGAATCAGCTCTGTTACGCTTCTTATCACATGAAAATCATTGAGACAATATAGATCACTAAGACACAACTTTTCAAGTACTTCAAACATTGGATAAACATATGATCAAACTAAAGACTTTTGACTGAGACCTAGTGATATCAGATTCTAAAATGGCATATCACGAGCATTATTAATGAATAAGAACTTATTGACACATGATCTGGTTGTTTGCAGTCATTATCTTCATACCCTTGTCTATAGCACCATACACACTGTATAGACCATATGAGGTAGATAATTTTGCCCTTTGAGACACTTATACATACCAAGATCATAACTATTATTCTAAAATTCCATGACACGGACATGCGAGACATATACAAAAATTGAGAAGACAATTTGACATAACCATAACTCTATTTTCCTCCTTCAAGCAAGACAAGCCTTTTCTTCATGATGAGTTTACCCTTCTTTATACTCGAGACACTCAAGGCTCAATAACTAACAATGGAAACAAGATATTTTGACATATTTTAAATACATGACATATATTTATACATGATGAGGGAAAAATTCAAGACTCTTTGCACCATGACCCAAACAAAAACAATCTTGACAAATAATAACAAACATTTATTATGAGAACAAAAACTCGAGACACCTACAAGCACAAGAACTCTAAGACACAAGGAAGGATTACTTGACATACCTTACAACTTTTTTTGTATCTCAAACTCCTAGATTTCTAAACTTCTCAAACATAGGTGATTGCTTTACTTCAACCTTTGATACAAACTTCTTGACTTCATTTGCATGATTAGGCCTCTTGTCATCCATGTTTGGGATTGAAATCTTCTTGGCTTACTTTTGATCATTTACTTTGACTGAAACTGATTCTCCATGGAATGATTTTGGCATCCACACTTCCTTCACTTTTGGAAACTCAACCTTCTTTACTTGTCTAGATGAGCTATAAGAGAAAAACCTTGCAATATGACCTTTGAGATGACACTTATGACAAACAACCTCTTGCCTTACCCTTGACTAATCACTCTTATGGTATTTTCCATTGCTCCAAGGGTACACACAATTGAAAAATTCCTATAATCCCTTTCTCTATGACCATAACCATTGCAAGCATAACAATAACCATGAAAATTTTCATACCTCATTGTATTTGGATGTCTAATAGGATTAGGCCTTGAATAGACCTTATTTCCATGAACACCATCATCTTCACTTCCTTTGGAACTAGGACCAACTGTTGGATCTACAAGAATAGGATTCTCATCTTCCTTGATCTTTAGGGTTTGAAACTCTTCACTAATCTTGAAAAAATCTTCTTCTTTGGCCTTGAGTTCTGAGACATATATTTGATTTCAGACTTCAATCTAATGTTCTCCATTCTATGGAATGCTAAATCTACTTGTAGATCCATCACCACCTCTTTGAGATCATCTTGACCATGCAAAAACACATCACAAGGTTTGTTTTTAGTATTTACAATTCTTCTTCTTTTGAACACAAATCTGAAATAGCCTTCTACAATGAGACTCTTGAGATCTTTTATGGTTTATTTTTCCTTCTTGGCCATGGATTTCAATTCCTGATTCTCTTTCCTTATTTTCTTTTCCATATTGTGCTTCAAGGATCTCCTCCAAGCTATTAGACTTACTTCTCAAGGACTCACTCGATACTAATTTTTAGAAGCACAATGGACTAAGAGAGGGGTGAATCAGTCCTAATTTTTCTTCAATTCATTTACCATTTATCATTCATCATCATTTATACAACCATGAACCATATGTGTGTTTACTTAAACATAGAAACAACCATACACATGAGCAAGAAAAAGAAAGTACACATGAACACAAAACCTAAGTGGGAAACCCTCAACGTGAAGAAAACCTACTAAAACATAAAACACATATATACATGCTTCAAATTTAGTGAGACACCAACTCCATAAGGAGCACCAACCCTTAGTTTAGTAGATAACCAACCATACAAGGAGCACCAACCCATAACTTAGTGAAGAAACCACTCTAAAATGAGGATACAACCCCTAGGATGACTAAGCACCAACTCATACACCTGAAGATGTTTGATCTCTAATTTTTTTGCTATCACAACTGATGGATATCACTTATTTAGCTCACAAACCCTAGGTCTTAAAACTTGCTCAATCTTCTTCTTCCGATATTTATTTGGATCTAAACTCTTGCACAAATTCTCTCAATAATTACTCAACATGTCATTCTCTTCCTCTACTTTCAAATAATGCACTCATACATGCAAAAGACTCTCCTCTAGGTCACATGTTTCCCTCTAAGAGCACTAGCCCCAAATGGACTCAAAACTATGCTTTTATAAGCTTCTCTTCCTCCAAACATGAGAGAGGTCAGTCCCTCATGATAATTTTGACCCATAAAATTAATTTTTTAAAAATAAACTCATTACAATGGTCATATATGACCCATATAGGTCAGCCATACCAAAACCTTCATCCATGCACCAAAAATCCTCAAAACCCTATCACTAGAATGAGAAAAATCCACTCATTTCAAAAATATTATTCATAAAGCTCTAATATTCACCAAAAATGAGTAATATATCATTTAAACATCAACCATGGTTTCAATTTACTTGAACCAATCATATTATTTCATTTAATGGGCCCACTGGCTCATTACTTTCACAAAATAGTTGTTTCCAACAACCTAATTTTACCTTTGGGTCTCAATACTACCCAAGAACACCTAAAATATGTCATGTGACCACTATATGGAAATCCCATAACCTTTAAATCACTCCTATGTAAGTTATAACTCATGAAACAATCATATGTTCAAACCACAACAACTTTACCCTTTACCCAAACAAGTTGCTCAAAAACCAGTTTTTACAAACCTAGATAGTTTGCACACTTTATGATACAACAAAGACATATAAATTCATTAAATGGATGAAAAATAAATCCATCTTCACATTTCAGGTGATATCAAGCATCAAATCATCCATTTGGTGCTCCAACCAACTCATTATTTCAGCAAAAATAAACCTGTCCTAAAAACAAAGCTACCTTCTTCACAAACCAACTTGAAAGAGACATCAAATAAACTAACCAAGACTAGATCCATACCTCAATAGAAATATATCTCGAATAAATTTTTATGAAATATTCTAACTCCTCCTAACTACAAGTGGAAGGCCTTCAATCAAGCTAATCTCTGAAAACTACTTTTTATGGGTAAGTGCACCAAGTTGGGGGACAATTAAGTGGACATCAAATCCTGAATTTTACATTAAAAACAACAAAACATCAAATTTAGTCTTCTACGGACTTGAACCATGCCGAAAAGTAAAAAATATGTCATAAAAATGGTACCATTGCATAGGGGAGACTGTTAGCTTTGTATAAATACTGATTTTAAAGTGAATAGAATAGGATAAATATCATTTTATAATTTTTTACTAATAATAGGTCTTTAAAACACTTTTTCCGTGAGTGTTTATGTCTACGTTTAAGACTCGCAAATTTTGTTTCACTTATCAAAATGTGATAAAACTTATACCATCCCAACCATGGTGAAATTATATACATGTTCAAATTTTTTTAATTTTATTTCAATATTTTTGATGAAGTTATGCCAGAAAACGGAAAGTGCTATGTTTTCTTTATATTTTCATACCACTTTCACGGAAAAAATCATAAAAAATAAATATAGCTCAAAAAAATACAAAATAAAATCCATCCCAAGATAGATAGTGGTATCTAACTTCTCACCAAAGGAGAAAAATATATATCAATTATTGGTCATCCAAATCATGGGCAAACGGACTATCATCTTATAGGCGTTTTAAAAAAAAAAAACCAAGTCATTGAATTTTGAGTGTTTAATATAGCTAATATTGTCTATTTTTTTAAAAATTAGTATTTTAGAAACTAGATTCTGGATGCTACGATTCATATTAATATAATTTTTTCTAATTTTGAGTGTATGTATTGCTAATAATCCCTACAAGTTGATATTATGTTGTTATTTGCAATATGACGTCCACTTATGGCCCCTTTTTTGTCCACCAACTTTGCACTTACCCTTATGCTTACTTAGACTCAATAACTGACAATTAGCCCAACATGCTCCATCACTAAAAAAACCACTTAAAATATTAAAAAAAAACATGGATAAATATTATACATTATTTATAATCACTCAAAAACCTTCACCAAGCTTGAACAACTTAGAATCATCACTTTACCTCATGTAGCCATTTGCACCTTGCTAGAACAAGCACCTTCCAGATTTTACCTTCAAAGAATAGGTCATAACTTTTGCATAAATTTTCAAATATTAAATTTTGATATACCATTGGAAATATATCTAAAAAATCTTCACAAAAAAACTTGAATGGAGTCCTAACTCCCCATGTAGCTCCTGTAATCTTAGTTTTACCACAAGTTGCTCCAAACTACCCCAAAAACTAGTCCTCATAGATATGGCACAATTTGCACTTTTTATTCACAAAAATGATCTAAAACCTTCATTAACATCGATAATAACTCTGGGATATTAATAATGGAAATTTAGTCTTTACCTCATTTGGACAAATTCTCTTTAAAGCGCAACTCTTCGAAACAAGCAAATTTAGGTGGGGCCCACATATCACCACATGATCTAACACACATTTATAAAAATATGGAAGAGTCCTATACAACATAAAATCATAAATTTTTCACTAGAAATCAAAACAAGCTATAAATACTCACTCTTCTTCAAGCTACTCCTAGCTAGGGTTTAGTTATGGTTTCAAACCACTTTACCTTCTTAACAATCGTTCATAAAAATGTGACGATCAAACCACCTCATTATTTTTGTGAAAGATTAATAATTAAACTAATAAGCTATTCCAAGGATATCACGTCCCCATGAAAATCATATAGTTCACAACGAGCATCAGAAGGTCAACTTTTGTCACAAAAACACACTATTACTTACCGGGTTTTCCAGAACTTGTATAACTTCAAATTAATTCTTCAGAATGACCTGAAATTTGTCATGAATCATCATGAAAACCTTATATAACTATACATACTCATCATTTAGCCCAAGTAACTCTTCAAAACTTTAGCCAATCTCATTTTCATATGCTTACCTTCCTGTTTCTCATTGTTTTCTTCCCATGGACCTCATAGAAGCACCTTGAATACAAACATGAAACTTACCATAAACCTCGTGTACAATTCCACCATAATTTTACCATGATTAAATAAGGCTGATTTGGTCAAAATATCACATCTCTACCTCATTATGCTTGCACTGTGGCTAGAAACAATCCTGGAATGACCTAACTCAACCTATACTGACTCATGAACTAACTATGCAAACAATCGACACCTATAACACATCATACCAACCATGTTTGACCACATGAAAATATCAAACCAAATTTAGACTTCTAAAACATTGACTATACTAGCTCGACCATGCACCAAGACCTCCTAGGACTTCATCAAACCACTTAATCTTCATGTTTTACACTCGAACACCACCATATGGAGACTTACATGAAACCACGACACCCTTTTCCATCAATGGATTTGAAATCAATGAAAACACAAACACATAATGGCCAACAAAGAATACCTCAAACCTACCAATGTGACCCCTGCTTGGTACTTCCATCAGTGCATGTGCATCTTCGAAGTAGTTGACCCACTTATGTGTTTATATTTCCCTTGTAGAAAGCCAACATAGTCACCTCTATCCCTATAATTGAGAGACCTATAATATGATATAATTACTCTAGAGTGATAATCCAATCTTTCCTTCCAATGGGAACCAAAAATTATTCTAGTCTACATCACAAAGTATGTGAGTACATCACACAAAAGTTTGCTTTTCTGAGCCACTAGTGGTGTCTACACTATCTTCTAGAGCCACCCGAATGGTATAGAAGTACAACATATTATGGGATAAGACAAATAATGAACCCATGTAACCAATCCAAGTCCCTCGTATTGCTCCACCACACACATCCTACCATGCAACCACTTTGAACACCAAAATTAGAGACAAGTTAGGCCAAAATTGAGGAAAAATCATTTTTTTAACAAAACGATATGCATTCATTAATTGCACAAGAATCGCCACTATTTGTAATTGGAATTTTTGTGTTATACGGTGGTGGTTTCATCATTAATGAAGATGTTGCACAATATGCCACATTTATTACACTACTACCTCATGTGAAAGTGTAACCATCAATTTGTCTAGATCAAGCGGTTTCATGATGGTGGACCCAAAAATTAAAAAAATGTTGAAAACTAACCAAAAAACCATAAAAGTGTAAGAACCTCTTGGTAGAATACTAGGAAAACACCCTATTTAATTTTTTTATATACATTCCTTCATGTGAATTTCCATATAATTCCACCAAAGACGAGAATCAAATCCCTAGTTATTAACTTAAACTATCCACGATGTAGAAACCAAAGGGAAAAACTAATGTTTGTTTATTGAAGGGAAAGTACAATAATCAAATGACATCATCTATTTACAATTTAATCAATTGACTAATATTATTGTAATCAAATAAGATAATTACATAAGAGAATGAATTCATTCCACCTTGTTCAATTCACTAAGCATAGAGAGCATACTAACATATGAATGTAATGACATAGGAGCTAATTCATTACCCATTTCCTTTTGCAATAAAGATACTAATGAAACAAAATATTCTACAAATTTTTACATAAGATTTTTCAAGTACACCCCATATTCATTATGCTCAACATGATTTTTTTTATAATATAGATTACAAATAAGAATACAATATTTTGCTGAGAGACACTGATATGGAAGAACATAAGGATAATTCTCAATGTGAGCACCATCGAGATAACACTAGAGATCATGTCGAGGTCACAGTAATGAAGAATGAGAGGGAGAGCATCATCATAACACTTTTCTTCCGAGTCAAAAAGCTAGTTTGGTTCCTTCGCACAACTCTCGTATCCCGAGAGTGGCCCTACCCTTCACGAGGATGGTAGATATGAAAATTGATACCAAAAGAGAGAGTGTTCCATGTATACAAATCCCTATATCATATGACCTAACTAGTCATGATGTAATACATGATAGTGAATTGGAAAAGAATAATTACATTCTTATTAATACTAAGTATTAATTACTTATGGCCATAAGACTTAGATTACAAAGGGTTGCTTCCTATGTATTCTAACTCATACAAGGCATGCCTGATAACCCCAAGCATTGGGTCAATCTTTGGTAACCCCACAAAAAGACCCATACCCACTCCAATCGAGTCATGGTGAAGACTAAACTAATTCCCTTATCCTTTTACTCCCACTTTCCAATGTTCACTATACATTACTCATATTTATTGATTCATCTCATCCCTCCTTACCCCATACTAGACGACAACTGATCTCCCCTAAGGTAAAAAAATATTTAGCATGTAAAAAACTCTCATAGGTATGTGAGTGATAATGCATCACATCAATGTTCCATACCATTTCACAAAGCATTATTTTCCTCACATGACATCGGGGATTGTAAACTCCCAACGATCAAAAATTCTAAGGATTATACTAGAGTTTACATGATAACAAAGGATGTAGTAAGTTTCATTGCCTATTCAAATTTAAACAATAAAATTAATACAAGGAAACTTAATCGTATATTTGAACAAGGTATCATAGGGTTCCTAGATGAACATGCATGTTAGGTTTCACTATTAGCCACCAAATGTTTACTTATTCTTACATATGCAAAGGTGATAGGTAAAAGGAGGTGAAGCTAACCACATTAATTCAAGTTTGATATTAAGAATGTTGAGGTGCCCCATTCCCTTCTATTTATTCTAAGGGAACACCATTTTTAGGACTTAGATTGGAATTTTATAACATATTTCAAAGTCTCACAAATAAACATGAAGTTTGTTTAGTATAAGTGCATGCATAATTTTCGATAATAATGACCTTTATTGAAATCTTCATAACCTATTTATAAATCATTTTTTTGACATATTAAATTTTATAAATAATTTAAATATATCCAAAATAGGCCACCACTAAATAAATTAGGCATTCTAATTAAAAATAATGAATAAATAATTAAAATCTTAATTATGTTTCAAATCCTAAGTTTCTAACTAAAGGGCATCATATTACCAAAAGTAAAAGTCCACGTGACTTAAATGGATTTAAATGGCTAACATGCCTTTAAGTTTGAAAAAGGTTAAAAATGCAAAGTTTATTAAATGCTTAAAAGATGGAAGGTTTGGAAATTATCAAAAGTCTTTAAAGAATTATATTATTGAAGAATAAGCCACGGTCAAATTCAAGTTAAGCTATAACCGCTAACCATTTTTTTCTCTTACTAACACATAAATTAGTTACACATTAGAATAGTTATAATTTATGCTAAATATATTTCTAGCGAGTTAGGGGAAGTTAATATATTGAGCCCAATCCAAATATGATGGAGGTTGGAATATCAAACCATGTTCTAAAATAATTTAAAACAATCTTATTCTTATTTATTTTAATAAAAGATAATTTGCCCAACATTTACCCAATTTTTTAATTTTGTCTATATATAGAATACAAAGAAATTGATGAATTTATTTCCTCTTCTTAACAATAAAAGAAAAGCTACTTTGTCTATTATATTTATTGATTGAATATATGATATTCAATTAAATTCTAAAACAAGTTACATATTATTATTCTTAATGGAAGAAGATATTTATTTTTTTAAGTTTGAAGAGTGATGAGAGATGTTTTAATAAAAATAACTTGCCTTTGGTTTGCAGCCCAAACATTCAACAACCAACCAATTCTTTTAATCTCTAATTCCGCTCTTCTTATGTGCTCTATCTGCTCTATCTCTTGTATATTTTCTCCAAGATAATATGTTGTTCAAAAATCGTTTTCTCCTATATTTGCTACTCCCAAAATTTTCAAAAAGAAAGGGTGACTCTTGCTTTATTTGTTTCCTTATTTATAGATTGAAGATTTTTGTATATGGGTCTCTCAATTTAAAGGAATTTGGTATTTTTATTAATTACAACACGGGAGCCCATCTTTCTTAATGAACTCTTGAGAGAGCATTTAAAATTGCTCATACCTATTAATTGAAAGAGCACACTTTCCAACCTCATAGTGAGTCGAACAATAATTCTTTTTTTTTTTTTAATTTTTATTTTCCTTTATTGCTCTACTCAATAGTTAATGCAAGAAATTTTTAAATGATGGCCATCCATCTTTGTCAAATAAATTCTTTCCTTTTTTATTTTATTTATTTATATTATTGACATTAATTTTTCTATAATATTCTTCCAAATTTTGGAAAATATCATTAGAAATAACCATTTGTTTTAATTAACAATATACATGTATTGATTTATTTTTAAGTACATTTAATAATATAAATATAAATCTATATTATAAATCAAGGAGGAGATGGTTAGTTCAAAAATTTATAAGTACATTATGGTTAAAAACATGGAACATACAATGTGATTTTAAATTATATGTGAGGGTGGACCTATAACAAACCCAAGTCAAGATGGAGACTCAAATTCTAACAAGGTCACCTAAGTACTCTTTGGTATTGTCACATGCTAAGAAAGAATAAAGTGTCCTAATAAGAGAATTCGTAAAATGACACAAAAAGACTTACCCTATTCCCAGGTGGTATACTATGCCAAGTTGCTAAGGTTTAGGGGTACACATTTCCATCTCTCTTTTGGTACCATAACTTTGTATCTACTCTCCTCTCTCGATGATGCTCTCCCTCTAGTCCAAGGAAAATATATCCTATAACCAACTCATAAAAAATAAAACACAAGTAGTTAAACATGCCATGGTATAAAATCAACATGATATAATAGAGGAAGTGCTAATCATGTTATTGTTAGTGATAATATTTATCCCAAATTACATTTAAATAAACAAAATTAAACACTCTAGCATAATAATTCACAACTCCACATAATCAATCACATATGTCAATTATTACATCAAAATTTTGATACTACAAAGAGGGATGTGACATCCCCCTTGGAAAATGCATCGGCCCAATGGATACTAAAAATAAAACTAAACAAATAAATGTGGAAAAGTCTTGAAGACTTCATCATAGTCTTCCCATGTTGCACTCTCCTTAGAGTATTGGTCCCATTGGACCTTACACTGGGAGACTTCCCTGTTTCGCAAGGTGATTTTGTGAGTATCAATTACCCGAAGGGGTTCTACCAGAACCACCCCGGATCCTGAACCTACAATAATATCCAATCAATTACATATGACATATCAACATGATATCGCTTTAGCAAAGATACATGAAAAACATTATGGATTTGAGCTAGAAATGGAGGTAAAACAAACTTGTATGCTACCAAATTCTAGGACATCAAAGGGTCCTACATAATGTGGAGCAAGTTTGGATGCCTTACCAAACTTGATAGAAATTTTATTGGGTTTGAATCTAAGGAAAACCTTGTCTCCTACTTCAAAAGTTCTTAGGGTTCTTTTTCTATTTGCATAATTTTTTTGTCTATTTGCAACTTCAAACAATCTCTTTCTAATTAGCTTTACCTGTTCCTCCATTTCTTGAAGCATTTTAGGACCAATCACAACATGATCTTATTTCTTGTCCCAACTGATAGGTGTATGACACTTCCTTCCATAAAGTGCTTCAAACGGTGCCATACCAAGAGTGGAATGGTTAGAGTTATTGTAAGCAAAATCTACTAAAGGTAAGTACTCCTCCCACTTGTATTGTTGGTCCATGTAGTACATGTGAATCATGTCTTCCAATAATTGATTAACTCTCTCTGTTTGTCCATTGGTTTCAGGGTGATACGTTGTACTAAAGTTGAGCTTTGTTCCTAAAGCTACATGCAAGGTCTACCAGAACATTGATGTCATGCGAGTGTCTTGATCTGAAATTATATTTTTAGGTACTCTATGCAACTGAATATCTCATGTACAAACCTCCTTGCTAAAATTGGTGAATCATCCTTCAAATTCCTAGGGATGAAATGTGCAACCTTGGTAATTTTGTCAACAACTACCAATATCACATCATGCTTGTTCTTGGACATCGGAAGCCCTTGAACAAAATCCATACTAATAACTTGCCACTTCCAATCGGGCGCATCATGGGGATAAAGTAACCTTGTTAGATGCACATGCTCAACTTTAACTCGTTGACACTCCAAACACCTTGTTACAAAGCTAGTAACATCTCTCTTAATCCTAGGCCAAACATACAACTATTTTATATCAACCATCATCTTGGTCACACCAGGTGACTCAAGTAGGGAGCCAATGTGCTTCCTCTAAAACTGTGATTCACAAATCACCATGGTTAGGAATATAAATTCTACCATTGAATCTTAATAGACCATATCCATCAATATGATAGCCCTCATACCTATGATCTTGACTATCAGCCTCAAGGGAAGCCTTGACTTGTTTATAAAAATCATCAGATGGTAGTTGATCTAAAACTTGTTGTTTAAAAGTGGTTCTCATTGTGGCCATAAAAGATATATAGCAATGATGATTAAGGGCATATACAAATCTATTTCCTTCCCCTTTATGTAGCTAATTTCAAAATCATACTCACTTAAAAATTCCAACCAACGTCATTGGCGGGCATTCAGGTTTGGTTGGGTAAAGATATACTTGAGCCCTAAGTGATCAGTCTTGAGCTCAAATGGCTTTCCAATAAGGAAATGCCTCCACATTTGTAATGCATGGACAATTGCAGCAAGCTCCAAATCATGTGGTGCATAATTCAACTCTCCTTGCTTGATTTTTTAAGACTCATATGCCACCACATGGTTATCTTACATTAAAACACCCCCGAAACCTTCACCAGATGCATATGTGATGACAATGAAATTACCATTTGGATCAGGTACCTTTAGGATGGGTGTGATGTCAACTTTTCTTTCAAAATTGGAAAGCCTTTTCACAAATTTTGGTCCATACATACTTTTTACCCTTCTTCTGCAAGGATGTGATTGGACTCCCTATCTTAGAGAATCCTTCAACAAAATTTTTGTAATATCCTGCTAAGCCCATAAAACTTTGAACTTCATGCACATTCTTTGGGGAAGGCTAGTCCATGATAGATTGTACCTTAGCTGGATCAACTGATATACCTTCCACTGAAATAATGTGGCCTAGATAATTTACTTTTTGTTGGAAGAAAGAACATTTTGAAAACTTTCCATAAAGCTTGTGTTGCCTTAACCTTTCCAACACTAATCTCAAATGCCCAATGTGTTCTTCTTTCGTCTTTGAATATATCAGAATATCATCCAGAAAAACTAACACAAACTTATCTAAATAATCCTTGAAGATACTATTCATCAGATTCATGAATGCTATTAGAGCATTTGTGAGTCCAAAAGAAAGTACAATGAACTCGTAATGCCCATAACGAGTCCGAAAAGATTTTTTTTGGAATGTCTTCCTCACGGATTCTGAGTTGATGGTAACTTGATCTCAAATCAATTTTTGAAAACATTGTTGCCCCTCACATTTGGTCAAATAGATCATCTATGTGTGGTAAGGGGTATCTATTTTTCACAGTAGCTTTATTCAACATCCTGTAGTCTATGAAAATCCTAAGTTTCATCCTTATTCTTAACAAAAATCACTGGTGCACCCCAAGGGGATATCTGGGACGAATCAAACCCTTAGATGAAACTTCTTGTAATTTTACCTTTAACTCAAACAAATTCAGTTGTTTTCATTTGATAAGGTGCCTTGGAATTTGGTTTTGATCTTGGAAAAATACCGATGGAGAAAACAAATTCTTATAGAAATAAAATCATGTACTTTAGACAATATTTAGTTATGGTCTCATACTAATATTTAGAGAGTTTTTGAGTGAAGAAATTACTAATTAACCCCCGTCTCTTGGCCATTTTTATTTGATTTCTATCCTCATTCATGACTTCCACCACACACATGATCATCTGCTTCAGTCATCTTCCATTATTTTAGCCTCGATTGTGGCGCCTTAATCCTTTTGATCTTTCCCGCCACTTTTTGGGATCTTTCTAAATGTTTGAGGTCTTTATATTTTTGGTGGTCAGCCATTTTGGGGTTAATTACGAAATTATATCAAGAGAACCCTATAAATATAAAGTTATAAGACCATAATGAGGGACCAAACACTAGTCACTACTATCATCCATCTAGAGTTGCATCAATCTATCACATTGGAGATCACTTGCATCCACATAGCTCCATCACAAAGCACAAGACTAGGTCATCTGCATCACACATAGTATAGGGGAGGATTCTATTCTATTATATGCACACATTTTATTACATTTTCTACATCTAGTTATTTCTCGCTACTTCACAAAGTGTGACTGACACAAGAGCACCTATGGCACATTATGCACACACACTCACCAGAACTACATTTGGGTCTGAAATGTAGTGCTACACTTAGTAAGTCCAATGTTGTGGCAGTTGAGGTCATTCCGACCCATTCATTTGCATTCTTATTTTTTAGGGTTTTGATACTCCTTGGTCTTTTACAGGTCTTTTCATCATCTTGGAATATCAGTTACATCCGGAGTAGTGTAGCAAAGTTAATGCAATGGATAACGAGGGTTTCAGACCATCTGTTGAACCTATGAAGATCAGTTTCAAATCTTTTACACAGAGCAGGCACCCATTTTATAGATGAAGTACCCGTAGGTGCCCCAGTCCCTCTCTAGGTGCTCTAGTCTAGCTAGATACTCCAGATCCATCCTTTTTAGGGATTCGTACACTCATTCCTATTTTTAGTTTCTCTAGTCGTGACACTGTCCAATGAGATCCTCTAATCAGTTGAGTTATTTCCTCTTCTCTCTTGCATATTAGGGTTAGCATTTCCTTTTTCATAGTTTCTTGGGTCATCTTTACATTTGTTTACAACATCTATTTACTTTATTTACATTTGTTCATAGCTTAGATTAACTAGTACCTTTATATCACATTTTTAGTTAATAATTTTGGTGAACCCAACATCTTTCACACTTAGGATCCTTATTTTCCCTCTATCATGGGTCAAGTTTCTTTATCTGATTTAATTAAGAGATATCCTAATTTCCATTTTGCCAAAATCATTAGATACCAAGTATTTTGATGATAATATGTCACCACACAACTAAGTCTTATGTTTTCTTGTCTATTTAACGACCCTAATGATCCTCCATCTAATCAACCCCTAGTGGACCCAATTCAAGCTTTACATTATTTGTTTCAAGACAAATTCGCGGCTATAGAATCCACAATTATATTTCTCAAATATAAAATCCAACAACTTAAGGATGCTTCTCAATCACATGTTTGTGCTCCTTCTACATATTATATACAATCTATGTCCACTACATGTCATCTAGTTGAACCTCCAGACATGCCATTGCCTAAGCCTCTCATATTTTAGCATAATGCTACAAAACATGAAATTCTTATTCAAGTCCTTGGTCATCAGTCGATAACTCTACCACATACTCATTACTATTCTCCTTATCATTTAGCAAAGTATCAAGGTCATCCATATTGAAATTATTATTGAATCAATGGACATAATGACAATGATTTTTATGATTTACAACATAGAGTCAAACATATTGAGTGTAAAGGGTTCATCTCATTCACTTCCCACCGTCATATTACATCTCAATGGGATCCTAAGTCTGCTCCTTCTACATCTAATGAACATCACCATACCGCTTCTCATGCGCCTTCTTTAGATAGTCAAGAGTCACCTAAGCAACCACCTATGACATCACCAAGTCAACATAAGCAACAACATCTCAAAATTAGTTCACCACCTCCTCCTACTCTGTCATCTTCCGCATTACCACATCACAACAAGCCATCACTTCTCATGGTTTTCTCTAAATCACGTCCTCTTACTAAGTCATTTGTTGTATTACCAAGTCAAACTAAACAACCTCCTCTTAAGGATGATCTCACTACTCCTCCATTAAAGGTATCTACCACATCACCACATCATATGCAACAATCACCGCATAAAGTTAAACTTGTAATTCCAACATCCACTATAGACCCTACATATGTTGATGATTGGGATCCGGATGACACTTACTATGATGATGAACCATTTGATGGTCATACTCCTCTGTCATGTCCCATCACTTTTGTTAAGGCAAATACTCCATACATTGATCCACTTAGTGTCTTTTGACTATACCTCCATCACGTACATACTTGGGGGCATAACGATCACACATCCCCCATCTTAGCATCAACTCGTTTCACATAGGCATATTCACCACACATTGTTGCATCGTCATTACCCGATGACACACTCTTGTGCTTCGGTTCACACTCGATTGTTGAGGGATTACTAAACATAAACCCACACACCGCTTGCACAATAGATATTACACATTGTGTTTCATCACACATTATGTGTCATACATTATACATCATAATAGTCATCATTATAAATATATCATCTTTTTATTTTCTAGCGTTGCGTGTTATTCATCGTATTGTTCATATTACACTATTAGACTATCTACACGTCTTGCATCGTATTCTATACATAGTGTCACCATACAACATCTAGTGAAATATGCCCTACATCTTACACTATGCATAATTATTTATTTAATTAAATTAATACTCATCCTCACTTCATTCATTATTTAAATACCTTAATTAAAACTAATCTCCACCTCACCTAGACACCTCACCCCACCACCTCACCTAGACACCTCACCACAAACCTATTTTTAGCATATTTCCCTTTACTAGGACTCAACATTCACTCACCATAACTAACTAAGACTTAGTCCTACCTACCTTAATGAACTAAGACTTAGTGTAACCCTAAAATCACATGCCTATTCTCCCTCTAACCACATTCCCACTCATTAAAATGTAACATTCCATTTTGATCCATGAGAAATAGAGAGCTAGCCAAAAAGATTGCAAGATCTGTCAATTTTAGTAAACCTAGGATTTCCCACCTTAACCGATGCTTTCGGTCAACCCTAAACCAACGTCGGTCACCCTAAACCATCATCGGTTACCTTATATTCATTTTGGTAACCTTGTTTGAGAGGTTGGCCACATTCTCGAGTTTTGGAATGAAGGAGATCTGCATGCAAGCAAGAACCAGAGCCCTTTCGCACATCCAGATAGCCATAGCCAACACCAAGATGGATCCGAAGGTATTTGCATTCACGGTAGCATTCGGGAAGCACTGCCATGACATTGAGCACCATTCCACAAATCAACCATCACCATCATCCAACCATCAAATCTACAACACCAGTAAGTGTATCTCTAACCTACATCATTTCATACTTATTCAGATTATAAAGTTTCTTCATCTCTGTTTATCAACATCTATTTACATTTTCATCCCACCCTTGTTACCTTCTGTGAACCCAACCATTCCATCACCCACAATCATTTAATCACCTATACTTGATTCTGAATACCTCTGAGTACTCCTAACACCTCCATAGACCTAACTATTCCCCTTACCATCTCTATTTCAATCTCAGACAAACCCCAAAACCCAGTTTATTGAATTTCTACCATCCCGCCTAACCGTTTCGTTTCGGTTCCCTCTTAACCATCATCGGTCACCTCACCGACATCGGTCTTTGTATTTGGTAATCCTGCCAATAACAAAAACCTAATAACCTACATTCAAGTAACCCAAGCTACCCAAGAATCGACCCTGACCTGTCCCAACACCTTGACTACCTACCCTACTTCAGATCTGATCATAACCTAGCCTGTTATATTAGATTTGCTTATTGTATTTGGATGAGATACCTAAATCATATCAACTATACAGTAGGATTTTATTTATTTATGTTATTTCTTACATTAAGTGTATTATTAAACAGTGGGTTGAATGCCACCAAGGAAGTACCACACTTCTGGATCTAGCACACACTAGGCAGCCCACTGACATATATTGTTTAACTCTCTTTTGTGGTCTTGTTTTGTATTTAGGTAGTTCCTCCTAGCCAAAAGGAAGCTCTCACACAGTCAACATTGGATCAAGAAGTCAGAAAATGCGTGCACAACCTCAACCAACGACCATCACAACAGGTATTCCTCCTTGGCCCATACCCTTATCTATTTTGTCAAATCCATAAAGAAAATGGTGAAACATTTTGGCATGCCGGTGGGACCCATCAAGGGGTTCTTTTGCATTTTATTCATTCTTAGGTGAAATTTTGTGTTTTTTCCTTTTGAAAAGCTTCCACATTAATTTTCTTCTCTGGAATCTTCCCCCTCTTTCTATTGTCTAAAAGCAATCATGTTTTTGGTGCTTATAAAAAGAATACTTCTTTCTTTCATTAGTATTGCATTAGTGAAAGAGCATCCCTCTTCTATTCATTACTTGCTACATCGAATATCACATTTTGATTTGGGTTTAAAACACTTGCATAACATTTGATTTGTTGCATTATATCTCACATTAAAACTGAGGGCAACCTATATGCGTTGGAAGTCATGCCCAGCTGATGGTTGACATAACTGAATCATAGAAAGCACATTCTCTTTTCTCTCTTTCCAAACTACACAAATTGGAATATATACATCTTCTTAAACAACATCCCACCCAGAAGAAGCTTTCAATGATCACATGATCAGAGGATTGACAATGGGCACCAAGCTGGTTATCTATGTCCAGTCCCCATCAGAGAATGGCCCCCCCCGCCAAAACATAACTGAAACCTCACCTTTAGAATTTCCTTCTTCGTAGGAAGCCTTCCCAACCAAAAACTCTGTTCTAAATTCATGAGTCAGTCTTTAAATAGCATAAGCTAAACACACTAAATTCACTTGTAGGATTACGTTTTTCTTAGCTTTGTTCTTGACTTGCATTTTGAGGTGTGAGGTCGTATTCTCCATTTTTCTTTCCTTTCACACTCCATAATCATAGTTGGTGTATTCCAACTTTTTGAGTGTGTCAGGACTCATTTTTACCATACTCAGACTTCTGGGTTGGTGTCTCATTCAAATTTAATTCACAAAAAAAAATTTTTTTTTCTTCATTCTATAGATTTCAATAAGCACACATGGCATCGGTTTACATCATTGGTTTCATCATTGACCATCATCGGTTCATCTGACCGGTGTCGGTTCCTGTGCTTTTGGTTAGTTTACCCAAAGAGCACTCATCTCATCTTCTTCTCTATTTAAAATCTTTGAGATATCACCATATCCTCTACATTATGATATTATTGACTAAATATAGCTTCCACAGTTGACTTTCCCAGTTTTTGTCTCACTTGCTCAAACTGTCAATTTCCCATAATAACCGACATCGGTTATTGTGACCATCATCGGTCACTTACTAACGCATCGGTTGGCCTAACTCGGTGTCGGTCCTTCTATTTGATTTTTAATCAAAGCACCTGCCAATTCACCTCTCATAATCAATTATTTTCCATCCTATTGTTTTTTGTGTCATTTACAGAATACAGTCTTACTAGGTCAACACTTATTCACATGGTGTTGACTCACAGCCAAACTAACGCCCTTGTATTTCATGTCAGCAGCCATCACCACTCCCACCTAGTCCATCACCACCATCCATCTGTATCACCTATGGATCGACTCAACTTATCCCCATTACTCTACGGTGATGAGGAGTTCACGAGACTCCTTGACCTAGAATCCCATTGCCCTCCAGTACTACCTTGCTCATTCTTCCACCAGGACTCCTCAGGATAGTTAATATATGACATGCCCATATCTATCCCTCTCTCTCCCACCCCCCTCTACGTCAGCTAGCACCAGCTCTGCATGCTACCATCATCCACTTTACCACTGTGGTGTCTCAGCTAGATCCCACAACCACTATAACTGTACATCTACGTCATCTATCACACTGTGACATCAATTGTCCCTCCAAAAACCACTTTAAGTATAGCCCCATCTGCACCCACCACCTCACATATACCTATTACATCGCAACCACCTCCGGTGTCGGAAACTTACACCCCTTTCAGAACCTCATTCTTTCTATCCCAGTCCTTACCCCCAATCACCACTAGAGTTGTTATGACTACCCCACCCACTTACACATACTACCAACCACCCCCGACCTCGTCTATCACTTATTCTAGCTATGTGTCACCTACATCTATTCCTCCTATGTAGTTCTCATACTCAACACCACCATACACTAGCATACCACCCACCTCATACATCCAACATCAACCCCCTTTTTCTGTAGGGGCACCCATTCATCACAACCTACTAATGACCTCATTAAGATGATGATGGAAAAGATGCAAACCTTAGAAGCATCTATTTTTGGCTCCCATAATTCTTTAACTTATGATGAAATATATAATGAGCCTATCCATCCATCTATTCCCATTTGTCCCTACCTGTGCATTGGGAAATGCCTAAATTCAATCACTTCAACAAGTAAAGAAGACCCACAACAACACTTATGGTCATTCAAACATGGGTGCTACCTAATCACCCATGATGATGCTTTGCTCCTATGAACCTTCCCAATGTCCTTGATAGGACCAACATTGGATTGGTATAGTGGACTACCTAGACATTCCATTTATTCCTTTAATCAAGTAGCCCAAGCTTTCTTAGACCATTTTTAATCAATGTTACCAAGAAAGTCACCATGACCGATCTCTATTCAACCCGATAGTATGAAGATGAATCTATCACATATTTTGTTTCCCCTTTGGTGGAGTCTTATTAACCAATTGACGTTCCAGCTACCTCAGACTGAACTTATTGAGTTGTTCACTAGAGCTTGTGTTAGACACATCTCACCAACTCTTCTGTAAGTACAAACCTTTCGAACCTTTGATGAAGCATTCACCATGGCATGAAAGCTAGAAATTCATGCCATTGAAGAAAAGAAAATCCAATTATGAAACAAGAACACCCCATTCAAATCAAATGATTCTTCTTCATCTTCAAAACCTCAAAATAACTATTCAAAGCCCAAAGGATCTGCCAACGTGGTAGTCCTCAAGGTGGGTCCACCTCATCCTTCTAATCAAGCCCAACCTTCTTCCAATCTTTCCCCTATCTAGGCCTTTCAGCTCTGGTGGGATAAAAAGTGGAAGTACACTTGATTGGAGAGCCCTATTCTTAGTCTTGGAAAAGCTTCTTAAAGCTGGAGCCATTACACTTCCTCCCATAAAACCTCATACAGGTTTTGATCCTTCCCATCCTATGCCTGCATGGTATAAAGAACATGACTACTATAATTACCATCATGTTAAAGGCCATAGTGATGGTAATTACATAAATTTTAAGAACATTGTCCAAGAGATGATAGATAATGGAGACCTTGTCATGGACAACCCAAATGCGTGCCGAAAAATCAAAATTTGCACATCTTTAAAAATTTTCCCTAACCATAAACCATCATCTAATCAAAATAGTGAACCTTCATCCAGTGACAACAATGTCCGTGAAGTCCACGTGGTTTTTGATATCATACGACCATTCCTCAAATCCCACCTATTTCATCTATTGAGGAAATTTTGGCACGAGCTCCTCTACCCACAGAGGAGCATACCTCTTCTACTCCTCCACCCATAGAGGAGTCCCCCTCATCTCCCCCTCTCTCCCATGGAGGAACCCACACTTTCTACCGATGTCATTTCACCATCTACCTCCCAACCTACCGAACAATCAACACTTTTAATTCTCCCATCCATAGGAGAATCATCATCACCTTCTCCTCCACTAAGGGAGAAGTCTACCTCACCCAACCTATTATCTCTCCTACCCATGGGAGACTCATCAGACATGCCACTACCTGTTGGGGGTAGTTCTCCCCAACATCCCAGGACCCCATTGACATGATCTCGGCTCTATTACCTATAGAGTCAAGGCTAGCCAATTCCTATCTCATAGACATATTTTACAGGGATTTCCACCCAACCAATTCCATCTTCTTCTTCAAGTAGTCCCATTTTCATGGCTTGGATCGATCACTTGGATTATGTTGATAATTCCATGCTCTGGGGATGTCTTGGCTCCCCTTTTTGACCCAAATGCAAATGTTTCTGAGGATACTTCCATGATCTACCCAAAGGTATTTTCAACAACCAAATCAACATTGACCATGCCGATTGAAATGGATTCTTCTTCATCATCTCTACCTACATCCAAACCTCTACCCACAACTAAAACCATTCCCAAACCTAAAAACCTACCCACACCTATCTCCTCACCCATATCTAGACCCATCACTACTTTGGGTGTCATGCCGACATCAAGCCTTACTCACCCACCTATCAAATTGGACTTAGTAGCATCTTCCCAAGCCCACACCAACATTATCCCTCCACCTAAAAAAAAACCCAACCTTCTAGGCATACACCGGTCTCACCTACCACACCTTTGTCACCTTCCCCCTTCCATCCATCCTAGGGCCCCATCCATCAACCTTGATCAAAAATAGTCTCCTACCCAAGGCCATTCAAAAGCTAAACAACCTACTACTTACATCATGAGCCTTCGTTACACCTCATTCACCCAAAAACAAAACACCCTCACCTTCACTTGTGAACTTCTTACCACCTATACCTCCACTAGTTACTATAACCCCAACCTTGCCTATATGACTTCAACCCATGTCATCTACCCAACCTCTACCAACCACTTCCACCACAACTCGGTTTACCCCCATGGGTAACCCATCCTCTTCCACCATCTACTTTCCCTTCTTGCATCCATACCCCATGTCACCTTTACCCAAGAAGGTGCAACCCAAAGATAAGAACCCACTACCCTCCAATAAGGTAGTCAAACCAACAAAACCTTCCATCGCTAGCTCTTCTACCATGCCTTTACCCAAATAGATGCCATCAAAACCTAAGACAATACCACTTACCAAACTAGTGGACCAACCCATTCCCCCTCCTATAAAGCCTCTTCCTCTCGATCATCCACACCTTTACCCAAACCCACACTCACTTCCCATTGTGATCCATTAGCGGGGTCCTATGCCAACATTTTAACTAATCTCTTAGAGACTTCCATCATCACATTACCACCTTTGACCTTATGATCCTCTCAAACCCAAACCAAAAGGGTTTGATGAAACCAAGATTTGTGCCTATCATTGTGTGCCAGGACATGATGTAGAAAATTGTAAGGCTCTAAAACCATTCTTCTCCAACTTTGTCCTCCTGAAAAAATTTTTTTGATGATGATGACCTTCTTGATGAGGACCATGTTCCACCTTCACCTATCACCACACATCATCATCCTTTACCCATTCAATGATCAATATCTCCACCCCCACAACCATTTTATCCACCTCCAAAATTTGAGATCAACATGGTCCGTATTAGAGAATTAGCCAAATCACCACCCAAATGTCATTGTGCCCAACTCACTTCACAAGGATTTTCCCCCTGGTAGGTTTTTTCCCATCATGTCATTACACCACTCATCCTACACCTTCTCCATTTTCCCCCTCCCCTCAGATTAACATGGTTCACATGTTACCACCCGTGCTCAGAAAGACAAAGGAAAAGAAAAAGCAACTAGCCCATCAACCAACCCTTGTGCCCAATATACCATCTACACCCACACCCAAAATCACCATGTGGACCTACATACCCTATCTCTGATGGGGTCACCCATCACAATGATAAAACAATTACATCAGTCCCCTCTAAAGATGTCATTGTATGATCTCGTTCAAACTTTGAATCTCATAGACAAGCCCTTATTGAGGTTTTACAATCCATTGAAGTTTTACCCAATGACCCCACACTAGTGGCCTCCATTATTACCCCTCACCATGTGGCCTCACTTACCAAATCATCTCCTTCTTCTACCCCCATGCCCACTCCTCAAGTCACCACCCTCAAGCTTCTCTGATGAGGAGATTGTACCTCTCTAGTCAGATGACCCTGATCCCACCCTTTTCATTTTTCTATCTATATCGATAACATATACACATATGTATGACATGCATCATGATCGATGGTGGTGCTAGCATTAACATCATCTCCTCCCACATGCATACAATCAAATGCATATCCCTTCTAACTATATGCATAATAACCCAGTTATGTTGTGCTCCTTCAATGATGCCATCACCTCCACCCTTGGCACCATTATCCTTCATGTTCACGTAGGCCCTCACATTGTCCCAGAACTATTCTACGTCTTAGAGGGAGAGTTCAGTATAACCTATTACTCGGAAGACCTTGGATTCACGTCATGGGTTGTGTCCTTCAACTTTACACCACATTGTGTAAAATTTGAACATGAAGGACATAACTATACCATCCCCATTGACCCATCACCATTCAAAACTTGTAACATGTTATACTGACCCAATGATGTACTTGTACTAGTCAAGGCATCTACCACTACCCCCACTTCTCCTTCACCCATGAGCCCATCCACCAATGTTGCCACCACCTCTCCCACATCTAACTCTTCTATTCCTACTACCTCTTGTGAGCTCTCACACTGACCCACCTACTTTCCAACCAACCGATACCCCTCTGCCCAATCATCTAATGAATCATCTATCCCTACTACCCACATATACTACCGATCCCTTAGAAGGTGTTTTTCAATGCCTCACTCTGGGGGAGTACTACCTATACAATATCGACACATTCCTCACTCCGTAAGAGTATGGAAACTGTGCCAACACCCTCGTTATGACTACCACATAGGTGAGGTTTTCCTTATGGTCCTCCCCACCTTCGCACTAACCTAACATATGGGGGACTTGACACTACCTACCTATTCACCCGAACCTCCATCCCAAACATGACCATTTTCATCTGACCTCCAATCCCTTACTAACCACCACTTCACCCACACTTTCCTTCATCATTGTGCATGGAAAGGCTTTGGTTTCAGTTTTTATGAACAAGGCCACGCCATACCATCATTTCTTGTACCACCCATAAGCACAATGACCGTAGTGGCATTGGCTTTTACCGCACCACCTTCCAAGAAGGCCCTGCATTGACCTCATTGAGGAAGACAAACCTTCTTCACCCCATTCACCAATGTCACCACCTTCACCCATGGAGTCCATAGATCCCGAATCTATCCTCCTAACTTTTTTTTTTTTGTAAACACAATTTCCTGGGACCTCTGACTTATCAATGCGATGGTGAGGCTCCTCTTCTCTTCCCTTCATATATCCTGACATGATCGATGATGATACACCTTCTATTAACATCATTCAATGTCAGGATGATGAGTCTATCCTCACCTACCTGGGTGTGGAAGATTCTTATATTCACGGTCATTACCCTCGAGAGACTAAACCATGTTGAATGAATCGACTATTGAAATCAACATTAATACTCAAGATGACCCACACATTCTAAAGATAGGCCAATCTTTAGATGTTTGCTAAAAGAAGCTTTTACTTCTTTCCTCCGGGACCATAGCAATGCTTTTTGCTTGGTCCTATATTGATATGCCGGTATTGACCCAAACATTGTGGTCCACAATATCATAACCATTTTTGATGCCAAACCCATAAAAAAAGTTGCTATGAGAAAATGCATCCTCGCATTGCTCTTCTTGTCAAAGAAGAACTTCAACGCCTTCTCTCGGTTTCCTTCATCCTACCCATTGACTATCCCCAATGGATTTCTAACATCATTCTATCACAAAAGTGACAAGGGGACTCCACATTTGCATGGATTTCCATGACCTCAACTTAGCTTGCCCCAAAGATGATTTTCCTCTACCAGGCATTGACCAACTGGTTGATCTCACCGCTGGCCATGAGATGTTATCACTCATGGATGGTTTCTCGGGTTATAATCAAATATTACTCACTCTCAGAAGATCAACACAAAACTACCTTCTTCATCACTTGGGGACCTTCTGCTATCGAGTCATGCCTTTTGGCCTTAAAAATGTTGGTGCTACATATCAATGAGCCATGACTTATATCTTCCATGACATCATGCATCACATATTGGAAGATTACGTAGATGACCTTCTTCTTGCCAAATCAAACATTGGGCCAAACACTGAAAGTCCTTAAGGTCATCTTTGACCACCTCATCAAGTATTGTGTTCACCTTCAACCTAAGAAGTGTGTCTTTGTAGTACTTTCAGGAAAACTCCTTGGTTTCATCATTTCTTTGCGTGGCATAGAAGTTGATCCTGCTAAAGTAAAGGCTATTCTCGAAATTCCTCCACCTACTAATCTCATCAACTTTGAAGTTTGCAAGGTAAGTTGCAATCTATTTCATCATTTTATCTCACAGCTTTTCGACCGCTACCAACCATTTCATCATCTCCTCAAAAAAACGTCTCCTTCAAATGGGATGATGAATGCCACAAAAGCCTTTGATGCCTTAAAACAATACCTTCTTCAACCACTAGTGCTCATTCCTCCTAAGGATGACCAACCCTTTTACCTATACATCTTCCCATGACCATTCTTTAGGGTGCCATGCTCGCTCATCATGATGAAAACAGAGAGAAAGTGGTTTATTACATAATCCGTACCCTTTTGGACTATGAAACTAGATACACCCATGCGAAAAAATTTGCTTAGCCTTAGTTTTTGTCACCACCAAGCTTCGTCATTACCTACTCAACCACAAAACCTTTTTCATCACTAACACTGACCCTCTACATTACATGTATGCCAAACCCTACCAACATCAATGTGTTGCACATGTGTTGGCTCATGCTTCTGCAGACCTTGACCTTGAATTCATCATCAAAAATCCATCAAAGGCCAAACCATCACCTAACCAACTAGCAGATGCACCTCTTTCCAGGAATCAACCCTCTAACTTGATTTCCTAGATGAATCCATAACTACCCTCTCCTTGGATGATACCACTTACCAAATGACCCTCTTCTTTGATGGTTCAAGTGTCAGTGTGGGGGTGGGTAGTGTTATCCTCATTCCTCTTGATGGTGAACCCATGCCTTTATCTTTCAAACTAGATTTTGATTATACAAACAATATCACCGAATATGAAGCACTCGTATTGGGTCTCTAGGATGCTTATGCCTTAGATGTTAAGTCAATCAATATCTTTGGTGATTCCCAGCTGGTTGTAAACCAAGTCAATGGTATATACCAGTGTCGTAATGAAATACTTCAAAAGTATAAGCATCATGTAGACATACTTTTGACTACCTTTGACCGTTATGAACTTCAAACCACCCCCATGTTCTACCAATAAATTTGTGGATACCATGGCCTACTGGCTTCTTAGATACCCACTTTTCCCGCCAACTCTAAAATATTTGTCACAATACAAAGGTTATAATCACCCTCTTATTTACCTCGTGAGGTCTACTCCATTGGAACCATTGCACTTGACCCACGTGACCTTTGGTATAAGTTTTAGACTATCTTTCCCTTTCCATTCTACCTCTGATCTCACTCATAATGGACAACGTGCCTTTCTTAAAAGTGTCTCTCGCTATGTCATCATGGGTGGTCTCCTTTATAAGTGTGGCTTGATGGTATTCTCTTACGATGCCTTACAAGTTCTGAAATTCCCTACACCATCAAGGAAGTTCACGATGGAATTTGTGGAGGTCACTTTAGTGGTTTAGCTATCACTAAATGCATTCTTCACCTTGGCTATTATTGGCCAACCCTAAACTGTGATTGTTGTGACTATGTCAAATGTTGTGTGAAATTCCAACAACATGCTAATCTTCATCACACACCTAGTCATGCCTTATAGGTCACACGAGACCTTTGGCCTTTCTCTCAATGGGGTTTGGATCTTGTGGAGAGATCAATCCTCATTCTTCACAATGCCATCAATGGATTATAACCACTACTTGAATATTACACTAAATGGGTAGAAGCCATTCCCCTCATTTCTACAAAAGCTGAGAAAATATGTGAATTCATCAACCATCACATCATTTTTCACTTTGGTGTTCCTCACCACCTCATCACTGATAATGGAAAGCAATTCAAAAACAAAACCCTATGAAAATTTGTGTGATGCTTTTGGCATTCAACTCAGTTTCTCGTCACCTTATTACCCACAAACCAATGGCCAAGAAGAATCAACCAATAAAACCTTGAACAAAAATTCTTATGAAAGTAGTTGATGATATTGGGAAGGATTGGCATACACACATTCCTTCACCTTGTGGGCTTACCACACTAGTATTCACACTTCAACTACTGCCACACCTTTTCTCTCTGGTCTATGGTACCGAGGTTATCCTTACCTCTCAAAGTCCAAATTCCATCTCTCGCATCTCACTACAAGACATGCTCAATGATGATGACTTTCGCCAGGACCATTTGGCACAACTTGAGTTATTAGATGAATGTCATCTCAATGCTCTTGACCATCTCCAAATCTACCAAAAATGTATCAAACATGCCTATGAAAAATGTGTCCATGAAAAACCTTTCTAGGTTGGTGACATCTGAAGGAAAATCAACATGTAACCAAAGAAGAGAAAAGTAAAATGGGGAAAATTTTCTCCTAATTGGCTTGGACCCTATATCGTTACTCATGCATATGGATCAGGTGCTTATCATTTGTCTTCACTGAAGGTAAACCTAAAACCTGAGCCCCTCAATGCCTTACATCTTTGACCATTTTATTGTTGAAATCAAGTCCTATATCACCTTTCTATCTATTGACCACTCATCCCTTGAGCATTGTTCACCTTCCATGTTACCCATTTTGAGGATCAATGACTAAACAAGAATCATGTGATTACCCATCACCTTTTCAGCCTTATCTTCAATATGAGTACCATGGCTCTACTCATAGCATGATTCTCATGGATACTTTTCATTTTTCAAAGATGGAATCCCATGGTCATTCATCACTTGAAACCATCTCTTTCATAGTTAACCTCTGTGTGTTATGGTTTTGTCTTCTAAACAAGAACCTAATCTTCCTCTATAGTCTTGTCCATGACTTAAACATCCAAAAACAAAATGGGATTCAACTCCTTGAGTCAAACTTCCAAAAAAGATGACTCCCTCAAAAGGACATCTCTTCTCTCTATCTCACTACTATAAATAGACTTCTCCCTGAAGGACAACTATATAAAGTCATTGCAAAAATACAATAAAATGTTCAGAAGCTTCCCGCATCGATCAACTTCACGAAGACCTCAAGGAGATAATATACTCATCCCATATAGACTTCCCGCATCGATCAGTCTATCAAAAAAAAAAAAAAAAAGAAGAAAATGATAACTTTTTGTCATGGACTTGCCTATTTTGATCATGGGTTTCTTGCTAGGTAAACATGTTTTCGTACACTAAGTTACGCTAAACCACCTATTTTCACCTCATTGCCTTTTCACCCTAATTTTCTCTCTACTCAAGGGACTTGCCACAACTATGACATTTGTGATCATGTGACTTTCTTCACCCTTAGAATAGTCCATTATGCAATGCCTTTAGGGTCTTACATTCATAAGCCCATCTTGGGTATGGTAGACTCATTAGGGTTCTTATCAATTAAGTGGACTCTTTTACCACCTCTTACCATTCACCTTCCTCATTACTTATTGATTATCCTATATAGGACCAGACCATCGACACCTACACATTTAAAAACTCAACCATACCTATCACCTAAGACTCAACCATGCCTATCACCTAAGACTCAACCATGCCTATGACCTACACTCAATCATACCTAAAACCTACCAACCCATTCCTCTACCTCATCATATTCTTCCCTAGCTTATGGGAGAACTACATCGGCTGAGGCCCCTTTTCATCAGGGCTATGTAGGAAACACTCCTAGGGCATGGGGCCCTTGGAGGTTAGCTCGACCACTCTTTACCCTAACCAATTTCCCTTCATTTTCCTATTCACATTCTACCTTAGTTAGTTTCCATTTTATATCAACAATTGGAAATTAAACCAAACAAGCACCAATTAACAAACTTTTTTACCACATCATCAAATAATTCATTTATCATTTTTATATTTCCACCATAGCATATATTTGGAAATTTAAACCATAACATGCATATACATCACCATTTGTCTCCCATGTTACCAATAACTTGGAACTTAAATCAAAACCATAAACCATGACTCAACCATGCCTATGATGAACTCCACCACCTAACCTAACCATGACTAATGACTCCATCATGCCTAAAATGACCTAACTCCACCATGCCTACCTAAGTGACTGACTCATCATGCCTAAATGACCTACTCCACCTCATGCCTATGACCTAACTCCACCATGCCTATGACCTGACTCCATCATGCCTAAACTAACTGACTCCACCATGCCTAAATGATCCACCATGCCTATACCTAACTCCACCATGCCTAACTGACCTGACTCCACCATGCCTATGACCTGACTCCATCATGCCTAAACCAACCTGACTCCACCATGCCTAAGTGACCTCACTCAATCATGCCTATGACCTTGACTCAATCATGCCTAATCCACCTAGTTTCCATCACATAAATAATAACACTGGAAATTACACACATAACTACAACATCATACCATGAATATCACCATCTCTATATAAAAATCATCAAAATCTATGTGTGTCCATACATATGTGCATAAAAGAAAAATCAATACATGTGCCTCTCATATACAGTCTCAACATCTTTGGCACGTAGGTAGTGGTATAATAATCAAAATCTCAAAAACTCTCATGTACATCCTCACTATCTTTGGCATGCAGGCCAGTATAAATAAAAAATATACAAAAATCTATATCCTGAACATATAGGGTGACTAATCATCACCCCACCTGATGTCCATGCCAGTCTCATCTGTCTCCTCCTCCTCTCCTCCCTGCGCACCCACCATCATCATCTCTCCACCTATGGGTCTAGGCCCTCTGCCTCTCTCCTGGCCATGGTAGGGGTCTAGGCCTCCTGTGAGCTAGTGGCCTCTCCCCTGACCCTATCTCTGGGCTCGTCGGCCCCTGTTACTCTCTGCACTATGTGTGTGAGATCTGGTCCTCTCACTCGAGGCTGTTGTACTCTGTACTCTACATAGGAAGGGACATCTATCCCAGTAGTAGTCAAATGATCCTGATAATACTTGGCCTCATTCAGGGCATCCCTGAACCTGGCCATCGGCACTATCTATGGTGGTGGTGCCATGGGTCTCGTAACACCTGTAACCCTACCATGGGCTACTTGTACCATATCTGGGCCCCCTATACCATGGGACCCTTATCCCTCTCTGTACCGTGGGACCTATCTCCTATTGATGCTGTGCTGTACCTATGGGCCATAGGACCTTGATCCCTATGCCTCGATGTTTGTGTAGTGCCAAATGTGCCTATGCCTGCTGGTCATGTGCTGTAGGTGGACTGTCCCCCTCTCCAGGTCCATCTATCTATGCATGTGTAGTAGTGGCACCACTGGCCTGTAAAACCTACCATGTGTGCTGTAGTGTGGCCACCACCTGCCCTGACCCTGCCAACTACCCCTATAAACCTGTAATATGGGCTTGTAAGGTGGCAACCTACCCCCCAAAGTGCATCCTCTGAATTGTAAGGGTAGCCAAGTCTCTGCTCCCCTGGCCTCGGTGGTTTGACTGTAGCTGGATGCCCACCACTTACCTATATATCTATCTGTAACCCGACATCATCAATCTTCTGGTCCACTTCTGCTCCTCTCCTCCCCCTGTCAGCATTGTTGTTATGGTAGAGGCATAAGCCTCTCCACGTCATCTCTCTCTATACTAAGGGAATGGTGGTGGCACATCTGGGGCAGCCCAAACTACCATCTGACCCTATCTATGGGTATCATCTTGTGCTCTCTCAATGATGACCCCTCTATCCATCTGAGTAACTATGTAACTCATCCAACTCTATTGCCATCTACCTGTATGAAGGGAAGCCAACATACGACCTCAAATAATGTCAACCCTAGATAATCCCTCCAACACCTACCTATAATATGCCACATCATGAGTAGCCCACTGAAACCCTGTGCTCTCAACAATAGGCACCCAACACCTGTAGCCAACTCAAACAAATCCCACCTCGAATGCATCTGGTCAGGGCATACCAACTGGATGCACACACATATGATGTGCTCATATGCCCAACAGTGAAGAAGAAAGGTACAACACAAGTTGAACCTCTGTAACCACCCGTAGGCCCATAACTCCCTATATAAGCTACACCAAGTATGTTGGTGCCCAAGAAAAATGGGTCCTATCCTCCATCATGTCATGGAGAACCCCATCAGTGCCCATGGGAATCTCCCCCTCCACATCATCTGGAAGTGCAAAACAACACATTGCCTCCATAATCAGGACCACTAGCCTCATCTCCTCAGGATGGGCCACATGTACATCTCTCCATAGCTCAGGCTCATGCATTATGGAACCTCATCTCTGCCATCCCCTCTCCAAACACCATCAACATCAGCTCCTTTGATGCCTCTAAAGAAATAGAATACACTGCATCCCCACTATCGGTAACCACATGAGGATCTTGTACATGTCCTCTAGGGTGACTGTGATCTCACCCATCGGTAGATGAAATGTGTTGGTTGTTGAATCCCATCTATCGATGAGTGTGACCATCAAGCTCGGCTCCCCGAACTATGTGCCTATACCATCTGACCCCAATAAGGCCATGACATCTATGTAATGTGCCACCACTCCTCTACCATCACGCTCCCTCGTACCACTAATAATAGAGGTGGTACTCTATCTCTCATCGCAACTGGTCCCTAGC
The DNA here is from genome assembly GCA_018340775.1 of Taxus wallichiana var. yunnanensis. Classification (NCBI taxonomy): domain Eukaryota; kingdom Viridiplantae; phylum Streptophyta; class Pinopsida; order Cupressales; family Taxaceae; genus Taxus; species Taxus wallichiana. The sequence continues at coordinate 375,903,474 of CM031235.1, forward strand.
CTGCACCCAACAAACCACACCATTATTAAAATCTTGACCATACCCAACACATCTCTTACCCAAAAACCTATTCCCAAAATGCTTATTATTTATTGTTCCCCAACCCTAATGACCCCCCTTTTCCCCATCCCACTTTCCCACCCCTTAACTCATATCATATATACCCTTTACCCTACCTATTCTCAACACACTTAAATTTATACCTCACTACCTATTTCTCTTTAACTCCCACCATAACCCTTTCTTGACCTATTTTTCCTCAAAATCCAACCGACATCGGTCATTGGTGACCGACATCGGTCCATCATGACTGGCATTGGTCACTTTACTATTTTGACCGATGCCAACTTATATAGCGTGCCAATGCTCAATGTCGGCTACCCTTGACTGACATCGGTCATTGTTCACATGATGACCAAATGAAAAACCCCCTATTTCTCCAAAATTCTCAAATCTAACCTAGAACCCTATCCTACCTTACCCAAACCTAACCTAAACCCCTCCCCCCCCTATTTACCCTACCTAGGACCTCCCCCCTCCCTCATTGCAACATTTTAACCACAAATTCAAAATTATACCCCCCACCCGACATGATTTTACCCAACACCAATTTTACCAACCTATTTTAATAAACAAATGACAAATTGGGATCGAATCTTACCTCATCTCGGTTCCATTGGCATGTGGTGGTATGTCAGCCATTATATTGGTGGCCCACCCAAACCCTCTCCCACCTCTTGCCATGCCCAAATCACCAAATCCACTCCTCTAATCCAACCAATCAAATCGATCCCCCGAGCTCGTGGACCCATCTCCTAGCTCCTCTCACCAACTCATACTCTCCACCTCATCTGGGTATAATGCCTTGTCCTTCTCTCTCGAAAAAAAAGTACAAAAATTCAAACGGCTCTGTCATTTTCTCCAAAGTCACAACACAACAATGATTCCAGTAAAAATATAATTTTTATTTTATAAACCCAAATTGACTTGACCGATGTCGGTCATATTTGTGCCCTAGCCAACCAACGTCGGTCACCCTATAACCAGCATTGGTCACCCTTATAACTATTTGGCCTTGCTAAGCTTCCTTTTTCCTACAACCATTAGTGATCACACACCTTTTATCATTCGGACACCTATTGAACCATACCTACAAGCCCACACTACCCCTACATTTCCTTTGTTGCATCTTGGGATTTGTTATTTTACCTATACCTTGGCCTTACATGCATGCCATGACCTATTTTCCTGAACCTGACCTACTTGGTGTGACCATTGACCTTATGTACTCGTTATACCTTGTGATGTTGTTACCTATGTTGTTTTAGCCTAACAACCATACCTTGCCTATTTCGTGCCGTTTATCTTGACCAAACCTTTGGTGTACTGGAACATACCTAAACATTCCTGCACCTGACCTACGTTGTGTTTTGGACCATATCCTATACCTTGGATACCTGAATCACTTCACCCTTGTTTGGATAAACCTATCGACCTTGGATGATGTAGAGTTTGCAAGCTCTTCAACCTAGTACCATGTTGCAATCTATACGTGTGTGTGTGTTTGATTGCCATTACCCATGACCCGATTTTTTTGACCTATTACCTATTACCCGAGTTGACCATCACCCTTTCCCATAGTACTCATACCCTTCCCCACCTATCTTCACCAACTACACATTTATCAAACCACTCACCGATTCCATATTACACCTCATCAATTGCCTGGTTTGAGGGGATCACCTTCACCCACACATGGGGCAATCACTTCCTATTTTTTGTCAGCATCACTTACCAATACAAGCTACGTAAAAAAGGGGAAAAATGTAGACACCAAAATTGGGTCACACTCCCCTTGGTCCCTTTTGAATAGCCAACTTAAACATATTCACCTAACCATGACCCTTTTACCCCACATTAATATTAATTTAATTATTTATAATTAAATTAATACTCATCCTCACTTCATTCATTATTTAATTACCTTAATTAAAACTAATTTCCACCTCACCTAGACACCTCACCCCACCACCTCACCTAGACACCTCATCACAAACCTATTTTTAGCATATTTCCCCTTTACTAGGACTCAACATTCACTCACCATAACTAACTAAGACTTAGTCCTACCTACCTTAATGAACTAAGACTTAGTGTAACCCTAAAATCACATGCCTATTCTCCCTCTAACCACATTCCCGCTCATTAAAATGTAACATTCCATTTTGATCCGTGAGAATAATGAGTTGGCCCAAAAAGATTGCTAAGAGATGTCAATTTTAGTAAACCTAGGATTTCCCACCTTAACCGACCGGTCGACCCAAAACCAAACCGCTCGGTCACCTAAACCATCATCGGTTACCTTATATTCATTTTAGTAACCTTGTTTGAGAGGTTGGCCACATTCTCAAGTTTTGGAATGAAGGATATCTACATGCAAGCAAGAACCAGAGCCCTTTCACACATCAGACAGCCATAGCCAACACCAAGACAGATCCAAAGGTATTTGCATTCATGGTAGCATTCTGGGAAGCACTGGCACATGTTAACACTAAGCACCATTCCATAGATCAACCATCATCATCATCCAACCATCAAATCTACAAACACCAAGTAAGTGTATCTCTAACCTGCATCATTTCATACTTATTTAGATTACAAAGTTTCTTCATCTTTGTTTATCAAGCATCTATTTGCATTTTTCATCCCACCCTTGTTACCTTCCTGTGAACCCAACCATTCCATCACCCACAATCATTTAATCACCTATACTTGATTCTGAATACCTCTGAGTACTCCCAACACCTCCACAGACCTAACTATTCCCTTACCATCTCTGTTCAATCTTAGACAAACCCCCAAAACCCAGTTTATTGAATTTCTACCATCCCACCTTAACCATCGTTGGTTCCTCTTAACCGTCATCGGTCACACCTCACCGATGTTGGTCTTTGTATTTGGTAATCCCATCCAATAACAAAACCTAATAACCTACATTCAAGTGACCCAAACTACCAGAATTGACCCTGACTATGTCCCAACACCTTGACTACCTACCCTACTTCTAGATCTGATCATAACCTAGCTTGTTATATTAGATTTTCTTATTGTATTTGGATGAGATACCTAAATCATATCAACTATAGTAGGATTTTATTTATTTACGTTATTTCTTACATTAAGTTGTATTAAATAGTGGGTTGACTGCCACTCAAGGAAGTACCACACTTCTGGATCTAGCACATCTATTTAGGCAATCCCAAAGACATATATTGTTTAACTCTCTTTTGCTTGTTCATGGTCACTTTATTACACATGCTAGTCAACTTACTTGTATGTCATTTATCTATATCACCCACACATGCACATTCACATATTTTTCTATTGGTGATCACACATACAGGTCTCTTACACGCAGCATGGATGCTCGCCTTCTACCCTTCCTACACTGGTCGTTGGGGGCATCCACATTCTTCTCTTCTAGGTGCTATTGTTTCATTTTGTACTTAGCACTTTACATTACTTGGTTATATATGCTTTTGACATACTAGTTATCTTTCCAATAGGCTAATGGGTGCTTTATGCGCAAAATTTGTTATGCATGGATATTTGTTTCCATATTTGTTTGTTACATTATCTGTTACTATTTGTTATTGTATGCGGGCCTTGCCCTTTGTTTGGTGTGCACACTTGTTTTTAGTTGCGTCCATGATGGCCTTGTGTGTCTTGTGACATCATGAGTTATGTCCCATGTTTGTGACCCGTTTTGTGCAGATTCCTTGTCTTCTTGAGTGTTTACACTACTTTTCTTGGTAGCTTATACACTTTGTTTTCTATATGCATGCTTGTTCATACTAACACTTGTCTTTAGATATCCATCCTTGTTTATGTGTGCCTTGGTTCCTACCAAGCACATTCCCTCCCCTACATGGTAGAGTTTTGGTACAAGACATGCAATTGGTCTTCTTTTAGGCCGCATTCTCCTATTAGTGACGTCACATGCACCCCTAAAGAGGGGGCATCATTTGGGGTTTTAAAATTTACACAACGTGTTTACACCCGATTCGATTCGGTGCACTTTACGCCCTTGGAATTATGGGTTTACATAAAATGAGCGAGTTTAGACCAGTCTACGAACCCCATACACCTGTGACTTTTACGGGACATGGTTTTCCTTAGAATTATGGGAAGAAGTTATAGGGTTGGAGGTTATAGTGGGTATGCCCCTACACTACTTCGACTAGTGGCGTCGGATCAACCAAAAACCAAGACGTAAAAGATATCTTCAAACACATTTAGGGAAGAAATTATAGGAAGAAGAATAATGTAACTTTCTCCCTACACTTCTTCAACCGGGGGTGGCATGAGATCGCCCAAAAACTCATAGTACATGATGTCCTTCTACACTCTCTTTCTCGACATGGAGCAGTGCATATGTTCCATTTGCACTTTTTATTTTGTGTACTTTACTTTTACATGAACCTTTTACATTGTGTTTTCACACACATATACATAAATATTTGACTACTTGACTATTTTTTCCTTTCAAGTCTGACCGTATGAGAAACAAGCAATCAAATGGGGGCAACAAAAAGACGTCAACAACAACACTTCGTGGTAGCACACTTCACATACTAACCATGTTGGTACACTACACACATTAACATCAACACACACATTCCGCCCTAGGTTCACTCTCATCACTTTTTGCACATTTTCATCTTTAGTTTCCATGCTCCATCATCTTTTTGTCATTCCACGCTTTGTCTAGTCCTTCGACATGCCTTCTTTGTTACTCTACATCGACATCAGGTACACATCTCTATCTACTTTATGTTACTGAGAGCTTTTCACTCACCAACATAAAGTGGGGAAAATGTAGACACAAAATCATGCACTTTACACATTATTTAGTCCCGGTCTTATAATACTATTTAGAGGGTATTTGAGTGAAGAAAGTTATAATTAATCTCCATCTCTCACCATTTTTATTTGATTTCTATCATCATTCCCAACTTACACCACACAAACGCCCAACTGTTTGGTCATCTTCCATTATTTTAGCCTCGAATAGGGTGCACATGCTTAGTACTAGGGCACCCATGGGTGCCCAAATCCTTTTTGATATTTCCCGCCACTTTTGGGGCTCTTTCTAGTTGTTTGAGGTCTTTATCTTTTTGGTGGTTGGCCATTTGAGTTAATTATGAAATTAGATCAACATAACCCTATAAAAACAAAGTTATGTGACCATAATGAGGCGCCAAGCACTTGTCACTACTATCATCCATCTAGAGTTGCATCCATATATCGCATTGGAGATCACTTGCATCCACATAGATCCATCATAGGGCACAAGGATAGGTCATCTGCATCACACACAACATAAGGGAGGATTCTATTCTATTCCATGCACACATTCTATTACATTTTCTACATGTAGTTATTACTCACTACTTTGCAAAGTGCGACTAGCATAATAGCACCTAGGGCACATTATGCACACACACTCACCAAAACTACATTTGGGTCCAAAATGTAGTGCAACGCTCAATTAGTAAGCCCACTATTGTGGAAAATGAGGTCATTCGACCCATTCATTTGCATTCTTATTTTTTTAGGGTTTTAATACTCCTTTTTAGTCTTTTCATCATCTTGGAATATCAACAACATCCAGAGCAGTGCAACAAAGTTAATGCAAAGATAACGAGGGTTTTAGACCATCTGTTGAACCTACAAAGATAAGTTTAAGAGATTTTACAAAGACTATGGCACCCATTTTGAGACAGTGCTAGTGCTGTAGGCACCCAGTCCCTCTCCAGGTGCTCCAGTCTAGCTAGATACTCTAGATCCATCATTTTTGAGGCTTTTACATGCTCGTTCTTGCTTTCAATTTCTCTAGTCACCTTTACAAAATTGTCCAACGAGATCCTCTAATCGGTTGAGTTCTTTCCTCTCCTCTCTTGCATATTAGGGTTAGCATATTCCTTTTTCATAGTTGCTTGGGTCATCTTTGCATCTATTTACAACATCTATTTAAGTTATTTACACTGTTCATAGCTTAGATTACCTAGTACCTTTATATTACATTTTTAGTTAATCAATTCTCTCGAGGTAGAATTCCTAGTAACTCATAAAGGAAAAATGAATGAATTCTTGGAGGAAAGGGTAATCCTCAAGAGTTGGTTCTTTTTCAATTTCTATATCATTGATATGCACTAAAAGCATTACACACCCCTTCCTCTTGGATTTCTTTAACTGCATTGCTGAAATTTTCCTTAGAATTATCTTTTGATTCCATGGATATGCATAGGGTAACATTTGTCATCAAGACAAACAATATCTTTGGAAAAATGATCAAATTTTTCATGGTGTTTTGCTAACTGACTAATTCATAGGATAACATCATAAGATCCCAAGGGTGCAACATATAAGTTAATTGTAGTCACAAATTCTAGAAGTTTTAACTCAGCCTCAAAAAGACATTGCTCTACCTTTCTCTCTGCTTGGTTCCCATACTAAACTAACCAAGATCTTTCCATATATCCTACTTTTGTAGAAATTTTACTAAGAATCTCAGGAGTAAAAAATCGATGCTCTTGCATCAATAAGAATGGAAACTAGATAGCCAAAAAATTTACTTGATGCTTCTATCGGTGTCACTTGAAAATCAGCTTCGTGGTTATCTATTGTTGCATGGATCTTCTGCTGGAACACTTGTTATTGGCTTGGTAGAGGTGCCTTAGGATTTCCACTAGCTATTTTACAAGGACAATGATTTACGTAGTGATCACCTCTATAATTAAATCATCCTCCCACTGGACCTTTCTTTTCTAGAGGTTTTCCTCCATTGTTAAACCTTCCATTTTGTTTTCATTTTCATTCCTACCCTTAGGTACGCCATTTTTCTTGAAGGAGTTCCTAGGTTTGAAATTCCTTCCAGACCATATGTTCTATTCCCCCCATTTTTATTGTGTTTCCAATTTTTACTTTTAAATGGAGTTGAATTTTGATGTTGTTGTCCTCTTCCTCCTTCCTTGAAATATCTCCTTGTTGCAGCTAAAGTTTTTAGTTTCTGCTCTTGCTTCATGGATTTTTCAAAACTCCTGGTCCATGGAGGTGGGTCCATGGATGTCCACATCTGTTCCAATTTGAGGGTTCAAGCCTAAGATGAACTTTTTGATCCTAAACCTTTCATCCTTTTGATACTATGGTACGTACTTAAGGAGACGTGTGAACTTCTCCCAGTAAGTAGTAACATACATATATGAAAGTGCAGCAACAAATTTACACAGGAAATAACTCAAAATAATATTATATTTTCTATATTTCATGCTAATACAATGGCTATTATATAGCCAGGAATGTTGTTGAACAACTTCCTATAAAATAGGAAGTATACAAAACAATAACTTACCGTACTAATATATTGTTATACATTTGTTATAACAATATAAACATACTAACCAGATTATAATAAACCATGTGAATACTAATTCCTAACATTCTCCCCTTAGTGTTTACATGGTAGAAAAACATCCACACACTCAACTGCAGTATGCTCACCCCTGTGGCATGTCCAACTCTGTGACTCATGACCTTGATCCAAAAGAAAGGCTCGCTCCTTCCATGGTTTTAAACAGGCTTACCAAAAACCTTGACGTGACAGGAACCTCATCAACTGTCGACCTCATGTGGTTTTCTGGATCCTCCCACAAACCCTTTCAAGATCCATGAACTGACTTACTCTGGTGCTACTGTTCACCACTATGCTTATACATCAGGGAATTATGTAGGAAACACAACATGCATATTACAAAACTACACAATAGAAGATATACTGAAAATATTTCACATTACTTCCTATAAGAATCGTAATGTTCTTAATTGTAGTCTCTGTCATTGATCGTTGCCACTCGATCTCGAACAGCATAGAAAATTGCCACTGCCACTGGAAGCTTTCCTTGACTAAGTCGTTTTGGGTGCAGAATGGGAATGGAACATTGGTATGTATTCCCCCCCACAATGTGAAATTCCAAATAAGAAATCAGAAAGGGAAAAATGTATTGTGTTGTATCATACTAACTGGATCTTGTTGTCTTGATCTTGCTGTCTTGATCTTGCTGCACATGATCACCATTGCCAATGAACGTATTCACTGACTGATCATCTTCCAATGAAGTATGGCAGTCAAAGGATCTCTATGATCGAGGAGGATCTCCGTAGTTTTCGCTCTCTTAGACAATTATTTTTCGGTATTAACAATAACGCACACCACTCAAATCAACAGGGAACACCGCAAATCGAAGCACACCGAGAAAATGGAAACCACTGCTCGAAAATCATATACTCACACCATACATATGCCACCACAGCCTGCGCGGCCCCATCGTTGGTCGACGAGAGGTCATTTGAATGACCTCCATCCTCCTGTGCCTCCGTCCTCCGAGTAATATGCTACTTAACTTAGCAGATTTGGAATTTGAGGCTCAAAAATTACACACCTTACCCGAACGTCGGATTCCACTTGAAAATGCGTTCGTAAGGCAATTTTTTTATATTTTTTTTTATTTTACGAACTTTTATATGACATAAGACATACAAAATAACTCTTGACTTGGTTTTGATTTTGACACTGATACAAAATGACACACTGACTCTTTATCTACAACTAATTCAATTAAACTAGACAATATGCTGATACAAAATTATTACAAAATGATGAAAGGACCCTAAAAAAAAAAACTACATTAAAACATGGCCAAATATATTGAATTAAAACTTATACGATTTAAGACTCTAATACATGATACTAATTACATGATGAAACAATAACTACTAAAAATACTTTTATTTGACTCAAATAACTATTAAAAACAAAAAACAAAAGACTCAATGACCAATTAAAATCTAAAAACTAAACTATAACGACTCAATTTTCTAATATAGCTGGAGGCTATTATTAGATTCACTACGACAAAATAGCCTAATTGACATGCATATACGGAATTTTCATGTTGAACTGCATGTATTACATGTGTAATCCGTCAAGTGCGTCGATCTCATACTATTCAATATAAAGTCATGGATCTGATTCACTTGCAGGTGATAGCTGAGTCTTAGTGTCCACCAAATAAGATCTGACCGAGACAGAACCATTAGCGAGTTGTAGTTTGTATGTGATACAACTCCCAGATCTCTGCAAGGATTGCTTAGTTCGAAAACCAAAGGATCGATGAGTAGTTGGATAAAAAGTTGCGCAGATCAATCTATTGACAGCTATTGAGTTGAACGGTCGCTTTGATGCAGATTCGAATATGACATATCTACGCCAAAATCTGATGTTGTTTTACTTGATTTCTTGCTGAGAGAGACGTCTTGACAATACACGCAATCTACCTGACTGAATATGTAATTGTAATGAACTTGTCTAATTGAAAGAGGAAATGACAACGAACTTGCAAAATATTGGAACCTCCAATGTACATACGAGATGTGCCATGAAGGAGATGCTATAGATAGTTCATGGAGCAGTCCAATGACGAGTGTCCTCTTAGATTCTTCGACCACAACTATGATTTGACTGAACAATCTATTCACTCTTTCACATAATTTGGGACAACAAAACAAAGCCGCCCCTGTAGACAATTATTTCTCCATTGAAGGAATGCAACGCTCTGGTACCAAATGAAAGTGCAGCAACAAATTTACACAGGAAATAACACAAAATAATATTATATTTTCTATATTTCATGCTAATACAATGGCTATTATATAGCTAGGAATGTTGTTGAACAACTTCCTATAAAATAGGAAGTATACAAAACAATAACTTCCCGTACTAATATATTGTTATACATTTGTTATAACAATATAAACATACTAACCAATTATAATAAACCATGTGAATACTAATTCCTAACAATATATCCCTATTTGAAGTTCTGGAATTCGGTCATTTTTCCATCAAAGTAGATTTGAGGTAGTCATCTCTTAGAAAGAAGGAAACAAATTGTTCCCATGTTGTATTTTCGAGAAGTTAAATGTCTTTCTAATTTTAAGTTCTCCCATGATGCCGAGGCTTCTTCGAGAGATTTGGTATGCCCCCAAGCTGTCTCGGTTTCCTCGGAGAAGTTATGAAGCTCAAAATATTTCTCCATTTGATGAGCCAAGATTTTGCACCATCTCTGAGTACCATCCCATTGTACTTTGGTGGAGCTATCCTCTTCAAGTCTCTAGCTAGTTCTATCTCAACTTGTGCCCTCTTAGGCGGGGTCATATTTTTTCATTCAATTTTTCTCAGTTTTGATTCACCTGATTTGGATTTTCTTCATTCAAATTTCCATTTTATTGAGGGTGGTCTTGATCTTGTCCATTCCCTTGGTCATCTTCTTGTGTCAGATCATGTATCCTCTGTTTGAGGACACCTATCCTATCCTAGGTGTTAGATACCAAGGTTAGGATTTGATCGACTTTAATTTGAAGTTCATCTCCTTGATGGTCCTCCTCTCATTAGCTCGTGTCCTAGCCATCACTACTTGAAGGGACCAATGAGACACAACTTAGAAAGTAGTGGGTGCCATTAGGTCCGGCGCTAAATCTCTGCTCACGATACCAAAATGTAAGAACCCCTTGGTAGAATACTAGAAAAACACCCCAATTTTTTTTTTTTTTAATAATTTTTTATTTATTTATATACATTCCTTCATGTGAATTTCCATATAATTCCACCAAAGATGAGAATCAAATCCCTAGTTCTTAACTTAAACTATCCATGATGTAGAAACAAAAGGAAAAACTAATGCTTGTATATTGAAGGGAAAGTATAATAATCAAAGGGCATCATCTATTTGCAATTTAATCAATTGACTAATATTATTGTAATCAAATAAGATAATTACATAGGAGAATGAATTCATTCCACCTCGTTCAATTCATTAAGCATAGAGAGCATACTAACATATGAATATAATGACATAGGAGCTAATTCATTACCCATTTCCTTTTACAATAAAGATACTAATGGTATGAAATATTTTATGTTTTCAACTTTGTACATAAGAGTTTTCAAGTACACTACATCTTCATCATGCTCAACATGATTGTCATTTTTTATAATATAGATTACAATTAAGAATACAATATTTTTCTGAGAGACACTGATATGGAAGAACATAAGGATAATTATCAATGTGGTCACCATCGAGATAACACTCGGATATCCTGTCGATGTTGCAGTAATGAATAAGGAAAGGGATAACATCATCATAACACTTTTACTCCAACCATAGAGCCAGTTTGGTTCCCCCACAAAACACTCATATCTCGAGATTGGCCCTACCCCTCATGATGATGGTAGATATGAAAAATGATACTAAAAGAGAGAGTGTTCCATGTATACAAATCCCTATATCATATGACCTAACCAGTCATGATCTAATACATGATATCACATTAGAAAAGAATAATTACATTCTTATTAATATTAAGTATTAATTACTTATGGCCATAAGACTTGGATTATAAAGGGCAACCCCCGATGTATCCTAACTCATATGAGGCATGCACAGTAACACAAAAATTGGGTCAATATTTGGTAACCCCACAAAAGGACGCATATCCACTCCTACTCGAGTCATGGTGAAGACTAAACTAATTCCCTTATCCTTTTAGTCCCACTTTCCAATGTTCACTATACATTACTCATAACTACTGATTCATCTCATCCCTCCTCACCCCATCTTGGACAAAGGCCCCGATCTCCCAAGGTAAACAAAGATTTAACATGTGAACAACTCTCATATGTATGAGGGTGATAATGCATCACATCAATGTTCCATAACATTTCACAAAGCATTATTTTCCTTAATGACAGGAATTGTAAACTCCCAATGATAAAAAATTCTAAGGATTATACTAGAGTTCACATGATAACAAAGGATGTAGTAAATTTCACTACCTATTCAAGGTTGAACAATAAAATTAATACAAGGAAACTTAATCATATATTTGAACAAGGTATCATAGGGTTCCTAGATGAACATGCATGTCAAGATTCACTATTAGCCACCAAATGTTTACTTATTCTTACCTATGCAAAGGTGATAGGTAAAAAGAGGTGAAGCTAACCACATTAATTCAAGTTTGATATTAATAATTTTGAGGTGCCCCATCCCCTTCTATTTATTCTAAGGGAACACCATTTTTAGGACTTAGATTGAAATTTTATAACATATTTCAAAGACTCACAAATAAACATGAAGTTTTTTAGTATAAGCACATACATAATTTCATGATAATAAATAAAATATATTAAAAAAATATACCTTTCTTGGAATCTTAATAACCTATTTATGATTTATTTATAAAATATTTTTTGACATATTAAATTTTATAAATAATTTGAATGTATCCATATGGCATATTATTCAACACTAAATAAATTAGGCATTCTAAATAAAAATAATGAATATATAATTAAAATCTTAATTATGTTTCAAATCATAAGTTTCTAACTAAAGGGCATCATATTACCAAAAGTAAAATCCCACGCGATTTAAATGGATTTAAATGGCTAACATGCCTTTAATGTTGAAAAAGTTTTAAAAAATGCAAAGTTTATTAAAATGCTTAAAAGATGGAAGGTTTAGAAATTATCAAGAGTCTTTTGAGAATTATATTATTGAAGAATAAACCACAGTTCAATTCAAGTTAAGATATAACTCTCAACCCTTTTTTCTCTTACTAACACAAAAATTAGTTACACATTAGAATAATTATAATTTATGCAAAATATATTTCCAAGAGTTAGGGGAGTTAATATATTGAGCCCAATCCAAATATGATGGAGGTTGGAATTTCAAACCATGTTCTAAAATAATTTAAAACAATCTCATTCTTATTTATTTTAATAAAAGATAATTTTCTCAACATTTACCTAATTTTATTATTTTGTCTATATATAGAATATAAATAAATTGATGACTTTCCTTCCTCTTCTTAACAGTAAAAGAAAAATTGCACTCTATTAGATTTATTGATTGAATATATGATATTCAATTAAATTCTAAAACAAGTTACAAATTATTATTCTTAATGAAAGAAGACATAATTTTTGTTAAAAAGTTTGAAGAGTGGTGAGAGATGTTTTAATAAAAATAACTTGCCTTTGGTGCATCCCAAGCATTCAACAACCAACTAATTCTTCTAATCTCCAGTTCCACTCTTCTTATGTGCCCCTATTTGCTCTATCACTTGCAGATTTTCTCCAAGATAATATCTTTGCTCAAAAATATTTGCTCCCGTATTTGCTGCTCCCAAAATTTCCAAAAAGAAAGTGTGCATCTTCCTTTATTTGTTTCCTTATTTATAGATTGAGGGATTTTTTTTACACGGGTCCCTAATTTAAAGGAATTTTGTCTTTTTTTTTTTTAATTACAACATGGGAGCCCATCTTTCTTAATGAACTCTTGAGAGAGCATTTAAAATTGCTCATACCTATTAATTGAAAGGGCACACCTTCCAACCTCATAGTGAGCCGAGCAATAATTCTTTCTTTTTATATTTCTTTTCCTTTATTGCTCTACTCAATAGTTAATGCAATAAAATTTTAAATGATGGCCATCCATCTTTGTCAAATAAATTCTTTCCTTTTTTATTATTGACATTAATTTTTCTATAATATTCTTCCATATTTTGGAAAATATCATTAGAAATAACATTTTTAAAAAATTAACAATATACATGTATTGATTTATTTTTAAGTACATTTAATAATATAAATATAAATCTATATTATAAATCAAGGAGGAGATGGTTAGTTCAAAAATTTATAAGTATATTATGGTTAAAAACATGGAACATATAATGTGATTTTAAATTGTATGTGAGGGTGGACCTATAATAGACCCAAGTTAAGATGGAGACTCAAATTCTAATAAGGTCACCTAAGTACTCTTTGGTATTGTTGCATGCTAAGAAAGAACAAAGTGTCCTAATAAGAGAATTTGTAAAATGACACAAAAAGACTTACCCTATTCCTAGGTGGTATACTATGCCAAGTTGCTAAGGTTTAGGGATACACATTTCCCTCTCTCTTTTGGTACCATAACTTTGTATCTACTCTCCTCTCTTTGATGATGCTCTCCCTCTAGTCCAAGGGAAATATATCCTGCAACCAACTCATAACAATAACACACAAGTAGTTAACCAGATCATGATATAAATTCGACATGATATAATAGAGGAAGTGCTAATCATATTATTGTCAATGATAATATTTATCCCAAATTGCATTTAAATAAACAAAATTAAACACTCTATCATAATAATTCACAACTCCACATAATCAATCACATATGTCAATTATTACATCAAAAGTTTGATACTATAGAGAGGGATGCAAAAAAATTCTAAAAAAAGTAACATTTTCCTAACCTACCGCTTACTTGACATTTTGATACTAACATCAAACAATTTTTGTTATATGACTAATTACTCATAGTTGAAAAACTATATGGTACTATTAAATCCATGGGATAATATGTAATGAATAAATAGAACACACCACTTTAAGTGTGTATGGAGTAAAGAAGAAACAAGATAATAACATAAGATGTCAAATAAGAAAAAAATGAATAATTATTTGGTGACCCGATAACATGGGAGAACGTAAAAATAAATGTGGAAACTTGATGTCATGGGTGTGAAAGAGTTTTAATGTAATGATGTGGGTTTACCATATAGTAATAACAAAAATACATATGGAAGGGTGAGAACCTTTGGAATGTAAAAATAATAACGGAGGGATCCCTCAAAGGATGATGTGATTTTTGTGGATGTAAATAAGTGAAAATGAAAGGATATAAAAATTGATTTATGTAAAGGATTTTTAAAAGGAGAACAACATGTGGAAGTGGAAGGAATGTTCCTTGTGATTAAAATGGGTGCATAAAGTGCATTTGACTGGGAGTACAAAATACACCCATTTCCCAGACTAGGATTGTGTGTGTATTATGAATTTAATATGGGATTCCTCATTGCATAAGTTATGGTGAGCCTATTTCTTCCACTTGGTGAGTTGAGTGGTCATCATTGAGGTTCTTCCCAATGATATGTAATCATAACCTATTTTGTGTGTTGTGAAATTTACCTTAGTTGATTTCTCTACTTTTATACTTATGTTTTACAAAGTTATCTTAGTCATTATGATTAAATATTAATATTAGCCATATTTAATTAATGATAAAATAAATTAGTTTTTCTTATTATGTTATCGGGTGACTAAATAATTATTCTTTACTTACTTTATTTTTTAACTTCTTAACTTCTTATCTTTTTAATCTTTATTCTTCTTTACTCCATACACACTTTGAAAGTGGTGTGTTCTATTTATTCATTACATATTATTCCATGGATTTAATATTACCATATGGTTTTTCAACTATGGGTAATTAGTCATATAATAATTTGACACCCCCAAATGACAGATATGAGAAAAATATGTTACACCCGCCAAAATAGAAAAAATATCATAACTCACATGTCTTGATACACCACTTACTTCCATTGGTACTCTTACCATCATGTTGTTGTCACCTTCCCATATCCTATCTCCACGTAGAAAAATGTCACTATTTTTTTAGAGATGAAAAATCTCAAAACTCCATAGACAAATGATTTCAATTTTCGGTAAATTTTTTAATATATAGGTGTCATTTTTAGTGCAAAAATTGAAAAATTACTATTTTTCATACTTTGGGGCATAAATGAGTTGTTTTGATCCAATTTTACATGATTTTTTTGACCTTGCAGCTCCATAACAATCAGGTGCCCCCTTTTCATCCATTTCGGTTTCCCAATAATACTTCATTTTATATAGTATACCTATTTCTATGTCTTACACGTGGCGTCTATGTTGACAACATGTAGAATTTCCATTCCACATAAATAATAAGTTATCTCATTTTAGTTTTGATTACATAGTCATTTAGTTAATCTCTTTTTATGCTGAAATTGATTCCAATTTGTTCTATTATGCACGCGTTAAAGTGTCTCGGCTAGATTTAATCCATTAGAAGGTAAGTAAGGTAGGTATTCTCCCCTTTCTCCTTTCCCTTTTCTTGTGAAATTTTTGGGCATCATACCCTAGCCAATTCACTATAGGAAACTTCCACAGGCGTGAATATGTACGCACATATTTTTATATGGTGTAATATGTTGGATACACCCATGATGATGATGAGGACCTCCAAAACATGACAATATGTTTCAAATTTCTTAAACCACATTCACACACTTTCTCTTGCCCATTTTCTTATTTTATCCAAAATTAGCTCTTTCTAGCTTACCCCACTTTCTAGGAAGAATATTTTTCTTCTCTCCCCTCCTTTTCACCCCTTGGACATTTGACATGAAACCAACAAAGTGGCTATATTCCACCATGACAGTTTTGTTTCAATCCACTATGGTTCTATTTTTCCTACCATTGGTTTGGTCTCCCCCGTGGCGGTTGCACTGTTGCATCCTACTAACACGGCGGTTCTGTCATCCTTTGCATGCCTTTTCTCTTCTTGATTTTGTGGGTTGTTTTTGGATCTAATTTTGAATCACGTGCAAGTTTTTCTTTGTTTTGAACCCAATTCATTTTTCCAAACCTCTACACCTCATTCCCTCTTGATCCAATGCTAATTATAGATCAAATTTTGATCTCAGTTAAGATATGAATTGGTTGAAAGATTCTCTTTTAAGAAAATTTATGTGACCATTTCTATCCTCACCCCTAGAATTTTGATTTTCTAGGTACTTCTACTTCAATATTCAATTTCTACAAATTTTGCATCTAAGAGAGAGAGAGCCCAAAAATTTTGTTGATAGTGCAAAACAATTATAAGGACCTTTTATTTCTTGTTCACTTGCTTAGCACAAGGAAGATACATGGAATTCTAAACCAACCTTCTACATTTATTTGGACCATCCAAAAATTTTATGTCATCTATCATTTATTGTTCAATCGAAGTTGCCTCCATCTCCTTTTGCTCCACCACTTCTACCATACAGATCATTTGAGCACACAAGGAGATAGTTTTTTGAGGGTACACATAAATACATTCTAGGTGAGCCTCTTCCATCTTTGGAGAAAAAATGGATATTGTGTATTATGATTTTATCATATTTTAGATCACGTTTCTTTGATTTCTATTGTTGCGATTTCATTTTAAAAGTTATTGAAAGATAAAAGGAAAATAAGAGTTAGTTTAGATCATTATTTGAATTTTAATTATTGACAGTCTTATATTTAAATCTTGTTTGTTTGAGATACTCCTTCATCAGGGTTCTAGCCTCATATTTTTATTTTCTCTATTCATAAGTCTACATCTAGGGTTCTAAATATTTTATCATATCCCAAGAAAATACCAAAAACAAGTAGTTTATCCTTAAGTTTTGTTTTGAAAATGCATTATTAGTATAGATCATATCACTTATTGAAATTTGTTTTAACCAATGACTACATTTCCTCCCTCCATTTAATTATAAATCAAGGCATTTTCATTTAGCATTTATATTTTTTTCTTTTTGTTGAAATATCATTGTAGAGTAGAATTAAAAATTGTTCCTACACTCACTTAGACTTGAAACTACAAATCACACCTAGGGATTGTAGATTTAATTTATTGATATTAACGTGTTATCTAGACCATTAAAAATCATTCATTTGCATTTGTAGATCAGATCTTGTTATCTATCCCACAACATTTTAGAAACCTTAAAATAAACAAAAAGAGTATTGTGCTTACATGTCACTTTTAGATTAGATAAATAGTGGTTTGTTAATATTTTTCATTGCATGTATTGCTTAGCACATATTTAATTAGTAATGACATTTTCATTTTCAATAGTCACTTAATTTCAGGTATAATTTGATTCATTTAGTATAATAAAAACAAACCATCCAAATCATACAAACAAACAAGTATTCATTTAGATAAAAACAAAAATCTAAAACTACCAACGAAAAATAACAAACACATTTTTTCCACCTCAAACAAACCACAAAACCTCCTCAAAAAACAATATAACACTCTCAAACCATAACACCATCATTTTAACTCTCAAAATGAAACCAAACCATCTAAAATATATTTTTGATCCGTGGGACATCAAGCTATCACTTTTCAAAAAAATCCCAAACACCCCCATACGGGTCTAGTTCAAGCCACAACTCACCCACAATGCTCTATTCTTGGCCATATTCCATCCATATGACCCAATTTCTAGCTGTCACATCCTCACATCCCAAATTCATGCTACATCCATGCTACACTATAGGTCTAGCTAGCACCACACAACAAATCATCCCTTATACTTGTGAATGAATTTATATCCAAATCATTCTTGGAAGGGATAGATATTTCCCACACGTGCAAAATCCTATCGAGCAAAATAGTAGTCAAGATGATGTCCTATTAGATATTATACATGATGTATTTTTTCCACACTCGTACCCATTATCATGTGCCTTCTTAGGAGATATTTTTACCCCTAGAGATTTAAGTTCTCTCTCATCCTTAGGTCTAGGATCATCTCAATTTTCTCCATTTATTCACATGACCTTTCCAAACCAGGTTCAACCTTCATTGAACAACCATTTCATACATGTGTAGCTCAACAAAACATCCCATCATTCATTGATTAAAACACATACCAAGAGTTACATACTACCATCATCCTTGACCGTAGTAGAATCCATTACGAAAAGGTGGATAAAAGCTTTGCTACCTTATATGAGCAATTTACACTCTCACAATCCCATTGGTAGAGGATCATCCATCCTCATTGCCTTGATTGTTAGACACATGTATCCCAAATCAACTCTTCCATCATCTATGAGCCCCATTTCCACATAAAGTTTCCAAAAATTGGTGCCACATAAAGTTTAGAAAAATAATAATAAAATTGGAAGGCCACCATAACTTTATGTGGATATGCATGGAAGGCCACCATAAAATTGGTGCCACATAAAGTTTAGAAAAATGTTGCATATCAAAGGCCACCCCATCGGGTTTATTTGTTATTCTCCTGGGTGTATCCCTTAGTCTATAAACAATAGTCGATTTCAAGGCTTTTAAAATTTCTCCCCTCAATGTTGATTGCTAACAGTTGTCTCAAGTTTGACATCCCTAATTCAATTTTGGGGTTTTTATCTCCTTACGGGTTTTGGGAACCCTATTTTATGTTGCATAGTTTTGGTTTTTTGGGTCGATAGAGATTATTTTAGTTTTTTCACCCTATGAAACTTACATATTTTCCCACTTCATATGAAGCTAAATTCGGTGGATTTTTCTATGTGAAAATTATTTTATTCGATTTATTTTTCTAAGTTAAAAGCATATTTTATTAGGTGGGGTTTTCAATTTCCTTAGTGGAGAATTTTCCTAATTAGGTATTTGTTTTGTATTTATTTTCAAATATTTCTTTAAATTTAGGTATTTGACACGATTCAAAGTAAAGGTATTCCTATACTATCAAAATCTTGGAAAATTAAAAGATGAAAATTTCCTCCATCCTAACGATTTTTGTTGAAGATTCATGAGACCCCAAACAATACGTGATCAATTTTTATATTATTTTTTTGCTTTGTCACACATTAAAATTTCATATAAGGAAAAATAGATGATCATTCTTTTACAAATTTACAAATATTTCTTTATTCATGTTTAAGTTATTTTTTGTCCTTAAACTTATCCACAAAATATATTTTGGCTCTGAATGAACCATTGTATTAGTGACATCAACCCTTGTTTTCTCAAGTTTAAGGAAGTTTCTAAGTTTTTATTTCCCATCTCATCTCTTATATGTAGTAGTGGGTGTTGGTAATTACCTTGGTTTCTATTGCAAACTAGGTAGAAAAGTATGTAGTGAAGAGATTTTACTAGTTCTTAACTCAAAACAACATTTTTATTGGTCCAAAAACATGAGAAGACTTTTGAACAATCTTTGGTTTGTGGTTGTGCTCTATTTTTTTAATCAGAGAGTAAAACTAGTGGTTGCTCCATGGGAGAAAGTCTATGCCGAAAGGGGACGTGGTGGAAGGTTGTTTTTGGAAGGGGCATTGTTGGTGAAATGACATTGTTAAATATGTAAGGTGGGAAGGAGGTGTATGTAGAATGGAGGAAAGGTGGAGTGGAATTATTTTTCATTAGAGTGTGGGGAATGGCTATGTAAGTCAGCATTGTTACCATTGAATGTGAGAAGAGGAGAATTGTATGTGGGAAGAGGTTAGTAGCTAGTGAAAAGAAGACAACAAATTAGGCTATTGTAATCTTAGTATGTGAGCATGAATAGTAAATGCTATTGTTTAATTCGTTACTGTGGTATTTGTGTTCTATTCTGAGTATAGTATTTTTTGTAACAGTAAAGTTGTAACAAATAAGGTATACATTGGGGGGTTTTCAAGCAAAATTACTTGGCTAAGAAAATAGTATTTTTTCCTCAGTACAATGGTATAGTAGTTTATGTAATTGTTTTAAAATTGGGATGAGGAGTAGTTATATCAGATAGTTTAAATATTAGCGGAATGAGTAAGGTGTTTAATTATAGTAGTACTTATATATTCAATTATGTACATGTAGTTCATGTGTCAGATGATTTCACTCTTTAGTAGTGACATTTGATTAATATTTGTAATGGCTTGTGAAGTGTTGTGGAGATTTTTAAAAAGTGTGATACATATTATGGAGGTAGTTGTATACAGGGTGAGGTCATGAATTGTTGAATGGTGTGTGGAGTACATGTCTGTTTAATTTGATTTGATCTAGGTTGAAGAGTGGTAGTGAGGATTTTTGAAGAAATCGGTTGGAATTCAATTAAATTTTATAAACAAGTAACTTAATCAAGTAATTTAGGTAAGTAGATTCTTTTCCGATGATAAGGCATCATAATAATATATTTGTGGAAAATCAAGTAATTTTGAATTCAATTAGTAGTACATCATGCTACCAATTAAGTTGGTTAAGGAAAGTCAAGTTGTAAAATTTTGATTATGTGTGTGGATGTAAAGTATGAGAATAACACAATGTAGTCTATTTTTTCCATAGTAGTAAATGAAAATCCAAATGGTGGGGATTCCATTTTTTTTTTAACATTTGTGCATAGCTTACATCCTGTTTGCGTGCAGTGGAGTTGTGTTTGGTACGTGATAATTCATATTTACCATTGTAGGCACTTGGGGAAAAAAAAAGGATGGGTTTAAACCCATGGAAGACCACTTGTTTAATAATGTCCTACACAACATTAATACATGTATCTAGTTTTGTAAGAGCATCTATAGGAAGGCCTAACAAATATTTTGTTACATCATCAAAATCCATTTCCCGAGATAGTGCTTAGGTGGGTCCTCTAACATCATATGCAATGCATATTTGTATTTGTCTAGGTAGAACCCAAGTTGTATTCTAAGTAATGTCATGAGTCATTCATAGCTATAACCATTTGTTTGCATGACTGCCTACCATTAACCATATAAGAGAAAACATGTTAGCAAAAATTTTTCATATTGATATGTATAATGGTTACAACAATTACAAACTATTGGAATGGGTTTCACAAAGTGGGAGCTTGGATGTCAACAATTGTTTTCTTAACCAAGTATTTCTACACTAAGCTTAATTTAAACATCGTTATTCTGTGGTACTTACCCAAATACGGAGGGATTCTACTTCCTCTCTGGAGGTTCGAAAAGCAGATTTTGTATTAGCCCCTGTTGTTAAGCTTATTTGTTTGATTGTTATAACCTTGGATTTATTAATAGCTAATATTGGTATATGTATATCGGTTGCATCATTTCGTGGTTGTAACACATGTTTGATCTCATAACATAAGGACCCACATAAGGTTATGGATAGAATATATCTTGTTTGGTATTTAATGGAAATGGTACATCATTGCGTATAACTTCCATCATTGGCGAAGCCTGAGGCATTCATGTCCTCACCCAAGGAATCAAATACATTGAAATTCAAAGCCTTACCCTCACCTTTTTAGTTGACATAGGTGTGTAATGCTCGTTACGATTTTCTTTGCCCTCAATCATCTAATTAATGTTGCATGGATGTAATTTGTTAGTGGTTATTGTGGAAACCAGTACATAGGGTTGGTAGTTGCGTGGCCCAATTCTATGAGTATAAAAAAATGGATGAAATGTAAGTAATAAGGATTTATAGTAATATGGAATACAATAGGGTAGGTGTCAAGGCTTATGTTGAGTTTTTTTATTTTTTAAAAACATTGGCATAAAAGACATTAAAAACCGTATTGACAACGAAATCCCAACTTAAAAAACACCATACATTTAGTTTAAGTTTTTACACTTATAAGCCTCATTTATATGTTTTTTTAGGGATATAACGAGGTAGATGTCAAGGCTTATGCTGATATTTTGTATTTTAAAAACAAAAACTAACATAAAAGACATTAAAAACCATTTTGATAACGGGATACCACCTTAAAAACACCATTTTGCTTTACAAAATAATATTGACGCATGGATTTGAGTTTTTAGACTTATAAGCCTCTTTTATATGTTTTTAATGGAGTTTGTTTTCGGTGTATTTTAATGGCATATATATTTAATGTAGGTCATTATTTATGTAATACTAAAGTATTTTTTGTTTATGTAAAGTATGAATACCAAAAACAAGTCGTGAACATAAGGGATACCGTTTGTAAGTCCGAACCTCTAAATTTTCAAGTGCCCACTTTGTCTACGGTTTTCTAATATTCCCACCACAAGTGTATGTTAAGGGGACATGGCTGAAGGGTTGTGGTTGGAAGGGGTGTTGTTGGTGAAATGACATTTTTAAATATGCAAGGTGAGAAGGAGGTGTATGTAGAATGAAGGAGATGTGGAGTGGAATTAGTTGTTATCGGAGTACGGGAATGGCTATGTAAATCGAGTTTTTACCATTGAATGTGAGAAAATGAGCATCATATGTGGGAAGAGGCTAGTAGCTGGTGAAAGGAAGGCATACATTTAGGCTATTGTGATCATAGTATGTGAGCGTGAGCAATAGGTGCTATTTTTATTTGGCATTTTGGTATTTGTGTTCTATTAGAGTATAGTATTTTGTAACTATAAAGTTGTAACAAACAAGGTAAACATTGGGATTTTTCAAGCAAAATTACATACCTAGGAAAGTATTATTTTTGACAAGTACATTGCTATAACAATTTTTTGTAATTGTTTTAAAATTGGGATGGGGAGTAGTTTTACCGGATAGTATAAATATTATTTGAATGAGTAAGGCGTTTAAACTAGTAGTACCCATATATTCAATTGTGTACATGTAGTTTGTATGTCGGGTGGTGTCACTCTTTAGTAGCGACATTTGATCAATTTTTGTAATGGCTTATGAAATGTTGTGGAGTTTTAAAAAAACTTGTGATGTGTATTACATAGGTAATTATATACGTGTTGAGGAGATTAAAAAAAATAGTGACGGTCTACAATTTAGAGTTTGGTCTATGGGGCCCATAGGAAAGGCGCTAGTTTAGTGGAATGGTTTTTTCAAAGCATTCCATTTCTTATGGCTTGTTTTGGAAAAAACAAACATTATGCCGTAAACAAAGGATTGTTTTTTAAGCCATATTGTATAATAAATAATTCAAGAGAGAGTTTTCTGGACACACAACATTGTTATTTTAGTGCATATGCACAACTTTATGAAGTTTTTTCCTTAAGAATATTGGTTTTAATCTTTATTTGATGCCTCTGCCAGAATTTTTTGTAACGAAAGTTCATGGATACAATGACATCCAAATCTTCACATTGAAATGACACATGGATCTGCATATGCATATGTATAGTGCAATGCTACAACAATCACTTGAACAATTGTAAAGATACACAATACCTACTATTGCATAATAAATAGTGATGTAGTTGATTACAGAGAAAATTAATATTGATGGCCACTTGTGGTATTCTCGGTACATAACTTTTTTAAGGAAAAACATCTCCACCTATTTTATCCAGCCATACACGGGATTGTAAATAAATTAGAAATTGTGTTGTTGCTCCAAATATTGTAAAGGAAGATAAAATATCAACAAATGAGATTTCTAAATCTGATTTGCATTTTCTTTAAAACATCTAAAGGATTCCTCACGATTCTATTTATTGCATATACAATGATGAAATCAATCCATGAAATCTGTTGTTTTGAGTGACTCTGTCAAATAATTCATTGTAGAAATTAGGCACATAAAATAAAAACTAACAAAAATAAAATAAAGAATTGCAAAATAAAAAAGATTATTACAAACTCAAATCAACATACGTGCATATATTTCTTCTTCCTTGTTAGAGTTTCGACTCAATACAATATTTCTAAATGTGGTATATCAAAACACTTACAATTTCTCTCTTAAATAGATGAATTCCATCTAGAAATAAAACACTTCACTCTCTTAAAATTAGCACATGCTTTTGTGCAATACAAAGCTTTTGATTTATTTGCTTTATTAGCTTTTCCTAAAACTAGGAACATCTATTTAAAAAAACCTATGCATGAAAAGCGACTTGCTTTTTTTGTTTTAAAATTTTTCCAAAAAATATAGCGGGAAAAAATTAAAGTCTTTTTCTAACACTCCCCCTTAATTTTGACCTTCCAACTTTTATTATTCTAGAGTGAGTGTGCTCTTCCGGATCGGCATATTCTTGATCACAAACTCCCAAATACTCAAAAACTTCATTTCCCAAAGCTTTCATAAAAATATCAAGCAAATGATCTTACGATTTGCAAAATTCAAGAAAAATTTCCTTTTTGTTAACCAACTCCCTGATGAAGTGATACCTTGTGTATATATGCTTTCTCCTCTTCTGAAAAACATGATTTTTGGATAATGCTATTGTTGAATTATTGTCACAAAAATCTATGTAACATCCTCTTGATTATGCCTCAAATATTTCAATACTCTTCTCATCCAAACAACTTGACATGATGCTCCTGCTTTACTACACATACGCTCTGCTTCTCGAAGATAGTGTTACTATGGGTTGCTTCTTGATGCCCATGAAACTACACATGTTCCAAAGTGAAAAGCATAGTTGGATGTGCTCTTTATGTCATCAATACTTCCGATATTGTCACTATCTATATAACCTATGATTTTGAATTCATTTGATGTTGAATATAAAATTCCACGATTCTTAGTTCCACATACATACCTCAAAATCCTTTTCGCTTGCCAATGTGAATCTTTTGGAGATTCCATGAACCTTGAGATGAGAATCACACCATACATAATATCCGGCCTTATGGTCATCAAATACATGAGACTTCCAACTAGCTTTTTGAACAATGTTGTATCTACAAATGATCCATTTGTCATCTTTACTTACCTTGAAACCTCTTTATGATAGGTGTTGGTGCTTAGCTTGCAATTCAACATGTTAAATATCTTCAAAACATCATTAGCATACCTTGCTTGTGAAATAAAAACTCCACTTCTAATTGTTGAACTTCATGTTAGGAAATAAGAGATAAAATATGTGGAATAATCCCTTACAAAATCGCAACAGTAGAAACTAATATGCAGAAAATATTACAGATCTCAAATAAAAGTGCAGAATAAATAACACAACACAGAGAGACAAGATTTAACGTGGTTCACCCAATTTGGGCTACGTCCACCAAGAATCACTTGCTCATATTTTATTACAAGCCTCCACTCTCTCAATACAATACCCAAATCCGTTTGGATCTATGCTCAACAAACTCTATAGAATTCACACCTGAATTCAAAACACATCTGCAATACATTTGCTTGTCTTTGTATCATATGCATAAGACCATATAAATAGACAATTGCTTAAGTAGTTTGATACAAAACCGTGGGTATCAAAACCATGGGCAAAAAAACGTGGGTATCAAAACAATGGGAGCTGAAAAACATGGGCCCAAAAACAGCCCATAACGGTACCCATTACCCATGGGTTAATAAACCACCCATGAAAATTTACTTCGGGGGCTTTGCCCCCGAAACCCCATGATGGGGGGCTTCACCCCCGAACCCCCGACCCGCTCATCGGTGAGTGGGACCACCATAAAAATACCCGAGTGTAACACATAGAAGGTGTACCACACTCTAACATGAAAATAGGCTCCACAAACATAACACTTCAATGCCCGAAAAAAAAGTGCATGAGGCCTAGATATGTCATCTTAAATCATTTCTTCATAGCCGATTTGAATGAATATGTTGATAGATTTCTAGTGATGATTAAATCATCCAAATATAAACAAACAATCAAAATTTTACCTTGCTCATTGATCTTGATGTATAAGGTAGGCTTACTTGCTTGCTCCTATTGAAACCATTCTGTATCAAATAAGAATCAATCCTATTGTACCAAGCTCTATGTCCTTGCTTGGGACCATAGAGCACTTTTTTCAGCTTGTATACCTTTCCTTCACGACATTCAATCTCATAACCTTTACGGATGATTCACATAAAATTATTCTTCAAGAAAACCATTTAAGAATGCTGATTTTACATCCATTTGATAAATAGGGCATTTTTTTGAGTTGTAATTGCTAAAAAAATTCTTACCATGTCCAAACGTGCTACATGTGCAAATGTATCATTGTAATCTACTCCATATTGCTGTGAAAAACCTCTGGCAACCAACCTTGCTTTATGTTTTTGTACTTTACCATCAACAATATATTTGGTCTTATAGACCCACTTCACTTCTATCACGTCCTTTCCTTATGTAAGATCTACCAATTCCCATGTCTGATTCTTCTCTATAACGTCTATCTCATCATCCATGGCTTGAACCCAAACTTCATTGTTTATAGCCTCTTCAAAGTATATTGTATTTGCAACTTGAGAAAACAATGCAAAAATTGAAAAAGCATTATTGTATCAACATTATAAATCTCACTAAGAGTCCTTGTTTTCCACTACAAAGGGCTATCTGATGATGGACTGTTTTGTATTGAAGGAGTTACTTCTGGTGTTCTTTGTGGTGTCTATTGGATGGTTGAAGATGATTGAAATCTTGGATACCTCCTAGATGTAGATGGAGGTGTAGCTTGTGCTACAACTTGTGGTGCATGTCCAAGATTCGAAGAAGATACAATACCTTGTTGCTTTATGATTTCATCTACCATATCATCATGAGGAATAGTTGCTGCTACACTGACTATTTTTTCAATACTTGCATCCCATGCCTCATTTTTAACAAACTGTACATCTCTGCTGATTATTACCTTTTTGGTAACTAGATTAAACAACTTGTAAGATTTTGTATTCTTTGAATATCCAACAAATATACACTTTTCTCCTTTGTTTTCTAACTTCTTCCTTAGGTCATCAGGCACATGTGTATATGGCACAAACTAAAGATTCTATAATGAGAAACAATGTGTTTCCTCTTAGTCTAAGCTTGTTGAGGAACCATGTTTCAAACAATTTTTTTGGACACCTGTTTATGATGTAAACAATAGTTGCTCTTTATACACGCCCAATACTCATTTGAAAGATGCTTTTCCTTCATCATAGTTCTCTCCATCTCCATGATGGTTCTATTCTTCCTCTTTGCCACACCATTCTGCTGCGGTGTATACTTGGTAGTAAACTGCTTGTGTATACCATGATATTTGTAAAAAATCGAGAAAAGCATTGGAAATATACTCACCTCCTCTGTCTGTCCTTAGAAATTTGATGTAGTACCCACTTTTCTTTTCCACTAAAGCCTTGAATTGCTGAAATATATAAAAATCATATGATTTGTGTCTCAAAAAGTACACCCATGTCTTCCTTGTATGGTCATTAATGAATGTCATAAAATACGATCAACCGCTAATAGAATTTGTTTACATCGGTCCACATAAATCTAAATGAAAAATTTCAAGTGGTGCACTTGTTATTTTTGTTTTGCCAACTGGGAAGGACTCTTTGTATTGCTTCCCTAAAATACAACCTTCACTGACTCTATCGGTTTTGAATAAAAGGAAAACCTTTCACCATATTTTTTTGTGTAATAAATTCAAACCACCAAAGTTTAAATGACCAAACTTGAGATGCCATAGCCATGATTCATCTTTTTCAATTGATTGAAAAGTTGATTCAATCTCCTTAGCTTCGGAATGATATTTAGTATGAACTTTGGATGTGGCTGGTATACTCTTCAAAGGAAACATTCTATTGCTTTTCATCTTCATTTTAGTAATCACCTGGGTACTTGGAGCTTTATCCACGATCGCACATTCGTTGTCTTCAATGTAAATTCTGTATCCCTTTTGTACCAATTGACCAATGCTCATAAGATTATGCTTGAGCATGCTGACATAATAAACATCATGCATAATATTTTTCTCCCCTTTTAAGTTAGAATGTTGATTGTTCCTTTTCCTTTTACAGTCCTTTTATTATTATTCCCAAGGGTAACTTATGTCTTTATTGACTCATCCAAATTAGAAAATAAATCTAAGTTACCTGACATGTGATTACTGTAACCAGAATCCAAATACCATACATCACTAGGACTCTCTTGTGATAGATTACACTCAATAGGTGATGCTTTAGCAATATTTGTGCATGCAATAAACATGGAGCTTGAAGTAGAGCTCTAACCTGATTTTGATTCTGTTTGTTTTGATCATACTACTTTTTCTTGCATTCAAAAGCATAGTGCCCATATCTCTTGCAATAGTGACATTGCACATGTGATTTATCCTATCTCTAACCTGAAAAATGATTATGATTGTGCTCTTGACTATGTCCTCTTCCACTTGAGTTTGATGGATTCTTCATTGCGTCCTCTAGATGAACTTCTTCCTCTGCCTCTAGGGATGAAATTTCCTCTTCCTCTTCCATGATTTCCTGATACTGTGATGAAAAATCTTGATCTAAAAATGTATGTGATCTATTCAACCTCTGTTCATGATTTATTAGTGATGCATGCAACTCATCAATTGAAAAATGACTTAGATCCTTAGTTTTTTCAATAGCAACTACCAAAGGATCAAATTTTGCAGGCAAACTTCTAAGAAATTTTTCAATAATTCTTCTTTCCTCAATAGTTTCACCATGAGATTTGATTTGATTGACTAAAACAAATACAAAAGTAAAGAATGATTCTATAGAATCTGAATCTTTCATTGACATATTTTTAAAATCTCTACGAAGTAACTGTAGCTTAGCAGTTTTTACTTTCTCTTTACCTTGATACACAACTTGGAGAGTTTTTCACGTAATTTGTGCTTTACTGGCTACTGCCACTCTGGGTAGGATTCTTTCATGCATGGATTGATGAATTAAGAAAGGAGATTTTCCATCTTTCTTTCTTAATTCCTTTAAAGTGTCTTTCTCTACCTACGAGAGTGCGTTATATGCTCTTTGCATCTATGGAATTTGTGTACACATTCTCTATGATTTCCCACACATCCTGGGATCTGAATAGTGCCTTCATGGTTAATGAACAATAATCATAATTCATTCCTGTAAATTGTGGTGTCTACAGAATGGATATAGAAGCCATAACTTTGTTGTCATTTAGAAACCTCTTGAAAAACCTTGCTACGATACCAATTTGTAGAAATTAGGCACATAAAATAAAAACTAATAGAAATAAAATAAATAATTGCAAATAAAACAGATTATTGCAAACTCATATCAGCACTTTTGTGCATATATTTCTTCTTCCTTGTTAGAGCTTCACTCAATACAATCTCTTTGAATGTGTTATATCAAAACACTTACAATTACCTCTAATAAATAGATGGCTTTCATCTAACAATAAAACACTCCACTCTCCTAAAATTAGCACATGCTTTTGTGCAATACAAAGCTTTTGATTTATTTTCTTTATTAGCTTTTCTAAAAATAGGAACATCTATTTAAAAATAACATATGCATGAAAAGCGACTTGATTTTTTTTGTTTTAAAAACTTTTCGAAAAATAAAGCGGGGACAAAATTAAAGTCTTTTATAACACTCAAGAACCCCTTTCTATGCTTAGTATTTTTGCATACATAACAGTTAAGGTAATGCAAATTACATCAACTAACAATGATTTTTTTGTAAATCAACTAGTTTTAGATGAAACTCCATGCTAATTATTGGCAAAAGTAGCTAAATTTGACTTTATAAATGCCAATTGCATCCATTGTAAATTGAAAACCTTATTTTATTCATATCTAACTATGATTGCGATCCATGAAATGATGAAATCCATTCCATTGAGAAATTTTGAGAAACATTTGTTTGGCTTTCCATCACATGCCTTGTTAGCTTGATTAGTTTTATTGAAATGGAGAAATGTATGGGGAGTATGGATATTGGGAATGATTGAAGAGATTGACAGAGTGAGAGGGTAAAAATTTCATTTGAGAATCATTACGGGGTGGAGAGAGATGAATCCTAGAACAAGAAAATATACGAAGAGCATGCGCAAATCGTGATTTTCTCGTTTCATATATTGTATTCATTGTAAGGGAGTATGCCAATGGAAAGCACGGAAATCTTCTCATAAAATAAGGGCACAACCCGCTCTAAACTACATCCTTATCAAAACACACATGACCTCTTTCTCCTTGAGGATGACAACGGTTCTTTTCAAAGCAAATCTATAGGCCTTGATTATCTTGTTTGTTAGTTTGTGTTCATACAAGCAATTTGAAGGACAAAAAAACAAAACACTTCTACTCCACGTTTTAGGGTTAAAATATTAGGCGTCATTACATGAAGTAGGGAAAAATTTATTGAGAAAATGTGGCCACCATTCAGGTTAACGTTTGTTTTCTTCTAATAAAAGAAATGTTAAGGAGATAATACATACAGGAGGCGCAAGGCATCACTACGAAGAGGGCAGGTAAAGGTGACCATTGTTGCAGCTCTTGTGCGTTCAATCGCTTCAGTGATTCATTTTATTTTTAAATCTTCAAGCCATCATTTCAAGAATCATGACAATGGACATGACGAACTAGGTGTCTCTATATTTGTATGATGGTTGATCGACATACCTCGATTTGAATGGATTGTTTGGTCTCTAATGAAAAAAACTTATATCACGGGAAAGGTGTAGAATATAGTCGGCGTAACTAAGCGAGTCAAGCTCCTTTACGTCGTCAGCGCACTGCAGCCGCTTAACTAATCGAGTAATCATTCCTTTGGAGGCGGCCATGCGGTGGGAAGTTGGTGAAGCTCGACAAAGATGTCGAGGAGCTTAAATTGCACGGTACCACGCTCTCAGCGTAATTAGATTCAATATAAGATAAACTAGTAGTTTCTCTTCCATGGGAGAAAACATACACTTGTTATTAGAGCAACAACGATCCAACTGCAAGAGGGGCGATGAAACATTGTAATTGTACAAGAAAATTATAGTAATTGTAATTGTAATTATTAGAATGGGAATTGCTCGTAAAATTCATTGCGAAATATTTGTTGTGTATCTTCAATTGCGAGTGAGACCTGTGTTATCACGTGGGCGAGTTCTTCAAGTTTTCTTGGGTGAAATGTAAAATGAAAAGGTCGGCACCGAGATGGTTACTTTGAGCTCATGCATCAACAGAGTCACATACTAGGTAGTGCGAGAAAATGGTGTCATCTGTGAACCGCGTACAAAAATCGACAATGATTTCTACAATCTTTGCAGAGGCTGAATTATTGTTTTTATCTACCACTCGGTTGTGGATGGCACATGTTTCAATTCCAACTATAAAACAAAGGAAACACTTGTTATCATTATCACTTTTCTGCGGGTTGAGTTCACAATATTGAATAGAAGGCAAAGCGTCGGAGTTTTTTCATTAGTGAAACCTCTCTATAAGCATCTTGACATATAATTTATCGGTGCTTAGAAAGATATTTTCTTGGTGCATGTTATAAGTTCCTTAAAAAAACAAGATAAATTGTCTGCCCATATAATGAAAATACTATAATGAATACATTGATTTAAATTCTATATATGGAAACTCCAAAGGCATAAAATAATCAAATCCTCTTTCTCTACATATTTATATTGCGTAAGTGTCATTGAACTAATAGTAATTCCTATTGTTATCTTCACCTTAACAAACTATATACTTGGCATGTCTTGTTATAACAATGATAGAATGCAACTAAAATCATTTCCGATAATACTTTTAGAAAACACATTGGTTTGTTCATCTCCCTATTATGAGGTAATACAAAGGAACTGAAGATCTATCATTTTGTGGTAATTTTATCATCTTGATAAATTTCATCTTTGACACAGAAGTAAATATAGCTACAGAGTGGGGGCAAACACATTGTTTTCACAAAACCCTATATAGATAACCCACATATGCCTACTAAAGCGGCAAGACTTAATACACCTGTTACCTTAATCCATCAAACCAGTTCATAAAATATTTTGGACCGTAACTCTGGCAGGCACCTGGGATGGTTGTGTGATGAATATGGGATACAATCAAACATTCAAACAAAGACGTGAAAGAAAATAAAGTTCCGCATTATATATTTCTCAAGAGCAGATCTTGTGGGAAAAAGGTTAAAACCCACGGGAAGTAGCCCGCATAATACCTCAAAACAATATGCAGATTGATTTTCAAAGCAGAGGAATAATAGAGAAAAATTACGGCCTGATAACTCTTTCATGGCATTAAGCCCGGAATTTTCCCAAAACAGACCACATTCAGAGTTCATTAAAAGTATATATACTTTTTTAGATGAATGTAAGTGCTCAGTTTTATTATGTGAGACAGTGCAATAAATATTTAGTAGCTAACCCACACCTATATAAATCTACTTTTAACTCAAAAAATTACACAAGTTCCGTTGACGATGGGGTGTATGTTTGGGGGTTTTGTTCTCTTCTGTTGTCGGACGAATCTACTTGATTTTGTTCTGTTCATATTCCCGATGTTATGTTCTGCTTATATGGGTAAAAGAATAGGAAATAAATTTATAAAGATGGAAATCACACCTAAAAAGCCGTAGTGGGAAATGGAGCGAACATGTAGATGGAAATCACAGTGGCCAGGTACGCAACAAAAGCCAAGTCACCCAGGCAACAAGCATATCTAATTCTCTCACCCTGTTTCTGCAACGGTCTTCCATAGGATTTCCTTCTCCTGCAGCTACCGCCGCCTCAATATCCATGGCGCCTTTATCTGTGCAAAAATTTTAGATACGAAATGGTTTTAGGGTCTATTCTACCATGTTTTTCATTAGAGTTATGGAATGAATATGTTTTTAAGAAATTATAAACAACATAGAACATTTTCTTGAGGTGGATGATAATTACTTGTGTTTTCTTCTAGGACAATATAATTTTCATTGATATCGATTTGAAATAATGTTTGGAAGAGGAAATAGAATTGGAATATGTTCGTTGGAAGCATACCCAATCCTTGTACTTTGCGGAAATCCCTTTTACGTGTGTTATATGTCATGCATATGACCACTTAGCTATAGATTTCTCTCTTCATTTCTAGTGTAGAGAATGGATGAGCAAGCTAATATTAGAATTTATGTTGGGGTCGAAGCATAAGGTTATTAGTAGATTCCTTGTAGGTTACTAGGTGGGTTTTTATTGTAGGGCTTCAAGCATGGTGAAAATAGTGGTTTCAAACCACTTGAGGAATATGATTAAAAATCATGGGCACTGACACAACATAATAAAATCACGGAGGAAGTAAATTTTTTGATATCTTCTACTATTTTTCTTTTCGATAATTTGATGCACTCCTATTACTATTATGGTTAGGATGTGATGATGATGGATCCCAATACCAAAATATCCACATATTTTTGGATATGAGGTTGAGTCCTTCTACGAGGATAGCGGAGGCGGTTATTTTTATATCAAAGATGTCTAAGAGGAGGTTAAATATGGAGGCACTCATGGATATTGAGGGGAGAAATTTAGGGGAAAATAATATGGGAAAAGGGATAAATAGGAAAAAAGAGATCAAATGTTTTCATCAAGGATATTGCGGTTAATAATGGATTGATTGTATTAGTTCTTGTTATGGGTGGAATGGATTCTTCAAAGGAAACCTCTTATATATGGAATCAATTGAATATTTGGAGCCTAATGAGCTTCAAAGATACCCCTTAATATCACGTCGATTGGTAGTATCATGTGAAGGTGATAACATCAAAGGAGATATAGGTAGAGTGGTGATGATTGAGAAATCTCATTCGGATAGAGGTTAGATCTCAAAACGTTCTCCAACTCATTCCAAAGAGGTTAGGGAAATCCGTAGGGTAAACAAAATATCTAATAGGGACCCTTATAACGAGACAAACCTCATTAGGGTTATCCCATACTCACCATGATAAGAACTTTGCATATAATAAATGAATAATTTGCATAATATAACACAACACAAGATATATGGGGGCCAAGATGCCCTAATATGCAATATATTCAGAATAATACCCTTAAGATAGGGCAACACCATACAATGCTCCTTAAGGAAGGAGTAACTCCACAATCTCCCAAGATGGGAATCCACTTCGAGGGGACACCTCCAATATACCTCTACCAAGTAGAAGACTCAACTCATACATACATGACCTCCTCATAATGATACTCACATCCTTTAAATAGGATGGGTAACACCTAATCCCAATGTAGGCCAACTCATTACCCAATATAATTAATTCCTATGTGAGCCCATATGATTAACTAAGGGGATGTGTGCCACATGTCGAATCTCCATCGACCCATATATATTATATTATCATATCCCAAGGTACATAGCACATTATGTCTCTAAAAATTGAAGGGATGAGAATGTTGGTACATGTAATATGAATTCCAAAGTAATTTTTTATAAATAAGAGTTACACTTGGTTTTTATTTCTTTATGTTTTAAACATATTGATGTAAGTGCATTTGTTATCCATGATAACAAAATATTGGGGGAATATTGTATAACTAGTATGTTTACCTACATATATAGGGAAAATTGAGAACACATGTCAAATGAAAACCATCCTAATTTGAAATGGTAAGCTTTAATTATATATAGCTCACATAATATCACATTGTGAACAAAACCTCAAAACTCAAGGCTCTATTTTTTTAATTGAATTTATGTTAATATACACTAATTTTTTTATTATTCAAATACATTATGATGAGTTATTATATTAAGTGAAAATATTTATACAAATAGTTAAGGCTACTACATTAAAAGAAAATTGCAATGTACCTCTAATTAAGGCCACTACATTATAAGAAAATTGCAATGTACCTCTAATGTATGACTTCCACCATTCCCATTATTTATGTGACAAATTAATTATAATATGATTTGTTTTCTTAAAGACCCTGAATGGTTTCTCTTAAGTTTTTAAAAATATACCCATCTACTATGGAGTTGGAAAGTGGGTTTAAATACACAGCTAATTGTGTATACTGATTAAAGTCGTCCTGCTCCTCCATATTTACCACCAAATTTAGAATCTTCCTAAAACCTGACTGGGAACACAAAAATTACCCGACAATTAACCATCTGCAGAGGCTCTTCACCTTCAAAAATTGGCTGGCTAATGACGTAAAATGTTTGCTCGGAGGCTGTCGAGATCCTAAAAAAGATCCTTTTTGAGTGTTATTATTTTTATAGAGGACACTACGGGTTGGAAAGGAAAAATAGTTGTCAATATATTAAACCAAGTTTTGTTCTCTAACCTTGTTCAGCTGACCCTCTCATTTTTACGTGCACACATGCATGTGTCTTTGTGTGCACACGTGTGCATGCAAATGTGCCTTTGTAGCCATGAACGGAGTCACACTCAAACATTGAAATGTATTTTAATATTTGGACTTGTGAGTTAAATTGAGATACTATTTGTGTATATATCAATGGTTCTATTATCCAAGTGCATCATATTTTAATGGGTTCATTGTCTCATCAAATATTTATTAAAATAAATATTAATATACGTTGAAATCAAAATTATTATTTGTCGTTCTTAATGATAGTGATTTGTACGAGATCAACAAGTTGTATATGTTATATCATTCCTTGATTATATTTCATTCGAAAATAATCAAGTTATTACTCCTTGATCTCGGACCCTTGTAGGCTTAAATTATTTGCCAACAATTTGCTCCTTTTAAGTAATCAATTTAAAATAAATGCAAGACATTAAAGACAACTGCACAAAGATTGATTACGGAGTTCGGCAATTGCCTACGTCTCGGTTCGTGGTCGAACCGTTCCACTAGTCAAAACTTGTAAGTTATAATAGTACTTTCACAAGAAAACCTAATGAAATTTTACTTGCCTATCAGTACACCAGTTCTTTGAAAACTTCCAATGATCAGTCGAATTGTTCTTCACCTTCCTGATGCACAATCTCCTTTGGCTTCGATCGGCCTTCCCGACACTATCAATGCGACGCTAGCACTCCAGTCGACAATCCAAGATTTGCAAGTAATTGGTGTGGCTCAATGGGCCTATTGGGTAGTTTATAATTTACTCCCAATCACAAATATTCGCTACTATTGCCTAAAATAATAGGCCAATAAACAATATTTGTCTATAGTAATTTTAGGAATTTAATATAGTTTTACAAAACTATATTAAAATTTCCCTGTTACTAATTCTCCACATCCCACAAATAAGCTTAACAAATAATAAGCTTCTCGAGCTGATGTGTCCACCTTTCCGTGCTCTAAAAATGAGCTTCTCCGTTGCGCCGGTGTCTTTACAATAACATGGGTTCCCTATTTATACAAATTTAGGGCCCTTAAAAAATGCATTACATATAATCCTTAGGCTAAAAATACCATAGCCCGTACATGAAAATTGGGATAATATTCCTAATTGGCGGATTGCATTGTTTAGTGGGATTATATCCCCACGCAGCGGATTTGCATATTTAAATGGGATAAAAATCCCAAAAGAGGTGGCTTTTGAATAAGGGTTAAGTGGGTATAAATCCCACATTGGGCGGTGTTTTGTTTTGATAAGGTTTTAACAAACCTTAGCCACCCCCATTCTTCACGTGGATCTTTCCACACATGGCATAAGCCCCAACACTGCTTCACCACCTTCTTCCCACATGGATTTCCATGCATGGCTTTGCATGCCCTACAACCGCTTCACTCCTCCTCCACGTGGAAGCATAGCATGTTGGCGGTTTAAGTGGGTATACTAATGTTTGAACATTAATATAGATGGTTTGTGACATAATGCGTGGCATTTGGAAATTGGTGTGTAAGTGGACTTACCAAGATAATATAATTTCGACCCATGTAATGTGGCATAGAAATAATTAACTCGGTAAATGGCAAACCACGTAATACCATTGTATTCCACTTGTTGTCTCTCGATAGACAAATTGATTGTATTAGATTCGTGGTGGCTTGTGGACCCACCATGTCGGTGATAATACCATAGTCCACACGGCGGCACGATGGCAATCTTTTAATACCATAGTCCACACGGCACTGTGAGTAATGTTTTGATAAGGTTTTAACAAACCTTAGCCACCCCCATTCTTCACGTGGATCTTTCCACACATGGCATAAGGCCTAACACCGCTTCACCACCTTCTCCCCACGTGGATTTCCACGCATGGCTTTGCATGCCCTACAACCGCTTCACTCCTCCTCCACGTGGAAGCATAGCATGTTGGCGGTTTAAGTGGGTATACTAATGTTTGAACATTAATATAGATGGTTTGTGACATAATGCGTGGCATTTGGAAATTGGTGTGTAAGTGGACTTACCAAGATAATATAATTTCGACCCATGTAATGTGGCATAGAAATAATTAACTCGGTAAATGGAAAACCACGTAATACCATTGTATTCCACTTCTTGTCTCCTAATAGACAAATCGATTGTATTCAATTCGTGGTGGCTTGTGGACCCACCACGTCGGCAATAATACCATAGTCCACACGGTGGCTTTGTGAGCAATATTTTACGACGGAGATTGACAACCAACAAACGACTCCCTTTTCCTTTTTCGTCCACGTGCCACAGTGCCATTGGTCCAATATTTACCAGTTGACCAAAGTTGACTTTCTCGTTGTCTGAACTTTGACCGGACATAACTAGAGCTCCCGATGTCCGTTTGTCACGTTCTCATAGTTGATGGAAAGCTCTTAAAATGATCTTACGCATTGACACATTTAGGGATGTTTGGGAACTTTCAAAAATGATCCCCGATCAATATTAGTGAAATGGCTCATTAGGATTTTTAAAGATATTTATGGCCAATCTACCTAACCATTTCCATTTGGTCACATAATACATTTCAATATATACAATTAGTAAATTAGATTTCACCATCATAAATGAATATTTCATGAATATTTTAGACTCTTCTGAAATTAAAAGCTTAGGAACTGTTAATGATCTTATATAGAAATTGTTTGCCAGCAGAACAAGACAAACACAATCCCTTTGTTAATTATTCTGCAGTGAGATCAAAATTCTCTTACGTAGTCGATGTCATTGAAAGCATAACTTTCTTACTCATATGGCGTGGGCATTCCGAAATTTTACGCGCGATGTGCGTGTTCTACGCGAGAAGCCACCTGCGTAGGTCTTGACCTTTAACGATTTCGACACGAGACTATATTTTTGCTTCCTTAAAGAGCCATTCTAATCACCTCGATTAGCGACTCATCCTTCAAATTCTCATCTATCATTTCATCCACCAAATTCTAGACAAATTCATACTTCCTCGTGAAAATTGTGTACGTTTGTTTAGGGATATACACAACCTTCTCCAAATAATATGAAGGGGAGGGAAACTGTTTCATTCTAATAGGTCGTATCATCACATCCGTAAATGTTCTATGGTAGGTCGTGAGTTGTCCACATTAACAAAACCAAAGTTGGTGACAATAGTACAATACATGTGGTCGATAACCTAAAAGGATAGGGAGGGAGGTGATTGATCCACGTTTAAATATGGTCGGACATAAAAAAATTTGTATAGTGACACTATTACGAGTCCCTTTCCTATGAATTCGCGCACCTCTCTCTTGTAGATAAGGCTTTCCATAACCAATATTGTATTTTGAAACAACATTTGTTCGAAAAGATGTGGCTCCGTCATGCTCATTCGCAAATCTAGCCCCACAAAATATGTTGTGCTTTCTTATAATTAACGAAAAATGACACAACCACCAGATTCCTCTGTCCAATATTCGGCAAGAATATTTCGTCGTATTTCTTAGTGAGGTCGTTGAGATTGCGGTGACTCAAAATGTCCCCAACTTGAAGCCAGTTGCCGAAAAAGGGCACCGTCGAGGAACACAACATTAGCTTTAGTTTTTGGATCTTAGTTTCAATATAAATTTGACTCCATCCTCCTGTTAGCATATGGATTTGCACGCATGCAAATGACATGCAATGATGTAGGAACAAAGTCCCTTCTTAATGAAGGTGAGGCTGCCTTTATTGAAAACCAAAACTGTATTTACATCTGTACATTCAAAATTATATGTGGGGGGTGTTTTGGAACATCAATGGAAAGAAAAGTGAATGAAGGAGATGGAATGGAATGAAGAAAAGGAGTGGAATGGAATGAATTGAAAGAAAATGCAAGAGGTAAAAGCAGAGCCTAATATTGCACGAAGAGGAAAGATGAATAACTAACACAAATAAAACGGAGTTTGAGTTAGCTAAACAAGAATGTAAAAGGGAACACATGTGAGCAAGTAGATAATCGAGCTCGATCACTATGAACTAGAACAATGATTAATAACGTTGAAAATAAGATCAAAGACAATATTTGCATGTAAGATTCAAACACTAACATCTAACAATCATAAGAACATCAAATGTTATAAGAGAATGAATGGGACACAAAGTTCATATTTCATTAACTCCAAAACGTCTTCTCAAGAGAACACAAAGTTTCTTTCTTGAAACAAAGCTTGCACACAAAATTATTTTCTTCTCCTCTCTCAAAGTCACCCTTTACAAATGAGCCCCTCACTTCCTTTTATAACCCAAAATTTGGTTACAAAGTAGTTAGGGTTTTACATGATCATTAAATAAGGCACTTAAGTGACCTTTGAATTTTCTAACCAACTTTATTAAAAACAACTAAAAATAGAAATCACTTAAGTTATCCACAACTTTCCGAAAGCAAATAACAACATCCTTTTCTTAAAAATCCACTTTTTAAAATATACAATAATAACCAGTGCCTTATCCATTGAAATGGGGTCTGCCTATCTCAAACGTATGAGAAATGGACTCTCCCACTTCGTTAGATACCAAGAAAACTATCTCCCTGAACCACCGGTGAAATTAGGATCTGCCGCTTTTGCTAGTTGAAAGGATCTAAACCTTCCCAAAGTTTCAAACATCTTTTCTTCTTCTGGAGGTTCATTTGGTCGAAGAATAGCCTCACAAAATACCTGTAATTCAAGAATCCTACTTGGCATATCATTTAAATTAACAATCTTTGATTGAGCGTTCTCAAATAAGTTCTTTAATTTGATGCACCACTCCATTGAAACTGATGAGAAATTATTGGCGGGAGTGTACATGTCCTTAAACAATTGTGAAAATTTCTCTTCCACCTATTCGATGAACACCTTTGATTATGTTCATTTACGAGGTTGCAAGGGATCTCAACTATGAATTCTTGAATCAAGGCGAGTGAAGTGAAGGCTTCATTGCATATGCTCTCATAATGGATCATAGAATCCTCGAGAAGCGTCTTCCTTGATTTGAGATGCAGACACCAAAGAAAACGTGTCCCTCGATGTTCAAATT
This sequence comes from Taxus wallichiana var. yunnanensis, assembly GCA_018340775.1. Taxonomy (NCBI): domain Eukaryota; kingdom Viridiplantae; phylum Streptophyta; class Pinopsida; order Cupressales; family Taxaceae; genus Taxus; species Taxus wallichiana. The sequence goes on from CM031235.1 coordinate 375,944,234, forward strand.
CAAAAATTCCTTGATGGATAAAGCGAGGATTCCATACTTGGTCATCTCTGTAGTGGGCAATATCTCATCCAAATTTGATATATTAGAAACAAAACTTTCCTTGAAAGAAAGAATTGGATCTATGCACTGAAATCTTCATGGAGCTTAACCACTGTGTTGATCATCCCTTGGCCTAAAACAAAAATCTCCGAAAGCCAAGTTTTAGTGACATGGCCTAATGTGTTTATTTCTTTTGAAAAATTGAGAGTTTCTTCATCGGGGCAGCCCTTTGCATAGAAGTCTTTGGGAAAGTGGATGATATGGGATTTATCAGATGTTGAAAATATTCCACTAATTGATTCTTTTCAGCCTTGAGCTGAGAGTTTTGAGACTTATATTTCTCAAGTCTCTTTAGCACGATATCAATTGAATCGCAATCCATTGCCATGTCACTTTCTAATGTGGACCTCCCAAGTCCAAGTCTAGAAACTTCATAATCAACAAGTGTCATGGCATCATGCTCCTTATCAACTTGTGGGATGGAAAGATTTGTAAATTTGTTTCTATCATTATCCACCATTATTCGAGAAAGCACTTTAGGCTTCTTGGGAATGACGTCATTCGAAAGTTTGAAAAGGGCATCAAAATCAATGTCAATTGCCTTGACAACCCTCTTCCTTTTCTTGATTTTGTAATCAACCCAAAAAGGAGTATCATTCACTACTTCCACATACAAAATCCTAGAGCTTGAAGCAATATTCTCATTGTTCTCGACATCATGAGATTCTGTAAGAATCCTTTCCACGACCTCAATTTGAGGAGAAATAACCTCAATATCCACCTCCTGATCATTCGGGAGATTTTGGGAAATCTCTTCATGAACTGTAGGTTCGAAGTGTTCGATATTTGGACTACCTACACCTGAGTGGACGCTTGTGCAAGGCGTGGCTGAGGATCATTTGTCACAAGCTTTGAGAACTATTAACAATGTGAGTAGAAGAATCTCTACTTGAAGTAGAAAATCCTGATACATGCTCTCTTCCTTCATTGGGGCTAGGGCCTTTAGATTTTTCTCCTCGTGGCACATTATTCGGCGAAGTGGATTTTGGAAACCACTCCTTTCTTGCTTGTTGTGTATGATTGGATGGTACGGAGGTTGATCGAGAAGGGGATTTGGTTGAATTGATACCTTCTTGAGTTGGCAATTTTTGTGATCCTGAAGTATGATCTTGAATTGATTGTAACTTGGAAAGTTCTCTATTGTACCAAGATATGCTTCTTTCAAGAATCAGTTGATTCTTGCTATCAAGAGAAAATTCATCTCTTTTGGTCCATCAATTCAAGGCAATGGGGTAAAAGCAATTGCATCATATGAAGGATCAATAACATCTTCATCATCATTTACGAATGAATCGGGAGGGTTCTTGATGCGAAAGGCCTTGATCTGAGAAAGTGTTAGGTGAGAAAACTCTCGTCTTCTTACTTCATGTTCATCCGAATAGGCAGCCTAGAAATCTTCCATGGTAGGGTTATGTTGATACTTTGCTCCAAGAATATTCTGCATATATCCATTGATATCAAATTGGGATCTCTTCACATATGGATGAATTGTGATGAGGGCGAACTCTTTTTCCATGAGTTGTGCACTGAAAAGATTTAGACATTGGTATTCCCGATTTGGATTGGGAAATGAATTCTTGACGATGCTTGTCATTGAGAAGACAATGAACTTGGAATAATTGTCACAAAACTCCATTAATGCACATCATCTTTGATGTACTTAGGAAGCTTCCATGGAGTACCAACAAAGCCACTCACGTGAATGTAGGAAAAGGATGAAAATTGAATAAACTAGGTTCCCCATTGGGAAATGACATTCATGGCTTCTTTAGAAAATATTTCCTCTGTATTCCGATTTAGGTTCGAATCATGCGGAAGGTGAATGCATCATTGACTCTTCTAAAATGGTGAGAGATATTTTTGAAACTTAGTTGCGGATAGTAATGGAAGACACTATTTGATGGACCCATGACTCCTCTTGTTTTGAGTCAAAAAATATCTTTCTTCTTGCTACTGCATAAGTCAGATACTGATGTCATGTAGAAGCATCCAATCATCTTAACTTCTATCAATTGTTTGTGAAGGGTATTACTAATCCACAAAATATTTCTTGGCAAGGATGATATAGATAAACTGATACATCCATGGGTGGAAAATCCTAGCAGAGGGTAAACCAAAAACTCAACTTAGGAGAGTAATCATGTCCCTGATTTCTTCCACAAACTCAATGTGGTACAGTTCTTTGGGAAGCCGGTCAATTCGAGGCCTCTTGGTCACTAACCAGTTGTTATTAACCATCTTGCTCCACCTAAGGGGTTCTTCATCCCAAAATTCTTGTGCGTTGATTGGCAAGTGATATCTGCATTCTCAGGAAAGTCAGGTATGCCAAGCAATTCCTCAATATGCTCGGTGTGATTAAGAGGAAAGGCTCGCGATTATCTTTAAAAATTCCTCATCTCTCGGGATCATAATGCTCCACACAAGCGATAACCAGCTCTGGACACTGCACCGAGATAGGAAATGTTGCTTGGGGTAGACCACTATGGTAAAGCCTATATAAGAATATGGTTTTACCTTCAGTTTTCACCCATTTGCAGAATTGTTGCATATTGATGTGACCCAGATTTGTATCGATGATATTTTCATATCGACTTGATGGCGGGAGGAATGATTCCTTAGAATTCATACTTTAGTGTAGACTTATTCGATTTCTCCATTGGCTTCCTCGATCTTCCTGCAGATTTGTTATATTTTTAGCCATTATGAATTTCACAGAAAAAATGACTTAGGCACGTAAAACAATGCAATCGGGGTTGGGTCTCAGTCTCGAAACCCTCGTTAACGCAAAAGAAATGTGACTCATTTTATTATTATTTTTAAAAATAATAATAATAATTGATCTGGGTTACATTTAAAAAAAAAAGTGAACACAAGCAAAATATCGAGACTAAGCTCGAGTTACAAACCGGGTTAAAATAATTATAATTTTTTTATTATCCGGTTGCAATGGCTTTGTGCAGGGTCGATTTGATTTTTTAAAAATTGCTACTTCTTCGCCTTTCTTGATTAGAGTTGCTCTTCTTTACCCTCTGCATGGATTTTAATGCAAAAAATGTGTGGGCAATAATTTCTGACTGATCGTGGCTTTCTGCAATCTTGGCTACGTGGAAATGTGGCCTTTCTCAAACCAAGGCGTTGAAGTTTTTGCCTCCTTTTGCTGCATGCGTGGAAATGACACTATTTTATTTGTGCCTGAATGCGTGGAAGTGTATTCTTTTTCTTGGCACGTGAATTCTCCTGATGGTTGTGTTGAACTTGTAATTCCAACGTGGACTTTATTCTTTCTCACTTTTTATTACTTCCCATGCGTGGAATAAATTATTGGACCATTCTCTTATTTTAAACAATGCATGGACAATATTTTGGACTGTCCAGGTAAATGCTTGGACTGTTCTCTCCTCTCCCACGTGGTCTTTTAGATTTTACATTGGAAAACTCCTATTTTTGTGAATGCGTGGGCTCTTTGTTCTTGCCGTCCCCTTTGTTGGTGCGTGCATGCATGGCAACAATGTTTTACAATTTTCTTTAATATTATTCAAACTATTGCTTCCTTCCTACAGGATGCGTGGAGTGTTTCCTTTTGGCATGCGTGGCCTTTGTTCTCTAACTTTACCTTTTGGCTACGTGGTGTAGCTGTATTTCCCAATGCGTATGGATCTTAATCTTCCTTGGATTTTGGTGTGGGAAAAATTGAATGAATTAACTTTTCCTATGAGTTGAAATATTCTCCTTCTCCTGGCTACATGGGCAATGTTTTAACTATTTTTTTTCTTTTCCTCTGCGTGGGAACTCGACTCGCTTTGCTGCGTGGGCGCTTCCTTGATTTGGTGTATTACTTCCTATGCATGGATCTCCTTCCAATTGTTGCATGAATCAAAATAGACTTTACCACTGGCGTGGCCTCTTGGAGCAAGGCGTGGTGTGAAGAATTTAGGAATTGCGTGGGCTCTTTTTAAAACAACTATGCGTGGGCCTATGTTCTTGTTGTCTCCTTGGCTGGGCATATAGCTATTTCTTGGTGCCTGTATTTTGGACTCGCCTCTTCAATGCGTGATGATCTCTTTCCCTCCCCCTCTGGCTGCGTGGAATCTTGCTTGGAAACTTTTCTCTCTTCCTCTTTTACAATGGCCTTCAGTGTATTTTCTGATTTTCCTTGTCTTCTTTTGCAATGCGCATTCCTCCTTCAAAATGGCGTTCACAATAAACTGGTATTTTTTGAGCGATGTGATAAAAAAATTACTCTGTTCCTTTAGAAGAATTAAGAAGCAATTGGAAAGCTTCACACGAATCTTTCCAACGAGTTTGACGGAGGAATTTTTAAGGATTAATTCATGCCGTTAAAAAAACTTCCCTCTTCCCGGGTAGTGGCATTAATTCTTAGGGAAATGGGAAATCAGCGCGATTGCCAACGGAAATGGCAAGGCGGGTTGGCAATCCCCATTTTATTTCCCCATGTGGGAAATCAAGAGATTTTTTACCCGTTTGCCAATTCATTAATTTTGCAATCGGGGGAAGAAATCCCACAAGTGAGGATTTAAAAATTTTTGCAAGAAAGGGAAATCCGGGCACTGGGAAGCCGATTTGGCATCGCCGTGATGGGAAGTGGAAGCTTATTTTCCCCCCAGCAATTAAAATAAAACTTGTCAAATGAATTTTAATTAATATTTATTTAATTAAAAACCCCAAAGTTATTAAAAATTAATTTTATCAAACAAAGAGTAATTAATTAATTAAATATTAATTAATTAATATTTAATGTAGTTTAAGACTGGTGAGAGGAGTTCTTTCTTGAAATAGATGAAGCGAAGGCCGGAACAATCACAAAAATGAGACTGTCGCGATGAGAGAAAAGTATCACGCAAAGTAACACTTTTGAAAAATTTCAAAATTTCCATTTTTATTAATTTTGTGCAGTCAAAATTATTGGTGATAACACCTCATGATGAATAGGAGACCAACCATTTAACCAAATCCACACGAAACAAAAAAACTTACGCATTTCACAAAATGGAACCCTTTGGCGAAAAAATATAGATTTGATCGATCTATATGGAAATTTTTGTGAGAATTAAAGTCGGATTTCATATCCGGGATGTCAATATTTTGAATCTTACTCGCAAGTGGTTTCACAAAAAAATTAGCGAAATAAACAAAATCTTGCGAGAATTTGCAAATAAGTAAAATGCAAAATCCTTGACCTAACTATGCATTTAACCTCCATTTTACAACTAAAGCAAAGAAAATGTCTCCTCGTTGTGTATTTCAACCTCTATCTTCACAATAACAATGTTCAAATCCTTAGAAATGATCAAATCCTTCAAAATATTGTCATTCTAAAATTTTCTCTTAAATGCTTTAAAATCTATATTTTGATAATTAAATCTAGCATAACCTATAAAAAGTTATTCCTCCGTGTATTTAACATTTATATTCACAATAAACTTAAGGGAAAATTCACATCCGAAGCACTAATTGCACACATGTAAGTAATACATGTGAGATTGAAATAGTCCATGTGAAATCTCTACTATATAGTTGAGCTCATATACTAAATATTTTTTGGGGACGAATAATGTCATCCATGGAAAAGGTGTGGCCCATGAAGGTGATTAATTTCCCCTGTCCAATCAAAAACCACAAAAGCCAACACATGTCCCTTTTTTTGTTGGTGATTGTCGAAAAATGATGCCATCACAATCTTCGATGGGGAGAGCTTCACATGACATTTCCACCTCTCAATGTTACTTACACTCCACATATTCAAGTTTCTAAATGCTAAGGATATAACTAAAAACACATTTTCACTTCGGAAATATTTTTTCTACCAATCCTTACATTCACATATATATCTATATATTGTTTCTACATCGTCCTAAACAACACTCATAGTCTACTTTAAAGTATTTTCATATAGGTCATCATTTTGTTCAACGTTTGAGTTTCACATTGGCTCTACTTTCTATTTGTCGTTGTCCACTACACTTCTCCACCCTCTAGCCCCTTCATCTTCACCCCTCTTCCTCTTCGATGTTTCTCTCCTTCGATATGAATCCTTCAAAAGATCCTTCGACATTTCTATCGTACAATGCACATACGATTGCTAGTAATAGATAATGAATCAAATCTTTTTTGAATGCAAGTAAATAAGTATTGAATTTAGTCCCTTGTCCCTTAGATGAAGTTAGATGGATGTTGTGATGCTCTTGAAATGCTTTTAGATGCTGACCTTAGGGTGAGTAATAGATGCTTAGAGCTTGGTCCTTCATAATGGTCACATAGCTTTATATTTATATGATTCCCTTGGTTGAATTTCACAATTAGAAACTAAAAGGCTGACCCATAAGAAAATAAGATTCCCAAAATATAAAAGAGGCCCAAAAGAGGAGATAAAAGTACAAAAATTTTGGGGGTTCTGGTCTTTGGTTATCTAGTCCGGTGTCGGTGTCTAGAGTGATGTAAGATGAAACCGTGAAGTATTATTTGGGATGTTGGGTGTAAGGATCGAGAAAGAAGCCATGAAGCCCAAGAAAAGGCCAAATACAAATGCCAATTTCTACTTTTCTCACTTAGTAATCATATGAATAGTAGTATGAGACTGGGACCTAGAAATGTATCCAAAGTGGTGATTTAGTGTCTCTGAAGGGTATATCCATTGATCTGGATAAGACCAAATCCATTTTGAATATCCCCTTCCCAATGGTAGAAAATACTTGATATATTTATTCCAAAATATTAACTTCATCAGAAATTTTATCTCGGGATTTTATAAGATAGTTAACTACTCAAAACACTATTGAATCAAGACATGAAATTTGAGTGGATAGAAGAAGTGCACACCATATTTGAAAAAATTAAAGAAACTATCTCTCGGGCTCTAGTTTTAATCATCCTAAATTACGTATATCCCTTATTTATTTATGCCTTTTCCTCATAACACTCTTGTACAAGCATACTAACTTATAAGAAAGAAGAAATGGAGAGTGAATGAGCTTCCTTGGGAAGTAGAAAGAATGACGATTCCCATTCCACCTAGAACTTTAGGGATCTCCCTAAAAGGGGAATAGATTCTCAGACCAGGTTTGCTAATACGTTCTGGAGCGGTTATATATCTCTTTACATCTTCGGACCAAATATCCTCATAATGATAATCCTTGGAATGCAAATTATCTATAATTATAGGTATCAAAAATTCTGTCAGAGTAAAAGTACTATCATGTATTGCATTCATGAGTTCACCTTTATGCAACATACCACCATCAAAAGGAAATATTTAAGATTATTTGATAAGTACATAAATTTACACAATACATATTGAACATTAAGGTGATTGTGTATACACCTAATTTTTCACTTTTAATTTTTCATCTTTCATACTTGTCACTAGTATCATCCTTGCGCAAATAAGGGTTGTTAATGTATCTATTTCTGAGTGGGTGCCTTAAGGGACCTGTCGGGAATGGGGAATGGTTATTCACATAATCATTATGGGTTAGAGATAGTACACGGAGAGAGTTTCGCTATTTGGTCTTAGCCTTAGTTTGCATTAGGTATCCTTATCCTCCTAGGTCTTGTACATATCATATTCATGACTTCTTCCTTGCATTATACCATTTTACATCTTATTCATCCTATTTCATGACTCATGACACATTATTTTTACTTTTCATGACATATCAACTTATTTTTATATCTTTGGTGACACAATCACCTTTGGTGATTTTTTCGATGTTAGATCTTCTCATGGCTGATTTGATCGCCCACAGGAAATTATGTCCTATATACACCTTCAGTTCACTTGACAATCATAAGAAAAAGGTAGCTAAGACATCGAATTGTAGCTTTCTCTACTATATTGCATCATCTTCGCATCTACTCATCCTGATTTTGGTTCATCTTGAATTTTGCTATGATTGGATTGGACACCTCTCTTATTGGATGATTTCTTGCACTGTTGGGTCATCATATAGTGAGTTTAGGGAAGGAATGATCTTCCCCTATTCTACCTAATAGTGGATCTCTCTATGTGCTACTTCTTAGGGGAGGTAGATGCATCAACAACTACTATAATGGTACAAGGTGAGTGCTTTAACCCTTCTTTTGTCACTTTACATAGATTAGTTCGAGTTCTTTTTCTTCATTGTGTTATTTTGGTTTAGTATTGTACATGGTTGATGCTTTAGCTAACTTAGTATTCTTATTAGATATCAGCTCCTTAGTTAATTTCATTTTAGTTTTATTTATTGTTGATCCATAACTCTCCATACCCAACCAATGATATCTTAGTAGGGTTCCTTCCTCTATCTTGACTGCATGAGGCCTTGGAAATCCTAGGTTGACCTAGTTTAAGGGTTACTTCCCTTTAGATATGAGGCCCTAACGCTCATTGTAGCCCTTTTAATTTTATCCCCTTATATGTCGGTGCTTGTGTGTCTCCTACTCATTGCCTCGAATACCCTAGTTGAACGGATGAGTAAGAGTGCATGTTTTGAGACAAATTTTAGCCCGCATACATTCTCTGGTGAACCCAACGCAAATCTTACAGACTTCACGATCGAACACTGACTTGTTAAAAGTGTCCATATTTAATTTTCCCATGTCTAAGCATCTAAATATCTAAAAATCATAAAACCTACCTGCATGAGACACCATCTCCCCTATGCGAGCCTATCTTTTCTGCTTCATCTATTTCCATACACCTTTGGCCCCTAGCGAGATCTGTTGCATGGTTGATATTATCTGTTGTTAGCCTATCAATTTCTAGATGCCATCAACCCTTGTTCGATCTTTCGGTAGATTTGAACCTTTCTATCCCTCGAATATTCCTCCTTACTCTATTGGCCCCTGTGTAAACATTCTACATGGCCGATTTTGTCTATACTACATATTTCGAGAGCCTTATTTTCAGCTTCAAAGATATAAAGATGTCACCTTTGAGGATATTTTTGAGTACAATTGAATCCTTTGAACTTATCCATGGGGTATTCCTTTGTGCCTACATCTCCTCTCCATGCTCTTAAGTGTTATATCTCTCATCCTAAAAGCACTACCCTTCTAGTGACCCTAATCTCACATGTGAAGCTTTGTTGCCCCAACCCTATCCCCATGATTAGTCGGGAACATAGTCATGCAGTAGAATGTAATGTGGTTGAGATTGAGAACATATATCCCATATCCATCATTAAAAATCTCAACAATAATGAATATTTTACCCCGACAAAGACAAAGGTTTTCGAAAGATATCTATTGATGCCATGGAAATATCCATGCCCCGTCATAACCATGGATTGCCATACCATGATTAGACTCCTCGATGTAGGACTAATATGAATGAATCTCTCGAAACCTCCACTAATGAACATGATAATCACGAAGAATCACATATAAACAAAGGACACTCTTCCTCTGTGGATCCTAACATGGTAATAGTTAAGGTCCTAGATCAGATGGATTTATCCCAAGCTACCACCACAATTAACATGATTCAAATGAAAAATCAAATATTACAACTAATATCTCAAAATTTGGCACATATATTTCCTTCTTATACCCCCTCCATTGGTTTTTGCACACATGAATCTTTTTCCTTCTCCACCAATTTGGAGAAAGATGTTACAAACTGTCCAAAATGAACCCTTAGCTCCTTACATTGTTGTCATGGACTTAGGAGAGACTATCCCTACCATTTCCTATGATGGTTCTATGGATCCAACCCTTTATCTTAAGACCTTTGGAAATCTTTACAAAGAATGGATTCAGAAAAATACGTATGCAATTTCTAAGCTTCTAGCGAGGAATTTCATAAGCAAAGCACTATAATGGTACAACCAACTTTCTCCTAGCTCAATAGTTGACCTAGAAAGGTTAGTGAAGGATCTCATTGCAAAATTTTAGCAACAAAACCTTCCCAAAAACACCTTAAAAATATTCATAAACCTTGGGAAAGGGCTTATGAATCGCTGCTCAAGGCTTCATTAAGAAATGGAAAATAATTTCCATACAAGCTAACCACAATATCGATAATCAAATCTTATGTCAAATATTCCTTAAGGCCCTTACACCCAAGCTCCAATATAAAGTCAGGTCTTTGTTTCCCAAAACATTGGAGGAAGCCCTTGAACAATCTAAATGACAAGATCATCTCATGTTTGAGTTTGGATGCACTTCCAATTCATCACCTAAACTCAAAATCACAACACATGTAATCATCCCTTCAAATCCTCTTAGAGAAAAAGGAGTAGGGGCATGTCAATATTATCCTTACACCTCCCTTCATAATCCTTTATCTTGTGCCTAAATTCTTGAAATTCTTCCCACTCCACGGATAGTTACCCCTTCAAAAAAGCCTTGAATAACTTTAGGGGTGATCTATTTTGTTGGTGGCATGCCACTATATGACATTCTCATAGTGATTATAAAGACATTAGGAAGGAAAGTATTGACTTATTCCTTGGTTCTTATTTTCATTACTCTACCATTATACAAGAGCGTTATGAGAAGTATCGATCCTTGGAGATCTCCCATTCCAAATGTCAAAATAGAAATCATTGAATCCATATTAACAATGTTGTAGGCACCATAGAGCCTTCATACAATCAAAGCCTCCTAGAATCTCAATATATCAATATAGAAAATGAAAAATATAGACATAAACCTACCCATAAATATCTTGTCATCAAGCCAAAGATACCTTTTGACAACACACCACTACTTGATACTTCCCAAGACCCACCAATGATGGAGCTTTTTCCCACGAGTCAAGGCTCCACCTATGGTGTCACAAGAAGTGCCAAGTAAGGATACTATCCCACTATTTTTTGAAAAAATGGCTCTAACTAAATCACCTCTATATGCACCTTCCATTATGCCACCACCACGATATTGCTATGGAAGTTATTCCAAGCCTAGTTGGAACTTTTTGGATGAGTTAAATTCCCTTACATGAAAGATACCTTTCATGGAACTCATGCGTACTTTAGCATCGTATCAAAGGCATCTCCTCCAATAATTATAGAGATTTTAATATCCTTCTTGTGTAGCTCGAATATCCCTACCACATCCCCAAATCTAGAGACTGTCACATATAGACTACGACACCCTCCTTACAACACTCCCATCTGGGTTGCCTAACCTTGGAATTTGTTGAGGATGACATGATTACTAACGAGTTCCTATTTCATGTAGACAAACCACCCCTACTCATTAGTGTTATCATTCACGAGGCATATGTGCATAGGGTCCTTGTGGATGAGGGATTGGGAATAAATTTAGCTTCATTATCCCTAATCAAGAACCTCGATTATTCATTCAATGACCTCACTTGACTTATCGTGGCTTTGAAAAAACAAAAAAACCCCATAGGATGTATCTAGATACCCATAAAAGTTGGACCTAAAATGGTTTGAACCAAACTTATGGTTATATATCATCCTTTGTTTTACAACCTCTTATTGGGCCAACCACAAACACATTATATTCACACATTTGCATCATTCGGATACCAATGTATCAAGTTCATCCATAAAAAAATGCTTTATACTTGATGTTGATCCCAACCCTTAGGATATCCTGGTACCATTCCATAATGAACATTTTCTAATGTTGACTTCTCCTAAGATCCAAGCATTCCCTACCCAAAATTCTTTGATCTTAGGTCTGAAATTAAAATTATGTTAGCGAGACTCTAGATGACTACAAGCCTAATGATCTCAAAAATACGATTAACGAAACAAGTTACCTAATGAAATTGTGTATCGCCTACCTCAGGTACTCTTACCTTATTCTTGGTTCCCACCCTAAATTGATATGAAGTAGCCAACGAGTGACACCTCGGTTTAATCACTTAGAATGCAATGAACTAGGAATTATATAACTCTTTTATAATCACCCTCCCCTTTCACCTATATATTTTAGCAAGATCGGTGTTTCGGATAAGGAGGAGGTGCCTGATCCTAAAGGAAAACGGATTTCCTTCGATGATTATTATATCATTTTGTAAGCTGATTCTAGGAACTTGGAGGTATTGCACTACCAACGTTCCTTGGCCCAAATACGGTCTTCTCGACTCAAATCAAACACCATTGACACATCTTATAAACCTCATATATATTATAATAGTGATAGTGAGGATGAGGAAGAAATGATTCCCTATGTTTCTCCTGTTAATCCACCAATTCTCAATACTCCTTGGGTCATCGAGTAAATTTCGACTATGCTTCGTGTCATACCCCCCACAACAACTATGTCAAACACACTAGCTTTTGAGCCAACCTTTGCGATCAACTTTGGTCTCGGTGCTCCTAGCATGAATGTTGTTTATCATGCACCTATTGATGTCACCTTAGATGTTAAGGTATTAGATGTATGATAGACCATATCTACTTGACATAGAGATAGTAAGTAGTACGCATGATTCAAAATTTATGTAGAATATCATGGGCCTTTCCCTACCCTTGACAATGAAAATGCTATTCTAGAACTCCTATATACCCGAGAATATAAAATTCTCTGACATCATCATAATTTGGTAAACTTCTCTAAGAATACTATGTGCTTCGATGATCCTATATGTCACTACTATTGATCTATCCAAGATGAAGTAGATAAATTACCTAAAGCCCCATATCATTCTGAAGATGGAAATGCCATGTTAGTTGAATCAACCATTAGTGTTGTTGGTTAGATATTTTGTCACGCCAAAATTTGAGGTTCAACCACAGGACATGGGATTAAATCCCTCCTCAAAGACAGGTGAGGCTGCTATTTATTACTAATCTAAAACACAACAAAAATAATATGTACAGTATTCACATTAATCTAACCATTGGGGTTGGGATAGAATCCCAAAGTCCATATCCATGCTAGGTAAAGATGTTGCTATTTTCTGAAATAGAATGGATCAAGAACAATGGAAAGGAAATGATGGGAACATATTTTCTTTCGAGCAAACACTAGATCACGAAATAATCATACGAGTTCTAGATAAAAAATGTAATGTAATGTTTGAAACAATTAAAATGATTGAGAATTCTAAACAAAGAATAGCTTAAGATCCTGAACATAAGAACAATATCTTAAGAGAGATGAATCTCACAACACAAAGTTTGCAAAAATAGCATTGATTTCTATTCCTCAAATGATTAAAAGAAAACACAAAGTTTTCTTCTTCACAAAAGTTCTCAATATTCCAAAAATCTCAACCCTTTGGAATGCATAAGCATCCCTTATTTATAATAAAAGGAGTTGAGAGAAAATAGGATAAATCCTAGAAAATAGTCTTTTAAAAGAGAGTCCTATTTTGCTTGACTCTCACGCAGGAGACCAAGTCAAAATTTACTTCCTATGTGATGAAACAGAAATGAAAAATACATGTCAATTTCAAGATTGAAATGACATGTCACATTGTGCTTATTCGTATCATCATCTTTATCTTCCTCCAACAAAGCCTACTTGTCCCAAAATTCTTGGAATTTTCAGATTATACCCTACATCTCATTCTCATCAGGCGTGGTGGAATGATCACTCAGAACTTCACATGTTTCCTAAGTATCACTAGCATTGCCAGGAAGCTTTTTCAATCTCTTGTTGAGTTTCCTCAGGGTCTCCAAAGAATGTTCAATTTTTACAAACCTGTCAATGATTTCCATGCCGAATCGTAAGTTGGTTCATGCTGAATTGATTCTTGGATCTATTTGTAAAGATCATCAACAAGCAGGATACCCAAGCTTTCACTCAACACTTTTGCACTGATTTTGACTAGCTCTTCTTCTAAGTCATTCTTGCCATTGACCAATTGATCTCTTGATTCTCTCAATTTGCTGCAAGCTTCATTGAGAATCTTTATTCTGAATTTGATGGCTTTAGTCAGCTGAAAATGTTTATCCCCATGTGGAATGATGCCCTCTTCGACCAAGATGCGGGATGGAATCTATTTCAGCGTTTGGAGAGCTTCGAAAGTCAACTCTAGGTTCTTGATTTCTGCTGAAAACTCATCATCCATTTTCTCTCCATCTTTCTTTATATCCTCTAAGGATTGGTAGAATTCCATAGTATCTTCGATGACTTATTTTCCTTGCAGGAGCAGCCTTTGGGTCCATTCATTGACCATTCTCCCCTTTTCATTAATCTTCTCGATCATGGGTATTGATGAGAAATCGAACCCGATAGGAGTAGAGGATGATGGTGTTGACTCAGGAGGCTTCGAGAGCTTGAGTAACACTTCTATTAGTTGTTGTAATTTCTCTTTTAGCTCATAGATGTTTTCCTTAGTTTCCCTCGACTTCACGGACAACACATTCATGGCATCTTGTGCGTCTGCTTTGTGCTCCCTCTGTTGTTACTTTCCCTAGATCCACCCTCGTGATTTGATAATCTGTGACCATTATGTCATCCTTAGTTTTATTAGTTGTGGGAGTAGAAATCTCTGCAAATTTATGCCCTAAGGCATCCACTGAAATCCTTGAGACTGTTTTGGGTTTCTTGGCCGACTTAGTGGGAGTGACCTTGAGGGAACTGAAATCAAAGGTTGGTAATGGAACAACTACCTTCCTCTTCCTCAGAGTCTGATCTACCAACCATTGAGGCATATTGGAAGAAGTTTCTTCCATTGCAGGCGTTATGGGCACATCTTTAGGTGGGGAGGATTATCTTGTGGAGTGAACCACCGTAAGTGTAGCACCCATGGTAGTGGATTCAGGGAATAAAGGTGTAGTAGGAGGAGGCATGTCCATGGTTAACTGGGGTCCAGTGGGAAGAGGTGAGAGGCTAGAGAAGATACTAGCCATGGCTGAGGAACTTGGTGAAGAAATCTGAGGCAAGGATGGTTGAATGGGAGGAGGCAAGGATTCGGAATTAGAGCTTGAGAAGCGGGAGGAGACTTACCTCTAATGAACATGTCTACCAAAGGAGGAATGGAAGGCTGAATGATCTCTTCTCTTGAAGGAAGATTCCCTTGTTCTAGTTGTGGAGGTGAATCAAGAACCTCAACTATTTGTGGGAGAGTGGCCACTGGTGTAGTTACTTGATCTTCTCCCTTTCTTACAAACTTAACCTTCATTGGCCTTTTGGAAGGGTTCTTATCCTTTTCCTTTTTTCCTTTTGAGGGTCCCTCTTCCAAAGCGTCTAGCTTTGCAAAACTCCCTTCTTTATAACTCATTCCCCAAGAAATGAGCCACGCCTTAGTACGGGAAAGAATTTGAGTAGCTCTTCCGTGATAGAAGCTTTCTCAGCAATGGACCAATCAATGGCCAGGAATACATATTGATCTTCATTCAACCCATCATACAAGGCATCAAGGACACTCTCATTGTCTTTAGTGCCTTTTGGGATGTCAGATAAATCCAACATCTAGATTTCTTCAATTTTCAACCTGTTGTTATCTTTTCTTTGGATGGCAACTTCATCCCGAAGATCAACCCAAATATCTTCTATGTTGGGAACATGTAGATATAAAGTCCCGTATGACTTAAGGACTCCTCGGAAATCAAATCCATCTCTATGCTTCATGTGCTTCTTCAATTTGTCCTGAAGCTCATGCACTACATTCTTAGCTTTGACCACCGTCGAGCACATGTATCTTCTAATGGAAATGGGGAAGGATATGACAACCTTGTGTTTGCTTTGTTGGAATTTGTGGAAATCCAACAACTGTCTTACCAATTCCATTAGGATCAGCTTATCACCTGGGAATCTGGGCAATCTAAAAGGATCACTTGGATACATGACCACCCAAAGGTATGTGAACTTCTTGAACTGCAAGAAGATACAACCCCATTTTGATACTTTGGCCCATGCTTCATCAGAGACTCTTCTTTTCCTTAGATCAGGGTTCATCCTACAGATATTTTCATAAAAGAAAGCATCGTTCACTCTTTTGAATTGATCTTCAAAACCTTTCATTGTCAGCTGAGGGAGGTACCAATATATGTGTTCTGTAGCCCTATCTCCTTTTGCATCCAATCCTGGATAATTTCTCATGCCAGCTGCTGCATAGGTGACATACGATGACATATAGAATTTTCCCATAGTCAAGATTGTCTTCATCTGGGAATCAATCTCATCACTTATGAGACTGTTCAATCGATCCCTTGTTCGTTCTTCTTCATAATCACCATGAATTGATACATCCATCCTTGGAAGTCCCTTGACTCAGGGAGTCCAAATACTCGACTTAGCAAGGTGATGATGTCGCTGATCTCAAGGATGAAATCACTCCTGGGGACAAACTTGGGAACCTTGAGAGATGACGGCTTGGCCTTGATCAAGAATTTTGTATTCACATGCTTGATGCAGTCATCTTGATCCTTGTCCTAGGATTTCTGTGCTGACTTAAGATCTACGTCAACATATTCCTGAAAGTTGGGTAATCTTAAGAGGTCATCAAAATAACCCCCGTCCAACTTCACTATGACTTCTCCTGCTTGATTTTTCACTGAGTGAGAGTCTGAGTCATAATGGGAAGCACAGGCCAAAATGAACTTAGGGCATTGAGCAGACATTGGGAATCCTGCTGCAAGAGGGAGGCCACTATTGGTTATTGCCTTCATCTAGGGACTCTAAGAAGAATCCTTGGTTCTGTTCCAGAAATCCTCCATGTCAATATTGTTTGAGTTCAGTATCTCGGATGTCATAATTGCAATCTATGTAGGAGGGGATTCCATCTTCCGATACTTGTATTTCATCTTCCCTTGCCTATGTCGACTTGTCTTTAGATGATCCAGGATCCGACATGAGAAATCTGAAGAAAGAATTCCTAGACAACTCCTATATGAGCAATCGGACTTGGAAGCTTGCTAAGCAATGCCACAGACCCACCACACTATCGGAACTTAGGTCTTGTAAAGCACCTGATGAAACCCGACACACTTAGAGAGAGAGAGTCGAAACTTAGGTCTTGTCGAAACTTTGTAAAACCGAAACAATGAAGAGAATGTGTCAAAAATAGTATATGTTCGACACTTTGTAAAACGACACACTGTGGGAATCGAGAAGATGTTGAGCACCTCACAAGACCCGACACACTAGAAATCGGATGTCGGATGATGTTGGATGTCTACAACTTAAAAATTCTGAAACAATGCAGAACTTGGAGATTGTAAAACACCCTGCAAAACCCGAAATAAGGGATTGGGTTTTTGAGATGTCAAGACATGCAATCTTTCCACCATTTCAACAGTTAGGACTCTGTATTCTTCTCCTTTTCTTTAAAACACAAAAAGGTATATTCCAAGGTATAAAATAGGCAAACACCCTAAGGGTGAACTCTTAATCAATAATTTCTATTGGAATACAACCCAAAAAGAAGAAAACCTAAAACCCTAAACCTAGAAGAAAAATAGGAAAGGAAGGAGAAGAGATGTAAAGAACATCACAAAAACATTTTCAACAAAACTCACAAGCTAGAGGGTAGAGAAAATACCTTCAGCAAATTTGAAAAATAATTGAAAATGAATCATGCAATTGAGCATGAAATCAAATCGGGTTCGAAGGTTGAGAGAGCATGTACGAGAAAATCCACGCAACCAAAAGCACAATAGATAAAAATGACGTGTAAATCCAACTATTTATAAAAACCCCTACATTTATTACACTTCACATGACATGTGTGCCAACTACCTGACAACTCAGAGTTAATGCCATGTCATCATGCTTGGAGTGCCGAAAACCCAATACAAAGGATTAGCTATCAATTCGGGTTTCGAGGTTTCGGGAAACAGATGACATGAAACATGAGATGTTTGGGTGTTCCAAGGTTCCGAAAACTTGACACAAAGGGACATATCAGGTTTCGAGTTTCAGAAGTCAATCGACATGTAGCATGCTTTTTGCAAGTCATGTTCCGATGCTCATGAGTTCCAAAACCTCGAAATACTGGCTAGTTTCGGGTTTCGGGTTTCGGGAAAAAATTTGCATATAGCATGTAAAAAACATGTTTTCATGTTGTTGAAACCCAAAACCCGAAAATCTCTTCAAAAGGGAATTTTAGGAGATTTTTCCAAAAACTTTCTACAATTATCTTAATTTTAGTGGAATCACTAAAATGAGATAACAAGTGTACAACTTGATGATGGTACCACACATGTAGTCATGCTTGGTGATTTATTTCCTTATTTATGTGAGTGTCTATTAGAAATATTATGAAAGCATAAGGAGGTATTTACATGGGGATATGCCGATATGCACGACATCAATCCTTAAATTATCTCCCATAATATTATCACTTATCCAAACTGTTGGTACCCAGATTTAGTCTCCTTCAAAGGCCAAGCAACATCATGGATTTGAAAAGACACTCAAAGGCTAGATAGATGATTATGTATGTCATTTTGTAGCCTGGGGAAGAAATCTATCTAAATTTTTAGCACTCAGGATTTGAAGAAGTGGGTAGCACCTTAAAAGGATGTGATCTTATCCTAACTATTTTAGGTTGTGCCTTTCAACCAAGGTAAGAGAACCTATTTTGTAACCTCTGTTATTGAATAATGTTGGTAAATCCTTATTTTGCACAAATTTTATAGAGAATACCTTGGGAAAATATGATCAACACACCAAATCTGACTCTCATGAGTTGTCACTTCCAGATTATGGAGATATTTTCAATACAAGGCAAAGGTTACTAAAGACATTAAGAAATCCTGATTGTTCTACATATTTTTGCAAGTAGATTTTGTTCCTTTGTTGATACACAGGGAAAACAAGGGTAGTTCAGGGTGGATCAATGGTTTTTAAAATGATTTTGATGGGAGATGAAGTAGGATAAAGTTGATTATACCATATCTTTAGAGGGACTTCATAATAATGAACAACTTCACAACAGAAAGCTTCAAAATAGTCAAGATGTTCCTTCAACCAAAAGGTGTGCTTCAATGGAGGCCTAGATCAACACGTTTTCACATAATCTTTGAGACTCCAACATGAAGGCTCGAATTGGAAGACTCAATTAAACACTAAAGTTTCTGATTAATCACGCCTAAGGTACACCTGAAGACTTATAGACAATATTTATCAACAAATGACAGTGAATTGATTTTAAATTTGTTTATCTCATCCAAGATGAAGGCTCTTCTTGAAATGAAATTGAAAATACCATTAGATTGTCATAGGGACGAGATCTTGTGTGATTTCACAAAAATTTCAGTGTAAGATTGCAATAGGAATGAAAGAAACTATTTGCAAACATTTTGAAAATAAAGCAGACACAAAATTACTAGAGATTAGACACAAATTAACTCCAAAATTGCTTAGATTCATCAGGCGGGGAAAGTCAGTAGTCATTTTACTCCTATCAAAGAATAAATGAACCCCATGCATGCCACTATCACCTAGTGAAAGATGAGCACTCACCCGAGGCACGCACTGGTGCGAGCTCTCTTTTCGTGAGTTTAGTGGGAAACATCATCTATGATTAGTGTAAGAGATTTCAGAAGGGAAGTTTAAGACATACAAGAACCATAGGGCTCAAAACGGCCTCTAGATCCTTGTAGTTACTTCAGACCGAGTGTTCAACAGAATCCATAACATGTATTGTGACAGAAAGAAACATACAAGCATTCATACTTAGCATGAAAGGAAATAAAACTCATAAGAGAGAAACATGCATCGAGAATCATTGATATTCATGCATATATTATGACATGTAACCTTATTACATCCATGGAACCATTACAGAGGGTCGCAGAGAAGCAGACCATAGTCATGCATTGCACTAGACTTAATGTAGCTAAGCTACCCAAAAGAAAATTTACAACCCCTAGGCCTAGTGCATTCTCTCCCGAATACAACTATTCACCGACAGAGTCCTCACAACATTTTTACAGAGCTCCGCTCACTCCCTAGGTGTCTATCTAGATACTTGTATGTATATCTCTCTATGTATATATATATATATATATATATATACATATATATATATCTATGTTTCTATCTTTGTAGGCACTTGTATTTATAGCTTTCCTAGACTGCCAACCCATCCTCCAGTGCCCTCAAATCTGGTGCCAAGTGTCCAAATGTGGTCCTCCATGCAAGCATGCTTCTCTAGGCCTGAGCTCTCCACTTTATTCCATGATGTTCTTCTAGAAGATTCCATCGCAAGCATGCTCCATCCTGGGCCAACCTATCGCTAGGATGGCATCTTATCCACGTGCAACCGGGCCATGATTTTCACGTGTTCTACTCCGGACGTCCAAAATGACTAAGTCTCGATCCTTCCTAGCGTGCTACATGCTTCCTTATACCCTTCTCTTACGTGATTTTTCCTTGCGCATGCCATTCCATAACTGGGACCTTGCATGCCTACGTGCCTTCATACTTGGCCAATATTCCAAGGGTCCAACATCACCCCACACTACGCTTGTTCTCCGTCCGTGGAAACAATCTACTTAGCCAAGAATGTAGGCTTCCTTAAAGAACCAAGGTGTATTCTTACATTTTGTAAAAGAATAAAGGAATGAAAGAATAGGGGAAGAATGAAGAATGGGGGCATCAATTCAGCAAGATGGGAAAATCCCTCCATAAGTCTACCTCCAGCTTGTTCCAAATGTCAACCTCACTCTGTGCCTTCTGACAGAGGTCACCGACCAGGATGCTCACCTCGTCAAAACTCAGGCCAATTCCTGGGTGCCCAAAGTGTCCACAGATCTTCTCCATCTCCTTGCCCAGGTCTTTGAGCGTGTCCATCCTCCTAGTAATATGAGGATATAGTTCTTTCAGCTGGGCCTTGATTGAGCTCCTTAAAGCTTCAATCGCCTCAGATTTTCTTTCCACTTTGGCAAGAACCTTGTCCCTCTCTGCCCTGTTTCCTTTATTCTTCTCCTAGAATTCCTTTAGCTCTGCTTCAAGTGTGGCAACCAAGGAGCTTGCTACCTTATCCTTGTCTACGTAGGTATCATATGCAGCCTCAATAGATTGGGTAGTGACTTTAACTTCTGCGAGCACCTGGCTGTACTCTGTAATGAGTGCTACCACCTTCAACCTATCCTCCTCCTTTAAGCACACGACCACTTCTTCTGCAGACTCCAGGGCCAAAGGTTGTCTCTCCATAGTGAGGATGTGTGTTAGATCTTCTATACATTCCAGAAGGGATGAGTACTTCTGTGTGGGTGGCGCTAAGTTTGGGTGCTTTAAAAGGATGGTGCCCTTAATAGATTCCATCTTCTTGTACACTTCTGCACCTTTGTCTTCTCTTCCTTTAACTTACACCTTAGCTATGCGTTGATCAACTCTTTCTGCTTTAAACTCTGTGTCTTCTCCATCGATCCTCCTCTTTCTTCCCTAGTTTCTCCTCCAGTACTCTTATTCTGTCATTATGTACGAAGAGCCTAGCCTCTGTCTCGACCGTGACCTTATTGAGTGTGTTACAAACTTTCTCATCTAAGAGTTCCTAGGCATTCACCAAGGGATTGGCTCCCTTAGACTCTGGTACTATGATGATCACTCCTTAGCAGAATTTGAAGTTTGGCTCATCAATGTGGGACTCAAACGCCCAAGAGAGCATCTTCTTCATTCTAGGGTATGCGCCCTCCTTCTCAAATGACCCCATGGCTAAAATCCTTTTTGTGGGTATCTTGTGCTTTGGAACTACGTGCGTAGTACCTTCCTCGAGTTGTTAATGTAGCCCATTACTTGTCTTTGTTCTATATCGAGGGCTCTCCTACCTAAGCGCGTGCCTTTGGGAAAACTCACTATTAGAGTGGGACCTCCTCCCATGCTGCCATGCTCCTTATCAGTGTTTTCCTCTCCTTCCTCTAGCACTATGTCAGTGCTGCGCTCCAACTCTTGGTCTACTAGGGCCTCGAGCATTCTCTTTTCTTCTCTCTCTGCCACCTCAGTGATCTGCTCCTTTGTGAATCTTATAGCCCCGTATTTTTCCCCGCCAACCTCCTCATTCCTTTCCATGTCCCTGGTGCCTTCCTTATCTTGTGTGCCCTTGCACCACGTGAATATGAAATCCTTCTTCTCTTCCCTGCTCTCTTCTCCCGAGTCGCACACACTGAACACATGTGGCTCATGGTCCTTCTTAGGCTCTTCTTCCTTGCTATCATCTTCTTCACTCTCACCTTCTCTTTTACCCATGTACTTCTCCAAGCTATCGGTCTCCTCCGAGTCAGCTTCCTCTTCCACCCTCTACTTTTTCCTGAGAGGTGTCTCCTTGACGGGGATTCATCCTCTTCTTCTTCCTCAGGAGAATCTTCCTTGGTGAGTGGTTGCCTAGGTGCCTCTACTTTTGGTGTCTTCTCCTTCACCGGGGACTTTTTCCTCTGCATGTAAGTGCTTGGCTTGGTGCTTTTTGTTGGCATGCTCACTGTCTGAGTAGTTTACACACTTGGTGCTTCATCTTCTCTTCCCCTCTTCTTGGGCGTGGGCTTCTTCCTCTCCATGGGATCCTTAGGTATGGAGACCTCGTTCTCCGGTATGCACCCTTTTCAAACTTTGGCCTTATACGGAGGTATACGCGTGCCACGGATCCTCCTGCAATGGGTAGTGTTATCAGCCTTGTCATCTGGACCTTGTGTAACACATACCTTTCTACGTACGCGCACTTGCCACCGGGGTAGTTTAATCTTTTCCACATCTCCCTATGCTCCTGGTCCAGACTACCTAGTTCTAGCTTCAACTTCTTTGATTCCTTAAATCTATTTACTCCCACTTAGAAGTATTGAGAGTGAACGTGAAAGGAAGTTTACACCAAGGGCTCCATGAATCATCTATCAGCCTGAACCTGCCCAGAAGCAGAAATGTTGATAAACAGTGAATTGATTCCCCTTCAGTGGCTATTGGGAGTTGTTCAGGGATTCTCCACTCTTCCCCAAACACATTCCTTAGGTGCGTATACCATTTCTCCAGTCGCGCCTTGTGGGGTGCCATCATTGTGTCATAGGCATACTTCTCAAATCTCTTCGCGGGCGAAGGATCCTCGGCGGGGTACTCCCATACAAACTTGTCTGGTGTGTCAGGCACTCTAATTTCTAAAAATACAATGGTTAGGAGGACGTTGCCGAAGAGGATTGTCCCCCTCCTTCACGCAACTAACAATCTCCTCCGCAATGTAAGTAGACAAGTTGTATATAGTGCCTTCTACAATTTTTCTGCAAACATGTAACCAAGGCTTATTGACCTAGGTCCATCTCTCCTGGCCATTCAGATTTGTTACCAGATGCACAGCCATTTTCATCATAGGGTCCTTGATGTCTGAAATGTCATAGTATCTTGACCCCTTCTTGCAGGCATATTCATTTATGGTCTCTTGAATTGCCTCCTTGTCGCTCAGGTCATCCTCCAAGCTGTTTCCTTCACATATAAGGCATGTGAACTGAGAGATAAGCTTGGGAGTGATGCGCATCTTGTGCCCTACAAAGTGGAAGTAATATTCATGTACCCACGACATTAACCATTGATATGCCTTGGTTTTCCAAAGTAGGGAAACTCATAGAGTTGCAACAACCTTGCCTTCTCCATTTTGACCTTAACGTCATCATCGTAGATTGGCAAGCCCTCTGGTGTTCGTTTACTTGTGGGGCGCACTAATTCTAGTGCCATATCCTTCTCTATTGTGTTTGTTTGGTGGTTATAATCACTTACAGGCACATTTCTCAGGTGGGATTCCCACTCCTTACCCATCATCACTCCATCTGGGTATTGCATCTCCGCATACCATTCTTCATTTGTGTTTACATTGGGTTCTTATTATTTGGCCTTGCCCTTGCCCTTTCCTTTCTTGGGTGCCATTTTTGAGGTCTTCTTATCACTCCACTCCCTCCTTGTTACTCTATCCTACTTCTTCCAACCTCCGATCTCAAATCCGTGATATAAATCTCTTGAACCCATGCCCTAGTTTGTCGAACCCTAACTAGGATCAAATTTCCACAAGACAACGCCTCCTCACAACTCTTTTCACGCCCGTGTAACCCCTTCCTTCTAGTTTGTAAACTCAAACTGGCTGCTCATGCTTCAATCTCATAGATCTTTCTTCGCACGATCGAATCTAGAAACCCTAGTTTATAAAACTCACTCCTTTCTCTATTTCGTAAAGTGAAAATGAAAGTGCCTCGACCCTTTACTTATAGTTTTCTCTTTTTGAACATTAAATGCTACTTCACCTACCACCATAATTTTTTTCATTTAATGTGGATTTTTCAAAAAAACCCATCTTCAAGCACTTTCACTCACATGCCCAACCTGCATGAAAACTCCTCCAACCTTCTGGCGCGCAACCAATCCAACATGACAGGAGACTCTTGCGCACATAACCCACATCGAAGGCACTTCTTCTATCCTGATTCTTGCTCTCACCTACCTCATGTTGCTTAAATGTGCATTCTCCTCCTTAGTACGTGGGATCTACAAGTAGCTTTATCCTGGCACCAACCATTCTTCTTCCATCTTTTCTCCTCATACACCTCTTTCAACTGGGCCATTCAACAGGCTTTTCAACACAACTTTCTTGGCACTCTAATCATGTGCTCCTTCACATTTCTCCACCCCACACTTAAAATGATGCACGGTCCTCTGTGCACTCACAAATTCTCCAAAATAGTAATAAGGTTACTAGTGCCCAAGGTGCAAAACAAAACAACAACGCGAAAGGGAAACACAAGAAAGAGAAATGCATAAAGGAAAATTCTAAACTAACTGGCAAAAATGCCTTATTTACAAACACAAAGAAGACTTATTTATAGTAGGGATTTAGCCTACTACCATTGAAGTGTCTAGGAAACTTCGTCCCATCCAAGTGCTTATAACTGGCACGCGCCTGAATCAAGGATGTAAGAGATTGTGTAAGGACCCAACCAATGGACTTTCAACTTCCTAGGATGGTGCAGAAACTTAGAATCATATAATAACACCATCTGCCCAACCTCAAACTTCTTGTTTCTAATGTGGTGATCATGCCAAGCCTTCTACTTTTCTTTTTCTGTTGTTTAGATCCACTTGGCGAGTGTTCGTCTCTCATCTAGTTTCATTAACTCATCAATCCTTTCTTCCAGCGTTCGTTCATTGGCTAACCGTCCCCATGCATGCTATTCACAGAGAAGGTACCATAAATTCAACTGGAAAGACAACTTCTGTGCCAAACACCAATTGAAAAGGTGTGGATTTGTTCAACCTTTTATAGGTTGTCTTGTAAGTCCACAATACTGCTGATACTTTGTCATCCCAATCTTGTTCTATGACATCACAAATTTTGGTCGAGTATGACAAGTATTTTGTTGAATGCTTCCACGGTTCCAAATGCTTGTGGGTGATAGGGTGTAGTCTTGTGATGAGCTACCATGAATTCTAATAACAAGATCCTCATGGTCTCATTCAAGAAATCTGTACCCCTATCACTAGTCAAACTCAATGGGCATCCATACCTCGTGATAATGTTCTCCCACAAGAACCTTGCCATTGTTGCTGCTGTGCAATCTTTAGTCAGAGCTACCTCTGCCCACCTTGTCAGGTAATCCATGCAAGTGATGACATAACACGACCTAGTCCTACGCACCATTGGTGTAATAGGTCTTATAAAGTATATTGCCCATATTTCAAAAGGCTTCATGCTAGGGATAGGGTGCAAAGGAATTTCATCTCTCCTTCCTGGTTTACCAAGGCATTGACAATGGTCACACACTTTACAATAGTCTCTACAATCCTTGTACAGGGTTTCCCACCACAAACCTGCCATTAATATCTTACGCGCGGTGGCATCACCTGCATAATGCCCACCCGCACTTCCTCTATGTGCTTCCTCCATAATGGCCAGGCGCTCATGCTCTAATACACACTTGCACAAAACTTCATCATGTCCCAACTTGTATAAGTCTCCACTGATTAACATGTAGGGCACGATGCATATGGCCAACTAATTTTTCTCTAAAGTCTTCATTCCTTCCGGTGCCACACCTTCCTTTAAAAATACTACAATCTCTTCCAAGTCCGAGGGCGCATGCCGTAACCTAAACAATTGCACATCTGGCATTGTTTCCTCAATACTCTACGCGTCCTCCCCTGAATCAATTCTTGACAGATGATCAGGCCCACAATTTATTTTTCCAAGCTTTACTACAACGGTGAATTCAAATTCTTGAAACAACAACACCCATCGACATATACACCCTTGTAGGACGGGCTTGTTCACCAAATATTTTAATGCCATGTGGTCGGTGTAAAACACAAAGGGTGTTGCCAATGAGATACTGTCTAAACTTGAAAAGCACGTAGATCATTGACAATGCCTTACGCTCAGTTGTGGTATAATTCTACTCTACTGGTGTCAACTTCCTGCTTGCAAAACATAGAGGATGATCAACAATCCCTTCACCTGGCTGTGTAAGCACTGCTCCAATGGCGGTCCCTGAGGCATCTACATGGACATGAAAGGGCTTGTCCCAAGAGGGAAAATGTAATATAGGTGCGGTGACAAGCCTATATTTTAATGTATCAAACACCCTCTCTGCGCCTCTCCCCAATGGAAGGTGCTTTTATGTTTAAGCATATCCTCTAAAGGTGTGGTGATATTGGCATATCCCTTAATAAAATTCCTGTAATATCCCGTATGCCCAAGGAATCCACGCATCGTGCTCTAGCTAGTAGGCTCCCTTAACCCCCACAATAACCGCAACTTTAGCGGGATCTACCAATGAAGCCCTCCTTATATATGATATGCCCCAATAAAGTCCCAAAGGGTGTAGCAAACACACATTTCTTAATATTGAGGGATATCCTTAACTCGCTACACCTCTTAAACATTAACCTTAAATTGTCACAATGGTATTTAACGGACCATATCTTGTCCAATCATCCAAATAGATCGAAGAAACTTATGGATTAAGTCTAGAATGCTTGCACTACTATGTGCAAAAAGATAGCAGAGCACATTCTTCAACCCAAAGGGCATGACCGTATATGCAAAACTTTCCCACTCGGTGGCAAAGGTTGTCTTCTCTTGGTCCTCCATTGCAATCTGGAATTGGTGGTACCCTAAAAATCCATCCGTAAAGGAATAGACTTCGCGTCTAGTGAATCCTTCCAAAATTTCTTCAGTGAAGGGGTCGGAAAGGGATCAATGACACAAACTACGTTCAATTCCCTATAATCCACACAGATCCTAATTTGCCCATCCTTCTTAATGTTGATTACCATCGGACTTATCCACTTTGATTCTTCCATCGCCTCAATGATCCCAGAGGCTATCATTTTTCTATCTCCTCCTTAACCTTCATGCGCAAATTGGGATTCATCCGATAAAGGCCTTTTCCTAATTAGGCACTCACCATACTTCAGTTTTATCTTCATCTCCCCAAGGAATGGTGAGCACCTTTGAGCTCATGGTACCGTGTAGGAATAAATCCTCAAATTTACGCAAAGAGATCAATGATCTTAGATACTTCCTTCTCTGACAAGTAATCTCTAATAATATTTTCCTTAGGTTATTCTCCTGAATTGATGTTAACCTTCTTCATCTTTAAGGGCTCATGGTAGGCATGCACACGAGTATTTGCACTGTCTACTACCTCGTGTGTCCCTACAAAATGGATAACATCTAAGCTTTCCAATTCCTCTCCATCAATCATATACACCAACTTTCCTTTTTCTTTTTCCAAACACGCGCACTCAAGCTGTAACTCTTCGTTTCCTCTACTTCTTCTTCAAAGTGCGCCTAAACTTGGTTCACCTAGTAATTCCAACAACCTATCTTTCATCCTAGAACTATCCCCCATGGTAAGGTGCTTGATACCCTGTAAGGCCTTATCAACCGATGGTTTGGTACTTTGATACTCAAAGGTTTGAATAAGGTCAGCCACGAGCTCTTCCCAATTCCTTTTTTGGCGTGTCTCTGAATGAATATACCATGCGCGTGAGAAACCCTAAAATGTAGAATACAACTTGTGCACCTAGAGGGATGGTGGAAAAGCTTCTGTGCATTCTCTTCAGACCCGTTCACACTCTTGGATATGGAAAGAGGCAGGCTCCTTCCCACGATACTCCTTGATGATGGTCGGTACATTGCTCCTAGAAAACATGATAGAGAGAGAAATTCTTACCTCATGCCACTCTAAAAGGCTCTCCTGATGTGTAGCCCACCACTAAGCTGCTATTCTGAGCAAGACATAACTTAACATCCCCCTTCGTTCCTTCTCATCCTTCCACTGAGCTTCCACCTCCTGTAGAAAGATCTCAGGGAAGGCTCCTCCTGAATACTTGGGAAGCTCTTTTCCTCCAAGGCACCTAACCATGCACGCCTTTGTTACCTTGGTCACCGAACCTCTCAATTGCCATCCCATTAATTCATAAGTCCCATGCACCCAATTGTCACATGCCAGATTGGTGGTATCACTCACTGACTGAGCATCTTCAAACTAGATAACCTCGTTAGTAGGGTGTATCATCTCGTGGTCTCACGATTGAGTGCACATATATCGTGTCAGAGAACTTCTTCCCTAAACAGTTCAATATAGGGTTCTGAATTCCCATCAAATAAGGGTATAATGACCCGTTCCTCCTTGTTCTCGAAGCTAATGTACCCTTTGTTGAACCGAAGGTCCACATTGTTCTTGTAACACCAAGGGCACCCAAGTAGTGCTGGGAAATTGTCCACCTCAGCGAGCGCAAGACTTCAAAGTCCCCAGTAAACTTGGCTCCTGGATAGTAATAGTTGCATCCTTTAAGACACCGATGGGCATTGCCTTAGTCTTGTTTTCCATATACAACACATTTGAAGATGGCTATAATGCGGGTCTTCCCATCTGATGCCATGCATCCAAAGTTAGAATGTTAACCTCTGCGCCTGTGTCAATGAGGATATTGTTGAGGAGCCATCCATCTACAACTGCATTCAATGTAATCTCCTTGTCATAGTCGAGGCTGTGAGGGGGAAGGTTCGCATGTAATACTGTCTCTCGCGCTCTCCTCCGGTGCATGGTACCTTCTCTCTCAACCATGATCCTATCAAGGGAATGATATTCTCATGCCTTAGCATTTTACACACCTCATTGACCTCATCCAGGTCATCCTTTTGCGCCTTGATCCTCCTTCCTTGTTCCTCCTTCTGGATTTCTCCTTTAGACACTAGATCTCCCCTTGCAATATTCAAATAACATCCATGGTGTCCTGATATATCTCTTTTTGATGCGTGGGGTCTGGATACTTTCCATGAATGACCTCCTCCCTTGAAACTAGGTTCTTTGTCTTGGTACCTCTCTTGCGCGCGTGGCTTCTACCCTTGTTGTTACTAAGACAAGTTCCATACACCTGCATACCGTGTAACCCGAGGAATCCACCGTATGTCTGCCTTGATAGTGACCATTGTAGTGCCCTTGTCCTTTCGGTGCTACTGATTCATATGCTCAAACAATTCTGGGAACTCCTCATACTTATGCTTATTTCCACACACACGAGCACCGTAATAGTGCTGGGAATTCATGTTTATAATGCTCTGTAGATCCATAGTTGAAATAGGTTTCACACAAGAACTCACTCCTTCCTCCTCTCGTGGTTACCATGACCACAAAATCCTCCTCAAAAACCTCTTCCATGCGCGCCTCCATCTGCGCACTCCTCATAATGGTGATCATTTCCCTTGGAACTACTTGTAACACTGGTTTGGCACACCCCATGATTGATGGCCTCATGGATTTGATCAATGAGCCTATAGTCCTTAGTATCATGGGTTGTAGAAGTGCAAATATTGCAATAACAAGATACATTCTTCCTGATTGCGCACTACAACAAGGGACATCTACTTACATCATGGTCCCCATGAAAAATCTCACACTCTACCACCACAATGCGTACTGTCCTCCAGGGGAAATTATCCTTAATGTGCCCCTCTATCTTACAATTTGTGCACCACAAACCACTGTGAGTCTCATGGGCTGAGTTTGCAGACAAATTTTCCAACTGCTTAGCCATAGTAGCAATCTGGGCCTCTAAGAATGAGCTAACACTAGTATCAACACTACCAACAACCTTGGCGCGTAGGACAGCCTCCAATGCCTCGTGTGAGTTTGTAAAAGTTTTATGAGACAAGGCCCTTCTAAAAGGGGTGATCAACCCTCCAACAAACCATTGCGCATGTTGTGAAGGGTGAATATCATACGATAATTTAGACAAGAGAGTTTTACAGATGCGTGCATCATACTCCCGCACACTCTCTGCCATTCCTTGCTGAGGGTCATACTTCCTATACCAGCTATGCGTGCGCCCTTGCAACGTGGTTGCAAACTGACTAACCTTCTGATCTGGGGTTGTGACACCCTTCGTGTGCCATAATAGTTCACACTTGTGAACATGTTCGCAACATCCTCAATACCTATATAATCGGGGAAAATGTAGGGAATTTTAAAGAAAACTTGTGGGGGTGGTTGGGGTCCAAATCCTCCTCCATCGAGATCCACCAAGTCCACCGGGTCCTAAACCACTAGATTCACTAGGCCCACAGGTCCTAAACCACCAGATCCACTAGACCCACCAGCTCCTACTCCTGAACCACCAGATCCACTAGGCCCACTAGGTCCTGAAGTGGTCGTGCCAAGGGTTCCCATAGTTCCACCGGTGAGCACCTACGGTCGTGATAATGCCCCACTTTGCTAATAGTATACCCCATGCCACTTCCAAATGTGAGACCAAACGCTTGTGTGCCTATACCTTGCCCGAAAAGTCCTAACATTGGGCTGGTGTTTGTAGCCATAGAAGTACCAAATGAGAAATTATACCTCCTGGGCGTAGAACAATCACCTCCAATGTAATCAACTAGATTAGTAATATTATCCCCCTAATCTAGAAAACCAAGTGCTAGGGTCCTGGTCACTAGGTGGGCTCAGATGCATGCCAATGGTTCTTCTCTCTTTGTGCGATGAAATCTCATCAGAAGCTGAAGAGGTTTCTCTCACGCACTTGCCAAGATGGGTTTGCACTGCATCGCTCGGGCTCCACGTCCTCAGTGCGAACCTCAAATCCTTCCTGCAACATCTACCACCATACATCCATCACACCTGTAACCTCACATCATCTAGCAATCTCCCTTTCACGCACTTCATTGTACTTGAGTCATCTCTCCTCCCTTTCTTTCTCTGCCGCAACATCTACCATCTTCCTCCACCCTAGCTTCCTCTCCTAGCACTCAGAGTGGTTTATTCGGCCATTGGGAAAGCCTCTAAACTCATGGTAATCATCAAGATCTTCAAAGCTAGAGGGAAAACATGTAAAAATGATCCTCTGGGCTCCCTTAGAAACTCAAACTCAGCAACCTCCAGACAAGAATATGTGGAAATGGTGTACTCTAGAGTGTAGCTAGCCAATACTCCTTTCCACCAATGATCCACAACATGGGTCCACATCAGATCTGCATCCTGTAGCCTTTGGTACTCTTCTTGGGTCCACACATGCAATCTACAATGCCAACTTGATCTAGATGCGTAGGCTGAGAGCCATTCATACAGTTCCATAGGGAAACAACAAAAAAAGTTTCATACAGATCGTGGTAGAGATTCTCTTCTACCCATCTACGTGCATTAAACTCAGGTCCAGTGTTGAATCTCTGAGAAAATTCATCCTCCATGCTCTTGAACCATGATTCAACATTTTCAACGTTAACCGCTCTGTCATTACTCATTACATAGATCATGATGTATGTTAAATCCCACTACAACTTCAAAAAGAGGTCCCAAAGAACGGAACCAAGATGTAGTCATTTTTACTCCTATCACAAAAGAAAGGAACCCCATGCGCACCGGCCTATCACCCAAAGTGGCGAGTGCTCACTCGAGGCACGCGGGGTACCGATTCTCTCTTTTATGTGAGTTTAGTGGGAAACATCATCTATGATTAGTGTAAGAGATTTCAGAAGGGAAGTTTAAGACATACAAGAACCATAGGGCTTAGAATGGCCTCTAGATCCTTGCAGTCACTTCAGATCGAGTGTTTAACAAAATCCATAACACGTATTGTGATAGAAAGAAACATACAAGCATTCATACTTAGCATGAAAGGAAAGAAAACTCATAAGAGAGAAACATGCATCAAAATCATTAACATTCATGTATATATTATGACAGGTAATCTTACTTCATCCCTGAAACCATTACAGAGGGTCGCAGAGAAGCAAACCATAGTCATGCATTACACTGGACTTAATGTAGCTAAGCTACCCAAAAGAAAATTTACAACCCCTAGGCCTAGTGCATTCTCTCTCGAATACAACTATTCACCAACAAAGTCCTCACAACATTTCTGCAGAGCTCTACTCACTCCCTAGGTGTCTATATGGATACTTGTATGTATATCTCCATATGTATATCTCTCTATGTATATGTATATCTATGTTTCTATCTTTGTAGGCACTTGTATTTATAGCTTTCTTGGACTGCCAACCCGTCCTCCAACACCCTCAGATCCGGTGCCAAGTGTCCGAATGTGGTCCTCCATGTGAGCATGCTTCTCAGGCCTAAGCTCTCCACTTTATTCCATGATGTTCTTCTAGAAGATTCCATCACAAGCATGCTCCATCTTGGGCCAACTTGTCACTCAAGTTGACATCTTATCCACGTGCAACCGGGCCATGCTTTTCACATGTTCTACCCCGGATGTCCAAAATGACTAAGTCCCGATCCTTTTGCACGTCACGTGTGCTACATGCTTCCTTATACCCTTCTCTTGCGTACTTTTGCCTTGCACGCCATTCCATAACTGGGACCTTGCGCGCCTACGTGCCTTCATACTTGGCCAATATTCCAGGGGTCCAACAAAAGCTTCCAGAGTAATCTCAGTGCTTGTCAATGGCTATACATATGCAACCAACTTGACATGACAGAAAATATAACACAAAAGAAAATAACAGGTAATCTTGGCTTTGGTCTCTCGGGAAGACGACTTTCTCAAATTTCTTCTCAAGAATTCAAACTCTGACCATTTGTAAGAGTATTCTCATTGCATTTATACATTTCATTCACCCCAAATTTTTTCCCCAAAAAGAAGAATATTTGAGGGACCTTTGCTTGCTACTAATTTGTTACAGAAAGTGACGTTTAACAAATTCGCACCCGCATCTGCCAGGTGGACAAATCATGAATTGATCACGTTTCTCAGACCCTCGACTAATGACTAGGATGCCATGCCACAACCATTTTGACACTCCTTTTAATCATTTTGATTCTATCATGTGAGAAATTCCCCTTTTAATCATTTTCTGGAGGCTCTGCATAGTTGGATCTGATAGGTAATCTTTTTCGTTCTCGAGGCAACACCTTTTTCACCTTTTGCACCTGCAACCTCATCATTTCATCCTTTTCCCCTCCGAAATTTTACTCTGTAACTTCTGGATCTAGCATTTTGCATTTTTGCACGAGCTCGGGAAAAACTCCATTTCAAAAGTACCTCAGATTTACAAATTAAACTCCCAAATTGATTCAATTGAACTTTGCAGACCAAAATGACACAAATTTGCCAAAAATTTGATGAAAAATGATGCAAAAAATACATCTCCAAACATCCTGGAGCTTCAATGGCAATAAAATCAAATGAAATGCATAGCTACCATTGATCTTGCGTTTTAACATTTTATTTGAGCCCTCCACATGGCAAAATGTGATTGGAAATGGGCCTAGGAGCACGTTTTGACATTCTATAACTTTTTGAAAAAAGTAAAATTTTTACATTTTTCTCCGCCCCTCCACCCTCAGAAAATGGGCTTGACACGTGTCCCAATGTGGGTACCAAAGGAACCGCGACTCGATTTTTCTATTTTACCTCGTTTTTGGAAAAAGGAAAATTTTCCAAATTTTCCCGAAAGCTCCACCCTTCCGCCTTTAGCTTCTGATGTGGGTCCCAGTGGAACTGCGCTTCATTTTTTCATTTTATACTTATTTTCCAAAAAGGAAAAATTTCCACATTTTCACCGCACCTCCATTTTTGACTATTCAATGTTGACACTACTTTCCTGTCGGGGCCACACTTCACTTACAATTTTATCCCTTTTTACAAAAGGAAAAAAACCTTAAATAACCTTGAAGCTTCGTTTCTCCATTTCCCCGTCTGCTACGTGTCTCAATGGTGCATTTTGAGATAGCCCCAAAAATTATAGACCCCAAAAAATTACGGGCTCAACACGTGTCTATGTCTCGCGTGAGTCTGTCAAAAATTTTAAGGTTCAAAGGCGGAAGGTGTTATGTGTCTAAGGTCCGAGACAATCTCTTTCAGCCGTTGAAAAGTCCAAGCAAAAGGCAGAGTGAGCGGAAGCCTCCAAGTGTCCTCCTGGTGCTTCTTTAAAATAAAACTCAGAGGCCAATCCCTAAACATGTGTGATCCCTCCATGTGTCCCAGGCCCTTTAGGAAGTTACATGAAAAGTTAGGGAAAACTCACTCGTCAAACCGTAAAAATGCAGGAAAACCATCATTTGAGCCCAGAGATGAATTTTTCTTCAAGGACAGAGAATTTGGAGATGTTATAAGTTTCAAACATGATCCTCCGAGCTACATCCAATCTTGTTCCTCGGTATTTGGGATAAAAGCGACAGGGGACAACAATACGTGATTGTGAGGAATGGAAAGAGAGGAACAACTCAAGTTTTACACCCAATTTACATACTCCTTCGATGGACAGAGAAATAAAAAAGTAATTTTGGAGCTTTAAAGTGATCCTCGACCAAGGAAGGGACTGATCATGACAACCAAATGGAGGAAAGAGTCTTCAAGCACCAATACGGGGAGACAGAAAACATGACAGAGGCCATAAATTGAGGAATTTCAATGACAAAGCAGGGCGAGACTAATTTGAGCACCAACACAAACATCAGTACCTATTCAGCAAAAAATAAGAAAGTTCCCTCCAAAAATCAACGACCTATGCCATAAAGAAATCATAAAACTCTTAGATGCCAAATTCATTCATATGGTAGACTATCCTAATGGGTGTCTAATATTGTCCTTGTTTGAAAGAATGTTACCTTAGCTATCCATATCTCGCATCGAATTTATAAATCTCAACCTTGTTTTTCCTAAAGATAACTTTCCCCTACCCTCCATCAATGCAAAGTCATCGACACCATGATAGGGTATGAGATGTTATGTCTTATGGATGGGTTCTTTGGATATAATCAAATCTAGATTTCCCTCAAGGATTGGCCCAAAACTACTTTCACCATGGAATGGGGTACTTATTATTACATAAATATTCCCTTTGGACTTAAAAATGTTTGGCACAAAAAATCAATGTGCTATGATACACATATTTCATGATCTCATATACAAGGTCGTCAAGTATTTTTGATAATCTACTCATCAAATCCCATGCACCGATGATCACGATTATGAATTAGACATTATCTTAGGATTCTGCGTAAATACGAGGTTCACCTTAATCCTAGAAAGTGCATATTTGGGGTGACAAGAGGAAATATCCTAGGGTTTATAATATCTAACTCTTGTATTGATGTTAACCTAAAAATATCAAGGCTACCCTTGACATGCCATGGTCGACCTCCATAGCAAACATACGTACTTTTATTGATAAACTTGGGGCAATTTGGCTATTTGTCCCTGAATTTACCTATCGTACTCATGCCATAAATAACATACTTCAAAAATCAAACAAGTTTGAATGCACAAAATATTGTTAACAAGAATTTGAACAATATGAAACACTCCTTATCCTCGTTTCCAACATTAGAACCTCCTTCACCGAGATCGACCTCGATGCTATAGACCTCCTCCACTCCGGTGTTTATTGGGGTAATGTTAGCACATGAAGATGAAAAAGGAAAGTAGCATGTCATCTAATATATTATTCAAGCCTTACTAGATTATGAAACACCATACACCTCCATTGAAATGGCTTGTCTAGCCATATATTACACCACTATGAAATTGTGACACTATATGCTATATAAAATTACCTACATCATCATCCAAACAAACCATTTGTGCCACTTCTTCTCGCATGCCTTCCTTCCCACCTATCACATTGGGAAGTAGATGACCCTCCTTATGGAATTTGACCTTTGTATCATCACGTGGAGGGAAGTGAAAGGATAAGTCACATCATACCAATTTGTTGTTTTCCATCTCTGTATCTCATCCCATTCATGATGCATTACTTGATGAGGATATCGTCCTCATTGAGGGAATAGAAAATGCTATATCCATAAAAATTATTAGTATAGCTTTGCATCGACATTGAGGCACAATCCTCGACACGAGTATTGAAGTGCTTCCTTCACTAAAAATTGAGCCAATGCCCACAATCATTGAGGAGTTCACCATTTATATCCATGAGGATACATAGAAACCGTACTTTAATGGGGAAAAATGCCTCCAAGGAGTTAGGGCAGGTTGTGATCTCATTGATCCCTCCCGGCTAGGCTTTCCGCTTTCTTATCGACTCGAATTTGAGATCACTAACAACATGGAGGAATATGAGGCCCTTATCCTAGGTATACAAGTTGTCTTAGCCGAGGGTGTCACTTATCTTCACGTCATGGTGGATTCTTAGTTTGTGTGTCGATGCGTTAATGGTGAATACCAATGTCACGGTGAAAACCCGAAATCCTCTTATGACTTATTCCAAGAATTAATGCCACAATTCACCTTATTTACCATTGAATCTATCCCCTATAAAAATAATTCCTTGGATGACTCTTTAGACACATAAATCACTCGGTTTCAAGTCACATTATGATTCCCATGAGAATTCCCTTATACAAGTTCTCCAACATCTAGTCGCTTCACCTCCTCCAAACACCCAAGATGGCTATCCGAGTGATGCACACAAACTTACACAAGACCCTTGGTATGCTTTGACATCCACCAATTCATACAATACCAAACTTACCCAAATGATATTGATCCCTAAACGTGAATATGAATACACAAAAGGCTCTTAAATATGTACTTAAAGATGACATCTTATACTATCACAACTTTGAAGGTACCCTACTCTGATGCATTAACAAAGATGAGGTTCCCCTTGTCTTAGAGGAAGCGCATGGGGGCACTTGCGGTGGCCATTGTAGCGGTCATGCTACTATACGTAAATTCCTACTAATGGGATATTCTTGACCTACACTAAGCCGATGCTCATGAATTTTCCAAGAAGTTCCAACCTTACCGATTTCATTATGGTTGGATTCATTGTGAATATTATGGCATTTTGAAGATTCCTATCAAATTTTTGAAAATCCTTTGTAGTGCGAATTTTTAATTCCTTCATAGTGCATAATTTAAAATCCTCCATAGTGCGAGAATTTGAAATAATTTGAAGTGTGGACCCACTTTTCTTTGGTATATTGCTCATTTGATCTATGATCTACTATGTGCACATATTTTTATTCCAAGGCCAAAGTAAGGCATAAAATGGTTAAGTCTTTGAACACTTTTAAAAGTGGAACCCGAATTTTATCTACATAAATAATCGAACACTTTGAGGCACCAAGGTGCACAAGTGAGAAAATAACATTGAGGAACACAAGTATTCATTTTCTTTGTAATTAGTGTCCCACAAATAAGTAGAGTTCTTATTTTGGCAACTTTTTGGTGATTCAAAGGGGCCGATTGCCTACAAGATGTGAGAACTAGTTTCCTTATGCATCCATTGGGCATGAAGTCAGTATAAAACTCTAAAAAATTCCTTCCATACTTTTTAATCCTTTGACCTTCTACGGAGAATAATTGCAATGGCCTAAAGCGCTTTGTGCCCCAAGATGATTCTTACTTACTTTTATCCTAACTTCTTCTCCCTAAAATTATTAAAATGATTTATAAACACATGCCTCTATACCTGTAACTATAAAAAATTCTGAAAATAATCCACAAGTTATTAAAAAGAGACGAAAAAGGCGTATGTGTGAAGCTAGTTTTCTCGGTATATGAATAGGGATATTATAAGACTGCAAGTTCTTATTTAAACAAAGTTAGACTGAAATATTAGTATTGCAATAATCTGAAACTTAAGAGATGAAACCATGGTGACTAAAAGGTGACAACACAACCTCTATTAAACAAACTTCTTAGTAGTTAAGACTTGACTAAAATAGGTAATGCAACTAAAAAACATGTAATGAGCAAAAACATCCATAGTCTAAAGTTAAAGCCAAGAAGACACAACAATGAAAAAATGAAACAAAACAAAACAAAGTGGGGAATAAGAAATTTTTACAGCTATATACATGGGGAGAAAACTTTATAAATAAGGCTTGATAGAGATCCCATTGATTGGGATAGGCTAGATTTCATCGTCAAGCTTTTCCAATTCAAAAGCATTACTCTCCTTGACCTCTATAATTTGATAAGGACCACTCCAAATAGCATCAAAGTTCTTATTTTTCCTGGATTGGGGTGGTCTTCATCCCATTTTAGGACCAAAATCTTATTTTCAAAGTTACTAAGGGTGGGATTTCTTCTTGAACTACTTTTGCTTAGCTTACTGTTAATCTTGTAATTTCTCTCTATATTCTTCCCTAATTTATTCTAACTTAACCAACTCAACAATCCTTATGGTTCTTGCATCATGATGCTCTAACTTCAATTTGTTAGCTAGCTCTAGAGCTAAAATTTTAAGTGAGATGGGAAACCTAGCTTCTCTTTTGTACACAAACATGAATGGGGAATTACCTATAGACTTCTTGAGTTTGATTCTATCATCTTAAAGTGTTTTTATTACCTTAGTATGCCACTTTGCCTCTTATTATCTTCCATTGTTCTCTTCATGATTCGATTATAGTTTTACTAGAGGATTCAACAAAGGCCATTTCCTTGAGGATGATAGTTTAAAGATGTATTCAAATAAATACCATACCTCAACGTAAAATCAATCACTTTGGCTCCAATGAAAAACTTTACATTATCGGATATAACTGTGGGGGGACTCTAAATCTGGTCAATATCTTCTAAGAAGCTTATAATGAAATTTTTAGTTGTTTCTTTAAGAGGCACGTCTTCTACCCACCTTGTAAAGTAGTTTGTAGCAGTCAAACCCCAATTATGGTCAACACTTAAAGGATGGTTCACCATACCAATGAAGTCTAAACCCATTTAGAGAAAGGTTGATCGATAGAAATGGGTTAAAGAGGAAGGGATGCATTCCATTTTATACTAGTGAAGAACAAGCATTCTTTACAAATCCTTATTTGTTTATAAAAATCTGAAAAAAAGTGGGCCAAAAAGAGTTAGCCCTTAAGATCTTAGTTGCAATAGTTTAAGGAGAAAAGTGCCCACTAAAGCAAAGCCTACATAAAAGTATTTTATTACCTTATTAACTTTGTCAAGTTTTACACATCTTAACATCACACCATCAAATTTTATCTTGAAAAGGACACTGCAATCAATTCATAGTTAAGGGTCTCGCAATCTAAAATTCCTTCTTTACATTCTATTGAAAGTCTTGGGCATATTTCCAATGCAAAAACATGCAACCATATTTTGAAGCCAGTCCTTTTACAAACTTCCCTCCACTACAACTTCTTCTAATTAGACATAAACTAATTCTTGTGTGATCATTTCATCTTTAGCCAAGTGCCGACATAATGTTTTACCTCTAATAAGCTTTGTGGACTTAATTTCAATGTCAAACTCTATTATTTTAGTGATCCAAGTGGATCTTTTCTCACTTATTTTAGTGTTCATAATGTACTGCTCAATACTTGGATGAGTAACAAAGAATTTGATCTTATTTTTGGATAATAATTATTTAAAAAAGTTTAAAGCTCTCAAAATAACAAGCGTTTACTTTTCAACAAAGTTTTATTTGAGCTCATAATCTTAAAGTGTTTGACTTGTAAAAGATATTGGTTGCTCTAATCCTTGTTGGTTTTTCTCGGGTTAAGATGGTAGCAATAATTCCCTCCCCTCCAAAGGTATACAAGGTAAATTATTTGTCAAAATCATGGTTGATGAGAGTGGGATCTTGGGCTATAACTTGCTTGATCTTTTCAAAACTATTGTTTGACTTGTGTCCATTGGAAATTACATCCTTTATTAAGAATCATTGTTATGGGTGGTCTTACCGGTTTAATATAAATTGAATTAAACCTTTTCCAAAGTAACTTATTGTAACTAATGATATGCAGGAAATAAAGTATAGTATTGCACAAGTAATAAGAATTTAACAATGTGAAACCCTAAGCAAGTGAGAGGAGAAAAGGACATAGTTGATCATGTGAAACCCGTGAGTGATTAGGACTAAGTATCTCATTGGAACATGCTTTGGAAAAATATCGTAATGGCTCGATGAGGGTTTAGAACCCTAAGAATGTAATGGAAAAAAGTGCCCATAGGAGTTAACATGCACAATAATCATTTAACAATTTAAAACCCTAGTCAAGTGCTAGATGATCTGTAAGATGTGTAAAGCTACTAAAGTGTAAGAGATAAAGCAATCAAAAGGAAAAAGGAGTTTTCAACCACTAGTTTTCTTGCTTAGGAATCATGTATATATTAACATGATTTAGGACCTAGAAATGTACCCAAGTGCATAGATTTTGTGTCTACATTTTACCCCACTTTATGTTGTTGAATGAATACTCAATAACACAATTCATTCAACAACATAAAGTAGATAAAATATGTCTACCTTATGATCTCGGTGAAGAGTGTAGCTGATATCATGCCAAGTGGAAAAGTAGTTGTGTGAAGCGTGAAGTGATTGTAATGTGAAGTGTGATAACTAGGAAAGAGAGGTAGGCCCTAGGGGTGAAGTGTGTGTGTGTGTAGTAGTGTGCTACTGGAGCTTGTGTTTGTTGATGTGAGTTGCTTATTATAAGGATGAACCTACAAAAGAAGAGAAAAAGATTAGTCAAAGTCCCATATGTGAAAAATCAGAGTAATTTATGTATGAGAAAGTAAAAATGTGTAATAATTAATAGTTAAGGAAAGAGTGCACTTGACATATAAGAGAGTAAAGGATAGAAATTTATCCTTTTACTTTGGAGATGTTTCGGATTTGGGCGTCCTACCTCCAAGGGTGATATTTTTGGGGGATCTCAAGCCAAGAGTGAGTTTTTTGGGTGATCTCATGCCAGGGATGATTTTTTTGGGGGATCTCACACCAAGGGTGAGTTTGTTTGGGAAATCTCATGCCAAGAGAAGACTATTGGGGAGAGAGGTATATTTTTCTCTCCTTCCATGATGCTTCTCAAAAATAATTGCCACTATAGATTGGAACGCCCTGATTTGTAATCGAATTATAACCGTATTGTAACCGAATCATAATCGATTGAGTGAATTCTGTAATTGAATCTAAGTGAATGATACTATAGATCCATCGTGAACTGCTAGAAACTATGTTGAATCGAGAAACCGTCTGCTTTTTCCCTAAGACACTAGCGTCAAATAAGGACACAAGTTCCCCTTTATATTGTATGATACTGGGCACTAGTGTCTCGCTATGTGTTGATGATCCAATTCTCGATTCTAGACCACTTTGGATTGTGTATTTTTTCCAATTTTGTATTGTTGTTTTGTTCTAGAGATATGTGTTGTTCGAAGGGTGATTTGTTCACCCTATTTCCACCCTCGTTTGGGGTGCATGTGATGATTGTGGGAGGAATAAAACCAAACGAGAGGACCTAAAATTGATATGCATATCTAAGATTGGATACCTATAAGGGGCGGGGAATACACATGGTAGAAACCAAGCCACATGCAAACAAGATAGGATAGATACAAGAGTTAGTGAAAAAGAGATATCATGCAATAGAAGAAAATTTATAAAGCAAATATGAAGACAAGATGTACTGCAAAAAATTGGTTTCATACATGGGACATCACTCACAATGTCACAAGACAATCAAGGCCAAAGTGACCATAAGAAAATAATGATCAAGCATAACATAAGGCATATCCTTCAAATAGTAGTCAACAAGAAGTAATAGATAACCATGGTTGTATGTAATCATGTAAGAAAAATGCTACACATGAAGCACCCGTTAACATGTTAGAAAGATAAATAGTATGTTGAAGCATGTATAGATAAATGAAAAGTAAGTGACAATAGTGACAAGTAGTAAATATTATGACAATATAACCTATGAGCGTGGAGTATGGGAGTAGTAAAGGTAGATGCCCCCAAGAGCCTTGGTGGGACTGGTAAAGATTAGTGTCGAGCATCATGCATCATGTAAGAATCTATAAAAGTCTTGTATTCACCTCAAGATACCATGTGAGCGCGCATGTGTGTATAAAGAGATAATGAAATACTAAGAATCCAACTAGCATAGGAAACAAAGTATGACATTTGAATATTATAAGCGAGCAAGAGTAAAGGAAACTAAGATATGTAGATGTTGTGTGAATGTGATAGTGTGTTGTGATATGTTAGATGTGTAGATGGGAGAAGCCATGTTGCCCCGAATGGATATTTGTTACATGAGGTTAATTTAGGAATTGTGCCCTGAACAGTCAAGTATGAACCGTAGAACAAGAGTGCGTCAATGGGTATTGAAGGTAAAGTATCTTTACCATAGATGCGGCGATGCTTAGAAAGATAGAAATGAAGCATGGATCGTGAATATCTAGGATGTGACAAGTGAGGTTCATCAGATAATTTCACCCTCAATAGTCAAGAATGAACCATGTAACAAGAGTGTGTTGTTAGATAATGAAAGGTAATTTATGTGTACCAGAGATGTGGCAATGCTCGAAAGGTAGTCACGAATCACGAGTGTGAGAGATAGAGAGATTCATCAAGATGTGACAAGTGAGGTTCATTAAAAAATTACACCCTCAACAGTCAAGTATGAACCGTGGAACAAGATTGCATCATCGGGTAATGATAGCATCGCATTTGATTTAGATTAAATGCTAGGAAACATGTACCACGTAACACAAATAGTGAAGTGTAGTAGATAAGCTATGAGTAGATGATAGAGACAACAAATAATTATGGAGGGGGAGAAAGTGTGATTCCTTCCAAGTGTGTAAGTGATGCAAAGATATCGATGATAGTGAAGAGTGAGGACTATTCATTCAAAAGATTCGGGAAAGATAAGGCATGTGGCCATGGTCTAGGACCGGTGGTGTAGGAGAGTAAATATGTGTATGTGAGGGAGACCGATGTGGTGAAGGAGGTAGAGAATACCTATAGGAATGGGTTCTTAGGTAGGGGAATTAGGTGAAGGGGTGGACTGATGGATGGAAGAGGATGATGGGGCCATGATGTAGGTCATGTACAAATGGGAAAGAAAGGTATAGAGATAGATGTAGTTGTGAGAGGTGTAGGAGGCCTAGATTCCATGACCATGGTTAAAATAGAGGTGAGACTTGGACGAGGTAATGGAGTGCGTAGTGGAATATGTTTGATGGTGGAAACTTATTTATTGTGAATGGAAGGGATAACCTTGGTAGTGCAGAGCCAAGGAGACCAAAGACCATGTCACAACCCTTGATTTCATATGTAATGAGGAATTTTGTCTGGTATGGTAAGGGACCCAACAATAGTCGGAAGGATGACATGTCCTTAAGAATTAGGGACTATAAATGTGATTTGAGAAGTTGGGAAATTTATAGCCAGCAAGAGTGCCACCGAGCATGCATGGGACGGAGCCGGGGGATGGACCATAGTATTGTTGACTATATGAGCACCAATAGAAGCATTGATATACAATGAATAAGAGAAAAATGTAGCATGATAATCATGATCCTAGAATGTAATAAATGGTAGTGGCATGTCGGCAGAGCTTGAATGTGAAAGTCAAGTGGTGTCGATGAAGGAGGAAGCACAACATGATATGTATGGTTTTTTGAGCAATCAATAGTTGGTTTTTCGTGTTTAGGTAATGGATCATTGAAGATTTTAAGATTTTGGTTATCATTGACTAGTTTAGAATTAGTTGGTTTGGGAAGCTCAATTACATTTTTGTTGATAAGATCTTGAAGAAGATGTTTGAGCTTAAATAAGTGACTAGTAAAATGCCCATTGCATTGGAAATAATTACGCTTTGTATTTTCATCGTAGTTACGGACATGTGGTAAAGAAGGATATATTTTGAGTGGCAAAGGGAGAGCAATTAGACTACTTTTAATGAGTTGCGGTAATAG
This sequence comes from Taxus wallichiana var. yunnanensis, assembly GCA_018340775.1. NCBI lineage: Eukaryota > Viridiplantae > Streptophyta > Pinopsida > Cupressales > Taxaceae > Taxus > Taxus wallichiana. Next base: position 375,988,328 of record CM031235.1, read on the forward strand.
CCGAGGTGTACAAATTAGCTTAGTGAAGGTGCACTTCATGGGTTGAAACTAAAGCTTGGCCAACATAGAAACAATGTTGAAAATAGCTTGAGTGTTGGTAGGCTTAGTGATCTAAAAATAATCAAGTTTTTATCTATCTGATCTCAGACCCTTGTAGGCTTTAATTATTGCCAACAATTTGCTCCTTTTGTAGTAATCAATTTTAAAAATTAATGCAAGACAATAAAGACAATTGTACAATAATTGATTACGGAGTTTGAAAATTGCTTGCATCTCTAAGTTCTTTTGAACCATTAGGGATAATTTTAGTGGCAAATATTCGTAATATGTCGAATATTCAATTTTTGAAAAATTTGAAAAGGTGAATTTTCTAAGCGCAAGTTAGTGACTGTTCTTTAAAAATTACAGTTTAATTTTTTTAGGGGTCGGCTTCGCCTACCCTTGAAACTATCCCCTATATAATCCTAGATTATTCACCAGGTAGAACACTACTAGATCACTCATACCACCTGGGGGCATATGTATTATCAAGTATAATAAATACGTGATAGGAGGGTAGAGGCTATAGACGCACGATAGGAGGGCTGACGCGCAGAGACGAGCGACATAGAGTTTGTTGACGTGTGACATGGAGAGTTTGTTGACGTCCGATAGGAGTGTGGAGGAAGTAGATGCGTGACAAAGAGTTTGTTGATGTGTGACACAGAGATTTTGTTGTCGCGTGACCAGAGGGTAGAGGCTGCAGATGCACAATAGAAGATTTGCTATCACACGTCAACAAGGTGGTTGACACGCGTCAATGAACCTCATTGATGCATGTCCATAAGGTTGTTGATGTGCATCAGTGAGGTTATTTGACACACGTCAACCACCTTATTGACGCATGACAACAAATCTCCTATCGCACGTCTACAGCCTTTTGTCACGCCTCTTAAAAATCAAGCAAAATTTTTGTTGCCGGACCCCCAAAAAAAAAATCACCTTCCCACGAAACCAGATTATGAGGATATTCGCTAGGTATTTTCCAACCTCTTATTTCTAAGAGTTATTTTTAAAATGAATCTTGCGAAACTGTTCCACTAGTCAAAACTTGTAAGTTACAATAGTACTTTCACAAGAAAACCTAATGGAATTTCACTTGCCTATCAGTGCTCCAGTTCTTTGAAGAATTTCCGATGATCAGTTGAATCGTTCTTCACCTTCCTGATGCACAATCTCCTTCGGCTTCGATTGGCCTTCCCGACACTATCAATGCACCCTCTAGCACTCCGGTCAATAATCCAAGCTTTGCAAGTGATTAATGTGGCTCAATGGGCCTATTGGGTAGTTTACATTTTACTCCCAATCACAAATATTCCATCTACTATTGCCTAAAATAATAGGCCAATAAATAATATTTGTCTATAGTAATTTTAGGAATTTAATATAGTTTACAAAACTATATTAAAATTTCCCTATTACTAATTCTCTCACATCCCACAAATAAGCTTACAAAATAATAAGCTTCTCAGCTAATGTGTCTGTCCATTACAATGAAATGGGTTCCCTATTTATAGAAAAATAGGGCCCTTAAAAATGCGTTTACAAATTATCCTAAGGCTAATTTTAGCCTAGGCCATACATGAAAAATGGGATAAATTCCCCATGGTAGCAGATTGCATTTGAAAAGGGATAAAATCCCATGTTGGCAGATTTTGAAGTGGGTTATATCCCACATTTGGTGGGTTTGATAATGTTTGAGGCTTTAATAAGCCTTTCCCCACACAAATATAGTGGTCAAAGGACCACCTGAGCTTAACCACCCCCATCTCCTTCTCCTCTCCACATGGAAGCTTGGCATGTATGTTTGGTTGGCTTATGTGGGTAAGTGGAGGTTTATGTGGGCTGACCACTTCACATTAATACATGGTTTCAAAATAAAACTCTCCCACTTAGACATGTGGCATGTAAATTGGTTTGTAAGTGGACTTACCTAGTTAATATAAATTCGACCCATACAATGTGGTATAGAAAATAATTAACTTGGTCCATATCATATAGTCCACTTGTCATCTCTTGATAGGAAAATTGAGTGAATTATATTCATGGTGGATTGTGGACCCACCATGTCGGCGATAATACCATAGTCCACATGGCGATCGGGCTCCCCTCCATTAAAAAAGTTGAGCCTCTTGTCGTGACCACCAAATTTTATGCATATTGAAGACCGGAGATCAAAAACCCACAAACGACTCCCTTTTGCTTTTCGCCATGTGTCACAGTGCCCTTGGTCAAATATTGACTAGTTGACTAGAGTTGACTTTCTCGTTGAGTGAACTTTGACTAGACATATCTAGAGCTCCCGATGTCCATTTTTCACGTTCTCATAGTCAATGGAAAGATCTCAAAATGATCTTCTACACTGACACAATTTAGGGATGTTTAGGGAACTTCAAAAATGATCCCCTGATCACTTAGTGGATGGTTTGAAGGTGGATTTATCTTGAACTTTTTGGATGAAGAGGAAGGAGTATCATAATACTTTAGTTTTCCCATAGATATCAATTTGCTTTTATGCGTTTGAGTTTGTGGCACAATTGATCAAAAGATGAAGAAGTCTCAAAAATGACACTGTCTTGGAGTGGAAGAAAAATACTTTGAATGAATAGGTCTTGTAATTTTGAATCACTAAGGACATTGGTCATTTTGGTAAGGTTATTCTCATAGTGAAAGATATAGTCCACAAGATGTTCATTGGATCCTTGTTTGATTTTATCTAATTGTGCATAGGATATCTTAATGCCAATATTTATAGAAAAATGAAAATAGAATGCATTGGTTAGAGTTATAAAAGATGTTACCGAATGTTTAGGTATTCATAGAACCATCACATATCATAGTCAATTTAAGCTTTGAGGAAACAATTTAGCCAGCGGTGTAAGGTCATGAGCATAGTCAAGACATGTAACATAGAAGGAGCGAAGGTGTTTTTGAGGGTCACCATGGCCATTGAATATAGGAAACTTAGGTGTGAAAAAATTATAAGGTAGTAGCTAAGAGGAGATGGTGGGTGTGAAATGGATTTGAAGGAGTGAGGAATATATATATATATATATATATATATATATATATATATATATATATATATATATATATATATATATATATATGGAGAGAAGTATGAAGAGGCTTGTTACAATTGAAAAATTTGAGTTTGCAGGTCATGGTATAATGAGGCTAGGTCATGATTTCTTGAAGAGGAGCTAGGTTGTGTATGGGAATTATTGAGAGGGAGAAGACAAGAACTAGTTATAGAAATAGAAATAAAAATAGGAATGGTGGAAGGTGGGGTAGATGTCATGGTGGTCAAGGAGAAACCCATGAGAGGGATAGTGGTAGAATATTTGGATTTTTAGTGGTGACTAAAGTATTGAGGACATGCGAAATATGTGTGGGGTGATTGCGTAAAGCAGGATGGAAATTAGTGAGCTTGTCAAGTTGCTCTTGAGAAACATTAGTTTCCTCATCGTATGAGTGTTCACCGTCAAAAGTTTCAATGTTTTTAAGAGGAATGTTGATTGAGATAATTAGGGTATTATCAGAGTTATCCATTGATTTAGAGAGTTTACGGGTAGATGGATAAGCTTAGTGTGCTCAAGAGGACAAAAATGACCACTACGTGTAATGGGCATAAAAAAAAAGTCATTTAAGAAAGGTAGGGTTTGAGAAAATGGGTTCACCAAATGATTTAATATAAATTTAATTAAACATTAATTTCAAAGTAAATAATGATATGCTAGAAATAAAGTATAGTAGTGTACAAATAATAATCATTTAACAATGTAAAATCCTAGGAAAGTAAGATGAGAAAAGGACTTAGCTTATCTTGTGCAACCTAGGAGTGATCGGGACCGAGTATCTTCTCAAACAAGCTGGAAACAACATCGAAATGGCTTGATGAGGGTTCATAACCCTAAGAATGTAAGGGATAGAAGTTCCCATAGGAGGACAAGAGCACCCTAGGTGCTATTGACTAGTTTCGGTGCATATGTCTCGCTCGGATGCTTAGAGGGTGGTTTTTTGGGTAGGAGGAGATTTGTTGTTGATCTCTCTTTGTCACACTTTTTTTTTGTTAGATCGATGGTCATACTTGCAACTTGTAAAATAGTTTACTAGTTGCAAATGCCCACAAACCACATCAAATATGATAAAAAATATGTAAAATGGGGAGTTGGATTGACCCCAATGGTCACTTGAAGATTGAACTTATGACCAAGTGTTGCACTACATCTCAAACTCCATGTAGTTCTTCATGTTTGTGTGTAATGATGCCCTAAGCTTCCCTTGTGAGAGTTACACGATAATAATGGGCTAGATCTAGATTGTTCCAAGTATGCTAGAATGTTTGTGATGGAATAGAATGAACTCCCCTCCTATGTTGTGTATGCAAATAGATGCAACCCTTGTCCCTTGTATGGATGTGCTAAATGTATACATTGTAGTGATCTTGTGTCTTTATGCAAGCATAGGTGATGATAGATAATGCTTATAGTGCTTAGCACCTTATTTGAGAGCATTAACTAAGTATATATATATATATATATGATTCCCTTGTTTAAATTTCATAATTGACAACTAAAAGGCTGACCCAAAGTGTTAAAAGATGCCCAAGAGATGCAAAGGATCCAAAAGAGTAAGACAAAGGAAAATATGGATATGAGCACCCATAAGGGATATGATTGCTTAGGCGCTTCTGTCTAGCTGGGAACTAGTGTATGAGGTTATCAAAAATAAATCAATCAAGTACCGAAAGAGTTGTAAGATATGTAAAGCCAATAAAGTGCAAGAGATAAAGTAATCAAAGGGCAAAAAGGAGTCATCAACCACTAGTTTTGTTGATTATAAATCATGCATATATTATTATGCTTTAGGACCTAGAATGTACCTATGTGTAGACACCAAATCACGCACTTTGGGTATCTATCTAGTCCTGATCACATATTACTATTCATACGATTCCTAAGTAAGAAAAGTACTAGTTAACCCATTTATTTTAAAGAGTGCATGAAAACATGAAGCATGAGGATCATGAGGATAGTGTGAATATTGATGGAAGTGAAAAAAATAGCATGATGAGGTTCCATAAAGGAACGAGCATCAACAAACGTGCATGCAAGATTTAAAAAAGGGTAAAACCTTGTTAAGCTAAAAATCTCCACTCTAATCTCATAGATCTAAAGGGGTGTACATATAGAGGGTGTTGAGTAACCCCTGTTCCGTAATGATGACCTCTCAAGTGGAGAGGGGGAGTTACATTCCCGAAATGGGAAGTAACTCCCAATGACGCAATGGATGCACCGACGTGTAAGGGAACCTCGTAATGATCCCTAAATGACATCTAGATCTATGACCTCACCTAAGTGAGATTGCTCACGTGATGATGTGGAAAATTCATTGTAACTTAGGATGAGGCAGCAAGTTAGAAAAGAGAAATGGGTCTTGACACAAAATATTGATGAGGTACCCATGCACAATAAGGAACTCAAGCAGTGAAGGAAAACTAGTGGGAAAAAATCCACCACAAGAGAAAAAAACACTCTTTGATTTAAGAAAGATGCCTAGGATGGGTCCTATCCAATGAGAAGCTTGATAAGGTACCCATGTATAAAGGGGAATCTCTCAGAAAGAATAAGAAGAGAGAAGAAGAGGGAGATGAGAGGAACACAATAGATGCCATGGATGAATATGAACTCTGCAACTCTAGGAAGTCTCCCAGAAGAGTGTCAATGACATGGTCCTTTACCTCTGGACTGAAGAAGAGAGACCCACACTGAATGGTGTGCCTGCCCTTAGGAAGGACATAAATGGAGTATTGGAAGTCTGTTCACTCCATGAAGGAAACTAAAGGTAGTAACACGAAGAAATTTGAGTCCTGGTCACGGAAGTGTGACATAGGTCTAGCAATAATGTGCCAAGGAACCAAAGGTAATTCCACATGCATATAAATTTCAGTGTGAAGAAGAGGAACACCCATAAAAAGGATGTCGAAGTGAAGTGAGGGGAAAAAAAAAACCCCCACAATAGAAATAGGATCCATTAGCAAGGTTGGATAAAAGAAGGTCTCTGAAAAGTGGAAGGGATAAGAGTACCAAAAGGGGCATTCCAAAAAATGATATGATGGACTCATCCAAAACACCTATAGAGTGATGAGGAACCAATAGTGAATCACAAGTGGACTCTACGAAAAGATGACCAAGTTTGAGCAGATACTCATCCCGATGAGGGGGCTTGAAAAATAGAAGAGTAATGTCAAACAAGTATGAATCATCCATGCACAAAGTAAGAGGATTGGAAAGGACCTCATACACCTTTGGAAGTTGAAAGGAGGATGGCAAATGATTGTATGAGACTGAGAAGGATACTACTCAATTTATGATGAGATGTGGGATGTGTCAACACTCTTTGGAATAAGGAGAGGAGGAGAGTAGTCCTCAGTGGAACTCTCGGCATCAAAACTAAGAGCACAATCCTCATCATTAGAAGTAGAACTAAGTGATTTTTTTTTAGTGGAATTTCCATCACATGAAGAAGGAGAAGACTGCTATGAAGAGCTACCAGAAGGCCAAGGTGAAACAATGTGGAACTCAATGAAATCAATAAGTGTAGGGAGAGCATCGTCAACTAAGAAATCAAGATGCAAGGGAGGAAAATGGTCAAATATATCTCATAGAAAGTGTCTCCAATGGAACATGAGTGTAAAGAGAGAATGGGAGCATTAACATGGTCAAAAATGAGCTTTGTAGTGGCAACACTAGATGAATGGTATATAAAATGGGATTGAAAGATGCTCCATATATGGTGGGGAGGATTTTATTCTGTCACGTGAATGCGGAGAGGTATAGTGACAAATAACATCGGTGACCAACACCATTGTTGCATGTGTCGAGAAATTCCTCAAGAAAACTAGAATTAGTGGGTTCAAGAATTGGCCCAAGCAAGAAGTGTGTAAGAATTTCGTAGGAAAAGTAGCATTCCATAGAAACATGCCATGATGTATAGTTATCTCTCCCAAGGAGTGGTGGAGGTTGTAAATCAATCTTGTGACACTCAAGTATAGAAAGAGCATCCTACATGATGTGGAAGCAAGAAGTGTAAGGTGCACAAGAAGAAGGGTGTAAGAATACAAGACATTAGACTTAGGTGATAATGAATCTACAAACAACACAACCTCCGAGAAGAACAATGATAACCCCTATCTTTGGCAATTTATAAGATAGTGCATGAATACAATAGGGTACGCTCATGCGACATTAGAAAATTTATTACTTACCTCACAATAGGCATCAATTCATGCAAGAGTGGAGGCCAAAATGAAGCCATAGTCAGAAGTAGAGGAACACACCCAATCAAGCAAAAAAGGCAAAAAGAAATACAAGGATACACTACTCAACATGAGAGAAAAGGAATCTCAAGGCGTAAAAAAAAAAGGTTATCTTGTCACAAGGTTATGGAAAATGTGCTCACTAGCCGTAGGTGAAGAGGAGCACTACAATGCAACGATCCAAAACCGAGCCACCACATTAGAGATATAACACAATACCAAAAGGTAAAATGGTGAACACGATGCGAAAAATGTCAATGAGTAGGGGTGAGACAAATCCACACGGTGTGACAAGCCAAACACAGAGCACTCGATTAGGAGTCCACAATGTATGCATGAGCCAAACATAGCGTGGTGGATTATGAAGGTTTGAGTTGTTAATGAATGAGTCGTGGAAAATGGACACAACACGAGAAAGGAAAAAAATTGAATTACAAGAGCTACACAACCAAATGTGAAGCAGGTGAGGTGAGTTACAAGGAGCATGAATGGTTAGAGACATCAAACAAAACCTCGTTGCAATGTAAAACCGAGCCAATTAATGTGTAAGGCGGCGAGCTGGAGTAAACACGGTTCCCATCTCGTAATTTAGGGCCAAGTTAGGCACATAGACAACACTTTAATAACCTTTAAAGATGTAAAAACCAACACAAAACATTGATCAAAAACCTATGAAATACAACCTAAAACTTTAAAACACCTCCAAAACCGTATGCATACCCCAAAAAGTTGAAAAACCACGGGCACTTGAAAAAAATTGAACAAGCAACCCGAACAAGGTATAAAACCCCGAAGCAATGCAAGAAGATCATGTATGAAATAACCATTATAACGAATGCTCAAGAGACTTGTTGATCCATAGGGATCCAGGAAAACACACCACTTCATTAGTTCCATCAGCTCTAAGAAGGAGAAATAAGCAAAGTGAGAAAAATGAGGTAAACAGAGGTTCTAGATAGAACCGCTGCTCTGAGCAGAGCGGCAATTTCAAAACCACCGCTCTCGTAGGGTGGCGGTCCTAAAACCACCGCCAGCCGGGCGGCAGTCTTGAGACCATTGGTTTGTACGGGGTAGCGGTCCTGACACTTTTGAACAAAAAAGAAGAATGTAATGCGAGCGGACGCGTTCTTGAAGTGCCAGTGTGTCTCTTCCCTTCCATGCCCTTTCACATCCTCCAGTGCATGGGAGGACATGGGAAGGCCTATAAATGCATGAAAGAAATAAGAGAATATAAATTCACAGATCCAAAGAGATCGAGAAGCAAAGTTAATGAGAGCAAGTGAGCAAGATCTTCAGTGTTGGAGTGGAATTGTAGGAGCAAGGTGTAGAAATAGAGCAAGCAAGTAATTGGAGAGAAGATTTACATTGTTGCTTATTTTCATACTTATTGTAATCTATAATTTTTCTATAAAAGTGGGAAGAAAGAGTGGTTTCCCTTCCGACTGGTTTTCCTCCTTGGAGGTTTCAGGATAAAATTGTTGGTGTTGAAGTTTGAATTATTTCCTTCTCTACAATTTCCTTTCGTAACCCTAGATAATTAGTCACAAAGCTCTAAATTTTAATAAATTCTGTCATTTTCCAAATTTGAAAGTAGAACAACATAGTTGTGTGATTTGTAGAGTTCCAAAGTAGAAGTTTATGGATCACTAGTTTATCACGAATAGAAAACTAGAGAGTAGCAAAAATGAAGTGTTTCACGAGATCCACACAATGTGCGCCCGATACCATGAAAGAGTGTGTACAAATTTGAATCATGAGGATCATGAGGGATAATGTGAACATCGACGGAAGTGAAAACTAGCAACGTGACAAGGTCCCGCGAAGGAGCGAGAATCAACCAATGTGCATGCAAGACTCAATAAAAGGGCATAACCTTGTTAATCCAAAAATCTCCACTCTAATGTCATAGATATAAAGGGGTTTACATATAGAGGGTGCTTAGTAACCCTAGTGCTGTAATGATGACCTCTTAAGTGGAGAGGGGGAGTTACATTCCCGGAAGGGGAAGTAACTTCCAATGATGCAATGATGCACTCGATGCAATGACACGTAAGGGAACCTCATAATGATTCCTAAATGAAACTCAGATCTATGACCTCACCTAAGATAGATGACTCACACGATGATGTGGAAAATGACTCACACCAATAGTCTTTGGACACCTTTACTTGTTTTCTATTTCCTCTTTTAATCTTACACTTTTTCTTTCCCAATATATCTTTTTATACTTTGGCATTTCTCATCCTGAACACTAGTGCTTAGCCAGGATGCCAACGTTGGGCTTTCCCATCCCCTTTACGAACCCTTGACCTCTTTGTACTTTTCTCACATCTTTTGGTTAGTTTCTAGCCTTTTGGGCTTCTTATCTTTTGTTAGTTGACTTTTTAGGGTTAATTATGAAATTCAAGCAAGGGAATCATATAAATATAAATTTATGTGATCATAATAAAGGACCAAACACTAAGCATTAGCTATCACCACCTAAGGTTGCATTCAAAGGCCATTATCAAGAGCATTCAAGCATCCATCTAGCATCCACACACAAGGGAAAGGGACTGATACTTTTGCATACACGCATAGGAGGGGAAGTTCATTATTTCATGCACACATCTATTTACATTTCTTACATCTAGTTACTTGCTCGTTATCAAGTGTGACACACACAAGATCCACCTAGGAAAAATATCCACACACACACACATAAATACATTGGGTCTGAGATGTAGTGCAATGATCAGTCTCAAGTTAAATTTTTTGATAGCTGAGGACAGTTTGACCCCTCATGTACATTATTTTATTTTTGGGATTTGATGTGTTTTGGGGTTTTTCATGTCATTTCTTCATTGCGGAGTAACATGTGACATCTGCGGACTTAGTGCGACATACTAACTAAGCAAGCAACAAAGGATAAAAAACATCTTGTGACCTTGCAAAAATGGTTTTTTGATCTTTCCGAGCGATCCACAGATTTCCTGCACAGTCTCTCGCACCCTGTGCACCCTTAACCCTCCATAGGCACCCGGTCTTAGCAATTTCGACACTACTACAATTTTATTGGTTTTGGTGTGATAGTTTTCCCTTTTTGTTCATTAGTTCATCACTTTGGAATGGTTGAGATTTAATTGTGAATTAGCTAAGTATTCTTTCCTTTAATTTGTAACTAGGGTTTCATAATTTCTAGCTTATCTTGATTTGGTCAAATATGTACTTCATTGCATATATTTAACGATGTCACATAATTAGTATTAGACATCTATTTATTTCAATATTTTCTTAATCATTTTGGTGAATCCTTCACTCAAATCCACCTTCTTTATTGGTCTCTTATCAACTTATCGACCACTCTTCCGCCTATTTCTACCATTCTTGTTTCTATTCCTACTCCCACTAACCATTTCACTCCACCTCTTGTTTCTCACACACAAAAAGTTTCTTCCGCTGGCACTCCAGACTTAGCCTCCCTTTATCAAGATCTCCAAGTTCAAATCTGAAATTGCAGCAGGCTACTTCTCGTGCATCTCCATCTTTGGATTCCACTTTATTACTTCATACTCCATTCACACCCGCCATTTCCGCTTACTCGCTTCCTCCTAATTTTGTCACCCCAAAGATTCACATTTTCAATGGGCATGGTGACCCACAAGATCATCTTTGAGTGTTTCATGTGGTATGTTTATATTTTACAGATGATCATATTATCCTAGCTAAGCTCTTTCCTCACAATTTTCACGATTATGCGATGTGTTGGTTTTATGACCTACTTGTCCATCAATAACATATTTTACGCATTTAGCCGATGCTTTTCTAGCTCATTTCTCTATCAATATCAGCTCTAAGATATCCTATGCTCAAATCGCTCAACTTAAATAAGGATCTAACAAACATATAGTAGATTATTTCATACGATATAAAAACAACCTAGCTAAGATGTCTAATGTGTTCTTGCGGACTCTGAACTTCAAGATCTATTTGTACAAAGTATATTACCACCTCTTCAGAGAGTGTTATCTTTGAGACCTCTCCATCATTTGATCATCTATGTCACACTCTCAAGCTATGTGAAACCAAAATATTATCTCTCGGAAAGCTTAAGTATCAGGAACAAGCTTCATCTTTGTCACACTTTCAAAGCAAAACAACTTTCAAGCCATCTACAAACCTACAACTTATCGAGAGAGATCCTATTACGCTTCCTCCTTCACTCAATTTTTACCCATCTCATCCAAAAGGTCATAATTACAATGACAATATCATATTTGAATATCATCAATGTGTTGGACATTCTACTGAGATCAATGTTTCAAACCTCGCAATCTTATCCAAGATCTCATCGATAATAATAAAATTGAGCTTCAAAAGCCTATGGTTTCTGCACGATCAATGAAAATCACAAGTCAATAATCTTCAAAAATCCTCTCCCGAAGCAAGATAAACAAGCGGTTGATCTTCAACAAGTCATACGTATCATCCAATGCCTCCCCTTGCATCGGGGGCTCTTGATTTTCTAGTTGCTCATGTTGAGCCATCTCCTCCGATCATTAATTTCTCTAATCATGACTATCATGCTACATTCTCTTTTGATTTCTTGCAAGTTAGTGCTTCTTTTGGATCTACTTATATCAACAAAACTATCATTGATCCATCATTTCACGTTAGCGCATTTTCAATTGCACTTCTTGTCGTTATCGGCTATCCACTCTCACAAACATCATATCCAATTCCTAAATCATATTGTTTTGTCAATCTTCCAATCACTATTAGTCCTCTCGACCATACATCTTCCTTTCATTGTGGCACCATCAGTCAAAGGATGTGACATGCTCTTAGGTATCCCCGACTCTGCACAACTCAGGATATCATCTCCATGAACCATTTGTGTCTAAATTTCATTCACAATAGGCAAGTCATCACTATCAATGGTGTTTTTCCATCCACACCATGGCCACAACCTCCTCTTGAGGTTTTCATTGCACTCGCAGAGCATCTCTAGGTCCTCGTGGCATATTGAATATAAAGAAAAATATTCTCCTATCTCGCATGTTCACACATGGCCTACATGATTTTATTGGTATAATAGTCCATCACATCACTCTAGGTCCCTCATTCAGACAACTCCTTCCCATAGCCATACATCACCACCTCGTTTTACTACATAGAGAAGTCCATCACCTCTACAGATCCGATTCAGATAAGAATTCATAACCTCCACTCTCTCCTTTACATAGGTGCACATCACCTTCACAATCTCTTTCACCTATGTGTCCGTTGTCTCCTAGTTCTCATACAGATATGTATCATTCATATGGTCCTCATTTGTCTCATGCACTACCGATATTAGATCATGGTAACACACCTACACCTCCATAAGCATTAGGTGGAGGACCTTTGTCTTTCATTATTATCGAATAGCATATTCATTATCATGCACTTGGGGGCATCATACTTATTCCCCCTCTAGCATTCTCACGTGTCTCACATACTCTACACTATGCATATATCCTCCCACACACATTTTACCCACCTTGATACATTCTTGTATTGTCATTACCCAATGATGCACTCTCATTCTACGGTTCACACTTGACTCTTGAGGGCATCATATATAAATGAACCTCACACACTACAGTACATAATACACACTACACACTTTTCACATCACAAAATCATGACACTTTTTCTCATGACTTCTTTCATAAATTATGCATTATACACATTCACGACATATCTTTCTTGCATCTACTTCTACATGTTGTGTTTATTTCCCTATGATGCACTCTAGTTACATGGTCCATACTCAACTACTAAGGGTCTACATATCAAATGGACCTCACCACACTCACGCATTCACTCACTCATGTGTTCTTTACACTCTACGCTTTATCGATCACATCTTTCTAGCACACTATCAAACCATTTCCCGATGACACACTCTTGCTCTACGATACATTCTTGAGCCTAATCACATGCATACACATTTTTATTCTCTTAGGGGCATGAGATCCCTATCACACATACTTTGCATTCCATTCCATCTCATCTACAACATACTACATATCTCGGTCACATTTACTCTTACTTTATTATACTTACATGTACACTTTGTTACACATGCTAGTCGAGATATTCCATATGTCATTATTATTTCGTATACACATGCGTGTTCACTTTTCTTCTAGTTGTGATGGAAAAATCTACACAAATCAATATATGCAACATGGATGTTTGGCATAGTATGTCATACCATTCTCACAATAGATCCTCGGGGCATCCACTTTCATACACTGCATGTGCTATTGTTTCATTTTTCATAGCACATCATTATTAGATTATACACGCTTTGATGTAATTTTTTTATCTGTCTAACATGTTAATGGGTGCTTCAAGTGCATCATTTGTCTTGAAGGTATATTTTCTTCCATGGTTGTTTGTTTAATTGCTTGCTCTTATCTTTAATTGTTTGTCATTGTTTGTGGGATTTTCCCTACGACTTACTTGTTCTACGATTGTCTATATGATTTTGGCCACTACGGCCTTGATTGTCTTATGACATTGTGAGTGATGTACCATGTTTAAAACACACTTTTGCAGTCTACTTTTTCTTCTTGTGTATTTACACTATCTTTTTTGTGCTTAGCTTACACATTGTCTCTTACATGTGTGTTTATATTAGTTGTAATTACACTTGTATCCTATCCATTTTTTTGTGTGTGCCTTGGTTTCTACCAAGCACACTCCCCCGTAGGGCATCAATTTCAGTTCAATGGTTTGTCCTCCTTTGGGCTGCATACTCCTCAATGATGTTGCATGCACCCCAAATGAGGGGGAATCATTTGGGTGAATTAGGAACCCCATATTGTAGTTTATAGTCTTGGTTTAACACATTTCAAAGTACAATATGTAACATAGTTTTCGAGTCTCGAGAAAAGGCTCGGAATCTAATTTGGGTCCTCAACACATCATAGACATTAGTACCTGGACTATGATAATAAGCACCTAGGCACCCCGACCCTTCCTAGATGCATGTGACCAGGGGGAAGTTACACATCATTTTCATTTAGCACATGATCTATAGCACTTCACACAACTACTTTTATAGGATAGCAGTCCTTCAAAGACTCGACATGCATGCACTACACAACATTTTCTACTTTTGCGTTGGATCAGAACTGTTTGAAATGGATCATATTTTTACACACCATCTGTAGTGGTGTTCACATTTTAGGAAGCATTTAAATGTTAGAGGATGACACCATAATTTTATCCCTACACTTCTTCCATATGGCATGAGATCACCCAAAAACTTGTAGTCAGCGCAATTGGCATAAGATCACCCGAAAAACTCATTCTTCTACATCATCTTCAAGATCCTTTCTATCTCATTTACTCATCATGGATCAGGTGCACATGTTCCTTTTCACATTTTTACATACTTTCTTACAAAATTTTTACTCATTTTGATCACATATATGTGTATTTGACTACTTGTTTATTCTTCTCTTTTGCAGGTCCGTCCTTATGGGAAGCAACAGTCACATCAATCCATCATATCCACAACATCTAACACAACATAAATCACACATAAACACAACAACAAACATAAAAATAGGAACAATCACAACATCTACACATATTCTTTCGCCATAGGGTCATCATCATCACTTTTCACTTCCTCTTCTCTAGCTTCCACGCTTTACATTTTTATCACTCCACGCTTTTTATCATCTCTCGACATGCTATTCACCATCAATATACATGGTTATCAGCTACGCATCTCTTATCTACTTTATGTTATCAATAATTCTCTCAACAACATAAAGTGGGGAAAATGTAGACACTAAATCACACACTTTGGGTATCTATCTAGTCTTGATCACATACTACTATTCATATGATTCCTAAGCAAGAAAAGTACTAATTAACCCATGTATTTAGCCACGTTTACTTTCTTTGTGTTTACTCAAGTTTGATCTTATACTTCTTCTTGCATAGTCTATCTTTTATTCTTCAACATTTCTCATCCTAGACACTAGCGTTGAGCCAGATGCCAAAGCCGATGCCTGTGTCCCCTCCGGGTGCCCCGACATCTTAGTACTTTACTCACATATTTTTAGTACTTTCTAGCCATTTGGGAATCTTATCTTTTTGGTAGTCATCCTTTTCGAGGTTATGAAATTCAAGTAAGGGAATCATATAAATATAAAGTTATGTGATCATAATAAAGGACCAAGCACTAAGCATTAGCTATCACCACCTAAGGTTACATTCAAAGGACATTATCAAGAGCATTCAAGCATCCATCTAGCATCCACACACAAGGGAAAGGGACTAATACTTCTACATACATGCATAGGAGGGGAAGTTCATTATTTCATGCACACATCTATTTACATTTCTTACATATAGCTACTTTCTCACTATCAAGTGTGACACGCACAATAGCCACCTAGAGTACAATATCCTCACACACACATAAAAATACATTGGGTCTGAGATGTAATGCAACGCTCGGTCATAAGTTCACTTGTTTGATAGTCGAGGACAGTTTGACCCCTCATTTGTATTATTTTATTTTTGGTATTTGATGTGTTTTGGGGTTTTACATGTCATTTCTTCATTGCAGGTTATAGGCGTCATCTCTGGACTTTGTGCAACATATTAGTGACAAGTAGAAAAGGATAGAAAACATCTCACAAACCTATGAAACTATTTTTTACGAGATTACGAGCAGTCACATGCACTCGTAATTGGTTTTCGGCACCCTAGGCGCCCGGTCCTAGAATTTCGACACTTACAATTTTCTCGGGTTTTGGTGTAATAGTTTCCCCTCTCTGTTCGTCACTTCAGCACATTCCAAATTTAATTGTGAATCAACTAAGTATTCTTTCCTTTCATTTACAACTAGGGTTTCATAATTTATAGCTTATCTTGCTTGGGTCAAATCTTTACTTCATTGCATATATTTAGTGTCATTACATAATTAGTATTAGGCATCTATTTATTTCAATATTTTCTTAATCACCAAGTGCATTTATTTTTTTGTCTAAACGTACCAACTGAACAAATTTAGTGATGAACTTACAAAATTTATCTTCTCCAAGAATGACTACAATGTTGTTTTGTATTGGGAAAGAGACTGAGCCAAGATAGTCATAATTCTATCTAGATCAATAAACATACCATCCTCGACACAAAATGTCTCAAGATTTTACCTTCAAGGAAAGTAAAGATACATTTTTGGATTTAAAAATATGTCAAGCACTATACATATATTAAAAATGTGATTAAGATACATCGAGATGATCTCGTTCCTTTATAGAAAAAAATTAATATCATCTAAATAGATCAAAACAATATCACTTGATTATCCCATTAAAAGCTAAATCCATTTCCCTTTCAAAGGTAGCACCAACATTATACAACCAAAAAGGCCTAGTTTGAAATCCAAATGTCCCCCACTTGGTGGTTAAAGTTGTTGTATATTGGTCAGACTCTTTGATAAGAATTTGATTATAACCTGAGAACCCATTTAGACATGAAAACCTCTCATCCCCTATTATTGATTGTAATATTTTGGTCCATGGAAGGTTAAGGGTAATGCTATTTAAGGGAGGATTTATTGAGGTCTCTAAAATCTACACATAGCCTTATCTCTCCATTTTGTTTCCTAACAAGGATGAGGTTTTCAATCCAAGACGAGTGTTTGATGGGGAAGATAATTTTAGCTTCAATCAATTTAGTTAGACCCTTTTCATTAAAGGTTCAATCTTAGGATTAATTGGCCTTTTATTTTGTCTCACTAGTTTGGTTTCAAGGGAAAATTCAATGGTGTGTTGAATGATATTGGGATCATAGCCTTTAAGGTCATCATAAGACCATGCAAAATTGTCATCATATTCTTGGCATAATTGGATGAAATCGAATGCTTCTCGATATACATACATTTCCAAATTTCAGTTACTTTCTATTAGAGTTAGTCACATCATGATAGTATTATTTTCTTTTCAAAATCCTCCTCCCCTTTATATTGATCATATGGGGTGAACATATTTTACAAAGTGATTACACCTTTGCATAGTTTTTTGTTCTTTAGTTGAATGATTTGGTCACCATAACTTTCTTATAACCTTGGCTGCAAAACCCAAAAGAACTCAACTTATTGATAAATGAATAGAGAAATATGTTCATCATTATCAAAAATATGCCAATTATAGTCATTGTTAAGCACCGTTAGTCTAATTAATTGCGGCTTAATATGTTGGTTTGCAATGTTCATAATATCTTTGGAAGGATCAAATTGAGATCGAATAAAATCCATCCTATCTACATTTGCACCTTGTTCTCTCAGGCAGATTAAAAATTGATGACATCAAAATATTCAAAGAGGTGCCAAACTCTATGTTTGTAGGCTTTGAGGAGAGGGTTCTTAGCTAAGAATTGTGACTTGGCTTGTTGAACAATTATTTTAGCATCCCCAAAAATCACAATCTTCTTGATCCCTTTATTTTTAGCTATTATTAGCTTTTGAATTAGGGTTTCCTATTTAGAAACATTGTTAGTATAACTAAATTGCAGCCTATGGGAAAATAATAAATTATCTTCCTTTTGAGAAGATAAGGTAACACTCGCACCAACTTCGACTTTAGATTTTGAAGCATTTTTTTCCATAATCCATCTAAATCTTTCTCTAATTTCAATAGGCTAGGGATGAAATTGTCCTCATCCATTAGACAACATGCGCCAATTCAAGTATCCTCAAATGCCTCATAAGGATTAGAACTCCATATTTATTTGGCCCATTCATCATTTTTTTCATCAAAAACTTTAGTTCTCACTTCAAAAGGTTTAGGGTTAAACTATACTCCCTCAAATTTTGAGGTTTTGACATAGTTTAGCTCGGTGAGATTTGGATCATATGTTTCCACATGGAATTGGGCAATTGGCTTAGCCTTTATTGTGATTCTAGTGCCATACCTAATCTTAAGACACATGTGAGACCAATCAGATGATAGATACCCCTCTAATTTAGCAGTAAAATCTCTAGACAAACACAAAGCAAAAAGACATAGGAAGGTCTATAATTGAAATATCTTGAGGGATAGTGATATTGGGGCAAGCATGTATGGTTAGTTTAAGGTTTTTAATGACATATACAGTTTTCACAATGGTAAAATCTAGCATGACAACACCTTTGTTAAGAGGGGTATAATTCAAGCCAAGTGTATCAACAACTTGCTTGGGCATGACTATGCTACTAGCCCTAGATTTGAACATATAATTATGGACCAGATATTTCCCAATGATTAATGATATGTAAAATGGAGGGGGTTTAGGATCACAACTTGCATTAGTGGCATTATAGTGATACAATTGATTGGATTTAGACTTGCCTCATTTTGGATTTTAGGAAGAAGCTTGAATTTCTTTAATCCTCCAACAACAAATATTTATGCCCTGTAATTTCCAAAGCATCCCATAAGGAGACATGAAAGTTTTTTCTCTTCATTTTCTCAACAATAACAAGGGTTGTTGTTCAGAGGTCTTTATAAATTTTGATTATCCATAACTATATTTTTTTTTATCAATTATAGGCTGATGTGAAACTATATATACCATGTTTGTCTCAGGCATGTGAGGTGAAACCTCTGCTAGTTTTGAGATTTATTCCCTTAATTTTTTTTTCACTTGATGTCTAGATGCTTGAACTCTTGTCTCTAAGATTTTTTTCTTTGATATTGTATTATAATAAAAATGTACTTGTGGTTGTTGAGTTCCCATAACTTGATTAGTGGCAAAAAAACCTCCCTTACCTATAGACCAAACACTCACCAACTACTAAAGTAAATGGTAGTGATGGATCGTTAATTTGATTAGGTGTACAAAATAATTTTAAAATGCCAAGTCTTGTGTCACTTCAATCCATGAGGGAAAATATTAGATTCAAAGGGTTGAGAGTAAGGATAACACCATCTTAGATATTCAGCCATGTTGTTTTGCAAAATGACAATTACTCTATTAGGATTAGCAGGAGTTGCGTACATCTAATTTAGAGGCCTTGCAGGTTGAACCGATTTTGAGATTGTGCTTTAGTGGGTTGGTAAGTTGGGTTATATAGTTTTCAAGGTATTTGAGCAGGAGGAGTTTGCTACCTTTTAAATTGGACACTTTTATTGCTAAATTCCTTAACATGACCATTTTATACACCTAATTTTTCATGTTTTTACTAACAACTCTTTTATGCGAGATAAGGTTCCCCGATGCATCTATTTTTCAAGCAAAGTTCCTTACGGTGTCGACGAGAATGGGGCATGACTAAACACATGGTCATTATGGGATTATAAATAGTATATAAATATATGTACCGCTATGTATCACTAGCGTTAGTTACCCTTACCTTTGTCAATCCTTTTATACCGCAAATAATAGTACTCCTAAAACTTGCTTGCATTTGAATTCGTCATTAACACTTGTTCCATTGACATGCCATTGATCCATGAATTTTTTTACCCCACTTGATGTTAGGATTTTCCTTGGCGATGCCATCACCCATGGGAAATGGTGTTAGTGTTAGGTTTTCCTTGTCGACACTATCGCCTACGGGCGAAGGCATTAGGTATATATGCACATCACACTATGACATTTATTGAGAAAGAGAGGAATGAGATGAAAAAATCATATACTTTTTTTCTTTTACACAATCTTCCCATATGCTTGCTATGCTCTTGGTCTACCTTGCATTTGATTTGGATTAGAAACTTTTCTTGGTTGCTATATTGCTTTCATGATTGGGTCATCTATAATGAGTCTAGGATAGGAACAATGTTCCCCTTCTCCACCCATAGTGATTATCTCTCTCGTGTATTGTTTCTCTGGAGAGATAGATACATCAATGACCACCCCAAAAGTAAGTTCTCTAACCCTCTTTTCATTTTGCATTGATTGTCTCATATCCTTTCCCATTGCTTTATGTTAGCTTAGTGTTATTGTTGGCTAGTATGTCTTGTTGTTTTCATTCATGTCAAATTACATTAATAGAAAAGGGTGACATGATGTCATATGAGTTCTCATGAGGTGTCTTTCAGGTGTCTAACATAAAGGTTGATTGGTAGTAATTGGTTTTGGTGAATTGTCATGGAGTCTAAACATGGTATTAAGTATGGTATAAGCATATATGGTCATGGCATGAGTCCCAAAGGTTGTTATGAGTTCCATCATGGTCAAGAGGTGTAAAAGAGGTGTCCAATTATTTACATGTGGTCATCATGTTCGGTTCATGTGATGTAATGGTGTGAAGTGGTCATTCTAGGCTTATTCCTTACCTATAGCTTGTGGTTTTGTATGGTAGCTTGATATTTTGAGTAAGGAAGTCATGTTCAAGCATAGTAGGAGCATGTTGATGTTTTATATGATGTGTATTATGAGTTTCATATTAGTTCTTAGAGGTATGATGAAGTTTCATGGTTATTCAAAAGTAAGAAGGTGAAGAAAATCCAAGTAATTCATTGTGTCTAGAGAGTTTTAAAATAATTTGAGAAAAGAGGTGAGTTTTTTCAGATGTATGATATTTTCATGATGCTTCATGACAATTTTCAGGTCAAAGTGAAGATATTTGTGCAAGATATGTCATTTTTGGTAAAACGAGTTTTAGAGAAGGAGAAATCAACTCGAAATGTGAACTTCAAATGCTCACCCACTAAAGCACACACTTTGTATGGGACTTATATGTTTTTGGGGATGTTTTTACATTGATTATATAGTTTTTTTACAAAAATAATGAGGTCATTCAATAATTATGTTTTTATGAACGATTGTTAAGAAGATAAGTTGGTTTAAAACCCTAGCTAAACCCTCATAGAAGAGTGACTTGAAAGATTTACATTGTATGGTATCCAAAATTTCTTAACAATAAAAATTGATGCATCAAGGTTGAAGAGGATTCCTCAAAGCTCATTTTGGCTATTTTGGGAAGAGAGAGAAAACCCTATTTTTTAGGTCATTTACGTTTAGGTCTGAGGCATGAAAAAAAAATTGTTACAGAATCCTTGGGTGGTTCTCTAGATGATCACGAAATTTTTTAGTTAGGTACAATGGAGAAAATGAAATACGTAGGTCCTCAAATTGATCCTACTGATTTTGGCCTAAAGGGCTAAAATGCTAGTCTTGTGGTTTGAGTTGTGTTTGATCATTTTGTATGATGTAGTGCTTGTTTTTTTGTCATGGATAGTTTATTTATAACCTATATTATATGATCAAGTGTTTTTAATGGTATGATGAAGTGGTTTTCATTTGAAGACCTAATGGCCTAGTAAGCTTTATTTGGCTTGCTCAAGAAGGTGTGAAGGAACAGGTGTGTTGGGTCATATTTCTCCATGTGACATATGCCTCCTAGTGTTTGTATATGTTGGTACAAGTTTCTTTGATATGTTTCACGTGGTGGTTGATATTTCAAATGGATTTGAAGGTAATTAGAATATTTTTCTCTCAAGAATGATTCTTAAGTCCTCGAGGCTGAATGAGAAGTTTTAGAGATTGGCTTGGTTGAATTCCTTCCACCATGACTTGGAAGATAATATGAGTTGTTATAGAAATTATATTTATATTTATTTCTAATGGTATATGGTTTTTTCTTGATGGGGTGTTTTGGTATGTGAACCGGCTCAGTAGTAAAGACCTATTTTTGTGTCTTAAAGCCATTTTGAAGTAGTTGAAGCGTTTGAGCTATTTGGAGGTCTTACACTATGAGTTGGATGAAAATGTGAGTTGTTCCACAAATAATATTCATATACCTTTCCATTTATATATGACTTGATTCATGATGATGAGTTTATCTATGTGAACTCATTTGTTTTCTAGGATTTAATTTAAGGGTGCTTGGAAACCTAGTTGTTCTAACACGCTTCTTGGAGTTTTCAAGGTGGATATGGATGTTTAAGAGCTTCTTGACATTTTTATGAATCTTATAGGTTGTTATAATATTTCATGATGATTATGGATCCGTGAAAAATATGTTTTATGACATTGGAGTTGTTTGAGCATTCGTTAGTGCTTGGAGAGCATGTTTTGAGCTTGTGGAGATGTCTTGGTGCTTGTTCATGATGTATTGACCCCTTTTGACCTACTTGAGTCATTTGAGTTTTTTTATATGATGTTCTTGTTATGTTATTAATTTGGAGTGATGGAACTACTTGTTCATTATCTGACCCAGGGTTTTATATGCAAGTTTCATTTATATAAGTGATTGTTTGCATTCATTTGTGACTAGTTTTGAAGTTGAGTAAGAGAGGAAAAGCATTGCATAAATTAGGTTGAAGAGGAGTGTAGAGGGGTTATGAAAAAATCTTATAAGAGTGTTGAAGACATGACTAATATTTATTATCATTAATGTAAAGGAAATTGACCTAATCAACAATGAGAGGAGAGATTTGAGGAGTTGAAGGAGGGAGAAGTTTGAAGATGGTTTGATGTGTTTGTGAGATGAACATGGATAGTAATCAGTTGTGTGAGAAACCTATTATATGTGATCATTGAAGTAAAATATATTATGATGATTAATATTCATAGGAGTCCTTTTTTGTGAGCAATATCAACAAAGGTTTAGGGGTTGGTGTTCCTCATGAGGTGGGTGCCTCACTAAACAAATCTTACAGGATGTGTAATATTATTACAAGTCCTTGTTTTGTGTAATATAAGCTAAGGTTTAAATGGATTTTTTCCACTTGAGGGTTTCCTAATTACATTAGGTTTCTATGTTTTCTCTCTTATTGTATGCACTTTTCAATGTATAATACACACATAATAAGCTCACACGATTCATGGTTTATTGATTGAATGGTTTAATGATGATTATATGTAATGGAAAATGAAATGAAATTTTTTTAGGACTTATTCATCCTCCCCCTCCTATTCCATCATGTTTTCAGAAATTGGTATTAGATATGGTCCTTGAGAAGCAAGTTTGACAACTTGAAGGAGATCCTTTTGAAGCATGGGTAAATATTTTGTTTTTGAAGCAACATTAAGAAATAAGTATGATGTTGTAGAGTCCTTGATTCATAGTTTACAAGATTAGATCAATTGCATGGAGATAGATCATGGTCAAGCCATCAAGGATTTGGAATCATAGGTAGAGAGTGTGAAAAAATGTTTTCCTAAAGGTATGAAGATAAGTATGAAAAGCTTTGGAATATGATTTAGAAGGTTCATCAAGAAGATTGAAGACCTATGAGAGGTTGGATAAAATATTTGAAGCCCTAGATGATATGTTTAATAACCAAATAGAAGAAAATGATAAATCTGGTTTAGGTTACAAAGGAGAACATTTAGAAAAGCATGAAGATGACAAAGTTGGACCTAGTAATCAATCATACATGAAGGTAACCAAGAAGGATGAATCAATAAGGTCTAACCCTATTATAAAACCTAATGCAATGAGGTATGATGTTTCTTTCAATGGTTATTTCTATGTTTGTCATGATTTTGGTCATAGAGCTAGAGATTACAAAAGAAGGTCTTATAGGAATGATGAAAGCTTCTTCAAAGGTGAATGCTACTCATGTTGTGAGTATGGTCACAAGGCTAAGGATTTTGGTGGAATTTAAGTGTATATGAGTTAAGAGGAAATAATAATGTTGTGTGTTATAGTTTTTCAAAACAAATTCATATTGTAAGAAATTTCTATCAAGGTGAAACTTCTAGGTTCGAAACATGTTTCAAGTTCAAAATGGAAGAGTATTCAAGAGGAAAATCAGTCCCATGAATGAGTCTAAGACTATCATGTAAGATCCTAAAGTCAAGAAGGTGTTTGATCAAACAAATGAGGTTAAGAGAACTGTTTGTTAGTCTAATATGTAGAGTATGAGGGTTGAAGATTCAATGGATGATAAGAATGATTCTTCAAAGGAAGAGGTGCTTAGCCTAAAGGATAATCCAATAAAGTTTGTCAAAGAGGGGACTAGTTACATAAAAATGGAATACAAGTTCATCAAGCCCAAGTCCAATCAATGAGGTATGGTTTCATTTTGTTGAAGAAGCAAGAGCTGAGGAAATTCATATGTGCATTATTTTTATTAAATCAGAAGTACAAGAAAAGTTGAATAAACTAGGTATTTGAGATACTTCAAGAGTTTTAAGGTATGAGATCGATCTGTTCATAAGGTTTGTGGTTAGGATTTTTATTGTTGATAAGGTGTCCGAGTTTGTGTCTTTCAAAGAATTCATATCGTGAAGATTTAAGGTCATGTGCTTTATGAGGTTATATTGGTTCCATCTTAAAAGTTGATATTGCATTTGGTCAAAGCCTATGTAGATGTACCATTTCATCTTTGCAAAATGAAGCAAAATTAGTTGAGCCTTTGGTCTAAGTCATAGTGTAAAGCTCGATATGCTATCACAAGTAGGGTTGTCACCATGAGGAATATGTATTTTCTACAAGAAAAGTTTTTATTCATGAGGATTTTGTTATGTCAATGGTCTAAGTATCTTAAGGACTACTTATTCATCAAGAGTCTTGTTAAATTGAGAAGAGTCTTACAGTGCTATGTTTCATCTCTAAAATGGTTTGTGTCCGAGTTAGTGACTCAATGTCAAGGATGTTTGAGGTTGTATTGTGAGTCTTCAAAAGTTTCAAAGCATGATGATCATTTTTTCAGTGGACTTAGGTCTGTGTTAATCCAATTCTAGAGGCCTCAGGTGGGGATTTTAACCCAGGGAAAGTAATATCTTGTAAAGAAGTGTATGTGATTCTTATTGTGTCTTCATAAATCCATGTTGATCTACAATGATTGGAGAAATTCCTTGAAATTCCTATAAATGACTAAGCATGTTAAGAAGAATATTTTGTGTGTCATTGAGAAAGTATGAGTTAGAGTTGACTAGGGTCTATGAGGTGTGTCTGAAGTTCTTGACTCATGTTCTAAATATGTATCAAGAATCTTTCTATATCTTGAAAGTTGTACAAAAAGGTCTAATTATTTCAAGTTTAATAAATATGTGTAAATGCATCAAAGGATAAAGATTGTATGAGATTGAGAGATAAACTAAAATGTTATATGTTATGATTAAGGCTATTTCTTGAGCCGAGACTAAAGATTCTAGTTTGTTAAGAGGTCGAAGTTCTAAAGCAGTCATCTAGTGGTAGAAAATGCTTGATATCGATGAAGTGATGAATGTATGGAGATGTTTGTGAATTTTTTTTAAATTCTCCAAGAAGATGTCAAGAGGTTAAACCATTAAGAGATGGTATGTACTTTAGTCATGAAGAAAATGTATCTTTGAAGTCATGGATATCATAAAGGTCCATAATGTTGTTAATGATCATCAAAAAGGCCTTGTAATTTTATTTCATCAATCCTAAACAGGGTATGCTACTTTTCAATGAAAATTTTATTGAAATCTACACAATTGGATAGAAGAATCTTGTTTAAGAATTTATTGAATTCTAAAAATGAAGAATGAAAGCTTGAATTAAAGTATATAGTTATGGAAAGGCTAAAGTCTCTCCAAAAGGTATGATCTAAGTTGTTCAAGATATTTCTCGAGTATTGTGGTATAAGGTTGATGTATCTCCTTAAAGAAGGTTATTTTCATAGAGGAAGAGTAGTATTTTTACGATGTTGTCAAGAAGTGCATAAACTCTATGATGATCAAGATGATTTGCAAATCATTAAAGGTCTAGAACAGAGACTTGAGCCTAATGAGGGTATGTGAAGATGTGTAAGATCATGATGAGATAAGGTATGCCTTTTGAGTTCCTAATGAATAAAAATGGGTCGTGTGATATGAGACATGCTTGATATGGTTCTAAGACTATTCATACATCTTATAAATCCATAAAGTCTTTAAGTGTTGCACTCTGAAATTGAATAAGTAGTCATTTTAAGACCTGAGCTTCATGATAAACATTATTCAAAGGTATGATGTGTGACATGAGTTTAGTGCATCAAAAATTTATTCATGAGAGTATGTGTCTTGATTCATGTATCAAGTCATCAAGAAGGTCTTGTGTAAAAGATGAAAATTCTTGCAAACATGACGTGGTTTGATGAAACTATGCAAAGACCTCAAAATATGAGGTAAGCCTTTTGAATTTATTCATGAAATGGTAGTCTCAGATGTTATAATGATATTATTTAACAAAATGAGAGCATGGTGTTGATGATGTCTATAATGGTGAATAAACATTAGGGGAGCTTGAAATATCCAATCCTTATCCTTGAAATGTGTGTTGCAGGATAGGTTCAAATTGATTAATCCTATCAGACAAGGCGGAGCTACATGTTATGTACTAAAGTAGAATGTTATAGGTCTATTAAAGTAGTGGGGGGTTAATGGTATCCAAAGGATATATTATGAATCAAAATGGTGTCAAGGTAGCTATTAAGGTAATGTGATAGGCATTTACAATAAATGTTGTAGGGGAGTTAGTATTTTTGACTCAACAAGTTGTTTAGCATATAAGAATTATAGATTACATTGAAAAGAAGTTACTTAAGAAAGTGAGCCATTTATGATGACCATATCTATTATACAGTTGGTAAAGGTATGACCTCAAAAATTTTCTTTTTAGTTAGAATATGATGGAATTGTGATAAGGGAAGATATTCGAGGTTATTTTAGATGCTTGGGTTGATCTCATTACGTGGAGAAGTTTGTCAAAAATGGACTAATTTTTTTCTTTAGGGACATTGTTCCTAAAGGTGATGGTATGGTAGTACTTGGAGGCAAAACTTGGGTTTTTGAGCATGTAAAAACCTTAGAGGATGATGTATTGAAAAGATGAAGATAAAGTGAAGTGAATATTAAAGGAATATTTTGGGATTCTCATTAGAGGTCCATGGATCATTTATTGTTTTTGTTTGAAGACAAAAGAGAAAGTATCCAAGAGGGAGAATCATTTGAGCAAGTAAGTTTGTGTTTTTGCATTGTTCTCATTATGTGTTGACTTTTTTCATGTCTATTTATCATTGTTACTTCATCATAGATGTTAAAGGGGAGAGTATGCATCAGAATCATGAAAAAATGGAGTCAGGTGAAGGTCCGTTTTGTCAATGTTTGAGGTTGCCATCAATGACAAAGGGGAGATTGATGGCCATTGTGTCTTGGTGTTTTCATTGATGTCAAAGTCCATTGATGGAAAATGGTGTCATGATGTCATATGATTCCTCATTAGGTGTTTTTAGTGTCTCGACATGAAGGTTGATTGGTAATGACTAGTTTTGGTGAGTTGTCATGGTGTCTAAGCATGGTAAAAACATATATGGTCATTGCATGAGTCCCAAAGGTTAGTATGAGTTCCATCATCGTCAAAGAGGTGTTAAAGAGGTTTCCAAGTGTCTACATGTTTTCATCATGGTCATTTCATGTGATGTCATGTTGTTAAGTAATCATTATAAGCCTATTCATAGACCTAGAGCTTGTGGATTTGTATGGTGGCATGAAATTTGGAGGAAGGAAGTCATGATAAAGTATGGTAGAGCATGGTGATGTTGTATATGATATACATGATGATTTTCAAGTCAGTTCTCATAGGTATGATGATGTTTCATGGTCCTTGGGAAGTAAGAAGGTGAAGACAAACCAAGTGAGAACATGTAAATTCATTGTGGCTAGAGAGTTTCATAAACATTTGAGAAAGGATGTGAGTTTTTAGATAGAGGATGTTTTCATGATGCTTCATGACAAGTTTCAAGTCAAAGTGAAGAGATTTGTGCAAGATATGTCATTTTTGGTAACATTGAGTTTTGGAGAAGGAGAAATTAGCTTGAATTGTGAACTTAAAATGCTCACCCAATCACAAAGACTTTGAATGGGAACCATAAGTTTTTATGGATGTTTTTACATTGATTATACAATTTTTTTCAAAAAGAATGACTCATTTGATAGTTAGGTTTTTATGAATGATCATTAAGAAGATAAGTTGGTTTGAAACCCTAGCTAAACCCTCATAGAAGAGTGACTTGAAATATTTTCATTGCATGATATCCGAATGTCTTGGAAAGAAAACGTGATGCATTATGGTTGAAGATGATTCCTCAAATCTCAATTTGCTAGTGGTTTGGTGTTCGGATATTTTGGAAAGAGAGAGAAAAACCCTAGTTTTTAGGGAATTTTTAGTTTGAGAGGCTCATGAATATGATCATGAATATTTTAAGGTAGGTAAAGTGGAGAAAATTAAATATACAGGTCCTCAAAGTGATGCTACCAATTTTGGCCTAAAGGGATAAAATTCTAGTCTTGTGGTTTGAGCTGTGTTTGATCATTTTGTGCGATGTAGTGCTTGTTTTTGGTCATGGATAGTTTATTGGTACCTAATATGATGTTCTCAAGTGTTTTTAATGGCATGATGAAGTGGTTTTCAGTTGAATACCTAATGACTTTCTAAGCCCTATTTGGTTTGCCAAAGAAGGTGTGAAGGAATAGGTGTGTTAGTCAGATTTCTCCATGTAACATATGCTTCTTAGTGCTTTTACATGTTGGTAAATGTTTCATTAATATTTTACATGTTATGGTTGATCTTGGAAGTGATTTTGAAGGTAATTTAAAGCTTGTTCTCTCAATATTAGTTCTTGAGTCCTTGAAGCTAGAAGGAACAATTTCAGATATTGGCTTGGTTGAAGACCTTCCATTATGAGTTGGAAGATAAAGTGAGTTGTTATGGAAAGTATACATATATAAATTTCCAATGGTATATGGTTTTTTTCTTGATGAGGTGTTTTGATATGTGAACCAAATCAGTTTTGAATACATAGTTTTGGGGTCTTGAAGCCAGTTTGGAGCAGTTACAGAGTTTGAGTTGTTTGGAGGTCTTCCACTATGAGTTGGATGAAAATGTGAGTTGTTATAGAAATATTATTTAGAGAAATTTCCATTGATATATGAATTGAATCATGATTATGATTTTAACTATGTGAAATCATATCTGTTTTTGAGATTGAATTTTTGGGTGCTTGGAAACCTAGTTGTTTTAAAGATGCTTATTGGAGTGTTTCATGGTGGATATGGATGTTTAAGAGATTCCTTAGATTTTTGGTGATGATTTTAGGTTTTTATCATGTTTCATGATGATTATAGAGCCATGATAAATCTATTTTATGACCATGGAGATGTTGGAGCATTTTCTAGTGCTTAGAGAGCATGTTTTGAGCTTGTGGAGATGTCTTGGTGCTTATTCATGATGTCTTGGCCCCTTCCAACCTACTTGGGTCATTTGAGTTGTTTTATATGATTTTTTTCTTTTTTTTGAGTTTTTATGACCGAACTACTTGGTAACGGCTGATATAGTGGTGTTATATGTAAGTTTCATGTCTATAAGCAATTGTTTGCATTCATTTGTGACTAGTTTTTAAGTTGAGAAAGAGAGGAAAATTGATACCTAAAGGAGGTTAAAGAAGAGTGTAGAGGGGTTATGGAAAGATATTAGAATAATTTTGAACACCTAAAGAAGATTGAGTATCAGTAATGCAAAGAAAATTTACCTAATCATCCATGAGAGGACAGATTTGAGCGAGTTGAAGGAGAGAGAAGTTTGAAGAGGGTTTGATGTGTTTGTGAGCTGAACTTGGATCAAAATCAGTTGTGTGAGCAGCCTATTATATGTGATAATTATTTTAAAAATATCTTATGATGATTAATATTCATAAGTGTCCTTTTTTTTTGAGTAATAAAAGCAAAGGTTTAGGGGTTGATGCTCCTTGTGAGGTGGGTGCCTCACTAAACAAATCTTGCATGATGTGTAATATTCTTGCAAGTCCTTGCTTTGTGTAATATAAGCTAAGGTTTTAATGGGTTTTCTTCCCCTTGAGGGTTTCCCACTTACATCGGCATCTATGTGTTCTCTCTCTTATTGTATACACTTGTGAATGTCTAATACACACATAATAAGCTCACATGGTTCATGGTTGATTGAATGAATGGTTTGAATGATGAATGTATGTAATGGAAAATGAAATGAAAGTTTTGTAGGACTGATTCACTCCCCTCTCAATCCATTGTGCTTCCAACATTTGTATATACATTGATGTTAGTTATCATATTGGTCTTATATGATCAACTTAACTTTCCTTTATTTGTATTTCATTTATATTTTAGTCGCGTAGATCGTGTATGCTTGTGTTATATTTTTATCGATCTACATATCTCCCCATTAACCAATATCCTAGAAGGGTACCCTCCTTTATCTTAACCACGAGCCTTGAAAACCCTAGGTTGACCTAGTGTAGAGATCACTACCCTATGGATATGCGGCCTTAGCACTCACTATAGCCCCTTTTAAATCAATAAATTGTGTTTTGGTCCATGTGTGTCTCATCTTCATTTCCTCATACCCTTGTAGAACAAAATACCTAGGAGTGTAAGCCATTGAGACATATTCTTGGCACACCATACATTCTAGTGAACCCAACGTGAATCCTGCATACCTCATGACTAAGAATAACTCATTAAAAGCATCCACCTCCAATTTGGCTCAAATTTGGATTTACAAAATTAACATCTCCAAGAAAAACCTACGTTATCAAACCTTTTTCCATGGCCGCTAGCATCGCAATAGAAAAAACTCAAAACTTACACCATCTCCCCTAGATGATCTTGTTTATTTTAGAAAATAATCCCTTCAAAATCCATCAGCCCCTATGCAAACATCTCGACGAGGTCGATAGTGTCAAAAGCACAATTTTCCATAACCTAAATTTTGGTTTCTAGATTGCAAAATGTCACCTCTGAGGATATTTTTGGCACAATTGAACCCCCTAAATTTCTCCATGGGATATTCCTTTATGCCTACATCTCCTCTTCATGCTCTTAAATGTTCTAGTTCTCATCTTACAAGCACTAACCTTCCTACTATCCTTGATCTCACTCATGAGACTATGTTGTCCCTGAGCTTGTCCCTTTGATCAATCAAATTAGGGTAACTCATTATAATTTCATATGGTTAAGATTGAGCAAATAGATCCCAGATCCATTATTAAGAACATTAAAAAAATGATTACTTTACTCCTAACAAGGATGGAGGTTTATGAAGGATACCAACCAATGCCATAGAGATGACTATACCTCATCTCAATCAGGAAGTACCCTATCATGATCAAGGTAAGTCTCCTGAAACACCCACTAATGAGCATGAAAATCACAAACAAAAACCCACCACTAAAGGTCATTATTCTTCTATGGATCCTAATATGGTGATAGTAAAACTTCTAGATCAGATGGCTTTGTCTCAAGTTTGCACCATAACTAGTATGATCTAAATGAAAAATAAAATGTTACAAATAACATCTCAAAATGTGGTGCCTAACATTCCTTCTTACAATCCTCCCCATTGGTGGGTACACATGGTAATCCTAGTCCTCTTCCTCCAATCCAAAATAAGATGTTACAAACTATCCAAAATGATCTTGAGTACCCCATATCATTCCATCCTCAAACTCACGGGGTTGTGTACCCTTATATACCTCAAAATAAAGAATCCCAACACATAAATATCCCTCTTCTATGCACCATAGACCCTAGTGAAAAATATCCTTCATGGTCAATGGCATTTAAAATCGCTTCTGAAACTAAAAATTCCATCGGACCCTATGGAAAATATCATAGGGCCGATGGCATCTAACACTGCTTCTGCAGATGATATCGACCCTTGTCAAAATGAAACTTATAGGGTCGATAGTGTAGAAAAAGCTAAGCAAAAGATAGTTTCTGAAATTTCCCTAATTACACCCACTTCTTCCAGATTTGTTCATGAGAAATCCTATCACTCTCATCCCACTGCATAACTCAAGCATGATGAATAGAATCCTCTTAAAACACTAACCCAACTTCATAGCCAAATCCCTTTTACGGAACTCATGCACATATCGCTCGCCATCATGAGTGTCGCATGATGACCTTATTTGACATGAACATCCCCTTTCCTCCCACTTTGAGGAAGAGTTCCTCATTACATTTCTTAGAGGAAAACATCTTCCATCAGTGTAAATAATTCTTTGTTCATATCGACCTTACCACATATGCTCAATTTTGTACATCTTACATGTCTTGAGCTAGAGATCACATTTTCCACTAGGTAGATGACATCATTACGACACCTTACAGTATTTTTCTCATTGTGGCTAGCTATCTATAGTACTTTGACTACATATTCTTTCCCTCTTTAGCTTAATATTTCATGTTTGCTTGGGATCTCGGTCCCCACTTTGGTTCTCATGCATTTCCTTGTATCTCACTTCATCCTCACTTGGTTTGATGGCCCTACCGGATCTATAATCACTTACACCCTAGATCCTCCTAAAGTTGGAGTGTCGTGGTCTTCATTCCACCTATTTTGGCTTTATATGCCCTGGCTCCTCCTACCATTAGAGTGTCATTGTCTTGATTCCACCTATTTTAGCTTTGTACACCTTAGATCCTGCTACCATTGGAGTGTCACGGTCTTGATTCCAATTATTTTGGATTTGTAGACCTTGGTCTTTCCCATTGTATCATCGTAGTATTATGTGCATCCTCACTTAGGATTATGGTCTTGCTTTTATTTATTTACTTGAAAGCACCCGACTACCTATCATTGGATGTCATGGTCATTTTCTGCCCCTTGGCTTCTTCACATTGTGTGGTTTGGGCTATCTTACCGAGTCCACCTCCTACCAATTTTAGCTATCTAATGACATTATCATTATAACATCTACCTTATGGTTGTTTGCACTTTTCATTGTTGTTATCCGCCCTTTGGGCTAATCATCCATCTTATTTTTATTTACACCTTCAAGTTTATGATAGTTTCTCTTTATAACATCTACCTAATGGTTTTTTGTGCTTTTAAATGTTGTTATCCACCCTTTGGGCTAATCATCCATCTTCTCTTTATTTACACCTTCGGGTTTATGACATTTTCTCTTTATAGCTTCTAGTATATGGTTTTTGCACTTTTTAGCATTTCTAGCCACCCCTTAAGGCTAGATATCTATGACACTATGACATTGTGTCATTATGACATTATGACACTATGACACTATGACATGACATCTGTCCATGGGACCCCAACTAGGTGATTTGTGTCTTATTTTACTGATGATCATCTAGTGTTTCTTTTCTTTTTTCTTCAAGTATTCTCACACCATGGATTGCGCCCACACATGGTAGGATGAGCAATACTATCAGGTACACATTGGTGGGTATATTTCATTTCAGCTAGTCCTTTATTACTTTCACCATTAATTTTATGCAATTAATTTTAGTATTTACCTTTGATTTCAGTGTTATGGATTGTTGCATTTTGTTGACCACCTCATGTTTCACTATTACGACATGTGGTGATCAAATATTGGGGCATATGTATACACCTAATTTTTCATGTTATTACTAACAAATCTTTTGTGTAGATAAGGGTCATTGATGCATCTATTTCTCAAGCGGGTGCTTTAAGGTGCCTCGCCTAGAATGGGGCATGACTATACAGAGAGATGTACCACTGTAGCCCTAGATGTAGTTACCCTTTCCTTTGTTAGTGCTTTTATGTTGTACACATTAGCACTCCCAACACTTCATTGCATTTGACTTCGTCATTGACACTTATTCCACCGACTTTCCTTTGATCCATGACACATTTTTACCACATTTGACGTTAGTTTTGTCTTTGGCCAACGTCACCCGTGGGTGATGGTGTCGGTGTTAGTTTTTCCATTGGCCGACACCATCACCGAGGGTGATGGTTTCAGTATATATGCACATAACACTCTAACATTTCATGAGAAAAAAGGAATGACATAAAAATCATCTACTCTTCTCTTTTGCACCATCTTTGCATCGATCGTTCTTTTCTTGAACTATCTTACATTTGATTTGGATTGGAAACTCTTCTTGATCATTAGATCATTTGTATAATTGGGTCATCTATAGTGAGTCTAAGACATGAACGATGTTTCACTTCTCCACCCAAAGATATTTTCTCTCAACGTATTATTTCTCTTGCGAGATAGAAACATCAACGACCACCCTACGGGTAAATGATCTAACCCTCTGTCATTTAAAAAAATTAGTTCATCTCATTTCCCATTTTTAATTTTAGCTTAGTGTTATATATGCATCAATGCTAGTTAGCGTATTTCTCTTATATGATCAGCTCTTTAGCTTTCCTTTATATATATTTCAATTTGTAGTGACAAAATCACACACATACTACTATAATTATACCACCAAATATGTTGTTTTATATATAGATATTGCATAAGAAATGTATTTACTAATGACCCATCCCTAGTTCTCGTTGTCATTCCAATTAGTCATCGTCATTGTTTGTCTCTCACGGTTGTTGCTTACTTGGGACAGTTCCTGGTCATCTCTCAAGGAGTCTTAGTTATCGTTATTCACTCAGTTTTTGTCTATGGTCTCTCGACTAGGGAACCTAGGAAGGGATTAGGGCACCATAGGTGCCCCGCCCTCATTTCTAGGTGCCCTGGTCTCGGTCACACTTGGTTCTCATTTAGATGTTTGAGGTTGGTCTTTATGATTTTCCCTCCCATTCCCTTAGGTACTAGTTGGCATGTTGGGTCATTAGTGTCACAATTTGAGTAATAGGTCCCTATATAAATACATCATACATACTACCTTATGGGCGGACTATTTCTACTAAGGGATATCTATTTACATAAGGCAAGGGAATGTATTTGGGTACTATTCTACATCACACACTATGTAGGAAGGGGGTATATTATATTCCATCCACCATTCTACATTTTTATCTCGCTATTTCTTGCTACTTTGGCGTCATTAGCACTAGGGCACCCTAGGTACATCATTCCACACACAAAGCACATAGAACTACATCAGGCCTGAGATATAGTGCAATGCTAAGTCATAAGTCCATCCATTTGGCAGCTGAGGATAGTTTTACCCATTCATTTGCATCTTTTTTTGGGGGTTTGATGCTTTTGTGTGGGGTTTTGTAGGAGATCATCCATTGGAGATTTATTATGACATCAGCTAATCAAGTGCAACATCATGGTAAGTGCATGGAAATGGGGGTAAAAAGGGACACCTTTTTCTGAAATCGGTGAAATTTAAACTTCATCGAATAATTCAAGCATGCCTATGCTCAAAATTTGACAAAGTGATAATAATAAGTACCGTAGAGCTCGGAATCTAGTTTTTAAACTTTATTTTTTCAAAATTATTGAGATTAAGAGGGTCAAATGTGGTGAGGACACAAAGTATGTATATTTTTGTGTCAAAAATATAAGAAAAAAATTCAAATCCCTTTGGTAGAAGTTAGCTAAGACCATATACAATGTCCCATTAATTTTTCATAATTTTTGGATGAATGTATAATTTTTATTAATTTTCAAAGTGCACATATCCCAAAAATGAAATATTTGTGTGTGCACCACCATAACTTTGAGATTTTTTTAAAAAGTGCATGTAGAATGGATTTTAGAAAAAAGTTAAAAAAATTGCATGAAAAAATCATAAATTGTGCACCAAAATGTATGCATAGGTTTTGCTTAAGAAAACAAGGCAATAATACAAGAAAATATGGATGAAAGCCTTAAACTAATTGGATTTTAGAAAGAATTATATCTTCATCAAGGTAAAACGGAGCTTGACAACGAAGTGGAATTTATTTTGAATATTATGTTTTAATGCATGAGATATTGGGGTGCACATGTGAAATTTTGATGTTTTTTTGTCAAACACGGTTTTAATCACGAAACAGTCCAAACCTTTGGTTTGGTAATCCAAGGCAAATCCAAGCCTATGGATTGGGAATTTCAAACCAAAAAAGGTGAAATGTGAGCATGTTATAACACGCTCACGTTTCAATGTGTTATGTGGTATATGTGTTTGTGGCATGCTTTTATTTACAAAAATAAATGTTCAAGTATTTATACTTTAAATTTATTTTAGTAAATATAAGATGTTAGGGTCACTCTGCACCTTATGGAACCAGTCTCACAGCTCCATCTGTCAAGGTTTATAAGATATTTTTTAGATTCTAAGTTGGTTAGTACATAGGTATTTTTCAGGATTTCAGCATTCAACATTCAAGCTTTTAGGGTTTAAATTATACAATCGATATCTATTTTGTGAAAGAATATAGTCATTGTTTAGGTTTTGGGGCCTTTTGGATTGGTTATTGACATTTTTATTATTGTTTAGGAAGATTTAGGAAAGGTTTACTCATTCAAGGGAAATCTTCTCAACAATGGGTTTTCTAGGTGCAAGGAATAAACACTCTAATGGTGAAATTTGACTTCTTCGGATGATTTTGGGAGCTCCGTAAGGAGTTAGGAGGAAAATAAATAGGCACTGGAAATATATGTGAATCCTATACATGTTGGTAACATCCATTTTTCTCTAAGACTTGAAGGTTTCATGAAGAATTTCAAGATAGTGTAGCTACCCCTTTCGGTTCCAGACAAAAATGGCCCTAAATTTGTAAGCAATAAAGATATGATCACCACATGGTGATAGGTTAATTTTTAAACATTGATAAATACCTCTGGGAATGGGTGCTATCATAAATAGACTATTTTTACCATTGGTAAGGATCTCACAAGGATGGGGCCAATTTTTGTGAGTTGAAAACACCTTCCTAACACCCCAGATTGTGTTTTTGAGTGACAAAACTTCTAACATAAACTTTAAACCCTAAACCCTAAGCCCTAAACCATAAACCATAAAATTAAACCCTAAACCATAAACCCTGAGACCTAAACCATAAACCCTAAACAATCAACCCTTAACCCTGAGCCCTAAACCCTAAACCATCAACCCTTAACCTTGAGCCCTAAACCCTAAACCCTTAATCGTGAACCCTAAACCCTAAAACCTAAACACTAAACACTAAACACTAAACCCTTAATTATTAACCCTAAACCCTAAACCTTAAACATTCAACCCATAGCCCTAAGCCCTAAGCTCTAAACCCTGAACCATGAGCCCTAAATGATAAACCCTAAACCCTTAACATTGAATCCTAAACCCTAAACCCTAAATCCTAAACAATAAACCATAAACATTAATCCTTGAATATTTCTTAGCTAATCAAACACCCTCTGGGATAGTTAAATAAATATATTAAGCATCTAGAGGTGATGTCAGAGAATCTTGAAAGTGTTGGAGGAAATTTAGGAAGATTTAGGAATATTGTTTAGGGCTTAGGGTTTAGGGTTTAGGGTTTAGGCTCAGTGTTTAGGGTTTAGGGTTTAAGGTTTAGGGCTCATGGTTTATAGTTTAGGGCTCAGTGTTTAGGGTTTATGGTTTAGGGTTTAGGGTTCATGGTGGTAAAAATAGGGTTTAGGGTTTATGGTTTAGGGCTCATGGCTCAGGGTTTAGGGATCAGGGTTTAGAGTTAAGGGTTTATGGTTTATGGTTGAGGGTTTAGAGTTTAAGGTTTAGGGTTTAGGGTTTATGGTTTGATGTTTAGGGTTCATGGTGGTAAAAATAAGGTTTAGGGTTTAGGGCTCTGGGCTTATGGTTTAGGGATTAGGGTTTAGAGTTAAGGGTTTAGGGTTTATGGTTGAGGATTTAGGTGTTAGGGTTTAGTATTTAGGGTTTAGGGTTTCAGGCTCTAGGTTTAAGGTTTAATATTTAGGGTTTAGGGCTCAAGGTTTAAGGCTCATGGTTTAGGGCTCAGGGTTTAGGGTTGATGGCTTAGGGTTTAAGTTTTAAGGTTTATGGTTTATGGTTTTGGGTTTTGGGTTTAGGATTTAGGATTTAGGTTTTAGGGTTTAGGGTTTATGGCTTATGGCTTAGGGTTTTAAGGTTTAGGGTTTAGGGTTCAAGGTGGTAAAAATAGGGTTTAGGATTTAGGGTTTAAGGTTTATGATTTAGGGTTTAGGGATTATGGCTTAGGGCTTAGGTGTAGGATCAGACGATACCTTTCCAGGTGCATCTCCCCTCTTGAGGATCATATTCATATTTAATGTATCACCATCAAAGAGGGTAGCCCCCTCTTAAATTAGTTATTTCGTATGACATGGAAGATGAGTAAATCAAATGAAAGATGGAGAATTATATTTCATTGGTAATTAGTACTAAGTATCAAAAAGACTAATGTGGCTTCCGACTACTCAACTAGGAGTGCATGAAAATATTAGGACCATATTTCCTAGTCTTATGCCTAGAACCATCATTTAGTTTTTTTGTGCAAAATAAACATAGTGATAGGGGTATGGCTAAGAACACAAATGAGTTATCAATCGCCTAGAAAATATTTCTTGTTTAGTTTTGAATGGGAGTCAGTTGGCCTTTGGGTTAGTGACCTTCCATTCATTAGTAATTCCTTCTATGATAAACCCATGGATACTTTCAAAAGTACCTTAAAAATATAGGGATAGTCATCAAGCCTAATGAAAGGTGTGATGTGATGTGTCAAAACTATATATTCACAAGAACCTCTTCTTCCTTGAAAGTACCTAGTTTTTCTTAGTAATGTTATCTCCTTGTATCCAAGGATCGAGGACTATTGGGGTTTGTGGCAGGATTGGACATTCAGGAATCATCGAGTGTCTGAATCAGAATGTTGTTGCATCTGGAGAAACATTCTCAAACGTTGGAGTAATGCATCTTGGAAAATAAAATTAAACCTCAGAAATCCTCTCAAATTTCTAGTCTAGGTCGTGTTCCTGGTCCTGTAGCAGGTATCAACAAAAAAAGAAAACAAATTTGACTATAATTACTTACGAAATGCATTCCTTCACTTTGAGCTTATCTTTATAAATGTAATTTGGTTTTCCAAGTTCTCCATATTTGCCAAATTTGGGGCAAATTGACATTTTGGACCTTTGAAGGCATGAAGAAAATGGCGAGTTCATTTCCTCCAACCTTTCTTGAAGTGAATTTAAACAAAATGAAATTTGGAATTTAGAGGTGGCACATGGTAGACATTGATTGTCCTACCACCGATTTTGAGTGACAAAACTTCTAACATGAACTTTAAACCCTAAACCCTAAACCATAAACCATAAAATTAAACCCTAAACCCTAAACCCTAAACCATCAACCCTTAACCCTGAGCCCTAAACCCTAAACCCTAAACCCTAAATTATGAACCCTAAACCATGAGCCCTAAACCCTAAACCCTAAACACTAAAACCTAAACCCTAATTACCAAACTTTGAGCCCTAAACCCTAAACCCTGAACCTTGAACCTTGAGACCTATACCCTAAACACTCAACCTTAAGCCCTAAGCCCTAAACCTTAAACCCTAAACCCTAAACCCTAAACCTTGAACCCTAAACCCGAACCCTAAACCCTAAGCCCTAAAATGTAAACCCTAAACCCTGAACCTTAAACACTAAACCCTAAACCCTAAATTTTAAATCTTGAACACTAAAAATACTTGTTGGAAAGACTTCTAAGAAAAGATACTAATGAAAATGATTGAAATTGGTACAAAATTTTTAAGGAGGGAAATTTCGGATATCCAAGAAAAATTAAGTACAACCTTTTTCTAAGAAACCCTTCCTTGCGGTAAGGTTGCACGAAGAAATGTTATCCAATATAACTATCTTCTTTTTCCCATCACATGGGAACTATTTCACTCACAAAAGTGTTCGTGTCTTACCCTTTCGTATTAGTATTGACAGAGAGTATTCAACCGAAAAGGGTTCATCTCGCTTTGTAGGCATAACATTCAAAGAGAGTCATCACAATTTGATGCCTTTCATATGTTAATATTTTTAAGGAAACGCCAAATATCTAATATTAATTCGAGCACAAATAAATGTTACCCAATACATCTATCTCCTTTTTTCTATAGCTTGTGAAATATTCGGAGCTCTAAGAGTGTTATAAATTGAAAATAACAAGTCCAGTGGTATTTTTTGGGTTTGACTGATTAGGATACCATTCAAATTTGATCATTTTTATGCTCTTTTGAATAATTGTTTCATTTTTATAGTTTAGACTCCAATACTGAACATCTATGTGGCAACGATCATATCTATCATGAGAAATGTGAAATTTACGGAGTTTACATAATCCTTATTGAGACAAACCAGACACTTTCAAGGAAGAAGAGGTTCTTATGAATATGAACATGTATCAAAGTGAATCATGAATGTGAATATGAGAATGTGGTTATTATTTCCATCTTGCAATGGGTCATCCTGGCTTACATAATACCATACATGGAAATATGAGAAATGTTAAATTTGTTTCAGAGTGTGAAGAAATTGGCATTCAATAGCAAAATTATATGTGGGGAGAAACATGTTTGGTAGATCCTTATAGT
Source organism: Taxus wallichiana var. yunnanensis (assembly GCA_018340775.1). Classification (NCBI taxonomy): domain Eukaryota; kingdom Viridiplantae; phylum Streptophyta; class Pinopsida; order Cupressales; family Taxaceae; genus Taxus; species Taxus wallichiana. Next base: position 376,028,912 of record CM031235.1, read on the forward strand.
GCAATATATAAGGTTTGTTGATTCTTATAGTGCAAAAGATCAAGAGTAGTTTTCACTTTGTAATCACTACTGTAGATTGAAGATCAAGTGCATAAGATCAATAACATTAGAGTGTTTGTTCCCTAAACACTGAACTCTAAATCATAAACCCTAACCCCTGAGCCCTAAACTCTAAATAATGAACCCTAAACCTTGAACCCTAAAACCTAAACTTGAAACCCTAGGCTCTAAACCCTAAACCATAAACATCAATCCCTTAACCCTAAACCCTAAACCCTAAACCTAAACCTTAAACCCTAGGCTCTAAACCCTAAACCCTAAACATTGAGCCCTTAACCCTAAACCATGAACACTAAACCCTTAACCCTAAACCTTAAATAATAAACACTAAAACCTAAACCCTAAAACATGAACATTGATCCTTAAGTTCCCTAAACCATAAACCTTAAACCTCAAACCCTTAACCTTTAACCCTAAACATTCAACCCTTAAAAGTGAGAAATTACCAACAAAGGAGTTAGTACTGGTATTATGGTTGGATGAGGGTTGACTCTCAAGGATCATATTCATATTCAGTGTATCACCGTCAAAGATGGCAGATCCTGTCAAATCGGTTATTCAGTATGACGTGGAAGATGAGAAAAGAAAATGAAATATGGAGAATTATATTTCATGGGTAATTAGTACTAAGTATCAACAAGACTAATATGGCTTCTGAATACTTAACTAGGAGGGAAAGAAAATATTAGGACCATATTTCCTAGTCTCGTGCCTAGAACCATCATTGAGTCTACTTGTACAAAATAAGCATAACAACATGGGAATGGCTAAGAACACATAGGGGTTATCAATCGCCTAGTAAATATTTCTTGTTTAGTTTTGAATGGGAGTTAGTTGGCCTATGGCTTAGTGACCTTTTATTCATTGATAATTCCTTTTATGATAAACCCATGGATGCTTTCAAAAGCGCCTTCAAAAATATAGGGGTAGTCATCAATCCTAGTGAAGGGAATGATGTGATTTCCAAACAACTTGAAATGCATATAGATTTAGAGGTCATAACACGAATTTACAAATATCTCTATCATTATAAATGGAAGCCAAGTAATAGTGTCTCCTATATCCAAAGATCGAGGACTACGGGGTGTCCGTGGCAAGTGATTGAACATTCGGGAATCATCAAGTGTCTGAATTAGAATTTTGTTGCATCTAGAGAAACATTCTCAAACATTGGATTAATGCATCTTGGAAAATAAAATTGAACCTCAAAAATCCTCTCAAATTGTCAATCTAGGTCCTGGTCTAGGTCGTGTTCCTAGTTCGACAAAGAAATTACATGAAGTGAATTCATTTTCCCAACCTTTCTTGAAGTGAATTTAAACGAAATGAAATTTATAATTTGGAGGTGGCATGTGGTAGACATTGATTTTCCTGCCACATATTTACATATTGATGATTAATTGTTATTAGTTGGATTTATTTACCATTGTTATGATAAGTGCATTTTTAGATTGCCAAATCAACATCGGGTTTATTCATGAGAATACAATGACTATTGTGGTACGGTTGATGTAACTCCTTAAAGCCTCCCATAATTATGAATACCTCTCCTACAGAACCCCATACAAGTGGATATATGTTAACCAAACTTGTCATACCTCCTTTAGATTGAGAAGGGTGTTTAGGGATGATTTTAGCTTGCTTGAAGAGTTTGTAGTGTAGACAAACCAAGAAGTGACCAATTAACCTTTTTCTTGTGCAATGTAAGGGAAATTTTGGTAAAGGCAAGTGAGAGGAGTCTTTGGATGAATGTTGAGAAACTAGATGAGTGAAATAGGTGGTTTAGTTGTCTGAGAACATGATGGAATCCTAAAACTCCTAAAAATATCAATAACCAATCAATAACACATCTAAAAATCCTACAAATATCAATAACCAATCCAAAAGGCCCCAAAACCTAAACAACGCCTATATTCTTTCATAAAACAGATATCAATTGTATAATTTAAACCCTAAAAGCTTGAAGGCTAAATGCTGAAATCCTGAAAAATACCTATGTACTGACAGATTAGAATATGAAAAATATCTTCTAAACCGTGACAAATGGAGTTGTGAGACTAGTTCCATAAGGTGTAGAGTGACCCTAACATCTTATATTTACTAAAATAAATTTAAAGTATAAGTTTTTCTTTTATTATTATTTATATTTTATTATTTCTTATACTTAAACATTTATTTTTGTACATAGAAGCATGCCTCAACCACATATACTACAGAGCACATAGGAATGTGAGTGCGCTATAACGTGCTTGTGTTATAGCATGAGCACATTATTTAGGATTGGTAACAACCAAACCTAATGATTAGGAATGCACTCATGTTTTGCTTAAAATCAGATTTGTGTCCACTTTTTGGCCCCCCATATTTGTGCATAGGCCCATTAACCCGATCAAAGGCGAAGTCTCGTGAAGATTTAGTGACCATATTAGATCCATTTTCCGAGTCACTCCATAGACCATGGTGCCCACAGTACTCCTATTCATCCCCATGTGCCCAAATCGGCCGGATCTGCCACTTTTGTAATTTTCTCGAGGTTTGTTACGACATTCTACTCGGCCTACACATCACCTTGTCTAGTCCCAGATTAATGCAAGGTAATTCTAATAGAGGTTAGTACCTTTCTCCCTCATATCTCATTTATTTCATTTCATTTAAAATATCAAATAAATTATCTAGCTCTTATATTTCAGGTTATTACATTACTATACTTTCTTAGATTATTACTAAAATAATATATTTTAGATAAGCACAATTATATTTCAATAGTGTAGATTGTGCATGCTTGTGTTAATCGGTATACATCTCTCCCCATTAAGCGATATCCTTGAAGGGTACCCTCCTTTATCTTGACAACAAACCTTGGAACCCTAAGTTGACCTAGTGTAGAGATCATTTCCCTCCGGATATGCAACCTTAAAGCTCATTGTATCCCCTTTTAAATCAATTAATTTTGTGTTATTTCATGTGTGTCTCCTCTTTGTTGCCTCATTCCTTGTAAAAAGGAAGACCTAAGAGTGCAAGTCATTAAGACACATTCTTGGCTCGCCATACAACCTTAAACTCATCACCTAAAGTATTGAGGAAATTTTTTGATGGTTGTACAATAATAGGTTGGGGCTGAATTATAGGAATAAGGTTTAACTTTGGGAATAATGACATAGGGGGCCTTGGAGCTAGCTTACTAGCTTGGATCAAGTTGTTCCCGGTTGAGATTGTAATATCAAATACAACAAGAAGGTCCGCACTCCCTTAGATTGGAATATAACAACAATGTCAAAATTAAGATCCCTTAAATAGTACAAGAAAGCTAAATGTGAAGGCCTTGTACCAATAGTGGGATTCTATCCCAAGAATTTTAGAATCTCTAGTTAAAATCAAATAAATCCTCAATAGATGTCCTCTTTAGTATTGTCGGTTGCTCCATAAGTGACATGTGGTCACTCTTGTATGAAAATTATCTCACTAATTTTTCTCCAAATCCATCCCATGTGAAAATAGAATTGGGAAGAAGGCATCCATACCATGTCGAGGTCTTTCCCTTTCAAGAAAGTTGTCATAAGTGTCATTGTAACATCTATTTGGGTTATGTGATGAACTCAACACAAGTGGATGATATCCCTAAGATGATCAGTAGGATTAGCATGTTTTTCACCCATGAAATGTTGGAACATAATGATTAAGTGGTCTGGCCAACCCTTAATTAATATGGGTCCATCACTATTATATAGGTTAAATATTTAATAATATGAAATATTTTTCTATTATTAAATATTCATACCTAGGTAATATACATTAGGTAAGTATTTAATAATGTGAATCATTTATGTTTATATTTATTAAATACACTCACCTAGGTATATGTGTCAACCATTTAGGTTGAAAAGGTGGGTCAGGAGACATACCCGATCACCTTATATAAAAAGGACTTTAGGTCCTCATTTGATATATTCAGGAAATATATCAAAGGTGTGCAAATCAAGTGATTTGGTTTTACCCTTGGTAAATAGGGTTTTAAGGAGGAGGTGATCTTATTGGATGTAAAATAAGTTCTCTAAAGTAAAAGGTTATTTTCAAAGTGGTTTTTACCCTTTTGGTATTTCTTTATTTACTTATGTTATGATGTAATGTTTATTAAAATATTTATTATAACATTATATAATATGTAAGTTGATTAAATTTGTATTTATTAGAATCCTCAAATTCTAACATGGTGATAGAGCAAGGTAATTTATACGGGTTTTTCAACCAACCCGGAAAGGTAAATTAAGAGAAAATGTTTTATATTTTATTTATTTATTTATTATAATGAGGTGTGTTTTACGAGTTCGGGGAAAACAATGGTGTCCAACTATTTCTGTCTTGACAAAACCCAGATCCTGAATGGAACCAACTACAACATTTGGAAGATCAGGGTCAAATTAGAACTTATGGCGAGGAAACTCTAGACAATTGTTTCTGGATCTGAGGTTTCTCCCACCGGTCGTCAAGCAACTGTAGATAACATGAATACATACTCGCAACGAATGCATGAGGCTCTTTCCATGATTTTGTGTAATGTGAACGATGAGTACCTTCTACACATTGGTAATATTGAACATCCTAAAGAGGTATGGACACAACTAGAATCTATGCATGAAGGTATGTGTTTATCTAAAATTATTAAATTAGTTTTAGAATTGCTTACAACTCCTATGAAAGGAGATGAAAAAGTAGTTAATTTCTTAGCCAAAATTAAAAATATTAAAGCGGTTGAAAGTTGCTTTGCAAGATTTGTGAATGAAAACCAAGTGATAAAGTGGACATGAATCTCTTAAACTTAAGGGTTGTCTTAAATATTTGCAAAGCCCTACTCCTAGGCTTTTTGGGAGACATTTATAAGAGCTTTGTAGGATGTTTAAAATTTCTGTTAAAAACATCAAGATAAATTATTCGAAAATTCATAGTAATACTAGAGATTTTTTTTATTTGTAGTAATGAGAATGATTTATTTATTAGACAATAGGATCTTATTACAAACATTCATGTTGTAAAAGAAATCTATAAATTTATAAGTAACATATCTTAAAAAGAAAGTGGATATTTTCATGAGAGGAAACACATTTAATAAAAGAGATGTCATGTTTTATTGTGACAACCTATTATTATTAGGGAGGGAAATTTTTTAATAATAATAATATAATTAGTTATATGCTTGACCATTATTAAGATGATAACTTTTATAAATGGGAATCCATTTTCAAATAAATGCTCAAAAGTTTATTAAACATTCAATAAAAAATGTCTAATAATATTTGGGAAATCTACCACTTTTTTGTTCGTATTTACTAACCTTCAAGCACCACCTTATCAGCAAAACTCATTGCACCCAAAAAGTACAAGTACTAGTACTAGTACCTTAAAAACACATCTTGCGAGATGAACACAAGGTATTTCAAGATATGCACAAATCTTTTAACGTGATTCCTTATGTTTCAACATGCACAGAAAATGACAACATAAAAGAGGGATTTCTATGTTGCAAAGAATCATAGTAGATTAGTTGTAAACATTGCTTCAGAAAGATGAAAATTTAAAATGTGTAAGAGATGATGGAATGTTAGCAGCAGTACATATGTGATTTTTCCCATTCGATTGACTGTATTTTTACGCCAAAAGTGTTCCCTATTAGAAGCAAGGATGGTTGATTCTGACACCTTTCAACATGTGGACGACAGAGATTAAAATTGCAGGACATACATTGAAATCTGATAGCTATCTCCACTTCTAACTACTTCACTGTGTCCCTACCTCTTACACACTATACTGTTAAAACAAATTCAGACACGTGTATGAATTATCAAAATCATTGTCCACTCTTAGAGCTCAGCTATGGATTTCAGTATCTTTATGATGTGCAGTGCGGAGAAACTATCAAGACTAAAGGTGGGCTTGTCCAGGACCAAAACCGTCGGGTCATGAAGGACATCCATGCTGATGGACACCCTCCACCTCTCGCGCCTTGATATGCCCCTCCACCTATCCTTCCCAATTTTCATACAGGCAACATGATCCAAGCCCAACTCTTTTATAAGCCCTTTAACTCTTTCCCTGCTGTACCTGCTCTTTCCCTCTCACACTCTTAGTTGTGTGCTAAACATTATTGTCTCCTCTACCATTAGAAGAGGGAATAATGCATCATTATAAGTCATGTACCCCATCATTCTTCTCGTATGCTCAAAATTCATGACCATGTCGTTAATGAATATGCTTCTCGAGGTGCCTTTCATTCTTCCCGCCAAGACCTCTAGCAGACTCAACTTGCCCACGTCGTTTAGCTCGGCTATCACCAGGATTTCCTTGGATTTTCCCTACGCGTTACATCATTTAATATACATCTTCTCTCCTCGTTATCGCCATGACCACATGTATTACAAAACTAGCTATGCCCTTGCATTATCTTGTAGCAAATATTTATGGCCTCTATCTTGTAACCGGTCATGGAAGGGATTTAGTAGCAGCTAGCCGAATTTGATGAAGGGAAAGTGAAGACATAGGCACTTAGAATAAATGAGAGGATCGTAACTCTCCAATGGTGAGTTCAGGGTACCAAAGATTGTCTTCTTTTTCACTGTAGCATGTCTCTTTTATCTTTGCACTCTACAAAAAAGCAACATCCTAAGGAAAAATACTTCTATTGAATTGTTCTTTGTATACGACGAGCTCCAAAACTCCTCCTTTTCCTCTATGTCGTCCCTCCTTTGCACGGGACTCATTTTTGCTATACAAATTTTACACTATTGCAGAGTCTTATTCCTTTGAAAATAGTTTGGATTGCCTCATGTATTCACATTATAATGTCATTTTTGGGTGTTTATTTGACTACATGTTTGTTATTCGTGTTGCTTGTTTGTCATGGAATGCATGTGCATCATGGCACAAATAGAAAACTCAATTTCTCATGGTGACACAACGCTTGTGAGTAGTAGCTGTTTGAATAAAAGAATTCATTGAACCTATAAAGTGGTGCTTAACACAATTTATAATCATTTAATTTAGTTTATAAAATAAAAAATAACAATGCTTTAATGACATATAAAATCTATTGCTCATATGACTAGTTATTGGAGTGGCTCGGTTATCAATGATTGTTCTTGTATCAACTATTTCCTGTAATTAGTTGAGCTCATAATTGAAAAGGGGGTTACAAAGTGTTAGAAGAAGCAAGTACAGTTAATCCGTTTATATTAAAATGTGTCACCCGCCTCATCGTTTCTATTTGGTTATTGGTATTTTATTATGTGTGGAATTTGAGTTGATAAGATGCATTTTTCACAAAAATTAGGGGGTCGATCGAGGCAAGTCCATTGACCACATAATTTTTAGCACCTTTCTAAAGCAGTCGATAACAAAAAGCACGTTTTCGGCCGTTATAATATCCAAATAGCCTTTTGTATTTGCAATCCTTTCTCCTTTGTTGTGTGCTTTGTATGTTATTGCTGCAGCTAATATTACTTGATCGTATTTAATGGAGACCCAATCTAAATGATGCCACATATTACTAAGTCCATTAAAAAAGGGCATACATATTATTAATATATATTACGAACATGATATAGGGAATATGTTGTTGGGAGCTTTGTTCTACATCTACTCCATGTGCGCAAACATAGGAAAATAGTGTGTTGACATATGCAAGTGGCTACTTCATGTGTGAAGCCCTGAATGAGCCACCTAAATCGCCAACTGCATGGCCCTATTGTTGCTATCTCTCTTATCCATAAGACATTATCACTTGTGAGTTTCTGAATAAATTGGCTAGACATCTTAAAAGCTTAGAGATCCCAAGTGTTGGGCATTATTACAAGACACGTGGAACCTAATGGATTTTTTCATTTTTTTGCTCTTTTCCATGCAAATTGTGGGCTTATGAATAATGCAAGAAAGATTGAGACGATGAAGTGGAGCATATATAGCAAATATTGTTTTGTGTGGGACAATTTAAGTTGTTCTCTTCGTTTCACTTGTCTTACTGCTAACATCAAAGACTGAACTTCTACTGAGTTTGACTTCATCTTTCCACTTTGATATGTATTAAATTTACATTTTGTTTCAGGGATCAACAGGCTTCGGTCTTCGCATTGAGGGTCCTTCGAGCTTGGCATCGAATTGCATCATGGACCCATATTCAATACTGTGATTCATACTTTCTCACATATGGTATCTCCTCCCACCACTGACAAGATCACCCAAGTTTTCATCTTCCCTCGATTCGTCAATGTTTCACTTTACATGCAATTGTTAAACATTACATTGGTTGACTCTCCAAACAACTAGATGATGTAGATTGCACGTATCCTCATGCGTCGACATACGGGCTGGAAGCTTTTCCAATTGTCTTACATCCATGCATTCAACAGATTCCATGTTTACAGATTCGTTGGCTCATCACTAGATTATAATCCTTATGCTGACCAACCAAATTATAATCTTGTAACTGATCACTCGAATTATGATCTTTAAACTGAAATGTTCCCTTTTATGACCTTGTATGTGTTCTAGGATTGAAACACGACCGAGATGTGCACACAAAAAAAGATTTTCCTAATGAACAACAAATGACAGTAAAAGACGGGGCTGCCATTAGCAAATGTATTATTTATATTAATGCCTTGCAAGAGGCAGAGAAGCTTCGCGGTTTGATATCCCAAGCTCGCAATTAGAAATTTCTAGACATTCATCTCTACGGGATCAAAAAAATAAAATCAGTGGTATTCTGTGCCCTATTTGTATCCGCTATGAAATAAAATGACAGTATGATAGATCACTGATTCCCCTGAATTATTTGAAAACATAATCATTTTGACCATTGAATCGGCTGCTTAGCATTATTGCGTGAAAGCGTCTATGCGAGCTAAAAATAGAATTCGTTAAAATATTTTTACCATATGAGAATTCGTTAACTTTGAAGGGGACAAGTGCAAATTATATTGTGAAGAATGTGTGTTGGTGCTGCCAAAAAAGAACATCAAGATTTTAAAAATAAACATTCCTTTTTGTAATGCTCTGTTTTTAGGATGTCAGTTGTTTTTTTATTAATAAAACTTGACTAAAAATGGCATTTTCATTCCGCATGTTTTCTTTTATTTCCAAATTGAGAATTGGCGTGCTATTTTGAGGTTCCAATGCTTTTTACTTTTTCAAGTAATTTATAAATGTTCACAGAGGACTCGGTTTATTCATTACCTGCTGTTAGCTTGATTTCATTGTATGCAAAGAATAATTGAATCTGAGTGTGGTTTTTGTTCGGGAGGATCGAGGAATAATAATAATGGGTATCTGCACAAGGTTTTTGTTCTGTAAAGAGTTGGAAAAAACCGATACAGGGTCCTGCTGTCGACTTGCCATTCACAAAAGAGACGCAGAAGACTATATTTTGCCATCGTATGGGCGACAGGAGAGGGATGAAATTGAACAAGGTGTAGGGAAGGAGTTTCACGTAGTTGATTTGGATGATGTGGGGTTGAAGCTCGAAAAATTTAAGTTCAAGCGTTGGCCAAGTAGCAAAACTTATGTATTGATTGGTGGTTGGAGAGATTTTGTGAGGAGAAGAGGATTGGAGCCCGGTCATATTGTAAAGATTTTTATGCAGAACGACATTCAATTTTGTATCAGTTGTATCCAGCCTGATGAGCAACGACGATTATCTCTGCTGCCTCCTCTTTCCTCACTATCATTATCCACCTGTGGCCCTCTGGCTCATAATATCGCTTCCAATCAATTTCCTATGAGTTGCAGCGACCCCGATCTGCAACTACAGTTATTTCTGCCTACTCTTTCTTCAAAATCCTTATCCAGTACTACCATTCATGGCGATATTTCATCTAGTGTAGCACCTGCTTCTTCATTTTCATCGGGTAGTAAGTATAACCCAGTCTCAGCTGCTGATGGTCATGTAGAACAGACCATAATTCAGTTTTCTATGCTTTGCACCGACCGGCCTGATCTGCAGCTACAGTTATCTCTGCCTCCTCTTTCTTCAGAGTCATTATCCAGTGACATTCATGGCAACATTTCGTCTACTGTAGAAGCTACTTCTTCATTGGGTAGCAAGCAAAGCCCAGACTCGGACGCCCTAATTCAGCTTTATATGAGTTGCAGCGATCCTGATTTGCAACTACAGTTATCTCTGCCTCATCTTTCTTCAGAATCGTTATCCAATGCCATTCATGGCAGTACTGCTCAGAATAGTGTAGCAGCTCCTCCTTCATCTTTATCAGGTAGCAAGAAAAGCCCAGACTCAGCTAATTTTGGTGCAGAAGTAGAACCCACCGTAATTAAGTTCAGGTTGTTTGGGAAAGATATCTATCCGGGGAAAGATAGAGGAAACCAAGCTGATAAAGACAACAGTACTGCACCGATTAAAAGAATAAAGTTGGAATAATTTAAAGGAGAAACAGAACATATCAAGTTTTGTGAATCTTCCAGTCCATGAGGTAACCAGTTCATGTTGAAATGTATTAACAGCCGGGCTTACCTGCCTTGATAATATGCTGTAACAAGTTTTGCTTTAAAAAATAATTCTGAAGCTTGAGCTCAATATTGCGACATGCAATATTGCTAGTTATGCCATATATTTTGTTTTTCCCACCACGAATATGGTCAATGGTAATACAAATATCTTATGATGAGCATACAGCTTTGTCTATATTATCAATGTATCTTGCCTTAATTGGTTTCTCTGTCTTTTTAATAAATGAAAAATAATCATAATTTTAGGCGATGGAAGCTCTGATCACTTTGCTTCAGTTAATAACTTTATTCGTGCTTTCATTTTTATCTCATGAGTTCCTATTTTTAAGGATTCGCTATGGTAAGCTACATGGTCCAATTAACACCGACTCAATCGCCTTTGAATCATAACAGAAAAGATATTAAACAAGCTTTTGCTTGAGCAACCTCGGCCTATCGCCAACCTCCATCCAAAAGTTCTCATAGCAGATCTAAAACTCACTGGAAACGTTTTGTGGTGAGAAGAGTCTCCATTTTGAGCCCCTTAAACACAAGAACCTTTTCCCCAACTGTTATCTAAAATGGCTCTTTTTAAGTAATGTCTTTTTCAACCTTAGAATTATTGGTTGCTGACTACCCTTTACTTATAATGTACCCGGCAATGTATCATGACAACCCATTACAGAATAGACGGTCATGATGCATTGACCGGGGTTGATTGGGTGCATTATGAGTGAAGGGTAGCCTCTTCAAGAATATTGAGACCATCTCCAAATCTTTCATCTCCATTTCAAATTCTAAATCATTTTCCCCAAAACCTTTCACATAAAGTGGTGGGGAAGAGTGTCTTTTCACCACTGCACTCCTTGCAGTGAGGCCATTTCATACTAACAAAGGTCAAATATGATTGACATGTGAAAATATAATTTAAATTTAAGATGTTTTATATATTAAAAAATTAAACATCATATATATTTATGTGTAATTACTTTGGTATAGTTAAGTGGTACACTATTGATAAGGTGAACAATAGAAATGTTGTAATTGGTAGGTATACTTAAAAATCATTTGAAGACATCTTAGTTTCTAGTCAAAGGTTTCAACTTTTTAGTGAAAGGACCGTAATTACGTAGAAGGCGTTGCCACGCTGAAAGCATTTTCTTTGGAAGAACCATTAGGGACATCTGACACTTCATACAGTGCACGTTCATCTAAAATGTCTGCTTCCTTTGTCGTATCATCGACCTCTAAATAATTTGGATCGTCCATGTTTATTTATACAGGCGTGTTGTTTTCCTTTGCGTGGCGTTCGAGGTGATTTGATAAGGTCAATTGCGATGTAACACGACAATAATCCCCGTGCAAGGAAACTGCCAGCAATATTCGGCTTTCTATAATATGCCTTTTCCAATATCTTTCAGTCACACGGCAATTGTCCTCTTCTATTTTTTCTTGATTTCTCTCTAACAATGACTAATCCCACTGTTGCTACTCTCGCTCTCATAGTCCTTGCTGTCTCTGCAAAGTCGAAGGCTGCAGATGAAGACTCAAGATGGAAACGCATATGTGAAAGCGGACAGGAGTTCAATTCGTCCAACTGCAATAGAAAAATCATTGGAGTTCAAAGGCTACGAAAATAAGACTCGCATTAACAAAACCTCGGAATATAAGTCTCCTCGACACAACGAACTCCACTGTTTTAACAGCCAGAAGCTGTCTATTACATTCCTCCTCAAGGTGGTGTGGCGGCAGATTTTGGAAGCACATAAGACCTCCCAACTCTCTTCATCTCATAAACACGATCAGCATGAACTTGTTACGGCAGACGTTCCAGTTGACCATCCTCTTGAGATGCACCCTAACCCCTGGCAATGACATCTACCTTACCTCATTACTTGCATGTGTTTGCAGTCTCTTGCTTTTTGTCGTCGAACCTCATTACTCGCCCCTTGTATTTATTTCGGATCTTGTTCACAAAAGGTAAATTAAGATTGTTTACATTATTTTACATAGGCATGTTTACCGTTTTGAATGAATGTAAGACTTGAAAAACGGATTTATAGGTCAAGTTATAAAGACCTTAGGAAGAAAGATACTTTACATTTAAGTAAAAAGACTTTACTCGCACATACACCCGCAAGTTGAAATCCAAATTAATAGAACTGTTTGTTTAACTATAGTAAAGAATGCTTTACAATTATGATTCTATGTGCCCAATGCGTTCCCGTTTATTAAGCTGGGGTGCATTAGAATAATTACATTAATATAAGTCGTTTGCTTTATTGTCGATCTCTGAATAATCTCGGTCATCCATGTGTATTTATACAGCGTGATATTTTCGCATGCGTCTGGCATTTGTGGAGTGGTCTCAGTCTTCAGACCTGCGGGAGCATGTGGTGATACAAATGACAGGATTATGGTTATGACCTCATAACCGGTATTAGATATTATTGTGTCCCCAAAAACTGCCCATACATTTTATTGACATTTACACACGGAGGAAAATAAGACATAAAAATATTGTTTGGAAGTGACAAAAATCTATGGACTACAGTCCCCTATTCTCATTCTTGAGGTGTTCTCCTCCTTTGAATATATATGCATATTTTAACATTCGCCAAACTTTGAAGGACGAGAAACACCATTTAAATTCTCCGCCCATGCATTTTCTTTAGAAGCACTTTTCACATACCAAAATATTAAATATACTATATTAATGTAATATTATATATTGTATAGTATATATATAGTTTTTATTAGTTATATTGTTTTAGTTTTTTTAATAAATAAATATATATATATTACATTTTAAAAGTTTTGTTGATAATATGGTTTGTATGTTTTCAATTGAAAGTCTTGTTGGCATGAAAAAGATAAATATTAAACTCAATTTGACGAATACAATCTGCCTTTGCTGGTATATCCTCTCACTTATTAATGGTTGTTTATATAATTATTTGAGCCTACAACTAGTAAAGGAGGCTACATATTGCTACAAGACAATCACTCTTGTTGGGTTTTGAGTCCTTAACCTTTTCGAATTTTTTTATTTTTAATTTTGTGCTCTTTGTGAAATTGAAATGCTTAAATGGAGCATAAATAGTGGACATTATTTGTGTAGGAACAATTTGATCCATGGAATGGGTGTATGACATGTAGGATTTATAACATTTCGCTCCCGTATGTGTCTTATTTATCGAAATAACAAATGTCAAATTGAAAATCTTGATGCAATGAAAAAGAATAACAAAACTTCTTATGAAGATAAATTTTACAAGTCAATTGCACTATCGTGACTAGTGCGAACAAGATCAAAATTATGATGTTGAGTGTAGATAACAAATACTCTTTGCGCTAAAAGAATCTAAGCTTTTGAATATGTATGAGGCATGCAAGTATGGAATCTCCATCATTTAATTTCTAACATTCCATTCATATCTTCACCTTAACTACCAAATTAAATATTATTCAATAGACGACATTAAATCTGAATAAAAACTATGATCGGAAAATTATCTCTCTCATACGACCATCTCTTACGTAGGCTTAATTATCAATGATCATTCACTCATCTCCTTCTTCCCTGTAGATACTCTAGCTTAAAACTAAAAGGGGGCCTTCCAGTCCTACAAGAAGCAAGCAGTGTGGTTAGGTCTCATACCTTCGATCTTTTGAATTTTCTTCTTTTTAGGTCTCTTAAAGCACCAAACACACTCGTAAATAATGCAAGAAAGATTGAGACGATAAAGTGGAACATGAATAACATATATTATTTTGGTAGGAACAATCTAATCTGGGAGTAGGTGTCTGGTATATGTGTGTATTTATTTCACACATTTTTTATTTCTAGAATGTCATTCATGTCTTTTCCTTATCCAATAAATTAAACACCGCCCTATCGAAACCCTTGACACCAAAAAAATATAAAATATCTACATGTCACTATTATATCCACTTGCTCAAGGGCCTCACATATGCATGGTCATTTACATAGTTACACAAGGTTACAATTGGTAAAAGAGGCCTCAATTTTCTATAAGGAACAAGCACTTTCGTTGGGTTTCAAACTACCTTTTCGAGTTTCCTATTTTTTCCTCTTTGTGAGATTGAAATGATTATATGGAGCACAAACAGTAGATATTATTTGGGTAGGAACAATTTGATCCATGGAATGGGTGTGGGATATGTAGGTATTTAATTCAGATCTTTTGATTTCCAACATTTCATTCATGTTTGTGTCTTATTTATCCTCTTTGTGAGATTGAAATGCTTAAATGGAGCACAAATAGAAAATATTATTTGGGTAGGAACAATTTGATCCATGGAATGGGTGTGGGACATGTAGGTATTTAATTCAAACCTTTTGATTTCCAACATTCCATTCATGTATGCGTCATATTTATCGAAATAAAAAATGTCCAATTGAAATCTTTGCTACCACCAAATAAAAAAACCAAAGCTTGATATGAAGATAAATTATACTCTTCGTTTGCACTCAAGTGACTACTACAAACAAGATAAAAACTATGAAGTGGAGTGAAAATAATAGATACTCTTTGCACTAGAAGAATATGAGCTTTTGAATAGGTTCGGGGCATGCAAATATGCAATCTCCATCATTCGATTTCCACCATTCCATTCATATCTTCACCTTAACTACCAAATTTAATGTCAAGTTCAATTGACAAGCTTTAAATTTGGAAGAAAAATTGAGTGGCAAATAATTTTTCACGTACAACCATCTATTGGGTTGGCTTAATAAATGATGATCATTCATTCATATCTTTCTTCCATGCAATTACTCAAGCTTAACACTAACAAAGGAGGCCTATAAAGTTCTACATGAAGCAGGCATTGGTCCATGTCGTTCTTGGAGGGTTCACTTTCAAACTGCTTCCCCATTCCACTTTCTCGGCTCTTGTACTTCAACTCCCACCTCAAACCACATCTTCTTCTCCTCCCTTCCTCTCCCGTTATTTATCTCCCTTCACTTTGAATGCTTCCATACATACCTTTGGAATTTTTCATCTATGTATGATTGCTGAGTTACGCCGAAAGGTGTTTCTACAATTGGGTTGAGGCTGAGCAGCTTCTGACACAGGCAGAAGTATAGACGACAAGGATTCGGGTGCAGAGAGAACGTTGAATACGGAACGCTTACATCCGTTGATTTCTGAAGGTTGCTTGTTGTAGAGGTCATGATTTGTGTGATTTGAACTCAGTAGAGATCTCCACAGGCACGGTTCGAGGAGATTGAGACAAGTGGCAGAAGTGTTGGGTAGTGAACGGTGTGGGCGAGTCGCGACCCTGCAGCAATCTGTGTTCCGTGCTTGGAACCGATTCTTCAGGTCACCGAAATTGCTGTCAAGTCGGGCCAGTTCACTTTGTTAATACTTATCACGCAACCACAAATGATCTTGCAAATTTGGGGATTTTTAGACATGATCATGTCACGCAACCACTATGCTCTTACAGACCAACGGGAAATCCAGTACTGTGTTGAAAGCCCTAGTTAGTCCTAATTTTCTTCCCAGGGGTTTGAATATTTCGGCCTCTGGTTTTACAGCTTGTTTAGATTCCCCAGCCGGTTGATAATGATTTCAATTATGACGAGTGGGGAGAGTTCTTGCATCTTCATGGGCACTGCTTCACCAGTTCTTCGGCCATGAAATTCAGGTATTTTTCTTTCACTAGATGTCATTGAATTCAAAACCTTGAAAATTAGATGTTTGAATTGTCGAAAATCAGCCATTGAAGGGTGTTAGAGCATTTGAGGCCCTATTATTTAGTGAAAACTAGGCACAGTGTTCTTTGATTTGCATTGCAAGAGCTATTCCAAAACCCCATTTTAGGATGATTTTAAGGAAAATCATTAGAACAGATAATGACAATTACCACTCTATTAGTAAACTATGGGATATGGAGTGTCCATCTATCTTCTTTTATAAATATATTGGTCATTTCTCACCTCACCACAAATCAACACGATTGCAAGTCTAGTTATGTTAAGCCTACAAGCATAGCTCATAGTATATAACCCTTCGAAGGGTTGCAATGTGGTAACAAATTTTGAATACCTCGTTTCAAATGCAAAATAGCCATCCAAGGGCGTGAAAATGATCAAATAAGCATAATTTAATGTGTTTTGAGTCTTGTTGTGTGCATACTAACTATCTATTTTGGGAATTGACTAAAAATGTATGATAAAAACACGTTGTTGTGCTAAGACAATGAGGCTCATCCTAATTTTGCATACATTTTTTGTATTAGTCATAATGTTTTATATTAGAAATGTTTGAAGCATTGTGTGAGAGTCTCAAAGTATCCTT
The DNA here is from genome assembly GCA_018340775.1 of Taxus wallichiana var. yunnanensis. Taxonomy (NCBI): domain Eukaryota; kingdom Viridiplantae; phylum Streptophyta; class Pinopsida; order Cupressales; family Taxaceae; genus Taxus; species Taxus wallichiana. Next base: position 376,045,789 of record CM031235.1, read on the forward strand.
TGCGGTTCATTAATGCAGGTGAGGAGCCTTACATTACCTATTTTTCCTATAAATGCTTTTCAACTATGAAAAGAACAAACTATTGACTCTTCATTTGATTTTTTGTTGGTCTTGTTTGTCACTCTCATTGAGATTCGTTTCTGAACCCGTCTTACTTTACTTGAAATGGAGGTGCGAAGATAGTATGAAATTGTGGGACATGATTCGTAACACAATTTAATTCAATTGTCAACTCTTGACAGACTATCTTCTACCTTAACTTATTGTGAGACATTAGTATGAAATCGTAGAAGCAGTGCTATCCAATTTTTAGTAGGGAGATTATATTTTGCCTTAATTTCAATCAAGTTCTAAAGTCTTGGCAAAAATCATTTATTCCCCAACTCTTGGCAAGGCTTTAATTCTACAAATGTGAAGAAAATAATGAGATCATAGCTAATTTGAAGAACAAGTCCAACCTTCATTATAAACAACCTTTACTGAAAATTGTAAAATGATAAAGTAGCCACTTGAGATAGTGTCTAAGGTAAATTTAATAGTGGAGCCCTTGTTAGGCACATGGCCAATGGTTCTCATGTTGCCAAAGACGGGCTCGTTAGTTGAGTGATCTTAGCATGGGAGGTGTCCCTATATGTAACCAACTCGTTATTTCGAAACGAAGTTAGATTAGAAACGTGATTTTTTTACATTAATTATTTTTAAAACAACAATACACCATGTTTACATGTTTTCTATTTTGCATCCATAGTCATCATAAATAGGCATAACAATGAAGTAGTTTGCAATTGCTGCTCTACAGCCTTAATTATTTTAATCCTCATAATGCTCATAATATTGGTGATTCAATTAAATTCTATAAAACACTACAGATTCATAATTTCACTTTAAATTAATTACACATGACAACAATATACATTTTTTGTTTGTTAAAGACATTGATCAACTATTACATTTTTTAAAACAATCAGCGAATAATTACAACAGTAGCACAACCATAATATATTTTACATAATTTCCACATGGTTGTATTTTCCATCTGTTGTTTATAGTTTCCTCCAAAGCATGTTTCCTTTGTGCTCTATTTTGTCTGCAGAGTTTGAAACTCTTCATTTAGGTGATTATAACACTATCCATTTTAACTTATCACAAAGATATTTATTATTATAGAAATTTAAGGACAAAATTGATAGGGCATTAATGAATGCCCACCATCTTCAAAAGAAGAGAGGTGATTTTTATCAAACCCCCTTTATGTGTAGTTACTACTAGCCTTAGCAGTCCTAGAGACCATGTTTCCTTCAAGGTACTCTAGATCTTTGTTTTGGGGACACCATACCCTGGCTGTAACTTCCTGTGCCATATTTGGCTGTGAGAAGAGTGTGGACCACCCAACAAGCTGGAGGACAATGGAATGTTGGTGCCTTGCATGCTATGGATGGAGATTCAACCCGAGGATTGTTGCTACTGAGTGCATGCAAGGTGTCCATGTGACCTATTGAAGCTGGAGAAGCAGGAAAGATATTTCTACACTTTCTGCTAGTTACTATATTTAAATTATTGTGAAATTGAACCACTGTTCCTTGCATTGATTTGTCGGTTCCCCTTTCGCTTGTTTTCTTCTTGTTTTAGCTTTTATCATTGTCAGTATGTTGGTGGAAAGCATGTGTGTGCCCTCTCCTCTGGGTGTTATGTTTCTCTTTCTCGAGTGATAGACCTTTATCTGTTTGTTTATGTATTTCTTCTTCTCTGCGATTGAGTTTCAAGTTATTATGTTGATCCAACTAGTATTTTCGTTATCGTTGAAGTAAGTTTACGATAACTATGAAGCTCCTCCCTATCACCCAAGTTTGTCTTTCTTTGTCTTTTGACGTTTGTTGTTAACTCCCTCTCAAGTCCCTTTGATAACCTTTTGGCATCGAGAAAGAAAGGTTGTAGGATTAGTGTGATCAATGCTTGGGCTAGCCAGGTTAGAGATTCGGTATTAAAACTTTTAGAATGAAAAGGTTTGTGTGCAATGCATTTCTGTCTCACATGTTTAGACTCTTGTATTATCTTTCGTCTTGTTTCTAGGCTTTTAAGGCCATCCTCAGGAAGTACCTTGACCATCCCTATCAACTTGAAAACATATTCCCACCCTGCATCTAAAAGGGGGTGATTAGAGCAGAACACAATGTCCATCTCCGCACAAGGGGAACCAAATCTGCCAAAAGCAACTAATAGGTGTCAAAGTGATTAGTTCACCTTACCCAGTAATCACATAGCCTAGAGACAATGGCACCAAGGGACAGGAATAGACATCCAACGAGGCAGCAGGGAGGCGGGTTTGAAGGATGGAATCATAGGAGTCAGAGGGACTGTGAGTGTAAACATGGAGGTATGCACAATGCGTGGAAGCTATAAACAAAAGCCCATGTAATTTATCCTTGCTTCACCACCCTCACGCCATCACCAGGTGTCCAATCAGAATAGTTCACCTTTTCCAAGCACCCCACGCAGCCAGGTCAAAATGGTAGCTTGGAACAGGTATGGACATCCATCCACGCATGCAGGATATGTACAGAAGGATCTCCAACAAGCAACCAACATGTGTCAAAGTCTTTGCTAGCATTCATGCAACTAGTGAAAGTTGTAGTTTAGAACAGGCAACGTCATCCATCGAGCAAGGGGAAGAAATCAGACCCACGTCCCAGAAAATAAAACAATGCACCCAGGGAGAACTATTAATGAAAAACACCTTGACAGAAATGATTCCAAGCTTCTCTCCACAGTCTAAAAACCTTCTCTCTGCTCAGGCGGCCAGGAGGAAACAAAATACTCATGCACCAAGGAAAAACAAATCGAAAGCGAGTAAAGAGAAAAACACAACCCAACAAATATGTGGCCAGGAGGAAAAGGTGTTTCATTCCAAAAAAATTCAAATCATGATTTAATTAAAACCGACAAGGAAACAAATAGGCGGCCAAATAATAAATTTACACTTTCTCCACCAAACATGTCAGGCATTAACAACAAAGAAAGAAACAATAAGGAAGGACAAGGGCCAGAATTCCTCCATGCCAAGCATGGCATAAATAATTAAAAACAAGGAAACAACCAAGTGGCCAGCAAGACGTATATGCAAAGTGTGAAACTATATAAAAAGATAAATTGTTTGACAAAAGAACATGCACTATAGTTTACAACCCCATACGCAATTGCTAACCATAATTACATATCCACAAAATGAAATAAATTTAATTAATCACAAATTCATTTTAAAATTCCGTTAGATCACTAAAATTGATGGCGATATCACAATTTGCTAAGTCAGAGGAACCGACAAAAACTCACATATTTTAGTTAACTCACACTACTAACTAGTTCATGTTGAAATGTATAAAAAAGGGCTTATACGCCTTGATAACATGCTTAACAAGTTTTTCTTTAAAAATATTTACGAAGCTTGAGCTCAATATTGCGACATGCAATTTTGCTTATGCCATATATTTTGTTTCTCCCACCATGAATATGGTCAATGGTAATACAAATATCTTATGATGAGCATACAACTTTGTCTATATTATCAATGTATCTTGCCTTAATTGGTTTCATCTGTCTTTTTAATAAATGAAAAATAATCATAATTTTAGGCGATGGAAGCTCGATCACCTTGCTTGATTAATAACTTTATTCATGCTTTCATTTTTATCTCATGAGTTCCTATTTTTAAGGATTCGCAATGGTAAGTTACATGGTCCAATTAACACCGACTCAATCGCCTTTGAATCATAACAGAAAAGATATTAAACAAGCTTTTTCTTGAGCAACCTCGGCCTATCGCCAACCTCCATCCAAAAGTTCTCATAGCGAGATCTAAAACTCACTGGAAACATTTTGTGTCGGAAGAGCCTCCATTTTGAGCCCCTTAAACACAAGAACCTTTTCCCCAAGTGCTATCTAAAATGGCTCCTTTTAGTAATGTGTTTTTCAACCTTAGGATTATTGGTGTCTTGATTACCCTTCACTTATAATGTCCCTGGTCAATTCATCATGACAACCCATTACTGAGAATAGACGGTCATGATGCATTGACCAGGGTCGACTGATGCATTATGAGTGAAGGGTAGCCTCTTCAAGAGTATTGGGACCATCTCCAAATCTTTCATCTCCATTTCAAATTCCTAATCATTTTCCCAAAACCTTTCACATAAAGTGGTGGGGAAGAGTGTCTTTTCACCACTTGCACTCCTTGACCGAGGCCAAATTTCATCTTGACAAAGGTTAAATATGATTGACATGTGAAAATATAATTTAAATTTAAGATGATTTATATATTAAAAAATTAAACATCATATATATTTATGTTTAATTACTTTGGTATAGTTAAGTGGTACACTATTGATAAGGTGAACATTAGAAATGTTGTAATTGGTAGGTATACTTAAAAATCATTTGAAGACATCTTAGTTTCTAGTCAAAGGTTTCAACTTTTTAGTGAAAGGACCGTAATTACGTAGAAAGCATTTTCTTTGGTAGAACCATTGGGGACATTAAACACTTCATACGGTGCACATTCAACTAAAATGTTTGCTTCCTTTTTCGTATCATCGACCTCTAAATAATTTGGATCGTCCATGTTTATTTATACGGGCGTGTTGTTTTTTTTGTGTGGTGCTCAAGGTGATTTGATAAGGTCAATTGTGATGTAACACGACAATAATCCCCTTGCATGAAAGCGCCAAAGCAAAATTTGACTTTTTATAATATGCCTTTTCAATATCTTTCAATCACACAAGAATTGTCCACTTCTATTTTTTCTCGATTTCTCTCTAACAATGACAAATCCAACTATTGCTGCTCTCACTCTCATAGTCCTTGCTCTCTCTGCAAAGTCGAAGGCACACTAAGATCGAAATTATAGTTTTATATAGTACACCATGTAGGTCGTCAAAGAAACAATGTATTACGTTGAGAAACCACCTACTTTGATATAGATCTTGTAGGCACACTAAGATCTGAAATTATAGTTTTATATAGTACACCATGTATCTTATGTAGCCTAGTAATGAGTCAGATCATCGTTATCAGGGGTAACAACGTAATATGTTGTTAAATTGTTGTACTCATAGTAGGAGGGAATGGATTTGAAATTATTTCAAAGTAATTGAATGAAACAAATTTGAATAGTTTCATAACACTATGATGTGCAAAACAATATTTAGAAATGCATGTCGTTGACGCAACAACGTATTACGTGGGAAAGCAACCTACTTTGATATAGATCCCATGTAGGCACATAAGAATGTGGCATCATAGTTTTATACACTATAATGACTATAGCTTGTAAAAATAACGTATTCCATCATTTAGATTGGGTGACAACGTAATATGTTGTTGTACTATTGTAATTAAAACTCTCTCAGGAAAAATCTTACCTTGAATATTAGATTTAAGTATCTGAATCACCATTCAACTTATAATTTCTTTGTTTTCAATTAGCCTTGTTTCAAATAAATCTTGCAAACACTAACCAGAATTGTTATTCCTTTCAGCTTTGATAGATGACTATAAAATGATGTTGTGGTAAATGACTGGAAAAGTAGTTCAAAAACTTAATAAATTAATAAACAAGATGAGTTGAACTTATTACTGATTTTAAAAATGTAATGTTCTTACCTGATTTGCAATGTACAGATTGTTTCCAAACTTTCCTGTCATGAGCAATGTTCTTTCTCACAGCCCACCTTCAGAAATCTCCTTTAACTTCCATAAAACTGAATGAAATATGAGCGTTGTTCTTTTTTGCAATACTTAAATAAATTCATTTATGTAAAAATAATAAAAAATAGAACAATGGCGCCAAAAAGTGGAGTAAATAGTTTAATGGATATAATTTAGGTAGCAAGGAATTAATGGTAGCATTCAATAAATATTTGAAATGATGCTTTGAAATGATGTATTGCCCTGCAGGCGCAGCGCAGCAAATTCATAACAATAAATGTGAATAGATAGGTAGAGTTGAGCAGTCAAGGGAAGTATTGAAATGACTTGGGTTCTGTTAATTTTTTTAACTCCGTTAAAACACTGGAAAGTTCCCAATCAACAGCTACCTCACTACTCTCTGCGAACTTACGTGAGGGATAGGGCCACCCATGATGTTTAGGCATACCGCCATTGGTATGCTTCCATGTTGCACTGTGTTTCATGATCGGATACTCCTGGTGAGTTGTTATGTACCTACGATACGCACTTGCATGATTTTTCTGCGAAGCTAACTAGAAAATATTGAGAGTATAGATGCACTGCTTTTCCATAATTCCCTCCTCTTCTGCAATAAAATCACCACCAAACGTACACTTGAATTTACGGGTTTCACCTCTTCCTCCTCATCATTATTTGGATTATGGTCGTGATACTCTGGTGAAGATATAATCATAGGAGTGAATTACACGGGAATATGGCCCAAAAGCCCAAGCTTCGGTGATGCGGGGCTTGGACTTCCCGTAAGATAAAAAAATCATTGGAGCTCGATACTTGTTCAAAGGCTACAAAAATGAGACTCGCATTAACAAAACCTCGGAATATAAGTCTCCTCCACACAATAAACACTTTGTTTTAGCAGCCAGAAGCAGTCTTTTACATTCCTCCTCAAGGTGGTGTGGCGGAAGATTTTGGAAGCACATAAGACCTCCCAACTCTCTTCATCTCATAAACACAATCAGCATGAACATGTTCCACCTGACCATGCTCTTGAGATGCACCCTAATGTTCCTAACCCCTGGGAATGACATCTAGCTTACCTCATTACTTGCATGTGTTTGCAGTCTCTTGCTTTTTGTCGTCGAACCTCATCACTCGCCCCTTGTATTTATTTCGGACCTTGTTCACAAAAGGTAAATTACTATAAATTAAGATTGTTTACTTCATTTTACATAGGCATGTTTACGGTTTTGAATGAATGTAATACTTGGAATATGGATTTGTAGGTCAAGTTATAAAGACCTTAGGAAGAAAGATACTTTACATTTAAGTAAAAAAATTTACACGCACATACACCGCAAGTTGAAATCTAAATTAATAGAATTGTTTATTTTATCATAGTAAAGAATGCTTTACAATTATGATTTTCTGTGCCGGATGTGTTCCCATTTATTAAGCTGGCAATGCACTAGAAATTAAGTCTGCGGTCACTGAAAAAGTTGATGACGGCGCAACATGTTAACAAGTTGTCATTTCTAGATTATATCAACAATTGTACCTATGTGTTGCAAAGTATGTAAATTTTGAAAAGGTAAACGTTCATTATGCCTAAGTCATGTTCCAAGTTAAAATCATGGGGGTTTCGACACTCCGTCTGTCGTGTATCAATATAAGTCATCTTCTTTATCATCGAACTCAAAATAATCTCGGTTGTCCATGTGTATCTATACAGTGTGATGTTTTCGCATGTGTCTAGTGTGGGTGGAGTGGTCTCATACCTGCGGGAGTATGTGGCGATACAAATGGAAGGATTATGGTTACGGCCTCATAACCGGTATTAGATATTATTGTGTCCCCTAAAACCACCCATACATTTTTTTGACATTTACACACATAGGAAAATAAGACATTATAATATTGTTTAGAAGTGACGAAAATCTATGGACTCAATCCCCTATTCTCATTCTGACGTGTTCTCCTCCTTTGAATATATATACATATTTTAACATTCAACAAACTTTGAAGGACGAGAAACACAATTTAAATTATCCACCCATGAATTTTCTTAAGAAGCACTTTTCACATACCAAAATATTAAATATATTATATTAATGTAATATTATATATTGTATAGTATATATATTGTTTAGTTTTTCTAATTATTTATTTTTTCATATATATAAATATATATATATATATATATTTTAAAAGTTTTGTTAATAATATGGTTGGTATGTTTTCAATTGAAAGTCTTGTTGGCATGAAAAAGATAAATATTAAACTCAATTTGTGAATACAATCTACCTTTCGCTAGTATATCCACTCACTCAAGGGCCTCACTTATTAATGGTTGTTTATATAATTATTTGAGCCTACAATTGGTAAAGGAGGCTACAAATTGCTACAAGACAATCACTCTCGTTGGGTTTCGAAGCCTTAACCTTTTTGAGTTTTTTGATTTTTGATTTTGTCCTCTTTGTGAAATTGAAATGCTTAAATGGAGCATAAATAGTAGACATTATTTGGGTAGGAACAATTTGATCCATGGAATGGGTGTGGGACATGTAGGATTTCTAACATTTTGCTCATGTATGTGTCTTATTTATCGAAATAACAAATGTCAAATTGAAAATATTGATGCAATAAAAAAATAATAACAAAACTTGATATGAAGATAAATCTTACAAGTCGATTGCACTCTCATGACTAGTGCAAACAAGATCAAAATTATGAAGTGGAGTGCAGATAATAAATACTCTTTGTATTTAGAAGAGTATGAGATTTTGAATATGTACGGGGCATGCAAGTATGCAATCTCCATCATTTAATTTCTAACATTCCATTCATATCTTCACCTTAACTACCAAATTAAATGTTATTCAATAGATGACCTTAAAGCTGAATAAAAAATTATGATTGGAAAATTATCTCTCTCGTATGACCATCTCTTAGGCAGGCTCAATTATCAATGATCATTCACTCATCTCCTTCTTCCCTACAAATACTCTAGCTTAAAACTAAAAGGGGGCCTTCAAGTTCTACAAGAAGCAAGCGGTGTGGTTAGGTCTTGTACCTTTGATCTTTTGAATTTTCTTCTTTTAGGTCCCTTAAAGCACCAAACACACTCATGTAAATAATGCAAGCAAGATTGAGACGATAAAGTGGAGCATGAATAACATATATTATTTTAGTAGGAACAATCTAATCTAGGGAGTAGGTGCGCGGTATATGTGTGTACATATTTCACACATTTTTATTTCTAGAATGTTATTCAAGTCTTTTCCTTATCCAATAAATTAAACACTGCGCTCTTGAAACCCTTGACGCCAAAAAATATAAAATATCTACATGTCTCTATTATATCCACTCGCTCGAGGGCCTCACGTATTCATGGTCATTTGCATAGTTACACGAGGTTATAATTGGTAAAAGAGGCATCAATTTGCTACAAGGCACAAGCACTTTCGTTGTGTTTTAAACCACCTTTTGAGTTTCTGTTTTTTCCTCTTTGTGGGATTGAAATGATTATATGGAGAAAAAATAGTATATATTATTTGGGTAGGAACAATTTGATCCATGGAATGGTTGTGGGACATATAGGTATTTAATTCAGATCTTTTGATTTCCAACATTTCATTCATGTTTGTGTCTTATTTATCCTCTTTGTGAGATTGAAATGCTTAAAATAGAAAATATTATTTGTTTATGAACAATTTGATCCTTAGAATGGGTGTGTGACATGTAGGTATTTAATTCAAACCTTTAGATTTCCAACATTCCATTCATGTATGTGTCATATTTATCGAAATAAAAAATGTTCAATTGAAATATTTGTTGCCACAAAATAAAAAATACCAAAGCTTGATATGAAGATAAATTCTACACTTCATTTGCACTCAAGTGACTTCTACAAACAAGATAAAAACTATGAAGTGGAGTGTAGATAATAGATACTCTTTGTGCTAGAAGAATTTGAGCTTTTGAATAGGTTCGGGGCATGCAAATATGCAATCTCCATCATTCAATTTCCACCATTCCATTCATATCTTCTCCGTAACTACCAAATTTAATGTTGTTCAATTGACAAGCTTTAAGCTGGAAGAAAAACTGAGTGGCAAATAATTTTTCACGTACGACCATCTGTTGGGTGGGTTTAATAAATGATGATCATTCATTCATCTCTTTCTTCCATACAATTACTCAATCTTAACACTAACAAAGGAGGATTGTAAAGTTTGAGATGAAGCGAGGCATTGGTCCATGTCATTCTTGAAGGGTTCACTTTCAAAGCTGCTTCCCCTTTCCACTTTCTCAACTCTCGCACTTTGACTCCCACCTCAAACCACATATTCTTTACCTCCCTTCCTCTCCCTTTATTTATCTCCCTTCACTTTGAATTCTTCTACCGCATTCCTTTCGGCGTTCACATCGCATTTGCTCACGTGTGATTGCTAGTAGAAGTTAGGTTGAGCGTGAGGAGTTATGACATGAATACCAACCATATCGTCGACATATTTGTTTTTAATTTGGCATAAGTACTTTTTTAGGGTAGCGCTTCTGACAATTTCCCATATTGGCACAACCGCTTCAACTTTGGTGGATCCATAGTTGGCTTGCTTGATTGGTGGCTCCCCATTAAAAATATCTCCCCACTCAACAGACCGCAAGCCCTGAAAATTTGTGTCACATATTCTTCAACTTTAAGGTATTTGCTCTGAGATTTTCTGCAGGACAAAAAATACTTCTACAAAATGCTCTCCATGGAATCCATTAAACTTGACTCTATGCTGGCCATATGATCTTCAGCCTTTGGCAATTTAATATTTTGAATCAAATCTATGAGCTCTTCACGCTTCGTTATGTCTTTACTTAATCTTTCATCAGAATTCCTATTATCTGTGAGCTCCAGAGATTTAGGCATCTTGGCTTCATTTGTTTAGAAAAGCAAATAATAGATAATCAGTCGCAGACATGAAATTATGGCATTTGAATTATTTGTAGAGAAATGAGGTTAAAATTAAAACCTTACCTGGGAAATTAAGGGAGCCCTTAATTAATGGTAGGTGACGGAGAATTATCCTCTGAGTGAAATGAATGGTCACGAATGGACACAAGACTTGGAGCCTCAGACAAATTTTCTGTGCACCAGGCGGGAATAACCTCATTTCTGAAGGGTTTTGCGTTTATTTTATGCCCTGCCTTGCAATCTTTGTTTGTGAAATTAGCAGTTACTATCTCTTGCAAAAAAAATCACAATCACAGCTGATATTCATTATTTAGAATATATTTCTTTCATTAAAGAAATAAGAAAAAAAGACTAGGCGCATAAAAAATGCAGTATATTACCCTCAATTTGGGACGAAGATCTAGGCTTCGACTCATCATTTGATTTCGAGGCACAATTGGATTTCATGTCTAGTCTGATTTGCATCTAGGTGTTTTCTCTTTCTCCACTCTTTTGCGTCGATCTTTGCTATTTACTGTCATGCTTTTGGCGTGCTAGCCAAATGGTGGTCAAGTTTTGGTTAGAAGTGTGTTCGCACAGTCGGACTTTACCTGACGGCCCAGTCCCAATAAGACACGAACCTCGTGGACCCATGGTGTTACATTTCATTAATATTTTATTATATTTAATATGCAATGTCTTGTTACCTAGAATCTAGCACACCGAAATGGACATTTTTCTACAAACATGGCGTTACCTCCAACACATGTGCACAATCACCGACAAACACATTGAATATCATGTGTGTCATATACCGCGTCCTTAAATCAATTTAAAATGTACCCAACACTCCAAATTCTCACCTCCGTTGTTACTCATAGGTATCTATTTCTACTCAAATTTGGATTCAACCTAGAATTTAGCACAACAAAATGGACACAATCAGCGACAAACACATTGAATATCTTGTGTGTTATATGCCACACCCTTAAATCAATTTAACATGTGCTGTTGGTACCCAAATTGATTCTCCTTCAAAGTTTGAGCAACATCACAGGTTTGGCAGGAAGCTTAGAGACAGATAGATCATAGTGAGTCATTTTTTAGTCGGGGATGGGATCTAACTGGCCCTCTATCACTCAAATGTGGAGAAATGGATAGCACCCTGAAAAGAGGATTTGATCTATCCTCACTACTTTATGGTTGTGCCTTTCAACCAAGGTGAGAGAACCCTTTTGTAGCTTGTTGTTTATGGAGGAGATGGGGAATTCCTTCCTTGTGAAGTGTTTAAGGAGACCTTGAAGAAAATATGATCAATGCAACAAAACCTAACTCTCACGAGTTGTCACTCTAGATAATGGAGATATTTTCTAAGCAAGGTTCAAGCCACTAAAGACAATGAAAACATGAGTGTTTCTACATGTTTTGGTAATAGAAATTGTGCATCTGTATACACACAGGACAAACAGGGGTGGTATGGGTAAGATTAATTATTTTTGAATGATTTTGGTGGGAGGTGAAGTAGGATAAAGTTGATTATACCAAATCTTTGAGAATTTTTACAAAAATGGAGAGCTTGAACAAAAAAATGCTTCAGAGGAGTTAGGATGTCCCTTTAACTAGAATATGTGCTTCAATGGAGGCCCAGATCAACACTTTTCACACAAACTTCAAGGATCCAAAATGAAGGCTCAAATTGGGAAACTTAACTGAACATTATCAATCTTTGTTTCTTCACGCCTAAGATACCCTCAAAGGCTAACAAACAATATTATAATCATGCTAGGAGTCACGGTGATTTTAAATTTGTTTATTTCACTATCAAATGAAAGATCTTCTAATAAATGAAATTGCAAATGCCACCAAACTATCACAAGGATAAGATATTGTGTGATTCACACAAATTTCAATGTAAGAATGCAATGGGAACAAGAAAAACTACTTGCAGACATTCAAAAATGAAGCAAACACAAATTTTTCCCAAAATAACACAGATTAACTCAAGTTTGGTTAAATTTATCAAGTAGGGAAAGTTTCTCAAACAATCTCAAAGCTTGTTAGTGGTGTACACTCACAACCACCTTGACATGATCAAATTTAACACAAAAGAGATAAATAGGTTTCTTCAGATAGTTTCTCAGAAAGACGGGTTCTATCAAGATTTTCTTAGAAAATCAGTTCTGACCTCTAACACTCCAACCTTCCCACCTCTAACCTCTTCCACGACAAAAATCATGCCATTTATAACATTTTGCAATAGATTTTCTCCCCCAAAAAACCCAAACATTGAGTGCACCAGTGCTCGCCATGATCCCAATCGCGATTCCCAGAATCAAATCTATAAAAATTTGTCAGGTGCTCAGGGGGAAGATCTCTTCAAACATCTCCCACATTCAACTCCCTCCTCTGGTAGATCACTCTTCCTTTTACTCGCCAACCACTTCCACCCCTAATCTTTCCAATCTGGTTCTTTGCGTGCCTAGGAAGGAAAAATGGAAGATCAAATCGAGCCCAGAGATCAGATCTCATCTTAGTGGTAAAAGACATCCATGGATTTTCCTCACCAAACAAATATATCAACGGGTCTTTTACGTCTTTAAGGAAAGAAAAATTGGGTTGAATCCAATAGTCAGATTGCATATTTAATGGTGAGGTATGTTTATGAACCTTCCCCACCAAACCAAGCTACAGATTAATGTTCCTCTTCGTTTGGCGTGCAAGAGACTCCAAGAAATGATAAAAAACCACAAGAACACACATCCCCAGGAGATTTGGAGTGAAAATGGCAGAAAATTCAAATACGAGATGCTGATTGCATTTGATTTCTATTTTGAATTTGGACCGTCCACATGGGAGATCTACTTTTAAGACAGGTCTGTGGGTTCCCCTTTTCCTTTTGCAACTTTTAGAAAATTGTAAAATTTTTACATTTTCTCCGCATGACTCCACCTTTGAGAAATGAGATTGACATGTGTCCTAAAGTGGGTCCTAGAGGAACCACGACCATATTATGCTATTTCACCTCTTTTTTGGAAAAAGGAAAATTCTCCAAGTTTCCCCGCAGCTCCGCCCTTCTGCTTCTAGCCTCTGATGTGGGTCCCGGTGGAGCCACGCTTCATTTACACTTTTAACTCATTTCTTCACAAAGGAAATTTTCCAAATTTCCCTTGAAGTCGCACCTCCACCGTTGACCGGGCAAAATTTTGACTATTTGTTGGCTAGATTTTCTACATAGCATCAAACCTAGCGGTCATGACATAAATCTCCCTCATTTAACCGGTGAGGCTCCGTGTCGATTTGTCAATAAAAATGTGTTATTATCTATCGGGGTTTTACTTTAACCACTTAGTTCATGAACCATAACTAAGAAGTTACGTCAGAAGTAAGCATTTGTTTAAGAAAGGAAGTATTTTATAGAAGAAGGAAGTAAAGGAAATACAGAGAAGAAATGGGGAAGATGTGCATCCCAATTAGTAGATAGCAGAGCTAATTGCATGCACATAGAAGAAACTTAATAGATATGAACACACAGAATTATAAAACAAAGGCAGCTCTAGATCTAGATCTAAAATAACACAAAGTTTATCAAGAGATCTAAGATTCAAAGCAAGAAACACAGTACACCGTGACACAAAGTTCTCCGGAAACCTGCTCCTTTGTATTCCTTTGCTCCAAGTTGCTCTCAGGAGTTCAGCACAAAGTCTAGAACTCAGGATTGCTGCTTACAAATTCTGATCGATCCTTAACCCGAAGGTTCTTCCTCTACTTATAGAATGTAGAGGGGCAATTACAAGTTGGAAGCTTTAGTTGAACTGGCACATGTGGAAGTCGGAAAGAAACAACTGGCAATCTTCCTCCTGGAATTCCTCTTTGCGTGACATGTATGATTTGCAACTGAAAATAGAACCTTCTATTTTGCACGTCCGCCACCTATCTCCAAGTAGTTGACTTCTTCGAGTAATGGCTTTTAAACCAATCACTTAAGTTGTATAATTTAATTGATCACTCAATTACTTTGTCGGAGGAAAGAAGAAGGAAGAGGAAAGTTTGACTTTGTCGGAGGAAAGAAGAAGGAAGAGGAAAGGCTGACTTTGTCCTTTTTCATGTTTGCATGCACGGTGATTCAAATTTGGATCTAGAAGCATTTGGATACGGAAACAAGCTGGAATTGCAAGCGTTGGAATTGGAAGCAAGCTGGAATTTTGCCTTTGCCTTGTCTTCTCTTTTATCCTTGAAACTTGTGCGAGTTCTTCTTTTGTATATGCATCGATGCAATGTTTGCCGTAAATAACTCATCATCCTTATTTTTAATTGCATATGAGCAATTAAAATTGAAAGCACTAGGATGAATGAAAATTCAATGAAGGCTTATTTGGAAGATGGGAGCACATGCACAAGATCTTGGAAGGAATTTTCCACGCACTGTCTTCTTCACGGGCTGCATTCGAAACAAGAGGATGAAGCCTTTGTGCCAGGAAGCTTTTGCAACTATGAGATCTGGATCTGGATCTGCATATGGATTTGCATCTGCATCTGCATCTGGATATGGATCTGCACCTGCATAACAAACTTTGGCAACTGGGCTATGGATGGAAAAGCTGCAACTCGAATAATTCCACTGCTTTTAATCTGCACGCATGAGTGAAGTTTCTCTTGCATGCATGAGTGAAGTCTTTCTTGCTCTGGATTTGTCTATCAATTTAGCAAGAGGTTTTGAGCCTAGATCCGTGTCTCCAATATCTACAAATTTAGAAGTGATGCATGACTCCGTTGTGCTTTCTTTTTCATCTTTCTTCGCCATAGCTTTGTCTATCTTCGTCTGAATAATTCTTTTTCTTCTTACTTGGCCGGATTTCTTCAATACTGGTGCAGATCTGGACAATTCTTCAGATTTGGAGGATATATGCAATGTATTGGACATTGATAAAAGCTCATTTTCCTTTGTAAAGCACCTGTAATGAATTCCTGCAATTTATTCAGACAAAAATGGCCACCGAAGCATGAATAGTGAATTTTAATTGTAAAAATCTGCACTTTTCAACCTGCTTGCCCCAAAAAATGGTGTTTAATTTGCACATAAAGAGAGCATGAATCCTTTCAACAACACCTGAGCTCCTGTAACACCTGTGCAAACAATTATGTAGACAAAGATCAACCTCCTTCAAAGCATGCGCCAAATTTGGAAGCTTTTAGCCTTGTTTCCACCTTGCCTGAGCAAAATCCTTCTTCAAATGCCTTGTTTCCACCTTGCCTGAGCAAAATCTTTCTTCAAATGGGGGCGCACTTTTCCTCTTGGCTGCAATTCTTTACCTGTGAATTAAATAATTCACCCATATGGCTGCCCATGCTTATATAACCTTCACAATTCTATAATTAATAATTGCCCTAACAATTAAAGACAATTAATTAATTAAAAATCATGCTCTTCTCTTTTAAAAATAGCATGTTTAAGGACAACCATCCAATAAATTAAATTAATCCAATTTAATCCTTCACACATCACTTCACTTAAGCTTCACAGTGTGCTTTGACCATAGCCACTAAAAATAGGAATTAATATAATCATTTAATACTTTAAAAAGTATTAATTCCTTCTCAAAAGGGGCTGCATTAAATAAATTAAATTTATTTAATTTTGGAATTCTATTTCCAATTGATTTATTCCCCTTTGCTTTTGTTGACTTTTCACAAGCACAGGTGCGAAATTGGGTGAATAAATATTAACAAATATTTATTTAATGCATTATTATTCACCCAAGGTGGGTCGCACTTTTTTGCATAATAGAATTCTATTTTTAAGAATTTATGACAATGGGATTTTTACCCTGCAAGGCAGCCTCGGAAATCCCATGATCCACTTAAGTGATTTGACTTTGACAATGAGGATTATTTACCTGCATGGTAGGCAATAAAATCCCGTGATTTCACTTAAGTCACTTTTCTTTTATTTCACCATGGGAATTTTTACCTGCCAAGTGATGATAAATTCCCACCTGCTTTGCTTCTAATTTTCCCACTGCTGACTTAATTGAATTTTATATCACGGGAAAAAGTACCTGCAGGCAGTGATAAAATCCCACTGCTGTTGCTTCTAATTTTCCCACTGCAACTTAAGTGAATTTTATATCACGGGAAAAAGTACCCTGCAAGGCAGGCAATAAAATCCCACCTGCCTGCTGCTTCTATTTTTCCCACTGCAGCTTAAGTGAATTTTATAACACGGGAAAAAGTACCTGCTGAGGCAGGTACAAAATTCCCACCCTGCCTGCGGCTTCTATTTTTCCCATTGCAGCTTAAATCCTTTGTTTTCCAAAAATGCGCCCATCCCATGAGGGGCTTTTTCCGTCTGCGACTTCACTTTTTCCCGAGTGATCCGGACCTCGATGGTGACTTCCTCCGGGCATAATGTGTGTAAATGTTTTCCAGTTTGCTCAGGGCCAAAAATCGGGCTTACCGACAAATGAATTGTTCTAGAGAAATTTTGAGAAAGCGAAAGCGGGACACCACAAAAACACGAAAAATTGCCAAAAGTTACATATAAAGCCCAAAACTTATTACAAGTTAAAACCCTTCTGGCACATAGGAATAATAACATATTTGCTCATAACAGAGTTAAAACCGAGCGCAAATAGCCTCATACGGGGCTCAAAATAATTAAATACAAATTTCCCGCAGACAAATCCCGACGACAGAATATAACAACTTTGGGCATCTGGGTATTTGGCGAAAAAGGAGGCTAATATGGCTCTTTGGGATTATCTTGCCTTAATAGAAGAACTTTTAGGCAATAAAAACACAAAAGCGACCCATTATTTTAAAAGTACGAATTTTTTTCGAATAGGGTAGTCATGATTTCGGGATGAAATGCAGGTACACCTGATTAGCTCCGTCTGTGGACATCTTTTTCTCTGTCAGAATGACAAGGGAAAAGATGAGATCCCAACATCTCTGGTTTCGTATCTTATCCTTTGGGCACGGGGTCAGGCAAACAAACACAACACAAAAACAAAAACAAAACAAGGAAAAAAACAAAGTTTTATTTATGTACATACAGGTTTTACCTTGCTTCTTGATTCTGAAACGACTTCGAGATCTTGCTGTTGAAAGGTAATGGTAACTCAATTCCATCCGGTAGGCAAGGAAGAAGGTATCCATTCCTGCAGCTCTTTTGATCACGAAGGGCCCTTTCCAGAGTGGATCAAATTTGTCATGTATGCCCTTCGGTTCATGTCTCTTGTCCCACCAGAGTACCCAATCTCCGATCTTGAACTTCCTTTCTTTGGCCTTCTTGTCAAATACTCTAGGCAAGTCCTTATCAACTTCATCTAGTGGTGGCTCATCCTTTCTTTTCTCTATGGTGGGTAAGTCTACATCAACTTGCTCCGTTCCCATTTATTTGCTGCATTTCTGAGGAAGAACTATCACCATATTCTTTGTTCTTCTTCAGGTACTGATCATACTTGTTGAAAGTCTCCACTAAGGAAACTAAACCCTTGGGGATTTTGTTACCTTTTGGTTGGACTACTCCACTACTATCATCATAACCTGGATCAACTTTTCCTTTGACTGTTTGTCGTGGTGGTGAATTACTTCCTTCAACATGCAGACATGCAGATGTTTGTTCAGGGATTCTGGGGTGGTAAACCATCTCCACTTTATAGTTTCCTTGTCTGAATATGGACGGTGGTCTATCCGGATTCAATAGTGCAGCCGTGACTGCCAAAGAATCTGCCTTGGAGTTTTGGTTTATTGGAACAAAGTCAATAGAGAAGGCTGCAAAATTGAATGTGGCGAAAAGCACTTTATCTCTGTAATGCTCCAGCTTATCTCTTTTGACTTGACTTTGCCCTCGAACCTGCTTTACTAGAAGTTCAGCATCTCCTTGGGCTTTGAGGAGTTTTACTCCTTTCTTCTTAGCTTGCTCCATTCCTAGAAGCAATGCTTCATACTCCGCCATATGATTGGTGTTCTCGAACATCAGCTTGCGGGAGTATGGAAATACCTCATGATCTGGAGATATTAGTAGAGCGCTTGACTCTGATCCAAAAGAACAACATGTGCCTTTAAACTCCAGAGTCCAAATTTTTTTTTCTTCTTTTGCTAGCTCTAGCTCTAGTTGAAGTTCTTGCTCTAGTACATCTTTATCCATTTCCAAGAAATAGACCCCACGGTCAGATTCCTGAAAAAGAATCGAGATCTAGGATCCTCAGATTTTGTAACCGTGTACTTGGACTTCTTTTCCGGCTCCAGCTTATGGTTAAGCCCTTTGATAGGAATATGCACACAGGACCAATCCATCTTTACTTCTCCTCCTAGTTCTTTGCGAAGTTTACGCTCAATGACATCCGTAGAGAGCGGGAATATCTCTGACTAAGATTGTCATCTTTAATCTCTTGTCAGGAAAAGCTGCCAGAACAACTTGCGTATCTTTGATTTGTCGATTAAAGGGACTTGTCTCTCCATGGAGTAGCACCTTTTTATGGTCTTCGTCAGGGTAAGCCCAAGAGCATCTGCAACTTTAGCTGACATGACATTGTCAGAAGCACCTGAATCTAGAATGCAATTGCTTAACTTGAAACCATTAAGCAATAAGGAGACATAGAAAGGTTCCACCCTGTCAGAAGATGGTGAGGGTTTAACAACTGCAGTGTTATTTTGTGGAGTATCCTTGGGCTTAGGAAAAATGCCTTTTGATGTATTGGATTGTCCTGGTGATTGCACATATTTGACTAGCCTATTTAACTGCTCAGGAATGGCTCTCAAGTGTCCAACTTCTGACATTTGAACTTTAGTTTTCTTGGCATGATCAATAATGTCAAAAGAAGAAATAGATTCAAATACCTGAGCCGCTTTCTGTGGTTGAGATGAAGAACTCGCATGCTTATCTCTAGGAGCCAAGGAAGAAGGTAAAGGGCTACCCTTCTTTGTTCATCAGTTAATGCCTCAGCTTGACGAGTTTGTGATTTTGTAAAAACGACATATGTATGACCATGATCATCTTCATGAAGTTTCTCATTGTCATGTTCAGATTTGTAGTTTAAGAAATTAATGTTGGAGTCGCGGCAGGAGCTACAAAATCATCATTCTCGGCCGACCAAAGCATCGACTTCTGGTCTTCTTCATTCATCTCCACATTGTTTACGGGAGCAGCTTGATTGCTAATCTTTGGGAACCAAGCAATGCGGTTCGGTTTGTTGTTGAAATTCCGAGTAGGGGATTATGTATTGTTGCCTTGAGCCATTTGAGCCATTTGTTTCTTCATCTGCATCACCTCATTTGCTAACTTTTGCAGTAGTGAATTGGAAGTAGTAGTAGAGGATGAACTTTCAGCTCTAGAAGTGTTGCTCTTTATCTTTCCAGCCATAATGAGGTTGTCTTCAATTTCAACCACCATGTTTTGGGCTGCTAACAAGTCAGCAGGACGTGCTCTTCGCAGTTGATAGCTTACTTCAAGAAGCAAAGCATTGATGAAGAACACCTTTTGATTCTCGTCATTCAGAGAAGCAGAAGCTGGAATTTTGTACAGTAATCTTTGGAATTTTGCAATGAAATCCCGCATGTGCTCATGTGGCTCCTTCTTTTGAGTGAGTTGAGTTATCAATGTACTGGAATCTTCGGCTGCCTTGAATCTTTTCAGGAACGCATCCCGCATAGTAGCCCAATTGGTTATGGTGCCAGGAGCTAGCCGGTAGAACCATTCTCCAGCCAAGTCATGCAGAGTCTCTATGAAGAGCCGGACAGATACATCTTCATGTTCAACTGCAAGCACTCCACAGGATATGAAAAATGTAGCCAAGTGGTCATCTGGATTTTGCTTGCCATCTCCAAAGAATTTTGGAAAATTCTTTCTCGTCCCTTTAGGTAGATCATGCATAGGAGGAGTCAGATTCAGAGGTCCAAAGGCTGCACCCCATGGAACAGGCGCTGCAGGGGCAAGTGGGTTTCGGTTCAGCATGATGAACGGGGCACGTCCTCTCCAAGAGTAGACTTGATGAATAATTCCAGCTGCCGGATTATGCTGAAGATGATCCGGATCTGGATGTGTTTGCACTCTTCTTCCTGGTGAAAGACTGGATCTGCGGCTTCTAACTTGAGGAGGATGATTGAAATTGAATTGCTCTTGCAGTCGGAAGAAATGATCAGTCCTTCCTTGCGCCTTCATGGATCGGGTGAATGGACGTTCAGCCAGGTTGAGATTTGTATGGAAAACACTCTGATCTTCAAAAGATAAGCTTTGATCTGCAAAGATAGTTGTTCCCCAGCGGAGTCGCCAAAAACTATTGGCTAGATTTTCTGCATAGCATCAAACCTAGGCAGTCATGAGATAAATCTCCCTCATTTAACCGGTGAGGCTCCCATGTCAGATTTGTCAATAAAAATGTGTTATTATCTATCAGGGGTTTTACTTTAACCACTTAGTTCATGAACCATAACTAAGAAGTTCTGCAAGCAAGTAAGCAGTTGTTTAAGAAAGGAAGTATTTTATAGAAGAAGGAAGTAAAGGAAATACAGAGAAGAAATGGGGAAGATGTGCATCTCAATTAGTAGATAGCAGAGCTAATTGCATGCACATAGAAGAAACTTAATAGATATGAACACACAAAATTATAAAACAAAGGCAGCTCTAGATCTAGATCTAAAATAACACAAAGTTTATCAAGAGATCTAAGATTCAAAGCAAGAAACACAATACACCGTGACACAAAGTTCTCCGGAAACCTGCTCCTTTGTATTCCTTTGCTCCAAGTTGCTCTCAGGAGTTCAGCACAAAGTCTAGAACTCAGGATTGCTGCTTACAAATTCTGATCGATTCTTAACCCGAAGGTTCTTCCTCTACTTATAGAATGTAGAGGGGCAATTACAAGTTGGAAGCTTTAGTTGAACTGGCACATGTGGAAGTCGGAAAGAAACAACTGGCAATCTTCCTCCTGGAATTCCTCTTTGCGTGACATGTATGATTTGTAACTGAAAATAGAACCTTCTATTTTGCACGTCGCCACCTATCTCCAAGTAGTTGACTTCTTCAAGTAATGGCTTTTAAACCAATCACTTAAGTTGTATAATTTAATTGATCGCTCAATTACTTTGTCGGAGGAAAGAAGAAGGAAGAGGAAAGCTGACTTTGTCGGAGGAAAGAAGAAGGAAGAGGAAAGCTGACTTTGTCCTTTTTCATGTCTGCATGCAGCTGATTCAAACTGGATCTAGAAGCAGCTGGATCTGGAAACAAGCTGGAATTGCAAGCAGTTGGAATTGGAAGCAAGCTGGAATTTTGCCTTCGCATTGTCTTCTCTTTTATCCTTGAAGCTTTTGCAGTTCTTCTTTTGTACATGCATCAATGCAATGTTTGCCGTAAATAACTCATCATCCTTATTTTTAATTGCATATGAGCAATTAAAAATTCTGGAAAGCACTCAGGATGAATGAAAATTCAATGAAGGCTTCAACTGGAAGATGGGAGCACATGCACAAGATCTTGGAAGGAATTTTCCACGCCTTTGTCTTCTTTCACGGCTGCATTGAAACAAGAGGATGAAGCCTTTGTGCGGAAGCTTTTTGCAACTATGAGATCGGATGCGGATTTGCATATGGATTTGCATCTACATCTGCATCTGCATCTGGATATGGATTTGCACCTGCATAACAAACTTTGGCAACTGGGCTATGGATGGAAAAGCTGCAACTCGAATAATTCCACTGCTTTTAATCTGCACGCATGAGTGAAGTTTCTCCTGCATGCATGAGTGAAGTCTTTCTTGCTCTGGATTTGTCTATCAATTTAGCAAGAGGTTTTGAGCCTAGATCCGTGTCTCCAGTATCTACAAATTGAGAAGTGATGCATGACTCCGTTGTGCTTTCTTTTTCATCTTTCTTCGCCATAGCTTTGTCTATCTTCGTCTGAATAATTCTTTTTCTTCTTACTTGGCCAGATTTCTTCAATACTGGTGCATATCTGGACAATTCTTCAGATTTGGAGGATATATGTAATGTATTGGACATTGATAAAAGCTCATTTTCCTTTGTAAAGCCCCTATAATGAATTCCTGCAATTTATTCAGACAAAAATGGCCACCGGAGTATGAATAGTGAATTTTAATTGTAAAAATCTACACTTTTCAAGCCTGCTGCCCCAAAAAATGGTGTTTAATTTACACATAAAGAGAGCATGAATCCTTTCAACAACACCTGAGCTCCTGTAACACCTGTGCAAACAATTATGTAGACAAAGATCAACCTCCTTCAAAGCATGCGCCAAATTTGGAAGCTTTTAGCCTTGTTTCCACCTTGCCTGAGCAAAATCCTTCTTCAAATGCCTTGTTTCCACCTTGCCTGAGCAAAATCTTTCTTCAAATGGGGGCGCACTTTTCCTGTTGGCTGCAATTCTTTACCTGTGAATTAAATAATTCACCCATATGGCTGCCCATGCTTATATAACCTTCACAATTCTATAATTAATAATTGCCCTAACAATTAAAGACAATTAATTAATTAAAAAACATGCTCTTCTCTTTTAAAAATAGCATGTTTAAGGACATCCATCTAATTAATTAAATTAATCCAATTTAATCCTTCACACATCACTTCACTTAAGCTTCACAGTGTGCTTTGACCATAGCCACCAAAAATAGGAATTAATATAATCATTTAATACTTTAAAAAGTATTAATTCCTTCTCAAAAGGGGCTGCATTAAATAAATTAAATTTATTTAATTTTGGAATTCTATTTCCAATTGATTTATTCCCCTTTGCTTTTGTTGACTTTTCCTGAGCTTGGGTGCGAAATTGGGTGAATAAATATTAACAAATATTTATTTAATGCATTATTATTCACCCAAGGTGGGTCGCACTTTTTTGCATAATAGAATTCTATTTTTAAGAATTTTTGACAATGGGATTTTTACCTGCAAGGCAGCCCGAAATCCCATGATCCACTTAAGTGATTTGACTTTGACAATGGGATTATTTACCCTGCAAGGCAGGCAATAAAATCCCGTGATTTCACTTAAGTCACTTTTCTTTTATTTCACCATGGGAATTTTTACCCTGCAAGGCAGGCAATAAATTCCCGCCTGCCTCTGGCCTCTAACTTTCCCACTGCAGCTTAAGTGAATTTTCTATCACGGGAAAAAGTACCTGCAAGGCGCATAAAATCCCACACCGCCGCCTTTGCTTCTAATTTTCCCACTGCAGCTTAAGTGAATTTTATATCACGGGAAAAAGTACCTGCAAGGCAGGCAATAAAATCCCACCTGCCTGTTGCTTCTAATTTTCCCACTGCAGCTTAAGTGAATTTTATATCACGGGAAAAAGTACCCTGCGAGTGTGATAAAATCCCACACTTTCTTTGCTTTATTTTCCCACTACAGCTTAAGTGAATTTTATAACACAAGAAAAAGTACCCTGCCAGGCAGGTACAAAATTCCCACCCTGCATGCGGCTTCTATTTTTCCCATTGCAGCTTAAATCCTTTGTTTTCCAAAAATGTGCCCATCCCCGCAGGGGCTTTTCCGTGCACGACTTCACTTTTTCCCAGTGATCCAGACCTCCGATGGTGACTTCCTCCGGGCATAATGTGTGTAAATGTTTTCCAGCTGCTCCAGGCCAAAAATCGGGCTTACCCGACAAATGAATTGTTCTAGAGAAATTTTGACAGAAAACGAAATGGGACACCACAAAAACACGAAAAATTGCCAAAAGTTACATATAAAACCCAAAACTTATTACAAGTTAAAACCCTTCTGGCACATAGGAATAATAACATATTTTCTCATAACAGAGTTAAAACCGAGCGCAAATAGCCTCATACGGGGCTCAAAATAATTAAATACAAATTTCCCATGAGACAAATCCCAACGACATGAAATATAACAACTTTGGGCATCTGGGTATTTGGCGAAAAAGGATAATATGGCTCTTTGGGATTATCTTGATGCAATACAAGAACTTTTAGGCAATAAAAACACAAAATGACCCATTATTTTAAAAGTATGAATTTTTTTCGAATAGGGTAGTCACAGATTTCAGGATGAAATCTAGGTACACCACTATTCTCTCTGTCTGGTCTCTGCGAGCCATTTTGATGTTTTAATCCATTTGGTGACAAGAGGTAAAACATCCAACTTGCCTTCTGAGGCCCACATCTCTGCCTTTAATCTTGCCACGTGTCCCTTTATGTGGTCAAAGTAAGACTTTTTCCCTGCCACTGAAATTTTTCTTTAATCAAAGACTTTGGCGGGGCCGTGAGATGGGTTCATTTTTTTTTCCAAAGTAACAAAAAGAACAAGTTCAAAAAACAAACTCATCGTGCCCCATTCAATCAGAAGAAGCCACGTAAGCACCAAAAGAACCAATTAGAATTGAGCGAGCTACATGACCAAATTTGCCCTTTTGCCAAAAAGCAAAAAGTGACAAGTTAAAGAATTTTCCCTCTATCCCCTAGCCAACCAAAATAAGCCACATTTCCTATTGATGCAAGGATGTAAATTTGACTGGGAGAAATGCCCGTCAAACCGTAAAATGCATAAGAACGACCATTTGAGCATGGAGATGAAATTTTCTCCAAGGACAAAGAATTTAGAAATGTTACAAGGCTCAAATACATTCCTCTGAACTACATCCATTCATTTTTCCTCAAGTATTTAGGGAAAAACAACAAGGAAAACAAATCTCAGCTGTGGAAAATGGAAAACATGGGACAACCCAAGTTTTACACCCAAATAGACCTTTTCAGAAAAACAGAGAAACAAGGAAACAACCATGGATCCATACGTGATCCTCGACCCATGAATGGATTGAATACGGAAATAAAAGGAATGCAAGGACCTCTTAGGCATGACATGAGGAGATACAATATGGCAGAGGCCGTAAATTGATAGATTTTCAATGGAAAAATGGGGAAACTATTTTGAGCACCAACATTGGCTCCGACTCGGGGATGGGCACTCCCTGCGAGTGCCACAAGAACAAAGGTAGACCAAGTGCAAAAATATCCATTGGGAAAAGGAGTCAGCTTGCAGAGTAGAGAAATAGAGCCATCTCCCAAAAATGAACAGAGAAACTAGCAAAAATAGGTCACCAAGGACTAGAATGAGCAAAAACACAAAAGACAAGAAACAAACCAATAAACTATACACTATACAGATGATGCTCACCTTGATTCTAGGGAATCAATCCAAGAAATGCTTCAAATGCTTGCCATTAACAGGAAGTTCAATCAGTTCCCCATCTAAGTCCTTCAGGAAGAAGGTATGTTCACCAATTCTAATATCAATGGAGTAAGGGCCCATCCATAATGCGTCAAATTTTCCATGCTTGCCCTTATCTTCATGCCTATTATCCCATAGTAGCACGAGATCTCCAACATTGAAAGCTCTGGGAGTGACCTTCTTGTTGAACAACTTCTTCAGCTTTTCTTTGAACCTTACATGCCTTTGGTGGGATTCCCTCCTTTCTTCATCAAGTTCAACAATCTAGTTAATGCGGGCATCATATGGACTTACTTCTTGATCTTCCAGTTGTTGCATGAACTGATATGAGGATAATTGCATATGTAGGGGTAGCAGGGCCTGAATTATACCAACTCAAATGGACTCTTCCCAATGGCTCTTTTAACATTACTTGATCAATCCAGGACATCAATTTTCAACTGCTCACCCCATTTTCTCTTGTTAAGATCCAAGGTTCTTCTGATAATCTTTAGTAAATTTTTATTACTAGACTTAGCTTTTCCATTTCCTTGGGGATTATAATTAGAGGCATATGTCAAATTTATCCCATATTCTATGCACATTGCCACCAAGGCTTTAGCTCTGAAGCTCATGGCATTACTAGCAATAATTTTGACTGGCACCCCAAACTTGCAGATGATATGGTTCAACATGAAGTCCATGACAATTTGGTGTGTTTCTCTCTTGGTGGGGATTTCCTCCACCCACTTGGTGAATTAATTAGTGGCTACAAGAATCCACTTATGGCCAGCACTTGAAGGGTCTAAAATCTCACCAATGAAATCCATTCCCAATTACTTGAACGGGGCTTTAATTGATACAGTCTGCAAAGAAAGGGAGCTTGAAGCTTTTAGTCTTCCAAAGAAGCACTGACAACTCTCACATCTTCTAACCAAAATATTTTCATCCTTAAAAAGAGTTGGCCACCAATAACCAGCCCTCATGATCTTGTGTGCTATGACTTTTCTAGAAAAATGCCTCCCACAAACTCCTCCATCGAGATCACCAATTATCTTGGGGGCTTCATCTTTAGTGATGCACCTTAAGAGGACTCCCTCAGGGTTCTTCCAAGCTAACTCATAATCAGTAATGACATATTTCTGGGAAGCCAACTTAAGGGATCTTTTCTGGTTCTTACTTAAATACTCAGGGTAGTACAAATGTCTGAGATAAAAAATCACATCCTTGTACCACTCAGAACTCATAAATTTTTCAAATACATCTACCCTTCTTTCTTCTCCCTCATTCACCTCAATAGTTTGCAAGTTTTTATTAGTCATAATCTTAACCAAGCCCAAACCTCTCACCAACTTCGTGGTTTGGATTTCCATGTCATATTCTTGTAAATTGTTCACCCATCGCATATTTTGCTTGAGACCTCAATCTACGATAAGATGTCTTTGACCATGGTGTGAGGAACATAAGTAACAATTTTGGAACTCGAATGTAAGGCACGAAAACCTTTGTTTCTTTCACCAAGGAAAATAACTGTTTCTCCATAATAATGTATTTCATTTCGGCCCCTGCAATGCCTTCTTGAAAAAGGCAATTGGCCTCTCAGCCCCTTCATCGTCCTTTTGCAACATGACATATGCGATAGTATTTTACGAAGAAAAATAAAACAATTGGAAAGGCTTCTTATAATCTAGAACTGCCATAATAGGGGCATTATTTAATTCCTCCTTAACCCCATTGAAAGCTTGAATGACATCCTCCTCCCATTTGATGGCCTAGTCCTTCTTCAAAGATGCCAATGATTGGAATGGTCAACTCAACAAATTTTGATATGAATCTCCGATAAAGTTTATCTTCCCAAAGAAGGACCAAATCCCCTTCTTGGTTCTTAGGATTGGGACCTTTTTGATGGCCTTTACCCTTTCTGGATCAATCATCACCCCTTCTTGTGACATAATGTGACCAAGCAAATTTACCTTTTGCACTCCAAAATGGCACTTCTTTGGATTGAGTGAAATACCATATTCTCTACATCTTATCAGCATTTTTCTCAAGTACAACAAGTGATCACCTCACTTTCTGGAGAACACGGTCACATCATCCTAGTAATCAGCAATAAAATCATTGATGTAACCGACAAAAGCAACATCCATTGCTCTTTGAAAGGTTGCTCCAACATTCATCAAACCAAAGGGCATCCTGACATACACATAAGTCCCCAAGGAGTGGTAAAGGCTGTTTTAATTCTTTCTGATTCTTTCACCATAACTTGGTTATAACTAGAGAAACCATCCAGGGTAGAAAGTAACTCAAAACTAGTCACTAGCTACAACATGTTTTCCATGTTTGGTAAAGGATAATTATCCTTCATTGATGCTCTGTTCAAATTTCTGAAATCCACACACAACCTGATGTCACCATTATTCTTTTTGTTTGGTGCTAGATTTCCAATCCGGGAAGAATACCATGTGGGCTGAATAATCCCTCCATCTCTCGGCTTCTTGATTATTCTTGAATTTTGAGAGATAGGAGCATATTGATTGGTATTTTTTTCTACGAATGGTTTTGCATTAGATTCCAAGGGAATATCATGTTGAAACAGATCCTCTCTCGTATGATTTTAGTTCGAGAATAAGTCCAAGCCATGTAATCTTGATATTTTTTTAGCAATTGGACATAGGATTGTTTTTCCTCCTTGCTGAGATTACTTCCTAACCATATCCTCCTTGGTTTCTCCTTTGTGCCAAGGTCATGTTCCTTAATATCCCTTGAGGATGCTATGCATATGTTAATAATGCGATCAACATTATCAAAGTTGGATTCAAGAGTAACTAGCCCTCTAGGAATGGCATTAGTCTTCATTTGGATAATGCCTTTGCCAAACAAGGTTTCTTTACCCTTTTCTATGCACACCATTAGCTCCTAATCAATATTTTGATTGAAAAACTCTGTTATTTTGTAGAAATCTTCTAACCTGAGCATCATCATCAAAAACTTGCCAATGCTTAATGTTGTCAGGGATAGATGGCCTTGTCAATACTTCAACATCATATTCACAATATGGGGACACTACACAATTATCAAACCGAGATCCCAACACAACAAGCTTGTCTACCAAATCATTGAACCTCCTATCATGATGCACAATGTTGAATGAATCAAACATCTCAATGAAATCCCAAACTGCATGCTTGTATTGTTTCATTTGCTGATTTTTTGTGGCATACAGTTTTCTGACTTTCTTGACAATTAATTCTGAATCTCCTTTGACAATGATGTCTTTAACACCATATTTCCAAGCAATCCTTAGACCTAACAATAGTGCCTCATACTCAGCAATGTTATTAGTACACTCAAAGTTGAGTTTGAAGGAAAATACAAACTTTTCCTAGCCTGGAGAGATCAGAACAACACTAACACCATTTCCAAACTTGGAGCAAGCTCCATCAAACAATAAAGTCCAAGGAGAGCCTGCCCTTTCAAGATACTTGCATTCTTCAATTTTGTGCTCTTTTCCATCAGCATATCCTATGAAGTTATCAGCATCAACACTTGTGTACAATACCTCATAGGATGCATTTTTGGGATCCTCAATAAGGTGCAACATCTTATTTTCCCATACAGACTTGGCAAGGCTGCCCTCAATTGGGATGGTGGCATAGGACATATCCATTTGAACACTCCCACCAACACTTGTAACCCATTTTCTAGACAACAACATACCCCACTTGGTTGGGTAGTCAACAATAACTACATCAAGCTTTAGGTCCCTTCTGGATAGGCTGCAAGTTGTACCACCAGACCTTTCACACATCCCACCATTGGCACCTCTCTAGAGTCCATAGCAAGTACACTTCCCATATGCTATGTTGTTACTTTAATATTTAGCTCATTCATGACTTCTAAAGGCATGAAATTGCATGATTCCCCTAAGTCAAACATGCAGTTGTGCATCGTTTGTCCTTAATGATTAGAGTGGTGAAGAATGGATCCACATTTAGCTGAGATTCCACCAAGGATGTCCCCAAATAAACCTCAGGTGGTTCACCTAGTTCCTCCAACACTGGTGGTGTTTCTAACTCTTCAATGACTGGGGGAGTTTCCACAATGTTTATATTTCTACCCAAGGTATTCTTCTCCTCTTTCAACCCCAAATATTCAAAATCCCTCTTCTTGTGCTCAGGAATCCTAAGAAACTCAACAATTGGAATTGAGATCTTGATTTGACTCAAGACTTGGGCAATATCATAAGGGGCAGACTTTGGCAAGGCAGCATTGGAAGGAAGGCTGACACACTCATTAGATGGCACAGAATTTGACAACTTGGGCATGAGGAGGGGTATGAGTTTTGTTTGGGATAGCAAGGCCTTTGGTAGATGCATCTTTCTTAGGAGCCTCTTTAGGAATATTTGAAAGCAATGGAGTTTTTGGCTTAGCTTGAGGCCCTGTCCCTTTGATAACCCTGCTTCTTGTGTTGTGTTCCTTTTCTTGAGCCACAATAACATTCATCAATAACTTCTGTCCTCCTCAGATGGGATTCCTCCATCATACTTATTTATCATTAAAGCTCTTAGATATTCAAAGTCATTATTGGGTAGTTCAAAAGCTTGTACAACATCTACTTCTAAAGTACAAGAGGGAGGAAGAATAGGTACCTAGTGGATGCAATCCCAAAATTCAAGATGGTGATCCTAGAACTTATCACTTCAGTTGAAGTTACCCCTTGTTGTAAGCTCATGGAGAAACCCACCATGTAGACATCATCATCATTATCATCATCAGCTTCTTCTTCTTCTTGTTGATCTTCCTCACATGGAGCATGGGGCATGAAACATCTGTCACACCAATCAATGACATTTGTCTCCTCCACAACAACAACTTTGGCAGCCAAAGGATCAGGTACCATTCTATTTTCCCTAGCTTGGGACTGTCTATTTCCAAATCCAACAGGTCCTTTTCTCTGTTAGGAGATCTTTGGTGATTTGTAAACCTGTCTTGGCATTGTTTCTTGTGTTGAACTTGTGAAATTTTCCCAATTCCCTTTTCTTCTTGTTTGTTTTCAAATTAGGACTTTAATGAAAGCAATAGTCAGGGGACAAAAAGTCCCTCCTCTTTAATGGGTGAGGTGCCCTTATTGAAAGAAAACAACAAAACTATTTACAAATGTACAACTGTCTACTTTAATGAGGAACTCTAATATCATGAAAGTGTTTTAATGCAAAGGTATATGATCAATACAAAAGAATAGAAGAACTAAGGGAGGAATGATCTGAAAACCAAATTTAACTAGCAATTGTGCACACACATTTTTCTTGCTTTGTATTGATTTTCGATGTAAAATTTGAGCATTATATCCTTTTGTATTTTTAATAAAAGAATAAAAACTACAAGTACTGTGCAAATATTGAAAGAAATGAAGAGGATTCACCAGCAATTTGACGCAAGAATTGATAACGGAGTTCGGCGCTTGAGGCCTACGTCTCCGGGTCCGGTTGAATGGGACCGATCTATTAAAATCTTGAAAATAATTCTTTACAAAGAATTCTACAAAATTCTGACCTTCTCACAGTCTTCCTCTGTAAAAAATAACAGGGGTTGCTTTTTACATCTCCTCCAAATTCCACTCCTAGCTCAAGTTATGAGCATTACAATAATTTCACACAGTCCCAATGCTATACAAATATAATATACCTCCTTTTATATTGTTTCCAAACAGCTGGCGCAATGGTTAGGCGCCTATACTTTTGCTTGGGAGGTCAGCTATTCCAATCCCCTCCACTTCTCCTCCTTCTCCTTAGGTGCATTTTAAGTGTTTTATCCCACATTGTTGGGGCGTTAAAAAAGGTAAGCATTTATTAATGCATGGAGGCGGTTTGAATTGGCTTAAGAGCCACCTATATGCTTATGTAGAGGGCACATTTCTTGGGATAGCACATGGTTGTGATTTTTAGGCGCTAAAACTCAGCCAAGGATAATGCGTGGTTAGTTGGATAAGGAGAATGCGTGGACAAAGTGGTATAATGAATATGCAATGCGTGGAAATTAATAAAAAATGTGTGGAAATGGTAGTTAATAACAAATATGCATGGGAAATTTGCATAATTTAAATAATGCATGCCTAAATGTCCCACATGCATGGCGCAAAGGCAATTATAGGAGTTTATATACACAAGTTGGTTTAATGATTAAATGAGAAGGAGGCCAAGGCACCCCTCCATAATCGAGTGTGTTGAACCTAGCTGAGGGCCCCTGACCAAGTAAATAACGGGGTCCATTTTTTCGAGAACGAGTGTCCAAGACCGGCGTTCCAAAACCCATTTTTTTAGTATGTCACACAATTCATCCACGTGTTGCAATATAATCGAAACACTTGGCAAGCGTGCACACGTCCAACCTGCACAAAACTCCAAATTTTGCCAGTTGCCCAAAAATTTTAGTGGGCTATAACTTTTGCAAACGAGCTCCGTTTCCTGCAAACAAGATGTCATCGGAATCGTATAATTTTTCTCCACGCTTTAAAAATGACTGAAACTTATTCTAAGAAGATCTTAGATCGGTGTTTCTCTGTGAGGATCCTTTGGATCAAGGAAAAGGTAGAACATAACAACATTCCCATGAAATATAGATAGAAAAATAGTTCCTTATAAATGCTGAGCAAGGGTGATATATAGAACATAATCATTCATATTAAACCACCAGATATTATTTCATAGACACAAAGTTCCAGAAATGACATCCATAAGAATACAAAGCTTCTTAATGCAATAGATTAATGATTCACAAAATTTTAGACATGCAAGAGAGAATAAATCGATGCAGATAGAAATAGGAAGGAAATCTTCTGTATTGATAGCTTTAGTTCTTTTACACTTTCAAAAATTATCAGAGTTCCACCCCTTGGAATGGCATGGAGAGCCCAATATATAGCTTACAAAGTGGTTACATTTAGTAACCATTTCTTTTAACCAAAATATTAATTAAGGAAATATACAATATAAATTCCTTAATTAATTTACAAGGAGACCCGAACTAACAATAGAAAGAAGAGAGTCAAGAGCCAGAAGTAGAGGCATCTGGTTGTGGTTGAAGAGGGCCCACTGTTTTGAGGATTCGGTGCCTAAATCTCTTCAATGCTTCCACTATCTCCATGCCCCTTGGAATCGTTGTGTTGGAAGTAGCATGAGTCCACGTGCCTAGGCATTTCTCCATGTCTTTGTCAAACTCAGTATGCTCCAGATATTCCTTATTAGCCTCGGCTATAGCTGAATGAAGAGAACAAACATCCTTCATTTTCTCTTTAGTGATTGACTCTTCCTTGAATAGATCATCCTTGACAAAGGCTTTAAACTAAGCCTTGATTTCTTGGAGAGAGAAGAAAACACTTGTGGTTTCATCTTGAAAATGGCAGTGGATATCTTTGAAGGTGGATACAACACAAGTTTTAAAAGACTCCCCTTTTTCCATACATTCCTCAATTCCCCTAGTGCTTCTTCTAGAACCTTTATTTTCCACTCGATGCTAAAGATCCATGTCCTTGACAAGTTATTCTTGACATCATCAAACACATTATTGGCCAATAGGATTCTATCATCGGTTTGACCCATCAGATGGAGATCTGTGATACACCCACTCCAAAATTTCAATTCCTTGTCCATAGCCTTGATTGAAGAAGTGAATTTCTTGCTACAACTTGATCACCTTCTCATTAGTTTTGAAGGCTTCCTCAATGAAGTTTAAACTTTCTACAGTCATATCATCCACCATGGCTTCAACAACCTTCCCATAAGTAGAATAATTGTGAATGTCTTTGATGGTTTGGACCTCATATTGACTGAGAACTATGGGAGGGGGAAGAGCGGGAAATGGGGCTAGATCCAAAACTTTATCCTTTGCCAACAATGATCGATAAAGTTGGAAAGAACTTGGTTCTGTTCTTCCAACTGCTCCATGGTTTGCTTTCCTTTCTCCACCCATTCAATAACCTTAGTGATGGTTTCCCGAAGGTTATGAACTTCACTCTCAAGTGTGGATTCTCCCATTAGAATTTTGAAAGTTCCAAGTCAAAGATCAAAAGATCTTTCTCCTCTTTTTCCACTTTGGGTTTGTAACCTCCAGGAACTGCGGCCTTGAGCATCAATTACCAACCTCGAAGTAGTCTTTGATTTCTTTGTTGGAGGAGGAGGGGTAGTACCAAGCAGAGCTACTACAACATCAAAGTCAGGTCCTGTTAATTAGGAGGAATATTTCCTTTTCTTGTTGTTGACTAGGGGCTATACCTAGGAAAAGGAAGAAGAAGAAACAAAATAATCAAGGGACCCGAGTGCAAGTGAACTCATGGCACTCAAAGTATGAACCACTGTTGTTTCTAGTGGAGAAATGAATGCAACCATAGGAATTTCCTTTGCAAAGGATTTTGTTAAACTTAGAGGTTCGATCCTTGGTCCTTCCTTCTCTACTTCAGCAATGGTTTCAAGAGTTTCTTCTGGGTCTTTTATCTCATCATCATCATTCTCACTTAGAAAAATAATGTTCTTCACCCAATAGGCAATTACCAGAAGGCTCCAAAAGATTATTTTCCTTGATCGGTTCTTGCTTGAATTATTTGACCTTCTTTTGATACATTTCAAGTGGAAGGAGTAGCCAACTCAAAGTTATTTCATTGAAGAAGAAGGATGATTTTGCTCAAGTACCTTAGTGATAGGCATATGTACTTCCTTCCTAGGTGTGGAAGTCTCTCTTGAAGAGGATCTACCTTTGTTCATCCTGAGTTCACGTACCTTTCTGTCAAACCAAATCTTGGTTCTGACGATGACAGGGGCGATTATCTCACTCAAGTCATCTCTTTCCTTGACATACCAATCTAGTGTTTCAGAGGAGTGTGCTTGATTGATCTTTCATACTCAAAGGATTGCAAATATTCATCATCATCCTTAAGCCCTTCAGGCACCTGGTAGAGGTTGAGGTCTATGATATGTTGTAGAGAAAATCTGCCAAAATGCCTCCTCCTGGCTTCAAAATCATCAACACAATCAGCCTAGTAATCCTCAGTGTCAGGACGATGATGATAAGTTATTTTGAGATTTTGATCAATGAATTTCTTTAGATCAAAGAAAGTCCTGGGCTTGAAGAAATGAATTGTAAGAGGAGAAATAGCCCTTTCTATATTTTGGGCATCTAGAGCTGTCTTGCATGTATAATTCCCCAAGGTGATAGGGAAATGAAGACCAGTGATCTTCTTATCTCGGTAGGTTCTATGAAGTTTATCTAGCTACCTGCACACCTCAACCAAAGCCATTTTGTCATTACAAAACATGGGAAGCTTGAGAGGTGTGCTTTCAAAACAAGCCCACTGATGTATGAGAACTTTTGAAACTGAATGAAGAAATCCCCATACTTGGTTATCAAAGCCTTAGCCTCATCAGATAACCTTCTGGCAGTGTCACCCTCTAAGAGTCTCACAATATACATGGTGAAGGCATCATTTACCCTTCTAAAATTATGATTACTGACCTTGAGGGTAAACTGAGGGCAATATGTATAGATGGGTTCATCCTTCTTGCCTTCAATGAAAGTGAATCCAAACCACTCGCGAGATGCTACCAAGGTGTACATGAGATAGGAGGTCATGTAGAATTTTTGGTTTTTTGAAAATTTGACAATTGTTTAGACATGTTTCCACAGAAAATCTTGACCCAATTTATGTTTTTCTTACCCTCGCAAATGATATTTATGAAAGGGCACATCCAAAAATGGAATTCATTAGTAGAGGGCATTCCCATAATCCAGGCAAGAAAGGTGATGAAATTTGATAGTTCTTCATTAAATTCGACCTTGAACAATGCCTTAGAGAGTTGGGATGCTCCCTTCTTAGGGAACTTTAGCCATGATTTAGCTACTCAAGCCTTATATTTCTCGTTGTCTTGATCAAACAGAGTCTGAGCTTGAGCGAGAGTGAGAACAATGGAGTCTTCTATTTCGGGGATGCGTAGGGCAGCGGTGATGGTGGTAGCGTCCAATTTTATAATCAACTCGCTGTGCACATTGACAACCTCCTTGGTGTCCGAATTGAAATTAGCCCCACAGGCGAGCACAGTGTCGGCACATTACACAGAGAGAGGAAAACCAACGGCGTATGTGATTCCACTATCATTTATCATTTGAGCCATGGGAGCAAGGTTGTCACATGCTAATCTACCCCAGAAATCATCAAAATCCAAATGTTGAAATTTGCTATCTCCAATATCAGGCATAAAAGTCTCCAAAGGGGACAAGATGCTCGTGCCCTTGAAACTTGATCTTCATCTTGATAGTGAATAGAGGAATGGGCTTCAAAGAACAAATTCATGACAAAAATTACAAAGAGATATAGGAAGGTGGAAAAATGACTCAGTTTTGACAAAATGCAGTAAACTCGATAATGAGAAAACAATGTGACAAATGCATAGACGGTTTTCCCCTTTAAATAGCCGTTTAGGAGAGAGAAGATCATAAATGCGCATTTAATATACCTTACGCCGACTCAAAAAGGTGAAATGTGGGAAAAGTGGAAAAAATGGCCCAGACGGTCTATGGGACATTGGGACATGAGGGATGTGAAGAGCCGATTCGGCCGATGTGGGCCAAAAGAGCACGGGTAGTCCAAGGGACACAGAAATGTGAAGGATGCGAAGATCGATTCACCGATGTGATGCGGGGAATTGGTGAACAAGAGGCTTGGGCGTACTTGGGATAGATGGGCTGAAAAAGTCTGAAAAAGCCGACAGATAAGGACTTGCGGGGAAATCAGCCAATCGGAGAACAAAAGGCCCACCGGTACTTGGGACATGAGGGGGAAAAAATGTCGATAGCCCCACAAGTCACTAAGATGACCCCAAGAAACAAAATTTCCACCATCTCTTTGAATTTTTACTTCACTAAAACACTACTGAAGGGTGCCAACTCAAAATTTTCAAAATTTTTAACTTTTAAAAGAGGGGAATTTTGAGGGGACAACAGTTGGCTCTTTCTGGGGATGACTTGACTAGATCACAGGAATGAGGCAAGAAAAGAATCAAGAAAAATTGGGGAAGAAGACCAGTGCCTTATCCATTGGGCAAATAGAGTCAAAGGAAAATCAATACAAAAGGAAACACACGGAAAAACAACAAAACAAAGGCAAGGAAAGGAAAACACACACTGTACATAATATACAAAGGACTTCCTATTCACCTAGGATTTGAACAATTTCAGGTACTTCCCACTATAAGGAAGTGGGAGAGAAGATCCATCCATGTAATCAAGATAGAAATAATTTTCACTAGAAAAGTTCTTGATTTTGAAAGGACCAAGCCAAAGAGAGTCAAACTTACCATGGCTTCCTCGAGGTTCATGCCTTTTGTCCCATAGTAAAACAATGTCTCCAACTTTGAAATCTCTAGATCTAGTTTTCTTGTCAAATAAAGATTTCACCTTCTGCTGATGGGCAGAGATCCTATCGAATACCTGCAGCCTGTATTCATCTATTTTATGGAGATACATGATCCTCTTATCCAAATAATCACTAAAACTAGGATCCTTAATAGCTTTCATCAAATGCAAAGCTGGTGGCAGTTCCACTGTCACTAGTAGTTGAGCTTCCACACCATACACCACTTAAAAAGGGGACATTCCAATTGCTCTTTTGGGTGTAATCCTATCTACCCAGAGAGCATCATAAAGCTTCTTGTGCCAGTTTCTCTGAGATTCATTGACAAGCTTTCTTACAATGGTCACCAAATTCTTGTTTGTTGATTCTTCTGTCCATTCCCTTAAGGGTAGTAATCGAAGAATGAGTGAGGGAAATTCCATACCCATAGTAGAAATCCATCATCTCAGTAGAAGAAAAATTGGAAGCATTATCGGTCACGATCTTGTTTGGTACTCTAAACCTTATCAAGATGTTTTCTTTGATGAAATTACATACTACCTCAGAAGTAGTACTTTTAACTGGAATGGCTTCTACCCACTTGGTGAAATAATCTGTGGTAGTCAACACATGAGTATGCCCTGCACTTGAAGATGGGTTGAGTGTTCCAATGAAATCCAAACCCCATTGTTGAAAGGGTTCTTCGATCACAACTGGCTTAAGTGGTAAAGCAGCCAACTTAGGTCTTCCCATAAAGGTTTGACAAGCTTCACACTTGTTGACCCACTTTGATGCATCTCTAAACAAATTAGGCCAATAGTACCCCACACGAAGAATTTTGTGAGTAGTGATAGCTGAGGAGAAATGACCCCACAAGCTTGATCATGAAAGGCTGAGAACAACTTCTTCTATTGCACTTTGTCAACACACTTCAAGAATCTTCCATCCACTCCTCACTTGAACAAAGCATTCTCCCACAACACGTATTGTGCTGACCTTAACTTGATATCTCTCTTCTCCTTGGTAGTTAAGTGAGATGAACACTCACCATAGGTGAGGAAGTGAGAAATGTTAGTGTATCATTTGTCTATTGAGCTGAGGAAAAAAATAATAGGGACATCAACTTCATCCTTAGGCAACTCATGACCAGCTCCTTTGGCAATGAGTTCACACAGGCCTTTACCCCAAACTAGTTTCATTGGTCTGATGTCGAGATCATACTCCTGAACCTTCACTACCCAATTTCCTCTCTTGGTTCCAAACTCTTGTTGTGTAAGAATAGACTTGATAGTCATATCAGGCACAAGCACAACAGAGTGAGAGTTAAGAATGTAAAATTGAAACTGCTTAACAACTTTAACTACTGCAAAAGCATGTTTCTCCATCATAGTGTACTTCAACTCATGAGTCTTCATAATATAACTCATGAATGCAATTGGGAGCTCATGGTCTTCATAATCTTTCTGAGTCAACACAACGGCCAAAGTACTCTCTGTGGCATAGCAATAGATAATAAAATCTTTGCTAAAATATGGACATGCTAAGATAGGAGTCTTAGCAATAGCTTTCTTAATGCCTTCAAATGCTTCCTTTCCTTTAGAGGACCAACCAAACATCTACTTTCCTTTCATCATTTGGGAAATATTCAAAGTCAGCTCTGCAAAATCGGGGATGAATCTTCTTAGGAAGTTGATCTTACCAAAGAAAGAGTGCACTCCCTTTTTGCTTGTGGGAAGAGGAATCTGTTGGATGGCTTGAACTCATTCAAGATCAATCTTGATTCCTTATTTGGAGACAACATGTCCCAACAACTTTCCCTCCGTGACACAAAATACATATTTCTTGGGATTCAGAGAGACTCCATGTTCTCTGCATTTCAAGAGGATTGTTTCAAGATGCTTGAAAGTGATCTGCTCTAGTTTTGGAAAACACAGTTAAATCATCTAGATACACAACAATACATTTTCCTTTCAAACCCCGAAAGCCAAATCCATTTCTCTCTGAAAGGTGGCACTAGCATTAATGAGGCCAAAGGGCATCCTCTTGTAGGAAAAAGTACCCCAAGGAGTGGTAAAGGCAGTCTTGTGCTGATCTGTAGTATTGACTTCCACTTGATTATATCCTAAGAAACCGTCAAGCATGGACAACATCTCCACACTGTGACAACTTGTAACACCTAGTCCATCATGGGTAGGGGATAGTTGTCCTTCAAAGAAGCCTAATTTAGATTCCTGAAATCAACACAGATCCGAATCTCACCATTTTTCTTCCTGATAGGTACAATATTAGCAATCCATGTTGAATGATGAATGGGGAAGATGATCTTGGCTTTCAAAAACTTCTGTATCTCTTGGAAAATGGTGTCGAAATCTTTGGATTGTACTACCTTTGCTTTTTCTTGAAAGGTTTAATCCCAGAGTTTGAGGGGAATGAAATGTTGCATTTATTTTGGCTGGAAAGCTTTCAGATCATCATAAGAATAAGCAAGGACATCAACATACCTCTTCAAAATATTTATCACCTTCTTCCTCTCCTCTTGGGTACAACACTTTCCAACGTTCACCATTTTGGGTTTGGTAGGGCTCCCAATGTTAATATTTTCATATTCAGCAGACTACTAAGCTCCTTTGGAAGCCTTGGACTTGACATATCTGTCATGTTTATCAAACAATTCCTCTAGACTTACCAGCCCTTTAGGGATCTTGTTACCTTTTAGTTTGATGCATCCATCTTGATCCATCTCCTCCTTGACACCTTCCTCATTGGAAAAGACACTCTCTCGGGGTAGATTGTCACTTCCTTCAAAATACAATTGATCAAAGTTATCCTTGAGCTCCAAGAAAGAGAGAAAATGCTAGTCGTCATTGAAAACTTGCCAATTGTTTGCATTATCCAGCATGCTTGGTCTATGGATCATTTCAATGGTGAATTTTTCTTGAGAAAAATTGGGATGAGGTATCAACAAAGACCCTGAAACAACTAGGGAGTTAGCCCTTGTGTTCTTCTCCCTTGGCACCGCTTCGATGGAGAAGGCATCAAAGAATTCAATAGAATCCCAGACTGATTCTTATAGTGCTTCAACCTTCTATTCTTCACTTGAAAAGGGTCTCTGACTTGTTTGAAAACTAGTTCTGCATCTCCATAAGCCAA
This sequence comes from Taxus wallichiana var. yunnanensis, assembly GCA_018340775.1. NCBI lineage: Eukaryota > Viridiplantae > Streptophyta > Pinopsida > Cupressales > Taxaceae > Taxus > Taxus wallichiana. Next base: position 376,086,126 of record CM031235.1, read on the forward strand.
GAGGTTTTTACACCTCTTTCTTTTGCCATGTTCAATCCAAGGATGAGAGCTTCATATTATGTTGTGTTATTTGTATTTTCAAACTGTAGCTTGAAGGAGAAAGGATGAATCTTTCCTTCTAGAGATATCAATACCACACCAGCCCCAACACCAGTTGAAGAGAAACTTCCATCAAATTCCAAATTCCAAACACTATTAGGATCATGGAGCACTTCTTTGGGATGTTCCACCTCATCCTGAGACATGATCATGTAGTTGCCATGCCCAATATCTTCATAAAGTATTTGTGCCTTGGGATCATCTGTCTTTTGCACAATATATTTAGTTTGCTTCTCGAGCAACAACTTCTTCATCTTTCCATTGACTGGTATAAGGGCATGTGACCAATCCATTTGAATTTCTCCTCCTACATTCTTCATACTCAACAACATGCCATATGAAGGAGGAATATTAGCTACCAAAATAGTAGCTAAGACCTTTTTCTTTGGTAAAGCAAAAAAAGCTACTTGTGCATCCTTAACTCTTTCGACCAAAGGCACCTCCCTACTCTCCATGGAATAACAAGAACCAAAAGTGCGTGTGAGGGTAAGACCCAAAGCATGAGCCACTTTGGCAGGCATCACATTATCGATGCTCCTGAGCCGATGACATAGTTGTTGAGTCTATGGCCAGCTATGAGGAGGGTCACATAGAATGGTTTGATTTTCTCATTAGGTGAGGTGACTACAGCCACAAGATTTGGTTGGGATGCAAAAGAGGGAGTGGGGAAAATACCTTTATAAGTGTTAGATGAAGTTTTGGAATGGGAATTGACAAAGTGAACCATTTTGGCAAAGGATTTTGGATGGGTTTGATAAAACTCAGCCTTTGAAATCTGGATTTTTGTCTTCTTGAGGTGGTTAATGATATCAAAAGATCTAGAGGTGGATGGGGTATCATCACTAGGAATCCTAGGTTTATCAGGTTTTGAAGCTGGAGAATAAGAAGTTTTAGAAGTAGGAGTAGAAGAAGAAGAATTATCATAACTCACCTTTTGCGTGGATGCAGTGGGAATAGGAGATCCTCTTCTTGCAATCACTGGAATAGTAGTGGGATGCTCCTTATATTTTTAGCGGGATGCATCACTTTTTCTTTCTTGTTTGTCTACTCCCGAGTCATAATAACATATGACTCACTGTTCATCTCTGCCACTACTTCATCATAATCATCTTCTTCATCAATGCCCTCAGTAGTGAGGAAATTAACTCGAGATTCATCAAGTTCTTCCAGTTCTTCCTCAACCTCTTCTTCAGGTTCTTCAAAGTCTTCATTAACCTCTTTTCATTAGGTTCTTCAACTTCACAAGTTGCATTAATAGGGACCTTGATGGGTGGTCCTTCGATTTCTAACCTTGTCCTAGAATAAGGAAAATGGTTTCAGGCTGAAAGTTCTTCCTTGGAATGTCTTGATAAGGAGCATGCTGAGCTAATTGTTTCTTGATGGCAATGAGGTCATTGGCAAGCTTCTGTACTAACTAATCTACATTAGCTCCAAGAGTAGAGGAAGAGGAAGAAGAAGTTTTGGATTTGGAAGAGTCTCTTTTCAATTTTCCAGACATGATCAGGTCATCTTCAACACTGATGAATAATCTTTGATTAGCATCCAAAGTTGTAAGATTGGCTCTTCTCAACGCAGTACCTTACTTTAGGAAATTGAGCGTTTAGGAAAAAAACTTTTGAATTTGATCCATAGGCCGGGTGTTTTGTGGGATCTTGTTAATCAGCTTGTTGAACTTGGCCACAAATTCTCTCATGGGATCATGTGGTTCTTTCTTGATTTGAGAAATCTGGGCTAGCAAAGCATGCACATCTTCAACAGGTTTGAAACGGTGCTCAAACTGGGTCATCACGGTGTCCCAATTGGTGATGGTCCCAGTGGGGAGATGGTAAAACCAATCTTCCACATTGTCTTGTAAAGTCTCCACAAAAATCATCAGAGACATCCTCATGTTCAACTCCAAGGACTCCACATGCAACTATGAAGGCTACAATGTGTTCATCAGGATGTACCTTGCCATCACCTCTAAACTTAGGAAATTTCTTTCTGATACCCCTGGGTAATTCATGGAAAGGTTAAGGAAGGGAATGAGGCCCAAATCATTGGACCCAAGGTAATGAAACTACCATTCTTTGAAAAATTTCTTGAAGTGGAACTGAAACATTGGCAAGAATTAAAGCGCGAAGATTAGGGATGAGTTGTTCATGATGAATAGCACTCCCAAAAGCTCTTTCTTCAACAAGAGGTGTGCTTGTAGAACGAGCTCTTATATTTATCCTTGTCAAAGGAAGGGGAAATCCTTGCTGCTCCAATAGTTAAAACTGAGAATATTCAATTCCAAGAGCCCTTCTTCCACGAGTAAATCTTGGAGTCACCAGATCAAAAATGATCAAGAAATTGTTCTTTAAAATTGATTTTTTTGAAACGAATCCCTAGTGGAGTCGCCAAAAACTATTGGTTGTCAAATTAGGACTTTAATGAAAGCAACAGTCAGGGGACAGAAAGTCCCTCCTCTTTAATGGGTGAGGTTCCCTTATTGAAAGCAAGTAGCAAAACTATTTACAAATGTACAACTGTCTACTTTAATGAGGAACTCGATATCATGAAAGTGTTTTAATGCAAAGGTAGATGATCAATACAAAAGAATAGAAGAACTAAGGAAGGAAAAAGGTAGAACATAATAGCATTCCCAGGAAATATAGATAGCAAAATAGTTCCTTATAAATGTTGAGCAAGGGTGATATATAGAACAAAATCATTCATATTAAACCACCAGATATTATTTCATAGACACAAAGTTCTAGAAATGACATCCATAAGAATACAAAGCTTCTTAATGCAATAGATTAATGATTCAAATTTTTTAAAAATATAAGAGAGAATAAATCGATGCAGATAGAAACAGGAAGGGAAATCTTCTGTATTGATAGCTTTTAGTTCTTTTACACTTTCAAAAATTATCAAAGTTCTAGCCCCTTGGAATGGTGTGGAGAGCCCAATATGATCTTAAAAGTGGTTACATTTAGTAACTATTTCTTTTAACCAAAATATTAATTAAGGAAATATACAATATAAATTCCTAAATTAATTTACAAGGAGACCCGAACTAACAATAGAAAGAAGAGAGTCAAGAGCCAGAAGTAGAGGCATCCGGTTGTGGTGAAGAGGGCCCTTGTTTTGAGGATTCGGTGATTGAATCTCTTCAATGATTCCACTATCTCCATGCCCCTTAGAATCATTGTGTTGGAAGTAGCATGATTCCATGTGCCTAGGCATTTCTCCATGTCTTTGTCAAACTCAGTATGCTCTAGATATTCCTTATTAGCCTTGGCTATAGCTGAATGAAGAGAACAAACATCCTTCATTTTCTCTTTAGTGATTGACTCTTCCTTGAACAGATCATCCTTAACAAAGGCTTTAAATTGAGCCTTGATTTCTTGGAGAGAGAAGAAAACACCTGTGGTTTCATCATGAAAATGGTAGTGGATATCTTTGAAGGCGAATACAACACAAGTTTTAAAAGACTCCCTTTTTTTCCATACATTCCACAATTCCCCAGTGCTTCTTCTAGAACCTTTATTTTTCACTCAATGCTAAAGATCCATGTCCTTGAAAAGTTATTCTTGACATCATCAAACACATTGTTGGCCAACAAGATGTTATCATTAGTTTGACCCATCAGACGGAGATCTGTGATACACCCACTCCATGCTTTCAATTCCTTGTCCATAGCCTTGATTAAAGAAGTGAATTTCTGCTGCAGCTTGATCACCTTCTCATTAGTTTTGAAGGCTTCCTCAATGAATTTTAAACTGCTCTCAGTCATATCATCCACCATGGCTTCAATAGCCTTCCCATAAGTAGAATACTTGTGGATGTATTTGATGGTTTGGACCTCATCTTGGCTGAGAACTATGGGAGGGGGAAGAGTGGCCAATGGGGCTGGATCCAAAAATTTATCCTTTTCCAACAATGATCTGATAAATTTGGAAAGAACTTGGTTCTGTTCTTCCAATTGCTCCATGGTTTTCTTTCCTTTCTCCACCCATTCAATAACCTTAGTGATAGTTTCTGAAGGTTATGAACTTCACTCTCAGGTGTGGATTCTCCCATTGGAATTCTGGAAAGTTCTAAGTCAGAGATCAAAATATATTTCTCCTCTTTATCCACTTTGGGTTTTGCAACCTCCAGGAATTGCTGGCCTTGAGCATCAGTTACCAACCTCGAAGTAGTCTTTTCTTTCTTTGCTAGAGGAGGAGGGGTAGTACTAAGAAAATTTTATACAACATCAAATTCAGGCCCTGTTAATCAAGAGGAAGATTTCCTTTTCTTGCTATTAACTAGGGGCTATACCCAAGCAAAGGAAGAAGAAGAAACTAGAAGAATCAAGGGACCCGAGTGCAAGTGAACTCATGGCACTCAGAGTATGAACCACTATTGTTTCCAGTGGAGAAATGAATGGAACCTCAAGAATTTCCTTTGCAGAGGAGTCTGTTAAACTTGGAGGTTCGATCCTTAGTCCTTCCTTCTCTACTTCAACAGTGGTTTCAAGAGTTTCTTCTAGGTATTTTATCTCATCATCATCATTCTCACTTAGAACAATAATTTTCTCCAACCCAATAGGCAATTCTGACTACTCCAGAAGAGTCTCTTCCTCGATCGGTTCTTCTTGACTTATTTGACCTTCTTCTGATACACTTTAGTGGAAGAGGAAGGAGTAGACAACTCAGGTTCTTTCATCGAAGAATAAGGAGGAGTTTTCTCAAGTACCTCAGTGTTAGGCGTATGTACTTCCTTCCTAGGTGTAACACCCACTAAAAAAACCCACTTGAGACCCAAGAAACAACCTAGGCTTAGTTAGGAAAAATTATGGAATAATTTTTTTGTTTAAAAGAGTCTACAACCAGGTTACAAGGCAAAAACTATCACTAACAAGTTCTAGAACAATTCTAATCCACTAGAACATAATTTTATTTTTTTGAAAATTATTAGAGGTCATAATGTCATAAATCTAGTGTTAGAAGGTTCAATAGGTTCGAGAGGGTAAATCATCACCATACCCACACTCGATAGGCTTAAAGTTTCAACTTGATTTTTCTCACACTTAACGCATTCAAAAATTACCTAAATCATTTACATTGGATAGGAAATTTTCTCACCTTTCCATTGATATAAATAAGTCCTCCTAACTCCTCATATTTCTCAAGTTATAGGCCGGCGGGCCTTTAGGTGAAAATTTTCCCCAAGAGCGGGCTGCGGAGCCCAAGGGTGGGTTAGCGGGTGTGGGGAGATTTTTGGAAAATTTCCCAAGCGGGAAAAAAAGTAACTTTATGCTCGCATACCCACGGGTTTGCAAGTCCACAAGGGACACGTGGTGCTTCTCAAACTAGTGCGGGGAGAGCGGGGTGGTGGCGGGAGTTGCTTGGGAAAAATTTCCCACGCGGGGCGAAAAGACAACAATGCACCCACAAGTTCGCAAGCCACAAGGGACCCGTGACATCACCTAAGCCAATGCGGGGAAAGCAAAGTGGCGGGGAGAAATTTGGTTTAATGCCCTGAAGGGCTAAGAGGGTAACATTGACCTGCACCTTCGTGGCTCCTCATGCCACATGGCCACTCCTGATTGGCTGCGGGTCAGCGGAACGACGGGGAAGACATGGAAAATTTTCCCAAAATTTTCTAAAACAAAAAAAGGAAAAATGGAATCAATCCTCCGTCAAAGCCTCATGATGCCACCGACATCACCGATTAGTCGCGGTTTGGCGGGAGGCGGGAAAACTTAGAAAATTTTCCCAAAAATTTTCTAGATGTGCTAAGTTTAAAAAGGGGTCCGCCCATCCGCTAGCACACTGTGGTGCCATGTAGTAGCCTCGATTAGATGTGGTCTAGTGGGGAGGTGGGGAAAATTTGTAAAATTTTCCGAAAATTTTCCTAAGTGCTTAAGGGAAAAATTTGGGCCACGGGCCCGCCAAGGAATTTTTCCCAATTTTTGATGCTAAGGAAGAAAAACTTCAGAAGGCCATAACTTTTGATAGAGAGTTTGGTTTTGGGAAAACAAGGACTTTCTAGAAATCTCTTAATGTCCTCTTTGCACAGAGATCATTAATTTTTTATTTTGATAAATTTTAAGGGGTCAATTTTAAGAAAATGTCCTACAGGATTTTATAGTGTGAACTGGTAAATTTTAACTTGTGAGATTTATTCAATTTGATCTTCTTCCTCTCTCAAACATGTCAATTAGACATGGGGACATGTTCTTAGATGGATTTAAGGAAGGATTAAAGATTCAATTTGTCTAATAGATTTGTAATTTGAACATTTTCATTTCTTGATAGCAAAATGACTGTAAAATGGTTTGAGCCTGATTTTGCCAAGTTTTGAAATATTTCCTCTAAGTGTTTTTGTCTAATTGAGTTTGTTTAGGCCTACTACTTCAATTTAATCAATTAATTTGTTATTTTATTGTTGTAGGTTTGAACTGTGCATTTTTTTTTGATAATTGCCAGTTTGAAATTACAAAAATAGGATCAAATTTTAATGGTTCTATTTGCCACTTTCTTCTTCCAAGTATTTAGAATATGTTCTAATTCCAATCTAACACATTATTTGATTTAAATCCAACCATTCGAAAGCCAAAATACAATTCTGATTTCCAACTTTACACATTTTAGAGACAGAGTTCTGCATTTTCCTTCATATGCATTTACTTCATTCAAACAGAGATTTCAATACATTGAAATGATCAGATTCAATACAACAATGCAATTGAAAAAGGTAATGCAATCCTTTATTGATTCCAAAATTCAACATTACAATCCTTTCTTCTTTTATTCCTTCCAAAACATATATTATATATAGAACAGAATAATACATTTTCTTCTCACGTGTTTCACTTTACCACTTTTCAAACAGGGATTTCATAGTGAATGCTAAACACATATTTCCAATGGAATAACAACATATGGACAAGACAAAACCACTTCCTGTTGGTGTGTATTATTTTCCACATCATTAGGTGAGTCATCTCACTTGGGTGAGATCGTAGGTCCACGTGTCATTTAGGGGTCATTATGAGATTCTCTTATGCGTCAGTGCGTCAGTGCATCATATGCATAATTGGGAGTTACACTTCTATTTTGGGAATGTAACTCCCCTCTCTACTCGAGTTGTAATGATTTCAGCACTTGGGGTTACTCAGCACCTCCTATATGTACACCCCATTTAATCTATGAGATAGAGGAGAGTTTTATGGCTTAACTAGATTATGCCCGTGTTTCAAATATTTGCATGCACATTCGGTTGATGCTCACTCCTCCCAAGATCTCTTCACGATGTCATTCACACGTCTGTTGATGTGCATGTTGTCCCTCGTGATCCTCACTTGTGGGTTTTAAACCTGTTTCATGGTATCGAGTGGATCTTGTGGATCGTGCACTCCCAAGTGTTGCTTGTGTGTTTTTGGCTTCGGATTGATATTCAATTCTTGTTCCATGTGTCATAATGGATATCTGTTTGTGCTCTTATTGCACCTGATTTTAAGGTTCATACCTCCTGGTTTGCTTGCTCGTGTACATGGGTTTCACCTTCTTGTTCGGGTTTGTTTGTGTTTGTGATTTTTAGGTTTCTCAGGTTTGCATGCAAATGTTTGGAGCATCTTGACTTGCAGCTTTAGAGTTTTCTGGTCCGAGTTTGCTGTTGCGTGGATTGTTGGCTAGCTTGCATTCATTGGCATTTTCATGCTTATTGGCTCGGTTTCCTCTACCAAGCATATTCGAAGTTCGTGTTATTGTGAGGTGTATTGTTCTCCTCTCAAAACTGACCTGCATCGAGTTCATGTTTACTCTAGTCGTGGCTCACTAGGCTTGTTCAAAGTTTGCTTGGCCCTCTCCACCAGCTATGTAGGTTTACCTTCTACTCACTCTCGGCTACCTACTCTTTTTGGACATTTTTTTACAGCCGCTCCAACTCTCTAACTCTCCAACAAACCCAACTTGTGTTTTGTTTTGGATTGGAAAATATTTTTTCTTTGCATTTTTGGTCGCTTCAACCTACTTTTGGTTCAAACCTTGGCACATTTTTCATTCAACTTGCATTGGAAAATGTTTCAACTCCATCTTGTGCTTGAGACCTATAGCCATCTCCACGCACAAATCGAAGCGATTCAAGCCCAACACAACACTCCACCGATGGTTTCTCTCTCCATGTGGGCTTCACGATTCAGCTTCGCTACCACCATGATTTAACATGGCCCCCTTCCTTTCTCTATTTTTAATGTTTTAAGATTAAAAAAAAACATTCATGGCATTGTAATTGATTTTTAGGCTGTAATTTTGGCTTGTATTACTCATCCTTCCTTTGAGTGTCGAAGACGGAGGGTGAGGTCCGAGGTTGACAGGAGGCTAATCCCCCCTCACAAAAAACAAACTATGCCGAAATTTGATGCCATTTCAATGGGTACCCACACAATACCCTTTGTAGCCATTCCGTGCACTTTTTTAATGTGTTTGCAACGTTTATTGACATTTTCCATCGGCCATGGGAATTGTTTTAATGCTATAACTTTTGACTCACTGCTCATTTTTTAGCACTTCTTTAGTCAAAGTTGCCACGATTTTTGTACATTACATGATGGCATTGTCATTTTTGTAAATGCACTACTTTTTAAAGTGCTGCATTTTGGGGGTTGACTAGTACTCTTAGGATTTCACATGCAGATGCATTATCGGTTGAGTCTAGCATCTTGCTTTTGTGCATTTACATTTTCATCATGGAGAGTGCTCTTTCCAGAATTGAGTGTCATAGGATTTCCTTACAGCCTCCACCACTTCTCACCGGGAGAGAGAAATATTCATCTTGGCGTGCTTCCATGGAATTTTACTTCACCCATGAGGGTCTTTTACCCTTCTTGCTTCGGCCAGTTCCTGCACCCAATGATCATTGGAGGACTTCCTTGACACTTGTGACCATGTCTTTGGTCACATGATGATGCATGTCTCTCGATCTCTCTGGTTTCACATGGCACACTCAAATCCACCTCACCGTGTCTGGAGCATTCTTCAGTCCCTCTATGGAGACCCTTCACATACTACCGCCATTGTTGCTACTATTGATTCAGTTGTCTCCTTTTCTTCATGTGATGGTAGTTCCACTGACATAGAATCACTTGGTTCTAATTCTAATGACAAGGATTGTGCACCTAGTTATGATGTCAAGAGTACTACAAAGGACTCTTCTCCTCTTTCTCTCACTTTTCCAGAGAGTGTTGACACATCCCACATCTCATCAGATATCAAGTAGTCTCCTACTCAGCCTCATACAGTCATTACACTAGCCTCCTTTCCACTTCTAGTGTGTGAGGCCCTTTTCACTCCTCTTCCTTCATTGGATGACTCATACCTATCGACATCGCTCTTCTATTTTTTGAGCCCCCTCATTGGGACGAGTATCTACCACGACCTTAGTCGTCTTTTCACGAGTCTACTTGTGATGCACTACAGGTCCCTCATCCATCTACAGGTGTTTCAGAGGAGTTCATCATCTCTGTTGTTGGGAGTGCCCCTTCTAGGAATCATGTCACTTCCACATTTCCAGAGACCTTCATTGATCCACCTCTCGGCGGATCCCTTTTCATTTGTGGAGGATGTTTTGTTCCTTCACATCACTTGGACATCCTTTCTGTGGGTGTTCCTCTTTTTACTCGCAGTTTTGCACTTGTGACATTACTTTCGGTTCCTTAGCACTCACTCGCTAGACCTATGTCACACTTTCATGCACCAGACTTAGAGTTCTTCGTGTTTCTACCTTCATTTCCTTTGTGGAGTGGGTGGAATTCTAGCACGTCATTTTTGTCCTTCCTAAGGGCAGGCACACTTTGTTCGGTGTAGGTGGCTCTTCTTCAGTCTAGAGGTAGAGGATCTTGTCATTGACATTCATTTGTGAGACTCCTAGAGCTGCGAGTTCAGATCCGTCCATGGCATCTTCTACATTCCTCTTGTTTCTTCTTCTTTCCGAGAGATTACCTCTTTGTACATGGGTACCCTTTCAGGGCTTGTCTATGGATGGGACCCATATTTTGCATCTTTCCTAGATTAGAGAGTGTGTTTTTCTCACTTTGGGTTTTCCTTCACTGCTTGGGATCTTTTTCTTGTACATGGGTACCTCATTAGGCTTTGTGCCGGGACCCATTTCTCATTTATGACTTGCCGCCTCATCCTAAGTTATGATGAAGGGGGGGTGTTGGTGTGTATTATTTTCCACATCATTAGGTGAGTCATCTCACTTAGGTGAGATTGTAGGTCCACGTGTCATTTAGGGGTCATTATGAGATTCTCTTACGTGTTAGTGCGTCAGTGCGTCAATGCATCATATGCGTCATTGGGAGTTACACTTCTATTTTGGGAATGTAACTCCCCTCTCTACTCGAGTTGTCATGATTGCAGCACTGGGGGTTACTCAGCACCTCCTATATGTACACCCCATTTGATCTATGAGATAGAGGAGAGTTTTATGGCTTAACCAGGTTCTGCCCGTGTTTCAAATATTTGCATGCACATTCGGTTGATGCTCGCTCCTCCCGAGATCTCTTCATGCTATCATTTGCATGTCCGTTGATGTGCACATCATCCCTCGTGATCCTCGATTGCGGTTTTTAAACCATCTTCCACTTCAATTAATTTACAAGAACTCTTACAACTTCCTTTCCATTTGGTTTCAAAATGCAACATACAAAAATGTGTATCTTTCTTTCACATTCTTTCCAAAATAGAATACAAAGTATAACTTTTTTACATTTTAATATACAACTTGTAATTAGTACAAAATCTTCCCAATACAAACATTTACAAGTTCAACCACTTCAAGTGGGAAAGGTTACAATGATATTTCATTCCATAAGGGACTGTCAAACTGTCTTTTCTCAGCTCCAAAACAACAACATGCATTCTTCACATTCTTCCAATTTGATCACAACAAGAGCAAGGGAAAGGAAACACTCTCCACCCAACCAAGACATCCAATGAAGAGGAGAATCCATCATTCTTCATTGGACCTCGAGCCCCAACCACAATGCAATAAAAGATGTGATCTAATCTCATGGCAACAACAGGATTCCACAAACATACAAGCAACATTTTCACAAGAAACACAGTCCCAAACGAATGTAGTTTACAACTACATTAAAACATGAAAAACAATACAAAGGATTCATCAAGCAAGCCAAAGGAGCAAGAAGCTATGGGGGATGTTGCTTATGCCTCCCAAAAGGGGAAATGGGTATCACCACCTAAGTTACAAACTACAAAAATAGTATATCAAAACCTTGACATTCCTTATAACTCCCCCAAGTACCCCTTATTCCTCACATTTTCTTATGCCTCCCAACCTCTTATGGCACCCCATAATAGTAAAGAAATGCAAGCTATTTCTTTATAATTTGGAACCCAAATCCCAACTCTCTCCACCCTTATACCTCTAATAAAATGAACCCCATAGTCTTCCTACACCATTCCTAGGCCATATACCAAACAACCCACAACTATACCAAAACATTCACACAAGAACATTTACATATATAAAAGAAGAGCATTTCAAGAGCCAAGCTCCTACCTCTCCATGATGGAGTTGTTCCAAGTTCCAAAACAACAAGCTTTATCCCAATGCAAGCAATCTAAAATAGCCAAGCACAAGCATGCAACAATCTTCCAAAACTTCTCCAAGTAAGAGCTCCCAAAACAGCAAGAAAATTTCACCCAAAATGAAGTCTCCAAAAGTGAAGCAACCCAAAACAAGGCAAGAAATTCAAATTTTAAAGAAGAGGGAAGAGAAGAGGATGAGGTGGATCCATGTTGGATGCCACATCACACATCCTCAACCCCAACCCCAAAAGTCAACTTCATTCTCAAATGTATAATAAATAAGTGGGTGAATAATATGACAAATTTACTTACACACTCAAACAAACCCATACCCCATAAGGACTAAAATTAAATTATGTAAGAAAAGTGTAATTACAACATTCAAATTGACTTGTAAAAATGCATTAAAAGGTCTAAATTTAACCCTCCAACCATAGGAAAGGTTGGTATATAAATTTAAGAGGCATGGGACAAGTTTAACTTGTCCCACAAGCCTCCAAAATCAGCCTCCAAGGACAAATTTGAATTTCCAAGAAGGTGGAGTGTTTCACACTCAAAAGTTAACTTACACATCACTTACAAAGTCACTTACACATTCTTACAACACTTTAAAACATGGCCAACAACTCTATTAATTACATTCTTATGACATCTTTTAATTAATTAACTAAACAATATGATTACTCACAATATTAACACCACATTAAATAAATAATGAAAGGGTAAGTGCACCACATAAAACACATGCAAAAATTAAACAAAAGGGACCAAATAAAAGAAAAACATAAAATCCCTTGGTCACATTTAAAGGTGATTCCCCCATAGGAATCCCTAACAAAAATACAAACACACACAACAAAAGTAGTTGCCATGGTGACCTTGTTGAATTCATCTAGAATTCCAATGTGGTTGATCTCCAATCCCCTGATGTTTGTTGTGATATTTTTAACCTGTAAAAATACAAATACCTCCTTTGGCCTCATGGCCATATCAAAACGTCCAAAATAATATAGATGTAATTAAAAATCCAAAATCATCTAAATATATGAATCACAACAACATCGAGTAATCTAACAATATCATTTATAGTTTTATCAACAACTATATCATCATCCAATAATTTTCCATTTCTAGGTAAAATCACAATATCCAAATATCATAAATCTGAACAACATCCATCATATAACCATGTCCAACAAGTATAAAATCATCAACATATAAAATGTCTCTAATAATCATCATGCATCATAACTGAATCAAGTCAACAATAATCCATGATCTAACATTTAACAACATACTATAATAAGGTCCATAATTATGTCCATAATCTAATCAGCAGTATCATGATTAGTATCAAACAGTGTCAAAGGGAAGTGGGCACTATATCCCCTCCCCTTAGACTTAACTTCCTCTGGAAGCCCTTTGGAACAAATGTGGAAACTAAACTCGTAACAAAGTAACATCCTCTCATGTAGTTGTAGTCTCATCATATCTGTCCCACTACACCCGAACCTGATTAACCTCTCTACCTCGAAGGCCTAGGATCCTGCAATATAGGATGTGAACAGGCTCCACCATCACCTGCCCTTGATCCTACACCTGCAATGATGTCCAATCTAACACATGAGAAGGATCTACAACATATATCCTAAGAACTGAAACATGAAACACATCATGTACACGAGACAAGCTAGGTGGCAATGCTAGATGGTAGGCCAAAGGGCGATACGCTCCAAGATCTCAAAAGGACCCATGAATCTAGGAGCTAACTTAGAACCCTTTCCATAATGGATAGGGCTCTTATGTGGCCTGACACAAAGGAACACCTTCATGCCCACATCAATATTGCGAGTCAGTCCTATGCTGATCTACGTACTTATCCTTCCTATCATGTGCCTCCTGCAGTCTCTTTATGATCAAAATAACTTTGATGCTCTAGGTCCTACAACAAAGTGGTCCAGAAAAACCTGTCCTCTAGCCTATCCTAGCTAAGAGGTGTCATGTAATCCCTACCATACAAAGCTTTGAAAAGGAGCCATACCTATAGAAATATGAAAACTATTATTTTAGAAAAAATCCACTAAGTACAGGTACTCCTCCCATCTAGACTGTTGATCCATCACATACATCCTGAGCATGTCCTCTAAAATCTAATTCACCCACTTAGTCTATCCATTTGTCTCAGGGTGATATGTTGTGTTGAAATGAATCTTCGTCCGAGAGCATGTTGTATGGTAGTCCAAAAATAGGAAGTGTATAAAGGATCACAATCACTAATGATCTTCTCGGAATCCGTGCAACCTAACGATCTCGTCCAAATATACCCGTGCGTAAGCTTTGCTCTAAGCGTATAAGTGGTCTTCACTGAAGAAAAGTGAACCAATTTTGTCAATTTATCAACCATGACCATGATGGCGTCGTGGTGATATCTCAACATCGGTAGCCCAACAATGAAGTCCATGGAAATGGTGTCCCATTTCCACTCCGGTATAGCACAAGGAAAGAGAAGGCCAGCCGGATGTTGATGCTCAGACTTCACTTTTGGCACTCTAAACATCGTGACATGAACTGGGCCACATCTCTCGAAGTCCTCTCCAATTATATAACTATCTCAAGGTGGCATGCATCTTCTTCACCCGGGATGGGTTGAATAGGGTGCATGATGTGCCTCTGCCAAGATGTCCTTCCTCAAGCCTCCATCTTTGGGAACATAAACCTAGACTTTGTGCCTGAGAAGACCATCTGCGTCTATAAAGAAAAACAATAAAAATTCCCTTCGAGGGGTCTCTGAGACTCAATCTCTACTCGAAATGCAATTTAGAAGCTATCAAGAGGAAGTTACTGAAGAATCCTGCTCCGCAAATCTATGCTCACTGAGGTGGCCATAGCCACATGTCTCCATCTTCTAAGAGTATCTACCACCAAATTCTTCTTCCCCTTCACATGCTTGATCTCCATATCATACTCACAAGGTAACTCCATCCAACACCGCTGACAAGCGTTGAGATTGGGCTGCATAAAGAGATGGTGAAGACTTAAGTGATCTATCCTGAGTGTGAATCTCTAACCAAGAAAAAAGTGTCTCCATCAAACCAAGGTGTGCACAATTTCTACAAGCTCAAGATCATGATTTGGATAATTGAGCTCATAATCCTTGAGTTTGTGAGACTCAAAAGCCACTACTCGCCCTCTTACATAAACACACCTCCTAGCCTGCTAAAGAAGCATTTGTGTAAATGAAAAACTCACCTTGTGGATCTAGCACTATAAGAATAAGTGTTGTAGTGAGGCATTCCTTTAGTGTCTTGAAGGCACCGCTCGCACTGTTTGACCAAACAAACTTCTTCCCTTTCCTCTATAGGGAAGTGATGGGATGTACAATCGAGAGAAGTCTGAAAAAATCTCTGGTAGTAACCTAGTAATCCCATGAAGTTATGCACCTCGGTCATAGTAGTGGGTCTTTGGCCAATCCATAATAGTTATAATCTTGGAAGGATTGATGGTGATACCTTGCCTAGAAATGATATGTTCCAAATATTGCACCTCTGTTTGAAAGAATCCACACTTTTCCAAGTTCAAAAAAAGTTGTTGCTCCCAAAGACACTGAAGAACCTGGAAAAGGTGCCCCTTGTGTTCCTCATGCGTACGTGAGTAAATAAAAATGTCATCAAGGAAGATGAGCACGAAGTGATCTAAGAATTTCCTAAATACCCCATTCATCAAACTCATAAACACTGCGGGGGCATTAGTCAAACCAAAAGGCACCATTGTGAACTCATAGTGGCCATATCTCGTACGGAAGGTAGTCTTATGAATGTCTACCTCCGAAATCCTCAATTGATGGTAGCCTAACTTAAGATCAATCTTAGAGAAAACTATGGCTCCTTTCATCTGATCAAACAAATCATCAATGCGTGGAAGGGGATAACGATTCTTAATCGTTACCTTATAGAGCTTGCGGTAATCAATACAAAACTACAAGGATCCATCCTTTTTCTTCACAAATATCACCGGTGCACCCTAAGGGGATATACTAGGATGGATAAGGCCTTTCTCCAAAAGGCCCTCAATTTGTAATTTGAGCTCTTAGAGCTCGGTGTGGTCATCCAGATAAGGTGCTCGTTAGATAGGATCTGCTCCCGGAACCAGGTCTATATGAAAATCAATCTCACATGGGGGTGGTAACCTGAGTAGCTCCCCTGGAAAGACATGAAAACTCTCTCAAAATGGGGTGATCATCTAGCGATGGTCCACTAGACCCATCCTTTGATCTATCACTGATTGTAATGAATACATATGGAAACCTTGTCAAACACATTGCTTAAGATGCATATCAGAGATGGTGTGAATAGAAATGGGTCTCTTGACCCCTGAAATCACCGACTCAACTCCCAAATCATTTGCACAAGATATAATCTTGTGGTAACAATCCACTCTAGCCTTGTGTGTAGACAACCAATCCATACCCAAGATGACTCCATATGAGCCCAAAGGAAGGATACGAAGATTTGAGGTAGTGGTGAAAGGTCCCAAATCCACCACACACTCCTTGACTAAGGAGTCTACAGAGATCTTGGCTCTAGAATCCATCTCAACATCCCAACTATGACCCTACCTAACTGCCACTAGCCTACATCACTCTACTAAATATGGTGCAATGAAAGAATCAGAAGAACCAGAATCAAACAAGATGGAGATAAGAATACCACCAATGCTACCTGTGGTCTCAATAAATGTACTACGATGCTCTACCTGACAGTTCTTGATTGCTTCATACATCCTATGACTACGCCCCATATCACCAATAGCAAGCTCTGAGATTTGTGTCTTACCCTTGTTGTTAGGGTTATGTGGGCAGTATCTCCAAAAATGTCTAGTAACACCACAACCAAAACAACCACCTGATCCTCTCCCCTGTGTAGTAGGTCCAATCGGTACTTTGGAGGTCTATGGTGTGGATCTAAATGATCTAGATGTGGTTTGCTAATGTCTTTTGGTGAGCTCTGTTGAGTGAGCTCTATAGGTACCTTGTGTCTTGATGGGACCCCTAGGAGGAGGCCCCATACTCCATCCTCTCTATGCATCAAATCTTTGTGGAGGTCTATAAGGTGGGTAGGACTACTACTGCTTTGGGGTATAAAGATGACTGTGCTAAACCCTATCCACCACGAGGAAAGAGTGCCCCCTCGATCTGTTGTCCTGTATCTACTGTATGTGTCTCGGACTCGATCTCTAGCCTGCTGGGTCTTTCCCTGAGTCTCCTCTTCTATATAGGCCTTCTCGATGGCCTAAGCTAATGTCTATGGGTAATGGATCCACACTACACCTCCAATGTCTAGATTCAGCCCCGATGAACCTATGGATCCACACCTACTCATCCTGCATGTAATCAACATACTAGAGTAGATCTAGAAATCTACTCTCATACTTAGCCACTATAAGAGATGCTGTCGGAGGTCATGAAACTCATCTATCCATTGCTATATGAACCTTCGTGACAAATATATACTCTAGAAATGCTCCTCAAAGAGCTCCCTAGGTAACTGTATCAGAATCAACATGGAGCTTTTGCTCCTCTGTCCTCCACCAGACACCAGCTCCATCCCTTAGTAGATGGATTGCAACACGAGCTTTCGTGTTACTAGAACAAGGACAAAGCTTGAAGCATCCACTCAAGCTCACCAAACAGCCTCTACTTGAAATCCACCTATGTCACTAGAATAATGTGATGGTCAAAGCTTGGGATCTCCCGATGTGATATGCAGTTGTGATTTGACGGCCTCTAGGCCTCTCTAAATGCTCATCCCTAAGCCTAGGACTCCAAGACCTCTCTCTATGTCCTGAAACTCGGTCCTGTGTCACCTCTGTGGTGACTCTACCCTAGATGACTCTGCGCATGGGATTTATCTCCTCCATTTTCCTCACTTGGGTCGAAGAGATACCCGACCCTCAATGGAAGGGGCTCTATCATGTCCTGCTGCGCATGTCCTCCTACCGATGCTCCGTGTAGAGCAACATTAATATCTGAAGAGTCTCGTAAAATATGAGGTAGGATGGATACTACAACATGATCTCGGTGGTGGTAAGTCACGGGTCTATGTGAAAGGCCCACTCATCATCTCTGCCGTGCCTACTCGCATGGACTAAGGTGAGATTTATTTCATCTTGCTAAGTTTTATTTAGTTTCCATATTTACTAAAATATGTAATTTCTAAACTAAGTTGTTTTCTAGCTTTAAAAGTGTGATAGGTTTAAGTTTCATGTCTCAAGTTTTCTAGTGTGCCTAATGGGCCAATATTTTGAACCACTACTCGATACCAAGTGTAACGCTTGCTAAAAACAACCCACTTGAGACCTAAGAGACAACCTAGGATTAGTTAGCAAAAATTATGGAATAATTTTTTTGTTTAAAAGAGTCTACAACTGTGAGTTACAAGACAATAGTTGTCATTAACAAGTTCTAGAACAATTCTAATCTACTAGAACATATTTTTTTTATTGAAAATTATTAGAGGTCATAAGGTCCAAAATCTAAGGTTAGAAGGTTCAATAGGTTCGAGAGGGTAAATTATCACCATACCCACTCTCTAACAGGCTTAAAGTTTCAACTTGATTTTTATCATACTTAACACATTCAAAAATTCCATAAATCATTCCCATTGGATAGGAAATTTTCTCACCTTTCCATTGATATAAATAAGTCCTCCTAACTCCTCATATTTCTCAAGTTATGGGCCGGCGGGCCTTGGGGTGAAAATTTTCCCCAAGAGCGGGCTGTGGGCCCAGGGGTGAAAATTTTCCCAAAGGGCGGGTTGGCAGGCTGCAGGGAGACTTTTGGAACATTTCCCATGTGGGGAGAAAAATAACTTTAATCCTACACACCCGCAGGTCTGCAAGTCCACAAGGAACATGTGGAACTTCTCAAACCAGCGCAGGGAGAGCGGGGTGACAGGAGTCACTTGGGAAAAATTTCCTGCGCAGGACGAAAAGCCAACAATGCACCCACAAGTCCGCAAGCCACAAGGGACATGTGGCATCACCTAAGCCAATGTGGGGAAAGTAGAGTGGTGGGGAGAAATTTGGTTTAACGCCCTAAAGGGCTAAGAGGGTAACATTGACCCATGCCTCGTGGCTCCTCATGCCACGTGGCCGATCCTAATTGGCTACGGGTCAGCGGGATGGTGGGGAAGACATGGAAAATTTTCCAAAAAAATCTGAAACAAAAAAGACAAAAGGGAATTACTCCTCCATGGAAGCCTTGTGATGCCATGTGGCATCACTTAGAAAATTTTCCCAATTTTTTTCTAGATGCGCTAAGTTTAAAAAAAAAGTCTGCCCCTCCACCAACACTCCGTGGTGCCATGTGGCAGCCTCTAATTGGCTATGGGCCAGCGAGGCAGTGGGGAAAATTTTCCACCTGAAAATTTTCATAAGTGCTTAAGGGAAAAATTCGGGCCACGGTCCCGCCCAGGGAAATTTTCCCAATTTTTGACGCCAAGGAAGAAAAACTTCAGAAGGCCATAACTTTTGATAGAGAGCTTGGTTTTGGGAAAATGAGGACTTTCCTACAAATCTCTCAACATCCTCTTTGCACAGAGATCATTAATTTTTTATTTTTATAAATTTTAAGGGGTCAATTTTAAGAAAATGGCCTACAGTATTTTATAGTGCGAATTGGTAAATTTTAACTTGTGAGATTTATTCAATTTGATCTTCTTCCTCTCTCAGCATGTCAATTAGACATGGGGAAATGTTCTTAGATGGATTTAAGGAAGGATTCAAGATTCAATTTGTCTAATAGATTTGCAATTTGAACATTTTCATTTCTTGATAGCAAAACGACTGCAAAACGGTTTGAGCGATTTTGCCAAGTTTTGAAATATTTCCTCTAAGTGTTTTTGTCTAATTGAGTTCGTTTAGGGCCTACTACTTCAATTTAATCAATTAATTTGTTATTTTATTGTTGCAAGTTCGAACTGTGCATTTTTTTGTTTTGATAATTGCCAGTTTGAAATTACAAAAAATAGGGATCAAATTTTAATGGTTCTATTTGCCACTTTCTTCTTCCAAGTATTTAGAATACGTTCCAATTCCAATCTAACACATTAGTTGATTTAATTCCATCCATTCAAAATCCAAAATACAATTATGATTTCCAACTTTACACATTTCAGAGACAAAGTTTTGCATTTTCCTTCATACGCATTTACTTCATTTAAATAGAGATTTCAATACATTGAAATGATCAAATTCAATACAACAATGTAATTGAAAAAGGTAATGCAATCCTTTATTGATTCCAAAATGCAACATTACAATCATTTCTTCTTTTATTCCTTCCAAAACATATATTATATATAGAATGATTAATACATTTTATTCTCACATGTTTCACTTTACCACTTTTCAAATAGGGATTTCATAGCGAATGCTAAACACAGATTTCCAATGGAATAACAACATATGGACAAGACAAAACCACTTCCATTAATTTAAAATAACTCTTACAACTTCCTTTCCATTTGGTTTCAAAATGCAACATACAAAAACACGTATCTTTCTTTCACATTCTTTCCAAAATAGAATACTATAGAGTATAACTCTTTTACATTTCAATATACAACTTGCAATTAGTACAACATCTTCCCAATACAAACATTTACAAGTTCATCCACTTCAAGTGGGAAAGGTTACAATGAGATTTCATTCCACAAGGGACTATCAAACTATCTTTTCTCAGCTCCAGAACAGCAACATGCATTCTTCACATTCTTCCAATTTGATCACAACAAGAGCAGGGGAAAGGAAACGCTCTCCACCCAACCAAGACATCCAATGAAGAGGAGAAGCCATCCTTCTTCATTGGCCCCAAGCCCCAACCACAATGCAATAAAAGATGTGATCCAATCTCATGGCAACAACAGGCTTCCACAAACATACAAGCATCATTTTCACAAGAAACACAGTCCCAAACAGAATGTAGTTTACAACTACATTAAAACATGAAAAACAATACAAAGGCTTCATCAAGAAAGCCAAAGGAGCAGGAAGCTATGGGGGATGATGTTATGCCTCCCAAAAGGGGAAATGGGTATCACCACCTAAGTTACAATCCGCTAAAATAGTATATCAAAACCCTGACATTCCTTATAACTCCCCCAAGTACCCCTTATTCCTCACATTTTCTTATGCCTCCCAACCTCTTATGGCACCCCATAATGAGTAAAGAAATGCAAGCTATTTATTTATAATGTGGAAACCAAATCCCAACTCCCTCCACCCTTATACCTCCCTAAAACACACTTGTGCCTCCCACAAAATGAACCCCATAGTCTTGTCCTACACCATTCCTAGGCCATCTACCCAACATCCCACAACTATACCAAAACAGTCACACAAGAACATTTACATATATACAAGAAGAACATTTCAAGAGCCAAGCTCCTACCTCTCCATGAAGGAGTTGTTCCAAGTTCCAAAACAACAAGCTTTATCCCAATGCAAGAAATCCAAAACAACCAAGCACAAGCATGCAACAATCTTCCAAAACTTCTCCAAGCAAGAGCTCCCAAAACAGAAAGAAAAATTTGCCCAAAATGAAGTCTCCAAAAGTGAAGCAACCCAAAACAAGGCAAGAAATTCAAATTTTAAAGAAGAGGGAAGAGAAGAGGATGAGGTGGATCCATGTAGGATGCCACATCACACATCCTTAAACCTAACCCAAAAATTCAACTTCATTCTCCAATGCATAATAAATAAGTGGGTGAATAATATGACAAATTTACTTATGCACTCAAACAAACCCATACCCCATAAGGACTGAAATTGAATTATGTAAAAAGTGCAATTAGAACATTTAACTTGACTTGTAAAAATACATTAAAAGGTCTAAATTTAACCCTCCAACCATAG
Organism: Taxus wallichiana var. yunnanensis; assembly: GCA_018340775.1. Lineage (NCBI taxonomy): Eukaryota > Viridiplantae > Streptophyta > Pinopsida > Cupressales > Taxaceae > Taxus > Taxus wallichiana. The sequence continues at coordinate 376,107,707 of CM031235.1, forward strand.
GCAAGGTTGGTATGTAAATTTAAGAGGCATGGGACAAGTTTAACTTGTCCCACAAGCCTCCAAAATCAGCCTCCAAGGACAAATTCGAATTTCCAAGAAGGTGGAGTGTTTCACACTCAAAAGTAAACTAACACATCACTTACAAGGTCACTTACACATTCTTACAACACTTTAAAACATGGCCAACAACTCTATTAATTACATTCTTATGACATCTTTTAATTAATTAACTAAACAATATGATTACTCACAATATTAACACCACATTAAATAAATAATGAAAGGGTAAGTGCACCACATAAAACACATGCAAAAATTAAACAAAAGGGACAAAATAAAAGAAAAACATAAAATCCCTTGGTCACATTTAAAGGTGATTCCCCATGGGAATCCCTAACAAAAATACAAACACACACAACAAAACTAGTTGCCATGGTGACCTTGTTGAATTCATCTAGAATTCCAATGTGGTTGGTCTCCAATCCCCCGATGTTTATTGTGATATTTTTAACTTGTAAAAATACAAATACCTCCTTTGGCCTCATGGCCATATCAGAACGTCCAAAATAATATAAATATAATTAAAAATCCAAAATCATCTAGATATATGAATCAAAACAACATCAAATCAATCTAACAACATCATTTATAGTTTTATCAACAACTATATCATCATCCAATAATTTTCCATTTCTAGGTCTACTCACAATATCCAAATATCAAAAATCCAAACAACATCTATCATATAACTATGTCCAATAGTATAACATCATTAACATATAAAATGTCTCTAATAATCATCATGCATCATAACTAAATCAAGTCAACAATAATCCATGATCTAACATTTAACAACATACTATAATAAGGTCCATATTCTAATCGGGAGTATCATGATTAGTATGAAACAGTGTCAAAGGGAAGTGGGCACTAAAATAGGTGTGGAAGTCTCTCTTGAAGAGGATCTACCTTGTTCATCTTGAGTTCACGTACCTTTTTGTCAAACCAAATCTTGGTTCTAACAATGATAGAAGTGATTATCTCACTCAATTCATCTCTTTCCTTGACATACCAATCCAATGTTTCCAAAGGAGTGTGCTTGATTGATATTTCGTACTTAAAGGATTGTAAATCTTCATCATCGTCCTTAAGCCCTTCAGGCACCTGGTAGAGGTTGAGGTCTATGATCTATTGTAGAAAATCTGCCAAAATTCCTCCTCCTGGCTTCAAAATCATCAGCACAATCAGCCCAATAATCCTCAATGTCAGGACGGTGATGATAAGTTATTCTAAGATTTTGATCAATGAATTTCTTTAGATCAAAGCAAGTCTTGGGCTTAAAGAAATGAATTGTAAGAGGAGCAATAACCCTTTCTATATTTTGGGCATCTAGAGTTTTCCTGCATGTATAATTCCCCAAGGTGATAGGGAAATGAAGACCAGTGATCTTCTTATCTCGAAGGTTATATGAAGTTTATCTAACTACCTACACAACTTAACCAAAGCCATTTTGTCATTGCAAAAATGGGAAGCTTAAGAGGTGTGCTTTCAAAACAAGCTAGCCTGATGTATGAGAACTTTCAGAACTAAATGAAGAAATCCCCATACTTGGTTATCAAAGCCTTAGCCTCATCAGAGAACATTTTGGCAGTGTCACCCTCTAAGAGTCTCACAATGTACATGGTGAAGGAATCATTTACCCTTCTGAAATTATGATTACTAACCTTGAGGGTAAACTGAGGGCAATATGCGTAGATGGGCTCATCCTTCTTGCCTTTAATGAAAGTGAAGCCGAACCACTCGCGAGATGCTACCAAGGTGTACATGAGATAGGAGGTCATGTAGAAATTTTTGGTTTGCTAAACATTTGACAATTGTTTAGTCAGGTTTCCACAAATAATCTCAGCCCAATTTATGTTTTTCTTACCCTCGCAGATGATATTTATGAAAGGGCACATCCAAAAATGGAATTCATTAGTAGAGGGCATTCCCATAATCCAGGTGAGCAAGGTGATGAAATATGATAGTTCTTCATTGAAATCAACCCTGAACAATGCCTTAGAGAGTCGGGACGCTCCCTTCTTAGGGAACTTCAGCCATGATTTAGCTACTGAGCCTTATATTTCTCACTTTGTCTTGATCAAATAGAGTCTAAGCTTGAGTGAGAGTGAGAACAACTAAGTATTTTGTTTTTGGGATGCAGGGAAATGGTGATGGTGGTAGTGTCCAATTTTGCAATCAACTCGTCATGCACATTGACAACCTCCTTGGTGTCCGGATTGAAATTATCCCTGCAGGTGAGCACAAGTGTCGGCACATTGCATAGAGAGAGGAAAACCAGTGGCGTATGTGATTCCACTATCATTTATCATTTGAGCCATGGGAGCAGGGTTGTCACATGCTAATCTGCCCCAGAAATCATCAAAATCCAAATGTCAAACTTCACTATCTCCAATATCGGGCACAAAAGTCTCCAAAGGGGATAAATGCTCATGCCCTTGAAACTTGATCTTCATCTTGATAGTGAATAGAGGAATGGGCTTCAAAGAATAGATTCATGACAAAAATTGCAAAGAGATACAGGAAGGTGGAAAAATGACTTAGTTTTGTAAAAATGTGGGCAAGAGATAATGAGAAAACAATGTGACAAGTGCATAGATGGTTGCCCCTTTAAATAGTTGTTATCCAAAATAACCCCCTACTTATTTTGGCTAACTTTCCTTCATTCCTTCCTTGTGCCTCGATCGATTTTTTTGCACTTTTCAGAACTCAAATTATCTAGAAATGGCTTCACAAATAGAGAATTTTCTCACCTTTTCGTAAAGGTAAAATTTTCCTTCTAACTCATAATTTTCAAGTTATGGCTCGATGGAGTTTTTGGGGGAAATTTTTCCTGGGAAGGCCCGCAACCAATAGGACGATGACACATGTCATGGCGGAGCGGTGGGCGTCAGGGGAAGTTAGAGTATTTACACTTTAGTCAAAAGGTTTAGAGGGAATATTTTGGCCTGAAATCCCATAAGGATATGAGAAGGTGCCACGTGGTAGGAAGGAGGTCAGAGCGACGGGATAACTTCGAGGTTTTTGGCGAAGGGGTCAAAAGGTGTCAAAGGGGAAAATCCAAGCGAAAGCCCGCTGAGCAATAAAATTCCACCACGTGTCCTATCGGTGGTGGGGTTAGAGAGATAGAGGGATCTTGGAATTTTCTCTAAAGTGGTCGACAGTGCAAAGGTAAAAAATGAAGTGAAATCCCGTCGAGTAGCTAGGTGATGACATGTGTCTCGAAGCGTGCAAAGGCGCAAAGTCAAGCATTTGGGAAAATTTTCCAAAGAACCAAAAGGGGTAAAAGAGGATGAGCCCACATTTCCATCAGAAAATGGGAAGGTGACACATGTCTCGGAGTAGCAGAGGTGTGGAGGTTTTAGGAAAATTTTCCAAAAGGGAAAAATTCAAATTTTGGCCCGCGAATCCATTTTTTGCCCTAATTTTGCCAGTTTTTGCCTAAATCTTTAGAGGGGCATAACTTTTGATCTAGAGCTCTGTTTTTGCATTCTTGGTGTCATTAGAAAGCTATTGAAGTCCTCTACATGATGGAGTCTTCAATTTCATTTTTGGTGGAATCTAGTGGGGGAAAAATAAAAAATGCCTTTAGCACAAGAAAAAGAGCAGAACTGACATTCAACCACCAGTTTTAATGCAGTATGGCTTCCATTCTTCTCCATCATGGTTAAAAATCTTGGGGAATGAAATTTTAAGGGTACCCATGCCATTTTGATGAATCTGGTCAATGGTTGAACATTCATTTTCAACTTTTCCACGCTTCTCGTTCTGGACTCTGCTTTCATTGTTAAAAGCCAGATTTGGCTCATTGTAAAGGGTTGAACGTTTTGTTTCTTGCAGACTCCCCTCTTCCCCTTGGCACATGAATTTGAGGAGTTTCAAACCTTCCATGGAACCTGTGACACATTTTTTCCTTTCTGCCAGTGTAATGCATTGTATCAAATTTGGGAATGGTAATGCATGTTTTGTGAATGATTTCTTTCAATCCTCTCATGCATATATTATTGTTTTCTAGTCTTTCATTACATTCTGGCAATCTGTGCATGCTTGGTGTTACATTTCTATGATTTGTGTTTATTTTCAAGACATAATTTCATCACTCCTTTGGTGTATCACCATCTTTACTTAGTTTTGTTTTCTTCTGCATCTCTTAACTTTGTCTCCTTGGAATTTAGAGTAGGAATTAACATTGAACCTCTGTAAGAATTACATACATACACCTGAACAGAGGAGTAAGAACCACCTTCAATCTAGAGATTTTTCTCACCTTGCAAGGTCCCACACCTTGGAGAAAACTCAATGTTATGCAATCACACTAAATGACCCAATTCTCAAAAAGCATATCTAAAGGTCATTTAGGCGGTGTTGTATATTTGCACTAATAGTTTTGGCATGCCCGATGGGACCTTAGAGGTCTTCATCTTCATTACAAAAAATTTGATGTGCATTTGTTGTAAGTTTCTTGCTTGAAAAGAGCCCTGATTTGCACATCTGGCGACTCCAAAAGGATAGAATCAACTGGTTTCAGTAGTCCAAGTCTGAAGATTCATGAGAAGAATCCAAACAAGGTCAAGGGCTAGAGAAGAGGGATTGTCTGAGTATCTACAATTATCCCCAGGAAGAAGAGAGAGGGGAAGGAGGATTCAAAGGTCTCCATCTCCACCAAACAAAACTCTATCAACTCCTCCACCTGGTAGACCTTTCACCCAATCAACAAGGGTTCTCAGGCCAATCATAATGGCACAACCCAATCCTTATGTTAACTTTACTGGCAGCATTCCACTTTCTCTCAATGCACAAAACCTAGTTCTAATTGTAGCATTGAAGAACATCCCATACTTTACTAGGGAAAATCAGACCACTCCTGGTGATCATGTCAAAGACATTGCTAATGTTTGTGCAATCCATGAGATTGTTGAGATGCAAATTGCTGTCAAATTACTGACATCTTCATTCAAAGGGAAAGCCTTGCAATGGTTTAGGAGCCTTGAGGCAGGCTCTATTCAAAATTGGAACCAATTGTGCATAGCTCTCCACAACCAGTTTGGAGAAAAGGGGGACAACTTGTCTCTATTGGAGCAACTGACAACTATCAAGAGAGCTCCCAATGAGCAGCTAACAAACTTCAATTTCAGATTTCAAAGGACCTGGGATAGAATCCCAGTGGCAGTGAGGCCAACAGCTCAAGGTGCTTTCTTATACTTTCTCAAGGCTTTAAATTCTGACATTTCTATGTTAATTCAATCCATGGGAGGTGCAACTATACCTGCAGCTTACAACATCACCATTAGGGCTGAGAATTATTTGATCCAAGCTAGTAAACTTGCACCTAGGCCTCCTATGCCCTTATATCCAGACTTGGAAAGCCCAAGCACTAGTCAAGAACCTACTTTAGCTCTTATTCCCACTCCTAGAAATCAGAGTTCAAATGAAACCTCTACTTCATCCTCTAGTGCCTCAAATGAGCTCCAAGAAGTTATGAAACAATTGCAAAATCTAGGAAATGAGCTGGTTACACTCAAGAGATAGCAAGCTCAAAGTTTTAGGCCTTCTTATCAGTCTTAAACTCAGCGTAATAGATAACCATATCAACCTAATAGGCCACCCAACCCAGCTGTAAATCAAAATCAAGTAAGACCTCCTTCTAATAGAACATTTCATCCTTGTAACCCCAACGTTGCATCCACCTCTAAAGCCTTAGTGCCAGTGCAAAATAAAATAGCCCAAGAGTATGATTGGTGTTTCCCATGTAGTGAACCTCATAACCAATCTATGTGCTTCAATGGTGTTTTTAACCAAGCTTTGATGGTGACAACAACTGGGGTAGAAAGCGAGGTGAATAAAGAAACAAACCAACAACAAGGAACATCTCAGCAAGATACAACTCCAAATGAGACTACACTTGTGAATTGGCAAGCTGAAGATTTTTGTGGTGTGAATCAAACACCTGCTCAGAGTGTAGCAGCTAACACATGGTCAAAGAAGAGGAACATTGGTGAAGGGCAGTCATTAGCCCTAGGTGATCCACAACCTTCCATCACTCCACAAGGTGTTGGCAAGAAAAATGCAGTTCCAAATGTGCAAGGACAACCCAAGCCACCTTCTAGACCAGCTCAAATACTGGTTGTTGCAACCCATGTACAAGAGAAGAATGTGCAGACTAAGGGGCAGCAAAGGGATGTTTCAACCCCATTTAGCATCATTGAACAAATGAAGAAGACAAATGTGAACATATCTATGTGGGAGTCACTATCCATCCCAGGCCAAAGGGATCTACTACAAGCTGCCATGAAGAATTGGTCAACTTCAAATCAGCAAGCTCATATGCAAGAGAAGGTACTCACAAATGCCACTCGGCTGAGGGGAGTTTGGAGGACAGCAAGGTAAAGTTTTGAAGCCCCCTCCATTCTATGTTTCATTGATCATTGGGGATAAACTAGTACATAATTGCATGATTGATTCTGGGGCAAGTAGTTCCGTGATGCCCAAGAAAATAGTTGATCAGTTGGGCCTCCAATATGAAGTCATATCTAAGGGGGTAGTGTAATTAGATGGGATAGCAGTAGCCACAGTTGGGGTAATTAAAGATTTGAGCCTCACTTTGCATGCATGCCCCAATGTCACTGTTTTGCAAGATGTGTCAGTGATAGATTTACCACCACTCTTCACCATATGTTTGTCAAGGGATTTCATAGCTAAAATTGGAGGCTACTTATTTGTTGATTGGTCACACATGTTGTTTAGGACAAGATATGGAGCCAAGGCCACAATCAGGTCTGAACCTATTACAAAATTTCACATTGAGCCTCATACTCCAAGCCCAATCAATGCCAATTGTTCAACATTTGATCAAGAGGATTATCCAAACACACATGAAGCTGATACCAAAGTTGGAAGTATCCCAGATTTGACTCTTGATGAATGGGCAAGCAAGATACATGCTTTTGATCCCTACAAGGAAATAGAGGAATCTGAACTAGGAGTCTATTACATGCATGAAGAAAATCAGCCTATTCCTAGCATCACCAAGCCAAACCATAAAGATGATAATGAGGTATGGAAACTATTCTTTGATGGATCAAGAAGTAGACAAGGTGCAGGAGGAGGAGCTATGCTTGTTTCACCTCAAGGAATTAAGTATTATTCAGCCTTTAGATTTTAGTTTGCATGTTCTAACAACACTACTGAATATGAAGCCTTGATACATGGGTTGCATTGGTCAAGGAAAAGAGGCATCAAGAACTTACAAGTCTTTGGTGATAGTGAGCTGATTGTTAATCAAGTTAAAGGACATCATGTTGCCAAGAATGACCTGCTCAAGAGTTATAAGAATAGGGTGTGGGACCTCATTGAGGATTTTGAGGGCTTTGGCATCAAATCCATCCCTAGGAAAGAAAACCAAGCTGCGATAGGCTTGTAGTAGTTGGAGCAACTTTTGATGTTGTAGAGAGTATCAAAAGGGATAAAATGCAGCCAAACATCCATGTGATTGTGAGGCCATCAGTACTGACAATAATGTAAGTTGGCAAGTGTTTGAGAGTGACCAACAAATCATCAATTTCTTGCAAGAAGAAGCTGAGTTCTCAGCCAAAAATCAGGAAAAGTTAGAACAACAGTATGGTGATCAAGTGGTATAGTTGAGAACCAACAAACTACCAAAAGGAATTTTGAATTTAGAGTCTATCTTTAATCCTAATGATAAATTTAGGAAAGACAAAGAAAACATCCAAGTAAAGGGAGAAGATTTAGAGCCCATCTCAGTTAGAGAAGGAAAATCACTTCAAACTGGTAAAGTGACAACCGAGCAAGAAAGGTATGAGTTCATGAAAATTTGCCAAGAGTTCTTGGATGTATTTGCTTAGAGCTATGAATATTTGAGAGGTTTCAATCCCAAGCTAGCTCAACACATAATTGAACTAGATCCAAGTGCTAGGCCCATCAGGCAAAAATAAAGACCGGTCAATCCACACATTGAGCCTCTCATGAAAAAGGAATTGAATAAGTTAATAGAGGCAAGTATCATATTCCCCATCAAGCACTCAAGCTGGGTTACAAACTTGGTTCCAGTCAGAAAGAAGAGTGGAGAAATCAAGTTGTGTGTAGACTTTAGAGATTTGAATAGAGCATCCCTCAAGGATCACTACCCACTTCCTTCTATGGAGCAAATTTTGCAAGTTGTTGCTGGCTCTGAGAGGTTTTCATTGTTAGATGGTTATTCAGGGTACAATCAGATCATGGTAAAGGAAGATGATCAATTCAAAATAGCCTTCACCACCAAATGGGGAACCTATGCATATAGAAAAATTCCATTTGGGTTGTCTAATGCCGGAGCTACTTTCCAAAGGGTAATGGATATGGCATTCAAGGGATTGGTCAACAAAATAGTGTTGATATACCTAGATGATATTACTTGTATTTTCTAAAAATGCAGAAGATCATATCTTTCATTTGAGACAAGTGTTCCAAAGATGTAGAAGATTTGGGGTATCCTTGAATCCCAAAAAATGTATTTTCCTAGCTCATGAAGGCAAGCTCCTAGGCCACATTGTTTCCAAAGAAGGGTTAGCAATTGATCTGGAGAGGGTTAAAGCAATAAGAGCACTACCATTTCCAAGGCATAAGAAGGATCTTCAAGGAAGCTATATCAAATGGACAGTTGAAGGCAAGGCAAGTTTTGAGGCAATCAAGGAAGCTATATCACAAGCTCTAACTCTCATTAACCTAGATTTCTCCAAATATTTCATCCTTTATGCGTTTGGTGGTGATGATACAATTTCTACAATTTTAGTACAACAGAATGAAGAAAATGCAGAGTAGCCAATTGCATTCTTTAGCCAAATCTTGGAGGACAATGAAGTAAGGTATTCCTTCATTGAGAAGCATGTTCTTGCAATAATTAGGAGCTTGAAGAAATTTAAGCATCTAGTTTCAAACAACAAGGTTCAACTGTTGGTTTCTCATGTGGGAGTTAAAGACTTCCTCCTCAACAAAGATCTAAATGAAAAATGTGCAGGGTGGATTACTCGTGTCATGGAGTATGACATTGAGATCAAAGTCACCAAGTTGGTCCAAGGAAAGGGATTGTGTGAGCAGTTGGCCTTGAGCCAATAAATGGAAGCAATCAAAGAGAAGAATGGTTTTTTGGTGTTGCAAGACAGACAAGAACAAAGAGATGTTCAAGAAAAAAGGGCATGCTCACTCCTTGCTGGACCCAAGACATAATGCACTTCTTACAAACAGGCCTATGCCCTCTAGAAATGAACAAAGCCAAAAGAAGACACTTCAGATTGCAGGCTATTCTATATGCACTTGTTGATGGTGTCTTGTTCAAAAAGGATATCAATGGAGTGTTGCTGAGGTGCATTGAGACAAATTAGATTGAGAGAATGTTAGAAGAGTTCCATGGTGGATCAGCTGGGGGGCATTTTTCTCCAAGAGTGACAACTCTCAAGATCATGAAGGCTGGTTATTATTGGCCCAAAATGTTTAGTGATTGTTATGCATGGATCAAGAGGTGCAAGAATTGTGCATTCTTCATAGGCAAAGAGAGGTTAGTAGCACTTCCATTGCACCCAATCTCAGTTGACCAACCATTCATGCAATGGGGTTTGGACTTCATTGGAGTCATTAATCCAAACTCAAGCCAAGGACACAAGTGGATTCTAACAACAACAGACTACTTCACAAAATGGACTGAGGCGGTGGCACTCAAAGAGGCAAATGAATCTAGCATTCTAGACTTCTATGAGGGGATAACAACCATATTTGGCATACCTACCACTATAATATCAAATAATGCATTGGCATTCATAGGATCAAGGGTCACTGAATGGGCTATTAGAAATGGGATCTATTTGAGCACTTCATCAAATTATTACCCTCAAGGTAATGGCCAAGTTGAATCTACAAACAAGAATTTATTAATGATTTATCATCACAAATCGACACAATGATAATTATCCACGGGAACTCCTCATGCTATGATTATTTACTAATGCACAACCTTTAGTTTGGTGGATGTAATCTGGAAAGATAACAACAAACATAACACAAGAATACCATAGACTATGATATGAAGGAATGATGACAAATCTAAAATATAAGTTTAAATTATAATATCAACATGAAATTGTTACAATCTCACCCATGAGGTACTTCAAGTGTTACTAACTTCACTTGCCTTCCAACAATAACTATGGGAGAAACTTCACAATGGCTTCTTTAACACACCTTCTAAATGATGGCTTCCTTTACACACTTACTCATATAATATTTCTCACTACTTCCTTCTATATCAAATGAGGGGGGTGGCCTCTTTATTTATAGGAATTCAGGCTTATCCACCCTATCTCTAAAATTGGATAGGAAATATCTTCCAACCAATAATATTCCATGCCTAAACTCTTGCCTTTACATGTAGGATTATCTTCTAAGATAAGATAAACCTTATCATCTCACATGGGTTCCACCTTTTTAGACTTTTCCACAAATAAAATACACAAAATATTTATGACATCACTCTTTGTCCTTATTACAAATATAATATTTCTAATTCCTAATCATGTAGACCCTACTTCTCTACTTACCCCAACTTTGACATTTTAACATTACCGGACCACTTACGACAAATATTTACTTTTTACCACAACATTCCTATTGTACTTTGACTATTACCGTACTCTACTTTATTGGTGGCACCGTACTGATGGCACTATTATCTTCTATCAGACGCCACTACTAATCATACTTAACAACATCCTATTCCTAATACATACATAATAAAATAGAAATTATGGAGGAAAATTTTAATGTCGACATTTTCCCCCTTCCTAGCTTCTACTCCATCCTCAGAGTAGACTATTTTGGTGCTTGGAAAATATTTAAATTTTCGTGGTTGACCCATTTCGACATGGGAGTGCCATCCAATTCCTCCAGTCGATATGTACCATTTTCATACACAATCTGCTATTTTTTAGGGTCCCATCCATTTGGGAAGGAATTTTCTCTACCTTCTTTTTTAATCGGAATCATATACTAGAACCAAGTCATTCACATGAAATGGAGACCAACGGATCTTTTGATCAAAGTATTCCTTCAATGTCATTTTCTTCTTATAGCTTCTATCCTTCACTATCTCCCTCATTTCCTCTAGCAGATGAAGATGTACCAACCTTTCTTTTACTGAATCACTTTCATCCATCCTTTCATTTTTCATAACTCTCACATTGGGAATATCAAACTCAATAGGAAGAACTGGATCAATGCCATAAGCCAACTGAAATGGGGAGTATCATTTTGCTGACTTTGATATTGCCCTATATGCCCACAATGCTACATGATTCCTTTTATCCCACTTATGTACTTGCAAGGCTGCATCTTTTCCTAGAATTTGACACAACACAAAATTTATTCATTCCACTGTACATTTGTGTTTGGCTTGTATGTTGTTGCCTTCCTGTGCTTAATAGAAAACTTGTTGACTAGGGCTTCTATCACCTCATTAATGAATAGGCTTCCTTGATACATTACAATTTCTAATGGGAAACCAAATCTAGTGACAATGCGTTCATATATGAACCTTGCCACTTCATCTATGGAAGCTATTTTCAATGGCCTAGCTTCAACCCACTTGGTTAAATAATCTGTGGCAACTACAATATACTTATTTTGGTGTGGGATAGTTGGAAGTGGACCTGAAATATCTATTCCCCACTTTTCAAAGGGACCAAGTGGAAGAATAGGGCATAATGGAGCTGATGAAGTCTTATGGTTACCATGTATTTGACAAATATCACATGTCTTACAATAATTATAATAGTTTCTAAAAAGAGTGGGCAGTGATGACTGCGACCAAGATGCTTCTTCTGTAAGTTGTCTAGAGAAGTGTCCTCCACATGTACCATTGTGGAATTCTTCTATCATCTCCTTCCCTTGATCACGTCCAACTACCCTCTTGTATTGTCCATCAAGTCCTATTCAAAATAATACTCCATGTAGAATAGAATATGGACGACTGGATTGAGTAATCTTCCTCTTAGTCTTTGCATTGACACCATCAGAAAACTTGAATTCATTCAGATAATTCCAAATATCTATGTATTCACTAGGGATTGTGTCAAGGGATAACAATGTTGCATCTGGAAAATCATCATCATCACAAGATGAACCTAAACCATCATAGGCTCAAGAGAGTGCATCTGCATTGACATGCTTCTTTCCTAGCCTATCTATAATATCAAATTCAAATTCTTGTAGTAAAATTATCCATCTTGTTATCCTCCCTGATGGGTTAGGCTTATTTATAATATATTTTAGAGCCTGATGATCTATTACAACTATAAATTTCTGCCCTAGCAAGTAATTTCTAAACTTCTTTATAGCAAAAATGATAGCTAGAGCCTCTTTTTAAGTTACAGTATAATTTACCTTAGCACTGCTTATTTGTCTGCTCCCAAAGTAAACTAGATGATCATTCCCATTTTCATCTTTTTGGCTCAGAGTACTTCCTAGTGCTACATCTGAGGCATCAATATACACAATGAATGGCTTGCTCCAATTTGGATTCTTTAAAACAAGTGAAGACACTAAAGCTTCCTTCAATTGTTCAAAAGCTTCATGCACCTTATTTCCTGGTTCATAAGTAACATCCTTCTTCAAGAACTGGGTTAGTGGATGTGTAATATTTGATAAATTCTTGATGAACCTTCTATAGTAACCCACATGGCCTAAAAATGATCTCAACTTACTTCTATTCATAAGAAATGGTAACTCTTTGATTTTTGAAACTTTATCAGGATCAGTACCAATACCATCTCTGGATACAACATGCCCTAACAAAATACCTTTAGAACATCTAAAGACACACTTTGTAGGGTTTAGTGAGGCTTGTGCTTCATATAACCTTTGAAATGTTGTCTCCATCTGGTGCAGGTGGTCCATCTTGCTCCCATAGATGCAAAAATCATCTAGAAATACTCTGATGAAGTTCCCAATGTAGGGTTCAAACACCCTATTCATCAAACGCTGGAACATTTCCGGAGCATTACACAACCCAAAAGGCATAACTCTATAAGAAAACGTTCCCCAAGGAGTGGTGAACGTGGTCTTCAGCTGATCTTTCTCCGCTATACAAACTTGGTTATATCCGCTATATCCATCAGTAAAACTATAACACTCTGACAGTTACTTTGTCCAAGATCTGATCTGAGAATGGAAGAGGGTAATGATCCTTCTTTGTTTCCTTGTTGAGCTTCCTATAATCAACAAAAATGCGTAGTTTCTCATTATTTTTTATTGAGACCACAATGGGAGAAACCCATTTTGAATTCTCCACAACAAATATGAATCCTGCATTACAAGCAACTTATCTATTTCTTCTTTTTGAGTCTTGGAAAAATTAGGATTCATTCTATACGACATTTACTTTATGGGCTTAACACCATCTACCACTCAATAGAATTTTCTACCCAACTTACTTGTGAGTTCTTTGTAATCAAAAGTGAATAGGTGTATGTACCTTTGAAAGAGATGGAGGTAGGATTCCTTCTCACTCTCCATCACAGCATCACCAATCTTTATTTGTTGGAGACGATCATCAATTTCTTCTTCAGATAATTTTATGGGTTCATGAGTCGGTGTGACTGGAAGGATATCCATGACTGAAACATCAACCTCACTTTCTTCATCTTCTGTGTCCACTTCACTGGTACTAGAGTAATCAAAGGATGTCCAATCATCAATTTCATCATTTGAATCCACAGGTTCTGCCTTATGATGCCGAGGGATCATGTTTATCTTCACCCTCTCTCTCTGCCATGTCCAAGTGTCATGAAATCTTCATTCCAGTAGTTTCTTGCATGAACTCTCCTTAGCCATGGCCTTCCCAACAACATTGGGTACGCAATAGTACCATTTTTCATCACCTGAAAGTCTACCACACATACAACACCCATAACAAATATTGCCACATTTGAAACAACACCTTCTGGTTTAGTTTTTCCTTATTTAATGACCTTACCATAAGTGTTGAAGGGTGATCAATTTTTAAACCCAACATATTCATTATAGACTCGGTCATTACATTAACTGTAGTACCTCCATCAACTAAGACATCATGAATTGAAATACCATTACATAATACCTCAGCTTGTGGAGTGTAGGGATCCACCTCTACCTCCAAAACAGGTACCTTAACCTCCTTCCTTCATCAAGCATTGAGTCCACTTCGCATCTCCCACCTCTTCTCAGAAGACATAGCTAAGAGTTGACCATATGTAATATTTACAGGCCTTTTGGATAGATCTTCTAAGATGGAGTATGGTCCTTGTCCCTGTGAAATCAGAAAATCCTGCACACCCAACTTTCTTCTCCTATGTTTCTTACTAGTTTCTCCTTTCATATTCTTAGGATCATTTCCATCTTGGTTATCTTTTTCTTTCTTTCTTTTTGTTACAAACACATCTGCTTCATTATTTATGCTCCTATCTACTACATCAAAAGAATTCACAAGTGCTTTTCCTTTATCATTATCTCTTGTACCAGATGTAGAAGCTCTATCTGGACAATTATACTTATAATGAACCTTTTTATGACAACCATAACATACAACTTCAAAAATATTTCTTTTTGGACCTCTATCTCCTCCCTAAGAACTAAATTATTTTCCTTGAAGAATATTAATAGTTAATTGGCCCATCTTCCTGAGTAGATCTTCATACTCAGTAGATGTACTAGGAGAAAGATTTGTGCTCATCAAGAGTGGTTGTGGATTTTGGACCAAAGGTGTTTGTGTAGGCTCTACCTTAGCAACAATTTCTTTGGGATTTTCTTCCATGCTTTCTTCTTGCCTTCTTGCAATCTCCTTTTCTTGTTCAAGGGTCACTGGGTGGTCATACTTCACTCATTTTCTGATCTTTGGCTTCATCCCAAGAATGAAGTGCTTATAGAGGAGATTATCCATGCCATTCATCAACCCATCCGCTAATCCTTCCTTTCGGATCTCGAGCATCGAACTTCCTCCTTAGCTCTAGAACACGAGCATGATAATCCTTTATCTTCTCCTTCTCTCCTTGGGATAACTTTGTGATATCGATCATGAGATCTGCATATTTGTTGTTCACCAATTTATTCAAGAAAAGTTTCAATTAATAAATCCCATGAGTTTTCACATTATCACCTAGTGTTTCAAACCACCTAAGGGCCGAACCATCGAAAAAGGTAGGAAAAATTTAGTCCATTGTTCCCTTCTTATGAGGCCATTACAAATGCAAGATCGTTTAAACTCTTGAATGAAAGAGGAAGCATCTTCATTAGATTGGGCTGAAAAAATAGGAATCTTCCCCATTTTCAAAGTAACCACAGTGAAATACCAACCCACAAGTACAATCAACAAGACTTATGTGCACAAATAATTGGAATCACTATAATAGAAAGTGAATTTACACCTTTCTACAGTAAAATAGGAATGACCACGGTAAAACTTGACTTACTGCGGTAAAACTGAATTCTTGTGGTAAACACTATTCATGGTAAAAAGTGAAGTTATTGTGGTAAATACTATTCACGGTAAAAAGTAAAGTTACTGTGGTAAATACTATTCATGGTAAAAGTGACTTTACTATGGTAACTACTATGCACAGTAAAAACAAGGTTACCCTCCAAATGATTTCTGACTAAGTGGGAATATCTCTCCAGAAAATCCACCAACGAGGAATGGTCTCGCAACGGAACCAAAATGTCATCACCAATCTGGCACTATGATAATTCTCCACCTTTAGGAAAATCCTCGTGCTTTATGATTATTTACTAATGCATAGCCTTTAGTTTGGTGGATGTAATCTGGAAACACAACAACAAACATAACACAAGAATACCATAGACTATGATACGAAGGAATGATGACAAATCTGAAATATAAGTGTAAATTATAAGATCAAGATGAAATTGTTACAATCTCACCCATGAGGTACTTCAAGTGTTACTAACTTCACTTGCCTTCCAACAATAACTATGGGAGAAACTTCACAATGACTTCTTTAATACACCTTCTAAATGATGGTTTCCTTTACACACTTACTCATACAATATTTCTCACTACTTCCTTCTATATCAAATGAGGGGGGTGGCCTCTTTATTTATAGGAATTTAGGCTTATCCACCCTATCTCTAAGATAGGATAGGAAATCTCTTCCAGCCAATCATATTCCATGCCTAAACTCTTGCCTTTACATGTAGGCTTATCTTATAAGATAAGATAAACCTTATCATTTCACATGGGTTCCACCTTTTTAGAATTTTTCACAAATAAAATACACAAAATATTTATGACATCACTCTTTGTCCTTATTACAAATATAATATTTCTAATTCCTAATCATGTAGACCCTACTTATCTACTTACCCCAACTTTGACATTTTAACATTACCGGACCACTTACGAAAAATATTTACTTTTTACCACAACATTCCTATTATACTTTGATTGTTACTATACTCTACTTTATTGGTGGCACCGTATTTGGCACCATTATCTTCTATGAGACGACACTACTAATCATACTTAACAACATCCTATTCCTAATACATATGTAATAAAATAGAAATTACGGAGGAAATTTTTAATGTCGACAGATCATCAAGAGGACTCTTGATGAGAATCATAGGACTTGGCACACTAAGCTCAAATCAGCTCTATGGACTGATAGGATAACTCCCAAGAGATCCATAGGTAACTCTTCGTTCGAGACTTGTTTATGGGAGAGAGGCAATCTTTCCTATGTCACTTGAGTTGCCAACATTGGAACTCGTGAAGCAGCTAGAATTGTCAAAGTTTGAACCCATGGAGGTTAGATATGCAGAATTGATGGAACTCTAAGAAATCAGAGTGCTTACATCCTAAACAATGGAGAAGGACCAAGATTTGATCAAGAGAAGCTTTGATAGGAAAGCTAAAGCTATAACCTTCCAAGTTAAAGATCTCTGTTGAAATTGGATGCGAGACCGAGTAAAGCCAGGGAGGCATTCAAAGTTTGATGCCATTTGGAGTGGCCCCTACATGGTAAAAAAATGCAAGAACAACAATGCCTTCCAATTGTCTACATTGGATGGTGAAGAACTGTATATTCTAGTTAATGGAATCCATCTAAAGCATTGCTACTAGAAGGGAAACTTCTCACCTTGTACATACTAGCTTAGATTTTTATTCCTCCAAGTTCCTATGCACATTGTTTTGTTGTAGCTTAGTTTTACATTTCCTAAGTTCTTTAGCATAGGTTTTGTTGTCCCAAGGATGCATCTTTTGTAGATCATGTTCTAGATCAAGTAATGTTCTACTCTCACAATCTTCATTCTAGAGATTTTCTAATGGATTGAGAGTAATAAGCAATTAAGTTCATGAATCCATTACCCAATGGATTTCTTTAGGTAGATGACCCCTACGAGTCTCTAAAATTGTTATCCAAAATAAGCCCCTACTTTTTTTTGGCTAACTTTCCTTCATTCCTTCCTTCCTTATGCCTCGAGTTGATTTTTTTCACTTTTTAGGCACTCAAATTATCTGTAAATGGATTCATCAGCTAGAGAATTTTCTCACCTTTCCAGAAAGGTAAAATTTTCCTTCTAACTCCTTATAATTTTCAAGTTATGGCTCGGTAGATTTTTTGGGGGAATTTTTACCTAGGAAGGCCCACAACCAATAGGACGATGACATGTGTCATGGCGGAGCGGTGGGCATCGGGGGAAGTTAGAGTTTTGAAACTTTGGCCAAAAGGTGCAGAGGGAAGATTTTTGTCTGAAATCTCGTAAGGAGATGAGAAGGTGCCACGTGGCAGGTAGGAGGTCGGAGTAGTGGGGTAACTTCGGGTTTTCGACGAAGGGGTCAAAAGGCGTCAAAGGGGAAAATCCAAGCGAAAGCCCACCGAGCAATAAAATTCCACCACATGTCCTGTCAATAGTGGGGGTCAAAGTGGTAGAGGGATCTTGGAATTTTCTCCAAAGTGGTTAATGGTGCAAAGGTATAAAATTAAGTGAAAGCCCACCGAGTAGCCGGTGATGACACGTGTCTCGATGTGGAGGAGGCGTGAAGTCATTTGGGAAATTTTCCAAAGAACCAAAAGGGGTAAAAGACAAGGATGAGCCTACATTTCCATCAGTGAATGGGAAAGTGACATGTGTCCTAGAGTGGTGGAGGTATGGAGGTTTTCAGGAAAATTTTCCAAAAGGAAAAAATTCAAATTTTGGCCCGCGAATCCATTTTTTGCCCTAATTTTGCTAGTTTTTGCCTAAATCTTCAGAGGGGCATAACTTTTGATCCAGAGCTTAGTTTTTTGTGTTCTTGGTGTCATTGGAAAGCTATTGAAGTCCTCTACATGAGGGAGTCTTCAATTTTATTTTTAGTGGAATCTAGTGAGGGGAAAATAAAAATTCCTTTGGCACGAGAAAAGAGCAGAACTGACATTCAACCACCAGTTTTAATGCAATATGGCTTCCATTCTTCTCCAGCATGGTCGAAAATCTTGGGGAATGAAATTTTAAGGGTACCCATGCCATTTTGATGAATTTGGTTGGTGGTTGAACATTCATTTTCAACTTTCCCGCATTTCTCCTTCCTGGACTCTGTTTTCATTGTTAAAAGCTAGATTTGGCTCATTGTAAAGGGTTGAACGTTTTGTTTCTTGCAGACTCCCCTCTTCCCCTTGGCACATGTGAATTTGAGGAGTTTCAGACCTTCCATGGAACTGTGACATGTTTTTTTCCTTTCTGCCAGTGTAATGCATTGTATCAAATTTGGGAATGGTAATGCATGTTTTGTGAATGATTTCTTTCAATCCTCTCATGTATATATTATTATTTTCTGGTCTTTCATTACATTCTAGCAATCTGTGCATGCTTGGTGTTACATTTCTATTATTTTTTTTTATTTGCAAGACAAAATTTCATCACTCCTTTGGTGTATCACCATCTTTACTTAGTTTTATTTCCTTCTACATCTCTTAACTCTGTCTCCTTGGAATTAACATTGAACCTCTGCAATAATTACATGCATACACACTGAAGCAGGAGTAAGAACCAAATTCAAACTGGATAGTTTTCTCACCTTGCAAGGTCCCACACCTTGGAGAAAATTCAATGTTGTGCAATCACACTAAATGACCAAATTCTAAACAATGATTTGAAGGTCATTTAGGGGGTGCTATAGATTTGCACTAACAATAGTCGTTTAGGAGAGAGAATATCGTAAATGTGCATTTAATATACCTTGCACTGAATCAAAAATGTGAAATGTGGGAAAAGCAAAAAAATGGCCGGACAGTCTATGCGACATTGGGTCATGAGGGACGTGAAGAGCCGATTCGGCCGATGAGAGCAAAAGAGCATGGGCGTTCAAGGGACATAGGAACATGAAGGATGCAAAGAGATGATTCGGATGATGTAGGTGATGCAGGAATTGGTTAATAGGAGGCTCGGGCGTACTTGGGATAAATGGGCTAAAAAAATCTGAAAAAGCCGACAGACAAGGACTTGCGGGGAAATTGGCCAATCAGAGAACAAAAGGCCTACCGGTACTTGGGACATGAGGGAAAAAATGTCCAACAAATTGACCTTGCAAGTCACTAAGATGACCCCAAGAAATGAAATTTCTGCCATCTCTTTGAATTTTTACTTCACTAAAACACTACTGAAGGGTGCCAACTCAAAAATTTCAAATTTTTCAACTTTCAAAAGAGGAGAATTTTGAGGGGACAACACTGTCAGGGCTAATTTGTATGATATTTCTTTGACACCTTGGCCAAATTTTTCACAACTTCCTCCAAATCAACAACCTTACTTATCTAGGGCCTTTGTGGATTAATTAATTTTACACCCTCCCTTTTAGGAGGTTTTTAATTGCCTTGATATTATTCTCAATTTGTAGAGCCATAGTGAATTCTGCCTCAAATTAGTAGGGTTTTTCCTCAAGTAGTAAGCATCTTTTTATCAAATTCATCGAATATTTGACAAAACATGATTCATCACATGGCTTAATCTAACAGGAAATATTCTCAAGGTATTTTTAAACCTTGTGTTGAAATCATGTATCTTGACTCATTAGGATTCTTCTTGATATTTTCAAATTCTGATAGAAGAAACCTAGGGTTAGTTCTATCACCATATTGCAGTCTAAATGCATTGTTCATCTCTGTCCAGGAATCAATAGAATTATCTGGAAAAGCTTTATACCAATCCCTTGCATCCTCTTCTAGAGTATGGATAAACAACTTGATATATACATCTTCATGTTTAATCTCAAAATCTTCCATGATATTGATAAAAATATTTAAATGTTGATCACCGGTTATAGCGTTGTTTCTGGGGAAGCGCATTTAGATAACCTTGACTATCCCTATAAAATTTATAGGACCAAAGGTGTTTACAATAAAAGGAGGTCTAGGTGGGGGCAAGGCCATGTTGTTGTGAGGAGGTGACCCCGGAGGAGAAAAATTGATAAGGGATAGAGGGTCTTTGAAACACAAGAGTATAAATTCCAAAATGGATATCCCCTAAAGGCCTTGTTTCTTGGAAATCCCTATCAAATTTTGAAAAGATAGGGGCAGAATGAGAAGAAAAATTTTCAAAATCAAATGAAGGCCCCTCTCCAGATGGAGAATTTAATTCCAAAAAAAGACTACCTGATTTAGAATCACTTGAATAGTAGTCTTCAATGATAGGCCGATCACTTTCATCAATGGAGATCCCTTTTCTTGTCTGTTGATCTCCAACAACTCTCCAGGATTTTCTTCCTTCTGAATTTATTTTTCCTAGCTCTGGAAATAATGTCCTAGTAGGATCTCTAGCAAAGAAATATCTTCTTCCTTCCAGCTTTGCAAAGTTTAGTAACAAAACTCACTTGACAGAGGTTAAGACACTAGTATTCATCAAGAAACAAATCAACAGGGAGTCACCACTAAGGATTTCCACCTTAGTTGTGCAAATGCACTAAAATATGATCTGCCAAATGTCTGTCAATACTAGAAACTAGAAATGGAAAGATATGACTTTTCTTTATCTAGATTTATCAATGAAACTTAGTGCAATAACTGTAGAAAATGGAAATATTACACATAGCACTTGTAACTTTGAAACCTCTTATAGGCCTAAACACAGGATGATGCCTGAAAAGATGTATTAGCACTTTGAGCATACAATAAGTGTTTACCAGGGTTTGACTATGAATCACAATCACTATGTCCCTGGCAACGGCTCCAGTAAGGTACTGGTACCCAAATTGATTATCCTTCAAAGTCTGAGCAACATCACAGGTTTGGGAGGAAGCTTAGATACAGATAGATCATAGTGAATCATTTTGTAGTTGGGGATGGGATCTAACTGTCCCTCCGTCACTCAGATGTGGAAAAATGGATAACATCTGAAAAGAGGATTTGATCTATCCTCACTAATTTATGGTTGTGCCTTTTAACTAAGGTGAGAGAACCCTTTTTTAGCCTGATATTTATGGAGGAGATGGGGAATTCCTTCCTTGTGAAGTGTTTAAGGATACCTTGAAGAAAATATGATCAATGTAACAAAACCTAACTCTCACGAGTTGTCACTCTAGATAATGGAGATATTTTCTAAGCAAGGTTAAGGCCACTAAAGACAATGAAAACCTGAGTGTTTCTGAATGTTTTGGTAATAGAAATTGTGCATATGTATACACACAAGATAAACAGGGGTGGTATGGGTAAGATTAATTATTTTTGAATCATTTTTGTGGGAGGTGAAGTGAATAAAGTTGATTATACCAAATCCTTGAGAATTTTTACAAAAATGGAGAGCTTGAACAATAAAATGCTTTAGAGGAGTTAGGATGTCCCTTTAACAAGAATTTGTGCTTTAATGGAGGCCCCTGTTGTCCTCTCAAAATTCTCCCTCTTTTGAGAAGTTCAAAATTGAATTTTTTTGAGTTAATGCCTTTTCTATTGTTCTGGTAAAGGGAAAAGTCGAGAAGTCGGAAAAAACTACGTCTTTTGAGTCATTTTGTGCAATTCGGGGTTATGTTGGACATTTTTTCCCAAATGTCCCAAGTTCATTCGGGCTCCCTATTTGCCGATCAACCGCTTTACCCAAAAATTTGTTTTCTTGCGGGCCAGTCAAAACTTTTTGTTCCAAATGTCCCAAGTCGCTCAGGCTCGTTGTTCACCTTTCGCCCACATCGGCCGCATCGCGCACTTCACGTACTTTCATCCCTCATGTCCCATAAACATTTGTGCATTCTGTCCCTACATCCCCGCATTAGCCGAATCACTCTTTCGCATCCCACATGTCCCAAATGAACCAAAGGCCATCTGGGCTAATTTTTCTCGCTCTTCCCGAATATCTTACTTTTCAAGTTGGTAGATGCGTATTTAATGCACATTTATTATATTTCTCTCTCCTAAATGGCTATTTAATAAGCTCTTCCCTATGCATTTTTACACACTACTTTCTTGCTATCAATTGCTCATACCCTCGCAATCAGAATTTCTGTGCACATACCCGATTCCCCTATAATTCCATCAAGAGTTCAGACTGTGACTTTTTTTTCAAATCACTATCAACATGAAGATTAAATTCCAAGGTCAGGAGCAAGTTTCACCACTTGAGTCATGCTGTTCCCGATATAGGGACAATGAAGTTTGCCACCTAGACTTTGGAGATTTACGGACTAGGATGAAAACTGAAACCCCTCTCCTATGGCACAAATGATTCATGATAGTGGCTTGGCATTCGCCGTTGGTTTCCCAATCTCAGTGCAATGTGCAGATACGATACTCACCTGCGGTACTCATTTCAATCTTGACTCAAGTGAACTAACGAATGTGCATGGGGAGCTCATTTCCAAGCTCGATGCTACCACCGTTGGCACTACCCTAAGGATTCTTGAAATGGACAATTCTATAGTAATCTCTCAGAACTAGGCGCAGCCCTCTTCGACCAGGACAGTGAAAAATACAAGGTGAGAGTGGCAAAGTCTTGGCTTAAAAACCCTAAAAAGGGGTGCCCCATTTGTCCAAAGCTCTATTTTGTGCCGATTTTAATGAGGAGCTGTCAGATTTTATAATCCTACTAGCTCGGGTCATGGGCTTACCCTCTACTAATGAGTTCCATTTCTGGATGTGCCCACTTATCAACATGGTGTGCAAAGGAACTTAGAATATCAACTCGGGTAGAAATCATCAAAGCATGAACCTATCACAATGACAAGCAGTCTAATGTACAACAAAAAAAGAAGTTTTACATGAATTCATATCTGATGTATACCCTAGTAGCATCAAGGCAATGGTTTGGATTCACATACATTGATGCTCATAAAGGTGACCCTATATATGATTCTTGTCCTCAATTCACGATGGACACTAGAAATTACAACTTTAGGAGGGTGAATGATGCTTTCACCATGTACATTGTAAGACTTCTAGAGATCGACACGGTGAGGAGGTTCTCTGATGAAAACATGAACCTAATATCAAAGTACGGTGCCTACTTCATCCAGTTTAGAAAATTCTCCTATATCAGGCTTGCTAGGCTATGAGAGCACCCCTCTCAAGCTTCCTATGTTCTGCAACGATAAAATGGCCTTGATCGAGATATGTAGGAAATTGGAAAAGTTACATAGAACCTGCAGGGATAAGAAAATAACTGGCCTACACTTCCCTATATCTTTGGGAAACTACACTGCAAGACAACTCTAGATGCATAGAACATAGAGAGAGCCCCTGGCTCCCATCACATCCATTTATTCGGGCCAAGAACTTGTTTTGACTTGAAGAAATTTATTAAGCGAGAACCTCGAATAAATTACCATCATAGGGTAGACACAAAGACTATTGGGTTGGTAATGCTTTGATGATTTTGAGGCAAGGAGGAGGCATTATAGCCGGTTTTCTCTCGAATTGATTCAAGAGCTTAACTTGTACCATGTTCCTGAAGGGCTTTAGGATCACAATTATGACCTATTTTCATATGAATATGACAAATTAGTCAAACAAACTCCCTTGGAGGATTTGGATTGGTTCAAAAAGGAGAAGGATGATCGGCTGAAATCTTAGTCCCTGTCTTAGTAAGAACCAAAATCTGGTTTGACAGAAGAGTTCGTGAGTTTAGAAGGCATTCAAAAGAATCCTCCTCCAAGGGTACTTCAACACCAAGAAAGGAGGCATTGACACCGGTTTGGAAGCACCTCTGAGACCCCCCGCCTCATCAACTAAAGGTCCTACATCCTCCACTCCTTCCTCATCCACCCAAGTATATCAGAAGAAAATCAAAGAAGTCAAGAAGGATCCTATTGAAGAAGATCCCCTGATGAAGCATTCAAAATTTCCTCAGGACTAGAGAACATCATTGTTCTCAGTGAAAGTGAGGAGAGTGAAGTTCCAGTCTCTATAAGTGCTCCAGAAGCCCCAACGGATAAAGAAAAAGAAGTTCAAAGCACTGAGCTTCCGAGCACCATTGACTCCTCTGTACCAGAAGCCCCGAGTGCCCCACTCATATCTCAACTAGAGGCAATAATAGTGCACACTCTAAGTGCCATGATTTCTCTTTCTCTTGGTCCTCTTGCCCTACCTTCTTCTTCCTCCTCTTCTTTTGCATGGTTACAACCTTTCGTTGATAGTAGGAAGAGAAAGTCTTCCTCTCAAATATCGGGACCCAATTTTGATGCTGTGGCGGCCTTATTGGGTACTACCCCTCCTACTCCTGCCAAGAAGGCCAAGAACACCTCAAAAATAGTATCTGATGCTCAGGGCCAGCATTCCTGGAGATAGCAAGCCCAAGGTTGACAAGCCAGAACAGGATTTGCAGGCGTCTTATCTAGAGCTCTCAAGGATCCCCATGGGAGAGTCCACCCCTGAAGGTGAGATTCACAATCTTCAAGAAAAATTCACCAGGGTCATTGGGAGGGTGGAAAAGGGCAACAAAGCGTAGAGGAGCTGGAAGAGTAGGCTCAGGTTCTTGTAGGTTTCATCAAGTCACTGCTGTCGAAAGATAAAGTTTTAGACCCTACCCCACTGACTACTCTTCCACCACCTGTGATCCTCAGCCAAGATGAAATCGTGAGTATCAAAGATATACATAAGTATTCCATCTATGGAAGGGCTATGGAGGCCATGGTGGATGATATGCTCATTATAGGGTTGAATTTCATTAGTGAAGCCTTCAAACTCAATGAGAAGGTAAATAATCTACAACAGAAACTATCCTCCACCATTGGAAATATAGATAAAGAGCTCAAACTCTAGAGCAGCTGTATAGTAGACCTTCACCTTATGGGACAGGCTGATGAAAATATTTTAATGGCAAGCAAGGTCTTCGATGATGTAAAAGATAACTTGTCAAAATCATGGGTATATAGTGTGGAATGGAAAATCAAGGTGCTAGAGGAAGCTTTGGGAGAATTGAGAAATAGCTGGCAGAAGGGTGAGGCCTTCAAGACTTTGGTAGTATCTACTTTCAAGGATATACATTGCCACCTCCATGATGAGACCTCTGGTGTGCCCCTCTCCTTGCAAGAAATCAAATCTCAATTCAGAGCTTTTGTCAAAGATAATCTGTTCAAAGAGGATTCTGTCACCAAGGAAAAGATGAAGGAAATCTTCTCTCTCCAATCTACTATTGAAGAAGCAAATAAAGATTTTTATACACATGTCGAATTCAAAAAGAGATGGAGAAGTGCCTCGGATTTTCAACCAGATCCACTTTGCCAACACATTGGTCCCACGTGGCAAAGACATAGCAGATGCGTTAAAAAGGTTTAGGAGCGGATCCTCAAATCAGTGGGCCCTTCTCAATCATGAACACTTGTCTTCTCCTCCTGACTTTTCTCCCTTCTTTCTTTCCTCATCTCGGATTTATTGTAATTAGTTGAGGTTTTGTGTTAAGCAACCATTTAACTAAACATTATTTAAAAAGGTAGTTACAAGAGTAAGCTGATTTGTAAAACTATATAGTGGCGTCTCTTCACCATTTTGAGGGGGAACTTGGCTTATTTTTGAAAGTGTAAGAAATAGTAAAGCAATCAATACAAAAGGATCTTCTTTCTTTGTCCATCTGATTCTTTTATTCGCAAGCTATCTGTTGAATGTTGTTAGATCATTTGTCTACATTATGCCAAGAAGCTTTGTATTCTTGTAGATGTTATTTATGGAACTGTGTGTCTTTTCAAATTGCATCTCATTAATTTGAGTACAAATGGTCTTATTCCAATTCGTTATATTTTGGCACGCATAAGGAATTATTTTTTCATCTATAATTCTAGAGAATGCTTTTCTACTCATTTCCACATCTTCATTCCTCTGTACTTTTGTGATTGATGATCTATTAAAAACACTTTCATGATATCCAAGTTCTGCGGTAAAACTATGCTCTATACATATGTAAATAAGTTTTGCTTTTGAATAAGGGAACCTCCCCCACTAAAGAGGAGGGATTTCTTATCCCCACGACTAATGTTCTTCTTGAAGTCCTTTTTGATGACCAACGAGGCCCGGATCAACTCTTTTCACACAAACTTCAAGGATCCAAAATGAAGGCTCAAATTGGGAAACTTAAGCTCGAACATTATCAATCTATGTTTCTTCATGCGTAAGATACCCTAAAAGGCTAACAAAAAATATTATAATCATGCTAGGAGTCACGGGATTTTAAATTTGTTTATTTCACTATCAAATGAAAGATCTTCCAATAAATGAAATTGTAAATGCCACTAAAATATCACAAGGATAATATCTTATGTGATTCACACAAATTTCAATGTAATAATGCAATGGGAACAAGAAAAACTACTTGCAAACATTTAGAAATGAAGCAAACACAATTTTTTCCAAAAATAACACAGATTAACTCAAGTTTGGTTAAATTTATCAGCAGGGGAAAGTTTCTCAAACAATCTCAGAGCTTGTCAATGGTTGTACACTCACAACCACCTTGACATGATCAAATTTAACACAAAAGAGATAAATAGGTTTCTTCAGATAGTTTCTCAGAAAGACGGGTTCTATCAAGATTTTCTCTTAGAAAATTAGTTCTGACCTCTAACACTCCAACCTTACCACCTCAATATCTTCCATGGAAAAAATCATGCCATTTATAACATTTTGTAATGAGTTTTCCCCAAAATAATCTACAACAAAAACTATCCTCCACCATTGGAAATATAGATAAAGAGCTCAAAATCGGAGCAATCTGTATAGTATACCTTTACCTTATGGGACAGTGATGAAAATATTTTAATGGAAAGCAAGGTCTTCAATGATGCAAAAGATAACTTGCCAAAATCATGGGTATATAGTGTGGAATGGAAAATCAAGGTCTTTGGAGGAAGCTTTGGGAGAATTGAGAAATAAGCGGCGAAGGGTGAGGCCTTCAAGACTTTGGTAGTATCTACTTTCAAGTATATACATTGCCACCTCCATGATGAGACCTCTGGTGTGCCCCTCTCCTTGCAAGAAATCAAAGCTAAATTCAGAGCTTTTGTCAAAGATTATCTATTCAAAGAGGATTAAACATGTCACCAAGGAAAATATGAAGGAAATTTGCTCTCTCCAATCTACTATTGAAGAAGCAAATAAAGATTATCATACACATGTCGAATGCAAAAAAGAGATAGAGAAGTGCCTCAGATTTTGGAACCAGTCCACTACCAACACATCGGTCCCACGTGGCGAAGACATAGCGAGGCGTTAAAAAGGTTTAGGGAGCGGATCCTTAAATCAGTGGGCCCTTCTCAATCATGAACACTTGTCTTCTCCTCCTGACTTTTCTCCCTTCTTTCTTTCCTCATCTCGGATTTATTGTAATTAGTTGAGGTTTTTCATTAAGAAAACATTTAACTAAACATTATTTAAAAAGGTAGTTACCAAGAGGCGATTTGTAAAACTATATAGTGGCCTCTGTACTATCAAACCCACCCCAAGGCTTTTGCCAAAATGGTTCACTTTGTCAATTCCCATTCCAAAACTACCTCTAAAGGCCTCTTAGCCACTCCATCTTTTCACCACAACCCAATCTGGTAGCCTCTGTCACCTCACCTAATGACAAGATCAAACCATTCTATGTAACCCTCCTTATAGTAGGGCATAGACTCAACAATTGCGTCATAGACTAAGGGGCATCAGACAATGTAATTCCTGCCCATGCCTTAGGCCTAACTCTCACATGCACTTACGGGTCTTGTTATTCTATGGAGAGTAAGGAAGTACCCCTATTCGGAAGAATTAAGGATGCACAAGTAGCTTTTGCTACTTTTCCTGAGAAGAAGGTTTTGGCTACTATCCTAGTAGCAGACATTCCTCCTTCATATGGAATGTTGCTAAGTAGGAACTTCTGTAAAGATGTGGGAGGAGAAATTCAAATGGATTGGTCACATGCCCTCATACCTGTTAATGGGAAAATGAAGAAGTTGTTTCCTGAGAAGCAGTCTGAGTATATTGTGCAAAAAATAGATGATCCCAAAGCACAAATACTTTATGAGGATATGGGGCATGGCAACTATATGATTATGTCTCTTGAGGAAATCCAACTTCCCAAAAGATCACTTAAGGATCCTAATGGTGTTTGGATATTAGAGTTTGATGGAAGTTGTTCCTCAGCTGGTTCTGGAGCCGGTGTAGTATTAGTGTCTCCTGAGGGAAAGGTTTGTCCTTTCTCATTCAAGTTACAATTTGAAAATACTAATAATATAGCAGAGTATGAAGCTCTCATTCTTGGGCTTCATGTGGTGAAAGAAAAGGGTGTGAAAAATCTTCTAGCTCATAGAGATGCGGAGCTGATTCTCAAGCAAGTTAGAAACCTTTTCTAGGTAAAGAATAGAAGGTTGAAATATTATAGGAATCAGGTTTGGGACTCTATCAAATTTTTTGATGCCTTCTCTATCGAAGTAGTGCCTAGGGAGAAGAACACTAGGGCTGTTAACTAGTAGTCTCAGGATCATTGCTGATACCTCATCCTGACTTTTCTCAAGATAGGTTTACCATCGAGATGATCCATAGGCCTAGTGTACCTGATAATGCAAGTAACTGGCAAGTTTTCAATGATGATTAGCATTTGCTTTCTTTCTTAGAACTCAGGGATAACTTCAAATAATTGTACTTTGAAGGACGTGAAAATTTACCTCATGAAAGTGTGCCTTCCAATAAAGAAGATGTCAATGAAGAAGAGATGGATCAAGATGGGTGTATCAAACTCAAAGGGAACAAGATTCCAAAGGGACTAGTGATTTTAGAAGAATTGTTTGACAAGCATGACAGGTATGTGAATTCTAAAGCTTCTACTGGATCACAACAATCAACTGAGTACGATAAAACTAATATTGGGAGTTTCATTGACCCTAAACTCGTGAAAATTTGGGAAATGTTGCACGCCGGAAGAAAAGAAGAAAGTAATTAATCTTTTAAGGGAGTATAAATATTTTCTTTCTTATTATTATGAGGATCTAAAAGCTTTTCAACCCAAGGAGATGTAACATTTCATCCCTCTCAAACTAGGGATTAAACCTTTCAGGAAGAAACAAAGGAAATACAATCCTAAAATAGCTGATACCATCTTTCAGGAAATACAGAAGTTATTAAAAGCCAAAATCATTTTTCCTATCCACCATTCAACATGGATTGCCAACATTGTGCCTGTTAGAAAGAAAAATGGTGAGATTCAGTATCTGTGTTGACTTCAGAAATCTGAATCAAGCTTCTTTAAAGGACAACTATCCTTTGCCCATGATGGATCAAGTCTTACAAGTTGTAACAGGATCTGAAATGTTGTCTATGCTTGATGGCTTCTCAGGATATAATCAGGTAGAAGTTAATACCACAAATCAACACAAGACAACCTTCACTACCCCTTGGGGTACCTTTTCCTACAAAAGGATGCCTTTTGGGCTCATTAATGCCAGTGCCACTTTCCAGAGAGCTATGGACTTGGACTTTGGAAGTTTAAAAGGGAAGTGTATTGTCATGTACCTTGATGACTTGACTGTATTTTCCAAAGGGAAGATCATTTTCAGCACCTGGAAATAGTTCTTTTGAAATGTAGAAAACATGGGATCTCTTTAAATCCTAAGAAATTTGTCTTTTGTGTCATAGAAGGAAAATTTTTGGGGCATGTTGTCTCTAAAGATGGTATAAAAATTGATCCTGAGTGAGTTCAAGCTATTCAACAGATTCCCCTTCCAACCAATAAGAAGGGAGTGCATTCTTTCTTTGGTAAGATTGACTTCCTGAGAAGATTCATCCCTGATTTCGCAGAGCTAACCTTGAATATCTCTCAAATGATGAAGGTAAAATAGACGTTTGGCTGGTCTCTTGAAGGTAAAGAATCCTTTGAAGGTATTAAAAGGGCTATTGCTAAGACTCCCATCTTAGCATGTCCATATTTTAGTAAATATTTTATTATCTATTGCTATGCCATAGATAATACCCTAGTTGTTGTTTTGACTCAAGAAGATTCTGATAATCACGAACTCCCAATTGCATTTATGAGCTACATTCTAAAAAATCATGAGTTAAAATACACCATAATGGAGAAACATGCTTTCGCAGTGGTTAAAGTTGTCAAGCAGTTTCATTTTTACATTCTTAACTCTCACTCCACAGTATTTGTACCTGATACAACCATCAAGTCCATTCTCACACAATAGGATTTTGGATCTAAGAGAGGAAACTAGGTGGCCAAGGTTCAAGAATATGACATTGACATCAGACCAACCAAGCTCATCCGTGGAAAAGGCCTGTGTGAACTCATCGCTAAGGGAGCTAGACATGAGTTACCAGAGGATAAATTTGATCTCCCTACCATTTTGTTTCTTAGCTCAATTGATGAATGGTATGCTGATATCACACACTTTCTCACATATGGAGAATGTCCCTCTCATTTGACTACCAAAGAGAGGAGAGTTGTTAAGCTAAGATCAACCCAATATGTGTTATGGGAAAATGCCTTGTTTAAGCGTGGGTTGGATGGAAGATTTCTAAAATGTGTGGACAAGGAACAACAGAGGAAGCTACTTTCGGATTTTCATAATCAAGCATGTGGAGGGAACTACTCATCAACTGTCACTGCTCATAAGATTCTTCGTGCAGGATATTACTGGCCTACCTTGTTCAAAGATGCATCAAAGTGGATTGATAAATGCGAAGCTTGTCAAACCTTCGTGGGTAGACCCAAGTTGGCTTCTTTGCCCCTTAAACCAATTATGATCGAAGAGCCTTTTCAACAATGGGGTTTAGATTTCATTGGAACACTTAATACTTATTCTAGTGCGATCACACCCACATATTAAGCTGCTACAAATTATTTTACTAAATGGGTAGAAGCCATTCCAGTGAAGAGTACTACTTCGGAAGTAGTATGCAGTTTTATCAAAGAAAACATCTTAGTGAGGTTTGGTGTGCCAAACAAGATCGTGACAGATAATGCTTCAAATTTTTCTTCAAATGAAATGATGGAATTTTGTTATGGATATGGCATCTCCCTGGCTCACTCCTCGGATTATTATCCTCGGGGAACAGAGACAAGTAGAATCGACAAACAAAAATCTGGTGGCTATAATAAGGAAATTAGTTAATGAATCTCAGAGGAATTGGCACAAGAAACTCTATGATGCTCTTTGGGAAGATAGGGTCACACCTAAAAGAGCCATTGGGATGTCTCTTTTTCAGGTAGTATATGGAGTGGAAGCTCAATTGTCCGTAATAGTGGAACTACCAGCCTTGCATTTAATTAAGGTCATTGAAGACACCAATTTCAATGATTCTTTGGATAAAAGGATCATGTACCTTCACAAATTGAATGAGGACAGATTGAAGGTCACTGATAGAATATCTACTCACCAATAGAAAGTAAAGGCCTTGTTTGATAAAAAGCCAGATCCAGGGATTTCAAAGTTGGAGACATTGTTTTGTTGTGGGATAAAAGGCATGAACCTCATGGTAGCCATGAAAAGTTTGATTCTCTTTGGCTCAGACCTTTCAAGATCAGGCACTTTGCTGGTGAGAATTATTTTTACCTTGATTATATGGATGGTTCTTCCCTCCCACTTCCTTATAGTGGGTAGTACCTAAAATTTTTTAAGTCATAGGTGATTAGGAAGTCCTTTGTATATTCTGTATAGCGTGTGCGTGTGTTTCCCCTTCTTCTTGTTTTTGTTGTGTTGTTCGTTTGGGGTGTTGTCTTCTGTGTTGGTTTGCTTTTGACTCCGTGGCCCAATGGATAAGGCACTGATCTGCTTCCCCTAGATTTTCTGAGAGTTCTTTCCTTGTCTCATTTCTTTAGACTTTAGCCAAGTCATCCCCAGAAGGAGCCAGTTGTTGTCCTCTCAAAATTCTCCCTCTTTTGAGAAGTTCAAAATTGAAATTTTTGAGTTAATGCCTTTTCTATTGTTCTGGTAAAGGGAAAAGTCGAGAAGTCGAAAAAACTGTGTCTTTTGAGTCATTTTGTGCAATTTGCGGGTCTGTCGGACATTTTTGTCCCAGATGTCCCAAGTTCATTCGGGCTCCCTGTTCACCGATCGGCCGCTTTACCCAAAATTTGTTTTCTTGCGGGCCCGTCAGAAATTTTTGTTCCAAATGTCCCAATTCACTCAGGCTCGTTGTTCACCTTTCACCCGCGTCATCCACATCATGCACTTTGTGTAATTTCATCCCTCATGTCACATAAACATTTGTGCATTTTGTCACCACATCCCCACATCTTCCGAATCGCTCTTTTGTCCCACGTGTCCCAAATGAACCAAAGGCCATCTGGGCTAATTTTTCCCACTCTTCCTGAATATATTGCTTTTCAAGTTGGTAGATGTGTATTTAATGCAAATTTATTATATTTCTCTCTCCTAAATGGATATTTAATAAGCTCTTCCCCTACGCATTTTTGCACACTGCTTTCTTGTTATCAATTGCTCATACCCTTCGCAATCAAAATTTACGTGCATGTACCCGATTCCCTGTAATTCCATCAAGAGTTCAGACTATGACTTTGTTTTTCAAATCACTATCAACATGAATATTAAATTCCAAGGTCAGAAGCAAGTTTCACCACTCGAGTCTGTCATTCCCGATATAGGGGACAGTGAAGTTCGCCACCTGGACTTTGGAGATTTTGGACTAGGATGATAGACTCAAACCCCTCTCCTATGGCACAAATGATTCACGATAGTGGCTTGGCATTCGCCATTGGTTTCCCAATCTCAGTGTAATGTGCAGATATGGTACTCGCCTGCGGTACTCATTTCAATCCCAACTCAAGTGAACTAATGAATGTGCATGGGGAGCTCATTGCCAAGCTTGATGCTTTTGCCATTGGCACTGCCCTAAGGATTCCTAAAATGGAAAATTCTATAGTAATCTCTCAGAACCAGGCACAGGCCCTCTTCGACCAGGACAATGAAAAATAAAAGGCGAGGGTGGCAAAGTCTTGGCTTAAAAACCCTAAAAAGGGGGTGTCCCATCTATCAAAAGCTCTATTTCATGCTGATTTTAATGAGGAGCTGTCAGATTTTATAATCCTACTAGCTCGGGTCATGGGCTTACCCTCTACCAATGAGTTCTATTTTTGGAAATGCCCACTTATCAACATGGTGTGCGAAGGAACTTAGAATATCAACTAGGTAGAAATCATCAGCATGAACCTAACAGAGCACATCATCCAATGTACAACAAACAAATAAGTTTTACATGACTTCATATCTGATGTATACACTAGCAAAGCATCAAGGCAATGGTTTGGATTCACATACATTGATGCTCATAAAGGTGACTCTATATATGCTTACTATCCTCAATTCACCCTGGACACTAGTAATCACAACTTTAGGAGGGTGAATGATGCTTTCACCATGTACATTGTAAGACTTCTGGAGAGTGACACGACGAGGAGGTTCTCTGATGAAGCCATGAACCTAATATCGAAGTACGGTGCCTACCTCATCCGATTCAGAAAATTCTCCTATATCGGGCTTGCGGGCCATGAGAGTACCCCTATCAAGCTTCCTATGTTCTACAATGATAAAATGGCCTTGATCGAGATATGCAAGCAATTGGACAAGTTACACAGAACCTGCAGGGATAAGAAAATCACTAGCCTGCACTTCCCTATATCTTTGGGAAACTACACCTACAAGACAACTCTAGATGCACAAAACATAGAGAGAGCCCTAGCTCCCATCACTGTCCATTTCTTCAGGCCAAGAACTTGTTTTGACTTGAAGAAATTTATTGAGCAGAACCTCAGAATCAATTACCATCATAGGGTAGACACAGAAGACTATTGGGCTGACTGTGCTGATGATTTTGAGGCAAGGAGGAGGCATTATGGCGGTTTTCTCTCCAATTGATTCAAGAGCTTAACTTGTACCAAGTTCCTGAAGGGCTTCAGGATGATAATTCTGACTGTTTTCATATGAATATGACAACTTGGTCAAACACACTCCCTTGGAGGATTTGGATTGGTTCAAAAAGGAGAAGGATGATCTGGCTGAAATCTTAGCCCCTGTCCTAGTAAGAACCAAAATCTGGTTTGTGAAGAGTTCGTGAGTTTAGAAGGCATTCAAAAAAATCCTCCTCCAAGGATACTTCAACACCAAGAAAGGAGGCATTGACACCGGTTCGAAGCACCTCTACAGAACCCTCCTGCCTCGTCAACTAAAGGTCCTACATCCTCCACTCCTTCCTCATCCACCCAAGTATATCAGAAGAAAATCAAAGAAGTCAAGAAGGATCCCGTTGAAGAAGATCCCCTGATGAAGCATTCAAATTTCCTCGGGACTAGAGAACATCATTGTTCTCAGTGAAAGTGAGGAGAGTGAAGTTCCAGTCTCTATAAGTGCTCTGGAAGCCCCAACAGATAAAGAAAAAGAAGTTCAAAGCACTGAGCTTCGAGCACCATTGACTCCTCTGCACCAGAAGCCCCGAGTGCCCCACTCATATCTCAACTAGAGGCAATAACAGTGCACACTCTGAGTGCCATGAGTTCTCTTTCTCTTGGTCCTCTTGCCCTACCTTCTTCTTCCTCCTCTTCTTTTGCATGGGTACAACCTTTCGTTGATAGTAGGAAGAGAAAGTCTTCCTCTCGAATCTCGGGACCCAATTTTGATGTTGTGGCGGCCTTATTGGGTACTACCCCTCCTACTCCTGCCAAGAAGGCCAGGACCACCTCAAAAATAGTATCCGATGCTCAGGGCCAGCAATTCTTGGAGATAGCCAAGCCCAAGGTTGACAAGCCAGAGCAGGATTTGCAGGCATCTGATCTAGAGCTCTCAAGGATCCCCATGGGAGAGTCCACCCCTGAAGGTGAGATTCACAATCTTCAAGAAACAGTCACCAGGGTCATTGGGAGGGTGGAAAAAGGGCAACAAACTATAGAGCAGCTGGAAGAGTAGGCTCAGGTTCTTGCAAGTTTCATCAAGTCACTACTATCCAAAGATAAAGTTTTAGACCCTACCCCACTGACTTCTCTTCCACCACCTGTGATCCTCAGCCAAGATGAAGTCGTGAGTATCAAAGATATACATAAGTATTCCATCTATGGAAGGGCTATGGAGGCCATGGTGGATGATATGCTCATTATAGGGTTGAATTTATTTAGTGAATCCTTCAAACTCAATGACAAGGTAAATAATCTACAATGAAACTATCCTCCACCATTAGAAATATAGATAAAGAGCTCAAACTCTAGAGCAGTTGTATAGTAGACCTTCACCTTATTGGACAGGTGATGAAAATATTTTAATGGCAAGCAAGGTCTTAGATGATGTAAAAGATAGCTTGTCAAAATCATGGGTATATAGTGTGGAATGGAAAATCAAGGTGCTTTAGAGGAAGCTTTGGGAGAATTGAGAAATAGCTGGTAGAAGGGTGAGGCCTTCAAGACTTTGGTACTATCTTCTTTCAAGGATATACATTGCCACCTCCATGATGAGACCTCTGGTGTGCCCTCTCTTGCAAGAAATCAAATCTCAATTCGAGCTTTTGTCAAAGATAATTTGTTCAAAGAGGATTCTGTCACCAAGGAAAAGATGAAGGAAATTTTCTCTCTCCAATCTACTATTTAAGAAGCAACTAAAGATTTTTATACACATGTCGAATTCAAAAAGAGATGGAGAAGTGCCTCAGATTTTCAACCCAGTCCACTGCCAACACATCGGTCCCACGTGGCAAAGACATAGCAGATGCGTTAAAAAGGTTTAGGGAGCGGATCCTCAAATCAGTGGGCCCTTCTCAATCATGAACACTTGTCATCTCCTCCTGATTTTTCTCCCTTCTTTCTTTCCTCATCTCAGATTTATTGTAATTAGTTGAGGTTTTGCGTTAAGCAACCATTTAACTAAACATTATTTAAAAAGGTAGTTACCAAGAGTAACTGATTTGTAAAACTATATAGTGGCGTCTCTTCACCATTTTGAGGGGGGGAACTTGGCTTATTTTCGAAAGTGTAAGAAATAGTAAAGCAATCAAGACAAAAGGATCTTATTTCTTTGTCCATCTGATTCTTTTATTCGCAAGCTATCTATTGAATGTTGTTAGATCATTTGTTTGCATTATGCCAAGAAGCTTTGTATTCTTGTAGATGTTATTTATGGAACTGTGTGTCTTTTCAAATTGCATCTCATTAATTTGAGTACAAATGGTCTTATTCCAATTCATTATATTCTAGCACGCATAAGGAATTATTTTTTCATCTATAATTCTAGAGAATGCTTTTCTACTCATTTCCACATCTTCATTCCTCTGTACTTTTGTGATTGATGATCTATTAAAAACACTTTCATGATATCCAAGTTCTGCAGTAAAACTATGCTATGTACATATGTAAATAAGTTTTGCTTTTGAATAAGGGAACCTCTCCCACTAAAGAGGAGGGACTTCTTGTCCCCGATTAATGTTCTTCTTGAAGTCCTTTTGACGACCAACGAGCCCAGATCAACTCTTTTCACACAAACTTCAAGGATCCAAAATGAAGGCTCAAATTGGGAAAATTAAGCTGAACATTATCAATCTATGTTTCTTCACACGTAGGATACCCTCAAAGGCTAACAAAAAAATATTATAATCATGCTAGGAGTCACGGTAAATGCCACTAAAATATCACAAGGATAAGATTCACACAGATTTCAATGTAAGAATGCAATGGGAACAAGAAAAACTACTTGCAAACATTTAGAAATGAAGCAAACACAATTTTTTCCCAAAATAACACAGATTAACTCAAGTTTGGTTAAATTTATCAGCAGGGGAAAGTTTCTCAAACAATCTCAGAGCTTATCAATGGTTGTACACTCACAACCACCTTGACATGATAAAATTTAACACAAAAGAGATAAATAGGTTTCTTCAGATAGTTTCTCATAAAGACGGTTTCTATCAAGATTTTCCTTAGAAAATTAGTTCTGACCTCAAACACTCCAACCTTACCACCTCCAATATCTTCCATGGAAAAAATCATGCCATTTATAACATTTTGTAACAGAGTTTTCCCCCAAAAAAACCCAAAAATTGAGTGCACCAGTGCTCGCCATGATCCCAATTGTGATTCCCAGAATTAAATCTATAAAGTGTTGTTAGGTGCTCAGGGGGAAGATCTCTTCGAACATCTCCCACATTCAACTCCCTCCTCTGGTAGATCACTCTTCCTTTTACTCGCCAATCACTTCCACCCGTAATCTTTCCAATCTGGTTCTTTGCATGCCCGAGAAGGAAAAATGGAAGATTAGATCGAGCCAAGAGATCAGATCTCATATTAATGGTAAAAGACATCCCTAGATTTTCCTCACCAAACCAAGATATCAACAAGTCTTTCACGTGCAAGGTCAAATCCAATAGTCAGATTGCATATTTAATGGTGAGATATATTTACAGACCTTCCCCACCAAACCAAGCTACTAGATTAATGTTCCTCTTCATTTGGCATGCAGGAGACTCCAAGAAATGATAAAAAACCACAAGAATACGCATCCCCAGGAGCTCTGGAGTGAAAATGGTGGAAAAATCAGATACAGATGCACAATTGTTGTTGATTTCTATTTTGAATTTGGACCGTCCACGTGGGAGATCTACTTTTAAGATAGGCCTATGGGTTCCCCTTTTCCTTTTGCAACTTTTGGAAAAATGTAAAATTTTCACATTTTTCTCCGCACCTCCACCTTTGAGA
Source organism: Taxus wallichiana var. yunnanensis (assembly GCA_018340775.1). Taxonomy (NCBI): domain Eukaryota; kingdom Viridiplantae; phylum Streptophyta; class Pinopsida; order Cupressales; family Taxaceae; genus Taxus; species Taxus wallichiana. The sequence continues at coordinate 376,145,912 of CM031235.1, forward strand.
AATGAGCCTGACACGTGTCCTAAAGTGGGTCCCAGAGGAACCGTGGCCAAATTCTGCTATTTCACCTCTTTTTTGGAAAAAGGAAATTTTCCAAGTTTCCCCTGCAGCTTTGCCCTTCCGCTTCTAGCCTCTGATGTGGGTCCCAAGCAGAACCACACTTCATTTTACACTTTTAACTCCTTTCTTCACAAAAAGGAAAATTTCTAAATTTCCCCAAAAGTCCGCACCTCCGCCGTTGACCGGGACAAAATTTTGACTATTCTTTGTTAGGTCTATGGACCATTTTGATGTTTTAATCCTTTTGGTGACAAGAGGCAAAACATCCAACTTGCCTCCGGAGTCCCGCATCTCCGCCTTTAACCTTACCATGTGTCCTTCTACAGGGTCAAAGTAAGACTTTTTCCCTGCCACTGAGATTTTTATTTAATCAAATCTGGTGGGGCGGGTTCAAACTTTTTTGCCAAAGTAGCCAAAAAGAACAAGTTCAAAAACAAACCCACCATGCCCCATTCAATCAGAAGAAGCCACATAAGCACCAAAAGAACCAATCAGAATTGAGCGGAGCTACGGGACCAAATTTTCCCTTTTGCCAAAAAGTAAAAGCAACAAGTTAAAGCATTTTCCCACCATCCCCTGGCCAACCAAAAGAAGCCACATTTCCTGTTGATGCAAGGATGTAAATTTGACTAGGAGAAACGCCCGTCAAATCGTAAAATGTAGAAGAACGACCATTTGAGCCTGGAGATGAAATTTTCTCCAAGGACAAAGAATTTAGAAATGTTACAAGGCTCAAATACATTCCTCTAAACTACATCCATTCATTTTTCCTCAAGTATTTAGGGAAAATGACAAGGACAACAAATCTCGAGATGTGGAAAATAGAAAACATGGGACAACCCAAGTTTTACACCCAAATACAGACCTTTTCTAGACAAACAGAGAAACAAGGAAACAACCATGGATCCATACATGATCCTCGACCCATGAACGGATTGAATACGACAACAAAAGGAATGCAGGGACCTCTTAGGCATGACACGAGGAGATACAATATGGAAGATGTCATTAATTGACATATTTTCAATGGAAAAATGATGCGAAACTATTTTGAGCACCAACAGTGCCCATCACTCCAATTTCTCAACCTCTTGAACCTGTTGAACCTGTGAAGATCAGTTTCAAAGATTTTACATAGACAAGGGCACCCATTTTATAGACCAGAGTGCCCGTAGGCTCCCTAGTCCCTCTTTAGGTGCTCCACTCTAACTAGATACTCCAAATCCATCCTTTTTGGGGCTTTTGCATGCTCATTCCTACTTTCAGTTTCTCCAGTCACCTCTGCGACATCATCCAATAAGCTCCTATAATCAGCTGAGTTTTTTCCTCTTCTCTCTTACATATTAGGGTTAGCATATTCTTTTTTTATATTTGTTTGGGCCATCTTTGCATCTGTTTACAAAATTTATTTACGTTATTTATAGTTTTTCATAACTTAGATTAACTAGTACCTTTATATCACATTTTTAGTTAATCATTTTGGTGAACCCAACATCTTTCATGCTTAGGATCCTTATTTTTCCTCTATTATGGGTCAAGTTTCTTTATCTGATTTACTTAAGAGATATCCTAATTTCTTTTTCAAAATCCTTAGACACCAAGTATTTTGATGACAATATGTCACCACACAAACTAAGTCCTATGCTTGCTTGTCTATTTACTGACCCTAATGATCCTCCATCTAATCAACCCCTATTGGAATCAATTCAAGATTTACATTCTTTGTTTCAAGACAAGTTTACAGCTATGGAATCCATAATTATATCTCTCAAATATGAAATTCAACAGCTTAAGGATGCTTCTCAATCACATGTTTGTGCTCCTATAATTTATATACAATCTATATCCACTACATGTCATCTAGTTGAACCTTCGAGACATGTCATTGCCTAAGCCTCTCATATTTGAGCATAATACTACACAATATGAAATTATTATTTAGTTCTTTAGTCATCAGTTGATCACTCTACCACCTACTCATTACTATTCTCCTTATCAGTTAACAAAGTATTAGGGTCATCCATATTGCAATCATCATCGAATAAATGGACATAATGACAATGATTGCTATGCTTTACAATGTACATTCAAACATAGCGAGTGTAAAGGGTTTATCTCATTCACTTCCCACCATCATGTTACATCTTAATGGGCTCCTAAGACTGCCCCTTCTACATATAATGAAAATCACCATACCACTTCTTGTGCACCTTCTTCCGATAGTCAAGGGTCACCAATTCAACATAAGCAATGACCTCGAAAATTAGTTCACCACCTCCTCATACTTCATCATCTTCCACATTACCACATCACAACAAACCATCACTTCTCACGGTTTTCTCTAAATCACATCCTCTTACTAAGTCATCTGTTGTATTACCAAGTCAAACTAAACAACCTCCTCTTAAGGACAATCTCACTACTCCTCCATTAAAGGTATCTACCACATCACCATGTCATACACAAAAATCACCGCCTAAAGTTAAACTTGTAATTTCAACATCTGCTATAGACCCTACATATGTTGATGATTGGGATCTGGATGACGCTTACTATGATGATGAACCATCTGATGGTCATACTCCTCTGTCACGTCCCATCACTTTTGTTAAGGAAAATAATCCATACATTGATCCACTTAGTGTCTTTTGACTAGACCTCCATCACGTACATACTTGGGGGTATAACGATCACACATCCCCCATCTTAGCATCAAATCATTTCACATAGGCATATTTATCACACATTGTTGCATCGTCATTACCCGATGACACAATCTTGTGCTTTAGTTCACACTCGATTGTTGAAGGATTACTACACATGAACCCCTAACATTGCACAATAGATATTACACATTGTGTTTCATCACACATACATCCTAATAGTCATCATTATGCATATATCATCTTTCTATTGTCTAGCATTGTGTGTTATTCATCGTATTGTTCATATTACACTATTAGACTATCTACGCATCTTGCATCATATTCTATACATAGTGTCGCCATACTACATCTAGTGACATATGCCTTACATCATACACTATGCATTTCCACATCACTCATATTCTACATATTATACTAGTCTTCATCACATATGAGTCTAGCATTACATCATACTACATACTACGTAGCATCTCTACATTACTAGTCTATCTATGAAACTCGCATTACATCCTATTCATATTACATATTACATGGTGCGCATTTGGTCTCTCTGCACATATTGCATTACATATTATTCATTTCATATCACACATCCTACACATTATAAGGTAGTCTATTATTATCACACATACTACATTGTCTTCTACACACTGCACTCACCACCCTATGACACACTTTAGTTCTTCGGTCCATACTCAACTGCCGAGGGTTTACAAATCAAATGGACCTTACACTCATCACACATTTATTATTCAACCTTTCATCATGTGACATTTCTAGCCTAGTGACATACAATTTAGGATAAATCGTCACCTATTCTATCATTTTATAGTGGTATACACCTTAGGTTACATCACCACTCCCTCTTTTCATCTTATAGTGATATAATCTTATAATAAATCATCACTTATACATTCAATCTAGTCGTGATATACGCTTCAGCTATAGGTTTCACACACACATCGTCACTAGGTCACATCTCATTACTACACCTACACATTCACCACAGTGTGTTAGACACACAACACACTTCGACCATTTCCTAATCATACACTCTCATTTATGGTTCATTATTGAATGTTGAGGGGGAAAAAATGAACTTCATTACATACATTTCCATTCAATCGGGGGGTATGTGGCTCCTATCATCCATCTTTCATTCCATTACATCCATCCACAACATATTGCATATTATGGTTGCTTTTACTCTTGTTTACTTATGCTTATTCACAGTCAATTTATTACACATGCTAGTTAGCTTACTTGTATGTCATTTATCTATATCATCCACACATGCATGTTCATGTATTTTTCTAGTTGTGATCGCAGATACATGTCTCTTACACGCAACATGGATGCTCACCTTCTACCCTTCCTACACTGGTCACTGGGGCATCCACATTTGTCTCTTCTAGGTGCTATTGTTTCATTTTGTACTTAGCACTTTACATTACTTGGTTATACACACTTTTTACATACTAGTTATCTTTCTAACATGCTAATGGGTGCTTCATGTGCAACATTTGTTTACAGGGATATTTGCTTCCATACTTGTTTGTTACATTGTTTTTCTTGTTTGTTCTCGTATGTAGGCCTTGCCCTTTGTTTGGTGTGTGCACTTGTTTGTTGTTTGTGGCCATGATGGCCTTGCATATATTGTGACATTGTGAGTGATGTCCCATGTTTGTGACCCTCTTTGTGTGTATTCCTTGTCTTCTTGAGTGTTTACACTACTTTTATTGGTAGCTTATACATTGTTTTCTATATGCATGCTTGTTTTTACTAACACTTGTCTCTGGATATCCATCCTTGTTTGTGCACACCTTGGTTCCTACCATGCACATTCCCTTCTCTTTATAGGGAAAAAATTTAGATTATATGCGGTTGGTCCTCTTTTGGGGCCGCATTCTCCTATTAAGCGATGTCACATGCACCCCTAAAGAGGGGGGCATCATTTGGGGTTTTACAATCTACACAATGTGTTTACACTGGTTCAGTTTAGTGCACTTTCCACCCTTGGAATTGTGGGTTTACATACAACGAGTGAGTTTAGACTAGTATACGAACCCCATACAATGTGGATTTTATAGGACATGGTTGTCCTTAGCATTATGGGAAGAAATTATAGGCTTGGAGGTTACAGTGGGTGTGCCTCCCTAATCTACTTTGACCAAAGTGGCATCGATCACCTAAAAACCAAGACATATAGACAACTCTTCACACACATTCAGGGAAGTAGTTATATGAAGGAGAATAATTCAGCTTTCTCCCTACACTTCCTCAGCTAGGGTGGTGTGAGATTTCCCAAAAAACTTGTAGTATAGGATATTCTTCTACACTCTCTTTCTTGACATAGATTACATTACATGTTTTTACACACATATACATACATATTTGAATACTTGATCATTTTCTCCTTGCAGTGTCCTGGTGTATGAGAAACAAACAATCAAATGGGGACAACAAAAATGACATCAACAACAACACTTTTTGGTAGAACACTTCGCATACTAACCATGTAGGTACATTACACACATCAACATCATCATACACATTTTGCCCTAGGTTCACTCTCATCACTTTTTTTTGCACATTTTCATCTTTAGTTTCCACGCTCCATATTTTTGTCATTCCACGCTTTGTCTATTCCTTGACACGACTTCTTTGTTACTATACATTGACATTAGGTACACATATCTATCTACTTTATTTAATGAGCTTCTCGCTCACCAACATAAAGTGGGGAAAATGTAGACACAAAATCATGCAATTTACGCATTATTTATTCTTGGTATCATACTACTATTTAGAGGGTTTTTGAGTGAAGAAAGTACTAATTAACACCCATCTCTTGGCTATTTTTATTTGATTTCTATCATCATTCTTGACTTCTACCACACAAATGCCCAGCCTGGTTCATTCATCTTCCATTATTTTAGCCTCGAATAGGGTGCAATGGCTAGTATCTTGGGGCACCCAAGGTTCCTGGTCCCACCATGGGTGCTCTAATTCTTTTTTATCTTTCCTACCAATTTTTGGCTCTTTCTAGCCATTTGAGGTCTTTACCTTTTTGTGGTTGGCCATTTCGGGGTTAATTACAAAATTAGATCAAGAGAACCCTATAAATATAAAGTTATGAGACCATAATGAGGGACCAAGCACTAGTCACTACTATCATCCATCTAGAGTTGCATCCATATATTACATTGGAGATCACTTGCATTCACATAACTCCATCACAAGGCACAAGGCTAGGTCATTTGCATCACACACAACATAGGGGATGATTCTATTTTATTCCATGTACACATTCTATTACATTTTCTACATCTAGTTATTACTTGTTACTTCACAAAGTGTGACTAACATAAGATCACCTAGGGAACATTATGCACACACACTCACCAAAACTACATTTGGGTCCGAAATGTAGTACACCACCGATTAGTAAGAAAACTATTATGGCAGTGAGGTCATTCTCGACCCATTTATTTACATTCTTCTTTGTTTAGGGTTTTGATACTCCTTTTTAGTCTTTTGCAGTTCTATTCATCATCTTGGAATATCACCGACATCCGGAGCCGTGCAACAAAGTTAATGCGATAGATAGTGAGGGTGTTAGATCATCTATGAACCTACAAAGATAATTTTAAGAGATTTTACACAAAATAGGGTGCCCATTTTGTAGAATAGAGTGCTTGTAGGCACCCCATTCCCTCTCCAGGTGCTCTAGTCTATCTAGATACTCCGGATCCATCATTTTTTATGCTTTTGCATGCTCGCTCCTACTTCCGGTTTCTCTAGTCACCTATGTGAAACCTGTCTAATAACATCCTCTAATCAGCTGAGTTCTTTCCTCTTCTCTCTTGCATATTAGGGTTAGCATTTCCTTTTTCATAGTTGTTTTGGTCATATTTGCATATGTTCACAACATATATTTACGTTATTTAGAGTTTTTCATTTCTTAGATTAACTAGTACCTTTATATCACATTTTTAGTTAATCAATTATCTACAAGGTATAAGTCCTAGTAACTCATCAGGAAAAATAGCAATGAAGTCTTAGAGGAAAGGGAAATCCTCAAGAGTTGGTCCCTTTTTAGTTTTTATATCATTGATATGCACTAAAATCATTACACACCCCTTCCTCTTGGCTTTCTTTAATTGCATTGCTGAAATTTTCCTTAGAATTACTTCTCTTTTGATTCCATGGATATGCACAGGGTAACCCTTGTCATCAAGATAAACAATATCTTTGGAAAAATAATCAAATTTTTCACGGTGTTTCCATAACCAGTTAACTCCTAGGATAACATCATAAGATCCCAAGGGTGCAACATATAAGTTAATTGTAGTCACAAATTGGAAGTTTTAACTCAGCCTCAAAAAGACATTGCTCTACCTTTCTCTCTGCTTGGTTCCCATACTAAACTAACCAATATTTTTCCATATATCCATCTTTTCTATAAATTTTACTAAGAATCTCAAGATCTATAAAACACTTAGATGCTCCTGTATCAATAAGAATGGAAACTAGATAGAAAAAAAGTTTACCTGATGCTTTTATCGGTGTCACTTGAAAATCAGCTTGGTGGTTATCTACTGCTGCATGGATCTTTTGCTAGAACACTTGTTGTTGGCTTGGTAGAGGTGCCTTAGTATTTCCACTAGCTATTTTATGAGGACAATGATTGGCGTAGTGATCACCTCCACAATTAAAGCATCCTCCCACTAGACCTTTCTTTTCTAGAGGTTTTCCTCCATTGTTAAACCTTCCATTGTTGTTTCCATTTTCATTCCTACCCTTAGGTATGCCATTTTTCTTGAAGGAGTTCCCAGGTTTGAAATTCCTTCCAAACCATATGTTCCTATTTACCCCATTTTTATTGTTTCCAATTTTTACTTTTAAATGGAGTTGAATTTTGATGTTGTTGTCATCTTCTTGTTATAGCTAAAGTTTTTAGTTTCTGCTCTTGCTTCATGGATTTTTCAAAAACTTGGTCCATGGAGGTGGGTCCATGGATGTCCACATTTGTTCCAATTTGAGGGTTCAAGCCTAAGATGAACTTTCTGATCCTAAACCTTTCATCCTTTTGATATTGTGGTATGTACTTAAGGAGACGTGTGAACTTCTCCCAGTAAGTAGTAACAGACATATCTCCATGTCTAAGGTTCTAGAATTCAATCATTTTCCCATCAAAGTATAGTTGAGGTAGCCTCTTCTGGAAGAAGGAAAAAATTGTTCCCATGTGGTGTTCTCAAAAGTTAATTCTCTTTTTGATTTCAAGTTCTCCCACCATGCTGAGGATTCTCCAAATATTTGGTATGTGCCCCAAACTGCCTCGGTTTCCTCAAAGAATTTATGAATTTCAAAATATTTCTCTATTTGATGAGCCAAAATTCTGCACCATCTCTAAATACCATCCCATTGTACTTTGGTGGAGTTATCCTCTTCAATTCTCTAGCTAGTTCTATCTCAACTTGTGCCCTCTTGGGTGGGGGTACATTTTTTCATTCAAATTTCCATTTTCTTTAGGTTGGTCTTGATCTTATCCATTCCATTAGTCATCTTCTTGTGTCTAATCATGTATCCTCTGTTTGAGGATACATATCCTATCCTAGGTGTTAGATACCAAGCTCCTCCTCCCAATTAGCTTATGTCCTAGCCATCGCTACCTAAAGGGACCAATAAGACACAACTTAGAAAGTATTGGGTTTCATTAGGCCCGAGTGCTAAATGCATGCTCGATAGAAAATGTAAGAACCCCATGGTAGAATACTCTAGGGTAAGTGCACAAAGTTGGGGGGCCAAAAAGTGGACAAAAACCCGAAAATAGATGAAACGGCTTGCATTTTAATTTTTTTGGCTTGGTAATTACTAAACCTATAATGTGTATGCATTATAAGGAAGAAAAAATGTGTACGTCTTTTAAAGAAGGTAAAACACGTACGCGTATTATAGAAGTCAAGACACGTACGCGTTTTGAATAGTATTGACCAAGTATATGTTTTTGGGTGTTTTGAATAGTATGGACCAAGTATAAGATTTCTTTTATTATTTCTTATAATTTAAATTTATTTTAGTAAATAAAAGAAATTAGGGTCATTCTGCACCTGATGGAAGTGGTCCCGTAGCTGCAACAGTTATAATATAGACAATAGTTTTTCAAAATCTAATATGGTCAGTACTTACTCATTTTCAAGATTTCAGCAAATGACCTGTTAACCAAAATAAGCTCCCTCTTATTTTGGGTTAACTTACTCCCTTTTTGTGCCTCATTCCAAATTTCAAAAATTTTAGGCACTCAAGGATTTCAAGAAAATACTCCATCAGATAGATAATTTCTTCCCCTTTCCAGAAAGGTAAAGAGCTCTTTCTAACTCGTATTTTTTGAGTTATGGCTCGACAGAGTTAGAAGGGAAAATTTGCCCAAGGCGGACCTGCGGGGCTTGAGAGAGATGTTTGCCATGGAATCTCGGATTGATAGGGAATCGGAGGAAAAATTGAAAATTTTCCCTTTTGTCAAAAAGGCAAAAATTAAGTGTTGAGCTAGCACATCAAAAAGCTAATGCGGGCTGAGGACCTTCGGAGGCAAATGAGATTTTTTGAATTTTTGTCAAAAAGTGTAAAATGAAAAAAAAGGATCCCCTGTCTCCACCGACTCTAATGGATGCCACGTCATTAGAGGATTTGGGAGAAAAGTTAAAAATTACCCGAGCTATTTTTTGCCAAAAACGTTAAGGAAAAACTTAGAAGGCCATATCTTTTGATCCAGAGCTCTATTTTTGACATTCTTGGTACCAATGGAAATATCTGAAGATTCTCTTCATCATGGAGTCTTCGATTTTGGATTTTGGTAAATATTTGGGGGATAAATTTGTAAAACATGTTTTGGCGTGGAAAAGACAAAAACCAGTTCCAACCACCATATTTAATGAAGTATGGGTCATTTTCTTTGGTCTGCAGAAGTAGATACATGGAATTATGAGCTTTTGCATCGAGCCCATCAATAGAGGAAGAATTAAAACACATTTTGAAAAGTGGTTGGAGCAGATCCCACATTTTTTCCTCTCTTCTCGCATTTTTCTATAAAATGTAAACAGAGGCACATAATTAGTGGTTGTTCATTTTTCTTCTCTGCCTCCCCCTTCTTTTCTTCCCTGGGGTCAAAATGGAGTTTGAACCTCCTCCCCTACTCTGTAATGGAATTTTTTTCCTCTTTCCCATGAAATGGTGCACTGTGTAAATATGGAGCAATAAAAACATGTTTTTGTGATGCATTTGTCCATCCTTTGCTCATTTTATTGCATCTTCTTGCCTCTCTTCATTGCAAGGTATATGTGCATGTTTTGAATGTTCATTTGCAGATCTGGGAGCTATGTTCATGGGGTTTTGGAAAATTTTCTATGTGAATCTGATCTATGGTCTGTGATGTTGTTGTCCATCCTTTCCATTGCTCACCTCTCTTTGTTCCATGGTAGTTTAGTAGATGATCAACACTTTCCTTCTTTGGTGTATCACCGTTTTAGTGTAGGCTCTTTTTTTTCTTGTTTTCTTTCTCTCCTTATCTCCTTGGAAGTTAGATTAGGATTATATTAGCTTGCCTACACTGGAATAGCTTATGGTAGGTAGTTTAGGAAGAGGAACCAGCCTTCTCTGGAGAGATATTTCTCACTTTTGCAAGGTCCCACACCTTGGGGAAAGTTCAATGTTATGCAATCACACCAGATGATTCTGCCTTAGAAAAGTAGATCCACAACTCATTTAGGGGTGTTGTGATTTTGCACTAACAGTTTTGGCATGATCGGTCGGTCACATGGGGTTAGATAGTTCATCTTTTCTTAGTTTCTTAGCAAAAACAACAAAACTCACACCATCGTGCACCACTAACAATTTTGGCACACCGGTGGGACAGGTCTGAAGCACCTTACCACTTCACTTCATCAAGTTTGATGTGCTCTTGGTGAAGATTTCAGCCTTTAGAGGCACTTTCAAGCACATCTGGCGACTCCATCTAGTCAACAACCCATCCTCTGAGTTGTAGACCTTCTTCCCATCCATTTCCACCCATTATTTCTTCCATCTCCTTCATCTTCTTCAATCCCATGAAGTTGTGCAATCATGACTTCTTTCCCACCATGGAATTCTCATTTGCAGCAATAGAACTATTTCCCTCCATCCCCACAGTTTCAAAATCCTCCTCCAAATCAGTTTTATAAGCCCCATTATCCCGAAAATGCATACAACCCCTTTTTTCTAACCAAAATGTTTATGAAGAATAGGTTTATGCAGATGATGGTGGAAACTCCTTGGTCAAGCTGATTTTGAGAGGCAGATGCAAAATATTGAGATGGACATGATGCAGCTCAGAGTCAAGTGCTCCATAATGGTAGCTGAAGTTGGCTACAAGGCCCCTTGTCCATGGGTCAGCCCTATACCAGGATGGTTTAGTGCCCAACACAAGTTACACCTCATCACTGAGATGTTTCCCCAGATTACAAAGTGGGTGGAAGGAATGGAGGCTCAAAATCTAGCGCACCTTCCATCCCTTCTACGTCCATCCTCCCATTTTCTTCCAAGTCCCCTCTGCCTAGTTGTACCATAAATGAACAGCCCCCTACCAACGCACCCTCCCCAGCCAACATCATCATGTTCAATGACTATAGGATAGTTGAAGAATGGTGTGACTCATATGACTCGATTGGGAAGAGGAAATCATATGGGTGCCTGTTCTAGATGAAAATCAGTTAGCTCAGAGGGCGCGGTTCTGGAGGAGAACCATATGGTTTCAGAGGCAATAAGTGCAGAGCAAGCCATAGAAGAACCTTCAGTTCTTCCTCCCACTTCATCCCCTTCAAACTCTAATGTCGAAGAATATTTTGAGCTTTCAAACTTCATGTTTGAAGATGAGGGGAACCATGGTGAGAAAATTGCAGATTTGAAGGACACCATGGAGGAGGTCGAACACACACAGCAGAGCCCGAGGAGGTAGATTATCTGTCTAACTTGGAGGATTGTCTTGATGGAGAGGAGCCCGAGGAGATCACATCATTTGATCCTCCATCATCCACCTTCCAAGAACATGAGTCTGCTGCCACAAAGGAGAACATCCAAGGACAACAACCTAAATCTCACAACGGCCCTCAGGAACCAAGGTTAGAGGATCTTAATCTTCCATGATCTTCTCAGGAGGAGGAAGGAAACAACAAATACCCTATCTGTCCCACACCATCCACTCAAGAAGGTCCACAGGAAGACTCCATTCTTGGAGTTGAAATTCAAAGTAACAAGCACATCCATTAGATTAGACCGTGCCTAATCAGGTACTTGGCTTCATTGGAGCCAAGGGAGAAGCCAAAACCAATCATGCCCACTCAGGGCATGAGGATGAGCTACAAAGTACCAAGGATCAGCTGTCATACCTCTTCAATCCAAATTCAGAGAAACTAAAAGAGGTATTGGATTTGTCTTCAGTTGATACTTTGGTCATTTGGGTGGAAGATCAGCTTGTAGTTAGTTTTTCACTCATCCAACCAGCCATGTTCAGTGCCAAATCAGTTGCATGGCTGCCATTTTTAGGAAGGGAAGCTATTTCTCCCTGCTAGTTGCAGGTTTTGTTTGAGTTCCCTTTGCTCTTGGTTAGAGTAGTGTAGGTAGGTTTGTTTTCAGCAAAAGAAGTGCTTTTACACACTCTACATGTTCCATTTGGAGCATGTATGATTTTCAGTTTGTATATAGTTTTTGGTGCTGTTGTATTGCTCTTGCACAGTCCATTTCAGTTGGCTTTTGGTGAAGATCAACTCCAATTTTTAGTGGGTTCCCAAGTGATTCAGAGGTCATATTTTTAGAGTTAGATCAGAGAATTGGTTATCAGGCTTGACTCCATGCCCAATGGATGTAACTAAGGCCACTGATCGTTCATCTAGCAAGCAGATGACCCCTGTGAGTCACCAAAGTTAACCAAAATAAGCTCCCTCTTATTTTGGGTTAACTTACTCCATTTTTTTCCTCAGTCAAAATTTCACAAAGTTTAGGAACTCAAGGATTTCTGGAAAATACTCCATCAGATAGAGAATTTCTTCCCCTTTCCAGAAAGGTAAAGATCTCTTTATAACACATTGTATTTTTTGAGTTATGGCTCGGTGGAGTTAGAAGGGAAATTTTCCCAAGGCAAACCTACGGGGCTTGGGAGAGATGTTTGCCAAGGAATCTTGGACCGGTGGGGAATCAGAGGAAAAAGTGAAAAATTTCCCTTTTGTCAAAAAGGTGAAAATTAAGTGTTGAGTTGGCACATAAAAAAGATAATGCGGGCCACCGGACCTTCGGAGGCAAATGAGATTTTTTGAATTTTTGTCAAAAAGTGTAAAATGGAAAAAATGAACCCCTACCTCCGCTAACCCTAGTGGATGCCACATCATCAGAGGATTTACGGGAGAAAAGTTCAAAATTTACCGAAAAATGTTAAGGAAAACCCGGAAGACCGTATCTTTTGATCGAGCTCTAGTTTTGACGTTCTTGGGACCAATGGAAAGATCTAAAGATTCTCTTTATTATAGGGTCTTTGATTTTGGATTTTGGTAAAGATTTGGGGGAGAAATTTGCAAAACACGTTTTGGCGTGGAAAAGACAAAAACCAGTTCCAACCACTAGATTTAATGAAGTATGGGTCATTTTCTTTGGTATGAAAAGTAGATACATGGAATTATGAGATTTTGCATTGAGCCCATCAATAGAGGAAGAATTAAAACACATTTTTAAAAGTGGTTGGAGCACATCCCACGGTTTTTCCTCTCTTCTCGTGTTTTTTCTAAAATGTAAAAACAGAGGCACATAATTAGTGGTTCATTTTTTTCTTTGCCTCCCCTTCTTTCCTTCCCCAAGGTCGAAAATGGAGTTTGAACCTCCTCCCTGCCTCTGTAATGGAATTTTTGCCTCTTGCCCGTGAAATGGTGCACTTTGTGTAAATATGGAGCAATAAAAACATGTTTTTGTGATGCATTTGTCCATCCTTTGCTCGTTTTATTGCATCTTATTACCTCTCTTCATTGCGCAGGTATTTGTGCATGTTTTGAATGTTCATTTATAGATCCGGGAGCTATGTTCATGGGGTTTTGGAATATATTCTATTTGAATCGATCTATGTTTTGTGATCTTGCTTATCCATCCTTTCCATTGCTCACCTCTCTTTGTTCCATGGTAGTTTAGTAGATGATCAACACTTTCCTTCTCTGGTGTATCACCATTTTAGTGTAGGCTCTGTTTTTTCTTGTTTTCTTTCTCTCCTTGTCTCCTTGGAAGTTAGATTAGGATTAGATTAGCTTTCCTGCACTAGAATAACTTGTGGTAGGTAGTTTAGGAAGAGGAACCAACCTTCTCTAGAGAGCTTTCCCACTTTTGCAAGGTCCCACACCTTGGGGAAAGTTCAATGTTATGCAATCACACTGGATGATTCTGCCTTAGAAAAGCAAATCCATAACTCATTTGGGGGTGTTGTGATTTCGCACTAACATGACCTAAAACTTTTAGGGCATATATATTGTAGTCAATCTTTGTTTTGGGAAAGCATATAGTCATTTTTTAGGTTTTTTGACCTTCTAAATTGGATTTTGGCCCTACCACTACTTGAATTAGTACTAATTTTTAAATTTGGTCCATAATTCACTTTAGTGACCATGAATCAACTCTATGATGCTTGTCTACTTCTTACTAAAAAGAGATCCTCACTTTGTAGATAGAGGATTGTTCCTAGAATGGGATTCATGTCCTATGGCCAAAATGTGGTGACTGTAATGTGCCTCATCCTTAAGGTGTGATAACACTACTAGGTGTTGAATGAGTTGTTACAAATAGTACCAGTGAATTGCATCAAGTGAACTCAAATTATTTCTCATTCTTAGAAACATGCTCCATATAAAGATCATCCCCTCACCCTTCCTATGTTTTTTCATATGTCTCTTATGGAGACAAACGATGCCTTAATACTTCACAAATAATGGTCCTTGATAGCTCGGTGACATGAATAGCTCATTTTAGCTTGTTGCAAAGGGTGTTTAATTAACTCAAAGAATGGCCAAAAATGTCTTTTTAGGCCTTCAAAGGAAGTGGTCTCTCATCAAAACTAAATGAGTCGATTGATCACCTTAGACACTATTCCCTATACACTGAAACACATTGAATGATCTTATTAGGACTTTCCTTTGGGTGAGGGTTTATGATTTAGGGTTTAGGACTCAAGGTTTAGAGTTTAGGGTTTAAGGTTCGGTGTTTAAGGCTCATAGTTTAGATTTTAGGGTTTAGGGTTTAGGGATAAGGGCTTAGGGTTTATGGTTTAGGGTTTAGAGTTTAGGGTTTAGGGTTTAGGGTTAAGTGTTTAGGGTTTATGGTTTAGGACTCATGCTTCAAGGTTTAGGGTTTAGAGGTAAAGCTCAAGGTTTTAGGGTTTATGGCTCAAGGTTCAGGGTTTAGGGTTTAGGAATCAGGGTTTAGGGTTTAGGGTTGAGAGTTGAGAGGGTTTAGGGTTTAGGGCTCAGGGTTTAGTTTTTAGGGTTTAGGGTTGATGGTTTATATTTAAGGGTTTAAGGTTTGGGGTTTTGGCTTAGGGCTTAGGGCTTAGGGCCGAGGGTTCGGGGATAGGGTTTAGGGTTTAAGGCTCAAGGTTTAGGGTTTAAGGATCAAGGTTTAGGTTTTAGGTTTTAGGGTTTAGGTTAGGGTTTAGGGTTTAGAATTTAGGGCTTAGAATTTAGGGTTTAGGGCTTATGTTTTATGGTATAAGGTTTATGGTTTAAGGGTCGGGGTTTAAGGTTTAAAGGTCGGGGTTCAGGGTTTAGGGTTTAAGGCTCAAGGTTTAAGGTTTAGGGGTTAGGGGTTAGGGTTTAGGGTTTAGGATTTAAGGCTCATGGATTCCGATCATCCATTCAGTCATATTAATGTTCTATGTCTTACCCATTCTTATAAGTATTGACAGAGAGTATTCAAATAAAAAGGGTTCATCTACTTCATAGGTAGAATATTCAAGGGGAGTCATCAGAATTTGATGCCTTTCATCTATTGATATTTTAAAGGAGGGAAATTCCCATTACATACAAACTAATTCACTCACTTTGTAATTTTTTGTTTCTTACTCATTTTTATTAGTATTGATAGAGAGTATTCAATTGAAAAGGGTTCATCGACTTCGTAGGAGAAAAATTCAAAGAGATTCATCAAATTTTGATGTCTTTCATCTATTGATATTTTGAAGGGAGGAAATTCCTAGATCTCATAAACAAGGTAGTTGTAAAAGTGGACTTAATGATGGTTCTAGGTACAAGACTAGGAAATATGGTCCTAAGATATTCAAAAATGAACTCACTCATGAGATATCTTGGAAATATATGAGTTTTAGGGGTTAGAGCTTAGGGTTATGGATTTAGTGTTTAGGGTTTATGGCTTAGGGCTTAGGGCTCAGGGATTAGGGTTCAAGGTTTAGGGTTAAGGGTTAAGGGTTTAGGGTTTAGGGTTCAGGTTTTAGTGTTTAGAGTTTAAGGTTTATTATTTTTGTTTTAGGGTTTAGGGTTTATAATTTAGGTTTTAGGTCTCAGGGTTAAGGGTTAAGGGTTTAGGTCACATAGTTTAGGGTTTAGGGTTTAGTGTTTAGGGCTTAGGGTTTAGGGTTTAGGGTTTAGGATTTAGTTCTTAGGGTTTAGAGTTTAGGGTTTAGGGGTCATGGTTTATGATTTATGATCTAGTTTTTAGGGTTTAGGGTTTAGGGTTTAGGCACATTTAGGATTTAAAATTTAGGGCTTGTTGTCCTCTCAATTTTCCCCACCCTTTGAATGTAATTTCTGAAAATTGGAGCCTGTCATAGAAGAAATTTATGTTTTAAACACCTCAAATGCTCATTTTCATTTCCCACAACGTTTTTAATCAAAATTCCTTAGTTTTCTTCCATTAAAATGTTTTAGCTATTTTCAATGGATGGAAAATTATTTTAGTTATTCTTTTATGTGTTTGGAATGTGTTGGACCTTGCATCTCTCTTATTTAAACTTTTGTAGAGAAATAAATTCTTCGTCGAGAGAAAAAATTACATTTTCTCGTTTCTTGCAACTTCCTACATTATTTTCCTCGTCAAATTCTTGCTCGGAAAGGTGAAGCTACACATTTATTTCCCATTGGATGCGGCCGGGTGGGTTTTTTTTTAACTTATCACTTTTGGTGATTTTGGAACAAACGTTAGATTTTCCCTGCATCCCCGCTGGTTCCTAATTGGTTGGAGTAGTTTTGGCGGAAGTTCGGGGTGAAAGATACATTTTATTTTCTAAGGCGTTATGGCAAAAGGGTGAAAAGTTCTAAAATGAACCACGGCCTTGCCCAAGCAAAAGGATAAATTTTGAGTTGAAATCCGTAGTAAATCAGAAAGGGACACGTGTTCATGTTGAAAAGTCAATGGCGGAGGCATGGAATTTTGGGGGAAAGGTTGGAATTTTTCCTTTTTCAAAATAGATAAAAAGTGAAGCATGTCCCCGCAACCAATCAAGCGATGCCATGTGTTGAAGAATCAAAAAGGGACATGTGGCCATTTGTCAGTTCATGCGGGCTTTGGCGGACCGGCGAAGGACTTTGGGAATTTTAGCCTTTTTTCCACAAAGGGTGAAAATTTCTAAAATGGCCCGCAACCTCGCTCATGCGAAGGGAAAATTTATAAGTTAAGGCCAATAGTAGATTAGAAAGGGACACTTGGCCTATGTTGAAAAGTCAACAGCAGGGGCACAGACTTTTGGGGAAAAGTTTGAATTTATTCCCTTTTCAAAAATAGATAAAGTATAAAATTGAAGCACATTCCCACACCCAATCAGGTGATGCCATGTGTTGAAGGATGAAATTAGAACAGTGGGCATGTGGGGGAAATTGAGAATTTCAGCCTTTTTAACCAAAAGATTAAAATGTTGCAAATTGAGCCGCGATCTCTTTTTCCAATCATGTTGTGCCACATGTTCACATTGAAAATTCAAAGCGGGCCGACGGAGGTTTTTGAGAATTTGAACTTTTTGTTAAAAAGAGTTTAAATGGCAGATTTGAACCATATTTCCTCAGCCACTCAGATGGTGCCACGTGTCTGGCTTTTGGTGGAGCTGTGGGGGGGTGAAGCAAAATGAGAAATCATGCTTTTTCTCCCAAATGTTAGGAAATGCATATTTCTCCCCTAGGGCCATCGTTTCTTGGATCTTGCCACGTGTAGGGTCCAAATTTGAAGGTAAAAGGGGGAAAGGATAGCCAAATACACTCATCTAGTTTTTG
This sequence comes from Taxus wallichiana var. yunnanensis, assembly GCA_018340775.1. NCBI lineage: Eukaryota > Viridiplantae > Streptophyta > Pinopsida > Cupressales > Taxaceae > Taxus > Taxus wallichiana. The sequence goes on from CM031235.1 coordinate 376,163,913, forward strand.
ACGCCATTAACGAACCAGAGCTCTGCAAAACACAAAAATGGATCATTCTTCATTCTTTTTCTTTGTACCCTTGTCATTTCTCCATGAGATGCTTTTTTGGTTTATTATGGAGCCAAATTGATAATTTTAAAGGGATGTAAAGTTTAATCATTAGAAAATGGAGTTTATCGGGCATACGCAATAACAAAGGGAGAAAACTTACCAACAAGCACTTGAGTGCTATAAAAGTGGTTACGAGGTGGGAATGACATGACCACATGGAGAAGAAAATCATGAGATGAACCTTGCTAAAATAATCATGCTCAAACTGACAAAATATTCACCTTTTTGAACCTCTAGTTTTCATGAGTGCATTTGTTTCATGTCACTTTCCAAAATCGGATCTGCAACAAACATTATTCCTTTTGGATATTCTTTTCTTAGGGAAAAAGTATGGATGTACATGAATTGTTATAAGAACATGGTTTTTTCCATGGAAGAAGGGGATTCTAGTTTTCTGGGAAGGTTGTAAATTCTGAAGTAATTCAATATAGAAGTTCTTTCTTTTCTTATTTTCCTCTGTTATATATCTCTCTCCTGGCTCGATTCAATGGATCATTTGTTTTGCATTCAATAGAAACTTTGTGTCTGTAGATTTGCATCAATGGTGAAGTAATTGATCCTTTTCTATATTTTCTTGGTTCAATGTGAGTAGGGAGATACTTTTCTATCTATATTTCCCAAAAGCATTATTGTTTTCTTCCTTCTCCCATCTCTTTATTCTTCCATTCCTTCTGATTGATAATCTTTTGAGTATGAAAACACACTAGGCTACTAGGGTCCAAACATTGATAGTTGTAGATTTGTACATTTTTTTTTCCAGCTTTCAATAAGGGAACCTCTCCCATTAAAGAGGAGGGACTTCTTGTCCCCTAAAAGTGGTTTCAACCCATGTTCCATTCTAAAACCCAACAATTTTTGGTGACTCCACTGGGGAATTCATTGCAAATTGATTCCGGTTTTGAATAACAAATTTTTGAGCATCTTTGATCGGCGACTCCAAGATACACTCGTGGTAGAGGAACCCTTGGGAATAAGACCCTTCATTTCCAACTTCTAGATCATCAATGTTTCTCTTTTCCCTTCATCAACAAGAAAAATAAGAGGATACAAAATCTTCAAGCACTCCTCTGCTAGAGACAAAACTTCGGGAGTGACATCCCTCAAGATCAAACCGGTCCTAATTTACATGCTTTGATTCTCACTAGTGTTTTAGTTCCTCTCTAAACAATCTTTCCAAGGATGGTAGCTACTCTGCCTTGGGGCCAAAGGGTTGGGCCTCTTGCTCTTCCCCATCCATTAAATGAATTTCCTAAAGGCAATAGAAATAATTTCCCTAAATTTAGAGGTGATGGGAAGGTTCATCTAGATAAACATATTGCGGCCTTCATTGTTTCTTGTGGTGTTCTCAGAGTTGAACATGAGGATATATCCATTATACTTTTTGTGGAGACATTGCAAGATAATGTTGTTGATTGGTTTTTTCATGTTCTGTTAGATCCATCACCAATTAGAACACAATGACGACCTAGTTTGAGAAACTTTTCAAACCCATCGAAGATGTACATGCTCTGTTGGCCCATTTCTCAAATCAAGAAAGAGTCACATGATCCCATTAGGGAATTTGTGGCCAAATTCAATAGGCTTGTTAACAAGATCTCATAAAACACGCGCCTGCGGATCACATTTAGAAATGTTTCTTGCTTAATGCCCAACTACCAAAAGGGAGCTATGCACTTAGGAGAGCTAATCTTGCCACCTTGGATGTTGATCAGAGATTTTCTGTTAGTGTTGAAGATGATCTGGTCATGTTTGGAAAGCTAAGGAGAGATTCATGCAAATCCAAAGCATATACTTCTTCCATATATTCTCCTAGAGCTAGTGAGGATCAGTTGGTACAAAAACTTGCTAATGATCTTATTACTCTCAGAAGCACATCATCCAAGTATGCTCCTTATCGTATGTTCCTAGGAAGAACTTTTAGCCCAGGAATTGGTTGCCCTCTACTTAGACCAGACTAGAAATTGAAGGCCCACCTGTTAAAGTTCCAGTCAATACAACATGTGAAGTGTTGGAGCTTGATGACGAGGAGGATGAAACCTGTGAAGAACATGAAGAAGAAGCTGATGAAGAATTAGAAGAGTTAAGTGAATCTCATGTCCATTTTCTCACCACTGAAGGTATAGATGAAGAGGATGATGATGAAGAAAGAGTTACAAAGATGAAAAATTAATCATATGTTTTCATGACTCGTGAGCAAGCCAACAAGAATTAGAAAGTGGTGCATCCTACTAAAAGATCTATGGAGCCTCCAATGGTTATTCCAGTGATTGGAAGGAGAGGATCTCCTATTCCAACTTCTTCCACACCCAAGGTAAGTTTTTTTGTTCCTTCCTCCTCTATTTCTGCTCCTAAAAATTCTTTCCCTTCAAATGATAGAGTTGATAAGTCAAAATTTTCATATACTCCTATCAATGATGCTCGATCTACCTCTGGTTCTTTTGACATTATTGACCATCTCAAGAAAACTAAGGTCTAGATCTCATAAGCTGAATTCTACCAAACCCATCCTAAGGCCTTTGCTAAGATGGTAGACTTTGTAAACTCCAAATCCAAGCCTTCATCCCCTAGTTCCAAAGGTCTCTTGCCCACTCCTTCTCCTTCATCTCAACCAAGCCTTGTCGCAGCAGTCACTTCATCTGATGGGAAGATCAAACCATTTTATGTCACTCTCCACATAGTTGGCCACAAACTTAGCAATTGTGTTATTGATTCTAGTGTTTTAGATAATGTGATGCCTAATAAGGTAGCTCATTCCCTAGGCTTAACCCTAACCCACGCTTTTGGTTCATGTTACTCAATGGAAAGTAGAGAAGTGCCATTGGTTGGGAGGATCAAGGATGTGCAAGTAGCCTTTTCTGCTTTGTTAGAGAAGAGAGTTTTAGCCACCATTTTGGTAATTGATATTCCCCCTTCCTAAGGCATGTTGTTGAGCAGAAATTTTTGCAAAAATGTTGGAGGAGAAATCATGATGGATTGGTTACATGGTATTATTCCAGTGAATGGGAAAATGAAGAAGATCCTACCTGAGAAACAAACTAAATATATCGTGTAAAAAATAGATGACCCAAAGGCACAAATGCTTTATACAGACATTGGTCATGGTAACTACATGATCATGTCACAAGATGAGGCTAACCATCCTAAGGAAGTGCTTCTTGATCCTAATGGCGTTTGGATTTTGGAATTTGATGGAAGCTGCTCCTTAGCTAGTTCTGGAGCTGGTGTGGTGCTTATTTCTCCTGAAGGGAAAATTCACCCTTTCTCTTTCAATCTCAATTCAAAAACACAAATAATACAGCTAAGTATGAGGCTCTCATCCTCAGTTTAAGCATGACAAAAGAGATGGAGATCAAGAATCTCCTTGCTCGTGGAGATGCAGAGCTGATTGTAAAATAGGTTAGAGATATTTTTCAAGTGAAGAATAGAAGGTTGAAACATTACAGGAATCTAGTTTGGGATTCCATTGAGTTCCTTGATGCCTTTTCAATTGATGCCATGCCAAGGGAAAGAAACATCAGGGATGATTCCTTTTTTGTTTCAAGCTTTCTATTGATCCCTCATCTAGATTTCTCCCAAGATAAATTCACCATTGAGATGATTCATAGGCCTATTGTGCCTGATAATGCAAACAATTGGCAGGTATTTAATGATGATCAACACTTTCTTTCCTTCTTTGAACTCAGAGATAATTTTAACCAATTATACTTTGAAGGAAGTGGAAATATGCCTAGAGAGTGTGTGCCCCCAAATGAAGAAGATAACAAAGAAGAAATGGATCATGATGGCTGCATAAAACTAAAAGGTAATACAATACCTAAAGGGTTAGTAAGTTTGGAAGAGTTATTTGATAAACATGATAGGTACATCAAGTCCAAAACTTTGAAAGGAGCTTAGTAGTTTGTTGACTATGAAAAGATAAACATTGGGAGTCTTAATGAACCCATGCTGGTAAACATTGGAAATTTTTGCACACAAGAGGAGAGGAAGAAAGCAGTGAATATTTTGAAAATGTATGTTGATGTTCTTGCCTATTCTTATGATGGCCTCAAGGATTTTCAGCCAAAAGAGATGCAACATTTCATTCGTCTAAAACCTGGGATCAATCCCTTCCGGAAAAAGTAGAGGTAGTATAACCCTAAAATTTTTGATACAATATTTCAAGAGATCCAAAAGTTATTGAAGGCTAAGATCATTTTCCCCATTCACCATTCAACGTGGATTGCTAATATTGTTCTGTCAGGAAGAATAATGGTGAGATCTGGATTTATGTTGATTTTAGGAATTTGAATCAATCCTCTTTTAAGGATGATTACCCTCTCCCCATAATGGATCAAGTGTTGTAGGTTGTTACAGGTTTAGAAATGTTGTCCATGCTTGATGGATTCTTAGGATATAATCAAGTAGAAGTAAGTGTTACAGATCAACATAAGACTACCTTTACCACTCCTTGGGGCACCTTTGCTTATAGGAGAATGCCTTTTGGCCTCATCAATGTTGGTGCCACCTTTCAGAGGGAAATGGACCTGGCCTTTGGTAGTCTCAAGGGAAAATGCATAGTTGTATACCTTGATGATCTGACTGTGTTTTCAAAAACCAGAGCTGATCATTTCCAACACCTTGAAATTGTCCTCCAAAAGTGTAGAGAGCATGACATCTCCTTGAATCCCAAGAAATATGTATTTTGTGTCACTAAGGGAAAATTATTGGGACACATTGTCTCTAAGGAGGGAATCAAGATTGATCTAGAAAGAGTCCAGATGATTTAGCAGATCCCTCTCCCCACAAGCAAGAAGGGTGTGCACTCTTTCTTTGGCAAGATCAACTTCTTAAGAAGATTCATACCTAATTTTTCTGAACTTACTTTGAACATAGCTCACATGATGAAAGGGAAGCAGAATTTTGGTTGGTCCTCTAAAGAAAGGTTACATTTGAAGACATCAAGAGAGCTATAGCAAAGACTCCAACCTTGGCTTGCCCTAATTATAGAAAATACTTCATTATTTATTTCTATGCTACTAAAAGTACTCTAGCTGCTGTGTTGACTCGGGAGAATGTTGAAAGTCATGAACTCCCCATAGCATTCATGAGTTATATTTTGAAATCCCATGAGCTGAAGTACACCATAATGGAGAAACATGCTTTTGTAATGGTCAAAGCTATGAAGCAGTTTCATTTTACATCCTCAACTCTCATTGTTTTGTGCTTGTGCCTACCACAACTATTAAATCCATTCTTACACAATAAGAATTTAGAACCAAGAGAGGCAATTGGGTAGCCAAAGTACAGGAGTATGATCTTGACATCAAACCCACCAAGCTAGTTAGAGGAAAGGGCTTATGTGAACTCATTCTTTGAAGGAGCTTATGCAAAATTTTCCAAGGAGGAAGTTGATATCCTGGTGTTCTTTTCCTCAGCTTAAGCGATGAATGGTATGTTGTAATTTTACACATTTTTACTTATGGAGAATGCCCATCTCATTTCGAGTGCTAAGGATAAGAGAGCCATCCAATTAAGGTCTGCGCTTAATACATGTTGTGGGAAAATGCATTGTTCAATCGAGACATAGATGGGAGGTTTTTGAAACATGTTGATAAAGAGAAGAAAAAGAAATTATTCTCGGTCTTTAATGACTCGGCTTTGTGGAGGTCATTTCTCTTCTCCTGTCATGGCCTAGAAAATCCTTCGTGCTGGATATTATTAGCCTACCCTATTCAAATATGCATCAAAGTGGGTATGCAAGTGTGAAGCATGTCAAACCTTTGTTGTGTTGGTCTGAAAATCTATCGGGTGGGTAGATCTATTTATAGATAGGCCAACATTGTGTAGGGCATAGCCCCTCTTTGAGACAACAAAGCGAAACTGGTTTATTGCTATTCTACCAGCAAGAATCTGTGCAAGTCTTATAGTATTCTACCTTCAAGGGGGGTTTGGGATCTCATCCCAGTAGAGTTAGTTCTGACGAAGAACATAAAGGAATGAAGGAAGGAATAGAAGAAAGATGGATTGAAGGGAGAAAAGAAATGAATTCCAAAATAGAAAGGTCAGAGGGTTTATGTTTTGGGCTAGTAGTAAATAGAGCCAAACTTACTCACATAAAAAAACAAAGCAATACTGTTAAACAAATGACAAAAGCATAGGTGAATCCAACAGAATAAGCATGTAGATCTAACTTAAGAAAGATCTAACACATAACACAGGAATTTAGCACAAAGTCTCAATTTTTGTATTAATAAGTTGTTCTGTTACAAGAAAGCTCAAAGTCTTTCTCTCCTCACTTCTATTTTTCATACAAATTTGCTCACCCTTGAATACTACAAGTATCCAAGTATTTATAGAAGGAGAAGGAGAAAGAAGACAAAAAGGAGCCAACTATTTACAAAATATTTAAAAGTCAAATGTTGACTTTGGGGCAATTTTGTGGATGACAACATCTCATGGTGCAACATGGATGATGTCATCATTTGTGCCAACATACTTTTAAATAATTTTACAAAAATGGGATTTATCCCAGGAGGAAGGAGCCTATTCGTTATCATCCCTTGGCTTGAAAGGAGTTTCCTACTTCGCTCGGGAGAGGTAATGTGGCCGAGCTTGATACTCCATGAAATTTCGACCATCGCTGAAGTTGATCCTGAGTGGGACCCTTGGTGTGATCCCCTATGAATTTTCAAGTTTCTCATTCATCTCTGAGTCTTTCAGGGAGTTTGAAGTATTCATTTCTGCCTCCATAGGTATCCAACAAAGTTACGATAGGCTATAAGGTTGTTGATAGATTCTATATCAAAAGTGGCCTTTGACGTTAAACCCTGTGACGTAATTTCCTTGAAAATATGAATAGTATCATCTGCCTTCCTCAAGGCATATGCTGCACCAAGCAACCCTAGAGACATTCTTAAGATGATCTACTCCATTTGATGCATGGCATCTAGGGATTCCTCCTTGATTTTGTCTATCTTTTCTAAGACAAACTCCATTTGGTCAACCCGATAGTCTAAAGTAGCAAGGACTTTGTTGGGTGCTCGCGGGTGATCAAAGACATTGAATTTCAAAAAGTCATCGACTGGGAAGTCGAGCATCTTTGGAACATCTCGTGTTGCAACCTGGCATGGTCTAACTCTTTGGAGATAGGCCCTGCTATTTGCCTGGAGTTCCTTGTTTGCTTGATCTATATTTTGATAGAGCTCTATGAACTTTGTAATCACTTCCTCACTATCTTTGAGGATCTTCTCTCTCCAGGTGGACACTATTGTACCTTGCTCACTAATCTTGGCATACTCATTTATCTTCTCCTGACTAAGAACTTCGGGAGGATCGGCAATAGTCATAGAAGGGGCATTGCCCATCTTTTGCAGGGCTTGGACAATATGCTTGTTTTTCTCTTTTAATATTCTCTTCTCTTCCTTTGCTTCTTAAAGCTTATTGCAAAGGGCATCCACTGTGGATAAGGACTCTCCTTGCAGGCTCTCTAATGATGTTTCCATCGTGACTGAGTCACCTTTGTAAAATCTGTAGGAGATAGATCTTCTTTCTTCTTTGTGAGATCAGGGTATGCAATCTCCATAACCCTTTCACTTGAAGCACTTTGAGAGAAGCGGGTTATAGCCTTCTTCTTCTGAGGCCCTTTAACTAGAATAATGGAGAATTCCATGGGTGCAATAGGGACTTTCCTCTTGTGTTGGCTCAGGTGTTCGAAGATCCATTATAGACTTAGGGGAGTGGGACCGAGAGAAGAGGAGGAAATGAGGGTGGAGGAAGGAGAAACTAAAGTGGACACGGGAAATGCATCGAGACATTTGGTGGTAGCATGGAGAAAGAAGCCAACACTCCAATGCTCATGGGGTTAGGAGTCACTGCAAGAGAGGGAACCGTGGGGGTGGAAGGGATCTGTGAGATGAGGGAAGAAATGTTGGGGGACAGATCCGTAAGGGAAGAGAAGATGGAGGAAGAGGGAGGGGGAGGCGGTAGAAGACAAGGGAGAAGGTGCACCAAAAGGAGCAGTTGATTGAGTGGCATGAGGAGGGGAAGGAGGAGCGAGAGAGGGAATGATTGATACTTTGCCAGTTGTAGATGTGACAACATCCTAAGTGGATGTGTCCGTTGGAGCACTGGCCACTTCTTCTCTTCTTGGGGACACTAAGTCCACAACTTGTTCCTCGGCGGTGGAAGGAGGGCTCTCAGGAACTTCTTTCTGAGTAGTTCTTGCCTCTCCTTCTATATCTTTTCCTTTACCTTTAGCAAGTTTTTGGCCTGGTGGGTGCATCACCCAAGGGAGACGTGGTAAAGTCTACCCCAAGGTAGATGATACCATTTTTCTTGCACCAATGCTCGGTGTGTTGCAGAGTGCCCTTGACCCTTTCCTCAATAGTCTGAGGGGCCTTGTTTCTATCAATTTTGGAAAACAGCCAATTGTCCCCATCCGTATCTAGATAAACCTAATCAACTTCTTGATCAGTTGCTTGGAAATCCTTTGGGATGATAGCCACACCATATTGAATGATATCTGCCAGGGCTAATAAGGAGTGATCCTTTCATCTGAGCTCAACTTCATGATATAGATTGATGTAGATATCTTCGATCTGAGGGATGTGAATTGGATCGATCTTTTCCCTTGGAAGGTAATCACGAGGATCAAAGGTCAGCCTTACCAAGAAATTATGCTTCAAATTGAGCAATTCAAGCTCTGCAAACATCTCCCGGGATTTTCTCTGTGAAGTGCAGGTCTACCTGCCCACTGTGAGGGGGAATGGAGTTCCACCCTTCTTCCTTTTCAAACACTTCTCATGGTATGTGATGAGCTGTCTAAACAACTCCAACATGATCAGTTTGGGTCCCGCATACCTTGGCAATTTGGTGGGCTCTCCCAAGAAGTTAGCAGCTCTGAGATAGGTGAAAGTGGGGAATTATGTGAATAACGCTCCCCACTTCTCTGTGGTGGTGACTACGCTTTTGGTTGTCTAACCGTAAGTCATGTTGGACCTCAAGAGGTAGATGACGCCATAGAAGAAGACATCGTTGATTTTACTGAATTGGGCTATGTTGTTCTCCAATATTAACTCTTGATAGTACTCGTATATTTTGACACGGGGCCATACCCCATGCCGATTCAATGTTGGGTAGTATCTCTCGAGGAAGCAACATATACTACATAGGATTTCATATAGAACCTCCCAGTTGTTGAAAGTTGTTGAAGCTACTCCGAGATTGTGCTGTTGATAATCTCTCCCCATTCAAAACGCTGATTGGGAACATTTTTATTCATTGTTTCTAAATACCTGAGCATCCACTTGTGAAAGTAATGGGCATCGGGGAGCCCAAATACCCTGCTCAGGAAGGTTATTGTTTCACTCAACTCCTCCGAAAAAGTCACAACAATTAATGACTTGTGGCCACCTGTTCGTCACCTTTTTGTTCTTGAGGTACACCTCATTCATTAACTACATACATTTGTCTTCATTTTTAGTCCATGTCTTCATGCAGTCCTCCTAGCTCACTTCTTTACAAAATTTTTGTGGTGAGGATACCCAACATGATCTGAAAATGTCGAGGTGTGAGGTTGATTATCACATCGCCTTTCTCATTTTTGACACATCTTGTGTCCTTATTGTAATAACAATGGCCCACCAACATCATAAACTCATTGTTGATTGCACTTACTTGGGAGCCTCGCAGCAAAGTGACCACTACCAACCAATTTATCCACCCATGGGCTTCCTATAACCTTCTTTGTTTTGGCCCAGAAGTCCTCCATGTCAATGTGCCCGAGTTCTAAATCTTTGATATCAAGATCACACTCTGTAAGAGATTCAGGCATCCTGACCCTTTGGTATTTATATTTCATTTCTTGCTCTGTTAGCTTGGATTTACCCTTGGACTTAGTTGGCTTCTTACTCGATGAAGATGTGTGTAGATCTGATTTCAACTGTTGATCTGCAAGAAGAATCAGGGAGGCTCATCACAGAAGAGCCATGTTAGCTGTTAAGTCATCCATCAAATCTTACATAATGAAAAGTTAGAAATTTATGAGCCTCTGGGCATAAGACATAACTTTACTACAAGCTGCATGGACTTAGAAAAGCAAGGCACACTTTGGGAAAGTGTTGCAAGGGAAAAAGTAGTGCCTTAAAGGGCACGAGGCATGGAAATAATACACAACATTCAGATGTCGGTGTCAAGGGATGTGCGCTTGTGCCATTGGAAGTCTTTTAGTAGGGCACAGATAGGATTGGTGTTACATAGTATTATGGTGTGCCAAGGTGCGGATGTAAAAGATGAAACTTCAAGGTGAGGTGCGCCAAGGGGTTAAGCTTGCATGGAATGAGAATGGTTTACATAGCATGAAGTGTTGTTGCTACTGTAGGTGCGCTTGCGCCTACGCATTAGGAATTTTTGTAGTTTTTTTACAAGGAAAGGGAAAGGCTTCTGTTGTGCGAGTTCATAGTTCACCTTGGTGCAACTATTTTTGATGCAGCATGACTGAATGGTGTTGCCAAAGGGGTGCGACTATGTTTAGCATAACACATATGAAAATTGTGTCATGGAAGACAACGAGTCAATTATCTTTACTTGTGGTTTTTAACTCTCTCAGCTTGGATTTTGATAGCAAGGGGTTAACCTTGGCAAAGCAGGGGACAAAGGAGAAAAGGGGCAGGGGTCCATTTTGAGGTAGAGCCTTCCAGATTTGCAGATCTGGAAGGAGAGTGAAAAATGGTTTTGTAGGTGGGTAAGGTAAAATGGGTTGGGATTGTGCTATCTTCTTAGGTTCATTGTTTATTATCAATCCTAATCACCTAAACCAATATAAAAACCACACAAAATCCACAAGAAGGGCAAGGGCCACTTACTAGGAATATATAACGATAAATTAGATGATGTGGGGTCCACGAATGTGAAAAATGGCAACACGCAGGAAGGTGGCAGAATGCTTTGAAAAGTATAGAGGACTAAATTTTCACATTTTTTCAATTGTGAAAATGACAGGTCAGACATGCCTATATTTAGAAAAAGGTGCAATAAATGCGCCCCCAACTTTTCCTATGGCACACTTAAGTGGATGTTGACATGAAGGGATTTGCGCTAAGGCACAACTTTGGGAGTGTCAACACTATGTTTTTAGCACCCACTGTGCACTTTAAAGAGTGATAACAAGATGGCACTTGCGCCTTAGTGCACCTTTGAGAGGTGTAAAATTTGGAGTGTTGACACTCCCTAGAATGCACAAAAGGAATAGAGGGGCATAGTTTTGGTTGATGTAACGTGAATTAAAAGCGTGCTCCCCAAAAAGGTTGAAAATGACCAACTCTTAAAAACTAGATTTTCCGAAAAGGGGTTTTATGCCATTCGAATGCTAAGGGAGCTCAACGGGGGACCAAAATGGAAATTTTGGTATGGTTACCTACAAAATTTCCCTTGTCAATTTTACAGGATAACAGCTGGCTCTTTTTGGGGACTAACTTTGAGTGAAGCTTAAGGGTAGAGAATCCCAGATCTACATGTGCCTATCCATTGGGAAATAGAGTCAAAAACAAGGGCAAAAATAAATAAAGGAAAACACACAACCAATAGAAAGCAAACACAAAAAAAAAACAAACACACAACTAAAGAAAACTGTACAAAGAAGAGAGAAAGCTCTACTTCCTGAATATTTTGAGATGTTGCCCGCTATAGGGAAGTGGGAGATCAGTTCCATCTAGATATGAGAGATAGAAGCTATTCTATCCATTGAGATACTTGATCTTGAAAGGCCCTCTCCAAAGAGAGTTTAATTTCCTGTGCATGCCCTTTGGCTCTCTTCGCTTGTCCCATAAAAGGAAGAGATCTCCCAGCTAGAAATCCCTCTGCTTAGCCTTTTTATCGAACAGTTTATTGACTTGATTTTGATGTTCAGTGATCCTGTCGACCACTCTTAGTCTCTTTTCTTCAAGTTCTGTTAGATACATGATCCTCTTTTCCAGATAATTCTAGAAAGTCTCATCTTTGATCACTCGTGCCAAGCGCAGAGCAGGAAGTTCCACAGAAATGGGGATCTTGGCGTCGCTTCCATATAACACTTGAAAAGGTGACATACCGAGAGACCTCTTCGGAGTAATATGGTCTACCCACAAAGCATCACATAATGACTTATGCCAGGACCATTGATTCTCATCGACTAGCTTCGTATGATGGTCACTAGGTTCTTATTCTTGGATTACGCTTGACCATTTCCACCGGGGTAATAATCAAGGCATGGGCCAAGGTTATTCCGTATCCATAGAAAAAATTGATAAATTTCCGTGAGGAGAAGTTGGAAGCATTATCGCAATGATCTTGTTTGGGATGCCAAATCTCACGATGATATTTTCTTTGATGAAGTTGTAAACAACTTCGAGAGGTGGCATTCTTAACAGGTATGAGCTCCACCCATTTGGTGAAGTAATCTATTGTTGTTAGGACATAACTATGACCGACACTTGATTAGGGATGTAGTTCTCTCGATGAAGCCAATTCCGCATTGCACGAATGGTTTGTCGATAATGACGGGCCGAGGGGAAAAGCAACCAATTTTGGTTTGCCAACAAATTGTTGGCAGAGCTCAAATTTTGCTACCTAGGTGGCTATATCCTGAAATATCGTTGGCCAGTAGTACCTGGCCCGGATGATCTTATGTGCTATTACAGATGAGGAGAACTGCCACTGCAGCGAGGCCGAGTCATGAAAAATTTCAAGAAATTTTATCTCGATGTGGGTTGTCAACGCATCGCAAGAAGATCCCATCAATCTCACACTTGTATAAACCGTCATCCCATATGACATATCTAGTTGCCCGAGCTTTACGGTTTATTTTTCCTTTAAAGTTAGATGGGCACACTCACCGTAAGTGAGAAAGAAAGTGATGTCAGAATACCACTTATCGTTGGTCATGACAAATAGAACCATAGGTAGAGAATCTACTTTCTTAAGCTGACCCTGCGCTCTGCCGATGTGATCAACTTTCTCTTTAGGGACCTCTGAATCTTTGTTTTCAGCCATAAGCTGACATAGGCCCTTACCTCTTACCAACTTGGTTGGTTTTATGTCTAGATCATACTCTTGGACCTTTGTGATCCAATTCCCTCATAAGCTTCCTAACTCCTGTTGAGTTAGGATAGACTTAACTGCCGTGTCAGGAACCAACACTACCGTATGAGAGTTTAGGATGTAGTACCGGAAGTTCTTGACTGCTTTGACTACTACGAAGGCATGTTTTTCTAATTGAGACATATTCAATTCATGAAGCTTGAGAGGGGAGCTCATGAACGTGATTGGAGATTCAAAATCCTCAAATTTTTTCTGCATTAAGATGGCTGATACAGTATGTGCAGATGCATAACTGTACATGATAAAATCCTTGGAGAAGTTAGGACATACCAGGATGGGTGCATGAGCAACGGAGGCTTTTATATCCTCAAATGACGTCTTTCCTTCTTCACTCCACAGAATGTTTGCAACCCTTTCATCATATTTGATATGTGACGAGTCTTTTCAGTGAAGTTGGGAACAAAGCGTCTGAGAAAATTCACCTTTCCGAAGAAGGAGTGAACACTGGTCTTACTTGTGGGTAAGGTAAGGCTCTAAATAGCCTTAACCCTTTTGACATCTATCTTTGTTCCTTCCTTGCTGACAATGTGTCCCAACAACTTTCCTTCAGTGACCCCGAAATAGACCTTTTTTGGATTTAGGGAAATCCCATGTTCTCGACATCTAATCAATACTTGCTCCAAATGATCACAATGATCACTTCACTTTTTGAGAACATAGTTAAGTCATCCAAATAAACTATGATGACCTTTCCCATCATACCTTTGAATGTGAAGTCCATTGCTCAGCTGAAAGGTGGCACTAGCATTGGTCAAGCCAAAAGGCATCCTATTGTAGGTGAATGTGCCCCAGGGAGTAGTGAATGCTGTTTTGAATTGGTCTTCGGGTGAGACTTCAATCTGATTATAGCCTGAAAAACCATCAAGCATGGACAACATCTCTGAACCGGTTACTACCTACATAACTCCGATCCATTGTGGGTAGTGGGTAATTGTCCTTCAAGGACGCCGATTGATTGCAAAAATATATGCATATTTGTATCTCGCCATTCTTCTTTCATATGGGCATGATGTTCACAACCTGTACTATGATGGATAGGAAAGATGATTCTCACATCTAGAATTTTTCTCGTATTTCTGCATGGATGGTACCGAGATCTTGGGATTGTAATGCCTCTGTTTCGGTGAAAGGGTTTGACCACATCTTTTAACGGGATGTCATAATCGAACGTCCTTAGGCTTGAAATACTTTAGATTGGCATAAGACCATGCCAATACGTCCATATATTTCTTCAAAGCAATTTGAACAACTTCTACTTTTTTTTTGGGTGTACAACATTTCTTGATGTTCACAAACCGTGGATGTTCTACAAGCCCAGTGTGGGCCAGATTCGGTCTCACGGAGAGAAGTTAGGATTGTCTTGTCATTTCTTCTTGACAAAATGATTATATTTGTCAAACAATCATTCCAGAGAGACCAAACCCTTCGGAATTTTATTTCCCTTGAGTTGACATATGTCATCGCCTTCTTTTGATTCATTTGCTTGACAGTGATGATTCACGGCATGCGAAGTAGATCCCTCAAAATAAAGCTCATTTAAATTATCATCTTTTTCTAGAAAAGCAAAAAGTTGATTGTCATCGTTGAATACCTGCCAGTGCTAAGAATTGTCTGGCACACTTGGGCAAAAGACTACCTCAATGGTATATGTGTCTGTTTTCAGCCCTGGGTGAGGGAGCATAAGAGACACTGAGATGGCCAATGAATCGGCCATGTCATTTTGAGCTCTTGGAATGGATTTTATTGAGAAAGTGTCAAATTCCTCAATGTTGTCCCATACTGCGTTGCGGTAGTGCCTGAGTCTATCATTCTTTACCTAGTACACCCCTTTTATCTAGTTGATGATCAGTTCAACATCACCCTATGCTTTTAGATTCTTGATTCCTCTTTCCTTTGTAGCTTGCATACCGAGTAACAAAGATTCATACTCAGCGGTATTGTTTGTATTGAAAAACTACAATTTGAAAGAAAGAGGAAAAATCTCTTCTTTAAGAGATATCAGGACAGCTCCAGCGCCACATCCACTTGTTGCACAATTAATATCAAACTGCAGTGTCCATATCTTGTTAAGGCCCTCCTCCGGATGAGAATGTCCATTTTATCAGACTCAGTGGATAAGAAGTAGTTCCCCATACCTGATGATTTGAAGAGAATTTGGCTTTGGGGTCGTCAGAGTTGGTGACCAGGTACTTATTTTGTGATCCAGGCTCTAATGTCTGGCATTATACCTTTGATGGGAATTCTGGCTTTGGACAGTCCATGTGAATCTCTCCACCAACTTCTCTGCAAAAGCTTCTCCCTAGTAGAATTCCATATGTTGTTGGAATATCAGCAATGAGGATGGTCATCTTTACCCTTTTCTCTGGGAACGCTGCAAATGCGAACTGTGTGTCTTTGATTTGACCAATTAATGGAACCTATTTGGTTTCCATGGAGTAACATCTACCGAAAGGCTTGGTAAGGGTGAGGCCTAAAGCATGAGCAACCTTTTCCGGCATGACATTATCGAAAGCCCCAGAATCAATTATGCAGTTGCTTAGTTTGTGACCATTGATTAGGAGGGAGAGATAAAAAGGTTCAATTTTTCCTGACGTGGAAGTCGAGGCAACATTTATGCGAGATGCAGGAGGAGTGGAAAGGATTCCTTTCGGGGAGGATTGAGAGGGGACGATAGCTTGGATTTGGATATATTTATTTAATCTTACAAGTTCTTCAGGGTTAAACTAAAGATACTCAACTTCAGACATTTGAATCTTGGTCTTTTTAGCGTGATTGACTATGTCGAATGTGACCAAGGGTTGCGTCGATGAATGAGTCCCTCATTTCGCAATGGTAAGGTAGGGTTCTTGGTCTTTATGGAAACAAAAGAAGGCTGATTTGGAGGAGAGATGAGGAAAATATTTCTTCGTAAAGGGTTTAATAGGAGGTTGAGCAGGAAGAGGATTACCTCTTTTAGCAATGGTTGGAGGTGTGTTCGACATGACCTTCTCCTTTTGTATCCGACAACAACTTCGCTTCTTTTCCATGTGAGTGGATGAAAACAACATATGATTGTCCTTGCATACCCTTAGGTACCTTCTTCTTCATCAGAATCTTCATCTTCAAATTCCATATACCCGATTGTAGAGTCGCCAGTCAGTTCATCGACATCTTGATCATCTTCACCTTGCGATGAAGGTTCTTCATAAATTTTCTCCTCTTCTTCGATCTCGACCAAGGCATTAATCGGAGGGGCCTCAAGTGATAACCTTGGAGCAGCAGTAGGAAAATGTGGCCTTTTTGGGGCATTGTTGGGAGTGAAGTTTTTGCTGGGATATCTCGATACGGAGTGGTAGACGAAGCTTGAGCTAATTACTTCTTTAATGCGAGCAAGTCATTTTCCATCTTTTGGAATGCCAGATCTGATGAAGTGGCTTGAGAAGGAGTTGAAGCCTTAGATTTGGATGGCTCTCATTTTAACTTGCCAAATATAAGCAGGTTGTCTTCTATCCGAATGGCCGCAGCTTGAGCGAGGACCAAGGTGGTGATTTTTTCTTGTAAGAGTAAGAAACTCACTCTTGAGCTCATGGCGTTCACAAAGAAACACTTTTGATTTTCTAGTGTTGGCAACATGGCAGGTGGCACACGGTTAATCAACGAATTGAAACGGGTGATAAAATCACACATGGTTTCATTGGCCTCCTTCTTCAAGTGAGTAATCTTTGATAGTAATGCAAATGCGTCTTCTGAAGGCTTATACCTGTCTTCAAATGCAGTTCGTAATGTGGCCCAACTGGTAATAGATCCGGCCAAGCAAGTGTTGGAACCACTCTGCTGCAGGTCCTTGCAAGGTCTCTAGAAAGAGGCGTACCGACACATCTTCATGGGTCACATCTAGGATACTACATGACATGATGAATGCATATATGTGTGAATCCGTGCTTAGATTTCCACTTCCATCAAATCTTGGGAAATTCTTGTGATTTCCATGAGGGAGTGTGTGAACTGGATGCGGCAATGCAAGAGGGCCCATAGCATTTCCCCATGGTACTGCCATTTGAAAAGATGGAAAGAGGATGTGAGTTGGGAGTGTAGTTTTGCTTAGCAGCAGAGCACTACAAATTGATGTGGAAGCCCCTTGTGAAAAATGGTTCTTTCGTGGAGGCGAGGCACTTCTAGCTGACCGATCAGCTAAACTCAGCGACGTGAAGCATGTTGGTGTAATACTGAAGTTGTGCCTTTGAAGTAGATCAAAAATAGGATCAAATTCTCCACGAGCTCTCTGCTACGGGTAAATGGCTCACCCGCCAGTGTATCTATTCAGATTTGCAGTGATTTGGGGTAGATTTATAAAAACGCTTTTTGTTTGTACTTGCTGATTTTCTAATTTTTCTGATAAAAATCAGCAGCATGTACTTTTCTAAATATTTAATTTTATCCCTCTTTTGAAAACCGATTATGGTTTAATGACAAAGATTAGCGAGGATAAAATGATGGTTAACTTAGTAAGCTAATTTTCAGATCTTAGATTTGATTTTTGCAAGGGTTTGAAAATATTTGTAAAACTATCAGAATCTCAGATCTATGAAAATACAAAGATTTTATAAAAACTCAGTGAACTAAAGGTTTCTAACTGGTCTAGATCTATGGATCTCTTAAGAAAATTTTTAGTTTGGATCACTTTTGCAAAAAAATTGGATTTTAAACAAAGAGTTAAGATTTGCAAACAGGTAGTGATTTTTATAGCTTTATCTATTTTCATATTCTCCTAAAGCTGACTTTAAAAATTGTTGGTGTCTTTTAGTGACATACCACTCACATAGATTTGGTTCTTTCCTCAGGGGAGTCACCAAAAACTATTGGTATGAAAATCTATTGGGTGGGTAGATCTATGGATAGACAGGCCAACAGTGTGCAAGGCATAGCCCCTCTTTGAGACAAGCAGAAAGCGAAACTCGTTTATTGCTATTCTACGGAAGGAATTTGTGCAAGTCTTATAGTATTTTGCCTTTGAGAGGGGTTTGGGATCTCATCCCAAGAGAGTTAGTTCGACGAAGAACATAAAGGAATGAAGGAAGGAATAGAAGAAAGATGGATTGAAGGGAGAAAAGAAATGAATTCCAAAATAGAAAGGTCGAGGGTTTATGTTTTGGGCGGTAGTAAATAGAGTCAAACTTTCTCACATAAACAAACAAAGCAATACTGTTAAAAAAATGACAAAAGCATAGGTGAATCCAACAGAATAAACATGTAGATCTAACTTAAGAAAGATCTAACACATAACATAGGAATTCAGCACAAAGTCTCAATTTTTGTATTAATAAGTTGTTCTGTTACAAGAAGCTCAAAGGCTTTCTCTCCTCACTTATATTTTTCATACAAATTTGCTCACCCTTGAATACTACAAGTATCCAAGTATTTATAGAAGGAGAAGGAGAAAGAAGACAAAAAGGAGTCAACTATTTACAAAATATTTAAAAGTCAAATGTTGACTTTGGGGCAATTTTGTGGATGAAAACATCTCATGGTGCAACATGGATGATGTCATCATTTGTTCCAACATACTTTTAAATACTTTTACAAAAATGGGATTTATCCCAGGAGGAAGGAGCCTATTCGTCATCATCCCTTGGCTTGAAAGGAGTGTCTTGATTTTGCTCGGAGAGGTAATGTGAAATTGAGCTCGATACTCCATGAACTTGTTGACCATCATTTGAAGTTGATCCTGAAATTTGGACCCTTGATGTGATCCTCGATGACTTCACAAGTTTCTTGTTCATCTTTAAGTCTTTCTGGGAGTTTGCAGTATTCATAGCCTACCTCCATCAGGTTTCCAACAAAGTCACGGTATGCCAGAAGGTTGTTGATAGATTCTATATCAAAAGTGGCCTCTGATGCTAAACCCTGCAACGTGATTTCCTTGAAAAGCTGAATAGTATCATCTACCTTCCTCAAGGTGTACGCTGCACCGAGCAACCCTGGAGACATTCTTAAGATGATCTACTCCATTTGATGCATGGTATCTAGGGCTTCCTCCTTGATTTTTTCTATCTTTTCCAAGACAAACTCCATTTGGTCAACCCAATAGTCTAAAGTAGCAAGGACTTTGTTGGGTGCTCGTGGGTGATCAAAGACACCAAATTTCACCAAGTCATCGACATCTTCTGGAATGTCTCGTGTTACAACCTGACATGGTCCAACTCTTCGGAGATAGGCCCTGTTATTACTTGGAGTTCCTTGTTCACTTGATCTATATTTTGATAGAGCTCTGTGAACTTTGTAATCACTTCCTCACTATCTTTGAGGATATGCTCTCTCCAGTGGACACTATTGTACCTCTCTCACCAAATGTGACAAATGGCAACACGCAGGTGGCGCAGGAACGTTGACAAGTACAGAGGAATAAGTTTTCATGTTTTTTCAATTGTGAAAATGACAGTCGAGACGTGCCTATATATAGCAAAAGGTGCAATAAATGTGCCACCAACTTTTCCTATGGTGCACTTAAGTGGATGTCGACACGAAGGGATTTGCGCCATGGCGTAACTTTGGGAGTGTCGACACTATGTTTTCAGCGCCCACAGTGCACTTTAGAGAGTGATAACAAGATGGCACTTGCACCTTGGCACACCTTTGAGAGGTGCAACATTTGGAGTGTTGACACTCCCTAGAATGCACCAAAGGAATAGAGGGGCATAGTTTTGGTTGATGTAATATGAATGAAAACTGCGCCCAACCCAAAAAGGTTGAAAATGACCAAGTTCTAAAAACTAGATTTTCCGGAAAGGGATTTTATGCCATTTTGAATGCTAAGGGACCTCAATGGGGGACCAAAATGGAAATTCTAGTATGGTTACCTGCAAAATTTCCCTTGTCACTTTTACAGGATAACATGTTGGAAGACCAAAATTGGCTGCTTTACCTCTCAAACTAGTGGTGATTGAGGAACCTTTTCAACAATGGGGTTTGGACTTCATTGGGACACTCATGTCATACTCATGTCATACTCATGGCATACTCATGGCATACTCATGTTTTGACTACCACTGATTATTTCACCAAGTGGGTGGAAGCCATTCTAGTTAAAAGTACTACTTCTGAAGTAGTATGCAACTTCATCAAGGAGCACATCTTAATAAGGTTTGGGATACCAAACAAGATTGTCACTGAAAATGCTTCCAATTTTTCTTCTGTTGAGATGATGGATTTCTGCTATGGCTATGGCATTTCCCTTGCCCACTCTTCAAATTACTATCCCTAAGGGAATGGGCAAGCGAATCAAATAACAAGAACTTGGTCACCATTGTTTGGAAGCTTGTTAATGACTCTCAGAGGAATTGGCATAAGAAACTATATGATGCTTTATGGGCAGATAGGATTACACCTAAGAGAGCCATTGGAATGTCTCCTTTTCAAGTGGTATATGGAGTTGAAGCTCAACTGCCAGTGACATTGGGCTGCCTGACCTTTACATTTGATGAAGGCCATTGAGGATGCCATCCTTAACAATTCATTAGACAAAAGAATTATGTACCTCTAGAAGTTTTATGAAGATAGATTACAAGTGGTTGAGAATATCATCTCATCAACTCAAGGTAAGAGATCTCGTTTTAAAAAAGGCTAAACCTAGAAATTTTCAATTGGGAGACAATGTTCTTCTTTGGGACAAAAGGCATGAACCTCAAGGCAGTCATGGTAAATTTGATTCCCTTTGGCTTGGTCCTTTTAAAATTAGACATTTTTGGTGAGAACTCTTTTACCTACGGATTACATGGATGGTTCTCTCACCCACTTCCTTATAGTGGGCAATTTTTGAAGTTGTTCAAAACCTAGGAGTTTTGGCAAAGTCCCTCCGTACATTTTGTATAGCGTTTTTGCTTCCCTTTTTTTTTGTTTTGGTTAGTTTCCTTTCTATGTTCTCTTATGTGTTGGTATTTCTTCTTTTTGACTCCATTGTCCATTAGCTAAGGAACTCATTCCATCCGATTCCCTAGAATTCTCTAAGGTTCTTGATTTTGCCTCTTTCCTCTACCAAATCATCCCCAGAAGGAGCCAGTTGTTGTCCTCTCAATTTTCCCCACCCTTTTGAATCTAATTTCATGAAAATTGGAGCCCTGTCATAGAAGAAATTCATGTTTTAAACTCCTCAGATGCTCATTTTCATTTCCCATGACGTTTTTAATCAAAATTCCTTAGTTTTCTACCGTTAAAATGTTTTACCTATTTTCAATGGATGGAAAATGATTTTAGTTCTTCTTTTATGCGTTTGGAATGTGTGGGACCTTGCATCTCTCTTTTTTAACCTTTTATAGAGAAATAAATTCTTCATTGGGAGAAAAAATGGTGTTTTCCCATTTCCTGCAACTTCCTACGTTCTTTTCCTCGTCAAATTCTTTCTCGAAAGGTGAAGCTACGCGTTTGTTTCCCATTGGATGTGGTCGGGCGGGTTCCTTTTTGAACTTATCACTTTTGGTGATTTTGGAACAAATGTCAGATTTTCCCGCATCCCCACCGATCCCTAATTGGTTGGAGTAGTTTTGGCAGAAATTCGGGGCGCGGATCCATTTTATTCTCTAAGGCATTATGACGGAAGGGTGAAAAGTTCTAAAATGACTTGCGGCCCCACCCAAGCGAAAGGATAAATTTTGAGTTGAAATCTGCAAGCAAATCAGAAAGGGACATGTTTTCATGTTGAAAATTCAATGGCAGAGGTATGGACTTTCGGGGGAAAGGTTAGAAATTTTCCCTTTTCAAAACAGATAAAAAGTGAAGCATGTCCCTGCAACCAATCATGTGATGCCATGTGTTGAAAAATTAGAAAGGGACATGTGGTTGTTTTTTAATTCACGGGCACTTTGGCGGACCGGCGGAGGACTTTAGAAATTTTAGCCTTATTTCCAAAAATGGTGAAAATTTCTAAAATGGCTCGCGGCCCCACTCATGTGAAGGTAAAATTTCTAAGTTAAGGCCCACAACAGATTAGAAAGGGACACCTGGCCTACTTTAAAAAGTCAACAGTAGGGGCATAGACTTTCGAGGGAAAAGTTGGAATTTTTTCCCATTTCAAAAATAGATAAAGTATAAACCGAAGTGCATTCTCGTGCCCAGTTAGGTGATGCCACGTGTTGAAGGATGAAATTCAAACAATGGGCCTCCATGGGAAATTGAGAATTTGAGCCTTTTTCACCAAAAGGTTAAAATGTTGCAAATTGAGTCGTGACCCCTTTTTCCAATCATGGTGTGCCACGTCTTCACGTTGAAAAGTCAAAGTGGGCGAGAAAAGGTTTTTGAGAATTTGAGCTTTTTCTTAAAAAGAGTTTAAATGCCATACCACATTTCCTCAGCCACTCATATGGTGCCACATGTCTAGCTTTTGGGCGAGTCATGGAGGATGGAGCAAAATGAAAAATCACGCCTTTTCTCTCAAATTTCAGGAAATATAGATTTCTCCTCAGGGTCATCGTTGCTTGGATCTTTCGCATGTAGGGACCAAATTTGAAGGTAAAAAGGGGAAAGGATAGCCAAATACACTCATCGGGTTTTGACGCCATTAACAAACTGGAGCTCTACAAAACGCAAAAATGGATCATTCTTCATTATTTTTCTTTGTACCTTTTTCGTTTCTCCATGAGATGATTTTTTGGTTTATTATGGAGCCAAATCAACAAGTTTAGAGGGATGTAAATTTTAATCATCAAAAAATGGAGTTTATCAGGCATACACGATAAAAAGGGGAGAAAACTTGCAAGCAAGCACTTGAGTGCTATGAAAGTGGTTCAAGGTGGGAATGGTAGGACCACATGGAGAAGAAAATCATGAGACACCCCTGCTAAAATAATCATGCTCTAACCGATGAAATATTTGCTGTTTGAACCTTCGGTTTTTATGAGTGTGTTTGTTTCATATCACTTTCCAAAAGTGGATCTGCAACAAACATTATTCTTTTTGATATTCTTTTCTTGGGGAAAAGTATGGATGTATGGGAATTGCTTTATAAGAACATGGTTTTGGCCATCGAAGAAGGGGATTCTATTTTTTGGGAAGGTTGTAAATTCTAAAGTAATTCAATACGAAGTTCTTTCTTTTCCTATTTTCCTCTGTTACATCTCTCTCTCTAGCTTGATTCAATGGATCATTTGTTTTTCATTTGATAGAAACTTTGTGTTTTAGTCTGTGTAATCTTCATAACTTTGTGTCATAGCAGATTTGCATTAGTGGTGAAGTAATTGATCCTTTTCTATATTTTCTTGGTTCAATGTGAGTAGGGAGATACTCTGTTATATATATTTCCCAAAAGCATTATTTTTTCTTCCTTCTCCCATCTCTTTATTCTTACATTCCCTCTGATTGATAATCATTTGAGTATGAAAACATACCAAAGCTACTGGGGTCCAAACATTGATAGTTATAGATTTTTCCATTTGTTTTTCCAACTTTCAATAAGGGAATCTCTCCCATTAAAGAGGAGGGACTTGTTGTCCCCTAACAATGGTTTCAACCCATGTTCCATTCTCGAAACCCAAGAGGGCTTAATTTTTAGGGTTTGTGGTTTAGGGCTCGGGGTTTAGGGTTAGGGTGCATGGTTTAGGGTTTACAAATCGGGGTTCAAGGTTCAGAGTTACAGGTTTAAGGTTTAGGGGTTAGAGCTCAGGGTTCTAGATTTAGGGTTTAGGATCAAGGATTAGGGTGTAGGGTTCAAGGCTTAAGGTTTAGGGTTTATGGTTTAGGGATTAGGGTTTAGGGTAAATGGTTCATGGTTTATGGCTTAAGGTTCAGGGTTCAGAGTTACTAGTTTAAGGTTTAGGGGTTAGAGCTTGAGGCTCTGGATTTAATATTTAGGTTTTAGGGCTTAGGGCTCAGGGTTTAGGGTCTAGGGTCTAGGGTTTATGGTTTAGGATTAAGGGTTTAGGGTTTAGGATTTATTACTTTGGTTTTAGGGTTTATAGTTTAGGATTTAGGTCTCATGGTGAGGGCTAAGGGTTTAGGTCACGAGTTCGGGATTTAGGGTTTAGGATTTAGGGCTTATGGTTAACGGTTTAGGGCTCGGGGTTTAGGGTTTAGGATTCAAGTGTTTTGGGTTTAGGTTTATGGGTTAGGGTTTAAGGTTTAGGATTTAGTTTTTAGGGTTTATAGTTTAACATTTAAGGCTCATGGTTCATGGTTTAGGGTTTAGGGCTTAAGGCTCAAGGTTTAGGGTTTAGGGCTCATGGGTAAGGGCTAAATATTTAAGGATTAGGGTTTAGGGCTTAAGATTTAGGGTTTAAGGTTTATGGTTTAGGTTTTAGGGTTTAGGGATCATGGTTTAGGGTTAGGTTTATGTTTAAGGTTTCAATTGTAAAATTTAAATGCTAAAATATTTAGGCTAAATGCTGAAAGTCCGAAAATTACCTATGTACTGACCAGATTATACTATAAAAACTATCTCCTAAATTATGACTAATGGAGTTGTGAGACTAGTTCCATAAGGTGTAGAGTGACCCTAATTTCTTATATTTACATAAATAAATTTAAAGCATTAAAAATAATAAAATATAAATAATAATAAATGAAAAACTTATACTTAAACATTATAACACGTACGTGTTTTGTGTTTTCTCTTTTTCCAAGCCATTCCTTAAGGCTTGGGATCTGATTGGATCCCAACCCCGAGGTGGACTGCACAAACATAGCAAACAACGTGTTTTTGTAGGAAAATGTAAAAATGCCACTTCCTCTATGATAAATCAAAATAAAACAATTGATCCATTTAAAAAAATTATACCACAGCAGTAGAGCAGAGTTTCTTCTTTTTAAAAATATAATTTTTTAAATTTTCCGACTAATATAAGTTTTCCATATTATTTATTTTCTAACTATGCCTTTTTATAGCTTTTTTGAAGTTTAAATGTCTATCTTTCATCATGTATCTTTTGTTTGGGTAATTGAAATTGAAAAAAAATTATACTAGCACAAACTAGGCATAATTTTATACATATTAAAAAAAAACTAATTTTTGATATTTTTTGAGGTAGTTAGGGGGGGCACGATTGAGCTCCGTTATTTTTCAAAACATAAAAAAATTACTAGAAAAATAATAAATAAAAAAATACTAGTTAAAAAAATCTAAAAAAATCTAACACAAATTAGATGCTCCTAGCTATCTTTCTACTAAAGGGTTTTCAAAAATACTCAATGGTGCTGAAAAATTGGTGGGGGGCACAAAAGTAACTCTATTATGTTTTTTTAACAAAAACAGGAGAACTGTTGGTAATTTAGTTGTTTGACCCACTTCAACTTATCCATTTTCAATAAAATTTAGTAGCTTAGAAACTAGACTCAAAATTCGATGATTCATATTTCTACAACATCTTCCAATTTTGAGTGTAACTATTTGAAAAACTTGTACAAGTTGAAGTTTTTATTTTTCATAAAAATGTTTCCACTTAAGACCCCCTTTTGGCCCCCAACTTAGTGCACTTACCTGTAAAAACACTCCAATTTTTGTTTCTTTTAAAAAAATTATTTATATACTTTCCTTCATGTGAAATTCCATATAATTACAAAAGGACGAGAATCAAATCCCTAGTTCTTAACTTAAACTATCCACGATGTAGAAACCAAAGGGAACAACTAATGCTTGTTTATTGAAGGGAAAGTACAATAATCAAAGGGCATCATCTATTTGCAATTTAATCAATTGACTAATATTATTGTAATCAGATAAGATAATTACATAGGAGAATGAATTCATTCCACCTCGTAAAATTCATTAGGCATAGAGAGCATACTAACATATCAATATAACGAAATAGGATCTAATTCATTACCCATTTCCTTTTACAATAAAGATACTAATGGTATGAAATATTTTGTGTTTTCAACTTTGTACATAAGATTTTTCAAGTACACTACATCTTCATCATGCTCAACATGACTGCCATTTTTATAATATAGATTACAATTAAGAATACATTATTGTCTTTGAGAGACACTAATATAGAAGAATAGAAGGATAATTCTCAATGTGATCACCATTGAGATAACACACGATATCCTGTCGAGGTTGCGGTAATGAATAAGGAAAGGGATAACATCATCCTAACACTTTTCCTCCAACCACAGAGCCAGTTTGGTTCCCCCACAAAACACTTGTATCTTGAGATTGGTTGTATCCCTCACGAGGATGGTAGATACGAAAACTGATACCAAAATAGAGAGTGTTCTATGTATACAAATCCCTATATCATATGACCTAATATGTCATGATCTAATACATGATAGTGCATTAGAAAAGAATAAACACATTCTTATTAATATTAAGTATTAATTTCTTATGGCTATAAGACTTAGATTATAAAGGGCCACCCCTGATGTATCCTAACTCGTATGAGGCATGCCTAGTAACACCAAACATTGGGTCAATCTTTAGTAACCCCACAAAAAGATTCATATCCACTCGTACTGAGTCATGGTGAAGACTAAACTAATTCCCTTATCCTTTTAGTCCCACTTTCCAATGTTCACTATACATTACTCATAGCTACCGATTCATCTCATCCCTCCTGACCCCATATTGGACAAAAACTTATCTCCCAAGGTAAACAAAAATTTAACATGTGAAAAACTCTCATAGGTATGTGGGTGATAATGCATCACATCAATGTTCCATACCATTTCACAAAGCATTACATTCCTCAATAAAATCGTGAATTGTAAACTCCCAACGATAAAAAATTCTAAGGATTATACTAGAGTTTATATGATAACAAAGGATGTAGTAAGTTTCACTTCCTATTCAAATTTAAACAATAAAAGTAATAGAAAGAAACTTAATCGTATATTTAAACAAGGTATCATAGGGTTCCTAGATGAACATGCATGTCAAGTTTCACTATTAGCCACCAAATGTTTACTTTTTCTTACTTATGCATTTAGGTGATAGGTAAAAGGAGGTGAAGCTAACCACATTAATTAAAGTTTGATATTAAAAATATTGAGGTGCCCCATCCCCTTCTATTTATTCTAATGAAACACCTTTTTTAGGACTTAGATTGGAATTTTATAACATATTTCAAAGTCTCACAAATAAACATGAAGTTTGTTTAATATAAACACATAAATAATTTTATGATAATAAATAAAATATTTTAAAAACAAATATACCTTTCTTGGAATCTTAATAACCTATTTATGATTATTTATAAAACACTTTTTTTTACATATTAAATTTTATAATAAATTTAAATATATCCATATGGCCTATTATTCATCACTAAATAAATTAGGCATTCTAATTAAAAATAATGAATAAATAATTAAAATCTTAATTATGTTTTAAATCCTAAGTTTCTAACTAAAGGGCATCATATTACCAAAACTAAAAGTCCATGTAACTTAAATGGATTTAAATGGCTAACATGCCTTTAATTTTGAAAAAGGTCTTTAAAAAATGCAAAGTTTATTAAAATGTTTAAAAGATGGAAGGTTTGGAAATTATCAAAAGTCTTTAAAGAATTATATTATTGAAGAATAAGCCATGGTCAAATTCAAGTTAAGATATAGCTCATCAACCTTTTTTCTCTTACTAACACATAAATTAGTTACGCATTAGAATAATTATAATTTATTCTAAATATATTTCTAACGAGTTAGGGAGTTAATATATTGAGCCCAATACAAATATGATGGAGGTTGGAATTTTAAACCATGTTCTAAAATAATTTAAAATAATCTCATTCTTATTTATTTTAATAAAAGATAATTTACCCAACATTTACCCAATTTTATTATTTTGTCTATATATAGAATATAAAGAATTGATGAATTTCCTTCCTCTTCTTAACAGTAAAAGAAAAACTGCCGTCTATTAGATTTATTTATTGAATATATGATATTCAATTAAATTTTAAAACAAGTTACAAATTATTATGCTTAATGGAAGAAGAGATAAAAAAATTAAAAGTTTGAAGAGTGATGAGAGATGTTTTAATTAAAATAACTTGCCTTTGGTTTGCAGCCCAAGCATTCAACAACCAACCAATTCTTCTAATCTCTAGTTCCACTCTTCTTATGTGCTCATATCTTCTCTATCACTTGTAGATTTTCTCCAAGATAATGTGCTGCTCAAAAATAATTTCTTCCATATTTACTCCTCCCAAAATTTCTAAAAAGAAAGGGTGCCTCTTCCTTTATTTGTTTCCTTATTTATAGATTGAGGATTTTTTTCTACGGGTCTCTAATTTACGGGAATCTTGATTTTCCTTTTTTCTTTTTTTAATTACAACATAGGAGCCCATATTTCTTAATGAACTCTTGAGAGAGTATTTAAAACTTCTCGTACATATTAATTAAAAGGGCACACCTTCCAACCTCATAGTGAGTCAAGCAATAATTCGTTCTTTTTTATATTTCTTTTCCTTTATTACTCTATTCAATAGTTAATGCAATAAATTTTTAAATGATGGCCATCCATCTTTGTCAAATAAATTATTTCCTTTTTATTTTATTATTGACATTAATATTTCTATAATATTCTTCCAAAAATTGGAAAATATCATTAGAAATAACATTTTAAAAAAATTAACAATATACATGTATTGATTTATTTTTAAGTACATTTAATAATATACATATAAATCTATATTATAAATCAAGGAGGAGATGGTTAGTTTAAAAATTTATAAGTATATTATGGTTAAAAACATGGAACATACAATGCGATTTTAAATTGTATGTGTGGGTGGACCTATAACAGACCCAATTCAAGATGGAGACTCGAATTCTAACAAGGTCAACTAAGCACTCTTTGGTATTGCCGTATGCTAAGAAAGAGAAAAGTGTCCTAATAAGAGAATTCATAAAATGACACAAAAAGACACACTATTCCTGAGAGGTATACTATGCCAAGTTGCTAAGGTTTTAGGGTACACATTTCCCTCTCTTTTGGTACCATAACTTTGTATTTACTCTCCTCTCTCTAACAATTCTCTTCCTCTAGTCCAAGGGAAATATATCCTGCTGACCAACTCATAACAAGTAAAACACAAGTAGTTAAACTGATCATGATATAAAATTGATATGAGATAATAGAAGAATTGTTAATCATATTATTAATAGTGATAATATTTATCCCAAATTGCATTTAAATAAACAAAATTAAACACTCTAGCATAATAATTCACAACTCCACATAATCAATCACATACGTCAATTATTACATCATAAGTTTGATACTACAGAGAGGGATGCAACAAAAAATCTAAAAAAAAATTCCCAAGGAAAATTTTAGTGGTGAATTTTCGTAAACTCGTGAATATTAGGGATTTTGGAAATTGGAAATGGCTAATTTTCAGTAATCGGCTCATGCCCAATTCGGCTAAAATTTACATCGATAATTAATTTATATGGGTGAATTCGCCTACTATTTATATGTTAAATTAATTTATGCATGTATTTCACCTATGTTTCTTATCATTGTACCTCATCCAAGAAAAGTGCACCCTATCAAATCGCCTTTACCATGAAACATTTTTCAAAAATTTTCCATCGATTTGAAATTCGATTTTGGAGATTTGCCACCCATTCTAAACTATTTTTTCAGAGGGGGGGTCTTAAAATGAACCGACATTTTTCTAACCTACCGCTTACACGACATTTTGATACTAACATTAAACAATTTTTGTTATATGACTAATTACTCATAGTTGAAAAACTATATGGCGATATTAAATCCATGGGATATTATGTAATGAATAAATAGAACACACAACTTTAAGTGTGTATGGAGTAAAGAAGAAACAAGATTTAAAAATATAAGATGTTAAACAAGAAAAAAATGAATAATTATTTGGTGACACGATAACATGGGTGAACGTAAAAATAAATGTGAAAATTTGATATCATGGGTGTGAAAGAGTTTTAATGTAATGATGTGGGTTTACCATATAATAATAATAAAAATACATGGGAGGGTGAGAACCTTTGGAATGTAAAAATAATGGAGGGAGCCCTCAAAGGATGATGTGATTTTTTAGATGTAAATAAATGAAAATGAAAAGATATAAAAATAGATTTATGTAAACGATTTGTTAAAAGGACAACAACATGTGGAAGTTTAAGGAATGTACCTTATGATTAAAATGGGGTGCATAAAGTGCATTTGACCGGGAGTACAAAGTACGCTTGAGATGTCCCAAGCCAGGATTATGTGTGTATTATGAAATTAATATGGCATTCCTCATTGTGTGAGTTGTGATTGAGCCTTTTTCTTCCACTTGGTGAGTTGAGTGGTCATCCTTGCGGTTCTTCCCAATGATACGTAATCATAACCTATTTTTTGTGTTGCGAAATTTACCTTAGTTAATTTCTTTACTTTAATACTTATGTTTTACAAAGTTATTTTAGTCATTATTAAAATTTTAATATTAGCCATATTTAATTAATTATAAAATAAATTAGTTTTTCTTATTATGTTATCAGTGACTAAATAATTATTCTTTACTTTTTTTTTTTTTTTTACTTTTAATCCTTATTCTTCTTTACTCCATACACCTTTGAAAGTGGTGTGTTCTATTTATTCATTACATATTATTCCATGGATTTAATATTACCATATGGTTTTTCAACAATGGGTAATTAGTCATATAACAATTTGATGCCCCAAATGATAGATATGAGAAAAAAATATGTTACAATCCCCAAAATAGAAAAATATCTCATAACTCAGATTTCTTGATACCCCACTTACTTCCACCGATACTCTTCCCATCATGTTGTTGTCACCATCCCATATCCTATCTCGGCGTAGAAAAATGTCACTATTTTTTTAGAGTTGAAAATCTCAAAACACAATAGCACAAATGATTTCCATTTTTGGTATTTATTTGAATATATAGGTGTCATTTTCAATGCAAAAATTGAAAATTTACTATTTTTCATACTTTGAGGCATAAATGAGTTGTTTTGATCCAATTTTAAATGATTTTTTTGACCTTGTAACTCCATAACAATTAGGTGCCCCTTTTTCATCATTTCAATTTCCCAATAATACTTCATTTTGTATAGTTTACCAATTTACGTGTCTTACACGTGGTGTCTATGTTGACAACATGTAGTATTTTCCACTCCACATAAAGAATACGTTATCTCATTTTAGTTTTGATTACATAGTCATTTATTTCATCTCTTTTTATGTTAAAATTGATTCCCATTTTGTAGGTGTCGAGTGTGTAGACACCCTAATTTCACATCTGTCCTAAACCAATTAATTCCCCTACCTCGTTTCCCACAAAATACACTTGAATTAATCAAATATAATTTGATTAATTATCCATTTTAAATCCAAAAAATAACCCAATCCTCAAAGCACATGTCATTATTCTCCATGTTTTTCTACTATTGAATTAAAAATTTAAAATCAAATCCTCACCCACTCTTCATGGTCCCCACTCACCTAATCTTGCCCACATTTTCAAACCACGATTACTTAAATTATTCTAAGTTAATCACTCCCTTAGACTATAAATACAAAGCCTTACCCCTCCCCTCTAAACATAAGGAGAATAAGCTTGAATGCACTATCTAAGTTCTTACATTCTTTGAGTAAAGAATATCCTTCTACCTCGTCCTAATGCCCAAATAGCCTCATTCTGAAGCACCCCAAATCCATAATCTCTTTTCCCATCGGTGAAAAGTAAGTGGATCGTTGTTGTAGAAAGGTCTTGCTTCGTCTTGAAGAAAATCACCTACATACCACACAATTAGGGCTCAATCCAAGTTTCTTAGCCCATTCGAGGTTTACTATGGGCGTGAAGGAGGAGGTATGATTATTAGTATTTTTACTTCCTTGTTAGTAGTGTATTTTTCCTAATTTACATTAGCACACCCAGTTACTTTTGATCATTACCATTAATTTCCTAATTAGTGGTTTTATATGTTCTTTGTTTATTATTATTTGTTATTATTTACTTTTCATGCCTTATGACCTTCTTTGATTAACCTTCATGTTGTGGGTAGTGTTTTTTTGTGCGGTGTCTTATGGTGCATCTGCGAGTTATATGTAATAATGACATTATGACACTCATCATCTCTTTGATCTTCACAGTGCTCGGTGTCTAGTAGAAAGAACATTCATCCCCTGCTCATCATCCCTATTTCACAATCACAATTAATTGCAATAATTATTAAAATTTTACAAAAATCTCTATTCCAATTGTATCTGTGTATGCTCTTTTCAGTAGCCTTGAGTGATCTCGGAAAATCAGAAATGGTTGCAATTCTTGTTCTAACATTGTCAAATCCTCCAACCTTGTTTTCTAATTGTCATTTCAATCATTATTTTACTTCTTCATATTATTAATATTTGTTCAGTCGTTGGTTGTGTATGCTCTTTTCTTATGCCTTCAAGTGATCTAGAAAATAAAAAACAACCACGATCAATTTTCTAACATGTCGTCTGCAGGATAACTACTAATCTATTCTTTGTAGGACCACATCGCTAGAATATTATAAAAAACACATAAAAAAACAAAAATCCCACAAAAGTACTACCATTCAAATAAAATTGTTGAAACCAAATTGTTTTTAACACGCCTAGGTAAGCAATTATGTTCTGCTAGTGATTTATTTCAAGTTGGAAATAACCTTACATTTAATCACTTTATCATTTTGTTTTTGCATGTAGTCAAGGTGGATTTCATCACCACCAAAGCTACACCGATGACGTGGACTTGAATACCACACACCAACAACATTTACATCTACATTACACTTTGAGACCTAGTCTCAACACAGCGTTCGGTATTTACCTCGCCCTACTATTAACTTGTAGGTAATGTTGTCATGCGGCGCATGTGAGCCATGCCTAAATAGGTGTAATAATGAAGTTTGGGTATTGTCCCTGTAAATCTTCAAGGATTTATAAGGACATCATACACATTCATTCCCCCATCACCTTCCACCTTTTCAAAAACTTGTTTTGGATGTGGTGATTCACTCCGAAATAGGCAAGTAAGAATTGGTGAGTCTCCTCCAGTGCTCTAAGGGTTCCCTGTACCAATTCTATCCCCATACAAAATTAAGTATATCAGGACTAGGGTATATCGGAGGACGCATCTTTTTGGAGTAATAATATCCTACATCCATCATTCCACATCATACTTGTATGATTGCATGAAACAATGATCATTTCTGAAGAATTTACCTCCTAAGCCAAAAAAATTGGAGCCACATGATTGCTTGTTGTTTGAAAACAAAATAGTTTAGCATTTTTTTATCATAAAAATTGGTTAATATCAATGTGTTTATTATAAAAGTTCAAACACTAGTTGTGTTCCACAAAAAAATCAATTCTTGACCAATTCAATACCAAGCAAAAAAATGTAAACAATCCAACAATGTAGACCAAAACATCACACCAATTTCATTAGCTTGCTTCAACTAACATTACATCCGTCATAGCTCGTCTTCGGCTATATCCAACTGATATTGAGTGACTAGCATTCACTCCCGTATCATCAATCGTCAAAACATCCTTCATAACTTGTTTTCAGCTATATTAAACTCATATTGGGTGACTTGTTTGAGTTCACTCATTATTTTTTCCACCATCACGTTTATCTAAATCACACCCAACACAAATCCTTTCATAACTCATTTTGAGTTATATCACAACCATATTGAGATTAACCTAATCCAAAGTAATCAAGTTATCATTTAATCACACCTCGTTCAAAATTCCTACCCACTTTTTAGCTTAATTAAGTACATTTCATCATGGTATTCACACGTAGTCACAATCATGAAAATGACGATGAAGAAGTCACACAACCATAACTCACCAATGAAGAACAAGAACAAGTCAATAGGGTGATAGAACAAAACAAAAATGAATATCTATTACGCATCCTAGCCATGGGGGAAAAACTACCCCCTGACTTTGGGACTGAAAATTTAAACAAACTTATCGACAATGGTGAATCAAGTTATCACAATGAAATACCAAACAATCCAAATGGCTCTTCAGTCGATGATTTATTCACTAAAATCCAAGACTTAACAAAGAAACTTGAGGAAGCAACAACTAGAGTTGAAAGATTAAAAGACCCCAATCGAGACTTCAATACTCATGACATTTTTGATACACCATCTCATGCCGCTCCATTCACACAAGAATGGAAACATATAAAAGACACAATTCAGGGACTACAAAAACAATCAAAATAATTTAACTTTGAAGAATTATGTCCTTATCCATTTGATACAGAGATATCACACTTATCATTTTTGTCATCCTTTGAAATCCTAAAGTTTTATAAATATAAAAGTGAAGGTGACCCTTGTGAACATGTCAAGTAATTTTACATACAATGTCAGAAAGTTTCCTATCGAGACACTTACCTTTTATGATTATTCCCCCAAATTTTAGGAGGATAGGCTTTAGACTAGTTTTTCCATCTTCCCAAAGGGTCGGTCACAACATTCACAAAATTATCAGAGAAATTCATCAAACATTTTTCCTATAACTTAGACCCAAAAATAACTATGTTTGATCTCTATAACACTCGCAAAGGAAAAATGAAAACTTTTCCTCCTTTTTACAATAATGGCGAGGAATTGCAAGTTGATTTCCTACTCAATTACTCAAGAGACAACTAGTTAGAATTTTTGTTCCTAATCTCAATGTTGAATTATCATTCCACATGCAAATGCATTTTCTAAATAGTTTCAAAGAATTCATCAAAAAGGGCACACAAATAAAAAAATCCCTCATTTCTAAGGGCTTACTTAAAGCACCCTTTAGGGACCAACCTTATCGAGACACCCCTCAGAACCAGGACAAATCTAAATTCTTTAACCGTAATCAAAATATAGTCAATGATGGCGTTATTGATTCCCACCATGTCTGAAATGTTCAAAACCATCCCATCAACACATTAAAATCCAAACAACCAATCATTATCCCTAGAAAGGAAGTTCCTTCTCGGGACCAATGAAGACAGTTCACTCCTCTCAGAGAAATTCTATCTAGTGTCTTTTTCATTTGGAAAATGCCAATATGATTACATATCCCATCATCAAACCCTTCAAAGAAGGACATCCCAAACCAAATTGGTATAAGGACAATGAATATTGTGATTACCATTGCATAAAAGGGCACTCTACATATTGATGCATGTAAATCCACCATTACGTCCAAGACCTGATTGAACGTGGAGACATAGAAGTTGAAAATACTTCGATATCAAAAACCTAATGAAAAACTTCACATGTTCAAAAATCCTTTCCCTAACCACGATAACAATTCAAAAGATAAGGGTAAATCATCAAGCAATGTTGAGTATAACTCAATCATCTCGACCATAGACTATGACCAAGACTTAGTGGCAACTATAAAGATCAAACCGAATTGTGTGATCACCACTAGACAGAAAAAAATGTGGGTCCCTATAAAGCAAAACAATCTTCCACTTCATTCCCGCATCATCCCCTAATCCACCATCTAATCCCACCACCAATTCCTCTCCACAACCTACTCCAACATTCAATATTGTCAAACAATTGGAGAAGATAACAACACAAATTTCTATCATGTAATTACTTAATTCTTCTCCCACACTACAACGCATCCTTATACAAACATTGAATAACACTCATGTCCCCAAGGACATCAATTCACAACAATTCTAGGATTTAATTGCACATCTCACGGTCCCCAATCCTATTTTATCTTTTGGTCTCGGTGACCTTCTTAATCACAACATCGCTAATAATCATTATTTATACATCAAGGGTTATATAACTCATCGTAAGATCAAGTGTGTATTAATTGAAAATGGATCTGCATTGAATATTTGTTCCATGAAACTTTTACGTTGTCTAGGTTACACTGAAAATGATTTACAAAACAATATCATAACCATTTATGAGTATGATAATAGTGAGAGAAATTCTAAAGGCATAATCATTTTGCCTCTCCAAGTCAGACCCATCACCTTAGACATGGTATGTCATGTGGTGGATATAGAAGTTGCATCTAACATTCTTGTCGGCCTAACATGGATTCATGTCATGAAATACCTCCCATAGACGTTCCACCAATGTATTACATTTCCTCATTTGGATAAAGAATTTACGTTACGTGTGGATCCCCAACCCTTTGAGTATTGTTGATTCCTTGGTGGATGGTATCGACATGATCACTATTGTCCCTCAACATATAAGTATGCTCCACCTCGCATAATCCCTAACGAAACATGCATCGATCTGGATACACTCCCTAACATGAACCAAAACCATCATCTTCTATCTAAAAGACATTTTCCAATCCATTATCTTCCGCTAGTCAACAATATTCAACCAGTCCTCCTCCCACTAATCAATCATCTTCTTCCACTAATCAAGCTTCTTCTTCCAACAACAATTATTCTTCCACCACACCATCTTCTTCCTCACCTAGCCAACCTTCTTCATCCAACCACACCTCTTCTATTAAGATACCTTCTCCTGTGAATAACCAAACTTCATCCTTTAATCCACCCCCTTCTTCTTATAACCCATTCTCTTCATCTTTTAAAACTACCAAATTGACTTCCCCACCACATGAGGTACCTATTGGTCCCCCATCCCACACATTTAAAATCATTGACACAAGATGCGGTGAATATCAATTTCAAAAGATGGCATACTCCTTTTATATCAACAAATCCCCACATAGCTACGGAAAACCTAATGCTCCACATCTAAGAATCCATCCCACTTACCAAATGGGATAGTCGATTGGAAAAATTCAGTTATCTTGAAAATGAACATATTCCAAGTTCTTCAAGATCTTGGTTATATAATGACGACTTTGCTCCATGTTATGAGTCCCCTTAATTTACCAAATCTCATCGAATAATGAAAATATGTGATGGAAGGGTAAATGACTTGGTCCAAATGAACAAGGTCATTTAGACCCGATCAATTACACACAACATCACAGTAAACATGGTCTAGGTTTTAAGGTGTTTGATGTTGCTCCCATAATAATTTCAAGTGATAATGATGACACCAGCTCTGATAATGACACCAGGTCTCCATGTAGCCTTTTTGAGGACCTCACTAAAACACATCTTTAATTTGAACATTTATCTATTAATGTCATCAATTTTGAGCCTACACATCTGACTCTCATAAACCATGGCCAACCACATCATGTGGCCATGGACATGTTCCAAAAT
This sequence comes from Taxus wallichiana var. yunnanensis, assembly GCA_018340775.1. Taxonomy (NCBI): domain Eukaryota; kingdom Viridiplantae; phylum Streptophyta; class Pinopsida; order Cupressales; family Taxaceae; genus Taxus; species Taxus wallichiana. The sequence goes on from CM031235.1 coordinate 376,201,304, forward strand.
GATGAAGCCATCAAAGAATTCCTTGGAACTCACAACCAAATCCCTACTTCGACCATAGAAAAGGATTTGAAATCAATCTAAATGAATCAACCTATTTTGGTGAAGAGATAAAATATTTAGATCCTTCACCCTTAGAAAATTTGGATCAGAAGTGCAAAAAAAAAATTTCCCATAGTCAAAATCTCATTGCCACCCTATCCAACAAACATATCAATAAAAATTCCCAACATTACATGCACAAATATTGTACCAACTCCCCTAAAACACTCGACACCGATGACCTACATCAACCATTATCATCATTATTTGAAAAGGATATAGCTAAAATTCTTGTAGAAGAAACTAAAGACAAACATTGGCACCACCGAATAGCCAAAAATTTTACAACTTGGCATTAGTCTGTTTGACCAAGAATGCATGGAATTCACAACACTTCTTATTGAATTCCAAGATATATTTGCATGGACATATAAGGACATGCTAGGCCTAGATCCATCTCTTATAGTACACCACCTTGTGGTGCATCCGGATGTAAATCCTGTAAAACAAAAACTATGCAAAATGCATCCCCAAGTTGCATTGCTTGTCAAATCCAAACTCGAGAAACTCTTGGAAGCTGACTTATCTCGACTTATTGATTATTTGGCATGGATATCTAACATAGTTCCTATCATCAAAAAAACTCCCGACATCAAAATATGTAAAGACTTCTGAGACATTAACAAGGCTTGTCCCAAAGATGACTTTCCCTTGCCAAATATAGACATGATTGTTGATTCTACGGCATGCCATGAAATGCTTTCCTTAATGGATGGATTTTTTAGTTACAATCAAATACGTATTGCTGAAGGAGATCAACATAAAATGAAATTTACTACACCATGGGGCACCTTCTGTTATAAGGTCATGCCTTTCAGCTTGAAAAATTTTGGTGCCACCTATCAACAAGCAATGACTGTCATCTTCCATGATATGTTACATGATATCATGGAATATTATGTTGATGATATATTAGCAAAATCAAAAACATGAATAGGACATCCAAGTGTGTTGAGACACATTTTTGATAGATTACGTGAGTATAAGGTTCATCTTAACCCAAAGAAATGTATGTTTAGATTTTATTGTCTCACAGAGAGGCATAGAAGTGGATCTTGCAAAAGTCAAAGCCATTATGGAAATGCCTCCTCCTCAAAACCTAAAACAATTACGCAGTCTTCAGGGAAAAATACAATCTATTGGCGTTTCATATCATTGTTGGTGAGAAGTGCCATTACTTTAACCGATTGATTACTAAAGAAAGATGCACAATTTCTTTGGAGCCATGATTACCAAGACTCTTTTGCTAAGTTAAAATAATACCTCTCTAGCCCACTTGTTCTTATGTCACTAGCTACGATAAAACCATGTTGATTTATACATCTTCCACCGAACATACCATAGGAGCTCTATTAGCACAACATAATGATCAAGTAAAAGAATAGGCTGTATATTACCTTAGTTGAACACTTATTGAGCATGAATTACGTTATTCCCAAATCAAAAAAGTATGTTTAGTGGTCGCCTTTACATTCCATAAGTTACGTCATTACTTGCTTAATCACACAACTAAGTTAATTGCCAAGATTGATCCTCTCAAGTATCTATTTTCTAGACCTATTCTCATAAGAAGAATGTCTAATTGGGTCGTATAAATTAGTGAATTCGATGTCAAATTTGTTCTGCATAAGGCAATTAAAGGATAGGCCCTTGCAAACCAACTTGCCAAGGCACCCCTTCATGGCACGGAACCACTTCATTTTTCTTTTCCTGATGAAGATCTTCTACACATAGACATCGCGCTAGCTTGGACTCTATTTTTTGATGGATCTTGTAATCTCCATGGCTCAGGGGCTAGTATTTTCTTATCACACCTAGCAGACACGTTATCCCCAAATCATTTCGCTTAGCATTCCCATGTACCAACAATATCGTAGAATATGAAGCTCTAATCGTAGGATTAAAACTAGCTATATCTTGGAATCTTACAGAATTAGCTGTATTTGGTGATTCTTTACTTATCATCAAGCAAGTTATTGATGAATACTAGGTCAAGGATGAAAAAATTATCCCATATAAACGCATGGTGGATAGTCTTGAAGCTATTTTTGATTAATTAGCTTTGATCAAATCCCTAGAATTCGTAATAAATCTGCCAATGCTATGGCAACCATTGGATCCCTATTAGAAATCGCATCTAGTCAACCCAGGAACATTTTCTCGTAGAACATCTCTTAATTCCTACCTATGATCTTCCTGAAAACACTATGGTATGTGATATCGTGGGTCCGAATAATCCTTGGTACCATGATCTTTATACCTTCATTCATGATAAAACATTTCCTGCCGACATGAACTCAATGCATAAATGTGTTTTAGCACAGCATGCCTCTCATTACTCTATTTTAGTAGAAACTCTTTATAAACGAGGATATGATGGCACCTTTCTCTGATGTCTTAATCAGGAAGAATCCTTGAGTTCCCTAGTTGAAGTCCATTCTGGTATTTGTGGAGCACACATGAATGGTATAGCCTTAACTAAGAAAATCCCGTGAGTTGGATGTTATTGGCCCACCATGGAAAATGACGCATGCCATTTTTTCAAACAATGTCAAGCATTGAAATATTGTCCATGCACCTTCCCAAGCATTACAAATAATAACCACATCATGGCCCTTCTCTCAATGGGGACTTGTCCTCATTGGTAAAATAAAATGAACAACGTCCGATGGACATAAGTTCATCATTACCGCTACTGATTACTTCACTAAATGGGTGGAAGCTATGCCTCTCACTTATGTTATCGATAGCCAAATATCGAAATTCATTTTTAATAATATCATCTGTCGATTTAGAATTCCATCCGCTCTGGTCGTAGATAATGGAAAATCATTTAAAATATGGGATGTAAAGGACCTAGCCAAACATTTTTGCATCAAAATTAAGTGGTCGACTCCCTACTACCCTCAGGGTAACAATCAAGCAGAAGCAACCAATAAGACCTTAAAATTCATCATGGAAAAAATTGTCAACACCCATGGACATAATTAGCATACTCAAATTTACCCCATTCTTTGGGCTTACCGGACATCTTCTTTGCATGCCTATCGAGCCACCCCATTTTCCCTCATTTATGGTTGTGAAGCCATTTTACCTATTGAGATAGAACTCCCATTCGTGAGAATATGCTTTAAATATATAATTAATGAGAATGAATAACGATAGTCACAAACTTCAAGAGCTTGAGATTCACGATGAAAAATGACTTAATGCTCTCAATCATCTTCAAGTATATCAAAATGACTATAATGTAGTTATTATAAAAAGGTAAGACCTAGAGAATTCTAAATTGACGACCTCATTTTAAAATAAAATCAAAATAATACCACTAAAGAGCAAGAAAAACAAGGAAAATTTGAGCCTAATTGGTTAGGACCCTATGTAATTATAGCTAAATTTAGCTCTGGAGCCTATAAGTTGGCCACTGAAGATGGTTAAGATCTTGATGAACCAATGAATGCAGTTCATTTAAAGAAATTTTATCCTTGAGATGTTCACTATTCAGGAAACAACGTGTACATTGTTCCTTCTGTCTTGCTTATCTCTCGAATAATTTAAATTTATTCATTTCCATTGGTAGATATTTTCTTTATCAAAATCACATCTTCATATTTATCATCATGAGATAGGTGCTAATATAGATCCTATTAAGTTTGTGAGTATCATACTTCTTATAATATCTCTCATTTTCAGTCACTTTCACCTATGGTCATACCTAGAAGCTTATTGATGGTAATATATTCCCTTCAAATACATTCTCTCTTTCATAACAAAGCTCTAAACTTCTTTACCCAGTTTGTTTGGTCGTCCATCTCAGTCTTTGGTGTTGAACCCTCGTGTCCTACTAGTTGTGTGGGGCTGAGATTGGGGGCAGACGTTCCTTCCCAAATACAAAGTACTATTGTAAAATTCCATCAATTCAATAACTTATGAATAATTCATTGTCACATCTTTCATCCTTCATAGTCTTTGGTGTTGATCCCACACTTCTTACTGGTAGTGTGAGACTAGGAATGGAGGAAGGTGTCCTTACTAAATCTACATCTTATTTTCGATGATAAACCCTTGCCTCTTACAAGTGACATGGGGCAAAGCGTAGAGGTTAATTCTCATAAAAGCATAAAATATTGAAAAAACATTCAAAAATTAAAAAAACTTTAAAAACATTAAAAAAACAAGACAAAAAGGAAATTCACTCACCTATGTTTTCCTTCGGTGATGAGCCCTTACTTCTCACTAGTAGCATGGGGGAAGGCATAGGGAGTCATTTCAAAAATATAAAATCTTACAGTGCTTGCAATTATAGAATTCCCAAAGTAATTTAGATGCCTAAGTGAAGAGAGAACTATCCCTTCATCTCATATCTTACCAATCAGCAAGCCACGTAACTATCTAAGTCTAGCACATGACTCATAAAGTGAAATCCATTTTTGAAACTGGTTCAGTACCATTATGAAGAATTGAGTCATAATTTCCCAAAGGGATTGTTGTTAGCATTTGTCTCTATACTCCTTATTGACCTCCTACGTCCTTCTTGATTCTTGGTGATGAGCCCACACATCTTACTAGTTGTGTGGAGTCAAGAATGGAGCTAGACTTATTTTCATCATATCATCACCACCATATCCTGCCAATGGAATGAGAATTTGTGTTATTCGAGCATGAGTTACCACGAGGAACATGGTACATGCGGATAATATCCTGGTTTATCACCTCTCAAAATAAGTCTGCACTTTGGTCCATATAATTCAAAAAGATTTGAAAAACTCCAAAAATCCGAAAACATTAGAAACACTCGTCAAAAATCCAAAATCCAAAAACATTTGAATATTGTCAAAAATCCAAAAACATTAGAAACAATCATAAAAAAACCAAAAAATTAGAAACAATTGTCAAAAATCCAAAAACATTAGAAACAACGTCAAAAATCAAAAAACATTCCAATATATATATGGAATATATATATATATAATATAAAAAAAAAATATTGTAAACTCCACATAATTACAAAAACTCTAAAATAATCAACACAATTCAACCTTTGAACTATTATCCCCAACGAATGATCCAATCACCTTATGACTACCAAATTCAAACCACTTCTCCTCTCGTGAATCCTTGCTTGGGAAAATCGGCTCTCATTGTTTCCTTATTTGAGAAAATGAACTAATACTTTTCTATGTCCTTGTACCCTCGCTTGGCAGGGCACATCGATCAATCCTCACTTTGAAACACGTTAGGGACATTTTTATTGGTTCTTATGTTGCATTATTAGTTATAAATTATTAATTTATTTCTTATATCTTGATATAGTATAGGGGGCATATTGATTTTCTATATCTGGTGTTCTCTCTAATATACTTATGTTATCTTATTACATATCGTCTCTGGGACTCATACTTTCTTTATGACATTTGTCTATGCTCTCTTCCATTTGCATATAAATCTTTGGGGCATAAAAAAATTGATGGCCCCTGTTTATGTTATCATGTATATTACAATATAGTCATCACGATCTTTTATATCACGATGCATCTGTTGTGTGCTATATTAAAATTAAGATGATTTTCTTCACATGAGAAATCTTCCTACATGATCAATATCTTACTTTGCACCCCATCCATTCACCTGTACTAATACATTCCTCGGTTTGGGAATCCTACTTAATCACCGTTGCATTTTGTAAATCCTACTTAAAGATTTTTCTCAAGTAGCATCCACTATCTAGCAGCTCCTTCTCCCCCACCATGATCACCATGTATTTTATCCATTCATTCTCACTCCTCATCTCCATATTACCCTTCTAACCATTCATGTCCCCTCTCAATTATTTGCATTCTTTCCTTTCACTCTTCTACTTCCGGCTTGACAATCTTACTTAATAACCCCTTCTATATGGAATCCTTGGTGGAGGTTTACCCTCTACTTAAGATCTTCCCATTGTAGAAGCTTCTTCAACACCTCCCCTTTCATCAAACAACAATCACCACACACATCTTCCTATTCCACCTCTTCTTCTTCTCATTCTCGCATCATTACTCTCACCACGTGGGCATCCCAATTAAGGATTCCCCTCACACTCTTTTCCCTCCACTACATATATTCCTTCATCTATTCATGTTACACTCCTTTGTTTCCTTTCTTCCTTGTTATCACCTCATCTCGTATCCTTTTCCACTCAGGCATACATCACTCACTCTTTTCTCATCCTTCCCCAAATCCGTCTTATGCCTGGGCATCCTACTTACACACTCTCGTAGTATAAAAATTCTTGAGGGTTCCCCTTTAGTCCATTTTTTCATAGTTTATTCCCACCAACTCTATCATCATTCTTCTTCTTCTTCAACTTGGTGATCTTACTTAACCATTCCAGCCGCATGGAAATCTTACTTAAGACTTCCTCTTAAGGATGATCTACCATATGACCTTCCCCATCCCATCATATTTCCCCCATCTTATTTCTCCCACCTCTCATCGCGATCATCTTCTTCAACCTACCATTCCACCCCTATACCCAATACAATTTTGTCTTTCTCCTTACATATCATCCCTATTGGTTAGGTGATCTTACGAAACCACTCCGACAACATGATGATCTTACTTAAGAGATTCTCTTAAGCATGACATGTCATCATACACTTGCCCATCACTCTACATTCTCACCATCCATATTTTCTCTTCATTACCCATCATCACATCTTTTTACCACCAGTATCACCATCCTCTGCTTGGAAATATTACTTAACCACTTGCCGGCATGGTGATCTCACTTAAGAGTCCCTCTTAAGGATGATCTATCTTCTTTCCTTTCCCCATCACTACACACCCTTCACCCTTCAATTTTTCTCGGCATTCCCCATTATCACATCCTTTCACCTCCTTTTCCATTCTTGAAAACACCACTTATCACTTGCCCACTTATCATCTCCAGTTTCACTTGCTTGGAAATATTACTTAACCACTTCCATCGCATGACAATCTTATGTCAGGGTCCTCCCTACACTAAAATCGTCATTGTGAAATTTTCCCTCACCTCATTCTTCATTCACTTTATTGATTGCTTCTTCCACCTGGTCTCTCCTACCAACCACATTTTCCTCCTACCATTATCCTTTCTCCACCTATCATCTTACAACATATGTCTAATCTCTTCGCATACAATCACGTTCTTTTCCCCCATTTTCCCCTTCTTGATCCATCATCCTTCATACCATTTCTTCCCATTATTTTCATGTCTTGTTTCTTCATCCTCACCTCATTCGTCCTCATCTCCCGCATCCTCTCCTCACTTTCACCTAGTCCCAACTCATCCCTCCCATTTTCTTTACTCTTTCCACTTCATCTTCTCAAATCCTCCCACATTTCTACCCACACACGTGTTCACCATTATTGTTAACATTCCTCTATCATTATTTCATCATCATCTTCTATTCCCATGCTAATAATTGTTAGTGGACTTTCCCTAAAAATCATCAATCCTCATTCTGCACGACCTCGTTCACTCCCTTGGACCTTCTAGAGTTTCCCTTCATTCCTTCCCTCCTCTAATCCCACCACTCATTGTTAGTGGGCTTTCCCTAACGTCCCTTTCCAATCCTTATTACCTTTCTCCTTTTCTTCATTTTTTCTCTCACCCTTCCTCACCACTCATTGTTAGTGGACTTTCCCTAACGTCCCCTCATTGGCATTGCCTCTTCTATCCCCCATTATCTTTTCTCTCCTATTCTTTTCCCCCAATCCCACCCTTTCTTGTCACTTCTTACCCATCTCTCCATCTTCCCTTCGCCTTCTTCAATATCTTTACTGTCTTCATCATACATCCTTTGTCTATTTTCTCATAATCCTAGTATCCTCATTTCATGCATCTCCGCCTCTTTTCCAATCTGTGTCATTCCTCCCCTCTTTCTTCTCTTTACATTCCTCATACTATTCACTTTCCACTTATTATCCCCTTTCTGTATTCCCTTCCTTCTACATCATTTTCTCTGTTATCCTCTTCTCTCTCCCACCCTTCGTCTTATTTCCCTTCCCCTGTATCATCTTCTTCCCCTTTTTCCATCATGTTTCCTCCTTACTTCCCCATCAAAATCCTGGCTCTTGAGCATTGTCATGTCTTTTTTATCGTACCACCCTCCACATGCATCTCCATATGGTCTGTTCCATATTCTTTTCCTTGGTCTTCCTTGCAATGACATGGTTGCTTCAATCTTCCCTGTATTTTCTCTACTTCCTTTCCTCTCCCCTAATTTTCACATGTCTTCCGACCAATTCTCCTTTTCTCTACCACCCCTACCTTTTCATTCATTCGTGTATGTTTCTCTTCTTTTCTCTACTCTTTTTCACACTTTCCTTGACCCTCATAGTTTTTTTTTTTTCTCATTCTACTTCTTCTTTCGTCCTCTTTCAATTTTTGTCGATTTCACCCCTACTCCCACCTCGTTTTTTCCTTCTTATTTATCCTTCCCGTTTCTTTCTTTTCTCAGCTCTATCATTTCTTTCACTTTCATGGATCCCTCTTTATTATCTATGTTGCTTCCTTCACTTGGCACATCTCTCTATTTCCTTCCTTCACCCTCTACTCTGTCATTTTCTTGTCTTCTCCTTGTTTTTCCTTCATCATTCCCTTCTTCCCCTATCATCCCTCTCTCTTATGTCTACCTCTTTCATTCCTTTTTTTCCCTCCCCTATCTCCCTTACTCTTCTCATAATAAACCCCCAATCCTATCCATTCCCTTTTATCTTTCCCACAAACCTTCACACCTATCATTCAAGGTTCATTAAATCCTTTCTCCATTTGTGTCGTGCAGTCATTCCGGTCTCTTAAAATCCATTATCATCCTCTTTTTGAGAGCTCTATCATATATTCCCTTCTCATCATCCCTCTTGAGGGGGCATCATCATATTTGTCCATAATCACATCTTCTCATGACATTTTTTTCTTGGAGGATACCATGACATCTATCACTCACCACCTTCTATTCTCCCCAATAAACATTCATTCTACTTTTTTCTTAAGAAAATTAGATTTAATTCTTCCCCCATCTTGTCTACTTTCTTTGAAAGGACACTACTTTCATAGTACCCTTCCAAAGAGGGGAAAATGTAGACACCCTAATTTCACATCTGTCCTAAATCAATTAATTCCCCTACCTCATTTCCCACAAAAATACACTTCGAATTAATCAAATATAATTTGATTAATTATCCATTTTAAATCCAAAAAATAACCCAATCCTCACCACATGTCATTATTCTCCATGTTTTTCTACTATTGAATTCAAAATTCAAAATCAAATCCTCACCCACTCTTTGTGGTCCCCACTCACCTAAAATCCTCCACTTATGAATTAAAAATTCAAAATCAAATCCTCACCCATTCTTCGTGGTCCCCACTCACCTAATCTTGCCCACATTTTCAAACTATTATTACTTAAATTATTCTAAGGTAATCACTCCCCAGGACTATAAATACAACCTTACCCCTCCCCTCAAAACACTCAAAGAATAAGCTTGAATGCCCTATCTAATTTCTTGCATCCTTTGAGCAAAGAACATCCTTCTGCCTCGTCCTAATGCCCAAATAGCCTCATTCTAAAGCACCCCAAATCCATAATCCTTTTTCCCATCTGGTGCAAAGTAAGTGGATCATTGTTGCAGGAAGGCCTTGCTCCGTCTTGAAGAAAAGCACCTACATACCATGTAATTAGGGCTCAATCCAAGTTTCCTAGCCCATTCTGAGGTTTGCTATAGAACGTGAAGGAGGAGGTATGATTGTTAGTATTTTTACTTCCTTGTTAGTAGTGTATTTTTCCTATCTTATAGAGAGTCTTAGCTAGCTTCAATCCATTGGAAGGTAAGTAAGGTAGGTATTCTCCCCTTTCTCCTTTCCTTTTCGTTGGCAATTTTTGGGCATCATACCTAGCCAATTCATTATAGGACACTTCCTCGAGTGTGAATATGTACGAACCTATTTTTATACGATGTAATATTTTGGATACACCTAATGATGATGATGAGGACCTACAAAACATGACCATATGTTTCAAAATTTTTAAACCAAATTCGGACACTTTCTCTTTCCCATTTTCTTATTTTATCCAAAATTAGCTCTTTCTAGCTTACCCCACTTTCTAGGAAGAAATATTTTGCTTCTCTCCCTCTTTTTCACCCCTTGGACATTTGACATGAAACCAACATAGTGACTATAATCCACCATGGCAATTTTGTTTCAATCCACTATGGTTCTATGTTGCCAAGTGGTGGTTCTATCTCCCACGTGGCGGTTGCACAACTACCTCCTACTTACACGGCGGTTCTGTCATGCTTTGCATGCCTTTTCTCTTCTTGATTTTGTGGGTTATTTTTAGATCTAATTTAGAATCATGTGTAATTTTTTCTTTGTTTTGACCCCAATTCATTTTTCCAAACCTCTCCACCTCATTCCCTCTTGATCCAATCTTGACCATAGATCAAATTTTGATCTCCAGTTAAGATAGGAATTGGTGAAAGCTTCTCTTTTAAGAAAATATATGTGACCATTTCTATCCTCATCCCTATAATCTTTATTTTCTAGGTACTTTTACTTCCAATATTCAATTTCTACAAATTTTGCATCTAGGAGAGAGAGGGATCCCAAAAAGTTGGTTGATAGTACAAAACACTTCTAAGGACCTTTTATTTCTTGTTGTTGTTAGCACAAGGAAGATACATGGAATTATAAACCAACCTTCTACATTTATTTGGACCTTCCACAAATTTGATGCCATTTTTCCTTTATTGTTCAATCAAAGTTGCCTCCATCTCCTCTTGCTTCACCACTTCTACCATACATATCATTTGAGCACACAAGGAGATAGTTGTTTGAGGGTACAAGTAGATACATTCTAATTTGAGCCTCTTCCATCACTCGGAGAAAGTTTGGATATTGTGTTATATGATTCTATCATATTTTAGATCCTGTTTCTTTGATTTCTATTGTCATTGCAATTTAATTTTAAAAGTTATTGAAAGATAAAAGGAAAATAAGAGTTAGTTTAGATCATTGTATGAATTTTAATTATTGGAAGTCTTATATTTAAATTTTATTTGTTTGAGATAGTCCTCCATCGAGTTATAGCCTCATATTTTTGTTTTCTCTATTCATAAGTCTACTTCTAGGGTTCTAAATCTTTTATATGTAATATCCCAAGAAAATGCCAAAAACAAGTAATTTATCCTTAAGTTTTGTTTTGAAAATGCATTATTAGTATAGATCATATCACGTATTGAAATTTGTTTTAACCAATGACTAGGTTTCCTACCTCCATTTAATTATAAATCATCTCATTTTCATTTAGGGTTTATATTATTTTCTTTTTGTTAAAATAGAATTATAAGGTAGAATTACAAATTGTTCTTACACTCAGCTTAGACTTGAAACTACAAATCAAACCTAGGGGATTGTAGATTTAATTTATTGATATTAACGTGTTGTTTAGACCATTAAAAATCATTCATTTTCATTTGTAGATCAAATCTTGTTCTCTATCCCACATCATTTTAGAAACCTTAAAGTAAACAAAAAGAGTATTTTGCTTATATGCCATATTTAGATTAGATAAATAGTAGTTTGTTAATATTTCTTCATTGCATGTATTGCTTAGCACATATTTAATTAGTAATCAAATTTTCATTTTCAACAATCACTTACTTTTAGGTATAATTTGATTCATTTAGTATAATCAAAACAAACCATCCAAATCATACAAATAAACAAGTATTCATTTAGATAAAAACAATAATCTAAAACTACCAACAAAACATAACAAACACATTTTTTTCCATCTCAAACAAACCACAAAACCTCCTCATAAAATCATACAACACTCTTAAACCATAACACCATCATTTTAACACTCAAAATGAAACCAAACCATCTAAAATAGATTTTTGATCCATGGGACATCAAATTTCACTTTTCAAAAACAATTCCTAAACACCCCCATACAGGTCCAATTTAAGCCACAACTCACCTATAATGCTCTCTTCCGACCATATTCCATCCATATGAATCCATTTCTAGCTATCACATCCTCACATCCCCAATTCATGCTACATCCATGCTACACTCTAGGTATAGCTAGCACCACACAACAAATAATCCCTTATACTTGTGAATGACTTTATATCCAAGTCATTCTGGTAGGGATAGATATTTCCCACATGTTCAAAATCCTATCGAGCACAATATTAGTGAAGATGATATCCAATTTGATATGATACATAAGGTATTTTGTTCCACACTCGTACTGTACTCATTATCATGTACTTTCCTAGGAGATATTTTTGCCTCTAGAGATTTAAGTTCTCTCATCCTTAGGTCTAGGAGCATCTCAATTTTCTCCATTTATTCACATGACCTTTCCAAACCAGGGTCAACCTTCATTGAACAACCATTTCATACATGTGTGACTTAACACAACATGCCATCATTAATTTATTAAAACACATACCAAGAGTTACATACTACCATCCTCCTTGACCATAGAATCCATCTTGAATAGGGAGATAGAAGCTTTGCTACCTTATATGAAAAATTTACACTCTCACAATCCCATTGGTAGAGGATCATCCATCCTTATTGCCTTGATCGTTAGACACATGTATCCTATATCAACTCTTCCATCATCTATGAGCCCCATTTCCACATCATCCAAGATTTGGTTGCCTCATACCGACCGACGAGGATTCAAGTATGCATGGAAGGCCACCATACACTTGGTGCCACATAAATTTTCCAAAAGCTGTTACACATCAAAGGGCCACCCCACTGCGTTTCTCCATTCTTCTCTTGGGCGTATCCCTTAGTCTATAAACAATAGTTGATTTCAAGGCTTTTAAAATTTCTCCCTCAATGTTGATTGCTAATAGTTGTCTCAAGTTTGACAACCCTAGTTAAATTTTGGGGTTTCATCTCCTTACGGGTTTTGGGAACCCTATTTCATGTTATATAGTTTTGGTTTTGGGTCGGTAGAGATTCTTTTGTTTTTAACCCTATGAAATTTACGTGTTTTCCCACTTCATATGAAGCTAAATTCGGTGGATTTTTCTAAGTGAAAAAATATTTTAGTCAGTTTATTTTTCTAAGTCAAAAGCATATTTTATTAGGTGGGGGTTTTCAATTTCTTTAGTGGGAAATTTTCCTAATAAGGTATTTGTTTTGTATTTATTTTCAAATATTTCTTTAAATTTAGGTATTTGATACGATTCTAAGTAAAGGTGTTCTATACTATCAAAATCTTGGAAAATTAAAAGCTAAAAATTTCCTCCATCCTAACAATTTTTTTGTTGAAGATTCATAAGACCCCGAACAATATGTGATTAGTTTTTATGTAAATGTTTTTCTCTGTCTCATATTGAAATTTCATAAAAGGGTAAAACAGGATGATCAACCTTTTACAAATTTACACATATTTCTTTATTCATGTTTAATTTATTTTTTCCATGTCCTCAAACTTATCCTTAAAATATATTTTGGCTCGAAGCGAACCATTGTACCGGTGGCATCAACCCCAATTTTCTTAAGTTTAAGGAAGTTTCTAAGTTTTTATTTCCCATCTCATCTCTTATATGTAGTAGTGGGTGTGGGCACTTACCCCTGGTTTCTATTGCAAACCTGGGTAGACAAAAATGTAGTGAAGATATTTTACCAATTCTTAACACAAAACAACTTTTTACTAGTCAAAAAACATGAGAAGACTTTTGAACGATCTTTGGCTCATGGTTGTGCTCTAATTTTCTTTTCTCAGAGAGTAAAACTAGTGGTTTCTCCATGGGGAGAAATTCTATGTTTAAAGGGGACGTGGTGGAAGGGTTTTGTGTGAAGGGGTGTTGGTGAAATGGTGTTGTTAAATATGCAAGGTGGGAAGGAGATGTATGTAGAATGGAGGAGATGTGGAGTGGAATTATTTATCATTAGAGTGTGGGGAATGGCTATGTAAGTCAACATTGTTACCGTTGAATGTGAGAAGAGGAGCATTATATGTGGGAAGAGGTTAGTAGCTGGAAAAGAAGGCAATAAATTAGGCTATTGTAATCTTAATATGTGAGCATGAGAAGTAGGTGCTTTATTGTTTAATTAATTCTTTGTGGTATTTGTGTTCTATTCCAAGTATAGTATTTTTGTAATAGTAAAGTTATAACAAATAAGGTATACACTAGGGATTTTCAAGCTGAATTACTTGGCTAAGAAAATAGTATTTTTTCCTCAATACAATGGCATAGTAGTTTTTGTAATTATTTTAAAATTGCGATGGGAAGTAGTTATATCAAATAGTTTAAATATTATGATAATGAGTAAGGTGTTTAATTCTATTAGTACCTATATATTCAATTAAGTACGTGTAATTTGTGTGTCGGATGATTTCACTCTTTAGTAATGGCATTTGATTAATATTTGTAATGGCTTGTGAAGTGTTGTGGAGTTTTTAAAAAAGTGTGATGTGTATTATAGAGGTATTTGTATACATCGTGAGGTCATGAATTGATGAATGGTGTGTACGGTGCATGTCTTGTTTAATTTGATTTGATCTAGGTTGAAGAGTGCTAATGAGGATTTTCGAAGAAATCGGTTGGAATTCAAATTAACTTTTATAAACAGTAACTTAATCAAGTAATTTAGGTAAGTAGATTATTTTCCGGATGATAGGGTAGCATAATAATATACCTATGGAAATCAAGTAATGTTCAATTCAATTAGCAGCATATCATGCTACCAATTAATTTGGTTCGGGAAAGTCAAGTTACAAAATTTTTATTTTGTGTGTGGATGTAAAGTATGAGAATAACACAACGTAGTTTCTTTTTCCATAGAAGTAAATGTAAATCCAAATGTAACATTTGTGCATAGCTTACATCATGTTTACATGCGGTGGAGCTATGTTTACTACATGATAATTGATATTTACCATTGTAAGCGCTTGGGAAACAAAAGGATGGGTTTAAACCCATGGAATACCACTTGTTTGATAATGTCCCACACAACATTAATACATGTATCTAGTTATCTAAAAGCATCTATAGGCGGGACTAACATATCTTTTGTTACACCATCGAAATTTATTTCTGAATCTTTGCCGGGTGAGTCCTCTAACATCATGTGCAATGTATATTTGTATTTATCTAGGGTATAACCCAAGTTGTATTTTAAGCAATGTTAAGAATCATTCATAGCTATAACCATTTGTTTGCGGTAGTGTTTACCATTAACCATCTAAGAGCAAGCAGCGGGATGGAAAAAAATTGATTGATATGTATAATGGTTGCAACAATTACAAAATATTTGAATGGGTTTTGTAAAGTGGGAGCTTGGATGTCAACAATCATTTTGTTAACTAGTATTTTTACACTAAGATTAATTTAATAATTTGTTATTCCTCTTGTACTTACCCAAATATGGAGGGTTTCTACTTCCTCTACTGGAGGTTCCGAAAATAATTTTGTATTAGCCCCTGTGGTCAAGCTTATTTGTTTGACTATCGTAACCTTAGATTTCTTAATAGCTAATATTGGTATATGTAACACATGTGTGATCTCATAACATAAGGTTCCACACAAGGTTATGACTAGAATATATATTTTCTAGTATTTAATGGAAATGGTACATCATTGCGTATAGCTTCCATCATTGGTGAAGCACAAGGCGTTCATGTACTCACCCAAGGAATCAAATACATTGAAATTCAGATCCTTACCCTCACCTTTTAGTTGACATAGGTGTGTCTTTGCTCTGTTATGAGTATCTCTTCCTGAATCATCTAATTCATGTTGCATGGATGTAATTTGTTAGTGGTTGTTGTGGAAACCAGTACTGAGGGTTGGTAGTTGTGTCCAATCATATGAGTATAAAACAATGGTGAAATGTAAGTAACAAGTATTTATAGTAATATGGAATATAATAGGGTAGGTGTCAAGTCTTATATTGATTTTTTTTTTTTTAAAAAAACATTAGCATAAAAGACATTAAAAACCATATTGACAATGAGATCTTAGCTTAAAAACACCATACGTTTAGTTTGAGTTTTTAGACTTATAAGCCTCATTTAAATGTTTTTTAGCAATACAACGAGGTAGATGTCAAGGCTTATGCTTATATTTTGTATTTTTTTAAAAAAAAATTAACATAAAATACATTAAAAACCATTTTGATAACGAGATACCACCTTAAAAACACCATAGACTAATACAAAAGTAGAGCTTCTACAAAATAATATTGACCACGGATTTAGTTTTTAGACTTATAAGCCTCTTTTATATGTTTTTTTAATGGAGTTTGTTTTCGAGTGTATTTTAATGGCATATATATTTAATATAGGTCATTATTTATGTAATACTAAAGTATTTTTGTTTATATAAAGTATGAATACCAAAAACAAGTCGTGAATAGAAGGGATACGGTTTTAAGCTGAACCTATAAATTTTCAAGCGCCCATTGTCTATGGTTTTCTAATATTTCCACCACAAATGTATATTTAAGGGGTCGTGGTCAAAGGGTTGTTGTTGGAAGGGGTGTTATTGGTGAAATAACATTGTTAAATACGTAAGGTGAGAAGGAGGTGTATGTAGAATGGAGGAGATGTGGAGTGGAATTAGTTTTCATCATAGTGCGGGAATGGCTATGTAAATACATGTTGTTACCATTGAATTTGTGTTAAGGAGCATAATATGTGGGAAGATGTTAGTAATTTGGTGAAAGGAAGGCAAACATTTAGGTTATCGTGATCTTAGTCTCGTGACCATGAGCAAGTAGGTGCTATTTTTTATACGGTATTGTGGTATTTGTGTTCTATTACGAGTATATAGTATTTTGTAACTATAAAGTTGTAACAAACAAGGCATACATTGGGAATTTTCAAGCAAAATTACATACCTGGGAAAGTAGTATTTTTTTGACAGTATGGTGCTATAACAATTTTTGTAATTGTTTTAAAATTGGGATGGGGAGTAGTTTTACCAGATAGTATAAATATTAATTTGAATGAGTAAGGTGTTTGAGTCTAGTAGTACCTATATATTCAATTATGTACACATAGTTTGCATGACATATGGTTTCACTCTTTAGTAGTGACATTTGATCAATTTTTGTAATGGTTTGTGAAATGTTGTGGAGTTTTTAAAAACATGTGATGTGTATTACAGAGGTAATTGTATACATGTTGAGGAGATTAAAAAAATAGTGACAAGTATAATTTAGAGTTTGGTCTATGGGGGCCCATAGGAAAGGTGCTAGTTTAATGGAATGATTTTTTCAAAGCATTCCATTTCTTATGGAATGTTTTGGAAAAAAAAACATTATGCCGTAAATAAAGGATTCTTTTTTAAGCCATATTGTATAAGAAGTAATGCAAGATTGAGTTTTGCTAAACATGCAACACTATTATTTTAGTGCATATGCACAACTTTATGAATTTTTTTCCTTAAGAATATTGAGTTTCATCTTTATATGATGCCTCTGCCAAATTTCTTTTGTCTTTGAAATTTTGTGGATATAATGACATCCAAATATTCACATTGAAATGAAACATATACTTGCATATGCATATGTATAATGCAATGCTACAACATCCACTTGAAAAATGTACGGATACACAATACCTACTATTGCATAATAAATAGTGATGTAGTTAATTAATGAGAAAAGTAGTATTGATGACAACTCGTGGTATTATGGTACATCACTTTTTTAAGGAAAAAATATCTCCACCTATTTTATCTAGCCACACGAGATTGTAAATAAATTAAAATTTGTGTCGCTTACTCCAAATATTGCAAAGCGAGATAAAATATCAAGAAATGAGATTCTAAATTTGCTTTTCATTTTCTTTAAAACATCCAAAGGATTCCTCATGATTCTATTTATTGTGTATACAATGATGATATCAATCCATGAAATCCCATAGTTTTGAGTGATTTTGTCAAATAACTCATTGTAGAAATTAGGCACATAAAATAACAACTAACAAAAATAAAATAAAAGAATTTCAAATAAAACAAATTATTGAAAACTTGAATCAACACTTATGTGCATATATTTCTTCTTCCTTGTCATAGCTTTGGTCAATACAATCTCTCTAAATGTGTTATATCAAAACACTTACAATTGCCTATAATAAATAGATGGTTTTCATCTAACAATAAAACACTCCACTCTCCTAAAATTAGCACATGTTTTGTACAATAAAAAGATTTTGATTTATTTGCTTTATTAGCTTTTCCTAAAACTAGGAACATCTATTTAAAAATAACCTATGCATGAAAAATGACTTGCTTTTTTTTAGTTTTAAAAAAATTCCAAAAAATAAATTGGGGATAAAATTAAAGTTTTTTATAACACTCCCCCTTAATTTTGACCTTCCATATTTTATTATTCTGGAGCTGAGTGTACTCTTCCAGATCTGACATATTCTTGATCACAAACTCCTAAACAACTTGTCAAATACTCAAAAACTTCATTACCCAAAGCTTTCATAAAAATATCAGCAAACTAATCTTGGATCTGAAAAATTCAAGACAAATTTCCTTATTGTTAACCAACTCCCTAATGAAGTGATACCTTGTTTCTATGTGCTTGCTCCTCTTGTGAAAACATGATTTTTGGATAATATTATTGTTAAATTATTGTCACAAAAAATTATGTAGCATCCTCTTGATTCTACCTCAAATCTTTCAATACTCTTCTCATCCAAATAGCCGACATGATGCTCCTGTTGTTGCTACATACTTTGCTTATGCTAAAGATAGTTTGACTATGGGTTTCTTCTTGATTCCCAAGAAAAAAACCTATTATAAAGAAAAAGCATAGCCATATGTGCTCTTTTTCTGTCATCATCAATACATATGACATTGTCACTATCTCGTATGTAACTATGAGTTTGAACTCATCTGATGTTGAATACAAAATTTCATGATTCTTAGTTCCACATACATACCTCAAAATCCATTTTCCATCTTGCTAATGTGATATTTTTAGATTCCATGAACCTTGAGACAAGACTCACACCATACATAATATCGGCCTTGTGGCCATCAAATACATGAGACTTCCAACTAGCTTTTAAACAATGTTGGAAATCTACAAATGATTTGTTTTCATCTTTACTTAACTTTAAACCTAATACAATAGGTGTTGGCACTAGCTTGCAATTCAACATGTTAAATCTCTTCAAAACATCATTATCATACCTTTTTTGAAATAAAAACTCCATCTTCTTGATTGTTGAACTTCAATGCCCAAAAAATAGTGCATGAGGCCTAGATTTGTCATCTCAAATTACTTTCTTCATAGCTGATTTGAATGAATCTGTAGATAGATTTCTAATGATGATTAAATCATCCACATATAAACAAACAATCAAAATTTTACCTTTCTCATTGATCTTGATGTATAAGGTAGGCTCACTGCTGCTCCTACTGAAACCATTCTATATCAAATAAGAATCAATCATGTTGTACCAAGATCTAGGTGCTTGTTTGAGACCATAGAGCATTTTTTTAACCTGTATACCTTTCCTTCATGACCTTCAATCTCATAACCTTCTAGCTGATTCACATAAACTTCTTCTTCAAGAAAACCATTCAAGAATGTTGATTTTACATCCATCTGATAAATAGGCCATTTGTTTTGAGCTGTAATTTCTAAAACCATTCTTACCGTGTCAAAAACGTGCTTCGGGTGCAAATGTCTCATTTTAATCTACTCCATATTGTTGTGAAAATCCTCTGGAAACCATTCTTGTTTTATGTTTTTGTACTTTACCATCAGCAATATATTTGGTCTTATAGACCCACTTCACTCCTATCATGTCCTTTCCTTCTGGAAGATCTACCAATTCCCATGTCTAATTCTTCTCTATAGTGTCTATCTCATCATCCATGGCTTGAACCTAAAATTAATTTTTTATAGCCTCTTAAAAGTATAATGGATCTATAGCTTGAGAAAAAAATTCAAAACTGAAAAAGCATTAGTTGTATCAACATTATAAATCTCACTAAAGACTCCTTGTTTTCCGTTGCAAAGGGCTATTTGATGATGGATTGTTTTGTATTGAAGGAGTTTCTTCTAATGTTCTTGTGGTGTCTGTTGGATGGCTGAAGATGATTGAAATCTTGGATACCTCCTAGATGTAGATCAAGGTGTATCTTGTGCTACAAATTTTGGTGCATGTCCAAGATTCGAAGAAGATACAATACCTTTTTGTTCTATGCTTTCATCTTTCATATAATCATGAGGAATATCTCTGTTGCTATACACGACTAATTTTTTGAATACTTCCATCCCATGCCTCATTTTTAACAAACAATACATCTCTCATTGATTATGGCCTTTTGGTAATTGGATTAAACAACTTGTAAGATTTTTTATTCTCTGAATATCCAACAAATATGCACTTTTCTCCTTTATTGTCTAACTTATTCCTTAGATCATTAGGCACATGTGTGTATTCCACACAACCAAAGATTCTAAAATGAGAAACATTGTGTTTCCTCTTATTCCAAGCTTGTTAAGGAACCATGTTTGAACAATTTTCATTGGACACTTGTTTATGATGTAAACAAAAATTGTTACTACTTCTTCCCAATACTCATTTGAAAGATGCTTTTCCTTCATCATACTTCTCGCCATCTCCATGATGGTTCTATTCTTTCTCTCTACCACACCATTTTTTTGTGGTGTATACTTGGTAGTAAACTTCTTGTGTATACCATGATATTTGTAAAAATTCAGAAAAGCATTGGAAATATACTCACCTCCTCTATGTTTGTCCTCAGAACTTTGATGTAGTACCCACTTTCACTTTTCCACTAAATCCTTGAACTATTGAAATATATCGAAAGCATTTGATTTGTGTCTCAAAAAGTACACCCATGTCTTCCTTGTATAGTCATCAATGAATGTCATAAAATATGAGCAACCTCTAATAGAAGTTGTTTTCATAGGTCCACATAAATCTAAATGAACAATTTTAAGTGGTGCACTTGTTCTTTTTGTTTTGAAAACTGGGAAGGACTCTTTGTGTTGCTTCCCAAAATACAACCTTCACAAACTCTATCTAGTTTTGAATCAAAGGAAAACCTTTCACCATATTTTTTTGTGTAATAAATTCAAACCACTAAAGTTTAAATGACCAAACCTGAGATGTCATAGCCACGATTCATCTTTTTCAACTGATTGAAAATATGATTCAATCTCCTTAGCTCCGGACTGATTTATAGTATGAACTCCGGATGTGGTTGGTATAATCTTCAAAGGAAACATTCTATTTGCTTTTGTCATCTTCACTTTAGCAATCACCTAGGTACTTGGAGCTTTATCCACGATCACACATTCATTGTCTTCAATGTAAACTTTGTATCCCTTTTGTACCAATTGACCAATGCTCATAAGATTATGCTTCAAACCTGCAACATAATAAACATCCTACATATGCATAATATTTGCTCCCCCTTTTAGTTAGAATGTTGATTGTTCATTTTCCTTTTATAGTCACTGTATTATTATTCCCAAGGGTAACTTCTATCTTTACTGACTCATCCAAATTAGAAAATAAATCTAAGTTACCTAACATGTGATTACTACAACCAAAATCCAAATACCATACATCACTAGGACTCTCTTGTGATAGATTACACTCAATAGGTGATGCTTCAACAATATTTGTGCATGCAATAAACATGGAGCTTGAAGTAGAGCTCCCAACCTGATTTTGATTCTGTTTATTTTTATCATACTACTTTTTCTTGCATTCAAAAGCATAGTGCTCATATCTCTTGCAATAGTGACACTACACATGCGATTTATCCTGTCTCTGACTTGAAAAATGATTATGATTGTGCTCTTGACTATGTCCTCTTCCACTTGAGTTTATGGATTGATGTTGCCTCCTCTAGATGAACTTATTCCTTTCCTATAGAGCTGAAATTTCCTCTTCCTCTTCCATGATTTCTGATACCTGTGATGAAAAATCTTGATCTATAACTGCATGTGATCTATTCAACCTCTATTCATGATTTATTAGTGATGCATACAACTCATCAATTAAAAATTGACTTAGATCCTTAGTTTCTTCAATAGAAACTACCAAAGGATCAAATTTTGTAGGAAAAATTCTAAGTAATTTTTCAATAATCTTTCTATCCTCAATAGTTTCACCATGAGATTTGATTTGATTGAATAAACCAACTACAAAAGTAAAGAACTATTCTATGGAATCTAAATCTTTCATTGACATATTTTCAAAATCTCTACGAAGTAACTATAGCTTGGTAGTTTTTACTTTCTCTTTACCTTGATACGCAACTTGGAGAGTTTCCCACACAATTTGTGCTTTACTAGATGTTGCCACTCTAGGTAGGATGCTTTCATGCATGGCTTGATGAATGAAGAAAAGAGATTTTTCCATCTTTCTTTCTTAATTCCTTCAAAGTGTCTTTCTCTTCTGTGAGAGTGCGTTATATGTTGTTGCATCTACGAGCTCTGTGTACCCATTCTCTACGATTTCCCACACATCTTGGGATCTGAATAGTGTCTTCATAGTTAATGACCAATACTTGTAATTCTTTCCTATAAATTGTGGTGTTTGTAGACTGGATATAGAAGCCATAACCTGTTGTCAATTAGAAACCTATTGAAAAAATCCATGCTCTGATACCAATTTGTAGAAATTAGGCACATAAAATAACAACTAACAGAAATAAAATAAAGAATTGCAAATAAAATAGATTATTGCAAACTCATATCAACACTTTTGTGCATATATTTCTTCTTCCTTGTCAGAGCTTCAACTCAATACAATCTTTTCTGAATGTGTTATATCAAAACACTTACAATTTCCTCTAATAAATAGATGGCTTTCATCTAACAATAAAACACTCCACTCTCCTAAAATCACCACATGCTTTTTGTGCAATAAAAATCTTTTGATTTATTTGCTTTATTAGCTTTTCCTAAAACTAGGAACATCTATTTAAAAATAACCTATGCATGAAAAAGTGACTTGCTTTTTTTTGTTTTAAAAACTTTTCCAAAAAATAAAGTGGGGACAAAATTAAAGTATTTTTCTAACACTCATGAACCCCTTTGTATGCTTAGTTTTTTTGCATACATAACAGCTTATGGTAATGAACATTACAATAGTTGACAATTTTTTTGTAAATCAACTAGTTTTAGATGAAAATCCATGCTATTTATGGCCAAAGTAGATGAATTTGACTTTATAAATGCCAACTAAATCCACTATAAATTGAAAACCTTATTTTATTCATACCTAACTATGATTTCAGTCCATGAAATGATGAAATCCAATCCATTGAGAAATTTTGAGAAACATTTGTTTGTCTTTCCATCACATGCCTTGTTAGCTTGATTAGTTGTATTGAAATGGAGAAAAATGTATGGGGACTATGGATATTGTGAATGATTGAAGAGATTCAAAGAGTGAGAGGGTACAAATTTCATTTCAGAATCATTATCAGGGGTGGAGAGAGAGGAATCCCCAGAACATGAAAAGATACGAAGAGCATGCATAAATCGTGATTTTCTCGTTTCATATATTGTATTCATCGTAAGGGAGTATGTCAATGGAAAGCCTAATGAACTTCTCATAAAAATAAGGGCACAACCAACCACTCTAAACTACATCCCTATAAAAACACACATGACCTCTTTCTCCTTCAAGGATAATAGCGGTCCTTTTCCGCATATCTATAGGCCTTCAAATTATATTGTCCATTAGTTTGTGTTCATACAAGCAATTTGAAGGATGGAAAAACAAAACACTTGTGCTCCACATTTTAGGGTTAAAATATTAGGTGTCATTGCATGAAGCAGGAAAAATTTACTAAGAAAATGTGGCCACCGTTTAGGTCAACGTTTGTTTTCTACTAATAAAATAAATGTTATGGAGATAATAAATACGGGAGGAATAGGGCATCACCTGCGAAGAGGGCAGGTAAAGGCAGCCATTGTTGTAGCTCTTGTGCATTCAATCGCTTCAGATGATTCATTTTATTTTTCAAATTTTCAGGCCATCATTTTAGGAATATGTGACAATAGACATGGTCGAATGGGTGTATCTGTATTTGTATGGTGGCTGATCAACATACCTCCGATTTGGCAGATTGTATTGTCTCTAATGAAAAACAAAACTTATATCACAGAAAGGTGCAAAATACAGTCAACATAACTAAGTAGGTCAAGCTCCTTTTGCATCGTCAACGTGCTTGAGCTGCTTAATTGAGCAAAAGATAATCACGCCTTGAGAGGAGGCCATGCGGTGGGAAAATGGTGAAGCTCGACGATGACGTCGAGGAGCTTAAACCGCATGGTACCACGGCTCTGGCGTAATTAGATTCAATATAAGATAAACTAGCAATTGCTCTTCTATGGGGAGAAAGTATATGATGTTATTAGAGCCAATAAATACTACAAGAGGGGCAATGAAACATTGTAATTGTACAAGAAAATTATAGTAATTGTAATTGTAATTATTAGAGTGGGAACCTGCTCATAAAATTCATTGTGAAATATTTGTTGTCTATCTTTAATTGCGGCGAGACCTATGTTAGCATGTGGGCAAGTTCTTCAAGTTTTTTTGGGTGAAATGTAAAATGAAAAGGTTAGTACCGAGATGGTTACTTTGAGCCCATCCATCAACAGAGTCACCTACCAAGTAGTGCAAGAAAATGGTGTCATCGTGGAACCGCGTGCACAAAAATCGACAATGATTTCTACAACGCTACATGACCGAATTATTGTTTTTATTTACCACTCGGTTGTGGATGGCACATGCTTCAATTTCAACTATAAAACAAAGGAAAGGCTATTATCATTATCACTTTATTGTGGGTTGATTTCACAATATTGAGTAGAAGGAAAAACATTAGGTTTTTTCGCTAGTGAAACCTATCTATAAGCATCTTGACATATAATTTATCGGTGCTTAGAAAGATATTTTCTTGGTGCATGTTATAGGTTCCTTAACAAATATATAAATCGTCTACCCATAAAATGAAAACACTATAATGAATACATTGATTTAAATTCTATATATGGAAACTCCGAATGCATAAAATGCTTGAATCCTCTTTCTCTAGATATTTATAATGCGTAAGTTTCATTGAACTAATAGTACTTCCTATCCTTATCTTCACCTTAACAAACTATATACTTGGTATGTCTTGTTATAACAATGATAGAATACAACTAAAATCATTTCCGATAATACTTTTAGAAAACACATTGGTTTGTTCATCTCCCTAGTATGAGGTAATATAGAGGCACTAAAGATCTATCATTTTGTGGTAACTTTATCAGCCAATAAATTTCATCTTTGACAGAGAAATAATTATAGCTACAAAGTGGGGGAAAACACATTTTTTTCACAAAAACCCTATACTGAGATAATCCACATATGCCTACTAAAGCGAAAAGACATAATACACCCATTACCTTAATCCATAAAACCCATTAATAAAATATTTTGGACCGTAACTCTGCGAGGCACTTGGGATGTGTTGGCTAGATTTTTTGACAAATTGAAAACCTAGCGATCATGAGATAAATATCCCCATTTACCGATGAGGCTCCCATATAATATTTTGTCGGTTTATATGTCCTAATATCTATTTTTGGGTAATACTTTAACCATGTAACTCATGAACCATAGCTATATGGTTCTGCAACAATTAAGCAGCTATAAAAGAAAGGAAAAATCTATAGAAGAGGAAAATAATAGGAAACAGAAGAAAGAAAAGAGGATGTGCAACCCAAGCAATAGTTTACAAAGTTGATTACATGCAAATAGATTTAAAACAAATATATCATTAAGCACAAATT
Source organism: Taxus wallichiana var. yunnanensis (assembly GCA_018340775.1). NCBI lineage: Eukaryota > Viridiplantae > Streptophyta > Pinopsida > Cupressales > Taxaceae > Taxus > Taxus wallichiana. The sequence goes on from CM031235.1 coordinate 376,227,273, forward strand.
CAAAGCAAAGGAAACTTTCAGATCTAGATCTAAAATAACACAAAGTTTATGAACAGATCTAGAAAGAAAGTAAGAAGCAAAATGCACTGTTGACACAAATTTCTCCGAAAATCTCTTCTATATTCCTCTGCTTGCAAAAATCAGGGGTTTCAGCTCAAAGTCTGGAACACAAGAATGTTGATTAGGAATTTCGATCCTTTAACCCGTAGGTTTTTCCTTGACTTATAGCACGTAGAGGGAAATTATAAATGGGAGACTATAACTGAACTAGATCATAAACAAGAAGTAAAGAGAAAATATGGAAATCATTTTCCCTTAATTCCTCTCTTAGTGACATGCATCATGAGTTCAAGTCAAAATTGTGCACATCTATCACTTAACTCAAAGAATCATTCCAAATAACTTAAAGTAATGGTTTTCAAACAAATAACTTTTAAGTTTACAATTACATCCGGGGACATAAAAAATAAGAGAAGAAAGAAAAGAAGAAGGAAGATCATGAGTTGTAACTCCTACACTTTCTTTTTGTTTTGATACTAAATATACTTTTCGAAGAAGATATAGTTCAGCAATTTCCCATCCACTTTAGCCACAACGTATTTTCTCTGTCCTAAATCAGCAACAATCCTTCGCTCAAAACTTCGATTCTCGCTTCCACCTCCTTCAAAATAGGCCCAAACTTCTTAATGTCTAATTATAGTGTTACAAACTCATCGATTGAATTCATCGTGAAAGGCCTAACATCTTCATCAATCCTCTCTTGAATCAACAAGAGAGCCTTCCAGGAATCATGAACTTTCTTTGGGAATGGTCCTTTTCTATGAAGAAATGTTCCTAACCACTTCCTCATTGGTGAAAGCAATTACATTGCTTGACAGTGACGATGCCATACCCTCGAGCACCCGCATTATTTTCAGCATAATTCTAAAGATCTCCAAGCGGAAAGAGATTATAAATTCAAGTTGCTTCCCCTTTTCAACCGATCCATTAGGCACAATTTGTTCTGCAATCAAAACCTCCTTCGGCAACTTATTTATCTCGACCAAAGTGCCCAAAGTTACTTTACCTTGTATTCATATCTACCATGCTTGTCATTAGTTGCTTCAACTTAACTAATGCATCCTTCATAACCTTTAGATGAACTGGCACCTCCCTGAGTTGTACAGAAGCTTAGAAAATGATTAGGCTCTTCCATTCGTCGATAGCTCTAACTTGGTTACCTACATTTTCCACTTCCTGCATCAGATGATCACTCACCTGCTCATGTGCTGAAATTGGCTGAGAGAAAGGTTTGGCAACCTTAGCAATGATCTCGCACAACTGGGAAACTTGCTTTTGAAGTTCAGATTTTTCTGCCTTCTCTTTGTCAAGCTTAAGGAATAAAGCATTTATTAGTGTCTGTGTGTCTTGCTTTAATCCTTCGGTGGTAGTTTGACCTATTGGCACCTTGGTTACTGATATATCTGCTGCCGTAAGCTTTCCTTTCTGCTTTCCCTCTACTGGAACTGATACCTCAACAAAAAATTTCCCTATTCTTCAATAATCAACCTAGAAGTCACCTTAGCAACTTTAGGTTTTCTATCTTTTCCGCCCAAACTCAGGAGCAGCTGCAAGTCATGTTCCTCCAAGTTGATCTCCTCTCTAGCTTTTGGGATTGACTGCGAAGCCAACCACTTTGAGAAATTACTTCTCGGAGAATGAGAAGTCATTGAATGCACCACCATCTTGTGTTCTGGTTCCTCTCCATCCGAGTTTGTTATACAGTGTCATGATTGCCATCTTCTGAATTGTCCAAAGACAATGCCCTTTCAAACTCTACCATCTGCAACTTTAGCTTTTCTTCATGAAGAGGTGAAGATCGGAGTGGCTGAGGAGAAAACACAAATGTTGTTGGATTCAATGGAGGAATGACAAGATCTCCCTGAGGTTCAAAGGCAGGTGAAGTGTTGTGAGTTGACGCTGGAGAAGTTGGAACTAGCACCATAGCCGTAGAAGTGTCCTTTTCCTGTGTCTGAGACTTCTTGTGCACTTTAAGATTTTCAGGCCTTCTATTGCTTTCACCTTCGTGCTTTCATTTGATGGAGTCTCTTGTGCTAAGGTTTCCTATGATCTGATTCATCAAGGCAATACCCCTTTGTCAGCAACCAGTTTGAGGTGTTGACCAGAACCGCGGCAAATATTTCCTTGATCGTGTGGCAGCCACCAATGTTTTCCTGAAGAGAAACTCTATCCCCTCCCATCTAATGATAAGTGTCAAGTAACACAAGCCCATCATCTATGATGATATCGCAGTATCTGAGATAATCCATAATCAAAAACTTGTTGCGTCAATAACCTACTGAAGTTTTTCTTTCTGACTTCGTACTCATTTTTGCACTTCATCCAGAAGTCTTCTAATGAAGGCACATGTGAGTATTCCTGGGAGATTGTCTTCTTTGCTACCCCATATGGATCGAAGTTCAGTCGTGCTGGGAAGAACTCATGCTCATACTCAGAAAACATTTCAGCTTCGATTCCTCTAGCCTTGTGGATGCTCTGGCAGCTGTAATAGCCTATTGTGATCGGAAAGGAACCTGTAGACTTGTGCCGCTTTGATTGTAGGTCATGCATCTCCACGAGCTTCCTACACAACTCCATGATGACCCACTTGTCGCTTGGATATCTTGGCAACTTGACTGGTTCTCCCAAAAATCTGGTTACCCTGAGGTATGTGAAGTTTGCAAACTGGATGAAAATACAGCCATGCTAGGATACAACTTCTTAAGCTTCTTTGCTCACCCTGTTGGTCTTCAGATAACTGTTCAATTTGCAAATGAATCTGAGAAGAATCCATCATTGATCACCTTGTAATCTGTATAACATTCAAGGGTGTCACCATTCTGGTAGCACTCAAAAATGGGATCCTTCGAGAGTATGCCCCATCTATCCAGCTTGGAAAATATACCCTGCGAAGCTGCTGCGTATACCAGGTATGAAGTCATCTTGAAGCTATATGTCCACCTCACACTTTAGATCTGCTCACCGATGTTATCACTGATGATCTCCGCCCAATTGATTATTGAATCAGCTTTGTTGATCTTAATGGTTCTAATGAAGGCATACATCCATGAGCGGAAGTTGTGAGTGTTGGCTTCTCCATTTATCCTGCATAGCAATTTAGTAATATCATCCACTTCCTGCACCAAATTGGATCGTGGAAGAGTCCTCGGGAACTTTGATGGAGACTTGGGCTTCTTCATATATTTGTTATTCATTATGCCCACACACCTATTTTGTGCTTCTCCCACGTGTTATCGGCCCGTGATGCTAATCGTGGTCACCACTGTTCGCGTATGAATCTTTAGACAATAATTGATAAATTGTGCATCCAGCCTTATTATCATCTTTCCCGCAACATCCCGAATTGTTCTGGATAGGAGATGGTATGACCTTGCACACTCCATGAAAAATTCAGGCAACTGAGCTATGACTGGGAATGCTGAAGCTCGAATAATTCCACTATTTTTATTGCCCGCATAAGAGACGTCTTTCCAGCCCTGGATCTGTCAATCAATTTGGAGAGGGGTTCGGGGCCTAAATCCGTGTCATTGATATCAGCAAATCTGGAAGTAATGCATGATTCCGCTGATCCTTCTCTTTCATCCCGCTTCATCATGGCCAAAGCAATCTTTATCTGAGGAACCTTTGTTTGAACTCTTTTCCTTTTGATCTTGCCTGAATTCTTTGCAATTGGTGTAAATTTAGTAATTTCTTCAGATTCAAAAGGTATATTCAATGTACCTGACATTGATTTGAACTTCCTTTCACTTATATAAGCACCTGTAATGAATACTTGCAATTAATTCAAACAAAGACGGAATCTAGAGCATGAACACTTGATTTTTATCACAAAAATCTGCATATAAAGCCTACTACCCTAAAATTTGAGGCTTTGCTTGCATGCAAAGCAAGCATAAATATTTTCAACTTCACCTGGGCACTTATACCAACATGCAAATAATTAACAAGGCTTAAATCAAGCTCCTCCAACCCTAGGCGCCAAACTTTGAAGCTTTCCAATGCAATAAAAACACTTTTTGATGCAAAAATCCTCCTTCCTTGGGCACCAAAATTGTCCGGCTGCAATCCTTTGCAAAAATAATTAATTACATCTTCACTATGGTAGCCCATGCTTATATAACCCTCAGCATTCTATTTCTAATAATTTTCCACCCTATTCCTGGCAATTAATTAATAAACAATGATGTTTATTCACCCAAATTGGGCGCCTATTTTTGCATGTTGTTGGCTGCCATTAAATAAATTTAATTTTTTTTTAGCATGTCACCTTCAGTTCTCTTTGACTAGCCTTCATGCATTGAATTTTTATTTATTTGTGGCGCCAAAATTAGGTAGAAAAGCTATTAATAAATACCATTAATATCATTGTTTAATCACCAAATGGGTCGCATTTTTTGACATGGGTGAATTCTAAATTTAATAAATATTCTTCGGTGAGAATTTTCACCCGCACCACAACTCTAAAAATCCCTTTTTCCACTTAAGTGATTTACCTTTCATCATGAGAATTTTTTACCTGTGTAAGGGTAAAAATTCTCACTTGCCTATTACTTCTAATTTTCCCATCATAGGCTTAAGTGACCTTCCAAAAAGTGCGACTTGTATTAAAATTAGCCTCCTTTGAAAAAGTGCAATTTGTTTGGGTGAATAAAACTTTCTAATGGGAAAAGTTAGCGTGCTAGGTAGGCAGAAAATTCTCATCGGTGCTTTAAGTGATTTTTTCTTTACTTTATAATAGGAATTTTTATTCTGCAAAGCAGGGAATAAATTCCCGTCACGCCACCTCTAATTTTCCCATCGCAGCTTAAGTGCTTTTGACTTCATGGGAATGTTCACCCCGCAAGATAGGTAATAAATCGCCACCTACCTCATACTACCAAAATCCCACTGCAGCGTAAACCTATTCATTCCCAAAAAGTGCGACTTGCTTGCAGAGAGACTTTTTGTGCATGACTTCATCATTTTTTGTTAGAAGTTTGCATTTTGATGCTGATTCCTTCTTGTGTTGTGTTGGTAGATGATCTCCAGATGCTTCTGGCAATTAAACAAACTATACTGGTGAAAGAATTGACCTAGGAGAATTTTACAAAGAAGCGAGGAGAAAACCGAAGAAAATGTAAAAGAAATAAATAAAAGCGCAAAAACATTTCTAGAAGTTGCAGACAAAGCTTAGGATTCATTTCGATGAAATCCCTATTGATATATGTGAATACTTGGCATGTGAAACTTCAACAGGGTTCAACTGGAGCACAATTTACTTCAAACGGGGCACTATTTATTTAATAAATAATTAAATAAAAATTTCTGCAGACAAAACTTGGCAGAGGGATAAAACGAGTTTGGGCATCTAGGTATTTGTTGAAATTGGCTCATATGATACACTGGGAATATCCTAACATAATACAGACATCTTCTGGCAATAAAAACACAATAAAAGGACTCGCTATTTTAAAAAAAGAATGATTTTTTTTTCAAATGGTATTTCTAGATTTCAGGGTGAAATCTGGGGACACTATGATGGTTGTGTGATGCATATGGGATACAATCAAATAATGACGTGAAAGCAAATAAAGGTCCGCATTATATATTTCTCAAGAGAAAATCTTGTGGGAAAAAGGTTAAAACCCACAGGCAGTAGCCCACAGAATACCTCAAAACAGTATGCAGATTGATTTTCAAAGTAGAGGAATAATAAAGCAAAATTACGACCTGATAACTCTTTCATGACATTAAGCCCAGAGTTTTCCCAAAACAGACCACATTCCAGAGTTCATTAAAAAGTATATATACTTTTTTAGATGAATGTAAGTGCTCAGTTTTATTATGTGAGACAGTGCAAGAAATATTTGGCAGCTAACCCACCTATATAAATCTACCTTTTAACTCAAAAAATTATACAAGTTCCCCTGACGATGGGGTGTATGTTTGGGGTTTTTAACCCTTCTGTTGTGGGACGAATCTACTTGATTTTTTTCTGTTCATATTCCCGATGTTATGTTCTGTTTATATGGGTATCTAAGAATAGAAAATAAATTTATAAAGATGGAAATGGAGCGGACAAGTACGAACATGTAGGAGCAGGAGGGACAAGGGCATAACACTTCACATTTCACCTAAGAACTTTTCATCCTTCAACTTTTTCATTTTATTTTTAGCGTTGTATGTGATTTGAGTGTTATTTTTTATGTTATCGGAGGACATGTGAGTCTTCGATACCCGCGAGAGGGAATAAGAATGGGTGGATTATTTATATAATCCATGTGAAGGTATGATGATATTTTTGTGGATGGTTGGGATTTCTACCCTTCTATTAACCCTCTTTTTGGGGTTCACGAAAGCTTCTCACCTTTCCATGTTGTGACATAATACTAGCATGTTGTGATAGGATACACTCATGTATACCATTTATTTGTAAGGAGTTGGATTGCTTTCATTTTCAAATCTACAAATGACGTTAAGAAAATTTTAGATACGAAATGGTTTTAGGGTCTATTCCTTTATCATTAAATAAGTGAGTGTTGGGATTCAATCCTTGGGTCGAGAGGTCATCGACACAATGTGTTTAGCTAAAGCTACCATGTTTTTCATTAGAGTTATGGAATGAATATGTTTTTAAGCAAATTATAAACAACATTGAATATTTTCTTGAGGTGGATGATAATTATTTGAAGTGTCTTCTAGGACAATATAATTTTCAATATTGATATCGATTTGAAATAATGTTTGAAAGAGGAAATAGAATTGGAATATGTTCGTTGGAAGCATACTCAATCCTGGAATCCCTTTTCCGTGTGTTATACGTCATGCATATGACCACTTAGCTATATATTTCTCTCTTCATTTCTAGTGTAGATAATGTATGAGGAAGCTAATATTAGAATTTATGTTGGGGCGAAGCACAAGGTTATTAGTAGATTTCCCGCAGTAATCTGTGTGAGTTTTTATTGCGGGGCTTCAAGCATGGTGAAAATAGTGGTTTCAAATCACTTGAGGAATATGATGAAAAATCGTGGGCACCAACAACATAATGATGTCGGAGGAAGTAAATTTTTTGATATCTTTTACTATTCTTCTTTTCAATGATTTGATGCACTCCTAAGACTATTATGGTTAGGATGTGATGATGATAGATCCCAATACCAAATAGTGTCCACATATTTTTGGATATGAGGTTGAGTCCTTCTACGAGGATAGTGGAGGGGGTTATTGTTATATCAAAGATGTCTAAGAGGAGGCCAAATATGGAGGCAGTCATGGATATTGATGGGAGAAATTTAGGAGAAAATAATATGGGAAAAGGGATAAATAGGATAAATGAGCTCAAATGTTTTCACCAAGGGCATTGCAGTTAATAATGGATTAATTGTATTAGTTACTATATCCTCGACAAATTGTAAATCCGTTTCGACTGACATCGACATACAATCCAAGCTCTTTGTGCTGGTACAACCAATCCAGATATCGATTCCACAGGGCTACAAGTTCCGTTTCCAGGCCCTTATTCTTCAAAGATATCAAATCGAGCACCTCCGGGGAAGCCTCCCGGGCAACAGCATTGGCATCTTTTCACGTTGCCGAGCTTTTGACAGAAGTACATTTCCTTGTTGCTCCTCCTCAGCGGAACTTGAGACACAGAATTTTGGGGATACAATTGGATTGAGGTTCACGTAGGATACACGGAGCGGATGCGTTGAAATCGGATGGAAGGAGTTTCACGAGGCAACTCTTTGTTTTCCTTTGAATTCTATTCCCTCTTTTGATATTGAGAAATTTGACTTTCACTTTTGTTTGAGTTTAGGAGGATTGAGAGTTGAAGGCTGCACTGAGGCGAAATGGACTTGAAATTCATGGATTCTGGGATTTCGTTGATATTGAGTGTTTCACAAGTTGATCCTGTTACTGGTAAAGTTGATACATGGCCTAAACAAGACCGTAAGCTTGAAAGAGTGCATTCCCCTGAAGCATTTGAAATGATCAAGAATCGCTTGCTAGACAGAAATTCCATTGCCCAAATCAAAGTCGTCATGCTCCTCCATATTTACAACCAAATTTAGCATCTTCTTAACACCAGCCTGGGGTCTGCAGTTCAATTCCGAGCACCCCAAAAATGATCTCGCAAAGCCAACACAAAAATTACTGAATAATTAACCATCTGCAGAGGCTCTTAACCTTCAAAAATTGGCCGACAAATGATGGAAAATGTTTGCTCGGAGGCCGTCGAGATCCAAAAAGACCCTGCACACTTCCTTTCTGAGTGCTATTATTTTTCTGAAGGACGTTACGGGTTGGAAAGGAAAAATAGTTGTCAATATATTAAACCAAGTTTTGTTCTGTGACATTGTTCAGCCGACCCTCTCATTTTTACGTGCACACGCATGTCTTTGTGTGCACACATGCATGTGTCTTTGTGTGCATGCTAATGTGCATTTGTAGCCATGAACGGACTAACACTCAAACGTTGAAATGTAATTTAATAGCTGGACTTTGTGAGTTAAATTGAGATACTAATTATGTATATATCAATGGTTATACTAGCAATTGCACTTGAGGTGCAAGAAACTCTGGATGTGACATAAATATTTTTTTTCGTGTATATTCAATCGTGTGTAGAAGTGATACAAAACTTTTTTGGTAGTGTAATCAAGATGTAACAAATCTAAAAAACTTCAGCAAAAGGAAATTTCGATATACTCATATAGTTACATGTTATGGCGTTGGGGAGGAAGGGATATTGAGCACAAGTGCCTCTTTTAAATATTTGGACATGCAGCTATACTTGTTTGGACATAAATGTAGGAGGGACATACACGTCTATCAATATGTGCATTAGCGAGACTAATTGGTAGTGTTATCCAAATGCAACAAATCTAAAAGTCTAATAGAACGAAATCTCGATATATTCATATAGTTACACCTTATGGAGATGGTTAGAACGCGATATTGAGCACAAGTTTATCTTTTCTCTTTTTCTTGCAGATACATGGAAATCTTTGGACATGCACCTAAATTACATAAATATAGGAGAGACATGCAAGTCTACCAACCGGTGTAATCGACAAATCGAAGAAAATTCAATAAATATATAAATCTTATTAAGAGGATGTACATTAGATAATACCCATTTTTATATTCCGTTTGATAAAAATATTCATGTATTTTGTCACCACTCTTCCCTTGGACACTCTAAAACTCTATAATTTTGCTCCTCAAAATAATACCACAATGGGAAATAAAATTCACGAGCACGTTAACAAATGACTCGCAACCTTAGTTTATTATTTAAGGTTTCTATTATCTTTTTTCTCACCATCTATTTGTCATTTGTGCACATCTCATTAACTTTATTTTTGGGAATGTTGTGAACTAATTTAATATTGTATTATGAGTTCTTTGTAAATCTATTTATAGTATATTTAATTTTTTTCCAAAATAATAATTTGTTGTACATGTTACACAAAATTAGCTAACGTATACTCCCCTTTACATAACATTAGAATAGATTTGTTGAATATATATATACAATTTTTACAATTGTATTGTAAAAATTAAATTAATAACATATATATAACAAATAGTTTCAACTCTCTTATTAAATTAAAATAGAGGAAAGCTATTTCTTTCTTCATAAGTCATGTGAATGATTTAATTTTATTAACTTTTCAGCAACCAATTCCAAATGGTGCACATATCACTTAACTGGCATATTTAAATGAATGGATTCAAACAAATGGTTAACCCCTTGAAATATCTAAACTATCCCTTTACATTATCTGCATACTTGCATGTTTCTTATCTAGATTTGAGGCATCTGTTTAAACTAATTTGATACAGGGATGATTGACAAAATATAAATGACAAATCAATTGGGTATTGAATGATATTTACAAGAAATATTGTATGTGTAGGAAATGGAGTTCTGATTGATATATGGATTACTAAAATCATCTTCGATCTCATATCTTTTTAGCCATGGTTTAATTAAATTAATATGGTTTATTTAAAGTATCCACACGACAACCCACTTGTATAGCTAAAGTTTATTTCTGAATCGGATGGAACAAATGGAACAACTCCTAAACTCGATCTTAGAAACCTCAGAATAAGAAGCAGAATAAAGTTTTGACATACACACTGATTTCACCCAATAGAATTATCACGCACCATTTAGAAGTTCTATTTTTCTTGCTGCAAGAATCCTCTTCCACAAGATGCAAACCCTAATCCCCTCCAATAGATAGGTGTGAAATTTCTTATTAACTCCATCAACACCCTTGTCGTCATGCTCTTTACAAAGCAATAAGGAGGGGGAAATAGATCATTGGTCGAATCAGGAAGAACAACGTTCACACCGCCACAAATAAGTTACTAGCTCATATTGAAATTCAACGAGAAAGAGGAATTTTATCACTTTTGGTCAGAGGGAACATCATTCTATGGCAAGGAAAATATATAGAAATAAATTATAGATATTTTCAGAGATATTTCCACCATGCAATGTATGTTTTTCTTGTAAGGCGGCCACTGCTATAGTCAAATCTGATTGAAATGATGGTGAAAAGTTTGAGTGGACATGTCGATGAGCCCACATGTCTTTGTGAAAATGAAATATGTTGATAGGGAAAGTAGAAACAAGCATAAATAGCAGGTGGAATAGAAAGATGGAATGTTTAATCTAGGAAGAGTTGTCGAGTTTGACAGAGTTTCCAATGGGCTTTCTCATGAGAACGCCTTCCGGTGAATTATCGACAAGGCGTCATATTTTAATGGGTTCATTGCCTCATCAAGTATTTATTAAAATAAATATTAATATATATTAAAATCACAATTATCATTTTTGTTCTTAATGATAGTGATTTTTACGAGATCAACAAGTTGTATATGTTATATCATTCCTTGAATATAGTATTTAAATGGCTCGCTAAGATTTTCAAAGATATTTATGGCCAATATACCTAACCATTTCCATTTGGTCACATAATACATTTCAATATAAAAAATTAGTAAATCAGATTTCACCATCTCATGAATATTTTAGACTCTTCTTAAATTAAAAGCTTAGGAACCGTTAATGATCTTATATAGAAATTGTTTGTCGGATGTGAACAAGACAAACATAATCCCTTTGTTAATTATTCTACAGTGAGATCAACATTCTCTTTTGTAGTCGATGTCATCGAAATCATAGCTTTCTTATTCATATGGCGTGGGCATTATGAAAGTTTTTCGTGATGTGTGTGCTCTGCGCGAGAAGCCACCCCGCATAGGTCTTGACCTTCCTTTAGTGATTTCGACACGGACTATATTTTTCTTCCTTAAAGAGCCATTCTAATCACCTTGATTAGCGACTCGTCCTTCAAATTCTCATCTATCATTTCATCCACCAAATTCCGAGAAAAATTCATACTTCCTCGTGAAAATTGTGTATGTTCGTTTAGGGATATACACGACCTTCTCCAAATAATATAAAGGGGAGGGAAATTGTTTCATTTTGATAGGTCGTATCATCGCATCTGTAAATGTTCTATGATATGCTGTGAGTCGTCCTCCATGTCAACAAAACCACAAAGTTGGTAACAATAGTACAATACATGTGGTCGATAACCTAAAAGGATAAGGGAGGGAGGTGATTGATCCACATCTAAATATGGTCGGACATAAAATGTTTTGTATAATGATGCCATTATGAGTCCTTTTCCTATGAATTCATACACCCCTCTCTACTACGGATAAGGCTTTCCATAACCAATATTGTATTTCAAAAACAATATTTGTTTGAAAATACGTGGCTCCGTCACACTCATTTGTAACTCTAGCCCCCACCAAAATATGTTATGCTTTCTTATAATTAACAAAAAATGACACCACCATAGGATTCCTCATCGTCCAATATTCGGCAAGAATATTTTTCGTATTTCTTAGTGAGGTAGTTGAGATTGCGGTGACTCAAAATGTCCCCAAATTGAAGCCGATTCTTTGAAAAAGGGAAGTGTCGGTGCACACAACATTAGCTTTAGTTTCTGGATCTTAGTTTCAATATAAATTTGACACCATCCTCTACAATGAATAGGAGGCCAACCCCTTGACCAAATCCACTTTGCATAAAAAAACTTATGCATTTTACAAAATAGAACTGCTAGCAGAAAAAATAGAGAGTTGATTGATTTATATGGACATTTTTGTGAGAATTAAATTTTTGATTTCATATCCAGGATGTCAATATTTTGAATCCTACTCACATGTGGCTTTCACAAAAAAATTAAGCAGAAATAAACAAAATCTTGCAAGAATTTGTAAATAAGTAAAACATAAAATCCTTGACCTATCTATGCATTTAACCTCCATTTTAACAACTAAAGCAAATAAAATGTCTCCTCTCTGTGTATTTCAACCTCTATCTTCACAATAACAACATTCAAATCCTTGGAATTGATCAAATCCTTCAAAATATTGTCATTCTAAAATATTCACTTATTTATGCATTAAAACCTATATTTTGATAATTAAATCTAGCACAACCTATAAAAATTTATTCCTCTCGCATATTTAACATTCATATTCACAATAAAAGTAAGGGAAAATTCACATCCGAAGCACCAATTGCACACACGTAAGTAATACATGCGAGATTGAAATAGTCCATGTGAAATCTCTACAATATAATTGAGTTCATATACAATATATTTCTTGGGGAGGAATAATGTCATCCATGGAAAAGGTGTGGCCCATGAAGGTGATTAATTTCCCCTGTCCAATCAAAAACCACAAAAACCAAAACATGTCCCTTTTTTGTCGGTGATTGTCGAAAAACGATGCCATCATAATCTTTGATGGGGAGAGCTTCACATGACGTCGCCACCTCTCAATGCTACTTACACTTCACATCTTCAAGTCTCTAAATGCTAAGGATATATCTACAAACACATTTTCACTTTGGCAATATTTTTCTACCACTCCTTACATTCACATATATATCTATATATTGTTTCCGCATCATCTTGAACAACACCCCTAGTCTACTTTAAAGTATTTCCATATAGGTCGTCATGTTGTTCGACGTTTGAGTTTCACATTGACTCTACTTTCTATTTTCGTTTTCTTCCACACTTCTCCACCCTCTAACTCCTTCATCTTCACCCCTCTTCCTCTTCCAATGTTTCTCTCCTTCCAATATGAATCCTTCAAAATATCCCCTTCGACGTTTTCCATTGTACAATGCACATACAATTGCTAGTAATAGCTAATGAATCAAATCTATTTTGAATGCAAATAAATAAGTATTGAATTTACTTGATACTAGATAGTAAATTTATTTAGAATGTAAGTAAAGAAGTGTTACATTTACATCACAAAAGATAATAAAATCTATTTCAAATAAAAATTAAAAAGTGTTGTGTTTACTTATTAATTCATTACACTATATATATTTTAATATGAGAATATTGCATTTGATTAAATGTTGTTGGAACACGATAAAAATAAAGTAGTGACACATTATGGTGTCATATTTAAGACTTTAAGTTGGATATTTTATTAATATATCTTATTTTCTTAATAATACAATTTAAAAAATAAAAATAGAGTATTAAACATATAGATTATTGATAATTTTTATATCATTTCAATCTTAGTAATATGTGTTGAGAAATTGTATTGTCACATACTTCTAGGGTTGCGCCTTGATATACACATGCATGTTGTATATCAATTAAATACTATATTGGAATATTTAGGTTGCCAAGTTTAAAAAAACAATTGTAAGGAATTTATTTTTAAATTAACAATGTTTCCCCATAACTATATAAGAATATTATTATATTATATAGATATGGAAAGTGTTTTACATATACAAATAATATGTGTGTAGCTATAATTGTGTTATAATTTAATTTATAGATAATGAAGTGAAATATATAAGATTAAGTAAATTTTATTTTTTAAAGTACTTTATCTTACACCATTGTAGATATATAAAATGTAGTTATGTTTTGTCTACGATGCACCCTTAATTTCACAGGTGAAACCATCAAACCCTTGGCATTCCTTATGGTAGTATGAATTTTCACTTCAACTTTGTTTCTACTCATGATGTAAATCCTTGTATTTGTGAATTAACATGTTTTGGTCGTATATTATCTCACCCCATTTGATTTTTCCACCATCCACACCCTTCAAAAACAATTCGTTTAGCACCACACAATATCTTTTCCCACCATAACTCACGTAGTGAATTGTGTGCCTCTCGGTGCCTCTCAAGTGTTTCCCATAATTTTATTTATCCCATGACCCATGTAATAAATTACATAGTTTCTCATGGACATTCATATCCATTTTATCCATTTCCATTCATGCCTTGAAAATATTGCAGCCTCTCTGTTTAAACCTCTCACTTCATTGCATGGTTATATTAAGAGTTTTGTGGTACCCCTTAGCTTCATGGCCTTCCAACTTGCCGAATAATATGCACATAATTCAAAATTATTTTTGATCGTCTACAACCTTATAATTATTTTTTGAAGTTGGTAAATTTTAAACCTAACGCATGATCCCTTATAAATTTATGTTGCGTAAATACTATGCATGCATTCACAATAACTCACAATGCGTAAAAAAGTGTTAGAAGAAACTTTTAGTATAGTTTTGTGATCACCTAAACATGTGGCTCGAGCACTAAAACCATTGACTATCAAGAGCCTAAAATATTACATGTAAGGAATTTAATGTAGAAACATGCACTCTTGCACACATAAATATAGAAAAGAGGCACCTACAAAACTTACACATGTAAGGTAAATATCTCTACCAATTCTCTAACTGGACATTACACCTATCATGACATGTTCTTATCTAGACATCGTAGTCATATATGGAGCTTGATTGAATACCTTGTTGCATTTAGTAGTTGATCCATACCACACAGTGAAAATAATGATACATATGCGCTATTTTGCGCAACCACCATTTTGGAGCTAATTCAGAATTCAAATCTCAAGTGCTTTTCAAATCTCAATCAAACTTTAGTAGAATTTGTGTCTAATCCATCTATCTTAGCCAACATTGATTTTTTTAGGAATTCAATTATGAATAGAATATCCTTGTTTTCCTTTCTAATTTTTGAGCTTTAAAATCTCAAATCAAATAACATGCCTAGTGGCACCATATCCTTATAAAGGCTATTTGAAAAATATCACAGTGAAAAATAAGAAAGGATGTGTCCCCATATAACAATGCAAAATATACATCTCATAACTTGAGAGGTTGTGATGATAAAAAAGGTATGTTGTTAGGAGAGTCCTACACTCTATAACAAAAATAGATCTTGGTACACACACTTAATCTCTACCAATATGTCATCACATGGAGTTATAATGACTTGAATATATTCAATCCCTCCATCTTGATGTACACCATCTTGATAAATCCTAATACAAAACCATTTTTCCAGAGAAAGAGGACCGTCAATGCATTATTGGACCCTCTAATATTGAAGGAAGTACAAACATTGTTTGGTGCAAGAATTATATTTCTAATTTTCCAATCAACATGGTCACAAAACTTGTCCCACTTTGTAAGAAAAATAGAGAAATTTGTATTTTTGGACTTTCACAATCAATGAGGTGTCCTAGAAATACATGTATCCATTTTCAACCTTTGATGAGGTTCTATACATTGTTAATAGTGTGTAAATGATGTCCTTATTGGATGGAGGCTATAATCAAGTCATAGTGCAATGTGAAGATAGAATCAAAATGGCCTTCACCACCTAATGGGGTACATTCACATAAAAATGAATTTCATTTAGCTTGATAAATGATGACACCCATTTTAAACACACCATCGAAATTACATTCAAGTACCTAATCGAAAGTGCATCATTGTGTATATGGATGGCTTCATAGTCTTCCAAGAATTGTGTTGACCATGTTAAATACTTGTGTGCAATCATGTAGTGATGATATGGGGAATAATTCTCCTAAATATAAAGAATTGTATCTTTGGTGTTACTAAAGGTGAGATATTGGGACACATCATTTATGAGAAGGTGATTTAACAAAAATAACTTTTTTGAATAAACCCTAGGATATTTTAGAGTCACATGTAATAAAAATTACAATAAAGTACAGATCTAACCTAAGCAAGAAGCTAGATAAAAATCAAAACCCTAACTACAAGAGGGAGAGTAGAAGACTTAGTTGATTTCATAATTTATCCCGAAGTGTGCCATACTGGAAAACTGGTAAATAGGAGGAAATTTTCACAACTATGCTTAGAAAATTGCATCACCGACATATATGCCTAGATTGGGCCAGGGACGCATAAAGCGCCATAAAATAATTTTGGGCACCTATGAATGTGCATAACCTCGAAAATAATTTTTCTTATGTTGCACCAATGTTTCTAACATTCACTTTTTGTCACCCGTATGTTGCAATATACACACATAATTCGCCCTGTAACCTGCAAAACAAATGATCTCTTATAAAAACCCAAAACACATCAAATCCTAAAAATAAAAGGATGCGAATGGGGATTTGGAATGACCCAGAGGTTACTTGAATGAGTGATCTTACAATGAGTGTTGCACTACATTTCAAAATCCATGTAGTTCTCATGTGTGTGTGCAAGAATTGTTCCTTAGGTGGCTCTTGTGTAAGATGCACTTGATAGTGAGCAATAACTAGATGTAGAAATGTAGATAGATGTGTGGATGTCAAAATGAAATTCCCCTTCTATGTGTGTATGCAAAAGAATGTAGTCCCTTGTCCTTTGAATGAAGCTAGATGGATGTTTTGATGCTCTTGAAATTCCTTTGGATGTAACCTTAGGTGATAGTAGTAGATGCTTAGATCTTGGTCCTTCATAATGGTCACATAGATTTATATTTATATGATTCCCTTGGTTGAATTTCACAATTGGAAACTAAAAGGCCGACCCATAAGAAAACAAGATGCCCAAAAGATAAAAGAGGCCCAAAAGAGGCGAGCAAAGTAAAAAGAGGTCGGGGTGCTTGCGCTAGTGTCTTGGTGGGCTTTGGTTTCTAGTGTAATGCAAGATGAAACAATGAATTATTGACTAGGATGTGGGGTGTAAGGGATAAAAAGAATCCATGAAGCACAAGAAAAATGCCAAATAAAAATGCCAATTTTTAGTTTTCTCACTTAGGAATCATATGAATAGTAGTATGTGACTAGGACCTAGAAATCTACCTAAAGTAGTTATTTAGTGTCTACTGAAGGGTATATCCATTGATCTTAATAAGAAAAAATCTATTTTGAATATTCCCTTCCCAAAGTGGTAGAAAATACTTGATATATTTCTTCCAAAATATTAACTTCATCGGAAATTTTATCTCAGGATTTTATAAGATAGTTAAACTACTTAAAGCACTATTGAATCAAGACATGAAATTTGAAAGGACGGAAGAAGTGCACACCATATTTGAAAAAATGAAAGAAACTATCACTCAAGATCTAGTTTTAATTAGCCCTAAATTACTAATATCATCCTTGTGTAGATAAGGGTTGTTAATGTACCTATTTCCTAAGTGGGTGCCTTAAGGGACTTGTCGGGAATGGGGAATGGTTCACATAACCATTATGGGTTATAGACAAGTACATAGAGAGAGTGTCGCTTATTTGGTATTAGCCTTAGTTTGAATTAGGTATCCTTATCCTCCTAGGTCTCATACATACCATATTCATGACTTCTTCCTTTCATTCTACCATTTTACATCTTGTTCATCCTCTTTCATGACTCATGACACATTATTTTTACTTTTCATGACACATCACCTTATTTTTATATCCTTGGCTGACACAATCACCCATGGGTGATTTTTTCAATGTCACATCTTCTCATGGCCGATTTCAATCACCCACATGCGATTACGTCCTATATATACCTTCATTTCACTTGAAACTCATAAGAAAAAAAAGATAAGACATTTGAAGCGTAGCTTTCTCTACTCTATGCACCATCTTTGCATCTTCTCATCCCGCTTTTAGCTCATCTTGCATTTTTATTGGATTAGATTGGACACCTCTCTTATTGGATGTTTTCTTGCACTATTGGGTCATCATATAGTGAGTTTAGGGAAAGAATGATCTTCCCTACTCTACCTAATAGTGACTCTCTCTATGTGCTACTTCTCAGGGGAGATAGATGCATCAACAACTACCCTACGGGTATAAGGTGAGTGCTTTAACCCTTATTTTGTCATTTTGCATAGATTAGTTCAGTTATTTTTCTTCATTGTGTTATTTTGGTTTAGTATTGTACATGGTTGATGCTAGCTAACTTAGTATTCTTATTAGATATCATATCCTTAGTTAATTTCATTTGAGTTTTATTTATTGTTGATCCACAAATCTCCATACCCAACCACCAATATCTTAGTAGGGTTCCTTCCTATATCTCGACCATAGGCCTTGGAAACCCTAGGTTGACCTAGTGTAAGGGTTACTTCCCTTTAGATATGTAGATCTAGCGCTCACTATACCCCGTTTAATTTTATCCCCTTATATGTCGGTGATTTTTTTCTCCTACTCATTTCATCGAATACCCTAGTTGAATGGATTAGTAAGAGTGCATGTTGTTGAGACACATTTTGGCCCACATACATTCTCTGGTGAACCCAACATGAATCTTATAGACTTCTTGATGAACAAAGCTAGTTAAAAGCATCCATATTTAATTTTGACTTCATCTAAGTATCTAAAGATCCTAAAATCCTAAAAATCTACCTACATAGACACCATCTCCCCGGGTGAACTGTCTTTTCATGTTTCATCTATTTTAAGACACCTCGGCCCCCGGGTAGATCCTTTTGCATGGTCGATCATGTCTCGTTGTTATCCTATCAATTTCTAGATGCCATCAACCCTTGTTCAAGCTTTTTGGTAGATTCGGTCCTTTCTATCCCTATGAATATTCCTCCTTACTCTATCGGCCCTTGTGTAAACATTCTACATGGCCGATTTTGTCTACACTACATATTTCTAGAGCCTTATTTTCATCTTCCAAGATATAAAGATGTCACCTTTGAGGATATTTTTTTGTAGAAACGACACCTTTGAGCTTCTCCATAGAGTACTCATTTATGCCTACATTTCCTCTTCATGCTCTTAAGTGTTATATCTCTCATCCTAAAAGCACTACCCTTCCTAGTGACCCTAATCTCACCCGTGAAGCTCTGTTGCCCCAACCATGTCCCCACGATAAGTCGGAAAAGGGTCATGCAAAGAGAATGTAACATGAATGAGATTGAGAACATATACCCCATATCTATCATTAAAAATATCAAAAATGATGAATATTTTACCCTTGACAAAGATAGAGGTTTTTGAAAGATATCTATTGATGTCATGGAAATGACCATGCCCCGTCTTAACCATGGATTTCCATACTATGATCAGACTCCTCCCTGTAGGAATAATCTAAATGAATCTCCCAAAACACCCACTAATGAACATGATAATCATGAATAAGCACATATAAATAAAGGAAACTCTTCCTCTAGGGATCCTAACGTGGTAATAGTTAAGCTCCTAGATCAGATGGCTTTATCCCAAGCTACCACCAAAACTAACATGCTTAAAATGAAAAATTAAATACTACAACCAACATCTCAAAATGTGGCACATATATTTCCTTCTTATACCCCCTCCATTGGTGGATGCACACATGATTCTTGTTCCTTCTCCACCAATTCGAAGAAATATGCTACAAATTGTCCAAAATGAACCCTTAACTCCTTACATTGTTGCCATAAACTTTGGAGAGACTATCCCTACCATTTCCTATAATGGTTCTATGGATCTAACCCTTTATCTTAATACCTTTGGAAATATTTACAAAGAATGGATTCAGAAAAATACCTATGCAATTTCTAAGCTTCTAGTGAGTCATATGAAAAGCATTAGAATGGTATAACCAACTTCCTCCTAGATCAATAGTTGACCTAGAAATATTAGTGAAGGCTCTCATTGTAGAATTTTTAGCAACAAGACCTTCCCAAAAACACCTTACAAATATTCATAAACCTTAAGCAAGGGGCTCATGAATCTTCCCAAGGCTTCATTAAGAAATGGAAAACAATTTCCATACAAGCTAACCACAATCTTGATAATCAAATATTATGCCAAATATTCCTTAAGGCCCTTACACCCACTCTCCAATATAAATTTAGGTCTTTCTCTCCCAACATGTTGGAGGAAGCCCTTGAACAAGCTAAATGACAAGATCATCTCATGCGTGAATTTGGATGCACTTCCAATTCATCGCCTAAACTCAAAATCACAACACATGCAATCATCCCTTCAAGTCCTCTTAGAGAAAAAGGAGTAGGGGCGTGTCAATATTATCCTTACACCTCCCTTCATAATCCTTTATCTCGTACCTAACTTTTTCAAATGCTTCCCACTCCATGGATAGTTACCCCTTAAAAGCAAGCCTTGAATAAATTTAGGGATGATCTTTCTTGTTAGTGGAATACCACTATATGATATTCTTGTAGTGATTGTAGAGACATTAGGAAGGAAAGCTTTGACTTATTCCTTTGTTATTATTTTCATTTTTCTACCATTATACAAGAGTGTTATGAGAAGTGTCGATCCTTGGAGATCTCCCATTCCAACCATAAAAATAGATTTCATTAAATCCCCATGAACAATGTCGTATGCACCATAACACCTTCATACGATTAAAGCCTCCTAGACTCTCAATAAATCAATGTAGAAAAGAAAAATATAGATGTAAACCTACCCATAAATATCTCATCATCCAGCCAAAGATACCTTCCGACAATGCATCACTACTTGATACTTCCTAAGACCCACCAACAGTGGAGCCTGCTCCCACATCAAGCCTCCACCTATGGTGTCATAAGAAGTACCAAGTAAGGATCCTATCCCACTTTTTCTGAAAAAATGGCTCCAACTAAATCACTTATGTATGCACCTTCCATTTTTCCACTACTGTGATATCACTATGGAATTTATTCCAAGCGGATTTGGAACTTCTTGGATGAGTTAAATTCCCTTACATGAAATATGCCTTTCATGGAACTCATGTGTACTTCAGCTTCACATTGAAGGTTTCTCCTCCAACAATTATAGAGCTTTGAATATCCTTCTTGTGTAGATCCCAATATCCCTACCACATCCCCAAATCTAGAGATCCATCACATAGAGACTACGACACCATCCTTACAACACTCACATCTGGGTTTCTAGCCTTGGAATTTGTGGAGGATGACATGATTACTAACGAGTTCTTATTTCATGTAGACAAACCACCCTACTCATTATTATTATCATTCACAAGGCACATGTGTATAGGGTCCTTATGGATGAGGGATTGGGAATAAATTTAGCTTCATTATCCCTAATCAAGAACCTCGGTTATTCCATCGATGACCTCAAGCCTACTCACTTGACTTGTCATGGCTTTGAAAAAAAAAAAAAAACCATAGGATGTATCTGTATACCATAATGTGATTGGACCTAAAATGGTTCAAGCCAAACTTATGGTTCTATATCATCCTCTATCTTACAACCTCTTATTGGGCCAACCATGAACACATTGTATGCATGCATTTGGATCATTTGGGTACCAATGTATCAATTTCATCCATAACAACCAATGCTTTATATATGATGTTGATCCCAACCTTTACGATATCCCGATACCATTCCCTAATGAACGTTTTCTAATGCCAACTTCTCCCGAGATCCAAAGCACTCACTACTCGGAATTATTTGATCTTAGGTCTGAAATGCAAATTATGTTAGCAGACGTGGATGAGTACAAGCCTAATGATCTCCAAAATACAGTTAATAGAAACAAGTTACCTAATTAAATTGTGCATCGCCTACCTCACAGTACTCTTACCTTGTGACCGGTTCCCACCCCAAAATGATATAGAGGAGCCAATGAGTGATGCCTCAGCCTCCAATCACTTAGAATGCAATGAAGTTGTAATTACATAACTCTTTTATGATGACCCTCTCCTTTCACCTTTATCTTTTAGGAGGATCGGTGTTTCGGCTAAGGAGGAGGTGTGTGATCCTAAAGGAAAAGGGGTTTCCTTTGATGAGAATTATACCATTTCACAAGCTGAGTCTAGGCACTTGGAGGTATTGCACTGCCAACGTTCCTTGGCCCAAATATGATCTTCTCAACTCGAATAGAACACCATCAACACATCTTATAAACCTCATTTCTACAATAATAATGATAGTGAGGATGTGGAATAAAGGCTTCCTTATGTTCCTCCCATTAATCTGCCACTCCTCGATACTCCTTGGGTCATCGAGTACATTTCGACTATGCTTCATGTCATACTCCCACAACAACTATGTCACACACATTAGCTTCCGAGCTAGCCTCTGCAGATCAACACCAATCTCGGTTCTCCTAGCATGGCTATTATTGATCATGAACCTATTGATGTCACCTTAAATGTTAAGGGATTAGAATTACGATAGACCAAATCTCACCAACATAGAGACAATAAGCGAGATACGCAAGATTCAAAATTGATGTAGAATATCATGGGCCTTTCCCTACCCTTGACAACGCCAAGCTTATTCTAGAACTCCTATATGACCGAGAAGATAAAATTCTCTAACATAATCATAAGTTAGTAAACTTCTATAAGAATCTATACGTTTTGATGACTATGCGCTACTATTTATCCTATCCAGGGATAAAGCAGCTAAATTACCTGAAGCCCCATATCATTCCCAAGATGGAAATGCCATGTTAGTTGAATCGACCATTAGTATACAACTTGATGATGATCCCACACATGTAGTCATACTTGGTGATTTATTTCCTCATTTACGTGAGTGTTGCATAGAAATATTATGAAAGCATAAGGAGGTATTTGCATGGAGATATGCCTATATGCTTGACATCAATCCTTAAATTATCTCTCATAATATTATCACTTATCTAAATGTTGTACCTATTCGAGAAAAAAATAAGAAATTTCCCTCCAAAATCAATAACCTATGACATAAAGAAATCATCAAACTCTTAGATGCCAAATTCATTCGTACGGTAGACTATTATAATGGGTGTCCAATATTGTCCCTATTTGAAATAAGGTTACCTTAACTATCCATATATGCATCGAATTTATAAATCTAAACCTTGTTTTTCCTAAAGATAACTTTCCCCTACCCTCCATCGATTCAATCATCGACACCACAACATGGTATGAGATGTTATCTATTATGGATGGGTTCTCAAGGTATAATCAAATCTAGATTTCCCCAAGGATTGGACCAAAACTACTTTGACCATGGAATGGGGAACTTATTATTATGTAAAGATTCCCTTTGGACTTAAATTTTTGGCACAACAAATCAACATGCCATGACACACATATTTCACAATCTCATATACAAGGTCATCAAATTCTATGTTGATGATGTACTCATCAAATCCCAATGCACTGATGATCACGCTTATGACTTAGATATTACCTTAGGATTCCTTTGTAAATATAAGGTTCACCTTAATCCTAGAAAGTGCATATTTGGGGTGACATGAGGAAATATCTAGGGTTTCTAGTATCTAAGTGTGGTATTGATGTCAACCTAGCAAATATCAAGGCTATCCTTGACATGTCGTGGCCACCCTCCATAACAAACATATGTACTTTTCTTGATGAACTTGGGGCAATCTAACTATTTTTCCCCAAGTTTACCTATTGTACTCATGCCATAAATAACCTACTTCAAAAATAAAACAAGCTTGAATGTACAAAAGATTGTCAACAAGCATTCGACAATATGAAACACTCTTTATCCTCGTTGCCAACATTATAACCTCCTTCGCTAGATTGAAATCGATGATATATACCTCCTCTACTCTCAGTTTTTTGGACAATGTTATAACATGAAGATGAAAAATTAAAGGAGCATGTTGTCTACTATATTAGTCAAGCCTTATTAGATTATGAAACACCATACACTTCTATTGAAATGGCTTGTCTAGCCATATATTATGACACTATGAAATTTTGTCACTATATGTTATATAAAATTACCTACATCATCATCCACATGAACCATTTGCGTCACTTCTTATTGCATGCCTTCCTTCCCACATATCACATTGGGAAGTGGATGACCCTCCCTATGGAGTTTTACCTTCGTATCAACACGTGGCGGGAAATGAAAGCATAAGTCATAGAATACCATTTGGTTGTTTTCCATGTCTATATCTCATCCCATTCATGATGCATTACTTGATGAGGATATCTTCCTCATTGAGGGGATAGAAAATGTTATATCCATCCAAAATTATTACTATAGCTTTGTGATCGACATTGAGGCACAATCCTTCGACGCAAGTATTGAAGTGCTTCCTTCATTGAAAAATTGACCCAACGCCCACAATCATTGAGGAGTTCACCATTTATATCCACGAGGATACATGGACATTGTACTTTGATGGGGAAAAATGCCTACAAGGATTTTTGGCAGGTTGTGTTCTCACCGATCCCTCCGGCTAGGCTTTGCCCCTTTCCTATTGACTCAAATTTGAGATCGCTAACAACATGGAGGAATATGAGGCTCTTATCTTAGGTATAAAAGTTTCCTTAGCTAAGGGTGTTGCTTATCTTCACACCATGGTGGATTCTTGGTTGGTGTGTTGATGAGTAAGTGGTGACTACTAATGTCATAGTGAAAAAATGAAATCCTATTATGAATTATTCCAATAATTAATGCCACAATTCACCTCATTTACCGTTGAATATAACCCCTATAAAAATAATTCCTTGGTGACTCTTTAGACACTTCTATCACTTAGTTTCAGCCACATTTTGATTCCCATGAGAATTCCCTTATACAATTTCCAACATCCAATCACTTCACCTCCTCCAAAAACCCAAGATGACTATCATATTGATCCACAAAGACTGCACAGGACCCTTGGTATGTTGGCATCCACCAATTCATACAATACCAAGCTTACCCAAATGATATTGATCCCTAAACATGATTATGAATACACAAAAATGCCCTTAAATACATACTTAAAGATGACATTTTATACTATCACAACTTTGATTGTACCTTACTCTAATGCATTGCTAAAGATGAGGTTCCCCTTGTTTTAAAGGAAGTGCATGGGGGCACTTGTGATGGCCTTTGTAGAAGTCATGCTACTATACGTAAATTCCTACGTATGGGATACTATTGGCCTACACTAGAAGCTGATGCTCATGAATTTTCCAAGAAGTGATAACCTTACCGATTTCATGACGATTGGATTCATTGTGAAGATTATGAAAATTTGAAGATTCTAGTCAAATTTTAGAAAATCATTTGTAGTGTGAATTTTCAATTCCTCATAGTGCATAATTTAAAAACCATCATAATGCAGAATTTGAAATACTTTGAAGTGTAGACCCATTTTTCTATGGTATATTTCTCATTTGATCTACGATCTACTATTTTTACATCTTTTTATCCCAAGGCCAAAGTAAGGTAGAAATTGGTTAAATCTTTGAACACTTTTAAAAGTGGAACCCTAGATCTTATCTCGAATGAATAATCCAAACAAAATTTAAGGCACCAAGGTGCACAAGTGAAAAAATAACATTGAGGACCAAAATTATTCATTTTCTTTGTGATTAGTGTCCTAAAAATAAGTAGAGTGCTTATTTTGGCAACATTTCTTGTGATTCCAAGGGGCCATTTGCCTACAAGATGTGAGAACTAGTTTTCTTGTGCATCCATTGGCCATGGAGTCGAGTATAAAAATCTAAAAAATCCTTCCATACTTTTTAACCCTCGACCTTCTCTAGAAAATAATTACAATGGCCTAGAAAGCGCTTTGTGCCCTAAGATGATTCTCGAGTTACTTTTATCCCAGCTTCTTCTCCCCAAAAGTGTTTGAATGATTTATAAACACATGCATCTATACCTGTAACTATGAAAAATTCTAAAAATAATCCACAAGTTATTTAAAAGAGAATAAAAAGGCATATCCGTGACGCTAGTTTTCTCAGTAGATGGATAAGGATATTATAAGACTACAAGTTCTTATTCAAACAAAATTAAAGCGAAAGATTAATTTTGCAATAACTGAAACTTAAGAGCTGTAACCATGGCAACTCAAAGGTGGCAACACAAACTCTATTAACAAAAACTTCTTAGTAGTTTAGACTTGACCAAAATAGGCAATGCAACTAAAAAACATGTTATGAGCAACAAACATACATAGTTTAAAGATGAAGCCAAGAAGACACAACATTGAAAAAATGAAACAAAACAAAACAAAGTGGGGAAAAAGAAATTTTAACAGCTATATAGATGGGGGAGAAAAATTTAAAAATAAGGATTGATGAATATCCCATTGATTAGGATAGGCTAGATTTCATCGTCAAGATTTTCCAATTCAAAAGCATTACTCTCCTTGATCTCTATAATTTGATAAGGACCACTCCAAATAACATCAAACTTCTTATGTTTTCCTGGATTGGAGTGGTCTTCATCCCATTTTAGGACCAAATCTCATTTTCTAAATTGCTAAGGGTGGGATTTCTTCTTGAACCACTTTTTCATAGCTTGTTGGTGATCTTGTAGTTTCTCTCTAGCTTCTTCCCTAATTTATTCTAACTTAACCAACTCAACAATCCTTATGGTTATTGCATCATGATGCTCTAACTCCAATTGATGAGCCAAATCTAGAGCTAAAAGTTCAAGTGAGATGGGAAACCTAGCTTCTCTTTTGTACACAAACATGAATGGGGAATTACATATAGACTTCTTGAGTTTGATTATATCATCTTAAAGTATTGTTATTACCTTTGTATGTCATTGCCTCTTATTTTCTTCCATTGTTCTCTTCATGATTTTGATTATATTTTTATTAGAGGATTTAACAAGGCCATTTCCTTGAGGATAATAGTTCAAAGATGTCTTCAAATAAATACCATACCTCAACGTAAAATCAATCACTTTGGATCGAATGAAAAACTTTACATTTTTGGATATAATTGTGGGGGACCCTAAATATGGTCACAATATCTTCTAAGAAGCTTATAATGAAATTTTCAATTGTTTCTTTAAGAGGTACATCCTCTACCCACCTTGTAAAGTAGTCTGTAGCAATCAAAACCCAATGATGGCCAACACTTGAAGGAGGGTTCACCATACCAATGAAGTCTAAACCCATTATATGAAATTTTGATTGATATAAATGGGTTGAAGTGGAAGGGATGCATTCTATTTTCTACCAGTGAAGAACAAACATTCTTTACAGATCCTTATCCATTTATAAAAATCTAAAAAAGTGGGCCAAAAGGATTTAGCCCTTAAGATCTTAGTTGTAATAGTTTGAGGAGAAAAGTTCCCACTAGCAAATCCTATAAAAAAATATTTGATTACCTTATCAACTTTGTCAAGTTTTACACATCTTAACATCACACCATCAAATTTTGTCTTGAAAAGGATACATGCAATCAACTCATAGTAAAGGATCTGCAATCTAAAATTCCTTCTTTACATTCTATTGAAAGTCTTGGGCACATTTCCAATGTGAACGTATTTAACCATATTTTGAAACCAGTCCTTTTACAAAGTTCCCTCCACTAAAAATTATTCTAATTATACATAAAATAATCTTCTCGTGATCCTTTCATCTTCAAACCAAGTGTCGACATAATGTTCTACCTCTAATAAGGTTTGTGGACTTTATTTCAATGTCAAACTCTATTATTCTAGTAATCCAAGTAGAAATTTCCTCACTTATTTTAGTGTTAATAATGTCTTGCTCAATACTTATGAGTAAAAAGGATATGATCTTATTGTTGGATAATAATTATTTTAAGAAAATTAGAGCTCTCAAAATAACAAGCGTTTAATTTTCAACAAATTTTTATTTGAGCTCATAATATTTAAGTGTTTGACTTGTAAAAGCTATTGGTTTCTCTAATCCTTGCTGGTTTTCCTAGGTTAAGATAGCAACAATAATTCCCTCCTCCAAAGGTATATAAGGTAGAGTATTTTTCAAAATCATGGTTGATGAGAGTGGGATCCTGGGCTATAACTTGCTTGATCTTTTCAAAACTATTGTTGCACTCTTGTGTCCATTAGAAATTACATCCTTTATTAAGAATCATTTTTATGGGTCTTATTGGTTTAATATAAATTGAATTAAACCTTTTGAGTAACTTATTATAACCAATGATATGCAGGAAATAAAGTACAACATTACATGAGTAATAAGCATTTAACAATGTAAAACCCTAAGCAAGTGAGAGGAGAAAAGGACATAGTTGATCCTGTGAGTAATTAGGATTGAGTATCTACTGGAACAAGATAGAAACAATATCATAATGGCTCGATGAGGGTTCAAAGCCCTAATAATGTAAAGGAAAAAGTACCCACAGGAGGACAAGTGATAAATAATCAATTAACAATGTAAAACCCTAGTCAAGTGTTGGATGATTTGTAAGATGTGTAAAGCTAGTAAAGTGTAAGAGATAAAGCAATCAAAAGGTGAAAAGGAGTTGTCAACCACTAGTTTTCTTGCTTAGGAATAATGTATATATTAACATTTTCTAGGAACTAGAAATGTACCCAAGTGCATATATTTTGTGTCTACATTTTACCCCACCTTACGTTGTTGAATGAATAATCGATAACATAAAGTCGATAAAAGATGTATACTTTATGATCCGGTGAAGAGTGTAGTTGATAGCATGCCAAGTTGAAAAGTAGTTGTGTGAAGCGTGAAGTGATCATAATGTGAAGTGTGACAACTAGGAAAGGGAGGTAGACCCTAGGGGTGAAGTGTGTGTGTAGTAGTGTGTTGTTGGAGCTTGTGTTTGTTGATGTGAGTTGTTTCTTGTAAGGACAAACCTACAAAAGAAGAGCAAAAGAGTAGTCAAAGTACCATATGTGAAAAATCGAGTAATTTATGTATGAGTAAGTAAAATTGTGTAAAAATTAATAGTTAAGGAAAGAGTGCACTTGATGTATAAGAGAGTACAAGATAGAAAGTTTTCCTTTGTACTTTGGAGATGTTACAAATTTGGGCATCCTACCTCCAAGGGTGAGATTTTTGAGGGATCTCACGCCAAGAGTGAGTTTTTGGGTGATCTCATGCCAAGGATGATTTTTGGGTGATCTCACACCAAGGGTGAGGTTTTTGGGTGATCTCACACCAAGAGAAGAGTGTTGGGGAGAGAGGTCTATTTTTCTCTCCTTCCATGATGCTTCTCAAATGATAAGTGCCACTACAAATTGGAACATCTTGATTTGTAATCGATTTGTAACCAAATTATAACCGTATTGTAACTAAATTATAACTGATTGAGTGAATTTTGTAACCAAATCCAAGTGATTGATATTGTAGATCTGTAATGTGAACTACTATAAACTATGTTAAAGCGAGAAATTATCTCGTTGTTTACCCCAAGACACTAGCACTAAATAGGAAACAAGTGCCCACTAATCTTGTATGATAAAGGGCGCTAGTGTTTGCTCTGTGTTTGTGATCCAAGTCTGATTTTGGACCACTTTGTGACTATTTATTTTTTCCAATTTTGTATTGTTTTGTTTTGTTATGGAGATTTGTGATGTTGGAAGGGTGATTTGTTCACCCAGTTTCCCCCTCACTTAGGGTGCATGTGATGATTGTAGGAGGAAGCAACTTAAATGAGAGGACCTAAAATTGATATTCATATATGAGATTGGATACCTATAAGGGGTAGGGAATGCACATGGTAGAAAGTAAGGAACATGAAAACAAGATATGATAGAGACAAGAGTTCATGAAAAAGAGAAATCATGCAATAGAAGATAATTTATAAAGAAAATATGAAGTCAAGATGTACCTTTGCAAAAAAATAAGTTTCATACATGGGACATTACTCATAATGTCACAAGATAATCAAGGCCGAAGCTACCATAAGAAAATAATGATCAAGCATAACATAGGACATAGCCCAAAATAATAGTCAACAAGAAGTAACAAATAACCGTGGTTATATATAACCATGTAAGACAAATACTACACATGAAGCACCCATTAGCATTTTAGAAAGATAAATAGTATGTCGAAGCATGTATAGATAGGTGAAAAGTAAGTGACAGTAGTGAAAAATAGTAAATATTATGAAAATAGAACCTATGAGTGTGGAGTATGGGAGTTGTAAAGGTAGATGCCTCAGAGAGCCTTAGTGGGACCTGGTAAAGATCAGTGTGTCGAGCATCATGCATTGTGTAAGAATCTATAAGATTCTTGCATTCACCTCAAGATACCATGTGAGCATGCATGTGTGTATAAAGAGATAATGACATACTAAGAATCCATCTAGCATAGAAAACAATGTACGACATGTAAATAGTATAAGTGAGAAAGAGTAAACGAAACTAAGATGTGTAGATGTTGTGTGAATGTGATAGTGTGTTGCGATATGATGGATGTGCAGATGGGAGAATCCCTGTTGACCCCAGTGGATTTTTGTGATGTGAGGTTAATTTAGGAATTGTTCCCTCAGCAGTAAGTATGAATTGTCAAACAAGAATGTGTCATCGGGTAATGAAGGTAAAGTATGTTTACCAATGATGTGGTGATGCTTAGAAAGATAGACATGAAGCACGGATTGTGAGTATCTAGGATGCGATAAGTGAGGTTCATTGGAGAATTGCACCCTCAAAAGTCAAGAATGAACCACGGAACAAGAGTGCATTGTCGATAATGAAAGGTAAAGTATGTGTACCAGAGATGTGGTAATGCTCAAAAAGGTAGTCATGAATCATAGAGCATGAGAGATAGAGAGATTCATCAGGATGTGATAAGTGAGGTTCATTAAAGAATTTCACCCTCAACAATCAAGTATGAATCATGGAACAAGATTGCATCATCAAGTAATGATAGTATCACATGTGATTGAGACTAGATGCTAGGAAAGATGTACCATGAAGCAGAGAGTGAAGTGTAGTAGATAAGCTATGAGTAGATGATAGAGACAACAAATATTTATAAAGGGGGAGAAATTATGATTCTCCCCAAGCGTGTAAGTGATGGAAAGCTATCCGATTATAGTGAAGAGAGAGGACTATTTATTCGGTATTTAGGAAAGATAAGGCATGTGACCATGGTTTATGACCGGTGGTGTAGGAGAGTAAATATGTGTATGTGAGGGAGACCGATGTGGTGAAGGAGGTGGAGAATACCTATAGGAATGGGTTGCTCGGGTAGGGGACTTAGGATGAAGGGGTGGACTAATGGGTGAAGAGGATGATGGGGCCATGATGTAGGTCACATACAAATGGGAGAGATAAGTATAGAAATAGATGTAGTTGTGAGATGTGTGGGAGGCCTAGATTCTATGATCGAGGTTAAAATAGAGGTGAGAATAGGCCGAGGTAATAGAGTGTGTGGTGGAATACATTTTATGGTGGAATTTTTTTTTTTTAATGAACTTAAGACATAAGTGGAGCATGGAAGAGATAGCCTTGGTAGCGTAGAGCCAAGGTAGACCTAAGACCATGTCACTACCCTTGATTTCATATGTAACTACAATTTTGTCTATATGGTAAGGGACCCAAAATTAATGGGAAGGATGATATGTCCTTAAGAATTAGGGACTATAAATGTGATTTGAGAAGTTAGGAAATTTATAGCCAATAAGAGTGCCATTGAGCATGCATTGGAAGGAGCCGAGGGATGCACCATAGTATTTTTGACTATATGAGCACCAATAGAAGCATTGATATATAGTGAATAAGAGGAAAATGTAGCAGGATAATCATGATTCTAGAATGTAATAAATGGTAGCGGCATGTCAGCAGTAATAATACAAAAGTCAAGCAGAGTCGATGAAGGAGGAAGCACAACATGATATGTATGGTTTTTCGAGGAATCAATAGTTGGTTTTTCGTGTTTAGGTAATGAATCGTTGAAGATTTTAAGCTTTTGGTTATCATTGACTAGTTTAGAATTAGTTGGTTTGGGAAGCTCAATTGCATTTTTTTGATAAAATCTTGAAGAAGATATTTGAGCTTAAAGAAGTGATTAGTAAAATGCCCATTGCATTGGCAATAATCACAAAGTGTGCATTTTCATTGCGAGTTATGGACATGTGGTAAAGAAGGATATAGATTGAGTGGTAAAGGGAGAGTAATCAAACTACTTTTAATGAGTTGTGGTAATAGGTACTAAGGTTTGCAAGGTAGCTTAGTGAAGGTGCACTTCATGGGTTGAAACTAAAGCTTTCACGACATAGAAACAACATTGACACTAGCTTGAGTGTTGGTAGGCTTAGTGGATGGTTTGAAGGTGGATTTATCTTGAAAATTTTTGGATGAGGAGGAAGGAATATCATAATACTTCAGTTTTCCCATATATATCAATTTGCTTTTACGCAATTTGAGTGTGTGGCACAATTGATCAAAAGACAGAGAAGTCTTGAAAGTGACACTCTCTTGGAGTGGAAGAAAAATAATTTGAATGAATAGGTCTTGTAATTTTGAATCACTGAGGACATTAGTTAGTTTGGCAAGGTTGTTCTCATAGTGCAAGACATAGTCCACAAGATGTTCATTAGATCCTTGTTTAATTTTATCTATTTATGCATAGGATATCTTAGTGCCAATATTTATAGAAAAATGAGCAAGGAATGCATCAGCTAGAGTTGTAAAATATGTTACCGAATGGATAGGTAGATCATAGAACCATTGCATAACATAGTCATTTAAGCTTTGAGGAAAAAAATTAGCCAACAATGTAAGGTCATGAGCATAGTCAATACATGCAACATGGACGAAGTGAAGGTGTTCTTGAGGGTCGACATGGCCATTGAATATATGAAACTTAGGTGAAAAAAAAGTTAGGAGGCAGTAGATAAGAGGAGATGGTGGGTGTGAAAGGGATTTAAAGGAGTAATGAATATATATATGGAGAGAAGGATGAAGATTCTTATTGTAATTGGTGAATTTGAGTCTGTAGGTCATGATATAATGAGGCTAGGTCATGAGTTCCTAAAGAGGAGATAGGTTATGTATGGGAAGTATTGGGAGGGAGAAGAGGAGTAGTGGTTGTAGAAATAGAAATAGAAATAGGAATGGTGGAAGGTGAGGTAGATGTCACGGTGGCCGAGGAGGAACCCACAAGAGGGATAGTGGTAGAATATTTGGAATTTTTAGCTGCAAGTAAAGTATTGAGGACATGCGAAATATGTGTGGGGTGATTTCCTAAAGCGAGAATGAAAATTAGTGAGCTTGTCAAGTTTCTCTTAAGTAACATTAGTGTCCTCATCGTATGAGTGTTCACTGCAAAAAGTTTCAATGTTTTCAAGAGGAATGTTTATTGAGTTAATTAGGGGATTATCAGAGTCAACCATTGATTTAGAGAGTTTCGAGAATGACCACTACGTGTAATGGGCATAAAAAGAAGGCCTTGAAGCAAGGTAGGGTTTGAGAAAATGGGTTCACCAAATGATTTAATATAAATTTAATAAAACATTAATTTCAAAGTAAATAATGATATGCTAGAAAAAAGTACAATAGTGCACAAGCAATAAGCATGTAACCATGTAAAATCCTAGGCAAGTTAGAGGAGAAAAGGACTTAGCTTATCCTATGCAACTTGGGAGTGATCGGGATTGAGAATATATTAGAAAAGGCTGGAAACAACATCGTAATGGCTTGATGAGGGTTTATAACCCTAAGAATGCAAGGGATAGACGCACCCATTGGAGGAAAAGAGTGCCTTAGGCACTAGTGACTAGTTTTGGTGCATGTGTCCGATCGGATGCTTAGAGGGTGGTTTTTTCAAGTTAGAGGAACTTTTTTGTTGATCTCTCTTTGTCGCACTTGCTTTTGTTAGATCATTGATCATACCTGCAACGTGCAAAATAGATTACTAGTTGCACATGCCCACAAACCACATAAAATATGATTAAAAAATATGTAAAATGGGGAGTCAGATTGACCTCGTCAGTCACTTGAAGATTAAACTTATGACCGAGTGTTGCACTACATCTCATAATCCATGTAGTTCATCATGCTTATATGTAATGGTGCCCATAGTTTCCCTTGTGCAAGTTACACAATAATAGTGGGCTACATCTAGATTGTTCCAAGTATGCAAAATGTTTGTGATGGAATAGAATGAAATCCCCTCCTATGTTGTGTATGCAAATAAATGCAACCCTTGTCCCTTGTATGGATGTTATAGATGTATGCCTTATAGTGCTCTTGTGTCTTTGTGCAAGCTTAAGTGATGATAGATAATGCTTATAGTGCTTGGCCCCTTATTTGTGAGAAGTAACTGTGTGTGTGTGTGTGTGTGTGTGTGTGTGTGTGTGTGTGTGTGTGTGTGTGTGTGTGTGTGTGTGTGTGTGTGATTCCCTTGTTTAAATTTCATAATTGACAACTAAAGGCCACCCCAAAATGTTAAAAGATGCCCAAGAGATGCAAATGACCCAAAAGAGTAAGAAGAAGGAAAATATGGATAGGAGCACCCATAAGGGACAAGAGCACTGGTGCTTTTGTCCTAGCTAGGAACTAGTGTTTGAGGCTATAAAAAAATAAATCAATAAAGTTCCGACATAGATGTAAGATGTGTAAATCTAGTAAAGTGCAAGAGATAAAGTAATCAAAATGCCAAAAGGAGTTGTCAACAACTATTTTTATTGATTAGGAATCATTTATATATTATTATGCTTTAGGACCTAGAAATGTACCTATGTGTAGACACTAAATCATGCACTTTGGGTATCTATCTTGTCTTGATCACATACTACTATTCATATGATTCCTAAGAAAGAAAAATACTAATTAACCTATGTATTTAAAAGAGTGCATGAAAAGACAAAGCAAGAGGATCACGAGGGATAGCGTGAGCATTGACGAAGTGAAAACAAGCAAAGCGTGGACGAGGTCCCATGAAGGAGTGAGCATCAACGAACATGCATGCAAGATTTAAAAAGGGTAAAACCTTGTTAAGCCAAAAATATCCACTCTAATATCATAGATATGAAGGGGTGTACATATAGAGGGTGTTGAGTAACCCCCAATTCCATAATGATGACCTCTCAAGTGGAATGAGGGACTTACTTTCCCGGAATGGGAAGTAACTCCAAATGATGTAATAGACACACTAATGCGTAAGGGAACCTCATAATGACCCCTAAATAACATAGAGATCTATGACCTTACCTAAGTGATATGACTCACTTGATGATGTGGAAAATGACTCATACCAATGCCCCCTTCATCCTAACATAGGATGAGGCAAAAAGTTAGAACAAAGAAATGGGTCCGACAAAAATCCGATGAGGTACCCATGGACAACAAGGAACTCAAGTAGTGAAGGAAAACCTAGTGTGAAAAACATCCACCACAAGTGAAAAACACATTCTTTTATCTAAGAAAGATGCCCAAGATGTGTCCCGACCACTAAGGAGCTTGATAAGGTACCCACGTATAAAGGGAAATATCTCAGAAAGAATAAGAAGAGAGAAGAAGAGGGAGATGAGAGGAATGTAGAAGATGCCATAGACAGATATGAACTCGAAACTCTAGGAATTCTCCCAGGAAGAGTGTTGATGGCATGGTCCTCTCGCCTCTAGACGAAAAAGAGGAACCCACACCAAAATGTGTATTGTCCCTTAGGAAGGACATAAATGGAGTGCTGGAAGTCTATCCACTCCATGAAGGATACTAAAGGTAGTAACACAAAGAACTCGAGTCTGGTCCACGGAAATGTGAGATAGGTCTAGAAATAAGGTGCCAAAGAACCGAAGGTGATGCCACATGTGTAGAATTGTTAGAGTGAAGAAGAGGAACACTCGTAGAAAGGATGTCAAAGTAAAGTGAGGTGAAAACAATAACCCCAAAAATAGAAAGAGGATCCACTAACAAGGTTGGATAAATGAAGGTATCCAGAAAAGTGGAAGTGATAAGAGTCCCAGAAGGGGAAATCCCAACAAAGGATGATCCATAGGGATCCGAAATAACTCTACTTCATCAGAAACAATCAGCACAGAGAAGAAAAACAACAAAATGGAGGTTCTATCTTTTAAGTAACAAGACCACCGCCTGTGCAGGTGGTGGCGATTCTGTAACCGCCGCCTGCACAGGATCGGTCCCCTGAATCAAGTAGTCCGCACAGGCGGTGGTCTGGCCATTACGGACATAAAACAAAATTGAAACGAACAGCCTCTGAATTTGAAAGGATGTTTGTTTCTCTTCTTCTTCATGACCTTTCCCATTCTCCAGTGCACGGAGGACATGAGAAAGGCTATAAATACATAATTTTAGAAGTGTAGAAGATCATCGAAGCATGGGAGCAAGTGAGAAAGAAATCTTAGAGCTGAAAATTATATTTTGTAGAAGAAAGGAGTATTGAGATAGAGCAAGAAAGTTACGAAAGGAGTGTTGAGATATTACCTACTTCTCTTCTTACTTATTGTAAATTTTGTACCTATTGATTTAAATTGGCCAATAGAAAAGGGAAGAAAGAGAAATTTCCCTTCTCGATGGTTTTTCCTCCATTGGAGGATTTCCAGGATAAAATTGTTGGTGTTTTAGCTTATATTCTTTCCTTTACTACAATTGTTGATTCTAAGCACAATAATAATTCATTCACTAGCTATCTCTGTTATTTTCTAATAGAAAGTAAACAACAACGAATAATTTGTGATTTGTTAATAATTCCAAAGTTAAAGAGTTTACAGATCATTTTGGTATCAGAGCTAATAAGTATCCGGGAATGTAGTATTTCATTCTTGAATTTGTATATTTGTGACAAGATATAAAGGTGAAAAAGCTTTACCTTGTGATCCAAAGATTCTACAAAGAAGCTGGAAACAAAGAATTTGGGGAGAAATGGAGGAAGATAACTTGGTCAGTAGTAGAATCGAGATAATCTTGGAGACCATGATGGATAGGATGCTTAGAAGGCAAGAGGAACTTGCAGATTTGTAGAAGATAGATTCCGTTAAGCAAGACTCCATGGACTCGGTGGTTCGAGGATTACTCAAAAAGTTTGGTATAGGAAAGAGTCACCATGAGGAAGATTATGGGGAAGAGCATGAAAAAGAGACTTCTAACACAAGAGAAAAGGTAAAATATAAACATACTCCTTTTGAAGTTGAGACTAAAGTTGAAATCAAAAGATTTGAAGGACAAGTAGATGCAGAATTACTGGATAAATGGTTGAAACAGTTAGAAGTCTATTTTAGCATCCATAATGTCACTAAGGCACAAAGGATCACCTTTACATGTATCAAACTGGAAGGACATGGTCTATTTTGGTGGGAAACTCATCTAGCTCGCTTGTGAAAAGAAGAAATGTCCTATTGTGAAATCTTGGCAAGACTTTAAGGAATTACTTAGAGCTAACTTCTATCCTATTGGCCATAAAACTGACCAAATGATTAAATGACAGTATTTTAGACAAGGCAGTGGTCAAAGTGTGCAGGACTATACTACGGAGTTTCGGAGGCAAGCCATGTTGCTGAACATGGATTTGGAGGATGAGGATATTTTGACCAAATACTTGGGAGGACTTCACACTCACCTTCAAAGAAAAGTCATCTCCACAAAGCCCAAGGATATCAATGAAGCATGTGTACAAGTATACTACATAGATGATGAGAAAAAGCAAGGAGAAGCAGATCCAAGGGTAAAGCAGTCAACAAATTAGTAGAAAAAGGATTATGGGAAAACAAGTAACAAGAGTAAGTGGAAAGGGAAAGGTAAACAAGCTGCCACTACTTTAAATACTTGTAAAGATCCCAAGAATTTTTGCAAGAATTATGATATTAATGGTCATACTGACGCTACATGTTGGAAGTTACATCTAGAGTTACATCCGAAGAACCAAACCAAGGACTCCAAGAAGTCCATGACAGCTGTAAAGATAGAAGGGGAGGTGGAAATCGAATATGACTCTGATGTAGATGAAAGGCTTGGATGCATAGCCACCAACATGGACAGTGAAGAGGAGATGAGTAGACTATTCTAGATCAAGAGGACTAAGGTAAATGCTTTGGTTGATACCAGTTCTCAATCTAACTTGATTTCTGAGGTAGTTGTAAAGAAGCTTGGTCTTGAGACTTATGAGCATCCACACCCATATCCTTTGGGTTGGGTGAAGAAGGGTGTGTTAGTGTGAGTTATCCTATGTGTCCTCCTCTCATGTTGGAGGGTCATCTCACATGGGTTAGGTTTAGGGTTTCATGTGTGTCATGTACTAGGGTTACTCAACACCCTATATGTACCCTTTACTATTTATTTATGAGCATGCCAAGACACTCTACTGTCTTTCCTCTATGCAAGATTTGTTTCTATTGAGCAAGTTCTTCCATTACTAATCATTTTTTCCTTGCTATCGCTGGAGCTATCACGATTCCATTGGAGTGCAACTACTTTGTGGTGCCTCATTTCGATTCGATTCTCACAAAATATTTTCATGGTATCAGAGCTGAGATCGGGTAAACGTGCACTTGATATTTTTTTGTTGCGATTACTCTTTCTTGGTTTCATTTTTTTACTCTGCATGCAAGTTTTTATCTCTATTTTCTGGAATTTTTGCTAATCTCTCTAACAAGATTTCTCATAAAGTTGTGTCTTTTTTTGTGCCTACTTGTGTAGGCATTCCTAGAGGTTTTAGGGTATTTATAGCCACATTTAGCTATCTATAGCTAAATCTGGATTTTTCAACCAAAATAGAGATTCATTTCATTTTTTTAAATTATTAAAATGGAAGTGAATTTTTTTTAAGATCTCTGGTTTTTGCAGGATATTTGTCTATGCATGTTATCTGTGGTTGCAGGATATTTGTGTTCTTCTATCGTGGTTGCTTATGGAGGAGTTTTTGGCTATGCATGGATGGCTATTATCCTCCGATCTGCTTCAATTTCAACTGTTGTTGTTGTGCATGATCTATGTGGACTATTCAAAAATTATAGTTCAAACTGTGTGGACTGTTGTGGATTGTTCAACTTCCTTCATTGTTCAGCCGTGCACAATCTCTATTCAAACCTTTAGCTTGTGTGGACTGTTGTGAAAATTTTCAGTTTAAAGGGGTTGTGAAAGTTCAGCCTGCGTGGACTGTACACTCTTTTCCTTTGTGCGTGGATTGTACACTTTTTGGCTTTGCAACAATATTTTTTGGGTTCTTTGTTTCCTTTCACGCACACCTGCAAACAACCCATCTCTTCCATGTTTCCTTGGCGCCCACGCATCTCGCCCCTCATATTCTTGTAATTCTTCACGCGTGGCCTTTTATTTGTTTCAATGTTTGTTTCTATCGTGAGGAAGGTCAAATGTGGTAAGTGTTTTTTAAATATTTTTGGTACGTGGTTTCCATCAGTCGCCTTTTCTTTTGGTAAGTTTTTAAATTCCTTCCATTTTTAATCTTAAAACATCCTCAGCCTTTTAAAAACGGCCCATTTTTTTTGTTTATTTTGTTAAAATCCTTCTTTTTTAAAAACAAACAAATCAAAAATTGATTTACAACAAAATCGATGCACTAGCTTTCTTTTTTATTAAGCTTTCTTTTTAAAAAAACAAAAATCGACTAATTTACATTTCATTTCTTAAGGAAAGTATTTTTCTTACTTATTTAGGATTTAATCTTTTTTTAGATCTTAATTAGCCATTGAAATTAATTAGATTTAATTTCATTAAATCTATTTTATTAATTTCACTCTAATTTGCTCATTTACGAGCTATAGTAACTTAAAAATCAACATCTAAATAACCTCTCTATCATTTTTTTAACTCCAATAGCTCTAAAAATAGTAAAATTGGGCGTTTCCAAACGATAAGATTTAGGGGTTATTGTCAATTTTTTCTCTAATCATGTGCTCAAGTGTGCAGTGACACTTTGTGTACCTCTTTGTCTTCCAAGCTCCTTTCCAGAGATTCGAAGACTATCTAAACTCCTTGAGTTCCCAAACCTTGTATTCCACCCTTATTATTGCTTGCGACTAGTGAGTGCATCCACCACAGTCTGTAGTAAGGGGGTTTTCTTTTACGACGTGAGATGTTTTTTCTCACCACCAGGGTTGGCTTTCACCTCCTTTCTATTTTTTGCTTGTGCTTGTTTACGGTGTTCCTTTTTTTGTTGCACTCCACGAAACACTGTTGTGGTCTCCTCTCTTGCGCGTTATTACGCTAATTGCAAGATGAGTTACCAAGTGTTTCAAACCACATGCACGGACCCAATTGTAATCAATGCACTAAACTATAAAGTGCCGAAAGTAGGGGGGTTGTTATTGTCCTGGGTGGTTGTGTTTCTTTTCTGCATTTCTTTCTCTCTCTCTCACTATGGATGCACTTTCAATTCCTTTGTTTATTTCATTCAAATTTTTCGAATGGAGATTGAAAATAATAATAAAACTAAGGGGTAAAGGCTTATACTGCATCACCATGGGACCTGAGACTGAACCAGATGAAGAACCTGAAAAATCTAAGTGGTTAAACCGTAGTGATGAAGCTTTAGGTCTTCTTTGCATGTCCATTTATCCTGACTTGCTCTTCCACATTGAGGTGTCTGAAACACCTAAATCTGCGTGGAAAATGTTGGATGTAATGTTTGGAAAACTAGATGACATGAGAGCGCATGAGTTGGAAAACAAACTACTAGGGTTAAATCCTAGTGACTTTGAAAACCTACAAGCCTTCTTCTCGAAATTTTTCCACATTAGATTATTGTTAAAAGGATGTCAAGTAGAAAAGAAAGATTCTCAATTAATCTTGTTGATTCTCTCTAAGCTAGGTCCCAAATATTTTGTCTTTGTGTCAACTTTCTACGCTACAAAAGCTACTTTGGGTGATACTTGGACAATGCCCTCCTTTTACTATTTTTCGTCCCAACTCATTCGAGAACATGACAAACTCATTCAAATGGGGTCTCTCAAGTCCAAGTCACATGCCCTTGTAGCAAGTACTAGCAAGGGAAGAATACTAAAAAGAAGAAAGAAACTAAGGATCAACCTAAGAAAGAAACCAAGATCAAACCTAAAAATGACACAAACACTTCGACTTCTGAGCCTAAGGCACATAAAAGCAAGTATTTGTGTTCCTATTGCAAGAAGTCTGGTCATGATGAGCAACACTATTTTAAGAAACAAATTGATCACTTATCTCATTTACTTGAGAAGAATAAAATAAGTGTTCTTGAATCCATAAAACAAAGTGCTCCGAAGGCCGAGTCTTCTGCTGCAAAAGGTGCTAAAAATGATAAGAAGAAAGGAAAGGCCCTTGTAGCCAAAGTTGCTCCTTCATTGACATGGATTATAGATTCTGGTGCCTCGCACCACATGGGTTCTTTGCATGTTGAGTTTTCCAACATCGAACCTTGTGGAATGTCCCAAATCACGATGGGTAATGACACGATAGTGTCGGTTTCAGTAGTGGATCGGTAGAGATGGATGGGGGAACATTTAACCAAGTGTTGAGTGTTCTTGATCTCTCTACCAATCTCCTATCGGTTTACCAAATTACTCACCTTGGTGAAGGAATGCGAGTGGAATTTTGTCCTAACTCGATGATTATTCGTGAGCTTAACAATGACACTATAGTGGCTGAGGGAAAGGTAGATCACCATTCATGATTGTACACCTTCTCCCACTTTACTTTTGATTCTACACCCACTGCCTTGCTCACTCATGCAAATGAGGTTAGTAAGCTATGGCATGAGCATTTTGGACATCTAAATTATCGCTACCTTGAAAAATTGAGCCAAAACAAAATGGTCAATAGGTTGCCTCGTGTCAAGTTTTCTAAGGGTCTTTATGAGGGTTGTACCCTTGGAAATCATCCTGAAAATAACTTTGCCAAAGGAAAAGCCTAGAGAGCCACTCGTCCTTTGGATCTTGTTCACAACAATGTTTCTGGTCCATTTCCTTCTCATTCGTTTACTAGAGCTCTTTATGTGCTGACCTTCATTGATGACTATTTGCGATATACTTGGGTATATTTTCTTAATATTGAGTCTGAAGTCTTTGAAAATTTTCAAGACTTTGAGGCTCTTGCTGAGAAACAGGTAGAACGGTCTATCAAAGTTCTTCAAACTAACAATGGAGGTGAATATGTAAACAATAGGTTCATGGATTTCTATACTTCTAAAGGGATCTCTTTGCAGCATACAGTTACTTATAGCCCTTCGCAAAATGGAGTCGCAGAAAGAAAGAACCATACTCTGAAGGAGATGGCCACTTATATGATTCACTCGAAGTCTCTTCCTCCACAGTATTGGGCTAAAGCAGTGAATTGTGTAAATTATATTCAAAACTATGTTCCACACAAGGCAGTAAGAGGGATGACACCCTTTGAAGCCTGGTTTAGACGCAAGTCTGATGTTGAGCACTTTCGAGTCTTTCGATCTAAGGCTATGGCTCAGATTCCCAAGAAGAAATGCAAGGCTTTGGAACCACAATCTATACCTTATATCTTTGTAGGGTATCCTAATGGCGTGAAGGGATATCGATTGATGAATCCTACTTCTCATGAGATGTATATTGAGAGAAGTGTTAAGTTCGATGAGTCTTATTCAACTTCTACTTCTCCACCTATTGAGGTTCTTTAGCTCACTAATTCAGATTCTGACTCATCGATGATGA
The DNA here is from genome assembly GCA_018340775.1 of Taxus wallichiana var. yunnanensis. NCBI lineage: Eukaryota > Viridiplantae > Streptophyta > Pinopsida > Cupressales > Taxaceae > Taxus > Taxus wallichiana. The sequence continues at coordinate 376,269,943 of CM031235.1, forward strand.
TGATATTGTTGAGCTTGCTCCTCTTCCAGATCCTCCCGACCATCAAACCCTTGTGTCTTCTGATTCTAACAATAGTGATGATGAGGACTATGTCCCTTCTCACTCAAGTGAAGAATCTTCCGACTTTGAGCTTGATCCTCCTAGTCCCCTTTGGGCCAGGAAAACTTTGCAAAGTGTTGGAGATTTAGTTGGAGATACTTCGGATATGAGACATACTCACTCAGATTTTGTTGGACCCCACTCTTTCTTCACCTCTACTTCTGATCCACATTCTTTCCGAGAGGCTTCTGGTATTCCTGAGTGGGATTTTGCCATGGATGAGGAGTATTCCTCTCTCATGAAGAACGATACTTGGGATCTCACCACTCTTCCGAAAGGAAGAAAAATCGTTCGGTGTAAGTGGGTGTTCGAACAAAGTATGGAGTAGATGGAGATGTCAAAAATTTTAAAGCGTGATTAGTAGCTAAGGGTTTCTCCTAGATAGCTGGGGTTGATTATACAGAAACCTTTTCTCCGGTTGTGAAGATGACTTCTATTCAACTGACCCTAGCCATTGCTGCAACGAACAGATGAAAAGTCCATCAAATGGACGTTAAGAGTGCCTTCCTTCATGGTGACCTAGAGGAAGAGATCTATATGGAACAACCTTCGGGTTATGTCCAAGATTCCTCCCTCATTTGTAAGTTAAAGAAGTCTCTTTATGGCCTTAAACAAGCCCCTCGGGCTTGGTATGCCAAGATGGACTCCTTCTTACTTACATCAGGGTTCACTAGGTGTCACTCTGATCCAAATGTTTATATTCTATGGCAAGATGACTCCATACTCATTCTTGTTCTATATGTTGATGACTTGTTGATCACAGGAAGATCTTCCTCTATTATTGATTCTATGAAGATCACCTTAGCCAACAAGTTTTCCATGACTGACTTAGGTCTGCTTCATTACTTCCTTGGGATCCAGATTTCACAATATGACTCAGGAATCTTGATTTCAAAACCTAAGTATGCTCTTGATTTGCTAGCTCGGTTTCAGATGTTTGATTGCAAGTCTTCTCCTACTCCTTTTCTTTCCGGGGTGAAGTTGGTTTCAGATTTCTCTACTCCCTAGGATGCTGATACTCTTTATTGACAGTTGGTGGAAAGCTTGATTTACTTGACTCACACTCGACCAGATTTATCATATGCTATTGGGATCATGTCCAGATTCATGTAGGAGCCACATGAGATGCATTAGAAAGAAGCTAAATAGATCCTTCATTATGTTCGTGGCACTTATGCTAATGGCATTCACTATCATGGAGGGGTTGATATTGACTTGATTGGATTCATAGATTCTGATTGGGCGGTGACTTAGATCATCAGAAATCTACTTTTGGCTATAGTTTCTCTCTTGGTTCGGGTCCTATTAGTTGGTCTAGTAAGAAGAAAAATGCAATTTTGATATCATCTACAGAGGCGATATACAGAGGAGTAATTAACGCTGCCACATAAGCTATTTGGCTATAGGGTATCCTAACAGAGTTTGGCATCCACTTTCAGTGGCTTACCATTATCTACTGTGATAACATGAGCACATTCTCTATTTGTAGAAATCTAGTTCAACATCAGCGGATGAAGCACATTGATATCCATATGCACTTCATACGGGAGCTTATTCATGATGGTATCATCGACATTCAAGATATTCGAGACGGTGATCAGATTGCAGATTTATTCACCAAGCCCTTCACTGAGATGATGTTTCTTCACTTATGGTCTCTTCTTGGGGTGAGGTCTTCTACAACTACTCATCTCCTTCGGGCTATGTATTCCTTCTTTTCTGCTTCTTCTTCTAGGAAGTACCTTATCGAGCCTTTCATTTCCGGGCCCCATTGACACATCTTTCTTAGTTGTTTAGGGGCGTCTTCCTTTTCCATCCGACTCATCACAGCTGCTACTCCAACTTTGATGAAGGGGGGTGTTAGTGTTAGTTATCCTATGTGTCCTCCTCTCATGTTGGAGGGTCATCTCGCATGGGTTAGGTTTAGGGTTTCATGTGTGTCATGCACTAGGGTTACTCAACACCCTATATGTACCCTTTACTATTCATTTATGAGCATGCCAAAACACTCCGCTATCTTTCCTCTATGCAAGATTTGTTTCTATTGAGAAAGTTCTTCCATTACTAATCATTTTTTCCTTGCTATCGTTGGAGCTATCACGATTCCGTTGGAGTGCAACTACTTCGTGGTGCCTCGTTTCTGATTCAATTATTGCAAACTCTTTTCAAGGTGTTGAAATTCAAGTAACAAGAAGATGTAAGGTCAAGTTTGGGATAAATTCCCAATATATAGATGTTTTTGAAGCTGATGTTATTCCACTTGATGCTTTTGATGTGGTATTTGGGAGTCCTTACTTGTATGTTAGGGATGTTATCTTTATGAGAAGGGAAAACCGGTATAGATGGGTCAAGGATGGGATCAGCTACAACATTTGGGCACACCAGCGTAAGACACGGGTTACTATGGTAAGTGCTAACCAAGTAAAACAACTTATTCAGTCAAATCATAATTAGTTTTGTTTACTTTTGTTAAAGGATAAACAAGATGGGGTAGAAGTTTCAGAGATTTCTAACCAAGGAAAACAAGATTTGGATAGTATTATTTAGTATTTTCAGGAAGTATTTCAGGCTCCTAGTGGATTACCACCAAAACAGGAAGTAGAGCATGAGATTCAGCTATTGCCAGAGTCACCTCTACCGAACATCGGGTTGTATAGGCAATCCTTTCTTGAGAGTATTGAAGTAAAGAAACAACTCCAAGAACTAATAGACTAAGGGGTGATACGTTTGAGCACCTCTCTGTGTGGTTCACCTATTGTGATGGTTCCAAAGAAGGATGGTTCTTGGAGAATGTGCATCGAATACCATGCTTTGAACAAGATCACCATAAAGAACCGATATCCACTTCCCCGTATAGATGATCTCTTGGACCAGTTTCAAGATACCAAATTTTTCATGAAGTTGGATCTCAAGTTTGGTTATCACCAAGTCAAGATGAATGAGGAGGATATATGGAAGAATACCTTCAAAACAATTTTTTTGTAAGAATGGTTAGTACTTCCTTATGGATTATGCAATGCACCCGCTACATTTATGATATTGATGAATGATGTATTGCGGGATTTCATAGATTCATGTGTCATTGTATACCTAGATGATATCTTGATTTTTAGTGCCAAATGGGAAGAACCTCTAACACATATGCATGCAAGTGTTGCAAGTTCTCAAGGAAAAACAACTACTTTATAACATGAAGAAATGTGAATTTACCAAACAGTCACTTGTCTATCTTAGGCACGTGGTTGGAGGAGGAGAGCTACGAGTGGATCTAAAGAAGGTGGAAGCCATCGTAAATTGGCCAACACCAATAGGAGCCACAAAGACTAGAAGCTTTGTGGGAGTAGTAAAGTACATGCAGAAGTTCATTCAGGGTTTCTTGGTAATTACAACACCTCTACACATAGTGGCAGCAAAGAGTAAAGGTTTTGACTGAGGCAAGGAACAAGACAAATCCTTTGAGTTATTGAAATACAAGATTAGTCATGCTCCAGTACTTGCTCTTCCTAGTTTTCAAAGCAACCTTTTGAAGTAGAGACAAATGCCAGTGATTATGTTATGGGCGCAGTGTTGCTTCAAGGAGGTAAACCCGTATGTTATCATTCTGAAACCTTCACTTCAGCAGTTAAAGGATATTCAAGTATATGATAAAGAAATGTATGCACTAGTTCAAGCAATTAAAAAATGGAAACATTATTTGTTGGGTAAAGAAACTATTGTGCACACTGACCACAAACCTCTCTAGTATTTGCAAGCACAGTCTAAATTGTAGTAGGTAAGGCACTACAAATGGATGGGGTTTCTTCAGCAGTTCCATCTAGTGATCAAATATAAGAAAGGTAGTACAAATTTGGTGGCATACATGTTGTCTAGGCCACCCACATAGGAAAATTTATCCTATTTGGCCACTATCTCTTAGATTGAGCCCTTCACAAAGGAAGCTTACAGAGAAGCATATGCCCAAGACAAAGACTTTGGGGTAACATTTTAGAAGTTGCAGTCCCAAGGGGCTGAAAAGATGGGGATTGAAGACTGTTATCTCAAGGATGGGCTGCTCTATTGATGGGGGAAACTTTGTGTGCCTAAAGAAGAAAGAATTCTATTGATGAGGGAAGCACATACCTCAAAAGTAGTGGGAAATTTTGGTGTTGGTAAGACCCTAGCCCACTTGCAAAGGTATGTATATTGGCCCAACATGCAAGAAGAAGTATCAAAATTTATTTGTGGATGTAAACTTTGTTGTACTAGCAAGCCTAAAACTAGGAAGGAAGGTTTGTATATGCCTTTACCAGTACCTACTCATCCGTGGGAGGAAATTTCTATGGATTTTGTAGGAGGATTACCTATGTCTAAACATGGCCATGACTATCTCTATGTTTTTGTGGATAGATTCAGTAAAATGTGTATTCTTATGGCATGTAAAAAGATAGTAAAAGCACATGAGGTAGCAGATCTTTTCTTTGCTAATGTATGGGTGCATTTTGGTTTTCCAAAGTCTATTGTCTCTGACAGGGATTCCAAGTTCTTGGGAAGTTTTAGACTACTTTGTGGGACAAGATGGATACCAAGGTTACAAAGGAGCATAAATTTCCATCCACATGCAGAGATGGACAAACAGAGGTGGTAAATAAGACTTTGGTACAGTTGATTAGAGGGTATAACAGTAAGTACCCAAGGACTTGGGACGAGTCCTTAGCCTACATTCAACATTCCTATAACTAGGTAGTACACACATCCACTATGAAGTCACCATTTGAAGCATGCTTGGGATATCTACCTACAAATCTACTAGACATAGTAGTTGACAGCAGAATGAGGAGGATACACGAGACATAGAGGTGACTAGAGCCAACAAGTTCATTGAGAGGATCTAGAAAATCCATCTCAAGGTCAAAGAACAACTAGAAAAATCTCAAGCAAAGTACAAAGCTAGGCATGATTAGCATAGGAGGGAACACAAACTTCATGTTGGAGATAAAGTTTGGCTTTACTTGAGCAAGGAGAGACTACAAGGTCAAGCACGAAGCTCAAGCCACTACGATATGGACCCTTCACCATATTGGAGTAGGTTGGGGAAAATGCTTTTTGACTTGATTTGCCATCATTCATGAGGATGTACTCTGTAGTAAACTGTAAGAACTTGCACCTATATGAGCCATCCATGTTGGATGAAGATGAAGAACTACAATTTCTACCTTCCATTGAGGATTGCGTCTTGGACTCACGAGGTGAATTGGAGGAGGATGTAGTGCTACAATAGAAAGTTAGAGAGACTAGAAGAGGTCCGCAGGAGTCTTGGCAGATTGGACTGAAAGGAAAGACACCAAGGTAGGCCCAATGGTACTCAAAGGAGAAAGTGAGGGAATTGTTCCCTCATCTAATCCCCCACAAAGTAGGAGAGGTGTGATCCATAGGGATCCAAAATAACTCTACTTCATTAGAAATAGTCAACACAGAGAAGAAAAACAACAAAATGGAGGTTTTGTCTTTTAAGTAACAAGACCGTTGCCCTACGCAGGTGGTGGTCCTGGCCATTACGGATAGAAAACAAAATTCAAAACGAACAACCTCTAAATTTGAAAGGATGTTCATTTCTCTTCTCCTTCATGACATTTCCCATTCTCAATGCATGGGAGGACATGAGAAAGGCTATAAATACATGATTTTAGAAGTGTAGAAGATCATCGAAGCATGGGAGAAAGTGAGCAAGAAATCTTAGTGCTGGAAATTGTATTTTGTAGAAGAAAGGAGTGTTGAGATAGAGCAAGCAAGTAATTGAAAGGAAGTGTTGAGATATTATCTACTTCTCTTTCTTACTTATTGTAAATTTTGTACTTGTTGATTTAAATTGGCCAATAGAAGTGGGAAGAAAGAGCAATTACCCTTCCTGACTGGTTTTTCCTCCATTAGAGGATTTATAGGATAAAATTGTTGGTGTTATGAGCTTATATTCTTTCCTTTACTATAATTATTGATTTTAAGCATAATAGTAATTTATTCACTAGCTATCTTTGTGATTTTCTAATAGAAAGTAAACAACAGTGAATAATTTGTGATTTGTGAATAATTCCAAAGTTGAAGAGTTTACAGATCATTTTGGTATCAGAGCTAACAAGTATCTAGGACTCGGTATGTCATTCTTGAATTTGTATGACAATGACAAGATCTAAAGTTAAAAAGATTTACCTGCAATTGGAGATTTCTACAAAGAAGTGGAAACAAAGAATTCAAGGAGAAATGGAGGAAGAGAACTTGGTCCGTAGAATCGAGATGTTGGAGACCATGATGGATAGGATGTTTAGAAGGCAAGAGGAACTTGCAGATTTGCAGAAGACAACTTCCATCAAGCAAGACTCCATGGACTCGGTGGTTCAAGGATTAGCTGAAAAGTTTGGTATAGGCAAAAGTCACCATGAGGAAGATTATGGGGAAGAGCATGAAGAAGAGACTTCTAACACAAGAGAAAAGGTAAAATCTGAACATACTTCTTTTAAAGTTGAGACTAAAGTCGAAATCAAAAGATTTGAAGGATAAGTAGATGTGGAATTAATGGATGAATGGTTGAAACAGTTAGAAGTCTATTTTAGTGTCTATAATGTCACTGAGGCACAAAATATCACCTTTGCACATCTCAAAATGGAAGGACATACTCTAGTTTAGTCAGAAACTCATCTAACTACTTTTGAAAAGAAGAAACGTCCTATTGTGAAATCTTGGTAAGACTTTAAGGAATTACTTAGAGCTAACTTCTATCCTATTGGCCATAAAACTGACCAAATGATTAAATGATAGTATTTTAGACAAGGCAATGGTCAAAGTGTGTAGGACTATACTATGGAGTTTTGGAGGAAAGCCATATTGTTGAACATGGATTTGGAGGATGAGGATATTCTATGACCAAATACTTGGGAGGACTTCACACTCACCTTCGAAGAAAAGTCATCTCCACAAAGCCCAAGGATCTCAATGAAGCATGTGTACAGGCATACTACATAGATGATGAGAAAAAGCAAGGAGAAGCAGATCCGAGGGTAAAGCAGTCAACAAATCAATAGAAAAAGGATTATGGGCAAACAAGTAACAAGAGTAAGTGGAAAGGGAAAGGTAAACAAGCTGCCACTACTTTAAATACTTGTAAAGATACCAAGAATTTTTGAAAGAATTGTGATATTAATGCTCATACCGACGGTACATGTTGGAAGTTGCATCCGAGTTACATCCGAAGAACCAAACCAAGGACTGTAAGAAGTCCATGACAGTTATAAAGACAGAAGGGGAGGTGGTAATCGAAGATGACTGTGATGTAGACGAAATGCTTAGATACATGGCCACTAACATGGACAACGAAGAGGAGATGAGTAAACTATTCCAGATTAAGAGGACTAAGGTAAATGCTTTGGTTGATATCGGTTCTCAATCTAACTTGATTTATGAGATAGTTGTAAAGAAGCTTGGTCTTGAGACTTACGAGCATCCTGCACCCATATCCTTTGGGTTGGGTGAAGAAGGGTGTTGAAATTTAGGTAACGAGAAGATGTAAGGTCAAGTTTCGGATAAATTCCCAATATATAGATGTTTTTGAAGCTTACGTTATTCCACTTTATGCTTTTGATGTGATATTCAGGAGTCCTTACTTGTATGTTAGGGATGTTATCTTTATGAGAAGGGAAAACTGGTACAGATGGGTCAAGGACTGGATCAACTATAACATTAGGAGCTCGCCAAGCAAGAAGTGTGTAAACACTCATAGGCAAAGTAACGTTCCATAGAAACACACCATGATGTATATTATCTCTCCCAAGAAGAAGTGGTGGAGGTTGTAAAGTGATCCTATGAAACTTAAGTATGGAAATATCATCCTACATGATACGGAAGCAAGAAGTGCAAGGTGCACAAGAAGAAGGGTGTAAGAATGCAAGATGTCAGACTTAGCCGATAATGCATCTACAAGAAACACAACACCCGAGAAAAACAATAATAAACCCATGTCTTTGACACATTTTAAGCTAGTGTGTGACTAAAATAGGGTGCGCTCATGTGACATAGGTAAATTGACCACTCAACTTGTAGTAGGCATTAATTTGTGTGAGAGTGGAGGCCACAATGAAGTCCTAACAAGTCGAAGTAGAGGAACACATGCAATCAATCACAAAAGGAAAAAATCAATACAAGGGTACACTACTCAACGTGAGAGAAAAGGTGTCTCATAGTGTAAAAATAAGGCTCTCTCTTTGCAAGGAGTGAAATTTGGGCAGATGCACTCACTAGCCATAGGTGAAGAGGAGCACTACAATGCAGCGAGCCAAAAAAAGTGGCCCGGAAAGCCCAATAACCCTATATACGGAGCCCAAACAAAATTCCCCCTAAAATTATGAATTTTTAAATATTTTCCCCTTATATTGAATGTATAATGTCTCGAAAAAGGAGAAAAAATGGAAAAAAAATCCAAACAGGGGAAGAAAGGGTGTATGGGAGCTATAGGGTAAAGAAGGGCTAGCCAACTCGGTGAGCTAGCCGAGTTAGCTCGATGGGGTAAGAAAAGAGGGACTGATGGGTTGAGGAGCTCATCAGAGTGAGCTAGTAAAGAGAGGAGCTTGAGTTAGAGAGTGATATCATCATCAAGTTGAAGGAGAGGATGCCACACTAGGGGTGAGACCAAGTTGGCAACGTCGGTGAAAGAGTAAGTGAACAAAGATTCATCATGTGGGAAGCCAAAGTTAGGGGCTTTGGTGAGTTGTTGGTGAATGGAGATGAGTGAGCACTATCGGTGAGCATGTGTGACATCGGTGGATTGCTCAGTGCTAGTGTGAAGGTCTCGAGGTAGAATGGGGATGCATGGCGTGAAATCCTATTGGCATGTCGAGTCAACATGGCATAGGGAGCAGTTGAAGTTTTCAAAGAGAATAATCCATCACTAGTTTGAGTCAACGTGTAAAAACTTGAACCAAATTGGGGTGAGAGCTCTAACACCAACACAAAATGACAAACAAGCCACTACAACAAAGATCCAAAGAATACCACAAGGTGAAATGGTGAGCACAACATGAACAAACGTCAACGAGAAGGCACGAGACAAATCCACACAATGACAAGTGAACACGAAGCACTTGAATAGGAGTCCACAATGGATGCACGAGCTGAATAAGGGTAGAACATAGTATGGTGGATCCGAAGAGTCGAGTTGTTAATGAACGAGCTTAGAAAAATGCACAAGACATAAGAAAGGAAAAAACCGAGTTACAAGAACCAAACAACCAAACACAAAAGCGGTGAGGTGAGTTACACGGAGCATGAACGGTCGAAGTCAAAGATATAAAAAAACCCAATGCAATGTAAAACCAAGCTAGTTAATGTGTAAGGTGGTGAGCTAGGGAAACTTGGTTGCCATCTCGGTGAGTTGGGGCCAAGTTAGTCTGATATACAACACTTTTTAATCTTTAAAGATGCACAAAACCACAAAAACACCGATCGAAACCATTGAATCGCAACCTAAAATTGTAAAACACCTTTACAACTATATGCATACCCGAAAAGCTGAAAACCCATGGATACTTAAAAAAATTGAACAAGCATCCCGAACAACGTATAAAACCCCGAAGCAATGCAAGAAGATCACATATGGAATAACCATTACGACGAATGCTTAAGAGACATGTTTATCACAAACATAAAAACAGAGAGCAACGAAAAATGAAGAGTTTCACATATCCACACAATGTGCGCTCTAATACCATGAAAGAGTGTGTGAAAATAAGAAGCACAAGGATCATGAGGGATAGCGTGAAACATTGACTGAAGGAAAATCAGCAACATGACGAGGTCCCATGAAGGAGCGAGCATCAACCAATGTGCATGCAATACTCATAAAAAGGGTGTAATCTTGTTAATAAAAAAATCTCCACTCTAATCTCATAGATCTAAAGGGGTGTACATATAGAGGGTGCTGAGTAACCCTTAGTGTCGTAATGATGACCTCTTAAGTGGAGATGGGGAGTTACATTCTCAGAATGGGAAGTAACTTCCAATAATAAAATTGATGCGCTAAAGCAATGATGTGTTAGGGAACCTCATAACGACCCCTAAATGACACTTAGACCTATGACCTCACCTAAGTGAGATGAATTTCTTGATGATGTGGAAAATGACTCGCACCAATAGTCTTTCGCCACCTTTACTTGTTTTTGTTTCCTCTTTTAATCTTACACTTTTGTTTTTCCCAAGTATATGTTTTTATACTTCGACATTTCTCATCCTAGACACTAGGGACGCCAACGTCGGACTCTCCCATCCCCTATGGGAACCCCTAACCTCTTTGTACTTTACTTACATCTTTTGGGTACTTTTTAGTCATTTGGCCATCTTATCTTTTTGTTAGTCGACCTTTTCGGGGTTAATTAGGAAATTCAACCAAGGAAATCATATAAGTATAAAGTTATGTGATCATAATAAGGGAATAAACACTAATCATTAAATATCACCACCTAAGGTTGCATTCAAAGGATATTATCAATAACATTCAAACATCCATTTAACATCCACACACAAGGGCAAGGGAATAATACTTATGCATACACGCATAGGAGGGGAAGTTCATTATTTCATGCACACATCTATTTACATTTCTTACATCTAGCTACTTGCTCATTATCAAGTGCAACATGCACAAGATCCACCTAGGGAACAATCTCCACACACACACATAGAACTACATTGGGTCTGAGATGTAGTGTAACACTCAATCATAAGTTCACTTGTTTGATAGACGAGGACAATTTGACCCCTCATTTGCATTATTTTATTTTTGGGATTTGATGTGTTTTGGGGTTTTACAGGTCATTTCTTCATTGTAGGTTACATGTGACATCTGTGGGCTTGGTGTGACATACTAATGACAAGCGAAGGATAGAAAACATCTCGTGACCTTGCAAAAATGGTTTTCGATCTTTTGAGTAGTCATAGTCACCCATAATAGGTCTCTGGCACCCCAGGCACCCTTAACCCTCCATAGGCACCATGGTCCTAACATTTTTGACACTACTACAATTTTATTGGTTTCGGTGCGATAGTTTCCCCTTTTTGTTCATTAGTTTGTCACTTTGACACGGTTGAGATTTAATTTGAATCAACTAAGTATTCTTTCCTTTCATTTGCAACTAGGGTTTCATAATTTCTAGCTTATCTTGATTTGGTAAAATCTTTACTTCATTACATATATTTAATGATGTTACATATTTAGTATTAGGCATCTATTTATTTCAATATTTGCTTAATCATTTTGGTGAATCCTTCGCTCGAATCCACCTTCTTTCTTGGTCTCTTATCATCTTATCGACCACTCTTTCTTCGATTTCTACCATTCTTATTTCTATTCCTACTCCCACCAATAATTTCACTCCACCTCTTGTTTCTCACACGTGACAAGTCTCTTCCACTGGAACTCCAGACTTAGCCTCCCTTTATCAAGATCTCCAAGTTCAAATCTGAAAACTGCAGTAGGATACTTCTCGTGCATCTCCATCTCTGGATTCCACTTTATTACTTCATACTCCATTCACACCTACCATTTATACTTACTCCCTTCCTCCTAATTTTTTCACCCCAAAGATTCCCATTTTCGAAGGGCATGGTAACCCACAAGAGAATCTCTCGAGCGTTTGATGTGGCATGTTTATATTTTTGGATGATCATATTATCCTATCTAGGCTCTTTCCTCACAATTTTAACAATTATGTGATGCGTTGGTTCTATGACCTACCTATCCACTTGGTTTACACATATATTTAATGCTTTTCTAGCTCATTTCTCTATCAATATTATCTCTAAGATATCCTGTGCTTAACTCACTAAACTTAAATAAGGATCTAATGAACATATAACATATTATGTTTTACGATACAAAAATAACCTAGCTAAGATGTCTAACATGCTTACGGACTCTGAACTTCAAGATTTATTTGTACAAATTCTATTACTAACTCTTCAAGAGAGTGTTATCTTTAAGACCTCCCCATCATTCGATCATCTATGTCACACTCTTAAACTATGTGAAACCAAAATATTATCTATTAGCAAGCTTAAGTATCGGGAGAAAGCTTCATCTTCACCACACTTTCAAAGCAAAAAAACTTTCAAGCCATCTACAAAACCTACAAAATCTAAACAAATTGTCAATGATGTATCTAAAAAGTAAAAGGTTTCAAAGGAAACCTCCTAAGCATACATATACAAAATTGACTATCACTCCACATATTATCCTACCATAAATTATCAAGAGAGGATCTTATTCACTTCCTCCTCCTATCAATTTAGACCCATCTCATCCAAAAGTTCATAATTACAATGATAATCTCATATGTGAATATCATCAATGTGTTGTACATTCTACAAATCAATGTTTCAAACCTTGACAATCTCTTATCCAAGATCTTATCAATAATAATAAAATTTATCTTCCGTAACCTATGGCTTTCACACCGTTCAATGAAAATCACAAGTCAAAAATCTTCAACAATCCTCTTCCAAAGCATGACAAACAAGTGGCTGACTCTTCAAAAAATCATACATATCATGCAAAGTGCCTCTCCCTACATTAAGGGATCTTAATTTTCTATTTGTTCATATTGATACATCTCCTCTCGGTCATTAATTTCTCTAATCACAACTATCATGCTACATTCTCTTTTGATTTCTTCCATGTTAGTGCTTCTATTGGATCTACTTATATCAACAACACTATCATTGATCCATCATTTCACATTAGCGTATGTTCTATTTCACTTCTTTTCATTATTGGCTATCCACTCTCACAGATCTTATATCCAATTCCTAAATCATATGGTTTTTTCAAGATTCCAATCACTATTGGTTCTCTCACCATGCTTGTTCCTTTCCTTGTGGCACCATCAGTCAAAGGGTGTGACATGCTCTTAGGTCTCCCCGGATCTCGCGCAACTCAGGCTATCATCTCCATGAACCATTTGTGTTTAAATTTCATTCACAATAGGAAAGTCATCACTATCAATGTTGTTCTACCATCCACACCATGGCCACAACCTCCTCTTGAGGTTGTCATTGCACTTGCTAGAGCATCTCAGTCCTCATGGCATATCGAATATAATGCAAAATATTTTCCTAGATTTCCTATTCACACACGGCCTACATGATTTCATTGGTATACTAGTCCATCACATCACTCTAGGTCCCTCATTCGGACCACTCCTTCACATAGGCATACATCATCACCTCGTTTTACTGCACATAGATGTCCATCACCTCTACAATCTACTTCACATGAATTCATCACCTCCATTCTCTCCTTTACATAGGTGCACATCACCTTCGTAATATTTTTCAACTATGTGTCCATTTCGCTTAGGTCTCATACACATATGTCTCATTCACCTAGTCTTCATTTGTCTCATGCACTACTAATCTTATATCATGGTCACACGCTTTGCACCTTTGCAAGCGTCGAGCGGAGGACCTTCGTCTTTCATTGTTATCGAATAGCATATTCATTATGATGAACTTGGGAGGCATTGTACTTATTTCCCCCTCCCTTAGAATTCTCATGTGTCTCACATACTCTACACTATGCATATATCCTTCCACACACATTTTACACACCTTGATACATTCTTGTATTGTCATTACCCATTGATGCAATCTCATGTTATAGTTCACACTTGACTGTTGAAGGAATCATATATACATGAACCTCGACACTACACAATAAACACTAGTCACTTTGCACATCATACACTCATGACACTTTTCCTCGCAGCTTCTTTCATACACTATGCATTATACACATTCACGCCATATCTTTCTTGCATCTACTTCTACATGTTGTGTTTATTTCCTATGTCGCACTCTAGTTACACATTCCATACTTGACTGCTTAGGGTCTACATCTCAAATGGACCTCAACACACCGATGCATTCACTCACTTACGCATATTTTACACTCTATGCTTTACCGATCACATATTTCTAAAGCACACTATAAAACCATTTCCCAATGACACACTCTTTCTCTACGGTTCATTCTTTACTGATGAGGGGGGATTTATAATTGAACCTCATCAGATGCATACTCATTTGTATTCTCTTGGGGGCACGCAACCCCTATCACATGCACTATGCATTCTATTCCATCTCATGTAGAACATACCGCATATCTTAGTGGCATTTACTCTTACTTTCTTATACTTACATGTAAACTTTGTTACACATGCTAGTAAGATATTTCATATGTCATTATTCTTCTTATATACACATGCATGTTCACTTGTATTCTAGTTGTGATGGCAAAATCTACACAAATTGATATATGCACCATGGATGTTGGGAGCGGTACCTCATACCATTCTCACAAAGATCCTAGGGGCATCCATTTTCATACACCATAGGTACTATTGTTTCATTTTTCATAGCACATAAATATCAGATTATCCACACTTTGACATAATTTTTATCTTTCTAACATGTTAATGGGTGCTTCAAGTGTAACATTTTTCTTGCAGGTATATTTTCTTCCATGGTTGTCTATTACATTGTTTTCTCTTGTATTTCATTGTTTGTCATTGTTTGTGGGATTTTCCTATGAATTACTTGTTCTCTCGATTGTGTGTACGCTTTCAGCACTACGGCCTTGATTGTCTTGTGACATTGTGAGTGATGCCCCATGTTTAAAACCCACTTTTCATGGTCTACTTTGTCTTCTTGCATGTTTACACAGTCTTTTTACGTGCTTAGCTTACACATTGTCTTTTACATGTGTGTTTATCTTTCTTCTATTAACACTTGTCTCCTATCCATTTTTTTGAGTGTGCATTGGTTTCAACCAAGAACAATCCCCATTAGGGTATCCATTTCAGTTCAACGGTCGGTCCTCCTTTCGGTTGCATACTACTCAACGATGTCATATGCACCCCAAACAAGGGGGTAATCATTTGGGTGAATTACTAAGCTCATATAATAGTTTATAGTCATCATTCGGCACAGATTCAAGTACCAATACAACACAATTTTTAGTATTAGAAAAGGCTCGGGAATTTGACTTAGGTCCTCAAAGACATCATAGACATTAGCGCCTAGACCATGATAATAGTTCTTGGGGCCCCCCGAACCCTTCTTAGACACCCGTGACCAGGGGAGTTACACATCATCTGTCATTTAACACAGTCTACAACACTTCACACAACAAATTTTACAGGATAACAGTCTTTTTCAAAGACTCGACATGCATGCATTAAACAAATTTTTCTACTTTCACGTTGGATCAAAACTATTCAAAATGGATTAGATTTTTACACACCATCTATAGTGATGTTCACATTATAGGAAGAATTTAAATTTTATAAGATGATACTATAATTTTCTCCCCATGCTTCTTCTATATGGCATGTGATTGCCCAAAAAAACTCACAGATTAGTGCAACTAGCGTAAGATCGCAAGAAAAACTTGTTCTTCTACATCATCTTCAAGATCCTTTCTATCTCATTCACTCATCATGGATTAGGTGCACATGTTCCTTTTCACATTTTTACATACTTTCTTATCTTTTTGGTAGTCATCCTTTTCAGTTAATTACAAAATTCAAGCAAGGGAATCATATAAATATAAATTTATGTGATCATAATAAGGGACCAAGCACTAAGAATTAGCTATCACCACCTAAGGTTACATTCAAAGGACATTATCAAGAGAATTCAAACATCCATCTAACATCCACACACAAGGGAAAGGGAATGATACTTATGCATACATGCATATGAGGGGAAGTTCATTCTTTCATGTACACATCTATTTACATTTCTTACATCTAGCTACTTTCTCGCTATCAAGTGTGCCATGCACAAGAGACACATAGGGACACAATATCCTCTCTCACACACATAAAACTACATTAGGTCTGAAATTTAGTACAATGCTCGGTCATAATCTCACTTTTTTACATTCAAGGACATTCGATCCCTCATTCACATTATTTTAGTTTTGGTATTCGATGTGTTTTGGGGTTTTTCAGGTCATTTCTTCATTGCAGGTTACAGACGACATCTATGGAATTTGTGTGACATACTAGTCATAAATGACAAAGGATAGAAAACAACTCGCAACCCTACAAAACTAGTTTTCTATGATTATGAGCATTCATAGACACTTAGAACAGTTTTGGTGCCTTGACCCTCCATAGGCGCCCGGCCCCGGAATTTATGACTCTTGAAATTTTCTAGGTTTCGATGCAATAGTTTCCCCTCTCTATTCGTCACTTCAAAGAAAGTCCGCATTTAATTATGAATCGATAAGTATTCTTTCTTTTCATTTATAACTAGGGTTTCATAATTTCTAGTTTATCTTACATGGGTCAAATCAGACTTCATTGCATATATTCAGTTTCATTATATAATTAGTATTAAGCATCTATTTATTTCAATATTTTCTTAATCACCAAGTGCATTGATCTTTTGTCTAAACTTACCAAATCAAAAAGTTAGTGATGAACTTCCTTACAAAATTGATCTTCTTCAAGAATGACTACAATGTTGTTTTGAATTAGGGAAGAGACAGAGCAAGATAGTCTTAATTCTATCTAGATCAATAGCCATACTATCCTTAGACACGGCATGTCTCAAGATTTTACCTTCAAGGAAAGTAAAGATATATTTTTGGATTTAAAAATATGTCAAACTCTCTACATCTATTAAAAATGTGATTAAGATACATTAGATGATCTCTTTCCTTTGTAGAAAAAATAGTAATATCATCTAAATAAATCAAAAATATATCACCGATTATCCCATTAAAATCTAAATCCATTTCACTTTGAAAGGTAACACCAACAATATAAAACCCAAAATTCATATTTTGATGTCCAAATGTCCCCCACTTGGTGGTTAATTTTTTTGTATATTGGTCAGACTCTTTCATAAGAATTTGATTATAACCTAAGAACCCATTTAGATGTGAAAAAATCTCATCCCCTACTATTGATTGTAATATTTTGGTCCATGGAAGGTTAAGGGTAATGATATTTAAGGGAATATTTATTGAGGTATCTGAAATCTACACACAACCTTATCTCTCCATTATTTTTCCTAACAAGGACAAGGTTTGCAACCCAAGAGGAGTGTTTGATGGGAAGCTAATTTTAGCTTAATCAATTTGGTTAGCCCCCTTTTCATTAAAGGTTCAATCTTAGGATTAGTTGGCCTTTTATTTTGTCTCACTAGTTTAGTTTTAAGGAACAATTTAATGGTGTATTGAATAATATTGGAATCGTAGCCTTTAATGTCATCATATTCTTGGCATAATTGGATGAAATCAAAATGTTTCTCAGATATACATACATTTCCAAATTTTAGTTACTTTCTATTAGAGTTAGTCACATCATGATAGTATTCTTTGATTTTCAAAATCATCCTCCCCTTTATATTGATCATATGGGGTGGACATATTTTCCATAGTGATTACACCTTTACGTAGTTTTTGTTCTTTAGTTGAATTATTTGGTCACTATAAATTTCTTATAACCTTGGCTGAAAAACCCAAAAGAACTCAATTTTTGCTAGATGAACAGATAAATATGTTCATAATTATCAAAAATATGCTAATTATAGTCATTGTTAAGAAGCGCTAGTCGATTACTAGCTTAATATGTTGTTCTACAATGTTCATAATATCTTTGGAAGGATCAAATTGAGCTCCAATAAAATTCATCCTATCTACATCTCGCACCTTTTTTCTCGGGACAACTTAAAAATTGATGACATCAAAATATTCAAAGAGGTCCCAAACTCTATGTTTGTAGGATTTGAGGAGAGGGTTCTTAGCTAAGAATTGTGACCTAGCTTGTTGAACAATTATTTCAGCATCCCCAATAATAAATTCTCTTCCTTTGGAGAAGATAAGGCAACACCTACACCAGCTTCGACTTTAGAATTTGAATAATCAAAAACATTTTCCATAATCCATCTAAATCATTCTCTAATTTCAATAGGCTAGGGATAAAATTGTCCTCATCCATTAGACAATATGTGCCAAGTCCAGTCTCCTCAAATGCCTCATAAGGATCAAAAATCCATATTTATTTGGCCCATTCATCCATTTTTTCATCAAACACTTTAGCTCTCACTTCAAAAGGTTTAGGGTCAAATTATACTCCCTTAACTTTAGAGGTTATGACATAGTTCAACTCAGTGGGCTTTGGATCATATGTTTCCACATGGAATTGGAAAATTGGCTCCGCCTTTATTGTTATTCTTGTGACATACCTAGTCTTAAGACACATGTGAGACCAATCAGATGATAAATAATTTTTTAATTTATCAAGTAAAATCTCTACACAAATATAAATCAAAGACATAGGGATGTTTTATAACTAAAATATCCTTAGGGATGGTGATATTATGGAAAACATGTAGGATAAGATTAAGTTTTTTTATGACACACATAGTTTTCACAATGGTATAATATAGCTAGAAAACACCTTTGTTAACATGGGTATAATTTAAGCCAAGTGTATCAAAAACTTTCTTGGGCATGACTATGCTACTAGCCCTAAAATTAATCATACAATTATGGACTAGATATTTCCCAATGATTAATGATATGTAAAATGGAGGGGGTTTAGGATCACAACTTGCATCACTGACATTATATTGATACAATTGACTAGATTTGGGCTTACCTCCTTTTGGATTTTAGGAAGAATCCTGAATTTATTTAAGCCTCCTACAACAAATATTTATACCTGGAATTTCTAAAGTGTCCCGTAAGGAGACATGAAAGTTTTTTCTCTTCATTTTCTCAACAATAACAAGGGGTATTATATCAAGTCTTTATAAAATTTGACTATCCATAAATTTCTTTGGTTTATCAATGATAGGCTGATGCTAAACCGTATGTACCATATTTGTCTCGGGAATGTGAGGTGAAACCTCTCGCTAGTTTTGAGATTTATCCCCTTAAAAAAATTGTCACATGATGTCTAGATGCTTGAACTCTTGTCTCTAAGATTTTTTTCTTTGATATTGTATTATAATAAAAATGCACTTGTGGTTTTTGAGTTCCCATAGCTTGATTAGTGGCAAAAAAAACTTCCTCTTATCTATAGACTAGACACTCACCAACTACTAAACTAAATGGTAGTGATGGATCGTTAGTTTGATTAGGATGCATAAAAGAAATTTTAAACTGCCAAGTCTTGTGTCATTTCAATCCATGACAGAAAATTTTAGATTCAAAGGGTTGAGAGTAAAGATAACACCATCTTAGATATCCAGCCATGTTGTTTTGCACAAGGAAAATTACTCTATTAGGATTAGCAGGAGCTATGTACATCTAATTTAGAGGCCTTGCATGGTTGATCTGATTTTGAGATTGTGCTTTAGTGGGTTGGTAAGTTGGGTTATATAGTTTTAAAGGTCTTTGAGTAGGTGGATTTTGCTAGATTTTAAAATTAGAAACTTTTATTGCCAAATTCCTTAACATGACCTTTTTATACACCTAATTTTTCATGTTTTTACTAACTCTTTTATGTAGATAAGGTTCCCGATGCATCTATTTCTCGAGCGGGTGCCTTAAGGGGCCTAATGAGAATGGGGTATGACTATACACATGGTCATTATGGGATTATAAATAGTACATAGAGAGATGTACCACTATGTATCCCTAGTGTTAGTTACCCTTGCCTTTGTCAATACTTTTATATTGTAAATACTAGCACTCGACACTTGCTTGTATTTCACTTCGTCGTTGACACTTATTTCGCTCACTTTCACTTGATCCATGAATTTTTTTACCCCACTTGATGTTAGGATTTTCCTTGGCCGATGCCATCACCCGTGGGAAATGGTGTCGGTGTTAGGTTTTCCTTGGCGACACCATTGCCTATGGGCAATGACATCAGTATATATGCACACCACACTCGAAAATTCTTGAGAAAGAGAGGAATGACATAAACAAATCATCTTATTTTTTGTTTTACACCATCTTCCCATATGCTTTCTCTCATATTGGTCTACCTTGCATTTTATTTGGATTAGACACTTTTCTTGGTTGTTATATTGCTTCGCATGGTTGGGTCATCTATAATGAGTCTAGGAAAGGAAAAATTCTACCCTTCTCCACCCATAGTGATTATCTCTTTGGTGTATTTTTCTCTAGGGAGATAGATACATTAGTGACCACCCCACAAGTAATTTCTCTAACCCTATTTTCATTTTGCATAGATTGTCCCATCTCCTTTCCCATTACTTTATGTCAGCTTAGTGTTATTATTGGCCATTGTGTCTTGTTGTTTTCATTCATGTCAAATTACATTGATGGAAAAGGGTTTCATGATGTCATACGAGTCCTCATGATGTGTCTTTCAGTTTCTAACATAAAGGTTAATTAGTAGTGACTAGTTTTTTTGAATTTTCATGGAGTCTAAACATGGTCTAGAGTATGGTACAAGCATATATGGTCATGGAATGAGTCCCAAATATTGGTATGAGTTATATCATGGTCAAATAGGTGTGAAAGAGGTGTCTAATTTTTTACATGTGGTCATCATGTTCAGTTCATGTGATGTCATGGTGTGAAGTGGTCATTCTAGGTCTATTCCTTAACAAGAGCTTGTGGTTTTGTATGGTAGTATGAGATTTAGAGCAAGGAATTCATGTTAAAGCATAGTAGGATCATGGTGATGTTTTATATGATATGTATGATGAGTTTCAAGTTATTTCTTAGAGGTATGATGAAGTTTCATGTTCCTTCAGAAGTAAGAAGGTGAAGACAATCCAAGTAAGCATAGGTAAGTCATTGTGGCTAGAGATTTTTAAAAGTATTTGAGAAAAGAGGTGAGTTTTTTCAGATGTATGATACTTTTATGATGCTTCATGACATTTTTAGGTCAAAGTGAAGATATTTGTGCAAGATATGTCATTTTTGGTAAAACCAAATTTTGGAGAAGGAGAAATCAACTCGAAATGTGAACTTCAAATGTTCACCTATTGGCACGCACTTTGTATGGGACCTAGATGTTTTGGGGATTTTTGTTTACATTTATTATATAGTGTTTAAAAAAATAATGAGTTCATTCGATAGCTAGTTTTTTTGAGCGGTTGTTGAGAAGATAAGTTGGTTTAAAACCCTAGCTAAACCCTCATAGAAGAGTGACTTGAAATATCTACATTATATGGTATCCAAAATTTCTTAGAAATAAAAATTTATGCATAAATGTTGAAGAGGATTCCTCAAATCTCATTTTGGTGGTAGTTTAGTGTTATGGCTATTCTAGGAAGAGAGAGAAAACCTTATGTTTTAGGTAATTTACAATTTTAGGTGGGAAGGGGGTTTTGGGATGAAAAACAAATTGTTACAAAATCCTTGGGAGATTATCTTGATGATAATTAAAATTTTAGTCAGGTACATTGGAGAAAATGAAATATATAGGTCCTCAAATTGATCCTACCGATTTTGGCCTAAAGGGCTAAAATGCTAGTCTTGTGGTTTGAGTTGTGTTTGATCATTTTGTATGATGTAGTGCTTGTTTTTTTTTTTGTCACGGGTAGTTTATTTTTACATTATATTATGTAATCAAGTGTTTTTAATGGTATGATGAAGTGGTTTTCATTTGAAGAACTAATGGCCTAGTAAGCTCTATTTGGGTTGCTCAAGAAGGTGTGAAGGAACATGTGTGTTGGGTCATATTTCTCCATGTGACATATGCCTCCTAATGTTTTTACATGTTGGTACAAGTTTCCTTGATATGTTTTAGGTGGAATTTGAGCTTTGAAATGACTTTGAAGGTAATGGGAATCTTTTTCTCTCAAGAATGGTTCTTAAGTCCTGAAGCCTAAATGAGAAGTTTTAGAGATTTGCTTGGTTGAATTCCTTCGACCATGGCTTGGAAGATAATATGAGTTGTTATGGAAATTATATTTATATTCCTTTCCAATGGTATATGGTTTTTTTTCGATGAGTTGTTTTGGTATGTGAACCAGCTCAATATTGAAGACCTAGTTTTGTGGTCTTGAAGCTAGTTTGAAGCAATTGTAGAGTTTGAGATTTTTGGAGGTCTTACACTATGAGTTGGATGAAAATGTGATTTTTTCCATAAATAAGATTAATATACCTTTCCATTTATATATGAATTGAGTCATGATGATGAGTTTATCTATGTCAACTCATTTGTTTCCTAGGATTTAATTTAAGGGTGTTTGGAAACCTAGTTGTTCTAACATGCTTCTTGGGGGTTTTCAAGGTGGATATGGATGTTTCAAAGCTTCCTGATATTTTTGGTGAATACTATATGTTATCATATTTTATGATGATGATTTATCCATGAAAAATATGTTTTATGACATTGGAGTTGTTGGAGCATTCGTTAGTTCTTGGAGAACATGTTTTGAGCTTGTGGAGATGTTTTGGTGCTTGTTCATGATGTATTGACCCCTTCCGACTTACTTGAGTCATTTGAGTTTTTTTATATGATGTTATTATTATGTTATTAATTTTGGATGACCGAGAAACTTGTTCATGGCAGACCCGGGGTGTTATATGCAAGTTTCATGTATGTAAGTGATTGTTTGCATTCATTTGTGACTATTTTTGAAGTTGAGTAAGAGAAGAAAAGTGTTACATAAATTAGGTTAAAGATGAGTGTATAGGGGTTATGGAAATATATTATAAGATTGTTGAAGACGTGAATAATATTTATTATCAGTAATATAAAGGCAATTGACCTAATCAGCCATGAGAGGACATATTTGAGCAAGTTGAAGGAGGGAGAAGTTTGAAGACGGTTTGATGTGTTTGTGAGCTGAACTTGGATCACAATCAGTTGTGTGAGAATCCTATTATATGTGATCATTCTGAAACAAAATATCTTATGATGATTAATATTCACAGGAGTCTTTTTTGTGAGTAATATCAACAAAGATTTAGGGGTTGGTGTTCCTCATGAGGTGGGTGCCTCACTAAACAAATCTTGCAAGATGTGTAATATTCTTGCAAGTCCTTGTTTTGTATAATATACACTAAAGTTTAAATGGATTTAATTCCACTTGAGGGTTTCTAATTACATTTTATGTTTATGTGTTCTCTCTCTTATTGTATGCATTTGTGAATGTCTAATACACACATAATAAGCTCACATGATTCATGGTTGATTGATTGAATGGTTTGAATTATGATAATATGTAATGGAAAATGAAATAAAAGTTTTGTAGGAATTATTCACCCCTCCCCCCTCCTATTCCATTGTGTTTCCAATAATTGGTATCAGATATGGTCCTTGAGAATCAAGTTTAACAACTTGAAGGTATCCTCTTGAAGCATAAGAAATGGGTAAATCTTTTGTTGTTGAAGAAACATTAAGAAATAAGTATGATGTTGCAAAGTCCTTGATGCATAGTTTACAATATTATATCAATTGTATGGAGATAGAGCATGGTCAAGCCATTGAAGATTTGAAATCATAAGTCAAGAGTGTGAAAAAATCCTAAAGTTCAAAAAGATGTTTGCCTTAGGTATGAAGATAATTTGAAGGCTTTGGAATCTGATTTATGAGATTCATCCAAAAGATTTAAGACCTGTGAGAGGTTGTATAAATTATTTGAATCCCTAGATGATATGATTAATAACCAAAGAGCAGAAAATTATAGATCTGGTTTAGGCTACAAAGAAGAACATTTAGAAAATCATGAAGATGACAAAGTTGGACCTAGTAATAAATTATACATAAAGGTGACCAAGAAGGCTGAATCAAGAAGGTCTAAGCCTGTTATACAACCTAATTCAATGAGGTATGGTGTTTCTTTCAATGGTTATTGCTATGTGTGTTATGATTTTGTTCATAAAGCTAGAGACTAAAAATAAGGTCTTCTAAGAATGATGAAAGCTTCTTCAAAGTTGAATGCTACTCATGTTGTGAGTATGGTCACAAGGCTAAGGATTGTGGTTGGAATTTAAGTGTATATGAGTTAAGAGGTGAGAATAATTTTATGTGTCATAATTTTCAAAAACAAAGTCATATTGTAAGAAAATTCTATCAAGGTGAAACTTCTAGGTTCAAAAACATGTTTTAAGTTCAAAATGGAAGAGTATTCAAGAGGAAAATCAGTCCCATGAATGAGTCTAAGACTATCATGTCAGATCCTAAAGTCAAGAAGATGGTTGATCAAGAAAATGAGGTTAAGAGAATTTTTTCTCACTCTAATATGTAGATTATGATGGTTTAAGATTCAATGCATGATAAGAATGATGCTTCAAAGGAAAAGATGCTCAGCCTAAAGGCTAATCCAATGAAGTTTTTAAAGAGGGGACTAGTTCAATCAAAATGGAAGACAAGTTCATCAAACTCAAGTTAAATCAAAGAGGTAAGGTTTTTTTTTTTTTTTTGAAGAAGTAAGATCCGAGGAAATTCATATGTGCATTATTGTTATTCAATCTCTAGCACATGAAAAGTTGAATAAACTAGGTATTTAAGATACTTCAAGAGTTGTAAGGTATGAGATCGATCTATTTATAAGGTTTGTTGTTAGGAGTTTTTATTATTGATAAGGTGTCTCGAGTTTGTGTCTTTCAAAGAATGCATTTCGTGAAGATTTAAGGTCTGTGCTTTATGAGGTTTTATTGGTTTCATCTTAAATTTTGATATTGCATTTGGTCAAAGCCTCTTGTAGACTGTACCATTTCATCTTTGCAAAATTAAGGACAATTAGTTGATTCTTTGTTCTAAGTCATAGTATCAAGCTCGATATGATATTACAAGTAGGGTTATCACCATGAGGAATATGTCTCTTGCAAGACAAAGTTGTCATTCATGAGGATTTTGTTATGAAAATGGTCTAAGTATCTTAAAGACTACTTATTCATCAAGAGTCCTTTCAAATTGAGAATATTCTTACAAGTGTTATGTTTTATCTCTAAAATGGTTTGTGTCTTGAGTTAGTGAGTCAATGTCAAGGATGTTTGATGTTATATTGTGATTCTTCAAAAGTTTCAAAGCATGGTGATCATTTTTTCAATGGACTTAGGTCTGTGTTAATCCAATTCTAGAGGCCTCAAGGTGAGGATTTTAACCTGTGGAAAGTAATGTCTTGTAAATAAGTGTATGTGATTCTTATTGTGTCTTCATAAATCCATGTTGATCTACAATGATTGGAGGAATTCCTTGAAAATCCTAAAAATTACTAAGCATGTTAAGAATAATATTTGATGTGTCACTGAGAAAGTATGAGTTAGAGTTGACTAGGTCTATGAGGTGTGTCTCGAAGTTCTTGACTCGTGTTCTAAATATGTATCATGGAAGAATGTTTCTATATCATAGAATTTGTACAAAAATGTATTAGTCTATCAAGTTTAAGAAATATTTGTAAATGCATCAAAGGATAAAGATTGCATGAGATTGAGAGATAAACTACGTTGTTCTATGTTATGATCAAGGTATTTTCTTGAGCCAGAGACTAAAGATTCAAGTCACTGTTAAGAGGTCAAAGTTCTAACATGCACTATGGTAGAGAATTCTTGATATCAAATGAAGTGATGACTGTATGGAGATGTTTGTGACATTTTTTTGAATGCTCCAAGAAGATGTCAAGATGTTAAACTATCAAGAGATGGTATTTAATTTAGTCATGAACCAAATATATCTTTGAAGTCATGGATATCATAAAGGTCCATAATGTTGTTAACAATCATCAAGAAGGCCTTGTAAGTTTATTTGATCAATCATGAACATGGTAATCCACTTATCAATGAAATTTTTCTTGAAATCTACACAGGTTGGTCGGAAGAAGCTTGTTTTAGAGTTAGTTAGTGGAATTCCACAAATGAAGCATGAAATTTTGAATGAAAGGATACAATTATGCATAGGCTAAATCTCTCTCCAAAAGGTATGATATGATTTGTTCAAGATATTTCTTTGAGTAGTGTGGTATAATGTTATTGTATCTCCTTAAAAGAAGGCGGTTGTCATAGAGGAAGAGTAGTATTTGTTATGATGTTTTTAAGAAGTGCATGAACTTTATGATGATCAAGATGATTAACAAATCCTTAAGGGTCTAGAAAAATACTTGAACCTACTGAAGGTTTGTGAAGATGTGCAAGATCATCATGAGATAAGGTACGCCTTTTGAGTTCCTAACTGTAAAATGGGTCCAGTGTGATATGAGACATGATTTAAATGTTTATAATAATGTTCATACACATTATAATTCCATAAATTCTGCAAGTGTTGCACTTTGATATTGAATAAATAGTCATTTTAATGCCGAGCTTCATGATAAAAATTATTCAAAGGTATGACTATGTGACATGAGTTTAGTGCATCAAAAATTTATTGTACAATTGATTATGTCTTGATTCATGTATCAAGTCATGAAGAAGAAGGTCCTGTGTAGAAGATGAAAAGTCTTGCAAACATGATGTGGTTTGATGAAACTATGAAAAGACATCAAAATATGAGGTAAGCCTTTTGACTTTATTCACAAAATGGTAGCATAGGGTATAATGATATTGTTATAGTCGGATCATGGTGTTGATGATGTCTATAATGGTGAATAAATGTTAGGGGAGCTTGAACTATACTTATCCTTGAAATGTGAAGAAATATGTGTTGCGGGATAGGTGCATTGATTAATCCCATCATGATAGGGTAGAGTTACATGTTATACTAAAATAGAATGTTACAGGTCTATTGAAGTAGGGAGAGGTATTAATGGTCTCTAAAGGATATCTTATGAATCAAAATGGTGTCAAGGTAGCTAGCATGTGTATTGTGATAGGTACTTATAAGAATTTTTTTGGGGAAGTTAGGATTTTTGACTCAACAAGTTGTTTTGCATCTAAAAATTATAGATTACATTGAAGAAGTTACTTAAGGACTGAGACATTTATGATGACCCGCTTCTATGATAGTTGGTGAAGGTATGAGCTCAAAATTTAACTTTTTAGTTAGAATATGATGGAATTGTGATAAGGGAAGATCTTGGAGGTTTTTTAGATGTTTGGGTTGATCTCATTGCTTGGAGAAGTTTGTGAAAAATGGAATAAAATTTTTCTTTAGGGACATTGGTCCTAAAGGATGGTATGGTAGTACTTGGAGGAAAAACTTAGGTATTTGAGCATGAAACATGATTATAGGATGATGTATTGCAAAGATGAAGAAAAAGTGAATTGAATATACTCTCAAGGGAGATTTTGGGATGCTCCTTATAGGTCCACGGATCATTTATTGTTTTTTAAGACAAAAAGAGAAAGTAAAGTCAATGGAGAATCATTTGAGCAAGTAAGTTTATGTTTTTGCATTGTTATCATCATTGTGTGTTGAATTTTTCCATGTCTATTTATCATTGTTACTTCATCATAGATGTCAAAGGGGGAGAGTAGGATCAGAAACATGGAAAATGGAGTCATGAAGGTGTGTTTTGTCTTGAGGTTGCCATCAATGTTTCTGAAGGTGGTTGCCATCAATGACAAAGGGGAAATTGTTGGCCATTCTATCTTGGTGTTGTCATTGATGGAAAATTGTGTCATGATGTCATATGATTCCTCATTAGGTTTCTTTCAAGTGTTTAACATGAAGGTTGATTGGTAATGACTGATTTTGGTGAGTTGCCATGGTGTCTAAGCATGGTATAAACATATATAATCATTACATGAGTCCCAAAGGTTGGTATTGGTTCCATCACAGTCCAAGAGGTGTGAAAGGGGTGTCCAAGTCTATACATATTGTCATCATGGTCATTTCATGTGATGTCATGGTGTTAAGTAGTCATTATAAGCCTATTCCTAGACCTCCAGAGCTTGTGGTTTTATATGGTGGCATGAGATTTTGAGGAAGGTATTCATGGAAAAGTATGGTAGGAGCATGGTGATGTTGTATATGATGTGTATGATTAATTTCAAGTTAGTTCTCATAGGTATGATGATGTTTTATGGTCCTTGGGAAGTAATAAGGTGAAGACAAATCAAGTGAGAATAGGTAAATTCATTGTGGCTAGATACTTTCATAAAAATTTGAGAAAGGATGTGAATTTTTTTAGATAGAGGATGTTGTCATGATGCTTCATGACAAGTTTCATGTCAAAGTGAAGAGATTTGTGCAAGATATGTCATTTTTGGTAACATCAAGTTTTAGAGAAGGAGAAATCAACTTGAATTGTGAACTTCAAATGCTCACCCACTCACACACAATTTGAAAGGGACCCATAGGTTTTTAGGGATGTTTTTACATTGATTCTATAATTTTTTTTAAAGATAATGAGTCATTTGGTAGTTAGGTTTTTATGAATGATCGTTCGAAGATAAGTTGGTTTGGAACCCTAGCTAAACCCTCATAGAAGAGTAACTTGAAATATTTGCATTGTATGATATCTAGAATGTCTTGGAAAGAAAACATGATGCATTATGGTTGAATATTATTCCTCAAATATCATTTTGGTGGTGGTTTGGTGTTGGATATTTGGAAAGAGAGAGAAAAACCCTAGTTTTTAAGGGAATTTACAGTTTCAAGGCTGAGATGGAGGTTCCAGGATGAAAACCAAATTGTTTACGAATCCTTGGGAGGTTCTCTAAATGATCAAAAATTTTTTTAGGTAGGTATAGTGGATAAAATTAAAGATACATTTCCTCAAAGTGATCCTACCAATTTTGGCCTCAAGGGATAAAATTATAGTCTTGTGGTTTGAGTTATGTTTAATCATTTTACATGATGTAGTGCTTGTTTTTGGTCATGGATAGTTGATTGGTACCTGATATGATATGATCAATTGTTTTTAATTGTATTATGAAGTGATTTTCAATTGAATACCTAATGGCCTAGTAAGCCCTAGTTGGCTTGCTAAAGAAGGTGTGAAGGAATAGGTGTGTTGTGTCAAATTTCTCCACATAACATATGCTTCTTATTTCTTGTACATGTTGGTAAAAGTGTCCTTAATATGTTCCATGTAATGGTTGATCTTGGAAGTTATTTTTAAGGTAATCAAAATCTTGTGTCCTTGAAGCTAGAAGGAACAATTTCAAAGATTGGCTTGGTTGAAGACCTTCCACTATGAGTTGGAAGATAAAGTGAGTTGTTTTGGAAAGTATACATATATAAATTTCCAATGGAATATGGTTTTTTTCTTGATTAGGTGTTTTGTTATGTGAACCAACTCAGTTTTGAATACCTAGTTTTAAGGTCTTGAAGCCAGTTTGGAGCAGTTGCATAGTTTGAGTTGTTTGGAGGTCTTCCACTATGAGTTGGATGAAAATGTGAATTTTTATAGAAATATTATTTAGATAAATTTCCATTGATATATTAATTGTATCATTAATATGATTTTAACTATGTGAACTCATTCATTTTCTGGGACTCAATTTTTGGGTGCTTGGAAACCTAGTTGCTCTAAAGCATGCTTATTGGAGTGTTTCATGGTAGAGATGGATGTTTTAGAGATTCCTGATATTTTTGGTGATGATTTGAGGTTTTTATAATATTTCATGATGATGATGGAGCCATGATAAATGTATTTTATGACCATGGAGATGTTGGAGCATTCGTGAGTGCTTGGAGAGCATGTTTTGAGCTTGTGGAGATGTCTTGGTGCTTATTCATGATGTCTTGACCCTTGCCGACCTACTTAGGTAATTTGAGTTATTTTATATGATTTTATTCTTATTTTTTGAGTTTTTATGAACTAAATACCTGGTAATGGCCGATATAGTGGTGTTATATGTAAGTTTCATGTATATAAGCAATTGTTTGCATTCATTTATGACTAGTTGTTTAAGTTGAGCAAGAGAGGACGTAGATGTGCGAAGGAGAGTTTTTGACGTGCAACAGGGAGAGTTTGTTGATGCGCCCATAGGAGTGTGGAGGAAGCAGATGCGCAACAGAGAGTTTTTGTTGCATGACCAAAGAGTAGAGGCTATAGATGTGCGACATAATATTTGTTGTCATGCGTTAACAAGGTTTTTGTTGCGTGAAAGCAAACATCCTATTGCCCATCATCAAGGTTGTTGACATGTGATAGTAAACTTGTTGTCGCATGAAAAAATCTTGTTGACACACGCCGATGAGGATGATTTCTGAAAAATATCCTATCATGTGTCTATAACCTTCTATCACACCACTTGAAAATCAAGCAAAAATTTTGCATACAACCCCCCAAAAAATCACCTTCCCTTGAAAACTGGTTCGGGGATATTCGCCAGGTATTTTCCACCTCCGATTTTCAAGAGGTATCTTAAAATGAACCCTAAGTGAGACCTAAAGGAAGTTAAAGAAGAGTGTAGAGGGGTTATGGATAGATATTATAATAATGTTGAAGACATAAATAATATTGAGGATCAAGAATGCAAAGGCAATTTACCTAATCATACATGAGAGGACAAATTTGATCAAGTTGAAGGAGACAGAAGTTTAAAGAGGGTTTGATGTGTTTGTGAGCTAAAATTGGATCACAATAATTTGTGTGATCAGCCTATTATATGTGATCATTCTTTTAAAAATATCTTATGATGATTAATATTCATAGGAGTCTTTTTTTGTGATTAATATCAACAAAGGTTTAGGGGTTGGTGCTCCTTATGGGGTAGGTGCCTCACTAAACAAATCTTGCAGGATGTGTAATATTCTTGCAAGTCCTTGCTTTGTGTAATATAAGATAAGGTTTCAATGGGTTTTCTTTCCCTTGAGGGCTTCCCACTTACATCCTGGCATTTATGTGTTCTATATCTTATTGTATGCACTTGTGAATGTCTAACACACATATAATAAGCTCACATGATTCATGGTGGATTGAATGAATGGTTTGAATTATGATTGTATGTAATGGAAAATGAAATGAAAGTTTTTTAGGATTGATTCACCCCCATATCAGTCCATTTTACTTCCAATAATTGTATATACATTAGTGTTAGTCATCATATTGGTCTTATATGATCAACTCCTTAGCTTTCCTTTATGTGTATTTCAGTTATATTTTAGTCATGTAGATCATGTATAATTGAGTTATATTTTTATCGATCTACATATCTCCCCATTAACTAATATCCTAGAAGGGTACCCTCCTTTATCTTAACCATGGGCCTTGAAAACCCTAGGTTGACCTAGTGTAGGGATCACTACCCTCTAGATATACAACCTTAGCACTCATTGTAGCCCCTTTTAAATCAATCAATTATGTTTAAGTCCATGTGTGTCTCCTCTTTGTTTCCTCATACCCTTGTAGAACAAAATACCTAAGAGTGTAAGCCATTGAGACACATTCTTGGCCCACCATACATTCTAGTGAGATCGACATGAATCCTACATACCTCATGACTGAGAACAACTCATTAAAATCATCCACCTCTAATTTTGACTCAATTTAGCTTTACAAACTTAGCATCTCCAACCCTACATTATCAACCCTTTTTCCATGGCCGCTAGCATCGCAATAGAAAAAATAAAACCTTATACCATCTCCCATGGGTGATCTTTTCTCGGTTCAAAAAATAATCCCTTCAAAATCCATCACCCTTGTGTAAACATCGATGGGGTTGATAGTGTCAAAAGTACAATTTTCCATAACCTTATTTTTGGTTTCCAAATTGTAAAATGTCACCTCTTAGGATATTTTGGCATAGTTGAACCCCTATATTTCTCCATGGTATATTCCTTTATGCCTACATCTCCTCTTCATGTTAGTAAATGTTCTATTTATCATCCTACAAGCACTAAGCTTCCTACTTTCCCGATCAATCAAAGGAGGGTAACTCATTAGAATGCCATGTGGTTGATATTGAGCAAATAGATCCCAGATCCATCATTAAGAACATTAAAAATAATGATTACTTTACTCCCGATAAGGATGGAGGTTTCGAAGGATACCTACCAATGCCATAGAGATGAATATACCTCATCCCAATCAGGTAGTACCCTACCATGATCAGACTCTTCCCTACATGACTGATCAAGGTAGGTCTCCTGAAACACCCACTAATGAGCACGAAAATCACAAAAAAAAAAAACCCACCTTTAAAGGTCATTATTCTTCTATGGATCCTAATATGGTGATAGTAAAACTTCTAGATCATATGGATTTGTCTCAAGCTGTCACCACAACTAGCATGATCCAAATGCAAAATCAAATGTTATGAATAAAATCTCAAAATGTGGTGCCTAACATGACTTCTTACACACCTCCCCATTGGTGGATGCACATGGGAATCCTATTCCTCTTCCTCCAATACAAAATAAGATGTTACAAACTATCCAAAATGGTCCCAAGTATCCCATATCATTCCATCCTCAAAATCATAGGGTTGTGTACCGTTGTATACCTCAAAATCAAGACTCCTAAGACATAAATATCCCTCTTTAGGAACCCTAGACCCTAGTGAAAAATATCCTTCATGGTAAACGGCATTTAAAACCACTTCCGTAACTACAAATTCCATCGGCTCCTATGGAAAATCTCATGTAGGGATGATGACATCTAACACTACTTCTCTGAGATGATATCGGCCCTGTCAAAATGAAGCTTGTAGGGTCAATAGTGTAGAATCTAAGCAAAAGAAAATTTCTGAAATCTTCCTAATTACACCCGCTTCTTCAAGCTTTGTTCATGATGAATCCCATCACTCTCATCCCAATGTACAACTCATTCATGATGAATAGAATCCTCCTAAAATACTAGCCCAACTTCATACCCAAATCCTTTTTTTGGAACTCATGCACATGTCGCCTCGTCACCGCAAGGTGTCACATGACAACCTTATTTTACATGAACATCCCCTTTCCTACCACTTTTGGGAAGAGTTCCACATTACATTGCTTAGAGGAAAACATCTTCCATAAGTGTAAATAATACTTTATTCATATCGACCTTACCGCAGATGCTCAATTTTACAAATCTTACATTTCTCAAGCTAGAGATCACATCTTACACTAGGTCAATGACATCATTATTGACACCTTACGATATTTTTCCCCTCATGGCTAGCTATCTATAGGACCTTGATTACATATTCTTTCCCTCTTTAGCTTAATATCCCATGTTTGCTTGGGCTCTCGGTCCCCACTTTAGTTCTCATGCATTTCCTTGTATTTCACTTCATCCTCACTTGGTTTAATGGCCCTGCTTGGATTTATCATCCCTTACACCCTAGCTCCTCATATCATTGGAGTGTCATGGTCTTGATTCCACCTATTTTGGCTTTGTACACCCTGGCTCCTCCTACCATTGGAGTGTCATTGTCTTGATTCCACATATTTTGGCTTTGTACACCTTTGATCCTCATCTTTGTTGGACTATCGTGGTCTTGATTCCAATTATTTTGGCTTTGTACACCCTGGTCTTTCCCATTGGATCAATGTGGTATTATGTGCATCCTCACTTAGGCTTTTGTCCTTGTTTGGATTTATTTACCTGACAAACACCTTGACATCTTATTATTGTATGTCATGGTCATTTTCCGCCCCTTGGCTTCTTCACATTGCATGGTTTGGGCTATCTTGCCAAGTCCCCTCCTACCAATTTTACCTATCTTATGACATTATCATTATAGTATCCACCTCATGGTTTTTTTCACTTTTCATTGTTGTTATCCACCCTTTGGGATAATCATCCATCTTATTTTTATTTACTCCTTCGAAGTCTATGAAATTTTCTCTTTATAGCATCTACCTCATGGTTTTTTACACTTTTCAACGTTGTTATCCGCCCTTTGGGCTAATCATCCATCTTCTCTTTATTTACACCTTCGGGTTTATGACATTTTTCTTTATAGCTTTTACCATATGGTTTTTGCACTTTTCAAAGATTACTATCCACCCCTTAGGAATAGATAACTCGAAACTTTGACATTATGACATGTCCACATTGTCTCATTATGACATCATGACACTATGATACTATGACATGACATCCATCCATGGGCCTCTAACTAGGTGATTTATGTCTTATTTAACTGATGATCCTCTAGTGTTTCTTTTCAGTTTTGTTTCTTCATGGTTCTCACACCATGGATTATACCCACACATGATAGGATGAGCAACACTATCAGTACGCACCGGTAGGTATATTTCATTTCAGCTAGTCCTTTATTACTTTCTCCATTCATTTTATGCACTTACATTTAGTATTTACCTTTGATTTTGGTTTATGGATTGTTTAATTTTGTTGACCACCTCATGTTTCACTATTATGACATGTAGTGATCAAAGACTAGGGCATATGTATACACCTAATTTTTCATGTTATTACTAACAACTCTTTTGATTAGATAAGGGTTGCATCTATTTCTCGAGCGGGTGCTTTAAGGTGCCTGCCGAGAATGGGGCATGACTATACACATGGTCATTATAGGATTAGAGGAAGTAAAAAAAGATATGTACCAATATGTAGCCCTAGCCTTAGTTACCCTTTCCTTCGTCATTCCTTTTATGTTACACACACTAGCACTCCCAACACTTTCCTGCATTTGACTTCGTCATTTACACTTATTCCGCTGACTTTCCCTTTATCCATGAAACATTTTTAGCCCATTTGATGTTAGGATTGTCTTTGGTCGATGCCATCTCTTATGGGTGATGGTTTCTATGTTATATTTTCCTTAGTGACACCATCACCCGAGGGAGATGGTTTCGGTATATATGCACATCACACTCTAACATTTCATGAGAAAGAAATGAATGACATGAAAAAATCATCTACTCTTCTCTTTTGCACCATCTTTGTATCTACTCATTATGTTCTTGGACTATCTTACATTTGATTTGGACTGGAAACTCTTCTTGGTCATTAGATCATTTGCATAAATGGGTCATGTATAGTGAGTCTAGGACATGAACGATGTTCCCTTTCTCCACCCATAGAGATTCTTGCTCAACACATTATTTCTCTAGAGAGATAGATACATCAACAACCACCCGCGGAGTAAATGATCTAACCCTCTTTGTAATTTTTCATAGGTTAGTTCATCTCATTTCCCATTATTTTATTTTAGCTTAGTGGTGTATGTACATCAATGCTAGTTAGTGTATTTCTCTTATGTGATCAACTCTTTAACTTTCCTTTATTTATATTTCATTTTGTAGTCACAAAATCACACACTTACTACTATAATTATACCACTAAGTTTGTTATTTTATATATAGATATTGCATAAGAAATGTATTCACTAATGAACCATCCCCTATTCCCATCATCGGTTCGCTTATTCATCATCATTGTTTGTCTCTCTTAGTCATCACGTACTTGGACAGTTCTAGTCATCTCTCGGGAGTCTTAGTTGTTGTTATTCATCTAGTTTTCTTCTTTGGTCTCGACTAGGGTGCTTAGGAAGGGATTAGGGCACCTGCATGGAAATGGGGGGCCAAAAGGGGGAAGGGACACCTTTTTCCTGAAATCAATGAAACCTAAACTTCATCGAATAATTTGGCATGCCTATGCTCAAAATTTGACAAAGTGATAAGAATAAGTACCATAGAGCTGGAATCTAGTTTCTAAACTACTATTTTTTTTTAAATGGTTGAGATTAAGAGGGTCAAATGTGGTGTGCACACAAAGTATGTCTATTTTTGTGTCAAAAAGATAAGAACCTATTGTGTGTGTGCACCCCCATCCCCCATTTTTTTGAGTTCTATAAATTTTTTTTTTTCAAATCCCTTTGGTAGAAAGTTAGCTAAGACCATGTACGAGGTCCCATTAATTTTCATAATTTTTGGATGAATGTATAATTTTTTATTAATTTTCAAAGTGCACATATCCGAAAATGAAATATTTGTGTGTGCACCCCATAACTTTGAGAAAAAAGTCATTTTTTTTTTTTTTTTAGTGCGTGTAGAATGGAGTTTAGAAAAACCACTTTTTTTTTTTGGATGAAAAATCATAAATTGTGCACCAAAATGTATGCATAGGTTTTTTGCAAGAAAACAAGGCACTAGTAAAAGAAAATATGGATGAAAGCCTTAAACTAATGGATTTTAGAAATAATTATATCATCATCAAGGTAAAACCGAGCTTGACATTGTAGTAGAATTTATTTTTGAATATTATGTTTTAATGCATGAGATATTGGGGTGCACATGTGAAATTTTGATTTTTTTGTCAAACACGGTTTTAATCATGCAGAAATAGTCCAAACCTTTGGTTTGGTAATCCAAAAATCCAAGCCTATGGATTGGGAATTTCAAACCCAAAAAAAGGTGAAAATACATTATGAGCGCATTATAACACACTCGTGTTTCAATGTGTTATGTGGTATATGTGTTTGTGGCATGCTTTTATTTACAAAATAAAGTATAAGTTTTCTTTTATTATTATTTATATTTTATTATTTCTTATACTTTAAATTTATTTTAGTAAATATAAGATGTTAGGGTCACTCTTGCACCTTATGGAACTAGTCTCACAACTCCATCTATCATGGTTTAGAAGATAGTTTTTCAGATTCTAATCTAGTCAATACATAGGTATTTTTCAAGATTTCAACATTCAACATTCAAGATTTTAGGGTTTAAATTATACAATCGATATCTATTTTGTGAAAGAATATAGTCATTATTTAGGTTTTGGGGCCTTTTGGATTGGTTATTGACATTTGTAGGAGTGTTTAGGAAGATTTAGGAAATGTTTACTCATTCAAGGGAAATCTTCTCAACAACGGGTTTTCTAGGTGCAAGGAACAAACACTCTAATGGTGAAATTTGACTTCTTTGGATGATTTTGGGAGCTCCGTAAGGAGTTAGGAGGAAAATAAATAGGCACTGGAAAGATATGTGAATCCTATACATGTTGGTAATATTAATTTTTCTCTAAGACTTGAAGGTTTCATGAATAATTTCAAGATAGTGTAGCTACCCCTTTCGGTTCAGACAAAAATGGCCCTAAATTTGTAAGCACTAAAGATATGATCACCACATGGTGATAGGTTAATATTTGTAAATGTTGATAAGTACCTCTGGGAATGGGTACTATCATAAATAGACTATTTTTTACCATGGGTAAGGATCTCATGAGGATGGGGCCAATTTTTGTGAGTTGAAAACACCTTCCTAACACCCCAGATTGTGTTTTTGAGTGAAAATTCTAACATAAACTTTAAACCCTAAACCCTAAACCCTAAAGCCCTAAACCATAAACCATAAAATTAAACCCTAAACCTAAACCTGAGACCTAAACCCTAAACCCTAAACAATCAACCCTTAACATTGAGCCCTAAACCCTAAACCATAAACCCTTAAACCCTTAACCCTAAACCCTAGGGTTTAAACCGTGAGGCCCCTAAACCAGGCCTTAAACCCTAAACCCTAAACAATAAACACTAAACACTAAACACTAAACCCTTAGTTAACCCTAAACCCTAAACCTTAAACATTCAACCCATATCCCTAATCCCTAAGCTCTAAACCTTGAACCATGAGCCCTAAATGTTAAAACCATAAACCCTAAACCCTAAACCCTCAAATCCTAAACCTAAACCTAACCCTAAATGCTAAATCCTAAACCTAAACCCTAAACCCTAATCCTTGAATAGTTCTGAGCTAATCAAACACCCTCTAGGATAGTTCAAGAAATATATTAAGCATCTAGAGGTGATGTTAGAGAATCTTGGAAGTGTTGGAGGTAATTTAGGAAGATTTAGGAATATTGTTTAGGGTTTAGGGTTTAGGTTTAGGGTTTAGGGTTTAGGTTTAGGTTTAGGGTTTATGGTTTTGGTTTATGGTTTAGGGTTTATGGTTTAGGCTTAGTGTTTAGGGTTTAGGTTTTAGGGTTTAGGGTTAGGGTTTAGGGTTTAGGGTTTAGAGTTAAGGGTTTAGGGTTTATGGTTTAGGGGGTTTAGGGTTTATGGTTTTAGGGTTTAGGGGTTAGGGTTTAGGGTTTAGGGTTTTAGGGTTTAGGTTTAGGTTTAGGGTTTTAGGGTTTAGGGTTTAGGGTTTAGGTTTAGGTTTTTAGTGGTAAAAATAGGTTTAGGGTTTAGGTTTATGGTTATTTATGGTTTAGGTTTTTTAGGTTTAGGGTTTAGGGTTTAGGGTTTAGGATTTAAGGTTTAGTGTTTAAGGTTTATGGTTTTGGGATGGGGTTTAAGGTTTAGGGTTTAGGGTTTAGGGTTTAGGGCACATGATTTAGGGTTTAGGGTTTAAGGCTAATGGTTTAGGATTTAGGTTTTAGGGATTAGGGTTTAAGGCTAGGTTTATGGTTTAGGGTTTAAGTTTTAAGGTTTTGGGTTTTGGGTTTAGGGTTTAGGGTTTAGGTTTTAGGGTTTTGGCTTTTGGTTTTGGGTTTAGGGTTTTTAGGTTTTAGGTTTAAGGTTCAAGGTGGTAAAAATAGGGTTTAGGATTTAGGGTTTAGGTTTTGGGGTTCAAGGTTTAGGATTTAGGGTTTAGGGATTACAACTTAGGGCTTAGGTGTAGGATCAGACGATACCTTTCCAGGTGTAGCTCCCCTCTTGAGGATCATATTCATATTCAATGTATCATCATCGAAGAGGGCAACTCCCCTGTCAAATTAGTTATTCAGTATGACGTGGAAGATGAGTAAAGAAAATGAAAGTTGGAGAATTATATTTCATTGGTAATTAGTACTAAGTATCAACAAGACTAATATGGCTTCCACTACTCGACTAGGAGGGCATGACAATATTAGGACCATATTTCCTAGTCTCATGCCTAGAACCATCATTGAGTCTACTTGTGCAAAATAAACATAGAGATAGGGGTATGGCTAAGAACAAAGGAGTTATCAATCACCTAGTAAATATTTCTTGTTTAGTTTTGAATGGGATTCAGTTGGCCTATGGCTTAGTGACCTTCCATTCATTGATAATTCCTTCTATGATAAACCCATGGATGCTTTCAAAAGTTCCTTAAAAAATATAGGGGTAGTCATCAAGCCTAATGAAGGGTGTGATGTGATGTGTCAAAACTATATATTCACAAGAACCTCTTCTTCCTTGAAAGTCCTTGGTTTGTCTTAGTAATGATGTCTCCTTGTATCCAAGGATTGAGGACTATTGGGTCTATGGTAGGATTAGACATTTAGGAATCATTGAGTTTCTGAATCAGAATGTCAGTTGCATCTGGAGAAACATTCTCAAACGTTGGAGTAATGCATCTTGGAAAATAAAATTGAACCTCAGAAATCCTCTCAAATTTCCAGTCTAGGTCATGTTCTTGGTCATGTAGTGGGTATCAAAAAAAAAAAAAAATAAAAATTTGACTAGAATTACTTATGAAATGCATTCCTTCGCTTGAGCTTATCTTTATAAATGCAATTCGGATTTCCAAGTTCTCCATATTTGCCAAATTTGGGGTGAATTGACATTCTGGACCTCTGAAGGCATGAAGAAAATGGTGAGTTCATTTCCTCCAACCTTTCTTGAAGTGAATTTAAATGAAATGAAATTTGGAATTTGGAGGTGGCACGTGGTAGACATTGATTGTCCTGCCACCAATTTTGAGTGACAAAACTTCTAACATGAACTTTAAACCCTAAACCCTAAACCCTAAACCTAAACCATAAACCATAAACTTAAACCCTAAACCTAAACCTAAACCTAAACCTAAACCCTAAACCATCAACCCTTAACCTTGAGCCCTAAACCCTAAACCTTGAGCCCTAAACCTAAAACCTAAACCCTAAACCCTAAACCCTAAACCCTAAACACTAAAACCTAAACCCTAATTACCAAAATTTGAGCCCTAAACCCTAAACCTTAAAACCTTGAGACCTATACCCTAAACACTCAACCTTAAGCCCTAATCCCTAAACCTTAAACCCTAAACCCTAAACCCTAAACCTAAACCTTATAAACCCTAAACCCTAAACCTAAGCCCTAAACTGTAAACCATAAACCCTAAAACCTTAAACCCTAAACCCTAAATTTTAAACCTTGAACACTAAAAATACTTGTTGGAAAGACTTCTAAAAAATATACTAATGAGAATGATTGAAATTGGTACAAAAATTTTGAAGGAGGAAATTTCAGATATCCAAGAAAAATTTGGTACAACCCTTTTCTAAGTAACCCCTTCCCTATGGGAAGCTTGCACAAAGAAATGTTACCCAATAACTATCTTCTTTTTCCCATCACATGGGAACTATTTCACTCACTGTAATGTTTTGTGTCTTACCCATTCTTATTAGTATTGACAGAGAGTATTCAACTGAAAAGGGTTCATCTACTTCGTAGGCATAACATTCAAAGAGAGTCATCATAATTTGATGCCTTTCATCTACTGATATTTTGAAGGAGGGAAATGCCAGATATCCAAGATTAATTTAGTACAAAGAAATGTTACCCAATACAACTATCTCCTTTTTTCTATAGCTTGTGAAATATTTGGAGCTCCAAGAGTGTTATAAATTGAGAATAACAAGTCCAATGGTATTTTTGGGTCGAATGATTAGGATACCACTTAAAATTTGATCATTTTACACTCTTTTGAATAATTATTTCATTTTTATAGTTTAGACTCCAATAGTTAAACATCTATGTGGCAAATGACCATATCTATCATGAGAAATGTGAAGTTTCTAGAGTATGCATAATCCTTACCAAGTTAGTGAGTGAGACAAATATAATTTCAAGGAAGAAGAGGTTCTTGTGAATATGAACATGTATCAAAGTGAATCATGAATGTGAATATGAGAATGTGGTTATTTTTTCTAGCTTCCAATGGGTCATCTTGGCTTGCATAATACCATACATGGAAATATGAGAAATGTGAAATTTGTTTCAGAGTGTGAAGAAATTGACATTCAATAACACAAGTATATGTGGGGAGAAACATGTTTGGCAGAGATGTGTAATATATAAGGTTTTTCTATCCTTATAGCAGTAAGAAGATCAATACCCTTAGAGTTTTCACTTTGTAATCCTACAGTGAACCCTAAATCAAACCCTAAAGATCTAAAT
Source organism: Taxus wallichiana var. yunnanensis (assembly GCA_018340775.1). Taxonomy (NCBI): domain Eukaryota; kingdom Viridiplantae; phylum Streptophyta; class Pinopsida; order Cupressales; family Taxaceae; genus Taxus; species Taxus wallichiana. Next base: position 376,310,921 of record CM031235.1, read on the forward strand.
ACCCCTAAAGTAAATGTTGGACCCTAAACCTTGAACCCTAAAACCTAAACCTTAAACCCTATGCCCTAAACCCTAAACCCTAAACCTAAACCTTAATCCCTAAAACCTAAACCTAAACCTAAACCTTAAACCCTAAATCGTAAAAGTTAAACCCTAAACATTAATCCCTTAACCCTAAACCCTAAACCTAAACTTAAACCCTAAACCTAGGCTATAAACCCTAAACCCTAAACCATGAACCTAAACCATGAACACTAAACACTAAACCTAAACCCTAAACCCTAAAAACCCTAAACCATGAATCCTAAACCCTGAACATTGATCCCTAAGTTCCCTAAACCATAAACCTTAAACCCTAAACCATAAACCCTAAACCCTTAACCTAAACACTCAACCCTTAACCGTGCAACATTACCAACAAAGGAGTTTGTACTGGTATTATGGTTGGATGAGGGTCAACTCTCGAGGATCATATTCATATTCGGTGTATCATCATCGAAGAGGGAAGACCCCTGTCAAATGGTTATTCAGTATGATGTGGAAGATGAGAAAAGAAAATGAAATATGGAGAATTATATTTCATGGGTAATTAGTACTAAGTATCAACAAGACTAATATGGCTTCGACTACTACTCAACTAGGAGGGCATGACAATATTAGGACCATATTTCCTAGTCTCGTGCCTAGAACCATCATTGAGTCTACTTGTACAAAATAAGCATAACAACATGGGAATGGCTAAGAACACACAAGGGTTATCAATCACCTAGTAAATATTTCTTGTTTAGTTTTGAATGGGAGTCAGTTGGCCTATGGCTTAGTGACCTTCTATTCATTGATAATTCCTTCTATGATAAACCCATGGATGCTTTCAAAAGTTCTTTAAAAAGATAGGGGTAGTCATCAATCCTAGTGAAGGGAGTGATGTGATTTCCAAAAAACTTGAAATGTATACAGATTTAGAGGTCATAACATGAATTTACAAATATCTCTATCATTATAAATGGAATCCAAGTAACGGTGTCTCCTGTATCCAAAGATCGAGGACTACTGGGGTCTGTGGTAGGATTGGACATTCAGGAATCATCGAGTGTCTGAATCAGAATGTTGTTGCATCTGGAGAAACATTCTCAAACATTGGATTAATGCATCTTGGAAAATAAAATTGAACCTCAGAAATCCTCTCAAATTGTCTAGTCTAGGTCTTGGTCTAGGTCATGTTCTTGGTCTGTTTCTATTTGAGTTTTGGTTCTAGTTGTGGTCATCAAATATGGAAGTTTTAGGAAAGGAATCCACACTTGAATAATTATTCCCATTTAGATTGTTGGAAATGCCAATGGCAGTGGTAGTTCTGTGGAATTCGGTTGGTGGAAGGTGGGGTTGTGCCCTTGTTGGTTTTTTCTCATGGCGTCATTGGTAGCCTTTCTAGTATTATCGGAGAGAACTCCCCATGCTTGTGTGATAAGTTTAAAATCTCCCTCGGCTCTGGGAACTTGTTTTTATCAAGATGCAATAACAAGGCTAGTTTTAGCGGGTATTAACAAAAAAGAAAACAATTTTGATTGGAATTACTTACGAAATGCATTCCTTTACTTTGAGCTTATCTTTATAAATGCAATTCGGCTTTCCAAGTTCTCCATATTTGCCAAATTTGGGTTGAATTGACATTGGACCTCTAAAAGTGTGAAGAAAATGGTGAGTTCATTTCCCCCAACCTTTCTTGAAGTGAATTTAAATGAAATGAAATTTGGAATTTGGAGGTGGCACATGGTAGACATTGATTGTCCTACCACATATTTACTTATTGATGATTAATTGTTATTAGTTGGATTTATTTTCCATTATTATGATAAGTGTTTTTGAGATTTCCAAATCACATTAGGTTTATTCATGAGAATACAATTATTATTGTGGCACGGTTGATGTAACTCCTTAAAGCCTCCCATAATTATGAATACCTCTCCTACGGAACCCCATACAAGTGGATATATGTTAACCAAACTTGTCATACCTCCTTGAGATTGAGAAGGGTGTTTAGGGATGATTTTAGCTTACTTGAAGATTTTACAGTGTAGACAAACCAAGAAGTGACCAGTGAACCTTGCTCTTGTGCAATGTAAGGGAAATTTTGGTAAAGGCAAGTGAGAGGAGTCTTTGGATGAATGTTGAGCAACTAGATGAGTGAAATAGGTGGTTTAGTTATCTGAGAACATGATGGAATCCTAAAAATCCTACAAATATCAATAACCAATCAATAACACATCTAAAAATCCTATAAATATCAATAACCAATCCAAAAGGCCCTGTACACACCCAAAATTACATGTGCTATCCCTCTCTCTTCTATTTTTAATAGATTTAATCATTTTGAACTGCCTCTTCACCCAATGATTTGGCACTCTAAGGTTTCCTTGTGCATGAAGGCACATCCTAGCCAATTCCTATATATTCAATGCTTGTATTCAAGAAAATGGCCTAAGAATTTTGTGTATCTTGCATAGTATTACTACCATAATCCTGCTGAAAATTACATAGCCAAGATTTGTTCACTTGTGTTATCTCTCTTCCACCCATATTGCAACTAGATTTCCTTCAAGCTGTCATTTCTCAAGCACCTTCTCCTGTTGTTGCCTTTGCATTCCCAATTCCTTGGACTCATATGGACACATAAAGAAAGAAAGGCATAAATTGAGGGGACAAATACAGATACAACCAGATTTTCCAAAGCTCTTGCTTATCCAGGTTAGAATTACTTGTTTGTTTCCCTCAAATGTCAAATTATCAATTCTGAGTTATTCATTTCAAATACATATCAAATAAATTAGCAAAATTGTTCATTTCGGTTAATTAAGCAATTACAAATAGATAAAATCATTAGAAAGCTTGCTCTTTGATGTTACCGGGGAATTAGTTGGGAACACTAGTTCTTCTAGGGTTATGATTTTTTCTCTACCTATGAGGTAGGGTTTGAAGGGTTTTGATTAAATTAGTTTAGTTTTTTTAGATCTAGATTCACATACTTGCACAAGTAATTAACTACAACCGGCTGATTACTTGTATTTAATTTCATTTATTAGATTAGAAGCATTGTTTAAAAACCCAGAAAAGATAAAAAAAATATTTACTTTTATTAGATTAGTTTGCTTCCATTGTTTTGTTCAAATATACTATGAAAATACCAAAAACATAGATTAAATTTCCTTTTATAGTTAGTTTGCTTTATCAAAATTGATTCAATTCATTCTACATGACCATCAATGATCCCACAACCCAACGGGCGAGTTGTTGAGTGACATTGATGGGTATGGGTTTACGCTTGTTATTGTTACACACATCTGTTGGGTATTATAAGAAGATGGAACAATTAAACACATTAAACATTACAACTAATCAATCCTATGATTATTGGACTACTCCTGGCAATAGGGTTTGATTACACACATGACCATACAAGGACCACAACCTCCACAAGTTCATGGTTGTGATCCCCATGTCCCAAAACCCAACAGGTGTGCTAACTAATTAAACATCAACATTATTTTGAGTGGATTGGTATTTAAAACATCACCACTTCCACGTGACATCATTGCAAAAATTTCAATATTGAACATAACATTCGATTAGGCTAGGGATTTCTAGACTAGATCGGAAAACCTCCCATGGTCCTTGTGGTTACATTATGCCTCTAGTTCTCACTTCTATGACCTTATCTTGAAATCTATACTAGGTGTCCACAAATCACTTTCCACATGTTCCAAAACCAGTAGACATAATCTTGGCATAGCTCGATATTAACTAGAGCTCTCGAGTAGTTGTTCTATCGATCGATCCATCACACCACTTCAGCTTAGGACGATTTCTTTTCCTTAGACTCGTAGTTCCGATATTGCGTGTTGAAGATATAAGGTTACCTCGTTAGCTTATTCATCATTACCACACTCACATCCATTTCTATTCTACACTAGTTGTCTCAGCATGACCTCGAAAATTCGGGTGCGAAGAAGGTCACATGTTGATTTTCTTTTATACAAATTGGTGAACCCAATGTGAAGAGATAGTCTCTAAACGTTTCCACTTTCTTCATCCATATTCCTCTCTCCCTTTATTCTCTAGGTATTCTTATACCCCATGAATATGTCAAGATACGATGAACATGGTCAACCCTTCCCAGGTTTCGATGTGTACAACTATCAAATAGATAGATAACAACAATCACCTTTGTCTCTACATGGGTAGATAACCATTCAACTGCTCAAGTTCAAAATCCTCTTCTTCAAGGAACCAATGTTGGTTCCTCCGTACGTATCGAGGAGCTTGACCAAATCACATAGACACATCCTCCTGAGTAGTCAAGTTCTAAAAACATGAATTTCACTGGGGAGGAAAGTTCATCTCCTTGGGCTTTGATCCGACAACCCATTAGATTACATTCGGACCAACTCTCGCCTCTAGATGAGGATTACTTAGTACATGATACACTTGAAGAAAACAACACTTTCAAAATATAAATCAGACTTTTGACAAAGTTATAAGGACATGTTGATGTCTTTCTTTAAAACAATAACACTACCCTCCAACAATTGAAAACATTTCCAACAAGGGTGGCAGAACAAGGAATAATTCATATTAGGATACCACACTCCTCAATAACCTCCAAAATCTCAACAAAAGCATGAAAGTAAAACACCACACCATCAATGAGTGACATCATCTCAGCGTTAGTAGACAAAGTCAAAGAGTTAGTGCTTTCCCAAAATTCTCAAAATTCATACATAGGGAAACTAAGATTTTCTCACTATCCACATAATTATGGACAAGTACCTACTACAGAGACTCCTCATGTCTATACAGTGCTCTAAGCCCTAGAGATTTTCTAGTTGGGATGAGCACCTTGGGTATGCCCCCCCACACCACATATGGATATCCACAATAGGCACCAGTCGAAAGTGCATTCTCAAATGCCATACCAATTGAAATGGAATGTTCCTTGGATTTTTTCCTTCAACTCCATATCAAAACAATCAACCCCCTTACATACACATGTACTCTAAATCACCACAAGGGGATATGTACACTTACCTAGATCCATATGGTCAAGCCACGAGGTCATGCCATATGCCCCAAATTTTTTTACAATGTACCATTTCATAACCGATGCAACCTCCACCTCCCCAATAAGGATCTTCAATGGTTGAAACATATGCAATGGGGACCTATTCTGAATATCTTAAGGAGCCTCTAGACTTCTCCATCCAAACTGTTATGCTCCCAAGACCCTTTCTTGATCTTCCAAAGTTCAAAGGGGAGGGGGATCCTAATGCTCACATCAAAGCTTACACAATAGCCATTCGAGAGTTACTCCTGTCAGATGTAGTTGTGGCAAAGATTGTCCCTAAGATGCTAGAAGTTAGCACTCTTAATTGGTACTATAAGATATCGGAGGCTTCGACACACTCCTTAAATTAACTCATTTTAGAGTTTATTAAGGCTTTTGATATGAACAAACTTTTAAGGACAAAATCATAGAATTCCTTCATATCAAACAAGAGCACAATGAGTCTACTGCCCACTTCATTCAAAGGTGGCGAAAGGTTCTCTATTCCTCTACAAGTGCTCCAAACATGGATCAGACGAAGCTTTGTGATTTGTTCCTCCACTCCCTCAATAGAGAGACAAAGGAAGAATTCCAAAAGTTCCCACTAAGGAGCTACGAAGAGGTGCTAGAGGGTGCTCTCCGAATTGATCAAGCAACCATTAACAATGGTCGTAAGACTTATGGAGAAAATGGGAGGTTAGTCACTCCTAACCAAAATAACCCTAGTTACTCCAATAATGTGAACAATAATCAAGGACCAAAGGTCCTTAATAAGAATCATGGGGTTACAACTGATGGTGTTACCGATTAGCCCAAGAAATATAACGTTTTTAGCTCTCCCAATACAAATACTACCAAAAACAATAATAAAAATGGAAATAATAAGAGAAATAATAACTTCTTGCCTCAATCAACATTGTGGATTTTAATCATCCTCAACAAAAAACAACAACAACAACCAAGAAAAGTGTAGACCCAAGGCCCTAATCAATACCCAGGTGGGTATCTAAACCAATTCCAAAACCAAGGGTAGGGGTTCCCAAATTTTAATTATAACAATCAATAATTGAACAATAATCATAATTTTGGACGCACGAAAGTGCAAACCAAAGGCCTCAAGATTATGATCCCGATTTGTACTATGGTTTCCATAGGGTTCGTGGGCATGACACAAGAACATGCCGTGATTGCAACAAATTTCTACAACGTTTGCCGGAGGATCAAAGACAATTATTTGTTGACATGTTTTTGGAAAACCCAACAGTGCCAACTTAGAACACTTACATGGGACTAGTATCCCCACATAACACACCACTTATGATCTTTAGTGATCCTCTCCCTACATGCCAAAAAGACGGTAGAATAGATCCCAACGGTTCAAACAAAGGCATTGTAATAGGAACCAATGATCATGAAGCCTCAACTTCGTCAAACTCATAGGTAGCACCTCCTTTGGATGGTTGTCAACAAATAAAAATTATGGGATTGGTAGAGTTGGACACCAAACCTCATATTAATGCTGCCACTAGAACCAAATATTATTCTTCGCATCCTATCCCAATCTACCGACTATATCATATGACATTCGTGAAACACTAGGCAAGCCAAGTAGGAGCTTATGACTTGATCAATGACCTGACCAAAACCTTTTCTCACATTTCCTTCTTGGATCTATTAAAGAATTCCCTTGCTCATAGACTCACTTTATTAGACGCACTAGGTCTTGGGCATTTGATTAATGTCATCCCTCCTACAGAATCACAGATAAACCATATATACTTTGATGTGTATCCTCCAAGGAAGCTTGAAATAGATGTTGGATTTGTATTTGACATCAACAAGATGCCCACAGACGTTGAAATAGCTCGTAGAGGTGATCGGAATTGTTTTTACAAGTTTAGATTTACAACAACTATGTAAAATGTGTGATGATTGATGATGGGGCAATGGTCAACATAGTCCCCTTATCTTTCCTTCAAAAGTTAGGTTATGGAGAGACCAATTGCTCCTTAACATGAAACATGTTGAGAGGCTATGATAGCCTCAAAGTGATGTCAATTGAAACTATAGTGTTGTTAGTCACCCTTGGACCTAAGATGGTTCTAACTAAGTTTTATATTATAGATCAAGAAACCAACTATAATATGATCCTGGTCATCCTTGGATTCATCGCATGAAGGAAATTCCATCCACTTTGTTTCAAGAAGTAAGGTTCCTACATTTAGGGAATGTCTTCGTGGCACAAGGTGACCCAAAATCCTTCGACATAAATCTAGAAAATTTAAAAAAGAGGTCGGGGGGTTCATTCGAGTTTGAGCTTCCTGAAAATAAGTTAAAAAAACCTACAATCTTGGTGTTAGAAGAAAATTTTGTTCCTACAAATGCGGAGCTAAAAACTACGGGTTTGATTAAAGGAGTTCCCGCCTTTGCTAAGGACGAAGCTGTAATTGTTGAGATAGTGTCAACAGAATGAAAACAAGGATAGTTAAGTTGTTGGAGAATGACCTACCTCTTCTTCTTCCATTTGATTCCATGGGTATAGGACATGCCCTAGGACTCGGCTCTCTCTGGCTGATGACGTATGCATGGTAGAGGTCTCGGAAGCAAGGGAAGATAATGCAATAAATAATCTAACTTTAATCTTCTCAGATGATTTTTGGACCTTGAATTACAATGGAGCAAAGTGCCTCTTTGGTGTTGGGGTAGGTGTGATACTTACCAACCCTTAGGGAAGGGTCATTCCCTTCACCTTTAAATTGAATTTCAAATGCACTAACAATGGAGAATAATATGAGGCTCTCCTTTTTGGTCTCATTGTAGCCAAAAGGATGGGTGCTCTTAGTATTAGGGTGATGGGTGATTTGTAACTAGTTGCATATCAAGTATCTGAAGTATATGAGACTAGGGATGAACATCTAATATCTACAAGACTGTCATCCTCGAGTTAAGTAAATGTTTTGATTTCATTTCAATCGAAGCTATATCCAAAGAGAAAAACCTCCTTCCTAACTCTATAACAACTTCGCTTCTTTTTTTCCCCAAGTAGAAAGTTAGAAGACGCTAGCTTTACAATTTTAGTTCGTGTCAAACCTTTGGTTCACAAGATACCAACAACCCTGATTCTAACTTATGTAGAAGCTGAGAATGAGTTTATCACTTTAGATTATGCTGAAAATGATGAAGCAATCTTAGGTTTATTTAATGCCTACAGAGACTTGCATCCCGCTCATCATAAGATTGGCTACTCTCACATTCCACACTCTTCCTCTTACTTTGGAGATTCCATGAAAGACCCTTACTCTACGGAAGGTCTTGAGGTCTATAAAGTAGAAGAGGAAGGATAATTAGAGATACCTCCAGCCTCGCTTGAATTTGAAGAGGGAAACACCTCCTTAATCGAAGGAACAATTGATATAAACATCAGGACATAGGAGGAACAAAAATATTGAAGTTGGGATCCTCTCTAACTCTAGAGGAGATAGAGATACATACACGAATCCTCAAGAAGCATGAAAACCTTTCGAATTTAGCTACAATGAAATGATGGGAATTGTGCCACACATTACAGTTCACAACCTCGTCACTTAGCCAATTAAATAAAAGTCGAGACCCATGAATCCAAAGGTGGCCCTCATGGTGAAAGATGAAGTGATGAAACTCCTACAGGTGGGGTTCATCAAGTTAGTCGACTATTCATAATGGTTGTGTAATATCGTCCCCATTCTTAAAAAGAATGGAAAAAATCCACATTTGCATAGACTTTTGGGATATCAACAAAGCTTGTCCCAAAGATGATTTCCCATTTCCATCCATTGATGTTATTGTGAAACGACACAACAAGCTGGTTATGAGTTATTATCTCTCATGGATGGATTTTCTATATATAACCAAATCAAAATCTCGAGGAGGATCGGATTCAAAAATACATTCATCACTCCTTGGGGAACATATTGTTATGTTGTGATGTCATTCGGACTTGGAATGTTGGTGCCACATACCAATGGGTGATGAATTACATATTCCATGATCTTATCCATAAGATTTTGGAATCCTACATGGGATCTTTTGGATAAGGCGAGGAAAATGTTGCGATCATCCGAGGTGCTTCATATCATTCTTCTCGCTTAATCAAAGATGATGTCACATTACATCCAAAAAAATGTGTATTCTATGTGAGAGAGAATTTTTGGGATACATCATATCTTCACGAGATTGATGTAGACCCACTAAAATTACAACACCATGGCCCTTTTCCATGTGGGGACTTGATTTGATAGGGAGTTCTCTCCCTCATCAAAAAATGGTCATAAATTCATAATCACGGCCACATAATACTTTACTTATTGGGTAGAAGTCATGCCTCTTACCACAGTTCCTAGATGTGTAATCACTAAGTTCATTATGAACCAAATCATTTGTAGGTATGGGGTCCCACAATTCATTATCTCTGATAATGGCACATCTTTCAAAAATGAGGAAGTATGTGAATTGTGTGAAAAGTTCAAAATAAATCACCATGCGGCTTCTCTCTATTACCCTCAAGCTAATGGACAGGCTGAGGCTACGAACAAGATGTTAAAATCCATTCTCCTTAAGATTGTCAAGGAGAATAAATGATATTGGCATTTAAAGCTATTTCCAGCCTTGTGGGCCTATCGGACATCGGTAAGAATGCCAATGAGGGTAACCCCCTTTTCTTTTGTATTTGGTGTAGAAGCGGTTTTACACGCTTGAGGCTGAAATACCTAGTCTTTGTATCTTCCTGCAAGGAATTCTAGGAGAAGAGGGATATCGAGAGGCGCAACTCTCGCAATTAGAAATCCTTGATGAATCTAGGCTCAACACGAGGAATTATTGAGGTTTTAAGACTTGACAGCCGAATAGACAAAAAGAACGACAAAGGAAGGAAATTTAGGCTTAGGTGGTTGGGTCCATATCGAGTAGAAGAAGACTATAAAAATGGGGCATTTCACCTGTGTACACTAGAGGGTGAGGAATTTAGCAAATTTGTAAACTCTCTTCACCTAAAGAGGTATTAAGCATAATCTATTAGCATTTCCATATGTATATTATTGCATCTACGTTACATCTTCATCTATCGGTTAATTTTGTGAAATTTTTATCAAGGGACTTATTCTTATAGCAATTCTTAATTTTTTTTGAAAAAATTGGCAAAACATTCAAATCATGTCTCTTCAAATCTTCATGGTGTCATCAATTGTTTTGATTCATTTCATCAATCCAAGAAAGATAATACAAAGCTTTTACAACAGTAACCATTCTAGGGCCTACATACTTGGTTGTACTTATAGTTTCTTCTAGATTAGGTGTCTTTTCCTATAGTCTATTCTAGAAGCTTCACGGTATCGCATCTATCCCATACACATCTCTTTGGAAATAAGAACATTATAGACATTTTCCTAGATAAATAAGTCAAATGCAAATCCATAGAAAAATTTTATTTTACACATTTCTTTGCCCTACCAACCTTCGGTATTGAGCCTACATCTCTTACTAGTGATGTAGGGTTGGGAAAGGAGAGAAGTGCCCTTACACGCCTATGCCTTATCCATGGTGATGAGTCCATACTTCCTACTGGTAGCATGGGGCAAGGTGTAAGGGGATCTCTTTGAAAAAATTGAAAGTTAGAAACAATTCATTCAAATGATGTGAAATCAAAAATCAAAACAAAGTGAGTTAGATGTCCAAATTTCCAAAAGAGTTTAAAACCTCAAAACCATATTTTGTCAACCAAGTGGCCATCTATAGATGTAAAACTAGATAAACTGGAAATAAATTCACATTTTAAACTATGAAGAAAAATTGAATATCTAATGAGATTGTAGGGTCTCAATTTGGTTTTGTTGAATCCTTGTCTTTCTCTCATCATTACAATTTAACAAATTTCTATAACGTGTGTCCCTTCGGCTCTTGGTGTTGAGCCCTCGTATCTTCTTTTGGTTGTGTGGAGTTAGGATTGGGGCAATTTCATTCACTTATCATATCACTATTTCACCATGTTTTTCGAAACAAATACAAAGTACCAAAAGTTGCTTAAAGAAACTAAATTTCAACATTACAATGTGATTGCATTATCATATATCAGCATTACAAAAATAAAAGAGATCATTATGTTAGCATTCATATCCACTGCATACATTCTGAAAATCATATAAAATGGAAGTTATAAACATCTGGAGTACACATGTGAAGTGACCTAAGAGGAATTCAACTCGAGATACAATTAATTACCAAACCAAAAAGGAGAGTGTGTGTAAGGAAAATATTATAGTGCTCTCATTATTAATAAGTGCATATATTGTAATATTATTAATATGAGTTACATTGTAACTCATTATTAATAATATATATATTTTATATTGTTTCAACAATATATTTTTGTTATACCCATAATGATATTAATGGGTTGTTTGGTTGTGTGACTTCTTGGTTTGTAGGAGGTCGGTTTTCTATTTCCATGGCTATTTATTAGCCTTAGTATTGATTGTAATTATGCTGAATATAATATCAATTTATTTTTCCTGTGTGACAAGCCTGCTATACCAATATTTGGTATCAGAGTGTAATGGATCCTTAAGAGTGCAGGAGTAGTTTTATTTTCATTGAAGTTTCTCTGATGAATGGAAGATCTTTACTCGGCGTGGTTCAAATGACATTGATATAATTTCTTATTGATTTTATTTTAGTTATCTCAGACTTCATTTATGCCTCTCAAATATGTAACTATCCAGTCAATGTTCGAACAACTCTATCAACCTAGAGTCGAATCTGATGGTAATTTTTGTTTTGATTAAAATAATTTGGATTCTACATCCATTTTCTACATGTATCCTTGTGTCCACCAGTGGGAGGAAGAACATATTCATCAAGTCAGAGTTGGACAAAGAAGAAATCAGATTCTTTCTTGATATCTCAGACATTCGCATATCCATTTGTATTATTTCTCGACAGATACAAGCTCAGCTAGTGAAAAAGTTTAGAGAGAATCAAATATTCCTCAATCACATTTCAGCCGCAAACCAACTCAAAGTAATCTATTTGGAACTCAACGAAATCTATTTGACATTCAATAGATATTGAATGGTCACTGCCATATTTGTAATTTTTATGCTCTATGATCAGTAACGTGTCCTCATAGCTTGTGAATTAATTCGTTGGCTGAATTTTTTATTCATTAATATCTGATTTGAGTGATCCAAAGCAGAGTGTTATCCAGTGATCCAATAATCCAAGAGATCTTGGTTATTAGTCACCATTGGCAATGCATTGTTGATAATTGCTTATGTAACGAGGTCATATTTCTTCAAGGAGCGGATGTTGTGGATGGAGCATGAAAACTCATGGTCAGTTTTAGCAGATGCCTGAATAAAGAAATTTTGGCTGAGCGATCTGTATTCTAAATCCTATCATTCCAAAATCTGCTAGCTTATATCGGTGAGTCGGTTAACTGTCAAGTTTTGATATATTTCCTTTATTAAAATCAAGTATCTCTACCAGTATAAAGATTTTATTATTGTTTGGTTCAAGTTTCTGATTTTGTGGAGTTTCAAAATGGAAAAGATAAATGTAATTGAAAGATTTGATGGTAAATACTTCCACACATGGCAAGTATGAACCCAATTACAATTGATTGATAAAGACTTATGGGACATTTTCAAAGGAAAAATTAAAAAACCGAATGATGCAGATGAAGCAACGAAATGGGAAAGTAAGGATTAGAAAGCAATAGCAATTATTGGCCTTGGTCTTTTCGATGCATATTTGCATCATATTGATCTAACCAAGTCATCTAATAACATTTGGGTGACATTGAACAAGTTATTTGGATCTCAAGTAGGTAGTGCAGTAATGGCGCTGAAGCAAAAACTTTTTGGGCTAAAGATGGGAGAAAATGACAATATGGTTCAACATATCAGTAAGTTTCGATCCATTTTAAATCAATTAGCAGGAATAAAAGAAAAGGTAGATGGAGAAGATGCTAAAGCAATCTTACTAAATAGTTTTCCAAAAGAATATTTGAGTATTGTTTTTACTCTTAGTAAGATCAATCCTAGTTTGGAAAATTTAATTTCCTCTTTGCTTGATGAGGAAGAAAAAATCAAAAGGTCATGTACCAGAAGAAGAAACTGTCATGGTTGCAAACAATAAATCATCATTCCAAAAAGGTAAAAAAATGTTTGTATCGTCAAAGAAACGTCTTTTGTGTCATTACTGTAAACAACTAGAACATTGTTTTGTGAATTGTAAGAAAAGAGCTCAAGATCTCTTAGATGGTAAGTTGGAACAAAAGGATTTATTTCTTTGAAGAAGATTGTGATGATTATTCTAATCCTACAAGTGACAATAAACCTATTAATTATTCTAGTGATGAAGATTATCTGTATTGAGCATCTATCCACTTATTGGAGGATGGAGGTAATGGAGGCTGGAGGACAATCACCGTCCTTGAGTTCATCACTACCTTAGAGGCCACAAACTACTTTAGTGACATCTTTATGTCTTGTGTGATGAATAAGAATAGATGAGCATCCCTGTTACTATGTGCAGTGCAATGCTTATGTGTCTCGCGTGATGATAAATTATACCATTGATATTATTGCAAGAAGTGTTCTTGATCATACTGATTTGATGGTTGATGTGAATTGGTTAAACGGTCCCAATTCATGTATTCATCTAATAGGTTGAACAATACTTGGATGATGTAGTTCCCACAATTGGTGTTGAGGATCGAGACCATGTGCAGGCTACGGAGCGGCATGCTACTTGGTTGAAGATGGTGTTTTCCCCATGTTCGCACTAAGGGGGGGAATGTAAGGAAAATATTATAGTGCTCTCATTATTAATAAGTGCATATATTGTAATATTATTAATATGAGTTACATTATAACTCATTATTAATAATATAGGTTTGTTATATTGTTTCAACAATATATTTTTGTTATACCCGTAATGATATTAACAAGTTGTTTGGTTGTGTGACTTCCTAGTTTGTAGGAGGTCGGTTTTCTATTTCCATGGATATTTATTAGCCTTAGTATTGATTGTAATTATGTTGAATATAATATCGATTTATTTTTTCATGTGTGACAATCTGTTGTACCAATAGTTTGTATATATCATAATAAATCAAGTTCGTATACAATTCCACCACTTACTAGGCATGGTCAAAATGCTCGCAATGAGCCCAAAATATACAAAAAAATCATATAATGACCAACAAAATTATAACCATGAAATAAAAGGCACACATCCTATCAATCGCTATGGGATCCCTATGATGGTGCACAAGTGTGTCCAAGACTCCTACTATGGCTACGGTGATGAGAATGCACTGAATGGTGGGAGTGCTCATGGTGGTGGCCACTGGATGTGGTCTCACTATGAGAGTGAATCTGCCTCATCAATCGCTCAGTTGTCTCATATGCGGTCACCTGAGTACATAGAGAATTCATAACCTCCGCTACCATCCAAATGGGCACAAACACATCAGCATGTTTGTTAGCTGCAAGTGGTTGTCCTATATCCTCATTCATCTCAACTCAGGTCTTCCCCAAAGGGATCAACAAGGTGTCCATAAACACCCATCAAACAATCTCTCGCCACTCATATCTGATCCTTATGCAAGCGAGAAACAAAGAAGAAACGATGAGTTAGAAAGTTACAAAAACAAAATAAAATAAATACCAACTAACATTTCTGACTAACAAGGTCAAGAGAAGAGGATCAACATACTTGGATATCCAAGCATCCATGTAGGGTCAGTGGTTGATGTTGTTGTTGTTGATGGCTGCGGGGCCTCCCCAAAACCAGAGGCAGGACATTGTCCCATCACAGACTCATCATCTCCCTCTCCATCGTGAAGAAGTGGTCCCTCATAGACAAGTGTATCCTCTTCTAAAACCGCCTCATCTCGCGCTACTCTTAGATTATCTCGAGTATCATGCCACTCGGGATCGCTCTCCTCCTCCATGTGAGCTACTTGACAACCTCACCACCCAACCCCTCATCATCAGTATCCTCTCTAACAATATCTTCTCCACCGGTCTCTTGTCTAGCCAACTCCTCTCCAGTCTCATCCCCTATATACTCCTTAGAGTCAGAGTCTATGTCTATGGGCTCGTCCTCCTCTCCATTGTGAGCGGGTGTAGCCTCAATCTAGAGTAAGGGTGCAAGAGTGACACCAACTTCTCGTCAGAATGAACAACTTTCCTAAGCGTGATAGGCACTCCTACAACCACTGTTATCTAACCTGGATCTCCACAAGGCCCCTTTCAGGCCTCCTTTGGGTCATATACACATGTGCCACTAGGGGAAGCATATCAATGTAAGGAAGGATGAACTGCTGAGGAACTTGGCCAAACGGGTGAGTCTCAAGCTTCCCCATCCTGTCAACTAATTGACCAATAGTGGAGCAAGCCACCATTTTTGTCCCATCCTATCCCCACAACCCTGCCATGTCCTTGTATGGGGTGGCCACTATGTTTGTTGTGGTCAAAGAAGACAATGGCTGGTGTGGCACTCTAATGACTATCATTACTATCCATCCGGTAGTAGCCCGATGGCCTGCGGGTCTGTACTAGCACTCCCCTCCCATAGGGGACGATCCACTCATACACCAGCTCATAACCAATGTGGGGTGGCTCAAATACTACCCCCTGTAATGTGGTAATCCGATATAGGTTGTGATAAGTACTACAAATTATATCTACTCCCAGGTGTAGATATGGCCATGTGCCTCAATTTGCATAATTATGGGAGCCCAACAATAGATTAGTGTATCACCTCCCTTATTCCCGATCAGCTGCGAGGCTAAGATACCAATGATGTTCTTTACGCAGATAATAGGGATGGGAGTAGTGGGAATGGATTGGACCTTAATTCCCTTCTTCGAACCAAAGGAAACCACGACATCCCCCATGTAAGTGGCCCATAGAGTCATCATGGCTCTGGATCATGTTGTCTCCAAAGTCAATCATCTGTGTAGTTTCAAAACCCCAAGAATACGATACACATCCTCTAGGGTGATCTTCCACTCACCTGAAGCACTCCGACAACCGGAAGGTATTCCGGTTTTCATCCCAATCGAGAGAATAGGTCATATAGTATGTGGTCGGCAAGAGTAATATGGGGCACCGTGCGATCCTCCATATGTCTCTGCTCTCTTGAGAGTATCGGTCTTAACCTAATTCAACCGATCCAATGTCGCTAGGAGCTAGTCACACTCCCTCTCATGACTCCAATAGATATACTCTTGATTCTCCTGCATCCACCAAAATACAAAAAAAGAGCAAGTTAGTGACATATTTTGAGAAACAAGCTCATCAAAAACATAACAAAACATTGAAATTTTTTTATCATGGAGTTTTGGTCATTTTGTTGAGAATCACCACCGGTGCGGGGTGATGAGTTCCATAATCACCACCTTGGCAAGGTAGTAGTTTGTGACCGCCACCCCGCTGCTCAGGCGCGATCTTAAACCAATTCATTGTATGACTTTGTTGCCCTAAAAATTCTCACAAATGCAAATAAAAGACCATTTTCAACAAAATAAAAGACTACCCTGAGCCTCCCCCTAGAGACTCATTTAAAACAAGAAATTTAAAAATAATCCCCCTAGGAAAAGATTTTGGCATTTTGACATTTTAGGTTTAAAAACACACAAGTGAGGAAAACTAACCTGAGACTGCGTTGGTCGATCTCCCGCTCATGGAGGCATGATCATGATATCGCAAAAAATGTTTTGACTATTCTTTCGATGAAAATGGTCAATGTGGGCCCAGAGCTCAAAATCACCAAGTTGATATGCACAAATGAATTTGAAAATGAGTTTGTTTTGATATATATATGTTGTTATAACTTCATTTTGAGTGCATATGTTCACAAAGGGTTGGAGCATTGGCGCAAGTATATTTCTATATCCCCGCACAAATGGTAAGTCCTCTTTTCGTTTTAATTTAGTGTTTATTTTTTTATATTTTATCTATTTACACTTGAGTCTTCTCTTCATCTTACAGGTAGCGGGAGTTTGACGCTGAAATTTCGATATACGGGTATGTCAGTATAGGTTTTATCTCCCTATTTCAGGAATGCCATACTTGAACTCTATGTTTTACGCCTTTTCATGGCTAAGACACTTTTCCAAAGGGGAAATATGTACGCACCCAAAATTACATGTGCTACATTGTCGAAAAACGGTTACAAAAGTCCCTAATGATGATTCATATCCTTTCAGAAGGTGTTCGAGTTCCTAAACCCATTCGTAGTGTATATTTGTAGCCTATACATCCTTACTTAGCTTTTCCATGCTTTCTTCCAGCTTCCCGCTTCATTTTGTGCATGTTTTGGCCTTTAGTGCAGATCGCCCCCGCCTAGGTGGCGGTCTTGTGCGCTTTTTCTAGAACCTTCCATGCATCAAATTCACATGTGATGCTTCACTTAACTTCTGTTTTAAAACACATTTCTTTCCCATTTTAGATGATTCCAAATCCCAACTGCCTTGTTGCATGGTATTCCCTCCCTCTTCTATTTTTAAATAGATTTAATTAGTTTGAACTGCCTCTTCACCCAATGATTTGGCACTCCAAGGTTTCCTTGTGCATGAAGATACATCCCAGCCAATTCCTATATATTCAATGCTTGTATTCAAGAAAATGGCCTAAGAATTTTTGTATCTTACATAGTATTAGTGCCATAATCCTATTGGAAATTGCATAGCCAAGCTCTGTTCACTTGTGTTATCTCTCTTCCACCTACATTGTAACCAGATTGCCTTCAAGTTGTCATTGCTCAAGCGCCTTCTCCTGCTATTGCCTTTGCATTCCCAATTCCTTGGACTCATATAGACACATAGAGAAAGAAAGGAATAAACTGAGGGGACATATACATATACAACCAGATTTGCCAAAGCTCTTGCTTATCCAGGTTGGAATTACTTGTTTGTTTGCTTCATTTATCAAATTATCAATTTTGAGTTATTAATTTCAAATACATATCAAATAGAGTAGAAAAATTATTCATTTCAGTTGATTAAGCAATTACAAATAGAGCAAATCATTAGAAAGCTTTCTCTTTAACATTACTGGGGAAGTAGTGGGGAACAATAGCTCTTTTAGGGTTATGATTTGTTCTTTACCTCTAAGGTAGGGTTTGAAGGGTTTTGATTAAATTAGTTTAGTTTTTTTAGATCTAGATTCACATACTTGCACAAGTAATTAACTACAACCGAATGATTACTTGTATTTAATTTTGTTTATTAGATTAGAAGCATTGTTTAAAAACTTAGAAAAGATCAAAAATATTTACTTTTATTAGATTAGTTTGCTTTCATTGTTTTGTACAAGTATACTATGAAAATACCAAAAACATAGATTAAATTTCCTTTTATAGTTAGTTTTCTTCATCAAATTCAATTCAATTCATTACTGCATGACTATCAAATGTCCCACAACCTAATGGACTAGATTTGTTGACCGACATTGATACGGGTTTATGCTTGTTATTTTTACACACACTGCTGGGTATTTACGAGAAGATAGAACAATTAATCACATTAAACATTGCAGCTAATCAAGCCTACAATTATTGGTGCTCTGGAAACGAGGGCTTGATCACGCACATAACCATACAAGGACCACAACCTCTATGAGTTCACGGTTGTGATCCCCATCTCTCACAACCAAACAAGTGTCTTGACCAATTAAACATCAATATTGATTTGTATGCATTGGTATTTAGATCATCACCACTTCCACCTGACATCATTGCACAAATTTTAGTATTGAACATAATAGCCGATCAGGCTAGGGATTTCTAGACTAGACCAGAAAACCTCCCATAGTCCCTGTGGTTTCATTACGCCTCTTGTTCTCACTTCCATGACCTTGTCTAGAAATCTATACGAGGCATCCGTAGGTCACTTTCCATGTGTTCCAAAACCAAGTAGACAGAATCTTGGCGAGCTCGATATTGACTAGAGCCTCCGAGTAGCTATTATATCTAATCAATCCATCACACCACTTCATCTTAGGATGATTTCTTTTCCTTAGACTCATAGATCCTGATATTATGTGTTGAAGATATAAGGTTGCCTCATTAGCTTGTTCATCGTTACCACACTCACATCCATTTATATTCTACACCAGTTGTCTTGGCATGACCTCGGGAATGCGGGTGCAAAGAAGGTCATGTGTTGATTTTCTTTAAATCTGACCCCAAAACCTAAACAACACCTATATTTTTAACAAAATAGATATCGATTATATAATTTAAACCCTAAAAGCTTGAAGGCCGAATGTTGAAATCCTGAAAAATACCTATGTATTGACCAGATTAGAATTTGAAAAACTATCTTCTAAACCGTGATAGATGGAGTTATGAGACTAGTTCCATAAGGTGCTGAGTGATCCTAACATCTTATATTTACTACAATAAATTTAAAGTATAAGTTTTTCTTTTATTATTATTTATATTTTATTATTTACATTTATTTTTGTACATAGAAGCATGCCTCAACCACATATACCACATAACAGATAGGAACGTGAGCGCATTATAACGCCTTATGTTTTAGGCTTGGTAACAACTAAACCTAATGATTCGAATGTGCTCACGCTTTAACAAAATGCGCTCTCATTTTTCTTAAAATTGGATATGTGTCCACTATTTGGACCCATCTTTGTGTATAGGCCCATCAACCTAATCAAAGGTGAAGTACTACGAAGATTTAGTGACCACATCGAGATCCGGTTTACGAGTCACTCTGTGAGATCGGGAACCCATATTTCAAACCAGGCACCCATAAGCACTCCTATTCATCCCCATGCACCTCTGTCTCGGCCAGATTAGCCACTTCTATAATTTTGTGAGGTTCGTTATGACATTCTACTCTACTCTACACATAACCTTGTCCAGTCTAGATTACTGCAAGGTAAGTCTAATTCATGTTAGTACCTTTCTCCCTCCTATCTCATTTATTTCATTTCATTTAAAATATCGAATAAATTATCTAGCTCTTATATTTCAGTATATTTTAGTTATTACATTACTGTACTTTCTTAGATTATTACTAAAATAACATATTTTAGATAATCATAGTTATATTTCAATTGTATAGATTGTGCATGCTTGTGTTATCTTTCTATCGATCTACATCTCTCCCCCATTAACCGATATCCTAGAAGGGTACCCTCCTTTATCTTGACATGGACCTTGGAAACCCTAAGTTGACCTAGTGTAGGGATCATTGCCCTTTGGATATGTGACCTTAACACTCATTTTAGCCCCTTTTAAATCAATCAATTATGTGTTAGTCCATGTGTGTCTCCTCTTTGTTGCCTCATACCCTTATAAAATGGAAGACCTATGAGTGCAAGTCATTAAGACACATTCTTAGCCTGCCATACAACCTTAAACTCATCTAATTCACCAACCGAGGTATCGAGGACATTTGTCGATGGTTGTACAATAATAGGTTGGGGCTGAATTATAGGAATAAGGGTTAACTTTGGGAATAATGGCATAGGGGGTTTTGGAGCTAGCTTACTAGCTTGGATCAAGTAGTTCTAGTTGAGATTGTAATATCAAATACAACATGAAGGTCCGCACCTCCCTTAGATTGGAATATAACAACAATTTCAAAATTAAGAGGCCTTAGATAGTACAAGAAAGCTAAATGTGAAGGCCTTGTACCAATAGTGGGATTCTATCCCAAGATTTCTAGAATCTCTAGTTAAAATCAAATAACGGTTGCTCCATAAGTGACATATGGTCACTCTTGTATGATAATTATCTCACTAAGTTTTCTCCAAATTCATCCAATGTACAAATAGAATTGGGAAGAAGGCATCCATACCATGTCAGGGATTTCCCTTTCAAGAAAGTTTTCATAAGTGTCATTGAAACATCCATTTGGGTTATGTGATGAACTCAACACAAGTGGATGATAGACCTAAGATGATCGTAGGATTAACATGTTTCTCACCCATGAAATATGGAAGGATTTTAAAAGTAGCACTTGGGAGGTCATTCCACATATTTGAATCCAATGGGCTACCCACATTGAAGATTGAAAAAGCATGACTCCTTAGATGAGTCATGATATTTTAGAGTTGAAGGTTGCTTTGCAAGATTTGTGAATGAAAACCAAGTGATAAAGTGAAGAGGAGTCTCTTAAACTTAAGGGTTGTCTTAAATATTTGCAAATACCTACTCCTAGGCTTTTTGGGAGACATTTATAAGAGCTTGTAGGATGTTTAAATTTTTGTTAAAAACATTGAGATAAATTATTCCAAAATTCATAGTAATACTAGAGATGTTTTTATTTGTAGTAATGGGAATGATTTATTTATTAGACAATACGATGTTATTACAAACATTCATGTTGAAAATTAAATCTATAAATTTATAAGTAGCATATCTTTAAAAGCAAGTGAATATTTTCACGAGAGGAAATACATTTTATAAAAGAGATGTCATGTTTTATTGTGACAACCTATTATTATTAGGGAGGGAAAAAATTGTAATAACAAGAATATAATTAATTATATGCTTGAACATTATTAAGATGATAACTTTTATAAATGGGAATCCATTTTCAAATAAATTTTCAAAAAAATATTAAACATTCAATTAAAAAATGTCAAATAATATTTAGGAAATCTACCACTTTTTTGTTCGTATTTACTAACCTTCAAGCACCACCTTATCAGCAAAACTCATTGCACCCAAAAGTACAAGTACTAGTACTAATACCTTAAAAACACATCTTGAAGATGAACACAAGGTATTTCAAGATATGCACAAATATTTTTAACACGATTCCTTATGTTTCAGCATTCACAAAAATGACAACATAAAAGAGGGATTTCTATGTTGCAAAGAATCATAGTAGATTAGTTGTAAACATTTCTTCCACAAAGATGAAAATTTAAATTGTGTAAGAGATGATGGAATGTTAGCAGCAATACATATGTGATTCTTCACATTCCACTGACTATATTTTTACGCCAAAGGTGTTCTTTATTAGAAGCGAGGATGGATGATTCTAACACCTTTCAGCATGTGGACGACAGAGATTAAAATTTCAGGACATATGTTGAAATCTGACGGCTATCTCCACTTCTGACTACTTCATTGTGTTCTTCCCTCTTACACACCGTACTATTGAAACAAATTCAGAAATGTGCATAAATGCTCAGAATCATCATCCTCTAGCAGAGATCGGCCATGGAATTTAGTATCTTTATGATGTGCAGTGCGAAGAAACTATCGAGACTAGAGGTTGGCTCGTCCAGGACCAAAACTGTTAGGTCGTGAAGGACATCCATGTCGATGGACACCCTCCACCTCTCGCCCCTTGATATGCCCCTCAACCTATCGTTTCAAATTTTCATACGGGAAATGTGGTCGAGGCCCAGCTCTTGCATAAGCCCTTTAACTCTTTCTCTGCAGTACCTGTTATTTCCTTCTCGCACTCTCAGTCGGGCACTGAACATTATTGTCTCCTCCACTATCAGAAGAGGGAACAATGCATCATTCTGAGTCACGTACCCCATCATTCTTCCCAGCTGCTTAAAATTTGCAACCACGTCGTTAATGAATATGCTTCCTGAGGTTTCATTTCATTCTGCCCGCTAGGACCTCTAGCAGATTTGACTTGCCCGTGCCGCTCAGCCCGACTATCACCAAGATTTCCCTTGGCTTTTCCCTACATGTTACATCATTTAATATACATCTTCTCTCCTCGCCATCATCATCATCGCCCGCGATGCAAAACCAACTATGCCCTTGCGTTAGCTTGTATCAAAGATTTATGGCCTCTATCTAGTAACCGGTCATGGAAGGGATTTAGTAGCAGCTAGCTGAATCTGATGAAGGGAAAGTGAAGACACATGAACTTGGAATAAATGAGAGGATTGTAACTCTCCACTGGTGAGTTCAGGGTACCAAAGATTGTCTCCTTTTTCACTGTACCCTGTCTTTTTTATCTCTACACTCTGCGTGAAAGCAACATCCTAACAAAAAACACTTCCATTGAATTGTTCTTTGTATACGATGAGCTCCAACAACTGATCATTTTCCTCTATATCGTTCCTTCTTTGCGTGGGGCTCATTTTTGCTCTAAAAATTTTACACTATTGCAGAATCTTATTCTTTTTAAAACAATTTGGATTGCATCGCGTACTCACATTATAATTTAATTTTTGGATGTTTATTTGACTACATGTCTATTATCCGTATTGCTTGTTTGTCATGGAATGCATGTGCATCATGGCACAAATGAAAAGCTCAATTTATCACGGTGACACAACGCTTGTGAGTAATAGTTGTTTGAATAACATAATTTGTTGAACCTATAAAGTGGTTCTTAACACAATTTATAATCATTTAATTTAGTTTATAAAATAAAAAATAACAATGCTTTAATGACATTGCTCATATGACTAGTCGTTGGAGTGGCTCGGTTATCAATGATTGTTCTAATAGCACCAAAGCAGAAGACGGGGCTGCCATTAGCAAATGTATTATTTACATTAATGCCTTGCGAGAGGCAGAGAAGCTTCGCGGTTCGATATCCCAAGCTCGCAATTAGAAATTTCTAGACATTCATCTCTACGGGATCAAAAAAATAAAATCAGTGGTATTCTGTGCCCTATTTGTATCCGCTATGAAATAAACTGACAGTATGATAGATCACTGATTCCCTGAATTATTTGAAAACATAATCATTTTGACCATTGAATCGGCTGCTTAGCATTATTGCGTGAAAGCGTCTATGCGAGCTAAAAATAGAATTCGTTAAAATATTTTTACCATATCAGAATTCATTAACTTTAAAGGGGACAAGTGCAAATTATATTGTGAAGAATGTGTGTTGGTGCTGCCAAAAAGAACATCAAGATTTTAAAAATAAACATTCCTTTTTGTAATGCTCTGTTTTTAGGATGTCAGTTGTTTTTTTATTAATAAAACTTGACTAAAAATGGCATTTTCATTCCGCATGTTTTCTTTTATTTCCAAATTGAGAATTGGCGTGCTATTTTAAGGTTCCAATGCTTTTACTTTTTCAAGTAATTTATAAATGTTCACAGAGGAATTGGTTTATTCATTACCTGCTGTTAGCTTGATTTCATTGTATGCAAAGAATAATTGAATCTGAGTGTGGTTTTTGCTCGGGAGGATCGAGGAATAATAATAATGGGTATCTGCACAAGGTTTTGTTCTGTAAAGAGTTGGAAAAAACCGATACAGGGTCCTGCTGTAGACTTGCCATTCACAAAAGAGACGCGGAAGACTATATTTTGCCATCGTATGGGCGACAGGAGAGGGATGAAATTGAACAAGGTGTAGGGAAGGAGTTTCACGTAGTTGATTTGGATGATGTGGGTTTGAAGCTTGAAAAATTTAAGTTCAAGCGTTGGCCAAGTAGCAAAACTTATGTATTGATTGGTGGTTGGAGAGATTTTGTGAGGAGAAGAGGATTGGAGCCCGGTCATATTGTAAAGATTTTTATGCAGAATGACATTCAATTTTGTATCAGTTGCATCCAGCCTGATGAGCAACGACGATTATCTCTGCTGCCTCCTCTGTCCTCACTATCATTATCCACCTGTGGCCCTCTGCCTCATAATATTGCTTCCAATCAATTTCCTATGAGTTGCAGCGACCCCGATCTGCAACTACAGTTATTTCTGCCTACTCTTTCTTCAGAATCCTTATCCAGTACTACCATTCATGGCGATATTTCATCTAGTGTAGCACCTGCTTCTTCATTTTCACCGGGTAGTAAGTATAGCCCAGTCTCAGCCGCTGATGGTCATGTAGAACAGACCCTAATTCAGTTTTCTATGCTTTGCACCGACCCTGATCTGCAGCTACAGTTATCTCTGCCTCCTCTTTCTTCAGAGTCATTATCCAGTGACATTTATGGCAACATTTCGTCTACTGTAGAAGCTACTTCTTCATTGGGTAGCAAGCAAAGCCCAGACTCGGATGCCCTAATTCAGCTTTATATGAGTTGCAGCGATCCTGATTTGCAACTACAGTTATCTCTGCCTCATCTTTTTCAGAATCGTTATCCAATGCCATTCATGGCAGTACTGCTCAGAATAGTGTAGCAGCTCCTCCTTCATCTTTATCAGGTAGCAAGAAAAGCCCAGACTCAGCTAATTTTGGTGCAGAAGTAGAACCCACCGTAATTAAGTTCAGGTTGTTTGGGAAAGATATCTATCCGGGGAAAGACAGAGGAAACCAAGCTGATAAAGACAACAGTACTGCACCGATTAAAAGAATAAAGTTAGAATAATTTAAAGGAGAAACAGAACATATCAAGTTTTGTGAATCTTCCAGTCCATGAGGTAACCAGTTCATGTTGAAATGTATTAACAACCGGGCTTACCTGCCTTGATAATATGCTGTAACAAGTTTTGCTTTAAAAATATTTCTGAAGCTTGAGCTCAATATTGCGACATGCAATATTGCTAGTTATGCCATATATTTTGTTTTTCCCACCACGAATATGGTCAATGGTAATACAAATATCTTATGATGAACATACAGCTTTGTCTATATCATCAATGTATCTTGCCTTAATTGGTTTCATCCGTCTTTTTAATAAACGAAAAATAATCATAATTTTAGGCGATGGAAGCTCTGATCACCTTGCTTGACTTAATAACTTTATTCGTGCTTTCATTTTTATCTCACGAGTTCCTATTCACAAAAAATAGCAGTCTCCGGGAAACAAAAAAAGCGTAAGGACAAAAAAAAATTAACTACAAAATTGTTGTACTATCTTATTAAATAACATTTTAGTCTTTTAAAATAACTCATATGTTAAGTTAATTTTTAGACCTAACAATAAGTTGCGGGTCTTTAATATTATGAAGCACACAAAAGTGGTAAAGATGTACTCACTTTAAAAGTTGACTGTTGGATAATGCTGAAACATGTTGGTAAGATAGGGTCTTTCAACTTTTAGTGTTTGCATATACTTGACTCAAATGTCCTTGTAAGTTGGGAATTCAAGCATGGAATGCTTCTATATTTCTAATGTACATGTGGCGGAGAAAAAACATACCCTCTTCCTATTCTTTGACATTACGAATCACCTATCTACCAGTCTCGCATATAAACCTATGGGAACTAGTCCTATTTTTTGCTATGAGTATCTTTACCCTCCGTTTGATTTCAACACTTATGTATACCTTTTCGTAATACACATAAGTCGGGTTGAATATTATAAAATAGTGCTATCATTACCTACGGGTTTTCTCTCCACATTACTATTCTAAACCTTTTTTACGCCGAAGGCGTTCCCCCTATGGTAGAGGACCTCCGGACGTTTCTACGACTGTCCTAAATTTGACAGCCTTTTAGACGTTTTTCAAACGGGATTAAATTTGACAGCTGTTTGCATGTCGTTTTTACTTTGCATGCAATTTTTGAGTTTCTATTTTTAAAATCCTATTTTTAACTGTTGTTTTTAGATTCCGCCCTGTTTTATAAATAAGGAGTTTGTATTGGTTATCTCATCAGATAATCAGTTCGTTTTTGTGAAAGAGGGATCCGAGAAAGTGAAGGGAGTCGACATTGGAACCACTATATCAGTTTTAAGGCGGCCGAAAGAGCGTCGCACGCGTCTGGTCGGCCTTGCGCTGAGATGCACAGAAGTTGTATTCTCCTTTCTTTCCTTTGATATCATGGCGTCTAATAACCAGGGCACAAAGGGATTAAGATTCGATGATTATGACGAATACAGGTAGATAGTTTCGATTTGTATTCCTAATTTCCTACCATTTACTAAACTTTCGCCGCTTGCGCCAGAATAAGATAATGAAATTTCCTCTGCTACAGGTATTCCATAGCCGTAGCAGTTATAGCATTCGTGTATGTGGCGGCGCAGCTTGGGAGAGGAATTTATGATGAACTGTTCGCACATAACTTGTTCCCGAAAATAGTTTTCAATTACATCGATTTCGTCGGCGATCAGGTAACCACGGATCAAATTTACCAAAAGTTGCCCTTTCAGGTAATTTTGTTGTTTCAGAGGAGGGATCTGATGTAATTAGTGAATGATTTGTGCAGGTATTGGCTTATTTATTGCTTTCCTCTTCTTCAGCGGCGGCGTCGACCACAAATAGACTGCGGGACAACGGGAACATGAGATTTACAGATATGGCGGCGGCGTCGGTGAGCATGAGTTTCATTACCTTTGCGCTCATGGCGGCTTCTTCTGTACTGTCTGGTTATGCCCTCTCCAAACGCATCCGCTGGTAATACGCGCATGAATCATCCGTTCTTATTTCTAGAGCGAAAATTCTGAATTGGCCATTTGTGACTGTTCCGGACATTGTTTTTCACGGGGGATGTGATTACCTCGTGAATTATGTAATTCGTTATTCAATTCAATTCACCATTTCAATTTTCGAGTGTGTCAATGTACGTAAGTGTCCAAATGTAGAGCTGTAAGTGTGATGGCTGACTTGTATGCAAACGTGGAGTGTATCATCTTTTCAGTAGAATGCCCAAAAACAACGAGGGGGAACATGAACTGTTTGGTTGAATGCTTCAATGAGGCGTATTCCCTTAGACAACAATGATTCAGGCTTTTCACAAAATGGATTTTGTTGAACAAGCTTTAGAAACATTAAGGAAAATGTAACTGGTAGATGGAAAACCAGATTTCACAACCATTTTCATGTTCTTTGTGCATGGTTGACCCTTTGGACTTGTTGGTTAT
The DNA here is from genome assembly GCA_018340775.1 of Taxus wallichiana var. yunnanensis. Lineage (NCBI taxonomy): Eukaryota > Viridiplantae > Streptophyta > Pinopsida > Cupressales > Taxaceae > Taxus > Taxus wallichiana. Next base: position 376,338,775 of record CM031235.1, read on the forward strand.
CTTTTGGATGCATAGACCAGCCTGTGAATTGGTTTTGAGAAGATTTATTGGAAAATCTAAATCGTTATAGCTAGCTTCAGGAAACTCTACACTTTATCATCTTTGTGCCAAAAAAACATGTGGTGGATTGCGTGAATTTGTTTCTTTGTTGACTACTTGGCTGCGTTGGCAATATTGAGGAAACTCCAAACTTTTTCTGCTATGTTTGAATTAAACATGTGGTGGTTGTATGGATTTACTTGCTTGGTGTAAGGCATGTGTACTGCTGTGGAAATGACGCAATGGTAATTGGTTCGTTTTTGTGAAAGAGGGATCCGAGAAAGTGAAGGGAGTCGAGAAAGTGAAAGAGGGATCCAAGCAACCCTTTGGAAGGGATTTCAATCTTCCATTACATTGCGAACAATATTTCGGCAACAAGGAACAACCAATGCACAGGTTTCATTCCAGAATTTACTGCTCCACATGCGAGATTCGACCCCTCTAATTGAGGATTGGGAACTCTTGATGTTTCAGAACACGGACACACACCTAACTCAGCAGGAGCTCAACATTTTTAAGGATGCACCACATTTGTTTGCAAAAAATGATCAAGTGGCATGCCACAACCTACAGATGTTGAAGGCATTGAACGTTCCGATTGCCCAATCCATTGCTGAAAGTAACAGCAGAACTGGACCAGGAAATCCTGATGATGATCAGTTGCAACACAATGTTCTATTATGCAAACAACAAAAAATCATGCTTATTGCAAATCTATGGGTTGATGCAGGCCTCGTGAATGGTGCCACAGGAACAATCACAAACATTGTCTACGACGCATCAATGCAACCACCAGCATTACCTTTATTTGTTGTTGTAAAATTTGATAGATACAACGGCCCATGTTGGGATCCCTCCAACCCCTTACATATTCCCATACCCCCTATTTCCAGAGGGAATCGAAGACAGTTGCCGATTAAAATGGCCTGGGGATTAACTATCCACAAGTCGCAGGGACTTACTTTGCACAGAGAGCAACCGTCGACATTGGAACCCTTTGAAAGGTAGGGTCGACATTCTGACTTTCTCCAGTACCCTCGCTTGCAAATCTGTGCATTTCACCCGCTTTTTCATTCGAGAGATACTCAAATATGGCGCACGTACCAGCACTCGAAGCAAGAAGAAAGGAGGAAGCAAGACTACTATCACTCAACCCATCGTAAATACTAGCTTCTGCTTTCATAGCACCTCAAATACTACTATACTCAACATTTCTTCTATCGAAAGTGGCAAGGTCATTCAAGGGATATCAAATGTAATCAAGTTTATTGAAACTAAAATTTCCCACTAAAGGCTACCACTCATGATATAAATACTGCAAACGTATACATGTCTCATTACGTGTACGTATACCTACATTTATTTTTGTTTGGAAATATGGTATGCAACTTTAAAAGTACAAACCTATAACATAATTAAATGTACACATACAACATTACAATGTAATGTTTCAACTAAAGTCCTACACTACAACTATCAATCACACACATTATCAATTGTATAATAAATGTTTCTCCAACAAAACACCAACTGAACAACCAATGCACAACTAACAACATCAACTATAAAATTGATTAACTATCGAAAACGATATCACAAGTAATCATGTACGAATTTATAACAAGTTTGAAATGTAGAAACAACCTTCAGATTAAGTGGATCAATAATAACTGTACCTCTAAATCAAATAACATATACCGTTCGGCGTTCACATCTCATGAAACACATGTGATTGCTAGTTTTAGATAGTTTTATATTGGGTATATAGTTAAGCTAATATCCCATATGCTCATTCACTTGTGGCTCTTTGCATTCATAGAATTTTTCTCTTGTACATCTTTTCTTCTCTTACAACCTTAGATTATTTATATATGTCATTTTTTTTCTCTTACAACCTTAGACTATTTATATATGTAATTCTTCTCTTGTACACCCTTTCCCTAAGTCACTAATGGATACAAGTAATGTAATAACTTAGTCTTAACCAGGGCCTAATTAAGGTTTTCGAGTGCCCTAGGCAATACTTAGAGCGTGCGCCCCCCTTCCCACCCGGGACCAACGACACACGATCATAGTCTAATACAAATACTATGAATTAAATGGTAAAAGAAAGCGTTTGAGGGCGGTGAAGTTTGGAGGGATACAAGGCAACGATGGCTTGGAAGCTCAAATTTCTGCCGAGGTTGAAACTCAAATTTATAAACTCGGCGGTTAATGTTTCTGCAAAATCACGGATCACAAAAATAAAATATGGATATGTGAGCACGCTGCACCTGCACGATGTTCAATCTTCTCCAATCACAACTGAAAGTCAGGCGGGCTCCTTCAGGCTTCACTGCTTCAGTGAGGCGTATAGAAGATTTCAATGATAAGAAGATTGGGGAGATTTAGTCTTTCAGATATACATAATACAAGTCGTTTGGAATACCAAATCGAAATACTGAATAAATCACTCGATGCGATCCACAAGGCACAGGAAGAGGCTGCAGCCGTAGGAGATTCAGAGAACAAAAAAGGAATTTGAAACTGTATAGTGTAGTCTCAATGTCTTTGTGACTTTGTCTGTAAATTTGTAATTTTTAAAAAGCTGTCAGCGCTGAGCAATTAAGATTTGCAGTTCCACAGAATTTGAAACTATAGTGGGGACTTGGACTGGGCACGGTTTAATATCAATTATTTTTTTGTAAAATTTTAAAGTTACAAACCTTAGCTGACTGCGGATTGCCTAGCCGACTGGAAATCTTTTTTTAAAATTTGGCGCCCTCCTTTTTGTGCGCCCTAGGCAACTGCCTAAGTTGCCTAGGGTAAGACACGCCCCTGGTCTTAACAAATACTTCTAATAAAAAAGTTTTTATTTCTTCAAGAAATATTTCGTATCAAAATGAAGCCTCAATTTTAAAGTTGTGTATGAATAGTCAATTTTAAATTCTTTTTGTATGCTTCCAATTCAAACCCATTGTGCCATTAACACACATTTCACACTCATATAACTTCAAAGTACATCATTGAATGTATGTTGGAATGCATTAAGAGTTCCTCATCTACCTTGTATTGTTTTTATTTACCGAATAAAATTATGGAACTCAATTTCAATTCATTGTAATTTGTAAATATCTAGAGCAAAAGTTAAATTGGTACTTTTTTTTATTTATAAACCATGTGTTTATTCATAAACTAGAATAAATAGAGGTTAGAGTAAGGATCGGTAAAAACATTTTAGGTGTTAGTCATTTGTATTCATTGCCACATTTATGACCCAGATTTATGAAATTGGGTTGTGTTATTTAGTTCTTGTGTGTTGAGTATTCAAATTTCTATTTTAAGAGCAATCTCTTGCATTGCTCTCTTCAATGCTAGTTTTTATATAGCAGCAATTTTCACCTAAATCTGTTATGCGTGATTAGACATTAGCAACATTATTGAAATTTTGTTAGGGAAAGAATTTTCTTATGTAAAAGGTGTTCATGCTTTGTATTCCATTTATTTTAATGGGAGATAAACTCCAAGTTTGACACCCAATATGCTCAACTTCCTTAAGAACGAATATTTAACATTTAATCAACAAGTATCTTGATTAAGGATCATATAACACTTGTTGCAAGAGAATCACAATGTGTTTTTGATTGCTTCTTTTTTGCAGAGGGTTAACAATGGAGTCCACACGAAGAAAATTGAACAAGAAAAAAAAAATTGTAAGGTTAAAAAATAAGACTTTGGGTATATATATTATGTATGGTCAGATTTGGAACGTAAAGAGAGTGAATGGTGTAGATGGGTTATTTAGGTAGTTTCAATATCTATGGATGGGATGCTTCATTTCTCATCTTTTCATTATGTTATTTATTTTGTAATTATAGAATTCATTATATTGTTATTGAAATTAAGTTGATTTTCTTCTACACCATCTTCTTATGCAACTATAGGCCAAGTGCAATAAATATTGAAACATTGGACGACATTCAAAAAATTGAATCGCAAGTAACGGAAAAGGTATTGATGAAACTTTTAACAATGTTTTTTCATCAATATTGTTTATTTTGATTATGCATGACCATATATTATGTATTAATTTTTTAACCTCAAAGAAATCAAATCAAATGAATGAAGATAGTGGTTGTGGAAAAAATCAACCACAAACAAAAAGAATGACAACACGTGCTGCAATGGCCTTTCTGAAATGGGTAAGGAAATGTGATTGTTTGTTTTTTATTGAAATATAATTTTTGTAGTGGATTATGTGTTATCAAATGCTTATTTCTGACAACATAGTGTTTGTTTTTGTAACATAAACATAGATTAATGATGAAAACATTGAAGAAGAAAAAGCATTTGTTGATCAAACAAGAGAGAATTCAGATTTTGAAAAGGAAAAGGGTAAGGATAGTCATGTTGAAGAAGAATTTGACATGGAACTAAACATAGATGACAATAGTGATCAGAATGACGAAGATTATGAAGTAGAGGAGGATGATGAAGATGAAGATTGGGTGCCTAGTCGAGCCATAAAGCATCCAATGAGTGCAAACATCAAAGATCAGTAAGTAGTGTTATTTAGAATTTTTGTTTTGCATGAATAAAACACTTTTATTCAAGTATTCAACTTATGTTAGCATGTCTTAGATTTATTAGGATTTTCCAATTTTTTGTTCTTTTAGTGTCCATATATTTTTACATTTGCATAATAATTTCAACTAAAGAGTTATAGGATTTTCCTACACATAAATTGTTACTCATAAACTATTTAATTATTGGATGTTAATTAGTATTTGTAGAGTGTAAAATTATAAAAGAAATTGGAAAGAGGGACATATTCAAATGCATGGTCTTTCCTTGTTGCAACTATGAAATGCAAGGAATAAAATGGCATTTGAAAGACATCAACTATCACCACCTCCATGATCACAATGGACTCCCTCCATTACATAGGCGTAAGCTGGGTAAACGTGTGACTGGGAAGTATAAAAGGAAAACAAAAAAATAGTACAAAAATGGTTGAAAAGTGAAATGTTGACTGGCACTTGAATAATTCTAAATATATGTACAAATCTAGGTTAATTGAGCGTTATTGTCGGGAAGAAAAGGTGTAATTTTTTTCATCCCTTAGCCAACAAGCTAAAGATCTGATTTCCAAGCTTGTAGAGGAGTATGATAGTGTAGAAAAGAGGGAGGAAAGGGAAAAAGACCCTTTCAACGCTGCGAAAAAAAAAATGGATTTGATGAAAACTGACTGTAAAAATTCTAAACTAAATGGACAAAAGGACAAGGTATTTACCATTTTTATTATAATTTAAATTTAAAATTATTTTAATTTTGTTTATTCACATTGCTTTTTATGTTGTTTTAAATTAAATTTTCATTTGTACAGGATATTATCCAAGAAGAATCCATTAATGTTGATCATGTAAGGAAACATGCTTTCATTAAAAACATTAGCAACATTGTTGGAATAATAAAGTGTCATTTTTCATTCATTAACATGTTGAAATCTTGTGTAAATGTGATTCTAACATGTTTCATGACTTGAATGCATGAATAGGATTCAGATTGGTGTTGATGGGGAAAATCGATATGAAAAAAGAATGTAAACAACAATCCAATGGAAAACAAGGTATGGTTGTAAATTACTAATATAAATAGTTGTGTTTTATATATATTTTAAGTGCTTCTAACTTAATCATATTGCTAATTTGGCATTTATACCTACATCTTTTATTTACAATTAATTATTATGTTGTTGCACTTGAAAAATTGGGTTTTACCACTTCAGGGTGATGAGGAAGAGAATAATGTTGAAGCATACACTTCAAGTGCATGGGTACATGAACCACCGATACAAATAACACCTATTTCCTTTAGAACAAAGGAAAGTGAGGGAAATGATATGCATGATAAAGTAAAAATCAACAAAGAGGATCATAAGGGAAAAAATATGGCCGATCCATTGATTGAGGTGACTGATTTTCCAAAATTTGTTGAGGTGGAACTAGGCAAACCAAAGAATGAGGTGAAGGACATGGTTGCCTATGAATTCACAATAGGAGAAGAAGTTTTTATGTTCCTAGAGCCTGACCATGTAAAAAAGGTTGGCATTGCTAAAATTCATGCAACTAAACCAGGAACAAAATGCCATGGACGATCTTTAGAAAGGGATTGCATTGTCATATGCATAGAAGATTCATATGTAGATGACGCTCCATTGCATTTTCCACATATTGGAGCAAATACTATTGGCGAATCGAAGAAGACATATTGCATCTGGTTTAAAGATTGCTTAAAGGCAATTAACCGAGTAAAGAGGATGGAAAAGAGACAAACGTGTGTTAATTTGTATTTTTATTGATGTTATTGTGTTTTTAGCACATTTGATTGATTTTATTTCCAGTATAAGTATACTTATCCATTATGTCATGTTTGCAGCAAATGAATGAATATTTAGATGATGATGTTGCAATTGAGGTAAAATTATGTTTTGATGTACATTATTTTTTTCCAATTGATTGACTATATCAATGATGCATTATTTATTTCAGTATTCAATAGAATTGTGAGAGCTCATATTCATATTTTACCATGCATAGGTGACACAAGGAAAAGAAGAAAACTATAGGATTTTCCTTTCTAGTCTAATGTTTAAATTTCTTCCTACTTCCCTATACATTTCCTTCCATTACATTCTTATGCAGTATTCCTCTATGTATTTATCTTTCAAAACTGGTTTGCATTTTCCCTATAATATTTTAGATGATGAAAACATATTATTCAAGATGAAACTATGTAATTTGCATACCAACTTGGCTTCCCTTACTTGACCGTTGCAGCTATTACAGGAGCTTCCCTTACCCCAATATCATTTTACTTATAATTTTCTTTCTTTTTAACAATCATGTTCTTTAATTGTATTATATAGTATTTATATGAATTGATTGTTTTTAGAATGAAGAGGAACAACCAAATAACATTGTGGTAAGAAACGTAAAAATCTTATCCAATATTCTTGATTCCATGCAATCCATACATAATATGGTTCATGCTTCATCTGATTTGGTAAGTAACGTAAACTAAGATTTACATTGTTAATTTCTTCTAGGAGTCAAATATAAAAACATTTAAATATTTTTGTGTTTTTCTTCGAGTTAATGTAGGAAATAATTTGAATCAATAATCCTTTATTTTTTAGCAACGGAATAGTGAAGGTGATACCAAGATGCAACCTTGAAAGGATCCATTCAGCTATCAAAAATTTAATTTACGATCGATCATTGCACTACATCTCGGACTCCAATGTAGTTTCTATGTTTGTGTTTGTGTGTGGATATTGTTTCCTAGGTGGATCTTGTGTGTGTTACACTTGATAACAAGAAAGTAACTAGATGTAATAAATGTAAATAGATGTGTCCATGAAATAATGAACTTCCCCTCCATGCATGTATGCAGAACTATAAGTCCCTTTTCCTTGTGTGTGGATGCTAGATGTATGCTTGAATGCTCTTGATAATATCCTTTCAAGGCAACCTTAGGTGGTGATAGCTAATACTTAGTGTTTGGTCCCTTATTATGATCACATAAATTTATATTTATATGATTCCCTTGCTTGAATTTCATAATTAACCCTAAAAAAGTTGACCAACAAAGATAAGAAGCCCAAAAGGCTAGAAAGTAACCAAAAGATGTGAGAAAAGTATAAAGAGGTCAAGGGTTCCTAAAGGGGATGGAAAAGCCCGATGTTGGCATCCTAGCTAGGAACTAGTGTTCAAGATGAGAAATGCCAAAGTATAAAAAGATATATTGGGAAAGCAAAAGTGTACGATTAAAAGAGGAAACAAAAAACAAGTAAAGGTGTCCAAAGACTATTGGTGTGAGTCATTTTCCACATCATCGGTGATTCATCTATCTTAGGTGAGGTCATAGATCGAGTTTCATTTAGGGGTCATTATGAGGTTCCCTTACGTGTCATGCATTGCATAAGTGCGTCAATTACATCATTAGAAGTTACTTCCCCTTCCGGGAATGTAACTCCCCTCTCCACTTAAGAGGTCATCATTACGACACTAGGGTTATTGAGCACCCTCTATATGTAAACCCCTTTAGATCTATGACATTAGAGTGGAGATTTTTGGATTAATGGGTTATGCCCCTTTATTGAGTCTTTCATGCACATTGGTTGATGCTCACTCCTTCGCGGGACCTTGTCACGTTCTAGCTTGCACTTCCATCAATGTTCACATTATCCCTCATGATCCTTGTGATTCAACTTTGCATGCACTTTTTCATGGTATTAGAGCGCACATTGTGTGGATCTCGTGAAACACTTAATTTTTCGCTACTCTCTAATTTTATGTTTGTGATAAATAAGTCTCTTGAGCATTCGTGATAATGGTTATTCCATATGTGATCTTCTTGCATTGATTCGGGGTTTTATACCTTTTTTGGGTTGGTTGTTCAATTTTTTTCAAGTGTTCATGGGTTTTTCAGATTTTGGGGTATACATATAGTTGTGGAGGTGTTTTATAGTTTTAGGCTATAGTTCAAAGGTTTTGATCAGTTTTTATGTTGGTTTTGTGCGTCTTTAAAGGTTATTAAAGTGTTGTCTATGGGCCCAACTAGGCCCCAACTTGTCGAGATGGGAATCGAGTTTACTCCACTCGCCGCCTTACACATTAACTAGCTTAGTTTTACATTGCAACGGGTTTTGTTTGATGTCTTTGACCATTTGTGCTTCCCTGTACCTCACCTCAATTTGCTTCGCATTTGGTTGTTTGGCTCTTGTAACTCTAATTTTTTTCATTTCTCATGTTGTGTGCATTTTCCACACTCGTTCATTAATAGCTCGAACCTTTAGGATCCACCATGCTATGTTCTACCCTTGTTTGGCTCGTGCATACATTGTGGACTCCCTATTCAAGTGCTCCATGTTCGGATCGTCACTGCATGGATTTTTCTTACGCTTGCTCATTGACATTTGTTCATGTCATGCTCACCATTTACCTTGTGGTATTGTGTTAGATCTCTAATGTGGTGGTTTGTTTATTGTTCTATGTTGGTGTTGGAGCTCTCACCTCCATTTAGTTCAAGTTTCCACACCTTAACTCAAACCAGTGTTGGATTCTTCACTTTTCCCACTTTAACCACTCTCTCTACCATGTTGACTTGACACGCCAATAGGATTACATGCCATGCATCCCCATCCCGCCTTGGGCCATGCACACTAAGACCGAGCAATCCACCGATCTCACACCCGCCGCCTTTGATAGTGCTCGATCATTTTTAGATTAGAGCTTGTTGATGGCTATACACTTGTAACCAACTCAACATGAATGAAAATCTAACACAAAGGAAGTTAACCTGGTTTCTCATAAAGTTTTCTTAGAGGATGAGCTTTTCTCAAAATTTTCTCGTGAAAATGAACTCGACCACCATTTGCAAGAGTAATCTCATTGCATTTATAATACACCCTTTACATCCAAATTTTCCCCCAAAAGAGGAATATTCAAAGCACCTTTGTTGCACATATCAGATCATGATTTGTAGAAGGTGACATTCAACAGACTTGCAAAAAGTTGTCAGGTGTTTTCAAAAAGGTGAATCATTATAAATATTTGTATCATTGTTTCAATTGGAGGCATATTCTTCATCCTTGGCACCTGCAGCACCTTTTCCCCTCAAAAGAGAAGAATATTCGAGGGACCTTTTCTTGCTACCAATTTGTTTTAGACAAAGACATTTAACAAATTCAGATCTGAAATCTATTAGGTGGATCAACTATGAACATACCACGTTTCTTGGGCCCTCGACTAGCCATGCCACAAATTTTCGGGAGTCCCTTTAATCATTCTGATTCTATCATGTGAGAAATCCCATTTTTAATCATTTTTTAGAGCATCTGCATAGCTGGACTTGACAGGTCATCCCTTTTTGCTCTCTAGGCAACGCCTTTTTCACCTTTCACGCCCACACTTTCATCATTTCATCCCTTTTTCCCTCCTTTTCCTCTCAAATTTTACTCTATAACTTCTGAATCTGGCACCTTACATTTTTGCATGAGCCCGAGAAAAATCCACTTTAAGAGTACTTCAAATCTACAAATTGAGCTCCCAAATTGATTCAATTAAACTTTGCAAACCCAAACGACACAAATTTGCCAAAAAATTGATGAAGAATGATGCAAAAATGCATCTCCAAACATCCTGGAGCTTCAATGGTGGAAAAATCAAATGAAATGCACAACTACCATTGATCCTACATTTCAACTTTTAATCTAAGCCCTCCATATGGAAAAATGTGATTGGAAACGGGTCTGGGGGCACCTTTTGACATTTTATAATTTTTTGGAAAAAGTAAAATGTTAACATTTTTCTCTGCCCCTCTACCCTTAGAAAATGGGCTTGACACGTGTCCCAATGTGGGTCCTAGTGGACCTGTACTTCAACTTACAAATTTTATCCCTATTTTCCAAAAAGGAAAAAGTTCCATATTTTCCCCGTGGGCCCGCACCTTTGTTTCCCCACCTGCTACATGTCTCAATGGCACACTTTGAGATGGTCCCGAAAAGTAGAGACCGCAAAAAAATATGAACCCAAAATGTGTCTCAGTCGGGCAGCATCTCCAAGTGTCCTCCTAGCACTTCTTCAAAATAGAACTCAAGGGTCGGTCCCCAAACATGCGCAGTCCCTCCACGTGTCCTAGGCCCCTTTAGGAAGTTGCGTGAAAAGTCTAAGTACGGGAAGGCCTGGCAGAAGCCTCCACATGGACATGTTTTGTGTTGAAGTGAGCCTTAGAATTTTTAAAGTGCCCCGTAGAGCTGCATCCAACCAGAAAGGGCCACGTTTCAACTAATGCCGAGAAGTAATTTTGACCGAGAAACTACACTGTCACAAACCTGTAAAATGCAGGAGAACCACCATTTGAGCCCGGGAGATAAAAAACATAACAGAGGCCGCAAACTGAGGGATCTCAAAGGTCGATGGGGTGAGACTAATTTGAGCACCAACACAACTGTCTCAAAGTGGTGTGCATCTTCTTCACCCCGGGATGGGCTGAATAGGGTGCATGATGAGCCTCTGTCAAAATGTCTGTCTCAAGCCTCCATCTCTAGGAACATATATCGACCTTTGTGTCTGAGAATGCCATTTTTCTCTAATGAAAATCCATCAAACCTCCCCTCAAGGGGCCTCTGAGACTCAATCTCTACTCTGACTGCAAGGTAGAAGTTGTCATGAGGAAGCTACTACAAAATCTTGCTCGCAAATCTATAACTACTGAAGTAGCCATAACCACATGTCTTCGTCTACTCAAGGCATCTGCAACCACATTCTCCTTCCCCTTCACATGCTCTATCTCCATATCGTACTCACAAATAAACTCCATCCAACACCGTTGATGAGCGTTGAGATTGGGCTGCATGAAGAGGTGGCGAAGACTCAAGTGATCATTCTTGAGTGTAAATCTTCGACCAAGGAGGAAATGTCTCCACTACACTAAGGCGTGCACAACTGATGCAAGCTCAAGATCATGAGTTGAATAATTGAGCTCATAATCTTTGAGTTTGCAAGACTCAAAAGTAACTACGTTGCCCTCCTGCATCAACACCCCTCCAAGTCCTGCCAAAGAAGCATTTGTGAAAATGTAGACTTGCCCCGAGGATCCGGTACTACAAGAATAGCCGTTATCGTGAGGCATTCCTTCAGTGTCCTGAAGGCCTGCTCACATCTATTTGACCAAACAAACTTCTTCCCTTTTCGTTGAAGGGAAGTGATGGGGTGCGTAATCCGAGAAAAGTCTTACACAAATCACTTGTAATATCCTACCAAACCCATGAAGTTGCGCACCTCGGTCACACTTGTGGGTACTAGCCAATCCATGATAGCTTGAATCTTGGAAGGATCGACTGTGATGCCTTCCCCGAAATGATGTGGCCCAAATACTACACCTCTGTCTGAAAGAATGCACACTTCTCCAGGTTCCCATAAAGATGTTGCTCATGAAGACATTGAAGAACCCTGGCAAAGATGCTCATCGTGTTCCTCATGAGTACATGAGTAAATCAGAATGTTGTCAAGGAAAATGAGCATGAAGTGATCTAGAAAATTCCTAAATACCCCATTCATCAAGCTCATGAACACTGTGGGGGCATTCGTCAGACCAAAAGGTACCACTGTGAACTCATAGTGGCCATATCTCATATGGAAGGTGGTCTTATGAATATCTGCCTCTGTAATCCTCAATTGATGATACCCTAACTTAAGATCTATCTTGGAGAAAATTGTGGCCCCCTTCATCTAATCAAACAAGTCATCAATGTGTGGAAGGGGGTAACGATTCTTGATCGTTACTTTGTTCAGCTGGTGGTAATCAATACACAACCGCAGAGATCCATCCTTCTTCTTCACAAAGATCACGGTGCACCCCAAGGGGATATATTAGGATGGATTAGGCCTTTCTCCATAAGGCCATCAAGCTGCAACTCAAGATCACATAGCTCAGGAATATTCATCCAATAAGGTGCTCGTGAGATAGGATCTGCACTGGAACCAAATCTATATGAAAATCTATCTCACGTGGGGAGGTAACCCGGTAGCTCCCCTAGAAAAACATCAAAAAACTCTCTCAAGATGGGATGGTCATCAAGGGATGGTCCACTAGACTCATCCTCGATCTGTCACTAATCGTAACAACATACATCTGACAACCCCATCGCACACACCGCTTAAGCTACATAGCAAAGATGGTGCGAATAGAAATGGGCCTCCTAACCCTTGTTATCACTGACTCCACTCCTAGATCATCTGTATAAGCAATAGTCTTATGGTAATAGTCCACTCTAGCTCTATAATCAAACAACGAGTCCATGCCCACTTGATGAGACCATAGGAACCCAAAGGAAGGATTGGAAGATCCGAAGTAGTGGTGAAGGGTCCCAAATCCACTACACACTCCTTAACTAAGGAGTCTACGAAATTTTGGCTCCAGAAGCCATCTCAACATCCCAACTATGACCCTGCCTAACTGTCACTAGCCTACAATGCTCTACTAAGGATGGTGTAATAAAAGAATCAAATGAACCAAAATCAAATAATATAGAGGTGGAAACACCACCAATACTACATGTCGTCTCTATTATGATACTCTGGTGCTCAGCCTGGCGGTTCTCAACCATTGCGTAGATCCGATGACTCCATGTCATATCTCTAACAATAGGCTTTGAGATCTACATCTTACCCTTTTTGCTAGGGTTTTGTGGGCACTCTCTCCAATGGTGTCTAGCAACACCACAACCATAACAAATGCCCTGGTCCTCTCCAGTGGGATGCAGCTCCAGTGGTACTCTAGATGTCTAAGTTGTGGATCCTAATGACCCTGTTATGGACTACTGAGGTCTCGCTAATGATATCCTACTTGGTGAGCTCTTTGTGTACATTTTTGTCTGATGGGTCCTCTCAGAGGAGGCCCCATACTCTGCCCCCTCTGTGCATCAAATATCTAAGGAGGTTTGTAAGGTGGGCGAGTCTGCATTTGCTAATGAGGTGGCTTGAAGGAAGAATGTCCCGAACTTTGTCCGCCATGAGGAGGAAGAAGCTGACCACCTTGATCTCGTTATCATGCATCCGCTAGATGTGGCTCGAACTCTACCTTTATCCTGTTGCATCTTCCCTGTGTCTCCTCTACAATATAGGCCTTCTCCATGGCCTCTGCTAATGTTTTTCGGTAGTGAATGCGCATCGCACCACCCAAATCTGAATTCAGGCCCTGGATGAACTTGTGAATCCGTACCTACTCTTCCGCATATAATCAACATAATGGAGTAGATCCAGAAATCAACTCTCATACTCGGCTACGGTCATAGATGCCTACGGAGGTCATGAAACATGTCTATCCACTACTCGATAAACCTCCTAGGAAAATACCTGCTCTTAAAACGCTCCTCAAAAAACTCCCAGGCAACTGTCTCTGAGTCAACATGGAGCTTCCGCTCCTCGATCCTCCACCAGAATCCTACTCCATCCCTCAGAAGATGGATCGCAACACAAGCTTTCTGTTGCTAGTACAAGGGCAAAGCTTGAAGCATCCACTCAAGCTCACCAACCAGGCCTCTTCCTAAAAACCTCTTGTATCTCCAGAATAATGATATGGTCGTAGCTTCAGGATCTCCCTGATATGGTCTATAGCCAATGAATTACAAGCCCTAGGTCTCTCTGCATGCTCCTCCCTCTGTCTAGGGCTCCGAGATCTGTCCCTATGTCTTGAAATCCTATCTCCATGCCCTCTTTGTGGTGACTCTACCCTAGGAAAATCCACATGGAAGTTCTTTGCCCCATGCTCCTCACTGTATTGAGGAGATTCCCTAGCCTCAACTGATGGCTCCATATCTTGTCTAGTAATTTTTCCTCCTAGGGACCCTCCATGTATAACAACATTGACGTCCTGAAGCATCTGCAAAATCTGAGGAAGAATGGCCGCTACTGCCTAATCTAGTGGTGGTATACCTAGGTCTATATGAAAGACCCCTCATCTAGTCCGCACCTCCTGCATAGACCAAGGTGAGATTTAGTTCATCATTTTGGTTTTGTTTTAGTTTTCTAAGTTTTCTAAAATTATCCAAATATTTACTAGTGTGGTTTTCTAGATTTAAAGAACAAGTTTGCACTAGGTTAAAAAGTTCATGTCTTCATGTTTTCTAGGTGTGCCTAGGGTCCAAGCTTTGAACCCACAAACTACGATACCAAATATAAAGCCATCTAAAACCATGTTCTAAAAACATGCTAACACCTAACACTTACCCCAAAATTGTGACTAAATTTTTTTGTTACAAGATTAAGGATACATGTAAAGGAGTTTACATGGGGTTAATCCCCTAGGGTACAATGACTAACTTACACCATTAAACTCAACCCTACGGTTTAAGAAATAGGTCTACTAGAAGGTTAACATATTCTCAATTTTAATCTTTAGGGTCCATTAATCAATTATGCATTAGGAAGGTACCCTAGATTAATTTACTTAATTAAATGTTTTCTTCACTTAAGTTAATGTTCAATCCCAAAATTGGCTAACCTCATGATTAAATAATTTAGTTTCATTATCCTAATAGTATAAAGTCTTTTTATTAATTTACTAAAACATACTAAGGGCTAATAAGGACTTTACATTCCTAAGGAAATGAAAAGGCCCCATTCCCCATTTACACATACTACTAAAGTTTTAAAACAATATTTATAAAAATCATTCTCACCTAACAAAAGTAGGGTGAAACCTCCACCCTTAGATCAAGTCATTCTTGGCCACTAGATCCTAGGGTTCCCATCTAGCCCTAAATTTCCTTATGAGTTTTCATTAAAATATTTCCTTTGTTCATTTCCCTCATTTGGTCTATTTGTTTTGTTGAAAAAATGCAGGTTGGAGAAGAGGAAGACATGGGAGAAAGGAGGAAGAATTATGGAGGATTCTACAAGGAGATCTAGTTAGATTAGTTTAGTTGCAGTTTATTGTTGTTATAACTTCCATTCAAGGATTGGGAAGGTTATTCCTTTTACCAATCTGGTTTTGTTTCAAGTTTTTGTATTTGGGTTTTTAAATTTGGGGCAAACCCTACCCCCATGAATAAATGAGAAGAAATGTTTTAGATCCACCATTTGTATGATTTATTGCTCAAATCCATGGGATCACACATTGTTTACATGTTGGCAGTCTTTGATTTAATTTTACAACTTTAAGTTTTACATAAACCAGTTAAAATTTTGCATGTGTAGATCCCGCAGAGTTTTTCGTGAGTGACAGAACCACCGCCTGAGAGAAGACCAAGTAGTCTGGGACCACCGCCCTACCTGGGTGACAAACCACCGATCTGTCACCCCTAGCTAAGCGGCGGTTTTGAGACCACCGCCTTAGCCTGAGCGGTGGTTACGGGATCGTCGCTCGCATTGGGCGGAGGTCCTATTTCAAAAAAAAAAACCTTAATTTGATATTTTTACAAAATCCAAAAGTTACAAAAAGGTGTTAAAATGCATTCTGAGCCTATTTTGAGCTTCTAGAGTTTCCAATTTTGTGATTTCATTCCTATTGTTCTCTTCTTAGTTAAAATTTATTCATTTAAGCATTTTCCATTCCAAAAATAGTAATATAACTACAAGGTCTATTCTATCTTGTTCAACTAAATTTTCTCTCTATTTCCATGAGCAAAAGAAAACTAAATCTACTTATACATTATTGTTTTCTTACTACAAAAATCAACATTTCCAAATAACAACATACTTCAAATTTGTTCTCTTGTTCCCATTTTAACTACAACATATGTATGTTCAAAATAACTATAATAACTTCATTTTTCTATTGCAATGGCTCAAATCATTTAACACCAAGAATTACTTTTCCCCAATACAACCAAGATTTCAAATAAAAGATTTACTTTCTTTTCTATTTCTCAAACAATCTCCACAATACAAATCTTTCTTCTTTTTCTTATACAATAATACAATGCCACAATGAAAGTAACTTTCCTCTTCTTTTTTTTTACATACAATTTCAACTAAACTCTTACATAAGATTTTCATTTTGATTCTTTCTCTTTCCCTATTACATTCTAATGAGAAGGAAATTTCTTTCTTTACAATCCTATAATGAACTTCTTCAAATATTCATACAACTTGTATTTCAACATTTCTTTTAAAACATAACCAATTTACAATCTTCCACTTTGAGTGGGAAACAAAAAGGATTCTCTCAAGAAGGGAACTCTTCAAGGACTCCAAAAACTTCCAAGCTCCTCAACACCAACAAGAAGGCTCCATCATGATTTGTTTGATTCACAACAAAATGGGGGGAGAGGCAACACTCTCCACCCAACCAAGACATCCAATGAAGAGGAGAATCCATCCTCTCCATTGGCCCCTAAGCCCCCTAACCACATTACAATGGGAGATAATTCCAACACATGGCAACAACAAGCTTCCACAACACAAACAAATACTTCAAAACATTTCAACCACATTCAAAACAACAACAACACAAGAAGAAGAACAATCAACAAAACGAGGCTTAAAATGAAATCCAAAAGAGAAAGACCTATGGGGAGGCCACTTATGCCTCCCAATGGGAATGGGTGGCCACCTTAAAACCACCAAAGCATAAATCAAATCCCCTATAATTTCTTATGCCTCCCTCAAGTACCCGTTATACCTCCCATATACTCTTATGCCTCCCTCAATCTCTTATGCCTCCCTCATAACAAGAAACAAGAAGAAATGCAAGCATTCCTCATACAAAGTGGGGAACCCAACCCAAACTCCTCCAAAAAGAAAGTAAACTCGTATGTCTCCCTACAATAAATCTCCCCATAGTCTCCTCCTACTCCAAACTTAGGCAATCTACCCATACCTAACAAGCATTCCAAGGAAAACAACACTCAACACAACATATACACAAAATTAAAAACATAATTTAAGCAAGGTAAAGCTCCTACCTCTCCATAGTAGAGCTTGTTCCAAGAGTGAAACTCCAAGCTCCTCAAAATCAAGCAAGCATCCACAAGCTCCAACAATCCACAAGCACTCCAAAAATCCTCTAACTCTCCAAAATTCAAGAGTCCAAAAATGATCAAGTAACCCCCAAACAAGCAAAAGAGCTTCTATAAATAGAAAAGGGAGAGAGGAGGATGAGGTGGCTCCATGTAGGATGCCACATCACTCATCCTCAACTCCACATAAGAAGTCAAACCTCAACCCCAATGCACCATAAATTGGTGGGTGAGAGGAATGACAAGATACTTACACACACAAACTAAGCCCACACCCCTCTAAGGACAAAATTAATTACTTGAAAGAAAGTGCAATAAACATTTCACCTTTTTCTCTTCCCAAAACACCTAATGGGGTATAATTTTGACCCCCAACCCATAGGTAGGTTGGTATGACAATTTAAGAGGTGCGGGACAAGTTTAACTTGTCCCACAAGCCTTAAAAATTGGCCCTTAAGGCCAAATTCGAGTTTCCCATGAAGGGTAGAGTGTACAACACTCAAAATCTCAAGCATTCAACACACAACACAAAATCCAAGAGTAAATCAAGTCTAATAAATGAACTCCTTTTGGTCACATCTTTAATTAGTTTAGGATAAGATTTAATTATTTTAATAAGACACTTAGACCCACTAAGATAAAGGGGGAAACACATACATCAAAACTAAATAATTAAAACAAGTAAATTACATCACTCAAAGGAACACATACTAACATTAATAAAAGGGAAATTAAAACAAAAAAACACATGACCCCTTGGTCACAATTTTCCCCTAACCAAATAATTCTAACACACACACACATAATTACATGTTGCCATGGTGACCCTAGTTGAATTCATCTAGAATTCCAATGTGGTTGGTCTCCAATCCCTCGATGTTGTTGTGAATATAAATATACTTGCAAAATAGAGAATACCTCCTTCGGCCTCATGGCTGCATTAAAATATCCATGCCAAAATATGTAATATAAATCTAAAATCATCTATATACGAGCTAATATCATCTAGGTAATTACAAATCATTTACAATTTTCTAGCAACATTTCTATCCAACATTTCATCCATGTCAAAAATGATCACAACATTAATTCAATTATCAAAGTCTACTCATGGCGTATTTAAAGTATATCGCATATCGAAATATATATATATATATATATATATATATATATATATATATATATATATATATATATATATATATATAACCATGTCCACAACATATCAACATCAATATCAAATGTCTCTAATAATCCACATGCATCATATATGAATCAAAATCAACAACAATCCAATATCTCTAACATCTAGTGTCATGCTAAATCAAAAGGCTACAACAATGTCTATAAGTGTAGTTGACAATAACAAAATTAAAAAAAAAGGTGTCGAAGGGAAGTGGGATCCATTAAACTTGACTCTATGCTGGCCATATGATCTTGACCTTTGGAAATTAATATTTTGAATCAAATTAATGAGCTCTTCGCACTTCAATATGTCTTTACTTAAGCTTTCATTAAAATTCCTATTATCTATGTGCTCCAGAGATTTAGGCATCTTGGTTTCATTTTTTTAGAAAAGCAAATAATAGATAATCGAGTCACCGACAAGAAATTATGGCATTTGAATTGTTTGTAGAGAAATGAGGTTAAAATTAAAACCTTACTGGGAAATTAAGGGAGCCCTAAATTAATGGCATGCGAGGGAGAATTATCCTTTGAGAAAAATGACTAGTCATGAATGAACACAAGACTTGGCTCCTATGGAGCCTCGGATGAATTTTTTGTGCACCGGGCGGGATTACCCTCCTTTTTACGGGGCTTTGCATTCATTTTATGCCTTGCCTTACAAGCTTCATTTTTGAAATTAGTAGTTACTCTCTCTCGTAAACAAAATCACGATTCCTGACTGATATTCATTATTTAGAATATATTTATTTCATTAAAGAAATAATTAAAAAATACTAGGCACATAAAAATGCAGTATATTACCCTCGATTTAGGACGAAGATCCAGGATTCGACTCATCATTGGATTTCAAGGTAGAATTATCATGGGCGGGTGGAGAATCTCCATCTTTGTTCATGTCTAGTCCGATTTGCATCTAGGTATTTTCTCTTTCTCTGCTCTTTTAAGTCGATCTTCGCTATTTCTTGTCATGCTTTTGGTGTGCTAGCCAAATGGCGGTCTAGTTTTGGTTGGAAGCGTGTTCACCCAGATTAGACTTTACTCGAGGACTGGTCCCAACCCAAACATGAACCTCGTGGACCCATGGTGCTACATTTCATTAATATTTTATTATATTTTTAATTTAGATATTAATGTCCACAAAACGCCAAGAATGGCCTATGGGGAGAAAAATGCAAACCAAGCAGCAAAACAAAAGGGAGTGCAAAATCCCGAATTAGGGAAAAAAATAGGAAACAACAAATCAATCGCTAGAATCTAGCAATGTTTTGTTACCTAGAATTTAGCACACCTAAATGGACATTTTTCGCAAACATGGCATTACCTCCAACACATGTGATTGAATATCATGTGCGTTATATGTCATGTCCTTAAATCAATTTAAAATGTGCCCAACACTCCAAATGCTCACCTTCGTTGTTTCATCGATAGGTGTCTATTTCTACTTGACTTTGGATCCAACCTAGCATTTAGCATAATGAAATGGACACAATCACTAACAAACACATTGAATATCTTATGTCTTATATGCCACCTTTGTTATAGTAGGTATTTACCTTAGCTCATGTTCACCTAGGTACTTTATTTACCTTTATTATATTTATCCTCACCCACTTATGTGTGTGGATATTTATTTTATCTTATTTAGATATTAGGAGATATTATCTAGTTGTTAGGTATAGTTCTTTCCTTGATCTATGGTATTGACTAGATCCTTGATATCTAGTTCTCTCCTAAATATATGGTCTTGACTATTTCTTTGATGACTAGTTATTTCCTTGATTTATGGCTTGATCGACGACCTTGGTGGTTCTTAGATTGTTATTCCTCGCCTATTTAACCAAGGCCCATTCTCAATGTATTGCATTGAGTTCCATAATAATATATGATATTGCTACTCATTTGTTTGTAAAAGTTTTATGTAAAGTTATTCTAGCGAATTTCTTTCATCTTATTGATCGTGGTGTTTGATCAGCAGACGTGTTCTTGGCTTGAAGTACGATTTGGTTATCGCTCCTTTAAAAAGCTTGTAACTTTTGATCGGTAACTCGGTTTTGAGTGGCGTTTTTTGCGAAAGTGCTTGTTTTTTCGTGTTATTTCCATTGGAAATATTTATTTTAAGACTTGCACTATAATTATAAAGTGCCAAATATGGAGGAGTGTTGTAATCAATTGTGGACGTAATTTCGGCTAAGCCCGACGTCCTAAACTTCTAGGAGTTGCAGTTTGTACCTATCATGGATTTTGAGAATGATATGTTTTTCTCTGAAGTATGTGGACTTCAAGAGGATATTGTAAATTTTTTGGAAGAAAATAGATCACTCAAGAAGTGAAATTCTCTTCTACAATCACTCATTCATGATAGGGATACAATAATACACTCCCTGTAGAACAAACTTGCTAGCCTACAACATCACCATCATATTGTGGACAACCATATCCATGCTCCTAGTCCACTTGCAGCTGTTGCTCTTGTACCCACTAACATTGATCTGCTAGTCTTTGAGCTTGAACTTGCTTTTGATGCTTCTAAACCTGTGAGGCTTGTTATTGCATGCTCTTCCACATCTGTGCCTATTACAGTACCACATGTTGTGTATCCTACTTCTGCTCAGCTACATGTATTTTTTAAGAATCATACCACTACATTCAGTTCTCGCATGCTCCGTTCTATGGGTCTCACTAGCAAAGTCATTGGCAGACATTCATAGGGTATTGTTTCCTCTATTCCACATGTTAAGTGGAATTCTCATCATGACATTGGTTTTCGAGTAGATATTTCATTAGGATCACACATTGACAGAGCTCCTTTATTTGTTTGCTAGACTCTTTTGAGGATCATGAGCAACACATGAGTTATGCACCTTCACTCAGGCTTGAGAAACCTAAGATTTCAGCTATCAGACATGATCAACCTGACACACATTCTGATGTTCTTTTGCATGCACCCATTGTTCATTTTGAACCAAGTCATATGCAGGCATCTTCTTCATCCATCTGTGTTGATTTGGGGTGGATATCTGATCACTCATGGTGGTGACATAGTAATTCATTGAGAGGACTCTATAGGTGTGGCTCCTCCACCATTAGGCCTCTTGCTCCACTTTCTATACCTTATGCATTGTGATGCTTCTTGTTTTGAGCATTTTTTAGCAGGTGTAGTGTATCTCTCTTATTTGTTGAGAGATTTTGTATATGTATTTTCGACACTTTTGGCAAGTTGATAGTATCTCTTATGGGGTATCTATTCTGGTGTATTCTAGTGTTAGTTTGTCAGTGTTCGAGTAGTTGTTTTGACAACTCATACAAATTTGTAGCATCACTCCACCCAAGAGTTATGGGAGGGTGTGGTGTTGATCCTACTTCTTCAGGTTTCGTGTCCTTGCCTTGTTACCTTGGATTTTCTTAGATCGTGACACTCTGGAGTTTGTGTCCTTGCCTTATTTCTTTGGTTTTTGTTTTGGATTGTGACACATGTTTTTCAGCAAATGAGTTGATCGAATTATGTTTGGTGTTTTTGCACTTTTGACATCACTCATTGATAGTCTCCTTATATGGAGATATTTTGGTGGAGCCTAGTGTCAGTTGTTTTTGAGTTTTGTGATCAAGCAGTGGATTCAGACCATAGTGCACACCAAACTTCTTCAAAGACATTGTACGAGTTTTTGATCGAGCTTCTTAGGATGCCTTGGAGTGGATCTTTAAGTACTCTATTTACTTTGTTGTTACTGGTTTTGGGTACCTTGTGGTGTCCCTTTTTTCCCAGTTATTGTACATGAGTACCTCATCAGGCCTAGTTATCGGGACTCATACTGTGGACATGCCACTTCTATTTTGGCCCCTAGCTTCACTTGAGGGTGGGTGTTATAGTAGGTATTTACCTTAGCTCATGTTCACCTAGGTACTTTCTTTACCTTTATTATATTTATCCTCACCCACTTATGTGTGTGGATATTTATTTTATCTTATTTAGATATTAGGAGATAGTATCTAGTTGTTAGGTATAGTTCTTTCCTTAATCTATGGTATTGACTAGATCCTTGATGTCTAGTTCTCTCCTAAATCTATGGTCTTGACTAGTTCTTTGATGACTAGTTATTTCCTTGATTTATGGCTTGATCTACGACCTTGATTGGTTCTTAGATTGTTATTCCTTGCCTATTTAAGCAAGGTCCATTCTCAATGTATTACATTGAGTTCCATAATAATATATGATATTGTTGCTCATTTGTTTACAAAGGTTTTATGTAAAGTTATTTTGGAAAATTGATTTCATCTTATAGATCGTGGTGTTTGATTAGCATTTGTGTTCTTGGCTTGGTACAATATGGTTATCATTCCTTTTAGCCGCGCCCTTAAATCAATTTAAAATGTGCCCATCACTTCAATTACTCACCTTCACGCTACGATGACGGTGTTTGTTTCTTCTCGACTTTGGATCCATGTTCACCAAAGCATTAGTTTTACTCGAGTGTTATCCAATTTCACCCCGGTGAAATTGGATAACCAAGCAAGCTTGCACTAAGGGACTCTCAAAGGGATTAAGAGGATATAGGTAGCTTTAAAGTACTAAGGAGAAAATTAGGGTCTTTGAGAGAGTTGAAACTCACAAGAGGAATTTTTCCTCTTTTAGTCTTCACAAAGCACAATTTTTGGTAAATGAAGGAGCAACAGACATGAGGCCCACCATGCAGACAAGATAACAAAAAATTGATAATCTTGGCACCTTCATGGGGTTGTAATACACCTAGGAAATCTAAAAGATTACATGGAAACAAAGGGTTGTGTAGTTTCGAAGGAATTGCTTCAACTCAAAGGCCAACTCATTGATCTCATTAGTGAGTTACCCTAGCATAATGGGTGGTTGAGATAGCAAGCATGACCAAATTGTTTACCATCATCGAACCATCACAAGGGGAAACTGAGCTATACATTGTGAGAGGCATCGAGTTAAGGTGAGCTATTTCTTTAAGAAGACCGAGTTGTTGATGCAACGCATTGAGCCAAACATTGGTGAGTTCAATGTTGCAGAGGTACCGAGAGTTACATCATTGCGGGTGAGCTATTTTTCAAAAACTAAGCTCTACACAAGTGGACAAGTTCCCATCAATTTTTTCAACATTAGGGCCGAGTGTTTAGGTACACCCTTAAACTAATTTTTTTATGAGAAATGAGCTCCTGGTTATTGAGACATTCCTTCATAAAGCAGAGCTCTACAACAATTGAAATCAAACTATTTTCTTCGACGCCGAACGGATTAACTTAGGCTCAAGAGATGAGTCAAATTGCTAAGGCAACATGCAAGACGAAAATCTCGAGCTTGGTGGACTAAAATTTTCATAGATAAGGGAGTGCATTGAAATCATGACAGTTGGAGTCTATGTAACTAAGTCGATTAAGTAAGTCGATATCAGAGAAACATCGAAGTGAAGTAATGGTGATAATGGAGGTCATGATTGGCCCCAAGGAAAGAAGTTGGCTCACTGAGCCAACCCGGTGAGCTAGGAGTCGATTTCCAGGCACTTAGCACAAAAGGCGACATGAAGGATGAGCCGGGGGTGAATCGGATGTTGGGAGCACAAGCGGCCTAGGCCGCGTCAAGCCAATTTTACCAAAAAGGGCCCTTGCCCAAAGTGCAAAGCGGTGGAAAATACCTTGCAATCCAACGCAAAGAAATAACTCGGCATCCAAGTCAATAAGGGGAGCTCATTGTTCAAGGGGTGAGTTTGTTAGTGTGAAGGGCTCGACAATGAATCAACATTGATAGGAGGGTCGTCAAGGCAAATAGACTCGAACCAATATAGATGTGGAAGCACAAGGTCCGAGCAACATAGTGAGCTAGTGGATGTAGAAGGGAGCAATGAGTTACAAATGAAGGGCTCAATGTCTAATATGGGACTCGGCGGTAGTAAAGGTGAGAGCCGGTTTGGTGAGCTATTTGAACTGGCAAATGTAAAACATTCAAACATTCAAACCCTTCCCAAATCGGTGTAAAACAAGCAATGTGGGCCCCATAAATTTAAATGCCCATATCATTAATAAGATATGAAAATCATAAGGTAAAAAAATTATAAAAGAGGAAATATTTAAATGATGAATTCTAACAAAGGAATTAATTGCCCAATCTCGTGTAATGCAAACAAGCCTGGCAACACCAAAATAGCCGCATGCACTCATAAGCTCATAACTTGAGTGTTTCTGATAGGATTTTCTCAAAATTGGTCTTGTTGGAATCGTGATTCCGAGATCTACACATAGAAACCAAGAAATATAAAAATTGATGGATTTTAGGGGTGAATTTTGTAGAAAATGATCCTAGTTTAGAGTTGCGATTGGATGGTGGTTAAGGGTGCAATTAATGGGCATGGATAGACATTTCTCCATTGTTGCAAGTTATGGGGCAAGTATGGGAGGAATCTTGCAGTCAGAAATCATGTTTCCGCCCACTTTTGGTACTTTGCAAGCAAGTGGAAAGTAAAATATGAGTTTGTTTGTTTCTCTTTCCCTTCCTTCATTTTCTATAAATTGGGAAGTTCTCTCATTTGCAAGGGGGGATAATTCTGGTAGCAAAAATATTTCATTTTTGTTTTGTGAAACCAATGTGTTGTAGGCCTTTGTAGATGACTTCTTGCATGATGATCTTGTCATTTCTCTTGTAATAGAATGATCTGTTCATATCAATGAAGCAATAGATGCAAGTTGTGGATGTATCTTCTCTTGCTATGTTTATTTGCATTCCTCTTGCCTCTTTATTCTTCTATTGCAAGTGTATTTGGTCTCTCTACTCATTGTGTATAGTTCATTATAGTTGTGCTTATATGGAAATGAAGTTTTGAATTTTGTTGTTAGACTGTGGAGAAATCTTATCACCTTTTCTAATCTACATTTTTCTCTCATGTTCACACATTGGAGAGTTGTTATCACACCTTTCTTTTGGTGCATCACCTCTGTAGTGTATTTTTCTTTACTTACATGTTATCTCTCTCTCCCTGGTCCCTTAGAAATTGTAGGATAGAGATAGCCAGTAGTTTTCCTTCATTAGAGTTAGTTTTCACTAGATTAGGAAGAGGAACCAACCTTCTTTGGAGGTCTATCTCAAGCAGCAAGTTCCACACTTGGAGATAGTACCCATGTTACCCAGTCACACTACTTTCCTTAACAAACTGACATGCTAAGGAAATAGAGGATTTTGTGATTTGGTGATAATAGTTATGACACACCCTGTGGGACCACAAAGGAAGTCAAGATCATTAGCTGAAGTGAAGTTCAAAATTGGAACAAATTTCATTTTAACAAGTTGGTGTGTTCTTGTTAAAATTTCATCTTTGGAAGCATTTACAAACATACCTGGTGACTCCATTTGGTCCAAACAACCCATTCTCTGAAATTGCAAACCTTCCATTTTCATCCATTTTCATTCATCCTTCATTTCAAGGCTCTCCATTTTCTTCTATTCATGAAGTTGTGTATTCATGGCTTTATTTACCATGTAGAATTCATATATGTGGCAACCATATCAATGCAATCCATCTCCAAGCTTGTAAGATTCATTTGTATGTTATTACTAGCCACCTCTAGACTAATTATAACCAGTTTGACTATGCATACTCACAAGAACAAGATACAAATAATTATAGTTATATGACAAAGTATGCAACAGTTCAAGAACAACAGTATGTGGAACCTAGAGGTTATTCTACAACCGAAGATGATTATTTGACGAATAAGGTTCAAGATTTGGAGCATATAATGGTGTTGATTAGAGCTAAAGAGGTGAAAAAAGAAGTTGAAATTGGTTTCAATGCCCCATATCCATGGACTAGATATTTTCCAAGTAAGTCAAATCCCCAACAAAAACTTAAGTTTATAATTAAAATATTGACTCAAGTTGGGGAATGGATTAAAATGAGGGAGGCTTATGAACCTAATGTTATCCAAACATGTCAATGGGAAGCCATGCAATCACCATCCTATAGCTTCCTAAGACTTTACCCATGTAATCTCCAAATGAATGTCATTCTCTTAACCTTCCAAGTACTACCCCATTTGTGGATTCCCATTCTTCACCTTCCATTCTCCCAATCCGCCTCCAGTTTTCTTCCCTTTTCCCTCCAAATTTGCCTTCCCCTCCACAAGAGCAATAATGTTACACTTCTCACATCTCCACAAACAATGCAACAATCAAATGTGGCCCTACCCACCCCTCCTCACGCAATTAAAAACTCATGTTGGGGAAATGGGAATAAAAACCCATCTAAGGGCATCTAGAAGAAGGGTCCAATAAAGAAGAAATACCAAATAATTTGAGAAGTTTGGCTCTGAAATTTGGGATTGAAAAATTCCTTTGATGGTTAAACCAACTAAGGAACAAAATCAAAAACCAGCAGACAAGAGGAGAAGAATGAAGAGCCTAGTAAGGAAGATTTGGCAAGAAACTTGAAAGAGTGGGCTGCCAAATTTAATATTAAGCAAATACCACTGATGGTGAAAGTTGAAATTGTAGCAGAAGACAGAAAGATCAAGTTGATGAAGATCAACGGTCAGTGTGCTTTGAATGTAGTGTCCACAATGGCATTTTACTTACTAATATTATCGATCCATTACCAGCTACAAAATCAACAGAAAAGGAGGAAAAATCAGTAGTAAAACCAGAAGAAAATCATGTGCAAGCAAGTGAGAAAAAAATCCCAAGTGTGCAAGGTATATCAAGTGAATGCATTGACCCTCATTTCTTGGCATGCCAAGAGCTTACGGCATTATTAGAAGGTTGTAGTAGTACACCAAATTCACCTTCAAGAATTGCGACTAAACACCATGAGCCTTATACTATTGGAAATAATCATGCATGTTCAGAGTGTTTGAGTGCAGAGAAAAGCATGCAAGAGGTTCCAATTCCTTCTTCCTTCTCATCCTCTCAAAAATTTTATTTGGAGGATAAGTTTGAGCTTACTAACTTCATGTTCAAAGAGGAAGAGGACCGGGGTGAACAAATTGAAAATATGGAGGTCACAATGGAAGAAAAGAACCTTCGGCACAACAAGACAGTGAGGAGCTTACTTACTTGTCTGACCTAGGAGATTGTTTTGATGGAGAAGAGCCCATAGAAATCACTAATTTTGTTGCTCCATCATTCATCTTTCAAGAGACTACTACTAAAATGGAGCACATGGAAGAAGGAAAATCAGATTTAGAGGCACTAAATGAGAAATAAATCATTAAAAGTTTTTACTTTCATTTGAGAAATTTGTTTTGATGGAGGAGGATATCCAAGAAGATCATGCTACCACAAACAATCCTCTAGAGCAACATATTGAAGAGTTTGATCTATCAAATTTCATGCTAGAGGAGGAATTCATTCAAGCATAGTGTGGTCTTCGAGCAAAGGAGGAGGAACTCTCAAGTAAACAACAAGTTGCAGCTGATTGCAATGATCCAAGAATCACTCCATTAGTTGTTGCAAGCAATCACTATGAGCTGCAAGATGAAGAGGAGTTCCACATTGCCAAGGAAGAAAAAGAGCATGAATATGCCACACCTTTCTTATCATCCACTAAGGTGACACATCAGTTATCTGAAGATGTGCAAGAAGAAAATCTAATTACATATAGTTACCTTTACCAGAATGTCTGCAAGAAGATATTCTTATGAAAGTTGGAATTCGAAGAAGTGTGAAAATCCAACGGACTAGACCATGTCCAATAAGATATTTGGCTTCATTGGAGTCAAGGGAGAAGCCACAACCATACATGCTTCCTTTCGAGAATGAGGAAGAGCATCAACATGCCAAGGGTTAACCACAATATCTCCCAAAACTAATCTGAAGAGCAAGCATCTTGAGGAGGTATTTGTTCTATTCTTAGTTGATACCTTGATGCATGGAGTGGAGAACCAATTTGAAGCCAATCTTTCACTCCTAACCACAGTTGTTCTTAGTGCCACATCATCCACATGGCTTCCAATTATAAGAAATGGTAGCTACTTCTCTTTACCAAGATCGTGTTTTATTTAGTTGCTCACTTCCTGGTTAGTGTAGGAGTAGGAGTAGAATTTTTCATTCCTCCAAGTGTTTGTGCACATTGTATTGTTGTTAGAATAGGTTTTAATTTCCCAAGTAGCGATGCACATGTTCTATTGCTTCTAGTGTGTGTTATTACACAGTCACAATGCTTCCAAAAGATAAATTGTAGCAAGGAAACTCACAAATTCATGGAAATAGTTGTTGTCCTCAGGATAATTCAAATGTAGAGCAACTAAAATCAAATCAAGAGGCAAATTTCAAAATTTCCATTCTTTTGCTTTTTGATCAACAAATCTGAGTTTCTCATGCCCTTCACCAAATCGGGAAGGTCAATTTGGGGTAGCTTGTAGTAACGGATGATAGAGTTATGAGTTGTAGAATCCAAACTTGTGTGTGAGCAGCTCTACCAGAATGCCCCATGTAGCAGGTCGGAAATGGAACATTCGAAGAAGAAAAGAAATCAGGTTTCAATAGAGTTTCATGATGTCTGAAACAATAGTTGTTTTACTCCTGACTCAATGGTGTGTTGTACTTGCCAAGCAATTAGATGATAAGGCAATGGCTACAGGTACCACCATTAAGCCTCACAAATCATAGTTGCTTTAGGGAATGGGAAAATTTTAGGTTTGAAGATAATTTTCCCCTCCCACAAAACAAATTTCAAGATTTTCTTACAAGAGTTGGAAGATGCAAGCAGCGAAAGGCAATTCCAATCCCGAACAATAGTTTTTCAAGCATTATGAGGTGAATATTTTGAAAGTATTAGACCGGTTTGAGTTGATCATGTGGATTCCTTCCCAATGGATAATTTCAGCAGTTGGTCATACTCCATCCGTAGGTAGATGACCCCGCGAGTCGCCAAATTGTTATCTAATTTCACCCTCCGAGTTAAATTGGACAACCAAACAAGCTTACACTAAGGGAATCTCAAAGGGATTCAGAGGATATATGTAGGTTTCAAAGTAACAGGGGAGAAAATCGGGGTCTTTGAGAGAATTGAAACTCACAAGAGGATTTTTTCCTCTTCTTGGTCTTCACAAAGCTCAAATTTTGTTAAATGAAGGAGAGCAATGCATGAGGCCCACCGTGCAGACAAGATAGTAAAAATTTGATAATTTTGGCAAATCCGTGGGGTTGTAGTACAGTTGGGAAATCCAAAAGATTTCATGGAAACAAAGGGAGGTGTAGTTTCTCAAGGAATTTCTTCAACTCAAAGGTCAACTCATTGAGCTCATTGGCAAGCTACCCTAGCATTAGTAAGCTATCCAGTGCCCTCTTACAAAAACCGGGCTATTTGAATTACCCACCAAGCTGGTTAAAATTTCACATGCTGAGCTACTTAAATATAATGGGTGGTTGAGCAAGCAATCATGATCGAGTTGTTTACCATCATCAAACCATTACAAGGGGAAACCAAGCTATACATTGTGAGAGGCATCGAGTTCATATAAGGTGAGCTATTTCTTTAAGAAGACCGAGCTATCGATGCAACGCATTGAGCTAAACATTGGTGAGTTCAATGTTGCAGAGGTACCGAGCTGCATCAATGTGGGCAAGCTATTTTTCAAAAGCCAAGCTATGCACAAGTGGATGAGTTCCCATCAAATTGTTCAACATTAGGGCTGAGTGTTTAGGTACACCCCGAAACTGAGTTGTTTTTTGAGAAATGAGCTCCTGGTTATTAAGCCATTCCTTAAGAGAGCGAGAGCTCGCAACAATTGAAATCAAACTATTTTCTTTGACGCTGAACGGATTAACTAAGGCTCGAGAGACGAGTCGAATTGCTAAGGTGGCATGCAAGAGGAAAAGCTTGAGCTCGGTGGACTCAATGTTTCGTAGATAAGGGAGTGCATTGAAATCGTGGCAATTGGAGTCTATGTAACTAAGTTGATCAAGTAAGTTGAGATCATAGAAATGTCGAAGTGAATTAATGGCGATAATGGCGGTCATGATTGGCCCGGGGAAAGAAGTTGGCTTGCCGAGCCAACCCGACGAGCTAGGAGTCGAGTTCCCGACACTTAGCATAAAAGGCGACATGAAGGATGATTCGAGGTCTAACTCTATGGAGCTTGGAAAGTCTTGACAATGTCTTGTCACAAAGCGAAAGAAATGACCCGAACAATCCATAACACTCGGGACATCCGGGCGTGAAAAGGTTGAAATACCCGCATGGAGTTGTGCAGCAAAGGTGGATGTTAAATGCCCAAGCGACCCATGAGCAAGTTAAGCCTCGCGGGATGTAAAAGCTAGAAATACCCACACTCCATTCATTACGGGGTTTGGGACGAGTCAATGGCCCTCGCGGCCGTCAATGAAGGGTCGACCAAGCCATGTGAATCCGAGGGGAGTGGAAAGCCCGAGTTGTATGTGAATCGGGATATTGGGAACACAAGCGGTCCGAGTCGCACCGAGCCAAGTTCATCGTGGGGGGCTTTGCCCAAAGTGCAAAGTGGTGGAAAATACCTTACAATCAAACTCAAACAAGTAACTTGGCCCAAGGCAATAAGGGTAGCTCGACATTCAAGGGGTGAGTTAGCCAATGCTAAGGGCTCAAGGCCCGTGACAATGACTCAAAGCACATATAGGAAGGGTTGTCTGGGTAAGCATGGACTCGAGCTGACATAGACATGGAAGCAACATGTCCGAGAAACATGGTGAGCTAGTGGATGGAGATCGGAGCAATGAGTTTCGAATGAAGGGCTTAGTGGCGTAAAGGTGAGAGCCATCTCGACCAAGGCTGGCAAATATAAAACATTAAAACATCCAACCCCTTTCTAAATCAATGTGAAACAAGAAAGGTGGGCCCCATAAATTTAAATGCCCTTATCATTAAGAAGATATAAAAATCATAAGGAAAAAAACATTACAAAAGAGAAAATATTTAAATGATGAGTTTGAGAAAAGGAATTAATTGCCCAATCTCGTGTAATGCAAACAAGCTTAGCAACACCAAAATAGGCACATACACTCATAAGCTCATAACTTGAGAATCTCTAACGGATTTTCACAAAATTAGTATCGTTGGAATCATAATTCTAAGCTCTATGCATAAAAATCAAGAAATATAGAAATTGATGGAGTTTAGGGGGTGAATTTTATAGAAAACGATCCGATTTAGAGTGGCATTGGATGGTGGTTAAGGGTGCAATTAATGCGCATGGATAGACATTTCTCCACTACTGTAAGTTATGGGGTAGTATGGGAGGAATCTTACAGGTCAAAAATCATGTTTTCCACCCACTTTTGGTACTTTTCAAGTAAGTGGAAAGCAAAATCCAAGTTTGTTTGTTTCTCTTTCCCTTCATTTTCTATAAATTGGGAAGTTCTCTCATTTGCAAGGGGGATAATTCTAGTAGAAAAACTCTGTCATTTTTGTTTTGTGAAACCAATGTGTTGCAGGCCTTTGTAGAGGACTTCTTGCATGATGATCCTAGCCTTTCTCTTGTAATAGAATGATATGTGCATATCAATGAAGCAATAGATGTAAGTTGTGGATGTATCTTCCCTTGTTGTGTTTATTTGCATTCTTCTTGCCTCTTTATTCTTGTTGCAAGTGTATTGTGTCTCTCTACTCATTTTCAAAGTTCATTATAGTTGTGCTTATATGGAAATGAAGTTGTGAATGTTGTTGTTAGACTGTGGAGAACTGTTATCACCCTTTCTAATCTGCATTTTGCTCTCATTTTCACACATTGGAGAGTTGTTCTCACACCCTTCTTTTGGTGCATCACCTCTATAGTGTAGTTTTCTTTACTTTCATGTTATCTCTCTCTCCTGGTCCCTTAGAAATTGTAGGATAGAGATAACCAATATTTTTCCTTCATTAGAGTTAGTTTGCACTAGATTAGGAAGAGGAACCAACCTTCTTTAGAGGTCTATCTCAAGCAGCAAGTTCCACACTTGGAGATAGTACCCATGTTACTTGATTACACTTCTTGCCTTAACACATTCACATGCTAAGAAAACAGAGGGTGTTGTGATTTGGTGATGACATTGAGGAGTTGCGGGCTTGTGACATTGAACGCACACTAGATCTATGGGAAATTTGGCCTCCTTTACCTTCTACATGTCAACAGATTAAAATCATCCTTAGAACTACCAAGAACAGGTTGGTTGTGGCTCACGCACTTGCTTTTAAGTGAGGTTTTCATATTTTGTTATGACGTAGGTGTGCATTTTTCTTGTTTATCTATATAATTGTCTTGCATAAATTAGATTGTTTTCATTTTGAAAGTTCATTCACATGGTTAAGAGGCTATTAAAATAACATGATATTTAAGTTTATTATAAGATGATTAAGATGATGTAGTGTCGAAAGTGATCAAGTGACATCTTCATCATATCTAATAATTAAAATTTGTCAAAGAGAAAACCTAGACATCGTCAAAAATAATTTTTTTTTTTAAATGTGAAGCCCAATTTTCCATGTTTTCTAAAAAAAAGGTTCTTATTAGTTGTGTAAGTGCCACTTGTAAGTACCCTCGAACATATGGGTACTTGGCACCGAGTCTCTTATAACTAAAAATATGAGTAAAGAGTTAGACGTGTATAGCTTTGGAGTGGTGGCCTTGGAAATTACATGCGGACGTGACTGGTAGATTAGAGCTTGGACAAAGACTAGAGGAATGGGTTTGGAAATTACACATACAAGGACACTTTTAGATGCAATTAATGAAAAATTAGCTAGGAATTTTAAAGCATAGGAAATGGAGCAGCTATTGTTGGTGGGATTATCATGTTCACATCCTGAGCCAAAATCTTGACCGACAATGAGAGAGGCAGTTAAAAATTTGAAATTCAAAACCGAAACGCCATACATTCCTTTGAGTTTTCCTATACTTGTTTACAAGTGGCACTCTTCACCAAGTTGTTATGTCATCTTCAACATCGACTGGGTGTGGAACGTTGAACTCCTTTGTATCATCAAGTTCTTGTTTTGAGAACCAAATTCATGTCAAATCCTTTATTATATCACTATGAATCTCATTATTCAATTCCCCATCGAAACAATAATGATGTTCTCATATTACAATGCCACACCTTGTAATTATGTTGAAGGCATTTCACTAAGTTATGACGCCAAATGCATTTTTCATAGTGGGAAACCCCTGGGGGCTTTTGACAATGTACAATTCAAATCAATAGTTACAAGTTGATTTGTACATGGATGTAAATTAAAATCATTTGAATCGTTCATCTCCCAATGCCTCTGTGCTCAACAACATGTTTCATTATAATCTCCTAACGTTTGATTCATCCCCGCTGCTCCCTTACCTTACCACATTATTTCCCATAATCAAAACTTGTGCAGGCTAGTGATTACGCTGCAAACCGACTCGCAAGCGGCCACATGGTTCGAGAACATGAGAACATAAGTATTTTTATTTTCCTTGCATTTTTTTTTCTCTATTAACATGAGTTTGAGAATGGTTAACTAAAATAAAAAATAGTAGGAATGAAAATGTTAAAATGAAAATAAAGACATGAGGTTTTCATATTCTATTACGATGTAGGTGTGCATTTTTTCTTACTTATTTATATAATTGTCTTTCGAAATTAGATGTTTTTGATTTTGAAAGTTCATTCATATGGTTAAGTGACTATTAAAATAACATTATATTTAAGTTTATTATAAGATGATTAAGATGATGTAGTGGCAAAAATGTCATATCTAAGAATTAAATGTCATCCAAAACGAAAACCTTGACATCGTTGGAAAAAAAAGTGATACTCATTTTTCCATGTTTTCTCAAAAAAATTGTTCCTTTAAATTGTGTAAGTGCTGAATCACAAGACCCTCAAATTGACATAAAATTTAAATGCCACTGACTAGGTGAACCTTATATATGCCTTAAAATAAATGCAATACAACATTATTCTTAGGATCATTAGTATTTTGATTAACTCAATACTTCTTTCATCATATTTACACACCGCCCTAGAAATATTCTCCTTGGTTTCTCCTCAATATGCAACATATTTTAATCAGACTTTCTACATATATCTCAATTTTTTTTGGAAATTTGTCACCTCTCAAAACTTTAAAAAATAATAACTAGATCAACTTATCAAAGTTAGTGTATCTCGTGGATATCACATGGACCACTTCATATTTAACTTTCTAAAATAATGACAATTTGTTGTATTGTACAAGTTCAAACATCATCTCTTGTTGCCAAAAAAATTACAATGAATGGACCCACCATAGTGTATTATTGTTGATGTTGGCCTACATACCCAAAAGCCTTAAAAAAACAATACAATTTCCTTGCTTTGGGTATTTTTCTTTAATTAATAAAATAATGCATTATGATGTCTTAAGCTTACTCAATAAGGCTTTTGTGCCAAAAATACATGTTCTGCTATAATGTGGTATGGAAGAAAAGGTAGGTTAATTATTCATTATAACTAGGAATTACACCATCTATTTAATGTAATGTTTGTTGAACATTAATTTTTTCTTAATATCTACAATCAAATCATTATGTCTTTGTTCAATAATAAATGTCTTAATCATCACCAACTTAAAAATCCCTACTTTTTATTGGATTTGTAACTTTTTGAGATAATTGCAATCACATTTTTATGCATTTGAATAATGTAAGCATGGAAGGTAAACAAAGAAAAAGATAAGCACAAGTGAAAACATGGTATATATACTTTGAGTAGGGGAGCCAAGCCAAGCTCCTACAAACCCACAACTCCAATGACAATACTAGTTCAATTTCAACATTTATGTTGTCTATTAACAAATAGTATAAGTGGATGACAATGATGCAATGGAGGGTGCAACAAACAAGAACAAAAGCTTACTACACTCAAACATATGTAACCTTCCTTTCTGCAAGTGGTTGTGAAGGAGACTCTGCAAAGCCTCCAAGGATGGGGAGAATGTGGATTTCATATTCAATGGTCTACACCTTTCCCCCTTAGGAATAGGTCATCATGATTCATCATCCCCGAGTAACTTGCAAAGACTTCAATTTTGAAAATGGGTTACACATTTAGAGACTATGTTGCCTCCTCTACTAGGCTTGTGCATTGTGCAAGCATTCATGATTTACTATGGGTATGTTGGTGTGCTCATTCACAACATCATGTGCATTTTATTGATGTCCTCCAACTGTCTTGTAAGATAATATCTCCACCTCATGTATTTTTGTTTCATGACTCCATTTCACCCTTTAGAAGGGTTACACATGCAGATACCATGTTGCCTCCTCTATTAGGTTTGTGCATTTTGCAAGAATTCATGATTTTATGCGTATGTTAGTGTGCTCATTCACAATATCATGTGCATTTTATTGATTTCCTCCAACTATCTTGGAAGATTTTGTAGATGTGGTTGTGAGCACTATCAGTGGAAACCCCTAGGGGCCAATCTTTTGTTTTGCAACATGCTTCTCACTATAAAATAATAAAAACAAACCCACCTTTCAATCACTCATATTGACTATTAGCATGTTCATGAAATCAAGAATATAAGGTACCCTAAATGTATAATTTACATATCTAACATATGTGAAGTTTGTGATTTAAACATATGCAAATTTGCCTTCAAAGTATTCATCAACCATGCCTTGCTTTTTGAGATATCTCTAGAGTACCTTATGTTAACAACCTACACACCTCACCCCTTTCTCCTTCAAATGATTGACACAAATGACATGTGTTTCATATGTGCATGGCCATAAGAAAGAAGAGTTTTTATTTTCTTCCCCTAACATTTTTCCCACCCTTTCACTTCTCCTCCCTTAACACCCTTCTTCAATGCACATCCTCCTCCCTTGATTTTTCACTCCCTCCAATTTAGCTTTTCCAATGTCCATTACATCTCCTTCAACATTTCCATCACACACTTCACATGCAATTACTAGTATTATCCATAAATTATTAAAGCATAAAGCATGTGACCACTTATAATAAAATCAAAATCATAACATTTAGCAAAGAATTTGTTGTTCATCCCCTCCAAGGGTGCGGCGCCTTAGCATTGCTCACTACTACAACATGGGCTGTTTAGAGACGTATATTAGAGACAAAAAGTACAAATTCGTCTCTAAATTACAAATTTGTCTCTAACTTACCTTTTTGTTTCCAATGTATTAATTTTATTGTGATCTTTTCTATTTTTCTCGCCTTTGACCGTGCACTGTCACAAGAAGGGAATGGAGTATTTGGGGAAACAAAATCGAGGGTTTGTAAAAAAGTTCACAAAAATTTTTGCAAGAGAAGAGGGAGGTAAAGGATTCACGACATCACTAGACCTGCCATTCGATGTCTCGCCAGCGGGTAGGCATCACCGTTATCTCTCCAGCAGGGTATGAAGCAAGCATATCAATGGCTTTATATATGAAGAAAGAAGGGACTTTTTCTTGTTTGATAATTCCATCAGGGATGTCATGAGGTAAAATGAGTATGTGTGGTTGAAGATATTGTTTATGCCCTTGACAGCAAGGCGGGACATTGTATGACATCAGCGAAAATGCAGTGCGAAAGATGCCATAGACGAGGGCATAATAGACGTTTAGTTTCCTCCACCCAGTTATTCCGTCGCTCCTCAAGGTAAGGTATTTATGGCGCTGGTGACATATACGGGAATCAAATCTGAACGCATT
Source organism: Taxus wallichiana var. yunnanensis (assembly GCA_018340775.1). Lineage (NCBI taxonomy): Eukaryota > Viridiplantae > Streptophyta > Pinopsida > Cupressales > Taxaceae > Taxus > Taxus wallichiana. The sequence continues at coordinate 376,376,141 of CM031235.1, forward strand.
AATTTTGGTGTTTAGGGTATTTACCGGGGAAGCTGTATGACCTGGAATCGTCGAAATAAGGAAGTCTAGGTTAGCTCAAGCAGGCGGTGGAGGCGTTCTGTCAGAATGGAGTGCGGTGCGTGGCCGACATTGTCATAAACCACAGGATGGGATCAAAGTTGGACGACAATGGAAACTGACGGCAGAACAAACAACGACCGACTAGACTGGGGTGCATGGGCCATTGCTCCCAACGATAAGTCTTACCCGGCCTGTGCTCTGGTAATGCCAAAATGGGTAAATACTATGAAGCGGATCCCAACCTAGACCACACAAACCCTCGAGTGTAAACGGAGCATTCCGACTTGATGAATTGGCTCAAATCAGACATCGGCTTCGACGGCTGGAGATTTGACTTCGCCAAGGGATATGTCGGAAACCTGCTAGGCCTGTATGTGTGAAACACTAGCCCCGTGTTGGCCTTGGGAGAGGTTTGGAATGGCCTCTCTTTTGGAAATAACCATGATATTGTATGGGTTTTGATGTCTATTTTTTTACATCGTTGTTTTGAAATAACCCTTTTGTTTGATAGATATATGGCATTTTCAAATAAAAAGAGAGAATGGACTCGAGTATGCAGAGGCATGGCCTGTATCAACTTGAAACAGAGTGGCATGGTCTATATCAGGTTGAAACAGAGTGTAGAGGAAGGGTTTCTAGGAAAATAATTATAACCATTCAAGATCTATAACGATTATAGCCTATACAAAAATGAAAAGGAAGAAATATGGAGGCATCAATGGATCACACCGACTAATATTTAAGGTAACTTAGGTTTTTTTTTGTTGATTTGGGTATTGATATCCTTTAAGATTGCTAACACGAAATAGGATTTCCTTGCTAACCTGTTGTTCTACAGGATTCTCATGTTCCATTTCCTGTGTGGTGTTTGTGGTTAGATGTGGGAATCCATGCTGTAATGTACATAGGTGTTTCTACTGGAAGCTACTTTAGCCATGTTCTTGAAAAAATCATTTGGAGAGAGTCGAGTCACAGGGCTTCAATTTTCTTATTCAAGTATTTTTCTTTCTTTTTTATTTAATGTATACAAAGCCATGGATTTTAAAAAATAATCAAAACTATGTTTGAATCCTTTGCTTTTTTATTTGTGAATATTGTCATGTTTGCATGGTACCCTTGTTTAACTAGGGAAAATTTTAGTACCCCTGTTCAACTAGGGAAAAATTTTGTAGCCTTGTTCTAAGTATAATAAGTCATTTCTTCCAAATCTACACAGATCTCTTGTGTTTGTGGACGGGTTTACTCATCGAGTTTAAAATTATAAGGAATTCTTTAATGGGTATGTGACTAGATTTAGGTACAAGTCTTCCTCATATGCAAATAACCAACATTAATAGATTAAGAATTTAGGCAAACATACAGTTTCTTTGCATGAATTTTTAGGTAGTGGTTGTGGAAAGATTTATCCCATATTTAAAAATATTCATTACTTAGTATATTTGGAGTATTCAGACCCCTTCAAGTCAAACCTAAAATTTTGAAGGGGTTGGAATATAAGGAGGATTATTAGGTAGTGGTTGTGGAAAGATTAATCCCATATTTAAAAAGATTCCTTATTTAGTATATAAGGAGTAGTAGTATGGACCCTTCAAGTCAAACCTAAAATTTTAAACACAAATTTTACTTTCAAGCCAGTAAGTATGAGTGTAGACTACATAGGGGTTAACTCAGTGAGTTTGAAAAACATAAGCTTCTTTTTCTTACTATGTGCAAACAATAAAATTGGAACCATGCATAGACCTTCACAAGGATAATAGCTATTTATCTTTACTTTGATGAGAATAGCAAAAATACTTCTCCACAACAAGGCAATTACTTGAACAGTCCTTTAAAATTCAAATAGGAATATACAAAATGGTTGTATTTGAACTCAATTACATTAACCTCACCAGAATTTTGGTTCATAACAAAAGTAATTGCAGCTAGTTCCATTTTGATAAAAAAATTCACATCAGTATGAATTTCTCACTTGGGGATATAATAATATGAAATTTACTCATAGATTAAGAAGAATTCTACAAGGAACATTCCCATAGCATAACCAAGTTAGAGGAAGTATACTTGTTTTCTACTCAGAGGTTTTTCATTACCAGGCTTGATTTTTAAAAAGATTATTCCCTAATTTTTTCTTTTATGCCACCACAAACACACATTATGCATGGTTAACTACAAAATGTGTGACACACTCTTAATCTTCACGGTTCAGAAGAGAATTTATACCCTACACAAATCATAAGTTATGGGAAATAAACCACCTTAAGAAACTTATCCCTTGGTTAATTAGACCTTGTCCTCAAATTTTCTGCACAAGACCTCAAATCCATAGGCTAATGTCATATCTCAATTCAAGTGTACGATTCTAGTTTAAATGTGGGAGTCAGAGTACTTTTCCTATCATGACACATAGCCATATCCCCTGGTGCACTATGTGTTTTGAAATAGTATTGAATTGATTAAGAATATTATGTCTTAATTTGAAGAATTGTTGTCAAGTCATCAAAGTAAATGCTCCACTAACCCATGAAGTGAGTTTGTTGCAAAAATATTTTCTAACAATATATGTAGTTGGTTGTCTTCTATTATTGTAATTGAGGTGTTTGAGAATCCCACATATCATGGATGTTCTTCTTCAGATTTCCAAAAGGAAAGGTTTGATTTACTAATGATTTTTGCTGCTCACATTGCAAGCAAAGCAAAGCAGAATCTAAGTCTAGCAATCATGTCCATTGAAGCCTACAAAGCCTACTAGTAATGACCTTAGAATTTAATCTATGATGCTTATCTTTTCTTTAAATGTATGTTAACTGAAAATAAGCTAGCACAAAGCTACCTATAAAAGAGAAGTTACCATAAGCCCACAGTTTGTGTACATCAAATAAATACGAAATGTTTTGGATCTCTCATCCTGACTCTATTTCGACACGTCATTTCCTAGAGACAGGGTATGAGTATTAAAACTCCTTTTCATATTTATATTTTTACAAGCTGCATATTGGAGAGGCTCACCTACATATGAAAAATGGTGCTCTAGTTATGGGTATAATGTTATTGTGGTTGAAGTTTCAATTTGTGCTCTAGAAAGGGCTTCATTGAAAAACCCATTTAAGGAGGCCGATTCTCCATTGTTTCACTTTCTAGGAAAAACAGACTCCAATCTTGACTTGAGTTGAGATAGCACATCCCGATACCATAGCTACTACCGGGTTGGCGGATTTGTATGAAATTCGGTTCGAACTGTATTTTTTGAAGCAACCAAATAAATCCGGTTTGGTTCAGCCTTTTTTCTGCAGAATTTTATTTTTTTTCCTTTTTTGGCATTTTTTTCTTTTTTGGTGAAAAAATCGCAAGGAAAAAATTTTGCCATTTTTGGAAAGGGTCCGAGAAGATGTAGCAGCAAAAACTTGCATGTGCGATAACTTTCATTCGTGGCTCCGTTTCAAGTGTCGTCTTCTTTAAAAGTGTATATTTTCTCAAGCTCTACGCATTGATGGCAATATTTTTCTTATTTTCATAAAATCCATTTTTGTACCTTTTTGGACCAAGCAACTTCTTGCAATCTTTTGAAAGAATCATTATGATGATGATGATTATGGTAGATGGATGATTTTTTGTATGATTTGTCTATATATAATGATATAAGTATACAATAATATAAATTTATAATAATATAAGTATATATATTCCAAACCGGATTTTTTCAAATTTTTTGAGAACTCCAAATTTTGATTTTTTTGCCCTTCCAAATTTAATAGGATTTCCGAACACGGTAACTATGCTCGATACCATTCTTGAAAGATGATAGACATAAGCCAATATCTAAAATGTGGATGAAAAATCCCCAACAACAATAGGCAAAATTGGAACCTCTTCCTGTGTTTCAAAATTAACAAGTGTTTGTGCTTATTTTGCTTTTGTGACAAAAAGGCATCCCATACAAATGGCACGCGTGAGGTTTCTCCTTATAATATCTACTATCACTACAAAACCCTTAGTATCGATTGGAGACAAATATTTGGCTACAATTTGAGAAATGATGAGTTTCATATTATAATAGGTATAATCGATTTTATGAACTGTTCGTGCTAGTTCACTTAAGCTCTGTTGATCGTATTCGGATCTGTTGTAAGGAGCCATAGTTACAATATCTCGCCTTCCCACCATACAATTTTACAATGAAATTTTCTTTGGATTTACTGCATTTTTGAAAAAAATCTCATCAAATTCTTGTATGAGGTCCTCTACGTCAAATGCATCCTCATCCTTGATGGCAATGTAGAAGAGACCTTTTAAAAACTTTTTGTTGTGCTCCACTAAAATGATCCCACCATGGAAGCGACTGAAAGTAGATTATGTATCCTTATCTAAGTGAAAATCTGTTGCACTAACTAATAATTTTCAAATATGGATTCACCACCCACTCTCAAAAAGGCCTTAAATATAAATCTAGATCAAAATCAAATGAGAGTATGATTCTCAGACTACCTACCTTTTTGTTAAATATTGTGAGATTGCTGACAGCAGCGTTGAGAACAGAGAGAAGCATATCCTCTTGCTCACTTATCTAAAAAATGCCCAGTCCCTTGAAGTATAAGACTTAAGAGAACATACAGACACCTATCATCACCCTCGCCATCTTCTTCCCTTGTTGTAATGGTCATCAACACACCATCAGTGCACCTGCCGCCTACAACATCAAGGAAATACCCTGATAGATTGTTCAACAAATAAGATTTACCGCTACTTTGTTTCCCATGGAGGATATAACCTTAATTTTCCCCTTCCAACTGTTAAGAACTACATCATATAACCCAAAGTGTATTAGATTTTCAAGAGACCCGATGTCCCCATAGCTAACATTAGGGGGGATTTGAATCCCATCCCTCAATGCAACCATTGCATTATTCTCTGCGTGAGCTATTTGAATTGGCACAAGGCAAACAAGCTTACGAACCCAAATTCCCATTTTCATCCTAACATTGTCATCCATGGGAAGTGAATGCCAACAACGAAGTGTTGTTGCCCACATTTCTCTATTTTCCAATTGAAACTGAACCTTCATATTTGAAAAATATTTCTCTTCTTTCCTTAAGTTGTAGAATGAGTGCTTTTAAATACCTTATGCATGCCTCTCCATTGTTGGGGTCTGATCGCTTTAGTATCACTTTGAAGGCGACGTCCTTCTTATCTCCTTGGAATGGTGCAGGAATAGTTGCAAATTTGGCAAAGATGTGGTAAATATATCCTAACAGGGGCAATGCGCATAAATTTCTGTTTCTTATGGTTTTCGCTCATGAGCATACTTTACAACTTCCTTGGCCAATATAGTTTTCAGGACACCAGAGGTAAGAAAACCAGGGTTGTCTATAGAATTATATAGTACAAGGTGGCACTGTGATCCAAAGGAAGTAATTTTCAGCTCGATTTGCTCCAAATCAAAGCACAGGGCACCAGTAATATTTATATTTTCATTCAGTTTAATGGTTTTCAAGTGGTTCATAATATCACCCAAAACGTAAATTTCCAATGTGACCCAACGACATGTCCCCTTTTATTTTGATCTCAACATCAACATAAGATTGGAATTTCCTAAAGGAAAAGAAGAAAAAACCATCAACTGAAATGCATGCTTTAGAGAAAGGACCCGGCCAAGGCAGTGAGAACTGCTTTGCCTTCATCATTGGTTTCTTATGAATTTTCATCACTCTCATGGTGTTGGTGTCGTCAACTAACAACAACTCCATTCTTCCGTGTATCAAATGCATCCATGTAATTGACTTGATGATTTTAATTTATTAATGGAGAGTGTAAAGATCATACGGAAAGTGCCTCTACCTCCTATGTCTGGAGTGCTTAAAGGAAGACCTGAATTTTAGCTTTTGTTTATCATCCTTGCTTTTGGTAGTATAATTTCACTGTCATCTTCCTAAATCTTAAAGCTTGCAACCTAAAATTATCCTGCAGCAAGCTTCAGAAATACTCAAAGATTCATATTTAAGTGTGCTAATGTTCATGGTCAAGATAGATTTTTTTTTGTTATCTTTACTTCTAATACTGTAATTTGATTTTCATTTCGCTAAATTTTCAACCCTGGGATCTTTTTTAAAATTCCTGTGGTGGGTTTCAGGAAACTAGCTAGTTAAAGGTTTGTTTCTAATCATCTTGATTTTCATGCTCTGAGTTTTCTTTGTTGTGTTGTGAGTAAATTGTTTCCAAAAACTCCCTCTCAAGTCACTTGTTGCCTTATCATGACTCTTATACCTTGTTAATTTTTACAAGAACCCTCTCATTTTTCTCCTTCTGTGTCCAGCAATGAGTTGTTTCTTGTTATCTTAATTTTTGTTACTACCCTTTGAAAGCCATTAGTACGCCATTTATTTTTGTTGGAACTAAAGAGGAATATTGAAGGATTAGTACGCCATTTATTTTCTATGCATGCCTGTTGATTTTCTTAATACCTATTTGGTCCCGTCATTCAACTTTAGAGGACTAGATCACGAATAATTTATGGTCTTCAAGGTTGTCCATTTTACAGAGATCTTATTTTGACTCTTATCAGGCAACGTTGAAATACAGTGGGTGGATACGTACTTCCCATTTACCAATCTATCCTTTGAGCTGGAAATTTATTTTCAGGTAAAAATTTGCAGCAGTGATCCAAAATTACCAACTTTGAACAAATTTTAATTTAAACATTGTTTAGCCTTAGATGCAATTGTTTGCCCATCGCTCATTTTTTTCAGTTTCATTACTGCAACTTTCATTGATTGGACAACTTGCAAGTGTAAGACAATTTTTCGAAATTAACTCTTGCTACTTTAGATCATTTTCTCAGGGGAAGTGGATGGAGGTGTTAGGTCGTGGTGTGACTGAGCAAGAAATACTAAATAGCAATGATAGACCAGCTGGAACTACTGCATGGGCTTTTGGACTTGGGCTTGAAAGACTTGCAATGGTTCTTTTTGATATTCCAGATATTCATCTTTTTTGGTCCAGTGATCATCACTTTACTTCTCAAGTATGTGTCTCTTAATTACATCCAATTTTCATTAATCAGATTTTCATTTAAATCAGTGTTGCATAGAGACTCATCTCCTACCAAAAAAAAGCGTCTCAGAGGCTGGTACTCATCTCAAAGATTGGTACTTGTTGGTATTCGTCTCGAAGACTTGCATTTCAAGTGTTTTCTAAAAAATAGATATTTTGTTCTCTTGACCTTATAGGTATGATGAGATATCAAAGATAAATATCAATATAATTACTTTTATCCTTTGTCAACATCCAATATTTTAATTTTAAAAAGGTAATACTATTTTTCTTAGGTTGTATATTATTGTTTTCTTTAAAATCTACATACACATTGTTTTGCCGTCTCCAAGTACCCGTATCATACTTTTCTAAAAATGGAGTGCCTGTTTTGGTCTCCTCATACAAGTACATGTACCAGTCTCCTAGTAACTATGATTTAAATAAGTGAAAATAATATGCATTTGAGTATTTTTGGAGGTCACCTAATTTGGTTAGCGTGCTTTTTGTACTTGTCTGGTGTTATTGCCAAATGCTAGAAGATCCCTGAAGGCTTCCGTACATGAATCATTGTTCTTCTACCTCCCATGTGTTCCACGACATTGTCATATAAAGAGAACATTGCTTTATCCCATACCTGGTGGACAGACTCTATTACAATTGCTCATAATAATTCTGCTTACCCTAAATTCTACAAGCTTTTAAATTACTTCATTGTTCTCAATTATGTGACATGGATGTCGTAGTGGGGTAGTTGGGAAATATTTACAAGTGGACCCTAGGTGTTGCCTTTTCTTGATTATACTATGTTTTGTTTTGTCTCTTCGAGCCTAGTCTTTGACATCCACTATATGCATTTGTTGTAGCTCCATAGCTTCAGAGAATTGCTATTTTCTTGCATAGAATATGAAAAGACTTTTCTATGTTGTTTTTGGCCTCTGGATCATCTGGCTTTTGTCTGCTTTAGTTTAGTTTCAACAGAGGCAACAATAGTATCAGTCATCATGAATGTATTATATGGTTTCCTTATGAGTTTATAACTTGTCAATGGTATGCCATGTTTAATTGCTGAAGCTTAGAACTTAAAGGCTCATTCTGCTGGCCAGGTAAAAAAATATTTCGAATACGATGACCCAGATGGAGCAGTCAATGAGATTTGGTGCCAGGTTGCTTCTAAGGTCCCCTCTATAAAAATGATGATTCATCAGGAGAAACGCATTGTCAAAAGGGAGGAGGCTAAACTGGATTGTTCCTGTCTTTGCACGAATAGGAGTTATTCCTCACAAACTAGATTGCTATAAGACAAATGCCAACAAATTTCTGTCAATGTTATGTCTCATGTGAGCTTATTATAGCCATGATGTGTGGCATATGGCAGTTGATCAATTGTAAAGATATACGGTTGATTTTTATAATGCTGCTTACAGTAAAATTTGAAGGCTTCACCTCTAGTTAACTGTGTAAGATCTCTTTATCCATGTATGGATCTCATGTCAACTAACGTGATGGTAATGTAAGAAAATAAGAAGATGATGCTTATGTTTTTTAAAATCTTTACTTGAGGCATCTAAGCTCTTTGCATCTGGAGAAGAAAACTGAGCTTATTAGTTTGTTTTCTTTTGGATTCTGAATAGTGATTGATCTGTAATGATGCAGGATGAGGCAATAAACTTATCTGAGTTCACGAATGATTGGTCAATCTTATAGTTTGGTGTGATGATAAAATGTTGAATGTTACTTATGGTCAATTCCAGAAGGATGAGTGCAAAATTGGATCAAGGTATTCATATTTCATATTATATACTAAGAATTTTCATCTTAATAACAGGTAATATATATATATATGCTCCACATAAATATGTCTAATTGAATCCCGTGTCTCTATGGCAATACAGTAAACCAGGGACTTGCTACACTTGCATTCTTTGGAGTGGGTGTAAACCTGGTGCTGTTCTTGACAAGGGTGCTGCATCTATCTCAAAATGCGGAAGAACAATAGAAAATACATGGGAAAACAGGGGACTAATATAGCCTCAGAGGGCCTAACAGCTAAGGCTTGTGTAATCCATACAAAAGGCACACGTTTGAATCTAGAGGGGGGTAGCATATATATGTTGAATATGAACAACATATAAGGTAAATGGAAAAACAGGGAACCGATATAAACAAAATATAAAGTAAATGGAAAATCAGAGAGTCACAAAGATTAATATGAAAGGGATAACAAAGCTTAATGTATATCTGTATATTTGCTAATTTGTTTTGAGATTTACTGCCATTATAACCTTTAGACACTGATTTATGGCTGAAGCTATTAAGGCCAAAGATTTCATTATCTAGAAATGCACTGCTATTGATTACAGTGGGATTTACGTGAACTCTATCATCCTGATTGGCACCCAATTCCTCAGCCTTGGAAGAAGCTTGTTGATTATCTATAGATTTGTCCTCAGAAGCGCCTGCAACCTCGCTAATGGATTTGTAGGTGCTGGGATCTATGCCCTTTTCCTTGAGCTTCTTCTTGATGCATGAGTTCCAGAAGTTCTTTATCTCGTTATCAGTTCTCCCTAGTAATCATGTAGCTATCTGCGACCATCTGGTATTCATGAATACTTTAACATTTCAATTCTTGATGCAATGCTCTAATATATGTGCATCGACCTAAATCTGTTTTCTTACATATTATGGTAACTATTTCTTCAACCATAATGTTATTCTTTACATGTTTCCAAGGGCTGCATGAAGTTCAATGTTAAGGTTCTCTTCATGGCTAGAAAAGGTGCCTCTTTTCAGATCTGGCCTAAGGTAGTTTATCCAACGCAGCCTGCAACTCTTCCCGCAACGTTCTAGACCTGCTTCACATTCGAAGTATGTGTATGGTTTACGAAGTAAGTCCAAGTAACCTTTCTTTCAAGATGCAAAGAAAATGGTTTATACAAACAAAAAAATTAGTGGCAGTTTTGCCTTAAGCCTGGTTTCTTCACAGTATGATAATGAATAAAATTCTTGTCGATTTTTATTTTGTCTGAAATTGTTTCTGCCTGATGTCTCTGATTCCACTACTGATCTCATTTTCAATCAGATAAAGCATGAATCCCATGCGCTCACATTAAATGTGATCTGTGACACTCAAAAACACAAATAAAGGCTAAACAGTTGGTGCAATATTACCAGCCAGCCAACAACAACTGTTTAAGTTCTTCCCAATTATCAGTAGATCTCATATTTTCAATTCATTTTCCTTCCTTTAAATTTACCCTATCTTATCAATTAATGTCATATATAACTACCAATGGTTATGATGATTGTCACTAGGAAAAACCATCTAGTACACTGTAAGAAACTATGCACAAATTTTGATGGGTTGTCATCATTTTGCTACTTTTAAGGAACTGTAAAGAAAATTATATACAAGTATCTTGATGGGTTGCCATCTACTCAATCAACCAATATGATAAGAAAAAGAAGAGGGGTACTGACCTGCAAGATTTGGCACAGAACTCCAACGACCATGGCCATATTTGGTAATGTAACGCATTAATTTCTCATCTTCTTCTAGAGACCAGAGGCCCTTTTTCAGCTTCTGCTTGTGACAACACACGTGGTGTCTTCCCATTTCTTTCTCTTGTAATATCTATGCGTTCCAGAAATTATGATAAGCATAAGCATATCATGGATCCCTCCATGTCAAACTACCTATGTTCACCTTCTCCCCACTTCACTTCATTATTCCTCTCAAACTTGATAGGCAAAAGCTCCTGGGCCTATTTTCCTTCTTTATCATTTCTTTATCTTGAATGTGTTTCCTATGTTCTAACCTCTTTTGATCTGATTTCTAGAACTCAGTTTGTGTCTTGTAAACAACTTCAAACATTGTACTTGTTCTCTATAATAATCATACACAAATCATGGCTATGCAGAACCTTCAGATAGGTAGCTCTGAACCTAAAACTAATAGGTGCCAACTATTGGCAAACAAACCTAAATTCTATTAGCAAAGAGAATTTTTTTCTTTATGTTTCTGGGGCTATCAATCATGAGCATTGAACCTCTGTAGTTATTTATTTTAGGTACAAGAAGATCAAATAGAGATCTCCATTACTACAACACAGAGATCTTTAACTGACTGACAGAGATTTATGCAAAGAATAAATTCTATTTAAGCCTGACTCCATGAAAGCCTCTGCCCAAGGGTGTAATTAAATGGACAGAAACAAAAGCATCATGTCATTGAGCTCCTTTTGCTTTGTTCTGATATCAAAGCATTTCATACTTGATTCTCGGACAACTTTTCAAATTAGCTAAACTAATTGCTCCACTTTTTGATAGGATCGTGATTGGTTTTTCATGGGGGACGGAGCAGGAGTTCTACTTCTTGAGGAATTAGAACATGTAAAGGTACATTCTTTGTCAAGAGGCATCTTTTTCTAGTGACTGAAGTTTGAGGCTATCTAGCTTGTATTTTGAGGTTTGTAATTGTTATATGCTCTAATAGATATGTTACATACTCGGTAAGGAATATTTTGCTTTGGCTACTATAAATTCTATGATTGTAGATGTTCTTTGTTATGAATTATATGTTAATTGATTTTTTCTATGTGCAGGGAGATATCTAATCACCTAGAAGCATATGTTAGAAGATCATCTCTTTTTTCAGCATCTCGCATATTGATAGCTCTCCATCCATCATTTATAGAAAAATCTTTAAGTGGCGGTGATGCTGAGATTGCTAAAGGGCTGGAATGGATTCACACTTGGGCTCTTCATGTTGCATAAGTTGATTTTGACTTTGAGTGTTATGCGGTATGTACCATATATTAAGTTTAGTGGAATTATTGATTAGTCTCTACTGTAAGTTACACCTTACAGTTCATGACCATCCATATCTATTTCACTATTTATTTGATAAACAAATAGAAACTGAATGTGTTAATAACTATTGACGATTTTAGATATACAAACTTTTTTGAGGCATATAACATTTGACATTTAGGATTTATTATCTTAACAGACCACCTTGCATAATTGAACCGATTGAGGAAAATACCAATTAATTATGTACTCCATATGTACTATTTTAGAACTTTTGGGGTGATGACAAAAAAACATCTGCAGAACAATGAACAGTATGCAAAACCATTTTTAATGTCATCCATATTCGTCTTATAACAGCGTGTTCAAACAAGTCGCATAGTCTGCACTGCTGCAACAGTTGAACAAGAGTTTCCTTAAGGACATGTTAATAATTTATGTTATGGAATTGGCTTAAAGTAAATGTCAGTCTTGGAGTAGAAGATTTAATCGAATTATCTATGGAGGTAACTAGATTCTCTCAATATTTCTCGCCTTATAATTTAAATGATTTTTTTTTCTTATCATCACTGCCATCTTCTTTTGGGTCAACGATGGAGGAGGAAACTTGAATATTGCTGAAATTTTAAGGTCATTCTAAAGAGTGGATAAATTTTCTATGTTCATCTAGGATAACATGTTCTTACTCACGCAAAGTGCAGAATCACTTTAATATATGCCAGTCAGCTTCTTGTTTGACTGGAATAAATACAACATTACTTGTTTTGCATATTGCAGGTTTAATAAATGTTGAAAATTGTGTTGAGTTGGCATCACATCTTAATGTTGATGGATTTCTAGTCGGAGGGGCTTCTCTAAAGGTTGGCTGCAAACTGTTTTACCCTCTTTATACCTTTTCGCTGAAGTTTTTCAAGCTCTCCAAATTGTTTACTTCAATACAAACTTTTCTCATCCTGGCCTACAAAAGCTCGTGGTCAAGTTATGCTTGGAGGTGACTATACTCTTTGTTATGTGAGCTTGTATCATCAAAATAACTTCAAGTATAAGAGCAATGTTATTATGTATTGTATTTTCAAGTTACCTGTCACATTATGCAAAGGCTCAGCATAGGCATGCCTTGTTATTAAAGATGGCCTTTTTTATGAAAGGTTGATGGTTTCTTGTTATATGTTTAATTCAACCTCAGTATTTTAATGAGATGTTTGTTGGTTATAAATTTTCAAGTGACAGTTGATAAACGCAACAAGTCATTATAATTTTTGTTTTCATGTAGACTAAAGATGAGTTGCTTGGTGCTATTGATAGTAGAGAATTGTATCAAAGTTGAGACAATCAAAGTAAAGAACATGAAATGACATTGCCGATAGAGAGACACTGACTCAAAATTAAAGTTAAGAAAAATAACCTCAAAGTAGCACAGGGAAGCAGACAGATCGCTTGAATCTGGGGGTGGAGAGAAGGTGCTCATATTGTATGCAAAGGGTTAACGGCATTTAGGCACCATTTAGTATTTTATCATTGTATTTAAAGGGTTAACAATATTTAGACACCATTTTGTATTTTATCTTATTTGATATTAATAAAATGTTTGTGGACCCATTTGTTGGGCACAAGATTCAAATCAAATTGTTTTTAATTTATAATATTCCTTACCAGTCTACTCTGACATCATAGACGATATGTAGCCTTCGATTGCACAAAATGATATTTGGTTATTATTTATTCTTGAAATTCAGATTTTTCATTCTTTAAATTTGTATCGTCTCTAGAGAGACAATAAAAATTGAAATTAGTATTGTCTCTAGAGAGACAAAATTAGTATTTTGTATTGTCTCTAGAAGACAATAATGATATTGTCTCTAGAGAGACAAAAATGATATTGTCTCTCAAGAGACAAAATATGTATCAATCTATATTGTCTCTGGAGAGACAATAATTAGAGACAATATTAGAGACACCCGCTTTGAGACAATAATAGAGACAATATACAATTTTTTTAATGTCTTTATTTGAGACAATTTGGTCAAGTATTGTCTCTATTATTGTCTCAAAACACCCCCTTGTAGTAGTGGTGCAGCCATCTTCTAGCTCAACTCCACATGCACCGCACACAAGAATGAGGGCACCAAAGGTGCGAGTAGCATTTAGGAAGACATACCCACTATTTATAACAAACAAACACGAAAGCTGTTGAGAATTAAACTCAGCCTCTTTGCTCAAACATGGCGAACCTTTAAACAATAATAATTGCACCAAAAATATCGTATTCTCTCTCGATATATTAATGTGCGCTTCAAATGAAAATATCAGCAGCCACCCAATCTATGCGAATCGAACCAAAAAGCAACGTAACCTCGAATGTAAAAACAAAACCCGAGAAGTGAATGGGTGGGGTGGAAACACACCTTTGAATAAGCGGAATCAAATGGAAGATCGAGCCCTTTCGCCTCGAATGCGGCGGGCGAGCTGAATGTCTTTGGGCATGATAGTGACCCTCTTGGCGTGGATAGCGCAGAGGTTGGTGTCCTCGAACAGCCCCACCAAGTATGCCTCCGCCGCCTCTTGCAAGTGCGGACACCGCCGAGCTCTGGAAGCGTAGATCGGTCTTGAAGTCCCGCGCTATCTCCTCACCGCTGGAATGGCAGCTTTCGTATAAGGAGCTCGGTGCTCTTCTCGGTATTAGCGGATCTCCCTCAAGGCGACGGTGCTGTGCCTAAACTCCGTGCGGCTTCTTCACTCCGCCCGTAGCAGCCGACTTCCTCGCGGCCTTCGTTGCACTGCTCCGAGGAGCTTTAACCCCGTCGACTTCCGAGCCGCATCCGCTCTGCGTGCGAGCCATCCGAGCTATGTACTTATTCTCTATACACTCTTCTAGTCTACTCGGCTTCTCCCGCTCCTCCTCTTATACACGTTTTTCAAATTCTGTAAGCCCGAACGCATCTCGACGGTTCATCATCTACCTTTCGTCCCCACACGGATTCCCGACCGGTAACAAATTAAATAAAGTAGGATGAAATGTCCTTGTGCCATTTATTTTATTTTTTAATTTCCCTTCGAAAGAGATCCAGCTCTAAAGCGATGATTGCATTTAACGGGTTAAATTTGATGGCCGTTTAGATATTTTTAGTGATTTTAGCTGTAAAATACTTACTGATTTTTTAATTAACCGTCACACGTGACTTGCATATTTAAAAAGTGACCATCATTTTTAATATATTTATATGTAAATTATATAAATATAGTTAAATTAATATAGAATAGTCTTTTATATATTATACTATTATTGTATAACTAACAATATTTTGAATTTTTGAAGGGCAGTATTGGAAAATTACCATCACCAAAAACTGTTTGGCACGCATAGGTGGCCGTCAAATTTAACCCCCTGCCAAAGAGTCTAGGAATAGGTAATTTGTTCATTCAAACTCACACACCTCGCGAACCTCCCAAAGAAAATTCGAGTAGGAATGAGCACACATGAGATTTGACGCCCGTCCGGACATTTTTGTTTGTTTTAACCATATTTTACACTTTGTAAAATTGTCAAGCATGTCCCTATTTGATGTGAAAGAACTTGTCAAAACCGCCATTATCACTATAAACACATTCAATATAAATATAAGTGCAACATTACATAGATATTTAAATAACATATTTTGCTAAAAATGTGTTTATATCGAGCATATAATCTAACTTACCCGACACTTGTAAATACAACTAAAAATAATATTATATATTTTAAATTATTAAATAAAGAAAAGGTATTTAACAGAGATGGACAGGTTATTTAAAACCTCTTAACGTCATAGATTTTTGGTTTGACAAGTGGGGTCAGCCATCAAATCTCATCCCCGAGAATGGATGAAGAAGAATTTACCCTCTCTAGCTTTTCGAGAAGCACCCTCATTGAAGCTTTAACCTAGCCAACCATATTTTTAGGTATTTCCACATTACATTTAGTGCAATTCCACTTCAATTAATAACTCTTCAAAATCCTATTTTACATAGGGGTCTAACATGGAGGAAAAATTATGAGAGTGTTGAAAATCGAGACAAGAGTTGCAACAATAACAACAAAGTACATCAAGGTAAGAAGTTCCGAGAGCCAAAATTTATAGTTTGATAAAGGCTAGGTGTTCATGATGGGACCTTTGGAGAATTATGAATTTTTGATAAGGATGTTCTAGGGAAAGAAGTTTGAAAATACATGGTCGAGAGAGGAAATTCAAGATGACATCAACTAGTTAGAGACCAAATCTTTTATTTGTCGTATCAATAATATTGGGATGAAATAAGAAGATTTTTCTTAATGGGAAAATGAAAATAAAAAAACAATAAATCTTTTCTATCTTTCCATCAAAGAGAATTATTTTATAACGTCTTTTAATTCTAAAAATAGGGATAAAAATGTTATTGAGGCCCTTCATTCTACAAAAACTAAAGTATTCTCCTGAAAAAATGAAAAGGCAAGTTTGATGATTCGAAGGAAGAGTTTTTTATGTTCATCTTTGGGTTCTCTATAATCTTTCTTTGGAATTCTAGAATGAATGTACTTCATGAAAAATTAACACTTGAAACTACGCTCCCTATGGAAATAGATCTTGGAATGCTTTAAAGATATAGATATTCAAGCATTTGAATGTGCATTAATTTGGATCTCTAAGTCACTCTAATTCATCAAATTGAGTTAACCTTTAAGAACTAAATCAAAAGGTGGATTATGAAAAACACACTTCATATACAACAATGTCATGAGTAAAATCACCCGAAAAGTTATTATCCTATGTCCATGAATAAGGTTTTGCCACTTGACTCTCCTTAAAGAATAAGGTGGCTCCAAACAAACAATCTAAAAGGAAAAAAGGGGGAAACAACAAAGCAGGGAAAAAAGGGGGATGGATATGGTGTAAAAAGTAGTAGATTCTATATTTAGACAAACTAACAGATGTATCTACGTGAAAGAGTCAAAAGACTCTTGTTTGGGGAAAGAGTAAAAAAATTTGATTTGAACTTTGAGTGATTAAGAGCCCACATATTCAAGACATACAATTTTTTACAATGTAATGGGTTTGAAGCTTGAAAAATTCAAAATGTGCTCAAAACTCGCATATTGAGGATTCCAATTCAAGATAAATGTAAACGATTTGAATAAGTGTTGGAATTAACATATCAAGACGCCCTTTTCAAAAAGTTATGGCAACCCAATATGAACTCGATGCGAAATGATGCGAAGGGTTGCACTCAATACCATAAGGTTTTATAATTGTCTTGAGATGTCATGACAACAAGGAAAGTTACATGAAGGGAGTAAGTTGTGTGGAATACCACGAGGAGTTGGGTCATCTGCAAAAACTACTATGAGGTTGTATTTGTTTATGTACCCTAAGTAGATTTAACATGAAACTTAATTGATTTTAGTGAATTAAGTATACTAAAGGATGTAAGGGTTAGTGATTAATGTTAAAATGTAAATACACTAGCCTAATCTAATACAAGTTTATAGTAAATAAAATAAATAATGAAATAATACCCAAGCAAACTAAGCTAGAAAATATAAAACCCTAATATGCAAAGAGGGATAGAAGGGCCTTAGTTGATTCACAAAGGTTGTTGGACTGTGTTGTAGTGGAGATTGGTAGAACAAAGATAGAAGATTGTCCCATAGGAGCTCAGAAAATTACATATCCGGAAAATTTGACTGGACAGGGGCTTCGGAGAGGAATAGAGGCACCTGTGGGCGCCTTGGTCTACAAAAATGGTTGGAACTTGGTTCCAATATGATTGCTAGGTGTTTGCACTCCTTCGCTTCTTGTTGTGTGTATGTCGTTGAACTTCACTGGATATCGATGTAAACTTGTAATGGATAAATCACCTGCAAAACCCCAAGCAAAGCATCAAAACCCTAAAAAAAAAGATGCATATGAAGGGGTCAAATTGTCCTCAGCTGCCAAATTGATGGAATTATCACTGAGTGTTGCACTACATCTCAGACCCAATGTAGTTCTAGGTGTGTGTGTGTGTGCGTGCGGAATTGTTCCCTAGGTTGCTCTTGTGCTAGTCACACTTTGTGAGTAGTAAGCAAGTAACTAGATGTAGAATGTAAATAATGTGTGCTTCGAAACAATAGACTCCCCTCCTATGAAGTGTGAACTGTGATGCAGATGAACTAGTCTTTTGTGTCTTGTGATGGAGGCAAATGGATGCAAATATAACTATAGATACCTTTGATGGATGCAACCTTAGGTGGAGATAGTAGATGCTTAGTGCTGGTCCCTTATTATGATCACATAACTATATTTATATGATTCCCTTGCTTGAATTTTGTAATTAACCTCGAAAAGGTTGACTACCAAAAAGATAAGATGCTCAAACGACTATAAAGGACCCAAAAAGTGTGACCAAAGTACAAAGAGGACTAGGGCGCCTAGAGGGGACGAGGGCACTGACATTTGGCGTCCTGGTGAGTGTCAAAGTCCAGAAAGGGTAAAATTGAAGTATGAAAAGACAGATTGGGCCAATAAAGATTTAAGATCGAAAGTAGTAATGAAGAAGGTCAAAGACATGGGTTGATTAGTACTTTTCTTAATTAGGAATAATGCAAATAGTAGTGTGTGATCAAGACTACATAATGACTCAAAGTGTGTGATTTTGTGTCTACATTTGCCCCCACTTTATGTTGGCGAACATAATGCTCAGTAACATAGAGTAGATAGAAATGTGTATCGATATCTATGTAGACCAATGTAGAAAGTGTGCAAAGAACTAGACAAAGCGTGGAATGATAAAAAGATGGAGCGTGGAGACTAAAGATGCTAAAATGTGAAAAGGTGATGAAAATGAAAAATAAAGCCTTCGAGATCTGCAATAAAGGAGTACGTTTTAACACAAAGGGGGAAATGAGAAATAAAGTCAGACTCTTTGCTCAAACATGGCGAATGTGAGACGATAATAATTGTACCAAACATTAGTGTATTCTCGTCTGCTATATTAACGTGCGCTTCAAAAGAAAATATGAGGCAGCCACCAAATCTGTTGCAAATCAGAACCAAAAAGCAACGTAACCTCGAATGTAAAACAAAACCCGAAAGTGAATGGGTGGTGTGGAAACACACCGTTGAATAAGCGAAATCAAATGCAAAAAAAAAATCAAGCTGCTCGAATGCGGTGGGCGAGCTGAATGTCTTTGGGCATGATGGTGACCCTCTTGACGTGGATGGTGCTGAGGTTGGTGTCCTCGAACAGCCCCACCAAGTATGCCTCCTGCAGTACTGACACCGCCGAGCTCTGGAAGTACAGATCGGTCTTGAAGTCCTGCGCGATCTCTCTCACGAGTCGCTGGAATGGCAACTTTTGGAGAAGGAGCTTGGAGCTCTTCTGGTATTTATGGATCTCTCTCAAGGCCATGATACCAGGTCTGAACCTGTGCGGCTTCTTCACTCCACCCGTAGCAAGGGCCGACTTCCTCGCGGCCTTCGTTGTCAGCTACTTACGAGGAGCCTTCCCCCGTCGACTTTCGAGCTATCTGCTTCGTGTGAGCCATTCGAGCTAATAATTCTGTAAAAACAGTTGCACTCTTCTCTACTCAGCTATTGTTTTAAGTCGGAGATCACCATTTAATTCTCCTCCCGCTCCTCCTCTTATACACAATTTTCAAATTCTGTGTAAGCCATCTGACGCATCCTCGTCGTTCGGTTCATTCCCCTATCGAAGTTCATCGTCTACCTTCCCTTTCCACATGGATTGCCGACCTGGTAACAAATTAAATAAAGTAGGATGAAATTTCCTTGTGTCGTTTTTTGTTTTTTTAATTTCCCTTCAAAAGAGATCCACCCTAGAGCAATGATTACGAACCTCGAAACGACTAAACTTCTCTATTAATTTTCTCATTGAAACTCACACGACTCATGAATCACGACACTAAATTGAGCCCGTCACAGCCCTTCCCAAGATCTCAACCCATCGGAAAAGGGCGGGTAGAAATTTGAATGTAAAAAAATCATTTGGCAATATAGAAGTGCAAGTTAATAAGCTGAAAGGTGTTTTTACTCTGGGGAAACGCCTCCTTCCGTTTGACGCCGACAGAGACAGCGACGATGGAGATCAATCGGTGGACGACGTATGGTAGTTTTCGAGTCTTACACTTAGTGGCGAGCAGTTCAGTTTAACAGACTAGTCTATGTCGGTGAAATAAACAACTCGCACTATTTTAAATTATACAAGGAAACTGACAGGTCTAAAACGTCGTTTATGTTATTATGCAAGGAAAATGACAGGTCTGAAACGTTGTTTAGGATGTGTCGCTATCCACATTCTGTTGCGGTTTTTTTAGGACCGCCTTATTGGGGTAGTGGGTTTGTTTGACATGGGTCTATTTTTCCCATTCAACATTTTTTTGCTTCAACAGATAAATCTGCATCCTTCTCAGGGTGAAGAGGATAAATGCCGTCAACAAGCTCAAGAGTCCAATACGTTGGATCTCCAACTATAACCTTATCATTAGCACAATTCATACTAATTATTTTCTATTTTAATACAAACAAACAATAACAATGTATGTTTTGATATTAATTGTTTTCTACTTTAGAAACAGAGAACACATAATAAGAATAAGCTCCCTCCACCTTATTCTTTTGATGATTGAAATATTTGGTGGGTTCTTTGGTGTTCTAAAACACAAAGTAATTATTTCCCAAGGCAATCTTGTTCCATGCCTGCGGTATAGAGTATGGTTAGTGATTAGGAAATGTTATAATCCAAGTTAATATAAATATTTGTCTCCACCTACTTGTTCATAACCGCAAGTTTCCTTCTCAAGCTTAATTGCTATGCCCTTTCTAATAATGAGATAGAAATCATTGCATTTTCCAAAATAGTAAATATCCACCTTGTTTTTATCAAAATGGTGAATTGGATTTAACTGTGCCATTTGGATCTTGAAGATTGTCTATAGTAGCGCTCAAATTAATCACATACCCAAAGCAAGAGCATACCATAAAATGGTTTTAGAAATAATATTAACATCATTGGTTCTATTCTAATATAAAAGTTTTAAAAATAATATAACATCGTATCATACAATACCTTCCTTCTACTTGGTGTGATAACCAGTGCTATGTAACAACCAAAGAAGTTTAGCGAGTTTGGGTAATGAGGTGAGGAGGAGTGGATTTATAAGTGGAAATCATTATGAAATGAGGAATAATAGACTAGAAATCGCACGTGAGGTGTGCGATGTTAACGCCGAAATGAAAATATTGCTAAGCGAAAAAGGAAATTGAAACGGAGAACAAAACATCGTGTTTCGATCGAATTTGACAATGAGAAATAAAGGCAAACCATGTGAGAAGAACAAATTTTCATAAATAGTGTCGACGATAGACCCAATAACATCATTTACAAAACAAGTTTGAACCCATAAATTTATGGAAAGTATGACTTTCTAGTTGACGCAGAGAAAAATGTAATGTTGCAATTGATCCATAATCAACCTATCATGAGTCAATATGGTCGGTTTCTCTTGAAAATAACTCTTCATTCAACTTGCTTAATGCACAAGCTCATGAGTTCATTCCTAGAGTGCAATCGCCATGACCCGTTCAAATGAATACACCCACTTAGAGGAGTGTGTTCATGTACTTCATGTCGTCTCTACCGTAACTATCGCCATCGCCATAGTCCTCGCCAATCCAACTCGAACATCTTCTTCTTCGTTTCTCTTTCTACAATATGTGTATGCTCGGGTTTGAGGCTATTTTGGGATACTCACAAATCGATGCTTAGATCTTGCCATTAAACAGGCCTTGGATGTGACAGTGCTCATGTAATTTGCTTTGTTTCTCGCTCTTCGTTCTCTTTCCCAAAACTAATCTTTTTTTGTAGGTTTATCGCCCCTTTCGTTGTCTAGAAAAGTATGATATTTAACAAAGATAGAACCAAGGGGAACCCTAAAGTTCCCAGAAAACCATCAATGCATTTACAACGCAAACAAGTGATGTAATCATTGCCCTTGAGGAAATCCATGGAGAAATTTTTTTAGAGAAAACACTAAATGAGGAAGATGATGCCCTGTCGAAAAGCTTCAAAAATTTAAATCCTAACCCAATAGAGGCATTGTCTTCATCGGTCGCTCTTGAAAATAACTCATCGTTTAGCTAGCTTAATGTGCAAGCTCCTTATTTTGTTCCTAGAATGTAATCGCCAGACCGTTCAAATGCTTATACCTACGCAGAGGAATGTGTGTCTACTTCACATTGTTGTCATTCTTCTTTGTTTCTCTTTCCATAATATGTGCATGCTTGGGTTCGAAGGCTGTTGAACGACATTATCAATATTTTCTTAATATGACAATTTTAATGTAGGAAAATCAGAGTTTTAAGAGTTCGGATACATTTTAGAGTTGTTTTTAAGGGATTTCGATATACATATTCCTTAGATTAATAACATTGTAGTTGAAAAGATGTGATATAAATCGTATAGCTTCAAAAGTATCGTATTTTTTGTTTATTTCTCTATGTTTTTAATAGCAAAATACAAGTTGAATGGGAAAAATAGACCCATGTCAAACAAACCCAACAAAGTAAATTACCTGAGCATTGTCAGATCCAAGGCATGTTTAATGGTGATCTTCAACAATCTGATTTCTAAACATCCCAAATCTAACTCGAACTTGAGAACACACAATTACGGAAATTTAAATGGAGAAGAAGATGTTTGAGGTGGAGCGATGAGGTTGATCGAGAGCCCTTCGGTGAGCAACGGAAGCAACGTACTGTTAATGAATCAGTGGGGGGTGAGAATGATGTGAATTTTGAAGGTGAGGGAGTTCAGAAGGGATCTCATGATCTTTATGGTGTGTTCCCCTCTGACCCTTTTGTGTTTATGATGTCATCACCCAAAAAAATGTCAAAGATGGATTTGTAATAAACTCCTTTTGGGTCGTAGCTGAACATGGTTTTCAGAATGTGCTCATATTTTGGGATCCATGGTGACTGTAGAAAACAAGTTGGCCATCCATGAAGGCCTGAACTGTAGCGTGCGATGCAAAAAAGAGAGCGAGCAAAAAGAGGAGTAAAAGCATCAGAGTGATGTAAAGAAGAAAAATAAAAATAAATAAATCATGTATTTTCCTAGCAAGTATGAGTAATCGATAGCAATTGATGATCAAGCTGGACAACCACAACCTTCAATTGTTGAAATCCCTTTACTCTCTCATTGCCAATTCCACCGGGCATACTGACTCATGATAGGTTGATTATGGTTTGCTTGCAACACAGTTTTTCTCTACGTCGACTAGAAAGTCATGCTTTGCACAAATTTGTAGGTTGAAAAATGTCTTCTTAATGTTATTCTGCCTCTATCATCAAAATTGTTTAGGATAATTCGTTCCATCCACATCATTTGCCTTTATTTCTCGTCGTTGAATTTGATCGGTACATGGTGCTTTGTTGTCTATTACAATTTCCTTTTCCGCTTACCATTATTTCTCTTTTGGCGTTAACATCACACACCTAGCGCGTGATTGTTAGTTTTTAAAACTATCAAAAGAAGGGTTGTGGTGAAAACACTTATCAACAATTTGTGTGAAATTTTTAAATTTTAAAAATATTTTTGATGACTTCTACAAACAATAATCACCTCCATCTTTCTAGGCTCTACACATGACTCGTAGATACATTAGACAAGGAATAATACTTGAAATTACCAAAAGTTTTAATATAATAAATATATTACTACTATAATACTATTAAGCTCAAATTCCAAGTTTATATCAAGTTTTTGATGCCAAATTAGCAAATACTTGAGAACAAATACCTAAAAACCAAATATTTAATATTATTGTTTACTGGTTCTGGCCTTTTCTTGGGATTCATTCAAATGTTTTATCTACCACCTTATAATTTTTTTCGCTTCTTTGTTGTAGGAGCCACCTTGAGAGACATAGAATAGAGCTAGGATAAACTTGCACACAAATATCTGCCCACTTGGGAACTTGCACAACATGATTTGGAATAGATCTAACATGTAAAGTGGCCACTAGTTTTTATATGGGGTGAGATGGATATCGAGGTCGGGAAGTAATGACACCCTAAACTTTCATAATCAAATTACATGACTAAACAAGGAAAGCTAACACCATTGCCATCCATCTAGCCAAGATTCTAAGTCTAGGAATGTAACATTAAGATAGAAGCTTAAAAGAATGCTTAACTAGTATGAAAACAATACAAAATCTAACTAAACATGCCTACTAATATGCTTGAATTACCTAACATGGGCCTAAATAGACCTAAGAGGGCAATCAAATAGTTATGTTCTTGCTACTCCAAACAAGGTGAAATGGTCTCTCAAATGACCGCTTGGTCATTTTGGATATCCATCTACTAACCCCATTGAAGGCTTTAAGCAAGGATTGAACTTGGCTATATATCATATTTATTATATGAGATGCAAATCAAAGCATGGTGTAAAATATAAAGGAATGAGGTGTACCCTTTTTATAGTTTTCCTTTTGGGAGATACTTGTATTTTAGTGCACGTGGGACTAAAATCCCCAAATTAGATTATAATTGCTAATCATGATTAGGCCTTGCTAATCACAATTAGTGAATTACCAAGTGATTAAGAGGTGTGAAGTCCTAATTAACCGCTTAGGGTCAACTAGGAGGCTAGGATAAGGTTTTAAAGCTTGCCGAGATGTTGTGGAGGTGAATAAAGTGATTTTGAGTGGTTGGAAGAGGGGTTTAAGTCAATACTAGGGTATATTGACCAAAACAAGGGCAAAATAGGCTTAATTAGCTAATAAACGCTAATTGTCTATTTTGAAGAGGATTTTGACTTACGATTCGCCGTAAAGTGGCATCTTGAATGCGAAAGGGGTTACACAATCAACAAAGTGTTGTTAATTGGCTAAAGTGGTAAGAAATGTTAATTAATTAGCAAATATCACTAATTATAATGAAATTGGGAAGAATAAGAGTGATTTGCATGTATTTTGGCAATAAGACTACAAAAGTAGAATTTAGGTGTCTACAGGAAGAGCTTGGAGAAAAGTGTTGAATTGATCTCAAAGAGTGACTTCAATTTGTGACTCACAATGTAGGGTGTCGAGAAGGCTCTATGGGATCTGCATTGGTGTCAAAGGGTGGGATGAGCTCGTAATGGTCTTGATCCAGATCGCCCACATCAATTTGAGCTCGGTATGTAGACAAGCCACGAGCCAAGATGATTAGATTAGCTCTATTTGTATGTAATAGAGAAGGAGCTTAGGGAAAATGTAGATGGGGCTTAATTTCAAAAACAAAGGTTGAATCGCTTGAAGATCTCACCCATTATGACCCTTGCAAAGAAGAACCGAGTTAAGTGTTAAGTTGATTTTTGATGCAAAGGTTGATTGGACCTATTTGAAATGGAAAAATGCAGGGAAGAGGAGAGGAGCTCGTTTCAAAGGAGAATAGGTAGAGATAATCTTCTTCATCCATAGAAATAACCCCTTCAATTCATCATTGGTATCTTCTCTCTAATTGTTGTTCAATAGCAGTGATGTGGAGGCCAACAAGAATTTTATATTTATAGTTGTGCTCAAGACAATGTTGCTCAACTATATGCCTAAGGAGTTGAGGAAGAGGGTTGTGAACATATTTAGGGAGGATTACAAAGGGTGTGTGTGTTTAATGGAGTAGTCTAATTTGGTAATACATCATTTGTGTGTAGTAGATCTAAATGCATATTGTGCACAAGGTGAAACTCTTGGCTCTAAAATATAACCAAGAATATCTTGATGTATATGTCAATGACATAGTTAATGTGGGTGTTTCAATGTATGGATGCATATTTTCTTTAATTTATTTAGAAAATATCTAATTCAATGCATTTTACTAGTTAAAATTTACATGGGTTTTAATTTTAGTGGTTGAAAGAGGAAACAAATTTTTATTGAAGTGGTAAGAATCCAAATGGGTTTTAATTTTAGCACTAAAATCCAAGTAGAAGTTAAAGTTATTTATTTTATTATTTACAAGTTTTCTTAATGATTTTGATAAGAGATCCTAGTGTCCCACATGTATTTTGAAGGTATTTATGTGTTTACTAGATATGTGTTTACATATTATTCTTAATTTTTATGACGTGCATACTTAATTTATTTTTGTCATATGAAGTGTAAAATATTCATACTACTTTTCATCATCAAAGGGCTAGTCCAATATTTTCCCTTCATAAAAAAATTCATACCAACCCTTCAAATTCGATCCTGCTCATAAGCCCCTTAAATAAAATCCAAACTCAAAATGGATGAAGTCGAATTTACCCTCTCTAGCTTTTCAAGAAGCACCCTCGTTGAATCTTTAACATAGCCAACCATATTTTTAGGTCTTTCCCACATTACATTTAGCTTCAATTAATAACTCTTCAAAATCCTATATTACAATATTTGCAACAATAACAATAAATTACATCAAGGTAAGAATTTCCGGGACCCAAAAATCCTAGTTTGATAAAGGCTAGAGTAGGCCAAATGTTCAAGATGGGACCTCAGAGAATTATGAATTTTTGACAAGGATGTTCTAGGGAAAATAAGGAAGTTTGAAAATACATGGCTAAGAGAGGAAAATTCAAAATGACATCAACTAGTTAGAGACCAAATCTTTGATTTGTCGTTTCAATAATATCGAGATGAAATAAGAAGAGATTTCTTAATGGAAAAAAAAACAATAAATCTTTTCTATCTTTCCTTCAAAGAGGTTTTTTTATTACATCTTTTAATTCTAAAAATTAGGGATAAAATGTGATTGGAGACCCTTCATTATGCAAAACTATAGTATCTTCATGAAAAAATGGAAAGACGAGTTTGATGTTTTGAAGGAAGACCTTTTAATGTTCATGTGTGGATTAGTCTCTATAATATTTCTTTGGAATTCTATAATGCATGCACTTTATGACAAATTGGTGCTTGAACCTAGGCTCTCTATAGAAATAGATCTTGGAATGCTTTCAAGATATATATAGTCAAGCATTATAATGTGTATTAATTTGGATCTCTAATTCACTCTAATTCATAAGACTGAGTTAACCCTTGAGAACCAAATCAAAATGTGGATTATGAAGAATAAGGTGGCTCAAAACAAACAAAATTAAATTAAAAAGGGAAAAAAAAAGATTGAAAAAAGGGGAAATGAATATGGCGGAAAAAGTAGTCTTTTCTATTTAGACGAAATAACAAATGTAGAGGTGAAAGATTCAAAAGATTCTTATTTGGGGAAAGAGTAATAAAATAGGTTGATTTCAAATTTGAGTGATTAAGATCTCACATATTCAAGACATGGAATTTTTAAAAATGTAATTGGTTTGAATTTTGAACAATTTAAAACGTGTTCAAAGTTCACATATTGCAAATATCTAATCCAAATTAGGAAAAACTTAAAACAATCCAGATCTTGCATATTGAGAATTCCAATTCAAGATAAATGTAAATGATTTGAATAAATGTTGGAATTAACATATTGAAGACACCCTTTTCAAAAAGTTAGGGCAACCAAATATGAACTTGAAATCTATTTAAAACATAAATCATATCGAGGTTTTGCATAAAAGCCAAATTTTCAAACTTTCGAGTGTATTCAAAAATAACATATACCACATATTGATTTTTTTTGTTCCACCTAGATCCTTTTGGTTATAATTTCCATGTGCATGTAATAATTAGCATGGAAATTAAAATATATATATATATATACATGAGCCCGTTTAGATTTCTATATGATAAGACAAAGGTAATTTCCAACTATTCCAATAGTAGGTCATAGTCGCTTATCATAAAACTAGTGAATGAGCTCAAGTTGAAGGAATGCTAGCTAAAGAAACATTAAAATACCATCCGTAATATGGGATTTCCTTTTCAATGTGGTTGTTATGCTACACCATCAAATCCTATCTAAAGAAAGAATCTAATTTAGGTGTCAACAATGCTGAACCTGCTTTAGCATATTTGCCTCAAGCACATGTACATTTCATAGTTTTAACAATATAGTCATCAACCAAGATAATCATGAACTAATATTTAACAATCATATAGGAATAAATTTGAACACGTGTAGTCATCAAACAAAAACATAATGAATAAATTATAGTTGGGAAACCAATTTGTTCTATCGTGTATCTTAGTTCATTTATATTCTTTATCCAATATGACCTTATTCCTTATAGAGTTTCACCGAAGCGCATTAGTTGTTGTTAATCCGCACCACATGCCTAAGACCATATGTGAGGCATTATATTATACTAGCTGAAATTGTAAGGATTATAAGAGTGTTCACAAGATATTGAATGTAATCAACCAAACATGCCTAAATATAGAAAAATATTTATTCACGGTCAAAATACTTTTATTACTTAATGGTGAATAAAGAAATACACATGTGTGCAAAAGATATAGTGAGATTAAGAGATAAAACACTTATATCGGAAGGGAATGTGTACTTTTAATTACCTAGACTATTGCGAGGGGTCACAAATAGATGAATTGAATGTTATAGTAGAAATAAGTAAAATTATATAGTGTGTCTTGAGTGAGTGCAAGGTCTCAAAATATCCCTCTCCTAATGTAGTGGTTACTGATACATATGTGCAACATATAATGGTAGTTAAAACTAATGAAGATTGTTGGAGAGATGATTATAAATGTTCTAAATTTCTAGTTCACATTATATTTGGGATTTGACATGTGGCATTGTCATTACAATACTACGACATGGAAAGTGTTAAAGTTTCATATGGCATGTCATTTGAGAACAAGGTATTGATGAGAAAATGTTGAATTGAAATGGTCAAATGCAAGGTGATAAACAACATACATTAAGGAAGTAATCTGCAAGTGTGATGACACACATGGGAGCTACATAGTACCATATAATGTTAAGGTAAGTTGTGGGTGTTATGAAGGTATGCACTATTAGACCAAAAGAGCTGATATATTTGATATATTATACAATGTAGAGAAGAAATATATACAAGAGGGAAACAATTTTAAATAACACAATACAACAAGTGACTAACTACGAAATATAATCGCATAACCAACTCGTCCAACCAAATAATGTAATTGATTAAGCTAAATGTGAATTTATACTCCTAATGAATGTTATTGTAGCAATAAATAAAAAATGATGAAGTACATAAATCGACCGATGCAAGACTAAACAACAAAGTATGAAACCCTAGTTGCGAGGAGGAGAAAGAGGTACTTAGTTGATTCACAATAAAATTAGGAGTGTACAAGAGTGTTGACCAGATGAAAAAAAAGGTAGGAGTGTCACACAGAGACCCAAAAAATGCATATCCGGAGGAGTAGGCTAGACAGTAGTGCCCGAGAAGGGGCAGGAGCGCCCACGGGTGCTATAGACTGGAAATATGAACTTTGTGTATGCAAAAATTCTCAAAAAATCAACTTTTCAAGGTCACTCAAACTGTCCTTAGGTGTCATAATGGTGAAATTATGACTGAGCATTACACTACATCTAAGACCTAATTTACTTCTATCTGTATGCATGTGGAATTGTGCCCTAGGTGGATCTTGTGCATGTCACACTTGATAGCAAGAAAATAACTAGATGTACACATAAATGTAGTAGATGTGTGCATCAAATATAATTAACTCCCCTCATATAAAGTGTATGTAGAAAACAAGCCATTGTCGCTTGTGATGGATGCTAGAATGGATGCTTTGATTCTCTTGAATAGCCTTTTGATGCAACCTTAGGTGGTGATAGATAATGCTCAGTGCTTGGTCCTTTATTATGATCACATAACTTTATATTTATATGATTCCTTTGCTTGTATTTCGTTATTAACTTGCAAATATCGACTACCAAAAAGATAGAAAGGACTTAAAAATTGTGAACAAAGTACAAAAGGGCCGGGCGCTCGAGGGGACGAGGGTGCATGGCGTTGGCGTCTTGGGCCGGGCACCTGTTGGTGTCCAAACTAAGAGAAATAGAAGGGTTAGATGTCGAGACTAAAGCGGTGGAAGTTTAAAGAAATAAAATATGGCCAAGGACATGGGTTGATTATTAATATTCTTACTCATAAATAATATGAATAGTAGTATGCAACTGGGGCTAGAACTACCCAAAGTGCGCGATTTTGTGTTTACATTTACCCCCACTTTATGTTGGTGAGCGGAAGGCTCGGTAACATAAAGTAGATAGAGATGTGTACCTAATAGCCATTTAGATTGATGTAGAAAGATCCTACCAAGGGACAAGACAAAGTGTGGATACTAAGGAGGAGAAAGTGCAAAAAGTGATGAGATGACAAACCTAGGGTGGAAACGCATGTTGTAGATGTCGTGAATGTGAATTTTATCGATGTCGATATTGATGTGTGTAGTTTTTAATGATGTTGAGTGATGTTGATTGCTACTTCCCATACATATAGACTTACAAAAGAGAAGAATGAACAAGTAGTCAAATACACATGTATATGTCTAAAAAGTGTGTAAAAAAGTATGTAAAAACACTAAAAATATGAAAAAGGAACATGTGCACCTAATATGTGATGAAAAAATTTGTAGAAAGAATTTCGAATATGTTGTAGATGTACCAATTTTTGGGTGATCTCATGCCAATGATATGGAAGTACTTGTAGGGAGAAAATTTTGGTGTTATCCTCCAACCTTTAACTATTTCCCGTAATGTAGAACACCACTACATATGGTGTGTATAAACGTAAGTGTTAAGGACTATGTGCCCTGTAAAAGCCATTGTGTGGAGTTCTATAGATTGTGTTGAACTACCAATCACTATGTAATTGCCCTTGGTTATAGACATCCATGAAGGGCAGCTTTGTGTTAAGGACCCAAATTTGTTTATGATCCCTAAAACTACAAAGCTGTGTTATATCGATACTATGTTGTGTTGTGATAATATTGTATAGGGTGGTGATTCACCCAAATGATGCCCCCTCATTTTAGGTGCATGCGACGTCATTGAAGGAGTGTGTGGCCCAAAGGAGGACCGACCGCTATGCTAAAAATGTACCCTGTAGGGGAAGGGAATGTGCTTGGTAGAAACCAAGGCACATGTAAAAAAAGTGGTTAGGAAACAAGTGTTAGTACAAGAAAATATAAACACGCATGTAAAAGACAAGTGCGAGATAATGTGTTAGGTAAGACATAAATAGATAATGTAAACACGCAAGAAGACAATGTGGAATGCAAAAAGCGGGTTGTAAACATGGGACACCATTCACAATGTTGCAAGAAAATTAAGGTCGATAAATCCAAAAGCGCATAATAAGCACACCAAGATAAAGGGAAAAGTAGAAAACAATTGCATACAAACAAAGCAAGCAATGTAACAAACAACCATGGTGGAAAATAGACATGTAAAACAAATGTTACACATGAAGCACCCATTAGCATGTTAGAAAGATAAAAAGTATGTCAAAACATGTATAATCTGATAATGTAATTTGTTATGAAACAAAAATGAA
The DNA here is from genome assembly GCA_018340775.1 of Taxus wallichiana var. yunnanensis. Classification (NCBI taxonomy): domain Eukaryota; kingdom Viridiplantae; phylum Streptophyta; class Pinopsida; order Cupressales; family Taxaceae; genus Taxus; species Taxus wallichiana. The sequence goes on from CM031235.1 coordinate 376,407,521, forward strand.
ACAATAACACTTGTAATGTACAAAAGTGGATGCCCCTAGGAGCATTGTGGGACTGGTAATAGGTATTGTGCCAAGCATCCATGTTGCGTGTATAGATTTTAAGATTTTGCTATCACAACTAGAAAACAAGTGAACATGCATGTGTGTATGATAAATATAATGACATACAAGATATCTATCTAACATGTGTAATAAAGTGTACATGTAACAACACATGTAAGCAAGAGTAAATGCAACCAAGATATGCAATATGTTGTGGATGATACAAAATGGAATACATAGTGAATGCTAGGAATAAACTGCCCTTAGTGGATGTGTATGTATGCAATGGGGTTCATTTGTTTATACTCCATCAACAGTCAATAATCAACCATAAATGAGAGTGCATCATTGGTAAATGGTTTGAAATGGGTGTACAAGAAATATGTGATCATCAAGGCAAAAAGTGTAGAGTGTAAATGTGTGAATGAGTGAGTGAGTTTTTGAACGTGCGAGTGTGATGAGGTCCATTTGAGATGTATACCCTCAACATTCAAGTATGGACTGTGGAACTAGAGTGTTTCATAGGGTAGTGTGTCATATTGGTTGTTTAAGAGATATGTTGATTGTAGAAGACATATTGTTGAATGTTTGTGAAAGAGATTGATATGTCGAGTGTGTAATGTGTATCATTGATTGTGTAGTATGTCATGTCATGTCGATTGTGTGTGAAAAGGATTGAATGTGTGATTTGTATTAATTACACACAAAGAGAAGGATGTTGTAAATGTGTTCACTATAGAGTAGGTTGCGTAAGACAAATATGTCACGAGAGCCCCAAATGTGTAGTGTGTTGTAGATGTGTAGATTGTATAATATGTTTGTGTTGATTGCGTGTGAGAAAGATATATGATGTAATGTAAGATATGTATGTTATGAAAGTGTGGTGCATGTTGTGTTGAATGTGTGTAGTGAGAAGAGTATATCACAAGTGTGTTGATTGTGTTGTGCTTTGATAGATATGCGAGGAGATTGAGTCTGTCCAGTGTTTTTAGTGTGTGAGGTTCATGTGTATAGGATGCCCTCAATAGTCAAGTGTGAACCAAAGCACAAGAGTGTGTCATCGGGTGATGATGATATGAGTGTGTATTAGGATGTGTATGTGGTATGATAATATAAGACACGTGTTGATGCTACAAGGGGGACAAAAATAAGCATGATTCCCCCGAGTGTGTGATGATGAGAATGATAAAGTTTCATTGTCTAAAAGATCATCATTGTCCTAATTGAAGCTAACTGGAGCTGCATTGGAGACTTGATAGGAAATAGTATGAGGTGGGTCATATAAATAGCCATTATAATAATGCAAGGTGTACATATTCATTGCATACTCTTCATCGGTGAAAGGTGTTGGTGGACATCCATGTGCGTACCAACAAGTGAGATTTTGAGAATGACTAGGAGATGAATCACTACTAATAGAAACATTATCGAATGACATAGGAAAAGTGATAGAAGTGTGACTGGAGTCTAAAGTATCCCCAATATATTCAAACCACAATCACCCGAGTGTTAGTGAAGAATTATGATGGGTACGATGTAACGAAGACTATTAAATGAAACACACGAAGACCATAGGTGGCCATAATGTGAAAATAGCCATGATAAAGATGAGGTGAGTGAGGCGGTGGTAAAATATCATTAAGCATCAATCCAAACCTAGTTAATCCATCATATGTGCAAATAGTATCGGAACAAGTACGATCCACTAGAATATGGTGCCAATAAGAGTTGTTGACAAGGAGCGTGCATATGAAAGGAATTGGTACAAATGCAAACTACTCGGGGAGAGGGTGAAACAATGTCCAAATTATGGACATACCCTTGTAAAGTACCATAGCAATAGTAGAGGGAGGGGTCTTGAATTTATTTTTACCAGGGCCATTAACCACAAAGTGTCCTTGAAATAGGATTCATCTACATCAATAGGAGTGAAATTAAGTTTTCCCAATGTTTCATCAATAAGTTCAATAGTATCAAATTCATCGTCGAGCCGTCAAAATCATCTATGTTTGTATTTTAATGTTGTATAGTTGCGTCGAGGATATTGGTAGGAGGTGCACTAGATGTAGAGTGAGAGAAGCCTCAATGAGTGGAACAATCTTGTTTAGCAAAGTAGACAACGTGGGTGAGATGATTGCAATAGTATGAGTAGAGATAGCTGGAGCGGTTGGGGTGGTGGAAGAAGACTATGAAGCGCTAGATTGACCAATGTCATATGTATCAATACTACTATATGGAATAGGTTGTGAAGGAGGAATAGGCATGGCAATAATGGGGTCCATGCGACAAAATTTTAACGAATTAGGATCTATAGTGATAGTATGTTCGTATCCATCATGTAATAATTTGACACATTGGTGCACAGTAGATGGAATTGCTTACATAACATGAATCCAAGGTCTACCTAGCAAGAGATTGAATTGAAATGAAGTGTCTATAATGAATAATTCTATGAGGATAGTCTTATGCCTGACTTGAATATGTAATGAAATAGTTCCTAAGCATGTGTGCGTAGTTGAATCATATCCCCAAATAAGAGTGGAATTATTAGAAATTAGATTATCTTTAATACCCAATTTTTTAGAAGGGAATGAACACATAGGTTGATGGCTGATCCATTATCAATGAGTACACATTTAATGCAAGTGGTGCCAATAATAACAGTGATAAGTAAGGGCGCACATGGATTGTCATTAGTAAATGATATAACACATGATAAATTTTTGAGAGACTGAATGAGGTGTGTGAAGGCCATCAAAGAATTATCACTATCTATATGAATATAATGAAGAGAGGCCTCTAATGTTTGATGAAAATCAGGTGCGCAACATAGTAAATCATAGAGGGAGATTTTGGCCAATGTATTCTTAAGTTGTTCAATGATATCATAACCCTTAGAAGTAGTAGGAGGAGTTATAGAAGTGATAGGTGGTGGAATGGAAATGAGTGGAGCCATAGGAGGACATTTGCAGTGAGTAGTTACTACATTGATAGAAGGATCAACCCTAGGCATAATAAATTGAGGAGGATGTTGAGTATGAACTTGCATGAAATTAGCAAAGCAGTAGTAACCATGCCTGAAACCTTAGTGGGTGCGAAAGAAGGATAAGATGATTGAGTCATGACTTGATAAGGTGAAGACATACTTAGAAGGAAGGGTTTGAGTGGTCCGGTTCACCAAATGATTAAGCTAAATGTGAATTTATATGCCTAATTTGAATGTTATTATAGCAGTAAATAAACAATAATGAAGTACAAAAATAAACCCAAGCAAGACTAAGCAACAAAGTATGAAACCCTAGTTGCAAGGAGGAGAAAGAGGTACTTAGTTGATTCACAATAAAATATGGAGTGTACCAAAGTGCTGACCAGATGAACAAAAAGGTAGGAGTGTCACACAAAGACCCAAAAAAATGTAGATATGGAGGAGTAGGTGGATAGGAGCACCCGAGAAAAGGGGGAACAACCACATGCATTATAGACTAGAAATAGGTCCCAGTGTTTACAAAAAAGCTCAAAAACTCAAATTTTTAGGGTCACAAGTTATTCTTCATTGTTCCCCTTTGGTCACACAATGATCGTTGAGTTCATTGGAAACTTGCAATGAAATATGAACATGCAAAACCCTCAAATAGACATCAAATCCCAAAAAAAAAAAGATGCAGAATGAGGGATCGGACTATCCTCACCTATCACAATGGTGAAATTATGATTGAGCATTACACTACATCTCAAACCTAATGTAGTTTTATGTGTGTGTGTGTGCGGAATCATGCCCTAGGTGGCTCTTGTGCATGTCACACTTGATAGCGAGCAAATAGCTAGATGTAAATAAATGTAGTAAATGTGTGCATGGAATAGAATGAACTCCCCTCCTATGAAGTGTATGCAAAAAACCAGCCCTTGTCCCTTGTGATGGATGCTAGAATGGATGCTTTGATGCTCTTGAATAGCCTTTGGATATAACCTTAGGTGGTGATAGCTAATGTTTAGTGTTTGGTCCTTTATTATGATCACATAACTTTATATTTATATGATTCCTTTGCTTGAATTTTGTAATTAACCTTGAAAAGGCTGACTACCAAAAAGATAAGATGCTCAAATGGCTAGAAAGGACCCAAAAAGTGTGAAAAAGTACAAAAGGGTCAGGGGTGCCCAGAGGGGACGAGGGCTCCTAGTGTTGGCATCATGGTTGAGCACTGGTGTTTAAACTCGAGAAACCGAAGGGTTAGAGGTCGAATGAGCATTGATAGTAGAAATAAAGAAAAGGTGGCCAAGGACATGGGCTGATTATTACTTTTCTTACTCGGGAATCATATGAATAGTAATATGCATCCAGGACTAGATAATTACCTAAAGTACATGATTTTGTGTTTACAAAGTAATAATTAGCAATTTACGCTGACATTACTCCTTTATTATATTATTTTGACAAATGTACCCTTGAAACATTATCTTCTTCTTCTTCTTATTCACCATCTTGTTGACTCACGACATGTCTGTTTGATTCTTGTGGCGAGGAAATAATTTGTATTTTTGTGAATTACTATGACCATATGTTCTCTCTTCGTCAAAATTACAAATGAAGAGGTGAGCTCGATATGCTCGTGAAACAAGTCGTAGATGCTCCTGTGGGTATTTGACCTTGCGTTCATATTCTACATCATAGCATTCTTTGAGATTAGCATGACTCTTCTCGAATGGTACCATACATCAAACAAGACTCGGTTATGCAGTCCTTGATGCACAATGTCCTTGAGTTGCAAGTTTTGGAGACTTTTAAGCAATGCAAATTAGAAACTAGCACTCTCTTGTGCTTGAATTTGGTCTCTCAAAAGTTGCACGTCTTTATGGTTGATCGCAGATCACTACTAACATCTATGGGCATGATTTTCGTGTACTCAGATTATTACACAAGATGATAGGATTTAATATGTTTGACAACTTTATAGTGGAATTGATGAATAAATGAAGCTAGGGTTTGAACTTGTGTGTTTTTTCGATTGAGTCAAAAGACTTCCAAATGTCTCCTAATCTCCTACATACAATTTGTTGGCTAACTTCCTTGTAATTCGGGTTACTCAATGTAGCCACAGTTGTTTTAAATAAGTTTGCAACAACTTCTTCCATGACAAACAATCGATGGATGTGTTGCTTCAAAATACTCATGGCATGGTTTGGGCTCCAGATTTTGAGACTCTCCTTGATGTCGATGTTCTCTTCCACTTTTGTTACGCCTTGGGAACTATGTTGTAATGGGATGAAGCTTCTTATAGATGTGTCTAACTTCTACATGGTTTAGGCTCACTCCCTCAGGAACATCCCTATCCTCCTTGGAATAATGGAAATATTTCAACATCAGTTCTTTATGAAGGGGAGAAGTAGAAATGTATTATGTGTGGATGTTGGTCACTTCACAGGTTTGCAACATGACAAATCTTGATTGTGCACAGTGAAGAGAAAAATATCCATGCAAACATGTTGGTCGCTCAATGATACATCGATGTTGCTGGTACTTGTTGTCCGCACACGTCGAGAAAGGAAGATCTCTTACCAATGTTAGACCAAAAGAGTCAAATTATTTGATATATTATATAATGTAAAGGATAAATATATACAAGTGGGAAGAGGTTGTAAATAACGAGAGAGCGGTGGGTGAATAATTGCACAATACTGTTTGCATAACCAATAGTCCAACCAAACAATGTAATAATTAACAAATTATGCTAACATACATGACATTGTAGATGTTACAGATGTAACATTGAATGGTTTATACATGATTGTAAAATTTATGAAGGTTTTATAGTGCTAGGATAAGACTGCAAGACTTTCACAAGTTACGAAACAAGTGTGTAGGATGCAAGGGATTGTGAAACCAAGCTACTACAAGACTCAATAGAAAATATGAAGTGTTTGAAAAGTTGTGGAAAGTATGTAGTTGTATGAAATGATGTGAAGGGTTACAATCAATACTATAAGGTTTTTATTTGTATCAAGATGTCATGACATTAAGGAAAGCAACTTGAAGGGAGTAATTTGTGTGGAAAACATGAGGAGTAGGGTCATATGTAAACACTATCATGAGGTTGTATTTGTTTATGTACCCTTAGATTTAACATGAAACCTAATTGATTTTAGTGAATTATGTACACTAAAGGATGTAAGGGTTAACAATAGGTGGATATTATGATTAATTAAATCTCAACATTAACTATTATAATTAGAATAACACTTTTATATGAATAAATAATATGATAAATAATTTATGAAATCGACGATATAAAGGAATTAGTGCACTTATCTTATTACATATTTTTCTAAAATTTTTGGGAGGATGCACTATATGAACATGGAGATATGAACTTGACCAAGATTTTTTCTAGAGAATATAACTAGAAATTAACATGAGGTAGGACCATATAACTCTATCAAGGTCGTATTGTATGGTATTGATTCTTCTATATGATCTAGGTGTTAGAAGCACACACATTGAGGGAGGGATGAATCGGTGTGCCCTTAAAATTTTCATTCCCTTAAACATTATCATCCATAAATTATTCAATGCATTCATCAAACATTCATCATTATATAGATTAAGAAATGATTAACCAAACACATGAGCAAACACCATGAGAGCACAAGAACACATGAACACAAGATTTAAGTGGGAAACCCTCAAGGGGAAGAAAACCCACTGAACCTCTACATATATTACTCAATACAAAAGAATCTTATGAATATTACACATCACCAGAGATTTTTTTAGTGAGGCACCAACCCCACAAGGAGCACCAACCCCTAGTTTAGTAGGGCAAATGTACGTACCCAAAATTGTAGGTACTGTATTACCGGAAAGAGGTTACAGAAACCCCAATGATGATTCAGATCTCTTCACAAGGTGTTTGGAATCTAGAAAGCTTGCCAAGTATACATTTACATCCTAAAATGCCTTATCCGACCTTTGCATGCTTCATTCTAAACCCTGCCCCCTTTTCCTTGCATTTCTGTCATTAGTTTGGGACCGCTGCCCGCAGGTGGCGGTCCTGTGTTCATTTTCTAGAAATTTCTGATGCTTTCGTCAACGTAAAAAATCAAGTGGCGCTCACATTTCTCAACCACTCTTGCTTGCATTTATGTTTTAGCCACCTGGTAAATAGTAATTTCTCTTTGTTTATAATAGAAGAGTTCAATTCAAACTTACCCTCTGGTAAATCCAAATGCTATAAATACCAAGCTTGTTTACAAGAAAATGGCCCCTCACCTTCTATGAATTATTATTCAGTGTGTTTTGAAAGTTCTTCAATAAGTTTCAATAAGTTTAGATTTTGTAAAAGCTTTCAGCCTCTCAGTTCAAGGCTCCACAGTTCTGGTCCTAGATCATGTCCATTTGAATCTTGATTCTGCTTAGAATTATAGGTTGTTGTTTTGTCACAGGAAGTATAAGTCTTATAGATTTTAGTATGCTTGTATTGTATCCCTATAACAATCCCACTAGGAATTGAATAGTCAAGCTCTGTTCTCTTGCACTATCCCTCTCCTACTCACATTTTGTTCAGCTTACGTCCAAGTTGCCACTGTTTGAGCATCTTCTCTTGCTGCCACTATCACATTCCCACTTTTTGGATTCACGAGAACACGAAGGAACAAAGAGATCACACTGAGGGGAAAAGTCATGATACAACTGGATTTGTCGCTGTTCTGTAAACTCCAGGTTTGAATTGTCAAAGTTGTAGTTACAATATATCAAATAGAATAGCAAATCATTTTATTTCAGTTAAGATTTCTTTTAGTATTACCAGGGAAGCTGTGGGGAATGATAGATTCTGAGAAGATGTGATTTATTCCTCACTTCTGAGGTAATATTGAAGGTCTTTTAGTTAAATTAGTTAGTTATTTAATATTTAGGATAAATTCACAAGTGCACAGGAAAATAGCTACATCAGGCTAACTTGTTTGTTTTAATTTTGTTATTAGATTAATTGTTCGTTATCTAAATATATTAGAATAATTGCTCTTTAAATTTCATTCAAATTCACATCCTTGAAAATACAAAAATAATAATATAAGCATAGTGTAGATTTATTTTCATAATTAGTTTACTTATTTAAGTTAAAGTTTGATTATCTCTTGCACAACAATTACGGGACCGGAGAGCCCAGGATTACGTATTCGAACCGGTAGTACCTCAGCCAAATATCTTCACAACATTAACGGATATAGATCAAGGTCTTAGAATTCACGTCTTTCAAATGACAATAAACCCACAAGCAGTTAGTGAACAATTGAGAGAATTGAATATTGAAGATGACAAAGCATACGCATTCTAGTCAAGTCAACCCAACTATAGATTGCCTTGATAGGATATCCACATGACCATACAAGAACCCGAAAGAGAGAAAATATTTGGTTGTGATCCATTAGTTCCGCAGCCAAATGCAATAGACTTTCTCATTGACATAGACATAGGTTTACATATACAAGTTACAGAACACTGTAAGGTATTCTGAGAAGATTTCACAACTCCTAGTATTAAACATAGAGGCTAAAAAAGCTTATGACTAGTGGATAGTCAGAAGAAGAGATTGATTCTTCACATGACCATAATAGGTCCACAACAACCACGAACTCATGGTTGTGATCCCCAGGTCCCACAACCCAAAGGGCCTGCTAATTAGTTAAACATTGACACCAGTTTATGTACGCTAGTATTTAGATCCTCGCCACTACCGCCAGATATCATAGCACAATTTTCCACATTAAACACAGAAGCCAATCAAGCTTATATTTTCTTGGTTAGACCAAAAAACCACACATAATGTCTTATAAATCCACTACCATTTTCATGACCTTGTTTGGAAATATACACGAAGCACCTACATGTCACTTTCCATGCATCCAACAACCAATAAATAGGATCTTGGCAGATCTCGACATTGATTGGAGCCTCTGAGTAGCTATTATATCTGAACGATCCATTACACCAATTCAGGTTAGGAGAGCTTTCTTTGCCTTAGACTCGCAGATCCCGTTATTGTGTGTTGAGGATATAAGATTTCCCGACTAGTTTTTCTATACCCACATATATTTCATTTCCACCACTATCTCTAAGCACGACCTCAAGATGTCGGTATGAAGAAGAGCTACTTATAGATTCTCATGCTCGCATGTCACTTTTCTATCATACAAAATTGGTGAACTTGACGTGAACACAACAACTCAGTATTTTTTTATTCTCTTTATTTCTTTCATTTGTCTTCACTCTCTCCCATTATTCTGCGGGTATTTATATACTCCTAAAATATGTTGGGATACGACGCATATGGTAGACCTCTCTCTCTCTCTCGAAGCATGTTATGGTCAAACAAATAGACAACCATCACCCTCGCTTTCCGCATGGACTAACAACTATTCAAGAAACTACTTGTCATCACAAAATTCTCCTCAAAGAACTAGATCTAGTTATTATTCCGAATTGAGGAGTTGGATCAACTCACACAAACACAACAACTAGAGATTTTAGGCTCTAACAATATGATGTTTACTGGAGAATCCATTTCATCTCCTTGGGTTTTATTCAAACCATAAATCAGTAGGCAGTCAGATCCACTCCCATTGTTGGATGAGGAGTACTTAGCGCACTATGCCAGAAATGAGCAATACTTCCAAAACATGTATCCATCTCTAGGAAGTTTGCAAACACAACCCGATACCCCACTTCAAGAAAATACCCCCATTCCTCCACCAATGGAAAATACTCTTGGTGAACTTGGGCAAAGTAATGATCAATTCATAGCAGGGTACCATACGCCTCTACAACCTCAAAGAGTACCACAACAACCATCAAGGAAAAACACTGGGCCATCACCAATTGAGGTCATCTCAACTTTGGTCGAGAGAGTCAGAGGACTAGAGATTGCTCAAGAAAATCAAACTTCATATTCGGGGCAAGCGGGAAGTTCAAACCCTTTTCATCATCCCAGCCAAGTTGACCTCCTCATATGAACGAGCACGTTAGGCATGCCTCCTCAACATTCGTATAACTACCCACAACAAACACAAACTAGAACCACATTTTCAAATGTCTGCTCCAGTTAAAAGTATGATACCTCCTAGTTTAGCACCAAACAACCCATATCAGAATAATGCTCCTCCCTACTTAAACATTTATTCAAAATCACCACAGGGAGATATGTTCTCATCTCCTGGGATGTTCACTCAACCACAGGTATTTCCTTATGTCCCTGCAAATACATATGCTATGCCATATCAACAACATGTTCCACCTTCCCCAAGAGGCACCATCGATGGTCGAAACCTACGGAGAGGAAATTACTCGAGAATATTTAAAATAACCTCTAGATTTCACCATACAAAGCATCATGCTTCTAAGATCTCTTCCCAATTTTCCTAAATACAAAGGGAGGGAGATCCAAATGCACATATCAAGGCTTATGCCACATCCATTCGAGAATTGCTCCCTTGGGATGCGGTTATTGCTAAGATATTCCCTAAAACCTTAGAGGGTATTTCCCTTGATTGGTATTATAGAATACTTGAGGCCTCGATACACTTGTTCAAACAAATTGTGTCAAAATTTATCAAAGCTTTTGATATGAAAAAATTGTTAAGAACAGGGATCAGGGAATTCTTACATATTAAACAAGAACACAATGAATCTGCTGCCCATTTTATTCAAAGATGGCATACAGTCCTCTACTCATCAGCAAGTGCTCCAAACATGGATTAGATGGAACTATGTGACTTATTCCTTCATTCTCTCAATAGAGAGATAAAGGAAGAAGTCCAGAAGTTCCCACTAAGGACTTATGATGAAGTACTTGAGAGTGCCCTCCGAATCGATCAAGTGGCAATAGACAGCGGTCATAAGACATATGGAACAAACGGGAAATTAATCGCTCCCAATAAAAACACTACGACTTATCCTAATGGGAATACCAATCAAGGACCCAAGATCCTTAACAAAAACCATGGGGTTACAAAAGATGGAGTCACAGACCCGGTTAAAAAAGAAAACGTCATGATTATTTCACCACTCGTTAATAATCATCGAAATAATAACTTCCCTCCAACAATCAACGCGGTGGATTTGAATCGTCCATCACGAAAACAACAATGAAAAATCCAGACATAAGGTCCAATTCGAAACCCAACCTGGATATCGAATCAAAACCACGTGCAATAACCTCAAAATTTTAACTCTAACAACAAGCAACCTAATCAAAGTTTTGGACCATAGCGAGTTTCAAACCAATAACCTTGAAACTATAATCCCAACTTGTATTGTGGTTTCCACAAAATTCAAGGCCATGATACTAGGACTTTCCGCAACTACAATAAATTCATGCAACATTTGCTAGAAGACCAAAGACAACTCTTTATAGATATGTTTTTAGCAAATTCTACATTACCCACGCCAAACACTTATATGGGAGTAGTTTCCCCTCAAAATGCACCCCTCAATATTTTTAACGATCCTCTCCCAAATCACTCTAACAATAACAGGTTAGATCCAAATGGGACAAACAAGGGTGTTATGACAGGAAATAATGATCATGAAGCCTCAACTTCATTAAATCCACCGGTCGCACCCCAATTAGGAACTTGACCACAAACCAAGATAGTTGGTCTGGTAGAGTTAGATACCAAGCTACATATAGAAACCATAACAAGAACACGAGATTATTCTTCTCAACTAGTTCCAACCTACCCATTAGAACCAGAAAACATTCAACAAACACTGGTAAAACCCATAGGCGCTTACGATCTAATTAATGACCTAACAAAAACCTTCTCTCACATTTCCTTCTTGGATTTGTTAAAGAACTCTCCCGCCCACAGGGCTGCTCTCTTAGAAGTATTAGGTCTTGGTCATCTAATTAACATCACTCCTCCTCCTGAAACACAAGTAAACCATGTAGACTTTGACGTCTATCCTCCAGGGCAGCTAGATAGGGATACTAAGTTTATATTTGATATAAGCAAAATGCCAACGGATGCTGAGATTACATGTAGAGGTGACCCAACCTTGCATTTGCAAGTATGGGTTTACAATAATTATGTTAAATGCACGTAATGATTGATGATGGGGCAGCAGTTAACATAGTCCCCTTCGCTTTTCTTCAAAAGCTAGGATATGGAGAAACAAATTGTTCCACAACGTGAAATACACTAAGGGGTTATGATAGCCTCAAGGCCACTTCAATTGGGACTATAGTGTTACCAGTCACCTTAGGACCCAAGACAGTCCTCACTGAATTTTATATTATAGATCAGGAAACCAACTATAATATGATTCTCGGTCGACCATGGATACATCGTATGAAGGCAATCCCTTCCACGTTATTCCAAGAAATAATATTTTTACACCTGGGAAAAATATTTGTGGCGCAAGGTGACCCAAAACCATTCGATATACACCTAGCAGATTTGAAGAAGAGACCAGGTGTTCACTCTAAGTTTGAACTCCCAATGAATCAACTTAACAAACCAATCAATTCAAAACTAGAAGAAAATTTGATACCTACAACAGAATTAGAAATTACGAATCTAGTCGAAGGCATTCCGAAGACTCAAAAATGAGACTAATGTCATAGAGATGGTATCATTAGGAACTATCGAAAAAAATTGTAGAGTTACTAGAGAAAGATCTACCTATTCTCCTACCATTTGATTCCATGGGTATGGGATGCACCCTAGGAATTGGCTCCCTTCCAGCAGATGAAGTTTGTATGGTAGAAGTAACCGAGGCAAAAGAAGTAGACACGAAGAATGTCCTAACATCCATTTTTCTGAGCAAATATCAGACTCCCCACTTCGATGGAGCTAGATGTCATTTCGGAGTCAGGGCGGGTGTAATATTTACTTCTCCGAGGGAAGGAGCCAAGAATGGGCATTGATGATATTAGGGTACTAGGAGACTCGCAATTAGTTGCAAACCAAGTATCTAAGGTATATGAAACTAGAGCTAAACACTTACAACTCTATAAAATGGTGGTGTTAGATCTAACCAAGGGATTCAACTTCATATCAATCGAAGCAATCCCATAAGAACAAAAATTATCGTTGATTCAATAACAACCTCAGCTTCCCATTTCACTCCAAGCAGTGAGTTGGAAAATACAAGTTTCATGGTATCACTGTCATTGAACCATTGGTACGTAAAATACCAACAAACCCGATCTTGACACATATAGAAGTTGAGAATGATTTTTCTATCCTAGATCACTTTGACAGCGATAGGGTCACTCTTGGATATCTAAATGCCTATGCAGAATTACATCTCACTCATCACATAGTAGATTTTTCCCTAATCCCACATTCCTCTTCCTATTTTGGAAATCCCATGATAGAATCTCCTCGCAAAATAAACTTGAAATCTACGAGATAGAGAATGGAGAAGGTTTGGAACTACCTCGGCCCTGCCTGAATTTGAAGAAGGCAACACTTCCTTAATTGAAGGAATGATTGACATAAATATTGGAATGGAGGAAGAACCAAAGATCTTGAAGTTGGGATCCTCGTTAACTCTACAAGATATAGAAATACACACCCAGATCCTCAAGGAACATCAAAAGGATTTCACATTTAATTACAAAGAAATGACGAGAATTACACCACATATCACGGTACACAATCTTGTCACCAAACCAGATGTAAAGCCAACTAAGAAAAAGTCGAGACCAATGAAACCAAAAGTGGCTCTCATGGTGAAAGAAGAAGTAATGAAGCTTCTCTAAGTGGGATTCATCAAACTAGTCGACTATTCACAATGGGTATCTAATATCGTCCATGTTCTAAAAAAGAATGGGAAGATACGCATTTACATAGACTTCCGGGACATTAATAAAGCTTGCCCCAAAGATGACTTCCCATTACCATCCATTGATGTCATTGTTGACGCAACAACTAGATTTGAGCTTTTGTCTCTCATGGATGGGTTCTCAAGATATAATCAAATCAAAATATCTAAACAGGATCAAGCCAAGACTACGTTTATAACTCCTTGGGGAAATTATTGTTACATTGTCATGCCATTCGGTCTTAAGAATGATGGTGCTACATACCAACGGGTAATGACATACATATTCCATGACCTTATTCATAAGATTGTGGAATCCTATGTAGATGACTTGTTAGCCAAGGACAAGAAGCACTACGATCACCCAAAAGTACTCTGTATCATTCTCTCACGATTGATCGAATATGGCGTCACATTGAATCCAGAGAAATGTGTATTTGGCATGACAGGAGGTAATCTTTTGGGCTACATTATATCGTCACGAGAAATTGATGTCGATCTAGCCAAAATCTGGGCTGTTCTTGAAATGATTCCACCATCAGACAAGTCTGGTATTAGATCATTTCTTGGGAAACTTGGTGCAATTCGAAGGTTCATCCCAGACTTAATTTTTGTTGTTCATCCAATCAAAAATTTATTAAATAAGGACTATATTATTGATTGGATAGAAGAATACAACAAAGCCTTCGAAGCAGTTAAACGCTTCTCGTTGTCTCCCCCCATGCTAATGCCTCTTAGACCAGATCATCCTTTGGTCCTATATTCACGAGCTACTAATGTCTCGGTAGCCTTCATGTTGGCTCAGGAAGATAATGATAAACAAGAATGTGCGAGTCTATTTCATTAGACAGACGTTGCTCAATTATGAAATGTGTTACACACAGGTAGAAAGAGAATGCCTTGCCATAGTTTTCGCAACAAAACGTTTAAGACATTACATGTTAAATCAAGAAACAATGGTCATTGTAAAGACATATCACTTACGGTCATTCCTCACGCAAGTGTCTTTATCTAAAAAGGCAGACGATAACCTTGATGGGTGAGTTTTAACTAACATTTGTAAACCAAAATTTCGTTAAGGGAAAAATCATTGTAGGATGGTTAGTGACAATCCATTAGATGGAGGTGATCTAGTAGATCTAGAATTTCCTGATGAGTGCATATATTTTGTCGAAACTAGGCCCCCCATCTCTATATGTCCTTGGTACACCGACATCATCAATTTCATCATGGACCACACGTACCCGGAAGGGGCCACATCGCAACAAAGAAGGCGGTTACGCATTATTGCTGTTAAATACTTTATTTTAGAGTAGGTGCCTTATCGTAAAGCCTTTAACAAAATGCTTTTAAGATGTGTTGACATAGAAGAATCCGAAAAGATTCTTTACGAATCCCACAGTGGGATATGTGGAGGCCACTTCAGTGGCCACGCCACTGCTCGTAAAATACATCGGATGGGATATTTTGGCCCACTCTAGAACATGACGCAATAGAGTTTGTGCATAAGTGTCATAAATGTCAAGAGTTCTCCCATGAGATTCACATGTCAACACAAGATCTACAACCAATCGCAGCCCATGGCCCTTTTCCATGTGGAGCCTAGATTTGATAGGGAAATTCTCTCCCTTGTCAACAAATGGCCATAGTTTTATAATCACAGCCACATAATATTTTACTAAATGGGTAGAGGCCATGCCTCTCACCACCGTACTAGGTTTTGTAATCGCTAAGTTCATTCTGAATCAAATCATTTACAGGTATGGTGTCCCACAAGTCATTATCTCAAACAATGACACATCCTTCAAAAATGATGAGGTCCGTGAGTTATGCAGAAAATTCAAGATAAACCATCACACAACCTCTCTTTATTACCCCCAAGCCAATGGATAGGTGAGGCAACAAACAAAATGTTAAAATCCATTCTCCTCAAAACAATTAAGGAGAACAAATGGGATTGGCATTTAAAATTATACCCGGCCTTATGGGCCTATCGAACGTCAATAAGAACACCAACAAGAATGACCCCTTTCTCATTGGTATTCAGGCAGAAGTAGTCCTCTCACTTGAGGTCGAAATACCCAATCTCCGCATCTCGTTACAAGGGATCTTGGGAGAAGAAGCCTATAGAGAGGCATGCCTCTCTCAACTAGAAAGCCTTGATGAGGCCACGCTAAATGCCAAAAAACATCACAGAGCCTATGCTAACCGGATGTGCCGGTAATATAACAAAAAGGTTTATGAACAAGAAATATACAAGGGAGATCTAGTTCTGAGACTAGACAACCAGATTGATAAGAAAACCGGTGAAGGAAGGAAATTTGGCCCAAATGGTTGGGCCCATACCGAGTCATGAAAGACTATGGAAATGGTGTGTATCTCTTGTGTACACTAGAAGGTGAGGAATTCAATGAAACTGTCAATTCCTTGCATCTTAAACGGTTTTACGCATAAGTCATCAACATCACCATTTGTATATTATATCTACCTACATTGCATTAGTCACTCAGTTGTTTCATTTTGTTCACTCATTTCGTAAATTTTGTGGTCAAGGAACTTATTCTTAAGAAATTTATTACAAGCTTATGAAAATATTGGCAAAAGCATTCAAATCATATCTCTTCAATTTTCATAATATCATCAAATGGTTTCAAAATCATTTCATCAATTTGATAGACAAAGTCTTGACAAAAACCATACCAAGGCCCGCATACTTGGTCATACTCATTTCTTCTACTAGGTTAAGTTGTTCTTACCTACGGTCTATTCTAGAAGCTTCTTGGTGTCACATCTATCCTTTTTACATCTCTTTGAAACAAGGATACTCCAAAGTCACAAATCAGAAATATCGAAACCAAATTGAATCAAAAATACTAAACAAAATAGAATATTTTTATTTTACACACTTCTTTGCCCCACCAACCTTTAGTGATGAGCCCGCATCCCTTATTAGTTTGAGAAAAAAAAGAAGTGCCCTTACTCACCTATGTCTTGCCTTCGGTCACAAGCCCATACTTCTTACTAGTAGCATGGGGCAGGGCGTAGGGGGTCCATTCACGCAAATTAATGAATCTTAGTATTTTAAAAATGCAAAGCAAAGTGTATTAAGTGAAATTAAGTATCCAAATTCCAAAGAGATCAAATCCTCAAAACCAGATTTTGTCAACCAAATTGCCATCCATGGATCTAAGTCTAGATAAACTGGAAAGTAAGTTGCATTCTGAACTATGTAGTAGTTTTGAGTAAGAGTAAGTACATAGGTCTAAATTTGATTTCTGTCAATACCTTGTCTTTCTCTCATCATTTCCATTCAGTCAAACTCATACAATTTGTGCCCTTCCCAACTCTTGGTGTTGAGCCCTCGCATCTTACTAGTTGCGTGGAGTTAGGAATGGGGAAATTTCATCTCATTATCACTACATATTCATCATGTTTTTCCAAAACAAAAAGCACCAACATTGCCCAAAGAAGCCAAAAGTTCAGTACTACAATATGTTTGCATCATCACATATCAGCATTACAAAAACAAATAAAAGAGAAACATTCTGTTCAAACACTTGTTATCACTTGTCATCCATTGCATACATTCTAAAAAGCATATAAAAACAAAGATTCTAAAAACATCTAGTGTACACATGGGAAACAAACCACAAAAACTCTAGATACAAAGAAGATCTAGATCCAAAAAGATATATATATATATATATATAAGAATCGTCTTTTACATACAATGCCATCATGCACTAGGCATGGTCAAAATGCTCAATGAGCCCAAAAATACAAAAAAACTCATATAAACATCCAACAAAATCACTACAAAATGACAAAACGGCCCCTCAATCCTTGTGGGATCCCTCAGAGGGTGCACGATCGCATCTAGGACTCTCTGCTATGATGACGCTCTAAATGAACTGAGTGCTCATGATCATGACCACTGGCTGTGGTCTCACTACGAGAACGAATTCACCTCATTAGACGCTCAACAGTCCTATATCTAGCTACCTCAACACAAAGGGAGGTCACTAAATTTTCCGCCTTCTAGATAGGGGAAAACACATCAGTATGTCTGCTAGCTACTGAAGGCTCTCTAACGTCCTCAGTAAGCTCAACTCAAGTACTCTCTGAGGGGAGCAATAGGGTGTCCGTAAAAACTTGGCGAATCAAATCCTGCCATCCCTTAGCAGTCGTTGTAAATAAAAAGAGAAATAACAAGTTAGAAAATCACCAAAAACAAATTCAAAAACAAATGAAACAAAAAAAAGGAAATATCAACTAAACATTTCTAGCTAATAAGGTCGAGAATAGAGTAGTAACTCACTTGGATCTCTAGGCATCCAGGTAGGGTCTCTAGGATCTGCACCTACTATCGATTTCCAGTATTTGCCGATCGCAAGAACCTCCCCCAAATCAGGAAAGAAATGATGTCCTGCCATGGACTCATCATCTCCCCCAATGTCCTGAGAAGGAAACTCCTCTAAAATCAAGGTCACCTTCTCTGCACTCACCTCCTCCCTCTCGGCCCTCAAAATATCCTGAGTGTCATGCCACTCGGAATCGTTATCATCCTCCTCGGTCGTCCCACTGGTCTCACCTCCCATTGTCTCCTCCTCTGTCTCCCCTCTTGTGAACTCCTCAGAGTCTAAGTCCACATCAATAGGCTCATCCTCCCCCACTAAAAGTAGGAGTGGCTCTGATCTAAAGTAAAGGTGCTCGAGGAGCACTGGCTACCCTCGGGCTGAACCACCTACCTAACCACAATAGGAACTCCAGGAGTAACCGTGGTCCAACCCCGATCTCCTCTAGGGCCTCCCAAGCCTCATGAATAGTCCTGTTTACTGGCCCTGCTGGAGGAAGTACATCAACGTAGGGGAGGCCAAACTGCTGAGGGACTTAGTTAAAGGGGTGGAATTCCACCCTCTATATCCTATCTACTAATTGACCTGTAGTAGAGTAAGCAATCAATGTAAGTGTCTCCTCTCCCCATACTCCCGCCATGGCCTGATAAGGAGTGGCCTCCATATCTGCAGTAGTCAATGAATCCACTAGCTGATGTGGCATCCTGAGTACTATCATCCTCGTCCACCTCGCTGCTCTAATAGACCCGGATCCTCTACTAGTACACCCCTTCCATAGGGGACGATGCACTCATACACCCAACTCATAACTAGAGTGGGATGACTCAAGGATTGCCCCGTAACCTGACCACCCTATATAAGTCATGGTATGTGGTCCCAAGAATGTCTACTCCCCAAGCATAAGTATGGCCATGGGCCTCAATCTATGTAATAATGGGAGCCCTAGATAAGAGAGTATCTCCTCCCTTATCCCCAATCAACCGTGAGGCCAAGATACCCATAATAGCCTTGCAGATGATAGGGATAGGAGAAGTAGCAATGGATCAGACCTTCACCCCCTTCTTTGAGCCAAAGGAGACAACAACATCTCCCATATAGGTAGCCCACTAAACCATCTGAGACATGGATCCTACTGTCTTAAGAGACAACCGCCTCCCAAGAATCAACCCCAGTATGTGATAGACGTCCTCCAGGGTGATAGTCCACTCACCCCTAACACCTAGAAACCAAAAAGTATTCCGGTCCACATCCTAATACGAGAACAAGTCACACAATATGTGACTGGCAAGAGCAACATGAGGAACCTGTGAAATCCTCAAAATGTCGGCCCTCTGTAGAGTGTCTCGCTCTGTCTGAGTCAGTAAGTCTAACACTGTCAGAGCCAATCACACTCCCTCTCTCTGCTCCACCTAATATACTCCTCCTTCTGCATCCACCCAAAACACATAAAAAGAGCAAGTTAGCAACATAGTCCAATAGATAAGCTCATCAAAAACATGGAAAAATGTCAAAAATATAAAAACAATTAACTAAGGCCTCTGCTTTCACTTTATGACCATAACAGTCCACAACAACCATGAAATCATGGTTGTGATCCCTAGGTCCCACAACCCAATGAGCCTACTAATTAGTTAAACATTCGACACCGATTAACGTACGCTATTATTTAGATCCTCGCCACTCCCACCGGATATCATAACTCAATTTTCCGTATTAAACACAAAAGCCAATCAAGCTACTATTTTCTAGGTTAGACCAGAAAACCACCCATAGTTTCCTATAAATCCACTACCATTTTCATGACCTTGTTTGGAAATATACACGAAGCACCTACAGTGTCACTTTCCATGCATCCAACAGCCAATAAATAGGATCTCGGCAAAGCTTGACATTGATTGGAGCCTCCAAGCAGCTATTATATCTAAACGATCCATTACACCAATTCAGGTTAGGAGAGCTTTCTTTGCCTTAGACTCACAGTCCCATTATTGCATGTTGAGGATATAAGATTTCCCAACTATTTTGTCTATACCCACATATATTTCATTTCCACCGGCTATCTCGGCACGACCTCGGGAGGTCGGGTACAAAGAAGGGCTACTTGTAGATTCTCATGCTCACATGTCACTTTTCTATCATACAAGCACCAACCCTATAAGGAGCACCAACCCCTGGTTTGGTAGAGCACCAACTCTATAAGGATGATATAACCCCCATGATGAGCAAACACCAACTCAACCACTTTAAATGAATGCCATCTCTGGCTGTGATGTTTGTGAGATAACTGCAAGAATCGAAGGCTCCTTCTTGAGAGGTCAGAAGGAAGGAGGCAGCTGAGATATGATGAGTTTAGGAAGGTCACAAGTATTGATTTTGAGTGTGAATTCATTAGGCTCGTTGTTATCCAATTCCAGGAGATTGGGAGGTGTGCGCCTGAAGCGATCTAGGATGACCAACATTATCACGAAGATTATCTATAGGGTAGTCAAAGCGTTGATATTCTTGAAAGGGGTTGGTGATAATTCATCAAGCGTGGGGAGCTTATATGTCCCCTTTTGTTGAAGTGTATCGTAGTTCCAAGGGTTAGTGTCCTTTTGATCTTTTAAATGGCTCCTTGGTGAGCCAACTTCACACATTGATATGCGAAGCAATGATGGCGCGCATACGATGAGTCCAAGAACGCCCTAGAGGAGAATGTCATAAGATAAGGAAAATTAAAAACCATGACTTCTTTGCGGACAATCCTAGGGGCAATAGTGATGGGAAACCAAATACACCCCATCGAGGAATTTGTCGGTGATTGTATCCTTGACAAGTAGTTCCTATGGATTTTATGTTGTCGATAAAATAAACGAGAGCCTTGATGAAATCTAACGAGGCCACACATGTGCCTACTCCCTCGTCCATGAGAGCATGCTTGATTGAAGTGTGACCGATTTGAATTGAAATGAAGAGTGGGGGATTATCAGTATGAAGAAATATCTCATCCGAGAATCATAGAAGAAATGGGAAAATGAATACATGAGTGAACATTTATAATGATGTCGGTATGAATGGAGAATTCCTCACATTGTCGTGCAGATAATTTCTTTTAATCCATGTAATGTAGGACTCTAGCCCAAATAGGGAGGAAAATAGATGTTCATGTCAAACAACACAGTCATGAGACACTCACGATGGTGAGGCAACGTGCGCATGAGTTCCAAAAAGGGAATTGGACCAAGAATTTGGGCAAGTGCTTTGAGAGGATCCCACTCATCATGACTAGATTGTGTAGTAGGTGAGAATGCGAGAGAATCCTCAAAATTAGATCTAGAAAGAGTAGGGTTATTTTAGAGACTTATGAAATTGGTTTTTGCCTAGTTCTTATGCCATCATCCTTGTAAGTTTGATTTGCACAGGGGAGATGATGTTGTCTATAGATAGAGATACAAATCCAGACACAATTGGCCATGTAGGATAATTTCCACAGGGGATGATGATGTCTGGAGGAGGAAACTTCTTGTTTTGAGGAGGTTGATTTTGAGGTATAGAAGGATATATGACCTTGTGAGTTCGAGGTTGGAATGTTACATGATATTCTGGTTCTACATAAGCTATGACATATTTTACATCGTTAATTGCAAGCATATTTTCAGGAGGGTAATCCGTTTCAACTAAATTAATTGTAGCATTTTCTTTCTTCTTATCTAGAGCTTTCAATGCCGTCATGATTAAGCATAGGATTAGAGAAGATTTTTAGCTTCTCATTAGCCTGGTTGATGGCTTCATGATGATCCTTCTTTTGAGTCGCATCACAAGCTTTGACCACTTGACCAAACGATTGCAGTGATGATGTCATAATCAAATTCAAGTCCTAAGAAGAAGCGGATGGTATTTATTTGGAGTGCATGGAAATTATTATGTGAGTGACCCCAATTAGTGTGCCACCTTAAAACTTACTCTCATCATGCCAATGAGGAATGGGTTGAGAGGGATCTAGAATTTTGGTAAACGGATTAGGCAAATGATGCTTCAACTCTTCCTTACTCGGTGGTTGATGAAAGTTAAGTTGGTTTTTGTAATTGTTAGGTTGTTGTTTAATGTTTAAAACATTTCTATTTGAAGAATCAACAAGAGGAAGAGTGTCTGAGACTCTGTCATTTGTCGCATTCTTGTTTTTAGAATTTTGAAATATTTGGACTTGTTTTTTAGTTGGTGTATAGGGAGGAGATTTCTCAAATTCCCTCATGAGATGGTCTTACCTTTTATTGTTCAAAATCCTCTTCCAGGAAGTAGGATAAAAGGACCTCGCCTTGTATTAAGGAAAGGTTTAAGGACTTGTAAGAAGCTGTTGAAAAAGGATATCATTAGGCATGTTATGTTCTATCTATGTGGATAAGGTCTTCAAAAGATCGATGAAATCTTGTGTTGATTCATTCTCATATTGTTGACAATTGATGAAAGCATTGATGTTGTTTTTAGGTAGATCATGATATTGGAATTTGTTCACTAGGGTTGTCACTAGGGACTCTAGCTCAACTATAGAATTAGGAGGTAAAGTATGGTACCAATATAAAACATCTCTTGTAAGTGTCTTTGTTAGGAGTTTGGTGGTAGTGTATGAATTGGTCCTAATCCATTCCTTGTAAATATTGCCAAAGGCCTTGATATGAAGGGTGGGATCAGTAGACCCATCGTAAGAGATAGATGGAGCAATGCCACCAATATCCATACTAGAAATATAGGGTGCTAATGTCTCTTGTTTGACTACTCACAAGAATTTGTTTTGAATAGGGGGTTAAGTGATGGGCACCCCATTAGGACCATTTGGAAAAGGAGGGGGCATGGTGCCCTAAGAGGGCGGTTGATTAATTGAGCCATGTTGGCTTATATTTGGAGAAATTGAGCCATTGTAGCAGTTTGAGCATGAGGTTGGTAGGGTTAGAATTGAAGGTATTTTCAGATGATCCTATTTTAACGGCTTTCCCCTTTTCTTCCCTATGGTCAAGTTGTTCAGAGACAAATTTGAGAAGGCGCTTTCCAACCATTTATTTTGATTCTCCTTTGTATTGAGGAAACTAAGATAGAAATTTATGAATCTCAGGAGGATGGTCAAAAGTATCATCATTATGGATTTCTTCTTCCTCATCCTCAGGTGGGCCATTGCGGTAGGTAGAAGGATTCCTTATGGGTGTTCTGTGATGCAATAATCCATACAAAGGGGGAACTTAGTGTTAGGATGATATGTCTCAGGAAAAGTTTGAACATCAAAGTCCGAGGACCCTAGGCCTAGATACTCCATGATGGAGTGTTGATATGGCTGAGAAAAGGTTTAAAAGTTAAGGCTATAGACACAATATTTGTACAAAAAAATGTACACAGGGGCTAAAGGCATCTAGAAGCGAACTTGGGAGGATAAAACAATTAGCCAGTGCAAATAATTGCACGAGATGTTTAGATATAAGAAAATAAAGACGAAAAGATTTCCCAGGGGTGATGGTCTCTGTGTAGATAGTTTCTTGGGTTTTTATGTGTTTTTGATGGTTAGATGAGGTCAAAACTAGAGATGGATGCTTTTAACAAGCTGCACTCGATTAGAAGGTCTATAAGATTCATGTCGGGTTCACTAGAAATGTATCGGTGAGCTAAAATGTGTCTCAATAACATGCACTCCTAAATCATCCATTCTACAAGGGTATCAATGCAATAAGTAGAAGACACACATGTACCAACATACAAGGGGATAGACTTAAAGGGGCTACAGTGAGTGCTAGGGTCGTATATCTAGAGGGCAATAATCCCTACACTAGGTCAACCTAGGGTTTCTAAGGCATGTGGTCAAGATAGAGGAACCCTACTAAGATATTAGTGGTTGGGTGTGGAGAGGTATGGATCAACAATAAACATGCATGAAATAATTGAAATGAAATCTAAAGATCGATAATGGATAAGAGCACTATGCTAACTAGCATCCAAACACATCAAATACTAAGTTAACATAGCACAATGAAGAAGGAAATGAACTTACCTATGAAAAATGACAAGATATGGTTAGAGCACTCACCTTGTACCTATAGGGTGGTCACTGATGCATCTATCTCTCTTGAGAAGGAACACAAAGAGAGAGTCGATGTTAGGTGGAGAAGGAGAGCATGTTTCTATCTTAGAATCACTATATGTGATGTAATAGTATAAACAACCATCCAAGAAGAAGAGTATCAATCCAATCCAAGCAAGATGCAAGATGAACCAAGAGCTAGGCGAGCAGATGCGAAGATAGCGTAAAAAAGAGCAAAGCTAATGGCAATCCGAATTCTATGGCTTCCTTTTCTTATGAGTTTCAAATGAGGTGAGGGTATATATAGGATGCCATCGCTGCGGGAGATGACGTTGGCCATGAGGAAATACAACCCGACAAAATCACCCATGGGCAATTATGTTGGCCAAGGATGGTAAAATGAGGTAAGGTGTCATGAAAAGTGAAAGAAATGTGTCATAGATCATGGATATGGATAAACAAAGTGCAAAGTGATGAGATGCAAGCAAGAAACTATGAATGTGATGTGCATGAGACCTAGGAAGACAAGGATACCTAGTGCAAGGAAAACTAAGGCCAAGACAAAATAACGACACTCTCTCTATGTATTATCTCTAACCCATAATGGTTACGTGAATAACCATTCCCCATTCGGCTTAAGGCACCCTATTTAGAAATAGATGCATCGGTGACCCTTATTTACACAAAGGAAATTGTTAGTAACATGTATGAAAGATGAAAAGTGAAAAATTAGGTGTATATAGTTCTCCCCTTCAATGTTGGTCTTTCTTGGATCTTGTCGTTGCTATGAAAGGGCACGATTAGTCGAAACCTATGGCTTACATAAGTAACTACACCTTCAATGTCCTTTGGGGAAGAGGTGTTGGAGAAGGAACAACATTTCTTGAGCAATGGATTGATTTTCCGCTTTAGCAACTTCGACACGGATTTGTAGGCCTTACATTCATGGATTTCTAAGTGAAGCGTCCCTTTATGGATGGTCAAGTGGATAGTTACCATTGCATTAGAAGTATTTTCCTTATTGTCTTTCATTTAATTAGTGACATAAATTTTATTTTTGACAATATTTGGGAGTGCCAATCTCACCACTTGCTTTTCAAGCCTTGGTTCCCCTCATTCAACCCTATCATTGAACATTTTCTTACTAATCTGTGTGGGTTAGACTTTTGCATCTATTGCTCCAATTTTGGAGCAAGGAATGCTTCATTTCCATCGGTAATGTGATTGGCAAGACTCACGGCTATTGATACGGAAACCAAGGTGATCTCCCACCCTACCTTTGCCCGCATCCACGGTAAATTTGGACACTTCAAAAGCTCTCCCAAAAATATAGAACTTAAAATTGGATAAAACTTGGACTCAAACCATTGATTACTAAGGGCTACCCATACATTGCAAGAAATGTTTTGCATTAGGACACTTGGCCTCACAATGCCATAGTTTGGAACACAAGGTGCATGAAAGAACACTATGGTGGAAAGATGTTCATCCCCATCACTTATATGTGAGAGGTGCGAGGAAACAAATACAAAAATTGAATCAAAGGTGGAGGATATGGAAACGGTCCCGAGTTACTCATTTGGATCTTGAGGAGATTGTTGTAAAGGAATCTCCGTAAGTTACTGAGTGGTGGAAAGGGAATAGATACATGTGGAATTGACAAAGGAGGTTCCTATGACCATTACATAGAAAGGAGGAAAGAGGTTGGTAAAGGACGAACTAAGACCCTTGCCATAAGATGGGGGTGTCTTCTCGGGTGTGGATATGCAAATAGTTATTCCTATCTCACCAACGAAGGAAATATGGACAATGGTAGGCAAGAAGAGGAGAGGGCAACAAAAGAGGATTACTTAACATTCTAATATGACTCCACGTTCTTAAATATCGGGTTGACTTGGGTGTTAATGTGACAAAACTAGTGTTGACTTAGGGTGGGTAGTCACTTGCTCCTTATGACATTATAGTGTTATACTTTTGTTGTCAAAACTAAAGAACAACGGTTGGTGTCACTCTTGGAATACCTAGGTTGGTCGATGACTATCCGTATGTACTATATTGTATTATCCTTTTCTATTTATATAAAATTTCTTGGATCCCTCTCAAAATCTAACCTTTTTACCTAACTAAAAAAGTCCCATACCAAAATTAAGTTTCTAATATAATAATTAAATTTGTTTTTATTGTTTTAGGTGTACTAGATTTATTTGCTAATTTTAATACGCCGGAATGACATTGTAATTTGGTGGAACTACCTACGCATTGAGATTTTAATAGCCGCACGCCTCTTCAAAGAAGCGGCATATGTGCATACATCGTAAAATAGGTGTATTTGTTTTTGGCATTGAATTGAGAATGAGTGGCCATTGAGATTTTCATAGTTATATTTCCTTTTCCTGCAGTCTTCTGGTCGGGTGGTCACATGCATATCCCACCTCCTAAACACTGAACATTTAACTCATTCGGCGTTGAATGTTGTGATACACACTAATGGTTTTTGAAATGTGTATGTATGCTACTTCAGCAAAAACATCTCAAAAGCAGGATGGCAATGGTATTAACAGGAGGCGGCTTGCAAGTGGGCCAAGAAGTGGAGGAGGCGCAATATTGCAGAGCGTGTTTCCGTACTCAGAGGATCACAGAGTTGTTAGTACAGAATACAGGGAGGTTTCAGGAACGTCGCAGGTGCAAGTATTGATGCGAGTGACATTGTTGGCAGCTGGGTTCGTGATCGGGGCAAGAGGCAATTCAGCGAGACTCATTGTGCAGGCTACGGGCGCCCTCGTTCACTCCTGGACTGAACTACTCAATCATCTGCATGCTCTCATCCGCATCAGGCTCTTCTGCATTCAAGGCGACAAACTGCATTCTGTGCAGGCTGCCGTTCATCTCATACACCGAGCTGTCGCCAAGTACAAAGATTTATGTGAGTGCAAGCGGAGAGGAGAGTTCGTCCAAAGACAACACATCATCAATGGCGTCGAATTCTACTATCACCCCCTCCCAAGAAATCCTTTTCTCCCACCATTGAAAATAAAAACATTCTTCGCAATCCCCACATTGCGCCTTTTGAAATCGCTTCATCTCAAAATATTAGCACAGTCGGAAACACCAACAAAATTCCTCATAATAATGATAATCTAAATCCTCATAAACACCATGTGTGGTCGATGCCTCCATTGCACAGTCCCTGCGCCTTCAAATACCACAAAAATGTAGCCTTTGCACATCCTACGCCTGGTTTGTTCCAATATCAAGGCTTTGATGGGCAGGCAGAGGGCGAAAAATAATGCCAAATGCATGAATAACAATGATCAATCCGCAGATACAGAGGCATGGGAGGTTTTGGATTTGTGCTTGGAAAAGAGAAATGTGAATCCGTTGTCAGTTTTGGTTCAGGAGAAAGAGAAAGAGAGAGTTGAAGAGCAGGCGAGTTCTACTCTCTTCAGTTATTTCATGTACGAAGGATTTGCTGGCGTATTCAACCTCCACTCATCCTCTTGATTTTTAGTCGTGAGTTTTTGGGAGGAAGATTTCCTCCATTTCCGTTTGCGCTTGTGTTTGGGAGCAGGTTACTTAATGGTAACGAATAAAAATGATTTCGTACTATCGTTATACGCTTCCGGTTTCGGGTCTGAGTTATAATATTTATAATATGAGACAAATACTTTTGCTTTTGAGTCTTAATACCTGTAGTATGTAAGAGAACACTCGTGCTTTTGTTAAGTGTGAATTTTGATTAATTTTTTACATTAATTTTTATAAATATGTAACTAAGGTCTGAGTTTTATTTTTGTAATATGAAACATATTTAATACTTATTTTTAATTATGACAAATCTATGTATTGTTATTACTATTAATAGTCACTTTAATTGTAAATGTATGTATTTACATTTAAATGTGATATTTCTTGAATAAATGGATTTGTAGGAGCATTAACATTTTAGGTGCAAATAGAAATAACTACTTAGAAACCATGATAAGAATTGTTACCAAATTACATCCAAACTAAATTAGTCATTTGCATGAAATAATAATTCAAAAATGCATGTAGTGGCATGCAACACATATTTGAAGTACCCTTCATAAATTCTTTGTGTTAGTTTTTGAAGAGGTGTTTCTTGCATTACATTATTTGTAGACAAGTCTTTTACATTGTAGATTTCTTTTTACTGATTTTTATTCTCTTTATCTCGCATAAATTATTTTATTTGGACTTATTGAGTACAAATTAAGGTGGACCTTTCTTCATCTACTACTCTCTAACTGGAATTTGCCTTTGTAATGTACATTTGACAAGAAATAAACTATAACTATATGTACATGTCAATAATTTTTTTTTTTTTTTATTTTTTTATTTATTTTTAATGATATCCATATTATTCTTATTACATACAAACTAAAAAGACAACACAATTTCAAAAAGACAACACAATCTTGGGAAAAAGACACCTCTAATAATTTGTTAACAAGTAATTAGTATTTTATTAAATGAAAAATTAAGTTTACAAATATATTCATAAACATGGGATTGATCTATATGTAAAGAAAATATAGTATTTCGAAATACTCTCACATGTGAATATGATCTTTAATAACAAATGAAGAGAGGGCATGATACCTAATAAACTTATGAACTTAAAAATCAATAACAATAATATATTAAAACAAAAAAAAGTTATTATAAAGAAAAAAATAAACTATTAAAAATTGAATTGAATATTTAAAAAAATGTTTGAAAACATTCAACTTACAACTAATTATAAAAGATTAAAATATTTAGATTTTCTTTATGAGTATCATATTTTCAATAGCAAGCTATTTGTTAAAGATCTGCTTTGGAAAGGTAGGGCAAGATGTCAAGTAGTTGTGAATGTTGATCTCATGTATATTTTAAACATTGAAAATCACACCTAAAGTTGTAATAAGAACATCAAAAAAATGTTGGGTTTATAATATTAAGCGGGAAATTTCTTATTTAAGAAACCCACCAAAAGATTGTATGTTTTGGTTTATAGCTTATATTTGAAATATATGTATGATAGATTCTAATGCGGGTCGGCTTTAAAAGTGGATCATGACCACCCGCCTTGTATATAACAAGGTGATCTCATTAGAGATCGGTTATACATTGTGTGACATGTATGAATGTGAGCTATATGAATGAACAATTATAGATACATGATGCAAATGGTTCAACATGAGTGAATGTATGAGGTGGTTTGTAATCCCTTCTTAAAACTTTAAGTGCAAGTTAATTTATGGAAATAGTGGGAGTGCTGGGTGAAATTGAATTCTCAATAAAGATAAGTGATTTTCAGTGGAGTTTTACTTTCAAGGTTTTCCCACTTATATCTTGTGTCACTGTGTTCATTTACTTTCAGTTTTATGTTGTTTACATACTGTAATTTGCAATATAAACATCTTAATCTATGTTTTAATTATTACACTTCATAAACTATAATCTTCGGCAATTTATGTTGTGGATCTATAATTTGTAAAATTATTTATCCCTTAAATTTCCTAACATGGTATCAGAGCTTGTGTTTATGCATGTGCATGATAGATTTGGATGTTTTTGATTTATAGGTGTGAAGAAACTTGAATATTTTCAAATATGTGAAACCCTAGCTTGCTTCACGGTTTACTTCAAGTTTATCAGGTTCAAAACT
The DNA here is from genome assembly GCA_018340775.1 of Taxus wallichiana var. yunnanensis. Taxonomy (NCBI): domain Eukaryota; kingdom Viridiplantae; phylum Streptophyta; class Pinopsida; order Cupressales; family Taxaceae; genus Taxus; species Taxus wallichiana. Next base: position 376,437,451 of record CM031235.1, read on the forward strand.
CTAATTCCTGCAAAAAAATTTGAATTTGAAGGATTTGAATTGTTAAAGCGATTCAAGAGAGATCAAAACTTGCTTGTCCATGTGTTTTTAGCTTTCACAGAGTCATTTTTATGCTAGGATATATGTTTTTCACTATTCGTAACCTTCCTTTATGTTTTCTAGGCCTTCGTGGAAATTTCTAAGTCCTTCGTGGCTTTTCCAGTCTTCTACGACTTATTTAAATGTTTTACACCTTTTATAGTTATATTATAGCCATTGTGTGACTTATTTGAATATTTCACATTTTTTATTGATCAACACTCTTCCGCAACTTCTCCAAGTCTTTTATGAATTTTTTTATTTGCACGACTTTCCTCGGTCTTATGGGGCTTCTCAAATGTTACACGTATTTCCTTTCACGACTTGCATTTCCTTGTTCCATAGACCACTTATTTATCCTGTGGAACCCTGTTCTCTTTGTTTCGTGGCTTGTTTCATTTCTACTTATTCTTGGATCTCTAAACATTTGAAAAAATCGTGAAACTCTAGTGTATCATGGCTTCAAATCTTCTTACAATATTTTTTCCTGTGTGGTGTGTTATACACTTTCGAGGCATGTTTTTCATGTTTCACAACTTTAAATTGTATTTTCTACGGAACAACTTTGTTTCAATGTACTAGGCACTGTCAATTTTTTCAAGAGGCCATATATTTTTCTTAGTGCTTACTTTGACCTCTCACGATTGTTTCTTTATGTTTTGCAGTCCTCTATCCTTGTGGTATAACTTTGTTTGGGTGTTTTCATCAAGTTGAAGGTTAGTGTATTTGAGTTTTAATCCATTGTATATTGTTTCTTTATACCATGAGATCTTTCTAACTTTTGAAAAACCACCTGATAGTCTGTTTTTTCAATTTTTGTTAATTTTTCCTAAAAAATGGCTAGTTATTCTAGTTTTTCCATGGGTAAAACTCAACTTTTAAACGTAACTAATTACAGTATTTGGAGAACTAGGATTAAATTTGTCTTTATGGCTAAAAAGATATAAGATTTGGTTAGTGGTGTTGAGAAGAAACCCACTAGGAAACAAGCTACTCCTGAGAACTTAAGTGTCTTCTCTCAAAAATCCCAAAAGCCCATGTCAATATTATTACAAAGTATCAAAGATGAGTTCTTATTGCATATTGGGCATATGGAATCTCCAGCTGATGCAGGAGATCAATTGCAAACTATGCATAAGGGTAACCGCCTCTCTAGGATAATCAAGTTAACCATGGAATTGTTTATAACCCCTATGAAAGATGATGAAACGTTTGTTAATTACCTAGCTAAAATCAAGGATATTAAAGCTCAATTAGATTGATGTAATCTGTGAATCATTTCACGATAAATTGCTTTACTTTATTATTTAAATTAGCATTCATGAAAATTTTAGAAACTTCATCTCTATTTTGAATTCCAAATATCAAAATGAAGATGATTTACCTAATTTAGACACATTGTTTTCTCTCCTTATTAAAGAAAAGAGTTTTATGAAGAAATTTTATACAAAATAGAATGGCTCTTAGGCATTGTTCTCTCAAAGTCAGAAGTCTTCTAAAAATCAGTATAACAATAATAAAAATCAACAATCAAACTTTATATCCAAGTTTAAACCTAAGCACAATAGGAATAATCAGAAGTTTAAAGTAAAGTTTGATGACACTTGTAACACTTGTGGTAAATTTGGTCATAAAGCAATTGATTTTCATGCTAACATGTCTCATAACAATCTTAAGAATAAGAACAACAAAAATAAGAAGAACAATAAAAATCAGAGTCATACTAACAACCAAGCCAATAATGTTGAGCAATCTATTGCTCTTTATATTGCCCTTTCAGCCTCTAATGATAGTGAATGGATCCTAGATAGTGGTGCATCTAGACACATGACATATATGCATGATATTCTTCATGATGTAGTTGAATGTCATGAAAATATTTATCTAGGAGATAACTCTATCATCAAGTCTAAATGTTATGGCAATGTTAAGTTAGCAAATGGAATCATTAGAAATGTGCTATTTGTTCCTAACTTAAATAAGAACCTCTTATCTTGTTAACAATTAACTAAAGCTCACTGTAAATTTTTGTTATTACAAGATAAATGGTATGTTAAGAATGAGTTTGGTAAAGTAATTGTTGTTGGTTTACAAAATAATGGATTGTACATTTTTAATGGATTTGTTGTTGAATCTTATCTTTCCACTTCTTCTTGTAATATTGTTCAATTATGACATGAAAGACTTGGGCATGTAAAATTTAAGAGTTTGTATGAGATGTCCCACCTTAACCTTGTTGTAGGTCTTCCTAAGATAAAATCAAATCATGAATCTTGTGAAAGTTTCTTGCGTGGTAAGAAACATGTACAACCATTTCACAAACACCATGAGTCTAATTCCTCTTGCTTACTTGAGTTAATTCATAGTGATGTTAGAGGTCCTTTGGAAGTACCTTATCTTGGTGGTTCTTTATATGTTGTTAGTTTTATTGATGATTTCTCAAGAATGACTTGGTCTTATTACAAATTAGGAAAAACCTAATGTTTTATCTAAGTTTCAAGAATTTAAAGCCCTTTTTGAAAATGTGGCTAATATAAAAATTAAAATAATTAGAACTGATAATGGAGGTGAGTATGTTAATAAAAAGTTTGATGAGTTTTGTGTATCTTGTGGAATTCAAAGGAATTGACAACTCCCTATTCTCCTCAACAAAATGACATAGCTAAAAGAAAGAATAAAACAATCATAGAAATGGCAGGACCATGCTTCATACTTCTAATGTGCCTAAATTTCTATGGGTTGAAGCCATGAAAACTATTGTTGTTCATATTATAAATAGAATTCCTACCAAAGCATTGCATCAAACCACACCTCATGAAGTATGGACTAAGAAAAAACATGATATATCTTATTTAAAGATATTTGGTAGCCCTACTTCTCTTCTTATTCCTAAAGTTAAAAGACAAAAGCTTGATCCTACCTCTTACTCTTGCATTTTTGTTGGGTATGGAAGTCAAACAAAAGGATTAAGAGCCAGGATCCAGCTTAATCTGTAATTGTATAAATTAAGAATGTGCATGTTTTTGAGAATTTTTTTGTAAATCTTCTAGGCTCTTCATTGTTATGAGTTTCCTAATTCTGAAAATGATTTTTTGGATGATAATCCTTGCTAAGAAAATATGGAAACGGATTTTCAAGACTTTAATAATCCTTCTACTGATATGATGAATGTAAACATTGAGGTTGTGCCTTCTCAATCCTTGTCTCAATCTAAGATTCCTAAATGGGATAAAAGTCTATTTTCAAACTCTCAACCTTATGATTTGACAAAGATGACCCGTAGTTAGCATTCTTATCATGCCTTGTCAAATGTTTATGAGGTTGAACCTCAATCTTTTGAAGAATCCAACTTAGATGAAAGATGGATTACAACTATGGAAGCTGAATACAATGTTTTAATCAATAGTCAAACTTGGGAATTAGTACCTCTTCCTCCTAAGAGAATCATTGTACTCTATATGGTTGTATAAAATAAAATATAACTCTGTTGGTAAGATTGATAAATTCAAGGCTATATTAGTTCACTACTACAATAGGGGTGATTTAAGACAATAGTTTGGGACAAAATTTAATTTTTGTCACTAAATTCCCTTTTAAAAACTTTTGTCTCTAAATTCCTTTTTTTTAACTTTTAATAATTTATTCACCTTTTTAATTATTCCCAACAAAATTATTTGCACTTTTGTATGTCATCTCCATCTACTTTCCAACCCAAGCAAATCTAATCACGATAAAGTGACGACCGGTTGGTATGTGTGCATTGACTTGACTACCCTGTCATCAATCATGTTTGAAATTGTATATTTGATTAATGTGTGTTAGTACACATGGGTTCTTGCTCGGAATGACCTCCACTCTCGCGCCAGATACTGTGCATAATGGGAATTTATTGAAATCAACATCTTCCCTAGCGGTGGTTAAGAGTGACGGTTTCAGAATGTGGTGGATTGAATAATGACAGAGCCTCCTGCCATCATTGATCAATAGCTCCATACCCAGGGATTAGTGCCGAAGGGTTTGTTGGTAAATGTGCGGTGACCCATATTATTAACAATATTTTCCTTTGTAGAGTTGTGTGAAGAAAACTTGTTCTCCAACACGTCTGAGATCCGGTAAGAGCTCCCACTCTTTTCTGTAGTGTTGTTACAGAGTTTCTTAAATTTTTAATCAAAATATATCATTTCTGTGCATATAATTCCAAATTTCTGTTCACTGTGGTTTTTCCATTTGAATGTTGGTTTAACTCATGATTTCTGCGCATCGTTTTGTGAAAGCATTTTCCAGTGTTTACCCTGTATTTTTAGTATTCTTAGTTTCTTGTGCATGGAATTGGGTGGGTTAAAATATTAGAGCGACGGTTGGTTGTTTTTTCCACCCAAATTGGTGATAAGAGGCTCTACATTTTTTTGGTCTGCGAGGAAATAACACGACCCCTACTATTTCCATGCTCCTCTCTTTCCAGCTATATGGAGTTACTTATTCTTGTAGACACCTATAGTTTGGCCAATGTACTATTATGACTAATATTGCACTAGTTGTACTTCTCCTGAAACCGATGATACACCGCCTGATTCGACCTATCTAAATTTCTTCCTACAACATCCCTTTTGTCATTTTTCCTCTTGTAAATCATTTAAACAAGTTATAATAGCTTCGTTCGACTACATTAGCTTCTTACTTTCTTCTAGTCCACTTTTACCACCTTTCGGCCTATCAATCCATTCCATTGGATTGATTTGACTCTTCAAAACTCTCTCCAAACCCTAATCACCTCCTAAACATGTTTAATTAAGCTTAAACATGGTTTGTCACTCCCTAAACCTAGTCAAAGTAAGCTTTGACATGCTAAAAGTGTTTTTTGGAATTTAGTGTTTGTCCCACATGCACTCAAGTGTCCCATTTTCCCACATGGAAAACTATATATAGGGCTAGACCCCCTCTCTCATTTTCAAGAATTCCTCCTTCTTCCTAACCATAGATTATAGTATTTGCATCTAGGTTCTAGATTTCATTTCTAGTTTAGATATTGAGCTATTTACTTAATTTTTGTATTGCTAATCCAATTTATAGGGTAAAGGAGAAGAACCATTGGCTTAAAGGCCTATAATGGGGAGATCTCTTTCTCTTAATCATTAAAACTGATTGCTTAAGACTTACTAGGTTCATTATTTTAAGCTTTCAAAGAATAGAGGTAGTTTAATTAGCTTAAATTTGAGTGTTTACTTCATAATGTATGTTAGTTAGAAAATCTTGCTCATTTCTTATCGGATGGTCCTTTGATTTTTGCTTGAAGCATTTGGGGATTCTTTAGAAATTCTTACCCCAAAATTCATGGCTTCTACAACCTTTCTTTGAACACATTTGGCACGCTGGGGGACTCTTATGTCCATCCTCCATTAATGGAGGTCATTTAGGGTTTTCGAAAGTTATTTTTCAAGTTTTTTTAGTTTAAATCATTTGTTATTTCCTTATTTCTGTTTTAAACCTTGGATTAATGAACTCTATTTACATGCATTTGTGGGTTTAACATAGAAATAGGAAGCTTTGACTAACCAATAACATGTTTGCTCTTAAAATTTTGAAAATCCATGTTTTTTGCGGAGCTTTTACAAGGCACACGTAGGTGTTTTAAGTTGCGCGTACACGTTGATATACACGCGTCTCGTTGGAAAGGTGCATACCCGTCAGGGTGTCCTCTATGTTTATGAAATTTTTCTCTACTGGGGATGCGTCCGTGTCTCTCTGTCTCTCTGGACACATCTGTGTAATTTAGATCACTGTGTAAAATATTACAAACTTCTTTTACTTGGGTCGTGTATCTGTCGGTAGGAGCGCGCCCCCGTTGAAACCCTAGCGTACCTGTTGGATTAGGGCGTGTAGGTGTTGGTGACTATTTTGATCATAATGGGACCCACGTAGGTGCTATTATAGGCGTGTACCCGTTGGTTGGGGCGCGTACATGTCGGTTTAGGCGCGCAGTGTTCTTTGTCAAAAAAAAAAAAATTGATCTGTTTTAGCTATTTCTCTTACATTTTTGATGCAGGTTTCTAAAGGTTGACAGGTTTAAAAAACGGGGTTAACTCTTTAAAATTTCAGTTTGCATGATTAAGTATTTTTCATTCCTTAGCTTAAATTAGGATTTGTGAAAGGTGTGTATGCTCTCTCCTCGTGCTTTCCAAAGTGATCTTGGAGATCAAAAGAACTTACACAAAATCTATTTTACACGTTAAAAACACTTGCTTTTTAAAGGTAATGTAACATTTTTATGTGCTTTAAGTAGTATTTCCACTTTGCATATGCTCTTCCTTCATGCCTTTGGGTGATCTTAGGAATCAAAAGCAAGTGTGAGTTCTCTTTTACTTCAATCAAGTAAATGAGAAAGCTGCTAAATAACTTGTTGTCTATAGGACCTAACATTGGTCAAAGAAGGGTGTTAAGAGCGGCGAAAGCTTCTAATACACATGTGTTTGCAGGTTGCCAAATGGTGTGCCACTTTTGAAACCACATTAAGATTAAAAAGATTAAAAAAACACACCATATTCAACACATTGTTTTGTAGGTTTCGGAAAAGGGTAAGTCCCTCTCGCTTAACTAGAACATAACCCCTTTGGCATAACGCCTTAAGCTATAATGATGGGGGTGGTTCCAGGAATCCCAAAGTAGTCCACCACTGAGTAACCTCATGGATGAAACAAGAAGCGCCTCGCTTACCCACTTGACTAGTACGCCTTGTGAGATAGCGTTACCGGTTGTTCGTGTGGCGAACCCAATGATAGTACATGTAGACGTACTAGTTGCCTACTGTTCTTGAAGGGGATAAAGTAAATCCGAGATACTCCCAAACTAGTCAGTGTGACTTTTTTGTTAAATCACGCTTTCTTAAGACAAGCTTGTAACACCTAGTTGAGAGAACTTATTAAGGAGACCATTTTGTCTGGAGGCTAGCTTTACTATTCCATTCACGTCATTTGCAATCATGAAGTGATAACTTGTTTGGATTCAGCATCGTGTTTTTCAAACACGGTAACGAACTCATTCCAAGTTTGATCGAGTGTCTTTCATCACGAATTTAGACAAATGTATTAATTAGGTTAGCTTCCTTCTCATTTTTTGAATGAGGCAAAGCTCTACCCAAAGTGAAAATAAGTATATTTTCACATGTTCTTGATCTACACCCATGAGTTCGTACTTTCCATGTTGGAATTTGAACAGAGGCATACTTTACGTGTCATGTCAGAGATAGTGCTAGCTAATTTTTTGTACTTTTACACTCATCCATGTTTGCAGCTGGGGTGTTAAATGACTAAAGCAGGTGGGTACGTTTTCACGTCTTTGGTATTCCTATGATCTTGACTTCAGGATCTTCGTCATTGTTACGGGTCGGTTTTGTCATTTTGTCTCTCCCCTAGTTTGTCAACTTTTGCTTGCATTTTAGTCATTTAGTATTGGCATTTACATTGCGTCTCCCATTCTTTGGGCACGTAGTATAAATCCCTCTATTACGTGGTTACATTGCTTGCATCGTCACAGACTTCTTGTTATACCTTCTACTTGGTTTTAGTTCTGACATCATCTAGGTTTTTTTGACGAGTGTTGATAACACATTATATATATCATCATGATGTTGTCTTGATATTGACACCTTGCTTGCTTGGTTGAGATATCTTGACAGTGTTGTTGCGTTATATCTAATTGTGACTTCCACTTTTCAATACACTTGGCTTGTTGTCAGTACTTGAGTCAGTTCTAGGTATACCTTGTTAGAGGACTTTGTCAGTATTGTGCTGATATTCAAGCCTTGTTAGATTTCTAACTTCGGCCCACATATCTGGTACAACATTTTCATTCATCTTGGTCTTTTAAGTATATATTTGACATAACGCGACTTAGGTGAGTGATACATTTTCATTTGTCCATATCGGTATCCTTTGAAAACTAGTAAACATAGTGTTGCATTTGAGTATCACTAGTAATGCCTAGACTTTTCAAAATGGCAACAAAATCGAGTGAGATTAATGAAAGGGATAATCCTTTCAATGGTTTCCCCTTTAGCGGGAACAACTTAGGACCGCTCTTCTCTCAAGTCAAAGATACAGAGACATTAATCGATCATAGTGGAGGAGATTTGGACTCTTTGGGAGAACAAAAAAGGTTAGACCTAAACAGATTTGACGAGCTCTTATATTATAACAAAGATCAAGTACTCGCGAGAGTCTTGGCGTTAGGAGCTAAACTTCCGCACGAGCATGAAGAAGAAACAAAGGTCATTGACCCTAACTTAGGAGAGTAAAGATTCATCTTAGACACGAGATAATCCTTTCGATGTGGGATACACATCCATACAGGCAACATAAGGCTGATGTTGAAGGTGAAACATCACGTAAACCTCACTTTAAGGCTTCGCGTAAAGTAAAAGCGAGAGGAAGGCCTCCCCTCACTAAAATTCAATGAAGAAGAGGATCCCTAGTTGAGGAGGAAACCTCTCAAAATATATCTTGAAGTTAAGTCAGAAATTAGCGAACCTATGTGCTTCAAAAAGAAACATAGGTCAAGACAAAGACAAAAATAAACTTAACGACTTTCAATTTGATCCGCATATAGACTATACCTTTAAAGCAACTCAGGTTCAAAGGTCAATATCACCTACTAAGGAGCAACTCATCTAGGATGAATTGAAATCTATGAAAGATACGATCACAACATTACAATAGGGAAATATAGGCCAAAACAAAAAGTATCTCTACGAAGAACTATGTCCTTATCCATTCGATAAAGACATGCTACTGCAGCCCTTTCCTAAACATTTCACTATCCCAAATATCAACAAGTACGAAGGCAAAGGTGATCCCCATGATCACATCAAATAATTTTACATGGCTTGTTAAGAGGTCGCCTACAATGATAATTTTCTAATACAACTCTTTCCCGGTTTGGGAGCTTTGGCGATTGAATGGTTCTATAGCATACCTAAAGGATCTATAATAACATGGCCAACACTAGCGAAAAAATTGTGTGGCACTATTCTTTCAATATTGAAAATGATATCATGATGAATGACCTTTGCAATGCAAAGAAAAAACCTAATGAGACCTTCACGGGTTTCTTACAATGATGGAGAGCGCTGGCTAGTTACTTCCCTTGTGCTTTACCTGAAAAACAATTAGTGAGCATTTTTGTTCCTAATTTAAACTCAGAGATAGCCTTCCATCTTCAAATGCATTGTGGATCTAACTTCGAGGAAGTTATAGAGAAAGGTAGCCAAATTGAAAAGGCTCTTATTACCAAAGGAACACTTAAACCCTTTGTCAAAGACAAACATGAGGCCAAATCTGTAGACAAACCTAAGTTCTTTAATAAGAACAAGCACATCATCGGTGATGGAATTACTAACTCCAAAAGAGTCCAAGTTGTGCAGACAGGTCTGCTTTTGAAGCTTTTGCAAGGACCTCATCCCAAGGCACCTACAAAACATACATTCACAATGTTGAGCGAACCCCTGACTACTATATTAAAACAATTAGATGATGCTAAAATGGTAGAGTATCCAAGTACCATAGTACCATTCCCAGAAAATGCTCTAAAACTTGGTTGGTATAAAGACCATGAATACTATGACTTCCATCGTGTCAAAGGACACAAAAAATATAGATGTCTACGACTGAAACACTTCATACAAGACCTCATTGAAGAGGGCAAGATTACCATAGAATCACCTCCTGATTCAGGACAGGGTCCTAATGAAAAAATGGGCATATACAAAGAACCTTTTCCTAATCACACGGATAAAAAGAAAAGGAAAAAGATCACGAGCATGCCTCTAATGACTATCGCACCGCTTTGCATATGTTTACCCTAGTGATGAGTCCATTCGACTCCCTTATAGGTTGCATCCGTTTGTTTGATGACCGAGTAAACATAATTCGAATTCTCAAAAAGAGTTGTGCGGTTAGAAGCGTGATGCACTTGCTTAATCATACCGATCCAATACTAACTACCCAAAGCCAATATAATTTACTAGACCAGTTAGAGAAAAACCAGCTAAAATATCCATTTTAGACCTTCTTAAAATCTCTCTTGCTCATAAGAATATATTGTACAAAACATTACAGAATTATGGAGTCTCTATTGAGGTAGATCCTGCGCACTTGCAAGCTATGATCACCCACCTTGAACCCGCTGATCATATCAAATTTGATCGCAACGCTATCCCGCGTAACAACCCTGAGCATAATTTTCCTCTTTATTTAGAAGTGGTGGTTACCCGTTGTAAGATTAAAAGAGTGCTTTTGGACGGGGGATCTGGTCTAAACATATGCACATTGAAGTTGGTCAGACAGTTAGGCATTTCAGAAATGGATCTGGGAGCTAAAACCATCACCATCATAGTGTATGATAATGAGGAGAGAGAATCCGTAGGTGCTATTATAGTGCCCATGGAAGTAGGTCCAACCTATCATGATACAACCTTCCATGTTCGGATTTAGATCTCCCCTATAACATGCTCTTGGGCCGTCCATGGATTCATGCCATGCAGGCTATCCCTTCGACATTTCATCAATGTATCAAGTTGTGCCATGAAGGGCGTATAGTCACTATCTTGGGTGATCCTGAGCCGTTCACTCATTGTCGAGCATTGCATAGTTTCTCTCGTGTAGCCTATGAGTGCCCTTTTTTGCGGATGTTGTCATCCCTCTTAAAATGGAAGCTATGAAGAATTGGGTGGAATTAGAATTGCTCACACCTTATGGTCAATCCTTTTGCATCTTGGGGGCTACATCAGCAAAATATGGCTCAGGAGAGCCATTTACTCTTGAACAAGCATTATTAATTTCAGACTTATCAGTGTCACCTAGGACATGGGGTAAGCCCTATTTTCAATTCAAAAGTACACGAGAACCATGTTCAAAACCATTAGATAAATTTGTTCATAGTGGCCTCCTGTCCAAAGAAAAGATGTTGGAGGATCCCATTAGTAAGGTGCCAAAAGTAACCATGGCCTCTTGCCATCAAGTGCCTCAGTAGAATAAAGGACACCGCATGATGTTTGTCATGGGTTATAAAGGATATGAATGTGGAGCCAACACACAAGGCCATCTAGAACCTATTCCTACTCATAGTTTCAAATCTGACAAGCATGGTCTTGGGTTAAAATCCCAGGATGCTCAACCCGTCGAGGTTGATGCTACCTTTTCTGAGTGTGAGGACGTTTTCAGTATAATGTAGATAGCGATACAAGTTCCTAATGTAGCCTCTATGAAGATTTGGCCTCCACGAACCTATTCCTGAGTCGACCATCCTTACCCTGTCTGAATCTATCCCTTCAACCGATTATCAAGTCACCCTAGTTTATCTTGAACTTGTAGATTGGGACCAACATCTTTACATACTACTTGATATCTTTGAAAATGATGAAGCATTCACGGAATTCATGGGACTCAGGGATTTTCTTCTGCTAGGGACCACAAGAAAGGATTCCAAATTTAGTTAAACACATGTGCATACTTTGGAGAAGAGGCAGAGATGTGTGGCCGCTCGAGTAAGAATGTTGTGAATAAAAGTAAAAATACTTTAGAGCAGCCTAGTACAAAGAATAAATGGAAATCTCGCAGTGACAAACTCTTTGAGACACTTGTAGAAGAACAAAATGAAAAGCATGTGGATAAAGTAACTTATCCATTTGAAGATGATAAAGAGCTACCTCATGAGGTTGATCTCACCCTCCCTCCTGATCCTACTAGAATGGAGGATGCATCTAAAATTCTCATTGAGGAAACCATCAGTGTTAACATTGGTTTAGAGGATTTACCAGGATGATCAAGTTGGGGGCTTCGCTCTCAGCTCAGGAACAGAAAACCTTTGTGGAACTCTTAAGAGAATACATTGATATTTTCGCATGGACATATTCAGATATGCCCACTTGGATCCAACACTAGTTGTGCACAACCTTGTTGTGCACCCAGACGCCAAGCCCATTAAACAAAAACTGAGGAAGATGCATCCTACAGTTGCACTTCTTGTCAAAGAAGAATTGGAGAAACTCTTGGCTGTAGATTTTATCAAACCTATTGATTACTCAGATTGGATCTCCAATATAGTTCCAGTACAAAAGAAACCCATTGGCATTAGGATCTGTACTGACTTCCGTGACATCAATAAAGCATGTCCTAAAGATGATTTTCCTTTTCCAAACATAGATATGATCATAGACTCTACCAGCTGGCTATGAGATGTTATCCTTAATGGATGGCTTCTCGGGTATAATCAGATAAGGATAGCAGAAGAGGATCAACACAAAATTTCCTTCATCACTCGGGGAGCCTTTTGTTATAAAGTCATGCCATTCGGACTCAAAAATCTTTGGGGCTACTTATCGGTGTGCTATGACTGTCATTTTTCATGATATGATGAACGATATTATGGAGGACTATGTGGATGACATATTAGCTAAATCAAAGAGCAAAAAGAGCACGAGAAGTGCTTAGACGTATCTTTCAACACCTTAGGGACTACAAGGTTTTCCTTAATCCTAAGAAATGCGTCTTCGGTGTATTATAGAAAACTCTTGGGATTTATAATATCACGAGAGAGGGATAAAAGTGGATCCCACCAAGGTCACCGCTATTCTGCAGACATGCCTCCACCCACCACTCTTAAACAACTCGAAGTCTCAAGGGAAGATCCAGGCTATTCGCCATTTTATTTCTCAGCTTGCGGATAAATGTCATCCGTTTACACATCTTTTGAAGAAAGATGTTGCTTTCAAGTGGGGGCACAGAATGTCGAAGAAATTTTCTCTACTCACGAGTACCTTGTAAATCCACTGTCTTTGATGCCCCTACTCTCTGGAGAACCTCTCCTTTTGTATATTTCTTCTACCCAATTTGTTATTGGTGCCTGCTTGCCCAATATGACCTTGGCCATAAGGAGAGAGTTATTTATTACCTTAGTCGTACATTGATTTCCTATGAATTGAACTATTCCACAGTTGAAAAGGCCTACTTGGCAGTCATCTTTACATTTTAGAAACTCCGCCATTACCTCCTTAACAATAAAACTAAACTTATTTCCAAGGTTGATCCTCTTTAGTATCTCTTATCCAAACCCGCCTTAACAGCCAAATGGCTAATTGGATCATTTTTTGAGTGAATTTGAGATAGATTTTGTAAACTAGAAGTCCTTAAAAGGACAGAGATATTAGAAGATCAGTTGGTAGAAGCACCTTTACCAAGAACAAAGCCTTTGTGTCTGGATCTCCCAGATGCATCTATGATGTATATCAAAGAATCCGCGGAATGGCAGGTCCATTTCGATGGATCATTCACTTTTCATGGATCAGAAGTAGGAGTGGTGCTTATTACTCCCACACGAGATATTATACCAAGGGCATTTCGGTTGGGGTTTCATTATACCAATAACATTACAGAGTATGAGGCACTCATTGCTTTGGCATCAAGCTAGCTATCACTTGGAACATCAAACAACTATGAGTTGTTGGAGATTCTCAGCTTATCATTAAGTAGGTCAATGATGAATACAAGGTCAAAGATGAAAAACTTATTCCCTATAAAAATATGGTTGAAACTACGAAGGAATATTTTTCACATGTCATATTTGAACAAAAACCTAGATTTCATAATAGATCTGCGGATGCCATGGCTACCATTGGCTCTCTCTTGCGCATCCCGCCTGAGGAGAGTAAGATGTCTTTCTTCGTGGAACACTTACATATGCCGGCATATGATATGCGAATCATGTTTAGCATGTGAGGTTGTTGGTCCTCTATCCTCGTGGTATGACCTTATTTACCAATACCTACAAGATGGAACCTTCCCACACGATAGTACCCATTCGGAGAAAAAAATCCCTTATCCATTTGCATTTCCCATATACCCTCCTAGGAGGCACCCTTTATCGTCGTGGCTACGATGGGAACTTGCTTCATTGTCTAAATGTTACTGATTCAGTTCACACAATCAAAGAGGTACATAGTGGTATCTATGGGCGCACACTAGTGGCATGGTGCTAGCTAAGAAGCTGTTGAGAGTAGGATACTATTGGCCTACCATGGAATCCGATTGCTGCAACTTCATGAAAAAATGTGAACTTTGTCAAAAGTATTGTAATCTCATACATGCACTAGCATAGGCTTTGCATCCTATTGCAACGCCTTGGCCTTTTTCAAAGTGGGGTTTAGATTTCATAGGGAAGCTCCACCCTTCTTCATCAATTTGGTCATACACACATCATAATTGCCACCACCGAGTAATGGTAAATCTTTCAACAAAAAGACGGTAAAAGCCTTGTGTCAACGCTTTCATATCCAACTTAAATGGTCCACCCCCTATTACCCTCAAGGTAATGGGCAAGCAGAGGCTACAAACAAAACTCTTGTGTGCATTATGGAGAAAATGGTCAGTAAAATTGGTCATAATTGGCACTTGCAAATCCATCCCGCCCTCTGGGCTTATCGAACCTCCATCCGCACCCCTACTGGTACAACCCCGTATTCACTTGTCTATGGCACTGAAGCCATCATACCTTTGGAAGTGGAGCTTCCCTCCCTGAGAATATCTCTCAGGGACTACCTCGACAAAGATGAAGACTACAGAGTTTCTCGCCTGACCAAGTTGGAACTGTTAGATGAATGGTGTATCAAAGCGCTTAATCACCTTAAAGTATATCAAAATAGAGTATCCAGAGGATACAAAAAATGCATCATTCATAGGGAATTTGATGTAGGTGATCTCGTACTGAAATAAAATTATAAGAATACCACCAAAGATAGGGAAAAGAAAGGTAAATTTGAGGCTAATTGGCTTGGCCCCTATGTAGTGACCGCTAAATATGGATCGAGGGCATATAGACTTGCTATTCGGATGGTGAAGAGCTTCTAGAGCCCATGAATGCCATTCACCTCAAACGCTTCTATGCTTAGGATTGATTGGAATATTGAGATAAGAAACTAAAAAGTAGAAAACAAAGAAAAAAACAAGCAAAAAATTGAAAAATTGAGAAAAAAGTAAAGAAAAAATAGGTTGTCCTTATGTGAAAACCATGCAATAGTGGCGTAGTGGGCATGTCCTTTTGTGAAAACTAGTTTCCAGTGCTCAAGGAAGGTTTCTCATACACAAGTCACTCTTGCGATAGGATGGGTAATTCTTGCCACTTGCTAAATTCCGTAGTACCCTGGCTAGGTCTAGGAATCCAACCTCAAGCTCCCTTGCAGGACCTATGATCTGGTTCGCTTACATTATATGTGTGTGAAGGATGTGGCCTATTTGTATATTCCCACATCATGCTTGGGGGCACATTCACATTCCACTTCATTGTACACTAACACGTGGCATTTGACCCTTTGTATATTCCCACATCACGTTGGGGGCATTCCACGTTTCTTTAAAGCTTGTACATTGCTTTCAGAACATGACCTTGGAAAATACAAAAACATTTAGAAAACAATACACAAAAATCTAAACATCTAGAAAATTTCCCTTTTTAGGGATAAAGCTACATTCATCTCACAATGTCATCTTAGGGAAACCTAGACAACAATGACGAACGCAGCTACGAAAACTTATCTTTTAGATAAACCCAAAAACATTAGAAAATATGTCAATATTGTCCCACAAAAACAAAGTGGTAGTTAGATTTCTTTTAGTTGTTGTTTTGTATAGTTTTGATGTACTTAGCTTATTGTGTTGTTCGTTCTTTGAATGATTCTTTGCTTGCCTTATATTAGATCTTGTTAGGTTTAATTGTGTGTTGCACTGCGTTCATTGTTAGGACTTTCATGCTTGTAATTAATTATTGTATGTTTCTTTGATTGCTATGTGCATCGTGAAATTTCTTTTTACATAGATTAAAGTCTTAGATTAATCTTCATTTTTAGTTGCATTGCATTGTGTTGAATGTGTGTGTTGGTTTAGTTTTGTTAACTCTTTCTCGTGTGTTGTTTGGCACACTTGTTTGTTATCACATCTATCATCTATCATTTCATCACATTTATCACATCATTTACTACATCATATATACAAAATGATAAGTAGTACATCATGCATGTATGCTAAGCTAATCATCACATATCGTATCATCAATAAGGGAAAGAGAGGTTGTGCATAATCACTAATCTATCCCCCCCGCACCAATATCATCTAGTATCATCCAAAAATACTAGCCATATGGAATCAAACATCTCATAAATAAAAAACACATGATATCAAATGCACGAGTATATCATCGCTATGAAAGAAAAACATGTACATCTCTACATATGAAAGTATGTCACATACATGAAGAGGAAACAATACAACATGAACATCAATGAAACATAATTACCATGACAATATATCAATGCATGACAAGATATACAAGAAAGTGTCCATATGGTACATGTATAATAAAAAAATATATGTGTCAAAGTCCAGTATATACAAAATGCTCTGTCCATCTGCCATATAAAAGGGGCATGGATTAGATACTAAGCCTGCATACAGAGGCACGGTGGTACATCAAAAAGTACCTACATCGATCAAAATCAAGCCTTCATCTAGAGGCATCCACAAAAGAATCTAAAGAATCTATACATAGTCAAAACCCGCCTTCATAAGAGGCATATACAAATGAATACATACATATATATCATGGCATGAGTAGGAGACTCAGCCACAACTCTCGCCCTCACCGGGGCTGTTGGGACCATGTCCTGGAGGATAGAATAATGGAGGCTGTGATGGGCCTGCCCCTGAAGAACCTGCCAACTATGAGGGAAGACCCTATGTACCCCTCTGTTGTGTACTCCGCTATGTGGCTAGCTCTTTGTACTAACTTTGGCCGACCTCCATGATCTAGAGCATGTGTGGCTCACATTAAGTTGAGCATAAGGCATCACTCACTTTGTTGTTGAAGCTACTCGGAAGTAAGCTGTCCTATAATAAAGATCCTTGCCTATGGCCCTGATAGTGTCACATATCAAATCATCATCTCCTATGGCTAAGGCTGCCTATAGGGCGGCATCACACTCGCCTATCAATCGACCTCTATCAACATCAGCCTACCTAGCAGCAGCGGCCTCTCAATCCCTCTCCAGGGTGACACTCTATAGCTCAACACCTTTGGCTGGTCTCTCTCCATCGAGATAGGTCTCCCTCGGCTCGCACTTTGGTCATCTTTGAACCATGATCTTTGTGTAGGCGGCTTTGTACACGGCCTAAGGCACCCACTAACTAAGTGCCCTATGCTGCCAACTATGTGATCTGACCCGGTTGTATGGCCCTACCACCATCCTATAACTGAGACCTAGCCTGGTCTCTCTTGGTAGTCAACACCTAAATCTACACTCTAGCCTGATCTCTCTCTGCGGCCACCTAAAGTTGTACCACTATCGCGGCCTGTAACTGCTGTTGTAGTGTAGCAAGCTATCCATCACCACCTCCTGGGGCCTGAGGAGGTGGACCCTACTGTGGTAGAACCTATTGTAATGGGACATATATGCCCACTGGAATGCCTACTGGAGGCAACAGACAAGTTGGGGCCTAGTGTACCTATCTAGGTATAGGCCTATGACCCTGTACCTATGGCTGTGGGGCCTTGCCTCTAACTCGATGCTGTGCATCGGGGCCACCCTCGTCATCTGAATCATCATCATTGGTACCACCTCTAACGCCATCGTCATCACTAGGTGGCCCCACTGGGGGAGGCCTCACACCTGCCTCATATGCTGCCCTCAGAATGATCAACATATATGGAATCATGCCATGGTACCAGGGTGCGTACTCAGCTATGTACCCTGGATCTCACACCTGCCTCAAAGGTACCCATGCAACGGGAACCACCTGTGTAAAATTGGCCCAGGCTCTGTCAAAGGCTATCTATGGCCCTATGTCAAAATACTCATGTGCCCTCCGCGTGAACCACATATCGGGCCCTGGAACATCCTGTGTGGTGCCAAAATGTCACTGGCATCTATCAACCATGTAAAAATCCCGCATATAGCTGCGGCTTCCCATGATAAAGTGCTCTACTCCGGATATAGATAAGTCTCGAGCATCCTCAGGCCACTGGAAATGTCGATATGGCCTCCATACCACGGCCACCTGCTATAGGTCATCGAGCTCTCGACGATAGGGATAGGGATCACCCTGTAAGGCCGAACATCATCCCCGACTAGGACCCAACCCATGGTAGATGGATCCTCTGGAGCCCAAACTCTCAGGACGCCTAAGGGGTGCTTGATAGCAATTTGATCCTAGGCCCATATCATAAGGAGCCTAGCCGGGCCTACCGTCTTCTGACGGTAGTAGGTGATAAGATGCAGATCCCAGTAAAGATGTGCCAGAATGCACTGGCCCCAGCAATAAGTCTCTCCCTGTATCAATCCAAGAATGACCCCAAGTAGTCCAAGAGGGAATGAGGAACCAGTCTTGTCAGGGAGTAAAACTCCACTAACAAAGGCCATCATATAAACCATGACCCGATCTAGCTCCAGATCCTAGATGCAACATTATAATCTCACCATCATCCCGTGACAAGGTATCATTGGGACTTGAACAATCATGTAAATCATCCATCCAATGCTGCTCTGCTCTCACATCTTTTGAATGGACTAGCCAACTATAGGAATGTGCATGATGCGCTAGACATCCTCTAATGTAATGGTAATCTCCCCTATAGCCAGACGAAAGCACTAGCTCTCGCTATGCCATCTCTCTGCTATGGCCGTGAGAAGGCCATGGTCCAATGTGATCTGGGGCATGTCAGCCACATAGGCTAACCCTATGACATAAAGGAGGATATCTAATATCCCCTATCTCCATCCTCGAACTACGCCTCTATCGTCTCAAGTCAGCCATATCTCTCCTGCGTCGAAGTGTGGGTAATCTATCTTTGTAAGATCATAACAAGTTTTAGGCACTTATCTAACTTCTAGCTATCTTTCTAAGGAAAAATGGTTCACTTTGAGTTCTTTAACTTACTAATTTCTTCCTTTTTCTTCTAATTTCCTTTTTCTTCTAATAATGGTTCCCGAGTTCTTTCTTCTAATTTCCTTTTTCTTCTAATTCTTCTAATTATTCTTCTCACTTTACCATTTTATTGCTATAAGTGTGTTTCATTATCTTCCGGATGCATGCACACCCCTTTTGATGCACGCACATCCTCCTCAACGCCTACGCGCCCTAACCGACATGTATGTGCCCCCACCAACGCGTATGCACCCGTAACTTTTCTATTTTTCACGTGTATGCCACGTGGGGACGCCAACGCACCTAGTATGATGCCTACAAATCCCTCCCGGTGCACATGCATGCGCACATCCGTTCTTGGTAAAAATCAAAATTTACTCCCCCAAGCACCTATGCGCTTGATTCGACATGCACGCACGCATCCCCATTTTCCCTCTTCAATGGATATGCGTGTGCGTACACATTTTTCAATGCATACGCCCACATGTACCTACTTTTTTGACGTGTACGTGTACACGTCCCCATATTTTTGACACATGCGTGCGCGCGCATGTGTCTTTTACCCACCTACCTACCCTAGAAATGACCTAGAAAGCATTAAATGTGTAATTTAAAAGAGACGGTATAAACCACTCATGAAGGGTCCATCCACGGGGTCTTCTTTGGTACTATCGGATCCAATCTGGTCACCTCCACCTCATTGGTAGCCTCTCCATCGCACTCCAGGCTCTCTCGCCGACACCTCATGGTAAAAATTGTAAGGGGGGCTGCGGTACAAATGAACTGATCGTGATTGTTTTTACCCCCCGAGTGGGTATATTAACTCATCGCGGTGCCCCTGGGGCATGTTTTCTCCACCGTGGTCATTCTAACCTTCTTCTACCCGCCATGATAATTATTTTTATTATTAAAATAATTATTTTTATTAATTTTCACATGCTGGGGCACTTTGTGCTACCCTGCGGACACTTCCTCTTAACCCTGACATTATTTACGAACCTTATAGGTGTTTTCCTCTATTTTGATTCCTCTTTTTCATCTATCTACCTCCCATCGTGAGCAATAATTCTCTACAATAATTATTATCACCCTATCTTTCTTTCCATGGGGATCCCCTTTTGGCTCTTTTTCGGCCTCACCTTCCCCTATTCGCATCCGTGCGTACTTTTAGAAGATCTTTGATCTTTTAAATTCTTTTGACCGATCAAAAAATTGTAAAATTGTAAAATTGATTTAGAAATATCAAAAACAGTATAAAACTTTGAAAATGAACTAAAATCGGTAACTAGCTCATTTTTCGACTGTGTCTTTTACATGGCACTCATCCCATATCCTGCTGACGTTTTTCACATGCTTTGAAATTACGACTTGTGAATCACCCCGATGTACAATCATTTACAAAAAGACTCAGCCGCTTACTTCGTTTGTACTCTGGGGCACTATTAGTTGCCTGGTATTGTTTCATCATGCACATTGCTTTTTCATTGGACCCAAGTGTCCTCCGTCATTTCCCTTGCATGTGCATATTGCTTGGGGCATCATTCTTACCCTTGTCATTTATCAGAACATTTGGGGCTTCACTTGATAACAAAATATTTATGCAACCTTCTTGAGCGTTGTTGGTTTAAGTGTGTGTGATTGTACTTATTTCCCTATTACATGAGTTTGTTTACTTCTCGTATTGCATTGCATGTTTGTATGTTGCATGGAGTCAGAATTTTAGCAATAGATAGTTGTTTTGTATCTTGGCTTTTCATGTCTAAGCAAAATGATGATTTAAAAATTGAATACATTTGATTTGTGGATAGCTTAATATCCCTTTCCTTGTTTCTCATCTTCTTCTCTTCACACTTCCCTTTCCTCTTTCTTCTCATCTTTTTCGAACGTCGATATCCTTCTTTCATCACCCCATCGACACTCGAGGGCATCCTTCATCCTATTAATTTTTCTTCTATCCCTTCAAAAAAAAATTCTCTTTTATATTTGTCTACTTTCTTGAAGTGATGTAACTTACATCACCTCAAAGAGGGGAAAATGTAGACACACGTAGTTTGTTGATGCACTATTATGACTAATATTGCGCTAATTGTGCTTCTCCCTAAAAACCGACGATACACCGCCTTGATTCAACCTATCTAACTTTCTTCCTACGACATCCCTTTTGTCTTTTTTCCTCTTATAAATCATTTAAACAAGTTATAATAGCTTCGTTCTGACTACATTAGCTTCTTACTTTCTTCTAGTCCACTTTTACCACCTTAGCCTATCAATCCATTCCATTGGATTGATTTGACTCTTCAAAACTCTCTCCAAACCCTAATCACCTCCTAAACATGTTTAATTAAGCTTAAAAATGGTTTGTCACTCCTAAACCTAGTCAAAGTAAGCTTTGACTTGCTAAAAGTGTTGTTTAGAATTTAGTGTTTGTCCCACATGCACTCAAGTGTCCCATTTTCCCACGTGAAAAACTATATATAGGGCTAGACCCCTCTCTCATTTTCAAGAATTCCTCCCTTCTTCCTAAGCATAGATTATAGTATTTTGCATCTAGGTTCTAGATTTCATTTCTAGTTTAGATATTGAACTATTTACTTAATTTTTGTATTGTTAATCCAATTTATAGGGTAAAGGAGAAGAACCATTGGATTAAAGGCCTATAATGGGGAGATATCTTTCTCTTAATCATTAAAACTGATTGCTTAGGGCTTACTAGGTTCATTATTTTAAGCTTTCAAAGAATAGAGGTAGTTTAATTAGCTTAAATTTGAGTGTTTACTTCATAATGTATGTTAGTTAGAAAATCTTGCTCATTTCTTATCGGATGGTCCACTGATTTGTTGCTTGAAGCCTTTGGGGATTCTTTAGGAATTCTTACCCCAAAATTCATACCTTCTACAACCTTTCTTTGAACACAATTCTCATGGATTTTTCCAATGGCCACTACAAACTAAATACACACATGTTTTTATAGAAACGTGATAGGGAGAAAAGAAAGGTCACAAGTGTTTGTCAAAATGCATTGAATTGTCTAGTTCTGTAGAAAGTTTGAATTTTTCTTAGATGCCAATTTCTTTTTTAGTTTATAGTCATCATATTTTTGAGGAGAATATGTGCTTTTTTTTGTGAATATTGCAGTCCATGGGTTGCCCCTGTGCTTGGACATTCCATCAAATAGTTAGATCTTTACTGTTAATATATCAAATCACATTGTTGCACTGTAGTTCATGTTATTGATTGTAGTGATGCGAGTCATGTGCTCCAAATCCTTTAATGTGCAATTAAGTGCCTCAACACACATGTCTGAAAGTGATATATTTTATATGGCCCTTACTTTATGCTTTGTAGATGTAGTTATAGCCTTTTTAGCATTTGGCTCAAAAGAAACATAGTGATCTATGTGGGCATTCAAAGTTGTATTAGATGTTGATGGAAAAATTTTTTGCAAACATGGAAAACCTTTGGTACCAACGCATCTTATAGAAACACATAATTCAAAAAATCGTAATTCTTATCACTTTTGTTTTTATTTTTAGTTTCATTTTTCACTAGATTCTATTCCTTGGTTCGAGCTAATAAATACCTTAGCAAATATAGGTAATAAGTCTTTGGATGTGCTGAAAATTTATAGAGACAACAAAAACTCACAATGTTTTATTTAGATAATTAAGATATATGTTGTACATGTTCATAATTCACCTTCATTTTAAAAACTCAAAATATATTCAATTTGATTGTATTAATTGACTTTTCTGAGTGTGACTCGAACAATATTATATAAAAAAATTCTCCTGAGGAGTATGCTGAGTGGAAAGCTAAGTAGTAGACTTTGATACATATAGGAATTAATATGTTTCCCCTATTTTTTTGGACGTTGTGCTTCCATGCTAGAAATTATCATTCACTATATTTGAGCCGTGATTAATATGTTATGGTGAGCTATTTCTTATTCCCTATTACATTGTCAAGTGCTATCGTGAGTAGAATGGTGCGACTTTAAAATGGATTTTCATCACTGAAGGTATTCTTGAGCTGGGAATCATTTTTCTCTCTTTTAAGAAACTAGAAAAGAAAATATTTTGTTATAGGGATTTGTTCTGTATTCAAGAAAAAATATTTAGAGGGGAGTTACCCCCGTTGACAAAATTACTAGCGAATAGCGATGGCGACACTTATTTGTGTATCATATGTATAGTATTAGCACTAGACACATAACAAAGTGCATTTGTACAGGATTGTTCAAAATTCATTCTTAATAGAAAATTTGACTTTCATATGAATTCATTTTGTAATGGCAATGGCAGTGGCACCATGTGTTTTGATTTTTCTTTGTAATTGTATGTAATGGTTATCAGATCCATTTTTAATTTTGTACAGGAAAATGTCAGTTTGACTATCTGCCTTGCTTTTTGTTTCAAAAATGACAGATGATTAATTAAGAAACAAGTGGGTGATTAATTCACCAAACGGACAATAGGGGGAATCAAGAATTATTTATAATTAAAGAGTTTTCTTGTTCAAAGAGACAAGATTGATTTGGGTAAATAAAGACAGAAACGAAAATTGGAATGGATATTCGGGTTAACCCATGTTATTTTCTACAGATATCAAGTATCTTTTTGGGATATTATTTTGTGATCAAGTAGTACATATGGTGGATTTAATGTTACGTAAGGAGAGAATGATGTCGACAACCATTATAAGGTAATGGTACTTTGACAATTGCATGGGTTGCGATTGTAAATAGATTACATGAGTATGTAACAATAGTGGTGCCAAAATATAGGTAGATAACAGAGAAAATCAACAACTTTTATTGATAATAAAGCTATAAAATTTACTTCCATCTTGCATTTATCACATGATAGTATAATACAGAAAAGTAACCAAGTCATAAATAAGATACATATACTAGAAATTGAAATGTCATCATTAACATTCATGGGAAATGTACAGTATTCCAATAATCATAGGTTTGAAAATGCTACAGAGAGAAATCTCTTATTGTTAGTAAGACACTCATATAAATTTGGTGATGATGCCTATGTTAGCTGGGGACAATCTTCCGTATGTAACCATCATGATTAATCAGTATTTAAAAATACAATAAAGAATCAAGAGTCAAGACCCATAGACATTACTCAAATGCTTAATCATTCCCATAAAGATCTGTAATCGTAATTTTTTGTTCAACACATCTAACTATAAAGTATAATGAAATTCCAAAATGTTCCCCTACACTGTTATTATCTATTTCTCCTTTGTTGTTGCCTTTATGCCTGTTACTTATTTGACATGTAGTTCACCCCTACTACCATTGTGTCATAGGAAGTTAGAATCTAGTCAGGTCATGTTCTTAAGATTCAAACTCATTCCTCAATTGTAATTGTAAAGAAAATCATACATGTCCTTATGATGTCTATATTAAGGGTCACTATTTTCTTGATCTATTTCCAAAAGATGAGGTTGGCCCACATTTTAAAGTTGAATGCCAGATAATTGAACACCAGAATATTATGTTCCATTATCTTAATATCAAATTCTATCAGTTACAACTTACTGGATTGATTGTAGTGATTGCAAGTTCATTAAAACACTAAGTTCACATGAAGGATGTACATACATTGGAATGATGTTAGTATGTGGTATGATGATACTTGAATGTTCTAGATGCCAAGAATCTGAATTATGTTTTAGCAACAATTATTACCATAATATACCCAGTGAAGACAATGTTAAAAGTTAATGTGGGCATATATAGAACAACTAAACCATGATATACATATTCTATCATAACTGCCAGGTACAAACATTGCATAATTTTGAAGAAATGCATCTGACCATTTCCATGTGTGTAGCACATCAGATTATCTTTTACATTGGAATGTTGTTAGTATGTGGTATGATGATACTTCAACGTTTTGGATGCCAGGAATCTGACTTATGTTTTAGAAACAATTGTTACCATAATATACCCGATGAAGACTGATAAAAATAATGCACACACAAATATAATCATTGCTACATATCCTACAATCATTGTAGGCTCTGTAAACATATTACATTCAGGAAAATTTTCAAACAATTCACATGCCTTTGCATGATTCCACGCTTTACATATATTTCTATCAAGGCACTTGAAACTAAAACATCCGAGAAACACCCCTTCTTTGCATAGGTATATAGGTAGGTCATTAGCTTCTATGGCGGGATGATCTTGAGATATGGATGCTTTGAAATAATATTGAGGTAGTGGAGAAGAGGCCCCTAATTTGTTGGGCATGAGCACAGTATGAAAGAGATTATATCATTTTTGCAAAATAGGAGTATGAGGGCTGATAATTTATGGTAGCTATTCATGGAATTTATCATTCTAAAAAAATGCTGCACTTTCACATGAAACAGCTTTCATTGACTTGTTATTTCATTATCATCATTTATACTCATGTTTTACAAAGGAAATTCTAGAAAAATTTTATATTTATGTTCTTTTACAAATTACTGATTTCCTAGGTATTTGCATGAAAGGTTTTCTACGGTTTCTTTGTAGAATGAAGTTGGGATATGGCTACTTTTAAATATTCTTGAGGATGTGGAGAAGAAGCCATGATCCCCTACTCCCCATGGAAATGAAGTGGGTAGCCGAGAAGTTCATAAACATACTGCATTGGTCGGGACCATACAGATGGTTCTGACCCTACTATACAATTTTCCCATGTGGCATTTTCTCCATATTTTTTAGTAGTTCCATATTTTTCACCATTGGTACAAGTTTTTATTATGTTTTTCACTTAGATATACTCAGTTTGGCACAAATTAAAGGGGTATGAAGTCTCTCTCTCTCTCTATCTCTCTCCACAAGTACTTAGTTTCATTTTTTAGTTTTGGAAACATTGGGGGCATGTGTTTCCTTTCTCGATAAAATATCAACATGCATCAATTCTACTCAATTTTTACTTAGTTGTGCAACACATGGGAAAAGTATGGGGGCAATTATTATCTTTTCTACTATGTGTCCTAATTTACAAAATTGGGCTTATATCCATCTACATTGGTATGGTTAGTGGGGTTATGGAAGGTATCAAAGTGGTTGAGTTCTTCGTAGGTAGTCCTCCTTATCCTCTTGCACTTAAGGGAATATATCGAGTTGATTACTTCTTCCTTGGCGAAGTACTTTATGTAGTGCCCCACCTCGGGACACTGAAAACCACACCAAGATGTAATTAAAAATTTGGGTAATTTTTTTTAAGTGTACAAATAATACTAATGCTTTGTTGCTTAACCGAATCCGTTAATAATAATTTTAGTTTAATTAGATTTACCCAAATTAAATAAATCACTAGTCCAATACCCACTTAAATTATTCATTAAAAACTATAGGTTTGCTAGGGTCATGTTGGCAAGAAAATTTGTCTTGTGGAAAAATTCTTTGGGTTTCTAACCAACGCTATGGGAATCTAAGTCCCTCTACTTGAATGTTGTAGCTTTTGTATGTGCATGAGTGAAAAAGTGGATTTCAATGGTGGCCTTTCGACCAGAGATCCAACAGGGGCACTCCACTGATCTGTGGCAAAGCTAGCAATTTCTCACTAGAGAAGAAATTTGTCTGAGAAGGGAAAAGGGAGTGAGAATGGAGATAAGAGAAACTAATGTTGCAAGTAGAATATCAGATGCCAACACACATTAATTAAAAATTTTGTTCACATGCATTTATAGTCAGAAGAAAAACAAATCCACGGGAGAAGCTACAAGATCGAATGAAACTCATTGGTCACAAAGTACCAATTAATTTCTCAATCAAAAAGGCAAAAATTCCTTCTTTTATTATTGAAGCTCAAGCAAATTTTGTACATAGCTTGAGAATGGAAGAAGTTCGAGGAAGAAGAGAAAATAGAAGAAGAATGGCATTTTTGTCTTTCTAGGTATAGAGCACTCTGGTATTTTCTTAAATAAATCACCTGACCTCTTGGAATGGCTCGAGAATCCATTATATTCTTTACAAGAAACCGTTATAACTACATAAATCCTTAACGCCTTTTCAAATTCCTCTTTCGTGAAGAAAACACTCATGGCGGGTTAAAAACTAGATCTTTGCAAAGCAATCGTTACATTTGATTTGTTAGTTTGAATACGAGACCATTTGATTTTCTCCTCTAACTTTGAAATCGGGCCATCCATGTGGCAGGAAGGGATTGGAGTGGTTACAAGGAAACCCTTTGCATTTTATGATTTTTTAGAGATTTGGCAATTTGGAACAAATTGGCACGCACCCCCACTTTGAATTTTCAACTTAGACACGTGGATGATTCTGATTGGAAATGGGGTTGCGACCCTTTTCTCAACATTTTAACCTTTTTTGGAAAAAGGCTCAAAAACTCAATTTCCTCTCTCGCCTGCTCTTCCGCTTTGACTTTTCAATGGCGGGCTTGAGACCTTGGCGGAGCCGCGGAGCATTCTATAACTTTTACTTCACTTTTGGAAATTTGGTTAAATTTCCAAAAGTGCCCTGATGGCCCACTTGTATACTTTGAATTTTCAACGGTGGGCTTCACCTTTGAATTTTTCTTGTGGGCTCAAGCTTTGACTTTTCCCTGATAGCCTGATCGGGGCTGCGGGTTACTTTTTAATTTTTCACCTTTTTTACAAAGAGGCTCAAAATCTCAAATGCCCCCAATGGCCCGCTCATCCACTTTGAATTTTCAACGGCAAGCTTTGTTTCTCCAATGAGTCTGACCACGTGGTGATCTGGCACTGATTTAGTAATTGACCCTTTTGCCCCACCTTAGAGTTATGTCATTGCGACACGTGGAGCCATCCATTGAGCCTTCAATACTTAGCCAATTTTACCTTTATTTTATACCTAGGACACATGGAAAGCCCATGCTTAATTAAATATTGTCCCTTGGAACATGCCCCTAGAGTTTTACCATTGTGACATGTGGAGCCGTCCGTTGAGGTTAGACTTTTCAATGACGATTTGACTTTTCGGGTCCGCGGGGAAAATTTACCATTTTTGCCAAAAGTGACCAAAAGTGTTAAGTTCACCAAAAATCCCATTCCTCCCCATCAATAGGATCTGACCACATACCTGCATTCATTGGGGCTAAAATTTGATGGGGAAAAGACACCTGTCATCTCGACTGTGGGAAAAATACACAGAGGAAGAGAAATTCATCATTTTGAGTCCAATTTTTGAATTTCCTTCGCAAACCAGAGGCATGGAGGTAAAACAAAGATTTGATGACCTAGGCCATAGAATAAGCGAACAATTTCGATCACAAAGGAGATTGTAAAGAGGATATTTCGTGCATAGACTAGGAGATGGAGAATTTCTTAAAATGAGCACAATAGAGGTTTAAACAGCACTAGGGCACGAATTTTGCTAATTTCTTAAATCTCTAACTTGGCTTAAACACCAACGAAGGGCATGAGCTCAAAATTTTTGAATTTGGCTATGGAAACACAGAAGCGATTTTCGAGGAGACAACATGTCACAAGTATAGTCTACACACCTTTTAGTTTAATTAGTTTTCCCCCTTTTTAATTTATTTTCCCACACACCCTCCTTTAATTTATTTCCCATTCCCATTATATTCCCATGACTTAAAAGTGTGTAGGATTAAACATGGGCCCTAGGATCAAACTGATCTTGGCCTGGATCTCATCTTGCCCTAAATTTACCGTAACACAAATTTATATTTTCCTTTCCTTTCTTTTCCTCTTCTCATTTGTTTCATCTTGTTTTTTTGTATAGGTTGGAGGAGCTATGGAAGATATGGATTCAAGGGTTGCATGAGATATTGCTAATATTTTCTTTCTTTTTTGTTTATATATTTTATTTGTCATTTCTAGAGAAATCTATGATTTGAGTGTGTCAATCAACCCAATTTGTTTTTTTAAATACATATATGTATGTGTGTGTTTAAATATTAAAAGAAACTATGTGTATTTCAAGAAGAGGAATTTGGTATTAAAACCTGCAAGGTTTATATAGTGCGAGGGGGTAGATGTATGCTCGGCCACTTGAAGGGGAGTGGAGGTGACAATGTTGGGGATTGGAGTTTGGGTTACGATGCATGGGGGTGTTGGGTTTACAAGAGAATGGGGTGGGAGTGCAGTGGGGGCTCATGGAGTGTAAGGGATGGGGAGTTTGGGAAAGTGGTTGGAGTGGTGGTCGGTATTGGGTTGGAGAACAACACGGGTTTTGGATAGAAAATAGTATGATATCAAACACATTTTGCATAATATCGCACCCACTCAAGTAGATCACAAGCCTCATTATGAATATTTCTGGATGAATTGTGAAGATGAGAGGGAGGTCAGACGAAGAGAATATTCGAGGATGACTTTGGTTCAAATGGTTGATTTTGGAGTTATCAAACTCTGAAGGGTTAGAGGAGGATGGCAATACGAGAAAATGAACAATATATCAAGGAAAACATTGCTTCTCAACCCTTGCCACCAATAAATTGAAGTGCCACTTTGAGAAGAAGTATAATCATGAGAAAACTACTCACCCTATCTGACTTTCGATAAGATGGTTGTTTTCCAAGGGAGTGGATATAAGCTACCATCAGACCTCGTTATTAAGAGAATACATAAATAATCAACTCATTTATGATATTATCCCCCCATTTAAGATGGTTTATGCCACTAGAGATGTTTCATGGAGTCAAAAAGTTAAGTTTGATTCATTACCAACAATAGAAGGTGTAGGTGCCCGAATAAATTCAAAATTCTCACTCCTCGATCATCAAAAATAACTAGTGTAGCACTTTAGGAAGGTAAATATGAAAGTCTTTTTTTTCATGTTACTTCTTTACAGACTATTCCAACATCTACCTTAGGAGCCAAAGGAAAAGAGAAAGTTATGGAAACTAGCCTCAAGAAGGCTAAGGAAGGAAAAGTGGTTGAGGTTCCCCATAATGGCATACAAGAAATAGAAGAGGAGAAAAACTTAAGTTACGAAGAGGAAAAGAACTAAAAGCTGTTGGTGGGTGGATTTGGAAGAGATGGAGACTCTTGAACAAGTAGATAACCTTGAAATAGTAGTCTCTTGTCTACTATTTCTCGGTCTCTTGCAAAATTTTCCCATTTAACAACCTATACCTATGATAAAAATACTTGACATACCAACAACTACACTTATGCCACCCACGGATAAAAACTTATCATAAAAGCACGTACTTGATACGGTAGCTATACCATAATAACATGTTGAGGCCACCTTGGAAACAACTCTAACTATGTAGCATCATCCTAAGGGGATTCTAATTCAAGTAACACCAGAAGAAATTATAGATGTTAGAGTTAAGCAGATTGCCACAAGATTTTGTAACAAATGCAAGAATCTTGGAAGTTTGCATTCCCATGGTAGGGGTTTCCCCTCAGGAACTTGGTGAGATTATTCCCATTCCTAGTAAAATGATGAGTGAAATTTTAATGCAAACAGAAAGAAATACGAGGATCAACATCCCCTAGTGATTGAAATAATATAAGACCAATCTGAGCCTATAGAAGGAATTGAAATCTAGGATGGTTTTATAGAACAAAGTTCTCAGAAAGAACCTATGCTCGCATTTTCAGAACGTATATCAATACCTTCATCTTCTTCTAAGGCCCTTACAATCACTTGATGAACATGAGTATCCTATAAGAGAATGGATCAGTAACACTCTTCCGAAGAAGAAGGTAGAGATACACCTAGATGATGATGATTTGTAAAGACTAGCTCTCCTCACTCTAGCAAGACCAACTACAAAGGAAAAGGTCATCTCTAGGGCAACATAAAATATAAAAGGAGAAAGGTTCATAGAATTTGTAACTCCTAAAGCTGATGTTCCTCGAGTAGAAGCATATCCATCAGATTTTCAAGTTTCCAGGGTCTCTCTAGGTAATCCCTCTATTGAAGAAATGAAATATGATTTTTCTATGGCAATAGGAGTGTTATAGAAAATTGATGAGTTCAAAGAAACAAAGAAAGAGTTAAAGGCTAAGAATGAGGCATTGTCCAAATTAGTCAGAAAATTGACTAGAACTCACCAAGAAGGAAAAAATCAGACCCCAAAGATCATTGGTGAAGATATCAGGAGGGTAAGTGATTTGAGTGAAATAGGGGAAGCTACCATTCAGTGGGAGAATCATCTAGTCACTAGAGGTGAAATGATAATCATAGAATTTGTAAAAAAGTACTCCCGAATATTCGAGAAGGTAGAAGTAGTCCTAGCATTACTATAAAAATGTGAGGTTGAGAAAACAATGTGGTAGGATATTCTGCCAAAAGTGGATATCATCAGGACTTTAGATGATGCCATAATCACTAAGGAGGGCATTTTATCCCCTAGTTCTATAGGTAGTCAACATGAGTATTATAACATGAAAAAGTTAATAGTGGAGATCCTAGAAAATTCTCTTAAAATCCTTGAGAAGGCGAGACATAAAACAACATATTACATCAATGGTATTCATCATCTGATAGATAGAATGATTGGAAGAGTCACTAGTAAGAAAATCATTGAGGAAAGTATTGAAAATCTAACTAGACTTTTTAGGGAACATATCATGGGTAAACTAGGAGAAGCTAGAAATATTGATATAAATATCATGAATGACTGGGAAAGTTCTAAGACAACAATTGATAAAGTAATAAGAAAGTTAACAAGGGAAAAAGTGGTCTTCAATGAGATTGATGAAATAAGTACAAAATATGAATTGATTTTCAACTACCACTTAGGACATGATGAAGAATTTGTAACTCAGATGTTTGAAAAGTATGATGCCTATAAAAATAGGGTACGAGAAAACTCAAGCCAAGTACCTAGCAAGTGAAAAATGACAAGGTTTGTTGGGAATAAGGGAATATCCTTTTTGTTTCCTCCAGATGTCACCTCATGTTCTTACTCATCCCAATTGGAAGCGAAAGGGAATATTTTCAGTTACAAGTTTTTTCTTTATAGATTTTGAACTACATGGAGCAAGGATTCAAAGGCTATCTTGAAGGACATTTTGGGGGATAATCAGATAGGACAAAAGTATAAGTATGAGGGGTTTTTCCTCATACTTGGGGGAAGGTTTCTAAAAGAGCTTTGAAAAAGAACAAGGATTGATATTTTACTTAAATATTGCTTATTTGTTTCCTATAAGTACATTTTGAGTTTTAATGTTTCAAATTCAAGTGTTAAGATGATTATAGATTATAGTCATTAGCAGGAATTGAAATCTAATATTACCTTTTTCCCTTGTCAATAATTTGATGAATTTTAAAATGAAATTTTCCTAACTATGGGTTTGGTTTTTATGTCCTAGACTTTAAATGATGAACACTTTTTTGATTTATTGCATTTCTTGTTGAAATCTGTGTTTCTTGCTTTCTTTTAAGTACACTAGGCATGTCCTTAGTGATTATGTTTTGGTGATTATCTTAGTATTGTATTGTGATCCTTTACTTTACAATGTTGAATGCAGTTATAAAATCCTTATTGAAATCATTTTGTTGATGCATATTTGTAAGCTTTTGATTGTATCTTAAGCGTATGAGATTAGGAACACAAAAACTTCATTGGAATGCTTTCATGAGATTTTTTGCTAAGTATTTTGAGTATTGTGTGAAATATTTGTCTTTATTGAGTATCGATGAGTGAAAATATTTCTTTTAGTGTGAATTGTGATAAATTGATACGTGTTGTTTGGAATTGCATATGAATATGAAAACACCTTTGTGATTAATGTTGTCCAGAGATTTATCGATTTCTTGAATCCCCATCATTTATAAAATAAAATTTTAGCCTCATCGAAAAATAAAAAAATCTTGTTAGTCATGCTATCACAACATGTATGCATACTATTGAAAGGAGACCTAGACTTCATTTTACCCTTTTATAACTATGCAGAACCAACAAAAATTCCCCCTTTGTCTAGAGTAACTGAGTCCTTCTTGAGTGACATTCGCACTATTTAGTGCAAAAACTCGTAGGAGTTAAATTGTACATATATTGGCCATGTTCACTCACAACTGATTATGCTTATCCTTTATGAAATTCAGGTTAAAAAATGGGTTCTCTCACCCTAGTCGAAGGCAAGGCCATAAAGCAATAGGGAAAGGTCATCTCCTTTGCACATGTAACCCGATCACATCAAATTCTGGTTTAGTTATGTTTGTCGGACATCCTCCCATTTCTACAAATGACATACACTTATAGTCTATCATTCTCAAAGTTCATCAACTCATATGTTTATACTGCCTAACCCCAAGGGGATGTAATTTTAGGTACCAACACACTTCTGACACCACTTCTGGTGATATTTATGCAAATTCAGATAAATATCAACCTCTGGTAACATTTCAAACATGTTTATATGAAAATACGTGGTCTAAACATCATCCTTTGTTGAGTTTTGTGAAAAATAAGCTAAATCAAAAATCAATTGCTTGATATTTTCCTAATTTGAGGAGGCTTTCCATTAAATCTCACTCGGCTAGGAGAAAATGCTGACAAAGGATGCTAAGATTTGTTGAGCTTTATTGAAATTGAATATTAATTTGTAAATGACTAATCATATAATGTTTTACATATCTAAGGTGCAAATCCTTAGTGGTGACTCCATATTTGTTTAGAATTTCTGGTAAATGCCAGTGTCTTAAGTTATGACATTTGAATTTTTTTGTTAATATCTACAAAGCTAGAAGGAAGAAGGTCCTTCTTTAACAAAGATCCTACTAGAATATTGTTTCTAGAGCTTGGAAGAACAAATAAAAATAAGAAACAAGTCGGAGAGATTTGGGAGATAAAAGGTTGGAAGGGAAAGTAGTGCCTGTGGTGGAAAGTGGCTAGCCTTTGATAGACGATTACTCTACCTCTTCAGATGGTTCATAATTAGGCAGTCCTCACATAAATTTATACGATCCAAGCTGGTGAGGGTAATCATTTGTAAGCTGGAATAGGTATTCCTCATCTTCCTCCTTTATCATTTAGAACTAATAAAGTTTTATGTGAAACTAAGTCTTTAAAGGATCATTACTTTGAAGATCATATGCCTTTACCTCAAAGACTTCCTATCCCAAAAAGTTTTAATCCTCATATAGGATCACCTCCTCACAATAATATGGAAAATCCACCCCAACCTCCATTAGTAGTGAATACTTACAAACCCATAGATTTTCATGGGATGGTTGGTTACCCAAATGAAGTCCCTCATGAAATCTAAAATAGATTGCCTAGATTTTAGGGAAATAATGTTATAAGTGGGTATCATCATCTTAGACTCTTCTTGAATGCTATGGAAGATTTTGAAATTAAACATGAAGATGCATTTGTAAAATTGTTCATACATATGAAGATGCTAGGGAATGGTACAAATTATTGCATGATAATTCAATTGATTCATGGTTAGAAATGAAAAATTCCTTCAAGATGTAATATGGTGAAAAAACTGATCCTAGATTCCTTTTATCTGAGTTTGAGAACATAAAGAAAAATCCTAATGAATTGGTTTCAAATTTTAATACTAGGTTTAACAAAAATTTGGAAATACTTCTGTGAATTTAAAAAACCTAGTGATGATTCATGTTTTATTAAATACTCGGATGCATTTTACAAGAAGGCAACCTACTACTTAAGAGATAAGAATCCTGGAAATTTAAGGAAATCTTTTAACATGTCGGTGTGGATTGAAAATAATATCAAAGTAGTTGGAAAACCTCCAAAGAGGGAAGGTGTTAAGCTGGTAAACCTAGAAAAACCTTAGCCAAGAAAATCGGTAGATTTAGAGGAAGTAGTTAAAACCCTCGAAGGGGCAGTTAAAGAAATATCTTATAAGCTTGCTAGAGCTAAGAAATCCATAGGAGAAAACCCGTAGTACGAACATCAACCTCAAGGACATAATAGATTTGGGAATCACCCCAGAGGTGATGATATATTTTTGATAGAGGAAAGGGACCCGGGGGTCAAGGAATACTTGATCAAACCGAGAGAGAAAATAAATTGGTACTTGATCCATTAAGCTGTTAAGGTATGTCCGGTTGAATAAGATCATGTCATTGATTAGTGTGATAAATGTTTTACGCCACATTCCACTTGTGATTCTAATATTGATGATGCTACGAATGAAGCCATCTTTGGTGATGTTTGCACACTAGAATTTTTGATACCACACAAATGTGGGCTACTTCTACTAAATTGCTAAGTACTAGGACCACCAAATCATTTTGGAGTTGTTTGGAATGGGTATATTTTCCTCTTCTTAATACTAGTGTTGATATAGTCATGGTTCTGAATTATTTTCAGTTGCTTAACCATGATTTTGTGTATCTAAAGGATTTGATGATAAAGAAATATGATGGAGGTACTCCTTATGAGGAAGATAGGAAACTATTGATGAATGTGGTTGGTTCTCAAGAGAAGGATTATAAAATCCATAATAGATTGGTCAAAGGAACTATTTGTCATCCAAAAATAAAGTATGAATGCTAAATAATGTCCCTAATAATGTTTCCAAGAAATATGTCTTGAATAAAGGCCTTGCAATTTCTAGTAAGAGAAATACCACTAATGTTTCCCATGTAGCAAAGAATTTTATCCCATCGAAACCACCATTACTCTTTCTCCAAATACTGAGCTTTTTTCTAAGTATGAAAATTGTGACATGGCTCAAATTTTGGGCCAAATTAAAATTACTGAGTGCCTATTTTTGAATTTTTAGGATTCCTGAGCATAGAAAAGAGATTTTAAGTACTTGGGATTCAAACAAGAGACAGTGGTTGTGAACAAAGAAGTAAATAATGTTGATGTCTCATCTACCATAACTTAATGGAAGTTCCTCGGGAATAAAAAAGCATGGGGAATCCCCAGAGATATATTTGGGTACTTCTTTAGTGAAATCTCAATTGGATGTTGATTCGTTTTTCACCTCTTTGATTATTGGTGATAGACATTTTCACAACTATATGTTTGATTTGGGATATTCATGCAATATCATGCCACTGGAAGTTATGAATGGATTGGACATAAAAATAATGGCGGCATTTGGAAAGTGTCACGCTATGGATTCAAGAGAAGTGCCGTTATTGGATATGTGAAAGGGCTATTAGCTCAATTGGCTACCTATCCATGAAAGTTTTTGACCATGAACATAGTTATTGTGGATTTCCCTGCTAAATGGGGTATGTTATTATCAAGAAAATGGGTTGCAAGTGTGGGTGGCAGTGTACTAGATGGATATGTCATATGCCACCATACCTATAGAAGGAAAATTGGTGAAATTACATGGAGAGAAAAAGATGCTCCATATCATTGAAGATCCTGTGAATGCCTCTTATGAGGTATTATTTGTTGACATTGATTTGGATAATTTTATAGGATTTTATGATTTTGAAGATCAATGTATAAATATTGTTGCTCATTTACAAGATCTTGGTATTCCTTGGACTATGATATTTAATGTAGCATGTTCTGTAGTGAGGGATGGAGCTGGAATAGTTCTCACATCCCTAGAAAAAGAATCTCATAATTTTTCATTCAAATTAAATTTTAAGTGTACCAATAGTATTGCATAGTATGAGGCATTGTACCTAGGATTGAGACTTTATTGGAAACATGGAATTAAAGACCTCATTATTAAAGAAGATTCTAAGTTAATTGGAAAGCAAGTAAGAAAAATGTATGCCACTAAAAATCAACAGATGAAACAATATAAGCATGCATCTTGGGATCTTATTGAGATGTTTGATTCATTTAATATCTTGTATCATGTAATGGATCAAAATGTAGCAATAGATAAATTGGATGTAATTGCATCACACTTCTCAAAGCTATGTACAATATCTCCATTTTGTAACTATGATGTTGAAGTGTTAGCCAGACCCTCAGTTCTTGATAATGTCAAACATTGGCAGGTATTTGAAGATGATGATCAGATACAAATATTTATTGAAAGTAAAAATAAATTCACAAATCAACACATTGATTTAGAACCTATGGTTTAACTTTTTGATGGGAAAGAAGTGATCTAATTGAAAAAATACAATTCCTAGAGGATTGGTTTCCCTTGAATCCAATTTTGACAATGTTGATAGGATAATCAACATGCCCATTTATGTGTCTAGAGATGTTGTAGAATGCAACCTGGGGACTCAAGAAAACCCTAGGAAGGTGTGGCTAGGTTGCAATCTGAGCAAGGAATAAAATCAAGCTTACACTAAGTTGTTGAGAGAATACCAATCTTTTGTTGCTTTGGTCATATTATGAATTGAAATCCTATAGAGAAGATATTTTTCAACATGAAAGACCTCTGGAACCCAATTCCAAACCTTTTAGGAAGAAACAAAGACCCATCAATCCTCTCCTATCCATTAAGATGCAAGAAGAACTGATAAAGCCGAGGGATGGAGGAATCATATAGCCTACCAAGTATTCTTCGTGGATAGCTAATTTGGTGCCCGATCGGAAATAAAAATGGAGACCTAAGGCTTTTTGTGGATTTCAGAATCTTAATAAATCATATATTAAAGATAATTATACATTGCCAAATATGGATAACATGCTAAAACTTATTACGAGGATCGAGTTATTATCTACACTAGATGGGTTTTGGTACAATCAAGTGGTTGTCAAGAAAACTGAACTATTCAAGACTATTTTCACTACTCCCTGGGGACATATGTTTATGTCGGGATGACTTTCAGACTTATGAATGTTGGATTAACTTTCCGAGAGAGTTATACATGTGGATTTATTGGGAATTATTAATTATTTTATAGTTATATATTAGGATGATGTGAAAGTGTTTTCTAAGAAAAGAGGTGACCATTTAGGACACT
Organism: Taxus wallichiana var. yunnanensis; assembly: GCA_018340775.1. Classification (NCBI taxonomy): domain Eukaryota; kingdom Viridiplantae; phylum Streptophyta; class Pinopsida; order Cupressales; family Taxaceae; genus Taxus; species Taxus wallichiana. The sequence goes on from CM031235.1 coordinate 376,475,299, forward strand.
TAGAGAGAATGTTTCTCAGATGTAGAGAATATGAGATTTTATTAAATCCTAAGAAATGACATTTCGTTGTTCAAAAGGATAAACTATTGGGACATATTGTGTCAAAGGAAGGGGTCATGATTGATCTTGAAAGGGTGGAAGTGATTGGTAAGGTTCCTATCCCTAAGTCTAAAAAGGGAATTCAATATTTTTTTGGCCAAATAAATTTTATCGAAGATTTATCTCTAATTTTGCTTGAGATAAAAATCCCTAAAATGAGGTTGAAAAAGATCGGAGTCATTAAATGGGAAGAAGGAGTTGTTCAAGCTTTCACAGGGATTAAAGAAGCATTAAATAATGTTGGTACTTATAAGCCATTGCTATAAAAAGGAGTTTTAGACATTTTATTTTGCCTTTGAAAATAATATTGCATCGAGTATTGTTGCAAAAAGATGTATATGAAAATGAAAGGCCTATTGCTTTTTCAGTAAGGCCCTACAAAGTATTGAATTAAACTACACTATCATGGAAAAACAAGATTTTTCTTTAGTGAGAGCCACTAAAAGTTTTAGGCCTTATATCTTAAGCTCTAGGATAGTAGTCTATGTTCCCCATATGATGGTTAAAGATATATTGATAGAAATGGAAGTCTCCAACAAAAGGTGTCATTGGGTGAATAAATTACAAGAATATGATATGGAGATATAGACCACCAAATTGGTAAGAGGTATGGGATTGGAGAAGTTGATGGCTTAAAGTAATTTTTAGGTTATGAAGGTGAATTTTGTTGAAGAGGATGGTATGAATCCTCATGAAAATGTGAATAACTTATTTTGGTATAAGGATGTAATTTATTATTTGAGGAATTTGGAGTGCCCCGAACACCTAGAAAGAAATCAGAGAAGAACACTCAAGTTGGCATCCCAGAAATATGTCATGACTGATTTTGTTCTAGCATGGAAAACTCTAGAGGGTGTATTACTCAGATGTATAATTGAAGAGGAAGTCCCCACAATAATTTCGGAATTCCATGGAGGAGTGTATGGAGGGCACTTTTCTGGGAGAGTAACCGCACATAATATTTTGAGAGAAGGATATTGGTGGTCCATGCTATTCATGGATACAACTACATTAGTCAGGAGATGTGAAAGTTGTCAACATTTATCTGGGATATTCAAGGTTGTGTGTGCTCTACCATTACAACCAGTATCAGTTGAAACTCCTTTCAAATAATGGGGAATGGATTTCATTGGAGAAATGTCAGATCCCTCAAGTGCGTTGGGCATAGATGGATCCTAGTTGCTACTGATTATTTCACTAAGTGGGTTGAAGCTATTCCCACCAAAAAGGCCACTCAACAAGTAGTTATGGATTTCATCTTAAATAATATAATCTCTGATTTAGAGTTCTTGTCAAAAATAGTTGTTGACAATCCCATGAGTTTTAGGGCCAAACCATTGGTAGATATTTACAAATAATATGGCATTAATTTGGCCTATGCATCAAACTACAATCCACAAGGAAACAACCAAGCTAAATCTAGCAATAAAATTTTTCTTAAGATACTCCAGAGGACCCTAAAAGTTAATAAAAGAAAGTGGGGTGAACAACTCAAGTTTGCTTTATGGGGAGATGATTCTACAATTAAAAGAGTAATTGGTAAAAGTCATTTTGATATGGTTTATGGGGTTCAAGCTCTTTTTCCTTACATACACAGTTGTCTTTGTATCGAGTTCATGCAACAACTTGGAGATGAAGGGGAAGTGAACCCTAATGAAGAAAGGATGAACCAAATTCGGAATTGGATGAAGAAAGTAGAGAATCTTGTCGAAGCACTTGAAATTCAAGGAAAGACTCAAAAGGTTTTTTTGATAAGAAAGTAACCCCAAGAGAGTTTATCATTGGAGATTTAGTCTGTTATAGGATGGTAGACATGAAGAAAAGAGAAAACATGGAAAATTTGATGCTCTATGGATGGGGCCATACTCTATTGATATCATAATTGGGGAGCATACCTTTTTCTTGAAGGACTTAGAAGGAGATCTATTGGAATTTTCTATCAATGGCGAGGCATCGAAACACTTCTTGGATTGAGCTTGCATGATCGGTATGAATTTTTGTACAATGTAAATTTTCTATTTGTTTCCCTTTTGTGTTTTTGGTCTCTAGTGACTAGTTTTTCTGATATTTCAATTGTTTATGGTGCGTATTTTCTTGTAAGGCCCTATGTGTTTCTTTGTTATGAATCCGTTTATCTAACGAATTAAGGAATTTGGTCATTTATCAAGTTTTTCTATATGGTTCTCGTGGCATCCGCAAGGAAGTGCCCATCCCCGAGTTAGAGCCAATGTTGGTGCTTGTTTTAACTCGCCCCTTTTCAATTCAAAGTATGCATATGAAATTTTTTTGTGTCTTTCTAAGCGAGGTAATTACCATATGAAAATCCATTATAAAGTTGTGTCAATCCCTGCAAAGATCCCCTAATGTGCCTCTTTTTGTCAAAACCTTGTGTTAACTACACCCTGTTTCCCGATGTCTAAAAAATAATGGTGAAACATCAGTTTGCTTTGATATATTAGACTTAATTTGGAAGTCTGCAAATGGAAATGTAAATATGCAAGGCACAAGTTATTTCCCAAAGATTTGATAAAGTACCCCGATGAGCATTCATGTGAAGTACAATAAAGAGAACGTGGAATCATCCCTGTCCCCCAAAGGAAAACACATGTAAGGATATTATCAGAATGGGGAGATGGGCCTCTACTTTCCTGGGAACTCTACACTTGGTAAAGTGCAAGATGAAGTTAAAGGTCCAAAACCTAAAGGATAGTACGCGTCATCTCGGTGGTCAAAGTCAGTAAGTAAAAGGAAAGAAATATGTGGAGAGTAAGGTGGAAGCCAGACAAAAAGTGAACAAATTCTCATGGTTCCTCAGGGTGTGTAATTGGTAAAAATAAGTCTGAGATCTGAGATCCCCGAGAACATGGACCAAGTCTATAGTATGCACGAGGGTGGGAAAATAAATACACCTCTCATATTTCAGTAATAGTGTGTAGATCACCTTGCAAAATTTTCCCAAAGCCCGTTGGTGGAAAAGGAGGAGGTTCATTATGCACTAGATGTATGGGAGTAAAGCCTTTAATGAAAAACACTCATGTAAGGTAGATACGGGTGACATGACATGAAAATATTGCAACGGTTGTAAGGATGAAAGAGGCTAAGAATTACAAAAACTCCCCACAAGCGCAATCTTCGACATTAATGCATAAATCTATGAGTCGTTAATAAGGTGACTTGTTTTAAAGCCACATATAGACGCCCCTAAAAGGTTTGATATTCTTGAAGTGACAATACTGAAAGATAGTTGAAGAGAGAATAAAACTCATGGAATAGTTTTGATTGCGAGATGTTTTCCAGAAAAAATCCAAAATTTTTTCAAAAAGGTGAATTCATTAGTTCCCCCTATTTCTTGTGATATTTTTAAAATCGATAATCGAAGATTATCAAGATTCTCGTAGCACCCTCGAAAACAAGTTCCAGTCTTAGTTCCCCTCTAGATAAAATCACATACTTTGATATCGCATCCGTAGACTTAGAGGATTTTAAATAGAGGTTACATTCCCTAAATGAAGTGATGTCATGACCCAAATAGCTAATAGTTGCATCAAACTCACTGCTAATTTCCCTCCCATTACACCATACCCAGAACTTGTATGGGCATGTTCCTAAAATTACAATCCGAAACTAAAGAAGTCTGGGATGGAAGAGGAGAGTTGGTATTGTCCTTTCAGGAACATGCTTTTGATCAGAATGTTAGGTTTTCCTCCTGCGAGGGAAGAGGGGGTATCACTAAGGATTTAACACAGGAATCTTGGAACATTCATTCAAATAAATGGATGAAATATATGAATGACCATTGGTTGAATATTCCTTGAACCTCTGCCCCTATAATGAAAAAGAAATTGAATAGGGCTGAATTTATTGAAGAAGTAGAGGATGTGATCACCCTGTTGAACCGAGTAATGGGTATGGAATCTACTAATTTATTTCAAGAATGGATGTTCGAATTCATCCAAGTCATACTTATCAACAAAGAGCCTCTTCCCTGGGCCAATATTATAAGTACTTATATTCATGAGCAAATGATGGGAGTGGCCCAGATATCAAGAGGAGAAAAGTTAGTAATGGGGGAATTCTTCATGACATCATAACATATCTATAATATTTATTTTCATAGTAATTTTCCTTAATTACTAATGGATGGAGAACTTGATAGTTCAAAAGTGTATCATGTGTTCTATCAGTTAAAATTGGAAGCACATTACATAAATATCACCAATCACTTTGTTACACCTACAATTTATTTATACCATCCAAATTGGGAAAATGAAAGATTCACCCCAATGCTAAGAGATTCATTACTCAGTATGGGTGTTATTTCATTCAATTCAGAACTTATTCATATATCAGGGTTAGTGGTTTTGATGGGAAACCTTATGTTACGCTCAAATGTGTTAATGATAAGTGAGCATTAATGGAACTAGTTAGACAATTGTTATCAGTACACCAGATCAGTGCTCGAAACATGTAATGTCCCCAATCAAATTCCCTATAGTCATAGGGAATTATACTTTCCCTAATATCCAGAAAGAAAAAATGTTGGAGGGGGAGATGAATAGGTGTATGATAGACAAGTTTGAGGACAGAAAACAATATGATATCAAACACATTTTGCATAATATTGCACCCACTCAAGTAGAGCACAAGCCTCATTATGAATATTTTTGGATGAATTGTGAAGATGAGAGGGAGGTCATATGAAGAGAATATTTGAGGATGAATTTGGTTCAAATGGTTGATTTTTGGGTTATCCAAACTCCTGAAGGGTTAGAGAGGAGGATAGTAATACTATCAGGTGAAGAATATATCTAGGAAAAATTGCTTCTCAACCCTTTCCACCAATAAATTGGAGTGTCACTGAGAAGAAGTATAATCAAGAGAAAACTACTCACCCTATTTGACTTTCCATAAGGTGGTTGTTTTCAAAGTGGAGTGGATATAAGCTACCACCGACCCCGATATTAAGAGAATACATAAATAATCAACTCATTGATGATATTATCCCCCTATTTAAGAGGGTTTATGCCACTAGAGGTGTTTCATGGAGCCAAAAAGTTAAGAAGTTTGATTCATTACCAATAATGAAGGTGTAGGTGCTTAGGATAAATTCAAAATTCTCCCTCCTCAAACATCAAGAAGAACTAGTGTAGCACTTCAGGAAGGTAAATCTACAAGTCCTTTTTTATGTTACTCCTTTACAAACTGTTCTAACATCTACCTCAAGAGCCAAAGGAAAAGGGAAAGTGATGAAATTTGGTCTCAAGAAGGCAATGTAAGAAAAAGTGGTTGAGGTTCCCCATACCGGCATACTATAAATAGAAGAGGAGAAACAACTTAAGTTTCAAAAGAGGAAAAGAAATAAAAATACTAAACGGGTGGATCTAGAAGAAATGGAGACTCCCTGAACAAGTAGATAATCTTGAGGTTCCTAGTCTCTTGTCTACTATTGCTCGAGTCTCTTGCATTTTTTCCCATTGAACACCCTACACCTATTATAACAACCCTTAACATCCCAAAAACTACAATTAGTTCACCCACCGGATAACAACTCCTTACACAAGATTATGTACTTGATGTGGTAACTACACCACAATAACATGTCGAGGCCACCTTGGAAACAACTCTAAATATGAAACATCATCCCTAGGGGATTCTAATTCAAGTAACACATGAATAAATTATAGATGTTAGAGTTGCAGCTTGATTGGTGCCTGAGGATATTGTAGAGATGTAAGAATCTTGGGTGTTTGCATTCCCATGGCGGGGTTTCCCTCAATAACTTGGTGAGATTATTCCTGTTCCTACAAATACTAGCTCTCCACACTCCAGCAAGACCAACTAAAAAGGTGAAGGTCATCTCTATGGTAGTCTTGACTAGAAAAGGAGAAAGGTTCATAGAATTTACAACTCCTAAAGTTGATGTTCCTTGAGAAGAAGCATCTCCATTTGATTTCCATGTTTCAAGGTCTCTCTAGGTAAGCCTCTCTACTGAAGAAATGAAATATGATTTTTCTAAGGCAGTAGAAGGAGTGTTCCAGAAAATTGATGATTTCAAGGAAACAAAGAAATAGTTAAAGGCTAAGAATGAGGCATTGTCGAACTTAGTCAGAAAATTTACTAGAGCTTGCCAAGAAGGACAAACTCAAAACCCAGAGATCACTGGTGAAGATATTAGGAGGGTAAGTGATTTGAGTTAAAGAGGGGAAGCTACCATTCAGTGGGAGAATCATTTGGTCGCTAGAGGTGAAATGTTAATCATAGAATTTGTAATAAAGTACTCCTAAATATTCATGAAGGTAGAAGTAGTCGAGCATTATTGGACAAATGTGAGGCTAAGCAAACAATGTGGTAGGATATGCTACCAAAAATGGATATCATCAAGAATTTAGATGATGACATAATCACTAAGGAGGGCATTGTATCTCCTAGTTCTATAGGTAGTCAACATGAGTATTATAACATGAAAAAGGTAAGAGTGGAGGTCTTGGAAAATTCTCTTAAAATCCTTGAGAACGTGAGACATAAAACAACATACTACATTGAAACCATCTTTATGATATGATAGATATAATGATTAGAAGAGACCCTAGAAATAAAATCACCGAGGAAAGTATTGAAAATCTGACTAGACTTTTTAGGGAACATATCATGTGTAAACCAGGAGAACCCAAAATATTTATATAAATCTCATGAATGCCTCGGAAAGTTCTAAGACAACAATTGATAAAGCAGTAAGAAAGTTAATAGGGGTAAAAGTAGTCTTCAATGAGATTCACGAAACAAGTATAAAATATGAAGTGATTTTAAACTACCACTTAGGACCTAATGAAGAAGTTGTAACTCGGATGTTTGAAAAGTATGATGCCTATAAAAATAGGGTACAAGAAAACTCAATCCAAGTACCTAACAAGTGAAAAATGACAAGGTTTATTGGGAATAAGGGAATATATTTTTGTTTCCTCCAGATGTCACATCATGTTCTTACTCATCCCAATCAGAAGCAAAAGGGAATATTTTTAATTCTGAGTTTTTTCTTTGTAGATTTTGAACTACATGGAGCGAGGATTCAAAGGCTATCTTGAAGGACATTTTGGGGGATAAGCAAATAGGACAAAATTATAAGTATGAGGGGTTTTTCCTCATACTTGGGGGAGAGGTTTAAAAGAGCTTTGAAAAGAACAAGGATTGATATTTTACTTAAATACTACTTATTTGTTTCCTAGAAGTACATTTTGAGTTTTAATCTTTCAAATTCAAGTGTTAAGATGATTACAGAGTATAGTCATTAGCAGACATTGAGATCTAGTATTACCTTTTTCCCTTGTCAAGAATTTGATGAATTTTAAAATGAAATTTGTCTAACTATGGGTTTGGTTTTTATGTCTGGACTTTAAATGTTGAACACTTTGTTGATTTATTACATTTATTGATGCAATCCCGTGTTTCTTTCTTTCTTTTAAAAGTACACTTTGGGCCTGTTCTTAGTGATTAAGTTTTGGTGATTAGATTAGTATTGTATTGTGAGCCTTTACTTTACAATGTTGAATGTGGTTATAAAATCCTTACTGAAATCATTTTATTGATGGATCTTTGTAAGATTTTGATTGTATTTCAAGCATATGAGATTAGGAGCAAGAAACACTTCATTGGAATGCTTACATGAGATTTTGTGTTAAGTATTTTGAGGATTCTATGAAATATTTTTCTTAATTAGGTATCAATGAATGCAAATATTTGTGTAAGTGTGAATTGTGATGAATTTATCTATGTTTTTGGAATGACATATACATTTGAAAAGGCATTGTGAGTAGTGTTGTCTAGAGATTTATCAGTTTCTTGAATCCCCTATCATTTATAAAATAAAATTTTAGCCTCATCACAAAATAAAAAAATCTTGTTAGTCATCCTGTCACAACATGTATGAATACTATTGAAAGGAGACATGGACTTCATTTTACCATTGCATAACTATGCAGGAACCAAAAAAATTTCCCACTATAAAGAGTAGCTTGAGTCTTGCTTGAGTGAAATTTGCACTATTTAGTGTGACAACTCGTAGGAGTTAAATTATGCATATATTGACCATGTTCACTCAGGATTGATACCAAAGCTCTAAAGAATAGACTAGGAAGCCTTGATTATGCTTATCCTTTATCAAATTTAGGTTACAAAATGGGTTCTCTCACCTTGGTGAAGGAAGGGCCGTAAATTAGTAGGGAAAGGTCATCCCCTTTGCACATGTCTCTGATCCCATCAAAGTCGGAGTTCAAACAGTTTTTCAGACATCCTCCTGGCTACAAACAACATACGATTATAGTTTTCCATTCTCAAAGTTCATCAAATCATCTTTTAATATTGTCTGACCCCAAGGGGTGTGATTTTGGGTACCAACAAAAGGATTGGAAACATTCTTTCCTCAAGGCACGATCTAGAAATTGTATCTTCTCTATCGTAACCACCACCATTGTAGTCACTTTGGTTCTAACCATTCCTCCTTATCGATTATATTTGGCCACATCCTCTCCAACCAATAATAATTCAAATAAGTTTCCATTAGGGTTTGACAAAGCATTAGGATTAAAAAAGTGTTAGGGTTCCTCATAGTATTCTAAAAGAAGGTATTATTCACCATACTTAGATTGTTTACTCTTCTCCGGTGTTGAAGGTACGAAAGAAGGAGGAAGTTTGGTGCATGTGTCAAAAATATAGAAAAATAAAAAATACATAATTATTTAATGTATTTAATTATAATATAAGGCCACTCCTAATTAAACATATATAATAATAAACACATAAGATCAAGCAAAGGAAATGAAAGCACACGTGGTAAATAAAGTTTTGAGAATGGCTCAACTTTCCATTATAAGTCTAGGTGATTCAGGAAAGTGAATTAATGCGAGGACCATCCTTGTAAATATTAAATTTTGGATTTCATTAGGTTTCATAGGGTTTCTTAAGTCCATTTGGATGTTCTTGTGGTGTTCTTTAGTCCATTTGGACTTCTTAAGCATGTAGTAAGTTGTTTATGTGATTTTCCCTCCAAAACCATAATTTAAATATTTAAATTTGTATTTGTAGTGTGTTATAGGTTTAGAAGTTAGAATAAATGATGTAAATGGGCTCATAAGACATAATTTCACCTAATACATGACCTTACATGACTCTAAACCTCACATGGTTTGTTTTACTATGGTTGTATTCACCATGGTGAGTTAGTTACATGAGGAACCTAACCACCTTTGTTCATTAGAGAGAGAGAGAGAGAGAGAGAGAGAGTTTCTTGAAATAGTTATGAGAGATCAAGAAACCGAGTTTTTATAATGAATATATCAAATAAAGGGAGTTCTTAAGCAATATGTGCAAAAATTGTGATAAATGTTTATGAATGAATGATTATAATTATATAATGAATGATTACTATTACTTATGGATGTTTTTATAGGTATATGAGGATGGTGCATTCCCAAGGAGGGGATAAAAGTAAGAAGGAAACTACTTAATCATCCATGGAGACACGTGCATGTAAGAGTAGAGAATTGTGATGCTTAATGTAGGAGTATGTCTTGTTATTGAGCGAATAAGAGGAATATAAGGGTTATTTGGTGCTGGAGATCATTTGAGAATGAATATGGGGTGTAATTTAATTATTATAAGTTATGAAAAATTCTAGGAACCAAGAATACCAAATTAATTCCAAAATAGACACTTGTTGCTTTGAAAAACCTATCGATGTTAGAATCACTAAAACCTGAATAAATAAGGTTATACTTAGTGAAAAGATCTACAAAATTTTATCATAATATAATGGAAATTTATAAATTGTATGATAAATTTCAGATTAAATGGGAAATTATTGAGGAATTTATCATCAAAATACAATTCGTGAGTATGAGGAAAATATAGTTTTCACATGACAGTTTTGTTATTTTAATCATAACTTTTCATTTGCGTACTATATTTTTATAAAATTTGTAGGGTAAAATAATTGTTACATTTTACAAATGGGTTTACGGGATTAAATTATTTGAAAATTTTACGAAATTTATTAATGATGTATTTTAAGTGCGTATGTGTAAATATGGGCTTTTGAGGCTTAATTGTTTAAAGTGAAACAAGGTCTTAGGAAGAAAAACCATAAGGGAATTTGTAATATATAGTTTGAGGAGTTTTTTTAGGATATTTTGGATCCTTGAGAGAGTGTAAAGTACATGTATAATCCATAAAACAAACAAATACATGATTGTCTTATCTGACACTATGAAGAACCTTAAGAAGAGCACAAAGAAGTTTGAAAGGAGTGTCTTGATTTGAACAAGTGAGTGAATTAGATAGGTGATTAAGAAGTTTCAAGGATACATAAATGATGATTTAAAATATGACTTAGAGAAAAATAAGAAGGAGCGATAAAAAAGTAAAAGGATCGTGGTGTCTTTAGGAGTGAACAAGAAGACTTAAGAACCCAAAATTTGGAATATTGCATGAAAATTGATAATATAATTAATGGGAATTTAAATTTACTTGTGCAAGTGGTATTTATGTGCAATATTGTGTATATAAGGTTGGAAATAGTGGGGAAGTATTAAAACCCTAGAAAGTTTCTTAAAACCCTACGTAGACCTAAGCTGAGACCTAGACAAAAAGGAGAGATTTTTGTTGGGAGAGTTGTACAAATTTACCATGAAGCAAGAATGCCAAAAATGGTATCTAGAAATATATTCAATTTTTCTTGAAAGTTTCTAGATTTTCCTAATCTATAAGGTTTTTATGCTAGAAGAGATAGTAGATATTCCTATTTGGAAATGGTAAAAAACAATAACCTTGTATGTGCTTGGAGATAGATCTTGAAAATTTAGAATTAGTTAAATTCAATAAAAGGTTATCTAAAAAATTTACCAGTGAAGCATGAGTGTTTTTATTTTGTGATTTTCATCAAAATATGTCGGTTTGAAGGGCTCTTAGTAGTTTGAGAGGTCTAATTGGTGATTAATAATGAATGAAGGTAGGAAACTATTTCAAGTGACTAATCATAGTTATTTGGTGCATTAGAGTAGGTACAAGGATATTTAGTTATTGAAGTCAGGTATATAAGACATTTTGTGTTGGTAAGCCAATTTAGGATTCTTGAGGTATATTGAAATCGAAGGGTTTTGGTGATTTTGCAAGGTGATGATAGTAACCTTTGCTTTGTTTTGTTAAATTTGGTTCATCACTCTACATCATTTTTGGTATTAGAGATATTTTTATCTTGGTAGAAATAATAATCTAAGTTGGAAGTGAAGAAGATAGTGAAGAAGGAATAAAGAAACCTTAGCCTTTGAAGGCTTTAAAGAGAGATGGAAAGAAGTGAAGAGTAATCCAAGGTGGAACAAACTTGGAGGTTGAGAAAGAAGGAAATTTTTGCCCAAAAGGCTGGTTGGAATCCTAGGATGAGGTACTTAGAATAAACAAGGTGCATGAGACTTACTTGTGAAGAAGAATTGAGAAGAAAATAGAGAGAGTTAAGAGAGAGAGTGAGAAAGATGAAATGGTTCTTTCCAATTGGGTACTATAATAAGTTGAAGAAGAGTGAGAGAAAGTAGAGGCTCACTAATGAAGAGATATTATCAGATTTTATTGAGATAAAAATGGATTTAAATATGATGATAGAGAGAATGAAGAAAGTAAGTCAATCTATTGGTTGAATAATAAAAGAGAAGTGTCTGATGGTCTATTGGGTGGATTGATGAGAGAAAGAGGAAGCAATTTATTACTTGGAAAAGAGAAGAGAAAAGGGAAAAAATATGTATTGAAATAATTTATTTTTATCTCTAAGTTGGTGTGATGTTGGGTGAAGAAGAAGAGCATAATAGTGAAGAAGAAGGACAACAAAGTGAAGAAGAAGAAAATCTCATCAAAGGAGCTTCTCATGAGGCTATATGGCCTCCATATTTTTATTCTAATATTTCCTTGTCATGTGTGAATGTAGGTGAAAAAAATGAAGAAGTACAACTAAATTAAATAGTATTGAATGAATACTTACAAGAAAAATAAACTAAATATAAAATAACCAATGAAGAAGAAGATGGATTCATAGTAGATGAGCAAGCTGATTTTGTAGAAAATCATGAATGAATCAAAGAATTCCGATTTGTTTAGAGATGAAGAAGATTATAGGAAAGTAGAGAAAGAACTAATGAATATTCTAAATGATGGAGAAGAATAAAAATAACATGAAGAGAAAGATGAAATATATTGGAAGAAGCCATGGGAAGATGAAGATGTACAAGAACATGATGTGATGGATCAGTGTGATTGAAGAGAAAAAGAGAAGAAAGAGTGAATACAAATACGCGAAGAGGAAGAAAAAGCATGAAAATAAAGAGGAAAAAGAAAAACAAAGAGAAGGAAGATTCAAGATGGAAAGAGCTTAACGGGAAGAAAATGAAGACAAAAACAACAAGAAATAGGAAAACTAGAAAGGAAAACAAAAATGTGGACAATTCTCTTAACTTAGGGAGTATCATGCATGATAATCCTTGTAAATATTTATTTTTCTTTGATTAGGTTGCATAGGGTGTCTTAATTACAATTGGATGTTCTTGAGGTGTTGTTAGTCCATTTAAACTTCTTAAGCATGTAATAAGTGGTTTTTGTGAATTTCCCTCCAAAACAACAAAAAGTATAAATATTTGAATTTGTCTTTGTAGTGTGTTATAGGTTTAGAAGTTAGAATATATGTAATAAATGATGTAAATGGGTTCATAAGACATAATGTCACCTAAGGCATGACCTAACATGACTCTAAACCTCACATGGTTTGCTTTACTATGGTTGTCTTCACCATGGCAAGTTAGCTACATGATGAACCTAACCACCTTTATTCATTATATAGTAATAATTTGAATGAAGGAGAGAGAGATTAGTAAGTAAGAGTTATAAGAAAGGTTTAGGAGTGCTTGAAATAGCCATGAGAGCTCAAAAAACCAAGTTTTTACAATGAAGATATCAAATAACGGGAGTTCTTGAGCAATATGTGTAAAATTTGTGATGAATGTTTATGAATCCATGAATGAATGATTATAGTTATCTTATGAATGTTTTTTGTGACTTATGGTTGGTTGTTATAGGTATAATAAGATGTTAAATTTCCAAGGAGTACATGAAATGAAGAAGAAAATTGTTTAATCAGCCACGAAGACACTTGTGTACAAGAGTAGAGAATTGTGATGTTTAAAGTAAGAATATGTCTTGTTATTGAATGAATAAGAGGACTCTAAGGGTTATTTGATTTTGGAGATAATTTTATAGTGAATATGGGATGTAAATTAATGAGAATGTGTTATGAAAAAGTTTTACAAACTAAGAAAACCAAATTAAATCCAAAATAGACATTTGTTGGCACGAGAAACCCTTTTCTAGTGATATAATCACAAAAATTGAATAAATCAAATTTGGCTTATTGAAAAGTTCTAAAATTTTGTGATAATAATATGATGGGAATTAAAAAACTGTAGGATAAACTTCAGATTGAATGGAAATGTATTGAGGAAGTTATCATCAAAATACATTCCGTGACTATGAGGAAAATATTGTTTGCACATGGTAGTTTGATGTCTTAATCATAACTCTGTCTCTGCTCCTTTGGATTGTTCTCTAATTTGGAGGGTAGAAGAATTTGGAAATTTTACAAATGAGTTGTAAAGGATTTAGTTATTTGACAATTTTATAGATTGTTATTAATGACATTATTTTCTGATCTATATGTGAAAATTTGGGTTTTGAGTCTTAATTATATAAAGTGAAAGCGAGGTCTTAGGAGGAAAACACATAACGGAAGTTGTAATATATAATTTGGAGGAGTGTTTTTAGGATATGTTGAATCCTTGAGAGGGTAGAAAGTCATTGTAGAATCCATAAAACAAAAAAAAAGACATGATTGTCATGTATGGTATTATGGAGAACCTTGAGAAGAGCACAAAGAAGTTTGAGAGGAGTGTCTTGATGTGAACAAATGAATGACTTAGATAGATTATTAGGAATTTAAAAGGATAGGAAATGATGAGCAATAAGAGGAAATATATAAAAATAAGAATGAAAAATCAAAACAAAGTAAAAGTATTGTGGTGTCTTAGGAGTGAACAAAAAGGCTAAAGAAGACAAAAGTTGGGTTATTGCATGTAAATTGATAATAGAATGAATGAACATTGAAATATAATTGTGTAAGGGATATTTAGGTGGTATCTAGTGTGTATATAAGGTTGGAAATATTGGGTAAGTATTAAAACCCAAAAAGATGCTTAAAACCCTAGGTAGACCTAATTGAGACCTAGCCAAAAAGGAGAGATTGTTATTGGGAGAGTTTTACGGGGAGTTAGACGTTGAAACTTACCATGAAGAAATAATTCCAAAAAGGGTATCTCTAAATCTATTCACTTTTTCTTGAAACTTTCTATATTATTCTAACCTATAAGGTTTGTATGCTAGAATGACCAGAGTAGATATGGCTATTTGGAAATAGTAAAAAAAGAATAACAATGTATGGGATCAAAGATAGATCTTGAAACTTTGGAATTAGTTAAAGCGGCTGAAAGGGTATCTAAAAATATTACCAGTGAAGCATGAGTGTTTGTATTTTTGATTTTCATCAAAATATGGCGAGTTTGAAAGCTACTTAGCGATTTGTGAGTCTAATTGTGATTGATAACAAATGAAGGTATGAAGCTTTTTCAAGTGACTAATCATGGTTATTTTGTGCATTTGAGTAGGTCCAAGGCATTCTAGCTATTGAAATCAGTTATATAAGAAATTTTGTGATGGTAATCCACTTTAGGCTTCTTGAGGTATGTTGAAATTCAATGGCATTACATATTTTGCAAGGTGATGATACTAACCATTGCTTTTTGTACATTGAAGTTGGTTTATCCCTCAACATCATGAATGATCTAAAAAATCATATCCTATGTTATGTAAGGTCTAATTATAAAACTTACATGTGAAGATCTCAAGGTTAGGAGCACCTAGGGGAGGACATGACCGCTTGGGTGCTAGCGTTTGTTTTGGGAACTAGTATCTTTAAGAAAAATATGGATTTGGTTATTTCAATGTCATTTCCTTTCATTGTTACCTTGTTATAAGTCGCATCAAGTTTGGTGCACTCCTACTCTGTCACACATGTACTTGAAAAAAAAACTCTATCTACCTTCACAAGACTTAAGTGTACATAAGACTAAATGGAAAATTCAAATGAAAAAGTTAAAGTGACCCCAATGGTCACCCTAATGTGATCTTGTTGTCGAGTGTTGTACTACATTTTAGACTCCATGTAGTTCTTGTGGTGTGTGATGGAAATCATGTCCTTTGAGCTATGATGCCCTAGTGTTAGTTGCACAAAGAATAATGAGCTAAAAATACTTTATCCCAATGCAAGAATGCATGAAATGGAATCAAGAATAGCCTCCCCTATAAATTGAATAATGCAGCCCAAAATGTAGTCCCTTGTGTTTTCTTTGTATGTGGTAGATATAGAAAATGATAACCCAAATTTCCCCCTTAGAATAGTTTGTAGGTTCTGTTTATACATGAGTTATGTTGGAACAAAGACCAAGTGCAGAAATTATTGAATGATATATTATGATGTAAAGATCATATAAATAAAGGGAGAGAAATAAGTTAAGAGGAAACTACTAAAACTAACGGAGACGGTTACATACAACCGTAATAAACAATGGAATATAATTAGTTTAATGCTAAGATCCCCCCTTATTAGATTATTAATGATTCATTTGTAACCGACCTATACACATTGGCAATATAATCATTTGTTAATCACAATTTCCTTGTTGTTATACGTCACGTGTTTACATTATATATATATATATATATATATATATATATATATATATTTCAGACTTTTCTATATTGTCTCTCTAAAAATTTCTTTGTTTGAATTTTATCACACAGTGATACCAAAAACTAGCTTAGGTAATAAAACAAAGATAATAAAATACCAAAATCCATAGCAAGCTGACAAAGGAGAAAAAAAAAGAAAAAAAGAAAAAGTTCCTAGAAGGACATTGGCACCTAGGTGCATTATTGTCCTATCTAGGTGGTATTGTCCTACAAGAAGCAAATAGAAACAAAGTAAAAGACAAAAACATGGATCTTTGTGACTTGACCAAAAAGATGCAAATGTCATATAAGAGATGTAAGTTGAGCCAAACAAAGAAAGAAAAGGACTAAGGAGGGGTCAAATGTGCCTAGTTTCCAAACTTTGAAATCATGTATATAAAAGCATACTAGAGGCGTAATGTAAAATTTTAATAAGTGCATATTTTAGTGACTACACATAGAAAAAGATTATTTTTATTCTTATCATTGATGTTTTTCTAGATGAGTTACACATTGTTTTTATTTTACAAAATTATATATTTGATTGAGATATCATCAAATCAGAATTCTGATGAATATATTCATAAAGCAAAATTTAGGACACATGAGGACGACTATGAATTTTTGGTGATGTATTTTTGCCTTACAAATGCACCATCGACATTTCATAGTTTGATGGATTCTATCTTTTAGAAATTTATATGAAATTTTATCCTAATCTTCTTTGATGATATCTTAATATATAGAAAGACATGAGAGGAACACCTACATCGTGTAAAAAAGTTTTGGAAACTCATTGAACAACAATACCTTTATGTTAAACCTCCATGTCTTATTTTGGAGTCATAGAGGTAGAATTCTTGGCTCATATTGTTTCCCATGAAGGTTTCAAAGTAAATCCTCACAAGATCAAAGCCATGAAAGACTAAAAGTTACCAAAAAACCTATTATAGGTTATAATCACATATTTGTGAAAAATATATGGTATCATTATAACACCACTCACAAAATTATTTAGGAAAGACTCCTTCCATTGGAATTAGGAAGAAACACATGCATTCAATTCATTGAAGAAGGACATGTACACCAATCTAGCTCTTGCTTTACCCCATATTTAACCAAAATGTTTGATTTCAATTTTGATGCTTCAAGTCTGGTATAGGTGTAATACTCATGTAAGATGGTCACCCCATTACATTTTTATTTTTCAACTTAAAGGTAATAATTTTTAAAACTAACTTATGAGAAAAATATTATGGTTATTCTTCATACGGTGAAATAGTGGATACCATATGAGAAAAAATATTATGGTTAATCTTCATAAAGTGAAATAGTCGATACCATATCTCACGAGTTGATACTTCAAGGTGAGGATAGATCATGGCAGTCTCAAATACTTCTTGGAGAAATAACTATTATCAAAGAACAACAAAAGCGGGTCACAAAAATGTTGGGGTATAAATTTGATATCATTTATAAGAAAGGAAAATAATTTTGTGGTTGATGCTCTATCTAGGAGGGATGACTTTACATAAACATTACTATATGCCATTTCCATATTGCAAGTAGATTGGGTTAATCAAGTAAGATCACATTGGTAGAATGACTCTAAGACCCTTACTCTCATTCATTACCTCCAACAAGAATTGAGCATGTTAGAATAAATTATATGGAAGGAAGTATTATTATGGTATAATGATAGATTTTACTTATCAAGAACTCTAACCTTAAAATTTAGGTTCTTTATGAGGAATTGTCATTGAATTAAGCATCATTGCATCTAGGAAAGGTTAAAGGGGATGTATAAATTTTTTTGGTAGAATTCTTGGTGTGTCAGCATAACAAAGGAGAAATTATTAATACCTCGGGCCCCTGCTGACCTCTTATCTATTTCAATGAGTAGTGGGAAGAATTTTCCATGGATTTCATCACATGATTGTAAAAATATAAAGCGAGAAGTGTAGCATGGTGGTTATGGATAGACTCACCAAGTATGCTCATTTTTGCTTTTTCATATCCTTTTACAACAATTATAGTATCCATCTCTATTTATGGATATAATTTAGAAGCTACACACAGTACACCCAAGATTATAGTAAGTGATCAAAATTCTATATTTATTAGCAATTCTTTGACTCACTGTTGCATGTTTGAGTAGTAAAATAGATTTTAGTTCTTCTATCATTCCCAATTAGATGGAAAAAATAAGGTTGTAAGTAAAAGGTTTGGAGGGTATCTTCGATGTTTTTTTCATATAAGCTAGAAATATGGGTTTAGTGGCTACCACTTTCGGAATGGTGATATAACACTTAATTTCACACCTCATCAAAAATGTCCATTTATGGAATTGTATGGAGTACAAGGTACCATCACTCACCTCCACCATGAGGGTGATCACGCCTAAAGTGGGAGAAATTGAAGAGAACATTAACACCAATAGTAGGTACTATCTAGCCTTAGAGATAATTTGGCAATGAAACAAAAGCGCATAAAGTAACAAGTTGATCATTGTCATAATGAATGACAATATGAAGTTGAGGCCTTCACTTTGTTGTGTGACTACAACTATATAATCATATCTCCTTGAAATAATAGAGGAAGGATAACAATATTTCACCTAAATACTAAAGTCATTATCAATTCTTTGCGAAAGAATTGGTAGTGTGGCATACCGATTAAATCTCCCTCGGTCAACTAAAATACATACATGCTTCCATCTTTATTTCTTAAAGAATGTCATTGGATAACCAATGTCAACCCAATCATTATTACTTGAGCTTGATTTCAATGGTTGCATCATCTTTGAGCCTAAATGAATTATTCAAACACTCACTAAGAAGTTAATGAAAAGGATCATTATTGAGTATAGGATCAAGTGGAATAATTTGGACAACAATGATGCAACATGGGAAGATGAATAATTCTGCAACAATGTATCTAGAGATTTCCAATATTGGGGACAATGTTGTTTTGAAGGGAAGGAAAGATATTACGTTGATCTAGTGTCATATATCGGGATATGTGTGGCTGACTTGTGGTTAACATATTCTATTATCATGTCATATCACATTTAATTATGCTTTCATATGCTTGTTAGGTTGACCTTGGTTCTTTGATAACATATTATGGTATATATAGGAGTTGGTAACTAGTAAATAATCATCATATTGAACATTTGAGTCTTATTACATGATTTTGAGGTTACCCCTCGAGTGGCTAGGTCATTCTACTTGCATATTGTGACATTTTCTCTATATTTTGGTGTTCTTTGGTGTTATATTATTGGTGATATTCAAATCCATCTAAGTTCATTATGGATATCTAAAATGCTCTTCTTCCTTCAAACCCTTATATGGAAGCTAGGTTTAAATAATGAATGAGAAGAAGTTTTTTGGGGTCATTGTTCCATGTGTCAGCGGGGTTTTTGAAGACACCATCTATTTATTGACCCATGCCCCCTGCCCCCAAACATTGTATAATATCATAATCAATAAACCAAATATAACATACCCCTTTAGTTAACAAACACACAAGTGCCCTAAAATAATGTAATTTTATGACTAATAAATATGTCTACAAGAACACTTTTTTACCTATATAGATTTTTTCCACATTTTTACTTACAAGAACAAAATTTTATATGTATGTGAAATTTTTCACATATCCTCTAAACAACTATTCAAGGTTGTGATTAAAGACCATAGGAACTCGATGCTCAAATATAATGGAGATTTATATGTGTAATAATTTTTTTATTTCTCTATTGGCAATACAATTTTTACACCAAAGGAATTGTTCTGATAGGAAACCTCAAGGGCCTTCTAACACCTCAACTTGATCCGTATGAATGACATAATATTATTTTATTGGGTCACATCGATTCTGATCACTATATTAACCAATTTGACTTGTTTAGGTAGTATTGGGAATTCTTGTATGAGATACTTCTGTGAATGGAGATGGGTGCAGAGACAGGTCGTGTACGAGGGAGTTAGTGAAAGCCATCTCGCTCTCGCTCATCGAAGGCCTCCACAAAAAAATCACTTGAGCAAAGTATGATAGCTAAATTTGAGCCATTTTTACGACTAGAAAGTAGAGCAAGAAGAGTTTGAGTGTGAGGACGAGTCTCGAGAATTTTGCGTGGATGATGATGATCGACACTTTGTTTCTATTGCAGCTTCTGAAAAATGGCTTCAATTCTAATGCCAATCATCCACTTGCAATGGAAACTATAAAATTTGATATTTCAAGGTGGAAAATCATATCCCTCTTTTCCTCCCTGAAAGAATTGGATAAATATCTCAAGATGCAAAAATTTTATTACGAGGAACTTGGAGACGTTTTGTAGGGATGAATATCAAGCGAATTTTGTTCCATCTTTTAGCTTCCTCAAGGCTCAATGGAGAATGAAGAACATCTACTGGGTTGCATGAATAAACATGTTTCCTCCTTCCTAAAAATTCAAAGTAGGTATGAACATCACTAGATGAGGCCCATTACTTGGAAGAAGATCACATATACCATTGACGACATGGTTGTAGGATTATTCGTTGTTTTTTTCATCATCTAGTCAAAAGAGGTAAATCTAATTTTTGGGAAAATATAATGCAAAGGAGCTGGTTAAGGTTGGGATTGAGTTCAAATCATTCCATAAGAATGGCCCTACTAAGATAATTTTTGACAAGTATTCCTTAGGAAAGCCTTATCTTGCCGGCACGTTAAGATTCATTTAAAATCGAAATAAATACAAGCGGACAGCAGATTTAACACATTGTGCGTTGAGCGATTGGTGGGGCCTATGCAGTGTTAAACAAGCAGTCACATGTTCAAATATTTTTCATAAAGTAAACCGAAACATGTCAGCAAGTTACACTCGGCCATGTGAAGGAGGTGAACTTGCTTTCTTAGACCAAGACCTCATCCCTCTTGTCACCAACTTGAGAATGGCCAAGTTTAAGAAGGGCAACAAGACACACTACACCACATGGACGGTGGGCATGTTGGGATATGTTGCTCCTGAGTATGCTATGTAAAACCACATCAATGACAAGAATGACATCTTTAGCTTGTATCATCATGCTCGGGCTCTTAATGAGGCACCGATATTTCCACACCAAGACAAATTCTCTAGAGCATGTTACGATTTGGTGGGTTGTGGACATATTGAAGGTAAATTGATTTTGATTTTTTAAAATTGATTTTTTCCTTTTGTTAGATTTCATTTAAGAAAAATACATTTGGGTTTTGTTTAACCGTTATATTTTTTAGAAATATCTTTAGATAGTGTGAGGTGGAGGTTTGATCTGTAGAAGAATTCACTCTGTTTTTCAATAATAGTGTTTTTCAATAATAGGATTTTTGATTAATCCTATCAAGGATATAATATATTAATGTAAAAATCACAATTGTTAGAACTAAATTAGACACTAGGGAAAATAGGTTCCATCTCAAGGATGGCTTTGTGCTTCAATTTGTATCTATTGAATTTGATTGGATTTATTTTGGAGATGGTCAAGTTTATTATGAGCTTCTTATTACATATTCCTTGATTAGACTTCAAGATATGATGATATGAAATTCTGTCTCTTGAAGCTTCATTGGACATAGAGGCTAATAGTTTGAGGCTCCATGTGAAAGGTCACATTGTTCTTCAAGTAATTTTTATTGAGGTCGGTGATATTTTCTTTTCTTTTTCCTCATGGATGGTAGAATTGATTATTTACATGCCACTTATTACCCTACCTAGCTTATTTCCCTGCACCTACTCAAGCTTAGAGATGTAAAGGGGGAATACAAAATGATGATAAAGTGGAACACAAATAAAGGACAATTATCGATGATTGTTTACATGTTTCCTATTTCACTACACCTACTTGAGCTTAGAATTGTAAAGTGGGAATACAAAGTGCTCCAAGAAGCAAGAATTTTGAATGGGCTTCAAACATGGAACCAATTGGTTTTCCCAGGTTTTTATTTTCGCACCTTTAAGCACAAATTATAGTCACGTGAATAATGTAAACTTAACTCTCAATGACTATTCACACATCTTTTGCTTCCACTGCACTTGAGCTTATAATTTTAAAGCGAGGGCTAAAAATTAAAAAAGAAACAAGAATTTCACTTGGGTTTTCAACATGGAACTTGTTGGATTTTACGAATATTTATTGTGGTCCTTTTGAGCATAAATTGCACTCACTGAATAATGCAATAGAGTTCACTAAGTTAATAAAGTGTAACACGAGATAAATGAATTTAATTGGGTGTTGTAATTTAAGACATGGAAAAGGTGCTAAAAATGCACATGTATTTAATTCTCACTTTTTTAGGTAGGTATTAAGCATGGAACATTTTGGATTTTCCCCATTTTTGGTTTTTACCCTTTAAATTTAATACGCATTCACATGAATTATGTATTCAATAAATAGACGATATAGTGAACCATAATTCCCTTCCTCTCCATCAACCCCCTTTTCAATCGCCCCTCATCCTCTCCCTCTTCACTTTGCACCGAGCCGACATTAATTTTTATTTTTCCATTGAAATTTTAAAACTCCCTCACCTTTGCTGACTTCCACATGGATGATTTCCATGAACTTCCCTTATTCTCCTCCTGCGGACATGAGAGTCTTGGGTTTAACCCTTTTACATGGAAATTTTGGGTCGGGTCTATTACGTGGAGGTAGTACATATTATATTATATTATATATATGTTGCAATATATATATTTTTTCGAGGTTCAATTTTTAGCTGAAAAAGTGAAGTATTTTTATATAGGTAAGTATATATTTTTATATATATTTACGGCAATGGTAAAATTTTAAGGGGGATATATAAATTATATGCAACAACATATTGTAATTACTACTCTCACTATAATATAGTAAAAAGAGAAGTGCAACTCGAAGGAGAAAAATAAAAAGAAAAAGAAAAAAGAGGAAAATATAGAGAAAGAAAATATAGAGCAGTAGCTCGTGAAAGAGGGAATTTTGTAAGAAAAAGAAATGAGAAATTGGACACAAGAAGAGAAACAAAATAAAAACATCTAGCAACATCTCGTGATTGTATGAAGTTTTTCAAATATATATAATATATATATATATATATATATATATATATATATATATATATTGTGTGTGTGTGTTTTATTTGTATTTCTGGTTGTGTCTTTCCCTTATTGGTTGCATTTGGCACTAAATTTTGCCAACAATTTGGTATCAAAGTGAACTAAAAGCTCATTAGAAAAGTGGGTTTGAGTTTTTATTTTTTGGGTTGAGTTGTAATGGCTTCCAACAACAACTCTTGGCAACAACCCCAATATTTGATGGGAAGAACTATGACATTTGGTGCATTAAAATGAATACTTTGTTCTCTTCTCAAGAGCTATGAAACTGGTTGAAGGAGGATATACAAAGGTAGTAGACCAGGTTGCATTTAATGCATTGACACAAGCACAAAAGAATGTTTTAAAGGAGAATAGAAGAAAGGATGCAAAATATTTGAGCTATATACAAAATGTAGTCACTGATTCAGTTTTCCCAAGGATAACAACAACTATAAACTCAAATCAATATTGGGACACCTTATTGAATGCTTATCAAGAAAGTGACAAAGTGAAGGTAGTCATCTTGTATATTCTAAGGAGAGAGTTTGAAATGCTTCTCATGAAATACTCAAATCTATAAATGACTTTTTTACAAGGACTATGACCATTGTCAATCAGGTGAGGACAAATGGTGATTTAGTAGAACATAGAATCATAGAGAAGGTATTGAGAATCCTTCCAATAAAATTTGACCCAGTTATGGTAGCCATAGAAGAGTATAAGGACTTAAAACAAATGAGTGTTGATGAGCTAATGGGTTATTTACAAACCAATGAATAGAGGATGAGTAGATCAACCAACTCCTTCAATGAATAAGCCTTCAAGACAAATACAAATTTTAGAGGTAGGGGAGAGGAGCATACAACAAAGGAAGAGGAAGATTTAACAACCAACAAGAAGGTGGAAGACATAACCACTATCAAGAGCCATAGAAAAGAGGAAGAGGTAGAGGAAGGAGAAACAACACTTCTAGAGGTGGTTCTACACAAAGGTATGATAAATCAAATGTGCAATGCTATTATTGCAAAAATTTTGGGCATTATGCTAGTGAATAAAAAGAAAGAATATGATATGAGAAATCATAATCATAATGCAAGCTTCTCTAATGCAAAAGAAGATAAACCAGAGAAGAATGAAAATGGTGGAGCCTTCCTTTTAACTTGTAATGTAGTTGAGCAAGGAAACAAGCAAGTATGGTATTTGGATAGTGCGTGGAGAAACAACATGTGTGGAAACGATGAAATTTTCAGTAATATAGATGAAGCAATCAGATCTGAAGTGAAGATGGGAACAAAAATAAGGTTCATGTTATGGGTAAAGGCATTGTATCCATTCTCACCAAGAAAGGAGATAAAAACATATACATAATGTTTTCTTTGTTCCAGGATTGAAGTATAATCTTCTTAGTATTGGGAAGCTTGTCCAAAATGGATATAAGGTGAAGTTTGAGGATGGAGAATGTGTTTTATATGATAAAGGTGGAAGCAATAAGCTAATTGCAACAATGCAAATGACACAAAATAAAATGTTTCCCTTGAGGATGCAAAGTGTAGCAGGTGCAACAACGTTCAAAACAATAGTCATTGATCAATCCACTCTATGACATCTCAGGTATGGGCACTTGAGTTTTGGTGGATTGAATGTTCTTTATAAAAATAAAATGGTTAAAGGATTGCCTCCTATTAAACAACCAGACAAGGTTTGTGAGGCATGCATATTGGGGAAGCAACATAAAAATGCTTTTCCCTTAGGTAAATCATGGAGATCAAACTCACCTCTTGAGCTAATACATTTAGATTTATGTGGTCCCATGAAAACTCCCTCCATGTCTAAAAATGTATATTTCATTACTTTCATAGATGAATTTAGAAGGACATGGATTTATTTCTTGAAAAATAAATTAGAAACATTTAGGTATTCAAATAGTTCAAGGCCATGGTTGAGAAGCACAATGGCCATTATATAAAGACATTGAGAATAGATAGAGGGGGAGAGTATATATCAAATGAGTTTTTAAACTTCTATAAGGAGCATGGGATCAAGAAGTAGTTCATGCTTGACTAGGTATACACCTCAGAAAAATAATGTAGCATGAGTGGAAGAATAGAACCATTCAATAAATGATAAGAAGTGTGTTGAAAGTAAAGAGAATTATTCGATGAATTATGGGTAGAATCAGATTGGAAAATAGTATATTTTCTGAATATATGTCCTACGAAGAGTGTGAGGAACAAAATTCCTCAAAAGCATGGAGTGGAAGAAAACCAAGTGTTGAGCACTTGAGAGTATTTGGACATGTGGCATACGCACATGTCTAAAAAAGAAAAGAACAAAGTGTGATAACAAAGGAGAGAAGTGAATTTTCATTAGATATAGTGAACAATAAAAATCTTATAGATTGTATAATCTAGTTATAAAGAAACTGATAATCAACAGAGATGTTCAATTCATTGAGGAAGAATCTTGGGAAGATGCACAAAAATTGGAGCATCCACAAACAAATGTAAATGTACCCATTATTCCTTAACTTGATAGAAGGAAGAGAAAACAAAGTATCAAGTTGGACACCCATTTCACAAAGGGGTGAATCCTCAAATGGAAGAAACCAACAAATCATGCAAGGATAAACTAATGAAGCATCTTCATCATCATCAGACTCATTGCAGCAGCAAGGAAGAAGGAAGAATGTACAAGATATTTATGACTAGTTAAGGTATGAAGAAAATGAAGATGAAATGATTAATTTTTCTTTATTTTCACAAGTTAATCCTATTTATTTTGAAGAAGAAATTAAAGAAAAGAAATGGTGTGAAGAAATGGATGAAGAAATACATGAAATAAAAAAGAATCAAACATGGGAGCTAGTAGATCTTCTGAAGGAAAGGAAGTCATTAGAGTCAAGTGGGTTTATAAAACCAAAACTACTCCCAAAGGAAAAATTGAAAGACACAAGGAAAGATTAGTTGTCAAAGGCTACAAAAAAAAGCATGGACGTGATTATAATGAGACATTTTCTCTAGTAGCAAGGCTAGAGATAGCCAAAACTATTATTCCCACAATTGCTCAACAAAAACAGAAATTCCATAAAATGGATGTTAAATCAGGTTTTTTGAATGGATTATTAGAAGAAGTGTATGTGGGAGACCACACCTTATTAAAGAAAGGTGTACAAGATGAAAAGAGCTTTGTATGTTTTGAAACAAGCACCAAGATTTTGGTATAGTAGGACTAATTCTTATCTAATTAGTAATGGATTTAGCAAAAGCTGCAGTGAGCCCACACTCTACATCAAAACAAACAATGGTGAGATTTTAATTGTTGTTTTATATATAGATGATCTGATTTTTACTAGAAATTCAGAAAAAGAAATTGATCAATTTAAATCAGCCATGAAAAAGGAATTTGAGATGACTGATTTGGGATTGTTGAAGTATTTTCTTGGCATTGAAGTCAAGAAAATAGAGCATGACATATTTATCTCTCAAGAAAAGTATGCAAAATAAGTTTTGCAAAGATTTAGAATGTTGGATAGAAAACCAACATCTACACAAAATGAATTAAGTCTGAAATTGACTAAAGATGATTGTAGCAGCAATGTGGATCCTACAAGGTACAAAATTTGGTAGGAAGTTTGATGTATTTAACTACTACAAGACCAGACATAATGTATGTAGTTAGTTTGATTCATTTATGGAGACACCAAAAGAGTCTCATTGGCAAGAAAGAAAATGAATACTGAGGTATGTGAATGGAACAAAGAATTTTGGAATTTTATATGCTGCTAATAATGATTTCAAATTGGTTGGCTATACATGTTAGCATAGTCTATGTAGTATTTTATTATTAGGATAGTTGTTGTTTATTCCATTATTCATTCTTATTGTTAGTAACAACTCCATCCATTCTGAGGAGTATAGTTTGTACACGTCCTATAAATTTTTACGTGCTTACGATTAAATAAGGTGAGTAAGAGATATTCAATCTCTATTTATTCTCCTCAATAAACTCCTCACATGATATGGTATCAAAGCGATTAGTAAGAGAGAATTTGAAGTTGAAGTCTGTGAATAGAAGTCTGCTAGAGGAAAAGCTACGTGGAAGTTTTAAGAGCTACATGTGGTCGACCAAGGAGGCTGCGTGAATAAAGAACAAATTCTAGACCTACGTGAAGTGTGAAGGAAGAGATGGTTCTAAGTTTCAATGTATTGCAATGGAGTGTATTGTGATCTAGCAAAGAAGACCAACAAAGATCCCACGTGGAGTACTCCATTCAACATGTGGGGAGATTTATAACCTGCGTGGAGATTTATAAGCGTGTGTGGAGAGTTTTCTTCTGATGTATGTGGAAGTTTACAACTAGCACTCCCCACAAACACAATTCAACGCAAAAAATGGACCTTCCCTCCTTCTAAGCACTTGAACGTGCCAACATGAGATGAGTAAAATTATTAAAATTTGTCTCTTGTACAAACTTGGACATGTGGAGGATTTTTGTTTGGTTACGTGGTTGATGACCGAGAAGAGAGAAAGTTACATGGTGTTTTTTATAAAAAAAGGACAATCTTGTTGCCAAAAGAACAAAAATATCTGCCCACGTGCACCAATACTAGGTTACACACATTTAATGAAGGATATAAATTTGAATCATTGTGTTTTGTCTTCTTTAATGCTTTGGAAGTGATTTCATTACACCTACGTAGAAAATTGCAATTCATTTTTTATGGTTCTACAACACACGTGGAGGAGATTTAAGTGAATTTCCAACTATAAATAAAATGCCTACGAAGAAAAAGTGATAAAAGACACTTGAGTGAAGGAGATAACCTATTAGCATTAGTTTAATATTTAATACATTGTTGTCATGGTGGACAGTTATAATTGTCACCCTCCACCCACAACCTTTATATGGCTATGCTATTTTGTTTGCAATATGCATTGAATAAACATTATGTCTCTGCCATCATTGGTATCAGAGTAGACACCTTCCCAGCGTTGTCTCCATTGTAATCATGGTGGACGAAGGATTGGCACAGACCTGGTCTTTGCGTGGTTTGAAGTTTGGAAGACATTAGCACTCAACACCTGTAAAGCCCTTGCGAGTGAACCGTGGAGTGGGAGTGGCGATTGAGAAGCAAGAGGAAGTGGCCTGTGTGGAGAGACTTTTATCTTTCAACCCAACATAGAAGGAGACCAAGGGAACAAGCAGAAAACCTACATGGTAAGAAATGTGGCACGGGAACAAGTAGTAGACCTGCGTGGGTTCAAAGCTCTAGAACATAATCTCTGAGTCATTACTAGATCAGAGGCACAATAAGAGTTTGCAAGCATCATTTCAATTCTGAGCCCATCGATCTAGCAGAAGTGACCTGTCTTATGCTGCGGAGAAGAAAAAGACAACAACATTTTTATAGGACGTGTTTGGATTTGGCGTTTTGCTTTCATTTTTGTATGCAGACCTAGCAACCAGTGAAAATATTCCTGCATGGAGTTTGGTGGAAGAACATTTCCTTATAGCATGCAAACGGACTTGTTCCCTTTCTAGAGGAGAGGACGTGTTGAAATCTGGTGAAATCAGCACATGGAAGATAGCTTGCAAAAAGAGGAAGAAGCATTGCCTTGCCATGTACATGTCGCACATTTTCGATGCCACAAGTGTTACGAGCAATCCTTCTGTTTGGGTAAACTTCGAGAACCCAAGAAGACACCACCGGCATCTATTTTACCTTGCTCAATGAATTGTTGAATATCGGCAACGTATTATTTGATGAATTGGTGCGTCAAGGATTGTTTGACTATTTCTAGTTCGACGTATGTTGTCAAGCATGCTAAATCCATGAAGAATTGGAGCGTGGCTATGATGCAAATGATGAATCAAAGTAGAACACCCACAGGAGCGTCGTGTCTCACTGCATGAGCTTATAGAGCCCATCTTTGTGATAGGTTCCTTCAGTAAGCATTTGTAACCATTTTTGAACAATCAATAAATAAAATACAATTTTGAGTTTTTGGAAATGTCTGCACCTCACATTTTGTTGTCGGATGCCTAGTTGCTAAAAGGGCCAAATTTCACCGCATGGAAAACCAAGATGCAGACGATTCTTCAGTTTGAAGATCTTTGGGGGATTGTTTCTAGCACGGACGCCCCTCCCACAGACGCTGATCTGTTGGCTAAGTATGAAAAGGCCAATGCAAAAGCACTAATGCTTATCACTGAGCCTTTCTGATGAGGTTCAACCTCACATTCGGGAAGCAACCACTTCCTCTACGGCATGGGCCACATTATGTACCATCTATGAAGTGAAGAATGACTAACGCGATCTTTGTATCTTCATAAAAAGATTCATAGAATGAGTATGCATGATGGCAAATTAGTCGAAGCCTTCTTATGGCATGTGGCCAAGTTACGTGTAGAAATTTCTGCTCTCGGTGAACCGGTGGATGACAAGTTGCTAGTCCTGCTCACCTTGCGAGCTCTTCCTTCCCGATTTTAGACACTGATCACCACGTTGACCATCACTCAACAGGAGGTGAGTTTTGCCAAACTGGTGAATTATCTCTAGTAGGAAGAAGCCATTCAGAATGTTCAAAAAGCCTTCGAAGACAAGGATCTCATCATGAGGAAAAAGCATAGCAACAAGCCTTGGAAAGGGCAATTCAGCCCCCTAGAATCGAAGCAACATCCACAATAGCAACCTTCTCAGTGGCCACCACAACGGCCACCCTAGAAGCAACAGAACAACAAGGCAGATTGATGGTGCCACATTTTCTCCATGAATACGCACACGACTGCGAACTGTTATTACAACGGTCGCAAGTATGGAAACTTTGGTGAAGAGAGCACTTCTGGCCAAGGATATTCCAAGAAATCCCAATGGTGTGCTCGTAATCAGAGGCAGAAGGGTCATATTTTTGCTCAGCAGGATGCCTCCTCGATGAAGAGGTTCCAAATGCAACTCATCAGACATTGTCCTAGTCTTGCAGACTTCGCAACCATCAAAAAGTGTCTGGTTGATTGATTCGGGCGCCAACAAACACATGACTTGGAAATAAGAAGTTGTTCCATACCCTAAGTGACCAGCCCACTGGAGATCGGATCACCATCATAGATAATTAGGAGTATATTGTGGTGGGGATTGGTGATGTCATCATTCCTCTTGGGACATGAAGATGTACACTCACGAAGGTGCTATATGTTCCAGGTTTGACCTCAAATCTCTTGTCTGTGAGTCAACTTCTTAATCATCGAATGCGGGTTGAATTATTTGTTGAGAAAGGGGTCAAGTCCTGCATCATTTCCTAGGGAGACTCTAGTTATTGCTCAAGCATTTATGAAGGGCCGTCTATTTGCACTAGATGTGGTCACTTCATCTAACATTTCTCTCTCTACTTCAATGGCGGAGTCCACTGCACTATGGCACTTTTGATATGGTCATCTTTCTGTCGGGGCTCTGATCGGCTCAAAGACCAAGAAAATTGTAAGAGGGATTCCTCCACTCTCCCATTCTTTACCTATTTTCTTAGGATGCCTTGTGGGCAAACAACACAAAGGTCTGTTGAAATAGAGATCTTATCATTCTATGGAGCATCTTGGGTTGTACACACACGATCTGTGTGGACCCCTACCGAGTAGCTTCTAAGGTTTTGAATACTTCCAGCTCATCATTGATGATTACTCACGGAAAATGTGGGTATATTTCCTCCGAAGAAGAAGAGTGAGGCATTTTCCAATTTCTAAACCTTTTACCAAGCACACCACCGCAAGCGATCAGGAAGCCTCTCCTTCTCCTTCGCTCAGATCGAGGGGGGGAATTTATATCAAAGAAGTTCTTAGCATACCTGAAGTAGCATGGCATTCAACAACATCTGACTGCACCCTACACACCCCAATAGAATGGGATTTCTGAGTGACACAATAGGACTGTCATGGAGATGGCTCATTGTATGCTCTCCACCGCCAAGTTGGAGGATCAGTTTTGGGCAGAAGTAGTCCAGACAGTAGTGTATCTACTCAACTAGGCACCCATGAAGATCTTGTAGAACAGGACACCGGAAGAGGTATGGACTGGTCATAAACCTTCTATCTATCATTTGAGAGTTTTTGGTTGTACTGCATATATGCATGTTCTAGATAAGAAAAGGAAGAAGATCGATCCAAAGACACTGCCATGTCTTTTCTTGGGGTATAGTACTACCTCAAAGGCATATCATCTCATAGATCCTGAGATGAAGAAGATCTACAAGAGTCGAGATGTGGTGTGTGATGAGTCATCCTTTGACTCCCTACCACACAATGGAGATCCAGTACCAACCTCGTCACATAGATTGCTCACACATCCAGATGATGGGAAAGATGATTCTTCTCAGAGAGAAGAAGAGCTGAGTGGAGACTTATTCATTGATCTAGGCACACTGGAAAACACATCTTCACATCAGCAACAATAGCACCAACGTCTGAAATGGGTCCAGAATACTATTAGGGATGCACACCTAAACTCACTTCTAGGCACTTCTACGGGAGTCAGAACACGAAGTCAAGCCAAACATGAGGTAAATTTTGCACTCATGAGTTCAGTTGTTGATAGCACCAAACCTGACACTGTTCATGAGGCATTAGACCAACCACAGTGGAAACATGCTATGAATGTTGAATATGATTCCCTACTTCAGAATCAAACGTGGGAACTTGTCAATCTACCTCCAGGTAAGAAATCCATTGGCTGCAAATGGATTTTCAAAACAAAATATAAGGCAAATGGTTCAATCGACAAACACAAAGCACAACTTGTTGTAAAGGGTTATGCTCAGCAAGAAGGAATTGACTATGATGAGACCTTTGCACCCACTGCGAAGATCAAAACCATCAGAGTTGTCTATGCACTGGCAGCACAAAATGGATGGAAACTTCAGCAGATGGATGTCAAGAGTGCTTTTTATGAACGGTGATCTCAAAGAAGAAGTATACATGGCCCAACCTGAAGGGTTTGTAGATGAGCATCAACCACACAAGGTATGTCATCTAATAAAGTCACTTTATGGACTCAAACAAGCACCTAGGGCATGGTATATAAAAATTGATGATCACCTATTGTAGCATGGATTCACTCGTAGCCCCTCAGATACAAATTTGTATATCGAGAAAGGTAGGAATAGAGATTTTTATTCTTGTTTTGTACACGTAGATGATCTTGTGATCACAGGAAGTTCTGACAATCTTTTGGATGATGTAAAGAATGATATGAAGAAATCCTTCGACATGACCAATTTGGGGCTACTTCACTACTATCTTGGCTTAGAGATATGGCAAGAAGAAGAATCATATCTTCATCTCCCAGATGAAATATGCCAAGACACTCCTAGAGAAGTATGGTATGTCAGATTGTAAACCTATGTCCACCCCTATGGAAAAAGGTTTGCAATTATCTAGATTCCAGGATTCACCGCAAGTAGATGGCACTCACTACAGGTAGCTTGTGGGGAGTGTCATTTACTTGACTTATACCAGTGAGATCTTTGCTTTGCAGTGAGATATCTCGCGATTTATGCAGGAGCTGAAGAAATGTCATTGGATAACAAAAATCATGTGTTGACATATATCCGAGGTACAGTTGACTTTGGTTTGGAGTATCAGAAGAACACTCAATTCTTCTTACAAGGATATACATACTCGGACTATGCAGGATCCATTGATGATAGGAAATCCACTTCAGGGTATGTTTTTCATCTTGGATCTGGACCTATCTTGTGGATTAGCAAGAAGAAAACTGTTGTTTCTCTCTCATCCACTGAGGCTAAATACCACGCCGCACGAGGAGCTGTGTGCGAAGTGATTTGGTTACGTTGCATTCTTGTAGATATAGGGATTCCTAAAGAGACACCTCCCATCATTCACTAGGACAATCAAGGTGTGTTGAAGCTTGTGAAGAATCCTGTTTTTCATGAACAAACAAAGTATATTGAGGTTGAATGTCACTACATTCGTGAACAGGTCTTGAACCACCAAATTCAGCTCCGATCTTGCCCTAATGATTTTCGGGTTGCGAGATATTCTCACCAAGCCTCTCGGCAAGGTGAATTTTGATTTGTTTAGGGGGTACATATGTAGAAACAATGTATTAAGGGGGGAATGTTAACATTAGTTTAATATTTAATACATTGTTGTCATGGTGGATAGTTATAAGTGTCACCCTCCACCCCATGACCTTTATATGGCTATGTTATTTTTTTGCAATATGCATTGAATAAACATTATTCGTGTCTCTACTATCATAACCGTGGAGTGCCATTATTATGCAGAAGAAGATGCCTCCACCAAGGCAACAGTGATTATTTCATGCCAATGTTGAATGTCGAATGTGCATGAGAATATCGAGACTCACTAGGGAGCCAAACCAAAGAATAGCAAGCACAAGAATACCATCAAGATCTTTGAAGAGAGCTCTAGGCCTACTTTTATTTGATCAACAAGCTTTGAAATACCAACAATTTATCCTTTGGACGAGCTAGTTTGGAAAGGCATTCTAGAATATTTTCTATTCGACGTTAGTAACTGCCAAGCAAAAGCGAGTGCGAGGAGATATCAAAGTTGGCTACGATGCTAATTGTGAAGATGAATAAGAACACCCCACAAAGTGTCACCTTCTCTTAGCACACAAGTATCGAGAGAATCTACGAGCTAGTACTTCTCATAAGTGAGTAAAAGTTGTAATATCTCTTAGAAATCAATAAATCAATAAAAAATATTTTATTTTATTACAATTTCTGCACCAAAACTTCTACTCTCAGATGCTCAATTACTTAAAGGGCCCAATTTTGCATCACGGAAAACAAAATGAGGACAATCCTCCGGTTTGAAGGATTATGGGGAATTGTCACGGGTATGTGACCGTTCCCATGACCTCACGATGAACTCATGAAGTATGAGATGGCTAGTGCCAAAGCCTTGATGGTGATAATGCTCAGTATCAATGATGATGTGCAACCACATGTTTGGAATGTGGAGAAACCAAAGGAGGTCTGGGATAATTTGGAAACCATTTATGAGGCCAAAAATTAGACTAATATTCTCCATATTCACTGAAAACTTCACACCCTATCTATGGGGTCTAATGAGAGACTTG
Organism: Taxus wallichiana var. yunnanensis; assembly: GCA_018340775.1. NCBI lineage: Eukaryota > Viridiplantae > Streptophyta > Pinopsida > Cupressales > Taxaceae > Taxus > Taxus wallichiana. The sequence goes on from CM031235.1 coordinate 376,509,484, forward strand.
AGGAGTTATTACGTCATGTGGCTGAGCTACTGATCGAGTTTCTATCACTTGGTGAGATGATAGAGGATTCCATGTTGGTACCAATCACCTTGAGAGTACTCCCTTCTAAGTTTTGAGTGTTCATTACGACACTAAGTGTATCTAAACAAATAGTGTCATTCGAAGAACTTGTGAACTTATTGTAGCTTGATAGGAGGCCATTAATTTATCTCAAGAGGAGACTTGGGATACATCCCTATTCTCAAAGCCATCTTGTGGCCAAAATAATTAGAAGGGTTACCCAGAGAATCCAACTCAATCGAAACCAAATCCACTGTGAGAAAGATCAAAATTCAAAGAGGTGGTGTCACATTTGCAAAACCAAAACTCACTACATTGATCACTCTTTAGTACAATGGTTTGAAACAAAGGTCTTGATCCAAACAAGAACATTCGGGAGTAATGATTTTCAAAAATCCAAATTCTCTCCCCATTGAAGAAAGAAGAAGGGACACCTCGCCACTCAACAAGATGATGACTCTACTGAGGAGTCACCAGGAGGAGTAGACTATGGACTAGAACCTTGTGTTAGTCTCCAAAACTTTACTGCAACCGAATAAGAGATTCGGTTGATAAACTCAGTGCCACTAAGCACATGTCATGTGATAAGAAGGTTTTTATTTCTTTGAACAAACAACCAAATAGAGATCGAGTTTGCATAGTTGATGAAAAGAGTATGTTGCATAAGGAATAGGCCAAGTCACCATTCCTCTGGGACCATGAAAATGTACACTTATAAAGGTACTATATGTTCTTGGCTTGACTAACAACCTCTTTTCAGTGACTCAACTCTTGAATCATCACTCTGAAGGTATAATTTCTTGTCCAAAATGGCATTAAATCGTGCTTGATCTCACGACAAGGTAAGATTATTGCTAGATATTTTCTAAAAGATAAGTTATTTTCTTTAGATATTGTTTCATCTTCTGTAATAGCTTTATCTGCATAAACAGTTGAATCTACTACACTCTATAATTTTAGATATAGACTAGTTCATTGCATTAGATGAGTTCAAAAGAAATGGTCAGTGGACTACCCAAATTATCCGAGTTTCTTTCCTATTTTCCTTATCTATCTTGAAAGAAAAAAACACAGGGATCCGTTTTAGGTGAGCACCATCCATGCCAAGAATCATCTCGAGGTCATTCATATTGATACGAATGGCCCGCTACCTGCTTCATTTTTAGGATACAATTATTTCCAACTATTCGTGGATGACCACTCTCGCAAGATGTGGGTTTTTTTCTGAAGAAGAAAAGTGAGGCTCTTCAACATTTCCAGAATTTCTATCAGCATGTTGTGAAAGAGATCGGACAACCACTTCTTCTACTTCACTTAGATCGAGGGGGAATTCACATCAAAGAAGTTCTTGGCCTTCCTAAACCAACATGACATTAATCATAATTTGACTGCTCCCTACATGCCCCGGTAAAATGACATTGTTGAGTGTCATGCAATCGCTTGAGTGATGGAGATGGCTCGCTACATGCTAACAAAAACAAAGCTAGAGGAACGCTATTGGGATGAATCATTACAGACATCCGTATATCTTCTCAATAGGGAAGTAAAAAAATTATAAAGGATCAAACATTATAAGAGGTATGGAGTGGTAAAAATCCATCAATCTCTCATTTGCAAGTATTTGGTTGCATAACATACATGCATGTCCCAGCTCAGAAGAGAAATAAGGTTGAGCCAAAGACACTCCTGTGCATCCTACTTAGGCTAGAAAACTACCTCAAAGGAATATCATCTCATGGATCCTGAGATGAAGAAAATATATGAGATTCGAGACATGGTTTGTGACGAGTCATCCTTTGACTCAACAATATCAACAAACAATCCACTACCAACCACCTCTCACCAACTAGTTTGCGAGTCGGATGATGAGCGGAGGAGACTATTCAAAGAAAAGAAATGCTGCAAGGGGAGATATTTGTTGACCTTGGAGAACTAGACAATGTGACTCCACAACAATCCACATGGCGATGACATAGTTCTTCTCAAAAGCATCCAAGTTCTCATCCGAAGTGGGTGCAAAGCACCATCAAAGACTCACATTTGTAACAACTCCCAGATACATCATCTAGAGTCAAAACAAGGAGTCAAACAATAAATGAGGTAAACTTTGCACTCATGAGTTCACCAATTAATATCTTTAAGCTGATAATGTTTGTGAAGCACTAAGTCAACCTCAATGGATTGTGGCCATGGATATAGAAATTGACTCACTCAAGAAAAATCGAGACATGGGGACTTGTCGATCTACCTACAGAAAAGAAACCCAAAGGCTACGAATGGGTTTTCAAGACAAAATATAAGGTAGATGGATCCATCAAAAACACAGAGCATGACTTGTAGCAAAAGGATATGCTCAAAAAGAGGGCATTGATTATGAAGAAACCTTTGCACCCACTACAAAGATCAAAACCATCAAATTAGATTGTGCACTAGCAACACTGAAGGATGGAGAATTTGCTTGAGATGGATGCAAGAGTGATTTTCTAAATGGTGATCTAAAAGAAGAAGGGTACATGACCCTGACTGAAGGATTTTTGATAGAAAACATCCTAAAAAGGTATGTTGTCTCATCAAATCTTTGTATGGATTGAAATAAGCTCCAAGGGCATAGTATATCAAGATAGATGATCACCTGCTTTGCAGCATAGCTTCACTCATCGCCCCTCATATTCAAATTTGTATATAAAGAAGGTAAAAAAAGAAATTGTCATTCTTGTTATATATGTGGATGATCTTGTGATCACTAGCAGTTCAGAAGATCAGGTTGATATTGTGAAGAATGATCTCAAAATAACCTTTGGCATGACATATTTGGGGCTACTACATTACTTTCTTGGCTTGGAGATATGACAAACAAAGGATCATATTTTTGTCTCCTAGATAAAGTATGCAGGACACTCCTGGAAAAGTACAAAATGTCGAACTACAAACCTATATCCACTCCTATGGAAAACGGTTTGAAAATTTCATAATTCTAGGATTCACCTCAAGTAAATGCTACTCTCTACATGAATTTTTGGAGGGGTCATCTTTTTGACATATACCAAACAGATTTACGCTATGTTGTCAGCTATCTTTCCGATTCATGTAAGAACTGAAGAAATGTCATTGAACTGCAATAAAGCATGTTTTGAGGTATGTCCAAGGTATAGTTGATTATGGTTTGGAATATAAGAATAATGATAAATTCTTCTTACAAGGATACATCAACTTGGTCCATGCCAGATCTGTAGATGATAGGAAGTCAACCACAAGATACATATTTCATCTCGGATATGGACCTATATCGTGGATAAGCAAGAACCAAAATGTTGTTTCTATCTCATCCATAGAGGCAGAATATCTTGCTGCATAAGGAGCTGTGTGTGAAGAGATATGGTTACATCACATTTTGGATGACATGGGAATTCTTGAAAAAAATCACATATTCTCTATTGTGACAATCAGAGTGTGTTAAAGCTTGTGAAGAATCCAATTTTCAGAACAAACAAAGCATATTGAGATTGATTTTCATTTCATTTGAGAGCATGTCTTGAACCATCACATTCAGCTCTAGTATTGTCCTACAAAAGCACAAGTTGTTGATATTCTCACAAAATCTCTTGGAAAAGTGAAATTTGAACTTTTCAAGGGTCACATTTGCAAGAATAATGTAATAAGGGGGGAATGTTAGCATAGTCTACGTAGTATTTTATTATTAGGCTAGTTGTTGTTGTTTATTCCATTATTCACTCTTATTGTTAGTAACAACTCCATCCATTAGGGAGTATTGTTTGTACACGTCCTATAAATATTGTACATGCTTTTGATTAAATAAGATTGAGTAAGAGATATTCAATCTCTATTTATTCTCCTCAATAAGCTCCTCATAATACAAAAAATGATTGATTGGGCAAGTAGCTTAGATGATATAAAGAGCACATCTGGATATGTGTTCAATGTTGGATCAGGAGCCATTTCATGGGCTTCAAAGAAACAATCAGTAGTTTCTTTTTCTCTTGAAGAAGCAAAGTATGTTTAACAAATTCAATCATTTTTCAAATGATTTGGCTAAAAATAATCCTCTCATATTTGCATGAAAAAAAACAAGGAGGTTTTGTGATTTATTGTGAGAATATGTCTACAAATTTTTATTAGATTAGGTAAAAACAGATTTTGAAGGGATCAGGAACCCTGTACAAATGAAAGATACAACTTTCAAAGCCCAAGAGAGAAACAACAACCAACAAGAGCCCACAGGCCAAAAAAGAAACAAAACAACAAGCCAAACCTCGGGTCAAGGAAGCACCAAAAGGAGGGAACACAAGGACTATTGGTCAAAGCAACTTAACCAACAAGACCAAGGAACTCAACTTCCAAAAACCTTCCCTTTACAAGATCTAAGGCTCATCATGAGGGGCTCAGATACATCTTTACCCCTCTTTTTGTTGTTCACCAGCTTCCATCCCTCCCCCCAATTAGGATCAACATTCTCATCCGGGTTGATAGGAAGGCTAATTTCAAGAGAGATACTGCTTTGATTTGGAGAAAACAAAGATACAGGGGGTGACAAAGGGGCAACCCCCTTATCTACTACATGTGGATCATTAACAGTAGAGAGGGAAGAGTGGCACTCTCTCTCAGATTCACATTCATCTCTTCCATAACCCTGACCTTATCCTTTCCTAGATCTCTATATGATGTCTAATATCTACGTTACATTATTGTCTTCCTTAGCCTCCCTTTGTAGACATGATTGTCTAATATGTCTACAATTGCATTATCTAAAAATCACATTTTTCATGGCAGAAGAAATCATATAGCTATTAGGTATCATTTCATTTGTGAATTGGTGGAGAAAAGAGAAATTGAGCTGAAATTTTACACGTTAGAGAAGCTACTAGCTAAAATATTTACCAAACCTCTATAAAAGGAAATATGTGAGTGTTTGAAATAAAATCTAAGCGTCATAAATGGATCGCCTAGCTCCAGAGATTAATTGTTGTTTGGCTCAAGATTAAGGGGGAGTGTCGGAATAATTTAATGTTGCGAGTTAATCTCAAGCCCCGCGCTTAACCTTTTAAATTGTTCCTCCCACTCCACTCCAACCACTTTGCACCGACATTGGCATTAATTTTTATTTTCCGTTGAAATTTTAAAAGCGCCTGCCTTGCCTTTGTAACTTTCACGTGGAGGATTTTCGTGAACTTCCCTATTCTCCTCCTTGCAGACGTGAGAGTCTTAGGTTTAATCCTTTTGCATGGAAATTTTGAGTTCGGGTCTATCACGTGGGCGGTATATTATTTTATATATATGCTCAATCTATATTTTTTTGGGTCCATTTTTGGCTGAAAAAGTGAAGTATATTTTTTTATACGGGAAGTATATATTTTTAAATATATTTACAAAGCAACGATAAAAATATAAGGGGGATATATAAATTATATGCAACAACGACTACTCTTTATATAATAAAGAAAAACAAGAGCAACAACTCAAAGAAGAAAAAGAAAAGAGAGAGGGAAAATATAGAGAAAGTAAAATATAGAGCAGCAACTTTGTGATTGTATGAAGTTTTTCGAATCGATATAATATATATTTTGTGTGTGTGTTTTATTTGTATTTTGGTTGTGTCTTTCCCTTGCTGGTTGCATTTGACACTAAATTTTTCCAACATTTTTCCTTCCTCAATTTTCAATTCTTCTCTCCATCTCCTTCCATTGTACTTACTCCACATATGATTGCTAGCTTTAATGCTTTGTATAGAATTGGTCGTCAACCGCATCAATTCACCTTTTTCACTATAAATTATATTTGACAAGGCAACTTCCGCAAATAATTGTAATTTCTAGCATTATTACACAATTTAATGTAATTGAAAGTGATAATCATCATCTTGATGTCTACCCAAAAAGGTATAAAAATTATGTTAAAAAATTAGTTGAGAGAGTCGGTAAAAATATGTTGAAGCATTCATCTGCAATTCTCACAAGAACATTCTTTGAATGTAAGACAATATAAACATGAATTGCGAGAAAAACTACCTTCGAATAAAGTTAAGGTTATTTTTCATGCATTCAAAAGACATATTTTATAAATCCATTAGCCTTCAAGATAATTGGCAAGATACACATTATATATACAAACCAGTATTCCTAGCATAAGATATTATATTAGTATTGATTATATTCAATAAAAATACAACAAAACTTGTTACAACATATATTTGTTTTGCATATATATGAGGAAAACAAAATAAATTTCATGTCGCAATATTGAGGTGAAGCTTAATATGTATTTTTAAGCAAAACTTGGTAGCATTGGATAACGATTATGAAGAAAGAGGAGGAAGAGATAAACTTAGTTGGTACTTTGGTTATTCTTAAATAATAAGATATATTTGAGTTACTCTTCCATAATCTTTATGGGTGTAATAGAGGCGCTAATATCAAATAAAATCATATTGTCTCTATATTCTAATTAGATTCACCAAAATATTTTATGTTAAAGTAGTTTTAAATCAAACATTTACTACATCTACAAAAATATATTACAATTAAATTTGATTATACATAATATGGTAAAATTATTCTTAATTGCAGAGATAATTTTCAGCATAATTAAGATTAGTTAAGAGGTAGTTTAAGATGAATATATGTGTTCACATCAAATCTAGAAATACTGGTTATAAATAGATAATATAACCCTAGATAATATTTCCATAAATAGATAATAAAGAAAAGAAAGCACGAATAAAGTTGTTAACAGAACTTCCTTCCAATAAAATTATGATTATTTTTCATGTATTAAAAATACAGATGAATCCATTAAGGCAAGATACATTGATAATATAAACAAAGTTGTATGCCCATCATAAGATATTTGTACTACCATTGACCATATTCAAAATATATGGCATAAGCAAAATTGCATGTCGCAATGAGCTCAACCTTCAGATATATAATTTTAAGCAAAACTTGTAAGCTCGGCTGTTTATGCATGCCAACATGAACTGGTTACCTCATGGACTGAAATTAGATTCACAAATCTTGATATGTTCTGTTTCTCCTTAAAATTATTCCAACTTTCTTCTTTTAATCCGTGCACTGTCAATGCCTTTATCAGCTTGGTTTCCTCTATCTTTCCCCGGACAGATATCTTCACCGAAAAACTTGAAGTTAATTAGGGTGGGTTCTTCAACAATATTAGCTGAGTCTGGGATTTTCTTGCTACCTGATAAAGATGGAGGAGGAGTTGCTACACTGCCATGAATGGTATTGGATAACGATTCTGAAGAAAGATGAGGCAGAGATAACCGTAGTTGCAAATCAGGATCGCTGCAACTCATATAAAGCTGAATTAGGGCATCTGAGACTGGGCTTTGCTTGCTACCCAATGAAAATGGAGAAGAAGCAGGCGCTACACTAGATGAAGTATGGCCTTGAATGGTACTACTGGATAACGATTCCGAAGAAAGAGGAGGCAGAGATAAGTGTAATTGCAGATCGGGCTCGCTGCAACTCAATAGGAAACTGATTGGAAGCAATATTATGAGCCAGAGCGCCACAGGTGGGTAATGATAGTGAGGAAAGAGGAGGCAGCAGAGATAATCGTAGTTGCTCACCAGGCTGGATGCAACTGATACAAAATTGAATGTCATTCTGCATAAAGATCTTTACAATATGACCAGGCTTCAATCCTCTTCTCCTCACAAAATCTCTCCAACCACCAATCAATACATAAGTTTTGCTACTTGCCCAACGCTTGAACTTAAATTTTCGAGTTTCAACCCCACATCATCCAAATCAACTACGTGAAACTCCTTCCCTACACCTTGTTCAATTTCATCCCTTTCCAGTGGCCCATACGCTGGCAAAATATAGTCTTCTGCGTCTCTTTTTTGAATAGCAAGTCTACAGCAGGACCCTGTATCGGTTTTTTCCAACTGTTTACAGAACAAAAACCTTGTGCAGATACCCATTATTATTATTCCTCGGTCCTCCCCAACAAAAACCACACTCGGATTCAATTATTCTTTGCATACAATGAAATCAAGCTAATGAATAAAACCAGTCCACTCAATGGTGATCATTTATAAATTAGGAAAAAGCATTGGAACCTTAAAATAGCACACCAATTGTCCATTTGGAAATAAAAGAAAACATAGAGAATGAAAATGCCATTTTTAGTCAAGAGTTATTGATAAAAAAGGAAGTGACATCCTAAAATAGAACATTCCTTTGTGTGCTCGATTGGTCCCACCATTTTGTGTGTATCAACTCCGTCAGTTAAGTTTCCGTCAGTCGAGTTTCCTTAACGTGATTAAAATTTCCGGCAGTTACTTTTCCGTGACTGTTGTCTCAATTAAACGAACACTCTCCAACTTATTTAGCGTCGCGCTCACGCTAGCACAACAGATAATCCGATAATCCGAATATTTTTTTTTTTTAAAGTATGCTAAGCTATGTTTATATATATATATATATATATATATATATCAAGAACATGCAATTATATATAATTTGATAACATCTTAGAAATTATAATTATTTTCAATTGTTGGAAAGATGGAAAAATTACCAATTTTTTTTAGGTATAATGAAAACAATTTTTGAAAATGATTGACATGCAAATTTTTACTCGCCCTTTTCACGGCGGGTTGGAAAAGCACTCACACACATATATATATAATGAAAATAGTATTTAATTATATTACACTTTATAATAGAATGATTGTCATGGAGATAGATAGTGGGTTCTTATATATGTGAGTATGTTCACTTTTAATGTGGATCTTATATTTTATGTTCATTTTATCGTTGTTACAAAATTTATTTTTTCCTTGAAAAACTTAATTGAAAAATCATATCTTGAGTGTTCTATGGAGCTTAGATCTCATTACACAAATTAGTATGGTTAAATTGAAACCATTTTTCACCATTCAATAGGATTTTTTTGAAAAACGTATTAATGTTATTATTGATTGTCATATGCTAATGTAAAAAAATCCAAGAAAAAGCGATTTGAGATTTATATCTCACGACATCTTTAACATATATAAGATATTTGTACTAGTAATAATTCTTTTATATAATAATAAATTTTTGTAATTATATATGAGCTTTGATCACTTTATAAGTAAACAAATCACACACACACACTCGCACACACACACACACACACGAAATATTGATGCAAAATGTTGTTGAATTATAGATAATCGACAAGACTAGAGGTTAGAAGAATATTTTATTCATCACAATTTCGGGGACAATTATTAGAAAACGATAACATAATGTAGGTTCGAGATAATTAGATGAAGAAGACCCAAAAAATCAATGTGAACCGAGAACCTAAGTTACCAAAATCACATACTTCACTAGAACATATGTAAGTACATTTAAAGTAACTTATACACATGACAATTACAATGAAACCATGAGTTCATATGTTTCTCGAGAACACTCTCATGATACCTTACTATTGATCAAACACGGAAATGATTGTGTTATTATGGAAACATATTGAAATTTTCCTTTGAAGGAATTAAAGGAACCCGGTGGTCATTATCTCATACCCAACCTTTACTAAAAATACTATGCCCTCAAGTGGGCTTTGTCATTGGTCATTAAATCCCTCAAATATATCTTTTTCGCACCCAAAGATCTCGTGTAGTATGAATGACACGTGATTTTAATTTCATTATGCAAAGATTTCAACTAGATCGCTTTCACCACAACACTTTGAATATGTTGTGAATCAACATGGCACGAAAAATATAGGTTTAGATGATTGCTCATCATCTAGAGGGATATTTAAATCATAAAATGTAATTATAGGTCGACTACTTATGATATACTATGAATGACATCAATGATGTTATGAATTGGATGAGGATCATTTGTATAGGTCGGTGGAGGGGAATTACGAGGATCGGCCATATGTACTTCATCTCTTGTATTGGTCTATGTGTGATTTGAACTAATTGATCTGTGTCTGACCTTAATAGAGCATTTGGTTGTGGTAATGTTGGGTTACCAGGTGGTTCTTGTTATCCAAAATTCACCCCGGGGTAATTTTGATAACATGCATCGATTATTCGATCCGAGCAAGTAGATTGATTGAGGCCCAAAATCATGTTTTTCGGGGGGTCCCCCTCGGGTTCTTTCTAACTCTCTGTCAAGAAGAAAACCCGGCGAGTTAAAAAAGGTGAAAAAATTGCAAAAAATCAAGCTTGGTGCCGAAATACAGAGAAAATCGGCTAAGTCCTAGCCCAGGCAGCACTTGGGACAGTTGGGATGTCGGGAGTGCGAATCGGCCGAAAAGGCTGCCGAGCGATGCATGCGGCATCCGGGGCCGGTTGGGACATCGGGGCGCGAGGCACGAAAAGCCGAACCGGCCAAAAAAATGAAGAAAATTGCCTAAGTCTTGTTTGCCTTGATGCAGGGCAGTTGGACCAAAAATGCGCGGGGACGCTTGAATCGGCAGATTAGCGCGAAGTCGGTCCGAATCCGGCGGTTCGGAGATATTTGTCCCGAGCGATCGGGACAGTTGGGACAAAAGTATGCGGAGGACGTGAAGCCGGCGGTTCGGCCAAAGCAGAGGACTTTCGTTTGGGACATCCAAGGGCCAAAAATGCACGCGGGCGCGAAAAGCCGAAAGAGGCGAGAGCGAATGGAATCTTGCCACGTCTTCGCTGCAAACAGGAACAAGGAAGCCCGAATCGGGCGGTTCGGAGAAATTTGTCCCAGACAGTTTGGGACATCCGGGCCAAAAAGTATGCATGGGACGCAAAAAGGTGAATTGGCCAGAAAGAGACAAGGAGGCATGCGGACGAATCGCAACGTGACACGTGTCACGAGGGAAGTCTGATGGAAATTGGCTAAGTGTTTTTTGGCCAAAAAATTTCAAAGGGCAAGGTTTGAAGGGTCGGCCCGAGCTAATAGACACAGGACACGTGTCCTAAGGCGGGGAGTTCGGAGCCAGGGAAAGACTTAGGAAAATTTGACAAAAGTCTTGGGCAAAAAATTAAAAGACAAGGATGACCCCGCAGCCCCTGTCCTCCAACCAAATCACGCCACGTGTCCCAAGTGGCGGGGCGCGGGAAAAAATGGAAAATTTTCCAAAGTTATAAAAAGTCAAAATTTTCAAAGGAAAACCCGCGGAAAGGGAAGGAGAGAGAATTTCTCATCCAATCAGTGCCTGACACGTGTCATCCAAGTGGCAGAGCACGGGAAAAATTCAAGTATTTTCCCGCCGATCTGTTTTGGCCTGTTTTTGCCCTAAATCTTCATATCGCCATAACTTTCGATCAAGAGCTCAGATTTTCACGTTCTTTATATCAATGGAAAGCTGGCGAAATTCTCTGCATGATTCCAAGGTCAATTTTGCATTTTGGTTCAGTATGGAGAGAGAAAATTGAAAAACATCTCTGGCACGTGGTCATGGCCAAAACTGATGTTTCAACAACCAGTTTTAATGCACATGGGTCGCATTCTTCTTCGACATGGCCAGAACTGACGTTTCAACAACCAGTTTTAATGCACATGGGTCGCATTCTTCTTCAGCATGGCCAGAAGTGATGTTTCAACCACCGATTTTAATGAAGAATGCATTTTGGTCAATGGTTGGACGGCTTGCACATTTTCCTGTGTTTCTCTCTCCTGGGTTCGACCCATGCATTGTAAAAAGCCAGATTTGGCTCATTTTAAAAGGTTGTTCATATTTTCGGCTCTGCCCTTCATTCTTTTCTTCTCCGGGGTTGAAAATGGAGTTTGAACCTCCTCCCTGCTCTATAATGGTGTTTTTGCTTTTTACTATTGAAATGATGTTGCATGCAAACTTCTAAGAGCAACAGGAAAGCGTGTTTTGTGATGCGTCTGTCCATCCCTGCTCATTCTTTTGCTTGTTCTCTTCTTGCCTCTCTTCATTGTAGGTATTTGTGCATGTTCTAATGTTCGATGCAGTGCGGAGCTATGTTCATGGAGTTTTGGGACATTTTCTGTGTGAAATCTATCCTTGGGCCTGTGATGCATCTGTCCATCCTTCCCATTGCTCACCTCTCTTTGTTCCATGGCAGTTTTGATAGATGTTCAACATTTTCCTTCTCTAGTGTATCACCGTTTTAGTGTAGGCTCTGTTTTTCCCTTTCTCTCTCTCTCTGTCTCCTTGGCATGGTTAGATTAGGATTAGATTAGCTTGCCTGCACTAGAATAGCTTGTGGCAGGTAGTTTAGGAATAGGAACCGGCCTTCTCTGGAGATTCCTTTCTCATTCTTGCAAGTCCCTGCACTCAAAGAAAGGATTCAATGTTGTGCAATCACACTTTGGATGCTAGAGTGATCAACCTAGAAATCGATAAACATCCGGGGGTCTTTGTGATTTTGCACTATGATTCTAAGTGTTGTAAGGAAATAGTTTTTATCAAAAAAATCTTGGATTTTTTCATAAGGTAAAGCATCTATTCTAGCAAGTGCAAGACATTGGTTATAGTCATAACATACCTTGTTCAACCTTCACCATGTTGATATTTTTCAATGTCGATAATAGTGGGTGGAGGTATTTGAATTAGAATGCACTCAAGTAACTTGCATAAAATGACATGGGAGATTGTGGTAAGTAATTATATTGTTGTGTGAGAGATGTTATAGGATTTTTGTAGGTGATTGTTATGTGACATAAACGAGACTCAATTTTGATTTTTCGATTGGTTTTCCTTTATATGAAGGATTTATTTGGAAATTATTATTATTGGATGAAGGCCGCTCTAATAAGTAAACATATTGGCTTCTAGAAGCTTAGTCTCATAAACCTGAACTATTTACAAAATCTCCTCAAAAGATTTGAACTTACAAAACATAGTCTTTTTATTTAGTTTCAAGATAAGATTAGTGATGAATACTTCAATCAACTCATTCTCATATATGTGGTTATGTCATATAGAGTGAGTATTATATCTTAGGACATAATCCATGACCCTTTTGTTATATTGTTTCTCAACTTGACTGATTTTTGAAAAGGATGGGAATTGTCGGTGTTGATCACAAAATGATTAAGAATTGTGTTAGCTTAATATTAAAATATCATTATGGATTCAATGAGATGGTATAGAGACAATCAAGTGCATATTATTTAAGGCCACATAGAAACAAAATTGCTAATAAGAGATCATTTTTGTGTAGTTTATGCAAGAGGCCACGAAGGCTCTAATATTCGATGTGGATTGGCCTAAGCATCATAGGAGGAGAAGTTAGGTGGAGTAAATCTAGGTTGTAGTGGATATTTTAGAACCTTGGGGAAAATGGGTTGTTAAGTAACCCAAGGAAACTAGTGGCAACATTTAAAACATTTATTTCTTCAAAATAGTTCAATTATTTATATTTCTTAAATTGTCCTATTATTTTGGACTACCATAGTGAGATTTATGCAATTAATTATAATTTATTGAGTTACATCTACTTATGAATAGTTGCATTGTGTTTTGATTATAGTTTGAGTGTAATTTCAAATCACTTTACACATATATTTATATCAACACAACATGAATTGAACATACAACCTTATGAAATTTCTTACAAAAATATTCCTTATTTTCCTTATATTGCTTCCTCTATACATATAAGGGTATCAAATGTTCAAAATTCTTATATTCCTTGTCTTCATTTCATAATGTGATTTCTTCAAATGTTCAAATTGTATACCTTCTCAAGTTTTATATACTCAACAAGATTCTCAAATTCCTCAATCCCAACCCTTTAGAGGCTCCCTAGTTTACCCTAATTTCATATATTCTAAATATCCCCTTTTTTGCACATTTGTAATTTAGATTTAGATTTATATAGTTTAGATATGAATTGCACTTAGATATTGTTAGTTTGATATATAACAATAGGAAATAATCAATCCTTGATTCACACTTATTAGTTGTGACTATGTTCACATGTCCTTATATAGAGGACTTGTATAAAAACCTAAACGAGTTCATAGCTTAGCATTGTTAACCTACCCCATATGCTTGTGAAACAACTTACCATAAAAATCATCTTTTTTTAATTTTTTAACATACAAATCTAGCCCTAGGTTTGGGTTTCATCTTCGACATTTTCTTAATTTTCATTTCTTTCAACCCCTAATTTTTTGGTTTACTTCTAAATCTTCTAATTCTAATTTTTGACATTACCTTGTTCTTTCATACACATGTTATTCTTATAACTTCTTATAGTGCATTTCATTGGAAAGATACGTCATTCGAGCATATGATGTTTCCTAATCTTGTGCCAAAAACAATTATTTCACTAAATCAAGACATATTCCGGTGAATTTTTACTCCAATATTTCAAATATTGGAAGAAATCCATCTCCATTTTTGCGTATATTGGATTTCATTTCTATCTATATTGGGGGCCACACCCCAACCAAAAGGAAAGAAACAAGGAAAAACAAAGGTTGGGGCTATCTGCCAACATATAGCTCAACAACGAACAAACTATAACAAAACCATAGCTAAGAAACAACACCAAAATAAGCTGTAGTGAAAAAGGAGACAACACCACTAACTAACTGATTTTAAAAAAAAATTGAAGGCAACCACGAGTCCCACGATGAAGTTTCGAGGGAAATGGAAGTAGTGGGTTCCTAATTTGGAGCTTTAAAATTTTTGGTAATTTTTCCCTTCTTCCAAGAAGAGGTCGGTATACCATTAGAGTCACAAATCTGGCGTACATGGACCTGAATGAGATCCATAATAGCACTGTGCATGGTTATATAGTTGTTGTGTTTTTCCTCAAAGGATTTAAGCTTAGATTATAGAGTGAAGATTTCCTCTTTGAGGTTGGTGATAGGATCCAGAGCTTGTTCCTTGATTGCAAAATTAAGAAGGAAGTCCACATTATCTTCAAGGATTTTCACAATCTCGTCCTATATGTTGAATTTATCTTCTAGAACAAAGTTTTCTTTCATGCTAGGAGGAACAGTTGGGGGGCTATCCTCCACAAGAATTTCATTATCCTTTTGACTAATGCCCAGAATTTCCTTGTCTTTCTTGCTACTATGAATGATCCTCTTAGGGGTGGCTCAGAGATAGAGTCTTGGTACATGGGGTTTTGGAGCGAATGCTTTAGGATGTGTGGGAAGAGGAGATACCACAGTGGGACCGGGTCGAGGAAAAAGCATTAGAAATGTAAAGATTAATGAGGTAAATGACACCTTGGTGGAGGAAAAGTCTTCTTGTGACTTTGAACTTCTAACACTGATTTTTCCATAGACTATAGAATATGCTAGGAAAGAATCACCATCACCTCCCATTTGAAATGATTAAGTAGGACCTATTGAGTTGTGGAGCTCAATTACTTCAGTTTAGCATGCACTATGAAACTTTCTGGAAAATACGATGAAGAGCATCGGTTTGGGGGAACTAGCATTGGTCATCCAAGACCGATATCGGTCGATCGAGGAGGAACCGAGATTGGTTAGGGTGAACCAACATCGGTTACCTATGTGGGAATGTTTTAATTAACTGTCAGGAATTAGATCTATTTTTAGAATTAAAGTAGATATATTGATTGTAATTACATGGATAAGTTCCCTAAGTTTATAAATGACTATATAGGCATGAAATTTAGGGTTTAGAAGAAAAGAATTAACAAGAACTAAGAAGAACTTGCAAAATTTGGTGAAAAAGAGAATTCTTGGAGATGAAGCAAAAGTTTGAGAGAAATAAAGTACTGTACATCTCAAAGGTGTGGAAGATTGTAAATCTTCAATTGTATATCTTGTCAAAGTTGTGGATAATAGATTGACTTGTTTTTTGGTGGACGTAGCCCATATTGGGTGAACCACGTTAAATTTGGTGTTGATTTATGTCTCTTGTTTTGTATATTTATTCTGGTAGAATATCCACTTTTATTTACATGTATGCTTAGATATGATATATTATCTATACAACCGTTGTGCTAACCCCAAAAACTGGTATTAGAGCTTTGTTTGAGGGTTTTTGTGTTGTGATTTACTCAGAGGGTTTTTGATTCGAGTGGGAGCTACAACAATGTGAGAAGAAAAAAAAATACGAGCGAGAGAAGTTTGACGACCGAAATTATCAATTATGGAAAATGCAGATTGAAGATTATCTATATCAAAGAGATTTGTATTTACCATTGGATGAGAAGTCTAGACCTACAAATATGAGTGATGAAGAATGGAAGATTCTTGACAGAAAGTCTTTGGGATCTATAATATTGAGCACAGTAGCATCCAGTGGCTTCGATATTACAGGAGTGACTTCTACGGTAGAGTTAATGAAATATCTTATAAATTTATATGAAAAACCTAGTGCTTCAAATAAATTTTATTTGATGAAGAAACTATTTACCTCTAAGCTGCATGAAGGTGGATCTTCATCTAGTCATTTGAATGATTTATGATCTATTATAAATCAGTTAATCGGATTCTTTATACCATTTGATGACAAAGTAAAAGAAATTTTATTCTTGTGTTCTTTGCACGATAGTTGGGATAACTTGGTAATGGTTGTTAGTAATACATCATCTCCTAATAATATTTTAAATTTTGATGATGTGGTTAGTATAATATTTAATGAATAAATTCACGGGAAGAGTACAAATGAATCATCATCCTGGGAATGCTTTGAATGTAGAAAGAAAGAGAAAGCAGAAGGAGAGATCCAAGAATAAGAGTAATGGGAAGTCAAAGTCAAGGGATAAAAAATCTAAATCCAGAAGTAAGGGAATTAATTTTTGGAAGTGTAGAAAGAAAGGACATGAAAAGAAAGATTGTTGGTTAAAGGACAAAGAGAACCAACAACCAGATAAAGGTAAATAAGAAAATATTGCTACATCAGAGGTAATGCAAGATGCTCTTATTATTTCTTTAGATAATATAATTGAATCATGGGTTTTAGATTCAAGAGATTCTTTCCATTCAACCCCTAATAAGGGTAATTTTAGAAATTATGTCCATGGTAATTTTGGGCATGTTTATTTGGGTGATGATGAACCTTACAGTATTATTGGTAGAGGGGAAGCTCATATAAAATTGCAGAATGGAAATACATGGGTATTGAAAGATGTGACGCATGTGCCAAGCCTCAAGAGGAATCTTATTTCGGCAGAGCAACTAGGTGAATCTAGTTGCATGATTACTTTTACAAGAGACTCTTGGAAATTCATCAAGGGTGCTCTTATTGTGGCAAGAGGTAAGTGTTATCCATATTTCTCCCCAGGAAATATATTGGATCAGCCATGACCCTGCATAGAAAGAACTTGAGAAAACTCATTCAGATCTTGTAAATAGGTCACAGAAGGACCCAAATGCAGTGGTGGGGGATGACAAAGATTAAATGACCCTATGTAAGAAGAAACGACTCTGTCGAGCCATTTCCATGTCTTAAATCCATTTTTAAGTTATAGGTAAAATCAACGATGGAATAGTAGGTTCAAAGAAGAAGGGGCAATGCCGCAAAGGAACTAGGAGCAAGAAGGGGAAAATGGTGAAGTTTTAAAGTTTTTCGAGCTCAAAGCAGTTCTAGAAAGAGTCCAAAATTGGATAAGTATAAAAGTGCTAACGGAGAGTGCAAGTGTCACTTGGCGCATTTCAAGAGTTAGTCCAAAGGTGAAGACCCATATGAGTGCGAGCTCGCCACATAGCCCAGAGTCCAAAAGGATAAGAGGGGCCATTGAAAATTCCACAGACCTGCGGAGGCTACCAAGTGTCAACTCGACGCTCCTCCAAAGACAAATTTTGAATTGGGATTTCAAGCAAGTGCGAGGCCGCCACGTGTCCATATAAAAAAGGGCGATTCAATTGAATAGTCAATGCATAGGCTAGGCCAACGAGAGGATACCAAGTGTCTAAATGGCACTAATTCAAAGTTAAATCTAGAAAAGGGTTTCCAAACAAGTGAGGTATTGCCACATGTCCCAGGTCAAAGTGGGCCATCGGGGGAAAAGTTGGTTTTTGCCCCTTACCCCAAAAGGTGTAAAAGTTACAAAATGGGCCATGACTCCACCAAAGGGAAAAAGTTAGTGTTTGAGCCGAGCAAACCAAAGCGGGGAGTCAGAGGAAAAGGTGAAAAATTTCCTTTTGACAAAAAGGCACAAAGGAAAAATTGAAGCGCATCTCCCCAGCCAACCAAAGGGTGCCACGTGTCCAAGTGGATTGGTGGGGCCGCGAGAGTTTTTTGAATTTTACGATTCTTGCAAAAAAAGGAAAGATAAATTTTAAACCTGCAAACCCGATTTTTTCCTAATCGGCAGTTTGCCACGTGTCCCATATTAAAGAAGGGGCCCATTTTTCAAATTGGTTTTCCGCTCCTTTATACGGACCCGATACAAACTTCAAAGGGGCATATCTTTTGAATTATGGCTCAAAATATAACAAATCTAACACCGTTGGAAGCGTCTCGACATCCTATATGTCATGGAAAGATTAAAAAAACATTTTTATAGGCCCTGGTAGGTGAAAAATAGAGAAACGTCTTCAGTCCTTTAATGCAATATCTTCTTGCCTCAATAACCAGATCAGATTCAATCTAATATGTCATTTCCTCCTTTGAGGCATTGAATAAGAAAATGATACAGTCAAGACAGATTTGGGGGAAGATCTTGTGGAAGGCATTGATGGCAATGGTTGAGCTCGAACTAGTTTTTTCACTCTTCTCTCTTTCTCCCCTCTGTACTAAGTCTATAAAAGAAGGGTCGGGGCTTATTGTAAGGGTGGTTCGTTTTCCTCTCCACCTCCCCTCCTTTTCTTCCTTAGGATCGAAATGGAGTTTGAACCTCCTCCCTTGCTCTATAAAATGGTGTTTCTTGCCTCTTGCTCATAGATGATGTTCTATGCAAAATTTTGGAGAAATTAAAAAAATGTGTTTTGTGATGCATTTGTCCATCCTTGCTCATTTTTTCTAGTTGTTTCTTCTTGCCTCTCTTCATTGCATGTTATCTGTGCATGTTTTGATGTTCATTTGAAGATCTCGAGAGCTGTGTTTGCTGGGTTTGAAATTTTTTCTGTGTGAATCTAATCTTTGGCATGTGATGCAGTTGTCCATCCTCTCCATTGCTCACCTCTCTTTGTTTCAGGAAGTCTGGTTAGATGACCAATAGTTCTCCTTCTCTGGTGTATCACCGTTTTAGTGTAGGCTCCATTTTCCTCATTTTATTTCTCTCCCTATCTCCTTGGATAGTTAGATTAGATTAGATTATATTTCTGCACTAGAATAGCTCGTGATAGGTAGTTTAGGAAGAGGAATTGTTATCCAAAATGTACCCCCTGCTCATTTTTGTGGCTAACTCCTCTCATTTTTTTCCTCTCTTATGCCTCAGTCATAATATTTTGATTTTTAGGCACTCAAAACCTTCTAGAAATGACACCATTGGATAGAGCTCTTTCTCATCTTTCTAGAAAGGTAAAGTTTTCCTCCTAACTCCATGTATTTTTGAAGTTATGGCTCGGCGGAGTTTTTGGAAAATTTTTCCCCTGAAAGGCCCACGGCCAATGAGATGCTGCCACGTGGCACCTAGAGTGGCGAGTGCAGGAAATTTTGGAAAAATTTCAAATGACCAAAAAGTGCAAAAATTCAAATTTTTGCCCGCCAACCCTGATTTGGCCCTGTTTTGCCCTAAAACTTCAAATGGCCATATCTTTCAATCAGCTCGATTTTCGTGTTCTTTAATCAATGGAAAGATGGTGAAATTATCTACAAGATTAGGCTTCATTTTTGTATTTTGATGGAGTTTGGAGAGAGAAAATTGAAAAACACCTGCAGCACGTGGTCATGGACGAAATGACGTTTCAACCACCGTTTTTAATGAAGAATGGCTTGCACTTTCTCCCAAAGATGGCTAAAAATGTCGAGGATGGTTACGTAAGGATGCCCATGTTGTTTTGAATGTCTTTTGGTCAAATGTTGAATCCCTTCCATGTTTTCCCGCATTTCTCTCTCTGGGCTCGTCCCTTACACTGTAAAAGCCAGATTTGGCTCATTTTCAAAGGGTTGAACATTTTTTGTGTATTCTAGGTCCCCTTTCTCACCTTGGAAGTGATTTTGGTGGAATATCAAACCTTTTCTAAGAGCTGCAACTTTATTTTTCCTCTCAGGTGTTGTAATGCAAGTGATTTCGATGATTAAAATAACAATACAACCTCTGTGATTAGTTTTCATCCTCTACTGTGTTGTTTGGTTAATTTATGATCCTTCATTACAATTATCAGTTTGTGCATGAGGTTCTTTGTTGCATTTTTATGGACTGTGTCAATCTGCAGAAGTAAAAAATGCTCACCACTCCTTTGGTGCATCACCTATTAGCATTAGTTTTAGCTTTTTTGCATTCTCTATCTCTGTCTCCTTTGGAATTTAGGGTAGGGTTAGGAATATAGACCTCTGCAACTTGTAAGTGATAAATCTGATTAGAGGAGTTGAGGAACCAACCTCTAATCTAGAGATTCCTTTCCCATTTTACAAGTCCCACACTTGGGGAGAGGATTCAATGTTGTGCAATCACACTAGATGTCTAAAATATCAAACTAGAAATCTGATCAACATCCAGGGGTGCTGCTGATTTGTAACAATAGGAACCAGCCATCTCTGGAGATCTTTCCCATTGCAAGGTCCCACACCTTGGGGAAAGTTCAATGTTATGCGGATCACACCAAATGACTCTTCCCTAGAAAAGTAGACACGACTACTCATTTGGGGGTGCTATGATTTCTCACTAACGGTTTGCTTTTGCACACGATGGGACAAGAATTCTTCACCTTATTTCATGAAGTTGATGCATTCTTAATGGGATTCAGCCTTTTGAGGCACATGCAAGCACATCTGGTAACTCCATCTAGTCAAAAACCCATTCTCTGAGTTGCAGACCTTTTCCATCCATTTCCACTCATTTTCATCCATTTCCTTCTTCCATATCTTTCATTTTCTCCCATTCCATGAGGTTGTGCAATCATGAATTCATTTCCTTCTTGGAACTCACACTTACAATAGCAGAGAAATCCACCTCCAATATGTTTTACAACTCCTTCAAATCAACATTTTGAGCAAAGGAAAAATTAGTATGTCTACCCTTATGAGCAGCAGTGCCAAAATCAGGTTGGCTATGGAGCTTTCAAGAGTAGGGCTATGCAAACCATGAAGGAAATAAAATGTAAGATGTTGGTGCTGGAGAAGATCCAAAAATGGAGGTTGGCATGGTTCGATCGAGGGCATAGCACAAATGAATGTATTCAAGATTGGTTTCAAGGAACCTTTTCCATGGGAAGACCCTTTTCTAATACATTACTGACCCTCAAGATAAGCTTGCTTTCATGATTGAAGTGTTACCTCAGCTTACACAAGTGGATTGAGGACATTGGAGCTTATGAGAAAAGTGTGGGACAACCTTGTCAATGGGTAAGTCAATCACCAGCTCCTTGTGCTTCATTTTCTCTTTCTCAATCTTTATCATTCCAACAGAGGCAAGAGTCAAGCTTCCCATCTATTGCCCCAAGGGTTGATTTCTCTTCTCCATCTCCTAGTCTTCCACCTCATCTCAATTCTTCTGCCCTTTTCCCTTCCAAATAATCATCCCCTCCAAACAAACAGGAAGTTTCATCTCCTCCCTCCACACCACAAACAATTGCAAAACGTGTTGAACCCCAACTGCCACTCCTCTTGCTCTCCCAAGTCCATGTTGGGAAGAGACTCAAGAATCTAATCAAGGAGGAAAACAAGAAGAGGAGCCCAATAGATAAGAAATGATAGACAATTTGAAGAGTTGGGCTGCCAAATTTGGGTTTACAAAGATCCATTTGATGGTAAAACCAATAGAGGAGGTCAAGGTTGAAGATTCAGTGGTGGCTGAGGCTAAGGTTGTAGTAGGAGAAGAGAAAGAACAAGAGAAAGAAGATCAGTCATCAATTTTCTTAGAATGTAGTGTCCATGTTGGTACTCTATTTGAAGAAATTACTAATCCAATTCAAGTTGTATAATCAGCCATGGAAGAAGATGAACAAGCAACTCTAAGTCCCATTGAAGAGGAGTAGATGGAAGAAATCAAATCAGAGTTTGTAGCAATAGAAGAAGAAAGCATCATTAGAGATTCCTTGCTTTCATTAAA
Source organism: Taxus wallichiana var. yunnanensis (assembly GCA_018340775.1). NCBI lineage: Eukaryota > Viridiplantae > Streptophyta > Pinopsida > Cupressales > Taxaceae > Taxus > Taxus wallichiana. The sequence continues at coordinate 376,531,631 of CM031235.1, forward strand.
AGGGCTTGATTTGGTTGATGAATCCATCATGGAGAAAAAATCTAAAAGAGATCTTGTACTCCCAAATAATCCTCTAGAGAGGTAGATTGAAAAGTTTGAATTTTCAAACTCCATGCTAGAGGAAGAGGTTACTCAAGGGAAAGATTGTCTTCAAGAAACAAAGGAAAGAGAAGCTGATCCAAATCCAAAAGAAGAGAAGTGCATTCCAGCTATGAAGGAGAAAAATGTAGATCCAGAAGCTTTGAGCACAAAACAGGCCATAGAAGAACCTTCAGTTCTTCCTCTCACCTCATCTCTCTCAAACTCTAATGTTGAAAAAGAGTTTGATCTTTCAAACTCAATGTTGGAGGATGAAGGAAAACATGGTGAAAAATTACAGATCAAGAAGACGCCATGAAAGAGGTTGAACATTTGTAGTAGGACAACAATGAGGCAATGTATTTGTCTGATTTGGAGGACTATTTTGATGGAGAAGAACCGGTTGAGTTTCTATTGTTTTCTCCTTCATCATCCACCTTCCAAGCACATGAGCCTGTTTTCATGGAGGAGAAATTTCAATTACAACAGCCTGCATATTATGGCAGCTCTTTGGAATCAAGTTTGGGAGATTTAAACCTTCCATGCTCTTCACAGAAGGAAGAAGAGAAAGGGTAGAAAAGTTCCACCATTTCTTCCACACCATCCATTCAAGAAAGTCTGCAAGAAGACTCCATTCTTGGAGTTAAAATTTAGAGTTATGGGCACATCCAAAGGATCAGACCTTGCCCAATCAGGTACTTGGCTTCATTAGAGCCATGGGAGAAGCCAAAACTAGTCATGCCTACTCCAGGGCATGAGGATGAGCATCAAAGTACCAAGGGTCATCATCAACACCTCCAGGAGTCCAATGCAAGTCATCTTGAGGAGGTATTTTCCATTAATGTTGATACCTTGATGATTTGGGTGGAAGACAAGGTTAGAGTAAATTTTTCACTCATATTGACAACTATATTTAGTGTCAAATTGTTTACATGATTGCCTCTCTTAAGAAAGGAAGCTACTTTCTCTGCCGATTCGGGATTTTTAGCATTCTTTTTCTCTGGTTAGTTTAGGATTAGGATTAGGCTTTGTTTTCAGCAGAAGAAGTGCTTGTGCACACTTTGCATGTCTCATTTGAGGCATGTATGATTTGGTTTGTTGTATATAAGTTTTGTTTGTATTTCTTTGAAGGGGGCACGAAGCTAGGGTCTTAACTATTCAAGGTAGGAAAACTCATATTTGCGTGTAGCGATTGCAAAAATTCCAAAAAAAAATGCAGAGCAACTAAACCCATTTCAAGCTATTACATTTGAGGGACAGATTAAAGCCCTGGGTCAAAAAAATTTTCTACTCTCAGAAAATCCATTCCCAAGATTTTCTTATGAAAATTGAGAGTGCAAACGTGTGGGTAGGCTCAGGGTTAGACAAAACATAGAAAAGTCTTGCAGTTAGACTCACAGTGGCTCAAGGATCAAGTCTTCGATGTTCAGATCAGTTTCATGTTTATTAGGCATACTTCATGCCCAATGCATGCTTCAAGGCCGAGTGGTATTTTTTCAACTAGCGAGCGAGATACCCTGTGATTCACCAAATTATTATCCATATTTCACCCCGAGAAAAATATTGGATCAACCATGACCCCGCATAGAAAGGACCTGAGAAAAATCATTCAGATCTTGTAAATAGGTCACAGAAAAGAAAAACCCAAGTGCAATGGCGGCAGATGACAAAGATTAAATGACCCTATGCAAGAATAAACGACTCTATCGAGCTGTTTCCATGTCTTAAATCCATTTTTAAAGTTACAGGTAGACTCAACAATGGAATAGCAGGTTCAAAGAAGAATGGGCAGTGCCGTAAAGGAACTAGGAGCAAGAAGGGGAAAAAATGGTGAAGTTTCAAAGTTTTTCAAGCTCAAAACAGTTCAGGAAAGAGTCCAAAATTAGCTAAGTATAAAAGTGGTAGTGGAGAGTGCCAAGTGTCATCTTGGCACATTTCCAAGAGTTAGTCCAAAGGCGGAGACCCAAATGAGTGTGAGCTCGCCACGTAGCCCAGAGTCCAAAAGGATAAGAGGGGCCATTAAAAAGTCCACAAACCTATGGAAGCTACCAAGTGTCAACTCGATGCTCCTCCAAAGACAAATTTTGAATCAGGATTTTAAGCAAGTGTGAGGCCACCATGTATCCATATCAAAAATGAGCGAGTCGGTTGAATAGTCAATGCATAGGACAAGATGATAGAGGCTACCAAGTTTCTAAATGGTTCTAACTTAAAGTTAAATCTAGAAAATGGTTTCCAAACAAGCGCGGTGCTGCCACGTGTCCTAGGTCAAAGCGGGCCATTGGGGAAAAGTTGGTTTTATGCCCCTTACCCTAAAAGGTGTAAAATTTGTAAAATGGGCCGTGACTCGCCAAAGGGAAAAAGTCAGCGTTTGAGCCGAGTCAAACCAAAGTGGGGAGTCGGAGGAAAAGGTGAAAATTTTCCTTTTGATAAAAGGGCATAAAGGAAAAAATTGAAGCGCATATCCCTAGCCAACCAAAGGGTGCCACGTGTCCAAGCGGAGTGGTGGGGCCGTGAGAGTTTTCTAGATTTTATGATTCTTGCGGAAAAAGGGGAAAGATAAATTCTAAACCCACAAACCTAATTTTCCCTAATCTGGCTGCCACGTGTCCCATATTAAAGAAGGGGCTCATTTTTCAAACTGGTTTTCCCACTCCTTTGTATGGACCCGATACAAACTTCAAAGGGCATATCTTTCAACTTAGGGCTTGAAATATAGCAAATCTAACACTCTTGTTGGAAGTTTCTCAATATCCTCTACGCCATGGAAAGATAAAAATCATTTTTGCAGGCCTTAGTAGGTGAAAAATAGAGAAACATCTTGAGCCTTTAATGCAATATCTTTTTACCTCAACAACTAGATCGAGATTGATCAATCTAATCTGTTGTTTCCTCCTTCTTCGAGGCCTCGAATAAGAATAAAAATTTGGGGTAGATCTTGTGGAAGGAATTGATGAGTGCTTGGTTGAGCTCAAACTATTTTTTTACTATTATCTTTCTCCCCTCTGTATTGAGTCTATAAAAGAAGGGTCGGGGCTTATTGTAAGGGTGGTTCATTTTTCTCTCCTCCTCCCCTCCTTTTCTTCCTTAGGGTTGAAATGGAGTTCAAACCTCCTCCGGTATGACTACGTAAAATGGTGTTTCTTACCTCTTTCTCGTAGATGATGTTACATGTGCAAACTTCTGAAGTAATTAAAAAATGTGTTTTGTGATGCATTTGTCTGTCCTTGCTCATTTTTTGGTTGTTTCTTCTTGCCTCTCTTCATTGCAGGGTATCTGTGCATGTTTTGATGTTCATTTACAGATCTAAGAGCTATGTTTACTAGGTTTGAAATGTTTTCTATGTGAATATGATATTTGGCCTATGATGTAGTTGTACATCCTCTCCATTGCTCACCTCTCTTCATTTCAGGAAGTCTAGTTAGATGACCAATAGTTCTCCTTCTCTGGTGTATCACCATTTTAGTGTAGGCTTCATTTTCTTCATTTTATTTCTCTCTCTATCTCCTTGTGTAGTTAAATTAGATTAGATTAGCTTTCCTGCACTAGAATATCTTGTTGAAGGTACTTTAGGAAGAGGAACCAACCTTCTCTAGAGAGATTTCCCATTTGCAAGGTCCCACACCTTGGGGAAAGTTCAATGTTATGTGGATCACACCAAATGACTCTGCCCTAGAAAAGTAGACCTGACTACTCATTTGGGGGTGTTGTGATTTAACACTATGTAAAAGAAGAAGGTAGAAATGTTATATTTATCTGCATGTGTTACTAATTCCTTTTCTACATTATCTACTTCAGATTTAGATGCATGTATGTGGCATAACCGGTTGGACCATATGAGTCAAAAAGGAATGCAAATCTTAAATTCTAAGGGTAAGTTATCATATTTGAAAGATTTAGATATTGATTGATTTACGTGAGCATTGTTTATTTGGAAAGTAAAAGAGAGTGAGATTTCTCAAAGTTGGGGAAACTAAGAAGGAGCAAAAATTGGAGCTTGTACACTCATATGTGTTGGGACCAGCTCAGGTAGCTTCTCATAGAAGATCCTAGTATTATGTTACTTTCATTGATGATGTTACAAGAAAGGTATGGGTTTATTGTAATAAATATAAATTTGATGTTTTTAAGACTTTTAAAAAATAGAAAGCCCTTGTTGAGAATGAATCAAATTCTAAGTTAAAGTGCCTTAGATCTAAAAATGGTGGTGAATACTGTAGCAAGGCTTTCAATGATTATTGTTCAGTAAATGGGATACGTAGAGAAATAACGGTTCCAACAACACTACAGGAGATTGGTGTTGCAGAAAGAATGAACAAAACAATCATGGAACGTGCTAGAAGTATGAGGATACATTCTGGATTGCCCTTGTAGTTTTGGGTAGAAGTAGTTGATACATCAATTTATTTGATTAACCGTGGGCCTTCAAGTTCACTAGATGGAGGAATACTAGAGGAAGCTTGGACCGGAAAAGAGGTAGATCTTTCTTTTCTTAAAGTTTTTGGTTTAGAATATTTTGTGCATGTTGATAAGGAAAATAGGAAAAAGTTGGATGCAAAATCCAAGAGATGCACTTTCATTGGTTATGGATTTGGTGATTTCGGATTCCATTTTTGGGATTTAGATAATTCTAAAATTATTAGGAGTCATGATGTTGAATGGAATGAAAAGATAATGTACATGGATAAAATTTTGATTGATCCTTTACCCAAGGATGATCCGGTTGAGAAGTTTGTGTATGAAAATGAACTCTAGGATTCAAAATTAACTTGAAAAGGTTACACGATGAATCGATGTCGGCTTACCCTTGACTGAAATTGGTCGCCAGAATGGTATCGGTTACAAAATATCCAAACCGGCATCGGTTAGCAGAACCGACATCGGTTACAAGTGATCGGTGTCAGAATCGGATGATTTGGATACAAATGTCTAGGAGGTCGAGAATGTGCCTCGGGAACCCCAAACCTCTAGAAAGATTTACACCTTTTTAAATCTATTATTGGTGATAATGGTGAATTAAAAATATTTGAAGAAGTAATGTTGGATAAGACCCACATCTAGTGGGAGCATGGCATGGATGGGGAGATGGACTCCTTGGAACATAACTAGACTTGGGATTCAATTAAGTTTCCAGCGAGGTAAGAGAACATTATAGAATAAGTGGGTTTACGGGATCAAGGAAGAAGAGGGTGGACGAGAAAAGGTACAAGGAAAGGATTGTAGTAAAAGGATTTGTACAAAAAGAAGATATTAACTTTGGTGAAATATTTTCTCTTTTTGTTAAGATGACCTCTATTCGTACTGTATTGAGTTTAGTTGCAGTAGAATATTTGCATTTAGAGCAACTAGATGTGAATACGGGTTTCCTCCATGGTGATTTGGATGAAGAGATTTATATGCAACAACCACTTGGGTATGAAATCAAGGGTAAGGAGAAATTAGTGTGCAGGTTGAAAAAGAGCCTATATGGGCTCAAGCAAGCTCCAAAGAAATGGTGCATGAGGTTTGATAGTTTTATGTATGAGCATGGTTACTTGAGATGTGAATCGACCATTGTGTTTATTTCAAGAAGCTTGAAAATGGGAGCTATATTATTTTATTACTGTATGTGGATTATATGCTTCTTGCAGGATCTAATATGCAAGACATTAGTGTGCTTAAGGGAAAGTTAACTCACATATTTTCTATGAAGTTACAAGTATTTAGGAGCTAAAAAAGAATTCTTGGCATGCAAATACGAGAGATAGGAAAAACAAGAAATTGTCTTTGTGTCAAGAATATTATATCTACAAGGTGTAGAAAGGTTCAACATGCGAATGTAAAACCTATTAGTACACCTATGGCTAGAAACTTCAAATTAAGTAAAGATCATTTTCCATCTTCACAAGAAGAGGTCAAATACATGACATGAGTGCCATATGCTTCAATAGTTGGGAGTCTCATGTATTCTATGGTTTGTACTAGACTAAACATTACAAAGGTAGTGGGATTTGTGAGTAGATATATGGCCATTCAGGTAAAGAGCATTGGAAAGTATTCCAATGGATACTTATATATTTTAAATGGACATGTAGCATGTAGTTATGCTATGGAGGTTTAGATATTTCATTATGTGGCTATGTTGATTCAGATATGGCTGGAGATCTGGATGGTAGGAGGAGCACTACTGGATATATTTTCACAGTAGGTGGGATGACAGTTAGCTAGATTTCAAGATTGTAGAAGGTTGTGGCTTTGTCTACTACAGAGGTAGAGTATGTTGTAGCTATAGAGGCTAGCAAGGAGATGATATGGATGAGTAGGTTCATGGAAGAGTTGGGAAAGGAGCAAGGTGATTGTAAACTATTTAGTGACAGTCATAGTGTAATTCATTTGGAAAAGAACTTAGCATTTCATTCGAGAACGAAACACATTCAGTTGAGGTATCACTTCATACAACAAGTATTAGAGGATGGGCAGTTGAATTTAGAAAAGATTCATAAGAGCGAGAACCCTGCGGATATGATAACAAGTCCATTATAAAAGGAGAAGTTGGAGCTACACTCCACTTCTATTGGTCTTTGAGTTTGAGACTGGAAGAGGAAGAAACAAAGCTAAGGAAGGATCCAAGAATGATGTTGTACATGTATGGTGCAGTAATTAATCTCTAAGTGGGAGATTGTTGAATTGTGGATCTCAATTACTTCAATTTAGCATGTAATGTGAAACTTTCTGGAAAATACGCTAATTGACATCGAGTCATCCAGGTCGACATCGGTCGAGAAAGGAGGAACCGACATCGGTTATCTATGCGGGAATTTTTAATTAACTCTCGGGAATTAGATATAATATTTAATTATTTATTATTTAAATATCCTAATTGGGATAATGCCCACACCACCACCTCACCTATACACCTCACCTAGCCACCTCACCCTAAGACCTATTCTTAGTATGTTGCCATAACTAACTAAGACCTACCTAAACCCTAAAAATCAAAGCCTACATTCCCTCTAACCACATTCCCACCCATTAGAAAGGAAGCTTCCATTCTAATCCGGGAGAAAAATGAACAAGATCCAAGAAATCAAGGGATCTGCCCATTTTAGTAAACCTAGGAAATCCCACCCTAACCGACGCCGGTCACCCTAAACCACCGCCATCAACCCTAACCATCGTTGGTTACCATTTATTCCCAAAACAACCTTATTTTGAGGTTGGCACATTTTGAGAGCAAGAGATGAAAAAAGCTAAGTATGCATGCAAGTAGAACTAGCATTTCGTACACACATCAAGAGCATTCACAACCAGCATCAGAAGTGATCACAGAGCCATTTGCATTCATGGAAGCATCCAGGAAGCACCATCACCACATCAAACTCCATCCATCTGATCAACTACCATTGCCATCCAGCCATCAAGCTCATACAACAAGTAAGTGTTTTATTAACCAACATTCATCTACTTTCATTTTAGTAGGTCTTGTTACCTCTGTTATCTAGTTTCTACTTGCATTCCCATTCTCCCATCATTCACCTTCATGCAAACTTGATCATTCCTTCACCCACACCATTAAATTTCCCATACCTAACTTTTAAAGATCTCTGAGTGCATCCAAGATCTCCATAGACCTTGCCATTTCCCTCTCCATTTCCATTTGGCCTTAGATCTATCCTCACACCAAGATTTTAATAAGTTTCCTCTACCCCGACCATACCGATGCCGGTTACCCACAACCATCGTCGGTTCACTTAAACCGACATCGGTCATACCAGACCGATGTCGGTCTCTGTGTTTTACCCTCAGACCAAGAACAGAGCCTAAAATCCCCACCAAATACCCCAAAACAGCCCAAAACTAGACCCAGACCAGTTCAGCACTCTGACAGTGACCTTGACCTTCAGATTCAATCATAGCCTAGCCTATTGTGAATGAATTTTCTTATTGTAGTCGAATGAGATACCTAAATCATTTTAACTATAATAGGATTTCATTTATTGTTGACATTGAATTGTTTTAAATAGTGGATTGACAGCCCTTTTAGGGAGTATCACACTTCCGGATCTAGCATACACTAGGTAGTCCACTACATATATTGTTTAACTTCCATTTGGTGGTCTTGTTTTCATTTCAGGTAGTTCCTCCTAGCCAAAAGGAGCTCTCATGATCATCTGTGGATCAAGAAGTCATACATGTGCAACAACCTTCAACCAGCTTTTATAGGTATTCCTCCTAGCCCATTTACCCTTATCTATTTCGTCAATATTCAAAGAAATGCTCTAAGAATCAGGTGAAACATTTTGGCATGATGGGACCCATTCGGGGTTCCTTGCATTTCTTCATTTCTAGGTGAAAATTTGTATGTTTGTTTCCTTTCTAAAAGGTTCTCACATTAAAATTCTTCCTGGAATCTTCTATTCTTCTATTGTCTAAAAGCAATCATGTTTTGGTGCTTTAAAAGAAATTTATTTTCCTTCATTAGTATCGCATTAGTGAAAGAGCATTCCTTCTCCTGTTCATTTTCTTTGTGTCATCGAATTCAATATTTTGATTTGGGCTTAAAATTAACTACATTTCATTCTACTTTACTGCATTAGCTCACATTAAATGAGGGCAACCTATACACTGGAAGTCATGCCCAATGATGGTTGACAAATGAATCATAGAAAATCACTTCCTTTCTCTTCTTCTCTCTCTCGAGTCTTACCCAAACATCACAAAATTGAAAAATATACACATTCTTAAACAACATCTTACCAGAAGAAGTTGTAGGTGATCACATGATCACGACACAGTGGGCACCCAACTCGTTACTTCTATCGAGTCATTATCTTAGAGGATGGCCCACCCCCACCATAACATACCTGAAACCTCTCCTTGTAGATCTCCTTCTTCGTAGGAAGCCTTCCTCACCAAAAAACTCTATTCTAAAGTTCATGAGTCAGTCTTCTAAATAGCATAAGTTGAACAAACATAATAGAAAAAGCACTCTTAGGATCATATTTTTCTTAGTGTTTCTACTTGGCTTGCATTTTGAGGTGAGAAGACATGTTCTTCATCTTTTTATTTCTCCTTGCATGCTCCTCATCATAGTTGGTGTATTCCAACTTCATCTGAGTGTGCCTGGACCCTATTTTCATCATTCTCAGAATTCTGGGTTTGATTCCACATTTGATTTTAACTCACAACCACCTTTTCTTCATCTCTGTTTCAATTTCACAAGTAACCGGTGTCGGTCCAAGTGACCATCATCGGTTACCCTCTGACCATCATCGGTTTTACCCAACCGGCATCGGTTTACTATTCTTTTGGTTAACCTCCCCAAAAGGACACCTACTTCACCTTCTTTGTTGTTTAGAGTCTCTGTAACTCTTATCATCTTCTCTGTCTTGATAAAATCCATCAACATCTTATCTACTTGGTAGATTATTAGCCTTTTGCCTTGTTTTGACAAACTATCCATTTTTCACAGTGACCGACCGTGGTTACCTGTGACCGATGTTCGGTTTACCTAACTAGACATCGGTTAGCCTATTCAAATTTCCAGTGGACATTTTGTACCTAATCCACCTACCACCACCTATTTTTCCTATTTTTTGTATTTATGTGTCATTTAAAAAGCAAGTCCTACCACATCAGTACTTGTTCACATGGTGTTGACACGTAGCCAAAAACACCCTCATATTCCATGCTAGTTGTCAACCACTCCCACCTAGTCCTTCACCACCTTCTATTTTATCACCCATGGATCCTACCCAACCTATCACTATCGCCACAGGGGACGAGGAGTTCACATGACTCCTTGACTAGAACCCTACCGCCTTACAGTTTTATCTTTCCCACTCATCCACTTGAGATGCCTCGGGTCAGTTGATATATGACATGCCCATATCTATCCCCCCGACACTCATTCCTACTTCTATGTCAGCCCCTTCTGGCTCCACATTACCCACATCTACCTTGCCCCTAGTTCATTTTCATAGTTAGGCCTATCCTATTATGACCGCCACATCTGCCACATCTATTGCACCCACAACATCCACTATACCTTCATCCACCACCCAGAACATAACCTCATCTATGCCTATTGTCTCACATATACCCATAGCAACACAACCACCCCGGTGTCAATGACCCCTACCCCATTTCAAAACATTGTCCTTTCTATTCCATAGTCCTTAGCCCCCATCACTACTAGGGTTACCTCGACCCTTCCACCTCCATATACATACTATCAGTAGCCTCCCGTTTCATCCATCATTCCTTTGGGGTACGTACCCCCTATCTCACTCCCTCATTCCCAACCTACCTATGCGGCATCACCATATACTGGAATGCCACCTCCATCATATGTCCAACACCAACCCTCTTATGCTACAAGAGGTACCCACCCATCACCACCTACCAATGACCTAATCAAGTTAATGATGGACAAGATGTAGACACTGGAGGCATCGGTTTCCGGCTCATGCAACTCTCTCACCTATGATGAAATTTGCAATGAGCCCATACACCCATCTATTCCTATTCATCCATATCCCATACATTGGGAAATGCCTAAATTTAACCACTTCAATAGCAAAGAGGACCTGCAACAACACTTGTGGTCTTTCAAACATGGTTGTTATCTGATCGCCCATGATGATGCTTTACTTTTGAGGACCTTTCCCATGTCTCTGACCGGGCCCACATTAGATTGGTATAGTGGGTTACCTAGACATTCTATCTTCTCATTTAATCAGGTAGCCCAAGCCTTCTTGGATCACTTCTCCATCAATGTTGTTAAGAAGGTTACCATGACTGACCTCTACTCTACACGCATCAATATGATGATGAATCTATCATGGATTTTGTCACTCGTTGGTGTAGCTTGATCAATCAACTCACATTCCAATTACCACAAACCGAGCTCATAGAGCTCTTCACTCGAGGCTTGTGCTAGACATATCTCGCCAACCCTATAGGTCTAGACTTTCTAAACCTTCGATGAGGCATTCACCATGGCATGAAAGCTAGAGATTTGGGCCATCGAAGAAAATAAAATTCAACTACGCAATAAGAACTTGGACATTTAAGTCAAATGATACCTCTTCTTCTTGAAACCACAAAATAATTATTCAAAAGCCAAGGGAACCACTAAAATGCAAGTGGTACTCAAGGCAGCCCAGCTCATCCATCAAATCAGGCTAACCCCTCATCTAATCTTTCTCCTGTCCAGACCTTTCAATTTAGATGAGAACAATGGAAATACACCCCAATTGGGGAGCCTTATTCTATCTTAGAAAAGCTCATTAAAGTTGGGGCCATCACCCTTCCTCCCATAAAACCACACACTTGGTTTTGATCCTGCTCACCCCACACCCATGTGGTACAAAGAGCATGACTTCTGCAACTATCATCGGGTAAAAGGTCATAGTGATGGAAATTGCATCACTTTCAAGAACATTGTCTAGGAAATGCTTGAGAATGGATGAGTTAATCTTGGATAATCCAAATGCACCTACCAATCAAAACCTACACATCTTCAAGAAACCATTTCTAATCACCCCTTCTTCTGATCAAACTAGAGAGACCTCAAATAATGATAGCCATACCACGAGGTCCATGCTATTTTTAGTGATGCACCAGTTGCTTCCCAATTACCTCATATTCCTTCCATAGAGGAAATCTTGGCCCAAAGTCCTCCACCTACACATGAACCCACTTCACCTATTCCTCCACCCATAGAGGAACACCCTTCATCTCCTCCCTCACTGTGAAGGAGTCTTCTATTAACATCAAGACCATTTCACCTTTGGCTTCTCCACCTAGAGAGCCATCACCAGTAAGTACTCTCTCGACCCATGGAAGATGCTTGTTTATCTCCTCCACCCACAGAGGAGCACCCATCATCTCCTCCACCTATCAAAGATCCAGTAGAAATGTCATTACCTCTAGGTGACCATTCTCCATCAGCCACCCAAGATCCTGTGGACTTACTTTTGGCTCTCTTACCCACAGAGGCTGAAGCTAGTGAATTCCCCATTTCTAAGACACATTTTACGGGAATCACCATTGGATCCACATCAACCTCACCCCATTGTAGTGTCATTCTCATGCTTAGCCGACCGCCTAGATTATGTGGATAGAGCCTTACTTTGGGGGCATCTTCTACTTCTATCTCAACACAAATGTAGATGTCACTCACTGACACTTCCACTATCTATCCAAAAATATTTTGGCCGATCAAACCAAACACAACCACAACTATCACAAATTCTCCCATGATACCACTCATGGCTCAACTCACACCTCTACCCATAACTCAACATGCTTCTACATCCAAACCTACACCTACATCATCTTCCTTGCCTAAACCTATTACTACCTTAGGGGTCATCCCAATGGCTAGCCTTACTCATCCACCCATCAAATTAGATTTAGCTACATCCTCCAAAACTAACACCAAACTTAATCCGGCCCCCAAACAGAAGAACCAATCCCCTAGATCTCATACCCCAACCTCACCGATCACACCTTCATCACCTTCACCCCTTCCATCCATCTTAGGACCTCACCCCTCGATCCTAGGCTAAGAAACCTCCACCTGTTGGTAAACTAAAAAATGCAAGCAGCCCATTCCTCCCTCACAGACCTCTAATATACCCAAGCACCGACACAACTTCCACCCACACCTGCAACATTTTTACCACCCATACCTCCCATACCATCGATAACTTCTTCACTACCCATGACACTTCATTCTCTTTCCCTCACACCTCCTACACGACCCATGCCATCTACCTCACAAGCACCTGGTTATCCCCATGGGTAACTCACCCTCTTCCACCATCCACTTTTCCCTCTAGATCTCATGTGCCCATATCACCTTTACCCAAGAAGGTGCAACCTAAAGGAAAAAATCCACTACCCTCAATAAGGTAGTCAAGCCAACCACACACTCTATTGCCAGTTCATCTACCATGCCCCTACCCAAGAAGACACAGACCAACACCTAAGACCATGCCAACACCTAAAACCATAGCTCAACCCACTCCCCCTCTTGCAAAGACCCTTCCTATACAATCAGCCACACTACACCCAAACCCACATTCACTTCCCATTGTGATCCACTAGCGGGATCCTATGCCAAAATCTTAACCAACCTCCTTGAAACTTTTGTCATCACATTACCACCTCTTAGACCTTATGACCCACTCAAACCCAAACCAAAGGGTTTGATGAAACCAAAATTTACACCTACCATCGTGTGTTAGGACATGATGTAGAGAACTATAAGGCTTTGAAAACCATTCTTATCCAGTTGTGTCCTCCTGAAGAAAACTTTGATGATGATGACCTTCTCGATGAGGACCCCATTTCACCAACACCAATTTCCATAGTTCTTCCCTCATTGCCTACTCAGTGACCAAGACCTCCACCCCCACAACTCTTAGAGCCACCTCGAGATTTGAAATTAACATGGTGTGCATCAGAGAACTTTCCAAACCTCCACCCAAATGTCGGTGTGCCCAACTCATCTCACAAGGTTCCTTCCCACCACTTGGCTTTTTCCCTTCTGTCGTTATACCTTTCATGGCTCACCTACTTCACCTACCTCCCCACCTCAAATCAACATGATCCACATTGCTACCCATGCATAGAAGGATAAAGGAAAGGAAAAGGAAACCACCCACCAACCACCCCTATACCCAACATACCATCTACACCCACACCTAAAGTCACTATCCATGGCCCCACATATCCTATTTCTAATGGGGTTACACATCATGTGATGCTCAAACAATTACACCAATCCTCCCTCAAAATGTCCCTATATGACCTCATCCAAACCTCTAAATCCCATCGCCAAGCTCTCATGGAGGTTCTTCAGTCTATTGAGGTCTTACCCAATGACCCTACACCTGTAGCCTCCATTATTACACCTCATCATGTAGCCTCTCTTACCAAATTACCATCTTCTTCTACACCTCCACCCACTCACCAAGTAGCCACCTCAGCCACCCTCATCTTTTAGATGAAGAGATCACACCGCACCAAACCGATGACCTAGATCAACCCTTTTCATCTCCATCCACATTGATAATATATGTGTACGATGTGTTATGATCGATGGGGGCACTAGCATTAACATCATCTCCTCCCATGCATTTGACCAAATGTGCATACCCAAAAATTACATGCATAAACATCCCATCATGTTGCGTTCATTTAATGATGTTATCACCTCTACACTTGGCACCATCATCCTCCATGTTTCGTGGGCCCCCACACTATTCTAGAGTTATTTTATGTCTTGGAGGGGGAATTTCAATATAACTTGTTGCTTGGTAGACCCTGGATTCATGTTATGGGTTGTGTTCCTTCCACTTTGCATCGTTGTGTGAAGTTTGAGCATGAAGGGCACACCTATACCATTCTGGCTGACCCATCACCTTTCAAAACCTACAACATGCTTTACGACCCAATGATGATGTGCTCATACCCATTAAAGCATCTTCATCCATGACCACTTCCTCTTCACCTACACCGCCCACCAATGTGCCACCGCTACATCAACCACACCTAACTCCTCCATCCCTACCGCCGCCACAACTTCCACTGCCGACCCATCAGCCTCCCAATCAGCTAGCTCCACCTCCGATCCAATCTCTAACACATCATCTATCCTAGCCACCCACATATCGACCACGATCCCTTGGAAGGCATTTTTCAATGCCTCACTCTGGGGGAGTATCACCTATATAATGTCAACACATTCCTTACTCCACAAGAGTATGGAAGCCTTCACCAACACCCTCATTATGATCACCACATAGGAGAGCATCTCCTTTATGGTCCTCCCCACCTTGCACCAATCTCACCTATGGGGGACTTGATACTACCACTTATACACCTGAACCACCATCACAAACCCACCCATTTTTTACCGACCTCCAGTCACTCACCAATCACCATTTTTCACCCACACACCTTTCTCGCACCGATGTGTGTGTGGAAGGGTTTTGGTTTTGGATTTTATGAGAAAGGTCATCACACTATTATTCCATGTACTACCCACAAACATAATGACCGTAGTGGTATCGGCTTTTTTGAACTACCTACCAAGAAGGCTCACATTGAACTCATTGAGGATATCGACCCTTCTCCACCTTCTTCACCCGCTCCACCTTCTTCACCACCTTCACCGATAGAGTCGATGGATCCAGAATCCATCCCTCCTAACTTTTTTTTTTTTCATAAACACCATTTCCTTGGGGCCTCTGACTTATCAACGTGAGGTGAGGCTCCCTCTTCTCTTCCCTTCTGTATCCTGAAATGATCGATGATGATACACCTTCTATTAATGTCATTCAATGTCAGGATGATGAATCTATACTCACCTACCTTGGTGTAGAAGACTCATATATTCATGGTCATTACCATCTTGAGACACAAACCATGTTGAATGAATCGACTATTGAAATCAACATCCATACTCAGGATGACCCACACATTCTAAAGATTGGCCAATCTTTAGATACTTGAAAGAAGCCATCACTTCTTTTCTCAAAGATCATAGCCATGCTTTTGCTTGGTCTTACATAGACATGCCCGGTATTGACCCCACCATAGTGGTCCACAATATCGTAACCATTCCCGATGCCAAACCCATAAAAAAAAAGCTGAGGAAAATGCACCCTCGCATTGCTCTTCTAGTCAAAGAAGAACTTCAACGCCTTCTTTTTGTTTCCTTCATCTTACCCATTGATTATCCTCGATGGATTTCTAACATTGTCCCTATCACTAAGGTGACAGGGGGACTCACATTTGCACAAGATTTCCATGACCTCAACCTAGCTTTCCCAAAAGATGACTTTCCTCTGCCGGTATTGACCAACTAGTTGACCTTACCACTGGTCACGAGATGCTATCACTCATGGATGGTTTCTCGGGTTATAACCAAATCTTTCTTTCCCCAGAGGATCAACACAAAACCACATTCATCACCCCTTGGGGACCTTCTACTATCGAGTCATGCCTTTTGGCCTTAAAAAATGTTGGTGCCACATATCAGTGGGCTATGACTTACATCTTCCATGACATCATGCACCATATATTGGAAGATTACGTAGATGATCTCTGGCCAAATCTAAATGCCACTCCGAGCACCTCACCATCCTAAAAACCATCTTTGACCACCTCATTAAGTATTGTGTTCACCTTCAGCCCAAGAAATGTGTCTTCACGGTTCTCTCGAGAAAGCTCCTGGGATTTATTGTCTCCTTATGTGGTATAGAGGTTGACCCTGCTAAAGTCAAGGCCATTCTCAAAATGCCTCCACCCACTAATTTGTGGCAGCTCCGTAGCTTACAAGGTAAGTTGCAGTCTATTCACCATTTCATTTTCACAATTTTCGATCGGTGTCAACCATTTCATCACCTTCTCAAAAAGGATGTTTCCTTTAAATGGGATGAGGACTACCATAAAGATTTTGAAGCCTTAAAACAATACCTTCTCCAACCACCCATACTCATTCCACCTAAAGATGATCAACCCTTCTACCTATACATCTCAGCTACCGATCACTCCTTGGGGGCCATGCTCGCTCATCATGATGAACAACACAGGGAGCAGGTGGTTTATTACATAAGCCATACTCTTTTGGACTATGAAAACCCGATACACCCATGCCAAAAAAAAACTTTTCTTAGCCTTAGTTTTTTTTGCCACCAAACTCCACCATTATCTACTTAACCACAAAACCTATGTTGTGACCAACACCGACCCCTTACACTTCATGTATGCCAAACCTTACCAAAATCAAATGAGCTACACATGTTGGCTTATGCTTCTAGCTGACCTCGACCTCGAATTCACCCATCAAAATTCCATCAAGGGCCAGGCTATCACTGACCAATTGGCCGATGCACCTATTTTCGGGGACCAACCCTCTAACTTTGACTTTCCAGATGAGTCTATTGCTACCCTTTCCTTGGACGAACCCGCGTACCAAATGACACTCTTCTTTGATGGTTCCAAGTGTCAGCGTGGGGGTGGGGCTGGTGTTATCCTCATTCCACTTGATGGTGAACCCATGCCTTTGTCTTTCAAACTCGATTTTGATTGTACAAACAATATTTGAATATGAAGCACTCGTATTGGGTCTCCAAGCTTACCTATGCCTTAGATGTTAAGTCAATCAACATCTTTGGTGATTCTCAATTGGTCATAAACCAAGTCAATGGTGTATACCAATGTCGTAATGAGATACTTCAAAAGTATAAACATCATGTGGACATACTTTTGACCACCTTTGACCATTACGCCCTTCAAACCATCCCCGTTCTACCAACAAATTTGTAGATACCATGGCCTGCTTGGCTTCTCAAATACCCACTTCGCCACCGATTCTAAAATATTTGTCACCATACAAAGACTCCAATCACCCTCTTATTTACCTCATGAAGTTTACTCTATCGGAACCACTTTCTCCCGACCCGAGTGACCTTTGGTATAAACAATACTTAGAATATCTTTCCCTCTCCATCTTACCTCCCGACCTCACTCGTAATGGACAACGTGCCTTTCTTAAAAGGGTCTCTCATTACGTCATCATGGGTGGCCTCCTCTATAAGTGTGGCTTTGATGGTATTCTCTTACGGTGCCTTACGAGTTCTAAAATTCCTTATACCATTAAGGAAGTTCATGATGGCATATGTGGAGGTCACTTTAGTGGCCCTTGTTTGCTAAGTGTATTCTTCACCTAGGCTATTATTGGCTGACCCTTAACCATGATTGTTGTGATTATGTTAAGCATTGTGTAAAATTCCAACAACATGCCAACCTTCATCATACACCCAGTCATGCCTTATAGGTCACCCGTGACCTTTGGCCCTTCTCTCAATGGGGTTTGGATCTTGTCGGAGAGATCAATCCCCATTCTTCCCAATGACATCAATGGATAATCACCGCTACCAAATATTACACCAAATGGGTTGAAGCCATACCTCTCATCTCCACAAAAGTTGAGAAAATATGTGAGTTCATCAATCATCACATCATTTGTCACTTTGGTGTCCCACATCACCTCATCACTGATAATGGAAAACAATTCAAAAATAAAACCTTGTGGAAAATTTGTGATGCCTTTAGTATTCAACTAAGTTTCTCATCACCATATTACCCACAAACCAATGGCAGGCTGAATCCACTAATAAAACCTGAACAAAATTCTCATGAAAGTGGTTAATATATTGGGAAGGACTAGCATATGCACATTCCTTTTTCCCTATGGGGTATACCGCACTAGTATTCACACTTCCACTACTGCCACACCTTTTTCTCTGGTCTACGGTATAGAGGTTGTTCTACCTCTCGAAGTCTAGATTCCCTCACTCATGCATTTCTCTCCATGACATGCTCAATGATGATGACTTTCACAAGACCATTTAGCACAACTTGAGTTATTAGATGAACATCATCTTCATGCTCTTGACCATCTTCAAGTTTACCAAAAACGTATCAAGTGTGCCTATGACAAACATGTCCATGAACAAACTTTCCAAGTCGGTGACCTTGTCTGAAGGAAAATCAACATGTAACCAAAAAGAAAAAAAGTAAACGGGGAAAATTTTCTCCTAATTGGCTTGGACCATACATCATGACTCATACTTATGGATCAGGTGCTTATCGTTTATCTTCACTAGATGGTAAACCCGAACCTGAGCCCCTTAATGCCTTGCATCTTTGACCATTCTACTATTGAATTTAGTCCTACCTCACCTTTTTCCTCTTTTCATGCTCATCCCTTGAGCACTTTTCACTTCCCTCCTTTCACTATGCCATCCCCAATGATTAAACAAGAATCATGTGCATACCCATCACTCTTTTATCTCTCTTAAATATGTGTACCATGTGCATTGCACATGGCATGATTCTCATGGATACTTTTCATCTACTTTTAGATGAGATCCCATGGTCATTTCACCTTGCTTTCTGAACAAGAATCTGATTCTTCACCTTAGTCTTGTCCATGACTTAAAATCCCTCACATGGGATCAACTCCTTGAGTCAAACTTCCAATAAAAAGATGACTCCCTCAAAAGGACATCTTTCTCTCTACATCATTGTTGTAAATAGACTGCTCCCTCGAAGGACAACTATGTAAAGCCTGCTAAAAAAGGAGAATCTGAAGCTTCCCGCATCGATCAGCTTCACGAAGACCTCAAGGAGTTAATTTTCTCATCCCATATAGACTTCCCACATCGATCAGTCTATCTCAAATATAAGTCAAACCAAAAAAAACTTTTTCATCATGGACTTGCTCATTGTGATCTTGGATCTCTTTCGCCAAAAGGCATGCTACCAAATACCATATAAACTAACCACTTTTCACCCTCTCACCATTCACACTTTCATTTCCTACCACCTCAAGGGACCTACTGGAACCATGACATTTGGTGATCATGTGACTACTCTTCACCTTTAGAATAATCAATCATGCAATGTCTTTAGGGTCTTACGTTCATCAGCCTATCAAGGTATGACCCACCCATTATGATCCTTACCAATCAGGTGGCTTTCTTGCCTCCTCTTATCTTTTAACCTTCTTCATTACGTATTGATTATCCTATACAGGACTAGATCCTCGACGCTTATCTTTGGGTAATTTTCCTCTTTCACCACAATCAACTCAAAATCACCCATACCCATGTGCCCATAATTCACCCATACCTAAAATGGCCTTGACTCAACCATGCCTATAACCTACCAACTCATTCTCATACCTCCTCGCATTCTTCCCTAGCTTATGGGAGAACTACATCGGCTGAGGTCCCTTTTCACCGGGACTATGTAGGCAACACTCGAGGGCATGGGGCCCTTGGAGGTTAGCTCGGCCACTCTCTACCCTAACCAATTCTCCTTTTCCCTTTTCTAATCACATTCTACCCTAGTTAATTTCCTTTTTTATATCAATAATTGGAAATTAAACCAAACAAAACAATAATTGCTTCACATCTTTACCATCCTCATTCATACATTCATTATGTCTACCATTTCTTTACCATTATCATGCATGTTACTATAAAACATCTCAACATGACTCATATCATCATTACTTGCACAAATTAATGAGTTACAAACTCAACCAATCTGACTCCATCCATGCCTAAACCACACAACTAAACTCCATCCATGACCTACTCCATCCAACCTAACTCCAATCCAACCTATGACCTGACTCCATGCCTAAACCACAACCTTGACTCAATCCATGCCTGACTGACTAATCCATCCATGCCTAAACTGAAACCTGATCCATGCCTAAAAAAACTGCGACTGATCCATGCCTATGACCTGGCTCTATCATACCTACACTACTTAGCTTCCATCACATATATAAATCAAAACAACAAGATAACCACAACCATGTATACATCATGCCATAATCACCATCATCTCTATAAATAAAAACATCCAAACATGTGTATCCATATACATAACTCTCAAATATCTTTGGCATGTAGGCCGGTGTATATAACAAAATCTCAAAAACTCTCATGTACATCCTCACTATCTTTGGCATAGGCCGGTATATATGTCAAAAATATAATATCAAAAATACATGGAGCTCAATCATCTCCCCATCTGATGTCCAAACCTATCTCATCTGTCTCCTCCCCCGCTCCTCTAACCTAGCGTCTGGCTGACCTCCCTCCGCCTCACCCTAGTTTGGCCCTGATGGTCCTGCCTCTGGAGCTGGCCTCCATGCACTAGTGGCCTCACCCTGAACTAGCCCTTGGGCTCGCTTTGCCCCCTGTACTCTCCACACTATGTGTGTGGGATCTTCTCCTCTTAGTCGAGGCTCTTGTGCTCTATACTCGGCATATGATAAGACATATATACCCACTGCCATCAAATGATCCTGGTAGTATCTCACCTCACCCATGGCGTCTCTCAATCTAGTAGTAGGTATTGTATCTATGGTGGTTCCATAGGCCTCGACCCTACCCTTCCCCACCTTAATAATGGGACCCCCTCCCTCCCCGTGTGTGTATGGGCACACTGGGCCTCAAGGCTCTATCTGGGCTGCGTGCTATATGCAATGTGTGTAAAAATGGCCCTAAAACCTGTAACCTATCCCTGTCCTGTGTGTGGCCAACTAGCCCTGTAAACTGTCACCTACCGTAGGGTGGCTACCTACACCCCATCTCCATCCCCACCCTCTCCCTCTCCCTCTAGGTGGGTGTCTGGTCCCTGTACTCCTGTGCTGCCAAAGCACCGTGTGTGCACTGCAAGGTCAACCCGTGCCTCGACCCCCTGTCAAATGCCCATGTACTATGCCTAACTAGGTCACTAGGGTAGCCACCCCCGTAGGGGCATCTCTACACATTTGTGATGGTAGCCAAATCCGGCTGCCCCAGCCTTGGCGGTACTACTCATAGTATGCATGTAGCCCACCACTACACTCCTATCTATCGGTCACCCCGACATCATCTATTATCGGTTCGCCGACTGCTCCTCCTCCTTGATTGGCACACTGTAGGTCATGGTGGAGACATAGGCCTCTCCACATCATCTCTCCTATACTATGAGGGAAGGGTGGAGGTATATCTATGTGGACAAACCAAATTGCCATCTGACCCGGTCTATGGGTATCATCTCATGCTCCCACCCAGCCCCTCTATCCACCAGTAAATCTATAGTCCATCCATCTCCGATTGCCATCTTCTTGTATGAAGGATAGCCTACATATGGCCTCCAAATAATGTCCACACCAGAAAACCCCCTCCAGTAATCACCTGTAATAGGCTACATCATGTGCCACTCTAGCTGCTCGGTGCTCTCCCATAATTGGCACCCATCACCTGTAGCCCACTCGAAAAAAACAGGCTCAAATGCATCGGCCCAGGGCATACCAACTGGGTGCACACACACAATGTGCTCATAGGCCCAACAATGTAACAAGAAGGTGCACATAGACTAAACCACCGTAATCACCTATAAGCCCACAACTCCTATGTATAGTTGTACCAAGAACATGCCCCCATGCAAATCGAGTCCTACTCTCCACCATGTCATGAAGAACCCCCATCAGTGACCATGGGAATCTCCCACCCTCTGCATCAGGTAGTGCAAAACAACACACTACCTCCATCAAAAGTACTACCAGCCTCATCTCCTCGGGGTAGGCTCGATACATCACCCCGTAGCTCATGCGTTGGCACTATGGAATCCTAACAAGGCCAGCCCCTCTCCAAAAATGGTAACAGTAACTCCTCGGATGCCTCTGAGGAGATCGAGTACACCTGTGTACCTCCTATAGGTAGTCGTAGGATCCTATAAACATCCTCTAAGGTGATCGTGATCTCACCTATCAACAAATGAAATGTATTGGTTTTTTCGAATCCCATCTATCGATGAGGGAAACCATCAAGCTTGCCTCCCGGACTACGTGTCGGTAGTGTCTGACACCAATCAGACCCACATCTGCAACATGGATCCACTCCTCACGTGTCATCTCCCCGTATCTCCACAAGTAGGGGAGGTACTCTATCCCTCATCCATAGCTGGTCCCTGGCCTACATACAACCAATCATATTAATCAAACTTGACCACACCTGCATGCAACCTTGTTATCCCCCTACTACACCACTTACCCTAACTAAATCACCCTTTCACCTATATCTATGCCCTAAATCAACACTACCTATCTACCTATCTACCCATGCCTTGACCCTCACCTATTTCCATTTTTCTCCTCTCACTGATCTTCCTTATTCACTCACCTACCCATACCCATAACTCTACCCCCTATCTAACTCTCCCCCCCCTACCTATCTATCCATAACCCATCCATTTTCACTCTTTGAGGGATTTGCCTCTTTCACCTATTGACCAGCATCGGTCAGCATTGACCAACCATGGTCCCCAATAATAACCAGCATTGGTCACTATCATCTGTGATGATACCGGTCTTTACCCACCGACGTCGGCTAATAGTAAACCAACGTCGGTCACTATCGTGGTGAAAAACCCGTGACACCCTGCCCATTTTTCTACCATACTCCTCCTTTCTACCCATTTCCCCTACCAATACCTACCCAATACCCATTCCCACCCCTCATTTACCTAAATCTACCCTCCCTTGTCCCCCTTTTCTCATTACAACCCCCACATTCAAATTTTAAAAGTTTCCCCCAAAACAAACCTCATTTTCCCTCCTACCCAATTCCTACCCTCCACCTACTCACAACAAACAAAAAAAAACAAAATAGCCTCTTACCTCATCATGCTTCCATCTGTGTGGTGGCACTTTGGGCCATTGTGCAGTCCACCTGATCCCTCTCTCCTGCCTCTGCCATCCCCGATCATCCGCTGGCTCAATCCAATCAATCGATCACCCAATCCAATCACCGCTCGTAGACCCACCTATCGACCAATGATCACTCACTCTGGCTCACCAACTCAGCTCCCCATGTCATTTGGTCACTTTCCACCTCGTTCTTCCTCTCTTGTCATTTTCCCCAATTTGGTAAATGACAAATGATTTTAAAAATGTGGCACTTTTTCTTTTTATAGCCTACCCAACTTGACCGGTGATGGTTTTACCTTGACCGACATCGGTCCTGTGCCCTCACCTACCGTGGATGGTTTGACCTTGACCGACATCGGTCCTATGCCCTAGCCTACCACCGTGGTCGGTCCATAGCGACCGGCATCGGTTCCGTATAACCATTTTCGGTTAGCCTACTTAGTCTCTTTCCTACCCACTACCCCTACTTTGCTGACCTGAATCATTTTTTCCCCACCCACACCTGACTTGGACACTCCCCTCTACCCTCCTGACCTCATCATTTACTACTTAACCTCATCCTCATTTGGGGACTCATTATTTTACCCATACCTCGGCCCTACCCATGCCATGACCTAGCTACTTAGACCTGGAACATTGCTAGTGACTTGTGACCTCATGTGCTCGCTATATCTTGTGACATTATTACCCGTGTTGTTTGACCTAATGACCTTACCTTACCTTTTTCATGACCATTTATCCTGACCCAACCTTTGGTGTATTGGAACATACCTAAACGTTCCTACACCTGACTGCGTGATGTGTTTCTGACCATATCCTATACCTTGGATACCGGAATCACCTCAACCTTGTTTGGATAAACCTATCACCCTTAGACAATGTAGAGTTTTCCTGCTCTTCAACTTGGTATAGTGTTGTAGTTTATATGTGTGTGTGTGTTTGACTATTACTACCTTTGACCCTTGACCCATTACCTAGATTACCGATTGGACCTTTTACCCCTTTACCCCCATCGCCCACCTTCCTTTACATCACATTCACCTTTTATCAAACCACTCACTGATTCTACCTTCTACCTCATTAGTTCCTGGTTTGAGGGGGATCACCTTCACCCACACATGGGGCAACCACATCTTATTTTTTTAGTGTCACTTACCAATACAAGCTATGCAACAAAAAGGGAAAAATGTAGACACCAAAATTGGGTCACACTCCCCTTGGTCCCTCGTCAAATAATCACCTTGAACACACTCACCTAACCATGGCCCCTTACACCCCACTCTAATATTAATTTAATTAATTAATTAAATTAATTCATGATCTCATAATATTTATTATTTAAATATCCTAATTGGGATAATGCCCACACCACCACCTCACCTATACACCTCACCTAGCCACCTCACCCTAAGACCTATTCTTAGTATGTTGCCATAACTAACTAAGACCTACCTAAACCCTAAAAATCAAAGCCTACATTCCCTCTAACCACATTCCCGCCCATTAGAAAGGAAGCTTCCATTCTAATCTGGGAGAAAAATGAACAAGATCCAAGAAATCAAGGGGATCTACCCATTTTAGTAAACCTAGGAAATCCCACCCTAACCGACATCGGTCACCCTAAACCACCATTTCGGTCAACCCAAAACCATCATCGGTTACCATTTATTCCCCAAAACAACCTTATTTTGAGGTTGGCACATTTTCGAGAGCAAGAGAGACAAAACAGAGCTGCATGTAAGTAGAACTAGCATTCGTACATACACACATCGAGCATTCACATCCAGACATCGAAGTGATCATAGAGCCATTTGCATTCATGGAAGCATCGAGGAAGTGCCATCACCACATCAAACTCCATCCATCTGATCAACTACTATTTCCATCCAGCCATCAAGCTCATACAATAGTAAGTGTTTTATTAACCAACATTCATCTACTTTCATTTTAGTAGGTCATGTTACCTCTATTACCAGTTTCTACTTGCATTCCCATTCTCCCATCATTCACCTTCATGAAAACTTGATCATTCCTTCACCCACACCATTAAATTTCCCATACCTAACTTTTAAAGATCTCTGAGTGCATCCAAGATCTCCATAGACCTTGCCATTGCCCTCTCCATTTCCATTTAGCCTCAGATCTATCCTCACACCGAGATTTTAATAAGTTTCCTCTACCCCAACCATACCGACACGGTTACCCACAACCATCACCGGTTCACTTAAACCGACATCGGTCATACCAGACCGATGTCGTCTCTATGTTTTACCCTCAGACCAAGAACAGAGCCTAAAATCCCCACCAAATACCCCAAAACAAGCCCAAAACTAGACCAAGACAGTTCCAACACTCTAACAATGACCTTGACCTTCAGATTCAATCATAGCCTAGCTTGTTGTGAATGAATTTTCTTATTGTAGTCGAATGAGATACCTAAATCATTTTAACTATAGTAGGATTTCATTTATTGTTGACATTGAATTGTTTTAAACAGTGGATTGACAACCTTCTAGGGAGTATCACACTTCCTAGATCTAGCATACGCTAGCAGTCCATTGAATATATTTTTAACTTCCATTTAGTGGTCTTGTTTTCCATTTCACGGTAGTTCCTCTAGCCAAAAGGGATCTCTCACGGTCACCCTTATCTGTTTCATTAATATTCTATGGATCAAGAAGTCATATGTTTGGTACAACAACCTTCAACAAGCTTTTACAGGTAACAACCTTCAACCAACTAAGAATTTTACAGTGGGGTATTCCTCCTAGCCCATTTACCCTTCTGGAATCTTCTATTCTTCTATTGTCTAAAAGCAATCATGTTTTGGGTGCTTTAAAATGAAACGTTTTTTTTTTCCTTCATTAGTATCACATTAGTGTCATCAAATGGCTACAGGATAGAGGAAATTGGAATGACTTCCTTCTTTATGTCAAGATTTTTTCCTCGCCCGAAAGATCTTTTCCTCTATTTCCTTATCAAATTTTTTTCCTAAATTTTTTTCCCCATCCATGCTTAAACGGTGATAAACGAGATGAACTCTTTAGTGATAGGAAAATCTCTGCCTCTGATAGAGATGATATGGTTTTTCCAATTCTCCACGAATTGAAGAGAGATATATTGGTCATGCCCTTTGATTCATTGGATGAAATCCATAAAACCCCAATGTTGATGGTTTCCCATAGCTCGATCAGTTCCTGTCATTTTGGGTCAAAGATGGGTTCTACTCTATATGGGGCACCTCCCATTATGAAATCCATGTGTGAATGTTAAGGTTTAAATTGAAAGTGACAACATGTAGACCTTCCAATAGCCTTCCAACATCTGATATTCATGTGAGCTGTAGAGATTAAACCCTTTTCCTTCTCCCAAAATTGTTTAGTATGAAAAAAGAATTCAATTTTCAAAGTTAGGGGGGACAAAATTTGGGTATGCCCAATCTGCCTTGGATATTTAGAAAGAGGATTATGAACGTGTAGGCTCGACGATTAGGAAGTGTTGATGAGAGTGTTTGCTTCATTTGTAATGATGAGTTTAACTTCGGTGGGAGTGTCATTGAAATCATGCCATTCCTTGTAATAATTAATCCAAACCCCCATATTTGCTAGTGAATCCACAAATTTGTTTCCTTCTCTATAAACATGTTGAAAAATGATGTTTAAACCATTGCATAAATTGTAAGGATATTACTTGTATAAATCAGAACATATACAGAAGAATAACATGAAAGAACACAAAAATTATGACAATATGCTCATTTAATAGCTTTTCCACTTCGAGGGGGCAACCTCCAATACCACTTCGAGGGGGTAACCTCCAAACCATACAATAACACTCCAATACTCAATATGATCATTAAATACAACCTTATAACCCCTATATATACCATTCTAACCTATGGCCAATACTGAGGCCGACCTCCTAAGCATAATAAATCATAAATGAATGATATAATAAGATAAGGGGATGTGTGCCACATGTCGGCATCTCCATCAACCCATATACATTATAATATTATATCCCAAGGTACATAGCATTGCCTCCCTCTTTGACATGTTTCGTCCCCGAAACATAAGAAGAATCCATATAATGAGTGTGCTTTAAATTATTGCACACTTGTCACCAAGCTTGATCATCCAACCACATGTGATCTGGTAGATGATACATATCTCGAACTAATATCCATATTCCGTTCGCTTACTACTGATTCCATTCATGACCATAGTTTATCATCCTTGGATTCCATGCATAACCAACATAAGGATTTAATGCATAACCATAATAAGGATTCCATGTATAACCATAATAAGGATTCCATGCTTCATAATTGTTGCTCCATTGATCCCCTATATAAATAAAGTGATTATTCCTCCAATTACCTGTATATCTATATTGGTTGGAAATATGATGTGCCCTGGGACATCTCCATGATTTTTTTCTCTCATGTTGACGTGGATTTCCATATGCTGCAGTTGTAGTATCCTCAACCTTATGAACCTGTTTCTGAAATTTCTTTTCTTCTTCCACCTTTGCATTTGATATTTTATTTTTCTCTTGAGTAGATGAATCATCATTTCCTTCTTTTTCTTCATGTTCCTCTTTTGAATCATCCTTATTCCCTTCTTCTCCATATTCTAAATCATCCTCATGGTCTATATTGACTTTTCTTTGATTTCCATTAAGCCTGATATCCTGTAAAGTGACCTTCTTCTTTTTGTACCAAATCTTCATAAATTTATTTGTCATATTAATATTAATTGTCCCCAATGTCTCTAACCAAGGATACCCAAGAACAATATCCAAACCATCCATATATAAGGCAAAAAAATCTGAATGTAAAGTATATTTGTCCATAGTAAGTTTTAAATCTTCAAAAACTTGAATTTTCTTACCATTCACTTGAGCTTCTTTGATATTACTTTCTTGAATATGTAGATGTCGAGCCATATCCTTGTTGATGAAGTTATACTTGCTGTTAGGGTTTATGGAAACAATTATCTTGTTCCTTTGAATGCATCCATGAAACTGAAATATGGTATCTTCCTTCTTTGGAGATGCACTATCATGCGTAACAACTTCAACTTCTTCTTCTTCTTCTTCTTCTATTCTATTGCTTCTTCTTCTTCTTCTTCTTCTTCTTATTGCTGCTGCTGCTTCTTCTTCTTCTTCTATTGCTGCTTCTTCTTCTTCTTCTTCTTCTTTCTCTCTTGATTCTTCAATATATTCATCCCCATCATCTTGCTTTGACTCTTGTTCCTCTTTGTGGTCCCATCTATCCATAAAAAGTTGTTCCATTTCCTCCCAAGACCAATCCTTCCTGTCATTTTTAATCTCAGAAAACCAAATCCATGCAGGACCACCAAGATAATGTGAAAACCTATTCCTTGTCATGAAATATGAGAAATATATATTCTTAAATTTTATCCACCATTCTTTAGCATCCATCTCACCATTTCCATAAAAATTTTCTATCCCCGTGACCATGATTAGGGTTTAGGAATTCTGAAAATATTTCGGCAGATGGATAAAAACACAAAGAACAAACACCAACTGAAATTTCAAGAGATTTCCGAAAATATAAATTTTGCTAAAAAATACCACAATTTGCTTCTTGAAAAGTGAATTTATGAAAAAACCTAAAACACCAATAAAATCCGCAAAACAGATCCAATCAAGCTGAATTTTTCAGATATTCTGACTTAGAGTGTTTCCAAATTATTCTGAAAAAATTGGAAAAAAATTCGATATACTCTTCAAGATATACTCGAAACAAAAAATTAGGGTTTTTGCCCTAATTTTGGCCGAAATCGCTGCTCTGATACCACTTGTAAGGATATTACTTGTATAAATCAGAACATATACAGAAGAATAACATGAAAGAACACCAAAATTATGACAATATGCTCATTTAATAGCTTTTCCACTTCGAGGGGGCAACCTCCAATACCACTTCGAGGGGGTAACCTCCAAACCATACAATAACACTCCAATACTCAATATGATCATTAAATACAACCTTCTAACCCCTATATATACCATTCTAACCTATGGCCAATAC
Organism: Taxus wallichiana var. yunnanensis; assembly: GCA_018340775.1. Lineage (NCBI taxonomy): Eukaryota > Viridiplantae > Streptophyta > Pinopsida > Cupressales > Taxaceae > Taxus > Taxus wallichiana. The sequence goes on from CM031235.1 coordinate 376,561,045, forward strand.
TGAGGCCGACCTCCTAAGCATAATAAATCATAAATGAATGATATAATAAGATAAGGGGATGTGTGCCACATGTCGGCATCTCCATCAACCCATATACATTATAATATTAAATCCCAAGGTACATAGCATTAAACCATACAATAACACTCCAATACTCAATATGATCATTAAATACAACCTTCTAACCCATATATATACCATTCTAACCTATGGCCAATACTGAGGCCGACCTCCTAAGCATAATAAATCATAAATGAATGATATAATAAGATAAGGGGATGTGTGCCACATGTCGGCATCTCCATCAACCCATATACATTATAATATTAAATCCCAAGGTACATAGCATAAATTATGGGATTTAATGATGAATTGTCTAATGGTCCAACTAAGAGTTAGTGACTTGGAAAGGTTATTGACAATGTTCATTGAGTCACCTTCAACAATGATATTACCCATGTTGAGTTTCCTAGCAAGTCTGATTCCCTAGAGAGTAGCTAGGGCCTCAGAGTAGTGATTAGTTTGCTTACCCATGGGACCAACATACGTTACAATTATATGACCCTTGTGTTTTTTTATTAGATCTCCACCATGAGCTGAACGGGATTTCTTTTAGAGGCACCGTAAAATTTCAGTTTATACTAACCTTCAGAAGGGGGAATCCACTATGCAAGAGACCTATCAATGCTTTAAATGGGGGTAGTACACATCTATATATCAATATTCCAGGCCTTAAGATATCTAACCTCCTCCTAAGGATATATGCATTTTTTAGGAGGTTTAAATTTTAGAATATTTTCCTTAGCAGCCACTGTAATTTCATTTAGGATACTTTTGATGGTTCTATTAGTGTCTCTGAAGATGATTGAGTTACGAGCTTTCCATATTCTCCAGATGGTGTGAGGGAAAATAATTTTCCAAATCATGCGAAGAAGAGAATGTTTAAAGGGTGGCTTTCATTGTATCCTGGTTTCTATAATATCCTATGGAAAAGACCATTGGACTTCAAACCTATTGAAAATGTGCTTTCAAAGAGAAGCTGCCACAGGAAATTTAGAAGAAGATGTTAGATAGTTTCATTATCCTTTTGCAGGTGATAACACTTGTTTGGTATAGTAGATACTCTTTTGATGAGATTTTCAATAGTGAGTATTCCTTTATTAAGGGAAAACCAAAAGAATTGGTTTATTTTTGGAGTAATCTCTTTGAACTAGATCTCATTCCAAAGGAAGTTGTTAATAGGTTCATTTGCATACGATTGGTACCAGATCTCACCGAATAGTTACCATAAAAAGAAGTAACTTGATTGAATTCATATGAATTCGGGTTTGGCTAATGGGGATGTAACTCGGTGTGGTTTGAAGTTCCCAGGGAAGCTCCTTGTGGTTAGGGATAACATCCTCAATATTTTTCCAGTTTAGTTTTCCATCAGTATTTTGAATGTAGTCGCAGACTCGTTGTCCCAAGGCTATAGAGAGGTTGTCTTTGATATGTTCTGAATGTTTAGTGTTAGAGAGTGCGTTGAAGTTAGCCCAACTGTCTTTCCATAAGCTAATGCATTCCCCCTTTCCCAAAGTCCATTTACAACCTACAGTGAGCTCTTTTGTGATCTTTATCATATTGTTCCAAAAACTGATCCCAACATGTGGTTGGTATTATTAAAGTAATCCATAGCACACCTTGATTAAGATATTTAGCTTTAATGATATTGTTCCATGGGTTTTTTTCTTTAACAAATCTCAAACCCATTTTAGAAACAAGTGCTACATTCATACTACGTATTTTTTTGATGCCAATGCCCCCTGATTTTTTGTTGTTACAGGCCTTGTACCAAGAAACCAAGTGAATCTTATTCTTATCTTCTAACCCTATCCAGATATTTTTTCGTATTCTTTATATTTTTTTCCACGAGAGCCACTTTGGAATAAAGAATAAGGACATGATGTAAAATGGCAAATTTTGAAGAGTGATCTTAATAAGAAGGCATTTCGTCACTTGAAAGGATAGAGCCCTTCCAGCTAGCTAGTGGTGTTATTTTTAATTCTCGTGGAACTCATAATAAAATTATGTTCTCACCCGAAATATACCTTGTAACAACTCAATTATTATTATTTAGATTGTACAAGTTCACTAGTGTTTATTATTATAAACTATATCTCGTAAGTAATCATTAAAATCAAATAGAAAAGTTGGGAGTTTATGTATATCAATAATTCTATTACTCGAAGGATAGTAGAATTTATTCTTGTAAATTGTTCTATTCTCCTTATAATCACCTGATTCACTTCGTGAGAAAGAAAATGAAACAATCCTTGACACAATGCAAACAAAGTGTTTGTGAGAAATGTTATCTTATGCCCTCAAAGATACATTGAATCATTATTTTCTAGTTTACATCAATAAAAAAACTCAGCCACTAGAATAAAGAATAAGGACATGATGTAAATTAACAAATTTTGAAGAGAGCTCTTAATAAGAAGGTGTTTCCCAGCACTTGAAAGGATAGATCCCTTCCAACCAGCTAGTGGTGTTATTTTGACTTCTAGTGGAAATCATAATAAAATTACGTTCCCACCCCGAAATATACCTTGTAATAACTCAATTATTATTATTTTAGATTCTATAAGTTGACTAGTGTTTATTATTATAAACTATATATACGATTAATCATTAAAATAAAACAACAAAGTTGGGAGTTTATGTATATAAAAATTCTATTACTTTGAAAGATAGTATAATTTATGCTTGTAAATCGTTCCATTCTCTATATAAACAATGATTCACTTCCATGAGTAATAAAATGAAATAATCCTTGACACAATGCAAGCAAACATTTTGTGAGAAATGTTGACTTACACCCTCAAAGATACATTGAATCATTATTTCATAGTTTACATCAATCAAAACACTTAGCCACTTTGGAATAAATAATAAAAGACATGATGTAAATTAGCAAATGTTGAAGAGTTATCTTAATAAGAAGGTGTTTCCCAACACTTGAAAGGATAGAGCCCTTCCAAACAGCTAGTGGTATTATTTTGACTTTTGGTGGAACTCATAGTAAAATTGCATTCTCACCCCGAAATATACCTTGTAACAACTTGAAATTATTATCATTTTACATTCTATAAGTTCACTAGTGTTTATTATTATAAACTATATCTGTGAGTAATCATTAAAATCAAATAGAAAATTTGGGAGTTTATGTATATCACAAATTCTATTACTTTGAAAGATAGTAGAATTTATGCTTGTAAATTGTTCCATTCTCTATATAAACAATGAGTCACTTCCGTGAGAAATAAAATGAAATAATCCTTGACACAATGCAAGAAAAATTTTTGTGAGAAACATTTTCTTACGCCCTCGAGATACATTGAACCATTATTTTATAGTTTACATCAATCAAAACACTCATTGTGTCACAATTGTATTTTTTTGAGTTAAGAAATAAAGAAACTAATCATCATCATCTTTACATTGAAAGGTTCTATCTGTACATTTTAAATTTGTTACAAATTCATACATATACAGTTGTAAATCTTATATGAGGAGTCATCACCTTTTGTGGACATTTTCTTCCTCTAGAACAAGACCATTTGGTTTGGATACAAGTAGTGTTGAGTAAAGTAGCAGTGGAGGTGCTATCAAAGTAGAGACTAGTATTTACGAGAAGGCAACAAAAAAAGAGTGTACTACATATTTCTTATTCAAGCTTTCATGTTCTTACATATTCTGGCTCAATGTAACAAATGGTACCCATAACATAGGTAGAGGTGTGGTGTTTGGCCAAGGAAATGCAATTTGAAATTATAAAGTCTAAAAAATTTGCATCGAAATTATAATAAAAACTACACAAATTATACACAACATGCTTTCCACTAACATTATTTTCTCAATACCCTCTTCAACATTCTCTGTAATAACACCTACATTTGTGAAATGAATTCTCAAAATTTACTACATATCGCATAACTAGACTTCTCTTACATCAATCAACATTATCAACTTCTATCAATACAAAAAACACATTCAAATAAAAAGTCTAGTCGTTATTCATGTTATTAATTATGTGATTCGCATCTGGAAGAAGGTCACCTTTTTTTTCATGGCTATCTTACCAAACTAGCTTCGAGGATTGGAGAGAGTCTGACACACTCATATAACACTTAGACCCATTTTTATTTTCCTTGGCCTACAAAATTTTGTTTATTTTATCAAACACACTATTGGGCATACTATATCAGAAATATTTGATCAATGCAATAGAATTTTGTCATTTAATAGTGTCAAAATCTTGTTCACCTTTGCCTGCGTATGTGGTTGATCCTTTAGGTATATTTTCTTTGAAGGATGATTTTAAGAAAATATGCAAGGCCAAGACAGATAGAACATGTCTTCAGGTTTAATTGATGTACATCTGTTATGATGATCTAACATTGCCACACTACGTGGCTATGTTAATTACAAGAAATTTTCAATCATAGCAATAACAAAGCCTTCCCTTTCACTAACTAATGACACTTATCGGTTACAAAAATTCTAGTCGTTAGTCATCCTTCTTGAAGGTTTGTATTCAAGGATAGTCCATCGAATATAATATAATTACAAATAATGACTTCAAACCTATTGAGATTGTTTTTTTGCATGGTTGAAATAGATTCTTTGACAATATATAGGATAGTGGCCAAAAACCTTCTCATCAAGGAATAATTGACAAACATAAAACATGCATTTCTCTTCATGGACTCGAGATCAGTCATTCTTGAGCAAGCATCGTGTTCATCTTTGCCTTAAATCTTTAGTAAAAAATTTAGGGCTATTTTGTTTAATGGGTTATTTCTGGAAATATGCAGGGCCAAGATGATTAGGATACGTCTTCACATTCAAAATATGTACTTCTATTATTATGCTCTAACTCTTATCTTTGTCGCAAAGATAGACAATGAATTTTATTAGCTCGATATTTTTTAAAAATAGAAACAATAGAGCCTAGTGAGTGCTAAGCCACTCCTTTCAGTAAGTAATGTAGCTTAACAGTCACTATACATTTTCATTGATATGAACCAACATGAAAAATGCCTTGTGATGTCATTTCATCCATTCATATGATATGTTATCCGAGCGCTATGTTCTATAAGTATCGTAGCTTAGTGGTCGCTAAGCATATTTTATAATACAAACTTTTTTTTATTTCTATTTTCTTAATTAAGAAATAGTTTATCCTAGAGGTCGCTAATTTATTCCTTTCTCATTTAACAATAAACAATAAACGTAGAGCACTATGTTCTGTAAGTATTTGAGCTTAGCGGTCGCTAGGCATTTATTTTATACGAATTGTTTTTATCTCTATTTTCAAAATTAATAAACAGTTTACCCTTGAGGCCGCTAATCTATTACTTTCTCAAAAGACCTCTGTAGCTTTTAATAGTAAACAATTTTTATATCTCAAATATTTTGCATCTAAAAATTTCACAAAATGCGTAGCACCTAATAATATCTATTACTATGATATGTTATTAGAGCACTATGTTTGAAATAAGATATTGTTTAGCCTAGCTACCGGAAAATCATTCCTTCCTAAAAGTAATCGAGCTTAGTGGTTACTAAGAATTTTCTTTAATACGAACTATTGTTTGATCTCTATATTCAAAATAAAAATTAGGTAAGCCTAGTGGCGCGATCTACTCCTCGACAAGTAGCAGAGCTTAATAGTTGCTAATCATTTTCATTAATGCACACCGATGTGTTAAAAAATAAAATATGCAAAGGTGTGTGCCTAGCAGTCCCTATGGTGTTATATGAGCACCCTGAAAACATTTTTAGTAATCATCTTTCTTCCCGACTATGCAAATACCTCCATAGATTTTGACATTAAAAATTGTCCATATCTCACTTATCTACCATCAAAATATATTATGGAAAATGCCTAATGACCACTAATATCTATTAGTATGATTTGTTCATAAAGCATCTATGTTATCAAGAAATTGTTTAGCCTATTTTCTACATAATCATTCCTTTTGATAAGTATTGTAGATTAGTGGCCACTAAGCATTTTCTTTCACATCCACTATTGGATTGATCTTGTTCAAGGAATGGATCTTAGCAGTCGCTAAGTATTTTACTTGATACGAACTGATATAAATTATGTGTTAGACACAAAAGAACTTATGAGTAATATAGAAGTCAAGAAATCCTTCAATGGTATGCAAAGTGCCACACTTGGTTATGGAAGGAATGTTTAGTCAATAATATAAGATTATAGTTAATGAAAATACTAGCGATAGAAAATTGTAAATATATTTATTTACATTTCTAGAAATGAAACCTAGGAGTTGTCAAGGCTAGCGACCACTAGGTTTCTTCTCAACAAATAGATAGACAACATATGACATGTAAAAGTTGTTCATTAACACGTGCTGAAGAGAATACCCTGATCCCCTATAAAATGTAAGTATTTATTATTTTGAATTTGGTGTTGCAAAAATATCGTTCTAATGGAGATTAGTGGTCGCTATTTTCTTTCCTATCCATAAGGTACTCTCAAATTTTGGTGAAGCGTAAAATTATGTTTTAGTTTTTCTAGATTAAAGCCTTAATAATTTCAAAATATCAACGATCATGAGATATATTAGAAATTCCATACCATGTGGCAAAATTTTAATGGATTACAATTACAACTTAATAATGCGGAGTTTTATAGGTAAAAGTATTTGTTCATTCTATCGCTGATTACAAATTTCTTACTAAATGTGTCAATTATATAATTGTGTAATTAATCGGTTCAAACTTGCAAGATGCCACATTTTATTGTATTTTTTTAATTAACGAGGAGGATAGCTAAAACATTTCAAATTCACACTCGATAGAAATTAATAATAAATAAGACATAAGTCACTCTCTTAAAATTAATTTTTTTTGCTTTGTAATGTTCACTTCTATTTTCTAAATGGTTTTTTATTATGCTTAAATTAATATTTGTCATTTTCCGTGAGTTCACAAAGAAACTTTTGACATTGTCCCAACAATTTCTAAAGTAGGTAGTATTAATAAATTTGATTTCCCCATATCCCATGCTATTCCCGAATTAACGCGAATTATATTTATAAAATACCAAATTTGCACTAGATAAAAATTAATAATTAATGAGGCGTATATCGCTCTCTTAAAATTTAAATTTTTGTTTCCTAATGTTCACTGTTTTCTAAATAGTTTTTTATTATTCTAAAATTAACAATTTTTGTTTTCCTACAAGTCCACAAAGAAACTTTTGTCGATGTCCCACTTGTTTCTAAAGTAGGTAGTATTAATAAATTTTATTTCCCCAAATCCCACGCTATCCCCGAATTAATGCGCATTATATTTATAAAATACCAAATTCACACTAGATAAAAATTAATAATTAATGAGGCATATATCGCTCTATTAAATTTTTATTTTTTTCCTAATGTTCACTTCTATTTTCTAAATGGTTTTTTATTATGCTTAAATTAATATTTTTGGTTTTCCCAAGTGATCACAAAGAAACTTTTTCATTGTCCCACTTGTTTCTAAAGTAGGTAAAATTAATCAATTTGATTTTCCCATATCCCACCATATTCCCCGAATTAAATACAAATATAAATGACGGGTTAATTCAAAGTACTATATGCAAAATCCCCCACATTAAATACCAATATTTGAAATATCAAAATCCTGCACTTTCACTTTAAGAAGGGGAAATTTAAAATTTGAAATTTCCTATTCCCACATTTTTCGTTTTCAGAATTTCTTTTGTTGAATGCATTTGGAAAAAAATAAATAAATGAGAGAAATATATATTAGGGTTTCTTTTTATTTTGTAAGCATAGAAAAATAACTCTTGAAATCATAATACAACACGTGCAAGACACTAATTTACTGGTCCGAGTGCTCGATTCCTGGAGGTTTTTTTGAATGGTAAGTTGAGGTAGCAATCATAATCACATTTGGGGGCACACAAACAAGAAAAAAATGATAGTGGATAGATCATGGGTGTCGGTGCGGATCAAGAGGCCCACAAAGGAAGGATTCATAGAGACAAGAAAAATAGGTTATAGATAAAATCTCACTGATACTATGTTTTAGAGAGAATTGAGCTTTAACAAACATTATCAATCATAAAAATATCAGATACAACTAAAATATGTATTAATGAAAAGAATCTTTGCTTTATGTATGTGTACCGTAGTTGATGGCGGGAACTTATATCAGCTATGTATTCATATAGTTCTTGTGTTTTACACCACAACCCGTCCCTTCCTTTACCTTTAGTGCCTTTGCATAGCTTCTATTCCATATTTTTGTCAATACATGTTGCTATATCTGAAACCCCATTTTATTCTACCCATGACCAAATATTTTGTAATCCCTTTTAAAATATTTATTCCTTCCAAAAACCCATTTTTTATGTTCAGTTGTAGCTCAAGTATTTGTGTCTGTTAAACAGTTCCCTTTTCAGCCTTTCTATCTGTCTCTCTAAATTTTTGTTGATTTTTCATTCTTCTTCATCCATTTTTTTTCCGAAAGCATTGGCATCTATCTCTAGCAGCAAAACACGAGTCACATATTCTTTTTTTATAAATCGTAATGGTTTGCTTTTGTATAGTTTAGGTAATCATTTTGAATTCCTTTAATGATTTTTTAATATGAAAGAAATAGTTGTGACTAATTCTTCAATATTCGATTCTCACTTGATTTCCACGTTAATATACATAGTTTTTTATATTTGTTTCTCCACGTAGAAATAATTAAATGCATTGTCTTTACAATTTTTATGTTTAGAAAAAGGTAAGCACATTATATGTTCTCGTAAATATTATTAAATATAAATGTTAATCATTCTATTTACAAACATATATTTCATTTACAATTAAATGAGCCAATATAAAGTAACATTTTTTAAATTTTAAAATAACATATTCCAAGACTAGAGGCCACTAAGCTTGATGTTTACGATATTTCCTAGCTATTACAAGTCAACAAATATTCTAAGACAATACAAATATTAAAGAGTTTCCTAAATACGTTTTTCAAACACGAATGAAGACTAGCAGATGCTAATATTTTTTTACTCGCATACGCTATAAATAGCATGGCTTGTCTAAAAAACTAAGCTAATCACCATTATTATATTTAGATTTCCGTATTAATTTATTAGAATCCTACCATGATATTCGAAGCCTAGCGCCACTAATGTCGAAGATTAGTAAATAACATTGGTGTAACATAACAAATACTTGAGATTAGCGGCTGCTAGGATATTTGTTTCCTTGCATACATGACAATTAGTAATGACCCGACTGAAAAATTAACTATCTCCTTTATTATATTTGGATGTTACATTACTACCTTCTAAGACTAGCAACCACTAGGGTGGATGTTTACTTTCTTTCTTTGATGTTCCAAGAAAACAAATATTCAAAGACAATATTAATTTAAATGTTTTTCAGAATACACATATTCCAAAACAAAATTTTCTGCATTGTGGCCAATGAGTTCAATATGTTATTTGAATTCTATCATATGATATTCAAAGCCTAGTGGCCTAATGTCGTAGATTATTTCACTGCATTTGTGTAACATAATAAAGACTTAATATTTATAAAGATGAGATCATTTTTAAACTAAAGAAAACTCCAAACTCATTAAGGTGAAGTTCTAAAAGGCCACTTCTAGTAGAGAAGAGGAAGTACTCAAATAGTTCCCCTTCATTCTACCTCAAGTCAGCTTCTCATCAACTAAAATTAAATGGTCCAAACCTAAAAGGGTAAAAGTCAAACTTAATTTTGATGGGGCTTCTAAAGGTAACCCTGGCCTGGTGGTGGAGGAGGAATAATTAGGGATCATAATAGGGACTGGATCTTAGCCTATGTTGGTCCTTTGGGAACTCATAACAACAAATGTGGTGAAGCTCGTGCTCTTTTATGGGGTATTAGTCTTACAAATGATAAAGGAATTAAACATATCCTTATTGAAGGGGACTCTCTTCTCATTTTAAATGTAATTAGCAAGACTAGTCACAATAATTGGGTCTTGGGAAATATTATTAATGATACTAAAGAACACCTTAAGTACTTTGATTCCCATATCATTACTCATATCCTCGCATAGAAATGCTTGTGCAGACAGATTGGCGAATGAGGGAGTTCAAAATAATGATTACAAGGTGTGGCAAAAAGGTGAGGTCATACCTGCACATATTAATGATATTATTAATCATGAAAAGTTGTAAGCACTTCACCTTAAGCAACGCGAGGGAGAATAATGGGTTCATTTTCCAATATTGCAAAAGTGTGTTTGGCTTAAGCTATTCTTGGAAAGACAAGTCTAATTTCAAAAATTGCAGACCTCAAAGTGTTGTGCATTGTTTGGCTGCCATGGGTGGTGATAGAACCAGAGTCGAGTCATCCAGCCATGGGCGTATTGTGGAGGATAAGTCTATGTGGCACCCGCTGGTTGCTCAAACGTGCACCCGCATCTTAGATCTTGAAAGGGCCAAGGTCTTTAAGACCACAATGGAACCGTCCCCAAGTTATGGGACCTTGCAAGCTTGGGATGGATCTCGGAGAAGGCCGGTTCCTCTATCTATTTCTACTACTACTGCTACTCCTAGTGCTGAAAGGGGAAACTAAGCTAAGAATGCCAAGGGACCAAGGAAAGAAGGATAACATGAAGTAAACTACACTAAAAGGTGATAAAGCACCGAAAAGAGGGGTGAACACTATTTGTTATGAGCGAGAATGATAGGGAATGCGTGAAAGGAGGCTAGGCACGAGTAGCACAACAAAATACGCATTCACCAGATCATTCTCATGGAACACAACCAAGTATGGAACTGTAGGGGACTTGAAATAGCACAACAATACACAATGTAAGAGAAGAGGCAAGAAGAAGGAATGTAAACACGTTAGGACAGATAATAGTCACAAAACGATGCTTCTATTACTTCCAAAAATGCATAGAACTATTACAATGATAAGGAGGCCAATATCCACATGTAAGAGCCAAACATGGAGGTATGCAACTCAAAATATAGAAAATATGGAGTCCTTAGCAACATGTATAAGGATCCAGAGTGTCCAACCCTTTACAATGAGCCTCAAACCTTCCTTTATAGATTCAACACAAAGGGAAGAAGGAGAGAGAGAAGTGGGAAAACTAATTTGAAGCTCAACCACCATTATTAATGCCTCCTGTAAATATGCCCCAAATTTCTCGTGTCGGCATCAATTACTTGTTCGGTGACTTGGAGGAGGAATGGTGGATCGTGTCAAATCCAATCTAGTTATTAGGGGAAAATAGATCATGTATTAATGGAATTAAGATGTTTATTAATTTTTCCCACCTAACCTCTCTAAAATTAAATTTTCAGATCTTCATGGCATGACGAGGTGATATCTTTCCAAAAGTGCGATTTGTTAGATTTTGAGCACTGAGCCAAAAGATATGCTCATTTGAAATTTGAATTGGGTTCATACAAAATGGTAGGAACCAGGCACCAAAACGGGTCCCCTTTTGAAACCGAAAATGTGGAGGGTGGCGCATGTCCGAAGGCAGCCTTTGTATTTCACTTTGAAGTGTGCCTTTGCGACGATACGTGGTTTCTTTCATGGTTTACTCAATTTCTTCATGTTTTGGCTAAGTCTTTTGCTCAGTAGGGTCATATATCTAACTAGGGACATGTGGTAGCCTAGATTTTTGGAAAACCTTCCCCAAATTTTCTCTTAATTTAGCATCATGTTGACACTTGCCACCCTCCACTGGCCTATCTCAATGCTTTGACTATTTAACCTTGATCCTTTCCTTTTATGAAACTGAATGCATGGAGGCTCGTGCTCATTTAGAAGCCCACTCAGGATTTTTCCTTTGAAGGAGTGTTTGGTTGACATGTGGAATCTTCCATAGGCTCTTGGAATTTTCAACACCACTCTTACCTTTGGAGATGCATCGAGCTGACTAGAAAGAAGGTGAATGCATGGAATATGGGCGCAAGGAAGAAGTGGAAGAAAGAGGTGAAGAGGGTCATGTGCTATGCATGTGGGGAGACAAGGTAAACTTGTGAGTAGAAAACGTATGGTTAAGGAAAAAATATTACAAGGTAATGTGCGCGGTGTGCAAAGGGCCAAGGACTTAGCTGATAGAAGTAAGTGTGAGGCACACAAGAAGGGAAAATGGAGGAGATAGAAGAATGCAAAGGGGAGCAGGAAGGCACGCAAGGGCATGTAGAGGAACTGCAACTATGCCAAGGTGTTAAAAGAATATTCTTGAGTGTGTACGACTGAAATGTGAAACATCAGAGTCATGATGAAAATATAAGTTATCCAGATAACTAGGAGAGTTATTTGGATAACAGTTTTGGTGACTTTCGGGGGCCATCTGCCTACTAGATGAAGAGACTAGTAGCCTTAGAAGTCCATTGGGCATGGAGTCGGCTTGTTCAATCATGAAAATGCCCCTGTAATCACTTGAAAATCATATCTGCACTGTTCTGAATCTCACAACTACTGAGAGAAGCTCTACATTATGGAAGTAACAAAATAGCATGCACAAGAAGCATGAGGGGAAATAACTATGTACAAACAAATAATGTGCACAAAGAAAACTTGGAGGAATTGAAACTACTTTAATATATACAACATGATGCAACAAACCTAATGGAAGGGTTTGAGATAGATCTCATTTATTGGGATTTGCAACACGCTTCTATCCGAATGAGTTAGCTTCTTTACGAGGACTTGATGATGTATGGGCCACTCCAAAGTGCATCAAAATTTGAATGGCACCCTGGTTTAGCTCTTTCAACATCCCATTTTAGAACTAGGTCCCCAAATTTTAAAGCTTGAGGCCTAGCCTTTCTGTCAAACCATTTCTTTGTTGCTTGTTGATGTTGTTCTAGCTTGATCATGGTAGAGTTTCGAGCTCTTAAAGTTGAACCAGCTCCGCCATCCCGATTTCTCCGTGATTTGCGCCCTTAAATTCCATTCACTGGGCAAAATCCAATGAATTTAGTTCTAGTGTTAAAGGAAGGGCAGCCTCCTTTCCATAGATAAGCTTGTAAGGAAAAGTTCTTATTTCTTTTTTGATTGTGATTCTATCTTCCTAGAGCACGCACAAGACCTTCGTATGCCACTATCTTTGGCTAATGTTCATTGTGTGCTTCATGATTCTAATCAGTTCTTGTTTATTGATTCTCTACTGGACCATTTCCCGAGGGTAATAGTTGGAAGAGGTTTTTAGGTAAATGCCCAGACTTAGAGCCCAATCAGTGATTTTAGCACCAAGGAAGGCCTTTGCATTATCATAGATAATGGTTTGAGGAATGCCAAACCTTATGACTAAACCTTCGAGAAAGTCAAGGATGACTACCTTAGTTGATTCCTTAAGCATGACAACTTTTTCCATCTGGTGAAGTAATTTGTAGCTGTCAGCACCCATTTATGTCTAGCACTTGAAGGCAGATTGATCATGCCTATGAAGTTGAGACCCCATTGCGTAAAAGGCTAATCCACTTGGATTGGTCAGAGGGGAAGTGTTGTCAATCTTTTCTTTCCTATAAAGAAAGCACTCTCCTTGCATTTTTACCCACCTATGTGCATCTCGCAAACAGGTAGGCCAAAAGATACCTACCATTATGATCTTCATTGCTATAGTTTTGCAGAGAAGTGTCCACTAGAGAATCCATTTTGAAATTCTACTAAGACTTTCTTAGTTTGCACTCCGTTGATACATTTTAACAAAGATGCCATCTAGATTTATTTTGACAAGAATTCCATCAATCAAAACATAAGGGATAGATTACAACCTCAGATGCCTTCTCTTTTCTTTGTTCAAACTAGGAGGGTACGTGCCCTCGGAAAGGAATATAATCATTTCCTTCATCCATTCACTCACACCGGGGTCTACATTCTATTCATGTTCTACATGTGGGAGGTCTTTATCCAAAAATAATGAAGCCTCAGGTTCACTCTGCGCATCTTCAACAATCTACTTATGGAGTGCACTGCCTCTTACCATCTTTGTGGCCTTAATAGTCACATCATATTCCATGATTTTTGTCACCCATCGTGCTCTCTTCTCACTGATTTTTACTCCCATGATGAAGTCTCTAACATATGAGTGGGAGAATAATACCTTGATATGATTTTTATGAGCATGCTCTTGAATTTATTGAGCACGCACATGATTGTGAAGACCTACTTCTCCATGTGACTATATTTCAATTCATAATCCTTCAATGTCTGGCTGAAGAAGGCCACTAGTTGTTCTATCCCTTGTTCATTTTTCCTGTGTTAGGACAACAACAATGCTTGCATCAGTACCATAAGCATAAAGGATGAAATCCTTTGAGTAATATGGATTAATGAGTGTTGGCACACAAGAAATCTCTTTCTTGATCTTATTGAAGATTTCTCTTCCTTTTGTTTTCCATCTAAAGGTTATTTCCTTTTTGAGCATGAGGGTGATGGGCCGAACCAGTCCCCAAAGTTAGGGATAAAATTCCTAACAAAGTTAATCTTGCCAAGGAAGGACTATAAGGCCTTTTTATGCACCCGGCAGGAAAGGGATAGGATGGCTGAAACGTGCTCAGGATCAATCGTGATACCATCTTTCAAAACCACATGGCCCAAGAGCTTTCCCTGAGCCACCGCAAAATTGCACTTCTTGGGGTTAAGAGATACCCCAAATTACTCTGCATCTCTCAAAGACCTTTTCCAGGTGTGCACCATGTGATCCACGCCTTGCTTTGAGAAGACAATTATATCATCCAGGTAAACCAAGATGAACTCATTGATGTAACCTTTGAAGGAAATATCCATGGCACGCTGAAACATTGCGCCCGCATTTGACATACCAAAGGGAATTTTCTGGTATGCATATGTTCCCCACTTGGTTGTAAATGTTGTTTTAAATTTATCCTCTTCCTTAACCAGGATCTGGTTGAAACTCGAATACCCATCTAGCATGGAGAACCTTTGCGCGCTAGCCACGGTCTATAGAATCTGCTCCATTGAAGGCCATGGATAATGATCCTTTAGAGATGCTTTATTCAAATCTCTAAAATCAATAAAAGACTAATTTCACCATTCTTCGCATACTAGAACCATATTTGCAACTCAAGTAGAGTATTTGATAGGAAAGTTAATTTTTTTCCTCAATGAGTTTTGATAGTTCCTTTCATGAGGGCTCTATCTTTGGATTGATTTGGTAGCTACTTTTGTCTCGACGGGATTGATAATAGGATCAAGGTCAATAGAGTTTTGAGAAACACTTGGATCAAAACCTTTGAGGTATTCATACTCCCATGAGAAAATGTCACTGTATTTTTGACAGAGAGAGAGATGAAGACTGTTTTCTTCATGCACACAAGTCCTTGAGCAATTGCTCCTTTCCACACGTAATAGTAATGGAGGAGAAATCTTCTTACGTGGTGCACATGTATCTTTATTCACCTTTGAACTCATCATCAAGGATGAAAATTTTATCTAAGGTGACCAGCCCTTTAGGAAACTTATTTGTCTTCAACTATATTACTTGGTCACCATAGTTGGCATGGAGGTCAGCTTGCATACTTGATGAAAATTCAGCTTCATTCTGGATAAATTGGATGATCTATGCATCACTTTCAAACACTTGCCAGCTGGTGTTATTTTCTAGAATGGATGGTCTGATCACCATAATAATGTCTTTGAGTGTTTCCTTTGAAAAATTCCTCAAGAGGAGAAAAATTTGAACCAAGCGCGACAATTTGTTTAGCATCTTTATTCATTCTGCACGGGACTACCTACAGATTAAGGGCATCAAATCTCTCAAGTAGGTCCCAAAATCTATGTTTATAAGCTTTAAGAAGCTTATTCTTTGTCTACCATTTGTTGGTGACCTGGTGGATGACAAATTCTGTGTCCCCAAAGATCTATAGTGCCTTAATTTTCTTCTTCTCAACAATGAGCAAGCCATGCACTAGTGCTTCATATTCTGCCACATTATTAGAGCATGAAAATTGCAACCTATGTGCAAAGAATAATTTCTCATATTTAGGGGAAATGAGAACCACTCCTGCTCCCGTGTCATTTCTACTTCTGGATCCATCAAAATATAACTTCCATAGACCAGTTTGAACTTTTTCTTTCATGAGCGCATGTGGAAGCATAGTGTATTCTTCTAGAATGCAATAAGTACCAAGCCCAATTTCATAGGATTCCAGTTCTTCAGCATAGGGATAAAATTGTGATGCCTTTCCACCCATTCATCAAGCACTAGGTCTGGAATAGAGGGTGGAAGAGACTACTCTTCAGGAACTGAAACTTGTTCTTCCTAGATAAGATAATTGGCTTGGAGAGGGGATTGGACATATGGTTCTACATGATAAGAAAATATAGGCTTAGCTTGTATGATGAACCAAGTACCATACCTTGTCTTGAGTAACATATGAGACCATTCGAAGATAAGTAACCACCTACTTGAGTAATAAATTATCTTGATAGACATAGGGCAAACAAAGGAGGAATGTCAATAATTGACACATCTTAAGTAATTGTCAGGCTTGGAAATGCATGGAAGGTTAACTCAAGATCCTTGATGACTCCTAAGGTGGTTATAATTGATCCATCAAGTTGTAGGAATCCTTTAGACAAAGGGCTATATTTCAGACCTAAGACATCAACTATCTTCTTAGGAATAACAAAAGTACTAGTGCCTGAGTCAATCAAGAAGTTATGCACTAGGTGTTTACCTATAATCAAGTACATCTATAAGGTTGGGGTTTTAGCAACTTTACTTACTCTTTTCTCCTCCTCTTGATAGATTTTGACAGAATCACATGGCTTCTGCATAACTAGGTCAGCATGCGAAGTTGCGCTAGAGCTTTATGCAATAGATCCCATTGAGATGGAATGGTCAGGGCATCCCACATTGTGACGTTTATGTTTT
Organism: Taxus wallichiana var. yunnanensis; assembly: GCA_018340775.1. Taxonomy (NCBI): domain Eukaryota; kingdom Viridiplantae; phylum Streptophyta; class Pinopsida; order Cupressales; family Taxaceae; genus Taxus; species Taxus wallichiana. The sequence continues at coordinate 376,577,995 of CM031235.1, forward strand.
TTTCTTCATCTAGTCAACAATGCTAAATAGAAGCCCCCACCTTATGCATTTGGGGAACAACATCCCTTCTTGATTGTTCAGGCATGGAAGCCTAAATTTTAGCTGGAGCAGAGGCCTAGCCTACCAAAGGATGGGTGTGTGTTGCTTCAAAAGGAGCTTTACGCGGGACCTCCTGCATAGGGATTTGAATGCTTTTTCTATAAGAGGTCTTGTCTGATTATTTTTTCTTTTAAAGATCTACTTGTATTTTTGGGACTGTGACCTATGTGCCTGACTCTAATATTCTTTTCTTATATCTTATGTTGTCTGCAACTTGGGCATGCGGTCTCGCCCGTATCTTTGCGCAGCTTGGTTGATTGCACAAAATTTCTTCGCACCAAAGAACATTAAATTAGTTTCTCGGAGGATCTTCTGGTCTTTCTAGATTATTTACTTCATGGGCACTTGTTGAGGGTTCACAAGATGAAGCATTATGAATCATGAAGGCTTGGGTATGCACAACATTAGCACAATGATATTGACTATGAGGAATTTTTCAAGGGAAGCACCATTTTGACTCTTGTACCAAATTGTTTTGAACCGGAACAAGTGCCACGGCTCACACTGGGTGCTAGGAGAGAAGGCACGGGAGGGACAACTTGCAAGGGTAGATGTGCATTAGGCTGCCACCTATCATTCTACTGGTTGGGCATGTATCTTTGATTTCTATATTGATTCCACCAAGGCTGATTCCCTTGGCCATGCACCTGATTAGAATTTCCTCTATAATCTAGCACATGTTGCTTTTCCAACGATATGACTTTGTTTGAAAAAATTATGATCACAACCTTCATTTCTTCATTTTCCTTTTGTTGTGATGGAGAATAGGATGTTGAGGCAACTGGTTGTGTGCTCTACTCAGGAGTAGGAATAGAGGCTATAAAAGGCTAGGGTGCTTGTGACATTTCTGGGAACAAGGGCATAGGTGGTCTAGGAGCTAATTTTCCCACCTAAATAAGACTATTTTTTTCCCTTACTGCAATACTATAAGCAGCTGGTAAGGTTCTACCTCCCATAGATTGTATCATAACTGAAATATCACTATTGAGCGCCTTCAGATAATAAAGGAAAACATGTTGGGCTATAGGTATTACCACAAGAGGGATTTTGTCCCAAGTCTTCTGAAATCTGATGTTGAAATCAGTCATCTGCTCATTGGGCACCCTCCTTGTTGTTGTCAATTGCTCCACCAAAGATAGGTGATCTGACTTGTCTTCAAAATAATTGCATAGAGTTATTCCCACTTATCCTAGGTGGTGATAGATCCAAGTCTTAAGCCTCGGTACCATTGAAGTGCTTTACCTTTGAAAGAGGCTGTAAGTAACCTAACTGCTACATCATCATGTGTGATCAGATAGAGTGAACACACATTTGCCACATCTTGGATATGCTCCTAAGGGGTGACTTGATTCTCACCAGTAAAGTAAGGAATACTCTTGATCGCGCCATTTGGCATATCATGCTGCACGGCCAAGACTAAGGGACTCCCTCCAGCAAAGTTTGCAAAGTTTCTTAATGGAGGGGGTGGCTGATGTGCCATTGCAAGGCACATAGGTTGTCTATTTTTAGGAGGAGTTGAATGGGTGTGATGCACTAGAGATGGGTGTGATGCACTAGAGATAGAGATGCACGTGTGGGATTTCTGGAATGAACTCTTCTTAGGGATAACTGGAGGTATTCAAAAGAATCTTCAGTTGTTGCACTTCTTCTTGTGTGCACTCTTCTCATGAAAGGCACTCAAGAATGCTAAAACAGAGATCTTAAATATTGGGAGTCACTAGATGTGTTTGAAATGAGCCTCTTCAAAGGATGAAACACTAAGTTCACACACCAGAACTTAGAGATATGAAATTTGAGCTTTCAATGTTGGTCCCACGGGTTTTCCAAAATCTATTGATTGCTCAAACGTGCATCCGTGTCTCGAGATATCGAAAGGGCTGAGGTGTTTGAGACCACAATGGAACCATCCCTAAGTTTTGGGACCTTGCAAGCTTGGGACAGATCTCCAGAGAAGGTGGTTACACTATCTATTTCTACTGCTACTGCTACTCCTAGTGCTGAAAGGGGAAACTAAGCTAAGAATTGCAAGGGACCAAGGAAACAAGGATAACATTAAGTAAACTACACTCAAAGTTTATATCACTAGAAAAGAGGGGTGAACACTATCTATTTTGAGTGAGAATGATAGGGAATGTGTGAAAGGAGGCTAGGCATGAGTAGCACAGTGAAATACACATTCACCAGATCATTCTTGTGGAACACAACCAAGTATAGAACTGTAGGGGACTTGAAATAGCACAACAATACACAATGTAAGAGAAGAGGAAAGAAGAAGGAATGTAAACATGTTAGGACAGAGAATAGTCACAAAATGATGCTTCTATTACTTCTAAAAATGCATAGAACTGTTACAATGATAAGGAGGTCGATATCCACATGTAAGAGCCAAACATGGAGGTCTACAACTCAAAATATAGAAAATATGGAGTCCTTAGCAACATGCATAAGGATCTAGAGTGTCCAACCCTTTACAATGAGCCCCGACCCTTCTTTTATAGATTCAGCATAGAGGGAAGAAGGAGAGAGAGAAGCGAGAAAACTAATTCGAAGCTCAATCGCCATCATTAATGCCTCCTGCAAATCCACCCCAAATCTATCGTGTCTCGCATCAATTACTTATTTGGAGCCTCAAAGGAGGAGGAATGATGGATCGGTCAAATCCTATCTGGTTGTTGAGGGCAAAAAGATCCTCTGTATTGATGACATGAAGATGTTTCTTCATTTTTCCCCACCTAACCTCTCTAAAATTAAAGTTTCAGATCTCCATGGCATAGACGAGGCTGATATCTTTCCAACAGTGCTAGATTTGTTGGATTTCGAGCACTGAGCTAAAAGATATGCTCATTTGAAATTTGAATCAAGTCCATACAAAATGGCGAGAACTAGCCACCAAAACAGGTGCCCTTTTGAAACCAGACACATGGAGGGTTGGCGCATGTCTGAGGGCATCCTTTATATTTCACTTTTAAAGTTGCGCCTTGTTGATACGTGGTTGCTTCCATGGTTTACTCATTTTATTTATGTTTTGGCTAAGTCTTTTGCTCGGTAGGGTCATATATCTGACTGGGGACACGCGATAGCCTGGTGCTTGTTTAGAAACCCTTCCCTAATTTTCTCTTAAATTAGCATCATGCCAACACTTGGCACCCTCTCGCTAGCCTGTCTCAATGCTTTGACTATTCAACCCCGATCCTGTCCTTTTATGAAACTAGACGCGTGGAGGCTCCATGCTCATTTAGAAGCCCACTCAGGATTTTTCCTTTGAGTAAGTGTCGGGTTGACATGTGGAATCTTCCGAGCTCTTGGAATTTTCAATGGCTGCTCTTACCTTTGGAGATGCACTGAGATGACTAGAAAGAAGGTGAACATGTGGAATGTGGGTGCAAGGAAGAAGTGGAAGAAAGAGGTGAAGAGGGGCATGTGCTATGTGTGTGGGGAGATGAGGCAAACTTGTGAGTAGAGAATGTATGATTAAGGCATAAATATTAGAAGGAAATGGGGGTGGTGTGTGAAGGGCCAAGGATGTAGCTAATAGAAGTAAGTGCAAGGTGCGTAAGAAGGGAAAATGGAGGAGATAGAATAATGCAAAGGGGTACAGGAAGGAACACAAGGGCACATAGAGGAACTACAACCTGTGCTAAGGTGTTGAAATAATATTCTTGAGTGCACGTGACCTAAAATTTGAAACACCGAGTCATGATGAAAATATAAGTTAACCGAGATAGCTAGGAGATTTATTTGGATAACAACACCTATTTCAAATTGGGGGTTTCAGGAACTTTATCACTAGACTCCAAGGGCATAATCCCTCACTTACTATGGAGTTCAAGCTAGCGTGGAAGGAAGGGAAAGTAGTAATCCATGGCATGGAAATAGAAATTCCGAAGGAAGCCATAGCCCATGCTACTGGCATGGACATGGATGGTCTTAAAATATTCAAGGATAGGAATCATAGAGAGTATGAAATCAATAATTTCTATTTTGGAAAGGAAACTGTCCATTACTTAACTGATGGTATCACTCATTCCCGCATTCTTGGGGTGTGAAGAGAGAACTACCTACACATCATGAAGTATCTCGACTCTAGATGGTAAGTATCACAACATATATACCCACCACTTGTCATTTCGAACATGTTTCGACATAAGAAATTGCTCAAGATCCCCTTCTATCTTTTTAAGTCTCGACCACCTCGGTGAGGGATTTCAAATAGAGTAAGATGTAGTATCCCATCCATGAGGGATGTATTATTCTCTGTTTTGCAATTGGAATCCATCCGGGATAAAAAAATGCCCCTAATCAAGAGGAGGAGGATATTACCCTAGTTGAGTGTTTTTTCAAGATGAGGGAAGGAAATATGGGTTCTAAGCATATGGGTGAGGGGAAGAATGTGGAAGGGATGGAAAATTAGGAAGTCGTTCCGTTGAAGGGGAAGGATAAATTTACCTTGAAAGGAGATCATGGTATTGATATGTGGAAGAACAAAGTTCAGTACTTGGAGACGGTGGTCCTGGTTCTGGAAGAGACTAACTCGGTAGTCGAAAGGGAATGATTGATAGTATCAAAGCCACTAAGAAAATATTATTGGCCCATAAGAACATCCAAGGGGATATCAAGAAGTTGGATTCTCTGGTTCACAATTTGGGTGTTCGTCTGGATGTTGTGGAAAAGAGAAGCGAGAAAAGGAGGTGGATCAGTTTTGATGAAGAGGAAGAGGACTCGAGGAGTAGGAGGCGTATGAGGAGGACACTAAGGAGGAAATTAAGGAAATCCCCAGATGAAGTTGAATTTATATTCTAGCATGAAAGAAGAGACTAGGGAGGTTAAACCCTCCAAAAAAAGTAAAGCTAACTAATGGAACTTCTTTCGAACTATCTGCAGAATTTTGAGGAAATTTCTCTATTTTTTCTTGTTTAATGGCTTAGATCTCTTCGATCATTGTTTCTTGGACCCCCTTCTCTATTTTGGAGTTAATTCTGTTTAACTCTGGGGGTCCTTTTCCTTTTTTCCATCTTTGCTTCTATCATGATGTAATATTTTTGTACTCGTCCTCTGGGAGCCTATCCTTTCTTTTTACCCTATCTAATAAAAAACAAATTTAATATTAGTGGTCGCTAGGATAATTCTTGTATTTTCATTCAAGATAATGATTAATGATCCGACTTAAAACCAATAAATGAACTAAAATCCAACACCGATTGTTTATCCAGAAGCTTTTGAGTACGACATTCTATTCAAAGTTTTTTACATGATATTCCTAGCAAAAGTGCTAGGATATTTGATGTCTTACATTCAGAAAATTTAGATTGACTTGATTGAAAATCTTACTATGCTCCCCATAATTATATTTAAATTTTAAAAGACCATTTTTAATGATAGAGACTGCTAGGATGGTTTCTCACTACATTTATTTCCTAAATAATTGTGATTGCAAATGAAAATTTAAGCCTATTAGTCATTGAGCTCAATAGTATATTCGAAGTCTATCGCATGAATTCCAAATGAAAATTTTAGCCTAGCGGCCACTGGGTTCAATATGTTATTCAAATTAGTATTGTTGCAACATCATAAAATCTTGAGGTTAGCGGTTGCTAGGATAGTTTTTGTCTTACGTACAAGAAAATTAGTAATGACTTGATGGATATTCAAATATATGACTAGATAAACAATATTCAAAGATAGGATGAACCCAAGTGTTTAGGCTATTTTTGAGTTACAACTAGTTTGTAATCATCAACCCAAGTTCCATTCCCATTGAATTCATTAGATGTTTTTAATAAGTGGCCATGGGGACACCTTGAGATAGGGGTCAAACATATCCATATGGATCAAGTGGAACATAGTTGGTCACTTGAATGCGGATCATATGACAAACATTAAGGACCAAAGCCCATCTCCATGTCTTATTAAGAGAAATTGCTCCTCCACCACTCCAGTTCATAGCTTTGGTATAATAAAATTATTTACCATAAAAAAATTACAAGTATTTTGTAATCATCAACCAAAATTCCATTCCCATTGAGTTCATTGGATTCTTTCAATAAGTGTCCTTGGGGACACCTTGAGCTAGGGGTAAAAATTCTCCATATGGACCAAAACAACATAGTGGGGCACTTTGAATGCTCCTCGTAATTATATTTCAATTTCAAAATACTATTTTTAATGACTCAAGCGATTACTAGGTGGTTGCTCACTACATTTCTTTCTTGAATACTCATGACCACAATTTTTTTAAGCCTAATAGCCACCGAGCTCACTAGTATATTCGAATTCTATCACATAAATTCCAAATGAAAATTTTAGCCTAGTGGCCTCTATGTTCAATTTTAAGCTTGGTGGTCATTGGGTTCAATATGTTATTTAAATCAACATTGTTGCAACATCACAAAGGCTCATGCGGTTAGAATTTTTAGGATAGTTGTTGTCTTTCATACATGAAAATTAGTAATGACTTGATGGATATTCAAATACATGACTAGACAACAAATATTCAAAGACATGATGAACTCAAGTTATTGGGCTATTGGTGAGTTACAATTAGTTTGTAATCATCAACCCAATTTATATTCCCATTTAGTTCATTTAATGCTTTCAATAAGTGGCCATGGGGACACCTTGAGGTAGGGGTCAAACTTCTCCATATGGACCAAGAAAAACATAGTAGGGTGCTTCGAATGTGGATCACTCGGTAGACATTAAGGACCCAATCCCACCTCCATGTCCCGCTTAGAGAAAGTGCTCCTACACCACTCCAGTTCGTAGCTCTGGTATAATAAAATCATTTACCATCCAGAATTTACAAGTAGTTTGTAATAATCGACCCAAGTTCCATTCCCATTGAGTTCATTAGATGCTTTCGATATGTGTCATGGGGACACCTTGAGGTAGGGGTCGAAATTTTGCATATGGACCAAGTGGAAAATAGTGAGCCGCTTTGAATTTTCCCTATAATTATATTTCAGTTTTAAAAGACTCTTTTTAATGAGAAGACCACTAGGTGGTTACTCTCTACATTTCTTTCATGAATACTCATGATTCGAAATAAAAATTTAAGCCTTTCGGTCATTGATCTCAATTGTATATTTGAAGTCTATCACATGAAATCCAAAAAAATTTAATCCTCTGGTGGCCGTTGTGTTCAATTTTAAGCCTAGTGGGTGTTGGGTTCAATATGTTGTTCGAATCAAGTGTTATTGCAACATCACATAGGCTCGAGGTTAGCAGCCTACTAGGATAGTTGTTTCCTTGCATACAAGACAATTAGTAATGACTTGCCAGATATTCAAATATACGACTAGACAAAAAATATTCAAAGACAGGATGAACTCAAGTTCTTGGAATATTGGTGAGTTATAAGTAATTTGTAATCATCAACCCAATCTCCATTCCCATTGAGTTCATTGGATGATTTCAATCTGTGGCCATGGGGACACCTTGAGGTAGGGATCAAAATTCTCCATATGGACCAAGTAGAACATAGCGGGGTACTTAGAATGCAGATCGATCGATGGACATTAAAGACCTAAGCCCACCTCTATTTCCTATTTAAATAAAGTGTTCCTCCACCACTCCAATTCATAGATCTCGTATAATAAAAGCATTTAGCATCAAAAATTTACAAATAGTTTTTAATCATAAAGCCAAGTTCCATTCCCATTGAGTTCATTGGATGCTTTCAATAAGTGTTCATGGGACACCTTGAGGTGGGGTTCAAATTTATCCATATGGACTAAATGGAAAGTAGCGGAGCTCTTCGAATGCTCCCGTAATTATATTGTAAAATTAAAAATTATATTTAATGACGGTTGACCACTAGGGTGGTTGTTCACTACATTTATTTCCTGAATACTCGTGATTCCAAATGAAAATTTAATCCTAGTGGTCGTTGAGCTCAATAGTATATTCGAAAGTTTATCACATGAATTCTAAAAAAAAAAATCCTAGTGGTCTGTTGTGTTCAATTTTAATCCTAGTGGCCGTTAGGTTCAATATGTTATTTGAATCAACATTGTTACAACATCATAGAGGCTTGAGGTTAGTAGCCACTAGGATAGTTGTTGTCTTGCATACAGGACAATTAGTAATGAATTGATGAATATTCAAATACATGAATAGACAACAAATATTTGAAGAAAGGATGAACTCAAGTTCTTGGGATATTGTTTATTTATAAGAATTTTATAATCATCAACCCAAGTTCTATTTCCATTGAGTTCATTAGATGCTTTAATAAGTGGCCATGGGGACACCTTGAGGTAGGGGTTGAACTTCTCCATATGGACCAAATAGAACATAGTGGGGTGCTTCGAATGTGGATCACTCGGTGGACATTAAGGACCCAAGCCCACCTCTATGTATCATTTAGAGAAAGTGCTCCTCCACCACTCCAGTTCATAGATCTAGTATAATAAAAGTGTTTACCATAAAAAATTTACAAATAGTTTGTAATCATCAACCCAAGTTCCATTCCCATTGAGTTCATTGGATGCTTTCAATAAGTGTCCATGGGGACACCTTGAGGTAGGGGTCAAACTTCTCCATATGGACCAAACAAAACATGGTGGGAACTTCAAATGCAGATCATTTGAAAAACATTAAGTACCCAAGCCCACCTCCATGTCCCGCTTAGAGAAAGTGCTCCTCCACCACTCTAGTTCATAGATCTGGTATAATAAAATCATTTACCATTAAAAATTTACAAGTAGTTTGTAATCATCAATGCAAGTTTCATTCCCATTGAGTTCATTGGATGCTTTCAAAAAGTGGCCATGGGGACACCTTGAGGTAGGGGTCAAAATTCTCCATATGGACCAAGCAAAACATAGCGGAGTGCTTCAAATGCTCCCCGTAATTATATTTCAATTTTAAAAGAATATTTTTAATGACAGATGACTGCTAGGGTGGTTTCTCACTACATTTATTTCATGAATACTCATGATTCCAAATGAAAATTTAAGCCTAGCAGCCACTGAGCTCAATAGTATATTCAAAGTCTATCACATGAATTCTAAATGAAAATTTAAGCCTAGTGGCATTGTGTTCAATTTTAAGCCTAGTGGCCACTGGGTTCAATATGTTATTTGAATTAGGGTTATTACAACATCATAGGCAATTGAGGTTATCGATCACTAGGAAATTTGTTGTCTTGCATACAAGATAATTAGTAATGACTTGATAGATATTTAAATACAAGACTAGACAAAAATATTTGAAGATAGGGTAAACTCAAGTTCTTTAGCTATTGGTGAGTTACAAGTAGTTTATAATAATCAACCCAAGTTCCATTCCCATTGAGTTCATTGGATGCTTTCAATAATTGGGCACTGGGACACCTTGAGGTAGGGTTAAAACTTCTCTATATGAACTAAGTGGAACATAGTGGGGCACTTCAAATGTTGATCACTTAGAAAACATTAAGGACCCACACCCACTCCGATTTCCCACTTAGAGAAAGTGCTCTTCTACCACTCCTATTCATAGCTCTAGGGTAATAAAAACATTTACCATCCAAAATTTACAAGTAGTTTGTAATTATCAACCCAATTTCTATTCCGGTTGAGTTAATTAGATGCCTTCAATAAGTGGTCATGGGGACATCTTGAGGTAGGGGTTGAACTTCTCCTGCCAGACCAAGTGGAACATAGTGGGGCGCTTCAAATGTGGATCGTTCACCCAAAAATAAGGACCCAAGCCCACCCCATGTCCCACTTATAGAAATTTCTCCTCCACCACTCTAGTTTATAGCTCTAATATAATAAAAGTGTTTACCATCCAAAAATTTCCACCCACTCCCACTTTTCGAGAACTTAACTTTGATGGAGCCTTGAAATGAAACCCGGGCCTATCAAGAGCACGATGTTTAATTAGAGATGCAGATGGAATTTTAGTAATAGTTGGGTCCTTTCCTTTAAAGTATGGCATGTGTAATGAGGTAGAGGCTCAAGCTTTTTTGGTAGGTCTCAAACTGGTGGTCAACATTGGTTGTGAAGCTTTGGAAATTGAAGGTAATTCCCAGGTGGTAATAAATGATGTTTGAAAGGGAAAATATTTGTCCTGGAAGTTGGATTATTATATCACCAACATTTTTCATTGGTTGAGAAAAATCCCTAAGTGGGTTTTAAACCATAATTATAGAGAAGAAAATTGTGTTGCCGATTTCTTGGCTAACTAAGGCATCATTAAGAGAGATGGCCCAATGAAATCAAGGCAAGCTAGCATATTCATAGATACCATATCTTGGAAAGGAGGAGTGAAGGGTTGTTAATTTTTGGTGTCGCGGATTCTTTTTCATTCTTCTGTTTTCTTGTGGTGGTTGGTGGTGGTGTGGAGTTATGATAGACGAGTATGGATTTCCCTCCGCTACCTTTCCTTTTCCTGTATGACACGAAGCATAAGATGGCATATTTTGTGAGTGTTTCTCGGATCGTATTAGGATTATCTCTAGGGAAACATCATGTTCTGTTTGAAAGGACATTATAAGGATTCTAGTAGAGGAAATATTGGGTGAGTTAGCTAGAGTTCAAGTTAATTCAAAAGTCACCTCTTGGTTCGTGTCTCGACTTCTTTTGGTTAGGCAGAATATTGACAAGGTGAGAGATATTTCCCTCCACTTCATTAAGCCCTAACACTAGGTCAACTTGGTTGAAGCGTTGGAGGATTTTAGGAGGGGTCAATCGCTTCCTGACATTGTTTGCGAGGGGTTGGCCATGGAGGAAGTGAGGAGGGTGATAGCCGAGATCTCTTCCAGGAACATGTTTTTGATGTGGTTTGCTTAAGACGTTCATGTTTTGTGTCCCGAGGGGCTTGATTAATGTTTCCCTAGATAAGTTATAATTTCTTGGGATTTTGGCTCCTATTGTCTTGAACTCTGTTGGTGTGTCGATTTGTGAATAAAATTAGGATTTACATACAAATTCTTATTGCACACTACTCATCTTGATGTCTCAGTGGGTGAGAGGATGTCTCCGTAGCCAAGTAACTCAACCTTTTAGGTGTAATTTTTTGTTCATATCCCTAGTTTTCTATGGTTGGGTATTTTGTTTGTTGTCGATGTTGGGTTTTCTCGAATGCATCCTAGTTAGTTTTTGTAGTTTTGTTTTGTTGGGTTGTGTGGTTTATTGATTATCATTCACATTTGTGATTGGGTGGGATCCTATCAATCCCGATTCTAAGCTCTTGTCAAAATAATTAAATCATATAAAAAAATTTGAAGACATAATAGATATTAATGATTTTCTATATTACACATAGCCCCTAAGATCGAAGCTTATTATACTCCCTTTGTGTAACATAACAAATTTTAACGAATTTTGTGATTACACATATTCCAAAAAGAAATTTTCAACCTAGCATCTGCTGAGTTCAATATGTTATTCAAAGTCAACACATGATATTAAAAGGATAGTGGGCGCTAAGGTTATAGAGTGTTTCATGGCATTAGTGTAACATAACACAATCTTGAGATTAGTGGCTACTAGGATAATTCTTGTCTTGCATTAAGTCCCCTCTAACCTAAAGCTATAAAGATTGTTTTTTTACATTAATGGAAAGATATTCTAGAATATATAGATGCTAGTGGCTACTAGTCTTCACTTTTACCAAAAAAATTGACAACTTGAAACAAACCAAATTTAATAGCAAGTAATTGTTTAAATTTCTTAGTGAAACACATAACATAAACTTCTACTAATTATTTCTTGTATTTTATAATTAAAGGAGGGTTGAAGGGTCCCTTTCCTTTACATTATAGATACAATGAGAGGATCAATCTAAAAACCCGAACGATACAAAAATACTTTAGTGAAAAAATGCAAGGGTTAATGCTAAGAAAAGAAGTGGTTGGGAATACAAAAAACCCCAGCACTCAAGAAGCTGATAGAAGTATGATTTGATAACAATGGAAATGAAAACTCTATACAACAACTAAAACAAAGATACAAACTGACGGATTTTAGAAGAACTAATTTATCCAAAACACATGACCATTCCTAACCTCTATCTAAACGATCCTCGAAAATGGTTTCCGTTAGTGGTTCTAGAAAAAGATGCTCTTTTCCAACAATAGCCTAAATCTTTAACCAATTGTACACCTCATGACCTTTATGGTGAAGAAGATCCCAATGTTCCAGTTCCTATTCAGTAAAGGAGAAGACTTAACATCTAGGTTTGGCAAGTGGAGTAACCTACCACCTATCGTTAGTGTCTCGCCCCATTTTCCCACTTCAAACAAGAAATGATTTAGCACATTAAAACATTTGAACAACTCTCTAAAAACATCTACGTGCACCAAACCTTCATGTTTATAGAAAACATTAGAAAGCAAGAGCCACCACACACTCAAGGTTTTGTTCATTTCCATTTCCATGCCAACCTATACGTTGGCTTCATCCATGATGGCCCATCTCCAAAGCCCAATCCTTTTTCGAGTGTATGATAAGATGATGAAAATGAATGTTGAAGAAAATTACGCATTTAACCTCGAGTTCCCTCTAGGGAAAGATAAACATCTCCAAGAACTCCTAAATAGCAACTAGGTCTTTCTCTATTTCAATTTGGAAAATGGATTTCAAATGGCGACCCATTTCACTCATAGCCACAAAAAATTACATGAAAGGTAACATTGGTCCGGCCATGACAGAATAAATGAAATCTCATGAAAGAAACCCAAAAGGTGTGAAAATAATGGGGAGTGAATATGCCATCGCATGCTTGAAATTAATATAAGCTTGCCAACAACTTTAATATCAATGTTTATTGGAAAAGGTGATGAGTGAATACAATCAAGATATTTATTGCAAATCTTATCACAAAATCTTCTTATTTAGTAGATATCTTAATAGATAAGATTTAAGGTCCAATCTAGAGTAAATGAGAACACGCAAAGGGAATTTTAATCACACAAGATTGATTTTCCTTAACAAGTTTTACATTTTAATGATGACATTTTAATATGGGAGTTACCTCCAATAATTAATTCATTACTATTCGAGTCATTAGCCATGGAAAAATAACATTCCAACGCTTAAACTTACTTATTTATACATTTAATATTTTAACAAATTTCTAGTCATTAGTCACCCATTATTTTTTCACGGCTACTGACCATACAAGCTTCGAGGATACTTCTTTTACTATGATCTACTTGTGCTAGAGAAATGAGCCAATTACCTTACATGGGCCAATGACCATGCATGGGTCAATGACCGTTAGTGGGTATGTTAAATAAACTACAATTAGTTATTTGAATTCAAGTTAAAAATTAAATAAAAACTAGCCAATAAATTAAGTTACATCAAGTCTCATCAATAATTATCCAATGGAATGGTGACACATAGATAACCCATAAAAGGTGATTTTATTCTCAAGTAATGGGTTTCAAAAATTCCTTTGTATCAAAAGTACTTATAATATGTTCTCCACATTATTTAAATGTCTAAAAGAAAATCTGCATATTAAAAATATCATGAACTATTTAAGGATTTTTTTAAAAACAATTTATGATTGTTAAGTGGCTCTAGCAACCTCTTACATTATGATTCAGGATAAATGGCACATTTCCTCTTCTAGGATATAAAATTTCCTAACTATGAGTCTATATTTATTACCAAACCTTAACTAATGGCGCTTACCTTTCATTAACTAATTACGCTTACCAGTTCTAAAGCATTTTTGTTTATATGAAAATATATAGATTACATTTTATGCACTAAATATCAAATCAAATCTACATAAGGTGCCACCTTCTCTAAGGCATGTATTCAAGGACTTGTCTGTACTCAAGGATAATCCAGCTAATATAAAATAATTACAAATAACGATAAGAAAGTTGTTGAGATTGTTTTTTGCATCGTTGAAATGGATTCCCTCGATATTGTAGAGGCTAGCGGCCACTAGCCTTCTCATCAACAAATAATTGGTAAACATAAAACAAACATTTCTCTTCATGGCCTCTGATCCTTTATTCTTGAGAAAGGTTCATGTACATCTTCTCCCTCGATGTTTAGTAAATTGTTACGGACTATTTTGTTTAACGTGTAATTTTTTAAAATATGTAGGGCCAAGATGAACAGGATATGTCTTCAGTTTAAAATATGTACTTCTATTATTATGCTCTAACACTTATATTTTTCAATAATGTAGACAATGAATTTTTCATTGATTAAATACTTAGTGGTTGCTAAAAATTTTCATTGATACCTTGACGGTCATCAAGAATTTTCATTTCTTTGATGTTCTAAGAAAAGAGAAGAAAACTAATATTCAAAGATAAGAAATATATTTACCACTTTCCTGAATACACGTAATTAAAAATATTTACCACTTTTCTAAATACACGTAATTAACACAAGAATATTCGAAGTCTATTACATGTTATTCCTAGCCTAACATACTATCTTGATGTTGGTGGCTGCTAGGATATTTGTTGTCTTTTATACGGGACAAGTAGTAATGACTTCACTGAAAACTAACTATGATCCATTATTGTATTTAAATTTTACAAGACTAGAGACCACCTGGGAGGATGCTTACTACATTTATTTGATGTTCCAAGACAAGAGAAGACAACAAATAATGCAAGATATGAATTTTTTAAAGACTTTATTTGAATATACGTGATTCAAAACGTAGATTCAAGATAATATAATACACTTAGTCAAACACGTAATCTTAATCCTCGCATGTGTTAGGTAGATTAGTCATGCAAGGATCATAGTAGACGTTAGGGTTTTCCATTATTTTTTTGTTATTCGATCACAAATTTTAAAACATGAAACTATTAAGGCTTGATACGGGAAACCATAACTTTCAATTACTAATTGAACCTAGCGGTTGCTAGACATTTTCTTTATACTAGTCAATTTCAATTATGTGATATACATGATATATATTATGAGAACTATAAATGCACCTAATTACAACATCCAATCACATCACGAAATGTAAGATTTGTTATTATTAAATAATCAATTCTCAACCCTTATGACCCATGTTGGATTCCGTGTTTTCATAATGATGTAGTGTAACTCAAATAATTTTTTAACAAAGTGATGGGAATATATAGATGTTAGTGGCTGCTAGTATTCACTTCTAGAAAAAAATTCACTACTTGAAACAAACCAAATTTAATAGTGACTAATTGTTTAAATTGCTTAGTGCAACACAACAATTTTTTAATTAATGATTTCTTGTTTTTATAACTAAAGGAGGGTTGAAGTATTCTGGTGACCACTATGCTATAAATATTTATTCCTATTGAATTTTACTCTATGAAAATAATGACATTAAGATACAACATCTCATTGCTATTGCACTGTTGAGAAACAATATTTGTCCTTTCCAATTACTTACAAAATATTAATTTGTTTAATTCCTTTTTTTAGGTAATATGTCTTCCATTGGCCGCACTCCATTCATGCAAATTCCTTTGATTGAAGGAGAAGAGGATTGGAAAAAGAGAGATGATGAATGGTTTTTAGAAATGCATTACCCATAAAATTACCATGGTGATCTGTGGTTATTTTGGTGATGAGGAGGTTTTCAAAGAGGTCGGTATGGTACTAAATTAAAAATTTATTGATGAGAAAACATTGCATATTCAAAGTTAAATGCATTGATTTTTAGATCTTGAATAAGTTCCTTATTCTTGACATGGAGTTTGAAGTTTCATTTTTCAAGAAACTGGAAATGAATACTTCTAGAGAAAATAAGGTGTGCCCTTGTCTTAAATATGGTTAGAATTTGTGAAATTTCATGTAGTAAGAAAAAAATAGGCTTTGGAAATTCCCTTGAATTTCATAATAACATGAATTTGGTATTGAAAAAATTGTATAGAAGTGATGATGCCTCTTCTATTTGTCATTATATGGATATAAAGAAATTGCTTTCTCTAAAGAAACATGCAAAGATATTTATAACGCTGAGGAGATATTATTCATCTAAATTAGATATAGATCCATCTAATTCAAATTTGCAAGGGCTTAAAAAGAATAACAAATAAGCTTTCTTTGTCAAATAAAGTTACTAGTATATTTGAGCAAACCGAAACTTCAAATGCTAAATAATTAAAATTGTTTTTGATCAATGGTGATGTTTTTCCAATTGAAGTTTGTAGGTGTCATTGACACCTCCGAATATCAATTACGTGCTTTGCGGGATGAGAATGTTGAAATTCTTGTTTATTCAATGTTGATTAATGTTATTGTTATCCAAAATTCACCCCCCAGGGTAATTTTGATAACATGCATTAAATTCTTCGGTCCCGAGCAAGATAGATTGATTCAAGGCAAAAATCATGTTTGTGGGGTCCCCTCGGCCTTTTCTAACTCTCTTGTCCAAGAAGAAAAGAGAAAGTTCTAAAAAAGGGTGAAAAAGTTGCAAAAACCAAGCTTGGGGCAGAAAAAATCATGAAAATCGGCTAAGTCCTAGTCCAGGTGGTCCTTGGGATAGTTGGGACATTCGGGGCGCAACCGGCCGAAAAGCCTCCAGGCGGTCCACGCAGCAATTGGGACATCTGGGCCGTAGGTACGCGCGGGATGCGAAAAGCCGATTCGGCCGAAAAAGGGAAAAAATTGCCTAAGTCTTTGTTTCGCACAGTTGGGACAGTTGGGACAAAAGTACGTGAAAGACGCGGATCGGCCGGTTTGGCGCAAGTCAGTCCATTTTAGGCAGTTCGGAGAAATTTGTCCAAGCAGTCCAGGGATAGTTGGGACAAGAGTACGCGGAGGACGTGAACGGCCGGTTCGGCCAAAACAGAGAACTTTCGTTTGGGACATCTGGGCCAAAAGTATGCGCGGGACGCGGAGAGCCGAAAGAGCCGAGAGCGAATGGAAATGTGCCATGTGTCTTTGCCTCAAAGAGGGACAGGGAAGCCCGAATTGGGTGGATCGGAGAAATTTGTCCCAGACGGTTTGGGACATCCGGGCCAAAAATACACGAGGGACGCGAAGACCCGAAAAGATGCCAACGAATCAGAATGTGACGTGTGTCTCAAGGGGAGGCACGATAAAAATTTTGACTAAGTGTTTTTGGGCCCAAAAGTTCAAAGGGTGAGGTTTGAAGGGTCGGCCCGAGCCAATAGACACAGGACACGTGTCCTAAGGCAGGGCGCGGGGAAAATGAGAATTTTTCCAAAGTATGAAAAAGGTCAAAATTTCAAAGGAAAGCCCGCGGAAAGGTGGAGGAGAGAGAATTTCTCAGCCAATCAGTGCCCGACACGTGTCATCCAAGTGGCAGAGCGCGGGAAAAATTTCAAAATCCGTTTTGGCCTGTTTTGTGCCCTAAATCTTCAGATCGCCATATCTTTCGATCTAGAGCTCAGATTTTCACGTTCTTTATATCAATGGAAAGCTGGTGAAATTATCTACATGATTCTGGGGTCAATCTTGCATTTTGGTTCAGTTTGGAGAGAGAAAATCAAGAAACATCTCTGGCATGTGGTAATGGCCAGAACTGACGTTTCAACAACCGATTTAATGCACATGGGTCGCATTCTTCTTCAACATGGCCAGAAGCGACATTTCAACAACCAATTTAATGCACATGGGTCGCATTCTTCTTCAACATGGCTAGAAGTGATGTTTCAACCACCGATTTTAATGAAGAATGTGTTTTGGTCAATGGTTGGGCTACTTACACGTTTTCCCATGTTTTCTCTCTCCTGGGCTCGACCCATGCATTGTAAAAGGCCAGATTTGGCTCATTTCTAAATTATTACAAGTTGTTCATCTTTTCTGCTCTGCCCTCCTTTTCTTCTCTAGGGTTGAAAATGGAGTTCGAACCTCCTCCCTTGCTCTGTAATGGCGTTTTTGCCTTTTACTATTGAAATGATGTTCTGTGCAAACTTCTGAAGTAACAAAAACGTGTTTTGTGATGCATCTGTCCATCCTTGCTCGTTTCTTGCTTGTTTTCTTATTGCACTGTCTTCATTGCAGGTATTTGTGCACGTTTGAATGTTCATTGCAGGTTTGGAGCCTGTGTTCATGGAGTTTTGGGACATTTTATATGTGAAATCTATCCTTGGGTCTGTGATGCATCTGTCCATCCTTCCCATTGCTCACCTCTTCTTATTCCATGGTAGTTTTGATAGATGTTCAACATTCTCCTTCTCTGGTGTATCACCATTTTAGTGTAGGCTTTTGTTGTTTTTCCCTTTTCTCTCTCTCTCTCTGTCTCCTTGGCATGGTTAGATTAGGATTAGATTAGCTTGCCTGCACTGGAATAGCTTGTGGCAGGTAGTTTAGGAGCAGGAACCAGCCTTCTCTGGAGATTCCTTTCTCATTTCGCAAGTCCCACACTTGGAGAAAGGATTCTATGTTGTGCAATCACACTGGATGTTCGAATGATCAAACTAGAAATCTGATCAGCATCCAGGGGTGCTGTGATTTTGCACTAATAGTTTTGGCACCACGGGTGGGACCTTAGAGGTCTTCCACTTCATGTTTTGTAGGTTGGTGTGTTCCTATGAATATTTCAACCTTTGGAGGCACTTGCAAACACATCCGCGAATCCATCTGATCAACAACCCATTTCTGAAGTTACAGACCTGTTTTTCATCCATTCCCATCCATCCTTCTTTCCATCTCTTTCATTCTTTTCCATTCCATGAAGTTGTGCAATCATGACTTCATTTCCATCATGGAATTCACATTTTCAACAACAACAGTTTATCACACCTCCAACATGTTTTACAAATCCTCCAAATCAGCATGCATACCCATATGAGCAGCAATGCCAAGATCATTTTGGCTACAGAGCTTTCCAAGAGCAAGAGTATGCTGGTTATGAAGACAATCAGATGCAAGATGCTGGTCTGTTGGAGAAAATCCAAAAGATGGAGGTAGAGATGGTGCAGTCTAGAGCAACAGCTCAAATGAGAGCTTTCAGAATTGGTTGCAGGACTCCTTGTCCATGGGGAGGCCCTTTTCCAAGACACTTCAGCCCTCAGGAGAAGCTAGACTGCATGATGAAGATGCTGCCCCAACTTGCACAATGGACAGCAGAAATAGAGGCCTATACACTTATGGTTGAACAACCTTGTCAATGGGTAAGTTCTACACCATCATCTGGTTTTTTCTCTTCCCATTACTCAAGCAAAGCACCATCTCATTTGGAATTGCAAATCCTAAACTCCCCATCGATGTCCCAAATGTTGATTCCATGACTCCACCTCTCAGTCTTCCACCACACCTCGATTCTTCTTTCCTTTTTCCTTCCAAACAGTCATCCCCTCCACAAGAGCTAAATGAAATACCCCCTCCTCCAAAGAAACAAGAGTTTCTACCTCTACCACCACAAAAAATTGCCAAATCAATTGAGTTACAACCCATCCCTCCTCTTGCATTCCCAATTCCATGTGGGGAAGAAGAAATTGTAAAATCGGCCATGAAGGACGAAAAGAAGAGGAGCCAAGAAGAAAAGAAATGACATGAGACAACTTAAGGGTTTGGGCTGCCAAATTTGGGATGATAAAGATCCCCTTAATGGTTAAGCCTATAGAAGAGGTTGGAGTTGAAGAACAAATGGTGGTCGGGACTGATTTTGTGGCAAATGAAGAAGAGCAAAAAGAAGGAGTAGATCAGCGATCGAGTTTTCTTAGAAAATGGTGTCCATGTTGGCACTCTATTTGAAGTAAATTCTGATTCGATTCAAGTTGCGCAATCAACCATAGAGGAAGAAAGCTCAAAGAAGATCTTGCAGTCCCAACTTGTCCTCTAGAGTAGCAGATTGAAGAGTTTGACTTGACAAACTTCATGCTAGAGGAAGAGTTTTATCAAGAGCAAGATTGTCTTGAAGTAGTAGAGAAAGGAGAAACCGCTCCGGATCCAAAAGAAGAGGAGTACATTCTAGTTGTGGAGGAGAAAATTGTAGATCCAAGGGCTTTGAGCACAAAGCAGGCTACAAGAGAACCTTCAGTTCTTCTTTCTACTTCACCTCTCTCAAGTTCTCAGTAATGAAGAGGAGTTTGATCTCTCAAACTCAATGTTGGAGGGTGAAAGAAACCATGGTGGTCAAGTTGCAGATCAAGAAGACACCATGGAGGAAGTGGAGCATTTGTAGAAGGACAATCATGAGGCAGTTTATCTGTCAGATTTGGAGGACTGTTTTGATGGAGAAGAGCCGGTTGAATTTCCACCATTCTCTCTTTCATCATCCACATTCCAAACACTTGAGCCTGCTGTCATGAAGGAGAGCATTCATTTGCAGCAGCCTGCATCTTATAGCAGCTCTTTGGAACCAAGATTGGAAGATTTTAATCTTTCATGTTCTTCATTGGAGGAAGAGAAAGGACAAGAATTTTTCCATCGCTTCCACACCATCCATTCAGGAGGGTCTACAAGAAGACTCCATTCTTGGAGTTGAAAATCAGAGCTATGGGCATATCAAATGGATCAGACCTTGCCCAATCAGGTATTTGGCTTCATTGGAGCCAAAGGAGAAGTCACAACCAGTCATGCTTGCTTCTGAGCATGAGGGTGAGCTACAAAGTACCAAGGATCAGCTGTCATACCTCTTCAATCCAAATGCAGAGCAACTAAAAGAGGTATTGGATTTGCCTTCACCGATACTTTGATGATTTGGGTGGAAGACCAGCTTCGGTTGATTTTCTACTCATCCTAACAGCCATGATCAGCTCTAAGTCAATTGCATGGCTGCCACTTTTGAGAAAGGGAAGCTATTTCTCACAACCAATTCGCAGGTTTGTTTAGATTTCCTTTTCTTCTAGTTAGAATAGAGTAGGTAGGTTTGCTTTCAAAGAAGAAGTGCATGTGCACACTCTGCATGTTTCATTTGGAGCATGTGTGATTTTCAGTTCTGTACATAGTTTTTGTGGTGCTAGTTTTACTCTTGCATAGTCCATTTCAAATGGCATTTTGGTGAGAACAACTCCATGTCGGTGGGATTCAAGCAGTTCAAAGGGAGGTTTTTAAAGTTTAGATCATTTTGCAGGTTACAACTCATGACTCCATGCCCAATGGATGCTTCAGGCAACTGGTAACTTCATCTAGCAGGTAGATGACCCCACTGAGTCGCCAAAATTGTTATCCAAAATTCACCCCAAGGTAATTTTGATAACATGCATTAAATTCTTCGGTCCCGAGTAAGATAGATTGATTCAAGGCAAAAAATCATGTTTGTGGGGTCCCCTCGGCCTTTTCTAACTCTCCTGTCTAAGAAGAAAAGAGCAAGTTCTAAAAAAGGGTGAAAAAGTTGCAAAAACCAAGCTTGGGGCAGAAAAATCATGAAAATCGGCCAAGTCCTAGTCCAGGCGGTCCTTGGGACAGTTGGGACGTCGGGGCGCGAACCGGCCGAAAATCCTCTAGGCGGTCCATGCAGCAATTGGGACATCTGGGCCGTAGGTACGCGCGGGACGCGAAAAGCCGATTCGGCCGAAAAAGGGAAAAAATTGCCTAAGTCTTTGTTTCGCACAGTTGGGATAGTCGGGACAAAAGTACGTGAGTCCCACACTTGGAGAAAGGATTCTATGTTGTGCAATCACACTGGATGCTCGAATGATCAAACTAGAAATCTGATCAAGCATCCGGGGTGCTGTGATTTTGCATCAACAGATTATTCCTACACTGAGGGATGCACTTCTTCTTCCATTTTTACCTTCTATAAAGGAAATTTTACAACACGAGGATCCAGATGACTTGAAAAGGGATGAAGTGCACTTCTACATTCTTGACGGTCAACATACCATTTGTGCCCAAAAACACTTTTTGGCTGAAATAAAATACAATTCATTATATACTAAGTTGTAGTTTAGAAAGGCTCGCATTATGTATTCACACGCTCCTTGTGAAGTCATTGTTAAAAATCTCCAGCAACAAAAAAAAGTAAACAAAAATTGGATTGATACCAATTTTATTGATGTAATCTGCAAGGATCAAAATATTTAGAGATCTCTAGGATGTCGTCGGAGGCTTGGAGTGGGAAATTAAAAGTTAGACGATTTGAAGGTAATGAAACTTAATTTTAGCACATTTGTTCTTAAAATTTAATTTTGTAATATGCGAAAATAAATATACTATTTCATCTTTCAATGCAATGTTTTGAGATGCAATTTCTTTCTATTTTCAAAGTGTCTAAGATAGAGACCCTTCATGAAAAATGAAATTTCTATATTTACCTGAGGACATATGGAAAAAATTGACAACAACCATTGAGTTATTTAAATCCGGTGGGATGGCTTTTTCTCCTTTTAAGGATAACCAACCTAAATTTCAACCAAATTCATTGGCAAGGTTCATGGAAAATTACTTTAGGCCTGTAAGAGGAATGAATGATGAGGAGATATAAATTCTACTAGATAAAGTGCAAGCAAGGAAATTATGGCTAACTCGCTCTATCAAGCAGGGTGTCATAATAAATACTTTAGATACTTACGCCAAAGAGTAAAAGATGACAAAAGTATGAGAGGAAAATTTCTAAAATATATGAAAAGTAAACATCCATGTAATTGTGTAATGGAAGAATGCATTGAAAACAATATTTTTGAAACATATGGTGTGCATGAATGTCACTACCGCCATTGTGTGTGTACTCTTGGGATATGAAACTAAAGGGAAAAGAAAAGTTGATTTTAGAGGAAGTAAAAAATTAGTTAAAAGAAAATTTAATGCTAAAGTGGCATAGGTTATCCCAACAGCAGCTCAAGGAATTATAGACAACTATGTGATTGCAATGGAAGGAAATATTCCAACAAGGATGGAAGACACTGATGAATTTACCTGTCAATGTACATATCCCTTCCAACTCTTGTCAACAATATCTTTTATTCCGTCAACTAATTCATTCAATGTAGAATGTGTGATCGTAGATTTCTGTAATTTTTCTAGTGTACTCACTTCCAATGCAATAATGGACCTGCTTATAGTTGTTAGATCTATTCTACTAAATTGTGTAATTATTGTGCTCTTACCTATTGCTTCTTCAAAAATATTAAGAGAGACATTAAAAAATACATGCAAAAAGTCAAAAACAAGGGGGAATCAGTTGTGGAAGGTTGTTACAAATTTTATGACAGCAAAGTGGAAAATTTAAGAGCTTGTGTCTTATGTACACAATAACTAATGTGCAAAATTATGATGTTGATGATGGGGATATAACAGAAATCGCCATGGATTGGATGGATCAAATTCCACAGCAAATGGTGATTGCAAGTGAAATTTTCCTATAAGGAAAGACACATCCTTTTCTTTACGAGAGATCTTATTTGTTTTTGTCTCATATGTTCACTCAACTCGCTTCCGATAATTCTTCGGTTATAGTGTTGTACGGCAGTAGTGTTATAGTGCATGCTTTGGTTGACTCAGGTTTATCTATGGTTTTTATTGTTGAATCACATGATCAAGAATTTTTTTACAAACAATCTATTGTCATTTGAAAAAAGGTATGTTGATTAAGATCACTTAAAACAATTCTATTATTTTAATGTATTTGAATGGATACATACAATATTTATGCATGCAACCAAACAATAGAGGAAGACATTGTCTCTTCCTCTCCACATACAAATAGAGGAGACGATGTCGATCTTAGTATGTTGGAACCAGTTTATCTTTTTTCCCCATATGTCGCTGACCACCCATCCAATGAATCTATAAAAGGTGAGTGGGAAATACTTGTTTTATAAATTTATCTCTATAAGATGTTTTCGATTGTCATTGTTTACATATTTTTTATAATAACTTCATTTTTTTTTCTAGAATTGATGCTAAATGGGGAGGTTGTTGGCATGTCACACACAAACTCACAGATGGAAAATGGTATGATAGTCATATAAAATTATAAAGAAAACCATTTATAAGACCCTCATAATTGAAGGAACCTATAACGAAGTAGTTTATTTGTAATATGTATTACCCTAGAGGTCGCTAACATGCATATTTTATTTATATTTATTTTGAATTGAGTAAATTTTTTGTTTATTGGTTAATATTTATTTGTGGACAATCGAAAAAAATTACTTCTATATAGTTTTCTATTAGTAGTCGTTAAGCCCATCATATATTGTCAACCCATACATACTCCAAGAATTAATAGCTTATGCCTACTAATCACTAATATACAACTACATCTATGCAATATTGTATAAAAGTAAGTTGTTTCACGTATTTTTTTACATCAACTTAAAATTTATTTTGAATTGATTATTAATTTTTATATAGAATGAGCATCACAAGAACCTGCAGAGGGGGAGTGCAAGGGAATCTAAGATGGAGTCTCAATCAAGTAAGTGTTAACATACTGAAATTTTGATTGGTTAATATCAAATTGCGGAGAATTGAGAAAAAAATACTTCTGTGCAGTTGGCCAAGAGGATTATTTAATTATTTTAGATTTGGAGGGTTTTCTCTATGAGAAAAACCAATCCTACAAAGAGTTGACAATCAAGTTCGGTAAGGATACTCTCAACTTGCAAGGTGGGATCAAGGAATTTTCAAGGATACTGGAAGAAAAATGTGAAGTGGGATTTCGGTCTAGCTATCTTTGTTTTCACAAAGTTGAAAAGATGATTAAGGCTTTAAAAAAAATAGTGTTTGAATTCACACCATTTATTATTTTGGGTAAATAAATAAGTTGTGTAGAAGACAAAATTGCAAAAAAGATATCCAAAATATTTGGAGTAGAGATGGTATTATTTTTAGCCTTAGAAACACATTGTGTATTACAATGGGCCTAAAGGGAAACCCTCTAGAAAATTTTATGGTGGGGAAGAAATCCAATGAAGAAAATTATTTTAAAGATATGTGGTTGATGACCAATTTGTACATAAACATATCACAAATATTGTGTCATGGTTTGAGTGTTGTGGAGGGCATCCAAAAATTGCAGCAAACATAAAATATATAACTATTAATTATTTCAATTTTTTTTTACAATGATATTCATTCATACAGTCATATGGTCACTCTTTATTTTATATGTTGAGATTACAAATTTAAAAGTAGGTAGTATTTATATCTTCATTGTGATTGAGATGATATTATAGTTTTATAAGTTGTTTTGAGTTGTGATTAAATACTTTGATGCCTTGTTTTTAATCACTTTTGGAAGCTTACATTGATTCTAAGTTGTTTTTATAGATCCTATTGGGAAGCCTTAGAAATTACTAGTTTTGGGAGTTGAAGGTTTGTTGTTTGGAATTTCTAGTATTGGCGACAAAATACCTTGTAATATGGTTCCATATTTTAGATCCAAGAATACTGAATACTTTGAATGAGAGTTTAGTGCTGACTTGATAAGTATTGCATCAAAATATTTTGACACTTCCTTATGGTATTCATTTATGGATTCAACAATGGTGAAATACATGTTCATCAAAAAATTTAGATGGTTACGAGAAACCCACTTCAGGTTCATTTGGGGATGCCAAGAATGTAAGTTCAAAACAAAAACAAGCCAACAAATAGTAGACATTTATGGTAATGTCTATGGTGAAAACAATATAATTTTGATCGATGACACAAGATTCTTGTCACACGAGTTCAAAGAAGAAATTACTCTCAAAACCCCAACATATGGAGATTTGATGGAAAATATAAGACTAATTCGAAAATCTATACTGAATTATGTATATGGTTGAAACATACAGGAGAACACAAAAACATGTGTAGATCATTGAAAACGTTCAAAAGAACAATTGGCATTTGAATTATATACTTTTCTTCCAAATCCGACAATGTTTTATGCATTTTTATGTAATAAAGTAACTAGCGTTAAGGTTCTTAAAGATTCACAGTACGAAATCATTTTTTTCGATTCTTTTTTGGGAATAATTTTTTTTTCTCTAACTTGGGTGAAGATAAAATGGTGGATCATGGAACAATAAAAGAATGTGTTTTCCTAGATCTACCATGTTTAAAATTTTGTTTAAAAAATCGATGTTGCTTCTTTGAAATAAAAAAACAATTTTTTCCCCAGTTATGCATGGTTTAATCTTAAAGGCATTTTGAAATTTATAGGAACCTTATTCGTAAGAAAAAAATTATCCTAGCAGCCGCTAGACTATATAAAATAGAAAAATGTTAGGGGATTGGGGCCAATAGATGAACATGTTCCAATAGTTGACACGACTATTGATCACACAATACCCAATAGTTGTCATAGTACTATCTAGTAGTTATTTATTTTTGACATAATAATTATGTAGAGTAGTCAATCATATCATGACATGTAAGACCTTTCACCCATGTACAAGTATAAAAATTCAATGTTCAAGCATTTTCACCCATATTCAAGTATTGGTTTCCACCTTGGTTGTAGTGTAACTCAAATTTATTATTTTAAATCAATTAAAAATATGGCTTTCCCTCCAATTGAACATTCCAAAGAAAAAATATAAGATAACACAAATTTGAACTATATATTAGTGAAAAAATCACAATCTCAAGAAACAAACAATTAATTGTGTGGACCCCTTAACTTAAGGTGTACCACTACTAGCCCCTCTCCCCTATTCTTATTGATTTATAGATCTATGGAGGCTTCCCTAGAAATCATAAAATGATTTTTACCAAATCTTCAAATGTTAATCTTAATGACAGTTTGAAAATGATTAAACCTTGTTCTAATGAAAAAATAAAGCCTAGTGACCGCTAGCACATATAGAACTAAAACATTTTAAGTTTATTGTTTTGCATATCATTATTTTAAATATTTTTTGTTTATTGTTGTGTGGAATATTTCATCATGATCATACAGGAAGATTTCATCGTGACCAAAAAAACCATTTAACAAGCACGATCTCTAATGCCACAAGTGGCACAAGTTTGGCATTACCGCAACTATGAACCCTCATTGAACTTTACAGAATCTCCTTTAAAGAAATCCTATTGCAGTTCACTTGCCCAAAGACGATCTAAGGACGATGAATAAAATTTTGGTGGAGATGCATTGTCCATCCTGGTTGGATCTAAGGTGGTGCGGTGCTCATGGTTTTTCGTATATGTGGTAAGAAGGGAGATCACTGGACATCAAAATGGACTTATAAGGATCTCACCCCACTAGTGCCACAAATACCTTAAAAATGGATAAGGCCTCCGAGGGTCTCGCCATAGGTGGAAGAATCTCGATGGTACTACCACTTATTCTATTGTTGGGTGATCAAATTACATCCCTCCCAATCTCAGGGGTGTTGTGGACTATTTCGGTGACACCATGCGCCACAAAAATGATGAAAATTGTGATCGAGTTAACAATCTATTCAAGGAAATGATAGATGTTGATCTACACAAGCTTTTCAAGCTATCTGGACACATCAAACATGTATACACAACCATGGATTAGAAGATAGGGGTTAGTAGGGGTTTGGTTTTGTTAATTTCGCCAACAAGGAGGACGCATAGAGAGTTATCAATAAGATCAATGGTTATGGTTATGATAATCGTATTCTCATAGAAGAATGGGCCACTCCTCGTGGTATTTTTCTAGTGATTTGTATTGTTATTTTTTTACCCTTAAGATAATGCAAGATGTTGAATTTTTGTAGTGTTTGATGTCTTCCACTGACTCTAATGTAAATGATGATATAAATGATTTGAGTTGGTTTCTTTTTTCTTCTAAGAAACATGTTCTCCTGAGAGAGTGTCTTGCTAACATGCATAGAGAGATCGACTTCCCATACAATGTAATACATTGTCACTATCAAACAAGGTTATCCTATGTTGATTACGTTCAACAAGTATCCACTTTAATGAACACATTTGTTTAATTTTATTTGTAATAGTAATTTACTAGTTAAATCTAAATAAAATATGAAGAGTCGACAGACCGTAACCCTAAATTGTTCAAGATAACACAATGAGAGTTTGGAGACTACACCAAAGGGACATATCATTTAATGGAATCCAAAAGGAGAGTTTGCAAGCTTTGAGAGTCCATAAGGAGAGTGTGGAGACTACACTAAAGGGATTTGGTGACATGTCATTTAATGGAATCCACAAAGGTGGTAGAAAAGGTATAATTTTCATTTCTACCATGTCTTGCCATCAAATGCTATGAGAACATGAATATAATGCTTCGTGTTATGTGATAATTTGATTAATTTTTAGGCATGCATAAGACAAAATGGTTGTTCGATTACTATTTCATAGATGCATTTGGAACATATCCATATGTTGGGCTGTGAAGATTCTAGCAGTCAAGCAATGTGCAATTGAATACAATCAAAATTTTGATGCAAGATTTTGTATTTCACGAAGCTCGTGATTTCATTTCAATTTTATAATTATGCATATATCCTTGTGCATTCTGATAGTTACATATAACTAGGAAAATGTTTTTTCAAGATGCTAAGTGTAGTATAGTCACTTTTAATTTTTTACAACCCATTTTTTTGTAGGGCTTAAATAACAGCTTGGAGAAATGTAAAGTTGAAAACTAAGATAAGGAAGAAAATCCTATCACACGGAAAAACCATTCCCCGGGATTGATTTTATAATGATATTGAATATGATCTTCATGAAATATTGTTGGCATTGCATTTTGTGAATAAAATTCCCGGGAATCAAAATGTAGTGGAACATTATTATTTTGTGTTTTATTTTTGGTATGCTTGTTACTCTGTTAATATTTTCAAATCAAACTCCATGAGAAAAGGCTGTTGTGGTGGAAATTCAAAGGATTCCAATATTTGTTGGTCCTACAAATGAAAATCCAGCATAAATTTTCCATTTGTACAACTCCTTGTATATTGAAAATGTTGATACCATGAGGGGGTAAGAAAGAATTTCTGATAACATTGTAGAATATTTATCAATAGTTCATTCATGGAGCTAACCCAATGGGTATTATTCACCCTTCTATCAAAAATTAATCCCCCAAATGAAAATGTTATTGAAAACCAATCAAATGTTTATATTAAATATGACCAAGTCAATTATATATGCGAGAACTTAACAAAAAGAAGAATTATTTCAATAAGTAACTGAGATGCTTACATTTGTTTGTTAAAAAGAGATACATTGCATTTTGTGGCTATTCTTTGATTCTACAACATCAATAATTGGGAGCTTCTCAAATTTGTTTCTTAAAACATGCATGTCATTTTCTTTCACCTATGTGGACTGAGATTAATTATAAATGCATGTAGGGTTAATGTAAACATATTTTATTGTAATCAAGATTAGATAGCACTAAAGACAATCCTACCATAAGCATGAAAACACTCTTACATAGGACCATTTAAACCGATTAGGACAAAAATTATTGTGCTTTTCCTTGGGGTGGATGCGGGAGGTGCAAATGAAAACCTTTTAAATTCCTCATTCTTTCTTGAGGATTCGTGGAGGGATGGACTAAAGTCCTTCGAAAAAAAATTTATTAATGTAAAGACATATCGTGCTTATGGAGTTTCTCTCGTAACGACTCCGTGTGTGCCTCTTAATGGTTTGGGGCCTCTGTGGTGTCTTTGGCTACCGGTAGAGACCTTCCCTTGTGAGATTTAGTGCTTTATCTCTTCTCCGTTTGTAATGAGGGTATTTTTTTCCCCTTAAAATCAAATTCTTATTTACCTTATCTAAAAAAACGAATTAGGACACAAAATCAACCAAGATAAAATACTAATGAGAAATACAAGTTCCTAAAATGTTTTCCCGGATCCTATCAATGAATAAAACAACATTAAAACATTGTTAACGCCCCCATACAAGTTATAAATAGTATCAAGACTGAATTCGCATTTACTCATACAATTAGCTAATTTCTTCAATAGATTAAAATGACATTCATAATATGATACAAGTGATTCAAACGGAACTTCTTCATTGCACTTACTGCTTTATGTAGAGCTCTTTGTGCCCAAAGAAGATGTTTCTAATGGAAGGTGGGAGCTTATTCAAAAATTACTTCCAGATCATTTTCATTTTATGCTCATACCCTTATATTTATAGAGATATTCTAAAATATGGTACAATTTTATTATGGAAGATACAATGTTACATTTGGAAGATTGTAGAAGTGGATTTTCTAAATATATATTTATTGGTTCATTATTTATAACCCCTTCTCATGGAGTATTATAATTGTAGCTTACGAAAACATGAACATCCTCATGAAGCATTGAATTTGTTTCACCAAATGCAACCAGCAGGTAGCCAACCTAAATATCAGTTCCCCTTTGCTAGCATACTGCCAGCCTATGTCAAAATAGGGGATGGACATTCACCAAAGAATAATAGATACAAGAATTTTTCTAGACTCCACAACCTTTTCCATCATCATCCCAGCCTGTGCCGAAATGGGAGATTTAAAGCAAGACATGGACATCCATCAAAGTATAATGGAAAGCTGATTTTTGTTAGATGTAGTTGCAAGTGTCGTGGTAGACATGTATGCAAAATGTGGAAGCATACACAAGGCATGTGAACTATATGATAAAATTCCTCAATGAGATGTGATCTCATGGACTTAAATGATTGCAGGATATGCATAAAATGGGTTTGTCAAAAATGTCTTCAAAAATTCTAGGCGAATGTATTTGGCAAGTACAAACCCAACCTCTATAACCTTTTTCAGCATACTCCCTTTCTATACCAATATGGGAGCCTTAGCATAAGGTATGAACATCCATCAAAGTGTAATGGAAAGTGGATTTTTTTGGAAAATTTCTCAAAGAGACGTGGTCTCATGGAATTCCATGATTGTAGGATATGCACAAAATAGCTCGACAATGATGCTCTCAAACTCGAGGTAATAAAGCACTCTAGAATGTACCCTAACCATTTAAGATTCGTTTATGTATGCTTTGCATATTTTTTCTCATTTATGTTTATTGGAGAGCTAATATGTTAAAGAACTTAGTCATTCTTTCAATCTACTTTGACGTCAACACTTCACATTCACTACATTCTCAAGAGTGAGTGTTAGCAAACTTACATGTCTCACTTGCATTTGTAATCGATTATTACACAACTAAATATTATTTAACATCCCTTCTGATGTACTTTACAACATTTGTTTTGGATTTAATAGAAAATCAAAATTGTCAATCACACTCCTTATTAACATCAACTAAAAAATTAATAACTATCCCTCCATATTAACATCAACTACAAAGGTAATAATTATTCCTCTAAAAAATAACATATACTGTTTGACGTTCACATTGCATTGTACACATGTGATTGCTAGTAGTAATTTACTAGTTAAATTCACTTAAATCTAAATAAAATATGAAGATTCGACGGGACCGTAACCATAAATTGTTCAAGATTTGTGGCAAAGAGAATACAGAGCCCTCAGTACCCTCAAATCCTAAAAAAATATTAACTCAAAAACCTTAACAAGAAGTTTACGTGAGCATAAGTATTCTTATTTTTATTTGTAGGGTTTTACTGTGATAACCAACAATTTGAGTGATTAACGAGAATGAGAAAAGTGTTACATATTGCACCCTTTATAGGAAATGGGTTATACATTTTAAAACATAATGTTAATGACATTTTAAAACTATTATAAATGTTATTCCAAGGCAACAAATAAATCCTAGTGGTCGCTAACAAGTATAAAATAGAAACATTGATGGCCTCCAAAGAAAGTTTGATGGGGAGCTTAAAGAGGAGGATAATGAACACCTGTATTTTCATCAACCACCGCCGAAATATCATTGGGCTAGATGAAAATGGCATGAATAAGATCATGGAATACAAGTTCAATGAGCACGGTCGAAGGTGGTTGACACCACTATGACATGCATCCGCAAAGTGGCCAAAGTGCACCTTAACAAGCGCAATCTCTAGTGCCCGAGTAGCATAAGCTCAGGCTACTGCTAACCATGAACCCTTAACAAAATTTATAGGAATCTACTTAGAGTAAATTGTGTTGTAGTGCCCCCACCCACCGGGATCCAAGGTCGATGATTCAAAATCTAGTGGAGATGCGATGTCCGTCCTGGCTGGCTCCAAGGGTGGTGTGGTAGATTTAATTAATAACACCTTTCTGTATAATGTGTGTGACTGTCTCTAGTAATGTGATTTTGTATAATGTATGTTTATCAATCAAGAGTATCCTTTGTTTTTGGTATTCCTCAGACTCCCTTATAGTTGTTGCTTTGTTGTTTTGCTAGACTTGTCCTAGTGTGCTTGTGGATTTGAGGATTTCTATCATACCACCCACTTATTTTTTTAAGAGATTCTTGTATCATGTTGCATTTAATATAATATAAGTTCCTTTTCATCAAATAATCTAGCCAATGCATGGGAAAAATTTGATGACACCATTTATTTTTTATTGCATCAAACTTTCTCACATGAGTCGTGAGAATATTTAATTGGTTGGTTGTGCTTTCACCTATCCTCACTCATTTTCTTATGTTTCGTCTTTTTTTCCTTCCCTCTCATGGAATCTACCTATGTTGCATTAATCCTCTTATGTAGTAACAAGCGGAAACAAATTTCATCTTTACGGTGTCTGAAAATTATCTTCACAATGTATTATGTATAGACACTCGTAGATGTTATTACTGCGATTATGAACTTTTTTGTGTGGATTATCTCCAAAGAACTGGGAGAGATTGTGTTAACTATGAGATTTTAGGAATCTTCGTATTCAATTGCCTTGATTTGTAAACTCTTCAACTTTGGAATTATCCATTAATCATAGGTTAAACACTTATGTTCTACTTTCTATTATAAAATGACAGAGAGATAGCTAGTGAATGGATTATGCTTATGCTTAGAATCCACAATTGTAGAAAGGAAAGAATTCGGGATCATAAACACCAAATTTTTTTTTCTCGGAAACCTCCAGAGGAGGAAAACTAGTCGGGAAGGGAAATTTATCTTTCTTCCCACTTTTATTGGCCAATTCAAAATAACAAGTACAAAATTTATAATAACAATGAAAGAGATATAGATAATATATCACACTTCCTCACAAATACTTGTTTATTATGTCTCAAGACTCCTTTCTTCTATAAACACAATTCCAACTCTAATAACTTCTTGCTCACTTGATTTCATGCTTCCCTCCACTTATTCTCTTCTACATACATGTATTTATAGCCTTTCTCATGTCCTCACATGTACTAGAGGATGGGAAAGATCATAGAGGAGAAGAGACATAGAAAACCTTCCAAATTTTGGGCTATTCATTTCATATTTTTGTTTTCTATCCGAAATATCTAAGACTGCCACCCAATATATACCATAAGTCCCAGGACCGCCACCCTAGTTGGATGGTGGTTCTATAATTTCCTCTCTACATAGAGTGGCGATCCTATTACTAAAAAGACAGAACCTACTTGTGTTATTTTTCCTTCTTCGTGGTGACTGGTCTAATGAATTAGAGTCATTTTGGATCCCTATGGATCACACCTCCCCTAATTAGGATGATTTTGGTCCCAAAAAATCTTAGTGGGGGAGTAGATGAGGAAATAATTCCCTCACTTTCTCCTTTGAGTACCACCGGACCTGCCTTGGTGTCTTTCCTTTCAGTCCAATCTTCCAAGACTCCTGTGGACCTCTCCTAGTCTCTCTAACCTTGTTGTAGCACTACATCCTCCTCTAATTCACCTCATGATTCCAAGACACAATCCTTAATAGAAGGTAGCAACTGTAGTCCTTCATCTTCATCTAGCATGGATGTCTCATATAGGTGCAATTTCTAGCGTTTTCAGAGAGTACATCCTCATAAATGATGGAAAGTCAAGTCAAAAAGCATTTTCTCCAACCTTCTCCAATATGTTGAAGGGCCCATATCGTAGTGGCTTGAGCTTTCGTGTTTGACCTTATAGTCTCTCCTTGCTCAAGTAAATCCAAACTCTATCTCCAACATGAAGATTGTGTTCTCTCCTATGTTGATCATGCCTAGTTTTTTACTTGGCTTGGGATTTCTCTAGTTGTTATTTGACTTTGAGATATGGATTTTTGGATCCTCTCAATAAATTTGTTTTCTCTAATCACCTTTGTGTCTCGTGTCCCCTCCTCATCTTGCTTCCTAACTACTATGTCCAACATATTTTTAGGTAGATATCCCAAGCATGCTTCAAACGATGACTTCATAGTGGATGTGTGTACTGCCCAATTATAGGAATGTTGAATGTAGGCTAATAAATCATCCAAAGTCTTGGGGTATTTGTTGTTATACCCTCTGATCAATTGTACCAAATTCCCTGTTCACCACCTCTATATATCCATTTATCCGTGGATGGAAAGTTGTGGTCCTCTGTAACCTAGTATCCATCTTATCCCATAAATTAGTCCAAAACTTCCCAAGAACCTGAAATCCTTGTTAGAAACAATAGACTTTGGAAAACCAAAATGTACCCATACATTAACGAAGAAAATATTTTCTGCCTCATGTGATTTTATTGTCTTTTTACATGCCATAAAAATACACATCTTATTGAATCTATCAACAACAACATAGAGATAGTCATGGCCATGTTTAGACATAGGTAATCCTCCTACAAAATCCATAGAAATGTCCTCCCATGGATGAGTAGGTACTAGAAAAGGCATATACAAACCATCCTTCCTAGTCTTAGGCTTCTTTGGTACAACAAATTTTACATCCATGTATAAATTTTGATACTTCTTCTTGCATATTGGGCCAATACACGTACCTTTGCAAGTGGGCTAGGTCTTACCAACACCGAAATGTCCCACTACTTTCGAGGTATTTACTTCCCTCATCAATAAAAGTCTTTCTTCTTTAGGCACACAAAGCTTCCCCCATCGGTAGAGTATCCCATCCTTAAGATAAAAATATTCAATCTCGTTCCTTTCAGTCCTTGGGACTACAACTACTAAAATGTCACCCCAAAGTCTTTGTCTGGGCATATGCCTCTCCTTAAGCTTCCTTCATGAAGGGATCGATTTGAGAGATAGTGGCCAAACAGGAAAACTTCTCCTATGTGGGTGGCCTAGATAACATGTTTGCCACCAAATTTGTACTACCCTTCTTGTATTTGATCACCAAATGGAATTGTTGAAGGAACCCCATCCATTTGTAGTGCCTTTCCTGCTATAATTTAGACTATGCTTGCAAATACTGGAGAGGTTTGTGGTCAGTGTGCACAATAGTTTCTTTACCCAACAAATAATGCTTCCATTTTTAATTTCTTGAACTAGTGCATACATTTCCTTATCATATACTGAATATCCTTTAACTGCTGAAGTGAAAGTTTCATAATGATAGCATACAAGTTTACCTCCTTAAAGAAACATTGCATCCATAGAGTAATCACTGGCATTGATATCAACTTCAAAACGTTGTTGAAAATTAGGAAGAGAAAGTAATGGAGCATGACTAATCTTGTATTTCAATAACTCAAAGGATTTTTCTTATTCCTTACCCCAGTCTAAACGCTTACTCTTTGTGGCCACTTTGTGTGTAAAGGTGTTGTAATCACAAAGAATCTTGGAATGAACTTCCGCACGTCATCGTATTACTCCCACAAAACTCCTAATCTCCATGGCTCATATTAGTGTTGGCCAATTAGTGATGGTTTCCACCTTCTTTGGATCCACTCATAGCTCTCCTCCTCCAACCACATGCCCAAGATAGACAAGTGATTGTTTGGAAAATTCAAATTTCTTCATATTACAAAGTAGTTGTTTCTCCTTGAGAACTTGCAAGACTTGTTGTAAATGAGTTAGATGTTCTTCCCATGTGGCACTAAAAATCAAGATATCATCTAGATATACAATGACACATGAATATATGAAATCCCACAATACATCATTCATCAATCTCATAAATGTAGCAGGTGCATTGCATAACCCAAAAGGAAGTACTAACCATTCATACAAACCTTGTTTTGTTTTGAAGGAAGTCTTCCATATATCCTCCTCCTTCATTCTAACTTGGTGATAACCTGACTTGAGATCCAACTTCGTGAAGAATTTTGCATGCTAAAGTTGGTCCAAGAGATCATCTATGCGGGAAGTGGATATTTGTTCTTTATGGTGATCTTGTTTAAAGTGCAGTAGTCAATGCAAATTCTCCAAGAACCATCCTTCTTTGGTACCATCACAATAGGAGAACTACATGGTGAGGTGCTTGAATGTATCACCCTTGGTCTAGTAGTTCCTGGAGTTATTTCTTTACTTTAGTACTCTCAAGCAAGGATTGCCTATACAACCCGATGTTCGGTAGAGGGGATTCTGGCAATAGCTGAATCTCATGCTCTACTTCCCATTTTTGTGGTAACCCACTAGGAACCTAAAATACTTCCTAAAAATACTAAATAATACTATCCAAATCATGTTTTCCTTGGTTATAAATCTTTGAAACTTCTACCCCATCTTGTTTATCCTTTAACAAAAGTAAACAAAACCGATTATAATTTTCCTAAATTGGCCATTTTTCTTAGTTAACACTCACCATAGTAACTGTGTATTACACTCGGTGTGCCCGGATGTTGTAGCTGATCCCATATGTGCCGGTTTTCTCTTCTCATAAATATAACATCCCTAATATACAATTAAGGACTCCCGAACATAGCGTGAAAAGCATCAAGTGGAATAACGTCAGCTTCCAAAACATCAATATACTGGGAATTTATCCCAAACTTGACCTTACATATTCTTGTTATCTAAATTTCAACACCCTTCTTCACCCATCCCAAAGGATAAGGGTGTGGATGCTCGTAAGTATCAATACCAAGATTCTTTACAACTACTTCAGAAATCAAGTTAGACTGAGAACCGATATCAACCAAAGCATTTACCTTAGTTATCTTGATTTGTATTTTAATATGGAGTATTCTACTCATCTCCTCTTCCTAGTTGTCCATGTTGGTGGTCGTGCATCCAAGCCTTTCATCTACATAAGAGTCATCTTTGATTTCCACCTCTCCTTCTATTTTTACAGTTGTCATGGACTTCTTTGAGTCCTTGGTTTAGTTCTTTGGATATAACTCTGGATGCAACTTCCAACATGTAGTGTCAGTATGACCATTGATATCATAGTTCTTGTAAAAATTCTTGGGATCTTTACAAGTATTTAAAGTAGTGGCAGTTTGTTTACCTTTCCCTTTCCACTTACCCTTATTACTTGTTTTCCCATACTCTTTTTATGCTGATTTTTGACTACTTTCCCTTGGCTTTGCTTCTCCTTGCTTCTTTTCATCATCTATGTAGTATGCCTACACACATGCCTCATTGAGATCTTTGGGCTTTGTGGAGATGAATTTTCTTCGAAGGTGAGTGTGAAGTCCTCCTAAGTACTTAGTCATAATATCCTCATCCTCCAAGTCCATGTTTAGAAACATGGTCTACCTCTAAAACTCCATAGTATAGTCCTGCACACTTTTACCATTTCCTTTTCTAAAATACTGCCATTTAATCATTTGGCCTGTCTTGTGGCTAATAGGATAGAAGTTAGCTCTAAGTAATTCTTTAAATTCTTGCCAAGATTTCACAATAGGACACTTCTTCTTTTCACAAGTGGTTAGATGGGTTTCCCACCAAACCAGAGTGTGTCCCTCCATTTTGAGACATGCAAAGGTGATCCTCTGTGCCTTAGTGACATTATGGATGCTAAAGTAGACTTCTAATTGTTTTAACCATTTATCAAGAAAATCTACATTTACTTGTCTGCAAAGCTTTTAATCTCAACTTTTGTCTCAACTTAAAAAGGAGTCTCGATCATATTTTACCTTTTCTCTTATGTTTGAAGTCTCTTCTTCATGCTCTTCCCCATAATCTTCCTTAGGTGACTCTTCCCTATGCCAAAATTTTAAGATAAGAATCAAACCACCGAGTCCATGGAGTCTTGCTTTATAGAAGTTGTCTTCTACAAATTTGCA
This sequence comes from Taxus wallichiana var. yunnanensis, assembly GCA_018340775.1. Taxonomy (NCBI): domain Eukaryota; kingdom Viridiplantae; phylum Streptophyta; class Pinopsida; order Cupressales; family Taxaceae; genus Taxus; species Taxus wallichiana. Next base: position 376,615,850 of record CM031235.1, read on the forward strand.
AGTTTTTCTTGCCTTCTAAACATCCTATCCATCATGGTCTCTAGCATCTTGATTCTACTGAGACTAATTTGTCTTCCTCCATTTTTCCATGAATTCTCTATTTCCACTTCTTTGTAGAAATTTGTGGATTGCAAGGTAAATACTCTTTGCCTTTAGATGTTGTCACATTGTCATACAAATCAAATACCACGATCCTGGATACTTGTTATCTCTCGATACTAAAATGATATGTAAACACTTCAACTTTGGAAATATCCATAGAATCACAAGTTAAAAAATTTTTGTCTACTTTCTATTATAAAATTAAAGATATATCTAGTGAATGAATTATGCTTATGCTTAGAATCCATAATTGAAGGAAAGGAAAAAAATTTAATCTCATAAACACTAAGTTTTATCCCGGAAACCTCCAGAGGAGGAAAACTAGTCGGGAAGGGAAATTTCTCTTTCTTCCCACTTTTATTGGACAATTCAAAATAACAAGTACAAAATTTATAATAAGTATGAAAGAGAAGTAAGTAATATCTCACATTTCCTCCCAAATACTTGTTTACTCGTCTCAACATTCCTTTCTTCTACAAACACAATTCCAATACTAATAACTTCTTGATCACTTGCTTTCATGCTTCCCTCCTCTTATTCTCTTCTACATACATGTATTTATAACCTTTCTCATGTCCTCTCATGCACTGTAGGATGGGAAAGGTCATGGAGGAGAAGAGACACGTATAACCTTAAAAATTATGGGTTGTTCATTTTATATTTGTGTTTATGTCCAAAGAGCTAGGACCGCCGCCCAATGTAGACTGGAAGTCCCAAGACCACCGCCCTAGTTAGGTGGTGGTTCTATAACCATTGCTCTAAATAGAGCGGAGTTCATACTGCTATAAAGACATAACCTCCATGTGTTATTTTTCCTTCTTTGTGTTGGCTGATGTGATGAAGTAGAGTTATTTTGAATCCCTATGGATCAAACCTCCCCTACTTAGGAGGATTTTGGTCCCACAAAATGTTAGTGGGGAAGTAGATGAGGAAGCTATGTGTAGATAAATTAGTGGTCATGGCAGTCACGTCCCATTTCATTTATCCAAATCATCATGTGGGTTTGGTTGAAGCTCTGGAAGAAGTATGCCTTCCTTGTCTCTTTGCAAAGTTGAATCCTTTTCCATCACCTTTTTGGGTTACCGTAAGGATTTTTGATGCCCTGGAATTGAAAATTTGGGTCCTACTTCAATTTGTCAATACTGTTTAAAGCATCTATTGATCGGATGTGGTATCTATCTCAAAGCATGCCACCCTTGGCCTTAGTCATACTAGCAAAACCAACCCCACCCCTTCCTAATCATGTGGCGTACTTGAATTTTGTTACTAGCACGCCCTTTGCCTTTATCAAGATGATTCCAATGTTTGGCTGAGTGGAACCTTATGTTTTCTCTACCATTCCTGCTCTATTTTTTTGTATTCAAGGCTATGCTTTTTACAGGACTGATTATTCATGTTACATGTTGGCCTCGTTATCTTTCATACTCATTTTTATTTTTTGTATGTAGCCTTTCATCGATTAAAACATGGGATACTTGTAGGGTGGGGACCCATCAACCCTCTAGTTCATAGCTCCGTTAAAATCATTTAACTATCTAAAAAATAAAATTATGTAATTTGTCCCTAAATTTATTTGACAACAAGTTTTTGTATAATGTGTCTGACTATCTTAATAATGTTTATATGTATAATATGTGTGATTATCTTTAGGAAATTTATAATACAATAAAGGATTTAAATGATAATAGATATATTAATATATAAAAAAGTGTACATAACATTTTTATTTCTAGTGAATTATTATTTGATTAATGTTAATTTACCTTGATAAGCTACACTGGCATTACCTAGCGAGTGTTAAGTATTAACTCTCTTACTTTGATTTTTTAAGGTCATATTATCCTCTCGACTTCAAACTGTCTCTTTGAAAAATTGTTCACATCGGTTTAAGGTGTATAAAGAATTTAAAAATTTTTAGGCACTTCAACAATTAGTGTGTTCATAGATATCGTGAAAATTTTTAATTTGCAATGAATTATTCTATGAATTTGGGATTCTAGCATGAAAAATAGTATTACAAAAAAATTCAAATTATTTTTAAAATTATTTACCATAATTCTACCTTTAGAAAAGGAGTTTTAATTTATTTCATATCTATATTTAATTACGAAAATATATCCTCCTGACAATGGGAGTAGGAGAATTTTAATTTTCATTTAAAGTTACAGGGAATGTGAGGAAAATGTCTACAATAATTTCATGTCCCTTCTTTTGAAGTACGCAAGGATGGAAGAAGGTGAATAATTTAGCCTAGAATATACCCACAAAACCCAAGGCACGCTGACACATCACTTAGCCCGAAATGAGCACTCACCCCAAGAGCACAAGGGTACCAAATCCTCTTAGTGAAGCTCATCAAAGATGTTAGCATGAATGAATGTATATTTCAGATACATGACAAATAATTGATTAAACCACGGTGCATAACCCATATCTAGATATTAACCATAAACAAGATTAACTAAAAAATGAATATAATGAGATTTACCATGCAAGATCTATGTTCATTACATCCAACACCATTTTTCAACCAATAAGATCAATTATATTAAATACGAAAAGAATATAAGCTTCATATATCATGATGTCACCATGATTCATGTGTGCGTACAAACTAGTAGCATAACTTTACAAAACATCGATCCCTAAACCATGCAAATCAATACATATTTATAGGGGTGGGGAATTTTCCTTCACTTTCCATGTACCTTTAAAAATAGGCTATATGATAATAATAGTCATGTGCCCTTGCATGAGAATAAAAAAGCATGCAGGACTAATAATATATTTTTACGGTGAACTCCTAGTTCAAATCCTATTATTAGTGCAAAAACATGTATGGCACTTGACCTTTCGTTATCCCAAAATAACCTTAGCATAGTATGCAAGTCTTTATATCATTGTGTGCTCCACACTCCATGTCTAAAAATAGCCTTATGTTGAAAATGGCTAAGTCTCGATCCTAGGTGCGCCCTTCCTCTCTATATTCTTGCACACACTTTCACGCCCCATGTTTGCGTGCCCAAACCTTATGCATTTACAAAACTTAGGCTATACTTCTCATCCCAACATTACCCCATACTAAATGTATTTCCTCCCGACAATGGGTAATCCCAACTTATCCCTCCAATATTTAAAGAATGATGAATGAAAGAATGAAAGGACTATTACCACCAAAGAGTAATTTAGCCTACTTGGTATCTCATTCTTCTACTGGCAGGATCAACTCTGGATATTCATTATGGAATTCTACCTCTGATGTAATCTAATCACTCATTGCTTTATTCATTTGATCTGGAATGTCCACAACTATGACCTCCAATTCATCAAGATTCATCTTACCACCTTCATTCTATAAAATCCTGAAAATATTGGCCATACTTGAGATCATACCTTCCATCACATCCATCTTTTCCATGATGAGCTTCCTAATTTCCTTAATTATTTCCTTGTGTGGGATTTTGGTAGCCTCAAGCACATCACGCTTGATTTCTACTAGCTTAACTCTTTCTACGCACCTAAGTGTTTCATCCTTGGCCACCTAAAGGACCTCATTTTCTTCCACTAGAGTCCTTATCTTGATGATTACATCTGGCGTTGCACACATAGTCAATGTCAGATCCACTTTCTTCAATTCATCTTTTAAAGCCTATATAATGGATTTGTAAGTTTAAATTTTCCTCGCAACGACATCTTTAGCTCTTGCCTCTTCTGTAGCATCCTTTGGTCTTGGCAGTGCATTGGTTCCTCTTATAAAAGTAACTAAAATTTTGTGTGCAAATAATGAAGAGCAGATGGAAAATATTTTGGTACCTTATCTTCGCAAATCAATTTACTTCTCCATAACCCCATCAAAAAAATTGGCCATCTTTAGAACCATCTATGTTTCTAATTCAAACTTCTCCTTTTCCTCTATAAGGAACTTTATTTCTATGTATTTTTCCCTCTTATCATCCAAAATTTATATTATAGTTACCACTTTATTAATGTTATAGCATGCAACTTTTCTTGATACCTTCACCGCGCATTACTTACTTGATCATAAGATAATTATGTGGGCTTGACAATAATATGGTGGGTATGTGACACCCTCTTCATTCTGTGTGATACACATGACTCCTCGCAAACGTCAAATTCAAGCTCATCCATGTGAGTCTGCATGCTCCATGATAGTTGTTTACGAGTGCACATTGTTTCCATTTCTGGATCCATTAAGTCCCAACCATATAGTTGTTCCTGGGAACATTATTTTGAAACTCGGGCGCGAATGATCTTAGTTGAGTTATCAGTGTATTTCAAGTTTCAATTTCTCACCACATCTTATTTTTTTCATTTCCATGCTCTCCTATGTTTTCTTATGTAGTGGCACTTTAATCCTAATGTACCTCAATGCCCATGCTCTATTCTACTTCTTCTCCTTCTTTATTTTTGTTCTTCACATGCATAGGGTGCATTTTAATCTCAAGTATCCTAACCATCACTACTTTGATCTCGAGTGGGTTCCCGGGAACTTATAATTGGACCAAATTCCTCATATATTATTCTCTCACCTATTTCTTCATCTTCCTACATTTCTAGGATTAGAGTGGCCAAATTTTTCTATGTGCTCTAGTGAGTGGAATTATCCTTCTCGCTATCTTGTACCAATATATATTTCTCGGTGCTTATTCCTTTGTTCTTCAACATTACTCAACGGAGTTACCCACGGTGACCTCCTCACTAGTTGTGACATTCTAACACCAATATCTCTAGATGTATGCCTTCAATGCAATTATTTTCATATGTGGTCCAACTTTGTGATGTCAGCTTGTTCTCTCTTCCTGTTGCTCTAGAACATTCTCCAAGCCTGTAGGTATTGGTTCTTCCTGAGTGGGGGGCACAGGTTCAACTAGCCTTATGGTGCCCACTATCTATTTCTTCTTTGGAGGACTCAGTAGCACTATGTCCTCACCTTTAATCACCTTTTCATCTTTGAACCATGTCCCAAGGTACACATAAATGCATGCTAGTTCAATCTTTCCTATGGCCATGGTCTTTGGAGTTATGTCAATGTTATCTATTTCAAACGTTTCGACATACGCTTCCCTATTTGGCCATACATAATTCTTTCGTAGGATATGAATATCTGTGTCTACCTTATTAGTGTCAAACTAAATTTTACATGTGTTATGCAACCTATTCAAAGAAACCTTAAAGTAATGGGTAAGTGCACCAAAATTGGGGGCAAAAGGGGGTCTTAAGTGGATGCATTTTTCTAAAAAATTAAAAACTTCAACTTGTATGATTTTTTTGAAATAGTTACACTCAAAATTGGAAGATGTATAAATATGAATCGTATAATTTTGAGTATAGTTTCTAAGCTACTAAATTTTATTGAAAACATATAAGTTTAAGTGGGTCGTAAATAAAATACCAACATGTGCTCCTATTTTTGTTAAAAATATAATAGAGTGACTTTCGTGCCCCCACCATTTTTTGAGCACCATTTAGTATTTTTGAAAACCCTTTTGTAGAAAGATAGCTAGGAGCATCTAGTTTGTGCTAGAATTTTTTTGATTTTTTTAGCGAGTATTTTTTTAATGATTTTTCTAGTACATAAATTTTAAGTTTTGAAAAATAATGGAGCTCGACCGTGCCCCCTAACTACCTCAAAAAATATCAAAAATTATTTTTATTTTAATATGTATAGAATTAGTCATAATTTGTTCCTAAATTTTTTTATTCAATTTCAATGAGTCGAAAAAAATATACATGACAAAAAGATAAACATGTTTAAACTTCAAAAATAGATATAAAAATGCATATTTAGAAAATAAATAATATGGAAACCTTATATTTGTTAAAAAATTATATTTATACAAGTAATAAACTCTTCTCTACGTTGTGGTATTTATTTTTAAAAATGAATCGATCATTTGATGTTGATTTATCATGATAAAAGTTGTATTTTTGCATTTTCCTGCAAATACATGTAGTTTGTTGTGTTTGTGCAGGTCAATGCCTCATACTTGGGGATCCAAACTCAATCCCAAGCCTTGAGGCATGCCTTGGAAAAGAGAAAAATCATAACACATACACTTTATGCTTTGTTTATATATTGTGGTCCCCAACGTCCCTTTCATCTCTTTCATAGTATTTATGCCTCCATTATGTCTAGTCTACTGATTCCTATACATTCTTACATTATTTTTAGTAGTTCATTTTTCCCCTACCTCACTCGGTGAATATTTGTAATCATGGGTGATAAAATTCGAGCTAAGGACATGAGGAAAATCAAGAAAAAGAAACTGCAGCAATTGGAAGAGATGAGAATAAAGAAATTGAAGAGAATGCAAAAACTTTGTGCAGGGCAAGGTACATCTGTTATATGAAATGTAGCTGATGTTTTAGAAAATGAGGATGAAATACATAATAAAAATGTAGAGAATAATGATTTTGCAATGAATAATGATATTGAATTGAATGATAATAGTGGTATGGATGAAGAAATTGATATGAATCCAAATGTTAACCCTAAAATTTGTATGGAAACATTGAATGAAGAAAGTAACCTTATTAACGAATATTCACCTCTAAGAACACCTCTTTCCATTTTGCAAAGAAAACCATTTCACTTAATTGAAATTGATGAAAACATTATAAAACCAATGCCTAACAAAATTTCTGAAATAAATGCAAGAAGAAAATCTAGTGGAATTTGGGATAATTACTTTGAGAATTGAAATAACACATAAAGATGTCGGTTATTTGTTACATTGATGAAATTAATCAAGATGAGACCTATAATGAAGACCTTGGGGTTAAGAACATCTAATTTTTCTGATCAAAATGTGTCAATTGTTAAAAACATACATAAAGCATACCAAACTGTAGGTGGAAAAAGACGCACCAAAGATAGTAATGCTACATGGCGTGTACTTACTAATTGTATAGTAAGTGATAAAACAACTAATAAATACTTGATTAGAAAAACAAACATTAATTTTAAGCTAAATAGAAAAACACTAATGAAATCAATAGAGAGACGTAAAAGTCTTGAGTCAGTCAATAACACTGACTATTGGGATTTCTCTAGAAGAATTCCACAGAAAGACAAGCATACATCTGATATTCTAAAATAATTAATTGTAAAATTTTTAAATGAGAACAAAAGGGTGTCACCGAATAGAAGAGATACAATAAAAAGAAGAATAGGTTCTCGTAATCATGAATTGTATGAAAAATATTTCTTAGATATGAATCAAACACCGTTGTTCTCTAAGTTTAAGAATGAAAATACACAAATTAACATTAGCCAAATATTCTTTGAAATGAGCAAACCCTTTTATGTCAAAATCAATCACTCACGTACCACTTGCTATTGCAGGCATCATGTTGAATTTTTAATGCATTATGATGTTTTTTATCAAATACGTTGTGTTTTGCATATTGACATCATATTTCAAGAGTGTGGATTAAATTACCCACCAAAATATTCAAGGGAATTTATTCTGACAATATTTTTTGAAAAATCAACTAGACAAATATTTTTTATAACAAATCATGTTTGGATGGAACGTGCAATGTATGTGGTCGCTTGCCAATTCTGAAAACTTTTATCCATGAGAGTAAAAATTCAATAGGAAAAGAATTGGTTGATTTCAACAAATATAAATCGGTGGCATATCAATTAAAAGATGGAAAATAATCTAAGAGGTGTGAGCTTGTTATAAAACAATTACCTATATCCAAATATATGGTCAAATTCATAGAGGAAATTGTTTATGAGTATGTGAGGAACACACATAGAGCTCGATGGTTGGATGAAAAATTCAAGTTAAGAAAGGAAACATTCCCACTTGTTTCTATTGTTTCAAAGATTTGACTTCGCAGAGAATTACACATTACTGACCCACAAATGGAGGTTTAGTCTCAATATTATAACTTAGTGCAAGTTGCTATTTTTCATTCATATAACATTCATGCACTCTCTAGAAAGTACTGAGAAAGATAAAAATTTTAGAGAGTATCATTTTTATCTCAGTGATGATCAATCACATTCTATAGAATATGTGCAAGGGTGTTTCCAGGTGTTTTATGTGAACTTGAATGAGAGGAACATTAGTTTCAATCAACATTACATTTGGTCGGACAACCGAACATCATAATTCAAGAATGCACATATAAAAATGTAAAACATATCTGGAGTTTTACCGAGGTAGGGTATGGAAAAGGAGAGCATGGTGGTGCGGGAGCATGTGTGAAAATATCACTTGTAAGAGAAGAGTTAAAGTTCAAGGATGGTGCTAAATTTACAAATGCAAAAAGAATTGTTAATTGGTGTGTCAAGAACATGGGCCATGAATCTCAAGAGAGATCAATGGTTCGTAGATATTTATGTTTGATATAGGAATGAAATTTGGCAAGATTTGAATATTGTATGATAGTTACAAGATCAAGTGATGTGCACTCATTACGTAGTTCGATGCAAATGCTTGGACTATTTATATTAGGTGCATGACATGTTTTTGTATATCATGCATTTATTTTGCATGGAATGAATGTAAGTCACAACAATGGGTGGATGAATGGACTTGTAGACCTCTAATTCCACTCGACACACATCAAGTTCCATGAGCATTATAACTTCGGCAGATATTTAGAACAAATGAAAACATCACTTAACTTTGACCAAGTCTCGATTTAGTGTAATAAGGTACTTATAGGTACATTCCATTTTTAGATTTATAAATTATTAATGTATTTTTTTAATTATTGGTAAATAGTTTTTGAAAGGGACTATACCCTTTTACAACAAAGTGCTCAAAAGCAAAATTTAACCCCAGAAAGCCCAACAAAAGAAAACAGCCAAGAACCAAAGAAAACAAACAAAGCATTTGCTAAAAAAAACTAAAAAACAACTTAACAAAGAACATTAGCCTACCCAAAGAATCGGGTGGCATGCGGTTGGCCATTTTCCCAGATGTAACAATAATAGCACTAACAACGACCAGAATCAAACCTTGTCCAGAGTGGTGGGAGGTTTAGATTTGACATTTCCCTTCTTCTTCGATCTACCACTGTCCATTCAAGATTTCCTGCATCCAATGCAAATGAAGCATCTGCAATGGACTTGATGTGTATGTGACCCATAGGAAGGGGGGCCGAAACTTCCTTAAACACTGAATCAACAATCTGTGGAGGATAGTCTGTAGGAAGTTTCGCTATGTTGGCCTGTGAATCAGTCATTACGGGTGAGTCAACATGCAAGGGGGCACTAGAATCCTCAGCCGGATCTGAGTCAATTGTGAGATGTTCAGGAAGTGAATCCTTCCACCAAGCAGCTTTGGTATTTCATTTGGAATGTTCACAATCATTTGTAACATGACCAGTTTGGAAGCAATGCCGACATCTGAAGGCAAGTCTCTCATAGTCAATCCTTTGTACCCAGAGCCTTTCTCCAATCTGAAGATTGATTTCTGCTGGTAAGGGTTTGGAGGTATCAATATCAACCAGGATACGAGCAAACGTAGTATGTGTTTGAATGGAGGTCTTACCATCAACTGCCACACATGATCCAAGAGTATCACCTATAGCAGTGAGACAAGATCTGTTCCAAAGTTGTAATAGAATTTCGTAAACGAACCCAAATCGGGTAGGTATCAAAAGACTCCTTTAACGGGTCGAAGGATGGATACCATGGTTTGGACATCAGCCCATGTTCCCCCCAAACCCAATGTTGGCTAAAGATTAAATCCCTATCAGCAGGGGTTTCAAAGACTACAATGAAGTAAGCTTTAGCACAGGGATAAAGCTCAATCTTACCTTGTATTTTTTCTCTCCACCTCTGGGCTATCCATTCATGGAGCTGAGAAAGCTTAGGCCAAAATTTATGGAATCTGCATATGAGACCCAGCTGAGAGAGATTTTCCTCTTCCTTAAGAATTTTTTTAAGAAGATCCTCCCCGATTTTCAGCGTCGGGACCTCCTGAGAGGGTTTCAAGAGCTCATTTCTGGTACTCTCCTTTTGTTTGGAGACCACTGAAGCATAAGAAGTGGACTTAGCTCCACCAGAGGTTCCTGTGCGACCGCTTTTCTGAAGCGAGTTGGATCTATCCATGCTCTTGAAAGAAGATCCGTTATTTTTAAATGATTCATTGTCATTGTTGAGATTTGTAGGGGAGACCGAGCCACCTTTACCTGTCTCAATGGAGAGACCCTCTGCTTTTTGACAGGTCGGAGAAACTCTATCCCGGATTTTCTTTGAAGGGGGGTCTTGATTTGCATCAAAAGCCATGTCAATCCAAGAGATTGGTGTTGTATTTTCCATGTCAATCCAAGAGAAGGGGGTCCTGAGAAATTATTAATGTATTTTATATTTTACTTGAGTTTTACTTTGTGATGTAGGGACCATTTTTTTAGTTATGAAGATGGAACAAACTACTTCATGTCTCGTTTTTTAGAGGAGGAAAATTGACTTCCACAATCATTGATTGGTAAGACCTTGAGTATCCCAATGGGTCAATGGTAGTCACTGGAACTTGGATTTGACGATATCCTATCAAAAAATCAAACACTTAGTTTTTGAAGACTATGAAGTACATCGAAAGATACTTTACTATTCACATTTGGTTCTTGAAAAAATATTAAATTGATATAATATTGAGGTAGTCCATCAAACAAGAATATAAGGAAGGTTCATGAATCAGATCATGAAGTAGTTCTTGCTACATCTTGTCAAGAGTAGAGTTGATCCTTGTGGTTCATCGGATTGAATTTGCAAAGGTATATTCTTGATGAATTTAATTTGAATATTTACTTTAATGATTTTGTTTAAATTATGTATGATTTAAAATTCTATTTAACTTCTTACTAACATGATTGTGTAGGTTTGTGGTTCCAAAACATCTTCCACCTTCACATGGTTGGCATTGTCAGTAGAGAATTTATTATTCTTGAAGCCAAGTGAAGCTAAGAGAAATTTAATATTAGAAAGGAACAAAAAAATAAATTCTTATTTTACCACCTATATTGTATGAACCACCTATATTATTGACATGATTGGAAATGTGGACAACCTTTCACTGACTCATACTGGACTATTTAGTTCTTTTGCATACAATAGGACAACACGAGGAGTGAATGGAAATGGAGAAAATAGAGATGGAATTTTGTAGAGGGTACTAACGTGGAGGTGTAGAATCTGATGAGACCTCTTTAGGTGCCATGGAGTCCGAGATATTACTTAGAAAAATTATAGCCTTTTTAAGTCTCAGGGATCTTAAGGGACTATGCTTGGATGAAATATCCGGAGGAAATGACACACGTCTCGGCACCAAAATGATTCCTACACTAGTGTTTACCAGACATCCCAACGTGTTAGCGTAGTCAGTTTGGTCCCATGAGTTTATGTTCTTTCTTGTTTAGTTTTGAATGGGGATGAGCGAGTCTAGGGCTTACTTGATCTTCCATTCATTGATAATTCCTTTTATGATAAACCCATGGATTCATTCAAAAGTGCCTTAAAAAGATAGATGATCTAAAAATCAAATTTAACTAGCAATTGTGCACACACATTTCTTTGCTTTGTATTGATTTTCGATGTAAAAATTGAGCATTATATCCTTTCATATTTTTAATAAAAGAATTAAAAATGCAAGTAATGTGTAAATATTTAAAGAAATGAAGATAATTCACCAACAATTTGACATAAGAATTGATAACGGAGTTCGGCACTTAAGGCCTACGTCTCCGGGTCCGGTTGAATGGGACCAATCTATTAAAATCTTGAAAATAATAATTTACAAATAATTCTACAAAATTATGACCTTCTCACAGTCTTCCTCTATCAAAAATAATAGGGTTTCTTTTTACATCTCCTCAAAATTCCACTCCTAGCTCAAGTTATGAGCATTTCAATATTTTTACACAGACCCGAATATCACTTCAAATACAATAACACTCCTTATATAATGTTTCCCAAGAAGTGGTGTGGTGGTCAAAGCCCTTATCTTTTACCATGGAGACCATGGTTCAAATCCCCCCATATCTCCACTTCCTTCTCCTTATGTGGATTTCAAGAGGTTTATCCCACATTGTGGGTGCGTGAATGAAGGGAGGTATTTAATAATGCAAAGGGGGCACTTTTGTATTGGCTTTTGAGCCACCTTAGCCACTTGGGATGTGGGTGCCTTGGTGGATGGATAAGTGTTGCGCATGGATATGCATTGACATAGTTTTAGGCACCTTGTTTAATAATGATTGTGGAGGTTTAAATTAAATGCGTGGAATATGGAATATGGAATTGGTTAAAATGCGTGGAATATGGAATTGGTCTTTGGTTTAATATGCACTTATCAATTAGTCCCACATGCATAGCAAAAATGCAATCAGAGGCATATATATACACAAGTTGGTATAATGATAATATGAGAAGGAGGCCAAGACACCCCTCCATAATCAAGTGTGTCGAACCTGGCTGAGGGCCCCCAACCAGTAAATAGCGGGGTCCATTTGTCCACGAACGAGTGTCCAAGACCGGTGTTCCAAAAACCACTTTTTTTCTGTCACACAAATTGTCCACGTGTCACAATATGATTGAAACACTTGGCAAGTGTGCACACGTCCAACTTGCACAAAACTCCAAATTTTGCCAGTTGCCCGAAAATTTCAGCGGGCTATAACTTTTGCAAATGAGCTCCGTTTCCTGCAAACAAGATATCGACGGAATCGTATAATTTTTCTCCACGCTTTAAAAATGACTACAAATTATTTTGAGAAGATCTTAGATCAGTTTTTCTCTGTGAGGATCCTCTAGATCAATAGAGGTAGTCATCAAGGCTAGGGAAGGGTGTGATTTGAACTCTAAACAACTTGAAATGCATATAGATTTAGAGGTCATCGATTGTCTAAATAAGAATTGCATTGCATCTAGAGAAACATTCTCAAATATTGGAGTAATGCATCTTGGAAAATAAAATTGAACCTCAGAAATCCTCTCAAATTGCCAATCTAGGTCTTGGTCTAGGTCATGTTCATGGTCCTAATTCTAAATCTTGTTCTGGTCATGGTCATCGAATATGGAAGTTTCAAGAAAGGAATCCACACTTGAAGAATTTTTCCCTTTTAGCTTGTTGGAAATGCTAATGGTTATGGCAAAGTGCCTTTGGAATTTGGTTGGTGGAAGGTGGGGTTGCTCCTTTTTTTTCTCAAGGCGTCATGGATATCCTTTCTAATATTATCGAAGAGAAATCCCCATGATTGTGTGATAAGTTTAAAATATCCCTCGGCTCCCGAGAAATTGTTGTTATCAGGATGCAAAAGAAAGGATAGTTTTAGTTGAAATTAATGAAAAAGAAAACGAATTTGTCTAGAATTATTTACAAAATTCATTCCTTCACTTCAAGCTAGCTCATACGAGGTAGCCTATAAGCATGGGAATTGTAGAGAACCAAAAAAATCCTCCAATAGTATTCACCGTGCCATCTAGACATGTTGGCATAGACAATTTGATACCATGATCTTTTATTTGCAAAATATTGTGTCTGACAGCTTTGCACTAACTCAAAATGCACTATTTGGCACGTTTGCAAATAATAGAACAACGAGAGAACTGAAAGGAGATGGAAAAAAATATAAATTATTTTTATATAGGTTCCTTAGGTGGAGGTGTAGGATCCGACAAGATGTCTCTAGGTTCCAAAAAGTCTGAGAAATCACCCGTCGAAGTTATATGGTTTTTTGGTCTCAGGGCTCTTAAGGGACTACACCCAGATGAGATAGAACAAAAGCATGGGGAGCATAGGGAACTAAAACGAATCCTATAATAGTGTTAACCATGCCATATAGATGTATTGGCACCGATAGTTTGGTCCCACGAGCTTCCATTTGTAAAATATTACGTCTGACAACCTTACATTGACTCAAACTGCACTATTTGGCGCATTTGTAAACAATAAGACAACGAGAGTACATAAAGAATATGGAAAAAAACTAGCATAGGATTTTGTAGAGGTTCCCTAAATTGAGGTTTATGATCTAACATGACATCTCTAGGTGCCAAAGAGTATGAGAAATCACCCATCAAATTTATACAATTTTTTTGTCTCAGGGATCTTAAGGGACTACGCTTGGAAAGATAGCCCAAAAGCACAAAGAGCTTAGGGAACCAAAAAAATCATCTAATGTCATTCATCAGGCCTTCTGGACATGTTGGCATAGACATTTTGGTCCCACGAGCTTCGTTTTCAAAATATAGCATTTGTGCACCTTTACACCGACTAAAATTGCAAAGATTCGACATGTTTGCAAATAATAGGACAACAAGAGTACCAAAATGAAATGGAATAATCCAAGATATGATTTTGTATAGGGTCACTATGTGGAGGTGTAGGATCCAATGAGATGTGTCTAGGTGTTACGAAGTCCTATAAATCACCCATCAAAGTTATACGGGTTTTTTGTCTTAGGGATCTTAAGAGACTACGCTTGAACGAGGTAGCCCTGGGAAGCACATGGAGCATATGGGATCATAAAAATCCTCCACTAGTGTTCACGAGCATCCTTTTGCAAAATATAGCATCCGACATCCTTACACCGACTCAAACCGCACTAATCGACACATTTGAAAACAATAGGACAACGAGAGCACCGAAAGGATATGAAAAAACATAGATAGGGTTTCGTATAGGGTCTCAACACGGAGGTTTTGGATCTAATAGGACATATATAAGTTCCATGGAGACTAAGTAATCACCTGTTGAAGTTATACATTTTTGTCTTCGGGCTCTCAAGGGACTACGCACGGATTTTGACATAACTGAAGAAATGACCTAAATTTGACGTAAAAATTTTCATGAAGCATCAAGAAACCTTCCTCTATCATCTCTTAAATTAGTGTGAAAATTATAGGTCCAAATTTTCCTATCCCATCTCATTTTCATGCTAGAACACTGCTTGTTCTCTATACTATTTCTAACCACTATTTCACGCATTTGCAAACAATAGGATAATGAGAGAAACAAAATGAGATGGAAAAAACTAAGATAGAATTTTGTAGAGGGTCCCTACATGGAGGTTTAGGATCTAACGAGATATCTCTAGGTGCCACAGAGACCGAGTAATCACTCGTCGAAGTTATACAATTTTTTGGTCTCAGGGATCTTAAGGGATTACATCCGGACGAGGTAGCCTGGAAGCACCGGGAGCATAGGGAATCAAAATATATCCTCCACTAGCATTCACCATGCCATTCAAACATGTTGGTGTAGATGGTTCGGTCCCATGAGCTACTGTTTGCAAAATATTACATCTAGAAACCTTACACCGACTCAAACTACACTATTTTGCACGTTTGTAAACAATAGGACAGCGAGAGCACCGAAATCAGATAGAAAAAAATGAAATTTTAATTCATAGAGGGTCCTATGCTTGAGGCATAGGATCGAAGGGACATCTCTAGGTGTCACAAGAGACCGAGTAATCACCCGTCGAAGATATACAATTTTTGGTCTCGAGTCTCTTAAGGGACTTTTCCCAAAAAGATAGCCTAGAAGTATGGGAAGTGTATGGAACCAAAGAGAAGCCTCCAATAATATTCACCATGCCATATTTACATGTTAGCACAGATGGTTTTGTCCCACAAGCTACCATTTGCAAAATATTGCGTCTAACAACCTTACACTAACTCAAACTACACTATTTTGCGTGTTTGCAAACAATAGGACAACATGAGCACCAAATGGAGATGGAAAAAACTAAGATAGGATTTAGTATATGGTCCCTACTTGGAGGTGTAGGGTCTGATGGGACATCTCTAGGTTACATGGAGATCGAGTAATCACCCGTCGAAGTTATACAATTTTTTTGGTCTCAGGGCTCTTAAGGGACTATGCCCAAACTTGACATAACTTAAACAAATGAACTAACTTTGACCTGAAATTTTTAATGAATCATCAAGACACCTTCCTCTATCATCTCCAAAATTAGTGTGAAAATAATAGGTCTAAATTTTCCTATCCCATCTCATTTGCATGTTATAACACTATTTGTTCTCAATACTATTTCGACCAACATTAAAACCGACTCGTGGAGCTGAACTGAGTCTAACCTTTTCTCATACATGCTTTATATGTTGTCTTAACACTTCTCCCATGCTTGTTATAACTTATACCATCATGTTTCACTACTTTAGGTACCTTAAACTACCCCGAAAGGAGTGCCACTCACCATCCAAAACCCTATCTTCTTGAAACCTCATGAATTCACTTTGAACCTCTAAAAACATCTTATGAACATGTTTTTGCACTATCCCTTTTCCATCAATGCCTTTGACATCAATGAAAAAATGGTAAATCAACAGGTTCAACATACCTAATGCACTTCAAGGTGTTAATTCATAGACAAAGGTGCTATAAACATGATCCTCATAAAGCGGTTTGGTGTAAGTAAGAGCAAGTCTGAAACATTGTGTTTTTGAGCCCAAAAATCAAGATAGTCCGAGAAGTATTAAAAAATGTAGTATGTGGATGATAATGTAGTAACAGTACAAAGATACTATGAGCAAGATGAAGCGCAAGTAAGGTAAATACATATTGATAAATTAAAGGAATAATTACGCAGATTAGGTAACTCTTTGTATGTACATACATTATATATAAATATTGATTTCAAAGTTTTATGCATATTATGCATTGAAAACGCTAGTACATGTACATCACCAATAAATGAAAAAATAATCCATAATGTCTTAAATATAGTCAAGTGCACATCATATTAGTTTCATACAAAAATAATATAAAAATGTAAGGTATCATACCAAAAATTGACTTCCAAATAGTATCAACATGAACTATAAATATAAAAATTCCCAAATAGGTCATATACTATCAATTTTAGATGCCATATGGGCATACATACAATGCCATGCGCATAAGCATACAAACAAAATGTCATGTAAGACACACACACACACACACACACATTTCCTAATGATCAAAATTTATCCCTCTCTTGGCCTTACTGGAAGAAGGCCCTCCCTTAGACAAAGATGGATATCTATGACATGACTTCAGATCATCCATGTCCATGCTATGAATCCTATTTTGTTGAAGACTCGCTTTGTGGCTGAACCTATAAATGCAAACATTTTTTTTCAAAACTGAATTTCTATATGTTTTCAACATGTATTTAAGACCATGCTAATGAAATTATTTACATAAATACACACACTTACCATAAACTCTCGGTCACGCAAAATCTGTATCTCATGCTCAAATGAGTCATCGAAGCTCTGGAGCACAAATGGGGGTATAAAAATGATGAGATCAAGGAGTCTATGCCCTCGAGGTCAAAATGGAGGGGGTTGAAGTTTCCTACATACACATAAGATCACAAAATAAAACATCAGAATTAGCCAAAATAGAACTAAGTACATGTATGTGTAATGAAAATATTTTAACTAATTTTATTAATATAGAACTATTTTTTTACCTTGCCACACGTAAATCAAATAAATAGGGTGCTTTACCTATGCAGTAACTCCTGCATATACACAATGAAGGACATTATTAACATAATTTAATAATTCTACAATGAACGACATTAATAACATGTAATTTCACATAATATGAATTGCACGAGAAATTTAACGAAAATCCATGTTTTTGAATACCTCGGTGAGTTGTTACACGGATGAAATCACCGTAGCAACACCTTTCTCTACTCATCACGGAGATGGCGGGTGTCTAGTGAAGTCAACATCTTTATCAAACATGTAGATCACATAAATTTAGATGAACATACGAGAACATATATATATATTTGACTTCAAAAGTTATATATATATATATATATATATATATATATATATTTGCATACTTGAAAATTTTACAAAATTAACATTATAAATTACCTCTATGAATTTATGTGTACGTATGGTGCTCGTATCGGTGGTCGAGATGATGACATTACTCCCATGCGTTGTAATATCAATGCATACATGTACAAATATAATTATTTCAAAATTGAACATATATAAGTAAATCAAGTACTACTGATATTTTGTAACATGTATAATAAAACATAAAAATACCGTGAAGGTGACACGATGACTATAATCCAAATGTCTCACTCAAAAGGCATCGACATAGTGGCATTATCATGTGCACCCCAGCGCCAACTCTACCAAAATTAGTATGCATGAAATTATTGTCCTCCTTGGGCCCCAAACATATGCTACCACATGAAGAGAAAATATGTGACCTCATGCTAGTACTCCCTAAGGGAATACTCTATGTACCTCGTAAGCATTTGGATCAGAAATCTTTTTCAGTACGTTGAACAAGGGTCTCAAATAGCCCCCGATGAACATGGAGTGTATCAATATCTATTATCTCCTTCACCTGTTGGAGGGGCCGGTCTCTGTGGTGAGGGTTATTTTGTGTGGCATCTACCCTATTGAATAGGTGAATGTTGTGCACCTATTCTATCCATGCAGATCCTTTTCCTCGGCCATGGAAATATTAGAAATCAAAATAATTTGGGATCTCATTGAGGATAAACTCATAATAAAGTTTCATTAAAAAGTATAGTGGCACCTTATTGTTATTGCAAGGTGGAAAATCAAACACCATCCACCATTGGTCCCAAAAAATGTTTTTAATCAAATCATTATTGCACCAATGGATGGGAAACCATTTGGATGACCACAAAATAGGTAAATTAGTGTAGGGGTCCGTGAACAAGGCGCATATGAGGTCTTTTGTAATTTATTTTTTCTTTACATCCAAATATGACAATTTGTTGGAATAATAAACCCTATAACCCTCTCTATAAAATGTCCAATGATCAATTTTTCCCATTTCCACATCAACTTGAGCCAAAAATGCCTCCAATGTGTTTGTAAGAGAGGTGCAGTGGGGGTTTGTAGATTATGAATCCCTCATTCTTTTGATTAAATCCTCAATTTCAATTTTGTTTTTAACTATGCGGGCTACTAAATCTTCTTGACTACTCGGGGGATGTTGAGAAACATTGGGAGGGCTAGGAGAGATGATAAGAATAAAAGGGTTTGGTTATGGTTGATTCCCTCAACCTCAAACTGTAACAATAAAAAAATGTATTCAATTCAAATTATACTCTATAATTACCAAATTTCAATGCAATTTTGAGAAAATAATTGTGCCTACCTATTCTTTGTGGCGCCATCGGTGATTCGATCTTAGGGTGATTTAGAGATGATTGTTTGAGCTTGGGATCTAGTTGAATGGCAAAATGTGACGACACGGTTAAGCTCTCGAAACTCACGTTTGGGGAGTTAAAATGATAAAGGCACGGGATCCTTTTTATATAATGTAGACATAACGCGTATGTGCTATAGTCTTAGTAATTTACAAACCTAGAAAAACATAATGCAATCATGTTATAATAGAACACATACACATTTTTTCTATTTTTTTGGTTTTTTTCCACTTTTTGGCCCCCAAATTTGTGCACTTACGCTAACTTGCAGATAAATGTCAAAGGTAACTACACTAGGATATTTTCTTACCCGTATTCATATGGAACCGCCACAAACCGAATTGTCGGTAAACGGAAAAATTTGCTTCACCATCTAGCACGATAGGTATCTTACACAAGATGGGACATTCCCTTCAAATGCCTAACATAACCGCTTGAACCATTTTTCTTGTCACTCCTTGTATGTGTTTTAAATGGAGCCACGCAATGTATACTTCAAAAATTTATTTTCTAGTGACTTGTTCTCTAAGGTGAATTCCCGGACATTCTCCCTTGGACCATTAGGTACACCAATGTCACCGAATACAAGTAATGTGAATAATAGTACCCCATGTAATTTTCTCACTTTTGTCTGTATGGACACGCGCCTCAGGAACTAAGTTCTCTACACTATATTTGATGATGTTGTAATAGGTCTTTTTTTCCATTTTGTGCACTATGTGCAACCCATGCTGATTTACCTCATTACATAATTCAAAGGCACCTAGCTTACATCCCCCAGCATTTTTGCAACCCTTGTTGCCATATATTCAATATTTTTCACTTTGAACGCTTTGCACCCCTTCTTGTTCTTAAGTGCAATAATCATTTTATCAATACCTTGATCATCAGATAGATCTCCAACAATCTCCCATCCGAGTCGCATAACCTTGATCACCTTACCAATCAACTTAGTGGTAATCTACATTCTTCTTCATGCGAAATAGCAAAATTCATCATGTACCCATGGCATGAGCCCTGGTACAATTTGCTCAAGCTTCCCAAAGTAAGGTAACTCAAGAATCTGCATGACCCCTACACTTTCAATCAAGTTTTTGACATGATTCATCTAAAACCCATTTTCCATCTTTTGTCCTTGATTAGTCTTTCTAATGACCTCGGTGGTGATATCCTTCATGCACTTATCCATTCTATGGTTAGTGTTAGAAATCTTACATTGTGTTATCTTAGTTGTCCATGGTCGCCCTTCAATTACTCCCTCTAGATACAACATTTTGACTAACCATTCCCTACCACTTCGTTGGCCTCTACTTCAATAATTTGGAGCTTGTCGTGTTTCCATATCTCCTCTCCGACCTTCTTGGGCATTATGAAAAATCTAAATTATCACCTTTTCAATTTGTGTACCACGAGTGTGAACCCTAGCTATAACTCTACCTTCTTCAAACCCTAAGTGTACAAACTTAACCTTAGGGAACACACAAATTCTTAAACCTCTATTCAATGCTCGTGTGCCAAAAACAACACACTTCGATCCTACCTAATTTGTCAATATGCATCTTACTCTTCGTCCTTAGCTCTACTTTGCACTTCACACTCAATTAATCAACAATGCAAGGTTAAAATGACATTGTAAACTCCAAACTTATAGAAAATTTTAAAAATTCTTCACATTAATTACTCCCAACAACTATCGTACACAACATTAATTCTAAATATGTGCTTCTCTACATTTCACGCCTTGTCTACCGTGCCTAAAATTTCTGCACCACAGTCATAACCTTCACATATGCCTACTACTTATTCATCAAAGATATCCTCTACCCATGCTTCCTCGCACCGAAGTACTTATCCAATGTGACCCTTCTCAAGGAGTCTCTAATTGTGCAACCAACCTCGCATTATAATGAACATCCATCCTCCATGTATGGTCTTAAAATTGAGCAATGTCTTTGAATTTTTATTTTCTAAACCTATTCCTTCTTTGATCACCCGTGAATTTATTTTTATCATGCACCACAATCCAAAATAAGGCACCAGTCAATCCTTCTTCATACACCCCACACTAAGGGTATGCACGGTCTTTTGTACATGAAAACACTTAGATAGTAATCATCTTTTGGCACAAAAGTGTTCTTATTACACAAAAAAATGAAACTGAATTGACAAATCATGGCGACAATTAAAGGAAACACATATAATGGGAATGCATTAAAGAAATCTAATCTAATGGAAATATTCCCTTATTAAAAAAACCAACAAGACTTATTTATAGTAGGGCTTCACCCAATCATTGAAGTAATTGGGAAATTGTGTTCCATCCAAAGTGCCTCTAACTAGAAAGTTCCCTGAATCAAGTATATAAGTTATAACATACAGTCCCAACCAAGTACACCTTAAGCTTTCTAGGTTGGCACAAAATTTTGAATCATAAAGAAGTACCATTTGTATAACCTCGAGCTTCTTGTCCTTGATGTTCTGTCATTCCATGCCTTCGCCTATATTTTTATTTCTTCGAATCCATCTTGTTATGGTGTGCCTCTCATCCAGCTGCATCAACTTGTCAATTCGTTCTTCCAGTTCTTTCTCATCAGCCGATGTCATGCCCATGCAATACACAAAGAAGGTACAATGAATTC
The DNA here is from genome assembly GCA_018340775.1 of Taxus wallichiana var. yunnanensis. Lineage (NCBI taxonomy): Eukaryota > Viridiplantae > Streptophyta > Pinopsida > Cupressales > Taxaceae > Taxus > Taxus wallichiana. The sequence continues at coordinate 376,637,809 of CM031235.1, forward strand.
CATTGGTAGAAATTCCTCTGTACCAAACACCAACTGAAAGGGTGTTTCTTTATTCAACCTCTTGTAGGTTTTCATGTATGCCCAAAATAGAGTAGAGACTTTATCATCCCAATCTCTCCTTCCAACATCACAAATTTTCGTGAATGCATGGCTTGGTATCTTGTTGAAAGCCTCGAAATTTTATTAGCTGAGGATGATAAGGTGTTTTCATATGGTGTGCAACCATAAATTCATCCGGTAATATCGTGATATTCTCATTAAAGAAATGAGTACCCCTATCACTTATTAAACTTACAGGGCATCCATATCTACTAATAATATTTTCCCAGAGAAACCTTACTACAGTAGTTGTTATGCAATCCTTTATAGATGTCGCTTCTTCCCACCTTGTAAGATAGTATGTACAAGTTATAGTGTAGCACTATCTTATCTCTGCAAGCAGCTAGGAGATAGGGCCCACAAATTCAATTTCCACTTCCAAAATTTTTTGAGCTAGCAATAGGCCTCAAAGGCATTTCATCTCTATGCACAGGCTTCCCAAGGCATTAATAATGGTCACATGCCTTACAATTCTCTTTGCAATCCTTGTATAATTATTCCCACAATATACCAAAGCTAATAGAATCTTACATGTGATGGCATCTCCCTCATAGTGTCCACTTGCAATGCCATCATGAGCCTCCTCCATAATTGTTTTTCACTCAAACTCAAGTACACACTTGCGCAAAACTTCATCCAGACATAATTTGTATAAGTCTCCACTGATCAACATGTAAGGTGTGGCACTAATGGTAAGTTGTTTCTTCTCCAAAGCCTTCATTCCCTTAGGTTCCAAACATGTGCGTAAAAAGATAGAAATTTACTCCAAGCCTGAATAGCTATGCATATGGCATTATATCCTCCATGCTCAATGCATCCTCTCCGATTGAGTCCTTGATAAATGGGATGCACTAGGATTACTCTTACCTCGCTTGACCACCACTATGAAATTGAACTCTTGAAATAACGAATCCAATGACATATGTGCCCGTGTAAAATGGTATTGTTTACCAGATAATTTAATGATATATGGTCTATATAAAATATGAATGGGGTGTAAGAAAATAATGTTAAATTTTATGGATGCGTAGATCATAGACAATGCTTCGTGCTTTGTATTTATGTAATTTTGTTCTACTAGAGTCAACTTTCTACTCACAAAGCAAATAGGATGATAAAAATACCTTCTCTAGGTTGGGCTAGTATTGCACTAATGGCCATGTCAAAGGTGTCTACATGAACATGAAAAGGTTTGGACCATGAAGGAAAGTGCAAAATGGGCAATGTAGTAATCATGTCTTTTAGAGTCTCAAATGTATGTTGTTGTGCTTCACCCCAATAAATATTACCTTTTCCTTTAAATAATTCCTCCAGGGCAGCGCGATCTTAACATAACCTTTGATAAACTTCCTGTAATATCATGTGTTCCCAAAGAATCCACACACCTCACTTTGGCTAGTAGGTTCCTCTAAGCCCAAAATCACATTGACCTTAGCAGAATCCACTAGTAAGCCCTTCTTACAGATGATGTATCCCAACAAAATTCTAAAGGGTGTGGCAAATACGCACTTCTTAATATTTGAAAATATGTTTAAGCGTCAATGACTCTCAAACAACAGCCTCAAATTATCATAATGATCCTTCACAATCCCATAGACCATGAATCATCTAGATATACCTGTAAGAACTTGTGAATAAAATCCTAAAATGCTTGTACCACTATGTGCAAAAATATCGCATGCGAATTCTTTAATCCAAACGACATAGCCGTGTGTGAAAAACTTCCCCACTCAGTGGTGAAATTTATCTTCTCTTGATCCTCTTTTTCTATCCTTACTTGATGATACCTAGAAAATCCATTAGTGAAGGAGTATATTTCACACCCTACAACACCCTCCAATATTTCCTCAGTAAATGGTGTGGGAAAGGGATCAATCACACATGTAGCATTTAATTCCCTATAATCCATGCAACCTTCTTGATGCTAATCACTATAGGGATCACCCATTTCGACTCCTTAATGGGCAAAATGATCCCATAAATTAAAATTTTATCAATTTCTTCTTTCACCTTGATGCACAAGTTTGGATTCAACCTATAAGTCTTCTTCGAAATGGGTGAATACCTTCCTTTAGCTTGATTTTCATTTCACCCAAAGATTCATGTACTCCTTTTAATTCATGATAGCCTCTAGGAACAAATCCTACAAGTTGTGTAACTGCTCAATTATGTTAGTAACTTTAGAATTATACCAATAATCTCCAATGATGGCCTCCTTTGGTTCAACATCCATTCCAATGTTTACTTTCTTGGCCTTCAAAGGTGCATGGTAGGCATGTGCCTTCTCATCCACACTGCTTTATCTAAGACTTTACATGTACCTTCGTATGCTCAACATCCAAGTTTTCCACTTCCTCATCATCAACTATATAAACCATCTTACCCTTTTTTTCTCCTTCTAGGCAAGCACGCCCAAGTTGTTCAACATTTTTTCTTCCTGTTCAAAATGCGACTCGAGGTCCGACTCTCCTAAAAACTCCTAAAGGAGCTCCTCAACCTTTGCACTATCTCCCATTGTTAAGCACTTCATAACTTATAATGCCTCATTCACCAAATTTTTAGTGGAAAAATAGTCAAAGGTATGAATCATACCTGTAGTAAGTTTTTGCCAATTTCTAGTCTCTCTATTCAACTTTGTATGGATAAACAATGCACGTGTGTAGTGTTATAAGGTGAAATAAAGCTTGTGCACCCACAACAAAGGTGGTAAAGTTTCCTTGCCCTCTGTCCAGATTCTCTCACATTGCTGAACATGGTGTTGAACAAGATCATTACCATGAAATGCATAGATCTAAGTAGGTGCATTGATCCTTAAAAATCTAATAGATAAATCAATCCTCATCTCTCTCCACTCTAAAATATTATCCCTATGAACCATCCACCAGCGTGTTGTCATCCTACACAGAGTATAAACTAGCATATTCCTTCTTTCCACCTAACATTCCTATTGAACTTCCATAGCAATCAGGAATACTTATGGATTCTCTTCACTAGTGTACTTTGGTATCTGGTTGCTGCCCAACTACATGATCCTACATGGCTTCTTCGATGCACTCTATTGCACTTCGTACTTCAAACCCAACCATTTTATAAATTTCATGTGCCTAGTTGTCACATGAAACACTTGTAGTATCGCTCATGGACTATGCATCATCCCATTGGAGAACTCCTTTCTTTGATGGCTCAAGAACTTCTTAATCTTGAATGGTTCACACATAAATTCTATTCAAATCTTAGTCACTTAAGGGCTCTACATAAGGTGCATATTTCCCTTCCATCAAGGGGATAATGATGTACTCTTCCTTGTTCTCACAACTTATATAACCTTTGTTGAAACACAAATCAATATTTTTTCATTACACCAAGGGCATTCAAGTAAAGCTATAAAAATGTTGGCTTTTGTAAGTGCTAAGACCTCAAAATCCCCAGTAAACTTGGTTCCCTGTATGGTAATTGATGCATCCTTTAAAACTCTAATAGGCATGGATTTAGTCATGTTTTCCATAAACATGAAATTTGAAGATGGTTGCAATGATTTTCTTCCCATCTAAACCCACGCATCCAAAGTGAGTATGTTTACTACGCCTATATCAATTAGAATATTACTCAAAATCCAACCATCCACAACAACATTCAAAGTGATCTCCTTGTCATAATATAGGCTATGAGGGGGAAGGTTAGCATGTAAAATCTAAATTTCATTCCCAATCCCAATGCATGGAGTGTTTTCCTTTAACCAATTTCCTAATAAAGGAATAATGTTCTCCTGGCGCAATATCTTGCAAACCTCCTTTAAATAATCAACATTTGTCTAATGGAGCTCCGTTGGTTTATTTTGTTCCAATTTCTTTGGCTGCTCTTTCAAACATTGTATCTCACCTTGTAAACTCCAAATTATCTCCATGGTTTCTTGGTAAACCTCCTTCTGATGCATAAGGTCTTAATACTTAGCATGTAGAACCTCCTCATATGTAATAATAGGTTTTGATTTTGAAACTTCTCTCGGTGCATGCATCCTCACCATGTGTATTAATCATTGTAGGTATCAACTCAATATTCAACTCTAAATTCGACATCCATTGATCTTCCACGATGTGCCGCACTCTAACCATTCATGTGCCCTTATTCTCATGTTTGTGTTTCTTTACTCAAATCTTAATATAAATAGGGGCACTCTTCATAGTTATGATTCTTTCCGTAAAAATAACAAACAATGTTTTAAGGACACTCATACCTGTAATGATCAGGAGATCCATATGTATAAAAAGTTCTATGAGGGAAATCACTTCTTCCACCGTCGTGACCTCAACCACTGAATCTTCCTTGGTAAGATCAACCTCTACCTCAACCTCCATCAGAACACCCTTCATTATGATCATGGTCATGATGCTCACTTTTCTCCTTAGAATTATGTTCAACATGAGTCTGTCATACACCAATATCAATGGAATCATGAATATGATCAATCAACCCGATATCTTTAGTATCATGAGCAATAGATCTTCAGATATTGCAATAATAGGACACGTTATTTCTTATCACACATAGCAACAATGGGAACCAACTTGAACTATAGTCTAAGTGACAGATCTCACAATCTAGAAACAAGGACTTTATTGATTTATGAGGGAAACTATCCTTTGTATGCCCCTCTACTTCATAATTTGTGCACCAAATTCTCAGAAGCACGTCTCATGTGTTGAATTAGCAAATAATTTCTCCAACTATTTAGCCATTTTTCAAATCTAGGCTTCCAAAAATAGGCTTCCTCTTATGTCCACACTCCCTACCACCTCAGTTTCTAGAGCTACTTCAAGCACCTCACGTGGATTTGTATAAGTCTTGTGTGAAAGTGATCTTCTAAAGGGTGTAATCAGTCTTCCAATGAACCATTGTGCATGTTGGCTTGCATGGATGTCATAAGATAACTTAGAAAAAGGATTTTGAACCGAGCATCATACTCCCAAACACTCTTAGTAGTTCCTGCTTAATATCTTTCAATGTGTTGATGCTCTTTTGCTCAAACTCAGGGATATTAAATTATTTTGAGAAAACATCTCGTAACGTAGTATAATCTACATAATTCTAGTCGAGTTGAACTTTTTGTACTAACTATGTGTGTGCCCTCGATATGTAGTCGCAAATTAACATGCCTTGCATTCTAGAAAGTGATCCCCTTCATGTGCCATAATATCTCACACACATTCATGTGCTGGATGCATCTTCAATGCCTCTATATTATGGAAGATGAAGGGACATCTCTATATAAATTTTCTATGGTTAGTACAGACCATGCCCACCGAGATCTAGTACCTTTGTTTCCTCCTATGTTTCCTCCACCTCCAAATCCACAGATCTACAAACTCCTAAGCCATTTGACTCTCCCGATCCTCTTCTACTACTTCCAAATGTTCTATCAATGTTCTCCACACCCACGTTCTATGCCGATGACATGCCAGAAAAGATACCTCCAGCTGGTCCTCTAAATAAAATAGATGATGATTATGCCATAGATGAATAAGCTCCTTGATTAACTCCTGAACTTGACTATAAATTGACTCTATCTACTATAACTCTACTACTCACACTAGCTTGCTTACTGTTAACTACCATAGAATTTGTAAAACCAAGCGCAAAGGCTAGGTTGCTAGGTAGGTTTAGATGCTCACCTATGGTCCACAATCTTTCACCCGACACACCCTCATCGAATCCAAGGAGTGTTCTCTACCATGATTTCCCAAATGGGGGAGTTCGAGATGCTCTATATCCATGTCCTCTATGTGAGATCCAAATCCTTCATGTTCCATCTCCCTCCGTAACCCCATTCTTTCCACGATCTCTCAATTCTTCATCAGATCCCTCTCACGCACTTCATTAAACTTAAGATGCCTTTATTCTCTCTGTCTCTCTCCGCTAGTTCCGCCATCTTTTCCAAACCTACTCCTACCCCCATGTGTGGTGGGGTTTAGCTAGCCATAGGTTTTTCTTCCAAATCTAGGGTCATAATCAAGATCTTGATTTATGAAGGAATACCGTGGAAGTAAGATCCTTTGGGCTCATGCAAAAACAAGAACTCAACAAATTTTGGGGAAAGTAAGTAAGTGGATACTACGTACTCTAGAATATAACTGTTCAAAACACCACAGAACCAAAAATCCACAGAGTGCGTGTAAATCAAATCTACATCATACAAGGCCTAGAAATCTTCTTGCATCCAAAGAAGCATGTGAAACCTCTAATTCCTCTTAGATGCATAAGCAACCAGCCACTTGTACATCTCTATAGGAAATATGGCGAAGAAAGTCTCATACAAAGTGTCATATAGATTCTACTCTACCCACCCACATTCATTAAACTCAGGTCCAGTGCTAAATCTATGAGCATACTCTTCTTATATATTGTCTAACCCCTCTTAAATACTAGCAAAGGTCAACCTGTACATCTTCATCATACAACATCCTAAAAAACAATTGAGAAAGAGGTCCTAACAACGAAACCATTGATGTAGCCTAGAATATACCCACAAAACCCAAGGCATGCTAGCACATCACTCAACCTGAATTGAGTGCTTACCCAAAGCATGCAAGGGTACCATATCCCTCTTAGTGAAGCTCATCCAAGATGTTAGCATGAATGAATGCATATTTCAGATCCATGATAGATAATTGATTAAACCAAAATGAATAAACTAGATCTAGATCTTAACCTTAAGAAAGGTTAACTAAAAATGACTATAATGAGATTTACCATGCAAGATCCATGTTCAGTTACATCTAACACCATTATTCTACCAATAAGATCCATTATATTAAATACGCAAAACACAGAAGCTTCATACATCATGATGCCACCATGAGTCATGCACGTGTACAAACCAAGTAACATAACTCTACAAAACATCGGATCCATAATCCATGAAAATTAATACATATTTATAGGGGTAGGAACTTTCCCTTCACTTCCCATGCACCTTTAAAATTAGGCTACATGCTAATAATAAGCATGCACCCTTACATGAGAATACAAAAATAATAAATTTTCTATAGTCAACTCCTAGATCAAATCCTATTATTAGGGAAAAACCCTGCATGGCACTCAATCTTCTGTTATCCCAAAATAACCTTAGCATATTATGCAAGTCTTCATATTATTGGGTTCTCCACATTTCATGTCCAAAAATAGCCTTATGCTAAAAACAACTAAGTCTCGATCCTAGGCGCACCCGACTCACTACATTCCTGTGTGCACTTTCACACCTTATGTTTGCGTGCCCAAACCTTATGCACTTACAAAAATGATGCTATACTTATTAGCCCAAAAATGACGCAGGGGGTTTGATGAATGACATCACACATTTATTACTATTAAGGGGATGTTAATGTTCTTGTAATCTGGGTTTATTCCTCTATTGGAATCCAAGTTTAGGGGATTTTAATGTTATTCTAATGTGAGCACCACGGGGGTTTATAACTATTAAGGGGAGGTTAGTGTTTTTGTAAGGTGAACACCACCAGGGTTTATAAATATTAAGGGTATTTTATTGTTCTTATAATATGAGCATTGTTAGGGTTTATAACTATTAAGGGGATGTTAATGTTCTTATAATACTTGGTGCATTAGTATTGCAGTTGTGTGGTTAGGTCTATGTAGCATTGAACACAGATTTTTTCTTCCTAATATCCTAGTTGTTAATAATAATATGGTGGCATATTTGGTTCACACTGAGCTGTGGATCTCAATGATGTTAAATCTGAGGCTATGGAGGTGTTCGACTGAATGGGATTGTAATAGTAATTTACTATTTAAATTCACTTAAATCTAAATAAAATATGAAGAGTCGATGAGATGGTAACCCTAAATTTCTTAATATTTGTGGCAGAGAGAATAGGAATCCCTCAGACCCCTCAAACCCTAAAAATATTAACTCGAAAACCTTGACAAGAAGTTTACATGAGAATAAGTATGTTTATTTTTATTTGTAGGGTTTTACTGTGATAACCATCGATAACATTGGTCCTGGATGCATGAGGAGTTCACTTTGGTTTTCCCTTTTCTTGAGCTAGGGATGACAATGATGGCATCAGATAGAGTGAGATGCTAGGAGGGTAATGAAAATCTAAAATTTCTTCTCCCACCACCGAATATCATCGAAGATATTTCTATGGAGTCTTTTACTTATTTCCAGTTAAGGTTTTGTAGGGTTTTAATGTTGATAGGATAATTTGTTTTTATCTTGAATGCAACAATTCTCCTTTTATTTTGAATTTTATTGTTTACTATAATGATTTATTTTATTTCACTACAACAAAGCTATCAAATCTTGATTTTTAAAATTGATTTTGACATTTTTCTCATGGTGACGTTTGTTTATTTTTATTTATAGGGTAATTTGAGTGTCTACAAACCCTTAAGCTTTACTTTGGACGCATGAGGATTTCCTAAATTTTCCGTTTCTTGAGTTAGGGGTGACAGTGATGACATCGACAAAGTGAGATGCGGGGAGCTTGAATAGGAGGATAATGAAGATCTGGAATTTTTCCTACCACCACCGAATATCATTGGGCTGGACAAAGAAGATGGTGGTTCACACCACTACCATGCACATCAGAAGATGGATTACATTTAATTATATTCTCATAGTCTAGATCGATGCCCTCTACTATTTTATTCAGAATATCTTCATTCATTCTCTAGTTATAGTGAGGTTCAATCCCATCATAGTAAATGAACCTGGAAGTGTCTCACATCTCTTGAAATTCATTAGCCTAGTGGCCACTAGCTTGTATAAAAATGATAAAATATGTCTAAACGAGCATCAAATTTAACACCACGTTGTGGCCTTTATTACAACCATTGAAGGAAAAGAGAATATGTTCATTATCCCATATAAATCAGAAACATGTTCTATACATAACATGTCATAAATAATGCCTAGTGTCAGCTAGATCGTATAACATAGCATAAATAACATAGCATAAATAATGGTTGATGGCCGCTAGCCCTTATAACATAGCATAAATAATGGCTGGTGGATGCTAGCCCTTATAACATAGCATAAATAATGGCTGGAGGCTGCTTGCCCATATAATGGATTCCAGTATTTGATTTTTAGGATTTCAATATATGGGACTTTCGAGTACATATAATTCCAATATAGGTGATTTTTGATTCCAATATATGTGATTCTTGATTCTAATAAATGCGATATTAGAATCTAATATTTACAATTTTGAATCCAATATGTGTGATTTTGGAGTGCGAGATAATTCCAATATTTGACATTTTGGAATCCAAAATCATTATATTGGATTATAATATTGGCTATATTTTTAGTCTGCCGACTCGGAATAAATCCCAATTTAGTGAAATAAGTGTTCAAATGATAAAGTACTATGCTATTACTCATAATTTTTACACCACATTTATATATTAATATAATGTTGTATGCATAATGGAAATACGCCTAAATACATTTCAAGTTCCTTTTCTTGTGCACATCTTTAAACATTATTTCATCATTGCTATTTTGAACCAATGCTTATGCCAACTTATGAAGAGTGTTTATGCTTCTAGAAAGTAATGCAAACCCTTTGAAATATCATGGAAATATGCAAAGAAAAAAAAATACAAAAACATGTAAAAACTAGTTTAACTATTTTTGGTTAAAGCGGATTACTTTTAAACCCTCATTGATCACAAGTATTATGGGAAAAATTACCTTTATAAAAAAAGATAAAATTTGAAGTAAAAATGATTATAAGTAGTAAATTTGAATTAAAAATAAATACAAGTAAAACTAAATTTGAAGTATCACCATGAATGGTAGTACCGATTCTAAAGAAAGAGGAGGAGGAGATAAGCGCAATTACAGATCGGGCTCATTACATCTCATAGAAACCGATTGGAAGCAATACTATGAGATAGAGGGCCCAGGTGGATAATGATAGTGAGGAAAGAGGACACAAAAAATATAATCATATTTACACATCAGTATGGATGTAACTAATAAAAAAGTGAATGTCATTCTTCATAAAAATATTTACAATATGACCAAGCTTCAATCCTCTTCTCCTCAAAAAATATCTCCAACCGCCAATCAATACATAAGTTTTGCTACTTGGCCAACACTTGAACTTAAATTTTTTGAGTTTCAACCCCACATTAAACAAATCAACTACATGAAACTACTTCTCTACACCTTGTTCAATTTCATCCCTCTCCCATGGCCCATATTTGGCAAAATATAGTCTTTTGCATCTCTTTTTGAATAGCAAGTCTATAACAAGATCCTATATAAGTTTTTTCCAACTATTTACAAATCAAAAATCTTATAAAGATACCCATTATTCTTGAATGCCCCAACAAAAATCTTAGATTCAATTATTCTTTGCATACAATGAAACCAAGCTAACAAGGTAATGAATAAAACCAATCCACTCCACGGTGAACATTTATAAATTAAAAAAATAAAAGAAAACAATATTGGAACCTTAAAATATCATGCCAATTATCCATTTGGAAATAAAAGAAAACAAGGCGAATGAAAATTCCATTTTTAGTTAAGATTTATTGATAAAAAAACAAGTGACATCTTAAAAATAGAGCATTACAAAAATCAAAAATTATATTTCATTCCACGGAATGTTTATTTTTAAATCTTGATGTTGATGTGTTTGGTTTTCGCAGTGCTTAACACACACTCTTCAAAATATAATTTGATTTGTAAATCGCACATGTACCCTTCAAATTTATTCTCGTACAAAAAGTAAAAATATTTAAATGAATTCTATTTTTATACACATCTTACTTTAATTGAATAAAAAAATTGCTGAAATAATCTTCAATTATATACATTCAGCCCTTAGCCTTTCCATTTTATAAATGGAGAGGAATTTCTTCAATCTAAAAATAGCAAAACTCAAAGAAAGAGGTAAGTTTGGAAATTATTATAACATTTTGATCGATTAAAGTTGCATTTAAATATAATTTGAAGCCAATTTATCATGACACTTTTAAGTCACAAAATAAGGAATTTTTAAAATTAAATTTTTATTCAAATATAATTTGAAGTCACTTTAACAAGACACTATTAATTCACAAAATAATACATTTTTGAAAATTTAAATATCATGTTTAAAGTTAAATTTTTGACAACTAATTAATTTTAGGATTCCCCTATGTCAAGTATCTATATTAGATTTGATACAAAAATGTGTTGAGTCTCCTTTAAGGAAGCACTTTGACATTGCAATAAGGACAAAATATATCTCACCAAAATTTATCCCCGAGTAACACTAGGGGTCATCCTAGGAAATGTTAAGGTTCATCTCTAAGGAAAAAGTAATATGTCGCTAAGGTGTTTCGAAACCCTCTTTAGGTGAATTTATATCTCATCCCTAAGATAAAATTTTGAACTTTCCCTAAGATTAATTTAATTATTTCTACTATGATGATTGAAATTCTCATCCCTAACATGACATTAGTCCTTATCCCTAAGTCAAATTTAAGTGCTACTTTAGTCGACTTGATTTTTAGATATTATAGAAACAATATTTGTTTTGAGTTAACTAATATTATTTTATAATTTTTATTTTAATACATATAAGTTACACATGGTAAAATAATGTTCTAAAAAAATCCTATCATTTTTAAGAGAACTTGCAAGTATTAGCCAAGTAACTCAAGATAAAGAACCAATATGTATTGGCAAAATAAGTCAAGATAAAGCTCCACCATCTTGTCTTTTAATTAAATTTTAAAAGTAAATCATAACTAATTGTTTCACCGATAAGTTACGTATGTATGAGAAAAAAGCAGATAGGGTAATAGCGGTGTGGAGGAATACATGTGAATGCGGGTGGAAGGTAGAGTGTGCACATTCTAATTTCCCGATCCAATGTTGATTGCGAGAACTTATTTTTTTCTAGGAGGAACTACCTAAGAATACAAAATAAGACCACATGCGGAATATTAAACAATATATGTCAGTGGACTGCCTAGCATATGTTAGATTCGGGAAGTGTGATACTCCCTAGATGGTTGTCAATCCACTATTTAACACAACTTAATGCAGGAAATTATGTAAACCAATAATATCTTCTTCGTAGTTGATATGTTTTAGGTGTCCCATTCAAGTACAATAAAAAATATAATCTAATAGGCTAGGTAATGACCAGATCTACAAGTTAGGCAAGTAAATAAGGTGGTTGGAGCAGTCAAGGTCAAGTTATGAGTGGTAGGGATTATTTGGGTGAATGTTATGAGGTTGTTGTTATAGGAAGATTTACCAAATACAGAGACCAACGTCGGTCTGTTATGACTAATTCGATTGACGGGAAGCGATGTGATTTAGGCTAATTGGCGTTGGTAAGGTCGAGCGAGATAGAAACTCAATGAAGTTTGGTTTTGATGATTCTCTGTGATTGCACAAAGAATGGATAGAGAATGGTGAGATAGATGACAATGTTGGGAGTACTCGAGAGATTTTGGAGTCGAGTATGGAGGGTCGGGAGGTTGTAGGTGGCTAGGTGGAGGATTGATAAGAAGGTGAGAGGTGACGAGATGTAAAGGAGACTAGGGATCCTAAAAAGAGATAAAAAATGATCTAACTAAGTATGGAAAGATAAATATCTAAATGCACTTACTTGTACTTACAAACCTAGTGGTTGGATGGAGGTAATGGTTGATCCATGGAACTGATGGTTAGCATCATGGACGTGCTTCTTGAAATGTTACTATGAATGCTTTCCTTTCATATCAGTGCTTGGTGTTGGTTCAAGATGTTTGGATGTGCAAGAGTGCTCTGGTGCATGCTTGCATGCATATCTCTCTTCTCCAAAACTTTAATAATTCTTCCAACCTCTCAAACAAGGTTACCAAAGTAAATATATGGTAACCGACGATGGTTTAGGGTGACCAACATCAGTTTTGGGTTGATCAACATCGGTTAAGGCGGGATATCCTAGGTTGCCAAAATAACAGATCTTGGTTATCTTTTGGCAATTTTTCCCATTGTTTCGGATCCAAAATGAATTTTTCCGTGTAAGTAAGTTTACATGTGGTTAGAGGAATAATAGGAATTTATTTAGTTATGGTAAGTTGGTATTGAGTCCTAGTTAAAAGGAAACATGCTAAGAATAGTTACGTAATGAGGTGTCTAGGTGATGTGGTGGGGTGAGGTGTCTTGGTGAGGTTGAAATTAGTTCAATTAAAGTAATTAAATAATGAATATTGTGAGCATGAGCATTAATTTAATTGTAGGTAATTAAATTAATATACATGTGGGGTAAAGGGGGAGTGTGACCCAAATTTGGTGTGTACATTTTTCCCCTTTTTGTTGCATAACTTGTATTAGTACGCAACGATGAAAAACAGAAGTGATTTCCCCATGTGTGGATGAAGGTGATCCCCTCAAACCAAGCATTTATGAGGTGTAATATAGAATCGGTGAGTGGTTTGATAAATGTGTAGTTGGTGGAAGTGAAGGTAGGTGGGAAAGGGATGAGTATTATGGGAAAGGCGATGGTCAACTCGGGTAATAGGTAATAGGCCAAGGTCAAAATTAGGTAATGGGTAATGGAAATTAAATGCACTCACACATATAGAGGCTATGCAACATGGTACCGAGGTTGAAAAGCATGCAAAATCTACATTGTTCAAGGTCGATAGATTTATCTAAACAAGGGTAAAGTGATTATCGTATCCAAGGTATAGGATATGGTTCGAAAACACAACGTAGGTCAAAAAGTGCAGGAATGTTTAGGTATGTTCCAATACACCAAAGGTTTGGTTGGGATAAACAACATGGCAATAGGAAATGTATGGTTGTTAGGCTATAACAACATAGGTAACAACATCGCAAGGTATAGCGAGTACATAAGGTCAATGGTCACACCAATTAGGTCAAGGCATGGGTAAGGCAAGGGTATAGGTAAATAAAAGATCTCGAGACGCAACTAAGGAAATGTAGGGGTAGTGTGGATTATAGGTAAGGTTTAATAGGTTTTGTAAGGAAAAAATGTTTTTAAGCACTAATGGTTACGAGTAAAAGAAGCCTAGCACTTGAAAACAACTTTAAGGGTTGGCCGAGACACCGGTTATATGGTAATCGACGTCATTTGGCTAGGGTATGAAATGATTGATGTTGGTCATGTCAAATTAGGGCTAAAAAGGAAAATTACACTTTTTACAAAATCATTTGTCTTGTAGCTATTTATGGAAAATGACAGAGGAGAAGAGAAAATTTGGAAAAGAATAGGACAAGGTGTAGATCTTAGGTGGCGAGCTACGTGGTAGGTGATTGGCATTCGGTAGGGCAGGTCCATGAGATTGGGTTGAGTGATTTGATTGGTTTTCAAGGTGGGGAGTTTATTTGGTAATGAAATAGGTGGGAGAGGGATTGGGTGGGCCATCGGTGAAGTGGCCAAATGTACCAACATGTCGACGGCACTTTGAGATGAGGTAGGATTCTATCCAATCTATGCATTTGGTTGAAAAGATTGTTGTTGAAATTATTTTGTTAAAAAGTTTGGGTGCAAAGTTAATTGTGGAAATTATGGGTAAAAATGAAGGAAATGAGGGGTGGGAAGGTCCAATGTAGGTTAAATAGGGTTGGGAATGAAGCTAGGATAGGGTTGGGTGGGTTAGAGTAGGTTATTAGGTCATATTTGTGAATTTTTGAAAAATAGGGTAGGGGTTTGCAGATTTTGATGCCGTGACGGTGGCGATAACGGTCGGGTTGGCCGATGTTGGTTGGCCTTGACCGGCATCGGTCTAGTATTAGGTGTTCGATGTCGGTCAATAGTGATCGATACTAGTTAGATCTAGGGGAAAAGAGGTCAACAAACGATATATGGTGGGAGGGAATGATAGGCAATGAGATATAAAGGCGGGTATATTGAGAATGGGTAGGGTAATAGGTAAAAATAGGTACGAGTGGAGGGATGTGAAATTGGGATGGGGAAAAAAGGGGTAGTCTTTAGTGAGGTTCTTGGGAATAGGTTGGTTGGTTAAGAGTTATGTTGGGTATGGTCAAGATTTAAAAATGTTTTGGTTTGTTGTATCTTTGGCTAGGATCAACTATGGATGAGAGACAAAGTACCGCCTCTATTGCTAGCAATATGGTCGAGTGTGACCATAGAGGAGCGGAGGCATGTGATAGATGTCATCTTTATTGAATTCTGATGCTACAGTAATATAGTTCAAGAGCTGAGCTTGATGGTCACACTCATCGATAGATGGGATTCAATGACCAATACATTCTCTCCTTACTGACGGGTGAGATGAATTTCACCCTGGATGATGTATAGAAGATCCTACGGCTACCCATAGTGGGAGAGAAGGTTTATTAAATTTCCTCAGAGGCATCAGCAAAGTTGATGTTGGTGGTATTTAGAAAGGGGATGACAGAGATGAGGTTCCATAGCATGAGCCTGAGCTATGGAGACATGTACATGGCCCATCCTTAGGAGATGAGGTTTGTTGTCTTGATCATGGAGGCAGTGTGTTACTTTTCATTTCCAGATGTAGAGGGTGGGAGATTCCCATGAGAATTGATGGGGGTTCTCCATGACATGATGGAGGATAGGACCCATTTTTCTTAGGCACTAGCATTCTTAGTGTAGTTATACAAGGAGCTATGGGCCTATGGGAGGCTACAGAGGTTTAGTTTATGTTGTACCTTTCTTCTTCACTACTGGGAATATGAGCACATCATATGTGTACATCCAATTGGTATTCCTAGCCTAATGCACTTGATGCGGGCTTAGTTCAAGTTGGCTATAGGCATTGGGTGCTGCTAGTGGAGAGCGCAGGCTATTTGGGCTACACACAATGTAACGTACTACATGCACGTACTTAGAGGGGTTTTTCGGAGTGGATGTAATTTGTAGGGTGTATGTTGGTTTCCCTTCATACATGCAACTAGCGAGAGAGTTAGATGAGCTACAACTACTTAGATGGATAGAGGGACGCCATGCCGGTGAGCACGAGATAATACCCATGAATCGGGTCAGACGACAATTTGGGATACCTTAGGATGTGCCCCCACCATTCCTATAGTATAGGAGAGACGACGTGGAGAGGCTATGCCTTTACCACAGATGGTGCTGATAGGGTAGGAGGAGTAGGCGGTGGACCGGTGGATTGTTGACATTAGTGTTATAGACAGATACAGGAAGTGGTGGGTAGCATAACTACAAGAAATACCATTGAGGCTAGGGCATCCTGACCTAGCCATAATAATGGTTCAGAGGGACACATTACAGGGGTAGGTGGCTACCATTTTGACACAACTAGGAGTAGTATAGGGGGAGCTAACATGATTAGAGACATAGGTTGCCATGTTACAGGCACATGTAGTAGCCTTGCAAGCCCAGGTTGCATAGGGGAAGGTACCCACATAGGGTGGGGATGCTGATGGGGGATAGGTGACTGCCTTATAGGTATAGATAGTAGGTTTTTAGGGTCATTTGGCCACTACACAGGCTCATATTGTGGCCCTATAGGCCCAGTCACAACACAGGCACCCTCACAGGCCCAAGGACAGGGTCCCATTTTACAAGCAGTAGCAGGATAGGGTCCCACGGTATAGGGAGGAGGGAAGGGGTCATAGGTATAAGGGCTGAGGCCACCAATAACAGGACAGAGCTTGCATGTTGCTATGAGACCTATGACACCCCCACAGATAGTACCGATGGCTAGATTCAGGATTCCCTGAATGAGGCTAGATACTATCAGGATCATTTGACTGTTGTCGGGATATATGTCCCTTCCTATGCAGAGTAAATGGTACATTAGGCCCCGAGTGAGAGGATGATATCTTGCATGCATAGTGCAGAGAGTACAGGGGGGTGGCAAGCCTAGGGATAGGGTCAGGGTGAGGGCACTTGTTCATGAAGGCGACCTAGCTCCGAGTTAGGTAGATGCGAGACCTAGACCCATAGAGGGTGGAGAGATGATGACAGGGTGTCGGGCTAGAGGAGAGGAGGAAGAGACATATGAGACCAACTTGGATATCATATGGGCCAATGATTGATATCCTTGTACATCGCCATTTTGATTATTATTATTTTTTATATATACCGGTCACGTGCCAATAATAGTGAGGCTCTACATGAGATTTTTGAGATTTTTATTATTTTTGGCCTACATGCTAAAGATTTTGAGGTTTTTTCTAAGAGATAATTGTATTATGTTGTATCGGTGTATATTTGATGGCTACATAGATACTGTTATCTATAGATGGTGAGATCGATGGTTATGGAGGATGTACTTGTGTTTAAAAAGTTTTTTTTTTATTTGTATATGGATGGAAACTAGGTTGATTAGACATGGTGGAGTTAGGTCGGTTAGGCATGGTTGAGTCTAGGTTATGGGCATGGTTGAGTTAGGTATAGGCATGGTTGGGTTAGGTATAAGCATAATTGAGTTAGGTCAATTTAGGCATGATGGAATCAGGTCATTTACGCATGATGGAGTCAAAGGTTGGTTTAGGTATGGTGGAGTTAGGTCATTTAGGTCCAGGTATGATGGAGTCTTGTTTTTAATTTTGATTTAATTTCCAAGTTATTAGTAACATGGGAAATAAATGATGAGTTATATGTATGTTATGGTGTAGATTTCTGAAATCTTTGATATTATGGAAATGTGAAATGATTGATTAGATGTTTTTATGATGTGATAACATGGTAGATATGTATGTGTGGTAAGTTTCCAAGTGTTATATATAAAAAAATGGAAATTAATTATGATATAATGTTAATAGACAAACATGTGGGAGAAAATGGGTTAGGGTAAAGAGTGGCTGAGCTAACTTCCAAGGGACCCATTCCCTACGAGTGTTGTGTAAATATCCCAGTGAAAAGGGGCCTCAGGACAATGTAGTTCTCCCATAAGCTAGGGAAGAATTTGATAATTTTAGAGGAATGGGCTAGTAGGTTTTAGGCATGATTGAGTAAAGGTCATAGTCATGGTTGAGTCTTAGGTGATAGTGGAAATATTTTAAAATATAGGTTCGATGGTCAGGTCCTATATAGGGTAATCAATAAGTAATGAGGAAGGTGAATGGTAAGAGGTGATAAAAGAGCCATCGATTGATAAGAACCTTAACGAATCTATCATACCAAATCTTGGCCTATGAATGTGAGACCCTAAAGGCGTTGCATAATGGAGTATTATAAGGGTGAATAAATTCAAATGATCATGAAATTCGCGAGTTGTGAAAGTCCCTTGAGAAGATAGAATAATAGGGTGAAAAGGAAATTAGGTGAAAATAGGAGGTTTAGCGTAACTTAGTATATGATAACATGATTACAGTAAGAAACCCATGATCAAAAATAGGAAAGTCCATGACAAAAATTTATCATTTTCTTCATTTTTTTGTTTTTTATATATTAATCGATGTAGGAAGTCTATATGGGATGAGTTTATTATCTCCTTGAGGTCTTCGTGAAGCGATCAATGTGGGAAGCTTCTGAATATTTTATTGTATTTTTGTAAAGACTTTATATAGCTGTCTTTTAAGGGAGCAATATATTTATAGCCGCAAAATAGAGAGAAGAGATGTCCCTTTTGAGGGAGTCATATTTTGCTAGAAGTTTGAATCAAGGAGTTGAATCCCATTTTTTTTGGGCATTTAATTCATGGACAAGACTATAGAGGAAGATTAGGTTCTTGTTTAGAAGACAAAACCATAGCACATAGAGGTTAACTATGAAAGAGATGGTTTTAAGCAACCATGGGATTCCATCTTTGAAAAAGATGAAAATTATCCATGAGAATCATGCCATGAGTAGAGCCATGGTACTCATATTGAAGATAAGGCTAAAAGGTGATGGGTAATCACATGATTCTTATTTAGTTGTTGATCCTCAAAATGGGTAACATGGAAGGTGAACAGATCTCAAGGGATGAGCAGTCAATAAATGAAGGTGATATAGGAATGGATTTTAACAATAAAATGGTATAAGATGAAAAGCAATGAGGGGTTGAGGTTCGGGTTTACTGCAAGTGAAGAAAAATGATAAGCACTTGATCCATAGGTATGAATAACAATATAGGGTCTAAGCCAATTAGGAGAAAATTTGCCCCATTTACTTTTCTCTTCTTTGGTTACATGTTGATTTTCCTTTAGGATGAGGTCATCGACACGGAAGGTCTGTTCATAGAAATGTTTATCGTAGGCACGATTGATACGTTTTTGGTAGATTTGGAGATGATCAAGAGCGTTAAGACAACATTCATCTAACAATGAAATTTGTGCTAAATGGTCTAGGTAAAAGTCATTGCCGTTAAGCATGTCTTATAGTGAGATGTAGAGAGATGGAATATGGACTTCGAGAGGTAAGAAAACCTCGGTACCATAGACTAGAGAGAACGGTGTGGCTACGGTTGCGGTGCGAATACTAGTGTGGCAAGCCCACAATGTGAAATGAATGTGCATATGCCAATCCTTCCTAGTATCGTTAATTACTTTTATATCAATTTTTTCAAGGTTTTATTGGTTGATTCTACTTGACCATTTGTTTGTGGGTAATGAGGTGATGAGAAAGCGAGTTGAATGCCAAAAGTGTCACAAATATTTCGTAGATTATTTTTTTGAATTTCTTGTCCTTATCATCGATGAGACGGTGAGGGACACCAAAGAGACAAATGATGTGATGGTTGATGAATTCACATATTTTCTCATATTTTGTAGAAATGAGGGAATGGATTCTACCCATTTAGTGTAGTATTTAGTTGTGGTTATAATCCATTGGTGGCATTGTGAAGAATGAGGATTGATCTCTCCAACAAGATCCAAACCCCATTGAGAGAAAGGCCAAAGGTCTCGTGTGACTTGTAAGGCATGACTAGGTGTGTGATGAATATTAGCATGTTGTTTGCATTTCACACAACATTTGACATAGTCACAATAATTCACGATTTAGGGTTGGCCAATAATATCCAAGGCAAAGAATGTGTTTAGAAACAGCTAAGCCACTAAAGTGACCTCCACAAATTTTGTGATGAACTTCCTCGATGGTGTAAGGAATTTTAGAACTTGTAAGGCATCATAAGAGAATACCTTTGAAGCCATGTTTATAAATAATACCACCCATGATGACATAGTGAGAGAAACCTTTAAGAAAGGCATGTTGTCTATTACGAGTGAGATCGGGAGGTAGAATAGAAAGGGAAAGATAGTCTACAAAATTCTTATACCAAAGGTCCCATGGGCGAGTGCACAACCATTTTGTGAGTTGACATCTCGAGATGAATAGGAGGATGATTGCAACCTTTATATTGTGACAAATATTTTGGAGTCAAAGCAGTGAAGCGGGTATCTAATAATCCGGGAAGGCCGTGGTATCTACAAATTTATTAGTAAAACATGGGGTGGTTTGAAGTTCGTCGCGGTCAAAGGTAAGTCAGTATGTTGACATGACATGTGTACTTTTGGAGTTTTTTGTTATGACATTGGTTTATACTTTTGACTTGGTTTACAACGATTGGGAATCACCAAAGATATTAATTGATTTAACATGCTTAATATACTTAAGCATGTAACATGATGTGAGATTTGGATATATCCAAAGTAGAATGAGAAACTCCTCTACTTTCCAAAGCATATGTACTTTCTTAGCACTTTCCTTAGTCTCAATACAATCATACTTGTAGATTCTTATTATAGCTAAAGTCATATTTCTCCATCCTTTGACTTCAAGACACTATGCACAGTTTTCACAAACCAATATCACCTTCTTTGAAGCTTAAATGGACTATGAAACTCCCAAGACATAACTCAAAATCAATTGACACATCATTTAACCCAAGATACACACACATTTCTCTTCATACAAACACATGAGATACTAATTAAAACCATCTTTTTTTCTACATGGATGACATGTTTTTATCAAGAACATAGACTTGATGACCTCCTTGATGATATTTACAGATTACAAACACATGATGGAACCTCATACCTCATGTTTGACACCCTCAATTTCTAGGTTTCCTTCTATTGTACCATATCTAACCTTAAGCTTAATGATATTTGTTACCTTTCTCACAACTATAAGTTATCAACTTCTCTTCATACACTCCTACTGTGCTCTTTTTTCAAAGGTGCAATATCCATCAATAATGCACAATTAATACTTCTTAAGCCCCTGCAACATTCATAATATTGATATATCACCTAGATTATGTAAAATATGATGTCCCTCAAATGGATTTCAATGTTAAATATGTCACTTGAATCTTCCAACATGTCAAACATATCTCTTTTAACATTGAAAACTCTTTCTTAGGTCTATAATACATCTTACAAGTACCTCCCGATACAACAAAACCTTGTATACTCTTTGAAACACTCGTAACAACACTATGAATACATTCAAATGGACTTTAGGATACCTTCATGGGACACTAACCACTTCTTGACCTTGAGCATACATAGTAGTAACTACTAGAATCAAGATATCATATTTGAAAACTTCTATACATCCCTATGACATAGGTCATATTAGTCCTTCAAAGTTAGCAACCTCATTGTAATAGC
Organism: Taxus wallichiana var. yunnanensis; assembly: GCA_018340775.1. Lineage (NCBI taxonomy): Eukaryota > Viridiplantae > Streptophyta > Pinopsida > Cupressales > Taxaceae > Taxus > Taxus wallichiana. Next base: position 376,659,452 of record CM031235.1, read on the forward strand.
ACAACCATGAATCTTATAGACCTTATACAAGTCTAGGAACAACTTTTCTTATCCTTTGTTCATGCAAAGTATTCACACAAGACACATATAGGATTTTCCAACAACACCTTTTACATCACCACTTGTAGAACACGAGAGAAAAGGATCCCCCTCAACTTGTGCAACCAAACCTTTAGATTTTTCATAGGATTCTTCATCATACTTTACCTTTTAGGCTTTTAGCATGCTTATAATGAGGAAAATGCATAAAAACTATTCTAAGAGAATTGATACACCTGTGCATATACCTTTTAGACTTTAACATAACCATTTATAGTCACCTTGTTCATTCTTAGCTACTAACATTCTTGAAATCCCAACATATACTTTTAAGAAACTAATGAGTACAAATAGTCTTCATGACACACTTTTATAGTTCCCACACTTCTAGAAAAAGATAATTTCTTCATTTTTAATAACTATTGAGTGATATTTTACCCCTTTTCTAGGAACTAATCATATATCTCTATCCAAAAATGATCTCTTATAGGTTTATACTTGATGACTGGATTTTGCATAGGACTCGTCCAAATTTTAAAGGTATATTAAAGCATTTGACCATATGTGGGCCCCACCGAAATTGATTGGTTATGAAGAGTTGTAGTTTAAGAAAATATTCTCTGAATAATTTGAAAAATAAATTGACATTGTTTTTAGCACCTAATTTTTTTTTATATTTCTATGATATTTTAGGCCATGGTTGAGCTGAAAAATGGCAAAGTATACCCTATTTATGAAGACTATTTTTTGGGTAGTTTTGAGTAGCTTGTGGTAAAATTTACGGTGTAGGAGCTAAATAATGAGACAAGATTCCATTAATGTTTTATTTTGATCCTGGTTTGTATTTATTTACAATAGTATATCAAACTTGTCTTTTTGATATGGTATGAAAAAGTTATGAGTTTTTCTTTGAGGGTTAAATCGATGATGATTGTTCTAACAGGATGTGAAATGGCTTGAATAGACCTAATATGTTTTTTATGAGTTGTTCTGATTGGATAAGGTTTATCAAGTCTGAAAAAACATTTATAATGATTTTCCATGCTTTTGTTAATCTTGGAATTGGTTTTTTTGTGATGGAACATGTTGGGGTGATGGCCAGTTCTTGAGTCTAAGAAGGCATAAAAAGTAGTTTTCAGATATTGGCTTGGTTGAAGGCCTTCCACTTAGAGTTGTAAGGAGATATAATATTTTATGGAAAGGTTATTCAGATGGATTTATATTTATGTATTTATTTTTTATTGGTGAGTTTATTTGATGTCTCTTTAAGGTCAATTTGTGAAGAAGAAGGTAAGTTGGATTTGGGACAGTGCATTGAAATTTGAAAGATTGAGTTGGTTGAGGCATGAAATGGATTATTTGATGCTTGATATTACTTGGAAAGTGAATATGGATGAATTTTGTTCCTATTTAAGGCCTTTTGAGGTCTTGAAAGTGACATAATTGGTGTAAACTAATTGAATTTGCAAATATGATTTACGGGAAGCATGTTTTGGTGAATAGGAAAGTAGTTATTAGTTGAACACATGGATGTTTCATGAGATATAACTTGCATGGATGTTTTATAAATGCCTTTAGATTTCCATATATTGGTTACATGTAATATTTGAGTTTATCTTGGGTGGTCTTGAGGCCCAAAGTTGAAGACATTGTGTTGGAGACAACATTTTTATGAAGAAAATGAGCCTTTTGGCTTGTGTTATGAAAGTTTCATTGGTCTAAGTAAAATTGAAACCATGGATTATTGGTTTATGATATATTAAACATGTATGATTAATTTTAGATATTTAATAATCATGGTTTTTGTATGAGTGTATGTTTTTCATTCTAGTGATGGGGTTTTGAGGCATTTTTGTGCTTATAAGGAGGTTTTGGGCATGGCCGACCTATATGGGTAATATATGACCATTGTAATGAATTTATTTTAATTTTATTAATTTTTAATGGTATAATTATTCATAAATTACTGAAATCCCTTGGGTTAGAGAGAAGGAAATCATATAAAAGTGATGTTTTAAGTGCTTTTGTGCCCTAGTTGAGCCAATAGAGAAAATATGACCTAGGTGAGGGTTTGAAAGTGGATCAAAAGAATTATTTTAATGATGATCAGATGTGTTAAATTTTTAATAATAATTGAGAGCATGTGTGCAAGATTTTAGAGCCAATAAGATTTCATAAAGAAGAAGAAAGAGCGAGCAATAGGAGTGAGGGTTTAAAGAAAACATTGTGAGCTGAAATTATGATCTCCATCGGTTGTGGCAGAAAAAAAAATAATATATCATCATCTTCAAGTGGATAAGTTGGTGCTTAGTCATCCTAAGGGGTTATATCCTCCTTGTGGAGTGTGTGCTTCACTAAGTTAGTGGTTGGTTCTTCTTGTAGGGTTGGTGCTCTACTAAAGTAAGAGTTTGTGTTCCTTTTGAAGTTTGTGCTTCAATAAATTTCTTTGGTTTGTGTAATATAAGTAAATTTTCAGTGGGTTTCTTCCCCTTTATGGTTTCCCAATTAAGTTTGGTGTTCGTGTGTGCGTTCTTGTTCTTTCGATGTGTATGGATGATTCAATGCTTAAGTAAACACATATGGTTCCTATTTAAATTAAATAGTGGTATGAATGTTTATGTATGATAAGTGGAATTGAAATAATGTTTTAGTGGACTGATTAACCCCCTCTAAGTCCCTTGTGCTTCCAACATTTTTGGGCTACTTACTCTACATACACTTCATATGAAATTCCATCCACACATTTACATTCTATCTAGATAGAGCCCTCTATTTTGGCATCATTCACACAAGGAAACCTAAGGACACAATTCTACATGCATGCACATAGAACTACATGGATTTTTAGATGTAGTGCAACACTCGGTCATAATTTCACTTTATTAGGTGACCCTCGGGGTCAATCCGAATCCCCATTTTTCATCTTTTCTTTTTAAGAGTTTATGTGTTTTGGGGTTTTGCAAGATATTATCTATGTTGCAGAGTTATTAGCAAACTCGATGATCTTTCAAAGCAAACTACGGGTGATCAAAAATGAAGGATAGTGAGACCTTATCGACACAAGAATAATCAAGTTCATACCCTCTGCGCAATCACACATGCCTACTGAAGGTATCTAACACTGAGCACCCTTTCCCTCACCCAAGATCCTATGTCCCGGCTAGTCCGCAAATTCTAGAATTTATATTGAGTGTTTCCAATATTCTACCCAGCCTGTTCATTAGTTGTTCTAGTTCATACGTACTTCGAGATAAGTGAAAATCATATAAGTTCCCTATCTCTCTCATTTTATTACATGGTTATATCTTTAAAGTGCTTAGCATTTGTATTTTATTGTATATCATTGTAGTGACTCTGAAATTAGATTTAATATTCATATTTTATTAACTAAGTATTCCAAAACCATTAATGTTGTAATCTTTTTGTAGAAGCGAAGGGTGTTAATATTTATTGACTCGGTAGTACTCGTAATTTCATTAATCATAAGTTGGTGTTGTACCTCAATTTATATTTTTTTATCTCGTCTCATTTTTAGGCTATGGTTACGAGATGGAGATAAATTTAGTTTCTTAGAAAAGAGTCATAAGATTAAGCTATACAAGGGATATTAATACTATAAATCCTCATGTATTTCAATTCAATGGGGGAGAAGAAATTTTTATAGGTGTCTAATGGCTTACTACCTTGGGAATTGTTGAGATGAACTTACACGATTTGTTCATAATTTTTCATTACGAAAGGAGGAATTCTGAGTTGTGTGGGATGAAGGAAAAATCTCCAGTGTTTGTGAGTTCTCATAAAATGCATAAGATTTTTAAGAAGAGTGCATATGGTTTTTTGGCACAACTATTTTCACTGGAAGCTCAACCATGAAATGACCTTATACCATCATATTTACAAGAAATTATTAATGAACACTCGGTTATTTTTCGGGATACGAAAAAATAGTTACTTCCCAAAAGATATCATGATCATGAAATTTAGCTAGTACTAGGATGCTAGTCACCTAATATTCAACACTATCATTGCCTATATCTATAAAAGAGTGAGATTGAAAATATGGTATAGGATATTATAGAAGAAGGTATTTTATAGTTATTGGAAAAGGAGGGTTTTTTGTGGGGACCCTATAATTTTACATCAAAAGGCCACAATACCCAGATATAACCATAATCATAGAATAAAACTAGGGAAAACCTTAACAGTTGCCCCACAACACAGAGACAACAAAATAGCATCCAATCTATAACACAAAAACAACAAAATGGAAATCAAGATAAATAAATTGATTATGAATTAAGATTCATTTGTAGTGGAGTTGAGGCCTTTCTAGAAGAACCTCTTTTTTCTTTGGTCAATCTGTCAATCTTCCTTATATGTATCATCATCTAGTTCACACCTACATGATATAAAAACTTCTATAGAATTGATTGGATAAAATAATTTTTTTGATGTGGAGGTATAAGTTTCACTCTACTTGAACACCCAAGTGAATCTTGAGGATAAGAAGCCATGAATTGATTTTTGGTCAAAAAATCCTAAGAAATAGGTGCACAAATCCCATCAATAATAGGAGTGGTTTCTACCCTTGAAATGATATTTTAAATATGGGAGAGGACGTTTCTTCTATATGTTCCGTAGGAACACTAATAGTGATATTTTTGGAAGAGAATCCTTCCACCAAGATTGTTTAACACTATTCTTATGCTTACAGTACCCACATTCTGCAATCAAATGAGCCATTTCAAAACATTGACAACATTAAAAGGCCAACCCTTTGTAGTCCAACCATTTTTTATGGTATTTCCCTCAATATGAAGATTAATCTCCATTGAGATGTCTTGGGAGAAACATAAATACACCAATTGATAGATTTAAGAGGTGTCATCATTTGATTTTTCAAAATCCCTAAAGCATTACCTATGGATTCAAGGCATGGATAATTAAATAGTTACGGGGGTGATATGAAATTCTAACCCATATTGGTAATGTATAAAGTGAGTCCTTCAAAGTATAAAAAGATGGGTACTAGGGTTTGGTTATGAGGCCATGATCCCCTATACCCATAACCGATTATTTATTGTATCCTCATCTTCACAAGAATAAAAATAGTAATAACATAGGATTTTGAGAAAGGTTGGAATTCTATCTCACCTTTGAGCTTTGTGTTAAATCTTTGGGAAATCCATTCATTAAGTTGGGAAAGTTTTGGCCAAAATTGAATAAAATAGTATACGAGGCCAAGTTATAAGTAACTATCCTCAAAATCCATCACTTTGTGTAGAAAATATTCCTTGATTTTGAGAACATGAATACTTTGAGCCAAATTCAATAGATATCCTCCATGGTATTCTCTTCTATAATTGGTTCTTTTGGGTACTATAGAAGAAAAGGACTATTTTCCACTCAGATATGACTGATTCTCCTTTTCTCCCTACCCACATCAACAGCTAGAGTCTTGGGAATAGGATTGGAAACATTCTTGTCTCTAAGACACGGTATAGAAACTCTATCTAACCATTCCTCCTATTTATCAATTATATTTGGACACATCCTCTCTAGCCAATAATCATAAAAAGTAGTCATAATTAGGGTTTGACAAACTATTAGGTTAAAAAAGTTCTAGGGTTCCTCATAGGATTCTAGAAGAAGGTATTATTCACTATAGTTAGAGTTCTTACTCTTCTCTAGTGGTGAAGGTATGAAATAAGGAGGAATTTTGGTGCATGTGTCCACAATATAGAGAAGTCAAAAATACATAATGATTTAATGAAATTGAATCTAAGATAAGGACACTACTAATTAAATAAATATAATAATAAAAACGTAATATCAAACAAAGGATATACAAGCACACGTGGTAAACAAGGTTTTGAGAATGGCTCATCTTTCCACCGAATGTCCTGGACTAATTATGGGTGAGTGAATTAATGTAGGAGCATAATTTTAAATATTCAATTTTGGATTTTATCATGTGTCATAGGGTATATGAAGTCCATTTGGATGTTCTTGAGGTGTTCTAGCCCATTTGGACTTCTTAAGCATGTAATAAGTGGTTTTACGTGAGTTTCCCTCCAAAAACATGGTTTAAATATTTGAATTTGTCTTTGTAGTGTGTTATATGTTTATAATTTAGAATATATGTAATAAATTATTTAAATGGGTTAAGAAGACATAAGATCACGTAATACATGACCTAACATGACTTTAAACCTCACATGGTTTGTTTTACTATAGTTGTCTTCACCATGGTGAGTTAGTTACATGAGGAACCTAACCACATTTGTTCATTATATAGTAAGAATTCGAATTAAGGATAGAGATAGAGTAGTAATGAAGATTTATAAGATAGGTGTAGGAGTGCTTGAGAGATCCATGAGATCTCAAGAAACCAAGTTTGTACAATGAATATATCAAATAAAGGGAGTTCTTGAGAAATATGTGCAAAAATTATGATGAATGTTTATGAATCAATGAATGAATGATTATAGTTATCTTATGAATGTTTTTTTGTGACTTATGGATGGTTGTTACAGGTATACAAGGATGGTACAGTCCCAATGAGGGTATGAAAGGAAAAAGGAAATTGTTTAATCAGCCATAGAGACACATGTATGCAAGAGTAGAGAATTATGATGCTTAATGTAAGAGTATGTCTTGTTATTAAATGAATGAGAGGACTCTAAGGGTTATTTGTTTTGGAGATAATTTGAGAATGAATTTGGGTTATAATTTAATGATTATAAGTTATGAGAAAATTGTAAGAACCAAGAAAACCAAATTAAATCCGAAATAGACACTCACTAGCCTAAGAAACCCTATCTAATGTTAGAATCACAAAACCTTGAATATGTCAAGTTAGGCTTAGTGAAAAGATCCAAAAAGATTTAGCATAATATGATGGAAATTTAGAAATTGTATGAGAAATTTTAGTTTGAACGGAAAAGTATTGAGAAGTTTATCATCAAAATACATCAATGACTATGAGGAAAATATATCTTAGACATGACAATTTGATATTTTAATAATAACTTTTCCTCTGCTCACCGGATTGTTCTTAAATGTGGAGGCCAGAATAATTGGTACATTTTACAAATGGGTTTCAAATTTTTTAATTATTTTAAAATTTTAAAAATAGTTATTAATGACTGTATTTTCTAATCTGTATGTGCAAATTTGGTTTTTTGAGTCTTAATTGTATAAAGTGAAACCGGGTCTTAGGAAGAAAACCCATAAGGAAAGTTGTAATATATAATTTGGAGGAGTGTTTTTAGGATATGTGGAAAGTACATATAGAATCCATAAAAAAATGATTGTTTTGCACAACACTATGGAGAACCTTGAGAAGAGCACAAAGTGTAGTAACAAAATCAAGCACTTTAGACATTATTTATGCTAGTTTCATACCACTATTTAAAATGTTCTTGAGTGAAGAAATTAATAATCAACCCCTATCTTTTTACCATCTTTTTTATTTTATTTCATCATTATTGACCTTTTACGTCTACATGCCTAGTAAGCTTCTCGTCATCTTCCGTTATTGTAGCCTCGACCGAGGTGCCCAAATTAGTATTAGGGCACCCATGGCTGCCCCGGTCCCACCAAGGTTTCCCGGTCCCTTTTTCATTTCCCTGCCACTTTTTGGGCTCTTTATAGCCATTTTAGATCTTTATATTTTTGGTGGTTAGTCATTTCGAGGTTAATTACGAAATTAGATCAAGAGAACCCTATAAATATAAATTTATGAGACCATAATGAGGGACCTAGCATCATTCACTACTATCATCCATCTATTACATTGGAGATCACTTGCATCCATATAGCTCCATCACAAGGCACAAGGTAAGGACATCTACATCACACTTCATAGGGGGAGGGATTCTATTCTATTTTATGCACACGTACTATTTAATTTTATACATTTAATTATTGTTTGCTACTTCACAAAGTGCGGTGGCACGAGAGAACCTAGGGCACATTATGCACACACTCACGAGCCACATTTGGGTTCGAAATGTAGTACACCACTCAATTAGTAAGCCCACTATTATGGCAACTGAGATCAATCCGACCCATTTATTTGCATATTTCTTTTTTAGGGTTTTAATACTTCTCTTTGTCTTTTTCAGGTATTTACATTATCTTGGAATATCAACGACATCCGGAGTAGTGCAACGAAGTTAATGCGATAGACAGTGAGGGTTTTAGACCATCTACCAAACCTATGAAGATCAGTTTTAGAGATTTTTCACATACCAAGGTGCCTAGTTTACATACCAAAGCACTTGTAGGAACCCTATTCCCTCTCCAGACACTCTAGTCTAGCTAGATACTTCAGATCCATCCTTTTGAAACTTCGCACATTGTTCCTTCTTTTGATTCTCCAATCAGCTTTGTGACACAGTCCCATGAGCATCTTATATTCATCTGATTTCTTTCCTCTTCTCTCTTGCACATTAGGGTTAAAATTTTCTTTTACATAGTTGTTTGGTCACATATATACTTCTTTACTACATTTATTTACAATTTTTCATAGCTTAGATCAACTATCCCCACATATTACATATTAGTTAATTTTAGTTAATCATTTTGGTGAACCCAACTGCTTTCAAGCTTAGGATCCTCATTTTCCCTCTATCATGGCTTCCAAGGTTGCTGAAGTTTCCTTATCTGATTTAGTTAGGAGATATCCCAATTTCCATGCTGTTTTACAAAACTAACTAAACACCAAGTATTTTGATGACAATACATCTGCTACACGAAATAAGTCCTATGCTCACTTCTCTATTTAATGACCCTAGTGAACCTCCCTCTAATAAACTACTATTGGAATCAATTCGGTATTTACATTATTTCTTTCAAGATACGTTTACAACTATAGAATCCATGATCACATCTCTCAAATCTTAAATCCAACATCTTAAGGACACTTTTCAAGATCATGTTTGTTCTCACTCTTTGTATCCTCTTCAATCTATGTCTAATACATGGCATGTAATTGAGCCTATAGTTATACCATTTCAAGAACCTATCACCTTTGATCGTAATACTAAGAAAAATTACATTATTATTGAGATCCTTAGTCATCAATTGATCACTTTACCACCTACTCATTACTATCCTCCTTACCGGCTAACAAAGTATCAAGGTCGTCCATATTGCAATTATCACCGAATTAATGGACATAATGAAAATGATTGTTATGATATACAACGTAGAATCAAACATCTTAAGTGTCATGGATTTATCTCATTCGTTGCACAACATTCTGTTACATGCCCATCTACAAATACTACATCCAAATGGGCTCCAAAAACTACTCCTTCTACATCTACTGAGCATCATGCCACTATTTCTACTATCCCTTCTTTGGTTTGTCAAGAGTTGCCTAAGTAACCACCTATGACATCACCAAGTCCACATAAGCAACAACCTCTCCAAATTAGTTCACCACCTCCTCCTACTCCGTCCTCTACAACATTACCAAATCAAAACAAGCCATCACTTCTCATGTTTTCTCTAAATCATGTCCTCTTACTAAGTCATCGGTTGTATTACCAAGTCAAGCTAAGAAACCTCCTCTTAAGGATGATCTCACTACTCCTCCATTAAAAGTATCTGCCACATCACCAAGTCATACATAACAATCATTTCCTAAAGTTACGCTTGTAATTCCAACATCCACTATAGATGCTACATATATTGATGATTGGGACCCAAATGAAGCTTACTATGAAGATGAACCATCGATGCTCATACTCCTCTATCACATCCCATCACTTTTGTTAAGGTGAATACTCTTACAATGATCAACTTAGTGCCTTCGAATATACTTCCATCTTTGAAACACTTGGGGGCATATATCTACACCTCCCCAATTTAGTATCTTTACATAATCATACACCATGATTTTCACATACACATACCCATTTGCATCTTAACATCAATCATTACTCAATAACGCACTCTTGTGCTTCAGTTCACATTTGAATGTTGAGCGCTTACATGCACATGAACCCCACATACTACACTATAGGGATTACACATCACATCTATTCACACATTACGCAACATACACCATAATTTCTACATTTATTGTGACATTTATGCATGTATACATCATCCATCATAGTCACCTAGTAATGCATCCTACATACTATATGTTCTTAGGAACACTACACATATTGCATTAAATAATATAAACTACATACACATCACATGGTCATTTATCATCTTCATTACATATGCTACATCGTCTTCTACCCGCTGCACTCACTACCCTATGACTCACTTTAGTTCTTTGGTCCATACTAAACTACCATGGGTTTACAAATCAAATGAACCTTACACTCATCATGAATTTACTATTCAAAATTTCATCATGTGACATTTCCACTTACTCGACATACGCTTTAGGCTAAATCATCACCTATTCTATCATTTTTTAGTGGTATACACCTTAGGTTACATCACCACTCCCTCTTTTCATCTTGTAGTGATATAAGATTAGGGGTAAATTATCACTCATACATTCATCTCATAGTGATATATGCTTAGGATAAATAATCACTTATACATTCATCGGCCATGATATACGCTTCAGCTATAGGGTTCATGCACACTTCATCTCTAGGTCACATATCATCAACACACATACACACTCATCATAGTGCGTTAGACACAACACACACTTCGACCATTTCCTGATGATGCACTCTCATTTATGGTTCATTCTTGAATGCTTTGAGGGAGAAAACTAAATGAACATCACTGCATACATTTCTATTCACTCAAGGGGCTCATGGCTCTAATCATCCATCTTGAATTCCATTCCATCCATCCATAGCATGCTACATATTATGGTTTCTTTTACTCTTTCTTGCATTTTCTTGTTCATGGTCACTTTATTACACATGCTAGTTAGCTTACTTGTATATAATTTATCTATATCATCCACACATGCGTGATCATGTCCTTTTCTAGTTGTGATCACAGATACATGCCTCTTACATGCAACATGTATGTTCACCTTTACCATTCCTACATTGGTCACCGGGGGCATCCACATTCATCTCTCACATGTGTTATTGTTTCATTTCATACTTATAACTTTACATTACTTGGTTATACATGCTTTTGACATACTAGTATCTTTCTAACATGCTAACGGGTGCTTCATGTGCAACATTTTTATGCAGGATATTTGCTTCCATACTTCTTTGTTATATTGTCTACTATTTATGGCTCTTGTTTGCAAGCCTTGCCATTTTCTTGGTGTGCACAATTGTTTTTTGTTTGCAGTCATGATGGCTTTGTGTGTCTTGTGACATCATGAGTGATGTCCCATGGTTGCAACCCACTTTGTGTGGGTAACTTGTATCCTTGCATGTTTACACTAATTTTCTTGGTAGATTTTACATTGTTTGTGTAGATTACACATTATTTTTTTACATGCATGATTTTCCATACTAACACTTTTTTTAGCTAGCCATCCTTGTTTGTGCGTGCCTTAGTTTCTACCAAGCACATTCCCTTCCCCCTGTAGGGTAGAGTTTCAGAGTACATGTGGTTGGTCCTATTTTAGGGCCACATTCTCCCATCAGCAACCTCGCATGCGACCCCAAAGAGGGGGAGGGCATTTACATCGGTTCAATTCAGTGCACTTTCCACCCTTGGAATTTTGGGTTACATACAACGAGTGGGTTTAGACCAGTCTACGAACCCCGTATATAGCGGATTTTACTGAGACATGGTGTCTTTAGCATTATGGGAAGTAATTACAAGATGAGAGGTTATAGTGGGTGTACCTCCCTACACTACTTCATCCAATGGTGTCATATTGCCCAAAAACTTGGACAAGTACAAATATCTCTTCACACATAGTTCAAGGAAGAAGTTAAAGGTTGGAGAACACATAGCATTTCCTTGTAGTTATTTGTCATATGGCATCGAATCACCCAAAAAACCCCAGTAGTATAGAATGTCTTTTCTACACTCTTTCCCTCGACATGGATCAGGGGAACATGTTCCATTTACACTCTTTCATTTACGTATTTTACATTTACATACTTTTACATGCATCTTTTACATTGTGTTTTTACTCATACATATTTGACTACTTGTTCATTTTTTCCTTGCAGATCCGGCCATTTGAAAAATAAGTAGTCAAATGGGGGTAAAAGAAATGACAACGATAATAACAATGAAACTTTGCAACAACACACACTATACTAACCATGTAGGTACACTACACACACTAGCATTAGCACACACGTTCAACCCTAGGTTCACTCTCATTAGTTTTTACACATTTTCATCTTTATTTTCCACACTCCTTTTTTCATTCCAAACTTTGTCTAGTCCTTGGCACATCTCTACTACACTCTTCATGGACATGAGGTACGCATCTCTATCTACTTTCTATTACTGAGATTTTTCTCACCAAAAAAAGTGGGGCAAAAATGTAGTCACAAAATCATGCACTTTAGACATTGTTTATCTTGGTTTCATACTACTTTTAGAAGGTTCTTGAGTGAAAAATGTACTAATTAATCCCCTTCTTTTAGCCATATCATTTTATTTTATTTTTCATTACTAACCTTTTACATCCACATACATAGTCAATTTTTTTCATCTCCTGTTATTTAAGCCTCAACTAGGGTGCCCATGGGAACCCTGGTCCTATCAAGGGCGCCCGGTCCATTTTACACTTTCCCTCCACTTTTTGGGCTCTTTCTAGCTATTTTAGATCTTTATCCTTTTGGTGGTCGACCATTTTGGGGTTGATTACAAAATTAGATTAAGAGAACCCTATAAATATAAATTTATGAGACCATAATGAGGGACATGGCATCATTCACTACTATCATTCATTTAAATTTGCATCCACATAGCTCCATCACAAGGCACAAAGCTAGGACATTTGCATCACACTTCATAGAGGGAGGGATTTTATTTTGTTCCATGCACACATACCATTACATTTTCTACATTTAGTTATTGTTTGCTACTTCACAAAGTGTACCGTTGGTAGAAGCGCACCCAAGGAAAATTATGCACACACTCACAAGAACTACATTTGGGTCTGAAATGTAGTACAACACTCAGTTAGTAAGCCCACTATTATTGTGGCAAATTTGAGGTCGATCGACCCATTTATTTGCATCTTTCTTTTTGTATGCTTTTGATACTTCTCCTATTATTTTATAGTTCTTTACATCATCTTGGAATATCAGCGACATATGGAGTAGTGCAGTGAAGTTAATGTGACAGAAAGTGAGGGTTTCATACCATCTGTCAAACCTATGAAGATAAGTTTCAGAAATTTTCCACAGACTAGGGTGCCGAGTTTGTATATGAGCATCCATAAGCACCCTAATCCCTCTCCAGTGCACCAGTCAACCAGAGACTCAAAATCCATCCTTTTAGAGATTTTGCATGGTCGTTTCCTACTTCTAGATTCTCCAGTCATCTCTGTGACACAATCCCATGAGCATCTTTTATTCAGTTGAGTTCTTTCCTCTTCTCTCTTACACATTAGGGTTAGCATTTGATTTTGCATAGTTGCTTGCTCACTTATATACTTCTTTACCGCATTTATTTACTTTATTTACATATTTTCATAGCTTATATTAACTATCCCCGCATATTACATATTATTTAATTTTAGTTAAGCATAAAGAAGTTTGAGAGAGTGTCTTGATGTGAACAAGTGAGTGAATTAGATTGGTGATTAGGAAGTGTAAAGGATACATAAATGATGAGTGATAATATTACTTATAGAAAATAATAAGGAAGGATCAAAACAAAGTAAAAGGATTATGGTGTGCTTTAGGAGTGAACAAGAAGACTTAAGAAGTCAAAAGTTGGAATATTGCATGAAATTTGATAATACAATGAATGAGCATTGAAATGTACTTGTGTAAGGGGTATATATGTGGTATATGGTGTATAGAAGTTTGGAAATAGTGGGGAAGTATTAAAACCCTATAAATTTTCTTAAAACCCTACGTAGACCTAATTGATACCTAGCCAATAAGGAGAGATTGTTGTTGGGAGAGTTGTATGGGGAGTTAGAAGTTAAAACCTACCATGAAGAAAGAATTCCAAAAGGGTATCTCAAAATCTATTCACTTTTTCTTGAAAGTTTATATATTGTTCTAACTTATAAGGTTTGTATGTAAGAAGGGTTAGTAGATATGGCTATTTGGAAATAGTAAAAGAGAATAATAATGCATACGATTGGAGATAGATCTTGAAAAATTGGGATTAGTTAAAGTGGATAAAAGGGTATCAGAAAATCTTACCGGTGAAGCATGAGTGTTTATATTTTGTGATTTTAATCCAAATATGGCAGTTTGAAGGGCTATTAGTAGTTTAAGAGGTCTAATTGGTAATTGATAAAAATGAAAGTATGAAACTTTATCAAGTGATTAATCATGTTTATTTGGTGCATTTGAGAAATTACAAGGCATTTTAGCTATTGAAATCGGTTATATAAGACATTTTGTGTTGGTAAGCCAATTTAGGCTTCTTGAGTTATGTTGAAATTGAAGGGTTCGGTGATTTTGCAAGGTGATTATTATAACCATTGTTTTTCTTGTTAAATTTGGTTCATACCTCTGCATTATTTTTGGTATCATAGAGGGTTTTCTCTTGGTAGAAATAATAAGCTAAGTTTGAAGTGAAGAAGATAGTTTTAGAAACTAAGAAAACGAAATTAAATCCAAAATAGGCACTTGTTGGCATGAGAAACCCTTTCTAGTGTTATAAAAAAAAATGTTTAAATAAATCAAATTTGTATTATTGAAAAGTTATAAAATTTTGTGATCATAATATGATTGGAATTAAGAAATTTTAGGAGAAACTTCATATTGAATGGAAATTTATTGAGGAAGTTATTATCAAAATACGTATGTGATTATGAGGAAAATCTATATTGTACACATGATAAATTGATGTTTTAATCATAACTTTGTCTCTACTAGTTGGATTGTTCTGATATTTTTAGGGTAGAATAATTGGTACATTTTACAAATGGGTTATAAAGGATTTAATTATTTTACAATTGTACAGATATTTATTAATGACAATATTTTCTAATCTATATGTGCAAATATGGGTTTTGGGTCTTAATTGTATAAAGAGAAACAAGGTCTTAGGAAGCAAACCCATAAGGGAAGTTGTAATCTATAATTTGGAGGAGTGTTTTAGGATATGTTGGATCCTTGAGAGAGTGGAAAGTCCTTGTAGAAGCCATCAAACAAAAAATATCGAAAAGGGATTTGCGAGAACCGATGTCGAAAACAATGCACCACAACAAAGTTGCACTCCGATGGTAACGTCAAGCTCTAACGCAATAAGAAAGATTCAAATAATGGAAAGAATATGCAAATAAGAAAACATGTCTTCTCATGCTCATAGATCGAAAAAATGAAGTGCAAATAGGGGTGCTGTGTAACCCCCATGCCTAAACAAGGAAAGAACCTTAATGACGCCACTAACACATATGACGTGACTGACGCATATGACGCCACTAAAGAAGTTACAATTCCAAATAAGGAATGTAACTCCTATGACGCAATGACACAAATGAAAATGATCGATTGTATGACAGAATCTCGACACTTGTATTTTGACTTCCTAAGACCTATGACTCTCACAAGGCGAGATGACTAACCAGGTGATGTGGAAGATGACTAGGCATGTCACACACACCAACACCCCCCTTCATCAGAGATGAGAAAGAGGTCATGGTAAGCTAGAACAGAAAAAAATACTCCCTAGACAACTAAGAAAGATGTGTCAATGGGGCTCCGCAACTAAAGGCCTGATAAGGTGCCCATATACAAACAACATCTTTCTGGAAAGAAGAAGAGGAAAAGAAGGATTATATAGCCCAAAGAAGATCGGAAACTGCAGAAGACCTCACCCTAAGAAGAGACCACAAGTGAAGAAATTTCACCTTAGTGAAGGGCTTGGTGAATATGTCTGCAACCTAATCAACTGTCTGAACATATTGTATTTCGATGATGTTTTCATGTATCAACTCCCATATGAGGTGCATGTGAATCTCAATGTGCTTCGTTCGTTGATGCTAAAATAGATTTCTACAAATCGAGATAGTGCTCATGTTTTCACAGTAGATGATGGTAGGCTGCCAAAAGTGGATGCCAAACTCTGTCAAGATACCCTATAACCAAATAGCTTCTGTGGTAGTGTTAACTGCTCCTCTGTACTCTACTTATATCGATGATATGGAAATGGTGTTTTGCTTCTTGCTGGACCAACTGACAGGACCTGAACCAAGAGTGAAAATGTAGCCTGAGGTAGACTTCTGATGATCTAGATCACCGGGCCAATCTGAGTCTGTAAATCCAACCAAGTCAATCTTAATCCCTCCTAAGTAATGAATACCATCTGTGTGAGTGCCACGAACATAGTGAAGGATCCTCTTTGCTAATTTTAAATGCAGCTCATGAGACTCCTACATAAATTTGGACACGATCTTGACAACATATGAAAGATCTGGCCGAGTGTGAGTAAGGTAGATCAATCTCCCCACCAACTACCGATAAAGGGTACCATCAACCAAGGGGGAAGAGAAATCAGAAACCAACTTGACCCCAAAAATAAAAGGAGTAGGTGAGGACTTGCAATTAGACATGTGAAACCGAGCAAGAAAATCAAGAGAGTACTTAGGCTGCGAGATCATAATTCCCGAGTCAGATTGTGAAATCTAGATCCCAAGAAAGTAATGAAGCAATCCTAAGTTAGACATGGAGAAATTTTTGGCCAAGGAGATCTTCACATAATCAATGATAGAGGAAGAGCTACCCATGATCAAAAAGTCATCAACATAGAGAACAATAATAAGCATGGAGTCATCTTCTATTGTAGAATATACACATTTGGGTCAGAGTGACACCGAGTGAACCTTGATGTAAGTAAAAGGAGTCCATCTTGGCATACCAAGCTCGAGGGGCTTGTTTAAGGCCATAGAGAGACTTCTTTAACTTGCAAACGAGGGATGGATCATGGACATAACCTAGAGGTTGTTCCATATAGATCTCTTCCTCTAGGTCCCCATGAAGGAAGGCACTCTTAATGTCCATCTGGTGGACTTCCCATACTGTAGCATCGGTGATGGAAAGGGTCGGATCAAATGGATGTCATCTTCGAATGAAGTAAAGGTTTCCAAGTAATCAACCCCAGCTACTTGGGAGAAACCCTTAGCTACAAGTCATGCTTTATACTTCTCAACTTCTCCATTGGCTCCATACTTTGTTCGATATATCCACCTACACTGAATGAATTTTCTTCCTTTCAGAAGAGGGGTAAGATCCCAAGTGTCATTCTTTATGAGTGAGCAATACTCCTCATCCATATCAGAATCCCACTTAGGAATCGAGAAGCTTCTGTAAAGACAGTGGATCGAAGTAGAGGCGAAGAAGGAGTGGGGTCCAACGAAACTTGAGCGAGTATGTCTCTCATCTGAAGGATCTCCAACTAAATCTCCAAAGACTCTATAAAGTTTTCTTGGCCCAAAGAGGTCCCAAAGGTTCAAGCTCCAGTCAGAATATTCTTCACTATAGTGAGAAGGGACATAGTCCTCATCATCACTCTTTGTCGAGAATCGGAGGACTCGAAGTTTGAGGATCAGGTGGAGTAGGGAGAGGAGGAACTCGCTCAACAACATCATCATCTCATGAGTCGAATCTAAATCGGTGGGTAGAAGAACCTCAGTGGAAGTAAAATTCAAGGATGAATCATCAAACTTCACTCTCCTCTCAATATAGAGCTCATGGGTTGTAGGTTTCAACAATCCATATCCCTTCATGCCATCAGGATACCCGAAAAGATACAAGGTTTGGATTGTGCAACTGCTGTTTAACATGATGAGATCCCTCTCCACTATTAGCTCGAGATTTTGGTGTGATGGCAAGTCATGCAGCTATGATACTGCACAGGTTAAGCATTCCAGCCCTAGAGTAGTGTTGGGATGGGTGACCTCTCGAGAAATTCCCAATGTCACCGCCTTCTAATGTTGTTAAACTTGATTGGGTGTATACCTGGCTCCATCGTGTGGGAGGATGTTGGAGTAACAACTATTTAACATAATGAGATCCCTCTCCACCATTAGTTTGAGATTTTGGTGTGACGGAAAGTTGTGTAGCTCTGATACCATGAAAGAGGGATTCATGAGAACTGATGTCAAAAACAATGCACCACAACGAATTTGCACTTTGATGGTAACGTCAAGCTCCAACACAATAAGCAAGATTTGAACAATGGAAAGAATATGCAAATAAGAAAACAGGTCTGCTCATGCTCATAGATCGAAAAAGGAAGTACAAATAGGGGTGTTGTGTAACCCCCATGCCTAAACAAGGAAAAACCTCAATGACGCAACTGAAACATATGACGTGACTGATGCATATGACGCCACTAAAGGAGGAGTTACAATTCCAAATAAGGAATGTAACTCCTATGACGCACTGACACAAATGACAATGATAGATTCTATGACAAAATATGACACTTTTCATTTGACTTCCTAAGACCTATGACTCTCGCAAGGTGAGATGACTCACTAGGTGATGTGGATGATGACTAGGCATGTCACACACACCAACAAATACATGATTATTATGTACAATACTATGGAGAACATTAAGAAGAGCACGAAGAATTTTGAGAGGAGTGCCTTGATGTCAACAATTAAATAAATTAGATAGGTGATTAGAAAGTGTAGATGATAGGGAAATTATGAGTGATAAGATGAGTTATAGAAATGTAACAAGGAAACATCAAAACATAGTAAATGTATTGTGGTGTGCTAGGAGTGAAAAAGAAGGGTTAAGAAGCCGAAAGTTGGGTTATTGCATGTAAATTGCTAATAGAATGAATGAGAATTGAAATTTATTTGTGTAAGGGGTATTTAGGTGGTATCTAGGGTGTATATAAGGTTGTAAATAGTGGGTAAGTATGAAAACCATAGAAAGATTCTTAAAACCCTAGGAAGACCTAATTGAGACCTAGCAAAAAAAGGAGAGGTTCTTGTTGGGAGAGTTATACGGGGAGTTAGAAGGTGAAACTTACCATGAAGAAAGAGTTCCAAATAGGTTATCTCGAAATCTATTCACTTTTTCTTGAAACTTTATAGATTTTTCCAACTTATAGGGTTTTTATGCAAGAAGGGTTAGTAGATAGAGCTATTTGGAAAGAGTAAAAGAGAATAACAATACATGGGATTGGAGATAGATCTTGAAACTTTGGAATTAGTTAAAGTGGCTAAAAGGGTATCTGAAAATCTTACATTGAAGCATGAGTGTTTGTATTTTGTGATTTTCATCAAAATATAGTAGTTTGAGAGGTCTAATTGGTGATTGATAACAAATGAAGGTATGAAACTTTTTCAAGTTACTAATCATTGTTATTTGGTGCATTTGAGTAGGTCCAAGGCCTTTTAGCTATTAAAATCAGTTATATAAGAATTTTTTTGTTGGTAATCCAATTTATGTTGCTTGAGGTATGTTGAAATTCAATGGTTTTGCAGATTTTGTAAGGTGATGATACTAACCATTAATTTATTGAGAACTCAAGTTTATTCATCCCTCCGCATCATGAATAATCTCGAGCAGAATAGCATGGGCTATGTAAGGTCTAATTCTGAAAGTGACATGTGAAGATCTCAAGGATAGGAGCACCTGGGAAAGGACATGGCCACCTAGGCATCGACGTTTTCTCTAAGCTAGTGTGTCCCTAGGAAAAATTTGGATATGGTTATTTAAGTGTCACTTCTGGTCATTTTTATCTCATTGTAGGTTGTATCGATTTTGTTGGAATCTTTGTCTGTCACACATGTACTCAACAAACAAACCCTAGCTACCTTCACAAGACTCAAGCACACATAATACTAAATGAAAAATGCAAATGAAAGAGTCAAAGTGACCCCGGTGGTCACCTTGATGTGATCTTGTTGTCAATGTTGCACTTCATTTCAGACTCCATGTAGTTCTTGTGGTGTGTTATTGAAATCATGTCCCTTGACCTATGATGTTATAGTGTCGATCACACAAATAATAGTGGGCTATAACTACTTTTTCCCAATGCAAGAATGTGTGAATTGGAATTTAGAATAACCTCCCCCTATACATTGAATAATGCATCCCAAAATGAATTCCCTTGTGTTGTTCTTTGTATGTGGTAGATATAGAAAATGATAACCCATATTTTCCCTTAAAATAGTTGGTAGGTTGTGTTTATATATGAGTTCTTTTGGAACAAATTCTAAGTGTAGAAATGATCAAATGATATATTACAATTTAAAGAGCATATAAATAAAGGGAGAAAGCGAGTTAGAGGAAACCGCCTAAAACTAACAAGCCAATTAAATATAATCTGTACTCAAACAATGAAATATAAATACTTTAATGCTAACATTCCTCCTTATTACATTGTTAATGATTCATTTGTAATCGACTTTTCGCACACATTGGAAATATAACTGATTGTTAATCACTTTTCTTTGTTGTATATATCTCACATGTTTACATTGTATAATTTATTCACACTTGTCTACATTTTCTTTCTCCAACAATTTATTTGTTTGAATTTTTCCACATAGTAACACCAAAAAATAGCCTAGGTCATAAAAAGAAGATAATAAAATAGCCAAATCCTCAACAAACCAACAAAGGAGAAAAAAAGGAAATAAGATAGAAGTTCCCGAGAAGGACATTAACACGGGTGCTATTTTCCTATTTGGGTAACAAAAAAAGTAAAATACAAAAACATGGATCCCTGTGACTCAACCAAAAAGATGCAAATTTAATATAAGAGATGTAAATAGAGCTAAACAAAGCAAGAAAAGGACCAAAGAAGTGTCATCAGTTCCTAGTTTCCAAACTTAGAAATCATGTATATAACAACATACTAGAGGCGTAATGTAATAGTAATAAGTGCATATTTTAGTGACTATACATAGTAAAAGATTAGTTTCTTATTCCTATCATTGATGTTTTTCTAGATGAGTTACACATCATTGTTTATTTTACAAAATTATATATTTGATCGGGATATCATCAAATCAGAATTCATGATGAAGATATTCATAAAACAACATTTAGGACACATGAGGGCCACTATGAATTTTTAGTGATGCCTTTTGGCCTTACGAATGCTCCATTTATGATTAAGAATTTGGCGAATTCTATCTTTTAGCGATTTCTATGAAATTTTATCCTGGTCTTCTTTGATGATATATTAATATATAGAAATTCATGAGCAGAACACCTACATCATGTAAATAAGGTTTTGGAAACTCTTTGAACAACAATAACTTTATGCTAAACCTACAAGTGTTATTTTGGAATTAGAGAGGTAGAATACTTGGGTCATATTGTTTCCCATGAAGGTTTTAAAGTAAATCCTCACAAGATAAAAGCCATGAAAGAATAGAAGTTACCTTAAAACCTATTATAGGTTACAATAACGTATTTTTAAAAAAAAATATGGTAGGATTACAACACCACTCACAACCTTATTGAGTAAATACTCCTCACATACATTTGAGTCATTGAAGAAGGCCATGTGCACTAATATAGTTCTTATTACCCCAGCATTTAACCAAAATGTTTGATTTCAAATTTGATGCTTCAAGGTGTGGTATAATGGAAATACTCATGTAAGAGGTTCATCTCATTACATTTTTGATTTGTCAACTTAAAGGTAATAATTTGTCAAAACTAACTTATGAGGAAAATATTATGGCTATTCTTCATGCAAAGGCAATAGTGGATACCATATCTCATGGGTTGATACTTCAAGGTGAAGATAGATCATGATAGTCTTAAATATTTCTTGGAGAAATGCATATCATCTGAAGAACAACAAAAATCAGTCACAAAAATTTTGGGTTATGAATTTGATATCATTTATAAGAAAGGAAAAAAATGTGGTGGTTAATGCTCTATCTAGGAGGGATGGCTCTGCATAAATATTACTATATGTCATGTCCCTATTGCAAGTAGATTGGGTTGATCATTTAATATCACACTAGTAGAATGAATCGAGACCCCACTCTCATTCATTAACTCCAAAAAGACTTGAGAATGTTAGAAAAAATTATATGGAAGGGAAACACATTATGGTACAAGGATATATTTTACTTATGCGAGAATTCTAGCCTTAAAATTTAGGTTCTTTATGAGGAATTGTCATTGAATTAAGCATGATTACGTCTAGGAAATGGTTAAAGGATTTCCAAAAAAATTGGTAGAATGCTCAGTGTGTCAACATAGTGAAGGAAAAACTATTAATACCACGGACCTCCTACAACCTCTATCTATTCCCAAAGTGAGTAGTGGGAGGAAGCTTCCATGGATTTCATCACATGATTCTAAAAATAAAAAGGGAAAAGTGTAATCATGGTGGTTGTGGATAGACTCTCCAAGTATGCTTATTTTTGCTTTTTCATATCCTATTACAACAATTACAATATTCATCTCTATTTATGCATATAATTCATAAGCTACATGGTACACCCAAAATTATAGTCAGTGATCACGATTCTATATTTATTAGCAATTTTTTGACTCACCTTTTACATGTTTGGGTACTCAACTAGCTTGTAGTTCATCCTATCATTCCCAATTAGATGGAAAAACTAAGGTAATAAATAAAATGTCCGGAGGGGTATCTTCGATGTTTTGCTTCATATAAGCAAGAAAGATGGGTTCAATGGATACCACTTGTAGAATGGTGGTATAACACTTCATTTCACACCTCATCCAAAATGTCTCCGTTTATGGAATTGTATGGGTACTAGGCACCATCACTCACCTCCACCATGAGGGTTGTCATGCCTAAAGTGATATAAATTGAAGATAACATTTAACATCAACAAGTAGGTATTATCTAGCCTTAGAGAGAATTTCGACAAAGGTGACACGAAACTACATGCAACAATAAGTTGATTATTGCCATAGTGAATGACACTCTGAAGTTGAATCCTTTTATTTTGTGTGATTACAATCGTATAAGCATATCTCCTAAATACTACGGTCCTTATCAAGTGTTGTAAAGAATTGGTAGTGTGGCATACAAAGTTAAAGTTCCCTCAATCAACCAAAATTCATACATGTTTCCATGTTCATTGCTTAAAGAAGGTCATTGGATAACCAATGTCAACCCAATAAGTATTGATTGAGCTTGATGTCAAGGGATGCATCATCTTGGAACCTAAAGGCCTTATTTAAACACTCACTAAGATGTTAAGGAAAAGGGTCATTACTGAGTATTTGATCAAGTGGAAGAATTTGGACAACAATGATGCAACATGGGAAGATGAATAATTCCCGCAACAATGTATCTGATTTCCAACATTGGGGAGAATGTTGTTTTGAAGGGGAAGGGAAAGATATTCCCTTGATTTGGTGTCATATATCAGGATATGTGTGGCTAACATGTGGTTAACATAATCTATTATCATGTCATATCACATTTATTTATGCTTTTATATGCTTGTTAACTTGACCTTAGTTCTTTGATAACATAGTAGGGTATATATAGGAGTTGGTAACTAGTAAATAATCATCATATTAAGCATTTGAGTCTTATTGTATGATTTGGAGGTTTCCCCCTTGAAGTGGATAGGTCATTCTACTTGCATATTGTGACATTTTATCTATATTTTGGTGTTCTTTGGTGTTATATTATTGTTGATATTCAAATCTATCTAAGTTCATTATGGATATCTAGAATGCTCTTCTTCCTTCAAACCCTTATAGGAAGCTAGGTATAAATAATGAATGAGAAGAATATTTGTTTGGGTCTTTCTTCCATGTCAACAAGGTTTTTCAAAACACAATAAATTTATTGACCTCATTCCCCTCGCCTCCCCCTCCAACAATGTATAATATCATAAGCAATACACCAAATATAATGTACCCCTAAAATAATGTAGTTTTATGACTAATAAATATGTCTACAAGAACAATTTTTTTACCTATATATATGTATTTTTCCATATTTTCACTTATATGAACAAAAATTTCTAAGTATTTGAAAAAAATTCACATATCCTCTAAAGAACTATTTAAGGTTATGATTAAAGACCAACCAAACTCAATGCCATAGTTAATCAAATATAATGGAGATTTATATGTGTAACAGTTTGTTTATTTCTCTATTGGCCAAGACTATTTTTACACCGAAGGCATTATTCTACAATGGGAAACCTATGAGGCCTTCTAACACCTTAAATATCACCGTATGAATGACATAATATTATTTTATTGGGTCGCATCGATTATAATCTTTGTATTAACAACTTTCATTTCTTAAGGTAAATTATTGGGCATTCTTGTATGAGATATTTCTTGCGAATGGATATGGGCTTCGGAAAGTCATGATATGAATAAGTTAGTGAAAGGAAGCTCACTCTCGCTCATCGAAGGCCCGCACAAACAAAATTAGTTAGCAGAGTATGATAGATAAATTCAAGCAGTTTTATGACTAGAAAGTGGAGAAAGGTGAATATTTTTGTGAGGATGAGTCTCGAGAATTTTGTGTGCATGATGATGGTCGACACTTTGTTTCTATTGTTGATTCTTAAAAATGGCTTCAATTCTAGCACCGATCATCCCCTTGAAATGAAAACCATAAAATGTGATATTGCCAAGATGGAAAATCATATCCCTCTTTTCCTCCCGAATAATTAGATGAATATCTCAAGATGCAAAAATTTGATTACGAGGAAATTGGAGACATGGGGTAGGGACAAATATCAAGTGACTTGTGCTCCAGCTTTGAGCTTCCTCAAGCCTCAATGGAGAATGAAGAGCATATGCTAGGTTGTATGTACAAACATGTTTCCTCCTTCCCGCAAATTCAAAGCAAGAATGGACATCACTAGACAAGGCCCAATTGTTGGAAGAAGATCACATATGTCATTGAGACATGGTTGCGGGATTATTTGTTTTTTTCGTCATCTAGCCAAAAGAGGTCAATATGATTTTTAGAAAAATACAATACAAAGGAGTCAAGTTAATGTTAGAAATAATAGTTTAATTTTTCCCCAAGAAAAGAAAAAAGTAGTTTGTTTTTTACATGCTTTTAATTTTTTAGGTAGTTCGCTTTTAGATTCCTACTTTTAGGAAAATCTAATAAAGCAAATAAATAAAAATCTTTGTATTGCACAAAATCATGTGATTTTTAGCTCTATTTTATGAGTTGAGTGTTTTATTGTTAGATGAAGCCATCTATTTATTAGAGGAAATTGTAAGTGTTTTCATATATCAAACACATTCAGAGAGATTGTATTAAGTCGAAGCTCTGGAACTAGAAGAATAAATATATGCAGAGAAGTGCTGATCTAAGTTTGCAATAATATGTTTTATTTGCAATTCTTTATTTTATTTATGTTAGTTGTTATTTTATGTGCCTGATTTCTATAAATTGGTATCAAAGCTTTGATTTTTGTAGCAGGTTTGTAATTGACAATGTGTTATGGCTTCTATATCCGATCTGAAGATACCAAAATTTAAAGGAAATAATTATGGGTATTGGTCATTAATCACAAAGGCATTATTCAGATCCCAGGATGTGTGGGAAATCATAGAGAATGGGTACATAGAGCCCGCAAATGCAGGAACATATAACACAATCTCACATGCAGAGAAAGACACTTTGAAGGAATTAAGAAAGAAATATAAAAATCTCTTTTCTTCATTCATCAAGCCATGCATGAAAGCATCCTACCTAGAGTGGCAATAACCAAGTAAAGCAAAAATTGCGTGGGAAACTCTCCAAGTTGTGTATCAAGGTAAAGAGAAAGTAAAAATTACCAAGCTACAGTTACTTTGTAGAGATTTTGAAAATATGTCAATGAAAGATTCAGATTCCGTAGAATCATTCTTTACTTTTGTAGTTGGTTTAGTCAATCAAATCAAATCTCATGGTGAAACTATTGAGGATAGAAGGATTATTGAAAAATTGCTTAGAATTTTTCCTACAAAATTTGATCCTTTGGTAGTTGTTATTGAAGAAACTAAGGATCTAAGTCAGTTTTCAATTGATGAGTTGCATGCATCACTAATAAATCATGAACAAAGGTTGAATAGATCACATGTAGTTGTAGATCAAGATTTTTCATCACAGGTATCAGGAAATCATGGAAGAGGAAGAGGAAATTTCAGCCCTAGAGGCAGAGGAAGAAGTTCATCTAGAGGATATAGCAGTGGTCCATCAAACTCAAGTGGAAGAGGACATAGTCAAGAGCACAATCATAATCATTTTTTAGGTCAGAGACATGATAAATCACATGTGCAATGTCACTATTGCAAGAGATATGGGCACTATGCTTTTGAATGCAGGAAAAAGTAGTATGATCAAAACAAGTAGAATCAAAATCAAGTTGGGAGCTCTACTTCAAGCTCCATGTTTATTGCATGCACAAATATTACTCGAAGCATCACCTATTGAGTGTAATCTATCACAAGAGATTCCTAATGATGTGTGGTATTTGGATTTTGGTTGTAGTGATCACATGTCAGGTAACTTAGATTTATTTTCTAATTTGGATGAGTCAGTAAAGACATAAGTTACCCTTGGAAATAATAATGCGGTGATGTAAAAGGAAACATAACAATCAACATTCTAACTAAAATGGGGAGTAGAATATTATGTAGGATGTTTATTATGTTGCAAGTTTGAATCACATTCTTATGAGCATTGGTCAATTGGTACAAAAGGGATATAAAGTTTACATTGTAGATAATGAATGTGTAATTGTGAATAAAGTTCCAAGTACCCAAGTGATTGCTAAATTTAAGATGACAAGCAACAAAATGTTTCCTTTGAATATTATACCAGCCACATCTAGAGCTCATACTATAGATCAATTCGGAGCTAAGGAGATTGAATCAAATTTTCAGTCATTGAAAAAGATGAATTGTGGCTATGACATCTCAGGTTTGGTCATTTAAACTTTGGTGGTTTAAATTTATTACATATAAAAATATGGTGAAAGGTTTTGTTAGTGAAAATTCACAAAGACCCCCTGGATGCACATCAGGCTTCTAGGTTGATGTTTCAGGCATCCAGTGTGATTGCACAACATTGAAACCTCTCTCCAAGTGTGGGACTTGCAAAATGAGAGAGGAATCTCCAGAGAAGGCTGGTTCCTCTTCCTAAACTACCTGCCACAAGTTGTTCCAGTGTAGGCAAGCTAATCTAATCCTAATCTAACCTCCAAGGAGATAGGGAGAGAGAGAAAAGAGAAAAAAAAAAGCCTACACTAAAATGGTGATACACCAGAGAAGGAAAATGCTGAACATCTATCAAAACTGCTATGAACACAACTCCAACCCTGCAATGAACATTCAAACATGCACAAATACCTACAATGAAGAGAGGCAAGAAGAAAACAAGTGAAAAATGAGCAAGGATGGACAGATGCATCACGAAACACGTTTTTGTTGCTCCAGAAGTTTGCACAGAACATCATTTTAATGGTAAAAGGAAAAAAACACCATTATAGAGTAGGGGGAGGCTTAAACTCCATTTTCAACCCCGGGAAGAAAATAAAGGAGAGAAGAGTAGAAAAGATGAAAAACCTTTAGAAAGAAGCCCCTCCTTACAATTTATAGGAAGAATGAGAGAGGGAAGAGAGAGGAAATCCAAATCTACCCCAACCACCTCTGGGTTGCATTTAATTCATCTCATTATGGTGATAGGTGAGATCCCTAGAAAAAGTGGCGAACTGTATTTTGCATTAAACTGGTTGTTGAAATGTCATTTCTGGCCATCACCATGAACTAGAGACGTTTCTTGATTTTATCTCTTAAAAATGAACCAAAATGAAATATTGACCCCAGAATCATGTAGATAATTTCTCCAGCTTTCCATTGATATAAATAACACGGAAATCCGAGCTCTGGATCAAAAGTTATGGCCATCTCAAGATCTAGGGCAAAAGAACAAGCTAAAATCGGATAGGCGGGAAAAATGTTTGAATTTTTGCCCGCTCCGCCACTTGGATGACATGTGTCAGGCTTTGATTCATCTTCATGCTTGCCTCCCAAAATTTCCATGGGGTGCTTGATTATTTCTGGCCTGGACACGTGGCAGCATCTCATTCGATGCGGGTTTGACACTCCAAAATTTCCATGCGGGCTGCCTTGAATTTTTTGGCACCAACTGGACACGTGGCGAGATTCTATTGGCTCACAGAAAAGGGGGTGGGCTTTCCCTTTGAATTTTGCTTTGTTTTTTCCCTTGGGAAAATTTCCCAAAAATCTCCCCCATCCCACCACTCCAGGACACGTGGCGCTCCCCTATTCGTCCGCGGGCCTTCGGGAAAAATTTACCTCTTTGCGCCAAACACTTAGCAATTTTAACTTTCTTCCCCTTCTGACACGTGGCACATTCTGATTTTTCGCAAGCCTCCTTGTCTCTTTTCGGCCATTTCACCTTTTTGTGTCCCATGCATTACCTCACGTACTTTTGGCCCGGATGTCCCGGACGAAAATCTCCTGCTTCACCCGATTCGAAGCTTCATTGTTCTGTTTGAGGTGAAGACACGTGGCGAGATTCCATTCGTTGGCAGCTCTTCGCATTTTCATGTCCTCACGTCCCTCACATACCTTTGGCCCAGATGTCTTGAACTGTCTGGGAAAAATACCTCCGAACCGCCCAAAATGGACTGTCCTTCGGTGAATCGGCCGGTTCGCGTCCTCCGCGTACTTTTGTCCCGGCTGTCCCAAACCGCGTGAAACAGAGACTTAGGTGATTTGCTCTCACCATTTTGGATTTTCACGTCCTTCGCATCCCAACATCTCGACTGTCTCGCATACTACCTGGGACAAAAGACTTAGCTGATTTCCTTGCTTTTTTTTAAGCTTGGTACGATGAACCTCAAGACGACCCGAACCCTTCGGACCGAAATGCCTTAACACAAAGTCCCGCAACCTTATTTTTGTATTTTTTAATTTTCTCTAACTCGTTGGGATTTCTTCTTGGATGGGAGAGTTAGAAAAGGCCGAGGGACCCCAAAACATGCTTGTTTGCCTTGAATTTTTGCTTGCTCGGGGATGTATGTTATCAAAATTACCTTGAGGGGTGAATTTTGGATAACAATTTGGCGACTCAACAGGTCATCTCGCCGCTAGATGAAGTTACTAGTTGCTGAAGCATCCATTGGGCATGGAGTCATGAGTTGAGCCTACAAACTGATCTCGAACTTTGAAAACCTCCTCTCGGGCCACTTGAAACCCATGAAATGGTGTGCAAGAGCAAGACTAGCACCACAAAAACTATGTACAAAATTGAAAATCATACATGCTCCAAATAGAACATGCAGAGTGTGCACAAACACTTCTTTTACCGAAAGAAAACCTACCTACTTTACTCTAATTGGAAGCAAATGTGGGCTAAACAAACCCTTCAACTAGTTGTGCAAAATAGCTTCCTTTCTTCAAAATTGGCAGCCATGCAAATGATTTGGAGCTGAGTGTGGCTGCTAGGATGGGTGGAAAATCAACAAGAAGCTGACCTTCTACCCAAATCATCAAGGTGTCAGTTGAAGGCAAATTCAATACCTCTTTTAGTTGCTCTGCATTTGAATTGAAGAGGTATGACAGCTGATCCTTGGTTTTTTGCATATCATCCTCATGCTTAGAGGCAAGCATGACTGGTTGTGACTTCTCCTTTGACTCCAATGAAGTCAAATACCTTATTGGGCAAGGTATGATCCGTTTGATATGCCCATAGCTCTGATTTTCAACTCCAAAAATGGAGTCTTCTTGTAGACCTTCTTGAATGGATGATGTGGAAGCAATGGTAGAACCTTTTTGCCCTTTCTCTTCCTCCAATGAAGAACATGAAAGATTAAAATCTTCCAATCTTGGTTCCAAAGAGCTGCTATAAGATGTAGGCTGCTACAAATGGGTGCTCTCCTTCATGGTAGCAGGCTCTTGTGTTTGGAATGTGGATGATGAAAGAGAGAATGGTGGAAACTCAACCGGTTCTTCTTCATCAAAAAAGTCTTCCAAATCAGACAGGTAAACTGCCTCATTGTTGTCCTGCTGCAAATGCTCAACCTCTCCCATGGTGTTCTCTTGCTCTGCAACTTGATCACCATGGTTTCTTTCATCCTCCAACATTGAGTTTGAGAGGTCAAACTCTTCTTCAACACTAGAACTTGAGAGAGTTGAAGTAGAAAAAGAACTCGAAGGTTCTCCGTAGCCTCGCTTTGTGCTCAAAGCCCTTAGATCTATAATTTTCTCCTCCACAACTAGAATGTGCTCTGTTATTTTAGATTTGGAGCAGCTTCTCCTCTCTACTACTTGAAGACAATCTCGCTCTTGATAGAACTCTTCCTCTAGCATGAAGTTTTTCAAGTCAAACTCTTCAATCTGCTGCTCTAGAGGACAAGTTGGGACTGCAAGATCTTCTTCTTCTGCTGCAACAAAATCAGTCCTGACCACCATTTGTTCTCCAACTCCAACCTCTTCTAAAGGCTTAACCATCAAGGGGATCTTTGTCATCCCAAATTTAAGAGCCCAACTCTTCAGACTTTGAATTTCTTCATCTTTGTTTGGCTTCTCTTTTTGCTGTTGTTTTCCTTGACTGGCATTCTAATTTTCATCCTCCCAACATGGATTTGGGAATGCAAGAGGAGAAGTGGATTGTAACTCAAATGGCTTGGCAATTTTTCATGGTGGTGGAGGAGGCGAAACTCTTGTTTCTTTAGAGGAGGGGGTTGTTTGGAAGGGAAAAGGACAGAAGAATCAAGATGTGGTGGAAGACTAGGGAATGGAGAAATGGAATTAACTCCTGGGGCAGCATTGACTGGATTTAGAATTTGAAATTCCAAATGAGATGATGTTGCTTGAGTAATGGGAAGAGAAAAACCAGATGATGGTGTAGAACTTACCCATTGACAAGGTTGTTCAACACCAAGTGTATAGGCCTCTATTTCTACTGTCCATTGTGCAAGTTAGGGCAGCATCTTCATCATGAAGTCCAGCTTCTCCTGAGGGCTGAAGTGTCTTGGAAAAGGGCCTCCCCATGGACAAGGAGTCCTACAACCAATTCTGAAAGCCTTCATTTGAGCTGCTGCTCTTGATTGCACCATCTTTGCCTCCATCTTTTGGATTTTTTCCAACAAACCAGCATCTTGCATCTGATGGTCTTCATTATATGCATACTCTTGCTCTTGGAAAGCTCCATAGCCAAACTGATTTTGGAATTGCTGCTCATATGGGTATGTATGCTGATTTTGAATTTGTTCAAAATGTTAATTTGGAGGATTTAAAAACATGTTGGAGGTGGGAAAAATTTTGCTATTGTAAATGTGAGTTCCATGATGGAAATGAAGTCATGATTGCACAACTTCATGGAATGGAAAAGAATGAAAGGGATGGAAAGAAGGATGGATGGGAATGAATGAAAATAGGTCTGCAACTTCATAAATGGGTTTTGATCGGATGGAGTCGCCTTGGATATGCTTTTGAAAGTGCCTCCAAAAGGTCTGAATCTTTAACAGAACACACCAACCTATCAAAGATAAAGTGGAAGGCCTCTAAGTTCCCACGGGTGTGCTAAAAATGTTAGTGCAAATTCACAAGCACCCCCCCTGGATGTACATCGAGCTTCTAGGTTGATGTTTCAGCATCCAGTGCGATTGACAGACAACATGAAACCTCTCTCCAAGTGTGGGACTTGCAAATGAGAGAGGAATCTCCAGAGAAGGCTAGTTACTCTTCCTAAACTACCTACCACAAGTTGTTCCAGTGCAGGAAAGCTAATCGAATCCTAATCTAACCTCCAAGGAGACAGGGAGAGAGAGAAAAGAGAAAAAAACAAAAGCCTACACTAAAATGGTGATACACCAGAGAAGGAAAATGCTAAACATCTATCAAAACTGCTATGAACACAGCTCCAAC
Source organism: Taxus wallichiana var. yunnanensis (assembly GCA_018340775.1). Taxonomy (NCBI): domain Eukaryota; kingdom Viridiplantae; phylum Streptophyta; class Pinopsida; order Cupressales; family Taxaceae; genus Taxus; species Taxus wallichiana. The sequence goes on from CM031235.1 coordinate 376,691,443, forward strand.
CCTGCAATGAACATTCAAATGTGCACAAATACTTGCAATGAAGAGAGGCAAGAAGAAAACAAGTGAAAAACGAGCAAGGATGGACAGATGCATCACGAAACATGTTTTTGTTGCTCTAGAAGTTTGCACAGAACATCATTTTAATGGTAAAAGGCAAAAACACCATTACAGAGCAGGGGAGGAGGTTCGAACTCCATTTTCAACCCTGGGGAAGAAAAGAAAGGAGAGTAGAGCAGAAAAGATGAATAACCTTTAGAAAGAAGCCCCTCCTTACAATTTATAGGAAGAATGAGAGAGGGAAGAGAGAGGAAATCCAAATCTACCCCAACCACCTCTAGGTTGCATTTAATTCATCTCATTATGGCAGTAGGTGAGATCCCTAGCAAAAGCGGTGAACTATATTTTGCATTAAAACTGGTTGTTGAAACGTCATTTCTGGCCATCACCACGAACCAGAGACGTTTCTTGATTTTATCTCTCTAAACTGAACCAAAATGCAAGATTGACCCCAGAATCACGTAGAGAATTTTTCCATCTTTCCATTGATATAAAGAACATGGAAATCTGAGCTCTGGATCGAAAGTTATGGCCATATGAAGATCTAGGGCAAAAAAAAGGCCAAAATTGGATCGGGAAAAAAGTTTGAATTTTTCGCGCTCTCGCCAATTGGATGACACGTGTCGCTCTCGATTCGTCCCGCTGGCCTGCCTCCAAAAATTTCCACGGGGCGCTTGATTATCTTTGACCTAGACACGTGGCAAAGATCTCATCCGATGCTGAGTTTGACACTCCAAAATTTCCGCATGCTCTGCCTTGAATTTTTGTGCCGGTGGACACGTGGCGAGATTCTATTGGCTCGCGTAAAAGGGGTGGGCTTTCCTTTGAATTTTTCTTTGTTTTTTCCTTGGGAAAATTTCCCAAAATCTCCCCACCCGCCACTCTAGGACACGTGGCGCCCCTATTTGTCTCGGGCCTTCGGAAAAATTTACCTCTTTGCGCCAAACACTTAGCAATTTTAACTTTCTTCCCCTTCTGACACGTGGCACGTTCTGATTCGTTCGTGGGCCTCCTTGTCTCTTTTTGGCCATTTCTCCTTTTGCGTCCCAGCGTCCTCGCGTACTTTTGGCCCATATGTCCTGACGAAAATCTCTGCTTCACCTATTCAGCTTCCTTGTTCCCTGTTTGAGGTGAAGACACGTGGTGAGATTCCATTCGTTGGTGGCTCTTTCAGCTTTTCATGTCCCTTGTGTACATTTGGCACGGATGTCCCGAAATGTCCTGGGACAAATACCTTCGAACCACCCGAAATGGACTGTCCTTCGGCGAATCGGCCGGTTCAAGGCGTCCTCCACGTACTTTTGTCCCATTGTGCCCCAAACCATGCGAAATAGAGACTTAGGTGATTTGCTCTTGGTTGTTTCAGCTTTTCACGTCCTTCACGCCCCGACGTCCCGATCTGTCCCATGGACTCGCCGAGATAAAAGACTTAGCCGATTTCCTTGCTTTTTTGGCCCCAAGCTTGAGTACGACGAACCTCAAGCGACCCGAACCCTTCTGACCCAAAATGCCTTAACACGATCCCCGCAACCTTATTTTTGCATTTTTTTTATTTTCTCTAACTCGTTGGGATTTCTTGGATGGGAGAGTTAGAAAAGGTGGGAACCCAAAAACATGATTTTTTGCATTGAATTTTTTGCTTGCTTGGGATGTATGTTATCAAAATTACCTTGAGGGGTGAATTTTGGATAATAAAGTTTTCCTTTGATTAAGAAACCAGATAGAGTTTTTGAAGGTTGTATTTTGGGGAAGCAACACAGAGAATCTTTCCTAGTTGGCAAAACAAGAAGAACAATTGCACCACTTGAAATTTTTCACTCGGATATATGTGTACCAATGTAAACAAATTCTATTGGAGGTTATTCATATTTTATGACATTCATTGATGGCTATACAAGAAAGAAATGGGTGTAATTTTTGAGATAAAATAAGATGATTTCAATATATTTCAATAGTTCAAGGCTTTAGTGGAAAAGAAAAGTGGGTACTACATCAAATTTTTGAGGACAAACAGAGGAGGTGAGTATGTTCCCAATGTTTTTTGTTTTTTTGTAAATATAATGGTATACAAAAGCAAGATTTACTACTGATATACACCACAACAAAATAATGTGGTAGAGAGAAATAATAGAACCATCATGGAGATGGTGAGAAGTATGATGAAGGAAAAAAATCTTTCAAATGAGTATTGGGTAGAAGCAGTAACAACTGTTGTTTACATCATAAATAGGTGTCCAACGAAAATTGTTTGAAACATGGTTCCTCAACAAGATTGGACTAAGAGGAAACACAATGTTTCTCATTTTAGAGTTTTTGGTTGTGTGGCATACACACATGTGCCTGATGTGCTAAGAAATAAGTTAGATAACAAAGGATAAAAATGTATATTTGTTGGATATTCAGAGAATAAAAAAGCTTGTAAGTTGTTCAATCTAGTTACCAGAAAGGTCATAATCAATAAAGATGTATAGTTTGTTAAAAATGAGGCATGGGATGGAAGTATTGAGAAAATAGTCAGTGTACCAAAATTTATTCTTCATGATGATATGGCAGATGAAAGCATAGAGAAACAAGGTATTCTATCTTCTTCGAATCTTGAACATACACCAAAAGTTGTAGCACAAGATACACCTCCATCTACATCTAGGATATCTCCAAGATTTCAGTCATCTTCAACCATCCACAGACACCACAAAGAACAAGGAAGTTACTCCTTTAGTGCAAAATAATCCATCATCGAGATAGCCCTTTGTCAGAAAGCAGTAAAACAAGGAGTCTTTGTGAGATTTATAATGTTGATACAACCGATGATTTTGCAATTTTGCATTTTTTTCTCAAGCTACAGATCTAGTATACTTTCAAGAGGCTATAGACAATGAATTTTGGGTTAAAGCCATGGATGATGAGTTTAACACCATAGAGAAGAATAAGTCATGGGAATTGGTATATTTTCTAGAAGGAAAGGACTTGATAGGAGTGAAGTGGGTCTATAAGACCAAATATACTGCAAATGGTAAAGTAAAGAAACATAAATAAAGGTTGGTTACAAGAGTTTTTTCACAACAATATGGAGTAGATTACAATGAAACCTTTGAACCTGTAGCACGTTTAGACATGGTAAGAATGGTTTTAGAAATTACAGGTCAAAAAAAAATGGCCTATTTATTAAATGGATGTAAAATCAGCATTCTTGAATGGTTTTCTTGAAGAAGAAGTTTATGTGAATCAGCCAAAAGGTTATGAGATTGAAGGTCAAGAAGGAAAGGTATATATGTTGAAAACAATGCTCTATGGTCTCAATTAAGCACCTAGATCTTGGTACAATAGGATTGATTCTTATTTGATACATAATGGTATTAGTAGGAGCAAAAATGAGCGTACCTTATAGATCAAGATCAATGGGCAAGGTAAAATTTTGATTGCTTGTTTATATGTGGATGATTTAATCATCACTAGAAATCTATCTACGATTCATTCAAATCAGCTATGAAGAAAGAATTTGAGATGACAGATCTAGGCCTCATGCACTATTTTTTGGGCATTAAAGTTCAACAATTAGAAGCTAGATTTTTTATTTCACAAGCAAGGTATGTTAATGATGTTTTGAAGAGATTTAACATGTTGAATTGCAAGTCACTACCAGCACCTATTGCAATAGGTTTGAAGTTAAGAAAAATGACCATGGATCATTTGTAGATCCACCATTGTTTAAAATACTAGTTGGAAGTATCATGTATTTGATGGCCACGAGGCCGAGATATTATGTATGGTGTGAGCCTCATCTCAAGGTTCATTGAATCTACAAAAGATTAACATTGGAAATTTGGAAAAATGATTTTGAGGTATATATGTGGAACTAAGAATCATGGAATTTTTATTCAACATCGATGAGTTCAAACTCATAGGTTACATGAGATAGTGACCGTGTCGGCGGCAGATTGATGATAGAAAGAGCACATCCGACTATGATTTTCAATTTGGAATAGGTGTAGTTTCATGGGCATCGAAGAAGAATCCCATAGTCATATTATCTTCATGAGGAAGCAGTATGTAGCAAGAATAAGAGCAACATGTCATGTTGTTTAGATGAGAGAAGTGTTGAAGGATTTGAGATAGAATCAAGAGGATTCTACATAGATTTTTTGTGACAACAATGCAACAATAACATTGTCCAAAAATTGTGTTTTTCACAAGAGGAGCAAGCACATAGAAACCACTTCATCGGGGAGTTGGTTAATAACAAGGAAATTTGTCTTGAATTTTGTAGATTCAAAGATCGTTTGTGGATATCTTTACAAAAATATTGGGGGATGAAGTTTTTGAGTATTTGAGATGTTTTTTGGGATTTTGTGATTAGGAATATGTTAGATCTGGAAGTGCACACGCAGCTCCAGAAGAATAAAAGTTTGAAAGTCAAAATTAAGGGGGAGCGTTATAAAAATAGTTTATTTTTGTCCCAAGAATTGAAAAAAGTAGTTTGTTTTTTACATGCTTTTAATTTTTAGGTAGTTTGCTTTTAGATTCCTACTTTTAGGAAAAGCTAATAAAGAAAATAAATCAAAAGCTTTGTATTACACAAAATCATGTGCTTTTTAGCTCTATTTTTATGAGTTGAGTGTTTTATTGTTAGATGAAGCCATCTATTTATTAGAGGCAATTGTAAGTGTTTTGATATATCAAACACATTTAGAGAGATTGTATTGAGCCAAAGCTCTGGAACTAGAAGAATAAATATATGCACAAAAGTGTTGATCTAAGTTTGCAATAATATGTTTTATTTAATGTAATTCTTTATTTTAATTCTTATGTACCTAATGTATACAGTCAAGGCTGGGAACGAGTTTAAATCATTCTGAAGAATGACCCTACTAAGATCATCTTTGATAGGTATTTCGAACACACTTTTTCTTCCAAAGATAGTAATTTCACATAGTACATACACCGAAGTCATGCTAAGGAATTTCTTGGCCAACACATAGAAATAGAAATGTGTGGAGTTGATCTCCATTGTGGAGCTCCCACATGCCCTCAACTCAACGCTTCTACTCGAACCACCGGCGGTCTCTGCTGCTCCACGTGGGCTCTCTAGCTCCTTATGTAGCCTCGACCACTTCCAACGTGGGCCCCACCTTATTTTTAATGTTTTAGGGTGTTTAAAAAAACATTTCATTCATGGCATGTAATAAGTTTTAGACTGCTATTTTTGGCTTATTTAATCCCCTCCTATGAGTGTCGAAGATGGAGGGTGAGGTCCGGGGTTGGCAGGAGGCTAATCCCCCTCGCAGTAAAAACAAACCCTATCTAAAATTTTGTGTTGTTTCCAATGAGTAGTCACACGATACCCTTTGCACCCATCTCGTGTACTTTTTTAATGCATTTGCAACATTTAGTGGCATTTTTCATTTGTTGCGAGAATCATTTTAATGCCATAAATTTTGACTCATGACTCATTTTTAGCGCTTGTTTAGTCAAAGTTGCATGATTTTTAACACATTACGTGATGGAATTGTCAGTTTTGTAAATTCACTACTTTATAAAGTTCCACATTCTAGGGGGGTTGATTGTACTCTTGGGATTTCACACTTAGACACATTATCGGCCGAGTTTGATGTCTTGCTTTTGTGCATCTTACATTTTGCATCATGGAGAGTGCTCTTTCTAGACTTGAGCATCATAGGATCACTTTACTGACCCTCGCAACTTCACGGAACGTTACTTCGCTCATGAGGGTCTTTCACCCTTCTTACTTGGGCCGCCTTCGCACCCACTGATCATCGTCATTTGGAGGAATTCCTTGACACTTGTGACCATGTCTTTGGTCACATGATGATGCATGTCTATCGATATCTGTGGTTTCACGTGGCAGACTCAAATCCACCTCACTATGTATGGAGCATTCTTTAGTCCATCTATGGAGACCCTTCACATACTGTCGTTGTTTTTGTTGTTACTGATTCAATTGTCTCCTCTTATTCTTTGTGTGATGGCAGTTCCACTAACATAGACTCACTTGATTCTACTTCTAATGACGAGGATTGTGCACCCAGTTCTGATGTAGAGAGCATTACAAAGGACTTCTCTCCTCTTTCTCTCACTATTCTAGACATTGTTGTCACCCCTCCCATCTCATCAGATATCGAAGCAGTCTCATACAAGAATCACACCTACATCCTTTCCACTTCTTGTGTGTGAGGCCTCTTCCACTCCCTCTACCTTCATTGCATGACTTATACCTATCTGACATCGCTCTTCTATTTGTTGAGCCCCCTCATTGGGATGAGTATTTACCTAACCTTAGTCGTCTTTTCGCAGAGTCTACTTGTGATGCACTATAGGTTCCTCATCCATCTATAGGTATTTCAGAGGAGTTCATCGTCTCTGTTGTTAGGAGTTCCCCTTCCAAGAATCATGCCATTTCCACATTTCCAGAGACCTTCATTGATCCACCCTCAATTGTGGATCCCTTTTCTATTATGGAGGATGTTTTTTCCCCTTCACATCACTTGGACATCCTTTCGCGGTGTTCCTCTTTTCACTCGGCAGTTCTATGCATGTGGCATTACCTTTAGTTCCTTGGCACTCACTTGCTAGACCTATGTCACACTTCCGTGCACCAAACTCAGAGTTCTTTGTGCTATTGCCTTCGGTTTCCTTTGTGGAGTGGGCGGAATTCCAACATGTAATTTTTGTCCTTCCTAAGGTTAGGCACACAATTCAGTGTGGGTGGCTCTTCTTCAGTCCAAAGGTAGAGGATCTCGTCATCGACATTCTTTTGGGAGACCTCCTAGAGTTGTAGAGTTCAGATCCGTCCATGGCATCTTCTGCATTCCTCTCATCTCCCTCTTCTTCTCTCTTCTTCTTCTTTCCAAGAGATTGCCTCTTTGTACATGGGTACCTTTTCAGCTTGTCTATGGTCGGGACCCATTTTTGGCATCTTTCTTAGATTAGAGAGTGTGTTTTTCTCTTGTGGTGGATGTTTTTCCCACTGGGTTTTCCTTCACTGCTTGGGATCTTCTTTCTTGTACGTGGGTACCTCATCAGGCTTTGTGTTGGGACCCATTTCTCGCTTTTTTGACTTGCCACCTCATCCTAAGTTACGATGAAGGGGGTGTTGGTGTAGGTGGTATTTTTCTTCACTTATTTAGTGTTAATCCACCTCACCAAGTGAGTCATCTCACTTAGGTGGACATGGATCTAGGTTTCATCTTAGTTATGACATATTCTCTTACAAAATCTGTCATATGTGTAAGTGTGTCATAGGGTTTACATTCCCATTTGGGAAAGTAACTCCTCTTATCCATTGTGGAGGAATCTTCTCTCACATGGGAGTTACACATTCACTCCACTATATGTACACCACCTCTTTTGATCTATGACAAGCCAATACAAGCTACGCTAAGGCTTCCATTCCACTCCACTTTTCAAATCTTGAGCTCTCATATGCATGCACATTGCTTTACAAAGCTTGCTTGCTTTAATATCGAAACTCCTACACTTTGATGAAGTGTAACTATTCGATGCACGTGAATTCCTTCAAGGTCTTCATCCTACACTCCTTTAGTTTTCTCATTTTTTTATTTTGGCACCTTCAAGCACAAGTAATAGTCCTATGAGTAATGTAAATTCAACTCTCAATGATTTTTCACACATATTTTGTTTCCCGCACTCAAGGTTAGAATTATAAAGGAGAGCTACAAAGTAAACCAAGAAACAAGGATTTCAGTTGGGTTTCCAATATGGAACCTATTGGATTTTTCCAATTATTTCTTTTGGCCCTTTTGAGCATAAATTGCACTCATGTGAATAATGTGAGAGAGTTCGCTAAGTTAATAAAAGTGTAACACAAATAACAATATTTAATTGTGTTTTACAATTTAAGACATAGAAAAGGTGGAACATCCACAGGGATTTGATTCTCACTTTTTGAGTGGGTCTCAAATATAGAACATTTTGGATTTTCCCCATTTTTTTGTTTGTCTCCTTTGAATGTAATTCACACTCACATGAATCATGCGTTCAAGAAATAGACGATATGTTGAACCACAATTCACTTCCCCTCCCTCATCCTCTCCCGTCGCTTCCTCAATTTTCAATTCTTTCTCCATCTCCTTCAGCATTTTCATCATGCACTCCACGCATACAATTGCTAGTTTTAATGCTTTGGATAGAATTGGTCGTCAATCCCATCAATTTACCTTTTTCATGAAAATTATATTTGACGAGGCAACTTACGTAAATCATTATAATTTCTAGCATTATTACACAATTTAATGTAATTGAAAGTGATAATTTGTCATCTTAATGTCTACCCAAAAACGTATAAAAATTATGTTAAAAATTAGTTGAGAGAGTCAAGTAAAAATACGTTAAAGCATTCATCTCCAATTCTCACAAGAACATTCACAATATAAACATGAATTGTAGAAAAACTACCTTGGAATAAAATTATAGTTATTTTTCATGCATTGAGAAGACAAAATTTATAAATCCATTAGCCTTCAATATAATTGGCAAGATACACATTATATATACAAACTTGTATTCCCAAGATAATATATTATATTAGTATTGAAGATATTTGACAAAAATACAAAGCAAAACTTGTTACATCATATATTTGTATTGCATATATATGAGGAAAAAAAAAATATGGCATAAGCAAAATTGCAAGTCTCAATATTGAGGTGAAGCTTAATATGTATTTTTAAGAAAAACTTGGTAGCATTGTATAACAATTCTCAAGAAAGAGGATGCAGAGATAACCGTAGTTGGTAGTTTGGTTATTCTTAAATAATATATTATATTTGAGTTACTCTTCCATAATCTTTATGGGTGTAATAGAGGGCTCCAATGTCAAATAAAATTATATTGTCTCTATATTCCAATTAGATTCACCAAAATATTTTATGCTAAAGTAGCATTAAATCAAACATTTACTACATCTACAAAAATATATTACAATTAATTTTGAATATACATAATATGGTAAAATCATACTTAATTGCAGAGATAATTTTCAGCATAATTTAGATTATTTAAGTGGTGTTTTAAGACGAATATATTCTTTCACATCAAATCTAGAAACACTTGTTAGAAATAGATAACATAACCATGGTGTCAATGGTCATATAGTGTGATGAGTGATCTCAAAACTCATTACCATCAAAGAGACTTAGCACAACCCTCAAGCTATTATTCTAGGACTACAAATGTGTGGCTTTGATAACTATTGATTAGATAAGAGGTAGCCTAAGATGAATTTTCAGCATGTCACAATGTGTTAAATCAAACATTTACTATATTTACAAAGATATATGGAATTAACTTTAATCTAACATAAAATGGTTTTAATTCAAACATTTACTACATAAAAAGTTCTCAATGATATATTGTAATTAAATTTAATTATACATAAAATAGTTTCATGATATATTCACAATGATATATTGCATGTCACAATGTTTTAAATCAAACATTTACTACATAAAATAGTTCCATGATATATTCCATGATGATATTCGCAATGATATAAATGTCGTAATGTTTTAAATCAAACATTTACTACATCTACCAAAACACAATTAAATTTAATTATGCATGAAATAGTAAAATCGTACTTTATTACAAGAGATACTTTTCAACATAGTTAAGATTAGACAAGAGGTAGTTTAAGAGGAATATATGTTTTCGCATAAAATCTAGAAACACTTGTTAGAATTTGATAACATAACCATGGTGTTAATGGTCATATAGAGTGATGAGTGATCTCTAAAAACTCATTTCCAACAAAGATACTTAGCACAACCCTCAAGATATTACCCTGGACTAAAAATGTATGGCTTTTGGTAACTATTGCATAGGTGAAATTTATTATGAAATGTTTCTTTATCAATTCTTCGGCTCCAAAACCTTGTACCTATTTATGAAATTTCTTCTCATAACTTTGCAAAATTGATTTTATTTCTCCTAACTAAGTGTGTAGAATGAGATAGGAAAATATTTGTTTTGGGGCATGTGTTTAAGGTAATCACGATTTTAAAAATTGTGTAGTTGTAAGGCCCCAATGGTTCGTAGTATGGAAAACAACATACTAAATTGATATTGATGCACTTGAGTGGGGCAATCTATTCCTAATACAATATCTATTATATTTGATTTTTCACCCATTATTGAACTTTTACTTGGTCTCAAAGAAATTGATCTCATTTCTCCTAACTAGGTCTAAAAATGAGTAAGGAAAAGATTTGTTTTGGCATATGCTTAGGGTGAGCATGGTTTTAGAAGACTTTCTAATTATCAGGTTACAATATGGAAAACAACATGCCAAACTTATATTGCTGCAATACAACAAAGTAGTCTAGTGTAATACAATATCTATTGTATTTGACGTGATGTTAGAGTGAATAATTAATAAACTTAATGTATGAGTCACATCAATTCCTAAAAAACCAATACATTTATGTATATATAAACTTTTCTAATTTAAATTAAGACCTCATTAACTCATATATAGACACACAATGGGAAATAAAACTTAGAAAGAAGGGTCCATCCAATTACTAAAAATTATATGCAATAGGAAGCTTGTGAAAATCCTCGTTGAAGCTAATTCAAGTCGACAACATTAGTATATAATTTAATTTAATTGAAAGTGATGATCTATCTATCATGTTGTCTAACCAAAAACATAAAAAGTTATCTACCAAAAAAAAGTTGAGAGAGTGAGTATAAACATATTGAGGCATTCATTCACAATTAAGTGTGCTCTACTCTCATAAAAATTTCTTCATGTAAGATAATTTATAAACATGAAATGCAGAAAAGCTCCTGTGATTAAATGGAAATTGAATTGGTGCTTACCAATCCTTAAAGAAAAGAAAGCACGAATAAAGTTATTAACAAAGCTTCCTTCAAATGAAGTTATGATTATTTTTCATGTATTAAAAATACAGATGAATACATTAAGGCAAGATAAATTGATAATATAGACAAAGATGTATGCCATTTCACATCAAGTGCAAGCCCCACGCTCTTGAAAATTTGAGATCCCCACAAATTTCTAAGTGCGAGCCCCACACTATGAAAATTCCGAGCCTTGCACTTTTGAAATGATATCCCCACACTTTGAATAATCCAAGCCTCGCACTCTAAAAGTATGAGCCCCACACTTTCAAAGTTTGAGATTTGCACCTGAATGTACGAAGTATCACACTTGCACTTTTAGAGGGTGAATCTCAAAATTTGAAACTGTGAGGCACACACTTTTAATGTTTAGTATGCACATATCCTTAAATTTGACATAGGTCGTAAATTCTAGTGGTGTTATGTTTTTTTATTAAAGGTAAAAGGTTTTGGAGGGACCTTACCCAATATTACAACCAAAGGCTCAGAAGCCAAGATAAATAGAGTATAGAAATGTTGCTTTTTTATCCATGGGGGCCACACCCCAACCAAAAGGAAATAAACAAGGAAAAACAAAGGTTGGGGCCAGCTGCCTACATATAGCCCAACAACGAACAAATTATAACAAAACCACAACTAAGAAACAACACCAAAACAACTGTAATGAAAAAGGAGACAACACCACTAACCAATAGATTTGTTAAAAATTTGAAGGCAACACTGAGTCTTTGATGGAGTTTCAAGGCAATGGAAATAGTGGGGTCCCAATTTGAAGCTTTAAACTTTTTGGTAATTTTTCCATTCTTCCATGTAGAGGTTAGTATATTGTTGGAGTCACAAATCTAGTGTATGTGGACCTACATGAGATCCATAATAGCATTATGCATGGCCATATAGTTGTTGTGTTTTTCCTCAAGGGATTTAAGCTTAGATTCCAGAGTGAAAATTTCCTCTTTGAGGTTGGTGATAGGATCCAGAGCTTGTTCCTTGACTGCAGACTTAAGAAGGAAGTCCACATTGTCTTCAAGGGTTTTCACAATCTTGGCCTGCATGTTGAATTTATCTTCCAGAAAAAAGGTTTCTTTCATGGTAGGAAGAATAGTGGGGGATATCCTGTAAAAAAATTCATTATCCTTCTATCCAATGCCCAGAATTTCCTTATCTTTCCTGCTACTACGAAGGATCCTCTTAGGGGGTGGCTCAGAGATAGAGTCTTGGTACATGGGTTTTGGAGAAAATGCAGGATGTGTGGGAGGAGGAGAGACCACAATGGGACCAGTGGTCAAGGAAAAATAATTAGAAATGTAAATATTAATGAGGTAAATGACACCCTAGTGAAGAGGAACAGTCCTCTTGTGACTCTGAACTTCTAACATAGATTTTTCCATAGACTATAGAATATAGTGGGAAAGACTCACCTTCACCTCCCATCTGAAATGATTAAGTAGGACCAAGTGATGTAGAGGAATGGTGGAGAATATTCCCTCAAGAGTGACATAATGAACCATCATTTGGGTGACCTCATCAAATGGCTGCGGGATAGAGGAAACAAGAATGCCTTCCTTCTTGATGTCAAGCTTTTCACCCTTGTCTAAAAATATATTTTCCTCTGTAGACCTTCCAACAACCTTCTAATAGCCTCGTATTCATGTGATCTCGCAAAGATAAAACCCTTTTCCTTCTCCCACACTTATTCAATATGAAAAAGAATTCAATTTTCAAAGTTAGGGGGGAGTAAATTTGGGTATTCTTGATCCACCTTGGATATTTAGAAAGAGGATTATGCACATGCAAGATCCATTTGACTAGGAAGTAATGATGAGAGAGTTCACTTCATTTGTAATGATGAGTTTAAATTTGGTGGGAGTGTCATTGAAATCATGCCATTCCTTGTAATCATTAATACAAACCCCCATATTTTCTCGGAAAATCCATAGATTTGTTCCCTTCTCTATAAACATGTTGGAAAATGATGTTTAGACCATTGCATAAAGTATGGGCTTCATTGATGAAGTCTCGAATGGTCTAACTAGGAGTTAGGGACTTGGAAAGATTATTGACAATGTTCATTGAGTCACCTTTGACAATGATATTACCCATGTTGAGTTTCCTAGCAAGTCTGATTCCCCAGAGAGAAGTTAGGGCCTTAGAGTAGTGATTAGTCTACTTACCCATGGGACTAACATACATTGCAATTAGATGAACCTTATGGTTTCGATTAGACCTCCACCACTAGCTAAACCAAGATTTTTTTGGAGGCACCATTGAATTTTAGTTTATACTAACCTTCGAAGGAGGAATCCCAGTGCAAGATACTTGTCAATGCTTTAAATGGGGGTAGTACACAACCGTATATCAATATTCCGTGCCTTAAGATATGTAACCACCTCCGAGGGTATATGGATTTTTAGAGGTTTAAATTTTAGAATGTTTTCCTTAACAACCACCGTGATTTCATTTAGGATACTTTTGATGGTTCTATTAGTGTCTCTGAAGATGACCGAGTTACAAGCTTTCCATATTCTCCATATGGTGTGAGGGAAAATAATTTTCCAAAGCCTGTGAAGAAGAGAATGTTTAAAGGGTGGCTTCCATTGCATCTAGGCTTGTATAATATCCTCTGGAAAATACCATTTGACTTCAAACCTATTGAAAATGTGCTTCCAAAGAGAAATGGCTACAAGAAAATTTAGAAGAAGATGTTGGATAGTTTCATTATCCTTTTTGCAGTGATAACACTTGTTCGGTATAGTAGATCCTCTTTTGATGAGATTGTCAATAGTGAGTATGCCTTTATTAAGCACAAACCAAAAGAATTGGTTTATTTTCATAGTAATATCTTTAAACCATATCTCGTTCCAAGGTAAGTTGCTGACGTGTTCATTTCCATACGCTTGGTATCTAGATCACATCAAATAGTTACCATCAAAATAAGTAACCAAGTTGAATTCATACGGATGCTAGGTTTGGCTAATAGGGATGTAAATCAATGTGGTTTGAAGTTCCCTAAGAAGCTCCTTATGGTTAGGGATAACATCCTTAATATTTTTCTAGTTTAGTTTTCCATCAATATTTTGAATGCATGTGCAGCACTATCATTTGTCCCAAGGTTGCAGAGAGGTTGTCTTTGAGAAGTTCTGAATGTTCATTGTTAGAGAGTGTGTTGAAGTTATCCCAACCTGTCTTTCTAGAAGATAATGCTTTCCCCCTTTCCTAGAGTCCATTTACAACCTGTAGTGAGATATTTTATGATCTTGACTATATTATTCCAAAACTGATCCCATCATGTGGTTGGTATTATTGAAGTAATACATTGAACTACCTTCATTAATATATTTATCTTTCATGATATTGGTCCATGGGTGTTATTCTTTAACAAATATCCAACCCATTTTAGAGACAAGTGCTGCATTCATAATACATATTTTTTTGATGCCAGTGCCCCCTGCTATTTTACTGTTATAGGTCTTGTCCCAAGCCACCAAGTGCATCCTATACTTATCTTCTATACCTATCTAGATAAATGTTTTATGTATTCTTTGTATTTTTTTCCATGAGAGCCACTGCAATAAAGAATAATTACATGATGTAAATTGGAAAATTTTGAAGAGTGCTCTTAATAAGAAGGAATTTCCCAGCACTTGAAAGGATAGAGCCCTTCCAACTAGCTAGTGTTATTTTGACTTCTGGTGGAACTCACAATAAAATTATGTTCTCACCCTGAAATATACCTTGTAACAACTCAATTATTGTTTTTTAGATTGTACAAGTTCACTAGTGTTTATTATTATAAACTATATTTGCGAGTAATCATTAAAATAAAACAACAAATTTGGGAGTTTATGTATATCACAAATTCTATTACTCTGAAAGATAGTAGAATTTATGCTTGTAAATTGTTCCATTCTCCATATAAACAATGAGTCGCTTCGTGAGAAATAAAATGAAATAATATTTGACACAATGCAAGAAAAATGTTTGTGAGAAACATTTTCTTACGCCCTCAGAGATACATTGAACCATTATTTTATAGTTTATATCAATCAAAACACTCATTGTGCCACAAATGTATTTTTTTGAGTTAAGAAATAATGAAATTGATCTATCATCATCTATACATTGAAAGGTTCTATCTCTACATTTTAATTTTTTGGTAACAAATTTATACATATACAATTACAAATCTTATATGAGGAGTCATCACCTTTTTTGTAAATTTTTTTGCACAAAACATGAATACATTTGCTTCCTCTAGAACAAGACTACTAGTTTGGATACAAGTAGTGTTGAGTAAAGTAGCAACAAGGTGTTATCAAAGTAGAGACTAATATTTACGAGAAGAAAACAACAAAAGAGTGTACTACAAATTTCTTATTCATCCTTGATGTTCTTGCATATTGTGGCTCAATGTAACGAATGGTACCCATAACATAGGTAGAGGTGTGGTGTTTGGATGAGGAAATGCAATTGTAAATTCCAAAGTCTGAAAAAATTTGTGTCAAAATTATAATCTAAAATAATGTTAGAAGTCTTCATATCCCTATAAACAATGCATGGGTTACAATAATAATGAAGACATGGCTATCCTTTTTTAGCACCATGAGAAATCTTTAGCCGATCGTTCAGTCTAGATTTATCTTCTTTAATGATCTTATATGAAAATAAAAATTAGTAAATCACTTGTTATATTTTCCAAATATCCATTTTACTATGAAGGTTAGAGGTTGATTGGACACTTCTATTTTAAAAATTGAATCTACAATGTACATATTCATTTTTCTTCATAATATAATCATGTTACTCACCATGTAGGATGTCTCACAGACTTGTTTCTAAGTGGAGAAAGTGAACATCCATGCAGACTCTCAAGATTCCGATGCTTGATGCTTCCAAATATTTCCATATCAGTTTCAAATGCAAGCAAGCTTAGTGGGTAGTGACTGTACATTCTCTTTATAACAATTGGCTTAGAATTCTTTAGATCACATTTATAAATATTGTTTGTAGCACCATAGCCAATTACATATTTCTCAATAAGATTTTTTGTGATTGTAATTATGTCATTGTACATGTAAAGAGCCATGTTCGTGTGTAGTATGACCAACCTTGGAGAACCTAAATGTAAAAAATAGATGTGTCAATAAATAAATTGTAATATGATATTTCTTTCTGATTTGTCATATGATAATCTATACAATATGAAATCATGTCTTGTCATGTTAGTTTTAACACCTTGCTCCATGTTGTTTGTAGATCCTTTTGTAAATACATTTGGATGATTTGAATGGTACAAAGCTTGATAATGCAGAATAGTAGTACTAAACCCTAAGAGATGCAAACAATTATCAGTTTTGAGATGGATGTTATTCATTGCATTGGGCCATAATTTTGTTAGACAACATCATACATATCCAAGTTTGCCAAATTTTCAATAACAATAGAAGAATGTCTCTGGAACCCAAGCTATTTAAAAGACAACTACTATTTCTTGCATCAATTAATTGGTGATATCCAAAACCACAAGAAACAAAATGAATTGGTATGTAGAGAAATTTTTGTTTGTATCTACAACTTTATGGAGGAAAACATGAAAAAAAATTAATGATAGGAATTTCCCTAGACATATTATTCTAGGAGAGGTTTTGTAAAAGAATAGAGGCATTTCTAGTATATTCTTTTATTATTGCAAGAGAATTAAATTTATTCCTTTCCCAAAGACCTCAATAGCTTTTGAAAGTGAAGACCTCTGTGTTTCCACAATGATGTAGTGTAAATCGATTTTCTTAAAGTAATGGGTATATAACCATAAATCCACTATTAGCTCCCCTATCCTAAAGTTGTATAGATTGTTTTTTACATTGTGAGAAAGATATTCTAAAATATATTGATGCTATTGGCCACTAGTCTACACTTCTAGAAATGGATTGACATATTCAAATAAGCCAAATTTAATAGTGAGATAGCAAGGGCCACGCACTTAACTCATGGTTTTTTCCATTTCTACTTTCATGCCAACCCTATGTGTTGGCTTGATCTAGTGATGCCCATCTTCAAAGCCCAATCCTTCACCAAGTGTATGATAAGAAGATGAAAATGAACATCGAAGTAACTTCTATATTTACCCTTGGATGTCCCTCTAGAGAAAGATAATCATCTCCAATAACTCCCTCAATAGAAACCAGGTATTGATCTATTTCAATTTGAAAAATGGATTTCAAACGGTGACATGAAATTTTGGTATAAAATTCCATTTCACTCACCGACGCGGAAAATTGCATGAAAGGAAACATTGGAAAGGCCATGACAGACAAAATGAAATCTAGTGAAATAAAGATGAAAGGTGTGAAAATAAGGAGGAGAGGATCGATAAATATGTGGAGTGACTATGCCATCACATGCTTGTAATTAATACAAGCTTGTTAGGGGCTTTAATATCGACCTTTATTAGAAAAGGTGATGAGTTTGGGAGATCAACATATTTATTTCCAATATTATCACATGATTTTATATAAAATCCATCTTTTAGTAGCCTCCCCATATATAAAATTTAAGGTCCAATCTGTAATTAATGAAAGAGTACAAAAGGATTTTTATTCACACAAGTTTTTGATGGCGGCATTAGCAATAATATGAGAGTCACCTCCAATAATTAATTCATTACTATTCAATTCAATAGCAATAGACCAACAATGTTCCAATACTTTAATTAATTGATTCATAAATTTATTAATTTACATTAGGTGGGATCAGGGTCCGTAATCTACAATCAGGGACAACCTCGGTAATCAATATCATGATACTACATAATTTAATCTTCAAACTATTAATAATCATTAAAAATAAAAATTTATATTTGGTCCTTCGAGTAATCTCAATAATTTTTACATATAATTTTAATTTACTAATTTGGGATTGATGGTGTGTTTTATTTATGAATAACATCTTATATTATATTAACAAGTAAAATGATATAAGAATATTCACCAAAAAATTGGCAATATGGAAGCACGCCCCAAATCCATGAGTTCAAACTAGGCAGACAAAATCCTAGGAGTACATCCGATTACAAAACATCACAAGACATAAAAGCAAAAAATTTAAGCCTCAACTATGAATTACTAACCAATAGTGCATAGATCTTGATCATGCCATCAAGAGCAGACAAGTCTCGAGGATAGAAAATTCCCTTTTGTTGCTTTCCTTCAAAATAACAAATATCAGTGTGGTCTTGAACAAAAAAACTCATTACTTAAAATTTAATGAAAATAGTCTAAAACTTCCATACTTCATCTTGTTTCATGATACAAATCATATAGCTGGGCAATACAAACCACTATATTGGAAAAAAATTGATCGATACAATATTGTATCGACAAGGTTGGTTAAAGACAATTCCTTCTACAAAAATTATACACAACATGCTTTCCACTAACATTATTTTCTCAATACCCTCTTCAACATTCTCTGTAATAACACCTTCCGCATTTGCAAAATGAATTCTTGAAATTTACTACATATCTGCATAACCACACTTCTCTTACATCAATCAACATTATCAACTTCTATCAATCCAACAAACACATTCCAATAAAAATTATAGTCGTTAGTCATGTTATTAATTATGCAATTAGCATATGGAATAAGGTCACCCTTTTTTTTTTGTGGCTATCTTTCCAAACTAGCTTCGAGGATTGGAGAGAGTCTAACACACTTATATAGCACTTAAACCCATTTTTTAAATTTTCCTTGGCCAACAAAAGTTTGTTTATTTTATCAAACACACTATTGGACATACTATATCACAAATATTTGATCAATGCAATAGAATTTTGTCATTTAATACTACATCAAAGTCTTATTCACCTTCAACCTGCGTATGTGTTTGATATTTTAGGTATATTTTCTTTGAAGGATGATTTTAAGAAAATATGCAAGGCCAAGACTGACAGATAATGTCTTCAGGTTTTATTAATGTACATTTGTTACAATGATCTAACATTTCCATACTACATGGCTATGTTATTTATAAGAAATTTCTGATCCTAGCATTAACAAAGCATTCCCTTTCACTAACTAATGATGCTTATTGGTTACAAAAATTATATTTGTTATTCATCCTTCTTGAAGGTTTGTATTCAAGGATAGTCCATCGAATATAATATAATTACAAATAATGACTTCAAACCTATTGAGATTGTTTTTTTGCATGGTTAAAATAGATTCTTCAATAATATATAGGATAATGAATGATAGCTTTCTCATCAATGAACAATTGACAAACATAAAAAATGCATTTATCTTCATGGACTGACTACCGGTCATTCTTGAGAAAGACCCGTGTTCATCTTTGCCTTAAATTTTTAGTAAAACATTTAGGACTATTTTGTTTAACGAGTTATTTCTAGAAATATGCAGGGCCAAGATGATCAGGATACATCTTCACATTCAAAATATGTACTTCAATTATCATGCTCTACTCGTATCTTTATCGCAAAGATAAAAATGAATTTTATTAGCTCGATATTTTTAAAAACAAAAACAATAGAGCCTAGTGAGCGTTAAGCCACTCCTTTCAATAAGTAATGTAGCTTAGCAGTCGCTATGCATTTTATTTGATACAAACCAACATGAAAAATGCCTTGCGACACCATTTCATCCATTCATATGATCTATTATCCGAGCGCTATGTTCTATAAGTATCATAGCTTAGCGGTCGCTAAGCATTTTTTGTAATACAAACTTTTTTAATTTCTATTTTCTTAATTAAGAAATAGTTTAGCCTAGAGGCCACTAATTTATTCCTTTCTCATTTAACAATAAACAATAAGTGTAGAGTGCTATGTTTTGTAAGTATTCAAGCTTAGTGGTCACTAGGCATTTCTTTTATACGAACTGTTTTTTATCTCTATTTTCAAAATTAATAAACAGTTTAGCCTTGAGGCCGCTAATCTATTACTTTCTCAAAATACCTCCGTAGCTTTGACAAGAAATTTTTTTATATCTCACATATTTTGCATCTAAAAATTTCACAAAAATGCCTAGCACCCAATAATATCTATTACTATGATCTGTTATTAGAGCGCTATGTTCGAAATAAGATATTATTTAGCCTAGCTACTGGTAAATCATTCCTTCCTAAAATTAATCGAGCTTAGTGGTCGCTAAAAATTTTCTTTAATACGAACTATTTTTAATCTCTATATTCAAAATAAAAAATCAATTGATCCTAGTGGCCACTAATCTACTCCTCCTGAAAAGTAATGGAGCTTAGTTGTCACTAATCATTTTCATTAATGCACATTGATGTGTTAAAAAAATAAAAGATCCAAAGGTGTGTGCCTAACAGTCCCTATGGTGTTATATGAGTACCCTGAAAATATTTTTACTAATCATCTTTCTTCCCAACTATGTAAAGACCTCCATAGCTTTTGACATTAAAAATTGTCCATATCTCACTTATCTGCCATCAAAATATATTATGCAAAATCTATAATGGCTGATAATATATATTAGTATGATTTTTTAATAAAGCATCTATGTTATCAAGAAAAAATTTAGCCTATTTTCCGCATAATCATTCCTTTTGGTAAGTATTGTAGCTTAGCGGCCGCTGAGCAATTTCTTTCACATCCATTGTTTGATTGATCTTGTTCAAGTAATGGAGCTTAGTGGTCGCTAAGTATTTTACTTGATATGAACCAATATAAATTATGTGTTAGATACAAAAGAACTTATGAGTAATATAGAATTCGAGAAATCCTTTAATGGTATGTAGTGCCACACTTGGTTGTGGAAGGAATATTTAGTCAATAAAATAAGATTATAGTTAATGAAAATAATAGTAATCGAAAAATTATAAAGATATTTATTTACATTGTTGGAAATGAAACCTAAGAGTTGTAGAGGCTAATGACCACTAGGCTTCGCTCAACAAATAGACAGTAAAACATACGACATGCAATAGTTGTTTATTAATACATGTCAAGAAAATAACTTGATCCCCTATAAAATGTAAGTATTTATTATTTTTAATTCGGTGTTTCAAAAATATCATTCTAATGGAGCTTAGTGGTCGCTATTTTATTTCCTATCCATAAGTTACTCTCCAATTCGTGAAGCATAAAATTATATTTTATTTTTTCTAGAGCAAAGCGTTAATAACTCCAAAATATCGATCGATCACAAGATATATTAGAAATTTCATGCCACGTGTCAATATTTAAATGAATTATAATTAAAAATTAATAATGCAGAGTTTTATAGGTAAAAAATATTTGTTAATTCTATTGCTAATTAAAAAATTCTTAATAAATGTGTCAATTATATAATTGTGTAATTAATTGGTTCAATCATGCAAGATGCCACATTTTATTGGATTTTTTTAAATTAATACAAACGATAGCTAAAAAAATTCAATTTCACACTCGATAAAAATTAATAATAAAAAGGCATAAGTCACTCTCTTAAAATTTAATTTTTTTGCTTTGTGATGTTCACTTCTATTTTCTAAATGGCTTTTTATTATGCTTAAATTAATATTTTTCATTTTCCGCGAGTTCACAAAATAACTTTTAACGATGTCCCAACACTTTCTAAAGTATTTTGTATTAATAAATTTGATTTCCCCATATCCCACGTTATTCCCCGAATTAACATGAATTATATTTATAAAATACCAAATTTGCAATAGATAAAAATTAATAATTAACGAGGCATATATCACTCTCTTAAAATTTAATTTTTTTGTTTCCTAATGTTCACTTCTATTTTCTAAATGGTTTTTATTATGCTGAAATTAACAATTGTTGTTTTTCATAAGTCCACAAAGAAACTTTTGTCGATGTCCCACTTATTTCTAAAGTAGGTAGTATTAATAAATTTTATTTCCCCAAATCCCATGCTATCCCCTGAATTAATGTGCATTATATTTATAAAATACCAAATTTGCACTAGATAAAAATTAATAATTAACAAGGCATATATCACTCTATTAAAATTTAATTTTTTTGTTTCCTAATGTTCACTTCTATTTTCTAAATGGTTTTTTATTATGCTTAAATTAATATTTTTGGTTTTCTCGAGTGATAAAAAAGAAACTTGTTTCATTGTCCCACTTGTTTCTAAAGTAGGTAAAATTAATCAATTTGATTTCCCGTATCCCACCATATTCCCGAATTAAATGAAAATATTAATGATGGGTTAATTCAAGGTACGATATGTGAAATCCCCCACATTAAATGCCAATATTTGAAATATCAAAATCCTGCACTTTCACTTTAAGAAGGGGAAATTCAAAATTTGAAATTTCCTATTCCCACTTTTTTCAGTTTTTGGAATTTCTTTCATTGAATGCATTTGGAAAAAACTAAATAAACCAGAGAAATATATATTAGGTTTTTTTTATTTTGTAAGCATAGAAAAGGAGCTCTTGAAATCAAAATACAACACGTGAAAGCACTAATTTACTGGTCCGAGTGCTCGATTCCTAGAAGTGTTTTTGAATGGTAAGTTGAGGCAATGATCACAATCACATTTGGGGGCACACAAACAAGACAAAAACAATGATAGTGAATAGATCACGGGTTCCCAGTGTAGATCAGGAGGCCCACAAAGGAAGGATTCAATAGAGACAAGAAAAATAGGTTACGAGATAAATTCTCACCGATATTATATTTTATAGAGAATTAGGAGCTTTAACAAACATTATCAATCATATCAACATATCAGATACAACCAAAACATGTATTTATCAAAAGAATATATGTTATTGTATGTGTACCATAGTTGATGGCAGGAACTTGTAGCAGCTCTATATTCACCTAGTTCTTGTGTTTTGCACCACAACCCATCCCTTCCTTTCCCTTTGGCACCTTTGCAGTTTTGTTCCATATTCTTGTCAAAATACGTTGCTCTATCTGAAACCACATTTTATTCTGCCCATGACCAAATATTTTGTAATCCCTTTTAAAATATTTATTCCTTTCGAAAACCCATTTTTTATGTTCAGTCATAGCTCAAGTATTTGTGTTTGTTAAACAAGTTCCCTTTTCAGCCCTTCTATATCTGTCTCTCTAGTTTTTTTGTTGATTTTTCGTTCTTCTTCATCCATTTATTTTTTTCTCGTAAGCATTGACATCTATCTCTAGCAGAAAAAACATGAGTCACATATTCTTTTTTAATAAATTGTAATGGTTTGCTTTTGTATAGTTTAGGTAATCATTTTGACTTCCTTTAATTATTTTTTAATATGAAAGAAATAGTCATGACTAATTATTCAATATTCGATTCTCACTTGATTGCCACGTTAATATACATAGTTTTTTATATTTGTTTCTCCACATAGAAATAATTAAATGCATTATATTTACAATTTTTTTATGTTTAGAAAAAGGTAAGCACATTATATGTTCTCGTAAATATTATTAAATATAAATGTTAATCATTCTATTTAGAAACATATATTTCATTTACAGTTAAATGAGCCAATATAAAGTAACAATTTTTAAATTCTAAAATAACATATTCCAAGACTAGAGGCCGCTAAGCTAGATGTTTACGACATTGCCTAACTATTACAAGAAAACAAAAGGCAACAAATATTCCAAGACAATACAAATATTAAAGAGTTTCCTAAATACATTTTTCAAACATGAACGAAGACTAATGTGCCGCTAAGATTTCGGTTGATTTACATACGCTATAACTAGCACGTCTCTTCCGAAAACCAAGCTAGAACCATTATTATATTTAGATTTCCGATTTGATTTATTAGAATCCTACCATGATATTTGAAGCCTAGCATCCACTAATGTCGAAGATTAGTAAATAACATTGGTGCAACATAAAAATACTTGAGATTAGCGGCTGCTAGGATATTTGTTTCCTTGCATACATGACAATTAGTAATGACGACTAAAAAATTAACTAGCTCCTTTCTTATATTTGGATGTTACATTACTACCTTCTAAGACTAGCAATTGATAGGGTGGATGTTTACTTTCTTTCTTTGATGTTCCAAGAAAACAATTATTCAAATACAAGATTAATTTAAATGTTTTTCCATAATACACATATTCCAAAATCAAAATTTCTCCATTACGGCCACCGAGTTCAATGTGTTATTCAAGTATATCACATAGTATTCAAATCCTAGTGGCCACTAATGTCGTAGATTATTCCACTTTCGCGTTTGTGTAACATGATAAAAACTTAATATCTCTAAAGATGACAGCATTTCTTAAATTAAAGAGAACTCCAAACTCATTAAGGTGAAGTCTAAAAAGTCCACTTCTAGTAGAGAAGAGGAAGTGCTCAAATAGTTTGCCTTCATTCCGCCTCAAGTCAGTTTCTCGTCCACTAAAATTAAATGGTCCAAACCTAAAAGGGGAAAAGTCAAACTTAATTTTGATGGGGCTTCTAAAGGTAACCCTGGCTTGGCTAGTGGAGGAGGCATAATCAGGGATCATAATGGGGACTGGATCTTAGCCTATGTTGGTCCTTTGGGGACTCAAAGAAATAATGTGGCTGAAGCTCATGCTCTTCTCTGGGGTGTTAGTCTTGCAAAGGAGAAAGGAATTAAACATATCCTTATTGAGGGGGACTCTCTTCTCATTTTAAATGCAATTAGTAAGACTAGTCATAATAATTGGGTCTTGGGAAATATTATTAATGATACTAAAGAACACCTTAAGTACTTTGATTCCCATATCATTACTCATATCCCTTGCATAGAAATGCTTGTGTAGAAATATTGGTGAATGAGGGAGTTCAAAATAATGATTACAAGGTGTGGCAAAAAGGTGAGGTCATACCTGCACATATTAATGATATTATTAATCATGAAAAGTTGTAAGCACTTCACCTTAAGCAATGCGAGGGAGAATAATGGGTTCATTTTCAAATATTGCAAAAGCGTGTCTGGCTTAAGCTATTCTTGGAAAGACAAGTCTAATTTAAAAAATTGCAAACCTCAAAGTGTTGTGCATTATCTGGCTACCATGGGTGGTGATAGAACCAAATTCGAGTCGTCCATCCATGGGCATATTGTGGAGGATAAGTCTATGTGGCACCTTTTTCAAATTGGGGGTTTCAGGAACTTTATCACCAAACTCTAAGGGCACAATCCCTTTCTTACTATGGAGTTTGGGCTAGCATGGAAGGTAGGGAAAGTGATGATCTATGGCATGGAAATATAAACATCGTAGGAAGCCATAGCCCATGCTACTAGCATGGACATGGAAGGTCTGAAAATATTCAAGGATAGGAATTAGAGAGAGTACGAAATCAATACTTTCTTTTTTAGAAAGGAAATTTTCCATTACTTCACTGATGGTATCACTCGTTCCTACATTCCTGGGGTGTGGAGAGAGGTCTTCCTGCACATCATGAAGTATCTAACTCTGGAGGGTAAGTATCGCAAGATATATACCCACCACTTGTCATTTCTAAACATGTTTAGACATAAGAAATTGCTTAGTATCCCCTTCTATATTTTTATGTCTTTGACCACCTTGGTGAGGGATTTCTAATGGAGTAAGGTGGAGTCTCCCATCCATGAGGGCCTCATTCTTCTCTGTTTCACAATGGGAATCGCTCAGGATAAACAAATGCCCCTAATTGAAGAGGAGAATATTACCCTAGTTGAGTGTTTATCTAAGATGAGGGAAGGAAATATGTGTTCTAAGTAGATGGGTGAGGGGAAGAATGTGGAAGGGATGGAAAATCAAAAAGTCAGTCTATTGAAGGGGAAGGATAAAGTTACTTCAGAAGGAGAGCATGTTTTTGATATGTGGAAGAAAAAAGTTAAGTACTTGGAGATGGTTGTCCAGGTTCTGGAAGAGACTAACTCGGTGGTGAGAAAGGGCGTGATTGACAATATCGAAGCCACCAAGCAAGTATTCTTGGTCCATAAGAACATATAAGGGGATATCAAGTAGTTGGATTCTCTTATTTGTGATTTAGGCATTCTTCTAGATGTTGTGGAAAAGAGAAGCAGAAAAGGAGGTGGATCAGTTCTGATGAAGAGGAAGAGGAGGAGTCTGAGGAGGAAACTAAGGAGGACATCAAGGAAACCCCAGATGAAGCTGAATTCAGATTCTAGCATGAAAGAAGAGACCAGGGAGGTTAAACCCTCTAAAAAGTAAAGCTAACTAATGGAACTTCTTCCGAACTATCTGCAGACTTTCGGGGAAATTTTTCTATTTTTTCTTGTTTAATGGCTTAGATTTCTTTTCTCTCCATTTCTTGTACCCCTTCTCTATTTAGGAGTTAAGTTTGTTTAACTTTGGGGTTCGTTTTCCTTTATTTTCTATCTTTTCTTCTATCATGATGTAATATTTTTGTACTCGGCCTCTGGGAGTTTATCACTACTTTATATCCTATCTAATAAAAAAATAAAGACTTAATATTAGCGATCACTAGGATAATTCTTGTATTTTCATTCAAGATAATGATTAATGAGCTGACTAAAAACACAAAACATAACTAAAATCCAACACCAATTGTTTATCCAAGCCATCTCTGAGTACAACATGTTATTCAAAGTTTATTACATGATATTCCTAGTGGGCACTAGGATATTTGTTGTCTTGCATTCAGGAAAATTTATATTGACTCGATTGAAAATATTACTATGCTCCCCATAATTATATTTAAATTTTAAAAGAACATTTTTAATGATTTGGAGACTACTAGAATGGTTTCTCACTACATTTCTTTCCTGAATACTCGTGATTCCAAATGAAAATTTAAGCCTAGCAATTGTTGAGCTCAATAGTATATTTTAAGTCGATCGCATGAATTCCAAACAAAATTTTTAGCCTAGTGGCCACTAGGATTCAATATGTTATTTGAATTAGCATTGTTGTAACATCACGAAGATTGAGATTAGCGATGCTAGGATAGTTTTTTTCTTGTGTACAAGACAATTAGTAATGAATTGATGGATATTTAAATACATGATTAGATAAACAATATTGGAAGACAAGATGAACCCAAGTTCTTAGGCTATTGTTGAGTTACAAGTAGTTTGTAATCATCAACCCAGTTCCATTCCCATTGAATTCATTAGATGCTTTCAATAAGTGGCCATGGGGAAACCTTGAGATAGGGGTCAAACATCTCCATATGGACCAAGCAAAACATAGATGGTCACTTTGAATGTGGATCGCTCAACGAACATTAAGGACCCAATACCACCTCCATGTCTCGATAAGAGAAAGTGCTCCTCCACCACTCTAGTTCATAGCTATGGTATAATAAAAGTGTTCACCATAAAAAAATTACAAGTATTTTGTAATCATCAACAAAAATTCCATTCCCATTGAGTTCATTGGATGCTTTCAATAAGTTTCCTTGGGGCACCTTGAGGTAGGGGTCAAACTTCTCCATATAGATCAAGCGAAACATAATGAGGCACTTTGAATGCTCCCCATAATTGTATTTCATTTTCAAAAGACTATTTTTAATGAATGGCAATCGTTAGGGTGGTTGCTCACTACATTTATTTCTTGAATACTCGTGATTGCAAGAAAAAATTTATGCCTAACATCGTTGAGCTCACTAGTATATTCAAATTCTATCACATAAATTCCAAATGAAAATTTTAGCTTTGGTGGCCGTTGTGTTCAATTTTAAGCCTGGTGGCTACTGGGTTCAATATGTTATTCAAATCAATGTTGTTACAACATCACATAGGCTTGAGGTTAGCGGTTGTTAGGATAGTTGTTATATTTCGTACATGACAATTAGTAATGACTTGATGGATATTCAAATACACGAATAGACAAAAAATATTCGAAGACATGATGAACTCAAGTTCTTGGGATATTGGTGAGTTACAAGTAGTTTATAATCATCAACCCAAGTTCCATTCTCATTGAGTTCATTAGATGCTTTCAATAAGTGGCCATGATGACACCTTGAGGTAGGGGTCAAACTTCTCCATATGGACAAAGTGGAGCAGAGAAAGGTGCTTCGAATGCGGATCTCTTGGCAGACATTAAGGACCCAATCCCACCTCTATGTCCTAATTAGAGAAAGTTATCCTACGCCACTCTTGTTCATAGATATGGTATAATAAAAGTGTTTACCATCCAAAATTTACAAGTAGTTTGTAATCATCAACCAAAGTTCCATTCCCATTGAGTTCATTAGATGCTTTCAATAAGTGGCCATGGAGACACCTTGAGGTAGGGATCGAACTTCGCATATGGAGCAAACGAGAAAATAGTGAGGCATTTTGAACGCTCCCTGCAATTATATTTTAGTTTTAAAAGACTCTTTTTAATGACAGGAGACCACTAGGGTGGTTGCTCACTACATTTATTTCCTAAATACTCATGATTCCTAATGAAAATTTAAGCCTTGTGGCAAGTGAGATCAATTGTATATTCGAAGTCTATCACATGAAATCCAAATGAAAATTTAATCCTAGTGGTCGTTATGTTCAATTTTAAGGCTAGTGGCCGTTGGGTTCAATATGTTTTTCGAATCAATGTTGTTACACAAAATCACAGATGCTTGAGGTTAGCGGCCGCTAAGATAGTTGTTACCTTGCATATAGGACAATTAGTAATCACTTAACGGATATTCAAATACATGACTACACAAAAAATATTCGAAGACAATATGAACTCAAGTTCTTAGGATAATGGTGAGTTACAAGTAGTTTGTAATCATCAAGTCAATCTCCATTCTGTTGAGTTCATTGGATGATTTCAATAAGTGGTCACGGGGACACCTTGAGGTAGGGGTCGAACTTCTCCATATGGACCAAGTAGAACATAGTGGGGTGCTTAGAATGTGGATCATTCGGTGGACATAAAATACCCAAACCCACCTCCATGTCTCACTTAGATAAAGTGTTCCTCCACCACTCCAGTTCATAGATTTGGTATAATAAAAGTGTTTATTATCCAAAATTTACAAATATTTTTTAATCATCAACCCAAGTTCCATTCTCATTGAGTTCATTGGATGATTTCAATAAGTTTTCATGGGGAGGCCTAGAGGTAGGGTTCGAATTTTTCCATATGGACCAAGAGGAACATAGCAGGAGCGCATCGAATGCTCCCCACAGTTATATTTCAATTTTAAAAGACTATTTTTAACGACATGTGACCATTAGGGTGGTTTTTCACTATATTTATTTCCTGAATAATCATGATTCCAAACAAAACTTTAAGCCTATTGGTCATTGAGATCAATAGTATATTCAAAGTCTATTGCATGAAATCCAAATGAAAATTTAATCCTAGTGGCCGTTGTCTTCAATTTTAAGCCTAGTGGCTGTTGGGTTCAATATGTTATTTGAATCAGAATTGTTGCCACATCACAAAGGCTTGAGATTAGTGGCAAAGCTAGGATAATTGTTGTCTTGCATACAAGACACTTAGTAATGAATTGATGAATATTCAAATACATGGCTAGAAAAAAATATTTGAAGACAATATGAACTCAAGTTATTGGGCTATTTTTGAGTTACAAGTAGTTTGTAATCATCATCCCAAGTTCTATTCCCATTGAGTTCATTGGATGCTTTCAATAAGTGGCCATAGGGACACCTTGAGGTAGGGGTTGAACTTCTCCATATGGACCAAAAGGAGCATCGTGGGGTACTTTGAATGCGGATAACTCGGTGGAGATTACGGACCCAACCCCACCTCCATGTATCATTAGAAAGTGATCCTCCACCACTCCGGTTCATAGATCTCGGTTTATTAAAAGTGTTTACCATCCAAAATTTACAAATAGTTTATAATCATCAACCCAAGTTCCATTCAAATTTAGTTCATTAGATGCTTTTAATAAGTTTCCATGGGGACACCTTGAAGTAGGGGTCAAACTTGTCTATAGGGACCAAGTGGAACACGGTGGGGCACTTTGAATGCAGATCATTCGATGGACATTAAGGACCTAAGCCCACCTCCATGTCCTTCTTAGAGAAAGTGCTCCTCCACAACTCTACCTCATTATTATGGTATAATAAAAGTGTTTACCTTAAAAAATTTACAAGTAGTTTGTAATGATCAACCCAAGTTCCATTCCCATTCAGTTCATTGGATGCTTTCAAAAAGTTGCCATGGGGACAATGTATGTACCCAAAATTGTAGGGTATTGCACCATCGAACAACGTAACACGTACCCAATGATGATACAAGTCTCCTCGCAAGGTGTTCGGGATCCGGAAAATCTCTCCAAGTATGCGTTAACATCCCGCATGCCCGCTTAGCCCCCGCGTGCTTTTTTTTTCTCTTTTTCCCTCTTTTCTTGGCCTTTTGCTCTTCTGCATTTGAAACCGCCGCCCCTACGTAGGGCGGTGGTCCTATAATCACCACCGCTCAAGGCGGTGGTCCTTTACGTATTTTCTAGAATGCTCTTTTAACACGACTCACGTAAATTTCAATGATTCACCAGCTTTTTTCACCGCCATAAGCTTGCATTAATGATTCTGGTTCCCTGGAATAGTGTTTTGCCATTGTTTATAGTTTAAGAGTTCTATTTGGTTTTTACCTTGGGTAAATCCAAATGCTATAAATAGATGGCTTGTGCTCAAGCAAATGGCCCCTCAAATTTGCCTCTGAATTTCTCTTTGCAATAGCTTAGTCTTTCATTTTATTTAGAATTCTTAGTTTCTTTCATTACATGCCTAGTTAGTGTTGTTTTGCTGTTAGGAAGCCACATATCCATCTTGTGCAAATGTTTTTGATATTTTATCCAATCCATTGGAGTGAAATAGTTTGAGTTCAATAGGAAGCCATTAAAGTTGTAGGTTTTGTTCTTCAAACAGGGATAGTTTCGGTGTTCTAGACATTTATGTTGCATGACACGCAATAAATCCCGCTAGGAATTGCATAAGCCAAGCTCTATACTCTTCGCACTATCCCTCTCCTACTCGCATTGTACTCGCCCTGCATCCTAAGCTGCCTTTGTCCCAATATCTACTGCATTGATGCTAGCATTACACACTTTTCTAGATCCACGTGAACACAAAGGTACGAGGAGATCACACACACCATCGGATTCACCACTATTCTGCAGAATCTAGGTTCTAGCTTTCAAAGTTCTAATTAGAAACATATCAAATAGAGTAGCCAATCACTTTATTTCAGTCAATTTTACTTTCAATATTGTCGGGGAAGCTGTGGGGATTGATAGCTTCTGAGAGGCTATGATTCTTTCCTCACTTATGAGGTAGGATTGTGAGTCTTTCAAATAGATTAGATCAGTTATTTCATTGCTTAGAATAGATTTACAACTGCAAAGACAAATAACTATACTCGGTTATTTTGTTTGTTTTAAATTGTTATTTTAGCTGTCAATTCTAGATATATTAAATAGTTACTCTTTTAAATTCGTTTGAATAGTTCATTAGAAAATACAAAAATAGAGAAATCATATATGCTATAGATATACTTAACGTAGTTAAATTTCACTTTGTTGTAGTTAATTTTCATTGTTGCTTTTGTATGACAATCACGGGACCTAGGAGCCCAGAGAATACGTATTCGAGCCAATCATGCCCCAACCCAATCTCATCACAGCAATAACTGATATAGATCAAAATCTCAGGATCCAAGTCTTCCGAACAATGGTAAACTTACAACAAATTGATTCCCAGTTAAGCGGGTTAAACATAGAAGACGACAAAGCGCATACGTTTTGGTCAAATCAACCAAACTACAGATTACCCTAGATTCATATCTGCATGACTGTAGAAGGGTTTGAAAGAGAGTGGACATTTGGTTGTGATCCTTTGGTTCCATGACCCGGACATAGGAGACACACTCACGAGATATAGATACCCAACTTAAGAATTCGGGTTGCATGAATGCTTGTAAGATATTTACGAGAAGATCACATAGTTATTGATTCGAATATAGAAGCTAAAAAGGCATATGACTATTAGATACTAGGGATTAGGGATTGATTCCACACATGACCATAGCAGGACCACAACAAATACGAATCTTCGGTTGTGACCCACAAATCCCACAGCCCAATGAGCCCATAGGTGAATCAGACATAGATGTTGGCCTATGTATACTAGTATTCATATCTACTCCACTTCCACCTATCATCATCGAATAGTTATCCTTATTAGACGTAGCAGCTAACAAAGCTAGGGAATTTTGGACTAGGCCAGAGAATCGCCCATAGAGTCAATTATATTTACCATCCACCCTATGACCTTATCTGGAGATATACACGAAACTATCCCAAGACATTTTCCACATATTCCACAACCTATAGACCGAATCACGCCAGAGCTTGATATTGATTAGAGCCTTTGAGCAGTCATCCTTGCTGATCAATCTATCACACCAGTTCAAGTTAGGAGGGCCTTCTTTTCCTTAGATTCACAATTTCCACTAGTGCGTGTCGAAGACATTAGATTGCCTAACTAGTTTTTCTACATCCCACACATATTCCATCCCCACCGGCTGTCTCGGCACGACCTTGGGAGGTCGGGTGTGAGGAAGAGTTACTTGTAGATTCCCAAGCTCGCTTACCACTTTTCCGTCTTACAAAATTGGTGAACCCAACGTGAACTTTCTACTTTCAGTGCGGAGTCGATTTACCGGTTCTTTCAAATTAAAACGGATCTTTCATCTTTACTACCTCATTAGCTTTCACCATCACCTTCACTCCTTCCCATTATTCTGTGGATATTCATATACCCCCCGAATATGTCCGAATTTGATGCATATGGTAGGCCTCTCTTAGGTCTTGAGGCATACTATGCTCAACTAAATAGACAGTCATCACCTTCGCTTTCGGTATGGGGTGGTAACTATTCAGATAACCAATTATCAACACAAACTCCATCTCCAAGGATCAGATATAACTCATCTTTCCAAACAGAGGAGTTGGATCAGCTCACTCAAACACGGAAAACAGAGCCTTCAGGCTCGAATAATATGACGCTCACAGGAGAATCAAGTTCATCTCCTCAGGTAATACTTAGACCACAAACTAGTAGACAATCAGACTCATACCTGGGTTTAGATGATGAACATTGGTACGATATGCTAGGAATGAAAATTTTTCTCGAAGTATGTACCCACCTATAGGAGGTTTACAAACACAACCCGAGGTCTTTTTTCAAGAAAATACCTCTATGCCACTGCATATAGAAAATGCCCTTGGAGAAACTTGGCGGGGTAGCGATCAATTCATATCAGGATATCACATGCCTATACAACACCATGATATTCAATAGATGTTGCTAAGGTAAAACACCGTGACTTCACCAAATGAAGTCATTTCAACATTAGTAGAAAAGGTTAGGGGGTTAGAACTTGCCCAAGCAAGTTAAAATTCTCAATTCATGCAAACAGGAGGTTCCAATTCTCCACACCATCCTAGCCAAGTAGACTTCCTCACAAGAATAGGCATGTTAGGCATGACTCCTCAGTATTCAAAAAAAATGCCGATTAGAACCACCGTTTCTAACACCGTTCCAATACCTCCCGGTCTGGTACAAAATAATCCATTCTTGGACAATACCCCTTCATACTTAAACATGTACTCCAAATCACCACAAGGGGATATGTTCTCCTCTCCCGGTATTTTTACTCAACCACAGGGGTTCCCTTATGCTCCTACCAATGCATATGTAATGCCATATCAACAACCCATTCCACCCGCTCCCTCAGCAGGCACCATCAATGGTATGCGATAGGGACATATTCAGAATACTTGAAAGAGTCCTTAGATTTCACCATACGAAGCATCATGCTTCCAAGACCTCTTCCTGATCAGCCCAAATACAAAGGTGAGGGAGATCCGAACGCACATATCAAATCTTAAGCTACAACCATTCGAGAACTACTCCCATGAGATGGGGTTGTTACTAAAATATTCCCCAAAAATTTGGAGGGCATCGCTCTCGATTGGTATTATAGAATACCTGAGGCTTCCATCCATTCGTTCAAGCAACTCATGTCAGAGTTCATCAAGGCCTTTGACATGAACAAACTATTAAGGATAGGAATCAGGGAATTCTTACACATTAAACAGGAACACAATGAATCTGTCACCCATTTCATCCAGAGGTGGTGCACAGTTCTCTATTCTTCGGCAAGTGCTCCGAACATGGATCAGATGGAACTATGTGATTTATTCCTTCATTCTCTCAGCAGAGAAGTAAAGGAAGAAGTCTAGAAGTTCCCACTAAGAACTTACGATGAAGTACTTGAGAGTGCTCTCCGAATAGATCAAGTGGCAATTGATAGTGGTCGCAAGACATATGGAGCAAACGGGAGGCTAATCATCTCCAACTAAAACACTACAACTTATCCTACTATCACGAATGTCAATCAAGGACCTAAAATTCTTAACAAAAATCACGGAGTGACAACGGATGGAGTAACTGATCAGGATAGAAAGAAAAATGTTGTGAATACTCCACCACAAATAAACAATCAATGAAACAAAAAATTTACCCCAACAATCAATACAATGGATTTTAATCATCCACAAAGCAACAACAACAACAATGACGATGAAGCCCTACACGGGATCCAAATCAAAATTCAACTAGGTATCAAAACCAGAATTCAAACCAAAAACAACAAATGCAAAACTTTAATAGGCAACGGTTTGATCAAAGTTTTGGGCCACAATATACACCAAACCAACAAACTAGGAATTACAATCCTAATTCGTATTGTGGTTTCCACAAAATTCAGGGCCATGACACTAGAACATGCCGTGACTACAATAAATTCATGCAACGCTTGCTAGATGAACAAAGACAACTTTTCATAGATATGTTCTTGGCAGATCCTACGTCACCAGCACCAAATACTTTTACAGGGGCAGTTTCCCCTCAAAATGCACCCCTCAAGATCTTCAATGATCCGCTCCCAAATCACAACAATAACAAGTTAAATCCAAGTGGGACAAACAAGGGTGTAATTGCAGGAAACAATGATCATGAAGCCACGAATTCACTAAATCCATCAGTTGCGCCACAACTAGGAAGTCACCGTGACCTAAGATAGTCGATTAGTGGAGTTAGACATTTGAACTACCCATCGAAGCTGTAATAAGGACACGAGAGTATTTCTCTCGGCCAAGTCCAAGCCACCGCGGAAATAGACAATATCCAACAAGTATTAACAAAACCCATAGGTGCTTATGATTTAATTAATGATCTAACAAAAACCTTCTCGCACATCTCCTTTTTGGATTTATTGAAGAACTCCCCTACTCATGGGGATGCTCTTTTAGAAGCATTGGGTTTAGGTCATCTAATTAGCATCACTCCACCTCCGAAACACAAGTAAACCATATAGACTTTGATGTCCATCCTCCGGGGCAGCCGGATAGGGATGTCGAATTCATATTTGAAATAAACAAAATGCCAACAGATGCTGAGATTACACACCGAGGTGATCTAGCCTTACATTTGCAAGTATGGGTTTATAACAACTATGTAAAGTGTGTAATGGTAGACGATGGGGCAGTGGTCAACATAGTCCCCTTCTCTTTCCTTCAAAAGCTAGGGTATGGAGAAACAAATTGTTCCACAACTCGAAACACACTAAGAGGCTATGATAGCCTTAAAGCCACCTCGATTGGAACTATAATATTACCGGTCACCTTAGGACCCAAAACCATCCTGACTGAGTTTTATATTATAGATCGGGAAACTAACTATAATATGATCCTCGGCCGACCATGGATACACCGCATGAAGGAAATCCCTTCTACGCTATTTCAAGAAGTAAGGTTTTTACACTTAGGAAAGATATTCGTAGCCAAAGGTGATCCAAAACCATTCAATGTACACCTAGCTGACTTAAAGAAAAGACCAGGCATGCACTCGGAGTTTGAACTCCCAACAAACCAACTTAATAAACCTACCAATGTAAAACTAGAGGAAAAATTGGTACCTACAACAGATCTTGAGACTATGAGCCTAGTCAAGATGATCCCAGCCCTCAAAGATGAGGCTAACATTGTAGAAATAGTATCATTAGGAACTACTGCAAAAATTGTTGAATTACTGGAACAGGATCTACCAATGTTCCTACCATTTGATTCTGTAGGCATGGGGTGCACCCTAGGTGTCGGTTCTCTCCCAGCAGTAGATCTCTGCATGGTAGAGGTAGAAGACATTAACACAACAAGTGTCCCAGCACCCATGTTCCCAGCTAAGTATTGGACTCTCCATTTTGATGGAGCTAGATGTCATTACGGAGCTGGGGCAGGTGTAATCCTTACTTCTCCCAAGGGAAAAGTCCTACCATTTGCCTTTAAGCTAAAATTTGAATGCACTAACAATGGTGCCGAATACAAAGCCCTCCTCCTTGGCCTCATCTTAGCTAAGAGGATCGGTGTTGATAACATCAGAGTGTTAGGAGACTCGCAATTGGTAGCAAACCAAGTCTCTGAAGTATATGAAACCAAAGCCGAGCACCTACAGCTCTACAAAAATAGTGTATTGAATTTAAGCAAGGAGTTTGACTTCATATCGATTGAAGCAATCCCACGAGAACAAAATCTCCTTGCTGATTCAATAGCAACCTCAGCGTCATGCTTTACTCCAAACAAGTAAGTTAAAGGATACCGTTTCATGGCATCCCTTCGTGATGAACCATTGATAAAAACAATGTCAAATCCTCTTTTAAATAGAAATAAAAACAAATCTGCTATCCTAGACCACACCGATAGTGATACAACCACTCTTGATTACTTAAACACCTATGCGGCATTACATCTTGCCCATCATGCTGTAGATTTATCTTTGATCCCGCATTCATCTTCTTACTTCAGGAATCCCATGACAGAGCTTCCCCCACAAAAGGAACTTAGCATATACGCAGTCGAGAATGGAGATGATTTAGATTTACCTCCAGCCCCGCCTGAGTTTGAAGAAGGTAATGCTTCTCTAATCAAAGAAACAATTGATATTAACATCGGAACGGAAGATGAACCAAGGATGTTGAAGTTAGGATCCTCATTAATTCCATTAGAGGTAGACATACACACTCGGATCCTCAAAGAACATCAGAAGGCATTTGCATTTAATTATTATGAAATGACAGGAGTTACACCCCACATTGTGGTGCACAACCTCGTCACTAAATCAGATGCAAAACCAATTAAACAAAAATCGAGACCAATGAAACCTAAGGTAGCTCTCATGGTAAAAGAGGAGGTAATAAAGCTCCTCCAAGTAGGATTCATCAAACTAGTCGATTACTCTCAATGGGTATCTAATATCATTCCTGTTCTCAAAAAGAATGGAAAGATATGCATCTGCATAGATTTCGATACATTAACAAAGCGTGTCCTAAAGACGACTTCCCATTACCATCCATAGATGTCATTATTGATGCAACAACTGGATTTGAGCTTTTGTCTCTCATGGATGGATTCTCGGGATACAATCAAATCAGAATATCTGAACAAGATCAAGCTAAAACCACATTTATAACTCCTTGGGGAACCTATTGCTATGTTGTTATGCCATTCGGACTCAAGAACGCTGGCACTACATACCAGCGGGCTATGATGTATATATTTCATGATCTTATTCACAAAATTGTGGAATCCTATGTAGATGACTTATTGGCTAAGGCCAAGAAGCGTTGTGACCATCCGGAAGTGCTTCGCGTCATTCTTTCACGTCTGATAGAATACGGAGTCACGCTAAATCTAGAAAAATGTGTCTTTGGTGTGACAGGAGGGAAGCTCCTAGGTTACATTATATCATCACGTGGGATCGATGTTGACCCAACCAAAATTAAGGCTATTCTCGAAATGGTCCCACCTTCGGATGAATCTAGAATCAGATCATTTCTCGGAAAACTTGGTGCGATCTAGAGATTCATCCCGGATTTAAGTTTTTGATTCATCCAATCAACAATCTACTCAAGAAAGACTATAGCATTGATTGAACCAAATACGCAATGAAGCTTTCAACACGTTAAGCATTTCTTGTTATCACCACCTATGCTAATGCCACCTAAGCCAGATCACCCGTTAATTTTATATTCACAAGCCACCAATGTCTCGCTAGCCTGTATGTTGGCTCAAGAAGATGATGACAAGAGAGAACGTGTGATCTATTTCATTAGCCGGACATTGCTCGACTATGAAACATGTTATACACAAGCGGAATGAGAATGCCTCGCCATAGTCTTTGCAACAAAACACTTAAGACATTACATGTTAAATCAAGAAATAAAGGTCATTGTAAAAACAGAACATTTATGAATCTTCCTCATGCAAGGGTCCTTGTCTAAAAAGGCTGGGCACTTTATAACCTTAATGGGTGAATTTGAATTAACATTCATAAATCAAAAGTTAGTTAAAGGACAAATCATCACGGATTGGTTAGCTGATAATCCATTAGACGGAGGTGATCTAGTAGATCTGGACTTTCCAGATGAGTGTGTATACTACATCGAAACCCGACCTTCTATCTCTGAGTGTCCTTGGTATACCAATATTATTAATTATATCATGGACCATACGTATCCAGAAGATGCTACGCTGCAACGAAGAAGGCGGTTACGCATTATCGTAGCCAAATACGTCATTATAGAGCAAGTGCTCTATCGAAAAGCATTCGATGGAATGCTTCTAAGATGTGTCGACACAAAAGAATCCAAGAATATTCTCCACAAATCTCACAGTGGGATGTGTGGAGGCCACTTCGGTGGCCATGCCACCACTCATAAAATACATCGAATGGGCTATTTCTGGCCCACTCTAGAACACGATGTAGTAGAGTTTATACGCAGGTGTCATAAGTGCCAAGAGTTCTCCCATGAGATCCACATGCCGGCACAAGCTCTACAACCGATTGCTACTCCATGGCCCTTTTCTACGTGGGGCCTAGATTTAATAGGGAAATTCTCTCCCTTGTCTATAGACAACCATAATTTTATAATCACGGCCACCGAATATTTTACAAGTGGGTAGAGGCTATGCCTCTTACTACCTACTATCAGTTCTATAATCACCAAGTTCATTTTGAACCAAATCATTTGCAGGTATGGTGTCCCACAAATCATTATCTCAGATAATGGAACTTCTTTTAAGAATGACGAAGTTCATGAATTGTGTAATAAATTTAAAATAAGCCATCATACGGCTTCATTATATTACCCTCAAGCCGGTGGGACAGTGAGGCGACGAACAAAACATTAAAATCCATTCTCCTTAAAACGATGAAAGAAAACAAACGAGATTAGCACTTGAAGTTATATCCGGCCTTATGGGCCCACCAAACCTCAATAAGAACACCAACAGAGCAACTCCTTTCTCACTTTGGTATTCGGGGCGGCAGTTCTCCCACTTGAGGTTGAAATACCCAGTTTCCTCATTTCATTACAAGGGATTCTAGATCAAGACACTTATAGAGAAGCACGTCTCTCCCAACTAGAAAGCCTAGATGAAGCAAGGTTAGATGCTAAACAACAACACAGAGTCTATGCTGACTGGATGTGCCAGCAGTATAACAAGAAGGTCTATGAACACGACATATATGAAGGTGATCTAGTTTTAAGGCTAGACATCCGGATCGACAAAAAGACCGAGAAAAGGAAGGAAGTTCGCCCAAATGGTTGGGCCCATACCGAGTCATGAAGGACTATGGAAATGGTGCATACCTCTTATGTACGCTAGAAGGTGAGGAATTTGGTGAAACATTCAATTCCCTACACCTCAAATGATTCTACGCGTAAGCAACTAGCACTACTTATAATTATATCTACATTGCATCTTCATATAGATTAGGATCATTTTGTCCGCTTGTTTCGTACAAAAATTGTGATCAAGGAATTTGTTCTCAAAGCAATTCATTACAAACTCATGATGTTGTTGGCATAAACACTCTAATCATACTTCTCCATTTCCATGATATCATCAAACTATTTCGGAATCATTTCATCAAATAAAGCTAGATATGACAAAGTCTTAACGGTAACCATGCCAAGATCTGTGGGTTTATTCTCACTTTTGGTTTCTTCTTAGGATAGGTGTCTTGCCTATGGTCTGTTCTAGAAGCTTCATCATGTCACATCTATCCCGTATGTATATCTCTTTGGAAATAAGCACATACTGACATTTTACTCAAGTAAACAAGTCAAATATAGATCAAACAGAAAATTTTAATTTTACACATTTCCTTGCCCCACCAACCTTTGGTGATGAGCTTACGTCTCTTACTAGTGATGTAGGGTTGGGAAAGGATGGAAATGCCCTTACTCACCTATGCCTTGCCTATGGTGATAAACCCACGCTTCTTACTAGTAGCATGGGGCAAGGTGTAGGGGGTCCTCTTGACAAACAAATGTAAAAGGTCATAGACAAACAATTCAAATCTTGAAGTCTTGAGTAAAAAACAAATGAATAAGATGTTCAAAATTCCAAAAGAATTAAAAATCCTAAAAACTCAAATTTTGTCTACCATGTGGCCATCTACGGATCTAAGTCTAGATAAACCGCAAAGCAAGTTACATCCCAAAACTATGAAGTCACTCGAGTGGAGTAGGCTAGTAGTATCCTAATTTGGTTCCACTAAAGCTTTGTCTATCTCTCATCACTACCATTTCAACACATTTCATAGCTTGTGCCCTTTCTAACTCTCGGTGATGAGCCCTCGCATCTTACTAGTTGCGTGGGGTTAGGAGTAGGGGCAAGTTTATCTGCTCATCATATCAGCTTGTCTTCACCACTTTGCCAAAGCAAACATGAAGTATCCAAAATTGCTTACAGAAACTAAGATTCAAAATCACATTGTATCTACATTATCATATATCAGCATCATGAAATACAAAAAGAAAGTAAAACACTTGCATCATTTGTTCTCCATTGCATACATTTTAAAGAGCATACAAGCATAACATCATAATCTACATGAGGAAACTGGAAAGGAAACAAAGCCATAAATGCCAAAAGTCTGATCCAAAGAGAATATAAATATATAGATAATCAAAGTTTCTGTACAATGCCATCATGCGCTAAGCATGGTCAAAACGCTCAAAGAGCCCAGGGATATACAAAAGAATATATCATACAAAATCTAGGAGAGCCAAGTGGCTTCTCAACCCCTATGAGACCCCTCCGAAGGTGCATGCCCGTGCCTAGGACTCCGGCTATGCCGGCGCTCTGAGTGCACAGAGGGCTCAGGATCCCGAGGGGCAGCCGCAGTCTCGCCACGAGAATGACTCCTCATCAGGTGCTTGGCTATCCTATACCCCGCTAGCTCCGTGCAGAGAGTCGATACCATCCTGGCCACATGCCAGACTAGGGAAAAGACATTAGTGTGTCTACCAGCTGTTGAGGGCTCCCCAACATCCACAGACAACTCTGCGCGGGTCCTCTCCATGGGGATCATCAGGGTATCAGTGCATACCCTGCGAATCAAGTCTCGCCACTCATCGGCGGTCTCTACAAACAAAGGAGAAAACAAATTAGAAACAAAACAAGAGATAAAATACAAAATAAAACAAGAGGATAAATAGTAACTAAGGCAATCCTAATTAAAAACAAACATTTAAAAGAAGGGTAGTAACTTACTTGGATCACCGAGGCCTCAGGAGGGATCTCAGTGGTCGCACTACCACAGATGATGCCCTGGATTGAGGTGCTGCTCCTATGACTAGAGCAATGTAGCACCCCTGCAATAGACTCATCCTCCCCGCCATGGCCCTGGGAGAGTGGCTCCTCTGAAACTAGAGTCACCCTCTCTGCACTCTGCTTGGCCCTCTCTGTCTACATGATATCCTGAGTGTCATGCCACTTAGGATCACTGTCCTCCTCTATCTCTCCCCCTGTAAACTCCTCAAACTTGGAGTCTATGTCAATGGGGTCATCGCTGCTATGGGTAGGACCCATGGAAATCTAAAGCAAGGGTGCCTGAGGTGCACCGGCTCTCCCTCGAGCATGTACTACCCTCCTGGCCGCAATAGGAATGCCAGGAGTAACAACTGTCCAACCCCGACCTCTAGGACCCCCTCTGGCCTCTCAAACTAACCTGTATACTGGCGCTACGGGGAAGCATGCCCATGTAAGGTAGGCCAAACTGCTGAGGAACTTGGCCAAAGGGGTGTATCTCCACTCGCCCCACTCTGTCAATAAGCTGCCCTGTGGTGGAGTAGGAGATCAAAGTAAGAGCCTCCTCGCCCCATATGCCTGCCATGGTCTGATATGGTGTGGCCTCCATGTCATTGGTGGTCAAAGAAGCAACTGGCTGATGAGGTGCTCTGAGCACCGACATATCTGTCCATCTGGCTACCTTGACAGCTCCAAGATCTATCACCTCTACACCTCTACCATAAGGAATGAAGTGCTCGGGTGGCTCAAAGACTACCCCTATAAACAGACTACCCTGTATAAGTCGTGGTAGGTAGTCCCAAGAATTTCTACTCCCTAGGCGTAAGTCCGGCCATGGCCCTCAATCTGTGCAATGATGGAGGACCAGAAGTATAGCAATGTGTCTCCTCCCTTGTCCCCGATCAGTCTCGAGGCAAGGATCCCCATAATAGCCTGGTGAAGCAAGGGGATGGGAAAACTAGGAATAGATCAAACTCTGACCCCCTTCTTCGAACCCGTGGAGATGACTACATCTCCCATATAGGAAGCCCACTGTGCTATCTGGGCCCATGAACCTGCTGTCTCAAGGGTGAGATGTCTCCCAATAATCGGGACCCCCAGAATATGATAAACATCCTCCAAAGTGATGGTCCACTCACCACGGACCCCTGGTAATCGGAAGGTGTTCCGATCAACATCCCAATAGGAGAATAAGTCACAAAGAATGTGACTGGATGGTGCAACATGTGGAACGCATGAGATACACAGTATCCCGGCCCTCTGAAGAGTGTCCTCCTCATCCTGTGAAAGTGCATCTAGTACTGCTGGGAGCCAGTCACACTCTCTCTCTCGGCTCCACCGAATATACTCCTCTCTCGCCTACATACACCCAAAAACACACAAAACAGAGCAAGTTAGCATCTAAGTAATACTAGAAAAATCATGAAAACACATAGAAATGCTAAAAATGCAAAAACAATCTCAAATAGATGTTCTTTTGGCATTTTGTGCAAAACCACCACCCTGAGCAGGGAGGCGGTTTTGTAACCACCGCCTTAAGGGCAGCGGTTGTGTAACCGCCACCTTGAACAAGGTGGCGGTCGTGTAACCGCCACCCTGGGTAGGGTCGGCGGTCGTGTCCTGAAAACCCACGCGGGTTTTTAAACCTAAAAATCCTAAAAATGCCAAAAGAGGACCATTTTTACTAAAACAAGGCCTACCCAGTAGGTGCCCCCCCTAGATGGACCTTTTGAACCTAACATTTTCAAAAATTACCCCCCCATGACAAAGATTTTAGCATTTTAAAATTAAGGGGGTGAAAAGGATAAATTGAAGAAAACTAACCTGTGATCTCGTGGGTCGATGTTCCGCTCACGGAGGCATGATCACTATCCCATCACAAATGTTTTGGCTCTACTCACGCAAGAAACCGTCACCGTGGGTTCCAGAGCTCAGAATCAATCAAATCAACTTGCGTGAAATGAATAGGAAAATGGGCCCACTTTCATATATATAACAACCTGACTTGTTTTAAAATATTTTTTCGCAGGTTTGGAGCACCGACGGAGGTAAGTTCTTACCCCCGCACAAATGGTATGTCCTCATTTCCAATTATTTTAGCCTTTATTTTCCAATCTATCTTGTCTATCTGCACTTGAGTTCTCTTTTCGCTTTACAGAAGTAGGAATTTTGGATGGCGTCATTCCAACACATGGACGTATCAAGTATAACTTTCAACTTCCCATTTTGGGACCGCCATTTTCGGACCCACTTTGTTTACGCCTCTTCATGGCTAAAACACTTCTCCGAGGGGGAAATATGTATGTACCCAAAATTGTAGGGTGCGCACCATTAGAACAACGCAACACGTACTCCCAATGATGATACAGTCTCTCGCAAGGTGTTCGGGATCCAGAAAAGCTCCCCAAGTATGCGTTAACATCCCACATGCCCCGCTTATCCCCCACGTGCTTTGTTTTTCTCTTTTTCCCTCTTTTCTTGGCCTTTTTCTCTTTAGTTACGAAACCGCTGCCTGCTCTGGCGGTGGCAGTCTCATGACCGCCACCCTAAGCAGGGCGGCGGTACTATAACCGCCGCCCTACTCAGGAAGGTGGTCCTTTACGCATTTTCTAGAATTCTCTTTTAACACGACTCATGTAAATTTTAACGATTCACCTATTTTTTTCACCGCCATAAGCTTGCATTAATGATTCTGGTTCCCTAGAATAGTGTTTTGCCATTGTTTATAGTTTAAGAGTTCTATTTGTTTTTACCTTGGGTAAATCCAAATGCTATAAATAGATGGCTTGTGCTCAAGCAAATGGCCCCTCAATTTTTCTATGAATTTCTCTTTGCAATAGCTTAGTCTTTCATTTTATTTAGAATTCTTAGTTTCTTTCATTGCATGCCTAGTTAGTGTTGTTTTGCTGTTAGGAAGCCACATATCCATCTTGTGCAAATGTTGTTGATATTTTATCTAATCCATTGGAGTAAAATAGTTTGTGTTCAATAGGAAGCCATTAAAGTTGTAGGTTTTGTTCTTCAAACAAGATAGTTTCAGGTTCTAGACATT
This sequence comes from Taxus wallichiana var. yunnanensis, assembly GCA_018340775.1. Classification (NCBI taxonomy): domain Eukaryota; kingdom Viridiplantae; phylum Streptophyta; class Pinopsida; order Cupressales; family Taxaceae; genus Taxus; species Taxus wallichiana. The sequence continues at coordinate 376,736,033 of CM031235.1, forward strand.
TTATGTTGCATGACTCACAATAAATCCCGCTAGGAATTGTATAAGCCAAGCTCTGTACTCTTGCGCTATCCCTCTCCTACTCGCATTATATTCAGTCTGCATCCTAAGCTACCTTTGTCCCAATATCTACTTCTGTTGATGCTAGCATTACACACTTTTCTAGATCCATGTGAACACAAAGGAACGAGGAGATCACACTGAGGGGACAAGATCACACACACCATCGGATTCACCACTGTTCTATAGAATCCAGGTTCTAGCTTTCAAAGTTCTAATTAGAAACATATCAAATAGAGTAGCCAATCACTTTATTTCAGTCAATTTTACTTTCAATATTGCAGGGAAGCTATGGGGATTGATAGCTTCTGAGAGGCTATGATTCTTTCCTCACTTATGAGGTAGGATTGAGAGTCTTTCAAATAGATTAGATCAGTTATTTCATTGCTTAGAATAGATTTACAACTGCACAGACAAATAACTATACTCGGTTATTTTGTTTGTTTTAAATTGTTATTTTAGCTGTCAATTCTAGATATGTTAAATAGTTACTCTTTTAAATTCGTTCGAATAGTTCATTAGAAAATACAAAAATAGAGAAATCATATATGCCATAGATATACTTAACGTAGTTAGATTTCACTTTTCTATAGTTAATTTTCATTGTTGCTTTTGTATGACAATCACGGGACCTAGGGAGCCCAGAGAATATGTATTTGAGCCAATCGTGCCCCAACCCAATCTCATCACAAGCAATAATTGATATAGATCAAAATCTCAGGATCCAAGTCTTCCGAACAACGGTAAACGTACAACAAATTGATTCCCAGTTAAGTGGGTTAAACATAGAAGATGACAAAGCGCATACGTTTTGGTCGAATCAACCAAACTACAGATTACCCTAGATTCATATCTGCATGACTATAGAAGGGTTTGAAAGAGAGCAGACATTTGGTTGTGATCCTTTGTTTCCATAGCTAGATGCAAGAGACACACTCACATATATAGATACCAGCTTAAGAATTCAGGTTGCACGAATTCTGTAAGATATTATGAGAAGATCACATAGTTATTGATTCTGAATATAGAAGTTGAAAAGGCATATGACTATTAGATACTAGGGATTAGGGATTGATTCCGCACATGACCATAGTAGGACCACAACAAATATGAATCTTCGGTTGTGACCCACAAATCCCACAACCCAACGAGCCCATAGGTGAATCAGACATAGATGTTGGCCTACATATACTAGTATTCAGATCTACTCCACTTCCACCTATCATCATCAAATGATTATCCTTATTAGATGTAGCAGCTAACAAAGCTAGGGAATTTTTGACTAGGCCAGAGAATCGCCCATAGAGTCAATTATATTTACCATCCACCCTATGACCTTATCTGGAGATATACACGAAACTATCCCAGGACATTTTCCACATATTCCACAACCTATATACCGAATCATGCCAGAGCTCGATATTGATTGGAGCCTTCGAGCAACCATCCTTGTTGATCGATCTATTACACTAGTTCAAGTTAGGAGGGCCTTCTTTGCCTTAGATTCACAATTTCCACTAGTGCGTGTCGAAGACATTAGATTGCCTAACTAGTTTGTCTGCATCCCACACATATTCCATCCCCACCCCCATGTCTCGGCACGACCCGGGAGGTCGGGTGCGAGGAAGAGTTACTGTAGATTCCCAAGCTCGCTTACCACTTTTCCGTCGTCATGACACCTTGAGGTGGGGGTCTAACTTCTCCATATGGACAAAGTAGAACATAGAGGAGTGCTTGAATGCTCCCCTGTAATTGTATTTAAATTTTAAAAGACTACTTTTAATGATTGGCAACTGCTAGGGTGGTTTCTCACTACATTATTTTCATGAATACTCATGATTCCAAACAAAAATTTAATCCAAGAAGCCCCTGAACTCAATAGTATATTCAAATTCTATCACATGAATTCCAAACGAAAATTTAAGCCTAGTGGCCATTGTGTTTAATATGTTATTCGAATTAGGGTTGTTGCAACAACACAGAGGGTTGAGGTTACCGATCACTAGGATAGTTGTTGTCTTACATACAAGACAATTAGTAATGACTTGACGGATATTTAAATACAAGACTAGAAAAAATATTCAAAGAAAGGGTGAACTCAAGTTCTTTTGCTATTTGTGAGTTACAAGTAGTTTGTAATCATCAACCCAAGTTCCATTCCCATTGAGTTCATTAGATGCTTTCAATAAGTGGTCATGGGGACACCTTGAGGTAGGGGTAAAAATTCTCCATATGGACTAAGTGGAACATAGTGAGGTGCTTCAAATGTGGATCGCTTGGCAAACATTAAGTACCCAAGCCCACCTCCATGTCCCACTTATAGAAAGTGCTCCTCTACCATTCCTATTCATAGCTCTAGTATAATAAAAGCATTTACCATCAAAAATTTACAAGTAGTTTGTAATTATCAACCCAAGTTCCATTCCCATTGAGTTCATTGGATGTCTTTAATAAGTGGTCATGGGGACACCTTGAGGTAGGGGTTGAACTTCTCCATATGGACCAAGTGGAACATAGTGGGGCACTTTGAATGTGGATCGCTTGATAGACATTAAGGACCCAATCCCACCCCCATGTCCCACTTATAGAAATTTCTCCTCCACCACTCTAGTTCATAGCTCTGGTATAATAAAGTGTTTACCATCCAAAATTTTCCACCCTCCCACTTTTTAAGAACTTAACTTTGAGGGATCCTTGAAAGGAAACCCAGGCCTATCAAGAGTAGGTGTTTATTTAGAGATGCAGATGGAATTTTAGTAATAGTTTGGTCCTTTCCTTTAAAGGATGGCATGTGTAATGAGGCAAGAGGCTCAAGCTTTGCTTGGTATGTCTCAAACTAGTGGTCAAAATTGGTGTGAAGCTTTGGAAATTGAAGGTGATTCCTAGGTGGTAATAAATGATGTTTGAAAGGAAAAGCTTATCCCTGAAGTTGGATTATTATATCACCAACATTTTTCATTGGTTGAGAAAAATCCCTAAGTGGGTTTTAAACCATAATTATAGAGAAGAAAATTGTGTGCCAATTTCTTGGCTAACTAAGGCATCATTAAGAGAGATGCCCTGATAATGAAATAGTTAGTGAGCAAACTAGCATATTCCTAGATATCATATCTTCGGGAAGGAGGAGTGAAGGGTTATTAATTTTTGGTGTCTTGGCTTCCTTTTCATTCTTTCATTTTCTTTTGGTGGTTGTAGGTGGTGTGGAGTTTTGATAGATGAGTATGGAGTTCCCTCCACTACCTTTCCTTTTCCTGTAAGGTGAAGCATGAGATGGAATTTTTGGGAGCATTTCTCAAGATTGTATTAGGATTATCTTTAGGGTGGCATTGGGTTTTTTGTGAGGAAATTATGAGGATTATGGGGAGGAATATTTGGGCAAGTTATCTAGAGCTCAAGTTAATTTAGAAGTCACCTCTTGGTTTATGTCTCAACTTCTTTTAGTTAGGTAGAATATTGAAAGGTGAGAGATATTTCCCTCCACTTCATTAAGCCCTAACACCAGGTCAACTTGGTTGAAGCATTGGAGGATTTTGGGAGGGGTCATCATCGCTTCCTAACATTGTTCATAATGGGTTGGCCATGGAGGAAGTGAGGAGGGTGATAGCCAAGATCTCTTCCAGAATGTGGTTTTGATGTGGTTTTCTTTGGACATTCATGTTTCTTTTTCTTATGAGGGGCTTGGTGAATTTTTCATCAGAGAAGTTATATTTTCCTGGGATTTTGGCTCCTCTTGTCTGGACTTTACTGGTGTGTCCAATTTATGAAGAAAATTGGGATTTACATACAAATTATTATTTGTACTCACTCGCGCTCGGTGTCTCAGTGGGTGGGAGGATGTCTCTGTGGCTAAGAAGCTTGACCTCTTAGGTGTAATTTTTGGTTCTTGTCCTTGGTTGTCTATGGTTGGGTATTTTTTTGTTGTCAATGTTGGGTTTTTTCACTTTTACATTTCAATTAGTTTTTATGGTTTTGTTTTTTTGGGTCATGTGGTTTATTGATTATCTTTCACGTTTGTAATTGGGTGGGATCTCGTCAATCCCTAGGTTCTAAGATCCTATCAAAATCATTAAATCATCTAAAAAATATTCAAAGACATGATAGATATTAATGATTTTCTAGATTACATGTATCCCCTAAGATCGAAGCTTATTATACTCCCTTTGTGTAACATAACAAATTTTAATGAATTTTGTGATTACACATATTCCAAAAATAAATTTTCAGCCTAGCATCCATTGAGTTCAATATTTTATTCGAAGTCCACCACATGATATTTGAAGGATAGTGGGCACTAAGGTCGTAGATTATTTCGTGGCGTTGGTGTAACATAACACAATCTTGAGATTAGTGGCTGTTAGGATAATTATTTGTCTTGCATTAAGGCCCCTCTAACCTAAATCTATAAAGATTTTTTTTTTACATTGACAAAAAGATATCCTAGAATATATAGATGCTAGTGGCCGCTAGTCTTCACTTCTACCAAAAAATTGACAACTTGAAACAAACCAAATTTAATAGTGAGTAATTGTTTAAATTTCTTAGTGCAACACATAACATAAACTTATACTAATGATTTCTTGTATTTTATAATTAAAGGAGGGTTGAAGGGTCCTTTCCCTTTACATTATAGATACAATGAGAGGATCAGTCTAAAAACCCGAATGATACAACAATACTTTGGTGAAAAACACAAGGGCCAATGCCAAGAAAAAGAAGTGGTTGGGAATACAAAAACCCCAGACTAGTAAGCCAAATAGTATGATTTGATAAAAATGGAAATGACAATGCTATACAAAAACCAAAAAAAAGATACAACCTGATGGATTTTAGAAGAACTAATTTATCAAAACACATGACCATTCCTAACCTCTACCTGAACGGGTATGAAAATGGTTTCCACTGGTGGTTCTAGAAAAAGATGCCCTTTTATAACAATAGCATAACTCTTTAACCAATCATATGCCTCACATGACCTTTTTGGTGAAGAATATCCCAATGTGCCAGTTCTTGTTGCAATAGCAGAGAAGACATAACATCCAAGGTCAGGAAAGTGGAGTGACCTACCACCCATCGTTGGTGTCTTGCCCCATTTTTCCACTTCAAACAAGAAATGATTTAGGACATTAAACCATTTGAACAACTCTCTAAAAAATTTTCTGCATGCACCAAACCTTCCTATTTATAGTGAACATCAAAAATTAAGGGCCATGATGCACTCAAGGTTTTGTCCATTTCCACTTCCATGCCAACCCTATATGTTGGCTTGATCAGTGATGGCCCATCTCCAAAGCCCAATCCTTTATCGGGTGTATGATAAGAAGATGAAAATGAACATGAAGAAACTTCCACATTTACCCTCGGACATCCCTCTAGAGAAAGATAATCATCTCCAAGAACTCCCTCAATAGCAACCAGGTCTTGCTCTATTTTTCAATTCAAAAATGGATTTCAAATGGCGACATGAAAATTTTGGTATAAAATCCCATTTCACTCACAGCCATGGAAAATTGCATGAAAGGAAACATTGGTCCAGCCATGAAAGAATAAATGAAATCTGTGAAAGAAACCCAAAAGGTGTGAAAATAAGGGGGAGTGATAAGATAAATATATGGAGTGAATATGCCATGCATGCTTGAAATTAATACAATATTGCCATCATGGCTTTAATATCAATGTTTATTGGAAAAGGTGATGAGTCTGAGCCAATCAAGATATTTATTGCAAATCTTATCACAAAAATCTCCTATTTAGTAGTTATCTTAATAGATAAGATTTAAGGTCCAATATGGAGTTAATGAGAGCATACAAAGGGAATTTTAATCACACAAGATTGATTTTCCTGACAAGGTTACGTATTTTAATGATGATGTTTTAATATGGGAGTCGCCTCCAATAATTAATTCATTACTATTCGAGTCATTAGCCAGGGAAAATAACATTCCAATGCTTAAACTTACTGATTTATACATTTAATATTTTAATAAATTTCTAGTCATTAGTCACCCATTATTTTTTCATGGCTACCATGCCATACAAGCTTCGAGGATACTTCTTCTACTATGATCTACTTGTGTTAGGGGAAAGGAGCCAATGACCATGCATGGGCCAATGACCATGCATGGGTCAATGACCGTGAGTGGGTATGTGAAATAAACTACCATTAGTTGCTTGAATTCAAGTTAAAAATTAAATAAAAACTAGCCAATAAAGTAAGTCACATCAAGTCTCATCAATAAATTATCCAATGAAATGGTGACACATAGACAACCCATAAAAGGTGATTTTATTCTCAAGTAATGGGTTCCTTAAATTCCTTTGTATTCAAAAGTACTTATTTTAAATCCCTTAAAAATATGTTCTCCACATAATTTAAATGTGTAAAAGAAAATCTGCATATTAAAAAAATCATGATCTATTAAAGGGTATTTTTTAAAAAAAAAATTATGATTGTTAAGTGGCTCTAGCAACCTCTTACATTAGGATTCATGATAACTGGCTCATTTCCTCTACTATGATCTAAACTTTCCTAACTATGTGTCTATCTTTATTACCAGCCTTAACTAATGGCACTTACCTTTCATTAACTAATTGCTTACCGGTTGTAAAGAATTTTTATTTATATGAAAATATATGGATTACATTTTATGCACAAAATATCAAATGAGAACTACATAAGGCATCATCAACCTTCTCAAAGGTATGTATTCAAGGACTTGGCTCTCTAAGGATAGTCCATCTAATATAAAATAATTACAAACAATGACAACAAAATTGTTGAGATTTTTTTTGCATCGTTAAAATGGATTCCCGATATTGTAGAGGCTAGGCCACTAGCCTTCTCATCAATGAATAATTGGTAAACATAAAACAAAGCATTTCTCTTCATGGCCTCTGATCCTTTATTCCTGAGCAAGGTTTGTGTACATCTTCACCCTCGATGTTTAGTAAATTGTTATGGACTATTTTGTTTAATGGGTAATTTCTAAAAATATGCAAGGCCAAGATGAACAGGATACATCTTCAGGTTTAAAATATGTACTTCTATTATTATGCTCCAACACTTATATTTTTCGATAATGTAGAAATGATGAATTTTTCATTGATTAAATACTTAGTGGTCATTAAACTTTTTCATTGATACCTTTAGTGGCCAAGAATTTTCATTTCTTTGATGTTCCAAGACAAGAGAAGACAACTAATATTCAAAGACAAGAAATATATTTACCACTTTCTGAATACATGTAATTAAAAATATTTACCACTTTTCTAAATACACGTAATTAACACAAGAATATTTGAATTCTATTACATGTTATTCCTAGCCTAACATACTATCTTGATGTTGGTGGCCGCTAGGATATTTGTTGTCTTTTATGGGACAAGTAGTAATGAATTCACTAAAAACTAACTATGCTCCATTATTGTATTTAAATTTTACAAGACTAGACCACCTCAGGAGGATGCTTACTACATTTCTTTGATGTTCCAAGACAAGAGAAGACAAAAATACTCCAAGACAAGAAAATTTTTTATGACTTTTTTCTGAATATATGTGATTCAAAATGTAGATTCAAGAGAATACAATACACATAGTCAAACACGTAATCTTAAGCCTAGCACCCATTAGGTAGATTAGCCACCACAAGGATCCTAGCAGATGTCAGGGTTTTCCATGATTTTTTGTTATTCGATCACTAATTTTAAAATAAGAAACTATTAAGGCTTGATATCGGGAAACCATAACTTTCGATTACTAATTGAACCTAACGGTTATTAGACATTTTCCTTTATACTAGTCAATTTCAATTATGTGATATACATGATATATCTTATGAGAACTATAAAAGGCACCTAATTACAACACCCAAACACATCATGACATGTAAGATTTTTATTATTAAATAATCAATTCTCAACCCTTATCACCCATGTTGGATTCTAGGTTTTCATAATGATGTAGTGTAACTCAAATATGTTTTTTTATAGTGATGGGAATATATAGATGCTAGCAGCCACTAGTCTTCACTTCTAGAAAAAAAATTCACTACTTGAAACAAACCAAATTTAATAGTGACTAATTGTTTAAATTGCTTAGTGCAACACATAAAAAATTTTTTTATTAATGCTTTCTTATTTTTTTATAACTAAAGGAGGGTTGAAGTATTCTGATGACCGCTATGCTATAAATATTTATTCCTATTGACTTTTACTCTATGAAAATAATGACATTAAGATACGACATCTCATTGTTATTACACTATTGAGAAACAATATTTGTCCTTTCCAATTACTTACGAAATATTAATTTGTTTAATTCATTTTTTTAGGTAATATGTCTTCCATTGGCCACACTCCATTCATGCAAATTCCTTTGATTGAAGGAGAAGAGGATTGGAAAAAGAGAGATGATGACTGGTTTGTAGAAATGCATTCCCGGAAAATTACCATGGTGATCTGTGGTTATTTTTGTTGATGAGGACATTGTCAAAGAAGTCGGTATGGTACTAAATTCAAAAGTTATTGATGAGAAAAATTACATATTCAGGTTGAACACATTGATGTCATACTATGAATAAGTTCCTTATTCTTGACATGGAGTTGGAAGTTTCATTGTTTCAAGAAACTAGAAATGAAGGCTTCTAGAGAAAATAAGGCATGCTCTTGTCTTAAATATGGTTGGAATTTGGGAAATTTCATGCAGTAAGAAAAAATAGGTTATGGAAATGCCCTTGAATTTCATAATAACATGAATTTGGTATTCAAAAAATTGTATAGAAGTGAGGATACCTCTTCTATTTGTCATTATTTGAATAGAAAAAAATTGCTTTCTCCACCGAAACATGTAAAGCTATTTACAACACTTTGAGGAGATATTATTTGTCTAAATTAGAGATAGATCCATCTAAGTCAAAGTTGCAAGGGCTTAAAAATAATAACAAATCAGCTTTGTTGTTGAAGAAAGTGACCAGTATATTTGAGAAAACAAAACTTCAAATGTTGAACAATTAAAATTGTTTTTGTTCAATGGTGATGTTTTTCCAATTGAAGTTTCTAGGTGTCATTTGGCACCTCTAGAATATCAATTACATGTTGTGCATGATGAGAATGTTGACCTTATTTTCTATTCAATGTTGATTAATGTTATTCCTACACTGAGGGATGCACTTCTTCTTCCCTTTTACCTTCTACAAAGGAACTTTTGCAACTCGAGGATCCAGATGACCTGAAAAGGGATGAAGTGCAGTTCTACATTCTTGATGGCCAACATACCATTTGTGCCCAAAAATTTTTGGCTGAAAGAAAATACAAGTCATTACATACTAAGATGTAGTTTAGAAAGGCTCGCATTATGTCTTCACATGCTCCTTGTGAAGTCATTGTTAAAATTTTCAAAGCAAAAAATGATGTAAACAAAAATTGGATTGATACCAATTTTATTGATGTACTCTACAAGGCTCGAATGATTTGGAGATCCCTAGGATGTCCTCGGAGGCCCGAGTGGGAAACTCAAAGTCAGATGATTTGAAGGTAATGAAACTTAATTTTAGCGCATTTGTTCTTAAAATTTAATTTTGTAATATGTAGAAAATAAATATACTATTTCATCTTTCAATGCAAGTGTTTCGAGATGCAATGTCTTGCTATTTTCAAAGTGTCTAAGATAGATACCCTTCATGAAAAAATGAAATTTCTATATTTACCTGAGGACATATGGAAAAAATTGACAACAACCATTGAGTTATTTAAATCCGGTGTGGGTTGACTTGTTCTCCTTTAAGGATAACCAACCTAACTTTCAACCAAATTCATTGGCAAGGTTCACGATGAATTACTTCAGCCTGTAAGAGGAATGACCGATGAGGAGATATCAATTCTACTAGATAAAGTGCAAGTAGGGAAAGTATGGCTAACTCACTCTATTGAAGTAGGCATCATAGCAAAGACTTTAGATACTTACTACCAAAGAGTAAAAGATGACAGAAGGATGAGAGAAAAATTTCTAAAATATATGAAAAGTAAATATCCATGTAATCATGTATTGGTAGAATGCATTGAAAAAATATTGTTGAAAAATATGGTGTGCATGAATCTCACTACCACCAGTTGTGTGTACTCTTGGGAGAAGAAACTAAAGGAAAAAGAAAAGTTGATTCTGGAGGAAGTGAAAAATGGAAAAAGAAAATTTGATGCTGAAGTGGCAGAGGTTCTCCCAACAGTAGCTCAAGAAATTATAGACAACTATGTGATTGCAATGGAAGAAAATATTCAGCAAGGATGGAAGACACCAAAGACTTTACCTATCAATGTGCATATCCCTTCCATCTCCTATCAACAATATCTTCTATTCCATCAACTAATCCATTCAATGTAGAATGTGTGATCATAAATTTATGTAATTTGTCTAGTGTACTCACTTTCGATGCAATAATGGACCTACTTATAGTTGTCAGATCTAGTCTACTAAATTGTGTAATTATTGTGCTCTTACCTATTTGCTTCTTCAAAAATGTTAAGAGAGACATTAAAAAATACATGCAAAAAGTCAAAATAAGGGGGAATCAGTTGTGGAAGGTTTTACATATTTTATGACAACAAGTGGAAAATTTAAGAGCTTGTGTCTTATGTACACAATAAATGATGTGCACAATTGTGATGTTGATGATGGGGATATAGAAGAAATCACCATGGATTGGATGGATCAACTTCCATAGCAAATGGTGACTGCAAGAAAATTTTCCTATGAGGAAAGACACATCCTTTTCTTTACAAGAGATCTTATTTGTTTTGGTCTCATATGTTCACTTGACTCACTTTCGATAATTCTCTGGTTATAGTGTTGTATGGTGGTAGTGTTGCAGTGCATGCTTTGGTTGACTCAGTCTATCTATGGTTTTTATTGTTGAATCGCATGATCAAGAAATGTTTTTACAACATTACTATTGTCATTTGAAAAAGGTACATTGATTAAGATCACTTTAAACAATTCTATTAGTTTAATGCATTTGAATTGATACATACAATATTTATGTAGACAACCAAACAATAGAGGAAGACATTGTCTCTTCCTCTCCACATACAAAAGAGGAGGAGAATGTCAATCTTAGTATGTCGGAACCAATTCAACTTGTTGCCCTATATGTCGTTGACCATCCATCCAATGAATCTATAAAAGGTGAGTGGGAAATACTCGTTTTATAAATTTATCGCTACAAGATGTTTTCGATTGTCATTGTTTACATATTTTTAATAATAACTTCAATTTTTTTCAGATTTGATGCCAAATGGGGAGGTTGTTGGCACGTCACGCACAAACTCACAGATGGAAAATGGTATGATAGTCATATACAATTATAAATAAAACCATTTATAAGACCCTCATAATTAAAGGAACCTATAACAAAGTAGTTTATTTGTAATATGTATTACCCTAGTGGTCACTAACATGCATATTTTAATTAGATTTATTTTGAATTGAGTAAATTTTTGGTTTATTGGTTAATATTTATTTTGGACAATAAAAAAAATTACTTCTATATAGTTGGCTATTAGTGGTCGCTAAGCCCATCATATAATCAACCCAAACATAGTCCAGAATTAATGGCTTATGCCTACTGGTCGCTAATATACAACTACATCTATGCAATATTGTATAAAAGTGAGTTGTTTCACATATTTTTTACATCGACTTAAAATTTATTTTGAATTGATTATTTTTTTTTATATAGAATGAGCATCACAAGAACCTGTAGAGGGGGAGTGTAAGGGAATCCAAGATGGAGTCTCAATCAAGTAAGTGTTAACATACTGAAATTTTGATTATTTGAATTAGTTAATATCAAATTGTGGACAATTGAGAAAAAAATTACTTTTGTGCAGTTGGCCAAGAGGATTATTTAATTATTTTATATTTGGAGGGTTTTCTCTATGAGAAAACCAATCCTACAAAGAGTTGACAATCAAGTTCGGTAAGGAGACTCTCAACTTGCGAGGTGGGATCAAGGAATTTTTAAAGATACTGGCACAAAAAATGTGAAGTGGGATTTTGGTCTAGCTATCTCTCTTACGTTGAAGTTGAAAAGTTGATTAAGGATTTGAAAAAAATAGCATTTGAATTCAAACCATTTATTATTTTGGGTAAAGAACATTGTTTGTGTAGAAGACAAAATTGTAGAAAAAGATCTCCAAAAGATTTGGAGTAGAGATGGTATTGTTTTTGGCCTTAGAAACACATTGTGTATTACAATGGGCCCAAAGGGAAACCCTCAAAAAATTTTATGGTGGGGAAGAAATCCAATGAAGAAAATTATTTCAAAGATAAGTGGTTGATGACCAATTTGTACATAAACATAACACAAATACTGTGTCAGGGTTTGAGTGTTGTGGAGGGCATCCAAAAATTGCAGCAAAACATAAAATATATAACTATTAATTATTTCAAAATTTTTTTACAATGATATTCATTTGTATAATCATATGGTCACTCTTTATTTTATATGTTGAGATTACAAATTTAAAAGTAGGTAGTATTTATATCTTCATTGTGATTGAGATGATATTATAGTTTTATAAGTTGTTTTTGAGTTGTGATTAAATAATTTGATGCCTTGTTTTTAATCACTTTTGGAAGCTTACATTGATTTTGAGTTGTTTTTATAGATCCTATTGGGAAGCCTCATAAATTACTAGTTTTGGGAGTTGAAGGTTTTGTTGTTTGGAATTTTTTGTATTGGTGAAAAATACCTCATAATATGGTTCCATATTTTAGATCTAAGGAATACTAAATACTTTGAATGAGAGTTTAGTGCTGAATTGATAAGTATTGCATCAAAATATTTTGACACTACCTTATGGTCTTCATTTATGGATTCAACAATGGTGAAATACATGTTCATCAAAAAAATTTAGATGGTTGTGAGAAACCCACTTCAGTTCATTTGGGGATGCCAAGAATGTAAGTTCAAAAAAAAAACAAGCCAATAGATAGTAGACATTTATGGTAATGTCTATGGTGAAAAAATATACTTTTGATCGATGACGTGAGATTCTTGTCACATGAGGTCAAAGAAGAAATTACTCTCAAAACCCCAACATACTGGAGATTTGATGGAAACTATAAGACTGATTCAAAAATCTATATTGAATTATGTACATGGTTGAAACATATAGAGAGAACAAAAACATGTGTAGATCATTGAAAACATTCAAACACAATTGGCATTTGAATTATATACTTTTGCTTCCAAATCCAACAATGTATTGTGCATTTTTATGGAATAAAGTAACTAGCATTAAGGTTCTTAAAGATTCATAGTATGCAATCATTTTTTTAATTCTTTTTTTGGGAAAGAAAAATATTTTTCTCTAACTTGGGTGAAGAGACAATCGTGGATCATGGACCAATAAAAGAACTGTTTTCCCATATCTACATGGTTTAAAATTTTGTTTCACACATCAATGTTGGCTTCTCTAAAATTTTTTCCCCAATTATGCATGGTTTAATCTTAAATACATTTTGAAATTGATAGGAACCTTATTCGCAAGCAATAAATAATCCTAAGCGGTCTGCTAGACCGTATAAAATAGAAAAATGTTAGGGGAGAGGGGCCAATAGATGAACATGGTCCAATAGTTGACATGACTATTGATCACACAATACCCAATAGTTGTCATAGTACTATCTAGTAGTTATTTATTTTTGACATAATAATTATGTAGAGTAGCCAATCACATCATGACATGTAAGACCTTTTACCCATGTACAAGTATAAAAAATTCAATGTTCAAGCATTTTCACCCATATTCAAGTATTGGTTTCCACCTTGGTTGTAGTGTAACTCAAATTTATTATTTTAAATCAATTCAAAATATGGATTTCCCTCCAATTGAACATTCCAAAGAAAAATATAAGCTAACACAAATCTAAACTACATATTAGTGAAAAAATCACAATCTCATGTGATAAACAATTAATTGTGTGGACCCCTTAACTTAGGGTGTACCACTACTAGCCCCTCTCCCTATTCTTATTGATTTATAGATCCATGGAGGCTTCCTTGAAATCATAAAATGATTTTTACTAGATCTTCATATGTTAATCTTAATGATAGTTTGAAAATTATTAAACCTTGTTCAAAAGAAAAAATAAAGCCTAGCTAGGTCTGGCTAAAGACATATACAACTTAAACATTTTAAGTTTATTATTTTTTAGATCGTTATTTTAAAAACTTACTTATTTTTTTGTGTGGAAGATTTCATCATGACCAAACATTCCATTTAAGAAGATGCGATCTCTAACGCCAAATAAGTGTTTGGTGCAAGTTTATTCAAAGTTACTACCAACTAAGAACCCTTAGTGAACTTTACAGGCATCTCCTTTAAAGAAATCATGTTGCATTCCCCACCCAATATCATTGGCTAGAGGATCAAGGCCGATGAATAAAAATCTAGTGGATATGTGTTGTCCATCCAAAGTGGCTGGCTCTAAAGTTGGTGTGGTGCTCATGAATTTATGTATCTATGATAAGAGAAAGGGAGATGATTGGACATCAAATTAGACTTATAAGGATCTAACCCCAACTGGTGCTATAGACACATTAGCAATGGATAAGGCCTCCAAGGGCCTCACCATAGGTGGAAGCAGCTCTGGGCATTATAGATAACCACTTATTTCAGTTTTGGATACTTTTTGTTGGGTGATCAACCTACATACCTCCAAGTCTTAGGGGTGTCATGGACGCTCCGGTGACACCATGCATCACAAAAATGATGAAAATTATGATCAAGTTACCAATCTATTCGAGGACACGATGGATGTTTGATCTACATGATATTTTCAAGCTGTTTGGACACATCACATGTGTCTATATGGCCATGGATTAGAAGACAAGGGTTAGCAGGGGGTTTGGTTTTGTTAATTTCATCAATAAGGAGGATGCACAGAGAGCTATCAATAAGCTCAATGGTTATGGTTATGATAATCTTATTCTCAAAGATGAATGGGCCACTCTGTGGTATTTTTCTAGATGATTTGTATTCTTATTTTTTTACCCCTTAAGATAATGCAAGATGTTGAAGTTTTGTACTGTTTGATGTCTTCCACCGACTTTAATGTAAATGATGATACAAAGGATTTGAGTTGGTTTCTTTTTTCTTATAAGAAACATGTTCTCCTAAGAGAGTGTCTTTGTTACATGTGTTAGAGAGATTGTTGCCCCCTACAATGTAATCATCATCACTCTTAAATAAGGTTATCCTCTAATTGATTACATTCAACAAATATCCACTTTAACAGAACACATTTGTCTAATTTTATTTTTAATAGTAATTTTATTATTTAGTTTTAAATCTAAATCTAAAATATGAAAATTGACAAGACGGTAACCCTAAATTGTTCAAGATAACACAAGGAGAGTTTTGAGACTACACAAAGGGATATGTCATTTAATGGAATCCACAAGGAGATTTTGGAAGCTTTGAGAGTCCACAAGGAGAGTGTGGAGACTACACCAAAGGACGTGTCATTTAATGGAATCCACAAAAGTGGTACAAAAGTTATAATTTTAAGAGAATATTGTGTCTTGCCATCAAATTCTAAAAAAACATGAATATACTTGCTTAAAAGTGTTATGTGATAATTTTCTAAATTTTTAGGCATGCATAAGATAGAATGGTTGTTAAATTAATGTTTCACGCAGATGCAATTTGGAGCAGATAGGAATGTGAAGATTCTAGTAGTTAAAAGCAACGTGTAACTAAATACAATCAAAATTTTGATAAAATATTTTATATTTCAAGAGAATCTCATGATTTCATTTCAATTTTATAGTTATGTGTATATCCTTATGCATTTTGATAGTGACATATTACTAGGAAAATGTTTTTTCAAGATGTTTGTAGTATAGTCACTTTTAATTTTTAAAACCCATTTTTGAAGGATTTAAATAATAGCTTAGAGAAATGTAAAGTTGTTCACAAAATAAGATCCACAAAGTAGAAAATTACCTCACAAAGAAAAACCATTCCCCGTGATTGATTTTATAATGATATTTAATATGATCATCATGAAATATTGTTGGCATTACATTTTGTGAATAAAATTCTTGGGAATCAAAATGCACCTTTGCTACATCATTATTTTCAATTTTATTTGTGGTATGATTGTTATTGTGTTAATATTTTCAAATCAACCTCCACAAGAAATGGTTGCTGTGGTGGAAATTCAAAGGATTCTAATATTTATTGGTCCGAAAAATGAAAATCCAACATAATTTTTGCATATGTACAACTCCTTTATATTGAAAATGTTAATACCATGAGGGGGTAAGAAAGCATTTTTGATAACTTTGTAGACTATTTATCAATAGTTCATTCATGGAGCTAATCCATTGGGTATTATTCACTTCTACGTACCTCAAAAATTAATCCCCCTAAATGAAAATGTTATTGAAAACTAATCTGGAGATGCTTATATTAAATATGACCAAGTCAATTATATATGAAAAATTAACAAAAAGAAGTGGTATTTCAATAATTGGAACTAAAATGCTTACATTTTTTGTTAAAAAGATCTACATTGCGTTTTGTGGTGTTGTTTGATTCTCTGCAGACACCAAAATGGGGGTTTGGAGCTTCTCAAATTCCTTGTTTAAAATATGTATGTCATTTTTTCACCTATGTGGTGATATTAATTATAAATGCATGTAGGGTTAATGTAAACATCTTTTTGTGAAATCAAGATTAGAGATGCAGAAGGTAGAGATATCAATAAGCTCAATGTTATGCACTAAAGACAATCCTACCATAAGCATGAAAACACTCTTACATAGGACCATTTAAACTAATTGGGACACAAATTATTTTGGTTTTCTTAATGCAAAATGTTGAACCTTTCAATTGTTTGATGCCTCATCCTTTCTTGAATGAAATGATGATAGGATGGACTAAAGTCCTTCTAAATTGTTTTATTAATTTAAGAAACATTTCTCTAAGAGAGTTTCTTCTCATAACGACTTCAAGAGACGATGGTTTGGGCCTTTTATGGTGTCAATGATCATGGACAGGCCTTTCTCAAGATTTAAGATTTATATTTTCTTCGATTTTTAATCGTGGGTTTTTTCCACGTTAAAAACAAATTCTTGTTTAATTTTATTTCTAAAGTAAACTAATTAATTCACTTAAAGTAAATAAGATGAAATATTAATGAGACCGTAAGTTCTTTAAAGGTTTTCCCAGAGCCTAGAATGAATAAAACAACATTAAAACATTCTAGAGTCCCCATAAGGTTATAAATAGTAATTTTACATGATAGAACCTTGAATTTTACATGAGCATTTTGTCAAACAATTAGCTGATTTCTTCAATAGATTAAAATGACATTCACAATATGATACAAGTGATTTAAAAGTAACTTCAGCATTGCACTTTTGATATGAAGAGCTCTTTGTGCCAAAAGAAGACATTTCTAATGGAAGGTGGGAGCTTATTCAAAACTTACTTTCAAGTAATAATTTTCATTTTATTCTCGTACCCTTAGATTTATAGACATATTCTAAAATATTTAACTTTTTTTTTAATGGAAGAAACAATGTTAGGAGGGAAGATTCTAGAAGTGGATTTTCTAAATATATATTTATTGGTTCATTATTTATAACCCCTTCTCGTGGAGTATTATCAATTTGTAGCTTATAGAAATCATGAACATCCTCATGAAGCATTGATTTTTTTCCAAATGAAACCAACATTTAACAACTTGAATATCAATTCCCTTTCTTTGCATACTACGATCCTATGTCAAAATACGGTGGACATTAACCAAATAATAATATATACAGGAAGTTTCCAGAGTCCACAACCTTTTCCATCATCATCCCAGCCTGTGCAAAAATGGGAGCTTTAAAGCAAGACATGGACATCCATCAAAGTATAATGGAAAGTTGATTTTTTGTTAGATGCAAGGGTGTTGTAAGTTTTTGGTTTTAGAAATGTGGTAAGAAGGGAAATGTGGAAATCATAAAATGGCTTGTGAACTATATGATAAAATGCCTCAATGAGATGTAATCTCATGGACTTAAATGATAGCAGGATATGCATAAAATGGGTTTGTTGAAAATGTCTTCCAAAATTTTAGGCGAATGTATTTGGAAAGTACAAACCCAAACTCTATAACCTTTTTGGACATACTCTCTTTATATACCAATATGGAAGCCTTAGCATAAGGTATGAACATCCATCAAAGTGTAATAGAAATATTTTTTTGGAAAATTTCTGAAAGAGATGTGGTCTCATGGAATGCCATGATTGTAAGATAGCACAAAATAGCTCATAAAATGATGCTCTCAAACTTTGAGGTAATAAAGCACTCTATAATGTACCCTAACCATTTAAGCTTATTTTATGTATGCTTTGCATGGTTTTTATCTATTTTATGTTTATTGGAGAGATAATATGTTAAAGCACTTAGTCATTATTTCAGATATACTTTGAATCAACACTTCACATTCACTACATTATCGAGAATGAGTGTTAACAAACCTACATGCCTCACTTGAATTTGTAATGATTATTACACAACTAAATATTATTTAACATCCCTTTTGATGTACTTTGAAAAATTTGTTTTTTGGCTTTAATAGAAAATCAAAAATGTCAATCACACTCCTTATTAACATCAACTACAAAAGTAATAGCTATTCATCACTACAAAAAAATTATAACATATACCATTCAATGTATCACTTTAATGAACATTTTGTTTAATTTTATTGTAATAGTAATTTACTAGTTAAATTCACTTAAATCTAAATAAAATATGAAGATTCAATGGGACCGTAACCCTAAATTGTTCAAGATTTGTGGCAGAGAGAATATGGAGCCCTCAGTCCCCTCAAACCCTAAAAAAATTAACTTGAAAACCTTGACAAGAAGTTTATGTGAGCATAAGTATTCTTATTTTAGGGTTTTACTGTGATAACCAACAATTTGAGTGATTAAGGAGAATGAAACAAGCATTACATATTGCACTCTTTACAAGAAATGGGTTATACATTTTAAAACATAATGTTAATGACATTTTAAAACTATTATAAACATTATTCCAAGGAAACAAATAAGTGGTCAGCTGACAAGTTTAAAATAGAAACATTGATGGCCTTTGACAAAGTGTGATGGGGAGATTAAAGAGGAGGATAACGAAGACCTAGATTTTCATCAACCACCGCCAAATATCATTGGGCCAGATGAAAATGGTGTGAATAAGATCATGGAATACAAGTTCAATGAGCACGGCCAAAAGGTGGTTGACACCACTACGACGCACATCCACAAAGTGGCCAAAGTGCACCTTAACAAGTATGATCTCTAGTGCCTTGAGTGGTGTAAGCTCGAACTACCTGCTAACCAAGAACCCTCAATAAAATTTATAGGAATCTCCTTAGAATAAATCTGTCATTTAGTAACACCCTCACTCACCCGGGATCCAAGGTCGATGATTCAAAATCTGGTGGAGATGTGTTGTCCATCCTGGATAGCTCCAAGGGTGGTGTGGTAGATTTAATTGATAAAACCTTTTTGTATAATGTGTGTGATTATCTTTAGTAATGTGATTTTTATAATGTGTGTTTATCAATCAAGAGTGTCCTTTATTCATAATCTATCCATTGTTTTTATTATTCCTCAGACTCCCTTATAGTTGTTTCTTTGTCGTTTTGCTAGGATTGACCTAGTGTTCTTGTGGATTTGGGGATTTCTCTCATACCACCCGCTTATTTTTTTTAGAGAATATTATATCATGTTGCATTTAATATAGTATAAGATAATTTTCATCAAATAATATAGCCAATGCATGGGAAAAAGTTGATGACACCATCCATTTTTTATTGCGTCAAACTTCCTTACATGAGTCATGGGAATATTTAATTGGTTGGTTGTGTTTTTTCCTATCCTCACTCATTTTCTCATGTTTCTGTCTATTATTTTTCCTTCCCTCTCATGGAAACTACCTATGTTACATTCATCCTCTTGCGTAGAAACAAGTGGGAAATAACTTTCATCTCTACAAATGTTTGACAAGTTGTCTTCACAATGTCTTCCGCATAGACTCGACAAATGTTATGAAGATATTGGGTGTGGATTATCTCCAAATAGCACCGGGAGATCTTGTGTTAAACTCGATATCAGAGGTGTCTTCGTGTTTATTTGTTGGTGTTGTGTGCAGATAAAATAGTGGTCAAGGCGGTTGAGTCCCATTTCATTTACCCAAATCATCATGTGGGTTTAGTCAAAGCTCTGAGAAGTATACCTTCCTTGTCTCTTTGTAAATTTGAATCCTTTTCCATCACCTTTTTGGGTTGACAACAGATTTGTGATGCCTGGAATTGAAAATTCGGGTCCTACTTCAATTTACTAACATTGTTAAAATAATCTATCGATCATATGGGGTATCTATCTCCACCATACCATCCCTGGAACCATTTCAACTCACAAAACCAACCCCGCCCCTTCCTGATCACATGGTGTACTTGAATTTTATTTCTAGCACATCCTTTTCCTTTCTCAAGATGATTGTAACGTTTGGCTGGGTGGAACCCTAGGGTTTCTCTATCATTCCTTCTCTATTTTTATATTCACGGCTATGTTATTTATAGGATTGATTATTCATCTTACATTTGGCATAGTTATCTTTCATACTCATTTTTAGTTTTTGTATGTAGCCTTTCATCAATCAAAACATGGGATACTTGTAGGGTGGGGACCCATCAACCCTCCGGTTCATAGCTCCGTAAAAATTGTTAACTATCTAAAAAGGAAAATTATGTAATTTGTCCCTAAATTTATTTGACAACAAGTTTCGAGTATAATGTTCTCCGACTATCTTAATAATGTTTATATGTCTAATATGTGTCATTATCTTTAGGAAATTTATAATACCATAAAGGATTTAAATGATAATAGATATCTTATATATAAAAAAAAGTGTACATAACATTTTTATTTTGTGAATTCTTATTTGATTAATGTTAATTTACCTCGATAAGCTACACTAGCATTACCTAGCGAGCATTAAGTATTAACTCTCCTACTTTGATTTTTAAGGTCATATTGTCCTCTCGACTTCAAACTATCTGCTAAACAAAAATTCACATCGGTTTAAGGTGTATAAATTTTTAAAAATTTGAGTGCACATCAATAATCGAGTTTGTTCATAAAATTGGGGAAAACTATTTTAATTTTCAATTAATTATTCTATGAATTTGGGATTCTAGCATGACAAATACCATTACAAGGAAAATTCAAAATCTTCTTAAAATGATTAACCATAATTTCTACATTTAGAAAAGAATTTTTAATTTATTTCATATCTATATTTAGTTACGAAAATAAATCCTCCGATAAGGGAGTAGGACAATTTTAATTTTCATTTAAAGTTACAAACATGTGAGGAAAATTTCCGTAGTGATTTCATGTCCCTTCTTTCGATGTACAAGGATGGAAGAAGGTGACTAATGTAGCCTAGAATATACCCACAAAAACCCAAGGCACACTAACACATCACCTAGCCTAAACCGAGCACTCACCCCAAGCACACAAGGGTAATAAGTCCCTCTTAGTGAATCTCATCCAAGATGTTAGCATGAATGAATGTATATTTCAGATCCATGACAGATAATTGATTAAACCACAATGCATAACCCAGATCTAGATCTTAACCATAAGAAATATTAACTAAAAATTACTATAATGACATTTACCACACAAGATCTATGTTGATTACATCCAACACCATTATCCGCCAATAATATCCATTATATTAAATACTGCAAAACATAGAAGCTTCATACATCATAATGTCACCATGAGTCATGTGTGCGTACAAACTAGCAACATAACTCTACAAAACATTGGATCCCTAAACCGTGTAAATAAATACATATTTATAGGGGTGGGGACCTTCCCTTCACTTGTCCATGCACCTTTAAAAATAGGCTACATGCTAATAATAGTCATGCACCCTTACATGAAAATACAAAAGCATGCAGGTGCTAATAATATATTTTCTATAGTCAACTCCTAGTTCAAATCCTATTATTAGTACAAAACCATGCATGGCACTTGACATTTTGTTAGCCCAAAATAACCTTAGCATAGTATGCAAGTCTTCATATCATTGTGTTCTCCACACTCCATGTCCAAAAATAGCCTTATGTTAAAACGGCTAAGTCCGATCTGGGTGCACCTTGTCTCTCTACATTCCCGCATGCACTTTCATGCCCCATGTTTGTGCGCCAAAACCTTATGCACTTACAAAAATTAGGATATACTTCTTAGCCCAACATTACCCCACATTAAATGTATTTCGCCCCGACAATGGGTAATCCCAACTTATCCCTCCAATATTTAAATAATGATGAATGGAAGAATGAAAGGACTACTACCACCAAAAAGTGAGTCAACCTACTTGGTATCTCGCACTTCTACTGGCAGGATCAACTCTATATATTCATTATGAAATTCTTCCTCTAATGCATACCAATCACTCAGTGCTTTATTCATTTTATCCAGAATGTCCACAACTACAGCGTCCAATTCATCAAGAGTCATCTTACCACCTTCATTTTGTAAAATCCTGATAATATTGGCCATGCTTGAGATCATACCTTCCATCACATCCATGTTTTCCATGATGAGCTTCCCAGCTTCCTTAATTATTTCCTTTTGTAGGATTCTAGTAGCCTCAAGCACAGCACACTTAATTTCTACAAGCTTAACTCTTTCTACACAACCAAGTGTGTCATCTTTGGCTTCCTGAAGGACCTCATTTTCTTCCACTAGAGTCCTTATCTTGACGATTACATCTAGAGTTGTACACATAGTCAATGTCACATCCAATTTTTTTATATTCATATTTTAAAGCCTGCATAATGGACTCATAAGTGGAAAATTTCCTTGCAATGATGAATTTATCTCTCGTTGCCTCTTTCGTATCATCCTTTGGTCTTGGCAGTAACTTTGGTCCCTCTTCTTAAAGTAAGCGAATCTGTTGTGCGAAAATAATGAAGAGTATACGAAAACTCTTTTGGTACCTTATCTTGAAAATCAGGACACTTCTCCATAACCCCATCAGCAATTTGTTTGGCCATCTTTAGAACCATCGCATTTCGCTTCAAAATTTTCCTTTTCTCTGTAAGGAACTTTATTTCTATGTATTTGTCCCTCTTATCATCCAAAATTTCTCTTATAGTTACCACTTTATCAATGTTACAGCGTGTAACTTCTGTTGATACCTTCACCAACGCATTACTTACTCATTAGAAAATTGTGTGGGATTGATAATATGGTGGGTATGTGATGCCCCCTTCATTCTACGTAATACACATGACTCCTCATAAATGTCAAAGTCATGCTCATCCATGTGAATTTGTATGCTCCATGATAGTTGTTTAAAAATGCACCTTGTTTCCATTTCTGGATCCATTAAGTCCCAACCATATAAATTTTCGTGGGAAAAGTAATTTGAAATTGGAAGTGAATGATCTTAGTCATGTTATCGGTGTATCTCGGTTTTGTTTTCACACCACATCTTATTTTTTTCGTTATTTCGCTCTCCTATGTTTTCTTATGTAGTGGTACATTAATCATGTTGTGCCTCGGTCCCATGCTCTGTTCTACTTATTCTCCTTCTTTAGTTTCATTCTTCACATGCGTAGGGCACATTTTAATCTCGGTATCCCCACCAACACTTCTCTAATCTTGAGTGGGTTCCTGGGAACTTATACTTGGACCAAATTCCTCATATATTATTCTCTCATCTATTTCTTCATCTTCCTACATTTCTAAGATTGGAGTGGTCACATCTTCTTGCATGCTTTAGTGAGTGGACTTCTCTTCCTTGCTATCTTGTACCGGTATATATTTTCGGCACTTATTCTTTTTTTTCTTCATAACTCCTCACCGGAGTTACCCATAGTGACCTCCTCACTAGTTGTGACGTCCAACGCCAAAGGTATCTCTATATGTATGCCTTGACACAAAATTCTTCGTATGTGGTCCAACTTTGTGATGTCATCCCGTTGCTCAGAACATTCTCCAAGCCTATAGGTATTGGTTCTTCTTGAGTGGGGGCATAAGTTCAACTAGCCTTATAGTGCCCACTATCTATTTCTTCTTTGGAGGACCCAACAACACTATGTCCTCACCTTTAATCACCTTTCCATCTTTAAAGTGTGGCCTAAGGTACACATAAACATGTGCTAGTTCAATATTTCCTATAGCCATGGTGTTTGGAGTTATGTCAGTGTTATCTATTTCAAGCGTTTCAACATACACTTCCATATTTCGCCATACATAATTATTTCGTAGGATATGAATATCTCGAGTCTAATTTATCAACGTCAAACTGAATTTTACACGTGTTATGCAACCTATTCAGAATCCTTAAAGTAATGGGTGAGTGCACAAAGGTTCGGGGCCAAAATGGTGGTCTTAAGTGGATGCATTTTTGAAAAAATAAAAACTTCAAATTGTACGAGTTTTTGAAATAGTTACACTCAAAATTGGAAGATGTTGTATAAACATGAATCGTAGAATTTTGAGTCTAGTTTCTAAACTACTATTTTTTTTTTTGAAAACGGGCGAGTGTAAGTGGGTCAAGTAACTAAAATACCAACATGTGCTCCTATTTTTATTAAAAACATAATAAAGTGACTTTCATTCCCCCACCATTTTTGGGCACCATTTAGTAATTTTGAAAACCCTTTTGTAGAAAGATAGCTAGGAGCATCTAGTTTTGCTAGAATTTTTTAAAGATTTTTTTAGCAATTATTTTTTAACAAGATTTTCTAGTACATACATTTTAAGTTTTTAAAAATAATGGAGCTATGATCATGCCCCCCCTAAATACCTCAAAAAATATCGAAAATTAGTTTTTCTTTTAATATGTATAGAATTAGTCCTATTTTGTACCTAAATTTGTTTTATTCAATTTCAATGAGTCGAAAAAAATATACACAAAAAAAGATATACATGTTTAATCTTCAAAAAATATATATATAAATGCATATTTAGAAAATAAATAATATAGAAACCTTATATTTGTTAGAAAAATTATATTTATACAAAGAATAAACACTGCTCTATGTCATGGTATAATTTTTTTTAAACGAATCGATCATTTTATGTTGATTTATCATGGTAGAAGTTAGTTTTTTGCATTTTACGCAAATAAACACGATTTGTTGTGTTTGTGTAGGTCCATGCCTTAGGCTTGGGGATCCAAATTGGATCCCAAGCCTTGAGGCATGGATTGGAAAAGGTAAAAATCATAACAAGTACACTTTATGCTTTGTTATATATTGTTAGCCCCGATGTCCCTTTCATCTCTTTCACGGGATTTACGCCTCCATTTTGTCTAGTCCGGAGATTCTTGTACATTCTTACATTATATTTTAGTAGTTCATTTTGTACCCTACCCCACTCATTGAATTTTTATAATCATGGGTGATAAAATTCAAGCTAAAGACATGAGGAAATTCAAGAACAAGACACTGGAGAAATTGGAAGAGATGAGGATAAAGAAACTGAAGAGAATGCAAAAACTTTATGACAGGGCAAGGTATATATGTTATATCAAATGTAGCTAATGTTTTAGAAAATAAGGATGAAATACATAATGAAAATGTAGAGAATAATGATTTTGCAATGAATAATGATATTGAATTAAATGATAATGTTGGTATGGATGAAGAAATTGATGTGAATCCAAATGTTGAGCATTTACCCGAGAGTCCAGATGTTAACCTTAAAATTTGTATAGAAACATTGAATGAAAAAAGTAACCTTGTTAACAAATCTTCACATCTAAGAACACGTCTTTCAATTTTGTGAAGAAAACCAATTCACTTAATTGAAATTGATGAAAACATTATAAAACCAATGCCTAACAAAATGTCCGAAATAAATGCGAGAAGAAAAACTAGTGGAATTTGGGATAGTCACTTTGAGAATTTAAATAACACATAAAGATGTCAATTATTTGTTACATTGATGAAATTAATCAAGATGAGACCTATAATTAAGACATTGGGGTTAAAAACATCTAATTTTGCTGATCAAAATGTTTCAATTTTTAAAAACATACATAAAGCATACCAAACTATAGGTGGCAAAAGACACACCAAAGCTAGTAATGCTACACGTTGTGCACTTACTAATTGTATAGTAAGTGATAAAACAACTAATAAACACTTGATTAGAAATATAAGTAGTGCTTTGAATCTAAATAGAAAAAAATTAACAATATCAATAGAGAGACGTAAAAGTCTTGAGTCACCAATAACACCGACTATTGAGATTTCTCTAGCAAACTCCCATGGAAAGACAAGAATACATTTGATATTCTAAAATAATTAATTGTAAAATTTTGGAATGAGAACACAAGGGTGTCACCAAATAGAAGAGATATAGTAAAAAGAAGAATTGGTTCTAGTAATCATGAATCGTATGTAAGAGATTTCTTATTTATGACTCAAACACAATTGTTCTCTAATTTTAAGAATGAAAATACACAAATTAACATTAGCCAAATATTCTTTGAAATGAGAAAACCCTTTTTGTGAAAATCAATCACTCACGTACCACTTGTTGTAGGCATCATGTTGAATTTTCAATGCATTATTATGTTTTTTTGTCAAATACGTCGTGTTTTGCATCGACATCATGTTGCAGGAGTGTGGATTAAATGTTCCATAAAAATCTTCAAGGAATTTATTCTTACAATATTTTGTGAAAAAACAACTAGACAATTTTTTTATAACAAATTATGTTTGGATAGAACGTGCAACATATGTGGTGGCTTACCAAATCGAAAAGTTGTATCCATGAGGAGAGCATGATTCAATAGGAAAATAATTGGTTGGTTTAAAAAAATATAAATCGGTGGCATATCAATTAAAAGATGGAAAATAATATAAGAGGTGTGATCTTGTTACAAAACAATTACATGTATCATCATATATGGTCAAATTCATAGAGGAAATTGTTTATGAGTATGTAAGCCACACATATAGAGCTCAATGGTTTGATTAAAAATTCAAGTTAAGAAAGGACACATTTGCACTTTTTTCTCTTGTTTCATTATCTGAATTTGATGAGAATTACACATTTCAAACATAAATGGAGGTGTTATCCAAAATGTGCCCCTGCTCATTTTTGTGGCTAACTCCTTGTGTTCTTACCTCTCTTGTGCCTCAGTCTCCATTTTTGATTTTTAGGCACTCAAATCTTTCTAAAAATGGAGCAGGAAGGGCCCGTGACCAATTAGAACATGCCACGTGGCACCTGGAGTGGCGGAGCGCAGGGAAAATTTGAAAAATTTTCCAAAGACCAAACGGGTAAAAATTCAAACTTTTTGCCGTCGATCCGATTTTGGCCTGTTTTGCCCTAAATTTTCAAATCGCCATATCTTTCGATCCAAAGCTCAGATTTTCATGTTCTTTATATCAATGGAAAGCTGGTGAAATTATCTACAAGATTCTGTGGTCATTTTTGCATTTTGGTTTAGTTTGGAGAGAGAAAATCAAGAAACATCTCTGGCACGTGGTAATGGCCAGAAATGACGTTTCAACAACCAGTTTTAATGCAAAATGGGTCGCATTCTTCTTCAGCATGGCCAAAAATGTCAAGGCATGGGTCTGTAAGGATGCCCATGTTGTTTTAATGCATCTTCATTTAATGGGGAATGGCTCCCATGTTTTTACATGTTTTCTCTCTCCTGGGCTCAACCCATGCATTGTAAAAGCAGATTTGGCTCATTTTTGAGGGTTGAACATTTTTGGACAAATGCTTCTTCTTTCACCTTCAACAAGTGATTTTTGCAAGTATCAGACCTTCTTCATGATTGTAATAGGTTTCTACCTCTTTGATGTTGCAAATGCAAGGATTTTGACAGTGAAAATGACAGTGCAGACTCTGTGATCAATTTTCAATCCTTTGTTTGTATTGTCTTGTTTCATTTCAAACCTCTAATTTCATCTTATCATTTGTGTATGATGTTTCATGTTGCATTTCATGAAATTGTGTCAATTTGCATGAACAAGAAGTGTTCACCACTCCTTTGGTGTATCACCTATTATTTTAGTTTCAATTTTTGCACTTTTATCTCTGTCTCCTTGGAATTTAGAGTAGGATTGTGATTCAAACCTCTGCAATTGTGCAAATAACAGATCTGATCGAGAGGAGTTTGAGGAACCAACCTCTATCTGGAGATTCCTCTCTCATTTTACAAGTCCCACACTTGGAGAGAGGTTTCAATGTTGTGCAATCACACCTGGATGCCCACGAAACATCAACTTAGAAACCTGATTTGCATCATCCAGGTGCTTTGCTGATTTGCAACAACAGGTTTTGGCATGCCGGTGGGACCTTAGAGGTCTCATTTTCATTACAACTAAGTTGATGTGCATCTGTTGTAATTTTCTTGCTTAAAAGAGCTATAAATTACACATCTAGTGACTCCAAGGAAGAAGAATCACTGGTTTTAAAGGTGCAGACACTGAAAACTCATGAGAAGAATCACTACAAGGTTAGGAGATGGAGAAGAAGAGGCGTTGTTTGAATATTTGTAGTTATCTCCAAGAGTAAGGCAAAGTGGGAGGAGAATCCACAGGTCTCCATCTCCACCAAACATAACTCTCTCAACTCCTCCACCTGGTAGGCCTTTCATTCAATCAACAAGGGTTCTAAGGCCAATTAGAATGGCACAAAACAACCCCTATGTCAATTTCACTAGTAGCAGCCCACTTGCTCTCAATGCACAAAATCCAATCCCAGTTGTAGCATTGAAGAACATTCCATACTTCACTGGAGAAAATCAGACCTCACCTGGTGATCATGTTAAGGATATTGCTAACATTTGTGCAATCCACGAGATCAATAAGATGCAAGTTGCTGTCAAACTGCTGGCATCTTCAGTCAAAGGGAAGGCTTTGCAATGGTTTAGAAGCATTGCCTCAGGTTCTATTCAAAATTGGAACCAGCTATGTGTAGCACTTCATGAGCAATTTGGAGAGAAGGGAGACAACTTGTCTCTTTTGGAGCAGCTGAAAACCATCAAGAGAGCTCCCAATGAGTAGCTGGCTGATTTCAACTTCAGATTTCAAAGGACTTGGGAGAGAATTCTAGTGGCAGTCAGGCCAACAGCACAAGGTGCTTTTCTTTACTATCTCAAAGCTCTAAATTTTGATATTTCTATGTTAATTCAGTCCATGGGAGGCATAACTATCCCCATTGCTTATAGCATTGCCATTAGAGCTGAAAATTGTTTGATCCAAGTTGGCAAACTAGCCCCTAGACCTCCCATGCCATTGTTTCCAAGTTTAGAGAGCCCAAACACTAATCAAACACCTAACTTAGCTCCTATTCCCACTCCTAGAAATCAGAATTTAAATGAAGCTTCCACTTCATCTTCTAGTGCCTCAAACAAGCTTCAGGAAGTCATGAAGCAATTACAAAATCTAGGCAATGAGCTGGTTACTCTCAAAAGGCAGCAAGCTCAAGGTTTTAGACCTTCTTTCCAGCCCCAAGCTCAGCCTAACAGGTAGCCATATCAACCTCAAAGACCACCCAA
Source organism: Taxus wallichiana var. yunnanensis (assembly GCA_018340775.1). Lineage (NCBI taxonomy): Eukaryota > Viridiplantae > Streptophyta > Pinopsida > Cupressales > Taxaceae > Taxus > Taxus wallichiana. Next base: position 376,765,707 of record CM031235.1, read on the forward strand.
TCCAGCTGCAAATCTAAATCAAGCAAGGCCTCCTGCCAACAGACCATTTCAGCCCTATAATCCCAATGCTACATCTGCCTCTAAAGCATTAGTGCCAGTACAAAATAACATGGCCCAAGAGTATGATTGGTGTTTCCCATGCAATGAACCTCACAACCAATCTATGTGCTTCAACGGTGCCTTGAATCAAGCATTAATGGTGACAACTACTGGTGTGGAGGGTGAGGGCAGTCAAGGAAACAACCAACAACAAGAAACATTCCAAAGAAGCAATCAACTCCAAATGACACCACACTTGTGAACCTGGCAGGCAAAGGATTTTTGTGGCATAAACCGATACAGGTCTCTCAAGGTGTTGCAGCCAACACAAGGTCAAAAAGAAGGAATTTGGGTGAAGAACAGCCATTAGCTCCAACCAATCCACAACCTTTTATGGCTCCACAAATGGTTGGCAAACAAAATCTAGTTGTAAATGCACAAGGGCAGCCAAGAACAGCTCCTAGACCAACTCAAATACCAGTTGTTGCTGCCCACATGCAAGGGATGAATATGCAAACCAAGGGACAACAAAGAGATCCTTCATCACCATTTAGTATCATTGATCAGATGAAGAAGACAAATGTAAATATATCAATGTGGGAATCCCTATCTATCCCAGGCCAGAGAGATTTGCTACAAGCTGCCATGAAGGACTGGCCAACTTCGAATTAGCAAGTCCAAATGTAAGAGAAGGTGCTCACAAATGCTACCCAGCCTGAAGGGAATCATGGAGGAATTTGTTAGCATAATTTAGCATAGGCATATTTATTGCATTTTATCGCATTGTCTTTTATTTAATAATGTGCAACATGTAGTCTAGTGAATTACATTCAATATTGTTATGTTGATAACATTCAATATTGTTATTAGTAGTAATTACATGTGCATGTGAGATGGGTCTTATCATCTCGTAGTTGGTGTCTACTAGGGTGTCATGTCTATCCATATGAGGTCAGTCTAATATCTATAAATATTACAGCTCTTACATTGTAATATAATCTCGATTTCATGATCAATAATATTTGTGAGGCTTCCGTCATTGCAATCTTATTCTATTCTATCATTGGTATCTAAGCTATACCATTATTATCATTTGGTATCGAGCAGGTTCTATCCAAGAAAGGTTGAAGAGGAGCACTATTGGAGAGGATCCATTGGAGAAGAAGATCTGCATCAAAGGAGAGCCATTGAAGCATCCTGCAGCCTCCATTCCTCCCAAGCATCCATCAACTAAAATTTGACCTATCCATTTATTTGGAAGGTAAATTTTTTTATTAGTCATTGGCATAGCCAATTGATCTAACATATTGGCGGAATATTTCAGATTTGGAGATCTTTAAAAAAAAAAAAGGAGAAAGATCTTGGAAAAAATTGCAGATCTAAAAAAAAAAAAAAGATTTGTGAAAAAAAAAAAGATCTTTAAAAAAAAAAAAAAAAAAGGAGAGATCTTGAAAAAATTGCAGATCAAAAGAAAAAAAAAGATCAGATCTAAAAAAAAAAAACAGATCTGAAAGTGGAGGTGTGAAGAATTCGGGAGCAAAGGTTGAAGCAAATCGTCAACAAAATTCCAGCAGATAGCTCTTAGAAAAAGGACGTAACTTTTTCATACAATATCAGATTGATGTGCCATTTTTTTCTAGAAAGATAAGAAGGAGGCACACAACTTTATAGTTTACATCATCTTCAGATTCGGCCTCTACATGTGACGAAAAGTCTATACAAGTCGGATCATTTTTTCTAAAAAAATCAGATCTAGCTGGTAAATTGGTAAGATCTCAAAATTAAGATTCTAATTCTTCTAAAAATTTTAGGTTTCAAGAAAAATATTGTATGATGCTGTTGTCAAAATTTTAGAAAAACCCAAATCACGGTTTGTGAGAAAAGGTGAAAACAATATTCAGATTGTTTGTTTGGATCTTGGGAACAAACAGGTCAGCGGTTCAATTCCCACTCTCTCCATATTTTTTCTTAAATTATTTTTTTGGAAAATTTGGAGAAATTAATAAATTTTGGGAGATTTCTAAATTTAGAAGCTCACCAAACACATTTAGAGCCACCACTAAATTTAGCGGAAAAACACCTATTGGGGGTAAAAAATATTTTTGGCCTAAATTGTGTATTTTGTGATTCTAGACCCTTTTTTGTAAAGAGGGGGGACACAAAAACTTCATTTTGATGTACTTTGAGAGGATGTTGTACTAATCTTGGTGCATAAAGTGAAAAAAAAAAAAAAGTGCACATTTTTTATTTTATGTTTGGTTCTATCACACGAGATCTTTGATCTCATAGCAGCGTTCGGTATATACGGTGCCTCTGGGAAGTGCTTACGGGTGATGCCGTTGCAACTACTACTACACTTAACACCTAACATAGCTGCCTAAACATCATCTGGGAATTGACCCTATAAAATCGACGGGGAGTAATAAGGACACAATACACACACATTTGAGCCCTCCCATCCGTTTGTGCTTGCACAAACCCCTCTCCGTACTGTCTAAGTACCACGTACTAAATTCTTTCACGTGCGTTAACACCTCTTTCCGTACTGACGGGTATATTGAAAGGGTGATCTTCTTCCACGTACCGATGGGTATATCGGAAGGGAGCATATATAGAAAGGTTTGGTATATCGGCCTGACGGTATATTGAGAGGGAGACCATAAACTTGGAGTGATAAGAGCCTTACCCTTTGTCAGAAATTTAGAGTTTTAGAAATTTAGATTGCAGAAATGGGTGCACAAGCACCAAAGTTCTTCTTACCAGATTCACAACTGCTTAGAGGAGACAACTATGCTGCATGGAAACCGAAGATCAAGACGTTACTTGAGTTTGAAGACCTATGGACAGTTGTAGATGGAAAAACAACAAGATCACTTGATGATGGAAGACAACAAGTTCAATTTGACAGGGCAAATCAAAAGGCCAAGTTGATCATCTTGTTTAGCGTAACAGACGATGTGCAACCCCACATTAGAGATGCCACATCGGCCAAGGATGCATGGGATAAGTTGAGCACAGTCTATGAGGCAAAGAATAAGAATGCCATCCTCAACCTACTATCACAACTGCATACTCTCAAGTTCAAGCACAATGAGAAGGTTGAAGTTTTTTTGAGACGAGTTGCTACTTTGAGGGCATCTCTATTAGCATTGGGAAAAGAGATAAGTGATGAAGACCTCGTACCAATTATGTTGCGAGCACTTCCTCCTTCCTATAGAATCTTTGTGACAACTATCAATATGAGTGAACACACAGTCACCTTTGAGAAGTTGGTCAATCTACTCCAACAAGAAGAGGAAATGAACAACAAAGATCATGAAGATGAGAAAGCACTATCTTCCAATCATAAAGGAAAGGGGAAATTTCAGTCCAATCACAAGAAGTCCCAACAAAACCAAAGTCAACGAGACAACACCAAGAAGTGTCCCATTTGTAATAGAGGGGGACATGACATCAAAGATTGTTGGTACAATTCCTATAAAAAGGGTTCATCAAGTAATTCAAAACCCAATAACCATCAGGGCAACAATAATTCAAATAAAGGGAAGTCTAACAACAACAACAATCAAGGGCAGAAAAATGGTAATTGGCAAAGAAAACCCAAACAACAAGGGTACATTGCTGAACATGAGGATGATTCAGATGAAGGACACCACATGTATTCTGCTCAATTTGATGAAAAAACCAAGTCCACACAAGATATCTGGTATGTTGACTTGGGTGCAACTCGACACATGACTAGACACAAGGATTGGTTCTACACACTACGTGACTCACCTAACAAGAACCATGTGTCATTAGGTGATGACTCATCATACAGTGTCAAGGGGATTGGAAACATTTCACTACCTCTTGGAAAGCATGACTGCAAAATCACAAATGTATTGTATGTACCTGGGTTGACCAAGAATTTGCTATCAGTTAGTCAACTCCTTGATCACAACTTGAAGTTAGATTTTGACAGTAATAATGGAGAAAAAGTGTGCTTGATAAGAGATAAGTCAAGAGGTTCCAAGATTGTAGCAAGAGCCTCCAATGTGGGACGCATGTTCCAACTTGATTTTGTCCACAAGGATGATCAAGCTCTAGTGGCCAAAGACACACAATCTGCAGAACTATGGCATCGCAGATATGGTCACATCAGTTTTGGCTATCTCCAAACACTTCAAAAGGGCAACATGGTGAAAGGATTGCCTACACTCAAGCACAACACTAACAAGTGTCACAATTGCCTAGCTGGAAAGCAACACAGAGTACCCTTCCAGAAGAACACATATAGAGCTAAGGGAAAGCTTGATTTGGTGCACACCGATATTTGCGGGCCCATGCAACCAAGTCATTCTAGATGTCAATACTTCATGCTTTTTGTTGATGACTACTCAAGAAAGATGTGGATATATTGTCTAAGAAACAAGAGTCAAGCCTTTGAGACATTTCAGAAGTTCAAAGCACTTGTTGAGAATGAAGTTGGTCACAAGATCAAAACTCTCCGCTCAGATCGAGGGGGGGAATTCACAAGCAATGAGTTCAAGACTTACCTGGAAGCTCATGGGATTCGTCGACAAATGTCTCCTACTCACACACCACAACAGAATGGTATAGTTGAGAGAAGGAATCATACTATCATGGAAATGGTGCGATGTATGATTGATGACTCAGGTTTAACAAAGACATTTTGGGCAGAAGTTGCAAGAACTGCAGTCTATTTGTTGAACAGAGTGCCCACAATAGCTCTTGAAGGAGTGACACCTCAAGAAGCATGGTCAAATCGGAAACCATCAATTACACACCTAAGAGTATTTGGGTGTAAAGCTAGCATGCACATACCCAAGAAGAATAGGAACAAGTTGGATATGAAAGCTGAGAAACTGATATTCATTGGATATAGTGAAGAAGCACTTGGGTATAGATTATGGGATCCGAAAGCAAAGAAAGTATACACAAGTAGGGATGTTGAGTTCTTTGAGAAGAAACAAGCAGATGCTCCACTCAATGACTCAACAAACATGCAGAATACACCTCTTGTGAAGACAGAATTTGATGTTCCCACTGAAGATGACAGTGATGAATTGGATGATGGTGATCCACCACAATCCAATGGAACAACTAATAAGTTACCTAAATGGTATACTCAATTAATAAGAGATGTAAATTTGGATGAAGCACCGAGCACATCGTCCAATCCTAGACCTAGAACTCATAGTCAAGCTCGTGAAGAGGTCAATTATGCCCTAATGAGTAGAGTTGTTGAAACAGTTGAGCCATCTACAATTCAGGAAGCCCTACAATCAAAATCTTGGAAAGATGCCATGGATTTAGAGTATCAGTCAGTGATGAAGAACAACACATGGCAACTTTTCGACCTTCCACCAGGGAAGAAACCCATTAGATGCAGATGGATATTCAAGACTAAGTACAAATCAGATGGGACTATTGACAAGTATAAAGCAAGGCTTGTAGCAAAGGGGTATGCACAACAAGAAGGCATTGATTATGAGGAGACATTTGCTCCCACAACCAAGATCAAGACAATCAGGATGATCTTTGCTCTAGTTGCACAATTTGGTTGGAAAGTCCACCAAATGGATGTGAAAAGTGCCTTTCTTAATGGAGATTTGCAAGAAGAAGTCTATATGACTTAGCCAGAGGGTTATGTAATACCAGGAAAAGAGATGATGGTATGTAGACTCATAAAATCTCTATATGGCCTAAAACAGGCACCCCGGGCATGGTACATCAAAATTGATGAGCATCTCATAAGTCATGGATTCGAACGGAATCCTTATTACCTAAATCTCTACCTCAAAAAGCAAGGGGGAGATTGTCATTGTGGTTGTTTATGTTGACAATCTAGTCATTACAGGCAGTTACGTGAAGATGATCGATGCAATAAAGAAGGATTTTAATCGATCGCTTGACATGACAAATCTCGGGCTCATGCACTATTGTCTTGGGTTGGAAGTATGATGGACTACACTCCTATTGCTACACCTATGGAAGCGAGACTTCAGATTATCTCGTCCGATCCATCACCACCGGTGAATGCAACTCTCTATCGGCGAGTTGATCAGAGTCTCATTTACGACGATATATACTAGACCAGATATCAGCTTTGTAGTCACTATTTATCATGCTTGAGTGCAAGAACCGAAAATATGTCATTGGAAAGCAACAAAGAGAATACTAAGATATCTAAAGGGTACATTTGACCTTGGTCTAGAGTACAAGAAGAATGACAATTTCTTCTTGACAGGATATTCAGATTCAGATCATGCAGGAAACATGGATGATAGGAAGTCAACATCAGGCTTCGTCTTCTTTATGGGATCTAGACCGATATCATGGGGAAGCAAGAAACAAAACTTTATTTCTTGCTCTTCTACAGAAGCAGAGTATTGAGCTGCAGGTGAAGCTATTTGTGAAGCAATATGGCTACGCCGAATACTGGAAGGAATTGGTCTACCACAATAGAAATCTACTCCAGTATATGTTGATAATGAAGGAGTTCTAAAGCTTGTTCGCAATCCAGTATTTCATGAGAGAACCAAGCATATTGAATTACTGAGTTCATTTCATACGCGAGCATGTCTTGAAGCACAACATACACTCTATTTCGTCCTACGGTGAACCTGAACAAGGAGATGTTTTCACTAAGTCACTTGCACGTGACAAATTTCACCTTTATTCGCAGAGTTCCTCTCCACTTCATTAGAAACTATGCAAAATTAAGGGGGAATGTTAGCATAATTTAGCATAGGCATATTTTTTTGCATTTTATTGCATTGTCTTTTATTTAATAATGTGCAACATGTAGTCTAGTGAATTGCATTCAATATTGTTACGTTGGATAACATTCAATATTGTTATTAGTAGTAATTACATGTGCATGTGAGATGGGTCTTATCATCTCGTAGTTGGTGTCTGCTAGGGTGTCATGTCTATCCATATGAGGCTGTCTAATATCTATAAATATTACAGCTCTTGCATTGTAATGTAATCTGATTTCATGATCAATAATATTTGTGAGGCTTCCGTCCCTCTTTGGTCATTGCAATCTTATTCTATTCTATCATTTGGTATCTAAGCTATACCATTATTATCAAGGACAACAAGGTAAAATGTTGAAGCCCCCTCCTTTTTATGTCTCATTAATCATTGGAAACCAATTGGTGCACAATTGCATGATTAATTCCGGGGCAAGTAGCTCAGTGATGCCCAAGCAAATAGCTGATCAGCTAGGACTTCAATATGAAACCATATCCAAAGGGGTAGTGCAGTTGGATGGGACAATAGTAACAATAGTTGGGGTGATTAGAAACTTGAGTCTTACCTTGCATGCATGTCCAAATGTTGTTGTTTTACAAGATGTATCAGTTATAGACCTTCCACCACTCTTTGTCCAATGTTTGTCAAGAGATTTCATAGCCAAGATTGGAGGATATTTGTCTGCTGATTGGTCACACATGCTGTTCAGAACAAGGTATGGAACCAAAGCTACAATCAGGTCTGAACCTATTGCAAACTTCCACATTGAGCCCTACACTCCAAGTCAGATCAATGCCAACTGTTCGGCATTTGATCAAGAAGATCAGCCCATTCCTAGCATCACCAAGATAAACCACAAGGATGACAATGAGGTATGGCAGCTATTTTTGATGGATCAAGAGAGTAGACAAGGTGCAGGAGGTGGAGCTATGCTTATTTCACCTAAAGGAGTAAAGTACTATTCAACTTTTATATTTCAGTTTGCATGCTCCAATAACACTGTTGAATATGAAGCCTTGGTGCAAGGGATGCATTGGGAAATAAAGAGAGGAATAAAGAACTTGCAAGTATTTGGTGATAGTGAATTGATTGTAAACCAAGTTAAGGGGCAGCATGCTGTCAAGAATAATCTACTCAAGTGCTACAAGAACATGGTATGGGACCTCATTGAAGATTTTTAGGGTTTTGGCATCAAATCAATTCTTAGGAAAGAGAACCAAGCTACTGACAGGCTTACAGTAGTTGGGGCAGCCTTTGACATTGTGGAGAGCATTCAAAAGGACAAGGTATAGCTAAACATCCATGTGATTGTGAGGCCTTCAGTGCCGGACAACAATGTAAGTTGGCAAGTGTTTGAAAATGATCAGAAAATCATCCATTTCTTACAAGAAGAGGCTGAGTTCTCAGCTAAAAATTAGGAAAAATTGGAACAGCAGTATGGTGACCAAGTGGTACAACTGAGAACTAACAAGCTGCCCAAGGGACTTATCACTTTGGAGTCCATTTTCAATCCCAATGATTAGTTTAGGAAAGAGAAAGCAAACATTCAGGTCAAGAGAGAAGATTCAGTATCCATCTTGGTGGAAGAGAACAAACCATTGCAAATTGGAAAGATGACAACTGAACAAGAAAGGTATGAGTTCATATAGCTATGTCAAGAGTTCCTGATGTGTTTGCTTGGAGCTATGAAGATTTGAAAGGTTTCAATCCCAAGTTAGCTCAGCACACCATTGAGTTGGACCCAAATACTAAGCCCATCAGGCAGAAACAAAGGCCAGTCAATCCACACATGGAACCTCTCATGAGGAAGGAATTGAACAAGTTGATTGAGTCAAGAATCATATTCCCAATCAAGCATTCTAGTTGGGTTGCCAACTTAGTTCCAATTGTAAAGAAGAGTGGAGAGATTAGATTGTGTGTTGACTTCAGAGACTTGAATAGAGCATCTCTCAAGGACCATTACCCACTCCCTTCTATGGAGCAAATTTTGCAAGTTGTGGCTGGCTCGAGAGGTTTTCACTACTTGATGGCTACTCGGGCTACAATCAGATTATGGTGAAGGAAGAAGATCAGTTCAAGACAACCTTCACAACCAAATGGGGAACTTATGCATACAGGAAAATGCCATTTGGGTTGTCCAACGCTGGAGCTACCTTCCAAAGAGCAATGGACATGGTGTTCAAAGGTTTGATTAACAACGTGGTGCTGATATACCTTGATGATATCACTATTTTTCAAAGAATGCAACAGACCACCTCTCTCATTTGAGACAAGTCTTCCAAAGGTGCAGGAGATTTGGAGTGTCTTTGAATCCTAAGAAGTGTATCTTCCTAGCACATGAAGGAAAGCTCCTTGGCCATATTGTCTCCAAAGAAGGATTAACAATTGATCCAGAGAGAGTTGAAGCCATAAGAGCACTACCATTACCAAGCCACAAGAAGGCACTTCAGAGTTTCTTGGGGAGAATAAATTTTGTTTGGAGGATTGTCCTAGATTTTACAACCCTTGTCAAACCTATCACCAAGATGTTGAAGAAAAGCATGGCTTTCAAATGGACAACAGAAGGCAAGGAGAGTTTTGAAGCAATCAAAGAAGCCATCTCTCAAGCACCAACTCTCATCAACCCGGACTTCTCCAAGGATTTCATCCTCTATGCATTTGGGGGTAATGATACCATTTCGCCATTTTGTACAAAGAGAACAAGCACAATAATGAGCAGCCAATTGCTTTCTTCACCAAACTCGGAGGACTATGAGGTGAGGTATTCTTTTATTGAGAAGCATGTTCTTGCAATAATTAGAAGCTTGAAGAAATTCAAGCATTTATTCTCAAACAACAAGGTTCAGTTGTTGGTCTCTCATGCGGGAGTAAAGGACTTCCTCCTCAACAAGGATTTGAATGAGAAAAGGGCAGGTTGGATCACTCGTGTCATGGAGTATGACATTGAGATCAAGGTCACCAAGCTGGTAAGAGGAAAAGGATTGTGTGAGCAGCTGATTCTGGGCAAGCAAAAAGGAGTATGCAATAAAGAAGAGGTTGTTTTGATAGTTCAAGACAGCCATGTGCAAGGTAGCACTCAAGAAGAGGATAATGCTGTCCCCACTCCTTGCTAGACCCAAGGTATAATGCATTTCCTAAGCACAAGCCTATGCCCTCCAGAGATGAACAAAACCCAAAGAAGACACTTCAGATTGCAGGTTGTCCCATATGCCATAGTAGACGGTGTTTTGTTCAAGAAAGATGTGAATGGAGTGTTGTTGAGATGCATTAACACAAATCATATTCATAGGGTGTTGGAAGAGTTCCATGGTGGACCAGCTGGTGGTCATTTTGCACCAAGAGTGACAGCTCTAAAAATCATGAAGGCTGGTTATTATTGGCCCAAGATTTTTAGTGATTGCTTTGCGTGGATCAAAAGGTGCAAGAATTGTGCATTCTTCACAGGTAAAGAGAGGCTTTCTCCCCTTCCATTTCATCCAATTTTAGTTGACCAGCCATTCATGCAAAGTGGGGTTTGGACTTCATTGGAGTCATTAATCCCAATTCAAGCCAAGGGCATAAGTGGATTTTGATAGCCTGGACTACTTCACCAAGTGGATCAAGCAAAAGAGCACTCAAGGAAGCAAATGAGTTTAGCATCTTAGACTTCTATGAGGGGATAGTAACCAGATTTGGCATACCTGCTACAATAATCTCAGATAATGCATTAGCATTCATTGGATCCAAGGTGACTGAGTGGGTTGTCAAGAACGGGATCTACCTAAGTACTTCATCAAACTATTACCCTCAGGGTAATGGCCAAGATGAATCTACAAACAAGAACTTGTTGAGGATCATTAGGAGGACTCTTGATGAGAATCAGAGGTCTTGGCATACCAAACTGAAATCAGCCTTATGGGATGATAGGATAACTCCCAAGAGATCCATAGGCAACTCTCCCTTCAATATTGTTTATGGAAGAGAGGCAATCTTGCCCATGTCACTTGAGTTACCAACATTAGAACTCATGAAGCAGAGTTAGAGGAGTTTGGGCCCATGGAGGTGAGATATGCAGAGTTGATGGAGCTCCAAGAGATCAGAGATCAAGCATCCCAAGCAATGGAGAAGGATCAAGCTTTGATCAAGAAGACCTTTGATAGGAAGGCTAAGAGTAGATCTTTCCAAGTTGGAGATCTAGTGTTAAAATGGGATGCAGATAGAGCAAAACCGGGAAGGCATTCAAAATTTGATGCCATTTGGAGTGGCCCATACATGGTCACAAAGTGTAAGGACAGCAATGCCTTCCAATTATCTTCATTGGATGGCGAAGAACTGCAGATTCCAGTCAATGGAATCTATCTAAAGCATTACTACTAAAGGGAAATTCTCCACCTTGTAAATATTAGCTTAGGTTTTCATTCCTCCAAGTGCTTGTGCACATTGTTTTGTTGTAGGTTGTTTTGCTTTCCCTAAGTGCTTTGGCACAAGCTTGCTGTCCCTGGAGATGTTTTGCAGTCCTTGCTTCCATCAGGTGATATTCCATCTTCCTCCTTGCAACATTCTAAGTCAGTTGGGGTTCGAACAGAAAATTTTATGACTCCATGCCCAATGGGCTGCTTCAGGCAACTGGTATCTTCATCTAGCAGGCAGATGACCCCTCTGAGTCACCAAAATTGTTATCCAAAATGTGCCCCTGCTCATTTTTGTGGCTAACTCCTTGTGTTCTTACCTCTCTTGTGCCTCAGTCTCCATTTTTGATTTTTAGGCACTCAAATCTTTCTAAAAATGGAGCAGGAAGGGCCCGTGACCAATCAAAACATGCCACATGGCACCTGGAGTGGTGGAGCATGGGGAAAATTTGAAATTTTTCCAAAGACCAAACGGGTAAAAATTCAAACTTTTTGCCCGCCGATCCGATTTTGGCCTGTTTTGCCCTAAATTTTCAAATCACCATATCTTTCGATCCAGAGCTCAGATTTTCACGTTCTTTATATCAATGGAAAGATGGTGAAATTATCTACAAGATTCCATGGTCATTTTTGCATTTTGGTTTATTTTAGAGAGACAAAATCAAGAAATGTCTCTGGCACGTGGTAATGGCTAGAAATGACGTTTCAACAACCAGTTTTAATGCAAAATGGGTCGCATTCTTCTTCAGCATGGCCAAAAATGTCAGGGCATGGGTCTATAAGGATGCCCATGCTGTTTTAATGCATCTTCATTCAATGGGGAATGGCTCCCATGTTTTTACACGTTTTCTCTCTCCTAGGCTCAACCCATGCATTGTAAAAGCCAGATTTGGCTCATTTTTTTAGGGTTGAACATTTTTTGGACAGCAAGCTTCTTCTTTCACCTTCAACAAGTGATTTTTGCAAGTATCAGACCTTCTTCATGATTGTAATAGGTTTCTACCTCTTTGATGTTGCAAATGCAAGGATTTTGACAATGAAAATGACAGTCTGGGACTGTGATCAATTTTCAGTCCTTTGTTTGTATTGTCTTGTTTCATTTCAGACCTCTAATTACATCTTATCAGCCTGTGTATGATGTTTCATGTTGCATTTCATGAAATTGTGTCAATTTTCATGAACAAGAAATGTTCACCACTCCTTTGGTGTATCACCTATTAGTTTAGTTTCAATTTTTGCACTTTCTATCTCTGTCTCCTTGGAATTTAGAATAGGATTAGGATTCAAACCTCTATAATTGTGCAAATAACATATCTGATCAGAGGAGTTTGAGGAACCATCCTCTAATATGGAGATTCCTCTCTCATTTTACAAGTCCCACACTTGGAGAGAGGTTTCAATGTTGTGCAATCACACTAGATGCCTAAAACATCAACTTAGAAACTGATTTGCATCCACCTAAGTGCCGCTGATTTGCAACAACGGGAGGTTTAGTCTCAATATTATAACTCGAGTGTAAGTTGTTATTTTTTCGTGCATATAATATTCATGCACTATCTAGAAGCAGCTTGAGAAAGATAAAAAAATATTAAAAGAGTATCATTTCTACATCAGTGATGATCAAACACATTCTATAGAATATGTGCAAGGGTGTTTCTAGGTGTTTTATGCAAACTTGAATGAGAGGAACATTAGTTTCAATCAACATTACATTTGGTCGAACAACTGCACATCAAAATTCAAGAATGCATGAATGTTTTATTGGCTAAGTAGGATGCACAAAGAAACAAATGTACAACATATATGGAGTTTTACTGAGGTAGGGCATGGAATAGGAGAGCATGATGGTGCGGGAGCATGTGTGAAAAGAACAATTGCAAGAGAAGAGTTAAAGTTGAAGGATGGTGCTAAATTTACTGAGATGTAAAAAGTGTTGTTGATTGGTGTGTCAATTAGATGGGCCATGAATCTCAAGAGAAATCAACGGTTCGTAGATATATTTTTTTGATAGAGGAATGACATTTGGAAAGCTTTGAATACTATATGTGATTTGCGGGATCAAGGGATATGCACTCATTCCATAGTTTATATGCAAATGCTTGGACTATTTATATTAGGTGCAAGACATGTTTGTGTATATCATGCATTTATTTTGTGTGGAATGAATGTGAGTCACAACAATGGGTGGATGAATAGAATTTTAGACCTCTAATTCCACTCAACACATATCAAGTTCCACAAGCATTACAACTTGTAGTATCTTGATTAAATGACAACCGATCGTGACCAAGTCTTTGATTTAGTGCAACAAGGTACATATATGTACATTCCATTTTTTTAGATTTATAAATTATTAAATGGTCAACTCTTAATGTATTTTAAATTTGACTTGAGTTTTACTTTGTGATGTAGGGCACGTTTTTGCACTTATTGCGATAGAATTTAACGAAGAGGGAACAAACTACTTCATGTCTCATTTTGTAGAGGGGAAAATTTGACTTCCACATTCATTGATGGTGAAGACCTTGAGTATCCCACTGGGTCAGTGGTAGTCACTGGAACTTGGTTTTGACTATATCCTATCAAAAATCAAACACTTGGTTGTTTGAAGACTATGAAGTACATTGAAAGATACTTCACTATTCACATTTGGTTCTTGCAACAAATATTAAATTGATCAAATATCAAGGTAGGCCATTAAACAAGAATCTATGGAAGGTTCATAAATCAGATCATGAAGTAATTCTTACTACTGTCAAGAGTAGAGTTGATCCTTATGTGGTTCATTGGATTGAATTTACAAAGGTATGTTCTTCATGAATTTAATTTGAATATTTACTTTAATGATTTTGTTTAAATTATGTAGAATTTAAAATTCTATTTAACTTTTTACTAACATGTTTATGTAGGTGTGTGGTTCCAAAAAATCTTCCACCTTCACAATGTTGGCACTATTAGTAGAGAATTTATTATTCTCGAAGCCAAGTGAAGATAAGTGAAATTAAATATTAGAAAGGAACAACAAGCATAAATTCTCATTTCACCACCTATATTGGAAAAATCTCTTATTAAAATTTTCATTTCACCACCTATATTATATGAACCACCTATATTATTCACGTGATTGGCAATGGAAAACATTACACTAACTTGTACTAAACTATTCGGTGCTTTTGCATATAATAGGACAACACAAGGAGTGAATGGAGATGGAGAAAATAGAGGTAAGCTTTCATAGAGTGTACCAATGTAGAGGTGTATAATCTAACGAGACCTCTCTAGGTGCCATAGAGTCTGAGATATTATTCGGTGAAATTATATCCTTTTTTAGTCTTAGGTATCTTAAGCGACTATGCATGGACGAAGTAGCCCGGAGGAAACAACACCATCTAGAACTGAAATGAAACTTCCACTAGTGTTCACTGTGACATCCCAACATGTTGGCATAGTTAGTTTGGTCCCATGAGATTCTGTTCCCAATTATTTAGTTCGAATGGTGATGAGCTAGTCTACGACTTAGTGACCTTCCATTCATTGATAATTCCTTCTATGATAAACCCATGGATGCTTTCAAAAGCACCTTTAAAAATATAGGGGTATTCATCAAGGCTAGGTAAGGGTGTGATTTTATTTCCAAACAACTTGAAATGCATACAGATTTAGAGGTCATCAATTTTCGAATAAGAATGGAATTGCATTTGGAGAAACATTCTCAAAGATTGGAGTAATGCATCTTGGAAAATAAAATTAAAGCTTGGGAATCCTCATCTAGGTCATGTTTCTATTCCTATTTTTGAATCTAATTCTATTCATGGTCATCGAATATGGAAGTTTCAAGAAAGGAATCCACACTTGAAGAATTATTACCTTTTAGATTGTTGGAAATGCCAATAGTTGTGGCAATGCCTATGGAATTTTGTTGGTGGAAGGTGGGGTTGTTCCCTTGTTGGTTTTTCTCATGGTGTCATAGGTATCCTTTCTGGTATTATCGAAGAGAACTCCCCATGCTTGTGTGATAAGTTTAAAATATCCCTTGACTCTTGAGAATTTGTTGTTATTAGGATGCAAAATCAAAGCTAGTTTTAGCAGGAATTAACAGAAAAAGAAAACAAATTTGTCTAGAATTACTTAAAATTCATTCCTTCACTTCAAGTTAGCTTGTACAAGGTATCCTAGAAGCACGGGGACCATAGAGAACTAAAAAAATCCTCAATAGTATTAACAGGCCATTTGGATGTGTTAAGCAGACGGTTTGGTCTCACGAGCTTCTATTTTATAAAATATTACATCCGATAGCCTTGACCGACTCAAACTGCACTATTCAGCGTGTTTACAAACAATAGGACATCAAGAACACAAAAAGGAGATGGAAAAAACTAGAAAATCCTTTTGTAGAGGTTCCCAGGAAGAGGTATAGGATCGACATGATGTCTCTAGGTGCCACAAAGTCTAAGAAATCACCCGTCGAAGTTATATGATTTTTGGTTTAATGTCTCTTAAGGGACTAGGCACGAAAAGATAGCAAGCAGAAGTATGGAGATAATATGTAACTGAAAATAAGCCTCTAATAGTGTTAACTAAGCCATCTAGATGTGTTGGTGCTAATGGCTTGGTCCTACGAGCTTCAGTTTGCAAAATATTACTTCGACAACCTTGCACTGACTCAAACTACACTATTTAACGCATTTGTAAACAATAGATGCAGTGATGGCACCAAAAGGAGATGGAAGAAACTGGCATAGAATTTTTAGAGGTTCCTAGGTTGAGGTGTAGGATCTAATGGGACATCTCTAGGTGCCACGAGTCAAGAAATCACTGTCGAAGTTATATGATTTTTTTGTCTTTGGCTCTTAAGGGACTACACCTGGGACGAGATAGCCCAAAAGTACGAGGAGTGTAGGGAACCAAAATGAAGAATCTTATGGCATTCATCAGGCCTTCTACGGATGTGTTTTCATAGATGGTTTGATCTCATGAGCTTCTATTTGTAAAATATAGCATCTGAGAGCCTTACATTGACTCAAATTGCACTATTCAACGTGTTTGCAAACAATGGGACAACAAGAGAGGACCAAAATGAGATGGAATAATCCAGGATATTATTTTGTATAGGGTCACTAGTGGAGGTGTAGGATCTAACGGGATGTGTCTACATGTGCCACAGAGTCCTAGAAATCACCCATCGAAGTTATACAGGTTTTTGGTCTCAGGGCTCTTAAGAGACTACGCCCGAACAAGGTAACCTAGAAGAAAGGGGAGTATAGTGAACCATAAGAAATCCTCAACTAGTGTTCACCAAGCCATCTGAACATATTGGTGAAAATGGTTTGGTCCCACGAGCATCCATTTGTAAAATATAGCATCTAGTAGCCTTACACTAACTCAAACTACACTATTTGATGCATTTGCAAACAATAGGACAGCGAGAGCACTTTGAAAGGAGATGGAAAAAATAGATAAAGAGTTTCGTAGAGGGTCCCTACTTAGAGGTGTTGAATCTGATAGGAAATCTCTAGGTGCCACAGAGACCGAGTAATCACCCGTTGAAGTTATACGGTTTTTTGGTCTTTAGGCTCTCAAGAGACTGTGCGACTTTTGATATAACCTAAACAAATGACCTACCTTTGACCTAAAATTTTGCATGAAGCATCAAGAAAACTTCCTGTATAATCTCCTAAATTAGTGTGAAAATTATAGTTCTAAAGTTTCCTATCCCATCTCATTTTCATGCTAGAACACTATTTGTTCTCCATACTATTTTTGACCACTTTGTTTCGCGCATTTGCAAAACAATAGGATAGCGAGAGAAAAAATAAGATGGAAAAAACCAAGATAGGATTTCATATAGGGTCCCTACATAGATGTGTAGTATCTAACAAGATGTCTCTAGGTGCCACGGAGACCGAGTAATCACCCGTCAAAGTTATACGGTTTTTTGGTCTCAAGCTCTTAGGGACTGCACCCGGATGAGGTATCCGGAAGCACCGGGAGCATAGGGAACTAAAAAACATTCTCCACTAGCATTCACCATGCCATGCAGACATGTTGGTGCAAGCAGTTCAATCCAACGAGCTATCGTTTAGAGAATATTGCGTCCGGAAACCTTACTGGCGACTCAAACTACACTATTTCACGTGTTTGCAAACAATAGGACAGCGAGAGGATCGAAATGAGATGGAAAAAACTAATATATGACTTCATATAGGGTCCCTAAGTAGAGGTGTAGGATCTAATGGGACATCTCTAGGTGCCATGAGACTAAGTAATCACTCGTCGAAGTTATATGGTTTTTTTAGTGTTAGGGCTCTTAAGGGACTACACCAGGCAGAGATATCCCATAATCAAGGGGAGTGTATGGAACCAAAGAGAATCCTCCACTACTATTCACCAGGCCATTTGGAAAATTTTCACAGATGGTTTGGTCCCATAAGCTACCATTTGCAAATATTGTGTCTATGCAACCTTACACTAACTCAAACTACACTATTTTGTGTGTTTGCAAATAATAGGACAACAAGAGCACCAAATGGAGATGGAAAAAACCAAGATAGGATTTCATTTATGGTCCCTATTTATAGGTGTAGGATTGGATGTGAAATCTCTAGGTTCCACGGAGACCGAGTAATCACCCATCAAAGTTATATAGTTTTTTGGTCTTAGGGCTCTTAAGGGACTGTGCCTAGACTTTGACATAACTTAAACAAATGACCTAACTTTGACCTAAAATTTTTCATGAAGCATCAATAAAAATTCATCTATCATACCTCAAATTAGTGTGAAAATAATAGATCTACATTTTCCTATCCCATCTCATTTGCATGCTAGAACACTATTTTTCTCAATACTATTTCTGACCAACATACAAAATTGACTCCTGGAGCTAAAGCCGAATCGACCTTTACTCATACATGATTTATATGCTCTCTTAACACCTCTAACATGATTTTTATAACATGTACCATACTTTTTCACCTCTTTAGGTACCTAAAACTACCCCGAAAGGACTACCACTCACCATCCAAAACCCTATCTTCTTGAAACATCATGAATTCACTTTAAACTTTGAAAAATTCTTATGAACATGTTCTTGCACTCTCCCTTTTCCATCAATGCCTTTGACATCAATGAAAAAAATTGGAAAATCAACAGGGTGCAACATACCTAATGCACTTCAAGGTGTTAATTCATAGACAAAGGTGTTATAAACATAATCCTCGAGCATGGGTTTGGTCTAAGTAAGAGAAAGCTGGAAACATTGTGTTCTTGAGCCCAACAATCAAGATAGTCCAAGAAGCATTAAAGAATTTAGTAGGTGCATGATAATATAGGAACCAATACAAAGATACCGTGAGCAAGAAGAAGCACAGGTAATGTAAATACACATTGATAAATTGAAGGAATAATTACTCATATTAGGTAACTCTTTAAATGTACATATATTATATATAAATATTAATTTCCAAATTTTGATGCATATTATACATTGAAAATGCTAGTACATGTACATCACCAATAAATGAAAAAATAATCCATAATGTCTTAAATATAGTAAAGTGCACATCATATTAGTTTCATACAAAAATTCGAGTTTCAAATAGTATTAATGTGCACAATAAATATAAATATTCCCAAATACATCATATAATATCAAGTTCGGATGCCATATAGGCGTACATACAATTCCATACACGGGCATATAAAAACATGTCGTGTAAGACATATATATATATATATATATATATATATATAAAACCTAATCATAAAAAATTATCCCTCTCTTAGCCTTGCTAGAAGAAGGCCCTCCCTTAGCTTTGCTAGAAGAGGCCCCCTCCCTTAGATGAAGATGGAGATCTATGAGAAGACTTTGTATCATACATGTCAATGCTATGAATCCTCTTCGCTTTGAAGACTCACCTTTAGCTGACCCGTAAATGTAAAAAAAAAAAAATCAAAACTGAATTTATATATGTTTTCAACATGTATTTAAGACCATGCTAATGAAATTATTTACATAAATACACACACTTACCACAAGCTCTTGGTCACGCCGAATCTGCATCTCACACTCAGATGAGTCATCGGGAGCTCTTGGAGCACAAATGGGGGTATCAAAATGATGAGATCAAGGAGTTTGTGCCCTCGAGGTCAAATGGAGGGGGTTGAAGTTCCCTACATACACATAAGATCACAAAATCAAACATCAGAATTAGCCAAAATAGAACTAAGTACATGTATGTGTAATGACAATATTTTAACTAATTTTATCAATATAGAACTATTTTTTTACCCCGCCATGCTTGTGAATCAAATGAACAGGGTTGTTACCTATCACAGGTAACTCCTATGTATACACAATGAAGGACATTATTAACATAATTTAATAATTCTACAATGAAGGAAATTATTAACATGTAATTTAACATAATATGAATTACACGAGAAATTTAAGGAAAATGAATTTTGTTTGAATACCTCAATGAGTTGTTGCACAAATGAAATGGCGACAACAACACCATTCTCTACTCGTTGTGGAGATGGCGGGGTGTCTAGTGAAGTCAGCATATTTATCAAACATGTATCACGTAAAGTTAGATGAACGTACAAGAAAATACATATATTTGACTTCAAAAGTTATATATATATATATATATATATGTATGTATGTATATATATATATATATATATATATATGTATATATATATGTATGTATGTATGTACATATATATATACAAATATATATATATATATATGTATGTATATATATATATATATATATATATATATATATATACATATATATATATATATATATACATACATATATATGTATATATATATACATATATATATAGATATATATATATATATACATATATATATATATATATATATATATATATATATATGCATACGTGAAAATTTTACACAATTAACATTCTAAATTACCTCTATGAATGTATGTGTAGGCATGGTGCTTGCAGCCTGTGGTCGGAATGATGATGCCCCTCCCATGCACTGTAATATCAATGCATACATGTACAAATACAATTATTTCAAAATTTAACATATATAAGTAAATCAAGTACTCTGATATTTTTGTAACACACATAATAAAACATAACAAATACCTATGAAGGTGACGTTGATGACTGTAATCCAAATTTCTCACTCAAAAAGGCATATGACATAGTGGCATTATTGTGTGCACCCCCAACACCAACTCCACCAAAACCAGTATGCATGAAAGTATCGTCCTCCTCGGGCCCCAAACATATGCTACCACATGATGAGAAAAGATGTGGCCTTATTTTACTACTCCCGAGGTAATACTCTATGTATCTTCACAAGCATCCGGATCATAAATCTTTGTCGTATGTCGAATAAGGGTCTTAGATAGCTGCTTTGAAGCACATGGAGTGTATCAATATCTATTGTCTCCTTCACTGCTGGAGGGACAGACTCAAGGTGAGGGGGATTCTATGTGGAAATCTACTTTACTTAATAGGTGCACATTATACACCGGTCGATCATGTGTAGATCCTTTTCCTTGGCCTTGGAAATATCAGAAATCAAAATAATTTTGGATCTCGTTGAAGATAAACTCACAATAGAGTTTCCTCAATAAGTATATTGGCACCTCATTGCTATTGCAAGGTGGAAAACCAAACACCATCCACCATTGGTCCTAATTTTTGTTTTAATTAAATCATTATTGCACCAATGGATGGGAAACCATATGGATGACAATAAAACATGTAAATTAGTGTGCACTTCCATGAATAAGGCACATATGAGGTCTTTTGTAAAAAAATCTTTACTTCCAAATATGACAATTTTTGGAATAATAAACCCTATAACCCTTTCGTAAGATTTCTAATGATCAATTTTCCCCATTGTCACGTCAACTAAGCCACTAATTCCTCCAATGTGTTTGTAAGAGAGGCGTGGTGGGGTTTGTAAATTATGAAAACATCATTATTTTGATTAAATCCTCAATTTCAATTCGTTTTCAACTATGTGGGCTACTTAATCTTCTTGACTACCGGGGGATGTTGAGAAACATTGGGAGGGCTCGGAGGGATGAAAATAATAACAAGGTTTGGTTGTGGTTGATTCCCTTGACCTCAAACTGTAACAATAAAAATGTATTGAATTCAAATTCTACTCTATAATTACCAAATTTGAATGCAATTTTGAGAAAAGAATTGTGCTTACCTCTTCTCTCGTGGCTCCATCGATGATTAAGATCTTCTCGGTGATTCGAGGAGATGATTGTTTGAGCTTGGGATCCAGTTGAATGAAAAAATGCAATGGCACGGTTAAGCTATGAAACTCATGTTTTGGGGAGTTAAAATGATAAAGTTCGGGATCCTTTTTTTATAAGAGACATAACATGTACGCATTATAGGCTTGGTAATTTCCAAACCTAGAAAAAAATAAAGTGATTGTGTTTTAATAGAACGCGTACTCATTTTGTCTATTTTTAGGTTTTTTTCCACTTTTTTCCCCTAACTTTGTGAACTTACGCTAACTCGCAATAAAATTAAAAGGTAACTTACACCAAGATATTTTCTCACTCGTATTCATATAGAACCACCCCGAACTAAAGTCTTTGGTAAAAAAAAAAATTTGCTTTGCCTTCTAGCATGGTAGGTAGCTTGCATGGGATGCATCATTCCCCTTCAAAATCCCAATGAAACCGCTTTAACCATTTTTCTTGTCACTCCTTATATGTGTTTAAAATGGAGCCATGCAATGTATACTTCGAAAATTTCTTTGCTAGTGACTTGTTCTCTAAGGGGAATTCCCAAACATTCTCCCTCATACCATCAGGTACACCAATCTCACTGAATATAGGTAACATAAGAATAGCACCCCATGTGATTTTCTCACCTTTTTCTACATGGACACATGCCTCGGGAACTAATTTCTCTGCAATATATCCAACGATGTTGTAATAGGTCTTGTTGGCCATTTTTTGCACTATGTTAAACCAGTGTTGATTTACCTCATTCTATCATTTGGGGGCACCTAGCTTACATCCCTCCAGCATTGTTGCAACCCTTATCACCATATCTTAAATATTTTTCACTTTGAACACTTTTCCCCTTCTTTTTCTTAAGTGCAACAACCATTTTATCAATACCTTCATCATCAAATAGATCTCCAGTAATCTCCCATCCTAAGTCATGCAACCTAGTCACCTTACTAATCAAATTAGTGGTAATATGCATTCTTCTTCCCACAAAATAGAAAAATTCATCATATACCTATGGCACGAGCCATTGGTACAACCGCTCAAGATTCCCAAAGTAAGGTAACTCAAGAATCTGCATGACCCCTACACTTTCAAGCAATTTTCTGACAGAGTCGTCTAAAACCCACTTTCCATCTTTCATCCTTCAATTAGTCTTTCTAATGACCTTGGCGGTGATATCCTTCATGAACTCATTCCTTCTATGGTTAGTGTCATAAATATTACATGGTGTTATCTTAGTTATCCAAGGTCATCCTTCAATTACTCCCTCTAGATACAACATTTCGACTAACTAGTCCCATGTAACTTCGTTGGCCTCTACTTCAACATCCTGGAGCTCATCGTGCTACCATATCTCCTCTCTCACCTTACTTGACGTTATACAACATCCAAATTATCAACTTTTCAATTTATGTACCACAGTCCGAACCCTAGCTATAAATCTTCCTTCTTCAAACCCTAAGTGTAGGAAATTCACCTTAGGGCACACACACCAATCCTAAACCTCTATTCCATGCTCGTGTGCCAACAACAATGTGGTTCGATCCTACCTAGTTCAGTAAATATGTATCTTACTATTCATCCTTAGCTCTACTTCGCACTTCCCACTTGATTACTCAACAATGCAAAGTAAAAATGACGTTATAAACTCCAAAATTATAGAAAATTTCAAAAATTATTCACATTAATTGCTCCCAACTACCACTATACACAAAAATAATTCTTCATCTATGCTTCTTCGTACATCACACCTTATCTATCGTGCCTAAAATTTCTGCACCATAGTCATAACCTTTACGCATGCCTATTACTTCTTCGTCATAGATCTCCTCTACCCGAAATTCCCTACACCAAAGTACTTATCCAATGTGACCCTTCTCAAGTAGTCTCTAATGGTGCAACCTACCTTGCATTATAATGAACATCCATCCTCTACGCATGGTCTTAAAATTGAGAAATTTCCTTGAATTTTTCTTTTCTAAACTTGTCCCTTCTCTAATCACCGAGTTTATTTTTATCAAACACCACAATCCAAAACAAGGAATCGGTCAATCCTTCTTCATCCACCCCACACTAAGGGTATGTGTGGTCCTCTCTCGCATGAAAACACTTAGATAGTAATCAGGTTTAGGCACGCAAGCATGCTTATTACACAAAAACATAAAACTAAATTGACAAAGCATAGCAACAATAAAAGGAAACACATACAAAGAGAATGCATTAAATAAATATAATCTAATGGAAATACAATCTTATTACAAACACCAAAAAGACTTATTTATAGTAGGGATTCAGCCTACTCCCGTTGAAGTAATCGGGAAATTGTGTCCCATCTAGTACCTCTAACTAGAAAGTTCCTAAATCAAGTATATAAGTTATAACATACGGTCCCAACCAATGCACCTTAAGCTTTCTAGGGTGGCACAAAAACTTTGAATCATACAGAAGTACCATTTTTCCAACCTCAAGATTCTTATCCTTGATGTTCCTATCATGCCATGCCTTCTACCTAGATTTTTCTTACTTTTGACTCCATCTTATTATGGCACGCCTCTCATTCCATTGGTAGAACCGCCTCTACACCAAACACCAATTGTAAGGGTGTTTCTTTATTCAACCTCTTGTAGGTTTTCATGTAAACCAAAAGTATATTAGAGACTTTATCATCCTAATCTCTCCTTCTAACATCACAAATTTTTGTCAATGCATGGCTCAGTATCTTGTTAAAATCCTTAGACATTCCATTATCCTGAGGGTGATAAGGTGTTGTCCTATGGTGTGAAACCATAAATTCATTCAGTAATATCCTGATAGTATCATTAAGGAAATGAGTACCCCTATCGCTTGTTAAACTTAAAGGGCATCCATATCTGCTAATAATATTTTCCTAGAGAAACCTTATGCAGTAGTTGTTATGCAATCCTTTTTAGGTGTCGCTTCTTCCCACCTTATAAGATAGTATATATAACTTATAATGTAGTGTGATCTTATCTTGTGTGTGGTGGGGAGATAGGACCACAAAGTAAATTTCCCACTTCTCAAAAGGTTCTAAGCTAGCAATAGGCCTCAAAGGCATTTCATCTCTATGCTCAAGCTTCCCAAGGCATTGACAATGGTTACATGCCTTACAATACTCTTTGTAATCCTTATATAATTATTCCCACCATAGACCAACTAATAGAATCTTGCGCATGCGATGGCATCTCCCACATAGTGTCCACCTATAATGCTGCCATAAGACTCCTCCATAATTGTTTCATACTCATGATCGGGTACACACCAAGAAAAACTTCATCCCGACCTAATTTTATAAGTCTCCACTCGATCAACATGTAAGGCGTGACACTAATGGTAAGTTTTTTCTTCTCCAAATCCCTCATTCCATTAGGCGCCACTCCGTGCGCATAAGGATAGAAATTTCCTCCAATTCCGAGGGCATGCGGTTTAACTCGAATAGCTATGCAATTGGAATTATATCCTCAATGATCTATGCATCCTCTCCTAATTCAATCCTTCATAAATGGGTTGGACCGAATTACTCTTACCCCACTTAACCACCACTATGAAATTGAACTCTTGAAATAAAATATTCTAACGACATATGCCCCCTGTAAAATGGGCTTATTTACAGATACTTTAATGCCATATGGTCTGTATAAAAGATGAATGGGGTAGCAAGAAAATATTGTTGAAACTTATGGAGTGCATAGATCATAGACAATGCCTCGTGCTCTGTAGTTGTGTAATTTTGTTCTGCTAGAGTTAAATTTCTACTCACAAAGAAAATAGGATGATCAAAAATCCCTTCTCCAGGTTGGGCTAGTACTACACCAATGGCCATGTCAGAGGTATCTACATGAACGTGAAAAGGTTTGGACCATGAAGGAAAGTGAAAAATAGGTATTGTAGTAAGCCTTTCTTTTAGAGTCTCAAACACGTGTTGTTGCACTTCACCCCAATAAAACTTACCTTTTCCTTTCAATAATTCCTCCAGGGCAAGCCGATCTTAGCATAACCTTTGATAAAATTCCTATAATATCTTGTGTGCCCAAAGAATCCATGCACCTAACTTTGGCTAGCAATTTCCTCTAAGCCCAAAATCACAGTGACCTTAGCAAGATTCACTAGTAAGCCCTCCTTAGAGATGATGTGTCCCAAAAAAAAAAAATTCCAAAGGGTGTGGAAAATACACACTTTTTAATATTTAAATAGATGCTCAACTATCAAAGCACCTCGAAAAAATAGCCTCAAATTATCACGGTGATATTTCATAAGCCCATAGACTATCCAATCATCCAGATATAAGCGCAATAACTTGTGAACAAAATCCTCTGAAATGCTTGTACCACTATGTGTAAAAATACTACAGTGCATTCTTTAATCGAAAGGGCATAATCATGTATGAAAAACTTCCCAACTCATTGGTGATTTTTTTTTCTCTTGGTCCTCTTTTTCTATCCTTTCCGATGATACCTAGAAACTCCATCGATGAAGGAGTATATTTTGCACCCTAAAATGCCCTCCAATATTTCCTTAGTAAATGGTGTGGGAAAGGGATCAATCACACATTCAGCATTTAATTCCCTATAATCCATGCAAATATGGAATCTCCCATCCTTATTGATGCTAATCACTATAGGGCTCACCCATTATGACTCCTCAATGGGCACAATGATCCCAGAAATTAACATTTTGTCAATTTCTTCTCTCGACTTGATGCACAAGTTCCAATTCAACCTATAAGTCCTCTTCCAAACTAGGTGCGTGCCTTCTTTTAGCTTGAATATCATTTCACCCAAATATTCATGTACTCTTTTCAATTCATGATAGCCTCTAGGGAACAAATCCTACAAAGTCGCGCAATAGCTCAATTATCTTAGCAACTTTAGAGTTAGACCAATAATCTCCAATGATGGCCTCCTTAGGTTCAACATCCATTCCAATGTTCACTTTTTTGGTATTCAAAGGTTCATGTTAGGCACATGCCTTCTCATCCACACTTATGCCTAATACTTCATGTGTAACTTCGTATGCTCAACATCCAAGTTTTCCACTTCCTCATCATCAACTATATAAACCATCTTACCCTTTTCTCTTTCTAGGCAAGTGCACCCAAGTTGTTCAACATTTTTTCTTCCTCTTCAAAATACAACTCCATGTCTACCTCTCCTAAGAACTCCTAAAGGAGCTCCCATCCTTTGCACTCTCTTCCATAGTTAAGTTCTTCATAACCTATAATTTCTCATTCACAAAAGTTTTAGTGGAAAAATAGTCAAAGGTATGAATCATACCTATAGTAAGTTCTTGCCAATTTCTAGTCTCTCTATTAAACTTTGCATAGATAAACAATGCACGTGCGCGATGCTTACAAGGTAAAATGAAGCTTGCGCACCCACAAAAAGGTGGTAAAGTTTCCTTCCCCTCTATCCAGAGTCTCTCACATTGCTGAACATGGTGTTGAACAAGATCGTTACCATGAAATTCATAGATCCGAGTAGGTGCAATGATCCTTAAAAATCTACGAGATAAATCAATCCTCATGTATGGACTATGGATCATCCCATTGGATAACTCCTTCCTTTGATGGCTCAATAAATTCTACATCTCAAATGGTGTGCACATAAATTATATTCAAATATTCTTCACTTAAGGGCTCTACCTAAGGTTCATACTTCCTCTTTGTCAAGGGGATAATGATGCGCTCTTCCTTTTTCTCAAAACTTATATAACCTTTGTTGAAACACACATCAACATTGTTTGCATAACAGCAAGGGAACCTAAGTAAATATGGAAAAATGTCAGCTTCTTCTAGTCTAATACCTCAAAATCCCCGATAAACTTGGATCCCTTTATAGTAATTGAGGCATCCTTGAAAAATCCAATACGCATGGCTTTAGTCCTATTTTCCATAAACATAACATTTGAAGATGGTTGCAATGATGGTCTTCCCATCTGAACCCACGCATCCAAAGTGAGTATGTTTACTTCCGTGCCTGTATCAATTAGAATATTACTCAAAAGATAACCATCCACAAAAACATTCAAAGTGATCTCCTTGTCATAATCTAGGCTATTAGGGGAAGGTTAGCATATAAAATCTACCTTTCTGCCTAATCCCAAAGTGCACATAGTGTTTTCCTTTAACCAATTTCCTAGTAAAGGAATAATGTTCTCTGGTGTAGTATATTACAAACCTCCTTTAAATCATCAACATCTATCTAATGTAGCTCAACCGCTTTATTTTGTTCCGATTTTTGTGAATACTCTTTCCAACACTATATCTCTCCTCGTAAATTCCAAATTATCTCCATAATTTCTTGATAAACCTCCTTTTGATGCATAGGGTCTTGATACTTAGCATGTATAACCTCCTCTTTGGTAATAATAGGTTTTTATTTTGGAACTTCTCTAGCACATGCAGCCTTAATGCGCGTATTAATAATCATAGGTATCAACTCAAGATTCGATGCTAACTTCAATATCCATTGATTTCCAAGTGCACTACACTCTAACCATCCCCACACCCTTGTTCTCATGTTTTTTTTTTTCTTACTCGAGATGTTCACATAAACCAGACACTCTTCATAGTTATGATTATTTCCACAAATAGAACAAACAATGTTTTAAGTAAACTCGTACTATAATGATTAGAAGATCCACATGTATAACAAGTTCCATGAGGGAAATCACTTCTTCCACCTCCCGACCTCAACATATGAATCCTTTTTGGTAACCTTGACCTCCATGAGTACCCTTCAATATGATAATTTTCATGATGATCACTTTTCTCCTTAGAATTATTTACAACGAGTCCTGTAATACATCAATATCAATGGCATCATGAATCGATCAATCAACCTAAAATATTTAATATCATGAGTAGTAGATCTGCAGATCTTACAAGAATGAGGACACGTTCTTTCTTATCATGTGCTACAATAATGGGCACCAAATTTAATTTTGGTCTATGTGATAGATCTCACAATATAGAAACAATGAGCTTACCAATTTACAATGGAAAATATCCTTAGTATGCCCCTCTACTTCACATTTTGTTCACCAAATTATTTTACACATCTCATGTGCCAAATTAGCAAATAATTTCTCCAACTATTTATCCATTTATGTAGTCGGGCTTCCAAAATGGGATTACTCTTGTGTCTACACTCCCTACCACCTCGGTGTGTAGAGATACTTCAAGTACCTCACATGGATCTATATAATTCTTGTGTGAAAGTGATCTTATAAAGGGCATGATCAGTCCTTCAATGAACCCTTGTACATGTTGGCTTGCATGGATGTCATATAATAACTTAGAAAAAAGAATTTTGAACTGAGCATCATACTCCTAAACAATCTCAGTAGTTCCCTGTTTAATATCTTTCAACGCGTTGATTCTCTTCTACTCAAACTCGGGATATTCAATTATTTCAAGAAAGAATCCCACAACACATTATAATCTACACAATTCGATCATGTTTGAACTTTCTATACCAATTATGTGCATGGCCCTGCAATGTAGTCACAAAATGACTTGCCTTGCACTCTAGAGGAGTGATCCCCTTCATGTGCCATAATATCTCACACACATGCACATGGTTAAACACATCTTCAATACCTCTATATTATGGAAGATGAAGGGACATCTCCATATAAATCGATAGGGTTGGTGTGAACCATGCCTACTAGATCTAGTACCTATATTTCCTCTTATGTTTCCTCTACCTCTAAATCCACCAGATCTCCCAACACCTGATCCACCCGACCCTCCCGATCCTATTTTTCTACTTCCAAATGTTATAGCAATGTTCTACACACCCACGTTACGTGTCGATGACGTGCCATAAAATATACCTCCATCCGGTCCTCCAAATAAAACAAATGATGATTATGACATAGATGAATAAGCTCCCTGATTAATTCCCGATCTTGATTATGTAAATTGATTCTATCTAATATAACTATGCTGATCACACTATCTTTCTTCTTGTTAACTACCATAGAATTTGTAAAACCAAGCATAAAGGATAGGTCACTAGGTAGGTATAGATGCTTTCCTATGGTCCATGATCTTTCATCTGATGCACCCTCATCTAAATCCAAGGAGGGTTCTCTACCATGCTTTCCCAAATGGGGGAGTTCCAAATGCTTTAGATCCATGTCCTCTGCATGAGATCCAAATCTTTCATGATCCATCTCCCTTCATAATTCCATTCTTTCTACAATCTCTCGATGCTTCAAAGCAGATCCCTCCCACGTGCTTCATTAAACTTAATTTGCATTTCTTCTCCTTGTCTCTCTTCCACTAGGTCCGCCATCTTTACCAAACCTAATCCTTGTTAGGTTGTGGAGCCCGTTTTCATGTGTGAAAGTGTTGAAGACTGTACACTAAGAGTATTGTACACTTTTCATGTATCCTCACCTAAGTGTTTAGGCGTAAAATTTTTGGCCTCGAAAAATGCACCCGACATATTGGGAAACGTGCTTTTCTCATATGGGTGAGTTTTTTGACCCATAGGTTTATGGGATGGGTTTTGCCCATGGTTTTGATACCCATGGTTTTGTAAAACTACTTAAGCAGTTGTCTATTTATATGGTCTTATGCATATGATAGATGTACAAGCAAATGTATTGCAAATGTGTTTTGAATTCGGGTGTGAATTCTGTAGAGTTTGTTGAGCATAGCTCCAAATGAATCTGGGTATTGTATTGAGAGAGCGGTGGCTTGTAATAAAATCTGAGCAAGTGATTCTTGGTGGACGTAGCCCAAATTGGGTGAACCACGTTAAATACTATCTCTTTGTGTTGTGCTATTTTATTCTGTAATTTTATTTGAGATCTGTAATAATTTCGCATATTAATTTCTACTGTTGCGATTCTTGTGAGGGATTATTTCACATATTTTATCCCTTATTTCCTAACAATTGGTATCAGAGCCTGGTTTGGTTTGTTGAAGTGTTGAATCGTAGGGAAATTTTTTTAGCTTGAGTGGGAGCTATGGAAGATGAAGGAAGATCTAGGGTTGATAAATTCAACAGGCAAAATTTCAGTCTTTGGAAGATGCAGATGGAAGATTACCTTTATCAGAAGGATATTTATACTCCGTTATCTGAGAAGGTGAACAAACCCTCGAGTATGACAGATGCGGAATGGGATTTGTTGGATCGGAAGGCACTTGGAATGATCCGACTAAGTCTTGCATCTTCGGTATTATTTAATGTTTCAAAGGAAAAGACTACAAAAGATCTAATGGATGCATTAGGGAAGTTGTATGAAAAACCCTCTGCCTCTAATAAGATATTTTTAATGAAAAAGTTGTTTAATATGAAGATGTCTGAGAATAGTTTAGTAGCAGATCATTTAAATGATTTCAATACGGTAGTGAATATGCTAGCTTCGGTTACAATAGAATTTGATGAAGAAGTTAGGGATTTATTAATTTGTGCTCTTTACCTAAGAGTTGGAATAGCCTAGTAATGGCGGTAAGTAACTCGGTTCCTAACTAACTCGAAGTTGAAGTTTGAGGATGTTGTAGGGGTGATTCTAAGCGAGGAAATGCGAAGAAAAAGATCTCGGGGAATCTTCTACTTGGGAATGATTTGTGTGGAAACTAGAGGGGAGAGAAGAATAGAGGAAACCATGGAAAATCAAAAGATCGGGCAAGGTCAAAATCCAAGAACAAGATTATATGCTGGAATTGTGGAAAGCCTGGGCATGCAAAGAAGGACTGTTGGGAGCTTCAGGATAAGAAGAAACAACAAGAAGAAAACAAGGAGGCAAATGTGGCAACGGGTAATGTATGTCAGGATGCTTTGATTCTTTCTTTGCACAATATTACTGAATCTTGGGTTTTAGATTTAGGGGCTTCTTTCCATGCTTCTCCACATAGGCATTATTTTTTTGATTATGTTCAAGGAGATTTTGGGCATGTTTTTCTTGGTGATGATGAGCCTTGCAGCATAGTTGGAAAAGGTTCTATTTAGGTTAAGATGCAGAATGGGAATACTTGGCTATTGAAGGATGTCAGACATGTGCCTACATTAAGATGAAATTTGATATCGACAGGTAGTTGGGAAGTGATGGTTGTACTGTGATATTTATAGCAGACTCTTGGAAGGTTACCAAGGGTGCTCTTGTGGTGGCAAGAGGTAAGAAGGTTGGAACCTTGTATTTAACCACTGATAGTACTAATGATTGTAATCTTGTGGCTTGGATGTAGATACAACATTATGGCACTATAGGCTCGGTCCATATGAGCCATAAGGGCATGAACATCATAAAGAAGAATTTTCTGGATATACGAGAAATATGTTTTGATTTGTGAGAACTGCATATATGGGAAAAGAAGCGAGTAAGGTTTCTCAAGGTTGGACCTACAAAGAAAGAGAGTAAGTTAGAGCTAGTGCATTCTCGATGTGTGGGGCTAGCTCTGTATCATCTCTTGGGGTTTCAAGTTATTATGTTACTTTTATTAATGATGCAACAAGGAAATTTTGGGTTTATTGTATTAGAAAAAAATTTGATGTATTTGACACTTTTGTTAAATAGAAAGCCTTGGTAGAGAATAAAACAGGTTTTAAGCTAAAATGTCTCGAAGTCGAGATAATGGAGGGGAGTATTGCAGCAATGAATTTAATGATTATTGTTCTAAGAATGGAATCTGTAGGCAAAAGACGGTTCCAGGAACTCCACAGTAGAATGGGGTATCAGAAAGGATGAACAGAACAATAATGGAATGTGCTAGGAGCATGAGGTTACATGTAGGACTGCCTCTTTCTTTTTGGGTAGAAGTGGTGAGCACAGCTGTGTACTTGATAAACAGAGGACCCTCAAGTGCCTTGGATGGAGGCATACCTGAGGAGGCATGGTATGGTAAGAAAGTTGATTATTCATTTCTTAGAGTCTTTGGATGTGAAGTGTTTGTTCATATAGACAAGGATGATAGGACCAAGCTAGAGGCTAAATCAGAAAAATGTACTTTCATTGGTTATGGTGGTGATGACTTTGGGTTTAAATGTTGGAGTATTAAGGACAAGAAAATCATTCGGTCTAGGGATGTGGTCTTTAATGAGAAAGTCATGTATAAGCAACAGTTGCAGGAAAATAGGGAAGAATCCAAGAAAGAATATGTAGTGGTAGAGGATCTTCCGGATGGGAAAGTGACCCATGAATCAGTTCAGGAACCTACTCAATAGGAACCCCAAACTCCTACAGTGAGGAGGTCTTCTAGGGTAAGAAAAGAACTTGAATGGTTTTCTCCTTCTCTTTATTATTTATTACTCACTGATAGTGGAGAGCCAGAGAGCTTTGATGAAGCAATGCAGGTAGATGCCAGTAAGAAGTGGGAGCAAGCCATGGATGAGGAGCATAAGTCTCTCATGGAGAACTAGACTTGGGATTTGGTGAAGCTACCGGAAGGCAAAAGAGCATTGCAGAACAAGTGGGTGTACAGAGTTAAAGATGAAGAAGGAGGAAAGAAAAGATATAAGGCCCGGTTGGTGGTCAAGGGGTTTCATGAAACAAGGTATAGATTTTGATGAGATTTTTTTTCTTTGTAGTAAAAATGACTCCTATCGAATCTGTTCTTGGAATAGTGGCAGCGTGAAGACTTGCACTTAGAACAGTTAGATGTAAAGATTGCATTTCTCCTTGGTGATTTGGAGGAGGAGCTATATATGTAGCAGCAGATGAAGGATATGAAGTCAAAGGTAAAGAGGAGATGGTGTGCAAAGCGAAGAAGAGCTTGTATGTCTGAAAAAAGCTCCACATCAATGGTATAAGAAGTTTGATAGCTTCATGATGGAGCAAGGTTATATTAGATGTCATTCTGACCATTGTGTGTATACAAAGAAATTTGAGGATGGAAGTTATATTATCCTGTGTTTGTATGTTGATGACATGTTGGTTGCAGGTAAAAACATGCAGGAAATAAAAGTACTCAAGAAACAGCTAAGTGAATCCTTTGATATGAAGGATTTGGGGGCAGCCAGACAAATCCTTGGTATGAGGATAACTCAAGATAGGAAGGAACGGAAGTTGACTTTATCTCAGGAAGAGTACATTAAGAAGGTATTAGACAGGTTTAACATGCAGGATGCTAAACCGGTTGGGACTCCTTTGGCAGGCCATTTCAAGTTATCAAAGGAGCAGTGTCCCATGACAGAGCAGGAAAGAAACCAGATGTCCAAGGTACCTTACTCATCAGCAGTTGGTAGTTTGATGTATGCTATGGTATGCACTAGGCCTGATATTGCCCATGCAGTGGGAGCTGTGAGTAGATTTATGAGTGATCCAGGTAAAGAGCATTGGCAAGCAGTAAAGTGGATCCTTCGGTATTTGAGAGGGACCATGGGGACAGTTTTGTGCTACAGTGGATCAAACACCACTTTACGTGGTTATGTAGATTCAGATATGGCTAGAGATGTAGACAGCAGGAGGAGCACGACAGGTTATATTTACACTGTAGGTGGGACAGCAGTGAGCTGGATTTCACGACTACAGAAGCTAGTGGC
Source organism: Taxus wallichiana var. yunnanensis (assembly GCA_018340775.1). Taxonomy (NCBI): domain Eukaryota; kingdom Viridiplantae; phylum Streptophyta; class Pinopsida; order Cupressales; family Taxaceae; genus Taxus; species Taxus wallichiana. The sequence continues at coordinate 376,799,670 of CM031235.1, forward strand.
TTTGTCAACCACAGAGGCTGAGTATGTTGCTGCCACAGAGGAAAGCAAAGAGATGATTTGGTTACAAAAATTTCTTGAGGATTTGGGGCATAAGCAGGAGGAATGTAAGCTGCATAGTGATAGTTAGAGTGCTATACACCTAGCTAAGAACTCTACTTTCCACTCCAGGACAAAGCATATACAGTTAAGGTACCATTTCATCAGGACAACTTTGGAGGAAGAGAAGTTGAAGTTGGAGAAGATTCATACTAGTCAAAATCCTGCAGACATGATGACCAAGGTGGTCACAAGGGAAAAACTAAAGTTGTGTTCAGCTTTGGTTGGTCTTCACAGAAACTAGTGAAGGGTTGAGAAGCTTGCTCAGAGGAAAACTAGTCTCCAAGTGGGAGATTGTTAGGTTGTGGAGCCTGTTTTCATGTGTGAAAGTGTTGAAGACTGTACACTAAGAGTACTATACACTTTTCATGTATCCTCGCCTAAGTTTTTAGGCGTAAAATTTTTTGGCCTCGAAAAATGCACCCGACATATCAGAAACATGCTTTTCTCATATGGGTGAGTTTTTTGACCCATAGGTTTATGGGACGGGTTTTTCCCATGGTTTTGATACCCACGGTTTTGTAAAACTGCTTAAGTAGTTGTCTATTTATATGGTCTTATGCATATGATAGATGTACAAGCAAATGTATTGCAGATGTGTTTTGAATTCGGTCGTGAATTTCAGTAGAGAGTTTGTTGAGCATAGCTCCAAACGGATCTGGGTATTGTATTGAGAGAGCGGTGGCTTGTAATAAAATCTGAGCAAGTGATTCTTGGTGGACGTAGCCCAAATTGGGTGAACCACGTTAAATACTGTCTCTTTGTGTTGTGTTATTTTATTCTACAATTTTATTTGAGATCTGTAATAATTTCTGCATATTAGTTTCTACTGTTGCGATTCTGTGAGGGATTATTTCGCATATTTTATCCCTTATTTCCTAACAATCGCCCTTTTGTGTGTGGTGGGGTTTAGCTAGCCATAGGTTTTTCTTACAAATCCAGGGTGACAATCAAGATATTGATTTGTAAAGGAATCTTGTGCAAGTAATATCCTCTGGGATCATGTAAAAACAGAACTCAACAAATTTTGGGAAAAAGTAAGTGGAAACTACGTACTCCAATATAGCTATTCAAAACATGATGAAACCAAACATCCATAGAGCATGTCCAAATCAGATTTGCATCATACAAGGCCTAGAATTCTTCCTGCATCCAAAGAAGCATGTGAAACCTCTAATTCCTCTTAGATGTATAAGCAACTAGCCACATTTACATCTCTATAGGAAATATGGCGAAGAAAGTCTCATACATATTTTGATCAACCCACACACATGCATTAAACTCAGGTCCTGTACTAAATATTTGAGCATACTCTTCTTCTAGATTGTCTAACCACTCTTCAATACGAAAAGGTCAACTTGTACATCTTCATCATACAACATCCACGAAAATCAATTGAGAAATAGGTCCCGAAAATGAAACCAATGATGTAGCCTAGAATATACCCACAAATACCCAATTCATGCCAGACATCACTCATCCTAAACTCGAGCACTCACCGAAGCATGCAAGGGTACCAGGTCCCTCTTAGTGAAGATCATCCAAGATGTTAACATGAATGAATGTATATTTCAGATCCATGATAGATAATTGATTAAACCACAATGCATAACCTAGATCTAGATCTTAACCTTAAAAAAGATTAACTAAAAAATGACTATTATGATATTTACCATGCAAGATCCATCCTCGTTACATCCAACACCATTATCTAGCCAATAAGATCCATTATATTAAATACTACAAAACACAAAAGCTTCATACATCATGATGTCACCATGAGTCATGCACGTGTACAAACCAGCAACATAACTCTACAAAACATCGGATCCCTAAACCATGAAAATTAATACATATTTACAGGGGTTGGGAATTTCCCTTCACCACCCATTCACCTTTAAAAATAGGCTACATGCTAATAATAATCATGCACCCTTACATGAGAATAAAAATAATAATAAATTTTCTACAGTTAACTCCTAGTTCAAATCCTATTATTAGTGTAAAACCTTGCATGTAACTCAACCTTATGTTATCCCAAAATAACATTAGCGAGTATGCAAGTCTTAATATCATTTTGTGCTCTACACTCCATGTATAAAAATAGCCTTATGCTAAAAACAACTAAGTCTCGATCTTGGGCATGCCCTGGCTCACTACATTCCCGCGCGCACTTTCACACCTTATGTTTGTGTGCCCAAACCTTATGCACTTACAAAACTTAGGCTATACTTCTTAGCCCAACAATGACATGGGGGTTGATGATGAATTACATCACACATTTATTAATATTAAGGGGATGTTAATGTTCTTGTGATATGGGTTTATTCCTCTATCGGAATCCAAGTTTGGGGATTTTAATGTTATTGTAATGTGAGCACCATCGGGTTTTATAAATATTAAGGGGAGGTTAATATTTTTGTAATGCAAGCACCATCGGGGTTTATAACTATTAATGGGATGTTATTTTTTCTTGTAATACGAGCATCGCTGTGGTTTATAACTATTAACGGGATGTTAATGTTCTTATAATGCTTGGTGTATTGGTATTGCAGTTGTGTGGTTGGGTCTATGTAGCATTGAAAAAAGAATTTTTCTTCCCAATATCTTGGTTGTTAATAAGAATATGGGGGAAGATTTGGTTCACACTGAGCCTTTGGGTCTCAATGATGTTAAATATGAGGCTATGGAGGTGTTTGACCAAATGGGATTGTAATAGTAATTTACTATTTAAATTCACTTAAATCTAAATAAAATATGAAGAGTCAACGGGACGGTAACCCTAAATTACTTAATATTTGTGGTAGAGAGAATAGGAATCCCTTAGACCCCTCAAACCCTAAAAATATTAACTCAAAAACCTTGACAAGAAGTTTACGTGAGCATAAGTATGCTTATTTTTATTTGTAGGGTTTTACTATGATAACCAATGATAACTTTTCTCCGGACGCATGAGGATTTCACTACTTTTCCCTTTTCTTGAGCTAGGGACGACAATGATGGTGTCAGATAGAGTGAGATGCTAGGAGGGTAATGAAGATCTAAAATTTCTTCTCCCACCGCCGAATATCATCAAGTTGGATGAAGAAGATTGTCGAAGATCTTTCTATGGAGTCTTTTACTTATTTCCAGTTAAGGTTTTGTAGGGTTTTTAGTGTTGATAGGATAAGTTGTGTTTCTCTTGAATGCAATGATTCTCCTTTTCTTTTGACTTTCCTTGTTTACTATAATGATTTATTTGATTTCACTACAACAAAGCTATCAAATCTTGATTTTTAAAATTGATTTTGACATTTTTTCTCATGGTGACGTTTGTTTATTTTTATTTGTAGGGAAATTTGAGTGTCTACAAACCCTTAAGCTTTAATTTGGATGCATAAGGATTTATCAAATTTTCCTATTTCTCTAGTTAGAGACGACAGTGATGGCGTCCGACAAAGTGAGATGCAGGAGCTTGAATAGGAGGATAATGAAGATCTAGAATTTTTCCTACCACCACCAAATATCATCAAGCTAGACAAATAAGATGATGGTTTGCACCACTACTATAAACATCAGAAGATGGATTACATTTTATTATATTATCATAGTATATATTGAATCCCTCTAGTAGTTTCTTGAAATTTATTCATTCATTCTCTAGTTACTGGTGAGGTTTAATCCCATATGAGTAAATGAACCAGGAGTGTCTCACATATCTTGAAATTCATTAGCCTAATGGCCGCTAGCCCGTATAAAAAATGATAAAATATGTCTAAATGAGCATCAAATTTAACACCACGTTGTAGCCTTTATTGCAACCATTGAAGGAAAAGAGAATATGTTCATTATCCCGTATAAATTAGAAACATGTTATGTACATAACATGTCATAAATAATGCCTAGTGTCAGCTAGATAGTATGGCATAACATAACATAAATAACGGTTGGTGGCGTCTATCCCTTATAACATAGCATTAATAATGGCATCGAGACACTATCCCTTATAGCATACCACAAATAATGGTTGGAGGCTGCTAGCTCGTATAATGGATTCCAGTATTTGATTTTTTGGATTCCAATATATGGGACTTTGGAGTACATATAATTCCAATATAGGTGATTTTGGATTCCAATATATGTGATTCTGGATTCCAATATATGCAATATTGGAATCTAATATGTGTGATTTTGGAATCCAATATGTGCGATTTTGGAGTGTAGATAATTCCAATATTTGACATTTTAGAATCCAAAAATAGTAATATTGGATTTCAATATTGGCTATATTTTTTAGTTGTTGAGATTGGAATAAGTCCCAATTTAGTGAAATAAGCGTTCAAATGATAAAGTGTTGTGCTACTACTCATAATTTTTACACCACATTTATATATTATTATAATGTTGTATGCATAATGGAAATACGCCTAAATATATTTCAAGTTCCTTTTCTTGTGCACATCTTTAAACATTATTTCATCACTACTATTTTGAACCAATTCTTATGCCAAATTAGAAGAGTGTTTATGCTTCTAGACAGATGATTGCAAACCCTTTGAAATCTCATGGAAATATGCAAAGAAAAACAAATACAAAAACATGTAAAAACTAGTTTAACTATTTTTGGTTAAAGTGGATTGATTTTAAGCCCTCATTCATCACAAGTATTATGGGAAAATTTACCTTTATAAACAAAGATAAAATTTGAAGTAAAAGCTGAATACAAGTACTAAATTTGAATTAAAACTAAATACAAGTAAAACTAAATTTGAAGTATCACCATGAATGGTAGTACTAATTCTAAAGAAATACGAGGTAGAGATAAGCGTAATTACATATTGGTCGATTGTAACTCATAGGAGGCTGATTAGAAGAAATATTATGAGCTAGAAGGCCACATGTGGATAATGATAGTGAAGAAAGAGGACAAAACACGAGATAATCATATTTGTACATCGGGATGGATGCAACTAATAGAAAATTTAATGTCATTTCGCATAAAAATATTTACAATATGACCAGGCTTCAATCCTCTTCTCCTAAAAAAAAATTCTCCAACAACCAATCAATACATAAGTTTTTCTACTTGGTGGGTTCTTGAACATAAATTTTTTAGTTTCAACCCCACATCATCCAAATCAACTACATGAAACTCATTCTCTACACCTTGTTCAATTTCATCCCTCTCCCGTAGCCCATACACTAGCAAAATATAGTCTTTGCGTCTCTTTTTGAATAACAAGTCTACAACAAGATCTTGTATCGGCTTTTTCCGATTATTTACGAACAAAAATCTTGTAAAGATACCCATTATTCCTTAATCTTCCCCAACAAAAACTCTCGAGATTCAATTATTCTTTGCATACAATTAAACCAAGCTAACATCGGGTAATGAATAAAACCAATCCACTCCATAGTGAACATTTATAAATTAGAAAAACGAAAAGAAAACAATATTGGAACCTTAAAATATCACGCCAATTCTCCATTTGGAAATAAAAGAAAAACATGGCGAATGAAAATTCCATTTTTAGTCAAGATGTATTGATAAAAACAAGTGACATCTTAAAATAGAGCATTACAAAAATCAAAAATTACATTTCATTCACGCGTAATGTTTATTTTTTAAATCTTGATGTTCATGTGTTTGATTTTTGCGGTGCAAACACACACTCTTTACAATACAATTTGATTTGTAAATCACACATGTCCCCTTCAAATTTATTCTCGTACATACAAGTAAAAATATTTAAATGAACTCTATTTTAGCAATCGCACGTGAAATGTACGATGGTAACGCCGAAAGGAATATTTTGAAGGATTCAAATTGAAGGGGGAAATAATGGGAGAGAAAGAGGGGTGAAGAGGAAATATTTTGAGGGTGGAGAAGTGCAAGGGTGGGGATAAAGGAGTCAAATTCGAGAGAGAGAGAAACAAAAGGAGAGGAAGAAGGGTGGAGAAGAAGGCGTTAGAGGATGGAGAAGTGAGAGGGTGGAGAAGTAAAAAGGTGGCAAAAATAGAAGGGAAGGAAGTTGAAAGTTTACTGTCCAAGACCAACACAACAAATTTGTCAATGCACAATTGTTAGAGTTAGTATGTTGCGACTGCCTCAAGGATTCTATTATACAAACACTTGTACAAAGATGAGTAAATAAGTTCTATTTCCGAAGAACCACTCCCTTCAGGCACTTCAAGAACATTAGCTCTCAAAACAATGTATCGGAAACGTCAAGGATGATTTCCACGTAATTTCCACCCAAGGAATCAAGTGTTTGTAATGGGATCTAATGACCCCATACTATTCTAACTTTATGGACTGCAATTATTATAAGAGTTAACAGTCAAGGTGTATGTTTATAAACAACACGAGTTGTTGATAGACATTTTAGCATTAATGATACAAAACCCACTTCATGTTATTGCTTTAGAGGAAGTCATACCCAAGCTTATAGATAGAGCTAACACATCTTTTGACATCCACCACCTTACCTCCTAGTAATTAATACAACAGAGCTTATGAAACCAAATCTCATAGCTGAAATACCTTTAAGGAAATAATATTATCTCTATACCCAATTTGTAACCTTTATTATTTTCCTATCATTGCACATATTTCTCTATGATATGTAAGCATTGACTAATCACTCCATCATACACGTGCTCTGGTCATGAACATAAGAAGTAATATGCCTCAATATCATATATCAATGTAACCAGGAAGGGTAGTCCAACCCTTCCTATTACTTGATCAATAGTAACCCTCACCAAGAGAAGTACCAACCTACTATTCATGTTGAGAGGTGGAGATAACCCCTATTCCTGTCACGAAAGTAGTATTCAAGAAAGTCACAAAAAACAAGAAATCAATAAATTAAATATTTCAATGCCAATCAAGCAGTCACAACTATCTTGAGGGTTACCCTCATTGACAATACCAACACATCATCCTCATTAACATATTACAAAAGAAATAATTTGAATGTTAGACTTAACTCGGATGTCAAAGAATATGTGTATTACTCTGGGAAGAATCACCCCGCATCATGGTCAAGACGCAAATCCATCAATTTAAACAATAAATACTTATTTTTTGCAACCCCAATTTATAAGCTCCCGTCCTAACTTTATTTAACAAGGTCGTGATATGGCAGATCTCGCCATAGTGAATGCAAAAGTGTTTGAAATTCTAAAATGCGTTGAAAGTTAGACAATTTTAGACTATGGATGTCTTGCAGAAAATTACACAAAAATTGCCATTTCGAGAGAGAGAGAAACAAAAGGAGAGGAAGAAGGGTGGAGAAGAAGGCGTTAGAGGATGGAGAAGTGAGAGGGTGGAGAAGTAAAAAGGTGGCAAAAATAGAAGGGAAGGAAGTTGAAAGTTTACTGTCCAAGACCAACACAACAAATTTGTCAATGCACAATTGTTAGAGTTAGTATGTTGCCATTGCCTCAAGGATTCTATTATACAAACACTTGTACAAAGATGAGTAAATAAGTTCTATTTCCGAAGAACCACTCCCTTCAGGCACTTCAAGAACATTAGCTCTCAAAACAATGTATCGGAAATCAAGGATGATTTCCACGTAATTTCCACCCAAGGAATCAAGTGTTTGTAATGGGATCTAATGACCCCATACTATTCTGACTTTATGGACTGCAATTATTATAAGAGTTAACAGTCAAGGTGTATGTTTATAAACAACACGAGTTGTTGATAGACATTTTAGCATTAATGATACAAAACCCACTTCATGTTATTGCTCTAGAGGAAGTCATACCCAAGCTTACAGATAGAGCCAACACATCTTTTAACATTCACTACCTTACCTCCTAGTAATTAATACAACAGAGCTTATGAAACCAAATCTCATAGCTGAAATACCTTTAAGGAAATAATATTATCTCTATACCCAATTTGTAACCTTTATTATTTTCCTATCATTGCACATATTTCTCTATGATATGTAAGCATTGACTAATCACTCCATCATACACGTGCTCTGGTCATGAACATAAGAAGTAATATGCCTCAATATCATATATCAATGTAACCAGGAAGGGTAGTCCAACCCTTCCTATTACTTGATCAATAGTAACCCTCACCAAGAGAAGTACCAACCTACTATTCATGTTGAGAGGTGGAGATAACCCCTATTCCTGTCACGAAAGTAGTATTCAAGAAAGTCACAAAAAATAAGAAATCAATAAATTAAATATTTCAATGCCAATCAAGCAGTCACAACTGTCTTGAGGGTTACCCTCATTGACAATACCAACACATCATCCTCATTAACATATTACAAAAGAAATAATTTGAATGTTAGACTTAACTCGGATGTCAAAGAATATGTGTATTACTGGGAAGAATCACCCCGCATCATGGTCAAGACGCAAATCCATCAATTTAAACAATAAATACTTATTTTGCAACCCCAATTTATAAGCTCCCGTCCTAACTTTATTTAACAAGGTCGTGATATGGCAGATCCTGCCATAGTGAATGCAAAAGTGTTTGAAATTCTAAAATGCGTTGAAAGTTAGACAATTTTAGACTATGGATGTCTTGCAGAAAATTACACAAAAAATTGCCATTTCGAGAGAGAGAGAAACAAAAGGAGAGGAAGAAGGGTGGAGAAGAAGGCGTTAGAGGATGGAGAAGTGAGAGGGTGGAGAAGTAAAAAGGTGGCAAAAATAGAAGGGAAGGAAGTTGAAAGTTTACTGTCCAAGACCAACACAACAAATTTGTCAATGCACAATTGTTAGAGTTAGTATGTTGCGACTGCCTCAAGGATTCTATTATACAAACACTTGTACAAAGATGAGTAAATAAGTTCTATTTCCGAAGAACCACTCCCTTCAGGCACTTCAAGAACATTAGCTCTCAAAACAATGTATCGGAAACGTCAAGGATGATTTCCACGTAATTTCCACCCAAGGAATCAAGTGTTTGTAATGGGATCTAATGACCCCATACTATTCTAACTTTATGGACTGCAATTATTATAAGAGTTAACAGTCAAGGTGTATGTTTATAAACAACACGAGTTGTTGATAGACATTTTAGCATTAATGATACAAAACCCACTTCATGTTATTGCTTTAGAGGAAGTCATACCCAAGCTTATAGATAGAGCTAACACATCTTTTGACATCCACCACCTTACCTCCTAGTAATTAATACAACATGAGCTTATGAAACCAAATCTCATAGCTGAAATACCTTTAAGGAAATAATATTATCTCTATACCCAATTTGTAACCTTTATTATTTTCCTATCATTGCACATATTTCTCTATGATATGTAAGCATTGACTAATCACTCCATCATACACGTGCTCGGTCATGAACATAAGAAGTAATATGCCTCAATATCATATATCGTAACCGGGAAGGGTAGTCCAACCCTTCCTATTACTTGATCAATAGTAACCCTCACCAAGAGAAGTACCAACCTACTATTCATGTTGAGAGGTGGAGATAACCCCTATTCCTGTCACGAAAGTAGTATTCAAGAAAGTCACAAAAAATAAGAAATCAATAAATTAAATATTTCAATGCCAATCAAGCAGTCACAACTGTCTTGAGGGTTACCCTCATTGACAATACCAACACATCATCCTCATTAACATATTACAAAAGAAATAATTTGAATGTTAGACTTAACTCGGATGTCAAAGAATATGTGTATTACTCTGGGAAGAATCACCCCCGCATCATGGTCAGTACGCAAATCCATCAATTTAAACAATAAATACTTATTTTGCAACCCCAATTTATAAGCTCCCATCCTAACTTTATTTAACAAGGTCGTGATATGGCAGATCCTGCCATAGTGAATGCAAAAGTGTTTGAAATTCTAAAATGCGTTGAAAGTTAGACAATTTTAGACTATGGATGTCTTGCAGAAAATTACACAAAAAATTGCCATTTCGAGAGAGAGAGAAACAAAAGGAGAGGAAGAAGGGTGGAGAAGAAGGGGTTAGAGGATGGAGAAGTGAGAGGGTGGAGAAGTAAAAGGGTGGCAAAAATAGAAGAGAAAGAAGTTGAAAGTTTACTGTCCAAGAACAACACGACAAATTTGTCAAAGCACAATTGTTAGAGTTAGTATGTTACGATTGCCTCAAGGATTCTAGTATACAAACACTGGTACAAAGATGAGTAAATAAGTTCTATTGCCGAAGAACCATTCCCTTCAAGCACTTCAAGAACATTAGCTCTCAAAACACTGTATCGGCAACATCAAGGATGATTTCCACGTAATTTCCACCCAAGGAAGGAAGTGTTTGTAATGGGATCTAATGACCCCATACTATTCTGACTTTATGGACTGCAAGTATTCTAAGAGTTAACGGTAAATAAGGTGTATGTTTATAAACAACACGAGTTGTTGATAGACATTTTAGCATTAATGATACAAAACCCACTTCATGTTATTGCTTTAGAGGAAGTCATACCCAAGCTTATAGATAGAGCTAACACATCTTTTGACATCCACCACCTTACCTCCTAGTAATTAATAATGAGCTTATGAAACCAAATCTCATAGCTGAAATACCTTTAAGGAAATAATATTATCTCTATACCCAATTTGTAACCTTTATTATTTTCCTATCATTGCACATATTTCTCTATGATATGTAAGCATTGACTAATCACTCCATCATACACGTGCTCGGTCATGAACATAAGAAGTAATATGCCTCAATATCATATATCAATGTAACCAGGAAGGGTAGTCCAACCCTTCCTATTACTTGATCAATAGTAACCCTCACCAAGAGAAGTACCAACCTACTATTCATGTTGAGAGGTGGAGATAACCCCTATTCTTGTCACGAAAGTAGTATTCAAGAAAGTCACAAAAAATAAGAAATCAATAAATTAAATATTTCAATGCCAATCAAGCAGTCACAACTGTCTTGAGGGTTACCCTCATTGACAATACCAACACATCATCCTCATTAACATATTACAAAAGAAATAATTTGAATGTTAGACTTAACTCGGATGTCAAAGAATATGGTTTTCAACAAAATAAGAAATACAGTCTCCTTTATTATTAGAATCATAAAGGCCCCATTAACAGGGTAGTGTCAAATCCATACCTTCAGATGCACCATAATGGCCAGGTGGCAATTCCATCTGGTGAATGAAATATACAAGTGACAAGCAAGAATTTATAGAGAACAACGGTATTGTCTTGTTGCTATACAAGGAAGAATTTCTTCTTACAAGGCAATTACACTAAGTTACATCCTTTTTCCACAATAATCGGTACCACATCAACCATGGGAGCCATATCTAAGTAAGCTAAACAGTACAATATTCTATTTTGCAATTTTTTACAGTATTGCAATTTGAAAGAAAAACAAACAAAATTATGCCAAGAGAATAAAGATGAAACCACTAGGCATAGCGGATTATGTGCGAAGGCATGCAATGGAGTCGTGTGAGGTGTCCATCATGTGTAAAGGGACAATCGTATTACTCTGGGAAGAATCACCCCCGCATCATGGTCAGTACGCAAATCCATCAATTTAAACAATAAATACTTATTTTGTAACCCCAATTTATAAGCTCCCGTCCTAACTTTATTTAACAAGGTCGTGATATGGCAGATCCTGCCATAGTGAATGCAAAAGTGTTTGAAATTCTAAAATGCGTTGAAAGTTAGACAATTTTAGACTATGGATGTCTTGCAGAAAATTACACAAAAAATTGCCATAGCTTGAATTGGACAGGTTGCTCACAATGACGAACAACATCAATAATTACAGCAGGACTACAATTTTTTTTCTACCAAGGGCAGTAAATTTGCCCGTGCAAGAACTATGTCTTCCTATAAGAATTGGTAGAGAGCTATGCAAGAAGCATCCTATTCCTACAATATCTTTGTTCATCAAATCTTGATAAAAAAATGGATGCAAGGACTGCTTTAAACCCATCCTCCTCTATACACAGTTCTATCATCTCCACTTCCAGCCACATATTTCGTGTTCCATTCTCCTCTCCCGGTATTTGGAATCGTGAAAAGCTAAATAGATTTGGTTGTCCCTTTAACTTCAATGCTTCCAACAGTAAGTTTTCCTTGCAATCTCCATTTAGTACTAAATTTCCGGTCTGCAAATCTGGAAAAGCTCCTAAAATCTTTGCCCTCAACGTCACAAAAGATACTTGGGGAAGCTCATCTAAGGGAGAAGCTGAAATAAACATTGAGGGAGAGGTAATCTTGAATAAGGCCTCTCTTCTCGAGTTGACAGATTACTCTGCAACTTTTGTGGACGAGGTATCAGATTTCCTTGGGAAGAAAGTCTGCCTTCAGCTCGTCAGCAGCAACCAAATTGATCCAAGTAACCAAATTTATTATTATTGTTAAACATTTTATATTTTCTTCGTTTATCTTCTTATTCACACATAAATCCATCTGTTATGGCGGAGACTGGAACAGGGAAGTTATCCCAAGTGTCTTATTTGGAGTGGAATCCGTGGGATGGGCCCATCGCTGGAGATAAACACTACAAGATCTCTTTCAAATGGAACACCAATTTTGGAGAGCCCGGAGCATTTCTGATAACAAATAAGCATCCACGAGAATTCTTCCTGAAATCTTTAACCATTGATGTCCCCGGTGGAGCTAAATTAGGCTTTCGCTGTAACTCGTGGATCACTCCAGAGCAAATAGACAAGAATGACCGTGTCTTCTTTGCCAATAAGGTATATGTTACGCTGTTTTCTGCAAGCCCAATAGATTCTACAGGCTCTCGTATCATGTTAATAAAATTCATTAATCAACCTAAATGGACAACCCTGTTTTACAAGGTTTATTAATTAGAGGAGGAATGATCTTACTGACTGATTCACCGGAGTGTGTTGAAACAGAGTCATCTTCCTGATGAAACGCCAGAAGGGCTCAAGGCGTTGAGGAGTCCAGACCTAATACAATTGCGAGGAACAGGAACAGAGCAGAGAAAGGATTCAGATCGAATATATGACTACGATGTTTATAACGATCTTGGAAACCCTGACAAAGATCCGAAGCTGAGAAGGGAAGTAATTGGAGGATCAGAGGACCTCCCATATCCAAGAAGATGCAGAACAGGTCGCCCTCCAACCAAAACAGGTATATTATACTCGATACAGAACCCCTTTTAGAAATGTCTGAAATCTTTTTCACATTGCATGAAATTCTAATGCGAGGATTTCCACAGATCCGGCATGTTCTCGCCGCTGTAGACAAGAAATAGCATGCAACCAGCCACCTGTCTCCACCATGCAGCGGAAAAATAGAAAATATAAAAAACAGTCAATTAAAATGCTCATCCGTTGGATTTCAACGAATTCGGGAGGAGGAGGAATTAAGGAAGCACTTTGACATTGCAATAAGGATAAAATATAACTAGCCAAAATTTATCCCAGGAGTAACACTAGGGTCTATCCCTAGGAAATATTAAGGTTCATCTCTAAGGAAAAAGTAATCTATCACTAAGGTGTTTTGAAACCCTCTTTAGGTGACTTTATATCTCGTACCTAAGATTAAATTTTGAACTTTCCCTAAGATTAATTTAATTATTTCTAATACGATGATTTAAATTATCATCCCTAGGGTGACATTAGTCCTTATCACTAAGTCAACTTTAAGTGCTACTTTAGTGTGACTTGATTTGTATATATCATAGAAAAATATATTTTTGAGTTAATTAATATTATTTTATAATTTCAATTTTAAAACATATAAGTTACACATGGTAAAATAGTGTTCTAAAAAACAATCCAATCAATTTTTAAGAGAAATTGTAGGTATTTTCTAAGTAACTCAAGATAAAGAACCTATATGTATTATCCAAATAAGTCAAGATAAAGCTCCACCATCTTGTGTTTTAATTAAATTTTAAAAGTAAATTATAACTAATTGTTTCGTCGATAAGTTGCACACGTATGAGCAAAAGCAGAGATAGGGTAATGGTGAAGACAAATACATGTGAATGAAGTTTGAAGGTAGAGTGCACACGTTGTAATTTCCCAATCCAATGCTGATTGCGAGAACTTCCTTTTTGCTAGGAGGAACTACCTACAAATAAAAAACAAGACCACAAGAGGAATATTAAACAATATATGTCAGTGGACTACCTAGCGTATGCTATATCCGGGAAGTGTGATACTCTTTAGATGGCTATCAATCCACTATTTAACACAAATTAATGCAAGAAATAATGTAAACCAATAATATCCTACTATATTTGATATGATTTAGGTGTCTCATTCAAGTAAAATAAATAAATATAATCTAACATGTTAGGTTTTGATCAGATCTGGAAGTCAGGAAGGTAAATAAGGTGGTTGGGATATGTCAGGGTCAAGTTTTGAGTGGTTTGGATTATTTGGGTGAATGTTATGAGGTTGTTGTTACAGGAAGATTTACTAGATATAGAGACCAATGTCGGTCTAGTATGAACAATGTCGGTTGAGGGAAAATGATGAAAATTTAGGGTAACTGGAATTGGTAAGATCGGGAGATAGAAACTCAATGAAGTTTGGTTTTGATGATTCTCTGTGATTACATAGAGAATGGATAGAGAATGGTGAGGTTGATGATAGTGCTGGGAATACTCAGAGATGTCTAGAGTCAGGTATGGAGGGCTAGGAGGTTGTAGGTGATTAGGTGGAGGGATTGATAGGAAGGTGAGAGGTGACGTGATGTAAAGGAGACTAGGGCTCCCAAACAGAGATAAAGAAATTGATCTAAGTATACAAAGATATGAATCTAAACGTACTTACTTCTACTTGGAGACTTGGTGGTTTGATGGAGGTGATGGTTGTTCCATGGAACTAATGGTTATTTACGTGCCCATGCTTCTCGAAACATTATCGTCAATGCTTTCCTTTGATTAATGCTTGGTGTTGATTCAGGATGTCTAGATGTGTAAGAGTGCCTTGGTACATGCTTGCGCAGAGATCTCTCTTCTCTAAAACTTGAATAATTCTTCCAACCTCTTAAACAAGGTTACCAAAGTAAATATATGATAATCGATGATGGTTTAGGGTGACCAACATCAGTTTCGGGTTGACCAGCATTAGTTAAGGTGGGATATCCTAGGTTGCCAAAATATTAGATCTTAGCTATCTTTTGGCCAATTTTTCTTGTTGTTGCGGATCGAAAATGGATTTTTTCACGTAAGTAAGTGTGCATGTGGTTAGAGGAATAATATGCATTTAGTGTTAGGATTAGACTAAGTCTTAGTTATTTATGGTAAGTGGGGATTGAGTCCTAGTTAAATGGAAACATGCTAAGAATAGGTCCGTGATGAGGTGTCTAGGTGATGTTGTGGGGTAGGGTGTCTAGGTGAGGTGGAAATTGGTTCAATTAAGGTAATTAAATAATGAATATTATGAGCATGGGTATTAATTTAATTATAGGTAATTAAATTAATATACATGTGGGGTAAAGGGGAATGTGACCCAAATTTGGTGTCTACATTTTGTCCCTTTTTGTTGCGTAGCTTATATTGGTAAGCGACGCTGACAAAAACAGGAAGTGATTGCCCCATGTGTGGGTGAAGGTGATCCTCCTCAAACTAGGAACTGATGAGGTGTTATACAGAATCGGTGAGTGGTTTGAAAAATGTGTAGTTAGTGGAATTGAAGGTAGGTGGGGAAGGGATGAGTATTATGGGAAAGGTGGTGGTCAACTTATTAATAGGTAATAGGCCAAGGTAAAAATTGGATAATGGGTAATGGTAATCAAATGTACACACACGTATAGACCGTAACATAGTACGAGGTTGAAGAGTGTGAAAAATATACATCATCCAAGGTCAATAGGTTTATCCAAAAAGGGTGAAGTGATTCAGGTATCAAGGTATATGATATGGTCCAGAAACACAACGTAGGTTAGGTGCAGGAACGTTTAGGTATGTTTCGGTACCAAAGGTTTGGTTCCGATAAGCATTGACAATAATAGGAAAGGTATGGTTGCTAGGCTATAACAACATAGGTAACAACATTGCAAGGTATAGTGAGTACATAAGGTCAATGGTCACACCAAGTAGGTCAAGTTTAGGAAAATAGGTCATGACATGGGTAAGGCCAAGGTATAGGTAAATAACAGATCCCGAGATGCAACTAAGGAAATGTAGGGGTAGTTTGGGCTTGTAGGTAAGGTTTAATAGGTTTTTATGATGATAACAAGTGTTTGAGTACTAATGGTTGTAGGTAAAAGAATCCTAGCATGGGAAAACAACTATAAGGGTTGACCGATGCCAGTTATATGGTAACTAACGTCAATTGGCTAGGGCACAAAATGACTAACGTCGATCATGTCGAATTAGGGATAAAAAGGAAAATACCTCTTTTACGAAATCATTTGTCTTGTAGCTATTTATGGAAAATGACAGAGGAGAAGAGAAAAGTTGGAAAACAACAGGATGAGGTGTAGAGATGAGGTGGTGAGCTACATGGCAAGTGATTGGAATTTAGTAGGTGGGTCCACGAGATCAGGTTGACTGATTTGATTAGTTTGTAAGGTGGGGAGTTGATTTGGTGATGGAAGATGCAGGAGAGGGATTGGGAGGGCCACTGGTGCAGCGACCAGATGTACCACCATGCCAATGGCACTGAGATGAGGTAGGATTCTATCTGATCTATACATTTAGTTGAAAATATTGTTGTTGAAATTGTTTTCTGAAAACATTTGGGTGTAAAGTTAATTATGGAAATTGTGGGTAAAAATGAAGGAAATGAGGGGTGGGAAGGTCCAATGTAGGTTAAATAGGGTTCGGAATGAAGCCAGAATATGGTTGGGTGGGTTATAATAGGTTATTAGGTCAAATTTGTGAATTTTTGAAAAATAGGGTAGGTATTTACATATTTTGACGCCTTGTGCAGTGATCGGCGACAGTCGAGGTTGGGTGACATCAGTAGACCTTGACCGGAATTGGTCAAGTATTAGGTGACCAATGTCGGTTATGATGGACCGATGTCGATCAATAGGATCGATGTCAGTTGGCTCTAGGGAAAAATAGGTCAACAAATGAGATAGGGTGGGAGGGAATGATAGGAAATGAGATATAAAGGTGGGTATATTGAGAATGGGTAGGGTAATAGGTACAAATAGGTACGAGTGGAGGGATGTGAAATTGGGATGGGGGAAAAGGGGTAGTTTTTAGTGAGAGTCTTGGGAATAGGTTGGTTGGTTAAGAGTTATGTTGGGTATGGTCAAGGTTTAACAATGTTGTGGTTTGTTAGATGCAGGCTATAGACCAACTGCGGATGAGAGACAAAGTACCACCTTTGTTGCTAGTGGTACGATTGAGCATGACCGTAGAGGAGTGAAGGCACATGATGGATGGCGGTTTGATTGGAGTCCGATGCTACACGGGAATATAGTTTGAGAGCCAAGCTTCATGGTCACACTAATTGATAGATGGGATTCAATAACCAATACATTACGCCTACCCATGGGTGAGATGACCTGTCACCCCGGAGGATGTATGTTGTGAGATGACTATCGAGTTTATTCAATTTCCTCGGAGGCATCATATGAGATGATTTTGGTGGTGTTTGAAGAGAGGATGGAAGAGATGAGGTTCCATAACATGAGCCTAAGATATGGAGATATGCAAGCGACCCATGCTCGGGAGATGAGGTTTTTATCCCGATCATGGAGGCAAAGTGTCCTACTTTGCATTGTCGGATGCGGAGGGTGGGAGATTCCCACGAGTGCTAATTGGGTTTCTCCATGACATGATGGAATATAAGAACCATTTTTCTTGGGCACGAGAATTCTTGGTATAGTTACAGGGAGCTATGGACCTATGGGAGGCTATGGAGGTTCGGTTTATGTACTACCTTTCTTATTCACCGATAGGCATATGAGCACATCGTATGTGTGCATCTAGTTGGTATTCCCGGCCCGATGTATTTAATGTGGGCTTGGTTTGAGTTGGTTACGAGGAATTGGGTGCCTGCTAGTGGAGAGCGTAGGGTTATTAGGGCTACACATGATGTAGCATACTACAAGTGTGTACTAGAGGGGTTGTCTAGAGTGGACATCATTTAGAGGCTATATGTTGGCTTCCCTTCATATAGGAATATGGCAGTAGAGTTAGATGAACTACATCTACTCGAGATGGATAGACGGATGTCATTTTGGCGAAAGCGAGGAGATGATACCTATGAGTAGGGTTAGATGATAGTTTGGGATACCTTACGATGTGCCCCAACCATTCCCAAAGTATAGGAGAGATGATATGGAGAGACCTATACCTATACCACATCCGGACGGTGCCGGCTTAAGGACAGGTAGGAGGAGCAGGAGGTGGGCTGGTGGATTTATGATGTTGGGGTTATAGAAAAATATAGGTAGTGGTGGGTAGCATAGCTACGGGAAGCACCACCAAGGCTAGGGCAGCCTAACCAAGCCATGATTATGGTTTAGAGGGACACATTACAGGGGTAGGTTGCTACCCTTTTGACACATTTGGGAGTAGTGTGGGGGAAGATGATAGGATCAAAGACATAGGTTGCCATGTTATAGGTATAGGTATTAGCCCTGTAGGCCTAAGTTATACAGGGGTAGGTACTCACAAAGGGCGGGCATGGTGATGGGGGACAGGTGGCCACCTTACAGGAGCAAATAACGGAGTTTGCAGGTTAGTTGGCCACTGCACAGGCTTAGAATGTGGCCCTATAGGCCTAGGTCACAGCACAAACACCCTCACAAGCCTAGGGATAGGGTCCCATTTTATAGGAAGTAGTGAGATAGGATCCCATGGTACAGGGAGGAGGGAAGAGGTCATAGGTACATGGTATGAGGCCACTAGTAGCATGAAAGATCTCGTAGGTTGTTGCGAGACCTATGACATCCCCACATATAGTGCTGATGGATAGATACAGGAATTCCCTTAATGAGGCCAGATACTATCAAGATCA
Organism: Taxus wallichiana var. yunnanensis; assembly: GCA_018340775.1. Taxonomy (NCBI): domain Eukaryota; kingdom Viridiplantae; phylum Streptophyta; class Pinopsida; order Cupressales; family Taxaceae; genus Taxus; species Taxus wallichiana. The sequence goes on from CM031235.1 coordinate 376,818,673, forward strand.
TTTGACTGCTACCAAGATACATGTCCCTTTCTATACAGAGTAAAGGGGACATCGGGTCATCGAGTGAGAGGACGTGATCTCACATACATAGTGCAAAGAGTACAGGGGTCCGATGAGCCTAGGGACAGGGGAGGTTAGTGTGAGACCACTAGTTCACAGAGGCTTGAATTAGCTAGGACAAGAAGAGGTGAGACCTAGACCCATAGAGGGTGGAGAGATGATGACATAGTGGCGGGCTAGAGGAGAGGAGGAGGAGATAGATGAGACCGCACTTGGACATCGATGGGTTGACGATTGATATCCCCGTACGTTATCATTTTGATTATTATTATTTTTTATATATACCAACGTGCATGCTAATGATAGTGAGGTTGTACATGAGATTTTTTATGATTTTGATTCTCGTACTAGCTCGCATGCCAAATATTTTGAGGATGCACCTGAGAGATACTTGTATTATGTTGTACAAGTGTATATTTGATGGATACACTGACTGTTATTTATATATGGTGAGATTGATGGTTATGTAGGATGTACTTGTGTTTAAAAGTTCTTTTGTTATTTGTATATGGATGGAAACTAGGTGGATTAGGCATGGTGGAGTCAGGTCGGTTAGGCATGATTGAGTATAGGTTATAGGCATGGTTTAGTTAGGTATATGCATGGTTGGGTCATGTATAGGCATGGTTGAATTAGGTCGGTTTAGGCATGATGGATTCAGTCAGTTTAGGCATGATGGAGTCAAGTCATTTAGGCATGATGGAGTCAGGTTGGTTTAGGCATGGTGGAGTTAGGTCATTTAGGCATGGTTGAGTTAGGTCATGTTCAGGTATGATGGAGTCTTGTTTTTTATTTTGATTTAATTTCTAGGTTATTGGTAACATGGGAAATAAATGATGAGTTATATGTATGTTATGGTGTAGATTTCCAAAATCTTTGATATTATGCAAATGTGAAATGATTGATTGGATGTTTTTATGATGTGATAACATGGTAGATATGTATATGTGGTAAGTTTCCAAGTGTTATATATATAAAAATGGAAATTAATTACGGTAGAATGTTAATAGAAAAGCATGTGGGAGGAAATGGGTTAGGGTAAATAGTTTTGGAGGTAACCTCCAAGGGCCCCATGCCCTAGGAGTGTTGCATACATATCCCTAGCAAAAAGGGGCCTTAGGCCGATATAATTCTCCCATAATCTAGTCAAGAATATGATGAATTTAGAGGAATGGGTTGGTAGATTTTAGGCATGATTGATTCTAGGTCATAGGCATGGTTGAGTCTAGGTCATAGGCATGGTTGAGTCTTAGGTGATAGTGGAAATATTTTAAAATGTAGGTGTTGATGGTCTGGTCCTATATAGGGTAATCAATAAGTAATGAGGAAGGTGAATGGTAAGAGGTGGTAAAAGAGTGTCTAATTGATAAGAACCTTAATGAGTCTATCATACCAAAGATTGTCTTATGAACATGAGACCCTAAAGGTGTTACATAATGGACTATTCTAAGGGTGAAGAAAGTCACATGATCATGAAATGTCACAGTTGCATAAAGTCCCTTAAGAAGATAGAACAATAGGGTGAAAAGGCAATGAGGTGAAAATAGGTGGTTTAGCGTAACTTAGTGTACGAAAGCATGTTTACTTGGCAAGAAACCCATGATCAAAAATAGGAAATTCCATGACAAAAATTTATCATTTTATTCATTTGTTTTTGTTTTTGATAGACTGATCAATGTGGTAATTCTATATGGGATGAGTATATTATCTCCTTGAGGTATTTGTGAAGTTGATCAATGCAGAATCTTCTGAATATTTTATTATATTTTTTCAATGACTTTATATATATGTCCTTCAAGGGAGTACTCTATTTATAGCATTGAGATAGAGAGAAGAGATGTCCCTTTTGAGGGATTCATCTTTTTGCTAGAAGTTTGAATCAAGGAGTTGAATCCCTTTTTCTTTTGGGCGTTTAAGGGATGGACAAGACTATAGATGAATATTAGGCTCTTGTTTAGAAGACAAAACCATAGCACACAAAGGTTAACTATGAAAGAGATGGTTTCAATTGATGAACAACCATGGGATTCCATCTTTGAAAAAGATGAAAAGTATCCATGAGAATTATGCCATGAGTAGATCTCGTGGTACTTATTGGTATCCAAATTTGTTCTCCTTTTCAAGTGAGCAACATCACAGATTTGACATGGAGCTTAGAGATAGATAGATCATAATGTATGTCATTTTGTATTTGGGGATGAGATCTAACTGGCCCTTTATCACTCAAATTTGTGGAGAGATGGATAGCACCTTCAAGAGGATTTTACCTATCCTCACTACTTTAGGTTGTGCCTTTCGACCAGGTGAGAGGACCCGTAGTGTAACCTTTGTTTGATGAAGGAGATGGAGATATCCTTCTTTTGCAAAAATTTTATGAAGAAAACCTTGGGAAAGTATGATCAATACTCCATAATTTAACTCTCAAGAGTTGTCACTTCTAAAAGATGGAGATACTTTCAAAACAAGGCTAAGGTTACTGAAGACATTATGAAATCCTGATTGTTCTACATATTTTAGTAAATATATTTTGTTCCTTTGTGGATATACAGGGAAAATAGGGGTAGTTCAGGATGGATTCATGGTTTTGAATAATTTTGGTGGGAGATTAAGTAGGATAAAATTGATTATACAGATCTTTGAGAGACTTCATAACAATTGGAAAGATAAATGACAAAAAGCTTCGGAATAGCTAAAATAGTTCTTCAACCAAAAGTTGTGCATCAAGGGGGCCCAAATTTGCACGGTTTCACACAATCTCCAAGAATTTAACATGAACGCTCAAGCTAAAGACTCAATAAAACAACAAATACCCCTAGTTCCTCATGCCTAAGATACACTAGAAGGCTTACGAAAATCTTTATGAAAAATGACAAGAACTGATTTTAAATTGTTTATCTCATTGCAAGATGAAGGCTCTTCTTGAAATGAAATTGCAAATGGCACTAAACTATCACAGGATGAGATCCTATGTAATTCAGAGGGACTTTAACACAAGATTGCAATAGGAATAAGAAAAAATACTTGTAAACATTCGAAATAAAAGCAGACACAAATTACTCCAAGATTGACATAGATTAACTCGAAATTGGTTAGATTCATTAGAAAGGGAAAGTTTCTTTTAACAATCTCAGATATATTTAATGGTTGTACACTCACAAACAACTTCACGTGATTGAAATCTAAAACACAGGAATTTAACAGTTTCTTAGATTGGTCTCTCATGAAGATGGGCTCTCTCAAATTTTCTCTTAAGAATTCAACCCCCAACCTTTTGCAAGAGTATTCTCATTGCATTTATACATTTCAATCACTCAATCATCCCAAATTTTCCCCCAAAAATAAGAATATTCGAGGACCTTTGTTTGTTACCAATTTTCCTTAGAAAGCGATGTTTAAGGAATTCACATCTAAAAGCTGCCGCTGTGTGGACCAATTATGAATTGATCACATTTCTCAGGCCCTCAACTAATGACTAGGATGACATGCCACAACTTTTTGGAATTCCTTCTAATCATTATAATTTTGTCATGTGAGAAATCCTTGTTTTAATCATTTTTCGGAGGCTCGCACGGTTGGATCCGATGGTAATCCTTTTCACCCTTGAGGCAACACCTTTTCATCTTTGCACCTGTAACCTCCATCATTTCATCCTTTTCCCTCTCTTTCCTCTACAACTCTATCCCACATCTAGATTCTCTAGTAATTCATGTTTTGCAAGTGCCCGAGCAATTCCAACTTCAAAATATCGACCTTAAAAATTATTGGACTCAAAAATTAAGTTCTAAATCCATTCAATGGCACTTTGCAGACAAAAATGACAAGGAATTTCATCAAAAATGATGAAAAACAATGTGTATTCACATCTCTAGGAGTCTTGGAGAAAAAATGGCAGAAAAATAGATGAAATGCACAACAACCGTTGATTCTTCCCCTTCTCAACTCTAGATTAGAGTCATCCATGTGTTTTCTTGGTGCAACTGCAAAGGTGAGGTACAGTGGCAAGTTTCCAAACAAGCGTAGGCCTTCCACATCCCCGAGCCCAAGAAAAACACCTTTTGGCCTTAGAAAAATCTTAGTATAAAAAGGAGCCAGTAGAAGCCTCCACGTGTCTCAACGGCACACTTTAAGATGTTCCCAAAAGTACAGATCCCAAGCAAGTGCGGCCTCACTATTTGTCTCGGTCTTGTAGAGTTGTTTGAAAAATTTGAACGAACAGCAGAAGGTTCCATGTGTCTAGGGTCTAAGATAGTTTTCTTTGGCCATTGAAAAGTCCAAGCAAGGGCCGAGTGAGTGTAAGCCTCTAAGTGTCCTCCTGGCGCTCCTTCAAAATAAAATTTAGGGGTCAGACCCCAAACAGGCGCGGTCCCTCCATGTGTCCCAGGCCTTAGAAAACTACTTTTAAAAGTTTAAGTATAGACTGCATCCGGCAGAAACCTCCTCATGTCCATGGTTCGCCAAAGGTGCACCGGCTGCATGAAAAAATTGTCTAAGCCTGGGCAAGGTAGCAGAAACCTCCACGTGTGTCGTCGGCTCAAATCCAAGGTCAAACCAAAAGGTAAAATTTCATATGAGTGCCGGCCCTCCACGTGGACAAGTTTTGAGTTGAAGCGGGCCTTAGAGTTTCAAAGTGCCCCGCCAAGCCACATCCAACCAGAAAGGGCCATGTTTCCATAGATGTTGAGATATAAATTTGATGGGGAAAAACACACCTGTCAAAGCATAAAATGTAAGAAAATCACCATTTTCATCCAGAAATGAATCTTTCTTCAAAGATAGAGAATTTGGAAATGATATAATGGACAAGTTTTGAGTTGAAGCGGGCCTTAGAGTTTGAAAGTGCCCCGCCAAGCCGCATCCAACCAAAAAGGGCCATGTTTCCATAGATGTTGAGATATAAATTTGGTGGGGAAAAACACACTGTCAAAGCATAAAATGTAAGAAAATCACCATTTTCATCCGAGTAAATGAATCTTTCTTCAAAGACAGAGAATTTGGAAATGATATAAGGCCCAAATGTGATCCTCCGAGCCACATCTAATCATGTTTCCATAAATATTGGGACAACAATTGACAGGGAAAAAAATGTGACTGTGGAAACAAAAGGAAGGTAGAAAACCCAAGTTTTCACCCAAGTTACAGATCTTTCTCATGGATAGAGGAACGGAAAATAAACTCTGGATTTAAAGTGATCCTCGACCAAAGGAAAGGATTGGTCATGGAAACCAAATGGAGGACATACTTTTCATACATCAATACAGGAGATAGAAAAGACAACAGAGGCCGCAAACTGAACAATTTCAAGGAAAAATAGGGTGAGACCAAATTGAGCACCAACAATAATCATATTTAAGATAAGGCTGAAAGGTGACAGTAATTACATGATTCTCGTTTTGTTCATTAATCCTCAAAATGGGTAACATGGAAGGTGATCAATGCTCAAGGGACAATCGATCAATAGATAGAAGGTGATATATGACTGGATTTAAACAATAAAATGGTCTAAGATGTAAGGCATTAAGGGGTTGAGGTTTAGGTTTACCTTTGAGTGAAGACAAATGATAAGAACCCGATCGATACGTATGAGTAACGATATAGGGTCCAAGCCAATTAGGAGCAAATTTACCTTGTTTACTTTTATCTTATTTGGTTACATTGTTATTTTCCTTCAAGACGAGGTCACCGACTTGGAAGGTTTTTCATGGACACATTTATCATAGGCACACTTGATACATTTTTGGTAGATTTGGATATGATTAAGAGCATTGAGATGACGTTCATCTAATAACACAATTTGTGATAAAAATCCCTGGCAAAAGTCATTGTCATTGAACATGTCTTATAGTGAGATGTGGAGAGATGGAATCTAGACTTTGAGAGTCAAGACGACCTCGGTACCGTAGACCGAGAGAATGATGTGGCTGCAGTTGAAGTGAAAATACTAGTGTGGTAATCCCATAATGTGAAAGGAATGTGTGTATGCCAATCCTTCAAGTATCATCAACTACTTTCATAAGAATTTTTTCAAGGTTTTATTGGTTTATTTTTCTTGTCCATTTTTTTGTGGGTAATAAGGTGACAAGAAACTGAGTTGAATTCCAAAAGCATCGTAAGGATTTCATAGAGTTTTGTTTTTGAAATACTTTCCATTATCAATGATGAGGTGGTGAGGGACACCAAAGTGAAAAGTGATGTCATGGTTGATGAATTCACATATTTTCTCATCTTTTGTAGAAATGAGGGAATGGCTTCTACCCATTTAGTGTAACATTAAGTTGTGGTTATAATCCATTTGTGGCATTGCGAAGATTGAGAATTGATCTCTCCAATAAGATACAAACCTCGGTGAGAGAAAGGCCAAAGGTTTTGTGTGACCTATAAGGAATGACTAAGTGTGTGATGATGATTAGCATGTTGTTTTCATTTTACACAATGTTTGACATAGTCACAATAGTCACGGTTTAGGTTTGGCCAATAATATCTAAGGAAAGAATGTGTTTAGCTATAACTAAGCTATTAAAGTGACCTCCACAAATTTCTTCATGAACTTCCTTTATGGTGTAAGGAATTTCAGAACTTGTAAGGAATTGTAAGAGACTACTGTTGATGCCATGTTTAAAAAGAAGACCACCCATGATGACATAGCGAGAGAAACCTTTAAGAAATGTGTGTTTTCCATTACGAGTGAGATCAGGAGTCGAATGGAAAGGGAAAGATAGTATATGAAATACTTTTACTAAAGGTCCCATGGGTTAGGGGCCATTGTTCCAAGGGAGTTGACATCTCAAGATGAATAGGAGGGTGATTACAACCTTTATATTGTGACAAATATTTTGGAGTTGGCAGCTGAAGCGAGTATCTAAGAAGCCAGGAAGGCCTTGGTATCCGCAAATTTATTAGTAGAACGTGGGGTGGTTTAAATTTCATAATGGTCAAAGGTAGTCAGAAGTATGTTGAAATGACACTTGTACTTTTGGATTATTTTGGTATGACACTCGGTATATATCATTGAATTGGTTTACAACCAGTTGAGAATCACCAAAGATATTAATTGATTTAATATCTAGGGAGATGACGGTTTGAAGGCCTAATACAAGTGCTTCATATTCGATGATGTTGTTAGTGCAATCAAAATATAGTTTTAAAGATAAAGGCATATGTTCACCATCAAGAGGAATGGGGATAACACCGCACCACCTCCACACTCGATATTTGGAACCATCAAAGAATAAGGTCATTTGATAAGTGGTATCGTCCAAAAAGAGAGGGTAAAGAATGGATTCATCCGTGAATCGAAGTTAGAGGGTTGATCTCCAAAAAGAGGTACGTCTATTACTTGGTCAATGATGGCTTGGCCTTTGACATACTTTTATGGATGAATTCGGGGTCAAGTTCTATAAGAAGCATGAGCCAACATGTAACATGTTGATGCCTGTAAGGTTTGGTGTACATTTAATGTAAGGGGTCCGTGTTTGTGATGACAAAGGTTTTGTGGTTGGGTAGGTAATGACAAAGTTTAGTGGCAACAAAAACTAAGGATAAGTAGAGTTTTTCGGTGTGGGTACATATATTTTTGTAGTCCAAAAGGGTACAAAGCCTATGTAATAAACCACTTTTTCTCCGTGTTGTTTTTCATAATTAGTGACCATGGCACCTAAGGAATGGTTAGTAGCATAAATGTATATGTAAAAGGGTTGGTCATCTTTAAAGGGAATGAGCGCTGGTGGTTGAAGAAGGTATTGTTTTAAGGCATCAAAGGATTTGTGGCATTCATCATCCCATTTTAATGAGACATCATTTTTGAGGAGATGATGAAATGGTTGAAAATGGTCGGAAAGTTGTGAAATAAACCGACAAATAGATTGCAACTTACCTTGCAAACTTTGAATTTGACAGAGATTAGTAGGTAGAGGCATTTTGAGAATAGCCTTTACTTTAGAAGGATCAAATTATATGCAACGCAAAGAAATGATGAAACCAAGGAATTTTCCTGAAAGCACTGCAAAGACACACTTATTAGGTTAAAGGTGAACACAATACGTGATGAGGCGGTCAATATGACCTTAAGGACTCTGTTAGGTGTTCAGCCTAATGTTTTGATTTTACAAGAAGGTTATCCACGTAATCCTCCAATATGCGATGCATGATGTCATGAAATATTTAAGTCATGGCTCACCGATATGTAGCACCATCATTTTTAAGGCCAAAAGGCATGACTTGATAGTAGAAGGCCCCCAAGAGGTGATGAAGGCATTTTTGTGTTGATCTTCTATAGTGAGTAATCTTTGATTATAACCCAAGAAACCATCTATGAGTGATAACATGTCATGGCAGTGGTGAGATCAACCAATTAGTCAATGCCTAGTAGATGAAAGTCATCTTTAGGGAAAGCTAAGTTGAGGTTGTGGAAATATGTGCATATGTAGACTCCCCTGTCACTTTTGTGATAAGAACGATGTTAGAAATCCATTGGGGATAGTCAATGGGTAGGATATAGAAACCGAGAGAATGCATTAAAGTTCTTCTTTGAAAAAGATCAATGCGAGGATGCATTTTCCATAGCTTCAGTTTTATGGGTTTGGCATTAGGAATGGTTACGATATTATGGAACACAATGTTTGGGTCAATACCAAGCATATCAAAGCATAGGACCAAGAAAAATCATTGCCATGGTCCTAGAGGAAATAAGTAAAAGCTTCATGTTTAGCAACATCTAAAGATTGGCCTATCTTTCGAATGTGCAGGTCATCCTGAGTGTTAATGTTCATTTCGATATTTGATTCGTTCAACATGGTTTGCATCTTATAAGGTAACGTATTGGTGAATATAATAATATTCCGAACCAAGGTAAGTGAGTATAAACTCATCATTCTGACATTGAATGACATTAATAGAAGGTGTATCATCATCGATCATGTCAGGACATAGGAAGGTAAAGGAATTAGGAGCCTCACCATCATGTTAATAAGTCAGAGGTCCTAGGGAAATCATGTTCACAATTTTTTTAGGAGGAATAGATTTGGGATCTATGGACTCCGTGGGTGAAGGTGGTGATGTTGGTGAATGGGGTGGAGAAGGTTTGTCTTCCTCAATGAGGTCAATGTGGGCCTTCTTGGAAGATGGTGTGGTAAAGCCAATGCCACTATGATCTTTTTGTTTACGAGTGGTACATGGAATGATGGTATGACAACCTTGTTTGTAAAAACCAAAGCCAAATCCTTTCCATGTAAAGTGATGAAGGAAAGTGTGGGTGAGGTAGCGGTTTGTGAGGTCAAATGAAAATGGTTGTGTTTGGGATGGAGGTTTGGGTGAATAAGTGGCAAGTATCAAGTCCCCATATGTTAAGTTAGTGCAAAGGTGGGGAGGACCATAAGGGAAACCTTGCCTATGTGGTAGTCATAACAAGGGTGTTGGCACATGTTTCCATACTCTTGTGGAGTGAGGAATGTGTTAATATTGTAGAGGCAATACTCCCCCAAAGTGAGGCATTGAAAAAAACCTTCTAAGGGATTAGTAGTTGATCTGTGGGTAGTGGGGATAGATGAATTATTAGACGATTAGGAAAGAGGGGTATCGGTTCATTATGAAGTATATGTCAGTTGTAGAGGCTCTGAAAGCAGTAGGAATAGAAATGTAATGTGTGGGAGAGGTGGCAACAACAATAGTGGATGGGGTCATGGGTTAAGGAGAAGTTGGGGTAGTGGAAAATACTTTTACTAGTACAAGAAAATCGTTAGGTCAAGACAACATGTTACAGGTTTTGAAGGGTGAAAGGGTCAGTGGATGGTATAGTTATGCCCTTCATGTTTGAATTTTACACAGTGGTGCAAATTTGAAGGGACACAACCCATGACATGAATACAAGGTATTCGAGAAATATGTTATACTAGAACTCTCCCTCTAAGACATAATAATTTCGGGACAAGTGCGAGGGCCCACACAAATGGGGAGAATAATGGTCGAAGGGTGGAGGTGATTGTGTCGTTGATGGAGCACAAAGCATAACTAGGTTATTATGCATACAATTAGAAGGGATGCACATTTGATTGTCTACGTGTGAGGATATAATGTTAATGCTAGCACCACCATCAATCATGATGCATGGTATGCGTATGTTATTGATATAGACAAAAATGAAAAGGGTGGGATCAAGGTCATATGACTGGAGAGGTATAATATCCTCATCAGAAAAACGAGGGCGGAAATTTGAGGAGTGGGAAAGGGGGTAGAAGAAGGAGATGATTTGGTAAGTGAGGCCATGTGGTGAGGGGTGATAATGGAGGCCACTGGTGTGGGGTCATTGGGTAAAAATTTGATGGATTACAAAACCTCCATAAGGGCTTGTCTATGAGATTTAGAAGTTTGGATGAGATCATACAAAGACATCTTTAAAGGGGATTGGTGTAATTATTTTATCATTATACGATGGGTGACCCCATCAGAGATAGGGTATGTGGGTCCTCGAATGGTGATTTTGGGTGCGGGTGTAGATGGTATATTGGGCACGGGGTTGGTTGATGGGCTAGTTGCTTTTTCTTTTCCTTTGTCCTTCTGGGTGCGGGTGAAACTTGGACCATGTTAATTTGAGGGGAGGTGGTAAATGGAGAAGGTGTAGGATGAGTAGTGTAATGACATGATGGGTAAAAACCTAATGGGGGAGAAAATCCTTGTGAAGTGTGTATGGCACACTAGCATTTGGGTGGTGGTTTGGCCAACTCTCTGATACATACCATGTTGATCTCGAATTTTGGAGGTGGAAAAAGGGTTGTGGGGTGGAGATGTAGGTCATTAAATAAGCAAGGGATAATGATGTGTGATGAAAACTGAAGGTGGAATATGGTCCTCATCAAGAAGGTCATCATTTTTTAAAAAAAATTCAGGAGGAAAAAGTTGGAGAAGAATGGTTTTTAGATCCTTACAATTTTCTAAATCATGTCCTAGAACACGATGGGCAAAAATCTTGGTTTCATCAAACCCTTTTGGTTTAGGTTTGAGATGGTCGTAAGGTAAAAGCGATGGTAATGTGATGACGGAAGTCTCTAAAAGGTTTGTTAGAATATTGGCGTAGGACCCTACTAATGGATCACAATAGGAGGTGAGTGTGGGTTTGGGTAAAGGTGTGGATGATCGTGAGGGAAGATGCATTCTAGGAGGAGGAATGGGTTGGACCATTGGTTTGGTAAGTGGTATTGTCTTAGGTTTTGATGGCATATGCTTGGGTAAAGGTGTGGTAGAAGAGATGGCAATGGAATGTTTTTTAGTTTAACTACCTTATTGGAGGGTAGTGGGTTCTTATCTTTGGGTTGCACCTTCTTGGGTAAAGGTGACACGGGAGTATGTGATGCAAAAGGGAAAGTAGATGGTGGAAGAGGATGGGTTACCCATGGGGACAATAGAGTTGTGGTGGAAGTGGTTGGTAGAGGTTGGGTGGATAGTATGGGTTGAAGTCGTATAGGAAAATTTGGGGTTATAGTAACTGGTGGAGGTATAGGTGGTAAGAAATGCATGGGTGAGGGTGAGGGTATTTTTCGTGTGGGTAAATGAGGTGTAACAAAGGATTGTGATGAAGCAGTAGGTTGCTTAGCTTTTAAACGACCTTAGATAGGATACTATTTGGCGGGGTTGATGGGTGAGGCCCAGGATGGATGGAAGGGGTGAAGGTGACAAAGGTGTGGTAGGTGAGACTGGTGTATGTGGCATAGAAGGTTGGGTCTTCCTTTTAGGTGGAGGAATAACTTTGGTGTGGGTTTGGGAAGACATGGATAAATCCAATTTGATAGGTGGATGGGTAAGGCTTGACGTCGACATGACACCCAAGGTAGTGATGGGTCTAGATATAGATGAAGATATAGGTGTGGGTAGGTTCTTAGGTATTGGAATGGTTTTAGTCATGGGTAAAGGTTTGGATGTAGGTAGATGGGATGAGGAAGAAGATGTTTTGATAGGCATGATTAGAGCCAATTGGGTTGTTGGAAATACCTTTGGGTAGATCATGGAGTTATCTTCAGGAAAATTTGCATTTGAATGGAAAAGAGGAGCTGAAGATGTCCTAAGAGAATGGAATTATCAACGTAATTCAAATGATAGTACAACCCTAAAAATGGGACTACTATAGGAAGAGATGTAGTTGGTTTGGTGAAAATCTCTATAAAATATGTTTGTGAGATAGGGAATTGGCTAGCCTCATAACCTATGGGTAAAAGAGCCAATATCATGTCAATGGGGTCTTGGAATCTTTGAGGGAAAATTATGCCCAACATGTAGTGACATATCTCGAAGAATATCCCATGGGTAGGAGAGATGGTAGGTGGGGTGAGGTAGACTTCTCCCTTGGTGGAGGAGAAGGCGATGAAAATTCTCCTATGGATGGGAGAGTTAATATTGTTGATTGTTTGGTAGGTTGTAAGGTAGATAGTGTAATGACATCAACAGAAAATGTGGTTTCCTCTGTGAGAGCAAGGGGAGATGAAGGGGACTCCTCTGTGGGTGGAGGAGTATAAGAGGTATGCTTCTTTATGGGTAGAGGATCTCATGCCATAATTTCTTCAATAGATGAAATAGGTGGAATTTGAGGAACAACCAATATGATATCAAAAACTGCATGGACTTCACAGTTATTACTGTCACTAGATAAATGTTCACTATGTTTATTAGATGATGGTTTATGGCTAGGGAATGGCTTCTTAAAGATATGAAAATTTAGATTTGCTAGCGCATTTGGGTTGTCCATGACGAGGTCTCCATTATCTATCATCTCTTGGAAAATTTTCTTAAAATTGATGCAGTTACCATCACTATGGCCTTTGACATGATGATAATTATAGTAGTCATGTTCCTTATACCATGCAGACATAGAAAGAGTAGGATCGAAATAGTATGAGGTTTTATGGGAGGAAGTGTAATGGCTCCATCTTTAAGAAGCTTTTCCAAGATTGAATAATAGGGCTCTCCAATTGAAGTGTACTTCTGTTGCTCCCACCGGAACTGAAAGGTCTAGATAGGGGAAAGATTGGAAGAAGGTTTGGCTTGATTAGAGGGATGAGATGGACCTGCTTTGAGAACTACCATGTTGGTAGATCCTTTAGCTTTTGAATAATTATTTTTGGTTTTAAAGATGAAGAAGAATCATTTGGTTTGAACGGGGCATTCTTGTTTCGTAATTGGATTTTATTTTCTTCAATGGCACAAATTTCCATCTTTCATGCCATGGTGAATGCTTCATCAAAGGTTTGGAAGGTTTGTACCTACAGAGTTGGTGAGATGTGTCTAGCACAAGCTCTAGTGAACAACTCAATAAGTTCAGCTTGAGGTAATTGGAACATTAATTGGTTGATAAGACTTCGCCAGCGAGCAATGAAATCTATGATAGATTCATCATCATATTGTCATGTCAAATATAGGTCAATCATGGTGACCTTTTTTACTACATTGATCAAGAAGTGGTCTAGGAATTCTTAAGCCACTTGGTTGAAGGAGTAGATGGAATGTCTAGGTAAACTACTTGTACCAATCTAAGGTGGGTCTGTTAGGGACATGGGAAATGTTCGTAAGAGAAAAACATCATCATGGGAAATTAGGTAGCACCCATGTTTGAATGACCACAAGTGCTGTTGTGGGTCCTCTTTATTGTTGAAATGGTTAAACTTGGGAATTTCCCAATGCACATGGTATGGGTGAATAGGAATGGATGGATGAATAGGCTCATTACAGATTTTTTCATAGGTCAAGGAGTTATAAGATCCAGAAACCGATGCTTCTAATGTCTACATCTTTTCCATCATCATCCTAATGAGGTCATTGGTGGGTTGTGAGGAATGGGTGCCTCTTGCAGTAAATGTAGGTTGATGATGTGTATATGATGTGGATGGTATCCCAAAGACATGGAGGTGTCAAATATGAAAACTATGAAGGGGGAATAGATACAGGTGGAATGTACCCCAAATAAGTGACATACGAGATTGGGGGCTATTGGTGATGCATGTAAATAGGTGGGGTGGTCGCAATGACTCTCATGGTAATGGGTGGTAGAAGGCGAGGGATGGAAAGAACCAGATTTTGGTACAGTGTATGGGATGTCAACACTAGAGGTGGTTGTGATGCAACTGGTATATATGAGGAAAAGGGGGCAGATGGGGCTATGCTCAAGGTATTCGGTGAAGGAATGGTTGACACCACGGGTGTAATAGACATCATTGGGGCATAATTATGGAAGAGGTGGAACCTAACTGAGAGACCATAGGGGTAATATGGATGAGATTAGTGCCGAGCTAGTGGTAACTAAAGCGGAAGTGGGTGTGAGGAAAGGAGGGATATATACAAGCATGTCATAGACTAGCTTCCCTAAGGCATCTCGGGTAGATGAGTGGGAAAGATAGTATTGTAAGGCCACAAGATTCTAATCAAGGAGTCTTGCGAACTCCTCATCGCCGATAGAAATGGTGATAGGCTGAGTTGGATCCATAAGTGACATGATGGACACCAACAATGGACTAAGTGGGAGTGGCTAATGGCTGATGTGAAATACAAGGGCATTAGTTTGGCTGTGAGTCAACACCATGTGAATTAGTGTTGACCTGGTAAAATTGTATTTTGTAAATGACATAGAAAATAACAAAAACAAAGAAGGATGAATTCGGGTGGAAATCCGATCGGTGCTTTGATTAAAAATTAAACACAACAACCGAAAATAGTCAGTATGACCGATGATGGTTAAAGGGGAACCGATGATGGTTATGATAACCGATACCGATCATTGTGGGAAATACCAGTTTCAGAAAATGAAACAAAATTGATGAATATGAGCTAGGGAAACTATACCTGACAGAGATATCAGAAAGTTGGGGGATATGATGGTGTCTTGAGGACCCAAAAACAAAAAAGAATAGGTGATGAAGGATATTTCACATTGTTGGTTCTCAATTTAATCTCTCTATGTTTTTTCAAAATTTCTCATCCCGCATCATTTGAAGTATATTCTATCTCACTATATGGATGTGTGAAACTGTTTTCCTTCACCAATGTGTCATGGTTAATCCTTTCCTTTGGTCATGGATCACATTGAGTACAAGTATTGTTTATTGTTTCTCTATCCATGAGAAATAATTTGTATTTTGGGCTTGAATTTGGGGTTTCCCCTTCTATTTTTCCACAACCATGTTTTCCCTATCAAATTTTGTCTCAAAATCTATGGAAATGTGGTCCTTTCTGATTGGATGCAGCCTGGTGGGTCTTTTTGGTGAAACTTGTCACTTTTGTCACATTTGTAAAAAATTCCAAATTGGCCCCATGGCCCCGATAGTATCTAATTGGCTATTCAACATACATGAAGCAACAAGGAAAGATTCTTGCTTTGACCTCGAAGATGGACATGTGACTGTTTTTCAATTTAAAATCGTGGAGGTGGGTTACAGAGCATTTTGTAGATTTTTTCCTTTTTCTGAAGAGGAGAAAAATTGTAAATCGGTTCTTAACTCCATGGGGGACAGATTAATATCACATGTTTAAGTTAGCATTTAAAAATTCAAAGCAAGGAGGTGGGTCGGTGGATAACTTTGGAGTTTTCAAGGTCTATTTTCAAGTGAAGTAAAAGTATAAAAGTGAGTGCGACTCCTTTGGAACCCACATCAAAAGTTGGCAAAGCAGAGAGGTAGGTTGTGAGCATTTTGAATATTTTTGGCCCACTTCAACTCGAATCATTTCCATGTGGAAGGTTTGCGCTCATTTGAGGATCTACCTCTAGGTCTTACCTTTACAATTGCACTAAGGAGACATGTGGAGGATTTTGCTGGCTCCTCTTTATACTTAGACTTCTCAAGTAACTTTCTAAGGCTCGTGACATATGGAGAACCCACGCTTATTTGGGGACCTACCTCTCGAACTTTAATTTTGAAAGAATGCTGAAGGGAAACTTAGAGGTTTCCACCTTGGATCTTCCCATACTTAGACTTATTTCAAGTGTCTGGTACAAATTTTCAGACCCTAGACATGTGGAAGGACCGCACTTGTTTGAGAGTACTTTGAGCTTCATACCAAAAAAAGTTCCAATGACACACGTGGAAGATTCTCGCTAAACCTTCCCATACTTAGAATTTTCAATGATCGAGGATACTTTGTCAAAACCTAGGCATGTGGCACTTTCCGTTGGTCCTTAAACTCTTTGAACAACTTTTCAAGGCTAAGACATGTGGTGAGCCCGCACTTGTTTAGGGTCTCTACTTTTGGGCACCATATCAAAAGTATGCTGAAGAGACATGTAGAGGCTTCCACTGGCTCCTCTTTATACTGAGACACTTTCAAAGGCCAAGGAAATTTTCATGGGCCTAGGGCATGTGGAGAGCCTGCACTCATTTGAGGTCTCACCTTTAAACTTCATCTTTGAACTTGCATTGAACACACACGTGGAAGCTTCTATTGGGCCTCCATTCTCCGACTTATCAACCAAAGTGCACTTCTCTACCTCACGGACTTCACCTTTGTAGTTGGGCCAAGGAAACACATGGAGGCTTCTACTAGCTCCTCTTTGCACTTGGTTTACTCAAACTCACAACGCACGAATGCAGTACCCATGCGAGGGCAATCGTTTCTCAAGGTGTTTTCTCGAGGAAAAAGGATTGCTTGTCAAATCCAGCCATATGGAGCCAATCGAAAATGATAAAAATGGGATTTCTGGCACGATATAATACAATAATGATTAAGAATACTATCAAAAATTATGATATGGCATCCCAATCATAGTTGAGGGTCTGAGAAATGTGATCAGTTCATGATTTATCCACTTGGTAGCTTTGGGTGTAAATTTGTTAAACATCACTTTCTGGGACAAACTTGTAACAAGTAAAGGATTCCTCAAATATTCTTCTTTTTGGGGGAAATTTGGGATGAGTGAGTGAGTGAAATGTATAAATGCAATGAGAATACTCTTGCAAAAGGTCGGAGGTTAACTTTTCTGAGAAAGTTTGAGAGAAACCATTTTTCCCGAGAGACCATCTGAGAGACCAGTTCATTTTCCTGTGTCTTTAGATTCAATTGCATCAAGGTGGTTGCAAGTGTACAACAATTTATAGGCTCTAACATTATTGAGAAAACTTTCCCTCACCGATGAATCGATGAACCTTGAATGACTTTGTGTTGATGATGTGTATTATTGTGTTTTCTATGCTTTCAGAATGTTTTCAAATAGTTTTTCTTGTTCTGTTGCAATCTTATGTTAAAATTACTTTGAGTCACACAAGATCTCATCTGTGTGTTAGTATTGTGGTATTTGCAATTTCATTATAAGAAGATCCTTCATCTATTAATGAAATAAACAATTTAAAATCACTTTACTCTCACTATGTTGATAAAGATTGTTTGTAAGCCTATGAGTGTATCTTAGGCATGACGAACCAGGGATTTATAGCATTTAATTGAGTCTTTAGCATGAGCCTTTGTGTTGAATTCTCGAAGACTGTTTGAAACCGTGCATCTCTAGGCCTCCATTGATGCACACCTTCTAGTTGAAGAAATATTTTAGTTGTCCTAAAGCATTCTGTCTGTGCATTTTCCAATTCTTGTAAAGGACCTCAAAGATGTAGTACAATCGACTCTATCTTTCTTAACTTCCTACCAAAAATTTCTCAGACTATTGATCCTACACGAACTAATCCTATTTGTACTTCGTATCCTCAAATGAACAAATTCAAGTGCCAAAGTATGTAGCAAAAATTAAGATTCATTTATTGTCTTTAGTAACCCAAACCTTTGTCTAGGAAACATCTCCACTCTCTAGTGTGACAACTTGTGAGAGTTAGATTTTGATGTATTAATCATATTTTCTCAAGGTTCTCATGTAAATGTGCAGAGAAGGGTCTCTTGATGTCCTTCACTAACAAGGATTACAGAATGGTTCCTCTCACCCTGGTTGAAGGCACAACCTAAAGTAGTGAGGAAGATCAAAATCTCGATGAGGTTCTATCCACTTCTCCAATGCCCGAGTGAAAAGAGTCGAAGAAACTCATCCCTCGGCTACAAAATGACTCATATCATGGTTCGTTTGTCCCTAAGCATCCTTCCATTTTTTTGATGTTTCGAGCCCCCACAGAGAATAAATTTGGATACCAACACCAAATTGGCACCGTTGTTGGGGATTATTTGAACTCCAGACCTATTTGTGCAGCAACAACACCGAATTAGCACTGTATTCTTGGGGAATATTTTTACAAATGCATACACATACCAACCTTGGTAATGTTTCTTGCATGATTCAAGTACAAATACGTTGTTTAAACGTCATCCTTTGTTGAGATCTGTAAGATTTGTGTAAGATTACATGTGCATTGTGTAGTATTTCCAATTTCTAGTGGTTATTGCACTAAATTTGCATCAATAGTGATAAATTTGGGTAAAGGAAGGTCAAATCTATTAAGATTTGTAGAAATTAAGCATTGATAGACACTTGGTAAGTTACTTATAGTGCATCTACACAACTAAGGTGAAAATCCTTAGTGGTGACTCCGTGTTGATTTGAAATTTTAATGATTACCAGTGCCTTAACCTGTGTCAAGTGAGATCTGTCATTAATCTATGCAAATATGGAAGGAAGAATATCTATCTTCACTAGGGACCCTACTAGAAAGTTATTTCTAGAGCTAGGAAATAAAAATTCAGAAGGAAAATGAATATGGAAAGTAGTAAGAGATCAAGAATCAAAAAAGGAGATATCATTCTTGAAGGGTGATCAATCTATGGCTGAAGATTACCATACGTCTTCAAGTGATTTTGAACCAGGTAATCTTTATATAAATTTGAATTCTCCAACTGGAGAGGGGCCATCATTTGTATCTAAAAAGTGTGCTTCTCTATTTTCCCCTATTTCTTCCAAGGTTGATAGGGTTTTCCAAGAAGTTGAGTCATTAGAGAATATCTATTTTAAAAGCTATATTCCTATGCTCCAAAGACCCCTCATTCCCTATCATTCTATTTCTCCTGTAAATTCACCGCCTCAAGGAAATATGGCCCAACCTCCACCTAGACCTCCATTTTTGTTAACACTTTTGGACCTATAGATTTCATAGGTATGGATGGATATCCTAATATAGTGCCACAATATGTCAGAAATAGGTTTCCAAAATTTCAAGGGAATAATGCCATCACCGGTGACCAACATTTAAAACTCTTTGTCAATATGATGGAAGCTTTTGAAATTGAGTTTGAAGACATGTATATAAAATTGTTTATTCATACTCTTGAGGATGATGTACGTGAATGGTACAAGGATTTACCAGATAATTCAATAGATTCATGGACGGAGATGAAAAGTTCCTTTAGATTGCAATATGGGGCTAAGATAGATCCCAGATTTCTTTTATCTGAATTTGAAAATATAAAGAAAAATTCAAATGAATCTATCCATGATTTCAATACTCAGTTCAATAAGACCTTAAATAGGCTACCTGTAATCCTGAGGCCAAGTGATGTTTCTGTTTGATAAAATATTCTAATGCTTTTGATAAAAATGTTACTTATTATTCAAGAGATAAGAACCCAGGAACATTAAGGTAGGATTTCACCATGGCCTTACAAATAGAGAATAACATCAAAGTAGTTGGAAAGCCTCCTAAGAGGGAAGGTGTTAAGTTGATCAATCCTGAAAATCCTCAATCAAGAAAAGTTGTGGATTTGGAAGAGGTTGTAAAAACTTTGGCTGGAGTAGTTAAAGAAATATCCTATAAACTAGCCAGAGCAGAAAAAGGGATAGGACAAACTTCCCAAGTTCAAAGACAAGCCAAATAGTTAGGAGATGTCCTGGAAATCATCCTAGAGGTGATCACAAACCAGATGATAGAGGGAAAGGGCTCGTGGGATCAAGAAATAAATAGCCTCAACCCATCGAGAATAGACTAGTTCCTGATCCTTTGACTATCAGGGTTGCTGTTGTGGAGGAGGCCAATGTTATTGAGTGGTGTGATAGGTGTTTCTTACCACACTCCCCATGTGATGTAGATCAAGAAGTTGAGGAAGCTGATGATGATGAGATAGATGATGATGTGTGCATGATGGAATTCCCTAAAAACTCACAGAGGGGGAAATTTCAACCGAATTGATAAGTGTTAGAAATCTGTTAAAGATTTCTTGGATTGTGTCCAATGGTATTGACTCTTCCTCTTATTAATACAATTGAAATTGATATGGTACAAGCATTTGATTTTCTCAATCATGATTTTGAATACTTAAGGGCTTTGATGATTGAAAAGTATGATGGAGGGATCCCTTCCGAAGAGGATAGGTAACTGTTGATGAATGTAGTAGTTGCTCAGGAGAAATAACATAACACCAGAAGTAAGGTTGTCAAAGGGGTAGGGCCATAAGCCAAGCCAAATATTCCAAATCTTACTAGTATCCCTAAGGATACCCCTAAGAAAGATACATCTAGAAAGGCCTAATTACCCCAAATAGAACTGGTGCTCCTGCCCATGCCCAAAATCTAAAAATTCTATATTATCAGATGAAACTATGAATCTCCCTCCTAATACTGCCCTACCCAAATATGTTCCTTTTGACATAGCCCAAATCTTGAGTCAGATCAAGGTCACTATTCCCATTGTTGAATTACTTAGAATCCCTAAGCATAGGAAAAGGGCATTTGAATATTTGGGATTTAAGGAAGAAAAGATTACTCAAGGAAAAAGTGTTAATAATATAGAGGTTCCTCCCATTATTGCAGAATCAAAAATACCACAAGCATTGGAGGAACTAGGTGAATCATCTAAGGTATATTTGGGAACTTCTATGGTTGAGTCTCAGCTTAATGTGGATCCATTTTTTACCACTTTGATTATTAAAGATAGGTTGGTACATAATTGCATGTTTGATTCAGGAGCCTCATGTAATGTAATGCCTCTTGAGGTAATGAATGAGTTAGATATCAAGGTAACAATAACTTTTGGGAAATGTACTACCATGGATTCAAGAGAAGTTCCAGTAATTGGGTATGTCAAAGGATTAGTAGTGCAATTGGTAGCTTTTCCAGGAAAGTGCTTAACCATGAATGTGGTTATTGTGGACTGTCCTACCAAATGGGGGATGTTATTATCCAGAAAATGGGCAGCTAGTGTGGGTGGAAGTGTGCAAATGGACATGTCTTATGTAACCATACCAATTGAGGGAAACCTTGTGAAGTTATACGGTGAAAAGAAAATGTTATATCTCATTGAGGACCCTAACAATGCTTCTTATGAAGTATTGTATGCAAACGTTGATGTCGAAAACTTTTTGGGTTATGATGACTTTAAGGACCATAAAATTGACAAGTGCAAGTATCCCGAGAAGATTGGTTCTCCCTGGACTCTAATGTTTTATGGGTTTTGTTTCGATCCGATAAAGGCACAAAAGATAAACCTCAAAAAGTATGGCTAGGTAAAGAACTTGGATAGAAAAGAAAAACAAGAATATGTCCCGTTGTTAAAGAAGTATCAATACTTTTGGCTTTTTCATACTCGTAATGGTAGGTACTCGAAGCATCTCCTTGACTAATTTTTCAAAATCAGGGCACACATCATCAGTATAGTGTATAGTCTTTTATTTTTGTTTTGTTTTTGTGTTTTTTCTATTTTGGTATGTCCTGGTCCCAGTGACCGCTTTTTGTTGGTTTCGGTTCATTCTTGGGGAGTTGGTTTTTTTCTCGCTTTGTAAGCTTGTTCCTAACTCCGTTTCCTAATGGATTTTGTTTAGCACATGGTCTAGTCTATTTTTCTTGTGGCACTCGTAGGGAATTCCCATCCTTGAGTTGGAGCCGATGTTGGTGCCTGATTTAATCTTGCTTTGTTTGTTCAAATTTTCTCAGTCCGCATGGTTTGAAGTATATTTTGTCTTCCTTTATGTATGCATGAAACTATTTTCCTTCACTAGGGTTTCATGGTCAGTCCTTTCCTTTGGTCGTGGATCACATTGAGTCCATGTATGGTTTACCATTTCTCTGTCCATGAGAGAGAATTTGTATTTTGGGCGTGAATTCGGGGTTTCCCCTTCCTTCTATTTTTCCATAGTCATGTTTTCCCTATCAAATTTTGTGCCAACATCCATGGAAACATGGTCCTTTCTGATTGGATGTGGACAGGCGGGTCTTTTTGGCGAAACATGTCACTTTTGTCACATTTGTAAAAAATGCCAAATTGGCCCCGTGACCCCAATAGTCTCTAATTTGCTATTCAACAAACATGAAATGGCAAGGGAAGATTATTACTTTGACCCTAAAGATGGACACGTGGCCATTTTTTAAGTTAAAAGCGGGAGGCAGTCACTGACCATTTTGTAGATTTTTGTCTTTTTTGTGAAGAGGA
Organism: Taxus wallichiana var. yunnanensis; assembly: GCA_018340775.1. NCBI lineage: Eukaryota > Viridiplantae > Streptophyta > Pinopsida > Cupressales > Taxaceae > Taxus > Taxus wallichiana. The sequence continues at coordinate 376,841,046 of CM031235.1, forward strand.
GCAAAGTTGTAAATTAGTCTCGCAACTCAAGGGGGATAGATTAATGTCACATGTTTGAGTCGGTATTTGAAAATTCAAAGAAGGGATGCAGGTCGGTAGAGCACTTTGGAGTTTTTAAGCTCTATTTTCAAGTAAAGTAAAAGTATAAAAGTGAGTCGACTCTGCTGGGGCCCACATCAAAAGTTTGAAGCAGAGAGGTGGGTTGCTGGAGCATTTTGAAGATTTTTGGCCCGCTTCAACTCGAAAATTTTCCCTGTGGAAGGCATGCACTCATTTGAGGATTTTCCTTTGGGTCTTACCTTTATAGTTGCACCAAGGAGACACGTGGAGGCTTCCGTTGGCTCCTCTTTATACTTAGACTTCTCAAGTAACTTTCTAAGGCCTAGGACACATGGAGGGCCCACACCTATTTGGGGACCTGCCCTTGAACTTTAATTTTTAAAGAACACCAAAGGGACATGTGGAGGTTTCGCTGGATCTTTCGATACCTATACTTTTTTCAAGTGTCCCAATGAGGCCATAAATTGGCTATAAATTACTATTATTTTTTCCTTCCAAGTTACCTTTGAAAGTGGATTTAAATGTAATCTAGGAACTTATAGTTTGCTTAAGATAGAATATAGGATATATATATTATTCATTCTTTATAAATATTTTTATCTATTTTATTGACTAATCCTATTGATTATTTGGGAAAAGATGCAAAGTCTTGTGTATGCAGCCATAAAGGAAAGATAATGCTAGTATTGGGAAAAGTGGAATTGATCATGAATAGTACATTTAAAATCAAATCTGATTTCATATTCATATTCCTCTTGAAAAATTATGTAAGTTCAAAAAAATAATCATCTCAATCTGAGGTCGCATGCAAAAGTTATAGTTGTTTTAAGTTAGCTACGGAACTCACAGAGTTAGTTCTGGAACTCACAGAGTTAGTTCCGAGAACTTGCAAGTTTAGTTCGGAACTCACAAATTTAGTTCCAGAACTTGTATCAATTAAATGAAAGTTAGTTCCAAAACTTTTAATTCATGGAAAAATCAGATTTAGTTTCGAACTTGTAGATTTAGTTAGGAACTCGTATAAAAGGAATGACAGTTTTTGAGAGATTGTGAAAACTCAGAGATTCCAATGGAAAATCTGAGAGAGGTTTTTGTTCATAGAATTTTTTTAACAAAAATATCATTCATATTTGCTAAATGTTTTACCAATGAAGAGAGATCTAACTTTTAGTGAGTTGTAGTATGAGGAAACGTGTATCAGACGATCACTAAAAGTTCCATAAATAGAAATAGAAAAGTCAAATGGAAAATCTGAGAGAGGTTTTTGTTTATAGCAATGTTTTTAACAAAAATATTATTTAGATTTTTACAGGTTTTACCAATGAAGAGAGATCTAACTTTTAGTGAGTTGCAGTCTGAGGAAACATGTATCAGACGAGAACTAAATGTTCCATAAATGAAACAAAAATTTAAATGGAAAATCTGAGAGAGGTTTTTGTTCATAGAAATGTTTTTAACAAAAAACTCATTTAGATTTGCTACATATTTTACCAATCATGATAAATCTAAATTTTAGTGAACTAGGTCTAAGGAAAAAGTGTATTTGACAAACGTTAAAAGTTCCACAAAAAAAAACAACAAAGTTAAATGGAAAATCGAGAAAGGTATTTGGTCAAAAAAATATTTTGAGGAAAATCCTCCTTCCAATAATGTAGAGGAATAAAATCAATATGATTCTTGTTACCTAAAAGCAAGGAGAAATTTTGGGAGCAAATCTTCCTAAAAAAAAAAGATAAGATTTGATTTCAATAATATATCTCTCTCCATATTTTGTGGAGATGGAGATCTTAGTTGTTAGGATTAGAATAAAGATAAGATCATATTGTATTTCCTAAAATAAGGAGTTGGTTGGATGCATGAATTATAAATGCAACCTTCCACACTTAGATATGTAATGCTTTTCTCCAAAGAAATAAAGATCTATTCTTTCCTCTCAAATATTTTGTAGTTTTAAGATCTCAGAAGTATGATTTAAATCCTCTTCCAAGGAATGAGCTGGCCACTCATTCAAAGGAAGATGGATCTATGTTTTTATGTTTATGTTTATTCATTTGTCTTTAATTCATTTTTTTATTGTTTTTATCTTTGTATTGTGAAAATTCAAGTCTGTTGTAAACCTGCAGGTGTTTCATTCAATTATGTTTATTTTTAATTCATTAATTTCAATTTATGCAAGTGTGATTTCCTTTATGCAAGTGTTCCTTTATATTCCTACAAGTGTGATTTCCTTTATGCAAGTGTGTTTACATTTATGCAAGTGTGCTTTTAAATTTCTACATGTGTGATTTATTTTATGTAAGTTTGGATTGTGTTTAAAGGAGTTGCTTTCTAAGATATTCTTCTCTTAATGCATACAACCTTCGGACACCAACCCAGATTGACATTATTAATGGCAAGGATTGACGACCCTCATCATTTTGGCGTCATTTCCGAGGACAGTGTTATTAGGAGATTCAGAGTTCTCTAAAAGAATATTCTAGTGACAGTAGAATACCTTTTAGCAATTCTGTGACAGAAGAATTTGGTAAGTAGTTTCTTTAGACTTTTATTTCCTACAAGTAGATTAAAATTTTATTTCTATAATTAGGAATATTAAATTGTAAATATCTCCCCACAAACTAACTTTGTGTATAAGAAAAATGACTGTGATGTTTGATCAAGAAGGTATAATGGTATGAATAAAGAATTCAGATCTAAAAATGGTAGAATATGATATTGAATCTAGAAGTAGATCCAGTTGATGAAATATCATATGCCATTCTTGATAACCACCACCATTTCCCCTTGTATCAACTAACAACTTAGTGATCTTATTACACATAACCTTAGTCAAAAACTGGCTTATCCAGTTTGTAATAATGAATTGGTAGCATTTCTAATTAACTCCATCCATATTTAGGGATTTCATTAGAGCCAAAATAAAAACCCACTCATAAATCCACCCATCCAAATTAGTTTTTCATCCCATAATAAAATTCAATCCCTAAACCATATCCATTAGAAAAATTTGTTTTCATGTCTTTCAATTTCTTTATTTTTGTATATGCTTGTATAACGTTAAGAAGCAATTATGGTGAATATCAAGGAAATAAATTTTTGCATACTAACATCTGAGGACTAGATCTATAGGAATTTATAGAGTTGTTCTTAATATCAACATGTAAATTTTGGAGCACCAATAGTATCAACCAAGGAGCATGCAAATTTTGGAGGGACCCATAGATACCTTCACTTTCTCTTTTAACTCTCCATCTCTTGAGATCACTGGTTCGGGCTTTGAAGATTACTATGTTGTTTCTGATATTACATAATTCAAGATGGGATTTGAAGACCTAAAAATTATTTACACAAATTTTGGACTCTTCTTGGAGTTACCAAGTATGCAAAAATGTTTTTATAAGATCTCAGACATTGCTTCCTATTTTACACAAGTTGTAATTAGATGAATATAGTCTGATGATGGATCAAATTTTTCTCTAATCCTTCTCATGTTATCATTTCAGCAAAAAAATAAAAAAATTCAAAAATCTTTGATTGGAAAACTAGCTTGCTGGCCAATCAAAGGCAAAAAATCAAAAGCTTTGATTGAAAAACCACTATTTGGCTAGTCAAAGGTAAAAAAAAAAAAAAAAAAAAACTTTAATTGGAAAACCCAGTTCATCGCCAATCAAATGCAAAAGGAGGCGGCTCTTCTTCAAATAAAATCAACTGTTACCTGGTGGCTTTCTTCTTGGCACTATTTGACCATGTTAACAATAAGATGACAAAGACAACTAGAGGTATGATCAAGTTATTTTGTTTTACTATTTTATTTTTAAACTTTCTTATAAGTATTTTTATTACAGCTAGATCCACTTTTAAATATTTCCAAGGAAGGTAAGATAAAATTCATATCTCCCCTACTTATATGAAAAATATGTGCACCTCTTTGTAATCAAACTTTGAGTCTAATTTATGGGTAGCCATAAATAAACAACATGCATGAGTTTAGGTGTGGGAGAGAAGGAGAAGCATGAGCTATGCATTTTGATTTTAAATATGAGACACATCGAAGGAGATCCACACAAGAACTTGCTATAAAATAAAAGAGATCAAAAGTAATGAAGGAGATCCACACAAGAACATGTTGTAAAAGAAAAGAATATAAAAAGTAACAAAATGAGATCCACACAAGAACTTGTTGTAAAGAAAAGAATATGAAAAGAAACAAAAAGAGATCCACACAAGAACTTGTTGTAAAATAAAGAATATCAAAAGCAACAGAAGGAGATCCACACAAGAACTTGTTGTAGAAGAAGGAAATCAAAAGCAGCAGAAAGAGATCCACACAAGAACCTGTTGTAAAAGAAAAGAAATCAAAAGCAAAAAGAGAAGGAGATCCACACAAGAACCTGTTGTAAAAGAAAGAATATCAAAAGTAACAGAAGGAGATCCACACAAGAACCTGTTGTAAAAGAAAGAAATCAAAAGCAGCAGAAGGAGATCCACAAGAATGTGTCCTCAATACAGAGAAGAATCTAAGAAGAGGAGATAATAATGTAATGCATGAGGACATGCATAAGATTAAGTGTGGGGAAATGATGAGGCCATAAATTACCATTATTTTGTCCTTCCAAGTTACCTTTGAAAGTGGATTTAAATGTAATCTAGGAACTTATAGTTTTCTTAAGATAGAATATAGGATATATATCTTATTCATTATTTATAAATATTTTGTTATCTATTTTGTTGACTAATCCTATTGATTATTTGGGAAAAGATGCAAAGTCTTATGTATGCAGGCCATAAAGGAAAGATAATGCTAGTATTGGAAAAAGTGGAATTGATCATGAAAAATATATTTAAAATTATATCTAATTTCATATTCATATTCCTCTCAAAAAATTATGTAAGTTCAAAACAATAATCATCTCAATCCAAGGTTACATGTAAAAGTTATAGTTGTTTTGAGTTAGCTGCGAACTCGCAGAGTTAGTTTCGGAACTCACAGAGTTAGTTCTGAAACTTACAGGTTTAGTTCCAGAACTCATAGATTTAGTTCTAGAACTTGTATTAATTGAATGACAGTTAGTTCTGAAACTTTCAATTCGTGGAAAAATCATATTTAGTTCGGAACTTGCATAAAAGGAATGACAGCTTTAGGTTCGGAACTTGCATCAGATCGAAATGATAGTTTTGAGGGATTGTGAAAACTCAGAGATTCCAATGGAAAATATAAGAGAGATTTTTGTTCATAGCAATTTTTTAATAAAAACCTCATTCATATTTGCTACAAGTTTTACCAATGAAGAGAGATCTAACTTTTAGTGAGTTGTAGTCCGAGGAAATGTGTATCAGACGAACACTAAAAGTTCCATAAACATAAATAGAAAAGTCAAATCGAAAATATGATAGAGTTTTTTGTTTGTTTGAAACGTGTTTAATAAAAACCTCATTAAGATTTGTTAAATTTTTTACCAATGAAGAGATATCCAACTTTTAGTGAGTTGTAGTCCGAGGAAATGTGTATCGATGAGAACTAAACGTTCCATAAACAGAAACAAAAAATTTAAATGGAAAATATGAAAGAGGTTTTTGTTCATAGAAATGTTTTTAACAAAAACATCATTCATATTTTCTACAAGTTTTACCAATAAAAAGAAATCTAACTTTTAGTGAACTGCAATGAGGAAAAACATATTTGACAAGCGTCAAAAGTTCCACAATCAAAAACAACAAAGTCAAATGGAAAATCTGATAAAGGTATTTGGTAAAAATCATATTTTGAGGTAAATCCTCATTCCAATAATGTAGAGAAATAAAATAATTATGATTCTTGTTACCGAAAAGCAAGGAGAAGATTTGGGAGCAAATCTTCATAAAATAAGAAAGATAAGATTTGACTTCAATAATATATCTCTCTCCATATTTTGTGGAGATGGAGATCTTAGTTGTTAGGATTGGAATAAAGATAAGATCAAATTGTATTTCCTAAAATAAGGAGTTAGTTGGATGCATGAATTATAAATGCAACCTTCCACACTTAGATATGTAATACTTTTCTCCAAAGAAATAAAGATCTATTCTTTCCTCTCAAATATTCTGTAGTTTTAAGATCTCAGAAGTATGATTTAAATATTCTTTCAAGGAATGAGCTAGCCACTCATTCCAAGGAAGATGGATCTGTGTTTTTATGTTTATGTTTATTCATTTGTCTTTAATTCATTCTGTTGTATTGTTTTTATCTTTGTATTGTGAAAATTTAGTCTGTTGTAAACTTCGCAGTGTTTCATTCAATTATGTTTACTTTTAATTCAACAATTTCAATTTATGCAAGTGTTACTTTATATTCCTGTAAGTGTGATTTCCTTTAGCAAGTGTGTTTTTAAATTTCTGCATGTGTGATTTATTTTATGCAAGTTTGGATTGTGTTTAAGGGAGCTATTTTCCAAGATCTTCTTCTCTTAATGCATACAACCTTAAGACACCAATCTAAATTGACATTATAAATGGAAAGGATTTATGACCCTAATCATGTCTAGTGTAACTTTTTCAGACCCTAGACATGTGGAAGGCCCACGCTTGTTTGAGAGTCCTTCTTTTGAGCTTCATACCAAAAATCATCGATGAGACACATGGAAGATTTTGTTGGCCCTGCCGATACTTATAATTTTCAATGGCTGAGGAGACTTTCTCAGACCCTAGGAATGTGGCATGTTGAAAATTTCAACAACTTTTCTGAGCTGAGACACGTGGTGATCCCATGCTTGTTTAGGGTCTCCGCTTTTGGGCACCATATTAAAAGTGCGTTGAAGAGACACATGGAGGCTTCTACTGGCTCCTCTTTATATCGAGACTCTTTCAAAGGCAAAGGCAACTTTCTTGGGCCCAGGGTATGTGGAGAGCCTGCACTCATTTGAGGTCTCACCTTTAAACTTCATCTTTGAACTTGCGTCGAACATACACATGGAAGCTTCCACTGGGCCTTCCCATACTCTAACTTTTTAGCACCTTGTGCAACTATCTAGGGTTTTGAACACGTGGAAGGCCCACACTTGTTAGGGAACCTACTTCTAGACTTCACCTTTGTAGTTGCACCAAGGAAACATGTGGAGGCTTTCGTTGGATCTTCTTTGTACTTGGCCAACTCAGACTCACAACGCACGAATGTAGGTACCCATGCGAGGGCAATCATTTCTCAAGGTGTTTTCTTAGAGGTAAAAATGATTGCTTGTCAAATCCAGCCATATGGAGCCACCTAAAAATGATCAAAAAGGGGATTTCGCACTACGTAATAAAAGTATGATTAAGAATACTATGAATTTTTTTGATATGGCATCCTAGTCATAGTTGAGGGTCTGAGAAATGTGATCAGTTCATGATTTATCCACCTAGCAGCTTTTGGTGTAAATTTGTTAAACATCACTTTCTAGGAAAAAATTATAATAAGTAAAGGATTCCTCAAATATTATTCTTTTTGGGGGAAAATTTGAGACGAGTGAGCGAGTGAAATGTATAAATGAAATGAGAATACTCTTGCAAAAGGTCAGATGTTAAATTTTCTGAGAAAGTCTGAGAGAAAACATTTTTCCTGAGAGACCAGTTCATTTTCTTGTGTCTTTAAATTTAATCATGTCAAGGTGGTTGAAAGTGTACAACCATTGACAAGATCTGAGATTGTTGAGGAAAATTTCCCTACTTGATGAATTTGATGAACCTTGAATGACTCTGTGTTGATCATGTGCATTATTGTGTCTTCTTTTCTTTTAGAATGTTTTCAAATAGTTTTTCTTGTTCCTATTGTAATCTTATGTTAAAATCTCTCTGAGTCACACAAGATCTCGTCTCCGTGTGTTAGTATTGTGGCATTTGTAATTTCATTATGAGAAGAGCCTTCATCTAGTAATGAAATAAACAATTTAAAATCACTTTACTCTCACTATGTTGATAAAGATTGTTTGTAAGCCTATGAGTGTATCTTAGGTGTGACAAACCAGGATTTCTAGCATTTAATTGAGTCTTTAGCATGAGCCTTTGTGTTGAATTCTCGAAGAGTGTGTGAAACTGTGCATCTCTGGGCCTCCATTGATGCACACCTTTTGGTTGAAGGAATATTTTAGCTGTCCTGAAGCATTCTGTCTATGATTTTTCCAATTTTTGTAAAGGCCCTCAAAGATCTAGTATAATCAACTCTATCTTTCTTAACTTCCCACCAAAAAATTTCTCAAATGATGAATCCTACACGAACTACCCCTATTTGTATTGTGTATCCACAAATGAACAAATTCTAGTGCCAAAGTATGCAAGGAAAATCAAGATTCATTTATTATCTTTAGTAACCTAAACCTTTATCCAGGAAACATCTCCACTCTCTAGTGTGACAACTCATGAGAGTTAGATTGTGTTGTATTGATCATATTTCCTCAAGGTTCTCATAAAATTATGTAGAGAAGGGTCTCTTGATGTCCTTCACCAACACAAGTTACATAATGGGTCCTCTCACCCTGGTTGAAGGCACAACCTAAAGTAGTGAGGGTAGATCAAACCCTCAGTGAGGTGCTATCCACTTCTCCAACGCCCAAGTGAAAAAGAATCAAACAAATCTCATCCCCAGCTACAAAACGAATCATATCATGGTTCGTCTTTCCCTAAGCATCCCGTCGGCCATGATGCTACTCGGCCCCTGTGGGAGAATCAATTTGGATACCAACACATAGAAAATAACTAAAATATCTAGAATCTGACGCCGGTTAGATACACCAATGATGTTCGAGATGTAAACTAATGATGGTTCTTTGGACCGACATCGATTACTATGAAATTAGAAGAAATGAAGAAAAATGGATTTTGGTAAATTAAACTAGATGAAGAATCAACCCATAAATCTACGAATGATATGATGAGGTCCTGACACACTCAAAAATAGTCAAAATACTCCAACTATGATGGTGGAGTGTGAAAGGAAGAAGAAAAATGAAGAATCGTAACTCACACCTCAAAACGTAAGTCAAGAACAAAGCTAAGAAAAACATGCAATCCTAAAAGTGAATTTATGTTTGTTTTAGCTTATGCTATTTAAGACTAACTTGTGAATTTAGAATAGATTTTTTTGGTTGGGAAGGCATCCTACGAAAAGGTAATCTAAAGGTGAGGTTTTAGGTTATGTTTTGGTGGGGGCGGTCCTTTCTCTGAGGTGATGACTGGACAGAGATAACCAGTTGGGCGCCCACTATCAATCCTTTGATCGTGTGATTGTTGACAACTTCTTCGGGTGGGATGTTGTTTAAGAATATGTGTAAATTCAAATTTGTGTAGTTTGGCAAAGAGAGAGAGAAGAAAGTTCTTTCTATGGTTCAATTGTGTCAACCATCCTGGGCATGACTTCCAGTATATAGGTTGCCCTCATTTTTAAATGTGAGCTAATAATGCAATATACAAGGATTAAATGCAACAAATTTTATAACCCAAATCAAAAATTATATTCAATGAAGCAAATGATGAATAGGTTAAGAACATGCTCTTTCACTACTATACAAATGCAAGAAGGAAGAATTGGTTCATTTTAAGCACCAAATGACAAATGTCATTTAGACAATTAGAAGAAAAGAATATTACCAAGGAGAAGATTAAATGTGTATTTTTCAAAAGGAAAGAAACACACAAAAAATTTCCCTATATGAAGAAAATTTAATGAACCCAAGAGAGGGTCCCACCGGGCATGCCAAAATGTTTCACCAATAAGTGCATATGTATGAGCAAAATAGATAGGGTAAGGGTGAGGAGGAATACTTGTGAATGAAGGTGGAAGGTAGAGTGCACGTATTCTGATTTCTTGATCCAATTCGATTGTGAGAACTTCCTTTTGCTAGGAGGAACTACCTGTAAATACAAAACAAGACCACAAAAGGAGTATTAAACAATATATGCCAGTGGACTGCCTAGCATATGCTAGATCTGGGAAGTGTGATACTCCTTAGATGGTTGTCAATCCACTGTTTAACACAACTTAATGCAAGAAATAATGTAAACCAATAATATCCTACTATAGTTGATATGATTTAGGTGTCTCATTCAAGTAAAATAAACAAATGTAATCTAACAGGCTAGGTTATGATCAGATCTTGAAATCAGGTAGGTAAATAATGTGGTTGGGATAGGTCAGGGTCAAGTTTTGAGTGGTGGGATTATTTGGATGAATGTTATGAGGTTGTTATTATAGGAATATTAATCAAATACATAGACTAACATCAGTCTCGTATGACTAATGTTGGTTGAGGGTAAACTCGATGATGGTCTAGGCTAACCGGCGTGGGTAAGGTCAAAGCGAGATAGAAACTCAATGAAGTTTGGTTTTAATGATTCTTTGTGATTGCATAGAGAACGGATAGAGAATGGTGAGGTATATGACAGTGTTGGGAGTACTTAGAAATGTTTAGAGTTGAGTATAGAGAACCGAGAGGTTGAGGTGGTTAGGTGGAGGGATTGATAGGAAGGTGAGAGGTGATGAGATGCAAAGGAGACTAGGACTCCCAAATAGAGATAAATAAACTGATCTAACTAAGTATGGAAAGATACAGATCTAAATGTACTTATTTGTACTTGTAAACCTAGTGGTTGGATGGAGGTGATGGTTGATTCATGGAATTGATGGTCAGTGCCATGGCTATGCTTCCTAGAATGTTACTATGAATGCTTGCCTTTCAGATCAGTGCTTGGTGCTGATTTAGGATGTTTGGATGTGCAAGAGTGCTCTGGTGCATGCTTGCATGCAGATCTCTCTTCTCCAAAACTCAAATAATTCTTCCAACCTCTCAAACAAGGTTACCAAAGTGAATATATGGTAATCGATGACGGTTTAGGGTGACCGCATCAGTTTTGGTTTGACCCGCATCAGCTAAGGTGAGATATCCTAGGTTGCCAAAATAATAGAGCTTGGCTATCTTTTGGCGAGTTTTTCTTGTTTTTGCGGATCCAAAATGGATTTTTCCACGTAAGTGTGCATGTGGTTAGAGGAAGAATAATAAATTATTGTTAGGGTTAGACTAAGTCTTAGTTAGTTATGGTAAGTGGAGATTGAGTCCTAGTTAAAAGGAAACATGCTAAGAATAGGTCTGCGATGAGGTTTCCAGTGATGTGGTGGGGTGAGGTGTCTCGGTGAGGTGGAAATTAGTTCAATTAAGCTAATTACATAATGAATATTGTGAGCATGGGCATTAATTTGATTATAGGTAATTAAATTAATATACATGTGGGGTGAAGGGAGAGTGTGACCCAAATTTAGTGTCTACACTAATCCTATTTTAGAAGTGGTCTTATCATTATTCTTTTCAAGTGTGTGAAAACATGATGTAGATTACAATTCCTATAGAAGCTCAAATTTGGAAATTTACCCTTTTAATATTGTTTATTGCAATTATGTCTCTTGGTTAAGACAAACATCCACATCATATTCCCACTTAATATATCATACCTTCTCTTTTCTATCTTTCTTATTCCTACACATTGATGTTTTGAATTTTTTTGGATAAAAGTCCATAAAATCAATAAAATTCCATAAAATCAACGTTTAAACTCTTACCAACATTGTGCAACTCTTAGATGTGATTCAACTTCTCCCTATCCAAAACTATACGATTCAATCCAAGTTGTATAATCTGGTCATAGATTAATTTTATGGTCCTAAACAAACATATTTTCTAGAACCTGTCCTTCCATTGCAATATCATTTGTTGGGTATTTTCATCCTCATATGCCATCCTTATCATAATAATCCACCTTTAAAACCCTATATAAGCAAGTTAAACTTACCTCATTTAATAACTGGCACCCTCATGATATATTATTACAAATATTAGCACAAATGGCAATCAAGGCTCTCTAAATCTTCATAAAGATGATATATATTCCTTGGAGAAGCCACTATTATAGTTCTATAGATTCACCCAGTGAAGGATTCTAACATACCTCACATCCAGAAAACAAAGCTCCTATCTCCATATCTTGGAAAGAGCGTAATACAATCAAGCATGATCTAAGAGGCTCAAATTTCTAATTACTTGTATTCATAAATATTACATATTTCTTCACCGGCATGTAATATTTATGAATACAAGTAATTAGAAATTTTAGAAGACCCTATAATAAGGTTAATGTTTGGGTTTTGGTGCACCCCTGCACCACATATATTGTTACTACTCTATAATATTAGTAAATAGGAGGATGGGTTTCTAAAAAAGCTTGTCCCAAGAAGTGAACACTTTTAGGATGGATGTAAACCCACTTTTTGATAAAATATAAAAATGATGATAGATAAGTAATACGATGTAGCAAAATCTGAACTTGAGACAAAATATGAGATGAACTAGATAAGCTAGAATGAACATCTAATAACAAAGAATGATAAAAAAATTAATCAAACCTAACCGGTCGACACCGACTGAGCTTGACAAGTATATTCAATGGTAACCGACATTTTCATAGGAATGGTATTATATTTCTCTAGAGCTGATAAGGATACTAAGATACTATAAAGAGGATGGATCTCGACTGAACAAAAAGGATGCAAGAAACTAATTGCATCCGATGATGAATATGACAAGTATTGATCTAGTCGATCGTAATTGGGTTGAATCAACAATGATTGGGTTGAATTGATTGTGATCTGGAAAGTGAGATCTAGACTTCTCAAATCTTTGGATCAAAGAAAGAGGGGTCTAGAGACTCATTCAAAACCAAAACAAATGTCGATGAAGTAGATAAATGAAAATAAGACAGATTGGGATAAGGTTAACAAAGTGATCGTGGTGAGTCGATGTGATAGGGGTGATTCAATGGTGACTAATAAGGGATTTAGAATTTTATGGATGAAAATGGGTGGAAATATGAAATGTAGAGATAAATTGATTAGGAATGATGCAAGGGTAGAGCTCCAAGATGGGTGATGAACCTACAAACATGATGCGTGATGAAGATGGGATAAAAAAAGGGGCTCCAAACAAAGCAATGGTATGATACAAAGATATATGAGGACTCAAAATATTCAAAATTGATGCACAAGATTTACAAAATAGCTCCAAGATGGTAATAGGAGCTACAAATAAGAGTAAGAAATGAATCCAAAGTCGCAAGAAATCTAGAATTCTCCAAAAATTACATCTTGAAGAGAGGAGTGGTATGGTCATATTTATAGGGTCGAAAACGACACGAGATGGGTTTCTAAAGACTGCAGCAATTTGTTAATTTGGGTGGTGGAAGTGTGATTAGCTTTAGATAATGATCCCTTATGAGGTGGAATTTGGTTTTCGGGTGGTAAATGGGGGTTAGGGGTGTCTTAGGAGGATAAAAGGTAATTGGGAGATAAGAATGCATTAAATGAAGGTATATAAGAGCCTAGGGATGATAAATAGGGTGATTAGGGAGTAAGAAAAGGGGTAATGAATAGGTTTAGGGATAATTAATGATTATTAGGTATTTCTAGTGAAAACAAATTAATTATGTGATTAAGATAGGATTAAGGTGGAAAATAACAATTAAAGGGATAAATGTAATTTGGTTGGAAAAGGGAATTTTAATGAGAAAAGAGGTATGCATGTATAAAATTAGGATTAAAGGAAGAGAACGTGGGGTGAGGGACAAGGGATACCAAAAATTGGTGTTTACATTTTCCCATTTTGTCAATTGGTTTGCATTGGGGCAAGTTACAAGACAAAACCATAAGTGATAGAAGATGATGATTGAGGTGTTCCCCCTCAAACTAGGGATTGATGATATGAAGAAGAATTGATCACTAGGTTGAAAGAGATAGATGAAGGGATAAAGAGTGGAAAGGATGAGAAAAAGAGAAGATGAAAGAAGATGCCCCAAGTGGAGAGGGATAAGGATAAAAAATGAAAAATAAAAATATGGTGGTGATTTTGGAGTCACTTCAATAGGGAACAAAGTACGACCTCAATGGAGATGACGAAAATGTCCTACGAACCTGTGAGTTGGTGAAAACCACTAAAAAATGGAGGGATTCCAATGGGAATCCACTCATATGGATGTGCAAGCCATGGGACTAGTGGGTCAAAGGAAGACATCAAAAACATGCACAAATAAATGTGAGGATGGTCAAGATAATGGTCTTAATGGGATGTTGGGGAAAAAGTGGGTGCGATATACTACATACATGAGAAATCAGTCAAATATGCGTTATGGTGGCACGAAGATAATATGTGGCCACAATGGTGGGATTAGGATGAAATATGGTATCCCAAGAGGGAAATTAAAATGAGCACAGAGTGGGCTACTAGATGCGATTAAGGATGCACTACCTGGATAAGATGATAGGAAAAGATAAAGAAGATGAACCACGGTATGTAACATACCTTGCAAGAGAATGGAGACCAAAGTGAGCTTAGCGTGACCAGCACCATCCAGGAGCATAGGTAGCGTGGCACATATGAGGTGAGATCCAAGTCCAGTGTGAGAGGAGATGATGGATAGAGAGACGTGTTGGTGTCTACCCTAGTGGGGTAAGGCTCAAAGCTTAGATCTTTTGATCTGCAATTCACCATTTAGTGGGTGAACATTGCATATAGATTTTGATATATTTTTTTGAGATAGAGCACATGGAGGCCTATTGTAAATATATGGACACATTTTAATGAGGATATATATATATTTATATATGATTTTTTCGTGGCTAAAATGTGTGTGTGTGTAGTCTCTTATTTCACCTAAATGTTATGTGCATTGGCACCTCATTTCAAGAGGGCTGAATGCTCACGAATTGGGTGAAGCTACAGTCCCTCCTTTGTGATGCTTTTCAATATATAATCATACAAATAGATGTTGATAAATTAATTAACCAAGTGTTCATTCAATCACACTAAACCATTACATGCATTCAATTAGAAACACATGTAATAAGGAAACATACAGATCAGATAACAATTAATATCAATTACACCATGTAATCACCATATTCAGACACATAAATAACCATAATCCATCCTCCATAATCCTTTAATAATAAATTTTTACATAACAGAAGTCAATACATCACAATAACTAGGCACCTTGGAACATGCACAAACATAAAACCCTAATCCATAACCTCACATACAAACATTATCAAAACTCGAGACATGAATAATAGGATGTGGTACCAAAATCTTGACAAATAATAGATATATATAGGGGTGGGGACTTTCCCTTCTCTCAATATAGATCGTATGCTAAAAATAGCCATGTGTACATTGCATTCCTCAAAGCTTGCTGATAATAATAGGCTATCCTATAAATAAACTTTTCTTTAGTCCTATTCATAGATCGATCCATGAATGTCTCTTCATCTTTGATCCACATGCACTTTTACCCCAAATATACTTTCCTTGGCCACCACATATTCTTGTTTTTCTCTCGAATCTGATCCATTGCTTGAGAGGAACTCTAACTCGCTTTTCTATTTTTAGTCTGTGGCCACAAAAATCAGCTAAGTCCCAAATTCTTTCCGCTCATGCGCTAACATTTACGTGCTACCCCATTCTTCTTATGCACGCCTCTTCATTCCTTCCTCGTGTGCACCCTAGATCCTCACGCGCAACATGTGATTAGTCAATTTTTCCATGAAACATTATGTGATAATCTATGTAATTACTTGATATTATTTATGATATTTAGATGTTGGATTCGATATGATTTAGATGGATGTGATATTTATTTGATTTCATGTGTTTTTGCTATTAAATTTTATATATGTGACATGATTTATAGATTAAACATGATGATATGGTACATGTTGATTAAGAAATGACGTTGTAGATGGTGGATGTTAGATTTATGTTCTAGATGAATGTATTTTATTTTGTATATTAGATGAGTAAATAATGTGGAATATATAATGAATCCGAGTTACACAATGTAGTGGATGTAGATGTGATATGATGGAAAATAGAGTAGGTGTGATATGATGGATGAGATGTAAAGTTATGACGGTGCGGTTGGAAAAGGTGCGACCTTAGTAGGGTGACTGAGCATAAGAAAATATACCTCATCATAGATAGGAGTGCATGTGTAAGAATATGCTTTTGACCTATATTAGAGGTGAACATAGAAGGGAAAAAGACAAATCAATGTACTTATGACCAATGACAAGTTTTAACACATAACTAACAATAATTAGTCGTACCTAAGATCATGAGGGTAAATTGGGATGTATGTTTATAGACCTATTGTAAACATGACAAAGGGAGAAAGATGGAGCTTGGACGGGAAAATATGGTCTCCTGGGTGGTATTCCTAGATCTATGACCCAACTCCGAGCAATATGACACAAATTTATCAATGTGGTAAGTTTTTGGATAATGGAAAATTTGATCGATGTGTGAATATTTCTAGGAATGCTTGTTTTTGATATTTTTATTTTACGTTTAGATATTTGGAAGGTTGGTCGATATGAGAATCCTTTTATTGCTATAATATAGGAAAGTATCCATCCTTCAAGGGAATGGTATATATTTATATTATTTCCTTTGAATTTTTACTTTATACTTTTGAGATGGCAAAATAAGATATGCATGATAGATGTTATTTGAGGGATTAGTCTATACTTTTGACATTATGTTTACTTTTTATGAATACGTGTACTTTAAGGGAGTAGTTTATTTTTGATAAGATATATATTTGATATGAGCATCAAGAATTTTGACTTTAGGATAGATCTCATGGATAGGAAAGTAAACCACTTAAGTAGGGGATGGTGAGATGTACAAGCGACACTTGTGGACCCTTAACATGGTTCCAATATGTAGAAAAGAGGGTGAAAAATGTAATTTTTCCATGAGGAATATGCTATGAGAAAAATTTGGTGCCCATATTCAAGTTCATATATAGGAAAGTGATGGCAGACAACATAATTTTAAATCATTACGATATAGGATGGAAGAGGTTAGTGATGGAAATAAGATCTATGATATGAATAGAGTACGTTGGTAAATATGTTAACAATATAGAGGTCATAATTACAAGATGTTGAGATTTTCCATATGAATTTTACCATCAAGAGACGCTAAACACTAGGATTTATACCCATACTTATGTGTGATAATGTAAGGTCCAATCTAGTTGGGAGAAAAATTTCCATGTTGACTCCTTTCTAGAGTAGTGGAATTATTGTTAACAAAATTTAGGAGAAGGAAGAAATATAATTGATTGATTATTCCATGCCATCTATTGAAAAATTATGTGATGGATTCATCATCAAATAGTCTAATGGCGTAGATATATCTAATAGTGATTTGTGTGTAATGTTAATAGAAAATTTCTCTAAGAATATTTGTGCAAGTTGGGTGAAGGATAATAGAGAATGTTGGGGGATGTCATTATACTAGTCCAAAGGCCGATCAATAACATGGGAAGGTATGGAACAAAAGATCTTGATCATGAGAAATAAGGTAATATGCATGCCTAAAGACATGAAGGTGTTATTATGGGTCTTCCTTACTATTGAACTTGGAAAATTTGGGGAGTTCCCAGTGTGGAGGATAGGGTTTTATGGGAACTAATGGATTGATGGACTCATTACAAATCTATTTGTAAGATAATGTAGTCTTAGACCCTAAAGTATCAGCTTTGTAATTAGCCATTCTATTTAAAAAAACATGAATAGGGTCATTAGATGTATGGGGATGAGAGACTGACATATGAGATTGTTGGATATAAGTAGATGGGTGAGGTTGTAGATGCGATTGATACGATTGAGGATGAGTAGTTATTTGTGGAGGTGGTTGATAAGGGGGAAGATTATCAAGGTTTGGGATTGAGTTGGTTGGGAGATAGGATGTTGAAAAGGGATGTAACTATATGGGTAGGTTTGTGATGATCATTGAGAGATGGGGATATTATATTGATCTTGGATAGGATGAGTCGAGATGTGTATGTAATATGGTTGAGATGTTTGGATAGATTTACTACGAGAATATGTATTCAAAGATGATCCAGAGTGGAGGTTGATGAGATTGAGTGAATTACGAAGGGTGGGGTTGTGAAGGAGCCATATTTTAATGGATTTGAGATGTAGAGGTGGGATCCGAGCTTTGAATGTTTCATTTCGGAGGAAGAGGGAGATGTATGTTATATTCTTGATGAGTTTTACTGGGTGCACTTCTGATAATAACAGATGAAGAAATGACGAGGATAGAAGATGTGGGGATAATGTTGATGCAAGGTAAGTTGGGTGGAACATAGATCACCAATGGAGTGGATTGATGGGATTGAGGGATCATTGTGGATCTAGGGATAAGGTAGTCATGTAGGAAAATGGGAATAGTGTCAAGGACCTCCTTAAACTCCAAGCACCCTTGAGGGATAAAAGTAGGTACAAGGGTCTCTAAAGAAGTAGTAGACGAGGGCATAACTAGTCTAAAGGGAGTGAAACTATTGAGAGAGAGAAGGGTTGGTTTTAATATGGGGATCCCTTTGGATGACATCGATCTCGTGAAGAGAGACCATAGAAATAAGGAGTTTGGAGACCAAAGCCATCGTGATCATAGGTGTAGAATAAATAGTAATAGGTGTAGAAGTTTCTTGGGAATTTTTTTAAAAGTGGGGATGTTGTTGGATGAGGTAGATTCTTTTGTTTGCCTTTCCTAAGGAAGGGTGATAACGGGCATGAAATGAGAAAAAAAAAAAAAAACTTATATAGTTTATTAATAAACAAATCAAGTAGAAAAAATTGATCATCTTGATTTTTAGAAAGAAGAAAATGGGCTCAAAGGGAACCTTGAGAAGTGGACAAAATAAGGATAGTTTTAGGTTGTTTTGGATGGCTTCTTCAATATACCCAAAGGTACGTGAGGCTCAATTATGTTATGAATATCGGTATTGGGCGTGATATAGGGGCCTACCCCTATACTTCACGCATCAAGTGTTAAGGGTTTTAGGCACTTAGCTAATATACCTTGATAGTCAAAAAAATTATAACACGGCCATAAAACCACAAAAAATTCCTATTATGTGATGAAATCCGAATAGTTCCACCTAGAAGAATATGTTTTAGATGTGTGTGGAAAAAGTGAATGCAAATAATTGACCTCGTAATTAAACTATGTTGTCAAGAAAGTATGAAGAGGTTATTTTTAAGTCCAACATCGAAGTGTGGAAATTCAATGAAATCAAGAAGATAATGAAAGGAGAGAGATTCAAAAAAAGAAGAAATAGGGGAAATGTAGAATACCTAGATAAAGCTATTTTTTTCCTTTTATTGTAGAAAGAAGTGCATTGTTGATCTAAACACACAATCCACTACATACAAGAAAGAAAAGATCCTACCTGGGAACTTAGTAGAAAGAGAGAAATGGAAATGGAAATGGAAAATAAACAAATGAAAGAACTCACCAAAGAAGGGTGGGTCCCACCAGGTATTCCGAATGTTGACCAAATTTTCTTTCTCTTGTTTCAAATTAGTGAAATGGTAACAAAGAAAACAAGAAAATCCAATAATGAGAGGGTTTACGATTAGCCTGGATGAGATGATGATGGATATAGGTGCAAAATATCTTCCTCGTAGTGATCTTGATTACCTACACAACAAAGAGAAACTCAACAAAGAAAATGATTAGTAGATAGGAGGGTGGGTTTCCTGACAAATTCGGTCCCAAGAAGTGAAAACTTCCTAGGATGGATGTCAACCCACTTTTTGATAAAATATAAATAAAAGGATGATAGATAAGTAATATGATGCAATAAAATATGAACTTGAAATAGAAAAGTTGAGATGAACTAGATAAGCTAGAATGCACATTTGATAACATAGAATGATAAAAAAATGAATCAAACTTGACCAAGTTGATGATGACCCAATCCTAACAACTACAATCATGAACGCCCTGGAACGCCTAGTAGAATGGTATGAGGATGATATGGAACTCATAAGGATGGTAATATACCATAAAGAGGTTGGATTTGACTAGATAGAAAGGACGTAAGAAAATTATTGGATATGATGATGAAGATGACGAGTAATGATCTGGTCGATGGTGACTATACTTAATCAATGGTGATCAATGGAAAGTTAGGTCTAGACATCTCAATAGGTGGATGAGTGAAATAGGGGTCTAGAGACTCAATCAAAGGTGGTAGATGAAGCAGAAACTGAAAATAAGATAGATTTGGACAAGGTCGAAGATGACTAGGGTGAGTCGAAGTGATCGAGAGGGGATGTAGGGTTTGATGGATGAAAATGGGTTGGAAAGATGAAATGTAGAGATAAAATAATGATGAATTATGTAAAGGAAGAGCTCGAGATGGCTTACAAACATGTAAGTCCGATGCACAACGAAGATGGGATAGCAAATGTGGATCTAAGAAAATAAAGGGTATAATACCAAGTAATAAGAGGAATAAAAATATTGAAAGGTGATGCATAATATCTCAAAAACAACTCAAAGATGGTAATATGATCTCAGTAAAGAAAAGTAAGAAATGAATCCAAATTTGTAAGAAATCCCAAGTCTCTAAAATTGAATCTTGAAGAGAGGAGGGGTATGGTTGTATTTATAGGGTCGATGGTGACCCAAAAGGGTCATTGGTGACTATGGAGGTCCATTGGTTTAGGAGGTGGAAGTGTGATTATATTGATATAATGAGCCCTCGTGATGCTGGGATTAGGGTTTTGGGTGGTAAATATGGGTTAGGGGTGTCTTGGGAGGATAAAAGGTAGTTGGGAGATAAGAACACATTAAATGAAGGTAGATGAGAACCTAGGGATGGTAAATAGGGTGCTTAGGGAGGATAAAAAGGGTTAATGAATAGGTTTAGGGATGATTAAGGATGATTAGGGATGTCTAGGGAAGACAAATTAATGATGTGATTAGGATAGGATTAAGGTGGAAAATAACAATTAAAGGGATAAATGGAATTTAGGAGGAACAATGAATTATAATGAGAAGAGAGGTATGTTTGTATAAAATAACAATGAAGGGAGTAAACGCAGGTGAAGTAAAAGGGATAAAAAAATTGGTTTCAACATTAATTGATAATGGTCTAGCTTATTTATATGTCCTTGCATGTTACTAACTAAAGTGGGTATTTCTTTCTCTCGATGTTGATACCACTATTTCTAATTTGCAAAGATTTGATAAAGTTACTTGATCCACCCCGAGAAATTTCACCTTAGATCTACTCATTTATCCTTACTACCTACCAAATTTTATATTATGGAAACTAATCTTCATTACAAATTACTCTTAGGGCATTTATAGACCTAGGTTATACAAGTTGTTCTAATATGCCAAATTTGTACACAATTGACATAAGAATATTGTACTTGTTGATCCGCATCCTCTTAAATATTGTAAGGTTGATATTTTCTATCTCGTAACATCAAACTATTAATTATCCTTTCGCAACCCGTCCCTATGGACAAGTTACCTACTTATGTCATATGAAACAAGCACATATTATAGTCCTATAAAACCTACACTTACTGATCGAGATGATAATCCTTACACATTATCCAATACTTTCCTCCCTTATTGTATCAATTCCACCCATCAATTCTAATATTCAATATGGACCTAAGTAACAACATAATGTTCGAGACCATTCTTCTGATAGTGATGATGATCCCATTAAACTCACCGATGATCACCCGTGTGAGATTAATTTTAATCTTTTTGATGAAGATGAATCTATGTTTCATTTTCTTCTTACTTCCAATATCCCCGGGAATTATCAACTTAAAGCTATGGTTTCTAACACTATTAATTTTATATTTTTGACTCCCAACATCTCTATCCCCATTAATCCATATCCATAACACTATGCGGTCAATACACTCAATATTTTGTTGGTTTTTAGTTTAATTACCATCATCCCTGATTTGGATACATGATGAGAACTACTCTTTATAATCTTGGATCTTGATTTATTATCTTTACTCATTCTCTTGCATCATTCTCCTCACAAGTTTCCCAACACTTAGTATTTCCCTTTGTGATTATCATTATATTTCTTGACACGATGGTAATTATGCAACGCTCTTATTGTTAACATTATTATGCCTAATACCGAGGGTATTATCACCATATTACCATACTCTTACCCCCATCATCCTCATTTTCATACTCATCGACACAAATCCTATGCACACTAGACCATGGCTCGAATGGTTTTACCAAAGATGCCACAACTTTCATTACAAGACTACACATTACAACTCCTCAAGATCCTCCCCTTTAGATCTCAAAGTGATTTCAACCCTAACATGGATGATCTCCTTGATGAATAATAAGCTCTTTTTCTACCCCTCTTCATGTGCATATCTATATTCAATAATACAAAACATTTGTATATTTACTAAAATACAAAAATCCAATATGTTCACATATCTTTCATTATTTCCACTATGTTACATATGTTGTTATTCACTTTGATATGATTGATAACATATATTTTATAATCATTACACACATGCATTCATGAGGCATATTGAACATGATGTAGGAGACACAGATCGTTAGATGCTAATAAGAGATACTTTGGTTCCTTACATTTTTCTCTCTGGGGACATCCTTCCATACTAAGTAGGTGTTATAATTTCATTATAGTTCATTTCTACTTCCTCATTATGCTTGATTACATATATTGTGTATATGTTATGTTTTAAAATTAACATGAATAACATGTGTCTTATATCACCATATCATGTTTCATGTGGTATCTTACTACTATTTTCTTTTATCACTATTTGACGTTACTAATATCTTCATGTTTTATAGTATGTGGCTTGAGTGCCTTACTTGGCTTGTGGACAGGTTTGGGTGTCCCATGTCCGTGGTTCTATGCCTTTTGTGTTCAATATTGCTTCTCTTGTATGCTTCCTACGTGCCTTAATTGTCTTGTGAAATATTGGGTGTACCATGTTTATGTATTTATGCCTTGATATGGATCAACTTTGCATTATCATATTTGTGATTCCTCACTTTATTGTTGCTTAGTATATATTCTAGTTACATTATATTTTTCGTTGTTGCTCTTTTTCTATCACTAATCATATTTATCTTTTTTTATGGTTGATTTTCATTTATCACACCATGGTTACCACCATGTGTGACCCCATTTTATAGATATAGGTTCTTCAAGGTGGTCACCTCTCTAGTATCATACACTCTACTACAAATTTTCAAACATACAATGCATGGGCACACATATTTTCTATTGATCCATATGCTCAAATGGTTTTTCACATGTACCTCAAAAGAGGGGGCATTCATTGAGGTATATTATACACTTGCCAAGTAGGATCATATGTTCAAACAAAATTTTTCATGTAGGGAAAAATTACTCTTAAACAACTCCAGACATCCACTTTTGGTAGGAAATACATAGGGTCAAAACTATTAAAAAGGTTTAAGACCATACAAATGGTTTTGAAGACACAATATTTTTTTAACCTAGGAAAAAACCATATTTCCTTATAGATTAATATTTCTCACCATGGATTTAAGTTTTTAGCATAATCTCAAAATTAGATGATAGAGTTCCTACTAGTTTACGGTGGTCATGAAATATTTCACCGCTTCTTTATTTTAGTACTCAATTCCAGCCTAAAAATATAGATGTGTTGAGAGTATGGGTTTCCTTTTCCATTGATGTTTTATCATATTACATACTCTTACATAGTATTATGACACACAAGAAGAGCATATGGGAACTCATTCTCTTTATACCTTGTGTCTATATACCCATACAATAGACCTAGATTTGTCTCGTAGTGGTGTGGTTTATTGGGTTATGGAAAGTATCAAAGCGGGTAAGTTCTTTGTACATAATTTTTATTCTCTTCATATTAAATTAGAAAATATCAAAGTTACTAACAACTTTGATACATGGCCTTCTTCCTTAATGAGGTGTAATTTTACCTCTCTCTTTATTTTCCATTCGGTGTTAGGCTACATGTACCCAATACTCTAGTTTATCCTTCAACACAACCGGGAACTAATCACCCCCAATCCTTCAAAATATTTTAGCAAAAATGATTAAATTCTCCAAATATCTAAGTGTAAGTGAGGAAAGGGAATATTTTCCTTCACAAATCAAATGGGGCATAGTCTTTCCATGTTTCCAATCTCTTTATTCACTTTATGAAAATTTAAATTATATAGTTATTATTGAGTTAAATTTTAATTTATATTATGTAAATTGACTACAATTTGTGTTGCAAGTTTTTTCATAGATCATGTCAACACAAACATGTATGGAAAAAAAAATCCAAGAAAATACAACCTATGTCTACACAATCATATTTTTCCTGCAGAATGTAATTTTGATTTCATATTTAAAAGGGGGAAAATGTAGACACTCAAATTGTGCTCTTTGGACCACACAAACACACACAATATATTCCCATTCAATATATCTTTCCATCTCTTTCCTAACTTTAATTTTCCTAAACACTAGTTTTGTCAAATTTTGAATAAAATGCCCTAAAATAAATGCTTAATCTCTTACCATCATTGTGCAAAGTGTTTAGATTTGATTCAACTTCTATCTTTCCAAAAACGTATAATTTGTTTAGGTTGTATAATTTGGTCCTAGATGACCTATATGGTTCTAAATTAACTCATTTTCCAACTTTAATTCTATTATAATATAATTTTGTGGGTCGCCCTATCCTCCCTGTGTAATCATTATCATAATAATTTACCTTTAGAACCTTATATAAGAAATTTAAGTTCACCTCATTTCAAAACTTGGTACCATCATGAGATATCATTGTAAATATTAACACAAAGGGCAATCAGAACTCCCTAAATATTTATAAAGTTGGTAAACATCCATTAGGTTAGCCACTAACACAATTCTAAAGCACTCAACTAGGTCAAGGAATCTAGCCTTCCTCGCATATTGGTGGCATATTCCATTATTTCATTTGTTTGCTGACCTTCCACATACTCGCCATCCCTGGTATTCTCAGTATTAGGGAACATATATATATATATATATATTAAAATGTATGATCATTGAATAAACCATCCAATGTAAATTAATTCTTCTCTAATTTAACATCATCGGTATTATAGATCCTTGTGACCTAGTGGTTTGTGTGTAAATTTGACTTGTCATACACGTTTATACTAAATGAGGAATGATTGCTTTGGCATATGAGCTTCCCAAAGACATTTGGCATTTTCATCTAGCAGACATGCGACTTGTGGAGGAGAAGTTTCAAAAACTAGTAAAATTAGTTTCAGATCTCGTGCACCTAGGAAAACCTCAAGCTTGTAAATTTTGACAAATTGTGTGTGTCTTTCATTATTTTAAATCATTAGTGGCATAATTTTTGTTTGGTCAACAATTCATATACGAACAAAAGGATTCCAATGGTATGAACTAAATTCCTTTTCCTTGAGAAGGAATTCCATTGGTGGGAGAACATTCATTGGTATCTCTTCTAGATGGAACTCATATATAGGTAACCATATCAACAAGTGTGTATCCTACCAATGATCGATTTTGATCAATCAAGGCACGCTTTATGTTTGCCTTCCCTATAACCTAGGTTAGATAATGAGAGTGAAAATAATACTTTATTGATAAAATAGAAGAGTGGTCCTACTAGAAAGGTTGTATAACCTCTAAACATGACTATTCATCCTAGATAGGGTCTTATAAAAATGTATCCTAAATATTATTGAACATGAATTCAAACATGTGATTTTCTATTAGAAATAATATCTAGTTGAGCCAAGGTTGATATTCTGTTTAGACCCACTTCAAGTGTAGATGTCCAATTTTATATTCAGTTTGGAATAGAGATATTTATTCCAAGGAATGACTGTGAAACCAAAAGGAAGTAAAGGAGCATTATCAATTAAAGAAGCTTCAATTAGAGAAAATACAAGTTTAGTACAAACCCCAATTTCATCATTTACGCTATAAAGCTACAAGAACATGATAAACCAGTCAAAAATATAAAACCTTTGATCCCCGCACAACAATTTGAGTACATGATAATCGCTCCTCAAGATACTAGCAGTACTACAACAAACCATAGGGATGTGCATCCTTTGAGACACCAAAGCAAGCCCAAGAGAGTACCGGTTTCTACTTTAAGTTTCTTAAAATCCTTAAAAACTTACAATTTGAGGACATAGTGCATAAAATACTACATGATTGACTCTTGTTCAACCTATAATTCTAGATGGAGAAGAGTCATGCCAAGATCAACTAAGGCTACGATGTAGATGAAAATGTGAGATAGATAGACCAAAAGATCATTTTAATCACACTACACGTGAGCATACCGAGCCCATATCTTCATCCAAAACTTAAGAAATGATAGCACATCTTGTTGTAGTGATTCAAAAAAATTAGAAGACGAAGATGATGATGATGTTTGGGGGTGCCTTTGTAAAACAATGAAATAAGAGGGGAATGTTGGCATATTCCATTATTTTGTTTGTCTTGTGATAATCCACATACCTATCATCCCTTAGTAGTCACATCTTGGGTAACATCTATATATTAAATTGTATGATCATTGAATAAACCATCTAATGCAAATTAATTCTTCTCTAATTTAACATCACATACAAGTAGAGAAATTTCATATCTCCAAGTCTTAACAAGAGCACAACACAATCAATAATGGTATAAGGGGTTCTAATTTGTAATTAGCTAAATTCATATACATATAACATGCTAGATAGATAACTACATGTGGTTTGAAGCTACTTTGGATTAATGTTGACGTAGGTGATGCTTGAGGTGCAAAAAAACATAAACACTAACCTTTTTCTAAGTTTCTCTATCCATGGTTAGGGTTTAGAAGTGATTCATTGATTACAAATTATATTGAGAGTAAGGAACAACTTGGATTTGATATCAAAGTACACTTCTAGACCAATAAAGGACCCACAAAGTGACAGAGACCAATTATGAAGGTATACAAGAATGTACAAAAGGGGAAAGAATGGATTATACATCCTAAACAAACCATATAATTATGTAGCAAGATATTTGCAAGTTATAGTTTCGCAATGAAGTTTCTCAATAATTTTCACTCCAAGGTTCTTTAGTTTATCTTTCCATATTATTCCTGCACAACTCTACTTAGATAACTCTCTCTCTATCTTTCTCTTACTCTCTCTCTCTTCCTCTCGCCTATCTCTCTCCCTCCCTCTCCCTTTATCTCTCTCCTCTCTCTATCTCTCTCTCTCTCTCTCTCAATTATTTTGATCTCGTATACATATATCAAAAGAACAAAAAAATTATTCTAATTTTGTATACTTATTGTTGGAAGTTAATATATCATAATATCTCTCCTATATTCCTAACCTTACATACCTTTTTATTTTTTTGTGTTTCACAAAACGTCTTATAATGGGTGTAAACAACACCTTCCTTCTCAATGTCATAGAGGTAGAAGAATATAGATTTTAAATAAAGTAAATGTTTTCAATATAAGAACAAAAATATTAAAAATCATTTCAATGTTTTCCTCAAAGCAAGGGAGTTTATAAATCATTACAACATTTGGAATAATTAAAGTTACATTTAAACACAACTTGAAGTCACCTTAGCACAACATAGGTATAATACACAAAACAAGACATTTTCAAAATCTAACTTTCATGTTTAAAGTTTGATTTAGTGATTATGAGCTGACTTCTAGGTGTCCCAAAGTTTGTATCAATATTTCATTTAATGTAACTATTTGTATTTAGGATAGACCTTAAAATTTTCATAAGGATGAAATCTAACATCACTAGGACCTATTCCTAGTGAGGTATTAGGATTCATCCATAGGGTAATGTGAAGGGTAAGTTGTTTTACATTGACAATGAAATACACCAATTTATATACCTAAAATAGTAAAATCAAACATGAAAGGTTTAAGAAGAATTTATGATTTCATGAAAATCTAAAAATAGACTATGATAACAAAAACAATAGAAACATGTTTTCTAAATAAAGATAAAGAGCCAATTTTTTTGCATCAAATAAAGAACAATGCCAAAAGTGCTTATATATTCATTTGAGAGTAAAAATTTATAATCTTTGAATATGGAAACTATAAAGTTTCAGTTGAAATCAAATAAATTATCTTTCTAGGTCTAGTGATCTAAAAGCCTCGCAAACTTTTTTGGAATTATTTACAGATATTGTTATGCCCTTTATTTGGTGTCACATATCAAGATATGTGGGGTCAACCGATAGCTAAAATGATCTCTTATCATGTCATATCACATGTATTTATGTTTTCATATGCTTATTAGGTAGGCCTTTGTGCTTTGTATAACATATTAGGGTATAGATATGAGTTAGTAACTAGTAGATTCTCATCATATTAAGCACTTGAGTCTTATTGTATAGTTTGGAGGTTTCCCGTGAAGTGGACAAGTCGTTCTAATTATTCTCTATATTATTATGTTCTTTGGTCTTATATTATATTTGATATCCAGATCTATCAAAGTTAGATTATACAAGTGGTATCGAGATTTGATTCGGGCCAAAATTATCTCAAAAACCCTTATTTTGAGAATTTCAAAATATCCCACAAAGGGTTGCGAATTTTTGGGCCATTTTTATAGAAGTTGCAAAATAATTCAAATAATATTCTCTCTAATTTCAAATTCTTTTGATTTATTTTATACAATTTATTTTCATTTTAGTATTTTTAATCAAAATACTCCATAGCCTACAAATTGTGGAATTTTTCTAAGTTATTTACATCTTCATAAATCTTACCAAAACTTCGTAAGGATTATTTACTTGGTTTTTCATCTATTCATCAAAAATCCATATAAAATATGAAATCCTAAATCCATAACCTAAGCTCAAACCCTAATCCCCAAGCTTGAACTTTGCATCTAAGAAAGCTATGACAGTCCACAAACTAGATGAAAAGGAAAGAATAATATTACTTTAGGAAAAAATAATCAGATATGGAATTGGAAAGAGGAAATACATAGTCCTAGAACATAATATTTTCCTCAATAGATCATAAAATTAGTCATCTTGAGTATGAGTTTCATTATATGCAATCAAAAATAATGACACACAATGATCTTGATGATGAATTAAATACGTTGGAATCAAAACTCATGGAAGCCATTTCTAGTCTTCATCCATATGCCACCAAATCCTAACTAGGTCATTCGGGGTCACTTATAAATCATATCTCCAATTCATCACAAATACATCAATCATTTTTTTATAACGTGAGCAATAGAAACATGATGCCATAAGTTGAGATGATGAAATTTGATGGTATATATCTAGTCATTTTGATCAACCAAGTGGAGAATTTCTTATATGTTAGAAGGTGATACTATCATCTTCAGATCTCAAACAAGGAAAATCCATTTGGTATAGATGGATGTTACAAAAAATAAAATAAGGGTCTCCATGTTACATGGTTAATGTTAACATATAAGCTCTAAAACCACTACAATAGTATTGTTACAGGAACTATTTCACCCTGGATAGAAAGGTTGTGGAAAACAAGGACAATTCAAGATTATATCTCATAGTTATAAAATATTTCCTTATATGTGGATGATATCTCAAATGATCACATAAATGATATATTACTGGTTGGTATCAAATACAACATCCAACTTGAGGTTTGCCTACTTAATCTAGTTTCAATATCGTAATCCATGATAGTTACTTTCTAGGTAGAGGAAACAAATCTAGTGAAATGGAGGGATCTCACTACTCATAAGGAGTATATGATTCTCGGCACAATCATTTGCCCAACCTACATTATTGAATCTTCAAATTATCGAATAGAAGAAAGAAAAATTTATATGTGATTTTTGTGATAGTAAATGGAGATAGGGACATAAATGTACTAAGAATACAATGTTCTCAATCAAGGGCCCACCGAGGAAGAAGACATGGATGAAACAATCAAAGTGAAGAGGAAGATGTACCATAAATCAAGGCTAAAGAATTTCAACCATCATAATTTCATATGTTAGTATTTTTAGACACGAAATCACACACATAATACTATTTTACTATACTACCAAGAATGTTGTTTTATGTACGAATCTTGAGTAAGAAAATTATTCACTGGTGGGTAAGTGCAACAAGTTGGTGGACAAAAAAGGGGTCATAAGTGGACGTCATATTGCAAAAACTAGAAAAATATCAACTTGTAGGGATTATTAGCAATATGTGCACTTAAAATTAGAAAAATTATATTAATATGAATTGTAGCATCCGGAATCTAGTTTCTAAACTACTTTTTTTAAAAACGAACAATTTTAGCTATATTAAACACTTAAAATTATATGACTTGGTTTTTTTTATAAAAACCTATAAGATTGTAGTTCATTTGCCCGTAATTTGGATGACCAAATCTTGTTTTTTTCATTTGGTGAAAATTAAGATGTATTTGTCTATCTTGGGATGGATTTTATTTTGTATTTTTTTAGCAATATTTTTTTATATGATTTTTTCCATGAAAGTGGTCTGAAAAGATTTATAAAATGGAGCGCTTTCCATTTTCCCGCCATAACTATATCAAAAATATCAAAATCAAATATTTTTGTAACGTGTATAGAATTTCTCCACTCTTGGGATGGTATAATTTTTATCACATTTTGATAAGCAAAACAAAAGTTGCAGTCTTAAATGTAGGCATGAACATTCATGGGAAAAAATGTCTTAAAGACCTATTGATAGTAAAAAATTATAAAATGATATTTAGCTTAGTATATTCACTTTAAAATTAATATTTCTACAAAGCTAATAATTTCTCCCCTACGCGATGGCACCATTTTTGTGATTTTTTTCAATTTTTTCATAATGGTTCAAGTTTTGGAAGAGAAAATTTGAAGTTTTTTGACCTTTTACACTTCATAATGACCTTCCATAGCTTTGGTTGGGGAAAACAAATATTTCCCAAGCCTTAGGGTCAGATTTGATGATACAGATAGAACTACGATGTAGGTTTTATAACAAAACTACAATCTCTCTTTATAAACCGCAAACATGGTTTGTAAAGCACAACTATTATTCTTAAATCATATTTACACACATCCCAATGTTCTAATTACCATGTGATTTTTACTATTTGACTTTACCGTATGAATTACTATGAAATTCTATCATTTTCTGCATGTTTTTCTTATCACCGGAAGAAAAACATCATGGGAGACAAGAAACGAATTCAAAAAAGGAATTCATTAAGTAAAAAACACCAAACGAATTAGAGGCAAATAGATTTCAAAATGCTGAGTGAATGTGGAATCTTCATGAATCAAGAAGAGGTTCATCTTCAACCCCTACTATTGTAAGAAATGAGGAACCAGGTAATGTTTCTACTATTAATGTTGAAGTTGAATTAAATACTCGTGATGAATATGTTTTTATCACAATGTTGAAGAAGATTAAATCCTCGTGATGTAGCAAATGCTGAAATTGAAGCAGCATAATGAAAATGTGAATAATGAAATTCAAAGTTGAAATCAGAGACAAGAAATTTTTGACAAAAACACATTCTAGGATTTTCCGTAAGAAACCTAATTATTTTATTGAAATTGATGAAAACATTTTGAAAGTAATGTTTGAAAAACTTTCGAATGGAAAATCGAAGAAAATCCATCGAAATTTGGGATAATCATTTTGAAATTTTAAATGATTCCCAAAGATGTCGATTATTGGTTAGTTCGATGAAATTGATTAAAATGAGACCTCGATTAAACACCTTAGGATTAACAACATCTAATATACGTGGTCAAACCTCTACAATTGTTGAAAACCTTCATGATGCATATCAAATCTGTTGGTGTTAAGAGACACACTAGGGATAGTAATATTGTGTGTCGTGGTACTTGCTACTAGTGTTGTAAGTGAATCAATAAAAAACAATGTTTGATTACGCAAACAAGTTGAATGTTGCAAGTTAATTGAAAAAAATATAATGAAAGCAATTGAAAGATGTAATATCCTTTAGTCACTCAATCACACTAATTTTTGGGCATATTCTCGCTAGAGCACTACATAAGGACAAAGATAATTCTGATGTTATAAGATAAGTTATTCAATTTTAGCATGATAACACTAGAATTTCACCTAATAAAAGAGATGTAAAATGGAGATTTGGTTATACTAATCGTGAACCACATCCAAAGCGTTTCTTAGATATGACTCAAACTCAATTTTTTCATAAGTTTTAACAAGAGCATCTAGAAATTAAAATTAGTCAACATTTTTATGAAATTTTGAAACCATCCTATGTGAAAATCAACCACGCTCGCACCACTTGTTGTTGTAGGCAACATGTTGAATTTGTGATGCATTATGCTAAATTTTTACGTATTCATTCTAATTTTCATTCTGAAACTATGTTATCAAAATGTGGTTTTCAAGTTCCACCAATATCTTCCGGGATTTCATTCCTATGATATTTTGTGAAAAAGAAGTTGGAAATTTTAATAGTCAAGATTGTTTAGATGAAAGTTGTTGTACATGTAGTGGATTACCTAAATTGGAAAGTCGCATCCATGAGAAAATTTAAGGTACAATAGGACATAATTTAGTTGAGTTTGATAAATATAAATTAGTTGCATACCGGTTGAAAGATGGAAAAGAGTCTAAATGGTGTGAGCTAGTCACAGAACATATGCCTGTTTTTCAATTTATGAGAAAATTTAAGGATGAAATTGTTTATGAGTATGCTAGGCATACACAAAAAGCTCGATAGTTGGATGAACAGTTCAAGATATGCAAGGACACATTTCGTATTGGTACTATTGTTTCAGTGGTTGATTTTACAGAGAATTACACATTGCAAACACAAATGGAGGTTCAATCACAATATTACAACTCAATACAAGTTTCCATTTTATGCATATAACATTTATACATTCTCCGAAAGTACAGATAACGATAAATTTTTTTAAGAGAGTACCACTTTTATATCAATGGTGATCGTACTCATTCTACTCGAATTTGTGCAAGGGTGTTTCTAGCTATTTTATGGAAACCTATTCGATAGGGACATCCACTTCAAACAACATTATATATGGTAAGATAATTACATGTATCAGTTTAAGAATGAACGAATGTTTAATTGGATGAGAAGGATGCATGTCAAGATGGGTGTAAAACATATTTGGAGTTTCACCGGTTTGGACATGGAAAAAGAGAGCATGATGGTGCAGGGGCATGTGTGAAAAGATATCTTGTAAAAGAAGAGTTGAAGTAAAAAGATGGTGCTAAATTGAAAGATGTAAAGAGCATAATGGAATGATGTATTGACAACATCGCCTGAGGTTCTCAAGAAAATTCCATAGTTTGCAGATATTTTTGGTTGATAGAGAAACAACAAATTGCTAACTATGAGGATTGTATGAAACTCACTTGGGTCTAATGATATGCACTCATTTCATAACTGATTTGTAGGTCTTTAACTCGCTTCCGGTTATCAACCTCCATAAGCTTTATGACTTGTTTCTACTGCACGAAGTTGCAAAATCTAAGGAATTTGATGAAATTTCAATTTTGGTGTGACGAGGTATTTATGGTTATTTACAATTTTGTATTGAGTTATGTCCATTGAAATTTTAATATGTTCAATTTAAATTTGAGTTGAAACCTTTATTTTTTTGGAGGACATGCATTTGCAATTATTGCGATAGAAGACAATGAAGAAGGAACAGAGTATTTCTTATGTCATTGCATCGAGGAAAGAAAGAATTTGACTTCTCTTATTATAGATGGTGAAGATATTGAGTACCCTATAGGTTTAATGGTAGTTACTGGAACTTGGCTTCAACGGTATCCATTAAAAACTCCTTTGTTTGGGTGTTTGAATACTTTGAGACACACAAGAAAATAATCTTATATTCAGATCTAGTTCTAGCAAAAATATTCAACTATATCGATATCGAGGAAGGCCTAATAACAAGATTATTTGGAAGGTTCGAGAGTCAGATCATGAAGCAATCCTGTCTGCTATTCAGAGTAGATCTGATCCTGATGGTTCATTGGAATGAATTTACAATGCTCATGTCTAGTATATATAATTTATTTGATATAATTTCTTTGGTATATATAAATTTGTTAGTTAGATAAATTTAAGTTCATATATTTTATTAAATTTGTGTATTTTGTATATATCTAGTATGGTTTTGATTTGAAACTTAAATTTCTTTGACTAACACTTTTATGTGTAGGTTAGTGGTGCCAGAAAAGCTTCCACCTTCACATGGTTGGCATTGTTAGTAGAGAATTATAAATTCTCGAAGCTAAGAGAATCTTTCATTGTTTTACAAGAAAAGAGAAGTAATTAACAATGATTTATGTACTTGTGGAGGGGGTTCTTGGCTCCGGAGGAGGTAGCCCAGAAGCACCTAGAGCTTAGAGAACCAAAACGACACCTCCCAAGTGTTTACAAGACCATATCTATGCGTTTACATAGTTGGTTCGGTGCCACGACCCAACATTTGTAAAATATAGCATTTGACAACCTTACATTGTCTCAAACTGCACTATTTCACACATTTGCAAACAATAGGGCAACAAGAGAACCGATTCAAGAAGGAAAGAACCAAGATAGACTATTGTAGAGGGTCCCTACACCAAGGTGTAGGATCTGACAAGATGTCTCTAGGTACCACAGAGTGTGTAGTCACCCGTCGAAGTTGAACAGTTTTTGGGTCTCGGGAATCTTAAGGGACTATGCCCGAATGAAGTATCCGGAAGAAATGACATTGTCATACACAAAAACACCTCCCCAAGTGTTTGCAAGTCCATCACTATGCATATGTATATTCAGTTTGGTGCCACGACCCACTGTTTGCAAAATATAGCATTTAATAGCCTTACACTGGCTCAAACTACACTATTTCACGCGTTTTCAAATGATATGGAAGCAAGAGAAAAAAATGGAGAAGGAAAAACAAATATAGGTTATTGTAGAGGGTCCCTACAATGAGGTGTAGGATCAGACAATATGTCTCTAGGTACCATGGAGTCCGCGGAGTCACCCGTTGAAGTTGAATAAGTTTTTGGTCTCATGGCTCTTAAGGGACTACGCCCGAACGAAGTAGCCTGGAAGCAATGATGTTTTCACACACTAAAAAGACACCTCCCAAAAATTTTACAAGACCATCCCTACGCATGTGCACATGATCGTTTGGTGCCACGACCCCACTGTTTGCAAAATATAGCATTTGACAAACCTTTTACACCACTCAAACTGCACTATTTTGCGTGTTTGCAAACAATAGGGAAGTGAGAGCACCGATTGAAGAAGGAAAAAAATTAGATAGGATATTGTAGAGGGTCCAAACACTGAGGTGTAGGATTAGATGAGACATCTATAGGTGCCACAGAGTGCGCGTAGTCACCCGTTGAAGTTAAATGATTTTTGGTCTTAGGGCTCTTAAGGGACTATGCCTGAATGAAGTACCGGAAGAAAAGATATTTTCATGCACCGAAATGATGCATCCTCTAGCATTCACCTATCCACCTAAATGTTTTGGTAAAGTAGGTTTTGTTCCATGACCCCCTGTTTACAAAATATAACGTTAATGACCTTTACACTCGCCTTAAACTACATTATTTCGCGTGTTTGCAAACAATAGGGCAGTGAGAGCACCGATTAGAGAAGGAAAAAATTGAGGCAAAATATTGTAGAGGGTCCCTACACTGAGGTTTAGGATCAAAAAAGATGTCTCTAGGTGCCACGTAGTGTGCATAGTCACCCGTCAAAGTTGAATGATTTTTTGGTCTTAGAGCTCTTAAGGGACTATGCCCAAACGAAGTAGCTGGGAAGCAACGAAATTGTCGTGCACCAAAATGATGCCCCCTCTAGCATTAACTTGGCCACCTAGATGTGTCGGTGTAGTCAATTTGGTTCCATGACGTAATGTTTGTAAAATATATCATTTGATATCCCTTACACTCGGCTCAAATTACACTATTTTACGCATTTGCAAACAATAGGGTAAAGAGAGCACCGATTGGAGAAGGAAACAACTAAGATAGGTTATTATAGAGGGTCCCTACAAGTAAGGTGTAGGATAATATGAGACATCTCTAGGTTCCACGGAGTGCGTGTAGTCACTGTTGAAGTTGAATGATTTTTAATCTCGGGGCTCTTAAGGGACTACACCCGAACGAAGTAACTAGGAAGCAACGACATTGTCATTCACTGAAATGATGCCTCCTCTAGTATTCACCTAGCCACCCAAATGTTTCAACACATTTGGTTTGGTGCCACGATGTCTGGAGGCATGAATTTTCACTACTCACCTCCGTTCATTTCCGAGTACTACCTAAAAGGTAGTTTGTAAACATTTATGTTACGAAGGCTCAAGGAATGATAGGAAGGCTCTAGATCAGGTGGTCTAACACCAATCTCGGCCTCCCTAGATACTACCATAACAATCGAAGGCATATACCCCCATAATCGAATGTGTCGGTGACATTTGCAGACCACGACGCCCTAGGGCATGACTTCTCGTGCTACTCGGCTAGCATCAATGAGATTGCAAAAAGGTTAACACAATATCATGTAAATACTCTAATGATTGTTAAATGATCTCTTTTTAAGCATGTTAATACACAATAGAACTTGTTAAGAATATTGTTTGCATATATTTTTCCAACTAAGTTAAGAACCTTCAATTTACCATTATATAACATATAACATCATATATGATATGTGTCGATTGTTATATCTTAGTTTCAAAATTAAATGTTAAACAAATAGATTTTTATTAGATGTTAGGGTTTCAAATAAATATGACAAGGATACCTGCTAGCATTTGAAATGCCTAAAAATTGTCAGTGTATCATCTTTAAAATGCAAGGATGTGAATTATTTGACAATATACATTACATACATATTTATGTGTTCTTATCTAGATTGATATGTCGTAACATATGTACAAACATCCTAAATAAATATGTAAAGAATGTTCACAAATTCCTTGATATATTGTTTTAAAATTCATTGAAGAACCTTGAAATTTTTTCAAATACCTTGGAATGGTAAGGATGTGAATTATTTGACAAACCCCCTCACAAAAATGTGTATTTTGGACTAGAAGGATTGTAGGGTATACAAAAATGGGGTTTTTAAAGTGTGTGCTTAAATACAAAAACATATAGGACTTAATAGGGAAGTGAATCTACTTACGATAATCAAATCATGTGTAACTTCTTAGTTGATTGGCATAGCACCAAATTATAAAGAGATATTAAGGTGTATCTATTGATCAATGGGATAAGCCCTATTAATGGGATAATCTCTAAAACAATACATAAATGCTTCCCTTAATTTCTTAACAATTGTACCATGCAATGTTGCACCATAGTAACGTTATATTCATATAGTTCAAGATGAAATCTACCTCACTTATTTCTAACAATGTTCACATTAGTTGATATGCAACAGATGAGTGTTAGCTTTAAAAGAAAAAAATGTTAGTTATAGAAATTCCCTCATAACCATTCTTTCAAAGTCCACATTGTTAGGGGCGGAAAATAATTAGAGTTGCACATATACCCTACATAATTATTGTAAAAAAATTAATTATGTATTGCCTTTTGTATTTCACCTAGCATGGTTATCATAGGTTTTACTTAATGGAATAGGTTTTCTTAACAACTGTACCATGTAGTGCTCTGGAACGTGGTTTTTTAATTTTAAATCAAACATACATATAGAAATAACATACATAATACATACATACATAGAAGGATATCGTGTCCAATGAAATTGAATCAAACATAGAAGTAATATCGTTATGAAAACCAACACATGGATATATAATGTATCAAAATAAATGTGTTGGATGCACATCTCTAAAAATATAAGTTCATAACATGTTTACATCTCAAAATAAGTGTGTCATACATATAGGACCACATGCGGTCGCATAAGGCTATATATACAATGGACTATATGAAGAATCATGAACTAGGACCAGATGGCCCATATATATCTATGTACATCCATGTCCTATGAATCTAATCATGAAACATCTTCCCTCTCTTCTCCTTGCTAGAAGTAGCATGTCCACGACCTAGGGATGTAGTGGAGGGAGATGCCACTACGAATTTCATCCGTGTGGTCCTAGGCATCTCTAAGAAGGCCTGCAACCTAACCTACACATTCATAAACAACAAGTTTTTAACACCCAAATTTTTAAAATACATTCAAAATTTAGAAACTTAGAATTTAGTTAAAATGCATGTGAAATATTATTGCAATGTCATGATCCCTATCAATTTTTCATTGACACATCACAGGGACAACAATAGACTCACAAGGGGTAAGCTACATACAAATAATTAAATTTCAAATTAAATATTTCATGTACAAAATTTGATATTGTAGATTTAAGTAATAAGAAATAATTCCTCCAAAATTTAACAAATTTGAAAAATTGTACCTCAGTTAGTGGATCTACAGATGCTATGGTAATATCTACAACAGCCTCCATAGTCTGCATATATGGAGGAGTCTATCCGACATTCATAAGCTATACAAAAACATGTACAAATCATTATTAATCTACATGAGTGCCACATAACAGACCCAAATCATAATCCACGTGAACTTAGACAATTAGAAACAAAGTGTAAAGAGAAACTAACCTACATAAAATTCACATGAGGCATGCCAAGTAGTCTCGAGTTCCTAGAGCAGATGATGACCCACCAGATCATTTGTATAAAAGACAAAAATATTTTAATATGACGTTGTACAGTGAAACATTATAATAATAAAAGTGTGCAATCAAATGAAATTTGAAATTTAAGTACAACTTGAAACTTACATTTGTAACATGCCTAACTACAAGTATTTAGCATGTCAACGCGGATGTTTCCTTCACTAGCTCTTACTATTTAAAATAAAAAAAATTAGTTTTTACATGTATGTACATGACGTAAAATCAAATACATATATATTAAAATCTCAAACATGAATTAAACTATTATATATATATATATATATATATATATATATATATATATATATATATTAAATATTTATTTGACATTTACCTGTGAAAGACCAAGATCCTTTGCACCAATTCCAAAAACATTTGCCATCATCTCATCTAGAGAAAAGAAATCATGTGATCTAACAAATGATGTCTCACCATAGTGCATACAACACCACATGATCCACAGTGGTGTGGTGCACTAGAA
This sequence comes from Taxus wallichiana var. yunnanensis, assembly GCA_018340775.1. Classification (NCBI taxonomy): domain Eukaryota; kingdom Viridiplantae; phylum Streptophyta; class Pinopsida; order Cupressales; family Taxaceae; genus Taxus; species Taxus wallichiana. Next base: position 376,880,256 of record CM031235.1, read on the forward strand.
CTGGCACCTCCACCAACATCACCAGATGCAATCTGGTCACTATGCTTGGGTCGAGTGTTAGTGAGCTCCCTCAATGCATGTAGTGTGTCAATCTCTACAACCTCCTTCACTGTAGGAGGGCTAACTGAAGGCACCTTTGGGGTTTTTGGGGCATGGGGGATCCTTAGTTGACCTATGCATGCACCAGGTCTACTCTATGCAGAGCCATCTCCTCTCCCATAAAACTCATAAAAGTCAAAATAATTTGGGACCTCATTAAGCACAAACTTACAATATAATTTCTTCAAAAAATAGAGAGGAACCTCATTGTTTTTGCATGGTGGATAATCAAAACCATCCACCATCGGTCCTAAAAATTGTTCTTGATTCAGTCATCATGGCACCAATGGATTGGGAACCGTTTGCAAGTAATCTGTAGGGGAATTGGTTCTTGGGTTGGTAAATAATGCATAAATGCAGTCTTTTCAATTTTTTTGTCTTTTACGGCCATATGGGATAATTTATCTGCATACCACCACCTACAATCACCTCTAAAGGTATTCCATCTGTCTATTTGGTTGGTTACAGAGTCGACTTCGCCAATCAATGTTTGTAATGTGTTGGCTAAAGTCATGCGGGATGGATTTGTGGCATGATTTTGTCTTATAGTCTGAATAAGGTTCTCAATGAAAATTTTATTTTGTTGGATTCTTCCAACGATATCAACTTGTGTTCCTGCTAGTTCCGTGGGGATAGAAGGAGCCACATGAGGTGGATCTATGTTTGGAGGAGGGTTTTGAGGAATGTTTGGAGGGTTTTGAGGAATATTTTGATGGTTTGTAGGATTACAAGTCACGAGCAACAACAGACAAAATAAATAAATTGTATACATAAACAATAAATTGAAAACCCATGAAAATCACAAAAATAACCTAAAATACAAAAAAATGATCAAAATCGAGGGCTTATCTCTTTGTTTTGGCGTCATGGTTGAAACTATCATGATTTAGAAGTCAAAAGAGAAATATTTAGGGGGGTATTCCAAGCGCGAGTGCAAAGGTCTAGGAGAAATTGCGGTTGGAAAGGAAAAATGGGGGAAAATGAGGAGTCACAGGGGTTTTTTTCTCAAAGGACTATGATCATGGTTTCAAACGATCATGGTTTTAGGTTCAGAAATCACCAAACCTATACAAAACAATTGTGTGATCATGGTTTAGAAACCGTGAGCGTGGTACCTAAATTTTGGGTATTTATATCCACTTAATAGTCCACCAACTTGCTGCAATTACCTTGGTGACACGCTTCCTAGTTCATCTGCTTGCTTTGATTATTTCTATTGTTTTTATCTCTCACATTTGTCACTTCTACACCTAGTTCTGGTCAAGTCAAAGGGATCCCTATCTATCATTATTCTCATATTTGTTGTCAATTGTTTTATGACACTAGTGCTCTGTGCTCTCTTAACTATCTTGGGTGCTCTTTTCCTCTTTGATTTTGTTCACATTTTTGACATTTGGGGTCAAACGTTTCAGTTTTCTTACTCCTATCCTAAGGTCCTAGTCGATATTTTGTGTCACTAGTTTCAAAATTCAAAAAGATATCCTTATATAAATACAACATGCATACCATTATAAGTGTGGGTAATTATATCAAGGGCTATCTACCTACATACTATCGAAGGGACTAAATTTTTGGGTAGCTTACTCTCTGTATACACTGCATAGGAAGGGGAAGTTTTGAATTCCATCCACACATTTACATTCAATGTAGCTAGAGCTCATTATCTTGGCGGTATTGGCACGAGGGAAACCTAAGGACACAATTTTACACACATGCACATAGAACTACATAGAGATTGAGATGTAGTGCAATGCTTGATCATAAGTTTACTCTGTCAAGTGACCCCGAGGTCAATCCGACTTCCTATTTTTAATATTTTATTTTAAAGAGTTGATGTGTTTTGGGGTTTTATAGGATATTCTCTATTTTTCAGGTTTTCAGCAAACACGACGATCCTCTAGCAACCTATAGGATATCAACAAGAAAGGATAGCGAGAGCCTAACGACACAAGAAAAATTAGGTTCCTACCCTCTGCGCTGATCCACATGCACCTATAGAAGTTCTCTATTGCCTAAGTGCCCTTGCCCTTACCCAAGCGCCCATGTCCTAGCTAGTCTGCAAATTCCAAAATTTATATCGAGTGTTTCTAGTACTCTTCCCAACCTTTTCATTAGTTTCTCTAGTTTAGATGTACTTCAGGATAAGAAAAAATCAGATAATTTACCTATCTCTTTCATTTTATTACATAGTTATATCTTTGAAGTGCTTAGCATTTGTATTTTATTATATATCATTGTAGTGACTCTAAAATTAGATTTAATATTCATATTTTATTAAATAATTTGGTGAACCCATCTCTTAGAACTCCTTTCCCTAGGATTCACAAAACTGTAATGGCTAAAAGCAAATATTCCTCTCCTAGGCAAGTTATACATCTTGAGAATATTAATCCTATGATTAATGATGTTTTTAGGCTGAAATTATTGATCATAATGTTGAATTTGATGACAATTTTCAAATATTGCTTGATGTTAATGAACACAAAGTTCCTACTAGTTTTACCCACTCTACTCTTAGCATTTTTCTAAGCATCAAAACTTATCTTGATGTAATCCTTGTTATTCCATAGCCACCAAGGCTACTCCACCTTATTTTATGTATGTTTCATATCTTGATGAGGCTATTATCAATTATTTTCTTGGTCTTGATTGTGATACTGTAGATAAAAATCATGTTATTTCCAATGATGAAAATGTACATGCACATGATGTTATTTCTCATACTAGTTAGGATGAATGTAAAGTTTTATCTCATGCTTCTTCTATTTTTAAAATGTTTATGACTCACTTGATGAAATACTTGCATGTGAAACTTTATTTGATACTGATTATACTTATGATCATGAACATGTTAGTGAGGATTTTACTTCTCTTAAGACTACTGAATGTGAATTTTCCACTCCACTTTCTTCTACTTATGAGGTTGTTTCCAATATCATCCATGATGATCCTTCCATTCCTACTAGCTCAGCTATTATGGTTTCTTCGATTCTACTTCTAGTATTTCCGATAATATACCATGTTCGTCTTTGCCTCTTTCATATTATTCTTCTCTAGATGATATTCATGTTACTTCTTCTATTCCTCCTAGTATACCTCCTCTTATTTTTTCAGCATCTACATCTAGTGTGCCTATAACATCTTCATCTTTGGCTTCTTCTTATCACATTCCCATGATCTCTCATAATTGAAAGCTTCAACCTCTCAATGTGCCTCTTACATCTTATAGGATTCCTCCACATGATATTTTGTCACTCATGCATGTTTTTGGTCAGTTATAATCTCAAGTTCAATCTCTTACTCTTGAAAGAAAATACTACTACACGCTTCTATCGATATTAATTCTCTTCATGACAATCCTATTCCAAAGAAAATTCACAATTTTAATGATTTGATCATGCCTACATTTTCATGTTTCAATGGAAATGGAAATCCATACCTCCATCTTAAGCATTATCGTATAGGTATGGATTCTTATTCCAATCATCAAATTTTACTCAAAGCCTTCTCTCATAGTCTTATTGATGATGCTCTTCAATAGTACACTCATTTTTCTTTTGGATATATTAGTACATATTGTGAAATGCAAGATGTTTTGATTAGATGTTTTATCCTTAACAATGGTCCTAGAGTCACATATGATCTCTTACCTAGATTACATCAAGGAAATAAAGAACCTATTCTAGATTACATTTTACACTTCAATTCTTGCATGCATCAATTAGCATTTCATATTATTGATCAAGAGAATAAATTTATCTTTTGTCATGGTTTGATTCCTAATTTAAAAGAATGATTGCAATATGATACATTTAATTCATTTAAATTTTATTCTATAAGGTTATTTATATAGAACAAGATCCTTCTCCTCTTCCATCTGTCAAGTTTCTTCAGGTCTCCATCTCTGTCACCTCGCAAGCATGTTGCATCCCCTCCTTAAGATTCATTGCTTTTCTCACATGTTTCCTCTTCATCTTTGGTAGGTGAATTTTCTCACCTCACTACCCGATGACACACTCATGTTATTATGGTTCTTACATGAATATTGAGGGATCTATTACAATAAGAGCCTCATTCCATCTTTACAATCCACATTTTATTTACCATTTCTTGATGATGCACTCTTGTTCTATGGTTAATTCTTGATTGTTGAGGGGTCTTATATAAATGAATCTCATCTTCCTACACATGGTGTTAGCCATCGATCTTCTTCCCCCCTCTTCATCATGCTTACACATAATTACATACATTTTTATGATCATTTCAATCAAATTGATCTTTAACATTATTCATTTCAGTAAATATAATCCAATTTTCATGCATTACCTATTTATCTATTTCCTAATCATCATCATCATCATCATCCATTTGTCAATATAATAATTTATGCAATACAAATAAAACAACTACATATGAACAACCATCGCATCACATATCAAAACCATCAACACAACACAATAATGTATATCATCCAACTATATATATATATATATATATATATATATATATATCAAAAATCATAGTTACAAAAATACAATTTTTGGGGGAAATCCCCATGCATAGCTACATCAATATATGTCATACATCATCATCATTTTCACTATATACAACTATAAGAGCTCTAGAACTAGATGATTCATCGCTCAATCTACGCCATTGGTTGTGGCCCCTATATCTCTCAATCTACCTCTGTAATAATTCCAACTCGGCTAACTACTCCATGAATTGGCCTAAAAACTGTACATAATTCATGAACACGTCCATTTCTATGGATCCTCCTCATACAGTTCCTTATCTTGTTGATTCTCCACGTATGCAACATAAAAATTACCAAATAATATGATACATGTAGCCACTACTAACACCACTAACTCAAACAAATGGGCATGTTTTCTCACTCCAACATCCCACCTCCCACGAGAACATCTAGAGTTACATTCTATGTTAGCATGTGGATTTATGAATCAATGATCAAGGACCAATAAGCATCACCTGCAATCATGCAAGCATCATATTAATTATTACACATGATGATTAATATAGAACAAGTACATAACCATTACTATAAACCAAAAACAAATATTCACACTCTCTTTATCATCGTTGTTATGCCATCTCCATTGGGGGTAGATTCCTACCCCTCTGCTCCTCCAACCAGTTGTGAACCCGTTGCATATAAAATAATTGGAAACAATATCACCCTTTGGTGCACTTCCCACCATGCACTTTATGCCTCGGTACATAGTACATCATCCACCTGTATTGGCTCTATGGTCGCATCCATATCATTTGCACAAAGAGGCACTAGCTTTGATCTTGTAGGTCCTAGTCTTTCTCTGTCCTCCTCGGTTATCTCATCACTCTCACCGATATATATATGGCTTTGGAGGCACATCCTTAGCCATACCAAACCATCGTGACACTCTCTATATCTGAAATATCTCAGCTACCCCTAGAAATTTTCCTCCAACCACATAGTACATCAAATACACTGTAGCTCTACTCCATCCTCTAGCCACCCTACATAGGATCGATATTGCCTCCATCCGATAGTGCCTAGACCTATATGACCAAACATAGATCTATAGGTAGTAGTATCGAGTATCCTACTATGAATACCTATACAACTTGTTGCAAATATCTCAGCCTCTCCCAATCTACCCATGGCACACTGATTGGCCTCATATTGCAATATGCTCATAGGCCCATACATGTAACAATGTGGTGGCTCCAATTCCACCCCCATTGTGCTCTTGTCGAACTTGAATAAGTCCCTATACAAATGTGCCAATACACATAATGCCCATGCATATCTAGTCCCATCCTCCTTTATACACCAAAAATACCATACATCTGATATAATATTCCCACCCCATTACCCTTCACTACCACTATTGAAACAATAACTACTCTGTAATGAACTTTCGTGACCATGGAACACTTGATCTCAATATAGCATCCAAAATAATGTAGGTCTCTATCTGTAAATGTGTCCCAATAAATTATTACCTAGCTTCTCTCATCTTCCTCTAAACATCCTCTATAACCATAACCTAGACCATCTCGCCCACAATTTGGTAGTTGCGCAATCAAAGGTATACATACTCTAGGGTCATAGTCATCTCCCCAGTAGGTAACCAAAAATTACAAGTGTCTACACACCACCACTCACATAATTTAATAATCATCAGCATATTATGGGGTACCTCCCCTAGTCTCATTATGTGCCACAGGATGGTAAGGTCTAGTATATCCCACTCAGCGTCGGATAAACCAAAAGTCAATAACGTACTCAAGTGTTAACCTCCATGAAACTCCCTTGAATGAATATCCCTCTACAAAATGTAAAACAAGAACAAAATTATGACATTAACACTGTATATATACCTCAAAACAACAACTCATACAACTAAAAGTCATCAAATTTCAAATATGTTACATTCTACAGTCAAAACAACCTCCGGGTCACCGGCGCCTAGAAGCGAGGATGTGGGATCCTAGGAGTAGGTCACCACTTCCTAGAAGTAGGTGTTAACATCATGAAGGAAATTATCTCCTTAATCGCTCTCTCCAGTGAAAATGCCTAGAAACTAAAAAACCAAAATTTTCCAAAAATCGACAAAAACAAACCAATTTCATCATATTTTTTGAAAACAATCACACTTACCAACTCATTTATCATTTGTGCTTCCACGATCGATACCACCATCTCAATCCTAGTCAACCTCATTTCCCTAATCTACAACATCCTCATAAGATCATAGCTCAAATTCTCAATCAATCAAGGTTCAAATGAAGTCACTATTCAATTTTTACCAATACTATATATAGCACTTTTCTTAATTTCTAATTTACTATAGTCATCATTCACACTCATTATTCCAATTAATACATTCCACATAATTTTTATCATATCTTGAGCTTAGCTACTATATTTTCTTCCCCATCTACACCATTCAATTCATAATTTATCCTACCATCGTACTATACACATTCTACAATGCTACACATACACACCATTTTACAACATCTCCCATATTACATCTTTCTCACCATTACATCATTTAACATCTACTTTCATCTCAGCGCTCTTTCTTACAACCACTCCCCCTTTTTCTAAATTGGGGAAATACAATGGGAATCACCCTATGTTCCCCTCAAGGCTAATATACAATCACTACAAATTCCTAATACATCATTATTGAAAATTTTCTCATACAATATTTGAAATTTTCTACTACTTTCTATCTATTCCCCTAATGACCTAATATGGGGGAAAAAGGGGAAAATATCTCCATGAGTAATCTATCGTATACATTCAATCTCAACGTAATTTTCTACTATTCGAATCAAATCAATCGATCGGTAAAACATAACATATTTTACTACTTCTCCTAGATGACCTAACTTGGGAGTTGTATCACTTCATTATCTTTCCTAGATGACCTAACATGGGAAATCACTTTACATTCTCTATCACTTCCAGATGACCTAACATGGAATCCATCTAGCACTATACATATTGTGACACCCGTGGAGTGGGGAAATGATACATCATCACCTTTCCTAAACTACTCCTACATGGATTATTCAATATGGATAGAAATGGAAAAAAATGGTCTTTATCTGTCTACACGGTCGGACCTTTTGAGGATGTAGTCATAGTTGGAGGGTAAAACTAGACCTCTCTCCCTAACACTCTTCCTCTAGCGGTAGGATGCAAAAATCCTTTAGTTATCAAACATATAAAATCAGTTTGGGAATTGATCACTCCCTACCCCTTCGAATATCCATTTCGAATGAAATTCAAAATCTATAAATCACTCAAAATAAAATATTAAATTTCTCCATGTGTTCTTTGTAATGATTTTCCATCTCCATTTAAATCACATGGATCAACACGTTGATCCATGGTTCACCATGATATATGTTCTCATATTGTGCACATACTTCGTAATAGAGCTTCTCCGAATTCTCATAGGTATGTTCCTTAATTCCTTTACACTACTATAATTTCATTCAAATAACATAAAGGGGGTAAAATTTAGACACAAAATCATGCACATCCTACTATTTAACTATGATTCCAAGTATTATGTTTTATGTACGGATGTTGAGTAAGTAAAGTACTCATTAGTAACACACTTCCTAGTCTATCCGCTTTCTTTGATTGTTTCTATTGTTTTTATCTCTCGCATCTATCACTTCTACACCCCAGTCTTGGTCAAGTCACGAGGATCCCTATCTATCATTCCTCTCACATTTTTATTCATTTGTCTTAGGAAACTACTTCCCATGACTGGACATTAGCACCCATGCGCTCATGTCCAACACCGGGCGCTCTTGTCCTCTATGTTTTTGTTTACATTTTTTGACATTTACGGTCGGTATTTTAAATTTTATTACTCATATCCCAAGGTATTATTCACTATGTCATGTCACTAATGTTGAAATTAAAACAATATATCCCTATATAAACACAACATACATACCATTATAAGAGCATAAAATTATATCAATCGCTATCTATCTACACACTATTTAAAGGACTACATTTTTGTTATCCATTGTGTGTTTTTGTTGTCATTGATGTCAATTCCATTGGTGGAAAAGGGTGTCATGGTGTAGTTTGATTCTATATGATATATTATTCTGTAGTCAAACATGAAGTTTGCATGGTACACTTGTCATGTTTGGTGGTATTCTCAGGAGGTCTTGATGTTTCGTTTGCTCACAGGCGAGTCATGGTATGAGATCTCTTGAGTTGATTGGATGTTTTCATGAGGTAATAAATGGTTCTAGAGGTGTGTTATAGATTTATATGTGTATACATGATGTCATCATGGTTAGGTCATGGGGTTTTCTAGTTGATTCATGTTATTCCGGGCCTATTACTAGCCCTGGTGCATGCGATGTGAGAACAAGTAGTTTAGCATACGTAAGTCTTAATTAATAGAGTGTTTATGGAATAGTTTAGATATATGGTGAATATTTATAGGTATAGTATGTTTTCATGATGCTTCATGAAAATTTTTAGGTCATTTTGACATGGTATTTTCAAGATATGCAAGTTTTGGTAAAATTGGGTAAGTTACAGTGTGGTTTTAAAGAAAAAATTGACCTTCTGATGCTCGTTGTGAATTATATGATTTACATGGGGACCTGATATATTTGTAATATATTCTTAGGTAAGTTATGAATCTTTCACAAAAATAATGAGGTTTTTATCATCACGTTATTATGAACGATCGTTATGAAGGTAAAGTGGTTTGAAGTTCCCTCGCTAAACCCTAGCTAAGAGTGACTTAGAGAAGATTGCTTCTACCAACCCATTTTTTATTTATTTTTAAAAAGTGATAATTTTATGTTTTATAGGACTCTTATATATTTCCATATTGGTATATTAGAGCATGTGACCATATGTGGGCCCCACCTAAAATTTCTTGTTTCTGAAGAGTTGAAGTTTAAGGAAATATTCCCCAAAGAAGTTGAAAAAAATTTGACATTGTTTTTAGACCCTCATTTTTTATAGATTTATATTATAGTTTTAGGTCATGGTTGATCTTAAAATGGAAAATTATACCCTATTTATGAATATTGGTTTTGGGGCAATTTGGAGCGTCTTATGGTAAAATTGACATTGCATGAGCTATAAGATGAGTTAGGAATCCATTCAAATTTTGTTGTGATGCTAGATAATATTTTCTCCAACGGTATATAAATTTTTTATTTTATATGTTATGAAAAAATTATGATATGTTCTTTGAGGGTCAAATCTGAAGGATGCTTGTTCTAGTAGGGTGTGAAATGGCTTCAAGAGGTAAGATCTTGTTTCTAATTTGTTAATGATTGGTGAAGGTTTTGAGTGATTATACATAATTTATAATGGTCTTCCATAATTTGATTAATATTTTAATTGGTTTTTGAGGTGATGGAGCATGTTGGGCTAATGGTTAGTTCTTGAGTCCAAGAAGGCATAAAAGTAGTTTTTAGAGATTGTCTTAGTTGAAGGCCTTCCACTTAGAGTTGGAAGGATTTATAATATTTTATGTAAAGGCTATACATAGATATTTCTAGTGATTTATTTATTTTGTCTTTGTGATTTGATTTGATGGATCATTTAGGTCAATTTTTCAAGAAGGTATGCTGGATTTTAGGACAAGTCTTCTCGTGCTCTAAAAGATTGAGTCGGTTGAGGCATGAACTGAATTAGTTGATGTTTGATATCAACTAGAGAGTGAAGAGAGATGAATTTTTTCATATTTAAGGATTTTTTAGATATTTAAAGTTAAATAAAGGGTGTAAACTAATTGATTTTGCAAATATGGTTTATGGGCAACATGTTTTGGTTAAGAGGAAAGTAGTGGTGGTTTAAACACATGGATGTTTCATGAGATTAAAAATTCATGGATGCATTATACATTTGATAAGGTTTCCATACAGTGGTTACATGTGATATTTTACTTTATCTTGGATGGTCTTGAGGCCCAAAGGTCAAGACAAGGTGTTAGAGATATCATTTTGTGAAGAAATTGAATCTTTTGGATCATGTTATGAAATATTTGATTGGTCCATCTAAAATGAGACCATGGTTGATGTTTTTATGATATATTACATATGTATAATGAATTTTAAATCTTTAATAATCATGGTTTTTGTGTGAGTGGATTTTTTTCATCCTAGTGATGGGGTTTTGAGGCATTTTTGTGCTTATATGGAGGTTTTGATCATGACCGACCTATATGGGTCATATGTGACTGTTGTAATGAATGTATTTGAATTTTAGTATGTTTTATTGGTCTAATTATCCATTAAATAATGAAATCCCTTGGATTAGAGAGAAGGAAAGCATATACAAGTGATGTTTTGGGTGCTTTAGTGCAGTAGTTGAGCCAATAAAGAAAATGTGACCTAGGAGAGGGTTTGAAAGTTGATCAAAGAAATGATTTGAAGTTTGATAAGGATTTTTATAGGTTGAAAAATGATTGAAATCATGTGTGTAATAGTTTATATCCAAGATAATTTGACAAAGAAGAAGAAAGAGTGAGCTAGAGGAATGAAGGTTTGAAGAAAGAGTTGTGAGCTGAAATTGTGATCTCCATCTGTTGTGGCAGAAAAAAATTCTGATATCATCATATTCAGTAAATGAGTTGGGGATTAATCATCCTAGGGGTTATACCCTCTTTTTGGAGTGGGTGCTTCACTAAATTAGGGGTTGGTGCTCTACTAAACTAGGGGTTAGTGAGCCTTGTGAATTTGGTTCTTCACTAAATTTAATCTATTTATTTAATAAGTATAGTTTCAGGTGGTTTTTCTTCCCTTAAGGGTTTCCCACTTAATTTTGGTGTTCATGTGTACTTTCTTGTTCTTGCTCATGCGTATAGATGATTCAATGCTTAAGTAAACACACATATGGTTTCTATTTAAATTGAATGGTGGTATGAATTTTTATGTATGATAAGTGAAATTGAAATAACTTTTTAGTGGTTTGATTTACCCCCATTGCTAAGTCCCTTGCACTTCCAACAATTGGTATCGAGAGAAGGTCCTTGTGAAGCAAGTTTAACAAATTAAAGGAGATCCTTTGAAGCAAAAGAAATGGGTATGTATTCATATGTTGAAGCAACATTAAGGAAGAGGAATGAAGTACCATAGTTAGTTATTGATTGCTTAAAATTTTATATTAAGGATATAGAGATAGATCACGATCAAGCCATCAAGGTTATGAAATATCAAGTGGAAATTTTGTCTCTCGTATCCCTAAAGGAGAAAAAATACACTTGTTACAGGTATGAGGAAAAATTTAAATCCATAGAATAATATTTGGATAATGCATATAGTAGGTTTAATATATATGAGATACTTGAGAAGATATCTAAATCTCTTCATGGAATTTTACAAGGCCAAAGGGTGGATAATGGAAAAATACGCCTAGGGTTTCAAGAAAAACATGTGAAGAGTGATGGTGAAGTTGGTACAAGTTCTAAATATTATGAGAAGGTGATAAAAATGTTTATTTTAGAAGTTTTAACCCTATTAAAAACCTAATGTTATGTGCTATGGTTCTTTATTCGAAGGATATTTCCTCATTTGTCATGATTTTGGTCATAGGGCTAGAGATTGCAAAAGGAGGTCTCCTAGAAATTGTGAAACTATCTTCAAAGGTGAATGCTTTTTATGTTATGAGTATTGCCATAGGTCTAAGGATTTTGGATGGAATCTTAGTTTTTTTGAACCAAGAAGAAAGAAGAATGGAATCAAGTGTGTTTCAAATGTCACAAACAAGAACACGTTTCTAGCTATTTTCATCAAGGTGAATCTTCAAAGAACATCAGCACGTTTTGAGCTTCTAATAGAAGAGTTTTCAAGAATAAATTCAGAAAAATGAATTATTCCAAGACTATCATGTTTGAACAAAAGGTCATAAAGAAGGTTTCTCAAGTCAAAGAGGTTAACACTACTAATTCTCGCCTAATATACAAAGTATGAAGTTTGTCAAGGTTGAAAACAAAGTCAACAAGTAAGAGACTAGGTCAAGGAAGCATGTTTACATTAATTGAAGAATATCATATGTTCCTATCATCCATTCAAGCTCCAATACAAGACAATTTGAAGAAATTAGGTCTTTAGGATACCTCTAGAGTGATAAGCTATGAAGAGTGACTATTCCCATGCATTTTTGAGCTTTGGTTACTTGCAAATGTCTAAGTTTTAGGTTGGGTGGTCTTTTGTGATGTGTTTAAGGTGTGTGTTGCTTTGTTGATCATTTATAAGTCTTTTAGGTTGCAAAAGGAGGGTGTCTCGAGTCCAATTCTTGTACGATTCATCAAGGGTCCCCCTGTCATAAGAATATAAGAAGTTATTTCAAGGTCATGATAGGTACTTTGAGCAATTTATGTTTGTCAAGTACCTTGGTTTGAGTCTTGAGTCATGTTGTAGCCCTAAATGTGCCAAGAAGTGTGGGATGTTATGAAAACAAAGTAAAGTAACTTTGAAGGACTAATACCAACTATGTCATAGGGATTTCTAAAAGTTTTCAAATATGAAAACTTTATTCTAGTAGCTACTACTATATATACTCAAGTTCAAGAAGGGTCAAAGCATACAAGTGTGTCCCACTTTGTGGCCATAAATATTTTAAAATCTGACTAGTAAATAAATATTTAAAAATATTATAAAAATTTAAAAAATCAGGTAAATTCTGGATGCCCTGCACCTTGGTATTTATAGCCTCTTAAAAATGCATGTTTGGTCATTTTATATGTGTTTGGTCATGTTTTGGTTGTCAGACATAGTTTCTTTGAAAGTAAAAAAACTACAAAAAAGTGGGACATAGTTATATGCTTTGAAGGAAGTGGTTAGTGTCCCATGAAGGTATCCTATATGCCATTTAAATGTATTCATATCATTGTTACGAGTGTTTCAATAGTATACAAAGTGTTGTTGTATTGGGAGGTACTGTAAGATGTACAATGGACCTAAGAAAGAGTTTTCAACGTTAAAGGAGATATGTTTGACATGTTGGAGGATACAAGTGACATATTTAACATTAAAATCTATTTGAGGGACATCATGTTTTGCATAATCTAGCTGATATATCAATGTTATGCATGTTGCAGGGATTGAGAAGAATTTATTGTGCATTAGTGATGGATATTGCACTAAAAACAAAGCACAATAGGATTATATGAAGAGAATTTGATAACTTATAGTTGTGAGAAAGGTAAAAATATCATCAAACTTAAGGTCAGATATGGTACAATAGAAAGAAACCTAGAAAATGAGGGTTTCAAACATGAGGTATGAGGTTCATGATGTGTTTACAATCTGTAGAGATCATCAAGCAGGTCAGCAGGTCATCAAGTCTATGTTCTTGATCAAAAATGTGTTCCATGCATAAAACAAGATGGTTTTAATTAGTATCTCATGTGTTTGCATGCAGAGAAATTTTTGTGTATATTGGGTTAAATGATGTGTCAATTGATTTTGAGTTACGTCTTGGGAGTTTCATAGTATATTTAAGCTTCAAAGAAGGTGATATTGGTTTGTGAAAACTATGCATAGTGTTTTGAAGTTAGAGGACGGAGGAATATGACTTTATCTATAATAAGATTCTACAAGTATGATTGTACTAAGACTAAGGAAAGTGCCAAGAAATTAGATATGTTGGAAAAAGAGGAGTTTCTCAGTCTACTTTGGATATATCAAAATCTTGCATTTTTGTTACATGCTTAAGTATAGTAAGCCAATAAGGATTATGGTTCCTAGATGTTTAATATGATATGTTATCAATATGAAGAGTATCAAATAGGTCTTCTTAGCTATGTGACCCTTGTTAAAAATTTTGGTATAAGATATAAAGGTGGTTGATGTCTCATTGGTGGTCTTAATTCTTAATTGTAATAATATTTGAATGGAAGAGATCATGTTGGTTGTATTCCAAGGGTCATAAATGATCTATGAAGGACTAAATCACTATAGTACAAGTATGAGAAGGTTGTCGAATAGGGGGTTTATATCTTCACTTTGATTCAGGTATAAAGGATACTTAAGAGGTTTTAATAGAAAAATGGAGGACAAGTTGAAGGTGCACCTAAGAGGAAATATTTTTTTCTTCAAATCATTATGATAGCATGAATGAAGTTTGAAAACAACTGAACAAGTCTTTCAGGACTATGTGCTCATGATTGAGTCCCGTATAAGACATGTAATCAAGGTATGAGATCAATTTTTTTCAGTTTTCAGTTAGATTTTGATGGTATGAACCCAAATGGAGTGATGTTTATGGCCTTCATGATGTGAGTTAAATTCTAAGGCTTGGACAAGTGTTTCAAGAATGCATTCAAGTTGGGTGTTTAGCGATAAGTGATTCTAAAGGTTATCATGTTGAGTTTAGAGGCAAAATGGTTATTTTAATGAAACAAGATCTAGTAAGACAAGTGTCACATGATTGAAGGAAAAAATGGAGGCTATCACTTTAGGGGGATGTTTTTTTAGGCTCATTATAGGTCTATGGATCTTAATATGTTGTTGATGGAGTCAAAGAAGAGAGGTTTCATTCCCAAGGGGAGTTACTTGTGTAAGTAAGTTGTTTTTTTTTTAATTTTTGTCTTTTTGTTTTGTCCTTTTCCATGTATTTTTTTCATTTTATCCTTTGTCATAGATGTCAAAGGGGGAGATAAGCATCCAAAACATGGAAATGATTCATGTAGGTGTGTTGGTCTTGTTGGTTGCCATCAATGTTTCTAAAGGTCATTATTATCAATGACAAAGGGGGAGATTGTTGGCCATTGTATTTTTGTGTTATCATTGATGTAAAAGGGTGTCATGGTGTATTTTTATTCTCCATGAGGTGTTAATTTGAAGTCAAACATGAAGGTTGTTTGGTAGTGTCATGTTTGGTGGTGTTCTAGAACTCCTGGTTTTAGGTTTTCTAGGAAGAGTCGTGGTATGAGATCTCTTGAGTTTGTTATATGTTTTCATGAGGTCATGCATGGTCATAAATGTGTGTTACAAATTTCTATGTGTCTTTGTGAGGTCAACATGGCCAGGTCATGGGGTTTCATCATTGAGTTAGGTCATTCAAGGCCTATTCCTAGCCCTAGTGTATGAAGAATGTAGTAGAGATATGAGATTTGGAACTGATAAATATTATTGGATAATGCTAACATCATGATGATAGTTTACCTAAGGTGTATAGCTATTTTCATGTTAGTTTTTAGTCATTCGGTGCATGTATGAGGTCCTTAGGAAGCAAACATGTGAGAACAAGAATTTTAGGACATGTAAGTCTTAATGGATGGAGTGTTTCAAGAATATTTGATATATATGGTGAATATTTATAGGTAGAGGATGTTTTCATTATGCTTCATGACAAGATTCAGGTCATTATGACATGGAAATTGTGAAATATGAAAATTTTGGCAAAACTAGGTAAGTTACAGTGTGTTTTTAAAACAAAAGTGGACCTTCTAATGATCATTTTGAATTGTATGCTTTGCATGGCAATCTGATATCTTTGGCATATCTTCTTAGGTCAGTTATGAAGCTTTCACAAAAATAATAAGTTTGTTTTATCATCACATTTTTATGAATGATCGTTAAGAAGGTAAAGTGGTTTGAAACCCTAGCTAAACCCTAGCTAAGAGTGACTTAGAGAAGATTGCTTATACTAGACCATTTTTATTGGTTTTAAAAAATTTATGATTGGATGTTGTATAGGACTCTTCCAAATTTATATAAAGGTATATTAGAGCATGTGACAATATGTGGGCCCCACCTGAAATTGATTGTTTTACGAAGAGTTGTAGTTTAAGGAAATATTCTCCAAAGAATTTGAAAAATAAATTGACATTGTTTTTAGCACTTGTTTTTTTTTGTATTTCTATGATATTTTAGGTCATGGTCATGGTTGAGCTGAAAAATTTCAAAGTATACCCTATTTATGAAGACTAGTTTTTGGGTAGTTTGGAGTAGCTTTTGGTAAAATTTACTGAGTGTAGCGCTACATAATGAGACGAGATTCCATTAATTTTTTGTTTTGATCTTGGTTTGTATTTGTTTCCAATTTTATATCAAACTTTTCTTTCTGATATGGTATGAAAAATTTATGAGTTGTTCTTTAAGGGTGAAATCTAGAGGATGCTTGTTCTAGGAGGGTGCAAATGGCTTCAACATACCTACTATGTTGTTTATGAGTTGTTCATGATTGGTGAAGGTTTATCAATTCTTAGAAAACATTTATAATTATTTTCCATGCTCTGGTTAATCTTGGAAGTGGTTTTTTTGGTTATGGAGCATGTTGGGCTAATGGCTAGTTCTTGAGTCAAAGAAGGCATAAAAAGTAGTTTTACAGATATTGGCTTGGTTGAAGGCCTTCCAATTAGAGTTGGAAGGAAATATAATATTTTATGGAAAGGTTATTTATATGGATTTAAATTGATGTATGGATTTTTTATTGGTGAGTTGATTTGATGGCTCTTTAAGTCAATTTGTGAAGAAGAAGATATCGTTGGATTTCAGGACAAGTTTGTTCAAGCTAAAAGATTGAGTTAGTTGAGGCATGAAATGGATTATTTGATGCTTGATATTACTTGGAAAGTTAAGAGGGATGAATTTTGTTCCTATTTAAGGAATTTTGAGGTCTTGAAAGTGACATAAATGGTGCAAACTAATTGAGTTTGCAAATATGCTTTTGGGCGACATGTTTAGTGAAGAGGAAAGTAGCTATGGTTTGAACACATGGATGTTTCATGATCTCTAACTTGCATGGATGTTTTATAAAGGAATTTAGGTTTCCATATAGTGGTTGCATGTCATATTTGAGTTTATCTTGGGTGGTGTTGAGGCAAAAGGTGAAGATAGTGTGTTGGAGAAAACATTTTTGTGAAGAAAATGAGCCTTTTGGCTCGTGTTACGATAAAGTTTCATTGGTCCAAGTAAAATTTAAGCCATGGATGATTTTTTTATGCTATATTACACATTTATGATTAATTTTATATATTTTATAATCATGGTTTTTGTGTCGAGTGTATGTTTCTCTCCTAGTGATGGGGTTTTGAGGCATTTTTGTGCTTGTATGGAGGTTTTGGGCATGGCCGACCTATATGGGTCATATATGACCATTTTAATTAATGTATTTGAATTTTATTAATTTTTACTGGTATAATTATTCATGAAGGACTGACATCCCTTGGGTTAGAGAGAAGGAAAGCATATAAAAGTGATGTTTTGGTTGCTTTTGTGCACTAGTTGAGCCAATAGAGAAAATGTGATCTAGGTGAGGGTTTGAAAGTGGATAAAAAGATTTAGTTGAAGGATGAAATGATGTGTTAAATTTTTAATACTAGTTGAGAGCATGTGTGCAAGATTTTAGAGCCAATAAGAGTTCACAAAGAAGAATAAAGAGTGAGCAAGAGGAGTGAGGGTTTGAAGAAAATGTTGTGAGATGAAATTATGATCTCCATCAGTTGTGGCATAAAAAAAATTCATATATCTTCATATTCAAGTGGATAAGTTGGGTTTTAGTCATCCTAAGGGGTTATATCCTCCTTGTGGAAGGTTTTCTTCACTAAATTACAGGTCGGTTCTCTTTGTAGAGGGTGGTGCTCTACTAAAATAATAGTTGGTGTTCCTTTTGAAGTTGGTTCTTCAATAAAATTCTTTGCTTTGTGTACTTCAGTGGGTTTTCTTCCCTTGATGGTTTCTAAATTAAGTTTTGTGTTCATGTGTACTTTCTTGTTCTTGTTGATGTGTATGGATGATTTAATGCTTAAGTAAACACATATATGGTTCCTATTTAAATTGAATGGTGGTATGAATGTTTATGTATGATAAGTGGAATTGAAATAATGTTTTAGTGGACTAATTCACCCCCTCTAAGTCCCTTGTGCTTCCAATATTTTTGGGCTACTTACTCTGCATACACTACATATGAAGGGTAAGTAATGAATTCCATCCACACATTTACATTCTATCTAGCTAGAGCCCTCTATCTTGGCGTCATTTGTGCTAGGGAAACCTAAGGACATGATTCTACATGCATGCACATAGAACTACATGGAGTCTTAGATGTAGTGCAATACTTAGTCATAATTTCACTTTATTAGGTGACCCTCGGGGGTCATCCGACTCCCATTTTTCATCTTTTCTTTTTAAGATTTTATGTGTTTTGGGGTTTTGCTAGATATTATCTATTTCGCAAGTTACTAGCGAACTCAATGATATTTCGGTGACTCTACGGGAGATAAAAATTGAAGGATAGTGAGACCTTAAAGCGACACAATAATAATCAAGTTTTGACCCTATACATAGTCACACATGCCTACAAAAGGTATCTAACACCTAGGAACCCTCGCCCTCACCCAAGATCCCATGTTCCATCCGGTCTACAAATTACATAATTTATATCGAGTGTTTCTAGTACTCTACCCAGCTTGTTCATTAGTTGATCCAATTCAAGTGTACTTTGGGATAAGTGAAAATAAGACAAGTGCCTTATCTCTCTCATTTTCTTACATCATTATATCTTTAAATTCATTAGCATTTCTATTTTAGTGTATATCATTATAGTGAATCTGAAATTAGATTTAATATTCATATTTTATTAAATCGGTATTCCAAAACCTTCAATGTTGTTAGCTTTTGAAGAAACGAAGGGTGTTAATATTTATTGACTCGGTAGTACTCATAATTTCATTAATCATAAGTTGGTGTTGTACTTGAATTTATTTTTATCTAGTCTCATTTTTTTAGTCTATGGTTACAAATAGAGACAAAGTTATTTTCTTAGAAAAGTGTCATAAGATTAATCTATACATGGGATATTAATACTAGATACCCCCATGTATGTCAATTCAATGGGGGGAGAAATTTTTTTGTTAGGGTTCCAATGGCTTACTACCTTGGGAACTGTTGAGATGAAATTCAGGATTTGTTCATAAATTTTCATTATGAAAGGAGGAATTTTGAGTTGTGTGGGATGAAGGAAAAATATCCATTGTTGGTGAGTTCTCATAAAATGCATAATATTTTTAAGAATAGTACATATGGGTTTTTGGCACAACTATTTTCTTTGGAAGCTCAACCATCAAATGACCTTATGCCATCATATCTACAAGAAATTATTAATGAACACTCGGTTATTTTTAGGATATGAAAAAGGGTTACTTCCAAAAAGAGATCATGGTCATGAAATTTAGCTATTACTAGGATGCTAGTCACCTAATATTCGACCCTATCATTACCTATATCTATAAAAAAGTGAGATTGAAAATATGGTATAGGAGATTCTAGAAGAAGGTATTTTTGAGTTATTGGAAAAGGAGGGTTTTTTTGTAGGGAACCTACCTTTTTACATCAACAAGGCTATAATACCCAGATATAACCATAATCATAGAATAAAACAAGGGAAAACCTTAACAGGTTTCCCCACAACACAGAGTCAACAAAATAACATCCAATCTATAACACAAAAACAAAAAAATGGAAATTAGGATAAATAAATTGATTATGAATTAATATTCATTTGTAATGGAGTTGAGGCCTTCTAGAAGAACCTCTTTTTTTATTTGGTCAACTATCCAATCTTCCTTGTATGTATCATCATCTAGTTCACACCCACTTGGTAGATAAACTTCTATAGAATTGATTGGATAAAATAAATTCTTTGATAGAGAGGTATAATTTTCACTCTACTTGAACACCCCAAGTGAATCTTGAGGATAAGCAGCCATGAATCAATATTTGGTCAAAAATTTCTAAGAAAGAGGTACAAAAATCCCATGAATAATAGGAGTGGTTTCTACCCTTGAAAGGATCTTTTAAATATAGGAGAGGATGTTTCCTTTATATGTTCTTTAGGAAAACTAATAGTGATATTTTTTGGAAGAGAATCATTCCACTAAGCTTGTTTAACACCATTCTTATGCTTACAGTACCACATTCCAGCAATCAAATGAGCCATTTCAAAACATTGAAAACATCAAAAGGCCAACCCTTTTTAGTACAACCATTTTGTCATGGTACTTCCCCCAATATGAAGATTAATCTACTGCTTTGAGATGTCTTGGGAGATACCTAAATACACCAATTGATAGATTTGAGAGGTGTCATCATCCGATTTTTCAAAAGCCCCTAAAACATTACCTATGGATTCAAGGTATGGATCATTAAAGAGTTGTAGGGGTGATACAAAGTATTCTAACCCATATTGGTAATGTATAAAATGAGTCCAAGATCAAAAGATGGGTACTAGGGTTTGGTCATGGGGCCATGATCCCCTATACCCATTACCGATTATTTATTATATCCCAATCTTCACAAGAATAAAAATAGAAATACAATAGGATTTGGAGAAAGGTTGGAATTCTATCTCACCTTTGATTTTTGTGTTGAATATTTGGGATATCCATTCATGAAGTTGGGAAAGTTTTGGCCAAAATTGAATAAAACAATATACAAGGCCAAGTTATAAGTAACTATCCTAAAATCCATCACTTTGTGTACAAATCTTCCTCGATTTTGAGAACATGAATACTTTGAGCCAACTTCAATAAATATCCTCCATGGTATTCTCTTCTATCATTGGTTGTTTTGGGTACTATATAAGAAAAGGACTATTTTACTAAATCGAGATCGTAATTCCCCTTTCGCTCCCTACCCACATCAGTAGCTAGAGTCTTAGGAATAGGATTGGAAACATTCTTGTCTCCAAGACACGGTCTAAAAACTCTATCTAACCATTCCTCCTACTTACCCATTATATTTGGACACATCCTCTCTAGCAAATAATCATCCAAAGTAGTCATAATTAGGGTTTGAAAAAGTGTTAGGTTAAAACAAGTGTTAGGGTTCCTCATAGGATTTTAGAAGAAGGTATTATTCACCATAGAGTTCTTACTCTTATCTAGTGGTGAAGGTATGAAATAAGGAGGAAGTTTGGTGCATGTGTCCACAATATAGAGAAATTGAAAAAATACATAATAATTTAATGAAATTAAATCTAATATAAGGACACTACTAATTAAATGGATATAATAATAAACACGTAAGATCAAACAAAGGAAATACAGGCACAAGTGGTAAAAAGTTTTTGAGAATGGCTCACCTTTCCACCATATGTCCGGATTGATTCTAGGAAAGTGAATTAATGTAGGATCATCCTTTTAAATATTCAATTTCAGATTTGATTAGGTGTCATAGGGTATATGAAGTACATTTGGATGTTCTTGAGGTGTTGCTAGCACATTTGGACTTCTTAAGCATGTAATAAGTAGTTTTTGTGAGTTTCCCTCTAATAAAACAGTTTAAATATTTGAATTTGTCTTTGTAGTGTGTTATAGGTTTATAAGTTATAATGAATGTAATAAATTATGTAAATGGGTTAATAAGACATAAGATCATGTAATACATGACCTAACATGACTCTAAACATCAAATGGTTTGTTTTACTATAGTTGTCTTCACCATGGTGAGTTAGTTACATGAGGAGCTACGTACCCAAAATTGTAGGGTCTTGCGCACCGTCGGAACAATGTAACACATGCCCCAATGATGATACAGGTCTCCTCGCAAGGTGTTTGGGATCTGGAAAATCTCTCCAAGTATGTGTTATCATCCCGCATGCCCCGCTTAGCCCCCACGTGCTTTTCTTTTCTCTTTTCCCCTCTTTTCTTTGCCTTTTTCTCTTGATTCTACGAAACCGCCGCCCGACTAGGCGGCGGTATCGTGACCGCCACCCCGATCGTGGTGGCGGTCCTTACGTGTTTTCCAGAATGCTCTTTTAACACGACTCACGTAAATTTCAACATTTACCATATTTTTTCACGCCTGGGCTTGCATTAATGATTCGGTTCCCTAGAATAGTGTTTTTCCATTATTTATAGTTTAAGAGTTTAATTTGGTTTTACCTTGGGTAAATGCAAATGCTATAAATAGTTGGCTTGTGCTCAAGCAAATGGCCCTTCAAAATTTCCTCTGAATTTCTCATTGCAATAGATTAGTCTTTCATTTTGCTTAGAATTCTTAGTTTCATTCATTGCATGCTTAGTTAGTGTTGTTTTGCTGTTAGGAAGCCACATATCCATCTTGTGTAAAGTATTTATATTTCATCCAATCCATTGGAGTAGAATAGTTTTTTTCAATAGGAATCCATTAAAGTTATAGGTTTTGTTCTTCGAGCAGGATAGTTTCAAGTTCTGGACATTTTATGTTGCATGACTCGCAATAAATCCCACTAGGAATTGCATAAGCCAAGCTTTGTACTCTTGCACTATCTCTCTCCTACTCACATTGTATTTAGTCTGTATCCTAAGCTGCCTTTGTCCCAATATCTACTTCTATTGATGCTAGCATTACACACTTTTCTAGATCCACGTGAACACGAAGGAGCGAGGAGGTCACACTAAGGGGACAAGATCACACACATCATCGGATTCACCACTGTTATGTAGAATCCAGGTTCTAGCTTTCAAAGTTCTAAATTAGAAGCATATCAAATAGAGTAGCCAATCACTTTATTTTAGTCAATTTTACTTTCGATATTGCTAGGGAAGCTGTGAGGATTGATAGTTTCTGAGAGACTATGATTCTTTCCTCACTTATGAGGTAGGATCGAGAGTCTTTCAAATAGATTAGATCAGTTATTTCATTGTTTAGAATAGATTTACAACTGCACAGGAAAGTAGCTATACTCGGTTACTTTGTTTGTTTTAAATTCTTCATTAGATTAATCATTAATTTCTAGATATATTAAAATAGCTACCCATTTAATTCATTTATAAAATTCATCGAAAAATACAAAAATATAGAAGTCATATATGTTATAGATATAATTCACATAGTTAATTTTACTTTACTACATTTAGTTTACATTGTGGCTTTTGTATGACAATCACGAGACCTAGAGAGCCCAAGGAATACATATTCGAGCCAATCTTACCCCAACCCAATCTTGTCACAGCCATAACCGATATAGATCAAAATCTTCGGATCCAAGTCTTCCGAACAACGGTAAACTTACAACAAATCGGGTTTCCAATTGCATGGGTTAAATATAGAAGACGACCAAGCACACACGTTTTGGTCAAATCAACCAAACTACAGATTACCCTAAATACATATCCGCATGACTGTGGAAGGGTTTGAAAGAGATCAAACCTTTGGTTGTGATCCTTTGGTCCCACAGCTAGACGTAGGAGACACTCTCACAGATATAGATACTAGCCTAAGAATTCAGATTGCACGAACGCCTGTGAGATACTCTAAAAAGATCACACGACTGTTAAATCTGAATATAGAGGCTGAGAAAGCATATGACTATCCTTGTTAGACATAGTAGCTAACAAAGCTAAGGAGTTCGGACTAGACCACGGAGAATCGCCCATAGATTCATTTATATTTACCATCTACTCTATGACCTTATCGGGAGACATACACAAAACTATCCCAAGTAATTTTCCAGATATTCCACAACCCATAGACCGAATCACGCTAGAGCTCGATATTGATTGGAGCTTTGAGCAGTCATCCTTGTTAATCGATCTATCACACCGATTCGAGTTAAGAGGGTCTTCTTTGCCTTAGATTCATAATTTCCACTAGTGCGCGTCGAAGACATCAGATTGCCTAACTATTTTGTCTACATCCCACACATATTCAATCCCCACCCATTTGTCTTGGCATGACCTCGTGAGGTCGGTGCAAGGAAAAGTTACTTGTAGATTCCCACACTCACTTGTCACTTTTTCATCATACAAAATTTGTGAAGCCAATTTGAAACTTCCTACCTTCCAGTTCGAGTCATATTTCTACTTGATCTTTCAAAGTAACATTTATTTCATCGTATCTACCTCATCAGCTTTCACTATCACCTTCACTCCTTCCCATTATTTTACGGGTATTCATATACCCCCCAAATATTTTGAGATTCGATGCATATGGTAGGCCTCTCTTAGGTCTTGAGGCATACTACACTCAACTGAATAGACAATCATTGCCCTTACTCTCAGTATGGGGTGACAACTACTCAACTAACCAGTTGTCAACACAAACTCCAAGGGTCAAATATAGCTCATCTTTCCAAATAGAGGAGTTGGATCAATTCGCTCAAACACAACAAATAGAGCCTTCAGGCTCGAACAATATGACGCTCACAGGAGAGTCTAGTTCGTCTCCTCAGGTACTACTTAGACCACAAATTAGTAGACAAGCTGACCCATACCTGGTTTTAGATAATGAACATTCGATACGTTATGTTAGGAATGAACAACATTCCCAAGGTATGTACCCACTTATAGGGAGTTTACAAACACAACCCGAGGTCTCTTTTCAAGGAAATACCTTCATACCACTACATATAGGAAATGCCCTCGGGGAAACTTAAGGGCAGCAATCAGTTCATAGCAGGATATCACATGCCTATACAACACCATGATATACAACAAACACCGCTAAGTAAAAATATCGTGAATTCACCAAATGAAGTCATTTCAACGTTAGTAGAAAAAGTGAGGGGGTTAGAACTTGCTCAGGCAAATCACCATTCTCAACTCATGCAGGCAGGAAATTCTAATCCTAGCCAAATAGACCTCCTCATAGGAATAGGTACGTTAGGCGTGACCCCTCAGTATTCACAACAAACCCCAGCAAGAACCGCCATTTCTAACACCATTCCTAAAACCCATATTTTTTCTACCATGTGGCCATCCACGGATCTAAGTCTAGATAAACCACA
Organism: Taxus wallichiana var. yunnanensis; assembly: GCA_018340775.1. Taxonomy (NCBI): domain Eukaryota; kingdom Viridiplantae; phylum Streptophyta; class Pinopsida; order Cupressales; family Taxaceae; genus Taxus; species Taxus wallichiana. The sequence goes on from CM031235.1 coordinate 376,905,589, forward strand.
AAGCAAGTTGCATCCCAAAACTATGAAGTCACTCGATTGGAGTAGGCTTGTAGCATCCTAATTTGGTTCCGCCAAAGCTTTGTCTATCTTTCATCACTATCATTTCAACACATTTCATAACTTGTGCCCTTTTCAGCTCTCGGTGATGAGCCCTCGCATCTTACTATTTGCATGGGGTTAGGAGAGGGGCAAGTCTATTTACTCATCATACCAGCTTATCTTCACCAATTTGCCAAAACAAATATGAAGTAACCAAAATTTCTTACAGAAACTAAGATTCAAAATCACATTGTATCTACATTATCATATATCAGCATCATGAAATACGAAAAGAAAGTAAACATTTGTATCATTTGTTCTCAGTTGCATACATTCTAAAAAGCATATAAGCATAACATCATAATTTACATGAGGAAACAGAAATGGAAGCAAAGCCATAAATACCAAAAGTCTGATCCAAAAGGATATATATATATATATATATATATAAATGATCAAAATTCCTGTACAATGCCACCATGTGCTAGGCATGGTCAAAGCGCTCAAAGAGCCCGGGATATACAAAAATATCATACAAAAATCTAGGAGAGCCAAGTGGCTTCTCAATCCCTATGAGACCCCTGCGAAGGTGCACACCGATGCCTAGGACTCGGCTATGCCAGCACTGCGAGTGCATGGAGGGCTCAAGATCCCGAGGGCAGCGGCGGTCTCGCCAAGGGAATGACTCCTCATTAGGTGCTCAGCTGTCCTATACCCCACTAGCTCCGTACGGAGAGTCGATACCATCTTGACCACATACTAGACAGGGGAAAAGATGCCAGTATGTCTACCAGCTGCTGAGGGCTCCCCAGCATCCACAGATAACTCTACATGGGTCCTCTCCATGGGGATCATCAGGGTATCGGTGCATACCCTGTGAATCAAGTCTCGCCACTCATCGGTAGTCTCTGCAAAGAAAGGAGAAAATGAATTAGAATTAAAACAAGAGATAAAACACAAATATAAACAAAAGGAGAGATGACAATTAAAGAAATCCTAATCTGAAGCAAAGAGAAGATAAATTACTCAGATCACCAGGCCTCAGGATGGATCTCTAGGGTCGGCACCTGCAAAAGATGCCACCACTGACTGAGGTGCTCCCCCCGTGGCTGGAGCGATGTAGCATCCCTTGCAACGGACTCATCCTCCCCACCATGGCCCTGGGAGAGTGGCTCCTCTGAAACCAGAGTCACCCTCTCTTCACTCTGCTCGGCTTCTTTACTGCATGATATCCTGAGTGTCATGCCACTCAGGATCACTCTCTTCCTCTGTCTCTCCTTGTGAACTCCTCGGACTCGGAGTCTACATGTTGATAGGGTCATCGTTGCTATGGGAAGGACCCGCGGAAATTTGAAGTAGGGGTTCCTGAGGAGCACCGGCTCTCCCTCAGGAACGTACTACCCTCCGGCTGTGTAATAGGAACACCGGGTGTAACAACTGTCCAACCCTGGCCTCTAGGACCCCCTATGGCCTCTCTAATCGACACAGATACCGGCACTCGGGGAAGCATGCCCATGTAAGGTAGGCCAAACTGCTGAGGAACTCGGCCAAAGGGGTGTATCTCCACTCGCCCTACTCACAATAAGTTGCCTGTGGTGGAGCGGGAGATCAAAGTAAGAGCCTCCTCACCCCATATGCTCGCCATGGTGCGATATGGTAAGGCCTCCATGTCATCGGTGGTCGAGAAGCAAGGCTGGGCGATGAGGTGCCCCGAGCACCAACATATCTGTCCATCCGGTTGCCCTCACGGAGTTCGGGATCTGTCATCTCTACACCTCTACCATAGGGGATGAAGTGCTCATAGACCCAACTCATAACCAGGGTTGGGTGGCTCAAAGACTACCCTTGTAAACGGACTACCCTGTATAAGTCGTGGTAGGTAGTCCCAAGTATATCTGCTCCCCAGGCATAAATCCGGCCATGACCCTCGATCTATGCAATGATGGGGGACCAACAATATAGTAGTGTGTCTCCTCCCTTGTCCCTGATCAATCTCGAGGCAAGGATCCCCATAATAGCCTGGTGAAGCAAGGGGATGGGCAAACTAGGAATAGACCGAACTCTGACCCCCTTCTTCAAACCCATGGAGATGACTGCATCTCCCATGTAAGAAGCCCACTATGCTATCTGGGCCCGTGAACCTGCTGTCTCAAGGGTGAGTCATCTCCCGATGATCGGGACCCCCAGGATACGGTAAACATCCTCCAGTGTGATGGTCCACTCACCTTGGACCCCTGGTAATCGGAAGGTGTTCCGATCAAAGCATCCCGAGGGAAAATAAGTCACAGAGTATGTGACTGGATGGTGTAACATGTGGAACCCGCGATATACGTAGTATACCAACCCTCTGAAGAGTATCCTGCTCGTCCTGTGAAAGGGCATCTAGCACTGCTGGGAGCCAGTCACACTCCCTCTCTCGGCTCCACCGAATGTACTCCTCTCGCCTGCATACACCCAAAAACACACAAAACAAAGAAAGTTAGCATCCGAATGACATTAGAAAAATCATGAAAACACATAGAAATGCTAAAAATACAAAAACAATCTCAAACAAGTGTTCTTTTGACATTATGTGAAGAACCACTGCCCTGAGCAGGGCGGCGGTTTCATAACCACTACCTTAAAGGCGGCGGTCTTGTAACCGCCACCCTGAACAAGGCGGCGGTCATGTAACCGCCGCCCTAAGCGAGGCGGCATCATGTCCCGAAAACCCACGCGGGTTTATATCCTAAAAAGGCCAAAAACACAAAAGGGACCATTTTAACTAAAACGAAGCCTACCTAGTAGGCGCCCCCCTAGATAGACCTTTTGAAACTAACATTTTCAAAAATAACCCCCATGACAAAGATTTTAGCATTTTAAAAGTTTGGAGGAAAAAGCGATAAATTGAGGAAAACTAACTTTGTGATGTCGCGGGTCGATGATCGCTCACGGAGGCATGATCACTATCTCGTCACGAATGTTTTGACTCTACTCTCGTAAGAAACCGTCACCATGGGTCCCAGAGCTCAGAATCAATCAAATCAACACGCGCAAATGAATAGGAAAATGGGCCCACTTTCATATATATAGCAGCCTGACTTGTTTTGAATGCTTTTTTCACAGGTTTGGAGTGCCAACGAAGGTAAGTTCTTACCCCCACACAAATGGTACATCCTCATTTCCCATTATTTTAGCATTTATTTTCCAATCTATCTTGTCTATCTGCACTTGAGTTCTCTTTTCATTTTGCAGGGAGTGGGAATTTTGGATGGCATTATTTCAACACACGGACGTATCAGGTATAACTTCCAACTTCCCATTTCGGGACCACCATACTTGGACCCACAATTTTACGCCTCTTCATGGCTAAAATGCTTTCTCGAGGGGGAATATGTACGTACCTAAAATTGTAGGGTACTGCACCGTTGGAACAATGTAACACGTGCCCCAATGATGATACAGGTCTCCTCGTAAGGTGTTCGGGATCCGAAAAATCTCTCCAAGTATGCGTTATCATCCCACATGCCCCGCTTACCCCCGTGCTTTGTTTTTCTCTTTTCCCCTCTTTTCTTTGCCTTTTTCTCTTAAGTTACGAAACCGCCACCCTGACTGAGCGGCGGTTCTATAACCGCCGCCTTGATCAGGGCAGCGGTCCTTTATGCATTTTCCAGAATGATCTTTTAACATGACTCATGTAAATTTCAACATTTACCAGCTTTTTTTCACCGCCTTGGGCTTGCATTAATGATTCTGGTTCCCTGGAATAGTGTTTTGCCATTGTTTATAGTTTAAGAGTTCAATTTGGTTTTTACCTTGGGTAAATGCAAATGCTATAAATAGTTGGCTTATGCTCAAGCAAATGGCCCCTCAAATTTTCCTCTGAATTTCTCATTGCAATAGATTAGTCTTTCATTTTGCTTAGAATTATTAGTTTCATTCATTGCATGCTTAGTTAGTGTTGTTTTGCTATTAGGAAGCCACATATCCATCTTGTGCAAAGTCTTTGTTGATATTTCATCCAATCAATTGGAGTAGAATAGTTTGTTTTTAATAGGAAGCCATTAAATTTGTAGGTTTTGTTCTTCAAGCGGGATAGTTTCGGGTTCGGATGTTTTATGTTGCATGACTCGTAATAAATCCTGCTAGGAATTGCATAAGCCAAGCTCTGTACTCTTGCGCTATCTCTCTCCTACTCGCATTATATTCAGTCTGTATCCTAAGTCTGCCTTTGTCCCAATATCTACTTTTGTTGATGCTAGCATTACACGCTTTTCTAGATCCACGTGAACACGAAGGAGCGAGAAGGTCGAGACTAATGGGACAAGATCACACACATCATCGGATTCGCCTTTGCATTGCTGCGAGAATCCGGTTCTAGCTTTCAAAGTTCTAAATTAGAAGCATATCAAATAGAGTAGCCAATCACTTTATTTCAGTCAATTTTACTTTCGATATTGCTAGGGAAGTTGTGAGGATTGATAGTTTCTAAGAGACTATGATTCTTTCCTCACTTCTGAGGTAGGATCGAGAGTCTTTCAAATAGATTAGATCAGTTATTTCATTGTTTAGAATAGATTTACAACTGCACAGGAAAGTAGCTATACTTGGTTACTTTGTTTGTTTTAAATTCGTCATTAGATTAATCATCAATTTCTAGATATATTAAAATAGCTGCCCCTTTAATTCATTTATAAAATTCATCAGAAAAATACAAAAATATAGAAGTCATATATGTTATAGATATACTTCACATAGTTAATTTTACTTTGCTACATTTAGTTTACATTGTGGCTTTTGTATGACAATCATGAGACCTAGAGAGCCTAGGGAATACATATTCGAGCCAATCTTACCCCAACCCAATATTGTCACAGCCATAACCGATATAGATCGGAATCTTGAGATCCAAGTCTTCCGAACAACGGTAAACTTACAACAAATCGGTTTCAACCGCACGGGTTAAACATAGAAGACGACCAAGCACACACGTTTTGGTCAAATCAACCAAACTACAGATTACCCTAGATACATATCCGCATGACTGTGGAAGGGTTTGAAAGAGATCAGACCTTTGTTTGTGATCCTTTGGTCCCACGACTAGACGTAGGAGACATTCTCACATATATAGATACCAGCCTAAGAATTGGATTGCACGAATGCCCGTGAGATACTCGAAAAGATCACACAAGCTGTTAAATCTGAATATAGAGGTGAGAAAGCATATGACTATTAGATACTAGGGATCGGGGACTCGAATCGCACATGACCATAACGGGACCACAACAAACACAAATCTATGGTTGTGACCCATAAATCCCACAGCCCAACGAGTCCATAGGTGAATCAGACATAGATGCTGGCCTACGTACATTAGTATTCAGATCTACCCCACTTCCACCTATCATCATCGAATAGTTATCCTTGTTAGAAATAGCAATAGCTAACGAAGCTAAGGAGTTCTGGACTAGACCAGAGAATCACCCATAGAGTCATTTATATTTACCATCCGCCCTATGACCTTATCGGGAGACATACACGAAACTATCCCAGGTCATTTTCCACGTATTCCACAACCCATAGACCGAATCACACCAGAGCTTGATATTGATTGGAGCCTTCGAGTAGTCATCCTTGCTGATCGATCTATCACACCAGTTCAGGTTAGGAGGGCCTTCTTTGCCTTAGATTCACAATTTCCACTAGTGCGTGTCGAAGACATCAAATTACCTAACTAGTTTGTCTACATTCCATGCATATTCAATCCCCACCGGATATCTCGGCATGACCTCGGGAGTTCGGGTGCGAGGAAAAGTTACTTGTAGATTCCCACGCTCGCTTGTCACTTTTTCATAAATACAGAACCTAACCACATTTGTTCATTATATAGTAAGAATTCAAATGAGCGATAGAGAGAGAGAGTAGTAACGAAGAGTTCTAAGAAAGGCTTAGGAGTCCTTGAGAGATCCATGAGATCAAAAGAAACCAAGTTTATACAATGAATATATCAAATAAAAGGAGTTCATGAGAAATATTTACAAAAACTATGATGAATGTTTATGAATCAATAAATGAATGATTATAGTTATCTCACGAATGTTTTTGTGACTTATGGATGGTTGTTATAGGAATATAAGGATGGTATAGTCCCAATGAGGGCATGAAAGGAAAAAGGAAATTGTTTAATCATCCACGGAGACATGTGTATGCAAGAGTAGAGAATTATGATGCTTAATATAAGAGTATGTCTTGTTATTGAATGAATAAGAGGACTCTAAGGGTTATTTGTTTTTGGAGATCATTTGAGAATGAATCGGGTTATATTTTAATTATGATAAGTTATGAAAAATTTTAAGAACCAAGAAAACCAAATTAAATCCAAAATAGACACTTGATAGCCTAAGAAACCCTATCTAATGTTAGAATTGCAAAACCTTGAATAAGTCAAGTTAGGCTTAGTAAAAAGATCCAATTTTTTTAGCATAATAAGATGGAAATTTAGAAATTGTATGATAAATTTCAGTTTTAATGGGAAATTATTGAGGAGTTTATCATCAAAATACAGTCCATGATCGTGAGGAAAATATAGTTTACACATGACAATTTGATATTTTAATCATAACTTTGCCTCTGCTCACTATATTGTTTTTAAATTTGGAGGGTAGAATAATTGGTAAATTTTACAAATGGGTTTCAAAGTATTTAATTATTTGAAAAATTTACAAATAGTTATTAATGACAATATTTTCTCGATCTATATGTGTAAATCTGGGTTTTTTGAGTCTTAATTGTATAAAGTGAAACTAGGTCTTAGGAAGAAAACCCATAAGGAAAGTTGTAATATATAATTTGGAGGAGTGTTTTTAGGATATTTTAGATCCTATAGAGGGTAGAAAGTACATGTAGAATCTATAAAAAAATGATAGTTACGCACAACACTATGGAGAACCTTGAGAAGAGCACACGGTGTAGGATCAAAATAAAGCACTTTAGACATTATTTATCTCGATTTCATACCACTATTTAAAAGGTTCTTGAGTGAAGAAAGTAATAATGAACCCCATCTATTTTCATCTTGTTTTATTTTATTTCATCATTACCGACCTTTTACATCTACATTCCCAATCAACTTCTATCATCTCTCATTATTTTATCCTCGACTAGGGCACCGTAATTAGTATTGGGGCACCCATGGGTACCACTGGTCCCAAAAAGGGTGCCCGGTCCCCTTTTCACTTCCCCGCCACTTGTTGGGCTCTTTCTAGCCATTTTAGATCTTTATATTTTTGGTGTTCGGTTATTTTAGGGTTAAATACAAGATTAGATCAAGAGAACCCTATAAATATAAATTTATGATACCATAATGAGGGACCTAGAATCATTCACTATTATCATCCATCTAGATTTGCATCCATCTATTACATTGGAGATCACTTACATCCATATAGATCCATCACAAGGCACAAGGCTAGGACATATGCATCACACTTCATAGGGGGTTCTATTCTATTCCATGCACACATACTATTACATTTTCTACATTTAGTTATTGCTCACTACTTCACAAAGTGTGACTAGCACAAGAGAACCTAGGGAACATTATGCACACACTCACCAGAACTACATTTGGGTTTGAAATGTAGTGCAACACTCAGTTAGTAAGCCTAATGTTATGGCAGTTGAGGTCAGTCTGACCCATTCATTTGCATCTTTCTTTTTTTAGGGTTTTAACACTTTTCTTTGTATTTTGTAGGTATTTACATCATCTTGGAATATCAACAACATCTAGAACAGTGAAGTTAATGTGATAGACAATCAAGGTTTTAGACCATCTTCTGAACCTGTGAAGATGGGCCAGAGCTTTTTAAAAACCAAGGCACCTAGTTTACAGACCAAAGCACTTGCAGGCACCCTAGTCCCCCTCTAGATGCTCCAGTCTATCCAGATACTCCAAATCCATCCTTTTCAAAAATTCTACACGGTCATTCCTACTTCCATATTCTTCTATTAGCTTTGTGACATAGTCCCATGAGCATCTTCTATTTAGTTGAGTTCTTTCCTCTTCTCTCTTGCACATTAGGGTTAGAATTTTCTTTTGCATAGTTGTTTGGTCACTTATATACTTCTTTACTACATTTATTTACTTTATTTATAGTTTTTCATATCTTAGATTAACTATCCCCACATATTACATATTACTTAATTTTAGTTAATCATTTTGGTGAACCTGACTTCTTTCACAATTAGGATCCTCATTTTCCCTCTATCATGGCTTCCGAGGTTGCTCAAGTTTCCTTATCTGATTTACTTAGGAGATATCCCAATTGCCAAGTTGTTTTACAAAACTCCCTAGACAACAAGTATTTTGATGACAATATACCGCCACATGAAATAAGTCTTATGCTCGCTTATCTATTTAATGACCCTAGTGATCCTCCATCTAATCAACCCCTATTGGAATCAATTCAAGATTTACATTCTTTGTTTCAAGACAAATTTATGACTATGGAATCCATGATCACATCTCTCAAATCTGAAATCCAACATCTTAAGGACACTTCTCAAGCTCATGTTTGTTCTCCCTCTACATCTCCTCTTCAATCTATGTCTACTACATGTCATATAATTGAACCTCACATTTTACCATATCTAGATCCTATCACCTTTGATTGCAATACTAACTAACAACATGACATTCTTACTAAGCTCCTTAGTTGTCAATTGATCACTTTACCACCTACTCATTACTATCCTCCTTATCGGCTAGAAAGTATCAAGGTCGTCCATATTGCAATTATCACCAAATCAATGGACATAATGACAATGATTGTTATGTTATACAATGTAGAATCAAACATCTTGAGTGTCATGGTTTTATCTCATTCGTTGAACACAATTATGTTACATGCCCATCTATAAATGCTACATCTAATTGGGCTCCAAAACTACTAATTCGCATTTCTGGGCATCATGCCACTATTTCTACCATCCCTTATTTGGTTTGTCAAGAGCTGACTAAGAAACCACCTACAACATCACCAAGTCGAATAAACAAGAAACTCTCCAAATTATTTCACCACCTCCTCCTACTTCATCCTCTACAGCATTACCAAATCAAAACAAGCCATCACTTCTCATGGTTTTCTCTAAATCATGTCCTCTTACTAAGTCGTCAGTTGTATTACCAATTCAAGCTAAGCAACCTCCTCTTAAGGATGATCTCACTACTCCTCCATTAAAAGTATCTACCACATCACCAAGTCATACATAAGAATCACCGCCTAAAGTTATGCTTGTAATTCCAACATCTACTATAGACGCTACATATATTGATGATTAGGAACCGAATGAAGATTACTATGATAATGAACCATTTGATGCTCATACTCCTCTATCACATCCCATCACTTTTGTTAAGGTAAATACTCCTTACACTGATCCACTTAGTGCCTTTTGAATAGACTTCCATCACTCACAAACTTGGGGGGCATAATATCTACACCACCCAATTTAGTATCATTACATAATCATACACCGTACTTTTCACATAGGCATACCCATTTGCATCTTAGCATCGATCATTACTCGATGACATACTCTTGTGATTCGGTTCACATTTGAATGTTGAGCGCTTAATACACATGAACCCCACATACTACACTATAGGGATTAAACACCGCATCTATTCACACATTATGCAACATACACCATAATTTCTACATTTATTATGACATTTGCACATGTATAAATCATCCATCACAGTAGTCTTCATCATAGTCACCAAGCAATGCATCCTACATACTATATGTTCTTAGGAACACTACACATATTACATTTAATACTATACACTACATACACATCACATGGTCATTTATCATCTTCATTACATATGCTACATCGTCTTCTACGCACTGGACTCACTACCCTATGATGCACTTTAGTTCCTTGGTCCATAATCAACTATTGAGGGTTTATAAATCAAATGTACCTTACACTCATCATGTATTTACTATTCAAACTTTCATCATGTGACATTTCCACTTCGATATACGCTTTAGGCTAAATCGTAACCTATTCTATCATTTTTAGTGGTATACACCTTAGGTTACATCATCACTCCCTCTTTTCATCTTGTAGTGATATAATATTAGGGATAAATTATCACTCATCCATTCATCTCATAGTGATATATGCTTAGGATAAATCATCACATATATGTTCATCTAGTCATAATATACGCTTCGGCTATAGGGTTCATGAACACTTCATCACTAGGTCACATATCATCAACACACATACACACTCATCATAGTGCATTAGCCATGACACACACTTCGACCATTTCTTGATGGTGCACTCTCGTTCTGATTCATTCTTGTGTTGGGGGAAAACTAAATGAAAATCACTGCATACATTTCTATTCACTTGGGGGCACATGGCTCTTATCAACCATCTTGCATTCCATTCCATCCATCCATATCATGCTACATATTATGGTTATTTTTACTCTTGCTTAGATTTTCTTGTTCATGGTCACTTTATTACACATGCTAGTTAGCTTACTTGTATATAATTTATCTATACCATCCACACATGCACATTCATCTCCTTTTCTAGTTGTGATCATAAATACATGCCTCTTACATGAAGCATGGATTCTCTCCTGTTACCATTCCTACACTAGTCATTGGCGGCATCCACATTCATCTCTCACATGTGTTATTGTCTCATTTCATACTTAGCACTTTACATTACTTGGTTATACATGCTTTTGACATGCTAGTATCTTTCTAACATGCTAACAGGTTCTTCATGTGTAACATTTTTTATGCAGGGATATTTACTTTGGTTTTCCTAACATGACTCTAAACCTCACATGTTTTGCCTTACTATGGTTGTCTTCACCATGGTGAGTTAGTAACATGAGGAACCTAACCACTTTTTTCATTACATAGTAATCATTTGAATGAAGGAGAGAGATCTTAGTAAGTAAGAGTTCTAAGATAGGTGTAGGAGTTCTTGAAATTTCCATGAGATCTCAAGAAACAAAGTTTGTACAATGAATATATCAAATAAAGGGATTTCTTGAGCAATACTTGTAAAATGTGATGAATGTTTATGAATCCATGAATGAAGGATTATAGTTATATTATGAATTTTTTTGTGACTTATGGATGGTTGTTATAGTTATAATAGGATGGTACAGTCCCAAGGAGGACATGAAAGGAATAATTAAATTTTTAATCAGCCATGGAGACACTTGTATACAAGAGTAGAGAACTCTGTGATGTTTGAGGTAAGAGTATGTATTGTTATTGAATGAATAAGAGGAATCTAAGGGTTATTTGGTTTTGGAGATCATTTTATAATTAATATGGGGTGTAAGTTAATGATTATGAGTTATGAAATTTTTTATAAACTAAGAAAACCAAATTAAATCCAAAATAGGCATTTGTTGGCATGAGCAACCCTTTCTAGTGTTATAATCACAAATGTTTGAATAAATCAAATTTGGATTATTGAAAATTTCTAAAATTTTTTGATCATGATATGATTGGAATTAATAAATTTTAGGAGAAATTTCATATTGAATGGAAATTTATTGAGGAAGTTATCATCAAAATACAGCCTTTGATTATGAGGAAAATATAGTATACACATGATAGTTTGATGTTTTAATCATAACTTTGTCTTTGCTTGCTGGATTGTTTTGATATTTGGAGGGAAGAATAATTGGTACATTTTACAAATGGGTTTTAAAGGATGTAATTATTTTACAATTTTACATATAGTTATTAATGACAATATTTTCTAATCTAGATGTGCAAATATGGGTTTTGGGTCTTAATTATATAAAGAGAAACAAGGTCTTAGGAAACAAACCCCTAAGGGAAGTTGTAATATATAATTTGGAGGAGTGTTTTAGGATATTTTGGATCCTTGAGAGGGTAAAAATTCCTTGTAGAATCCATAAAACAAACAAATACATGACTTTCATGTATGCAAAGATCTTGTGGAGAACCCCGAGAAGAGCACAACGAAGTTTGAGAGGAGTGCCTTGATGTCAACAATTGACTGAATTAGATAGGTTATTAGGAAGTGTAGATGATAGGAAATGATGAGTGATAAGATGAATTAGAGAAATGTAAGAAGGAAACATCAAAATAGAGTAAAAGTATTGTGGTGTGCTAGTAGTGAAAAAGAAGGGTTAAAAAGTGAAAAGTTGGGTTATTGCATGAAAATTGATAATAGAGTGAATGAGAATTGAAATGTACTTGTGTAAGGGGTATTTATGTGGTATCTAGGGTGCATATAAGGTTGTAAATAGTGGGTATGTATTAAAACCATAGAAAGATTCTTAAAACCCTAGGAAGACCTAATTGAGACTTAACCAAAAAGGAGATATTCTTCTTTGGGAGAGTTGACGGGAGATAGAAGTTGAAACTTACCTTGAAGAAATAGTTCCAAATAGTGTATCTCGAAATCTATTCACTTTTTCTTGAAATTTTATATATTTTTCCAACTTATAAGGTTTGTATGCGAGAAGGGTTGGTAGATAAAGCTATTTGGAAAAAATAAAAAGAGAATAACAATACATGGGATTGGAGATAGATCTTGAAACTTTGGAATTAATTAAAGTGGATAAAAGGGTATCTGAAAATCTTACCATTGAAGCATGAGTGTTTGTATTTTGCGATTTTCACCAAAATATGGCAGTTTGAAGGGCTACAAGTAGTTTGAGAGGTCTAATTGGTGATTGATAATAAATGAAGGTATGAAACTTTTTCAAGTTACTAATCATTTTTATTTGGTTCATTTGAGTAGTTCCAAGGCCTTTTAGCTATTAAAATCAGTTATATAAGAAATTTTGTGTCAAGTAATCGAATTTATGCTACTTGAGGTATGTTAAAATTCAATGGTTTTGCAGATTTTGTAAGGTAATGATACTAACCATTGCTTTGTTGTGAATGAAGTGTATTCATCCCTCTGCATCATGAATAATTTGAACAGAATATCATGGGCTATGTAAGTCTAATTTTGAAAATCACATGTGAAGATCTTGAGGATAGGATTTCCGGGAAAGGACATGGCCGCTGGGAGTTGGCGTTTTCTCAGGCACTAGTGTCCTTAGGAAAAATTTGGATAGGATTATTTAAGTGCCACTTCTTGTCATTTTTATATCGTTGTAAGTTGTATCAATTTTGTTGGACTCCTTCTCTATCACACATGTACTTGACAAACAACCCCTAGCTACCTTAACAAGACTCAAGTGCACATAAGTCTAAATGAAAAATGCAAATGAAAGAGTCAAAGTGACCCTAGTGGTCACCTTGATGTGATCTTGTTATAAACATTGCACTACATTTCAAACTCCATGTAGTTCTTGTGGTGTGTTATTGAAATCATGTCCCTTGAGCTATGATGTTATAGTGTCGGTCACACAAAGAATAGTGGGCTATAACTACTTTTTCCCAATGTAAGAATGCGTGAAATGGAATCTAGAATAGCTCCCTATACATTGAATAATGCAGCCCAAAATGCAATCCCTTGTGTTGTTCTTTGTATGTGGTAGATATAGAAAATGATAACCCAATTTTCCGTTAGAATATTTGGTAGGTTGTGTTTATATATGAGTTCTATTGGAACAAAGAACAAGTGCGAAATGATCAAATGATATATTCCAATGTAAAGAGCATATAAATAAAGGGGAGAGAAAGAAGTTAGGAGGAAACCTCCTAAAACTAACAAGTCAATTACATACAACTGTAATAAATAATGGAATATAAATAGTTTAATGCTAACATTACCCCTTATTACATTGTTAATGATTCATTTGTAACCAACCTGTACACATTGGAAATATAATCGATTGTTAATCACTTTTCCTTGTTGTATATATGTCACTTGTTTACATTAATAATTTATTCACACTTGTCTACATTGTATCTCTCCAACAATTTCGTTGTTTGAATTTCGTCACATAGTGATACCAAAAACTAGCCTAGGTCATAAAAAGAAGATAATAAAATAGCCAAATCCTCGGTAAACCAACAAAGGAGAAAAACAAGCAAATAAGATAGAATTTACCAAAAGGACATTAACACCGGTGCTATTTTCCTATCTGGGTGGTATTGTCCTACAAGAAGCAAACAAAAACAAAGTATAATATAGAAACATGGATCTCGTGACTCGACCAAAAAGATGCAAATGTCATATAAGAGATGTAAATAGAGCTAAACAAAGAAAGAAAAGGACCAAAGAGGGGTAATGAGTTCCTAGTTTCCAAACTTATAAATCATGTTTATAATAACATACTAAAGGTGTAATGTAATAGTAATAAGTGCATATTTTAGTGACTATGCATAGTAAAACATTAGTTTCTTATTCCTATCATTGATGTTTTTATAGATGAGTTACACATCATTGTTTCTTGTACAAAATTATATATTTGATTGGGATATCATCAAATTAGAATTCATGATGAAGATATTCATAAAACAACATTTAGGACATATGAGGACTACTATGAATTTTGGGGATGCATTTTGGCCTTATGAATGCACCATCTATGATTCAAAATTTGATGAATTCTATCTTTTAGCAATTTCTATGAAATTTTATCCTGGTCTTCTTTGATGATATCTTATTATATATAGATTCATGAGAGGAACACATACATCATGTACATAAGGTTTTGGAAATGCTTTGAATAACAATACCTTTATGCTAAACCTTCAAGTGTTATTTTAGAGTCGAGACGGGTAGAATACTTGGGTTATATCGTTTCCCATGAAGGTTTCAAAGTAAATCCTCACAAGATAAAAGCCATGAAAGACAAGAAGTTACCTTAAAACGTATTATAGGTTACAAGTAATGTATTTGTAAAAAATATGATAGGATTACAACACCACTCACAACCTTATTGAGGAAATAATCCTTTCATTGGAATTGAGAAGCAACACGGGCATTCAATTCATTGAAGAAGGCCATGTGCACCAATCTAGTTCTTGTTACCCCATATTTAACCAAAATGTCTCGATTTAAAATTTGATGCTTCAAGGTGTGGTATAGGGGAGATACTCATGTAAGAGTTTCATCCCATTACATTTTGATTTGTAAACTTAAAGGTAATAATTTGTCAAAACTAACTTATGAGAAACATATTATGGCTATTTTTCATGTAGTGAAATAGTGGATACCATATCTCATGGGTTGATACTTCAAGGTGAAGATAGATCATGATAGTCTTAAATAATTCTTGGAGAAATGAATATCATCTGAATAACAACAAAAATTGGTCACAAAAATGTTGGGTTATGACTTTGAGATCATTTATAAGAAAGGAAAGGAAAATGTGGTGGTTGATGCTCTATCTAGGAGGGATGAGTCTACATAAACATTATTATATGCCATGTCCCTATTACAAGTAGATTACATTGATCAGTTAATATCACACTATTAGAATGAATATGAGACCCTTGATCTCATTCATTACCTCCAAAAAGACTTGAGAATGTTAGAAAAAATTATATGGAAGGGAAACACATTATGGTACAAGGATAGATTTTACTTATGCAATAACTCTAACCTTAAAATTTAGGTTCTTTGTGAGGAATTTTCATTAAATTAACCATGATTGCATCTAGGAAATGCTTTGAAGGGGATTTCCAAAATTTGTGGTAGAATGCTCAAGTGTGTCAACATAGTAAAGGAGAAACTATTAATACAACATGCCTCCTACAACCTCTATCTATTCCTAATGAGTAGTGGGAGGAAGTTTCCATGGATTTCATCACATGATTGTAAAAATATAAAGGTAAAAGCATAATCATGGTGGTTGTGGATAGACTCGCCAAGTATGCTTATTTTGTGCTTTTTCATATCCTATTACAACAATTACATTATTCATCTCTATTTATGCATATAATTCAGAAGCTACATGGTACACCTAATATTATAGTCAGTGATCATGATTCTATATTTATTAGTAATTTTTTGACTCACCTTTTACATGTTTGGTTACTCAACTAGCTTTTAGTTCATCCTATCATTCGCAATTAGATGGAAAAACTAAGGTAATAAATAAAAGGTTCGGAGGGGTATCTTCGATGTTTTGCTACATATAAGCTAGAAATATGGGTTCAATGGCTACCACTTGTAGAATGGTGCTATAACACTTCATTTTACATGTCATCCAAAATGTCTCCTTTTATGGAATTATATGGTTACAAGGAACCATCACTCGCCTCCACCATGAGGGTGGTCACTCTTAAAGTGATATCAATTGAAGAGAACATTTAACATCAACAATAGGTAATATTTAGCCTTAGAGAGAATTTGGTAATGATACGAAACTAAATGCAGCAATAAGTTGATTAGTGCCATAGTAAATGGCACTCTAAAGTTAAGCCTTTGATTTTGTGTGATTACAATCATATAAGCATATATCCTTGAAACAATAGAGGAAGGATAAAAATATTTCTCCTAAATACTACAGTCATTATCAAGTGTTGGAAAGAATTGGTAGTGTGGCATATAGGTTAAAGTTCCCTCAATCAACCAAAATACATACATGCTTCCATGTTCATTCTTTGAAACAAGGTCATTGGATAGCCAATGTCAAACCAGTAAGTATTACTCGAGCTTAATGTCGAGGGATGCATCATCTTGGAACCTAAAGGCCTTATTTAAACACTCACTAAGAAGTTAAGGAAAAGGGTCATTACTGAGTATTTGATCAAGTGGAAGAATTTGGACAGCAATGATGCAACATGGGAAGATGAATAATTCATGAAAAAATGTATCTAGAGATTTCAAACATTGGGAAGAATGTTGTTTTGAAGGGGAAGGGAAAGATATGCCCTTGATTTGGTGTCATATATTAGGATATGTGTGGCTAACCTATGGTTAACATAATCTATTATCATGTCATATCACATTTATTTATGCTTTCATATGCTTGTTAAGTTGACATTAGTGATTTGATATCATAGTAGGGTATATATAGAAGTTGGTAAATAATCATCATATTGAGCATTTGAGTCTTATTGTATGATTTGGAGGTTGCCCCCTTGAAGTGGCTAGGTTATTCTACTTGCATATTGCAACATTTTCTCTATATTTTTGTGTTCCTTGGTGTTATATTATTGGTGATATTCAAATCTATCTAAGTTCATTATGGATATCTAGAATGCTCTTCTTCCTCCAAACCCTTATAGGGAAGCTAAGTCTAAATAATGAATGAGAAGAATATTTATTTGGGTATTTCTTCCATGTCAACAAGGTTTTGAAGACACCATTAATTTATTGACCTTATCCCCCTCACCCTCCCCCGTCCAACAGTGTATAATATCATAAGACATAAACCAAATATAATGTACCCCTAAAATAATGTAATTTTATGACTAATAAATAAGTCTATGAGAACACTTTTTTTATATATATATATATATATATATATATATATATATATATATATATATAGTTTCCATATTTTCACTTACATGAACAAAATTTTCTAAGTATTTGACTAATTTTCACATATCCTCTAAAAACTATTCAAGGTTATGATTAAAGACCAACCAAACTCAATGCGGTTAATCAAATATAATGGAGATTTATATGTGTAACATTTTTTTATTTCTCTATTGGCCAAGACAATTTTTATGCCAAAGGAATTGTTACAATGGGAAACCTATGAGGCCTTCTAACACCCGAATAGTGACCATATGAAACAGCATAATATTATTCTATTGAGTCGCATCACTTACGATCCACGAGTATTAACCACTTTGATTTTTTTAGGTAAATTATTGGGCATTCTTGTATGAGATATTGCTGCGAATGGACATGGGCTTCGGAAAGTTGCGAAACGTGTAAGTTAGTGAAAGGTAGGTTGCTCTCGCTCATCGAAGGCCTACACAAAAAAATCAGTGAGAAAATTATGATAGCTAAATTTGAACAGTTTTACAACCTGGAAAGTGGAGCAAGGTGAGTTTGTGTGTGAGGACGAGTCTCATAATTTTGCATGGATGATGATGGTTGAAACTTTGTTTCTATTGCAGCTTTTGAAAAATGGTTTAAATTCGACATCGATCATCCACTTGGAATGACAAATATAAAATGTGATATTTCCAAGATGGAAAATCATATTCCTCTTTTCCTCCCAAAAGAATTTGACGAATATCTCAAGATGTAAAAATTTGATTACGAGGAACTTGGAGACGTGGTGCAGGATGAATATCAAGTGAATTGTGCTCCGCTTTGAGATTCCTCAAGCCTCAATGGATAATTAAGAGCATCTACTTGTTTGCATGCACAAACATGTTTCCTCCTTCCTATAAATCCAAAGCAAGTATGGAAATCACTAGAAAAAGCCCACTGTTGGAAGAAGATCACATATGCCATTGAGACATGGTTGCGGGATTCTTTGTTTTTGTTGTCATCTAGCCAAAAGAGGTCAATATGATTTTCTAGAAAAATACAATACAAATGAGTTGGTCAATGTAAGAAAAAATAGTTTAATTTTGCCCAAGAAAAGCAAAAAGTAATTTGTTTTTCACATGATTTTAATTTTTTAGGTAGTTCGCTTTTAGATTCATACTTTTAGGAAAATATAATAAAGCAAATAAATCAAAATATTTGTACTTGAACAAAAGAATGTGATTTTTAGCTCTATTTTTATGAGTTGAGTGTTTTATATTGTTAGAGGAAGCCATATATTTATTAGAGGAAATTGTAATTGTTTTGATATATCAAACACATTCGGAGAGATTGTATTTATCCGAAGCTCGGAAGTAGAAGAATAAATATATGCACAAAAGTGATGATATGAGTTTGCAATAATATGTTTTATTTGCAATTCTTTATTTTATTTTTGTTAGTTGTTATTTTATGTGCTTGATTTCTATAAATAAGTATAAGAGCTTTGATTTTTTCAAAGCGGGTTTCTAATTGACAACAAGTTATGGCTTCTATATCCGGTCGAAGACACCATAATTTATAAGAAACAATTACAAGTATTGTTCATTAACCATAAATGCACTATTCAGATCCCAAAATGTGTGGGAAATTATAGAGAATGGGTACACAGAGTCACGCAAATGCAAAAACATATAATGCACTCTCACAGGCAAAGAAAGACACTTTGAAGGAATTAAGAATGAAAGATGGAAAATATCTTTTCTTCATTCATCAACCCATGCATGAAAGCATCCTACCTAGAGTGGCAGTAGTCAGTAAAGAACAAATTGTGTGGGAAACTCTCCAAGTTACGTATCAAGGTAAAGTGAAAGTAAAAATTGCCAATCTCTGACTACTTCATAGAGATTTTGAAAATATTTCAATAAAAGATTCATATTCTATAGAATCATTCTTTAATTTTTTAGTTGGTTTATTCAATCAAATAAAATCTCATGGTGAAACTATTGAGGCGAGAAGGCTTATTAAAAAATTGCTTAGAAGTTTGCTTGCAAAATTTGATCCTTTGGTAGTTGTTATTGAAGAAACTAAGGATCTAAGTTACTTTTTAATTGATGAGTTGCAAGCATTACTAATAAATCATGAAAAAGGTTGAATAGATCACATGCAATTGTAAATCAAGATTTTTCATCACAGGTATCAGAAATCGTGGAAGAGGAAGAGGAAATTTCAGCCCTAGAGGCAGAGAAATAATTTCATCTAGAGGACATAGAAGATGGTCAATAAAATTCAATTAGAAGAGGAAATAGTCAAGAGCACAATCATAATCATTTTTCAGGTCAAAGACAAGATAAATCACATGTGTAATGTCACTATTGCAAGAGATATGGGCATTATGCTTTTGAATGCAGGAAAAAGTAGTATGATCAAAACAAACATAATCAAAATCAGGTTGGGAGCTCTACTTCAAGCTCCATGTTTATTGTATGCAAAAATATTTCGAAGCATCACATATTAAGTGTAATCTACCACAAGAGAGTCATAGTGATGTGTGGTATTTGGATTGTAGTTGTAGTAATCACATGTCAGGTAACTTAGATTTATTGTCTAATTTGGATGATTCGGTAAATACATAAGTTACCCTTGGTAAAAATAATACGTTGATTTGTAAAAGGAAAAGGAACAATCATCATTATAACTAAAATGGGGAGAAAAAGATTATGTAGGATTTTTATTATGTTGTAGGTTTGAAGCACAATCTTATGAGCATTGGTTAATTGGTACAAAAGGGATACAAAGTTTACATTGAAGACAATGAATGTGTGATCGTGAATAAAGATCCAAGTACCCAGGTGATTGCTAAAGTGAATATGAAAAGCAACAAAATGTTTCCTTTGAAGATTATACCAGCCACATTCAGAGCTCATACTACAGATCAGTCCAGAGCTAAGGAGATTGAATCAACTTTTCAATTAGTTGAAAAAGATGAATCATGGCTATGACATCTCAGGTTTGGTCATTTAAACTTTGGTGGTTTGAATTTATTACACAGAAAAAAAGGTGAAAGGTTTGTCTTTGATTCAAAAATTAGATAGATTTTTTGAAGGTTGTATTTTGGGGAAGCAACACAGAGAATCTTTCCTAATTGGTAAAACAAGAAGAACATTTACACCACTTAAAATTGTTCACTCAGATTTATGTGTACCAATGCAAACAAATTCTATTGGAGGTTGTTCATATTTTATGACATTCATTTATGACTATACAAGGAAGACATGGGTGTAATTTTTGAGATACAAATCAGATGCTTTTGATATATTTTAGCATTTCAAGGCTTTAGTGGAAAAGCAAAGTGGGTACTACATCAAATTTCTGAGGACAAATAGAGGAGGTGAGTATGTTTCCAATGATTTTCTAAATTTTTGTAAATATCATGGTATACAAAAGCAGTTTACTACCAGGTATACACCATAACAGAATGGTGTGGCAGAGAGAAAGAATAGAACCATCATGGAGATGGTGAGAATTATGATGAAGGAAAAACATCTTTCAAATGAGTATTGGATGTGAGAAAGAATAACAACCGTTGTTTACATCATAAATAGGTGTCCAACAAAAATTTTCTAAAACATGGTTCCTCAACAAGCTTGGACTAAGAGGAAACACAATGTTTCTCATTTTAGAGTTTTTGGTTGTGTGGCATACGCACATGTGCCTAATGAGCTAAGAAATAAGTTAGACAACAAAGGATAAAAATACATATTTGTTGGATGTTCAGAGGAGAAAAAATATTACAAGTTGTTCAATCTAGTTACCATAAAGGTCATAATCAACAGAGATGTACAATTTGTTGAAAATGAGGCATGGGATGGAAGTATTGAGAAAATGGTTAGTGTACCAGCATCTATTACTCATGATGATATGAAAGATGAAAGCATAGAGAAAAAAGGTATTGTATCTTCTTCGAATCTTGGACATGCACCACAAGTTATAGCACAAGCTACACCTCCATCTAAATCTAGGAGATCTCCAACATTTCACTCATCTTCAACCATCCAACAGAAAACACAAAGAACACCAGAAGCTACTCCTTCAGTACAAAACATTCCATCATCAGATAGCCCTTCGCAGTGGAAAACAAGGAGTCTTAGTGAGATTTATAATGTTGATACAACTAATGATTTTTCGGTTTTTGCATTGTTTTCTCAAGTTACGGATCTAGTGAAATTTGAAGAGCCTATAGACAATGAAGTTTGGGTTCAATCCATGGATGATGAGATAGACGCCATAGAAAAGAATAAAACATGGGAATTGGTATATTTTCCAAAAGGAAAGGATGTGATAGGAGTGAAGTGGATCTATAAGACCAAATATCTTGCTAATTGTAAAGTACGAAACATAAAGAAAATTTGGTTACAGGATGTTTTTCACAACAATATGGAGTAGATTACAATGAGACCTTTGCACCTGTAGTATGTTTAGACATGGTAAGAATGGTTTTAGCAATTTCAGCTCAAAATAAATGGCCTATTTATTAGATGGATGTAAAATCAGCATTCTTGAATGGTTTTCTTGAAGAAGAAGTTTATGTGAATAAGACAAAAGGTTATGAGATTGAAGGTCATGAAGGAAAGGTATATAGGTTGAAAAAGTGCTCTATGGTCTCAATTAAGAACCTAGAGCTTGGTACAACATGATTGATTCTTATTTGATACAGAATGGTTTCAGTAGGAGCAGTAGTGAGCCTACCTTATACATCAATATCAATGAGCAAGGTAGATTTTTGATTATTTGTTTATATGTGGATAATTTAATCATCACTAGAAATATACCTATAGATTCATTCAAATTAGTTATGAAGAAATAATTTGAGATGACATATCTAGGCCTCATGTACTATTTTTGGGCATTAAAGTTCAACAATTAGAAGTTGGAGTTTTTATTTCACAAGAAAGGTATGTTAATGATGTTTTGAAGAGATTTAACATGTTGAATTGTAAGTCAATGCTAACACCTGCTACTGAGTAGGTTTGAATAAAGAAAAGATGACAATTGAGCACTTGTAGATCCAACATTGTTCAAAAGACTAGTTGGAAGTCTCATGTATTTGATGCCCAAAAGGCCGGATATTATGTATGGTGTGAGCCTCATCTCAAGGTTCATTGAATATCCAAAAGATTCATATTGGAAAGTTGGAAAAAGATTTTGAGGTATATATGTGGAAATAAGAATCATGGAATTTTGTATTTAGCATCTGTAACACCCGCTAAAATAACCCACTTGAGGCGAAGAAACAACCTAGATTAGTTAGGAAAAATTATGGAATAATTTTTTTGGTTTAAAAGAGTCTATGACCACTGGTTACAAGGCAACAACTATAACTAACAAGTTCTCGAACAATTCTAACTCACTAGAACATACTTTTCTTTTCCTAACATTTATTACAGGTCATAAGATCACAAATTTAGGGTTAGAAGGTTCAATTAGGTTCAGAGGGTAATTCCTCACCATACCCACTCTCTAACAGGATTAAAGTTTCAACTTGATTTTTCTCACACTTAACACATTCAAAAATTTCTAAATCATTCCCATTGGATAGGAAATTTCCTCACCTTTCCATTGATATAAAGAAGTCCTCCTAACTCCTTATATTTCTCAAGTTATGGGCCGGCGGGCCTTGGGGTGAAAATTTTCCCCAAGAGTGGGCCTGTGGGCCCAAGGGTGAAAATTTGCCCAAAGGGTGGGTTGGCAGGCTGTGGGGAGACTTTTGGATCATTTCCCATGTAGGTCAAAAAATGACTTTGTGCCCACATGCCCACGGGTCCGTAAGTCCACAAGGGACACGTGATGCTTCTGAACAGCGCGGGAGAAACGAGGTGGCGGGAGATATTTTGAAAAATTTCCGCTTGCGAGGTGAAAATCCAACATTGCACTTGTAAGTCCACAATCCACAAGGGACACATGGCATCACCTAAGAAAATGTGGGGAAATTAGAACAGTGGGGGAAAAAATTCACTTAACACCTCGAAGGGCTAAGTGGATAACAAGGACCCGTGCCTCTACCAACACCTTACGATACCACGTGGCAGCTCCGGATTGGCTACAGGCCAGCGGGATGGTGGGAAAACATGGAAAATTTTAACAAAATTTTCCAAAGCACAAAGAGGAAAAAGAGACCTATTCCACCTTGATGCCTCATGATGCCATGTGGCATCACCTGATTGGTCACGGGCCAGCGATTTGGGAAAATTTGGAAGTTTTTCCAAATTTATTTGGGAGCACTAAGTTAAAAGAACATTCATCCCACCACTGACACCTCATGGTGCCACATGTTAGCCTCTGATTTTACGTGGGCCGGAGGTGCAGTGGGAAAAATTGGAGAATTTTCCCAAAAATTTCCTAAGCTCTAAGGAAAAAATTGGGGCCGCAGCCCACTAAGGAGAATTTTCCCTTTTTTTTATGCGAAGGAAGAAAAACTTCAAAGGGCCAAAAATTTTGATAGAGAGATTGGTTTTGAGCAAATGAGGAATTTATGGAAATATCTCGATGTCCTCTTTGCACAGAGATCATTAATTTTTTATTTTGATAAAGTTTAAGGGGTCAATTTTAAGAAAACGGCTGCAGGATTTCACAGTGTGAACTGGTAAATTTTAACTTGTGAGATTTATTCAATTTGATCTTCTTCCACTCTCTACATGTCAAATAGACATGGAGAATTGTTCTTAGATGGATCTAGGATAATTTTGTGAGGTATATCTGTTTGATTGAATTCCAATTCGAAAATTTACCATTTTGACAACAAAAATGATGTAAAATGGTTGAGCCCGATTTGGCTAAGTTTTGAAATATTTCCTTTAAGTGTTTTTGTCTATTTGAATTCATTTAGGGCCTACTGCTTCAATTTAATCATTTAATTTTTTATTTTATTGTTGTAGGTTCGAATTGTGCTTTTTTATAATTGCCAGTTTGAAATTACAAAAAAATAGGGATCAAATTTTAAAGGATCTATTTGCCATTTTCATCTTCTAAGTATTAAAATTCATTCCAATTCTAATCTAACACATTTAGTTGATTCAAATCAAACTATTCTAAACCAAAATGCAATTCTGATTTCCAATTTTACACATTTCAAAAGACAGAGTTTTGTATTTTCCTCACACGCATTTCTTCCTTTCAAACAAAGATTTCAAATACATTTCAAAGTAGATTTTAAACAATAGTAACGTCTTTTGTAAAGGCAAAACAACATATATTCAGTTGGAATGATTTCTTTTACAACTTCTTCATTTACAATGATCAAATACAACTTACAAAGATATAATATTTCTTTTCTTTCATTCAAAAAATAGAGAACAGAGTGCATCACTTTCACATTTCGAATTACAACTTTCATAACCAAATACAAGCATCTTTCCATCACCAAATGTATTACATTATCATCCACTTCAAGTGGGAACAAGGGCTTTACAAAAATAACTCTCACAAGGGACTGTCACAATTGTCTTTTCCCATTCGAGAACAACAACATGCATTCTTCACATTCTTCAAATTTGATCACAACAAGAGTAGGGGAAAGGAAACTCTCTTCACCCAACCAAGACATCCAATGAAGAGGAGAAACCATCCTTCTTCATTGGCCCCCAAGCCCCAATCACAATGCAATAAAAGATGTGATCCAACTCATGGCAACAAGAGGCTTCCAAAAATATATAAGCAACATTTGCATAAAGAAACATAGTCCCAAATAGAATGTAGTTTAAAACTACATTAAAACATGAAAAAAAAGTACAAAGGATTCATCAAGCAAGTCAAAGGAGCAAGAAACTATGGGGATGCTACTTATTCCTCCCAAAGGGGAAATGGGTATCACCACCTGAGAACAAACTGCGCCAAAATATTTATCATTCAAATCCCTGACATACCCTTATGCCTCCCCAAAGTACCCCTTATTCCTCACATTTCCTTATGCCTCCCCAACCTCTTATGGAACAACATAACAAGTAAAGAAATGCAAGCTATTTATTTTTTTTTTACAAGGTGGAACCCAAAACCCAACTCCCTCCACACTTATTCCTCCCTTAAGAGTACCCCATAGTCTTATCCTACACCATCCCTAAGCCATCTACCCAGCAACCCACAAAAATAACAAACATACCAGCATTTACATATTCATAAAATGGAAAGAAGAGCATTTCCAAGAGCCAAGATCTTACCTCTCCATGATGGAGTTTGTTCCAAGTTCAAAACAGCAAGCTCCTTCCAATGCAAGAAATCCAAAAATCAACCCAACACAAGTATCCAACAAACTTCCCAACTTCTCCAAAAGTAAGAGCTCTCCAAAACCAAAAGGAAGTCTCCCAAAATGAAGTGATAAAAGTGAAGCAACCCAAAAACAAGCTAAAGAATTTTAATTTATAGAAGAGGGAAGAAAAGAGGATGAGGTGGATCCATGTAGGATGCCACTTCACACATCCTCAACTTCCAACACATAATTCAACTTCATTCTCTAATGCATAATCAATAAGTGGGTGAATAATATGACAGATTTACTTACACACTCAAACAAGTGCATACCCCATAAGGACTGAAATTAAATTATGTAAGAAAAGTGCAATTACAACATTCAACTTGACTTGTAAAAATGCATAAAAATGGTCTAAATCTAACCCTCCAACCATAGGCAAGGTTGGTATGTAAATTTAAGAGGTATGGGACAAGTTTAACTTGTCCCACAAGCCTCCAAAATCAACCTCCAAGGACAAATTCGAATTTCCATGAAAGTGGTGTTTCACACTCAAAAGTTAACTTACACATAACTTACACATTACATACTCATTCTTACAACAATCTAAATCATAACCAGCAACCATATTAATTACATTCTCATGATATCTTTTAATTAATTAACTTAACAACATGATTACTCACAATATTAACACCACATTAAATAAATAATGAAAGGGTAAGTGCACCACATAAAACACATGCAAAAATTAAACAAAAGGGACCAAATAAAAGAAAAACATAAAATCCCTTGGTCACATTTAAAGGTGATCCCCCATGGGAATCCCTAACAAAAACAAACACACACAAACAAATACAGTTGCCATGGTGACCTTGTTGAATTCATCTAGAATTCCAAAGTGGTTGGTCTCCAATCCCCGATGTTTGTTGTGATATTTTTAACCTGCAAAAATAAAAATACCTCCTTTGGCCTTGTGGCCATATCAAAACATCCAAATGAATATAAATATAATTTCAAGATCATCAATATATATGTGAATCACAACAATTATCACGACAATCAACAGTATCACTCACAATTTCATTAACAACTATATCCCCATTAATTTTAATCTAATTTTCATTTTCTAGGTCTAATCAAAATATCCAATTATTACAAGTCCAAAAACATCCATAATATAACCATGTTAAATAGTATAACATCATCAACATATAAAAGTGTCTCTAATAATCATCATGCACCATATAAGAATCAAAGTCAATAATAATCCATGACCAAATATATAAAATCATACTAAATCAAAACTATAATAATGTCCATAATATAGTCTACAGTGTCATGATTAGTATCAAAAGGGTGTCAAAGGGAAGTGGGCACTACATCCCCTCCCCTTAGACTCGACTTCCTCCTGGAAGTCACTGAAATAAATGTGGGAACTGAACTCGTAACAAAGTAATATCCTCCCATGTAGCTGCAGTCTCATCATATTTGTCCCACTGCACCCGAACTGATCAACCTCTTTGCCTCGAAGGCCCAAGGTCATGCAATCTAGGATAAAAACAAGCTCCCACCATCACCTGCTCCTAATCCCGCACCTACAATGATGTCTAATCTAACACATGAGAAGAATCTACAACATATCTCCTAAGAACTGAAACATGAAACACATCATGTATGCGAGACAAGCTAGGTGGCAATGCTAGATGGTAGGCCAAAGGGCTGATACGCTCCAAGATCTCAAAAGGACTCACGAATCTAGGAGCTAACTTAGATCCTTTTCCATAATGGATAGGGATCTTATGTGGCCTGACACGAAGGAACACCTTCATGCCCACATCAAAAATGTGGTTGGTCCTATGCTAATCTGCGTACTTCTTTTGTTTGTCCTATGATTCCCTGCAGTCTCTGTCGATCAAAATCACTGTTGCTCCATGTCCTACAACAAAGATGTTCCAAGAGAAACCCTATCCTCTAGCATGTCCCGCCTAAGAGGTCCTACCATACAAATCCTAAAAGGGAGCCATGCCTATAGAACTCGAAAACTATTATAGACTATTGATCCATCACATACATCCTAAGCATGTCATCTAAAATATGATCCACCCACTCGGTCTATCCATCCTGTCTTGGGGTGATATGTTGTGCTAAAATTAATCTTTGTCCGAGGGCATGTTGCATGGTAGTCCAAAATGGGAGTGTACAAGGGATCACGGTCACTAATGATCTTCTCGGAATCTGTGCAACCTAACAATCTCATCCAAATATACCGTGCAGCTTTGCTCTAGTTGTATATGTGGTCTTCACCGGAGAAAAGTGAGCCACCTTTTTCAATTTATCAACCGTTACCATGATGGTGTCATGGTGATATCTCAACATCGGTAGCCCAACAATGAAGTCCATAGAAATGGTGTCCCATTTCCACTTCGGTATAGCATGAGGAGAGAGAAGGCGAGCTGGATGCGATGTTCACCTTCACTCTCGGCACTCTAAACACCATGACATGAAGCTGGACCATGTCTATCCGAAGTCCTCTCCAATGATATAACTATCTCAAGGTGGTGTGCATCTTCTTCACCCGGGATGGGCTGAATAGGGTGCATGATGTGCCTCTGCCAAGATGTCCTACCTCAAGCCTCCATCTCTGGGAACATAAATCTGGCCTTTGTGCCTAAGAAAACCATTTTCCTATAAGGAAAAACCATCAAAATTTCTCTCGAGGGTCTCGAGATTTGATCTCTTCTCGAACCTGTAATGTAGAAGTTTGTTAAGAGGAAGCTACAAAAGAATCTTGCTCCACAAGTCTATGCTCACTGAGGTGGCCATAACCACATGTCTCTGTCTATTAAGAGTGTCTGCCACCACATTCTCCTTCCCCTTCACATGCTCTATCTCTATATCATACTCACAAAGCAATTCCATCCAACGTCACTGACGAGCGTTGAGATTGGGCTGCGTGAAGAGGTGACGAAGACTTAGATATTCAATCACGAGTGTGAATCTTTGACCAAGAAAAAAATTCCTCCATCCAACCAAAGCATGCACAACTTCCGCAAGATCAAGATCATGAGTCAGGTAATTAAGATCATAAACTTTGAGTTTGCGAGACTCAAAAGCCATTACTCTGCCCTCCTACATCAACACACCTCCAAGCCATGCTAAAGAAGCATCTGTGCAAATGAAGAACTCACCCTGTGGATCCGGCACTACAAGAATAGGTGTTGTAGTGAGGCATTCCTTCAATGTACTAAAGGACCGCTCGCACCTATCCAAGTAAAAAAAAATTCTCCCCTTTCCTCTGAAGGGAAGTGATGGGGTGTGCAATCTGAGAGAAGTCCTGAACAAATCTTTGGTAGTAACCTACTAATACCATGAAGATGCATACCTTAGTCATAGTAATGGGTGCTAGCCAATCCATAATAGCTCTAATCTTGGAAGGATTGACAGCGATACCTTCCCCAGAAATGATATGACCTAAATAATGCACCTTCGTTTGAAAGAATGCACACTTCTCCAAGTTCCCAAAAAGTTGCTACTCCCGAAGACACTGAAGAACTTGGAGAAGGTGTCCTCGTGCTCCTCACGTGTACGTGAGTAAATCAAAATTTCATCAAGGAAGATGAGCATGAAGCGATCTAAGAAGGTCCTAAATACCCCATTCATCAAACTCATAAACACTATGGGGGCATTAGTCAAACCAAAAGGCACCACTATGAACTCATAGTGGCCATATCTCGTATGGAAGGCGGTCTTATGAATGTATGCCTCTCGAAATCCTCAGCTAATGGTAGCCTGACTTAAGATCAATCTTAGAGAAAATTGTGGCTCCCTTCATTTGATCAAACAAATCATCAATACGTGGAAGGGGATAATGATTCTTAATCGTTACTTTATTCAGTTGGTGGTAATCAATACACAACCGCAAGGATCCATCCTTCTTCTTCACAAAAATCACTGGTGTGCCCCAAGGGGATACACTAGGATGAATAAGGCCCTTCTCCAAAAGGCCCTCAATCTACAACTTGAGCTCATAGAGTTACGGTGTGGTCATCCGATAAGGCACTTGTGAGCTAGGATATTCTCTCAGAACTAGGTCTATATGAAAATCAATCTCACATGGGGGTGGTAACCCTAGTAGCTCCCTTGGAAAGACATCTGCAAAATCTCTCAAAATGGGGTGATCATCTAGTGATGGTCCACTAGACCCATCCTCTGATCTGTCACTAAGCATAATAACAGATACATTTAACAATCCCGCCGCACACACCGCTTAAGCCGCATAGCAAAGATGGTGTGAATACAAATGGGTCTCCTAACCCCGAATTTACTAACTCAACTCCCAAATCATTTGCACAAGATATAATATTGTGGTAATAATCCACTCTAGCCTTGTGTGATGAATGCCAATCCATACCCAAAATGACTTCATAAGAGCCCAAAGGAAGGATATGGAGATATGAGGTAGTGGTGAAAGGTCCCAAATCCACCACACACTCCTTAACTAAGGAGTCTACGGATATCTTGGCTCCGAAGTCATCTCAACATCCCAACTATGACCCCGCCTAATCGCCACTAGCTTGCATCGCTCTCCTAAAGATGGTGTAATGAAATAATTAGAAGAACTAGAATCAAACAAGATGGAGGTAGGAATACCACCAATGCTACTGTGGTCTCAATAACTATACTCGATGCTCTACGATGGTTCTCGACCACTGCATACATCCTATGACTCTGCCCCATATCACCAACAATAGCTCTAAGATCTGTGTCTTACCCTTGTTGTTAGGGTTCTGTGGGCAGTCTCTCCAAAAAATGTCCATAACACCACAACCAAAACAACCGCCTGATCCTCTCCCCTGTGTAGCAAGTCCAGTCGGTACTCTAGAGGTTTGTGGTGTGGATCCTGATGATCCGAATGCGGTCTGTGGATGTCTCTACTGGTAAGCTTTTGTTGAGTGAGCTCTCTAGGTACCCTGTGTCCTGATGGGACCCCTAGGAGGAGGCCCCATACTCCGACCTCTCTGTGCATCAAATCTCTGTGGAGGTCTATAAGGTGGGAAAGACTGCTGCTGCTATTGCTGTGGGGTCTAAAGGATGACTGTGTTGAACCCTGTCCACCACAAGGAAGAGGTACTGACCCCCTCAATTTGCTATCCTACATCTATTGTATGCGGCTCTAGACTCGGTCTCTAGCCTACTGGGTCTTTCCCGAGTCTCCTCTACTATATAGGCCTTCTTAACGGCCTCAGCTAATGTCTGTGGACAATGGATCTGCACTGCACCTCTAATGTCTAGATTCAGCCACGGATGAACATGTCGATCTGCACCTGCTCATCGTGCATGTACTCAACATACTAGAGTAGATCTAGAAATCTAATCTCATACTCAGCCACTGTAAGTGATGCCTGTCAAAGGTCATGGAACTCATCTATCCGCTATTGTATAAACCTCTGTGACAAATATTTTCTATGAAAACACTCCTCAAAGAGCTCCCAGGTAATTGTATCAGAATCAACATGGAGCTTCTGCTCCTCTGTCCTCCACTAGACACCAGCTCCATCCCTCAGTAGATGGATCACAACATGAGATTTCATGTTGCTAGAACAAGGACAGAGCTTGAAGCATCCGCTCAAGCTCACCAACCAGGCCTCTGCCTAAAATCCACCTATGTCACCAGAATAATGTGATGGTCAAAGCTTCAGGATCTCCCTAATGTGATCTACAGCTGTGGTCTGACGGCCTCTAGGTCTCTCTGCATGCTCATCCCTAAGCCTAGGGCTTCGAGACCTCTCTCTATGTCCTGAAACTTGGTCACCCTATCCCCTCTATGGTGACTCTACCCTAGTTGACTCTACATGGGATTTCTCTCCTTCATGCTCCTCACTGGGTCAAGGAGATACCTAACCCTCAATGGAAGGGACTCTATCATGTCTAGCTACATGTCCTCCTACTGATCCTCCGCGTAGAGTGGCATTAAGATACCGAAGAGTCTGAAAAATATGGGGTAGAATGGCTACTACAACATGATATGGTGGTGGTAATTCTAGGTCTATGTGAAAAGACCCCTTGTCCCATCTACACCTCCCGCACGTAACAAGGTGAGAGTTAGTTCATTTTTCTAAGTTTTATTCAATTTCCATGTTTACTAAAATATGAATATCTAAATAAGTTACTTTCTAGATTTAAAAGTGTGATAGGTTTAAGTTTCATGTCTCAAGTTTTCTAGTGTGCCCAATGGTCCAAGATTTTGAACCACTACTCTAATACCAAGTGTAACACCCGCTAAAACAACCCACTTGAGACTCAAGAAACAACCTAGGATTAGTTAGGAAAAATTATGGAATAATTTTTTTATTTAAAAGAGTCTACGACCAGGTTACAAGGTGACAACTGTCACTAACAAGTTCCAGAACAATTCTAACACACTAGAACATAATTTTCTTTTATTAACAATTATTAGAGGTCATAAGATCCAAAATTTAGGGTTAGAAGGTTCAATTAGGTTCAGAGGGTAATTCCTCACCATACCCACTCTCTAACAGGATTAAAGTTTCAACTTGATTTTTCTCACACTTAACACATTAAAATTTTTCTAAATCATTCCCATTGGATAGGAAATTTCCTCACCTTTCCATTGATATAAATAAGTCCTCCTAACTCCTCATATTTCTCAAGTTATGGGTCGGCGGGCCTTGGGGTGAAAATTTTCCCCAAGAGCGGGCCTGCAGGCCTAGGGGTGAAAATTTGCCCAAAGGGTGGGTTGGCGGGCCGCGGGAGACTTTTGGATCATTTCCCACATGGGGTGAAAAACTAAGCGCCCACAGGTCCGCAAGTCCACAAGGGACACGTGGCACTTCTCAAACCAACGCGGGGAGAAACGGGCGGTGGGAGATATTTTGAAAAAAATTTCCACACGGGGTGAAAAGCCAACATTGCGCCCACAAGTCCACAAGCCACAAGGGACATGTGGCATCACCTAAGCCAATGTGGGGAAAGTAGAGTGGTGGGGAGAAAATTCTCTTAACGCCCCAAAGGGCTAAGAGGATAATAAGGACTGTGCCTCTGCCAACACCTCGCGATGCCACGTGGCAGCTTCGGATGTGTTGTAGACCAGCAGGATGCGGGGAAAACATGGAAAATTTTCCCAAAATTTTCCGAAGCACAAAGAGGAAAAATATACCCACTCCACGCCGACGCCTCGTGACGCCATGTGGCATCACCTGATTGGTCACGGGCCGGTGGGGAAAATTTAGAAATTTTTCCCAAAATTTTCTGGGAGCACTAAGTTAAAAGGAGATCTGTCCCACCACTTTGGCATCTCATGATACCACATGGCAGCCTCGATTGGTTGTGGGCTAGTGGGGCAGCGGGAAAATTTGGAAAGTTTTCCCAAAAAAATTCCTAAGCTCTAAGGGAAAAAATTTGGGCCGTGGGCCCGCCAAGGAAAATTTTCCCTTTCTTTTGACACAAAGGAAGAAAAACTTTAGAGGGCCACAAATTTTGATAGAGAGATTGTTTTTGGGAAAAGAGGACTTTCTAGAAATATCTCGACATCCTCTTTACATGAAGATCATTAATTTTTATTTTGAAAAAGTTTAAGGGGTCAATTTTAAGAAAACATCTTGCGAGGCTTTCATAGTGCGAATCGGTAAATTTTAAATTGTGAGATTTATTTAATTTGATCTTCTTCCACACTCTACATGTCAAATAGACATGAGGAATTGGTCTTAGATGGAACTAAGATAATTTTGTGAGGTGGATCTGTTTGATTGAATTCTAATTCAAAAATTTATCATTTGGCAAAAGAAACGATTGTAAAATGGTTGAGCCCGATTTGGATAAGTTTTGAAATTACAAAAAAATAGGGATCAAATTTTAAAGGATCTATTTTCCATTTTCATCTTCTAAGTATTAAAATTCATTCCAATTCTAATCTAACACATTTAGTTGATTCAAATCAAACTATTCTAAACCAAAATGCAATTCTGATTTCCAATTTTACACATTTCAAAAGACAGAGTTTTGTATTTTCCTCACACACATTTCTTCCTTTCAAATAGAGATTTCAAATACATTTCAAAGCAGATTTTAAACAATAGTAATGTATTTTTTAAAGGTAGAACAATATATATTCAATTGGATAATTTATTTTACAACTTCTTCATTTACAAAGGTCAACTACAACTTACAAAGATATAATATTTATTTTCTTTCATCCAAAAACAGAGAACAAAGTACATCACTCTCACATTTTGAATTACAGCTTTCATAACCAAATACAAGCATCTTTCCATCACCAAATCTATTACATTATCATCCGCTTTGACTGGGAACAAGGGTTTTACAAAAAGAACTCTCACAAGAGATCATCACAATTGTCTTTTCCCAAACTTGAGAATAACAACATGCATTCTTCACATTCTTCAAATTTGATCACAACAGGATTAGGGAAAGGTAACGCTCTCCACCCAACCAAGACATCCAATGAAGAGAAGAATCCATCCTTCTTTATTGGCCCTTGAGCCCCAACCACAATGTAATAAAGGATGTGATCCAACTCATGGTAAAAATATGCTTCCACAAACATACAAGTAACATTTGCATAAATAAACACAACCCCAAATAGAATGTAGTTTATAACTACATTAAAACATGACAAACAATACAAATGCTTCATCAAGCAAGCCAAAGGAGCAAGAAACTATGGGGGATGCTACTTATGCCTCCCAAAGGGGAAATGGGTATCACCACCTGAGAACAAACTGCCAAAACATTTATCATTCAAATCCCTGACATACCCTTATGCCTCCCCCAAGTACCCCTTATTCCTCACATTTCCTTATGCCTCCCCAACCTCTTATGGCACCCCATAACGAGTAAAGAAATGCAAGATATTTCTTTTTACAAGGTGGAACCCAAAACCCAACTCCCTCCACACTTATACCTCCCCAAAACACTTATGCCTCCCTCAAGAGTACCCCATAGTCTTCTCCTACACCATCCCTAAGCCATCTACCCAACAGCCCACAAAAATAACAAACATACCAGCATTTACATATTCATAAAAGGGAAAAGAAGAGCATTTCCAAGAGCCAAGCTCTTACCTCTCCATGATGGAGTTTGTTCCAAGTTCAAAACAACAAGCTCCTTCCAATGCAAGCAATCCAAAAATCAACCCAACACAAGTATCCAACAAACTTCCCAACTTCTCCAAAAGCAAGAGCTCTCCAAAACCAAAAGGAAGTCTCCCCAAATGAAGTGATAAAAGTGAAGCAACCCAAAAACAAGCTAAAGAATTTTAATTTATAGAAGAGGGAAGAGAAGAGGATGAGGTGGATCCATGTAGGATGCCACTTCACACATCCTCAACTTCCAACACATAAGTCAACTTCATTCTCCAATGCATAATCAATAGGTGGGTGAATAATATGATATATTTACTTACACACTCAAACAAGCCCATACCCCATAAGGACTGAAATTAAATTATGTAAGAAAAGTGCAATTACAACATTCAACTTGACTTGTAAAAATGCATAAAAAATGTCTAAATCTAACCCTCCAACCATAGGCAAGGTTGGTATGTAAATTTAAGAGGTATGGGACAAGTTTAACTTGTCCCACAAGCCTCCAAAATCAGCCTCCAAGGACAAATTCGAATTTCCAAGAAGGTGGAGTGTTTCACACTCAAAAGTTAACTTACACATCACTTACAAGGTCACTTACACATTACTTACTCATTCTTACAACACTTTAAATCATAACCAACAACCATATTAATTACATTCTCATGATATCTTTTAATTAATTAACTTAACAACATGATTACTCACAATATTAACACCACATAAAACACATACAAAAATTAGAAAAAAGGGACCAAATAAAAGAAAAACCTAAAATCCCTTGGTCACATTTAAAGGTGATCCCCCATGGGAATCGCTAGCACAAACAAATACATTTGCCATGGTGACTTTGTTGAATTCATCTAGAATTCCAAAGTGGTCGGTCTCAATCCCCGATGTTTGTTGTGATATTTTTAACTGCAAAAATAAAAATACCTCCTTCACCTTGTGGCCATATCGAACATCCAAATGAATATAAATATAATTTCAAGATCATCAATATATATGTGAATCACATCAATTATCACGACAATCAATAGTTCACTCACAATTTCATTAACAACTATATCCCCATTAATTTTTATCTAATTTTCATTTTCTTGGTCTAATCAAAGTATCCAATTATTATAAGTCCAAACAACATCCATAATATAACCATGTCAAATAGTATAACATCATCAACATATAAAAGTGTCTCTAATAATCATCATGCACCATATAAGAATCAAAGTCAACAATAATCCATGACCAAATATCTAACATCATACTGAATCAAAACTATAATAATGTCCATAATATAGTCTACAAAGTGTCATGATTAGTATCAAAAGGGTGTCAAAGGGAAGTGGGCACGACAACATCGAGATGAGTTCAAACTCATAGGTTACATAAACATGTGATGACAATGTTGGAAGTATTGATGATAGAAAGAGAACATCCGGCTATGCTTTTCACTTTGGAATAGGTGTATTTTCATGGGCATAGAAGAAGCATCCCAAATTCACATTATCTTCAATAGAAGTAGAGTATGTAGCAGCAACAAGAGCAACATGTGAAGTTGTTTGGATGAGAAGAGTGTTGAAAGATTTGAGGAAAAATCAAGAGGATGCTTTACATGATTTTTTTGTGACAACAATTCACCAATAACATTGTCCAAAAATCATGTTTTTCACAAGAGGAGCAAGCACATAGACACCACTTCATCAAGGAGTTGGTTTACAACAAGGAAATTTGTTTTGAATTTTACATATTCAAAGATCAGTTTCCTTATATCTTTATAAAATATTTGGGAAATGAAGTTTTGATTATTTGAGAAGTTGTTTGGGAGTTTGTGATCAGAAATATGTTAGATCTAGAAGTGCACACTCAGCTCCAGAAGAATAAAAGTTTGAAGGTCAAAATTAAGGGGGAGTGT
Organism: Taxus wallichiana var. yunnanensis; assembly: GCA_018340775.1. NCBI lineage: Eukaryota > Viridiplantae > Streptophyta > Pinopsida > Cupressales > Taxaceae > Taxus > Taxus wallichiana. The sequence continues at coordinate 376,942,310 of CM031235.1, forward strand.
TAGAAAAACATTTTAATTTTACCCAAGAAAAGCAAAAAGCAATTTGTTTTTACATGATTTTAATTTTTAGGTAGTTTGCTTTTAGATTCCTAATTTTAGGAAAAGCTAATAAAGCAAATAAATCAAAAGCTTTGTATTGCACAAAAGCATGTGATTTTTAGCTCTATTTTTATGATTTTAGTGTTTTATTGTTAGATGAAGCCATCTATTTATTAGAGGAAATTATAAGTGTTTTGATATATCAAACACATTTAGAGAGATTGTATTGAGCCAAAGCTATGGAACTAGAAGAAGAAATATATGCACAGAAGTGTTGATCGAGTTTTGCAATAATATGTTTTATTTAATGTAATTCTTTATTTTAATTCTTATGTACCTAATTTCTCTGAGACAAGGCGGGAATAAGTTGAAATCATTCCCAAAGAATAGCCCTGCTAAGATCATCTTTGAAAGGTATTTTGACACACATTTTCTTCCAAAGATAGTAATTTCATATAGTACATACACCGAAGTCATGTTAAGGAATTTACCAGCTAACACATAGAAATAGAAACGTGTGGAGTATGTGGAGTTGATGAAGAATGACGGCCTCGAGGAATTTTTCTTCACCACTAATCGCCCCTTCCTAACATGGTCACAGCGGTACAAGATCACGACGAGAATAGTGTGGGGCTTTGGCGTACTTGCACAATGACACAAAGCTAGCCATAAATCACCAAGACCATGGAGAATGAAGGTAGTGAACTTGCTTCAGACAAATACCTCACCCCTCTCGTCACCAACTTTGGAATGGCCAAGTTTAAGAAGGGTGGCGAGATGCACTACACCATGCGAGATGGTGGGCATGCTGGGCTATGTTGCTCCAGTACATTATGGGAAAGAGTGACATTTTCAGCTTCAAGATTATTGTGCTCGAACTCTTAATGAGGCATCAAGATTTCATTTAAGAAAAATACATTTGGGTTTTGTTTAACTTTTACATCTTCTTAGAAATATCTTTAGATGGTGTGAGGTGAATGCGCTTTGATATGTAAAAGAATTCATTCTTTTCAAATAATAGGATTTTTCTTAAACATATCCATTAGGATATACCATATTAATGTAAAAATCATAATTGTTAGAACTTAATTAGACATTGGGGAAAATACTTTCCATCTCAAGGATGGCATTGTGCTTCAATTTGTGTCTATTGAATTTGACCATATTTATTTTGTACATGGTCAAATTTATTATGAGTTTCTTATTACATATTCCTTGATTAGCCTTTAAGATATGATGATGTAAAATTCATGTCTTTTGAAGCTGCATTGGACATAGAGTCCAATAGTTTGAGGCTCCATCCGAAAGGTCACATTGTTCTTCAAATTATTTTTATTGAGATCGGTGATATTTTCTTGTATTTTTCCTTGTGGATAGTAGAATTGATTATTTGCATGTCACCTATTACCCTACCTAGCCTATTTCCCTACACCTACTTAGGCTTAGAGATGTAAAGGGCAAATATAAAGTGACGATAAAGTGGAGCAGTAGTAAAGACAATTATTGATGATTTTTACATGTTTCCTATTTCACAAAGACACCTACTCAAACTTGAAATTGTAAAGTGGTAATACAAAGTGCTCCAAGAAACAAGAATTTTGAATGGGCTTCAAACATGGAACCAATTGGTTTTCTCATTTTTTATTTTGGCACCTTCAAGCACAAATTATAGTCATGTGAATAATGTAAACTCAACTCTCAATGATTGTTCACACATATTTTGTTTCCCGCACTTGAGCTTAGAATTATAAAGGAGGGCTACAAAGTAAACCAAGAAACAAGCATTTCAGTTGGGTTTTCAACATGGAACCTGTTGGATTTTTCGATTATTTATTTTGGCCCTTTTGAGCATAAATTGCACTCACGTGAATAATGCGAGAGATTTCGTGAAGTTAATAAAGTGTAACACAAATAACAAAATTTAATTGTGTTTTATAATTTAAGACATGGAAAAGGTGCAAAACATGCACAAGGATTTTATTCTCACTTTTCAATTGGGTCTCAAATATAGAACATTTTGGATTTTCACCATTTTTTCATTTGTCTCCTTTAAATGTAATTCACACTCACATGAATTATGCATTCAAGAAATAGATGATATAGTGAACCACAATGCCCTTCCCCTCCCTCAAACCCCTTTTCAATCACCCCTCATCCTCTCCCTCTTTTTCGCTTCCTCAATTTTCAATTATTCTCTCCATCTCCTTGATGTTTTTACTATGCACTCCATGTATGATTGCTAGTTTTAATGCTTTGGATAGAATTGGTCATCAATCCCATAAATTTACCTTTTTGTGGAAATTATATTTGTGAGACAACTTACGCAAATCATTGTAATTGAAAGTGATACTCTGTCATCTTAATGTCTACCCAAAAACGTATAAAAATTATGTTAAAAAATTATTTGAGAGAGTCGGTAAAAATATGTTGAAGCATTCATCTCCAATTCTCACAAGAACATTCACAATATAAACATCAATTGCGAAAAACTACCTTCAAATAAAATTATGGTTATTTTTCATGCGTTCAAAAGACAAAATTTATAAATCCATTAGTGTTCAAGATAATTGGCAAGATACACATTATATATACAAACCCTGTATTCCAGGAATAAGATATTAATCCTTAGCCCTTGGTCATATGGTATGGTCATATGAGGGCTTAAAGCTTGTGATTCCTACTAGTAGGTGCTTAGCTTCAGCCCCCTTTAATTTTATTTGTGTGATGAAGGCAACAACAATTTATTTTATTTTAGTGGCAACTAAAATAAATAAGTAGAGCATAATCGGTAACTCAGTTTTGAGTGCCATTTTTTGCAAAAGTGCTTGTTTTTTCATGCTCTTTCCATTGGAGTTATTTATTTTGAGACTTGCACTATAATTATAAAGTGCCAAATATGGAGGAGTGTTGTAATCAATTGTGGATGTAATTTCGGCTGAGCCCGACATCCTAAACTTCTAGGAGTTACATTTTGTATCTATCATGGATTCTAAGAATGATATGCTTTTCTCACGAAGTATGTGGACTTCGAGAGGATATTGTAAAATTTGTGGAAGAAAATAGATCACTCAAGAAGTGAAATTCTCTTCTACAATCACTCATTCACAATAAGGATACAATAATACACTCCTGTAGAACAAACTTGCTAGCCTACAACATCACCATCATATTGTGGACAACCATATCCATGCTCCTAGTCCACTTGCAATTGTTGCTCTTGTACCCACTAACATTGATCTGCTAGTCTTTTAGCTTGAACCTGCTTTTGATGCTTCTAAACCTGTGAGGCTTGTTATTGCATGCTTTTCCACATCTGTGCCTATTACAGTACCACATGTTGTGTATCCTACTTTTGCTCAGTTGCATGGCTTTTTTAAGAAGCATACCACTGCATTCAATTCTCGCATGCTCCGTTCTATGGGTCTCACTAGAGGAGTCATTGGTGACATTCACAGGGTATTGTTTCCTCTATTCCACATGTTAAGTGAAATTCTCATCATGACATTGGTTTTTGAGCAGATACTTCATTGGGATCACACATTGATAGAGCTCCTTTTTTGTTCGCTCGACTCTTTTTGAGGATCATGAGCAACACATGAGTTCTGTACCTTCACTCAGGCTTGAGAAACCTGAGATTTCAGCTGTCAACCATGATCAACCTGACACACATTCTGATGTTCTTTTGCATGCACCCATTGTGCATTTGCACCAAGTCATATGCAAACATCTTCTTCATCCATCCGTGTTGATTTGGGGTGGATATCTGATCACTCATGGTAGCGACATAGGCATTCGTTGAGAGGACTCTACAGGCATGGATCCTCCACCATTCGACCTCTTGCTCCACTTTCTATACCTTTTGCATTATGATGCTTCTTGTTTTGAGCATTTTTCTTTAGCAAGTGTAGTGTATCTCTCTTGTTTGTTGAGATATTTTGTATATGTATTTTCAAAACTTTTGACATGTTGATGAGTATCTCTTATGGGGATCTATTTCAGTGCATTCCGGTGTTAGTTTGTCGGTGTTCGAGTAGTTATTTTGGGCAACTCATACAGATTTGTAGCATCACTCCACCCATTCAACAGTATGGGAGGGTGTGGTGTTGATCCGCTTCTTCGGGTTTCATGTCCTTGCCTTTATACCTTGGCTTTTCTTGGATCATGACACTTTGGATTTTGTGTCCTTGCCTTGTTGCTTTGGTTTTGTTCTGGATCATGGCACACCTATTTGCAGTGATTGATCGAATTATGTTTAGTGTTTCTTTTTTACACTTTCGACATCACTCGCTGTGATGCAGACTCCTTATATGGAGCTATTCTCGGTGGAGCCCAATGTCGTTGTTTTTGAGTTTTGTGATCGAGCGGTGGATTTAGACCACAAGTGCACACCTAACTTCTTGAAGATTGTACGAGAGTTTTTTGAGCCGAGATTCTTGGGATGCCTTGGAGTGGATCTTTACTCTCTTTACTTTGTTATTCTTGGTTTTGGGTACCTTGCGGTGTCCCTTCGTTCCAATGTCAAATAAAATCATATTGTCTTTATATTCCAATTAGATCCACCAAAATATTTTATGCAAATGTAGTTTTAAGTCAAACATTTACTACATCTACAAAAATATGTTACAATTAAATTTCATTATACATAAAATGGTGAAATCATACTTAATTTGAGAGATAGTTTTCAGCATAATTAAGATTATTTAAGAGGTAGTTTAAGATGAATATATGTTTTCACATAAAATCTAGAAACACTTGTTAGAAATAGATAACATAACCATGGTGTTAATGGTCATATAGTGTGATGAGTGATCTCAAAACTCATTTCCATTAAAGATACTTAGCACAACCCTCAAGCTATTATTCTAGGACTACAAATGTGTGCCTTTGGTAACTATTGATTAGATAAGAGGTAGTTTAAGATGATTTTTCAGCATGTCACAATGTTTTAAATCAAACAATTACTACATCTACAAAGATATATTGCAATTAACTTTAATCTAACATAAATTGGTTTTAATTCAAACATTTACTACATAAAAATATTTTCAATGATATATTGCAATTAAATTTAATCATACATAAAATAATTTCATGATATATTTGCAATGATATATCGCATGTTGCAATGTTTTAAATCAAACATTTACTACATAAAATATTTCCATGATATATTTGCAATGATATATTGCAATTAAATTTAATTTTACATAAACTAGTTCCACGATATATTGGCAATGATATATTACATGTCATGACATTTTAAATCAAACATCTACTACATCTTCAAAAATATACTGCAATTAAATTTAATTATACATGAAATAGTAAAATCATACTTAATTGTAGAGATACTTTTCAGCATAATTAAGATTAGAGAAGAGGAAGTTTAAGACGAATATATGTTTTCACATCAAATCTAGAAACACTCGTTAGAAGTAGATAACATAACCATGGCGTTAATGGTCATATAGAGTGATGAGTGATCTCTATAAACTCATTTCCATCAAAGATACTTAGCACAACCCTCAAGATTTATTTCGGGACTAAAAATGTATGGCTTTTGGTAACTATTGTATAGGTGAAATTTGATACGAAATCTTTCTTTATCAATTATTGGGCTCCAAAACCTTGCACCCATTTATGAAATTCTTCTCGGAACTTTGGAAAATTGATCTTCTTTCTCCTAACTAAGTGTGTAGAATGAGTAAGGAAAATATTTGTTTTGGGGCATGTGTTTGAGGTAATCATTATTTTAAAACATTGTGTAGTTATAAGGCCCCAATGGTTCGTAATATGGAAAACAACATGCTAAATTGATATTGATGCACTTGAGCGAGGCGATCTATTCTTAATACAATATCTATTGTATTTGACTTTTCACCCATTATTGAAATTTTACTCGGTCTCAAAAAAATTGATCTCATTTCTCCTAACTAGGTCTACAAAATGAGTAAGGAAAATATTTGTTTTGGGCATATGTGTAGGGTGAGCATGGTTTTAGAAGATTTGCTAATTATCAGGTTACAATATGGAAAACAACATGCCAAACTTATAATGCTGCAATACAGCGAAGGAGTCTAGTGTAATACAATATCTATTGTATTTGACATTTCACGATAGATGATTGTATAATTGATAAACTCCATGTATGAGTGACATCAATTCCTAAATACACCAATACATTTATGTATATATAGACTTTTCGAATTTAAATTATTACCTCATTAACTCGTATATTGACACACAATGGGAAATAAAACTCGGAAAGAAGGGCCCATCCCATTACTGATAATTATATGCGATAGGCAGCTTGTGCAAATCCTCGTTGAAGCTAGTCAGACAGCATTTGCATACAATTTAATGTAATTGAAAGCAATGATCTGTCTATCATGCTGTCTAACTAAAAACATAAAATAAATTATCTACCAAAAAAGTTCGAGAGAGTGAGTATAAACATATTGAGGCATTCATTCGCAATTAAGTGTGCTCTACTATCATAAACATTTCTTCATGTAAGATAATTTATAAACATGAAATGCAGAAAATCTCCTGTGATTCAATGGCGATTGAATTGGTGCTTACCAATCCTTAAAAGAAAAGAAAGCACGAATAAAGTTATTGACATAGGTTCCTTCAAATGAAATTATGATTATTTTTCATGTATTAAAAATACAGATGAATATATTAAGGCAAGATAAATTGATAATATAGACAAAGCTGTATGCCATTGCCCATCATAAGATATTTGTACTACCATTGACCATATTCAAAATATATGGCATAAGCAAAATTGCATGTCGCAATGAGCTCAACCTTCAGATATATAATTTTAAGCAAAACTTGTAAGCTCGGCTGTTTATGCATGCCAACATGAACTGGTTACCTCATGGACTGAAATTAGATTCACAAATCTTGATATGTTCTGTTTCTCCTTAAAATTATTCCAATTTTCTTCTTTTAATCCGTGCACTGTCAATGCCTTTATCAGCTTGGTTTCCTCTATCTTTCCCCGGACAGATATCTTCACCGAAAAACTTGAAGTTAATTAGGGTGGGTTCTTCAACAATATTAGCTGAGTCTGGGATTTTCTTGCTACCTGATAAAGATGGAGGAGGAGTTGCTACACTGCCATGAATGGTATTGGATAACGATTCTGAAGAAAGATGAGGCAGAGATAACCGTAGTTGCAAATCAGGATCGCTGCAACTCATATAAAGCTGAATTAGGGCATCTGAGACTGGGCTTTGCTTGCTACCCAATGAAAATGGAGAAGTAGCTTCTACATTGCCATGAATGTCACTGGATAATGATTCTGAAGAAAGAGGAGGCAGAGATAACTGTAGCTGCAGATCAGGGTCGGTGCAAAGCATAGAAAACTGAATTAGGGTCTGTTCTACATGACCATCAGCAGCTGAGACTGGGCTATGCTTGCTACCCAATGAAAATGCAGAAGAAGCAGGTGCTACACTAGATGAAGTATGGCCTTGAATGGTAGTACTGGATAACGATTCTGAAGAAAGAGGAGGCAGAGATAAGTGTAATTGCAGATCGGGCTCGCTGCAACTCATAGGAAACTGATTGGAAGCAATATTATGAGCCAGAGCGCCACAGGTGGGTAATGATAGCGAGGAAAGAGGAGGCAGCAGAGATAATCGTAGTTGCTCACCAGGCTGGATGCAACTGATACAAAATTGAATGTCATTCTGCATAAAGATCTTTACAATATGACCAGGCTTCAATCCTCTTCTCCTCACAAAATCTCTCCAACCACCAATCAATACATAAGTTTTGCTACTTGGCCAACGCTTGAACTTAAATTTTTCGAGCTTCAACCCCACATCATCCAAATCAACTACGTGAAACTCCTTCCCAACACCTTGTTCAATTTCATCCCTCTCCCGTGGCCCATACGCTGGCAAAATATAGTTTTCTGCATCTCCTTTGTGAATAGCAAGTCTACAGCAAGATCCTGTATCGGTTTCTTCCAACCGTTTACAGAACAAAAACCTTGTGCAGATACCCATTATTCCTGAATCCTCCCCCAACAAAAACTCTCAGATTCAATTATTCTTTGCATACAATGAAATCAAGCTAATGAATAAAACCAGTCCACTCAATGGTGATCATTTATAAATTAGGAAAAAAGCATTGGAACCTTAAAATAGCACACCAGTTGTCCATTTGGAAATTAATTAAAAACATGGCGAATGAAAATGCCATTTTTAGTCAAATTTTATTGATAGAAAAGCAAGTGACATACTAAAAATAGAACATTACAAAAATCACAAATCACATTTCATTCCGCTGGTCCCACCATTTTAGTCAAGTTTCCGCCAGTTATTTATCCCTACCTATTTAGACCTGGACTGTTGTCTCAATTAAACGCACACTCTCCAACTTCTTTACCGTATCCAATCTCTTGTGCTAGCGTCACGCTCACGCAAGCCTGTTCCGGTCTTTTTTTTTTAAAGTATGCGATACTATGCTTAAAACTTTAATTGTATTTTTTATTTTATTACTTCCTTAAAAGAAAGTTGTTTTTAATAATTTTCAAAAATTGATTTCATTATACCTGTAATTTTTTAACAATTATAATTTCTAATATGTTATCAATATATATATATATATATATATATATATATATATATATATATATATATATTGGAAATATTATTTAATTATATTACACTTTATAATAGAATGTGTCATAGGGATAGATGGTGGGTTCTTATATATGTGAGTATGTTCACTTTTAATGCGGATCTTATATTTTATGTTCATTTTATCCTTGCTACAAGATTTATTTTTTCTTGAAAAATCAATTGAAAAATCATATCTTGAGAGTTCTATAGAGCTTAGATCTCATTACACAAATTAGTATGGTTAAATTGAAACAATTTTTCACCATTCAATAGGGATTTATTGAAAAACATATTAATGTTATTATTGATTGTCATATGCTAATGTAAAAAAATCCAAGACAAACACTTTGAGATTTATATCTCACAACATCTTTAACATATATAAGACATTTGTACTAGTAATAATTCGTTTATATAATAATAAATTTTCATAATTATAGCCGACCTTTGAAGTCACTTTATATGTAAACAAAACTTATATATATCTATGAAATATTGATGGAGAATGTTTTTGAATTATAGATAATCGACAAGACTAAGGTTTAGAAGAATATTTTATTCATCGCAATTTTAGGGACAATTGTTAGAAAACGATAACACAATGTAGGGTCGATAATTAGATGAAGAAGACCCAAAAATCAACGTGAACCGAGAACCTAAGTTACCAAAATCACATACTTGACTAGAACATACGTAAGTACATTTAAAGTAACCTATACACATGACAATTACAATGAAACCATGAGTTCATATGTTTCTCGAGAACACTCTCATGATACCTTACTATTGATCAAACACGAAATGATTGTGTTATTATGGAAACATATTTAAATTTTCCTTTGAAGGAATTAAAGGAACCAGTGGTCATTATCTCATACCCAACCTTTACTAAAAATACTATGCCCTCAAGTGGGCTTTGTCATTGGTCATTAAATCCCTCAAATATATCTTTTTCGCACCCAAAGATCTCGTGTAGTATGAATGACACATGTGATTTTAATTTCATTATGCAAAGATTTCAACTAAACTCGCTTTCTACCACAACACTTTGAATACGTTTTGAATCAACATGTGCACGAAAAATATAGGTTTAGATGATTGCTCATCATCTAGAGGGATATTTAAATCATAAAATGTAATTATAGGTCATACTACTTATGATATACTATGAATGACATCAATGATGTTATAAATTGGATGAGGATCATTTGTATAGGTCGGAGGGGAATTGCAGGATCGGTCATATGTACTTCATCTACTATATTGGTCTATGTGTGATTTGAACTAATTGATCTATATACAACCTTAATAGAGCATTTGGTTGTGGTAATGTTGGGTTCTTAGGTGGTTCCAAGTCCGGTAAGGAAATAGTTTTTATCAACAAAATATTGGATTTTTTTCATAAGGTAAAGCATCTATTCCTAAAGCAAGTTCAAGACATTGGTTATAGTCATAACATACCTTGTTCAACCTTCACCATGTTGAGATTTTTCAATGTCAATAACAAGTGGGTGGAGGTATGTGAATTAGATTGCACTCAAGTAGCTTGCATAAAATGACAGGGGATATTTTGGTAAATAATTATATTGTTGTGTGTGAGATGTTATAGGAGTTGTTGTGAGTGTTTGTTATGTGACATTAACAGTCTCAAATTTGATGTTTTCAGATTGGTTTTCCTCTATATGAAGGATTTTTTTGGAATTTATTATTATTGGATGAAGGCCGCTCTAATAGGTAAACATATTGGCTTCTATAAGCTTAGTCTCATAAACTCGAACTATCTACAAAGTCTCCTCAAAATATTTGAACTTAGAAAACATGGTCTTTTCATCTAGTTTCAAGATAATACGGTGACGAATACTTCAATTAACTCATTCTCATATATGTGTTTATGTCATATAGAGAGTGAGTATTATATCATAGGACATAATCCATGACCCTTTCATTATATTGTTCCTCAACTTGAGTGATTTAAAAAAAGAGAGGAACTGTCTAGTGTTGATCGCAAAATGATTAAGAATTATGTTAGCTTAATCTTAAAATATCATTATGGATTCCAACCGAATGGTATAGAGACAATCAGGTGCAATTTATTTAAGGCTACATAGAAACAAAATTGTTAATAAGACATCAATTTTGTGTAGTTTATGCAAGAGGCCATGAAGGCTCGGATATCATAGAAGGAGAAGTTAGGTGGAGAAAATCTAGGTGGTCTTTGGATATTTTAGAACCTTGGGGAAAATGGGTTATTAAGTAACCCAATGAAACTAGTGGCAACATTTAAAACCTTTATTTCTTCAAAACATTTCAATTATTTCTATTTCTTAAATTGTCCTATAATTTTGGACTACCATAGTGAGATTTATACAATTAGTTCTAATTTATTGAGTTATATCTACTCGGGAATAGTTGCATTGTGTTTTGATTATATTTAAAGTGTAATTTCAAACCACTTTACACATATATTTATGTTAACACAACACGAATTGAACATGTATCCGTATGAAATTTGTTACAAAAATATTCCTTATATTACTTCCTCTATACATATAATGGTATCAAATGTTCAAAATTATTCCTTGTCTTCATTTCGTAATGCAATTTCTTCATATGTTCAAATTGTATACCTTCTCAAGATTTATCTACACAACAAGACTCTCAAATTCCTCAATCCCAACTATCTAGAGGCTCTCTATTTTCCCCTAATTTCATATATTCTAAATATCACATTTTTTTATACATTTATAATTTAGATTTAGATTTATATAGTTTATATATGAATTGCACTTAGCTATGGTTTGTTTGATATATAACAATAGGAAATGATAAATCCTTGATTCACACTTATTAGTTGTGTCTATGTTCACACATCCTTATATAGAGGAATTGTATAAAAACTAGATAGGTTTCATAGCTTATCATTGCTAACCTACCCCATATTATTTAGTGAAATGACTTAGCATACAAATCATCTTTTTTTACTTTTTTAACATATAAATCTAGCCTTGGATTTTAGTTTAAGCTTTGAAATTTTCTTAATTTTCATTTCTATCAACCCCTAATTTTTTGGTTAAATTCTTAATCTTCAAATTCTAATTTTTTATGTTACCTTTTTCTTTCATACACATGTTATTCTTATAACTTCTTGTAGTGCATTTCATTCGCAAGATACATCGTTTGAGCATACGATGTTTCGTAATTTTGTGCCAAATGATAAATTGTTGTGTTACCAAGCATAAGTTTTACACCACATTTATAGATTAATATAATTTTATATGCATAATGAAAATACATTGAAATACATTTCAATTTCCTTTTCATGTGCACATCTTTTAACATTATTTCAGCATTGTTATTTTGAAGCAATGCTTATGCCAACTTCTAAGAGTAAGAGTGTTTATTCCTCTAGATAGTATTTCAAACCCTTTGAACTATCATGGAAATATGCAAAGAAAAACAAATACAAAAACATGTAAAATCTAATTTAACTATTTTTGTTAAAATAGATTGCTTTTAAGCCCTCATGCATCACAATTGTTATGGGAAAAATTACCTTTATAAAAAAAGATAAAATTTAAAGTAAAACTAAATACAAAGTGGATAATCATAAATGGATGAATGTGAATATTTATAAAAGAATGATGTAAAAGGATGAATGTGAATATTTATAGTCATAGAAGTAATTTCAAGATGCACTAAAGAGAGGTATATAATTTGGGTAGTCGGACATATATTTAAGCGTGTACTCATTCCACAACCAATAATATATTTATGTCAACACAACATGAATTGAACATGCAACCTTATGAAATTTCTTACAAAAATATTCCTTATCTTATATACATTGATTCCTCTATACATATAAGGGTATCAAATGTTCAAAATTCTTATCTTCCTCGTCTTCATTTCATTATGTGATTTCTTCAAATGTTCAAATTGTATACCTTCTCAAGTTCTATCTACTCAAAAAGATTCCCAAATTCCTCAATCCCAACCATCTAGAGTTTCTCTAGTTTCCCCTAATTTCATATATTCTAGATATCCCCTTTTTTGCACATTTAGAATTTAGATTTTGATTTATATAGTTTAGATATGAATTACACTTAGCTATTGTTAGTTTGATATATAACAATAGGAAATAACCAATCCTTGATTCACATTTATTAGTTGTGACTATGTTCACATGTCCTTATATAGAGGACTTGTATAAAAACCTAGACAGTTCATATCTTAGCATTGTTAACCTACCCCATATGCTTGCGGTGAAACAACTTACCATTAAAATAATCTTTTTTAATTTTTTAACATACAAATCTAGCCATGGGTTTTGGTTTCATCTTTGACATTTTCTTGATTTTCATTTCTTTCAACTCCTAATTTGTGAATGTTCTAATTTTAATTGTTGATGTTACCTTGTTCTTTCATACACATGTTATTCTTATAACTTCTTGATCTTTGCATTTCATTGGAAAGATACATAATTCGAGCATACAATGTTTCCTAATCTTGTGCCAAAAATGCTTATTTCACTAAATCGAGACATATTCCAATGAATTGAGACTCCAATATTTAAAATATTGGAAGAAATCCATCTCCGTTTTTGCGTATATTGGATTCCATTTTTGTCTATATTGGATTCCATTATTACTATTATTGGAATCCAATAGTAGCAATATTGGATTCCAATATTGTCATTATTGGAATTATTCTAGTTCCAATTTCACTATTATTGGATTCTAATATCGTTATTAATGGATTACAATTTGGTTATTATTGGATTCCAATTTCGCCATTTTTAATATTTTCAATGTTGAGAGAATGCAAGGCTAGAAACTGCTAACTATTATAAGGCATGATCCCGTTGGATTAATAAACAAATTAACAATAACTTCCCACAAAAGCTAGTTCAAAGTCATGAATGGATGTTATCTATTATTTTTTGAGCTCGTTGTATTAAGGTGAGTGGTTTCTAACTATTATAAGTCACGAGCCTCAATGTAAGGTGAGCGGTCACTAACTCTTATAAGTCATGAGCCTCGATGTAAGGTGAGTGGTCGCTAACTCTTATAAGTCATGAGCATCAATCTAAGGTGAGCGGTCTCTAACTCTTATAGGTCATGAGACCATTGTTTTAAATGAGGGTGTAAAAGCCTCAATGTAAAGTTATCTTCTTGTAACTATTATAAGTCATGATCTGTTGTATTTAAGTGCGATCCCGCACTCTGAAAGTGTGAGCCTTGCACTCTGAAAGTGTGGGGCTCACACTTATAAATTATGAGAGCCTCGCAGTTTCGAAGTGCAAGCCCCACACTCTTGAAAATTTGAGATCCCCATAAATTTCTAAGTGTGATACCCACACTATGAAAAGTTTGAGCCTTGCACTTTTGAAGTGATATCACCACACTTTGAATAATCCAAGCCTCGCACTCTAAAATTGTGAGCCCCACACTTTCAAAGTTTGAGATTCGTACCTTGAATGTACGAAGTATCACACTTGCACTTTCGGGGTGTGAATCTCAAACTGTGAAAGTGCGAGGCACGCACTTTCAATGTTTAGTATGCACATATCCTTAAATTTGACATAGGTCGTAAATTCTAGTGGTGTTATCTTTTTATTAAAGGTGGGTAAGTGCACCAAGTTGGGGGACAATTAAGTGGACATCAAATCCTGAATTTTACATTAAAAACAGCAAAACATCAAATTTAGTCTTCCGCGGACTTGAACCATGCCGAAAAGTAAAAACTATGTCATAAAAATGGTACCATTGTGTAGGGGAGACTATTAGCTTTGTAGAAATACTGATTTTAAAGTGAATAGAAGAGGATAAATATCATTTTATAATTTTTTACTAATAGTAGGTCTTTAAGACACTTTTTCCTATGAATGTTTATGTCTACGTTTAAGACTATAAAATTTGTTTCACTAATTAGAATGTGATAAAAATTATACCATCCCAACCGTGGTGAAATTATATACATGTTAAAAAAAAATTATTTGATTTCAATATTTTTTGATGAAGTTATGGTGGCAAACGGAAAGTGCTCTGTTTTCTTTATGTTTTCATACCACTTTCACAGAAAAAATCATAAAAATTAAAATATTACTCAAAAAAATACAAAATAAAATCCATCCCAAGATAGATAGTGGCATATAACTTCTCACCAAAGGAAAAATATATATATCAATTTTTGGTCATCCAAATTGTGGGCAAACGGACTATAATCTTATCGGCGTTTTTAAAAAAAAAAACCAAGTCATTGAATTTTGAGTGTTTAATATAGCTAATCTTGTCCGTTTTTTACAAAAATTAGTATTTTAGAAACTAGATTCTAGATGCTACGATTCATATTAATATAATTTTGTCTAATTTTGAGTGTATGTATTGATAATAATCCCTACAAGTTGATATTATGTTGTTATTTGCAATATGATGTCCACGGATGACCCTATATTTGTCCATCAACTTCCTGCACTTACCGGGTAAAAGGTTTTAGAGGGACCTTACCCAATATTACAACCACAGGATCAGAAGCCAAGATAAATAGAGTATAGCAATGTGGTTTTCTTATCCGTGGGGCCACACCCCAACCAAAAGGAAATAAACAAGGAAAACAAAGGTGGGGCCATCTACCTACATATATCCCAACAATGAACAAACTATAACTAAACCATAGCTAAGAAACAACACCAAAATAGTTGTAATGAAAAAAGGAGACAACACCACTAACCAATAGATTTGTTAAAAAAATTGAAGGCAACCCTAAGTTCTGATGGAGTTTCAGGCAATGGAAATAGTAGGGTCCCAATTTGGAGCTTTAAAATTTTTGGTAATTTTTCCATTCTTCCATGCAGAGGTCGGTATATCATTGGAGTCACAAATCTAGTGTACGTGGACCTACATGAGACACATAATAGCACTATGCATGGATATATAGTTGTTGTGTTTTTCCTCAAGGGATTTGAGCAGATTCCAGAGTTATAATTTCCTCTTGGAATTTGGTGATAGGATCTCGGAGCTTATTTTTCACCTGCAGACTTAAGAAGGAAGTCCACATTGTCTTTAAGGGTTTTCACAATCGCGGCCTGCATGTTGAATTTATCTTCCAGAACAGAGGTTTATTTCATGGTAGGAAAAACAGTGGGGGGCTATCCTCCAAAAAAATTCATTATCCTTCTATCTAATGCCCATAATTTCCTTATCTTTCCTGCTACTACGAAGGATCCTCTTAGGGGGTGGCTTAGAGACAAAGTCTTGGTACATGGGGTTTTTGGAGAGAATGCAAGGATGTGTGGTAGGAGGAGAGACCACACGGTGGGACTAGGGTCAAGGATAAAATCATTATAAATGTAAAGATTAATGAGGTAAATAACACCCTAGTGAAGAGGCAGTCCTTTTGTGACTCGAACTTCTAACACATATTTTTCCATATACTATAGAATATGGTAGGAAAGAATCACCATAACCTCCCATCTGAAATGATTAAATAGGACCAAGTGACGCAGAGTAATGGTGTATAATATTCTCTCAAGAGTGACATAATGAACCATTATTTGGGTGACCTCTTCAAATGGTCATGGATAGAGGAAACAATAATGCATTCCTTCTTGATGTCAAGATTTTCAACCTCATCAGAAAGATATTTTCCTCTACTTCCTTATCAAATTTGTTCTTGAAGATTTTTTTCCCATCCATTCTTAAACCAGTGATAAACGAGATGAAATCTTCAATGATAGGAAAATATATGCCTCTGATAGAGATGATACGGTTTTTCCAGTTCTCCATGAATTGAAGAGATATCACTTTGGTCATGCTATTTGATTCATTTGATTCATTTGTAAAACCCCCAATGTTGATGGTTTCCCATAGCTCGATCATTCCCTGTCATTTCAGGTCAAAGATGGGTTCTACTTTGCATGGGGCACCTCCCATTATGAAATCCACTGTGAATGCGAGGGGTTAAACTGAAAGTGACTATCTGTAGACCTTCCAACAGCCTTCCAAAAACCCATATTCATGTGAGCTGCAGAGATAAAACCCTTTTCCTTCTCCCACACTTGTTCAGTATGAAAAAGGAATTCAATTTTCGAATTTGGGGGAGTAAATTCGCGTATACTCGATCCGCCTTGGATATTTAGAAAGAGGATTATGCACATGCAGGATCCACCAACTAAGAAGTATTGATGAGAGTGTTCACTTCATTTGTAATGATGAGTTTAACTTTAGTGGGAGTGTCATTGAAATCATGCCATTCCTTGTAATCATTAATACAAACCCCCATATTTTCTAGCAAATCCACAGATTTGTTTCCTTCTCTATAAACATGTTGGAAAATGATGTTTAGACCATTGCATAAATTATGGGCTTCATTGATGAAGTCTATAATGGTCCAAATAGGATTTAGGTACTTGGAAATGTTATTGACAATGTTCATTGAGTCACCTTCAACAATGATATTACCCATGTTGAGGTTCCTAGCAAGTTTGATTCCCCAGAGAGTAGCTAGGGCCTTAGAGTAGTGATTAGTTTGCTTACCCATGGGACCCAAGTATACGTTGCAATTAGATGACCCTTATGGTTTTTTATTAGACCTCCACCACTAGCTAAACCAGGATTGCTTTTGGAGGCACCATCGAATTTTAGTTTATACTAACCTTCAGAAGGAGGAATCCACTGTGCAAGAGACCTATCAATGCTTTAAATGGGGGTAGTACACTGTTGTATATCAATATTCTAGGCCTTAAGATATCTAACCTCCTCTTGAGGATATATGGATTTTTAGGAGGTTTAAATTTCAAGATATTTTCCTTAACAACCACTTTGTAATTTCATTTAGGATACTTTTAATGGTTCTATTAGTGTCTCTAAAGATGATTGAGTTACGAGATTTCCATATTCTCCATATGGTGTGAGGGAAAATAATTTTCCAAATCCTACAAAGAAGAGCATGTTTAAAGGGTGGCTTCCATTTTATCCAGGCTTATATAATATCCTCTGGAAAAGACCTTTGGAATTCAAACATGTTGAAAATGTGCTTCCAAAGAGAACTAGCTACAGGGAAGTGTAGAAGAAGATGTTGGATAGTTTCATTATCCTTTTTGTAGTGATAACACATGTTCGGTATAGTAGATCCTCTTTTGATGAGATTGTAAATAGTGAGTATGCCTTTATTAAGCGCAAACCAAAAGAATTGGTTTATTTTCAAAGTAAGCTCTTTAAACTAGATCTCATTCCAAGGTAAGTTGCTAAGAGGTTCATTGGCATACAGTTGGTACCCAGATCTCACCGAATAGTTACCATCAAAAGAAGAAACCTAGTTAAATTCATATGGATTCTGGGTTTGGCTAATGGGGATGTAACTCAATGTGGTTTGAAGTTCCCCAAGAAGCTCCTTGTTGTTAGAGATAACATCCTCAATATTTTTCTAATTTAGTTTTCCATCAATATTTTGAATGTATTCGTAAACTCGTTGTCCCAAGGTGTAGAGAGGTTGTCTTTGAGATGTTCTGAATGTTCATTGTTAGAGAGTGTGTTGAAGTTAGCCCAAATGTCTTTCCAGAAGCTAATGCTTTCCCCCTTGCCCAGAGTCCATTTGCAACCTGCAGTGAGCTCTTTTCTGATCTTGACTATATTGTTCCAAAAAACTGATCCCATCATGTGATTGGTATTATTGAAATAATACATTTCACTACATTGATTAATATATTTATTTTTGATGATATTGGTCCATGGGTGTTATTCTTTAACAAATCTCCAACCCATTTTAGAGACAAGTGTTGCATTCATAGTATAGATTTTTTTATGCCAATGCCCCCAACTATTTTATGTTACTCATCTTGTCCCAAGCCACTAAGTGCATCCTATTCTTATCTTCTATCCCTCTCCGATAATTTTTTTCTCGTATTCTTTGTATTTTTTCCATGAGAGCCACTAGAATAAAGAATAATGACATGATGTAAATTGGAAAATTTTGAAGAGTGCTCTTAATAAGAAGGAATTTCCCAACACTTGAAAGGATAGAGCCCTTGCAGCCAACTAGTGGTGTTATTTTGACTTCTAGAGGAACTCGTAATATAATTATGTTCTCACCCATAAATATACCTTGTAACAACTCAATTATTGTTTTTTAGATTGTACAAGTTCATTAGTGTTTATTATTATAAACTTTATCTGTAAGTAATCATTAAAATCAAACAGAAAAGTTGGGATTTTATGTATATCAAAAATTCTATTACTCTGAAAGATAGTAGAATTTATTCTTTTAAATTTTTCCATTCTCCGTATAAACAATGAGTCGCTCCGTGAGCAAGAAAATGAAACAATCCTTGACACAATGCAAGAAAAATGTTTGTGAGAAACATTTTCTTATGCCCTCGAAGATATATTGAATGATTATTTTATAGTTTACATCAATCAAAACACTCATCCACTAGAATAAAGAATAAGGACATGATGTAAATTAGTAAATTTTGAAGTGTGCTTTTAATAAGAAGGCATTTCCTAGCACTTGAAAGGATAGAGCCCTTCTAGCCGGCTAGTGGTGTTATTTTGACTTCTTGTGGAACTCATAATAAAATTACGTTCTCCCCGAAATATACCTTTTAAAAACTCAATTATTATTTTTTAGATTCTATAAGTTCAGTAGTGTTTATTATTATAAACTATATCTACGAGTAATCATTAAAATAAAACAACAAATTTGGGAGTTTATGTATATCAAAAATTCTATTACTTTGAAATATAGTAGAATTTATGCTTGTAAATTGTTCCATTCTCTGTATAAACAATGTGTCACTTCGTGAGAAATAAAATGAAATAATCTTTGACTTAATGCAAGAAAAATATTTGTGAGAAACATTTTCTTATGCCCTTAGAGATACATTGAACCATTATTTTATAGTTGGGTAAGTGCAGGAAGTTGATGGACAAATATAGGGTCATCCGTGGACATCATATTGCAAATAACAACATAATATCAACTTGTAGGGATTATTAGCAATACATACACTCAAAATTAGACAAAATTATATTAATATGAATTGTAGCATCCGGAATCTAGTTTCTAAAATACTAATTTTTGTAAAAAATGAACAAGATTAGCTATATTAAACACTCAAAATTCAATGACTTGGTATTTTTTTTTTTAAAACGCCGATAAGATTATAGTCCGTTTGCCCACAATTTGGATGACCAAAAATTTATATATATATTTTTCCTTTTGTGAGAAGTTAGATGCCGCTATCTATCTTGGGATGGATTTTATTTTGTATTTTTTTGAATAATATTTTATTTTTTATGATTTTTTCCGTGAAAGTGGTATGAAAACATAAAGAAAACAGAGCACTTTCCGTTTGCCCGCCATAACTTCATCAAAAATATTGAAATCAAATAATTTTTTTTTTTTGAACATGTATATAATTTCACCATGGTTGGGATGGTATAAGTTTTATCACATTCTGATAAGTGAAACAAAATTTGTAGTCTTAAATGTAGACATAAACATTCACGGGAAAAAGTGTCTTAAAGACCTACTATTAGTAAAAAATTATAAAATGATATTTATCCTATTCTATTCACTTTAAAATCAGTATTTCTACAAAGCTAATAGTCTCCCCTATGCAATGGTACCATTTTTATGACATATTTTTTAATTTTCGGCATGGTTCAAGTCTCATGGAAAACTAAATTTGATGTTTTACTGTTTTTAATGTAAAATTCAGGATTTGATGTCCACTTAATTGTCCCCCAACTTGGTGCACTTACCCGATTTATAACAATTAAAACACTCATTATGTCACAAATGTAGTTTTTCTAAGTTAACAAATAAAAAAACTGATCTATCATCATCTCTACATTAAAAGGTTCTATCTCTTCATTTTAAATTTTTTACAAATTAATACATATACAATTGTAAATCTTATATGAGGAGTCATCACCTTTTTGGACAATTTTATTTGCACGAAACATGAATACATTTGCTTCCTCTAGAACAAGATTGCTAGTGTGGATACAAGTAGTGTTGAGTAAAGTAGTAGTGGAGGTGCTATCAAAGTAGAAACTAATATTTATGAGAAGACAACAATGTAAGAGTGTATCTGCAAATTTCTTATTCATCCTTGATGTTCTTGCATATTATCACTCAATGCAACGAATGGTACCCATAAAATAGGTAGAGGTGTGGTGTTTGGTCGAGGAAATGCAATTGGAAATTCCAAAGTCTAACAAATTTGCGTCAAAATTATAGTCTAAAAGAATGTTAGAAGTCTTCACATCCCTGTAAACAATGTGTGGGTTACAATCATAATGAAGATATGGCTATCCTTTTTCAACACCATGAGCAATCTTTAGCTGATTGTTCCAGTCTAGCTTAATATTCTTTGATGATCTTATATGAAAATAAAAATTAGTAAAACACTTGTTAGATTTTCCAAATATCCATTTTACTATGAAGGTTAGAGGTAGATTGGAAACTTCTATTTTAAAAATTGAATCTATAATGTACAGATTCATTTTTCTTCATAACATAATCATTTTACTCACCATGTAGGATGTCTCACATACTTTGTTTCTAGGTGGAGAAAGTGAACATCCATGCAGACTCTCAAGGTTTGGATGCTTTATGATTCCAAATGTTTCCACGTTAGTTTCAAATGCAAGAAATCTTAGTGGGTAGTGATTGTACATTATATTTATAATAATTGGCTTAAGATTCTTTAGATCACATTTATAAATATTGTTTGTAGCACCATAGCCAATTACATATTTCTCTATAAGATTTTTGTGATTCTCAATATGTCATTGACATGTAAAGAGCCATGCTTGTGTGCGTGTATGACCAACCTTGGAGAACCTAAATGTAATAAATAGATGTGTCAATAAATAAATTGTAATATGATATTGCTTTTACGATTTGGCGTATGATAATATATATAATATGTAATCATTTCTTGCCGTGTTAGTTTTAACACCTTGGTCCATGTTGTTTGCAGATCCTTTTGTAAATACCTTTGGATGCTTTGAACGTTACAGAGTTGTGATTATGCGGAATAGTAGTACCAAACCTTAACAGATGCAAACAATTACCGGTTTTGAGATGGATGTTGTTCATTGCATTGGGCCACAATTTTTTTAGACAACATCATACATATCCAAGTTTGCCAAATTTTCAATAACAATAGAAAAATGTCTCTGGAATTCGAACTATTTAAAAGACAACTAATATTTCTTGCATCAATTAATTGGTGATATCCAAAAACCACAAGAAACAAAACCAAATTGGTACGCAGAGAAAATTTGTGTTTATATTTACAACTTTATGGAGGAAAACATGAAAAGTTTTTTAATGATAGGAATTTCCCCAGACATATTTTTCTAGGAGAGGTTTTTGTACAAGAAATAAAGGCATTTCAAAGATTCTTCTATTATTATTGCAAGAGAATTAAATTTATTCCTTTCCCAAAGACCTCAATAGATTTTGAAAGTTAAGACCTCTAGGTTTCCACAATGATGTAGTATGACTCAATTTTTTTAAAGTGATGGAAATATAACCATTGATCCACTATTAGGTCCCCTTTCCTAAAGTTGTATAGATTGTTTTTTACATTGAGAAAAAGATATTCTAAAATATATTTATGCTAGCGGCCACTAGTCTACACTTCTAGCAATGAATTGACATATTCAAACAAGCCAAATTTAATAGCGAGATAGAAAGGGCCATGACGCACACATGGTTTTTCCCATTTCAAATTTCATGCCAACCCTATACGCTAGCTTGATCCAGTGACGACCCATCTTCAAAGCCCAATCCTTCACCGAGTGTATGATAAGAAGATGACAAATGAACGTCAAAGAAACTTCTGCATTTACCCTTGGACGTCCCTCTAGAGAAAGATAATCATCTCCAAGAACTCCCTCAATAGAAACTAGGTCTTGATCTATTTCAATTTGAAAAATGGATTTCAAACGGTGACACAAAATTTTGGTATAAAATGCCATTTCACTCACCGACATGGAAAATTGCATGAAAGGAAAAATTGGAAAGGCCATGACAAAAAAAATGAAATCCAATGAAATAAAGATGAAAGGTGTGAAAATAAGGAGGAGAGGATCGATAAATATGTGGAGTGACTATGCCATCACATGTTTTTAATTAATACAATCTTGCTAGGGGCTTTAATATCGACCATTATTAGAAAAGGTGATGAGTCCGGGCAATCAACATATTTATTTCCAATCTTATCATGTGATTTTATATAAAATATACCTTTTTAGTAGCCTCCCCATATATAAAATTTAAGGTCCAATATGTAATTAATGAAAGAGTACAAAAGGATTTTTATTCACACAAGTTTTTGATGGTGACATTAGCAATAATATGAGAGACACCTTCAATAATTAATTCATTACTATTTAATTTAATAGAAATGGACCAACAATGTTCCAACACTTTAATTAATTGATTCATAAATTTATTAATTTACATTGGGTGGGATCAGGGTCCGTAATCTACTGATCGGGGATAACCTAGGTAATCAATATCATGATATTGCACAATTTAATCTTCAAACTATTAATAATCATTAAAAAATAAAAATCTATATTTGGTCCTTCAAGTAATCTCAATAATTTTAATTTACTAATTTGGGATTTATGGTGTGTTTTATTTAGGATTAACATCTTATATTCTATTAACAAGTAAAATGATATAAGAATATTCACCAAAAAGTTGGCGAGTTTGGAAGAACGCCCCAAATCCACGAGTTCAAACTAGGAAGACAAAAATCTTAGGAGTACATCCGATAAAAAAACATCACAATACCTAAAAGGAAAAAAATTAAGCGTCAAGTATGAATTATTGACTAGTAGTGCGCAAATCTTGATCATATAATGAAGAGCCGGACAAGTATTGAGGATAGAAAATTCCCTTCTATTGCTTTCTTCAAAAATAAAAATATCAGTGTGGTCTTGAAAAAAAAACTCATACTTCATCTTGTTTCATGATACAAATCATATAGCTGGGCAATACAAACCAGTATATTGGAAAAAAATTGATCAATACAATATTGTATCGACAAGGTTGGTTAAAAACAATTCCTTCTACAAAAATTATACACAACATGCTTTCGATTAACATTCTTTTCTCAATACCCTCTTTAACATTCTCTATAATAACACCATCTACATTTGCAAAATGAATTCTCGAAATTTACTACATATCTGCATAACCACACTTCTCTTACATCAATCAACATTATCAACTTCTATCAATCCAACAAACACATTAAAATAAAAATTCTATTCGTTAGTCATGTTATTAATTATGCGATTAGTATCTGGAAGAAGGTCACCCTTTTTTTCGTGACTATCTTTCCAAACTAGCTTTGAGGAAAGGAGAGAGTCTGACACACTCAAATAGCACTTAGATCCATTTTTTAATTTTCCTTGGCCTACAATTTTTTATTTTTTTTTATCAAACACACTATTGGACATACTATATCACAAATATTTGATCAATGCAATAGAAGTTTGAAATTTAATACCGCATCGTAGTCTTGTTCACCTTCGCCTGTGTATGTGGTTGATCTTGTAGGTAGGTATATTTTCTTTTAAGGATGATTTTAAGAAAATATGCAAGGCCAAGATGGATAGAACATGTCTTGATTTTATTGATGTACATCTGTTATGATTATCTAACATTTCCATGCTACATGGCTATGTTAATTACAAGAAATTTATGATCCTAACAATAACAAAGCCTTCCCTTTCTCTAACTAATGATGCTTATTGGTTACAAATATTATAGTTATTAGTAATCCTTCTTGAAGGTTTGTATTAAATGATAGTCCATTGAATATAATATAATTACAAATAATGACTTCAAACCTATTGAGATTGTTTTTTTTCATGGTTAAAATAGATTCGTCAACAATATATAGGATAATGATTGATAGCCTTCTCATCAATGAATAATTGACAAACATAAAACATGCATTTCTCTTCACAGACTCGAGATCAGTCATTCTTGAGAAAGACCTGTGTTCATCTTTGCCTTAAATTTTTAGTAAAACATTTAGGACTATTTTGTTTAACGAGTTATTTATGGAAATATGTAGGGCCAAGATGATCAGGATACATCTTCACATTCAAAATATGTACTTCTATTATTATGCTCTAACTCTTATCTTTTTCGCAAAGATAGACAATGAATTTTATTAGCTCGATATTTTTAAAAACAAAAACAATAGAGCCTAGTGAGCGCCAAGCCACTCCTTTTAGTAAGTAATGTAGCTTATCATTCGATATGCATTTTCTTTGATATGAACCAACATGAAAAATGCATTACAACGCTATTTCATCCATTCATATGATCTATTATCCGAGTGCTATGTTCTATAAGTATCATAGCTTAGTGGTCACTAAGCATTTTTTGTAATACGAACATTTTTTATTTCTATTTTTTTCATTAAGAAATAGTTTAGCCTAGAGGCTGCTAACCTATTCATAATTAATAAACAATAAGCATAGAGCGTTATTTTCTTTAAGTATTCAAGCTTAGCGGTCGCTAGGCATTTCTTTTATACGAACTATTTTTTATCTTTATTTTCAAAATTAATAAACAGTTTAGCCTTAAGACCAAAAATCTATTACTTTATCAAAATACCTCTATAGCTTTTGACAGTAAACAATTTTTATATCTCACATATTTTACATCTAAAAATTTCACAAAAAATGCCTAGCGCTAATAATATGTATTTCTATGATTTGTTATTAGAGCGCTATGTTTGAAATAAGATATTATTTAGCCTCATTGTTGGCGAATCATTCCTTCCTAAAATTAATCGAGCTTAGTGATCGCATGATAATTTTCTTTAATACGAACTATTTTTTAATCTCTATATTCAAAATTAAAAATCAGTTTAAGCCTAGTGGCTGCTAATCTACTCCTCTTGACAAGTAATGGAGCTTAGCGGTTGCTAATCATTTTCATTAATGCACACCGATGTGTTAAAAAATAAATATGCAAAGGTGTGTGCCTAACAGTCCCTATGGTGTTATATGAGCACCCTGAAAACATTTTTAGTAATCATCTTTCTTCCCGACTATGCAAAGACCTCCATAGCTTTCGACATTAAAAATTGTCCATATCTCACTTATCTCTGTCATCAAAATATATTATGGAAAATGCCTAATGACCGCTAATATCTATTAGTATGATTTGTTCATAAAGCATCTATGTTATCAAGAAAAAATTTAGCCTATTTTCCACATAATCATTCCTTTTGGTAAGTATTGTAGCTTAGTGGCCACTAAGCATTTTCTTTCACACCCACTATTTGATTGATCTTGTTCAAGTAATGGAGCTTAGCGGTCGCTAAGTATTTTACTTGATACGAACCGATATAAATTATGTGTTAGACACAAAAGAACTTATGAGTAATATAGAAGTTGAGAAATCCTTCAATGATATGTAGTGCCGCACTTGGCTATGGAAGGAATGTTTAGTCAATAATATAAGATTATAGTTAGTGAAAATACTAGTAATCAAAATTATAAAGATATTTATTTACATTGTTGGAAATGAAACCTAGGAGTTGTATAGGCTAGCGACCACAAGGCTTCTACTCAACAAATAGACATAAAACATATGCCATGCAAAAGTTGTTCATTAAAAGGTGCTGAAGAAAATACCCTGATCCCCTATAAAATGTAAGTATTTATTATTTTGAATTTGGTGCTGCAAAAATATCATTTTAATGAAGCTTAGTGGTCATTATTTTCTTTCCTATCCATAAGTTACTCTTCAATTCTATTGAAGTGTAAAATTATCTTTTATTTTTTCTAGAATAAAGCATTAATAACTCCAAAATATCGAGGATCACGAGATAGATTAGAAATTTCATGCCACGTGTCAACATTTTAATGGATTATAATTACAACTTAATAATGTGAAGTTTTATAGGTAAATTTTTTTGTTAATTCTATCGCTAATTAAAAATTTCTTAATAAATGTGTCCATTATATAATTGTGTAATTAATTGGTTCAAACTTGCAAGATGCCGCATTTTATTGGATTTTTTTTAATTAACGCAGATGATAGCTAAAAAATTTCAAATTCACACTTGATAAAAATTAATAGTAAACAAGGCATAAGTAACTCTCTTAAAATTTATTTATTTTTACTTTGTAATGTGTTGGTACCCAAATTGATTCTCCCTCAGAAGTTGAGCAACATCACAGGTTTGGCAGGAAGCTTAGAGACAAGTAGAGCATGTAGTGTGTCATTTTGTAGCTGGGGATGAAATGCAACTTGCTCTTTGTCACTCAGATGTGGAGAAATGGGTAGCACCCTCAAGAGGATTTGACCTATCCTCACTACTTTATGGTTGTTCCTTTCAACCAGGGTGAGAGGACCCTTTTGTAGCTTGTTGTTTGTGGAGGAGATGGAGATATCCTTCCTTGTGAAATTATTAAGAAGACCTTGAAGAAAATATGATCAATGCAACAAAACCTAACTCTCATGAGTTGTCACTCTAGATAATGGAGATATTTTCTAAGCAAGGTTTAGGCCACTAAAGACAATGAAAACCTAATTGTTTTTGCATGTTTTGGTAGTAAAAATTATGCATTTGTATACACACATGACAAATAGGGGTAGTATGGGTATGATTGGTTGTTTTTAAATGATTTTTGGTGGGAGGTGAGACATAAATGAACTTGATTCACCATATTCTTAAGAAATTTTTCAAAATATGGAGAGCTTGAACAACATAATGCTTCAGGATAGCTAGGATGTTCCTTTAACCAGAATATGTGCTTCAATGGAGGCCCAGATCAGCACTTTTCACACAAACTTCAAGGATTCAAAATGAAGGCTCAAATTGGAAAACTTAACTAAACATTATCAACCTTTGTTTCATCACACCTAAGATACCCTAAAAGGCTAACAAACAATCTTATAGTCATGCTAGGAGTCACAGTGATTTTAAATTTTTTTTTCACTATCAAATGAAAGCTCTTCTGATAAATGAAATTGCAAATGCCACCAAACTATCACAAGGATAAGATATTGTGTGATTCACAAAGATTTCAATGTAAGATTGCAATGGGAACAAGAAAACTACTTGCAGACATTCAGAAATGAAGAAAACACAAATTTTACCCAAAAATAACATAGATTAACTCAAGTTTGATTAAATTTATCAACAGGGGAAAGTTTCTAGAACAATCTCAGAGCTTGTCAATGGCTGTACACTCACAACCACCTTGACATGATCAAATTTAACACAAAGGAAATAAACAAGTTTCTTCAGATGATTTCTCAGAAGGATGGGTTCTATCAAGCTTTTCTCTTAGAAAAATTAGTCCCAACCTCTAACAATCCAACCAGGTTTGCATGAAAAATTCATGCAATTTATAATACTTCATTTACAATATAATTTTTCCCCAAAACCTAGAGACATTCAAAGCACCATTACGTGTTGAGACTCCTAGAATCAGATTTGTGAAAAAGTTGTTAGGTGTGCAGAGGAAAATCTCTCCAAATAATTCCAGCATTCAATTCTTCACCTGGTAGAACACTCTTCCCTTATTTTCCACCTACTTCCGCCCCTAATCTGTCAAATCTGGTTCTTTGCATGCCCAGGAAGAGAGACTAGAAAATCAGATCGAACTCGATAGCCACATTTCGTCTTAATGGTAAAATATGTCTCCATATCTCCCTCACCAAATTTAGATATCAAATTAACTCCCCTTCCCTATTTGGCATGCAAGAAATATCAAGAAATCATGAAGACTCACATCTCCATGAGCTCTGGAATGAAAATGGTGGATAAAAAGATACAGATGCACAACTACCATTGATTTCTATTTTGAATTTAGACCATCCATGTGGGAGATCCACTTTAAAATGGGCCTGCGAGTTCCATTTTCTTTCCTTTTACAACTTTTTGGAAAATGATAAAATTTTCACATTATGCTCGAACCTCCACCCATGAGAAATGAGCTTGACACGTGTCCTAAGGTGGGTCACAAAGGAACCACAACCAAATTCTTCTATTTCACCTCCTTTTTGGAAAAGGTAAATTTTTCCAAGTTTCCCCAAAAGTCCGCACCTCCACCGTTGACTGGAACAAAATTTTGACTATTCTCTGTCGGGCTTGTGGGTCATTTTGATGATTTAATCCTTTTGATGAAAAGAGGCAAAAAATCCAAGTTACCTCCGATGGTCTGCTTCCCCACCCCTTTGAATTTTCAAACTGCCACACGTCACAATGGCACATCTTGAGATGGTCCCCAAAATTTGAGACCTTGAATGAGCGCAGACTCACCATGTTTCCTAGATCGAAAAATTTGTTTGAAGGCTTAAAGCTCAGTGGAAGGCACCATGTGTCAAGGTTCGAGGAAATATCCTTTTTCCATTGAAAATTCCAAGCAAAAATTAAAGTGAGCGGAGGCCTCCAAGTGTCCTCCTGGTGCTTCTTTAAAATAAATTTCAAAGGGCCGGTCCTCAAACATCCATGGTCCTTCCACGTGTCCCAGGCCTCTCAAAACCTTTTGAAAAAAATACAAAGTATGGGAAGACCCAGAGAAGCCTCCACATGTCTTCATGGTGTAATTTTAAGAAGCTTATAAGGCCTCCAAATGATTTGGCGGGGGCGCGCTTCCATTTTAGATTTTTACTCCATTTTTCCAAAAGGGAAAAATATCCAACTTGCTTCCGAAGGCTCGCATCTCCACCTTTAACCTTGCCACGTGTCCTTCTGTGGGGTCAAAGTAAGACTTTTCCCCACCGCTTAAATTTTTCTTTAATCAAATCTTGGTGGGGCCGTAGGGCGGGTTCAAACTTTTTGCCAAAGTAGTAAACAAGAAAAAGTTCAAAAATAAAACCCACGTTGCGCCCCATCCAATTAGATTTGAGGCGGAGCTACGGGACCAAATTTTCCTTTTTGCCAAAAAATAAAAAAGTGACAAGTTAAAACATTTTCCCGTCGTCCCCTGACCAACCAAAAGAAGCCACGTGACTGCCAAATGCTGAGGAATAATTTTGATACGAAAAAGACACCGCCTGACCATCAAAAACACAAGAATTCACCATTCATGCGCTAAAACCAATTTTTCACTAAGGATGAATTTTTTTGAAACAAAAACAAGTGAATCATGGTTCTAAGCATCTTTCGATGATGGATTTGGATTTTCAAAGGAATACAAATATAAATTGATCATTCTTGATCTTCCATGGTCAGAGAAAAATAGGAAAAATGCAGAGCCCACGGATTTTGAAGAAATTAGGGAAAAGACAGGGCAAACTCGGACACTCTTTCAAAAGGGGCATGAAAATGGGTTCTGCAAACAATTCGAGGCATTCAAATGGAGGTAAAAGCTTCAGAACATTCACATCGAGAGACAAAACATTTCATAACACGTAGATTAGAGGAAAATCAGGGAAAAATGGTGCGAGATCAAAACAAGCACCAACATCGGCTCGACTCAGGGATGGGCACCCTGCGAGTGCCATAAGAAAACTAGCAGACAAGTGCCAAGAATAGACCATTGGGAAAAGGATTCAAAGAGAAAGCTAGCATAGTGGAACAACCACAACCATCCTCCAAAAATTGAACCGAGAAACCAGCAAAACCAAGTCACCGAGGACCAGAACGAGCAAAAACACAAAAGACAGAAAACAAACCAACAAACTATACACTGTATAGGTGATGCTCACTTTGATTCTAGGGAATCAATCCAAGAAATGCTTCAAGTTCCTGCCATTAACAGGAAATTCGAGTAATTCACCATCCAAATCCTTCAAGAAGAAGGTATGCTCACCAATCAATGTCAATGGAGTAAGGGCCCATCCACAGTGCATCAAATTTACCATGCTTGCCCTTGTCTTCATGTCTATTATCCCACAACAGCACAAGATCTCCAATGTTGAAAGCTCTGGAAGTGACCTTCTTGTCAAATAACTTCTATAATTTTTCTCAAAACTTCACATGCCTCTAGTGAGATGCCCTCCTTTCTTCATCAAGTTCAACAATCTGGTTAATGCGAGCATCATATGGACTAACTTCTTGATCTTCCAGTTGTTGAATGAATTGATATGAGGATAGTTGCATATGTAGGGGAAGTAGAGCTTGAGTGCCATACACTAATTCAAATGAAATTTTTCCAGTGGCTCTTTTAACATTAATTCTATCAGCCCAAACAACAAACTTCAGTTGTTCACCCCATTTTCTTTTGTTCAGCTCCAAGGTTCTTCTGATAATTTTCAACAAATTTTTATTATTGGACTCACTTGTCCATTTCCTTGGGGATTATAATTAGAGGCATATGTCAAGTTGATCCCATATTATTTGCACATTGCCACCAAAGGTTTAGCTCTGAAGCTCATGGCATTGTCAGCAAAAATTTTAACTGGCACCCCAAACCTGCAGATGATATGGTTCAACAAAAAATCCATGACAATTTGGTGTGTTGCTCTTTTGGTGGGGATTTCCTCCACCCATTTGGTGAAGTAATCAGTGGCTACAAGAATCCACTTATGGCTAGCACTTGAAGGGTATGAAATCTCACCAATGAAATCCATTCCCCATTGCTTGAATGGGGCTTCAATTGATACAGCTATAAAGGTAAGGAGCCTGAAGCTTTCAGTCTTCTAGAGAAGCACTTGCAACTCTCACATCTTCTAACAAAAATAGTTGTATCCTTGAAAAGAGTTGACCACCAATAACCAGCCCTCAAGATCTTGTGTGTTGTGACTCTTCCAAGAAGAATTCCCCCCACAAACTCCTCCATGAAGATCAGCAATTATCTTGGGGGCTTCATCTTCAGTAATGCACCTTAAGAGAACTCCCTAAAGGTTCTTCTAGGCTAACCCATAATCAGTAATACCATACTTGGGAAGCCAACTTAAGGGATCTTTCTTGGTTCTTGCTCAAATGCTCAGGGCAATATAGATGTCTAAGAAAAAAATTACATCTTTGTACCACTCAGAACTCATCAATTTTTCAAAAACATCTACCCTTCCTTCTTCTACCTCATTCACCTCAATAGTTTGCAAGTTGCTCTCATTCATAATCTTATCCAAGCCCAAACTTCTCACCAACTTCATGGTTTGGATATCCATGTCATATTCTTGCAACTTGTTCACCCATCTGCA
Organism: Taxus wallichiana var. yunnanensis; assembly: GCA_018340775.1. Lineage (NCBI taxonomy): Eukaryota > Viridiplantae > Streptophyta > Pinopsida > Cupressales > Taxaceae > Taxus > Taxus wallichiana. The sequence goes on from CM031235.1 coordinate 376,974,145, forward strand.
TCTTTTTCTTGAGACCTCCATCTCTGATAAGATGTCTTTGACCATGGTGTGGGGAACATAAGAAACAATTTTAGAGCTCAAAATTTAAGGCCTAAAACCTTTATTGTTTTTACCAAGGAAAATGAATTTTTCTCCATAATAGTGTATTTTAGCTTGGCCCCCTGCAATGCCTTACTAAAAAATGTAATTGGCCTCTCAACCCCTTCATCATCTTTCTGCAACAAGACAGATGCAATAGTGTTCTCTGAAGCAAAAGAAAAAAGTTGGAAATACTTCTTATAATCTGGAGCTACTAAAACAGGGGCATGCTTTAATGCCTCCTTGATCCCATTGAAAGCTTGAATGCCATCCTCCTCCCATTTGATGGCCTGGTCCTTCTTCAGCATGTCTATGATTGGAATGGTCAACTCAGAAAAATTTGATATGAATCTCTCGATAAGGTTTATCTCCCAAAAGATGACACCGAATCCCCTTCTTGTTTCTTGGGATTGGGACCTTGCGATGGCCTCTACCCTTTCTCGGATTAATCATCACCCCCTCTTGTGACACAATGTGCCCAATCAATTTTGCCTTCTGCACCCCAAAATGGCACTTATTTGGATTGAGAAAAATGCCATATTCTCTACATCTTATCAACATTTTCTCCAAGTGATACAAATGGTCACCTCTCTTTTGGAGAACATAGTTACATCATCTTGGTAGACAACAATAAAATCATTGATGTAACCAAAAAAATCAACATCCATTTCTCTTTGAAAGGTTGCTCCAACATTCATCAGACTAAAGGGCATCATGACATATACATAAGTCCCCCAAGGAGTGGTAAAGGTTGTTTTAATTCTTTCTAATTCCTTCACCACAACTTGGTTATAACCAGAGAAACCATCTAGGGTAGAAAGTAGTTCAAAACCAGTCACTACTAGTGTAGCATGTTTTCCATGTTTGGTAAAGGATAATTATCCTTCATTGATGCTCTGTTCAAATTTCTGAAATCCACACACAACCTGATGTCACCATTCTTCTTTTTGACTGGTACTAGGTTTACAACCCAAGAAGAATACCTTGTGGGCTGAATAATCCCTCCATCCCTCAGTTTCTTCATTCCTCTTGCATTTTAAGAGATAGAAGTGGATTGATTGGCCTTTGTTTCTTCCTAAATGGTTTTGCATTGGATTCCAAGGGAATCTCATGTTGAAACAGATCCTCTCTATATGCCTTTAATTCAGAATAAGTCCAAGCCATGCAATCTTGATATTTTTTCAAGTAATAGAACATAAGACTATTTTTCCTCCTTGCTGAGATTGTTTCCTAACCAAATCTTCCTTGGTTTCTCCTTTGTACCAAGGTCATGCTCCTCAATATCCCTTGAGGCTGATATACATCTATTGATAATGCAATCAACATTATCAAAGTTGGATTCAAGAGCAACCAGCCCTCTAGGAATGGTATTAGTCTTTAGTTGGATGATGCCTTTGCTAAACAAGGTTTCTTTACCCTCTACTATGCATACCATTAGCTCCCAATGAATATTTTGATTAGAAAACTCCCCTTTGTTCTACGTAAATATTTTGACACGAGCATCATCATCAAAAAATTGCCAATGCTTAATGTTGTTAGGGACAGATGGCCTTGTCAATACTTCAACATCATAGTCACAATATGGGGACATTGCACAATCATCAAACCGAGATCCCAACATAGCAAGCCTATCTTCCATAACATTGAACTTCCTATCATGATGCACAATATTGAATGAATCAAACATCTCAATGAGATCCCAAACTGCATGCTTTTATTATTTCATTCACTGATTTTTTATGGCATAAAGTTTTTTGACTTGCTTTACAATTAATTCTGAATCTCCTTTGACAATGATGTCTTTAACACCATATTTCCAAGAAATCCTCATACCTAACAATAGTGCCTCATCATAATCAGCAATGTTATTAGTGCACTCAAAGTTGAGTTTGAAGGAAAAGATAAACTCTTCCTGGCCTAGAGAGATCAGAACAACACCAACACCATTTTTGAACTTGGAGCAAGCTCCATTAAACAATAAATCCCAAGGAGAGATTTCCTGTTCAAGACACTTGCATTCTTCAATATTGTGCTATTTTCCATCAGCAAATCCTACAAAGTTATTGTTATCCAAAATTCACCCCTCAAGGTAATTTTGATAACATGCATCAGATTCTTTAGTCTCGAGCAAGTAGAATTGATTCAAGGCCAAAAATCATGTTTTTGGGGTCCCCTTGGCTTCTCTCTAACTTCCCCATCCAGGAAAAAACCCAAGAAGTTAGAGAAAATTGGAAAAATCTAGAAAATGGGCTCATTCTGGTGTTTTGTGGAAAAATTAGACATTTTTGTCCCAGGCGGTCCATGGGATAGTTGGGATGTGAAAAGGTGGAATCGCCACACAAGGAGCCAAGCTAAATGAGATGCGGCGAATGCGAAGTCAACGATCCTCACGACTAGTCATAAATTGCATGACCCGCTTGGGACAAGGAAGCTTCGAATCGTGTGTGACGCAGATATCTTTTTCCTAGGAAAACCGGGACACGTGGACCTGATTTTGCCAAAATAGCCGTAGTGAAGAGAAAAGTCAATGTTTGACCTCCCGAACTTTAAACGGCCATAACTTTTGACTTTGAGCTCCGATTTTCATAAAATTAGACTTTTACGGAACAAGTGTGACTTCCTCTACATAAAAAAAAAAGATTTATTAATTTTGATGAGGGTAAATATATTAAAATATAAGAAACGTATTCAGATCTAGTCAATTAATGCTCATTCTTGTCAAATGACAGAAAATGCCTGGCAGACCCAAAATAGCTGCTCACACTCAGAAGGCCATAACTTTTGCATTTCTCAATGAAATTGCACAAAATTTGTACCATTGGAATCATGGATCTAAACCCAACACACAAAAACAAGAAATTATATATTTGATGAATGATAGATAGATATTTTTATAAAAGTTTATAACAATGTTTTATTTGGTGGTTGGGAGTGCAATTAAGAGGCATGGTTATCATTATTTCACTACTGCAGGTCATGGGATAGTATGGGGAGCCTTTTGTAAGAAACAACATCATTTCACTCCATTTAATACCTCTTACTAGTGGTTGAAGGACATATTTCAGGATTTCCATTTTCCCTCTCTCTCTAATTTTATTTTTCTATAAATTGGAGTGTTGGGATCATTGTAAAGGAAGGAGTTTTATTGTAAAAATCTCTATCAAAATTGCTTTGTGAAGCCAAATGTGTTCAGACCCTTGTAGTGGACTCCTTGCATGGTGATCTAGTCCCTTATTTTGTAAGAGATTGAACTATGTATATTAATGAAGCAATAAAATACAAGTTTGTGGATGCATCTTCCCCTGGTGTGTTTGTTTGCACTCCTCTTGCCCTTTCAACCTTCCTTACAAAAATATTGTGTCTATTTTTATGCTCTTGCAAGGACTCATTATTATTGTGCATGTATGAAATATTTTTGTGAATGAATTTTGCTATATTGTGGAAAACTGTTATCACCCCTTCTAGTGTGCACTTTGCTTCTATATCTCACACATTGGAAGACTACCCTCACCCCCTCCTTTTCTGGTGTATCACTACTGTAGTTTAGGATTTCATTTTTTATTCATTATATCTCCTTGGTCCCTTGGAAAGTTAGATTAGGACAGTTAGTTTTGTCTATATTAGAGTAGATTGTGACAGTAGTTTAGGAGCAAGAACCAACTTTCTCTAGAGGTCTATCTCAAGTAGAAAGTACCACAACTTGGAGATAGTGCCCATGTTATCCAATCACATCGTGAGATCAAGTACATGCACTTGTGTAAACATAAGGGTGTTGTGATTTGGTGATATGATTATCATCATCAAGCACTTGTGTACAATACTTCATAAGATGCATTGTTAGGATCTTCAATAAGGTGCAACATCTTATTTTCTCCATACAACCGACAAGGCTTCCCTTAATTGGGATGGTAGCATAGGACATATCCATTTAAACACTCCCACCATCACTTGTAACCCATTTTCTAGATAACAACATACCCCACATGGCTGGGTAATCAAAAATAACAATATCAAGCATCAAGTTTTTACTTGGATAAGCTACAAGTTGCACCACCATACCTTTCACGCATCCCACCACTGGCACTTCTCTAGATTCCATAACAAGTACACTTTCCATATGTTGTTGTTACTTTGATATCCAACTCATTCATGACTTCAGAGGCATAACATTGCATGATGCCCCCGATTCAAACATACAGTATATAGCAATATGTCTTTAATAATCGAGTGGTGAAGAATGGATCCACATTTAATTGAGACTCCACCAAGGATGTCCCAAAATAAGCCGAAATGTGTGGCTCACCTAGTTCCTCCAAAGAGTCTGGTGGTGTCTCTAACTCTTCAATGATTGGTGGAGTCTCCACAATGTTTATATTTCTACATAGGGTAGTCTTCTCCTCTTTCAACCCCAAATATTCAAAAGCCCTTTTTTGTGCTCAGGAATCCTAAGCAACTCAACAATTGGAACTGAGATCTTGATCTAACTCAAGACTTGGGCAATATCATAAGGGACAGACTTTGGCAAGGCAACATTAAAAGGAAGGTTGACACACTCATTAGATGGCACAAGATTTTTGATAGCTTGGGCATGAGGAGGGGTATGAGTTTTGTTTGGGACAAGTAAGGCCCTTGGCATATGCATATTTCTTAGGAGCCTCTTTAGGAATATTTGAAAGCAATGGAGTTTTTGGCTTGGCATGAGGCCCTGTCCCTTTGACAACCCTACTTATTGTGTTATACTCCTTCTCTTGGGAAACAATAGCATTCATCAACAACTGTGTGTCCTCCTCAAATGGGATTCCTCCATCATACTTATTTATCATTAAAGCTTTTAAATATTCGAAGTCATTATTGGGAAATTAAAAAGCTTGTACAATATCTACTTCTAAAATATGAGAGGGAGGAAGAATGGGTACCCGGTGGATGCAATCCCATAGATCAGCAGCGATTCGAGCACTTATTACCTCGCTTGGAGTTGCCCTTTGTTGTGAGATTGTGGAGCAACCCATCATGAAATCTGTCATCATCATTATCATCATAAGATTCTTCTTCTTTTGTTGATATTCCTCACATAGAGCATGGGGCATGAAACATTTGTTACACCAATCAATGACATTTTCTCTCCACAACAAGAACTCTAGCAAAGAAAAGGATCGGGGACCATTCTATTTTCCCTAGCCGAGAATGTTTATTTCAAATCCAAAATTCCCTTACCTCGTCATCATATATCTCCGATCATTTATGTGATGATTGGTAAACTTTTCTTGGCCTTATTGCTTTTGCTAAAATTTTGAACTATGCCCAATCGCTTTTTCTACCCAGGCTAATTTGTATGATATTTCTTTGACATCCCCTACCAAAGTTTTCACAACTTCCTCCAAATCAGCAAGCCTTACTTGTTTGAGGATTTTCCGAGTTAATTAGCTTTACACCCTCTCTTTTGGAGGCTTTCTAATTGCCTTGATGTTATTCTCAATTTGCAGAGCCATAATGAAGGTCTAGCTCAACTTAGTAAGGTTTTTATCCCTCAAGTAGTAAGAAACATTTTTATCAAATGCATATGAATATTTAATCAAACATTATTCATCACATGGCCTTAAGCTAATAGGAAATCTCCTCGAGGTCTCATTAAACCTTGTGTTTATATCATGTATCGACTCATTAGGATTCTTCTTGATGTTTTCAAATTCGATCGAAGAAACCTAGGGCTAGTTCTATCACCATACCGCAATCTAAATGTATTTTTCATCTCTATCCAAGAATCAATGGAATTATCGGCAAAGCTTTATACCAATCCTTGCATCCTCTTCCAAAGTATGGGTAAACAATTTGATATATACATCTTCATGTTCAATCTCAAAGTCTTCCATCATATTGATAAAAGTTTTAAATGTTGATCACAAGTTATAGCATTGTTTCCTTGGAACTTTGGTAATCTATTTCTTACATCCTGGGAACGCATTTGGATAACCGGCCATACCCATAAAATTTATGGGACCAAAGGTGTTTACAATAAAAGGAGGTCTGGGTGGGGGCTGGGGCATGTTTTTTTGAGGAGGTGACACTGGAGGGGAGACAAATTGATAAGTGGCAGAGGGTATTTGAAACACATGAGTAAAACTTTCAAAATGGATATCCCCTAAAGGCATTGTTTCTTGGAAAACCTATCAACCTTTAAAAAGATAGGGGTAGAATGAGAAGAAAATTTTTAAAATCAAATGAAGGCCCCTCTCCAGATGGAGAATTTAATTCCACAAAAATACTACTTGATTCATAATCACTTGAATGGAAATCTTCAATGATAGGCTGATCACTTTCATCAATGGGGACTTCTTTTCTTGACTGTTGATCTCCAACAACTCTCCAGGATTTTCTTCCTTCTAACTTTGTTTTTCCTAGCTCTGGAAATAATGTCCTAGCAGGATCTCTAGCAAAGAAATATCTTCTTCCTTCCATCTTTGCAAAGATTAGTAACAAAACTCACTTGACAGAGGTTAAGACACTGGTACTCATCAAGAATCAAATCAATAGGGAGTTGCCACTAAGGATTTCCACCTTAGTTGTTAAAATGCACTAAAATATGATCTGTAAAATGTCTCTTAATACTAAAAACTAGAAATGGGATGATCTGACTTTTCTGTACCCATATTTATCAATGAAAGCTAGTGCACTAGGTGTGGAAACTGAAAGAATTACACACAACACTTGCAACTTTGAATACTTTTTTACAAGTCTAAACACAAGATGATATTTGAAATAATTTATTAGCACTTAGAGCATATAAGAAGTGTTTACTGTGGTCCGAATATGAATTGTAACCACTATTTCCCGACAATGACGCCTAATCAGGTGTTGGTACCCAAATTGATTCTCCTCGAAGCTGAGCAACATCACAGGTTTGGCAGGAAGCTTAGAGACAAGCAGAGCATGTAGTGTGTCATTTTATAGCTGGGGATGAAATGCATCTTGCTATTTGTCACTCAGATGTGGAGAAATGGGTAGCACCCTAAAGAGGATTTGACCTATCCTCACTACTTTATGGTTGTGCCTTTCAACTAGGGTGAGAGGACCCTTTTTGTAGCTTGTTGTTTGTGGAGGAGATGGAGATATCCTTCCTTGTGAAATTATTAAGAAGACCTTGAAGAAAATATGATCAATGCAACAAAACCTAACTCTCACGAGTTGTCACTCTAGATAATGGAGATATTTTCTAATCAAGGTTGCCACTCAAGATAATGAAAACTTGATTGTTTCGCATGTTTTGGTAGTAAAAATTATGTATTTGTATATACACACGACAAATAGGGGTATTATGGGTATGATTGTTCGTTTTTAAATGATTTTTGGTGGGAGGTGAGGCATAAATGAACTTGATTCACCATATTCTTAAGAAATTTTTCAAAAATGGAGAGTTTGAACAACATAATGCTTTAGGATAGCTAGGATTTTCCTTTAACCTGAATATGTGCTTCAATGGAGGCCCAGATCATCACTTTTCACACAAACTTCAAGGATTCAAAATGAAGGCTCAAATTTTAAAACTTAACTAAACATTATCAACCTATGTTTCATCATGCCTAAGATACCCTCAAAGGCTAACAAATAATCTTCTAGTCATGCTAAGAGTCACAAGTGATTTTAAATTTATTTGATTTCACTATCAAATGAAAGCTCTTCTGATAAATGAAATTGCAAATGCCACCAAACTATCACAAGGATAAAATATTGTGTGATTCACAAAGATTTCAATGTAAGATTGCAATGAGAACAAGAAAACTACTTGCAAACATTTAGAAATGAAGGAAACATAAATTTTTCTCAAAAATAACGCAAATTAACTCAAATTTGATTAAATTTATTAGTAGGGAAAGTTTCTAGTACAATCTCGTAGAGCTTTTCAATGGATGTACACTTATAACCACCTTGACATGATCAAATTTAACGAAAAGGATATAAACTAGTTTCTTCAGATGATTTCTCATAAAGACAGTTCTATCAAGCTTTTCTCTTAGATAAATCAATCCCGACTTCTAACACTCCAACCATTTGCACGAAAAATTCATGAAATTTATAATTCTTCATTTACAACAAAATTTTCCCCAAAACTAGAGACATTCAAAGCACCATTGCATGTTGAGACTCCCAGAATCAGATTTGTGAAAAAGATGTCAGTGTGTAGAGGGAAAATCTCTCCAAATAATTCCAACATTCAATTCTTCACCTGGTAGAACACTCTTCCCTTATTTTCCACCTACTTCCACCCCTAATCTGTCAAATCTGGTTCTTTATGTGCCCAGGAAGAGAGACTGGAAAATCAGATCAAACCCGATAGCCACATTTCATCTTAATGGTAAAAGACATCTCCAAATCTCCCTCACCAAACTTAGATATCAAATTAACTCCCTTCCCTATTTGGCGTGCAAGAAATATCGAGAAATCATGAAGACTCACATCTCTAGGAGCTCTAGAGTGAAAATGGTGGAAAAAACATATACGATGCACAATCTGTCGTTGATTTATTTTTGAATTTGGACCGTCCACATGGGAGATCCACTTTAAAATGGGCCTGTGGGTTCCTTTTTTCCTTTTACAACTTTTTGAAAAAATGTAAAATTTTCACATTTTTCTATGTACCTCCAAAGGTGGGTTCCAAAGGAACCGCGACCAAATTCTACTATTTCACCTCCTATTTTGGAAAAGGGAAAATTTTCCAAGTTTCCCCGAAAGTCCGTACCTCCACCATTGATTGGAACAAAATTTTGACTATTCTCACGGACGGCCTTGTGGGTCATTTTGATGATTTAATCCTTTTGATGACAAGAGGAAAAATCCAAGTTGCCTTCGATGGTCCGCTTCCCCACCCCTTTGCTTTTCAAACTACCATGCATCACAATGGCGCATCTTGAGATGGTCCCCAAAATTTTAGACCTTGAATGAGTGTGGACTCACCATGTGTCCTGGCCCAAAAAAAATTGTTTGAAGGCCTAAAGATCAGCAAAAGGCGCCATATGTTAGGTCTGAGGAAATTTCCTTTGGCCATTGAAAATTCCAAGAAAAAGCAAAGTGAGTGGAGGCCTCCAAGTGTCCTCATGGTGCTTCTTTAAAATAAAATTCAAAGGGCCGGTCCTCAAACATGTGTCATCCCTCCACGTGTCCCAGGCCTCTCAAAACCTTTTGAAAAAAGACTAAGTATGGGAAGACCCAGTGGAAGCCTCCACGTGTCTTCATGGCACAATTTCAAGAACCTTATAAGGCTTCAAAATGATTTGGCAGGGGTGCGCTTCCATTTTAGAATTTTACTCCATTTTTCCAAAAGGGAAAAATATCCAACCTACTTCCGAAGGCCTACATCTCCGCCTTTAACCTTGCCACGTGTCCTTTTGTGGGGTCAAAGTAAGACTTTTCCCTGCCGCTTAAATTTTTCTTTAATCAAAGCCTTGTAGGGCCGCGGGGCGGGCTAAAACTTTTTTCCAAAGTAGACAAAAATAACAAGTTCAAAAAACAAACCCATTGCGCCCCATCCAATTAGAAGAAGCCACGTAAGCACCAAAAGAACCAATCAGATTTGAGTGGAGCTACGGGACCAAATTTACCTTTTTCCAAAAAGCAAAAATTGAAAAGTTAAAACATTTGCTCGCCATCCCCTAACCAACCAAAAGAATCCACGTGACCACCAAATGCTGAGGAATAATTTTGACAGGAAAAAGACGCCCGCCAGATCGTCAAAAACACAAAAATTCACCATTCATGCCCAGAAACTGATTTTTCACTAAGGATGAAATTTTTTGAAACAAAAACAAGTGAATCATTGTTCCAATAATCTTTCAACCATGGATTTGAATTTTCAAAGGCATAAAAATATAAATTGATCATTCTCGAGCTTCCATGGTTGGGGTAAAATAGAAAAATGGTAGAGCCCATAGATTTTGAAGAAATTAGTGCAAAACAGGGCAAACTCGGAGACTCTTTCAAAAGGGGGCATGACAATGGGTTATGTAAATAATTCAAGGCATTCAAATGGAGGTAAAATCTTTAGAACATCCGCATCAAGAGACAAAACGTTTCATAACATGTAGATCATAGGAAAATCAGGGAAAAAATGGTACGAGATCAAAAGAAGCACCAACATCAGCTCTCGACGTGGGGATGGGCACTCCCTGTGAGTGTCACAAGAAAACTTAGCAGACCAAGTGCCAAGAACAAACCATTGGGTAACATAGTCAAAGACAAAGCTAGCATAGTGGAACAACCACAACCATCCTCCAAAAATCGAATTGTAATGTTCACTTCTCTTTTCTAAATGGTTTTTATTATGCTTAAATTAATATTTGTCATTTTCGCGAGTTCACAAAATAAATTTTGATGATGTCCCAACACTTTCTAAAGTAGGTAGTATTAATAAATTTTATTTCCCCATATCCCATGCTATTCCCCAAATTAACGTGAATTATATTTATAAAATACAAAATTTGCACTAGATAAAATTTAATAATTAATGAGGCATATATCACTCTCTTAATTTTTTATTTTTTATTTTCCTAATGTTCACTTCTATTTTCTAAATGGTTTTTATCATGTTGAAATTAACAATTGTTGTTTTTGCTGCAAGTCCACAAAGAAACTTTTTTCGATGTCCCACTTTTTTCTAAAGTAGGTAGTATTAATAAATTTTATTTCCCCAAATCCCACGCTATCCCTCGAATTAACGCGCATTATATTTATAAAATACCAAATTCACACTAGATAAAAATTAATAATTAACAAGGCGTATATCACTCTATTAAAATTTAATTTTTTTTTTCCTAATGTTCACTTCTATTTTCTAAATGGTTTTTTATTATGCTTAAATTAATATTTGTTGTTTTCCCGAGTGATCACAAAGAAAAAAATTTCACCGTCCCACTTGTTTCTAAAGTAGGTAAAATTAATCAATTTGATTTACTCATATCCCACCATATTCCCGATTAAATGAAAATATAAATGATGGGTTGATTCAAGGTACTATATGTGAAATCCCCCACATTAAATGCCAATATTTGAAATATAAAAATCCTACACTTTCGCTTTAAGAAGGAAAATTCAAATTTTAAAATATCGTAATCCCACTTTTTTAAGTTTTTGGAATTTCTTTCGTTGAATGCATTTGGAAAAAACTAAATAAATGAGAGAAATATATATATTAGGTTTATTTTTATTTTGTAAGTGTAGAAAAGGAGCTCTTGAAATCAGAATACAACACACGCAGCACTAATTTACTAGTTCGAGTGCTCGATTCCTAGAGGTTTTTTTTGAATGGTAAGTTGAGGCAATGATCATAATCATGTTTGGGGGCACACAAACAAGAAAAAAACAATGATAGTGGATAGATCATACGTGCCAATGCAGATTAGGAGGCCCAGAAAGGAAGGATTCAATAGAGACAAGAAAAATAGGTTACAGATAAAATCTCAATGATACTATATTTTAGAGAGAATTAGGAGCTTTAATAAACATTATCAATCATATCAAAATATCAGATATGACTAAAACATGCATTTATCAAAAGAATCTATGTTATTGTATGTGTACCATAGTTAATGGCGGGAACTGCATAAAGATCTCTCGTATTCACCTAGTTCTTGTGTTTTGCACCGCAACCCATCCCTTCCTTTCCCTTTAGCGCCTTTGTAGTTTCGTTCCATATTCTTGTCAAAACACGTTGCTCTATCTGAAACCACATTTTATTCCTCCCATGACCAAATATTTTGTAATCCCTTTTAAAATATTTATTCCTTCCGAAAACCCATTTTTATGTTCAGTTGTAGCTCAAGTATTCGTGTTTGTTAAACGGGTTCCCTTTTCAGCCCTTCTATCTATCTCTATTTTTTATTGATTTTTCATTCTTCTTCATCCATTTATTTTTTCCTGTAAGCAAAGTGACATCTATCTCTAGCAAGAAAAACCCGAGTCTCATATTATTTTTTTATAAATCGTAACGGTTTGCTTTTGTATAGTTTAGGTAATCATTTTGACTTCCTTTAATTATTTTTTAATATGAAAGAAATAGTCGTGACTAATTATTCAATATTCAATTCTCACTTGATTGCCGTGTTAATATACATAGTTTTTTATATTTGTTTCTCCACCTAGAAATAATTAAATGCATTATCTTTACAATTTGTTTATGTTTAGAAAAATGTAAGCACCTTATATGTTCTCGCAAATATTATTAAATACAAATGTTAATCGTTATATTTACAAACATATATTTCATTTACGATTAAATGTGCCAATACAAAGTAACAATTTTTAAATTCTAAGATAACATATTCCAAGACTAGAGGCCGCTTAAGCTTGATGTTTACGACATTTCTTGGCTATTATAAGACAAAAAAGTCAACAACTATTCCAAGACAATACAAATATTAAAGAGTTTCCTAAATAAATTTTTCAAACATGAATGAAGACTAGCGGCAGTTAAGATTCGGGTGATTTGCATACGCTATAACTAGCACAAACTGCCTAAAAACCAAGCTAAGCACCATTATTATATTTAGATTTCCAATTTGATTTATTAGAATCCTACCATGATATTTGAAGCCTATCGCCACTAATGTCGAAGATTAGTAAATAGCATTGGTGCAACATAGCCAATACTTGAGATTAGCGCCCACAAGGATATGTGTTTCCTTGCATACATGACAATTAGTAAAGACTCGATTGAAAAATCAACTAGCTCCTTTATTATTTTTGGATGTTACATTACTACCTTCTAAGTCTAGAACCGCTAGGGTGAATGTTTAATTTCTTTCTTTGATGTTCCAAGAAAACAAATATTCAAATGCAAGATTAATTTAAATGTTTTTCTAGAATACAAATATCCCAAAAAGAAATTTTCTCCATTACGGCACATGATTTCAATATGTTATTTGAAGTATATCACATGATATTCAAATCCTAACAGCCACTAATGTCGTAGATTATTCCACTACGTTTGTGTAACATAATAAAAATTAATATTTCGAAGATGAGAGAATTTCTTAAAATAAAGAGAACTCCAAACTCATTAAGGTGAAGTCTAAAATGTCGCTTCTCTAGTAGAGAAGAGGAAGTGCTCAAATAGTTCACCTTCATTTTGCCTCAAATCAGTTTCCGTACACTAAAATTAAATGGTCCAAACCTAAAAGGGGAAAATTCAAACTTAATTTTGATGGGGCTTCTAAAGGTAACCATGGCCTAACTAGTGGAGGCATAATCAGGGATCATAATGGGGACCAGATCTTAGCCTATGATGGTCCTTTGGGGACTCAATCAAATAATGTGGATGAAGTTGATGCTCTTCTATGGGGTGTTAGTCTTGCAAAGGAGAAAGGAATTAAACATATCCTTATTGAGGGGGACTCTCTTCTCATTTTAAATGCAATCAGCAAGACTAGTCACAATAATTGGGTCTTGGGAAATAATATTAATGCTACTAAAGAACACCTTAAGTAATTTGATTCCCATATCATTAATCATAGCCCTCATATAGGAAATGCTTGTGTAGACAAATTGGTGAATGAGGGAGTTAAAAATAATGATTACAAGGTGTGACAAAAAGGTGAGGTCATACCTGCACATATTAATGATATTATTAATCATGAAAATAGTAAGCACTTCACCTTAAGCAAAGTGTGAGGGAGAATAATGGGTTCATTTTTAAATATTGCAAAACCATGTCTGGCTTAAGCTATTCTTAGAAAGACAAGTCTAATTTCAAAAATTACAGACCTCAAATTTTTGTGCATTATCTGGCTGCCATGGGTGGTTATAGAACCATAGTCGAGCCATCCAACCATGGGCATATTGTGGAGGATAAGTCAATGTGGCACCTTTTTCAAATTGGGGGTTTTAGGAACTTTATCACCAAACTCCAAGGGCATGATCCCTTACTTACTATGGAGTTTGCTAGCATGGAAGGAAGGAAAAGCAATGATCTCGTGGCATGGAAATAGAAATGTTGTAGGAAGTCATAGCCTATGCCATGGGCATGGACATGGAAGGTTTGAAAATATTCAAGGATAGGAATCAGAGAGAGTACGAAATCAATAATTTCTTTTTCGGAAAGGAAATTGTCCATTACTTCACCGACGGTATCACTCGTTCCTACATTCTTGGGTTTTGGAGAGAGGTCTACTTGCACATCATGAATTATCGACTACGGAGGGTAAGTATCGCAAGATACATACCCACCACTTTTCATTTCTTAACATGTTTAGACATAAGAAATTGCTTGGTATCCCCTTCTATCTTTTTATGTCTCTGACCACCTCGGTGAGGGATTTCTAATGGAGTAAGGTGGAGTCTCCCATCCATGAGGGCCTCATTATTCTCCCTGTTTCACAATGGGAATATGGCTCGGGATAAACAAATGCCCCTAATTGAAGAGGAGGAGGATACTACCTTTGTTGAGTGTTTTTCTAAGATGAGGGAAGGAAATATGGGTTCTAAGTAGATGGGTGAGGGGAAGAATGTGGAAGGGATGGAAAATCAAGAAACCGGTCCATCGAAGGGGAAGGATAAAGTTACCTCGAAAGGAGAGCATGGTATTGATATATGGAAGAACAAATTTTAGTACTTGGAGACAGTGGTCAAGGTCCTAGAAGAGACTAACTTGATGGTGAGAAAGGGCATGATTAATAGTATCAAAGCCACCAAGCAAATATTCTTGGCCCAGAAGAACATCTAAGGGGATATCAAGTAGTTGGATTCTCTGGTTTGAGATTTGGGCATTCATCTAGATGCTATGGAAAAAGAGAAGTAGAAAAGGAGGTGGATCAGTTTTGATGAAGAGGAAGAGGAGGAGTCTAAGGAGGAGGAGGCATCTTAAGAGCACACTGAGGAGGATGTCAAGGAAACCCCCTAGATGAATCTCGAATTTGGGTTGTAGCATGAAAGAAGAGACCAGGGAGGTTAAACCCTCTAAAAAATTAAAGCTAACTATGGAACTTCTTCCAAACTGTCCACGGACTTTAGGTAAATTTCTCTATTTTTTCTTTTTTAATGGCTTAGATCTCTTTTTCTCGTTGTTTCTTGGATCCCTTTTTATATTTAGGAGTTAAGTTTATTTAACTTTGGGGTTCCTTTTCCTTTTTTTCTAGCTTTGCTTCTATCACAATGTAATATTTTTGAACTTGGCCTTTGGGAGCTTATCCCTACTTTTTATCCTATCTAATAAAAAATAAAGACTTAATATTGGTAGTCACTAGGATAATTCTTGTATTTTAATTCAAGATAATGATTAATGAGCTAACTAAAAACAAAAAACTGAACTAAAATCCAACACCAATTATTTATCTAGGTCATCTCTGAGTACAACATGTTATTCAAAGTTTATTACATGATATTCATAGTGGCCACTAGGATATTTGTTGTCTTGCATTCAAGACAATTTATAATGACTCGATTGAAAATATAACTATGCTTCCCATAATTATATTTAAATTTTAAAAGACTATTTTTAACGACTGACGACCGCTAGGGTGGTTTCTCACTACATTTCTTTCCTGAATACTTGTGATTCCAAATGAAAATTTAAGCCTAGTAGTCATTGAGCTCAATAGTATATTCGAAGTCTATCGCATGAATTCCAAATGAAAATTTTTAGCCTAGTTCAATTTTAACCACCGGGTTTAATATGTTATTTGAATTAGTGTTGTTGCAACATCAAAGAAGATTGAGGTTATCGGTCGATAGGATAGTTTTTGTCTTTCATATAGAACAATTAGTAATGAATTGATGGATATTAAAATACATGACTAGATAAACAATATTTGAAGACAAGATGAACCCAAGTTCTTAGGCTATTTTGATTTACAAGTGGTTTGTAATCATCAACCCAAGTTCCATTCCCATTGAATTCATGGATGTTTTCAATAAGTGGGCATGGGGACACCTTGAGATAAGGGTCAAACATCTCCATATGGACCAAGTAGAACATAGATGGTCACTTGAATGTGGATTTCTTGACAAAATTAAGGACCCAATACACCTCCATGTCCCGATAAGAGAAAGTTCTCCTCCACCACTCCATCTCATAGCTATGGTATAATAAAATCGTTCACCATAAAAAAAATTACAAGTATTTTGTAATCATCAACCAAAATTCCATTCCCATTGAGTTCATTGGATGCTTTCAATAAGTTACCTTAGGGACACCTTGAGGTAGGGGTCAAAAGTCTCCATATGGACTAAGCGAAACATAGTGGGAGCACTTCAATTATCCCCGTAATTATATTTCAATTTTAAAATACTATTTTTAATGACTGGGAATCATTAGGGTGGTTTATAACTATATTTATTTTCTAAATAATCGTGATTGCAAATAAAAATTTAAGCCTAACAGTTGTTGAGCTCACTAGTATATTTGAAGTCTATTGCATAAATTCCAAACAAAAATTTTACTGGCTGCGTTGTGTTCAATTTTAAGCCTGGTGGCTATTGGGTTCAATATGTTATCCAATTCAAAATTGTTGCAACATCACAAAGGCTTGAGGTTATCAGCCGCTGGGATAGTTGTTGCCTTGCATACATGACAATTAGTAATGACTTGATGGATATTCAAATACAAGAATAGAAAACAAATATTCAAAGAAGGATGAACTCAAGTTCTTGGGCTATTGGTGAGTTACAAGTAGTTTGTAATCATCAACCCAAGTTCCATTCCCATTTATTTCATTTGGATGCTTTCAATAAGTGGCCATGAGGACACCTTGAGGTAGGGGTCAAACTTCTCCATATGGACCAAGAACAAACTTATGAGGACTTCAAATGTGGATCTCTTAATGGACATTAAGGACCCAATCCCACCTCCATGTCTCGCTTAGAGAAAGTTCTCCTCCACCACAACAGTTCATAGATCTACGGTATAATAAAAGTGTTTACCATCCAAAATTTACAAATATTTTGTAATCATCAACCCAAGTTCCATTCCCATTGAGTTCATTAGATGCTTTCAATAAGTGGCCATGGGGACACCTTGAGGTAGGGGTCAAACTCTCCATATGGACCAAGTGGAAAAATAGTGAGGCACTCCGAATGCTCCCTAAAATTATATTTCAATTTTAAAATACTATTTTTAACAACAAGTGACCACTAGGGTGGTTTCTCACTACATTTATTTCCTAAATACTCATGATTCCAAATGAAAATTTAATTTAAGCACCGAGCTCAATTGTATATTCAAATTCTATCACATAAATCCAAACGAAAATTTAATCCTAGCAGCTGTGTTCAATTTTAAGCCTAGTAGTTGTTAGGTTCAATATGTTATTTGAATCAAGTGTTATTGTAACATCACAGAGGCTTGAGGTTAGTGGTCGTTAGGATAATTATTGTCTTGCATATAGGAAAATAGTAATGACTTGATGGATATTCAAATACATGACTAGACAAAAATATTTGAAGACATGATGAACTCAAGTTCTTGGGATATTGGTGAGTTACAAGTAGTTTGTAATCATCAACTCAAGTTCCATTCCCATTGAGTTCATTGGATGCTTTCAATAAGAGGCCATGGGACACCTTGAGGTAGGGGTCAAACTTCTCCATATGGACAAAGTGGAACATAGTGAGGTGCTTCAAATGTGGATCACTTGGTGGAAATTAAGGACCTAAGCCCACCTCCATGTCCCACTTAGAGAAAGTGTTCCTCCACAACTCCAGTTCATAGATCCTAGTATATAAAAGTGTTTACCATCCAAAATTTACAAGTATTTTGTAATCATCAACCCAAGTTCCATTCCCATTGAGTTCATTGGATGCTTTCAATAAGTGGCTCATGGGGACACCTTGAGGTAGGGGTCAAAATTCTCCATATGGACCAAGTGGAACATAGCAGGAGCACTTGAATGCTCCCCACAATTATATTTCAATTTTAAAAGACTATTTTTAATGACATGGTGACCACTAGGGTGGTTTCTCACTACATTTATTTCCTGAATACTTGTGATTCCAAACAAAAATTTAAGCCTAGTGGCCATTGAGCTCAATAGTATATTCAAAGTCTATCGCATGAATTCTAAAATTTAATCCTGGAAATTTATGGGTCAATATATGTTATTTAAATCACCATTGTTACAACATCACAAAGGGCTTGAGGTTAGAGGACACTAGGATAATTATTGTATTGCTTATAGGACAATTAGTAATGACTTGAAAAATATTTAAATATATGACTAGACAAAAAATATTCGAAGACAGGATGAACTCAAGTTTTGGGATATTGGTGAGTTACAAGTAGTTTGTAATCATTAACCCAAGTTCTATTCCCATTGAGTTCATTGGATGCTTTCAATAAGTGGCCATGGGGACACCTTGAGGTAGGGGTTGAACTTCTCCATATGGACCAAATGGAACATAGTGGGGTACTTGAATGTGGATCGAATCACTTGGTGGACATTAAGGACCCAAGCCCACCTCCATGTCTCACTTAGAGAAAGTGCTCCTCCACCACTCCAGTTCATAGATCTAGTATAATAAAAGCATTTACCATCAAAATTTACAAGTAGTTTGTAATCATCAACCCAAGTTCCATTCCCATTGAGTTCATTAGATGCTTTCAATAAGTGGCCATGGGGACACCTTGAGGTAGGGGTCAAAATTCTCCATATGGACCAAGTGAACATAGTAAGGGACATTTGAATGTGGATCGCTCAATGGAAATTAAGGACCCAAGCCCACCTCCATGTCCACTTAGAGAAAGTGCTCCTCCACCACTCTAGTTCATATCTATGGTATAATAAAATGTTTACCATAAAAAATTTACAAGTAGTTTATAATCATCAACCCAAGTTCCATTCCCATTGAGTTCATTGGATGCTTTAAAAAAGTGGTCATGGGGACACCTTGAGGTAGGGTTAAATTTCTCCATATGGACCAATTCAAACATAGTGGAGTGCTTTCGAATGCTCCCCACAATTATATTTCAATTTTAAAAGACTATTTTTAATGATTGATGACTGCTAGGTGGTTTCTCACTACATTTATTTTCATGAATACTCGTGATCCAAATGACAAAAATTTAAGCCTAGAATCCACTGAGCTCAATAGTATATTCAAAGTCTATCACATGAATTCCAAACAAAAATTTAAGCCTAGCCACTGTGTTCAATTTTAAGCCTAGTGGCCACTATGTTCAATATGTTATTCGAATTAGCGTTGTTGCAACATCACAAAGGCTTGAGGTTAGCGATCACTAGGAAAATTTTTGTCTTACATACAAGACAATTAGTAATGACTTGATGGATATTCAAATACATGACTAGAAAAAAATATTTGAAGACAAGATGAACTCAAGTTCTTGGCTATTGGTGAGTTACAAGTAGTTTGTAATCATCAACCCAAGTTCCATTCCCATTGAGTTCATTAGATGCTTTCAATAAGTGGCCATGGGGACACCTTGAGGTAGGGGTCAAAATTCTCCATATGGACCAAATGGAACATAATGGGGCACTTCAAATGTGGATCACTCGTGGACATTAAGGACCAAATCCCACCTCCATGTCCCACTTAGAGAAAGTGCTCCTCCACCACTCTAGTTCATAGCTATGGTATAATAAAAGCATTTACCATAAAAATTTACAAGTAGTTTTTTAATCATCAACCCAAGTTCCATTCCCATTGAGTTCATTAGATGCTTTCAATAAGTGGCCATGGGGACACCTTGAGGTAGGGGTTGAACTTCTCCATATGGACCAAGTGGAACATAGTGGGGCACTTTGAATGTGGATCACTTGGCAGACATTAAGGACCCAAGCCCTCCCCATGTCTCATTTAGAGAAAGTTTGCTCCTCCACCACTCTAGTTCATAGCTCTAGTATAATAAAAGTGTTTACCATCAAAATTTTCCACCCTCCAACTTTTTGAGAACTTAACTTTGACGAAGCCTCAAAAGGAAACCCGGGCCTATCAGAGCAAGGTGTTTAATTAGAGATGTGGATGGAAGTTTAGTAATAGTTGGGTCCTTTCCTTTAAAGGAAAACATGTGTAATGATGCAAGAGGCTCAAGCTTTGCTAGTAGGTCTCAAACTGGTGGTCAACATTGGCTATAAAGCTTTGGAAATTGAAGGTGATTCCCAGTGTGATAATAAATGATGTTTCAAAAGGGAAAAGATTTGTCCTGGAAGTTGGATTATTATATCACCAACATTTTTCATTGGTTGAAAAATCCCTAAGTGGGTTTTAAACCATAATTATAGAGAAGAAAATTGTGTCACCTGATTTCTTGGCTAACCAAGGCATCATTAAGAGAGATGGCCGATGAAATCAGGGTGAGCTAGCACATTCCTAGATATCATATCTTGAAAATGGGGAATGAGGTGTTATTAATTTTTGGTGTCCTGGCTTCCTTTTCATTATTTCATTTGCTTGTGGTGGCTAGTAGTGGTGTGGAGTTCGATAGACGAGTATGGAGTGCCCTCCACTACCTTTCTTTTTTTCTCGCAAGGCATGAAGAATGAGATATTTTTGTAGATCATTTCTCAAGCTCGTATTAGGATTATCTTTAGGGAAGCATAAGGTTTTTTTTCATGATAAATTATGAGGATTTACGGGGAGGAATATTTTGGCAAGTTATCCGAGCTCGAGTTAATTCAGTATTCACCTCTTGGTTCATGTCTCGACTTCTTTTAGTTAGGAAAAATATTGATGAGGTGAGAGATATTTCCCTCCACTTCATTAAGCCCTAACATTGGGTCAACTTGGTTGAAGGGTTTGGAGGATTTTGGGAGGGGTCAACCACTTCCTGACATTGTTCCTAAGGGGTTGGCCATGGAGGAAGTGAGGAGGGTGATAACCGAACTCTCTTCCATGAAATTGGTTTTGATGAGGTTTCTTCAAACATTCATGTTTGCTTTTTTGAGGGGCTTAGTGAAGGTATCCTAGCTAGAGAAGTTATATTTTCCTAGGCTTTTGGCTCCAATTGTCCCAGACTTTGCTGGTGTGGTCAATTTGTGAAGGAAATTGGGATTTACATACAACTTATTATTACACACTACTCACATCGGTGTCTTAGTGGGTGGGAGGATGTCTCGTGTCCAAGAAACTTAGCCCCTTAGGTGTAATTTTTTGTTCTATCCTTGTTGTATATGGTTGGGTATTTTTTTGTTTCGATGTTGGGTTTTCTCGGCTTGCAACCCAATTAGTTTTTATGGTTTTTTTTTTTTGGGTTATGTGGTTTATTGATTATCTTTCACATTTGTAATTGGGTGGGATCCATCAATCCCTAGGTTATAAGATCTTGTCAAAAGCATTAAATCATCTAAAAAATATTCAAAGACATGATAGATATTAACTATTTTCTAGATTAAGTGTATCCCCTAAGATCAAAGCTTATTATACTCCCTTTATGTAACATAACAAATTTTAATGAATTTCATGATTACACATATTCCAAAAATAAATTTTCAGCCTAGCATCCACTGAGTTCAATATGTTATTTGAAGTCGACCACATGATATTCGAAGGATAAGTGGGCACTAAGGTCATAGATTATTTCGTGGCATTGGTGTAACATAACAAATCTTGAGATTAGCGATTGCTAGATAATTCTTGTCTTGCACTAAGGCCCCTCTAACCTAAATCTATAAATATTTTTTTTACATTGACAAAAAGATATCCTAGAATATATAGACACTAGTGGCCACTAGTCTTCACTTCTACCAAAAAAATTGACAACTTGAAACAAACCAAATTTAATAGCAAGTAATTGTTTAAATTGCTTAGTGCAACGCATAACATAAACTTCTACTAATGATTTCTTATATTTTATAATTAAAGGAGGGTTGAAGGGTCCCTTTCCCTTTACATTACAAATATAATGAGAGGATTAGTCTAAAAATGAATGATACACAATACTTTGGTGAAAAAATGCAAGGGCCAATGCCAAGAAAAGAAGTGGTTGGGAATACAAAAACCCCACATGAATAAGCTAGATAGTATGATTGATAACAATGGAAATGAAAACTATACAAAAACCAAAAACAAAGATACAACCTGATATTTTAGAAGCACTAATTTATCCGAAACACATGACCATTCCTAACCTCTACCTGAACGGTCCTGAAAATGGTTTATGCTTTGGTGGTTCTAGAAAAATATGCTCTTTTCCAACAATAGCTCGACTCTTTAACCAATCATATGCCTCAAAATTTTTGATGAAGAAGATCCCAATGTGTTGGTTCTGTTGCAATGGAGAAGACATAACATCTAGGTCAAGAAAGTGGAGCGACCTACCACCCGTCGTTGGTGTCTCGCCCCATTTTCCACTTCAAACAAGAAATGATTTAGGACATTAAACCATTTGAACAACTCTCTAAAAATGTCTACATGCACCAAACCTTCCTATTTATAGAAAACATTAGAAAGAAAGGGCCACGACGCACTCAAGGTTTTGTCCATTTTTTCTTCCATGCCAACCCTATACGTTGGCTTGATCCAATGATGACCCATCTCCAAATCCCAATCCTTTTTGAGTGTATGATAAGAAGATGAAAAATGAACATCAAAGCAACTTCCACATTTACCCTTACACATCGTCCCTCTAGAGAAAGATAATCATCTCTAAGAACTCCCTCAATAACAACTAGGTCTTTCTTTATTTCAATTCAAAAATAGATTTCAAATGGTGACGTGAAATTTTGGTATAAAATCCCATTTCACTCACAGCCATGGAAAATTGCATGAAAGGCAACATTGGTCCGGCCATGACAGAATAAATGAAATCTCGTGAAAGAAACCCAAAAGGTGTGAAAATAAGGGGGAGTGATAAGATAAATATATGGAGTGAATATGCCATCGCATGCTTGAAATTAATACAATCTTTACCAACATCTTTAATATCAACATTTATTGGAAAAGGTGATGAGTCCAGCCAATCAAGATATTTATTGCAAATCTTATCACAAAATCTGCCTATTTAGTAGCTATCTTAATAGATAAGATTTAAGGTCCAATCTGGAGTTAATGAGAGCATACAAAGGGAATTTTAATCACACAAGATTGATTTTCCCTGATAAGGTATGCATTTTAATGATGACATTTTAATATGGGAGTCACCTCCAATAATTAATTCATTACTATTCGAGTCATTAGCCAAGGACAAATAATGTTCCAATGCTTAAACTTACTGATTTATACATTTAATATTTTACTAAATTTCTAGTCATTAGTCACCCATTATTTTTTCATGCGGCTACCACACCATACAAGCTTCGAGGATACTTATTTTACTATGATCTACTTGTACTAGGGGAAAGGAGCCAATACTTTGCATGACCAATGACCATGCATGGGTCAATGAACATGAGTGGGTATGTGAAATAAACTACCATTAGTTTCTTGAATTCAAGTTAAAAATTAAATAAAAACTAGCCAATAAAGTAAGTCACATCAAGTCTCATCAATAAATTATCCAATGAAATGGTGACACATAGACAACCCATAAAAGGTGATTTTATTCTCAAGTAATGGGTTGCCTTAAATTCCTTTGTATTCAAAAGTACTTATTTTAAATCCCTTAAAAATATGTTCTCCACATAATTTAAATGTCTAAAATAAAATCTACATATTAAAAAAATCATGAACTATTAAAGGGTATTTTTTAATTTTTTTTTATGATTGTTAAGTGGCTCTAAGCAACCTCTTACATTAGGATTCATGATAACTAGCTCATTTCCTCTACTATGATCTAAACTTTCCTAACTATGTGTCTATCTTTATTACCAACCTTAACTAATGACATTACCTTTCATTAACTAATGACGCTTACTAGTTGTAAACATTTTTGTTTATATGAAAATATATGGATTACATTTTATGCACAAAATATCAAATGAGAACTACATAAGGCGTCAGACCCTTCAAAGGTATGTATTCAAGGACTTGGCTCTACCAAGGATAGTCCAACTAATATAAAATAATTACAAACAATGAAAACAAAGTTGTTGAGATTGTTTTTGCATCGTTAAAATGGATTCCCGATATTGTAGAGGCTAGCGGCCACTAGCCTTCTCATCAATGAATAATTGGTAAACATAAAACAAGCATTTCTCTTCACGACCTTTGATCCTTTATTCCTAAGAGAAAAGTTTTGTACATCTTTCCCTTGATGTTTAGTAAATTGTTACGGACTATTTTTTTTAAATGTAATTTCTGAAAATATGTAGGGCCAAGATGAACATGATACATCTTAGGTTTAAAATATGTACTTCTATTATTATGCTCCAACACTTATATTTTTTGATAATGTAGACAATGAATTTTTCATTGATTAAATACTTAGTGGTCACTAAAATTTTTCATTGATACCTTGGTAGTTCGCTAAGAATTTTCATTTCTTTCATGTTCTAAGACAAGAGAAGAAAACTAATATTCAAAGATAAGAAAGATATTTACCACTTTCCTGAATACACGTAATTAAAAATATTTACCACTTTTTTGAATACACATAATTAACACAAGAATATTCAAAGTCTATTACATGTTATTCCTAGCCTAACATACTATCTTGATGTTGGTGGCCACTAGGATATTTTTTGTCTTTTATATGAGACAAGTAGTAATGACTTCACTAAAAACTAACTATGCTCCATTATTGTATTTAAATTTTACAAGACTAGTGACCACCTCTGGGAGGATGCTTACTACATTTATTTGATGTTCCAAGACAAGAGAAGACAACAAATACTCCAAGACAAGAAATTTTTTTATGACTTTTTTTGAATATATGTGATTCAAAACGTAGATTCAAGAGAATATAATACACGTAGTCAAACATGTAATCTTAAGCCTAGTGCTGTTAGGTAGATTAGCCACCGTAAGGATCCTAGTAGATGTCAGGGTTTTCCATGATTTGTTTTTTATTCAATCACTAATTTTAAAATAAGAAACTATTAAGGCTTGATACCAAGAAACCATAACTTTCGATTACTAATTGAACCTAGCGGTTGCTAGACATTTTCCTTTATACTAGTCAATTTCAATTATGTGATATACATGATATATCTTATGAGAACTATAAAAGGCACCTAATTACAACAATCCAAACACATCATGACATGTAAGATTTGTTATTATTAAATAATCAATTCTCAACCCTTATCACCCATGTTGGATTCTAAGTTTTCACAATGATGTAGTGTAACTCAAATATTTTTTTATAGTGATGGGAATATATAGATGCTAGTGGCCGCTAGTCTTCACTTCTAGAAAAAAATTCACTACTTGAAACAAACCAAATTTAATAACGACTAATTGTTTAAATTGCTTAGTGTAATGCATAACAATTTTTTTATTAATGATTTCTTGTTTTTATAACTAAAGGAGGGTGAAGTATGCCTGATGACACTATGCTATAAATATTTATTCCTATTGAATTTTAATCTATGAAAATAATGACATTAAGATACAACATCTCATTGTTATTGCACTGTTGAGAAACAATATTTGTCCTTTCCAATTACTTATGAAATATTAATTTGTTTAATTCCTTTTTTAGGTAATATGTCTTCCATTAGCCACACTCCATTCATGCAAATTCCTTTGATTGAAGGAGAAGAGGATTGGAAAAAGAGAGACGATGACTGGTTTGTAGAAATGCATTCCTCGGAAAATTACCATGGTGATATGTGGTTATTTTTGTTGATGAGGATGTTGTCAAAGAAGTCGGTATGGTACTAAATTCAAAAGTTATTGATGAGAAAACATTGCATATTTAGGTTGAACACATTGATATTATATGAATAAGTGCCTTATTCTTGACATGGAGTTGGAAGTTTCATTGTTCAAGAAACTGGAAATGAAGGCTTCTAGAGAAAATAAGGCATGCTATTGTCTTAAATATGGTTGGAATTTGGGGAATTTCATGTAGTCAGAAAAAAAGGCTATGGAAATGCCCTTGAATTTCATAATAACATGAATTTGGTATTAAAAAAATTGTATAGAAAGTGAGGATACCTCTTCTATTTGTCATTATTTGAATATAAAAATTTTTTTTTCTCCACGAAACATGCAAATATATTTACAACAATAAGGAGATATTATTTGTCTAAATTAGAGATAGATCCATCTAAGTCAAAGCTGTAAGGGATTAAAAGAAATAAAAAATCATTTTTTTGTTGAAGAAAGTGACCAAGTATATTTGAGCAAAACAAAACTTCAAATGTTAAACAATTAAAATTTTTTTGTTCAATAGTGATGATTTTCCAATTGAAGTTTCTAGGTGTCATTTGGCACCTCCAAAATATCAATTATGTGTTGTGCATGATGAGAATGTTGACTTATTATCTATTCAATGTTGATTAATGTTATTCCTATACTAAGGGATGCACTTCTTCTTCCCTTTTTACCTTCTATAAAGGAACTTTTGCAACTCGAGGATCTAGATGACCTGAAAAGGGATGAAGTGCACTTCTACATTCTTGACAGTCAACATACCATTTGTACCCATAAATATTTTTTTGGATGAAAGAAAATACAAGTCATTACATACTAAGATGTAGTTTAGAAAGGCTCGCATTATGTCTTCACATGCTCCTTGTGAAGTCATTGTTAAATTTTCCAAAGAACAAATGATGTAAACAAAAATTGGATTGATACCAATTTTATTGATGTACTCTGTAAGGCTCAAAATGATTGGAGATCCCTAGGATGTCCTTGGAGGCCCGGAGTGGGAAACTCAAAGTCGATGATTTAAAGGTAACAAAACTTAATTTTAGCGCATTTGTTCTTAAAATTTAATTTTGTAATATGCAGAAAATAAATATACTATTTCATCTTTCAATGCAGTGTTTCGAGATGCAATATCTTGTTATTTTCAAAGTGTCTAAGATAGAGACCCTTCATGAAAAATGACATTTCTATATTTACCTGAGGACATATGGAAAAAATTGACAACAACCATTGAGTTATTTAAATCGGTGGGTTGGCTTGTTCTCCTTTTAAGGATAACTAACCTAAATTTTAACCAAATTCATTGGCAAGGTTCATGGTGAATTACTTCAGGCTTGTAAGAGGAATGACCGATGAGGAGATATCAATTCTACTAGATAAAGTGTAAGCAAGGAAAGTATGGCTAACTCGCTCTTATTAAAACATGCATCATAAAAGACTTTGATACTTATTGCCAAAGAGTAAAAGATGACAGAAGGATGAGAGAAAAATTTCTAAAATATATGAAAATTAAATATCCATGTAATCATGTATTAGTAGAATGCACTGAAAAAATATTGTTGAAAAATATGGTGTGCATGAATATCACTACCGCCAGTTGTGTGTACTCTTGGGAGATGAAACTAAAGGAAAAGAAAAGTTGATTATGGAGGAAGTGAAAATTGGTTAAAGGAAAATTTGATGTTGAAGTGGTAGAGGTTCTCCAATGGAATCTCAAGCAATTATAGAAAACTATGTGATTGCAATGGAAGGAAATATTCCAGCAAGGATGGAAGACATCTAAGAATTTAGTTATCAATGTGCATATCCCTTCCAACTCCTATCAACAATATCTTCTATTCCATCAACTAATCCATTCAATGTAAAATGTGTGATCGTAGATTTTTGTAATTTGTCTAGTGTACTCACTTCCGATGCAATAATGGACCTACTTACAAGTTATGGATCTAGTCTACTAAATTGTGTAATTATTGTGCTCTTACCTATTTCTTCTTCAAAAATGTTAAGAGAGACATTAAAAAATACATGCAAAAAGTCAAAACAAGGGGGAATTAGTTATGGAAGGATGTTACAAATTTTATGATAGAAATGGAAAATTTAAGAGCTTGTGTCTTATGTACATAATAACTGATGTGCACAATTGTGATGTTGACGATGGGGATATAGCACTGAAATCGCCATGGATTGGATGGATCAAATTTCATAACAAATGGTGACTGCAAGTGAAATTGGCCTATGAGGAAAGACACATCCTTTTTTTATATGAGATATCTTATTTGTTTTGGTCTCATATGTTCACTCGACTTGCTTTTGATAATTCTCCAGTTATAGTGTTATACGGAGGTAGTGTTACAGTGCATGCTTTAGTTGACTGATCCAGTCTATCTATGGTTTTTATTGTTGAATAACATGATCAAGAAATTTTTTTACAACATTACTATTTTCATTTGAAAAAAGTTACATTGATTAAGATCACTTAAAATAATTCTATTAGTTTAATGCATTTGAACTGATACATACAATATTTATGCAAACAACCAAACAATAGAGGAAGACATTGTCTCTTCCTCTCCACATAAAAAAGAGGAGATGATGTTGATCTTAGTATGTTGGAACCAATTCAACTTGTTTCCATAGATGTCATTGACCAACATCTAATGAATCTATAAAAGGTGAGTGGGAAATACTCATTTTATAAATTTATCTATATAAGATGTTTTCGATTGTCATTGTTTACATATTTTTAATAATAACTTCAATTTTTTTAGATTTGATTCCAAATGGGGAGGTTTTTGGCACATCACGCACAAACTCACAAATGGAAAATGGTATGATAGTCATATACAATTATAAATAAAACCATTTATAAGACCCTCATAATTAAAGGAACCTATATGAAGTAGTTTATTTGTAATATGTATTACCCTAACAGTCGCTAACATGCATATTTTAATTAGATTTATTTTGAATTGAGTAAATTTTTGGTTTATTGGTTAATATTTATTTGCAGACAATTGAAAAAAAATACTTTTGTACAGTTGGCTATTAGTGGT
Organism: Taxus wallichiana var. yunnanensis; assembly: GCA_018340775.1. NCBI lineage: Eukaryota > Viridiplantae > Streptophyta > Pinopsida > Cupressales > Taxaceae > Taxus > Taxus wallichiana. The sequence goes on from CM031235.1 coordinate 377,002,962, forward strand.
CGCTAAGCCCATCATATATTGTCAACCCAAACATAGTCTAGGAATTAATGGCTTACGCCTACTGGTCGCTAATATACAACTACATCTATGTAATATTGTATAAAAGTGAGTTGTTTCATATATTTTTTACATCAACTTAAATTTTATTTTTAATTGATTAATATTTTTAATATAGAATGAGCATCACAAGAACCTATAGAGGGGGAGTGTGAGGGAATCAAGATGGAGTCTCAATCAGTAAGTGTTAACATATGAAATTTTGATTATTTGAATTGGTTAATATCAAATTGCAGACAATTGAGAAAAAATTACTTCGTGCAGTTGGCAAAAAGGATTATTTAATTATTTTAGATTTAGAGGGTTTTCTCTATGAGAAAAACCAATCCTACAAAGAGTTGACAATCAAGTCAGTAAGGAGACTCTAACCTTGCGAGGTGGGATCAAGGAATTTTTAAAGATATTGGCAGAAAAATGTGAAGTGGGATTTTGATCTAACTATATCTCTTGTGTCGAAGTTGAAAAGTTGATTAAAGATTTGAAAAAAAAATTTGCATTTGAATTCAAACCATTTATTATTTTTGGTAAAGAAAATTGTTGTGTAGAAGACAAAATTACATAAAAAGATCTCCAAAATATTTGGAGTAGAGATGGTATTATTTTTGGCCTTAGAAACACATTGTGTATTACAATGGGCCCAAATGGAAACCCTCTAAAAAAATTTATGGTGGGGAAGAAATCCAATGAAGAAAATTATTTCAAAGATAGTGGTTGATGACCAATTTGTACATAAACATACATAGATATAGTGTGTAGGGTTTGAGTGTTGTGGAGGGCATCCAAAAATTGCAAGCAAACAGAAAATATATAACTATTAATTATTTCAAAATGTTTTTTACAATGATATTCATTCGTATAGTCATATGGTCACTCTTTATTTTATATGTTGAGATTACAAATTTAAAAGTAGGCAATATTTATATCTTCACTGTGATTGAGATGATATTATAGTTTTATAAGTTATTTTTGAGTTGTGATTAAATACTTTGATGCCTTGTTTTTAATCACTTTTGGAAGCTTACATTGATTCTGAGTTGTTTTTATAGATCCTATTGGGAAGCCTCATGGAAATTACTAGTTTTGGGAGTTGAAGGTTTGTTGTTTGGAATTTTTGGTATTGGCAACAAAATACCTCATAATATGGTTCCAAATTTTAGATCCAAGAATACTAAATACTTTGAATGAGAGTTTAGTGTTGACTTGATAAGTATTGCATCAAAATATTTTGACACTACCTTATGGTATTCATTTATGGATTCAACAATGGTGAAATACATGTTCATAAAAAAATTTAGATGGTTCAGAAACCCACTTCAGGTTCATTTGGGGATGCCAAGAATGTAAGTTCAAAAAAAAAAAGCCAATAGATAGTAGACATTTATGGTAATGTCTATGGTGAAAACAATATACTTTTGATCGATGACACGAGATTCTTGTCACACGAGGTCAAAGAAGAAATTAATCTCAAAACCCCAACATACTAGATATTTGATGGAAACTATAAGACTGATTCAAAAATCTATACTGAATTATGTACATGGTTCAAATATTGGGAGAACAAAAACATGTGTAGATCATTTAAAACATTCAAAATCACAATTAGCATTTGAATTATATACATTTTCTTCCAAATCTAATAATGTATTATGCATTTTTATGGATGAAAGTAACTAGCACTTAAGGTTCTTAAAGATTACGATTACACAATCATTTTTTCCGATTCTTTTTTGGGAAAGAATTTTTTTTTTCTCTAACTTGGGTGAAGAGACAATCATGGATCATGGACCAATAAAAGAACGTGTTTTCCCAAATCTACATGGTTTAAAATTTTGTTTCACACATCGATGTTGGCTTCTCTGAAATAAAAAACAATTTTTCCCCAGTTATGCATGGTTTAATCTTAAATACATTTTGAAATTGATAAGAACCTTATTCGAAAGCAATAAATAATCCTTGGCGGCTAGATCGTATAAAATAGAAAATATTATGGGGATTGGTGCTAATAGATGAACATGGTCTAGTAGTTGACATGACTATTGATCACAAAATACCCAATAGTTTTCATAGTACTATCTAGTAGTTATTTATTTTTGACATGATAAAATTGTGTAGAGTAAAAATAGACATCATGACATGTAAGACCTTTCACCCATGTACAAGTATAAAAATCAATGTTGTAGATTTTCATTATATTCAAGTATTTATTTCCATTATTTGGTTGTAGTGTAACTCAAATTTTTTATTTTAAATCAATTCAAAATATGGCTTTCCCTCCAATTGAACATTCCAAAGAAAATATATAAGGTAACACAAATCGAACTACATATTAGTGAAAAAATCACTATCTCAAGCAAAACAAATTAATTTTTGGAATTAACTTAGGGTGTACCGCTAGTCACCCCTCTCCCTATTCCTATTGATTTATAGATCCATGGAGGCTTCCCGATATCATAAAATGATTTTTACCAAATCTTCATATGTTAATCTTAATGAGAGTTTAAAATGATTAAACCTTTTCCAAAGAAAAAATAAATCCTATCCACCCTACTAGACATATAGAACTAAAAAAATTTAAGTTTATCGCTTTTTTTAGATCGTTATTTTAAACAAGCTTTTGTTTTTTTTTTGTGGAAGATTACATCGTGATCATACAAGAAGATTTCATCATGAAAACAAACCATTTAACAAGCACGATCTCTAACACGCATGAGTGGAACAAGTTCATAATTATTGCCAACTAAGAACCCTTAGTGATTTTTAAGCATTTCTTTGAAGAAATCTTGTTGTATTTCCCCCACGATTGGATCCAAGGCTGATGATTCAAAATATGGTGGAGATGTGTTGTCCATCCTAGCTAGCTCTAAGGGTGGTGCGTTTCTCATGGTTTTTTGTATCTATGATAAGAAGGGAGATCACTGGACATCAAAATGGACTTATAAGGATCTCACCCCCATCGGTGCCACAAACACCTTAACAATGGATAAGGCCTCTGAAGGCCTCACCATAGTGTGGAAGAATCTCTGGGGGTACAACCACTTATTCTGTTGTTGGGAGATCAACGACATACCTCCCGGCTCGGGGTGTCATGGACCGCTCTGGTGACACCATGCATCGTAAAAATGATGAAAATTATGATCAAGTTACCAATTTGTTTGAGGAAACGATGGATGCTGATCTACATGAGCTTTTCAAGAGTCATTTGGACACATCACGCATGTCTACATGGCCATGGATCAGAAGATGGGGGTTAGTAGGGGTTTGGTTTTGTTAATTTCATCAACAAGGAGGACACATAAAGAGCTATCAATAAGCTCAATGGTTATGGTTATGATAATCATATTCTTAGAGATGAATGGGCCACTCCTGTGGTATTTTTCTAGATGATTTGTATTCTACATTTTTACCCCTTAAGAAAATGCAAGATGTTACAGTTTTTGTAGTGTTCGATGCCATCCACCAAATTTAATGTAAATGGTGATACAAAATATTTGAGTTGGTTTCGTTTTTCTTATAAGAAACATGTTCTTCTAAGAGAGTGTCTTGATGACATGCGCAGAGAGATCGACTGCCCCTAAAATGTAATACATCGTCACTCTAAAAAATGTTATCCTTTATTGATTACATTCAACAAATATCCACTTTAACAAACACATTTGTTTAATTTTATTTGTAAGAAGCATTATTTACTAGTTAAATCTAAATAAAATATGAAGAGCATACGGGATGGTAACCCTAAATTGTTCAAGATAATACAAGGAGAGTTTGAGATACTACAGCTAGGAGACATGTCATTTAATGTAATCCACAAGGAGAGTTTGGAAGCTTTGAGAGTCCATAAGGAGAGTGTGGAGACTACACCAAAGGGACATGTCATTTAATGGAATCCACAAAAGTGGTAGAAAAGGTATAATTTGCATTTCTACCATGTCTTTCCATCAAATTCTAGAAAAACATGAATATACTGCTTCAGGTTATGTGATAATTTACTGAATTTTTAGGCATGCATAAGATAGAATGGTTGTTCGATTAATGTTTCACAGATGCAATTTGGAGCATATCCATGTGTTGGAACTGTGAAGATTCTAGTAGTTGAAGCAACGTGCAACTGAATACAATCGAAATTTTGATACAAGATTTTGTATTTCACCAGAAACTCGTGATTTCATTTCAATTTGATGGTTATGTGTATATCCTTGTGCATTCTGATAGTGACATATAACTAGGAAAATGTTTTTTCAAGATGTTAAGTGTAGTATAGTCACTTTTAATTTTTAAAACCCATTTTTGTAGGACTTAAATAATAGCTTGGAGAAATGTAAAGTTGAAAAATAAGATAAGGCAGAAAAGTCTTTCACATGAGAAAACCATTCCCCATGATTGATTTTATAATGATATTGAATATGATGGTCATGAAATATTGTTGGCATTACATTTTGTGAATAAAATTCTTGGGAATCAAAATGCAAAGGCAACATCATTATTTTATGTTTTATTTGTGGTATGATTGTTCATGTGTTAGTATTTTCAAATCAACCTTCATGAGAAAAGGTTTTTGTGGTGGAAATTTAAAGGATTATAACATTTATTGGTCCAAAAATGAAAATCCAACATAAATTTTTCATTTGTACAACTCCTTGTATATTGAAAATGTTAATACCATGAGGGGTAAGAAAGCATTTTTGATAACTTTGTAGAATATTTATCAATAGTTCATTCATGGAGCTAATTCATTGGGTATTATTCACTCTTCTATCAAAAATTAATCCCCCAAATGAAAATGTTATTGAAAAATAATCATATGTTTAGATTAAATGTGACCAATTCAATTTTATATGCGAGAAATTAACAAAAAGAAGTGGTATTTCAATAAGTAATGAAATGCTTACATTTTTTTGTTAAAAAGATCTACATTTCTTTTTGTGGCTGTTGTTCGATTATGCAACACCAATAATTTAGAGCTTCTCAAATTCCTTGCTTAAAATATGCATGTCATTTTCTTTCACCTATGTGGACTGAGATTAATTACAAATGCATGTAGGGTTAATGTAAACATATTTTTGTGCAATCAAGACTAGAGAGCACTAAAGACAATCCTACCATAAGCATGAAAACACTATTACATAGGACCATTTAAACTAATTAGGACATAAATTATTGTGTATTTTTTCTCAAGGTAGATGTAGGAGGTACAAATGCAAACCTTACTTTTCAAATGCCTCATCCTTTCTTGAGGATTGTGTGGAGGGATGGACTAAAGTCCTTCTAAATTGTTTTATTAATGTAAAGAAAGATTGTGCTTGCGGAGTTTCTCTCATAACAACTTCGGGCATTGATGGTTTGGGCCTTTTATGGTGTCTTTGGATATTGGAAGAGGCCTTCCCTTGTGAGATATAGCGATTTATAATTTCTTCACTTTTAATCATGGTTATTTTGTCCTGTTAAAAACAAATTCTTGTTTACCTTATCTAAACAACTAATTAGGACACAAACTCAACCAAGATAAAATATTCATGAGAAATACAGGTTCTTTAAAGGTTTTCCCAGAGCCTATGAATGAATAAAACAACATTAAAACATTGTTAGAGTCCCCATATAGGTTATAAATAGTATCGAGACTGAATTCTGGCATTTTGTCAAACAATTAGCTGATTTCTTCAATAGATTAAAATGACATTTAATGATACAAGTGATTGAGAAAGGAACTTTTATCATTGCACTTATAATATGAAGAGATCTTTGTGCCCAAAGAAGACATTTCTAATGGAAGGTGGGCACTTATTCAAAACTTACTTTCAAATCATTTTCAGTTTATGCTCATACCCTTGTATTTATAGAGATATTCTAAAATATGGTACTATTTTTTAATGGAAGAAACAATGTTACATTTGGCGATTCTAGAAGTGTCTTTTCAAAATATATATTTATTGGTTCATTATTTATAACCCATTCTCATGGAGTATTATGTGTGTAGCTTACATAAATCATGAACATCCTCATGAAGCATTGAATTTGTATCACCAAATGAAACCAATAGTTAGCCAACATGAATATCAAGTTCCCTTTCTTGCTAGCATACTACGAGCCTATGTCAAAATAGGGGATGGAAATTCACCAAATAATAATAGATACGTGAAGTTTTCCAGACTCCACAACCTTTTCCATCATCATCTAAGGCCGAAATGGGAGATTTAAAGAAAGACATGGATATCCATCAAAGTATAATGGAAAGCTGATTTTTTTTAGATGTAGTTGTATGAGTTTTTGGTAGACATGTATGTAAAATGTGGAAGCATACCCAAGGCGTGTGAACTATATGAAAAACACCTCAATGAGATGTAATCTCATGGACTTAAATGATTGCATGATATGCATAAAATGGGTTTTTGAAAATGTCTTAGAACTTTTAGTCGAATGTATTTGTGCAAGTCTACAAACCAGTCTCTATAACCAAAATATGTTTTTCAGCATAATAATCCCTTTATATACCAATATGGATTCCTTAGCATAAGGTATGAACATCCATCAAAGTGTAATAGAAAGTTAATTTTTTTCAAAAATTCTCAAAGAGACGTGGTCTGGGGAATGCCATGATTGCAAGATATGCACAAAATAGCTCTAAAAATGATGCTCTCAAACTCTAAGGTAATAAAGCACTATATAATGTACCTTAACCATTTAAGCTTCGTTTATGTATGCTTTGCATATTTTTTTCTCATTTATGTTTATTGGAGAGATAATATGTTAAATTACTTAGTCATTCTTTTAATCTTCTTTGATGTCAACACTTCACATTCACTACATTATCGAGATTGAGTGTTAACAAACTTACATGTCTCACTTGCCTCTGTAATTGATTATTACACAACTAAATATTATTTAACATGATGATTTACAAACATGTGTTTTGGCTTTAATAGAAAATCAAAATTGTCAATCACACTCCTTATTAACATCAACTACAAAAGTAATAACTATTCCACTAAAAAAACATATACCATTCAGCGTTCACATGCATTGTACACATGTGATTTTAAGTAGTAATTTACTAGTTAAATTCACTTAAATCTAAATAAAATATGAAGAGTCGACGGGACCGTAACCATAAATTGTTCAAGATTTGTGATAGAGAGAATATGGAGCCCTCAGACCCCTCAAACCCTAAAAAAATAACTCATAAACCGTAACAAGAAGTTTACGTGAGCATAAGTATTCTTATTTTTATTTGTAGGGTTTTACTATGATAACCAATGATTTGAGTGATTAAGAAGAATGAGACAAGCATTACATATTGCACCTTTACAGAAATGGGTTATACATTTTAAAACATAATGTTAATGAAATTTTAAAACTATTATAAAGATTATTCCAAGGAAACAAATAGATCCTAGGGCCACCTGGAAAGTATAAAATAGAAACATTGATGGCCTCCGACAAAGTTTGATGGGGGAGCTTAAATAGGAGGACAAAGAAGACCGGATTTTCATCAACCACCACCTAATATAATTGGGCCAGATGAAAATGTGTGAATAAGATCATGGAATACAAGTTCAACAAGCATGGTCAGAATGTGGTTGACACCACTATGACGTGCATCCATAAAGTGGCCAAAACATACCTTAACAAGAACGATATCTAGCACCCTGAGTGGTGAAATCTCAACTCTACTACTAACAATGAATCCTCAATGAAGTTTACATGAATCTCCTTAGAATAAATCCTGCTATAGTGCCCCCACTCACCGAGATCCAAGGTCGATGCTTCAAAATCTTATGGAGATGTGATGTCCATCCTGGCTGGCTCCAAGGGTGGTGTAGTAGATTTAATTGATAACACCTTTCTGTATAATGTGTGTTTATCAATCAAGAGTAGCCTTTATTCATAATCTATCCATTATTTTTATTGTTCCTCACACTCCTTATAGTTTTTGCTTTGTTGTTTTGCTAGGATTGGCTTAGTGTTCTTGTGGATTTGGGGATTACTCTCATACCACCCACTCATTTTGTTGAGAGAATATTATATCATGTTGCATTTAATATAATATAAGATACTTTTTATCAAATAATCTAGCCAATGCATGGGAAAAGTTGATGACTCCATTCATTTTTATTGCATCGAACTTCCTCACATGAGTCATGGGAATATTTAATTGGTTGGTTGTGCTTTTTCCTATCCTCACTCATTTTCTCATGTTTTATATGTTTTTTTCCTTCCCTCTCATGGAATCTACCTATGTTATATTCATCCTCTTTGCACAACAACAAGTGGGAAAGAACTTTCATCTCTACTGTTCGATGATGTCTTCGCAATGTCTTCCGCATAGACTCCATAGATGTTATGACTGCGATTATGAACATATTGGGTGGATTATCTCCAAAGAACTAGGAGAGCTTGTGTTAAATCTAAGATTGTAGGTGTCTTCATGTTTAATTTTTTGGTGTTGTGTGTAGATAAAATAGTGGTCATGGCGGTTGCATCCCATTTCATTTACCCAAATCATCATGTGGGTTTGGTGAAGCTCTGGCAAAAGTATGCCTTCCTTATCTCTTTGAAAATTTGAATCCTTTTCCATCACATTTTTGGGTTGAAAGTAGGATTTGTGATGCCTGGAATTGAAAATTTGGGTCCTACTTCAATTTTCCAACACTGTTCAAAGAATCTATGGATCGATGGGGTCTCTATTTCCACCATGCCATCCATGGACATGTTCATACTCAAAAACCAACCTCGTCCCTTCCTAATCACATGGTGTACTTGAATTTTATTGCTTTAGTATATCCTTTTCCTTTCTCAAGATGATTGCAACATTTGGTTGGGTGGAAACCTAGGGTTTCTCTATCATTCTGCTCTATTTTTTTATATTCATCGCTATGTTTTTATAGGATTGATTATTCATGTTACATGTTGGCATAGATATATTTCCTACTCATTTTTTTTATGTAGCCTTTCATCGATTAAAACATGGGTTACTTTTAGGGTGGGGACCCATCAACCCTTATTCATTTTGTCAAAATCATTTAACTATCTAAAAAGAAAATTATGTAATTTGTCCCTAAATTTATTTGACAACAAGTTTCTATATAATGTGTCTGACTATCTTAATAATGTTTATATGTATAATATGTGTGATTATCTTTAGGAAATTTATAATACAATAAAGGATTTAAATGATAATAGATATCTTAATATATATAAAAAATTGTACATAACATTTTTATTTCTAGTGAATTCTTATTTGATTAATGTTAATTTACCTCGATAAGCTACACTGGCATTACCTAGTGAGCGTTAAGTATTAACTCTCTTACTTTGATTTTTTAAGGTCATATTATCCTCTCAAATTCAAACTATCGTTGAAAAAATTGTTCACATCGGTTTAAGGTGTATAAAGAATTAAAAAAATTCAGACACATCACTAATCAGTTTGTTCATAGATATCATGAAAACAATTTTAATTTGCAATTAATTATTCTGTGAATTAGGGATTCTAGCATGACAAACAACATTACAACGAAAATTCAAATTCTTCTTAAAATGATTTACCATAATTCTACCTTTAGAAAAGGAATTTTAATTTATTTCATATCTATATTTAATTATGAAAATATATCCTTTAGACAAGGGAGTAGGACAATTTTAATTATCATTTAAAGTTCAAGTGTGTGAGGAAAATTTCCATGCAGTTGATTTCATGTCCCTTCTTTCGAGGTACACAAGGATGGAAGAAGGTGACTAATGTAGCCTAGAATATACCCACAAAAACCCAAGGCATGCTTTGACATCATCACTCAGCCCTAAACCGAGCACTCACCCCAAGCACACAAGGGTACCAAGTCCCTCTTAGTGAATCTCATCCAAGATGTTAGCATGAATGGATGTATATTTCAGATCCATGACAGGTAATTGATTAAATCATAGTGCATAATCCAGATCTAGATCTTAACCATAAGAAATATTAACTAAAAAATGACTATAATGAGATTTATTATGCAAGATCTATGTTCATTTACATCCAACACCATTATCCAGCCAATAATATCCATTATATTAAATACTACAAAACATATAATCTTCATACATCATGATGTCACCATCATTCGTGTGTGCGTAAAAACTAGTAGCATAACTCTACAAACATCGGATCCCTAAATTGTGCAAATCAATAAATATTTATAGGGGTGGGGACTTTCCTTCACTATCCATGCACCTTTAAAAATAGGCTACATGCTAATAATAATAGCTATGCGCCCTTACATGAGAATATAAAAGCATGCAGGTGCTAATAATATATTTTCTACAGTTAACTCTTAGTTCAAATCCTATTATTAGCACAAAACCATGCATGGTGCTCAACATTTTGTTAGCCCAAAATAACCTTAGTGTAGTATGCAAGTCTTCATATCATTGTGTGCTCTGCACTCCATGTCCAAAAATAGCCTTATGTTGAAAACGGCTAAGTCCCGATCCTCAGGTGCACCCCGCCTCTCTACATTCCCATACACACTTTCACACCCCATGTTCATGTGCCCAAACCTTATGCACATAAAAAATTTAGGATATAATTCTCAACCCAATATTACCCCACACTAAATGTATTTCCACCCCTGACAATGGGTAATCCCAACTTTTCCCTCCAATATTTAAATAACGACGATGTGTAGTATCTAACAAGACATCTCTAGGTGTCACGAAGATCAAGTAATCACCTGTCGAAGTTATATAGTTTTTTAGTCTCAAGGATCTTAAGGGACTGTACCTAGATGAGGTATCCCGGAAGCACCGGGAGCGTAGGGAACTGAAAAAAATCCTCCACTATCATTCACCATGCCATCTGAATATGTTGGCATAGAAATTTTGGTCCCACGAGCTACCGTTTACAAAATATTGTGTGCGGAAAGCTTACACTAACTCGGACTAACTATTTCACGCGTTTGCAAACAATAGGACAGCGAGAGCATTGAAAGAAGATGGAAAAAATTAATATAGGAATTCATATAGGCTCCCTATGTGTAGGTGTAGGATCTAATGGGACATCTCTAGGTGCCACAAAGACTAAGTAATCACCCGTCGAAGTTATATGGTTTTTTGGTCTTAGGGCTCTTAAGGGACTACGCCTGGACAAGGTATCCTAGAAGCAAGGGGAGTGTATGGAACCGAAGAAAATCCTCCACTACTTTTCATCAGGACATTTGGAAATGTTTTCACAGATGGTTTGGTCCCACAAGCTACTATTTGCAAAATATTGTGTCTGATAACCTTACACTAACTCAAACTACACTATTTCGTGTGTTTGCAAACAATAGGACAACAAGAGCACTGAATGGAGATGGAAAAAACCAAGATATGATTTTGTATATGGTCAATATTTGGAGGTGTAGGATCTGATGGGACATCTCTAGGTGCCATGGAGACCGAGTAATCACTCATTGAATTTATATAGTTTTTGGTCTCAGGGATCTTAAGGGATCATACTGGACTTTGATGTAACTTAAACAAATGACCTAACTTTGACCTAAAATTTTTCATGAAGCATCAAAAAAATTCTCTATCATATACCAAATTAGTGTGAAAATAATATATCTAAATTTTCGTATCCCATCTCATTTTCATGCTAGAACACCATTTGTTCTCAATCACTGCATTTCTGACCAACATACAAAACTAACTCCTGGAGCTGAACTGAGTATAACCTTTACTCATACATGCTTTATATGCTCTCTTAACACCTCTAACATTATTGTTAGAAAATGTGCCATATTTTTCACCTTTTAGGTACCGAAACTACCCTCAAAGGATCGCCACTCACTATCCAAAACCCTATCTTCTTGAACATCATGAATTCACTTCAACGTCTGAAAAACATCTTATGAACATGTTCTTGCACTCTCCCTTTTCCATAAATTCCTTCAACATCAATGAAAAAAATTGGTAAATCAACAGGGTGCAATAGACCTAATGCACTTCAAGGTGTTAATTCATAGACAAAGGTGCTATAAACATGATCCTCAGAGCATGGGTTTTGTGTAAGTAAGAGAAAGCTGGAAACATTGTGTTCTTGAGCCCAACAATCAAGATAGTCCAAGAAGTATTAAAGAATTCAGTAGGTGCATGATAATATAGGAACCATTACAAAGATACCATGAGCAAGAAGAAACACATGTAAGGTAAATACACATTGATAAATTAAAGGAATAATTACTCATATTAGGTAACTCTTTATATGTACATATATTATATATAAATATCGATTTCCAAATTTTGATGCATATTATACATTGAAAATGCTAGTACATGTACATCACCAATAAATGAAAAAATAATTCATGATGTCTTAAATATAGTCAAGTTCACATCATATTAGTTTTATACATAAGTAATCTCATAAATGTAAGGTCTCATACAAAAATTCAAGTTTTGAATAGTATTAACGTGCACAATAAATATAAAAATTCCCAAATAGGTCATATAATATCAAGTTCAGATTCCATATAGACGTACATACAATGCCATGCACATAGGCATATAAAAATGTCATAAGAAGATATATATATATATATATATATATATGCCATATACATATATATATATAAAAATGTCATGTAAGACATATATATATATATATATATAGTACCTAATCATCAAAATTTATCCCTCTTATTCTTGATGGAAGAAGTCCCTACCTTAGATGAAGATGGAGATCTATGAGAAGACTTCATATCATCCATGTCAATGCTATGAATCCTCTTCTTCGAATACTCACCTTTAGTGACCCTCGTAAATGCAAACATTTTTTTGTCAAAACTGAATTTATATATGTTTTCAACATGTATTTAAGAACATGCTAATGAAATTATTTACATAAATACACACACTTACCGCAAGCTCTCGGTTGCACCGAATCTACATCTCACGCTCAGATGAGTCATCAAGAGCTCCTGGAGCACAAACAGGGGGTATCAAAATGATGAGATCAAGGAGTTTGTGCCCTCGAGGTCAAAAGAAAGGGGTTGAAGTTCCCTACATACACATAAGATCACAAAATCAAACATCATAATTAGCCAAAATAGAACTAATTACATGTTTGTGTAATGACAATATTTTAACTAGTTTTATTAATATAGAACTATTTTTTTACCCCACCATTCCTATGAATCAAATGAACAGGTTACTACCTATCGCGGGTAACTCTTGTGTATACACAATGACAGCAGAGACATTATTAACATAATTTTATAATTCTACAACGAAGGAAATTATTAACATGTAATTTCACATAATATGAATTACACGAGCAATATAATGAAAATGCATGTTGTTTGAATACCTCGGTGAGTTGTTGCCGTACGGATGAAATGACCGCAGTAACACCTTTATCTACTCATCGAGGAGATGGTGGGTGTCTAGTGAAGTCAAGTATATTTATCAAACATGCATCACGTAAAGTGAAATGAACATACGAGAACATACATATATCTGACTTCTAAAGTTATATATATACATATTTACATATGTGAAAATTTGACATAATTAACATTCTAAATTACCTCTCGTGAATTTATGTGTATGCATGGTGCTCACGGCCGAGGGTCGGGATGATGACGCCCCTCCCGTGCACTGTAATATCAATGCATACATGTAAAAATATAATTATTTCAAAATTTTAACATATATAAGTAAATCAAATACTCTGATATTTTTGTAACACACATAATAAAACATAAAAAATACCTATGAAGGTGACGTTGATGACTGTAATCCAAATTTCTTGCTCAAAAAGGCATTTGACATAGTGGCATTATCGTGTGCACCCCAGTGCCAACTCCAAAAACTTAGTATGCATGAAAGTATCATCCTCCTCGGGCCCCAAACATATGCTACCACATGAAGAGCAAAGATGTGGCCTCAAGCTACTACTCCCTGAGGGAATACTCTATGTACCTCCGTAAGCATCTCGATCGAAATCTTTGTCATATGTCGAATAAGGGTCTTAGATAGCCCCTAAAGCACGTGGAGTGTATAAATATCTATTTTCTCCTTCACTTACGGAGGGAAAAACTCATGGTGATGGGGATTCTATGTGGGCATCTACCATTTAATAGGTGCACATTGTGCACCTAGTCGATCCTGTGTAGATCCTTTTCCTCGGCCTTGGAAATATCAAGATTCAAAATAATTTTGGATCTCATTAAGGATAAACTCACAATAGAGTTTCCTAAAAAGTATAGTGGCACCTCATTGTTATCAGCAAGGTGGAAAATCAAACACCATCCACCATTGGTCCCAATTTTTTTAAATTAAATCATTATTGCACCAATGGATGGGAAACCATTTGGATGACAACATAACGAGGTAAATTAGTGTGGGATTTCGTGAATAAGGCACATATGAGGTATTTTGTAAAAAAAAACTTTACTTCCAAATATGAAAATTTGTTAGAATAATAAACCCTACAACCCTTTCTCGTAAGATTTCCAATGATCAATTTTCCCCATTGTCACGGAAACTTGAGCCACTAATTCCTCCAATGTGTTTGTAAGAGAGGCACGGTGGGGGTTTGTAGATTATGAAACCCTCATTCTATTGAATAAGTCCTCAATTTCAAATTTTTTTTCAACTATGCGGGGCTACTAAATATTCTTGACTACTCGGGGATGTTGAGAAAGATTGGGTAGGCTAGGAGGGTTGACAAGAATAACAGGGTTTGGTTGTGGTTGATTCCCTCGACCTTGATTTGTAACAATAAAAAAATGTATTCAATTCAAATTCTACTCTATAATTACCAAATTTTAGTGCAATTTTTGAGAAAAAAATTGTGCTTACCTCTTCTCTATGGCTCCATTCATGATGCAGATCTTCCCTATGATTTAGAGATGATCGCTTGAGCTTGGGATCCAATTGAATGAAAAAATGTGATGGCACGGTTAAGATATGAAACTCATGTTTGGGGGAGTTAAAATGATCAAGGCTCGGGATTCTTTTTTATAACAAACATAACGTGTATGCGTTATAGGCTTGGTAATTTCCAAACCTAGAAAAACATAACATGATCATGTTATAATAGAACATGTACACATTTTTTCTATTTTCAGGTTTTTGTCCACTTTTTGGTAGTAACTCATAATAAAAGTGAAAGGTAACTTACACCAGGAGATTTTCTCACCCGTATTCATATAGAACCACCCTAAACTGAAGTGTTGGTAAACTAAAAAAATTCTTCGCCATCTAGCATGGTAGGTAGCTTGCGCATAGGATGTGTCATTCCCCTTCAAAATCCCGGTGAAACCTCTTGAACTATTTTTCTTGTCACTCCTTGTATGTGTTTAAAATGGAGCCACGCAATGTATACTTTTAAAATTTCTTTTCTAGTGACTTCCTCTCTAAGGGGAATTCCCGGACATTCTCCCTCGGACCATCAAGTACACCAATCTCACTAAATACAGTAATGAGAAGAATAACACCCCATGTAATTTTCTCACCTTTGTCCGCATGGACACATGCCTCAAGAACTAGGTTCTATGTAATATATCAAGTAATGTTGTAATAGGTATTGTTGGCCATTTTGTACGCTATGTGAAACCGGTGTTGATTTACCTCATTCCATCATTCAAAGGCACCTAGCTTACATCTCACAAAGATTACACAACCCTTGTCACCATATCTTCAATATTTTTCACTTTGAATTCTTTTCCGCCTTCTTGTCCTTAAGTGCAACATCCATTTTATCAATACACTCATCATCGGATAGATCTCTAGTAATCTCTCATCTCGAGTCATGTAACCTTGATCACCTTACCAATGAACTTAGTGGTAATATGCATTCTTCTTCTTGTGAAATAGAAAAATTCATCATGTACCTATGGCATGAGCCCTTGGTATGACTACTCAAGATTCCCAAAGTAAGGTAACTCAAGAAATTACACGACCCCTACACTTTCAAGTAATTTTCTGACAAATTCATCCAAAACCCACTTTCCATATTTCGTCCTTCGATTATTGTTTCTAATGACCTCAGTGGCAATATCCTTCATGCACTTATTCCTTATGTGGTTAGTGTCGAAATATTACACTTCGTGTTATCGTATTTGTCCATGGTCACCCTTCAATTACTCCCTCTAGATACAACATTTCGACTAACCTGTCCCCTGCAACTTTGTTGGCCTCTACTTCAACAGCTAGAGCTTTTCGTGCTACCATATCTCTTCTCTCACCTTATTGGATGTTATACAACATCTGAATTATCACCTTTTCAATTTTTGTACCACGAGTGTGAACCCTAGCTATAAATTTTCCTTCTTCAAACCCTAAGTGTATGAACTTCACCTTAGGGCACACACACCAATGCCTAAACCTCTATTCCACACTCGTGTGCCAACAACAATGTTCTTCGATCCTACCTAGTTCTTTAATATGCATCTTACTCTTCATCCTTAGCTCTACTTCACACTTCACACTTGATTACTCAAAAATGCAAGGTAAATTGATGTTGTAAACTCTGAACTTATAAAAATTTCAAAAATTATTCACATTAATTACTCCCAACTACCACCATACATGAAAATAATTCTACATTTGTGCTTCTCCATGCATCACGCCTTGTCTACCATGCCTAAAATTTCTGCACCATAGTCATCACCTTCATGCATGCCTACTACTTCTTCGTCATATATCTCCTCTACCTGTGATTCCCTACACTAAATTACTTATCCAATGTGACCCTTCTCAAGTAGTCTCTAATGGTGCAGCCTACTTTGCATTATAATGAATGTCCATCCTCCATGTATGGTCTTAAAATTGAGCAATTTCCTTGAATTTTTATTTTCTAAACCTGTCCCTTCTCTGATCATTTATGAGTTTATTTTTATCATGCACCACAATCCAAAACAAGGCACCAGTCAATCCTTCTTCATCCACCCCACACTAAGGGTGTGCGTTGTCCTCTATGCATGAAAACACTTAGATAGTAATCAACTTCAGGCATGCAAGCATACTTATTACACAAAAACATGAAACTAAATTGACAAAGCATAGCAACAATTAAAGGAAACACATATAAAGGGAATGCATTAAAGAAATCTAATCTAATGGCAATACAACCTTATTACAAACACCAAAAATACTTATTTATAGTAGGGCTTCAGCCTACTCTAGCTGAAGTAATTGGGAAATTTTGTCCCATCTAGTGCCTCTAACTAGAAATCACCTAAATCAAGTATATAAGTTATAACATACGGTCCCAACCAATGCACCGTAAGCTTTCTAGGGTGGCACAAAATTTTTAAATCATACGAAGTACCCTTTGTCCAACCTCGAGCTTCTTGTCCTTGATGTGTCTATCATGCCATGCCTTCTACCTATATTTTTTTTACTTCTGACTCCATCTTGTTATGACACACCTCTCATCCATCTCGCATCAGCTTGTCAATTCATTCTTCCAGTTCTTTCTCATCGGCTAGATGTCCTGTGCACACAATACACAAATAAGGTATAATGAATTCCATTGGTAGAACTGCCTCTGCACAAAACACCAACTGAAAGGGTGTTTCTTTATTCAACCTCTTGTAGGTTTTCCTATATACCCAAAGTATAGTAGAGACTTTATCATCCTAATCTCTCCTTCCAATATCACAAATTTTCACAATGCGTGGCTCAATATATTATTGAAAGCCTCGGACGTTCCATTAGCCTGAGGGTGATAAGGTGTTTTCCTATGGTGTGTAACCATAAATTCATCCAAGAATATCCGATAGTCTCATTAAAGAATTAAGTACCCCGTCACTTGTTAAACTTAAAGGGCATCCATATCATCGATAATATTTTCCTAGAGAAACCTTACTTTGTGTAGTAGTTGTTATGCAATCCTTTGTAGGCACCACTTCTTACTACCTTATAAGATAGTATATATAAGTTATAATGTAGCACGATCTTATCTTGTGCGCGACCGAGGAGATAGGGCCCACAAAGTCAATTTCTCACTTCTCAAAAAGGTTATGAGCTAGAATAGGCCTTAAAGGCATTTCATCTCTATGCCTAGGATTCCTAAGGCATTGACAATGGTCACATGCCTTATAATACTCTTTGTAATCCTTTTATAATTATTCCAACCATAGACTAGCTAATAGAATCTTGCATGCGATGACATCTCCCACATAGTGTTCACCTGCAATGCCGCCATAAGCCTCCTCCATAATTATTTCACGCTCATGCTCAAGTACACACCAAAAAACTTCATCTTGACCTAATTTGTATAAGTCTCCACTGATCAACATGTAAGGCACGACACGAATGGTAAGTTGTTTCTTCTCTAAAGCCTTCATTCCCTTATGCACCACACCTATGCGTAAAAAGATAGAAATGTCCTCCAAGTCTGAGGGCATGTGGTTTAACCTGAATAGTTATGTAGATGAAATTATATCCTCAATGCTCTATGTATCCTCTTCTGATTGAATCCTTCATAAATGGTATGGACCAGAATTTCTCTTACCCCACTTAACCACCACTATGAAATTGAACTCTTGAAATAAAAGAATCCAACGACATATGCGCCCTGCAAAATGGCATTATTTACCGATACTTTAATTCTATATGGTCTATATAAAAGATGAATGGGGTGGTAAGAAAATAATGTTGAAATTTATGAATTGCATAGATCATAGACAATGCCTCATGCTTTGTAGTTGTGTAATTTTGTTCTGCTAGAGTCAACTTTCTACTCACAAAGAAAATAAGATGATCAAAAATCCCTTCTTTAGGTTGGGATAGTACTATGCCAATGGTCATGCCAAAGGTGTCTACATGAACATGAAAAGGTTTGGGCCATGAAGGAAAGTGAAAAATAGGTAATGTAGTAAGCCTATCTTTTAGAGTCTTAAACGCGTGTTGTTGCATTTTACCCTAATAAAACTTACCTTTTCCTTTCAATAATTCCTCCAGGG
This sequence comes from Taxus wallichiana var. yunnanensis, assembly GCA_018340775.1. Taxonomy (NCBI): domain Eukaryota; kingdom Viridiplantae; phylum Streptophyta; class Pinopsida; order Cupressales; family Taxaceae; genus Taxus; species Taxus wallichiana. The sequence goes on from CM031235.1 coordinate 377,021,948, forward strand.
GTAGGGAAATCTTGGCATAAACTTTGATAAACTTCCGGTAATATCCTGTGCCCCAAGAATCCATGCACCTCACTTTTTCTAGCAGAGTTCCTCTAAGCCCAAAATCACAGCAACCTTAGTAGGATCCACTAGTAAGCCATCCTTATAGATGATGTGCCCCAAACTATTTCCTAAGGGTGTGACAAATACACACTTCTTAATATTTAAATAGATGCTCAACTATTCGCACCTCTCAAATAATAGGCTCAAATTATCACAGTGATCCTTCATAAGCCAATAGACTATCTAATCATCTAGATATAACTACAAGAACTTGTGAATAAAATCCTGAAATGATTGTACCACTATGCACAAAAATAATGCATGCACATTCTTTAATCCAAAGGGCATAACCATGTATGAAAAACTTCCCAGCTCATTGGTGAAATTTTTCTTCTCTTAGTCCTCTTTTTCTATCCTTACCTAATGATACCTAGAAACTCCATCGGTGAAGGAGTATATTTCACACCCTAAAACGTCCTTCAATATTTCCTTAGCAAATGGTGTGGGAAAGGGATCAATCACACATGTAGCATTTAATTCCCTATAATCCACAAAAATATGGATTCTCCCATCCTTCTTGATGATAATCACCATAGATCTCATCCATTATGACTCCTCAATGGGTACAACGATCCCAAAAATTAACATTTTTTCAATTTCTTCTTTCGACTTGATGTGTAATTTCGGATTCATCCTATAAGCCCTCTTCCAAAGTGGGAGTGTTCCTTCCTCTAGCTTGAATATCATTTCACCCAAATATTCATGTACTCATTTCAATTCATGATAGCCTCTAGGAACAAATCCCGAAAGTACCGCAATGTACTCAATTATCTTAGTAACTTCAGAGTTAGACCAATAATCTCTAATGATGGCCTCCTTTGGTTCAACATCCGTTCCAATGTTCACTTTCTTGGTATTCATGGACTTTGGATCATCCCATTAGAGAACTCCTTCCTTTTATGGCTTAAGAACTTCTCAATCTCGAATGGTGCGTACATAAATTCTATTCAAATATTCTTCACTTAAGGGCTCTACGTAAGGTTCATATTCCCCTTATGTCAAGGGGATAATGACACACTCTTCCTTTTCTCAAAACTTATATAACCTTTTTAAAACGCACATCAACATTTTTACATAATAGCAAGGGTGCCCAAGTAAAGCTAGAAAAATTTCAGCTTCTTCCATTGCTAAGACTTCAAAATCCCCAAAGAAACTTGGATCCCTTTATAGTAATTGATGCATCCTTGAAAACTCCAATAGGCATGGCTTTATTCATGTTTTCCATAACCATAACATTTTAAGATGGTTGCAACGATGGTCTTCCTATCTCGAATCCGTGCATCTAAAGTGAGTATGTTTACTTCCACGCATGTATCAATTAGAATATTACTCAAAAGTCAACCATCTACAAAAAAATTCAAAGTGATCTCCTTGTCATAATCTAGGCTATAAGGGGAAGGTTAGCATGTAAAATATACCTTCCATTCCCAATGCATAGAGTGTTTTCCTTTAACCAATTTCCTAATAAATGAATAATGTTCTCCTAGTGCAAGTATATTGCAAACCTCCTTTAAATCATCAACATCTTTTGATGGAGCTCATCTCGCTTTATTTTGTTCCAATTTATGTGACTGCTCTTTGAAACACTATATCTCATCCTATAAATTCCAAATTATCTCCATTATTTCTTGGTAAACCTCCTTATGATGCATAGGGTCTTGATACTTAGCATATAGAACCTCTTCTTTAGTAATAATAGATTTTTATTTTGGAAATTCTCTAGCACATGTAGCCTCGGCGTGTGTATTAATCATCACATGTATCAACTCAAGATTCGATGCTAACTTCAACATCCATTGATCTTCCATAGTGAATTGCACTCAAACCATCCCCACACCCTTGCTCTCAAGTTTGTGTTTCTTACTCATATGTTCATAAAAATCCAAGCACTCTTCATAGTTATGATTCTTTCCACAAATACAACAAACAATGTTTTAAGGACACTCGTACTGTAATGATAAAGAGATCCACATGTATAACAAGTTCCAAGAGGGAAATCACTTCTTCCACCGCCCCAACCTCAACCTTTGAATCGTTCTTTGTAACCTTGACCTCCATCGAGTACCCTTCATTATGATCATGTTCATGATGCTCACTTTTCTCCTTAGAATTATTTGCAACACCAGTCTGTAATACACCAATATCAATGGCATCATGAATCTGATCAATCAACCTAAAATCTTCAGTATCATGAGTAGTAGATCTACTGAGATATGTATATCTTATAGTAATAGGACACGTTCTTTCTTATAACGTGCTGCAACAATGGGAACTAACTTGAATTTTGGTCTATGTGATAGATCTCACAATATATAAACAAGGAGCATACTTGATTTACAAGGGAAACTATCCTTAGGATGACCCTCTACTTCATAATTTGTGCACAATATTCTTTTGCATATCTCATATGCCAAATTAGCAAATAATTTCTCTAATTGTTTATCCATTTATGTAGTCAGAGCTTCCAAAAATGGGCTTACTCTTGTTTCTACACTCCCTACCGCCTCAATGTGTAGAGCTACTTCAAGTACCTCACGTGGATCTGTATAAGTCTTATGTGAAAGTGATCTTATAAAGCGTGTGATCAGTCCTCCAATGAACCCTTGTGCATGTTGGCTTGCATGGATGTCATATAATAACTTAGACAAAATGATTTCTAATCGAGCGTCATACTCTCGAACAATCTCAGTAGTGCCCTGCTTAATATCTTTCAACGAGTTGATTTTCTTCTACTCAAACTTAGGGATATTAAATTATTTCAAGAAAGCATCCCGTAACATAGTATAATCTACACAATTATGGTAAGGGTTTAAATTTCTATACCAACTATGTGCATGCCCCGCAATGTAGTCAAAAATAAATCCCTTGCGTTATGTAGGAGTGATCCCCTTCGCGTGCCATAATATCTCACACACATGCATGTGGTCAGATGCATATTCAATGCCTCTATATTATGGAAGATGAAGGGACGTCTCTATATAAATCTGCTAGGGCTGGTGCGGACCATGCCCACCAGATCTAGTACCTGTGTTTCCTCTTATGTTTCCTCCACCTCCAAAGCCACCAGATCTACCAACGCTTGAGCCACCCGACCCTCCCGATCCTATGTTTCTACTTTGAAATGCTATATCAATGTTCTACACACCCACGTTCTATGTCGATGATGTGCCATAAAAATATACCTCCATCCGGTCCTTTGAATAAAATAAATTATGATTATGTCATAGATGAATAAGCTCCCCGATTAACTCCTAAACTTGATCGTAAATTGATACTATCTATTGTAACTCTACTCCTCACACTATCTTTCTTACTTGTTAACTACGGTAGAATTTGTAAAAACAAGCGCAAATGATAGGTCACTAGGTAGTTTTACTTTGGATGCATTAGGATTTCTCAAGTTTTCCTGTTTCTTGAGTTATGGGTGACAGTGATGGCATCCGACAAAGTGAGATGTGGGGAGCTTGAATAGGAGGATAATGAAGATCTTGAATTTTTCCTACCACCACCGAATATCATCAAAGCTAGACCAATAAGATGATGGTTTGCACCACTACCATACACATCAGAAGATGGATTACATTTTATTATATTATCATAGCATAGATTGAATCCCTGTACTAGTTTCTTCAAAACATCTTAATTCATTCTCTAGTTATAGTGAGGTTTAATCCCATCCGAGTAAATGAGCCTGGAAGTGTCTCACATATCTTGAAATTCATTAGCCTAGTGGCCGCTAGCCCATATAAAAATGATAAAATATGTCTAAATGAGCATTAAATTTAACACCATGTTGTTGCCTTTATTGCAACCATTGAAGGAAAAGAGAATATGTTCATTATCCCGTATAAATTAGAAACATTTTCTATACATAACATGTCATAAATAATGCCTAGTGTCAACTAGACCATATAGCATAACATAAATAACATAGCATAAATAATGGTTGGTGGTGGATATCCCTTATAACATAGCATAAATAATGGTTGGTGGATGCTAGCCCTTCTAACATAGACAAATAATGGTTGGAGGCGCTAGCCCGTATAATGGATTCCAATATTTGATTTTCTAGATTCCAATATATGGGACTTTGGAGTACATATAATTCCAATATAGGTGATTTTGGATTCCAATATATGTGATTCCGATTCCAATATATGTGATATTGGAATCTAATATGTATGATTTTGGAATCCAATATGTGTGATTTTGGAGTGCAGATAATTCCAATATTTGACATTTTGGAATCCAAAAATCATTATATTGGATTCCAATATTGGCTATATTTTTTAGCTGTTGAGACTAGAATAAGTCCCAATTTAGTGAAATAAGCGTTCAAATGATAAATTGTTGTGCTAATACTCATAATTTTTACACCGCATTTATATATTAATATAATGTTGTATTCATAATGGAAATACACCTAAATACATTTCAAGTTCCTTTTCTTGTGCACATCTTTAAACATTATTTCATCATTGCTATTTTGAACCAATGCTTATGCCAACTTCAAGAGTGATTATGCTCCTGACAAAGATTGCAAACCCTTTGAAATCTCATGGAAATACGCAAACGAAAACAAATACAAAAACTAGTTTAAATATTTTTGGTTAAAGTGGATTGCTTTTAAGCCCTCATTCATCACAAGTATTATGGGAAAAATTACCTTTATAAACAAAGATAAAATTTGAAGTAAAATTGAATACAAGTAAAACTAATTTTGAATTATCACCATGAATGGTAGTACCGATTCTAAAGAAAGAGGAGGTAGAGATAATTGTAATTGCAGATTAGTCTAGTATGCAACTCATAGGAAACTGATTAGAAGTAATATTATGAGCTAGAAGGCCATAGGTGGATAATGATAGTGAGTAAAGAGGACAAAACAAATATAATCATATTTTTACATTAGGCTAGATGCAATTGATAGAAAAGTGAATTTCATTCTGCATAAAAATATTTACAATATGACCAAGCTTCAATCCTCTTCTCCTAAAAAATCTCTCCAACAACCAATCAATACATAAGTTTTTCTACTTGGTTAGTGCTTGAACTTAAATTTTTGATTTTCAACCCCGCATCAACCAAATCAACTACATGAAACTCATTCTCTACACCTTGTCCAATTTCATCCCTCTCCAGTAGCCCATATGCTGGCAAAATATAGTCTTCTACGTCTCTTTTTTAATAGTAAGTCTACAACAAGATCTTGTATCAATTTTTTCCAGCTATTTACAGAACAAAAATCTTGTAAAGATACCCATTATTCCCAAATATGCCCCAAAAAAATCTTAGATTCAATTATTCTTTGCGTACAATGAAACCAAGCTAACATCGGGTAATGAATAAAACCAATCCACTCTACAGTGAACATTTATAAATTAGAAAAAGAAAAGAAAACAATATTGGAACCTTAAAATATCATGCCAATTCTCTATTTGGAAATAAAAGAAAACATGGCGAATGAAAATGCCATTTTTAGTCAAGATTTATTGATAAAAAAACAAGTGACATCTTAAAAATAGAGCATTAAAAAAATCACAAATTACATTTCATTTCGCGGAATGTTTATTTTTAAATCTTGATGTTAATGTGTTTGGTTTTTCGCAGCACCAAACACACACTCTTCACAATATAATTTGATTTGTAAATCACACATGTCCCCTTCAAATTTATTCTCGTACAGTAAAAATATTTAAATGAACTCTATTTTTATACACATCTAACTTTAATTGAATAAAAATATAGCTGAAATATTCTTCAATTATATATGTTCAGCCATTGGCCTTTCCATGTTATAAATGGAGAGGAATGTCTTCAATCTAAAAATAGTAAAACTCAAAGAAAGAAGTAAGTTTGGAAATTATTATAACATTTCGATTGATTAAAGTTGCATTTAAATCTAATTTGAAGCCACTTTATCATGACACTTTTAAGTCACAAAATAAGGAATTTTAAAATTAAATTTTTATTCAAATATAATTTGAAGTCACTTTAACATGACACTATTAAGTCACAAAATAATGCATTTTCAAAAATTTAAATTTCATGTTTAAATTTAATTTTTTTACAACTAATTAATTTTAGGATTCCCTATGTCAGGTATCTATATTAGATTTGATACAACAATATGTTGAATATCCTTTAAGGAAGCACTTTGACATTGCAGTAATAAGGACAAAATATAACTAGCCAAAATTTATCCCCAGAGTAACACTAGTGGGTCTATCCCTAGGAAATGTTAAGGTTCATCTCTAAGGAAAAAGTAATCTATCGCTAAGGTGTTTCGAAACCCTCTTTAGGTGAATTTATATCTCGTCCCTAAGATAAAATTTTGAACTTTCCCTAAGATTAATTTAATTATTTCTAATACGATGATTTAAATTCTCATCCGTAAGGTGACATTAGTCCTTATCACTAAGTCAACTTTAAGTGCTACTTTAGTCCGACTTGATTTTTAGATATCATAGAAAAAATATTTTTTTGAGTTAACTAATGTTATTTTATAATTTTAATTTTAATACATATAAGTTACACATGGTAAAATAATGTTCTAAAAAACAATCCAATCAATTTTTAAGAGAACTTGCAGTATTATCCAAGTAACTCAAGATAAAGAACCGATATGTATTATCCAAATAAGTCAAGATAAAGATCCACCATCTTATCTTTTAATTAAATTTTGAAAGTAAATTATAACTAATTGTTTAGTCGATAAGTTGCGTACATATGAGAAAAAAAAATAGGGTAAGGGTGAATACAAATACATGTGAATGAAGGTTCAAGGTAGAGTGCACGTGTTATGATTTCTTGATCTAATGTTGATTACGGGAAATTCCTTTTTACTAGGAGGAACTACCTACGAATACAAAACAAGACCATAAGAGGACTATTAAACAATATATGTCGGTGGAACTCTTAGCGTATGCTAGATCCGGAAGTGTGATACTCCTAGATGGATGTCAATCCACTGTTTAACACAACTTAATGCAAGAAATAATGTAAACCAATAATATCCTACTATATTTGATATGATTTAGGTTTCTCGTTCAAGTAAAATAAATAAATATAATCTAACATGCTAGGTTATGATTAGATCTAGAAATCATGCAAGTAATAAGGTGGTTGGGACAGTCGAGTGGGTCAAGTTTTGAGTGGTGGGATTATTTGGATGAATGTTATGAGGTTGTTATTACAGGAAGATTTACCAGATATAAAGACCGATGTCGATATGGTATGAACGATGTCGGTTGAGGGGAAAATGATGACGATTTAGGCTAATAGGCGTTAGTAAGGGTCGGGAGATAGAAACTCAATGAAGTTTAGTTTTGATGATTCTTTGTGATTACATAGAGAATGGATAGAGAACGGTGAGGTAGATGAAAATGTTGGGAGTACTCAAAGATGTCTGGAGTTGGGTATAGAGGGTTAGGATGTTTTATGTGGTTAGGTGGAGGGATTTACAGGAAGGTGAGAGGTGACGTGATGCAAAGGAGACTAGGGCTCCCAAATAGAGATAAAGAAACTGATCTAAGTATGGAAAGATACAGATCTAAATGTACTTACTTGTACTTGCAGACCTAGTGGTTTAATGAAGATGATGGTCATTTCATGGAACTGATGGTAATTTCTATGGCTGTACTTCTTGAACGTTACCGTGAATACTTTCCTTTCAAATCAATGTTTGGTGTTGATTTAGGATGTCTAGATGTGCAAGAGTGTTGGTGCATGCTTGCATGCACACATCTCTTCTCCAAAACTTGAATAATTCTTCCAACCTCTTAAAAAAATGTTACCAAAGTGAATATATGGTAACCGATGATGGTTTAGGGTGACCGGCATCGGCTTGTGTCGAGTTGACCGGCGTCTACCAAGGCAGGATATACTAGGTTGCCAAAATAACGAGATCTTGGCTATCTTTTAGCCAATTTTTCCGTTATGCAGATCCAAAATGGATTTTTCAACGTAAGTTAGTGTGCATGTGGTTAGAGGAATAATAGGAATTTAGTGTTAGGATTCGACTAAGTCTTACTTATTTATGGTAAGTGGGGATTGAGTCCTAATTAAAAGGAAACATGCTAAGAATAGGTCCTGTGATGAGGTGTCTAGGTGATGTGGTGGGGTGGGGTCTCTAGGTGAGGTGGAAATTAGTTCAATTAAGGTAATTAAATAATGAATATTGTGAGCATGGGAATTAATTTAATTGTAGGTAATTAAATTAATATACATGTGGGGTAAAGGGGGAGTGTGACCCAAATTTGGTGTCTACATTTTTCCCATTTTTGTTGTGCATCTTGTATTGGTAAGTGACACTAACAAAAACATGAAGTAATTGCCCCGTGTGTGGGTGAAGGTGATCCCCCTCAAACTAGGCACTGATGAGGTGTAATACAAAATTAGTGAGTGGTTTGATAAATGTGTAGTTGGTGGAAGTGAAGGTAGGTGGGGAAGGGATGAGTATTATGGGAAAGGTGATGGTCAACTCGGGTAATAGGAAATAGGCCAGGGTAAAAATTGGGTAATTGGTAGTGGAAATCAAATGCACACACACATATAGATTGCAACACAGTACCAGGTTGAGGAGTGTGCAAAATCTACATCATCCAAGGTCAATAGGTTTATCCAAACAAGGGTGAAGTGATTCAGGTATCCAAGGTATATGATATGGTCTAAAAACACAATGTAGGTTATGTGTAGGAATGTTTAGGTATGTTTCGGTACACCAAAGGTTTGGTTGAGATAAACGGCATGGCAATAGGAAAGGTATGGTTGTTAGGCTAAAACAACATAGGTAATAACATCACAAGGTATAGTGAGTACATAAGGTCAATGGTCACACCAAGTAGGTTAGGTTCAAGAAAATAGGTCATGGCATAGGTAAGGCCAAGGTATAGGTAAATAACAAATCCCAAGACATAACTAAGGAAATGTAGGGGTAGTTTGGGCTTGTAGGTAAGGTTCAATAGGTGTCCGTAAGGATAAAAGGTGTTTTAGCACTAATGGTTATAGGTAAAGAAGCCTAGCATGGGAAAACAAATTTAAGGGTTGACCAATGTCGGTGATATGGTAACCGGTGTCGGTTGGCTAGGGCATGGAATGACTAACATCGGTCATGTTGAATTGGGGATAAAAAAGGAAAATTCCACTTTTACAAAATCATTTATCTTGTAGCTATTTGTGGAAAATGACAGAGGAGAAGAGAAAAGTTGGAAAATAACATGACGAGGTGTAGATATAAGGTGGCGAGCTACATGAAAATTTATTGGAATTCAGTAGGTGGGTCCATGAGATTGGGTTGAGTGATTTGATTAGTTTGCAAGGTGGGGAGTTGATTGGGTGATGATAGAGGTAGGAGAAGGATTGGGTGGACCACTAGCATAGCAGTGAGATGTACCACCATGCCAAGGGCACCAATATGAGGTAGGAATCTATCTAATCTACGCATTTGGTTGAAAATATTGTTGTTGAAATTGTTTTGTGAAAACATTTGGGTGTAAAGTTAATTATGGAAATTGTGGTTAAAAATGAAGGAAATGAGGGGTGGGAAGGTCTAATGTAAGTTAAATAGGGTTAGGAATGAAGATAGGATATGGTTGGGTGGTTTATAGTAGGTTATTAGGTCAGATTTGTGAATTTTTGAAAAATAGGGTAGGGGTTTACAAATTTTGACGCCGCGACAAGAATTCAGCGATGGTCAAGGGTTGGCTGATGTCAGTTGTCCTTGGCCGACATCGGTCAAGTATTAGGTGATCGATGTCGGTTATGATGGACTGATGTCGATCGGCAGTGATCGATGTTAGTTGGCTCTAGGGAAAAATAGGTCAAAAAAATGAGATAGGGTGGGAGGAAATGATAGAAATGAAATATAAAGGTGGGTATATTGATAATGGGTAGGGCAATAGGTACAAATAGGTATGATTGGAGGGATGTGAAATTGGGATGGGTTGAAAAGGGGTATTCTTTAGTGAGAGTCTTGGATATAGGTTGGTTGGTTAAGAGTTAGGTTAGGTATGGTCAAGGTTTAACAATGTTGTGGTTTGTTAGATGCGGTAGGGACCAATTGTGGATGAGAGATAGAGTATCGCCTATGTTGTTAGCAGATGGTCGAGTGTGACTATAGAGGAGTGGAGGAACGTGATGGATGTTGGCCGATTAGAGTTTGATGCTATAGGCATATAGTTTGAGATCCGAGCTTGATGGTCACAATCATCGATAGATGGGATTCAAAGAACCAATATATTCTACCTACCGACGGGTGAGATGAATACCACCTGGAGGATGTATATATCATCCTATGGCTACCCAGAGTGGGAGAGCAAGTTTATTCAATTTCCTCAGAGGCATCATAGGAGATGATGTTGGCGGTGTTTGGAGAGGGGGTGGAAAATATGAGATTCCATAACATGAGACCGAGCTATGGAGACATACACGCGGCCCATCCTCGGAGATGGGGTTTTTTTCTGATCATAGAGGCGGTGTCTTGCTTTACATCATAGATGCGAGAGGGTGGGAGATTCCCACGTGTGTTGATTTGGGTTCTCCATGACATGATGGAGGATAAGAACTGATTTAATTAGGCACCAACATTCTTGGTGCAGTTATACAGGAGCTATGGGCCTATGGGAGGATATGGAGGTTTAGTTTATGTTTTACCTTTCTTCTTCACTATTAGGCATATGAGCACATTGTATGTGTGCATCCAGTTGGTATTCTCTCGGCCTAATTCATTTGATGCGGGCTTAGTTTGAGTTAGCTACATGTATTAGGTTCTTACTAGTGGAAAGCGTAGGTTTTTAGGGCTACACATGATGTAGCATATTACAAGTGCATACTAGAGGGGGTTGTCTAGAGTGGACATCATTTGGAGGCCATATGTTGGCTTCCTTCATATAAGGAGATGGCAGTAGAGTTACATGAGCTACATCTAATCAGATGGATAGATGGATGTCATGCTGGAAAATAGGAGATGATACCTATGGGTAGGGTTAGACGACAGTTTGGGCTACCTCAGTATGTGCCCCCACCATTCCCACGAAAGAAAGGAGAGACTACATGGAGAGACATATACCTCTACCAAAGCCAAAAATTTTTGAGGGTAGGAAGAGCAGGAGGTGGACCAACGGATTGATGACATCGGGGTTACAGAAAAATATAGGTAGTGGTGGGCAAAGGTGCGATTACGAGAAGCACCACCAAGGCTATGGAAACCTGACCAAGCCATGCTTATGGTTTAGAGGGACACATTACAAGGGCAGGTTCACCCTTTTGACACATCCGGTAGTAGTGTAGGGGAAGATGACAAGATCAAAGACACAAGTTACCATGTTATAGGTATAGGTAGTAGCCCCAGTAGGCCTAGGTTACATAGGGGTAGGTACCCGCATTGAGGGTGAGCATGGTGATGGGGGACAAGTGGCCACCTTACAAGAGTAAATAATAGGTTCCTGTGGTTAGTTGGGCACCGCACAAAGCTCAAAATGTGGCCCTACGGGACCAAGTCACGAACAGGCACCCTCATAGGCCTAGGGATAGGGTCCCATTTTATAAGCAGCAGTGAGACAGGGTCCCACGGTATAGGGAGGAGGGCAAGTGTCATAGGTACATGGGATGAGGCCACCAGTAGTAGGAAAGATCTCACAAGTTGCTTTGAAACCTATGACACCCCCACATATAGTGTCGATGGCTAGATTTAGGAATTCCCTGAATGAGGCTAGATACTATCAAGACCATTTGACTATTGCCGGGATAGATGTCGCTTTCTATTTAGAGTAAAGGGTATATCAGGCCTCAAGTGAGATGAGGTGATCTCTTACACATAGTGCAGAGAGTACAGGGGTCCGACGAGCCCAGGGGACAAGGTCAGGGTGAGGCCACTAGTTCACGGAGGCTTGACCTAGCTAAAGGACAAGCTGAGAGGCAAGACCTAAACCCAAAGAGGGTGGAGAGATGATGATAGGGCAGAGAGATGGAGGAGAGAAGGAGGAGATAGATGAGACCATCCTAGACATCAGATGGGCCGATGATTGATATCTCTGTACATCATCATTTTGATTATTATTATTTTTGATATATACCAACCTGTGTGCCAATGATAGTGAGGCTGTACATGAGAGTTTCTAAGATTTATTACTATACCGGCCTGCATACCAAATATTTTGAGGATGTACCTGAGAGATACTTGTATTGTGTTATATCAGTGTATATTTGATGGATACATAGACTGTTATTTATATATGGTGAGATTGATGGTTATGGAGGACGTACTTGTGTTTAAAAAGTTTTTTTATTATTTGTGTTGTACCCAAATTTAATCTCCTTCAAATACCGAGCATCATCATGGATTTGATAGGACACTTACAGGTAAATAGATAATCGTGCATGTCATTTTGTAGCCAGGGAAGTAATCTATTTGAATCTCTAGCACTTAGGTTTTAACAGGAGTAGGTAGCACCTTAAAAGGATGTGATCTGATCCTAACTATTTTAGGTTGTGCCTTTCAACCAAGGTAAGAGAACCTATTTTGTAACCTCTATTATTGAAGAATACTAGTAAATCCTTCTTTTGCATAAATTTTGTAGAGAATACCTTGGGAAAATATGATCAACACACCAAATCTGACTCTCATGAGTAGTCACTTCCAGATCATGGAGATATTTTCACAACAAGGCAAAGGTTACTAAAGACATTTGGGACCCTGATTTATTTTGCATGTTTTGGTAACAGAGATTATGCATTTGTATGCACACAAGACAAATAGGGGTAGTACAGGTAGGATTGGTTGTTTTTGAATAAATTTTGGTGGTGGATGGGGCAGGATGAACTTGATTCACCAGATCCTTGAGGAATCACAAAATGGAAGGTTAAACCAATAGAATGCCACAAAATAGCTAAAAATTTTCTTTAACTAGAATATGTGCTTTAATGGAGGCCCAAATTAGCACTTTTTCACACAATCTTTGAGATTCTATCACGAAGGCTTGAGTTAGAAAATCCAACAAAGCATCAAGATCTGAGTCAAATTATGCCTAAGGTACACCCAGAGGCTTACAGACAATCTCTGTCAACAGATGAAAGAAAAGTGATTTTAAATCATTTATTCCAATCCCAGATGAAATATCTTTTGAGAAATGAAATTACAGATGCCACTAAACTATCATAAGGATTAAGGCCTGTGTGATTAAATTAGATTTTAATATAAGATTGTAACAGAAAAAAGAAAAACTACTCACATACATTCAAAAATAAAACAAACACATTTTTCTCAAGACAACATAAAATAACTTGAATTTGATTAAATCTATTAGCGGGGAAAGTTTCTAGAATAGTCTCAGAGCTTGTCAATGGTTGTACACTTGCAACCACCTTGACATGATTAGATTTAATACAAAAGAGATATACAAGCTTCTCAAATGGCTTCTCAAAATGATGGGCTTTGTCAATATTTTTTCTATTAGAAAATTTAGTCCCGACCCCTAACACTCTAACCATTTACATGAAAAACTCGTGCCATTTATAACATTTTACCATAGAGTTTTCCCCCCAAAAATCCAGACATTGAGTGCACCAGTGTTTGCCATGATCACAATCGCAATTTCCAGGATCAGATCTACAAAAGGGTCACCAGATGCTCGAGTGGGAAGATCTCATCGAATATCTCCCGCATTCAACTCCTTCCCTGGTAGATCACTCTTTTTTCAATTTTCCAACCACTTCTGCCCCTAATCTATCAAATCTGGCTCCTTGCATGCTCGGGAGAAGAAAAATGGAAAATCCAATCGAGCTCAATAGTCAGACCATTTTAATGGCAAAAGACATCTTCCAGATATCCCCACCAAACTCAGATATCAACATTAATTCCCCTCTCTACCTGGCGTGTAGGAAATACCAAGAAATCATGAAGACTCACACTTCTAAAATCAGATTCAAACTCTCATCTACCGTTGATCTTTTCTTTGAATTTGGGTTGTCCACATGGAAAATTCAAACCATAAAAATAGATCGGGGTTCCCTCTGACCTTTTACAACTTTTGGAAAAAATGGAAAATTTTCACATTTTGTTCTACACCTCGCCCTTGAGAAATGAGCTTGACACGTGTCCTGAGGTGGGTCCCAAAGGAACCATGGCCAAATTTTGCCATTTCACCTCTTTTTTGGAAAATGGAAAATTTTCCAATTTTTCCCCGCAGCTCCACCCTTGAGAAATGCTTCTGACACGTGTCCCAATGTGGGTCCCAGTGGAACCGTGCTTCCTTTTTCACTTTTAACTCCTTTTCCCACAAAGGGAAGATTTTCCAAATTTCCTCCGAGGGTCTCGCACCTCCGCCTTTGACTGGAGCAAGATTTGACCTTTCCTTCATCGGGTTTGTGGGCCATTTTGATGTTTTGATCCTTTGAATATCAAGGGAAAAAAATGCAAGTTACCCCCGATGGTCCGGCTCCCGCACCTTTGACTTGAAACAAATTTTGACTAATCCTTTGTCGGGCTTGCGGGCTATTTTTGATATCTTAACCCTTTTGAGCACTTGAACCTTTAATTTAATAAAATCCTAAAGCGGGGCGCGGGGAGGTTCAAACCTTTACCAAAGTAGCCAAAAATAAGTTCAAAAACAATCTTGCCACGCCCCATCCAATTGGAAAAAGCCACATAGGCACCAAAAGAACCAATCAGATTTGAGTGGGGCTACGGGACCAAATTTTCCCTTTTGTCAAAAAAGAAAAAAGTGATAAGTTAAAGCATTCTCCCATCATCCCTTGACCAACCAAAGGAAGCCATGTGACTGTTGAATGTTGAGGAATAAATTTGACAGAAAAAATACACCGTCACAAACTATCAAAACATAGAAATTCACCATTCATGCTCAGAACTGCATTTTTGTTAAGGATGAAAACTTTTTCGAAACAAAACTATGTGGATCATGGTTCGAGCATCTTTCGACCATGTATTTGGATTTTCAAAGGCATACAAATATAAATCAATCATTTTCGAGCTTCCATGGTCAAGGAAAAATAGGGAAAATGGTAAAGCCCATGATTTTGGAGAAATTAGGAAAAAATAGGGAAAACTCAGAGATTTCTTCAAGGAGGAACATGACAATGGATTTTGCAAACAATTTGAGGCACTCAAAAGGAGGTAAAATATTTCAAAGCATCCACATTGAGAAATAAAATGTTTCACAATGCGTAGATCAGAGGAAAATTAGGGCAAAATGGTGAGAGGTCAAAACGAGCCCCAACAATTTGTATATGGATGAAAACTAGGTGGATTGGGCATGGTGGAGTCGGGTCGGTTAGGCATGGTTGAGTCTATGTTATAGGCATGGTTTAGTCGAGGTATAGGCATGGTTTGGTTAGGTATATGTATGGTTGAGTTAGGTCGGTTTAGGCATGATGGATTCAGGTCAATTTAGGCATGATGGAGTTAGGTCATTTAGGCATGATGGAGTCAGGTTGGTTTAGGCATGATGGAGTTAGGTCATTTAGGCATGGTTGAGTTAGGTCATGTTCAGGTATGATGGAGTCTTATTTTTAATTTTGATTTAATTTCCAAGTTATTGTAACAGAGGAAATAAATGATGAGTTATATGTATGTTATATATAATGGAAATTAATTACGATATAATGTTAATAGAAAAATATGTGGGAGGAAATGGGTTAGGGTAAAGAGTGGTTGAGCTAACCTCCAAGGGCCCCATGCCCTAGGAGTTTTGCATACATAGCCCCAACAAAAAGGGGCCTTAGGCTGATGTAGTTCTCCCATAAGCTAGGGAAGAATATGATGAATTTAGAGGAATGGGTTGGTAGGTTTTAGGCATGATTGAGTCTAGGTCATAGGCATGGTTGATTCTAGGTCATAGGCATGGTTGAGTCTTAGATGATAGTTGAGGAAGGTGAATGGCAAGAGGTGGTAAAAGAGCCACCTAATTGATAAGAACCTTAATGAGTCTATCATACCAAATATTGGCTTATGAATGTGAGACCCTAAAGGTGTTACATAATGGACTATTCTAAGGGTGAAGAAAGTCACATGATCATGAAATGTCATAGTTGCAGAAATTCCCTTGAGTAGATAGAACAATAGGGTGAAAAGGAAATCAGGTGAAAATAGGTGGTTTAGCATAACTTAGTGTAAGATAGCATGTTTACTGGCAAGAAACCCATGATCAAAAATAGGAAATTCCATGATCAAAAAGGTATCATTTTATTCGCTTTTTTTTTTTTTTTTATAGACTGATTGATGTGGGAAGTCTATATGGGATGAGTATATTATCTCTTTGATTACTTCGTGAAGTTGATCAATGCGGGAAGCTTCGAATATTTTATTATATTTTTGTAATGACTTTATATAGCTATCCTTCAAGGGAGTAGTCTATTTATAGCATCGAGATAGAGAGAAGAGATGTCCCTTTTGAGGGAGTCATATTTTTGCTGGAATTTTGACTCAAGGAGTTGAATCCTATTTTCTTTTAGACATTTAAGTCATGGAAAAGACTATAGATGAAGATTAGGTTCTTGTTTAGAAGACAAAACCATAGCACATAAAGGTTAACTATGAAAGAGATGGTTTCAAGTGATGAATAACCATGGGATTCCATCTTTGAAAAAGATGAAAAGTATCCATGAGAATCATGTCATGAGTAGAGCCGTGGTACTCATATTGAAGATAAGGCTAAAAGGCAACGGGTAATCACATGATTCTTGTTTAGTAGTTAATCCTCAAACTGGGTAACATGGAAGGTGAACGGTGCTCAAGGGACAAGTGATCAATATAAAAAAGTTGATATAAGACCTGGATTTAAACAATAAAATGGTCTAATATGCAAGGCATTACGTGGTTGAGGTTTAGGTTTACCTTTGACTGAAGATAAATGATAAGAACCTGATTGATAGATATGAGTAACGATATAGGGTCCAAGCCAATTAGGAGAAAAATTACCCCATTTACTTTTATCTTCTTTGGTTCTATGTTGATTTTCCTTCAAGATGAGGTCACCGACCTAGAAGGTTCATTCGTGGACATGTTTATCATAGCCAAGCTTGATACATTTTTGGTATATTTGGAGATGATCAAGAGCATTGAGATGACGTTCATCTAACAATGTAATTTATGATAAATGGTCTTGGCGAAAGTCATTGTCATTAAGCATGTCTTGTAGTGAGATGTGGAAATATGGAATCTAGACTTTGAGAGTCAAGAAAACCTTGGTACCATAGACAGAGAGAGAATGGTGTGGCTGTAGTCGAAGTGTGAATATTAGTGCGGTAATCTCATAATGTGAAAGGAATGTGTGTATGCCAATCCTTCCCAAAGATTGTCAACTACTTTCATAAGTATTTTTTCAAGGTTTTATCGGTTGATTATTTTTGTCCATTTGTTTGTGGGTAATAAGCTGATGAAAAATTGAGTTGAATGCCAAAAGCGTCAAAAATATTTTTTAGAGTTGTATTTTTGAATTGCTTTTCATTATCAGTAATGAGGCGGTGAGGAAAACCAAAGCAACAAATGATGTGATGGTTGATGAATTCACATATTTTCTTAGCTTTTGTAGAAATGAGGGTAATGGCTTCTACCCATTTAGTTTAGTATTAATTTGTGGTTATAATCCATTTTTGGCATTGTAAAGAATGAGGATTGATCTCTCCAATAAGATCCAAACCCCATTGAGAGAACGGCCAAAGGTCTTGTGTGACCTGTAAGGCATGAATAAGTGTGTGATGAAGATTAGCATGTTGTTTTCATTTCACACAACATTTGACATAGTCACAATAGTCACGATTTAGGGTTGGCCAATAATATCCAAGGTGAAGAATGTGTTTAACGATAGCTAAGCCACTAAAGTGACCTTCACAAATTTCTTCATGAAATTCCTTGATGGTGTAAGCAATTTCAAAACTTGTAAGGCATCATAAGAGAATGTTGTTGAAGTCATGTTTAAAAAGAAGACCACCCATGATGACATAGAGAGAGACACCTTAAGAAAGGCACGTTGTCCATTATGAGTGAGATTAGGAGTCGAATGGAAAGGGAAAGATATTTTGTGAACTACTTTTACCAAAGGTCTCGTGGGTCGCACCATCGCTCCAAGGGAGTTGACATATCGAGATGAATAGGAGGGTGATTGCAACCTTTATATTGTGACAAATATTTTGGATTTGGCAGTGAAGTGGGTATCTAAGAAGCCAAGCAAGCCATGGTATCCACAAATTTATTAGTAGAACGTGGGGTGGTTTGAAGTTCAGTAACGGTCAAAGGTATTTAGAAGTATGTTGAAATGACACTTGTACTTTTGGAGTATTTTGTTATGACACTGGTATATACCATTGAATTGGTTTACAACTAGTTGGGAATCACTAAAGATATTAATTGATTTAACATCTAGGGAGATGGCGGTTTGAAGGCCTAATACAAGTGCTTCATATTCGGTGATGTTGTTAGTGAAATCAAAATCTAGTTTGAAAGATAAAGGCATAGGTTCACCATCAAGAGGAATGAGGATAACACCTACACCACCTCCACGACTGACATTTGGAACCATCAAAGAATAAGGTCATTTGGTAAGTGGTATCATCCAAAGAGAGGGTAGCAATGGATTCATTTGGAAAATTGAAGTTAGAGGGTTGATCTCAGAAAGAGGTGCGTCTGCTAGTTGGTTAGTGATGGTCTAGCCTTTGACATACTTTTGATGGATGAATTTGAGGTAAAGTTCTATAAGAAGCATGAGCCAATGTGTAGCATGTTGATGTTGGTACGATTTGGTGTACATGTAATGTAAGGGGTCAATGTTTGTGATGACAAAGGTTTTGTGGTTGAGTAGGTAATGACAAAGTTTAGTGGCAACAAAAATAAGGCTAAGTAGAGTTTTTGGTGTGGGTATATCTATTTTTGTAGTCCAAAAGGGTATGGTTTATGTAATAAACCATTTTTTCTATGTGTTGTTTTTCACAATGAGCGAGCATGGCACCTAAGGAATGGTCAGTAGCAAAAATGTATATGTAAAAGGGTTAGTCATCTTTAGAGGGAATGAAGACAAGTGGTTGGAGAAGGTATTGTTTTAAGGCGACAATGGATTTGTGGCATTCATCATCCCATTTGATCGGAAAGTTGTGAAATAAACAAACAACGGTAAAATTGTAACTTACCTTGCAAACTTCAAAGTTGACAGAGATTAGTAGGCGGAGGCATTTCGAAAATAACCTTTACTTTAGAAGGATCAAATTCTATGCCACATAAAGAAATGATGAAACCAAGGAAGTTTCCTAAAAGCACCACGAAGACACACTTCTTAGGTTGAAGGTGTACATAATACATGATGAGGCGGTCAAATATGAACTTAAGGACTGTTAGGTGTTCAACCCAATGTTTGGATTTGGCAAGAAGGTCATCCAGTAATCTTCCAATATGCAATGCATGATGTCATGAAAGATGTAAGTCATGGCTCGCTAATATGTAGCACGAGTGTTTTTAAAGCCAAAAGGCGTGACTCGATAGTAGAAGGCCCCCAAGGGGTGATGAAGGAAGTTTTTTTATCTTCTATAGCGAGTAATATTTAATTATAACCCAAGAAATCATCTATGAGTGATAGCATCTCATGGCCAGTGGTGAGATCAACCAATTGGTCAATGCCTGGTAGAGGAAAGTCATCTTTAGGGAAAGCTAAGTTGAGGTTGTGGAAATACGTGCAAATGTGGAGTCCCCTGTCACTTTTGTGATAGGAACAATGTTATAAATCCATTGGGGATAGTCAATGAGTAGGATGAAGGAAACGAGAGAATGCGCTGAAGTTCTTCTTTGACAAGAAGAGCAATGTGAGGATGTATTTTCCGTAGCTTCTGTTTTACGAGTTTGGCATCAGGAATGGTTACGATATTATGGACCATAATGTTTGGGTCAATACTAGGCATATCAACATAGGACCAAGAAAAAGTGTTGCTATGGTCCTGGAGGAAATAAGTAAAAGATTCATGTTCAAGCAACATCTAAAGATTGGCCTATCTTTAGAATGTGTGGGTCCACTTTGAGTGTTAATGTTGATTTCGATAGCTGATTTGTTCTACATGGTTTGCATTTTAGTATCAATGATTGGTGAATACAAGAATATTACAAACCAAGGTTAGTTAGTATAGACTCATCATCCTAATATTGAATGACATTAATAGAAGGTGTATCGTCATCGATCATGTCAAGATACAGGAAGGGAAAAGAAGAAGGAGCCTCACCATTGCATTGATAAGTCAGAGGTCCTAAGGAAATCATGTTCATGAAAAAAAAGTTAGGAGGAATAGATTCAGGATCTATGGACTCCGTGGGTGAAGGTGGTGACATTGGTGAATGGGGTGGAGAAGGTTTGTCTTCCTCAATGAGGTCAATGTGTGACTTCTTCAAATATGGTGTGTTAAAGCCAATGCCACTACAATTTTTGTGTTTACGGGTGGTATATGGAATGCCGGTATGACAACCTTTTCGTAAAAACCGAAGCCAAATCATTTCCATGCACAACGATGAAGGAAAGTGTGGGCGAAGCAGTGGTTTGTGAGGGATTGGAGGTCATATGAAAATGGTCATGTTTGGGATGGAGGCTCAGGTGAATAAGTTGTAGTATCAAGTCTACCATATGTTAAGTTGGTGTGAAGATGGGGAGGGCCATAAGGGAAAACCTTGCTTATGTGGTAGTCATAAAGAGGGTGCTACCACAGGTTTCCATACTCTTGTGGAGTGAGGAATGTGTTAATATTGTACAGGTGGTACTCCCCAAGAGTGAGGCATTGAAAAACACCTTCTAAGGGATTAGTAGTTGATATGCGAGTAGCGAGGATAGATGACTCACTAGATGATTGGGAAAGAGGGGTATCGGTTGGTTGGGAAGTAGATGGGTCAGATGTAGAGGCTACGAAAGTAGGAATAGAAAATTTATGTGTGGGAGAGGTGGCGGTGGAAATGGTGGATGGGTTTGTGGGTGAAGGAGAAGTGGGGGTAGTGGTAGATGCCTTGACTAGTATAAGGACAACATTAGGTCAAGACAATATGTTATAGGTTTTGAAGAGTGAAGGGTCAGGTGGGATGGTATAATTATGCCCTTTATGTTTGAATTTTACACAATGGTGCAAAGTTGAAGAGACACAACCCATGACATGAATCCAATGTCTTCCGAGAAACATGTTATCTTTGGAACTCTCCTCTAGGACATATAATAATTTTGGGATAAGATTTAGGCCCACATAAATGTGGAGAATAATGGTTAGAAGGGTGGATTTGATGGCATCGTTGAAGGAGTGCAACATAACTGGGTTATTATGCATACAATTGGAAGGGATGCACATTTGATTGTACACATGTGAGGAGATGATGTTAATGCTAGCACCACCATCAATCATGATTTGTGGTATGAGTATGTTATCGATATAGACAAATATTAAAAGGGAGGGATTAGGGTCATCTGACTGGAGAGGTACAATCTCCTCATGAGAGAAACTAGGGTTAGAGACTTGAGGAGTGGGCAAGGGGTTAGAAGAAGGATATTATTTGGTAAGTGAGGCCACGTGGTGAGGGGTGATAATGGAGGCCACTGGTGTGGGGTCATTTGGTAAAAATTCTATGGATTACAAAACCTCCATAAGGGCTTGTCTATGAGATTCAAAAGTTTGGATGGGATTGTACAAAGACATCTTTAAAGGGGATTGGTGTAATTGTTTTACCATTATACAATGGGTGACCCCGTCAGAGATAGGGTATGTGGGTCCTTGAATGGTGATTTTGGACGCGGTGTAGATGGTATATTAGGCATGGGGTTAGTTGATGGGCTAGTTTCTTTTTCTTTTCCTTTGTCTTTCTGGGCATGGGTGGAAACTTGGACCATGTTAATATGAGGGGAGGTGGTAAATGGAGAAGGTGTAGGATGAGTAGTGTAACAACATGATGGGAAAAAACCTAACGGGGGAGAAAATCCTTGTGAAGTGTGTATGGCACACTGGCATTTGGGTGGTGGTTTGGCCAACTCTCTGATATGGACCATGTTGATCTCAAATTTTGGAGGTGGAAAAAAGGGTTGTGGGGGTGGAGATGTAGGTCATTGAAGAAGCAAGGGATAATGATGTGTGATGATAGGTGAAGGTGGAATATGGTCCTCATCAAGAAGGTCATCATTGTCAAAATTTTTTTCAAGAGGAAAAATTTGGAGAAGAACGGTTTTTAGAGCCTTACAATTTTCTACATCATGTCCTGGCACACGATGATAGGCACAAATCTTGGTTTCATCAAACCCTTTTGGTTTAGGTTTGACAGGTCATAAGGTCAAATCAGTGGTAATGTGATGACAAAAGTATCTAAAAGTTTTGTAAGTATATTGGCGTAGGACCCTACTAATGGATCACAATGGGAGGTGAGTGTGGGTTTGGGTAAAGGTGCGGATGATCTTTAAGGAAGAGGCATTATAGGAGGAGGAATGGATTGGACCATTGGTTTGGTAAGTGGTATTGTCTTAGGTTTTGATGGCATATGCTTGGGTAAAGGTGTGGTAGAAGAGATAGTGATGGAAGGATTTTTGGTTTAACTACCTTATCGGAAGGTAGTGGGTTCTTATCTTTTGGTTGTACCTTCTTTGGTAAAGGTGACACACAGATTACATGATGTAGAAGGGAAAGTAGATGGTGGTAGAGGAAGGGTTACCCATGGGGACAATAGAGTTGTAGTGGAAGTGGTTTATAGAGGATGGGTGGATGGTATAGGTTGAATTCGTATAGGCAAAGTTGGGGTAATAGTAACTTGAGGAGGTATAGGTAAGAAATGTATGGGTGAGGGCGAGGTGTTTTTGTGTGGGTAATCGAGGTGTCAACAAAGGATTGTGATGAATTAGTAGGTTCCTTATATTTTTAATGGCCTTGGGTAGGATACTATTTGGCCAAGATTGATGGGTGAGGCCCTAGGATGGACGGAAGGGGCAAAGGTGAAAAAGGTGTGGTAGGTGAGACTAGTGTATGTGACCTAGAAGATTGGGTCTTCCTTTTAGGCGGATAAATAACTTTGGTTTGGGTTTGAGAAGACATGGCTAAATCCAATTTGACAGGTGGATGGGTAAGGCTTGACGTTGGCATGACACCCAAGGTAGTGATGGGTCTAGATATAGATGAAGATATAGGTGTGGGTAGGTTCTTAGGTATTGGAATGGTTTTAGTCGTGGGTAAAGGTTTAGATGTAGGTAGATGGGATGAGGAAGAAGTTGTTTCGATAGGCATGATCAAGGCCAATTTGGTTGTTGGAAATACCTTTGGTTAGATCATGGAAGTATCTTCAGGAAACATTTACATTTGAATCAAAATGGGAGCTGAAGACGTCCCCAGAGCATGGAATTATCAACATAATTCAAGTGATCGGCCAGCCCTAAAAATGGGACTACTGTAGGAAGATATGTAGTTGTTTTGGTGATAACATCTATAAAATATGTCCTGTGAAATAGGGAATTGTCTAGCCTCATACTCTATGAGTAAAAGAGCCAAGATCATGTCAATGGGGTCTTGGAATGCTGAGGGAGAATTACACCCAATAGGTAGTGACATGTATGAATAATCTCCCATGCGTAGGAGATATGGTAGGTGGGGTGAGGTAAAATTATCCCTTGGTGGAGGAGAAGGCAATGAAAATTATCCTGTGGATGGAAGAGTTAATATTGTTGATTGTTGGGTAGGTTGCGAGGTAGACAATGAAATGTCATCAATAGAAAATGTGGGTTCCTTTCATGAGAGCAAGGGAGATGAAGGGGACTCCTCTGTGGGTGAAGGAGTAGAAGAGGTATGCTTCTTTGTGGGTAGAGGATCTCATGCCATAATTTCTTCAATAGATGAAATAGGTGGAATTTGAGGAACGACCAGTATGATATCAAAAACTGCATGGACTTCATAGTTATTGTTGTCACTAGATGAAGCTTCACTATTTTGATTAGATGATGGTTTATAATTAGTCTTCTTAAATATGTCAAAAAAAAAAAAAAATTGTTGGTGCATTCGGGTTGTCCACGATGAGGTATCCATTATCTATCATCTCTTGGACAATGTTCTTAAAATTGATGCAGTAACCATCACTATGTCCTTTGACATGATGATAATTAAGGTATTCGTGTTCCTTATACCATGCAGGCATAAGACGAGTGGGATCGAAACCAGTATGAGGTTTTATGGGAGGAAGTGTAATGGCTCCATATTTAAGAAGATTTTCCAAGAATGAAGAATAGGGCTCTCCAATTGAAGTGTACTTCCGTTGCTCCCGTCGAATGAAAGGTCTGGATAGGGGAAAGATTGGAAGAAGGTTGGGCTTGATTAGAGGGATGAGATGGACCCGCTTTGAGAACAAACACATTGGTAGATCCTTTAGCTTTTCAATAATTAATTTTGGGTTTTAAAGAAGAAGAAGAATCATTTGGTTTGAACGCCACATTCTTGTTTCGTAATTGGATTTTCTTTTCTTCAATGGTGCAAATTTCCATCTTTCATGCCATGGTGAATGCTTCATCAAAGTTTTGGAAGGTTTGTACCTATAGAGTTGGTGAGATGTGTCTTGCACAAGCTCTATTGAAAAACTCAATAAGTTCAGCTTGAGGTAACTGGAACGTTAATTGTTTGATAAGACTTTGCCGACGAAATGGAATGTTAATTGGTTGATTAGACTCACCTGTACCAATCTAAGGCAGAGTCACAGTAGGGACATGGGAAATGTTCACAAGAGAAAAACATCATCATGGGAAATTAGGTAGCACCCATGTTTAAATGACCACAAGTGTTGTTGCGGGTCCTCTTTACTATTGAAACGGTTGAACTTGGGAATTTTCCAATGCGGGGTATGGGTGAATAGGAATGGATGGATGAATAGGATCATTACATATTTCATCATAGGTCAAGGAGTTACGAGATCCAGAAACTAATGCTTCTAATGTCTACATCTTTTCCATCATCATCCTAATGAGGTCATTGGTGGGTTGTGAGGAATGGGTGCCTCCTGCAGTAAAGGGAGGTTGATGATGGGTATATGATGTGGATGGAATCCTAGTACATGGAGGTGTCGAATATGAAAACTATGAAGGTGGAATAGAAACAATGGAATGTACCCCGAATAAGCGGCGATGAGATCGGGGGCTATTGCTGATGCATGTAAATAGGTGGGGTGGTCGCTACAAATATCGTGGTAATGGGTTGTAGACCGAGGGATGGAAAGAACCAAATTTTGGAACAAGGTATGGGTTGTCAACACTAGAGGTGGTTGTGATGTGGCTAGTATATAAGAGGAAAAGGGGGTAGATGGGGCTATGCTCAAGGAAATCATTGAAGGAATAGTTGACACCACAGGTGTAATAGACATCATTGGGGAAGTAGTTATGGCAGAGGTGGAACCTAACTTAGAGACCATAGGGGGTAATATAGATGAGAGTAGCGCTAAGCTAGTGGTAGTTGAAGTAGAAGTGGGTGTGAGGGAAGGAGGGATAAATGCAACCATGTCGTACACTAGCTTCCCGAGGCGTCTCAAGTAGATGAGTGGGAAAGCTAGTATTGTAAGGTCACGAGATTATAATCAAGGAGTCTTGCAAACTCCTCATCACTAGTATAAATGGTTATAGGATGAGTTGGATCCATAGGTGACATGATGGACACCGGAAATAGACTAAGTGGGAGTGGTGATAATTGATGTGAAATACAAGGGTGTTACTTTGGTTGCGAGTCAACACCATGTGAATTAGTGTTGACTGGGAAAATTATATTTTGTAAATGACACAAAAACAACAAAAAAATAAGGATGAATTCTAGGGGGAAATTTGGTTAGTGATTTGATTAAAAATCAAACACAAAGACAAACAATAGTTAGTATGACCGATGATGGTTAAAGGGGAACTGATGATGGTTTTGATAACTGATCAGTCACCGTGTGAAATACTAGTTTTAGCAAATGAAACATAAGTGGTAAATATGAACTGGGGAAACTGTGCACTCGATAGAGATATCGAAACTTGGGGGATATGGTGTCCGAGGACCCAAAAATAGAAAAGAATAGGTGATGAAGGCTATTTCATGTTTTTGGTGCTCAATTTAATCTCTCTCTATTTGTTCAAAATTTCTCAACCCACATGGTTTGAAGTATATTTTATCTCACCGTATGGATGCATGAAACTATTTTCCTTCACCGGTGCATGTCATGGTCGATCCTTTCCTTTGGTTGTAGATCACATTGAGTCTAGGTATTATTTTATTTTCTCTAGCCATGAGAAATAATTTGTAATTTGGGTGTGAATTTAATGTTTCCCCTTCCTTCTATTTTACCATAGTCACGTTTCCCTGTCACAAATTTTGTCCCAACATCCATGGAAACATGGTCCTTTCTTATTGGATGCAACTCGGTGGGTATTTTGGTGAAACTTGTCGTTTTTGTCACATTTGTAAAAAATGCCAAATTAGCCCCATACGATAGTATCTAATTGGATATTCAATAGATATTAAACGGGAAGGAAATATTCTTACTTTGACCCTGAAGATGGACACGTGGCTATTTTTCAAGTTAAAACTAAGGAGGCAGTCATCGAAGCATTTTGTATATTTTTTCCTTTTTGTGAAAAGGAGAAAAGTTGTAAATTGGTCCACAACTCCATGGGGACAAATTAATGTCACATGTTTGAGTCATCATTTGAAAAGTCAAAGTGGGAAGGCGAGCACTTTGGATTTTTTAAGCTCTATTTTCAAGTGAAGTAAAAGTATAAAAGTGAGTTGTTACTCGTTGGGGCCCACATCAAAATTTTAAAGTGGAGAGGCAGTCACAGAGCATTTTGAAGATTTTTGCCCGCTTCAACTCAAATATTTTCCACCTAGAAGCCCCTGTGCTCATTTAAGAATCTACCTCTAGGTCTTATCCTTGGTTGTGCTAAGGACACACGTGGAGAATTTTGTTGGCTCCTTTTTATACTTAGAATTTTCAAGCAACTTTATAAGTCCCGGGACACGTGGAGGTCTCGCGACTATTTGGGGACCTGCCCGAAATTTATTTTGAAATAATGCAAAAGGGACACATGGATGTTTCTGCTATATCTTTCCATACTAAGACTTTTTTCAAGTGTCAGGTGCACCTTTATCGAGACCTAGACACGTGGAAGGCCCGCACTTGTTTGAGAGTCCTTCTTTTGAGCTTCATACCAAAAAGCGTCGATGAGACACGTGGAAGATTCTATTGGCCCTGTACATACTTAGACTTTTCAATGGCCAAGGAAACTTTCTCAGACCCTAGGCACGTGGCACCTTCCACTAGTCCTTAAACTCTTTCAACAACTTTTTCGGGCTAAGACACGTGGTGAGCCTACGCTTGTTTAGGGTCTCCACTTTTGGGCACCATATCAAAAGTGTGAAGAGACACATGGAGGCTTCTATTGGCTCCTCTTTATACTAAGACTCTTTCAAAGAACAAGGTAACTTTCTTGGACCCAGGGCACATGGAGATCCTACACTCATTTGAGGTCTCACCTCTAAACTTCATCTTTGAAGTTGCGCCGAACAGACATGTGGAAGCTTCCATTTGGGCCTTCCCATAATGTGGAACCTACCTTTGGACTTCACCTTTGTAGTTATGCCAAGGAAACACGTGGAGGCTTCTGTTGGCTCCTCTTTACACTTGGCCAACTCGGACTCACAGTGCACGAATGCAAGTACCCATGCGAGGGAAATCATTTCTCAAGGTGTATTCTCAGAGGTAAAAAGGATTGCTTGTCGATATGGAGCCACCTGAAAATGATCAAAAAGGGGATTTCTCGCATGAAAGAATAAAAGAATGATTAAGAATACTATCAAAAATTATGATATGGCATCCCAGTCATAGTTGAGGGTCTGAGAAACATGATCAATTCATGATTTATCCACCTGGCAGCTTTGGGTGTAAATTTTTTAAACATCACTTTATGGGACAAACAAGTAACAAGTAAAGGATTCCTCAAATATTCTTATTTTTGGGGGAAAATTTGGGATGAGAGTGAGTGAAATGTATAAAGGCAATGAGAATAATATTGCAAAAGGTTGGAGGTTAATTTTTCTTAGAAATTCGAGAGAAACCATTTTTCCCGAGAGACAGTTCATTTTCCTATGTCTTTAGATTCAGTCGTGTCAAGGTGGTTGTAAGTTTACAACCATTGACAGGCTCTAATATTGTTGAGGAAACTTTCCCTACTGATGAATCTGATGAACCTTGAATGACTTTGTGTTGATCATGTGCATTATTGTGTCTACTTTTCTTTCAAAATGTTTTCAAATAGTTTTTCTTGTTCCTATTGTAATCTTATGTTAAAATCTCTCTAAGTCACACAAGATCTCATCCGTGTGTTAGTATTGTGGCATTTACAATTTCATTATGAGAAGAGCCTTCATCTGGTAATGAAATAAACAATTTAAAATCACTTTACTCTCACTATGTTTATAAAGATTGTTTGTAAGCCTATGAGTGTATCTTAGGCGTGACGAACCAAGGATTTATAGCATTTAATTGAGTCTTTAGCATGAGCCTTTGTGTTGAATTCTCGAAGAGTGTGTGAAACCATGCATCTCTTGGGCCTCCATTGATGCACACCTTCTAGTTGATGGAATATTTTATCTATCCTCAAGAATTTTATCCGTGATTTTTCCAATTCTGTAAAGGCACTCAAAGATCCTGGTACAATTCACTCTTTCTTAACTTCCCACCAAAAATTTCTCAAACGATTGATCCTACATGCACTACCCCTATTTGCACTTTGTGTATCCAAAAATGAACAAATTCCAGTGCAAAGTATGCAGGGAAAATCAGGATTCATTTATTGTCTTTAGTAACCCAAACCTTTGTCCAGGAAACATCTCCACTCTATAGTGTGACAACTCGTGAGAGTTAGATTGTGTTGTATTGATCATATTTCCATAAGGTTCTCATATAATTATGCAGAGAAGGATCTCTTGATGTCCTTCACCAACACGGGTTACATAATGGGTCCTCTCACCTTGGTTGAAGGAACAACCTAAAGTAGTGAGGGTAGATAAAATCCTCAGTGAGGTGTTATCCACTTCTCCAATGCCCGAGCAACAAACAGTCAGACAAATCTCATCCGTAGCTACAAAATGACTCATATCAAGGTTTGTCTGTCCCTAAGCATCCTACTAGTTTTTTTGATGTTGCTCGGCCTCTGCAAGAGAATCAATTTGGATACCAACATCGAATTAGCACCATTTCCAGGGATTATTTGAACTCTAGGACCTATGTGTGTGGCAACAACACTAAATTAGTGTTGTTTCCAGGGACCATTTCGACAAATACATACACATACTGACCATGGTAATGTTTCTTGCATGATTCAAGTATAGATATGTTGTTTGGACATCTCCTTTGTTGATATCTATAAGATTTGTGTAATATTACATGTGCATTGTCCAGTATTTCCAATTTCTAGTCGTTATTGCACTAAATTTTCATCAATAGTGATAAATTTGGGTATAGGAAGATCAGATCTGTTAAGCTTTGCAGAAATTAAGCATTGATAGACACTTGGTAAGTTACTTATAGTGCATCTGCACAACTAAGGTGAAAATCCTTAGTGGCAACTCCATGTTGATTTGAAATTTTAATGATTACCAATGCCTTAACCTGTGTCAAGTGAGATCTATCACTAATTTGTGCAAAAGTTGGAAGGAAGAAGATCTATCTTCACTAGGGACCCTACTAGAAAGTTATTTCAAGAACTAGGAAAGACAAATTGAGAAGGAAAATGAATCTAGAAATTAGTAGGAGATCAAGAATCAAAAACGGAGATATCAGTCCTAAAGGGTGATAAATATGTGGTTGGAGATTACCATACGTCTTCAAGTGATTTTGAACAGGTAATCTTTATATAAATTTGAATTCTCCAACTAGAGAGGGGCCATCATTTGTATTTGAAAAGTTTTCTTCTCTATTTTCCCCTATTTCTTCCAAGGTTGGTAGGGTTTTCCAAGAAGCTGAGTCATCAATGAATATCTATTTTAAAAGCTATATCCCGTGCTCCAAAGACCCCTCATTCCCTATCATTCTATTTCTCCTGTAAATTCACCACCTCAAGGCAATATAGCCCAACCTCCACCTAGAACTCCATTTATTGTCAACACTTTTGGACCTATAGATTTCATAGGTATGGATGGATATCCTAATATAGTGCCACAAGATGTGAGAAATAGGTTGCCAAAATTTCAAGGGAATAACACCATCACTGGTGACCAACATTTAAAACTCTTTATCAATATGATGGAAGACATTGAAATTGAGTTTGAAGACGTGTATATAAAATTGTCTATTCATACGCTTGAGGAGGATACACGTGATGGGTACAAGGCTTTACTAGATAATTCAATAGATTCACTGGACTGGATGAAAAGTGCCTTAGATTACAATATGGGGATAAGACAGATCCTAGATTCCTTTTATCTGAATTTGAAAATATAAAGAAAAATACAAATGAATTTGTCCATGATTTCAATACTCGCTTCAATAAGACCTTGAATAGGCTACCTGTAATCTTGAGGCCAAGCAATGTTTCTTGTCTAATAAAATATTTTGATGCTTTTAATAAAGAAGTTGATTATTACTTGAGAGATAAGAACCCAGGAACATTAAGGAAAGCTTTCACCATGGCCTTACAAATAGAGAATAACATCAAGAGAAATTTGAAATCCTCCTAAGAGGGAAGGTGTTAAGTTGATCAATCCTTAAAAACCTCAATCAAGCAAAGATGTGGATCTGGAAGAGGTTGTAAAACATTTGGCTGGAAAAAGGGATAGGACAAAGTTCCCAAGGTCAACACAAGCCACATAGTTATGAGAGGTCTGGAAATCATCCTAGAGGTGATCACAGACTAGATGATAGAGAGAAAGGGATCGTGGGATCAGGAAATAAACAACCTCAACCTAGGGAGAATAGACTGGTTCCTAATCCTTTGACTGCTAGGGTTGCTTGTGGAGGAGGCCAATGTTATTGAGTTGTGTGATAGGTGTTTCTTACCACACTCTCCATTTGATGTAGATCACAAAGTTGGGGAAAATGATGATGATGAGACAAATGATGATGTGTGCATGATGGAATGCCCTGCAAACTCATAGTAGGGGGAAACTTCAATTGAATTGATAAGTACTAGAACTGTTGAAGATTTCTAGGATTGTGTCCATTGGGTATTACCTCTTCCTCCTATTAATACTTTTGAAATTGATATGGTACAAGAATTTGATTTTCCCAATCATGATTTTGAATACTTAAGGTCTTTGATGATTAAAAATTATGATGGAGGGATCCCTTCCGAAGAGGACAGCAACTGTTGATGAATGCAGTAGTTGCTTAAGAGAAATAATATAACACCAAAAGTAAGGTTGTCAAAGGGGTAGGGCCATAAGCCAAGCCAAAGTTTCCAAATCTTACCAAAGATCCCTAAGGAGACCCCTAAGAATGATACATCTAAAGAAAGGCCTAATTACCCCAAATAAAACTTGTGCTCTGCCCATGCCTAGACTCTAAAAACTCCTATATTATCAGATGAAACTATGAATCTCCCTCCTAATACTACCCTACCCAAATATGTTCCTTGTGACATAGCCCAAATATTGAGTTAGATCAAGGTCACTGTTCCCATTTTTGAATTACTTAGAATCCCTGGGCATAGGAAAAGGGCATTTGAATATTTGGGATTTAAGGTAGAAAATATTACTCAGGGAAAAAGTGTTAATAATATAGAGGTTCCTCCAATTACTACAGAATCAGAAATACCACAACCATTGGAGGAACTGGGTGAATCATTTGAGGTATATTTGGGAACTTGTATGGTTGAGTCTTAGCTTAATGTGGATCCATTTTTTACCACTTTCATTATTAAAGATAGGCTAGTACATAACTGCATGTTTGATTCAGGAGACTCATGTAATGTAATTCATCTTAAGGTAATGAATGAGTTATATATCAAGGTAACAGTAGCTTTTGGGAAATGTACTACCATGGATTCAAAAGAAGTGCCAATAATTGGGTATGTCAAGGGATTAGTGCTGAAATTGGCAGCGTTTCCGAGAAAAGTGCTTGACCATGAATGTGGTTATTGTGGACTGTCCTGCCAAATGGGGGATGTTATTATCTAGAAAATGGGAAGATAGTGTGGGTGGAAGTGTGCAAATGGACATGTCTTATGTGACCATACCAATTGAGGGAAACCTTGTGAAGTCATGACGGTGAAAAGAAAATGTTATATCTCATTGAGGACCCTAATAATGCTTCTTTTGAAGTATTGTATGCAGATGTTGATGTTGATAAATTTGTGTGTCATGCTGACTTTAAGGAACATAAAATTGATGAGTGCAAGTATTCCAAGTAGATTGGTTCTCCTAGAATTTTATGTTTGATGGGGTTTGTCCTGGATCCGGTAAAGGCACAAAAGATAGACCTCGTAAAGTATGGCTAAGAAAGAACTTAGATAGAAAAGAAAAACAAGAATATGTCTAGTTGTTAAAGAAGTATCAAAACTTCTTGGCTTAGTCATACTCAGAATGGAAAGCACTTGAAGCAACTCCTTGATTGATTTTTCAAAATTAGGGCACACATCATTTTACAGTGTATAGTATTTTGTTTTTGTTCTGTTTTTGTGTTTTTTCTATTTTGGTTTGTCCTGGTCCTTGGTGACCAGTTTTTATTGGTTCCTCGGTTTATTCTTGGGGGATTGGTTGTTATTTTTATACTTTGAATTCTTGTTCCTAACTCCATTTCCCCTTTGGATTATTTTTGGCACATGGTCTAGTATGTTGTTCTTGCGGCACTCATAGGGAATGCCCATCCTCGAGTCGGAACCGATGTTGGTGCTTAATTTAATCTTGCTCTATTTGTTCAAAATTTCTCATCCCGCATGGTTTGAAGTATATTCTATCTCCCGTATGGATGCATGAAAATATTTTCCTTCACTAGGGTGCCATGGTCGAGTCCTTTCCTTTGGTTGTGGATCACATTGGGTCTAGGTATTATTTACCATTTCTCCGTCCATGAGAAATAATTTGTAAATTGGCGTGAATTAGGGTTTCCCCTTCCTTCTATTTTTCCACAGTCATGTTTTCCCTACCAAATTTTGTGCCAACATCCGTGGAAATGTGGTCCTTTCTTATTGGATGTGGCCCAGTGGGTCTTTTTGGTGAAACTTTTCACTTTTGTCACATTTGTAAAAAATTCCAAATTGGCCCCGCGGCCCTGATAGTATCTAATTGGGTATTCAAAAATATAAAGCAAAGCAGGAAAGATTCTTATTTTGACCTCGAATATGGACACGTACCCATTTTTCCCATTTTTCAAGTTAAAAGTGGGGAGGTAGGTCATCAGAGCACTTTATAGATTTTTGCCTTTTTTGTGAAGAGGAGCAAAGTTGTAAATTGGTCCACAACTCCGCAGGGGATAGATTAATGTCACATGTTTGAGTTGGAATTTTAAAATTCAATGTGGGGAGGTGGGTCGGTGGAGCAATTTGGAGTTTTTAAGCTCTGTTTTCAAGTGAAGTAAAAGTATAAAAGTGATTTGTGACTCGTTGGGGACTACATCAAAAGTTAGAAGTGAAGAGACGGGTCACCCAAGCATTTTAAAGATTTTTGGCCCACTTCAACTCAAATATTTTCCATGTGGAAGGCCTGCGCTCATTTGAGGATCCGCCTTTGGGTCTTACCTTTACATTTGTGCCAAGGAGACACGTGGAGGATTCCGTTGGCTCCTATTTATAATTAGAATTCTCAAGTAACTTTCTAAGGCCTAAGACGCGTGGAGGGCTTGCGCTGTTGGAGACCTTACCCGAACTTTAATTTTGAAAGAACACAAAAGGGACACGTGGATTTTTTATTTGCATCTTCCGACACTTAGAATTTTTTTCAAGTGTTTGATGCAACTTTGTCAGACCCTAGACATGTGGAAGGCCCATGCTTGTTTGAGAGTCCTTCTTTTGAGCTTCATACCAAAAACCATCGATGAGACACGTGGAAGATTTTGTTGGCCCTACCCATACTTATACTTTTCAATGGTCGAGGAAACTTTCTCAGACCCTAGGCACATGGTATTTTCCATGGTCCTTAAACTCTATCAACAACTTTTTTGGGCTGAGACACGTGGTGATCCTGCGCTTGTTTAGGGGTCTCCACTTTTGGGCACCATATCAAAAGTGTGCTGAAGAGACACATGAAGGCTTCCACTAGCTCCTCTTTATATTGAGACTCTTTCAAATGCCAAGGAAAATTTCTTGGGCCAAGGGCATGTGTAGACTGTGCTCATTTGAGGTCTCACCTTTAAACTTTATCTTTTAACTTACGCCAAATAGACACGTGGAAGCTTCTACTGGGCCTTCCCATACTCTACATTTTTAGCAACAGTACAACTCTCTAGGGTTCTGAACATGTGGAAGGCCCACGCTCATTTGGGAACCTGCCTCTGGACTTCACCTTTGCAGTTGTCCAATGAAATGTGTGGAGGCTTCCATTGGATCCTCTTTGCACTCGGCCAACTTAGACTCACAATGAACGAATATAGGTACCCATGTGAGGGAAATCATTTCTCAAGGTGTTTTTTTAGAGGTAAAAAGGATTTCTTGTCAGATCGATCCATATGGAGCCACCTGAAAATGATCAAAAAGGGGATTTTTGGCACGATAGAATAAAATAATGATTAAGAATACTATAAAAAATTATGATATGACCTCCCAGTCATAGTTGAGGGTCTAAGAAATGTGATCAGTTCATGATTTATCCACACCGATAGCTTTGGGTGTAAATCTATTAAACATCATTTTTGGGACAAAGAAACAAGCAACCCATACTCTTGCAAAAGGTCGGAGGTAAAATTTTCTGAGAAAGTTTGAGAGAAACCATATTTCCCAAGAGACCGTTTGAGAGACTAGTTCATTTTCCTGTGTCCTTAGATTCAATCGCATCAAGGTGGTTACAAGTGTATAACCATTGATAGGATCTGAGATTGTTGAGGAAAATTTCCCCTACTAATGAATCTGATGAACCTTGAATGACTCTATGTTGATCATGTGCATTATTGTGTCTACTTTTCTTTCAAAATGTTTTCAAATAGTTTTTCTTGTTCCTATTACAATCTTATGTTAAAATCTCTCTGAGTCACACAAGATCTCATCCATGTGTTAGTATTGTGGCATTTGCAATTTCATTATGAGAAGAGCCTTCATCATTAATGAAATAAATAATTTAAAATCAGTTTACTCTCACTATGTTTATAAAGGTTGTTTGTAAGCCTATGAGTGTATCTTCGATGTGATGAACTAGGGATTTCTATCATTTAATTGAGTGTTTAGAATGAGCATTTGTGTTGAATTCTAAAAGAGTGAGTGAAACCATGCATCTCTAGGCCTCCATGGATGCACACCTTACAGGTGATGGAATATTTTAGTTGTCCTTAAGCATTATGTCCGTGAGTTTTCTAATTCTTGTAAAGGCCATCAAAGATCTGGTACAATCAACTCTATCTTGCTTAACTTCCCACAAAAAAATTTCTCAAATGATCAATCCTACACACACTACCCCCTGTTTGTACTCTGTATCCACAAATGAACAAATTCCAGTGCCAAAGTATGTAGGGAAAATCAGGATTCATTTATTGTCTTTAGTAACCCAAACCTTTGTCTAAGAAACATCTCCACTCTCTAGTGTGACAACTCATGAGAGTTAGATTGTCTTTGCATTGATCATATTTGCTCAAGGTTATCATATAATTGTTTAGAGAAGGGTCTCTTGATGTCCTTCACCAACATGGGTTATAGAATGGGTCCTCTTACCCTAGTTGAAGGAACAACCTAAAGTAGTGAGGGTATATCAAAGCCTCAGTGAGGTGCTATCCACTTCTCCATTTCCTGAGTGATAAAGAGTTAGATAAATCTCATCTCGGCTACAAAACGACTCATACCATGGTCCATCTATCCCTAAGCATCCCGCCATTTTTGTGATGTTTCTCGTCCCTCATGCGGGAGAATCAATTTGGATACCAACACACATAAAATAACTAAAATATCTAGAATCGACACCGATTAGGTACACCAACAATGGTCGGATGTAAAGCAGACGATGGTTCTTTGGACCGACATCGATTCTTGTGAAATTAGAAGAAATGAAGAAAAATGGATTTTTGGTAAATTAAACTAGATGAAGGATCATCCCATAAATTTGAGAATGATAAGATGAGGTCCTGACATGCTCGAAAAAAGTTAGAATACTCCAACTATGATGGTGGAGTGTGAAAGGAAGAAGAAAAATGAAGAATTGTAACTCACACCTCAAAACATAAGTCAAGCACAAAGCTAAGAAAAACATGCAATCCTAAAAGTGAATTTTATGTTTCTTTTAGCTTATGTTATTTAAGACTAAATTTTTAATTAAGAATAGATTTTTGGCTGGGAAGGTATCCTACAAAAAGGTAATCTAAAGGTGAGGTTTTAGGTTATGTTTTAACGGGGTGGTCCTTTCGAGGTGATGACCGAAAAGAGATAACTAGTGGGCACCCACTATCAATCCTCTAATCATGTGATCATTGATGAAGCTTCTTCTGGGTGGGATGTTGTTTAAGAAGATGTGTAAATTAAAATTTGTGTGGTTTGGCAAAGAGAGAGAGAAAAATTTCTTTCTACGGTTCATTCATCAAGCATCAACCGGGCATGAATTCTAGGATATAGGTTGCCCTCATTTTTAAATGTGAGCTAGTAATGCAAAGATACAAGCATGAAATGCAAATTTTTTTATAACCCAAATAGAAAATTATATTCGATAAAACAAATGATGAATAGGTCAAGAACGTGCTCTTTCACTACTATGCAAATGCAAGAAGGAAGAATTGGTTCATTTTAAGAACCAAATGATAAATGTCATTTAGACAGATTAGAAGAAAAGAATATTACTAGGGAGAAGATTAAATGTGTATTTTTCAAATAGAAAGAAACACATAAAATTTTTCCCTATATGAATAATATTCATTGAACCCAAGAGAGGGTCCCACTGTGCATGTGCAAAATTTTCACCGGTAAGTTACGTACGTAATAGAAAATAGATAGGGTAAGGGTGAGGAGGAATACCTATGAATGAAGGTGGAAGGTAGAGTGCGTGTATTCTGATTTCCGATCCAATGCTGATTGCGAGAACTTCCTTTTTCTAGGAGGAACTACCTATGAATACAAAACAAGACCACAAGAGGAATATTAAACAATATATGCTAGTGGACTGCCTACCATATGCTAGATCCAGTAAGTGTGATACTCCCTAGATGGTTGTCAATCCACTGTTTAATACAACTTAATGCAATAAATAATGTAAACCAATAATATCCTACTATAGTTGATATGATTTAGGTGTCTCATTCAAGTAAAATAAACAAATCTAATCTAACAAGCTAGGTTATGATTAGATTTTGAAGTCATGCGAGTAAATAAGGTGGTGGGACAGTCGGGGTCAAGTTTTGAGTGGTCGGGATTATTTGGATGAATGTTATGAGGTTTATGTTACAGGAAGATTTATCGAGATAAATGATCGACATCGGTCTCATATGACCGATGTCGGTTGAGGGGAAATTGAATACGGTTTAGGCTACTGGCATGGGTAAGGTTGGGTGGATAGAAACTCAATGAATTTTTGTTTTGATGATTCTCTGTGATTACACAGAGAATGGACAGAGAATGGTGAGGTTGATGATAGTGTTGGGAATACTCAGAGATGTCTAGAATTGGGTATGGAGGGTTGGGAGGTTGTAGGTGGTTAGGTGGAGGGATTGACAGGAATGTGAGAGGTGATGAGATGTAAAGGAGACTAGGACTCCCAAACAAAGATAAATAAATTGATCTAACTAAGTATGGAAAGATACAAATATAAATGTACTTACTTGTACTTGCAGACCTGGTGGTTAGATGGAGGTGATGGTTGATCCATGGAACTGATGGTCAGTTCTATGGCCATGCTTCCCAGAACATTACCGTGAATGCTTGCCTTTTAGATCAGTGCTTCATGCTACTTTAGGATGTTTGAATGTGCAAGAGTGCTCTGGTACGTGCTTACATGTAGATCTCTCTTCTCCAAAACTAGAATAATTCTTCAAACCTCTCAAACAAGGTTACCAAAGTAAATATGTGGTAATCGGCGACGGTTTAGGTTGATGGCATTAGTTTTGGATTGACCGTGTCACCTAAGGCGAGATATCCTAAGTTTCCAAAATAGAATATATTGGCTATCTTTTGGCTAATTTTTCCCATTATTGCGGATCCAAAATATATTTTTCCACGTAAGTGTGCATGTGGTTAGAGAAAGAATAGGCATTTAGTGTTAGGTTAGACTAATTCTTAGTTAGTTATGGTAAGTGGGGATTGATTCCTAGTTAAAAGGAAACATGCTAAGAATAGGTCTATGATGAGGTGTCTAGGTGATGTGGTGGGGTGAGGTGTCTGCAGGTGAGGTGGAAATTCGTTCAATTAAGGTAATTGAAGAATGAATATTGTGAGAATGGGAATTAATTTAATCGTAGGTAATTAAATTAATATACATGTGGGGTGAAGGGGGAGTGTGACCCAAATGTAGTGTCTTCACTAATCCTATTTTAGAAGTGGTCTTATCATTATTCTCTTCAAGTGTGTGAAAACATGATGTAGATTACAATGCCTGTAGAAGCTCAAATTTTGAAATTTACCATTTTAATATTATTTATTGCAATTATGTCTCTTGGCTAAGACAAACATCCACATCATATTTCCACTCAATATATCTTACCTTCTATTTTCTAAGTTTCTTATTTCTACACATTGATGTTTTGAATTTTTTTGGATAAAAGTCCATAAAATCAACATTTAAACTCTTACCATCATTTTGCAACTCTTAGACGTGATTCACCTTCTCCTATCCAAAACCATATAGTTTAGTCCAAGTTGTATAATTTGGTCATAGATGAATTTTATGGTCCTAAACCAACACATTTTCTAGAACTGTCCTTCCATTGCAAAATCATTTGTTGGGTATTTTCATCCTCACATGCCACCTTATCATTTAAAACCCTATATAAGAAATTTAAACTCACCTCATTTAATAACTTGGAACCCTCGTGATATCTTATTACAAATATTATCACAAATGACAATCAAGGCTCTCTAAATCTTCATAAAGATGATATATATTCCTTGAGAATCCACTATTATAGTTCTACAGAACTCACCCGGGTGAAGGAGTCTAACTTACCTCACATCCAGGAAAAAAAATCTCCTATCTCCAAGTCTTGGAAAGAGTGTAATACAATCAAGCATGATCTAAGAGGATCAAATTTCTAAGTACTTGTATTCATATATATTACATGTTAGGTGGAGAATTATGTGTTATTTGATGCCTCTATAGAGTAGTTAATATATGTGGTGCACGAGGTGCACAAAACCCAAACATTAACCTTATTATAGGGTCTTCTACCCATGGTTAAAGTATTGGAGTTATTTATCTTATTACGAGATGATATTTAGATTGTACGAAAAAATATGGTTTGATAATGAAATAATTTTTAGGAACCAAAGGCCTTAGAAAATTACATATCCCAATTTTGAAGGAATAAAAGACCATAAAGAAGGGGAAAGAGTGGATTATACACCTGCACTAGGAGATTTGTAAAGTTACAGTTTTGGAAGTGAAATTTCTCTAAGCTTTACACTCCCATATTCTTCCTATACATCTATATATATAGCTAAGTATCTATCTTTCTCTCTCTCTCTCTATTGTGTATTTTGATCTTGTATACATATATTGAAAGAACCATTCGATATTCGATTATATTTAATTAATGTTGGATGTTAATTTATATAATAGCTCTGGGTTTCCTAACCTTTTTATTTGTTTTTTATTTCATAAAAAAATCTTATAGAATCTTAAAAATGGAGTAAACATTTGATGAACACAAAATTTGAATTGAATTTGTTCGCCCCAAAATCCTAATTTCCATAGGGTTCAATTTTATATGATCTTCCCATTCACTCTTGGCATTGTTTGTGTTGCTTTATTTATTATCATCATGATTTTTTCTCCAATTTTCTACTATCTCCACATTAATTATAATGGTTTTTACCCCTATGTTGGTAAGGGCTACTATCCTCTAAATAGCCACATGCTCATACCACATATATGATTCAAATCTATCATGTAAACCCAACTTGTCACATGGCTTATATGACTTCCTCTTATATTGAAATACAAGTTGAGATCATTCATGTTACTAATCAATACACACCACACTTCAATCATGGTTTTTGACGGCCCCTACATTTAATGAAGTTACCACATGATGAACTAAACACACAATTTGGGAAAATGTGCCTTTACCTCCATCTCTCACGGCTCTGGTAGCCAAGATTTGTGCTCCCTCTAAAGAGTAAGCCATATTGGAACAACTTAGTAATAATCATGTTAATCTATGTCTCTTAGAGTTTCTTTAAAAATCCCTTGTATATAAATACCTCTACAAGTTGCCTTGGATTATTTTATATTGGCCAACAATTCTCAACCAACTAATTTTTCTTCTCTTATGGATACAATTAAGGAATTGGATAAGGCCATCACTTTTAATGTAATAGATATTCCCTGCTACACCTACTATCAAATCATATTCTTCTCTTCTTATTACAACATGTTTTCAAGGTTTTTTCATCAAGTAATTCTTAATTGTTGACCAAATTTTCTTGCTCCTATTTCATATTAGTGAAATGGTAAAAAAGAAAATAAGAAACTCCAATAATGAGAGGTTTTAAGGCTACCTATAGATGAGATGATGATGGATACGTGCACAAAAGATCGCCTAGTAGTGAGTTTGATTACCTACACAACAAAGAGAAACTTAACAAAGAATATGATTAGTAAATAGGAGGACGGGTTTCTCAAAAATCTTGTCCTAAGAAGTGAAATTTTTTAGGATGGTTGTAAACCCACTTTTTGATCAAATACAAAAAAATGATGATAGATAAGTAATATGATGTAGCAAATATGAACTTGAGACAAAATTTGAGATGAACTAGATAAGCTAGAATGAAGATTTGATAATAGAGAATGATAAAAAAATGAATCAAACCTAACCGGTCAACACCGTCCTAAGATTGACAAGTATATTCAATGGCAATTGACATATTCATAGGAATGGTATGATATTTCTCTATAGATGATAAGGATACTAAGATACTGTAAAGAGGATGGAGCTAACCGAACATAAAGGATGCAATAAATTAATTGGATCTAATGATGAATATGACAAGTATTGATCCAATGATTGTGATTGGGCTGAATCGACAACAATTGG
The DNA here is from genome assembly GCA_018340775.1 of Taxus wallichiana var. yunnanensis. Taxonomy (NCBI): domain Eukaryota; kingdom Viridiplantae; phylum Streptophyta; class Pinopsida; order Cupressales; family Taxaceae; genus Taxus; species Taxus wallichiana. The sequence goes on from CM031235.1 coordinate 377,063,364, forward strand.
GTTGAATTGATGGTGATTGGGATGGAAAGTGAGATCTAGACTTCTCAAATGTTGGATCAAAGAGAGAGGGGTCTAGAGACTCATTCAAGAACAAAACAGGTGTCGGATGAAGTAGATAACTAAAAATAAAATAGATTGGGACAGGGTCGATGGTGACCGGGGTGAGTCGACAAAGTGACAGGGTGATTCGATGGCAACTAATAAGGGATTTAGAATTTGATGGATGAAAATGGGTGGAAATACGAAATGTAGAGATAAACTTATTATGAATGATGCAAGGGTAGAGCTTCAAGATGGCTGATGAACCTACAAGATAGATGCGTAATGAAGATGAGATGAAAAAAGGGGCTCCAAACAAATAAATGGTATGATACAAAGAAATATAAGGACTCAAAATCTTAAAATTGATGCACAAGATCTAAAAAATAACTCCAAGATGGTAATAGGAGCTAAAAATAAGAGTAAGAAATGAAACCAAAGTTGCAAGAAATCTTGAATTATCCAAAAATTACATCCTAAAGAGAGGAGTGGTATGGTCATATCTATAGGGACGACGGTGACACGAGATGTGTTTTGGAGACTACAAATGATTTATTAATTTGGGTGGTGAAGTGTGATTAGCTCTAGATAATGATCCCTTGTGAGGTGGAATTTGGTTTTTGGGTGGTAAATGGGGGTTAGGGGTGTCTTAGGAGGATAAAAGGTAGTTAGGAGATAATAATGCATTAAATGAAGGTATATAATAGCCGGGGATGATAAATAGGGTTATTAGGGAGTAAGAAAATGGTTAATGAATAGGTTTAGGGATAATTAATGATTATTAGGTATTTCTAGTGAAAAATAATAATTATGTGATTATGATAGGATTAAAATGGAAAATAACAATTAAAGGGATAAATAGAATTTAGGAGGAAAAGGGAATTTTTATGAGAAGAGTGGTATGTATGTATAAAATGAGGATTAAAGGGAGAGAACGTGGGGCGAGGGACAAGGGATACCAAAAATTGGTGTCTACATTTTCCCATTTTGTCAATTGGTTTGCATTGGGTCATTTTGCAAGACAAAACCATAAGTGGTAGTAGATAATGATTGAGGTGTTCCCCCTCAAACTAGGGATTGATGAAAATAAGAATATTTGATCACTAGGTTGAAAGAGATAGATGAAGGGATGAAGAGTGGAAAGGATGAGAAAAAGAGAAGATGAAAGAAGATGCCCCAAGTGAATTGGGATAAGGATAAAATTTGAAAAACAAAAATATGGTGGTGATTTTGGAGTCACTTTAATAGGGAACAAAGTATGACCTCAATGGAGACAAATAAAATGTACTATGAACCCGTGATTTGGTGAAAACCATCGCAAATGGAGGGATTCCAATGGGAATCCACTCATATGGATGTGCAAGCAATGGAACTAGTGGTTCAAAGGAAGACATCAAAAACATGTACAAATAAATGTGAGGATGGTCAAAGTAATGGTATTAATGGGATGTTGGGGAAAAAGTGGATGCGATATACTACATACATGAGAAATCAGTCAAATATGCATCCTAGTGGGATGAAGATAATATGTGGCCATAATGGTGGGATTAGAATGAAAGATGGTACCCCAAGAGGGAAATGAAAATGAGCACAGAGTGGGCTATTAGATGCATTTAAGGATGCGCTACTAAATAATATGATAGGAAAAGATATCAAGATGAACCACGGTATACAACATACCTTGCAAGAGAGTGGAGACTAGCGAGCTTAGCTAAGACGACTAAAGCACAATCCAACAAAGACAAGTAGCATGGCACATTTGAGGTGAGATCCAAGTCCTGGGGTGACGGAGGAGATGATGGATAAAGAGACATGTAGGTGTCTACCCTAGTGAGGTAAGGCTCGAGAGATTAGATCATTTAATTTGCAATTCACCATTTAGTGGGTGAACATTACATATAGATTTTGATACATTTTTTTTTGAGATAGAGTCCATGGAGGCCTATTGAAGATGCATGGACACATTGTAATGAGGATATATATATATATATATATATATATATATATATATATATATATATATATTTATATATATATTAAATGTGTCTTAAAATGTGTTGTGTGTAGTCTCTTATTTCACCTAAATGTTATGTGTGCTAGCACCTCATTCAAGATAGGGTTGAATGCTCACCTAAAGTGGGTGAAGCTACCAAGTCCCTCCTTTGTGATGATTTTCAATATGTTAGCATACAAATAGATGTTGATAAATTAATTAACCAATTGTTCATTCGATAACACTAAACCATAGTGTGGATTCAATTAGAAACACATGTAATTAGGAAAAATATAGATCAAATAACAATTAATATCAATTACACCATGTAATCACCATATTCAGAAACATAAATAACCATAATCCATCCTCCATAATCCTTTAATAATAAATTCTTACATAACGTAAGCTCAATACATCACCATAACTAGGCAACCTCTGGAACATGCACAAACATCAAACCCTAATCCATAACCTTGCGCATACAAACATTATCAGAACTTAGACATGAATAATAGGACATGGTACCAAAATCCCGACAAACAATACATATATACAAGGGTGGGGACTTTCCCTTCACCGCCTATGTACTCTCAATATAGACAGTATGCTAAAAATAGCCATGCGTACATTAGATGCCTCAAAATTTGTTGATAATAATAGGCTATCCTATAAATAAACTTTTCTTTAGTCCTATTAATATCTTTCTTAGTGCATGTCTCTTCATCTTTGATCCGCATGTAATTTTACCCCAAATATAATTTCCTTGCCACCACATATTTTTGTTTTTCTCTCGAATCGATCCATCGCTTAAGCGACACTCTAACTCTACTTTTCTATTTTTAGTCTCGTGGCCACAAAAATCATCTAAATCCCAAAGTCTTACCGCTCATGCACTAACCTCTACGTGCTTTACCCCATTCTTCTTATGCACGCCTCTTCATGCCTCGCCTCGTGTGCACCCTATATTCTCGCATGCAACATGTGATTAGTCAATTTTTCCATGAAACATTATGTGATAATTTATGTAATTACTTGATTATATTATTTATGATATTTAGATGTTGGATTCAATATAATTTAGATGGATGATGTGAAATTTATTTGATTTCATGTGTTGTTGCGATTAAATCTTAGATATGTGACATGATTTATAGATTAAACATGATGATATGGTACATGTTGATTAAGAAATGACGTGATAGATGGTGGATGTTAGATTTATGTACTAGATGAATGTATTTGATTTTTATATTAGATGAGTAAATAACAAGGAATATATAATGAATCTAGGTTACACAATGCGGTGGATGTAGATGTGATATGATGGAAAATAGAGTAGGTGTGATATGATGGATGAGATGTAAAAGTTAATATGGTGCAGTTGGAAAATGTGTGACCTTGGTAGGGTGACTGAGCATGAGACAATACACCCTCATCATAGAGAGGAGTACACGTGTAAGAAGATGCTTTTGAACTAGATTAGAGGTGAACATGAAAGGGAACAAGACAAATCAGTGTACTTATGACCAATGACAAGTTTTAACACATAACAATAGTTAGTCATATCTAAGATCATGAGGGTAAATTGGGATGTATGTTTATAGACCCATTGTAAACAAGACAAAGGGAGAAAGATGGAGCTTGGACGGGGAAAATACGGTCTCCTTGGGTGGTATTCCTAGATCTATGACCCAACTTTGAGCAATATGTCACAAATTGATCAATGTGGGAAGTTTTTGGATAATGGGAAAGTTGATCGATGCATGAATATTTCAGGATGCTTGTTTTTGATATTTTTCTTTTACTTTTAGATAATTGGAAGTTCAGTCAATGCGAGAATCCTTTTATTACCATGATATAGGAAAGTAGCCATCCTTCGAGGGAATGGTATATATTTATATTTTTATTTTGAATTTTCACTTTATACTTTTGAGATGGCAGGATAAGATATGCATGATAGATGTTCTTCGAGGGATTAGTCTATACTTTTGACATTATGTTTACTTTTTTTATGAATGCTTGTACTTCAAGGAGTAGTTTATTTTTGATAAGATATATTTTTAATATTAGCATCTATAATTTTGACTTTAGGATAGAGTGAGGATAGGAAAATAAACCACTTAGGTAGGGGATGGTGAGATGTACAAGTGACACATGTGGACCCTTAACATGATTCCAGTAGGTAGATAAGAGGGTGATAGATGTAATGATTGTGGGATTCCTACCTAGAAGGAGGAAATTTTCCATGAGGAATATCCTATGAGAAAAGTCGCGGTGCTCATATTCAAGGTCATATATAGGAAAGTGATGGTAGACCACATAATTTTAAATCATTACGATATAGGATGGAAGAGGTTAGTGATGGAAGTAAGATCTATGATATGACTAGGAGTACATTGGTAAATATGCTAACAATAGAGAGGTCATAATTACAAGATGTTGAGATTTTCCATTTTAATTTTACCATCAAGAGACGTTAAACGCTATGCTTTATACCCATACTTATGTGTGATAATGTATGGTCCAATCTAGTTGGGAGAAAACTTTCCATGTTGACTCCTTTCTAGAGTAGTGGCATTCTTGTTAACATAATTTAGGAGAAGGGAGAAATATAATTGATATATTATTCCATGCCATCTATCAAATAATTATGTGATGGATTCATCATCAAATAGTTTAATGGTGTAGAAATATCTAAAGGTGATTTTTGTGTAATGTTAATAGAAAATTTCTTTAAGAATATTTACATGAGTTGGGTGAAGGATAATAAAGAATGTTGGGGATGTCGTTGTACTAGTCTAAAGCGGGGCCGATCAACAACATGGGGAAGGTATGGAGCATAAGATCTTGATCATGAGAAATAAGGTAACATGCATGCCTGAAGACATTAAGGTGTTATTATGGGTCTTCCTTACTATTGAACTTGGAAAATTTAGGGAGTTCCCTGTGTGTAGAATAGGGTTTTATGGGAATAGATGGCTTGATGGGCTCATTAAAAATCTATTTGTAAGATAATATAGTCTTAGACCCTAAAGTAGCAGCTTTGCAATTGGCCATTCTATTTAAAAAATATGAATAGGATCATTAGATGTATGGGGATGAGAGACTGACATATGAGATTGTTGGATATAAGTAGATGGGTGAGGTTGCAGATGAGATTGATACGATTGAGGATGAGTAGTTGTTTGTGGAGGTGGTTGATAAGGGAGAAGATTATTGAAGGGTTGTGATTGAGTTGGTTGGGAGATAGGATGTTGAGAAGGGATGTAATTATATGGGTAGGTTTGTGAAGATCGTTGAGAGATGGGGATATTATATTGATCTTGGATGGGATGAGTCAAGATGTGCATGTAATATGGTTGAGATGTTTGGATAGATTTACTACATAACATGTATTGAAAGATGATTTAGAGTGGAGGCTGATGATATTGAGTGAATTACAAAGGGTGGGGTTGTGAGGGAGCCATATTTTAATGGATTTGAGATGTAGAGGTGGGATCCGAGCTTTGAATGTGTCATTTAGGAGGAAGATGGAGAAGTATATTGTATTCTTGATGATTTTTCTTGGGTGCATTGGTGATAATAACGGATGAAGAAATAATGGGGATAGAAGATGTGGGGATAGTGTTGATGTGAGGTAAGTTGGGTGGAACATAGATCACCAATGGAGTGGATTGATGGGATTGAGGGATCATTTTGGATCTAGGGATAAGGTAGTCATGGAGGAAAACTAGAATATTTTCGAGGACCTCCTTAAACTCCGAGCACCCGTGAGGGATAGTAGTAGGTACAAGGGTCTCTAAAGAAGTAGTAGACAAGGGCATAACTAGTCTAAAGGGAATGAACTAGTGAGAGAGAGAAGGATTGATTTTAATATGGGGATCCCTTTAGATGACATCGATCTCATGAAGAGATACCATAGAAATAAGGGTTGGGAGACCAAAGGCATCATGATCATAGGTGTAGAAATTAATAGTAGCACGTGTAGAAGTTTGTTGGGAATTTTTTTGAAAGTGGGGATGTTTTTGGATGAGATAGATTGTTTTGTTTTCCTTTCTTGAGAATGGGTGATAATAGGCATGAAACTAAAAAAAAACTTATATAATTTATTAATAAACAAATCAAGCAAAAAAATTGATCATCTTGATTATTTAGAAAGAAGAAAATGGGCTCAAAGGGAACCTAGAGAAGTGGCCAAACTAAAGATAGTTTCGAGGTTGTTTGGGCTGGTGTCCTTGATATAACCAAAGGTACATGAGGCTCAATTATTTTATGAATACTAGTGTTGGGTGTGATATAGGGGCCTACCCTCATACTTCACACACTCAAGTGATAAGGGTTTTAGGAACTTAGCTAATATACCGATAGTAAAAAAATTATAACGTGGACATAAAACCACAACAAATTTCCTATTGGGTGATGAAATCCCAATAGTTCCACCTAGAATAATATGTTTAAGATGTGTAAATTGATGTGTGTGTTTTGGATGTGTGTGGAAGAAGTGAATGCAAATAATTGACCTCCTAATTAAACTATGTTGTCAAGAAAGTATGAAGAGGTTATTTTTAAGTCCAACACCAAATTTTGAAATTCAATGAAATCAAGTAGATAAAGAAAGGAGAGAGATTCAAAAAATAAGAAATAGGGGAAAATGAAGAATAACTAGTTAATGCTATTTTTTTCCTTTTTATTTTAGCAAGCACGTTGTTGATCTAAGCACATAATCCTCTACACACAAGAAATAAAAGATCCTACTGCGAGCTTAGTAGAAAGAGAGAAATGGAAATGGAAATGAAAACAAATGAAAGAACTCACCAAAGAAGGGTGGGTCCCATCGGGTGTGCCAAAATGTTGAACAAATTTTCTTTCTCCTGTTTTAAATTAGTGAAATGGTAACAAAGAAATCAAGAAATTCCAATCATGAAAGGGTTTAATATTAGCTCTGGATGAGATGATGATGGATACGGGTGAAAATATCCTCCTCATATGAGCTTGATTACCTACACAACAAAGAGAAACTCAAAAAAGAAAATGATTAGTATATAGGAGGGTGGGTTTGTTGACAAATATGGACCCAAGAATTGAAAACTTCCTAGGATAGATGTCAACCCACTTTTTGATAAAAGATAAATAAAATGATGATAGATAAGTAATATGATGCAAGTAAAATCTGAACTGAGAATTTGAGATGAACTAGATAAACTAGAATGCACATTTGATAACATAGAATGATAAAAATGAATCAAACATGACCAAAGTTGATGACGAACCAAGCCCGACAAGTACAATTGTCAATGATTTGGAATGTCTAGTAGAATGGTATGAGGATGCTTTGGAATCGATAAGGATGGTAAGATACCGCAAAGAGGTGGATCGACCAAATAGAAAGGATGTAAAAAAATTATTGGATATGATGATGAAGATGAAAAGTATTGATCTGTTCGATGGTGACCAGACTAAATCAATGGTGTGGGGCTAGACAGGTTAGGTCGGACATATCAACAGTGGATGATCGAAATAGGGGTCTGGAGACTTAATCGGTGGCAAGGAAGAAGTAGGTAACGAAAATAAGACATATTTAGACAAGGTCAATGATGAGTAGGGTAAGTCGATGGTGATTGAGAAGGGATCTAGGGTTTGATGGATGAAAATGGATGGGAAAATTAAATGTAGAGATAAAATGATGACAAATTATGTAAAGGTAGAGCTCCCGGATGGCTTATAAACGTGCAAGTCTCGATGCATAATGAAGATGGCCTAGTAAATGGGGCTCTAAGAAAATCAAGGGTATAATACCAAGTAATAAGAGGAATAAAAATATTGAAAGGTGATGTACAAGATCTCAAAAACAACTCAAATATGGTAATAAGATCTATAAAGAAGAGTAAGAAATGAATCTAAATTCATAATAAATATTGAAGTCTCCAAAATTGAATTTTGAAGAGAGGATGGGTATGGTTGTATTTATAGGGTCGACGGTGACCCGAATGGGTCATCGGTGACTATGGAGTTCCATTGGTTTAGGAGGTGGAAGTGTGATTATATCAATATAATGAGCCCTTCTAAGGCGGGATTACGGTTTCGGGTGGTAAATATGGGTTAGGGATGTCTTGAGAGGATAAAAGGTAGTTGGGAGATAAGAATGCATTAAATTAAGCTATATGAGAACCTAAGGATGGTAAATATGGTGATTAAGGAGTATGAAAAGATTTAATGAATAAGTTTATGGATAATTAAGGATTATTAGGGATGTATAGGGAAGACAAATTAATGATGTGATTAGGATATGATTAAGGTGGAAAATAAAAATTAAAGGGATAAATGGAATTTAGGAGGAATAATGAATTCTAATGAGAAGAGAGGTATGTTTGTATAAAATAACAATGAAAGGGAGTGAACGTGGGGTGAAGGAAAAGGGATACAAAAATTGGTTTCTACATTAATTGATAATGGTTCTAGCTTATTCATATGTCCTTACGTGTTACTAACTAAAGTGGGTATTTCTTTTCTCTCTGTTGATACCACTATTTCCAATTTTTAAAGATTTGATAAAGTTACTTGACCCACCCTAAGAACTATCACCTTAGATCTACTCATTTATCCTTACTACCTACCAAATTTTATAGTATGGAAACTAATCTTCATTACAATCTACTCTTAGGAATCTATAGACCCATGTTATACAAGTTATTCCAATATGTTAAATTTTTACAAAATGGACATAAGCATATTGTACTTGTTAATCTAGATCCTTTTAAATATTTTCAGGTTGATATGTTCTATTTGTAACATCATACTATTAATTATCCTTTCGCAACTTGTCCCTATGGACAAGTTACCTAGTTATATAGTCCTATAAAACCTACTAATTGCCATTGATTGAGATGATACTCCTTACACATTATCCAATACTTTCCTCCCTTATTGTATCAATTCCACCCATCAATTTTAATATTCAAGATGGATATGAGTAACAACACAATGTTCTAGACTATTCTTGTGATAGTGATGATGATCCCATTGAACTCATCGATGATCACTGTGTAAGATTAATTTTAATCTTATTGATGAAGATGAATTTGTGTTTCATTTTCTTCTTACTTCCACTATCCTTGGGAATTATCAACTTAAATCTATGGTTTATAACACTATTAATTTTATAGTTTTGACTCCCAACATCTCTATCCCCATTAATCCAAATCCATAACACTATGTGGTCAATAAACTCAATATTTTGTTGGTTTTTAGTTTAATTACCATCATCCCTGATTTGAATACATGAAGAGAACTACTCTTTATAATCTTGGATCTTGCTTTATTATCTTTACTCACTCTCTTGCATCATTCTCCTCGCAAGTTGTCCCAACACTTGGTATTTCCCTTTGTGATTATCATTATATTTCTTGACACGATGATAATTATTACAACGCTCTTATTGTTAACATTATTATGCTTAATATTGAGGGTAATATCACCATATTACCATATTATTACCCCCATCATCCTCATTTTCATACTCATCGACACAAATCCTATGCAAACCATACCATGGCTCAAATGGCTTTACCAACATGCCACAACTTTGGTTACAAGACTACACATTACAACTCCTCAAGATCCTCCCCTTTAGATCTTAGTGATTTCAACCCTAACATGGATGATCTCCTTGATGAATATTAAGCTATTTTTCTACCCCTCTCCATGTGGATATCTATATTCAATAATACAAAAACATTCATATATTTACAAAAATACAAAACTCCAATATGTGCACATATATTTCATTATTTCCACTATGTTACATATGTTTTTAGTCACTTTGGTTTGATTGATAGCATATATTTTATACTCTTTACACACATGCATTCATAAGGTATATTGAGCTTGATGTAGGACACACAAATCGTTACATGCTAATAGGAGCTACTTTGGTTCCTTACATTCTTCTCTTGGGGGCATCCCTCCATACTATATAGGTGTTATTATTTCATTATAGTTCATTTCTACTTCCTCATTATGCTTGATTACATATATTGTGTATATGTTATATTTTAAAACTAACATGACTAACATGTGTCTTATATCGCCATATCATTTTTCATGTGGTATCTTACTACTATTTTCTTTTATCACTATTTTACATTACTAATATCTACATCATGCTTTTATAGTATGTGGCTTGAGTTCATTACTTGTCTTGTGACAGTTTGGGTGTCCCATGTATGTGGTTTTATGCCTTTTTGTGTTCAATATTGCTTCTCTTATATGCTTCATAATTTCCTTAATAGTCTTGTGAAACAGGGTTGTACCATGATTCTGTATTTATGCCTTGATATGAATCAAATTTACACTATCATATTTTTTATTCCTCACTTTATTGTTGCTTAGTCTATGTTCTAGTTATATTATATTTTTCGTTGTTGCTCTTTTTCTATCACCAATAATTTTTATCTTTTTATGGTTGATTTTCCTTTATCACACCACGGTTACCACCATGTGTGACCCCATTTTATAGATATAGGTTATTCAAGTTGGCCACCTCTCTAGCATCATACACTCTACTACAAATTTTCAAACATACAATGCATGGGCACACATATTTTCTATTGATCCACAAAGGCTGAAATGGTTTTTCACATGTACCTCAAAAGAGGGGGCATTCATTGAGGTATATTCTACACTTACAAGTAGGATCATATGTTCAAAACCAATTTTTCATGTAGGGAACAAGTACTCAAAACCAACTCCAGACATCCACTTTTGGTAGAAAAACATAGGGTCAAAACCATTAAAAAGGTTTAAGACCATACAAATGGTTTTGAAGACACAATATGTTTTTTCCTAGGAAAAAACCAAATATTTCCTTAAAGGTTAATCTTTCTCACCATGGATATAAGATTTTAGAATAATCTCAAAATTAGATGACAGAGTTCCTACTAGTTTACAAGGGCATGAAATATTTCACTACTTCTTTATTTTAGTACTCAATTCCAACTAAAAATATAGGTGTGTTGAGAGTATGGGTATCCTTTTCCATTGATGTTTTATCATATTACATACTCTTACATAGTAGTACGACACACAATAAGAGCATATGGGAACTCATTCTCTTTATACCTTGTGTCTATATACTCATAAAAGAGATCTAGATTTGTTTGTAGTGGTGTGGTTTATTGGGTTATGGAAAGTATCAAAGCGGGTAAGTTCTTTGTACATAATTTTCCTCTCTTCATATGAAATTCTAAGATATCAAAGTTACTAACAAATTTGATACATGACCTACTTCCTTCATGGGGTGTAATTTTACCTATCTCTTTATTTTCCATTCAAGTGTTGGGCTACATGTACCAATAATACTCACAACTAGGGACTGATTACCCCCAATCCTTAAGTGATTTTAGCAACAATGATTAAATTCTCCAAATCTCTAAGTGTAAGTGAGGAAAGGGAATATTTTCCTTCACAAATCAAATGGGGCATAGTCTTTCCATGTTTCCAATCTCTTTATTTCACTTTATACAAATTTAAATTATATAGTTATTATTGAGTTACAATTTAATTTATAGTATGGAAATTGACTACAATTTGTGTTGCAAGTTTCGTCATAGAGCATGTCAACACAAACATGTATGGAAAACAAAAATCCAAGAAAATACAAACTATGTCTACACAATCATATTTTTCCTTCAGAATGTAATTTTGATTTCATATTTAAAAGGGGGAAATTTAGACACTCAAATTGTGTTCTTTTGACCACACAAACACACACAATATATTCTCATTCAAGTATATCTTTCCATCTATTTCCTAACTTTATTTTTCCTACACACTAGTGTTGAATTTTTTTGAATAAATTTCCATAAAATAAATTCTTAATCTCTTACCATCATTATGTAGTGTTTAGATTTGATCCACCTTCTACCTTTCCAAAACCGTATAGTTTGTTTAGGTTGTATAATCTGTTCCTATATGACCTATATGGTTCTAAATTAACACATTCTCAAAATTTTATTCTATTATAATATCATTTTGTGGGTCGTTTTATTCTCTGGGTAATCCTTATCATAATAATTCACCTTTAGAACCTTATATAAGAAATTTAAGTTCACCTCATTTTAGAAATTGGTACCATCATGAGATATCATTGTAAATATTAAGACAAAGGGCACTCAGGACTCCTAAATATTTATAAAGCCGGTAAACATCCATTAGGTCAGCCATTAACACAATTATGAAGCACTCAACTAGGTCAAGGAATCTAGCCTCCCTCACATATTGTTGGAATATTCCATTATTTCATTTGTTTGCTAACCTTCCACATACTCATCGTCCCTCGGTATTCCGGTATTAGGAAAAAAATATATTAAAATGTATGATCATTGAATAAACCATCCAATGTAAATTAATTCTTCTCTAATTTAACATCATCAAGTATTATAGATCCTTGTGACCTAGCGGTTTGTGTGTAAATTTGACATGTCATACATGTTTTTACTAAATTAGGAAGGATTTCTTTGGCGTATGAGCTTCCCAAAGACATTTGGAATTTTCGTTTAGTAGACATGTGACTTATGGAGGAGTAGTTCAAAAACCAAGTAAAATTAGTTTCACACTGTGCACCTAGAAAAAACCTCAAGCGTGTAAATTTTGACAGTTGTGTGTGTCTCCCTTTCTTTTAAATCATTAGTGGCATCATTGTCATTTGGTCAGCAATTCATATATAAACAAATGGATTCCAATGGTATGAATTAAATTCATTTTCTTTGAGAAGGAGATCCATTGGTAGGAGAACATTCATTGGTATCTCTTCTAAACGGAACTCATATATAGGTAACCATATCAACAAGTGTGTATCCTACCAATGATTGATTTTGACCAATCAAGGCACGCTTTATGTTTGCCTTCCCTATAACCTAGGTTAAAGAATGAGATGAAAATGATACTTTTTTGATAAAATAGAAGATTGATCCTGCTAGAAAGGTTGTATAACCTCTAAAAATGACTATTCATCCTAGATAGGGTCTTATAAAAATATATCCTGAATATTATTGAACATGAATTCAAACCTATGATTTTCTATTAGAAATAATATCTAGTTGAGCCAAGGTTGATATCATGTTAGACCCACTTCAAGTGTAAATGTCAAATTTAATGTTTGGTTTGGACTAGAGATATCTATTCCAAGGAATGACTATGAAACCAAAAGGTATTAAAGGATCATTATCAGTTAAAGAAGCTTCAATTAGAGAAAATAAAAGTTTAGTACAAACCCCAATTTCATCATTTTCACTATAAAGCTACAAGAACATGATAAACCAGTCAAAAATATAAAACCTTTAATCCCACACAACAATTTGAGTACATGAAAATTGTTCTTGAAGATACTAGCAGTACTATAAGAAACCATAGGGATGTGCATCCTTTTAAGATACCAAAGAAAGCCTAAGAGAGTGTCGGTTTCTACATTAAGTTTCTTAAAATCCTTAAAAATTACAATTCGAGGACATAGTGCATAAAATACTACATGATTGACTCTTGTTCGACCTATAATTCTAGATGGAGAAGATTCATGCGAAGATCAACTAAGGCTACGATGCGAGATGAAAATGTGAGATAGAAAGACCAAAAGATCATTTTTATCACACTACACATGAGCATCTTGAGCCCAGGTACATCTTCATCCAAAACTTAAGAAACGATAGCACATTGTGTTGTAGTTATTCACAAAAATTATAAGACGAAGATGATGATGATGTTTCAGGTACCTTTGTAAAATTATGAATTAAGAGGGGAATGTTTACATATTCCATTATTTTTTTGTCTTGTGACAATATACATACCTATCATCCCGTGGTAGTCATGTTTTGGGTAACATGTATATATTAAATTGTATGATCATTGAATAAACCATCTAATGCAAATTAATTCTTCTACGATTTAACATCACATTAAAGTAGACAAATTTTATATCTCCAAGTCTTAACAAGAGCACAATACAATCAACAATGGCATAAGGGGTTCCAATTTGTAATTAGCTAAATTCATATACATATAACATGCTAGATAGATAACTACATGTGGTTTGAGGCCACTTTGGATTAATTTCGATGTAGGTGATGCATGAGGTGCACCACAACCTAAACACTAACCTTTTTCTAAGTTTTCCTATCCATGGTTAGGGTTTGGAAGTGATTCAATTGATTACAAATTATATTGAGACCGAGGAACAACTTGGATTTGATATAAAAGTACACTTCTAGGCTAATGAAGAACCCATAAAGTCACAGAGACCAATTATGAAGGCATCCAAGAATGTACAAAATGGGAAAGAATGGATTATTTATCCTAAACAAACCATACAATTATGTAGCAATATATTTACAAGTTACATTTCTGCAATGAAGTTTCTCAATAATTTTCACTACGAGGTTCTTTAGTTTATCTTTCCAAATTATTCCTGCATAGCTCTACTTAGATAACTCTCTCTATTTGTATCTCTCCCTATCTCTCTCTTACTCTCTCTCTCTCTCTTCCTCTCGCTCTATCTCTCTCTCTCCCTCCTTCCCTCCATCCCTCTCCCTTTATCTCTCTCCCTCTCCATCTCTCCATCTCTCTCTCTCTCAATTATTTTGATCTTGTATACATATATCATTAGAACAAAAAAAAATTCTAATTTTGTATACTTATTGTTGGAAGTTAGTTTATCATAATATATCTCCTATATTCCTAACCTTACATACCTTTTTATTTGTTTTGTGTTTCATAGAACATCTTATAATGGGTGTAAACAATGCCTTCCTTCTCAATGTCATAAAGGTAGAAGAATATAGATTTTAAATAAAGTAAATGTTTTCAATATAAGAACAAAAATATTAAAAATAAGTTCAATATTTTCCTCAAAGAAAGGGAGTTTATAAATCATTACAACATTTGGAATAATTAAAGTTACATTTAAACACAACTTAAAGTCAC
Organism: Taxus wallichiana var. yunnanensis; assembly: GCA_018340775.1. Classification (NCBI taxonomy): domain Eukaryota; kingdom Viridiplantae; phylum Streptophyta; class Pinopsida; order Cupressales; family Taxaceae; genus Taxus; species Taxus wallichiana. The sequence goes on from CM031235.1 coordinate 377,078,371, forward strand.
CTTAGCACAACACAGTCTAATACAAAAACAAGATATTTTCAAAATCTAACTTTCATGTTTAAAGTTTGATTTAGTGATTATGAGCTGACTTCTAGGTGTCCCTAAGTTTTTATCAATATTTCATTTAATGTAACTATTTGTATTTAGGGATGGACCTTAAAATTTTCCTAAGGATGGAATCTAACATCACTAGGACCTATTCCTAGTGAGGTATTAGGGATTCATCCATAGGGTAATGTGAAGTGTAAGTGGTTTTACATTGACAATGAAATACATCAATTTATAAACCTAAAATAGTAAAATCAAACATGAAAGGTTTAGGAAGAATTTATGATTTCATGAAAATCTAAAAATAGACTATGATAACAAAAACAATAGAAATATTTTATCTAAATAAAGATAAAGAGCCGTTTTTTGCATCAAATAAAGAAAAATGCAAAAATGCTTATATATTCATTTGAGACAAAAATGTATGATCTTTGAATATGGAAACTATAAAATTTCAGTTGAAATCAAATAAATTATCTTTCTAGATCTAGTGATCTAAAACCTCGCAAACTTTTTTGGAATTATTTGCAAATATTGTTATGCCCTTTATTTGGTGTCACATATCAAGATATGTGGGGCCAAACTATAGATAAAGTGATCTCTTATCATGTCATATCAAATGTATTTATGTTTTCATATGCTTATTAGGTTTGCCTTTGTGCTTTATATAGCATATTAGGGTATAGATCTGAGTTAGTAACTAGTAGATTGTCATCATATTAAGCACTTGAGTCTTTTTGTATGGTTTGGAGGTTGCCCCCTTGAAGTGGATAAGTCATTCTACTTATTCTCTATGTTATTATGTTCTTTGGTCTTATATTATATGTGATAATCAAATCTATCAAAGTTCATTACAAGTGGTATCGAGATTTGATTTGGGCCAAAATTAGGTCAAAACCCTTATTTTGAGGATTTCAAAATATCCCACAAAGGGTCGTGAATTTTTGGGCCATTTTAATAGAAGTTGCAAAATAATTCAAGTAATATTCTCTCTAATTTCAAATTCTTTTGATTTATTTTGTACAATTTATTTTCATTTTAGTATTTTTGATAAAACTACTCCATAGCCTACAAATATTGTTGAATTTTTCTAAGTTATTTACATCTTTATAAATCTTACCAAAATTTAAGAACAATTATTTCCTTGGGTTTTCCTCTATTCATCCAAAATCCATATCCTAAGCTCAAACCCTAATCCCTAAGCTTGAACTCGCATCTAAGAAAGCTACGATAGGTCCACAAACTAGATGAAAAGGAAAGAATAATATTTGCTCTAGAAAAAATAATCGTGGTATGGAATTGGAAAGAGGAATTCAATAGTTCTAGAATTTAGGATTTTCCTCAATAGATCATAAAATTATTCATCTTGAGTATGAATTTCATTATATGCAATCAAAAATAGTGACACACGATGATCTTGATGACGAATTAAATATATTGGAATCAAAAATCATGGAAGCCATTTCTAGTCTTCATCCATATGCCACCAAATCCTAACTAGGTCATTCAAAGTCCCTTATAAATCATATCTCCAATCCAGCACCAATACATAAATCATTGTTTTATAACGTAAGGAATAGAAACATGATGCCTTAAGTTCAGATGATGAAATTTGATGCTATATATCTAGTCATTTTGATCAACCAAATGGAGAATTTCTTATATGTTAAAAGGTGATACTATCATATTTGTATCTCGAATGAGGAAAATCCATTTGGTATAGATGGATGTTACAACAAAATAAAAATAAGGGTCTCCATGTTACATGGTTAATGTTAACATATAAGCTCACAAACCACTACAATAGTATTGTTCAGAGGAACTATTTCATCCAGATAGAAAGGTTAGAAAACAAGAACAATTCAAGATTATATCTCATAGTTCTAAAATATGTCCTTGCATATGGATGATATCTCAAATGATCACATAAATGATATATTACCAGTTGGTATCAAATATAACATCCATCTTTATGTTCACCTACTTAATCTAGTTTCAATATTAGAATCCATGATAGTTGCTTTCAGGTAGAGGAAACAAATCTAGTGAAATGGGAGGATCTCACTACTCATAAGGAGCATATAATCCTAGCACAATAATTTTCCTAAACTACATTATTAAATCCTCAAAATACTGAATAGAAGAAAGAAAATTTTATATGTGATTTTCGTGATAGTAAATGGAGATAGGGACATAAAATAGGGACATAAATGTACTAAGAATACAATGTTCTAGATTGAAGGGCCCATTAAGGAAGAAGACATGGATGAAACAATTAGTGAAGAGGAATATGTACCATAAATCAAGCCTAAAGAATTTCAACCATCATAATTTTGGATATTAGTAGTTGTAGACACAAAATCACACACATAATACTATTTTTCTATATTGCCAAGAGTGTTGTTTTATGTACGAATCTTGAGTAAGAAAATTATTCACTAGTGGGTAAGTGTAGCAAGTTGGTGGACAAAAAATGGGTCATAAGTGGACGTCATATTGCAAAAAATAGTGAAATATCAACTTGTAGGGATTATTACCAATACGCGCACTCAAAATTAGAAAAAAAAAATACATATATGAATCATAGCATCCAAAATCTAATTTCTAAACTACTAATTGTTTTCAAAAATGAACAAGTTTAGCTATATTAAACAATTAAAATTATATGACTTTTTTTTTTTTTAAAACCTATAAGATTGTAGACCATTTGCCTACGATTTGGATGACCAAATCTTGTTTTTTTTCATTTGGTGTAAAGCTATATGTAGTTGTCTATCTTAGGATGGATTTTATTTTGTATTTTTTTAGCAATATTTTTTTTATTATTTTTCTGTAAAAGTGGTTTGAAAATATTTATAAAATGGAGTGATTTCCGTTTTCCATACAACTATATCAAAAATATTGAAATCAAATATTTTTTTGAACTTGTATAGAATTTCTCCTCTCATGGGATGGTATAATTTTTATCACATTTTTATAAGCAAAACAAAAGTTGCAGTCTTAAACGTAGACATGAACATTCACGGGAAAAAATGTCTTGAAGACCTATTGTTAGTAAAAAAATTAAAATGATATTTATCTTATTCTATTCACTTTAAAATCAATATTTTATACGAAGCTAATAGTCTTCCCTACGTGATGGCACCATTTTTGTGAATTTTTTCAACTTTTCATAATGGTTCTAGTTTGTGGAAGAAATTTTTTTAAGTTTTTGACCTTTTACACTTCATAATGACCTTCGATAGCTTTGGTTAGGGAAAAAAAAAATTTCCCAAGCCTTAGGGTTGGATTTGATGATACAGATAGAACCATGATCGCTGGTTTTATAACAAGAACCACGATCATGATTTATAAACTGTGAGCACGGTTTGTAAATCATGATCTTGGTTCTTAAATCATATTTACACACATCCTAATGTTCTAATTACCATGTGATTTTTACTCTTTGAATTTATCGTACAAATTACTACGAAATTCTATCATTTTCTACACGTTTTTCTTATCATCGAAAGCAAAACATCATGGGGGATAAGAAAAAAAGTCAAAAAAGGAATTCGTTAAGTAAAAAATACCAAAAAAATTAGAGGCAAACAGATTTCAAAATGTTGAGTGAATGCAGAATCTTCATGAATCAAGAAGAGGTTCGTCTTCAACCCCTACTATTGTAAAAATAAGTAACCAAGTAATGTTTCTCTTCATCAATGTTGAAGTTGAATTAAATACTCGTGATGAAGATGTTTTTATCGTCAATGTTGAAGAAGAATTAAATATTCGTGATGTAGCAAATGTTGAAATTAAAGGAGACTATGAAAATTTGAATAAGGAAATTTAGGTTGAAACTGTAGACAAGCAAAATTTAACAAAAACAACTCCTAGGATTTTACATAAGAAACCTAATTATTTTATTGAAATTGATAAAAACATTTTGAAACCAATGTCTGACAAACTTTCTGAACGGAAAATTAGAAGAAAATCCACTGAAATTTGGGATAATCATTTTGAAATGTTAAATGATTCCCAAAGATGTCAGTTGTTGGTTAGTTTGATGAAATTGATTAAAATGAGACCTACATTAAACACCTTAGGATTGACAACATCTAATATACATGGTCAAACCTGTAAAATTGTTGAAAACCTTCATGATGCATATCACATTGTTGGTGTCAAGAGACGCACTAGGGATAATAATATTGTGTCGTGTACTTGCTACTAGTGTTGTAAGTGAATCAATAAAAAAACAATGTTTGATTATGCAAACAAGTCGAATGTTGCAAGTTAATTGAAAAAATCTAATAAAATAAATTGAAAGACGTAATATCCTTCAATCACTCAATAACACCGATTTTTGGGCATTTTCTGCTAGAGCACCACGTAAGGACAAAGATAATTTTGATGTTATAAGAGAAGTTATTATTCAATTTTGGCATGATAACACTAAAGTTTCACCTAATATAAGAGATGTTTTAAAATGGAGAGTTGGTTCACCTAATTGCGAACCACATCTAAAGCATTTCTTAGATATGACTCAAACTCAATTTTTTCATAATTTTAAACAAGAGCATCTGGAAATTAAAATTAGTCAATATTTTTTGAAATGTTGAAACCATTCTATGTGAAAATCAACCATGCTCGCACCACTTGTTGTTGTAGGCAACATGTTGAATTTGCGATGGATTATGTTATATTTTTACGTATTCATTCTAATTTTCATTCTGAAATTATTTTATCGAATGTGGTGTTTAAATTACACCAATACCTTCTAGGGATTTCATTCCTATGATATTTTGTGAAAAAGAAGTTAGACAATTATTTTATAGCAGGATTGTTTAGATGGAAGTTGTGGTACATGCGGTGGATTACCTAAATCGAAAATTGGCATCCATGAGAAAATAGAAGGTGCAATAGGACTTAATTTAGTTGAGTTTGATAAATATAAATCAGTTGCATACCAGTTGAAAGATGGAAAAGAGTCTAAACGGTGTGAGCTAGTTACAGAACATATGCCTATTTTTCAATTTATGAGAAAATTTAAGGATGAAATTGTTTATGAGTATGTTAGGCATACACACAGAGATCAATGGTTGGATGAATAGTTCAAGATATGTAATGACACATTTCCTATTGGTACTATTGTTTCAAAGTGGTCAATTTTATAGATAATTACACATTTACTGACCACAAATGGAGCTTTAATCGCAATATTACAACTCAAGTACAAGTTGTCATTTTTATGCATATAGCATTTATACATTCTCTGACAAAGTATAGATAATGATCAATTTTTTTAAGAAATTACCACTTTTATATCGGTGGTGATCATACTCATTCTACTAAATTTGTGCAAGTGTGTTTCCAGTTATTTTATGGAAACTTGTCTAATAGGGACATCCACTTCAAAAACATTATATATGGTGAGATAATTACACATCTCAGTTTAAGAATGCACAAATGTTTTATTAGATGAGCAGGATGTAAGTCAAAATGGGTGTGTAACATATTTGGAGTTTCATTTGAGGTGGACATGGAAAAGGAGAGCATGATGGTGCGGGGGCATGTGTGAAAAGATCTTTTGCAAGAAAAGAGTTGAAGTACAAAGGTGGTGCTAAATTGAAAGATGCAAAGAGCATAATGGAATGGTGTATTGACAACATGGCCGAGGTTCTCAATAAAATTCCATAGTTTACAGATATTTTTGGTTGATAGAGGAACAACAAATTGCTAACTAGGAGGATTGTATGACACTCACTTTGGGTCCAGTGATATGCACTCATTTTGTAGCTCAGATGCTACTTCGTGGGCCACATAGATAAGAAATTTGACATGTTTTTGTGCATCTTGTATCAAATTTGTCACTGCTAAGTGTGACTCACAAGAATGGGTGGATGGATGGATTTGTAGCCCTCTAACTCCACTTCCTAGTTATCAACCTCCACAAGCATTATGACTTATTTCTACGGATGAATTTGCAACATCCAAGGAATTTGAGGACATTTTGATTTTCATGCTACAAGGTATTTATGGGTATTTACAATTTTTGTATTGAGTTATGTCCATTAATATTTTAATATGTACAAATTAAATTTGAGTTGAAACCTTTGTTTTTGTAGGACATGTGTTTGTAGTTATTACGACAGAAGACAATGAAGAAGGGACCGACTTATTTCTTATGTCGTTACATCGAGAAAAGAAAGAATTTGACTTCTCCTATTATAGATGGTGAAGATATTGAGTACCCTACAGGTCGGTGGTAATTCTTTGGAACTTGGCTTCGACAACATCCATTAAAAAATTATTTTTGGGTGTTTGAAGACTTTGAGACACATAGGAAAATACTCTTATATTCACATCTAGTTCTAGCAACAAATATTCAGCTATATAGATATTGAGGAAGGCCTAATAACAAGATTCTTTGGAAGGTTCAAGATTCAAATCATTGAACAATCCTATCTCTGTATTCAAATTAGATCCATCTAATGGTTCATTTGAATGAATTTACAATTGTCATGTCTGGTATATATAATTTCTTTGATATAAATTATTTGGTATATATAAATTTATTAGTTAGATAAATTTAAGTTCATATATTTTATTAAATTTGTGTATTTTGTATATATCTAGTATGGTTTTGATTTGAAACTTAAATTTCTTTAACTAACACTTTTATGTGCATGTTAGTGGTGCAAGAAAAGCTTCCATCTTCACATGGTTTGCACTATTAGTAGAGAATTGTAAATTCTCGAAGCTAAGAGAAGCTTTCATTGTTTTACAAAAAAAGAGAAGCAATTAACAATGATTTATGTACATGTGGAGGGGGTTCTTGGCTCCGGAGGAGGTATCCCAGAAGCACCTGAAGCTTAGAGAACTGAAATAATACCTCCCCAAGTGTTTACAAGACCATACCTATGTGTAGCACACTGGCCGGTTCATTGCCATGATCCACCATTTGAAAAATATAGCGCCCGATAGCCTTACACCGACTCAAATGGTACTATTCCACATGTTTACAAATAATAGGGGCGGTGAGCACCGATTGGAGAAGGAAAAAAATTGTTACAAGGTTATTACAGAGGGTCCCTACATAAAGGTGTAGGATTAACGAGATGTCTCTAGGTGCCACAAAGTCTACGTATTCACTGTCAAAGTTGAACAATTTTTGGTCTCGGGGATCTTAAGGGACTACACTTGAACGAAGTATCCGGAAGCAACGACATTTTCGCGCCTTTGAAACAATACCTCTTCAAGTTTTTACAAGCCATACCTATGCGTGTGCACATGGGTTTGGTGCCACGACCCACCATTTGCCAAATATAGCGTTTGTGACCTTATAATGGCTCAAACTGCACTATTTCACACATTTGCAAACAATAGGGCAGCGAGAGCACCGATTGGAGAAGGAAAAACTAAGATAGGATATTGTAGAGGGTCTCTACACTTAGGTTTAGGATCAGACAAGACGTCTCTAGGTGCCACTTGGAGTCAGCGTATTCACCCATTGAAGTTGAACGAGTTTTTGGTCTCAAGGCTCTTAAGGGACTACGCCCAAACAAAGTATTCTCGAAGTAATGACATCGTCATACACCAAAATGATGCCTCCCAAGTGTTTACAAGACCATCCCTATGCGTATGCATATTTGGTTTAGTTCCATGACCCACTTTTGTTTATACAATATAGCATTTACTGACCTTACTTTACTGTCTCAAACTGCATTTCTTCGGGCATTTGCAAACAATATGATAGCAAGAGCAGCGATTGGAGAAGGAAAAAAATTGAGACAGGATATTATAGAGGGTCCCAACATCAAGGTGTTGGATTGGACGAGATATCTCTAGGTGGCGGAGTGCGCGTAGTCACCATTGAAGTTGAATGATTTTTGGTCTCGGGGCTCTTAAGGGACTACGCCGAACAAAGTAGCCCCGGCAGCGGACGTTGTTGTCGTGCACAAAAATAATGCCTCCTCTAGTGTTCACCTAGCCACCTAGACATGTCGACGTAGTAGGTTTAGTGCCACGACCCACCGTTTGCAAAATATAGCGTTTGTGACCTTATATCGGCTCAAATTGCACTATTTCGTGTGTTTACAAAAAATAGGGCAGCGAGAACACCGATTAGAGAAGGAAAAAACTAAGACAAAGCTATTGTAGAGGGTCCTACTACCTTGAGGTGTATGATAAGACAAGATGTCTCTAGGTTCCACGGAGTGCGTGTAGTCACCTATCAAAGTTGAATGATTTTTTGTCTCGGGGCTCTTAAGTGACTACGCCCAACGAAGTAGCCCAAAAAAGTAATGATTTTTTCGCGAACTAAACCTAAACCTCCTCTAGTATTCACCTAGCCACCCAGATATTTTTGCACAGCTTCAATGCCACGATCCACCATTTGCAAAATATAATGTTTGACAGCCTTACACTGTCTCAAACTACACTATTTAACGCATTTACAAACAATAGGATAGTGAGAGAACCGATTGGAGAAGGAAAAAACAAAGATATAATATTGTAGAGGGTCCCTACACCGAGGTTTAGGATCAGATGAGATATCTCTAGGTGCCATGGAGTGCACATAGTCACCCGTCGAAGTTGAATGATTTTTTTGTCCCAAGGCTCTTAAGGAGTACACCTAAACAAAGTAGCCGGAAGCAACGATTTTGTCACGTACCAAAATGAAGCCCCCTCTAACATTAACTGACCACCCAAACATGTCGGTGTAGTCTATTTGGTGCCATGACATACCATTTGGAAAATATAGCATTTGTGACCTTACACTCTGTCTCAAATTTCACTATTTCACGTGTTTAAGCTATAAGGCAGCGAGTGCACCGATTGGAGAAGAAAAAAACCAAGACAGGATATTTTAGAGGGTCCGTACACCTGTAGGATTAGATGATATGTCTCTAGGTGCCACGGAGTGCACGTAGTACCCGTCAAAGTTGAATGATTTTTGGTCTCAAGGCTTTTAAGGACTATGCCCAAACAAAGTAGTCATGAAGCAATGAGGTTTTCGCACACCAAAATGACACCTCCTCTAACATTCACTGGCCATCCAGATGTTTTAGCACGTTGCTTTTTTGCCACAATGTACCGTTTACAAAATGTAGCATTTGATATCCTTACAAGTGTCTCAAACTACACTATTTTGTGAGTTTTCAAACAATAGGACAACGAGAGCACCAATTGGAGAAGGAAAAAACCAACACAATATATTGTAGAGGGTCCCTATGTTGAGGTGTAGGATCAGACGAGACATCTCTAGGTGCCACGGAGTGCATGTAGTCACCCGTTGAAGTTGAATGATGTTTTGGTCTCAAGGCTCTTAAGGGACTATGCCCAAACGAAGTAGCCCGGAAACGACGAAGTTGTTGTGCACCAAAATGACGCCCCCTCTAACATTTAGTTGACCACCGGATGTTTTGGCGTAGTTAATTTGGTTCCATGACGTACCATTTGCAAAATATAGCGTTTGATAGCCTTACATTGTCTCAAACTGCACTATTTTGCGTGTTTTCAAATAATAAGACAGAGAGAGCACCAATTGGAGAAGGAAAAAACCGAGATAGAATATTGTAGAGGATCCCTTTGCCAAGGTTTAGGATGAGATGAGACATCTCTAGGTTCCATGGAGTGCGTGTAGTCACCCATCAAAGTTTAAAAAAAAATTGGTCTCAGGGCTCTTAAGGGACTACGCCCGAACGAAGTAGCCCGAAAGCAACAACGTTGTCGTGCACCGAAATGACACCTCATCTAGCATTCACCTAGCCACCCGGATGTGTCAACGTAGTCGGTTCAGTGCCACGACATCCCGAGGCATGACTTCTCACTACTCACCTCTGTTCATTTCCTAGGACTGCCTAGAAAAGGTAGTTTGTAAACATTTATGCCATAAAGGCTCAAGGAATTCCAAGAAGGCTCTGGATCGGGTGGTATGACACCAATCTCAACCTCCTAGAGCTTTCCATAGCACTGAAGGCATATAGCCCCCAATTGAATCTGTTGGTGGTGACGGTTCTTTGAGCCATGATGTCCCGGGGCATGACTTACTATGCTACTCGGCTAACATCAATGAGATTGCAACAAGGTTAACACATTACCATGTAAATAATCTAATGATTGTTAAATTATCTCTTTTAAGCATGTTAATAGACAATAGAACTTGTTAAGAATATTTTTTGCATATTATTTTCCAACTAAGTTAAGAACCTTCAATTTACCATTATATAACATATAACATCATATATGATATGTGTCGATTGTTATATCATAGTTTCAAAAATAAATTTTTAAAAATAGATTTTTATTAGATGTTAGGGTTTCAAATACATACAACAAGGATACTTGCTAGCTTTTGAAATGCCTAAAAATTGTTAGTGTATCATCTTTAAAATGCAAGGATGTGAATTATTTGACAATATACATTACATACATATTTATGTGTTCTTATCTAGATTGATATGTCGTAACATATGTACAAACATCCTAAATAAATATGTAAAGAATGTTCACAAATTCCTTGATATATCATTTTAAAATTCATTGAAGAACCTTGAAATTTTTTCAAATACCTTGGAATGGTAAGGATGTGAATTATTTGACAAACCCCCTCATAAAAATGTGTATTTTGGACTAGAAGGATTGTAGGGTATACAAAAAATGGGGTTTTTAAAGTGTGTGCTTGAATACAAAAACATATAGGACTTAATAGGGAAGTGAATCTACTTACGATAATCAAATCATGTGTAACTTCTTAGTTGATTGGCATAACACCAAATTATAAAGAGATATTAAGGTGTATCTATTGATCAATGGGATAAGCCCTATTAATGGGATAATCTCTAAAATAATACATAAATGCTTCCCTTAATTTCTTAACAATTGTACCATGCAATGTTGCACCATAGTAACATTATATTCATATAGTTCAAGATGAAATCTACCTCGCTTATTTCTAACAATGTTCACATTAGTTGATATGCAACAGATGAGTGTTAGCTTTAAAAGAAAAAATGTTAGTTATAGAAATTCCCTCACAACCATTCTTTCAAAGATGTGCACATTGTTAGGAGGCAGGAAAATAATTAGAGTTGCACATACACCCTATGTAATTACTGTGAAAAAAGTAATTATGTATTGCCCTTTTGTAGTTCACCTAACATGGTTATCATAGGTTTTTCTTAATGGAATAGGTTTGCTTAACAATTATACCATGTAGTGCTCTAGGATGTGGTTTTTTAATTTTAAATCAAACATACATATAGAACTAATATACATAGAACATACATAGAAGGATATCATGTGCAATGAAATCGAATCAAACATAGAAGTAATATCGTTATGAAAACCAACACATGGATATATAATGTATCAAACTAAGTGTGTTGGATGCACGTCTCTAAAAATATAAGTTCATAACATGTGTACATCTCAAACTAAGTGTGTCATACATATAGGACCACATGCGGTCGCATAAGGCTATATATACAATGGACTATATGAAGAATCATGAACTAGGACCAGATGGCCCATATATATATCTATGTACATCCAAGTCCTATGAATCTAATCATGAAACATATTCCCTCTCTTCACCCTGCTAGAAGTAACATGTCCATGACCTAGGGATGTAGTGGAGGGAGATGCCACTATGGATTTCATTCATTTGGTCCTAGGCGTCTCTAAGCAGTCCTGCAACCTAACATGCACATTCATAAACAACAAGTTTTAACAACCATATTTTTAAAATATATTCAAAATTTAGAAACTTAGAATTTAGTTAAAATGCATGTGAAATCTTACCAAAATGTTATGATCCCTATCAATTTTTCATTGACGCATCGCGAGGGGTAAGCTACATATAAATAATTAAATTTCAAATTAAATATTTCATGTACAAAATTTGATATTGTAGATTTAAGTAATAAGAAATAATTCCTCCAAAATTTAACAAATTTGAAAAATTATACCTCAGTTAGTGGATCTACAGATGTTATGGTAGTAGCCTCCACAGTTTGCATATATGGAGGAGTCTCTTTGGAAGTCATAAGCTATACAAAAAACATGTACAAATCAATATTAATCTACATGATTGCCACATAACAAACCTAAAGCATAATCCATGTGAACTTCCACAATTAGAAACAAAGTGTAAAGAGAAACTAACTTGCGTAAAAGTCACATGAGGCGTGCCAGTAGCCTCAGTTCCTAGAGCAGATGATGACCCACCAGGATCCTATGTATAAAATACAAACATATATTAATATGACATTGTACAGTGAAACATTATAATAATAAAAGTGCACAATCAAATGAAATTTGAAATTTAAGTATAACTTGAAACTTACGTTTAACACACCCAACTAAAGTAGCTAGCATGTCGATGCTAGATGTTTCCTTCTTTGACTCTTGCTATTGAAAATAAAATAAAAATTAGTTTTTACATGTATGTACATGACGTATAATCAAATACATATATATTAAAATCTCAAACATGAATTAAACTATTATATATATAATATGTATTTTACATTTACCTGTGAAAGACCAAGATCCTTTACACCAATTCCAAAAACATCTGCCATCATCTCATCTAGAGAAAAGAAATCATGTGATCCAAAGAAATGATGTCTCGGCAAAGGCATATAGCACCACATGATCTACATTGGTGTGGTGTACTAGAGCTGGTGCCTCCACTAACATCACGAGATGCAATCTGGTCACTATGTTAGGTCGGAGTGTCAGTGAGCTCCCTCAATGCATGTAGTGTGTCAATCTCCTTCACTTTGGAGGAGGGTTAAGCTGAAGCCGAGTGGGGGTTTTGGGGCATGGGGTATCCTTGGTTAACCTATGTGTGCACCAGGTCTACTTTGTGTAGAGCCACCTCCTTACCCATAAAACTCAGAAAATTCAAAATAATTTGGGACCTCATTAAGCACAAACTCGCAATATAATTTCTTCAAAAAATAGAGAGGAACCTCATTGTTGTTGCATGGTGGATAATCAAAACCATCCACCATCGGTCCCAAAAAAAATTCTTGATTCAGTCATCATGGCACCAATGGATTGGGAACCATTTGCAAGTAGTTGTGGGGGGCATTGGTTCTTGGGTCAGTAAATAATGCACAAATGTAGTCTTTTAAAAAAATTGTCTTTTACAGCCACATGGGATAATTTATCTGCATACCACCACCTACAATCACCTCTAAAGGTATTCCATCTGTCTATTTGGTTAGTTACAAAGTCAACTTCACCAATCAATGTTTGTAATGTGTTGGATAAAGTCATGTGGGATGGATTTGTGGCATGATTTTGTCTTATACTCTTAATAAGGATCTCAATGAAAATTTTATTTTTTCAGATTCTTCCAACGATATCAACTTATGTTCCAGTTGGTTCGTGGGGACAAAAAGAGCCATAGGAGGTAGATCTATGTTTAGAGGAGGGTTTTGAGGAATGTTTGGAGGGTTTTGAGGATTGTTTGGAGGGTTTTGAGGAATGTTTGGAGGGTTTTGAGGAATATTTTGATGGTTTTTAGGATTACGAGCTTGCCGAGCAACTGACAAAACAAAAAAATTGTATACATAAACAAAAAATTGAAAACCCCATGAAAATCACAAAAATAACCTAAAATGCAAAAAAAATAAATAAAATCAAGGGCTTACCTCTTTTTCTTGGTGGCATGGTTGAAACTATCATGATCCAGAAGTCCGAAGAGTAATTTTTAGGGGGTATTCAAAACGTGAGTGCAAAAGGTCTAGGAGAAATCATTGTTGGAAAGGAAAAATGGGGGAAAATGAGAAGTCGCGGGTCTATTTTTTTCTCATAGGATCGTGATCGCGGTTTTAAACCACACTCACGGTTTCAAACCATGATCTTCGGTTTAGGTTTGGAAATCACCAAACCTATAAAAATAATTGCGTGAGCGTGGTTTAGAAACCGTGATCCCGGTACCTAAATTTCAGGTTTTTATGTCCACTTATTTGTCCACCAACTTGCTACACTTACCCTGGTGACACGCTTCCTAGTTCATCTACTTACTTTGATTGTTTCTATGGTTTTTATCTCTCACATTTTTCACTTCTAACCTAGTTTTGGTAAAGTCAAAGGATCCCTTTCGTCATTATTATCATATTTCTTTTCAATTGTTTTAGGACACTAGTGCCTAGGCCCTCTTAACTATCCCAGGTGCTCTTTTCCTCTTTGTTTTTGTTCACATTTTTGACATTTTTGGTCAACCTTTTCAATTTTCTTATTCCTATCTTGAGGTCCTAGTCGATATTTCGTGTCACTAGTTTCAAAATTCAAACAAGAGATCCTTATATAAATACAACATGCATACCATTATAAGTTCGGTAATTATATCAAGGGCTATCTACCTACATACTATCAAAGGGACTAAATTTTTGGGCAGCTTACTCTACATACACTACATAGGAAGGGGAAGTTCTGAATTCCATCCACACATTTGCATTTTATGTAGCTAGAGCTTGTTAGCTTGACGGTATTGACATGACGGAACCTAAGGACACGATTCTACAAACATGCACATAGAACTACATGTAGACTAAGATGTAGTGCAGTGCTTGATCATAAGTTCACTCTGTCAGGTGACCAATGAGGTTAGTCCGACTCCTATTTTTAATATTTTCTTTTTAAAAGTTGATGTGTTTTGGGGTTTTGTTTTTCGGGTTTTCGGGAACATGACAATCTTCTAAAGCAACCTATAGGATATCAACAACAAAGGATAGCAAGAGCCTAACGACACAAGAAATATTAGGTTCCTACCCTCTACGTAGTCACATGCACCTATAGAAGGTCTCTAGTGCCCAAGTTCCCTTGCCCTTACCCAAGTGCCCATGTCCTAGCTAGTCCGCAAATTCCAGAATTTATATCGAGTGTTTTTAGTACTCTTCCCAACCTTTTCATTAGTTTCTCTAGTTTGGATGTACTTCAGGATAAGAAAAATCAGATAATTTCCATATCTCTTTCATTTTCTTACATAGTTACATCTTTGAAGTGCTTAGCATTTGTATTTTAGTATGTATTATTGTAGTGACTCTAAAATTAGATTTAATATTCATATTTTATTAAATAATTTGGTGAGCCCATCTCTTAGAACTCCTTTCCCTAGGATTCACAAAATTGTAATGGCTAAAATCAAATATTCCTCTCCTATGCAAGTTATACATCTTGAGAGTATTAATCCTATCATTGATGATGTTTTTGAGGATGAAATTATTTATCTTTATCATAATGTTTAATTTGATGGCAATGTTCAAATATTTCTTGATGTTAATGAACACAAAGTTCCTACTACCTTTACCCACTCTACTCTCAGCATTTTTCTAAGCATAAAAAATTATCTCGATGTAATACTTGTTATTCCAAAACCACCAAGGCTCCTCCACCTTATTTTATGTATGTTTCATCTCTTGATGAGGCTATTATAGATTATTTTCTTGGTCTTGATTGTGAAACTATAGATAAAAATCATGTTATTTCCAATGATGAAAATGTACATGCACATGATTCTATTTCACATACTATTCAGGATGAATGTAAATTTATCTCTCATGCTTCTTCTATTTCTAAAAATGTTTATGACTCACTTGATGAAATACTTGCATGTGTAACTTTATTTTATACTGATCACACTTTTGATCATGAACATGTTAGTGAGGATTTTACTTCTCTTAAGACTGTTGAATGTGAATTTTCCACTCCACTTCTACTTCTGAATTTTTTTCCAATATCATTCATGATGAACCTTCCATTCCTACTAGCTCAACTCTTATGGTTTCTTCTGATTCTACTCCTATTATTTCTAATAATATACCATGTTTTTCTTCACCTCTTCCATATTATTCTTCTCTAGATGATATTCATGTTACTTCTTCTATTCCTCCTAGTATACCTCCTCTTATTTTTTTCTACATCTACATCTAGTGTGCCCATAACATATTCATCTTTGGCTTCTTCTTCTCACATTATCATGATCTCTCATAACTGAAAGCTTCAACCTCTCAATGTCCCTCTTAAATCTTCTATGATTCCTCCACATGATATTTTTTCACTCATGCATTTTTTTCGTCAGTTATAATCTCGAGTTCAATCTCTTACTCTTGAAAGAAAATCCTATTACATGCTTCTATCAATATTAATTCTCTTCATGACAATCCTATTCCAAAGAAAATTCACAATTCAGAATTTCCTAACGATTTCATCATGCCTACATTTTCATGTTTCATGGAAATGGAAATTTGTACCTCCATCTTAAGCATTATTGTTTAGGTATGGATTCTTATTCCAATGATCAAATTTTACTCAAAGCCTTCTCTCATAGTCTTATTGATGATGCTCTTCAAATGTACACTCATTTTCCTTTTGGATATATTAGTACATATTGTGAAATGGAAGATGTTTTTATTAGATGCTTTATCCTTAACAATGGTCCAAGAGTCACATATGATCTCTTACCTAGCTTACATCAAGGAAAGAAAGAACCTATTCTAGATTACATTTTACACTTCAATTCTTGGATGCATCAATTAGCATTTCATATTATTGATCAAGAGAATAAATTTATCTTTTGTCATGGTTTGATTCCTAATTTAAAAGAATGATTGCAATATGATACATTTAATTAATTTAAATTTTATTCTATAAGGTTATTTATATAGAACAAGATCCTTCTCCTCTTCCATCTGTCAATTGTCTTCCAAGGTCTCCATCTTTGTCACCTCATGCAAGCATGTTCCATCCCCTCCTTAAGATTCATTGCTTTTCTCACATGTTTCCATTTCATCTTTGGTAGGTGAATTTTCTCACCTCACTACTCGATGACACACTCGTGTTATTATGGTTCTTACATGACTATTTAGGGATCTAATCCTCATTCAATCTTTATGCTCCACATTTTATTGATTTATTTATCTATTGTTAACTATCAAACCATTTCTTGATGACGCACTCTTGTTATATGGTTTATTCTTGATTGTTGAGTGGTCTTATATAAATTAATCTCATCTTCATACACATATGGTGTTAGTCATCGATATTCTTTCTGCCTCTTCATCATGCTTACGCATAATTACATACATTTTTATGATCATTTCAATCACATTGATCTTTAACATTATTCATTTAGTAAATATAATCCAATTTTCATGCATTACCTATTCATCTATTTCCTAATCAACATCATCATCCATTTGTCAATATAATAATTTATGCAATACAAATAAAACAACTACATATGAACAACCATCGCATCACATATCAAAACCATCGACACAACACAATAATGTCAATCATCCAACTATATATATATCATCAAAAATCATAGTTACAAAAATACAATTGTTGGGGGAAAGCCCCATGCATCACTACATCAATATATGTCATACATCATCATCATTGTCACTATATATAACTGTGGGAGCTCTAGAACTAGATGTTTCACCGCTCAATCTACACCTTTGGTCGTGGCCCCTATATCTATCAACCTGCCTCCGTAATAATGCCAACTGATCGATCGCTCCACAAATCGGCCCAACAAATCTACATAATTCATGAACACATCCTTTTCTATGGATCCTCCTCATACATTTTCCTTATCTTGTTGAGTCTTTGTGCACACATTGTAACAATCACCCAATAATATAATACATGTAGCCACTAGTATCACCACTGGCTCAAACAAATGGGCATATTTTCTCACTCCAACATCCCACCTCCGAGGAGAACATCTAGAGGTACATTTCAGTGTCAAGCATGTGGATCGATGAATCGATGATCAAGGATCAATAAGCATCACCTACAATCATCTGAGCATCATATTAGTTATTACACATGATGATTAATATAAACTACATAACCATTACTAAACACTAAAAAAAAATATTCACACTCCACTATCGTTGTTGTTATGCCATCTCCATTTGGGGGTAGGTTCCTACCCCTCTGCTCCTCCAACCGGTTGTGCACCCGATGTATCTTAAATAACTGGAAACAATATCACCCATTGGTGCACTTCCCACTAGGAAATTTATGCCTCGGTACATAGTACATCATCCACATGTATTGTCTCTATGGTCGCATCCATATCATTTGCACTGGAGGCACTAGCTTTTCTCTTGTAGGTCCTAGTCTTGCTCCTGTCCTCCTCGGTTATCTCATCACTATCATTGATATATATGGCTTTGGAGGCACATCCTTAGCCATACCAAACTATCATGACACACTCTATACCTAAAATAGCTTAGCTACCCTTGAAAGTTTCCTCTAACCACATAGTACATCAGATACACTATATCTCTACTCCATCCTCTGGCCACCCTACATAGGATCGATATTTCCTTCATCCGATAGTGCCTAGACCCATATGATCAAACATAGATCTATAGGTAGTAGTATCAAGTATTCTACTATGCGTACCTATACAACTCACTACAAATATCTTGGGCCTCTCCCAATCTGTCCATGGCACATTGATTGGCCTCAATATTGCAATATGCTCATAGGCACATACATGTAACAATGTGGTGGCTCTAATTCCACCCCAATTGTGCTCTGTTTGAACCTAAATAACTCCCTATATAAATGTGCCAATACACATCATTCCCATGCATATCTAGTCTCATCCTCCTTTATACACCAAAAATACCATACATCTTATATAATATTCCCACCCCCTTACCCTCCACTACCACTATTAAAACAATAACTACGCAATGAACTTTCGTAATCGTGGAACACTTGATCTCAATATAGCATCAATATAATGTAGGTCTCTATCTATACCCGTGTCCTGGTAAATTATCATCTACCTTCTCTCATCTTCCTCTAAACATCCTCTATAACCATCACCTAGACCCTCTCTCCCACAACTAGTATTTGCAATCAAAGGTATACATACTCTAGGGTCATAGTCATCTCTCCAGTAGGTAACCAAAAATTACAAGTGTCTACACACCACCACTCGCATAATTTAATAATCATTAGCATATTATGGGGTACCTCACCTAGTCTAGATATGTGCCACGTGAGCCGATAAGGTCTAGTATATCCCACTCAACATCAGATAAACCAAAAGTCAACAACGTACTCAAGTGTTAACCTCCATGAAACTCCCTCGAATGAATATCCCTCTCGCATAATGCAAAATACCAACAAAATTGCAACATTAGCACCACATATATACCTCAAAACAACAACTCATACAATTAAAAGTCATCAAATTTCACATATGTTACATTCTACGGTCAAAACAATCTCTTGGTTCGCCAGTGCCTAGGAGCAGGATGTGGGATCCTAGGAGTAGGTCACCACTACCTAGAAGTAGGTGTTAGCATCATGAAGGAAATTAGCTCCTTAGCCACTCGCCGTGTAAAAATGCCTAGAAACTCAAAAAACCAAAATTTTCCAAAATCGACAAAAACAAGCCAATTTCATCAAAATTTTTGAAAATAATCACACTTACCAACTCATTTATCATCATTGTGCTTCCATGACCGATACCACCATCTCTATCCTAGTCAACCTTGTTGCCTTAATCTAAGACATCCTCATAAGCTCATAGGTCAAATTATTAATCAATCAAGGTTCAAATGAAGTCATTATTCAATTTTTACCATTACTATATATAGCACTTTTCTTAATTTCTAATTCACTATAGTCATTATTCACACTCATTCTTCCAACTAATACATGCCACACAATTTTTCTCATATCTTGAGCTTCACTACTCTATTTTCTTTCCCCGTCTATGCCATTTGATTCATAATTTATCCTACCATCGTACTATACACATTCTATAATGCTACACATACACACCATTTTTCAACATCTCCCATATTACATATTTCTCACCATTACATCATTTAACATCTACTTTCATCTCAATGCTCTTTCTTACAACCACTCCCCCTTTTTTTCAAATGGGGGCATACAATGGGGATCACCCTATGATCCCCCTTAGGCTACTATACAATCACTACAAATTCCTAATACATCATTATCAAAAAAATTCTCATACAATATTTGAAATTTTCTACTACTTTCTATCTATTCCCCCTAATGACCTAATCTGGGGGCAAAAATGGAAAAATATCTCCATGAGTAATCTATCATATACATTCAATCTCAACATAATTTTCTACTATCATAATCAAATCAATTGATCGTAAAACATACCATATTTTACTACTTCTCCTAGATGACCTAACTTAGGAGCTGCATCACTTCATTATCTTTCCTAGATGACCTAACATGGGAAATCACTTTACATTTTCTATCAACATATAATCCATCTAGCACTATACATATCATGACACTCGTGGAGTGGGGGAAACGATACATCATCACCTTTCCTATCTTGCTCCCTGCATGGATTATTCAACATGGATCGAAATGGAACAAAATTTGGTCTTTATCTGTCTGCAATGGTTGGACCTTTTGAGGATGTAGTCATAGTTGGAGGGTAAAACTATACCTCTCTCCCTAACACTCTTCCTCTAGCAGAAAGATGCAAAAATCCCTTAGTTTTCAAACATATAAAATTAGTTTGGGAATTGATCACTCCCTACCCCTTCGAATATCCATTTGGAAACAAATTTGAAATCTACAAATCACTCAAAATAAAATCATCAATTTCTCCAAGTGTTCTTTGCAATGATTTTCCATCTCCAATTATTTCACATGTATCAACACACTGATCCATGTTTCACCATGATATATGTTCTCATATTGTGCACATACTTCTACAATAGGGCTTCTCCGAAGTCTCATAGGTATGTTCCTTACTTCCTTTACACTACTTGAATTTCATTCAAATAACATAAATGGGGTAAAATTTAGACACAAAATCATGCACATACTACTATTTAAATATATTTCCAAGTATGATGTTTTATGTACAAATCTTGAGTAAGAAAAGTACTCACTGGTGACACACTTCCTAGTCTATCTCGCTTGCTTTGATTGTTTCTATTGTTTTTATCTCTCACATCTGTCACTTCTACACCCAATTTTGGTCAGGTCACAGGGATCCCTATCTATCATTCTTCTCACATTTTCCTTTAGTTGTCTCGGGAAACTATTGCCCAGATTTGGACACTAATGCCCATGCGCTTGTGTCCAACCTAGGCACTCTTGTCCTCTATGTTTTTGTTCACATTTTTTGACATTTACGGTCAGTATTTTTGATTTTATTACTCCTATCCCAAGGTATTATTCATTATTTCATGTCACTAATGTTGAAATTACAACAAGATATCCCTATATAAACACAACATACATACCATTATAAGAGCATAAAATTATATCAATGGCTATCTATCTCCACACTATCAAAAGGACTACATTTATATGTTGTCCATTGTTTTTTTTGTCATTGATGTCAATTCAATTGGTGAAAAATGGTGTCATGGTGTATTTTGATTCTCTGTGATATGTTATTTTGTATTCAAACATGAATTTTGCATGGTACACTTGTCATGTTTGGTGGTATTTTCATTTGCTAGGCAGAGTCATGGTATGAGCTCTCTTGAGTTGATTGGATGTTTTCATGAGCTAATACATGGTTATAGAGGTGTGTTACAGATTTATATGTGTCTTCATGAGGTCATCATGGTTAGGTCATGAGGTTTTCTGGTTGAATTAGGTTATTCCGGGCCTATTCCTAGCCCCGGTGCATGCATGTGAGAACAAGTAGTTTAACATAGGTAAGTATTAATTAATAGAGTGTTTAAGGAATATTTGAGATATATGGTGAATATTTATAGGTATAGGATGTTTTCATGATGCTTTATGACAAGTTTTAGGTCATTCTGACATGGTAATTTCAAGATATGCAAGTTTTGGCAAAACTAGGTAAGTTACAATGTGGTTTTAAAGAAAAAATTGACCTTTTGATGCTCGTTGTGAATTATATGATTTACATGGAGACATGATATATTTGGAATATATTCTTAGGTAAGTTATGAATATTTCACAAAAATAATGACATTTTTTATCATCATGTGATTATGAATGATCGTTACGAAGGTAAAGTGGTTTGATGTTCCCCGCTAAACCCTAGCTAAGAGTGACTTAGAGAAGATTGCTTCTACCAACCCATTTTTTATTGATTTTTAAAACATGATAATTTTATGTTTTATAGGACTCTTATATATTTCCATATTGTTATATTAGAGCATGTGACCATACATGGGCCCCACTTGAAATTTCTTGTTTTTGAAGAGTTGACGTTTAAGGAAATATTCCCAAAGAAGTTGAAAAAAATTGACATTGTTTATAGACCCTGATTTTTAATAGATTTATATTATAGTTTCACGTCATGGTTGATCTTAAAAATGGAAAATTATACCCTATTTATGAAGACTAGTTTTGGGGCAATTTGGAGCATCTTATGGTAAAATTGACATTAGAGAGCTATAAGATGAGTTAGGAATCCATTCCAGTTTTTTTGTGATCATAGATAATATTCATTTCAGTGGTATACATAAATTTTTATTTTATATGTTATGAAAAATTTATGATATGTTCTTATAAGGTTAAACGGAGGATGCTTGTTCTAGTAGGGTATGAAACGACTTCAAGAGGTAAGATGTTGTTTCTAATTTGTTAATGATTGGTGAAGGTTTTGAGTGATTATACAAAATTTATAATGGTCTTCCATAATTTTGTTAATATTTTAAGTGGTTTTTGTGGTGATGGAGCATGTTGGGCTAATGGTCAGCTCTTTAGTCCAACACGGCATAAAAAGCATTTTTCGAGAGATTGTCTTGGTTGAAGTTGTTACACTTAGAGTTGGAAGGATTTATAATATGTTATGTAAAGGTTATTCATAAATATTTCTAGTGATTTATTTATTGTGTCTTTTTATTTTATTTGATGGATCATTGAGGTCAATTTTTCAAGAAGAAGATATGTTGGATTTAGGACATGTCTTCTCAAAGCTAAAAGATTGAGTCGGTTGAGGCATGAACTGAATTAATTAATGCTTGATATCACCTGGAGAGTGAAGAGAGATGATTTTTTTCTATTTAAGGCATTTTTAGTTATTTAAAGTTAAATAAAGGGTATAAACTAATTTATTTTGCAAATATGTTTTATGGGCAACATGTTTGGTTAAGAGGAAAGTAGTTGTGGTTT
Organism: Taxus wallichiana var. yunnanensis; assembly: GCA_018340775.1. Classification (NCBI taxonomy): domain Eukaryota; kingdom Viridiplantae; phylum Streptophyta; class Pinopsida; order Cupressales; family Taxaceae; genus Taxus; species Taxus wallichiana. Next base: position 377,101,561 of record CM031235.1, read on the forward strand.
GAACACATGGATGTTTCATGAGATATAAAATTCATGGATGTATTATACAAGTGATAATTTTTCCATATAGTGGTCACATGTCATATTTTATTTGATCTTGGGTGGTCTTGAGGCCCAAAGGTGAAGACAAGGTGTTAGAGATATCATTTTTGTTCAAAGAAATTGAATCTTTTGGCTCGTGTTATGAAATATTTGATTGGTCCATGTAAAATTGTGAACATGGATGATGTTTTTATGATATATTACACATGTATAATGAATTTTAAATCTTTATAAACATGGTTTTGTGTGAGTGAAGTTTTTTCATCCTAGTGATTGGGTTTTGAGGTATTTTTATGCTTGTATGAAGGTTTTGATCATGACCGACCTATCTCGGGTCATATGTGACTGTTGTAATGAATCTATTTGAATTTTAGTATGTTTTATTGGTTGAATTATCCATGAAATAATGACCTACCTTGGATTAGAGAGAAGGAAAGCATATACAAGTGATGTTTTGGGTGCTTTAGTGCTGTAGTTGAGCCAATAGAGAAAATGTGACCCGGAGAGGGTTTGAAAGTTGATCAAAGGAATGATTTGAATTCTGAGAAGATGTTTTATAGGTTGAAAACTTATTGAAATCATGTGTGTAATATTTTATATCCAAGACAAGTTGAGAAAGAAGAAGAAAGAGTGAGCTAGAGGAATGAGGGTTTGAAGAAAGAGTGTGTGAGTTGAAATTGTGATCTCCATCAATTGTGGTAGAAAAAAATCAGATATCATCATATTTAGGTGGCTGAGTTGGTTTTTAATCATCCTAGGTGGTTGTACCCTCTTTTTGGAGTTGGTTTTTCACTAAATTAGGGATTGGTGCTCTTTGTAGGGTTTGTGCTCTACTAAACTACGAGTTAGTGATCCTTGTGAATTTTGAGCTTCATTAAATTTAATTTATTTATTTAATAAGTATAGTTTTCATGGGTTTTTTTCCCCTTAAGGTTTTCCCACTTAAGTTTGGTGTTCATGTGTACTTTCTTGTTCTTGCTCATGTGTATGGATGATTCAATGCTGAAGTACACACACATATGGTTTCTATTTAAATTGAATGGTGGTATGCATGTTTATGTATGATAAGTGAAATTGAAATAAATTTTTAGTGGTTTTATTTACCCCCATTACTAAGTCCCTTGTGCTTCTAAAAATTGGTATCATAGTAGGTCCTTATGAAGCAAGTTTAACAAATTAAAGGATATCCTTTTGAAGCAAAAGAAATATGTACATATTCATATGTTGAAGCAGCATTAAGGAAGAGGAATGAAGTACCATAGTCAATTATTGATTGCTTACAATTTTATATTAAAGATATAGAGATAGATCATGATCAAGCCATCAAGGTTTTGAAATATCAAGTGGAAAATTTGTCTATATCCTTAAAGGAGAAAGAATAAAATTGTTCTAGGTATGAAGAAAAATTGAAATCCATAGAATGATATTTGGATAATGCATATAGTAGATTGAAGATATATGAGAGACTTGAGAAGATATCTGAATCTCTTGATGGGATTTTACAAGGCCAAAGGGTGGATAATGGAAAAATAGGCCTAGGGTTTCAAGAAAAACATGTGAAGAGTGATGGTGAAGTTGGTACAAGTTCTAAATATTATGAGAAGGTGATAAAAAGGTTTATTTGATAAGTTTTAACCCTATTAGATAACCTAATGTTATGTGGTATGGTTCTTTATTCAAAAGATATTTCCTCATTTATCATGATTTTGGTCATAGGGATAAAGATTGCAAAAGGAGGTCTCCTAGAAATCGTGAAACTATATTCAAAGGTGAATTATTTTCATGTTATGAGTATGGTCATAGGTCTAAGGATTTTGGATGGAATCTTAGTGTTTTTAACCAAGAAGAAAGAGGAATGGGATTGTGTGTGTCAAATGTCACAAACAAGAACACATTTCTAGTTATTTTCATCAAGGTGAATCTTCAAAGAACATCAAAGCACGTTTTGAGCATCTAATAGAAGAGTTTTCAAGAATAAATTCAGCCCAATGAATGATTCCAAGACTATCATGTCCGAACAAAAGGTCATGAAGAAGGTTTCTCAATTCAAAGAGGTTAACACTACTGATTCTCGTTTAATATGCAAAGTATGAAGTCTATCAAGGTTGAAAACAAATTTAACAAGTACAATCCAGGTCAAGGAAGCATGTTTGCATTGGTTGAATAAGATCATATGTTCCTATCATCCATTCAAGATCTAAGTACAACACAAGTTGAAGAAATTAGGTCTTTGGGATACCTCTAGAGTGATAAGGTATGAAGAGTGAATCTTCCCATGCATTTTTGAGCTTTGGTTCCTTGCAAATTTCTAAGTTTTAGGTGGGTGGTCTTTCGTGATGTGTTTATGATGTGTGTTTCTTTGTTGATCATTCATAAGTCTTTTAGGTTGTCAAAAGGAGGGTTTCGAGTCGATTCTTGTATGATTCATCAAAGTGGTCCCTGTCATAAGAATATAAGAAGGTATTTCAAGGTCATGATAGGTACTTTGAGAAATTTATGTCTGTCAAGTACCTTGGTTTGAGTCTTGAGTCATGTTGTAGCCCTAAATGTGCCAAGAAGTGTGGGATGTTATTTAAACAATGTCAAGTAACAATGACTAGTAACTTTGAAGGACTAAGTATGGATTAAGTATGGATGTCTTTACAACTTCCTTCTATTTTGGTATGAGTTATACAATCTATTAAGGAACTTCCCGTTTGAAATGACTGCAAGGACCTAGAAGCCATTTTGAGCTCTATGGTGCTTGTATGTTTTACTTCCATTCAGATCGATCAACATGAATCATAGATGATGTTTCCCACTAAACTCACAAAAAGAGACTCGACACCCACACATGCCTCAGCAAGCGCCCAACACCCACTTGGTGATAGACCAGTGTGTAAGGGGTTCCTTTCTTTTGTGATAAGGGTAAAAATGACTAAATCTTGGTTCCATTTTCGGGACCTCTTTTCAAAGTTGTAGTGGGAAATGACATACATCATGATCTGGGTAATGAGTAATGATAGAACATTTAACTCTGAAAAGTGTTGAATCATGGTTTAAGAGAATGGAGGATGAATTTTCTTAGAGATTCAGCACTGGACACGAGCTTCATGCACGTAGATGGGTAGAAGAGAACCTCTACCATGATTTATATGAAAAAAATTTCTGTTGTTTCCTAGTAGAGATGTATGAATGGCTCCCATCATATGCATCTAGATCAAGTTGGTATTCTAGATTGCACGCGTCGACCCAAGAAGAATACCAGAGGCTGTATGATGTAGATATGACGTGGACTCGTGTTGTGGATCATTGGTGGGAAGGTGTGTTGGCTAGCTACACTCTAGAGTACGCTATTTCTACATATTCTTTCCTGGAAGCTGCAAAGTTTGAATTTATATGGGAGCCCATAGGATCATTTCTAAGTGATATCCCTCTGGTAATGAAGATCCCGGTTTTTACTTTTAGTTTAGAGGCATTTCCAGTGGCAGGCTAAACCCTTCTAAGCATTGGGTGAGGGAGCTAGGGTGGAGGAAGATGGAAAATATTATGATGAGAAGGAAAGGGAGGAGAGACAGCTCAAGTATAGTGAAGTTTGTGAAAGGGAGATCGTTAGATGATTCAAGGCTGCAAGTGTTATGGATGTATGGAGGTAGAAGTTGCGGGAAAGAGTTTAGGTTCATGCAGAGGAAATGGAACCTGAGAAGTATGTGCTACCCCATCTTGACAAGCGCGTAAGAGAGACCACTTTGGCTTCTAATGAGATTTCATTACATGGAGAAAGAAGAGTTGTTGTTATGTATCTAAGCCCACCCAGTGACCAAACCCTGGCACTTGGTTTTCCATAACAAGGAAGGAGTATAATTGACCCAGTTGGTATCGGTGGAAGTGATAGATCTATGCCTAGGAGGTATAATTTTTCAGTTCCCACTTCTATGGCTACACATACTACATTATTCAAAGGAGTATTTGGACAAGGAGAGAGTATACAAGCCTTCGTTCTTGCATCTAGGAGTGGTGCAGGGTACAATAGTGGAGAATTATCACATACCGTAGGCACATAGTTCAGTGGAACCTTGGGGGGACTTGGCACAACTATTATAAGACCTAGTTGTTCTGGTGGATCTAGTGGGTCAAGAGGGACAGGACCTAGTGGACATAGTGGTTCTGGTGGATCTGGTAGCTGAGGAGGCACAAGACCTGGTTCACCCGGTGGATCTGGTGGTGGAGGAAACACTAGACAAAACCAAGGCTCTGGCTCAGGAGGAAAAGGGCCCTAGCCACCCCCTCAAGTATTCTTTGAGATGTATTTACACTTTCCATATTACAGAGGGATTAAAGACACTACAGAACATGTTCACAAGTGTGAGCTGTTATGGCACGTTAAGGGGATCAAAGCCTCATAAAGCGAGAAGGCTAGTCGATTTACAACAATGTTACAGGGACACGTGCATAGTTGGTATAGGAAATATGACCGTAATCAAATGGTGGTGGATTATACTACTTTAAATAACATCTTCTTGGCAAAATTCCACATCCCTGAGTTTAAATCGAAGAGCATCAAGCACTCTGAAGGATATTCAATAAGGAATGGAAGAGAGTGTGCGGGAGTATGATGCATGCTTTAAAACTCTCTTGTCTAAGTTATCATATGATATTCACCCTTCATAGCATGCTCAGTGGTTTGTTGGAGGATTGATCACATCTTTAGAAGGACCTTATCTCATAGAAATTTCACGAGACCCGCGCGAGGCGTTAGAAGCTTCTCTATGCTTTGAGGTTGTTGTTAGTGTTAATCACCGGAGTTATCCTGCTTGGAGGCTCAAATTGCTGCTATGGTTAAGCAGCTAGAGAAGTTATTCGTGAACTCAAACCATGAGACTCGCAGTGGTTTATGGTGTATAGATTGTAAAGTAGAGGGGCATGTCAAGGGTAGCTTTCCTGGAGGGAAATACACACCATGATAGTAGATCTGTGAAATTTGTCATGGGGACTATGACGCAAGTAGATGCCCCTTGTTACAATGTGTAATTCGAAATAATGTGTATTGCTAATATAAGATATGTACCTCTACAACCCATGATACTAAGGATTGTAGGCTCATCAATCAGATCCATGAAGCCATTGATCATGGGGTGCGCCAAACCAACATTTCTAGGAGTTCTAAAGGAGATGATCGTTCTTTATGAGGAGCGCGCAGATGGTGGCACACACGAAAGGGGATTTTGTAGGATTCCGTGGTCGTGGTAACCACGAAGGTGGAAGGAGTGAGTTCCCATGTGGAACCTATTTTAATTTTGGGTCTACAGAACATTATAAAAGAGAGTTCCCAGACCTGTTGTAGTGCTCATGGTGTGGAAAGAAGCACAAGTATGAGGAATTCCTAGAGTTATTTGAGCGCATGAACTAACAACAATAGAAATACAAGGGCGATGCAATGGTAAGACTTAAGAAGAAATATACACAATGGATGCCATGGGTGACACATGATGTAGGCTTGGAACTTGTTTTAGTAACAACAAGAGTAGAGGCCGCACATGTAAAATAAATACCAAGGCAGAGGACCCTGGTTTCAAGAGAGGAAGTAGTTCATGGGAAGTACCCATACCCTACACATCAAAAGGAAGTATATCAAGATACCATGGATGTCATTCAGATTTTACAAGGAGAAATCCAATGTCTAAAGGAGTAGTCCAAGAGGGAGGAGCAAAGGAGGAAGGTCGAGGCACCAAAGGATGACCTGGATGAGGTCAAGGAAGTATGTAAAATGCTAAGACAAGAGAATGTTATTCCCTTACTAGGAGCATGGTTGAGGGAGAAGGTACCACATGCCGGAGAAGAGCGCGAGAGACAGATCCTACATGCAAACCTTCCCCCTCACAACCTTGACTATGAAAAAGAGATCACATTGGATGCAGTCATAGATGGATGACTCCTTAGTAATATCCTCATTATCATAGGCACGAAGGTCAATATTCTCACATTGGATGATTAGCATCAGATGGGGAGACCTGCATTACAACCATCTTTGAATGTGTTGTATATGGAAAACAAAATGAAGGAAATTCCCATTGGTGTCTTAAAGGATGTAGCTATCACTATCCAGGGAGCTAAGTTTATTGGGGACTTCGAAGTCTTGGCACTCATCGAGGAAGACAATTTCCCAACACTACTTGGGTGCCCATGGTGTTACAAGAACAATGCTGACCTTGATTCAACAAGGGGTACATCATCTTTGAAAATAAGTAGGAATGGGTTATTATACCCTTAGCTGATGGGAATTCGACACCCTATACTGAACCTTTAGGGGAAGAGGTCCTGGATAGGATATATGTGTGCTCAATCAGGGATCTAGAGATAATCCATCCTACCGACGGAGTTATCTAGTTTGAGGATGCTCAGTCAATAAGTGACACCACCAGCCTAACATGTGATAATTGGGTGCATGGGACTTATGAATTGATCAAATAGTAGTTGATAGGATCGGTAACAAAAGTAACAAAGGTGCGTATAGTTCGGCACCTAGTGAAAAAAACTACCTAAGTATTCAGGATGGGCCTTCCTTAAGATCTTATTACAGGAGATGGAAGCTCAATGGAAGGAGGAGAAGGAATGGAGGGGGATGTTAAGTTATGTCCTGCACATCAGGAGAGCCTTTTGGAATGGTGTGAGGTGAGAATTGCTCTCTCTATCAAGTTTTCTAGAAGCAACGTGCCCACTGCCATCGAGGACTACCATGGTAAGGAACCCACCTCTTTCCACATAAGATCTTGTGAGAAGGTCTGGAGAGAAGGCGCGGAAGATTTTCCACCATCCCTTTGGGTGTACAAGCTGTATTATACACTACATGGTTACATGCGTGCATGGTACATACATTTTGAGACATGCTACCAAACAGGGAATTGGTAAGAGCTAGCGGTGACCTCATTCAAACGTTTGAATATCAAAGTACCAAGCCATCAATTGATAAGGCATTGTAGGTTGTTAAGTGCCTTACCATGGGGGATATTGCCATCGACAAAGATAGGATATTAGAATTGTTAGGTGGACCATGTTTGGAGGTGCGCTTTGAAAAAGAAGCGAGAGGAAGCGAGAAGAGATATAGCTTGACCGCGCATTCTTGGAAAAGGAGAAATGGAAATTAGTATATGTTGTTGATGTGGAGGAAGCAAAGGGCTTGAATTTAACCATTCTCGTAGGGACGCATGAGGTAGTGGACAGTGCAGATGCTCGTGTGCACCTACCATGAGACCTTAAAGATAAAGAAGGTTAACATCGGCTCAGGAGAAGAACCTAAGGAAGCTATTATTGGAGATTACTAGTTGGAGAAGGAGGTTTCTAAGATCATTGATCTTTTGTGTAAATTTAAGGATTTATTCCCATGCAGGTACCATGAGATCAAAGGCATCCTCCATTCCTTGGGGGAGATGAGGATAAAGCTGAAGGATGGTGCGAGATCGATCAGGAAGAGACCCTACCAAATGAATCCCAATTTACGTGTAAAGGTAAAGGAAGAGATAGACAAAATGATAGCTTCTGGGATCATTGAAGCTATGGAAGAATTGGAATGGATAAGTCCAATGGTAATCAACATCAAGAAGGATGGGAGGATTAGGGTCTGCATGGATTATAGGGAGCTGAACACAGTTTGTGTCATCGATCCTTTTCCAACCCCCTTCATGGAAGAAATTTTAGAGGGATTCATTGGGCACGAAATCTATTCCTTTACGGATGGATTTTCGGGGTACCACCAAGTCTAGATTGTAAAGGAAGACCAGGAGAAGACAAATTTCACCATTGAATGGGGAATTTTTACATACACGGTCATGCCCTTTGGGTTGAAGAATGTGCATGTTGTTTTCTCACGCATATTGGTTCAAAGCGTTCCAGACTTCATCCATAAATTCCTTCAAGTTTATCTCGGATAATTAGACAGTGTATGGACTAATGAAAGACCATTGTGATAATTTGAGGCTAATGCTTGAGAGGTGTCAGAAGTTAAGGATATCCATCAACATTGAAAAGTGTCTTTGCTACCGCCTTTGGGACATTATTGGGGCATATCATATGTAAGGAGGGCTTACTGGTAGATCCTGCCAAGGTTACATTTATTGTGGGATTGGGGGAGCTTTGTAGCCAAAGCACAATGCATGGATTCCTTGGGCATATAGGTTATTATAGGAAATTCATCAAAGGGTATGCTAAGATCATCGCACCTCTAGAATAATTTCTCAAACATAAAAGTTCCTTTCATTAGGGAGAGGCGCAATAGAAGGCATTTGACACATTAAAGGATAGGCTTGTCACCGTGCCTATATTATGTTTTCCCTCTTACGACAAGCCCTTCCACATTCATGTAGATGCCTTAGGAACCGCCATTGTAATAGTGCTTGCAGAGCCAGGAGAAGGAATTTTTGATCATCCTCTATGTTTTGCAAGCAAGAAGTTGACACCAGCAGAGTAGAATTACACCATGACTGAGTGCAAAGCATTGTCAATGATCTACACACTTTTCAAGTTTAGACAATATCTACTGGCAACACCCTTTGTATTTTACACCGACCACATGGCATTAAAGTACTTGGTGAACAAGCCCATTCTACAAGGGCACATATGTCGGTGGGTGCTATTATTTCAAGAGTTTGAGTTTACGGTAGTTGTGAATCTGGAAAGAGTAATTATGGACCTGATCATTTGTCAAGGATTGATTCAGGGGAGGACACGTAGAGTATTGAAGAGGCTATGCCAGACATGCAACTATTTAGGTTATGGCACGCACCCTTGAATTTGGAGGAAATTACAGTATTCCTAAAGGAAGGTGTGGTGCCGGAAGGGATGAAGGCATTAGAAAGAAAGCAACTAGCCATACGCGTCGTGCCCTACATGTTGATCAGTGTAGACTTATATAAGTTAGGGCGTGATGAAGTTTTGTGCACAGGCGTGTACTAGAACATGAGTGCCTTGCCATCATAGAGGCAGCACACAGAGGAAGTGCGGGTGGACATTATGCAGGTGACGCCACCGCCCGTAAAATTTTAATGGCAGGATTATGGTGGGAAACTCTGTATAAGGATTATAAGGACTATTGTAAACCGTGTGACCATTATAAGCACATTGAAAAGCTAGGAAAGAGAGATGAAATTCCTTTTCACCCTATCCCTAGTGCTGAAAATTTTGAGAAATGGGCAATAGACTTCATAGGCCCTATTGCACCAGAAGTGCGTAGGACTGGATTACGCTATGTAATTACTTACATGGACTATTTAACAAGGTGGGAAGAGGCATCCCCAACTAAATACCGCATGATAGCCATAGCGGTCAGATTTTTGTGGGAGAACATTATCACAAGGTATGGATGTCCTTTAATTTTAACCAAAGAATAGGGGTACACATTTCTTGAATGAGACCGTGAGGATCTGTTAGCATAGTTCATGGTAGCTCATCACAAGACTACCCTTTATCACCAACTAGAAAATGGAACCATGGAAGCATTTAACAAAACATTGAGTCATACCCGACCAATATTTTTGAAGTCGGAAGACAAGATTGGAATGACAAGGTATCATACGTATTATGGGCTTACAGGATAACTTATAAAAGGATGAACAAAGCCACATCATTTCATTTGGTGTTTGGCATGGAATCTATTCTACTGGTTGAATTCATGTTACCTTCTCTACGAATAGTGTGAATAGGAGGGATGGGTGATGAGCAAGCGTTAGAAGAAAGAATTGATGAATCGATGAAACTAGATGAAAGACTATCTTTCACTAGGTAGATCCAAACAAAATAAAAATCAAAGCAAATAACATGGCATGATCACCACATCAGAAACAAAAAGTTTGAGGTTGGGCAGATGGTCTTATGGTATGATTCTAAGTTTTTGTGCCATCCTGGGAAGTTGAAGGTCCATTGGTTAGGTCCCTATAAAATATCATACATCCTTGATTTGAGCGTGTGCCAGTTACAAGCGCTGGATGGAACGAAATTGCTTGGACACTTCAATGGGAGTAGGATGAATCCCTACTATAAATAAGTCTTCTTGGTGTTTGTAAATAAGGTAGTTTTTCCATTTAGGTTAGAATTTCCTTTATGCATTTTTTTTCTTGTGTTTCCCTTTTCATGTTTTTTTTGTTTTGTGCCTTGGGCGCTGGTAACTCTTATTACTCTTTGAGTATTTTTGAGTGCTTGCAGAGGAACGCACATCATTTTAGTGTGGGGTGGAGTAATGTGAAGCAGAGCATGGGTAAAGTGCCAAGGAAGTTTGTGTTGTAAATCTCGGTTGAATGGCACTGTTGAAAGTGATGCATGGAAATAAAATATGGAAAAGGATGGTTGGTGTCAAGATAAGGCTAATTTCAGATCCCATGTACAAAGGAGGAAAAAGTGCATAAGCAACATGAGGTAGGTGAGAGCAAAAATCAAGACAGAAGAAGTTCCTTTGGTGCCAGTGACACATGCACAAGAGTCTCCTGTCTAGATAGATTGGTTGCATGCCGAAGGTTGGAAGATTTTCCACATAGGGTCGGGCACATGAGTTAAAGCGCTAAAGTCAGACTTTGTTTGAAAAAGCCACATTAAATGTGAAAAGTATGGTGGTAGGTGAAGTAGCATTTAATACTTAAAAAGGGAAAAACTATAAATAAAGGGTTGAGGAACTTCATTATTCACTTTGCGTATAAGGAGAGAGAAGCATTTTTACATTTTCATAAACTAGGGCTTCCAAAAATTGATCCATGTGAAGAAAATTTTGAAGAGATTGAGTGTAAGTGACTAGTTTAGATCTACAAACTAGAAGGAAGGGATTTCATGGGCATAAGAGAGTTATGATTAGGCACCGTCTTGTGAAGGGATTATCCCGGCTAGTGTTTGAAGAACTAGGGCATAGGTTTAAATAATTTTCTTTACAAATTCAAGATCTAAGGTGGGAAAGAGTGGAAGAAAAAAGTTATAAGAAGTGATTGAAGTAAGAAGCGAACCTAGACAATGGCACCCAACAAACTAGTTAGTACACCTAAGAAAGGAAAGGGAAATGGTAAACAACAAGAAACCTGACACACATAGAAATGAAGAGTGGTATGCGAAATGCAAGTACCAGATGGACTATTGCTAGGGAAGGGGTGGGAGTCCCACCTAAGAAACATGTTTGTGAATGACTACAATCATCATACAAGCACAATCGAGAAGGAGATGGCGCTGGAGTTAGTGCTCCCAATGAATAAAAGGACACCAGAGGGTTTTCCCATTTATAATGATGATGTGAAGGTAAAGTTGGAGAAGGTAGGGTTATTACAACTCTTGAGTTTCCCTACTTGGGAAGCCGAGCACCTATATCAATGGCTGATGTCACGCATACATAAAGACTACTTTCATTTCGCAGGGTGCAAGATGTGCATTACCCCTCAACTCATCTCACATTTCACAGGCCTCATCTGTGAAGGAGACAGTTTAGAGGACAACCTAGGCAACAAAGAGGTAATTAAGGAAACTATTGCTGCCTACGCATACAAAAAGGGGTCAAGGTACTATGATATCATAGACATCAAGGACCCGGTAATGAAGATGGTTGTCCATCTGGTGACAAAGTTAAATGTCCAGGAGAGATGGACCTAGGTCAATAAGCCATGGTTTCATATTTTTAGGAAGATCTCAGAAGGTACCATCTACAACTTGTCTGCATTCATCGTGGATGAGATTGTAAGTTGTGCGAAGGAAGGAGACATGATCTTGTTCGGTAATGTCCTACTAACAATTATGTTTTCAGAAATTAGAGTACCTAATGCATTAGAAAAGTTTGTATGGGAGTACCCAAGTGAGGACCCTTCACTCGCAAAATATTTGAAAAATACGCATGTGACTCCATGACAACTGTGCACAAGGCACACCTAGAAAAATGGTATATGCACTTGAGGAACATGTTTAGGGTAGAATGGAGAATTCCTGAACAACTGCTAGTGGCCACCAAAGGAGAAGTTGAATTTGTTGTGTACTAGCATTTCTACCTAGGTAGGTTCAAACTAATGGATGAGACATGGATCCCATGGTGTAAGCTCCCCTTTTCCTTCACAACTCAATACTTCCAAGCGGGAGTAAATAGGTTCAAAGAGTCCCAGAAGCTAAAACTGGACCTTAGTAACTGGACTCGGGATCATAGGGAAATGTGCAAAGGTTTTTTTCTACCCAGCAAAGCACACGTATGTGGAGAGGTACGTGTTGCATGAAGTTCAGATGACAAATCCGATGACCTTGCCCATTGCAAGAGGATCCGCACCGTGTGTATACCTCCGCATAAGACCCAAATCAGAGAAGGGCACATAACTAGAGAACGAGGTGTCTATGCCTGGGGATCCAACTGGTAGGAAAAGAACCATGCCCAAGCTATTGGAAAAGGAGCCAAAGAAGAAAATACCAAGTGTGGTGGATACACAAGTAATAGGCTCCCCTGGAATAAGTGCTAGTAAAAACATGTATTCGTGCAAGAAGATGCCAATAGTCAAGGAAAAGACTCCAGATCTAGAAAAGCCATCAGACAAGGATTCCTTAGGAGAAGAAGAAACAGAGTCACCTATACCGAAATCCCTAGTTAGGAAGAAGCAAAGGACAAAAGAGGAGACCACATCGAAAGACACTGGAAGTTTGGACAAATACATAGGTGGAGAAGAAGATAGTGAAGAAGATGATAGTGGGGAAGACAAACCTGAAAAAGAACAAGGGCTAGCTATTTTCAATATACATGATTCAGATGAAGAAGGCGGAGAAGAGGAGCAAGGGTTCCTCTTCGTGCAGCACAAGGATAGCCAGGAAGGGAGAGGTGCCCAAGACATGAGAAGTGAGGAGGATGGTGCGCAGACATAGAAGGCTCCAAGCCTTATGGTGGAACAGATAACCAAGGTGGTAGAGAAAGAAGAAATAAAGGCCATCGAGACCTTGGTGGAGGAGAAGTTGGAACGTAGCGCTAAGCTGGTGTTAAACAAAGAGAAGGAGGAGAGCGTGGGAAAGGACCATGGCAGCATTAGAGGCCCCATTTTAACTGTAAGTATTCCTAAGGGCACACGCACGGGAGGAAGGCACACAGGGAGGAGAGGCCAAGGATGGGTTATATTGATGACCCCAATAAAGTGTTTTTGCGCATGGTTCCAAAGCATGATTCCAATAGAAGAGCTTGTAGTAATGTCATATTTTTACAAGGAGTCTGCATACCCGTAGACAAGGAAGATGATCTGATGGGAAATTGAGTCCCATCTTGATGAGCCATAATTTGAAGTGATCCATGGGAAAATAATAACATTACCAGTGGCTAACAAAAGATAATGTAGTGGTGAACCCTTAGTAGCTCTAAGATCAATTCTTGTGTGCAACACGCTTAACAAGGTCTCCATTGAAATCGAATCTAGACTCTTCAGGCAGAATGATAGAATCAAATATTTGGAGGAGGACCTAAAGAAGAAAGAGGAAGAGCTAGCTGAAGGTAAAAGGAGCTTAGTCAAGATAAACTAATCAGTGCCCAATTGCAGCGTGAGTTAAAGGATGAGAAGGAAAATATGTGTGTGGTGTACAAAAAGGTGGAGTCTATTAATAATGATATAGTATTGAAGCATCCAGACCTAGCACCCCCCACACAGAACTATGGATCTACCTTAGGATGCCTGGAGGATTTAACAAGAGTCCTCACCATGGAGAGGTAGCCATTAGCCTTGGAATATACAAAAGAAGTGGCCGTGCGCTTGGAGAAAGAAGATAAATTAAAGGCCATGGAATTTATAGCTGAATACAAAAAGGTTCTTACTGTTATAAAAGTTGCTTCCCAGTTATTGAAGCCATATATGACAATTGCGTGGACAGAGACAAAGTGGCAGACATCTTGGTCAATATGCATGAAATGAAACTCAAGGAGATTCAAGAAAAGAACAAAGGAAATAGGGCAGAAAGGGACAAAATTCTTACCAAGGTTGAAAGAAAATCTAAAGCCATTGAAGCCTTAAGGGGTTCAATTAAAAATCGGTTGAAGGAACTGTACCCACAGATTACATGAAGAATGGATGTGTTGGATGATGTAGGCAAGGAGTTAGAGAAAGTTGCTAACACCATAAGCACACAAGGAAATGGGCTAAGATTTTTGGAGGTGAGCACCTCGGTGACCTCTGTCAGAGAGCATGGAATGAAGTCGATTCCTGGAACAAGTTGGAGGCCAACTTGCAAAAGGATTTTCCTAGCCTATTACAGTGATTCCATCACTTCCCATTCTTTCTTCTTTCCATATTTTTTCATCCCCTTATTGTTTTCCCATGGTGTAATTCTATTATATTCTTTCTTTTTTTGGAGAAGTGTTCATGCGGATGGAGAATAGGAATAGTGTGGGGTAAATTTTGGGCACCTTAAATATTGGCTAAGTACAAAAGGGTGCATAGGCGTGCAAGGCCTAGTTTAAGAAAAGTGCACAAGGACAAAGCATATAGGGTAGGGTTTAAGGAAGGCTTTAAGGAAACCCGTGGCACATAAATGGAAAAAACCAAGGGTTCAGGACTTAGCCATATTAGGAATTTTGGAAAAACACATGAAAAGCATGACCCAACTGTGCATGTAGAGTGGATAAGGTGCCACTGGGAACAAAGTTGGCCCGTAAAGGAGCATGCCCGCGGTAAAAACTTCTAGAAGCTCATCATGGTAAAAAGTGGAAATCTCAAGCTCTGGAGGAGTATTCTCGCATGGAGGACCACATTCAGACACTTAGCATCGGATTTGAGGTCACTAGAGGATGAGTTGGTAGTCCAAAAATCCTATATATACAAGCACCTATAGAAGTAAAGAGAAAGAGAGATAGATAGAGGGCGGAGCTCTATAGAAATACTGCAAGAACTCTGTTAGTTTGGGTAATTATGTTTAAGGAAGGATGTATCAGGGTTATGGGGTTTATAAATTTCTTTTAAGAGCCTAGCTATATGAGTCTAGATATAATGCATGATTGTGGTCTGCTTCTCTATAATACTTTGTAATGGCTCCATGAATGTAATGAGGTTACCATCTTATATGAATATGAACATTGATGATTCTAATGCATACATCTTTCTCATAGTTACTTTTCAATTATGTTTATGATTAAGTATGGATTTCTGTACAACTTCCTTTTGTTTTGGTATAAGTTATACAATCTGTTAAAGCACTTCCTGTCTGAAATGACTACAAGGACCTAGAAGCCATTCTGAGCTCTATGGTGCTTGTATGTTTTACTTCCATTCAGATCTCTTAACATGAATCATAGATGATTTTTCCCACTAAACTCACATAAAAGAGAGACTCGGCACCTGCATGTACCTTAGGTGAGTTTCAAAGGTGCCCGTTGGGTGATAGACCGATGTGCATGGGGTTCCTTTCTTTTGTGATAAGAGTAAAAATGACTATAAAAGCATATAAAAGTGATGTTTGTGGGCTTTTGTGCACTAGTTGAGCCAATAGAGAAAATGCGACCTAGGTAAGGGTTTGAAAGTGGATTAAAATAATTAGTTGAAGGATGATCAGATGTGTTAAATTTTTAATACTAATTGAGATCATGTGTGCAAGATTTTAGAGAAAATAAGATTTCACAAAGAATAATAAAGAGTGAGCAAGAGGAGTGAGGGTTTGAAGAAAGAATTGTGAGCTGAAATTATGATCTCCATCAGCTATGACAACAAAAATAATTCATATATCTTCATATTCAAGTGGCTAAGTTGGTGTTTATTCATCCCAAGGGGTTTTATCCTCCTTATGGAGTGTGTGCTTCACTAAATTAGGGTTTGGTTCTCCTTATAGGGTTGGTGCTCTACTAAACTAAGAGTTGGTGTTCCTTTTGAAGTTGGTGCTTCAATAATAAATTTCTTTTCTTTGTGTAATATAAGTAAATTCTTAGTGTGTTTTCTTCCCCTTGATGGTTTCCAAATTAAGTTTGGTGTTCATGTGTACTTTCTTGTTCTTGCTGATGTGTATGGATGATTCAATGCTTAAGTAAACACATATATGGTTCCTATTTAAATTGAATGGTGGTATGAATGTTTATGTATGATAAGTGGAATTAAAATAATGTTTTAGTGGACTGATTCACCCCCTCTAATTCCCTTGTGCTTCTAAAATTTTTGGGCTTCTTACTCTGCATACACTACATATGAAGGGGAAGTTATGAATTCCATCCACACATTTACATTATATCTAGATAGAGCCCTCTATCTTGGCATCATTCGTGCGAGGGAAACCTAAGTACATGATTCTACATGCATGCACATAGAACTACATGGAGTCTTAGATGTAGTGAAAAACTTGGTCATAATTTCACTTTATTGGGTGACCCTTGAGGTCACCCGACTCCCAATTTTCATGTTTTCTTTTAAGAGTTTATGTGTTTTGGGGTTTTGTAGGATATTATCTGTTTTGTAGGTTACTAGCAAACTCAATGATCTTTTAGTGACCTACAGGAGATAAAAAATGAAGGATAGTGAGACCTTAGTGACACAATAATAATCAATTTCTTACCCTATGAGCAATCACACATGCCTACTGAAGGTATCTAACACCTAGGAACCTTTGCCCTCACCCAAGATTCGTGTCCTATCCAGTCTACAAATTACATAATTTATATCAACTTTTTCCAGTACTCTACCCATCCTATTCATCAGTTGATCCAATTCAAGTGTACTTCAGGATAAGTGAAAATAAGACAAGTGCCTTATCTCTCTCATTTTCTTACATCGTTATATCTTTAAAGTCATTAGCATTTCTATTTTAGTGTATATCATTGTAGTGAATCTGAAATTAGATTTAATATTCATATTTTATTAAATTAGTATTCCAAAAGCCCTTAATGTTGTAGGATTTTGAAGAAATGAAGGGTGTTAATATTTATTGACTTTGGTAGTACTCATAATTTCATTAATCATAAGTTGGTGTTGTACTTGAATTTATTTTTTATCTAGTCTCATTTTTTTAGTCTATGGTTACTGAGATAGAGATAAATTTAGTTTCTTAGAAAAGTGTCATAAGATTAAGCTATACATGGGATATTAATACTAGATATTCCCATGCATGTCAATTCAATGGAGGAGAAGAAATTTTGTTACGGTTCTAATGGCTTACTACCTGGGAGCTGTTGAGATGAACTTCTAGGATTTTTTCATAAATTTTCATTATGAAAGGAGGAATTTTGAGTTGTGTGGGATGAAGGAAAAATCTCCATTGTTGGTGAGTTCTCCTAAAATGCATAATATTTTTAAGAAGAGTACATATGGGTTTTGGCACAACCATTTTCACTGGAAGCTCAACCATCAAATGACATTATGCCATCATATCTACAAGAAATTATTAATGAACACTCAGTTATTTTTTAGGATATGAAAAAAGGGTTACTTCCCAAAAGAGATCATGATCATGAAATTTAGCTAGTACTAGGGTGCTAGTCACCTAATATTCGACCCTATCGTTACCTATATCTATAAAAAAGTGAGATTGAAAATATCAGACAGGAGATTCTAGAAGAAGGTATTTTTGAGTTATTGGAAAAGGAGGGTTTTTGTAGGGACCCTACCTTTTACATCAACAAGGCCATAATACCCAGATATAACCATAATCATAGAATAAAATTAGGGAAAATCTTAACATTTTCCCCACAACCACGTACACAACAAAATAACATCCAATATATAACACAAAAACAAAAAATGGAAATTAGGATAAATAAATTGATTATGAATTAAGATTCATTTCTATAGGAACACTAATAGTGATATTTTTGGAAGATAATCCTTCCACCAAGCTTGTTTAACACCATTCTTATGCTTTACAGTACCCACATTCTGTAATCAAATGAGCCATTTCAAAACATTGAAAACATCAAAAGGCCAACCCTTTGTAGTCATGCCATTTTGTCACAAGACTTCCCTCAATATGAAGATTAATCTCTGTTGAGATGTCTTGGGAGACAACTAAATACACCAATTGATAGATTTGAGAGGTGTCATCATTTGATTTTTCTAAAGCCCCTAAAGCATTACCTATGGATTTAAGGCATGGATCATTAAAGAGTTACAGGGGGTGATACAAAAATTCTAACCCATATTGGTAATGTATAAAATGAGTCCTTCAAAGTATCAAAAGATGGGTACTAGGGTTTGGTCATGAGGCCATGATCCCTATACCCATTACCAATTATTTATTGTATCCCGATCTTCACAAGAATAAAAATAGCAATAAAATAGGATTTGGAGAAAGGTTGGAATTCTATCTCACCTTTGATTTATGTGTTGAATATTTGGTAAATCAATTCAATAAGTTGGGAATGTTTTGGCCAAAATTGAATAAAACAATATACGAGGCCAAGTTATAAGTAACTATCCTAAAAATCCATCACTTTGTGTAAAAATCTTCCTCAACTTTGAGAACATGAATACTTTAAGACAACTTCAATAAATATCCCCATGGTATTCTCTTCTATCATTAGTTGTTTTGGGTACTATATAAGAAAAGGACTATTTTACACTCAAATCTGACTGATTCCCCTTTCGCTCCCTACCCACATCAACAGCTGGAGTCTTGGGAATAGGATTAGAAACATTCTTGTCTCCAAGACATGGTCTTGAAACTCTATCTAACCATTCCTCCTACTTACCCATTATATTTGGACACATCCTCTCTAGCCAATTATCATCCAAAGTAGTCATAATTAGGGGTTGACAAAGTGTTAGGTTAAAACAAGTGTTAGGGTTCCTCATATGATTTTAGAAGAAGGTATTATTCACCATAGTTAGAGTTCTTACTCTTCTCTAGTGGTGAAGGTGTGAAATAAGGAGGAAGTTTGGTACATGTGTCCACAATATAGAGAAATCAAAAATACATAATGATTTAATGAAATTAAATATAAGAAAAGGACACTACTAATTAAATGGATATAATAATAAACACGTAAGATCAAATAAAGGAAATACAAGCACAAGTGGTAAACAAGGTTTTGAGAATGGCTTAGCTTTCCACCGTATGTCTAGACCGATTCTAGGAAAGTGAATTAATGTAAGAGCATCCTTTTAAATATTTAATTTTGGATTTTATTAGGTGTCATATGGTATATTAAGTCCATTTGGATGTTCTTGAGGTGTTGCTTAGCACATTTGGACTTCTTAAGCATGTAATAAGTGGTTTTGTGAGTTTCCCTCCAAAACCACATTTTAAATATTTGAATTTGTCTTTGTAGTGTGTTATAGGTTTATAAGTTATAATAGATGTAATAAATTATGTAAATGTGTTAATAATACATAATATCATGTAATACATGACCTAACATGACTCTAAAACTCACATGGTTTTGTTTTACTATAGTTGTCTTCACCATGGTGAGTTAGTTACATGAGGAACCTAACCACATTTGTTCATTATATATAATAAGAATTCAAATGAAGTATAGAGAGAGAGAGAGTAGTATTGAAGAGTTCTAAGACAGGTGTAAGAGTCCTTGCAAGAACCATGAGATCTCAAGAAACTAATTATGTACAATGAATATATCAAATAAAGGAGTTTGTGAGAAATATTTGCAAAAACTATTATGAATGTTTATGAATGAATGAATGATTATAGTAATCTTACGAATGTTTTTAGTGACTTATGGATGGTTATTACAGGTATAAAAGGATGGTATAGTCCCAATAAGGGCATGAAAGGAAAAAAGTAAATTGTTTAATCATCCATGGAGACACGTGTATGCAAGAGTAGAGAATAATGATGCTTAATATAAGAGTATGTCTTATTATTGAATGATAAAGAGGTTTGTAAGGGTTATTTATTTTTGGAGATCATTTGAGAATGAATTTGGGTTATAATTTAATTATGATAAGTTATGAAAAAATGTAAGAACTAAGAAAACCTAAATCCAAAATAGACACTTGTTAGCCTAGAAACCCTATCTAATGTTAGAATCGCAAAACCTTAAATAATTCAAGTTAGGATTAGTGAAAAGATCCAAAACATTTTTAACATAATATGATGGAAATTTAGAAATTGTATGATAAATTTCATTTTTAATGGGAAATTATTGAGAAGTTTATCAACAAAATATAGTCCATGACTATGAGGAAAATATAGTTTGACATGACAATATGATATTTTAATCATAACTTTGCCTCTCGCTCACTTTGTATTATTTTAAAATTTGGAGGGTAGAATAATTGGTACATTTTACAAATGGGTTTCAAAGTATTTAATTATTTGAAAATTTTATAAATAGTTATTAATGACATTATGTTCTGATCGTATGTGTATATACGGGTTTTTGAGTCTTAATTGGATAAAGTGAAACCAGGTCTTAGGAAGAAAACCCATAAGGAAAGTTGTAATATATAATTTGGAGGAGTGTTTTTAGGATATTTTGGATCCTATAGAGGGTGGAAATTACATGTAGAATAAAAAAATGATTGTTCGCACAATACCGTGGAGAACCTTGAGAGAAGAGCACAAAGTGTAGTATCAAAATCAAGCACTTTAGACATTATTTATCCTGGTTTCATACCACAATTTAAAAGGTTCTTGAATGAAGAAATTAATAATGAACATTTTTCTTTTTACCATCTTGTTTTATTTTATTTCGTCATTACCAACCTTTAACATCTACATGCCTAATTAGCTTATGTCATCTCCCATTATTTTATCCTCGGTAGGGCACCCAAATTAGTATTGGGCACCCATGGGTATCTGGTCCCAACAAGGGTGTCTCGGTCCTTTTATCACTTCCTCGCCACTTGTTGGGATATTTTTAGCCATTTTATATGTTTATCTTTTTGGTGTTCAGCCATTTCGGGGTTAATTACTAGATTAGATCAAGAGAAGCCTATAAATATAAATTTATGATACCATAATGAGGACTAGCATCATTCACTACTATCATCCATCTAGATAAGTATTTTGATGACAATACTACGCCACATGAACTAATTCTTATGCTCGATTATCTATTTAATGATCATAGTGAACCTCCCTCTAATCAACCCCTATTGGAATCAATTTGGGATTTACATTCTTTGTTCCAGGACACATTTATGACTATGGAATCCATGATCACATCTCTCAAATCTTAAATCAGACATCTTAAGGACACTTTTCAAGCTCATGTTTGTTCTCCCTCTCTGTATCCTCTTCAATATATGTCTAATACATGTCATGTAATTGAGCCTCAAGTTTTACCATGTCCAAAACCTATCACCTTTGATCACAATACTAATCAACATGATATTCTTGTTGAGCTCCTTAATCATCAATTGATCACTTTACCGCCTACTCATTACTATCCTCCTTACCGGGAAGCAAAGTGTCAAGGTCATTCATATTGCAATTATCACCAAATCAATGGACATAATGACGATGAATGTTATGTTATAAAACGTAGAATCAAACATCTTAAGTGTCATGGTTTTATCTCATTCATTACACAACATTATGTTACATGCCCATCTCCAAATGCTACATCCAAATGGGCTCCAAAGACTACTCCTTTTGCATCTACTGAGCATCATGCCACTATTTCTACCATCCCTTCTTTGGTTTTTCAAGAGCCAACTAAGAAACCACCTACAACATCACCAAGTCCGAATAAGCAAGAAAATCTCCAAATTATTTCACCACCTCCTCCTACTTCGTCCTCTACAAAATTACCAAATCAAAACAAGCCATCACTTCTCATGGTTTTCTCTAAATCACGTCCTCTTACTAATTTTTCAATTGTATTACCAAGTCAAGCTAAGAAAAATCCTCTTAAGGATGATCTCACTACTCTATTAAAATTATCTGCCACATCACCAAGTCATACATAGCAATCACTACCTAAAATTACGCTTGTAATTCCAACATCCACTATAGACACTTCATATATTGATAATTGGGACCTGAATGAAGCTTATTATGATGATGAACCATCGATACTCATACTCCTCTATCACATCTCATCACTTTTGTTAAGGTAAATACTCCTTACACTAATCCACTTAGTGCCTTTTGAATAGAATTCCATCACTCACACACTTGGGGGAATAATATCTACACCCCCAATTTAGTATCTTTACATAATCATACACCATGATTTTCACATAGGCATACCCATTTGCATCTTAGCATTGATCATTACTCAATGACACACTCTTGTGCTTTGGTTCACATTTGACTATTGAGGGCTTACTACACATGAACCCCACACACTACACTATATGGATTACACACTACATCTATTCACACATTACGCTTCATACACCATACTTTCTACATTTATTTTGACATTTGCACATTTATACATCATCCATCATACTAGTCTTCATCATACTCACCTAGCATTGCATCCTACATACTATATGTTCTTAGGCACACTACACATATTGCATTTAATACTATACACTACATACACATCACATGGTCATTTATCATCTTCATTACATATGCTACATCGTCTTCTACCCATGCACTCACTACCCTATGATGCACTTTAGTTCCTTGGTCCATAATCAACTGCCGAGGGTTTACAAATCAAATGGACCTTACACTCATCATGCATTTACTATTCAAACTTTCATCATGTGACATTTCTAGATTATGACATAATATTTAGGCTAAATCGTTGCCTATTCTATCATTTTTAGTGGTATACACCTAGGTTACATAATCACTCCCTCTTTTCATCTTGTAATGATATAATATTAGGGATAAATTATCACTCATCCATTCATCTCATAGTGATATATGCTTAGGATAAATCATCACTTATACATTCATCCGGTCGTGATATATGCTTCGGCTTTAGGGTTCATGAACACTTCATCACTAGGTCACATATCATCAATAGACATACACACTCATCATAGTGGATTAGCCACGACACACACTTCGACCATTTCTGACGACGCACTCTTTTTACGGTTCATTCTTGAATACTAAGGGGTAAAACTAAATGGACATCACCTTTGCATACATTTCTATTCATTCGGGGCATGCGGTAATTATCATCCATCTTGCATTCCATTCCATCCATCCATAACATGCTACATATTATGGTTTCTTTTACTCTTGCTTACATTTCCTTGGTCATGGTCCCTTTATTACACATGCTAGTTAGCTTACTTGTATATAATTTATCTATACCATCCACACATGCGCGTTCATCTCCTTTTCTAGTTGTGATCATAGATACGGGCCTCTTATATGAAACATGGATGCTCACCTTTACCATTCCTACTTTGGTCATTGGGGGCATCCACATTCATCTCTCACATGTTTTATTGTCTCATTTTGTACTTATCACTTTAAATTACTTGGTTGTACATGCTTTTGACATACTAGTATCTTTCTAACATGTTAACGGATTCTTGAGTGTAACATTTGTTATGCAAGGATATTTACTTCAATACTTCTTTGTTACATTGTCTACTAATGTTGGCTCTTGATTGTAGGCATTGCCCTTTTTTTGGTGTGCACAATTGTTTGTTGTTTTCGGCCATGATGACTTTGTGTGTCTTGTGACATCATGAGTGGTGTCCCATGTTTGCAACCCACTTTGTGTGGCTTACTTGTCTTCTTGTGTGTTTACACTACTTTTCTTTGTAGATTTTACATTGTTTGCATAGATTACACATTATATTTTTACATGCATAATTTTCCATGCTAACACTTGTTTTTGGCTAACCATCCTTGTTTGTGCATGCCTTGGTTTATACCAAGTGCATTCCCTTCCCTTGCAGGGAAAATTTTTAGAGTACATGTGGTTGGTCCTCTTTTGGGGCCACATTCTCCTATCAGCGATGTTGCATGCACCCCCAAAGAGGGGGGCATAATTTTGGGTTTTACATACTAACACAATACATTTACATCGGTTCAGTTTAGTGCACTTTCCACCCTTGGCATTTTGGGTTACATACAACAAGTGGGTTTAGACTAGTCTACAAACCCCGTACATAATGGATTTTACAGGATATGGTGTCCTTAGCATTATGGGAAGTAGTTACAAGATTGGAGGTTATAGTGGGTGTACCTCCCTACACTACTTTGGCCAGTGGCATCATATTGCCCAAAAACTAGGACATTACAAAGATATCTTCACACATAGCTTAGAGAAGAAGTTAAAGGTTGGAGGACACAAAGCATTTTCTCATTATAGTTCTTTATCCTATGACGTTGAATCACCCAAAAAAACACATCAAGATACAATATATCATTTCTACACTCTTTCCCTCGACATGGATCAGGTGCACATGTTCTATTTACACTCTTTAATTTATGTATTTTACATTTACATACTTTTACAAGCATCTTTTACATTGTGTTTTTACACATACATATTTGACTACTTGATCATTTTTTCCTTACAGATCTAGCCATTTGAAAAATAAACAATCAAATGGGGGTAAAAACAAGTAGCAGAATAACAACGAAATTAACAATAACACTTCACTTACGTAACACACTATACTAACCATGTAGGTACACTACAAACATTAACATTATCACACACATTCCACCCTAGCTTTACTCTCATCACTTTTTGTGCATTTTCATCTTTATTTTCTACGCTCCTTTTTTCATTCCATTCTTTGTCTTCTCCTTCGATATGTTTCTACTAAACTCTTTATGGACATGAGGTATGTATCTTTAACTACTTTCTATTACCAAGATTTTTTTCTCACCAACAAAAAGTGGGGAAAAAATGTAGTCACAAAATCATGCACTTTAGACATTATTTATCTTGGTTTCATACTACTATTTAGAAGGTTCTTGAGTGAAAAATGTACTAATTAACCCCTGTCCTTTGGCCATATTGTTTTATTTTATTTCGTCATCACAGACATTTTACATCCACATGTACAGTCCGTTTTTGTCATCTCCCATTATTTTAGCCTCGACTGGGGTGCCCAGATTAGTAATGGGGCACCCATGGGCGTCCTGGTCCTACCAAGGGTGTCTCGGTCCCTTTTGCTCTTTCTCACCACTTTTTGGGCTCTTTCTATCTATTTTAGATCTTTATCTTTTTACGATCGACCATTTTGGGGTAAATTAAGAAAATTAGATCAAGAGAACCACATAAATATAAAGTTATGAGACCATAATAAGGGACTTGGCATCATTCACTTCTATCATCCATTTAGATTTAAATCTACATAGCTCCATCACAAGGCACAAGGATAGGACATCTACATCACACTTCATAGGGGAGGGATTATATTATGTTCCATGCATACATACCATTATATTTTCTACATTTAGTTATTGTTCACTACTTCAAAAAGTGTAACTAGCGAGAAGAGCACCTAGGAAAATTATGCACACACTCACCGAACTACATTTGGGTCTAAAATGTAGTGTAACACTCAGTTAGTAAGCCCACTATTGTGGTAACCGAGGTTAGTCGACCCATTCATTTGCATATTTTCTTTTTTATTGTTTTGATACTTCTCCTAGTATTTTATAGTTATTTACATCATCTTAGAATATCAGCGACATACGGAGTAGTGTAGTGAAATTAATGCAACAAAAAGTGAGGGTTTAGGACCATTTGTCGAACCTGTGAAGATAAGTTTCGAGAGATTTTACACAGACTGGGTGCTCGGTTTGCATCCCAGAGCACCCATAGGCACCCAATCCCTCTCCGGGGCTCCATTCCAACCAAATACTCAAGATCCATCCTTTTCAGATCTTTTTCAAGGTTGTTCCTTCTTCTAGATTCTCAAGTCATCTCGTGACACATTCCCATGAGCATATTTTGTTCGAGATGAGTTCTTTCATCTTCTCTCTTACACATTAGGGTTAGCATTTGATTTTGCATAGTTGTTTGGTAACTTATATACTTTTTTACTGCATTTATTTACTTTATTTACATCTTTTCATATCTTATATTAACTATCACCACATATTACATATTAGTTAATTTTAGTTAATCACAAAGAAGTTTGAGAGGAGTGTATTGATGTGAAGAAGTGAGTGACTTAGATTGGTGATTAGGAAGTGTAAAGGATATATAAATGATGAGTGATAAGAGTACTTATAGAAAATAAGAAGGAAGGATCAAAATAAAGTAAAAGGATTGTGGTGTGCTTTAGGAGTGAATAAGAAGACTTAAGAAGCCAAAAGCTAGAATATTGCATGAAAATTGATAATATAATGAATGAACATTGAAATGTACTTGTGCAAGGGGTATATATGTGGTATATGGTGTATAGAAGGTTGGAAATAGTGGGGAAGTATTAAAACCCTATAAATTTTCTTAAAACCATATGTAGACATAATTGATACCTAGCCAAAAAGGAGAGATTGTTGTTGGGAGAGGTGTATGGGTAATTAGAAGTTGAAACTTACCATGAAGAAAGAATTCCAAAAAGGGCATCTCAAAATCTATTCACTTTTCTTCAAAGTTTATATATTGTTCTAGCTTATAAGGTTTGTATGCAAGAAGGATTAGTAGATATAGCTATTTGGAAATAGTAAAAAGAGAATAATAATGCATAGGATTGGAGATAGATCTTTAAATTTTGGGATTAGTTGAAGTGGCTAGGAGGGTATCTGAAACTATTACTAGTTAAGCATGAGTGTTTTTATTTTGTGATTTTCATCAAAATATGGCGGTTTGAAGGGCTATTAGTCGTTTAAGAGGTCTAATTGGTAATTAATAAAAAATGAAAGTATGAAACTTTATCAAGTGATTAATCACATTTATTTGGTGCATTTGAGAAAGTAAAAGGCATTTTAGCTATTGAAATTAGTTATATAAGACATTTTGTGTTGGTAAGACAATTTAAGATTCTTGAGGTATGTTGAAATTGAAGGGTTCATGTGATTTTGCAAGGTGATGATACTAACCATTGCTTTTTTGTTAAATTTGGTTCAGCCCTCTATATTATTTTTGGTATCATAGTGGTTTTTCTCTTGGTAGAAATAATAAGCTAAGTTTGAAGTGAAGAAGATAGTGAAGAAAGAAGAAAGAAATCTTAGCCTTTGAAGGCTTGGAAGAGAAATATAAACAAGTGAAAAGTAATCTAAGGTTAAACGAGCTTGGAAGTTGAGAAAGAAGGAAGTTTTTTCCCAAAAGACAATATGGAATCCCAGGATGAGGTACTTAATAAGAAAGGTGCAAGAGACTTTCTTTTGAAGAAGAATAGAAAATAAGAGAGAGAGAGAGAGAGAGAGAGATGAAAGGGTTCTTTCCAATTGGGTACTATAATAAGTTGAAGAAGAGTGAGATAAATTAGAGGCTCACTAATGAAGAGATGTTATCGAGTTTAGTGAGATAAAAGAGGATTTGATGATGATGATGATATAGAGAATGAAGAGAGTAAGTCAATCTCTTGGTTAAAGAATAAATAAAAGAGTGTAATGGCCCATTGAGTCACTTGATGAGATAAATATTAAGCAATTTATTAATTGGAAAAGGGAAGAAAATGGGGAAAAGATGTATTGAAATCATTTATGGTTATGCAGAAGTTGGTGTGATGTTGGGTGAAGAAGAAGAGCAAAATAGTGAAGAAGAAGGACAAAGAAAGAGAAGAAGAAAATCTCATCAAAGGAGCTTCTCATGAGGCTATATGGCCTCCATATTTTATTTCTAATCTTTTATTGTCATGTGTGAATGCCAAGGCAATAAATGAAGAAGTAAAACTAAAGTAAATTGTATTGAATGAAGACTTACAAGAGAAAGAAACTAAAGATAAAAGAACCAATGAATTATATGATGAATTGACAACATATGAAGAGATGATTTTGCAACAAATCATGAATGAATTAGAGAATTCATATTTTTTTAGAGATGAATAAGATTATAGGAAAGTAGAGAAAGAACTAATTAAGATTATAAATGGAGGAGAATGAAAAGAGTTTGCGAGAATCGAATCAGAAACGAGGCACCATGAAGTAGTTGCACTCTAACGGAATCATGAAATCTCAGCAATAGCAAGGAAAAAAATTGATCAAGTAATGGAAGAACTTGTTCAACAAAAACAAAGATTGCATAGAGGAAAGACAAAGAAAGTGTCTTGGTATACTCATAAATGAATAGAAAAGGGGTACATATGGGGTCTTTGAGTAACCCTAGTCCATGACACATATGAAAACCTGAACCTAACCCTAAACCTAACCCATGTGAGATGACTCTCAACATGAGAGGAGGACACATAGGATAACTCACACTAACACCCCCTTCATCGAAGTGGGGTAGCAGGCTGTGATGAGTCAGACGAAAGAGGAAGACACTCCTAAACAACTAAGAAAGATGTGTCAATGGGGCCCGAAAACTAAAGGCTTGATAAGGTGCCCATATACAAACACAATCTTCCTAGAAGAAGAATAAGAAAAATGGGTCCGGCATAAAGCGATGACATACCCATGTACAAAGGGGCAATCTCTTGGAAGATGAAAAAGAGAGAAGATGAGGGAGATGAGATGGATGTGGAAGATGCCATGGATGGATCTGAACTCTGCAACTCTAAGAAGTCTCCCAGAAGAATGTCGATGATGAGATCCTTTGCCTCTGGACTGAAGAAGAGCCATCTACACCGTACTGTGTGTCTGCCCTTAGGAAGGACAGAAAAGATGTGCTGGAAATCTACCCACTCCACGAAGGGAAGGCAGTAGCATGGAGAACTCTGAGTCTGGTCCACGAAAGTGTGACATAGGTCTAGCAAGCAAGTGCAAAGGAGCCGAGGGTAATGTCACGAGTGCAGAACTATCAGAGTATGAAAGGTGAACACCTGTAGAAAGGATTTCCAACTGATGTGAAGGCAATAAAACATCCCCCATGACAAAAATGGATCCACAAACAAAGGTGGATTAATGAAAGTCTCTAGTAAAGTGGAAGTGGCAAGAGTCCCAGAAGGGGCACTCCCAACAATGGAGATGATGAACTCCTCTGAAATACCTGTAGATGGATGAGGAACCTGTAGTACATCACAAGTGTGCTCTGCGAAAAGATGACTAAGGTCAGGCAGATACTCATCCCAATGAGGGGGCTCAACAAACAGAAGAGCGATGTCAGATATGTATGAGTCATCCAAGGAAGGTTGAGGAGTGAAATGGGCCTCAAACACTGAAGGTGGAAAAGAGGTGGGTGTGATGACTGTATGATATTGTATAAGAGACTACTCAATATATGATGAGATGTGGGATGTGTCAACACTCTCTGGAATAGTGAGAGGAGGAGGAGAGTCCTTTGTAGTACTCTCGACATCAAGAGTGGGTGCACAATCCTCGTTATCAAAAGTAGAACCAAGCGAGTCGGTGTCAGTGGAACTATCATCACACGAAAAAATAGAGGAGACAACTGAATCAGCTGCAACAACAATGGCGGCAGTATGTGAAGGGTCTCCATAGAGGGACTGAAGAATGCTCCAGACGCGGTGGGGTGGATCTGAGTCTGCCACGTGAACCCATTGAGATGTAGAGACATGCATCATCATGTGACCAAAAACACGGTCACAATTGTTGAGAAAATCATTAAGATGATGATGATCAGTGGGTGCAGGAACTGGCCCAAGCAAGAAGTGAGAAAGACCCTTGCAGGTGAAGTAATGTTCCATAGAAGCACACCAAGCTGAATAGTTCTCTCTCCCACTAAGAATTGGTGGAGGCTGTAAGGTGATCCTATGATGCTCAAGTATGGAAAGAGTACCTTCCATGATGTAGAATCAAAAAGTGCAAGATGCACAAATGCAAGACGTCGGACTCGGCCGATAATGCGTCTGCATGTAATACAACACCCAGGACAATAACAACCCCCCTGCTTTCGGCACTTTATAGTTGAGTGCGTTGATTACAATCGGGTCCGTGCATGTGGTTTGAAACACTTGGTAACTCATCTTGTAATTAGCATAATAACGTGAGGGAGACCACAATAGTGTTTCGTGGAGCGCAATAAAAGAGGAACACCGTAAACAAGCACAAGTAAAAACAGAAAGGAGGTGAAATCCAACCCTGGTGGTGACAAAAAGTGTCTCATGTCACACAAAAGAATCCCTTTGTCGTAAAAACCGTGGCATACATGCTCACAAATCCACGAAAAAAATGAATAGAACAAAGCTCAAAAGAATGAGCTGAATTAAGCAAAACAAAGACACCCCCCAGAATGCGGCACTTTATAAAATTAGTGAATTTACAAAGGTAATGACCCCATCATTTAGAGTGTGAAAAAACATGCAACTTTTACTAAAGAAGTGCTCAAAACGAGTAACGAGTCAAAAGTTATAGAAAAACCAATTCCCACAATTTGATGAGAAAAAGCCAATAAGCCTGCAAATGGATTAAAAAAGTGCCCTAAACGCATGCAAAGGATGTCATATGTATGCTCGTTGGAAATGGCATGGAATTTGAGATAGGGTTTGTTTGTATTGTGAGGGGGATTAGCCACCTGCCAATCCCGGACCTCACCCTTCGTCTTCGACACTCGACGGAAGGTTAGAAATACAACAAGCCAACAGACCAAATTTTATAATGCCAAAGAAATATAGTTTAAATAAGGTGAAATTAAATTAGATCTAATGTAATTAAATCTAATGAATTTTGAAAATTTCTTTAATTAAACAAATTACTGAAAAAAACACTTTTTTTAATATTGTCTAAAACTTACAAGTTTTAGAAAGAAGTGTTTTTTTAATTTATTTTTTAAAGTTTTTTAGATGAATATTTTTAAACAAATAAAGATTGAATGCATTTTTAGAAAGTATCTTTTAAATAAAGAAAGATTTTTTGATTTAAAACGCATACCAAAAAGAGTGAGTTTGTTTTTTTGTTTTAAAAAAAAAGAAAACACAGGTCATTTTTTCTAAAAAACTGAGGATTTTAGAGAGAAAAAAGAAGGAAATTAACAAACTTACCAAAGGAAAAGGCGTATGGTTGAAACCTTACCAAAAAACAAGAAGAACAGCCACGCTGGAGTGTTTACAGCAGTGTTTTACCTTGCTCAGACCAAAAAAATGTGGCAGAGTTGTTTAAAAACGTACCAGGCTGCGTAGGAGTGTTTACAGTAGTATTTTACCTTGCTCAGACCAAAAAAACGTGGCAGAGTTGTTTAAAAATGCCTAGGAAGCAAAAAAAAACATGGCAGATGATTTTTACTTGGTTTCGTTATTTTACTCGCATACGCAAGTCTTTGATCACCATTTTCTGGAAAATATCTTGTTAATATCTCTAACAAGCTTTCTCATTTTTTTGTGTTTTTATTCTTGTGCATGTTGTCTCTAGTTGCAGGATCCTTGAGTTCTTCAATCGTGGTTGCTACTCAACGAACTGCTGTCCCTCTGGCATTTTTTTGCTTGCAGGGTAGTTAAGCGCATGACTTGCCCTGCAGAGTAGTTCTAGGATGGGTGACCTCCGGGAAATTTCCGG
Organism: Taxus wallichiana var. yunnanensis; assembly: GCA_018340775.1. Classification (NCBI taxonomy): domain Eukaryota; kingdom Viridiplantae; phylum Streptophyta; class Pinopsida; order Cupressales; family Taxaceae; genus Taxus; species Taxus wallichiana. The sequence goes on from CM031235.1 coordinate 377,132,929, forward strand.
TGTCACTTCCTCTTAATATGTTGTTGGGCCTGATTGGGTGTATACCCGGCTCCATCGTGCAGGAGGGTATTGGCATAGCAGCTGATTAACACGATGAGATCCCTCTCCACCATCAGTTCAAGCTTTTGGTGTGACGACAAGTCGTGTAGCTCTGATACCATGAAAAGAGTTTGCGAGAATCGAATCGGAAACGAGGCACCACGAAGTAGTTGCACTCCAACAGAATCGTGAAAGCTCCAGTGATAGCAAGGAAAAATTGATCAGTAATGGAAGAACTTGCTCAATAGAAACAAAGCTTGCATAGAGGAAAGACAATGGAGTGTCTTGGCATGCTCATAAATGAATAGAAAAGGGGTACATATAGGGTGTTGAGTAACCCTAGTGCATGACACATATGAAACCCTAAACCTAACCCATGTGAGATGACCCTCCAATATGAGAGGAGGACACATAGGATAACTCACACTAACAGAGAAGAAAAATAACATGAAGAGCAAGTTGAATCAGTTGAAAGAAGCCATGGGAATATGAAGATGTTCAACAACTTGATATGATGGATCAACTAAGAGTTAAAGAGGAAAAGAGAAGAAAGAGTGAATAAAAAGACCAAGAAGAGGAAAACAAATAGGAAAGAATAAAATGTAGAGAGAAGGAATATTCAAGATGGAAATATCCCATAATAAGAGGAAGAAAATGAAGAGAAGAAAGCAAAGTAATTAGAAAAATAGAAAGATAAACAAAAATGTGCTCAATTCTCTCGCTTGGGGAGTATGATGCATCATAATCCTTGTAAATATTCAATTTTGGATTTTATTAGGTTTAATAGGGTGTCTTAAGTCCAATTTGATGTTCTTGAGATGTTGTTAGTCCATTTAGACTTCTTAAGCATGTAATAAGTGGTATTTGTGAGTTTTCCTCCAAACCCAAAGTTTAAATATTTGAATTTGTCTTTGTAGTGTGTTATAGGTTTATAAGTTAGACTAGATGTAATAAATGATGTAAATGGGGGCATAAGACATAAGGTCACCTAATACATGACCTAACATGACTCTAAAACTCACATTCTTTGCTTTCTTATGGTTGTCTTCACCATGGTGAGTTAGTTACATGAGGAACCTAACCACTTTTTTTCATTACATAGTAATCATTTGAATGAAGTAGAGAGAGATTAGTAAGAAATATTTCTAAGACAGGTGTAGGAGTGCTTAAAATATCCATGAGATCTCAAGAAACTAAGTTTGTACAATGAATATATCAAATAAAGGGAGTTCTTGAGCAATACATGTAAAAATTGTGATAAATGTTTATGAGTCCATGAATGAAGGAATATAGTTATCTTATGAATTTTTTTGTGACTTATGGATGGTTTTTATAGTTAGAATAGGATGGTACAGTCCCAAGGAGGACATGAAATGAATAAGTAATTTTTTTAATCAGCCATGGAGACACTTGTATACAAGAGTAGAGAACTATGATGTTTGAGGTAAGAGTATGTCTTGTTATTGAATGAATAAGAGGAATCTAAAGGTTATTTGGTTTTGGAGATAATTTTAGAATTAATATGGGGTGTAATTAAATGAGTATGAGTTATGAAAAATTTGTATATATTAAGAAAACCAAATGAAATCCAAAATAGGCACTTGTTGGCATGAGAAACCCTTTATAGTGTTATACTCACAAATGTTTGAATAAATCAAATTTGGATTATTGAAAAGTTATAAAATTTTGTGATAATAATATGATTGGAATTAAGAAATTGTAGGATAAACTTCATATTGAATGGAAATTTATTGAGGAAGTTATCATCAAAATACGTCTACGATTATGTGGAAAATACGGTGTACACATGATAGTTTGATGTTTTAATCATAACTTTGTCTCTGATTAGTGGATTGTTCTAATATTTGGAGGCTATAATAGTTGGTACATTTTACAAATGGGTTTTAAAGGATGAAACTATTTTACAATTTTATAGATAGTTATTAATGACAATATTTTCTAATCTAGATGTGTAAATATGGGTTTTGGGTCTTAATTGTATAAAGAGAAACAATGTCTTAGGAAACAAAACCATAAGGGAAGTTGTAATGTATAATTTGGAGGAGTGTTTTAGGATATTTTGGATCCTTGAGAGGGTAAAAATTCCTTTTAGAATCCATAAAACAAAAAAATACATGACTTTCATGTACAATACTATGGAGAACCTTGAAAAGAGCACAAAGAAGTTTGAGAGGAGTGCCTTGATGTCAACAATTGACTGAATTAGTTAGGTGATTAGGAAGTGTAGATGATATGGAAATGATGAGTGATAAGATGAATTAGATAAATGTAATAAGGAAACATCAAAATAAAGTAAAAGTATTGTGGTGTGCTAGAGTGAAAAAGAAGGGTTAAGAAGCCAAAAGTTGGGTTATTTCATGAAAATTGATAATATAATGAATGAGAATTGAAATGTACTTGTGTAAGGGTATTTAGGTGGTATCTAAGTTGAATATAAGGTTGTAAATAATGGGTATGTATTAAAACCATAGAAAGATTCTTAAAACCCTAGGAAGACCTAATTGAGACCTAGCCAAAAAGGAGATATTCTTGTTGGGAGAGTTTGTACGAGGAGTTAGAAGTTGAAACTTACCATGAAGAAAGAGTTTCAAATAGGTTATCTCAAAATATATTCACTTTTTCTTGAAATTTTATAGGATTTTCCAACTTATAAGGTTTGTATGCAAGAAGGGTTAGAAGATAAGAGTTATTTGGAAAAATTAAAAAGAGAATAACAATACATGGGATTAGAGATAGATCTTGAAACTTTGGAATTAATTAAAGTGGATAAAATGGTATCTAAAAATCTTACCATTGAAGCATGAGTGTTTGTATTTTTGATTTTCATCAAAATATGGCAGTTTGAAGGGTTACTACTAGTTTAGGAGAGGTCTAATTGGAGATTGATAACAAATGAAGGTTTGAAATTTTTCAAGTTACTAATCATTGTTATTTGATGCATTTGAGGAGGTCCAAGGCCTTTTAGCTATTAAAATTATTTATATAAGAAATGTTTTGTTGGTAATTCAATTTATGTTGCTTGAGGTATGTTAAAATTCAATGGTTTTGCAAATTTTGTAAGGTGATGATACTAACCATTGCTTTGTTGCGAACTAAAGTTTATTCATCCCTCTACGTCATAAATAATCGAACAGGGAATATCATGGGCTATGTAAGGTCTAATTTTGAAACCGACATGTGAAGATCTCAAGGATAGGAGTGCTGGGGAAACGACATGGCCGCTAGAGCTGGCATTTTCTCTAGACACTAGTGTCCTCAGGAAAAATTTCGATATGGTTATTTAAGTGCCACTTCTTGTCATTTTTATCTCGTTATAGGTGTATCGATTTTGTTGGAATCCTTCTTGTCACACATGTACTTGACAAACAACCCCAACTACCTTCACAAGACTCAAGTGCACATAAGACTAAATGAAAAATGTAAAGAAAGAGTCAAAGTGACCACAAAGTGGTCACCTTGATGTGATATTGTTGTCAATTTTTCACTACATTTTAGACTCCATGTAGTTCTTGTGGTGTTTTATTGAAATCGTGTCCCTTGAGCTACAATGTTATAGTGTCGGTCACACAAAGAATAGTGGGCTACAACTACTTTTTCCGAATGTAAGAATGATTGAAATGCAATCTAGAATAGCCTTCCCTATACATTGAATAATGCAGCCCAAAACATAGTCCCTTGTGTTGTTTCTCTGTATGTGGTCGATATATAAAATGATAACCCATATTTTCCTTAGAATATTTGGTAGGTTGTGTTTATATATGAGTTCTATTGGAACACGAGATCAAGTGTAGAAATGATCAAAAGATATATTACAATGTAAAGAGCATATAAATAAAGGGAGAGAAAGCAAGTTAGGAGGAAACCTCATAAAACTAACAATTCAATTACATACAACTTTACTAAACAATGGAATATAAATAGTTTAATGCTAACATTCCCCCTTATTACATTTTTAATGATTCATTTGTAATCGACTTTGTACACATTGGAAATATAATCGATTGTTAATCACTTTTCCTTGTTGTATATATGTCACTTGTTTACATTGTATAATTTATTCACACTTGTCTACATTGTCTCTCTCCAACAATTTCTTTGTTTGAATTTCGTCACATAGTGATACCAAAAACTAGCCTAGGTCATAAAAAGAAGATAATAAAATAGCCAAATCCTCAAAGAAACCAACAAAGGAGAAAAACAAGCTAATAAGACAGAAGTTCCCGAAAGGACATGAACACCGGTGTTATTTTCCTATCCTGGGTGGTATTGTCCTACAAGAAGCAAACAAAAACAAAGTAAAATACAGAAACATGGATCCTTGTGACTCGACCAAAAAGATGAAAATTTCATATAAGAGATGTAAATAGAGTTAAACAAAGAAAGAAAAGGGCCAAAGAGGGGTCATAAGTTCCTAGTTTCCAAACTTATAAATCATGTTTATAACAACATAGTAGAGGTGTAATGTAATAGTAATAAGTGCATATTTTAGTGACTATACATAGTAAAACATTAGTTTCTTATTCCTATCATTGATGTTTTCTAGATGAGTCACCCATCGTTGTTTATTTTACAAAATTATATATTTGATCGAGATATCATCAAATTAGAATTCCTGATGAAGATATTCATAAAACAACATTTTGGGTATATGAGGACTACTATGAATTTTTGGTGATGTAGTTTGGCCTTACAAATGCACCATCTATGATTCAAAATTTGATGAATTCTATCTTTTAGCAATTTCTATGAAATTTTATCCTGGTCTTCTTTGATGATATCTTAATATATAGAAATTCATGAGAGGAACACATACATCATGTACATAAGGTTTTGGAAACTCTTTGAGCAACAATACCTTTATGCTAAACCTCCAAGTGTTATTTTGGAGTTAGAGAAGTAGAATACTTAGGTCATATTGTTTCCCATGAAGGTTTCAAAGTATATCCTCACAAGATAAAAGCCATGAAAGACTAGAAGTTACCTTAAAACCTATTATAGGTTACAATAACGTATTTGTAAAAAAATGGCAGGATTACAACACCACTCATAACCTTATTGAGGAAAGACTCCTTTTGTTAGAATTGATAAGCAACACCAGCATTTGATTCATCAAGAAGGTCATGTGCACCAATTTAGTTCTTGCTACCCCATATTTAACCAAAATGTTTGATTTCAAATATGATGCTTCAAGGTGTGGTATAAGGGAAATACTCATGTAAGAGGTTCATCCCATTACATTTTTTATTTTTCAACTTAAAGGTAATAATTTTTGAAAACTAACTTATGAGAAAGAAATTATGGCTATTCTTCATGCAGTGAAATAGTGGAGACCATATCTCATGGGTTGTTACTTCAAGGTGAAGATAGATCATGATAGTCTCAAATACTTCTTAGAGAAATGAATATCATCTGAAGAACAACAAAAATGGGTCACAAAAATGTTGGGTTATGAATTTGATATCATTTATAAGAAAGGAAAGGAAAATGTGGTGGTTGATGCTCTATCTAGGAGGGATGACTATACATAAATATTACTATATGACATGTCCCTATTGCAAGTAGATTGGGTTGATCAGTTAATATCACACTAGTAGAATGACTCGATACCCTTACTCTCATTCATTACCTCCAAAAGACTTGAGAATGTTAGAAAAAAATATATGGAAGGGAAACACATTATGGTACAAGGATAGATTTTACTTATACAAGAACTCTAACCTTAAAATTTGGGTTCTTTATGAGGAATTTTCATTAAATTAAGCATGATTACATCTAGGAAAGGTTCAAGGGGATGTCCAAAATTTGTGGTAGAATGCTCAAAGTGTGTCAACATAGTAAAGGAGAAACTATTAATACAACAGCCTCCTACAACCTCTATCTATTCCCAGTGAGTGGTGGGAGGAAGTTTCCATGGATTTCATCACATGATTGTCAAACTATAAAGGGAAAAGTGTAATCATGGTAGTTGTGGATAGACTCACCAAGTATGCTTATTTTGTGCTTTTTCATATCCTATTACAACAATTACAGTATTCATCTCTATTTATGCATATAATTCGAAGCTAATAGGTACACCCAAGATTATAGTTAGTGATCATGATTCTATATTTATTAGAAATTTCTTGACTCACCTTTACATGTTTGGTTACTCAACTAGCTTGTAGTTCATCCTATCATTCCCAATTAGATGGAAAAACTAAGGTAATAAATAAAAGGATAGGAGGGGTATCTTCGATGTTTTGCTACATATAAGCTAGAAATATGGGTTCAATGGCTACCACTTGTAGAATGGTGATATAATACTTCATTTTACACCTCATCCAAAATGTCTCATTTTATCGAATTGTATGGGTACAAGGTGCCATCACTCGCCTCCACCATGAGGGTGGTCATGCTTAAAGTGATATCAATTGAAGAGAACATTTAACATCAACAAGAGGTACTTCTAGTGTTAGAGAGAATTTGGTAATGACACGAAACTACATGCAGCAACAAGTTGATTAGTGCTATAGTGAATGACACTTTGAAGTTGAAGCCTTTAATTTTGTGTGATTAAAATCATATAATAATATCTCCTTGAAACAATAGAGGAAGGATAAAAATATTTCACCTAAATACTAAAGTCATTATCAAGTGTTGGAAATAATTGGTAGTGTGGCATAGAGGTTAAAGTTCCCTCAATCTACCAAAATACATACATGTTTCCATGTTCATTACTTAAACAAGTTCATTGGATAACCAATGTCAAACCATTAAGTATCACTTGAGCTTGACGTCAAGGGATCCATCATCTTGGAACCTAAAGGCCTTATTTAAACACTCACTAAGAAGTTAAGGAAAAGGGTCATTACTGAGTATTTGATCAAGTGGAAGAATTTGGACAACAAAGATGCAACATGGGAAGATGAATAATTCATGCAACAATATATCTAGAGATTTCCAACATTGGGGAGAATGTTGTTTTGAAGAGGAAGGGAAAGATATGCCCTTGATATGATGTCATATATCGGGATATGTGTGGCTAACCTATGGTTAACATAATCTATTATCATGTCATATCACATTTATTTATGCTTTCATATGCTTGTTAAGTTGACATTAGTGATTTGATAGCATAGTAGGGTATATATAGGAGTTTGTAACTAGTAAATAATCATCATATTGAGCATTTGAGTCTTATTGTATGATTTGGAGGTTGCCCCCTTTAAGTGGCTAGGTTATTCTACTTGCATATTGTGACATTTTCTCTATATTTTTGTGTTCTTTGGTGTTATATTATTGGTGATATTCAAATCTATCTAAGTTCATTATGGATATCTAGATTGCTCTTCTTCCTCAAAACCCTTATAGGGAGCTAAGTCTAAATAATGAATGAAAATAATATTTATTGGGGTATTTATTCCATGTCAACAGGGTTTTGAAGACACCATCAATTTATTGACCTCATCCCCCTCATCCTCCCCCTCCAATAGTGTATAATATCATAAGAAATACACCAAATATAATGTACCCCTAAGATAATGTGATTTTATGACTAATAAATATGTCTACGAGAACACTTTTTTACCTATATATATATAATCCATATTTTCACTTACATGAACAAAAGTTTCTAAGTATTTGACAAATTTTCACATATCCTCTAAAAAACTATTCAAGGTTATGATTAAAGACCAACTGAACTCAATGCCCTAGTTAATAAAATATAATGGAGATTTATATGTGTAAGCAGTTTGTTTATTTCTCTATTGGCTAAGAAAATTTTTACGCCGAAGGCATTGTTACAATGGGAAAACCTATGAGGCCTTCTAAAACATGAATAGTCATTGTATGAACAAAATAATATTATTTTATTGGTTCACATCGATTCTGATCACAATATTAACCACTTTGATTTTTTGAGGTAAATTATTGGGCATTCTTGTATGAGATATTGCCCGCAAATGGATATGGGATTCGGAAAGTCATGATACGAGTAAATTAGTGAAAGGCAACTCACACTCGCTCATCGAAGGCCTTCACAAAAAAATCGGTGAGCATAGTATAATAGCTAAATTTGAGTATTTTTACAACTAGAAAGTGGAGCAAGGCGATTTTTTGTGTTAGGACGAGTCTCAAAGTTTTGTGTGGATGATGATAGTCAACACTTTTTTTCTATTACGACCTTCGAAAAATGGCTTAAATTTTGACGCCGATAATCCACTTATGCAATGACAACTATAAAATGTGATATTTCCAAGATGGAAAATCATATCTCTCTTTTCCTCTTGAAAGAATTGGATGAATATCTCAAGATGAAAAAAATTGATTACAAGGAGCTTGGAGACGTGATGTAGGGAGTAATATCAAGTGACTTGTGCTCATGATTTGAGATTCCTCAAGCCTTAATGGAGAATTAAGAGCATCTTCTTGGTTGCATGCACAAACATGTTTCCTCCTTCCTACAAATCCAAAGCAAGTATGGACATCACTAGACAAAGCCCACTGTTGGAAGAAGATGCCATTGAGACATGGTCAGCAGGATTCTTTGTTTTTTTCGTCATCTAGCCAAAAGAAGTCAATATGATTTTCTAGAAAAATACAATACAAAGGAGTTGGTCAATGTTAGAAAAATAGTTTAATTTTTCCCAAGAAAAGAAAAAGCAATTTGTTGTTTACATGATTTTAATTTTTTATATATTTCACTTTTAGATTCCTACTTTTAGGAAAAGCTAATAAACCAAATAAACCAAAAGCTTTGTACTAAACAAAAGAATGTGATTTTTAGCTCTATTTTTATGAGTTGAGTGTTTTATTATTAGATGAAGCCATCTATTTATTAGAGGAAATTGTAAGTGTTTTGATATATCAAACAAATTCGGGAGATTGTATTGAGCCAAAGATCTAGAAGTAGAAGAATAAATATATGCACAAAAGTGTTGATTTGAGTTTGCAATAATATGTTTTATTTGTAATTCTTTATTTTATTTCTGTTAGTTGTTATTTTATGTGCCTAATTTCTATAAATTGGTATCAGAGCGTTGATTTTTTTAGCAGGTTTCTAATTGACAACAAGTTATGGCTTCTATATCCGGTCTGCAGACACCACAATTTATAGGAAATAATTACGAGTATTGTTCATTAACCATAAAGGCACTATTCAGATCCTATGATGTGTGGGAAATTGTAGAGAATGGGTACACAAATCCCACAAATGCAGCAACATATAATGCACTCTCATAGGAAGAGAAAGACACTTTGAAGGAATTAAGAAAGAAAGATGGAAAATATCTTTTCTTCATTCATCAAGCCATGCATGAAAGCATCCTACCTAGAGTGGCAGCAACTAGTAAAGTACAAATTGTGTGGAAAACTCTCCAAGTTACGTATCAAGGTAAAGTGAAAATAAAAACGCGCCAATCTGGTTAATCCATAAAGATTTTGAAAATATGTAAATGAAAGATTCAGATTTTGTAGAATCATTATTTAATTTTGTAGTTAGTTTAGTCAATCAAATCAAATCTCATGGTGAAACTATTGAGGACAGAAGGATTATTGAAAAATTGCTTAGAATTTTGCTTGCAAAATTTGATCCTTTAGTAGTTGTTATTGAAGAAACTAAGCATCTAAGTCAGTTTTCAATTGATGAGTTGCATGTATCACTAATAAATCATGAATAGAGGTTGAATAGATCACATGCAGTTATAGATCAAGATTTTTCATCACAAGTATCAGGAAATCATGGAAGAGGAAGAGGAAATTTCAGACCTAGAGGCAGAGGAAGAAGTTCATCTAGAGGACGTAACAGCGGTTCATAAAATTCAATTGGAAGAGGACATAGTCAAGAGCACAGTCATAATCATTTTTAAAGTCAGAGATAGGATAAATCGCATGTGCAGTGTCACTATTGCAAGAGATATGGGCATTATGCTTTAGAATGCAGGAAAAGTAGTATGATCAAAACAAAGAGAATCAAAATCAGGTTGGGAGCTCTACTTCAAGCTCCATGTTTATTGGATGCACAAAGATTTTGAAGCATCACCTATTGAGTGTAATCTATCACAAGAGAGTCATAGTGATGTGTGGTATTTGGATTCTAGTTACAATAATCACATGTCAAGTAACTTAGATTTATTTTCTAATTTGGATGATTTGGTAAATACACAAGTTACCCTTGGGAATAATAATGTAAAGAATGTAAAAGGAAAAGGAACAATAAAAATTCTAATTAAAATTGGGGAGCGCAGAATATTATGCATGATGTTTATTATGTTGCTGGTTCAAGCACAATCTTATGAGAATTGGTCAATTGGTACAAAAGGGATACAAATTTTACATTGTAGACAATGAATGTGTGATCGTGAATAAAGCTCAAAGTACCTGTGTGATTGCTAAAGTAAAGATGAAAAGCAACAGAATGTTTCCTTTGAAGATTATACCACCACATCCTGGAGCTCATACTACTGAGATCGATCCTGAGCTAAGGAGATTGAATCAACTTTTTAGTTAGTTAAAAAGATGAATCGTGGCTATGACATCTCGTGTCCTGGTCATTTAAACTTTTTTGGTTTGAATTTATTACAAGTAAAAAAATGGTGAAAGGTTTGTCTTTGATTCAAAAACCAGATAGATTTTTTGAAGTTTGTATTTTGGGGAAGCAACACAAAGAATCTTTCCTAGTTGGAAAAACAAGAAGAAAATTTGCACCACTTAAAATTGTTCACTCAGATTTATGTGTACCAATGAAAAAAAATTCTATTGGAGGTTGTTCATATTTTATGACATTCATTGATGACTATACAAGGAAGACATGGGTTTACTTTATGAGATACAAATCAGATGCTTTTGATATATTTCAGCAATTCAAGGCTTTAGTGGAAAAGCAAAGTGGGTAGGTACTACATCATTTTTTTTAGAGCAGACAGAGGAGGAGGTGATTATGTTTCCAATGCTTTTCTAAATAGTTCTAAATATAATGGTATACACAAGCAAAGCTTTTACTACAGATATAAACCACAATAGAATAGTGTGGAAGAGAGAAAGAATAGAACCATCATGGAGATGGATAGAATTATGATGAAGGAAAACATCTTTCAAATGAGTATTGGGAATGTATAAGAATAACTATTGTTTACATCATAAATAGGTGTCCAACGAATTTTTTTCTAAAACATGGTTCCTCAACAAGCTTGGACTAAGAGGAAACACAATGTTTCTCATTTTAGATTTTTTGGTTGTGTGGCATATGCACATGTGCTTTATGAGCTAATAAAGAAGTTAGACAACAAAGAATAAAAATGCATAGTTTTTGGATATTCAGAGAAGAAAAAAATATTACAAGTTGTTCTATCCAGTTACCAGAAAGGTCATAATCAATAGAGATGTAAAATTTATTGAAAATGAGGCATGGGATGGAAGTATTGAGAAAATAGTCATTTTACTACCATCTATTCCTCATGATGATATGGAAGATGAAAGCATAGAGCAACAAGGTATTGTATCTTCTTTGAATCTTGGACATGCACCACAAGTTATAACACAAGCTACACCTCCATCTACATCTAGGAGATCTCCAAGATTTCAGTCATCTTCAACCATCCAACAGACAACACAAATAACACTAGAAGCTACTCCTTCAATACAAAACAATCCATCATCAGATAGTCCTTTGCAGTGGAAAATAAAGAGTCTTAGTGAGATTTATAATGTTGATACAACTAATGCTTTTTCAGTTTTTGCATTGTTTTCTCAAGTTGCAGATCTAGTATACTTTGAAGAGGCTATAGACAATGAAGTTTGGGTTCAATCCATGGATGATGAGATAGATGCCATAGAGAAGAATCAGACATGGGAATTGGTATATTTTCCGAGAAGGAAAGGACGTGATAGGAGTGAAGTGGGTCTATAAGACCAAATATATTGCTAATGGTAAAGTACATAAACATAAAGCAAGGTTGGTTACTAGATGTTTTTCACAACAATATGGAGTAGATTACAATGAGACCTTTTCACTTGTAGCACGTTTAGACATGGTAAGAATGGTTTTAGAAATTTTAGCTAAAAACAAATGGCCTATTTATTAGATGGATCTAAAATCAGCATTCTTTAATGGTTTTCTTGAAGAAGAAGTATATGTGAATTAGACAAAAGGTTATGAGATTGAATGTCACAAAGGAAAGGTATACAGGTTGAAAAAAGTGCTCTATGGTCTCAATTAAGCACCTAGAGCTTGGTACAATAGGATTGATTCTTATTTGATACAAAATGGTTTCAATAGGGGGTAAGTGCAACAATTTGGTGGATAATTAAGTGGACATAAAAACCTGAAATTTAGGTACCACGATCACGGTTTCTAAACCGTACTCATAGTTTCTAAACCGTGCTCACGGTTTCTAAATCACACTCGTGCAATTGTTTTTATAGGCTCGGTGATTTTCGAACCTAAAACCATGATCATAGTTTGAAACCATGAGCGTGGTTTAAAACCGTGCTCATGAGTTTCAAATTGCAATCGCGGTCTTCTAAGACAAAAATAGACCTGTGACTTCTCATTTTACCCCATTTTTCCTTTCCAACCGCAATTTCTCCTAGACCTTTAGCACTCATGCTTTGAATACCCCCTAAAAATTGCTCTTTGGACTTCTAGATCGTGATAGTTTCAACCATGCCACCAAGACAAAGAGGTAAGCCCTCGATTTTGATCAATTTGTTTGCATTTTATGTTTTTTTGTGATTTTCATGGGTTTTTCAATTTTTTGTTTATGTATACAATTTTTTTGTTTTGTCAGTTGCTCAACAAGCTCGTAATCCTGTAAACCATCAAAATATTCCTCAAAACCCTCCAAACATTCCTCAAAACCCTCCTCCAAACATAGATCTGCCTCCTGTGGCTCCTTCTGTCCCTATGAAACAGAATCCAACAAAATAAAATTGTCATTGAGAACCTTATTTAGACTATAAGACAAAATCATGCCACAAATCCATCCCGCATGACTTTAGCCAACACATTGCAAACATTGATTGGTGAAGTTGACTCCATAACCAACCAAATAGATAGATGGAATACCTTTAGAGGTGATTGTAGGCGGTGGTATGCAGATAAATTATCCCATGCGGCTGTAAAAGACAAAAAAATTTAGAAAATACCGCATTTGTGCATTATTTACTAACCTAAGAACCAATGCCCCCAGACTACTTACAAATGGTTCCCAATCCATTGGTGCCACGATGATCGAATCAAGAACAATTTTTGGGACTGATGGTGGATGGTTTTTTATTATCCACCATACAACAACAATGAGGTTCCTCTCTATTTTTTGAAGAAATTATATTACGAGTTTGTGCTTAATGAGGTCCACATTATTTTGACTTTTCTCGAGTTTTAGGGGGTGAGGAGGTGGCTCGCAAAGAGTAGATCCGGTGCACACGTAGCTCAACCAAGGATCCCACATGCTCCTAAACCCCCACTTCCTTCAATTATCCCTCCTACAGTGAAGGAGGTTCTAGATATTGACACACTACATGCATTGAATGAGCTAAATGACACTCTGACCCAGCATAGTGACTAGATTACATGTGGTGATGTTGGTGGAGGCACCAGTTCTAGCGCACCACACCACTATGGATCATGTGGTGCAGTATGCAGTGCGAGCGAGACATCATTTGTTGGATCACATGATTTCTTTTCTCTAGATGAGATGATGGTAGATGTTTTTGGAACTAGTGCAAAGGATCTTGGTCTTTCACAGGTAAATATCAAATAAATATTTAATATATATATATATATATATATACAATAGTTTAATTCATGTTTGAGATTTTAATATATATATGTATTTGATTGTATGTCATGTACATACATGTAAAAACTAATTTTTTATTTTATTTTAAATAGCAAGAGTCATGAAGGAAACATCTAGTGTCGACATGCTAGCTATTGTAGCTGGGCATGTTACAAACGTAAGTTTCAAGTTGTACTTAAATTTCAAATTTCATTTGATTGTGCACTTTTATTATTATAATGTTTCACCTATACATGTACATATTAATATATGTTTGTCTTTTATACGCAGGAGCCTGGCGGGTCATCATCTACTCTGGGAACTGAGGCTACTGGCACGCCTCACGTGACTTTTACGTAGGTTAGTTTCTCTTTACACTTTGTTTCTAATTGTGGAAGTTCACGTGGATTATGCTTTAGGTCTGTTATGTGGCAGTCATGTAGATTAATATTTATTTGTACATGTTTTTTGTATAGCTTGTGACTACCAGAGGGACTCCTCCATATATGCAGAATGTGGAGGCTTCTGTAGATACCGCCATACCATCTGCAGATCCACTAACTGAGGTACAATTTTTCAAATTTGTTAAATTTTGGAGGAATTATTTATTATTACTTAAATCTACAATATCAAATTTTGTACATGAAATATTTAATTTGAAATTTAATTATTTGTATGTAGTTTACCCCTTGTGATTCTATTGTTGTCCTTGTGACGCGTCAACCACAAATTGATAGGGATCATGACATGCGGTAAGATTTCATAGGCATTTTAACTAAATTCTAGGTTTCTAAATTTTGAGTGTATTTTAAAAATTGAGTGTTAAAAAATTGTTGTTTATGAATGTGCGGAGTTAGGTTCAGAGGCCTACTTAGAGACACCTAGGACCACACGGGACGCAATCCATAGTGGCATCTCCTCCACTACATCCCCAGTGTCGTGGAGATGCTACATCTAGTAGGGCAAAGAGAGGGAAGATGTTTCATGATTAGATTCATATGACTGGATGTACATATATATATATATATATATATATATATATATATATATATATATATATATATATATATATATATATGGGCCAACTGGTCCTAGTTCATGATTCTTCATAGGAAATTGTATATACAAATTTTTTATGCGACCGCATGTGGTCCTATATGTATGACACACTTATTTCGAGATGTACACATGTTATGAACTTATATTTAGAGACGTGCATCTAACACACTTAGTTTGATACATTATATATCCATGGGTTGATTTTCATAACGATATTACTTCTATGTTTAATTCGATTTCATTGCACATGATATCCTTCTATGTATGTATGTTTGATTTAAAATTAAAAACTATGGTGCAACATATATGAATATAACGTTACTATGGTGCAACATGTGACATTGCACAATTCTTAAGAAATTAAGGGAAGCATTTAAATATGTATTATTTAGATATTATCCCATTAATATGGCTTATCCCATTGATCAATAGATACACCTTAATATCTCTTTATAATTTGGTGCTATGCCAATCAACTAAGAAGTTACACATGATTTGATTATCGTAAGTAGATTCACTTCCCTATTAAGTCCTATATGTTTTTGTATTTAAGCACACACTTTAAAAACCCCATTTTTTGTATACCCTACAATCCTTCTAGTCCAAAATACACATTTTTGTGAGGGGGTTTGTCAAATAATTCACATCCTTACCATTCCAAGGTATTTGAAAAAAATTCAAGGTTCTTCAATGAATTTTAAAACGATATATCACTTGGAATTTGTGAACATTCTTTACATATTTATTTAGGATGTTTGTACATATGTTACGACATATCAATCTAGATAAGAACACATAAATATGTATGTAATGTATATTGTCAAATAATTCACATCATGGTGGGCTCTAGGGAGGCTTGGATTGGTGTCAGACCACCCAATCCGGAGCCTTCCTGGCATTCCTAGGAGGCTCGGTTGGTGTCGACCACATCACGGCAGGCTCTAGGGAGGCCCGGATTTGATTATCCTAGGAAATGAATGGATGTGAGTAGTGAAAATTCATGCCTCGGGACATCATGGTACTAAATCGACAACACGAGACATGTCCTGGGTGGCCAGGTGAATGCTATAGGAGGTGCCATTTTGGTGTGCGACAACATCGTTGCTTCCAAGCTACTTCATTCGGGCATAGTCCCTTAAGAGCCCTGAGACCAAAAAATCATTCAACTTTGACCGGTGACTACACACACTTTGTGGACCTAAGGATTTCTTGTTTGATCCTACACCTCGGTGTAGGGACCCTATGCAATAGCCTATCTCAATTTTTTCCTTCTCCAATCGGTGCTCTCGTTGCCTTGTTGTTTGCAAACGCGCTAAATAATGAAGTTTGAGACACTTTAAGGATTTCAAATGGTATATTTTGAAAACGGTGGGTTGTGGCACCAAAATGAATAAGCCATAATGGCTAGGTGGCCAGGTGGACACTATAGGAGGTGTCATTTTTGTGTGCGACAACATCGTTGCTTCCGGGCTACCTCATTTGAGCGTAGTCCCTTAAGAGCCCTGAGACCAAAACATTGTTCAACTTTGACGGGTGACTACATGGACTCCATGGCACCTAGAGATGTCTCATCTAATCCTAAGCCTTGGCATAGGGACCCTATACAATAGCATGTCTCAATTTTTTCCTTCCCCAATCATTTCTCTCGCTGCCCTATTTTTTGCAAACACGCCAAATAAATAGTGCTGAGATGAGATAGTGTAAGGCTCTCAAATGGTATATTTTGCAAACGGTGGGTCATGGAACCAAATCGATTGCCAAAACATTTGGGTGGCAAGTTGAATGCTAGAGGAGGCATCGGTTTGGTGCACGAAAATGTTGTTGCTTCCGGGCTACCTCATTCAGGCGTAGTCCCTTAAGAGCCCTAAGACCAAAAAACTTCGATGGGTGACTATGTGCACTTCGTGGAACCTAGAGACATCTCGTCTGATCCTATACCTTGGCATAGGGATCCTATACAATATCCTATCTCATTTTTTCCTTCTCCAATTAGTGCTCTCACTGCGCTATTGTTTGCAAATGTGCTAAATAGTGCAATTTGAGAGAATGTACGGTTGTCAAACAGTATATTTTGCAAACGGTGGCTCATGGCACCAAACTAACTACGCCGACACATCTAGGTGGCTAGGTGAATTCTAGTGTAGGCATCATTTTTGTAAATGACAATGTCGTTGCTTCCAGCTACCTCATTTGGGCATAGTCCCTTGAGAGCCCCGAGACCAAAAAAATCATTCAACTTCAACGGGTGACTACACGGACTCCGTGGCATCTAGAGATATCTCATCCATTCCTACACCTCAGCGTAGGGACCCTTTGTAATAGATTGTCTCTTTTTTTCCTTCTCCAATCGGTGCTCTCGCTGCCTTCTATTGTTTTCAAACACACGAAATAGTTTAGTTTGAGACAATGTAAGGATGTCAAACGATATATTTAGAAAATGGTGGGTAGTGGCACCAAATAGACTACGCCAAAACATCCGGGTGGCCAGTGAACACTAGTGGATTTTTTTTTGGGTGCACAACAACGTCATTATGCTTCGGGCTACCTTGTTCGGGCGTAGTCCCTTAAGAGCCCTGAGACCAAAAAATCATTCAACTTCGACAAGTGACTCGCATACTCTATGACACCTAGAGATGTATTATCTCGATCCTAAACCTTAGCATAGGGACCATTTATAATATCCTATCTTGGTTTTTCCTTCTCTAATTGGTGCTCTCACTGCCCTATTGTTTGTAAATTCTCTAATAGTGTAGTTTGAGATAGTGTAAGGCTATCAAACGGTATTTTTTGCGAATGGCGGGTCATGGCAGCAAACCAACTACAACGACACATCCTGGGTGGCCAGGTGAACACTAGAGGAGGCATCATTTTGGTGTGTGACAACATTATTGCTTCTAGGCTACTTCATTGCATAGTCCATTAAGAGCCCTGAGACCAAAAAATTGTTCAACTTCGACAGGTGACTACACGCACTCCATGGCACCTAGATACATCTCATCTAATCCTAAACCTTGGCATAGGGAACCTCTACAATATCCTATCTCATTTTTTTCCTTATCCAATCAAGACACTCGTTGCCCTATTGTTTGCAAACGCGCAAAATAGTGCGGTTTGAGATGAAGATAAGGTCACAAACAAGATATTTTACAAATGGTGGGTCGTGGCGGTGAGGAACCAACCGCACCGACGCATCTGGGTGGCCAGTGAACACTAGAGGAGATGTCATTTTGGTGCGTGGCAACATCGTTGTTTCTAGGCTACCTCGCGTTTGAGTGTAGTCCCTTAAGAGCCCTGAGACCAAAACATCGTTCAACTTCGATGAGTGACTACACAGACTTCGTGGCACCTAGAGATGTCTCATTAAATCCTACACCTCAATGTAGGGACCCTATACAATATCCTGTCTCAGTTTTTTTCATCTCCAATTGGTGCTCTCGCTACCCTATTATTTGTAAACGCGCCAAATAATGTAGTTTGAGACATTGTTAGGATGTCAAACGGTATATTTTGCAAACAAAGTGGGTCATGGAACCAAACCGACGGTGCTAAATGTCCAGTGAATGCTAGAGGAAGCATTTTTAAGTGGGTGAAAACGTCATTGCTTTCGGGCTACTTCGTTCGGACGTAGTCCCTTAAGGGCCATGAGATCAAAAATCATTCAACTTTGACAAGTGACTACACAAACTCCATGGCACCTAAGGACGTCTCATTCAATCCTACACCTCAGTGTAGGGACCCTCTGTAATATCCTATCTCAGTTTTTTCCTTCTCCAATCAGTGCTCTCATTGCCCTATTGTTTGCAAATGCGTGAAATAGTGCAGTTTGAGCCAGTGTAAGGTGTCAAACGATATATTTTGTAAACGGTGGGTCGTGGCACCAAACTAACTATGCACACGCATAGGGATGGTCTTGTAAACACTTAAGGAGGTGTTTTTTTAATTATCTAAGCTCCAGGTGCTTTTGGGCTACCTCCTCCAGAGCCAAGAACCCCCTCCACGGGTATGTAAATCATTGTTAATTGCTTCTCTTTTCTTGTAAAACAATGAAAGCTTCTCTTAGCTTCAAGAATTTACAATTCTCTACTAACAATGCCAACCACATGAAGGTGGAATCTTTTTGGCACCACTAACCTGCACATAAAAGTGTTAGTCAAAGAAATTTAAGTTTCAACTCAAAACCATGCTAGATATATACTGAGTAATACACAAATTTAATAAAATATATGAACTTAAATTTATCTAACTAACAAATTTATATATACCAAATAAATTATATATAGTAGACATGAGCATTGTAAATTCATTCCAATGAACCATCAGGATCAGATCTAACGGATAGCGGACAAGATTGCTTCATGATCTAACTCTCGAACCTTCCAAAGAATCTTGTTATTAGGCCTTCCTCGATATCTATATAGCTGAATATTTGTCGCTAGAACTAGATGCAAATATAAGAGTATTTTCTGTGTGTCTCAAAGTCTTCAAACACCCAAACAGAGGATTTTTTTAATGGATACCGTCAAAGCCAAGTTCCAGTAACTACCACTGACCCTATAGGGTACTCAATATCTTCGCCATCTATAACAGGAGAATTCAAATTCTTTCTTTCCTCGATGCAATGACATAAGAAATAGTCTGTTCCTTCTTCATTGTCTTCTATCGCAATAACTACAAACACATGTCCTACAAAAAAACAAAGGTTTCAACTCAAATTTAAATTGTACATATTAAAATTTCAATGGACATAACTCAATAAAAAAATTGTAAATAACCATAAATACCTTGTCGCACCAAAATCAAAATTTCATCAAAGTCCTTGGATGTTGCAACTTCATCTGCAAAAACAAGTGCTAATGCTTGTGGAGGTTAATAACTAGGAAGTGGAGTTAGAGGCCTACAAATCCATCCATCCACCCATTCTTGTGAATCACACTCAAGCAGTGACAAATTTGATACAAGATACACAAAAACATGTCAAATTTCTTGTCCATATGGCCCACAAAGTAGCATCTGAGCTACAAAATGAGTGCATATCATTGGACCTAGTGAGTGTCATACAATCATCGTAGTTAGAAATTTGTTGTTCCTCTATCAACAAAAAAATCAGAACCGTGGAATTTTCTTGAGAACCTCAGGCCATGTTGTCAATACACCATTCCACTATGATCTTTGTATCTTTCAATTTAGCACCATCTTTGTACTTCAACTCTTCTCTTGTAAGAGCTCTTTTCACACATGCCCCTGCTTCGTCATGCTCTTCTTTTCCATGTCCAAACCTCAAAGTGAAACTCCAAATATGTTACTCACCCATCTTGACGTGCATCCTACTCATCCAATAAAACATTCGTGCATTCTTAAACTTAGACATGTAATTATCTGACTATATATAATGTTGTTTGAAGTGGATGTCCCTATTAGACAAGTTTCCATAAAATAATTGGAAACACCCTTGCACAAATTTAGTAGAATGAGTATGATCATCACCGACAAGTTTCCAATTTAATTAATCCGCCACATGTACCATAACTTCCATCTAAACAATCATGACTATAAAAAAATCATTCAACTTCTTTTTCACAAAATATCATAGGAATGAAATCCCTAGAAGATATTGGTGGAACTTGAACACCACATTCGATAACATAGTTTTAGCATAAAAATTAGAACAAATACGTAAAAATTTAGCATAATGCATCTCAAATTCAATATGTTGCCTACAACAACAAGTGGTGTGAGCATGGTTTATTTTCACATAGAATTTTTTCAACATTTCAAAAAAATATCGAATAATTTTACTTTCAGATGCCCTTGTTCAAACTTATGAAAAAATTGAGTTTGAGTCATATTAAAAAATGCTTTGGATGTGGTTCGCGATTAGTAGAACCAACTCTGCATTTTACAACATCTCTTATATTAACTGAAACTCTAGTGTTATCATGCCAAACTTGAATAACAACTTCTCTTATAGCATCAGAATTATCTTTGTTCTTATGCGGTGCTCTAGTTAAAAATGCCCAAAAATTGGTGTTATCGAGTGATTGAAGGATATTACGCTCTTTCAATCGCTTTCATTATATTTTTTCGATTAACTTGCAAAATTCAACTTGTTTGCATAATCAAGCATTGTGTTTTTATTGATTCACTTACAACACTAGTAGCAAGTACATGCCACACAATATTACTATCCCTAGTGTGTCTCTCGACACCAAGAAGGTGATATGCATCATGAAGGTTTTCAACAATTGTATAGTTTTGACCACGTATATTAGATGTTTTCAATCCTAAGGTGTTTAATATAGGTTTCATTTTAATCAATTTCATCAAACTAACTTAAACCGACATCTTTGGGAATCATTTAAAATTTTAAAATGATTATCCCAAATTTTAGTGGTTTTTCTTCTGATTTGTCGTTCAGAAAGTTTGTCAGACATTGGTTTCAAAATGTTTTCATCAATTTCAATAAAATAATTAGGTTTCTTATGGAAAATCTTAGGAGGTGTTTTTGTCAAATTTTTCTTGTCTACAGTTTCAACCTGAATTTCCTTATTCACATTTTCATTGTCTCCTTCAATTTCAACATTTGCTACATCACGAGTATTTAATTCTTCTTCAACATTGACAGTAAAAACATCTTCATCACGAGTATTTAATTCAACTTCAACATTGACAGTAGAAACATTACATGGTTCCTCATTGCTTACAATAGTAGGGGTTGAAGATGAACCTCTTCTTGATTCATAAAGATTCCACATTCACTCAGCATTTTGAAATATATTTGCCTCTAATTCATTTGGTGTTTTTTTACTTAATGACTTCCTTTTTTGACTTCATTTCTTGTCTCCCATGATGTTTTGCTTCAGTGATAAGAAAAACGTGTAGAAAATGACATAATTTCGTAGTAATTCATACGGTAAAGTCAAATAGTAAAAATCACATGGTAATTAGAACATTGGGATGTGTGTAAATATGATTTACGAACCGTGGTCGTGCTTTAAAAGTCGTGCTCATGGTTTATAAAGCACGATCACGCTTTTGTTATAAAACATGTGATCATGGCTCTATCTCAGATCATCAAATCCGACCCTAAGGCTCGGGAAATATTTGTTTTCCCCAACCAAAGCTATGGAAGGTCATTATGAAGTGTAAAAGGTCAAAAACTTCAAATTTGCTCTTCCATGACTTGAACAATGATGAAAAATAGAACAACATTTCACAAAAATGGTACCATCGTGTAGGGGAGACTGTTAGCTTCGTAGAAATATTGATTTTAAAGTGAATAGAATAAGATAAATATCATTTTATAATTTTTTACTAATAATAGGTCTTTAAGACATTTTTTCCCGCGAATGTTCATGTCTACGTTTAAGACTGCAACTTTTTTTTCGCTTATCAAAATGTGATAAAAATTATACCATCCCAAGCATGGAGAAATTCTATACATGTTTATATATATATATATATATATATATATATATATATATATATATATATATATATATATATATATATATATATATATATATATATATATATATATATATATATATAAACATGTATATATATATATATATATATATATATATATATATATATATTTGATTTCGATTTTTGATATAGTTATGGCGGGAAAATGGAAAGCACTCCATTTTCTAAATCTTTTCAGACCACTTTCACAGAAAAAATCATAAAAAAAATATTGCTCAAAAAAATACAAAATAAAATCCATCCCAAGATAGACAACTACATCTAACTTTTCACCAAATGAAAAAAAAAACAAGATTTGGTCATCCAAATCATGGGCAAATGGACTACAATCTTATAGGTTTTTTCAAAAAAAAAAACCAAGTCATATAATTTTAAGTGTTTAATATAGCTAAACTTATCCATTTTTTTTTTTTTAAATAGTAGTTTAGAAACTAGATTCGGATGATACGATTCATATTTATATAAATTTTTCTAATTTTGAGTGTGTGTATTGCTAATAATCCATACAAGTTGATATTTTGGTGTTTTTTGCAATATGATGTCTACTTATGACTCCTTTTTTATCCACCAACTTGTTGCACTTACCCTAGGAGTAGAAGTGAGCCTACCTTATACATCAAGATCAATTAGAAAGGTAAATTTTTGATTCTTTGTTTATATGTGGATGATTTAATGATCACTATAAATATACCTATAGACTCATTCAAATCAATTATGAAGAAAGAATTTGAGATGACAGATCTAGGCCTCATGTACTATTTTTGGGCATTAAAGTTCAAAGCAATCGGAAGTGGAGTTTTATTTCACAAGAAAGGTATGCTAATGATGTTTTGAAGAGATTTAAAATGTTGAATTGCATGTCAACACCAACACCTATTGCAGTAGGTTTGAAGTTAAGCAAAGATGACAACGGATCACTTGTAGATCCAACATTGTTCAAAAGACTAGTTGGAAGTCTCATGTATTTGATGCCCATAAGGTTCGATATTATTTATGGTGTGAGCCTCATCTCAAGGTTCATTGAATATCCAAAAGATTCATATTGGAAAGTTGGAAATAGGATTTTGAGATATGTATGTGGAACTAAGAATCATGGAATTTTGTATTCAACATCAGATGAGTTCAAACTCATAGGCTACATAGATAGTGACAGTGTTGGAAGTATTGATGATAGAAAGAGAACATTCATTTGTGTTTTTCACTTTGGAATAGGTGTAGTTTCATGGGCATCGAAGAAGCATCCCATATTCACATTATCTTCAGTAGAAGTAGAGTATGTAGCAGCAACAAGAGTAACATGTCAGGTTGTTTGGATGAGAAGAGTGTTGAAAGATTTGAGGCATAATCAAGAGGATGTTACATGATTTTTGTGACAATAATTCATCAATAACATTGTCCAAAAATCATGTTTTTCATAATAGGAGCAAGCACATAGACACCACTTCATCAGGGATTTGGTTAACAACAAGAAAATTTGTCTTGAATTTTTCATATTCGAAGATCAGTTTGCTAATATCTTTATAAAATATTTGGGAAATGAAGTTTTTGATTATTTGAGAAGTTGTTTGGGAGTTTGTGATTAGGAATATGTCAGATCTGAAAGTGCACACTCAGCTCCATAAGAATAACAGTTTGAAGGTCAAAATTAAGGTGGGGTGTTAGAAAAAACAGTTTAATTTTTCCCTAAGAAAAGAAAAAAGTAGTTTGTTTTTTACATGATTTTAATATTTTAGGTATTTTTCTTTTAGATTCCTAATTTTAGGAAATGCTAATAAAAAAATAAATCAAAAGCTTTGTATTGCACAAAAGCATGTGCTTTTAGCTCTATTTTTATGAGTTGAGTGTTTTATTGTTAGATGAAGCCATCTATTTATTAGAGGAAATTGTAAGTGTTTTGATATATCAAACACATTTAGAGAGATTGTATTGAGTTGAAGCTATGGAACTAGAAGAAGAAATATATGCACAGAAGTGCTGATATGAGTTTGCAATAATATGTTTTATTTAATGTAATTCTTTATTTTAATTCTTATGTACCTAATTTCTACAAATAAGGTTGGGAATGAGTTCAAATCATTCATGAAGAATGGCCCCGCTAAGATATCTTTG
This sequence comes from Taxus wallichiana var. yunnanensis, assembly GCA_018340775.1. Lineage (NCBI taxonomy): Eukaryota > Viridiplantae > Streptophyta > Pinopsida > Cupressales > Taxaceae > Taxus > Taxus wallichiana. The sequence goes on from CM031235.1 coordinate 377,157,402, forward strand.
ATAGGTATTTCAACACACTTTTTCTTCCAAAGATAGTAATTTCATATAGTACTTACACCAAAGTCATGCTAAGGAATTTGACAAACACATAGAAATAGAAACGTGTGGAGTATGTGGAGTTGATGAAGAATGACATCCTCGAGGATATTTTCTTCACCACCGGTCGCCCCTTCCTAACATGGTCACAGCGGTACAAGATCACAATGACAATAGTGTGGGTGTTGGCATACTTGCACGATGACACAAATCTAGCCATAATCAATCACCATGACCATGGAGAATGAAGGTAGTGAACTTGCTTCAGACCAAGACCTCATCCCTCTCGTCCACCGACTTCGGAATGGCCAAGTTCAAAAGGGCGGTGAGATGCACTACACCATGCAAATGGTGGGCACACTGGGCTATGTTGCTCCCAAGTACATTATGGGAAATAATGACATTTTCATTTTCGGTATTATTGTGCTCGAACTCTTAACGGGGCATCAGGATTTCATTTAAGAAAAATACATTTGGGTTTTGTTTAACTTTTAGATCTCGCTTAGAAATAATATCTTTAGATGGTGTGAGGTGAATGGGATTTGATATGTAAAAGAATGCATTCTGTTTTCAAATAATAGGAATTTTGTTAATCTTATCAATTAGGATATAATATATTAATGTAAAAATCATAATTGTTAGAGCTGAATTAGACATTGGGAAAATAGGTTCCATCTCAAGGATGGCATTGTGCTTCAATTTGTGTCTATTGAATTTGACCAGATTTATTTTGTACATGGTCGAGTTTATTATGAGTTTCTTATGACATATTCCTTGATTAGCCTTCAGGATATGATGATGTAAAATTCATGTCTTTTGAAGCTACATTGGACATAGAGGCCAATAGTTTGAGGCTCCATCTGAAAGGTCACATTGTTCTTCAATTTATTTTTATTGGGATAAGTGATATTTTCTTTTATTTTTCCTTGTGGATAGTAGAATTGATTATTTTCATGTCACCTATTACCCTACCTAGCTTGTTTCCCAACAACTACCTAGGCTTAGAGATGTAAAGGGGGAATACAAAGTGGTGATAAAGTGGAACACAAATAAAGGACAATTATTGATGATTGTTTACATGTTTCCTATTTCACTGCACCTACTCAAGCTTAGAATTGTAAAGTGGGAATACAAAGTGCTCCAAGAAACAATAATTTTGAATGGGCTTCAAACATGGAACCAATTGGTTTTTCTCATTTTTTATTTTAGCACCTTCAAGCACAAATTATAGTCACGTGAATAATGTAAACTCAAATCTCAATGATTTTTCACACATCTTTTGTTTCCCCACACTTGAGCTTAGAATTATAAAGGAGGGCTACAAAGTAAACCAAGAAACAAGCATTTCAGTTGGGTTTTCAACATGGCACCTATTGGATTTTTTTGAATATTAATTTTGACTCATTTGAGCATAAATTTCACTCATTTGAATAATGCAGAGAGTTCACTTGAATAATAGAGTTCGCTAAGTTAATAAAGTGTAACACAAATAACAAAATTTAATTGTGTTTTATAATTTAAGACATGGAGAAGTTGAAAACATGCACATGGATTTAATTCTCACTTTTCGAGTGGGTCTCAAATATAAAACATTTTGGATTTTCCCCATTTTTCGTTTGTCTCCTTTAAATGTAATTCACACTCACATGAATTATGTGTTCAAGAAATAGATGATACGTTGAACCACAATGCACTTCCCCTCCCTCAAACGCCTTTTTCAATCGCCCTCATCCTCTCCCCTCGTCACTTCGTCAATTTTCAATTCTTCTCTCCATCTCCTTCAGCATTTTTCATCGTGCACTCCACATTTACGATTGCTACTTTTAATGCTTTGGATAGAATTGGTCGTTAATCCCATAAATTTACCTTTTTCATGGAAATTATATTCGACGAGGCAACTTACGCAAATCATTATAATTTCTAGCATTATTACGCAATTTAATGTAATTGAAAGTGATACTCTATCATCTTAATGTCTACCCAAAATGTATAAAAAAATGTTAAATAATTAGTTGAGAGAGTCGGTAAAAATATGTTGAAGCATTCATCTCCAATTCTCACAAGAACATTCACAATATAAACATGAATTGTAGAAAAACTACCTTCGAATAAAATTATGGTTATTTTTCATGCGTTCAAAAGACATAATTTATAAATCCATTAGCCTTCAAGATAATTGGCAAGATACACATTATATATACAAACATGTATTCCCAACATAAGATATTATATTAGTATTGAAGATATTTGATAAAAATACAACAAAACTTGTTATAACATCTATTTGTATTACATATATATGAGGAAAACAAAATATATGGCATAAGCAAAATTGCATGTCGCAATATTGAGGTGAAGCTTAATATGTATTTTTAAGAAAAACTTGGTAGCATTGGATAATGATTCAAGAAAGAGGAGGCAGAGATAACCCTAGTTGGTAGTTTGGATATTCTAAAATAATATATTATATTTGAGTTACTCTTCCATAATCTTTATGGGTGTAATAGAGGGCTCCAATGTCAAATAAAATCATATTGTCTCTATATTCCAATTAGATTCACCAAAATATTTTATGCAAATGTAGTTTTAAGTCAAACATGCATCTACAATAATATACTACAATTAAATTTGATTATACATAATATGGTGAAATAATACTTAATTGCAGAGATAGTTTTCAGCATAATTAAGATTATTAAAGAGGTAGTTTAAGGCGAATATATGTTTTCACATCAACACTTGTTAGAAATCGATAACATAACCATGGTGTTAATGGTCATATATAAGTGTGATGAGTGATCTTAAAAACTCATTTCCATCAAAGATACTTAGCACAACCCTTAAGCTATTATTCTAGGACTGTAAATGTGTGCCTTTGGTAACTATTGATTAGATAAGAGGTAGTTTAAGACGAATTTTCAGCATGTCACAATGTTTTGAATCAAACATTTACTACATCTACAAAGATATATTGCAATTAACTTTAATCTAACATAAAATGGTTTTAATTCAAAGATTTACTACATAAAAAGATTCTCAATGATATATTGCAATTAAATTTAATCATACATAAAATAGTTTCATGATATATTTGCAATGATATATTGCATGTTGCAATGTTTTAAATCAAACATTTACTACATAAAATAGTTCCATGATATATTTGCAATGATATATTGCATGTTGAATGTTTTAAATCAAACATTTACTACATAAAATAGTTCCATGATATATTTGCAATGATATATTGCAATTAAATTTAATTCTACATAAACTAGTTCCACGATATATTGGCAATGATGTATTACATGTCGCAATGTTTTAAATCAAACATCTACTACATCTTCAAAAATATATCTGCAATTAAATTTAATTATACATGAAATAGTAAAATCATACTTAATTGTAGAGATACTTTTCAGCATAATTAAGATTAGAGAAGAGGTAGTTTAAGACGAATATATGTTTTCACATCAAATCTAGAAACACTCGTTAGAAGTAGATAACATAACCATGGTGTTAATGGTCATATAGAGTGATGAGTGATCTCTGAAAACTCCTTTCCATCAAAGATATTTAGCACAACCCTCAAGATTTATTTCGGGACTAAAAATGTATGGCTTTTGGTAACTATTGTATAGGTGAAATTTGATATGAAATATTTCTTTATCAATTATTGGGCTCCAAAACCTTGCACCCATTTATGAAACTCTTCTCGGAACCTTGGAAAATTGATCTTCTTTCTCCTAAGTGTGTAGAATGAGTAAGGAAAATATTTGTTTTGGGGCATGTGTTTGAGGTAATCATTATTTTAAAACATTGTGTAGTTATAAGGGCCCAATGGTTTGCGGTATGGAAAACAACATGCTAAATTGATATTGATGCACTTGAGCGAGGCAATCTATTCTTAATACAATATCTACCTGTATTTGACTTTTCACCCATTATTGAAATTTTACTCGGTCTCAAAAAAATTGATCTCATTTCTCCTAACTAGGTCTACAAAATGAGTAAGGAAAATATTTGTTTTGGGCATATGCGTAGGGTGAGCATGGTTTTAGAAGACTTGCTAATTATCAGGTTACAATATGGAAAACAACATGCCAAACTTATATTGCTGCAATACAGCGAAGGAGTCTAGTGTAATACAATATCTATTGTATTTGACATTTCATGATAGATGATTGTATACTTGATAAACTCCATGTATGAGTGACATCAATTCCTAAGTACACCAATACATTTATGTATATATAGACTTTTCGAATTTAAATTATTACCTCATTAACTCGTATATTGACACACAATGGGAAATAAAACTCGGAAAGAAGGGCCCATCCCATTACTGATAATCATATGCGATAGGCAGCTTGTGCAAATCCTCGTTGAAGCTAGTCAGACAGCATTTGTATACAATTTAATGTAATTGAAAGCAATGATCTGTCTATCATGCTGTCTAACTAAAAACATAAAATAAATTATCTACCAAACAAAGTTCGAGAGAGTGAGTATAAACATATTGAGGCATTCATTCGCAATTAAGTGTGCTCTACTCTCATAAACATTTCTTCATGTAAGATAATTTATAAACATGAAATGCAGAAAATCTCCTGTGATTCAATGGCGATTGAATTGGTGCTTACCAATCCTTAAAAGAAAAGAAAGCACGAATAAAGTTATTGACATAGCTTCCTTCAAATGAAATTATGATTATTTTTCATGTATTAAAAATACAGATGAATATATTAAGGCAAGATAAATTGATAATATAGACAAAGCTGTATGCCATTGCCCATCATAAGATATTTGTACTACCATTGACCATATTCAAAATATATGGCATAAGCAAAATTGCATGTCGCAATGAGCTCAAGCTTCAGATATATAATTTTAAGCAAAACTTGTAAGCTCGGCTGTTTATGCATGCCAACATGAACTGGTTACCTCATGGACTGAAATTAGATTCACAAATCTTGATATGTTCTGTTTCTCCTTAAAATTATTCCAACTTTCTTCTTTTAATCGGTGCACTGTCAATGCCTTTATCAGCTTGGTTTCCTCTATCTTTCCCCGGACAGATATCTTCACCGAAAAACTTGAAGTTAATTAGGTGGGTTCTTCAACAATATTAGCTGAGTCTGGGATTTTCTTGCTACCTGATAAAGATGGAGGAGGAGTTGCTACACTGCCATGAATGGTATTGGATAACGATTCTGAAGAAAGATGAGGCAGAGATAACCGTAGTTGCAAATCAGGATCGCTGCAACTCATATAAAGCTGAATTAGGGCATCTGAGACTGGGCTTTGCTTGCTACCCAATGAAAATGAAGAAGTAGCTTCTACATTGCCATGAATGTCACTGGATAATGATTCTGAAGAAAGAGGAGGCAGAGATAACTGTAGCTGCAGATCAGGGTCGGTGCAAAGCATAGAAAACTGAATTAGGGTCTGTTCTACATGACCATCAGTAGCTGAGACTGGGCTATGCTTGCTACCCAATGAAAATGCAGAAGAAGCAGGTGCTACACTAGATGAAGTATGGCCTTGAATGGTAGTACTGGATAACGATTCTGAAGAAAGAGGAGGCAGAGATAAGTGCAATTGCAGATCGGGCTCGCTGCAACTCATAGGAAACTGATTGGAAGCAATATTATGAGCCAGAGCGCCACAGGTGGGTAATGATAGTGAGGAAAGAGGAGGCAGCAGAGATAATCGTAGTTGCTCACCAGGCTGGATGCAACTGATACAAAATTGAATGTCATTCTGCATAAAGATCTTTACAATATGACCAGGCTTCAATCCTCTTCTCCTCACAAAATCTCTCCAACCACCAATCAATACATAAGTTTTGCTACTTGGCCAACGCTTGAACTTAAATTTTTCGAGCTTCAACCCCACATCATCCAAATCAACTACGTGAAACTCCTTCCCAACACCTTGTTCAATTTCATCCCTCTCCCGTGGCCCATACGCTGGCAAAATATAGTTTTCTGCATCTCCTTTGTGAATAGCAAGTCTACAGCAAGATCCTGTATCGGTTTCTTCCAACCGTTTACAGAACAAAAACCATGTGCAGATACCCATTATTCCTGAATCCTCCCCCAACAAAAACTCTCAGATTCAATTATTCTTTGCATACAATGAAATCAAGCTAATGAATAAAACCAGTCCACTCAATGGTGATCATTTATAAATTAGGAAAAAGCATTGGAACCTTAAATATAGCACACCAGTTGTCCATTTGGAAATTAATTAAAAACATGGCGAATGAAAATACCATTTTTAGTCAAATTTTATTGATAGAAAAGCAAGTGACATACTAAAAATAGAACATTACAAAAATCACAAATCACATTTCATTCCGCTGGTCCCACCATTTTAGTCAAGTTTCCGCCAGTTATTTATCCCTACCTATTTAGACCTGGACTGTTGTCTCAATTAAACGCACACTCTCCAACTTCTTTACCGTATCCAATCTCTTGTGCTAGCGTCACGCTCACGCAAGCCTGTTCCGGTCTTTTTTTTAAAAGTATGCGATACTATGCTTAAAACTTTAATTGTATTTTTTATTTTATTACTTCCTTAAAAGAAAGTTGTTTTTTAATAATTTTCAAAAATTGATTTCATTATACCTGTAATTTTTTAACAATTATAATTTCTAATATGTTATCAATATATATATATATATATATATATATATATATATATATATATATATTGGAAATATTATTTAATTATATTACACTTTATAATAGAATGTGTCATAGGGATAGATGGTGGGTTCTTATATATGTGAGTATGTTCACTTTTAATGCGAATCTTATATTTTATGTTCATTTTATCCTTGCTACAAGATTTATTTTTTCTTGAAAAAATCAATTGAAAAATCATATCTTGAGTGTTCTATAGAGCTTAGATCTCATTACACAAATTAGTATGGTTAAATTGAAACAATTTTTCACCATTCAATAGGGATTTATTGAAAAATGTTATGAAATATATCTTAATGCTCAATTTGTATGTATGAGTGAATAATAATTACATGTGTAATTATTATTATGGTAAATTAGTGAGAGTACATTTACTATGTAAATGTAAATAGTAAATGTAAAATGTGGTTAGTATGTGGTAAGTTAGTAAGTTAGAATAATAAAACAATTAGTATTGTTTTATTATTATATTGGTGAGAGGTTGAAACCATATGGGTGTATGGTTGTATATGAAGACAAATGTTGTTGTAAGGATTGTTATTTTACATCTCCTATATAATGGAGTGTAATGAAATAGTGAATAGATAATAAAAATATAATATAGAGTTGTTGATTTCAATTATTCTGTGTAGCTATTTCATGGATTCTTTGTATTAGATCAGATTAATTTCTACATTTGGTACCAGAGCAGGTTAAATCTGTCTCGAAGATGATCTCGTAACTTTTTTTTCGTGATCTGGGTTTCTCCAAAATTTTGTGCGTGGAACGATCTGTTATACAGGAAGCTACAGGAGAAATTTCAGCATAACCCAGTTCGTAGTTTGGGAGAAACGTGCAATTTACTATACAGCACATTGATCACTGTTGTTTTTTGAAGAAATCAGAGAATCAAAGGTAATTCAAATCTACATTCAATTTTTTTTGGATATTTAGATTCAGTAAAATGGATACACCATTAGATAAATTTAATGGGCTGAACTTCCATACATGGAGGGTAAAAATCCAGATGCAGTTAATGAATAAAAATCTATGGAGGATAGTAGATGGAAAAGAAAAAAAACCTACAGATGTAAGCAAAATTGTAGAATGGGAAACTAGAGATGAAAAAATAACAGATAAAATTGACTATAACTATGAAGAATTTCTATACTAAGTGAAGTTCTTGGAGGAAGGAGGCACAGGAGGTTGGAGGTCATTCAGCGACCTCTCGTCAGTCACCAACGACGGGGCCGTATCAGCTATGGTGATTATTATTTTTATAGTGTGTTCCTGTTGTTTCTTTGTATTTCTGGCAGAGTGTTTGGTTGCAGTGTTCTTATTGTGGTTTGCAGAATAAATGAAATTTCACATTGAGGGGGAATATGATCTCAATGTTCCATTTCTAGTTTTCTACATTTCGGTATTTTCTATATATGTGTGATTTGAGAATTTCCTATGTTATTCCCCATGCAGTGAGATGTGATGAGGGCTAAGAATAATACTTGGCATATCATGATGTGGTTGTAGGTAAACCAATTGAAAACCTTCATTTTTGGTTTGTGGTACACCACTTGTAAAACCACCATTTTCGGTTGTTGGTAAACCCTATGCAAAACCATCACCCTTTTTGGTTTATGGTAAACCAATTGCAAAACCATCATTTTTGGTTTATGGTCAACCCTATGAAAAACCATCCATTAGGTTTATGATCATCCTGTAAAATCATCAGATCATGAGCAGGTGCAAGTACAAATGCGGAGTTTTCTCCATGTTCGCACTAAGGGGGAATGTTAGGAAATATATCTTAGTGCTCCATTTGTATGTATGGGTGAATAATAATTACATGTGTAATTATTATTATGGTAAATTAGTGAAAGTACATTTACTATGTAAATGTAAATAGTAAATGTAAAATGTGGTTAGTATGTGGTAAGTTAGTAAGTTAGAATAATAAAACAATTAGTAATGTTTTATTATTATATTAGTGAGAGGTTGAAACCATATGGGTGTATGGTTGTATATGAAGACATGTTGTTGTAAGGATTGTTATTTTACATCTCCTATATAATGGAGTGTAATGAAATAGTGAATAGATAATAAAAATATAATATAGAGTTGTTGATTTCAATTATTATTCGTGTAGCTATTTCATGGATTCTTTGTATTAGATCGATTAATTTCTACAAAAACATATTAATGTTATTATTGATTGTCATATGCTAATGTAAAAAAATCCAAGACAAACGCTTTGAGATTTATATCTCACAACATCTTTAACATATATAAGACATTTGTACTAGTAATAATTCGTTTATATAATAATAAATTTTCATAATTATAGCCGACCTTTGAAGTCACTTTATATGTAAACAAAACTTGTATATATCTATGAAATATTGATGGAGAATGTTTTTTAATTATAGATAATCGACAAGACTAGGGTTTAGAAGAATATTTTATTCATCGCAATTTTAGGGACAATTGTTAGAAAACGATAACATAATGTAGGGTCGAGATAATTAGGTGAAGAAGACCCGAAAAATCAACGTGAACCGAGAACCTAAGTTACCAAAATCACATACTTGACTAGAACATACGTAAGTACATTTAAAGTAACCTATACACATGAAAATTACAATGAAACCATGAGTTCATATGTTTCTCGAGAACACTCTCATGATACCTTACTATTGATCAAACACGGAAATGATTGTGTTATTATGGAAACATATTGAAATTTTCCTTTGAAGGAATTAAAGGAACCAAGTGGTCATTATCTCATACCCAACCTTTACTAAAAATACTATGCCCTCAAGTGGGCTTTGTCATTGGTCATTAAATCCCTCAAATATATCTTTTTCGCACCCAAAGATCTCGTGTAGTATGAATGACACATGTGATTTTAATTTCATTATGCAAAGATTTCAACTAGATCTGCTTTCTACCACAACACTTTGAATACATTACGAATCAACATGTGCACGAAAAATATAGGTTTAGATGATTGCTCATCATCTAGAGGGATATTTAAATCATAAAATGTAATTATAGGTCATACTACTTATGATATACTATGAATGACATCAATGTTGTTATAAATTGGATGAGGATCATTTGTATAGGTCGGTGGAGGGTGCGCAGGATCGGTCATATGTACTTCATCTACTATATTGGTCTATGTGTGATTTGAACTAATTGATCTCGTAAACAACCTTAATAGAGCATTTGGTTGTGGTAATGTTGCGTTACCAAATGGTTGTAAGTCTTTTAAGGAAATAATTTTTATCAACAAAATATTGGATTTTTTTCATAAGGTAAAGCATCTATTCCTAGAAAATTCAAGACATTGGTGATAGTCATAACATACCTTGTTGAACCTTCACTGGGTTGAGGTTTTCAATGTCAATAACAATGGGTGGAGGTATGTGAATTAGATTGCGCTCAAGTAGCTTGCATAAAATGACATGGGATATTTTGGTAAATAATTATATTGTTGTGTGTGAGATGTTATAGGAGTTGTTGTGAGTGTTTGTTATGTGACATTAACAGTCTCAAATTTGATGTTTTCAATTGGTTTTCCTTTATATGAAGGATTTTTTAGAATTTATTATTATTGGATGAAGGCCGCTCTAATAGGTAAACATATTGGCTTCTATAAGCTTAGTCTCATAAACCTAAACTATCTCAGTAAAGTCTCCTCAAAATATTTGAACTTAGAAAACATGGTCTTTTCATCTAGTTTCAAGATAATACTGGTGATGAATACTTCAATTAACTCATTCTCATATATGTGTTTATGTCATATAGAGAGTGAGTATTATATCATAGGACATAATCCATGACCCTTTCATTATATTGTTCCTCAACTTGAGTGATTTAAAAAAAAGATGGGAACTGTCTAGTGTTGATCGCAAAATGATTAAGAATTATGTTAGCTTAATCTTAAAATATCATTATGGATTCCAACCGGATGGTATAGAGACAATCAAGTGCAATTTATTTAAGGCTACATAGAAACAAAATTGTTAATAAGACATCATTTTTGTGTAGTTTATGGAAGAGGCAATGAAGGCTCTAATATCATAGAAGGAGAAGTTAGGTGGAGAAAATCTAGGTGGTCTTGGATATTTTAGAATCTTGGGGAAAATGGGTTCTTAAGTAACCCAAGGAAATGGGTGGCAACATTTAAAACCTTTATTTCTTCAAAATAGTTCAATTATTTATATTTCTTAAATTGTCCTATTATTTTGGACTACCATAGTGAGATTTTGCAATTAGTTATAATTTATTGAGTTATATCTACTTATGAATAGTTGCATTGTGTTTTGATTATAGTTTGAGTGTAATGTCAAATCACTTCACACATATATTTATGTGAACACAACATGAATTGAACATACAAACTTATGAAATTTCTTACAAAAATATTCCTTATGTTTTTATATTGCTTCCTCTATACATATAAGGGTATCAAATGTTCAAGATTCTTATATTCCTCGTCTTCATTTCATAATGCAATTTCTTCAAATGTTCAAATTGTATACTCAACAAGATTCTCAAATTCCTCAATCCTCAATCCCAATCATTCTCATATATGTGTTTATGTCATATAGAGAGTGAGTATTATATCATAGGACATAATCCATGACCCTTTCATTATATTGTTCCTCAACTTGAGTGATTTAAAAAAAGATGGGAAGCTATGCCTAGTGTTGATCGCAAAATGATTAAGAATTATGTTAGCTTAATCTTAAAATATCATTATGGATTCCAATGGGATGGTATAGAGACAATCAAGTGCAATTTATTTAAGGCTACATAGAAACAAAATTGTTAATAAGACATCAATTTTGTGTAGTTTATGCAAGAGGCCATGAAGGCTCTAATATCATAGAAGGAGAAGTTAGGTGGAGAAAATCTAGGTGGTACTTGGATATTTTAGAACCTTGGGGAAAATGGGTTGTTAAGTAACCCAAGGAAACTAGTGGCAACATTTAAAACCTCTATTTCTTCCAAACATTTCAATTATTTCTATTTCTTAAATTGTCCTATAATTTTGGACTACCATAGTGAGATTTATACAATTAGTTATGATTTATTGAGTTATATCTACTTAGGAATAGTTGCGTTGTGTTTTTATTATAGTTTAAGTGTAATTTCAAACCACTTTACACATATATTTATGTCAACACAACACGAATTGAACATGTATCCGTATGAAATTTGTTACAAAAATATTCCTTATATTACTTCCTCTATACATATAATGGTATCAAATGTTCAAAATTATTCCTTGTCTTTGTTTCATAATGCGATTTCTTCATATGTTCAAATTGTATACCTTCTCAAGATTTATCTACACAACAAGATTCTCAAATTCCTCAATCCTAACTATCTAGAGGCTCTCTATTTTCCCCTAATTTCATATATTCTAAATATCACATTTTTTATACATTTAGAATTTAGATTTAGATTTATATAGTTTAGATATGAATTGCACTTAGCTATGGTTTGTTTGATATATAACAATAGGAAATGATAAATCCTTGATTCACACTTATTAGTTGTGTTTATGTTCACACGTCCTTATATAGAGGAATTGTATAAAAAACTAGATAGGTTTCATAGCTTAGCATTGCTAACCTACCCCATATTCTTTAGTGAAATGACTTAGCATACATATCATATTTTTTTACTTTTTTAACATATAAATCTAGCCCTGGATTTTAGTTTCAGCTTTGACATTTCCTTAATTTTCATTTCTATCAACCCCTATTTGTTGGTTAAATTCTGAATCTTTAAATTCTAATTTTTTATGTTACCTTTTTCTTTCATACACATGTTATTCTTATAACTTCTTGTAGTGCATTTCATTCGGAAGATACATCGTTCAAGCATACGATGTTTCCTAATTTTGTGCCAAATGATAAAGTGTTGTGTTACCAAGAATAAGTTTTACACCACATTTATAGATTAATATAATGTTATATGCATAATGAAAATACACTAAAATACATTTCAATTTCCTTTTCATGTGCACATCTTTTAGCATTATTTCAGCATTGTTATTTTGAAGCAATGCTTATGCCAACTTCTAAAGAGTGTTTATTCCTCTAGAAATTATTTCAAACCCTTTCAACTATCATGGAAACATGCAAAGAAAAACAAATACAAATACATGTAAAAACTAATTTAACTATTTTTTTTAAAAGCAGTTGCTTTTAAGCCCTCATGCATCACAATTGTTATGGGAAAAATTACCTTTATAAAAAAGATAAAATTTAAAGTAAAACTAAATACAAAGTGGATAATCCTAAATGCATGAATGTGAATATTTATAAAATAATGATGTAAAAAAAGATGAATGTGAATATGTATAGTCATAGAAGTAATTTCAAGATGCACTAAAGAGAGGTATATAATTTGGGTAGTGGACATATATTTAGGTGTGTACTCATTCCACAACCAATAATATATTTATGTCAACACAACATGAATTGAACATGCAAACTTATGAAATTTCTTACAAAAATATTTATTATCTTCTATACATTGATTCCTCTATACATATAAGGGTATAAAATGTTCAAAAATTTTATATTCCTCGTCTTCGTTTCATTATGTGATTTCTTCAAATGTTCAAATTGTATGTTTCTTCAAATGTTCAAATTACAATGAAACCATGAGTTCATATGTTTCTCAAGAACACTCTCATGATACCCTACTATTGATCAAACACATAAATGATTGTGTTATTATAGAAACATATTGAAAATTTCCTATAAAGGAATTAAAGGAACCAGGTGGTCATTATCTCATACCCAACCTTTACTAAACATATTATGCCCTCAAGTGGGCTTTGTCATTGGTCATTAAAGCCCTCAAATATATCTTTTGGCACCCAAAGATCTCGTGTAGTATGGTGACACATGTGATTTTAATTTCATTATGCAAAGATTTCAACTAGATTTTCTTTCTACCACAACACTTTGAATACGTTGTGAATCAACATGTGCACAAAAAATATAGGTTTAGATGATTGCTCATCATCTAGAGGGATCTTTAAATCATAAAAGGTAATTATTGGTCGTACTACTTATGATACACTATGAATGACACTAATGATGTTATAAATTGGATGAGGATCATTTGTAGAGGTCAATGGAGGCGAACTGCAGGATCGCCATATGTACTTCATCTACTACATTGGTCTATGTGTGATTTGAACTAATTGATCTCGTAAACAACCTTAATAGAGCATTTGGTTGTGGTAATGTTGCGTTACCAAATGGTTGTAAGTCTTTTAAGGAAATAATTTTTTATCAACAAAATATTGGATTTTTTTCATAAGGTAAAGCATCTATTCCTAGAAAATTCAAGACATTGGTGATAGTCATAACATACCTTGTTGAACCTTCACCTGGGTTGAGGTTTTTCAATGTCAATAACAATGGGTGGAGGTATGTGAATTAGATTGCGCTCAAGTAGCTTGCATAAAATGACATGGGATATTTTGGTAAATAGTTATATTGTTGTGTGAGAGATGTTATAGGAGTTGTTGTGAGTGTTTGTTATGTGACATTAACAGTCTACAATTTGATGTTTTCAGATTGGTTTTCCTTTATATGAAATATTTTTTTGGAATTTATTATTATTGGATGAAGGCCGCTCTAATAGGTAAACATATTGGCTTCTATAAGCTTAGTCTCATAAACACGAACTATATGCAAAGTCTCCTCAAAATATTTGAACTCGAGAAAACATGGTCTTTTTTCTGCCTAGTTTCAAGATAATAATGGTGATGAATACTTCAATTAACTCATTCTCATATATGTGTTTATGTCATATAGAGAGTGAGTATTATATCATAGGACATAATCCATGACCCTTTCATTATATTGTTCCTCAACTTGAGCGATTTAAAAAAAGATGAGAACTATCTAGTGTTGATTGCAAAATGATTAAGAATTATGTTAGCTTAATCTTAAAATATCATTATGGATTCCAACGGGATGGTATAGAGAAAATCAAGTGTAATTTATTTAAGGCTACATAGAAACAAAATTGTTAATAAGACATCGGTTTTGTGTAGTTTATGCAAGAGGCCATGAAGGCTCTAATATCATAGAAGGAGAAGTTAGGTGGAGAAAATCTAGGTGGTAATTGGATATTTTAGAACCTTCGGGAAAATGGGTTGTTAAGTAACCCAAGGAAACTAGTGGCAACATTTAAAACCTCTATTTCTTCCAAACATTTCAATTATTTCTATTTCTTAAATTGTTCTATAATTTTGGACTACCATAGTGAGATTTATACAATTAGTTATAATTTATTGAGTTATATCTACTTAGGAATATTTGCGTTGTGTTTTTATTATAGTTTAAGTGTAATTTCAAACCACTTTACACATATATTTATGTCAACACAACACGAATTGAACATGTATCCGTATGAAATTTGTTACAAAAATATTCCTTATATTACTTCCTCTATACATATAATGGTATCAAATGTTCAAAATTATTCCTTGTCTTCGTTTCATAATGTGATTTCTTCATATGTTCAAATTGTATACCTTCTCAAGATTTATCTACACAACAAGATTCTCAAATTCCTCAATCCCAACTATCTAGAGGCTCTCTATTTTCGCCGATTTCATATATTCTAAATATCACATTTTTTATACATTTAGAATTTAGATTTAGATTTATAAAGTCTAGATATGAATTTCACTTAGCTATGGTTTGTTTGATATATAACAATAGGAAATGATAAATCCTTGATTCACACTTATTAGTTGTGTCTATGTTCACACGTCCTTATATAGAGGAATTGTAAAAAAACTAGATAGGTTTCATAGCTTAGCATTGCTAACCTACCCCATATTCTTTAGTGAAATGACTTAGCATACAAATCATCTTTTTTTACTTTTTTAACATATAAATCTAGCCCGGATTTTATTTTTCAGCTTTGAAATTTCCTTAATTTTCATTTCTATCAACCCCTAATTTGTTGGTTAAATTCTGAATCTTCAAATTCTAATTTTTTATGTTACCTTTTTCTTTCATACACATGTTATTCTTATAACTTCTTGTAATGCATTTCATTCGCAAGATACATCGTTCGAGCATATGATGTTTCCTAATTTTGTGCCAAATTATAAAGTGTTGTGTTACCAAGCATAAGTTTTACACCACATTTATAGATTAATATAATGTTATATGCATAATGAAAATACACTAAAATACATTTCAATTTCCTTTTCATGTGCACATCTTTAAACGTTATTTCAAAGCATTGTTATTTTGAAGCAATGCTTATGCCAACTTCTAAAGAGTGTTTATTCCTCTAGAAATCATTTCAAACCCTTTGAACTATCATGGAAATATGCAAAAAAACAAATACAAAAACATGTAAAAACTAATTTAACTATTTTTGTTAAAAAAATTGCTTTTAAGCCCTCATGCATCATGATTGTTATGGGAAAAAATACCTTTATAAAAAAGATAAAATTTAAAGTAAAACCAAATACAAAGTGGATAATCCTAAATGGATGAATGTGAATATTTATAAAAGAATGATGTAAAAAGGATGAATTTGAATATTTATAGTCATAGAAGTAATTTCAAGATGCACTAAAGAGAGGTATATAATTTGGGTAGTCGACTATATTTAAGCGTGTACTCATTCCACAACCAATAAAATATTATGTTTTTAAGAGGGTCACTTCCATTTGACCGTATCACCTATTTTGGTATATCAATCGTGATATTTTAAGTTTTATATGTTACCCTCTACTAAGCCAACCAACCAATGGAAGATTAATTATTTGAATGTGAGAATACTTTAGTCTCAAAAGTATATCCGAATTGAATAGTAAGGTGTAAATTTGAACGTGACAATTTTAAGGTGGGCATTTAGGAATTCTTGATGGGGGTTCATGTTAAAGATAAGAAAGGAAATTGATTTTAATACACTCAGCTCAATTGCATTATAATACCTAACGTATGTGTATTATCAAATCAAAAATTTAGGGTCCATATATGATAAATAGAAATGAATGTTTCTCAAAGATTTGTGTCCACTAGAGACTAGAAATCTAAATACGTTGGTTCCAAAAATCTCATGTAATAATAAAACAAAGAAAATAATTCTCAAATACATAGATAGAATTCTAGTACAAATTCAGCATCACAAGAATAAGAAATAGAAGAAAAATATATTTCCATACACAACTATATATCAAGCATGGGGTTGTGTTGAAGAATGCAGACGGAATCGAGAAAGAAAGTCTTCATGCCCTTTTACACTCATTGTTGTTCCCTCTATACTAAACTTCATTCCACACAATTTTTTATTCCTCCATACAAAACTTAATTTTTTCTCTTCGAGATCAAGAGGTTCATCCTTATATTCAATGTTGATTTTGCTTCTTTGATCCTCCAAATTATACCATTCTTGGGCTATTTTTGGATTGAGGGAATCCTTTACATTTTCTTCAATGCTTTCAGATATTGAAATTTCACTATCTAATCTCTCATCCCTTGCCTCAGCCTCGAACTTTATGTGAAAATCTCAAGATGTTGCACAAAAAGACTGTTTGGCCATTGATTATAATTACATATCTGCTTACCCATTAGGGAATCGGGTCTAAGAGAGTTGAAATAGACAAAATTTGACATCCACTAAAACCCTTCAATGTTAAAGGTAAAATATGTAGAAATTATGTAATCTTATACAACGAACAACAAAACTAGGAAATAAAATAACTTGCAAATAAAATAGAATAACCGTTAAAATCATCGGTGTTGTGCATAAACAATTTATTTCTTCACTTCTGTCATATCTTTGGCTCATTAAAATTTTACATGTGCATGTACAACACTATTTATATCTACCTTCATATTTTTCTATTCATCTACAACAATTAAAATTGCTTCACACTATATAAAAATTTGACTCCTACTAAACTTAGCTTCAAACTACTCTTAAAAACAGATCTTACACAAATAGAAATGCATTCTAAATTCTAACACATGTTGTCCATGCATAAAACATATTTATTTTGTTTTATTTAAATTATTTAATTCCTAAACATAAGACTGAATTTCTCTTATCTAAAATAGTTACGAACTACATGAGATTAGACTAACTATTCTTTGTTAAACTTAGACTTCACTAAACATGATACGGGAGAAATTAATCATGCATTGCACATGCATATTCTAACACCCTCTTATTTTAGACCTTATAGCTTTCACTATTTTGGAGTTGAGTATTTATTTTCAGATCTATCATATTCAACATCACAAAATCCAAAACAACTTTGTAAATATTCTAAAAATTCCTTTGCCAAAGCCTTTGTAAAAATATCAGCAAACTGATCTTCAAATATTTAAAATTCAAGGAAAATTTATTTGTTGTTCACCAAATCCCTAATGAAATGATACATCATATCAATATGCTTACTCCTCTTATGAAATACAATATTTTTGGACAATGTTATTGTTGAGTTGTTGTCACAAAAATATTGTATAGCCTCTTCTTGATTCTGTCTCAAATATTTCAACACTCTTTTCATCCACACAAATTAACATGTTGCTCCTGTTAGTGCTACATACTTTGCTTTTTTCAAAGATAACAAGACAATAGGCTGCTTCATTGATGCTCATGAAACCAATCCTATTCCAAAGTGAAAAGTATAGTCGGATGTGTTGTCATCTATACTTACTGCAGCATCCTTTATTAGTATAACCAATTAATTTGAACTCATATGAACTTGAATATTGAATTCCATGATTCTTTGTTCCACACACATATAGTCTCAAAATGCTTTTTGCCATCTTTCCAATTTGAATATTTTGGAGATTCAATGAACCTTGATATGAGACTCACACCATACATAATATTAGGCCTTATGGCTGTCAAATACGTGAGACTTCCAACTAACCTTTTGAATAATATTGGATCCACACATGATCCATTGTCCTCTTTGCTTAACTTCAAACCTACTATAACTGGTGTTGGCGTTGGCTTACAATTCAACATGTTAAATCTCTTCAAAACATCATTAGCATATTTTTCTTGTGAAATAAAAAATCCATCTATTAATTGTTGAACTTCAATGCCCAAAAATTAATGCATAAGACCTAGATCTGTCATCTCAAATTCTTTCTTCATGGCTGATTTGAATGACTCTATAGATAGATTTCTAATAATGATTAAATCATCTACATATAAAAAAACAATCAGAATCTTACCTTTCTCATTTATCTTGGTGTATAGAGTAGGCTCATTATTGCTCCTACTGAAACCATTTTGTATCAAATAAGAATCAATTTTACTATACCATGTTCTAGGTGCTTTCTTGAGACCATAGAGCACTTTTCTCAACATGTATACCTTTTCTTGATAAACTTCAATCTTATAACCTTCTGGCTGATTCAAATAAACTTCTTAAAAAAAAAACCATTCAAGAATGTTGATTTTACATCCATCTGATAAATAAGCCATTTGTTTTTATATGTAATTTCTAAAACCATTTTTATCGTGTCCAAACATGTTACTAGTGCAAACGTTTCATTTTAATCAACTCCATATTTTTACGTAAAACATATTACAACCATCCTTGCTTTATGTTTTTGTACTTTTCCATTAGCATTGTATTTGGTCTTGTAGACCCAATTCACTCCTATCACGTCCTTTCCTTTTGGAAGATCCACAAAATCCCATGTTTGATTCTTCTCTATAGCATCTATCTCATCATCCATGGCTTGTGCCCAAACTTCATTTTTATAGCCTCTTCAAAATATACTAGATCTGTAGCTTGAGAAAAAAATTCAAAAACTAAAAAGAATTAGTTGTATCAACATTATAAATCTCACTAAGACTTCTTGTTTTCTTGTGCAAATGAATATCGGATCATGGACTACTTGGTGGTGATGGAGTTGCTTATGGTTTTATTTTTGGTGTCTCTTGCGTGGCTGAAGATGACTGAAATCTTGGAGATCTCCTAGTTGTAGATAGAGGTATATCTTGTGTTAAAACTTGTGATGCATGTCCAAGATTTGAATAAGATATAATACTTTATTGTTCTATAGTCTCATCTTCCATATCATCATGAGGAATAGTTTCCACTATACTGATTATTTTCTCTATACTTCCATCACATGCTTCATTTTCAATAAATTCTATCTTTTTTTATCACAACCTTTCTAGTGACTAGATTGTACAACTTGTATGCTTTTTTATTCTCTTATTAACCCATGAATATAAAATTTTATCCTTTTTTCTAACTTCTTCCTTGTCTCATCGTGCACATGTGCATATGTCACACAACCGAAAATTATAAAATGTGAAACATTGTGTTTCCTATTAATCCAAGATTTTTTAGGAGCCATGTTCCTAACAATATTTGTTGGACACCTGTTTAAAATGTAAATAGTAGTTGTTGCTACTTCTGGCCAATAGTCATTTGGAAGATGCTTTGCATTCATCGACTTCTTGCCATTTCCATAATGGTTCTATTCTCCCTCTCTTCTACACCATTCGGTTGTGATGTATACCTGGTAGTAAATTTCTTGTGTATACCATGATATTTAGAAAAGCATTTGAAACATACTCACCTCCTTTGCCTGTCCTCGGGACTTTGATGTAGTATTCACTTTGCTTCTCCATTAAAACCTTGAACTACTAAAATATATCAAATGCATATGATTTATGTTTCAAAAAAATATACACATGTCTTCCCTGTGTAATCATCAATAAATGTCATAAAATATGAACTTCTAGTAGAAGTTATTTGCATAGGTCCACATAAATATGAGCGAACAATCTCAAGAGGTGCACTTGCTCTTACTATTTTTCCATCAGGAAAGAATCTCTATATTACTTCCCCAAAATACACCCTTCACATACCCTTTCTAGTTTCTAAATAAAGGGAAAACCTTTTACCATATTATTTCTATGAAGTAAATTTAAACCTCCTAAATTTAAATGTCCATACCTAAAATGCTAAAGACATGATTCATCTTTCAAGATTGATTGAAAATTTGATTGTATTCCTTGAGCACAAGACTCAACTGTATTAGTGCAAGAATCAGCACATGACTCACTTGCATTATCATAGAATTCATTTTCATTAGCGTAGGACTCATTCACCTTAGCGCAGGACTCATTTGCTTGAGTTTAGGACTGATTTGACTTAACACGATTACTTGGTTGTGAATTGAACTATTGATTTTATTACAAATAGATATGATTTTATATTTTTCCCAAGGTTTAATATGAATGGAAACATTCTATTACTGCTCATCTTCACTTTTGCAATCAAATGAGTGCTAGGGGATTCATCCACAATCATGCACTCATTATCTTCCATATAAACTATGTATCCTTTTTATACCAACTTTCCAATACTCATAAGATTGTGCTTCAAACTTATAACATAGAAAACATCATGCATAATCTTTTCCTCCCATTTTTTTAGTTAGAATATTGATTTTCCCTTTTCCTTTTATTGTCATTGTATTGTTATTCTCAAGAGTAACATAACTCTTCACTGTCTCATCCAAACTAGAAAATAAATCAAAATTACCAAACATGTGATTACTACAACTAGAATCCAAATACCATACATCACATGGAATCTCTTTTGATAAATTACACTCAATAGGGGATAAATAAGGTATTTCTTCAACAATCCTTGTGCATACAATAAACATAGATCTAGGAGTAGAGCTTCCAACCTAATTTTTATTTTTTCTATCCTAATCATATTGTTTTTCCTACAATCATAAGCATAGTGCGCATAATTCTTACAATAATGACACTGAACATGAGACTTATCTTGTCTCTAACCATGACTATGTTCTTGAATCTTTCCTCTTCCACTTGAGTTTGATGAATTGTTGTTGCATCCTCTAGATGAACTTCTTCCTCTACCTCTAGGGCTAAAATTTCCTCTTCCTTTTCCATGAATTCTTATTGTCTGAGATGCAAAAGCTTGATCTGCAACTGCATTTGATCTATTCATCCTTTGTTCATGATTTATTAGTGATGCATGCAACTCATCAATTGAAAATTGATTCAGATCCTTAGTTTCTTCAATAACAACAACTAAGGGATCAAATTTCATAGGAAAAATCCTAAGAATTGTTTCAATAATCATTTCTCCATGGGATTTAATTTGATTGACTAAGCCATCTACATAAGTAAAGAACAATTCTACAAAATCTAAATCTTTTATTGACATGTTTTCAAAATCTCGATGAAGTAATTATAGCTTAGCGGTTTTTATTTTCTCCTTACTTTGATATGCAACTTAGAGAGTTTCCCATGCGGTTTTTGCTTGATTGGTTGTTGCCACTCTAGGAAGGATGCTTTCATGCATGGCTTAGTGAATAAAGAAAATATTTTTTCCATCTTTCTTTTGTAATTCTTTCAAAGTTTTTTTCTATTTTATTTCGAAAGTGCTGATATAAGTTGTAGACACCTAAAATCTGTTTACGTAATTTTATTGCTAAAATTGTACTAATTATCCTCTTTCCTATCATTTCCATTATAATTAGTGATTTTCCACTAATTAACTAATGTTTCCCTCTATTTTGGTCAATTAATGACACTTCATTAATTAACTAGCCTTTATCACATTCCGGATGCCAATTAACGACACTTCATTAGTTATAATCCTCTTCCAATTGATTAATTAACTATTATGAGTTAATTAAGACTTTTTAACAATTTATTTAATCAATAAACTCTTTTATTGGCTAAATCCCTCTTTTAAATGCTTTAAATCATATCAAATTCCTCCTAAATCACCTACAAATAGCCTGAAAAACTTATTCTAGCATATTAATTAATCATAGTTGATTAATTAAATCATCTATAACTCCCATGAGTTTCTAATCACTTGTTAATTCCTCTAATCAAGCTTAAAAATTCTAAATCTACTTTATCTTTTATCCCACATTCATTGGGATTCAAGATTCTCCCAAATAGGAAAGCTATATAAAGGACCCTCCTACATCCTTCACACCTTACACCATACTTTTGCTAGTATTTCATATAAGACATATGATCAATAGCCTTCTCCATTATTTGGAATAGCTAATTCATCTTGTGCATCCATTCTACCATTGTTGAGTAGAAAGGAAGATCCAAGCTTGGCCTTGTAGCCATTTCTTGGTGAGATCCTTCCCTCTCTTTGGTAATCAAACACACAAATTTGATTACTCATGATCTAAAGAGGCTCATGTTGTAGAGTAATCATACATTTTAGTAGGAATGGTTAGTAATTAGATGATTTCCTTCATGTTCTTACATTTATTATCTAGTTTCCATTAATCTTTAATCATGATGTACTTAGTAAATTAACTTTGTTTAGAAGCTACTTGGTGTTAGTTTCTTTTGTTATAGCTTAGTTAATTTAGTATGAACACATTTGGCATGCCCGGTGGGACATACTCAATTATCCTTTGCGTTTAATTCCAAGATTTTTAGATTACTTTCAAATTTTGGTTACTAACCCTCCTTTTAGCTATTTTAGATAAATATGGTGTTTCTTAACTAGATTAGTTGAGTTTGCTTTGTTTTGTTTCTCTTTACAGCTATGAAGGAGGTGAGATGCTGCCAAATTTGGATCAAATTGACAAATTTTTGATCTTTTTGAAATTTTTGCGTGTAAAATCCCATGTTTTTGTGCTTACACAAGTGCCTTGTGCTAGCAAGAAGAACCCTTGTGTTACTTCTTTGAGGCTTGCGCTAGTGAGAAAACCATGCGCTACCACTTTGTCAAGCTTGCGCTTACCACTTGATAGGCTTGCACTAGCACCTCTCGGATTACGTTTATGCTCAACTACATTTTTATTTCTTTGTGTATGACATGTACTATTGCACTATAGGCTTGTACTACCGCTTACCTGGCTTACGCTATTGACTCTCTTCTTCGTGCTTAGCACTTAACCTGCATTTTATGTTTTTGGTCTCGGACCTATGTTTTTGACATTTCCATTATGTTAGTGTGAGCTACCTTGTGCTACTACTTAAATATATGGGCTACTACTAAATAGCCTTGCGTTAGTTCTCTATGTTAATATTTGGATCGATTTTCCAGGGTTTCTAGATTCTAAATTTTTGTGTTTTTACTTTTTACAATTTTTCCTAACTATTTTCTACAGGTTTTCACATTTTTAATCAAATTTCTAACATGTTGTCAAGCTTTACTTAAAGTTAGACTAAATTTTGTGTATTCTCTTCTCTTGTTTCCTAGGGTGATCTTGAGAATCAAAACAACTTTAGTTTTCATTTTTCTAACATTTGGTTAATTGGAAACTTAATATTTCATTTTTCTTAAGGGAATGAACAATTTATCAAGAATTTTTAAATTTCATTTGATTTAAAGTTTTCCTTTACATTTATCTAGTTGATTCAATTGTTGTGTATGCTCTTCTCTTGCATCCTTAGATGATCTTGAGAATCAAAAGCAACTTTGATTCACTTTCTATTGGAAACTACTAAATCTTTTGTGTGTAGGACCTAATGCTTGTCAAAGACTTGGGATCTAAACAAAATCTAACTACAAGTGTGTTGCAGGTTTCCAATGGTGTGTTAAACCACATTTTAATCAAAAGATTAAAAACACACCACTTTATTCAACACATTATATTTGCAAGTTTCGGTTAAGAGCTACGACTAACCCGCTTTAAATTAGGGGAAGTATCTTGGCATAAGCCATAAAACTCATTATGAGGATTACCCTAGGAACCCCAAAGTAGTCCACACCTTGAGAGAATTGGTGGAAAAATGGGAAGTGTCATGCTACCCACTTGACTAGTTGAAAAACTTTGTGATAAAAGCTTCATGTTTCCCGTATGGGGCCCCGTTCATTAATTTGATTGTGGGGTAATGGTATATTATCTAGAAGCAATTCTATAAATATGTACCTCCTTTAGGAAAGAATTGGTGAGTTTGTGAATAAAATATTAGGAAACCATTTGGCATTGGGGCCAACTTGACTTTATCCATTGTGTTTTAAAGAGATATCACAAAGAAAAAAATTCTTGAGTTTAGACCTTGTTATTCGAACAAGGGAGAGTTCATTGAAGTTTGTGCCGTTGTTATTCATCACGAAACTTACAAGGCATTACTTTTTCCTAGTTTCTACCTTGTCCTAAGACAAGGTGAAACTCTACCAAAGTTAGGCTAAGTATTTTTCATCACCACTTGGTCTACTCCTTTGTTTTCTTATTGCCCATTTGGGACAAAAGAAATCATACATACATGGATACCACTAGAAATAATCGTGTCCACCACTTTTGTATTCTACTCACATGACTAGGTTGTAATGCCGGAATGTGAGTGTTGAAAGTGTGAATGGTATGTCTTCATGTTCTAGTAGGCCCTTTGTCTCACACCCATATTGAGACTCATTATCATTGTAGCTAGGTTTTCTTATCATTGAATTCCTTTGAGTTGTTACGCTTCCCGCATTATATCAATACAGTTGTGATACTTACATCTTGTTTCCTTTGTGAAACTTGATCTAAGTCTCTAAGTTGTATTGTTACATTGCTCACATAAATAACAACTTCTTGATATACTTAGACTTGGTTTTGATCCCAACATTGCCTTGAGTTTTGGAAAGCACCTTCGTTATGTTTTTCGCATTATGGTAACATCATTTTGATATTAAAATCTTGCTTTGTCTACAAATCTTGATTAACATGTCCAAATAGTGTTGTTGTGTTGCTTGCATTTGTAGCCTCCATTTTCAAAGACTTGGACTTTGTTTGTATCTAAACTTGTTTTAGTATACCTTGTTTGGAGATCACGTCAACACCTTCTTAGTATTTAGGTATTGTTTATTCTAAACTTGACCTAAGTGTTGATATTTTGTTGTCATTATTTGCACCAAACCTATCTTTGAAAACATAGGGAGTAGTTATTCTTGTGATTGGATCATAGTCTTGTACTTGATTGTTTTTTCCTAAATACTTCTTGCTATATGATACCTTTTCAAGTGTGTCATTCTTTATTCTTTGCATTATCCTTAGTTCATATTGCCTTGATTCTTTAGATTTTTTGCCATTATTTATTTATCATTCTTTGTGACAATTTGACATCATTACACTGTTTGGTTTGTCCTAGGGTCCATTTTTAATCAACCTTAGTGAAACCTTTCTTATTATGCCTCCTATCACAAGGATGGGGCATTAAAAATTATGGTCAAACCCCTTTGTAAATGACAAGATAAATCCTATTTTTGAAGACAACACCATGGTTGATCATAGTGGTGGTGAGGAGAATTCTCCTTGGGTGGACTTTGAATTTAGTCCCGCCCAAATAGACAACTTATTGTTTCAAAATAGACATGAGGTTCTTATGCGTGTTGTAGAGTTAGGGGCCAAGTTTCCACCTACATTTGATCCCTCTCTCCTTGCCAACATGGTTCATGGAGAGGAAGAAGTAGAGTGTCCTCCACGTAACATTGATGAAATCTTAAACCTAGGACATGCTTCTACTTCCAGCCAATAGAATGAGGAAGAAGTTCCTTCTCAAAATGATGGAGGATATCACATCCCCATTGTCAAAATTCATTGTGAGGATCATGAAGAACATGCTAATCGTGAACAACCTCCTCCTTGTGAGAATTTGAAGAGATACCAACCTAAGAGGTTACCTTAGAACAACAAATACAAGCTCTTACTCGCCAATTGGCAAGCTTGGCTTCACATGTTAATAAAAACCAATGAACACTATGAGAACATAAAAACCTAGATCTTTGTATCATGAGTTCTATACCAAAAATCCCCATCAGAAAAATGTAAACAGTCGTATGAGGATTTATACATAGACAACCAAGGTGGTGAAACATCAAGATTTAATTACTTATCTAGGCCAACACCACCTACATAGGGGAAACTCTTTGACCAAGAATGGTTATCCATGAAGAATGCCCTTACTACTTTACAAGAAGGCAATGTAGGCCATAGTAAAAAGTATCAGTTTGAGGAGCTATGCCCATATCCCTTCGACAGGGCTATGTTGCAAGTACCTTTCCCTTGTCACTTTGATTGTCCCAAGTTTGAAAAATACAAGGGAAAAGGTGATCCAAGAGACCACATTAAATAATTTTACATGGCATGTCAAGAGGTCACTTTTAGTGATAATTATCTCATTCGCCTTTTCCCACGGAGTCTAGGGGGTCAAACACTCGAATGGTTTTTACATATACCTAAAGGGTCCATTTCTACATGGTCGAATTAGCAGAACACTTTGTGTGTCACTTATCCTTTAACATGGAAAATGACATTACCATGATAGATTTGTGTAATACGAAACAATGGAACAATGAAAGCTTCACAAGTTTCTTACAAATATGGCGAGGGCTAGCTAGTCGCTTCCCTTTCTCCATACCGAAGAAACAACTGGTCAGTATATTTGTACCTAACTTAAAGCCTGATATTTCTTTCCACTTGTAGATGAATTGTGGAAATTTTTTTGAAGAGGTCATAGAAAAATGTAGTCAAATTGAAAAAATGTTGTTAGCAAAAGGGACTTTAAAACCCTTCTCACGCAATAATTACGATTCAAAGCCTAACCAAAAACCAAAGTTTGTTCCAAAATAGAAAAATAACATCGTAGGTGATGGTATAATAGAATATAAATGAGTACAAGTTGTTTAAAACCATGCTCCTTTGAAACTTTCTAAAGGACCTTCGTCCCCTAAGTATAAGCTGTCACGCTTTCACCCCTCGATCTAACTATATGTTGTTGATATTAAAATAGTTAGAGGCATTAAACATGGTTAAGTACCCAGAAAATATACCCTATGGAGATGATGTACCTAAGCCATCATGGTTTAAAGAAAATGAATATTGTTAGTTTCATTGTGTCAGGGGTCACAAACTTGATAAGTGTTTAAAATTAAAACACTTCATCCAAGACTTAATGAATAACTTGGTGACGTGGAAATGAATCCCTTTGCCCCTAGTAAATCTTCTAATGTAAATTTGGGGATTTAAAAAAGAAAATTTCCCTAAGAATAACAAAGGAAAGGAAAATTCGGATTAAGGACAGTCATCCCAAACCAAGAATGCCAACTATGTTGCAAAAATGAATAATTATTTTGATTCCCTAATTGGTTGTGTTAACCCACTTTTGAGCATATCAACACCATTAAGATTAAAATAAAGGATTGAACCATGGAAATACATCATGCTTCCCTTGTTATCTCAAAACCTCCTCTGTCTACCCCTTAGGATAGTCATTATGATGTTTTAGAGAAACTTGAGAAAACTACTGCTAATATTTCAATCTTAGATCTTCTCAAAATATCTAATGTTCACAAAGACATCCTTTGTAAAACATTACAAGGGTTAGGAGTGTTAGTTGATATTGACCCTACATGCTTCCAAGCCATGGTCGTGTAGATTTCTCCAATGGAGCACATAACCTTTAGTCATGAAGATATTCTTGAAGAGGATCCTACCCATAACTTACCCTTACACATTGAGGTCATTATCAATCATAAGAAGATAAAAAGGGTGCTTTGTAGATGGTAGATCGGGCTTGAACATTTTTATTTTGAAAATGGTTCGAAAAATAGTTCACACTGAGAATGATCTAGAAACTAAGGTCATTACCATCAAGGCTTATGAAAATAAAGAATGGAAATCATCCAAAGCATGATCACTTTCTCATTGGGAGTAGGTCCTACTACTCATGATACTAAGTTCCATGTTTTAGACTTGGAGCTTCCTTACAACATACTACTTGGTTTCCCATGGATTCATGCCATGTAGGTCGTACCTTCTACATATCATCAGTTTTTGAAGTTATATCATGAAGGATAAAATATTACTCTTCAGGAGATCCTCAACCTTTTTCTCATTGCAGAGAATTTTTGGGTTATTTTCCCACCACTTATAAATGTCCTTCTACAAAGATGGTTGTTCTAGTTCAATCTAAGGTTATTTCCTCCTGCATTGATACGAGATACCTTGGGTTATTGTATAGATGGTGCTTCTACATCAGATTCTCCTTTTTCTTCATGGGAGATGAAAGTTATTGCAAATGGCTATGGATAGTATGATCTCTAACATGCTATTTTAGTCTCTAAATTCCCTCTATCGCCCAAGACACGGGAAGGCCTAGATACAAATATCAATGGTCTCGAGAACATTGTAACATCAAAAATTTTACTCCTGGTGGTCTATTAGAATATGATAAGTTGCTTAATAATATTGTATCCTAACCTTCGGATGATGATATGGATCCATGATATCAATCTCCCAAATATGTCATCCTTAATAAAATGATGTATGCTATGGGATATAAAGGATATGACTGCAAAATAAACAAACAAGGTATGCGGGAAGCTCTTCCAATACCACATCGCAAGGTTTGTAAGTATGGTATTGGCGTGTCTAACCATATGGGTCCAATCCTCCAGAGGTTGAAGAAAATGCTTCTAAATGGGAATATAGTTTGTCTAATTATGAAAACGAAATAGATTCCCAATGTAGTCTTTACAAAGACCTTGCCTCTATGAACTTATTTTCAAACACGACTATATTAATCATATCCCCTACGATCCCGAGTTAAATATTTTTTATCCTTCCCTTTTCCATTGGGACCAACAACAACATGTACCAATCAACCTCTTTGAAAATGATGAAGCAATTGGTGAGTTTATGGGTCTCCGTGATGGCATTCTAGTTGGTGATCATAAGAAGGGATTCTCCATTAATATTGATGCATGCACATACTTACGGGAGGAGACCAAGCTTCATGGTAAAAAAATCAAAAGAAAAGTAAGGGAAAGTATCCTTAGAGAATCCTTGTACAAAGAAAAATTCTAAGTCCTATAGTGAAAACCTCTTTGAGGCACTTGCGGAAAAACAAATAGAAAAATCACTGGACATAAAAAGTGACCATGTTAAAGGTGAAAATATCATCGAGACACCTTTAGAAGAATAACTCAATCTCCCCTTGATCCTATGTGTATGAAAAAAGAATCCAAGTTGATTGTGGAGGAGACCATAAATGTAAACATTGGTATAGAGGAAATACCTAGAATGGTCAAGTTAGGAGCTTCGCTCTTAGCCAACAAACAGAAGACATTTGTGTTGCTTTTGTGTGAATTTTTAGGGGTAAGTGCATGAATTTGGGGGGCCAAAAAGTGGAAAAAAACCCAAAAATAAATTAAAATGCGTACGCGTTCTATTATAATGCGATGGCATTTTAATTTCTGGCTTTAGAATTTACATAACCATAACGCGTACGCGTTATGTCCTGCTATAAATAAAAACAAGAACCCCGTGCCTCTATCATTTTATATCCCCCAAACACGAGTTTTAGATCTTAACCATGTTGTCACATTTTTTCATTCGAGATGGATCTCAAGCTCAAACAATCATCTTTGGATTTCCATGAAGATTTGAATCGACGATGGTGCCATAGAGAAGAGGTAGGCACAATTCTTTTCTCAAAATTGCATTAAAATTTGATAATTATAGAGTAGAATTTGAATTTAATACATTTTTATTACTACGGTTAGAGGTCGAGGGAATCAAACAAAACCAAACCCCGTTATTTTATTCATCCCTCCCAACCCTCCCACAGTTGCTCAACATCCCTTGGGTAGTCAAGAAGATTTAGCAGCCCACATAGTTGAAAAAAAAATTGAAATTGAGGATTTAATTAAAAGAATGATGGATTCACAATCTACAAACCCCACCACACCTCTATTGCAAACACATTAGAGGAATTACTTGCTCAATTTGACGTGGAAACATGCAAATTGATCGTTGGACATCTTACGAGAGAGGGTTGTAGGTTTTATTATTCTAAAAATTGATCATATGTGGATGTAAAGAAAATTGAAATTACAAAATACCTCATATGCACCTTATTCACCGACCCCCACACTAATTTTTATGTTCCGTTGTCATGCAACTGGTTTCCCATCTTTGGTGCAATAATAAGTTGGTTAAAAATAATTTTTGGGACAAATGGTGGATGGTGTTTGATTTTCCACCTTGCTGATAACAATGAGGTGCCACTATAATTTCGAGGAAACTCTATTACAATTTTATCCTCAATGAGATCCCATTATTTTGATTTTCAAGATTTCCCGGGACCGAGGAAAAGGATTTGCATAGGATCGACTAGGTGCACAACATGCACCTATTCGATGAGGGTATAGTCCCCCACGTGAAGCCCCCTCACCCTAAGACTATCCCTCCAAAGTAGTAAAGGAGACAATAGAGATTGATACACTCAATGCACTTCGGGGCTATCTCTGTGACCATTGTTTGACATACAAGGGAGATTTATGATTCAGATGCTCGCGGAGGTACATAGAGTATTTCCTCAGGGAGTACTAGCATGAGGCGACATATTTTCTTATCATGTGATAGCATATGTTTGGGGCCCGAGGAGGACGATAATTTCATGCGCACCGATTTTGGTGGAGTTGGTGATAGGGGTGCACATGATAATATTACTATGTCAAATTCCTTTTTAGTGAAAAATTTGGATTACGGTCCTCGGTGTCACCTTCGCAGGTTTTTTTATGTTTTACTATGTGTGTTATAAAAAGTTCAAAGTACTTGATTTACTTATATATGTTAAATTTTTGAAATAATTATATTTGTACATGTACATGCATTGATATTACAGTCGTGCGGGAGGTGCATCTTCATCCCGACCACTTGCGGAGAGCACCATGTGTACACATACATTCACAGAGTTAATTTAGAATGTTAATTGTGTAAAATTTTCACATGCATCTATATATATATTACTTTTGAAGTCAAATATATGTATGTTCTTGTATGTTCATCTAACTCACGTGATACATGTTCAATAAAGATCCTAACTTTACTAGACACCCCACCATCTTTGTGATAAGTAGAGAAAGGTGTTGCCACTTTGGGATTTCATCTACGCAACAAATCACCGAGGTATTCAAACAACATGTAAATTTCGTTAAGTTGCTCTTGTAATTAATATTATGTTAAATTACATGTTAGTAGTGTATTTCATTGTAGAATTATTAAATTATGTTAATAATTTCCTTCATTTTGTATATGTAGGATTTATTTGCGATAGGTAGCAACCCTATTAATTTGATTCACAGGCATGGCGGGGTAAAAAAATAGTTCTATATTGATAAAATTAGTTAAAATATTGTCATTACACATACATGTACTTAGTTCTATTTTCGTTAATTCTAATGTTAGATTTTGTGATCTTATGTGTATGTAGGGAACTTCAACCCCTCTATTTTGACTTTGAGGGCACGGACTCCTCCATCTCATCATCTTCATACCCCCGTTTGTACTCCAGGATCTCCCGATGACTCATCTGAGTGTGAGATGTAGATTCGGCGTGATCAAAAACTTACGGTAAGTTTATGAATTTATGTAAATAATTGCATTCTAGCATGGTCTTAAATACATGTTAAAAACATATATAAATTAAGTTTTGATAAAAAAACATTATTTACACTTACAGGTTTATCTACAAGTGAGTATTCAATAGAAGAGGACTTGTAGCATGGGCTCAGATGATCTAAAGTCATCTCATAGATCTCCATCTTCTTCTAAGGGAGGGCCTTCTTTGAGCAAGGCCAAGAGGGATATATTTTGATGATTAGGAAATATATATGTCTTACATGAATTTTTTTATATGCCTATCTGCATGGCATTGCATGTATGCCTATATGGCAATGTATGTATGCCTATATGGCATTTGAACTTGATGGTATATGACCTATTTGGGAATTTTTATATTTATTATGCACATTAAAGTACTATTTGAAACTTGATATTTTTGTATGAGACCTTGCATTTTGAGATTATTTTTGCATGAAACTAATATGATCTACACTTGACAATATTTAAGACATTATGGATTATTTTTTCTTTTATTGGTGATGTACATGTACTAGACTTTTCAATGTATAATATGCATCAAACTTTGGAAATCAATATTTATATAATGTATGTATATAGAGAGTTGCCTAATCGAGTAATTATTCATTCAATTTATCAATGTGTATATGTGTATTTACCTTACTTACGCTTCTTCTTTCTCATGGTCTCTTTATCTTGGTTCATATCTTATCATGTACCTACTACATTCTTCAATTTTTCTTAGTATTCTCCTGTTAAAACACTCGAGAGTCGTCACAATTTGATTCCTTTCATTTTTTGATATTTTGAGAATGTCTCCAGATGCGATGACATTCGATTCAAATACTAAATGATTCTTGGTTGTCTAATCCTATCCAATTCGTGTAATTACCTTTAAATTTATAGGCATTTCAAGTTATTTGGAAATCGCATCACACCCTTCACTAGGCTTGATGACTACCCTTATATTTTTAAGGCACTTTTGAAAGCATCCATGGGTTTATCAAAGCATAAATTATCAATGAATGGAAGGTCACTAAGTCGTAGACCATTTGAATCCCATCCGTAACTAAACAAGAAATATTTACTATGTGATTGATAACTCTTGTGTGTTCTTAGACATTCCTCTATCAAATTCATTCTTAATAAAAATCTAGTCATTGAAAAATAACTTCTGGATGAGGTCTTGGATCTGACAAGATGTCTCTCGGTGCCACGGAGTCTGAAAAATCACCTGTCAAAGATATAGCATGTTTTGGTCTTAGGGCTCTTAAGGGACTACGCCCGGACAAGGTAGCCTGGAAGCACGGGGAGCATAGTAAACCAAAACAATACCTCCCCTAGCATTTACCTGGCCACCCCAACATGTTGGCATAGTCGATTTGATGCCAAGAGCTTCCGTTTGCAAAGTAGTGTGTCTTCCATCCTTACACTAACTCAAACTATAGTATTTCACACGTTTACAAACAATATGACAATGAGAGAACCAAATGGATATGGATAAAATTGTGAGAGGATTTCGTAAAGGGCCCCGACATGAAGGTTTTGGATCTAATGAGATGTCTCTAGGTACCACGAAGTCTAAGAAATCACTTGTCAAAGATATAACATTTTTGGCCTCAGGGCTCTTAAGGGACTATGCCCGGACGAGGTAGCCCGGAAGCACGGGGAGCGTAGATAACCAAAACAACACCTTCCTTGAATTTACCTGGCCACCTCGACATGTTGGCATAGCACGTTCATTTCCAAGAGCTTTCGTTTGCAAAGTATTACGTTTGACAGCCTTACATTGACTCAAACTGTAGTATTTTGCACGTTTGCAAACAATAAGACAACAAGAGAATCGAATTGAAATGGATAAAAATGTGATATAATTTCATATAGGGCTTTGACACAGAGGTGTTAGATGTAACGAGACATCTCTAGGTGCCACGGAGTCTGAGAAATCACCTATCGAAGATATATCATGTTTTGGTCTCGTGGCTCTTAAGGGACTACGCCCGGATGAGGTAGCCCAGAAGCACATGGAGTGTAGGAAATAAAAATACACCTCCCATAGCATTTACCTGGACACCCCAACATGTTGGAGTAGCCGGTTTGGTGCCAAGAGCTTTCTTTTACAGTATTGCGTATGACAACCTTACACTGACTCAAACTGTGATATTTCATGTGTTTGCAAACAATAGGACAACAAAATAACCGAATGGAGATGGATAAAGCGTGAGAGTATTTTGTAGAAGGTCTCGACATAGATGTTTTGGATTTGATGAGACTTCTCTAGGTGCCACGGAGTCCAAGAAGTCACATGTCGAAGATATAACATTTTTTGGTCTCAGGGCTCTTAAGGGACTACACCCGGACGAGGTATCCGGAAGCACAAGGAGCATAGGAAACCAAAAATAGGCCTCCATAAGTGCTCACTAGGCCATCTAAATGTGTTGGCGTAGTCATTTCACCACCAAGAGCATCCATTTCAAAATTATTGCATCTGACAACCTTACACTGACTCAAACTATAGTATTTCACGTGTTTACAAACACTAGGACAACGAGAGAACCAAATAGAGGTGGATAAAACCATGAGATTATTTCATAGAGGGTCCGACGACATGGAGGTTTAGGTTACGATGAGACATCTCTAGGTGCTACAGAGTCTGAGAAATCACCTGTCAAAGATATAGCATTTTTTGGTCTCAGGGCTCTTAAGGGACTACGCCTAGACGAAGTAGCCGGAAGCACTTGGAGCCTTGGCGACCAAAAATAGGCCTCCAATAGCATTCACTAGGCCATGCAAATGTGTTTTCATAGTTGGTTTAGTGCCAAGAGCTTCTATTTGCAAAGTAATGTGTCCACAACCTTACACCGATTCAAAATGCAATATTTCGTGTGTTTGCAAACACTCTGGGAAACGAGTGAACTGAATGGAGGTGGATAAAACCATGATATTATTTTTTATAGGGTCCCAACATAGAGTTTTGGACCGACGAGATGTCTCTAGGTACCATGGAGTCAGAAATCACCCGTCAAAGATATAGCATTTTTGGTCTTAGGGCTCTTAAAGGACTACG
The DNA here is from genome assembly GCA_018340775.1 of Taxus wallichiana var. yunnanensis. Classification (NCBI taxonomy): domain Eukaryota; kingdom Viridiplantae; phylum Streptophyta; class Pinopsida; order Cupressales; family Taxaceae; genus Taxus; species Taxus wallichiana. The sequence continues at coordinate 377,192,618 of CM031235.1, forward strand.
CTCGGACGAGGTAGCCCGAAAGCACCTAGAGCTTTGACCTATAAAAAAATGCCTCCAATAGCATTCACTAGGCCATCCGGATGTTTTGGTATAGTTGGTTTGGCACCAAGATATTCTTTTTGCAAACTATTGTGGTGACATCCTTACACCGACTCAAACTCTAGTATTTCATGCTTTTAGAAACAATAGAAAGCGAGAGAACCGAATGGAGGTGGATAAAAATATGAGATTATTTTGTAGAGGGTCCCAATATAGAGGTTTCATAACCGACGAGACATCTCTAGGTGCCATGGAGTCCAAGAAATCGCGTATCGAAGATATAGCATTTTTGGTCTTAGAGATCTTAAGGGACTCGCCTGACAAGGTAGCCCGAAGCACTTGGATCTTTGGCCTTGAAAAAATGCCTCCACTAGCATTAACTAGGCCATATGGATGTGTTGGCGTAGTCGATTTGGTGCCAATAGGTTCCATTTGCAATGTATTGTGTCCGACAACCTTACACTCACTCAAACTACATTATTTCAAGTGTTTGTAAACAATAGGACAATGAGAGAATCGAATGGAGATTAATAAAACCATGATATGATTTCATATACAATCCCAATGTGGAGGTTTTGGATTTGATGAGTTATTTCTAGGTGCCACGAAGTCTAAGAAATCACTTGTTGAAGATACAACGTGTTTTGGTCTCAGGGCTCTTAAGGGAATACGCTCATATGAGGTAGCTGGAAGCATGTGGAGCATAGGGAACCAAAATGAGGCCTCCACTAGTGTTCACCAGGCCATCCATACATGTTGGCTTAGACGGTTTGTTCCCATGAGCTACCGTTTGCAAAATATAGCATCTAAAGAACCTTACACTCGACTCGACTACACTATTTTGCGTGTTTAAAAATAATAAGACATCAAGAATACAGAAAGGATATGGAAAAAAACTGGAATAGGATTTCATACAAGACCACGACATGGAGGTTTTATATCTAACGAGATGTCTCTAGGTGCCATGGAATCGAGAAAACACCCGAAGAAGATATAGTATTTTTGGGAAGACAATCTTGAATAAAAGTTTGTTTTACAAAAACTCATATAACTTGAACAAATGACCTAAATTTGACCTAAAATTTTGCAAGAAGCATCATAACAACTTCCTCTATCATATCCCATAATTTCTAGAAAATAATATTTCTACATTTTTCTATCCCATCTCATTTCCATGCTATAATAGTGCATGCTAGAATAGTGTAAGGTTTTTCGATGTAATATTTTGCAAACAGAAGCTCTTGGCACTAAACCGATGCATGCAACACGTCGGGGCATCTAGGTAAACACCGGGGGACATGTCATTTCTGATGCCACAGCTCCATGTGCTTCCAGGATACCTTGTCCTAGTGTAGTCCCTTAAGAGCACTAAGACCAAAAATGTTATATCTTTGACGGGTGATTTCTCGGACTCTGTGGCACCTAGAGATTGCTCGTTAGATCCAAAACCTCCATGTTGGTGCCCTCTATGAAATCCTATGCCAATTTTTTCCATCTCTTTTTGGTGTTCTTTTTGTCCTATTGTTTGGAAATGCATGAAATAGTGTAGTTCTAGTCGTGTAAAGGTCGGAGATGCTATATTTTGCAAACAATAGCTCGTGGGACTGAACCGTCTTTGCCAACACATCTAGATGGCCTAGTGAACACTATTGGAGGCCTTATTTTTTCCCCTACACTCTATGTTCTTCCAGAATACCTCATCTAGGCATAGTCCCTTAAGATCCCTGAGACCAAAACACATTATATCTTTGACAAGTGATTTCTCGAACTCCGTGGTGCCTAGAGATGTCTCGATCAAATCCGAAACCTCCACCTAGGGAACATCTACCAAAATCCTATGCCAATTTTATCCTTCTCATTTTGATGTTGTTGCTTTATCCTATTATTTGCAAATGCATGAAATAGTGTGGTCCGAGTCGGTGTAAAGTTGTTCATTTCCAATCACCTGAATAATATAGGTGGTTCATACAATATAGGTGGTGAAATGAGAATTTTAATAATATATTTTTACAATATAGGTGGTGAAATGAGAATTTCTATTTTTGTCCCTTTCTAATATTTAATTTCTCTTATCTTCACTTGTCTTCGAGAATAATAAATTCTCATGATAGTGCCAACCACGTGAAGGTGGAATCATTTTTGGAACCACTAACCTACATAAAAATGTTAGTAAGCAATTAAATAGAATTTTAAATCATACGTAATTTAAAAAAACTCATTAAAGTAAATATTCAAATTAAATTTTTAAGAACATACCTTTGAAAATTCAATCCAATGAACTACTAGGATCAACTCTACTCTTAACAAAGTAGCAAGAATTACTTCATGATCGATTCACGAACCTTCCATGATTCTTGTTTAATGGCCAGTCTTGATATTTGATCAATTTAATATTTGTTGCAAGAACTAAATGTGAATAGTGAAGTATCTTTCGATGTACTTCATAGTCTTCAAACAACCAAGTGTTTGATTTTTGATAGGATATCATCAAAGCCAAGTTTCAGTGACTACCACTGACCTAGTCGGATACTCAAGGTCTTCACCATCAATGACTGTGGAAGTAAAAAAATCCCCTTTACACAATGAGAAAAGAAGTAGTTTTTCCCTCTTCATTAAATTTTGTCGCAATAACTGCAAAAACGTGCCCTACATCACAAAGTAAAACTTAAGTCAAATTTAAAATACATTAAGAGTTGACCATTTAATAATTTATAAATCTAAAACATGGCATGTACATATATGTATGTACCTTGTTACACTAAATCAGAGACTTGGTCAAATTCAAGTGATGTTGTCATTTGATCTGAAGACCCTGCAAGTTGTAATGCTCGTGGAACTTGATGTGTGTTGAGTGGAATTAGAGGTCTACAAGTCCATTCATCCACCCAATGCTATGAATCACATTCATTCCACGCAAAATCAATGCATGATATACAAAAACATGCCATGCACCTAGTATAAATAGTCCAAGCATTTGCATCTGAACTATGGAATGAGTGCGTATCACTTGATCTGAAAACTATCATATAATATTCAAATTTTTCCAGATGTTGTTCCTCTATCAACAAAAATATCTACGAGCCTTTGATATCTCTTGAGATTTATGGACCATATTCTTGACACACCAATCAACAATGTTTTTTACATCTCAGTAAATTTAGCACCATCCTTGAACTTTAACTCAAGTCTCTTGTAAGTGCTCTTTTCACACATGCTTCTCGCACCATCATGCTCTCCTTTTCTATGCCCTGCCTCGGTAAAACTCTAGATATGTTGTACATTTTTTTATTTTTTATCCTTCTTAGTGAATAAAACATCCATGAATTCTTGAATTGTGATGTGTAGTTGTATGAAAAAATGTAATGTTGATTGAAACTAATGTTCCTCTCATTCAAGTTCACATAAAACACCTAGAAACACCCTTGTACATATTCTATAGAATGTGTCGATCATCATTGATGTAGAAATGACACTCTCTTAATATTTTTCAATCTTTCTTAGTGCTTTCTAGAGAGTGCATGAATTTTATATGCATGAAAATAGGAACTTGCATTAATTTATAATATTGAGACTGAACCTCCATTTGTGGCTACAATGTGTAATTTCTGCATGAAGTCAACTACTTTGAAAAAATAGTACTAAGTGAGAATGTTTCCTTTCTTAACTTGAATTGTTCATCTAACCATCGAGCTGTGTGTGTGCCTTGCATACTCATAAGTAATTCCCTCTTTGAATTTGACCATATATTTTGATACGGGTAATTTTTTTGTAACAAGCTCACACTTATTAGATTATTTTCCATCTTTTAATTGATATGCCACTGATTTATATTTTTGAAACCAACCAATTCTTTTCCTATTGAATTTGTACTCTCCTCATGGATACAACTTTTCAGATTTGGCAAGCCACCACATACATTGCACGTTCCATCCAAACATGTTTTGTTATAAAAAAATTGTCTAGTTGATTTTTCACAAAATATTGTCGGAATAAATTCCCTTGAAGATTTTGGTGGGACATTTAATCCATAATCTTACAACATGATTTTAGTATGCAAAAATGAAGTATCGAAAAAAACATCATAATGTGTTGAAAATTCAACATGATTCCAACAACAAGTGGTACGTGAGTGATTGATTTTCACATAAAAGGGTTTGCTCATTTCAAAGAATCTTTGGCTAATGTTAATTTATGGATTTTCATTCTTAAACTTAGAGAACAATTGTGTTTGAGTCATATCTAAGAATTTTTTTGCACATAATTCATGATTACGAGAACCTATTCTTCTTTTTATTGTATCTCTTCTATTCAATGACACCCTTGTGTTCTCATTCCAAAATTTTACAATTAATTCTTTTAGAATATCATATGTATTCTTGTCTTTCTATAGAAGTATGCTAGCGAAATCCCAATAGTCGGTGTTATTGGTGACTCAAGATGTTTACGTCTCTCTATAGCTTTCATTAGTGTTTTTCAGTTTAGCTTCAAAGCACCGCTTGTTTTTCTAATCAAGCATTTATTAACCATTTTATCACTTATATAATTAGTAAGTGCACACCGTGTAACATTACTATCTTTGGTGCATATTTTTGCACCTAGAGTTTGGTATGTTTTATCTATGTTTTCAACAATTAACACATTTTGATCAACAAAATTAGATGTTCTTAACCCTGTGGTCTTCATTATAGGTCAATGTAACAAATAATTGACATCTTTTTGAGTCATTTAAATTCTCAAAGAAATTATCCCAAATTCCACTAGCTTTTCTTCTTGCATTTATTTCAAACATTTTATTAGGAATTTTTTTATAATGTTTTCATCAATTTCAATTAAGTGAATTGGTTTTCTTCACAAAATGGAAGGAAATTTTCTTAGAGGTGAAGATTCGTTTACAAGGTTACTTTCTTCATTCAATGTTTTCATACAAATTTCGGGGTTAACATTTGGATTCATATCAATTTCTTCATCCATACCAACATTATCATTCAATTCAATATCATTATTCATTGAAAAATCATTATTCATTGCAAAATCATTATTCTCTACATTTTCATTATGTATTTCATCCCCATTTTCTAATACATTAGCTACATTTGATATAGTAGATGTACCTTTCCCTACACAAAGTTTTTGCATTCTCTTCAATTTCTTTATTCTCATCTCTTCCAATTGCTCGGTGTCTTGTTCTTAACTTTCCTCTTATCCTTAGCTTGAATTTTATCTCCCATGATTAGAAAAAATAAACTAGTGGGGTAGGGGAAAAAATGAACTACTAAAAAACCGTGTAAGAATGTACAGATAATTTCAAACCAAACAAAATGTATGCAGAAATCCCGTGAAAGAGATGAAAGGGACGTTAGGGGAGCACAATATATAAAAAAAGCATAACGCGTACACGTTATGATTTTTATCTTTTCCAACCCATGCCTCAAGGCTTGGGATCTAGTTTGGATCCCCAAGCTTGAGGCATAGACTTGCACAAACACAACAAACAAACAGCGTGTTTTTGCAGAAAAATGTAAAAATCCAACTTCCGCCATGATAAATCAACATCAAATGATCGATTCGTTTAAAAAAATTATACCATGACATAAAGTAGAGTTTCTTCTTTGTATAAATATTATTTTCCAATTTTTCTAACAAATATAAGGTTTCCATATTATTTATTTTCTAACTATGCCTTTTTATAGCTATTTTTGAAGTTTAAACATGTCTATCTACGAAGTTGAAACTGGATATAGAATGGGGAAGCATTAAAATTAAAGGTATGGGGAGTCATGAAAGATCCAATAATGGGCATGTAAGGAATGGGTTCACAAAATTATTTAACAAAGTTAAAATCTATGTAAGGACAATATCGACCTCATAAATATAATAGTCATAAAGTAATATATAGCTAAAGAAGTATAAAAAGAGTGAAAGATAAGAGATAAAGATGAATTAGCCAGAACTATAGGTTTAGACTAATTCTAGACTGATGAACAAGATAAAAAGGTAGATTCTATAATATGTCAGCTCTGACCTTGATTTTGAAGTGTGACAATCTCAGGGATAAGAGTGCCTATAATGGGACATAGCCACCTAGGCGCTAGCATCTATTGCAGGCACCGTATCTGTGGAATAGATTTGGTCATGGTTTTTTTGTGTCACTTCTTATTCGTTATAAGGTGCATTAAGTTTTCTATAATTCTATTCAGTCTTATTTGTATCTACAAAATAAACCCTAGCTACTGCATAATACTCAAACATACATTATATGAAAAAATAACACATATTCTTGAGTCAAACCGACCTTGGCGATCTCCCCAATGTGATTGTCACTGAGCACCGCACTACATTTTAGAATCAATCTATCTCTTGTTTGTGTGATTGGAATAGTTTCCCTTGAGCCGGGATGCATTATTTCCAATTACACAAATAATAATGGGCTATAACTACTTTTTCCCAATACAAAATGTGTGGAATGGAATTCAGAATAAACCCTCCTATGTAATGAATTATACGGTCAAAATTCAGTCTTTGATATAATACATATAAAATATTTTCTCCTTGAATATGTATATGCCTCTTGAATGCTTGCCCCCTAATGAGGTTAAATAAGACATGTATGTATGTATATATATATGATTTCTTTGTCTAAGTTTCACCATTAATAAGTGAAATGCCAATACGGGTAGTAAATAAAGACATGAAAGATGTAACATCTAAAAATTTAGAAAAAGGGAGGAGGAAAGAAGTGGCCATAGGGACAAGAATAACCCGAGTGCTCTTTTCCCTAACGGGTGGTTCTATACAGGTGTCAAAAATATAAAACATTGGAATCAGTAAAGAGTAGGATGTCGGCTAGTATGCAAAATTGTAAGTTATAAGCCTAGAAACAACAAACAATAAATATAAAAATATAAAAAAATCAAAGAAAAACATGTTGCTAATGACCAGTTCTCTTGCTTAGTAATCATACATTTAAATGATGTATTTAAAGGCTAGATGTACATATTAAGTGCGTGATTTAGTGACTACATTTTCCCCCACTTTATGCTAGTGAATAAGAATTTAGTAGCATAAAGTAGAAAAAAAATCATATCTTGGGAGCCAAAAGAATATTATGGCCAGTAACATTTCGAATGAGTGTCGCAGTGTGCCGAATGGAATAGTGAAAAATGTGTACCATGGAATTCTAAGGGAATGGAAGGATAAGTATCCTAAGGTGACCTTTACGTGCGTGGAATGATAATGATGTGTGTGTGTGTAGTTCCTTGGACTATTGTCTTTTTTGGAGCATTATTGAGAATTTTTCATGGTTTCTTGTGTGCTTTGCCTTCGTTGGGATGGGATATGACCTGCAAAAAGAAAAAAATTATAGTCAATGCTCATAGAAAATGAAATTGAACATTAACTTGAAAAATATGTAAAATTGGAAATGTGTATTAGAAAAAAACTATAGAAATGGGTTAGAGTACACCTAAACTTATAAAAGAGAAAGGGGTAGAGAATTTTTCTTCCTTGTAGACTTGTATTTGAGGATTTTGCTGGAATAATATGAAGGATTTGGGAATTTTGTAGCCAAAAGTAGCACCCTAGGATTTTTGGTTATGGATCCCTACCTTTTGGGAAACATTGGGTTATCTCTCAAGTTGTGGGACTTGTGGACTTGAGATAACCCTCTAGAGAAGGTTGGCTCTTGCTCCTAAACTACCTACCACAAGCTATTCTTAGTGCAGGAAAAGAAAACTAATCCTATCCTAACAATCCAACAGGTCAGGGAGAGAGAGTGCATAAAAATAAAGCCTACACTAACAACGGTGATACACCAGAAAAGGAGGATGTTAATCAAGAATCCAATTGCCTGAAATGGAGAAAGGTGAGCAATGAAAAGGGTGGAAAAATGCACCACAGTCCAAAGGTAGATTCACACATAACACCACTTCAAACCCATTAAGCACAACTTCCAAAACCTGTAGTGAACATTAGGAATATGCACAATATACCTGCAGTGAATAAAGGCAAGTAGAGACAATAAAAACATGCAAAGGATGGACAAAATGCATCACAGACATATTATATTGCTCAAAAATGTGCACAATACAACAATAATAGGAAAGAGGCAAGAAAAATTCCATTACAAAGCTTAGGAAGAAGGCTTGAGCTCCATGTTCAAACCCTAACAGAGAAGAAATAGGGGTAGAAAGTAAAATGAATCCCTCCCCTTAGAATGAGCCCCATATTACAATATATAGAATGAGAAGGAGAGAAGAGTGAAATCCTAGAATTACTTCTTCAACCACTTGCAAGATGCAATAAATGAGGTGAAATGATGGAAATAGATTTGTAAAATCTTCCTCATATTGTCCCATAACCTATAGTTGGAGAAAATGATGGCCATACTCATTTATTGCACTCTCAACCACTTTCCAATTGTCTCTTTGAATTGGGCTCGTTTTCTCCTAAATACACCCTCAAATCTTCATCAATATCTTAATTTTCATGTTTGTTGTGCATCGGGTTTGGAATTGAAATTCTAATGACACCAATTTTGGGCAATTTCATTAATAAATTCTGAATTTATGAGCTTATGAGTGTAGGTAGGTTATTTGGATTTTCCAAGCATTCCTTCATCTCCACGAGATTGAGAATTAAATCCCCTAGATGGAAAAGTGAATTTTATAAATTTCTCTTCTTCCTAATGTTTTTACATATCTTTTAAAAGGTTTTGCATAAAAAAATGTGGGGCTCGGTTATGATTTTTGTTATTTACATTGGGAGGGGTACTTGTTGTTTTAGTTCTTGTCGTCTCGGTCAGCTCGGTCGAGCTAGCTCTTTCCTTACATTGTGGTATTCTTGTGATGCTTTGCTCTCTCGTACTCCCTAGCTCGGTGAGTCTATTTTTTCGGGTCAACCTTCAAAGTCTCACTTGGCATTACACAGCTTCCGATTGTCAACTTGGCGGCTCCTCGCATGTTTACTACTAATTTTTCCTTACCTCGGGAGAATTATTTACATGTTACACCTTCAACTCCACTTGGCCAACTCATCTCTACGTGTTTGGTTGAGTCACTAACTCGACGGCCCCGATGCATTAGGTTACTGTGTACTTGAGTTGCCTATCCACCGAATCGGTAGCTCTTTGTCCTTTATATGTTTTGAATGTCGAGCTCTTTATAATTTCCACTTCTTGACCGAGTTCCACGTGAATACATTACCCGATTGGCCAAGTCCCATTTCATATCTCGCCGAGCCCCACGTGGAAACACCGCAAAATTCTTGGGGTCCCTTTTCCTTAGAATTTTTGGGTTTGTGACGAGCCAAAATATGGCAACACCTGCACTCCTCCCTCCTCGTGCTTGGCATTAGCTTAAATTTGAACCCGCGACTCCAAACTATTTCTGAGCTCCCATCCCGCTTGGTTAGCTCGGTCTCATGCGAGGAACTCTTTTACAACCGCACAACTTGATTGTGATAAGCGACTTGATTCCATTTAATCTTTAACTTTGTGGAGTTTACCCGAGTCTCATGATAATGTCTGTATGCAGGTTTGTGAGCTCGATCGACTAGAGTTGAATGACTCGGTCTTATGTGCATGTGACTCGGTCTTCCAAGGGAAACAACTCAGTCTCTGATTCCCAGCAGCATGATCAAGGGGATCGATGGAGTGTCTTGCTCGGTGATGAAAATTGATTTCATTCTACAGTGAACACAACTCCGTGAGCTCATACTGGCTTGAAACCTCTATGCAATGTGGGGAGGCTCAAATTTGGTCCTCAAGCTTGACCATGACTCGGTGTCCCCCCGCAACAATTATACGAGTCTTTTTCATCACGCTTGACCATGAAAGGATTAGCCTAGTGCATGTTACGGTAGCTTGGCCTTATCTCCGCACGAACATATCAGTCTAAGATAGATCGGTTTGTGTTGTTTTCAATGCATGACGATATCTCGGTGCATGTTTTAAGGGCTCGGCCATTATTAACAAACAACTTGGCATACATAGAAAAGACAAGCTCAATCCTCTTTGATGAGCGACTCGCCGTTGATCAAAGCATGAATCTCGAGCTCCTCCACAACTTAGTGCATAATGAGGACAACTCGGTCCACCAATCAGCTCACCGATGTATTTGAAATAACCCAATATTTTCATGGAGCTTGGTCATACCTATATAGCTTAGTTCCTTGAAATGAGCAACTCTCTCTTCCACAACTAGCTTGATGAGCTATTCCAAGAGCTTGATTGTGTTCCTTTCAATTTTACATCTCCTTTAGACATTTGTGGAATTTTAGGATCCTTCAGCATACTTTGCATCAACTAGGAGATGCCTCGGGGATTTTTACATGAATCCTCGGGTTTGCTATACCCCCGTAAGCGGGTCCCATTAATGTCGTAATGAAAGTTTTCACGTTGTCCGATTTCACAAGGGGGTGAAATGGGATAATGAGACATCATGTCACTAAACTAGGAATTTGAGTATCCTGGCACTAAAATTTAGATTTATTCGCCCTATCGCCACTAAGGGAAAGTGTATTGGGAGAGCTCATAGGCCTTTCCCTCCAACCGTTAATGCTTCCCCATGGATAAGTGCCACCAAATGATCACAAACCTGATTTTGTAACTTTCCTCGGGTGACACATTGTTCCAAGCATATCATTGTCCTACATATTCCCTAGGTGCCACTTCCTTATTCGTTCTTGGTTTGGTTCCTACTTTGATTCATATTCATGGATAAGTGTCACTACAAATGATCACATATATGATTTGTAACTTTCCTCGGGGACACATTGTTCGTGGATATCCTTGCTTTGCATATGCCCTAGGTATGACTTCCTTATTTATTCCTTGTCTTGTTCCTAATTGTATTCATAAGTAGTTAGATCCTTATTTATTTCTTATTAGTAGTTGATTACAATATGAAAGTGACTATGTAATTGTTGAAAATGGAGAAGACTATAATTGTGTAATCTGTTGAAAACTAGTCTGTAATTTTTTTCTCCCGTGACAAGAGCTCTTAGGTGGCATATTCTTTTTAGTAATCGAAAGTTCTATCTAGGTCATGTGAATTTTGGCCAAGTTTATTTTTGTTCCTATTCTTTGACTAATTAATACTCGAGCATGTTGACTTTGATTCTATAAGTGTTGTTTGTAACTTGGTGTAGGGTGAAAAGGTTCACCCTATGATTCCCCCACTCATTTGGGGAGCGTGAGATGAAAAAAATTGAATGGAGAACGAATGAAGAAGGTTGAAACTGATATGCATATATGATATATGGATTACTCTAGGGGAATAGAGATTATGAATAGTATTTACCTTGGCACAAGTAAAATAATTGGAAAATGCTAGCATACAAGTTTTAGTGACAAACAAGAAATGCACACGGAAATAAAAAAGTACTAAAAGCATATAGGAAAATAGAAGACAAGGACACAATGAGTAACTACCTACATATATGGGACACCACTCAAGATGTCACAAGACAATCAAAGCCATCAAGTCTTGTGAAAACAAGGTAATAAGTAAACATAGGGCATAGCCCACAAACAATAGTAAACGAGGTACAAGAAAATCAAATAACCATGATTAGAAGAAGTCCTATAAAGAAAATGATATATACAAATCACCCATTATCATGTTAGGAAAGATAAATAGTATGCCAAAATGTAAGATTTGAATATAGGAATGAAAATTTGAAATATTGCAATGATAGAACCTAATAGTAAGTGGGAAAAGGTACATTCCCCCAGGATACTCGTTAGATTTGGTAATACATAGGGACAATCATAATACATTTTGTAACAACCTATTTACCTCAAGATATCTGTACATACCTGAAATTTTAGGGTACCGCACCACCTGGAATGATGTTACACGTGCCCCAATGATGATACTGAGTCTCCTTGTAAGGTGTTTAGAATCTAGAAAGGCTCGCCATGTATATACTTGTATCCCACATGCCCTGCTCGCCTTCGCATGCTTTTTGTTTCCCTTTTCCCCTTTTCTTCTTGCATTTTGTCTTCAAAGTGATGAAACCATCGCCTTGCTAAAGGCGGCGGTCCCGTGACCAATGTAACGCCTTGATTTTTGTAAGCTATCATGGTAATCACTTTTCATGATGTTGTAACTGCAGAAATGAAGATAAATATGTTAAGATATATCTTTTAATCTTAAAAGGAATGTGTTACTAATCTGGACCCTTGTTTGCTGTAATTTGTTTACTTGGGACAGAGGTTATTATTGCTTGTGTTTTGCTAAATGAGACAACAGACTTGTCGTATGTTTGATGAACTCTTTTCGCTGATTGACAACACACCTTGAATCAATTCCATTGATCCAAGGTATGTTGTGGCCTTCTTGTGATCACTTTGTCGATTTACTTCTAAACCAGAATGAAGTCTGAAACCAGACTGAAGGTTGATATAAATGTTGCAGCACCTAATTTGATATAAATATCCGGTACCTAGATGCCAATGGAAAAGGTTCGATTCCCGAACCACATGCAAAGTTGTAACGCTAGACAACGTAAGACAATAAGAGCCTGGATGCAAGTGACACGGTATGTGCAACATAAGACGAAACGTCCCGCATTGTGTTGAATGCGAATGCCACCAAAGACTTGATTGGAAACTATTAAATAAATACTATGGGATTAAACCATAACCTACAAGTAAGTTTTATCCTATACCCTAACTACTACCCCATATGGATTTTAAATTTCATAAGGATGAAAATAGATGCAAATTCTAATAACTTATGAACTAGGTGAATAACCTAGCTATGGACTATTAAATCCTAAACTATTACTAACCTATGGAAGGGGACTTATGGACCCATGTGGATGGAAAACGGATAAGAAGGGAAGGTTAGAAATTTAATAGGACAAGTAAATGAAGTCCTTACAAGTTCAACGCCAAGTTTGGTGGGAACAAGGAAAAGTTGGAGGCATCTAACTAGCTATGAAGCTAAAATGGAATTGCAAGCAAAATTTGAAAAAGGAAATTCGCCAACCTGAGTCGGCGGTGGCGTGAAAATTTATGAAAAAGTAATGCATTCAATGCATTCAATGACCTTGGTCTTAGCGACCAGCTCGCCTTGGAAAGAGGATAGAGGAAAAAATTGTTTGTCATTGTGTTCAATCGGGTTTTTAGTTGCTCTGCATTTCTTCCATGGTTTTGTCGAACCTGCTGTATTTTTGGTTATTGTTTCTGTTCTTTGGAGAAGCCAAGGCTATTTTTGAGCTTGAGGAAGTTAGTGGACTGTTGGGAAAGCCCTGCTGCGGATGCCGTGGAGAGAAATAGCTCCTGTGGACGCGGTTTTCTTCGAACCACAAAAAGAATTGCAGGCATGTTAAGCCCTTCTCCTTAAACCGTTTTCTTTTGTTTAAACGTCTCATTAAAACAACCCTACTCTTATGAGGGGTGTTTTAGTTAAATGATATTGTTGATTTGAATGAAGTGATTTCTGGTTTGAGTCATTTTTCTTTTGTTGAGCACGACTTGGGTAATTTCTTTTGCGAAATGGGTAAATGAAATAAATCTGTTCTTGATGAGTGAGTTGTTTGACAATGTTGGGTAATCATTCTTTACTCAATATGAGTTGAGTTTGTGTTGAATAATACATTAGCTATGCGTGTATCAATTCTGAGTTCTGTGCATTCTTGTAAAAATGGAAGGATAAGGTGATTTTGTATGCCTGGTTTGAACTGTCATTATAAAAATGAACACGGCTTTGGTATTTCTTGCAAATGAGTGAAATAAAGGAGGTTGTGCTTGCTGTATGAGTTTGTTTTGACTGTGTTTAGCATTCGCATCTATTACCCTATATGGGTTTGAATTGATGAATGTATTGTTATGTGAATATTGTTTTCTGAGTTTAATGCGTGAAAACGATTGGGAAAAACAAATTCGTGGTAATGTTGATGAACTGTTGTGTGAGTTATTTCTCCTAGTTGTTTTTCATTGCATAGAATACGGTTTTCCCTAGGACAGTAAGGTCATAGTAGCATCTTACATTGTTGTTCTAATTAGATATGGTGTTATATTCGCTTGTTCTTGGTATTCATATAGGACTGTTTGGAAGGAAGTTCGATCTCGAATGGGAACGAGAAAAATCAGTCTATAGAATAGAGAGCATACAAAAAAATCAGTCTATAGAATATACAGGGTAGAGCATACAAATATATACTATGTGTCTTGCTAAACTCAATATATATATATATATATATATATATATAATTTACGGATTGAGAACCTTTCATTGTTTTCATTGAAGTGGAATATGAATGGATTTCTTATTTTACTATTGGAAAGTGAATTCTCTCATTATTATGATGAAAGCGTGATTTTTGTTGTTGTTTGTACACTCTTACATGTTATATATAGACGTGAATGTCTGTAGAGTGAATTATTTAAAAGGAAATGATTGTGTTTAGAGGTTCTTTTGGTACCGATGCTTACGGACCAGTTGCAATGAACTCTGGTCAACTTTTTGGAAAGGTAATTAGTAGTTTTTGAATATTGAAATATACTATTCAGAATGAATCATATTATTGGATTATGTCTGTTCTAAATAGTGGATATTTGGTTAGACAGTGAGAAGAGGTAATATGACCCTTCTTCCTTTTATTCGATTATTGATTTTATTTATTTCTCTTTGGACTGTTATCATTGATTGATATCACGTCTGGATTAAATTCTCAGTACAGTTATGATGAAAGGAAAGAGAGTGTTGGATGGATAATTTGAAGTAATGTTCATTTCTTCTCTCATACAGTTGGAAATCTATAATTGTTATGGAATGAATTTTGTACTGCTTTGGTTTAAGCATCTGCATTTAATTGTTTACTTTTCTCTTCAGCGTTTGATTGTTTGAAATCAGATGAGTTGTATGAAAGGAAAGGAAAGTAGTTCGGTTTGAATTTTTAGTTAAATTCTATCTTTTGAAATTACAACTATTGTAAGGGAATGGAAATTACAGCATTTACATTAGAACAACAGTATGCACATATGTGTTTTAGTTCTCACAGATGTTAATTCTGGAACTATTTGAAGGAAATTACTTCTTGTAGTAATTATTTGGGAAAAAAGGGTAGTAATCCTTTTGTCTGATTGGGAGGGTAATTAGATGATTGGGTTGTTATGCTGTTCATCCTTATTGGTACTTAATTCTTGGATGATGTTCATTTTAACGTTTCATAAAAGTAGGGTTCTTTTATTGAGACAGTTAATTAAAAGCACCTCATTTTAATGACAAGTGCTTAATATGCTCAGTTCAATGAACTGACCCGTGCAAGTAATTTTGCAGATGGAACTTGAGTATAAACGAAGACATGGTTGTTTTCTGATACTTCTTTTGATTAGTTGAGGATGGATCGTATTTGATAGCTATTATTCCTCTACGAGGAAATGGGAAAAGAAGAAGTTACATTCTTCTATCCTTATGTGTTGAAATGTTGTTTGATATAAACGAAGTCCAGTTGTTTGGACTGGCGATTGTATAGATTGTAAATCTTATAGATGAATACAAGGAAAAGTGTGATATTGTAAAGGCTGTATCATTTAAAACTGTTTGAATAAAGATTGAGAATATAATACTATTCAGTGATTGGGAATTATTCAAATGATAGTGGATAGATTTAAAAGGAAATAATATCTATTCTTTACTTGAATGCAACTTTTAAGTTGTAATGTGCAATTAGTTCATACTTGGGTTAAGATGAATTTTAAATTGACATTAAAATGGATTTAGGTGTATATGAACTCTTAATTGAATGATATTCGGGATTAGCTTATAAGCTAAGGAATATCAAATAACATAGAGTAAATTTGAACCTTATATTCGGACTCGTTAACATCCTCGAAATTTTAAACTCGTAAAACATTAAATATGGGGAAACATATCTATTGGTAACCAACCTTAACTAAAGTAAGGTTATGGAGAATAAATGAATACATTCATTTAGAATTAGACCTCGTTTAAATGATGTCTAATAAGATGGAATTCTGAATTTGTTTACAGTTATGGGTAAAACTTGGTTAAGTTTAATAGGTTAAACTTATTACGTTCATCTGTAATGGACTGATTAGTCCGAAGATTAAAGAAAAGAACCAAGAAGAAAATATGCAACCCTTCGGTATGAAGGAGAGGATGTATATTAAGCTATAAGACAAATTAAGTCTCTCTTAGCTACATACAACTGTAACGAGAACGAGGTTAAAGGATCAGCACGGTTGCTGAAAATTGATCTTAAATATTAAGATTATAATCTAATCACACTCGAGCTGGATGTGTACTTCTTGATGAGAGGATTCCATAGGACCTTGACACACGCCAGCTACAATATGGTGTCTTCATGAAGGTGGGGCCTTCATGACGACACAATGTTGTAGCTGACATGTTACAACGCCCTCCCGAATCAAATCATCAAGTTTACATAAGTTGGATACTAAGTTTCTTAATGGGGATAGGAATGTGATTGCGTATATGGAGTGACTCCGGAGGACTAAAGGTAACTAGACACATAGATTCACCTAGGGATGACACCGTATGTCTGCGTACCTTTAGTTACCATGAGTAACTTCCTATACTCGTTCATATTGCTAGTTGGGGTTAGAGCTTGACCTTAGATGGAAGGACTGACAGAGATCAGGAAAGACCATTCTAGATAACAGACGAAGTGAGGTGAAGGACGTATTCCATTGATGTGTATCACATCTAGGAATATGATCATGCAAAGCATGTGAAAATCTTTGGCCAAAGTATCACAAGTGCTGGTTGCGTTGTCATAATCACCTAGTTTAAGATACAGGATGTCAAATGAATATCAGTAACAGATATTCATATAGGCTTCTTAAATGGATCACTTGATAACCGGAAATGGTAAAAGAACCATGTATACTTATTATACAATGCATGGATTAACATGAAGGATCGGTAAGTCACCGAGTCATGAAATGAGAGATCGCTAAAACTCCGAGCCATAAAATGGGAGATCGGTAGTTCTTCGAGTCATTTACAGTAGCATATGGTATCTGTTATATGATTGAATGGCATTGAATGTGTGTTCCATATTGCAAATATGCGAATAGAGAACATTGGTTTTAAAAGAAATTGTGTGATCCGAATTACATTAATTGGACAGAGAACAATTATTAAAACTTGAACGTGTGTTTGAATTATATAATTCAGAACAGAGAATGTTGTATAAAAAAAAATCCCTTGTTCTAGTATCTTAAAATGGGATGTTACATCTTGGTATCAGAGCTGAAGGTTGCAGCTCTTGGACCTAATGAGTCCACAATTTAATAAGGTTTACATTTTCTTATTGAACAGAAAATGGTTAGAACAAGAGGAAATGCTGCGAACAACCCATTACCGGGTGGAGAAGTAGCTACTACTCAAAAGCTGGATGAAATCCTTGCTGCCCTACTAGATACGAGAGATCGTCTGACTGTTTTGGAACAATAATCAATGGGCAATGAGGAGGAGGAAGAAGAAGCTGATATAAATGATTAGCCACCTCCTGTGGACAACACCAATGGAGGGAATCTGGGTGTTGATAATAGTAATGCGAATGCTCCTAATCATCCTAAAAATAAAAGGGAAAGATTAGCAGCTGAACTTACAAATGATATAAAGAGAATAATTCCTCCAAAGTTTGATGGAACAACACTTGGGGACGGAGCTGAAAATTGGCTCAGTGAAATGGAGAAGTACTTTGCAATAAGAAACTATTTCGAGGAGACCAAAGCGATATGGGGAGCATATCAGCTTTCTCATGAAGCATCATCATGGTGGGACAACCGTAAGGTTGAGTTGAATATTGTCGAAACAAACATAACTTGGGATCAATTTAAGGGTTACTTTAGGCAACGGTGGCTACCTCAACTCTATTTTGATAGGAAAATGACTGAATTTCAGAACTGGTCGCAAAGAAAGCTGACGGTGATAGAATACTGGGAAGGGTTTACTAAACTCCTTAAGTATGTGCCGCAGATACACTGCTGACGAGAAGTTCGAATACAAAGTTCATAATGGGTGAATCCCATAATTTGTGGCGAAGTGGATGTCCACGGTCCAACCACTATGGAAGGAGTTGTTAAAAGGCAATAAGACGAGAACAGAAATTGAGAGCGATTTCGCTCATAGGGAAGAGATAAGGAAGAATATTCCCAACTCTTCTTCATCTCTCGCACCCAAAAGGGGGCCCTGGAAAAGGTTTTGTGTGAAAAAAAAATTTGTAGATAACAACAAGAAATTAGTAATGAACAAAACTGTAAATAGTGTGCGGAACAACTTTGCAAAAGTTAGTGGCAATGGAAAAAGTCCTATGGAAGCCAGAGTGATAACTTCAAAGCTGGTAGCAAATTTGAGCCTAGGAAAGGGCCAGTTGGAGGATGCTTCAACTGTGGAAAGGACCATTACGAGTCACTGTCCTCTGAAAAAGGATGATCGCGATCAGCAGCATAGGATACACACTGCGGTGGCTAACAAACAAGCTAAAAAGTAAGTTACACCCATAGAAGTTCCGGGTAAGTTATTCGGTACACCTGTAGTCATACTTTTTGATACTGGAGCTACTGAATGCTTTATTTCTACTAAAATTGCAATGAAATTAAAAATAAAAGCTGAACGAATGGATAAGACATGGATAGTGCATTATGGGAATAATGTTGTCCATACAGTCGAAATGTGCCTTTTTGGGGCAATTCTTGACTTGCCCAGTTTCTCCACCGAAGTTGACCTGTATGTCACTCCTTTAGGATCATATGATATCATTATTGGAGTTAACTAGTTGGCAGAACATAAGGCAAAGGTCGACTGTTATGAAAAACAAATTTGTTGTTTTGATGACCGTAGAAGAAGGCAGATCATTCAAGGTGTAAGGCATGAGGTTGCAGTTAGGAAACTAATAGCTATGCAACTAAAAAGGGCTAAAAATAGAGGCTGCACCTTGTATGCCATAAAAATGATAGAAAATGTTGAGGAAGATAATGATTTCATGGAAAGATATCCATTATTAAGGGATTTCAGTGATGTATTTCCGGAGGAATTACCAGGTCTTCCACCCAAACGAGAGTTTGACTTTGCAATAGAGATCAAGCCAGGAACTGAACCCATATCTAAGGCACCTTATAGAATGACCACCCTTGAGTTGGTGGAGCTTAAGGCTCAACTACAGGAACTTTTGACTAAGGGGCTGATAAGACCGAGCGTCTCACCATGGGGAGCGGTAATTTTTGTAAAGAAAAAGGATGGCACATTGAGACTGTGCATTGATTATAGAATGTTGAATAAGGCAACTATTAAGAATCGATACCCACTTCCTAGGATTGATGATCTATTCGACCAGATGCGTGGAGCATCAGTCTATTCAAAAATAGATCTTTAATCTGGGTATCATCAGCTGAGAATAAAGGAAGAAGATATTCATAAAACAGCTTTTAGAACAAGGTACGAGCATTATGAATTCACGGTGTTACCTTTTGGGTTGACAAATGCACCTGCCGCCTTCATGAATTTGATGAATAATATTTTTCAAGAATACCTAGACAAGTTCGTGCTTGTATTCTTGGATGACATTCTTATATACTCTAAAAATGTCGAAGAGCACCAAGAACATTTAAGGATAGTGCTGGAAGTTTTAAGAAAGAGGAAGTTGTATGGTAAACTGTCTAAATGTTCCTTTTATGATGCAGAGGTGCATTATTTGGGACACGTTATAAGCAAGAATGGGATAGTTGTAGACCCTTCAAAGATCGCAGCTATAACCGAGTGGCCTGTGCCTAAGAACGTGCATGAAGTAAGAAGCTTCATGGGCTTGGCAGGATATTATAGAAAGTTTGTTAAGGACTTTTCAAAAATTGCTGCCCCAATCACTTCACTGCAAAAGAAAGATAAGAAATTTGTCTAGACTGACAAATGTGAATCTGCCTTTAAAAATTTAAAGGAACAGTTAACTACAACACCTATTTTAACTGTACCAGACCCAAATGGAAATTTTACGGTGGTAACGGATGCGTCTGGAGAAGGTCTTGGAGGCATTCTATTACAGAATAACCATGTCATAGCTTATGAAAGTAGAAAGATTAAGTTACATGAATAGAATTATGCTCCACATGACCTAGAGCTCACTGCCATTGTACATGCACTTCAAATGTGGAGGCATTACCTTCTTGGAAAACCTTTTGAGTTAAAAATTGACCATCTGGGGTTGAAGTATATTTTTACTCAACCAAATCTGAATGCAAGATAGCAAAGATGGTTAGAATTTTTGTCTTAGTATGATTTTGATATAAGCTACATCAAAGGAAAGGAAAATAGAGTGGTAGATGCTCTGAGTCGAAGGAAGCACATCTCTGCTCTTATAACATTAAGAACTCAGTTTAAGGATGAGGTGAAAGATGTCATGGAATCAGACTCTTATTTCCAGCAAGTTAAAATAGCACTTGCTGCAGATCCAAAGGATGTGAGGTATAAGGGATTTCGTTTTGATAATGAAGGAATTTTGAGGTTCGAAAACAGGGTATATATACCCATGGAAAATGATTTAAGAAAGAAATTGTTAACTGAATTTCATAATTCACCTTTTTCTGGACACCCTGGCATTACAAAAATGCTTGTTGATCTTAAGCAGCAATACTTTTGGAAGGGAATGAAAAAGGATGTGGTGGAATTTGTAACACACTACTTGGAATGTCAGCGTGTTAAGGCGGAACATATGCATCCCACTGGATTATTATATCCCCACAAAGATTCCGCAAAGACAAATGGCAAGTGATAACGATGGATTTCATTCAAGGATTGCCTATGTCAAGGAATAAGCATGATATCATCCTGGTTGTCGTCGACAAATTAACCAAAGTGGCACACTTCATTGCTGGTAATTTGAAAGACGATGCACCAGTGTTAGCAAGAATATTTGTACATGAAATTTTTAGATTGCATGGAATACCCGAATTGATCATATCGGACAGAGATCCGAGGATGACATCAAGGTTTTGGAAAACACTTAATGCGGCCTTGGGAACTAAATTAAACTTCAGCTCTGCGTATCATCCGGAAACGGATGGACAGACCGAGAGAGTCAACCAAGTTTTAGAGGATATGTTAAGAATGTATTGCATGGACCAGCAATATAAATGGGAGGAATACCTTCCGCTGGTTGAATTTGCCTACAATAATACATACCACGCCTCTTTAAAAATGGCACCTTTTAAAGCATTGTATGGAAGAAAATGTAGAACCCCTGTTAGCTGGGACAGCGTAGAGACGAGAGAGGTGATTGGGCCGAGAGAAATCCTCACGGAAATGGAACAAAAAATCAAAATGATTCGGGGACATCTAAAGGAGGCTGCCAATAGGCAAAAGAGTTATGCAGACTTAAAGTGGGTTGATAGGAATTATAAACTTGGTGAGAAGGTCTTTCTTCGGGTTAAGCCGAAAAAGAGCTCAATAACTTTTGGCAAGGCTACCAAGTTGTCGCCTCGTTATGTGGGACCTTTTGAAATTGTTGAAATAATCAACCTTGTAGCTTATCGTCTAGCATTACCTCCTGCTTTATCACAAATGCATGATGTTTTTCATATTTTTTTGCTTAAGAAATACGTAACAGATTTATCACATGTGCTAAATTGGAATTCCTTGTAGGTCCAAGACCCAGGAATAATCATGGTTAAGCCCATTTGAGTGCTGGGAACTCGCTAGTTGTACTTAAGAAATCGCAAAGTGAATCAATGTAAGGTCCAATGGGACCAGTTTAGCGAAGAAAGTGCAACTTGGGAAATATTGAAGAAATGAGATATGCTTTTCCATACTTGTTTGATCGAAATTAAATTCAAAAAACTGATAATCTACCAAATTTAGACAATTACTGGTCTATTTTATAGTTATCTTAAAACATTGTTTTATGAGTGAATCTGTTTTTGGTATGAACTTATGAATGGAAGGACAATAACTGAATTTTGTCCTAGGAACTCTATGAACTGGCTAATTTGATCATCGGGACGATGATTCTTTAAGAAGGGAGGAATGTAACGCCTTGATTTTTGTAAGCTATCATGGTAATCACTTTTCATGATGTTGTAACTACAGAAATGAAGATAAATATGTTAAGATATATCTTTTAATCTTAAAAGGAATGTGTTACTAATCTGGACCCTTGTTTGCTATAATTTGTTTACTTGGGATAGAGGTTATTATTGCTTGTGTTTTGCTAAATGAGACAACAGACTTGTCGTATGTTTGATGAACTCTTTTGCTGATTGACAACACACCTTGAATCAATTCCATTGATCCAAGGTATGTTGTGGCCTTCTTGTGATCACTTTGTCGATTTACTTCTAAACCAGAATGAAGTCTGAAACCAGACTGAAGGTTGATATAAATGTTGCAGCACTTGATTTCGATATAAATATCTAGTACCTAGATGCCAATGGAAAAGGTTCGATTCCCGAACCACATGCAAAGTTGTAACGCTAGACAACGTAAGACAATAAGGGCCTGGATGCGAGTGACACAGGTATGTGGAACATAGGACGAAACGTCCTGCATTGTGTTGAATGCGAACGCCAGTCGGAAAGACTTGATTGGAAACTATTAAATAAATACTATGGGATTAAACCCTAACCTACAACTAAGTTTTATCCTATACCCTAACTACTACCCTATATGGATTTTAAATTTCATAAGGATGAAAATAGATGCAAATTCTAATAACTTATGAACTAGGTGAATAACCTAGCTATGGACTATTAAATCCTAAACTATTACTAACCTATGGAAGGGGACTTATGGACCCATGTGGATGGAAAACGGATAAGAAGGGAAGGTTAGAAATTTAATAGGACAGTAAATGAAGTCCTTACAAGTTGCAGCGCCAAGTTTGGCGGGAACAAGGAAAAGTTGGAGGCATCCAACTAGCTATGAAGCTAAAATGGAATTGCAAGCAAAATTTGAAAAAGGAAATTCGCCAACCTGAGTCGGCGGTGGCATGAAAATTTATGAAAAATCAATGCATTCAATGACCTTGGTCTTAGCGACCAGCTCACCTTGGAAAGAGGATAGAGGAAAAAAAAATTGTTTGTCATTGTGTTCAATCGGGTTTTTAGTTGCTCTGCATTTCTTCCATGGTTTTGTCAAACCTGCTGTAATTTTGGTTATTGTTTCTATTCTTTGGAGAAGCCAAGGCTATTTTTGAGCTTGAGGAAGTTAGTGGTGATTGGGAAAGCCCTGCTGTGACGCCGTGGAGAGAAATAGCTCTTGTGGACGCGGTTTTCTTCAAACCACAAAAAGAATGCAGGCATGTTAAGCCCTTCTCCTTAAACCATTTTGCTTTTGTTTAAACGTCTCATTAAAACAACCCTACTCTTATGAGGGGTGTTTTAGTTAAATGATATTGTTGATTTGAATGAAGTGATTTCTAGTTTGAGTCGTTTTTCTTTTGTTGAGCACGACTTGGGTAATTTCTTTTGCGAAATGGGTAAATGAAATAAATCTGTTCTTGATGAGTGAGTTGTTTGACAATGTTGGGTAATCGTTCTTTACTCAATATGAGTTGAGTTTGTGCTGAATAATACATTAGCTATGCATGTATCAATTCTGAGTTCTGTGCATTCTTGTAAAAATGGAAGGATAAGGTGATTCTGTATGCCTGGTTTGAACTGTCATTATAAAAATGAACACGGCTTTGGTATTTCTTGCAAATGAGTGAAATAAAGGAGGTTGTGCTTGTTGTATGAGTTTTTTTACTTGTGTTTAGCATTCGCATCTATTACCCTATACGGGTTTGAATTGATGAATGTATTGTTATGTGAATATTGTTTTCCTGAGTTCAGTGCGGGAAAACGATTGGGAAAAACAAATTCGTGGTAATGTTGATGAACTGTTGTGTGAGTTATTTCTCCTAGTTGTTTTTCATTGCATAGAATACGGTTTTCCCGAGACAGTAAGGTCATAGTAGCATCTTACATTGTTGTTCTAATTAGATATGGTGTTCTGCCTGCTTGTTCTTGGTATTCATATAGGACTGTTTGGAAGGAAGTTCTGATCTGAATGGGAACAGAAAAATCAGTCTATAGAATAGACTGGGTAGAGCATACAAATCATACTCTGTGTCTTGTTGAACTCAAGGATATATATATATATATATATATATATATATAATTTATAATTGAGAACCTTTCATTGTTTTCATTAAAGTGGAATATGAATGGATTTTTACTTTGTTGTTGGAAAGTGAATTCTCTCATTATTATGATGAAAGCGTGATTTGTTGTTGTTCTTTGTACACTCTTACATGTTATATATAGACGTGAATGTCTGTAGAGTGAATTATTTAAAAGGAAATGATTGTGTTTAGAGGTTCTTTTGGTACCGATGCTTACGGACCAGTTGCAATGAACTCTGGTCAACTTTTTGGAAAGGTAATTAGTAGTTTTTGAATATTGAAATATACTATTCAGAATGAATCATACTATTGGATTATGTCTATTCTAAATAGTGGATATTTGGTTAGAACAGTGAGAAGAGGTAATATGATCCTTCTTCCTTTTATTCGATTATTGATTTTATTTATTTCTCTTTGGACTGTTATCATTGATTGATATCATGTCTGGATTAAATTCTCAGTATAGTTATGAGGAAAGGAAAGAGAGTGTTGGATGGATAATTTGAAGTAATGTTCATTTCTTCTCTCATACAGTTGGAAATCTATAATTGTTATGGAATGAATTTTGTACTGCTTTGGTTTAAGCATCTGCATTTAATTGTTGTTTACTTTTCTCTTCAGCGTTTGATTGTTTGAAATCAGATGAGTTGTATGAAAGGAAAGGAAAGTAGTTCGGTTTGAATTTTTAGTTAAATTCTATCTTTTGAAATTACAACTATTGTAAGGGAATGGAAATTACAGCATTTACATTAGAACAGTAGTATGCACATATGTGTTTTAGTTCTCACAGATGTTAATTCTGGAACTATTTGAAGGAAATTACTTCTTGTAGTAATTATTTGGGAAAAAGGGGCAGTAATCCTTTTTTTCTGATTGGGAGGGTAATTAGATGATTGGGTTGTTATGTTGTTCATCCTTATTGGTACTTAATTCTTGGATGATGTTCATTTTAACGTTTCATAAAAGTAGGGTTCTTTTATTGAGATAGTTAATTAAAAGCACCTCATTTTAATGACAAGTGCTTAATATGCTCAGTTCAATGAACTGACCCGTGCAAGTAATTTTGCAGATGGAACTTGAGTATAAACGAAGACATGGTTTTTTTCTGATACTTCTTTTGATTAGCTGAGGATGGATCGTATTTGATAGCTATTATTCCTCTACGAGGAAATGGGAAAAGAAGAAGTTACATTCTTCTATCCTTATGTGTTGAAATGTTGTTTGATATAAACGAAGTCCAGTTGTTTGGACTGGCGATTGTATAGATTGTAAATCTTATGGATGAATACAAGGAAAAGTGTGATATTTTAATGGTTGTATCATTTTAAAACTGTTTGAATAAAGATTGAGAATATAATACTATTCATTGATTGGGAATTATTCAAATGATAGTGGATAGATTTAAAAGGAAATAATATCTATTCTTTACTTGAATGCAACTTTTAAGTTGGAATGTGCAATTAGTTCATACTTGGGTTAAGATGAATTTTAAATTGACATTAAAATGGATTTAGGTGTATATGAACTCTTAATTGAATGATATTCGGGATTAGCTTATAAGCTAAGGAATATCAAATAACATAGGAGTAGTTGAACCTTGTATTCGGACTCCGTTAACATCCTCGAAATGTTTAAATTCAGAAAACATTAGATATGGGGAAACATATCTATTGGTAACCAACCTTAACTGAAGTAAGGTTATGGAGAATAAATGAATAAATTCATTTAGAATTAGACCTCATTTAAATGATGTCTAATAAGATAGAATTCTGAATTTGTTTACAGTTGTGGGTAAAACTTGGTTAAGTTTAATAGGTTAAACTTATTACGTTCATCTGTAATGGACTGATTAGTCCGAAGATTAAAGAAAAGAACCAAGAAGAAAATATGCAACCCTTCGGTATGAAGGAGAGGATGTATATTAAGCTATAAGACAAATTAAGTCTCTCTTAGCTACATACAACTGTAACGAGAATGAGGTTAAAGGATCAGCACGGTTGCTGAAAATTGATCTTAAATATTAAGATTATAATCTAATCACACTTGAGCTAGATGTGTACTTCTTGATGAGAGGATTTCGTAGGACCTTGACACACGCTAGCTACAATATGGTGTCTTCATGAAGGCGGGGCCTTCATGACGACACAATGTTGTAGCTGACATGTTACAATGCCCTCCCGAATCAAATCATCAAGTTTACATAAGTTGGATACTAAGTTTCTTGATGGGGATAGGAATGTGATCATGTATATGGAGTGACTCCGGAGGACTAAAGGTAACTAGACACACGGAGTCGCTAGGGACGACACCGTATGTCTGCGTACCTTTAGTTACCATGAGTAACTTCCTATACTCATTCATATTGCTAGTTGGGGTTAGAGCTTGACCTTAGATGGAAGGACTGACAGAGATCAGGAAAGACCATTCTAGATAACAGACGAAGTGAGGTGAAGGACGTATTCCATTGATGTGTATCACATCTAGGAATATGATCATGCAAAGCATGTGAAAATCTTTGGCCAAAGTATCGCAAGTGTTGGTTGCGTTGTCCTAATCACCTAGTTTAAGATGCAGGATGTCAGATGAATATCAGTAACAGATATTCATATAGGCTTCTTAAATGGATCACTTCGATAACGGAAATGGTAAAAGAACCCTGTATACTTATTATACAATGCATGGATTAACATGAAGGATCGGTAAGTCACCGAGTCATGAAATGAGAGATCGCTGAAACTCCGAGCCATAAAATGGGAGATCGGTAGTTCTTGAGTCATTTACAGTAGCATATGGTATCTGTTATATGATTGAATGGCATTGAATGTGTGTTCCATATTACAAATATGTGAACAGAGAACATTAGTTTTAAAAGAAATTGTGTGATCCGAATTACATTAATTGGACAGAGAACAATTATTAAAACTTTAATGTGTGTTTGAATTATATAATTCAGAATAGAGAACGTTGTATACAAAAAAAAATTCCCTTGTTCTAGTATCTTAAAATGGGGATGTTACAACCACCACCTGTGACAGCCGGCGGTCTCATAACCGCTGCCCTACATAGGGTGACGATATTGTACACATTTTCCCAGATCCTTCCGACGATTCAAACATAAATCTTCAAATTTACACACTTTCTTCAACCACTTTGGCTTGCATTAATGTTTTTGGTCCCCTGGTAATAGTGTTTTTCCTTTGTTTATAGTAAAAGAGTTCTAATGGGAGTTACCCTCTGGTAAATGCATTGGTTATAAATAGCCAGCTTGTTTTCAAGCAAATGGCCCCTCATCCTCTCAATTCTCTTGTTCAGTTTTTCAATTCCTTGCTTAATATTCTGTTAGTTTCATGTTTTGTTTCGATTGTTGGCATTTTAGAGGTCATATCATCTTCTTGTTTTAGTCTTGTTTCATTCATTGCTGCATACAATCAGTTTAACATAGAATAGCTTCATTTCTAGACTAGAATCCATTAAAGTTGCAGGTTTTGTTTTGTCACAAGGATAGTTTCTAAAACTCTCAGTACACTTGTGTTGTATTCCCACAATAAATCCTACTAGGAATTACATAGTCAAGCTCTATTCACTTGCACTATCCTCTCCTACTCGCATTGTATTCGGTCTATATCCAAAGCTACCATTGTTCGAATGCCATCTTTTATTGATACTATCATATACATGCTTTTCTAGATTCACGAGGACACGAAGGAACGAGGAGATCACACTGAGGGGATGAAATCACACACAACTAGATTTACCACTGTTTTGTAAATGCCAGGTTTGAGCTATCAAAGTTCTAGTTACAACATATCAAATAGAGTAGTGAATTACTTCATTTTAATTAAAAGTTCACTCTCGATATCACTGGGGAAGTTGTGGGGATTGATAGTTTCTAAGAAACTATGATTCATTCCTCACTTCTAAGGTAGGATCGAGAGCCTTTCAATTTAATCTATTTAGTTGCTTAGATATTTAGGATAAAATCACAACTACACAGGAAAATAGCCATACTGGGCTACTTTGCTTGTTTTTATTCTGTTACTAGATTAGTTGTCCATTTTATAAATATACTAGAGTAGCTGCTCTTTAAATTTCATTGAAATACATCATTGAAAAATACAAAAATAGAAGAATGCTTACGTAGTGTAATACCTCTTTCATAATCAGTTTGTTAATTCTAGTTAAGAGTTGAATCACTTTGTATGACAATCACAGGACCTAGAGAGCCTAGAGAGTATATATTTGAACCCATAGTGCCTCAGCCAAATCTACCCACAACATTAGCTGATATAGATCAGGACCTCAGGATACAGGTCTTTTGAACAACAACAAACTTACAAGCAATTAGTGAGCAACTAAGAGGATTAAACATCGAAGATGACAAAGCTTACACATTCTAGTCAAACCATCCAAACTATAGATTGCCTTGATAAAACATCTGAATGACTGTGTAAGGATTTGAATGAGAGAAAACATTTGGTTGCGATCCTTTGGTTCCACAACCTAACGCAGGAGACCTCCTCATTGACATAGACACTATCTTATGTATTCAAGTTGCCAAAACACCTGTTAGGTACTCTAAGAAAATCATACAACTTCTAGTTCTAAACGTAGAGGCTGAAAAGGCATATGATTACTTGGATAGTTGGGAGAAGGGATTGATTCTTCACATGACCATAACAGGTCCACAATAACCATGAACTCATGGTTGTGATCCCTAAGTCCCACAACCCAATGGGCCTACAAATCAGTTAAGTATTGACACCGGCTTACGAATGTTGGTATTTAGATCCTCACCACTCCCGCCAGATATTATAGTACAGTTCTCCGTATTAAACATAGAAGCCAATCAATCTAATATTTTTTAGGCTAGACCAGAAAACCACCCATAGTTCACTACAAATCCATTAAACCACCTATCACTACTTTCATGACCTTGTCTAGAGATATATACGAAGCTCCCACAAGTCACTTCCCACATATCCAACAACCAAGAAACAGGATCTCGGCAGAGCTCGACATTGATTGGAGCCTCCGAGCAGCCATTATATCTGAACAAACCATTACACCAATTTAGGTTAGGAGGGCCTTCTTCGCCTTAGATTCACATATTCCGCTATTGCGTATTGAGGATATAAGATTACCCGATTAGCTTGTTTGTATCTATTCACATCCAAACATTCACCAATTGTCTCAACACGACCTCGGGAGGTTGGGTACGAGGAAGAGGTACTTGTAGATTCCCATGCTCGCATGTCACTTTTCCATCGTATAGATACCATATGAATTCACATGTGTGTATGAAAAATATAAAGCATATTATGAACCATAGTAACATGATAAGAAAAGGTACAACATATAGTAGTATAAGGAAGCAAGATTACATCCAATCAAGATCTAAGAAAACATGTTTTTAGATTTTTTAATTGCAAATATGTGAAAGATAACAACTAGAAGGGAGGAATAAGGATTCCCCTCGGTTTTTGTGTAATGTGAGGTCCATGTAGGTAGGTAGGTCAAGTATGAACCAAGAACAAGAGTGTGTCATCGGGTAGTGTGGGGGAATTAGATGCCCCCAAATGTGGATGCCAAGATGAGATATGAAATGAGAGTAGCAAGTAAAGGCCCACAATTTGCTAAAGAAGATGAATATATGTGAACATGAGGCAAGGACCTAGTGTCATGTGAAAGTGAATGTATCATAACATGTGGAATAGGATTGTGTCATGCATGTGGAGAAACTAGAATAGGTAGAACATTGGTAAGGACAAGAGCTACTTGAGAATATTGTCAACATGGTGAGTGAAAAACCCTCAGAGATTCTAATATCCCAACCTGGATGAGTAAGAAGTGTATAAACAATAAAATTTAGCGAATAGGAGAAAATAGAATAGGTGTAACATTAGGTATGTTGTCAATTATGGGAAAAGTAAGAGTAAACATAAGGATCAATATGTGAGACAAAATATGTGTAATATATTTAATGATAGGAGGATCATCCATTAAATGTCAAGCAATCTAGGAGAGACACAAGACTTGTCAAAAGCAATAGGTTCAATTTGAGAAGATCACAAGCAATAAAGTAATATGAATTATCCCATATGACCATAGATAGAAATGTGGAAAGAGGGGAATTGATTTCCCTATGGATGTAACAAGATAAGGTGCAGCCATAGTAAATGATTCATGCATAGAGTCTCGAAAGTTAAATCATTACGAATCATTATCAAATCAGCAAACACTTTGCTCTAACTTGTGATGAGGAAGGTGCAGAGAGATATGTAACATTGGAAGCACTAAACATATAATCAATAGAAGTGCATCGAGAATGAGACATAATGGGAAGAGTATCATGAGTGCCAATAGAAAATTGATCTTGTAAATCAGTAGCACTAGGGTGCATCCCAAGAGGAGAAGGATGTGCAATGTAGGTAATGTCATCAACATCATGTATGAGGGGAATATCACAAGGAGTAACAACATGAGGTGTGGAATCTATTATAGTAGTATCCATGGAAGAAGGTGTAGCAAGGGCATGGGTAGAAATAACTATATGCATAGTATGTAACCAAGGATGGCCTAGAAGGATAGTATAAGGGACATCATGAGGCATAACGTGACATAGAACATCAAGAGTGCAAGATCCCATAGTAAGGGGAAGATAGATTATGCCCAATAATTTTTTATGTGTATCATCAAAGCCACAAATACAAAAAATATATGGATTAAGATGAGTAGTAGAAATTCCTATTTGATGAAGAAAGGATATATTACATATATTTATACCAAATCTAGGATCAACTAGGACACACTTAACAAGGAGATTATGAAGTTGAACCTAGATATAGAATGGGGAAGCATTGGAATCAAAGGTATGGGAAGCCATGAAAGATCTGATTATGGTAATGTAAGGAATGGATTCACCAAATGATTTAAAAAAGTAAAATCTATGTAAGGACATTGTTGATTAGATAACTATAACATTGTTCAAGAAAGATCTAGCTAAAGAAGTATAAGGAGTGAAAGATATGAGATAAAGATGAATTTTCTTATGATTGTAGGTCTAGGCTGATGAACAAGATGGAAAGGAATTTTTATACTATGCCATCTCTTCCTCTAATTCTATAATGTGACAATCGCAGTTCGGGAGCTCTGGAATGGGACAGGGCACACTGGCACTAGTGTCTACGAAAAATATTTGGTCTGGGGTTTTTCTATGTCCATTCTTGTCTCTTCTTTTTCACTTTAGGTCACATAAATTTTTCTATAATTATATTTAGTCACAAATTTACCTACAAAATAAACCCTAGCTTCTTGCACAATATTCAATTGCATATTAGATAATTAAATAATGCATATGCTTGAGTCGAGACTTACTTTGACGATCACCCCAATGTGATTGTCACAAAGTGTTGCACTACATTTCAGACTCAATGCATTTCTTGTGTGTGTATTTGATTGGAATAGTTTCACTTGATCTAGGATGCCCTAGTGCAAGTCACACAAAGAATATCGAGTTATAAATACTTTTTCCCAATACAAAATGTGTTGTATAGAATTCATAATAAACCCTCCTATGCAGTGAATTATGTAATCCAAAATGCATTCCTTGATGTAGTATATAGAAAATATTAGCTCCTTATAGATGTATATTCCTCTTGAACGTTTTCCCCATAATGAGGCTAAATAATACATGTATATATGTTATTCCTTCATTTGAGTTTCATCATTAACACGTGAAAGTCGACCCAAGGTAGTAAAAAAAGACATGAAAGATGTAACATCCAAAAATTTATAAATCATAACCTATGATAGAGTTTATAAAATATAGTTGGATTTCTTACTCAAGATGATCAACTTTATGAATCATCAATACATGATTGTGAAAATTATAGCCAATAGATGAGAAGTGATGTCACCAAGAAGAATTCCTTCAATATAAATAGTATTTTATAAGCCCTAGCTACAAGTATGCAAAAGAGATTCGCCCTCAAGATCCATTACATATTTTTAGTATTCATGAAGGAAGTAACAAGAAACAATGAACTTTTTCTACAAAGGAGGTCTTCTTCCTAATGATATTCATAAAAATATTGCAAATTCATTAGATCCTTCAACTTTAATAGAGGATTGGAGATAATCTCTACAAAAAGCTACTCCACTATAGCCTATCGTTTCATGTTAGAAATCTGGTATAAATACAATAATATATGAGTATAGTGTTTATGAGAAGAGTCATTTCTCCTTAGTTTCATGGGTTTCATGAAAATATGCCATTTAAGTAAAGAACCAAAACTTAAGAAGAACTTGGATAAAAAAGGAAAGAATTGTCAAAAGTTTAAATTACAATTGCAACTAAGGTTGTAGATGAGATTCATTTATTTTTGCATTTAATGTTCCCTTGATCTTATTAAATTTTTAAATTTAATTAATTTTTTTATAAAATAAATTAGTTTTTAGTTGAAGGAATTGGGAGGATAGTGCAAAAATGAGCAAAGATCTCTATTGAAACAAGGATGATCAATTGAAAATAAGTTGTGAAAGTAGTATAGAGCTTGGGTATGTTAGTGTAGGATTTTTTTCCTCACTTTATTTGTATTATCCTACTCGGGATATTCCACCTCATTTGGAGTTTCCTACGTTATGGGATATGATTTATTGGGTGTACACTTGACTACGCTATTCTAGGTGTTGGTTACCACTTGACTACATTATTCTAGGTGTTAGTCACTACTTGACTACATTATTCTAGGTGTTAGTCACTACTTGACTACACCATTATAGTTGTTGGTTACCATTATTCTAGGTGGAGACTGCCATGATTCTAGGAGGAGGTTACACATTCACCTCTTATATGTACATCTCTTGCATTATTTTGTTTTATTCGTATTGAGTTGGATTTATTTATGTGTTATTGCAATTATCTCTCTTGCATTTTCGTAATTTACAATTTTGTATGCTTGCATTGTTTTGTCTTGGAAAAATTCACATCTCACATCATTCACCTATGAAATATTCGAGACAAGTAGATCCATGGCACTTCTCGATATGGTATCGAGAGTGAGCTAGTATTGATCTTGTATGGTTATTATACAACAAATTTATTTTCATTTGATATCAATATTTGTAAGTATTTGGGTGTTATTTTGTGTTGGTTTTTCCTTGTTTCTGGGTATATATAGCCTATTTGCATGCTTCCAAGGTTTATAAGGCTGCATAGTGCATATTCAGTTTGTATATTGTTATTTTATAGGCCCTAAATCATTATTGCAGGATCCCAAGAATATTTATCCAAATATAGGGAATTTTAGACCTGTGAAGGGCATTTTCACATGTGGTAGTGCTTTGCATGCTTTTTCAGACTTACAAAGGGCATTTTTCCTTACCCAAACACATTTTTAGACCTATAACAAAGTTTCTAATAGCACATACATGCATTGAAGATCCAACTTGGGTTATTTTTTTAAATCTCGTGAAATTGATGTTTTCTACACTCATATCTACAAAAAAATTACAGCCATAGTGAAGATATTCTTGATCAAACATGGTTTCAGCCTATATAAATTCAAAAACAAAAATTTCTATCTTTGCCTAGTGGCCTCACCGAAATAGCCTTCGGCGTGTGCGGGGTGGCTCTCGCCAACCCCTACAACCCATAGGATATTTTTTCCTTCGGTCACGCCCACACATGTGAATCGAAGGTGTTTAATATTGGGTTCATCATACCCTCCTCATTTTTCTAAAACTATATTTTTAGTGAAAAAGTGCATTTCAAGTTTAGTGAAAATTCATTTAAATAGGGATTATTTACAGAAATAATTATTGTAAAACTTTTGATTGGTAGCTCGATATCGAGTGCCATTTTTGCAAAAGTTAAATATTTTTTATTTCCCAAATCATTGGACCTATTTATTTTTTAAAACACACTAAGTTATAAAGTGCCAAAATTGTGGGGGCTTCTTGATAAAAATTTTGGGGGTGTATAGTGTGTTTCCTCTCTTGTTTGGAACTTCTTTCTTTCTGCACATTTCTTTGGTTTCTACAACAACTACCACAACTTATCTTTCTGCAGTCATGGATCTAAGTACAATTAACCCACTTACACCTTTTAACTACCATGAATGGAAATAAAAAATGCTCATTACAATCAGGACTAAAGGGTTGTACCATATCACAATGGGGTTAAAACCTGAACCTATTGTAGCTATAGATAAAATTAAGTGGTATAATAAGTGTGATGAAGCATTTGGTATTTTGTGTCTTTCAGTGTCTCCTGAACTCCTTTTTCACATAGAGTCACCAAAACAAGGTATGGAAAACCTTAGAAAATTAATTTGGAAAAGTTGACACTATGAGGGCTCATGAGCTAGAAATAGAACTTAATAATGTAATTCTTAGCAACTTTAACACCTTGGAAGATTTATTTACCAAGATCAAGTCCTTATGATTGTAGTTAAAATAACGTGGAATAGAAAACAAGGATGAAAATCTTGTTCTTTTTGTGCTTTCAAAAGTAGGTTCGACTACGTTGTCTTTGTTTCTACATTTTATGCTAGGCTACCAAGAGGGATCTTGGAGCCACATTGTCTATGTCATCCTTAGATGAATTCATTTCTAATTGTACTAAGGATAAAGACAAGTTAATTCAAATGAGTACCTTTAAGTCATCAAAACCTCAAGCTCTCATTTCCAAGAATGGAAAACAGAAAGCCTCATTAGAAAAAGAATATAAAAAGTACCAAGAATCAAGAAAGCAAGAAAGATCAAAATTCTTTCACCTCTACACCAAACTATGATTCTTCCTCTTCTAGTGATGAGTCCAAGAAAAATAACTTTAAATTTGGGTATTGTAAAAGAATACACGATGAAAGAAAAGTTTGAAGAAGAAAATTGACCACCTCACAAGTCTTCTTGAGAAGAACAAGATAGGTGAACCCGAGTCTTCCAAACAGTCTTCATCAACCAATGAATCTTCCAATACAAATACTAATGGAAAAGGGAAAGAGAAATAATTAGGAAAGGAGAAAAATGGAGATCCCTTGTTGCAATTATACCACCACCTCCTACATGGGTTATTGATTCTGGTGCTTCACATCACATGGCTTCTTCACACATGGAGTTCACTTCATTAGAGCCATGTGACATGTCTACTATATGATTGGGTGACAACAGTTCTTCACAGGTTTTTAGGAGAGGGTTTGTTGAAGTGGATGGAGGAACATTTAATAATGTTCTTAGTATTCCTTCACTATCAACTAATATCTTATCACCATCGATTACTCACCTTAGTCAGGGAATGCGGGTTGAGTTCACTAAAGATTTAGTCTATGTAAGAGAGCTACACAGTGACACTATCATTTTAGTGGGTGTATTCAATCATCGAGACTCGGCTATATTTCTTCTCTCACTTTGTTCCTTTTTCAGATTTTTCACCACATTCACCTATACTTTATGACACTTTTAAGCTTGAAATTTTTTTTATAAGAACTTATCTTCTAGAAAAGATGACTACATTAGTGATGGGGTCCCACCTCAACCATATCCTTATCACCTTCCATTTTTAGAGGAGTTATTTCTTGATCTACCTACTTCTGGTCCACCTCAGAATTTTCAAGGAGAAGGCATATTGATTCAGGACTCATCAAACATGAGGCGTCTTCTACTCGATTCATGTGACCACCAACATTCTTTCTTCTCTTCTACATCAGATATATCATTCCATCATGGAGTAGTTGGAACTTCTACCATGTATGAGGAGCATAGTTCCTTGGATATGAACAAAACCTTGATTGGATATCTGCTATGTACCTTGGGATATAATATTATAATGTATATGGGTTGATGGAGATCTTTGACATGTGGCACACATCCCCTTAGTTATATGTATGGGTTCACATGGGATATAATGTTATGATGTATATGTATTGATGGAGATGCCGACATGTGGCACATATCCCCTTATCTTATTATATCATTCATTTATGATTTATTATGCTTAGGAGGTCAGCCTCAAGTATTGGCCATAGGTTAGAATGGTATATATAGGGGTTAGAAGGTTGTAGTTGATCATCATATTGAGTATTGGAGTGTTATTGTATGGTTTGGAGGTTACCCCCTCGAAGTGGCAAAGCTATTATATGAGCATATTGTCATCATTTATCTATATTTTGGTGTTCTCTCATGTTATTCTATTGTATATGTTCTGATTTATACAAGTAATATCCTTACAAGTGGTATCAGAGCAGCGATTTCGGCCAAAATTAGGGCAAAAACCCTAATTTTTTGTTTCGAATATATCTTGAAGAGGGTATCGAATTATTTTCCCAATTTTTGCATCATAATTTGGAAACACTCTAAGTCAGAATATCTAAAAAATTCAGCTCCATTGGATTTGTTTTACGGATGTTATTGGTGTTTTAGGTTTTTTCATAAATTTGCTTTTCAGGAAGCAAATTGTGGTATTTTTTAGCAAAATTTATATTTTCGGAAATCTCTTGAAATTTCAGTTAGGGTTTTTTCTTTGTGTTTTTATCCATCTATCGAAACATTTTTAGAATTCCTAAAACCCTAGTTTTGTGGATCATGGGGATGGTAGCTTTTTTTGGAGATGGCAGGATTGATGCTAGAGAATGGTGGAACAAATTTAGGGATAAATTCTCTAAACCATCAGATATTTGGTTATTCAAGTTGTGGATTAGTGGCTCTGCATGTGATTTTCTTTTCTAAGTTAGAAAAGGAAAATTCTAATTGGTCTTTAGAAACCTGGAACAAGTTTTCATGGACAAATGGGCAACAAAAGAAGAAGAAAACGAGCGAGAAGAAGAAAAAGAAAAAGAAAAAGAAGAAGAATCAAAAGAAAAATAAACATCATAATAAGAAGAAGAAGAATAAGATGTTGATGATTAAGTCGCTTACACAGGGATAGGATTTCATATGGGTGGTTGGATGATCGAGCTTGGTGAAAAGTGTGCAATAATTTAAAGCACACTCATTATATGGCTTCTTCTTATGTTTCGGGGATGAAACATGTCAAAGAGGGAGGCAATGTTATGTACCTTGGGATATAATATTATAATGTATATGGGTTGATGGAGATGCCGACATGTGGCACACATCCCCTTAGTTATATGTATGGGTTCACATGGGATATAATGTTATGATGTATATGTATTGATGGAGATGCTGACATGTGGCACACATCCCCTTATCTTATTATATCATTCATTTATGATTTATTATGCTTAGGAGGTCGGCCTCAGTATTGGCCATAGGTTAGAATGGTATATATAGGGGTTATAAGGTTGTAGTTGATCATCATATTGAGTATTGGAGTGTTATTGTATGGTATTGGAGGTTTCCCCCTCGAAGTGGAAAAGCTATTATATGATCATATTGTCATCATTTATCTATATTTTAGTGTTCTCTCATGTTATTCTATTGTATATGTTCTTATTTATACAAGTAATATCCTTACAATATCCATCGAGAGACTCGGCGGATACCTTCACTTTGCCATGGTGATCCACTCTTCACTCCATCTATTTTTGAGCCCAGTCACTACCAGGAGGTTACTTTATAGGATACTAGATGGTTACAGGAAGCTATTTATCTCTCTTTTGGGGGATTTTTTCCACCGGGTTTTGTCCTTTTACTCTATCTTATGAGAGATTGCATTGTATTTGGGTGCCTCATCAGGCCTTCTTTCCGGGACCCACTTTAATTTTTCACTACCCACCTAAGTTGTGCTTATGGGGGGTGTTAGTGTAGTATTTATATTCCTTGCTTTATTTGTATTATCCTACTTGGGATATTCTACCTCATTTGGAGTTTCCCTAAACTCATGGGATATGTTTGCTTAGGTGCACACTTGCTTACACTATTTTATGTGTTAGTTACCACTCGACTACACTATTCGAGGTATTAGTCACCATTTGACTACACCATTCTAGCTTTTGGTTACCACTATTCTAGGTGGAGATTGCCATGATTCTAGGAGGAGGTTACACATTCACCTCCTATATGTACATCTCCTGCATTATTCTATTTGATTCATAATGAGTTAGAGCTATATCTGGGTTATTGCAATTATCTCTCTTGTATTTTTGTAATTTGAAATCTTGTATGCTTGCATTGTTTTGTCTTGGAACAATTCACATATCGCATCATTCACCGGTACAATCTTCGAAAGATATCTCGTGGCACTTCTCCAATAGAGTAGTGAAAGTGGCTTAGGAATGGCTATTTTAATCATGTCATCATGTAATAATGAATGGGATAACAAATCAATTAGAAAATAGGATATTCTAAGTGAAAATGGAGGATTCGTAAATCAAAGGAAAGGATTAGAGACTTTATGAAGTGGTTAGGATGTGTTCGTGTGTGCGCAGTGTGTGTGTTTAGTGTTTTAGTGTGTGTGTGTGTGTGTGTGTGTGTGTGTGTGTGTGTGTGTGTGTGTGTGTGTGTGAGAGAGAGAGAGAGAGAGAGAGAGCATGTAGTCTTTTCTTTTTATTATTGAATGACAACATTTTTTTGCTACCAATTTGTAAAGCACAAAAGGAAGGAAAAAAGTACCATTTCCTTCAAATTCATCATGATTTTAAAATTCATTTTCAAAAATTTGCCAAGTAATATCTAAAAGCTTTTTGGGGGCAGGTCTTAAAATTTTCCCGTAGGTTATTCATCGGCGTTAAATGTGTGAAATTCTTATTGTGTTAATCGAACATCAATATGGTGTTTTCACTTAGGGTTTCATATATTTCAGCCTATGGTATATTCCTTGAATTATTTTATCTTTCCTTTAATAAAGCATAACATTGTTCTTCATTAGGTACCAATGAGGTTACTATTATTGACTATAATCATGTGGCTCCATATATAATACACTTTTATAAGTCAAGTGACAAGGGTTAGATTCTATGACCACCTATATTGCATGTCGCATGATTTAAGGTGACATTAATTTTCAAATGTTTCCCTTCAAAATTCTAAGATTAAATTTTGTAAAGATTTAATGTTTTGTTTTAACCTCAACTTGAACATACAATTTCATGTCAATTAACTTGTGTTAGGCTTACCATTTAGAAAAAGTTCATCTTACCTTAAAGGCATCTATCCAATCTATTATAATTAGAAGAATTTCAATTTTAAAAACATAAAAAATATAAGGAACTATAATTTAGAATATTTATAGAAATTAGAAGGAAATCTAATTGATGTATCACTATCACATCATTAATATTTACAAGTATGTTTCACACAATAATCTTATATGCCTCAAAATATAATCTTACCACCAAAAGGCAAGTATGCCTCTTAAGTGCATTTTGTGATTAATTTTACGACTATAAAAAAATATCATTAAAATAAAAAATAATTCCTATCTTGATTTGTAGGAACACATAAACCCGAATATATCATGATTTTTATGCCAATAACGATAACTCCATAATGGAAATTACCCTCTTACTAACATATTGGTTGATTGATTGCAAGATGAATATGTTTTTTTGTCGACCTTCCCCTCTCCTCCTTTGTGGCTTCAAATAATCCATAAATATCCTCCATATACAAGCTTGCCACACAAATTTATACATTAGTGTTCATTACATCTTGGAATTGATTCTCGTAACTCTAAAAATAGCCATTAAAGGAAGAAATATATGCACCCATGATTTTAATCATTTAATCGCATGTTTATTATTATAGAGCAACTAATGTCTTTTTCTCACATTTATATTTTATTAATAATAAAAATACTACGCAATAATTTAGTATAGTCTTTAGAAAATGGCGAGTAAAATTTATAGATACCCTTTTAAACCCTAACAAAAACAAAAATTAGTGAACCCATTTTAGATACATTTACACAAAAATTCTTGTAAATACACTAAATTTATAAGGTAGAAAAAATAACCCTTTAGCATTAAAGTTTTTTCTTTGAAAAATAATAAAATGAAGTCATAGGTAATTATAATAAAAGTTACATCCATATACATTCAATCTAGTTTCTCAATTATTTATCCATTTATAATTTTTTCTTCCTTCTTAAATCTTTGGATGCATTCGCAATAAATGATTTAGGGTCATGGACCTCGATTACATTTGCAAAATTATTGTATGAGATCCACTTCAAAGAACAGTCCACATTTTCCGAAACCATTTTTTCTTTGACAAACCCTAAAACTTGTGAAGCGTTGAGAGGTGGTGGATTCCACTCAAAGGATATTAGCAATGGGTGAAAGGTATCTATTTTACCCAATTTGAGTGATAAATATATTTATAGGTAATCTCTATGTTTTTTTAATAATGCGAGTGTTTCCAAATCATAAAAATGTTAGAAATCATATTGAATATCATTCTTGAAATTTTGATTCAAAATCTATGTCTCACATGACTTATAAAATTTGATTGGTTGATTTAGTTTTATATTTTTAGCATTTCTTTTCCTATTGGTTTTACTATCACTTGTTATCATACAAGGAATTCTAAATCTGATGTAAGGACACTCTTGATTAAATAGATATATAAGTATTCAAACAAGATCAAGCAAAGGAAGTAAAAGTAAGAGAAATAAATAGGGTTTAGAGAATGACTCGGCTTGTATTTATAGGTCTAGATTGATTCTAGAATGGTGAACGAGATGGAAAGACATATTCTATACTATATTAGTTATGTTTCTAATTTTGGAAAGTGACGATCTCAAGGATAGGAACACCCTAAAGCGGATCGGGTTGCCTAACCGCTAGCATATTTTATAGGTGCTTTGGTGTCTCGTGGTAGTTCTCAAAATCTAGTTCCTTTTGTGCCACTTATATTATCTCCTTATTCATTGTGTGTCACACCTGTAACCTACAAAATAAACCCTA
This sequence comes from Taxus wallichiana var. yunnanensis, assembly GCA_018340775.1. Classification (NCBI taxonomy): domain Eukaryota; kingdom Viridiplantae; phylum Streptophyta; class Pinopsida; order Cupressales; family Taxaceae; genus Taxus; species Taxus wallichiana. The sequence goes on from CM031235.1 coordinate 377,233,669, forward strand.
GATACCTACACAATAATCAAACACACATTAGATGAATAAAATAATGCAAATGCTTGAGTCGGACTGACCTTAGTAATCACCCCAATGTGATTGTCACTGAGCGTTGCACTACATCTCGAGAATATATGTAGTTCTTTTGTTTGCGTGATTAGAATAGTGTCCCTTCAACTATGATACCCTAGTTCCAAAGTCACACAAAGGGATAGTGTGTTATAACTACTTTTTCTAAATGCAAATGTGTGGTATAGAATTCAGAATAAAACCTCCTATGTAGTGAAGTATGCAATCCAAAATGCAGTCCTTGATGTAGTAGATAGAAAATATTAGCTCCTTGTAGATGTATGTGTCTCTTGAATTCTTTCCTCCCTACATATTTTAAATAAGACATATATATATATATATATATATATATATATATATATATATATATATAATTCCCTTGCTTAAATTACATCATTAACAATTGAAAGGATGACTAAAAGGGACAAAATAAGAAAAGAAAGAAGTATCATTCAAAAGATCAAAAGAATAGGTAAAGAGGACATAAGTGCCTAGAGGGAAAAGTAGTGCACGGACGCTCTTGTCCATAATGGGCAGTCCTATGTAGAGATTTAGAAGGATAAAAATGAAATTAGATCTAAGTAAGACATCAATTTGTATGCAAAACTATAAGTTCTAAATAAAAAGCTGTAAGCAATAAATATGAAAAGAAACATCAAAGTAAAGTAAAGAGGTGTTAGTGAGTAGTTATCTTTCTTAGGAATCATGCATATAAATGAAGTATTTAGAGGTGAGATGTACATAATAAGTGTGTGATTTAGTGACTACATTTCCCCTCACTCTGTGCTAGTGAATAAGGATTCAATAGCATAAAGTAGAACATAAAAGTGTATCTTGAAGATTCGAATGAAGATTATACCCAATAGAATTTTGAATGAGTGTTGTCAGATGCTGTTGAATGGAATAGTGTAAGATGTGTACCATGAAATTATAAGGATAAGGATAAGGATCCTAGCGGTGACATTTGTGTGCATGTAGTTCTTTGAAATGTCATATTTACTAGAGCATGTTTGATATTTACTTCGTGGTTGCTTGTGAATTTTTCCTTCGTTGGGATAGGATATGAGTTGTAAGAAGAAAATAAGTGTAGTCAATGTTGTAGGTAAACAAAATTGAACTTTCACTTAGAAAATATGTAAAAAAGATAAACTAAGGGGTAAGAGTACACTTTGGAGTGTTGAAATAGAAAGGGATAGAAATTTATTCCTATTTACAGACTCGATGTTGAGGAGCTAGTTGGAATAACATAAAGGATTTGGGCATCATGTCACAAAAATAGGGATTTGAGTGTCCTGGCACTAAACTTCATATTTAGGTGTCCTGACACTGCTAAGGGAAAGTGTATTGGGAGAGATTTCTATTTTTCCCTCAAAGTGTTAATTCTTCCCTATGGATAAGTGCCATTGTAGATGATCATAAACCCAATTTATAACTTTCCTTGGATGACTCAAAGGAATTAGGAATATTGTTGTCTTGCATATGCCCTAGATGAAATTACCTTATTTGGTCCCTTATTTGGTTCCTACTTTGGTTCCTAGATTAGTAGTTAGTTCTTGTTAGTGATTGATTGCAATTTGAAACTAGATGTGTAACTACTGAAACTAGAGAAAATTATGACTGTGTAACTATTGAAACTTCTATGTAACTATTTTCCAGATAAGAGCAACCATGTGGGACACTATCATATAGGTGTTCCTTTCTAAGATAGGTGCTTTTGTCTATTCTAAATTTTTGGCCGTCTATTTTTGACCCTCGTATTATAACTAATTTTTGTTCTTTTCTGGTGTCTTTTTTTTTTTCAGAACTATGTTTTGTGGTTGTTTGGAGGGTGAAAAGGTTCACCCAATGTTTTCCCCACTCATTTTGGGTGTGTGAGATGAAAAAGTGTGAATGAAGCCCAAATGAGGAAGACTAAAACTGATGTGCACATATTATATAGGATTCTACGGTGGAATATAGATTACACATAATATTTACCATGGCACAAGAAAATTAAGGGAAATGATAGCATAAAAGTATTCATCACAAAGAAGCAATGTACATTGATGTCAATAGTAACAAGTAAAGACATAGGAAAATAGAAAATAAGGACTCGATGAGTATCCAGGTTGCATATATTGGACACCACTTATGATGTCACAAGAAAATCAAATCCATCAAGGATTGTGTAAACAAGGAAATCAAGAAAACATAGGCCATAACCCACAAACAATGATAAACAAGGTACAAGTGAATCAGATAACCATGATTGGAAGGAGTCATATAAGGAAAATATTGCTTCATGAAGCACTCGTTAGCATGTTAGGTAAGATAAATAGTATTTGACAATGTGATATCGAACATAGGAGTGAAAATGTGAAATATAGAAATGATAGAACATGATAGTAAGTGAGAAAAGGTAAATGCCCTAGAGCCCAAAGTGGGACTTGTAATGGGAATGGCCAAGAATCATACATCAAGTAACAACTAGTAAGTTACCTTCATTCACCTTAAGATACCATGTGAACGCACATGTTTGTATGAAAAATGATAAATCATATTATAAACCATAGTAACATGTTAAGAAAAGGTGTAACATAGAATAGTATAAGCAAGGAAAAATGCAACCAATCAAGATCTAAGATAATGTTTTCTCTTTTTAAATGTATATATGTGAAAGAAAATAAGCGAGAAGGGAGGAATAAGGATTCCCCAGTGTGGTGTGAGTAAAGTGAGGTCCATATGAAGAATCCATCAACATTTAAGTATGAACCATGAACAAGATTGTATCATCGGGTAGTGTGGGGAATTAAGATGCCCCCAAGTGTGAATTCCAAAAGGATATATGTAATAAGAGTACTAGCCAAGGGACCATTATCAATTTATGTAAAATTACACATGTGAACATGATCTATGATCTTATGATCTCTGGAGAGTGCATGGGGCCAAGTATATAAAATAGGTCTAGATCGAGCATGTGGAGAAATAGAGCACAAAACATGTCTAGATGGAGTATGTGAAACATGTGACCTATGTGAATAAGTGTTCCTATGAGGTGGGATATGGGATCTATAGAAGTGATGGCACCGATGAGTAGTATCCATATGTGAAGTAAACTAAGATGGATGTGCAAAAGGTGTTATAAGAGGAGCAAGGGCTCCACATACCATAGGATGTTTCAAGGATAAGGAGCCATCATGAATAGGAGAAGATGCACTAGGAGTAGGAGAAACTGAATATGGGATGGCCGAAGGAGCCAAGGAAAAAGGTTTCCATGGTGGAATGCCTCGAATAGTGATAAGATGTCACTTATGGATAAATTTAATGCACAATTGCACAATAACAGGTATGGATTTAGCATCCTAGATCTAAGGGATTCCTAAGAACATGTAATAATGCATAAAAGTAAATCCAACAAGTAAATGAAATAGAAATAGTAAAATATCCAAAAGTAATGGGTAGAATAACATGACCATGAGAAGTGGGAGACATGTGTGTCATTTAAGGTAGAGGGAAGGTAATGGGCTGTAAGAAAGCTAATGAGAATGCATTGTATTTAAATGTAGGATGTACTCTAATAATGTTAATGACGTGGGGCTCAATAGAAGCATCAATATGTAATTTATGGGAGGGGAATGAGGTGTGAAAATCAACATCATTGAAAGTGATAACAGGTGATGGGAAATCAATAACACCAAAAAGGAATCTAAGGGGATGATATGAATAATTTGGAGAAGGAACTACATGATAAGTATGATTAGAAGATCACCTAGGGACTAACTTTTCATGCTTAGGCAATTGATCATTGAATATGATTAACTTGAAATTTTCATTAGTAGCTTTAAAAGTGAGAGTATTGGATTTGGGAAATTGGATATCATTATTGTCAATGAGATCTTGAATCAAATGATGAAGATTAAAACACTTATCAGTAGAATGGCCATTTCATCTATGGTAATCACAACGTGCATGCTCATCAAAATTTCTTCCCTATTAGGATCATAATCAAGAGGAGGTGGAAGAGAAATTAGATTACTTTCAATGAGTTGAGGTAATAGTATATGTAGAGGATAAGGCCATCGAGTATATACATGGCCTTATCTTAGGAGGTTGAGAAACAACATTGATAGTAGGCTTAGCATCATTAGACTTGGTTATAAAGGGAACCTTTCTTGGAAATTTAGAAGAGGAATGATTGAAAGTATTAGAACCATATTTGAGTTTTCCTAAATAAAGTAGCTTAGTCTCATGATTCTTCAAGGTATGGCATATATGGTCAAAGGAATTATATGAATAAAAAAGAACACATTCTTGTAAAGGAGGAAAAAGAATTTGAATAAAGAGACCTTGCAGTTCACATTTAGCTAATACATTATTCATTTTATAAATATTGTTCTTGTAACACAATACATAATCACTAAGATGTTAATTAGATCCTTGTTTAATTTTATCCATTTGTGCATAAGTTATTTTCATTTCAATACTCATATCAACCGAGCTAAATAATAAGCGAGAGTAGAAAATTATTTAACGAGAATGCAAGGGAAATTCGTAGAACCACAAAAAAATCATAATCTTGTAAGCTCATAAGAAAAAAAATTGTCAAAAGGGTGGTATCACAAGCATAATCTAAGCAAGCAACATGGAAATATTTGAGGTGCTTGTTGTGTCAAAAATGTAGCACCCTATCATTTGTCGATATAGATTCCTATTTTTGGATAACATGGGATTGTATCAAGGTGTGGGACCCTTGAAATTGAGACAAACCTCCAAATAAGGTTGGTTCCTCTACCTATTCCTAATGCTAAGATACTCCTAAGGAAGGAAATGTAGTTATCTATTCCTAATCTAATAATCCAAGGGACCAGGGAGAGAGGGAAATGCATAAAATGGGAAATCCTAAGCTAAGGGAGGTGATAACACCAAGAAGAGGGTGGAGAGACACTCTCAAATGAGAAAAAGGGAGAGAAAATGAGAAAGGAGAGGACAAACATAAGTATCATAGTCCAAAAATCATTTAAACTACCATTTCAAAGACACAACAGACTTAAATTCTATAGGAGAACAAAAGATGCACATAATACCCACAAATGCAATGAAAGGCAATTTGCAATAGAACACAAGCTAGGATAGATTAATAGCCACAAAACAAGTATCTTATTGCTTTAAAAGAATGCACAATACATTATAGTTAAGGGAAAAGGGAATATTCACCAAGAAGAAGCTTAAGTATAAGGTCTATAACCCATATACGCATATGCAACACTTAAGACAGAGTGCACAAGTATTACAAGAATTTTCAACCCTTACAAAAGAGTCACCCTTTACATTATATAGAAATTGTAGATAGAGAAGAGGGAATCATAAGGAAAAATATCATATTTAATCTTCTTTTTAATGAATATCTATTTTTTCCTGCAACATGGTATGTCAAGTTCGTCCGCCAAGTCTTTCTTTTCTTATTAAAGAAGACAAAACACAATATCTTACTAAATCTAGTTGTTGAGCTCCTTATAACCACGCACTAATTTCTGGATTGACATTTTCCTATTTTCCCCTAAATTCTATCCAAAGTCTAATTTTTATCATTCCAAAATGAAGGGCTTGAGGAGACCTTTCCATTGATATAAAGTTTGCGTGATTTGGAGCTCTGTAGCAAAATATATGGCCAATTAAAGTTCTACATGTTAGGATGCACAAGAATTCGACATGTCTCAACCCTTGATTGGTTAGGGGATTTGCCTTTGTCAACGTGTTCTTAATTTTCCTTCTTCCATGTGTTGGTCTCTCATTAGGTCATGGGATTGGGATTTACTTCCTTTGCTTTTCCTTTTCCTCCTTTCCCTTTACTTTATGAAAATACGACCAGTAAGAGATTACCACGTCTTTTCATACTGACAGATTGTCCTTAGACTTTGTCATTCTTATGTGAAATTTTGACCAATGAGAGCTTCCCGCACTTATTCACATTTCAGACCTTTTCAAAGTATTCTTAGAATTGTGAGTCAATAAAATATTTCCACGTCGCTTCTTTTTTCGATTGTACTTTGCCCCTCACTATCAATTGTGAAATGTGGACCAATGAGAGATTCCCACACCCTTTTGCATGTCAACCTTTTGATTTCCACCTCGACATCTCGCGAACCATTAACCAACGAGAAAAAACCATATTTCTCTATGTTATACTTTTAGAGTTTCTAATTTACAAGCGAAAAACATGAGCCAATGAGAAAGCTCCACATCCTTCTTGGTAATAGTCCCCTACCTTTTGTAAAATATTGACCAATGAGGGAGATCCATGCCCTTTAGGTTGTCATATTTTCCTTTGATCTCCACTGAAAACTATGAAGTAAGAGCCAATAGAAAGGCTCTATGCACTTTGGAGTGTCGACTTCCTTTATCCCCTAACCGACATCCGCCTTGAAGCGAGCCAATAAAATGTTTCCACATATCTCTATGTCGGACTTGTCATAGTTAGAAGACTATGAAAAGGGGAGATAATGAAATGGATCTATGTAGCTCTCCGTTGGAATTGTCATATTTAGCAAACTCCAAATAGGGGACATAAGGAAATGGCTCCACGTAGCTCTTCGCATCATAATTTCTAAGTCCTGGAGGACTTAGAAGCTTTTTGAATTTTTTAATTTCTGCCACGTACCCACTTTGACCTGGCTAAATTTGTGACATGATGAAATATAAAACCCAATTAACTCGGGGACTTCACATTTGCAGCAGCTCATCACCTTAGGAATTTCTTGAATACCGCCACATAGCCCACTTGAGTTGTTGATCTACCGCCATGTGATCCTGCTGATGCTAACACTGAAAATGACGGGAATTTGGATGTTAGACGGATTTTAAAATTAACTCGTCAATTTTTTAAAATTTTCTCCTATTGGTTTTGAATACTAACGTCCAAAGTACATTTGGAAAAGGGATATTGATGGTCATTTGAATGTCCCAAACCTATAAAAATGGCTAAGTCCATTTTTAGACTTTGTTAAAGACAAAAATAACCTAGGGATGTATTTTGGATAACAATTTGGAAACCTCTCGGGTAATCGCCTACTAGATTAGAGCATTGGCCTTTATGTAATCCATTGGGCATAGAGTCAAGCCCAAAACTTACAATAATGATGTGAGATTTAAATTTACTTACCCGGAGCCGTATAAATCTTGAAACAAACTTAGCATGATCTGTGGAGCCCTAAATGATTCATAGAACTTCTCCATCTATCTGATTCCACCAATAAACTGCTGAAATTGGAATTGGATCTGCTTTGGTCCGCTTTTGAGGCTTGAGTTGACCATCTCATGGTAAAAATTTCTAAATTAAGTGTTATGAGACTAGAAAATTATTTAACTTGGTATTTTCATCCCGAAACCTATGGAATCTATGAATAAATTGAAAACAATAGTAACTCTAACCATGAATGCATGTAAACCTGACTTGTAACTGATTTGTTGGAACCAATGAATGGAAAATCTAGAACTGTCCCAATTTTGATTTTAGTTGCTCTACATTTAGATTTCTGAAGCACTGCAACTGATCCTTGACACCTTGGGATTATTTTTCACCACATATTCTTTTGCAATCCTTCATGAACATTGTGCAACAAGACCATCCAAAATTAATAAAAAATATGCGAGCACTTAGGAAATTGAAACTACTCTACCAAAAAAACAATGTGTTGAAAGAACTTAGAGGAATTTTAAGCTAGTATACTATTTATAAGGGAATAATTTTTTCTTTCAATAAAAATGCTTTAGATAGATTCCATTTACTAGAATATGCAACTCCTCTCCATCTAATATTGGCAATTGGAAAGCATTGTTTGATTTACAAGTTGAGATCAAGTAGGGACCACTCCATATTACATCAAACTTGGAGTGTCTACCTAGTTTGGCTATGTCTGCATCCCATTTCAGGACCAAGTCTCCTTCTTGAAAGCTCATGTCTTTGGCATTTCTATCAAAACTCATCTTGATTATTTTCCATTACTTACACCATTTGGTCTCTTAATTATTCCATCTCTAAGAGCTCTGCATATCTAACTTTCATGACTTCAAATTCAAAAAAATCCATTTGCTTCAAAAGTTCTAATGCTGGAAATTTGAGAGATATTGGAAGCCTTGCTTCTCTACCATAAAAAAATTTATAGGGATAATTACTAGTTGATTTCTTGGGCATAATCCTATCATCCCACAAGGTTGATTTCATTTTTGTGTGTCATGTCCTCTCGATTTTCATCTAAAGTACTATTTATGATCCTTAATGATTCTTGTTTGTGGACTCAACTTGCCCATTACCATGGGGGTAATAATTTGAAGATGTGCTCAAGTAGAAACCATTTTAACTTCCCAATAGGAGATATTGGTGTTAATGAAATCCAATGCATTATCAGAAATAATAGTGGAAGGAACACTAAATCTTTCCACAATACCTTCATAAAAATCTAGAATACTAGCCTCATTCACTTCATGTAGTGCAAGCTATACGTCCACCTAGTGATGTAGTCTCAGAATCGTTAAGATCCACTTGTGGCATAAGCTTGAGTTTGGGTTGATGACCCTAATGAATTCTAACCCCATTGCATGAATGGTTCACTTACTGAGATGTGGTGGAGTGGAAGGGTTGTTAATCTTTCTTTTCCTATAAAGAAGGTACATTTCTTGCATTTTTGACCCATGAATAACATTCATTGAAGAGATTAGGCCAATAATACCCAACCTTCATGATTATGAGAGATTTTACTCTTGGAGATAAATGACCCCTGCATCTCCATCATGGAGCTAAGCAACACTTTCTCTATTTTATCTACTTTAATACATCTTAAGAGAACACCATTCACATCTTTCTTAAATAAAATGTCATTAACAAGAACATATGGAATGGATTGAAATATGAAATAACTTCTCTTAGCTTGTCTAAACCCTTTAGGGCATTGTCATGTTTGGAGGAATTTTATTATATCATGAGTCTAGTAAGGGTTGGGTGAAGCATTAGCTAGTTGTTCTTGATTTTCATGAAGCGCAAGGATGGCTTATTCATCTACATACTACCACGAAAATAGCTATTCACACAACCCCTTTCCTCTAACCAGATTATTTACTTTGATTTTAATGTCATACTCCATTACCTTGGTCAACCCTCTTCTCATTTAAATCCTTTTTCAAAAAAAAATTATATCAACATGTCAATATAATAGATGGATCTTGTTATTAGACACTAAATGTCTGAATTTTTTTAAACTTCTTATGAAAACAAGGATATGCTTTTCAATGAATGAATACCTTACCTCATAATTTTCAAGGACATAGCTAAATAATGCAATAGGTTGTTCCAATCCTTCTTGATTCAATTTTCACTAGAATAGATGATATTGTCTCAAGTACCTCCAAAGGCATACAAAGTGAAGTGTTTAGAAAAATCTAGATTTATGAGAGTAAGGGCTTGTGAAATAGCCTACTTGTTGGATTTAAATCTTTCTTTTCCTTCAGTAGTCCACTTGAAAGCCATTCTCTTCTTTAGCATTAATGTCAGTGGCTTGAAAAGGTTAGAAAAATTTGGGGAAAATATTCTAACAAAGTTAATTCTCCCCAAGAAACTTTGGAGAGCCTTTTTATGACTAGGAAATGGTAATGCCATAATGACACTAACTCTTTTTGGATTGATGGTTAGCCCTTCTCTATACACAATGTGACAAATGATTTTATCTTCATGAGCTAAGAAAATGCACTTCTTCATATTAAGGAGACTCCAAATTCCCTACACCTTTAAAAAAAATTGCATGAGATGGAAAATGTGATCATTTGTGTCCTTAGAGAACACTGTATTATCATCAAGATATAGAAGAACAATATTGTTAATCATCCCTCTAAACACCATGTCCATGGCTCTTTGGAATGTTGCTCCAACATTTGATAGGCCTAATGGCATCTTCCTATAATCTTAGGTTCCCACTTTGTGGTAAAGGTTGTCTTGAATTGATCCTCCTCCTTTACCATGATAAAATTATATCCTGGATACCCATCTAAAAGAGAAAATATCCTAGAAACTACTACCATATGTAAAATTTTATCCATGGAGGATAATGGTTAATGGTCTTTTAGGGAATCCTTGTTCGAGATCTCTAAAGTCTACACACTACCGATTTCTTCATTCTTCTTCCATATTGGAACTAGATTATCCACCCATGATGAGTGCTTGATGGGAAAAATGATACTTACCTCTATTAATTTGTTTAGTTCCTTCTTAATCAGAGGTTTAATATGAGGATTTACATGCCTCTATTTTTTCTTGAAAGGCTTAGTAGTTGGGTCTAACTCAATAGTTTGTTGAGCTAAATTAGGATTAAAACCTCTAAGGTCTTCATAGCTCCAAGAAAATATATTAGAAAACTCATGGAAAATTCCTACAAAATCATGCTTCTCCTTTTATTGCTTACCTTACCAATATTGAGGAATTTTCCCTCACCAACTGAGATGGTCTCTGAATCTTCCCCCTTTATAACCATATTTTCCTGTTCCTTTCGAATTGGTCATTGGGATTGAAAATGGAATCCAAAGTGACTAGTCCCTTAGGTATATATATTTTTAGTTGAACCACTTGGTCTCCATACTATTTTTCCAATTTTTCATAGTTATTTGAAGATAACTCAACCTATTCTTGAAGGAAATTTACAATTTGTTGATCACACTCGAACACTTGCAAACTTGTGACATTATATAGTACAACAAGCCTCTCTATCACCTTGACATGAGGTTGAACTTTTTAATTATTTATGTTTTCTATAATATCAAACCTTGCTCCAAATCCATCCAATCTTTCAACAGCTTGAATCTCTTTCCTTCGAATAGCATGGATGTTGAACACTTAAAAATCATCCAATAGATCCCACACTTTATGCTTATATGCTTTGAGTAGATAACTCTTGGTTGCATTCAACCTTATGACCTAATTTACAATCATTTCAATGTCTCCAAAGGTCTACAATTTTATGATATTTTTCTTCCTTACCCATTGCAAGATATGGATGAGAGACTCATACTCTGTTATGTTGTTAGAACATTTGAATTAAAACTTGAAAGCTGAGTAATAGTTAACACCGTTAGGGAAACAAGCACCACACCCCCTCCCACACCTTGTCTTATTCTTGATACATCAAAACCATCTTCCATATGCCTTCATCTTGTTCATCCCTTCACTTGGAAACACTAGGCAGGGGTACATTATCTTCATGCAAATAATATATCCCAAGACCAGATTCTTAAATATCCTTATTCCTTGAAGAACACTCATCTTCTTATATCTCTTTATAAGGATCATAGTTATAATGCTTATATTCTCACTCATCGAGTGTTAAGTTAGGAATGCACCTAATCGAGTGTTTGTCTCTTTAGTATTTGGGAAATCATCTTCATCAAATATTATACAATTGGCATTGATGGGGTTGAGCGTATAGGGATATATATGGTAAGTAGAAATTGGTTTTAAATTAATAGTGGCGTTAGTGCCATAGCTTCTCCTGAAGAGCATGTGAGACCAATCTACTGATAGATATCATCCAATCTTGGCGGTGAAATCTCTATATAGACATAGAGTAAAAAGTGGAGGCGGTCAATAATGGATATGTCTTGAGAAACTGAGACATTGGGACATGCATGTAGTGTGAGGCTTAGGCCTCTGATAACTCCAAAAAATTCCTATTATTGTCCCATTCAATTACACTAAACCTTTTGAAATAGGATCATATTTGAGGTCTAGTTGTTTTGTAATATGCTTAGGCATCACTAAGCCGCTTGCTCCAAATTCAATCATGTGATTGTGCACTAAGTTACCCATATGATGAAAGACATAGAAATTTGGAGGATTAATGTTTATACTTAGTTAACCTCCCTTCTATTGCATTTAATTGCATTCATAATAACCTTTTCTTACTCCCTAGTTGACTCATTTGGGATAGAAAATTTGTTCATAGCTTCCTCCAAAAGATACCTCTATCCTAGAATAGCTAATGATCCCACATAGATATGATCACATTTTTTTCATCATGTATTCCAAGATATTGAAAGGATTTTAATGATCCATTTGCTGCAATTTACTCACAACAACATTTTCTTGTACTTGAGTTGCTATGGAAGGTACCTTAGGCGGACTATGCATGTTTAGAGTTATGTTTGAACTGCCTCCTCCCTAAAATTTCAAAGAAGGTTGAGAGGAGTATGTCCTTCTTCAATAGCTCTCTTCTTAGATTTAGTATTGGAAGCTACACCCTAAGGTAGTGTTGGGCACTTTGAAATATCGGCTAAGTACCAAAGGGAGTGCATGCGTAGGACAAGTAAGTAGAAGGGCACTCAAGGGAAAGAGCACAAGAAAGTAAGGTTTAAGTAAAAACAAGGCACGATCGAGAAGAATAACATGGGTTTAAATGAATTAGCCATATTTGGCATTCTAATATGTACTTGAGGAAAAATGTGAAGATCGATTCGGTGTGATGAGTGGATAAGGTGCCAGCCTGGAACCTTGGAGGTCAAGAAAAATATATTCCATACAGGGAATATTCTTAGAATACATCATTACAAAGAGTGGAGGGTTTGCAAAGGGATAAAAATTCACCATTATAGGACCACATCGACACTTGGCACGTGATCTATCTAGGAGAGAAGGCATGGCGGTGGGTGTTGATCCTATAAAGAGAGATGCTCGGGCTAAAGACAACAAGAGACACAAAGAGGATGATAGAGGAGAAGATAGAAGAGGGACAAAGAAATAGAAAAAGACAAAATGTAAGAGATGATGGGAGACAAATGGAACACATAAAGAATAAGAAGAAGAGTAATAATGTGTTGCAGTAATGCTAGGGTTTAGAGAGCGTAGTGCTAAGGGTTGTAATGGATGACATAAACCTTTGTATGGAACTAGGATCTATAATAAGGGTTAAAATGAGAAAAGTATAGTTCAGATCTCATATGGGAAGGACTCATTAGAGTTAGGTCCCCTGTCATTTCTTTGTATATGGTCTGAGATGACCCTTTTTCTTGTAATGTGGATACCTGAACTATGTTAAATAAATATATCGTTGGGTTCGATTTGTATACTTTTCTTAAGGGTGTAAAACCTCGTGTCATTTGACTTATCATGGCTTAAATGCATATTATTTTTCTTCTTACAATGTTATTTAGCTTACGTGATGCACTAATGTTATATTTTATAGTTACATTTTCTACCTCTTTAAATAAGTGAATGTACTCCTAATTCTGTAAATCATCCTCCATTAACGACAAAAAATTCTCACAAATATCACATAAAGGAGTGGCTTAGAGCCCGTGCAAGCCTCATGTGAGTGTCCAACACCCATTGGGTGATAGGCCAATGTGCTTGGGGTTAGTAAAGTTATTAAAGATAAATGAATGACTACATCTTGGTTCCATTGTCAGGACTTCTCTTCAAAGCTGTTGTGAGAATGGTGTGTGATGACATAACGCTTGATCTTGGACGAGTGTCAAAGCATGGCTTAAATGCACTGAGAGGATGAGTTTTGTCATATAGTTATTACTTGACCTGAGTTTGATGCAAGTAAATGGGTAGAAGAGCATCTGTATCATGAGTTGTATGAGACCTTATGTTGTTTTCCAGTATATTTGTATGAATGGATTTTGGTGTATGCATCTAGATCAAGTTGGTACTATAGACCTCGTGTATGGAACCAAGATGAGTATCAGACACTACATGATGTTGATGTAACTTGGACACGTGTTGTTGATCATTGTTGGAGTAGAGTGTTGATGAGTTACACCTTGGAGTATATGAATTCCATGTATTCATGTTTAGATATTGTTGAGTTTGAGTTTTTAAGAGAGCCAAGAGGATCATACTTGCATGTTATACCTTTAGCTATAAATATACTGATCATTACACTAAGTTTAGAAGCATTTCCCATGACCATCTAAGCTTCTTGAGCATTCCATGAGGAATCTAGGGTGGATAAAAATGGCAGAACTTGCAGCTAAAAAGAGAGGGAAGAGAGACGACTCAAATATAATGAATCTCATGAGAGGGAGTTAGATAGATAACACAAAGTTGCAGGAGCGATGGATTTATGGAGGTAGAAATTTTGGGAAGGAATTGAGGTGTAGAGGATGTGGAGCATGCAAGCGGTTTGTGTTACCCCATCTTGGAAAACCCGAGAGAGATACCCCTTTAGCTTCTAATGAGAGCTCGTCACTTGGAGAAAGGAGAGATGTCGACGCGCATCTAAATCTTCACGGTGACCAACCCCTAGTGCTTATATTTCCAAATCTAGAGATAAGTATTGTTAATCCATTATTACTGGTGGAAGTAGTGATCAGCACCAATGATGTATAACTTTTCATTTGACACATCTATGGCTACACAATCATTTCTTGTGTTTGGAGTTATATTATGCGGAATAAAATTTGGGAAAATTACGATTACACAAAGCTTGGGTATCACATTTGGAAGTGGTGAGCGACACACATCGCAGTAGTGGTGAAACATCACATACTTTGTTGGCACGTAGTTCAACATGATAGTGGGGATATAAGACATGACAACTTCAGGACCCTTTCCACCACTGGAGGAGAATATAGTATACCTACTAGATCTAGAGGATCGGTGGATTAGGAGGAAAAGGAACTGGTGGATCTAGTGGATCTAGTGGTAGAGGAAAAACTGAAGGAAATCAAGGTTCTCGATTGGGAGGAAAAATTCCTCAACCACCTCAGCAAGTATTTTTTGAAATGTATTTGCACCTACCAGACTACACAAGTGTTGAGGATGTTATAGATCATGTACACAAGTGTGAGCTTATATGGCGTGTGAAGGGGATCACTACCCCAAAAAAAAGGCAAGTCGAGTTTTATAACAATGTTGCGCAGGACGTGCATATAGTTAGTCTTGGAAGTATGACCCCCACTAGACATTAGTATATTGCAATGCGTTGTGTAATGCATTCTTAGATGAGTTTCATATTCCTAAGTTTAAACAGAAGAGAATTAGCTCATTGAAGGAAATTTAAAAAGTTATGGCAGAGAGTGTGTTGGAATATGATGCACATTTTAAGACTCTCTTGTCAAAACTATTATATGACATTCATCCTTATTTACATGATCAATGGTTTGTTAGAGGGTTGATAACACCTTTTAGGAGAGAACTTTCACACAAGACTTTCACAGACCTGCGCTAGGCCTTGGAGGTTTCCCTACGTGCTAAGGCTATAGGAAGCGTGGATACCATTGTTAGCCCTTTTCTTGAAGCTCAGATTATTGCAATGACAAATAAGTTAGAGAAGCTATCTACGAACATGGTGCATGAGACTTGCAGTGACCTATGGTGTACAAATTGTGAGGTAGAGTGACATATAAAGGACGGTTGTCCTTAGATATCGATGTGAGCCATGGCGATAGACTATGATATTTTCCATAGAGATCATGATGCAAGTAGGTGTCCACTATTATAGTGCGCGATCCATATGAATTTATCTTACTACTATAATATTTTCACCTCTACTACTCATGACACCAAGGATTGTAGATTGATTGACTAAACACATGATGCCATTGATATTGGTGTGTGCTAGACTGACATTGCAAACAATTCCAAGGATGAGGGGCATCACTATTAAGGACGTGCAAATGGAGGAGCCTATGGAAGAAGCTTCATGGAGAATTTTTAGGTCAAGGAAACTACAAAGATGGACAAAGTGAGTTCCCACGTGGAACTTGCTACAACTATGGTTCTACAAAGCACTATAAGTGCAAGTGTCCTGATCTATTACAATGCTCTTGGTGTGGGTAGAAACACAAGTATGAGGAATTCCTAAAGTTATTTGAACATAATATCCAACAACAATAGAAGTATAAAGGCGTCAAGATGGTAAGCATTAAGCAAGCGGACTTACGGTGGATGTCAAGAGTTATGTGTGAGGCGAGAATTAGAACTGTCTTGGTGACAATGTGAGCCGAGGTCATGCGCCAAGGATATACCAAGGTAGATACCATTGATTATGAGGGAAGAGGTGGTGTATGGGAAGTATCCAAACCCTACCCATCAGAAGGAATTCTATCAAGAGACCATAAATGTAATCATAAATCTTCAAGGGAAAATTTAATGTACGGAAGGAGCAATACCAAAATTCGAGAGTAGAAGAAGAGCACCTTTGGGGCTCCACAGAAGGATCTAGATGATGTAAAAAAATTATTAAAAATGTTAAGTCAAGAAAATATATTTCCTCTATTAGGAGAATGCTTAAGGAATAAGATACCAAGTGTTGGAGCGGAGCGTGAGAGGCGGAGTTCTACATGTTAACCTCCCCCTCATAGCATTTACTACGATAAGGAGATTACCTTGAATACAAGTGTTGATGGATGGATCCTAAGAAACATTCTAATTAACATGGGTGCGAAAGTCAATGTTCTCACCTTGGATGCCTGGAATCAAATGGGAAGGCCCCCATTACAACCATCTTCAAATTTGTTGTATATGACCAAAAATTCAAAGGTAATTACCATTAGGTTTTAAGGGATGTTATTATCACTATCCGGGGAAACATTCATTGGGGACTTTGAAATCTTAGCGCTTTTGAGGTGGACAACTTTCAATGTTACTTGGGCTCCTCTAGAGCTATAAAAACAATTATGACTTACGTTTTAATAAGGGGTACATTAGCTTTGAGAAAAAATAGGAATGAGTTATCATTCCTTTGACAGATGGGAAGTCAATGCCCTATATTGAGCCTTTAGGAGAAGAGGACCTAGAAAAAATTTACGTGCGCACTATCCGGGACCTTGAAGTTGTAGAACTAACCTAGGAGGGTGTTATTCAATGGGAAGACTCTCAATCTATAAGTGATACAACTAGCATGACATGTGATAATTGGGCGCATGAGACATATGAGTTTGTGGGAAGGAAGTTAAGAGGCTCTGTGACAAGGGTAACAAAGGTGTGCTCAATCAAGTGCCTAGGAGGAAATAATTTTCCAAGTTATTCTAGAGGAACCAACCCTGATGTTTTCTTACAATAAATGGATACCCAATGAAGAAATGAGATCGAGAGGATAAGGATGCTCAGCTATACCTTTCTCAAGATTACAACACGTTGGTGGGTGACCCATTGCGATAGCCTTCTAGAGTGGCGTGAAGTGAGAATCACATTCTCTATTAGGTTTTCTGGAGTAATGAACCTACTATCATTCAAAATTATCATGGGAAGGAACCCACCTCATTTCACGTCCAAGCATGTGAGAAGGCCTGGATGGAAGGTGTAGAAGCCTTGTCACCTTCTTTATGGGTGCATTTTTTTAGTCCACATTACAAGGCTGTGCATACACATGATACATTTACTCAGAGATGCATTGTCAGACAGGAAATTGGTGGGAGTTATCAGCTAAAATCCTTCAATATTTTAAATATCGAAGCACCAAATCATCATTAGATGAGGCATTATAGGTTTTTAAGTGCCTAATGATGGGGGATAGCACCACGACAAGGGATATAATACTAGAATTATTGGGTGAACTGGTTTAGAATCAAACTTTGATGAGGAAGAATCTAAGGAGATACAACTTGGGCATGCATGCGTGGAAAAAGAAAAAGGAAAATTGGTCTACGTGATTGATGGTGAAGAAGTGGAGAATTTAGATGTTAACTATACTATAGGTACGTGTGAGGTAGAAAGTGTTGATGAGCAAGCACGCACCTAGCATGAACCACTCAAGACAAATAAGGTTAATCTTGGCTCAAAAAGGAACATAAGGAGGCTACTATTGGGGACTATTGGTCAGAAAAAAAGGTTTCAAAGATCATTTATCTATTGCATGAGTTTCAGGACTTATTTCCATGTGGGTATCATGAGCTGAAAGGAGTTCACCACTCCTTGGGGGAAACAAAAATCAAGCTAAAGGAAGGAGCACACTCAATTTGGAAGAGACCTTATTGCATGAATTTGAATCTTCGTTTCAAATTCAAGGAGGATATTGACAAGATGATCGCATCAGGCATCATTGAGGCCATCGAGGAATCAAAATGGATAAGCTTGATGGTCATTATCATTAAGAAGGATGGGAGGATAAGGATTTGTGTTGATTATAGGGATTTGAATGTAGTATGTGTCATTGATCCCTTTCCCACCCCTTTCACTGAAGAAATCCTAGAGGGAGTAGTTGGGCGTGAGATCTATTCCTTCACGGATGGATTCTCAAGGTATCATCAAGTTAGAATTGCAAAGAGGACCAAGAAAAGTTAACTTTCGCCCTTTGAAAGCGGGAATTTTTTTCCTACACGGTCATGCCTTCCTAGCGAAGAACATGCCTACTGTGTGTTTTCATGCATAGTGGTCTAGGCATTTCAGGATTTTATCCATAATTTCCTTCAGGTCTACCTTGATGACTAGATAGTATATGGACTAGTGAAAGACCATTGTGAAAATTTGTGGTTGATGTTTGAGAGATGTCGATAGTTGCACATATCCCTCAACATCAAGAAATGTCTCTTCACTACTCCATTTGGAACCTGTTGGGGCATATCATATGTAAGGAAGGTTTTTTGGTGGATCTGCCAAAGTTGTTGTTATTATGGGATTGGGGAAGCTACTAGCTAGAGTGCAATGCATGGATTCCTTGGGCATACAAGGTATTACCAGAATTTTATTAAGGGGTATGCCAAGATCTCCATGCCATTGGAAGAGTTCTTGTTATCCAAAATTCACCCTTGAGGTAATTTTGATAACATGCATCCAATTATTCGATCCCGAGCAAGTAGATTGATTGAGGCCCAAAATCATGTTTTGGGGTCCCTCGGCCCTTTTCTAACTCTCCCATCCAAGAATAAATCCCAATGAGTTAGAGAAAATGGAAAAAAGCGTAAAAAATAAGGTTGCAGGATTGTTTTAAAGCATTTGGTCGAAGGGTTCGGTTAAATCTTGAGGTTCGTTGTACCAAGCTTGGGGCCGAAAAAGCAAGAAAATCGGCTAAGTCAGACATTTTTGTCCCAGGCGGTCTGCGGGACGGTTGGGACGTTAGGGCGTGAAAAGCTGAAACGGCGAAAGCAAGGAAAAATCACCTAAGTCTCTGTTTCGCGGTCGTTGGGACAGTGGGACAAAAATACGCATGGGGCCTTGAATCGGCGGTTTGCCGAAAGACAATCCATTTCGGGTAGTTCGAGAGATATTCATCAGGACAGCCGAGGACAAAAAAGTATGCGTGGGGCGCGAATCATCCGTTTGCGAAAGAAAGGAGTCCATTTCGGGTAGTTCGGAGATATTCGTCTGGGACAACCGGGACAAAAGTACGCGAGGGACGCGTGGGACGCGAAAAGGTGAAAAGGCCGTAAAAGAGACAAGGAGGCCCATGGATGAATCAGAACATGCCACGTGTCAGAAGGGGAAGAAAGTTGAAAAAATTGCTAAGTGTTTGATGCAAGGTAAAATTGCGCCCCTCAGGCCCGAGCCAATAAAATAGTGTCACGTGTCCAAGTGGCAAAAAATTTTAAGGAAGGGCCCGAAAGAAAAATTTCAAAGGATGAGCTCACGGAAAATCAGGGCTTGACACGTGTCATCCAAGTGGTGGAGTGTGGGGAAAATTTGAAAAATTTTCCAAAGACCAAACAGGTAAAAAATTCAAACTTTTTTTTCCCCGATCCGTTTTGGGCCTATTTTTGCCCTAAATCTTCAAATGGCCATAACTTTCGATCCAGAGCTCAAATTTTCACGTTCTTTATATCAATGGAAATCTGGTGAAATTATCTACATGATTCCATGGTCATTTTTGCATTTTGGTTTAGTTTGAGAGAGAAAAATAAAAAAACGTCTCGGCACGTGGTAATGGCGAAATGACGTTTCAACAACCCGATTTTAATGCAAAATGGGTTGCATTCTTCTCGGCATGGCCAAAAATGTCGGTCATGGGTGCTGTAAGGATGCCCATGTTGTTTTAATGCATCTTCATTCAATGAGGAATGGCTCCACATTTTTACACATTTTCTCTCTCCTGGGCTCGACCCATGCATTGTAAAAAAGCGATTTGGCTCATTTTTTTGAGGGAGAAAATTTCTTTGGATAGCAAGCTTCTTCTTTCACCTTCAACAAGTGATTTTTGCAAGTATCAGACCTCTTGATGGTTGTAACAGGTTTTCTACCTTTTGATGTTGTAATGCAAGGATTTTGACAGTGGAAATGACAATATAGGCTCTGTGATCAGTTTTCAGCCCTTTGGTTGTGTTGTTTGCTTCATTCCAGACTTTCAATTACATCTTATCAAATTGTGCATGATGTTTATGTTGCATTCCATGATCTGTGTCTATCTGCAAAACTAGAAGTGTTCACCACTCCTTTTCTGGTGTATCACCGCTTTAGTGTAGGCTTTCATTTTATGCATTCTCTCTCCCTGGTCCCTTGGAAATTTAGATTAGAATAGTTAGTTTCCCTGCATTAGAGTAGATTGTGGCAAGTAGTTTAGGAGTAAGAACCAGCTTTCTCTGGAGGTCTATCTCAAGTAGCAAGTCCCACAACTTGGAGATAGTACCCATGTTATCCAATCACACTGTGAGTTCAAGTATATGCGCTTGTATAAACAGAGGGGTGTTGTGATTCGGTGATAACAGTTTTGGCACGCCCGGTGGGACCTTATAGGTATTCCACTTTATCTTTGATAGGTTGGTGTGTTCCTGTTAAAGATTCAGCCTTTTGAAGGCACTTTCAAAAGCACATATGGTGACTCCATTTGGTAAACAACTCATTCTCTGAGTTGCAGACCCATTTTCCATCCATTTCCATCCATCTTTCTTTCCATCTCTTTCATTCTTTTCCATTCCATGAAGTTGTGCAATCATGACTTCATTTCCATCATGGAATTCACATTTACAATAGCAGTATATCACACCTCCAACATGTTTTACAAATCCTCCAAATCAACAGTTTGATCAAATTCAAAATCAGCATATCTACCCATATGTTTGGTAGTACCAAAGTCAGTTTGGTTGTGAAGCACATCAAGAACAAGGGTACGCATGCAATGAAGACAATAAAATGGAAGATGCAGATTTTGTGAAAAAAATCAAAAAGATGGAGGCAAAAATGGTGCAATCAAGAGCAACAGCTCAAATGAGGGCTTTCAGAATTGGTTTCAGGACTCCTTGTCCATGGGGAGGCCCTTTTCCAAGACACTTCAGCCCTCAGGAGAAACTGGACTTCAAGATGAAGATGTTGCCCCAACTTGCACAATGGACAGCAGAAATAGAGGCCTATACACTTGGTGTTGAACAACCTTGTCAATGGGTACGTTCTACACCATCATCTTGTTTTTCTCTTCCCATTACTCAAGTAGCATCTTCTCATTTGGAATTTCAAATTCTAAATCCAGTCAATGCTACCCAGGAGTTAATTCCATTTCTCCATTCCCTAGTCTTCCACCACATCTCAATTCTTCCTTCCTCTTTCCTTCCAAGCAGTCATCCCCTCCACAAAAGATAATGAGAAATACCCCCTCCTCTAAAGAAACAAGATTTTCTACCTCCTCCACCACCACGAAAAATTGCCAAGCCATTTGAGTTACAATCCACTTCTCCTCTTGCATTCCCAAATCCATGTTGGGAGGATAAAAATCAGAATTCTAGTCAAGGAAAAAAAAGAAAAAGAAAAGCCAAATGAGGATGAAGAAGTTCGAAGTCTCAAGAGTTGGGATCTTAAATTTGGGATGAAAAAGATCCCCTTGATGGTTAAGCCTTCAGAAGAGGTTGGAGTTGGAGAACAGGTGGTGGTTAAGACTGATTTTACAAGCGCGTGAGAAGAAGAGCAAAAAGAAGAAGCGAGATCGGTGAGTCGGTTTGCTCGAAATTAGTGTCCATGTTGGCACTCTATTTGAAGGGAATGCTAATTGAATTCAAGTTGCACAATCAGCCATAAAGGAAGAAAGCTCAGAAGAAGATCTTGCAGTCCCAACTTGTCCTCTAGAGCAGCAGATTGAAGAGTTTGACTTGACAAACTTCATGCTAGAAGAAGAGTTCTATCAAGAGCAGGATTGTCTTAAGTAGTAGAGGAAGAAGAAGCTGCTCCAAATCCAAAAGAAGAGGAGCACATTCTAGTTGTGGAGGAGAAAATTGTAGATCAAAGGGCTTTGAGCACAAAGCAGGCTACATGAGAACCTTAATTCTTCTTTCTACTTCATCTCTCTCGAGTTCTAGTGCTAAAGAAGAGTTTGATCTCTCAAACTCAATGTTGGAGGATGAAAGAAACCATGATGATCAAAATTCTGAGATCAAGAAGACACCATGGAGGAAGTTGAGCATTTGCAGTAGGACAACCATGAGGTAGTGTATCTGTCAGATTTGGAGGACTGTTTTGATAAAGAAGAACCGGTTGAGTTTCCACCATTCTCTCTTTCATCTTCCACGTCCCAAATACTTGAGCCTGTTGTCATGAAGGAGAGCATTCATTTGCAGCAGCCTGCATCTTATAATAGCTCTTTGGAACTAAGATTGGAAGATTTTAATCTTTCATGTTCTTCATTGGAAGAAGAGAAAGGGCAGAAAGGTTCTACCATTGCTTCCACATCATCCATTCATGAGGGTCTACAAGAGAACTCCATTCTTGGAGTTGAAAATCAGGGTAATGGGCATACTCAAAGGACCATACCTTGCCCAATCAGGTATTTGGCTTTATTGGAGCCAAAGGAGAAGTCACAATCAATCATGCTTGCTCCTAAGCATGAGGATGAGCTGCTAAGAACCAAGGATCAGTTGTCATACCTCTCCAATCCAAATGCAGAACAACTAAAAGAGGTATTGAATTTTCCTTCACCGATACCTTGATGATTTGGGTGGAAGACCAGCTTCTTGTTGATTTTCCATTCATCCAATCAGCCATGTTCAATGCCAAATCAGTTGTATGGTTTCCAATTTTGAAGAAAGGAAGCTATTTTACACAACCAGTTGCAGGGTTTTTTTATCCCACTTTTTCTTCCAGTTAGAGTAGGATAGGTAGTTTTCTTTCAGTAAAAGAAGTGCTTGTGCACACTCTGCATGTTCCATTTGGAGCATGTATGATTTTCAGTTTTGTACATAGTTTTTGTGGTGCTGGTTTTGCTCTTGCAGTCCATTTGAGTGGGTTTCAAGTGGCTCGAGAGAGGAGGTTTTCAAAGTTCGGATCGGTTTGCGAGGCTCTGACTCATGACTCCATGCCCAATGGATGCTTGAAGTAACCTGGTAACTTCATCTGGCAGGTAGATAACCCCGCTGAGTCGCCAAAATTGTTATCCAAAATTCACCCCTCAAGGTAATTTTGATAACATGCATCAAATTATTTAGACCCGAGCAAGTAGATTGATTCAAGGCCCAAATCATGTTTTTCGGGGTCCCCTCGGCCTTTTCTAACTCTCCCATCCAAGAAGAAATCCCAACGAGTTAGAGAAAATGGAAAAAATGTAAAAAATAAGGTTGCAGGACTGTTTTAAAGCATTTCGGTCTACGAAGGGTTCGAATTCATGCGAGGTTCGTCATACCAAGCTTGGGGCCGAAAAAGTAATAAAGTCAGCTAAGTCAGACATTTTTGTCCTAGGTGGTCCGTGGGATAGTTGGGACATCGGGATGCGAGGGCGAAAAGCCGAAAGCGGCGAAAAGCAAGGAAAAATTGCCTAAGTCTGCATTTCATGGATCCATTTGATGCAGGACAATCGGGACAAAAGTACGCGTGGGACGTGAATCGGATGGTTTGCCAAAAGGCGAGTCCATTTTGGGTAGTTTGAAGATATTCATCTAGGATAGGCGGACAAAAAATACGTGTGGGGCGAATCGGCGGTTTGCCAAAAGACAGTCCATTTCGGGCGGTTCGGAGATATTAAATGCAGGACATCCGGGACAAAAGTACGCGAGGGACGCGTGGGACGCGAAAAGGTGAAAAGGCCGCAAAAGAGACAAGGAGGCCCATGAATGAATCAAAACATGCCACGTGTCAGAAGGGGAAGAAAGTTGAAAAAATTGCTAAGTGTTTGATGCAAGGTAAAATTGCGCCCCTCAGGCCCGAGCCAATAAAATAGTGCCACGTGTCCAAGTGGCAAAAAATTTTAAGGAAGGGCCCGAAAGAAAAATTTCAAAGGATGATCTCACACCCAATCAGGGCCTGACATGTGTCATCCAAGTGGTAGAGTGTGGGGAAAATTTGAATTTTTTTCCAAAGACCAAACGGGTAAAAAATTCAAACTTTTTTCCCGTCGATCCGTTTTGGGCCTGTTTTTGCCCTAAATCTTCAAATGGCCATAACTTTCGATCCAGAGCTCAGATTTTCATGTTCTTTATATCAATGGAAATCTGGTGAAATTATCTACATGATTCCATGGTCATTTTTGCATTTTGGTTCAGTTTGGAGAGAGAAAAATAAAGAAACATCTTTGGCACGTGGTAATGGCCAGAAATGACGTTTCAACAACCAGTTTTAATGCAAAATGGGTCGCATTCTTCTCCAGCATGGCCAAAAATGTCAAGGCATGGGTTTGTAAGGACACTCATGGTGTTTTAATGCATCTTCATTTAATGAGGAATGGCTCCCACATTTTTTACACATTTTCTCTCTCCAGGCTCGACCCATGCATTGTAAAAAGCAGATTTGGCTCATTTTTACGAGGAGAAAATTTCTTTGGATAGCAAGCTTCTTCTTTCACCTTCAACAAGTGATTTTTGCAAGTATCGAGACCTCTTGATGGTTGTAATAATTTTCTACCTTTTGATGTTGTAATGTCGAGGATTTTGACAGTGGAAATGACAATACGGGCTCTGTGATCGATCGTTTTGACCCTTTGGTTGTGTTGTTTGCTTCATTCAGACTTTCAATTACATCTTATCAAATTGTGCATGATGTTTATGTTGCATTCCATGATCTGTGTCTATCTGAGAACTAGAATTGTTCACCACTCCTTTTACGGTGTATCACCGCTTTAGTGTAGGATTTCATTTTATGCATTCTCTCTCCCGGTCCCTTGGAAATTTAGATTAGAATAGTTAGTTTCCCTGCATTAGAGTAGATTGTGGCAGGTAGTTTAGGAGCAAGAACCAACTTTCTACGGAGGTTTATCTCAAGTAGCAAGTCCCACAACTTGGAGATAGTACCCATGTTATCCAATCACACTGTGAGTTCAAGTATATGTGCTTGTATAAACAGAGAGGAGTGCTTATGATTGATGATAAGCTATTACTAAAACACAAATGTGCATTTCACTCGGAGAGAGGTACAACAAATGGCATTTGATACTTTTAATAATAAGCTTATCATTTCACCCATATTATGCTTTCCTTCTTAGGACAAGCCATTCTATGTACATGTTTATACTTCGGGGATGATGATTAGGGAAATCTTAGCATAACCTAAAGAAGGAATTTTTGACAACCCCTTGTGTTTTTCTAGTAAGAAGTTGACACCAGAAAAGGAGAACTATACCACTACGAGCATGAAGCATTGTCCTTGATCTAGGTGTTACACAAATTAGGAAGTATCTACTTGTAACACCGATTATATTTTACATGGACCACACGACATTGAAGTACTTGGTAAAAAAACCTGTTTTATAAGGGCATATATGTCGGTGGGTCTTGTTGTTTCAAGAGTTTGATTTTAACATTGTTGTAAAACCAGGTAAGAGTAATTTGGGACCTGACCATTTATCAAGGATTGAATTAGGGGAGGACATGCAGAGAATTGAGGATACAATTCTAGATGTACAACTATTTATATTGTGGTGCGAGCCCTCTAACTTGGAAGATATTGTTGTATTTCTCAAGATGGGTGTGGTACTGGAAGGAATGAAGACTTTGGAAAGGAAGTAGTTAGCCATATGTGCCATGCCCTACATGTTAATTTTTAGATACTTATAAAATCTAGACCGCATGATGAGGTTTTGCTTCGATACGTGTTAGATTATGAACACATTGCAATCATGGAGGAAGCACATGGTGGAATTGCAGGAGGACACTATACATGGAATGCAATTGCATGCAAGATCCTTATGGTAGGAATTTGGTGGGAAAGCATTTACCAGATTGTATTGAGCTTTGTAAGGTCTGTGACCATTTCCATCACCTTAACAAACCGGGAAGAAGTGATGATATGCCCTTGAGACCAATAGCTAGTGCGGAATCATTTGAGAAATGAGCGATTGATTTTGTAGGACTAATTTCACCTATCGCATGAAGGAATCATTCACGCTATATCATTACATGTAAATATTATCTTACGAGGTGGAAATAAGAGGAACCTACAAGGGATTGCCATGAGAAACAACAACTAGGTTCTTATGGGAAAATATAATCAACATGATTATGGATGCCCATTAAGTTTAACAAGTGATAAGGGTATTCATTTCTTGAATGAGAAAGTTATAATCTTAATGGTAGAATTCGTGGTAGCCCACCACAAGACTAACCCTTATCACCCCAAGCTAATGAAACCACTGAGGCATTTAACAAGATACTGAGTCACACACTGACCAAAATTTGTGATGTGGGAATGAAGGACTATTATGATAAAGTTTATGTTATGTTATGGTCATACCGGACTACTTATAAAAGACCTAACAAGACCACACCTTTTCAAATGGTATTTAGAATGAAAGAAGTATTACCCATTGAATTCATGTTACCATCACTACATATAGTACACGCATGGGGATTAGCTAATGAAAAAATGCTTGAGGAGAGGATTTATAAGTTAATGCAGTTAGATGAGATGCGGCCCATTGCTCGCTGGAGTTAGAAGATAGAAAAATCTACGAAGAAGGCATGACGTGATAAACACATTAAGAAAAAATTGTTTGAGATTGGGAAGATGGTTACATTATATGATTCTAAGTTTTATGCCACCACAGGAAATTCAAAATCCATTAGATGGGCCCATACATTATATCCTATATACTTAATTGGGCTCCTGCTTGATTATAAGTCTTTGGCTAGAAAAGTTACAGGCCATTTCAATGGGAGTAGGCTGAAGCCCTACTATAAATAAGTCTTCCTTGTGTTTATAAATAAGGCAGTATTTCCATTTAGCCTAGGATTTCCTTTAATGCATTTCCTTTCTTTGTGTTTCCCTTTCTTATTGCTTGTTGATCTTCTTTTTGTTGTTCTATGTGCGTTGAGTGTTGGTATCCACTTATTATTTTCAAAA
This sequence comes from Taxus wallichiana var. yunnanensis, assembly GCA_018340775.1. Lineage (NCBI taxonomy): Eukaryota > Viridiplantae > Streptophyta > Pinopsida > Cupressales > Taxaceae > Taxus > Taxus wallichiana. The sequence goes on from CM031235.1 coordinate 377,260,868, forward strand.
AAAATCTATGTGCAGAGGACCGTGCATCTATTTTTGTGTGAGGTGGAGTAATGTGAGAAGTCTTGGAATATGGTGGTAGAAGTTGTGTTTTGATATCCCGGAGTTGAAGGATCAAAAGCACGTAGTTTTGAAGAGTGCGCGTAGAAAAAGTGAACATAAGGAGTTTGGTGTCAGGGAGGCCTTACAAAAACCATGTACAAGGGTGAGAATCACATGAGCAACATGTGGTAGGCGATGCCAAAAATCGGGGTAAGGACAGAATAATTTCCTTCGATGGTGCAAACACGCACGTAATGATCTTTGGTCAGGAAGGGTTTTTACATGCTAGAAGGTTGTGGATGTTCTTGCGTAGGATTGGGCACAAGGGTAAAAGTGTTGAAGGGTGGATTTAGAACAAAAAGTTACCTTAATTGTAAAGGTACGTTTGTAGGTGGCATGGCATTTATTGTGAAAAAAGAAAAAAATATAAGTAGAAGGTTGGGGTACATTATTGTTTACCTTGCAATTGTGATATCGAAGACCTCTTTCGAACTAGGGCATCCTTAAAGAAAATTTGCATGAAAAAGGGTTGTGAAGATTTGAGTGCATAGCCAATTTGATTAGTGAATCAGAGTGAAAAAAAAGAGTACATGGGCATGAGGGAGAAGGTCGTAGAAGTCTTTGAATCCCACTAGTGAATACACCTTCTTATGGTAAGAAACAGTTTTCCAAGTTAGGGGTCTATAGCTAGGGAACATGATTGAAGGTATTTTTGTGGAAGGGTCGAGCCGTAGTAGAATTGAGAAATGCCAAGATCAAGAGAAAGAGAGAACTTCTAGTGACCCGAAAGATAAATGGCACCAAGGAAAGTAGTAATAGTTTCACCGAAGAAGGGCAAGGGAAAAGGAAAATAAGTTTTTTCCACCAACTTTAATGAGGAATGGTACATGGAGATGTAATACCCAGATGACATATTTTTGGAAAAGAATGGGTGTCTCACGTGAGAAAGATGGACTGAGTGACTACAACCATCAAATGAGCACCATAGAGAATGAGATGGCATTGGAACTGGTTCACCCTATAGATAAAAGGACACTAGATGGAATGCCTATCTATGATGATGAGGTAAAGGTGAAGATGGAGAAGGCCGGGTTATTGCAACTCTATGAGTTTCCCTATTTTGGAAAGCTTGAGTGACTATACCAGTGGTTAATGTTGCACATACATGAAGATCATTTCTACTTCACAGGATGTAGGATGCGGATAACTCCCAACTGATTTCAAAATTTACTAGTCTTATCTGCGAAGGAGAATATTTTGATGATGAATTGGACAATAAGGAGGCCATCAAGAAGACTATTGAAGCCTATGACTATAAGAAGGGGTCACGATACTTTGACATCTCTATGATTTCTAACCCTATAATGAGGATGGCCGCGCACTTGGTCACAAAACTAAATGGGCATGAGAGATGGATGCAAATCAACAAGTCTTGGTTGACCATTTTCCATAAGATCTCGAAGGAGAGCATCTATAACCTCTCGGTGTTCATAGAAAAAGAAATCATCAATGTCATGTGCGATGGAGAAAATATCATGTCTGGTAATGTCCTTTTACCATCATCTTTTCAGAGATTGGAGTTCCTAATGGGCTAGATAAATTTGTATGGGAGTACCCAAATGAGAACCCTTCCCCTGCCAAAATATTTGAGAAGTACACTTGTGACACCATGATGGCCACCCACAAGGTGCACCTAGAAAAATTGTATAAGCGGATGCATGACGCATTCAACGTAGAGTGGAGAATACCTAAGTAGTTACCTATTTTACTACAAGGTGAAGCTGAATTCATTGTGTACCAACATTTTTGTATTATCAGGTTTACTATGGAAGATGGCGCTAAGGGTCCCTAGTGCAAATTTCCATTCTCCTTCACAACACAATACTTCTAGGCGAGTCAATAGATTCAAAGAGGCAAAGAAACTAAGGTTTGACCTTAGCATGGTAGACCAAGATTACCGCAAGCTGCATAGGACATTGATATATCCAAAGAAGTGTGCCTATGTGGAGAAGTATGTCTCCCATGGTGTACATATGGTTAAGCCCGTAACATTTCCTTTTGTTGGGAGGACGTAGAAAGGGTATACTGTACACAAGGCCAAAGTATGAGAAATATGCTTACATTGAAAATTATTTCTCTATCCTAGAAGACCCCACCATAAGAAAGAATTCTACATCGAGGAAAAGGGAGAGAGAGGAGACCTTTGAGAAAAAGTCACCAAGTGCCTGAAAACACAAACAGTAGGCGCATAGGAGTAGGGCACAAGGCCGAGTCACCTATGCATGGAGGAAGAAGTCCCCCACATAAGAGAAAGAGAAGAAACCTGAAGAATATTCACGACAAGAAGGGATTCGCCTAGGGAAGAAGAAAAAGAATAGTCTCATATATTGGAATCACCAGTTAGGAAGAAACAAAGAGTAATGAAAAGGGGCACTTGGAAGAAATAGAGAGCATAGAGGCCAACAAGGACGATGGGGATGATAAAGAGCATGGAGAGGCTCAGGACCATCCTATGTATGATGTACATGAGTTAGAGGAGGGAAATGAAGAGAAGGATGAGGATGAAGGAGGTGCTCACGGAAAGGGAGGAAGTGAGGAGGTCAACATGAAGGATCAAAGGACCTGCATGCCTAAACAAGGAGCAGATAGAGGATGTCACGAAAGGTAGGTAGAAATCATCATAAAAGACTTGGTGGATCAAGAGGTGGAGCGCAATGCCAAATAATTTCTCAAGGAGATGGAGGGAAGCGAGATCATAGAAAAGGAGTATGAAAGCATGGGAGGATATCCCAGCTTGGTGGTAAGCTTTCTAAAGGCAACGTGCATAGGAGGAAAGGGTATGGTAGTGGTGAAATATTAAGGGATGACAACATCAATGATGCAAATAAGGTATTGTGTGTGCATTTATAAAGTATAATGACTTCAAACCAACTCCTTGCATGGTCTTCTTTCAATGAATATGGTGCATACCCACGCACAAGGAAGATGTTGTCTTGGGATTTTGAGTCCCACATTGATGAGCCTGAATTTGAGGTCAACCGTGAGGTGTTGATGAAGATACCAGATACCAAGGGAGTAAACCCTCTGGTGAATGCTCAATAACTATTAGATGAGCAAGTGTGTAATGCACTCAACAAGGTATCGGTGGAGGTTGAGGCGAGGCTCTTCAAGAGAAATGACAAAGTAAGGGTCCTGGAAGAAGAGCTTGAAAAGAAAAATGAAGAGATCATTGAAAATGATAAGGAGCTAAAACAAGAGGAGTTGATCATCACACAATTAAGGCGCAAATTAAGGGAGGAAAAGGAAAAGGTGCAAGAGATCCATAAGAAGATAGAGACTATTTAAGACACCATAATCTTGAAGCACCCAGACCTGGCCCCACCTAAGAAAAAATATGAGTCGACCATGCAATGCTTGGAATACCTGACCCACATCCTCACCATGGAGATGCGGTCACTCCCATTGGAATCAACGAAGAGGAATTGGTGTGCCAGAAGGAGGAAGAAAAAATGGGGATCAAGGAGACAATTACTCGGTATTTTGAGCTTCTTTCTGCTATGACCACACAAATGGCTGAGGTTGTTTATGACAATTGCACTGAGAAAGACAGCGTAGCATGCATACTAGTTCTTACACATGAGGTAGATCTGAAGGAGTTTCAAGAGAAGAATAAAGGAAATAGGGAGGAGCGGGATAATATCCTAGCCGAGGTTGATAAAAAGTTGGAATCAATTGAAACCTTACAGGGTTCTATTGGTGCTCAATTTAATCTCACCCTGTTTGTTCAAAATTTCTCAGTTCGCATGGTTTGAAGTATTTTTTGTCTCCTTGTATGGATGCATGAAATTATTTCTCCTTCATTTTCATGCCATTGAAATCCTTCTCTATGGTCGTGGATCATGTTTAGCCATGTATTATTTAAAAAATTTGTCCATGAGGAACATTTTGAATTTTGGGTGCAAATGGTGAAGTGTCCCCTGCATTTTATTTTTCCATGGTCGCGTTTTCCCTGTCAAATTTTATCTCAATGTCTAGAGATACGTGTTCATCTCTAATTGGATAAGGCATGGCGGGTTTATTTGGTGAACTTGTCACTTTTGTCACTTTTGCAAAAAAATCAAATTAGCCCCGCGGATCTATTGATTTCTAATTGACTAGTCAAAATTATGAAGAGGTAGAGTAAATTTCTTATTTTTTCCCAAAGGTGTACAAGTGTCGTAAGTTGAGTAGTTGAGGGAAAGTGGGCCTTTTTTGTGTTTTAAAGTGTTATGGAAAAAAGATTAAAAAGGTAAAAGAAATGTTTAAGGCTCGTAAGAGGACAAGTGGCCACTTTTAAGTCAAAAGTGGGAAGGCGGGCTATTGGAGCACTTTGAAGTTTTTGGCTTTGTTTTGTGAAAAGGAGTAAAGTTATAAAATGATCCATGACTCCACGGGGGACCAATTAATGTCACATGTTTGAGTCAACATTGAAAATTCAAAGTGGGGGTGGGTCACCAGAGGTTTTTGTAACTTTTAGCTTTGTTATGAAAAAGGAATAAAGTATAAAAGTGAAGCACCGCTAATGCCTAAGTAAAGCCACATGTTGAGTCTACATCAAAATCGGGAGGTGGGGTCAGCTGGAGCACTTTCGAGTTTTTAAGCTCTATTTTGAAATTAAGTAAAAGTTTAAAAGTGAACCGCGACTCACTGGGGCCACATAAAAGTTTAAAGTGAGAGGCGGTTCACCTGGAGGGCATTTTAAGATTCTGCCTTTTTTTTTGAAAAAGAATAAAAGTCATAAAATAAATCATGACCCCGTCGACACCCAGGAAAGCCACGTGTAGGGCCTATATTAAAAGGGTGGGCGGGCCAAATTGTCTAAAAGTACTCATTTTCTTTAAGTGATACAAAATGTGAAAAGCACCCCTAGACCCACTTCAACTCAAATCTTTTCCATGTGGATGGCTCAAATTTGAAGTTGTGAAAGACAAATTTAACAATTGTGATACAATGCATCTAGTTTTTCCGCCATTATTACTCCTACGCAAACCAAGGACCTTAAGGGATTCAATTGATTTCATCCTTTTTGGTTAATTCCATGGTCTCTCATCATTTTTGTTAATGAAGTGCAATCGAATTGATTGTGGAGCTTGATTTGTAAATCGAGAAGTGAAAAGTTGAAGTTTTGAAACAGAGTTTCTCGGGCACCTATAGAAAATGAATTATCAGTAGAAAAAGATGTAGAGGAAAAGAATGAAGAGAAGGAAGCTACATGCTCAAAAGAGGATGGAAATGCTGCCATAAGAGATGACCGGATGCCCTAGATAAATTAATAAGTGGAAATAATTGAAAAATCTTATCTTTTGTACACCTGGCAGCTTTTGGGTGTAAGTTTGTTAAATGTCACTTTCTAGAACAAATATGTAACAAAAAAGTATTCCTCTAATATTCTTCTTTTGGGAGGAAAATTTGGGATGAGTGAGTGAGTGAAATTGTATAAATGCAATAAGAATACTCTTGCAAATGGTCGAGGGTTAACTTTTCTGAGAAATTTTGACAGAAAGCATTTTTCCTGAGAGACCGTATGAGAAACCTATTTATTCTCCTGTGTTTTAGATTCAATCACGTCAAGATGGTTGTAAGTGTACAACCATTGAAAAGCTCTGAGATTGGTCAAGAAACTCTCCCTTGCTGATGAATCTAATGAACCTTGAAATGAATTTGTGTTGATCATGAGCATTATTGTGTTTGTCACATTTCAGAATGTTTTCAAATAGTTTTTCTTGTTCCTGTTGCAATTTTATGTTGAAATCCCTCTGAATCACACAAGATATTGTCCATGTTAGTATTGTGACATTTGTAATTTCATTATGAGAAGAGCTTTCATCTTGTGATGAAATAAACAATTTAAAATCACTTTAATTTCATTATGTTGATAAAGATTGTTTGTAATTCTATGAGTGTATCTTAGGCGTGATGAATCAGGGATTTCAACGTTTAATTGAGTCTTTAACATGAGCCTTTGTGTTGAATTCTTGAAGAGTGTATGAAATCGTGCATCTTTGGGCCTCCATTGATACACACCTTCTAGTTGAAGGAATATTTTGGCTATTTTGAAGCATTTTATCTATGAGTTTTCCAATATTTGTAAAGGCTCTCAAAGATCTAGTATAATCAACTTTATCTTGCTTAAATTCCCACCAAAAAATTCTCAAATGATAAATCCTACATGAACTACCCCTATTTGTACTATGTATCCACAAAGATTTAACAAATTCCACTTGCCAAAATATGCAGAAACAATCAGGTTTCAATTATTGTCTTTAGTAACCCAAACCTTGTCTAGGAAACATCTCCACTCTCTAGTGTGATAACTCGTGAGAGTTAGATTGTGTTGTATTGATCATATTTTCTCAAGGTTCTCATGAAAATTGTGCAAAGAAGGATCTCTTGATATCCTTCACCAACATGGGTTACAGAACGGGTCCTCTCACCTTGGTTGAAGGCATAACCTAAAGTAGTGAGGGTAGATCAAACCCTTAGTGAGGTGCTATCCATTTCTCCAATGCCTGAGTGACAAAGAGTCAGTTGAATCCCCTCCCCGGCTACAAAACAACTCATATCATGATTTGTCTGTCTCTAAGCATCCTTAATTTTCATGATGCTACTCGGCCCTCATAGGAGAATCAATTTGGATACCAACACCCAATGAAGTGGATTTGTTTCGGGATGTATTTTAATACAACTAGAGGATTATTTGCACAATGGGACCTATTTTATGTGGAAACAACATCAAAGTGGCACCATTTTTAGGACAATTTTTATGAATTCTTACACATACAGACCACGTAATGTTTCTTACATGATTTAAATACAAATAAGTTGTTTAAACATCATCCTTTGTTGATATTTGTAATATTTGTACAAGATTACAAGTTCATTATGAAGTATTTCCAGTTTCTAGTGGTTATTACACTAAATTTACATCAATAGTGATAAATGTGGGTAAAGGAAGGTTGGATATATTAAGCTTTGTAGAAATTAAGCATTGATAGACACTTGGAAAGTTACTTATAGTGCATCTGCACAACTAAGGTGAAAATCCTTAGTGGTGACTCCGTGTTGAATTGAAATTTTGATGATTACTAGTGTCTTAACCTGTGTCAAGTGAAATTTTTCATTAATTTTGCAAAGATGGAGGGAAGAAGATCTTTCTTCACTAGGACCCTACTAGAAAGTTATTTCTAGAACTAGGAAAAGCAAATTTAGAAGGAAAACAAGTCTGGAAAGTTGTTGGAGATCAAGAATAAAAAAAGGAGATATCATTGTGGAAAGTGATCAACATGTGGTTGAAAATTACCATACATCTTCAAGTGATTCTGAACCAAGTAATCTTTATATAAATTTGAGTTCTCCAACTAGAGAGGGGCCATCATTTGTCTAAAAAGTGTGCCTCTCAGTTTTCCCTATTCTTCCAAGGTTGATATGGTTTTCCAAGAATGAGTCATTAGAGATATTAACTTTGAAAGCTATACTCATGTGCTTAAAGACCCCTCATTCCTATCATTTGTTTCTCCTATAAATTCACCACCTCAAGGAAATATGGCCCAACCTCCACCTAGACCTCCTTTTTTTGTCAACACTTTTGGACCTATAGATTTCAGAGGTATGGATGGATATCCTAATATGGTGCCACAAGATGTAGAAATAGGTTGCCAAAGTTTCAAGGGAATAATGCCATCACTGGTGACCAACATTTAAACTCTTTGTCAATATGATGGAATATTTTGAAATTGAGTTTGAAGACGTGTATATAAAATTGTTTATTCATACTCTTGAGGAGGATGCACGTGACTAGTACAAGGCTTTACCAGATAATTCAATAGATTCATGGATGAGATGAAAAAGTTCCTTTAGATTACAATATGGGGATAAGACAGATCCCAAGTTCCTTTTATCTAAATTTGAAAATATAAAGAAAAATCCAAATGAATTTGTCCATGATTTCAATACTCGGTTCAATAAGACCTTGAATAGGCTACCTATAATCCTAAGGCCAAGTGATGAGTCTTGTTTGATAAAATATTCTGATGCTTTTGATAAAAAGGTTACTTATTACTTGAGAGATAAGAACCCGGGAACATTGAGGCAAGATTTCACCATGGATTTACAAATTGAAATAATATCAAAACAAGTTGGAAAGCCTCTAAAAGAGGGAAGGTGTTAAGATTGATCAATCTGAAAAGCCTCACTTAAAGCAAGGTGTGGATCTGGAAGAGGTTGTAAAAACTTTGGCTAGAGAAGTTAAAGAGATATCCTATAAACTGGCTAGAATAGAAAAAGGTATAAGGAAAAGTTCCCGAGGTTAACACAAGCCCACGGTTAGGAGAGATTTGGAAATCATCCCAAGAGGTGATCATAAATCAGATGATGAGAGAGGAAAAGGGCCCATGGGATCAGGAAATAAATAGCCTCAACCCAGGGAAAATAGATTGGTTCTAGATCCTTTGATTATTAGGGTTCTTTGTGGAGGAGGCCAATGTTATGAGTGGTGTGATAGGTGTTTCTTACCACACTCCCCATGTGATGTAGATAAAGAAGTTGAGGAAGTAGATGATGATGAGACATATGATGATGTGTGCATGATGGAAGCCTGCGAACTCACAATAGGGGGAAACCTCAACTGAATTGATAAGTTCTAGAACTGTTGAAGATTTCGGGATTGTGTTCATCGGGTATTACCTCTTCCTCTTATTAATACTTTTGAAATTGATATGGTGTAAGAATTTGATCTACCTAATCATGATTTTGAATACTTAAGGGCCTTGATGATTAAAAATTATGATGGAGGGATCCTTTAAAGAGGACAGAAGTTGTTGATGAATGTAGTAGTTGCTCAGGAGAAAGAATATAACACCAGAAGTAAGGTTGTCAAAGGGGGAGGGCCACAAACCAAGCCAAAAGTTCTAGTTCTTACCAATATCCCAAAGGAAACCCTAAGAAAGATACATCTGGAAAAGGCCTAATTACCCCAAATAAAACTTGTACTTCTGCCCATGCCCAGACTGTGAAGACTCCCATATTATTAGATGAAGTTGTGAATCTCCCTTCTAACATTTACCCTACCCAAATATGTTCCTTGTGACATAGCCCAAATCTTGAGTCAGATCAAGGTTACTGTTCCTATTGTTGAATTACTTAGAATCCTTGAGCATAGGAAAAGGGCATTTGAATATTTGGGATTTAAGGAAGAAAAAATTACAGGGAAAAAGTGTTAATAATATAGAGGTTCCTCCCATTATTATAGAATCAGAAATACCACAAGCATTGGAGGAACTAGGAGAATCACCTAAGGTGTATTTGGGAACTTCTCTGGTTGAATCTCAACTTAATGTGGATCCATTTTTTACCACTTTGATTATTAAAGATAGGTTGGTACATAACTGCATGTTTGATTCAGGAGCCTCATGTAATGTAATGCCTCTTGAGGTCATGAATGAGTTAAATATCAAGGTAACAATAGCTTTTGGGAAATGTATTGCTATGGATTCAAGAGAAGTTCCGTAGTTTGGTATGTTAAGGGATTAGTAGTGGTTGGTAGCTTTTCAGGAAAAGTACTTAACCATGAATGTGGTTATTGTGGATTTTCCTACCAAATGGGGATGTTATTATCTAGAAAGTGGGCAGCTAGTGTGGGTGGAAGCGTACAAATGGACATGTCATACACAACCATACCAATTAAGGGAACCTTGTGAAGTTATATGGTGAGAAGAAAATGTTATATCTCATTGAGGACCCTAACAATGCTTCTTATGAAGTATTGTATGCAGACGTTGATGTCGAAAACTTTGTGGGTTATGCTGATTTTAAGGAGCATAAAATTGATGAGTGCAAGTATCCTGAGAAGATTGGTTCTCCCTAGAATCTGATGTTTGATGGGGTTTTTGTAGATCTGGTAAAGACACAAAAGATAAACCTTGAAAAATATGGCTAGGTAGAAACTTGGATAGAGAAGAAAAACAAGCATATGTCCAGTTGTTAAAAAAGTATCAAGACTTCTTGGCTTGGTCATACTCAGAATGGTAGGCACTTGAAACATTTCCTTGATTGATTTCTCATAATCAAGGAACGCATCATTATACAGTGTATAGTATTTTTGTTCTTTTTGTTTCTGCATTTTTCTATTTTGGTTCATCTCGGTCCTTGGCGGCTGGTTTTTGTTGGTTTCTCGGTTTATTTCGTGGGAGGTTGGAAGTTGTTTTTCTTGCTTTACAAGCTTGTTCTTGACTCCGTTTTCCCAATGGATTTTTGGCACATGTCTATTATGTTGTTCTTACGGAACTCTGCAGGAGTGCCATCCCCGAGTCGAAGCCGATGTTGGTGCTTAATTTAATCTCACCCTGTTTGTTCAAAATTTCTCAATCTGCATGGTTTGAAGTATTTTTATATCTCCTATATGGATGTGTTGAAATTATTTATCTTTCATTTATATTAGTTGTTAATCCTTCTCTATGGTCGTGGATCACATTTAGCCATGTATTATTTGTAATTTCTCTATCCATGAGGAACATTTTGAATTTTGGGCACGAATGGTGAAGTTTCCCTGCATTTTATTTTTCCATGGTTGTGTTTTCCCTGTCAAATTTTATCTCAATGTCTCTACAATATGTGTTCATCTCTAATTGGAAAAGGCATGGCGGGTTTATTTGGTGAACTTGTCACTTTTGTCACTTTTGCAAAAAATGTCAAATTGGCCTGTGACTCGTTGATTTCTAATTGGCTGGTCAAAATTATGAAGTGGCAGAGAAAATTTCTTATTTTTCCCCGAAGGTGTACACATGTCATAAGTTGAGTTACGGAAAGTGGGCCTTTTTGTGTTTTAAGGCATTATGGAAAAAAGAGTAAAAAGGTAAAAGAAATGCCTAAGGCCCACAAGAGGACACATGGCCACTTTTAAGTCAAAAGTGGGAAGGTGGGCTATCGGAGCACTTTGAAGTTTTTTGGCTTTGTTTTGTGAAAAGGAGTAAAGTTATAAAATGATCCACGACTCCATGGGGACAATTAATGTCACATGTTTGAGTCAACATTGAAAAGTCAAAGTGGGGAGGTGGGTCACTTAGGAGTTTTTGTAACTTTTAGCTTTGTTATGAAAAAGGAATAAAGTATAAAAGTGAAGTGTGCCCCGCTAATGCCCAAGTAAAGCCACGTGTTGAGTCTACATCAAAAGTGGGGAGGCGGGTCATCGAAGAACTTTGGATGTTTTAAGCTCTATTTTGAAATGAAGTAAAAGTATAAAAGTGAGCCATGACTCCATTGGGGCCCACATAAAAAGGGAAAATAGAGAGGTGGGTCACCGAGGCATTTTGAGATTCTCAGCTTTGTTTTGAAAAAGAATAAAATTCATAAATAAAGCCACATCCTGTCGATGCCCAAGAAAGCCACGTGTAGGGCCTATATTAAAAGCGGGTGGGTAGGAAAAATTGTCTAAAAGTACTCATTTTATTTAAGTGATACAAAATGTGAAAAGCACCCCTAGACCTACTTCAACTCAAATATTTTCCACGTGGACGGCTCAAATTTGAAGTTGTGAAGAAATAGAGTTAATGGTGTGATGATGCATCTAGTTTAGCCACCATTATTTCTCCTATGAAAACTAGGGACCTTAAGGGATTAATTGCTTTCATCCTTTTTGGTTAATTCCATGGTCTCTCATTTTTGTCAATGAAGTGCAATCAAATTTTTTGGAGCTTAATTTGTAAATCGAGAAGTGCAAAAGTTTTCAAAAGAGTCGCTCAAGCACACTGTAGAAAATGAATTATTACTAGAGAAAGATGTAGAGGAAATGAATGAAGAGAAGGAAGCTATAGGCTTGAAAGAGGATGGAAATGCTACTGCGAGAAAGATGACCATAAGACACCCCGAGTTAAAGTAATAGTGGTGGAAATAATTGAAAAATCTTATCTTTTGTACACTTGGCAGCTTTTGGGTGTAAATTTGTTAAATGTCACTTTCTGGAACAAATCTATAACAAAAAATTATTCCTCAAATATTCTTATTTTGGGGGAAAATTTGGGATGAGTGAGCAAGTGAAATTGTATAAATGCAATGAGAATACTCTTGCAAAAGGGGGGTTTTTTTGAGAAAGTTTGAGAAAAACCATTTTCCTGAGAGACCATTTGAGAAACCAATTTATTTTCCTATGTTTTAGATTTAATCATGTCAAGATGGTTGCAAGTGTACAACCATTGACAAGCTCTGATATTGTTAAAGAAACTCTCCCTTGCTTGATGAATCTAATGAACCTTGAAATGAATTTGTGTTGATCATGAGCATAATTGTGTTTTTTTTCATAATGTTTTCAAATAGTTTTTCATGTTCCTGTTGCAATCTTATGTTAAAATCCCTCTGAATCACACAAGATCTCATCCATTGTGTTAGTATTGTGGCATTTTTAATTTCATTATGAGAAGAGATTTCATCTTGTAATGAAATAAACAATTTAAAATCACTTTACTTTCACTATGTTGATAAAGATTGTTTGTAAGTCTATGAGTGTATCTTAGGCATGATGAATCAGGGATTTCAACATTTAATTGAGTCTTTAACATGAGCCTTTGTGTTGAATTCTTGAAGAATGTATGAAACCGTGCATCTCTGGGCCTCCATTGATACACACCTTCTAGTTGAAGGAATATTTTGGCTATTTTGAAGCATTTTGTCTGAGTTTTCTAATATTTGTAAAGGCTCTCAAAGATCTGGTATAATCAAATTTATCTTGCTTAACTTCCCACCAAAAATTTCTCAAATGATAAATCCTACATGAACTACCCTTGTTTGTACTATGTATCCAAAAGGTTTAATAATTTTATGCTAAAATATGTAGAGCACAATCAGGATTTCAATTATTGTCTTTAGTAACCCAAACCTTATCCAAGAAACATCTCCACTCTCTAGTGTGACAACTCATGAGAGTTAGATTGTTTTCTATTGATCATATTTCCTCAAGGTTCTCATGAAAATTGTGCAAAGAAGGATCTCTTGATATCCTTCACCAACACGGGTTACAAAATGGGTCCTCTCACCTTGGTTGAAGGCACAACCAAAAGTAGTGAGGGCGAGATCAAACCCTCGGTGGTGTTATCCATTTCTCCAAATGCCCGAGTGACAAAGAGTCAGTTGAACCCCCTCCCTATCTACAAACAACTCATATCATTATTTTTCTGTCTCTAAGAATCCTTCCATTTTCGTGATCTTGCTCGGCCCTTCAGGAGAATGAATTTTGATGGACAAATATAGGGTCATCCATGGACGTCATATTGCAAAAACAGCAAAATCTCAACTTGTAGGGAATATTAGCTATACACGCACTCTAAATTAGAAAAATTTATATACATATGAATCATAGTATTCGAATCTAGTTTCTAAAATACTAATTTTTGAAAAAAATGGACAAGTTTAGCTATATTAAACACTTAAAATTATGTGACTTATTTTTTTTTTTTTTTAAACTTATAAGATTGTAGTCCGTTTGCCCGCATTTTGGATGACCAAATCTTGTTTTTTTTTTTTTCCTTTGGTGAAAGCGTTAGATGTATTTGTCTATCTTGGGATGAATTTTATTTTGTATTTTTTAAGCAATTTTTTTTTTTTAATGATTTTTTCCGTGAAAGTGGTCGAAAATATTTAGAAAATGGAGCGCTTTCCGTTTGCCCGCCATAACTGTATCAAAAAATATCGAAATCAATTTTTTATTTTTTTAACGTGTATAGAATTTTTCCACGCTTGGGATGGTATAAGTTTTATCATATTTTGATAAGCGAAACAAAATTTACAGTCTTAAACGTAGACATGAACATTCACGGGAAAAAATGTCTTAAAGACCTATTGTTAGTAAGAAATTATAAAATGATATTTATCTTATTCTATTCACTTTAAAAACAATATTTCTACAAAGCTAAGAGTCTCCCCTACATGATGACACCATTTTTGTGAAATGTTTTCAGTTTTTAGCATGGTTCAAGTCTTTGGAAGAGCAGATTTGAGGTTTTTTGACCTTTTACACTTCATAATGACCTTCCATAGCTTTGGTTGGGGAAAAACAAAGATTTTCCGAGGCTTAGGTTCGGCAGATAGATCTGCGATCGCGGTTTTTTTTAACAATACCACGAGTGCACTTTATAAACCACGAGCACGGTTTATAAAGGCGCTCGCGGATCAGAAATCATATTTACACACATCCCAATGTCTGAATTACCATGTAATTTCTACTCTCGACCTTACCATACAAATTATCGCGAAATTCTGTTTTTTCTCCATGTTTTTTTTTTCACACAGGAAGCAAAACATCATGGGAGACAAAAATAAAGTCAAAAAGGAATTCATTAAATAAAAAAACACCAAACAAATTAGAGGCCAACAAAATTCAAAATCTTTGAGTGAATGCGGAAACTTCGTGAATCTAGAAGAGGTTCATCTTCAATCCCAACTATTGTAAGCAATGAAGAACTAGGTAATGTTTCTACTGTCAATGTTGAAGTTGAATTAAATACTTGTGATGAAGAAGTTTTTATTATCAATGTTGAAGAAGAATTAAATACTCATGATGTAGCAAATGTTGAAATTGAAGGAGACAATGAAAATGTGAATAAGGAAATTCATGTTGAAACTGTAGACAAGAAAAATTTGACAAAAACACCTAGGATTTTATGTAAGAAACCTAATTTTTTTATTGAAATTGATGAAAACATTTTGAAACCAATGTCTGACAAACTTTCTAAACGACAAATCAGAAGAAAAGCCACTGAAATTTGGGATAATCATTTTGAAATTTTAAATGATTCCCAAAGATGTCAATTGTTGGTTAGTTTGATGAAATTGATTAAAATGAGACCTACATTAAACACCTTAGGATTGACAACATCTAACATACGTGGTCAAACCTTTACAATTGTTGAAAACCTTCATGATGCATATCACATTTTTGGTGTCAAGAGATGCACTAGGGATAGTAATATTGTGCGTCATGTACTTGTTACTAGTGTTGTAAGTGAATCAATAAAAAACAACATTTGATTATGCAAACAAGTCAAATGTTGCAAGCTAATCGAAAAACTCTAATGAAAACAATTGAAAGATGTAATATCCTTCAATCACTCAATAATGTCGATTTTTGGGCATTTTCTGCTAGAGCACCGAAATGAGAAGGAAAAACCCTAGAGAGGCTATTGTAGAGGGTCTATACGCCAAGGTGTCGGATTAGACGAGGCCTCTCTAGGTGCCACGGAGTCCGAGTAATCACCCGTCGAAGTTGAACGATATTTTGGTCTCAGGGCTCTTAAGGGACTACACTCGAACGAAGTAGCCCATAAGCAACGACCCTTTGCGCACCAAAAAACCACCTCCTCTAGCGTTCACCTAGCCACCCAGATTTTCCGGTGTAGTCGGTTTGGTGCCATGACCCACCGTTTGCAAAATATAGTGTTTGACAACCTTACACTGGCTCCAACTGCACTATTTCGTGTGTTTGCAAACAGTAGGACAACGAGAGCACCAAAATGAGAAGGAAAAAACCAAGAGAGGCTATTGTAGAGGGTCCCTACGCTAAGGTTTCGGATCAGACGAGGCCTCTCTAGGTGCCATGGAGTCTGAGTAGTCACCGTCAAAGTTGAACGATATTTTGGTCTCAGGGCTCTTAAGGGACTACACCCGAACGAAGTAACCCAGAAGTAACGACCCTTTCGCGCATCGAAACACCACCTCCTATAGCATTCACCGGCCACTCGAATGTGCCAAAGACATTTGGTTCACCGCCACAACCCACCGTTTGTAAAATATAGCGTTTAACAACCTTACACTAGCTCCAACTGCACTATTTCACGCGTTTGCAAACAGTAGGACAGCGAGAGCACCGAAATGAGAAGAAAAAAACCGAGAGAGGATATTGTAGAGGGTTCATAAGATGAGGTGCCGGATCGAGACGAGGCCTCTCTAAGTGTCATGGAGTTTGAGTAGTCACCCGTCGAAGTTGAACGATATTTTGGTCTCAGGGCTCTTAAGGGACTACGCCCGAATGAAGTAGCCCGGAAGCAACTTATCCCCATTTTTTACATTAATGACAAAGGCATACATTTAACAACATGTTCTTCATCTTTCTCCTCCTGATAGGATCACCTCTTCATTAGAAACATCAACCAAATGTCTTAAATAAGCTCAAAATCTTGAAATTTCACTCAAAAACTAATTTTAGCCTCTTTTCAAGCATAGAGACACTAAGCTCCCCTGGGAATAACATATGCATGATCTGAACATGTTGAAAATCATTGATAATTATCATCATCATAACTTTTCTTTGAGTAAGAGCACCATCATTCACCTTGTAGGTATGCAAAAAAATTCATTCCTCACAAAAGCTTTTTTTTCACCTTCAAGAATCCACTATACCAGACCTACATACCTAAAACAGTCATCTCTATAGAAAAATGATCCTTCTTACCTTCATCTTTGGGCCAACTCTACTTGTTAGGCACCAAAACTTGATTTAGTCACATGTTTGTAGCCTTCATGTATTGGGAAGAAATAATGCATTCATGACTCATACCTTACTTGTTCTTGGAGAATACACTCATCACAGACCTCAAAAGCCTTTAAATAAACAATGTCCCCCTGAGTGTTTTGTATCATACACATCATCATATAGCTCTATAGAATCTCCTTTTCATATCATTGTAAACTGATTATCATAAAATCATCAACCTTCCCTCCAAATCTAGCTTCATCTTGTCGAAAAAATGCCTTTCTAGCACACGAAATCACCTAGAGTACCTTCAAGAATCTATCATATATGTACTCCTATCAAGATTAGGCATTGAGCATTTTTTTCAAGCACTTTAAGTAACACCTACAGGCATGTAGGTTACAAAATTAGAGAAAATTTGAAAATTTCAAGTCATGTAGCACAATGGACACTAGACAGATACTTGTATTTTGGAATGAAACACACTTCTAGACCTGACAATTGACCACTTTGAATGCATCATAACATGCCATGGTTGGGCTTGACATGTACACATTTCACCTGTGAAATATTCTTTACAGACGCATAAGAAAATTATATGTATATACTGATTCAAGAAACCTCAAGTCATAGACCAAACTAGCTACCTGCCTCACTAGCTTATTCAAGTATAATCATCACAAGAACAATTCTTGGAGCATATTACCAATTTAAGAGTATACTCACCATATTCTTTAAAATAACGCATGCTCTACCTCTTGAAAACATTTTCCATAAGTTATCAGATAATCCCTATAGATCTATTGGTTTGAATATTGCACAAGTGAATGATGCGATATGTGAATTGTTCCAAGACAAAACAATGCAAGCATCCAAGATTGTAAATTATGAAAATACAATCTAGATATAATTAACTGTTTCAGTTTTACAGATCTAGCATCTTTATACCATTGCCATTCAGAAACTGATTTGGGTACAAAAACTATTATAATCACATCACTTGTATTATAATGAAGAGTGAGAATCAATAGGTACTATAGTGGTTCCAATATAAATAGGGCCAACATATATCATGATCTAAAAAATTCCCTGTCCTTAGGGTACCATGGCATGATGTCATCATGTCATCAAGATCCATAGTATATTAAAGTCCACTGCATGGTATATGTCATGGACCTTATAATGGATTCAAGGATGCAAAATCAACGCACAAAGAAGGTTCCAGAACCTATTCCCATTCCTTATTTTAAATTGAACTTGAACATGGCCTTGGAATCAGGCCCCATAATGATCCACCTTATGAGATAGACACAACCTATTCAAAAAATGAGGATGGCTCATCTCATTTTGACAACGTGATGCATATTCCCAATGGAGGTCCTATACGAGGATCTTTACTCAAGTAACATATTTCCTAATTGAGTTCTTTTTACCTTGTCATATAATTAGATACTCCATCCAATTGAAAATTTACCCTACTATATCCTGAACCGATAGATTGGAATAAAAAATTTCACATGCCAATTTATTTCTTTGATCCAAGTGCAAGAAAAACAAACATAAGTCTCATAGTGAAATCCTCTTTGAGTCATTAGTAAACAAACAAGACAAAGAACATATAGAAAAATTGGTATACCCATTCAAAGATGATGATTAACCACGTTACACTGCTTGTTAAAGAACTGAAAAAGTCATAAATATGATTTAACCAACACACATGGATATATATATAAGAATCAAACAAAGTGTGCTCCAGACGCACGTCTCTGAAAATATATATGTACATAAGTTCATAATGTATGTGTACATCTCGAACTAAGCACGTGTCATAATGTACATATGGGACCACATGCGGTCGCAAAAGGCTATATATATACAATGGACTGTGAATCTACTCATGACCACATATGTACATCCAGGTGGACTATAAATCTACTCATGAAACATCTTCCCTCTCTTCACCCTGCTAGAAGTAGCACGTCCACGACCTAGGGATGTAGTGGAGGGAGATGCCACTACAAATTTCATCGTGTGGTCCTAGGTGTCTCTAAGCATGCCTGCAACCTAACCTGCACATTCATAAACAACAAGTTTTTAACACCCAAAATTTTAAAATACATTCAAAATTTAGAAACTTGTACAATTTAGTTAAAATGCATGTGAAATCTTACCGCAATGTCATGATCCCTATCAATTTGTTGTTGACGCATCGCAGGACAACAATAGACTCACGAGGGGTAAGCTACATACAAATAATTAATTTTCAAATTAAATATTTCACATATATACCTACAAAATTTGATATTGTAGATTTAAGTTTAATAAGAAATAATGAACCTCCAAAATTTAACAAATTTAAAAAATTGTGTACCTCAGTTAGTGGATCTGCAAATGCTATGGCAGTATCTACAGTAGCCTCCATAGTCTGCATATATGGAGGAGTCTCTCTAGCAGTCATAAGCTATACAAAAAACATGTACAAATCAATATTAAAATCTACATGACAGAGGTCCAAAGCATGTAATCCGTGCGTGAACTTCCAGTAATTAGAAACAAAGTGTAAAGAGATTTACTAACCTGCGTAAAAATCATGTGAGGCATGCCAGTAGCCTCAGTTCCTTGAGCAGATGATGACCCGCCAGGCTCCTGTGTATAAAAGAGAAAAATATTAATACATGTACAACATACACGTGAAACAAATTATAATAATAATCTAGTGCAATTAAATGATTTATTAAAAATGTAAGTTTGTACAACTTGAAACTTATGTTTGAAACACACCTAGCCATAGTAGCTAGCATGTCGACACCGGATGTTTCCTTCACCGACTCTTGCTATTTAAAATAAAATAAAAAATTAGTTTTTACATGTATGTACATGACGTACAATCAAATATATATATATATATATATCTCAAACATGTGAATTAAACTATTGTATATATATATATATATATATATATTATTTAAATTTATTTGAAATTTACCTGTGAAAGACCAATATCAAAGTGGCTCAGCCCAAAAACATTCCCCAGCATCTCATCTATAGAAAAGAAATCCTGTGAACAAAGCAAATGATGTCTCGCCTGCAGTGCATACGGCACCACATGATCCACAGTGGTGTGGTGCACTAGAACTGGCACCTCCACCAACATCACCAGATGTAATTTGGGTGCTATGCTGGGTGAGAGTGTCAGTGAGCTCCCTCGATGCATGTAATGTATCAATCTCCACAACCTCTTTCACTATAGGAGGGATAACTGAAGGTAGTGGGGGTTTTGGGGCATGGGGGATCCTAGGCTGACCTACGCGTGCACCAGGTCTGCTCTATGTAGAGCCACCTCCTTGACCAAAAAGTCAGAAAATTCAAAATAATTTGGGACCTCATTGAGCACGAACTCACAATATAATTTCTTCAAAAAATAAAGAGGAACCTCATTGTTGTTGCATGGTGGATAATAAAAAACCATCCACCATCGGTCCCAAAAATTGTTTTTGATTCTGTCATCATGGCACCAATGGATTGGGAACCATTTGCAAGTAATTGTAGGGGGGCATTGGTTCTAGGGTTGGTAAATAATGCACAAATGAGGTCTTTTCCAATTTTTTTGTCTTTGACGGCCGCATGGGATAGTTTATCCGCATACCACCGCCTACAGTCACTTCTAAAGGTGTTCCATCTATGTATTTGGTTGGTTGCAGACTCGACTTCACCAATCAATGTTTGCAATGTATTGGCTAAAGTCATGCGGGATGGATTTGTAGCATGATTTTGTCTTATAGTTTGAATTAGGTTCTCAATGAAAATTTTATTTTCTTGGATTCTTCCAATGATATTATCTTGCGTTCCTGCTGGCTCAGTGGGGACAGAAGGAGCCACAGGAGGCGGATCTATGTTTGGAGGAGGGTTTTGAGGAATGTTCGGTGGGTTTTGAGGAATGTTTTGATGGTTTGCACGATTTCAAGCTTGCCGACCAACTGATAAAACAAGAAAATTGTATACATAAACAAACATTTCAAAAAACCCATGAAAATGCAAAAAAAAAACCTAAAATGTAAAAAAATGATTACAATCGGGGACTTACCTCCTCGTCTTGGCGGCATGGTTGAATCTATCGCTATCCAGAAGTCGATGAGAAATTTTGAGATGGTATTGAAAGCGCGAGTGAAAATGTTTAGGAAAAGTCGCGGTTCGAAATGAAAAATGAGGAAAATAAGGAGTCGCGGGACTGTTAAATTTTGTCTCAGAGTTCCACGATCGTGGTTTATAACCACGCTCATGGTTCTAAACTGTGATCACGGTTTTAGGTTTGGTAATTACCGAACCTAGAATTCAGAACCGCAATCGTGGTTCCTTTATTTCGGGTTTTTATGTCCACGGAATTGTCCACCAACTTCGTGCACTTACCCGTGTGTACACATACCGACCTTCGTAATGTTTCGCATTATTTAAGTACAAATAATTTGTTTAAACATCATCCTTTGTTGAGATTTGTAATATTTGTGCAATATTACAAGTTCATTGTGCAGTATTTCCAGTTTCTAGTGGTTATTGCACTAAATTTGCATCAATAGTGATAAATGTGGGTAAAGGAAGGTTAGATCTGTTAAGCTTTGTAGAAATTAAGCATTGATAGACACTTGGCAAGTTACTTATAGTGCATTTGCACAACTAAGGTGAAAATCCTTAGTGGCAACTCGTGTTGAATTGAAATTTTGATGATTACCAATGTCTTAACTTGTGTCAAGTGAAATTTTTCATTAATCTGTGCAAAGTTGGAGGGAAGAAGATCTTTCTTCACTAGGGATCCTACTAGAAAGTTATTTCTAGAACTAGGAAAAGAAAATTCAAAAGGAAAATGAGTCTGGAAAGTAGTAGGAGATCAAGAGTCAAGAAAGGAGAGTCCAATTATGGAAAGTGAACAGCTGTAGTTAAAAATTACTATACATCTTCAAGTAACTCTAAACCAAGTAGTCCTCATATAAATTTGAGTTATCGGCTAGAGAGGGGCCATCATTTGTGTTTGAAAAGTGTGTCTCTCATTTTTACCTGTTTCTTCCAAGGTTGATAAGGTTTTCCAAGAAACCGAGCCATTAGAGATTATTTACTTTGAGAGCTATACTCCGTGCTCCAAATACCCCTCGTTCCTTATCATTATGTTTCTCCGTAAATTCACCACCTCAAGGAAATATGGCCCAACCTCCACCTAGATCTCCTTTTGTTGTCAACACTTTTGGACCTATAGTCTTGTTTGTGAAGTTATCCATAAATCAGCAAGCTCTTCTTGCCTTAAACATCCTATACATCATGGATTTCAGAGGTATGGATGGATATCCTAATGTGGTGCCACAAGATGTCAGAAATAGGTTGCCAAAGTTTCAAGGAATAATTCCATCATTGGTGACTAGCATTTAAAACTCTTTGTCAATATGATGGAAGAATTTGAAATTGAGTTTGAAGATGTGTATATAAAACTGTTTATTCATACTCTTGAGGAGGATGCATGTGATTGGTACAAGCCTTTACTAGATAATTCAATAGATTCATGAACCGACATGAAAAGTGGCTTTAGATTGCAATATAGGGATAAGACAGATCCCATATTTTTTTATCGAATTTGAAAATATAAAGAAAAATTTGAATGAATCTATCCACGATTTCAATACTCGGTTCAATAAAACCTTGAATAGGATACCTATAATCCTAAGGCCAAGTGATGTGTCTGTTTGATTAAATATTACAATGCTTTTGATAAAAAGGTTGCTTATTATTCGAGAGATAAGAACCCGGGAACATTGAGGCAAGCCTTCCATATAGCTTTACAAATTGAGAATAATATCAAGGTAGTAGGAAGCCTCCTAAGAGGGAAGGTGTTAATTTGATCAATCCTGAAAAGCCTCGGTACCAAAAAAGGTTGTGGACTTGGAAGAGGTTGTAAAAACTTTATTTGGAGCAGGATTAAAGAGATATCCTATAAACTCGATAGAGTAGAAAAAGGGATTCGACATGAGCTCCGGTGGTCAGCACAAACTACACGGTCGGGAGAGATCTAGAAATCATCCCAGAGGTGATCACAAAGTTGAGGAAGTAGATGATGATGAGACATATTATGATCTGTGCATGTTGGAGAGCCCTGCAAACTCACAGTAGCGGGAAACCTTGATGAATTGATAAGTGCCAAAATTGTTGAAGATTTTTGGGATTGTGTTCACTGGGTATTACCTCTTCCTCCTATTAATACTTTTGAAATTGATATGGTGCAATAATTTGATCTTCCTAATCATGATTTTGAATACTTAAGGGCCTTGATGATTAAAAAGTATGATGGAGGGATCCCTTCGAAGAGGACAAGCAAACTGTTTATGAATGCAGTAGTTTCTCAGGAGAAAGAATATAACACCAGAAGTAAGGTTTTCAAAGGGGAGGGCCACAAACCAAGCCAAAATTTCCAGTTCTTACTAATATCCCGAAGGAAACCCCTAAGAAAGATACATCTGGAAAAGGCCTAATTACCCCAAATAAAACACGTACTTCGCCTATACCTGGACTATGAAGACTCTCATATTATCGATGAAATTGTGAACATCCCTTCTAACACTTTGCCCTACCTAAATATGTTCCTTATGATATAGCTCAAATCTTGAGTCATATCAAGGTTACTATTCCTATTGTTGAATTACTTGGAATCCCCGAGTATAGGAAGAGGGCATCCGAATATTTGCGATTTAAGGAAGAAAAAATTATTCAGGGAAAAAGTGTTAATAATATAGAGGTTCCTCCCATTATTGTAGAATCATAAATACCACAAGTATTGGAGGAATCGGGAGAATCACCTGAGGTGTATTTGGGAACTTCTCTGGTTGAATCTCAACTTAATGTGGATCCATTTTTACCACTTTGATTATTAAAGATAGGTTGGTACATAACTGCATGTTTGATTCAGGAGCCTCATGTAATGTGATACCTCTTGAGGTCATGAATGAGTTAAATATCAAGGTAACAACAGCTTTTGGGAAATGTACTGTTATGGATTCAAGAGAAGTTCCAGCAGTTGGGTATGTCAAGGGATTATTAGTGCATTTGGCAGCTTTTCCAGGAAAGTGCTTAACAATGAATGTCATTATTGTGGACTATCTTGCCAAATGGGGGATGTTATTATCCAGAAAGTGGGCAACTAGTGTGGGTGGAAGCATACAAATGGACATGTCATATGCAACCATACCAATTGAGGGGAACCTTGTGAAGTTTTACGGTGAGAAGAAAATGTTATATCTCATTGAGGACCCTAATAATGTTTCTTATGAATTATTATATGTAGAAGTCGATGTTGACAACTTTGTGGGTTATGTTGATTTTAAGGAGCATAAAATTGATGAGTGCAAGTATCCCAAGTAGATTGGTTCTCCTGGACTCTGATGTTTGATGGGGTTTTTTCTAGATCTGGTAAAGGCACAAAAGATAAACCTTGGAAAACATGGCTAGGTAGCAACTTGGATGGAGAAGAAAAACAAGCATATGTCTAGTTTTTAAAAAAGTATCAAGACTTCTTGGCTTGTTCGTACTCAAAATGGAAGGAACTTGAAACATTTCCTTGATTGATTTCTCATAATCAAGGCACGCATCATTGTACAAAGAGTGTACAATCTTTTTTTCATTTTCGTTTCTGCATTTTTCTGTTTTGGTTCGTCCCGGTCCTTGGCGGCTAGTTTTTGTTGGTTTCTCAGTTTGTTCTTGGGAGGTTGGAAATTGTTTTTCTACTTTGCAAGCTTGTTCTTTACTTTGTTTCCTAATGGATTTTTGGCACATGGTTTATTATGTTGTTCTTGCAGCACTCGCAGGGAGTGCCCATCCCTAAGTCGGAGCTGATGTTGGTGCTCAATTTAATCTTGCCCTGTTTGTTCAAAATTTCTCAGTCCACATGGTTTGAAGTATTTTTGTCTCCTGTATGGATGCATGAAAACTTTCTCCTTCATTTTTATGCCATTGTTAATCCTTCTCTATGGTCGTGGATCACGTTTAGCCATGTATTATTTGCAATTTCTCTGTCCATGAGGAACATTTTGAATTATGGGCGTGAATGGTGAAGTTTCCCCTGCATTT
This sequence comes from Taxus wallichiana var. yunnanensis, assembly GCA_018340775.1. Taxonomy (NCBI): domain Eukaryota; kingdom Viridiplantae; phylum Streptophyta; class Pinopsida; order Cupressales; family Taxaceae; genus Taxus; species Taxus wallichiana. The sequence goes on from CM031235.1 coordinate 377,285,499, forward strand.
TATTTTTCCATGGTCGTGTTTTCCCTATCAAATTTTATCTCAACGTCTGCAAATACGTGTTCATCTCTAATTGGACAAGGCATGGCGGGTTTATTTGGTGAACTTGTCACTTTTGTCACTTTTGCAAAAAATGTCAAATTGGCCCCGCGGCTCTGTTGATTTCTAATTGGTTGGTCAAAATTATGAAGTGGCAGAGCAAATTTCTTATTTTTCCTTGAAGGTGTACACGTGTCGTAATGTGAGTAGTTGCGAGAAAGTGAGCCTTTTTGTGTTTTAAAGTGTTATGGCAAAATGAGTAAAAAGGTAAAAGAAATGTTTAAGGCCCGCAAGAGGAAAAGTGGCCACTTTTAAGTCAAAAGTGGGAAGGTGGGCTATCGAAGCACTTTGAAGTTTTTTGACTTTGTTTTGTGAAAAGGAGTAAAGTTATAAAATGATCCATGAATGCACGGGGGACCAATTCATGTCACATGTTTGAGTTAGCATTGAAAAGTAAAAGTGGGGAGATGGGTCGCCAGAGGTTTTTGTAAATTTTAGCTTTGTTATGAAAAAGGAATAAAGTATAAAAGTGAAGTGTGGCCCCACTAATGCCTAAGTAAAGCCACATGTTGAGTCTACATCAAAATCGGGAGGCAGGTTGCGAGCACTTTCAAGTTTTTAAGCTCTATTTTGAAATGAAGTAAAAGTATAAAAGTGAGCTGCGACTCCACTGGGGCCCACATCAAAAAGTTCAAAGTGGAGAGGCAGGTCACCGGGAATTTTGAGATTCTCAACTTTGTTTTGAAAAAGAATAAAAGTCATAAAATAAATCCGCAGCCCCATCGATGCCTAGGAAAGCCACGTGTAGGGCCTATATTAAAAGTGGGTGGGCGGGCCAAATTGTCTAAAAGTACTCATTTTCTTTAAGTGATAAAAAATGTGAAAAGCACCCCTAGACCCGCTTCAAATCAAATCTTTTCCATGTGGATGGCCCAAATTTGAAGTTGTGAAAGATAAAGTTAACGGCTGTGATACAATGCATTTGGTTTTGCCGCCATTATTGCTCCTATGCAAACCAAGGACCTTAAGGGATTTGATTTCTTTCATCCTTTTGGTTAAATCCATGGTCTCTCATCATTTTTGTCAATGAAGTGCAATCAAATTGATTGTGGATTTTGATTTGTAAATCGAGAAGTGTAAAATTTTGAAACAAAATTGCTTGGGCACCTACAGAAAATGAATTACCAGTAGAAAAATATGTAGAGGAAAAGAATGAACAAGAGGAAGCAACATGCTCGAAAGAGGATGGACATGCTGCCATAAGAGATGACCGGATGCCCTAGATAAATTAATAATTGGAAATAATTGAAAAAGCTTATCTTTTGTACACCTAGCATCTTTTAGGTGTATGTTTGTTAAATGTCACTTTTTGGAAAAAAGCTATAACAAACAAAGTATTCCTCGAATATTCTTCTTTTGGGGGGGGAATTTGGGATGAGTGAGTGAGTGAAACTGTATAAATGCAATAAGAATACTCTTGCAAATGGTCGGGGGTTAACTTTTCTAAAGAAATTTTAGAGAAACCATTTTTCCCGGGAGACCGTCTAAGAAACCTATTTATTCTCCTGTGTTTTAGATTCAATCACGTCAATATGGTTGCAAGTGTACAACCATTGACAAGCTCTGAGATTATTAAAGAAACTATCCCCTATTGATGAATCTAATGAACCTTGAAATGAATTTGTGTTGATCATGAGCATTATTGTGTTTGTCTCATTTCAGAATGTTTTCAAATATTTTTTCTTGTTCCTGTTGCAATATTATGTTGAAATCCCTCTAAATCACACAAGATCTCATCCATGTGTTAGTATTGTGGCATTTGTAATTTCATTATGAGAATAGCTTTCATCTTGTGATGCAAATAAACAATTTAAAATCACTTTACTTTCATTATGTTGATAAATATTATTTGTAAGTCTATGAGTGTATCTTAGGCATGACGAATCAGGGAATTTTAACATTTAATTGAGTCTTTAGTATGAGCCTTTGTGCTGAATTCTTAAAGAGTGTATGAAACTGTGCATGTCTGGGCATCCATTGATACACACCTTCTAGTTGAAGGAATATTTTGGCTATTTTGAAGCATTGTGTCTATGAGTTTTCCAATATTTGTAAAGGCTCTCAAATATTTAGTATAATCAACTTTATCTTGCTGAAATTCCCACCAAAAATTTCTCAAATGATAAATCCTACATGAACTACCCCTGTTTGTACTGTGTATTTACAAAGGTTTAACAATTTCCACTACCAAAATATGCAGACACAATCAAGATTTTATTATTGTCTTTAGTAACTTGAACCTTGTCCAGAAACATCTCCACTCTCTAGAGTGATAACTCATGAAATTTAGATTGTGTTTTATTGATCATATTTCCTTAAGGTTCTCATGAAAATTGTCCAAAGAGGATCTCTTTATATCCTTCACCAACACGGGTTACGAATGGGTCCTCTCACCTTGGTTTAAGGGATAACCAAAAGTAGTGAGGGTAGATCAAACCCTCGGTGAGGTGCTATCCATTTATCTAAACGCATGAGTGACAAAGAGTCGGTGAATCCCCTCCCTGGCTACAAAACAACTCATATCATGATTTTTCTATCTCTAAGAATCCTACCATTTTAGTGATGTTTCTCAACCCTTACAGGAGAATCAATTTTGATACCATCAGGTTTGATTAAGAATTCACTTAAGGAAGTATATCCCAGTCACCCTCATAATTGATGCACTAAACGATCTTAGCAAGAAGCTACAAGGAATTGTAGACACGCTAAATGCTAAGAGCAATGAATTGAGTTTTGATGAGATGAGCACTTTTGTGAGTGACCTACTTCAACAAGCGCAAAGTGAGGTGGATTCCATGGAAAATATTGAAGTAACAGTAAAGAAATAATTCCTCTTCCTCCTACAGTAGTAGCAAATTCTTACATTATTTCATTCTTTATTTAGATTATCCCTATCCCAATATTCGTTATTCTTTAAATAAGCGGTATTTTTCTAAGGACGAAGAATGCACTTAGTTTGGGGTGATGTTGGGCCCTGAAATATTGGCTAAGTATCACACAAGACTAGTAAGAATAAGGTATCTCGGGGAAAGTGCACAAGACAATGAGGTTTAAGAAGGGTTTAAGTGAAACTAGGGCACGCACAGAAGCAAAACACAGGTTTAAAGGACTTAGCCATATTTTGCATTCTAAGATGCACTTAAGGAAATATGTGAAGACTGACTAGGCATGATGAGTGGATAAGATGCCAACCTATAACCTTGGAGGTCAAGAAAAAGATATTCCACACAGGAATATTCATACAAGACATCATTGCATAGAGTGAAGGGTTTGCAAAGGGATAAGCATTCACCATTAGAGGACTTCATCGCACTTGGCATGTGATCTGTGGAGGAGAAAAGACATGGTAGTGGGTGCTAATCCTATAAAAATATATTCTCGATCTAAAGACAATAGGAGACATAGAGAGGATGATAGAGGAGAAGATAGAAGACAGACAAAGAAGTATAAAAAGATAGAATGTAAGAGATGATGGGAGACATAGGGAATGCATAAAGAATAAGAAGCAGAGTAACAATGTGTTGCAGTAATGCTAGGGTTTAGAGCACGTAGTGCTAAGGGTTGTAAGGGATGCCATAAACCTCTGTATGGCACTAGGATCTGTAATAAGGGTTAAAATGGGAAAAGTATAGTTTGGATCTCATATGGGGAAGGACTTGTGAGAGTTAGGTCCCTATCATTTACTGTATATGGTCTGAGATGACCCTTTTGACTGTAATGTGGCTACCTAAACTATGTTAAATCAATATATCTTTGGGTTCAATTTGTATATTTTGCTTAAGGGTGTAAACCCTCATGTCATTTGACTTATCATGGCTTAGATCCAATTTATTATGCTTCTTGCAATGTTCTTTAGCTTTTGTGATGCACTAATGTTAGATCTGTTAGTTGCATTTTCTACCTCTTTAAATAAGTGAATGTACTCTTGCTTTTGTAAATCATCCTCCATTAATGGTGGAACCTTCTCACAAAGCTCACATAAAGGAGGGGATCGGTGCATAACATGTACATCGGGTGAGCACACTGGTGCCCACTAGGTGATAGGTCAGCGCACTTGGGGTTGGTAAATTTATTAAGGATAAATAAATGACTACAAGAAGATTTTGATTTATTCCACAAAAGTCTTCTGCTTGCTAATTCACAAGTGAAATTTCATTTTGAGGTACCTCTTGATAGAAAATCTACCACTAATTCTCATCTATGGTGTTTCTTGAGAAAAAATACACCTTATACAATCAAATATTGATTTAGAATGTCATTAGAGCATGTTGCTTGGTTGTGTGGAAGATGACAAGGGAAACACCACTCATAATCTTTCACAAGGTTATTTTGAACAAGAACCAAAGCTTGGGATGAGCTAACTACATTGGGATTGTATGGTTGAAAAGGTCTAGCAAAAGGAAATTGGTTTTGATTTCTATTTGCAGATTGGGATGAAGGCTAGTTTGATTGGTAAAAGGATTATTTGGTTGGTATGGGGTTTAATAAGGTCTACAGATTTGGGCTTCTTACCTCTTAATGGATATTAACTCATTCCCAAGATTTTGTAATTATTTCATTACTTCTATTAACTCGGTTGAGGTACTTTAGGAATCGATTTCCTTACTATAATTGTAATTTCTTGGGGTTGGGATTGGGGCTAATGCGGTGTTTGATGAGCATTTGGGTTTCCAATCTCTGAGTAAATGGGCATTGGGGGTCTAGGAGAAATTTTTCCAGCTTGGATGAGACTATTTTTCAGCTCTAATAGCAATTGTAAAAGCACCAAGCAATGTTACACCCCCATAGATTGAATCATGACAGAAATATCATAATTTAAAGCTCTTAAATAGTAAAGAAAAGAACCTTATAGAGTTGGTCTTACAAGGGCTAGAATTATCTCCGTGTCTTCGAAATCTGAAATTGAAGTCTTCCATGAGCTCATTGGGAGCCCTATTTATAGTTGTTAGTTGTTCTAGCAAGGAGAGATTATCTTCCTTCTCTCTAAATTGATTGTAGAGAGCTGTCCCCAACTGAATCTAATTAGTGATTGATCCGTAGCCAAAATATTGAACTGCGTTTCAAATCTCTTCTCTTGAATGAAGAGGAAACTAACTTAGTAGCCACATCTTGTTCAAAAATCGATGAATGGCATAAACAATGGCAATGTCTTGTATATGATCAATCGATTGGTAAGATTTTCTCCAATGAAGAAAGAGATACTCTTGAGTGCGAGATGTTGGAATGGAATTATGGGCATTAAGAGTAAGAAGACTACTACTAGTGAAATTAACAAATCCTTGATTTTCTGGTGTGTTGTCATAATTATGGGTCCGAGAACTCTAGTATCTGCAAGAAAGGCCTACCAAAAGGTGGTGTGTAGAGAGTTCTATTTGGAGGTGAAGGTTACCTTTGAACTTCTCTTCTGAGGTGATAGTTACAGGTATTCAAAATCATCTTCTTTAGTTGTTCTAGATCTTATCCGAATTATTCTCATGAAATTAGGCACTAGACTGCTAAGTTAGTCAATAGAATGCTTGGAGTCGCAAGATGTGTTGATGTAAAGCCTCCATAGGATTAAATTTCCCAACGGATGCTCCCGATTGTCAACATTTTCTTTACATTCTTTCTCTCATAATGATGCATTCATTCCATATTCGTCCTCCTTCATGAAGGCTAAAAATCGATTGTTGGTATTTTCCACAAACTCTTTGAAGCCAAAGACCATGCTTCTCTTTTCAATGCCTACATGTTGCTCCATCAAAGGCACTAACACATGCTCTATTCCATTCTTTGTTAGAAAAAAATTATTCAACCTACCATTATACACCACCTTCCTATCATATTTCCATGGCTTGCCTAAGAGTAGGTGACACACATCACATAACACCTCATCATGCAAACTTCCAATCTTGAAAGGTACTCTACATTGTTCATTTACAAGAATCTGATGATCCTTCTGAACCCATGCAACTCTATAAGGTGTAGGGTGAAATAACCTCTTTAAACCCAATTTACTAACCATTTCCTTTGAAACAATGTTGTCTGTGCTACCATTATCTATAATAACATTACAACACTTACCTCTTGTCTTGCATATGGATCTTAATAGACTTCTCCTACATAATGGCTCCCGAGGTTTGGATTTTTGATGCAAGAGGAATCTCCTTAGCAAAAATGACTCTCCATGTCTATTGTATTCATCTCCATTGACAAGTTGTTATCCAATTTTGCTACACTAGCAGATTAGACAATTGACAAGCTTGCATTATGACATTAATATGGATTCACTTGCAAGAAAGATGACAAATCGATAGTCACTCGCCATCTACCCATAGCTTCATGAATCCCGGAAATTGTATAATCTATTTAAGAAGGGTGTGGTTTAGCAAGAAAAATATTTCAGCTCTAGAGTCACTCATTAAGCTCATGCCCGAGCTGCCTTGGAAGACTTGGCCGAGCTATGCATTTACATTGTGACCAAGTTGTGTACAATTATGCACCGAGTTATACAATTTAGAGATGCATTGAGTTCGTAGTAATAAAGGTTGAGTTTTTAATGAGAAGAGACCAAGTCAATAATACACAATCCATTTGAATACACCACCGAGTTGGGTTCAATGTTGATCATGACAGATTCATGGGGCAAGAATAAATTCCTAGCTCGTGGAAACGGTTCTTAATGACTTGGACATACATCGAATCGGTCGAGAAAAATAGAAGGTTGATCTCATTCTTCTTTAAACCAAGCCATGCCCTTTTTTTCAGGGGAAGAAACCAAGCTCATGAGGTAAAACAATGGACTCCTATGTTGAAGATTGATTTTAATGGCATTGAGAAAATAGAGAAAAAAAGTATGATTCGGCACAAGGAGGTTCACTAGCTATTTCAATGGATCACCGAGCTACTATAGTAAAGTTTTGAGCCATTAGGTAAGTAACCGGTACACACAAAGGATCGGGCCATTGATTGAGTCATCGAGTTCATTGGCATGCTAATTTTAGAGAAAATGGTTTGAGCTCGTCAAACTACCTTGTATGATGACTAGCTATTTGTACAAGTGGCAATTTGTTATTAAGGCTGAACTATTTCTTGCTGGACAAGGATACCGGGGTTCATCGAGTCAAGCTTGCATAAGTAAATGGGATAAATAAAAATAAATTGAGTGGAACCCTTGAGAACAACGAGCTCAAGGATTTGATCAGAGAAAACAAAGGAGGTCAAGCTCGAATCAAGTGGGTTTAGATAAGTCATCGAGGAGACTTAGGAAAATTTGGATGCCTCCGAGACACCTTCATGGTCAAAGTGGGAGAGGATGCCCCAGAGAGCATGAGGCACATGTGTGCAGCGAAGCTCCAAGATCACTGACCAAAGACATGATGAGGAAGCTTGTGAGGATATTGGTGACAATGGGTCAAAGTGGCCTGAATAGAGATTGTGCGTCCCAAGCCCATAACAGCCAAAAATCCTGCATGATGAACAATGTGACAAAGTCAGAGATGGCTGGCCCTTGCAGCCTGAATGCGTTGGGATAACTAGGCGCGAGATAGCCGAGGTCCCCACGAGGCATAATGTGGAAACAGTCCTAAGTGTCTCGGTTGAAGTTTTGCACCGCGAGCTAGAGAATCCTAAAATCACCAATCAAATATGGTCAAGGCGTCATGTGGATATGGCAGGTCAAGATGGCCCATGTGACATGTATGTTGGCTAGGCCCAAAATTTCCACAATGGTATAGCATAGGAAGTTGGCGGCCAATGTCCTTGGCGAGTCATCGTGTTTCAAACAAAACTAAGTGGCGGGGAGATTGGGGGTCGACGTGCATTGAGGATAAAGGAGAACCCACCAACGTGGAGTTATGAGGTAAACATCAAACCAAATGGGCATGCGAGTTGTTACATGGTGATGGGGTGACCGGGATCTATAAGGGGCTCAACAATGTGATAAAAGGATTCAACTCAATTGAAGTGGCCGAGCTAGCACATTGGGCAATATAATAATGGTGGGCCCCAAGTATTTTTAAATTCCCCAAATCATTTTAAATGATATACAAACATTTGAGAAGGGAGGAAATATTAAAATGTAATTTTCCAACCAAGTAATTAATTTCTCAATCCCGTGAAGGCCAAGAAATTCCTAGAAAATAAAAACAACCACATGCATTTAGAAGCTCATATCTTGAGCAATTCTCAACAAAATCGCGCAAATGAACACGTGTTGGAATTGTGGCTCCAATCTCATCACCAAAAAACCAAGAAATTTAGGAATTAATGCAGATTTGATAGAGAATTTCATGGAAAATCTACCGGGTTCATAATGTGATGTTATTTGGTGTTTGGGAGTGCAATTAAGAGGCATAGTCATCATTCTTTCACTGCTTTGCAAGTTATGGGATAGTATGGTGAGCCATTTTAAAGTAAAATACCATCTATTGCACTCATTTATTACATCTTGCAAGTGGATGAAAAGATGAATTCTGGATTGCATTCTCTCCCTCTTCTAAAAAATTCCATAAATTGTAATCTTGGACTCATTTGTGAAGGAGTTGGTCATTTTTCTTTCCTGCCCCCTCTCTCTTTCTTATTTGTTAGGGTTTAATCTAGAGTTTAAGCCTCATTTCTTTACTATGTAATGGAATTTTCGGCCTCTTTCCCACTAATGATGTATGTGTGAATTCATGGAGCAATAAAATATGTTTTGTAATGCATCTTGTCCATCCTTTGCATATTTCATTGTCTCTTCTTTCCTCTCACCATTGCAGGGTATATTGTGCATATCTCTTGATGTCTATTACAGGTTTTGGGAGCTGTGTTTAATGGGTTTGAAGTAGTGTTCTATGTGAACTCATCTTTGGTTTGTGATGCATCTTGTCCATCCTCTTCATTGCATACCTCTCCCCACTTGAGTGAGTTGGATTTGTGACTAGCCACCTCCTTTTCTTGTGTATCACCACTTTTAGTGTAGGCTTTATTTTCATGCATTCTCTCTCCTTGGTCCCTTGGAAGATTACATTAGGATTAGTTTAATTTCCTACATTAGGAGTAGATTGTGGTATGTAGTTTAGAAGTAGGAACCAACCTTCTTGGCAGGGTCATCTCAATCCCGCAAGTCCCACAGCTTGAGAGATGAACCAATGTTACAAAAATTACACTAAATGCTCCAATCCACATTTCAGGCCATTTAGGGGTACTGTAATTTCATAATAACAGATTCGACATGTCCGATGGGATGTCATAGAGGTAATATTTCATCTTTCATGGGTGTTCTACTACAGAGTTAAATTGAATATCATGTGCAGGTGTGCATTTTATCTCTAGAGAAAGCTTCATTTTAGCAGGTTGGTGAGTTTCTATTGAAATATCATCTTTTGGAAGTATATTCAAAACATATCCTGCAACTCCATCTTGTCAAGAACCCAATCTATGAAGTTATAGACCTTTTCTTCCATCCATTTTCATTCATTTCTCTTTCAATCTCTTCCATTTTCTCCCATTCTATGAAGTTGTGCAATCATGGATTCATTCCCGTAGTGGAATTCACACTTGCAATAGTGCAATCAATCTCAATGAGCTTCACAACTCCTCCAAATCAACACTATGATAAAATTCAAAACCACTATGCTTACCCATATGAGCAATGCCAAAACTAGTTTGGCTATGGAGCTTATCAAGAGCAAGGGTATGCATACAATGACAATAGTCAAATGGGAACTTTCTATTTACAAGAGAAGTTATAAGTATTGGAGGATAAAATGGTGTAGTCGAGGGATATATCTCAAATTTAAGCATTCAAATCTATATTTAGGACTCCTTGTCCATGGGAGGGCCATTTTCCAAGACATTATAGCCCAGAGAAGAAGATGGACTTCATAGTTGATATGTTTCAAGGCTCACAGAGTAGATTATGGAGATAGAAGCTTTTGTAAACAATATTAGTCAATCTTGTCAAGGGAAAGATCTAGCATTTCCATCTCATATTCCCCTCCCCACTCCCCAATTTGTAACATCTTAGCCAGAACCTCAATTTTCAAGCTTCTTGTGTACTTGCCCTAAATATCAAATTCCCTTCTCCACTTTCTAGTCTTCCATCTCATCTTAGTTCTTCTGCCCTTTTCCCTTCCAAGAAGTCATCCCCTCTAAGGAAACAAGAAGTTATACCTCCTCCACCATCACAATAAATTGTAAATTAATTTGTAACCCAACCCATCCCTCCTCTTGCATCACCAAGTTCATCTTGGGAAGAAAACAATAAAAAAACCAGTCAAGGAAACAAAAAGAAGAGTCCAATCAACAAGAAATGATAGAATATTTGAAGAGGTGGGCTCTCAAATTTGGGATTGAAAATATTCCCTTACTGGTAAAGCCAAAGGAGGAAGTCAAAGTTGATAAGCTAGTGGTGACCAAGGTTGATTTTTTTGCAAAGCACGGTGGAACAAGAAGATGATCAACAATCAATTTGCTCTAAATGTAGTGTCCATGTTGGCACTTTATTTGAAGAAATTTTTTATCTAATTCAAGATAAAAAAATTAGTCAAAGAAGAGGAAGAATAACTAGATCCAATTCCAGTTGAAGAGGAGCACATGGAGGTGAAAATATGGATTCAAAGGCACTAAATCATGATCAGGTTACACAAGAGATTTCAAATATCTCTCCCACTTCATCTCTCCAAAAATATAATTTTTGAGGAGTTTGAACTCACTAGCTTCATGTTTGAAGATGAAGTTTCATATGGTGAAAATAATGCAGATTTGAAGGTCACCATGTAAGAGGGAGAGACCTTGTTGCAGCAGGAAAATGAAGATTTTGATTTCCTATCAGAATTGGAGGAATGTTTTGGTAAAGAGGATCCTGTAGAAATTATGAATTTCACTACCCCATCATTCATCCTTCAATCACAAGAGAATGTTTCCATGAAGGAGGAATTGCAAGGGAAACCTTAAGTTTGCAACATGCCTCTTGAATCGAGGTTGGAAGATTTTGATCTTCCAAAAGACATACTCAGAAGAAGAGGAAGGAAAAGAGAAGAAAGTTGTCATCTCTCTCTCATCATTCACTCAAAGGGGACATCGGTTGTTTATAGATGTGAAATAAGAAGAAGATAAAGCTACTGAGAGAACCCCTTTTCCAAGAATGTCTACGGGAAGACTCCATTTTTAGAGTTAGTTTTCATAGTGGTGGGTACATTCAAAGAACCAAACCTTGCCCGATCAAGTACTTGGCTTCATTGGAGTCAAGGAGAATCCAAAACAAGTCATGCTTGATTTTAAGCATGAGGATGAACCTCAATGTGCCAAGGATAAGCTACAATTCCTCTCAAAACCAAATGAGCTACAGTCGGAAGAGGTGTATTTATTGTTTCTTGTTGATACCTTGATTAATAGACTAGTGTAAAATTAGCTCACAACCAACTTTTCAATCCTAATATCAGATGATTCTAATGTCAATTCATCTTCAATGATTCCAATTGTAAGAGAATGGAGCTACTTCTCTTCACCAGTTGTAGGTTTTTTTAAGTTTCCCATCTCTCTTGTTAGTGTAGGAGTAGGAGTAGGAGTAGGAGTAGGTTTTTTTCAGCATAATAATTCTTGTGCACACTCTACATGTCTTTCTTAAGGCATGTATGATTTATTCCTTTGTATATAGCTTTTTTTATGTTACTTTAGCCAGTATAATGCACCATGCCTTTCAATTGTTGTAGTAGGAGATTTATAGTTGTGTGTAACGGTAGTAAACTTAAAATCAAACAAATTCAAAGCAACTAAAATCCATCAAATAGGAAATATTAATGATTGTCTCCAAGAACGGTTATAGAAATCCTCTATGCCCATGAAAATAAATCAAGGATCATCCAAAAACCCAAGTCATAACTCATCTCCGGCCTTGACAAAGCACACAAATCAGCGTGTTAGAATTGGACATTCAAAAGAAGAAGGAAGATAAAAATTTATTAGAGTTCTATGATGTCCAATATGACCAGTTTCACTCAAATCCCATAGTATCCTTCACCTTTCCAAGAAAATTAGTCTCAAGGTAGCGATTCTGATGTGGTTTCTATCGGTGTCCATCATATAACCTCACTAATCACGGTTGCGGGGAAAGGGTGAAATTCAAATTTTAAAACAATTTCTACTCTCACAAATTTTGATTTCAATATTTTCTTATGAAAATTGAGAGTGCATGCTACGAGAGGAAAGTCCCTCATGCAAGCAATGACATTTCGAGGTATTCGAGGTCAATATTTTCAAGTTTGGACCAGTTCATAATAATCATGCAGACTCCATACCCAATGGATAGCAATAGACAACTTTTCATAATCATTTAGCAGAAAAATGACCTGCGAGGCACCGGTTGTTATCAAATTTTGCTACACTGGAAAATTGGACAACTGAAATGCTTGCATTATGACATTGATAGTGATTCACTTTCAAGAAATATGAAAAATTTGATAATCACTCGCCATCTCCCCATAGTTGCATGAATTTAGGAAATTGTATAATCTATTTAAGAAGGGTGTGGTTTAGTTATAAAAAGCTTTCAACTCTAGAGTCATCTCATTGAGCTCATGGCGAGCTGCCTTGGAAGACTTGTCCAAGCTATGAATTTACATTATGACCAAGATGTGTACAATTATACACTTTGAGTTATACAATTTAGAGAGGCATTGAGTTTTTAGTAATAAAGGTCAAGTTATTTAACAGAAGAGAGTGAGTCAATCATACACAATCCATTTGAATACACCACCGAGTTGGGTTCAATATCGGTCATGACACTTCATGGGGCAAGAATAAATTCCTAGCTCATGGAAATGGTTCCAAATGACTCATTGGAATACATCAAACTATTCAAAAAAAGGAAGGTGAGACCATTCTTATTTAAACCAAGCCATGCCCTTTTTTTCAGGAGATAGACCAAGATCATGAGGTAAAATAATGGAATCCTTCTATTATGAAGACCAAGTTTAATGTCATTGAGAAAATGGAACAAAAAAGCATGAGTTGACATCGGGAGGTTCACCAGCCATTTCAATGGATCAAGCGAGCTACTATAACAAAGTATTGAGCCATCGGGTAAGTAATCGGTACACATAGAGGATAGGGCCATTGATTAAGTCATTAAGTTCATTGGCATGCTAGTTTCAAAGAAAACTAGTTTGAGCTCATCGAGCTACCTTGTATAATGATTATCTATTTGTATAAGTGGAAAGTTTTTATGAAGCCCAAACTATTTCTTGCTAGACAAGGCTACTAAGGTTTATCGAACCAAGCTTGCATAAGTAAACGGGCTAAGTAAAAAGAAATTAAGCAAAACCCTTGAGAACAACGAGCTCAAGGCTTTGATTAGAGCAAACAAAGGAGGTCAAGCTCTAATTGAGTTGGTTTAGATATGTCATCAACGAGACTTAGGAAAATTTGGATGCCTACGAGACACCTTCGCGGTTGAAGTGAGAGATGATGCCCCGAGAGAGCACAAGGAAATGTGTGCAATGAAGCTCCAAGATCACCGACCAAAGACATGATGAGGAATCTTGTGAGGATATTAGTGACAGGGGGTCCAAGTGGCATGAATAGATATTATGTGTCCCAAGCCCATAAAAACTAAAAATCCTACATGGGAACAATGCAAAAAAGTTAGAGATGAGTGGGTCCTTATGGTCTTAATGGGTTGGGACAACCGTGCGTGAGATAGCCAAGATCCCCATGAGGCACGGTGTAGAGATGGTATAGAAATGGGTCCTGAGTGTCCCGGTTGAAGTTATGCACCACGAGCTAGAGAATCTCAAAATCACTAATCAAACATGGGCGAGGCGTCATGCAGATATGGTAGGTCAAGATGGCCCTAGTGGTCCATGTGTCATGTATGCCCACTAGGCCTGAAACCATCACAATGTTCTAGTGTGGGCGGATGGCGATTAATGTCCCAAGTGAGTCAATAAGATGCTAAAGAATTTTTGGGCATGAATGGAGATGATGAATCAGCAAGAGGGGGTCATCGTGTTCCAAACAAGGACCGATCTCGGTAGGTAGATCAAGGGTTGGTATGTGTTGAGGGTAAAGGAGAACCCACCAACATGGAGTTAGGAGGTAAGTGCCAAACCAAATGGGCATGCAGATTTGGTACGTGGCACCAAGGTGGTGAGAACTATAGGGGGCTTCACGATTTGATCAAATGAGCTAGCTCGATCCGGTTGGCCGTGTAGGACCATAAACATTTCAAAAAAACATTACCTATACCCCTTCACATTGGGAAATATAATAATGGTTGGCCTCAAGTATTTTTAAATGCCTCAAATTATTTTAAATGATATACAAACATTTGAGAAGGAGGAAATATTAAAAGGTGATTTTCCAACCAAATAGTTAATTACTCAGTCTTGTGAATGCCAAGAAATGCACAGCAAATGAAAACAACTACCTACACTCAGAAGCTCATAACTTGAGAAATTATCAAAAATCATGCAAAAGAGTACTCATTGGAATTGTGGCTCCAATCCTATCACACATCAACCAAGAAATTCAGGAATTGATGTAGATTTGGTAGAAAATTTCATGGAAAATGGACCAAGTTCATAACAGTGATTTTATTGGTGGTTGGGAGTGCAATTAAGAGGCATGGTCATCATTTTTTCACTATTGCAGGTTATGGGACAGTATGGGGAGTATTTTGCAAGAAAAATACCATCAATTTCACTCATTTATGACATCTTGCAAGTGGTTGATACGAAAAATTTGAGATTGTGTTCTCTCCTTCTTTTAAAATTCTTTAAATTGTACTCTTGGGCTCATTTTTGAAGGAGTTGGTCATTTTTTCTCTCTTGCCCCCTCTCTCTTTCTTCTTTGCTAGGGTTCAATGTGGAGCTTAAGCATCCTCTCTTTACTTTGTAATGGAATTTTATTGTCTCTTTCCCACTAATGATGTACTATGTGAATTCATGGAGCAATTAGATCTTTTTTTTAATGCATCTTATCCATCCTTTGCATATTTCATTGTCTCTTCTTGCCTCTCATCATTGTAGGGTATATTGAGCATATTTCTTGATGTACATTACAGGTTTTGGGATATATGTTTAATGGTTTTGAAGTTATTTTCTATGTGAAATCATCTCTAGTTTTTATGCATCTTGTCAATCCTCTCCATTTCTCACCTCTCCCCACTAAGGTAGTTAGATTTGTAATCAGCCACCTTCTTTTCTCGTGTATCACCACTTTTAGTGTAGGTTTTATTTTCATGCATTATCTCTCTATGGTCCCTTGGAAGGTTAGATTAGGATTAGTTTTCTTGCATGCATTAGGAGTAGATTATGGCATGTAGTTTAGGAGCAGTACCAACCTTCTCTCGGAGGATCATCTTAAGCGCAAGTCCCATAGCTTGAGAGATGACCCAATGTTACACAAACTACACTGAATGCTGCAATCCATATTTCATGCCATTCAAGGGTGTTGTAATTATTTAATAACACTAAATTCTCTATACTTGAGCATACAGGTTCCATTTTTGTCATCCTTGTGCCTAGATCATTGATTTCATTCATCATGTTATCCATCTTCATCTTCACTCCTTCTGGCTCAAATTCATTATATCTTCAAATGATAGATTCTTTGCTTTTTCCATACTATAAAAAAATTAACTTCACACACTCTTAAATAAATTTTTAATGCCCCAAATCTCTACAATAAATTGATTTTTAATAGAGCTTAACTCTAATACTAAAATGGTGCAGGGGTTATAATGATTTTCACTATATACTTCTTGTTTGTAAGCTTACCTTTTAGACCTCATGTCCCTTCTTCCATGCATTCAAAACTTTCCTATGTTGATTCATGCTTCCCCTGCTACTGAGGACCTCCATTAACAATACTTCATATTACAAATCTTGTGTCATGTTCTCAAACAAACACAAGATGTATTGTTCCTCTAGAAAACTTGTATTAGTACTTGCATTCATTGGAAAGAAAACAATAAGATAAGTATACCTATGGCTCTTGATCATGTCTCCATTTATCATAAGCCTCCATTCTCCTTCTTAACATCATCTCTGCTACCCTTTACAATCATTTTATACCCTAATTCATCATAACAACCTCAAAACATGCACTAACCCTATCACTCAAGCATAAGTCTAGATAGGCATCTTAGGTTTAAATGCTCAAATCCATAATATAGGCTTCTCACCACCCTCAAAACTCATGACATTTTTTCTAGCCTATTACAAGGTGTTTAGACCCAATTCATAGGCATATATTTCTCTCTCACATACAATCACTCCTTGAGGCCTTATTGGCTTGTAGATCTCTCAACACACAAATGCCCTTGTATCTCACTTTATCAAGAAAAACCCCACATCATCTATGGTGATTCTAAGACCCTGTTATCAAGCTCTCACTCATTCCCAAATTTCATCTACTATTACTTTGTACAAAATTTTACTTCCTTTGTAATATGGGGTGCCAATTAGGTCTATTTGGGTCCTAGGTTATGACAGTAGATACTTTTCTTCATGAACTCACCTAAATGATGATAGATCCACCTATAAAATGGTACTAACATACTTCCCTCCAAATTTAGTGACTCAACTTCATGATTTACCCTATCATGCACCTCCTTTTCTCTTCTTGTACCGTATATGTACAACTTGGACTGAAAAACCTTTCATTATATCTTCACACGTGTGAGTTATCACTTGAAAATTGACACAATTATATATATCACCTGAGAAGAGATTCTCCTAAAATTTCAAGAAATTTGGATGGGTAGAATTTAAATAGCACTAGGCCCTAGTTCTAGCCCGAGGACAAAGAATTGGAGCTATAGGGAAAATTATAGTCTTTCAAGAGCTGGAAAAATTATCGAGATGCATATTTTACCTTCCTCTAACTTATAAAACCTTCATAGTATTCAAAATATGTGTTTAAGCCTGACTACCACTTTTTGCTCTCTCGGCCTGGGACAGAGACATTATACACAGTTTGTAAAATTCAAGTATATAACATGCAAAACCACATTCTATTTCTTGTATCATGAATCATACATCTTCCTTTCTTGTCTAGAACTTAGTACATCATGTATATTCCTTCATCTTGATTGAATCTCCTTGAATTATCTCTTCACTTTACTAATTTATCCTACTAAGCTAAGATTCCTAGCTCCTAAGAGAGCTCAACCAACTCTAAATTTAACATAGAATGAAACTTATCCCCTGAAATCTCTCTCTCCACTCTTTCTCAACCATATTCATCTCATGACAAATCATTACATTTATTTATAGGATTAATTAGGCCTAAAAATAATCCATACACCTAAACTACATGTTTACAAGATTATTCATCTTTCACATTCACCTACTCAAGTAAAATCAATCACACACCTAGTCAATCATGTTGAAATGGTCTCATATTTCCTTATAGAATTTAATCCTTGATGCTCCTCGATCAAGATCCCCTTTTTGGCTAACATGGGATTGTCTCAAGGTGTGGGACCCTTGAAATTGAGACAAACCTCCAGAGAAGTCCAGTTCCTCTACTTATTCCTAATGTTAAGCTACTCCTAAGGAAGGAAATGTAGTTATCTATTCCTAACATAACAATCCAATGGACCGAGAGAGAGGGAAATGTTTAAAATGGGAAATCCTAAGCTAAGGGAGGTGACAACACAAAGAAGAGGGTGGAAAGACACTCTCAAATGAGAAAAAGGGAGATAAAATGATAAAGGAGAGGATAGACATAAGTATCATAGTCCCAAAATCATTTAAACTACCATTTTAAAGACACGACAAACTTAAATTATGTAAGGAGAACAATATATGCACATAATACCCACAAAATTAATGAAAGGCATGCATTTTTCATTAGAACACAAGCTAGAAAATATTAATAGGAACAAAACAAGTATTTTATCTCTTTATAAGGATCCACAATACATTATAGTGAAGGGAAAAGGAAAGATTCACCAAGAAGAAGCTCAAATATGAGGTCTGCAACCCATATACACATATGCAGTACTTAAGACAGAGTGCACAAGAATTACAAGAATGTCCAACCCTTACAAAAGAGTCACCATTTACATTAAATAGAAATTACAGATAGATAAGAGGGAAATCATAAGGAAAAATATCAGCTTTGATATTGTTTTTAATCAAGATCTATTTTTTCCTGCAACATGGCATTTCAAGTGTGTCCCTAAAGTCTATCTTTTTTTGTTGAAGAAGCCAAAGTACAATATCTTGCTAAATCCGGTTGTTGAGCTACCTGTAACTACACATTAATGGCCTGATTGAATTTTTCCTATTTTATCCCCATCAAATCTATATAAAGTCTACTTTTGATCATTCCAAAATGAAGGGCTCGAAGATACCTTTCCATCGATATAATTTTTGTGTGATTTGGAGCTCTATAGAAAAATATATGTCTAATTAAAGTTCTGCATGTCAGGATGCACAAGAGTTCTACACGTGGAAGCCCTTGATTGATTCGGGGATCAGCCTTTGTCAACCTATGATTTATTTTCCTTTTTCCATGTTTTGGTCTCCCATTGGGTTGCAGGATCAGGCCTTACTTCCTTTGCTTTTCCTTTTTCTCATCTGCCTCTACTTTATGAAAATATGACCAATAAGAGCTTGCCATGTCTTTTCATCTTTGACAGACTGTCCTTAGAATTTGTCGAGTCTCTGTGAAACATGGATCAATGAGATATTCTCATGCTTCTTCACATTTCAAACCTTTTCAAGTATTCTCATAATTACGAGCTAATTAAATTTTTCCAAGTTGCTTCTTTTCGACTATACTTTTCCCTTGATTGTCAATTGTGAAACATAAAACAATGAGAGAGTCCCACACTCTTTCACATGTAAGTCCTTTTATTTCTGAATTTGACATCCAAAACCATTAACCAATAAAAATATCCATGTTTCCTATTTCATACTTATCATAGTTTCTAATTGACAAGCACAAAGCGCGAGCCAATGAAAAATATCGGTGTCCTTAGCGGTTTTAGTCATCTCCCTTATGTGAAAGATTGACCAATGAGGAGCTCCATGCCCTTCAATTTTTCATATTTTACTTTGATCTCAATTGACAACTATGAAGTAAGATAAAATAGAAAGGCTCCACACACTTTACATTGTCGGACATCCTCTAGCCCCTAACTAACAACTACCCTTGAAGCGAAAAAAACAAAATGTTTCCACGTAGCTCTGTGTTAGACTTGTCAAAGTTGGAAAACTATGAAAAAGGGGAGTTAATGAAATGGCTCCACTCAGCTCTATGTCATTTTTTTCAGAGTTGATAGACTACAAAAATGGGAGCTAATGAAATGGCTCCATATATCTCTTCGCGTCACAATTTCTAAGTCCATAGGACTTCGAAACTTTTTATCTTTTTGAATTTCTACCACGTACCCACTTTGACCTGGCTGAATTTGTGGACCTAACAAAATATTAAACCTAGTTAACTCTGGGGACTTCATTTCCTCTAGATATCGTTGCCTTACAATTTCTAGAATGCTTCCACATAGCTTGCTTAAGTCGTTGATCTCTTGTCATGTGCTCATGTTGATGTTGACATTGAAAATGACGCTAATTTGGATGTTAGGTGACTTTTAAAAGTAACCCACCAATGTTTTAAATTGTGATCATGTGGGTTTTGAATACTAAAATCTAGTGCATTTGGGAAAGGGAAATTTACGGTCGTCCGAACGTTCCAGACCTACAAAAATGGCTAAGTCCAATTTTTAGAATTTGTTAAAGCCAAAAATAACCCAGGGGTGATTTTGAATAACTATGCTCTTGAGGATCTTCTTGGCCATCAAATAGAGGAAAAATTGGTTAAGAAAAATTTGGAGGGAGTGGATAGGAATACACTTCAACTATAAGATGGCTATGAAGAAGAAGTGAAGAATCAAGGGATGGGGATGAAGAAGAAGTAGCTTGTTGCAATTGATGGATTTGTGCTTGTAAATCATGATAAAGAGACTCTAAAGCTTGGGTGCTAGAAGAAGAATTAGGCTAAATGTGGGAAATGAGAGGAGAAGAATAATGAGTATAAGGGGTAGGAATAGTCATGTGAACGGTGGAGACTCCAATATTGGAAGGAGAGGAAGAAAGTGGGATAGAAGTAGTAGTAGTAGAGAGTGCTAAGGTATGAGTCATACTATTATGGGTAGAATTATCACAAGAACAACTGGGAAACCAATAAATCATCAAGGATATGTGTAACATGGTTTGGATTATCTTGCATTATAGAATGAAAGTTTGTAAAGGTATCGAATTGGGCTTGACCAACATTAGTATCTTCATCATAGGAATGTTCATTTTTAGATGCTTGATTTCCTCGAGAGGTATATGCTTAAAATTTCTAAGAATATCATCATTGATGAGGTCAACCATATGATAATGATGATGCTAAGTGGATAGGGAAAGATCGATATAGTTTCAAGATATAAAGCGACCACTATGGGTAATGAGAATGAAAGGAGGGATTCCTAATGGGCATGTAAGAGATCAAGTTCACCAAATGATTTAATAAAATAAAAAGATGATGTAAGGAAACTACTAATTAAATAGATATAATAGTATTCAATTAGTATTAACCAAAGGAATTACAAGGAAGAAGCGATAGATAGGGTTTAGAGAATGATTTGATTTGTATCGTAACTCTAGATTGATTACGGAATGATGAGCGGGCTAGAAAGGTAGATTCGGAATTGTATTAGCTATGTGTCCGATTCAGGGGAAAGTGATAATCTCAGTGATAGGAATGCCAAGAATGGGACATGTCTAACTAGGAACTATCATCTATTCTAGGCCTGATGTCTATAGGAGTTCTTGGAATCTGGTTCCTTCTATGTCACTCATTGTTTTTTTTGTGTCACATCAAATTCATTGTGTCACACCTATAACCTACAAAATAAACCCTAGATACCTACACAATACTCAAGAACACATTATATGAATAGAATAATGTAAATTCTTGAACGAGAATGACCTTGGTGGTTACCCCAATGTGATTTTCATCAAGCATTGTACTACATTTGGACTACTGTGTAGTTGTTTTATGTGTTACTAGAATAGTGTCCCTTGAGCTATTATTCCCTAGTTTCATTTAGACAAAGAGATAGCATGCTACAACTACTTTTCCTAAATACAAAATGTATGGTATGGAATTCAGAATAAACCCTCCTATGTAGTGAAGTATGTGGTCCAAAATGTAGTCCTTGATGTAGTAAGAAAACATTAGCTCCTTGTAGATGTTTGTCTCTTGAATGCTTTCCCCCCAATGAGGTTAAATAATACATGTATATATATGATTCCCTTGCTTAATTTTTGCCATTAATAAGTGAAAGGCTGACTAAGAGGGATAAAAGAAGAAAAAAATACATACCATTCAAAATATCATAAAAGAGGTTGTAGACACCCTAAAAATGCATACCTATTTCTAGCATATTTATATCCCATTAGAATTAAATAAATTAATTCTATCCTACTAGAATATATCCCTTTGGAATTAATTAAATTAATTCCTTACACCCTTTAGCTAAATTAAATAAAAATTTATTTAAATAAGTAGTTAATTATCTCCTCACAAATTATAACTAATTAAATAAGTTACTTAATTAACCCGATTTATGTACTCACACTCCACTCCACTCCACTTATAGAACCCTATAATGGTGGGGGCAATAAAAATGTATATACAACTATCTTCTCACACAAAATCAAGATCATCATTGCCCCTACAAAAGATGTAACATCAAAGATGGAATCCTCTTACTATTTCATGAAATTTTAATTATGATCCTAGAGCTCATTAAAACTATGATCCACTTCTCATGGCCTCACCCTCAACTATAAAATGCAGGCCATTCCTTTGTAAATCCATCCTTGGAAGCTTATGAAAATTACAGCCAACTTCTACCAAATTTCCACCCACATCCTTTTGTTTCATGTGCTCATAGAAATTGAATCATACATTTGGAGAACAATCAATAACACCCACAATAAAATAAATCCAAATATTATACAAGTCTAAGTGCTTCTACAATCTTCATTGAGATTTGTAAGGGAAGACTTACAAGGAGGTTTGCAGTTCTTATTATTTATCTTTCGTTTAGTTGAGTTTTCATTTCTTTACATTCGGCATGCTCGGTGGAAGTCCCATATTAATTTAATTATTTTTAGTTTATGTTTTGTTAAACTAATCATTGTTGTATTTTGTGTTTGTATCTAACCTCGGTGTCAAGTTTCGAGTTCACATGTGCAGCAAAGAAGAAGGAACACCAAAAAAATAGTTTTTGGCCATGTTTATCAAATTTTAATCACTTGCAAACTCTTTGCTCTATCATTTCATGAGATTTACACTAACATGTATGTTCTTACACTAGCATTTATATGTGTGCGCTTGTGTCTATTTTTTACGTGCTAGGTTCTTATCCACGCACTAAGCATTACAAAAAAATTAACCTATATGCACTTATGTTATATTGTACGTACTTTTGTTTTTGTGCACACACTAGTATTACATGTTATTTCTAGCACATTCAAGTTTACATAATAGCATAACCCTTCACTTTAGCGGACTCAAATTCATGCGCTTGCAAAGTGTGCTTGTCCAAATTTTTAATTTTTCTATATATTTTCGACAAGTTTTCTTAAATCTAACCTCTATTTTAGGATTATTTCTAAATGTTTTCTTGCAATATTTTCATGGTTAGTTAATTTAAGTGCTTCTTTCATTATTATCTTTTATCATTTCTTAATTGTAAAAATTCACGTGTATGGTTTTCTCTCGCACTTTTTATAAGTGATCTTGAGAATCAGAAACGTGATTTTTTTTTTTCATTGTTTTCTCTTTGTCTACCTCAGGAAAAAACTTCTAACTTGTTTATAGGACCATTCTTATAAAGATTAAAATACTAACTACAGATTTCCATTGATTGTTGACTCAAGAACCCCTCTTTATTGCCCTTGTTTATTACAAATTTTATAAAAATTATTTTAATTAAATTTTTGGTGACAAGATTATTCCATGATACAACTTAACTATGAGAAGTACATGGGAAGGGGTCAAAAAATCATTGTGAGGAGTACCAAAAGACCATAGTATTCGGAGCCTTGAGGGAATTGGCTGACAAAAAGAGTACCCCCACCCAACTAACTAGTACACCTTTTGTAAGATATTAGAGTCACGGATATCCATAGCGGTGAATGCAACTTGATCCTTTAAGCAAAGTAAAATCTGACTTATCGTATCGGGGGTAAAGTAAAGTCAAAAACTAGTAATAGTAATGCACTCCCGAATAGAATGCTAACATTTAGGGGGAGAAATTTATTTTAGGAATTCATGCCTTGTCAAGCTAATATAAATTAGAGGCCCACCTTCTTTAAACAATTATTCTTCACCTTTCCTTTTATTTCTACGTGTTAGTAAATTTTGTGTTCCACACTCTCTCGTTCACTCCTCATTTTTTTAATCTTTTTCAAACCTTTCCAAATCTTCTTCATTTGGATACATCATCTCTTTTTATCCATTACAAATCTCCTTCATTTGGAATCTTTCACTCTCTCTTTTCAAACCTTCCAAACACCCCTTATTTGGATTGTTCATCATTTTTCTTCACCCCCTTCCCAATATCCTTTATTTGGACTTCTCTTTCATCTCTTCTTTAAATCATTCTTATACCCCTTATTTGTATTTTTCATCATTTATTTTCACCTTATTTCCAAACATTCTTTATTTAGACCTTCCTTTTGTTTCCTTTATTTGGATCTTGCATCCTTTATTTGGAATTTTCATCCTCTCTTTTCGAATCTTCCATACACCTTCTATTTCCTTTCGAAATCACCAAATTTCTACCTTTGGATTTTTCTCATCTCAAGTTTCTTCCTATCTTACCTTAGTCTTAAATATTTGGATAACTTTTCCAAATTTTAAGTACTTTATTTATCTTTCAAATTAAGTCTTGATTTGTGGATATCCACATCCTTACTCAAGCACTTTCATCCACAACTTGAGTCTTAACTTTGTAATATATTCGTTATCACGATCAAAGATCATAAAGATCTTATATTTCATTAATATTTTATCCTTTTATCTTTCCCTTACATATTTTAGTTTGACATCGATATAATTAAAATTTAAGCGTTCATCCATTTTTCATCTATAAATTTAACAATCATTTTGTTATATTTTAGGCATTGTCAATTTTCATTCTATTTTCTCAACATCCACGTTGTTTATATTTTAAGCCTTCCTTATTTCTAAGAATTGTACATCATAACTTTCACTTTTTAAGGTTCAAGCGCATCAAATGCATTTTCAATGCCCTTTGTTCTATAATTCACTTTGTTAGAGGTTGAGTGTGATCAATTTATTCATCACCCTCCTCCATTCTAGCATTCACTTTGCAAGAGGTTGAATACGTTCAAATTAAATTGAATTCCTCTTCCATATTAGTATTCACGTTGTTAAGGGTTGAGTTTATCTTGATCTTCATTATCACTCACCTCCATCTTAACATTCATGTTGTTAAGGGTCACGTTCAAATCTTTCAAACTCCTCTTCCATCTTAGCATTCACTTTGCTAAGGGTCAAGTTGCCTTTAAAATTTATCACTAAAATCTCTTCCATATTAGTATCCACTTTTCTAAGGGTTAAGTGATCTATCACACCTCTCTTTGTTCCTTCCTCTTTTAAAAATGGTGGTAACAAGAAACTAAGACTATAGTCCCTTCGGAAGAGGTGACATACATTTTTTTCATATTTTTACGATGAAGACAAATAACATCTTTAGGATCACCAAAATAACGCTTCTTTTGAGGAACAAGCCCAAATCAATATTATTTTATGAAAAAATAAGGACCAATTTTTTCTTCATCTCCTTAAGATGGGAGAAAAAATACCTCTAGACTTTGACGAGGATGTTTTGAAAACCTTACTCGGTCAACCTAAATCCACAAAGGATATACCATCCACATCAAATAAAAATGATAACACTAGACAAAGAAAAATGAATACCAATGATAAAGGTAAATCTAGTGCTTTGTCCCCCAAGCCAAATCAAGCCTTAATCGATTAAATAAATGTGATGGCAAAACAAGTGGCTCTCATATATTCCAAAGTCACTAATGACACAAATGACAAATATTCAAAGAATAATAGTGAGAATTCCTCTAAAAATCATACCGCAACAAACAAAGAGAACAAAAATCTGAATAATAATAATAATACTTCTTATATCCCACACAATAATTCACCATTTACTTGAGAATGGAAAATGATGAAAGAAACAATTTTAGGTATTTAACAAAAACACAAACAATTCAACTTTGATGAATTGTGTCCTTACCCCTTTGATAAGGAAATCTTACGCATACCCTTCCCAAAATATTTTGAGACACCCAAATTTGATAAATATAAGGGAAAGAATGACCCATGATAACATATTAAGGTAATTTTTATGGTATGAAAAGAAGTGGCATATAATGATATCTTTTATCATGTCTCTTATTACAAAGTCGGGGAGGAAAATATTTGGATAGGTTCTTACAACTTTTAGAGGGATCAATAACTCCTTTGCAGACCTCTTAGAGAAATTTGTTAACACGTTTCCTTCAACTTAGACTACGATATCACCATGATGGATCGTGTAACGTGAAACAACATTCAAATGGAAATTTTACACAATTTTCACAACGATGTAGAGGAATCTACAGTCATTTCCCATGTTCCATTCCATAGAAACAATTAATAGTATCTTTGTGCCAAACCTCAATAATGAGTAATCTTTTTACATGTAGATGCACTTTCTCAACATCTTTGAGGAAGTTATAGAGAAAGGACCCAAATTAAAAAGTCCCTCATTATCAAAGGATTGATCAAGCCTCATTCTAAAGATAATGCACACAATAATAATAAAAATAACAACCATTTAGATAAGCCCAAACATGTTAGTAAAAATTGTAATTTTGTTAATGATGGTGTCATGGATAACCACAATGTACATACCGTCCAAAATATTTATCCAAAGAAAAAAAAAGTGAAACAACCTATTTTTATCCCAAGTAGAGAGGCCCCCTCCTCATGACCAGAAAATATGAAAATTCACACCTTTGAGAGATTCTCTTTCTAGTGTCTTATGCCAATTGGAAATCAGCAATATTGTCACGTACCCCCTCACAAAACATTTTGTTGAAGGGGAACCCAAGCCTTCTTGGTATAAAATTAACACTGTTGTAATTTTCATCGTATCGATGGACATCAAATGAATGGATGTGTATGAATTCACCATTACACCCAGGAGCTGATTAGTAATGGAGATATAGATGTTGAAAACCCAAAATAAAATAAAACACCCAATGATAATCTAAAGGTGTTTTCCAATCCATTCCCCACACATGGTTCAAATATAAAAACCACTGAACAAGTCCAATCTTCAAATAATTTTAACTTCAACTTGATAATTTCATTCAATGAAGAAATGCCTTCTACTATTTATACTATAAAGTTCCAACCTAATAATAATGTGGTGGCCAAACGACAAAAGAAAATATGAATACCCACACCAAACAAACCATATAATTCTCAAGAATTGAATTCCATGGTTTTAAGTAACCAAACATTAGAATTTAATGCCAAATCTTCCACTTCTAGTCCATATGACCCATTCAAATAGTTATTGAAAACCCATTCCCATATCTCCCTTATGGAGTTATTGAAATCATCACCTAACTTTCAAGATATTCTCACTCATGCTCTCCATGAGGCAGGTGTTCCTAAGAATCTTAATGTACAACAATTCCAATCCTTAATTGCCAATATTTCACCTAGTCTTATATTATCATTTGGTCCTCGGGACTGTTAAATCAAACCTACAAAATAATAAATCTTTGTATATCAAAGCATATATTACTAACCACAAGGTCAAAATAGTTCTAATTGATAATGGAGCAACATTAAAAATTTGTTCCATGAAAATGTTGAGATGTCTTGGTCACACAGAGGCTAGTCTAGAGCTAATGTTATAACCATTCATGGTTATGATAATAGTTAACGACAATCTTACGGAATAATTACCTTTCCTATGCAAGTCGGCCCATAAATGATTGACATTTTTGGTTGCTCAAACATGCACCCACATCTCAAATCTCAGAAGGGTTGAGGTGTTTGAGACCACAATGGAACCATCCCCAAGTTGTGGGACCTTGCGTGCTTGGGACGGATCTCCGAGAGAAGGCCGGTTCCTCTACCTACCTCTAACATTACTGCTACTCCTAATGCTGAAAAAAAATCCTAGACTAAACATGCTAAGAGGAAATCCTAAGCTAAGGAAGGTGAATGCGCGAGGAAGGAAAAGGTTGATCTCTCTCCACAAGCGGAGAAGGAGAAGGCGAGAGGGCACGGGAGAAGAGGGAAGACGGCACACACCACATATCAACACACGAGATCAGCATTCCAGCACATGCAACACATGAATGTGGGGACTATAAGCATAGGAGCACCCACAACATGCTAGAAAATGCAAAGCAGAGAGGAGAGCTGTAATGAAAATGAGAAAGGGAAGACAAGAGTTCCATAAAACATGGTTTTATTGCTTATGGGATGCTGTGATCATTTACATTCACAACGAGGCGAGAATACATTCCAGAGACCATGCCAAGGTATGAGACCTATGGGAAGTCAGCCACAATTTTGGTATGGTGTCATTACAACAAGGAGGGATATTTTTTACAAAGAACTCTGTTATTTATAGAAGAAGAAGGAGAGAAGAGAAGGAGAAAGGGAGGGAAACTCATATTCAAATATTCAACCACCAACAACCAATGATAAATTCCTAAAAATCCACCTACAAGGCTATCAAATGTGCTTCCCCATGTCTATTTGGCATGTGGAAGAAGGAAGAAGGAAAGATCTGATGAAATCTAGTAGTTGAGGTTGATTGGATGTATGCATTGATGAGCTGAGAGACGTTTCCCTATTTTTGCCTAACAAATCCCACCTAAATTTGAATTTGAATAGTCCAACATGTAGCTTGTGTCAGTAGATTTCTGACAAGTCTAGGTGTGCATCGATATGAGCTCTGTAGCAAAATATATGCTTCCAGAAGATCTCAGAGTTATTGGAACATGCAAGACACGTGGTACACACGGGTTGGATGAAATGATGGCCAAATTGTTCATTTGTTTTGTCTTTTTTCCACATGTCATGCACTAGTTGGTTGTCCAGATTCGATGCCCTGTTGGCACGCTCTGATAGGTTGTATGTAGCACACTCAAGTTTGATAGAAGATGACTTGGCACAGAAGGGTGCAAAGGAGGGCACAAGGTGTGGGAGTGAGAAGCAAGTGCATGAAAGGGAAATAGAGGGGAGACGTGCACGTGCGGCGTAAGACATATTTGCGAAGGAAAGTTTGGAAATAAGACGCAAGCATTCAACTAAAGGAAGGTGCGTGGAGGAAGAAAGAAAAGAAGGCACAAAGGGACCGAATCTATGTAAGTGCGTAAGAGGAATGTCAGGGACTTAGCTGATTGGAAGGTAAGTCTATAGAGGTGCACGCAAGGAGTGCATGATGGGATAGGAGAGAAATTAGGCACGCATGAGGAAGGCACGCGAGGAAAGTGGAAGAGGATAAAAGAATGCAAAATGGAGTAGGAAGGCACGCAAGGGTGCGTAGAGGAACTACGACTATGCCAAGGTTTTCTAGTTACTTTGAAGCTCAATCCCAAAGATGGGATTTTATTGCAGACTTCCCTCCTAAAGGGGAGTGTTTGTAGGCTAGGGGGCACATGGTTCTGCCTCTACAAGCAACTCGGTCTCCTCCAGAACTGTGCCCTCTAGAACTAACTAATTTTCATCTAGAACAGGCACCCATATGATTTCCTCTTCCCAATCAGAGTCACATGAGTCACACCATTCTTCAACTATTTTGTAGTTGTCAAACATGATGACGTTGGCTGGGAAAGGCACATTGGTAAGGGGTTGTTCATTTATGGTACAACTAGGTAGAGGGGACTTGGAATGAGGTGGGAGGATGGGCACAGAGGGGATGAAGGGCACACATGCTGAAGGAATAGAGGTGCACGTAAGAAGGGGAATGGAAGAGAAATGAAGGAGAGATGAAAGTGAGGAGGGAGAAGGGATGGAATTCTTAGTGGG
Source organism: Taxus wallichiana var. yunnanensis (assembly GCA_018340775.1). NCBI lineage: Eukaryota > Viridiplantae > Streptophyta > Pinopsida > Cupressales > Taxaceae > Taxus > Taxus wallichiana. The sequence continues at coordinate 377,314,713 of CM031235.1, forward strand.
GGTAGTGTGTAAGAAGTTAGGAACACGTGCAATGGGCTGAGATGATGTAAGTTGGCGTGGAGGAGTGGGAGGGCTATAGGATGGTAGTGCAAGGTTGCCCCATTGACAGGGCTACCATGCACTAGATTTTTGAGCCTCCATTTCTTCTACCCACTCTATAATCTAGGGTAGCATCTCGGTGATGAAGTGCATCTTCTACTGGGTGCTAAACCCAGTCTAGTAGAGGGCCAACCCATGGATAAGGGACCTTGTAGCCAACTTCATTGCCTTTATGGAGCACTTGACTCTGAGTTGCATCATGTCCATCTCCATTTTTTTCACCTACCTCTCAAAATCAGCTTCAGCCAAGGAGTTGCCACCATCATCTACATAAACATGTTCTTCATAAACATTTGGGTTAGAAAAAGTGGGTTGTATGCATTTTCGGGATAATGGGGCTTATAAAACTGATTTGGAGGAGGATTTTGAAACTGTGGGGATGGAGGGAAATAGTTATGCTTTGCAAATGGGAATTTCATGAAGGGAAAGAATTCATGATTGCACAACTTTAAAAGAGGAATGTGGAATGATGGAAAAAGAGAAATGAATGGAGGAATGAGGGGAGACTAGTCTGCACATGAGATAATGGGTGTGTTGAATCAGTGGAGTCACCAGATGTGTTGAAAAATGCATCCAAAGGCCAAATCTCAACAATAACACATCAAACTTACTTGAGATGAAGATGTAAAGCTCTTCACTTTGGTCCCATCAGCATGCTAAAGCTGTTGGTTTCTCAAACATGCACCTGCATCTCGGATCTTGGAAGGGTCGAAGTGTTTGAGACCATAATGGAAATGTCCCCAATTTGTGGGACCTTGCATGCTTGGGACGGATCTCCGAGAGAAGGACAGTTCCTCTACCTACCTCTAACGCTACTGCTACTCCTAATGCTGAAATAAAATCCTAGACTAAACATGCCAAGGGACCAAGGATAGAAGGATGTGTAGAAAGGGAAAATCCTAAGCTAAGGAAGGTGATAGCGCCAGAAGGAAAGGGTCGATCTCTCTCCATGAGTGGTGAAGGAAACAGAGAGGAAACGGAATAAGAGGGTAGATGTCATGCACCATAGATCAACACATGGGCTTAGCCTTCCAAAGCACATGCAACACATGAACGTGGTGATGTAAGCACGGGAGCATGCACGGCATGCCAAAAAAACAAATAGAGAGGTGAGATGCAATGAAAATGAGAAAGGGAAGACAAGAGTTCCACAAAACATGATTTTATTTCTTAAGGGATGCACAGTCATTTACATTCATGACAAGAGGTGAGAATACATTACAGAGACCACACCAAGGTCTGAGACCCATGGGAAGTCGGCCACCATTTTGGCATGGTGCCATTACAACAAGGAGGGATATTTTTACAAATCGAACTCTATTATTTATAGAAGAAGGAGAGAAGAGAAGGAGAAAGGGAGGGAAACTTGAATTCAAATATTCAACCACAAATAAACAATGATAAATTCCTACAAATCCACCTACAAGGCTATAAGATGTGCTTCCCCATGTCTTTTTGGCGTGTAGAAGAAGGAATAAGGTAAGATCTGCTGAAATCTAGTAGTTGAGGTTGATTGGATGTATGCATTGATGAGCTGAGAGATGTTTCCTATTTTTCACCTAACAAATCTTACCTATATTTGAATTTGAATAGTCCAACATGTAGCTTGTTTTCAGAAGATTTTTAACAAGTCTAGGCATTCGTCGATCGAGCTCTCAGCAAAAAGATATGACTGTCGAGAAGATGTTAGAGTTTTCGGTGCATGCAAGACACGTGGTGTGTATGGGGATGGATGAAATGATGGCCAACTATTCATTTGTTTTGTCTTTTCTACCACGTGTCATGCATTGGTTGGTTTTCCAGATTCAAGATCCCTGTTGGCACACTCTGATAGGTTACGTGTAGCACACTCAAGTTTAACAGAAGATGACTTGGCATAGAAGGGCGCAAAGGATGGCACAAGGTGTGGGAGAAAAAAGAAATCACATGAAAGGGAAATAGAGGGGAGGCACATGTGTGCGTGGGAGGAAGGAATACTTGCAAAAGGAAAGTATGGAAACAAGATGTGAGCATTCAACTAAAGGAATGCGTATGGAGGAAGAAAGAAAAGAGGGCGTGCGAAGGGACTTAGTCTATGTAAGTGTGCAAGAGGAATGATAAGGACTTAGCTGATTAGAAGATTAATCTGTAGAGGTGCGCGCAAGGAGTGCACGATGGGATAGGAGAGAAAGCATGCACATGTGGAGGAAGGAACATGAGGGAATGTGGAAGGGGATAAAAGAATGCAAAAGGGAGTAGGAAGGCATGTAAGGCGTGCACGGGAACTATAACTATGACAAGGTTTCAAAAGAACAATCTTGAGTGCACGTAACCCGAAATGTGAAACACTAGAGTCGGGCGAAAATATAAGTTATTCAAATAACTAGGAGAGTTATTTGGATAACTGTAACACCATTTACCACATTTTTATGTCAAGACCTCATGTAATGTCCTCTTAGGTTTTCCATAGATACATGTCATGCAAGTTGTACCCTCTACTTATCATCGGTGCATTAAATTTCCCCTTGACATGAGTAAATTTTTTACCTTGTTTGTTGATTCAAAACCTTTCGAGAAATCTTGTAAACTTTTAGAGGCCCAATATAACCATGTTAATTATTACCCTTTTACATATATATCTATTAATCCTTATATTATCTTTTCACCGATAAATTTATTGATCCCTGAGATACTTTGTTTCGATGCCAAGCATAAACATCTAGCTTGCAACCTTCTCCATCCTATTCACTGCTAAACCCAAATTTTCCCATAAAGGCCCGGTGAATACACTCTTGGAAATTATTTCCTCATCAACAAACAAACTGGTGTCCTTGCAACTATGGACGACCCAATGCCCCCATTTGAAATAAGTGTTAGTTTATCATATTGGTAATACTCTTTGAAGAATATATGGACTCTTGGAGGTGGGTGAGTGATATGAATAAAAAAATTACTTCAAAGCTCATAAGATGATGAATAAAATGAATTAGAAAGGAAAATGACTTGGATCATAAGCACAAGGTCTCCTTGAACTAGTAATTTATGAATAAAACCTATAATGTCATTGTTTGGGATACAAAACTTTTGAAAAAAAAACCTATAATATTCAATGTAACAACTAGTGAAGAAGAAATTGATTCCACACATAACCTCTTTGAATTCCTAGCTAAAACCACCTTTTTCCTTGAAAATATGTCCATTCACACCCTTGATATTGTTTACCCATCCCTCATAAATCAGGACCAACAATGTCACATCTCCATGGACCTCTTTCAGAATGATGAGGCCATCCAATAATTCCTTGGGACTTGGGACCCTATTCCCTTATCATACCATAAGAAGGGCTTTGATATAAACCTCAATGATGCTACTTATTTTGGCAAGGAATTTGAGTGCTCTAGTCCACCAAAAGTCAAAAAAGAAAATAAAAATGAGAAAAAAAGAATACAATCTTACATAGTGAAATCCTCACTTAGGCACTATGTGAGGAATTAAAAATTGAAAAAATTGAAAATTAAAAAGAAAAGTAAAAATATGCATCTCCTGGTGATTACGTTTTTAAGGCACTAGAGAGAGGATACTTAGTATCAGATGAATTAGATGATTTACACAATCATACAATGTCTTTTTAAAACACCGATACATCTAAAATGTTGGTAGAAGAAACTATTTCACAATATTATATCTTGGAGAAATTTTATTATAATCGAACTCCATACCTTGACAACACTCCTAATTTAATTTTAGGATGTCTTCACATGGTCCTATAAGGATATGTTGGGTTTGGATCCTTCTCTAGTTGTACACAATCTGGTGGTTCACCTAGATGTAAAACTTGTTAAAAAAACTATAGAAAATACATCCTAAAGCGGCACTGTTAGTCAAAACAGAGCTTCAAAAGTTGTTGGAAGCTATTTTTATAAGATCCATTGATTATTCCGATTGGATCTCAAACATGGTACCTATCACTAAGAAGACACCGACATCTGAAGTTATATAGATTTTTGGGATATAAATAAAGATTTTCCTAAGGACAAATTTCCCCTTCCCAACATCAACATGATTGTCGATGATATAGTTGGTCATGAGATGTTATGCTTTTTTAGGATATAATGACATTCACATTATTTAAGAAGATCAACATAAGATAACATTCATGACCCCATGGGGAAATTATTTCTACAAGGCCATACCTTTCTGCCCCAAGAACACAAGTGCAAATCATTCGAGAGTAATGAAAATCATTTTCCATAGCCTCCTTCATGATATCATGGAGGACTATGTTGATTATATTCTTGCTAAATCTAAAACTAGAGTAGATCATCCAGCCTTATTGTGGCATATATTTGAGATGTTAATAGAATATAAATGTTGTATAGGAAACTTTGTTCTCAAGCGAGGTGAAGGCCGATACTGGGAGCCACCAGAAACTTTGAATGATGGAGGGCTTAGGATCTCAGATGCAAATGTGGATCTACGGACGCAAAGAAGATAGATGCATGATATAAAGAAGCTAGATCTGCAAAACTGAAATAGATAAGATTAGATCACAATATGTGGGGGTTTCCTAGACAATGCCGGTTCTAAGAGGATATTAACTCCCTTGGAGGATGTCAACCCCCATGTCAGACAAGATAATAATAGATCATGAATAGTAGTTATCATGTAGAAATAATGGAATATAAAATGAAAAGTAACTAAAATGACGAGGACTTAGCTTGTGCTCTACTATGGAGATGAACTAGGCATCAAGATGGTAAGATAACAAACTATGGCAAAGATTTCTCCCTCAAACTTGCAGAACTTAATTAAGCTCTTTCTTCTCCTCTTTGGGCCTAGGTCTCTCCAAGTCTAGGTTCTCCAGGTCTTCTTGAAAAATATACAGTCTTTGAAATATGGTGGAAAACCTATATTTATAGCTTGGCTGTGAGGTTAGATCGGGGTTAACAAGTAACTTAGGGGTTGGGTAGAGTAACCGAGTTAAGAGATATGATGTGATCACAAGGGGACCATGAATTGAATTATTAGATGGAGTGGGGAGCATGATTTACATGTGAGATAATAAATTCCATTTGAAATTTAGAAAGGGTTGTTGGATGGGTATATTAATACCCATGGATTGAATAATTTATGAGAGAGATGGGGCTGATAATGCTAAAAGTCAATTATTAAATGGGTTTATATGGAACCCATTTAATAATTAATTAAATTTGGTTGAATAGAGGATGAGTTTATTGAAATTTAGGAAAAATAAAGGTGAGATAGGAAATTGCATGAACACAAGATGACGGAGGGGAGTTATACCAAAAGTTGGTGTCTAAATTTTCCCCTTTTTGTTGAGTGGTTTGTGATAACAAGACACGAGACAAAAAAAAAAGGGTTAGATGAAATATGTGTCTGAGGATGGATGAAGACATGACCAAAGGCAAGATGCCTCAAGCAAAAAAGGATCACAATAAAAATATATTAAAAGTATGGTGGTGACTCCAATATCACATTGGTAGGGAAAATTGCGGTCTCAACGAAGACAGATGATAATGTTCTACAAACCAGTGAGTGGGTGAAGATCAATGCAGTATGGATGTAAACCAAGATGACCAATGGGTCATAGGAAAACATCAAAATATGTGCAACCAAATGCAAAAGATGTGCACAATCCTTTTCTGTGAGGAATCATTAAAAAAAATCATGCATCTGTAAAAGGGATGAGGATGAAGATAATGATGCCCAAGATAGGGCACGAGAAGGACACAAAGTGAGTTATATGTGTTGACAAGTATAAGGATGAAAAGGTGCCCCAACATAAGACATAGATGGATGTTGAAATAAGATATCCTAGGGGAATACTCATAAATGTGCACATGATGAGAAGATAGGATAGAAAGGTGAGATAAAATTCCCTAAAAGGGTGATAAATATGATGGCAATCATGTTTCATAGGAAATATGCATAAGTGTTAGCAAATTAGAAGGTGAAGAAGAAAAAGAAGTCTCGTTTCTTCGATAAGTAGGATAAGAAGTTGAGATATTTTTGTGAAAAGTTAGAGCAAATATTCATGGAAGAGAACAAGATTAGATAGGTGATGGTCATTATGATATCCTCCAAAACAAAAATTTTGAAGGAAGATGGGAAGATATTCTTAGAAATGGGTATGATGATGCCCATGCGAGAAGAGCTAGCGGAGATAAAATATGTGACCGGTTCTAAAAAAGAGAAGAGGTCAATGTTGCAAAGAGAAGAATGATAATGGTAATGAAATGGATCGATGGAGGTACATAAATGGAGAAACATTGACATTGACCGTGAATACCAGTGTGAGGGATGTTGAGAAAGAGAAAAGGGAATAGACATGAGGATTGGTTGATTATGAGAAGAGTAAGAAAGATCAAATGTGAAGGTGACATGGGTATGGAATAGAGGGACAGAGATGGAGGAGGAGAAAATAAGGAATGAAAGGGGAGGAAGAAGATAACAAAGAAGGATTATAGAGAAAGGGGGAAATGAAGAAGGAAAAGCAAAGAGAAGACAAGAAAAGGACAGAGTAGAGGGTGAAATTATGAAAAAGAGAGAGAGTTATTTAAAATGAAAGGTGTGAAGGAGGATGAAGTAGAGGAAAGCAAAGAGGTAATGGAAAATGAAAGAGATGATAGAGCAAAGAAAATTGAAGGAAACAAATCATAGTGAGGAAATCCAAGGAAAAGAATATGGAACTGACCGCATGGAAATGCATGTGGATGATGAGATGATAAAGGAGATGGGACAATGCTGAAGAGTCAGGTTATCGATGGGGAAGTAAGGAGGAAGTGTGAGGTAAAATAGGGAGAAGGATGATGTAGAGGAAGTGAAATAAGACGAGGATCAGAAAGGAGGAGAAGACAACGGAGAAAATTATGTAGAAGGAAGGGAACCAAGAGTAGAGATATTTGATAAAGAGTGAGAAGCACAAGGAGCATAAAGAGAAGCTTGAGGGGAGGAATAAAAATCAAATGGAAAAGATGTGGAGATGAGGATAATTTGATGATGAGAAAATAGAGAGGGTGTATGATGAAGACGGTGAAGAAATTGGCGAGAGAAAAAAGAAAGGAACAATGGAAGATGGAGAAGTGGCAAGGAAAAATAAAGGAAGGGATATGAGAGGCAATTCCAATGAATGGATGTTAGGAGAAATCCACCGATAATGATCAGTAGGAAAATATGGGACAAAAGATGAGATGAGGCAGAAAGTAAATGAAGAATGGGAGGGGGAACGCCAATGAAGGGACATTAGGAGAAGTCCTCTCGATAATGATTAGAGGGCACAGAGGAAGGAAGGAATGAAGATAGAATGGAGGAGGTCAAAGAAAAGGATTCAGGTTGTGTAGAATGGGGATGAGTGATTTTTAGGAGAAGTCCACCAATAATTACTAGTGCGGAAACAGAAGATGATGATGAAAGAATGTTAGGGGAAGATCAATGACAATGACGGGTAAGTATGGGGGTAGATATGTGGGAGAACTCTAGAAGATGGAGTGGAAAGAGTAAAGAAAAGAGGGATAACGATGTGTAGGAAGATGAAGATGAGGAGAGGATGCAGTGGATGAGAATGAATGAGAGAAAAATGAAGAAACAAGACACGAAATGAATGGAGAAGCAACGGTTAAGTAAGATTACCTAGCGATGGATGATGGAGATGAAAAAGGGACCAATAGGAAGTGGTGTTTGTGAGAATGAAAGAGGAGGTGAGAGGATGTGATGATGGGGAATGATGAGAAAATGTAGATGGATAGAATTTGGGGTAGTGGGCAAGTGTAGGGTGACTGATCATGCTTAATAGGGACTCTTAAGTAAGATCTCCATGCCGCATGAGGATTTAAGTAAGATCACCAAACCGGCAGTGACGATATGGAAGGATAAAGAAAACATTGTATTGGATACAAGTGTGGAATGGTTGGTTGGAGTGGATGAGTATGATGAGAGGTGGGAGACAGAAGATGAGGAAGATATGATGGGAGGTGAAAGGGTCAGATGGCAAATCATTCTTATGAGGAACGCTTAAGTAAGATTGCCCGCAATAGGGATGGTTAAGTAGGATCACCAAACCTGAAGAAGATGAAGAATGATGAAAACACTTAGCAGAAAGATATACCAAAATGGGACAAGAGATGAAAGGAGGTGATATCAAAGTGATAACAAGGAAATAAAGGAGTGTGACATGAGTGGATGGAGGAATGTATGCAGTGTAGATAGAGAGTGTAAGGGAAATCCTTAATTGGGATGCCCATGTGGTGGGAGTGATGATGCAAGAGTGTTAAGCGGAAAAGGAGGAGTGGAAAGACATTTGTGGTGGTGATTGTCATCTATTGAAAGAGGAAATGGTGGAGAAGCTTCTACAGCAGGAGGATCCAAGGAAGAAGATATACCTTAACTAAGTTTCTCGGCTATATGGATGGTTAAGTAAGATTGTTAAACTAAAAGTAGAAGAGTAAAAGGGAAACTCAAGAGGAAATACAAGTAAGATATTTGGCATCGTGCAAGGGGACAGAAAGGTGAGAAGGATGATGTGGAGAAAAATGGTGATGAGTGGAAATGGAGAGCGAGGAGAAATGGATCAAAGACATTGTTGAACATGTTGAGAGATAAGAAGCTATAGGATAATGAACTTTCCTTGAGAAGGATCCTCAAGTAGGATTCGTAAAATGCAATGATGATCAAGTAGAATTTACAAACTGAAAAGTATATTTGCAAACACATTCATGGATATTATGGATAAATAGTGTGAAATTTGATGTGATTTTGATAAAATATGATCTGGATGAGATGAACGAAACATATTTATAGCAAGGGCATATAAGGAAACCATGCTTCAAACTAGATTGGAGATAAACAAGAAAGGTTACCATTCAAGGCATTGCACTTACAGCTAATAGTAGGTGTTAACACAACCAACGATAGTTAGTTATACCAAAAGATCATGAGGGAAATATGGATGAAAGATGCTCGTAATCCTAATGTTGACATGACAAAGGGATTGAGATGTAACTTGTACGTAGGAAGAGGGTTCTCTAAAGGTGGTGTTCCTTAAGTCTATGCCCTAGCTCTGGGAAAGAGAAAGAATAATAGCATAAAGTTGATCAATGTGGGAAGCTTTTGGAAAATGTTGATAAAATGAAGGCTAATCAATGCGGAAAACCTTCTAGATGCCATAATAACAGAGTAGCCATCCTTCGAGGGTATGGTCTACTTTATACTATGGAGAGAAAGAGTAATATGATAGTCATCCTTCAAGGGATCGGTCTATTTATTTTGATTTTGTTTTGATTTTGATTTGTATTCTTTTTTTTTTTTTTCATGAACAACTATCCTTCGAGGGATTAGTCTATTTTTATAACTTTGATTTTTCCTTTTACAGACATGAATTTGAGTTTCACATGGGGGAAGAGCTGGGAATAGCTAATTAAACCACTTAAGAGGGGATAAGGAATGTACGGGAGACATCTTGAACCCTCCACATGGTTGCAATAGGAGAATGAGAAGGTGACGGATGTAATGGTTATGGGGTCACATCAACTTAGTGAAGGCGGACCACATAATTTAGATCATTACAATGAAAAATGAAAGAGGCTAAGGATGGTAGAATAATCTAAGGATATAACTAATTTCTCATTAGTATATATGCTAATAGTAGACTAGTCGTAAGGGCAATGCATTAAGAGGTTCCGTCTCTGGTTTACCACCAGGAGAGGGAAGACAGTGAAGTTGCAATAAGATGAGATGATAGACAAGCAGGAAATAAAACTATGTCCTGAAGGAAACAAACATATGACCACAATGGTGGATTTTGATGAAAATAAATGGTGCCCCAAGAGAGACACAAATATGGCCACAATGGTGGACTTGAAATAGATGGTGCCCCAAAAGAGACACAAATATAGCCACAATGGTGGACTTCAGTAAAAAGGTCCCTTAATGGAAAGAGTTAAAGGATGTCAAAAGATTTTAGATGAGATTGGTTTGGATTTGGATGGGATAAACGAAACAATGTCAAGGGGTGAAATTCCCTAGTGACAAGGGAGTTGTATGGATGAGATGCTCAAGGGTGAGGGAAGGTTGTTCCCCAATGTGAAGGAGTTAAAGGATTTCAAAAGAGTTTAGATGAGATTGTTTTAGATTTGGATGGGATAAACGGTTGGAGACCACAAGTGTTTAGCAAGATAAGTGGTATTGATGAACAATGGAGGACCTTCCTTAGGAGGAATGTCGTGTGCATGAGGGATGTTAAGGGATGATGTGGATGAAGGAATCATGGGAGACCCGACAAATGGGATATGAATTGGATTCAATGTAGATGGAGAAGGAACTTTCCCTTGAATGAGGAAATCATCTTTCTCAATAATATTATGGGAAATTGTCATAAATGCCTTAAAAATTTTGATGTCATGGCTCAGGTTATGATGACAGTGCAACAACAAATAGGGTTGAACCATGATGGCTTGGGACCATAGGGATTAAAGGCTTTAATGGGAGGAATTGTGATGGAAGATATTCAAGTTAAATGTCGAAGGATATCTGCGTATGACCCCATTGAAGTGTCATGGGGAAGGTAACTCTTGTGGGTTTTGATAGGATATCTCAACTTGGAGTTAGGAGAAAAAGTGGATGTAGATTGGATGGGTGAATTTCATGTTTTGGAGGACAAATCAAATTTGGTTGAAGGATTGTATTGTTTGGATGTGGATCGATTGTTGCAAGATGTCATAGATGGAGAGATTGATCCTAAAATAGATGTTGTGGCATTGGATTGTTGAGAAGAGGGAAAATTTGAATGTTTTCAAGGATGTGCAGGGGACTATCGGGGATGTTTTCCCAAGCCTTAGACTTCAACCGAGAAGATTTATCTTTAGAACCGGAGGATCGATGATGGTGGTGTGGTTAGTAATGGAGAAAATTTCCTAAAACAAGCGAGGATGTTAATGGAGAGATAGGTGTGTGTATGATGTAATTAATGATTTCTATGTGAGATGTGGATTGTTTCAGTTTTTGCATGGAAAGAGTTAATTTTGTAGAGGGAGAAGGTAAATCATCTTTCTTTGATTTAGGTGGATATGTTGGTTCAGTAGATGTTTCAAAGGGTATCTTTGATAAGGTTACTGATCGAGAGGATTTGGTTGGTGTGACAGATAAATTAGGCAAAGAGTATTAGGGTAGACTGGGTGATGTAGCCACAGGTGAAGATATAAGTGATTATGTCAAGGTAGGGATAGGTGTATTTGTTGGTATGATAGATATAGGGTCGTTGGTATAGATAAAGATGTAATAATTTTTGAAGATTTGGAGATGTGGGTGGTGTGATAATCAATGGAGTAGACCTTATGGGTAATGCAAGTAAATGCAAGAGCATTTTCAGGTGTAAAATTATATGGGATTGGTTGTTTCATAAATGTTTCAAGGGGTAATAATGATATGTTTGCTAAGGGTAGGTTGACATTAGAGGTAAGGATTTAAAGGTGCATGTAGTAGAACCGAGTTTAGTTGGGATGGTTATGAGTAATATAGGTGTAGTAACAGTGTGTTTGACGAATATGTGCGTGAAGGGGAAGGTGTGAGAGATGTAGGGATATGTGTGGATATGAGTGGCGCTGAAATAAGTTCTAAGGATGAATCTATGTGGTAGATTGGGGTGTGTTTGAAGTGGTGGAAGTAAAAGGTATAGTTGAATTTGATGTGAATGTGATAAGGATAGGATAAGTTTCAAGTTCAACACAAGTAGTAACAGTTGGTGTTGGTGTGACAGGTTCCACATAAGGGATGGGAATAATGTCCACTGTGGGAACATGAGGAGTGGGTGATAAGATAAGATCATGATTGGATGTGTCAACCATACAAGCATTTTATAGTTGAGATGTAAATAGCGTGACACGAATTTTTGGTGGTTGATTAGTTTACACCATGGAACTATCGATTTGGATATCCCCTTGATTTACGAGTTGTTGGATACGATCTTTAAAGGAACAAAATTTCTCAATGTCATGACCTTTGACTCGATGATATTTACAATAGTGGGATTCATGATACCAAATAGGATTGTCTTTCGAGTTTTCAAGGGTCATATGGAAAGCGATTGGATAGAGTTTACTGATCATCAATTTTTCAAACACGGAGCTATATGATTCTCCCAAGGAAGTGTAGTTGGTTGTTGATTGAGGGGATCATTTTTGAGACCATGTGTTTGATGTAGATGTTAACAGGGTTTCTGACCACAATTTTGGCCACACCCTTAAAATTGTCATTATGTGTGAATGGTTTAGTAGATTCAACTTTAGGTTTATCCAATTTGAGTTTGAGATGACCCTACTCAATGGCACGGGTTTTGAGTTTGTGAGCCATTGTGAAAGCTTCATCAAAGGTTTAGAATGATTGGATCTGCAAAGTGGATGATATATGTTTTGCACATGAACGTGAGAATAATTCAATGAGTTCAGTTTGTGGGATAGTGAAGGATAGTTGGTTTATAACATCATGCCATCATGCAATGAAGTCAGCGATGGGCTCGTTTTCAAACTGTCAAATGGTATATAGATCAGCGATAGTGGTTTTACGTGTGATATTGATAGAAAAGTGTTCTAAGAACAACTGTGCAAGTTGGGTGAAGGAGAATATGGAATGTTGTGGGATACTGTTGTACCAATCCAACCTGGGACCAGACAAAGACATAGGGAAAGTGCGAAGAAGTAGATCATGATCATGCACAATAAGACAACATGCGTGTTTAAATGCGAGGAGATGTTGTTGGGGATCTTCCTTATTGTTGAACTTAGTAAACGTGGGAAGTTTCCAATGAGGGGGATAGGGTTTGATTGGAACCGATGGATGAATTGGTTCGTTATAGATTTTTTCATAGGATAAAGTGTTCTTGGGTGCTACTGGTAAGGGTTTCTAAACTAGCCAACTGATTCATTAAGGCGTGAATTGGATCACTTGAGGTGTTGTAAGGTTGAGATTGGATTGGCTGTGTGGTTTGAAAAGTAGTTTGATAAGGTGAATGATGTGTTTGTGTGTGTGGGTAGTTGGGGAATCATCGATAAGGTGGTTGATAAGTTTGTGGATAAGATGTTTGTGGAATGGTTTGATAAGATAGTTGATTAATTTATAGATATGTAGGTGTTTGGGGAGCTGCTTGGTAAGGACTAACATGTGTCATAGGTTGGGATTGCTGCATAGGCTGATGTTGAGCAATAGGGGCATGACGATAAGTGGGGATATGTGTGTTAAGAGTTTGAGATGGTTGGAGCATATGATGGGCAGGAATGTAAGTGTGAAGAGGTTGAGATGGCTGGACAGGCATATTAATGGAATTCTCAAAATGGGATGTGGATGGAATAGATCCACCAATTTAAGAGATTGGGAGGATTGAGAGATTCTAGGAGTTTTTGGAGTAAGAAGTCGTATACGGGGTTAGGAGAAGATCTTAGTGTATCTAGAGGAGTGGGATATGGTGGTGTGATTAGTTTAGGAAGGCGGCTTGACGAGGGATATGAGGTTGGTGTCAAGGTGGGGAAAATCTTGGATGATATGGTTCTCATGAGGTGAGACCATAGAGACCGGAAGTTGGGTGATTTGACGACGTGGTTTTTAGTTTAGTATCTTGTTGGGAGAGTTTGTTAGAAGAAGTAATGTCATTGGATAGAGTTTGTTGTTTTGTTTCGATTTGAGAGAGAGCGATAATAGGTGTGAAACAGAGAAACATTTTTATGTATTTTGATGACAAACAAATCAAGCAGCATATTTTTTATCATCATGATTAATTACGAGATGTGAAAGTAAAACAAATAATGAAGGTACCTAAAGAATTATAAGGCTGGTTTCAGATAGTTTTGGATTGGGAGATGTCTGAGATGGTTTCTGTTGGGTGTTCAAGTCCCAATCAGTTAACCAGGTGAGAGGAATGTTTTGATGTGTTAATTATGTTTGTGCAGTCTTAGGAAATGTGTGATAAGTGAAATGCAGAGAGTTAAACCCCTTAGGCTATGTAAGCAAGCAGGATGTAGAAGGTTGATTTTAGAACAAAATGAAATATGTCATTCGATGTGGACAATCACTTAGAAAAGGTAAAATTCAATGTAGAAAATAGAGAAAAATGAGGAATACCTAGAGAATCAATTTTCCTGATTATTTAAGTGTGTGTGATAGTGATGTATTTTGAAAGCGCTAGTTAGTGGTCCAAACGCTCGAGTACCCTTAAATGGAATCGTTTAGAGTTGCAAATGAGGCGGTGAAAATGATGTTTTTTTTTTTTGTTTTACAAAATGGTCTTTGACGACATGATTTAATGGTTGCAAGGTCGTAGAGTTTACCTATAGAAGCAAATAAAAAAATTAGTTCATGCGGATGAGAATAAGAAAAGCAATATAATGGTCCTAATGACCTTGTGTATTGAAAAGAAGCTTAATAACTATTCTAGTTAATTATATTGCGAAAAATTTCTAAATAATTCATTTTTGGGTGAAAACGAAGGTAACCTACGCGTAATGACACAACTTAAGCCAATACTACTTAAACATCGATATTTGTAAAACATTAGCAAAATAAACTAGTCAATAACTGAATTTCTAAAAAAAAAAAAAAATTAAGTTGCTAACTAAATTAAATTAACTAAATAATATCAACTTAATAAAAATTTAATAGATACTACTTTATTATTTAAGTCGCTAACTAAATTAACTTAATAAGTTTAATAGATACCATGCTTAATAAGAATAAACTATGCATGGGCGAACTCGTGAAGCAGAGAGGAGCTTGTGAGGTAAGGATTTGGGGTGAAACTTTGAATAGCATGAGGAGAGGTCTGAGATCTCGGGGGACCTAGATAAAGGCAATCTAAACGTGACACGAGCCACAAATTTGCATTGTCGGCCAACCACTAAAAAAGGTGTCTCAACTTTAAACACCCATGCGTGTGGGACCAACAAATTGACTTCCACTTAAACAAGCTTGAAAGGAACATTTCCACATGGGCGAAGAAGGGGAGAGGATGACCAAAAGGTAGCTCAACTCAACAATGGTGGATGGCAAATCAATTCAATTTTTCTTTAGAAAAAGGTGTTGTGAGCATTGTTTGTAATGGTGTGGTAAAGAATCGTAATCCAATTGTTGTAAAGAGACTTTACAACAACTACCCACAGAGCTTGCGTGAATTTGAAACTAGTTGGTCATACATGGACATGGCTCGATGGCATAATGAGAATCAAAGAAATGAGAAATATATAATTGGATATGGTACCAGAATTGTAAACCAATCACTGTAAAACAAAAAAATGTACAGTCACTACTTACAAAGCTTGTGTGAATGTGAAACCCGAAAGTTGTAAATAGTTGGAAGGACAAAGCATCGTAATCTTGTAAGTTTTGGGATATTCACATTCACTCTACAGGATGAATTTGAAGCAATCTGGGAGATCTCAAAGGAGATCAAGTGAGTTATGGGGAGGTGGGCGAGTGCGCAGTGTGAAAGTGAAATGCAGAGAGGCTATCCATTTCTCTGTTGGTATTTATGATGTTGATCACTTCATTAAATCCCTTAACTATGATGTAAAATTTTTCTATAAGTGTCGGCGATCGAAAAGAAGAAAAAAAAGTCTTTCCAAAGCATCATCTCCCAAGAGATGCTCCTCCGAATTGGTATGAAATAGGTACATTGGAGAAGGGATTCGAATGGGATAGAAATTGGAGAGAAGTGTGTTGAGAGGTGGTCGATGGGAGATGGGATAGCTCGTGGTGGGAGTATGATATCTTGGCGAGCCGTAGGTAGTGGGAGTTGATTGGAAGAGCTTGTGAGGTAAGAGGCGTGGAGACCGCATTATAAGACGAGAGAGGTGAGGTGAGTGTCGATGGTTAGCTAAGGGGTGAGGAGGTGGGAACGTGGTGACAGATATGGGAGCTCAGGCAGGCTGTAGTGGAGATCTCTGGGTGTGGGAGGGGTTGGTACTATGCCGAGTTGGTGTTGAGGGTGAGGGGTTGTGGTGTTGGGAAAGAGGCGGTGGTTGAGTGGCTCGGAATTTAACATGGGGATGAGGAAACATGGTCGTTGGAATGGGAATGACCGAGTGGCTGAGAGAGTAACTCGGCGTGTAGGATAAGGTCTCGATGAGTATGTGGAATGAGGTGAAGGAAAATAGGGTGGAGTTGGTCAGGAAAGGGGAGTGAAGTTGAATAGAAGGTCCGAGTTGTGGGAAGTAAGTTGGGATGATGTTGTGTGGGAATAGCTTGGCCAATCTATTTGAAGGGAAGTAGGGGATAGGTGAGGGGGTAGTTTTAGGACAATAATAATAATTTATTTTTTTAGATTTTATTTATTTATTATAGTCATTTACTATAATTTTTTTAATTATTATTATCTTTTTAATAACAATAACAATAAAACTTTATATCAATTATAAGCAACCCAATAACAAAACTTGTGAAAACAATAAAACTGCTTACCTCAAGGTGGATAAAGACTACCAAATGTAAGTAACACACCGAACTAGTGGAGATAATATTAAAACCCTGCAAACGCATCTAAAAACAAAATATTCACAAAATATATCTGAATAGACGACAACTATGAATCGAGATAATTGGTATACTTACGACACCTCCTCAAGATGAGTAAAGTAACAATAAAATGACTAGATCTTGGTTGGTCCCACCAAGAGTGCCAAATGTTGTACAGGAAACTTCATTCTCAAGTGGGGTGAAGGCCGATACTGGGAGCCACCAACAACTTCGAATGATGGAGGGCTTAGGACCTCAGATGCAGATGTGGATCTACGGGCGCAAAGAAGATAGATGCATGATATAAAGAAGCTAGATCTACAAAACTAAAATAGATAAGATTAGATCACAATATGCGGGGGTTTCTTGGACAGTGCCGGTTCCAAGAGGATATTAACTCCCTTGGAGGATGTCAACCCCCATGTCAGACAAGATAATAATAGATCATGAACAATAGTTATCATGTAGAAATAATGGAATATAAAATGACAAGTAACTAAAATGACGAGGGAATTAGCTTGTGCTCTACTATGGAGATGAACTAGGCATCAAGATGGTAAGATAACAAACTATGGAAAATATTTCTCCCTCAAACTTGCAGAACTTAATTAAGCTCTTTCTTCTCCTCTCTGGGCCTAGGTCTCTCCAAGTCTAGGTTCTCCAGGTCTTCTTGAAAAATATACAGTCCTTGAAATATGGGAGAAAACCCATATTTATAGCTTGGATGTGAGGTTAGATTGGGGTTAACAAGTAACCGAGGTTGGGTAGAGTAACCCGAGTTAAGAGATATGATGTGATCACATGGGGACCACAGTTTGAATTATTAGATGGAGTGGGGAGCATGATTGACATGGTAGGTGAGATGATAGATTCCATTTGAAATTTAGAAAGGGGTGTTGGATGGGTATATTAATACCCATGGATTGAATAATTTGTGAGAGATGGGGGATAATGCCAAAAGTCAATTATTAAATGGGTTTATATGGAGCCCATTTAATAATTAATTAAATTTGGTTGAATAGATGATGAGGTTTATTGAAATTTAGGAAAAATAAAGGTGAGATAGGAAATTGCATGAACGTGAGATGACAGAGGGGTGCTATACCAAAAATTGGTGTCTACAATAAGGTTCCTCTTGATATAAAGAAATATGTCTTTGGTGTCACTTAAAGGAAGCTCCTCAGATTCATCTTCTCACAGAGAGGAATTGAAGTTGACCCGACCAAATTCAAAGTCATCGTAGAAATGGCTCCACCAAAGAACCTCTATCATCTACAAGGTTTACAAGGGATAATTCAGTCTATTTGATGCTTTATAACTCAGTTGGTAGATAAGTTCCACCATTTCAACCAACTACTCAAAAATATTGTCCAATTCAAATAGATGTAAGGATGCCAAGATTATTTCACCAAGATGAAAGTATATGTATCAACTCCACCAGTTTTGATGTCTCCCATCTAGATAAGCCAATGTTTTTATATATATTTGTGATAGAACATGTCATTGGGGCATTGCTTGCACAACATAATGATAAAGGACAAGAGAAAGAAGTTTACTACTTGAGAAAAACTCTTATAGCCTAGGAGCTCAAATACTCCCAGGTTGAAAAAGTGTGTTTGGCAGTAGCGTTCACTTTTAAAATTTTGTGACACTATCTGCTCAATAATACCACACAACTTATTTTTAAAGTAGATCCTTTAAAATATATCGTATTAAGAACTTTCATAATAGGATGTATATCTATTTGGATCATTCTTTAAGTTAGTTTGACATTGAATTCATCACTCAAAAGGCCACAAATGGGAAAGATTTGGCATATTAACGAACCACAGTACCCTTTGTCGGGTTCTCAACCCCTTTACTTTGAATTCCTTGATGGAGATCTGTTGTATATTGATGCATCTCCCTCATGGACCTTATTCTTTGATGGCTCTTGTAACATGCATAGATCAAGAGATGGCATAGTATTGTGTACACTAAATGGTGATGTCATACCTAAACCTTATCGTCTTGGTTTTCCATGCACTAATAACATTACAGAATTTAAAACCCTCATAACTTGATTCTAGGCTTCCATATATCTTGGCGGCTCTAAGTGCTTGACATTTTATGGAGACCCCCTCCACATGACCAAGCAGGTCAATGGAGAATATCAAGTTAAAGATGATAATCTTGTTCCATACAAATGCATGGTTGATATCCTTAAAGGATATTAGGCTCATAACATTTGAACACATTCCTTGCACACAAAATAAAGGAGCGGATGTCATGGAAACTATCTCATCCCTTATTGATTCTTATAAAAACCAAAAACACAATGAGTTTCTTGTGGAACATATTTTAGTGCCCACATATAATTTTCTAGAGTCCACCATGGTGTGTGAAATTGTTGGTCCTAAAAACCCTTGGTATCAAAACATTTACATGTTCATCCAAGACAAAACCATCCTGCCAATATGAATTCAGCCAATAAAAGAGCCTTAACACAACATGCTTCATGTTATACCATCCTTTCTAATACCCTTTACCAAAGAGGCTATGATGGGACTCTCTTAATGTGTCTCAATCAGGAAGAAGCAAATCAGACACTAGTCAAAATACATTCAGGTATTTGTGGCACACATACAAGTGGAATGGTCCTAGCTAATAAGATCTTACACTTAGGTTATTATTGGCCTACTATGGAATCTAACACATGCAATTTTGTTAATAAGTACTAGGCATGTCAATGGCACAGTAATCTGATTCATGCACCTTAACAATCCCTTTAGCCTATCACTTCACCCTGGCCTTTTTCCAAATGGGGTTTGACATAGTTGGAAAAATTAAGCCCATATCCTCGGATGGACATACTTTCACAATAACTACTATTGAATATTTTACCAAGTGGATAGAGGTCATGCCTCTCACCTATATCACTAGGTCAAATATCACCAAGTTCATATTCAACCACATCATCTTAATCTTTAGCATCCCTACATCTATTATTTATAGACCACGAGACATATTTAAAAAAATAAGAATGTCAAATTTTTTTCTAAATAACTACCATATCCATTTACAATGGGAAAATCCATATTACCCATAGTGCAATGGCCAGTATGAAGCATCCAATAAAATGATTAAATCAATATTAGATAATAATGTCAAAAACATGGTCACAATTGGCATACGCAACTATATCCCACCCTTTAGGCCAATCACACCTCATTCCAAACTCCAATCGCAACCACTCCCTTCTCCCTAGTATATGGCTCTAAAGTTGTATTACCCATTGAATTTGATCTCCCTTCCCTCTACATATCCCTACAACACCTAGTGCATGAAGAGGATTACCGCCAAGCACACCTTGTAGAATTAGAAAACTTTGACGAAAAAATAATTTAGGCCTTAGACCATCTAAAGGTATATCAAAATTGACTTTATTACGATTACTAAAAAAATAAAATCTCTACTGATTTGAGATTGATGACCTTGTGCTTAAGGAAAATCAAAAAATACTACAAAATAATGTGCAAAAGCGAGGCAAGTTCGAACCTAATTGGTTAGGACCATATATTGTGACTACTAAATTTGGATATGGAGCATATAGGTTATCCGAAGAAGATGGTAAAGATCTTAAGGATCCCATGAACGTGGTTCATCTAAAAAATTTATATTCTTAATCCTTCGAGAGAATCACAGCGTTGGGGCATATCAGCGTAATTGTTTGCTTCACCTTTCCAACTTGTCTTATTTGTGTCATTCATTCCACCTTGTGTCATTCCATTCCACCTTGTGTCACATGTTCCTTAGTTAGGTTATCATTTCCAGGCTTCATCATCTTGTTCACCCTCTTCCTTTATGTTTCATCCCTTGATTCTATTGGAATTTTTCAATTGTGTCATTCTTGTTACGTTGTTGGAGATATCCTTTCTTCCGTCATTGGTGTGTGTTTAAAAATAAAAACCCAAAAACATTTAAAAAATTTCCAAAAATCAAAAACATTGAAATATGTTCCAAAAATAAATCAATCAATCAAAATTTTTAAAAAGTAATTAAATATGTTTGCAAAACTCAAAAACTTTTAAATATGTTCGCAAAACTCAAAAACATTGAAATATGTTCAAAAAACAAAAACATTATAAAAGCTGGTAAAACCCAAAAACATTGAAAGATGTTCTAAAAATCAAAAACATTGAAATATGTTCCAAATATTAAAAATATTAAAAATGTTCCAAAAATACAAAAACATTGAAATATGTTCACAAAACTCAAAAACATTCAAATATGTTCACAAAAATCAAGAACATTCAAATATGTTAAAACAAAAACAATATAAAACTAGCAAAACATGAAACATTCGAGAAAATGTGTGACCAAAATCTTAGCCACCTGAATAATACAATTCAACTATCTCTCCATTCAACAGAAATCCTCACGATCATTGCAGATTATTTTATGATAATTAATTTCTTTTCCCATGGTGTATATCTATACTCCCAGCAAACCAATCAGTTTACCTTTCGTAATATAAATTTTCTTGGGGGCATACTTGGATTGTATTCAATGCAGATCAACTCAATCCTCTCATGTTCTAAGGTATCACTTGGGGAAATTCATATTTGTCTATTATTCAATGTGAAACACATTAGGGGTATCTTTGATCATCCTCTTTGCACATTGTGATGTATTGTTATTGTCTATTAGCTTCAAATAGATATCTTTTTCTTTGAATGTTAATATGTTAGAATGTTTGATATCTATTAGTTTTGAATGAGTATTTTGTTATAACATTATTTTTGACTAACCTTGTATGTTAGAGGTGTGTGTAAGACTATTTTACACATTTTCAATTTAATCGCATATTAGATATAATTAGATTTCTTAAAAATATATGTATCTAGGATTTTTGTGTTTTGTTGCTATAGACCAATTATAGATGAATTATAAGGTACTTTAGTTCATATATAACTTTACTATAATTAATTCTTGTTCATATTGGGATTGATTGGCTTAATTAATTTTTAGAATTGAATTAATGTCTTGGTTTATTGAATAATCCATATATTGTGTTTTAGTATGTATGTGTGTTAGATTTGTTAACATTTCTTTGTATTTGTGTCAATTGCATGTACTTTTTATTATCACATGTTTTCATCATTACACACTGTCACTTCTATATCATTTTATCATATATCCATAACATCATCATTCATCATAAATCAAAGCTAAGATATAAACATGGAAGCTAAGATACATGTAACACCATCATCTATACTAAAATCATGACATAATATCATCTAACCATTACCTCATCTGAAAATAAAACATCTAATCATCATAATGGGGTGTCAAATGTCCATCTTATATATCAAAAAATAAAGTTTCAGTGTACATTGTATCTCAAAAAATGTGATATACATCTTGATATGTCATCATGGGCATCTATCTACAAAAATGTGCCTTCATCACAAGACATATATAAATAAAAATACACATACAATATCTCATCAAAAGATGAGTCATCCCTAACTCTCTCTCCTACACCTGAGCTTCTGGCCTATTCCTAGGAGGACACATTTACACTAACCTCAATGAACTTGATGGCTGATGTGACCTCGTAGATCACTTACTGATATTTGACTATAAGATGGTACTCGCTAACCCTCATGTATTGCGGCCTCATACAATTATCTATAATAAAATGCCTAACTAGATGCACTAACAAGATCTAGTAACACATCACCTATACTCATCACTTATGCTACTAGGAATATAACATCCCACACTATTGTACCCTAGTGTAATGCTGTATACTAAAATGATCCCTCTCAAAGAATCCTCCGGCCCAACACGGCTGCAGCTATCGGGTATACCTTCATATGAATGGTCAAAACTTGATTATGAATGCAACATCACCCTATAGTAAAAAAATTTCAGTCTCTTCTGTAAAATGGACACTAATGGCCCATCACCTAATAATGGAATTGGTACCTATAGTGGTACCTATACTCCTACTCCTCCATCTCCTCCCTATAACTCCAACACTGGACTCGATGGTCTCTGTGGTGATGGTGGCATATGTAAAGCTATATGTATTACTCCCTGCATCTTTATAACCTAGTACATGTAATGACATATATTCCGAACCTATTGTGGCATGTGTTCGGTATCGAGCTACCTTCCCTAGTATTTCCTATTCCCATATATGTGTTCCATTCACTATGTGAACCTAAATTTCATATAATTGTGCTACCTATAATGCTAGTAATTATACTACATGTATTTGTGTCCCCTTAGCCATGTGTACCTCTGGTCCCTTAGCCACATGACCCTGTATTTGTATCTTGGATGTCCCTGCGCCACCTAAACTTTTGGATCCTACACAACCTAGGCATGTGTATGTGCCTAAACATCATCCTCTACCTCCTCCTGCCCCTAGCCTACCTTTATCCCTCCTCACCTAAGACCCACCCATTGTCACTAATATTATCCCTATGTCTATTTTTGTATGTAAAATATTAATCCACCTCGACATGATTACAACATACCATAGCATACTTAGGACCAAAGTGCACAGATCTAGAATATGCACACGACCATCGCATGCCTTTAGAATAATGTAAAATAATTTTTTTCTAGTAGCTTGTACTCTAACTCTTCACCTAAATTCCATTGTATCCTATGCTACTCACACGTACCACCGATCAAGACCTTGGATATCTGTATAACCCCTAGATATATATGAACTATATCCACTCTATACATCTCCATAATATGATGCACTACCAATGATAAAATACTATACCTCTATAGTGCACATCTCAACACCATCTATCCTCCATTGATATAATATGTATGGTCTCCAAGTAACCATGCAAAGTTGTAAGTCATCATAATCCCACCAATAGAAAGCATTGTCTCCCATGTGACCCTCCGACATGAACCTCTGTCTCCCATCCGAAGGATGAATTCTCATTAGGATTCCTATCTTTAAAAATGTCAATTGATCACCCAATCACAATATAGTCCTAGGCCCATATTTGTAGCAAATTGGTTGGACTCAATGATCCATAAGGATCTAAAAACACACCACTTCATCAGATCATCAACACTATGAAGTAAAAATGAAGAAACTAAGGAATAAGGAGGTTCTATCGGCATTTTAACAAAATTTCCACTCTACGAGTGAGTGGTGGTTGCAAAGCCACCGTCCTACATGGTGGCGATCTTATAACTTCGCTACCTAGCTAGGAAGGGTTCATATAACATTGCTGTTTTGCACTAAGTGGAGATCCTATCACTTTTGGCAAAAAAATTAAAAATGGAGACCGAAAGGTTTGCATTTAAACCGACTTTCTTTTCTCCTCTTTTTTACGTCCCTTACCAATATTTAGTGCACTTTGGAGGACATGAGAAGGCTATAAATGCATGAAGGAGTAAGGGATTTGGGCATTCAAAGATCCAAAGAGATCAAGAGAAAAATTTAATTGTATGAGAGCAAGTGATTTCAGTGGTGGAGTAGATTTGTAGGAGCAAGGTGCAAGAAACAGAGAAAACAAGTAACTAGAGGGGAATTTTACATTTTTTTTCTCTCTATACTTATTGTAATATGTAAATTGTTTATAATTGGCCAATACAAGTGGGAAGAAAGAGAATTTTCCCTTCCCAACTGGTTTTCCCTCGAATTGGGGGTTTCCAGGATAAAATTATTGTGTTGTGTGTGGAATTCTTGTAGCATTTCTCTACAACTTTTTCTAAGCACTAGATAGTCACTAAATCTCAAAAGCTGTCATTTCCAAAGTAGAAAGTACAACAAAATTATTTGTGTGATTCATATATTCCAAAGCTAGAATTTTATGGTTCATTTTGGTATCGAGTTGATAAATATCTAGGAATGTGGTTTTCATTCTTGTGATTTGCATGATGGTGAAAAGGTCCAAAGGAAAAGAAGTTTTACCTTATGAACTAGATACTTCTATGAAGAATTGGAAGCAGAGATAATTTTATCTAAAATGGAGGAAGACAACTTGGTCCATAGAGTTGAGATCTTTGGAGACCATGATAGATAGATTGTATAGAAAACAACAAGAAATCTCATATCTACAAAAGATGACTTCAGTTAAGAAAGATTCCATGGACTCAATGGTTTGAGCACTAGCCAAAAAAATTGGCATAGGAAAGAGCCACGAAGAGGAAGATGGTGAGGAAGAGCATGAAAAAGAGACTACAATTGTAAGCAATAAGGTAAAATCTTCTCATACTCCCTTTAAATTTGAAACGAAAGTTGAAATAAAGAATTTTGAAGGACAAGTAGATGCATAATTTCTTGATAAATGGCTAAAATAGTTGGAAGTTTATTTTAGTGTGCATAATGTCACCGAGGCACAAAGGATTACCTTTGCATGTCTCAAAATGGAAGGTCATGCTCTGGTTTGGTGGGAAACCCATCTAGCCACTTGTGAAAAGAAGAAACATCCTATTGTCAAGTACTTGGAAGGGTTTTAAGGAATCGTTTAGAGATAACTTCTATCATATTATCCATAAGATTGCTCAGATGATTAAATGGTAGTACTTTAGGCAAGGAAATGGTCAAAGTGTGTAGGACTATACTACGGAGTTTTGGAGACAAGCCATGTTGTTGAATATGGACTTGGAGGATGAGGACATTCGACCAAGTATTTGGGAGGACTTCACACTCACCTTTAGAGGAAGGTAATCTCCACAAAATCCAAGGATCTCAATGAAGCTTGTATACAAGCATACTACATTGATGATGAGAAGAAGCAAGGAGAAGTAAAGCCAAAGAAAGACCAGTCAATAGATCAGATGGAAAAAGAGAAAGGGAAGACAAGTAGAAAAGGTAAATAGGCCACCACAAAGATTGCATACTTGTAAAGATCCTAAATATTTCGTAATAATTTTGATATCAAAGGTCATACTAACGCCACATGGTTGAAGTTGCATCCGGAGTTACACCCAAAGAACCAAACCAATGACTCCAATAAATCCATGGCCACTGTGAAACCAGAAGAGGAGGTGGAAATTTTGGATTTTTCCAATGTAGAAGAGAGGTTGGGATGCACAACCACTAACATGTACAACAAAAAAGAAGAAGAAAAGATGAGTGAGATATTCCATATCAGAATCGAAATCAAGAAGACTAAGGTAAATGCTTTGGTTGATTTTGGATCGCATTCCAATTTGATTTTTGATGTCGTTGTAGAGAAGCTTGGTTTGGATACTTACAGACATCCACATCCATACCAATTGGGATGGGTGAAGAAGGGTGTAGAAATACGGAGTTACTGAGGAAATTTAAGTTTCAATTTTGGATAAATACCTAATATATTGATGTATTAGAGGTTGATGTAATTCCACTTGATGCATTTGATGTTGTTTTGAAGTCCTTACTTGTATATCAGGGATGTTGTATTCATAAGGACGGATAAGCTGGTACATATGGCTCAAGAATGGGGTCGAGTGTCAACATCCGGGAACACCAGCGTAAACCAAAGAATGTTATGGTAAGTGTCAACCAAGAAAAAGACTAATTCAGGAAAATCATTTATGTTTACTTTCATGGAAAGAAAAACAAGATGGGGTAGAGAGCACAAATGTTTCTAACAAAAGGATAAAGAATATGGGTAGCACCGCTCGGGTTTTATACGAGGATTTTTAGACCCCTAAGGAGAAGGCGAGCACCAAATTTTGCCAGAATCTCCTCTACCAACCATCGGATGGTATGGGTGCTTCATCTTTGTAGATTACATAGGAGAAGAAGTGGTCATAGGAACTACTTAACTAAGGAAAAGTATACACTTCCACGATGTAGTCACCATATCTACCTACCAATCCACTAGACCTAACAGTAGGGCAACAGGAAGAGGAGGAGACACATGATTCAGAGGTGACTAGAGCAGAAAACTAGAGATCCACAGGAGTCTTGGTAGGTTGGATGAGGAGAGAAGACACCAAGGTAGGCCGGTGGTACTTGAAGGAGCAAGAGAGAGAATTGATTCCTCTACCACTCCCTCACTAAGATTTTGTGGAACCAAAATCCTCCTGAGCAGGGGAGGTGTGATCCATAGGAATGTATAAAAATACACCACTTCATCAAATCATCAGCACTATGAAGGTAAAATGAATAAAATAAGGAAAAAAGAGGTTATGTCAGCATTTTAACAAAACTACCACTCTACGCAAAGCGACGGTTGTAGAACCGTTGCCCAGCCATGGTGGTGGTTGTGCAACCACCGGTCTACACCGGGTGGTGATCCTGTCACTTTTGATGGAAAAAGAAAAAATGGAGCCCGAACAGTTCAAATTTGAACCAAATGTCTTTGTCTCTTCCTTTCCTACATCCCTTCCCATTCTCCAGTGCACTGGGAGGACATGGGAAGGCTATAAATGCATGAAGGAGCAAGGGATTTTGGCATTCGAATATCTAAAGAGATCAAGAGAAAAAAATTAATTGTATGAGAGAAAGTGAGCAAGGACTTTCAGTGCTGGAGTAGATTTGTAGGAGCAAGGTGCAAGAAACAGAGCAAACAAGTAACTAGAGGGGAAGTTTACATTGTTGTTTCTCTCTATACTTATTGTAATCTGTAAATTGTTTATAATTGGCCAATACAAGTGGGAAGAAAGAGTAATTTCCCTTCTTGACTAGTTTTCCCTTGAATTGGGGGTTTCCAGGATAAAATTCTTATGTTGTGTGTGGAATTCCTTTAGCATTTCTCTACAATTTTGTTCTAAGCACTAGATAATCAGTCACTAAAGCTCAAAACTATCATTTTCCAAAGTAGAAAGTAGAACAACATTATTTGTGTGATTCTTAGATTTCCAAAGCTAGAAGTTTAAGGATCACTCAAACTCGGCGTACCCTATCCACAATTAGATTCAAGTCTTTGTACAAGTGTGAAAGGATGCATTAACCCCATACGAAGACCTCATCCTCCATAAATCATGTAAAAACCCCTATCAATCCCAACTAAAAACTTTGTCTGGTCTTATCATGCAAAAATAGCCATTGATAATTTTCATCAAGTGTATCAATATTCGGTCTACATGTTTCACCTCAAAGTAATGAGATAAAATAGATAAGAGTAATGGGCATAGGACAAATACCTAGGAATATTCGGGATAAGGTTGCACTCATTGTTGAATTTGATGAGACCGAATGTGAGAGATTCCTTTTGGCTAGGAGGAACTACCTGTAAATCACAACAAGACCACAAGAGAGAGTTAAACGGTATATGGCGGTGGATTGCTTAGAAAATGCTAGTTCCGAGAAGTATGATGCTTCTTAGATGGTTTTCAATCCACTGTTTTATCAAATTAATGAAAATAAATGTGAGAAGTAAAGGTCCTATTGCTAATAATTTGATTTAGGTGTCTCAAAACATTATCTATACACTTCATTAAGTGAAGTAATGAAAATAAATACTAATCTAGTACTAGGAAAGGTGTTTTTCTTGTTAGGAAAGGTCACCGAGGTGTTAGGCAAGGTGCGGGAAAGGTTTTGGGTGATTACGTGATTTTTGGTGAAAGTTATGAGGTTCTTTAGTTTTAGAAATATTACTATTCACAAAGACTGGTATCGGTTAGGTGATCAATGCCGAGTATTAGTAAATGATCGACACCATTTGCATGATCGGTGTCGGTAAAGGCAATATAGTGGGAATATTAAAAATGGGTGTTTTGGGTCTCTCTATGATTGCACAAAGAGTTGAGGGGTTTAGGAAGGATGATATGATTTTTGTTAAGGCTCAATAAGGGTGGTAGAGGTGCTAGGATGGGTGAAATGGTTCAGGTTGATGGAATAGGTGGTAAACATGTGAAAGGTGGTATTCGAGACAAAGAAGGATCGGATGGGAGGTTTAAATGAAATACGTAAAATAAAATAAAAAATCTTAACAAATAAGAATGAATTACTTATCTTGTAATCTGTAGATATAAAGGTGGTTGATGATTGGCGACCATTAGAAGTGGGAGATACGGGAATATGTCCAGTGATAGGAAAATTAATCTTGTGTGCTCGATATGACGATATGAAGCTATGGATGAGATGATTGGATGTTGGTGAAGACTTGATGGGCTATGGTTCATTTTCGGGTAGCTTGAGTGCTCGAGAGTTAGAATGCCAAAGCTTGAGTGAATCAGTGAATTGGAGAACCCATAAAAAGAGTTAGAAACTCTTATTTAAGGGTAATTGATGGTGGTTAGGGAACCAATGTTGGCTGAGCTATAACTAGCATCAATTAAGGAGACATGGTCAATTTTCCAAAAATAGGGTTTTTCACCCAAATTTGGCATGGTCTACGGCTTATTTTGAGTCTGGATTGTTGAATGGCATAAATTACAGAGCTGAATTAGTTAGAGGATTAATAAGTCATGAATAGTTAGGGTTAGAAAGAGTCCTAGTTGGTTAGGATAAATGGGGACTTGGTCTAAGGCAATTAATAGGTTTAAAATGGGTCTAGGGTCGGTGGAAAGGGTGAGGTGGATAAGTGAGTTAGATAATTAAATTCATTATTATAATTTAATTAATTACAATGTGTGCAAGTGGGCATGGTGGGGAATAATATTAAATTAATTAATTGTGGGTGGTTTAGAGGGTTGTGACCCAATTTTAGGTGTCTACATTTGCCCCTTTTTGTCGTGTAGCATGTATTGATAAGCGATGCTAATAAGAATAAGAGTGGTTGCCCTAGGTATGGGTTTATGTGATCCCCCTCAAACTCAAATTCGATGAAGGAGCAGAGTTGAATCGGTGATGATTTTGATAAAATTCTAGGCGAAGAAGAAAAATAAGGTAAGGTTTGGGTGCTGGAAAGGGTTATTTTGGGTGCAGGTAATAAGCGAGGGCATTCAAACTCACACATATGTATAGAATGTGATAAGGAACTGAAATGAAGATCTCACAAACTCTACATTTTCAAAGGTCAATAGTTTATCCAAACAAGGTTGATGTGATCTAGGTATCTAAGGCATAGGATACGGTCCTGAAACACAACTAGGCTAGATGTAGGAATGGGCATTAGGTGGGTTCCATAACAATAATAGGTCTAGGTTGGTCAAGACAAACATCTCGTCATTAGGCAAGGAAAGGTTGGTAGGCTAAACAATATGAGTAACATTGTCACAAGGTATAGCGAGTAAGCAAATTCGAGTGTCAAATGGGTAAGGTTAGGTTGGATTGATAGGTAAATTTGTAGGTAAGGCTGCGGGTAAGGTTGCGGTATAGACAAAAAATTGTCCAACTGAAATGAATGTTGTAGGTTAGGTAATAAGGTGATAGGGTGAGCCACAAGAGCTTGGGTAAGCTTGGAGTAGCAATAAAATTACAACATGTAATCAAATGTGATAAAATGTGGCATAATGGGATTAAGCGGGGTGATGGATACCGGTCAAGAGAGACCGACACCGATCAACTAGGGATCATAACCGATATCGGTCAAGATAAGTTGGGTTTAAAATGGAAAACCCAAGTTGAAAAAAGTTCATTTGTACTTTGCTAAATTGGGAAAATGACAGAGGGAGTGGATTTTAACTTTTGGCATGGGATAAAATGACAAGGATAGTTATCAGGTTAAGTTGGAGTGAGTCGAGTGGACCCACAAGATCATTCTAAGTGATGTGATTGGTTTTATATGAGGAGAGTGATTGAGCCATGACAGCGGTAAGAGAGGGAGTTGGAGGACCTCTAATTCAGAGACCGGATATCCCACTAAGGAGCCAAAGTAGAGTAGAGGTAGGATTCAATCACCACTTGTGTTTTTGGTTAAAGCTAAGGTAGATAATTAAAGAATTTGGTTTGTGAAGTTTGATTTGAAATTTGAGTAGAAAGGGTAAAAAATTGGGTATGGGGAGGGTCAAATGTAGGTTAAGTAGGTGGTAAAATGAATGTGGGTGGGATTTTGAGGGTTTTGGGTAGGTTTTAGGTAGTTTTGTCAAGTTTTGAAAACCAAGGGAATGGGTGTTTGGTTTGGGAGCCAAACTAGCGGTGATGCCGATCGAGCATCGGATGATGTTAGTATTCTATCCAAAGTGTCAATGGGGATAAAGGGTGACCGGTATCGTCAAGGTGACCCATGTCGATCCATTGTAAAAGGGACTAAGTCCTAAAAATAAAGATTTAGATGGAAAGAATGGAGTAGAATGAAATGATAGGATAGATGGTTAAGTGGTGAGGTAGGGGTAGATAGAGTAGGGGTATATAATGATAGAATTAGGTGGGGTTTAGGGTGAATGTAGGTATGAATAGTCAGGTTATAGGTGTGAGTCGTGTCAATTTGGTTAAGGAAGAAAAGTAGTAAATCAACATATGTGAAAGTGTTCGGGAAAGATAAAATATAGGGTAGGTGAGTGACTTAGGTATATAAGAGATAAGCTAGGAAAAGTGTGTGTGGGATGGGAATTTGGGTAGGTGTGAGTAGATGATTAAAAAGAGATAAGTGATTAACAAGTTTAATTAGTAATGATGAATATGTGTCGCTAGTTGACTATATGGGACAGTGCCACCATTATTAGTACGGATGCAAGGTAACATCACTAAGGATGAGTGAGATCATATGAGAGATGTTGGTCTTGTCGATGTGAGGAGATACCAAAGTACATCATACAAGATCATAGTTTGATGGTCTCTCTCATCTATAAATGTGACTCGATTGACCAATACCTTCTATTTACCTTTGGTGAGATGACTATCACGCTAGAGGATATGTACAAGATTTTACAACTTCCGATTATGGGGGAGTTAGTATATCATATTTCATCGAGATGTTGTGTTAGAGCCTATGCTTGTAGTATTTGGTGAGGTGATGGGAAACCGAGTGAGCATGGTGCCAACATTATTTATGGAGACATATACATTGGACATATTCGGGATACCAAGCTAGAACTATTTATGATGGTGGCGGTGGGATGTTATGCACTCCCATATTAAGAGGATGGGGTTTTATAGGACATGATTGAGGAGCGGCTTCATTTCGCATGGGCTCGACCTACTTAGTACAAATGTATAGGGAGCTATGGGCCTATCAAAGGATTTATCAATATGGTTTTTTACATATTTATTGTATTCTTTGGGCATATAAGCATATAGTAATTATGCGCACACGGGGACTTCCCGAGGCAGAGATTGGTATCGGAGCGTCGCTAGAGCTGGTTATAGGAGATGGGTTCCCATAGGGGCTTGTATGCACCTGAAATTTCATGTGCTACATTGTGAAAAATGGTTTAAAAATTACCCAACGATGATCCATGCCCTTTCGAAGGCGTTCGAGTTCCTAAACCTACTCACAGTGTATATTTGTAGCCTATAAATCCTTAGCTTTTCCATGCTTTCTTCCATATTCCAGCTTCATTGCATTTTTCCGAACCTTCCATGCATCAAATTTTCATGCAAAGCTTCACTTAACTTTTGTTTTAAAACATGTTTCTTTCCCTTTTTAGATGATTTGAATCCCAAATGCCTTTTTGCATGGCATTCCTTCCCTCTTCTATTTTTAATTAGATTTAATTAGTTTGAACTTCCTCTTCACCCAATGATTTGGCACTCCAAGGTTGCCTTATGCATGAAGGCACATCCCATCCAATTCCTATATGTTACATGCTTGTATTAAATAAAATGGCACGAGAACTTTGTGTATCTTGCATAGTATTGTGCCATAATCCTACTGGAAATTTTATATCCAAGCTCTGTTCACTTGTGTTAACCCTCTTCCACAAGCATTGTAACTAGAATACCTTCAACCTTCCATTTCTAGAGCACCTTCTCTTGATGGTGCCTTTGCATTCCCAATTCCTTGGACTCATATGGACACACATTGAAAGAAAGAGACAAAATGAGGGAAAAATACATATGCAACAATATTTTCCAAAGATCTTTCTTATCCAAGTTGGAATTATTTGTTTGTTTGCTTCATTGGTCAAATTATCAATTCTAAGTTATTCATTTCAAATACATATCAAATATAGTAGAAAAATTGTTCATGTCAGTTGATTAAGCAATTAAAATAAAGAAAATCATTAGAAAGCTTACTCTTTGACATTACGTGGAAGTGGAAGTAGTGGGGAGCAATAGATCTTCTCGAGGTTATGATTTATTCTCTTCCTCTAAGGTAGGGTTTGAAGATTTTTGATTAAATTAGTTTAGTTGTTTTAGATCTAGATTCACATTCTTGCATGAGTAATTATCTACAACGAGTTGATTGCTTGTATTTTATTACATTTATTAGATTAGAAGCATTGTTTAAAAACCCAAAAAAGATAAAAAATATTTACTTTTATTAGATTAGTTTGCTTCCATTGTTTTGTTCAAATATGTTATAAAATACCAAATACATAGATTTAATTTTATTTGATAGTTAGTTTGTTTCATCAAAATCAATTCAATTCATTCCGCATGACCATCAAAGGTCCACAACAAGAGAAAATGTTCAGTTGTGATCCATTGGTCCCATTTGAACGGACCAGATTTGTTAACCGACATTGATACGGAGTTTACGCTTGTTAGTTTTACACACGTGTGCTAGGTATTATGAGAGGATAGAACAATTGAACACATTAAATATTGTAGCTAATCAAGCCTAGAATTATTGGGCTTCTCCTAGCAACAGGGTTTGATTACGCACATGACCATACAAGGACCACAACCTCCATGAATTTACAGTTGTGATCCCCAGGTCCCACAACCCAACGGGATTGTTGACTAATTAAACATCGATATTGGTTTGCAAGCATCGATATTTAGATCATCACCACTTCCGCCTAACATCATTTCACAAATTTCATTATTGAACATAGTAGTCGACAGGGTAGGACTTTCTAGACTAGACCGAAAAATTGCCCATAGTCCTTGTGGTTTCTTTACGCATCGCGTTCTCAATTCTATGAACTTGTCTAGAAATCTATATGAAGCACCCACATGTCACTTTCTACATATTCCACAACTAGTAGATAGAATCTCGGCAGAGCTCAATATTTGTTGGAGCCTCGAGTAACTATTCTATCGATCAATCCATCACATCACTTCACTTAGGATGGATTTCTTTTCCTTAGAATCATAGATCCCGATGTTGCGTGTTGAAGATATAAGGTTTCCTCATTAGCTTTCTCATTGTTACCACACTCACATCCATTTCTATTCTACATTGGCTATCTCAGAATGACCTCAGGAAGTCAAGTGCAAAGAAGGACATGTGTTGATTTTCTTTCTTACAAATTGGTGAACCTGACATGAAGAGCTAGTCTCTAAATGTATCTTCTTTCTTTCTCCATATTCCTCTCTCCCTTTATTCTATGGGTGTTCTTATACCCCTCGAATATGTCGGGATATGATGAATATGGAAGACCCCTCCCAAGTTTTGACGTATAAAACTATCAAACAAGTAGACAACAACAATCACCTTGGCTCTCTACATGGGTAGATAACCATTCAACTTCTCAAGCTCTAAATTGTCTTCTCCAGGGGAACCAATATCGGTTTCTTTGTACATATCAAGGAGCTTGACGGAATCACATAGATGCATCCTCTTGAGAAATCAAGTTCTAACAACATGAATTTAACTGGGGAGGAAAGTTCATCTCCTCTGGTTTTGTTTCGACAACCCATTAGCATGCGGAGTTTACCAACTCCAACCTATAGATGAGGATTAGTTAGCATGATATGATAGAATCAAAAATGCTTCGAGAATATAAACCAGTCTTTTCACGAGTTGTAAGGACATGTTGATGTCTTGCTCCAAAATAATAACACTACCCCTCTAACAATGGAAAACATTTCCAACGAGGGGTGGCAGAACAACGAACAATTCATAGTAGGATACCACACTCCTCAACAACCTCCAAAAGTTCAACAACAAGCATCAAAACAAAACACCACCCCATCAATGAGTGATGTCATCTCAGCATTAGTAGACAAATTCAAAGAGTTAGAGCTTTCCCAAAATACTCAAAATTCATACGTAGGGCAAGTAAGATTTTCTCACTATCCAGCAAAATTATGGACAAGTACCTACTACATAGACTCCTCCAATTTATATGGGCACTCCAAGCCCTAGAGATTTGCTAACTGGGATAGGAACCTTAGGTATGCCCCCTCATGCCACATATGGATATCTACAACAGGAACCATTTGGAAGTGCATTCTCAAATGCCATACCAACTAGAAATACAATTTTCTTTGGCTTTGTGCCTTCGACTCCATATCAAAATAGTCAGCCCCCTTACAAACACATGTACTTTATGTCACCAAAGGGGGATATGTACACTTACCCAAGTCCATATGGTTAGCCACATGGGATGTTTATGCCCCAACAAATGTTTACATTGTACCATTTCAACAACCAATGCAACCTCCACCTCCCCGATAAGGATCTTGATGGTTGAAACATACGCAATAGGGACCTATTTTGAATATCTTAAGGAGCCACTAGACTTCTCCATCACGGGTGTCATGATCCCAAGACCCTTGACCGATCTTCCAAAGTTCAAAGGGAGGAAATCCCAACACTCACATCAAATCTTACATAATGGACATTCGAGAGTTGTTCCCAGTGGGATGTAGTTGTTGTGAAGATTTTCCCTAAGATGTTATAAGGTACAACTCTTGATTGGTATTATAGGATACTAGAGGCTTCAATACACTCCAAGAAACTCGTGTCAGAGTTTATTAAGGCTTTTGATATGAATAAAATTTTAAGGACATGAATAAGAGAATTCCTTCATATCAAACAAGAGCACAAATATTCTGTTGCCCACTTCATTCAAAGGTGATGACAAGTTCTCTATTCCTCTGCAAGCGCTCCAAATATGGATCGAGATAGAGCTTTGTGATTTTTCCTCCACTCCCTAAATAGAGAGACAAAGGAAG
Source organism: Taxus wallichiana var. yunnanensis (assembly GCA_018340775.1). Lineage (NCBI taxonomy): Eukaryota > Viridiplantae > Streptophyta > Pinopsida > Cupressales > Taxaceae > Taxus > Taxus wallichiana. Next base: position 377,350,159 of record CM031235.1, read on the forward strand.
AATTCCAAAATTCCCTACTAAGGAGATATAAAGAGGTACTAGAGGGTGCTCTCTAGATTGATCAAGCAGCCATTAACAAAGTGGTCATAAGACTTATGGAACAAATGGGAGGTTAGTCACTCCTAACCAAAATAACTTGCAGGTTACTACAACAATGTGAACAATAATCGGGGACCAAATATCATTAATAAGAATCACGGTGTTGTTGTGCAGTGTTATCAATCAGCTCAAGGAACCCAATGTTGTTAGCTCTCCCAATACAAATACTACCAATAACAAAAACAATAGTGGAGATAATAATTTCTCACCCTTAATCAATCTTTGTGCATTTTAATCATCCTCAACATGATAACAAAAACAACAACAACCTCAACAACCAAGGCAAGTACGGACCCAACACCTAATCAATACCTAGGTGGGTATCTAAACCAATTCCAAAACCAAGAGGCGGGGTTCCCAAATTTTAATTATAAAAATCATCAATTGAAAACAATCGTAATTTTGGACCGAACAAAAGTGCAAACCAAAGGCCTCAAGATTATGATCTCGATTTGTATTGTGGTTTACATAGAGTTTGTGAGCATGAAGTAAGAACATGTCGTGATTGCAACAAATTTTTACAACACTTTACGGAGGATCAAAGAAATTATTTGTTGACATGCTTTTTACAAACCCAACAACACCAACTTAGAACACTTACACAGGGCTGGTACCCCCACAAGACACACCACTTAGGATCTTTAGCAATCCTCTCCCCAAGTGCCCAAAAATGGTAGAATAGATCCCAATGGTTCAAAAAAAGGCATTGTAATAGGAACCAATGATCATGAAGCCTCTACTTCATCAAACTCATAGGTGACACCTCCTTTAGATGGTCACCAACAAACAAATATTGTGTGATTGGTAGAGTTGGACACCAAACCTCATATTAACGCTGCCACTAAAACTAAATATTATTCTTTGCAACCTATCCTGATCTACCCAACTATATCAGATGACATTCTTGATACACTAGAAAATCCAGTAGAATCTTATGACTTGATGAATGACCTGACCAAAACCTTCTCTCACATTTCCTTCTTGGATCTTTTAAAGAATTCCCCTACTCATAGAGCCACTTTATTAGAAGAAATAGGTCTTGGGCATCTGATTAATGTCACTCCTCTAGAAGCATAGATAAATCACATAGAATTTGATGTTTATCCTCTAGAGAATCCTGATAGAGATGTTGGATTCATATTTGACATCATCAAGATGCCCGCAAATGCTGAAATAGCTCTTAGAGGTGATCCGGACTTGGTTTTACAAGTTTGGATTTACAAGAACTGTGTAAAACATGTGATGATTGATGATGGGGTAGTGGTCAACATGGTCCCCTTCTTTTTCCTTCAAAATTTATGTTATGGAGAGACCAACTTCTCCTCAACATGAAACACACTAAGAGGCTATGATAGCCTCAAAGCAACATCAATTGGAATTATATTGTTGTTACTCACCCATGGACCTAAGTTGGTTCTAACAAAGTTTTAGATTATAGATTGGGAACCCAACTATAATATGACCCTTGATCATCCTTGGATTCATCACATGAAGGTGATTCCCTCCACTTTATTTTGGGAAGTAAGGTTCCTACATTTAGGGAAGCGCTTCATGGCGCAGGGTGACCCAAAAGCCTTCAAAATACATCTAGCTGATTTAGAGAAGAGCTCAGGGGTTCACTCTAAATTTGAGCTTCCTTAAAATTATTTAAACAAACCTATAATCTCAACACTAGAAGAAAATATGATTCCTACAATGGAGCTAGAAACTATGGGTTTGATTGAAGAGATCCTGCCACAAAGGACGAAACTATAATCGTTGAGACAATGTCAACATGAGCGATAGCAAGGATAGTTAATTTTTTGGAAAATGACCTACCACTTCTTATTCCATTTGATTCCATGGGTATAGGACATGCCTTAGGACTTGGCTCTCTCCCATTGATGAAGTATGCATGGTAGAGGTCTCGAAGCAAGGGAAGATAATACAAACAATAATCCAACTTCAATCTTCCTAGATGAGTGTGTGACCTTGAATTATGATGGAGCAAAGTGCCACTTTGGTGTTGGGGTAGGTGTTACACTTACCAACCCTTAGGGAATGGTCATTCCCTTCATCTTTAAATTGAATTTGAATGCACTAACAACAAAGTAGAATATGAGGCTCTCCTTCTTGGTCTCATTGTAGATAAAATGATGGGTGATCTTGATATTATGGTGTTGGGTGATTTGAAACTAGTTGAAAATAAAATATCTGAAGTATATGATACTAGGGCTAAGCATCTACAGCTCTACAAGACTGTCTTCCTTGAGTTAAGTAAAGGCTTTGGTTTCATTTCAATCGAGGCTATACCCAGAGAGAAAAACCTCCTTACTAACTCTATAACAAATTTTTCTTCTTTTTTACCCCAAGGAGTAAGTTAGAAGACACTAGCTTTATGATTTTAGTTCATACCAAACATTTGGTTAAACAAGATACCAACAACCCGATTGTGACTTATGTAGAAGCCGAGAATGAGTTTATCACTTTAGATTACGCTGAAAATGATGATGCAATCCTAGGGTATTTGAATTCCTACACATACTTACATCCCACTCATCATAAGATTGACTTTTATCTTATCCTACACTCTTCCTCTTACTTTGGAGATTCCACGATGGACCCTTCCTCTACCAAAGGTCTTGAGGTCTCACGAAGTAGAAGAGGAAGGAGAATTCAAGTTACCTTTGGCCTCACCTAAATTTGAAGAGGGTAACGCCTCCTTAATCAAAGGAAAAATTTATATAAACATCGGGACAAGAGGAACCAAAAATCTTGAAGTTGGGATCCTCTCTAACTCCATAGGAGATAGAAATACATACTCGAGTCCTCAAGGAGCATGAAAAATCTTTCACATTTAACTACTGAGGAAATGATATGAATTGTACCACATATTTCAATTCATAACCTCTTCACTAAGCCGAGATGCTAAGCCAATTAAAAAAGGTCAAGACCCATGAAGCAAAAGGTGTCCCTCGTGGTGAAAGAAGAAGTGATGAAACTCCTATAGGTGGGGTTCATCAAACTAGTCAACTATTCACAATGGGTGTCTAATATCATCCCCATTCTCAAGAAGAATGGAAAAATATGTGTTTGCATAGAATTTTTGGATACCAACAAAAGCTTGTCCCAATTATTATTTCCCGTTACCATCCATTGATGTTATTTTTGACGTAACAATTTGGTAATGAGTTTTGTCTCTCATGGATGGGTTTTCTGAATATAACCACATCAAAATCTCTAAGGAGGATCAGACCAAAACTACATTCATCACTCCTTAGGGAACATATTGTTATGTTGTCATTTCGTTCGGACTTAAGAATGCTAGTGCCACATAACAACAGGAGATGACTTATATATTCCATGATCTTATCCATAATATTATGGAATCCTACGTGGATGATCTTCTAGCTAAGGCCAGAAAGTGTTACGATCACCATGAGGTTCTTCGTATCATTATTTCTCACTTAATCAAATACAATGTCATGTTAAACCCGGAAAAATGTGTATTCAATGTAACAAGAGGCAAGTTTTTGGGATACATCATATATTCACAAGGGATTGATGTAGACCAAGCCAAAATCCAAGTTAGTCGGCATTAGATATTTTCTTGGAAAACCTAGTGTAATCCGAAGGTTTATTCTGATCTAACCTTTTCTATTCACACAATCAAAAATTATTATTTGATTGGATAGTGGAGTGCAATGAGGCATTTGATTCGAGATAAATGATTCTTGTTCTCTCCTCCCACACTCATGTCACCTAAGTCGAGATCACCCCTTGATCTTGTCTTCATAAACTACAAATGTCTCATTATCTTGCATGTTAGCTCAAGAAGATGATGATAAATGAGGAGTAGTCTATTTTATTAGTCAAACATTACTTGATTATGAGACATGTTACACAAGCGAAAAGGAATTCCTTGACATAGTCTTCACAACAAAGTGCTTAATACATTACATATTAAATAAAGAAACAAGGGTTATCGTTAAATTAGATCATCTATGGAAATTTCTCACGCAAGAGTATTTATCTAAGACATTTGGATGCTTCATAACTCGATGGGTGAGTTTGAGTTAACATTTGTTAATCAAAAATTCGTCAAAGCAAAAATCATTATGGTGGTTGGATGACAACCCGTTAGATGTAGGTGATCTAGTAAATCTAGACTTCGCCAACGAGTGTGTGTAATACAATGAGAAAGTATACAATCACTAAATATATGAGGGATATTTGGTTCTAAGACTTGAAAACTAAATAGACAAAAAGACCGGCGAAGGAAGGAAATTCAAGACTAGGTGGTTGGGTCCATATCGAGTAATAGAAAACTATGAAATGGGGCATTTTCTGTGTACGGTAGAGGGTGAGGAGTTTAGTGAATCTATAAAATCTCTTCACCTAAATAGGTATTATGCATGATCTATTAGCATTCCATGTATAAATTACTACATCCGCATTACATTTTCATCTGCAAATTCATTTTGTAATTTTTTTATCAAGGGACTTATTCTTATAGCAATTCCTACAAACTTGAACACATTGGAAAAACAATCAAATCGTGTCTCTTCAAATCTTCACGGTGTCATCAATTGTTTGGAATCATTTCATCAATCAAAGCAAGATAAGACAAAGCTTTGATAATAATTATACCAAGGCCCGCATACTTGGTTCTACTTATAGTTTTCTTAGGTTAGGTGTCTTTGCATATAGTTTGTTCTAGAAGCTTCATGGTGTCACATCTATCCCATATACATCTCTTTGGAAATAAGAACATTCTAGACATTTTGCCTAGATAAATAAGTCAAATGCAAATCCATAGAAAAAATTTATTTTACACATTTCTTTTCCCTATCAACCTTCGGTGTTGAGCCTGTGTCTCTTACTATTGATGTAGGGTTGGGAAAGGAGAGAATTACCCTTACTCACCTATGCCTTGTCTATGGTGATGAGCTCATACTTCCTATTGGTAGCATGGGGCAAGGTGTAGGGGGTCTCTTTGACAAAATTGAAAATTAGAAATAGTTCATTCAAATTTTGTTAAATCATAAATCAAAATAAATTGAGTTAGATGTCTAAAATTCCAAAAGTGTTTAAAACCTCAAAACCAGATTTTGTCAACCAAGTTGCCATATACGGATCTAAGTGTAGCTAAAATGGAAAGCAATCCATGTTTTAAACTATGAAGCAAACTTAAGTAAAATGAGGTTGTAGTGTCTCAATTTGGTTTTGTTTAATCCTTTTCTTTCTCTCATCATTAACATTCAACAAATTTATATAAGCGATGCCCCTTATGACTATTGGTGTAGAGCCCTCGCATCTCACTCTTTCACCACTTTTTGCCAAAAAATACTAAGTACCAAAATTTTCTTAGAGAAACTAGAGTTCAATAGTATAATGTGATTGCATTATCATATATCAGCATCAAAAAAAAGGAAAAGAGATCATTCTATTATCATTCATATCCACTTTGCATACATTCTAAAAAGCATATAAAAACTGAATTTCTAAGAATATAGAGTACATGTGTGAAGTGGGCCAAGAGGGAGTCAACTCAGATACAATGATTTAGCAAACCAAAAATAAGAGTTTGTATATATCATAATAAATAAATTTTGTATACAATGCCATCACACACTAGGCATGGTCAAAACGCTTGCAATGAGCCCGAACTATACAAAAAAAAACATATAATTCCAAAAAAAAATTAACCAAGAAATAAAAGGCCCATCATCCTATCAATCCCTATGGGACACCTTAGATGGTGCACGGTTGCATCTAGGACTCCTATTGTGGCTACAATGACGAGAATGTCTTGGATGGTGGGAGTGTTTATGGTGGCGGCCCTTTGGATGTAGTCTCACTATGAGAGAAAATCCACCTCATCAAACACTTAGTTGTCTCATATGCAGTCACTTGAGTGTAGAGAGACTTCATAACCTTCGTTTCCCTCCGGATGGGTGTAAACACATCGGTGTGTCTTACGGTTGCAAGTGGCTGTCTGTATCCTCGTCATCTCGGCTAGGGTCTTCCCTAAAGGGATCAGCAAGGTGTCCATGCACACCCATTAAATGAACTCTTGTCACTCCTATGCAATCACTGCAAGTAGAAAACAAAATAAGACATGGTGAGTTATAAAGTTACAAAAACAAAAAAAAAAAAATACCAACTAAAATTTCGACTAATAAGGTCAAGAGAAGAGGATCAATATACTTGGATCTCAAAACATCCATATAGAGTCGTAGGCGATGATCTGCTGCTAATGGCTGCATGAGGCCTCCCAAAAATTGGAGGCAAAGAATTTTCCCATTACGGACTCATCATCCCCCTCTCCATCATAAAAGAGTGATCCCTCGAAGACAAGTGTCTCATCCTCTATGGCCGCCTCATCCCACTCCGATCTCGGAACATCTCGAGTATCATGAAACTTAGGATCACTCTCCTCATCCATGTGATTTGTCCTACTAGCCTCACCACCCGAGGCCCTTATCATCGGTATCCTTGCATCCTGTCTCTTCTCTATCAGTCTCCTCTTCAACCGAATCCTCTCCGTCTCATCCCTGTATACTCCTTAGATTCGAAGTCTATGTCTATGAGCTTGTCCTCCTCCCCTTTGTGAGCATGTGTAGCTTCAATCCGGAGTAAGGGTGTAGGAGTGGCACGAGCTCCTGTCAGGCACAAAAAAATCACCTAATTACAATAGGAACTCTCGGAACCACTTCGTCCAACTCGGATCTCCGCATGAGGACCCTATCGAGGCCTCCTTCATTATCCTATACACGAGTTCAACTCTGGGGAAGCATATCAATGTAGGGGATGCTGAACTACTGAATAAATCAACCAAATGGGTGAATCTCAAGCTTCACCATCCTGTCAATTAACTAACCAGTAGAGGAACGAACCGCCACTATGGTCCCCTCTTGTCCCCACAACCTGCCATGTCCTAGTATGGGGTGGCCACCATGTATGCTATGGATAAATAATCCATTGTCTTGTGGGGAACTATGAGAAATATCATTTTTTACTATCTGGCAGCCCCGATAACCCCGGGTCTGTCTTGGTACTCCCCTCCCGTAGGAGACGATCCACTCGTACACCCAACTCATAACCAATGTGGGTTGGCTCAAATCTGCCCTTGTAATATGAAAACCGATACATGTCATGATAAGTACTCCCAAGTATGTCTTCTCCCCAAGCGTAGATATGACCATGTGCCTCAATTTGTGTAATGATGGGAGCCTAGCAATAGAGTAGTGTATCACCTCCCTTATCCCTGCAATCAACTGCGAGGATAAGATACCCATGATGTCCTTACGGATAATAGGGATGGGAGTAGTAGGAATGGATCAGACCTTAATCCCCTTCTTCGAACCAAAGGAGACTGCAACATCCCCCATATAGGTGGCCCATAGTGTCATCATGGCTCTGGATTTTTCTATCTCCAAAGTGGTCATCTACCCAGTATCAAAACCCCAAGAATATAGTACACATCCTTTAGGGTGATCATCCACTCACCCCTAGCACCTGGAAACTAGAAGGTATTTTGGTTTGCATCCCAATAAGAGAACAAGTCACATAGTATGTGAGTAGCAAGATTAACATGGGGCACCCATGCAATCCTCCATATGCTCACTCTTTGAAGAGTATCAGTCTCATCCTTAGTCAGCTAATCCAATATCAGTTGAGATTCAGTCACACTCCCTCTCACAACTCTAATAGATATACTCTTCCTTCTTTTGCATCGACAAAAACACAAAAAGAGAAATTTAGTGACATATTTGAGAAACAAGTTCATCAAAAACATAACCAAACATTAAAAATCTAAAAAAATTAAGTTATCATGGAGTTTTGGTTATTATTTTGAAGCGCCACACACGATAGGGTGACGGTTCTATGATTTCAACCCTACTCGGGGTGGTGGTCTGAACCGATTCATCGTACGCTTTTATTTTTCTAAAAATGCTCAAAAATACAAAAAAAAAAGACCATTTTCAACGAAATAAAAGACTACCCTGAGGGCACCCTCCTAGAGACTCATTTAAGATAAGAAGTTTCAAAAATAATCCCCCTAGGCAAAGATTTGGAAATTTTCACAATTTAGGTTTAAAAAGCACACAATTGAGGAAAACTAACCTGAGACTTCATCAATCGATCTCCCACTTGCAGAGGCATGATCATGATCTCGCAATGAACATTATGACTATTCTTTTGACGAAAATGGTCACCGTGGGCCGAAAGCTCAAAAATCACCAAGTCGATATGCACAAATAAATTCAAAAATGAGTTTTTTTAATATATATATATGTTGTTATAACTTTGTTTTGAGTGCATATGTTCATAAGACTAGAGCACTGGTGCGGTATACTTCTATATCCCCGCACAAATGGTAAGTCCTCTTGTCATTTTGATTTAGTGTTTATTTTTGATATTTTATCTATTTACACTTGAGTCTTCTCTTTATTTTGCAGGTAACGGGAGTTTGGACGGCGACATTTTGACACACGGGCATGTCAGGTATAGCTTTTAACCCCCCATTTTGGGAATTCCATACTCAAACTCTACGTTTTACACCTCTTCATGGCTAAGACACTTCTTTGAGGGGGCAATATGTATGCACCCAAAATTGTATGTGTTACATTGTTAGAAAATGGTTACAAAAGTCCCAAATGATGATTCATGTCCTTTCATAATGTTTTTGAGTTCTAAACCAACTCACACTATATATTTGTAGCCTAGACATCCTTACTTAGCTTTTCCATGCTTTCTTCTAGTTTCTTGCTTCATTCTGTGCATGTTTTGGCCTTTAGTGCCAGGACCGCTGCCCTACCTAGGTGGCGGTTGAAACCGCCACCCGGGTAGGCGGCGGTCCTGCACACTTTTTCCGAACCTTCCATGTTTAAAATTCACATGCGACGCTTCACTTAACTTCTATTTTAAAATGTATTTCTTTCCCATTTTAGATAATTCCAAATCCCAACTTCCTTGTTGTATGGCATTCCTTCCCTCTTCTATTTTTAAATAGATTTAATTAGTTTGAACTTCCTCTTCACCCAATGATTTGGCACCCCAAGTTTTCCTTGTGCATGAAGGCATATCCCAGCCAATTCCTATATATTCAATGCTTGTATTCAAGCAAATGACCTACAAATTTTTGAATCTTGCATAGTATTGGTGTCATAATCTTGTTGGAAATTGCATATCCAAGATCTATTCACTTGTGTTATCCCTCTTCCACCTTCATTGCAACCATACTACCTTAAAGCTGCCATTGCTCAAGCACCTTCTCTTTTTCTTCCTTTGCATTCCCAATTCCTTGGACTCATATGGACACACATTAAAAGAAAGAAAAAAAATGAGAGGACAGATAGAGATACAACAAGATTTTCCAAAGCTCTTTCTTATCCAGGTTGGAATTATTTTTTTGTTTGCTTCATTTGTCAAATTATCAATTTTGAGTTATTCATTTCAAATAAATATCAAATATAGTAGCAAAATTGTTCATTTCAGTTGATTAAGCAATTACAAATAGAGAAAATCATGAGAAAGCTTGTTCTTTGACATTACCAGGGAAGTAGTGGGGAACAATAGCTCTTCTAGGTTTATAATTTGTTCTCTACCTCTGAGGTAGGGTTTCAAGGGTTTTAATTAAATTACTTTAGTTGTTTTAGATCTAGATTCACATTATTACACAAGTAATTATCTACAACCAGCTTATTGCTTGTATTTAATTTCATTTATTAGATTAGAAGCATTTTTAAAAAACCCAAAAACATCAAAATTATTTAATTTTATTAGATTAGTTTTCTTCCATTGTTTTGTTCAAATATGTTGTGAAAATACCAAAAACATAGATTAAATTTCCTTTGATAGTTAGTTTGTTTCATCAAAATCAATTCAATTCATTCTACATGACCATCAAAGGTCCACAATAAGAGAAAACATTTGGTTGTGATCCATTGGTCCCACAACCCAAAAGGCGAGTTGTTGACTAACATTTATACGGAGTTTACGCTTGTTAGTTTTACGCTTTTTGTTAGGTATTCTAAGAAGATAGAAAAAATCAAAAAATAAATATTGCAACTAATAAAGCCTACAATTAGTGGGATACTCTTGGCAACAGGATTGATTATGCGCATGACCATATAAGGACCACAACCTCCATGAATTTACTGATTATGATCCCTGGTCCCAAAACCCAATGGGCATGTTGACCAATTAAGCATCAACACTAGTTTACGTGCATTGGTATTTAGATCATCACCACTTCCACCTGACATCATTACACAACTTTCATTATTAAACATATGAGCCGATCAAGCTAGGAATTTTTCGACTCAACTAGAAAGCGCCCATAGTCCATGTGGTTTCTTTACACCTCTTGTTATCACTTCCATGAACTTGTCTGGAAATCTATATGAGGCACCCGCAGGTCACTTTCCACATGTTCCACAACCAGTAGACAAAATCTCAGCATAACTTGATATTGACTGGAGCCTCCGAGTAGCTATTCTATCTGATTGATCCATCACACCACTTCATCTTAGAACGTCTTTCTTTACCTTAGACTTGCGAGATCCACGATATTTTGTGTTGAAGATATAAGGTTGTTTTGTTATCTTTCTCATCGTTACCACAATCACATCCATTTCTATTCTACACTAGTTGTCTTGGCATGACCTCAAAAAGTCAGGTGCGAAGAAGGTCACGTGTTGATTTTCTTTTATATAGGGATCATTTGCATATAGAGGAGGCATCACACTATGTGACTTATTACAGATGAATGTTAGAGGGATTATATGCTATGGATATTTTATGGTGTCCATATGTGGATTTCCCCTCGTATGGAGGTATGGTAGAGGATATGTCGGGGCTACACTTGGTCATATGAATACATGGGAGATGTCTTGGTGAGAACAAGATGCCTCTAGAAAATAGAGTCTGATGCCAGTTTGGGGTGCATCAGGATGTGCCCCCACCATTTCCACAGTACCATCATGACAATGTGGAGAGTCCCTTGTTTCCACCACATCTAGTGGATCCTATAAGGAAGGAGGAGTAGGTAATCTATAGGTGTATCAAAGATGCGGTCACCACGAGATGTATACATGTGTTGATGGGTAACATAGCTACAGGAGGTACCTCCTAGACCAAGGAAGCAAGATTTGGCTATGGTGATAGTGCGGGGGATCAGTTATAGGGTCGGTGATAGCTTTCTAACTACTTATTACTTAGGAACATGCACAAGGGACAAGTGATAGGGTTACAAGCACAAGTAGCCACATTACATGCCCGGGTACGTTTTAGGTAGGGGATGAGCGATAGGTAAAGAACTTTGCGGGTGCATGTGACAGGTTACGAGGACCATATAGTCACATTACATGTGTATTTAGTAGCATCACGGGTAGAGGTGACTACATTACAGGAATAGGTAGCTACACAGGCACCAACAGCGAGATAGGGTCCCATTGTATGGGCACAAGGTTTACAGTTAGGTGTCAAAGCTATGACACCACCCTAGGTGATTTCTATGGTCAGATATAGAGATGTTGTGGTAGAGGTGAGATATTATCAGGATAAGATTTTAGATGTTATTCTTGAGGTGATGACATACACCAAGCATAGGGCCCAATAGACATGAAGCTAGAGGACTTGCAATACCAGTATGAGTGGTAGTCACAAATCTCATGGGCATGGCCAGAGGGAGGTGACTAGTTCATGGGAGGTGAGGAAAGCGAAGTCTTGGATAGATTATAAGCATGCAGAGACTAAGACCGGATGAGGGTATTGGAGATAGCCCCTCACATGGGTGAGACAGGGGATGATATCGACATTGTTTTTGATTTTCTACATATATACTAGCTCGCATACCGAAGATGTGATATTTTCGAGATACTTGTATTTATTATCTATAAATACATGTATTGACACAAAAACATTCCATTTATATAGTTGATGATGATGGTTATATGTGATGTGTTTGACTTTATTTCCTATGTAATTTTATCATGGAAACTAGATGTGTAGACATGGCTTTATAATGATGTATGGTTGGTTTCATTTCCATTATATTGATGTCATGGAAACTTAAATGATGAGGTATGGTTTGGTTTAATTTCCAATTTATTGATGTGATGGAAAGTAGATGTTGTAGGCATGGTTTGGTTGATTTAGATTGTGAATGGTATGTTGAATGATTTACTTTTCACTATTGTGATGTTATGGAAACTAGATGTTTAGGCATAATTGAGTCATATGTAGGCATGGTCGAGTCATTATGGATTTTCATTGTATTGGCATCATGAAAAAAGATGGTTTACACATGGTTGAGTTGAAAATTTCCAAGTTATTATTTTAATGGAAATTAGATGATTTAGGCATGATTTTATTGATGTTATGATGTATGGTTTGCTATACGTGACTTTCCAAGTGTTTATATATATGGAAACTATATAAGTAGGTTGGTTGACGAGGGTAAAATGGTTAGATAAAAGAATAGATAAGCTAACCTCCAAGGGCCCCATGCCCTTGGAGTGCTACCTACATAGCCCCTACGAAAGGGGCCTCGGGATGATGTAGTTCTCACATGGGATAGGGAAGAATAAGATGAGGTAGGTGAGTAGGTTGGTGAGTTTATGTATGGTTAAATGGGAAAGGTAATTTAGGCATGGTTGTGTCTAGGTTGATTAGGCATGGTTGTGTCTAGGTTTATTAGGCATGGTTGTTTCTAGGTTGTTTAGGTAAGATAGAATGTGTAAGATGAGTTGATTGAAGTAGATGATGAATGTAAATGTAGGTTAAAAAGAATAAATCCCATAAACTAAGTATTGAAGGTCTTGTCCTGTGTAGAAGAATCAATAAGTAAGCAAAGGGGTGAATGACGAGAAGAGGCAAAAAAATTCATAAGTGGAAAGGACCATAATGAGCATACCATAGATAGGATTATGAACTTAAGCCCATAAAGGTATTGCATGATTGAACTTTCTAGGGGTGAAAGAAGTTGCATGATCACGAAGTGTCACATGTGCGCCACATCTCTTGAGTAGGTAGAAAAAGAAAAAGGAAGTAATGTGAAGTGGAGTGGTTTGTTTAGTGTAACGTTATTGTGAGACAACATGCCCCGTTGCAGGATACCTAAAACTAGAATAGGCAAGTCCATGATAAAAAAGTTATATTTTTCTCTATTTTATTTTATTTTATTTTATTTTTGTTTTATAGACTGATTGATGTGCGAAGTCTATGTGGGATGAATAGAATATATCCTTTAGGTATTTGTGAAGTTGATCGATGCGAGAAGCTTTATAATATTTTTATTTTATTTTTACAGAAATAGTATTCTTTTTGGATAGACTATGTACAATAGGGCTAGATTTTTATAGTTGTCCTTTATGGAGCATTCTATTTATAGCAGCAAGATAGAAAGATAGATGTCCTTTTGAGGGAGTCATCTATTTACAAGAATTTTGACTCAAGGATTTGAATTTGAATATCCCATATATTATTTTTGAATTTTTTTGGACTTTTAGGTCATGGACAAGACTATAAAGGATTATAGGCTTCTTTTATGAAGGAAAAACCATAACACAAAGAGATTAACTATGAAAGAGAGGTTGTAGCGATAAATTACAATAGGATTCCATCCGAGAAAAGGATGAAAATTATCCACGAGAATCGTGCCATCAAAGTAGAGTCATTGTACTCATATTAAAGACAATTTGAATGGTGACCTGAAAATCACATGATTATTGTTTACTCATTGGTCCTTAAAAGTGGTAGATGGAAGGCAAAGGTTTCTCAAGGGACGAGTGTGTAATAGAAAAAGGTGGTGTAGTACATGATTTAATAGTATAACGGTCAAATATGCAAGGCATTTAGGGGCTCAGGTTCGGGTTTACCTTCAAGAGAAGATAAATGATAAGCACTTGATCCATAAGTATGAGTGACAATGTAGGGTCCAAGCCAATTACGAGAAAACTTGCCTCGTTTATTTTTCTCAGCTTTAGTTACATGTTGATTTTATTTTATGACAAGATCACTTGACCTTGAAATTTCATTCATGAACACATTTTTCATAGGCAATTTTGATACATTTTTGTATATTTGAAGGTGGTCGAGAGAATTTAAATTACATTCATCTAATAAATCAAGTTGTGCCATATGGTCTTGGAAAAATTCATCATCATTGAGAATATCTTTAAGTGAGATATGAAGAGATGTAGTTTTAACTTAGAGAGGTAGGATGGCCTCTGTATCTTGTAGACCAAAGAGAAAGTTGTGGCTATAGTTAAGGTATGGATGTTGGTACGATAAGCCCATAAGGCGAAAGGAATGTGGGTATGCCAATCCTTAGCAGATTATCATTGGCCAATTTAATGAGAATTTTTTTAAGAGTTTTATTAGTTGACTCAGATTGACCATTACTTTAAGGATAATATGGTGAAGAGAAACTGAGTTGAATACCGAAGTTATCACAAATTTTGTGTAGGGTCTTATTTTTAATTGTTTACCATTATCAGTGATGAGGTGATGAGGAACACCAAAATGAAAAATGATGTGATGGTTAATCAATTCACATATTTTACTAGCTTTTGTAGAAACAAGAGGGATGAATTCCACCCATTTAGTGTAGTATTTGGTTCTTTGTGATGATCCATTGATGATGTTGAGAAGAATGAGGGTTAATCTCTCCGACGAGATCCAAACCCCATTGAGAGAAGGGTCAAAAGTCCCTAGTGACTTGTAAGGCATGACTTGGGGTGTGGTGAAGGTTAGTGTGTTGTTGAAACTTCACACAATGTTTGACATAGTCAAAAAAATATTGGTTAAGGTTTGGCCAATAATATCCGAGGAAAAGAATACATTTGGCAACAACGTGACCACTAAAATGTCCACCACAAATCCCATCATGGATTTATTTAATGGTGTACGGAATTTTAGAACTAGTGAGGCATCGTAAGAGGATACCGTCAAAGCCATGCTTGTAAAGAAGACCCCCATGATGATGTAACAAGAGACCTTTTGGAGGAAGGATCACTTACCATTGTGAGTGAGATTTGGAGGTATAATTGATTGGGAAAGGTAATCAACATATTGCTTATACCAAATATTATGTGGGTCGGTTTTGATTCTTCTTCGACAAAAATTACATCACGGATTTGATAATAAGGTGTCTAGAAGCTGTCATACTATGATGAATATTTTAGATTCTGAAGGTGAGGTAGGTATTTTTGAGGTGAGGAAAGCAATGGCATCCATAAATTTGTTAGTGGATCGTGGAATAGTTTGAATGTCATAATTATCAAAGGTAGTCAAAATCATGTTGACGTGATGCTTATAATTTTGAATTATTTAATACTGAACTCATATAAACCATTGAATTGGTTGACGAACAGTTGAGAACCACCAAAGATATTAATAGTCTTAACATCTAGGGAAATGTTAGTTTAGATACCTAACACGAGTGCTTCATATTCAGCCACGTTATTGGTACAATCAAAGTCAAGTTTGAAAGATAAAGGCATAGGCTCGTCATCAAGAGGAATGCAGATAACCCTGCGCAGAACTCCCATGTTGACATTTATAACCGTCAAAGAATAGGGTCATTTGATAAATGATGTAATCAAAGGAGAGGGTAGCAATGGATTCATCAGGAAAATCAAAGTTAGAAGATTGAGTTCCAGAAAGAGGTGCATTGACAAGCTAATCTGCAATGGTTTGTCCCTTAATGGAATTTTGATGGATGAATTCGAGGTCGAGGTCTGCAAGGAGCATCACCAATGTGTAACAAGTTGGTGTTGGTAAGGTTTAGTATACATGTAATGCAAGGGGTCAACATTTGTGAAGATGAAGGTTTTGTGGTTGAGTAGGTAATGGTGAAGTTTTGTTACGACGAAGAATAGGACTAAGCACAACTTTTCAGTATGATTATATCTAGTCGCATAGTATAAAAGAGTACATATTATATAATAAACCACTTGCTCCCTATGATTCTCATCATGATGAGCAAGCATGGCACACAAGGAATGATCGGTGGTAAAAATGTCGAGGTAAAAGGGTTTTCCTCCTTTAGTGGGATAAGAATAGGTGGTTGAATAAGGTATTGCTTTAACACTTCAAAAGATTTATGGAACTTTTCATTCCAATTAGTAAACATCCTTTTTAAGAATATGATGAAAAGGATAACATTGGTTGAAAAGTTGGGAAATAAAATTTTGAATAGATCGTAATTTTCCTTGTAAAATACGAGAGGTGTTGAAGGTTAGTAGGTGGAGGCATCTCAAGAATATAATTTATTTTAGCATGATCAACTTTAATACCACACAAAGAGACGATGAAACCAAGGAGTTTTCCAGAGAGAACAGCAAAGATGCACTTCTTTGGTTGAAGGAAAACGTAGTATTTGATGAGATGATTACGAGAATATTTTGAGAACAAGGAGGTGTTTGGCATGATGTTAAGACTTGGTGAGAAGTTCATCGACATAATCATAAAATATACAATGCATGATGTCATTTAAGATATAGTTCATAACATGTTGATATATGGCACAAGTTTTTTTAAGGCCAAAGGGAATTACGTGATAACAAAAATTCCCCTAACGGGTGATGAAGGTGGTTTTGTGTTGATCTTCAAGAGCGAGTAATATTTGATTACATCCCGAGAACCTATCCATGAGTTGATCGATCCTAGGTAGAGGAAAATTTTCCTTGGGGAAAACAAGGTTAAGGTCACAAAAATCCATGCAGATGCGGAGTCCCCTTGTCGCTTTGGTGAGATGAACAATGTTAGAAATCCATTGGGGATAGTCAATGGGTATAATAAAAGAAACAAAAAGGAGGCATTGGAGTTCTTCTTTCACAAGAAGGGCAATGCAGGGGATACATTTTTGCAGCATCTGTTTCATGGGTTTAGCATCGGGAATAGGTAGGATATTTTCGACCATGATATTTGGGTCAATACCGGGAATATCGGCGTAAGACCAAGAAAAATCATTACTATGATCTCAAAGGAAAGAGGTGAAGGCTTCATGTTCAGTGGGATCTAAAGATTGGCCTATCTTTAGAATTTGAGATTTGTCCTGAGTGTGAGTATTGATCTCTATGGTTGATTCATTCAAAGCATGGTTTATGTCTCATAAGGTAATAGGTGAATGTAAGAATCTTCCACACCTAGATAGGTGAGAATAGAATAATCAACCTAATATTGAGCAATATTTATAGAAGGTGTGTCATCATCGATCATGTCAAGATATATGAAGGGAAGGGAAGAAGGAGCCTCTCCATCACGTTGATAGGTCAGAGATCCCAAGGAAATGGAGTTTATGAAAAAAAGAGTTAGGAGGGATGGATTCTAGATCCATGGACTGCGTGGGGAAGGTGGTGTAGTAGGCGAGTGAGGTGGAGAAGGTTTACTTTCCTCTATAAGGTAAATATGGGCCTTCTTAGAAGATGGTTATTTAGAGAATCCAAGACTGCTACAATCTTTAAAGGTATGATTTGTGTGACAACCCTATTCATAAAGATAAAATCTAAAGACTTTCCAAGCACATCGATGAAGGAAAGTGTGAGCAAAGTGGTGATTGGTGAGGTATTGAAAATAAGATGAGAACCAACAGGTTTTGGTAGGTGGTTCAGAGTATATGAAGAATCATCAAGTCCTCCATACGTCAAGTTAGTGCGAAGGTGTGTGACCATCGTATGGAAGATGTCACCTACTCGATGGTTGTAATGTCGGTGTTGATGGATGATTTCGTACTCTTGAGGATTAAGAAAGGTGTTGATGTTGTAGAGGTGATACTCTCCTAAGGTAAGGCATTGAAAAACACCTAACAATCCATAGACATGTATTATTGCTCCATAAATTTGATACAGTACACTACAATGGCCAAGAGGTAAGATTTTCATTACAACTTGAATGGGAGGTTTGAACTCCAAAAATCCACTTATAGACAAGAGAAGAAAGGAGGGTGCAAATCAGAATTGTCCAACCCCTAGAAAATGTCCCTCTTTACAATATATAGGAAGAATGAGAGGAGGGAGAGAAGAATTCAAATTCTTGCTTCAACCACCCTAGAATGCATTGAATTTTCCTACAACAATGATGGATTCTACTACAAAACCCATGCCTCCATGTACTCTTCCTTGTTGGGAAAGAAAGGAGCCCATACCTTCATCATTGTGGTAGGTGAGAAACTTGACACCCCTAAAAATGGTAGACTGTATTTCTCATTTTTGAATAACTTAGTCTTACTAGTTTTAAGATATCTAGTCGTAGTTACGTAGAGGAAACAATAAGTTTTCCAAAATTATTTTCTTGTGAAAATATGAGCTCCCAACCAAAAGTTATGGCCATCTGAAGGTTTAGGTCTAGTGTTCTATGTGGGCTCTCAAAATATTTTAAAAGATCTAAGAATTTAAAATTATTGGTGAGCTTCATGATTCATCCTACTTTGAATTAACTCACGCCAATCTTTTGCAAATTGCTTTGGGTTTGGAGTCTATCCATTCAAGATCCACGTGGAATCCTGTGTATCCTTAATATTTTTCTACCTTTTAGGGTCCTAGGAATGTGACATGCCAACACTTAGCATCATTCGAAAACATGTTGCTTCTTTCCTTTGGGTGAGTAAAGGGCCCCACTGTATATAATGCCAAAAACTCTTTTCGGGTTGGACCTTAGTAGTTAGCTCCACATAGAAACCCTATAGGATTCCAATACTTTACCCCCTCCTTTGACTCTTGAAAGTGTGACGGTTGGACACTTGGCATCATCCGTGAGCCTGCTCTGCTTTCTTTGTGTTTTGGCTAAGTCCCCTCTATTTGGCAAAGATTCGACCTTTCCATAGGATTTTCTTCATTAAAGAATCCATCCAAATCTGATAAACACTCAAGCTTATCTTCTTCCTCCTTTTTCAAAGCTTTATGATTTTGTATGATGGTTTTGAGTCTACAAATTCTCCATTGTATGTGTTGAGCTCCACGTGGGGGCCAAGCGCATCCCTAGGGTCTCCACTTTTATTGCACCTTTCGAAAGTGTGCTGAGTTGACATGTGGCACCTTCCAGGGCTTTGTTTCTTTTTTTTGAGTTGACTCACTCTTGGTTCGATTTTAACTCACTCGAGTTAGCTTTCTTCATTTTTTCAACCGGTCGTTCCGAGATCCCGAAAATGTGAAGTTTGAAAACTTTGAGCCTTTCTTCTTTTTTCACTTGAGCTCGATGTTCTCCTATTTTCCCTTGGCCATTCATCTTCCCACCTTCCATTTCCATTTCCGAGCCTACATGTAACCTGATTGTTGGATTTGAAATGTTGGCTCGCATGAATGAACCAACCTCTTCATTTCTCTGGTGTGGAAGGTCGTATTTGATCAATTTTTTCCCAAGGGGAAAAATTGGATAACAAAAATCTTCTAGAATTTTTTCCTTCCAAATTCAAGTATTTTAGGACCACTAAGAAGACATCATCCCAATGATCGGGGATGTAAGTACAAGCTATACCATCATCGTAGGCAAAAATATGCTCACCGACCTAAAAAATTAGTAATCTCATGTTTTTCGTGAGTTTTATCCTTATAGATTTTGAGCCCATCCATTTTAAGACCCATTATCCCAACTATGGATACCTTAGAGAACCTAATTTGAACCCTTCTAAAAATAAATCCCCCATCAATCCAAGCATTTATGAAACCAACAGAAAGCGCAAGGTCATTACCTCTTAAGCATTGAATATACCTAGTGAAGCCCCTTTTATGCAACAGTTTCCACAAGACATAGTCATTTTTCAAGTGAAGGAAGGTAGTAGGATAGGTTCAAACCCTATTTCCTCCCATAGTTTGTTTAATTTTTCTTTCCTCAAGCCCCAACCAATTGCAAATGCCAATATAAAAAAATTAAGTAAATTCCACATTAAATGAATTTTAACCTTTTCCAAAAGGAAGAACATATTTTCAGAATCCTAGGTGTGTGAGTCTTGTACTCCATCATTACGCAGCCTCAATATGTGTAATCATTAATCAATTTTTAATGTTTTCCCTAGGAATATGTGTCTCTGGCCATGTCATTAGTTTAGACATGTCATTGCATTGATTAACAAGTGCATCCGCGAGTTGATTAACATCTTTGTAAGTGTGTAAGATGTCCATTTTATCAAATGATTCTAAAATTCCATGATCCTCCTTGATAATGTTGATGAGTTTCCACCCACACTTACTCTGATTCTTAAGAGCATTAATAACACACAAGGAGTCACCTTCAATAATGATGGATTTTAAACTATGATATTTGCACATCATGATGCCCCAGAGCATAACCTTTTCTTTGACATAGTTATTGGTATGATTACTAATTAGACCCGCGTAGGCACTGATACACCTGCGCATGTGATCTCGAATCATACATCCTCCTCTAGTAATGTTTTCCTTCTATTTATCCGAGCCATCAAAATTGATCTTGAAGCTGCCATTAGGGGTTTTGACCATTTAACACTTGTGGATGACCTTATCCTTCACATGACTATTAGGAATGATGTCCATGTTACTGAGAATGCTTCTTTCCCAATCTGGGCACTTTTTAGACTATTTGGGCTTTAAAATATGAGAATTATCTTTAAGGGATTGTCTCACCTTTTCGATAACCTTCTCCAAACTAGAAACTTTGTTCTTAAAAATCCTATTATTTCATTCCAACCATAGCCCCCATAACATGTGAGGGAGGGAAAGTTTCCATATTTCCTTAACTCAGATCATGCTTTGGAAATTGAAGCTCCATTGATTAGGAAGAAGGGCCACATCCCCAAGAAGGACCATGTGTAACTTAAAAATTCTTAGGACAGCAGAGAAGACTTGAAAGGAAAAGGAGCATTCTAGGAAGAGATGTTGGATTGACTCTTCATTACACTTGCAAAGACCACATCTATTAGTGATGATCATTCCCCTTTTTCTTAGTCTATCCACAGTTAGGATCTTACCTTTAACAACTTCCCAAAAGAAAATATTGATTTTGGGAATAAGATTCTTATTCCAGACCTACCTCCAGAGAGTATTGGGTTCAATATGCTCAAAATTTAACAAATAACCAAACTTAACTCCATACTCCCCTGTATCCATGGTTCTCCAAATCAACTCATCTGAGCTCTATCATGGGGTATATGATAATATTTAAGGCTCTTATTTAGGTCTTGAAAGGGCTGTAAATCCCCAAGGTAGTGGGGAGGAGGAAGGAGGGGGGTCCACTTCCTCTCTTCATTCCAATAGTTGCAAACTAATTCTCCCTGTTCCTAGTTAAATAATGGCCAAAGCTCCTCCATGGCTCTTTTGTTTTTCAGGGCTCTGTACTTGATCCATGGGTCCTACAAAAATTTAATCTTATCTCTATCATCAAGATTCCATTTACGTCTTTTTATCAACAAATTTCTAGTTTGGCATAGATTGTTCCATAAAATAAAACCTCTAGGAAGCTCCATATCAAAGAAGAGTGCCAAAGTTCCGCCAAAGGGCCACAAATATTTTTCCTTCAGGATTTTGACCCAGGTGCCCTCCTCTCTGTGCAATCTCCATGTAACCTTAGCTATTAGAGCTTGATTCAAAAATTGTATGTTTTTTAGTCCAAGACCACCCCTATTGTTAGGTTGAGTGACTTTGTCCCAAGATACTAGAGGGATTCTATTCTTTTCCTCTGATCCCATCCATAAAAACCATTTCGTATGCCTTAAATATCTTTCTTGACTCTAAATGGTAAGGTAAAGATGGACATAATGAACACAACAATACCCTATAAGCAGCTTTGAAGGAGATGAGTTTTTCTAGCCTGTGAAAGCAAAGAACCTTTCAAGAGGCCAAATTTTTATGAAATATTTCTATTAGTTTATTCCAACCTCCTTCCTCTAAATTTTTCCCATAAAGAGGAATTCCAAGGTATGTATCTAGGAGGGCCTTGATACTGCACTCTAGAATGTTGGCAAGCATGTTTTGCTGCTCCTCCCCACATTAATGAAGAAACATGAACTCTTTCTGAAGTTTATTCTCTGCCCTGTAACTTTTTCATATTTTTAGTGATGATTTTAAAGGCTCAAGCCTCCTAGACAACTTCTTGACCAAGAAGAATCATATCATCCACAAAATCTGCGCAGACATTGATTCTCAACTCCATGTGCCACTTTAATACCTTCCATGATACCATCACTTTGAGCCCTAGAACATAACCTGCTCAAGTTTCAACAACTATTATATATAGGAAAGGTGATAGGGGATCTCCTTGCCTCAAACCCCTTTCTGATTTGAAGAAACCATTGGGATTACCATTATTATAATAGAAAAGCTCGGGTCTTTAGTGCAGGCTTGGATCATTTTGATGAAGTGAGGATGGTAACCCTGTCGGATTAAAAGAGAGTATAAGAAATCCTAGGATATCTTGTCGTAGTATTTTTCATGTCCAACTTAACAATCATATCCTCCCTACCTGAGAGCTCCATAGAGTGTATTGTCTCATGAATAGTGATTATGTTATGCAAGATTTGTTTGCAGGGCATGAAGGCTCCTTGATTTGGGAAATAAAGTTACTAAGAGTCTCCCTTAATCTGAAAGCCAGAATTTTAGAGATTAACTTATACATAGTATTGCATAAACTAATAGGTTTGAAGTCCCCAAGATATTTAGCTCTGGATTTCTTAGTATGAGAGAAATAAAAGTGTGGTTGATTTGTTTGAGTAGGCTTTGAGATCGAAAAAGTCTTGGACCGTTAAGACCACTTCTTTCTCAACAATATCCCTATACATTTGGAAAAATAAATTAGGGAAGCTATATGGCCATGGGATTTCATCACCTTCTATAGCATCTAGAATAGTTTTAGTCTCTTTCTCGAGACAAAATGACTATGAGTTCACTATTCTCATCTTGGCTAATCACCGGTTCAAAAATATTAAGGATTTTAGCTCTAGAGATCTCATCTGAAAGTTGTTCTTCAACAAACAAGTTCTGAAGAAGGAGACAATGGTAGTAGAGATATCCTTATCCTCCGTAGCCATTTCACCATTATATTTCTTTATTTATTGAATTCTTCCTTTGTTAGCTTTAATGGTGGCAGAGATATGGAAGAATTTGGTGTTACTGATCATCTTATTTAAGCCAAGTAATTCTAGATTTCTACTTCCAATATATCTCTTCTCTACACAATATATTGTGGTATTCAACAAGTAGATCTCTTTCCTTTAATTTTTCCTCCATGCTCCATCCTCCCTATTCCATAACTTCTTCCATAGCATGGAGATCTTCAGCAATTCTACTTTTTTGGAGAAAGATATTTCCAAAAACTTCCTTGTTCCAAATTTTAAGATTTACCTTAATATTTTTAAGTTTGGCAGCCACCTTAAACATACTATTACCTTTGACTTCCAAGCTCCACCATTATTCTATCTTCCTTTCCAACTTCGGATGAGTGGTCCACATTTTTTGAACCTAAAAGGTCTTCCTATGGGCTGCTCCCTAACACTGAATTTAAGAATCAGGGGATTGTGGTCCGAACCAATGCGTGCTAGTGAGGAGAGGGTATATTGTTTCTCTTGAATCCAATGGATATTCACAAGAAAATGATCCAGTCTGATTTGAATCAGATTTTCCCCTTCTCTCCTATTAGACTAGGTGAATTTTGTACCACTGAGGTTCAGATCCATCAAATCGTTCCACCCCAGGAAATTCGCAAGGTCCTCCATACTCTCAGTATACACATTAAACCCTCCTTTATTTTCTAAGGGAATGAGAGGTGTGTTAAAATCACCTCCTATGATCTAGTTTAAATCACTAAACATCCTTCTGAAGGTAGTCAACTCTTCCTAGAGCATCCTTCTACTAGTTGTAGTATTGGGAGCATAGATATTAGAGAGAATAAATTATTTTCTGGAGCTAACTTTAGTGAAAAAATGGCTATATGGTGTTGACTATTGATGAGGGGGAAGCCTTCCAAAATATTCTTATTCCACATACACAAAAGACCCCCAGATTGCCCCTGTAGAGGATTGATAGTGGAATCCAACTTCTTTCCAAAAGAAAGCCTGAAAGTCTTTCATCTTTTCCTAATTCATCTTAGTTTCTTGTAGCATTATTACATCCAGTTTTTCCTTAATTTTGAAGTCAAACAAAATCCTATGCTTACAGGGCTGGTTTAGGCCCCTTATATTCCAAGATAAGAAAATCATTTAGAATGGGAGGATTTAGAACCTACCAACAATGGTTTTTGATGCCCCTCCATAATATCCTTCTTTGTGGCTCTCCCTCTTTTCCTTTTCAGATGGTCTTCTTGGAGATGATTTATTGGCTCCAACATCCACCTTTGATCTAGTTCTCGGGGTTAGTTTCCATTTTGGAGACGGTATGCTAACCATCTCAAGAACATGGACAAGTGAAAATAACTGAATGGAAATTTATTTTACCCTTTGTTTATCCATAGTTTCTTCAACTATTATTTCATTTAGGTCATTCCTAGAAGTCTCAAGAGCACGTTGGAGATCCTCCTCAACTGTAGGAATGTCCTCCAGATTAACGTCTAGGATCTTGAACATATTACTTACCAAAGTAGTGATTCTACTAGTCTTTGGAAAAAAACTTGCCTCCATAGTATCTGGAACTATGGATCCAACAATATTGTCCTCCTGAAAATATTTGAAAACCACCACATCTTCATCCTTTTCTGGGTATTGATCCGCTACCATATTGTTAACCTCCTCCTGACCTAATTCAACTGCTTCTTCTTCTAGAGTCTATTCGGGCCTTTTGGAATCCGATCTTTAATCTCTAACGGTTTGATTCGATTTGGTTGCATAATTCCCTTACCTTTCAGATATTCCTTATTGATGCCTTTGTTCTTCTTGATCTGAGCTTTCTAAGTAGCCTCCTCTTTGGATTTAGGACAAGATTTAATATTGTGATCTACCTTGAAACATGAGAAACACATAAACAATGCAAACTCATAGTCAATCTTCTGGGTATGAACTCCCCAGGGTGCCTTGATCTCAATGCTTCTAGGTAAAGAGGTTTTGGGGCCACATTAACATAGAACCGTGTAAATAGAAGTCTTTTTAGCACAAGTTACCAGATCTATGATGAACAAGGCCCCAATGGATTTGGCTATCCCCTGCAAAATGTCCAAATCCCAATATTCCTAAGGTAAACTTGACAACCTAACCTGGTGTAGGGGTATATGTTTTCATAGACCTTTAAATGTTTGAGCTATAAGGTTACCTATTCTCAATGTTTTCTCTAAGTTTTCAAGAGCTCCAACTTACTCTCTAACACCATTCAAACCCCTAATTAACGATATTTAACATTGTTCTATTGCACTATTTATTCTTCAAACACCTTGAGGTCCAAATAAGACCCAATGCATGCTCATACATGAAAGACAAGAACTAGTGAAGAGTTCACTTGGCCTCAAACTATCAAAGGTGATCACTTTGTGATCACTATACCAATGTTTCCCAAGTATGTAAAACTTCTATATCACACCAAAGAAAGACTTCAAGCCACAAAATATACTATTAAGGTCTTTAGCAACATACCTCTCAAGTACTCTTACCATGTACTTCACAATGGAGTCCTTCTACAAATGGGGTCCAAGAACATTCCCACAAGTTTGAAAGTGTTCAGAAATAAAGTTTAAGCTTAGGATTCCCTATGAATACTCAAAGAATTGTCTCCAATTATGAGTCTTAAAACTATGCCCCTCTAACTTTATATAGGTTATTTATGCCCAACTTGAGATCTTCAATGCAAATGTAGGGGTTTCTTGCTATGGATAACTATTCAAAGGGTTTTCTATACCTCCCTCACCATGTTTATGGTGTCCATAGCCTCCATGCATTTCCTTATGGATAGTTTAACCCATTCTCCTTTCATGACAACCTTTCACAATGACCTAGTATAGTCTTATTAGCTACTATATCATTCTAGCCCCAAATAATGAAGGTAAATGCATATAGATCACTCAAACATGCTATTCATACATGGGTTGGTGTTTTTCAATCTTGCATACATTTGTTACTCATCATGATATGCTCAACTCACCTCTTTACACATTTTCACAGTGCTCTCATGGAGTTCTAGACCCTGCACAGTCAACTTTTCATGTAAATGATGACAATTTATTCAATGCTAGAACCACCAAGATCCTTCAACATATCAAATACACCTCCCTACACTTCTCATATCAGTCTAGATTCATGAACATCAAGTTATAATGTAAAATCCTCCTTTGACTATGCAAGTTTATCTTGAAACAAGCTGTTAGAGAGAACTCTAACTACACCAATCCAATTACCACGAGATTCAAAGAGTAGATATGTCTTATTAAGATAGAGATTATTTGCAAATTTGAACCAATTTCATCCATCCGGTGAAAAGATATCGAAGGCCGAATTCGGGCTCGAGAGCTAACAAATTAGAATAATAATCAAATTGAACTATTTCAAACCTTGTAAAAATAATGAATGCAATCTACATCACTGCAGATCCTCCTCATGTTAACAATCAAGAGGAATAAATCATATAAGTGGCATTGAACGTTTTATGGCCACCTTTGTCAGGCAGTTACTTAAGCAAAGTCCATATAAAACATGTAATTTTCATTAAATAGAGGTATATCTCCTTCTCCAAATCATCATACATTCTTTATTCACCATTTTCAAAACTCAAGAACCATTGTCTACATCCAATTCCATCGAATCACCTATGAATAGGTGTAATTTTGCTAAGTATAAATCCTAACAAGCTCCTAAACTGACTCCTAGACTGTCTCAACCACTTCAATAACCTTCTCAACATAGGAATTAGGTGTATATCACCTTAATTCACTCATGGGGTCCATACAAGACATATAGAAATAGATAACTTGACTTTATTTTCCCTTTTACTAAGTCAAAACAACTCCTATAACCTTCTAAGAAGCACTTATTCAACATTTACAACATATATGCACCTTTTAAAACACATTTTCACATTTTTACAACATATTGGGCTTTAAAAACCTAAGCTAACATGTTCTAATGGTTTGTATGACCTTATTATGCCTTGCACTTGATGCTCCTACATCAGCAAATAGGGTATTCTTTAATGACTGTTTCAAAGGATTGAAGCCAGTCTTCCATTTTGCACCAAAACCACTACCCGACCCATGAACCATGGTCCTCCGACAAGGATTCGTAAGAAATCCTCTTCCAAAGATAGATTGATCATAAATAAATCATTAATATACATTGCTATTTCCAATGACCCTTTGGGCATCCACTTCTTACTAGCCCATTTCCTAAACTCCTCAATATTCGGCCTGCTACCCGATATCTTGGCTAAAATGGTATTGCACATTGAAGACTTCACCCGGTTGGCTACTTGTTCCGGTATTTCCAAGAAAACACCATTTTCATTACAAACAGGCTGGGATTGATAGTAGATACTTATTAGGCTGCCTTATCGACCACTCTCCTCGCCCACATGATAGGGGGTCCCGTATCTGGCTCTACCTTATCCCTTTCCATTGTGAACTGTGCATCCTTCCATCAATCCTGTATATTCTCCCTGTGAATCCCTGCAATGACTCGCTCACCTTTTCCCACTCATTCCTAGATTTGAAATCACTCACTCCATCCATCGCGTTCCATAACTTGTAATTTCTCCTGGGTGCCAAAATTGGAATATTCACATGATCTCAATGTTATTGTGTAATATATTATAAATAACTAAACACTATTCTTTGAGATTAATTACTAAACCAATCAAATAAATATATTATTTGTTAATCACAAACTCAATTCATTGATATGACTCAAAACTTTCCCATAAACCAGTTAAAGAAGTGCATAATTGAGTCTATCAAGTTAATAATTTTTCTAAAAATCTATATATCATATTAGACTAATTGAAAAAGACAGGGATGAAAACCATTTTTTTTACGCACAATAGGAAAATTTTATAGAAGGAACGTACATATTTTACATGTTATTGTATATGAATCTAATGAAGAAAATTTAGTGAACTAAGAAATATCAACATGTTCGTTTTGCACGTGTCAAAGTTAATTGTAACTGTTTTGGTTACATAAAATAGGTTTTAATATTTGGCCTATCCTATATCACATTTTAATTAAACAATATTTCTTCAAAGAAGAGTTATATATTAATCCTAAGGATTGCATATTAAATCATTGAATAATGTAATACCCTATGTTGTAAGTTCTTGTTTGCATGGGGGAGCAAAGGATGGCGCAAGGAAAGAGGGTCGGGCATGTGTTAAGAAAATATTAGGAAATATATTTTGTAAAGTTTTTTAAGTTAGTAAAAATGTGAAAAAAATGCAAAGATTCAAAATTCAAATAAATGAGTTAGCTTGTAGGAAATATTTTTGGAATAATATTTAATGAAGATTTTGTTCACATAAAAATATAAACCTCCTTACTTTCTCCTAGAGGTTCCCATTGCATTAGATTATTATCTCATTTTAAACTTTTGATAGAGATCATTTTCTTCTTCTATTGTATCTTAACTATCTCTCTAGGGCTTTACATACTTTTGATGCTAAAGTTGATTTGTAGACATTCATCACACTTTCATATGTTTATTGATTACATAATGATAAGATCATCCAATAGACATTTGAAATGTGGTTAGTGAGTATTCAAATTTGATCATTTTTCCATATGAAATGGAAAATTGCTTCATTTTTAGTCATGTACATCATTTTAAAGGAGGCGAATGTATTTTTATTTGAGTGTTGTTTATTTTTTAATGCAATGTTTAAATTTTACTTCCATTTTGAAGTGTGTTGGAGGATGAGAGTGGCTTGTGATAAAAAAAAAATCTGTTTGACTAAGGAACAACAAAATTTAAGGCTTCTATAAAAGAGTTGATATGATTTATAATGTATATTGGTTTCTTCATGACATTGCTAGATGTATTCACGATGTATTGCACCATAGAACATTAATTTGAAATCAAACAATATCACTTCTTGTGACATGGTGATTGGTTTGTTTTTTCCATTTACTATTTTAAGGTGGAAAGAAGACAATTTAAAGTTTGTTAATTTTTGTCTACCTTATATTTGAAGCTTTGTTTAATAGTATGGATAAATGGACTTCCATCAAATTTTGACACAAGTACCTAATTACACTTTCATTAAATGCTAAAGAATATGAAAGATAGTAATATAACCTAATTAATCAATTCCACATCCCTGAGAGATATGACATTCAAGGAACTTAAGATTATCGATATTACATGGTGATCTAAAGGTCATTGTTAGGATTTGAAAATGGAAACAAAATCCATAAGTGATAGATATTTTAACCATAAATTTGATGACAAACAAAGCATTGTCTTAGGAGCATCCTCTTATATCCAAACAATATACATAGAATTAAAACACTCTAAAAATAGTAGATAAACCGTTATTAACTTGACAAATTATGTGTTCACCTTGTCCTTATCTCACATTATGTTTCATGTAAATAAAATTGTTAAGTAGATTTATTTAGAATCATCAATACATTGTTTTTGTTTATTGAATTCATTGGCTAGGAAATATGACACAAAACATCACAAATTGGTGACTTTATTTGTTTCCACACTCTAGTAATAATTTAATATGAATTTAGGAAAACTCGATTTACCATTTCAATATAAGACATTATGAATTGCAACTTTACCCTATCTATAGTGTAACACCCAATGTTATATCAACTCTAGATTATTATTTTTTAAAATACAAACCCCTTAATTCCCATTACACACCTTTAATGATTTATAATTCAATACTAAGAAATCCATCAAGTAATATAGTTTTAAAATCCATCTGATAACATCATAACCATGTGCAGTTGTAAAGTTCCATTAGATCTACCCGATCCCCTTTACCTCTCTTTTGAATGTACATGACTAATACATCTACCCGATCTCATTAATGTTCACTTATTCCAAGTGTACATAACTTGTATGTAATAGGTTAACCTTTCTATTTAGGTCTGTGAAATGATGTAGTTCCAAGTGTATACCTGAAAAATAGTTTTCTATGTTTCATCCTGTATTCCGCACCATTTTGTTGAAACTTGGTGAACCGACAATGTAACCAACCAAGACAATATGTAGGAAAAATATTTCAAGCTATGTTTTGCATGCTTGGTTTTTTGACCACACATAAGTCACTCAAAAATTGTCTCTTTACCACATCGTTATTCCAAATAGTTATCTAGATCACATTTAAACAATCTTAATGTTTAATTTAACGTGCTAGGATGGTCTGAAATCTAGGTCTCATCTCTTGATTTGAGTGTATCTTTGTTTGTTACAACTTAGGATCCCTATGGGATAGATAATGATTACTCTTTGACCTTCCTCAAAAGGTAATCATTAACCATCCCGTAGCTGTCCTAAGATGGTATGATCAAAGAACATTCAAATCGAAAGGCGAGACTTAGAGTCCATGCCTACTTAACATGTAAGATGATAATACATCAATAGTTTAAGTCAACTATAAGGTCAACAAAAATCATTAATAACACATTCATTAATGTTGATCTATGTTTTAAAATCTTAATGCCAATTTATGGCTTTCGTAGTTAAGTATCATTTCAAATTAATCATCTTATTAAGATTAGATAATCATCCTAATCCTTACTAGTCAATGTCATTTTTATCACAACAATGACTACTCAAACATATTTCCACAAGAGAAAAATTAACCATTTAATTATTTATATAAATTGATTTCAATATTGATCATGCAATGATTAATTCTCATCAAATCATTTGTTACTAATTTCTTGAAGTTGTACTATTTTACTTTTTCATCATTATGTCACTTAACTCGTAAACATATCAAAGTATGATTAAACAATCAAATATTAATTAATTATACTAGGTAAAGAAACAATTATTAAGTTTTTCCACTTACTTCCAAGTCTAGAAATATACATTTATTTCTCACTCTGTAAATGTTGTCCCAAACAACATTGTTTTCCTTCTTCATTAATTAATCATTAATTAATGTCATCATGTTTATCATTACTATAATTATCATTTAATAAATCAAATTAAATGAAATCATAAGTATAAATAATTAATCAAGTCCACTTTGTTTCACAAACATTTTTAAGTACAATAGTTGAAAATCAACATACATTATTATTTCGTCTCATAAGAATAATAAGGTATATCATACTTTTTGTATTTTGGCTTTGTTTTGTGGTGGTCTATTGTCAAGTATTTTTGACTTAGCCTCCATGGCTTTTTGTTGGTTTTTGTGCTAAAGCGGCCTCTTTATGTGCGAGGTTTTTTGGTTCCCTTAAAACTAAAGTATTTTTATCTTATCCAAAAAAAAATGATCCTCAACCGAGTAGTGTTGGAGAAAAATAATTTAAAAATAGAATCATATTTTCTATTACAATTACAATGAGAGATACGAAAATATAATAGAACTATACTCTTCCATCTCATAATGAAATGAATTTGCATAATTGAAAAACAAAATGAAAAGCTCAAGTCAAATAAAAAAATTTAGTGCATCCTTAGGTTGAAAGATTTACGTAAATTCTAAAGTTTGGTTGAGTTTGCACAACACAAAACTAGAGAACTTTGTTAATTAATTTTGTAAACAACATACAATTATATAGGGATGCAACTCATATATTTAAGGAGGTTGTTATAAAAAATTACCCCTCTAAATATTCTAGTGAACTATCTACGTAATATTGTTATAACCACAACAATATTACTAACAACATTACAAACAAACCCAATATCAATACAACCTGACCATATTAACAAACTACTAATTTACTAATCACCGTAGTAGTAATATAATCACCACATGTGAACACTATATTCCTAATGTGTGTGTGTGTGTGTGTGTGTGTGTGTGTGTGTGTGTGTGTGTGTGTGTGTGTGTGTGTGTGTGTGTGTGTGTGTGTGTGTGTGTGTGTGTGTGTGTGTGTGTGTTTGTGTGTGTGTGTGTGAGAGAGAGAGAGAGAGTGAAACCTAACCATATAAAATTGTATTAATTTAAGGAGATTATTGATGCAATTGGATTGTGACTTGGTGGCCTTTAATTAGAGACAAACATGTTCTATCATAAAGAGTTTAGTCTTGGTAAAGGATATAAAGTGAATATAAATTAAAAGGTTACAATGTGTATGTTAGACTTTGTGTCTGTATATAAACTATCTCAATGGTGCAATTTGGTAGTGAGTGATTTAAAATCAATTCTAAGAAGATATTAGTTTGAATTTATAGATTAATTTAAAAAAATTGTAAAGGAATTGATAGATTGTGTTGACATATGTACGGGCAAATCTATAGGAAATGAGATAGATCGCCTTCTTATGAACGAAGTACATTATGTATTTTTTTGAAAATAATGTACAAATATTTCATGGTAGAATGTTGTGATGATGTGTTGTGACTATAGAATGATCATGCAAAGATGACTAAAAGCATATGTAGAAGACACATGTAGAACATGGAATTTGATGTATATATGTGATAGATAACATATCCATACAAGTGATAGCTAACATATGATAGCTCACCCGGCGAACATAGAGTTGAAAATTTTGGACAAAACTTGGACCCAAACCATTTATGATGAAGGGTTTCCCTTACATTGTAGAAAAAATTTTGTGTTAGGGCATCTGGCCTCACAATGTCATAGTCTAAAACACAAGGTTCATGAGAGAACATTGTGGTGGAAATATGCTCTTCCTCGAAATTTTTACGTGAGGGGATGCAAGGAAATAGACACAAAGCCCGATTCAAAGGCGGGGATATGGAGAGATTTCTAGTTATTCCTTTGGAGGGTGAGGGAATTACAATAAAAAAATCTCCACATATAAAGGACAAGATACATGAGGAGACGAGGAGGGAGGATCTGCGACCACTTTGTGTGGAAAGAGGGAAAAATTTTGGTAGTGGATGGGTTTACAACCTTGACTCACGAAGGTGCGTCTTCGGCGTGGATATGGAGATCATTATTCTTATCTAGCCGACAAGGGATACATGGACAAACGTTGGCAAGAAGAAGAGAAGACAAGAAAATACTAATATGACTATGTGCTCTCAAACAGATGGTTGGCTTAGATGGTTATAAGGTGGAGCTAGTGCTAACTTTTGGCGGATGGTTCGCTAGTCCAAAAGACATTAGCGTGCTTCAGATCTGTTGTCGAAACATTGAGATGTTGGTTTGGGGCCTTACCTAGATTACCAGTGCAGATGGATGGTTATACGAGGCTGAATTTTGTTTTTAAGGTTTAATTTTTTTATCTTTTGTAATCGATGGATCAAACATGTTTGATCCTATACTTTTGACTATTCTACGTAGGTTTATATTGATATATCTTTCACCGGCATGCGCAAGGTTTGAGGGTGCCTTTCAAAACCTCCTTTTTACTTAATCAAAAAAACCATACAAATAACATATTGAAAGAGTGAAAATGTTCTACTAAATGTAATGGAATGTGCTACACCTTAAAGTACATATTACTTAATCCAAAAAACACATATTAAAAGACCAAAAATATGTAATGGAATGTGCTAAACATTAAAACAAGGTATTATAGAGATGTGCGGTATCGAACCTTGTACCTCTCACATGCAAAGGGAGCACTCTATCACTTGAGCTACATCCCCTGACGTTGGTAGCTACCATGTAACATATTGATTCGTTATGAAATATAGAGCAGAAAATCAGCAAGCACATTGGCGCAGGCATTGGCATAGACAATGCTTATATTAGACAGAGTATATGAATCGGCCACATTTTTAATAGCTCAGGCACAAGATCAGAAAAACCATGTGTTGGACGTCGGAGCCATTAAAATACTTAATTTTTGAAGATTTTCTTCGTTAATTAGATGTCAAATAAATGTAAATTCATACAAATCTCCTATCTTTTCAACTTCATCTTAAATGCATGAATTTTCAAATGCATAAATATGGATTTTCCTGAATTTAATGGTAGATCTTTCCACGTGTTATTTCCCTCGACGTCGAATATGAAGATAACTGCATAGAAAGGTTTTATGCCACTATTTTGGCCACCGGCTATAGAAGTGGCGTGATGCATTAACTCAAGGTATGCCCTATTCTCTACACACTATATATGTGTTTGCTTCAACAATGCTAACTTATATTCACATACACAAATCTGTATTTAACTCTTTTGTATGTTTATATTTGTTACGCCGAAAGGTGTTTTAAACTAGAAAGCCCCCTCCCCTCTTTACAACATCCAACAATGCATATTCTTTGCATCAACGGCCATTTGAAATATTGTATAGAGGTAGAGAATGTGAGTGCAGGTATCAACGTATCATTTAAAATATGGTTGGGACTTAACCCTATAGATCGGCCCATGCAACAATTAAAATAACCAAACGCAGAGAAAAGTGTCTCAGGGTGTTGATAGAGAGGCTCTCTAGAAGAATTTTGATACCTCTGTCAATGTAGTATTTTTAGTTTTGTAGCCACTGCAATCCTAATCATAATTTTCTTATTGATGGCAATATTTGAATGCTTTTTAAGACCAATACCATCTTTTTCATCAGTTCACAACACAGGCGACAAAACTTTAATCTAATTCAGCTGTTGGATAACCTTGACCATTTTATAAGATCTGTAAGTATTATGCCTCCAAATTTTATTCATTTTCTCATTAAATTTTGCATTGAAATATAAGTGACTAAGTTAAACATGCTGCAAGGATATCTTGTTAGCTTCAAAGATTGGATTAGTTTTTTTAGTTCCATTTATGTGATTTCTTTACTGAAGGATAAGCATCCAGTTTTGTGTGCATGGATAATCCACTTTCTTCAGCATCCACTTTCGTGTGCAAAGGACTGGGGTATCCATTCTACTGACTTCATGTGGACCGAACCCAACATCTTCCCTTATTCAAATCCACAGAAATATTACTATAGATCCACATAAATTTTAGTGAGCATAGTACAAACTAAGTTTTCATGGATTTTAGGGATCCATCAACACATACCACTAATTCATGATAGTTCCTCTTGCAATGAAATGATGCCAGAGTGAATATAATTTACCCTTTCCTCTGTCTTTTTTCTCATTTCTACACTATTGACAATAAAGTAGAGGAAAATAATAATGATTGCAACTTGATGTCTGTGTCAAACAAACTTACACTATTCAAATTTCAGTGTATTTGTGTTTGCGTATCATTTGAGAAACTGATATTGGCACTAAATCCATTTATTGTGAGCCTAACTGAAACTTGTTATATGTGTTGTAAATTCACTCTTCTGATGAGCCCTCCCAGAAAAGTCAGATATTATTTGATATTAATCCTTGATTATCCTCTTTGCTATCCTAATTGGATTCTATTTTATCAAAATTAATACGAGCCAAAATATTATCTAATCAGTTTATTATTTTTTATCTCGACACGTAAAATGATGAAAAACATTACACAAAATTATTGTAGTAACCATTACGTATGACTTGAATATTTAATATAGCATCGTCATTTTTATATAGATTTATATACAAAGTATATAAATTTATTCAAAAAAAAAAATCAAATATACAAATATTAATATTTTATATATTTACGTTGAAGGTGTTGCCTTTATTGGATTGTAGATGGCTTGTTTTGAAACCGCTCAAAGTGTGGCACGACTTGGATCCAGTTTGGATGGTCGTTGTGATTTGATGCGGTAGTCTTTGTCCACATTTTTGCTAAGTCATCGGTATATATTTGGATTTTTCGAGTATTTATGATGCCACTCACATGAGGACATACCCTTAGTTTCCCATGTTTGAAGGTGTAATCTTCTATAGCCAATGTTGTAATCCATGGCGATGTGTTAGCACTAGTCGATGTGTCTAGTCCTTTGTTACTCGGCGACATAAATTGAAACACCATTCTTTATGGACTTGTTTATTTTATACTTTTCAAAGGTTTTAAAAGTTTTAAACATAGGGGAAGACATTAGTATAGTATTTGGTGTAGAAGTGCAAGTCTTTTCCATTCTTTCCATCCGGATTTGCGCATTGCGGTAGGAAAAATTTAGTGGCAAATATTTGTTAACTCACAAATATTCCGGTTTTCAAAATTTGAAATTGGCGAATTTTCGGGTATGAATAGTGATTGGGTCGCCAAAAATTTTGAATTAAAATATGTCAAATTTGCCTCATATATATATTCTATTTAAGTATTTATAATTCATTATTCATAGTTCTAAACATCGAACTTTGAACCCCCCTTCCATAAATTCACGATTACCAAATATTTCATTTAGGCTTTCTACTTTTGAAATTGGAGGACTGGTCACTAGAGGTAGATATTTCCTTTCTACTTTCAAGGTACTTTAGTTTGTTTTGTAGCATGTAGGTAGCATATTGTCTGGCATCTACATGATGTCGACCGATATGGCATGAAGAGATATACTACCTGAGAGCCCGTAACATGTATGATGCATGCTGGCAGTAGTATAGTACATGTTATGTAACATGATATAGCCAACATCATGTATCAAATATGCATACCGATCGCATAGCATGCATGCTATGCTATGCGCTAATCGATGCATATACATGCTATGTCAAGCATGTAGCATGTAGACATGCTACCAACCGACAAAGCATATATGCATGCTACCAATCGGCATCATCATGCATGCAGATGCATATGCATCACCGATTGGTAGCATGCATTATATGATATGGGAGCATGCATGCATGCTACCAACAATAGCAT
The DNA here is from genome assembly GCA_018340775.1 of Taxus wallichiana var. yunnanensis. NCBI lineage: Eukaryota > Viridiplantae > Streptophyta > Pinopsida > Cupressales > Taxaceae > Taxus > Taxus wallichiana. The sequence goes on from CM031235.1 coordinate 377,386,974, forward strand.
GCATTATGCTACCGATCGATAGCATCGATCCAATAGCATTTTATGATTTTGTTACATTTACAAATTTTAGAACTTGTTTAGATGTTGATTACATTTATCTAATTTAAATATTTTCATGGATAGGTACAATGGCTTCTCTGAACAATCAACAAAAAAGGCAAAAAAAAAAAAAGAAAAGGTAGCATAGAAAATTTTTTCAGCCCCACAAAAAAATGAAGACCCAAGTTGCTTCCACTAGAAACATTAACATGGGTACTGGTAAGTTGTAACAAGATTATCATAACCTTTTCCTTTTTTTTTTCAAGTTTAATTTAAATTTTTAATATTTGTAACAGTCAAAACATTTTTCATTTTTGAAAAAGAAACCCCTTTTGTTAATTTTATTCAAAATGAAACAAGTAAACCAAAACATAAACCCTAAGGAAACAATTATTTCAGTAGATGAAGATTTTATTGACCTAGACATGCCAGAGCTTGAAGATTGTCCCAAATGCCAAATGTGTTTAATAGATGAATGTTCAAATGAAAAGATTCAGCAAAAGATGATAATGACAAAACCTTCAAAAAATAAGTCTGGGAGAAAGAAGAAAACATCCTGGACAATTGGAAGGTCATTTCAAGTAGATTGGGTAGAAAAATACCCATTTATTGAGCCTGTACAACCAGATAATGGTAGTGATACTCCCAAAGAATGTAGATGTACTATTTGTACTTGGAAATTGGGTAAAGAACATAGAATGCAACTTAAATTGGACACTATAGAGAAACATTGTGGAAAAGTATATTACACAAGTCACTGACAATGATGGAAAAATAATGAAGACTCATAGATGGAAAACTAAAAAGAGTGCATGCATGTAAGATATAAGGAGGAGTATGACAATAAGATGAAACACACTCAAAAACTTCAGGAGAAAGGAGGAACCATAAATGCAAATTTTGGAAAAGTTGTAAATGAAAATATGAAGGCAAAAACCTCCCATTTTTCAACCATATTCTTTATTTTGAAAATGGGTAGACCAATTTCAAATTTTTCAAATATAAAAATTGTTCAAGTTCAATGGGTTTCCAAACCTTCCAAATTCACATTGGTCAGAGAGCAGTGCTTGGGAAATGGTGAGATGTCTTGTGATGATTGAACAAGAAGATCTGAAAGAAAATGTCAAGAATGCAAGTTTCATCTCCCTTTCAATTGATGAGGTTACAGTTGTTGAAAACACTTCTTGGGTTTGCATGCATGTATATACATTCCGAACCACACCAAGACACCTCATCTACTATCGGTTCATAAAATGCAAGAAAATTGCAATGCTGAAAATATTTCCAAATTGGTGATATCTAATTTGAAGGACATAACAGAATGGATAATTATTCTATAGCCACAAAGTTGATTTGTGTTGGTGTTGATGGTGCATCAGTGATGTAGGGTCACATAAATGGTCTATGTGTGCATCTCAAACATTTTTTCTCCTTACATGATTCCTATTCATTGCATGGCTCACAGGATGAATCTTGCATATAGGATAGTAAGCACATTTGAATGTGTTGAGAAATTTGAAGAGCTTATCCATGAAGTGCATGCCTATATGTCAAGTAGTCAAAAATATTTCTAGAGTTTCAAAAGTTTTCACTTGGGGTCACAGATGGTAAGAAACTTCTTAAAGATGTTGATACTAGATGGATTTCTATGTATGAGCCTACACGTAGAGTTTTTGAGGAATATCCATCTTTAACTTGGTTTCATGTATAAGAACCATAGTAAGCAAGTTGATAGGAAAAATATTTTCTTTACCACCTTACAGACTTTGAAACATTGTTAACACTTTGTGGGATTCTTCCAATGTTGCATGAGATGAATTGCATAACAAAACTTGCACAAGAACGATCCATATATATATAGTGGACTTCATTAGGTTCAGGAAAAGGGTGTGTCAGACTCTAGATATGTTATATAACTCTGATGAATGCTTTAAAGGACATGTATTTAGTCATGAAAGCTCTGACAGATTTAAAGGATCCTAACAACTACTTCAGATTCAATATATGTGGTCATCTGTGTATCTTTGTTAATGGGAAGGAGATTAAAATGCACACATTCAAAAAATGAGTGGATATTGTTAGAGTAAGAGCTTGAAGAAGTTGCCTATTACATGTAATTTATATGATGTTATTATATCTAAAACAAGATTTTTTTTTCAGAAAATCTCACAATGCTTATCTAGTGAGATCAAGAGATCATTTTTAAAAAGGAGAGCTTCTTGAGGCCATGGGAGTTGTCAATCCTAACTTTTGGAATCATGTAGGAGGGAGCTTGTAGTTGATTCATTTAAAAGACACATGGGTACTATAATTAAACATTTTGGACAATCAAGTTGAATGTAATGGATTTTAGATTAATGGTATTCTTCAAAAGGAAACTCTTGCATTGCAATCAAATGATTTCAGATAGGTAATGAAGGAACAATTTGAATTACTAGAAGAGCCAACAGAGAAGGGAGAAATTACACTTCTATGGAAAAATTTGTATCCTAGTTCCATCCTTCATGAAAGCATAAGTGAGTATTTCGATTGTATGAACTATGTCAAACAATGATATTGGGATCATTGAAGATGAAAGAGTTTTTTCAAGCACATTAACATTTATAAAATCAAAATATCAGAACAAGCTTGATAAAAATCTTGAGACCTGCTTGAGATTGTATGTTTCATGATATGATGTGGATACCTTTCCTTATGAATGGGTAATGGTTGTATGGAATTCTCTTAGAGAGAGAGAGGGATCAATAATACTAATATAGGACTACTGAGATAACAATGAAACTGTGACTAAAAATCACAAGCAAAAGATTAGATAAAAGTGTTGGGCAAGAAAAGTTTTCAAGATAATTTTACATTTGATCTAGTTGATATTGAATAAAGAAGAATGAATGTACATTTTTATTCTAGAAAGAAAATTTCATATTAGGATTCAAATTATAATTATGTATATTGTTATTTTTGTTATATGCATGTTCATTTTTAATAATATTTTCAATGTTGTAAATGTGTTTACTATTTAGATTTTTTAAATGTGTCATACTTATTGTTTTGTTGTCTTTAAAATGAAAAAAATATAATTCCATTATTGGAGAATTTTCAATGTTTTTCAGTCTTACGCATGAATATAGTACATATAAAACACCATATAAATTTTTAGTTGCCAATATTTTTAGATAATTTTAGTTTTGTTCTTTGAAATATAAATGCTACTTGTAGTTCATTGTTTTGTCAACAAAGTATTTGAAAATGATAATAATCAGTAATGTACCATGTAATAAATATATCAAATACAATCAAGAATAATCACATTCATTAAGAATCAGTTTGAATAGCTCATGCACAATATAACAAAAGTAAAAGTAAAATGCCACAATCCACATTGATTAAAGTTTGAAACTTTCAATATTGTCATACAATTTGAAACAATTTTATAAAAATATTCTACAACAACAATTATAATTTCACAATTTTTTTGTAACTTCATCCTTGAGAAGATTCTTCTCTATGTGATTCTTTCTCCTACACTAAAGAACTTTCTTTTACAACACCTGAATGAACCAAGATCCTTTGCAGCAACTTCAATATTTGAAAGAATCTCTTTTTCTTGATTTTCCACATCACCAAAAAATAATGTTGGATCTGTTTATTTTGCTTCTTCAATAGTATCTCTGGATCCATTCCATTTGCCTTTATTATTCTTCTCAAGGTATTATTCTGCTTGTTTAAGATAACAAAGCTTTTCTTTCAATTCAACTTTTGCATTTAAACTTTTCTCTGGCACTTTGTAAATGCAAATCAAGCACACTAGCCTCATTTTTCAAATTTTCATACTTTGAATGCATTTCAAAAGAGAAAAACTATTAGTAAAATTTCAAAAAATGAAAATAATACTTGAAAATTTAGTAAGACTTACCAATGCCTTATCTCGTTCCGCATTTGCAATAACTACAAGGCCCTTGTCTCTCGACCACATATTGTGGTAGGCTTGTGCTTCTGCATTTAAATTCTCAATTATTCAACATAATATTCAACACTTCATCATCATAATTATTTTCAAATGATACAAAACCAAACACAACCTGATTCAACAAAATATCAATCTTTCCTGGCTCGTTTTGATGTGAAGAATACAATATATGTCTTTGGTTGTGATTTTTATATCATGAATTTATTTCTTTAATCATAAATTTAGCCCTAAACTCCCACAATTTTAATTCTTCAACCTCCTTCAAAATAATATCAATATTGGCTTCAATATTATCAACCAAAAGAACACCAATTGAAAAAGTAGTTTTTGGTCATTAGTTAAGGCAAGTGCTAGTCTGTACTGGAGATGGTGTTCTTGATCTATCCTCTCTTATTGAGGAATGTTGCCTTGCCACATGAATCATATCTTGGGGATTGAATGTTCCATGGGCTTGAAGTCACTTTCAATCCCAAGATACTCCTCATCCAAATCAATATTGTTCAACACCAAAACACCCCTGTCCACTAGGAGCATTGCCCAATGAAAATGTTGGAAAATCAGAAGCAAAATTAAGGGTGCCCCTACTTGAAGTTGGACGAGTGAATGAAATATTCTTTCCTAGGGAACTTGGTCCTCATATTTTGTGGTGGGGGTGGCGGAGGTGGCATCTGCATTTGTAGTGGATGTGGAACTGGAGGCCCTGAAACATTGAATTGTAATTTTGTAAATAATATGATGAAATTCAAAATTCAAACATAATAGCAATGAAAAATAAATAAATTCATATAAGATTATAAAAATTACTTTGTTGAGAGGATTGTTGTTGAGGTGCAAATGAATCTTGTTTTATTGATGTGGTGGTTGTGGAGGAGTAGACTGAAAAGACTGGTAGGTGTGATCTAAAATATAATTAAGAATTAAATATTTATTAGCTTGTTGAATTTTATATCAACAAATATCAACAAAAATATAAAAACAAGAGATTCAAACCTGGGGCCACAGAGTGAGGTATTGAAGATATTTCTACTCTCTGCATTTGAGCCGATGATACGATCATGTTGTTCTTATGGTGAGGTTTTTACAAAAAGAAATATAAATTGCAAGAAATTTTGAAACACATACAAGTTTTAAATAATTAATTACATTTATTTTCAAACATTTTGAAACATATATACATCATAAATTAAAATACTATGATTAATGCATGTGGTATTTTGGATGATTGAGTTTGAGGGTTTATGGAACTCCTCATATTTTAGCAGAATGTGGAGGGGTGTCCTCCTCTATTTTGATCGATCATAGAAATAGTAACAAAATCTCTAAACCTGGTGGGAAATGACCTCTGATAGCAGCTTCCCTTCGTGATGTAGCCACAATTGCCATCTTCTATGATAATTTAATAGTAAACTGTTAATTAATTTCAAATATTAATTTTAAAAGATAAATATTACAATAAGAAAAATAATAATTAAAAACCATCTAATCAAAAATTGGGACTCACCTCTTTCTCTTCAACTGTTAGTGTTAACGAAAAAGCCTTTAGCTTTGAATGCATTGTTGTCGGAGGAGAGGTGCCACATAAATTATAGAGAGATTCATAATATAAACCAAGAATAAAATTTGTTGAGTGATGGTAACATTATCATTCAAATGAATATTTTCCAAATCAGATCTTATCCTGGAGGATAAGAAGTTGCACCAGTCAAATTTCTGCCCACATAAGGTGCGAACTATATACGCTAATGCCCACCATGGAATATCCATATATCAACCTTGTAAAATAATTTTGGCCTGGAAGAACTGCACCATGCCTGCAAAAATGGGTGACTAAAATCCTTGAGTTGAATCCCTCTTTTTGAAGGGTTTTGGGAAGTTGTAATTGTCAATACAACAAGGAGAAGCATTTTTTAGTAGTGAATTTTAAACATAATCAAACTTTGTTAAATTGAAAATAATGAAAATGTAATGTTGTAAAATAGAAAATAAACTTACAAGCAGTAGCAATTGCAATTGCATCAATAGATAATTGAAAACTAGACTCCAAATACTTGCATTCTTCATCTGATAAAACAACCTTCATCATGACAGATCCACATCTTTGTGTGGTAGTCTTGTGAGATGCTCAATGTCATCAGGTGATGTTCCAAATGACTCTGCATGAGATGGGAGTTGATAATGAAATGTGAAAGTGGAAGTGTTGTAGTTGAGTAGAAGATTGTTAAGTGTTTTTTGGTTTGTCAAATTGGGGCATATACACTAGCCTGTATGAAACTAGCCACTTGATCCATTGGGAAAACATTAGTAGGATCCTCTAGAAATGTGTACAGTTGAGGAAATACCAAGCTCTTGAATGAAAAACTTCTTCATATTTGTTGTTGACAACTGGGCTCTTGGCTCTCTGGAAGTGTTCTTTCTTCTTGGCATTTTTTCAATTTGTTAAAATTCTTGGTTGTAGTTATCCTTTGGCATTTTGGATTCTTCCTTTTTGTATGTCCTTTGGCATTCAAGTTTCATCTTTAGGATTTTTCCTCGTATGCTCTGGCTTCTCTCTATTGTGTGGAGTGAAAATGACTGCCTTCATGTATTTATAGCAAGTTTAATAAGGAAATTGATAGCATATTTAATTGCTATTAGCATATTTAATAGTAGCATGTAGAATGCTATACTTAGTCTGAGCATACCATACGCATGCTACCTAAATCAGATACATAGTAATGCTACGGCTTATCATACCAACATGGAGATATGATATCATCTAGTAGCATGGAATAGAATGCATCATGCACATTACATGTAGAAATGTTAATATGCATTCCCACTAAAATGCATACATCGACCATGTAGCATTACAATACTCTCATCCATGTCATATATTATTTATGCCGCATCATAAGGCCAATGGATAAGGCCCAACCATTCCCACAATCATGTTAAAAATATCTTGCCGCATGAAACAACTTTTCCTGTAATTTGCCATACATGCGAAAGTGGTTTTACCAAAATTTGCCAAATATTTTCTAAGGCTTTTTGACTCTAAGGTCTATTTCAGGTGAGATACAAGAGAATTTGTTAAGATTTGTGTAGTTTGATTAGGTATGATCATGTTTTGTAGAGTTGTAGTGTTCCTTTACATCAATTATAATTCATACAAAATCTCATTAACTTATTTGTGGTGTTATAAAGTAGGAGCCAAATTTATGAAACTTTGTAAACTATTATTTTCTTTCTTGTTTTGTCATATTTTCTTTTTTTTAATTAAGGGCAAATAGTTTTGAAGGGACTATACCCTGTATACAAAAGGGCTCAAAAGCCAGATAGTAAAGATGAGAGAAGCAGCCCAAAGAAGGGCAAAACAGTCAACCAAGGAAGGCTCAACAGCCAAATATTACAATATAGGAGAAAAAAGGATCTAAACGTACAAAGATCCAGAAAAAAGAAGGCAAGATCAAAAAGAAACCAAAAGAGAAACAACAAGAAGAGCTCCACCAAAAAACAATCCGCTAGAACCACCCGATGACAGCCACATCGCAGCCAAAAAATAGCATCACAACAGCCCGTTACTTGATGGCTCTGTCAATTTTGGTCTTGATAGCCTGCAGTGACATGAAGAAGGCAATGGCAGTGGCCTGAGAGGAGTCTTGCAAATATGCTTGGGCAATTGCAATGTCCCTTTTCTCTTTAGGGCCCCATATGTCCTCATTAATCCCACTTAAAGCTGCAAACACTTTGTAGACATGTTGTTCAATGAAATTATAAATGCTTTTAAGGGCAGATAATATGCAGTCATTTCGGTTTTTAGCATTCCCCAATCTGCCATCTAAGGACTGTAGTTTCTTGAAGACTTCCCCAATAACCCCCTCTTCCTCCTCACTTTGAAGGATCCTTTTACCCTTAGCTCTTTCCATGTTTTTTATAGCCCCTTTGAGCTCTTGTATCTCCTTTTCTAATCTGTCCACCCTATCTAGCAATTCCTCCTCTTTGGGCTCCTCCACTAGCTTGCTAATATGCAGGAGGTTTTCAACTAGTTCCAAGTCTTTGTGGCTCCTTAGGACCCGTTGGGAAGCAGGGATTTTAGCTTTAAGGCTCTTGCTTTTCTTGCTGGAGACAAGCATCTTCATTCTTTCTTTTTAGCAGGGGGAGTGGGAGCAGTGTGGGCAGGTGGAGGTATGGAGGAGGGAGGTGGGATAGGATTCATGGGAGGGAAGCTAGAGAAATGGCGGTGAATCAAGAGGATAAGGCCCTGGTGCAAAGGGACAGCCCTAGAGTGGCTTTGAACTTCCCTTATATATTTCTCCAGAGAGTTAATCAGATAGTGAGGAAAGTTGATAATGTTATTTCTACGAAAATGATTCAGAAAAATCAGATGCTTTTGAGGTATAGTCACATATCTTCCTTCAAGGGTAACATACCTTACCACCATTTTGGCCAGTTCATCAAAAGGTTCAGGGATCGACGCCACCTTGAGGCCAGCAGTCACGAACTCAAGATTCTCCCCCTCTTCCAGAAATTTCTTGGTTTCCACCTCCCTGTCTACCTTCTTATTAAAGAATTTTGTGCCTTCCAGGCTGAGGCCCGTGATCTGAGCTATGAGATCTTCCGTGATTTCCATTTTCATGTTACTATATTTGACTATTCTATTCTTCCAACCCTGGGTGAATTTGATAGAGATGTCTTGGTCAAAGCCTTGGATCCTTTCAATGAAATTAGACAGGCCCCTGATTTATAGGTAATCCCAAAGCTCTGTGTTCTCTTTCCACTCAGGATTGTGGGTCGGTTCGGTTTTGCATGGCGGCCCCCCCATGTTTCCTCTGCTCCTTTTCCTATTCTCAACGGTAAAATAGCTACCAATGTGCGGGATAGGCCAAACTTTGATTTTGGTATTTGAATCTTTCCTTCCCGTGAAATCCGGTTTAATTATTATGCTACACTTGTTATTATTGCCCCACTCCTCGGCTTTCCTCCTATGCCAAGAAATGATGACAGTCCAGCCCACACAGATCACAACAATCATCCAAATATTTTGTGATGTCATCATCATGTACTTGGGGATCCACACATTAGCATCTAAAATACAACCGTTAGTTATGATTTTCACTACCATGTAGATCAATGATAATGGCTTTATTGACATGAGTGGGTAGAACGTCCCCCCCAATCCAAGTTTGAAAGGGATTATTAACACCGAAGTTAGCCAAACTGTCAGCGACCCTATTTCCTTCCCGGTAGGTGTGGGTGATTTGGACCTTTTCAAATCTTTTGCATATATCAATAGCTTCCTCAATATAATCCCTGATAGACCAGCTGGGGTGTTGCTTTTTATTCAAAAGATTGATAATATTTAGAGAATCACCTTCAATTATGATATTTGGAATATTACAATCTCTGGCAAGTCTAATACCCCAAAGAGCCACCATGGCTTCGGAATAATGATTAGTCTGTCTGCCCATTCTCCCAGAAAAAGTAGCAACATAACAACCTCTTTGATCCTTGATGATTCCCCCTCCTCCAGAGTCACCCGGATTTCCCTTAGAGGCCCCATCAAAATTTAACTTGTGCCAATCAGTGGGGGGTTTAATCCATCGATTGTGTTTTGTCAGTACCATTGTTATTTCTATTGACGGTGGCAATATTCCATTCAGTCAGAATGCATTCTTCATTCTCCGGGTAGAGTCTATTTTTAGGGGGTTTAAATCTAGCAATATTATCTTGCACAGCAATGATAATTTCCTTATATACTTTGTTACAATCCTGTCTATTGTTTTTGAAAATACTATCATTACGGGCCTTCCAGATTCTCCACATAGTGTGGGGCAGAACCAGTTGCCATAGCCTTTTCACCATGCAATGTTTAAACGGAGAGCTCCATTGCTCCCAAGCCTGAAGGCAGGTAAGGGGAAAAATCCATCTCAGATTAAATTTTACAAAAACAAGCTGCCAAATTTTGGAAGCAATCTCACAATGAAGGAATAAATGCTTTATATCTTCAGCCTCTTGCTGACACATGCAACATCTATTCGGCATGATGAATCCCTTCTTGATGAGGTTTTCATTAGTTAGGATCTTTCCATTAATAATTAGCCACCAAAATAAGTTCACTCTAGGGTTAGCTCAGCATCCACAACTTGTGCCACTTAATTTCGCTTTCCATGGATGCAAAGAAAGAATTATATCCTGATTTAACAGTGTATTCCCCATCAAAAGAATCTTTCCAAATGATCTCATCCTTAAGATTTTGATTACTTATATGGATTAGGGAAAGTTGATTCTGGAGATATATAATATCAGCCTGAATATTATCATTCTCCACTTTTAGCTGCTTCCATTTTCTTTTGTTTCCATCCCTCTCAATGTATCCCTGGATTTTGTGTCCATACTTTGCAATTAATCTGTCTTTAATATGATCATAAGCAGAAATCCAGTTAGAATCCGTCCACTTATCAGTCCAGAAGTTTATGTTTTGCGCATCTCCAAGCTTCCAGCTGCACCCCTGAGAGAGAATGTGTGCTTTGCTGCGTGAAAGGTTGTTCCAGAAAATAGAACCACTCGGAAGGGACTGATCTTAAATGAAGGAAATCTTGTTTTGATTTGAAAGATATTTGATCTTAATCAACTATGTCCAAGTTTTTGCTCTTTTATAAGCCTCCATCCTAATTTTGCAAGTAAGGGCAGTACTCATATGTTTGATATCTTTGATGTCTAACCCCCCTAGTCTCTTAGGTTTACAAACCTGTTCCCAAGCCACAAGATGATATCTGAATCTATCCTCAGTACCATGCCACAGAAAGTGTTTTTGAATCTTCTCAATACTGTTCATCACAAAGTTGTAGGCATGTTGAACATTGATAGTATGTAAATAGGCAAGTTTTGAAGTGTGCTTTTAACCAAAAGACACTTACCTGCACTTGAAAGAACGGCTCCTTTCAGCAGCCAACTTTCTTTGAAATCTCTTAATAAGATCATTCCATACCTCCACTGAAATCTTGCTAGTACTTAAAGGTAACCCTAAGTAAGTAGCTGGTAGAGAATTAATGGTGCATCCTAGAATATTAGCAATCTTTTTATTTGCCTCTCCTCAGGAGTATTGAAGAAATAAATAGAGGTTTTTTCAAAATTAACTTTTTGTCCCGAGGCTTCCTCATAAAATCTAAGGACAGTTTTAATGGCCTTTGCCTCAATAATAGAAGCCATTAGTAGCAGCAAAGTGTCATCGAAAGCTGGCGATGAGAGGAGATCGATTACCGGTAGTTGGAGGAAGCCTTTTATCATGCCAATGTCAATAGCTTTGGAAATAGATCTGCTTAAACTATCAGCCATAATAATGAATAAAAGAGGGGAGATTGGGTCGCCTTGCCGTATACCTCTATTATTGGCAAAAAAACCCACAGGTTCCCCATTAACAACCACAGAGAATCTAGAGGTAGAGATGCAAGAGTGAATGATTTTTCTGAATTTGCTTTGAAAACCAAATTTGGATAGGACCTCATCCATGAATCTCCAGGAGACTCTGTCGAAAGCTTTATGCATGTCAAGTTTGATGGCCATCCCCACCTTTTTACTTTTATCCATAGAATGTATAGTTTCATGAACCATGATAATGCCATCTTGGATAATTCTTCCCTGGATGAATCCGCTCTCTGTTGTTGAGAAATGATCTCCATGAGTATAGGTTGCATTCTAGTGGTGAGAATCTTTGTGAAAATCCTATAAATGACATTAACCAAACTGATAGGCCTGAAATCTTTGAAGTCTTTTGCATCCAACTTTTTCGGGGCAAGCACAATGTGTGTATTATTTAGTTCTTTAATAAGATTTCCCATTCTGTAAAATTCATTAATAACTTTCAAGAGATCTTCAGAGCATATTTCCCAACATCTTTGGTAAAAGTTAGCCGAGAAGCCATCTGGACCTAGAGCCTTATCCCCTTCTAAAGCAAAGACAGCCTTTTTTAATTCCTCAATGGTGACAGTTTTTGAAAGACTTTTAAATCTCTCAGCAGGTATTAGATTATTAGGAATGGAGTCTAAGAGGAAAGAGGCCGCTTGTTCATTGTAGGAGGTATCTTCAGTGAGGAGGTTCTTGTAAAAATTAAGTGCCTCTGTTTTGATATCCTCTGGATCCTTAGTAAAGCCATTTCCTTTAGCAACCTCTGAAATTATGTTACAAGCTCTATGTTTGATGGTTGTCAAATGAAAAAATTTGTATTTTGTCTCCGTCCTTAAGCCAAAGGGCTCTAGATTTCATTCTCCAAAAGGTTTCTTCATGGTTTGTTTATATTATGCGAGATCGATAGAGTCATATTTTCTCTTGATTTATTAGGATAATGCAATTTTACTTTTACCCAATTATTTACCTTCTCTTTCTAGCATATTTGGCACACATACCCTTCTTTCTTATGGTCCAAGAGCCGGATAGTCCGAGGTGGGTTAGTGAGCGAGTTGGTTACACTAGGAAGTGATGTAAGGTGTCTTAGAGCACGAAGTCACCCAATGAGCACAAGGAAAATTTGGCAACTCATGGATGTAGAGTTGGAGGGTTGGAGCATGAAGACCTTGCAAAGAGTTGGTTCAAGAATGAGTCAAGGAGGAAGAAGTTGTTCATTCCCTCGGGTGGACTAAGAAGACATATTAAGAGCTTATGGTGGTTGTATGGGTGGTTGTGGTATTCGAAGGGTGGTCTTCTAGAGTAGTTGTATGGGCAGTTGTGAAGGGTGTTTGAGGAGTTCACTTGTGCATAAGGATGGAGTTTCATAGGGAATAGTAGATGGGTATAAGGTGTAGTCTGGGACTACTGGAGTAGCTCAATATTCTAAGGCAAGTGAAAAGGTAGTGTCTCAAAGTGTCATGTGGTGCTTGCTTAATTCGATTGTAAGTTAGGCCTGCGAAAACCTTATAATTTTTCATTTCTATCTTTCTAGTGCAAAGTGATAAAGTTTTTTGCACTAAGCCTCTTTTGGTTTGCCAACAAATTTAATGGTCCTATAATTCCCAATTGTTTTATCTTTTTCATATTTCTTAATCCATTTTATTTAGTCCTAGTAAATTATGTTTGAAATATATGTTCCCTTGAATATTAAATATTTGAGAGTTTGAAGAATTACGACTTGAGATCTTCTCGCAACAAAATGACCCAAAAACCTGTTGTTGCAAGATCACAAAGCACCTAGATGCGGGTCGGGCTTCTAGGTTGACCATACTATCATCCAGTGTGATTGCATAACATTGAATCCTTTCTCCAGGTGTGGGACCTGTAAAATGAGAAAGGAATCTCCAGAGAAGGCTGGTTCCTACTCCTAAACTACCTGCCACAAGCTATTCCAGTGCAGGCAAGCTAATCTAATCCTAATCTAACCATGCCAATGAGACAGAGAGGGAGAGAGAAAGGAAAAGAACAAAAGCCTACACTAAAACGGAGATACACCAGAGAAGGAGAATGTTGAACATCTATCAAAAGCGCCATGGAACAAAGAGATGTGAGCAATGGGAAGGATGGACAGATGCATCACGAGCCCAAGGATAGATTTCACACAGAAAATGTCCCAAAACTCCATGAACATAGCTCCAGACCTGCAATGAACATTCAAATGTGCACAAATACCTGTAATGAAGAAAGGCAAGAAGAAAACAAGCAAAGAACGAGCAAGGATGGACAGATGCATCACAAGACACGTTTTTTGTTGCTCCAGAAGTTTGCACAGAACATCATTTCATTAGTAAAAGGCAAAAAATTCCATTACAGAGTAGGGAGGAGGTTAGAACTCCATTTTCAACCCTGGAGAAGAAAAGAAGGAGGGCCCCCGCGAGAAAAGATGAACCACTCTCTCCTTTTAAAATGAGCAAATCGGCTTTTACATTGCATGGGTCGAGCCTAGGAGAGAGAAACGTGGGAAAACATGCAAGCCCATTCCTCATTGATTGCAGATGCATTAAAATGACATGGGAACCTTACAAACCCATACCTGTCATTTTGACTGAATTACATGGGAATGCGACCCATTCTACATTAAATCTGGTCGCTAAAATGTCACTTTCGCCATGAACACGCATCAGAGAGCCCTTTCTCAATTTTCTCTCTCCAGGATACACCAAAATTCAAGATTAACCCCAGAAACATGTAGAAAATTTCATAAGCTTTTTGTTGATATAAAGAACGTGCAAATCTGAGCTCTAGATCGAAAGATATGTCGATCTAAAGATTTAGGGCACGAAACAGGCCAAAACGGATTTTGAAATCTTTTCCCGCGCTTTGCCACCTGGACAACACGTGTCAAGCGCTGATTGGATGCGTAATTATCTCTCCTTCCCTGTCCCATGGGTTTTCCTACTTCATTGGACACGTGTCCTCTTTTATTGGCTTGGGTCAGTGCTTGAAACCTCGCCCTTTGACTTTTGGACTTTCTCCCTTGTGACACGTGTCGTGATTTGATTGGTTCTCGGGTCTGCCGGATTTTCACGCCCTTCGCATCCATTTGTCCCGGATGTCCCAAACTGTTTGGGACAAAAACTCCCGATCTGCCCGAAATGGGCTTCCTTGTCCCTCATTCGGCCGATGACACGTGGCGTTGCTTGATTGGCTTTCGGCTCTTTGGCTATCCCGCGTCCCTTTGTCCGTGTCCCCTTTCGTCACTCCCCTTCATGTACATTTGTTCCAACTATCCCGGACTGTCTGGGACAAATTATTCGAACCGCCCGAAATGGGCTTCCTTCGCTCTCGGCCATTCGCTCGGTTCGCGTCCTCACGGCCCAAATGTCCCGAATTGCTTAGTGTGAAAGTTCTCCTTTTCGGCCGATCTAGGTGGTTCGCATCCTTCGTGTCCATTTGTCCCACTTGTCCCAGAGCAGTTAGTCAATTTTCTTCTCCTTCGGCCGAACCGGCTTTCCACGTCCCACGCGTCCCGACGGCCCGGATGTTTCTTTGCCCTGCAGACTGCCTGGCGCCCTTTCGGCCGATTCGTGCCCCGACGTCCCAAATGTCCCAACTACTTGCGAGGACTAGGACTTAGCCAATTTCACAATTTTCTCCTGAATCAATCTACTTGCTTGGGAACTTGAGAATTCTGATGCATGTTATCAAATTAACCCTGGGGGTGAATTTGGATAACAATTGGCGACTCAGCGGGGTTACCTGCCTGCTAGGTAGAAGATCAGTGGCCTTTTAGCAATCCATTGGGCATGGAGTCATAAGCAATAACCTGAAACCAACCTGATATCTGAACTTTGAAAACCTCCCTCTGAGCTACTTGAAACCTTTGAAATGGAGTCGTTCTCACCAAAATGCCATCGAAATGGATCATGCAAGAGCAAAACCAGCACCACAAAAACTATGTACGGAACTGAAAATCATACATGCTCCAAATGGAACATGCAGAGTGTGCACAAGCACTTCTTCTGCTAAAAGCAAACCTATCTACTCTACTCTAACTGGAAACAAAGGCAAGCTAAACAAACCCTGCAATTGGTTGTGAGAAATAGCTTCCCTTTCTCAAAAGTGGCAGCCATGCAAATGATTTGGAGCTGAGTATGGCTGATAGGATGAGTGGAAAATCAACAAGAAGCTGGTATTCTACCCAAATCATCAAGGTGTCAACTGAAAACAAATCCAATACCTCTTTTAGTTGCTCTGCATTTGGATTGAAGAGGTATGACAGCTGATCCTTGGTACTTTGTAGCTCACCCTCATGCTCAGAAGCAAGCATGACTGGTTGTGGCTTCTCCTTTGACTCCAATGAAGCCAAATACCTGATTGGGCAAGGTCTGATCCATTTGATATGCCCATAGCTCTGATTTTCAACTCCAAAAATGGAGTCTTCTTGCAGACCCTCTTGAATGGATGGTGTGGAAGAAATGGTGAAATTCCTCTGTCTTTTCTCTTTCTCCAATGAAGAACATGAAAGATTAAAATCTTCCAATCTTGATTCCGAAGAGCTGTTATAAGATGCAGGCTGCTGCAAATGAATGTTCTCCTTCATGACAGTAGACTCAAGTGTTTGGAAGATGGATGATGAAAGAGAGAATGGTGGAAACTCAACCGGCTCTTCTCCATCAAAACAGTCTTCCAAATCTGACAGATAAACTGCCTCATGGCTGTTCTGCTGCAAATGTTCAACTTCTTCCATGGTGTCCTCTTGATCTATAACTTGACCACCATGGTTTCTTTCTTCCTCCAACATTGAGTTTGAGAGGTCAAACTCCTCTTCAGCATTGGAACTTGAGAGAGGTGAAGTAGAAAGAAGAACTGAAGGTTCTCCTGTAGCCTGTTTCGTGCTCAAAGCCCTTGGATCTGCAACTTTCTCCTCCACAGCTAGAATGTGCTCCTCTGCTGCTGGATTTGGAGCAGCTTCTCCTTCCTCCAATGTTCGAAGACAATCTTGCTCTTGAATGAACTCCTCCTCCAGCATGAAGTTTGTCAAGTCAAACTCTTCAATCTGCTGCTCTAGAGGACAAGTTGGGACTGCAAGAACTTCTTCTGCTGCAACAAAATCAGCCCTGACCACCATTTGTTCAACCTTAGCCTCTTCTGCAGGCTTAACCATCAAGGGGATCTTTGTTATCCCAAATTTGGCAGCCCAACTCCTCAAGTTGTCTGTCATTTCTTTTCTGTTGGGCTCCTCTTCTTGCTGTCCTTCATGGCCGATCTTTGCAATTTCTTCTCCCCCACATGGAATTGGGAATGCAAGAGGAGGGATGGGTTGTAACTCAACTGATTTTACAATTTCTTGTGGTGGTGGAGGAGGTGAAACCTCTTGTTTCTTTGGAGTGGAAGGTATTTCATTTAGCTCTTGTGGAGGGGATGACTGTTTGGAAGAAAAAAGGAAAGAAGAATTGAGGTGTGGTGGAAGACTGAGAGGTGGAGAAATGGATTCAACACTTGGGACAATAGATGGAGAGTTTAGAATTTGCAAGTCCAAATGAGATGATGCTGCTTGAGTAATGGGAAGAGAAAAACCAGATGATGGTGTAGAACTTACCCATTGACAAGGTTGTTCAACAACAAGTGTATAGGCCTCTATCTCTGCTGTCCATTGTGCAAGTTGGGGCAGCATCTTCATCATGAAGTCTAGCTTCTCCTGAGGGCTGAAGTGTCTTGGAAAAGGGCCTCCCCATGGACAGGGTGCTCTACAACCGATTCCAAATGCTTTCATTTGTGCTTGAGCCCTGGACTGCACCATCTTTACCTCCATCTTTTGGATTTTCTCCAACAGACCAGCATCTTGGATCTGATGGTCTTCATTATATGCATACTCTTGCTCTTGGAAAGCTCCATAGCCAAACTAACTTTGGCACTGCTGCTCATATGGGTATGCATACTGATCTTGAATCTGCTCAAAATGTTGATTTGGAGGATTTGTAAAACATGTTGGAGGTGGAATATACTGTTGTTGTTGAAAATGTGAAATCCATGATGGAAATGAAGTCATGATTGCACAACTTCATGGAATGGAAAAGAATGAAAGAGATGGAAAGAAATATGGAAGGAAATGGATGGAAAATGGGTCTGCAACTTCAGAAATGGGTTACTGATCAGATGGAGTCGCCAGATGTGTTTGCAAGTGCCTCCAAAGGCTGAAATTTTCACAGGAACACACCAACCTGCAAAAGATGAAGTGGAAGACCTCTAAGGTCCCACCGGGTGTGCAGAACTATTGTTGCAAGATCACAGCACCCCTGGATGCAGGTCAGGCTTCTAGGTTGACCATACTATCATCCAGTGTGATTGCATAACATTGAATCCTTTCTCCAGGTGTGGGACCTGTAAAATGAGAAAGGAATCTCCAGAGAAGGCTGGTTCCTACTCCTAAACTACCTGCCACAAGCTATTCCAGTGCAGGCAAGCTAATCTAATCCTAATCTAACCATGCCAAGGAGACAGAGAGGGAGAGAGAAAGGAAAAGAACAAAAAGCCTACACTAAAATGGTGATACACCAGAGAAGGAGAATGTTGAACATCTATCAAAACTGCCATGGAACAAAGAGAGGTGAGCAATGGGAAGGATGGACAGATGCATCACAGGCCCAAGGATAGATTTCACATAGAAAATGTCCCAAAACTCCATGAACACAGCTCCAGACCTGCAATGAACATTCAAACGTGCACAAATACCTGTAATGAAGAAAGGCAAGAAGAAAACAAGCAAAGAACGAGCAAGGATGGACAGATGCATCACAAGACACGTTTTTGTTGCTCTAGAAGTTTTCACAGAACATCATTTCATTAGTAAAAGGAAAAAAATGCCATTACAGAGTAGGGAGGAGGTTAGAACTCCATTTTCAACCCTGGAGAAGAAAAGAAGGGAGGGCCCCGACAGAAAAGATGAACCACTGTCTCCTTTTAAAATGAGCCAAATCTGGCTTTTACATTGCATGGGTCGAGCCTAGGAGAGAGAAACATGGGAAAACGTGCAAGCCCATTCCTCATTGACTACAGATGCATTAAAATGGCATGGGGAACCTTACAAACCCATACCCTATCATTTTGACCGAATTACAGGGGAATGCGACCCATTCTGCATTAAATCTGGTCGCTGAAATGTCACTTCTGGCCATGAACATGCATCAGAGCCATTTCTCAATTTTCTCTCCTAGAATGCACCAAAATTCAAGATTAACCCAAGAAACACGTAGATAATTTCATAAGCTTTCCGTTGATATAAAGAATGTGCAAATTTGAGCTCTGGATCGAAAGATATGTCGATCTGAAGATTTAGGGCACAAAACAGGCCAAAACGGATTTTGAAATCTTTTCCCACGCTCTGCCACCTGGACGACACGTGTCAAGCACTGATTGGATGTGTAATTATCTCTCCTTCCCTATCCCATGGGTTTTCCTACTTCATTAGACACGTGTCCTCTTTTTATTGGCTCGGGTCAGTGCTTGAAACCTCGCCCTTTGACTTTTGGACTTTCTCCTTGTGACACGTGTCGTGATTTGATTGGTTCTCGGGCCTGCCGGATTTTCGCGCCCTTCGCGTCCATTTGTCCTGGATGTCCCAAAGCTGTTTGGGACAAAAACTCCCAATCCGCCCGAAATGGGCTTCCTTGTCCCTCATTCGGCCGATGACACGTGGCGTTGCTTGATTGGCTTTTGGCTCCTTCGGCTATCCACGTCCCACGCGTCCCTTTGTCCCATTTGTCCCGGACTGCTGGGACAAATTCTTCCAATTCACCCGATTCAGCTGGTTCACGTCCTCACGGCCCAAATGTCCCGAACTGCTTAGTGCGAAATTTCTCCTTTTCGGCCGATCCGGGTAGTTTGCGTCCTTCGCGTCCATTTGTCCCACTTGTCCCAGAGCAGTTAGTCGATTTTCTTCTCCTTCGGCCGAACCGGCTTTCCGCGTCCCACGCGTCCCGACGGCTCGGATGTTTCTTTTGCCTTGCAGACTTCCTGGCGCCCTTTCGGCCGATTCGTGCCCCGACGTCCGAAATGTCCCGACCTTGCGAGGACTAGGACTTAGCCAATTTCACAATTTTCTCCCGAATCAATCTACTTGCTTGGAACTTGAGAATTTCGATGCATGTTATCAAATTAACCCGGGGGTGAATTTGGATGACAAAACCTTGTACTTTTCTATTTATAAAAAGTGATTTGAATATCTTTCCAAAAGACTAAATAAGAAAAAATTATTCATTGTTTGAACACTCTCATGTTGTCAAGAACAACAAATTAGAGATTTTTCCAAGTTAATATTTCATTTCTCTCACTTACATGTATTTGGAAAATCTTGGATTAGGCAGCAATAATAATAGTCCCAAAGTAAACCCTATTATAGGCTAAAAAGTTAGAAAATTGTATAATTTTTAAAATATAGGAAACTTTTTATAAGCCATGAGAAACTATTTCACTATATTGCTCAATCATGTTTCACCTAAATTTTGCCACTACAATAGGGTAATGATATCAAAAACATTATGATTTTCAAGTTAAATTTAATATCCAAAACAAAAATATCGTCTTGTTTTACGAAGTCGTAGATAAGGAGAATTAAGCGTATAAAATATTATATATTACATTTATTCGAAGCACATGTTGTATTTTCAAATAGGATGAATACTCTATTATTTATGCCAAATTACAACAAAGACGAAAGTATTTAACCTTGTATGGATAGTATATGCATGTCATAAAGTCCTTCATTAGACATAAAAATTTTAACGAGTTTCTAATAGATGGTTTATAGCTACACATTCACAATTATGGTGACATGTTAGAAGTTCTCCCCATCTTCCTTTTTCTATAGGTGGTTTATTAAAAGGGGGAACTTAAACATGGGTGTTTTTCTATATGATGTGATATAGTTACTGGGAAAATTTTCTTGGCAAATTTTTGTAAACTCGCGAATATTAGGGGTTTTAGAAATTGGAAATGGTGAATTTTTAGTAGTCAGTTGCCACCCAGTTTGCCTAAAATTTCAGCCAAAAGGTCATTTGTATGGGTCATTTCACCTACTATTTACACTAAAAATAAACTTATGCATGTATTTCACCAACGTTTGAATCAAATCTGCGCTAATATTTGTTGAGTTATAATATTATACATATCATTGAGGTATAATACATATACATCGACCATTTAAGCTATCAATAAAAATAAGTTTGTCTCCTTTTCGTGACATAGAATACCATCCAATATCATCGTCCTACACCTTTGTCACCAAATTTCATCCATTTTGCAATATGTCATCATGTTTTCCTACTTCGCCATCCAACAACTATCTTCCAACCCTCATCCTTCCAACCACTACCACCATCATCCAACCCCTTATCATCCAACCCCTAGCCCATCCTACCCCCGACGTGCACCTTTTATCGCCCAACCCTTTACCATGAAGGCCTGTAGCATCCATCTCTTTAGCCATCTTTCAACAGTAAATATCTATGACATATCCATGGATTTTGGAAAACAAGGTAAGAAGGATACTTTTGCCAGTTCAAAAAAGAGTAACACAACATTATTTGGCTATTTTGGCCAGTCACAAAAAATGAAATTGGTGTCGGGATCTATAGAAAATATAGGTATGTACTATCTACTAATTTACAGAATTTTATTCATATATTTTCCATACTTTTTTTCTTGTACTCTGTTTAATTAATTGTACTCCTATTTATTAAATTGACTCTTTACTCTTTGTACTCTTGTTTATTTAGTTGTATTAATCATATAAATAATTAATACTATATTTCTGTAACACTTTTTATGCAAACATTTCTCAAACACATTCAGAAACTAATGTATTTCAAGATGATCCTATTGATGAAAACATTTGTTCCCTTGATGACGTTGAACTAGAGAAGACACATAAAATTATCATCCAACATAAACCTCGATTTAAGATTATACTCCTATATTTATTTCCAGAAAAAGATACATGATGATCGGGATATTCTGATGAGAAAAAAATCACAGAAGACCTAGAGGCACAAGTTGAAGAAAGTAATAAAATATCTCTGCAAGAAGAAAGAGGAATAACTAGACAATAGGAAGGAATTTCAAGTTTGATTGGGCATCCAAATACCCTTTTATTAAACCTGTGGAGCCAAAAAATGGTAACGGTATTCCAACTCGGTGTTGATGTAAAATATGTAGTTGGAAACAAGAGAAAAATCATACAATGTAACTCAAATTAGACACTATTGAAAAACATTGCGGGAAAATATATATTTCACAAAAGCATAAGGGTGGGCACATAGTAAGGACTCATAAATGGAAAAATGAAAAATATTTATTACATGTAAATTATGCAGAAGAGTATGAAAAAGAATTAAAACGTTTGAAAAATCTAAATGAAAAAGGCAATATAATCGCAGCAAAATTAGGCAAAGTTATGACGGTGAAATGCTTGCCAAAAGTATTCAATTTTATACGGTATTCCATATATTGAAAAAGGGAAGACCTATTTCAGATTTCTCAGATAATAAAATTTTGTATCAGGTTATTGGATTACAAAACGTTCCACAATCACATTGGTTAGATAGTGGTTGGGAAATTGCAAAATGTCTTGCTCTTGTGGAAAATGAGGATTCAAAAGAAGCTATTAAAAATGAAAATTTTATTTCACTTTCAATTGATGAGGTCACAACAGTGGACAATACTTTATGGGTTTTTATTCATGTCTATACTTTTGCAAATGAAGTAAGAAATCCCCATCTCTAGCTATTCATAAAATGGGTGAAAATTGTAATTAAAAACCTTTACAAATTGGTGGTGTCAATTTTAAAGGATATAATAGGTATGGATGATTTTTCCATTGCCAAAAAGTTTTTTTGTGTTGGAACTAATAGTGCAGCGAAATGCAAGGGAGCAGAAATGGTCTCTATGTCAAACTAAAATGACAAGTTACACCATATATGATTACAATTCATTGCATGGCTCACATAATGAATATGGCGTATAAAATTGTGAGCACATTTGAAAGTGTTGCTAGAGTGGAGGAGCTCATCTGTGACTTGCATGCATATTATTCAAGTAGTCCAAAAATATTTTTAGAATTTCAAAAATTTTCAATTAGATTGACAGATGGGAAAAACTTCTTAAAGATGTAGATACCATATGGATTTCAATGTATGAGCCTGTTTGTAGAATATTTGAAGAATATCCTTCATTGACATGTTTTATGTATAAATATCGTAGGGAAGTAGATAAAGCTAAATATTATTTGTAACATATGAAAATATCGAAACTTTACTTACATTATGTGGTATTTTTCAATGTTGAATGAGATCAATGTATTGACGAAGCATGCACAAAAGAGTTCCATCTAAATTGCTGAATTCATAGACCGAGAAAACATGTATGCATGACTCTAGATAATTTATATTTTTCATATGGAAGTTTTCGAGGACCTATTTTTGAAAGATGGAATACATTAACCGACCTTAATAATCCAATATGCTACTTAAAAATTAATATAAATGATCATCTGTGTATAACAGTTCATGGGAAAGAGATACCACTTCACACTTTTCAAAGAAGAGAGGATTTGGTTGATCAGAGTTGGAAGAAGTACGAGTGATACACAATTTATATGAAATAGTATTATGTGAAACACAAAATAAATTGAAAAGGGTTTCTCAATATTATCTACAGATATCTGTAAATGATTTAAAAATATAAATTACTTGAAGCAATGGGAGTTGTGAATCCATTATTTTGGAATACAGCTGGTGGCATTACTAAAATGTCCATTAGTAATTTATTTATAAAATACATGAATAGTCTAATGGAACATTTCTGTAAGCATGAAGAGATAAATGGTGTTGTAGTTGAAGGTATTTTGCAAAAGAAGTTATTGAGTTCTTAGTCACAACATTTTTCTCTTACTATGCTAGAGCAATTTCATTTTCTAGATGAGCCAATAGAAAATGGTTCCATTAAAAGGCTTTGGAAGAAGCTTTATTCAAGAAATATTTTGTGAGGCAATTTCAACAAGTATTTTCGACTATATGAATTGTGCCAAACTATGATCTTAGGATTTGTTGAAGATGAAAGAGTATTTAGTGCATTATCCTTTGTAAAATCAAAAGTTCATAACAGATTGGATAGAAATTTGTCTAAGATTGTAGATTTTGAGTTATTCAGAGAATATTTTCCTTACAAAAGACCACTTGGATTATCGAATTCACTCGTAGAAAGAAGGGGAGTAGGTAATATTATGACCGATGCAGGGAATCCAAACATATCCACCAAACATGCTTCCAATTCAGTAGAATTTGAGGACACTTATGAAGAACGGGTTGCTCCAATGGCAGCGTTGTTTCAATTTCTAGAGTCCTAATTTATTTTCTACATTCTAGACACTATTGACAAAATGATTTTATTATTTATATATTTCATATTTAATAAGTATCAATTGCCTTACTAGACTATATATGTTATTTTACTTATAACAAATTCATGTTTTATATTTTGTGTTATTATTTTAAGAAGCGTAGTGATTTATTTAGATCCATCTCTGTGTGATTAATATTTTATCTCTACATGAAACATAATTATTTTTACGTACTCAAAAAACACACACCAAACATCCAAAACCATGCAAAACATCTCCAAGTAGTAACATAAACACATTCACAAGAAAGCGGATATCCAAATACAAGAGTGCATGTTAAATTGTTCAAAACTTTCAAAAAATGTGTCACAAATGCAAATAGAGTTCTAATTCACAAAATTAAACTTGTATACATACTATCAAGTGGCAGATTATTTTATGAAGACATACATGTTTTGATAAAGCATTGTCGGCCAATACAATTACAAAATTATTTGTTTTTATAAATTTCTTCGCAAAGCTTAGGAAAGTTCGTCATATAAGAACACATTACAAGGCAATCCTCTTCTCTACGTATGATTCTGATTCATATTTGTCCTTACGTATGCCACATGAATTAAAAAGGAGAAATTGGTTGACCATTATCTTTTAATTCCTACGCCAGTGTTGGGATTGTGACAGACACATGTCACATGGTGAAACTATTTTTTTCAATTTTTTGTTGCAGGGGTAGATTGAGCTTCTTATGCAATGGAGGTGGAGTTTGCTCAATTTATAAAATGCTTTGTGCTAAAACTCCTTATTTCTATAAATCTTGTGTTGCACTATTGATATTTTGAAGAATATTTTGCTCCTCCCTCGCAACATCTCCTGATGACAATAGTGATGGATCAACATATGTCTTTTCTTTCAAAGCAATATTTTCGGATCTATCTTATGCTCCTTGGTTATCTTTCTCAATGTATTATTTTGTTTTTTTAATAAAAAAATTCTTTCAATGTATAAATGCATTCAAGATTTTGCGAGAATTATTCAAATGTGCATCAAATACAACTGCTTCTTTCTTTAAATTTTCATATTTTTCCTACAAAATAGAAATGTATTAGATAAGTTATAAATAATTTATTGCAATACTCATAATTTCACAAATTTTCATGTGTAAAAATGACCTACCAGAGATTTTTAGTTTTTGCTTTTGTAATTAAAACATTATTTTTGTCTCTATCCCATTTTTGTAGTATGCATGGGCTTCAACATTAAGATTTTCCAACCTGTTTAACATTATATCTAAAACTTCATCATCATAATCATTATTATACAATTGTACAGATTGAGATTTATTTAGTAAAATGTCAAGCCTTGTTGGTTGGCTCTCTGGCAAAAGTGAGAAATGAATGCCTTTGAGGATGATTATGGTAATGGGTATTTATTTATTTGATTAAAACTTTGGCCATGTACTCCACTTGCGCACTAATTCCACATATTACATAATTGCTTCCTAAATTGTGGCTCCAAACTTTCTCGATATCACATTTTTGACGAAAAAAATTGTCTTTTGATCATCTGTGAGTAGAATTTGACTTCATGGAGGAGGGAAATCTCTAAATTCATGGATATTTTGTTACATTTTTGGTTGAGTAGGTGGAGTATTTTTTATCATATCATGGGTGTCAAAATAATTACATGTCTCGGTGTCAACACTATCAAACCCAAAAACTCATCATCGAGCTCGATCTAGTTCAAAATTTGGGTACCAGTTGCACTCTAGATACCACCTAGTGAAAAACCTAGAAATTCTAGAGGTTGTGGGGTGAATGTTATCTGCAGAATTAGAATAAAATGTAATATCCTTTCCTATAATTTTTTTGTGTTTGTACCACCCATGACTTACTCGGTATCGGATGCATGTTTGCAATCTGTTGTATTCCTTTGTTAATTGTAAGAAGCAAAGTATTGCAAAATTAAACATTATACCCTAATAAATACCATATATAATATTTGTAATTAAACATTATAAATTACCTAGTATTATTTGAGAAGAGACCATATGATTTTGTGACTATCTTGTCAAACTCAAAAGTTGTTGCAAATAAAAAATGTAAAAATATTAAAATACTTTAACACTTATATAATAGATAGCTTGTTAGTGATTCCTGCTAGTAGCTTAGTTATAAATAATAATATAAATACCTATAGAAAATTGTGGAGGGAAAGGTGGTGGTAGAGGTATCGAACCCCTAGGTCTTTTTTGTCGAGTAAATTGAACCGGGTCAATTCCGCTAAATCCATATCAAAATCACCAAAAGCCTCTGGAGGGGATTTACCCTAGCAATAACCTCCTTGTGAGCTATTGCAGCTACAATTCTTCTCTACAGAATATAAATTATTGTTATTATTACATTCAAAAATAATTAATTGTTATAATGTTAAAATTAATTGTTACATGTTGTTCTTCAATTGAAATACCTATCGATAGCAATTTTTCATTTATTGCAATTGATATTTTTCCATTCTGTAATTGGTGGAAAGCTTACTAATAGACGGAAAAAGATAATTGGTACAAAAAAATATTGTATTTGATTTATTATATGCGTTGATATTGGAACGGGAATTTTGGCATCTTATACAATTCAATTGGAAACATGCATGCACCAATTGGATTGTTTCTCGCCAATGTCCGCAATAAATATTGAACTTCCCAATGTGGAATGTCGATGGATCTACTTTACAACACAATCCGGATTGAAAGAGTGATATCATTACAAGAAATAAATTATGTGTAATACCTTGTATAACAAGGCCTCTTTTGGAATGATTAATTGCAAGCTACAACAACACAAAAGAAAATTTAGATGTTGGGATAGTCAAATGATATTAAGAAAGAAAATAATTGAAAAATAAAATTGAACTTACCATCAACCTGCACATTGTAATGAGATTCCAAATATTTTTTGTCTGCATTAGTTAAGATAGCCTTTGTAGTCATGGCCATCTGGTTTGGATATGGTAAACTAGTTAATCGATGGATGTTTGCGGGCTCCATGTCGAATGAAAATGTATAATTCATTAAAGAGACAAGTAAATCTTCCATTTATACGGTTGTAAGAATTGATCAGGTAATCAAGGACGTGAGCATCTATTTTGAATTGGGGCATGTTGATAAGCCCCATGAATTGTGTTTTGTGCATCCATTCTTTAGGTGTATCTTTGAGTTTCATTAGTGCATAGTGATTTGAGGGCACATGAGATTTTTGTACTGCAATTTGGGGGCAAGAGTAGTTGTGAAACTATCCATTGTTAAAAGCTTTGTTATAAATTTTCACAAGAGGAGGTGGCCATAGGGTGGGTCAAGACTCAAGCCGCACGTTGGTTTTGGGTGTCATGATGGTTTTGTACAAAATTGGATTCGTGAGAATGTTGTAGATTTATTATTTTTTTGTCAAAAGTAAAGAAATGAACCTCGTAGTGATATACATAGTTCGATGGTTCCCGATGAGGATACATGGTGGAAAACGATAGGTGGAGAGTTTTGAGGCCACACATTCCTAAAGATGGTCGTTTAGTAGATGACTTCCACTATTAAATAAAGGGACGGTTCGGGATATGTGGCACGATCAACTATGTAGAGACGACCAAGACAATAACATTTGTCTAACCACCTATATGTGTGAAGAACATCTAATTATAGTAACGACGATCATCCATATGTGAAAAATATGGATACATAAGAGATGCGCATATTTTCTAGGGAGAGACGGTCGGGTAGGAGATGACCATGAAAGAGATGCGTGTAGATGTGTATGGAGGAGATGGCCATGGAAGACAATCATCTAATACAACATCATCTAAGCTATATAGATGACCATCCAATGTCAAAGAGACAATCATGGAATAGACACGCATCTATGTTTGGGAGAAACGTTTAGATAGGAGACGGTCGCCTAACACAACCTTGTCTAATGTTAGATAGTCGTCCGTCCAACAACTATCTAACTTTATCTTGTTGGTCGATTGTCTAACTCACATCCAACAACCTTGAAAAATCACAGAAATCTTCGGTGTATCGAATCACCTTTGCCACGAAATGTATTTTTGGATATTTTCCATTTTTTTGAAATTTAATTTCAAAGAATCGCCAAAATATACTAATTTTTTTAGAGGGGGGTCTTAAAATGAACCCTATATAGTTGTTTATATTTTAGGTATAGAGCCAATGTTTTTGGGGGCACATCACAAATGGTGGGTAGTTTATTTTTATTTGTAGTGAGTGCATTATACAGAGAACTACAAAAAATATTCTATTTTTTGTGCATAAAATTTAATTAACGATATACTAAAAGAAATTAGTCTTTGTTTATTTGGTTTTGAAAATATTATTGTTGTGTCATACTTTATTATAATTGTTCACATTTTATTGTTCTCTTTTATAATTGTATATAAGGGGTTCAAACATGTCCTATAAATGGGATTCCTAACATTTGGAACAATAAATTTCATTAAACATTGTTTATAAATGATTATTTACTTAACTTATTATTTTCAATTGAAGTGCAAGTATATCTTACCACTTTTCATCATAGAATGTATTGTAAATATATAGTATGCCCTACATGTGTGTATCCTATGAGCAATTAGAGATGGGTTCAATATAAGGAAAATGGATGAATGAATTAAATTCATCTACGTTACCTTTCCATCTATTTAACTTCCTAGGAAAATGCAGTTAATACACATCTATTGTTTTCAACCACACTCTCCCATGTTGATATTACTTCTAAGTTATAACTCATGGTTCCAAGGTCCACTTGGATATAATGTTGCATAATGTATTTTTTCATTGTTTTGAAAATAAATCTCAACTATTATATCATACCATATTACCTCATTCATCATATTTTGAAAATAATTATCACAAAATATTAGAGAGGGAGTAATCATAGTGTATACCATGGAGTAACTTACTATGGACTACGGAGTAACAATCACATTCTCACAAAAATTAATCCCACCTAGTCTAATAGTCCTCTTTGGTGCATCTTGGTATTTCTTTGCTAGTTCTACTGAATTTATATGCCTTACTACCCATGTCAAACATACTTCTCTAGTGCATCTTGAAATTGTTTCAACAACTCTACAAACCCTCATTTTGTTACTATGAACATAACATTGCACCTCCTTTTGGTGAAAGTTTTAGTATATAGTTACTTGATAAATTTAAAATCTAAAAATTATTTCATAATTGTCCCCATATGGGGGATTGATAGGGTCATCCTTGGCATGAAGGCTAGATCATTGAGCTACATTTTATCCATTCATCTCAACATGAAAGCATTAATAAACGTCTCCCTTTCTAATAATATAGGGGATAAAAATTTCTCACACCACATCACACCCTATTTGTCTCTCAGATAGTTAGCTTGATGAAAATAAAAGCATCTTGAAGGCTATTCCGTATTAAAGTCTTAGTCTCCTCCATAATAAGGTATTTGGGATCCTTGAAATAATGTGCAATATCAAGTTGTGTGAACCTCAAATTCTTCACATTTATCATTACACGCTTTTCATTCCCAACACTACTACAGGGGTGGAAGTTATAATCAAATTGTGTGCCTGTCTATACAACTTCCACGCAGCATATCTCTTGTCAACAACATCGACAATAGTGCCCACCATTTCCCTTTGGAGAAGGCTCTTTTTCCCCTTCATAAGATGATGACAACATTGGAATAACACGTTTGAAAAGGAAAAGGAAAATGAAAAAGCAAAGAGTTAACGTAAATTGAAAAGACTAAAAAAATCATCCATAGGTGCTTGTGAGAGGCCGATAGGCATATAGAAGGATGTATTAGAAGTATTACATTGCTAATAATTATACTTTATATGTACTTTATTAAATCAAAATCTGAATTCAGTTTTATTATAAATAAATAATAGTAGTTACTATGGATTGATTCATTCATTTGTGACAATGGATTTACATGTAGAAAAATAATTATTTATTCATAACAACATCATCCATGAGTGCTTGTGGTAGGTGAATACAAAAATATTTATTAGTGTAAAATAAATAATGCACAAAAAAATAACACACTTAATGATATAGATCATGAATGAATTTATGAAAATATGTTAATAATAATAGTAGTGTTCTTGACAATTTGGATTCTACAAAGCAAGATTATGTCATAAAAGTGGATTTAAAGGTAGTTAATAATAAACAATGATTTGCTTGATTTTACAAAAATAAAGAATTGTGAAGTATTAATGGAGAGTAAATATTGCTTTTAAATTCCTTGTATTTATATGTTTCCACATTTTCCATGCACCCCTAGCATGGCACTTGCAACTTCACAATATTAAAGAAATATAGTGTGATGCATGATTATACCTTTTTGTAGAGTTTCCAATTTGTCATATGTTGGTAAACTTTTAAGAGACAACAATCCATGAGAAATATATTTTTATTAAGGATAAAGGTTTTTTGACAAGGACCCTACCTCTGGTACAACCAAAATAAAGGGTCTTACCACCCAGATATAATAGTAAGAACAATACAGGACACCCTTGAGACAAGAAAAAGTAGCTGCTAAAAAGAGCAACAGAAACACAACAATACCACAAAAACTAGAGAAAAACCGCAGTAGAAATGCAACAAAAACAGACAAAGGCTTGTCTCCTATAAGAAAAAGAAAACCAAAAAAATAAATACTCCCTCTCATGGCTTTCATATGTATTGTTGATCTAATTGTTACATGGTAGGTGGAATATTTCTTAATAAATACTCTTATACTACATATTAAATGTGTGTCCTCTTTTTCCAATTTTCAATCTACTTGTCTTTCACCTACATATCATTTTATAATAAAATATGTATGTATATATTCCTCTTGTTTAATGCATATTAAAACACATCATAATATCACATCCACATATCAAGCATATATACAAATACAAGTACTCTCCCATTTGTAACGCCACATTTTACACACACAAATACAATAGTAAAAATACCAGAATAATTTTTTTACTTACATTGCTCACTACACAACACCACAAGGGCTCCAAGTAGAGAAACTCAACAATGCATAAGACACTTACATAAACATGAACCCACTCATACAATAGGATAACATAGGGTACCCATCAATGTCATACTCAAACAACATAAACCAGGACAATGACCCAATTACAGTAAGAAATACCGGGTAGGCATACTCCACGACATGGCTTTTTTATGGTTTACATCTTCATTACATTTAGGTTTCCATTGTATGACTTTATAGTTTTCAAGAGAATTAAACACATAAGGTTTACAATTTCCTACTTTACAATCTTCAATTACTTTACTTTAGAGGGCAATAGTCTTTAAAGGAGAATGCACGATTGATTCCTATATTGAATCCCATTAATTATCCATAGATCATTTGTTAATTAAAGTCAATTTTAAGCAACCATGAGTCTCCCAATAACTCATTCTTATGTTAAAGGTTTTTTCTCAAAATATGTTTAGTTGACATTTAATTTTTCCATTATTATGCAAGGGAACCAACTTGAAGTTGACGGGGAAAAATATTACGAATCAAAGGAGGTGAAGGTTCGAGTTTCCCTTTCCTATAAACTTACTTCCATTAGAAGCATGTTTGTTCTCATATTATGATTGTTTTAGTTCCAAATTTAGTTTGAGTCAATTTAGCATTTACACGTCACGCTTTTATTTTATTTATTTTTAGTGGAATTTATATTGGCTCAAATGCCTAGTCCCACCAAGAACAATTTGTATCCATTCTTAACAAAAATTCAATGCTTGAATCAACCATGAGGACTTCAAGTGAAATTTTTTTCCTAAACCATTATCACATATACTCTTGTTTACATTATTTCTTAGGTCTCTTATTGGTGTCACTTTATAACAAAAAGAGTTACAATAGTACTTGTCTAACATATTGAAGAAGTACATGATTGGAAGCATTACAACTACACATGAACCACAAGTGATTTGTTTTCAAGGTAAGATCCCATGTTTCCACATTTCATGATTCCACATGTGAAATTTATTTTATTCTTAATGTCATAAAAGGGCATAACAAGGGATTACGAGACCAAGTTTTCAGTTTCTGGTTTCTCTTAAGTCAACATCTTTCAAATCAATTTTATTTGCAAAGAGTTACTTACAATTTTCTACCCACAAGTTAACCTCCTAATCAACTAAGGTTTAGTTTAATTCCAATATGCACTCAGGGCTCTGCACTATTATAGATCAGATTAAGGTGTGAAAACATATTTACCCTATAAATCCTCCGTAAAAGACCAAGGCGTTATATTGTCACTAGCCAAGGTAACACATTTAGTTGTGAGGAACTAAAGAGATCATTAACAAGATTTTAAGTCATAGTACAACTATTTCACTAGCTCCATTTGTGTCATCTAGATCCCACAAGGAATTCATTCGATGATGAAGTTAATTTCTAGATCTAACTTCGTAAGACTTGGTAGTCCACTAGGATACTAAGTGTTAGTTCTACTTACTCCAGAAAATTTTGACCATGTCATTCCTAACCATCGAGTTCACGACGATGTCACTAAACATACAAGCTATGACGACAACTCAAAATTTTGGGCTCTTATTTACTTAAACTAGAAGGTGTCATAGAGTGTAAAGGTTTAAGTTCATTATACGGTTTTCAATTTCTTCGTGCTAAGAAAGATCATGTCGAAGGGTATATATGCGGAGTTTTATACTAAGGTTGTTTATTGTGGTTAGATTTCTTTATTGGACATTACATTAGGAGATTTGATCTGATTAGGCATGTATGGACATTTAGGCGTATATAGCGCCGATTTAGCTTGATTATTATGTTGTCGCATTATCTTATGATGTCATGGATGTTAATTGATATGATGTTGTTTTGGAACGTAATTATATTGATGGATACTCATTTGTTGCATGTTGGGATTCTATGGATACATGTTATTTTATCATTATGTCTAACTTATGGTGAATTGTGTATAATTGTGCATGTTGTCGCACTTTCGATTCAGAAAGATGATATGTTAGTTTAGAATTCATTGATATCTTATTTAGTAGTTGATTTAATTCACATTTTATCGGACATGTGCGTTTAATGTGTGCAATGAGTGTGCAGGTGACAGGTCACAGGAGAACGTGGGACTTAGGCCAGCTATGTAACTTTACACAAGCAAAGCCCATGGGGCTAAGTCCTAGCCGTGTTTATTGCTTGAGGCCTTAGCATTAGAATTATTGTTTTGGGCACCATGGGTGACCCTCATTTGTAATGTAATATGTCTTGTAATTATTAATTTTGCTTAGGGTGTTTAGTTTGTGTTGTAAACTTGTTTTGGGGAATTAATGACCCCACTTGCATTAAGTTTTGAATTAGTTTAATGATGTACTTAATCTAGAGGGTTTAGGGTCACATGTGAACCCTTGGGTGGGCCCCACACCCTCTAACCTTGTGCCAAATTTTCCAAACCCGAAATTGGGTTATTTTAGGCATTTTTAGGGACCCCTTTTTAGTTTGGGAGTTCCCTTAACATGAAAATGAGCCCTTGGACCCTACCTAATAGGTAGGGGGGCTTATTTCCAAGGCTAGAGGGAGTTTTCCCTCCCTTTTTGCCTCTCCTTTGGTCACATCCATGTAAGGGGTATGGATTAGTGTGCTTGTTAAAAGTTGCACAAGAATTGTTTTGTTATCATTTAGAGTAATTTGGGAGAAGAGGGCTAAAAGTCATTTTATCCTTTCTCTCATTTATCTTTGGCATCTTTGACCTTGAAGGAGGAGAGGGGTGACACATGTCACCCCCTCATTTGTGAGGATTTTTCTTGCTCCTTCAAATTCCCCCTCATGGGAAAAGAAGAGAACTTTTTTTTTTGGAGCTATTGCTTGGAGTCTTGTGGATTTGGAGCTAGAGTTTGCTTGGGTCAAGAAGTGGAAGAGATTGAAGTTTGGAGAGATTTTCTTTGAGGTAGGCTTCTTGAGCTTTATTGTGTTTGTTATATCATGCTTGAAATTAGTTGTTTACTTGGAAATGTTGTTGTTGCATGAAGATCTTGTTGTTGTTTATTTGATTT